>OX459028.1:105495461-110495461 GCA_949775025.1 Tricholauxania praeusta
AAATAATAATATTATTATATATTATTATTATTATTATTATTATTATTATTATTATTATTATTATTATTATTATTATTATTATTATTATTATTATTATTATTATTATTATTATTATTATTATTATTATTATTATTATTATTATTATTATTATTATTATTATTATTATTATTATTATTATTATTATTATTATTATTATTATTATTATTATTATTATTATTATTATTATTATTATTATTATTATTATTATTATTATTATTATTATTATTATTATTATTATTATTATTATTATTATTATTATTATTATTATTATTATTATTATTATTATTATTATTATTATTATTATTATTATTATTATTATTATTATTATTATTATTATTATTATTATTATTATTATTATTATTATTATTATTATTATTATTATTATTATTATTATTATTATTATTATTATTATTATTATTATTATTATTATTATTATTATTATTATTATTATTATTATTATTATTATTATTATTATTATTATTATTATTATTATTATTATTATTATTATTATTATTATTATTATTATTATTATTATTATTATTATTATTATTATTATTATTATTATTATTATTATTATTATTATTATTATTATTATTATTATTATTATTATTATTATTATTATTATTATTATTATTATTATTATTATTATTATTATTATTATTATTATTATTATTATTATTATTATTATTATTATTATTATTATTATTATTATTATTATTATTATTATTATTATTATTATTATTATTATTATTATTATTATTATTATTATTATTATTATTATTATTATTATTATTATTATTATTATTATTATTATTATTATTATTATTATTATTATTATTATTATTATTATTATTATTATTATTATTATTATTATTATTATTATTATTATTATTATTATTATTATTATTATTATTATTATTATTATTATTATTATTATTATTATTATTATTATTATTATTATTATTATTATTATTATTATTATTATTATTATTATTATTATTATTATTATTATTATTATTATTATTATTATTATTATTATTATTATTATTATTATTATATTATTATTATTATTATTATTATTATTATTATTATTATTATTATTATTATTATTATTATTATTATTATTATTATTATTATTATTATTATTATTATTATTATTATTATTATTATTATTATTATTATTATTATTATTATTATTATTATTATTATTATTATTATTATTATTATTATTATTATTATTATTATTATTATTATTATTATTATTATTATTATTATTATTATTATTATTATTATTATTATTATTATTATTATTATTATTATTATTATTATTATTATTATTATTATTATTATTATTATTATTATTATTATTATTATTATTATTATTATTATTATTATTATTATTATTATTATTATTATTATTATTATTATTATTATTATTATTATTATTATTATTATTATTATTATTATTATTATTATTATTATTATTATTATTATTATTATTATTATTATTATTATTATTATTATTATTATTATTATTATTATTATTATTATTATTATTATTATTATTATTATTATTATTATTATTATTATTATTATTATTATTATTATTATTATTATTATTATTATTATTATTATTATTATTATTATTATTATTATTATTATTATTATTATTATTATTATTATTATTATTATTATTATTATTATTATTATTATTATTATTATTATTATTATTATTATTATTATTATTATTATTATTATTATTATTATTATTATTATTATTATTATTATTATTATTATTATTATTATTATTATTATTATTATTATTATTATTATTATTATTATTATTATTATTATTATTATTATTATTATTATTATTATTATTATTATTATTATTATTATTATTATTATTATTATTATTATTATTATTATTATTATTATTATTATTATTATTATTATTATTATTATTATTATTATTATTATTATTATTATTATTATTATTATTATTATTATTATTATTATTATTATTATTATTATTATTATTATTATTATTATTATTATTATTATTATTATTATTATTATTATTATTATTATTATTATTATTATTATTATTATTATTATTATTATTATTATTATTATTATTATTATTATTATTATTATTATTATTATTATTATTATTATTATTATTATTATTATTATTATTATTATTATTATTATTATTATTATTATTATTATTATTATTATTATTATTATTATTATTATTATTATTATTATTATTATTATTATTATTATTATTATTATTATTATTATTATTATTATTATTATTATTATTATTATTATTATTATTATTATTATTATTATTATTATTATTATTATTATTATTATTATTATTATTATTATTATTATTATTATTATTATTATTATTATTATTATTATTATTATTATTATTATTATTATTATTATTATTATTATTATTATTATTATTATTATTATTATTATTATTATTATTATTATTATTATTATTATTATTATTATTATTATTATTATTATTATTATTATTATTATTATTATTATTATTATTATTATTATTATTATTATTATTATTATTATTATTATTATTATTATTATTATTATTATTATTATTATTATTATTATTATTATTATTATTATTATTATTATTATTATTATTATTATTATTATTATTATTATTATTATTATTATTATTATTATTATTATTATTATTATTATTATTATTATTATTATTATTATTATTATTATTATTATTATTATTATTATTATTATTATTATTATTATTATTATTATTATTATTATTATTATTATTATTATTATTATTATTATTATTATTATTATTATTATTATTATTATTATTATTATTATTATTATTATTATTATTATTATTATTATTATTATTATTATTATTATTATTATTATTATTATTATTATTATTATTATTATTATTATTATTATTATTATTATTATTATTATTATTATTATTATTATTATTATTATTATTATTATTATTATTATTATTATTATTATTATTATTATTATTATTATTATTATTATTATTATTATTATTATTATTATTATTATTATTATTATTATTATTATTATTATTATTATTATTATTAAAGTTATTATGTGAAGTAGGGAAGCACTGTCATGGAACACGCATATTCAACACACAACCGGTAAAGTGTATGGGATGATGCGCATATTGTGGATCACGCAATTTTTCACACCATTTCGAATCCGTTTGCTTCTTGCAAAAGCGTATTTGCTTCCCACGCTCCTGTCTTTGGCTTGAAACGTAGAGATCATGTATTACGGTACGCTACAAGAATCTGTAAGATGAGCTTCGAAGATATTTTAAGATTCCGTACTCTGTTGTTTCTGCATAAGGTAGTAAATTCTAGTGAGCCCACATATTTGTACAGTAGATTGCTGTTTGCACGATCAAATCGAGCTAACGCTCTAATTCAAGTGAGACATTTCTGTTTAACTTCGGAAAGTCAATTCTTTATGCATGCCATACGCCTCCGGAACTCATTACCCCCTGATCTCCGATCCAACTTAACCGCTGTGCAATTCAAAGTAAACTTATGATATATTTTTCTTAGTTGAAGTGAACTCATGTTGTATGCAACATTTTTCGTTTTTTAACAATTGAATTTATTTTTATTTCCTTTGTGATCTTTTATTTTGTGTTATTTATGTTAACTGTATTCCTTTTAATATGTATGTATTTAAGTTTCTATTAGTTAAATTATTATATTTTTTTTTTTTATATATATATTTTGTGATATTTTCTTTATATATCCATGAAGCTGGTGCTATAACCATAAGATAATTTAAAAATCTTGTTGTATCAGTTTGTAATATTCAATAAACAAACAAACTCTTCAAACATGGTTTTTCTTGAAGTTAAGACTATCTTCAATTAATATTCAAGGAGGAACAATTAAAATTCAAAGAGAGCCATAGTTAAAATTGCATTTAAAATTTTAAAAAACATGAAAAGTTACATATAAAGTTACATGAACCAAAATTTTTTTAATGTCCAATACTTGATCTCTTTAGATTCACTTTTCATAAAAAAAAGTCAGGAAACTTATGAAAAAATTACATTCATTCACAAATCTAATACACAGCAAAAAATATAACAGTTGTAAAACTTAATATATTAAGCGTTGAAGTTCTCGTATTTTACCGGTTAAATTTCTTAGAGCATCGGGGAAAAAATAACCACTTTTTCCTATCCGTGTGAGAATACATGTGATCGTGCATCCTGTTCTTGCCAATAGTTTTTTTCTTAAGAAAAATATTGAAAACAATACAGATGTCCCCTTCATTTTTACCTGATTTTCTTTCCTCGACATTCCCCAAAAGAAAAAAAAAAATAATTCAAATTTTCTGTTTTCATTTATTTATTATAATTCACATAAATGGAATGAATATACATATACTTTCAATATTATAATTGAGCTTATAAATACAAATATAGCGGCAGTAAGTTGACTGATGCACATTAGACATGTTCAAAAAAAAGTCATGTCCTAGAATACTTCAAGAACACTCGATTTTCGAAAATTTATTCATATTCGAGCATTTCCTCATTTAAAAAAATATAAAAAAAAATAATCTTATAGCTGCTACCAGAGCTGCACAATTTTAATTTTTTGGAATTTGGCCAAAAAAAATGATGAAAATTTAATTTTTTTCTTATATATAATATTTTTTTTAAATATTTTTTTTGGTCCAAAAATGATAAAAATTAAATTTTTTTTATAATTTTTTTTTATTTTAAAGTTTGAAATAACACATTCAACTATTGTTTAAAATAATTTTTCTATATTAATAATAGATATTGCATTATTTATTTAGTCATAACAATTTAATTTAATGACAAAAACCAAATAAAAAACAAAGCTTAAAAATAATTATTTGTAATTAAATACTTGTGAATTAAAAATTAAATAACAAAAGCGAACGTGCTTCATCCCTACAATAATTTTTAATTCGCAAATTATTTAATTACAAATAAATATTTTTAAAGTTTATGTTTTTTTTTTTTTGGTTTTTGTCATTAAAATAAATTGTTATGACTAAATAAATAATGCAATATCTATTATTAATATAGAAAAATTATTTTAAACAATAGTTGAATGTATTATTTCAAACTTTAAAATAAAAAAAAATTATAAAAAAAAAGTCATTATCATTTTTGAACCAAAATTAGAAAAAAATTTTTTTCTCATTTATTTTTTTTTATGAAAATTCATGTAGTGCCATTGACAATTTCAAATTATAGTGTATTAAGGTGAATGCAGTGTAAACAACAAAGGATTTGAGCTGTGACACAAGAAACACCAAAGCTCTACTCGCGGAGAGACCACCGTTTTTTTCCTTATACACTGCGCGTCACTTGAATAAGACCACATATTTTTTATTGGATTTCTTCTGATTTTTCTTCTTGTAGACGTTTTGAACATATTTTTTTTATTCTAATTTCGTAAAGACTTCTTTGGTGACAAAAAGGTAACCGAGCACTCGAAAAAGATAGCCGTAAATATTCGAGCCTGTAACGATGACAGTGAGGAGTTCAATTTGAAAAATATTAGAACTGTAAATAATTTGAACGACGCCAAGCCAGTGCTTCTTCTAGGGCTGGACAACTGTTTTCTCGGGGTATTCAAGAAGGTGGTCGAGGCAGGGCTAGACGAGCCAGTAGCAGCAAAGACCAGGCTAGGGTGGATGGCTTTTGGCCCACTCAACGCGCAAATTAAAAATGCACCAAGGGTTCTCCATGTGCGAGATACATCGTCGCTTAACAATTTAAGCAGGTTAGTGGAAGATTACTTCGAAATTGAAAGTTTTGGTGGTAAAGGTGCAGCCGCAGTTGAGTCTGAAGAGAATGCTCGTGCAAGGCGTATGGTCGCAGAGACTACAGTAAAAAGAGAACAGCACTATGAAACCGGCTTGCTTTGGCGCAAAGACGACACTGTGCTGCCAAGTAGTTTTTCTATGGCCAAAACACGCTTGAGCAACCTTGTTTTTGTCATTTTTGATGCGGCCGCTGTCTCATCAAAAATTTCACTGAATAGCGTGTTGCTGAAAGGTCCGGAGCACGCAAAGTTATTGCTGACCATTATCCACAAATTTCGGCATGGCTGTGTCTGGAGACATACGAGAAATGTTTTCACAGGCGCGTATAAAAACATTAGATCAGGATTCGCAGCGTTTTCTATGGCAAGATGACGAACGTACGAAATGGTGTCCATGATTTTTGGTGCGGTTTGCTCGCCTTTCTGCGCAGAGGACGTCAAGAATTCAATTCAATTTTTATTACTAAACAATTATAATCAATTTTTTTTTTACAATTTTGATATTAAAAACATTCCGAATATAATACAATTATTCAATAGTATCTATATTATAGTTCTAACAGAACTAGAGCCGAATACAGAATTGATTTTATAGTAAAAAAAACAAAAAACAAAGTTATATACAAAGCTAAAATTGTGGGGTCAAATCACAAAGTAAATAGAATGATTAAAATGGATTTCAAAATAATTGGTTTTTTTTTGCGATTTCAATGTGCAGAAAAAGAAAATAATATAAATGCAAACAAGTTAAGGTGTTATTTTCGGCCAGGCCGAAACTCACATACCCTACACTGCACTGAAAGTACCTTTTCATCAAATGTTAAGAAGACGTTGAAGAGGTTGAATAAGTCGAAAAAAATGTGAAATGTTAGAAAGGTTGACAGAGGTTGAAAAATGTTGAAAAGTCGTAAATATATGCAAAATGTTGAAAAAAGTTGAGAGAGGTTGAAAAACTATTCAAATTTGATGAAAAAGTCGAAAAAATAAAGAGATTTATGAAGAAAGTTGAAAAAGGTTGAAAAAGTCGAACAAATACATATAGAATATATTGGAAAAAGTTAAAGGGTTGAAAAAGTCGAAAGAATATGGAAAATGTTGAAAAAATCGAATAAAATTGAAAAATTTTAAATATGGCACGCCCACTCTCCAATTCCGCCCAATTTTGGTTCAACAAATTATATTTGTGATCGACATCCTCATATTAAATTTCAGCACAATAGCTTGTATAGTTTGCGATATATGCTGCAAACTATAGGGCGGTGACACACCCACTGGTACAATCCAGCCCGGTTTTGATCCAGAAATAGCTTTTCATAAGCAAACCCCTAACACTAAATTTTAGTATGGTTGCTCACTAATTTCGATAAATATGCCACATACCGTATTTTATTTGTATGGGAGGTGCCACGCCCACTGGTGCTATTTCAGCCACTTTTGATTCAGATATACTCTATAGCAACTGAACCACTTTCATTAAACTTCATAGCAATTGCTGCAATAGTTTACTTAAAACAGCGCTTACAAATTTATGTTAATATGGGAGGTGCCACGCCCACTGATGCAATTCTGTCAAAACTAATTTATTTTTAAAGCCTATAGTAACTGACATCTAAACACCAAATTTTATGAAGATTACTCTCTTAGTACACTATTTATAACAATAAACAGTTTTTGCTTATATGGGAGGTGCCACGCCCCCAGGTACTATTGTACCAAATTTTTGTAATAAAAGACCTTACAGTAAGTATATCTACCTCATTAAATTTCATCACGATTACGTTGTTAGTTCTCTTACCATAACGTTTATAAATACTGTGGGCTGTGCCACGCCCTTCATCGAGTTTTTTCAGTAAAATGGCTGAGCTTGTATTGATGACAGCTTTCAGCGGCATCATCTCCAAGATTTTTATGAAAATCGTTTGTGCCAATTTTGAGATATATGGAATCAAAATTTTTAGCAGTTGAAAAGTGCCACACCCACTTTTTCAATTCCGCCCACTTTTATCTCAACTCAAGATATATTTGATATGTATCCGTTCACCAAATTTCATAACAATATCTTGCACGGCTTACGAGACATGGTGGTATAAAGGTTAAAATTTAGGGCTGTGCCACGCCCCTGTAGGAAGCTTTGAAAACTTGAAAGCTAACCTATTCCTAATCTTGTTCACATGTGCATCAAATCACCAATTTTCATCAAAATCGCTGCAACTTTTTTCAAAATTTACCTGGGTATATATGTATACATAGGGTATGGGCGGTAGGCGTGTCAGTTAACCGATTTCGCCCATTTTCAATAGCAAGATGCCTGCAAGAAGATGTGACCTGTGTGTGAAAGTTTCATTCCATTAGCTCTCTTGGTTTTCCCGTAAACCTGATTTCAACAGACAGACAGACAGACAGACAGACAGACAGACAGACAGACAGACAGACAGACAGACAGACAGACAGACAGACAGACAGACAGACAGACAGACAGACAGACAGACAGACAGACAGACAGACAGACAGACAGACAGACAGACAGACAGACAGACAGACAGACAGACAGACAGACAGACAGACAGACAGACAGACAGACAGACAGACAGACAGACAGACAGACAGACAGACAGACAGACAGACAGACAGACAGACAGACAGACAGACAGACAGACAGACAGACAGACAGACAGACAGACAGACAGACAGACAGACAGACAGACAGACAGACAGACAGACAGACAGACAGACAGACAGACAGACAGACAGACAGACAGACATCGCTAAATCAACTCAGGTGGTGACCCTGATCAAGAATATATATACTTTTCATACCTGCGACGCCTCCTTCTATGTGTTACAAACGGATGGACAAAGTGAATATACCCTCGGTATAGGGTATAAAAATATGAACGAGTAACAGCAAGGGTTAACTTTGAATAGCAGAGAATGAATTGCGCTGTATTATTTATTAAGAAGCCACGATTTAACTTTAACTAGGAATGAGTTAATGTTTCGAATGCATTTAATATCGCCTGGTAACTTATTAAATAATCTGGGAGCAACAGAAGAGTAAAAGTTTAAAAAATGTTGCAAATTGTGAACGGGAATCGGGGCTAAGTTTTGATTATTTGCACGTAGATTATAATTAGAATAACATGTATTTACTTGATATAGTCCAGGAGAAATAGGGTTTGAACAACAAAATAATTCGTTACAGCAATCTGACAGCGGAATATTGTTGAATAAGCTCTTGTAAAAGAGGACAAAAAAATCGAACCGACAGCAGCTATCCGTTGTGGAATGGGGTGCATTTTTAGAGGTCGAACACAGTTTTTCTCGAGAATCTTCTTATCTCATTTTTTAAAAAGAGGAATTACCTCCGCATTTTTTAATTGTTCAGGAAAAGTTTCCTTTTCAATACTTTTATTTACAAGATGACACAAAACATCTAAAATATTATGTATAATTTTTTTTTATAAAAACGTTGGAAAAGTTATCAGTTTTTGTTTGCGAAATTTTAAGAGACATAACAATTTTGTAAATTTCAAAAGATGAAACTGGATATTAGAAAAAGCTTGAGTTAGATGATTTATCATAGAGTAAGCAATTGCATGTTGCATTAGAAGAATTTGCTACAACATATGTTTCCGCTTCTGCGAAGACACAATTAAAAGCATTAGCTTTTTTCCTCTGGGTCCGAGATAAGCTTGCCATTTATGTAAATTCAAGTTAGAAATTATTTCGTTTTTATTATTTTTATTAAGTAATTTATTTGCCAATTTCCATTCTTTCTTGACATCACCTTTAATTTTGTTAAATTCAGAAATTTTAAGTTTGTTTTATTGGCTTTCTTAATAATATTAATGATTATTGAACTTTAGCCATTTTTCGCAGCGATCAACATTTTTATGTAAAATTTTACAAGTTGATACAATGCTTTATGTATTAAACAAACTTTGATAACAAAGGAAAAAAACAACTCTAGAATATAGACATATGTTTCGATTCTTAAAATCTCATCAGTATATTTTTGGTTGATGTCTACGTCAGCACTCAAATTGCACTCGCCATATTATAGAAAAACAATCGAAAAGGTAATTTCTAATTTTATTAAACCGTAGTTCTCCTTTGTTATCGCATAAACAAATAATTTAAAAAACTGCGATAACAAAGGAGAACTACGGTTTAATCCACTCACGTGGCGTCTTGCTTTAATGATGTAAACAAAACAAAGAAAACGGTACAGCTAATTGAAAAATTCAACGCAATGGTGTGATCTTAAAAATTCACTTAAAATATTAACCACATTTGCTTGAAATTAGAAATTACCTTTTCGATTGTTTTTCATTAATATCAACCAAAAATATACTGATGAGATTTTAAGAATCGAAACATATGTCTATATTCTAGAGTTGTTGTTGTTTTTTTTCCTTTGTTATCAAAGTTTGTTTAATACATAAAGCATTGTATCAACTTGTAAAATTTTACATAAAAATGTTGATCGCTGCGAAAAATGGCTAAAGTTCAATGATCATTTAATAATTAATATTTGTTAAATTCATTTATGTGATAGCTATTTTTACAAGCTATAGTTTCAGATAAGATTTCTTTAAAAAGTGTTTTGTATTGAACTTTGAAACTCATTTTATTCGGATGCTTTGCAATTTTTTTATGAAACTTGTTTTTTAAATTAACTTTACGTAGCAGTTCCATCGTCATACAAGGTTTTAGCCTTTTCGAACTAGACGTTTTTTTTCATTATAACCTTTGTACATCGATATGTGTGCTGCAATAAAATTTGAATGAAAACATAAGCTTTTGATGGATCTGGCTCAGTAAAGACATTGTTCCTGAATTCAAATCTGAGACTGTTGTTTAAATCTGAAAAATTTAGCAAATTATAATGTGCTACTGGCTGATTCGGCTCTGATTCTTTTTATACCCTACACCGAGGGTAAATTCACTTTGTCTCTCCGTTTGTAACACATCGAAGGGGGCGTGGCAGGTATGGAAAAGTACATATATTCTTGATCAGCGTCACCACCTGAGTCGATTTAGCGATGTCCGTCAGTCTGTCTGTCCGTCTGTTGAAATCAGGTTTACGGGAAAAACAAGAAAGCTAACTGAATGAAACTTCCACATACAGGTCAAATCTCTTGCAGGCATCTTGCTATTGAAAATGGACGAAATCGATTGACGGACACGCCTACCGCCCATGCTCTATGTAAATATACCCAGGCCAATTTTGAAAAAAGTTTTAGCGATTTAGATGAAACTTGGTAATTTGGTGCACATATGAACCAAATTAGGATTGGCCTGGGTTTCAAGTTTCCAAAGGGTCGTACAGGGGCGTGGCACAGCCCTAAATTTTATTATTTATACCACCATATCTTGTAAGCCGTTCAAGATATTGCAATGAAATTCGGCAAACGGATACATATCAAATATATCTTGAATTGAGATAAAAGTGGGCGGAATTGAAAAAGTGGGCGTGGCACTTTTAAACTGTTAAAAATTTTGATTCCATATATCTCAAAATTGACACAAACGATTTTCATAAAAATCTTGGAAATGATGCCGCTGAAAGCAGTCATCAATACAAGCTCAGCCTCTTTATTGAAAACACTTGTTGAAGGGCATTGCACCGCCCACAATATTTATAAACGTTAAATTAAGAGAACTAACAACGTAATCGTGATGAAATTTAATGAGGTAGATATACTTGCTGTAAGGTCTTTTATTACAAAAATTTGGTACAATAGTACCTGGGGGCGTGGCACCTCCCATATAAGCAAAAACTGTTTATTGTTATAAATAGTGTACTAAGAGAGTAATCTTCATAAAATTTGGTGTTTAGATGTCAGTTACTATAGGCTTTAATAATAAATTATTTTTGACAGAATTGCATCAGTGGGCGTGGCACCTCCCATATTAACATTAATTTGTAAGCGCTGTTTTAAGCAAACTATTGCAGCAATTCCTATGAAATTTAATGAAAGTGGTTCAGTTGCTATAGAGTATATCTGAATCAAAAGTGGCTGAAATAGCACCAGAGGGCGTGGCACCTCCCATACAAAGAAAATACATAGTTATCGAAATATGTGAGCAATCATACTAAAATTTGGTGTTAGGGGTTTGCTTATGAAAAGCTATTTCTGGATCAAAACCGAGCTGGATTGTACCAGTGGGTGTGTCACCGCCCAAAATTTTAAATTTAACTGCTGCATATATCGCAAACTATGCAAGCTATTGTGCTGAAATTTAATATGAGGATGTCGATCACAAATATAGATTGTTGAACCAAAAGTGGGCGGAATTGGAGAAGTGGGCGTGCCATATTTCAAATTTTTCATTTTTATTCGATTTTTTCAACATTTTCCATATCTTTCGACTTTTTCAATTCTTTAACTTTTTCCAGTATATTCTATATGTATTTGTTCGACTTTTTCAACCTTCTTCATCTTTCTTCATAAGTTTCTTTATTTTTTCGACTTTTTCATCAATTTTGAATAGTTTCAAGTTTTTTCAACCTCTTTAATTTTTTTTAGAGTTTTTCAACCTCTCTCAAATTATTTCAACATTTTGCATATATTTACGACTTTTTCAACATTATTCAACCTCTGTCAACCTTTCTAACATTTCACATTTTTTTCGACTTATTCAACCTCTTCAACGTCTTCTTAATATTTGATGAAAAGGTACTTTCAGTGCAGTGTAGGGTATGTGAGTTTCGGCCTGGCCGAAGATAACACCTTAACTTGTTTTTTTTTAATATTTTCAAAGCTTAAGCAGGTCAGAAATTTGTAGATCGGACACTGCGCTTGATAATGAAATAGAACTCGACTGTTTAAGTCGAGTAAAAAAATGGCCAATACACGTACTATAAAATTCATTTATACGAGTTGGTTATTTAATACAAGATTCTAGTCCAAAAGAAGAAAGTAGAATCAGATATTTATCCACAATGATTAAGTCTTGTAATATATCTAAATTAATATCACCTAACAAGACTAAGTTGTCAGTTTTTCATTATGCAATAAGATTTCCAAATCATTTAAAAACACACGATGAGAATTATTCACATGAAATCTATATACGCATATAAAAGTAAAGTTTTGATCATAAATTGAACATTTTAGTTTTTTAACATCAGAACTTTCTAAACTGAAGTTGAACGAATCACAGTTTAATTCATTATTCACAAAAACCGCAACGCCTCCCGCAGAATATTTGTTATTACAGTTTGCAAAAAAAAATTAAACCCAGGGATGACCAATAGAGGAGTTTCAACATCATATATCCAAGTTTCAGTGAAAAAAATAAATCGGGCTTAAAAACAAATGAGTCCAAATGCACAAGAAAGTTGTCGAAATTCCTTCTCATACTTCTTATGTTTTGATGCAGAATATGGAAGCCATTTGAAGCGTTCGCATTCATTGAAATTTGTTGGAGGTCGACGTTCTTACATTTGGCAAAAGGAGGGTTCAAAAAACTAATTTGTGGATCATCTATTTCATTATGCATTAATTAAAATTAAATTTTAAATTTTCTTTTATTTAAGATTATCGAGATCCTTAAATGAGTTTACTAATATTTATTGTCTTTTTTCAATTTATGCGCTTCTTTAAAAAGTTTTCTTGTGTTACTCGCTAAACTCTCATTTAAAAAAAATACTAGTATTTTGATTGTCACCAAATAATTTAGAATTAAGTTTACTCTTATTTGCAAAATTTTTTCTCATGACTAGTTCGTTGTATACTAATTCCAAAGTTATGTTAGTTAAGTCTTGTGAACTGTAGCTGTTTACTAGTTTTATGTATATGCTGAAACTGATTATGCTGCTGTTCTTGCTGTCGGTTCTCTTTCTGTAGTTGAAGTTCGATCTGTTTGTGGATGCTGCTGTGAATTATTTAACTGTAATTTTTGTTGATGTTGGATTCATGTTGCACTGTTGCTTGTGTTTGATGTTGTTTGATTTTTAACTGCCTGAAGCTGGGTTTCTTTCCGTTGTTGAGGTTCCTGCTGTATTATATTGGGCTGTATTTGGGAGAATATTTTTGGCGCACTATTTTTTTACTTTGAGACTGTAGCTATTGTTGTTGTTGTTCAGTTTTTGGCGAATTGATTTTTACTTCACCTTTTTTCTGTTTCGTTTTTGTTTTACTCTCTCAGGCCGAGTTGGAAACCACTCGGAGGAGTACGAAGCGAAGCGCGCCTAGCAGACACGCAAGCACTGCACTTAAAATGCTGGTTAGTTTTAAAATCAATGTCATCTGGCAACAAATTTACGCATTTGCAATGAAAATATTCATTGCACATGACACATTTTATTTTTTCATGAAATCGTTTAACTTTATTTAAGCAAAGACATGGCATTTTGAATAGATTTAAGGCCTTACAATAATAGTTTTTGATTAAAAGAGCGGCACCGAATACAATGAACATGTTGACCCAACGAACTTTGAATCACAACGCTGCCGACCACGCTGCTATTATGCCGAGGGGTGCTAAGGCTACAATTGAAAATATGTATGTGGATGATTTTGTGAAAAAGATGGTGAAAAAGAGACTGAGGAGGTGACAATGGAAGCCGTTGAAATTAATGGAGCCCCTGGGTTCGTGCTGCGCAACTTTGTGTCAAACTGTAAGTCACTGCAGTTTAAGTTAACAACAATGATCGAGCTCAATTATATGTCATAAATATGGAACGCCAGGGCACCGAGAAAGTGCTTGGCATGTTTAGGAACTCGTCAAAGGACTCGTTTGAATTCCTTTTCAAGTTCCACAAGGTTTCGCCAGACGTCTTAGTAAGCAAAAGGGCACCCACTTAGTGAGAAATTTTGTCGATCGTTATGTCAAGTTTTGACACATTTGGATTTTTAGCCGACTTTACCATATTCACAAAATTGTTATAGTCAACATGGAAACTGCAGATTTTTTGGGATGATCCATTGCCGTCACGACTGTGTGAACAATGGAATGCTTGGATGAAAGCGTTCCAGCGTATTTCATGCTTTTCAATTCCACGATGCTATTCATCAGTATTGTCAACCGCTGATGAGATACAGCTACACATTTTTGTGGACGCTAGCTCCAGTGCTTACGCAGCCGTCGCATACCTTCGAATAAGGAAAGGTAACAAAATTGACGTCGCCTTCGTTGTAGGCAAAACCAGATATGCGCCGCCCAAAGGAATGACCATTCCGCGATTGGAACTACAAGCAGCGGTGCTAGCTAGTCGACAACAGGGCCAGATTTTTTGCAACAGGATGAACTGGCCTCGAGAAAAGCAGCTCATAGTCTCACCGCATTGTGCCGCAGCAGAAAAGCCAAGACTTTTTCTAATCACAAAGAACCAAGGTGAGAATGTTATAAATTTTACCAAATTTTCTTCGTATTTAAAGATGAAGCGAACCGTGGCGTGGATATTTCGATTCATAGACAATGCTAGAAAGAGGATAGGTGAAATGGCACAAAAGAGAAGCTCAAAGCCAATGAGCTACTTTACGCTGAGAACAGTATTTGTCGCCAGATCCAGGGTGAAGTTTTCATCCGTGAAGTTGCCATTTTGCACACTGTAAAGTGCGTGCCAAAATCAAGCGAAATATATGCCTTGACACCATATCTAGACGAAGGACTAATAAGAGTAAAGGGAAGACTTGTCAACGCCTTTTGTCTTCCAAGTTCAGCGAGACGACCAGTTATACTGCCAGGAAAACATTATGTTTCCAAATTAATTCTGAGGTATTTTCACCAAGAAGCGCACCATCAAAATTCTGGATGCCAAACGCACGCGCACTGCTTAAAGCGATTAAGAAGGAATATCCAGTTTGTATACAGCAGCATGCAAAACCCACAGTACCATTGATGGGCCAACTACCTGTTGATCGTTTGACGCCCTTTGTAAGACCATTTAGTTACGCAGGCGTGGACTACTGTGGTCCATTCAACATTGCGATAGGTCGCCGGAGGGAGAAGCGCTATATCACTTTGTTCACTTGCTAACAATTCGTGCATTGCATTTGGAAGTCGCTGAGGACCTGTCCACAGATACGTTTTTAATCTGTTTGAGAAATTTCGTAAATCGGCGAACAAGTTCCCAAATTGGAAGCCCTAGTTTGGAAGCCCTAGTTATTTGAGCTAGAACAAAATTACAAGTGTACGCACATACATACGTATTAATTTGCCTAAGCTAAGCATCGTCGTCGTAGTCAAGCTACTGTTACCACGCAGCTGCACTCTTTTTCGCATCACTCTCAAATTCGTCATCGTCTTCGCTTGTGTCAACATACAGAAAGAAGAATCACTTCATCGTGCTAGCAACAACAAAAACATCACCACCACCACCACCAACACCTACTCATCGTCATCGATTTGATATTTTTGCATTCTTTGCCACAACAACCACATACAGTCCACTAACGCTAGAATCGTATGATTTTGTTTTCGACCGTTCTTTAAGAATTAACCCTTAAATGCATAACGTACCATATATGGTACGTGCCTAAAATCATAGCTAAATCTACCCAAACAAACTGCATCGCGTTAAGTTTTGCTCTATTTTGTAGCAGGTATTACCAGCTTTCACATAAATGCCTCTTCAGCTCTCCGATGTTTATTTTCAGCTCCCAGTAAGCTGTCGAAGTGGTCGGACGTTATGTTTACAAATAAAAGTGATTTTCATAAGTGAATTGTATATTAATAATCTTCATTATTCTTGTAAAAAAAAATATTGGGGAGTATACGGGAGTAAGTTTTAGCAACTTATTGAGAACCTAGTCCGAACTCGATCTCCTGGAATAGTTTTTTTACCTAGTTATAAGTATTGGGCTTTTGGCCGTTGATAAAAAATTTTTCCAAAAAAACACAATTTTTGTATTTATTTTTTGAATTTTATTTTCCGATATTTCGGCTAAAGTTGCTAGCCATCATCAGGGAATCTGTAACAATGGAAAAGGGGAAACAGCATCACAAATGAACACTAGAATTTACATAAATATTGCACTTAAATGACAATTTGAAATTACCGAATTCAAAAAAATGTTTTCTTCTAATACATAATAATTAAAATTTTAAACTTTAAACAAAACTACGTTGTTCGCGTCACGGTGAGTCATTAACAACTAAAAATTATGTCTAATGAGATGTTTATAAATAAGTGCACAGTTGTCAGTGTCGGATTTAAAGTTCAGTCTTTTTTGTGTTGGTGTGTTTACTATATGCAACATTTCCTTCGTGAAGCGTCGGTGGTACATATTTTCATATTGCAGTATTTTGGTGCCGTCGAAGTCTGGGACATGTTTATTGTATGTACAATGAGCCGCAAGTGCAGTTTTGTTTCCGTTGTTCGATTTTATGTCCGATTTATGTCCCGATATACGAGTTTTTAATTTGCATTTCGTTGTACCAACATATATTTTTCCGCAGGACTCTGATTGATTACCTTTGCATGTTATTTGGTAAATCAGGTTAGACTTATCCATGTTGTCTATTTTGCTTTTATTATTGCTGTAAAGGCTCCTGAGCGTATAGTTCGTCTTTGGAGCTAGCTGGAACTTTTGGCTGTCGTAAATGTTGGATTTTTTTAATTTTTCCGTGAAACCATGTATATACTTATGTCACACTTTTGAAACTTTTTGGCTCGGGTGTACTTCTGCTGTTGTTGTTGCTGGGGGATTGTTGTTCAATTTCTCGTATGAAGCGTCTTATTAGGCCATCAGGAAAATCGTTACTGGATAGTATATTTTTTATACGGACTTTGTTATTTTTGTGAAAAACAGTGTCACTAATGTTGAGCACTTTCTGGATGAAGTTTTTTGCAGTGTTTAAAATTGTTTTCTTTGGGTGTTTCGAAAAGAAATTAATAATTCTGCCTGAAGCGGTTGGTTTTTGATACCAATCTACTTTTAAGATGTTATTGGCTTGGCTAACAATTGTGTCTAAGTATGGTAACTTTCCCTCATTAGCATCCTCTTTGGTAAACTTTATGTGTCTGTTGTATGTGTTTAGCGTTTTCAAAGTGTTTTCAATAGAATCCGTTTTTACTATTGCGAAGATGTCATCTACGTATTTTGTTAACAACCTTGGTATTGGTTCCATGATTTCCAAAGATTTGTCGAGTAATTCCTCCATCACAATAAATGCGACGATTGGGGAAAGAGGAGATCCCATCGGCATTCCTATACAATACTTATAACTGAATTGAAAAAGGCCGATAACAACTATATGAGTTTTTTTACCTATTTTTCTAAGCTTGGAACACTGCACAAATCACACTTTTTGAGATTTTCCGGGAAAACGGTGCATTTTCCAGGAAAATGAATGCTCATTTCGTGGTCAGCGTCTGATTTTACATAAAAGGAGCTTGGTCTCCATACTGGGGGCTGACCTCATGCATTTAAGGGTTAATAGAAAAGTGCGTGCATAAAAAATGCAATTTTGGGCACGATTTTTTCCGCTTGCTTGTTCTTGCAGCTGCTCTCATCGGTGTACAAGGTGACGAGTTGTTGAGGTCAAACAGCATTGGATGATTGCAACTTCGTCATCGATAGCGCGCGCATCATCACAGTCTTTCCGTGTTCTCATTTATAATTAAGTTAAGAGTAAAATTTAAGTTAAAATAAAATAAAGAAAATTTGTCAATTTAAAACTTGAGATTATCACTTTGAACATCCGGGCTAGGAAAAAGCTTCTAGCATCACCATAACGTCCTTCGAACCGGATTTAATTTTGTTAAGAATTCACAATCTAAGCCAAATTTACTAAAACTATTTTTCTCTTGATTTAATTAAATTTCGTCGCATACTTTTCGCATATCATTTAAATCGTACAGTTTCAAATCAAACGTTAATTTTTGCATACAAATTAAAAGTATTAATTTTCGCAAGTAGTTTTAGTTTTCGGTTAGAAATCATGGTTAACGATAATTCAAGCTGTGGAGGTGCAGACTCCTTCACATCGCGACGTCCGCGTAAAAATATTGCAGCGGCAGCAAATTGTTGATCGCCTCAAGGCACAATTACTCGAACCTTCGCAGCTCAATTCATTGTCAGCCACGACAGTGGAAATAAAATTGTCGCTAATCAAGCATCAGTTCCAGTTATTTGAAAGTCTTCAAGCTCAACTGGAGTTGTTAGACGAAACGCAGCTGCAATTAGATCATCGCAGAGAGTTTGAAGAAACTTATTGCACCGTGAAAACTCTATTTGTGGACAAACTATCGCAACTGCGATCAAATGATTCATATGACACTTTCATCAGTACAAGAGTATCGCAACAACTTTCGTCGAGACGACCACGAGTCAACCTTCCAAAATTACAGCTAACCATATTCACTGGACTTGATCGAGAATGGCTCGATTTCTACAACATGTTTTTAGTCTTGGTCCATAACAATATTAACCTGACCAATATTGAAAAATTTTCAATATCTTCAATCGAGTTTGAGTGGAAATGCTGCCAGACTTGTTCAGTCTTTGGAGGTTACAGACTCCAACAATAAACGGTACATCTTTCAATCACATTTGCAACACATTTTCGGCACGCAAAAAATCACTAATGCAAATGTTTCTTCGCTTCGAGATTTCATCGACACAGTTTACGCCAACATGCGGGCCATGCAGTCTTTGTCATCAAAGCCGCAGACAGTTAAC
Organism: Tricholauxania praeusta; assembly: GCA_949775025.1. Lineage (NCBI taxonomy): Eukaryota > Metazoa > Arthropoda > Insecta > Diptera > Lauxaniidae > Tricholauxania > Tricholauxania praeusta. The sequence goes on from OX459028.1 coordinate 105,515,041, forward strand.
GGCTTCGTTTTTCATCTGGTCGTATCAAAACTTGATCCCGATACCCAATCAAAATGGGAAGAAGAGATCGCATCAAAATGGTATCGAAACTCATCGTCATCTACACTGTATCTTCCGTCTTGGGAAGACATCTCAACATTCCTCGAGCGCCGTTGCCAAACTATCGACATGATTGAAGCCAATCATATATCGACAAAATTACAAAACACAATCTCGTCTCGTGCAGTATCTTCATTACGCAAAAACAGTTTTCGTTCGTTACGACAAGCCAGCCACGGTGCAACTTGTGTGAAGAATCCACGTCACATAATGCCTTCAAATGGATCCAAGGGAGCGGTACAATTTGGTCAAACGCAAAAACTTATGCCTAATTTGATCCGGTTTCACAATGAAAACAACCTTTATTTTTTAATTTTCGTTTTATTTTTCAACAGTCTCCTTTTAGCTCGATACACTTGGTCAAACGATATTCTAACTTTTTGATGCCATCCAAATAGTAGGTTTTGTCGACCTCCTCAAATTATGAGTTTGTTTCGTTGATTACTTCATCATTTGATGTGAATCTCTTTCCCGCGAGCCATTTTTTTAAGTTTGGTCACTCGGTGCTAAATCTGGGCTGTAAGGTAGATGTGGCAACAGTTCGTAACGTAATTCATGGAATTTAGCCATTTCGGAATTTTAACCGTTTTTGATCATTTGTGAGTAATCGCGGCACTCACCTGGCTGATAGCTTCTTCATATGCAAATTTTCATGTAAGATGTTGAATACACGTGCATATGAAATGTTTACAATGTCGAAAATCTCTCTCAACTTCACTCGACGGTCATTCAAAACAATATCATGGATTTTGTTGATCATTTCGTCAGTAGTCACCTCATTTGGCCTTCCTGATGATGGCATTGTTTCAGTGCTCGTACGACCACGTTTAAATTCAGCAAACCAATAAATTACGGTTGAATTCGCTGGAGCAGATGAGCCATAATATTTATCAAGCTTTTCCTTTGTTTCCTTCGCGGTTTTTCCACGCAAAAAATAATGTTTAATCAATGAGCGAAAATCGGTTTTATCCATCTTACAAGAAAAGTTAAAAGTTATCCGACTTATATGGCTGCCAAGCAAAAACTAAATGACATATCGCACAAAAATTTACATGAAGCCTGTTGACAGATTACACGCGGGGAAAAAATTACCATATGATGCCCAGTGTTGCCATCTGTTGAAAACCGCATCATTATCAATCCGCCCTCGTACGTCGAACGCTTGTTCATCCACCAACAGGTGCTAACATTGTCGTGCAAGCCACCATACCCTCCTGCACCGGGGTCAACAACCATCAACGTCTTCGACTGTTAACAGTGCACCACCGACAGCAACAGTGCTCCAGGTGCAACATAATGAATGTGACGTTGTCATTGCTACCTCGTTGGTTCAATTATCCAACAGAATGGGTGTATCCATTACTACGCGAGCCTTGTTGGATTCAACATCGCAACTTCACTTCGTGACGGAGCGCATAGCTCAATTTCTACGATTTACACGCAAGAAAGTTCCTTTGGAAATTAATGGTATCGGTGCAAAGACAACAAACACACAACAGGTTTGCAATACTGGAATCAAATCCATTAACCACACATTTTCGTCAACAATTGAGGCAGTCAAAAACCGCAACATCAAATAGACATAAGAGGCTGGAATATTCCAAAAAACATAGATCTCGCAGACAAGAACTTTAACAAAACAGTACCAGCAGACATGCTCCTGGATGCGAGTCTCTTCTACGAGCTCTTGCTAGTGGGACAAATTAAGTTTAATGAATCCCTGCCAGTCCTACGAAAAACAAAATTGGGCTGGATTGTTCCTAGAGCAATCACCACAAGCACTTCACTATCTTCTTCAACGCCAAAATCGAAATCATCTTCGCATCGCACCACACAATTGTTTTCGTCATTAGTAACAACATCCGCAACCACGGATACGCCGACCGTCGACAGCCTGTTCGAGAAATTTTGAAATCTTGAGGAAAAATTTCACTAAGACTTCAGCACTTTCATCATCATCCCAGCTAAATTCATCACGGCATCACCTCAAATGCTCACTACTTACTTCGTCATCGTCACAATCTACAACCACCGCACAAAATATGCTGATCATCGATAGTATTCTCGAAAAATTTTGGAAACTTGAAGACAAATATTCTCAAACATCGTCTAAACTCACGCCAAATGATGAGGAATGTGAGAAATATTTCCAGCAAACGACACGGAGATGTCCCACCACCAATAAATTCATCGTTCGTCTACCCTTCAAGGAGAATCCCACCAGCCTTGGCCAATCCTACGAAATAGCTCGTCAACGGTTTTTGTCTATCGAATACAAAATGCAACGAGATAGCGAAATGCGTAGAAATTCGTGGGTGAGTACATTCAATTAAATCATATGATCCTCGTTTTTCCCGAAAAGGCATCAACAAAGGTTTTGAACTTCATTCCACATTATTGTGTCACCAAGCTAGATAATTCAACAACAAAGTTTTGTGTCGTATTTGACGGCTCGTTCCATACATCAAATGGTAAATCATTGAACAATTCATCATCGTTTCCCGTAGACGCAGAGGTCACCCTCAGGGATTTCCAAGTCGACAACTTAATGACAGGCGGTTCCACCATTCAGGAAGTCATCGAAATAAAACAACAAGTTATTGGATTGCTGAATAGCTGCGCATTTCCAACGACCAACGAATTATCAAAAACATACCACCAACAAGGAAGATATGGTAATTTTAACCGACGTCGAGTACATCAAAGCTTGGGGTTTGAAATGGTCACCTGGAGAGGACAGTTTCCTTTTCAAATATACTCAGCAACCATCATCAGCGAATCATTTCATCTCACATTGACCCCATTGGACTTCTCAACCATATCATCGTCATTTGCAAGTTTCTTATGCAACAGTTATGGAAACTCAATCAGGATTGGGACGAGAGTTTACCGCCAGACGTACATTTGCAGTGGGAACACTTTGCTACCAATTTTCGCTCATTGAATATTTTCGAATTCCCAGGTTTGTTCCATTTTATTCTGACTCTCATATTCATGCCTATGCATATGCCAGTACCAAGGCTTATGGTACTTGCATGTATGCTGTCACTGAACTTGGAGAAATGAAAAGGTCATCGCTCATCTGCGTGAAGTCTCGCGCCGCACCAACCAAAGAAGTGAGTCTACCTAGACTCGAACTTTTTGCAGCGTTGCTGTTAGCTAAGTTGCTTGACAACTCGGCAAAAATCATCGCACCAAATCAACAAAATGTACACTGCTGGATAGACTCAGCAATCACTCTCGCTTGGATTAAGGGTGAATTATCAAAGTGGACACCTTTCGTTGTAAATCGTGCGTCTACAATTCAACAGGTTACCTCAAATTATCAATGGCACCACATTCCAACTTCCTTGAACCCAGCAGATATTGTGTCTAGAGGTTCAAGTGTCAGCAGCGTCATCGGCAACAAATTGTGGTTCGATGGCCCAGAATTTTTAGTGCTCGAAAGTTCCAACTGGCCCTACAGCTCAGTTGACGTCACCATCGAGTTGCCGGTGCAGCGCCGCCACCACATAACTCTCATCGTTGATCACACCACTGATATCATCGCACAGCGTAAATATATATATATAAACAATATAAACAACTACAACAACTTCTTCGGATTTTCGCCTACGTAAGACGTTTCATTTCAACATTTCGATAGGGATCAAATAATATCAAAACCGGACCCATAACAGCAAAAGAATTGAAAAATACGTTACATGTAATTTGTCGTCAAGTTCAGTACAAATCATTTGCTGAAAAAATCTTCATTCAAACCTGCCAGTAAGTCGTCGCTCGTCATTGTCACAACTTCTGCCTTTTTTGGATGATGGTCTTCTTCAAGTGGGTGGTCGCATTAGAAATCCTTCGTAATCGTTCACTACCAAGCACCCCATCTTGCTGCCAAAAACACACCCGTTTACAAGGGCAATTATTGATCACTTTCATCGCCAAAATCTTCATGCTTGCTGTCAAACTCACCTAAACATACTTCGAGATATCTCCTGGATAGTCAATGTTCTCAGCGCAATCAAGAAGGTATTACACAAACGTATAATTTGCTATCGTTTTCGTCCAATTTTAGCTGAACAAATCATGGGATCATTGCCAAAGGACAGCGTGGAACCGTCATTTCCATGTGAAATCACAGGCGTGGATTATTGCCGTCCCCTATCAATACGCAAAAAATCGAGGCAAAACTTCAGTCAAGATAGCTGCCAATCGAAGTTGCACATTAATTGGATACTTGGAAGTCAAACTTCCAAGGGGGGAGTATGTTCAAGCCCCGAACAAATTCCCAAATTGGAAGCCCTAGTTATTTGAACTAGAACAAAGTTGCAAGTGTACGCACATACATACGTATTAATTTGCCTAAGCTAAGCATCGTCGTTGCAGTCAAGCTGCTGTTACCACGCAGCTGCACTCTTTTTCGCATCACTCTCAAATTCATCATCGTCTTCGCTTGTGTCAACATACAGAAAGTAGAATCACCTCATCGTGCTAGCAACAACAAAAACATCACCACCACCAACACCTACTCATCGTTATCGATTTGATCTTTTTGCATTCTTTGTCACAACAACAACCACATACAGTCCACTAACGCTAGAATCGTATGATTTTGTTTTCGACCGTTCATTAAGAATTAATAGAAAAGTGCGTGCATAAAAAATGCAATTTTGGGCACGACTTTTTCTGCTTGCTTGTTCTTGCAGCTGCTCTCATCGGTGTACAAGGTGACGAGTTGTTGCGGTCAAATAGCGCGCGCATCATCACAGTCTTCGTTCCGTGTTCTCATTTATAATTAAGTTAAGAGTAAAATTTAAGTTAAAATAAAATAAAGAAAATTTGTGAATTTACAACTTGAGATTATCATTTTGCACATCCGGGCTAGGAAAAAGCTTCTAGCATCACCAGTACCATTATAAATTGAATGAACATAAATCGCCAATAATAATTAAATTGACGCAAAAAAAGAATAGACAAAAAAAAATATTAATCGTTCTTAGTAAATTTTCTTGTGTGCAGTGTAATATATATACTACTGATCAAACTTTTCAATGAAAAAACAACACAAAAAAAAAATAACAATTTGTTCTCAACAAATTTATTAATTAGAGCCACGTGAAGTAGCCCAACACCCCTGTACGACAGGAGCAGGGTCAGCTAAAAATATGGAATTTAAAGGAGAAAACTCTAATAAAATGACCAATGAAGAAAAAATAACGGAATAAAATTGTGGTTGGCTCACAGCACGTTCAGCTAAAAATATGGAATTTAAAGGATAACAGGTTTTTTTATATATTGTTACGAAATTTCTGTCTCTTTGACGATAATTTCGATCTCTCACACTTTTCTGAGTTCGATCACTGGATTGTGTAATAATTAAAAACACACAAACTTATTTAGTTATAAAATGGTTTATTTTATTAACGTTCAAATTCTAATATTAATTTAACACTGTATAGAAAACTGTTTTACTTTACTACGGATCACACTGTATTCACTTTATTGCTTTATTGCTTCACTGTTTAAATACAACTGTGTCCGAAAACTCAAATGACACCCTTTTATACTACAGGCATCACTTTCTCGAATAATCTACTATCTCCTAGATGGCGTATATTCTACCATTATCTACAACCTACCAGTGCTTCCAAGTGGCGTGCATTCTACCACCATCCACAATCCACCAGCATGGCGCACTGACGTTGAGCTCACAATTATCGCAAATGTTGCCAGATGGCGTTGTACGACGGCGACAATTTCTCTCGGTTATCGACTTTGTACTGCAGCGTCTGTTCGGTTTATTATTTTGCCGCTAGATGGTGCTAGTATCGTTTAGTTTCTTTTGTTGGTATTTATTTCAAGAGTTTTGTAGCATAAACGAAATTTCGCTACACTGCCCTCCGCTTAAACTTGTTCGTCCCGAACAAGAGTCTCTCCGTTTCTAGTATAAGGTGCCAGCCTTTCGATGTGGACTACCTTTAATTTACTTTTTTTCCCGGGGTATTTTTGGATTCGATACACAACATCATTAATCCTTGTGACGATCCGGTAAGGTCCATCCCAGTGAGTCCGAAACTTAGGAGACAAGCCTCGTTTCCGTTGTGGGTTGTGTAGCAGCACTAGTTGACCTTTCTTGAACCCTTCAGTATTTGCTCGCAGGTCACACCGAGCTTTCATCTTGTCGCGATCTTTATCACGCTCTTTCTCACGTTCCTTTTTACGCGATTTAGAACGACGTCTAGAAGATTTCTCCCGACTTCGAGAACGTTCTCGGCGTGACTGCTCTCGTTCTCGCTCTTTCTCATGTTCGCGTTCCCTTTCTCTTCTTCTGCGCTCACGATCTTTATCTGGCCGTTCTGGATCCTCCTTTTCAACTTTATCTCTTTCAGCGCGCTCTCTAACCTCCTCTCGTTCACGTTCTCTTTCACGTTCCCACTTTCGTTCTCTGTCGCGTTCTTCACGCCGTTCGCGATCACGCTCGCGATCTCTTTCACGTTCTCTCTCCCGTTCTCGTTCGCGTTCCCTTTCACACTCTCGTTCACGATCACCACGATCCCGATCACTGCGCTGGTCCCGTCTTACCTTCTCTTTTGTCCACTTTTCTTCAGGCAAAACGTTCAAACGGCGCACATCAATTGTTCCAGCTTTATTTTCCGTTCGTGAACAATGACTGCATTCAATTTACTTTTACTTTTTGATTAATAAATCTACATCTAATAGGGAGAGGACGTGTCGCGCGGTCCTCCTCATTGCGTTGCGTTTTGTTTTCTTTGTTTTTTTTTTTAACTTGTGTTTAATTGTTTTAACCCGTGTTTTTTCTTTAATTTTTTTTCGTCGCGTGTTTTTTTGTTATTCATGTTTCGTTTATTCATGCTAAACAATATAAACTTTAAATCCCTTAAATTAAAAAACCTACCTCTGCTAAATAAAACAAAAACCAAAAAAATGCAACCACTCATAAAAAATAAAAACAAAAAAAAAATTAACTACTAAACAAAAACAAAATATGCTACAATAGTTAAATTATAAATAAATATCACTAAAACAACTGACAAGTCAATAGACGCTCTAACAAAACAAAATAAAATTAAATGTACTGCAATATAACAATAACAACTAGCATAGCATCATAAACTGCAGCAACATAAAATAAAATAAATAAAAATAAAAAAAATACATACACACACATAACGACATCGCTGCCAAGCTATAAGCAGTGCTGCCTGATTAATTTTGGGAATTGTTGACGAAAGAGCTAATGTCAACGTAAAGGGCTTTTCTATGCCCTTTCCTTTGCAAACTCTGCTGTTTTGGTAGCTTTTTCTCTCCTTATCTCCACCCTTAGCTAGTTGTTGGTGTGGCTGAGGTTTTGCTTGGAGCTTGAATTTTGAGTGGACAAAGGCATAACACTTGCCCACTCATAATTTCTTTGCTCTTAAGTTTTTGGCTTTGACTTCACTAATAATTAGCAGTAATATTCTTCTTGGATTTTGTGGTGTTGCAAATGTCGGAATCTTTTCGACTTGACTTTTGTAACATATGCGGCCTTAGGTCAAACTTTTTTTCGGTCTATGCCCATGTCTCTAGTTTCCATCCCCAAGTAATGGCGGTTTGTGAGACTCAGGTGTGTGGGGATGCTGATCCACTGGATTTTCACATACCTGATTATCACCTTCTGCCATTATTCTCTCCCCATAGGGGCCTCGCTGTATATATACGTAGTGATGTCGCGTACCAGTGTCAACAGCAGCTAAACACGACGGACGCCGAATTTAGTTCCATGTGGATTAAGTTCAAAGTCCAGTCGCACATTCTACATTTTTGCTTCCTTTATAGAAGCCCGAATCTAGGAAGGATTTCTACTTTCGAAAAGATAGACGTCCTCTCTGATTCCATTTCCAAAATCTTAGAGTCGTACCCAGACAGTGAAATTGTAGTTGCTGGTGATTTCAATGTCCATAACTCTAACTGGTTGCGCCATTCTGGCCTTACAACTCCTGAAGGTCGTTATGTTGAGTTTTTTTCTGAGTCCAATCTACTGACTCAACTAGTGAATGACCCCACGTATATTCCACGCGTTGGGGGGCATAGCTTAAGTACACTAGACCTCTTTCTGACGTCACATCATGAAAAATACGATGTGTCTGCCCTTGCACCTCTTGGTAACTCGGACCATTGTACTATTTCCGCTGCTTTTCCATATAATAGTTTACGCACTGTCTCGCCGAAAGCCCCGAAGCGGATTGTATGGCTTTATGGCAAAGCAAATTGGGTTGCGTTGAACAATTTTTTTCGTAATTTCAATTGGAAATTGTGTTTCGCAGATAGGAACATAAATGCCGCGGCCAAAATGGTTCAAGAAATAATTTTATTAGGTATGCGGTCCTTCATACCTCATAAAAAAGTTAACGTTAAACCAAAGGACCACTCTTGGTTTAATGAGACCAAGTCTGCAGTCAGGTCCAAAGAGGAAGCATTTCGGGATTGGCGGCTCATTAAAAATGCTGATACCAAAAGGCTTCGCATCGAGGCTAGAAATCGCTGTAATGCCACGATTCAGCGCGAAAAGTTTCTTCACGAACAAAACCTGCGCAAAAGAATCATCTCACTACCGAAAGGTAGCAAAAGTTTTTGGTCATTTGTTAAGAGAGTGAAGAATCAGACCTCATCGTCTATTCCAACTCTCTTAATGAACGACCAAATATTCACTGAACCAGCTGACAAAGCTAATCTATTGGCTAGCATGTTTGCAAAAAATGCTACACTCCCAGATAGCTGTCAGCCCTTACCCCCAGTCCAGAGTAGGTCTTCAGTAATGCCAACTATCTACTTTCGAACAAGGGCAGTAAAAAGAGTCCTTGCAAACCTCAACATAAATAAAGCTTCAGGGCCAGATGGTATATCAGCCCATGTGTTGAGAAAGTGTGCCTCAACACTAGCTCGGCCATTACGCAATCTTTTTTTCATATCTTACACTAGTGGGATATTTCCATCTTGTTGGAAGGTTGCTAATGTTCAGCCAGTTTCCAAAAAAGGCGAGGTTTCTAATCCTAATAATTATCGACCCATTGCAATATGCTCTGCGCTCTCTAAAGTTATGGAGAGTGTAATAAACTTTCACCTTGTGAATTATCTGGAGCGCAACGAATTACTTAGTGATCGCCAATATTGTTTTCTTAGGTCACGTTGTACTGGAGATCTTATGTCTTCCTCACTGAGAAATGGAACCAATGTGTTCACCTTTTCGGTGAAAGTATGGTTGTCGCTCTAGATATTTCTAAGGCGTTTGATCGAGTGTGGCATCGCGCCCTCGTATCAAAACTAATTGCCTTTGGTGTTGGTATGTCCTTTGCTCGTTGGATTACGAGCTTCTGTAGTGATCGCTCTATCCGTGTTGTGGTAGACGGTTTCACCTCTAACGAACACTTCATTAATGCTGGAGTTCCCCAGGGTTCTGTCCTATCTCCTACCCTTTTCCTGGTTTTTATCGACGACCTTCTGTCTTCGACTACCAACCCAATCCATTCCTTTGCGGATGACAGCAACATTTGTCATTCCTATTGCTTCAGAAAGCGCCCAAGCTCTGCAGAGGTTGAGAGTAAGCGGAGACTTATGAATGACACACTCGCTGATGACCTCAACACAATCACCGAGTGGGGTCGTATTTACCGCGTTAATTTTAACGCTACTAAAACCCAGTGTGGTCTGTTATCTCGCAGACGAATGGATTACTCCCTTCCTTCCCTCAATATGACTGGCTTAGATATTACGAGGTCAACAACTCTTAACGTTCTGGGCATATCGGTTCAACAGGATCTTAGGTGGACAGACCATGTGTTCGATGTGTCGAAAGAAGCGGCCAAGTGTATTGGTTTTTTAAAACGGTGTAAGAAATACTTCACTCCAGTTGATCTTCGTACTGTCTACTTCACTTATATTAGACCCAAACTAGAGTACAACTCACACATTTGGAACGGGGCTTCAAAAACCACTTTGGAGCTGCTAGATCGAGTCCAGCGGCGTGTGATGAAACTAATAGGCGATGAATCTGTCATCGCCTCTATTGATTCCCTTCACAACCGGCGTAACGTAGGGTGCTTAACCCTTTTTTATAAGTATTTTAATGGGATGTGTTCTAGCGAGATTCATGATCTGATTCCATCAATACGTATTTTCTCTCGCAACACTCGGGCGTCCCATCAGGCCCATCCCTTTTGCGTCACGCCGGTGTTCAACAGGACATCACACTTTCGTGATAATTCTTTTTTTGGCCGTACTATCAAGTTGTGGAACAGCCTGCCTGCGTCTGTCTTCCCCGGCAGTTATGACATCTGTGAATTCAAGAAGAATGTTCACCGACACTACTCCATCTATCCCCCTTCCCTCTAACCTTTCTCCTTTTCTTAAAATCCAACACGGTGCATTGCATTTATAGGGGGCGTCCCCTGAGCGTTGGCTTATGCTTAAAAAAAAAAAAAAAAAATTTTACATAGACGACGGAAAAATGCATCCGCATTTCCATACTGGCTTTCTTTGCGATGTGGTAGTCGTTTCTCAGGCTCCCTCTCCGGAATCGAACCCTGATTCCCCGTACGCGTCTGCTGCCCGTTACCATTTTCGTCACCGTCCAGCCTATTTTCAATTCCTCTTCTTGGTGAATGTGATGCAGATCGTTTACGCCGTGATTTGCAGTCACGTGCCATGTGTCCTTGCTTACCACAGTTGTAGCATTTTTCGCTGAAGCTACTGCTGGCGAACGATGAATTTTTCTTTTTAGAATCCACCTCCATCCGATTTTCAATTCTTCTTCTTGGTGAACGTGATGCATATCGTTTACGACGTGATTTGCAGTCACGTGCCATGTGTCCCTGCTCACCACAGTTGTAGCATTTTCCGTTGAAGCTACTGCTGGCGAACGATGAATTTTTCATTTCAGCCTCCAACTCCATCCGACGAGTTTTCAGTGATGGGCGGCATGTCAACGCAATCATTTCTTGAGTGAGGGCAACCGTTACTGTTTCGTTAAATGTTGTCTTCGGGCTCTTCATTGTCTCGCGTTTTGTATCTGAGTCCCGTATGCCGTCAATAAACGCCTCTATTTTGAAGTTTTCAGCTACGACACTTAACTCGTCAGGATAGGAAAGGTGTGCCAATCGTTCAATATCCGCAGCATACTCCTGCAAGGACTCACCAGATTTCTGGATACGACTTTTTAACTTCAATCTGTGAATCTGCTTCATGTGGTCACTGCCATATTTTCGCTGTAAGACATCCATCACCGCCTTGTAATTTTTCTGCTCCGCCACTCGAACCGTTTGCAATACTTCTGCAGCTGCGCCTTTTAATGCCATAATTAGCGCTGCAGCTGCAGCTGCGCTTTCGTTATCCCAACGATTGTGACCAGATGTTGTTTCGATCTGGAGCTATAAAACACTAAATGGCGTTGTTCCATCGTATGAGGGTGCCTTAAGCCTCTCTGCGCTGATTTCTCTTATAACTTGAGTGGTTGGTTCGCTTATTTCCAACTGTTGAATCCTTTTATTAACGTCTTCAAAATTATTTTGAACTTTTTCAAGATTATTTTGAACTTCTTCCTTGAATGATTCAACGTCATCTCGTAACTCAGTCATTTTTGCATCGAGGCCATCTACCATTTTGGCAACCTCCATTCGAACAGCCTCGTGAATCTGCGTTGCGTTCTGACTTAACTTTTGGTTTATTTGCAGTGCATTTTGACTTAACTTCTGGTCTATTTTTTCCTGAACCGCCTGGATCTGCAGCGCGTTCTGACCAATTTCTTCCCGAACGGCCTGGATATTGCTATTCATCTGTAGTGCATTTTGACTCATTGTCTGCGTCATCGCCATTAACATTTTCTCGAACTTTGACATATCTACAACTTCACCACTTGCCGCTGATCCAGAAGCTTCTTCCACTTTCGCTGCTGATTCTGATACATCACTAAAAAATTCATGCTCTTCCAGGTTTACACCTTGAGCATCAAGAGCCTGCCGTAAGCGTTTCTGTAACTCCACCTTTCCGCCAGTAGATTGCAGACTCAGCTGCTGCTACTCATTCTTCAGTTGATCCACTTTTAGTTCGCACTTAACCATTTTTATTTATTTATTTTTGTTTTTTTTTTATTGATTGTTAATTCCTTTTACACAATCCCACTTCTGACACCAATTGTTACGAAATTTCTGTCTCTTTGACGATAATTTCGATCTCTCACACTTTTCTGAGTTCGATCACTGGATTGTGTAACAATTAAAAACACACAAACTTATTTAGTTATAAAATGGTTTATTTTATTAACGTTCAAATTCTAATATTAATTTAACACTGTATAGAAAACTGTTTTACTTTACTACGGATCACACTGTATTCACTTTATTGCTTTATTGCTTCACTGTTTAAATACAACTGTGTCCGAAAACTCAAATGACACCCTTTTATACTACAGGCATCACTTTCTCGAATAATCTACTATCTCCTAGATGGCGTATATTCTACCATTATCTACAACCTACCAGTGCTTCCAAGTGGCGTGCATTCTACCACCATCCACAATCCACCAGCATGGCGCACTGACGTTGAGCTCACAATTATCGCAAATGTTGCCAGATGGCGTTGTACGACGGCGACAATTTCTCTCGGTTATCGACTTTGTACTGGAGCGTCTGTTCGGTTTATTATTTTGCCGCTAGATGGTGCTAGTATCGTTTTGTTTCTTTTGTTGGTATTTATTTCAAAAGTTTTCTAGCATAAACCAAATTTCGCTACAATATATATAAATAAAATAAATTTATCTAATCTTAGTAGGCCAAAATGTTTTATATGCTTTAAACTAAACATGTCTTATACAAAAATAAAAAAAAACAAGTTAAGGTGCTATCTTCGTCCAGGCCGAAACTCACATACCCTACACCGCACTGAAAGTACCTTTTAACTAAATGTTAAAAAGATAGCAAGTTTACGTACCTCATTAAATTTAAAAACGATTACGTTGTTAGTTCTCTTACTATAACGTTTATAAATACTGTGGGCTGTGCTACGCCCTTCATCGAGTTTTTTCAATAAAGTGGCTGAGCTTGTATTGATGACTGCTTTCAGCGGCATCATCTCCAAAATTTTTATGAAAATCGTTAAGGCCTCTTTTGAGATATATGGAATCAAAATTTTTAACTGTTGAAAAGTGTCACGCCCACTTTTACAATTCCGCCGACTTTTATCACAATTCAAGATATAGTTGAAATGTACCTGTTTACCAAATTTCATAACAATATCTTGCACGGCTTACGAGCTATGGTGGTATAAAGGTTAAAATTTAGGGCTGTGCCACGCCCCTGTAGGAAGCTTTGAAAACTTGAAACCTAACCTAATCCTAATCTTGTTCACATGTGCATCAAATCACCAATTTTCATCAAAATCGCTGCAACTTTTTTCAAAATTGACCTGGGAATATATACATAGGGTATGGGCGGCAGGCGTGTCAGTTAACCGATTTCGCCCATTTTCAATAGGAAGATGCCTGCAAGAAGATGTGACCTGCGTGTGAAAGTTTCATTCCATTAACTCTCTTGGTTTTCCCGTAAACCTGATTTCAACAGACAGACAGACAGACAGACAGACAGACAGACAGACGGACATCGTTAAATCAACTCAGGTGGTGACACTGATCAAGAATATATATACTTTTCCATACCTGCCACGCCTCCTTCTATGTGTTACAAACGGATGGACAAAGTGAATATACCCTCGGTGTAGGGTATAATAATTACAACTCATTACGAGTAGTTAAAATAATGCATAGCAATTTGCATTCCATTTTTTTTTTTTTTGAGTTTACTTCTATGCCTTAATTTTTTTTAAGGCACCATTATTTCCCTTAATTCCTTAATACTCGTCCTTGAATTTAAAAAAAAATGGGTCAAGAACGAACTAAAATAAAAGATCCAAAAGGGAACGTTATAAATGAGGTTGAAATAATAGAAACCAATGATCAACTTGAAACGATTCAAATTTTACTTTTGATAATAGCCATTATTATGGCCATTCAATTAATTGCCAAATTGTATAATCTTCATAGGAGAAATATGAAGAGAAAATACCTAACAAAGGCTTCATCAGTTGCTCAAAATTAAATTCTTTTTACATTTATTCATTATACTCGAATGGAATTTAAAAGTTGGAATGATATATGTATTAAATTGAGCATAAAAAATAGGGCTGCGGAAAAATCGATTAATATCGATGTTCATCGATGTTTCGCTTACTATCGATAGTTTTGAGCCGTAACGATTAAAATCGAATTCTATTAATCATTGAATAAGTTTTTTTATTTTTCTTTAAAAAGAGTATAAATATAAAAAAAATTACAATTAATTATATACCATTCTAGAGGGAATAAATAAAGCTTTTTAAAGTGGCTAAAAAAGTTATAGGCTATTAACACATTTTTAGGAAAAAATAAGGTTTTTAAAATAAAAATTGGTCAAAATTTCAAAAAATCCGTCAGGTCTCCAAAACTATTGGTCAAATTTAAAAACTTCACACTTTAATATTGTAGGCTATTAAATTGTTTTTTCCATTTTATCTATTTCCATACCTTTTTATTTTTTATGGGATTAGATTTTTAACAATTTCTACGAAATCTATAATTAAGAACTTAATAACTTTATTAAAACTTTAGTTTCTTCAATAATTGTCATTATTGATTGTCGTAATCTAAAAACAACATAACTACATTGAAAACACGTTTCACATAGTGAATTATATTAATTTTCTCAAATTCCAATTTAATTTAATTAAATCCTCTTTTATCCTTAAATATGGATATGTTCAGTTAAAGTATATTTTGATTATTTTGGCTAATAGGTCTATCAGTTTCAATTTTTATTTATTAATTCTTAAAATTTGAAATACCCAATATTTCGAAGAAGTTCCTCCTTCATCTTCAGGGGTCACTAAAATTACAATATGCAACAATAAGTAAACATCACAATAAATTATTAAAAAGAAACATAAAAATTAAACACTTTCACTAACATAAACAAAAAAAAAATAACGAGACAATGGTACTGAACTTACATTAAGTTTAATAAGGTCAAAATTTGAACTAAATTAATTATTAACTAAGTGCCTATATATGTGAGCACAATTTTCGGTAT
Source organism: Tricholauxania praeusta (assembly GCA_949775025.1). Classification (NCBI taxonomy): domain Eukaryota; kingdom Metazoa; phylum Arthropoda; class Insecta; order Diptera; family Lauxaniidae; genus Tricholauxania; species Tricholauxania praeusta. The sequence continues at coordinate 105,530,304 of OX459028.1, forward strand.
CACTCTTAAAGTTCATTCTCAGGTCAGTGGGAGTATTAATGTGAAGCATCTCTATCATTAGTCGTTTGTCATATTGGTTCTCTTGTTACAAGATCTTCACATCGTCACAGTGGGCTGAGAGTGCTGTCTTAGGAACTTGTCCTGTTCTATTTTTTTGGTCAGATCGGTGTCCTGAGTCTTGTCCTAAGTTTTGTTTTTGTAGTACCAACATATACTTTATGGCATAAGTTGAACCCGTCACCATTACAAGGAATTTTGTAAATAATTTTCGATTTGTCAAGTTTGTTTATTTTATCTTTAGTGTTGCTATAAAATTGTCCAATGTTGTTGTCTGTTCTGTTTGCAATTTTTATGTTGTCAAATAAATGAGATTTTGCGAATCTCTCGTTGAAACCGGGTGTGTATGTCATAGATTTATATATTATTGCACTTGGTTCTGGCCGTTGTCTATATTTGTCATGGGATCTCTTTAATAAATGTTTAATAGTTCTTTTTGGGAAACTATTTTTAAGTAAAATATCCTTAACTATGTCAATGTTGCCTTTAAAAAATTCTTTGTCGTTTATTGTCAATACTCTTCTGATTAAATTTTCTGCAGTGTTCATTCAGTATGGTCATTTTGGGATGTTTTGAATAGAAATTAATAATTCGTCCTGATGCTGAGGGTTTTTGATACCAATTCAGTTTTAATTGATTCCCTATTCTAACGATAATTGTGTCAAGATAAGTCAATTTGTTGTTTTCTTCTTCCTCTATAGTAAAATTTGTGTTTCGGTCAAATTTGTTTAGCTCGTCTAAAATCTCCTGAATTGTATCCGTTCTTACAATTGCAAAAATGTCATCTACATATTTTGTCAGTACTCTAGGTTTAATGTCAATTTTACTCATACAATTGTCCAATAACTCTTCCATAACGATGTCTGCTATTATAGGCGAGGCTGGTAAACCCATAGGCATGCCTTTCATTTGTACTTATATAAGTTTGTCCGTTAAAATTAAAATAATTATTGTCAATAACACAAAATTTAACGATGTCAATAACAACTTTTTTTGGAATTGTCGTGAAAGTTTTAATTGTAATCCACTTCTTGTCTATAATTGTCAATGCTAAATTTACTGGTACACTAGGAAATAGAGAAACTACGTCAAAGGATATCATTTTTTCGTCATCAAAAATATAACTGTCTTGTACACGATTTTTAAATTCTATTGCGTCTTTTACGTTATAAATAGAGTCTTTTGTCAAATTTTTTAAAATATTTGTGATATATTTACACAATCCATATGATGGTGAATTAATGGAGGAGCAGATCGGTCTTAAAGGCATGTCTTTTTTATGAATTTTGGGTAGTCCGTATATTCGTGGAGCAATGGCGGTGTTCGTTTTTATCATGAATTTTTCTTTGAGTGTTATATGTTTATTGTCAAAAAGTTTGTCTGCAAATTCATTGTTTTTTCCCTGTAAAGCAGATGTTTTGTCTTTTTTTAAACGTCTGTATGTTGTCCAATCTCCGAAAATTGTGCTCCCCAGCAGTTTTTGGGACCATGCATTACCATTTTTACGATTTGTAATCATTGATTTCATATATTATAATTAAATGGAGAAAACATGAATGATGAGGTAAGCGAAGACGTAATGCATAAACAAATTTTCAAAATCACATTAATGAATAACATACTGTGAAATAGATACCTGTAAAACAACTGACAGCGTGGGCAAATGGTTTGGGTTGTGAGCTCTTAACTCTAAGTGTGTGAGTTCGATATTAGGTCAGACAATTTTTTTAAATTTTTTTTTATATCGATGAAAAGTTTACACACTCGGTAATGCAAAGAATCATACACTACTTTTGCTATGACATCGCCGTGTTAAAAATCATGTATTCTGGAGGCGATAGAAAGTCTATGAGATCGATGAAAGTTTATATTGCTATCGATGAACAAAATCTGTTGGGTCATTTTGTCATTATATTCTTTTTTATACATAACTACTGTCACATTCCCCTTATCTGCATTCAACACTAATATATTTTTATTTTTCTTTAAAAATTGTTTTGTTTGTTCCACTGTGTTTTTAATGAACTTGTCTCTCGCGTCCAACTTATGCTTGTGTTTGTGTTGGTTTATCAGCATCAATAACTTAACTCTGGCGGTCTCTTGATCTTCTTTCTCTTTAATCGTCTGTATGCAGCTTTCACCATCCGCGATACACTTAAATAAGGGAAATTGTTCTTTAGTCATAGGTAGCGCGTACTTGGGTCCAAGCGAGAGAAGCCACTGTATGTTTGTCGGTATTATAGAATTCGTCATGTTCTTAAACCACTCTTTGTTTAACTTAATGTTGAACTTTTCCATGTGTTGTTGTTGTAATTTGTTGAATTTGTTTATATGGACCAAAACGCAAAAAAGTAAACTACGGAGAAAAATTTTTTTTCCTAAATTTCGGGGGTTTTTCATTATTTTCTGGCTGTACATATCCCAAAGTATCGAGAAACACAAATGTCAACCCGAAATCTGCTGCTTGCTGCCAGAATTTAGACTTGTTTCCTTGTTGCCTCTTTATGAATAAAAATTGACAAAAATATAACACGAATCAAAAAAAAAAGTTGTATTCAATATACATTATTTTATACGTACTATCCGCTTTTATGAGGTAGATTAGGTATAGTGAAAGTAACTAAATAAAATTTTTGAAGGAAAAAATAGGTTATCAGCATTTTGTATGAAAAAGAATTCGACCGCATTTTTTGATGTAACGTAACAGTCAAAAATCCCAAAAAGTCTTTTGGTGCAAAATCTAGCACGTCAACAAAAGAGAATGACCGCATTTTCTCCGAGCACTTTTAGTCTATTTTCTAAAAAAAATAAGAAATTAGAGGTCATTTACTTATGTGTGTGTCCAGAGCCAAAAAACAATTTGTAACATAACAGTCTTTTTTCATCGATAATATTTAGAAGAACGAACTGAGAATCTTTAGATCGCCCTAGAGCATCAAATGAGAAGTTTAACAAGGAGGGAACGCTGCAAATTGAGTTTGCTGAAAAGTTCGCCTGCGAGAGACAAGACGAAGTGCAAAGTGCACATTGGTATCAAAAACAGCTAACTTTGTTTACTACTGTCTTCTATCACAGCGAAAAATATCAATCAAAGATTTTCGTATCTGACAACTTAATGCACACAAAATTTATCTTTTACTCTTATTCCCTACATGTAAATTTTGCTGTCAAGACTATTTTACTTCTTCTCACGGGAAAGGTTGTATCGATGGTATAGGCGCAACTACCAAAATGATTGTGATGAAGCATGTTTTGTCTCGTAAATGTATCGTGAACTGTGTTTCAGACTTTGTTACTGCATTTCATCGTACAGAATCGAGAATCGCCATCGAGGAAGGCAATGATCGCGATTTCTCCAATATAAATTACATTTTGAACGCGCCTGCGATTTTCGCTAGTGCAAGAAGTATCCGCGATATAACATCGGCTCACCAAATTCACTCACTTTTACCACTTCGAAACAAGAATACGGTTTTTAATTTTTACTGATCTCCACTTTGTAAATTATTTTTAATAAATTTTAATAAGTTTAGTGAATAATTAGAGCTTTGTTGGTTCTTTTGGATTCCATGTCAATTACCTGGAGCTTCTTAAATGTCTAATCGTAAGACCTCTGAATTAATGATATATTGTGAAATTAAACAATTTAAGCCATTTTAATGCTTAATTTTACTTTTTATGCCAACGTAGATCTTCTTCCAAAATTATGTAACGTAACAGTCCATGCTGACACGTTCAAAGCAAATGACAAGGCATACAAACATTTTTATAATAATACAAAATGGTATTACAGAAGCATACTCTTAGATGCATCCATAAAAAATATTTAAAGTACTCCATTTCATGTATTTTAGGAACAATTTATGTCAAAATATGCATACGAATGTAACGTAACAGTCTGCGTTTTGTTCCATATGCATTATTTTGGTTTTGAGTAGCAAGGTTTCATATAAATGTGTTTCACTCTTCATAAAGAGTTCGTAGTCATCTCTGGTTAAATTTCCTTTTATAGTTGCTGTTGTCGTTTGTCGTTTGATTTTTGTGCTTTTGAGAAGGTCGTGTTTTTGCTCAATTAAAAGATTAAGTAGTTTGTTGTGAAAATGTTGTATGTGTTTTTGTAATCGTGTTTTGTATTTTGGCGGGATCTCTTTGTTTATTTTGAAAATGTTCTCGACGTTTTTTGTTGTGTTGAATAAAAAATCAGGAATAATTCCTCCCTTTCTGCATTCAATTAAGAAAGTAATTATTGATTCAGTATTCGCACTTTTCTTGTTAATTCTGTCATATGATTTTATTGCACTGTTTATATTACTGCTGTATTTTCTTTTTAGCTTGCTGTATAGTCCCATTGTTTGTTGACTTCTTGGCGTGCCATCCATTATATCATAAATTTTTAAATAATTATTCGACCTTTTTCCTTTAAGTATATTTTGATTATTTCATTTTGGCTAATAGGTTAATCAGTTTCAATTTTTATTTATTAATTCTTAAAATTTGAAATACCCAATATTTCGAAGAAGTTCCTTCTTCATCCTCAGGGGTCACTAAAATTACAATATGCAACAACAAGTAAACATCACAATAAATTATTAAAAAGAAACATAAAAATTAAACACTTTCACTAACATAAACAAAAAAAAATAACGAGACAATGGTACTGAACTTACATTTAAGTTTAATGAGGTCAAAATTTGAACTAAATTAATTATTAACTAAGTGCCTATATATGTGAGCACAATTTCCGGTATCACTCTTAAAGTTCATTCTCAGGTCAGTGGGAGTATTAATGTGAAGCATCTCTATCATTAGTCGTTTGTCATATTGGTTCTCTTGTTGCAAGATCTTCACATCGTCACAGTGGTCTGAGAGTGCTGTCTTAGGAACTTGTCCTGTTCTATTTTTTTGGTCAGATCGGTGTCCTGAGAGTCTTGTCCTAAGTTTTGTTTTTGTAGTACCAACATATACTTTATGGCATACGTTCAACCCGTCACCATTACAAGGAATTTTGTAAATAATTTTCGATTTGTCAAGTTTGTTTATTTTATCTTTAGTGTTGCTATAAAATTGTCCAATGTTGTTGTCTGTTCTGTTTGCAATTTTTATGTTGTCAAATAAATGAGATTTTGCGAATCTCTCGTTGAAACCGGGTGTGTATGTCATAGATTTATATATTATTGCACTTGGTTCTGGCCGTTGTCTATATTTGTCATGGGATCTCTTTAATAAATGTTTAATAGTTCTTTTTGGGAAACTATTTTTAAGTAAAATATCCTTAACTTTGTCAATGTTGCCTTTAAAAAATTCTTTGTCGTTTATTGTCAATACTCTTCTGATTAAATTTTCTGCAGTGTTCAGTATGGTCATTTTGGGATGTTTTGAATAGAAATTAATAATTCGTCCTGATGCTGAGGGTTTTTGATACCAATTAAGTTTTAATTGATTCCCTATACTAACGATAATTGTGTCAAGATAAGTCAATTTGTTGTTTTCTTCTTCCTCTATAGTAAAATTTATGTTTCGGTCAAATTTGTTTAGCTCGTCTAAAATCTCCTGAATTGTATCCGTTCTTACAATTGCAAAAATGTCATCTACATATTTTGTCAGTACTCTAGGTTTAATGTCAATTTTACTCATACAATTGTCCAATAACTCTTCCATAACGATGTCTGCTATTATAGGCGAGGCTGGTAAACCCATAGGCATGCCTTTCATTTGTACTTATATAAGTTTGTCCGTTAAAATTAAAATAATTATTGTCAATAACACAAAATTTAACGATGTCAATAACAACTTTTTTTGGAATTGTCGTGAAAGTTTTAATTGTAATCCACTTCTTGTCTATAATTGTCAATGCTAAATTTACTGGTACACTAGGAAATAGAGAAACTACGTCAAAGGATATCATTTTTTCGTCATCAAAAATATAACTGTCTTGTACACGATTTTTAAATTCTATTGCGTCTTTTACGTTATAAATAGAGTCTTTTGTCAAATTTTTTAAAATGTTTGTGATATATTTACACAATCCATATGATGGTGAATTAATGGAGGAGCAGATCGGTCTTAAAGGCATGTCTTTTTTATGAATTTTGGGTAGTCCGTATATTCGTGGAGCAATGGCGGTGTTCGTTTTTATCATGAATTTTTCTTTGAGTGTTATATGTTTACTGTCAAAAAGTTTGTCTGCAAATTCATTGTTTTTTCCCTGTAAAGCAGATGTTTTGTCTTTTTTTAAACGTCTGTATGTTGTCCAATCTCCGAAAATTGTGCTCCCCAGCATTTTTAGTTTTTGGTCCAAGAATTGTCAAAATTTTTTTTCTCATTTATTTTTTTAATGGAAATTCATGTAGTGATATTGACAATTTCAAATTATAGTGTATTAAGGTAAATACAGTGAAAACAACAAAGGATCTGAGCTGTTACACACGAAACACCAAAACTCTACTCGCGGAGAGACCACAGATTTTCAATTTTTCGGTCAATTTTTCCATTGTAGTACACCTTTTTTTACCATTTATCTAAAGAAGATAAAACAACGAGTAAGTGAGCCAAAACAAGACTCCTTAGGAGGTGTAGTTTTAAGAGGAATCTCAGTTAAAAATTTCGGTTTTTTAGTTGAAAAATTAAATTGAACAACAACCTCTGAATATTTCCGTCTTAAAAAATTACTGCCTTTGTGTAGCACTGAAAAGTATCTTTTGCCCAAGTTTCAGCTCCATATAAACTTTTTTGTCAAAGAAAAAAATTAAAAACAAAAAACCGGTTTTTAGCCATTTTTTCAAAAAATTTAAAGGTTAAGGTGAAAATGATCAGTACAAAAATTGTAGATCTTTTTATTTCCTCCAACTTTTTCATTAAACTTTTTTTAATATGATGCACAGTTTAGCCAGAAATCGTGAAAAACTGTGTTCGACCTCTAAAAATGCATCCCATTCCACCCCGGACAGTTGCTGTCGGTTCGATTTTTTTTGTCCTCTTTCAAAAGAGCATATTCAACAATATTCCGCTGTCAGATTGCTGTAACGAATTATTTTGTTGTTCAAACCCTATTTCTCCTGGACTATACCTCCTGTACTTTTTCTGCGTTTTGCTTCAACTCAAACTAAAAAATTTTAAATAATATGCAATTTAATGTACACTTCAGAATTTAAGTACGTTTTTCAAATAGCATCTTAATAATTGCACTCTTTATACTCACATAAAATAAGTTAAATAATCAAATGTGAAACATAAAATTTAAACTTATGTAGTGTATTTGTTAATGACTGATGTTTACTGGGTTTAGTGTATTGATTTGATAACAAGTGTTTGCTGGGTTAAACTGACGCTTAAGAAAAAAGTTATCGATTACGTTTAGAGATTGATTTTCATTTTTCGAAGCACATTGTAACGGGCATTAAATTATTATTTGAAATGGTATTAAAAGAGAAATAAAAAGAAATAAAAGACATTATTGTTATTAAAGCTCAGAAGTGGGATACCATAAAACAAACAATTAAAGAGATTTTTGCTAAGCCGGACAATTACACTGAAAATGGAAAACCGCATGAATCGTCAGGAGTTGATGGATGTACTGGTGGCCGCCGGCATCGGAATACAACAGCGGTCCACTGTCGCCCAGATGCGCCAGATTTTTGCAGAAAACCGGGAGATGCTCGAAGAGCATATCGCAAACCACCCAAACAATGCAAATGACGCAGGAGAAAATGTCGTTGACGCCGCTGCCGCCGACCAACAAAATGTTGGCAACATTTTTGCAAATGATGATGGTGACCAGGAGTATCCCAACCCGCAGTAGCGTCAAGATAACATCAACAATCCACCCGAAGGGAATGCTGTACCCGATGATGGCCTTGATCAGGAGCTTGCGAATTTGCGTCGACGCCACGAAATTCTCCGCTTGCGTCGTGAAATAGAATGCATGGAACACGAAAACGCTTCCCCGCCAAATTTTAATCCGAAAGCCACCAGCGCACGCAAAGTAAATTTTCAAGTTTAGCGGAGAAGACCGCACGTATTCCGTTGTAGATTTCTTCCGGAACCTGGAGCAAATTTTTCAGCAGGTTGAAGCTGATGATTTGTTGAAATTTTTAACATTGCGTAATTCGTTGACGGGTGCTGCTAGACTGCTACTCGGACGTGGTACCTTAACATACGAAGATTTAAAGCAGAAGCTTATGCAAGAATTCGGGCGTACGATCAGCCGTCAAGAAGTTTATCAGGCGCTTCGTACACGCACCAAAAAGCCGACTGAAAGCGTCCGCCGTTATGTAATGGAAATGGAATCCATTGCACACCGCAGCGATGTGATGGAGCTGGAGTTAGTCGCATTCATATTGGAAGGGCTGAACAACCGCATCCCTGACTTTGCTTTGTTCAACACTGCTAAGAACTTACGTGACGTAAAAGATGCCGTTGAGATGTTTGAGCAACGCCAGGCTGTGCGTGGCTCCACTGTTAAGTCAGACGTGAAACCTGAGTTGAAAGCTGCAACTAAAATATTGCCTGGTATCGCGGTTGGTAATGTTTTAAATACTGACCGCTGTTTCAATTGTTCCCGTTTTGGCCACCGCCGCCCAACTTGTCCGTATGAGGAACGTCCAATCAATGTTTGCTACGATTGCTGGAAAACCGGCCATGATCGCAAGTCTTGCCCCAATCCAAAATACATGCAGAAGCTTAAAGTTGCCACCACTGTAGCTGCAATGACAGATCCCGCAGGAGATGACAATAGTGTTGAGGACGTTACATCCGCCCTTGAGGCTATGAATTACGTAAGTGTTGCCTTTTATGATAATAAGTATAATTGTAGTAAGATCACAACTCTTTTATCTCTTTATGATACCGGCAGTGCTGTTAGTTTGATACATAAATCTGTTGTCCCGGTAGACGTACAAGAGGATACAGATGAAACTCAGTACTATGGTCTCGGAAAATTTAAAATTAAAACTCATGGTAGAATAAGTTGCGATATGATTTTTAAAAATTGTCAAGAAAAAGTTGTTTTGCTAGTGGTGCCAGATGGTACTTTACCTGTATCGCTCTTGCTAGGGCGAGACACTTTACAAAAGTTTCAAATTGTTTTACAAATGTTAAGTATCGGAGATATTTTAAAAAATAAAGAAAACAATGTAAACAAAGAGTTGTGTTCTCACACATTTATCCCAATATCCAATGAGGGTGTTCTTCTGGAAGTTGGATCATTTGCTCATGCGTTAAAAAAAAGTAGATTTGTTCTGTGTAGCGCGACGGGCGAGAATTAAGTGGGCCCTGTGTGTGACGTTCTGACTGGTGGTCAAAAAAAAAATGAGGTTGACTTCGTTGAAAATGAACTTAGTAGTATAATGGCGATCGACGCTAGCGCCGATGGCGATAATGTAGATATAAATCCCATGCTAGGAAAATTGAATGTTGAAAGTATAAGGAAGATTGTGTCAGATTATTCGAGCTCAAGGTCTAAAAGTATGCAAGACGATTATGAAATGAATATAAAACTAACTTCTAATATTCCCTTCCATTTTACGCCAAGAAAATTGTCATTTGAGGAGCGCGTAGTATTAGAGAAGATAATTAATGATCTTTTAGAAAGAAATATAATTCAACCAAGCGATTCACCATATGCTTTGGCAATTGTTATGGTACGAAAAAAAAACGGAGAATTCAGAAAATGCGTTGATTATAGAACGTTGAACAAGAATACAATTCGTGACAACTATCCGCTGCCTTTAATTGAAACATGTTTAGAATACTTGGGAGGTAAAAAGTTTTTCACAACTTTAGATCTTAAGAATGGATTTTTTCATGTGAAGATGGCGCAAGATTCGAAAAAGTACACATCGTTTGTAACGCCTTTTGGACAGTTTGAATACAATCGGATGCCATTTGGACTGAAAAATGCTCCTGCTGTTTTTCAGCGTTTTATTCACCAAAAACTCAAAGATTTGATTACACAAAAAAAAATTATTGTGTATATGGACGACATCGAGGTGGCTTCTGAAACTTTGGAAGAACATATGCATACGCTTTCCGAGGTTTTCCATCGTTTGGCTGAAGCTGGTTTGGAATTAAATCTTAATAAATGTAAATTCGCCTATGAGACCGCCGACTTTCTAGGTTACTCCGCAAGTATGAAAGGTATTTTACCAAATGACTCACATGTGAGATCAATTGCTGATTACCCGATGCCAGTGAGTTTAAGAGATGTACGCTCATGTTTAGGGATGTTTTCATACTTTCGTAAATTTGTTTCAAACTTTGCTAAGATAGTATTTCCGCTGCAACGGTTGCTCAGAGCTAACGTTGAGTTTCGTATTGATGAGAAATGTAAGGAAGCTTATAACATGTTAAAAGAGAAATTGATGATTCCGCCTGTTTTAGCCATATTTGATCATACCAAAGAGACCGAATTGCACACTGATGCAAGCAAACTAGGTTTTGGCGCAGTACTCTTGCAACGGCAAAACGATGGGAAGTTTCATCCGGTGTGTTATTATTCCAAAGCAACTTCACCCGAAGAGTCAAGGATGCATAGCTTTGAATTGGAAGCTCTAGCCATAGTACACGCTCTAAACCGATTTGAAAATTACCTCCGGGGCATTCCGTTTAAAGTAGTTACTGATTGTAGCGCACTGTCACTTACGTTTGAGAAAAAGAATATTAGTCCGAAAATAGCAAGGTGGGCACTTTTGTTTGAACATTTTGATTTTAAAATACAACATCGCAGTGGTGTTTTAATGAGTCATGCAGATGCGTTAAGCCGGTGTTTTAAGGGTGATGAGAAAGAGCCAGGAGATTATTATTCCAAAATCAAAGATAGAATAGTTGCAATATGCTCGCAAAGTAACAGTGAAGACGAGGCTGAGTTTCACGGGTTCAGTGATAATGATGATGAAGACGAGGCTAAGTTTCACGGGTTCAGTGATAATAATGAAGAAGACGAGGCTGTAAAGAAGATTCCATGTAGGACAATGGTTGTTGCTAGCCAATCAGATTTAGATTTTAATATACGAGCTACACAAAACCGAGACAAGGAATTAGTAAGATTACGACAACAATTGGTGAATGAACATAATCTTTATAGTATCCCGAAGGTGCCTCTTCCTTTTGACACTATTCATGTTGACCACTTTGGCCCATTACCTTCAATCCAATCTGCACGAAAACATTTATTTGTGATTATTGATGCATTCACTAAATTCGTAAGGCTTTGTGCAGTTAAGTCAACCAGTACCAAGGAAGTAACAGCTTGTCTTGAAAAGTATTTTCAAAATTACAGTCGCCCCCGAAGATTAATTAGTGACAGAGGAACGTGCTTTACTTCCCTAGAGTTTGGTGAATTTTTACTTAAGCATAATATCAATCATGTTAAGATTGCAGTAGCTTCTGCTCAAGCCAATGGTCAGGTCGAGAGAGTGAACCGGGTTCTGAAGGACATGTTAACCAAAATAACTAATCCAATCGATCATGCTGACTGGGTCAAAATGTTACCGCAAGTAGAGTTCGCTATTAACAATTCTACACATAGTTCATCTAAACAGACGCCAAGTCAACTTCTGTTCGGGGTAGATCAAAAGGGTGAAGTAATTGACTATTTAACAGAACATTTGTTAGAAAAGAAAGATGAAACCCGTATTAGATCTCTTTAACAAATGCGTCAGAATGCTGCAGACTCTATTAGTAGGTCGCAAGAAACCAATTTGAGGTACTTTAACGAAAAAAGTAAACCGCCAAAGCGGTATTCCGAGGGAGATTTTGTTGTGTTGAGGCATATAGATACCACCGTCGGAAAAAACAAAAAGTTCATCGAAAAATACCGAGGTCCATACGTCATACACAAGGTTTTGCCCCACGACCGTTACGTAGTTCGTGACATAGATAATTGTCAGATTACGCAGATGCCATACGATGGTATCGTTGAGGCTACACGCATGAGGGGGTGGATGTCCGGTTCCAAGGAGGATTTGGAAATAACAGGCAACACTTAGTGAATCTTTACATATTGTTAAGTGTATTTTATGTAAACAAATATTGTATATTAGATGATTGTGGGCAATCATGACGTCAGAATGGCCGAGTTGTAGTGTATTTCTTAATGACTGATGTTTACTGGGTTTAGTGTATTGATTTGATAACAAGTGTTTGCTGGGTTAAACTGACGCTTAAGAAAAAAGTTATCGATTACGTTTAGAGATTGATTTTCATTTTTCGAAGCACATTGTAACGGGCATTAAATTATTATTTGAAATGGTATTAAAAGAGAAATAAAAAGAAATAAAAGACATTATTGTTATTAAACTTAATTACTTTTCGGCAAAAACTCCCCCTTGTGCAACTTTATTGTTTTTTTTATGCTTTGTTTATAAACACTTAAATTTTTTTTCTGCTATAGCTCTACCCAACGGGAAATTTGGAAGCAGCTTCCAAGGGGAGCACGTCAGATGTGCTTCATCGGATGCATTGAATTTGTAATTCAATTTAATTTAAAAAAAAAACTTTTTTTATCCCGCGTCCACTGGGACTCGAACCTAGGCATTCGTGCTGTTAAGTAAAACTTAACGAAATCAGCCAAGCTTGTTGTTATAGTAATTAGGCTTCTAAAAGTATATTATTTGAATTATCAAATGGCAACTATAGAAATCAAAAACTCAACAATTCATTTTGAGAGAAGAGTTTTAGAGTTTTAGTCTACTTCACATTAATAATAAGGGTGGCTCAGTTGGTTAAGATGTGCGCATTTCAAAACAGTAAGAGAGTAGCATGACACGGGAGGCCTAGGTTCGAATCTGATCGGAGAAGACAGATTAAAAAAAAAGGTTTTTTTTTTTTCATTCAAGCTTAATATGCTTCTACTCATCATCCAAGGAAGCATATTTCATGTGTTTCCAAAGATGTGCTTCTACTCAACATCCAAGGAAGCGCATCACATATGCTTCCAAAGATGCGCATCGCCGCAATGACATCGTATGTTAAAAAAGATAAGCAGTGAGAAGCGCATTGGAAGCAGCTTCTGCTTCCCTTGAAGAGCATCCGATGCCCTTTGAACGCGCTTCCGTTTCCCGTTGGGTACTTATAGCAGTAGAAATAATATAACAAGACTGTTTATCTCCAAATGTAAAATAATTTTGGCTAAAATTTACTTTACGCCAAACCTCTTATTTTTATACTAAGCATTTTTTTAAAATGCACTTTATGCATTTGAAATAAATCAAAGTTTAAGATAATTTATGGATCTATAAAAATCAGGTAGAAAAGTTTGAAATCGGTCATTTACTTTTTGAGTTATTTCAATAATATTCTCGAAAATGCTTTACTCGCCTTGCGTTCAGAAGGTGTTAACCAAATGGTTATGCAACTACGACGCCAGCTTTAGCTCCTGTACTCTGCCATTGTTTGTTTACTAAAATACACGCAACTTTTTGACAGTTTTTAATTTTTACCCATTTTTCTGTTCCTGATAGAATTGTGGTGATTCGAGTAGTCAGAGAAATTTCAGCTTTTACTCTCTCGAAAATCGCGATTTGACACTTTTCAATTTTTACCACAAAATCTGGTAGGAACGAACCTAACAATACCTAGTAATGTTCATGCACTTTCGATGTACTACAAGAGATTTAGTCTTATTGTACAATACATTTTTTTAAATAAATTGTAATTGTAAATTGATTTATGAAAATACAAACCCCACCCTAATCTTATCAATGCGATCATTTCTTAAAAGCTTAAAACCAGGAATATTTACAAGTTTGAATAATATATTATTGTTTAACAAAGACTAATAATCATTATTGTGTCAATTTCTGACGCACTGAATATTTGGTACAAGATTGCATATTTAGATTTAACGCTGCAAACGTTTAGATGACAAACTCTGAAACCATTAAAAGTTCGACACAGAACATTTAGAACGCATCTATATACATTATCAAGACTTACATACCCAGCGGGCAAATGAGCAAGGCCTTACTCGGAGAAGGCCTGCTAGCACTGCTGCGATTATATAAGAACTTCTCAAAACTAGATTTTCATGCAAATAAAAATACAATCACAGAAGGCATAATATGCCTTGCCACAACAGACGTGCTATCAGGCCTGATATTAGAAGGCAAAGAAGAAGGACTTCATTTACTTTAGCGCTTTTCTGTTTCTTTTTTATTTCATGTATTGCAATGTTTTATGATTCGGCATAACTTTTTTGTCATATGCATTGTACATATATGACATGAAAAGTATACACATGGTTAGAAATTAAGAGAGGTGTGCAGGCTAGTCTTCTGTTGTTTCATGTTATGTTAAGGAGGTAGAGTTTTGTGTATTCTTTGTCAAATTGTAAAGTCATTAAAAAAAATATCAACGCAAGTGAGATGGCGCAAATAAAAAAAAACAATTAATATTTAGAGTCTTTAAATTTGTTAAAATTAAATTTTTGTCAAGTACTTCTGAGAGTCCTTCTACGGTAAGCGGTCTTAGAAAGCCTGCTTAGGAAGGCCTGTTTTCTGCGGCCATTTCATATAAAAAAGAAAGTACGTTTGAAAGGAGGGTGGAAGGCCTTATACTTACCAAGGAAGGCCTTCTAGATGCACTGTTAGCTCCTACCCTTGCCTACTGGGTACGTTCAGATTTCAGAACACTAATTTGTTGACACAAATTCAGCGAAACATAAATTTAGAATGTAAGAAAACCATATAGTAAAAATTACTAACACATAAAGATGGTTAAAACCATGGTACAATTATCATGGTAGCAGCAATTCTAAGTGACAGTTCTTCTTTTTTATTTTTAGCCTACCGTTTTTGTCAAAATCAGCTTGTTTTGTTTATTATTGACAAAACAGAAACACTTAGATTTTGAAATATCAGTTGGTGATTGTGATTGTGATTCATAGAGTAACTATTTTGGAGTCTTAAATTTTGTTATTAATAAATGATGCAAGCTTGATGATCACGTGCATAGTTGAACAATTCACGTATAAGACATGCACTTTCACGCAACCTGTCGTTGTTGTTGTACCAACTCGTAAAAATAGTTTTCACCAACAGAAGTTCTATTACTTCACATTATGCAAAAATTTGCTCTGATAGGCCATCAATCACAAAGTAGGTAACATCGCCAGGATTCATGTACCATGTTGTAGACCATAAGCTCAATCTCTCGCGGCAAATAACACAAAATTGTGAAAGTAGTCTTGTTCAAAGCCAAACGTGCACCATATTTGAGATTCGTCTTGTCCAGCTGGCGGCGATAAATACAACACACATTAAAATAATTTTCCATTTACAATTTTTTACATTTCACGCGCGCTTGTCAGAATTTTTCTTTTGTTTTTATTTTGTTTATTCTTGACAATTCTGATAGGCAAACTCACGGTTGCATTATTTGAGTTTGACAAGATAGTTCTACCATGTATAATTGTTCCATGGTTAAAATATTCATGAAAATTAAATTAGCCAAAACGTTCCGTGAAAAATTTTGTCATAAAATTCATAATTTGCATAAGTATAGTAATACTGGGCAATAAAAATAAAAATATTACAATTGCAAAAAATAATAACAAATTGCTAGTAAAGCAATAACGAAAATAAAAACAAAAACCAAAAGAAAATAAACAAAAAAAAAATTATAAAAAGAACACAAAAATTTTAGCCGGACTCAGCTAAATAACAGCGAGAAAAAAAAATAAATAAATAAGAAACTACTGCTCAACTATAGCCCAGCTGCAGTAAGGCTCGAAGCACCCGTCAAATTCTCTGGAACAACAACATCCGACCATTTATGTATGACAGTTCAGTTGCAGATGATAACTTAACAAACACTTTTCCATTTCTTGTAAAAAGAGAGTGTAGACGTTGGTTGCGTCGCAACATGTTTACTCTTTTAAGTATTGCGTGATCATGTTCCGTTAAACTCTCATAAGCAGAGACGTGAACCGGTTTTGAACCGAACCGGTTCTGAACCGGAAACAGTTTTGTTTTTTAAATTAACTGAACCATTAACCGAACCTAAATTTTCCACAAATGATTGATCCGAACCGAAAACCGAATCACTTTTTATAATGTTTTGAGGTTTCATTCTGACCAATTTTCAATGAACAAATTTTTTTTCTTTTGTTAAGTATGGAAATTGATGAAATTTTGAAAGAAATAGAGAAGCGTGAGACAGAGTTCATAAGTAGATAAAATCAAATCGTTTGATAATTGAAAGCGGCTTTCAAATAATGTTAATGTTTTGAGCTTTTGGAATAACTACCCTGGCAAAGAATTATCTGAATTAGCTCAAACTATTTTTGGTGTTCCAACAACCCAGGTTTCGGTAGAGAGGGCATTTTCCATCCTAAAGTTTATTCTCGGAGACCTGCGATGAAATATTGACGAGGACTTGTTAGAAATATATTTTCTCATTGATCTCAACTGATTATTGTAAATCAAATTTGTTATCAAATACTAATTTTTTACTACATACTTATAGCACATGACATAAATTATAAGTACATAATATGTATATATTTCTTTATTTTTTTGGATTGTTAAAAATAACACAAATGTGCATAGTTTTTTTTTCATTCTCGAACCGTTGAACCGAACCGAAACCCTGGTTCAAAGAAAACAAAAACCCTTTTTACGAACCAATCCAAAAGTGCAAAAACGGATCGAACCGCTGAGCCGAACCGACCAAATTTTTCACCCGGTTCACGTCCCTGACCATAAACACGAACAAATCTATTGCTTTCTTAACTAATGTCACTAAGAGTAACAAACTTGCTATTCTTTTTATGATTAGAAGCAATAACTTTAAGCAGACTGTTCCTGCAATGAGAATGTTGTCCTGTAAGAATCGTTGTTTTTTGGCTTTGACCGCGCAAAACCGATTAAAAACATCACTTTCCTTAAAAAGACTGTCATGTATATATGGCAAAATTTTAGCCTATTTGAATAAGAAAAGAAAAATGAATGCAAACATTAGAAATGACTTTTCTTTATGTAAGTTAAGAATTGGTGAACCTTTCGGTTTGGTGGATTTATAAAAACAGCTCACTCTATTCAAATAAATTTTTAGTTGCTAAATTATTTCTAATTTTACAATTGTGCTTTAATTGCAGCGCTGGCGAATTCACATAATTTAACTAGCAGTGCTTTGAGTGAAATAACTTGCATAAAAAAATGAATAACGCTACCAAAGGAAATATTGAAATATTATATCCGTGTTCTGTATAACCCACTTAATGCGGTTGGAGCACAGTCAAAAACGACTGGTCAGTGGCCAGATGACCAGGTTGGGTTTTCACCAAAGAAATAACAAATTTTGACATAGAACTTTATATGCTCAAATTCAGAAGCGGCACTAAAGTGATATGTCATCTTAAACGTAGTTCCGTGTTTTGTATAACCCACTTAGTACGGTTGGAGCACAGTCAAAAACGACTTGTCAGTGGCCAGATGACCACGTTAGGTTTTCGTTAAAGAAATTACCAATTTTGACGTAGAGCTTTATATGCTCAAATTCAGAAGCGGCACTAAAGTGATATGTCGTCTTAAACGTAATTCCGTGTTCTGTAGAACCCACCTAGTACGGTTGGAGCACAGTTAAAAACGACTAGTCAGTGGCAAGATGACCATGTCAGGTTTTTATTAAAGAAATCACCAATTTTGACGTAGAACTTTTTATGCTCAAATTCACTTAAGTGATATGTCGTCTTAAACGTTGGACCATACTCTGTCGATACCTCCTAGTCTGTATATGCACAGTCAAAAACGAGATTAATATCGTTTTGATTGATTGATTGATTGAGTAAATTTATTAGTATTTTAAATACTTTGAATAACATTTTTATAACTATAACTTAAAATATGACTAGTTTTCGTTTCTTTAATACATCTTAACATATTTTAGTTTATTATTTACAAATTTGAATTTCAATTCATTGATTGCTTTTTGATTTAATGAATTCTAAACATTTTCTTTTAAAAATTCTTAAACTCGATTCATTTTTTATATCATTTTTAAGGCTGTTAAATAATCGAAAACCTTTCTGGAAAAGGGTCCTCTGGGCTGCTGTTGATCTCTGGTATTCGATTTTAAAATTACTCGCATTTCGAAAACTATATGGCTGGACCTCTTCTGACATAATTTGTGAGATAACTTGGTGCTGTCTTGTGTCTTATCTTGAAAACCGTTAATAGTGTGTTGAGCTCTAGTCTTTCTGTAATATTAAGCCATCTAAGTGTTTCTAACATCTATTTGATTGAGGTGTATCTATTGCATTTTAAAATTGTTCTCATAGCTTTATTGTGGAGTTTCTGGAGTCTTTCTATCTGTCCGAGGTTGCATGATGTAAATAATACTGAAGGACAGAATTCAAAGTGTGGTTTTATTATGGCGTTATATACGTTCACGGCTGTTACATAATTTATTTTTTTGCGGATCCGTTTGAAAAAAACCTATTTTTTACCGATTTTTTTGCAAATATAATCGATATGGTGCTGCAGTTAATTTTTTATAAATTTGAATACCTAAGTATTTCATACATTCAACGTTTTCTATTTGTTCTCTAAGATTATATCATGATTAATATTGATACCCATTATATTTGTTTTTTTCCTCGTTTAATTTTAGTTTATTCATTTTAAGCAATTCAGTTATTCTATCTATGTATATCATTTTTTTAATTTATTTTTACATTCTTCTGCATCTTCTCCTTCGGCATATATAAGGGTGTCGTCAGCATATAGAGTTATTTTCCTATCTTGAACTACATTTGACATATCATTAATGTAAATAATCTTCAATTCACCGATTATATAACTAACTGCTGATTCACATGGGTAGTTTTTTCTATAGCCTGACTGGTGTTCAGATAAGATGTTGGAGCTCTCCATATATTCCATTAACTGTTGTTTAACCACTGATTCTAAAATTTTTTCCAGCGTTCTTAGTGAATTTATTGGTCGGAATTATTCGCATTTATTAGTGTTTGGAACTTTTTCAACTTGTGTTACCATAGAGTCTTTCCATGTGGTTGGGAACTCGCCCGTATATAACGATCTATTAATAACTTCTAGTAGAGTTTCTCCTACTAGATTCCATTGGTGAATTATAATTTTTGTACTAATTTTTTCGAAGTCAAACTTGTTTTTCAGCTTAACACATATGTTCTTTAATTCACGCAACGTTATTTCACGAAATTTGAAACTGTTTTCGGTATGAATAACGTAGTTTACGTACTCTATGTTATCTATCGTTTCTCTGATTTCATTTACGCTATTCACGAAATATTCATTGAAATTTTCGGCGATTATTTTTTCATCTTTGCACTCTCTGTTTTTGAAAATTACTGTTTGTATGTTGTTTTTATGCTGTGTAAGAACTAAGTTTTTTATTTCCTGCCACATCTGTTTCTGTCCTACTGCCTGACAAATTTTATTATTTATGTACTGGTTTTTCCCGTTATTTATCTTATTTGCCAGTCTTGCAATCTGATGTTTTTCGATCTTTTTAATTTTCAATGATTTAAGATCTTCATTAAACCATTTGTTTGTTTTGTTATTTTCTGTAGCCTTCTTTTTTGTTATAAATTTTCTGACTGTAGTTTTTAATAAATCTTCTATATTTTTGGCATTTTCATGTAAATCACAGTTTCTGTTATACTTGGTATTGCACGCGCTTAACTCTCTTGTAAATTGCTCTTTTCTAAATTTCAAAATTTCGACATGTCTTTCACTGATTTTAATTTTTTTCGTGCTTATTCCTATTTATATGCATTCATGATCGGATATCTTTTCTTGCGAACTTATCTCACACGATACGTGGTGCATGTTTGTTATAACGTAGTCAATAATTGTTTTTGATGTTTTTGTTATTCGTGTATAATCATTTAATTTCTGGACCAGACCATTATCATCTTAAATTCGTCCAGCATTCAAATTCAAAATCGGCACTAAAGTGATATGTCGTTTTAAGCTTTGGACCATGCTCTATCGAACCCACCTAGTGTGTAATATGCACAGTCAAAAAATAATGGTCAGTGACCATATTACGTTTTCACCAAAGAATTCACAAATTTTGACGTAGAACTTGATATGCTTAAATTCAGAAGCGGCACTAAAGTGATATGTCTTCTTAAACGTAGTTTCGTGTTTTGTCCGATTTTCGCAAAATTATACTTAAAATATTTGCAAAAGAATAGTCTTTCATTCAAAATTTTAAAAATATGAAAAAGAAAAAATTTTTCATTCAAATGGAGCAATTGAAATTGAATGATTTTCAAAAAAGACCAAAAAAGTCAGTTTTTTGGATTTTGAACGCTTGTAACTCCATCAAATCTTATCCGATTCAAGCAAACAGCATATCGTTAGAAAGGGAATACAAATATCTTTCGAATGCTGAAAATCGTTTTTGAGTCAAAAAAAAATTTATGGAGATATAGTCAAATAAATGAAAAAAGTGCCGAAAAAGGGGTTTTTTGAGGATATCTCGAAAACGATTCTCAAGAAAAAAAAAATTGTTGCCATTTTTGGAATCTACGCCCCAAAATACATTGAAAAAAGTCTATGAGAAACCAGATCTCGAGATCAACCTTAAATTTGTAAACTAGTGTAATTAGAAGTATCACATAATCAAATTGTGTACTAAAAGACAGATACTGCGCCAAAATTTTATATTTTTGGAAACATTGTTTTATTTTCTATTAGTCCACATATACTGGTTCGTGCACCCTGAATTATTTGGAAAGGTTGGACAGTTTTAAATTGACCCTTTCCGAATCTCTTTCAGCGTCATGTTAACATTTCTCTGTTAAAGCTCTGTTAAGTCAGATGGTTTGTGTCTTTGCTAGTTAAATATGGTATTCTACTTCACGCTCTTATATTTTAATACCAAAATTCACCAAAATGAATTTACTTTTTTCGGTAAAATATAGGTAAAATAAAAGAAAAACTATGCAAATGGTACATTATTTTCAAGAAAAATATTCAAGCTTTTTTGACATGCTAAAGAAAGTATAGGTTGTTAACACATTTTTTGGTATAAATGACGGTTTAAAAAAAAAAAAAATATTCAAAGGTTCAAAAAAATCTCACATCTCCAAAATTATGGGCTAAATTTCAAAACCTTGCGGACCATAATTGTAGTTCATTAAATTATCTTTTTTATATCCATTCAGGGGTTTCCAACTTATAATCATTTTTACAAAAGCTATACCCGCAACCTCCGATGACTTTATCTCCGAAACTAGATCCGAGCGACACTTTTTTTTCATATTTCTTTTTCACTTTTAATCCCCTATTACCCCTATAAAATAATTTTGGAGAATGTCATCTAAAGTAAACCTAATCCGTTTTTTTTGTCCATAAATACATAGTTTTCATAAGAATTCATTGAATAAATTTTGTTTCCGGTAAAAAAATGAGGTTAATATGTTAAAATTTAGAACAAACAATAGGTATACCATTTTTAAGAGAATAAATGCTTTCTAAAAAAATTAAAGGTTCTATTTTTGGAAAAAATAACGTTAAAAAAAAATAGGTCAATATTTCAGAAAAATCGTCGTCTTCAAAACTATTGGTTAAATTTTAAAGATTTGCAGAGCATTATTGGAGGCCACTTAATTACCTTTCTTATATGACACCTATATATTTAATGTCCATTCAGGAGTTTCCAGCTTATAATAATTTTTACAAAAGCTACATCAGCAATTTCCGATGGCTATATCACCAAAAGCAGATCCTATGACACTTTTTGATTGCATATTTACTTTTAGAATTAAAAACCAAATAAAAAAATAGTTTAATAAAAATTGGCGAATGGGAGCTATATGTAGTAAGCTAAAGCCGAAAGAATTGGGCAAAGCTAAAGCAAACCCATTTCCATTTAGGGGACGTCCATAAATTACATGAGGTGTTTTTCTCTAAATTCCCCTTGGTGAAATTTATTCGAGTTCTGTTGGGGCCACCCCTCCCTTACGTGAGACTTTTCTTATAATTTTTAGATGCAATCTACTATAATAATGCATACTCTCTGCATTAAAAAGTCGACGTAAAATTTTCGTTGAGCCCCTTGGTGGACCTTGGTGAGATTTTGCCGGGCCCCCTCCCCCCTATTTTGACTCACGTAATTTATGGACGGCCCCTTATGAGTACATTTATGAGCAAAAGTGTATTTGAGCCACAAAACAAGGGAACAGGTTTACTTTAGCTGACATTGTCCAATTTTATTAAATTTTTTTTTTTGTAAAAGGGGTTTAAAAACAAAAAAATATAAAATTATCAAAAAAAGTCGCTCGGATATAGTATCGGAGATATAGACATCGGAAGTTCCGGATATAGCTTTTATAAAAATGGTTATAAGTTGGGAACCCCTGAATGGAAAATAGAAAATATGGATATCATAAGAAGGATAATTTAACGGCCTACAATAATGGTAAACAAAGTTTTGAAATTCGACACATAATTTTGGAGATATTACGAATTTTCTGAAATATTGACCAATTTTTTTTTTAAAAAACATTTTTTTTTTCCAAAAAATGTGTTAATGACCTAAAACTTTTTTAGCATGATAATAAAGCTTACTTTATTCCCTTTAAAATGGTATATAGTTTGCTGTAAATTTTTGCGAATTTACACCCTTTTTAAAGAAAAACAAAAAAATGTATTCAATGAATTCTTATGAAAACTATGTTTTTGTTGACAAAAACAATGGAAAACAGCAACAACAACGATTAGTACACCTACAATTATTATTATAAAACGGTTCTCATTATAAAATAATGAGGTTATCATAAAAATTAAAAATTTTTTAAAATGTTAGGTTATGTTGAAAGGAGCGCCGCAGACGAAAAATTTTTAAGTTTTACAATGCAAATGGTCTTATAATGGTTGTTGTTGGTTTTTTATTGTTTTTGTCCATAAATAAACTTTTCATAAGAATTTATTGAATATTTTTTTATTTTCCGGCAAAAAAAGGGGGTAAATACGCAAAAATTTAGAACAAGCTATATACCATTTTAAAGGGAAAAGATTAAGCTATCTTAATATGCTAAAATAATTATAGGTCATTAACACATTTTTTGAAAAAATAAGGTTTTTCAAAAAAAAAATTGGAGAAATTTCACAAAAATTGTAATATTTCCAAAAATATGGGTCAAAATTCAAAACTTTGCGTACCATTATTGTCGGCCATTAAATTATCCTTCTTATGACACCCATATTTTCCATTTTCCATCCAGGGGTTCCCAACTTATAATCATTTTTCCAAAAGCTATATCTGCAACTTCCGATGTCTATATCTCCGAAACTAGATCCGAGCGACTTTTTTTGAAATTTTTATATTTTTTTATTTTTTACCCTCTATTACCCCTAAAAAAATTGGAGAATGTCAGCTAAAGTAAACTTAAGCCAAAAAAAAAGATCTAAATACCTGTGTCCTTTCACCATGAGTTCGCATTCCACAATTTTCAATAACCTCCATTGGTAAAATGTCAGGTACAGAGAGTAGTTTAAACTTTTTCATTTTCAAAGTATTTAGCGCATACTGAATCAAAACGTGTTCCAGTTCAGCATTAAATCCTGAAAGGTAATAGCTCTTATGACCATTAAAGTTGCTCAAATGCTCGGTTCGTAGTATATTAAATGGTTTACAAATTTCGGAAAACTGCAGAGCTTTTGTTGTATTCGAAGGACATTCATGCCGAATAAGTTCCTTTGTGTTTATTCCATATTTCATGACTCGAGGATGTGTATCATTTGGAAGTTTATTTAATTCCATTTCAAGCTGATTCCAGAGGCATTGCTTCTTATCAGCATCCATTTCCTTTTCTAAATCGGACATAAGAACGCGAATCAAAGGAATTCCGTTCTCGTGGTTTCTCATTAATACGTTTCTTTCCAAGGTTTCTAAATTATGCTTCCCAACTAAATATTTTTCTGAATTTTTTGATGTTTTAACTTTACTCCAATAGTTTCGAAACATTTCACTATAAAAACCATTTTTAAAAACATTACATCTTTTAAATATCATTTCTGCAAAAAATTTATATAGACAGGCTGAGTTCCTAAACGTAAACAAACAAAACAGTGTTAAGGCCCATAGACTAATGTAGACGGGAAGGTATTTTCAGGCGGGAAAAAAATTTTTCATAGTATTAGTGAAAATTAAGTTCACCCGTGTGCGCTGAGTTCGGTCGTGTGAGTGTGCCACTTTGTATATGTTCTTACTCAATTTGAGGATATTACTGGCAAGCAAAAACATATGAAATTGTTTTTTTATTATTACAAATCTTTAGAAAAATATACATAAAAGTATTAGAACTTACAGTTTGTATCAAATGTATTGCAAATAAATGAAAAATAAAAGAATATATTTCATATCTGAAAAAATGGAAATATGGCAATTTATCATCTGTCAAATGTTTGTTTACAATTTTACCGCATAATAGGAATTTTGGATATTTCGAAGTTAAAGGTTTGTATCAACATATTAATTGAATTATAATGAATTTATCTCCCTTTTAATATTTTTTTTTTTTTTTTGTAAATCTTATCTAATATCTCCGACAGCGAAAAAGAAGTGGATATTGTCGAGTGGCTACGCGAAGTGGGCATGCCTGCAGACTACGTTGTACCTGTTTGCACTCCACCAGCAAATGTTAATATACGGATGTGCATTGCAGATACAATTGATCAAGAAATCGAAACTTTTATAAAATGCAAGCCAGGGCAAGTTATATTAATTTTCTTTGCTATTTATTCATACTTACTATTATGCTTTTAGACAACCATGCAGTTTGCACGATTTTATTGACAATTATGTATAGGAAACTTTCTTTTCAAAAGGTCAGAGTCGCAATTTGCAAGCGACCATTGAATCTTTGTCAAAAAATCAAGATGCTTGGCGTACAATTATAACACCAGAAGAAATGATAGCAATTAATTCATCACGCCCACTGCTTCAGTCAACTTGAATGGTGGAACTCCGTTTATCGAAAACAAAATCGTTAATACAAGAATTGCCATGCTATTCGGAAGAACTATTAAAAATGGTATGTGCACTGCTAAAGATATATCGAGAAACTTGTTAGCATACCGTGGAATTGTACAGCCTGATTCTGAAGACAAACGCATTTATAGCGTAGCTTGGCTAAAAGACGAGGATATAAGCAGATTTTTAAAGTAAGTACAAAAAATAAGTATGTATTCTGAAATGATTTAATTGGTTCTCAATTCACAGGTCTTTACTGCATTGGACAGATTTAAAAAAATCCAGTCAACGCGCTAGACATGGTAAAAAGCTACAACGTAGCAATTTCGAACCATCAGAGGACGAAAGTCCATCGCAAGTGCAACAACGAAATATACTTGAAGCAGAAATGCTTACAAGTAATTTAGGCGAAGGCGGTATATCGCACCAAGAAATTTTAGCTGATGTTAGTGTTCTCAAAGAACTGGCTATACTACAAAAAGTATGGAATGATTTTCGGATCGTTTCAAGTTACGCTACGCTAAGCGTCAAAGAAACAAGCTTCTAACCATTGCCGTAAATGCTTTGATGAAAAGGACAAAGTCTGACGGCACAACTCGTGTCTTGAAAAAGGACAGACGTGATCGTATTAGTGAATTGAAAGCTAAAGGTGTTAAGAAAGGCGCTGCCAAGTAAAAATTTTTAATAAAAAAAGAATCAAATAAAAACTGCACATACTTTTTTTATTATAAATCTATAGTTAATTCTATGAAACGTAGTCGTGTTTATTTTCATAGTATGATATATAGGGCTGTAATTAAATTAATTTTGCTGCTTATCGCTTTGTTTGATCAGTTGGACCTTTGACGAATAAAATAAATTATGAGGGAGAAGCAATTGGTATCGTTACAATCTTACAATTGAAAACCATATACGAGTATAAAATAAAGTTTTTCTATTTAAATTTGTACTGCTTTCATGTTCTCTTCAAAAAAAAATTATGCTGCCTTAAGAACTGCAGTATTTCCGCACTCATGGAATATTTATGAAAAGCAAAATTTTGGATCAATTTTCTCAACCGCTAAGTTACTGACTACAAATAATGTGTATAAATAAAAATATTTAAAAAAAAATCGAAATCAATGGTCGCAGCATCGTATTGTAGTTGAATAAAATGTTTTCTATAATGCATTTTAGAATGCATTGAATCGCATTATAGAGTAGGGTACCTGTTTTTTCTGGTTCCGAATTTCTACATCATCGACTATAATAAATTCTTTTGTCAATAAGTAAAACTCATTTTACTTCGATAGTAGCCCTTAATCAGTAGTCAATGAAAAAATTCAGGATATTTATTTTTGGGGGCACTTATAAGAATTGGAGAGGAATAATTAAATGTTATAATGCTTAAGTAAAACCTACTAGCTTTATTTAGTAAGTTAAAAAAATTGACTAATTTTCATTTTTATCATATATTAATTAGGTGCTCTAAAAATTAAATAACAAATAAATGAGAAAGGATTGCTAATGCACTTGTTTAGACTCTAGAATGAATTACACCTACAATATATAAATATATTTCTCCTTATTGACTGCAGAGCCGATTCAACAAATATTCATTAACCAGTTTTTTTATTCTATTTATAGAATTCTATTTGATTATCGAAATTAAAGCTGTTATTGTTGCTGCTGTTGTTTTACTTCTACGGTTTTTTGCCGTTCTAGAGCCGGTATTGGAGTTTCGCTACCCGTTTCCAATTTCGAAAACTCTGTTGGATTCTCTTTTCGTCGTTCATTGTGCTCATTGCTTAGTTGTATTTGCTTCTACGGTGGAGTTGCAATTGGTAAAGTTTTTTGGCAGACTTTGAACATTCCTATTACTTTTGTAGCTGAAACTGCTACCGTGAATTAATGGCCAGTTGTTAGGATGATTATATGCAAAGAACAATGGCAAATACAAAAACAGACTGATGTGATCCTCTTTCAATGAAGTGGATACTGTTATCCAGCGGCGCAACCATACGATCATTTCTTCATTATTAAGGTTTTCTGGATTGAGACCATGTAAATAACAAGCATACTTTATCGCCTCGGGGTGCATGTTATGTACATCACCCTCACGTTTTAAAGTTAAGTCCATATGATGAACAAGATAAGCATGTTCAGTCAGACGATGACGTTTGAGCCATCCACCCGGTAGTCCATGCATTTTCGTTAGAAGTTTCTAAAATTAATTACAAAATATCATTTACACGATTACAATGTAATTTTTCACATAACAACTCTTTAAATTTATTCGTTGTAGGCGCCATTACAATTTTATAAGATTAATCTTTTGCATTAATCCAATTTAAATTAACGAAACCACAGTCCACAACTTTTGCAATGCCTGCTATAGCTATCGAAGACTCCGCAATGCTGGTCACAAGTAACACCTTCCGTACATCCTTGGTGGCGCTTAAGGTAAGGTTTCACGATTAATACAATCTTGCTATAGCTGAAAATGAATAATTTGAAAATGGAATAACATATTAAGTTATATTATTTACCTCTTTATTGCGAGTCCAAAAATCTTGTTTTCTATTGCAAAAGGCAAATTAGAAATGTCAAAAACTGTGGTGAGCTGTTGTGAAATTCAACACGGTTCACTGCAGCTCACCACGGCTGCATGACACCCTTCTACCCTCAGATACCCCACTCCCATAACCGATCATCCCGGCCTACACCCACAATTTCCCCTTTGACGAGTGGGATCCTGCCCGTCTCCGCTTCACCTACCATTGTCTTTAAGAGGCAAACTTGCGCTAACCGCACTATGCCACTTGTTCAAAAATTCTAAATATGGGATTTGCGGGAAATTGTGTGGAAAATCAAATCGAAGTTTTTCCCCGTACTGGGTGTTTTTTTTAGAGGTTTGTTTTTCGAATAGAGATAAAACTGGCATTTTATGGTCAAATCTGGCAACTCTAATGTCATTTATGTTCAGTTTGGTTTGCCATTTCATCATGAACAGGTTGACAAAAGAACAACGCTTGCAAATCGTGCAAATTTATTTCGAAAATAATGGTTCAGTTCGCGAAGTTTACCGCAAGCTCCGTCCATTTTATGGTCGACATAATCGTCCATCAGAGCAATTAATTCGGTTAACCATGGGTCGTTTTCGCACTACGTTTACTCTATGTGATAATACGCATCCGCAGAGACGTCGAACAGTGCGCACCGAAGAAACAATTGCCGCTGTAGAGCAAAATGTTGAAGAGGACCCGAATGAATCGATTCGCCACCGTGCACAGCAATTGGAGCTTTGTCCATCAACTTTATGGAAGATTTTGCGCAAAGATCTTGGCTTGCGACCTTACAAGATCCAGCTTGTGCAAGAATTAAAGCCGCGAGACCATGCAATGCGTCGTGATTTTGGTGTATGGGCCGAAAATGAGATTGATCTCGATGCTGATTTTCATCGCAAAATTTTGTTCAGGCTCATTTTTAGTTGAATGGCTACGTCAACAAGCAAAATTGCCGCATTTGGAGTGAAGAGAATCCACATGAGACCCTTGAGACGCCATTACATCCACAAAAACTGACTGTTTGGTGTGCTCTATGGGCTGGTGGAGTCATTGGGCCATACTTCTTCCGAAATAATGCTGGAGAGTCAGTTACCGTTAATGGAGACCGGTATAGAGCCATGATAACCGACTATTTTGTTCCCGAATTGGATGGCATGAATGTGGATGAGTTGTGGTTCCAACAAGACGGCGCTACAGGCCACACAGCGCACGTCACAATCAATTTATTGAAGGAAACATTCGATGAGCGCATAATTTCGCGGAATGGACCTGTCAATTGGCCACCAAGATCGTGTGACTTGACACCATTGGATTATTTTCTTTGGGGACATGTGAAGTCGCTCGTCTACGCCAACAAACCAGAAACGTAAGGGGACTTGGAAGCCAACATTCGTGGCGTTATTGCCGACATACGGCCCCATATGCTCGAAAAAGTGGTTCAAAATTGGACCTGTAGAATTGGCTTTATTCGAGCCAGCCGCGGCGGCCACATGCACGAAATCATATTTAAACATTAATGGCATAAAATTATCCTTCCGATAAAGCCAAATTGATGGACATTAAAACGATTTTTTTGTGTTTTATTTCAATTCGAAGCTCTATACCTCTAAAAAAAAACACCCTGTAGCTTGAGGAATAAAAACATTTGAACTTCATAGCTCAAACCTGAAAACTGCGCAGACAGAGTTTATGTCCAATTCCTTTGAAATTTAACGAAAAAACCGACTTACTAAAACGTAGAAAAAGTCTGCTTTGGACGCCAATATATAGCGTTTTCGATTATTCCATTAAAACTATTTTAAAAAATGTTTTTAATTTTTTTACCGAACGTAGCGGTTCTCTTATTAAATTTTTCGTCATGTCTCCGGTATTTACAGTCCGATCTTAAAACATGATGTTTCGATGTTTTTGTCTCGAGGAGACCATTTTTTTTTTTTTTTTGTTCCAAAGGTCATTGATCTCAAGTATCTACCCACCAGATCTCAACTTCTGCAACATGAATTAAAAAATTAAAATCAAATAAAGTGTCTTCAGGCCGTTGCCCAGCATCTTGAAGGACCTCACCATACGGTTCAATTAAACACAAAGCTTTTATAGTGGGAAAACTTATGTATGTTAAAAAAAAAAACTTTAATTAATTTATTAAGCTACTTTTCACATACGCATTTCTCTAAGCTCTACTGTTGTCTTTTAATGTAGCATTAAATTTTAATCGATCATATTTCTACGCGATTCAAGTTGGCTATATTTCTGGCGGCTCTCGAGCTTAGATAAAATATGGCCCATGCGTTTTTTATCGGTGACCGCCATGGCAGATTCAAGCACTACTTGAACAAAACGCTCAATGTTTTGAGAATGGCATGCATAAGCTGTGAAAATAATTAAGTTTTTTAAGCCAGTGATGAAGAGGACGAAGTTCAAAAACAGAAATTAGTGCCTAAGGCCATCCCGCCAAATGATATAGGCGATGGTTGCTTCCAGCTTTTTTGTTTAAATATTCCGTATCCAGTAGCGTGCGACGGTACCATGTCATTGTCTATAATAGCCAAAAATATTTGTACCTTATGTTGTAATCGCACTTAGCGATCGGTGCTTTTGTGTGGGCAATAGTGACAGCGGCAGCACGAGCTGGTTTGCCTACTAGCAGTTCGGTAAGATGTAGTGGGTTCGCTGCTGCCACTATTGCTCCTTCACCATACAAATTTAAAAAAAAACTCGTGCTGAAAGAGAGCGCTGCACTCTGAATGCTTAAAAATTTTAAAGTTTATTAAATGGACACGTTACCGAAAAAAATTTATTTTTATCAAATATCAAAAATCTACAGAAAGTTAAAAAAAAATGTGGGACTCCCTAATTCTCTCCACTACTGCTGCTGACCTCCGAGCATGATGGTCGCTCGGGCCCGACTTAACCCACCCTACCATGTAGACCATGGGGCAAATGGTTGTGGTCCACCTTAATCTGAATTGGTTCTACATGGTACCTACTGTGCTGGGTAGTGTTATGGTTGTTTTGTTATTGTATTTTTAGTGTAGATTTTATTAATTTTTATGAATTTTATTTAATTTTTTTCTATTTATTGTTATATATTTTTATTTATATTGGGTTTAAAGTTGTATATTGTTGTAATCGACTAGTGTTAAATGTTTGTATATGTTTAGTTTGTTGAATTTAAAGTTGTGTATGTATTTATGTAGATTTTGTATATTTTTTTCTTTCTTATTAGATTTGTTTTTCACTCAAAGTGTCACTTTTAGTTTTATGGGTTATTTTTTTTTTAGCGAAGCGCTGGCGCTTCGCGAATACTGCACATATTAATTGTTGCATTGTGTTTTTTTATGGTGGTTGTTCATCTATGTATTGTGTGGTGTTGTGTGGTTGCTGTTGAATTGGTTAAAATTGTTTTTCTGTTAGTTCTTCAAATTTTTTTTCTGATTGTTAAATGTCTCTCTCTCTCTCTCTTTAGGAATAAGCCAATCATTCCGAATGGCATATGTCAGCAATGGAAAGGGCTACCATAAGCACGAAGTTTTTCTTGTAGCCCTTAGCGTTGTAGTAACTAAGCAAATGCCTTAATCAAGGCTATCGTAAAATCCGTTAGGTAAAAATTCGATTACACGCACATAAACGCATGTATGCTTTAAACTTTAATGCATATGTAAATCACGAATACATAATCTTTTAATCTTCGTCACAGTTATGTATGTATGTACACAATATTCTTCTCGAATTTCAATATTTAAACCGCCATATTATTTACCGTTTGAAGGTTAAAGTTTTTTTTTTTAATTTTATATATTATTATTCTTTTTAATTTTACCGTTTGAAGGTTAAATTTTTTTTTTTATTTTAACTTTATATATTATTATTCTTTTTAATTTTAGCTTTAAATTTTCAAATTTTGTATTTTATTTAAAACACATTAAATTAAAGGTCAATTTTTCGGCTCACGTCAAAACATCTGATATATTCAAGTCAATTTTTAATCACTCGCGTCCCGTTTGAAGGTTAAAGTTTTTTTTTTATTTTATTTTATATATTATTCTTTTTAACTTTATTTAAAACACATAAATGAACAAAAGGTTGTTTCACTGCGCCTAAAATAGATCGTAACATTCCACGGATTATCGAACCACGTGAAATGGAGACACCGTTTAATTTCAATTTGGTGGGCGCACCGCAGACACATACGTCTGCTCACTTCAGCTAACAAAACGGCACTCCATTGTTATATGTCACTATTTCTTTTATGTTTTGGAATGTCAACCAAGTTTTTGTCATATGTATGTGTGTTCTCAGGGTTACACTCTTTTATGCGTTTAGCATATGAAGGAGCGCTAATGCTTCGCTCACCACGTTTCCGCGAACACGCTATACGACAAATCAATGATGACGTTGTTGCAGTTATGATGGAAATTATTAGTTTTTATTTAGAAGTTTCTATGCTCAAGAATTATTACTGAAAATTTTGCTGCGCTTTGTTTGATGGAGTTAAATTTAATTTCTTTACTTCAATATTACATAAAAAATAGCTTTTCTTTAACAGAACAATGCAGAATGCACACACACACTAATTTTGATTAAATTTCATTTATTTTAGAACAAATAAGTAATTTTTCCAATTTTTAATTCCATCCGCACGCTCTCGTCGTCAAAATCAACCCTTTTCTCCGCGGCACGTCCGCACTGTTCCACAGCCAAAATCAACTCAACTCCCGTTTGAGTTTCGTCTCTTTCTTGTTCACACGTTCGAACAGATTTTTATTGCCCGACGCGCAAATGGGCGATCTCATTGGCTGGTGCAGTGCGCGAGGAAAAGTCTAGAGCATCATGCGCGATAACGCGATTTTCGAAATTCATATGTCATTTTAGACATTTTTGGCTAGACTTTTTCCCTGCAACGCCTGTACCACCAGATGGCAAATTGCTAATGCTAATTTGCACGCGTCGGAACTGGTGCCGTAACAATGTCCACCTCAAAAATGGTCATAGTCCCCAAAATTATTTTGGGAATTATGATCACTCATAACAATGGACATAACTTCCATGGGTGTTATGACCATTTTTGTTTTGCTTGTAAATACAAGAGAAATTTTATATTTTTCTAAACATTCTTTGTTTTGTTATATGCAATAAATTTAAATAGTCTAACTAATCGCAAAGCGATACACGTCACCGATGACCTTGAATCTCAGATATTTTTTGGGGTTATTCATAGCAAGTGTATAGAGCGCCTTAAAATTTTTGGTTTAGCTTGAAAATCGCATAAAATTCTATCGTATGTGTATCCAATGCTGGCTTCGCTAGCTACATAAAAGTTAAAATAAGTGAATGGCTTTCGGTCTCTACTCTGGACTTGCATCCTCCAATACGTCTAACACCGGCTTCGTTGGCCATCTATTGTCAACGTAACGCTCAAGACATTTGGCGTTATATCCGTTTTTGCGGACTATGTCCGTTTTTAGAAGTGGTCATAAGTTCAAAAAAAAAAAAAAATAAATTGAAATTATGATCGAAAAAAAACGGACATAAGGCCCAAAATTGTGTTGGGAATTATGACCATTGGGGCTATGACCCGCTACCTCGTGCAATTTACGTTTATTATGTGGAGTTTTTTTTACCTTTCCTTTTGAGTCTATCGAAACCTATAATTATGCGTTTCACCTTACTAACAAGAAAGAACTTTGATAAATTTTCTCTTACTTTTTGCCAGCCATTGCCTTCACGCATTGGCGGACCCAAGCTATTTAGCTTCCCAGCTAGCAAGTTGGAACTCTTGCTTAAGATCCAGTTTTGTTAAGTCTTTATTAAAGTTTCTTGCAAATTCTACATTTCTCTCCATGTGGTATACTAAAACTTCAAATTGATTTGAATTGGTTATCTTAATTTTTTTTCCGCGTATTTTACTTCACTTTTTTGACTGTTTTACTTTAATTTTTCAAGTGTCGACTAAAAAAACGAACTCGACAGAAAATTGCTACTTTCGTCGACGCTCAGGTCTCACATCGACATTGGAAATTCGACAGTTGTAATAAATTGTTCTATGTTTGTCATTTGAAATGTCGAGTTCGACAATGGTGATGCGACAATACTGCTGTCGAGCATTTTAGAGTCGACTCCGACAATGATGATAGGGGTGATTATTGAATTCAATTAATGCTCTAGTAAGGGGAGCATTGAGTGCATAATTTGTTCTATTGAAGGCAACGTAAAATGTATCGAAATGTCGAAGAACTCTAGCAGGAACATTGAAAGATATTCTCTCTAAGAGGGAAGGACAGCCAATAAAACCCCTGATGACCCTGATGAGGTTAATGATAGTATTGCTCTTCTATTTTGCAATGTTTTTAAATTTATTAGCATATATCGAGAATTGTAAGTAGGAACTGGATCAACAAAGTACAGAGACCTCAGAGCATACCTAATAAAAACTTTCTGAATGCGTTCAATTCGATGAATATGACACGCATGATATGGCCTCCAAATAAAAGAGGCATATTTAAGCCTAGAACGTACAAATGAGGTAAAAAGGAGCTTAAGAGTGTATGAATTAGAGAGCTCAGAACTGTTACGTCTAATAAAAGCTAACATGGCATATGACTTAGATATAGTAAAGTGTAAATGTTGCTGGAAAAAGTAAACTTGGAATCAAAAATAACACCCAAGTCCTTAATTTCATTGACTGACTGCAAAACACAATCAGAAATACGATAAGTGGTTTGAACAACATTATGACATTTCGAAAATGTAATGTGAAAGCATTTATTAATATTTAATGAAAGACAATTAGTAGAACACCAAGAAAAAACATTATCAAGTTCTGTCTGAAGCATTAGAGCATCCTGTGGGCTTTTTATAACAGAATAAATTTTCAGATCGTCTGCATAGTTACAACTTTCTTAGGTAAGATTTTTCTGAAATTTTGATCAATTTTTTTTATAAAACCGTTATTTTTTCTAAAAAATGTTTTTTTAACCTGTAACTTTTTTAGCATGGTAAGAAAGCTTAACTTATTCCCTTTAGAATGGTGTATAACTCGTTGTAAATTTTTAAATATTAACCTCCTTTTTGACCGAAAAATAAAAAAAATTATTCAATTAATTCCTATGGAAACTACGTTTTTATGGTCAAAAACAATGAAAAACAACAAAAACAATAACTATTACAACAACAACAATTATTAGAAGACGATTCTCATTGAAAACTTAAAAATTAATTTACATAAAAATCTAGTCATTTTATGTTGAGAATCGTCTTATAATAATTGTTCATATCATATCGTCATATCTCCAAAATTATGGGATAGATTTCAAAGATTTACTCAACATTATTGTAGGCCATTAAATTATCTATATTATGACACCCATATTTTTGATATCCATTCAGGGGTTCCCAACTATATGGCTATATATCCGAAACCAGATCCGAGCGACTTTTTTGATTACATATTTGTGCTTAGAATAAAATATCACATAAGAAAAGTTTAGTTTAATTCCCATTGGACAATGGGAGTCACGGTAAACTTAAGCTCAATTCTTATTAGTGATAAGACCCGAGCGTCTAAGGAATAAGATGTTTTTTTTTTAAATGAAATACCTACGTTCTTGAGTCCTTACAACTTTTCCAAATCACCAAAAAATTTTTCACTTTGTCACAATTTTTCACTTTTGTATTTAATAAAAACTTTTTTCATGTAAACAAAATGACAGCTAAATTTGTCGTCGTTCGTCGTACGCCGCAATTGTGTTTGTTCAAACGATTTTTCGTCGCGTTTTTTTTTTTGACAGCGAATATTCGTCGCCGCTTTACCGCCACCGCTCTGTGTTTAGGCTATTAGTCTATGTTAAGGACCACCTAATCATGCATGCCTTGACAGAAGTCAGCTTATGCAACGGTGCGAATACACAAATCGTATATTAAAAGTCTATGTTAAAAGTACAACGTACTTACAAAAAAGTTTCATTCATTTATATATACAAATGTCATTTCCATAAGGAAAGAGCGAAACTGAACACAATTTCAGCTGCCTATGCCTATGATTACATAAAAATATATGATTGTAATGGAGCGGAAAATCCGTTTATTTTGATATTAATAGAAAATGTGTAAAAAGAAGATGTTTATACAATAAAATTAACGCATTTTATTGTAATCGAAATGTACAGGAAAGGGCTTGGAGTGCAGTTTCAGAAATATGCAATTTAATAGCCTAGACAGACGGCAGCGTTAATTTGTATTAGCAGATTTAATTCAAATTAACTTGTGAATTATTACCATTCTAATGCGCATTAGCTTTGATGTAAATGCACAAAATTAAACTGAATTTATACTGAATTAAGCTATTTCAATATAGCAACACAGCCGATAATTCTAAATTACTAATGTCATTATCATTGTCATTGTGAATGTGTCATTATTTGTGACATTGAATTTATTGTTTATATTCCAAAATGGATACAAAGACAACGAAGGTAAGTTATTTAAATTATGTTTAGCAAAAAATACTTATATATTAAAATCTTAATGCATTTTTTTTAATTTAAGAAGTCATTATTTGTGATTTTGTGTGAGAGAATCGTATATGGAAAAGAGAGTGACAAAAACAAAATTTGTAAACATTATGTTTTTGCTGAGAAAATCGTATAGGAGAAGAGAGTGACAAATTCAGCTGTTTTCTAAATGCACAAAACTATCGTCTGTCAGGGTAAAATTTTAATTTGAATTAGTAAATTTTTAATGAGAATTAACGCTGCCATCTGTCTACGCTATAATATAAGTTAACACTTAGTTTTCAACGGAAAACCATTTTTTTGTTTTTGCTTCTCCTTTTCTTAAAAAATTAAAAGCTTGCGATCAAATTCTGTTGGCAGCTGCATGTTCACAAGTGTGAGAATATGCAAGCGCAGCAACTAGTTGAATTTGACTGCTGCATATTCACAAGCGTGTGAATGTGCAAGCACAGCAATTAAAAACGAAGAGACAGCTTACCTTCAATTAAAAATTTTATTCTAGAGTTAGTTCTGTTTTTCATTTTAAGAAAGAAGGTCTCGATCCTCATAGAGGAGAGAACCCAAAAAAACGTTCAATAAAATAAAATAAAAAATCAATAAACATTGAATTTGTTTTAATTGTACATTGAATTTGTTTTAATTGGCGCCCAACGTGGGGCCCGCCGTATAAAAGTGAACAAAACACAAAAAGAAAAACAACAAAAACAAACACAAAAAACTTTTCAGTAAAAAACTGAAAAAAAAACAAAAAACTATTAAGCTAAAGAATATTTCCAACACAAAGTTGCAAAGTGAAGGAAAAAATAAAATCTTTAAATACAAAGGAAAAAATACAAACTAAACGTGCAAAGTAACACAATATTCCCTATAATTTTACTAGGCTAAACGTGCTGTAAAAACAAATGTGTATTAAAAACAAAGTTATACGAAGGCAATAAAGTTAAAAGAAAAACAAAGTAACAGCATAGTAGTGGAAGCGTGTGATTAAATCAAAAACGCAGCAACAAACCAATTAAGCAACAACACGTGAGTTTAGAAGTTGCACATCAATTTTCTTCCAACACTGCAAGTTAAAGAACATCAAAACAACGGTGGAGCTAAAGCCAAAAAATGTATTGGAAGGAAAATCTGAACATCCTCATCATTTTATTATTGTGAGTTAATCTATTTATAATTATGCTGTCAAATTTTCAAATTAATTTTGTGAACCATTTGTATGTTTAAGTAATAATACTGTTGTGAAATTTTTGTATTATTTTAAAAAAGTACCAGTAGACGATCTATGCATACTTAATCAAAGTTTCGTTAGATGCAGTCAGCTCAAAACTTAGAAGAAGAATTAGATCAGTTAGGAGATAGAGTAGTGGAAAGCCTTAGCAGGTTAAAAATTACTGAAGAGGTTATTGAAGAAAGAATTATTGAAGTAACAAACAGCATGGACGTAAATCAAGTGCAAGCTTTTATTGACAGGGCCGTACAGTTAGCAATAGAAAACAGCAGAAGACAGTTTCAGGAAACGGTTACTGAACTCACTTCACGCCTTGCTGCATTAGAATCCCAACCTAGAGTAGAAAAATACAAACCGGTAGAAATTAGGGATGAATGCGTTGAATGCAACGAGTCTCTTGATATCGTGAAATCACTCCCAGAGTTTAGTGGGGATATTAACAGGTTTGAGGGTAGCTCCAAATACTACCAGGAAGTTGCAATTATTCGCAACAAGGTAGTGGGGGCAGCCGACACATTACTGAGTTCTTACAACACAGTATTGAATTTTAAAGCTATAGTTAACAGGCTAGATTTTTCATACGCAGATAAGAGATCTCTTTTTACTCTCGAGCAGGAGCTATCTACCCTAAAACAGGGTTTGAGGTCGACTCATCAATTCTATGATTTGGTTGAGCAGAAACTTACGCTCATTATAAACAAAGTGATGATGACTCATGAGGGAAACCCTACTCTGATAGATTCTTACAACACTAAATACCGGCAGGACGCTTTGAGAGTGTTCATTTCAGGC
This sequence comes from Tricholauxania praeusta, assembly GCA_949775025.1. Lineage (NCBI taxonomy): Eukaryota > Metazoa > Arthropoda > Insecta > Diptera > Lauxaniidae > Tricholauxania > Tricholauxania praeusta. The sequence goes on from OX459028.1 coordinate 105,568,400, forward strand.
CTAAGGAAGCCAATGTGTGACGTTTTGTTTTCCTGTATGCCGTCGGACATGCCAACAGCTTTGGCATTGGCACAGGAAATGGAGACGAATCAGGTGCGTTATCAATTCGCCAGTGTTTATAATAGTAATTTAACTGTACCAAGCCATCATATGGCAAAACAAAATAATTCCTCAATACCAAATAAAGTGGTCAACCAGGTGACTGTAAAGCCTATTTTGCCCCCAAAACCGCGACCCCGACCAGAATCAATGGAAGTGGATAGGAGAATCCATTCCAATAGGGCAAATTATATAAACAATCCTCAGGCTCAAAGAAGGGCTTTTGAAGGAAGTCTCCAACGGCCGTTTAGGGCACAAAGAGTGAATAACTTAGGAGAGCATTCGGAAAACGCAAATGGTACCGAAAATGGTATAGACTTGGGAGCCTGCGCCCTTGAAAATTTTGCTGAGAATGCTATAACTGAAATCGAAGACCAAACAGAGGACGAAGTTAATTTTTTAGGAGAAAATCCCTTCTCCCTTATGTAGAAAGAACATTTGGGGGAAAAACAATTAAACTTTTGGTGGACACCGTTGCATCAAAAAATTATATTAACCTTAAGAATCTCAAATTTGTTAAGCCTGTAAGTAACCCGTTCATTATAAAATCCATACATGGAAATTCTAGAGTATCCTCAAAATGTCGCATAAATTTATTCAAAAAGAATTCTTGGTTTTTCATACTCCCTGCCTTAGTTTCCTTTGATGGAATAATTGGTTTTGATTTTCTAAATGAAATCAAAGCTCAACTCGATGTAAAGAAAGGTATTCTCAAGTATGAAGGCGGAGAAGAGCGATTGTTGTATTTTTACTGCAAAGGGGTAAATAGTGTTTCAATACAACATGAGAATATTCCCAAGCAGGTGTGTGGAGCTTTTTCAAAACTCCTGGAGAAACACAAGGGGGCTTTTGCTGACCCTAATGAAAAACTTTCTTTTAATACAAGAGTAAGTGCAACAATCAGAACAAAGGATCAGGAGCCTATTTACTCAAGATCTTGCCCTTACCCTATTTCAATGAGTGAATTCGTCAATAAAGAGATCCGCGAATTACTTAAGAGCAACATAATAAGAACGTCTCGCTCACCTTACAACAATCCAATATGGATAGTTGACAAGAAAGGCCTTGATGACGAAGGTAAGTAAAAAAAGCGTCTCGTTATTGACTTTAGAAAACTTAACTCAAAAACAATAAGTGATAGATATCCGATACCGGATACATCGGTCATTTTAGCCAATCTAGGGAAGTCAAATTATTTTACTACTCTCGATTTAAAGTCGGGATTCCACCAGATATACATAGCGGAAAAAGATAGGGAAAAAACCGCTTTTAGCGTGAACAACGGCAAATATGAGTTTTGCCGACTGCCATTTGGCCTAAAAAATGCACCGGGCATTTTTCAGCGGGCTATCGACGACATTCTTCGTAATGAAATAGGCAAAAATTGTCACGTCTACATTGACGATGTAATAATATTTTCCCCATCCGCGGAAAAACATATTGAAGACATTGATAGGATCCTTAGGTTGTTTTACGAAGCAAACATGAGAGTTTCCTCGGAGAAGTCAAAGTTTTTTAAAGAATCCGTGGAGTTTCTCGGACTTGTGGTTTCGAAAGGAGGAGTTCGAACATCCCCCGAAAAGGTAACAGATATTGTTAACTATAAACAGCCACAGACCCTGCGAGGCCTTAGGTCATTTTTAGGTTTAGCCGGGTATTACAGGCGATTTGTAAAAAACTATGCATCGATAACAAAACCGTTGACGGAATACTTTCGTGGAAAAAATGGCCACGTCGGTGCTAACCGGTCAAAACACATTAAAATAGACTTAAGTCAGGAAGCGATAGACGCTTTTAACCATATCAAAAATATTCTCGCTTCAGAGGATGTTTTGCTTCTTTATCCTGATTTTGAGAAGCCATTTGATTTAACAACTGACGCCTCCTCACAGGCATTAGGTGCCGTATTATCTCAGGAGGGTCGTCCCATTACAATGATCTCAAGAACACTTTCCTCTACGGAAGAGCACTATGCCACAAATGAGAGAGAGTTACTTGCGATTGTATGGGCTTTGAAGGCATTGAGAAATTATTTATATGGTGTTGCAAAGCTGAACATATTCACTGACCATCAACCGCTTACTTTTTCAATTTCGGACGAGAATCCGAACTCTAAAATGAAGCGGTGGAGAGCTTTCGTTGAAGAATTTTCTCCTACCTTCTATTACAAACCCGGTAAAGAGAATGTCGTCGCTGATGCACTCTCTAGACAATATATTAACGTGTTAACTCAAGGTCCTGAGTCAACATCCGCTCTAAATGGTAGTGAAATATCTCTTACGGAAGTTATTGCTACCGTCCAAAATCCTATAAACTGTTTCAAACACCAAATTATTATTAATCAGGGTACCGAGGTAAAAAAACAATTTAAGATATTATTCAAAACCCAAGTTCGACATACTGTAACCTTTAAAGAAATTGATGATCTTTTAGCTTAAAAACCGTAATAAACCCTGATACTATAAACGCTATTTATTGTGAGCTGCCCGTTTTGGCCAGAATACAAAATATTCTCGTTTCACTATATCCCTCCGTTAAGTTTCTTCATACGAATAAGCTGGTAAATGATGTTTTTAATCCAGACGATCAAATTGAAATACTAGCTTCTGAGCATAATAGAGCACATAGATCTGCAAATGAGAATGGAAAACAAATACTACGGGACTACTATTTTCCTAAGATACGGAAAAATTTGAAAGAAATAATAAGGAATTGCAAGATTTGCCGCGAAGCTAAGTATCAGAGACATCCTAAGAAAATAGATATTGGTAGCACCCCTATCCCAACATATGCTGGTGAAATACTGCATATTGATATTTATTCCACAGACAAGTGTTTTTTTCTCACATCTGTCGACGAATTTTCCAAATTTACCATAGTAAAACATATTAGACCACGGGCAATAGTGGATATAAAAGCACCTCTTCTCGAAATTCTCAACTTTTTCAAGGACACAAAAACAATTGTTTGTGACAATGAAAGGTCATTTAACTCCCAAGCCATTAAATCTCTAGTAAAAAATAAGTTTGGTGCTGAGATATTTACAACACCTCCCTTACATAGTACGTCAAACGGGCAAGTTGAACGATTTCATAGCACCTTGACAGAGATTTCTCGATGCGTAAAAAGGGAGTATGAGATAGAAAACACTATTGACTTGATACTTGTTGCAACCTCTAAATACAATAGATCGATTCATTCCACTATTGGTCATAGACCAATAGAAGTCATCCACTCAATGCCGGACGATCTCAAAGAAAAAATAAAGCAAAAGCTAACTTCAAAACAGGCTAGTGACTTGGAATTTCACAATAAAAGCAAAGGTAATCGAACCTATGCGCCAGGGGAAAAAGTTTATGTAAAAATTAACAAACGATTGGGAAATAAATTCAGCAATTTGTATGTAGAGAAAGCAGTCCAGGAAGATTTAGGGACAACAGTTTAAGTAAATAATAAAGTCGTGCACAAAGATAATTTACGATAAAAACATTGCAGGTTACCGTTATATTTTTCCTCGTCTATTAACGCTGAGCTGCTGGATTACTCTGCATCTCACTAATCTAACTACCTATGAATTAATGATGAAAGAAACTGAAGCAGCACTGGATTTCATACCACAGTCGCACATGAAAAAAATCCTGGAAACAGACGTTGAAAGGATAACTAGGGTCATGAACACACTGCGTGTTCATCATAGACAGGCTAGGAGTATAAACATCCTAGGCAAAGCCCTTAAGTTTGTGGCGGGTACCCCCGATTTTGATGATTTTAATGACATTACTGACAAGCAGCAAAGGTTAATTCTGAATAATGAAATACAGACAGTAATAAACACACAACTACAGAACCACATAAACAACCTCACACGAACTGTGAACGAATTATTAAAAAACTGTAAGAAATCAGAAATCAAGAGTGGGCAACTATATAGTCTAATAGATGGGAGAAATAAGGCGTTAATAACGGAACTAGATGGGATATCTTTATCAATAGTGTTAGGGAAATTAAATGTTATAAATCCAATCATGCTGGATAGCTTTGAGATTGACCACATTATTAAAGCCGAACGAAGCCTTGATGTTAGTGTGAGCGAAATATTAAGTAATTCTATGGTAAAGATAATGCAGGATGACAATGTCATTGCTTTCTATATAAAATATCCAATCGTTGAAATAATTTGTAATAAAACTATTATACTACCGGTAATCTGGAATGGTACTATTTTATCTTATGAAACAGATGCTGTCGTGAAATGTAATTATGATTATAAACTTTTGAAAAATTGTAAAAGGAAAGTTGTCACTTCGTTTTGCGAAAAGTCCTTCTGCACTTATTAAATAATTACACAGCCACTTGCAAAACAACTCTGGCTCATGACGTCAATCCCGTAACAGTAGTCGGAGATGGAATTTTGGTTATAAATGGCCAAGTAGCGGAAGTCAAAGAACAAGATAAAGAGCCAGTCGTAGTAAACGGCACATTTTTGTTGAGTTTTAAAGGAAACCTAACAGTAAATAACACAATATTTCAAAACACTAAGTCACATGTTTTTTTAAGCCCCGAAATACCTTTGGCTCATAACATAAATTTTTCGGACCATTTAACAGTGCTCATACTCCCTTACTTAAATGAGCTAAATATAAAAAGTTTGATTAACATTTCAAACCTCAATAAGGAGATCAGAACAAGGACCTATTCCTTTCTAGGCCTTTTGGTTCTCATTTTGGTTTCCGTCTCATTTTGGTTTCCGTGTTTTTGTGCCAGTACTTGATAAAAAGGCAAAAAAAGCTGAAAGTAACAATGTTGTTGCAAAAAATGGAAGTAGCCGAGGACGGCCACTCTTTGACGGAGGGAGTAGTTAACACTTAGTTTTCAACGGAAAACCATTTTTTTGTTTTTGCTTCTCCTTTTCTTAAAAAATTATAAGCTTGCGATCAAATTCTGTTGGCAGCTGCATGTTCACAAGTGTGAGAATATGCAAGCGCAGCAACTAGTTGAATTTGACTGCTGCATATTCACAAGCGTGTGAATGTGCAAGCACAGCAATTAAAAACGAAGAGACAGCTTACCTTCAATTAAAAATTTTATTCTAGAGTTAGTTCTGTTTTTCATTTAAAGAAAGAAGGTCTCGATCCTCATAGAGGAGAGAACCCAAAAAAACGTTCAATAAAATAAAATAAAAATCAATAAACATTGAATTTGTTTTAATTGTACATTGAATTTGTTTTAATTTATACACAAACTATAAATACAACAATTTGTACCGTCAGTGTCGGTAGTGTTCTTAAGTGTATTGTGATTTTGTTATTATTATTTTCTAATATTTGCTAGTTAATAATTAATAAATTTTGTGTTTAATTCAGTGTCGTTTCTTAAAAAATTGCATGATTATATTAATAATTTTGCTTTAATTTTGTGTTTTGTTTATTTTGCGTAACACACAAACATACATTTATGTTAATATTAACTTACTTTCTGCAAGCAAAATAAATCAGTGTAAGCAGTGCAACAGTTTTGTTTTTGATTCGCTTTTGTGCTTTGTTCGTATACAAAGCTAGACTTTAAACTCTGTTGTGTTTGTTGTTGCTGCTTAGCGGGTGAATTTTTTGCTTGATTTTTAACCCTTTTTGCACTGCTTTAAAAATATTTTAAATTGCTTTCTTTTTTTTTCAAGATTTCAAGATGGATTATTTTTCCACTGAAAATTTGTTAGCTTGCTCTCTAAGAGATCAGTGCAAAAGCCAAAATATATTGAATTCTATGTTTTCCTGTTCAGGTTCCTGTGAACAGGTGTTTCATGCCTCTTGTGTAAACTTAGCAAAATCTATTACTGATTTATTATGCTCTGTCCATTCGGGCCTGCAATGGTACTGTCCATCTTGCAGACCCCTTTCCCCGTCGTTCTTTTACGAAAAAATTAAGCAATTTGGGGAAAATCTTAACAATCTGAATAATAATTTCAGAGATATTCTTAACTATTATCCCCAAATTGAAAAAAGCCTTAATGAGGCTACTTCACCGGATGTTAGTTTGCAAAATAAAACTATTACCGAGGCTACTATGGTTTTTGCTTCCACTCCTTCGATCTCCACTTTACCTAAACAAGCTATTTCCTTAAAAAAGAAAAGAAAGTCTAATAAGAAATTAAATAAGAAATTAAATAAAAATCTGGGTAATGTAGGGAGGGTGGGCGGTGCGGCCGTCAGTCGTGACAAAACTCCCGTGGATTGCTCTCTAAATACCTCTTCACCCACTCCCAATTTTCCCGCTATAATCTCTAGTAGCAATCTTCCATCTCCTTCCTCCACTATAAATAATCCTCTGTCAATTTTGGCTAATCCGCGGGTGGATGTTGCGATTGATAGCTCTGTGCCATCGGTTTCCCTGCAGGCATTACCAAGGTTAAAATCGATTTTTATTTCACGACTTCATTCCAACACTACCTCTGACAGCGTTAAAAATTTTATCAGACAAAATCAAATTATTCCTGCCGACGCCTTCGTTTCTTGCAGGAAACTCGGTAATAAACCAACTCATGCGTCTTTTAAAATAACAGTGGCATCTTCTCATGTTTCTGCCATTCTTAAATCTAAAGCATGGGTGGATAATATCTATATTTCAGAATTTAAATCGAAAAAAAATGATAAAACTGCACGTTCCAATTCAAAAAACTGAAACTGCTATCCCTTTACTATCAAAATGTAAGGGGTTTGCGTTCCAAGACGCAAGATATCTTTTTATCAACTCAGAATTTCTCTGAGGATATTATCGTGTTTACCGAAACTTGGTTAAACAACAGCTTTCTCAATATGGAACTTTTTGATAATAGTTTCCATGTTTTTAGAAGAGACAGACACTTGGAAGATCTTTCTTCTGTTGGTGGAGGCGTCTTAATAGCTATAAAAAATCATTTAACCAGTTCATTAGTTGAAATTTCCTGTGCATCTAATATTGAACTGTTATGTGTTAAGGTTACACAATGTAACTCTAATTTATACATTCTTAACACTTATGTTCCTCCAAATAGTAGCGCAGATGTCTACGAATGTCTATCGATGGCCGTAGAATATATTATTAATGAACTAGACACTAATGACGACATTTTGTTGTTAGGTGACTTTAATTTGCCTGACCTAAAATGGACTCCTTCGGACGATGGTACATATTTTTATGCATCTTGTCCAAAAACTCGACAACAACAAATTTTTGTTGACGAAATACTTTCAAATTTACAACAAGTAAGTTGTATAACTAACTGCCATGGACGACAACTTGACTTAGTCTTGGCTACAAATAGTAGCAATGTTGTTGTAAGAAATGCTATCCATGCTCTGTCTACGGTAGATTCCTATCATCCACCTTTGAGTATTGTGTACCAATCTGACAATGAAAATTTGACTAATGCATGTTCATCCATTAATATTTACGAATTCAATTTTAAGAAAGCTGACTTTTTAAAATTGAATGAAAATTTAAGAAATAAATTAGACGACTTACTCATTTTTTTTAATAACAATACATTTGATGATTGCATTAAATTTTTCTATGGTGAACTTTTTTCTGCCATAGCATTGTCGGTTCCATATACAAGGAGGTACGTTAATAATTCCTCGTACCCCTGGTATACAAAGGATTTGAAAAAAGTTCGCAATGGCCGTAATAGGGCATGGAATAAATACGTTTGTAGCCAGGACCGTAATGACCTTGTTGCTTATCAGCGACTGTTTCTTGAATTTAAAGATATGTCAGCTTTGGTTTATTCTGAATATTTGAATAAAATTAAGCTGAATATTCTTCAGGACCCCAAGAATTTTTGGGGTTTTATTAATTCTAAAAAAAAATCTGACGGGTTTCCATCTGAGTTTAAAACAGTTGATGGGCTCACTAGCGACCCACAAGTTATAGCCGGGTTGTTTGCTAATTTGTTGAATGAATCGTTTTCTACGGATTTATTTAGCCCTGAAATCAACTATTTTGAATATATGGATAACGACCCTTTAGTTTCGGTTAATGAGATATCTTTCTCTCCTGACCTCATAGAGAAATATATTTCATCTGTTGATGATGACTTCAACTCCGGGCCGGATGGCATTCCTGCGACAGTTTTAGTAAACTGTAGCTCTGTGCTGAGTCAGCCCCTCAGTATTTTATTTAATAGATCAATTCAAGAAAGCTATTTTCCTAAATTTTGGAAAAATGCATACATTAGCCCCATTTTCAAGAAAGGGTGTAAGAATGATGTTTCTAACTACAGGCCCGTGGCTAAGTTATCATCAATACCGAAAATTTTTGAACATATTATATACGATCAGGTTAAGGTGTGCTGTGGTGAAGTCATAACAACTCGTCAGCATGGTTTTGTTAATGGCAGATCTACAGTTTCTAACCTCCTTGATTTCACTTCTTTTGCATTAAGCTCTTTAGACTCTGGTGGGCAAGTTGACTGCATCTACACTGACTTCAGTAAAGCATTTGACAAATTACCACATAATTTGATTTTGTTTAAGTTAAAGAAACTTGGATTTCCCTTAAGTTTTGTCAGCTGGATTGAATCTTATTTATCTGATCGCTCGTATCAAATAAAATTTAGGAGAGTGTTTTCCTCCCCATTTAGCGCGACATCAGGTGTTCCACAAGGAAGCCACCTGGGGCCGCTCCTGTTCATTTTAGCAATTAATGACGTTACACATGTTATTAAAAACTCCCATCTGTTAGTATATGCAGATGACATGAAAATTTACAGGAACGTAAAGGGGGTTGGTGACACTATTCCACTTCAGTCTGACTTGAAATCCTTTGAAGTTTGGTGTTCTAAGAATAACTTACATCTTAATCCTGATAAATGCCAAGCTATGATTTTTACCAGGAAGAAAACTATTGTGGAATTTGATTATAAATTAAAAAATAAAAATATTTGTCGTGTCGATGTAGTCAAAGACCTAGGTATACATTTTGATACTAAGTTGACTTTTAATGAGCATATTAATCAAATTTGTAAAAAATCCTCATCTCTGCTTGGCTTTATTAAGAGGTGGGCAAAAGAATTTAATAGCCCTTTAGTAACGGTGACTTTATATAATACAATAGTACGCCCTCACTTAGAGTACGCTAGCCAAGTATGGTCACCATTTTATAATATTCATATAAATAGAATTGAAAGAATTCAAAAAAATTTTATTCGTTTTGCTCTCAATGGCTTAAATTGGATTGACCCTTTAAGCCTTCCTCCTTATGAGGATCGTTTAAAGTTATTACATATGAAGTCTTTGAGCTCGCGTAGAAATATTGCGGATATACTTTATCTGCATCAACTTGTAACTGGGTCTCTTGCTGCACCAGAGCTTCTTAACTATATACATTTTAATAGTAATCGGAGGAGTACTCGTAACTCTTATCAGTTATTTTATCAACCGGTTAGTAGAACTAATTATATGGCTACAGCTCCTTTTAATCGCATGACAACTCTTATTAATAATTACGAAGTTTATAACATTAGCTTGTCAAAAGGTCAACTCAAGCTTAGACTGAAAACTAACTGTAGCTAAATTTGTAGCTTAATGGTGGTGTGAATTTTTTTGTTTGTGTTGTCCGAGCCCCACAGCATGCTGGGTAAATTTTTTCTAACATTTATGCCTTGGACCACGTAAATTTATACATATAATTATTTTAATATCTATATGTCTATTTTTACATGGTGTGAGTGGGTATGTTGAGAAAGTGCGATAAAGCTAAGAAAAAATTATAAAATAAATAACAAATTAATGTGCATGATAATTTTTTCTATTCCATTTTTTATTGAATAAGCTTTTTACTTGGTAGAAAGCTTCAATGCTAAATAGCTAAGAAGGCTATAATAGCTGTAGTAGCTAAACTCTATTATTTATTATTTATTGATTGGCAATTCAGTGATGCCACGCTCTGCATTTGCCAATACTTTTCCCCACAAACTGCACAAATAGTAAAAAATAGATATTTTAATGTTTTTTTTTTCTTATTTTTTTTTTCTTAAATTTATAAAATGGTCATAGATTTGCATATTTATTGTTTTAAGTATCTTAATTTATGTCATTCAATAATATTACATAGTTTCGCAACTATGGCCACATCGTTTCTTAAGTTCAACGAAGTACAACATAAGGGCGAAACACATAAAAAGCATGCATGTATGAAAACATTTGACATATCATTTAAAAACACGTGTGCTTATGAAGTAACGCACACAAAAAGTGAGCATGCATGCATGCTTCAATGAGCATGCCTGAAGTTGGGAAATTTTCAACTTTTTGTAAGCATTTGACAGATTTTTTTGACATTTGGTTTTGTTTTGATTTTAATTATTTGTTTCAATTCTTAAAAATGTGAATGTTTGAATAAATTAAATATACAAATATTCAATAAAAAAGACTGGGGTTATAAAAATAAAATAAAAAGGGGAAAATCATGGGCTGCAGTTGCTGCAGCTGCTAATGCTTCAGGTAAGTATTTTGACAGATATCAATTTTTTTTTTTAAATTGGCATTTATCAGTAGGAAAAGATGCAACTAATGCAGATATATTATTCACAAGACATTTGTACAAGTCCAGGATACTGTTAGGTGACACATAGGAAACAGTGATGTAGAGAGTTTCAGATAAACCCTTGATCACCACACATAACTGGTCCAAAAGCACATCAACATTTACCAAAAACTCTGATGAAGAAATAAAATTACGATTGACCGCAATTGAAACGCTACCACCACGAAAACAACCAGTTGCTTTGATGTCACGATCTTTTCTATAAATGTTGTACAGACGAGGATCAAAATACTCTTCACTGCAAAACTTTTCGTTGAGCCAAGTTTCAGATAGTATAATTATATCATAATCACATTCAGAAGAACAGGCAAACATTGAATTTGTTTTAGTTCTGAGGCCAGAAACATTTTGGTAATAAATTGTTAGTGGATAATTACTAACAGATTTCCTTACGTGGCTTTCGTTCGAGTTACCACTTTTGGAAAAAACTGAAAATCCTTTACTTTAACTGCAACAGGCCACAAATTTGGATCTATGATTTTTTCATAGAACACCGTGTCAACTCCCAACTTAAAATTTACACGACTTAGTGCATCATTATTGACTTCTTTTTTAATTAGCTTATAACAAGAAATACTATTTCTCTCAATTTTTACATATTCAATAATATCAGCTTCAGAGACAGAAGGTTTAAGCGAAGAGAGATGAACCCATCTCTTACGGTCGATCACTGCAAGGTCGTTATTATTATTTTTCCTAACAACAAATGCACGTTTATTTCGTTTTTTACTTATAACTTTGCTCCAATGAGTCTCATTGTTCTCAAGAGAAAGAGAATCATTTGATTCTATAGACGAAGGCAATGGCACAGTTATAGATGCATTTATCTCAGCTACATCCGAAGCAGAATTAAAAGAAATAATTTGAAATTTTTTTTAATCGAATTTTACAGTCAATTGCAGTAACTAATATTCTTGGAAATTTCACAAATCGGTTAATGCTTTATAAGCAAACATGACAAAGACAACAAATGGAACAATTTAACCTGGTAATTGGTGACATATGTTTCGGCTATTACCACATATATACACATATTCATATGTATATACATAGCCTTATCAGACCAGTTTTGGTTAATTTGTAATGCGATTCGAACCCCCGACCATTCCATGAATTATATGTGGACGGCCGCTCAAACACTTGAGCCACGGAGGTTGTGCTGAACGACATGTACAAAGTGCAAATTTTTTTTTTATATTATGCGTATATTGCGCCACCTGTTGTATTTTTATTGTCATTTCTCGTTTGCTGCATAGCTTTGTTAAACCATCGGTTTAAGGACTTGCTATATGATGTAGCTTTTTTTATTATTTCGAATTTCGTGCTTCCGCCACTTATTTTTCGAATAATTGTTGGACGTATTCTTCCGGTTTTAGAAATTTTAATTTGTTTTAGTCGACTGAATGTTATTAATTAATTTGAAATTTTTTTTTTTTAATCGAATTCGCATTACAAATTAACCAAAACTGGTCTGATGAGGCTATGTATATACATATGAATATGTGTATATATGTGGTAATAGCCGAAACATATGTCACCAATTACCAGGTGAAATTGTTCCATTTGTTGTCTTTGTCATGTTTGTTTATAAAGCATTAACCGATTTGTGAAATTTCACAAGAATATTGGTTACTGCAATTGACTGTAAAATTCGATTAAAAAAATTTCAAATTAATTAATAACATTCAGTCGACTAAAACAAATTAAAATTAAAAGAAATATCATTCGGCGAAGATCGTGGACCAGCAACAACAGCAACAGCAGCAGCATTAGCAGCAACATCGACAGCATCACCCTTACACAAAGAGGATTGAGAAATAGCATTAGAAGAAGAGGCAGCAGCAGCAGAAGCATGCAAATGATGTGAGACAACAGGAGTTGGCGAAATTGTAGCAGCAGCGGCAGCATAAGGTGTCGAAGCGTTAGAAACATCTATAACAACAACAGTGTCATCAACAAAGAGATCAGCTGAGACAGATGACGGCGAAACGGGATTGTTCTTCAAGAGCTTAACACGTTTATTATTTTTATTATTGGGGTTATTCAGCACAACACCGGATTTATTAGTTAAGAGTTTAACGTCTTGTGAAAGACGAGAGAGTGCAGAAGAAATGTCATTGTTGCTAAATTGAGACTTCAGCGAATGTAGATCAAAATGTAAGTCATCAATTTTTTCAATTAGCAATTTTTTATTTTCTTCTAAAGAGAATATCAAAGATAAAGCGCGCGCATTTTCTGCTCTAAGGGCAACGATCTCTTCAAACACTAATTGCAATGTAATTTCTTGCATATTGGAATTTTTCAAAACCAGTTTTGGTTGTTGTTGTTGCACTAATTGAACGTTAGATGACGACGTCAAAGAGACCGAGCTCTCACGAATTTTTTGAGGCGAACGAATAGAGTTTCGTCGGATTACCGAACAATTCTTACAGCGATAAGAATTGTTTGAATTTTGCAAAAATTCTAAATCAGCGGCAAGATATTTATGCAAACCAAATGAAAAAGTTCATAACACTTGGCACACTGAGTTGATGGCTGACACCGATCAACCTTTAGTCCACATTCGCATGGCATAGCATAAGCAAAAATAAAAATAAAAAAGAGTGAAGCTGAATTAATATTTGAAAAACACAGAGTTCACTTAAAACACGTCCGCACCGTATGAAAGCCTTACTCAAAACTGAAAAAAATTTTGAAAATCTGAAGAAATTTTTATCAGAGCTGTCTATCAGATAACCTGTCATCTGACTGACAGTGTTCTTGTAGGGTTGTGACAGAATTAAACAACTCAAGCGTTCACATGATCAAGTTTTTCATCAGATTATAATTTTGTTCTGACCGCCAAAGGGAAAACCTCCTGATGGCTTAGTTAATTTTACCTATTTTCATACTAACTTTTTTTGTAATGTATTTTAGTGATTATCCTTGATTGTGATATTGATCTTTTACTCGAACTATTTACTCAGAAATGTAGCGTTTACCCTGAAAATAACGAGTAAAAAATTTCGTATGCATAAAAATGTGTAAATGACATTTGGAGTATTTACTCTGTTATACGATAGCTTTTACTCAGTTTCGCATGCATAAAAACGGAAAAAAACGAGTAAAAGCTACATTTACTCAGAAAATCCTGAGTCTGCTATTTTGTTGACTCGAAGCATTTACTCAGAACATTTTCGTTGATTCGTTGGTAAGTTATATTCAGTTTTTTTCGAATTCTTTGTTAAAAATAGCATTTAACAAAAAAAATTAAAAATTGCAAACTAAGGAGCAAAATCAAATTGCTGAAAATACTAGCCGCAAGACCAAAAAACATAGTGATGAAATTATTACATCGACTACCTCCGACTATGAAACGCTAACATTCAGTTCAAAAGAAGATTTGCGTGTGCGTTTGCGCGCCATTTTTGCGACAAATTTACATTTCCGTACGAATCACATTTACAATTTACAAAAACAATTGTTTTAACTTGCTCCTTTACACCCGGATTATGCTCATTGACCGCTTTCAAATTAACGTCACCTGGTTTTGAATGGGATTCTAAAAATACTGATAAAAGCAACAACCAAAACGGTATTTACCATCACAAGGAAATTTATAGCATTGGTTTTAATATATTTTTCTAATTATGGCTTGCTTTCTGAGCTTTTGAGCAACACTTTTTATGTCGGTCTCTCACAACCAGCTACACCACGACACTGGCGACATACATTTACTCCGTTTACTAGCCATATACAAACTATCAATTGCAAAATTAGCGAAGGAGATATAACGCTTTTTCTAAAACTTGAACCAATTTATATTTTAAAAAACCCTTAATTTCCAAAAAATTTGTAAATAATCTATAGTTTTTTCAGCCTGTTTAGAAAGCTTTACTTTTTCTTTTTAAAATGATGTATCGATTGTTCTAAGTGTTCGCATAGAATCTAATATCGCATAATCTCTTTTTACCGGAAAACAAAAAAAAATCAATAAATTTACTGCAAACAGTTTTAATAATTTGTTATAATTTTTTATTTTTTTTTAATTTTAATGAGAAATTGTGGCCTAGATAAGTACAAACGAACACAATCTGTAGGTACACTATATCAACGCATCATATAAGTGTTATTTTCATTAACGTCTTAATTCGCCCTTAAAGTTAACATCAATGACAAAATCCAGATCGCGATTATTACGCTCGTTAGGTTTCACTTTAAGGGTACCCGTTATTTGATCAGCTTTCTTTACTGTCATATAAATATTGCAGCAGTCGATAGCAATAACTTCAGCAGCACCAGCTATTGCAGCAAACACAGGCAAACATAGTTCCACAACCAACATACAGAACAACCTGCAACTAAAATTATTTTGATTCAATATACTTCATCAAATACTTGATTGAAATACATAAAATGCATCATATTGGGTATTTATTATAATCACTTTGCCACGAAACAGGAGCTTATTATGATACGGTAGGTTGCGCTAGATTATATTGCGCACATCATCTTTGAGAATTTCTTCTTGCTGCCAATGTAAAAATATCATCTTGTGTTTTCGCAGAAATCACAAAATGTTGCAATGCATTGGTGAGAAAAATCAATGTGTAAATACGACTTATGGAAAAATAAAAACTATTTTCGGTTCCAACTGTTGGTCTGCTACATAAGCCGACAGTGGCGAGTAATTTAAAACTGAATCATGTCCCTTTCTTTTCTTGTCACCACCCACTCGAAAGGTTTGCAACGCTTCAATGGGGTATGCTTGGGGTGCATTCCATACCCAGCACAATCTTTTCGGTGGTTTTAGCCTTCTTTCTGAAGATGCGTTTTGTTTGTCCACCTTGTTTCCTGTCGCAAAGTCTTCTAAATGCATTTTCTTTCCTATCTAAAATAAAACACTGATTTTGATATTTCTTTCATTTAAATATTTGTTTACTTACCATTGTGTCGGAAACTGCATAAGAAGATGGCACTGGCTGCTGAAGGTTGAGTGAATGATGTTTATTGCTTAGGCTCAGGATCAGTTTTTCTGATTGATGATGGCATTGCGGGAGCTTGTATATGCAGCTTCTTTCCTAGTGAAAATAAAACAATCATTTTGATATTTTTGTTTGATAAATATTTGTTTACTTACCAGCTATGGATTGTGCACTTTTATTCCTTATTATCTTTGTTGAATTCGACATCTAATTCAGTTAAATGCATGCATTTTAATATTTGAATGTCAACAAATCTACTTTCAAAACTCCACCCCAAATAAAAATTTAACATTATTCCCTAATACAACCCCCTTAAATAGATATTTTTGTTTCTTTTTTTTTTTGTTTTAAATTCTTTTTAATATTCAAACATAATTGCGGTTGGCGCTTCTTTTGCCTTTATTATTTTCGGTGTAGGTGCTAATGTCGCTACTGCATCTGTTGCTGATGTTGTGGCTATTGTTGTTGCTGTGACTATTGTGGTAGCTGTGAATGATGAAGTTGCTATGTTTTTTTTTGGTGCAGTGTTGTTTTTATTGCTGCTGTTTTGATGATTTTTATGATGATACCGCTTATGAAAATAACGTTGATGGTGGTACTCAAATGTTGTTGACACAATTGTTGTTGTTGTTTTTTTTTTTGACACTTTTGAACCGTCACTTTTTCTTTGTTTTGTTTTTCATATGCATATGCCACTTTTTATTTCAGAATTTTTTTTTTATTCGTTTATATCACGTTTTATTTTTCTTTCTTAACTGTCACATTTGCTTTCGTTTATGCCAATTTTTCTTATTCTTTCGTCACTTTTTCTTCCAAAAATTTTTTTTATTCTTTTATGTAATTTTTTAGAAAAACTTTACGCGCATAAGAGCCAGTAACACCGTTCATGGAATCAATTCGCATTTTTATTGATTTCCGGTTGTTTTTCTGCTAATAATAATATAATAATCTCTTAGTTTGGTAAAATCAAAAATATCCTGTATGAGTCGAACATAGTTGGCAACAGAATCGATAATCTCCACAACAAATGTTTTGCCAGCAACCTCAAAGTCGTATTGTCCAATTTTGCTGATGTCTATTCGTAAACCATGTACAATCTTATATTCTTTAATGGCAGTAGATAGTTGGTAAATTTTACTTGTAAAATCGTCTGGCGCGGGTCCACCATTTTCGCAGTTGAATGTAATGCCGAAATCATTTTCAGGGCCACCAGAATTATGCGAAGCTGTTAACACAAAGCCACCCCAAACTTTATTGTTACGAATCAAGCTAGAAATAGCTGGTGTGGACAATATTCAATTTTGGCCGACTAACAATTTTGAATAGCCATTTCCAGCACACATGCGAATGATCCACTCTGCAGCTTCTTTACAAGAATAACGGCCATCACCACCATCCACTAATGTTGAGCCGCACAGCAAAGCACCATTGGAGTCCAAGATGCACAGCACAAAAATCTCGGTGTAATTTTTTTGCGTGAATTCTTTAACCTTTTTACGCAAACTACTAGTGCGGGGCTTTTGCCCTTCATAACAATTTGTTGATTCTACTGCAACGCTTAAGGATTTATGAACTTAAATCATAGAGTAGTCTCTAAAATAACTCTGCCTCTGGCATAATGGTATCTTAATCAATCGACATTTATAAGGTTTTATTTGTCGCACTAAATTCTACGTTTTTCTTTCTTGTTTTCTTTTTATATTTTAACTTATTATTTTCTCCTTAGTCCACTAAAGTTTCTTCTAAACTACATATTATTTTTAGCAAAAAAACAAACCCGACCAACTCCTTTCCTTTCTTTATCAATCACCACCATTCCCTGTTCGGTACGCTCAAACCATCATTTTCTTTTCAAGTATTTATTCTTGAAAGTTTTATCTAAAAAAAAAAAAAAGATGGCTGCCTAAGAACTTGACCCGCCAAATTTGAAAATAAGCCATAGTCAGGCATGAGAGGAAGAGGAACAACACTAGGTAGCTGACAACATGACAACTGTCATGACCTTATTATGAAATTTCGTTCCTCATTTCTAACCCATGAAAAAAAAAATTATTCTTCCCTCTCTTCCCCCTTTGACATTTGCAAGTTATAATGATCAAATGAGGTGGGCCTTATTCAGGGTGATCGTCAAATTTTCTTCGCGGACATATTATTTTATTTCGGAAGGTCACACGCTACATGTTATATTTCAACATAAACGCTCGTGTTTTATTTCGCTGTACAGAATCTCTTTCCATCAGGTTATGGGCATAATAGCGACGCGAAAACCCGATTAATTTTTTTTTTTTTAAAGCATAAGCCAACGCTCAGGGGATGCCCCCTATAAATGCAATGCACCGTGTTGGTTTTAAGAAAAGGAGAAAGGTTAGAGGGAAGGGGGATAGATGGAGTAGTGTCGGTGAACATTAGTCTTGAATCTATGGATGTCACAACTGCCGGGGAAGACAGACGCAGGTAAGCAGTTCCACAACTTGATGGTTCGGCCAAAGAAACAATTATCACGAAAGTGTGATGTCCTGTTGTCCGGCGTGACGCAAAAAGGATGGGCCTGATGGGATGCCCGAGTGTTGCGAGAGAAAATCCTGGCTGAAGGGATCAGTTCCCGTATTTCTCTAGAGCACATCCCGTTATAATATCTATAAAAAAAGGGTTAAACACCCTACGTTACGCCAGTGGGGAAGGGAATCGATAGAGGCGATGATAGATTCATCACCTATTAGTTTCAACACACGTCGCTGGACACGATCTAGCAGCTCCAAGGTGGTTTTAGGAGCCCCGGCCCAAATGTGTGAGTTGTACTCTAGTTTGGATCTAATATAAGTGAAATAAACAGTACGAAGATCAACAGGAGTGAAGTATTTCTTACACCGTTTCAAGAAACCAATACACTTGGCCGCATCTTTCGACACATCGAATACATGATCAGACCACCTCAGGTCCGATTGAACCGATATGCCCAGAGCGTCAAGAGTTGTTGACATCGCAATATCTAAGCCAGCCATATTAAGGAAAGGAAAGGAGAGATCCATTCGTCTGTGAGACAATAGACAGCACTGAGTTTCGAAGCATTAAAATTGACTCGGTTAATACGACCCCACTCGGTGATTGTGTTGAGGTCGAAACCGAGTGAGTCATTCATATGCCGCCTTTACTCTCAACCTCCACAGAGCTCGGGCGCTTTTTGAAGCAATAAGAATGACATATGTTGCTGTCGTCCGCAAAGGAATGGATTGGGTTGGTGGTCGATGACAGAAGGTCATCGATAAAGACCAGGAAAATGGTAGGAGATAGGACAGAACCCTGGGGAACTCCAGCATTGATGAAGTGTTTGTTAGAGGTGAAACCGTCTACCACAACACGGATAGAGCGATCACTGCAGAAGCTCGTAATACAACGAGCAAAGGAATTACCGACACCAAAGGCAATTAGTTTTGATACGAGGGCGCGATGCCACACTCGATCAAACGCCTTAGAAATATCCAGAGCGACAACCATACTTTCACCGAAAAGGTGAACGCAATGGTTCCATTTTTCAGTGAGGAACACATAAGATCACCGGTAGAGCGAGACCTACGGAAACCATATTGGCGATCACTAAGTAATTCGTTGCGCTCCAGATAGTTCACTAGATGAAAGTTTATTACACTCTCCATAACTTTGGAGAGCTCAGAGCATATCGCAATGGGTCGATAATTATTAGGATTAGAAACCTCGCCTTTTTTGGAAACTGGCTGAACATTAGCAACCTTCCAACAAGATGGAAATACCCCACTAGTGTAAGATATGAAAAAAAGATTGCGTAATGGCTGAGCTAGTGTTGAGGCACACTTTCTCAACACATGGGCTGATATGCCATCAGGCCCTGAGGCTTTATTTATGTTGAGGTTTGCAAGGACTCTTTTTACTGCCCTTGTTCGAAAGTAAATAATTGGCATAGCCGAAGACCTATTCTGAACAGGGGGTAAAGGCTGACAGCTATCTGGGAGTGTAGCATTTTTCGCAAAGATGCTAGCTAATAGATCGGCTTTGTCAGCAGGGTCAGTGAATATTTGGTCGTTCATTAAAAGAGTTATAATAGACGATGAGGACTGATTCTTCACTCTCTTAACAAATGACCAAAAACTTTTGCTACCTTTTGGTAGTGAAATGATTCTTTTGCGCAGATTTTGTTCGTAGAGAAACTTTTCTCGCTGAATTGTGGCATTACAGCAATTTCTAGCCTCAATGCGAAGCCTTTCAGTATCAGCATTTCTAATGAGCCGCTAATTCCGAAATGCTTCCTCTTTGGACCTGACTGCAGTCCTGCAAGTCTCATTAAACCAAGAGTGGTCCTTTGGCTTAACGTTAACTTTTTTATAAGGTATGAAGGACCGCATACCTAATAAAATTATTTCTTGAACCATTAAAGCCGCGGCATTTATGTTCCTATCAGCGAAACACAATTTCCAATTGAAATTACGAAAAAAATTATTTAGCGCAATCCAATTTGCTTTATCGTAAAGCCATACAGTCTGCTTCGGGGCTTTCGGCGAAACAGTGTGTAAACTTTTAAATGGGAAAGCAGCGGAGATAGTACAATGGTCCGAGTTACCAAGAGGTGCAAGGACAGACACATCGTATTTTTCGTGATGTGATGTCAGAAAGAGGTCTAGTGTACTTAAGCTATGCCCCCCAACGCGTGGAATGTACGTAGGGTCATTCACTAGTTGAGTCAGTAAATTGGACTCGGCAAAAAACTCAACATAACGACCTTCAGGAGTTGTAAGGCCAGAATAGCGCAACCAATTAGAGTTATGAACATTGAAATCACCAGCAACTACAATTTCACTGTCTGGGTACGACTCTAAAATTTTGGAAATCGAATCAGAGAGGACGTCTATCTTTTCAAAAGTAGGAATCTTACCTAAATTCGGGCTTCTATACAGGAAGCAGAAATGTAGAATGTGCGACTGGATTTTGAACTTAATCCACATAGAACGCAACATCGCTACGTATATATACAGCGAGGCCCCTATGGGGAGAAAATAATGGCAGAAGGTGATAACCAGGTATCCGGAAATCCAGTGGATCAGCATCCCCACACACCTGAGTCTCACCAACCGCCATTACTTGGGGATGGAAACTAGAAACATGGGCATAGACCGAAAAAAAGTTTGACCTAAGGCCACAAATATTGCAAAAATCAAAGCGAAATCTCTCCGACATTTGCGACATCACAAAAACCCAAGAAGAATATTAATGCTAAATTGTAAGTGGAGTAAAGGCCAGTAATTAAGAGCGAAGAGAATAAGAGTGGGCAAGTGTTATGCCTTTGACCACTCAAGACTCAAGCTCCTAAAATAGCCCCAGCCACACTTTACAATTAGCTTAGGATGGGAATGGGGAGAGAAAAGGCTACCAAACAACATAAATTACAAAGTAGAGGGCATAGAAAAACCCTTTACGTTAACATTAACTTTCAGTCAAATTTATCCCAAAATTAAGGGAAAAGTCTCTTATCCGGGAGCACTGCTGCGACTTGGCAGCGACGTTAGTATGTAAAATTGTAACTGCAGTTTATGATGCTGGGCTAGCTGTTGTTGTTTTGTTACAGTATTATTTTATTTTGTTTTGTTTTGTTAAGCGTCTAACGAACGACTTGTCGGTTTGTTATTGTGGTGTTTAATAGAATATGTATTAAATGGTTATTGTTATTGTTTAGTAGTAATTGGATTTATTGTTTTCTGTGTTTAAACATATGTAGGTAAAAGAACACGCGACGAAAGCAATATAAGAAAAGACACGAGTCACAACATTAAGACATAACATTAAAAAACATCAAAACAAGACGCAGGTTTAACCAAAGCCAATAAAACACGGCTAATGGCCCGTATGCATAAAAACTGAGTAAATGCTGCTTTTACTCCGGAGCAAGAAAAACGAGTTGAGTAAAAGCTATCTGAGTTAAGTAAATGCTCTGAGTAAAAGCTTATATTCGTATGCATAATCTTTTACTTTACTCGGTTTTTCGACTCTTTTATAATTTTGTATAACTGAGTTTTGAAACGTCAAAGTTAAACGTCAAAACGTCAGAAAATAGATTTGTTGACATGCAAATATTAAAATGCATGCAATAAAGTGAGTTAGAAGCTGAATTCAACAAAGGGAATAAGGAATAAAAGTGCACAACCCATAGCTGGTAAGTAAACAAATATTTATAAAACAAAAATATCAAAATCATTGTTTTATTTTCACTAGGAAAGAAGCTGCATCTACAAGCTCCCGCACTGCCATCATCAATCAGAAAAACTGATCCTGAGCCTAAGCAATAAACTCCATTCACTTAACCTTCAGCAGCCAGTGCCATCTTCTTATGCAGTCTCCGACACAATGGTAAGTAAACAAATATTTAAAAGAAAGAAATATCAAAATCAGTGTTTTATTTTAGAAAGGAAAGAAAATGCATTCAGAAGACTTTGCGACAGGAAACAACAAGGTTTTGGTGAAAAAAAAGACGCATCTTCAGAAAGAACTCTAAAACCACCAAAAAGATTGTGCTGGGTATGGAATGCACCCAAACAGACCCCATTGAAGCGTTGCAAACCTTTCGAGTGGGTGGTGACAAGAAGAGAAGCCCCTGTCGTCTTATGTTAAAAAGCAGCTGACCAACAGTTGGAACTGAAAATAGTTTTTGTTTTTCCATAAGTCGTATTTACACATTGATTTTCTCATCGTTGCATTGCAACATTTTGTGACTTCTGCAAAAACACAAGATGATATTTTTACATTGGCAGCAAGAAGAAATTCTCAAAGATGAGGTGCGCAATATAACCTACCGTATAATAAGCTCCTGTTTCGTGGCAAAGTGAGTGTAATAAATATCTAATAATATGCATTTTATGTATTTCAATCAAGTAAGTATTTGATAAAGTATATTGAAACAAAAAAAATTTATTTGCAGGTTGCTCTCGATATTGGTTGGTTGGTTGTTGGAACCGGCAATTTGTCTGTTTGCTGCAATATCTTGTGCTGCTAAAGCTATTGCTGCCGATTTTGAGTTGGGTGGTGACAAGAAATTACTCGCCCTGTCGTCTTATTATATTAAAAAGCAGCAGACCAACAGTGCAACTAAAAATGTTTTTTGTGTGTGCGGTTTGTTTGAAAAATCTTAGGAAATAGAAATGTACATAAATACCGCAGCGCACCCCTTTCGAAAATTGGCTAAAATTAATTTGCAGAATAAAAAACTTTCTATAATATAATAATGCAACCACAATGGTAAGTAAAAAAATATTTAAAAGAAAAAATTATCGAAATCAGTGTATTTCTTAGATAGGAAAGAAGTTGCATCTACCGCTCCAGCAATGCCAAGTCACGAATCATCAAGAAAACATTTACAAATAGTACCACCGAAATAGTGACATCGCGTGGTTATTATTTTGACATGAAGAAATGCTCATAGATGAGGTGTGCAATTTAACCTACCGCATTGCGATGTATCATAATAAGCACCTTTTTCGTGGCAAAGTGAGTATAATAAATATCCAATATGATGCATTTTATGTAATTCAATCAAGTATTTTATGAAGTATATTGAAACAAAATAATTTTATTTACAGGTTGGTTGGAACTAGCAATTTGTTTGTGTTTGCTGCAATATATGGTGCTGATAAAGCTATTGTTGTGAAAGCTGATCAAATCATGGGTACCTTTATGATGGATTTTATCGTTGATGTTAACTTCAAAGGCGAATTGTCAGATGTTCATGAAAATAACGTTGCGTTTATATAGTATACCTACAGATTGTGTTCGCATATACTTATGTTGTCCACGATTCCTCATTAAAATTAAAAAAAAAAAAATAAAAAATTGTGACAAATTATTGAAACTGTTTCCAGCAAATGTATTGAATTATTTTAACTCTTATTATTCCGTTAAATGCATTTAGTTGCTTTTATTGTTGTCAATAAATACATAGTAATCAAAAGAATTGATAAATTTTTTTTGTTTTCCAGTAAAAAGGGATTAGTATGCGACCATTTAGAACAAGCGATGCATCATTTTAAAAACAAAAAGTAAAGCTTTCTTAACAGCATGAAAAATTATAAGTTATTTACAAATTTTTTGGAAAGTGAGGGATTTTAAAAACATAAATTGGTTAAAATTTTAGAAAAAGCTCAAAAAAGAATTGGCTATTGCTCAGTTAAGAAAATACTCAATAGTCCGGGAGGTAGTGTTACATTTCTGATGGTCTCTTCCTCCCGCATAGTATTTTTTGCAATTGATATTTTGTATATGGCTAATAATCGGAGTAAAAGTAAGTCGCCAGTGCCGTGGTGTGACTGGTTATGAGAGACCGACATAAAAAATGGTGCTCTTAAACTTGGAAAGCAAGCCATAACTAGAAAAATATATTAAGATCAATGTTGTAGAGGAGATTCAAGTCCAAAAATTTCCTTGTGATGGTAAATAACTTTTTGCGGTTGCTCCCTTTTTCAGTATTTTTACAATCTCATTCAAAACCAGATGGCGTTAGTTTCTAAACGGTCAATGAGCATGATCCGAGTGCAAAGGAGCAAGTTATTGCAATTGCTTATTCACCACCCCATCTAGAATTCTCTTGCATTATTTTCGCATGTGCAGATATATCCTTCAAATACTGATGTGTTGGTAGCGTGTTCGGAAGGTTGATTGTTTGATGAGTATCCCATTGAGGTGGCTTTAAAATGCAACGTATTTCTTTCACCTGAAAGATATATTATGCAAAAAATTTAAAATTTCCAGATTTGAGAAAACTAAAAATTCTTACCTGTTGGTTATCTGGCGGACGATACATTAAAGATAGCCTGATAGCCTATATTTAGCAAAATATACGTGTAACCAGTCTCTTTATTGTCATTAGAGCTAACGTAAGTGTCATTCGTACGCAAATGTTAATTCATCGCAAAAATGGCACGCACACGCCAATCTTCTTTTGAACTGAATGTTAGTGTTTCATAGTCGGAGGAAGTCGATGTAATAATTTCATCACCATGTTTTTTGGTCTTGCGACTAATAGTTACAGCAATTTGATTTTGCTCCTTAGTTTGCTTCTAAATTTCTGCAATTTGTGGGGTTGCGCCGTTGGTGCAATAATTTCCATATCCAAAGTGAGATCACGAATTTCTGATTGTGTTAGTTAGGCATCGTTCACATTGTTCTTTTTGCCATAATCAGCCAAAAACAAGTGCTTAAGTTTCACTTCATCTTTCACCAATGTACATCGATTAATGTTTACCAAATATGATGAGCTTCTGCGATTGTAGCCTTATCTTATGGTTGAACATCTAGAGCGCACAAAATCAAAATTTAATGACTGAATGCGGTATAAGAAGAAATGGTCTTTTCCAATTTTCAGGCAAGCCTAAAATAAATAAACTTAAAATTGTGCAAAAAATGCTATTTTTACAAAAAATTTTAAAAAACTGAATATAACTTACCAACAAAACAACGAAAATGTTCTGAGTAAATGCTTCGAGTCAACAAAATAGCAGACTCAGGATTTTCTGAGTAAGTGTAGCTTTTACTCGCTTTTTTCCGTTCTTATGCATACGAAACTGAGTAAAAGCTATCGTATAACAGATTAAATACTTCTAATGTCATTTACACATTTTTATGCATACGAAATTTTTTACTCGTTATTTTCAGAGTAAACGCTACATTTCTGAGCAAATAGTTCGAGTAAAAGATTTTACTCAGTTTTATGCATACGGGCCAATGTCTGATCTACACATGAAACCGTCGAGTGTACAATTTTGATCTTAGCTTTGATGGCATTTGTCAACTACTCATTAGCTTAACTTTACTAAACACTTACTCTTGCCGCCAATGGGTGGTATGAATAAACTGAGTAAAATCTTTTACTCGAACTATTTGCTCAGAAATTTAGCTTTTACTCAGAAAAATTAATTTCGTATGAATAAAAATTTCAAAATGTCATTTGGAGTATTAACTCTGTTATACGATAGCTTCTACTCAGTGCCGTATGATTTACTCAAAAATCTTGTTGACTCAATTATTAATTTGAATTTCCATGCTTTAATCATTATATAAATAGGCAATCTCTAAGCGGTTGCACCACTTTTTCTCAGCCATAGCACAACGTAATCGCTCAATGTTTTTTTGCTAAAAAGGTTGTGAGGAGAAGGGGGGACATGTATACTTTGTTTTTCAATAGTAGGCGGTGCCACGCCCCTAAAAAGGAAAAACGTTTCCTTGGCTAAACTAATCGACCGATTTTGATCAAATTTTGTTTGAAGATAGATTGAATCCTAAAAAAGATTATTAGAAACTCTGAATTCTAAAAAAGGACGTGACATCGCCTCAAATGTGAAAAAACGCTATCAAGGCTGAGCCACTGCACCGATTTCGATGAAATTTGGTATATAGATAGATTGGGATCTTAAGAAAAAATATGTTTTTTTAGTGGGCGGTGCCACACCTCTTCCAGGAAAATACGTCGTTACTACTAAACTAATAGACCGATTTTGATGAAATTTTGTTTGAAGATAGATTGAGTCCTAAGATTGATTATTAGAAACTCTGATTTCTGAAAAGCGGCGTGGCATCGCATCAAATGTGAAAAAACGCTATCACGGCTGTGCCACTGCACCGATTTTGATGAAAATTGGTATGTAGATAGATTGGATCTTAAGTAAAAATACATTTTTTTTTGGTGGGCGGTGCCATGCCTCTTACAGGAGGCGTGGTATCGCGCCCAATGGGGAAAAACTGTATCACGGCTGTGCCACTACACCGATTTTGATTAAGTTTGGTATGTAAATAGATTGAATCTTGAGTAAAAACATTTTTTTTAGTAGGCGGTGCCACGCCTCTTACAGGAAAATACGTCATTACTACTAAGCTAGCAGACCGATTTTGATAAAATTTTGTTAGAATATAGACTGAACCCTAAAAAAGATCTCTAAAAACTCAAATTTTTTTAGAAGGAGTGGCAGCACCTCTAACAGGAAAAATAGTTTTCACTACTAAGCTTATGTGCCCATTTTGATGGAATTTGGTACAGTGATAGTTTGAACCCTGAGGCAAGCTATTTGCTATTTAAAGTGTACGGTACCAACCCCCAGTAGGAAAATATGTTTTCACAGCTAAGCTAATGAACCGATTTTGATGAATTTGGTATGAAGATAGATTGCGCCCTAAGTAAGAGAAAGAGATAGTGGTAGGGATGTAGCAACATGGTACTATGATCTAAATTTTTGGAGCGATGACAAAAAATTACTCTTTCCAGTTCAGTTTTTGAATACTATAATGGGAAGTCCATAAATTACGTGAGTCAAAATAGGGGGGGAGAGGGTCCGGAAAAATCTGAATAAGTCTCACACAGAGGGAGGGGGGTCAATAAAAATCTCACGTAAACTTTTTGATACAGAGACTAAGCATTATTATAGCAGATTACATTTAAAAATTACAAGTCAAGTCTCATGGATGGGAGGGGGGGGGGGGTCCCGTCAGAACTCACTAAATCTCATCAAGTGGAGGAGAGGGGGGGGGTCCGAATTTTCAAAAATACACCTCACGTAATTAATGGACAGCCAATCGAATCTTAGAGTTGAGACATGAAACAGCTTCTTACTCTTTGTTTGTGAGAGAGTGAGGATTATCTATACATCCATCCTTTTTAACTGCCATAACACAACATAATCGCTTTGTTTTTTTTTTTGTTGTAATAGTTATGAAGAGGACCAGTGCAGAATGTGAATTTTTTTTAATAGTAGGCAGAGCCACGCCTTCATCAGGAAAATACGTTTCCACGGTGAAACAAGTGGACTGATGTTGGTGAAATTTGATTTGGTGATAGATTGGAACCTTAAAAAAGGTATTAAAATCTTCAAGTTTATTAAGGAGGCGTGGCATCGTAACTAATAAGAAAGAGCGGTATAACGGCAGTGCCACTACACCGATTTTGATGAAATTTGGTATGAAGATAGATTGACTCATGAGTAAAGATATTTGTTTTGAGTGAACTGTACCACGTCCCTAACAGGTAAAATTGTTTTACTACTAAGCTAATGGAACGATTTTGATGAGATTCAGAAATAGATTAAACCATGAGGAAACGCATTTGTTTTAAAATGGAGGGTGCCGCCCTTTCAATAGGAAAATATGTTTTAGCAACTTAACTAATGGACCGATTTTGATGAAATTCAGTATGGAGATAGATTAAAGATTTTTTTTATGTGGGTGGTGCCACGCTCTTAACAGGAAAATATGTTTCCTTAGCTAAACTAATTGAATGATTTTGATGAAATTAGGGATAGGGCAACATTTGAGAATGATTTTTATTTTTAAAAGCGATGACAAAAAAAGCTCTTTCTTATATCAGTTTTTTAATACCAAAAGCATTTTTAATGGTTGAATTTCAACCGCTGGGCGAACTCTAGTAATAATATAAACGTATAAAAATGATACTTATTTTACGCGCTTTATGAATATATAAATGTATAAAATTTTTATTAAGCCTGATAAGACTACAATCACAGAAGCAGTGGAGGGGTTCATCTTATACGTCCCCCACACTTGTCCAATAAATTCGAAGATACAAATAATGCATTTGGTGGCTCATCGGAAGCAGATTTGAGCCCTTTTATCATAGACAATTTGATATCCTGCATTTCTGCTTACTTTAATGATACTACGTAGACCTTTCTAATTTAGATCTACGGTTTAGTTGGACTTCGTACCCAGGACAGTGTGCGTGTTTTCCAAAATTCAATGATTACTGCATATTATAGTGTTGACTACAACAAAAACCCAAATGGCACCAACTAAAGGCGTAATTGCGTTCTGAAAATTGCCAAGGAGTATGCTGGCAAACTGAACTTTGCTATCAGTCCTAAGGATGACTTCCAGCATGAATTAAATGAATATGGCTACGAGTTTATTGGTGATAAACCTGTAATTTTGGCACGCGATTTTTAGAATCTTAAAGGTGCATTTAAAATAGAATTCTCTGTTGATAATTTGCGTGAATTCGCTGCGCAACTATTGGAAGGTGAATTAGAGCCCTTTATCAAATCTGAACCTATACCAGAGACCCATGCTACACCCGTGTAGAACGTTGCCAAGAACTTTGATGAAGTTGTCATGAGCAATGATAAAGATACACTCGTTGAACTCTCTGCACCTTGGTGTGGTCGCTGTAAGCAACTTTTCTTTGATGAAGTTGTCATAAGCAATGATAAAGATACACTTGGTGTGGTCGCTCTAAGAAACTTACACCCATTTATGACGAACTTGCCGAGAAATTGAAAGATGAAGATGTTGCTATTGTGAAGATGAATGTTACAGCAAATGATGTACCGCCAGAATTTAATGTAAAAGAATTCCTAACACTCTTCTGGTTGCCTAAAGATGACAAAGATAAGCCTGTGTCGTACAATGACCAGTTTTTTTTTTTAAAAGGTTTTTTTCCAAAAATGTGTCAATAACCTATAACTTTTATAGCAAGTTAAAAAAGCTTAATTTTTTCCCTTTAAGATGGTATAACAATAATAATAATAATTTAATAATTTGTCATAATTTTTTATTTTTTGTAATTTTAATGAGGAATTGTGGACAACATGAGTATACGCGAATAAACGCATCGTGTTATTTTTATGAACATCTGACAATTCGCCTTTAAAGTTAACATCAATGATAAAATACTAATCGCGATTGTTACGCTCGTTAGGTTCCATCATAAAGGTATCCGTGATTTGATCAGCTTTCACAACAATAGCTTTAGCAGCACCATATATTGCAGCAAACACAGATACATTGCCAGTTCCAACCAACATCGAGAGCAACCTGCAAATAAAATTATTTTGTTTCAATATACCATCAAATACTTGATGATGATGATGATCATATTGGATAATATTTACTATATTCAGTTTGCCACGAAACAGGTGCTTATTATGATACATCGCATTGCGGTAGGTTATATTGCGCACCTCATCTTTGAGCATTTCTTCGTGTAAGCTAAAATTATACACGTGTCAAAATAATAACCACGCTATGTCACGTCATTTGCAGCGGGCCCACTGCCCAATTTTTTGATTTCATTGTTGGTGGTAGTATTATTAACCACGATGTTTTTATTTGTGATTCTTTTCTTGATGATTCATGACTTGGCATTGCTGGAGCAGTAGATGCAACTAGTACTTTCCTATCTAAAATAAAACACTGATTTTATATTTTTTTCTTTTAAATATTTGTTTAGTTACCATTGTGTAGTTGACCGCAGAAGAAGATGAAGCTACAGGTTGCACTGGCTGCTGATGGTTGAGTGGATGTTCTGTTTTTTAACAGTATACAAACCGTAATTACTAAGTAGGCAGTTTTACATATTCTAAAATTTTAGTTTGTTTTTTTCTCTATACAAATCGTTTGACATGTTTTTACCTGTTCTTGTAATCCTTATGTAACTTTCAAGATTTCAGGAATTTTACCATAAAAAGGATTAGTGTAATCAGAAAAATTTTTAGTTAAAAACTTATTGCATATGATAGATTAAAAGACTATAAGAGGTAGTTTTTGATCAAAACATAAAGTTTAAATTAAACGTTTTTAATTATGAACTATGACTAATTAGATAGGCACTGCACACCAAATAAAATGTTTTTTAGTTGAAGGCTTAAGACTTAATATTTCTTATATGCATATGGACTTAGGGTGCTATATCCACA
This sequence comes from Tricholauxania praeusta, assembly GCA_949775025.1. Lineage (NCBI taxonomy): Eukaryota > Metazoa > Arthropoda > Insecta > Diptera > Lauxaniidae > Tricholauxania > Tricholauxania praeusta. The sequence goes on from OX459028.1 coordinate 105,598,749, forward strand.
GGTTTGTCGACAAAAATCGATCTAGCACTTTTACAGGCAAACTCTGGTGCCTAATTTGTTCTGAGAATATTTTTAGAAAGAGTCAGTAATTATTTGCGTGGAAGTTCAGCTTGAAGTTTTGTGAAGTTTACTTTTAAGCTCAACTGAAAGCTCAAAAACTTCGAAAAAACAGTGTTTCAAAACAAAGAAAAAAAAAACAAAAACAAAAAAAGAATAACGCACAATTTTTTTTTTACTTAAATAAAACCAATAATGCTTTGACAAAAAAAAGTATACATCTTTCTCTCAGCTATTGTTGAATTTTTCAGCTCAAACATGAAATTTTTATCCCAAAAATTAAATTTTTTGCAAACTTCAAAAATGTCTCAGCTTTGACTAACTGTAAAAACTAAACTACTTATCCGAATGGGTTGAAATTTTAAATTTATCTGCTTTCGACATTTTTCTATCCGATGCAAGTATCGAATTCGTCAAACAGACCCACACCAAAATCGATTTTTGCAACGCTTTCTTAAAAATTTTGCCACTGTGCAGCGGTTCGGTGACAGCTACTTTACGTATACAGCTCATCGTCCCACCAGTTGCTTTTTCTCCTTTATACTGACGGTCTTCGATGGTTGTAATATAAAGTTGCCGCGTGTATAAAAAAACTGTGTTTAACATGACTTCGTAAAATAGGCAGTAACCCATTCACCATAGACAAACTAGACGAGAAAGTCTTTTCGGCGGGAAAATCACTTTTTGCTAGTGTGAGTGAAAATTGATTTTCACCCTTGCGCGGTGAGTTCCTCAGTGTGCGTGTGCCACTTTGTGGATATTTTCTCATGAATTAGGAAATTTATAGGTCTTGATAGAATTAAAATGAAAAGAAATAATATTTTTTGTAAAGGAAATCATCATAAAATGTTTAAAAAAATGAATGCATTTACATTATGTATTAATTTTTAATGAATTAATAGAAAAATCAAACGAATTGTTTTCATGTGAAAAAAATTGTAAGTCTGGCTACTTACCAGCTGTCAAATGTCTTAAACATTTTTGCCGTCTTGAACAGCGATATTACAATTTTTGGTTTGTATCTTAATTTTTCGAATTTTTATATAAATAATTGATTTGTCTTTTCATTACAACTTTTCAATAGACTTTTTAACTACAGCAGTAGCACTGGAGCAGTCGGCGCTGGTAAAAGGTACAACGGGTACGACAACTAAGGAAGAATTGGCTATAGAAGAACGAAAATTGCATGGTTTCCGACCATTTGGCTTTCGATGAGAATTCTGATGACGGCAATCAAACTATTGTCGAAATCAAAGTCATGGCAATCTTTGAGCTTTTAGATTACATTGCCAACGAACTTCCACCGAAATTAGAACACAAAACCTATTGAGTATTGCCACAAAAGTTGGAATTCAGATAAATTGCAAATTAGGTTAAACACCGTGAATGGTCGAATTGCCACTTAGTGGCCTCATGACTGTTGGCTATGTTTTGGCGAAAAGTTCACGTGATCGCTCCCAAAGTTTTGGTGTACTTGTGGCTACAATGGACGTGGAAGTCAATAGCACCGTTGCTGAATGTAGCGCACATGATGTTTTAGCCAACAGCTTATGGCCAATGATAACAAAAGCCCTGCGACAATGTCGTAAAAAGCAGGGTAAACTGCCTGCACGCATTATATTTTACCGTGACGGTGTTTCAGATGACAAATCTTCCTATTTTTTTTTCTTATACATATAAAATGTAATGCAATATTTATTGCAAACCTAAAACATGAACGTATCATAAGCATTTCTTCGATATTTTACATGAATATGAAAAAAAAAATAAATTCAATTCCTCAAAAATAGCTACGTGAAAATAATTTAAAATATTTGGAGTACGTATTTAAGTAGTTTATTAAATCCTTCATTTAAAAAAAAAAACGATCGAGAACAGCAAGTCGTTGTTCAACAGTCAAGTCTCCTGAAAGTACAGCTACTGATTGACCATCCGAAGACATTGTTCCAGCCAGCTATCCATCTGTTTTGCGTGTCTGTGAAACAATATACATCATGGTTTTTAGATAATAAAATTTGTTAAAATATTTTAAATTTTTTGCAATATTTACAATTTTTTTAATTTAAATATCAAAAGCCGCATTAGCACCAGTGGTTAATTGTAATTAATTTGCAGTCTGACTACCATCGTATACAGCCACCCGCTTTTTACAACGCAGCATTGCCTCGTTCAACTCAGTGGTCGAAGGTGGTTTTGTTGGATCAGTGCAATTAAGAAGCAATACTGTTTGATCAGGTTCCATACTTGAAATTGTTGAGTTCTTGTAATAGCTGCAGTAGCCGGTAATACGGTAGCGATGTCACAAAGACAATTAATCATCGCACTTGTGGGTTGATGCAAAGGTGTTGATGTGAAGCGATCGAACCAGTAAAATTTTGCTGTTGTTGCTAAAGCTGAAATTCAATTATTATTAAAAGAAAAAACTTGATTAGTAATATTTTTTACCTTTTTATTGCGTTCCTCCAAAAAATGTTTTTGCAATCAATTGCAAATATTAAATGAGAATTGTCAAAAACAACATTATTTTCGACTGCGCAGTCTCGGGGGCGCGTTGTATTCACCATAATGGACTGCGCAGTCTCGGGGGCGCGTCATACTCACCTCACTGCAGTATGAATGCCACTGTTTTTATTTTAGCAAAGCGAGATTGTGGTGGAAAATGTTTTGTGAAACCAATATTAACTTTTACCGGATTTTTCCCGCATAAGTTTTAAACTTTTTCTTTTTTACAGCTTGGAGTTATACAAAAGTAAAGTTCTTGAGTTAATGTTATCTTTTATAGCTACCTTCAAATTACTGATATAAATTTATCTAAAATATAATATTAATTCGGAAAGTTTTATCGGAGATGAAGTCTCCATCGGTTATAACTGAGTCTAATATTATTTTTTTTTGCTGGTGAAGTCATTATTGCGCGTTATTTTTATGTGATAGACGTAAAAGCTGATAGATTATCTATTTATATGAGCATCGAAATGTTAACTTGCAAATTACTTAGTTTTAAATAACTTTCAGTCAAAATCGTTCATTAAATTTCTTCGCTTAAAAAATGCCCTACCTTCTTATTAATGGTTAAAGCGTTCGATAACTTAACTACTGAACTAACTAATTGGAAAAGTAAGTCCTAAATCAACAAATATACAAGTTCAAAGATATATTTAAGATAAAAATAAAAAAACATATCGTGAAAAGAGGCTTTAACTTCAAACATAAGTAGAAGTAGCAAGGCAGCAAAGCAGGAATACACGCTGAATACACGTATAACTGGGCGGCAACCAATAAAACACAAAAAAATAGCATTGATAAACAAATGTGTGTGCTGCGATTAAAAATAAAGTAATTACAAGCAAATAAAAAAAAGTCACAACTCACTTTAATACTGCAAAACTTAAATTTTTATTAAGTTTTTTCGTTCTCCTGTAAAGTTACAAAACTGGTAGATAGGGCCTTTCTATATTAAGGTAATGATATACACATACAATTTTTCCATCTCCTCGATGCTCATTGACAAATGTTATTTTTGAACATCTTAAAAAGTATTTCACACTGAGGAACTTGAAATTATCGACTTTCCATTAGTATATATTCCTACACCCACAAATCAGGTTCGATTCCATGTAAATTGAATTTTGGGCATACGGTACCTCTGTATCTCAAAATATTTGACAATCAATACGTGAGAAGAAGAACAAGAGTTTCCGGTCTAGTTAGTCTATGCCATTCACTCTGAAATGATAATGTCCACTTTTTCAATGCCACCCGGCACATAAATTTCATCGATTTTTCACTTCACCACCTTAATGACATCTGTTAAAATATTATTAATAACAACTTGCAGCGCGTATTCCACAGTATTGGAACAATCCACAGCAATAGCTTAAGTAGCACCAGCTTTTGCAGCAAACGCAGACAAAATACCAATTCCCCAACCAAAGTCGAGAGCAACTATGCCACTGAATTTTATTTTTTTCAATAAAATACCGCACACTCAACTCTGTCGGTGACCGCAGCTGGCACTGGCTGCTGTAGTGTGGCTGCTGGTTGAATGCATGGCGGATTAGGATTAGTTTTTCTTGATGACTTGGCAATGCTCGAGCTTTAGATGCAACTTCATTTATCTAAAATAAAACACTGATTTTGATATTTTCTTTTCATATTTGTTTACTTACCAGCAAAAGCTTCTTTATCTACAGCTTATTCTTCGCTAGATTCCATCACGCGCTGTTTTTTTTTTTGGCTTCAAAATTTCACTTTATTGCATGATTTTAACATTTGCATGCAGACAAATCAAATTATCAAATCACAGTCAAAAAACCGAGTAAAGTTAAAGATTATTCAAAATTATAACAGAGTCGAAAAACCAAGTGAAGTAAAAGATTATTCATACGAATATAGGCTTTTACTCAGATAGCTTTTACTCAACTCGTTTTTCTTACTTCGGAGTAAAAGCAGCATTTACTCAGTTTTTATTAATACCACCCAATATGTCTGCTGTCCAATCTTCTTTAGCGATATTTCCACAGCTTTTATCAAATCTGTACATTGTCTCCAAAAGTTTAAAGTACATCTTAAACGCTAACGGATTCACAACCCACGTGCCAACAGTCATAGTCCGCTACATAAAGCAATCCCGCTTCCTTCGCTTAAACGACCTCAGTACACGTTCTCATATTGATGAAATTACCACCCCATTGACGGATCATGTTGCCTTCGACACGTGATGAAAAACGCGAACCTTCAATTGTTATAATCGTGTCCGTATCAAGTACACGTTCAATGCCCAACTCTTGTGCTGTCGCCAGCAGTCTTTTGAATGTGCGTTCATTGAATGCTGAAGATTTGTATTATTTTTAATGAGTTGATATATGAGGGTCAGCCACTAGCGCGGTAGCTATCGCTTCATGTGGATCGTACATGTAGCTTTGATTTGTCACTGCTGCTTGTAGGCATCTACCCGACCGGATGAGGTCAACCACTAGTGTGATAGCTATCGCTTCATATTTCAGCAACTAAATTTTATAGTATTTGTTGCTGCTGGCAGGCATCTACCCGACCGGATTTGGTCAGCCACTAGCGCGGATAAGCTAAAGGCGATTATGATTATCTTAAGTGTCTTGATAAATATTCTTAATTCAGTCGACGTCCAATAATACGAATGACATAATGTCAGGCCTATTCGTATTATAGCAATGAAATTTTGCCCCGTTTTTTTAGTAAATTATACATTTTTATGTATACAATATTCAAAAACTCTCTTATTTTTTTAATTATTAAACAAAAACAAAGCTCAAAAGATGATTTGTAATTCAAATACAAAAATCTTCGTGTCATTTTGACAACCAAAAATTCTTGTAGTAAGGTTATTTCTATTTTTAAATTTATTTCTTAAAACCCCTTTTTTCTTTATGAGAGAAGTGAACTTAACCACCAAAATATTTGAGATCGGAATATCTTTACTTTTAATTTTTTTAACATAGCAATCGTCAAAGTGTTCCACTGTAATATTAGTGCCTTAATATTAGAACATTAAGAGCACACTCAATTGCATTACTATTTTCAAATTCAGAACACCGACAATCTCAACGTATTTCTTTCTACTCTTTTGTCGCAAACAATTTACTTCACTCTGTAAAGCATTTACCTTTTCCACTAGTTCTTTTTTATCTGCTTCCAAGGAATAAACACCTAAGAACTAAGAGCAATAAATTCGTTGAAGATTCTTTCTAATGTATTTGCATCAGTGCAGTTTCGTTGCTGTAGAGAAAGAGTTTGCTGCGTTCTTGTTGCTTATTCTGCTTACCAAGTTGGCATTGTGAATCAGCTGATCTTTGCTTCTTTGAATTTGGCAAAAACTCAACATCGGCAGGCAATAAATTTATGCAACCACAGTAAAAAAACTTTTTACAGCTGTCGTCTTTATTTACACAAAAAAAAAACTTAACTTTAGGATTTAAAAACGAATTGGTGCGAAACCGTGTTTACCGTCCAACCGTCCAATGTTATGTTTTGTGAAATTTGCAAACAAACTAAGACCCCAAATCACATACTTCGTCCTCCTATGGGTAAGCAGGCTACGCTTGTGCGAATTTCACAAAAACTCTACGTAGACCTTCTTCCAATATCACGCTCAGGAAACGTGGGTATGGTGATTGTTCTTGACCATTTTTCAACGTTTAATTTTTAAGAGTCAATCACTGCCAAAAAAATGGTTGATTTTCTTGATAAACGAATTTTTGCCATTTTTGGTGTTCGTGAAGTCATCACCATCGACAATGGTGTTCAATTCAGATCTAAACTTTTCGAAGACCTTTTAAAGAAACATGGTGAGACGCATCATTATACTGCCAACTATTTTCCGCAACCTAATGCCGTCGAACGAGTTAATAACTCAATCGTCGCTGCTGTAAGAGCTAATATTAATCCAAATCAAAAAGATTGGGAAGAAAAATTATTTGCTATTAACATGTGTGAAGATGGAAGTCATTAGACTTCATTTCCACCTACAAATTCAACAGAAACATAAAACAATCAAGAACTACTTCAGTTTATTCATATATTTATTTTTATTTTTACAATGATTTACGTTTTTAATAATAATGTAAAGACAAAAGTCGGCAAATCTCGTTTTTGTCTACACCATCGTCAAATTATGCATGGCAGGGTGACTGATTACCAAAAAATTTATATTTTTGCTTAGTTATAAAGTAAATAACATTAAGACGCAGTATCCTGATAGAATGCATTTTGCCCTTATTCACCATTTCATTTAGTGACATCACTTGATTACAGTCGTCTCTGTCAAACAGGTGCAAAGAGACTAAATAATCTAAAGAGATCTCGTCCGGTGGAACGGAACAAAAGCTTTTCAGAAAATAAGTTCGGTTAACTTATGGTCTATGTTTCGCCGTGAATAAATTCCCCTGAACAATTGAAAATGAAAAATATGTCGAAATACGAGCGAAATACGAGCGAAATACGAGCGAAACTCAAATGAGAGAACTGGCAACTCACTTATTCGCTTTTGTTTTCGTTCGTATTGTGTTTTCTATTATATTTCGCATGCTGCATAGAAATTTCATTTTATATGCAATTCATATTGAAAATTTGTAATTCATTCTATTTAGTTATTAATTTATTAATTAATTAATTTATTAATTTTAAAAATTTTTTATTTAATTAATCGAGATTGAATAAATCACAAAAATGAAAAACATATGAAATAAAATAGGAAAAATAAAAAAAAGGAATATCTGAACATTGATCTTTTTTGTTTTTTGTTCAAATTGGCTGAAATTTGTTCATATTAAAAGCAAAAAAAAAGATTTGATTTGAGATTTACATACATATGTATGTTCATTTATTTTTGTTTGCTTTCTTTAGCTTATTTTTTTGTGACTAAGTATCACAACTAAATGTTACATTGAATAAAATTATAAAAAATGTAAAAATAACTAAAAACATAAGTTTCACAATCATTTTACTTTACTACGATTTTCTTTTGTAGCATAAACGAAGCAAAGACCTTCACACACACATACATACATATGTATGTACATATGTGCTTGTCTAGTTCTTGTCTGTTGATCTTTTTGTGCATAATAGAAAATCATCCCTTATTTTGTGATCTTAACAATGAAAAGCGAAAAGCTTCGTTGCATTGTCATTTTCTGAATTATGCAATAATATACAAAAATATTGGTAAATAGTTATTGGTAGATGATAGTATTTAATTGTAAATAGATATTGATTAGAAGAATATTCTACTTTTAATGCTGATTGATAAAAATTTAAGTCCTCAATTTGAAAATCGTGACGGCTGATCAATAGCGAAAATGCTAAGTTGCCATTTTTTTTTGCTTTTAATATGAACAAATTTCAGCCAATTTGAACAAAACACAAAAAAGATCAATGTTCAGATATTCCTTTTTTTTATTTTTCCTATTTTATTTCATATGTTTTTCATTTTTGTGATTTATTCAATCTCGATTAATTAAATAAAAAATTTTTAAAATTAATAATTAAATAGAATGAATTACAAATTTTCAATATGAATTGCATATAAAATGAAATTTCTATGCAGCATGCGAAATATAATAGAAAACACAATACGAACGAAAACAAAAGCGAATAAGTGAGTTGCCAGTTCTCTCATTTGAGTTTCGCTCGTATTTCGACATATCTTTCATTTTGAATTGTTCAGGGGAATTTATTCACGGCGAAAATTTAGACCATAAGTTAACCGAACTTATTTTCTGAAAAGCTTTTGTTCCGTTCCACCGGACGAGATCTCTTTAGATTATTTAGTCTCTTTGCGTACAATCGCTCTCAGTCGTGGCAGGCTGCCGTCGTGTGCAGTAGTCAACTAGCAGCAAAGGAAACGCAGGTACATTTCACTTAGTGCATAGTTTAGTAATTTCTTAGCATCGTTTTCGGTATAATAGTGTTGTATCAAGTTTTTATCCTTGCGAGGGATAACACTTTGTTACGGTTAAAGCTGTATCTGCAAGTACATAGAAATTTAGGAATTATTGTCGTAAGGGCTGTACTTACCTAGTAGTAGTAACCGTCTTTAATAAAATCCACTTTAAAATAAAAGAATAGTGTTTCACTTTGCATGTTCAAAATACAACTCAATTTTATTTAAAAACTTAAATACCTTAACACCTCTTATACAGATAATTACAACAACAAAATACATGCTTAAATAATTACTAAAAATACAAAAACAAAACTAATATCAACAAAAACTTATTCTAGTTAATAAATATTTGACCTACAGATATTTATTCTACTTAACAGAATTTGGCTGTGGGGTAAGAATGCCTTCCAGGTTGCACAATTTGGTTTTTACTTGGAGTTTTGTTGTTGCATTTAAGCCCATGGCATTCTCATTCTTGTTACTGCTTAACACAGAGAATTTGCTCATGGTAACATAAATGACCAACAAAACGACAACAGCCCGCGAGTATGCTATTGTTGCACTTTTGCAACAATATTTAATGTTATTGGATAATTTTAATTATGCAATAGTAAAATAAAAATGTTAACAAATGTGTTAACGAATGCTGTTAAGCATCATCCTAAAAGTATATTGTAGTGCTCGCCTAACCTTGGGATTTCAGGGGTTGGCCTATACTATGTGTATTATTCAGGCGCACACGCCGTTTATTACAGCCGCAAGGCTTTCAAGGGAATTTTTCAGCATTAGCCACAAAGGCTATTTCCATAAAAATAAAAGACTGTTTCTTTTTAAGTCTGAATAAATTCTGCCTTTATTTACAAATTCTAAAACTATTTATACAAATTAAACTAGTATTTCTTAACACTATTTTTGCCGTTATTTTACCATAACTCCTCCTCCATTCAATTTCCCCGCTGATCGCGCAATTTCAGTTGCGTCAGCATTTCAATATCCAATATGCAAAATTTGGTAAGAGTGAAAGAGTCGCAAATCTAATTGACTTCAGTCACTTGTTCCCAGCCTTGAAAATACGGCATAAGGGTTTTTTCTTACAATGTGCATTTGGGTTTGTTATTGTTGTTGTGTGTGGTCAGTTTAGGTAGGCTAAGACGTTGTCTTGAATGCACTAAGTCAATGACGTGCGGGTGAAACATAATGCTTGCATTTAATTATTGTTGCTCGTGCCGCTAACGCCACTCGCACAAACAAAAGGCAAAAAAAAAAAATGAGAATGACTTGCAGATGTAAGTCGTAAATTGTACTTTTTATGACTTGACCGAAAAGTGTCATATGAATTTGTTTATTTTTGATTTCCGTAAATCAAAAATAAAATTTGAATTTGAGTGGCTTTATTTTACTGTGAGGAATGTGGGTTAAGTTAATTTGAAATTAAGTGGAAATCGGTGGGAACGTTTAGTTAATTTGGTTCCCTTGTTATTGGAGTTTAGAGAAGGTGTTAGTGGTGGTCATGGTGATTAAGTAGGTTCACTACACCCTAATTCTTAAGCGAAAAATTATATCTTGAGATAATTTTTTAAGATAGTGAAGTATTGGCAAAATAGTATAACTTGTATTAAAATTGATTAGTTTTAGTAATAATATAAGAGATTAAGTTCTAGATATGTATATAGTATTTGATTAATGATTAATATTTTTATAACATTAATAGAAAAGTAATTAATTAATTATGTATTAAAATGTATGAATTTTATTTCATGAATTATTTTAATTTTATAGAAATTTAGTTATGAAAAGTAAATAAAGTTTAGAAGTTACAATATAAAATTTTTTTTTATACGATTTATTAAATATAATATATGTATATGAAATTAAAATATTAATTAAAAAGTTTATTTATTAAATATGATCTTATATATGTTAAGTAAATATACTTAATTATTTGAAAGAATAAATTTTTACATAATTTTAGTTTTTTCGTTTTTGGATTACATAGTGGTTTATAATTTTCTTTTTAAACATTTATTTGTTTCATGGTTTGTATTTTTTTAGCATGTTATTATAAAACGGTTTTAAATTATTATTTATTTCTATAACGGAATTAACTCCGTTCCTTTCTTTTATTACATATGGACCTTTATATGGACTTTGAGATTTTCTCCTATTTTCTATTTTTATGAGTACAAGATCTCCTATTTTAAAATCTGATTAGCTTACATTTTTGTCATAACTGAGTTTCCGTTTGTTTTTTACAATGGTTATAAGGTCTCTTGCTTTATTAATAGCTGTCCCTAATCTTATTTGTAGTTCGTTTCTATAGTCTTCTAAATTGTAATGTTTTGTTTTGTCGCTAGTCAGGTCGCTAGGAAGTGAAGGTAGTTTTCCGAAAATTAGTTCAAAGGGTGTGAAATAGTTTTCTACGTGTGGGGTTGAGTTGTATGCGAAAGTATAATATGGAATCCATTTGTCTCATTCAAAGTCATCGGCGAAGGATAGTAAGTACTCGTTTAGGGTTCTATGATTTTTCTCGAGTGCACCAATCGTTTCGTGATGGTAGGGGGTTGAAAATATTTGTTCTATTTTAAGCAGTTCGCATATGTTTTTCATTAATTCATTTGTGAACTCTGTTCCACGGTCGGATTTTAATTTTTTAAATAAGCCAAATGTCAAAATGAATTGTTCTACTAATGTTTGTGCGATTGACCTTGCGTCTTTGGTTTTTATAGGGTGTGCAATAACGAATTTTGTGAGTTCGCACTGCATTGTTAATATGTATCGGTATCCGTTTGATATTTTAAGTGGACCTACTGTGTCAATTGATATTGTTTGGAAACTTGTACTCGGTGTGTCCGTTACGGTCATATTTTCTTTTGTGTGTCTCGTATATTTGTTGCGAGCACATTTGTCACATTTGTTGACATAGTTTTTTACCATTTGCCGCATGTTTTTCCAAGAGTAGCGCTGTTTTAATTTAAGTACTGTTTTTCTGATTCCTAAGTGTCCTCCCTGGGGTGAATCATGGAATTCTTTTATTAAGTTTTGTTGCATGGTTTTATTTGTTATTTTCTTCGGAGGTTCAGGTATCAATATATTAAGAGATTTATTACTCTTTGTTTTTTTCTTTTGCTGCAGCTTATTAAATTTTTTCTTGAATTCATTTTTATCAAGAATTTCAAATATAGCATCATTTGCTTTTAAGCCTAGGTCCTTAATATTCTTTTTATACATAAGAGATGATAGCTTCTCCAAAGTCGAATCTAGATTCGTTGGATTGTCGCCACATCGTACTTGTACGATATCATCTGTAATTTCAACTCGTGTATTGTTTAAATTGTTTATAATGAACTCTAATTTCTTCATATTTTTGACGTCAGTTATAGATGTGCAATCCCATGTGAAAAGTTGATCAGACTCGTTCTGAGATGTGCATTTCTATTGTTCATTATCTTTTGCTAGCTTATTTTTAATTCCCCTTGTTATAACCAATGCTTTATTTATTTTTTTATCTTTTTCAGATGGTATCATATTTACCAATATTTCCGTATTTATTTGAATACGTGATAGCGCGTCGGCGTTGGTGTTGTTCTTTCCTTGTTTGAATTTAATTTCAAAATCGTAGTCTGAAAGGTCCAATCTTATTCTTGTCATTTTGGATGAGGGATTTTTGTGGCTGAATAACGAGACTACAGGTCTGTTATCTGTCACAACGATAAATTTTCTTCTATATAAGTAGGGTTTGAAAAAATTTATTCCCCAGTGTATTGCAAGTAATTCTTTTTCAATTACCGGTTTGTTTATATCATGCTTTTGTAGGGTTTTGCTTGCGTAGGATATTGGCAAGTCTTGTCCAATTTCATCTTGTGATAGAATAGCTCCTAGTGAAAAATTTGAAGCATCAGTCATTACAATAAAAGGTTTCGTAAAATCTGGATATTGTAAGACTGGAGGTTCTATCAATTTTTGTTTTAGTGTTTCAAAGGCTGATTGGCATTTATCTGACCATATAAATGGTTGATTCTTTTTAAGTAGTGTATTAAGGCATTGTGCAGTTGTCGCGAAGTCTTTTATGAAACGTCTGTAGTAGTTGCAAAAGGCTACAAATCGTCTTACGTCGTCTGCGTTCTTTTGTGTTGGATAATTTTTAATCGTGTCATATTTTGAAGGGTCTGTCCTGATATCTTCTTGTGTTATCAAGTGTCATAGGTAAACTACTTCTGGTCTCAAAAATTTACATTTACTAGCGTTTAGCTTTAAATTATATTTTGAAAGTCTGTCGAAAACTTTAACGAGATTTTGATTATGATGCTGTAGGCTGCATCCAAAAACTATGATATCATCAACGTATAGAAAAGCTTCTGAACTTAAACCTGTTAATGCTATGGTAAGCATGCGTTGAAAACTGTTGGAGGATATTTTCAATCCAAAGGGTAATCTCTTAAATTGGTAGTGACCGTCGTTTGTTGAAAACGCTGTCAATGGTCGTGATTGTTTGTCTAATGGTATTTGGTGAAAAGAGCTAGTCATGTCGAGTGCAGAAAAATATTTTTCTCTTCCTAATTTGTCTAAAACATCATCTATCCTAGTCAGTGGAAATTTGTCGTTTACTAACTTGTCGTTTAATTTTCTAAAATCGACGACTAATCGCCATTTTTTTGTATCATCACTGCTCTTTTTGGGTACTAGTAATAAAGGTGCGTTATATGGACTAATTGAATGTTCTATGATGTCGTTTTGTAGTAAATCTCCTATTTGTCTGTGTATTTCTTTGTCATGAGCTTGTCGTAGTCTGTAGTTTTTTATGTATGTTGGAGTGTTATCAGTTGTAGATAGTGATTGAGTGTAGAAATTGTTTACTGTCAGTTGTTCATTTTCTAAGTGAAAAATATTTTGATATTTTCTAAAAATTTCGGTTAAAGGGTGACTTTCATTAATATTTAATTCTTCAATTTCAATTTCAATTTCAATTTATTTCAAAAATTAGTACAATAAGAACTAGGTTCTTTTAACGCACAAAGATTGGATTACTTAGATATACTTATATTTCTTATTTGCAAATTTACTACTTAAACTAATATAATAAATATATGGATATAAATACAAGTTTAAAATAATAGATTCATAAAAAAAAAGAAAGAAGGATAGAGAGGAAAATAGAAAAATAATGAGAAAAGGAAATACAAAAATAAAATAAACTAAAGATAGGATAAGATGAATGAGTTCAAATGTAAAAATAGAGAAATGTTTATTTATTGAGAAGAAAAATGATTGAGGATTGCTTGCCTAAATTTTCCCGTTCCTGCAATTGCTTTTAAAGTATTAGGTAGTGAATTCCAGAGTCTAATAGCATTGACAAAAAAAAGTCTTGAAGAATTGAGATAATTGAATCTTGGGATTATTAATGAATTACTTCTTATTGAGTGACTAAACAGTAACTTCTCATATAAATAATGTGGTGTTTTACAGTACATTAATTTATGCAAAAACAAGCAATTTCTGAATTTAAGGTAATTTATAATTTCACAGTTGAGGATCATTTTCTTGAACTGTGATATATAATCGAATTTTCTCAATCCATACACATAACGTGTTACATGATTAAATGCAATTTGCAATTTTAGTTGGGAACTAGAATCTAGTTTACTATAAACCACATCAGAATATGTTAAGAACGGCACAATCAGTTGAATCACAAGTTTACGTTTTGTAGCAAGAGGTGTAAATTCAGCTGACATTCTGAGGTTTCGCAGAGTAAAATATATTTTTTTTATTGTACTATTGATGTGATCAACACATGACAACGTGCAATTTATGTGGAAGCCAAGACTAACCGCATGGTTGATTAACTCTAATTTTTTGTTACTAATCAAAAGATTTGGAATGTCCTCAAAATATAATTTATCTTTATAAATTGGTAAAACGTAGGACTTTGTGGCATTGAGCTGCAGTCCATTACAATTAGCCTATATACTTATACGATCAAGATCTTCATTTAATCTCTGGCTCAGATCCTCCATTAAACCAATTCGACGAGATAAATATAGCTGTATGTCATCAGCGTAAGCATGCAAAGACGCATACTTACATACCGAAAAAATATCATTAGCAAATATTGAAAATAGCAGAGGTCCAAGAACTGATCCTTGAGGTACTCCACTACAGACAGTTTTATATTGAGAATAATTGTTTCCTACTTTCACTCGCTGCACACGGTTCGATAAATAGCTATTTATTAGTTTTACAGCGTTTTCGCAGAAACCATACAAAAGCTGTAATTTCTGCAACAACAACGAATGATTGACCATGTCAAAAGCTTTTGTAAAATCAAACAAACATAAAAGAGTTACAAGCCCTTCATCAAAACTATATCTTATGTCATCAAGTACTTTCAGTGTAGCAGTTGAGCAGCTGTGTCCAGCTCGAAAGCCAGATTGCATCGGTGACAGGAGCATGTTATCTGTGAAATACTTCAAAATTTGATCCGCCATAAGAGCCTCACAGACTTTAGACAAAGATGACAATATGCTAATTGGCCTGAAGTCCTGAGCATCAGTTGCTGTAGGTTTTTTTGCAACTGGTACTACAACAGCAATTTTCCAGGTGTGAGGAAATGAAGATGTTGTAAAGCAATGGTTAATAATATGTGTGAGTGGGCTCAGAATAAAAGACAGAATAAGTTTTATAAATTTCAGTGATATTCCATCTTCACCAATGGCATTCGATTTAATTTTTGAGATGCTTTTCATGACATCACTTTCACAAATTGTTGCAAACTTTTTGTAGTTTCTTAAATCGTTCGTCATTTTGTTTGTTGTTATTTCTAAATTGTATGTAATTTGTTAGCGGTTCTAATTTTGGTTTTAGTTTTAGTATTTTTATTTCTTTGTCATTAGTATTTTGACGTGGCATTTTCCGATAGCAGGAATTATGGTGTTAGCTAAAAATACACCTTCCTGAATTTCTTCATTTAATACCAAGCTGTCCTCTTGTACGTTTATATTGATGGGATGTACTATCTCTGTCCTTGGTGGTATTCGTATAATGTCGTAAGCGTGTTTGTTAAAGTGTAAAGGTATTATCACGTCTGTATCGTCTAATACTGTTGTTAATGTTTGTGTTTCGTAGTCTATTTTGCACATGTGTTTTGAGAAAAAGTCTCTGCCTAATATACCGTCTGTTGGTATAGGAAAATCATCTTGTACAGCATGAAATATATAGGGTACTATACGGTATTGAAAATCGAGTTCTAGCTTTATTGTTCCTAGAGTTGCAATTTCATCGTTCGTTATTCCTGTCAATTTGCATTGATTTCCCGTCATCAATTCTATATTATTTAAATTTTCGATTTTGCAGATAGATATGTCTGCTCCTGTATCTATAAGAAATTTTAAATTAGTTTTTGCATTTTTACATTTTAAGTATATGTAATTAGTTGAGGTATCCGAGATATTAAAAATCCTTAATTTTGCTGTCCCGGATGGTCTTGTGTTACGACCTCCGAGCGATTCTCGTTTCCCTGATTGTTGGTTTCTGCAACATATATTCTATTTTGGTTGCGTTGATTATTTGAATTACCATTATTGTTGTTGTTGTGAGGACTTTGATTTCTGTTAGAGTTGTTATTATTATTTCGAAAATTGTTATTGATGTTATTCTGATATCCGCGATTGTTATTAGAATTGTAAGCATTATTCGATCTTCGATTATTATTATTGAAATTATTGTTATTTCGGTATCCACGGTTATTATTATCATTATTATTTTGATTATAATTATTGCGGTTGTAATTATTGGAGAAATTATTGTTACGATTGTTATATCGTCTGTTAAAGTTTTAGGTTGGGCTGCAAATATAGTTTGCTTAATGTCATCGTTCAAACCGTTTTTGAAAATTGTTAGGGCATAACTTTCGTTCAGTTTAATGATAATGTTTCTTTGATTTTCGTCACTTATTGATTCTGCAATCTGTATGTTGTTCAGTTCTGATGCTAAATTTATGAGTTTATCTCTAAATTTTTTCTCTGTGTCAATGTAGCTAATTGCGTGTGTATTTGTTGCTTTTATACGCGGTTTGCAGGGCGGTTTTTAGTAAGGGTAAGGCATTTATATTTGCTGTATATCCTAATGTGGTACGTACGTTCGCATTCTACTTAACACTTACTATTAGTTCTATTAACTGTTTTTGGTCATCAGTCGAGTAGGTATTGTGTAGCAGTTCTGTTAGTTTTAGAAAGCCTTCTAAGTCTTTGTAGTTTCCTGTGAAAACAGGGACTATTTTCATTACTGTCTGCTGAATTCTACCATTTTTAGTTCTAAATTATTTTGTCCTTGGGTAGTGTTATCTTCTGTTCCTGTCATTTGTTGTAGTAACGATTTGGTTTCTTTCACTAAATTGTAAAAGTCTTCGGTAAGTCTGAGTAATTCGTAATTTGTTTTGAGTGTAAGTATGTGTGTTTCGAATTCCTTTTTGAGATTGTTAATCTGATCTAACTTCGTTTTTATAGTTGCTACAGTGTACTTTCTATTTACTGTTTTCTTTAAATTTGTCTTTATTTTCCTAACCTCTACGAAGATTTCTGTTAATCTTTGCATAAAAAATTTCCTCTCTGATTATTTGTTTTATCTTTAGTTTCCTAACCTTATTAAATGTTATTTCAATTTTGGTAAAATGATTTATTTTATTATACTGATTGAATTCAATTCAAATGTTTTATAACATAAGATTTATAATACCTATTTAATTTATAAAATGCATATCCTATTATAATTATAATTACTACTGTTATTATAATGGTTGTCGTAGTATTCTTAATGTCCGCGTTGGTTATAGCTGATCCAACGTTGTTTTCAATGCTTTCATTGATGGTTATTTTATGCTCATTTTTGTTGTTCAGCATACTGATTCTATAGTATGCGTCTAGCAGCTCTGGTGCCATCAATTATCTGTTTTTTGTTTTGTTGAAATGTATTTTAATAGTCCATCTTTTTGATTTTACGATTTTTTTTTCCATTATTTTAAAAATTTTCTTGTGTGTCCTTAGGTGTATGGTAATCTCCTCATCTTTTACTTTTGCTTCATACACGAAGCAGTACATTTTTAATTTGCTTGTTTTGTCCTGAATTTAAAATCTTTAAGTTGATTTAATAGTTTGCACTTCTCTTGTCCCTTGGCTATGTTTATTAATCTGTGCAGATTATTTATTTCCTGCCGCTGTTTAACTTTTTTACCGGCCCTAGTTCTTCTCTTGGGTTGTTGTTCCACTTGTTGTTGCTTGCACTTGTTCTTGTAGTTTTGTTGCCGTTGGCGGTATTTTTCTATGGATAGTTGTTTTGGTCCGGCTGTCTTCGGTCTAGGTACGTATTTAATGCTTGTAATTGTTGAAGTTGATGTTGGTATATATTCTTCTATTGTTTCTGCTTTCTTTTCTATTGATTGGATCAGCTCCTTGTACTTTTCATCGAGCTCTTCGAAACTTGGCATAATTATTTTTGTTTGCCTTCGATATCAGATTTTGTTTTTATTGGTCTTCCTTCAGTTCGGATTTGGCAAGATCGCCATGTAGTGCTCGCCTAACCTTGGGGTTTCAGGGGTTAGCCTATACTATGTGTATTATTCAGGCGCACACGCCGTTTATTACAGCCGCAAGGCTTTCAAGGGAATTTTTCAGCATTAGTGTTGTGGGTTTTTAACCGCACAATATATGTTATTAACATAAGTAATATATTTCACATACTTTTAGGATGATGCTTAACATCATTCGTTAACATATTTGGTAGCATTATTATTTTACTATTGGATAATTAATATGATTAAATATCGTTGCGAAAGTGTAGCATACTCGCGGGCTGTTGTCGTTTTGTTGATGATGTGGTTGTTGGGTAAATTCTGTTTGCTAAGCAGAAACAAGAATGACCACGTTGTGCACCTAAAAAGGTAAATTCTGTTTGCTAAGCAGAAACAAGAATGATCACGTCGTGCATTTAAAAGCACGTACTTCAACAAAACTCCAAGTAAAAGCCATATTGTGCAACCGGATGTCATTTCGGGTCATTGATTTTTGCAAGCCAATTTTCACACGGTATGTAGAATAAGTGTTTTTGTTATTGTAGTTACCTTGAAATATTTTAGTACGTAATTATTGTTGTAATTTTTATTTTACGAAGTGTTAAGGTATTTAAGTTTTTAAATAAAAGTGAGTTGATTTCTTGACTTGCAAATTGAAACACCAGTTTTTTATTTTAAAGTGAATTAGATTGGAGACGGCTACTACCACTAGGTAAGTAAAGCCCTCACGACAGTAATTCCTAAAATTCTACTTGCAGGTGCAGTTTCAACCAGTAACAAAGTGTTATCCCTCGCAAGGATAAAAACTTGATACAACATTGTAGCCGGTAGTATTCAGCAAAGTGTTAACTAAGGGGTTAACTACTTGCACAGCATTCACTTGCTACAACATTAGCCACAAAGGCTATTTCCATAAAAATAAAAGACTGTTTCTTTTTAAGTCTGAATAAATTCTGCCTTTATTAACAAATTCTAAAACTATTTATACAAATTAAACTAGTATTTCTTAACACTATTTTTGCCGTTATTTTACCATAACTCCTCCTCCATTCAATTTCCCCGCTGATCGCGCAATTTCAGTTGCGTCAGCATTTCAATATCCAATATGCAAAATTTGGTAAGAGTGAAAGAGTCGCAAATCTAATTGACTTCAGTCACTTGTTCCCAGCCTTGAAAATACGGCATAAGGGTTTTTTCTTACAATGTGCATTTGGGTTTGTTATTGTTGTTGTGTGTGGTCAGTTTAGGTAGGCTAAGACGTTGCCTTGAATGCACTAAGTCAATGACGTGCGGGTGAAACATAATGCTTGCATTTTATTGTTGTTGCTTTTGTTTGTGCGAGTGGCGTTAGCGGCACGAGCACAAAAAAAGGCAAAAGAAAAAATGAGAATGACTTGCAGATGTAAGTCGTAAATTGTACTTTTTATGACTTGACCGAAAAGTGTCATATGAATTTGTTTATTTTTGATTTCCGTAAATCAAAAATAAAATTTGAATTTGAGTGACTTTATTTTACTGTGAGGAATGTGGGTTAAGTTAATTTGAAATTAAGTGGAAATCGGTGGAAACGTTTAGTTAATTTGGTTCCCTTGTTATTGAAATTTAGAGAAGGTGTTAGTGGTGGTCATGGTGATTAAGTAGGTTCACTACAATATGCAGTATATTATTTATGTTAATAACATATTGTGCGGTTAAAAACCCACAACACCAGAGAGTGGACTCTTGTGGCTTACTGATATATTAAAACCAACGGTGCTTCGTACTGAGCGCGAGTATCTCTGTGCTTCGTTCTGAGCGCGAGTAGCTCTGCGCTTGTGGAATACTCGTTCTTAGGCCAATAAAGTCAGGAAGACTTAGAGAAAATGTGTTTGGCCACGACTGGGACTATCCCGGTCAATCACCGAGATACGCTGTACAGCACCCGCATGGCTTCGGCGCAGATCCCGCAACGCGTAAATTAATCATTGTATTGAATTGTTTTATTATTAAATTGTTGTTCATAAATATATTTTTAATTCTATAAAAAAAATTAAAAAATACAAACTGGAAACTCAAAGTGAATTTAAAACGAACCAGCGAAAACCTTGTTATTTTAAATAAAGTTAGTCACCTGCAAATTGTAAATATTGTGATGATGAAAGTCGGCAGGGCCTTGTTTTCGCCCACAACCAACAGCAGCGGCAACAGAACTGAATTTTATTTTTAATTAATCCTATTATTTATTAATTTTTATACACCTCGAAGTAATTATTTCCTAGTTTAAAAGCCATGAATGCACCTTAATTAAGATGTTGTTATTAATTATTAAGCTAAGAAAATTTATTAAGAAAATGAAATTGCATGTATTCACACGAGCATCGGACCTAAGTTGCATCGAACACCCAGGTGGCAACCTAAGTCGGCAACGTCAATGCACCAGCGTTGTCAAGTACCAGCTATGTCATCGCGGTGGTGAAAATAAACATAGCCACTGGTAAGAATGATCAGCTGTTATAGCCACGCGATGGAAAATTGATCGCAGCTACGGTGTATAAAAAGGCTTGCACAACCAAAAATCAGAACAGTTGTGAAGAGCCGCCGACGCAAGTGGAGCTAAGCCATCAGCCAGCAGCAGTGATCGCAGTGGAAGCAGAGAAAGCAGTTGAAGCAGAGAGGCAGCAGCAGAAGTACTACCAGCAGCGTGTATCTCAGAGCCACTCCTTGCAAAATACAAATTTTTGTGACCGAACCTCTGGACTCCGGCGAGTCAAGACCCCCCAGCCGTAGGTTCGTTACAATGGCGCCCGAGCAGGGTTTTTGGCTTCTTTAAAAGGGGAAAATATATACATACATAATAATTTTAACCCAGCACCAGCAGCGTGAATCTCAGCGTAGATACAACAGCGTGAATTCCATACATCAGCGGAGATTCCGTCAAATCGTCAAAACCAACCAAGAAATTTGTGTGCTACGTCGGCGGCGGAAAAATTAAAACAATAATGTGAAAATTACACAAAGTGAGAAAAAAACACTGAGAACCAAAATTGGGTTAAAGAAAATAAGTGCATAAATAGCACGACAAATAAACAATGAAAAAAAGGCCAAACGGAAAAATCTGACAGTGAAAACCGAACAGTGGAAACCTGAACAGTGAAAAATCACTTAGACACAGTGCCCGGTGAAAAATTTCCCTAAAGGGAAATAATTTTTTTTTAAAAAAAATATATATAAATCAGTGACAGTAAAATAAACTTTAAAAAGAAAAAAAAAATAAATCAGAGAAAAAAATACTATAGTGGAAATGGTGAACGTGATATGGATCCACGGATTGAAGAAAGTGGAACTCATAACTTATTGTGAAGAGTTTGGCGTTGATACTCAAGGCACCATGAACGAAATGCGTAAACGTTTAAAGGTCTTTTTATCGGACGAAACTCATTCGGCAGCTCAACAACAACGGATCGAAGAACTACGGACGCTATATAAATGTGCAATGTCGCCAAGCCCAGGTGACCAGCTTACAAAAGAACCAGGTTCGACTGTGCCCCACACAACGTTGCCACAACTTGTAACCCAGCCTTCATGCGTCAACGCGGTACCCGCGGCTCACGGTATCATGGTTATCGAACAGGTGCGTAAATGGGGATTAAAGTATGACGGAGTGAAAGAACCATTAAAGTTCGTGGAACGAGTTGAAGAATTGGCAGAAGCATACGGCATAAATATTGATCATATTCCTAGGACGATGCCAGAACTTTTACGTGATAAAGCGTTAGCCTGGTATAGGAATAACTACCAACAGTGGGCTACATGGTACGATTTCAAAATAAGTTTTCTGAATTTTTTTTTACCTGCAAGATATCTGGAAAACTTGGAAGACGCAATAAGGGAATGACTTCAGAGGCCCCGCGAACCGTTCAAGGAATACGTGCTGGCCTTACAAACGATGATGCGGCAAGCGCACTTTACGGAAGAGGAGAAAATCGAACTTTTTCCGGAATCGCTCGGCGGAGTACCAGTGGTACATTAAGCGGAAGGATTTCGCTTCACTAGCCAACCTAATATCTTTGGCAGACGACCTGGAGTGTATTCGGCAGTGGGAGCCAGACAGGCCATCCATAGCCAATAACCGGGCTGAACGACATCGGATGATGGTGCCAATAAACGGGCTGAACGACATCGGATGATGGTGCCAATAAACGAAAATTGAATCGAAGTTCGAACCGCCTGCCGACGCTGTGGGCAGAATGGGCATTTCGTAAGGGAGTGCCAAGCACCACAGAAACTACTTTGTTGGGTTTGCGGCCGACAAGGAATCAGAACCATTAGATGCTGCCGCACAGCGGGAAACGAACACGGAGGCCGCCCAGAACGAAGGGAGGCGGACGCTCCAGTGGTATCCACCCAAAAAACGTAATACAGGTATCATCGGATCGCAGACGAGTGTACGCCAACATCATAATTGGCGGAGAGAGGGTGTCGGTGAGTTTTATACGAGAATCCTTTGCAGCTAGTTTACGTGAAAAACCCACCCAGGTACCATATCGAGGCGAAATCGTGCTGGCCGATGGATCAAGTCGACAATTGGATGGTGCAATCCAGACCGAGGTAAAATATGGGGATCACTGGGGGAAGTTCCAGTTCATCATTATGCCCGACGCTATAGAGGATCTCGTACTAGCGCAGAGCGCAGCCACCATCACCATCCGAGGTGACACGCTCAACTTGGGCAAGCCACAGCCAAATCATGACCAGCGCTTGCCGTCAAGGGATTCCAGGACAGCACGGAGACAACATACAAGGGCCCAGCCAGACCGACAACAAGAAACCCACTTAAGCTTGAAGCACATTCAAAAACCATACGCTCAATCGCGTCCACAAATGAATTCTCAGCCACCATGCCAGGACTCAAAAGAAAATCAGCAGCAGAACGGTCAACAACAACATAAACAGAAAGCTCAGTCTACTCACCGCCGCAGATCGCGCCGACATCATCGCCGAAATCTACCGCAGACTAAGAAGACAATTTTATCAGCAGAATCTACAAAAGCCATCAGGGCAGAGGCTCTAGCCATCGCAGAAGTGAAGCCGACAGTTCCAATATAAGGGCAGCAAGGAGATAAACAGGTAATTAAAGATTTTCTTGCAGGCGAATTCAAGAATTTGAAGGTCTACAAGGTGTCACACAGCTTACCGCGCACCGGATTGTCATGAGGGATGACAGGCCAGTTAAGCAAAGATATATTCCGCGGAACCCGGCAATGCAAGCGATTATCGATGAGGAGATCAACAAACTACTGGCTAAAGGATGCATTGAACCATCCCACAGCCCGTATAGTGCACCTATTGTATTGGTGCGGAAAAAGACCGGAGCCTGGTGGCTGTGTATTGACTACCGTCAGTTGAATAGTAGATCGGTGCCAGACGCGTATCCGTTTCCCCGAATAACGCACATTTTAGACCGCCTGCGCAGCGCCAAATACGTCAGCAGCCTTGACCTCAAGGATGGATACTGGCAGATCCCGATGGAGGCAGCAAGTAAGCAGTATACCGCTTTTACGGTTCCGGGGCGCGGACTCTACCAGTGGAAGGTCATGCCTTTTGACCTCCATTCAGCCCCAGCAACTTTTCAGCGGGCCCTCGATAGCGTCATTGGCGCGGAGATGGAGCCGGTTGCATTCGCTTACTTGGACGATATTGTTGTCACTGGAACTACCCTAGAGGAACACTTACACAACCGGTGCTAGCTTGCCCGGACTTTAATCAGACCTTTCACCTGCAGACCGATGCCAGTGACTTGGGCCTCGGAGCCGTTCTGACGCAGACCTGTAATGGAGAGGAGCGGGTGATCGCCTATGCAAGCCGAAGCCTGAACCATGCGGAAAAATTTATTCGCCTACCGAAAAGGAATGCCTGGCTATCGTATGGGGCATCCGTAAAATGCGTCCCTATCTAGACGGGTATCAGTTCGTGGTAATCACTGACCACCTTTCGCTGAAGTGGCTGAACTCTATTGAAAGCCCCACAGGCCGCATAGCGCGTTGGGCCCTGGAGTTGCAGCAGTACCAGTTCACAATACAATATCACAAAGGTAAGCAAAATGTGGTGGCGGACGCCCTTTTACGACAACCCCAGTAGACGCTAAGAGTTGCCACGGTCAGCAATATGGCAAATGGCAACTGTCTTTGGCTACGGAAGAAAAAGAGTGAGGTACGGCAACGACCCGAGAAATTTCCCGACTACACCGAAATTGGAGGCCAGCTATACCGGCATCTACCAGGTCATCCCACTGACGAAGACTGCGCCCAGTGGAAAGTCTGTGTGGCTAACCCTCTACGGAAGAGAGTACTTGAGGAGAACCACGACAGCGCTAGCGCCGGGCATTTGGGGATCCGAAAGACGATTCCCGCATCGCGAACAGGTATTACCGGCATGGGATGTTTCGAGACATCAGTCGGTATGTAAGGGGCTGTGAGTCGTGTCAACGCTACAAGCCCAGTCAACAGGCTCCAGCAGGAGAAATGTTGATCACTATCCCCGAAGAACCATAGGCCACAATCTGCGCAGACTTCGTAGGACCCTTGCCACGATCAACTCACGGCAACTCGATGCTGTTAGTTTTCTTTGATCGGTTCTCGAAGTGGACCGAACTGATACCACTACGAAAAGCTACCGCAGAAGGCGTGGTAAAGGCGTTCCGAGAAAGAATACTGGCTCGGTATGGGGTACTGAAAGTACTCATCACGGATAATGGAACACAGTTCACCAGCCGAGTTTTGAGGGCCTACCTTGAAGAGATTGGAGTCCAGCAACGGTTTACCGCACCCTATACGCCACAGGAGAATTCCACGGAAAGAGTCAACAGAACGGTAAAAACAATGATAGCACAGCTGGCTAATAACCACCACAAGACCTGGGATGACAACCTGCCGGAGATATTCTTGGCGATCAACACTAGCGTATCAGAAACTACAGGGTACAGCCCCGCCTTTCTGACCCAGGGTCGACATCCACGTCTGCCCAAGGCGCTGTACGATGAAGTCACCACAGGCACGGGAGAGGCAAGGCAAGAACCCAAGCCAGGAGCAGTACGCCTGAAGGAGGTATTCGACATTGTAAAGATCAACTTGTCAAAGGCCGCCCAAAACCAGGCCCGTCATAACGATCTTCGCCAACGTCAATGGAAGCCTACAATCGGTCAGTTAGTGTGGGTCCGAGAACACCCTCAGTCGAAGGCGATTGAAAGTTTTGCGGGCAAACTTGCCCCGAAATATTCCGGCCCATACTCGGTGGTTGGGTTTACCTGCCCAGTAATAGTTCAATTAAAAAAATACGGTGACAAGCGAACCCGAACCGCGCACCTGAGCGAGCTTAAAACTTTCCACCAACAGTAGGCGAGAAAAAAATTAACTTTATTTCACTTACTTCTCATTCACAGTTGATACCAAACAATGACCAGTGCACCCGTTAGCTCCCACAAACATCTAGCGTGCCTTTGGCTCGTCTGGAGCAAAGTGAACTCGACGCTGCATTCATCGCTGCAGTACGGCAAGAAGCCGCCAAATTGAAGTTGGGTAAGCGATACGGTGTGGTCCGTTACATCAACGGCAGAAAGGTTCGACTCCTTGGTAGCCGAGATGGCACCATATGGATCCGTGGAATACGTTCCCACCCACGTAGTGAGGGGATAGTGTGATGACGAAAGTCGGCAGGGCCTTGTTTTCGCCCACAACCAACAGCAGCGGCAACAGAACTGAATTTTATTTTTTATTAATCCTATTATTTATTAATTTTTATACACCTCGAAGTAGTTATTTCCTAGCTTAAAAGCCATAAAGCACTGTTGGAAATCAAACTATTCCAACATTAAATTAAGATACCAAATTCTTGTTAATATTTTAAAATTAAAATAAATTCAATTGTATTAACATTTTCAGTTGAGTGTAACATAGCTTAAGACAAATTGTTCATATTTGTGCTGAGTTGCACTTAATTACTACCTTAGTAGAGCAACGACCGACATAATTTAAGAATTATTTAATTCCTGGTAGCTTTCTAAGCAATATTTCGTTTGTTTGTTTTGATATTGTAATTCTCAATTTTTACATATATTTGTTGTTGTTTTACAATAATTATTGTTAAGCATTTTATTTGTATATTAACTTGAATATTTTAATTAATAAATCAGATGCAACTTAAACTTCATTAAACCGTCTTTTGATTTGCTTCTCCTTTACACGATAACTTCAGGTTCAAGTGCTTGAAGCTATCACCACGCAATTCCACAAAAGAACACTAGTTTAGGTTCATGTGCCTAAACTAGAAATACACATATTTAGGCTAAACATACAATTAGACTAAACATTTTGGTGACCCCGACAATAAGTCAACAATCAACCTCTGGAGCAGGAGCCAGAATCCGACACGAAGTCAACAGTAAATCTCTGGAGCAGGAACCAGAACCCATCAATACGAGAATTAAACTCTACAGCAGGAGCCAGAGCTCGTCAACTCATCAATAGTCACCTCAACATTAAGGTGATCCCTACGGTCCGAGCCAGGATACAGTCTTCATCAAGACATTCCAGCTAAGATCATCAAAAGGTGGACACAGCAGCCATCTTAATTATCAACAGTCATCTCAAGAGTTTGGTGAACAACGTCATACATACATAACTCGTCAAGTTGGCAGTCAACAACTCAGACAAAATGGAAGCCGAGCAAACTTCAATCGGAGACGAGATACAGAAAATCATCGCGAATTACTAAAAAGATTCCGCTGACAGGAAGAAAAATGTTAATTATTTTGAAGAACGAAAGCAGCGTTTGCAGATTGCCTTCCAACAGTTTGAAGCTACAGATGATCAGATTCGGTCACTGCAAGGAGTCCTGAATCATCATGAATATTTTACAACCGGCTATTACGAAAAAATTGTCGAGTTGAGTAAGCAGTATGAAGAAATATTCGACAGCAGAGCCAAAATAATACCGGCACACCGGCTAAGCAAAAGAACGCCGATGACAATTTTGTGGCCATAAGCACAAATTCATCAAATACACAAATGAATGTTGATGACAAAATCATTTCAATGATAAAAAGGCAAAAGGGGGATACAAGAGTCACTGCAGCGTCTCTTGCCAAACATATCCACCAAACCAATAACCGAACAAAATCGATATTTGGAGTCACTGAACCATTTGTGGCTTCAAATAGAAAACCTTCATCTAACCATTTAAGTACTAGCAAAGCGATGACCTTCAGAAATATGAGTATGATATCGACGCTTACATAGCACTGGAACTACAAGTTCAAGATCAGCGGGCTGCTTTCACAGAACAAAGCGTCACTAGACGACAGCAAGGTGCGGCTACAAATAACAGCCTCAGTCTTCAGCTGCCAAAAGTGACCATACCAAAGTTTGACAGTAATTATGCAACTTGGCAGCAATTTTCAGACTTATTTATGAAGATGATTCATGAACAGGAGCTGCCAGACATACAAAAAATGTGGTACCTGAAAACGAATGTTTCAGGAGAAGCAGAGAGATTAATAAGACATCTCACGTTGAGCGAAGCCAATTACTCAACAGCATGGAGACTGGTGCAAGAGAGATTCAACAACAAAAGAGTCTTTGCATCGGTACTTATTCAAAAAATAGTTGAACATCCAACAACAACCTCTGACGCTAAAGCCATTAAAAACTTCCATGACTGCATTCAGGAGAATTTATTGGCCATTAACAATCTAGGCATCAGGACAGATTCCTGGGATACACTTTTACTTCACATATTGGTAAAGAAGTTGGATCGTCACACTCATATATTGTATGAGCAGGCCCTAGAAAAACCCAAAAAAATGCAAACAATCCATATGTTTCTGCAATTTCTGGAAAATCGGTTTCAAACTTTAGAAACTTTGGGAAGCAACCAATCATCTTTTGAGGAACTATTTGTTCATTTACGATTCGAAATATTTTATTGAATGAAATTAAAATATTTTCACAATGAAGTATACAAAGTTTTATACAAAGTCAACTTGTTTTCAAAAGTATAAGTAGAAACACTATGAGTAGTGAAAGGTATCATTTGTGTATTAAGTAATAACTTTTAACACTTTCCCTCAAATAGTATCTTTCTCTAGTGTACCCCTAACTTATTTTGAAGGTACTTGTGTTTTGATTTTTGTAGGGCTTTCGTTAAAATATCCGCTGTATTATCTGTTGATGCTACATATTTTAATTCAAGTTTTCCTGCTTGATGTACTTCTCGAACATGATGTATTCGTATATCAATGTGTTTACTTCTTGAATGAAATACTGGATTTTTCACCAATTGTTGTGAACTGATATTATCTCCATATAAAACTGTTGACTTCTCTACTATATTTTTAAATCCAAGTTCTTGAAATAAATTTCTAAGGTAAATTATTTCTTTTGCAGCTGTTGAAATCGCCATGTATTCTGCCTCTGTGCTACTTAGTGCTACTGTTGGTTGTTTTTTAGATTCGTAAGATATCGCTGCTCCAGCTAACAGAAAAACATATCCAGTGTATGACTTTCTATCGTCACAACTTCCAGCCCAATCAGCGTCTGCAAATCCATGTAGCATTTTGTTCGTTAAATTATACGATAATGCTAAGTCTATTGTATTATATAAATACTTTAAAATGTGTTTTGCTCCAGCCATGTGTTCCTTATGAGGATTTTTGTTAAATTGTGATAACTTATTTACTGAGTGTAGAATATCAGGTCTTGAACAAATTCCTATATACATCAAAGACCCAATTAAGGACTGATATTTAGTTGCATCTATCTTCTCACAATTTTTGCAATCATTGCAATTTTTAAATTTCATACCTGGATCCAATGGTGTGCTGCATTTTTTACATTCTTCCATTGAATTTTCTTTAAGAATTTCTTTAATTAATTTCTTTTGTGTAATTTTCAAAGAACCAGTGGGTTGTTTTCTTTCTATTTCCATCCCCAGAAAATAATCAACTGGACCCTTATCAACTATGGCTAACTTTAGCTTAAGTTCTGTTTTAATCCGATGTAACGTATGTAATTTTGAACATGCTAACAAAATATCATCAACGTATACTATTATAATGATAACTTCTTCTTCGTTGTTCATAGTATAGGCGCAGTGATCTATTTGGCCTCGAATGAATCCAATTTGCTTTAAGATTTTATCAAGTTTCTCGTTCCATTTTCGACCGGACTGTTTCAATCCATATAAAGATTTTTGCAACTTACAAACTTTTTTTGGTTGCATTGGATCTTCAAATCCTTCAGGTTGTTCCATAAATATATCGGTATCAATATCACCATTGAGGTAAGCCGATTTTACATCAAGCTGGTGCACATACAACTTGAATTCTACAGCCAATGCAAGAAGTATTCTTACTGTAGAATATCTTGTTACTGGGGAAAAAGTTTCTGTATAATTTATGCCGTATTTTTGACTGCAACCTTTCGCAACTAGTCTTGATTTGTACCGTTCGATTTTGCCATATTTATCTTTCTTTTGTGTAAAAACCCATTTACACTTTATAATAGAATTATTTACTGGTCTGTCCACGAGTATCCAGGTTTTGTTTGCCATTAATGATTCATATTCTGCTTTCATTGACTCAATCCACTTCAATTTATCACTTCTTTGTAAAATTTCTCTTAGAGTCGACGGATTCTCAGTATTTTGTGTCAAAACTTTATTACATTGTTGGTTTTCCCTGCTGTCATTGTAATCTTTGTGAGATGTCATGAAAAAATATTTTGGTTTTGACATTGATGTACGATCTCTTAGTCTTTTAGACATTTGAAGATTCTCTGTATCTTCCTCTCTTCTTCTTTTTTTAACTTGTGATTCTTTCCCTTCTATAAATCCTGGCACCTGTGATTCTGCATTCTTCTCTTCTGTTCTAATCTCTTCTTGATTTTCTTCTTTGTCCTCGTGGTTTTCTTCTTCTTGACCTTCTTCTTGGTTTCCGTCTTCTTCTTGCGTTCTTTCTTTTGCTTTTTCTGTACTTTCACATTCCTTTTCATCACCATATATTTTGAAACTCGGTTCGTAATCTTTGAATTTTACTTTGACTATTTCCTCTCTCTCTTGAAGTTCATCTCCAAACCTTACATCTTTTTGTTGCTTGACTTGTTTTACGTCCTTAAGTTTTTCTTCAAACTTGACATCTCTGGTTTCTTTTATATATATTCTATATCTTTCGTCTTCATCGTATCCAATTAAATATCCTTTAGATGCTTTTGAATCCATCTTATTTCTTTTTTCTTTAGGGATATGAAAAAAGCATTCGCTTGTAATGACTTTCAAATGCTTGATTCTTGGTTTTTTTCCTCTCCATATTTCATATGGACTGATACCATCTACTGACGATTTTCCAGTTCTATTCAATATATACACTGCCGTATTGATTAACTCGGCCCAGATTGCTTCCGGAAATTGAATATTTTGGTTTGAATACTTGAATGTTCTCGCCATTTCAACAATAGTCCTATTGTCCCGTTCACTTGCACCATTTTGTTCTGGTGTGTATGGAGCAGTTAACCTTTGTGTAATCCCGTTCGCCTTTAGAATCGTCTTAACTTCTTTGTTGTCAAATTCACCACCATTATCACTTAAAAACTCTTTTATAATGTGGCCTTGTGCCTTTGCAAATGCTAATACTTGTTTTAGCGTATCTTTTGTCTCTGATTTCTCACGTAAGAAAAAACAATATCGATACTTACTATATGTATCTTTGTAGATTATGAAATATTTCTTTTTGTTGAAAGATTCAGGAAATGGTCCACATACATCAGCCGATATTAATTCCCCTGGAACAGTAGTTTTCGGTTTTACTCCGAATGGTTGCCGATGAGCTTTTCCATATATGCAAGCCTCGCAAGTGGTGTTGTCCATTTTGACCTTGACTCCTAGTTCTTTTTCAATCATTGTCTTGACATGACGTTTGTCTTGATGTCCCCACCGTTCATGGTAAAGCTGAAGTATAGAATCTTGAGGTATCATAAAGTTTACCTGGTCTTCGGTTTCTGGAATAACTGCTTGGAAATTTGCTTTGTATAAGCTTCCATGTAAACTTCGTGAACCAGTAATAATCGTTTTTCCGCCTAGTGTAAGCCAACACTCTGTTGCAGTTGACTTGAACTCACTATTTTGGTTTCGATCTTGAGCTGCTAGGACCGAAAATAAATTTTTTGATATTTCAGGAACGTACCATACATCCTTTAACGTTATGTATGTTTTATAATTATTAACTGTTGTCATTATTTTCACTTCTCCTTTTCCAATAGCATTCAGGAATTCCTTTCCTGCAGCCTTAATGCAACATAGTGTCTTGAATTCTTCAAATGACTTATATATACTCAAGTCATTTGTTATATGCCTTGTCGCACCATTATCTATCCACCAATCCTTTGATGGCAGATCTGCTGAATTCGCTCCTCCGCATGTAATATTAAGGGCAAAACTTGATTCATGAGTAGTGGACTTGACATCACCACCCTTGATTGGTCTTCCGTCACTTATCCACTTCCTACACTCTCGAACCCAATGTCCTTTTCGATTACAATAGTTGCATTTATCACGTTCTTTGTGATCTCTTTTGAATGTATTTTTATAAACGTTTTGGTTTTTCTTTTGTGCTTTTATAAAAAATGTTTCTTCATCCTTAGAATCAGCCTTTCTGAAATTTCTTTCAAACATGCATAACTGGTTGGTCATCTCTTCATAGTTTCTTTCGTTGTCCTACGTGAGTAACATCCAACTTGATTTGAAGGTTTCGTACTGTGCAGGTAAGATTTGTAAGATTTTACATACTAACAATAAATCTGGCAATAAATTCTCGTTTCTTGCCCTTAGACCATTATTTAATTCATTCCACAATCCTCTCAATTTTGCGATATGTGTTGAAACATCTTGACTTGAACTCCAGCAGAAAGAAAAAAATTCGATGCAAATCTTGAAAAGTTGATCTTTAGATGTTGCCTCGAAGTGAAGTTTCAACGCCTCCCAAGCTTCAGCCGCCGTTTCTTTGTCCATAATTTTTTCATAGACATCGTCAGTAACCGTGCTAGTAATCATAGACTTAGCGTAACTATTCGCTTTCCTGTAAAGATCACTTTTTTCCTTGTATATTTTTCTTTCTGTGTCTCCAGCTGCGTCATCAGGAGTTTCTGGCTTAAGGAATTTTCTATCTATTACTTCCAATGCACCTTCGTGGTAATCGAGTAAGTCCCGAATTTTTCTCTTCCATATTGGCCAATCGATTTCATTTGCCAATGGCTTAATATGCTTAAAAAAATCCATTTTGAATGTGTATGAGTTGTTCTTGCTTAAATGTTGTTTAATCTTCTTTGGCTTGTCCTTTTAGATTCAATATAAAATTTTTAGGCTTCTGGGCCCATAACCTTTTGAGGAACTATTTGTTCATTTACGATTCGAAATATTTTGTTGAATGAAATTAAAATATTTTCACAATGAAGTATACAAAGTTTTATACAAAGTCAACTTGTTTTCAAAAGTATAAGTAGAAACACTATGAGTAGTGAAAGGTATCATTTGTGTATTAAGTAATAACTTTTAACATCATCAACTCATGCTAAGCCAAATTTTGGGACAGCAAAATCACTGACTACGTATACGAAAAGTAGCCAATCAGCAAATTGCCCTGCATTCAAGCAAAATCATCCAATCTTCAGTTGCGAAATGTTTCTGAAAATGACTGCCAACCAACGACTCAAAGTGATACAACAGTCAAAAAGATGCGTTAACTGCCTTAAACTTTTTTTTTAAAAAAAAAAAAGTCCTAATAGTAATATTGTTTTTATTACATTATGACGTTGAGCCGCTCTCCTCCATCTGGAGGGAGTCAACAACAGCAACAACAACAACAACCGCAACAGTTGCTTCAACAACAACAGTTACCACAACAACACTTGCTACAACAACAACAGTTACTACAACAACACTTGCTACAACAACAACAGTTACAACAACAACAACAACAACATTTGCTACAACAACAATCGTCGCAACAACAACAGTTTCTACAAGAAGAGGAGCAACAGAGCAGGCAAAAAGCTGAAAAACCTAGCTCTCCTGCTATGAAGAAAAATAGCTATTCGACCCAGGTGGTTGTCAACATCACAATCAACCTCTACCTGTACTATTCCTAAGGCACGATCAACTGAAGTAAAAAATAAAGTTCAAACAAGTATAGATCGTTACATAACTTTGAATTCTAAGCGAAAGCTCAGCCCTCAAAAAGGGAATGTAGGAAATTCAAAGATAAATAAAACTAACAATTTCGTTACACCTTCAAATGTTCTATCTGGCAATCGATTTGCACCATTAAGCGAACTTAATGAAAACAATGCTAGTGAACCACCCAAAACTTTTAAGCCGCCTCCAATTTATTTGCGTGAGCGAAGCTCAAACGCTTTAGTAGCAAAGCTAACACAGCTTATAGGGAAAGATAGCTTTTTTATTGTTCCCTTAACTAGAGGTAATCTTCATGAAACGAAGATTCAAGTAAAAAGCGAGGAATATTTCCGCATTATTGCGAAAAACTTTAACGACAGTAATAAATCTTATTACACATACCAGCTTAAAAGCAGTAAAGGTATTACAGTTGTTATTAAGGGTATTGAATCCTCTGTTGACCCTGCTGAAATCAAAGAAGCTTTAGGTCTGAAAAATTTCGATGCTAAAGCTTTAATAAATATAGTAAACAAGGATAAGGTTCCACAACCTATGTTTAAGGTTGATCTTTATCCTGATTCTACTAAATTAAAAAAGAATGAGGTCCACCCAATTTATAAACTTGAATATTTGCTTCACCGTCGTGTAGTGGTAGAGGAACCTCATAAAAGAAACGGTCCGGTACAGTGTACTAACTGCCAAGAGTATGGGCATACAAAAACATACTGTACCCTTCAATCTGTCTGTGTCGCTTGTGGAGAACTTTACCACATTTCTAAGTGTTCAAACAAGTTGAAAAAAGATATAAATTTAAAGAAGTGCGCTAACTGCCAAGGGGATCACACTGCAAACTACAGGGGTTGTCCTATTTATAAAGAGCTAAAAGCTAGAATCTCTGAAAAAAGGAAAGTAATCCGAAACCCAACTCAAAATATATTCCCAACCCATAACTTTGTCCAGCAACAAAGCACTGCGCATCCAGTTAATCCAGCTATTTCATATGCAAATGCGCTCAAATCAGGAGCAACGAACCCTCAACAAAGTAGCTTGGAAAAACAGATCACAAACTTAACTCAAACCCTGAATCAATTTATGGTTTCAATGCAATCAACTCTACAAGATCTAGTTAAAACGCAAAACCAGCTACTTCAAATTTTGATTGCGCAAAAATAAGTCAGCTAAAAATTTGTGCTTGGAATGCAAACGGCATCAGCCAAAATAAAAATGAAATTTTTCATTATGTAACCCATGCAAAAATTGATTTAATGCTTGTTTCAGAGACTCATCTGACAGACAAGCATAATTTTCATATACCAGGATACAAATTCTACAAAACCAATCATCCTGATGGCAAAGCTCCCGGGGGCTCAGGAATTTTAGTTCGAAATCGCCTTAAACACTACTGCTTAGAACCCTTTTCCAAAAATTATCTTCAGGCTACCTCTATTTGCCTACAAAACCATTCCAAAAACCTTACTGTTTCGGCAGTCTACTGCCCACCTCGATTCGCAATCAGTGAGGAAAAATTCAAAGAATTTTTCGATACCTTGGGAACTAGATTTTTAGCTGCTGGAGACTATAACTCCAAACATACATACTGGGGATCTCGTCTTATAAGCCCTAAAGGCAAACAATTATATAATATGTTAATGAAACATCGCACCACGTTCGACTATGCTTCTTCTGGTCAACCAACATATTGGCCAGCCGACCGAAGCAAAATCCCAGACCTCATTGATTTCGCCATCACAAGAGGTATCGATAGAGCCTTATTAACAGCCGAGACAAATTTTGAACTCTCTTCAGATCATTCTCCAATCATTTTTTGCCTTTTAGAGAAATCAGTTGACCTTAAGCCCCCTATGAGACTAACATCGCATAAGACTGACTGGCTAAAGTATAAAAAATACATAAGCTCACACATCCACTCAACCTATTCGATAGAACACAACGAGCATATTGACGATGCTGTTGCCGTTTTTAATA
Source organism: Tricholauxania praeusta (assembly GCA_949775025.1). Classification (NCBI taxonomy): domain Eukaryota; kingdom Metazoa; phylum Arthropoda; class Insecta; order Diptera; family Lauxaniidae; genus Tricholauxania; species Tricholauxania praeusta. Next base: position 105,633,968 of record OX459028.1, read on the forward strand.
CAATACTGTATTCAGCTGCTGAGCACTCAACACCTGATCAGGCTGAGAAAAATACAAAAACCCGTTTCCTTACTAACAGAGAAATTGAAATTCTTGTAGCAGATAAGCGTAGGTTAAGGCGAGAGTGGCAGGTCCATAGATCCCCAACTTCTAAAGCAAACCTAAAAATTGCTACATACAAACTTAGGTCTGCGTTAAAAAACAAGGAAGACGTGGAACAGCCAAAATATGTCTCAAAACTTGCCCCAAATGCTAATGGACTAAAATCCTTGTGGAAAGCCACCAAAAAAATTAGAGCACCCACTGAAAGTGAATCTCCGATAAGAGACCTACATGGAAATTGGGCTAGAAGTGATGCAGAAAAAGCTGAGGCTTTTGCCAATCACTTAAGTACAGTTTTTCAACCAAATCCGTATATTCAAGGTTTCATGCCTTCCCAACTGCCAATAAACACTGATACTATCCAAATGAGTTTCCATAGCAGTAATTTAATCAGTTTAATTCAAGAAATGTGTCCTAAAAAAGCCCCTGGGTGTGATAACATCACTCCCAAAATGATTAAGGAACTGCCTCACTCAGGTGTCATCTTTCTGACCAGGCTTTTTAATGCTATAATTCAGTACGGATATTACCCAAAAGAATGGAAATACTCGTTGATAACCATTATACCAAAACGTGGGAAAGATCGTACACTACCGTCATCGTATAGACCCATAAGCCTTTTACCTTGCTTGTCAAAATTATTTGAAAAATTAATTCTAGCAAAATTAATGCCATATATTACTGATAAAAACTTATTACCGCCTCACCAATTCGGCTTCCGAAAACAACACGGCACAATCGAACAGGTTAATAGGATCACAAATGAAATAAGAAAGGCTCTGAATACTGCACTGCAATATTTCTCGATGTCGCACAGGCGTTTGATAAAGTATGGCATGAAGGCCTTATCAAAAAAATTGAACACCTATTGCTTCTTAATGTTCATAAAATATTTACTAGGAACTAGGAACGTTTCTATATGTATTGTATACCTCAGACTTACCAATCAGTGCCAACACTACCATCTCAACATTCGCAGATGATACCGCAGTCTTAAGTTGTAACCGTTGCCCTTTGGAAGCTTCTCGAAACCTCCAGTTTCATTTGAAATCAATTGAAAAATGGTTATCGCTATGGCGCATAAAAATAAATGAGCAAAAATGCAAGCAAGTTACTTTTACTCTTAGGCGTGGTGAATGCCCTGCAATTGAACTAAATAATATTTCAGTCCCACAGGGTGAAATTGTTACATATCTAGGTATTCAATTAGATCGACGATTAAAACGCAGTTAAAGTTAAAAACCGCCAGTCTTCACTGGTAAATTAATCATCGTTCCCATTTGAAGCTTGAATATAAAATCCTTTTGTACAAAACAATCATTAAGCCAATTTGGTTATATGGTATCCAATTATGGGGTAACGCCAGCTCCTCAAACATTGAACTAATACAACGGGCTCAGTCCAAAATCTTAAGAATATTTATAGGTCCCCATGGTATATACGGAATGAAAACATTCACAGAGATCTATGCATCCCCATGGTAAAAGATGAAATTAACAGAATCAAACAAACCTACGCCATAAGGTTGCTGCATCATCCGAATCCATTGGCTCGTAATTTAACAAACATAGAAAGTCGCTCCAGATTAAAAAGAAAGGATCGCCCTTCTATGCAAGTCACTTACACCGAACCAAACTAAACAGCTCAAACGTTTACCCTTCCCCCGTGGCACTACACGTAATCATCAAGAATCATATGAGGACTTTGTACCGGAACCTAGCTCGTCTTGGGCACACTTGGCAACTTATCGCCGCCAGCTCCCCTTCCGTTGAGGGTGTAAGACCGGGACCTAGTTCGTCTCGGCCACTTTCCGGTGAATTGGAGAGAGTAGCAGGAAGAGAGTTGAAACAGTGTCTTATCGGTCTTTTTTAGGTGCTAAACCGGGACCTAGTTCGTCTCGGCTACCACCACAAGAACGTCCTGGAGGCACTAATCACTCTCAAAGTGGTCGACCGGGACCAAGTTCGTCTCGGCGACCACGAAGACAATCGTTTTTGTGGTACTCAAAACCTCCATTCGGGTAGACTGAGGCCTAGTTCGTCTCAGCTACCAAGCCAAGACCGGGACCTCGGTCGTCTCGGGTGGCAAAGAATATGGGGAGAAGCGATCGTCAGCTGCATCGACACCTATGCTCCAATGAGTTATTCGATCTTGTGCACTCGCTGTGCTGAGCCATACACAAGCTGCACCTACTACACAAGAAGTATAAGTCCCTGCTAACTTTTGTTTCTGGAGACAAGTTCATTATTAAATTATATATTCATTATTCACAATAATAATGTATAATAATGTTACCTAGTTTAAGATTTTAAAACTTATTGTTAGTCTCTTAAGAGAAGATACAATAAAAGAAAATGAAGATTATAAAAAAAAAAAAAAAAAAACTGCCTTAAGGTTGGCCATTCCGCGAAAAATTGTTCTTCAAGAAGCTGTTTCAAATGCCAAAAAATACATACCACTTTGCTAAATTTAGAGCTGAAGCAGTCTACAACACCACCAAAAGAAGGTTATGCTGAGGCCACACAACCAGAGAAGGTGCACAAAAAGAAGGATCCTATGGGAAATTTAGTGGCACTTACAGCATCAAATGTTAAGCAAACACCAAATCATCAAAATTATAAAATGCTTGCTACAGCCAGAATAAAAGTGACAGCGCAGAACGGGACTTGCTGCGAAGTGAGAGCAATTTTAGACTCAGGTTCTCAAGTAAATCTGGTAACAGAACAGTTGGTACGAAAACTAATGGTAAAACTAACTCGCACGTCATTATGCATTGAAGGCATAAGTAAAAGATTTCAAAATTGTTCCCAACGGATAACACTTAACTTGGAATCAACTAAAGGGTCTTACACAACAACAATGGAAGCTTATATTTTACTACAAATCGTGCCAGCACAACCAGCATGCAAAGTAAACACGACAAAATGGCACATTCCTGAAAACATTTCGTTGGCAGATCCAACATTCGGCCAGCCAGGACTATATTTTGACTTATTAACAAATGGTCAAATTCATTTGTCTACTGATCTACCCACTTTACAAAACACAGCACTTGGATGGGTAGTCGGTGGCAAAATCAGTCGTCAGCAAATTGACAAGGCAGTATGTGCAGTGCTAGATGGAGAAAGACTAGACAACTTGCTACAAAATTTTTGGAAATTAGATGAACCTGAAAATTCTGAGCCAAACCTTTCGCCAAATGACAAACAATGCGAAGGTTATTTAATCAATTCATTCCAAGAAAACCCATCAGCATTAGGAGACTCAAGAACTCAAGCTCTTCACAGGTTTCTTTCATTAGAGAAACGTCTAAAAAGGGTACCATTCATCAAACAAGAATGCATTGACTTCATGACACCATATGAAGATCTAGGACAAATGGTTCAAATCAATCCGGAAAAAATTATGCATCCACAATATTTTATTCCTCATCATTATGTACTAAAGCCTGACAGCAGCACTACAAAACTACGCGTTGTGTTTGACGCATCAGCAAAATCATCATCTGGGCGGTCGCTGAATGACCTGTTGCACACTGGTCCCACCGTACAGAGTGAACTTTTTACAATACTTCTTCGTTTTCGACTACCCAAATATGTTTTCACGACTGACGTGGAGAAGATGTATAGGCAAATTATGCTCGACGAGGCCGATCAAAGGTTTCAACTTATTTTTTGGAGAACATCACAGAATGATCCAATAAAAATTTACAAACTGAAAACTGTCACTTATGGAACTTCAGCTGCTCCATATTAAGCGACCAAATGCTTACAACAACTTGCAGAAAAGAGTAGAGCTAGCTACCCATTGGGAGCACAAGCTTTACATGACGATTTTTATGTTGACGATGGCCTTAGTGGTGCAGACAACCTCAGTACAGCCATAGAAATACAGCAACAGCTAACACGGCTTCTAGGGAAAGCAGGGTTTAAATTACGGAAGTGGTGTGCAAACCATCATCAGCTACTTCAAGAAATACCAGTAGAAGACCAAGAAGTCAACTTGGATTTTGAAGAAACATCAATTAAAACACTTGGACTCACGTGGATACCAAAGTCTGATGTTTTCTGATGTCTGTATAAAGGCAGGCAATTTGGAAAATTCAAGAATCACAAAACGCACGGTTATATCAGACCTTGCAAAGGTTTTTGATCCCCTCGGGCTGATAGGCCCAGTTGTTGTATCAGCAAAAATCTTCATTCAACAACTATGGCAACTCCAATTAAACTGGAATGATGAACTCTCAGGAGACTTAAGCACGACTTGGTTAAAATTCAAAGAAGGACTGAAGACTCTCAACAACAAGAAAATAAAGCGGCATGTTTTCAACCAAGAAAAACCAGAATCTATTCAACTTCATGCGTTTGTCGACGCATCAGAAAAAGCATATGGTGCAGCAGTTTATATAAGAGCAGTGTCTAAGAACAACACCGTCATCGTGAGGCTTTTATGTTCAAAATGATGTGTTGCTCCATTGAAAAAACAAACTCTTCTTCGATTAGAGTTGTGTTCAGCACTTCTGGGTGCACAATTTACAACAAGAGTGCGAAGAGACTTGAAATTGGAGAATGAACCAAAATTTTTTTGGACAGATTCATCAATCGTCTTATCTTGCATTAATTCAAAAACAAATAATCATCATACTGCAAATGATTCCATGATTCATGGAATATAACTGACAATTGCTGTTTTCTTAGACCCACTTCATGCAATTGTGTTATAACCGAATTTCTGGATATTCTTTCTGATTGCTGTCTTCATCAAATTAATAATATTCTTAATACGAACAATAGAAACCTTGATCTTGTATTTGTTGATGAATTAAACAACATAACTATAGGTCGCATTGACCCTCTAGTTATACCAGAGGATAAACATCATACAACTTTTTAACTAAAGTATGTTTTAGCATGTAGCTTAGTGAAAACAAATCGTGTAAAATCTCAGAACTCATGTTTCAACTACAAAAAACGAATTATGTCAGACTTAACTCCCTGTTAAACCATATCGACTGGTCAGTTATATTACCTGACAAACCATATTACTCTGTGGCTGATATTGAGAGTTATGCAAAATCATTTAATGAGCGCTTGCAAAATTGTATTTCTAAATCTGTGCCAAAATTTAATTCATCTGTATTGTCAAACGATCCTCCGTGGGTAACAAAAGAATTAAAGTACCTTAAAAATATAAAAAATCGCCGGTTTAAAAAATTCAAAATGTCAGGTAAATCCATTGATTATATAAGCTATTCCCGTGCTCAGTATAATTATCAAAATAATAATAAACGGTCTTATTTAAACTACATTTTATATATAAAACTCAACATTAAGAAGAATCCTAAAATTTTTTACAAATTCATAAACATCAAGCGTAAATCTTCTGTGTATCCTCTTCAGATGTCCTATAATGGTATAACATCATCCGAAAAATGTGAAATATCCAATTTGTTTGCAAACTTCTTCAAGTCTACTTATTCATCTTCTACTTATGATTCTGACGTCAACTACCCATATAATCTTTCGCGTATAAATGAAATTCAACTTCCACAAATTGGTGCTGATTTAGTTAGCAATGAACTGAAAATTTTAAAATGCACTTATTCAACTGGACCAGATAATATTCCTACAAACATCCTAAAGTATTGCGCAAGTAGTCTTTGTTATCCTCTCTCAAAAATTTTTAATATTTCCTTGAATTTGGGCTATTTCCCAAAATTATGGAGAGAGTCTTACATTATTCCACTTCACAAATCCGGAAGTAAGGCTAATATTGAAAGGCTATTTTTGAAAAAAAAATTAATGATCATCTTACAAACATCGTTTCATCCCTGATGACAGTATCTCAGCACGGCTTTCTGAAGGGTAAATCTACATCAACAAATCTTTTGGAGCTCACCACGCTTGTTATAAATGGATTTAAGCGAAAACAGCAAACGGATGTTATATACACTGATTTCAGCAAAGCTTTTGACTGCGTAATGCTGAAATCGCAATGCCGCGTTCGGTCGGTCGCACTCTGACAGCTGAAGTAGAAACAATGCTTGCTTATGCTGTAATCTTAAATGCGACCTCAGGCGTTGCGTTGCGTTTTATCGTAAATACGATCAACGCCATACCCGAAGTTCGAGTAGAGCTACTTTCTACTAGAACGTGCTTTTGACACTTCTCGTTTACCCAGTGCTTCATGCAGTGACAAAATAAGTTCAACTAAATTATCCATTTCGTTCAAATCTATTTATTTTATGAAAATAACAATCAGAACTAAAAAACACGACAAAATTAAGCAAAAAACTGACAAATAGATTCCTTTTATTAACAATGTTGAAATGACAGACGCTCGCAACATTATGATTTACAAAAAGTAAGGTCGGGCGTTTTGACAGCCAATATCATACATTTTAGCAAAGTTTTTCAAACGCCGATCAAAGTTGGCCAAAGCGCGACCGACCGAACGCCGCATTGCGATTTCAGCTTAAGTCATAGCCTACTTTTAAAAAAGTTATATTTAATAGGATTTCCTTCAACGATATTAAAGTGGATTAGATCGTATCTGACGAATAGGAAGCAACAAGTTTTATTCTACAACATGTTTTCTAAACATATAATGGTTTCATCAGGAGTTCCCCAGGGCAGCCATCTTGGCCCCACATTATTTCTATTATTTATAAATGACCTACCTTCTGCTGCAAATTCGACCCATATTCTAATGTATGCCGATGATGTAAAACTTTTTATTCTTTATTCTTTTAATGATCATTTAAATCATAAAACTCTACAAAGAAACCTAAATGAACTTGTTAAATGCTGTGATGTAAGCTTGACATTAAATCTCAAAAAGTGTAAGCAAATGACTTTTTCAAGAAGTAAAGAATTTGAGACTTCATATTCAATAAACGGTTTAAAACTGGAAAAGGTTGACAATTTTGTAGATTTAAGCGTCACTATGGATAAAAAACTTCGCTTCAACGTGCATATTGGTTTAATGGTAAACAAAGCAAAAGGCGTCCTTGGATTTATTAAACGATGGTCTAAAGAATTTGACGACCCCTATACGACGAAGTTGCTTTTCACTTCACTTGTTAGACCAATATTGGAATATGCGTCAGTGGTGTGGAACCCCCAATATAATATATACATTGATATGCTGGAATCGGTGCAGAAACAATTTCTATTGTTTGCACTTCGTGGACTACCTTGGAATCCGGACTCAAATTTACCTTCATATGAAAGCCACCTCAAACTAATACGTTTACCAACACTGCGCAGCCGAAGAATTATGCTTAACGTAACTTTTTTAAATAAACTGTTCTCCGGCTCAATGAACTCTGAGTTGTTGCTAGGTATGATCAACTTTAACAATCCTGGAAGGGATTTGAGACACTTTCGTTTCTTAAGACTTTATATATGTAATTCTAACTATGCTCATTTTTGTCCATTTCGGTGTATATGTAATGATTATAATAACCTTTGTCATATTATTTCACCCATGGACTCTCACAATATTACAAAGCAAAAAATAATTATTTTCTTAAACACTTGATACTTTTTCCTTTGTTTCTGCTGCATAGCCTCTGGGCTTAGTAGAAATTGTGCTCAATCTGTGATCGGAAATTGCTCTACCCATCATTTCGTTCAGAAAAATAGTGCAGTCCCAGTCACCGATCCGTACGATAGACGGATGTGCCTCACGTACGGTTTTGCCTAATGAACGAAGAGCAGTCCGGGCTGTTCGTAGTCGGTCACCGATCCGTACGATAGACGGATGCGCCTCTCGTGCGGTTAGGCGGGTAAGTGGGACCGCAGGGACCGATCGCAAAAAAAAAAACAAAAAAAAAAGAGTTTTGGAGACGCTGGAATAGTGAGTATTTGACTGAACTTCAACACCGCAATAAATGGAAGGATATTTACACAGACATCAAGGAAGGTACTATGGTCATCATCAAGGAGGACAACATACCTCCGCTTCAATGGTCCTTAGGACGAATCCTTAAGGTATACAAAGGAGATGATGGAATAGTGCGTGTAGTGGATGTTAAAACATCAGCAGGAATCATGAAGTGCCTTATAACTAGATTAGCTCCATTATTTCCAGCAACCGAAGAAAAGGACATGCAACAACCACTAAGACGACCGCATTCGGATCCAGATGACAGGTCAAACACATCACCAAACAAAAGAGTTCAAATATCCGCAAGCCCGGCTTTACTCACAATTATCATGGCCCTGATGCTATTACCTCTCGCGCTATGTAATCCAATAAATATAACTCAATTTAGTAACAATATTGTCATATTCTTTGAGTCAATTGGATCCACTAAAATTGCGACAGCAGGATGGAAAATGATAGTTTATTACGACTTAAAACCCTTTTAGACAGAAATGGATGCACTTCATAATGGAACTATAGCCCTTCAACAATTGTGTAAAGAATGGCAGCAACAATCACCTTGCAATTCGCTTATCTCGCATTTTGAGCATGCAAGTTATGAATTGCTTCAGGATAAACATTTAATGTCCACAAAACGCCACAAACGAGCAGCAATCAGTGTTATAGGAAATGTGGCGCGCACATTATTTGGAGTATTAGATTCAGATTATACTGAGGAAATGTCAAATACCATTATTCAACTGAAGGACAACTACAACTATGCAATAAACCTTCTTCAAAATCAAACATCAATTATTGACTCCACAATAAATATCATCAAACGGGTCGAACTTCAGACTCTTTTCAGCAACAAATTGATGATTTCAGAAACGGAATTGCAAAGGATACAGAACAAATCCGAGTGAAACAACTTTTGTTATCTTTAGCAGCAGAACTGTCACTAATAACAGCAAATATTCAACGTACACAATCTGAAATTCTAAATGTACTCACAGACACACACCATGGAAAAATTAGTCCAATGCTACTCACACCTCAACAACTAAAAAGTGAAGTTAACAATATCAGGACTCATCTTCCACCATCACGATCCTTGCCGATTGCAGAAGAAAATCTTATCGAACTTTATAAGATTATAAACGTCAAGGCAGCAATAAGCAGTAATCATGTTATATTCCTTATGGAAATACCCTTAGTTGACCAACAACACTTCAACTTGTCTAAATTGATTCCTGTTCCTACTGTATTAAATGAAACCATGATAGCTATACATACAGAAATAACATTTCTCGTTGTAAACATTCATCGTGATCAGTATATTCCATTTACCAGCAGTGAATTACAGGAGTGTTTTGTGACCAGAGAAGAAATATACATCTGTACAACGAAACAAATTAAGAATTTTTTGGTTTTGTTTTGAGACTAATAATTATTATATTAATAATTTTTGTATTGAACTTTTTTTTAGTCATTTATACAACCAACATGAGAAAGATAACAAGTGGATCAATTTAACCTGGTAATTGGTGACATATGTTTCGGCTATTACCACGTATAAACATATTTATATGCATATACATAGCCTCATCAGACCAGTTTTGGTTAAGTTGTACTGAGAATCGAACACCCGACCGTATGCATTTTTGAATTGCGACGGCCGCTCTAACACTTGAGCTATTGGGTATGTGACCTTGATGTGTACAAAGTGCGTGTTTGGATTTCGCACGTATTGTTCCATTTTTCTTGTTATCTTTCTGAGTTATGTTCAGTTGACATAGCTCTTTTTAAGCTTATTTGGCTTATACATGTGCTATGATTTTTTTTATAATTTTATTTTCATATAATTTCAAAGTTCTGGAAAATTTTCCATCTACTTTTTTATTATTATTGAAAAATTGGCGGGTTCTCCATATATTAAGAATTTTTTGGTTTTGTTTTGAGACTAATAATTATTATATTAATAATTTTTGTATTGAACTTTTTTTTAGTCATTTATACAACCAACATGAGAAAGATAACAAGTGGATCAATTTAACCTGGTAATTAAAAAAAAAAAAAATCATAGCACATGTATAAGCCAAATAAGCTTAAAAAGAGCTATGTCAACTGAACATAACTCAGAAAGATAACAAGAAAAATGGAACAATACGTGCGAAATCCAAACACGCACTTTGTACACATCAAGGTCACATACCCAATAGCTCAAGTGTTAGAGCGGCCGTCGCAATTCAAAAATGCATACGGTCGGGTGTTCGATTCTCAGTACAACTTAACCAAAACTGGTCTGATGAGGCTATGTATATGCATATAAATATGTTTATACGTGGTAATAGCCGAAACATATGTCACCAATTACCAGGTTAAATTGATCCACTTGTTATCTTTCTCATGTTGGTTGTATAAATGACTAAAAAAAAGTTCAATACGAAACAAATTAAGTTCAGCAAAGAATCTTCACAGCATACCTGCGAAATTCAACTATTCAACAACAAAACATCTCCAACTTGCCATGTTTCACAAATTGAAGGAAACCTCATCCTACGACAATTAAAGGATCCGACTAAATGGATCTACGCATCACTCAAAAATAATGAAATGTCAGCAGTTTGTGGTACCGAAATTAGTCAATTTACATTATATGGATCAGGACTACTCGCACTTAATTCAACATGTACCATTAAAAACGGAGAAATCATGTTACACGGCCACTATGCAGTTTCCAACACAGTTACAATTTCATTCCCACGATTTGGCAAAATTCTGTCTATAACGTCTTCGAATGAATGAAAAACAATATTTAATACAACTGACACCAAGATAGAAACACAATTGGAACAACTCTTTGCGCTTCAACACCAATTAAAGGACGAACAATTCGTCTACCTTCCGACAAAGTTGCGGTCAAACAGTATACACCACCATACTGTTAGTTATGTTGCTCTGTCAGTTTCCTTGGCACTAATAATATTTTGCGCATCAAAAATCAAATGCCAACGACAAATTCCAATTCCCGAAGCTAAATGCAGCAACATTGAAATGTCCAGTAACAATCATGAAATCACAGTCAACGCAACCGATCAACCAAATCATCCAGTACCATTACCTCGCCAGCAAAACAACAAATTCGCAGTAATCGTTTAGAGGTTGGTCGAACACACTCCGAACGAGGGGGGGGGGGTGGAGAATGTTGGGAATCAAATTATTTTAACATTAAATTAAGATACCAAATTCTTGTTAATATTTTAAAATTAAAATAAATTCAAGTGTATTAACATTTTCAGTTGAGTGTAATAACATAGCTTAAAACAAATTGTTCATATTTGTGCTGAGTTGCACTTAATTACTACCTTAGTAGAGCAACGACCGACATAATTTAAGAATTATTTAATTCCTGGTTGCTTACTAAGCAATATTTCGTTTGTTTGTTTTGATATTGTAATTCTCAATTTTTACATATATTTGTTGTTGTTTTACAATAATTATTGTTAAGCATTTTATTTGTATATTAACTTGAATATTTTAATTAATAAATCAGATGCAACTTAAACTTCATTAAACCGTCTTTTGATTTGCTTCTCCATTACACGATAACTTCAGGTTCAAGTGCTTGAAGCTATCACCACGCAATTCCACAAAAGAACACTAGTTTAGGTTCATGTGCCTAAGCTAGAAATACACATATTTAGGCTAAACATACAATTAGACTAAACATTTTGGTGACCCCGACAATAAGTCAACAATCAACCTCTGGAGCAGGAGCCAGAATCCGACACGAAGTCAACAGTAAATCTCTGGAGCAGGAACCAGAACCCATCAATACGAGAATCAAACTCTACAGCAGGAGCCAGAGCTCGTCAACTCATCAATAGTCACCTCAACATTAAGGTGATCCCTACGGTCCAAGCCAGGATACAGTCTTCATCAAGACATTCCAGCTAAGGTCATCAAAAGGTGGACACAGCAGCCATCTTAATTATCAACAGTCATCTCAAGAGTTTGGTGAACAACGTCATACATACATAACTCGTCAAGTTGGCAGTCAACAACTCAGACAAAATGGAAGCCGAGCAAACTTCAATCGGAGACGAGATACAGAAAATCATCGCGAATTACTAAAAAGATTCCGCTGACAGGAAGAAAAATGTTAATTATTTTGAAGAACGAAAGCAGCGTTTGCAGATTGCCTTCCAACAGTTTGAAGCTACAGATGATCAGATTCGGTCACTGCAAGGAGTCCTGAATCATCATGAATATTTTACAACCGGCTATTACGAAAAAATTGTCGAGTTGAGTAAGCAGTATGAAGAAATATTCGACAGCAGAGCCAAAATAATACCGGCACACCGGCTAAGCAAAAGAACGCCGATGACAATTTTGTGGCCATAAGCACAAATTCATCAAATACACAAATGAATGTTGATGACAAAATCATTTCAATGATAAAAAGGCAAAAGGGGGATACAAGAGTCACTGCAGCGTCTCTTGCCAAACATATCCACCAAACCAATAACCGAACAAAATCGATATTTGGAGTCACTGAACCATTTGTGGCTTCAAATAGAAAACCTTCATCTAACCATTTAAGTACTAGCAAAGCGATGACCTTCAGAAATATGAGTATGATATCGACGCTTACATAGCACTGGAACTACAAGTTCAAGATCAGCGGGCTGCTTTCACAGAACAAAGCGTCACTAGACGACAGCAAGGTGCGGCTACAAATAACAGCCTCAGTCTTCAGCTGCCAAAAGTGACCATACCAAAGTTTGACAGTAATTATGCAACTTGGCAGCAATTTTCAGACTTATTTATGAAGATGATTCATGAACAGGAGCTGCCAGACATACAAAAAATGTGGTACCTGAAAACGAATGTTTCAGGAGAAGCAGAGAGATTAATAAGACATCTCACGTTGAGCGAAGCCAATTACTCAACAGCATGGAGACTGGTGCAAGAGAGATACAACAACAAAAGAGTCTTTGCATCGGTACTTATTCAAAAAATAGTTGAACATCCAACAACAACCTCTGACGCTAAAGCCATTAAAAACTTCCATGACTGCATTCAGGAGAATTTATTGGCCATTAACAATCTAGGCATCAGGACAGATTCCTGGGATCCACTTTTACTTCACATATTGGTAAAGAAGTTGGATCGTCACACTCATATATTGTATGAGCAGGCCCTAGAAAAACCCAAAAAAATGCAAACAATCCATATGTTTCTGCAATTTCTGGAAAATCGGTTTCAAACTTTAGAAACTTTGGGAAGCAACCAATCATCAACTCATGCTAAGCCAAATTTTGGGACAGCAAAATCACTGACTACGTATACGAAAAGTAGCCAATCAGCAAATTGCCTTGCATGCAAGCAAAATCATCCAATCTTCAGTTGCGAAATGTTTCTGAAAATGACTGCCAACCAACGACTCAAAGTGATACAACAGTCAAAAAGATGCGTTAACTGCCTTAAACTTTTTTTCAAAAAAAAGTCCTAATAGTAATATTGTTTTTATTACATTATGACGTTGAGCCGCTCTCCTCCATCTGGAGGGAGTCAACAACAGCAACAACAACAACAACCGCAACAGTTGCTTCAACAACAACAGTTACCACAACAACACTTGCTACAACAACAACAGTTACTACAACAACACTTGCTACAACAACAACAGTTACAACAACAACATTTGCTACAACAACAATCGTCGCAACAACAACAGTTTCTACAAGAAGAGGAGCAACAGAGCAGGCAAAAAGCTGAAAAACCTAGCTCTCCTGCTATGAAGAAAAATAGCTATTCGACCCAGGTGGTTGTAAATAATGATTCAACATCACAATCAACCTCTACCTGTACTATTCCTAAGGCACGATCAACTGAAGTAAAAAATAAAGTTCAAACAAGTATAGATCGTTACATAACTTTGAATTCTAAGCGAAAGCTCAGCCCTCAAAAAGGGAATGTAGGAAATTCAAAGATAAATAAAACTAACAATTTCGTTACACCTTCAAATGTTCTATCTGGCAATCGATTTGCACCATTAAGCGAACTTAATGAAAACAATGCTAGTGAACCACCCAAAACTTTTAAGCCGCCTCCAATTTATTTGCGTGAGCGAAGCTCAAACGCTTTAGTAGCAAAGCTAACACAGCTTATAGGGAAAGATAGCTTTTTTATTGTTCCCTTAACTAGAGGTAATCTTCATGAAACGAAGATTCAAGTAAAAAGCGAGGAATATTTCCGCATTATTGCGAAAAACTTTAACGACAGTAATAAATCTTATTACACATACCAGCTTAAAAGCAGTAAAGGTATTACAGTTGTTATTAAGGGTATTGAATCCTCTGTTGACAATGCTGAAATCAAAGAAGCTTTAGGTCTGAAAAATTTCGATGCTAAAGCTTTAATAAATATAGTAAACAAGGATAAGGTTCCACAACCTATGTTTAAGGTTGATCTTTATCCTGATTCTACTAAATTAAAAAAGAATGAGGTCCACCCAATTTATAAACTTGAATATTTGCTTCACCGTCGTGTAGTGGTAGAGGAACCTCATAAAAGAAACGGTCTGGTACAGTGTACTAACTGCCAAGAGTATGGGCATACAAAAACATACTGTACCCTTCAATCTGTCTGTGTCGCTTGTGGAGAACTTTACCACATTTCTAAGTGTTCAAACAAGTTGAAAAAAGATATAAATTTAAAGAAGTGCGCTAACTGCCAAGGGGATCACACTGCAAACTACAGGGGTTGTCCTATTTATAAAGAGCTAAAAGCTAGAATCTCTGAAAAAAGGAAAGTAATCCGAAACCCAACTCAAAATATATTCCCAACCCATAACTTTGTCCAGCAACAAAGCACTGCGCATCCAGTTAATCCAGCTATTTCATATGCAAATGCGCTCAAATCAGGAGCAACGAACCCTCAACAAAGTAGCTTGGAAAAACAGATCACAAACTTAACTCAAACCCTGAATCAATTTATGGTTTCAATGCAATCAACTCTACAAGATCTAGTTAAAACGCAAAACCAGCTACTTCAAATTTTGATTGCGCAAAAATAAGTCAGCTAAAAATTTGTGCTTGGAATGCAAACGGCATCAGCCAAAATAAAAATTAAATTTTTCATTATGTAACCCATGCAAAAATTGATTTAATGCTTGTTTCAGAGACTCATCTGACAGACAAGCATAATTTTCATATACCAGGATACAAATTCTACAAAACCAATCATCCTGATGGCAAAGCTCCCGGGGGCTCAGGAATTTTAGTTCGAAATCGCCTTAAACACTACTGCTTAGAACCCTTTTCCAAAAATTATCTTCAGGCTACCTCTATTTGCCTACAAAACCATTCCAAAAACCTTACTGTTTCGGCAGTCTACTGCCCACCTCGATTCGCAATCAGTGAGGAAAAATTCAAAGAATTTTTCGATACCTTGGGAACTAGATTTTTAGCTGCTGGAGACTATAACTCCAAACATACATACTGGGGATCTCGTCTTATAAGCCCTAAAGGCAAACAATTATATAATATGTTAATGAAACATCGCACCACGTTCGACTATGCTTCTTCTGGTCAACCAACATATTGGCCAGCCGACCGAAGCAAAATCCCAGACCTCATTGATTTCGCCATCACAAGAGGTATCGATAGAGCCTTATTAACAGCCGAGACAAATTTTGAACTCTCTTCAGATCATTCTCCAATCATTTTTTGCCTTTTAGAGAAATCAGTTGACCTTAAGCCCCCTATGAGACTAACATCGCATAAGACTGACTGGCTAAAGTATAAAAAATACATAAGCTCACACATCCACTCAACCTATTCGATAGAACACAACGAGCATATTGACGATGCTGTTGCCGTTTTTAATACAATACTGTATTCAGCTGCTGAGCACTCAACACCTGATCAGGCTGAGAAAAATACAAAAACCCGTTTCCTTACTAACAGAGAAATTGAAATTCTTGTAGCAGATAAGCGTAGGTTAAGGCGAGAGTGGCAGGTCCATAGATCCCCAACTTCTAAAGCAAACCTAAAAATTGCTACATACAAACTTAGGTCTGCGTTAAAAAACAAGGAAGACGTGGAACAGCAAAAATATGTCTCAAAACTTGCCCCAAATGCTAATGGACTAAAATCCTTGTGGAAAGCCACCAAAAAAATTAGAGCACCCACTGAAAGTGAATCTCCGATAAGAGACCTACATGGAAATTGGGCTAGAAGTGATGCAGAAAAAGCTGAGGCTTTTGCCAATCACTTAAGTACAGTTTTTCAACCAAATCCGTATATTCAAGGTTTCATGCCTTCCCAACTGCCAATAAACACCGATACTATCCAAATGAGTTTCCATAGCAGTAATTTAATCAGTTTAATTCAAGAAATGTGTCCTAAAAAAGCCCCTGGGTGTGATAACATCACTCCCAAAATGATTAAGGAACTGCCTCACTCAGGTGTCATCTTTCTGACCAGGCTTTTTAATGCTATAATTCAGTACGGATATTACCCAAAAGAATGGAAATACTCGTTGATAACCATTATACCAAAACGTGGGAAAGATCGTACACTACCGTCATCGTATAGACCCATAAGCCTTTTACCTTGCTTGTCAAAATTATTTGAAAAATTAATTCTAGCAAAATTAATGCCATATATTACTGATAAAAACTTATTACCGCATCACCAATTCGGCTTCCGAAAACAACACGGCACAATCGAACAGGTTAATAGGATCACAAATGAAATAAGAAAGGCTCTGAATACTGCACTGCAATATTTCTCGATGTCGCACAGGCGTTTGATAAAGTATGGCATGAAGGCCTTATCAAAAAAATTGAACACCTATTGCCTCTTAATGTTCATAAAATATTTACTTCTTACCTCGAAAGCAGGCTTTTTAAAATAAAATACAAGCATTTTATTTCAACTCACTTCAATATAAGAGCAGGTGTCCCTCAAGGTAGCGTACTAGGACCGTTTCTATATGTATTGTATACCTCAGACTTACCAATCAGTGCCAACACTACCATCTCAACATTCGCAGATGATACCGCAGTCTTAAGTTGTAACCGTTGCCCTTTGGAAGCTTCTCGAAACCTCCAGTTTCATTTGAAATCAATTGAAAAATGGTTATCGCTATGGCGCATAAAAATAAATGAGCAAAAATGCAAGCAAGTTACTTTTACTCTTAGGCGTGGTGAATGCCCTGCAATTGAACTAAATAATATTTCAGTCCCACAGGGTGAAATTGTTACATATCTAGGTATTCAATTAGATCGACGATTAACATGGCGTAAGCATATTGAAGCCAAAAAAACGCAGTTAAAGTTAAAAACCGCCAGTCTTCACTGGTTAATTAATCATCGTTCCCATTTGAAGCTTGAATATAAAATCCTTTTGTACAAAACAATCATTAAGCCAATTTGGTTATATGGTATCCAATTATGGGGTAACGCCAGCTCCTCAAACATTGAACTAATACAACGGGCTCAGTCCAAAATCTTAAGAATATTTATAGGTCCCCATGGTATATACGGAATGAAAACATTCACAGAGATCTATGCATCCCCATGGTAAAAGATGAAATTAACAGAATCAAACAAACCTACGCCATAAGGTTGCTGCATCATCCGAATCCATTGGCTCGTAATTTAACAAACATAGAAAGTCGCTCCAGATTAAAAAGAAAGGATCGCCCTTCTATGCAAGTCACTTACACCGAACCAAACTAAACAGCTCAAACGTTTACCCTTCCCCCGTGGCACTACACGTAATCATCAAGAATCATATGAGGACTTTGTACCGGAACCTAGCTCGTCTTGGGCACACTTGGCAACTTATCGCCGCCAGCTCCCCTTCCGTTGAGGGTGTAAGACCAGGACCTAGTTCGTCTCGGCCACTTTCCGGTGAATTGGAGAGAGTAGCAGGAAGAGAGTTGAAACAGTGTCTTATCGGTCTTTTTTAGGTGCTAAACCGGGACCTAGTTCGTCTCGGCTACCACCACAAGAACGTCCTGGAGGCACTAATCACTCTCAAAGTGGTCGACCGGGACCAAGTTCGTCTCGGCGACCACGAAGACAATCGTTTTTGTGGTACTCAAAACCTCCATTCGGGTAGACTGAGGCCTAGTTCGTCTCAGCTACCAAGCCAAGACCGGGACCTCGGTCGTCTCGGGTGGCAAAGAATATGGGGAGAAGCGATCGTCAGCTGCATCGACACCTATGCTCCAATGAGTTATTCGATCTTGTGCACTCGCTGTGCTGAGCCATACACAAGCTGCACCTACTACACAAGAAGTATAAGTCCCTGCTAACTTTTGTTTCTGGAGACAAGTTCATTATTAAATTATATATTCATTATTCACAATAATAATGTATAATAATGTTACCTAGTTTAAGATTTTAAAACTTATTGTTAGTCTCTTAAGAGAAGATACAATAAAAGAAAATGAAGATTATAAAAAAAAAAAAAAAAAAAACTGCCTTAAGGTTGGCCATTCCGCGAAAAATTGTTCTTCAAGAAGCTGTTTCAAATGCCAAAAAATACATACCACTTTGCTAAATTTAGAGCTGAAGCAGTCTACAACACCACCAAAAGAAGGTTATGCTGAGGCCACACAACCAGAGAAGGTGCACAAAAAGAAGGATCCTATGGGAAATTTAGTGGCACTTACAGCATCAAATGTTAAGCAAACACCAAATCATCAAAATTATAAAATGCTTGCTACAGCCAGAATAAAAGTGACAGCGCAGAACGGGACTTGCTGCGAAGTGAGAGCAATTTTAGACTCAGGTTCTCAAGTAAATCTGGTAACAGAACAGTTGGTACGAAAACTAATGGTAAAACTAACTCGCACGTCATTATGCATTGAAGGCATAAGTAAAAGATTTCAAAATTGTTCCCAACGGATAACACTTAACTTGGAATCAACTAAAGGGTCTTACACAACAACAATGGAAGCTTATATTTTACTACAAATCGTGCCAGCACAACCAGCATGCAAAGTAAACACGACAAAATGGCACATTCCTGAAAACATTTCGTTGGCAGATCCAACATTCGGCCAGCCAGGACTATATTTTGACTTATTAACAAATGGTCAAATTCATTTGTCTACTGATCTACCCACTTTACAAAACACAGCACTTGGATGGGTAGTCGGTGGCAAAATCAGTCGTCAGCAAATTGACAAGGCAGTATGTGCAGTGCTAGATGGAGAAAGACTAGACAACTTGCTACAAAATTTTTGGAAATTAGATGAACCTGAAAATTCTGAGCCAAACCTTTCGCCAAATGACAAACAATGCGAAGGTTATTTAATCAATTCATTCCAAGAAAACCCATCAGCATTAGGAGACTCAAGAACTCAAGCTCTTCACAGGTTTCTTTCATTAGAGAAACGTCTAAAAAGGGTACCATTCATCAAACAAGAATGCATTGACTTCATGACACCATATGAAGATCTAGGACAAATGGTTCAAATCAATCCGGAAAAAATTATGCATCCACAATATTTTATTCCTCATCATTATGTACTAAAGCCTGACAGCAGCACTACAAAACTACGCGTTGTGTTTGACGCATCAGCAAAATCATCATCTGGGCGGTCGCTGAATGACCTGTTGCACACTGGTCCCACCGTACAGAGTGAACTTTTTACAATACTTCTTCGTTTTCGACTACCCAAATATGTTTTCACGACTGACGTGGAGAAGATGTATAGGCAAATTATGCTCGACGAGGCCGATCAAAGGTTTCAACTTATTTTTTGGAGAACATCACAGAATGATCCAATAAAAATTTACAAACTGAAAACTGTCACTTATGGAACTTCAGCTGCTCCATATTTAGCGACCAAATGCTTACAACAACTTGCAGAAAAGAGTAGAGCTAGCTACCCATTGGGAGCACAAGCTTTACATGACGATTTTTATGTTGACGATGGCCTTAGTGGTGCAGACAACCTCAGTACAGCCATAGAAATACATCAACAGCTAACACGGCTTCTAGGGAAAGCAGGGTTTAAATTACGGAAGTGGTGTGCAAACCATCATCAGCTACTTCAAGAAATACCAGTAGAAGACCAAGAAGTCAACTTGGATTTTGAAGAAACATCAATTAAAACACTTGGACTCACGTGGATACCAAAGTCTGATGTTTTCTGATGTCTGTATAAAGGCAGGCAATTTGGAAAATTCAAGAATCACAAAACGCACGGTTATATCAGACCTTGCAAAGGTTTTTGATCCCCTCGGGCTGATAGGCCCAGTTGTTGTATCAGCAAAAATCTTCATTCAACAACTATGGCAACTCCAATTAAACTGGAATGATGAACTCTCAGGAGACTTAAGCACGACTTGGTTAAAATTCAAAGAAGGACTGAAGACTCTCAACAACAAGAAAATAAAGCGGCATGTTTTCAACCAAGAAAAACCAGAATCTATTCAACTTCATGCGTTTGTCGACGCATCAGAAAAAGCATATGGTGCAGCAGTTTATATAAGAGCAGTGTCTAAGAACAACACCGTCATCGTGAGGCTTTTATGTTCAAAATGATGTGTTGCTCCATTGAAAAAACAAACTCTTCTTCGATTAGAGTTGTGTTCAGCACTTCTGGGTGCACAATTTACAACAAGAGTGCGAAGAGACTTGAAATTGGAGAATGAACCAAAATTTTTTTGGACAGATTCATCAATCGTCTTATCTTGCATTAATTCAAAAACAAATAATCATCATACTGCAAATGATTCCATGATTCATGGAATATAACTGACAATTTATTTTAAGATCGTGAAAACTAATGCAAATAATTATATGCTTAAAGCTTTGTTGCATTTGGGAAATCATTTTCTAAATTCGGCAAAACTTTAACTTGAAATTATATAAGTAATTATTAAAATGGGTAACATTTTTGAAAATAAAAATAAAATTTTTTGTAAATAAAAAAAAATTTAAATGCTGAGCTGGATTCGATCTTCGAATCACGGGGTGCAAGGTAAGCGTATACCAACTTGGATACGATGCTTATAATTACATGGTCGTCAATGTTACATATAATTGAATATGTTACAAAAGATGATCCAATTTTTATTCTAATACAATAAGTAAAAGCTCCGTTATATTTTTAAGGTTGTAAGAATTTAGGTTTATGACTTTTCTTTCTAAGGACTTTCTGCACTAATTCATTTAATGCATTTAATCAATTGTATCTGTGGGTGTGTACTGATCACAAGTATTTTTTACCAATTTACAGTTTTGAAGTCCTAAGTGTTTTTCAATCAAAGATTATGTGAAGTTCTAGTGTTCTAAGTGTTTTTTACAATACTTTTTCATAATACATATGTATACAGTAATCCCTGCTTATATGCACGCCGCACAGTGGCTCCTTTTTCAAAAAGTGATTGCTAAAATCAAATTTTCGATTTCTGATTTTCGAAACTTTTTTTTTTATTTTAAAGATAATTGACCAAAGGTTCTAAAATCGAAAATTTTTTTGACTTATGACAAGTGTTTTGGTTTGGTGCTCAAAGTTGGATAACTTTTTATCGTTCATTAAAATAGCTTTTTTTTTACATTTTTCGCAATATTAAAAATGTAAAATTTCAAAAGTTTGAAAAAACATAGGAATTTGAAGTACGCTCTCTGAATTTATGATATTTTAAAATAAATAATTTTCACAAGATGTAGAAAAAAAATTTTAGTTAGTAATTTTCATGAATTTTTCAAAAAAGGTAATTTTTAGCAGAGTTTTTCAAATTTACCTTGGCCTATAATCCACAAATCAATGTCAATCAAGAATTGGTGAATGAGAGATTATAGTTGACATATCTGCCAACAAAAATCATGTGGGTCTTACCTGCCAATATTTGCCAGGTAAGAAGTTATAGCTACTTATGTGACATGATTTGCATAAAACTGAATTTGTTGTGTGATGACGATTTTCAGTCTATGATATTTTGACTTGGAAATTGTTAATCTGAATTTGATAGAATGTTTTTAGCGAATATAGACATGACTCAAAATAAATTAAAAATTGTAAATATGGACATTACCACGCCCCTTTCTTAATTTATTCTTCCTATTTCCAAAACTATTTGACACAAATAGATGCATATGTAAAGAGTACCTAGAAAACTTCTGTCCATATAATATGGGCTTTACCCCACCTCCAAAACGCTTGATTTGTCACTTTTTCCAAATCATTTCACTCTTTTTAAGAAAATTCGCTTTTGTATAGCGAAATAGTAATACTTGCCTCAGATATTTATATCTAAGTTTTTAATGCAATTTAAAAATATCTAGTACTCGTAATGTCAAATATAATAAAGCTGTATTTTTTGTATAGAATACAGGTAGATGCACTTCTGATAACATTGAACTCTAGTGCAGGCCAACTTTATAGACACCTGTTTTATTACGGTAGATATCATACAAGGAATTTAGCTTATTAGGTAGTTCAATTTTTTCGCTGAACAAGTATTATGTTTGAGGTTTGTGGCACAATATTTTGTACCTGTATTTGTATAAAAGTCAAATTTTAAGCCTCAATAACACAGTCTTTTCTGACTATTTAAAGTGTGAGCTACGCAAGTTTCCAAGGAAAATGAGTATATCTTATGAAAATTTGTTTGAAATACATATTTGCAAACAGCGAAAATGGAGATTCATTTTTGGTTGCGGTAAAAAACAAATACCCGAAACATATTAAGGATGAGCATACACAAAAGTTAAAAAACTTTTACTGCAGCACAAAGAGATATTGGGTGTCATGTAAGAGAACCAAAGCGTATTTTTATATAAAGTATGCAGACTTTCTGAAAAAGGACTTTGAGCTATCACTTGATGATATTCCTAGCACATCACAGGCCTCCAGAGGACGACCAGCAAACAAATTAAATTGTGGGGAATTTACGAAAAAGAGAAAAATAGCAGTCGCCACTGGAAACATTTCAAAAGAGAACTTAGCTGATGCGCTCAGAATAAAGTACAACAAAGATCATGAAATGAAATAGAAAGAAATAACGAAAAGAGTTTTATTGGCAAGCCCAATATAAAGTCTTAATTAATTCTTTACAGATACAGCTTTCAACATAACAACATTGGCGCAGCCGGTTTTTCGAGCCACTACTCGGAACCACACATACAAGGACTAAAAAGGACAAAAAGTACCAGGATTCAGTACATACAACGCTGGAAAAAAAATTTTTTGTAAGTATCCTTAGCATATACCACTAATCCATAAACTTCCGAAACACATCGGCACTAGCCATTCCTTAGGAGAGCCTTACTTTGGCAATCATCCTCACGAACTTAGGAACATTAACTATGAGCGATCCTCATAGTCTATGTTATGCATCATTTAGTAGGGAAGTTAGGTTTCATTAAAGCTTATTTCGTAAACTTATTGGAAGTTTATGAATTATAAAAATTAGGTTTCATTAATTCATTTTGAAAATTTGTAACCAAATTAAAAATCTTTTTATATTTTCGATTAAACATCCATTCATTTTAATTCAATTCAAATTTTCAATTAAGAGCTTGGGGATTACTAGTAGTTCTATTATGAATTAAAATTTCTCACTTTTAAAGTTTGTCTAGTATCTTCTGCTCTTGAAAGAAAATTTGCAATTTTATTTTTCACGTGAAATGTTTTAACTCCATACGAAATAAAAAGTCTTGTTGAACTTATTTTTGGTTCCAAAGAATGCTTTAAGTTCTGAGGATCAGTCTATTCAACAAAGACTCGCTTTTGATTGTTATAAATATTTTGATTTTTCGTTAACTCGTATATAAAAAACCTTGCAGAATTTTTTGGGTTCCAAGGAATACTTTCAACTATTCCAAGGATTCGTGTTCTGAAAAGGTCCGCGGTCAATTAATAAAATAAAAATATTTTTCCTAACAAGGAAATAAAAGGTTTAGGTATTTCTTTTCATACCAATAATTCATTTATTGGTATACAAGCAAATCCATACGAAATTTGCGGTAGGTCGCATATTAAGGTTCTGCTTGGAGGCAAAAATTTCATTAGTGCAGTTGGTCGTTCATTCACTTATGAAGTAATTTAAGCCTTGAACATTACAAAACAAAAATAAACAAAAAGAAAAACAAAAAGGAATCATTTTTGCTTTTTGTTGAAGGCAACAACCATTTAAATATTGCTGACAACGTTTTTTGTTTTGTTTGAAATGAGTTTAAGGTAATGAACGATTTACAGCAGAATAAATACGCCCATAAAAAATTGTTAGGAGAATTATGCAGATTTACTGATAAATTGTGGAAATATTTGGAAGACATAGTAAATGATAATAAAAGTTGATGATTTCCATAATTTATCAAATGTCGAAATAGCGGACGTTGTACTTGACGAAATTTTGAGTTTTGTAGAGCAAAGACAGTTTAACGACGCAGGAAAAGCAGAAAGCTGGGAAACAGAATTTCACGCCTTGAAGAGAAGGTACGATCAACATATCATTCTGCTGAATTTAAACTCTGAACAAATAAAGGAACTAGAGGAAGAAAATTTAAATTAAACGACACACTGGATGAAAGAAATATCACAAAGTTGAATTTTTCATTACCAGTGGGACACGATTTAGAAGAAAGTAATCGGTCCATCATCGAGATTAACAAACACGTTCAGGATTTGGAAAAAGAAAATAAAAGGTTGAGCAAAGAGCTTAAAACCGCATAAATTAATTTAATAAACAAGGAATTGCAAAGCCAGAAAATGACGGAGTTAAAAGATCTCGTAGCCACACAAGAAATTAATAAATAGACGCTATCACGATTCTGCGAAAATTTTAGTAAAGATTCAGAGAGCAGATATAGTGTCAATTATTTTAGCAAAAAATTTAAAGAATTGGCAGATATTTGGTCAACAATAATCGTAACCGACGGAAAAATAAAAGAATTCCAATAGCAAAAGAAAAATGATGCGTATTTCACAGAGAATGTTATGTCCCAGTTAGAAGCAAAATATGTGAAACAAAAACAGAAAATGGAAGCAAAATCAACGAAATTTTTGGCAGATTTAGAGGGACAACAAGGATCACATGATGTAAACGTACATACCATGAGGGAAGATGTTTACCATGAAAACACACAACCAATGAGAAACATGTTAATCCATGACCAACAAGCTAATATAAGAAGCTTCAACAATATCGGGAAATGGGTACGAGATACAGTACATTATTTTTCAGGAATAGAATCACCTACACTTAAAGCAGATCTATATAGATTTATAGAAGCATGCGAATCAGTAAGGAGATCAATCAGTCCTGGAGAAGAAGATGAGCTCATTTCAAAAGTAAGACTACACCTAAATGGCGATGCATATGAATTAGTAAGAGCGACTTATTTCAGTAGTATGCAAGACTTATACAAAACTTTAAAGAAATCCTACATAAGGGAAAAGTCTTTAGAACTAATACAAAAAGAAATAAGGAACGCACACCAAGGTCCCTGGAAAAGCTCAGGGATAGGTATTCTACATTGGATGATAAAATGTCTAAAGAAGAGCTGATTCAATCAGTATTAATAGCTTTTAAAAAAGGGTTAAGAAACCAAACAACAAAAGTTTTATTGGTTAATACTAATGCAAATAGTTTGGAAGGTTTATTGGAAGCAGCAATCTCAGCAGAAGATACGCTGCAACATTATGATTATGAACCAACGCTGGGATTAAACGCCTTCCAAACAAAAGTTGACAGACGCAGCTCAAATATTTTGCAAGCTCAACCACTAAGTTGGGCCAAACAACAGAACAGACAGTTCCAACAAAAACCCGCAAACACAAATAAAAATAATTTTTCAAGCAGAAGGCCAGATATAACTTGTTCATTCTGCAACAAAAAGGGACACACAAGAGATGAATGTTTTGTTAGAAAAAACACACCTTTTTGTGAACAATGTTCAGAATACGGTCACCAAACCAGTAGAAAGTGTTTACAGGAAAAGGCGGACACAAAAATCACTGGTCACAATAAAAAAATGAATTTTCAAAGCAAGCAAAGCGGTCAACGAACATTGATTACATGCCGTTGGTGTAAAAGAGTCGGGCATGCAATAGAAAATTGTTTTGCCAAAAAAGACTTTGAAAAGTCTCAGGGAAACTAAGAGGGGCCCAAGACCGGCCAATAGTCTGGGACCCCAAAAAACTTAGTAATATAGGGCCAACTAAAGTAGTAACACTAAATCAACCACAGCAAAGTGCAGTTGATACGTTAACTACTGAATACGAAACAATTAAAGTTTCAAAGAATAATTTTACTAAAGTAGCAACAGTAAATCAACTACAAAAAAGTGCAGTTGATACGTTAACTACTAAACGTAAAAATAAAATTTTAAGTAATAGCTTAAAAAAAGCAGTACAGGAGTGATAAATCATACACAGAAAACTGTAGTTGAGGCATCCCCTGCTATGCAATTTGGAATTAAATTCCTTCATACAGTACTATTAATAGGCTGTTTAATCTTTAATGTATTATATTTAGCTTGTTTGGCTTCATGGGGTAGAATAAAGTCAGTACGTTCAAAATTACTACAGACTAAACCCATACAATTAATTTCAAAGAAATTATTAGAAGCAAACACGAAAAATATCGTAACTGGGAGACATATTTTGTATGGCAGGCATAACGAAAATTTTTTCCAAGCAAAACAAAATGATGTGTTCATAGAAGTGCCCTGTGAAGGTGCTATAGATGGAAAACTTATTTTGTTGGTAGATTCCGGTGCCGATACAAGTTTGGTCAAAGAAAATGCAATGTTGCATTTCCCTGGATTAGATATAAATAATACAAAAGATTTGAGTGGAGCATTTGGTGAACAGGTTACCACATTAGGTACTACCACTATTCATCACAATCAGTATCAAGATCTAAGTTTAAAATTACACATAGTGTCACTAGATCATGGAATACCAGCTGATGGAATAATTGGTAGAGACAATTTGTGGAATCAAACTATCATAAATGCAATAGGTAAAAATCTAACGTTTTTTAATGGAAAACGACAGAAAATAATAGCATTCACGCTAAAGCCGATGAATGACTTAAATAAAATACTATACAATACAGAAACAGCAATAGAAGCTCGAACTGTAAAAATAGTACCGTTATGTGTTAAGACAACGTTTAAAGAAGTTGTTATACACAAACAAGAACTATCACAAGGAGTTTACTTGGGGGAAGCCCTAACCAAAGTGAAAGATGGCATAGTCTATGTGCCAATTTTAAGTTCGTCGGAAGACAAATTTATCATTGAGAAAGATTTCAGACCGAAATTCCCAAATCATAATAAATATAAAATAAAAACAAGTACCGCAATTAATATTATAACGGAACAAAATGTTAGGGAAAGATTAGGCAAGCTATTTGAATCTATTAATTTAGATCCTCACATTAGCAATGAAGAAAAGGCTTCTATAGAAAATATATGTGCATCCTTCCATGACATATTCTTGTTGGAAGGTGATTGCTTATCATATACTCCAGTTTTGAAGCACGATATCCCTACACTGGTGGGTCAACCTCCAATAAATCAAAAACAGTATAGACAACCCCATTCTCAAAGACTGGAAATTAATAAGCAGGTAGAAAAACTGTTGGATGAAGGGATAATTACGCCTCGCACCTCACCTTGGAATTCACCATTATTACTGGTTCCTAAGAAAAGTGGTGAAGATGGCGAGAAAAAATGGAGATTAGTTACAGACTTCAGAAAATTGAATGAAGCTACAATCAAACAAGTTTTCCCCATACCACGAATTGATGAAATTTTACATCAATTAGGACACAGTAGATATTTTTCCACCCTGGACTTAGCAAGTGGCTACCACCAGGTATTGGTAAATGATGAGGATAAGGAAAAAACAGCATTTAGTACGGGGTTAGGATATTTTGAGTTTAACAGAATACTGTTTGGTCCGACGGGAGTACCAGCAACATTTCAACGTATTATGAATCATATACTCACAGGACTACAAGGTCTAGAGTGTTTTGTTTACTTAGATGACATTGTCATATACGGGAAAAACTTACGAGAGCATGAGGATAGGCTTCGTAAAGTGTTCACGGTATTAAGACAACATAATCTTAAATTAAACACGAAAAAATGCAATTTTTTGCGTCGTGAAGTTGTGTATTTAGGACATAAATGTTCAGAGCATGGTGCTTTACCAGACCCAGATAAGGTGAAATGTGTAAAAAACATACAAGTGCCTAAAAACAAAAAAGAAGTGCAGGCATTTCTAGGTCTGGTAAATTACTACCGAAAGTTCTTAAAAGACACGGCAAGATTAGCATTACCAATAAAGAAATTATTGAGAAAAGATGCTAAGTTCATTTGGTCAAATGAGTGCCAAAAATCATTTGAGGACTTAAAAAGGGCGATAATGTCACCACCCATATTGATATACCCAGATTTTTCCAAAGAATTTTTGTTAACCACGGATGCCAGCAATGATGCAATTGGTGCAATTATATCACAAGGAGAAGTCGGTAAAGATAATCCAATAGCATTTGCCAGTAGAGCGCTAAGCGATACCGAAAAGAGGTATTCAACAATTGAAAAAGAATTTCTCGCTATAGTTTGGGCGACGAAAAATTTTAGAGCATATTTGCTTGGTAGACATTTCAAAATATATACCGATCATCAACCATTACGTGGTATATCAAACCTTAAGGATCAAACATCACGTTTGGCACGCTTCCGACATAAACTATCAGAATATGATTTTGAAATTATTTACAAGCCTGGGAAAATAAACTTTTTTTTTTTTTTTTTTAAAGCATAAGCCAACGCTCAGGGGATGCCCCCTATAAATGCAATGCACCGTGTTGGTTTTAAGAAAAGGAGAAAGGTTAGAGGGGAGGGGGATAGATGGAGTAGTGTCGGTGAACATTAGTCTTGAATCTATGGATGTCACAACTGCCGGGGAAGACAGACGCAGGTAAGCAGTTCCACAACTTGATGGTTCGGCCAAAGAAACAATTATCACGAAAGTGTGATGTCCTGTTGAACACCGGGGTGACGCAAAAAGGATAGGCCTGATGGGATGCCCGAGTGCTGCGAGAGAAAATCCTGGCTGAAGGGATCAGTTCCCGTATTTCTCTAGAGCACATCACGTTATAATATCTATAAAAAAGGGTTAAACTTCCTACGTTACGCCGGTGGTAAAGGGATTCGATAGAGGCGATGATAGATTCATCACCTATTAGTTTCAACACACGTCGCTGGACACGATCTAGCAGCTCCAAGGTGGTTTTAGGAGCCCCGTCCCAAATGTGTGAGTTGTACTCTAGTTTGGATCTAATATAAGTGAAATAAACAGTACGAAGATCAACAGGAGTGAAGTATTTCTTACACCGTTTCAAAAAACCAATACACTTGGCTGCATCTTTCGACACATCGAATACATGATCAGACCACCTCAGGTCCGATTGAACCGATATGCCCAGAACGTCAAGAGTTGTTGACCTCGCAATATCTAAGCCAGCCATATTAAGGGAAGGAAAGGAGAGATCCATTCGTCTGTGAGACAACAGACAGCACTGAGTTTTTGAAGCATTAAAATTGACTCGGTTAATACGACCCCACTCGGTGATTGTGTTGAGGTCGAAAACGAGTGAGTCATTCATATGCCGCCTTTTACTTTCAACCTCCACAGAGCTCGGGCGCTTTTTAATGCAATAAGAATGACATATGTTGCTGTCGTCCGCAAAGGAATGGATTGGGTTGGTGGTCGATGACAGAAGGTCATCGATAAAGACCAGGAAAATGGTAGGAGATAGGACAGAACCCTGGGGAACTCCAGCATTGATGAAGTGTTCGTTAGAGGTGAAACCGTCTACCACAACACGGATAGAGCGATCACTACAGAAGCTCGTAATCCAACGAGCAAAGGACATACCAACACCAAAGGCAATTAGTTTTGATACGAGGGCGCGATGCCACACTCGATCAAACGCCTTAGAAATATCTAGAGCGACAACCATACTTTCACCGAAAAGGTGAACACATTGGTTCCATTTCTCAGTGAGGAAAGACATAAGATCTCCAGTACAACGTGACCTAAGAAAACAATATTGGCGATCACTAAGTAATTCGTTGCGCTCCAGATAATTCACAAGGTGAAAGTTTATTACACTCTCCATAACTTTAGAGAGCGCAGAGCATATTGCAATGGGTCGATAATTATTAGGATTAGAAACCTCGCCTTTTTTGGAAACTGGCTGAACATTAGCAACCTTCCAACAAGATGGAAATACCCCACTAGTGTAAGATATGAAAAAAAGATTGCGTAATGGCTGAGCTAGTGTTGAGGCACACTTTCTCAACACATGGGCTGATATGCCATCAGGCCCTGAGGCTTTATTTATGTTGAGGTTTGCAAGGACTCTTTTTACTGCCCTTGTTCGAAAGTAAATAATTGGCATAGCCGAAGACCTATTCTGAACAGGGGGTAAAGGCTGACAGCTAACTGGGAGTGTAGCATAGCATAGCAAAGATGCTAGCCAATAGATCGGCTTTGTCAGCAGGGTCAGTGAATATTTGGTCGTTCATTAAAAGAGTTGGAATAGACGATGAGGTCTGATTCTTCACTCTCTTAACAAATGACCAAAAACTTTTGCTACCTTTCGGTAGTGAGATGATTCTTTTGCGCAGGTTTTGTTCGTGAAGAAACTTTTCGCGCTGAATCGTGGCATTACAGCGATTTCTAGCCTCGATGCGAAGCCTTTTGGTATCAGCATTTTTAATGAGCCGCCAATCCCGAAATGCTTCCTCTTTGGACCTGACTGCAGACTTGGTCTCATTAAACCAAGAGTGGTCCTTTGGTTTAACGTTAACTTTTTTATGAGGTATGAAGGACCGCATGGGGCTGCTTGTAGAAGTCCACGTAAGTGGGGAAAGTCCTGATCGCCACTCACTTGGGAGTGGCCAGAGATGATTCTTTTGCAAGCAGTTCAAGCAGCTCACAAACTTCCGGCCTTTTTTGGCCAAGTATCCTCTGGAGATCCCTTGGACACCCGTCCGGGGGTGAGCTAGTTGTGAGAAGGCGGGTCTCTCCTAGACTTAAAACTTGGAATGTGTGCGTAGGGTTTGGGTCCCACCACACATTATCATCATTTCCAATGAAAACCAAATCAGCCTCGAAAAATAGCCCCCACTACGATGACTTACGGATATGCACCTGGAATGTCCGGACCCTCCATAGGGAAGGTGCAACTATCCAACTGGCGGAAGCCTTCGTAAAAATAAAGGCTGACATCACCGCCATCCAGGAGATGCGATGGAAAGGACAAGGCTGCTCTAAACGGACGAACTGTGATATCTACTACAGCGGCCATGCGGAGAGGCGCGAATTTGGTTGCGGATTCGTTGTAAGTCGAAAATTACGCCACCTAGGTTGCCGGCTCACGCCAATAAACGAAAGGCTGGCTACGATCCGTATCAAGGCAAAATTCTTCAACATAAGCCTAATTTGCGCGCACGCCCCGACGGAGGAAAAGGACGATGCCACCAAGGATGATTTCTACGCGAGCCTAGAGGACGTGTATGACCGTTGTCCGACCCACGATGTAAAAATAGTCCTCGGCGATTTTAACGCGAAGGTCAGAAGAGAAGGCATCTTTGGCGCTACAGTCGGTCAGTTCAGTCTCCACGAGACCACTTCAAACAACGGTCTGAGACTGATCGACTTCGCCGCGGCGCGAAACATGGTAGTTAGTAGTACCAGATTTCAACACCTCGACATTCACAAGGCCACCTGGCTATCCCCGGATCAAAAAACGAAAAACCAAATTGATCATGTTGTGATCGACGGAAGACACGCTTCAAGCGTTCTGGATGTGCGTACATTTCGGGGGATCAACATTGACTCCGACCACTATATTGTTGCAGCTAAGATCCGCATGCGGCTATGCAATGCGAAGAATGTACGCACGGGCATGCAACGAAAGCTGAACGTCGCCAAGCTGCAATCACAACGGACTGCCGAGGCGTACTCCGCTCAACTCTCGGTTAAGCTCAACCAACCAACCTCTGGAACCGACGACGCCGGTGGACTTTGGACACACATCTCCCACTCCATGCGTGCTGCTGCGGAGGAAGTCATTGGTTTTCGACGCCCACAACCTCGAAACCAATGGTATGACCAGGAGTGTCGCGATGCGACTGCTGAAAAAAACGCCGCATACAAGAAGACGCTGCAGTCAGCCGCAACGCGAGCCGTGCGAGAAAACTACCGCGAAAAGAGGAAGGAAGAGAGGCGCATTTTTAGACGTAAAAAAAGGGAGCAGGAAAAGCGTGAGCGTGAGGAACTTGAGGTGTACCAGGGCAAGAAGGATGCACGAAAATTCTATCAACAAGTTAAGCGTCTAACTCAAGGTTTCAAGCCCGGAGCATCCACTTGTAGAGACGAAAATGGAAATCTGGTTACAGATACACAGAGTGTACTGAGGTTATGGAGGCAGGATTTCTCCAACTTGCTTACGGGCGATGATCCCACCAATTCCGCCCAGAGAGAATGCAGTACGATACCACCAATCGATGATAACGCAGTGGAAGTGCCATCACCTAGCCATGAAGAGGTTCGAGTTTCTATCCAGCGACTCAAAAACAACAAAGCAGCGGGTGCTGACGGCCTGCCAGCTGAGTTGTTTAAAGCTGGTGGCGATGAATTGATAAGGTGCATGCATCAACTCATCAGCAAAATATGGCTAGCGGAAAGCATGCCCGACGATTGGAACCTCAGCGTGCTTTGTCCTGTAATAAAGAAAGGAGACCCGACAATCTGCGCCAACTACAGGGGTATCAGTCTTATTTCCATCGCATATAAGATCCTCTCGAGCGTATTGTGTGAAAGATTGAAGCCGTATACAGAAACGCTGATCGGATCCTATCAGTGTGGCTTTAGACCTGGTAAGTCCACCATAGACCAGATTTTTACACTACGCCAAATCATGGAGAAAACCCATGAATATCAAATCGACACTCACCATCTCTTCGTCGATTATAAAGCTGCGTTCGATAGCCCAGTGCGGGATTGCCTATACGCAACAATGTCTGAGTTCGGTATACCTGCAAAGTTGATAAGGCTCTGCAGGATGACGTTGAGCAATACGTTTAGCTCCGTCAAGGTAGGGAATGACCTCTCCGGAACTTTTAATACCGAGCGAGGCTTCAGACAAGGTGACCCGCTCTCGTGCGATCTCTTCAATTTCATTATGGAGGGGATCGTACGAAAATCCGGTGTGCATCATAATGTCACCATTTTCTTCAAAGGTGTTCAGCTCCTTGCGTACGCTGATGATATTGATATTATCGGTCGGAGTAAGAGAGATGTTACTGCTGCTTTCACTGCTATTGAAAAGGAATCAGCCAAAGTGGGTTTGACGGTAAACGAGGGCAAGACGAACTACATGATGTCTACTAACAACAACAAGAGAGCACGGGATCTAGACTCTCATGTTACAGCGGGCAACTGTAAATTAGAAGTTGTCAAGGAATTCATCTACCTTGGCACTGCCGTAACCAGCAACAATGATGTCAGTCTGGAGATTAAGCGGAGAATAACAATTGCTAATAGGTGCTACTACGGTCTCAGTAAGCAATTACGTTGCAGAGCTCTCTCTCGATCGACAAAGCTAACACTCTACAAGACACTCATTCTACCTGTGCTTCTTTATGGCGCTGAGGCATGGGTGGTTTCGACAACAGACGCAGCCGCTCTTGGGGCGTTCGAGAGGAAAGTTCTCCGCAAAATCTTTGGTCCTGTTCGAGTTGGCGACGACTATCGCATTCGAATGAACCACGAGCTGTATGAGCTCTACGCCGACATTGACATAGTTAAGCGTATAACAATACAGCGACTACGCTGGTTGGGTCATGTCCATCGTATGGATAAAGAAGCTCCAGCGAAAAAGGTATTCGAAGGGAAGGTCCCCGGTCAACGACGAAGAGGGAGACCAAGCCTCCGGTGGATAGACCAAGCTGAGGAAGCCCTAACCGCGCTTGGCATTAACGATTGGAGAAGACGCGCGCAAAACAGAGGCGCCTGGCGAGAGCTAATGAGGTCGGCCGTAACCTGACAACGGGTTGTTATGGCCATCTAAGTAAGTAAGTAAGTAAGTAAGTATGAAGGACCGCATACCTAATAAAATTATTTCTTGAACCATTAAAGCCGCGGCATTTATGTTCCTATCAGCGAAACACAATTTCCAATTGAAATTAAGAAAGAAATTATTTAGCGCAATCCAATTTGCTTTATCATAAAGCCATACAGTCCGCTTCGGGGCTTTCGGCGAAACAGTGCGTAAACTTTTAAATGGGAAACCAGCGGAAATAGTACAATGGTCCGAGTTACCAAGAGGTGCAAGGACAGACACATCGTAATTTTCATGATGAGATGTCAGAAAGAGGTCTAGTGTACTTAAGCTATGCCCCCCAACGCGTGGAATGTACGTGGGGTCATTCACTAGTTGAGTCAGTAAATTGGAATCGGCAAAAAACTCAACATAACGACCTTCAGGAGTTGTAAGGCCAGAATAGCGCAACCAATTAGAGTTATGAACATTGAAATCACCAGCAACTACAATTTCACTGTCTGGGTACGACTCTAAAATTTTGGAAATCGAATCAGAGAGGACGTCTATCTTTTCAAAAGTAGGAATCCTCCCTAAATTCGGGCTTCTATACAGGAAGCAGAAATGCAGAATGTGCGACTGGATTTTGAACTTAATCCACATAGAACTAAATTCGGCATCCGTCGTGTTCAAATGTTGCTGACACTGGTACGCAACATCGCTACGTATATATACAGCGAGGCCCCTATGGGGAGAAAATAATGGCAGAAGGTGATAACCAGGTTTCCGGAAATCCAGTGGATCAGCATCCCCACACACCTGAGTCTCACCATCCGCCATTACTTGGGGATGGAAACTAGAAACATGGGCATAGACCGAAAAAAAGTTTGACCTAAGGCCACAAATATTGCAAAAATCAAAGCGAAATCTCTCCGACATTTGCGACATCACAAAAACCCAAGAAGAATATTAATGCTAAATTGTAAGTGGAGTAAAGGCCAGTAATTAAGAGCGAAGAGAATAAGAGTGGGCAAGTGTTATCCTTTGACCACTCAAGACTCAAGCTCCTAACATAGCCCCAGCCACACTTTACAAATAGCTTAGGATGGGAATAGGGAGAGAAAAGGCTACCAAACAACATAAATTACAAAGGAGAGGGCATAGAAAAGCCCTTTACGTTAACATTAACTTTAGCGTCAAATTTATCCCAAAATTAAGAGTAAACTCCCTAATCCGGGAGCACTGCTGCGACTTGGCAGCGACGTCGGTATGTAAAATTGTAACTGCAGTTTATGATGCTGGGCTAGCTGTTGTTGTTTTTATTTTTATTTTATTTATTTTTTGTTTTGTTGCAGTATTATTTTATTTTGTTTTGTTTTGTTTAGCGTCTAACGAAAGACTTGTCGGTTTGTTATTGTAAAGCTTAATAGAATATGTATTAAATGGTAGATTTTGTTATTGTTTAGTAGTAATTGGATTTATTGTTTTCTGTATTTAAGCATAGGTAAAAGAACACGCGACGAAAGCAATATAAGAAAAGACACGAGTCACAACATTAAGACATAACATTAAAAACATCAAAACAAGACGCAACAGAACAATAAGGGGGACCGCGCGACACGTCCTCTCCCTATGAGATGTGAACTACTACTGATAGATATTTTTCCACCCTGGATTTAGCAAGTGGCTACCACCAGGTATTGGTGAATGATGAGGATAAGGAAAAAACAGCATTTTGTACGGGGTTAGGACATTTTGAGTTTAACAGAATGCCGTTTGGTCTGACGGGAGCACCAGCAACATTTCAACGTATTATGAATCATATACTCACAGGACTACAAGGTCTAGAGTCTTTTGTTTACTTAGATGACATTGTCATATATGAGGATAGGCTTCGTAAAGTGTTCACGGTATTAAGACAACATAATCTTAAATTAAACACGAAAAAATGCAATTTGTTCAGAGCATGGTGCTTTACCAGACCCAGATAAGGTGAAATGTGTAAAAAACGTACCAGTGCCTAAAAACAAAAAAGAAGTGCAGGCATTTCTAGGTCTGGTAAATTACTACCGAAAGTTCTTAAAAGACACGGCAAGATTAGCATTACCAATAAAGAAATTATTGAGAAAAGATGCTAAGTTCATTTGGTCAAATGAGTGCCAAAAATCATTTGAGGACTTAAAAAGGGCGATAATGTCACCACCCATATTGATATACCCAGATTTTTCCAAAGAATTTTTGTTAACCACGGATGCCAGCAATGATGCAATTGGTGCAATTATATCACAAGGAGAAGTCGGTAAAGATAATCCAATAGCATTTGCCAGTAGAGCGCTAAGCGATACCGAAAAGAGGTATTCAACAATTGAAAAAGAATTTCTCGCTATAGTTTGGGCGACGAAAAATTTTAGAGCATATTTGCTTGGCAGACATTTCAAAATATATAACGATCATCAACCATTACGTGGTATATCAAACCTTAAGGATCAAACATCACGTTTGGCACGCTTCCGACATAAACTATCAGAATATGATTTTAAAATTATTTACAAGCCTGGGAAAAGAAACTTAAACGCAGACGCTTTAAGTAGATTACCACAAACAAATGAACAAATAACAGTGGTACAAACAAGATCAAAGGCTAAAAATTCTGCAATAGAAAAATTTAGTATTTCAAATGAGGTGGATAAGGACATGGTGGTTGAAAGTAACACAGAAAAAACAGTGGTCATACTTAAAGATCCTAAAGAGATAGAAATAGTATTAAGGGATTTTCATAGTACACCATTAGGCGGGCATCAAGGTGCAGTTAAAACGCTTCTAAGAATAAGGAAGCAGTATAGATGGCCAGGAATGCAAAAAGATGTAAAGGAATACATTAAAAAATGCACCAAATGTCAAACAAACAAAAGTTCAAGACTCACAAAAATACCTATGGTTTTAACAGATACACCAAACAGACCTTTCGATAAAGTGTACATGGACATAGGCGGCCCATTACCTGAAACGGTATCAGGAAATAAATATATACTGACATTTCAGGATGATTTTTCAAAATATATGGCGTGTGCTGCAATGCCCGATGCAGAAGCAAGTACGGTCTCGAAAAAATTTTACGACGAAATCATTGCCAGATACAATATCCCAAAGATATTAGTTACTGACAATGGTACAAATTTTATTGCGAAATTGTTTTCGGACACTTGTAAGATGCTGGGAATTAAAAAGTTGCACATAACACCATATCATCCACAGACTAATGGTTCTTTGGAAAGAAGCCACAGGCCACTAGCAGAGTACTTGCGAAGTTTTGCTAAAGAAGATGGTTCGAATTGGGACCAATGGCTGACGGCAGCCATGCATGTCCATAATAATACGACACATACTTCTACTAAGCAAACTCCGTTTCGTACTTTGTACGGTTTCGATTTTGAATTGCCTACGAATTTGAAACGAAAATGTTCACCGCTATATAACGCGGAGGACCAATCAAAAATATTAAAATTTCAAATTCAAAGAACTCACGAACTAGTGAGGAAGAATCAAGAAAAGGCAAAAGAATTATCGAAAAAACAATATGATGTTTCAACCAACCCAGTTAAATTTAAACAAGGGGATAAAGTTTTGATGAAAAATCAGACTAGGAAAAATAAATTTTCTCCGATATGGATAGGCCCATTTGAAGTTTTGAGAGACAGAGGGCCTGTTACAACAGAAGTTGTAATAAAAGGGAAAAAGAAAAAGTTACACAATAATTTATTAAAATTATTTAATGAGCCGAAATAACAATTCCAGCCTTATTGAATTAAAACCTATGAATTAAATGCAACGTGTGCTATAATAGGCATGCGCAATCACATATAAATAACCTATATCAACGGTAGCATTAGTAATAAAAACAAAAACAGAAATATGAAACGTTTCTTTTCAAATTGAATATGCTAATGAAAAAAGAAGATAATATATTGATTAATTGCAAAAATCAAAACTGGGCCATAAAATATTGACCTACTTCTTATTTAATGTTAACCAATTAATTAAAAATAAGCGATTTTGCAAAA
Organism: Tricholauxania praeusta; assembly: GCA_949775025.1. Taxonomy (NCBI): domain Eukaryota; kingdom Metazoa; phylum Arthropoda; class Insecta; order Diptera; family Lauxaniidae; genus Tricholauxania; species Tricholauxania praeusta. The sequence goes on from OX459028.1 coordinate 105,672,113, forward strand.
TTGATTTTGTATTTCCCAATTCATGTCGACTTGTAAACAATGATATGCAAAACGAAACATGACATGTTGAAAACTTTAAATGAACGACTTCATGATTTTGCTTAGTTGCATAAATTGAATGTTGGTAAACAAATCAGCATAGTTTCAAAAGAAAAACGGAGTAAATGCCGTCTATGCAAATATATATTTTTGTGCATATTAGATAAATGCATAAACATATATAACATTTACAAAAAGAATTAGATGTTTAAGAATAATGAATAAAACGAAACGGAGTAAATGCCGTATATGCAAATATATATTTTTATGCATATTATATAAATGCATAAACATATATAATATTTACATTAAGAATTAGAAGTTTAAAAATAATAAATGAAACAAAACGGAGTAAATGCCGTATATATATATATTTTTATGCATATTAGAAAGATGTATTCACACATTTACATTTTTTTTTATATACAATTTAACTATAAAAACTTTATTAGGGTACAAATACCTTTATAATTATGTAAATGATCATGAGAAAAAGAGTTGATTTTGATTTTGTTTTAACATTGAACTTAAAGGGAAAATAGATAGTTAGCGAAATAAATAGCTATTTTATTATTATCATGGTCCTATACTACAGCAGTGGCAAAGGAAGGTAGAACAAATGGCTAGAAATACACTCCAAGTGCATGATTCAAGGGAGCAAATACCAAAATACTAACTGTTTTTCTGCTTATCAAAGGTCATAGCAGAGAATCCAAAAACAGTTCATAATTGTCATATTTTAAAGAAGACAAAGGCGTACCTTTATAGAAGCTTAGCTGAAGAAAATTGTATAATATCCAGCATTAGAAGCTATTAAAGAAGTAGTTGTCAATCACTACGTGGTGACAACCAATTCAAAGGAAGGGAGAGGGTTACAAGTTACAGCATAACGCCTCCCTTGTCGAGAGATGTGGCATAATCCGTTCCAACAACAATCTAAAAGTAACGTAATCCACATATATGACGTGAAGCAAGCCATACTCGTATATTAATATAAGGCCGAATATACACTAGCGTTGCTCCTTAAATCAAAGCAAAGCATAATTAAGTTTGTGGAGTAACGAGTCGAATTAGCCACACAATCAAAGCCAAGCAGTTTCCAACCAAGGGGGACAAGCGGTGATGGAGTAAAGTAGGGCCATGAATTAGGTAGGGTCATTTAACAGAGTATCTTAAATATATAATTTTCGTACATGTTTAAAGGAAACAATTTTAAACTAGTAACTAAACATTAAAATAAAATAAAAACATTATGAAACACAATAATGTGTTATTAAGAAAAAATTATAGTTAATTCTTAGCCATAATTTTTTCTTATCCAAAAGGGTAAGGAATGTTGTGTGTTAATTACCACTGTATATCACAATGTGTTGTTTTAACAAAAACGACATATTGTGGTATATTTTTGGGATGATGATTAACATCATCCAATAACAGTAAATTTCTGTTATTATAATACGGCATATTTTTGGGCATTTGCTTATTTGTTGGTCAGTTTAAGTTGCTATATGAAAATTCTACTTGTTGAATAATAACAAGAATGAGAACAATGCAATGAAACTGCAACAACAAAAAGGCAAATAATGCAATGCAAGTTATGAAACCCGGAAATATGCCAACCTCACTATTATTGTAGGCCAAAATTTAAACTAGAATAAGATTTTTACTTATCAAACATTTTGTTCTGGTTTACATTTTTAAAAAAGGCCAAATAATTTAACCTAGAATAAATTTCTGTAGGTTAAATATTTGCAAAGTAGATTAAGTTTGTTTTTGTTAAAATTGTTGTTTTTGTTATCTAAGTAAATAATTTTAACATGTAATTTGTTTTTGTAATTAGCATCATAAGAGGTGTTAAGTTATTTGAGATTTTTAATAAAGATCAGAGTTTGTTCTAAGTAGAAAAAGTAAAGTACTTATTTTATTTACGTGTAGAATTTTATGAAGATATAAAAGGAAATACTGGTAAGTATCCTTCCCAATATAAAGTCTTAATTAATTCTTTACAGATACAGCTTTCAACATAACAACAAACGCGAAATCGCAAAAGGCGCCACTGTGCGCCGTTTCATGGTCGCCATTTCCTTAAAAAAAAAAAAAAATCGAAAACACCCGTTCTCATATGAAAGCTCTTGAGCATAGGAACATTTTGACACCATAAATGCGTTTTTCCGCTGCGCTGAATTTTGGGCAGACCACTGTCCCGGTTGACATGGAACGTCCCATATATTAAATTTCTTTCAACCTAAGATTGAATAAATGGAATCATGTAAAACGAAAATAAAAAGGTTTCAATAAAACTCCCGGTTCCGAAAATTAGTCGTACGTTAGCCACCTGCAAAATACAAATTTTTGTCGAAGAAAAAACACTGAAAAAATAAATTTTAAAGTTGTTGATGGTCAACTATCGGCTATACTTGGTAGAAAAATGTGTGAAAAATTCGGATTCTTAATACGCGTTGACAAATTATCAACAAAAAAGAAGGAATCAAATCGGTTTGCTGTATGAAATAGACTTTATAGAGGACTCAAAGTTTCAAATAATTCTCTCTCGGAGAATCGCACATTCCTTACGTGAAAAAGTCAAAGTCGAGTTGGATAAAATGGTCAAAATACAAATTATTAAGCCAATACTAAGCCAACGCCGCATGTATAATGTGACCAGGGGTTCTTAATATTCTTTGTCCCTCTTTGTCCGTGCGTACGCATGGAAGCGGCTTAGGGAAACCGCGACCCTAGCAGGGAATATACTTCAAGTCTTGTCCTTAGAATTTCTTTTTTGTAAGCCACGCATAACACAGATGGCGCCCAACGAAAGTCAGAAAAACAAAATTGATAAAATTTTTCGTTTGATTTAGTTTTTACTGTCGAAATTCTTATATTTTTTTTTTTAGTTTCGGAACTCAGGGCCATTTTTTGAAAAGATGGTGACGGGCTTAGCAATCCCGCGTATCCCAGCGAATCCAGGGAGCATCTGTTCCCAATATTGGGCGGCTTCCTGGTCAGCGTCTGACCCGCAGTGGACGGCTGTATTTGGCATGTGCTAACCTTGCATTGGTTTGGGAAAGCCTGGTAGTATTTAGGTTTCAGAGACGTGACTTAGGCCGACCCATATTGGTATAGAGTGGGTAAATACAGATTTCAGGAAGAGAATAAATTAACGCCTGCCACTCTTGCCTGAACCATATCCTATAATTTTGCTTTGGGAGTAAGTGAAGACTTGTAAAAGTACCAGCCACAGGACAAATTTTAGACCGATGCTCCATCTGGTGCGAGAGAAATCTCGAAAAAGTTTCAGCTACTGGATAATTTTTAAACCGGTGCTGCGTACGGTATAGTACTTATCTCGGGTTAAAGGCGAAATCTTCTAGTCCCCATAAGGGTTGCGTAGTCGCGAAGGATGGTTCAGGCATAAGGCTACCAGATGGCCTGCCTACAAAAGTAGCACATATCAAAAAATTACAATTTTGTAATGAAAACCAAAAATAAAATTCCAATTTTGTAATGAAAACCAAAAATTTTTTTAATTCCATACAAATATTTTTGATGAGCAAAAAAAAAGGTCACTTTGTACGACAAAACCCCAGCAAATTAAAAGAATATTTCAAATGCAAACATCGAAAGTAGCAAAACCATCCAAAAGTAGTACATTTCGGGTGAAAAGTAGCAAAGCCTTGCAAAAGTAGCACTTTTGCTACTAAAGTATGCCATCTGGTAGCCTTATTCAGGCAGAGTGACCGGGGAAGTATGAATGAACGGTTGTCTTTTTTCTTTGTTTGGCTTCGCGGTTTTCTGCACTGGTGCTTTCCCTGATTAACTGGCAAATCTTTTTTTTTCAAAAATTTTAAAAACTTGAACTAAGCTATACTGACGTATTTTTACCTTTTCCATTACATTAAGATAAGTAAAATTATTCCCTTTAATTAAAATTTTCATTTTAAGATTTTGCATATATTAGAATTAATTTTATTTATTTTACTTTATAAATATACTTCATAAGGTGATGATTCCAAAGATTTAAAAGTGATTCAAAAGTAAAAGCGTTGTAAGTTTCACATTGCATTCCAGAATACCTAATTGTTTTAATGTACAATGATACTTATTGTCTTGAAGCAATAAAGAAATTTTTTTGTCTCAATATAAAATTTGGACGAAATGTAGTAAACATTTCAAAATGCTCAAACAATCTTTCGGGAAGCCATAAACAGAGCATGATGTCCATCGGGGACACACGTTCTTCCCACCCAACCCGGAGTTCCAATTAAACTTAGATAAATTAAAAAATCATGAGGCTTTTTTTGTCTTAAATTGTTTTCACGCACGTAACTTTGATTTTGCCCGACTAACTCAGTCAGTAGAGCATGAGACTTTTATTCTCACGGTTAAGAATCGAACCCCACGTTAAGTACGTTTCACGCAGACAAAATTCAACCTTACGGTTGGATTGGGTTTCTGCTTTAATTCGTTTTTATTCATATCTATGTTTTTGCCCGACTTTACGTGGGTCGTGCCACACGACTTATTCTAAATTTTCAATATGGCGTATATAAAACTATAACAAACGATTTGGGTTACTTTTTTTTTAAATCCCTTTCCCGTTTGTTCTATTGACTGAAAGCCTGATAAAAAAGCAAGTTTGTTGCAGATTTATTTTCAAAAAAGATAAGAAAGACGTAAACAACACGATTGCAATTTAACAAAATATATGGGAACATATCTCAATTGAAGTTAAAATATCACTTTTATAGAGGTATTAAAATGGTTAGAATCACCCGATAAAGTTTTACAATAAAAACTTGAAACCTCTTTGTTAATCCAGCAGACAGTCTAAGCAATGAGAACGTGCACTCTGACGTCCATATTAAACCCTAAATTCTTTTTTTTTTAAATTTTCCAAAAACATTTTAATTTTTCACTTCAATTTAAATTTTATACCATAACCCAGTATTCAAATAAATGTAAAGCAAAAATTAAACATTAAAATTATACCCAATCTAACAAAACTGTTACAAAAAATACTAAGTCATTTTAATCGTCATCATTAAAAATGTGAAACAGGCCGAAATAAAAAAAGTAGGCACAAAAGGGCCAAGGCACAATGCCTGTTATATTTTATGTATGTATGGTGTGGACAACGGACGGACGGTCGGGAAACGTGAGTAGAAACAAAGAAAGTTGACCGCGTGGAGACAAGAAAAAAATGTACCATCATACAGAAAATCAGTTGGCGTTTATCAGAAAAAGCGTGCAGACGTGTAATTACGGTTGTCGCAAACCACGATAGTAGCAGCTGCTTGAGCACTTTGAAAACACCAAGTAGAACATGTAAAAATAGTGAAAAAAATACAATTGAAAATTGAGAGAAATAAAAAAAGTTTTGATAAAAAAAAACAACTTAAGCCCTGATAACTTTCAAAAAATTAAAACAAATGTGTCAAAAGGAATATAATTTAAAAAAAAGCAAGGAATGAAATAAAAGAAATGCATCAGTCAAGATTTTATCGTGAATGAGATTCTAGATCTATCTCCAGATCTAGAAAATAGAAAAGAGAAAAAATATGTAGATTGCAAAATTACTTAAAAATCAAAACAAATCAAATATCAGTTTACAAAAAAAAAAAAAAAAAATTAACTACTACAGATAAACTAAATATAACAAAAGAATTTTCATCAAATATATCAGAAAATGCAGTTGACTTTCTTACGCAATTTGGCTCAATTTGTGGCGGACGCGAATGGCAGGCAGAGAACGACGAGACAAGTTTCAATAAAGACTGTCCAAGTAATTAAAAGTGAAGATAGCCAACTGAAAAAAATTAAGAAAAGAGAAAAAAATAAGTTCCGGCTAGCGTGTTTCGGTTTCGCCAAATTAGATATCATCGTGGGAACAACATAAATTAGAACTGCAAGCTCAAAAATTAAAAAATTTTACAGAAACTAAATAAAAGGCGAAAAAGAAATAGGTAATTGAAAACCAAAACTATATTGGTCGCCACCGCCTTCAAATTGATGATATTTACTCGAGGACAAGCGCTTGTGCTGGCAGTAATGGCAAGAGCCGCTAGCGGAGCAACCCGTAATGTAACTTCAATAGAAAAGAACAGCTGAAAATATAACCAAATAAGCTGAAAGTAGAAGAAAAGCTGAATATAGAACAAAACAACCAGAAAATTACGTTATATAAGAAATTCATCAAAAAATAAAAGACATACGAACCGAAGGCAAGAGTATCCATTAGCGGGTGAAGCGCATCAATCCTGGTATACGGAAACTCAGCGGCAGCATCACCTACAAGAAAGAAAGAAAAAAAATTGGATACCAACCAAAAAAAATCAAAGCAAGTATAGATGAATTTTTTTGCTGAAAAGAAATAAATAGAAAGTTATTAGTATTTAAATAAAAGAAAAATGTTTTTGGTTTAAAGATTAACCTTATATACCAGAAAATTTTCCGAGAAATTTGTTTTTTTTTTTTTTTGCTTAAAAATTAAGGAAAATCGGAATTTATGTAATTTTTAATTTTCTTAGTTTATGTGTCAAAACAAGATAAATTAAAAATGTATGTAAGTTATGAATTTAAAAAAAAAATTGTTGATTTTCTGGTTCTTATTTTTAGTGTTTGTCATACAGTTTTGGCAAACATTTTTTTTTTTTTTCAAAATTCTGAACATAAGGGTGACATAATCAGATGAGTCTTTATCAAAGTACCCTACAGGGATTTTAGCGCCAACACCTTGTAAGAATATATTAGAGAAAAGGTCATACATATAAATTAATCTTAATACAAAATAAGAGACCGGCCCTAATTTAGTTCATATACAGGTTTTGTTGAAACTGTTATGAGTCTGAGATCAGGTAACAGAGGCAGAGCATTAGAGATTAGACCACCAAGATTCAGAGGTCTTTCTGCCCATACTGGTAGTGATAGACCACTTCGGGGTAGAGCCTATAACAGTACACCAACTCAAATGTCTTCCACAACCACAAACACGACTGTCACTACTTCTGCACCAATTATGTCAGTGCAGCAAAATAATCCCATTACCACTGCTAATGTAAATCCGATAGGAAATAATGTTGGGGTAAATACAGATAGTAGTACCGATAATATAAATGCGGTAACGTCACCACTCTACAGCAGCATAACTGCGCAAGGTATCCAGGAAGAATTTGGACATTTAAATAGGCACATCACAATGGCACAACGTGCTCCTCTATTGTTGACCCCTAGTACTGTTATAAATGAGCAGGGCCTAACTTTGAGGGAATGTAAGTTCTGGTTTGGTGCAGGCTAGTGTAATGCAAGAAGTAGAAGCTTGCATTCTTCGGCTCGTGCCACGAATTGTTGCCGAGTCAATGCAAGCTGAAAGAGAGCGTCACTTTTGCCATCAATGAATTTATTCTTTGATCGAGCTGGTTCACGTAACCAAAACATTGATCCAATAAATACAAATTGTTTCCTACAGCAATATCTTCAGTCGATAGGTTGCGGGCAAAAAGAAACGTTGCAAAAAGTTAAAAAGAGCGCGGACACTTCCGCAATACACTGCTTCGAAAAATACATGAATAAGATTGTTATATTATGATATTAAAAATATACAGAGCTCAATTAAAACACGTCTTAATAGTTTAAGATGTTAACAAAGAAGAGAGAAGTTTATTTCAAGTGTTAAAACATATAACGTCATAAAGAGACATAACAATATTTGTATAAGTAACTATAATGTTCTATTTTAAGCTTGCGTTCATATTTCAACACGCCGCACAGTGGCGCCTTTTGCGATTTCGCGTTGCTAAAATCATAACTTTTGAACGGGTAAAGATATTTGAGTAAATTTTTTTGATTTTGGTAGGCAGTTTCTCTAGATATGACATATATAAAATTCAGGCTTAAGGCTTAGCTATAAATACTTTTAAAAAGAGGTGAAAGTTCAAATTTCAAAATTTTTGGTTTTTAGTGGTATGAATTCATAAAAAAAAAATTTTCTTTATAAGTTTTAGTGCGCTTTATTCAATTAATGAACTTTTAATAATTTAAAAATTGTTTAAATACTTTTTAAAAAAAAAACAAAAAATTTAATTTTTACTAAAACATTCATATGCATTTATTTTTTTATCTCTTAACATAATTTATAAACAGTCTTTCTCAAAGACTAGAATAGTTTTAAAAAAGGGTTACAGTAATAAATTAGGTAATTTCCTTAAAAAATCAACAACAATCTTCAATTCTATAAAAATATCATCATTATTTTGGATATCTAAGAAACTTAAAACATTACTACAGAATTTATCAGTCAGTTCTTTTCGTGACCTAACGTGCGTAAGTGATGAAATCAAAGGATTTGAAGATGCTGAAAGTATATTCAACAAGTCCTCATTCTGTCGAATACGTGAAATTTTACATGTATTGCTATATCTATCTGTACTTCTTATAATCTTTGTTTTTAGACTCTTGGGCTTCTTCTGATAATTCTCCTATTGGAATGGCTTGATAATTGATAATTTGTCCACTATGAGCTAAGATCTTATGGACAAGAGGGTGTCAGTAATTTTTGGCTGTATTTATGTTCTAATATGTCTGCAGTTTCCTTGGTATAACTTAAGGATTTCTAATACTCTTTCAATAAAAAAATTAATTTATGGCCGCATTGGCTAGCCTATGCTAGCCAACGCCCACGGGCCAGTTATAATCACCTTTTTTAACACTAGTTTTCCAACACAAAACACATTAATCCTGTTTTACAATCTGCCTTTTATTTTATAATTATGACCCAACTGATTAATGTCCAAAATTAGACTAACTGAATAATAATAACTCAAATAATAAGAAACCTAAAATACCTTATCCTAATTGCTGTGTCAGCGGTCTCACGGTAGCCGTGGGATCGCTAACCTGCACTAGATACGTGTGCCAGCAATATGCTGACGAGGTGCAACGTGACTTGCGCTGGTGCGATGAACTGGAGCGTGCAGGCGCAAGCTGATCGCCAGCACGTGTTAACTGCCGCCGCCTTAAATATCTGCGTCCCGCAGATTTGTACAATCGTGACAGGAACAATACGTATGTAAGATTTCCTGGATCTAAGGTTGGGAAGTGGCTAGTGGTTGTGCAAGCGGAAGCTGGAAGGATGAAATCCCTATTTTCTTGGTAACTTTTCTCCAGACAATGGTGATGGCGAATGCCATAAAGAATATTACCGAGGCTTCTGTAACTAATGAGATCTCAAATTTTTCATTAAGCGTTCCTAGGTATCTTATGTTTCTGACACCGAGTTCGTGTACATAATCCAAATCAACCCTTAGCCGTTGACTCGTGATGTTTGTCAGGACAGATGGCAGTGCGTGAAGACTCAAACCGGTTTTGCTCATAAACGTCTGGTTCCCGACCAGAATTGTCTCGTTGCTGAACTGTAGTATGTAGGTACTGTTAAGAAAATTGGAATGGTTGTTCGAGACTACATGCCCCACAAAATTGGTAAGAAATAGTGTGTGCTCATTAACTAGTTCAAGCACCTCTTCATTATTAGTGCGATACTGACATCTGGTGTTCCCGCCCTTAAGGACTCTTGGTAAGCACTCTTCTTCAGGAAGCTTTTCTAGCGCACTGCTGTTACAAATGTTCGAGTTATTTATCGAGTAGCAGTCCGCTACTATCCCATAGGTTTCATCTTGATTGACTAACATTTTCCGAAATTTGAGATCCAATTGTTTGCCATTCCTTATAGCAGCTCGTGTCAGGAGCATTTTAAACTCCTGTTTTTTACCTTTGGAATTGAAACGACATAAAAAAGTAAGGATTGGTTGGTGTAAATAGAGGGTGTGCCATATTCGATCGCCTCTACAATATTCTGGTATGGTAATGTTTCAATTTCCGATAATACCTGATTCAACTCCTCCTTGTCAAGCAAATTACTGTTAATTATTCCGCTCTTCGCCATTTGACAGCCCCTTACAATTTCGTTTACGGCCTCTTTGAGAATTAGACCTTGTCAAGTGCTGCTTGGTCTGCATGTTCATTTTCGTCATCCTTTGCGATACGGCTCACCACGGATAGCATCTCATTTACCTTTTGCGTGAGCTTATGCGATGACTCGAGTAACTGCCTGTTGATTTTGTATTGATGGTTGCTGTTTTCTATGACTTCTTCCTGCCTTTGGAGCATATTATCCCAATCGGTTGCGTCATGATTTCCGGCGACCCACTTCCATGATGAGCCGATCCAATTTATTGAGCGCACTGTTCTTCTTTGGGTTTTTTGAAGTTAATTAAGGCGATCTTTTGTCTGATTCAGTTGGTACTCCAATACAGAATTCGTAGTATGTCTGACTACACCAGCCTGATTTATGAATCTCGAAATCTGCTGCAATATTTCGTCGTACTGACTCAAGTCCACCACATGCACCAACTTAAAATAGCCATCGATCATCCAACCCTTTCCGTTGCTTATCGATACAATAGGTGCCCGACATTCGAAGACGCTGAAGCCACGTGCACGATGATCATTATGATTATTATATGTAAGAAAAACATCGCGTTCCCTTTAAAACAAATTTTTAACAAATCCTTTTTTTTAAAAATGGAATAAAAATTATTAAAAAATAAGAACTACTAAAAATTAGAACTAATCATAAACTTATTTTATAAAAAATTATGGAATTAAGTGTACAAAGACTATTGCTATAATTTTAGTTATTTAAAGAATAATAATTATATTTTTATCATTATATTCCTTTTTTACGCTTTTAAAAATCATAAGATTAATCGTACAGCAAGGATCATTATCTTTTCTGTTATTTATAAAATAAGAATCCAATTTTTATCATTATATTCTTTTTTCCTTTGTTTTTTCAAAAAATATCAATTAAATGTATAGCAATAGGTAAGTGGAGAAAGAATAACAGATATTATTCCACTTTCCCCTTATTTTTTAAATATATTTTTTTTTTTAATGCTTTGTATAAATATGGAACTTATTTCTTGTTTAATGGACTAACATTCTTAATGTGGGTTTTGCGGATTCTTCTTCCGCTCTCTGTCTTGATCGTTACCCTATTGTCCCTTGCTACTATTTCTCTCTTAAAAAGTGGCTTATTTTTTCCTTTAATTCTTTTAATTGCAACATGAATTTCTTCCCCCCTCCGATATTTTCTGGGTGAAGACCTTCTACTGTTGAGCCTAATGTTTCAAGTTTTAGTATTCTTTTTGATGAGTGCCGTAAGTCTGTGTTCATTTTTGCCTGATAATTAATTCTCTGTGACCTGTTAAAAAAAATATCCGATGGTTTCTTTCCGGTTACTGAATGAACTGATGTATTGTAACGGTCAACCGATATTTCAATCAGTTCTTTCACTTTCAACGTCGGATATTAATTTTTCATGCACCTAAAAATTTCGACAACCGTAGAATGGACCCTTTCAACCTAGCCATTTACTTTGCTTCTCTGTGTTGGCGTTAAATAAAGTTCAATACCAAACCCTTTTATAAAATTAACCACTGTTGGACTGATGAAACTTTTTTCATTGTCAGTCACCAGAATTCGAGGCACCGTAAAATAATGAAGGATCTTAATGAGCTTACCCCGCACACACAACACCGATCTATCTTTGATATGGAAAAACTTAGCGAATTTGTAAAATTTATCGATACAAGTGATGAACTTTTCCCCCTGAATTTCCATTATATCCATGTGAAGGATCTCGCAAGGATACCTTGGAATGGGTGTTGGTTGTAATTCAGGGTGAACCGGATGCTTATCGTATTTGTTGGCTTTACATATTTCGCAAGCAGACGCACATGCTCCAATCAGAGCACTCATGCCGGGGAAGTAAAAATTTTCTAAGATCTGTATCCTATTCTCCCTGGCAGCCCTTTTATGTTCGGCCTCGATAGTACTAAATCTCCGCTCAAGACCTTTTACATCTTCTACAACTCTCTGGGTTATGCGGATCTTGTAACTACTTGGAGAGATGTTCTAAGTACACCCTTTGGAGCAAGTCTAAACATATTTCAGGAATTTTTATGCCATTAATCACATTTGGATTCAGTCTTTGTTTAAGGATATCAGTGAGAGCGTCTACATCTAGGTAAGAGGTTGAAATGAAGTGCCTAGAAAAGCCGGGATGGGGAGTTTCAAAACACGAAGAATTTTTTCCTACATTAATTACCAGCTGATTCTTAAACGCATTCAACGGAGCCTCCACATGGTAAATCAAATCCGTAGCGTCCTGTTCTGTGCTGTGCGCCGTACCATCGGTATCCACCTCGCTTGCCGTCTCTGTTTGTGCAGTGTAACCTTCGCTTGCCGTGTCAGTTGCGGAATCACATGCTCCAGGCAAATGATTCAACTGAGTTTTCAGCCTGGAGAGAGCATCAGCCACGAAATTTGATTTACCTGGTTTGTAAATCAATTCGTGATTGTACTCCTCAATGCGGGCCTTCCACCTCTTTAGCTTGGCATTATAATTTCTCGTACCCAAGGCGAATGTCAGAGGTCGATGATCCGTGTAGATTCTGATCAGTAGTATTTTAATTAAGTAAAAAATTAGCTGGTATAAAGAATGGATTAAAAATAATAAATAAATAACATATAATAAAGTTTTAAATGGTGACAACATCACGGAATACACTTTTACGTTCTTCGCTTTAGGACTCACGAAAAAGACTAAGCTGTTCTGTTTGTAGCTGTTGTTCTTTAACGAACTGCTCCAGTTGCTCAGTAGTCTCAATACGAACAGCTGCATCGCCACTTTTCTTTTTAACGTGAACTATTCCACGCATTACAAATGCTGCGAAAAATGATTTTTGTTTTTTTAAACGTAGCGCAGTTTGAAAAATCTTTAAATTGGTTGCCGTGAGGCTTTCATTTACATAAAACGGCACTTTTGAGTGAAAACCAAGAAGATTTATGCGCAAGATATCGTTATTAGCACGTTTAAAACCGGCTATCGATTTCATTAAAAAATTTTTATCACTCGGTGAAGTAAGTTTAACCAAAATTGGAGCATCAGGATTTTCATTTTTCTTATTTTTAAATCGGAAGATATTTTTTATTGTTAGCGGTGAAATTTGAATAGCGCGGCAAAAATTGTTAAATAGTTCATGAAGGTTTTCGTTGACGGAGTATGGAACTCCATTGATCCGAAGATCACATGCTACAGCAGAGTTTTCCTGTCGAGCAATCTGCGACTTCAAAGAAATAATGTCAGCTTTTAAGCTATTAATTACACACGCCACTGACTCCAAACTGTTCACTCTTGTTGTCAGAGTGTCTAGTTCACTTTTTATCTCAGCCACTCTTAGACCAAGTTCAACCATCATTCTGTTCTCACACTGTTTGATCGTCTCGTTAATTGTCTCAGTTTGCTTTGCGAGTCGCTGTTCCATAAATTCATTTTGTTTCACAAACCGCTGATCTATCAGTTGCGAGAGGCGCGAAAACAATTCATCATCGGAGATTTTCGGTGTTTTTTGTGTAGAAGTGGAAGTTTCGTTGTCACTGTCACGAGCCGAGAACTTACGCTTGGTATGCGATGTTACATTATTTGCCATGTTGTTGGTATATTTTGTTTATTTTTGCTTTATTTGCGAACTTCGTTCTTATGTTTTTTGTACAAATTGTTCAAGTAGAAACGATCGAGAGAAAAGTATTTGTTTATGGTAATTAAAATTTTTATTTTTAAATCAAATATATGTTGATTTATCGCGCAGATATTATTAAATTAATCAACGCACTTTTAATTATTTATTACACTTAAATTGTTCAATTTATAAGATGTGTTAAATATAGTTTTTAAATAAAATTCTGGAGCCTGCAAAAAAACGTCTGCTCAGTTAAACTGGTTCTCTCACAGGTATTTATTGGTCCGAAAAGTGAATTGTAGCATTGTATTAGGTTATCAATTTTTATCTTGGTATTCCCTGAAAGAAATTACGCCACCTAGTTTCTCGGTTCACGCCAATAAACGAAAGGTTGGCTACGATCCGTATCAAGGCAAAATTCTTCAACATAAGCCTAATTTGCGAGCACGCCCCGACGGAGGAAAAGGACGATGCCACCAAGGATGATTTCTACGCGAGCCTAGAGGACGTGTATGACCGTTGTCCGACCCACGATGTAAAAATAGTCCTCGGCGATTTTAACGCGAAGGTCGGAAGAGAAGGCATCTTTGGCGCTACAGTCGGTCAGCTCAGTCTCCACGAGACCACTTCAAACAACGGTCTGAGACTGATCGACTTCGCCGCGGTGCGAAACATGGTAGTTAGTAGTACCAGATTTCAACACCTCGACATTCACAAGGCCACCTGGCTATCCCCGGATCAAAAAACGAAAAACCAAATTGATCATGTTGTGATCGACGGAAGGCACGCTTCAAGCGTTCTGGATGTGCGTACATTTCGGGGGGTCAACACTGACTCCGACCACTATCTTGTTGCAGCTAAGATCCGCAAGCGGCTATGCAATGCGAAGAATGTACGCACGGGCATGCAACGAAAGCTGGACGTTGCCAAGCTGCTATCACAACGGACTGACGAGGCGTACTCCGCTCAACTCTCGGTTAAGCTCAACCAACCAACCTCTGGAACCGACGACGCCGGTGGACTTTGGACACACATCTCCCACTCCATGCGCGCTGCTGCCGAGGAAGTCATTGGTTTTCGACGCCCACAACCTCGAAACCAATGGTATGACCAGGAGTGTCGCGATGCGACTGCTGAAAAAAACGCCGCATACAAGAAAACGCTGCAACCGTGCGAGAAAACTACCGCGAAAAGAGGAAGGAAGAGAGGCGCATTTTCAGACGTAAAAAAAGGAAGCAGGAAAAGCGTGAGCGTGAGGAACTTGAGGTGTACCAGGGCAAGAAGGATGCACGAAAATTTTATCAACAAGTTAAGCGTCTAACTCAAGGTTTCAAGCCCGGAGCATCCACTTGTAGAGACGAAAATGGAAATCTGGTTACAGATACACAGAGTGTACTGAGGTTATGGAGGCAGCATTTCTCCAACTTGCTTACGGGCGATGATCCCACCAATTCCGCCCAGAGAGAATGCAGTACGATACCACCAATCGATGATAACGCAGTGGAAGTACCATCACCTAGCCATGAAGAGGTTCGAGTTGCTATCCAGCGACTCAAAAACAACAAAGCAGCGGGTGCTGACGGCCTGCCAGCTGAGTTGTTTAAAGCTGGTGGCGATGAATTGATAAGGTGCATGCATCAACTCATCAGCAAAATATGGCTAGCGGAAAGCATGCCCGACGATTGGAATCTTAGTGTGCTTTCTCCTGTAATAAAGAAAGGAGACCCGACAATCTGCGCCAACAACAGGGGTATCAGTCTTATTTCCATCGCATATAAGATAATCTCGAGGGTATTGTGTGAAAGATTGAAGCCGTATACAGAAACGCTGATCGGATCCTATCAGTGTGGCTTTAGACCTGGTAAGTCCACCATAGACCAGATTTTTACACTACGCCAAATCATGGAGAAAACCCATGAATATCAAATCGACACTCACCATCTCTTCGTCGATTATAAAGCTGCGTTCGATAGCCCAGTGCGGGATTGCCTATACGCAACAATGTCTGAGTTCGGTATACCTGCAAAGTTGATAAGGCTCTGCAGGATGACGTTGAGCAATACGTGTAGCTCCGTCAAGGTTGGGAATGAACTCTCCGGAACTTTTAATACCGATCGAGGTTTCAGACAAGGCGACCCGCTCTCGTGCAATCTCTTCAATTTCATTATGGAGGGGATCGTACGAAAAGCCGGTGTGCATCATAATGTCACCATTTTCTTCAAAGGTGTTCAGCTCCTTGCGTACGCTGATGATATTGATATTATCGGTCGGAGTAAGAGAGATGTTACTGCTGCTTTCACTGCTATTGAAAAGGAATCAGCCAAAGTGGGTTTGACGATAAACGAGAGCAAGACGAAATACATGATGTCTACTAGCAACAACAAGAGAGCACGGGATCTAGACTCTCATGTTACAGCGGGCAACTGTAAATTAGAAGTTGTCAAGGAATTCATTTACCTTGGCACTGCCGTAACCAGTAACAGTGATGTCAGGCTGTAGATTAAGCGGAGAATAACAATTGCTAATAGATGCTACTACGGCCTCAGTAAGCAATTACGTTGCAGAGCTCTCTCTCGATCGACAAAGCTAACACTCTACAAGACGCTCATTCTACCTGTGCTTCTTTATGGCGCTGAGGCATGGGTGGTTTCGACAACAGACGCAGCCGCTCTTGGGGTGTTCGAGAAGAAAGTTCTCCGCAAAATCTTTGGTCCTGTTCGAGTTGGCAACGACTATCGCATTCGAATGAACCACGAGCTGTATGAGCTCTACGACGACATTGACATAGTTAAGCGTATAACAATACAGCGACTACGCTGGCTGGGTCATGTCCATCGTATGGATAAAGAAGCTCCAGTGAAAAATGTATTCGAAGGGAAGGTCCCCGGTCAACGACGAAGAGGGAGACCATGCCTCCGGTGGATAGACCAAGCTGAGGAAGCCCTAACCGCGCTTGGCATTAACGATTGGAGAAGGCGTGCGAGTTACATACCCTGTAACCAACCTTCCAAATAGTATCGGTATCATCAATGCTGCTGACTCCAACAACATTGATGATATCATTAAAAAATATGCAAATTAAAATTTATTGAGGATATCGTAAAAATAAGAAAATACACAAAATAAAATTAATTGATTTCGCCATAAAATAATGTAACTTGAAACTTCCATTCTTTACGACGAAATCAAATTACTAGCAAAAGACACAGTCAAAGACCTTTTGTAAACAAAAGTTCATAAGAGTTCTTTGGCTTAGTTCTGAGTGTGTTTCTGTGAAGCAGCGTCAGCGATCTTTGTAAACAAAACTTCCTTAATTGATTTTTGTATACAAGGGCTCTTTGATATTGCTTTTGCAGCAACACTAGCAATGAAGAAAATAAAATAGTTTTAGAATTTGCGTAGTTTGAATAGTTTTAGAGTTGCCTTCAATAAAAGTTTTTTAAAAGTAAAACTAAAATTGTTTTTTTTTTTATCGAGCTTCAAGCTCGTATTTGGCGTAGTCAACGGGAATTTATTCTTAAGAATAAATTCAAAACAAACCTAAATTCGGAAATAAACAGTGCTGAAGTGCATACAAACTATTTAAAATAAATAATCGAGAAACCAACAGAACTCTGTCCAAAGACAAAAAGGAGTTAAAACAAATATAAAGTGAAAAAATTCAAGTGAAATAAAAAAAAAAGCAAACAAAAATGGAACAACAATTACAAGAAATGCGAAATGTAATTCAGCGGCAAGAAGAGCAAATACAGCAGCTCCTGCAACAACAAACTGAGCAACATCGGATGCAGCAAGAACAGCAGCATATCCAACAACAACGGGTTCAAGAAATCAGATATTCACAAGCGAATTATCTGGGACTATCACCGAAGGACATCATCAACCAGTTCAGATCAATCCAGCCCTTAACGGATACAAAGTTCATGGTGACATTTATAAAGGCGGTAGAACAAGTTATGAGGATGTGCGAAAACAACGAGGAAATAAATACGAAATACGAAACTAGAAGAAATAATTGTATCATTCACAAAATGTAACTTACTAGATGATAGTAGGGCAATTGATTTCAAACATAAGAAACCGGAGCAAGACAGACAAGATCAAGGAAAAAATTATTACAAACGGTACGAAAACAATACTGCAAGTAGACAAAACAATTATTCCAATAATAGTCGTAATAACTCTTTTAGAAACAGTAACAGTGATGGACACAATCAAACTAATAATACTAACAGTAATACCTATAATACTCAAAATTAAGATAAACCAACCAACAATCACTATAATACTAACCAACAATATAATGAAAACAATAACAGAAATTCTTATATCAGAAACAAACAAAACCAACATTATAATTCAAACCGGTCAGGTCAATCCCATATGAGTGTAGACAAATCAAACCAGACCAAAAGGTCACAACACATGAAAATAGACAACATACAGCAACACGAACAAAAGTCTAGTGGAGAGGTAAATTTTTTCACACCGCCTCCAGATTCAAGTTGCCAATAATAGTAGTAAAAATTGGTAAACAAGTTTTGAAATGCTTGATATACACAGGATCAGATACAAGCATTATCAAACCAACAGCGCTTTACGGTTTCCAACCACAATTGTTAAAGGAAAAATTATATTTTAGTACCATTAATGGTCTGAGCGAAGTAACACATCAAATTGTTACACCAATTCCACAGGAATTTAATTCAATAGGGACACTTTACTGGAAACTTATAGATTTTCCAAGCCAAAAATACGAGGCTATCATAGGTCAAAACTTTCTAATACCATTTAAGGCCCAGATAAACTCTGATGGTCGTTACATCGAGATATTCGGCAAACGAATATTATTCGAAGAAGATACACAGATATTTTCATTTGAAGAAATTTGTACTTTAGATTCCATTAGGGAAGAGAATCTAAAAGAAGCTATAGACTTAAGTCATTTAAATAAAGAAGAATGAACTAAAAAAAAATCTGTTGAATGAGCTTAGAGATGTCTTTTTCAAAGAGGGAGACTAACGAAATATCACATGAAAATAGAACAAAAACCGACAAGCCTTTATTTTCAAAAATATACAGATACCCACAAATTCACGAAAGGGAGATAGAAAGGCAAATTAGCGAAATGCTAGAGCAAAAAATAATACAACCTAGTAATTCTCCATATAATAGTCCGCTATGGATTGTACCGAAAAAGAAGGATAGTTCTGGCAAAGAAAAATGGCGAATAGTCATCGATTATAGGCTCCTTAACGAAAATACTGTAGACGATAAGTTTCCGATCCCCAATCTAAATAGCATTTTAGATAAGTTGGTAAGGGCACAGTATTTCACTACGCTAGATCTTGCTAAGGGATTTTATCAAATCGAAGTAAAGAAGGAAGATAGGGCGAAAACTGCCCTTTCAACACTATTTGGGCACTACGAATTCGTAAGAATGCCATTTGGATTGAAAAATGCCCCATCTACATTTCAACGTTTGATAAATGCAGTACTAAGAGAGCATACTCATCTTTAGTACTTCCTTAGAAGAACACATAAACAATATAAAGTCCATTTTAACAGCCAAATTGAAAATTCAGCCCGACAAATGTGACTTTCTTAAGAAAGAAACTCTATTTTTGGGCCATATCCTAACTTCAGAGGGAATCAAAACAGATCCCCAAAAAGTTAAAATAATCCAAAATTTGAAACTACCAAGCACCCAGGAACAAATAAAATCCTTTTTGGGAATGACTGGATTTTATAGAAATTTTATCAAGGACTACGCTAAGATAGTAAACCCTATGATAAAATATCTACAAAAAGATCAACGGATCAATAGGAACGATCCTAATTATATATTCGCTTTCGAAAAATTAAAGGATATCGTGACAAAAACACCCATTCTCAGATATCCAAACTTCACGAAAAGATTTAAGCTAATTACTGATGCAAGCAATTTCGCTCTTGGGACATTTCTAACCCATCCGGTATCCTTTGCATCGCGAACCTTAAATGAACATGAACAAAACTACTCAACTGTCGAAAAAGAGTTACTTGCCATCGTTTGGTCAGTAAAATATTTTAGGCCGTATATTTATGGTCGCGAATTCGACCTCCAAACAGACCATCAACCACTCAAGTGGCTTCATGCAAAGTTTGCTGGGAAGGTTATTAACCCAAGATTGCAAAGATGGCTTTTACAACTAGGCGAATATAATGCTAGAATAGAATATATAAATGGGAATGATAATAAAATAGCAGATTTCTTAAGCCGAATAAACGCCGACACTTTAGAAGTAAATTGTTTAAACGATTTATTACCTGATAATAACATAGAAAATGCGAATGAAAACGATGACGAAGAACAGGGCTCTATGAATGTTGAAACAATTCACTCCCAGGAAGAAGAACAAAACAATCACTTCCCCATACTAAATACAGTCGTTAATAGATTCAAGCAACAAATTGTTATACAAAACGAAAAACAGAAACAACATGAAAATATATTTAACAATAAAAGGATTTTTATAGATATGTCTGACCTGTCGCAAAATAATGTAGCGAACCTTATTTCAGAACATTTTACTTAAGGAAAAATTGCAATATATGCAGAATTGAATGACCACGAATATAATAAATTCCAACAATTACTAATAACAAAGTTCCAAAATACCCAATACAAATTTGTGAAAGGACATTATTAACGAAGACGAAATGCATAAACAGATATCTCTCTTTCCTAAGAACGAAACTGGACACTCTGGCATAATACCAACATACGAAAGCATTAAACTTAAAGTCTATAATCCTTCATTAAAAGAAAACATTCACAAAATAATAAACAACTGCAGTGTATGCAATGGAGGAAAGTACGACATAAAACCGATCAAGAGTAAGTTCTATATGACCGAAACGAAATAGTCCACATAGATACTTATATCAACAGCAAACAGACATTCATTATCTTTATTGACAAATTTTCAAAACATGCAATTTGCTTTCCACTAATGGATAGAAATAGCCGAACACTTGTATTAAAGATACAAGAATTTCTGTCAATCAAAGGGAAAATAAAAAAATTTATTTTCGATAATGAATTCAATAACGCGAACGTAAGGACATTCCTTTCAGAGGAAAACATCGAGTTCCACATAACGAAACCAAATAGTCACACAGGCAACGCAGACGCCGAAAGACTAAACAATACAATTACAGAAAAAATTATAACTCTAAATTTGGAACAGAAACTACCTATAATAGAACAAATGAACAAAGAAATTTATTTGTATAATAACACATATCACAGTTCTTTAAGATGTACACCATACGAAGCACAAAATAATAAGATAGATCACAACATTATACATAACACACTAAAGAAACACAAAGAGGAAAAAATAAATAAGGCAAATAAGAATAGGGAAGTATACAACGAACGAAGGAAGCAAGGATACATCAAAAATTACAAAAACGTTAGACATAAGGAAACACCGAAATTCGTATATAGGAACTTGGATAAAATACATAGCACTAATATAAAAACACCACTCAAATACCAAACAGTTTAAGATGATCCAGACAATATGCCTTCTACTAGCGGTATGTCCAATTGCAATGGCACAAGTACAGATGTCACCAATAGAGAGTAATCAAGGATTCGTCTCAATCATATCATCGGAGGAGGAGATAGTTAATAACACAGCCATCGTTCTTCATATAATAAACCCATACGAAATAAAAGAGGTCATCGATGAAATAGAAGAAAACGTGAATATGCTAAGTTTGCAAGAAAAAATATCAATAGAGAACAAAATACAAAATGTAAGAGCTAAATTAAAGACAATAATGCCCTCAAACATTAGACAAAAAAGAGGCCTAATCAATATTTGGGGAACAGTTGAAAAATGTTTATTCGGAGTTATGGATGACGAGGAGAGACAGGACATTACGAATCACCTCCAAATAGCCGACTCCAACACACATAATTCCATAACAAACATTAACAAACAAATATTTATAAACGATCATTTTAATAAAACTATAGAGACACTGAAACAGACAATACCTAATTACAGGGGAAAAATACAGTCACTGCTTAACGCAATAAGCAAAGGAAACGACGAGATAGTAAAAATACTCATATACCATGACCAATTGTTAGCGATTCAGCATCTAGAAGACAAAATAGTTACAATTCAAAATAACATAGCGTCAGCTAAATACAATATATTACACCCTTCTATACTTACACCTGAAGAAATAGAAACTTATAATATAGATTTTTTCAAAACTAAACGTTTGAAGATGGGTATAATGAGGATCAGAGACAGTACAATAGTAATAGCAATCAAAATCCCAATAAGCTATCTAAATGTTGAAGTAAAATTAATTTTCCCAATAGCTAACCAAAACATGTATCGTATAGATGAAGAGATACAGTTAATAACTGAAATAGGAGATAACACTTTTAACTATGTAAGAGGTAAAACTGTAAAAGAATTAGAGTTAAGTAAAAGTTGTATCTTTAAAGAAACATGTAACCCAATACATGACAACAAAACTAAAATAGCATATATTGATGAAGAAACTATAATTATACAAAATGCAAAAAATTTAAAAATTGATTATAAGTGTACCAAAAATGTAACAAAAAATTTAGTTGGTAATTTTATTATTTCATTCTCAAATTGTACGGTAAAAATTCAAAATGAAATTTTTATAAATCAAAAACAAATATTTAAAGAAAAGTTTATCGAGGGCAAGAAAAACTATAATCTTACTTTCAAACACAAACTTAATTTTGAAGAAATTGTAACAGGACATTATGAAAATATTAAAGCAATAAAGGAATTAAAATACCATAAAAATATATATTACACTATTATCACAACTAGGGATGCCAACACTCAGGGTTTCGCCCGGAGACTCAGGGTTTTGAGTATGATTTCCGGGTCTCCGGGTTCAAAGTCAATCCCTCCGGGTTGAATATCAAATTCTGATAAATTCAAAGAAAAAAAAAAACGAAAAAAACACAAACTATAAAATAACACAGGGCAACATTGATTTTTTTGCCTTACTTATCCGAAGGTTTTGACGCGCTGAACTCGAGTCCAAGCTTAGAATTTCTCAAATAGCTCCGGTGTTCGATATATTCTAACCTAAAAGTGCGAAAATCACGATTTTTCGAGATATCTTGGGCAAATTTATATAGAAATATATTTTTTTTATGAATCCATTAATGAGTTTCGAAAGAACTACTCTTCCTCTTGAAAACTCACTCGGAATTATATCGATATCTTTTTTGCTTTTCAAAGTATCCTAAATTGAAAATTATTATATAATTATTATTATATAGGTTGCAAATAAACAATTGAGCCTCCACAGTGTTTGACAGTGTTGGTTACAAACTTTTCAAAGGCATCATTTTAAGCACGCCATATTTTTGGGGGCCTCTTCGCTCCGAAAATTTTGAATTTGCTCTCATCGGTATAAAGTATGTTTTCATAAAAAGATAGAGCCTTTTTTTTGTACATTTTAGCAACATCCAAACGCTTACTCTGATTTACCTTGGACCTGTATGGCTTCTTGCGTGGTATCCTTCCATGTAAGCCATTTTTGTGAATCGGTCTCCTGACTGTACTCGTACTTACTGGATTGCCTGATGTGTGCGTTATGTTCTCTGAAAATTTAACTGCACTTGAAGTTGCATATGCCTTTACTTCTCTTACTACAGCTCTAACTTCAGTACCACTAAGCCGCTTTGGGCTTCCAGATCTCGGTAAATTTTCAACCTGATGCTGTTTGGCGTATTTATCAACTATTTTTTATTGTTCAGTGGTTCCTTCCTACGATTTCACGCAAAGATTTGACTTTTTCATTTAAATCTAATATAACTTTCCGAATATCAGCCGATGTTTGCTTTCCCATAGTGAGATTAACTTCCTTTATACCTTTTTAGTTATTATTAATAAGTACAAATCAACTTAAAATTATTTTAAGTGAAGTAAAACATTTGATCAGTACAAATTTTTCACAAAAAACTTTAGTTTCCTCCCCGAAATATAAAAAATCTAAGTAAGTATTACAACTGTTTACTTTTTTTTTGACGCTTAAAATCTGATGCATTTTCACATTTGAAAGATTTGAGCAATGTTGTCACTTGTTTTGATTTCATGTTTTATAATAGTAAATCTCTAAATGGTATACATAGTAGTAAACTCTGCAATATTACTTATTATCGTAAGTCAATAATAAGTTTGTAATAAGATAATTTAAGGATGAAGAATTGGTGTTTACTTTCTTTTGACGCTCACAGTAGACTTCAAGCATTTTTAGATTGGACTAAAAATATATTTTTCATTGGAAAATGCACAAGCAAAACAAAATAAATGTTCTTGTGGATTTATACCTGATCGTTTACAAAATTGCATGTTTGATCAACATAATGACAGAAAGCTGACGGTACCAGAGCCTTTTACTGAATTGACTGAGCAAGAACCAATATTGGCGTCAGCTAGTCACGATCCAATACCATACCTGAGCAATTGGATCTGGTCGTTGGCGAATTCAACCAATCTATCGAACATGTAGATGAAGTGTTTATTCCACAGAGGCGATATAACAAAAACTACAGAGCTTTGCTATATTGTGCGATAGATTTGGAGTCTCTGACAGAGTAGCGTCGTGCTTAGCAAGAGCTGTGTTCAAAGATATTGATTTTAGAGATGAAAATGGCGAGGTTGTTGTTATGAATAACTCGAAAGTGGCCAGGGAGAAATTTAAGTGTAGGGAAGAAGTACTTCGTAAACTACGCAATGTTATTAATGCTGTAGTTCAGCATAATTCGTATTTTGCGCATTCTGAAAACGTCTTATTAACAATGCTGTACGGTGACCGCAAGAACATACTCAAGAGAGAGATACAAAAATTTTATACTGTCGTGAAAATAATGATACATCAGAACTTTGATGTTAAGAAAAACCGTGCATAAATTTTGATTGTACGGACTAATATAATCGACCTAGACGATAAGAGTATTTTATCTGAGCCGCCTTTTACTAAAAGCATTTCATATGACTATTTAATAGAATATTTAAAATCTGACGATCCACCAATTAAAATCCAAAAATTAATTCTCATATTCAAGGCACAGAGAAGTTTGTTCAACTTTTAACAACTGTATCACGACGTGTTGTTAATAAAAACCGTAAAAAATATGTCAGTGACGGTTGAAAGTCGCAAAAAAAGTTCCTCGGTCAGTAAGCAAACAAGATCTAACACTATGGGTGTCAAACTTAACAGTAAATTATTGTAAGATTTTCATTTTTGAATAAATTAATGCTTTCTATTATCTTTCGACTTTAGTCTTTCCGCACTCCACTATCCATTATCAAAAAAAAAAAAATATTAACATGGTACATACAGAAAGGATACAAACAACCTTTCCAACGACATCAAAATGGCCGACCTAGCCCAATTTTGCTGATAGTAGGAAATACAGTGTAATTGTTCCCATAACAGTGCCAATATATGTATGTAAGAACTGTACAAAACCTATCTGTAAAAATGCGGAAGCTCAAAATTGATTTTAGACCTATAGTTTCTTTATCAAAGTTGTTCAGAATTGTCCGTATAATATTTTCCTGCATTATCTTTTGATAACTTTTTCCCGCCCGAACAAATCGACCCGCCTTACTATACATATCTCCGAAACAAGATCTGACATACATATATACATATGTATTTACAAAAATATATAGCCATAAACATATACACAAATTGGCCGCAATCTGACGATGGTTTTCGATAGAACAGATATTGAAAATTTTAAATAAAAAAAAATCGATATCTCGATTAGCTTTCAAGATAACTTTTATATAATAAAAAGAAATCCGAGAGAAAAACGAAGTGTTGGATTCAATGAAATCTAGCGTTAATCTATACTATTTATATAAAATTGCTTATATGGAAATGGTTTGTAACGCCAAACCGCAAAATATACTGAACCGATTTTAATAATTTATGTTTTAAAACAACATATTTGCACTAAAAAAGGTTATTGTATACTTATTTCTATGATTTTTATACCCTACACCGAGGGTATATTTACTTTGTCTCTCCGTTTGTAACACATCGAAGGGGGCGTGACAGGTATGGAAAAGTATATATATTCTTGATCAGCGTCACCACCTGAGTCGATTTAGTGATGTCCGTCTGTCTGTCTTTCCGTCTGTTGAAATCAGTTTTACGGGAAAACCAAGAAAGCTAATTGAATGAAACTTTCACACACAGGTCACATCTTCTTGCAGGCATCTTGCTATTGAAAATGGGCGAAATCGAAATTGGCTTCGAAGTTCAAAGGACAGCTCTGCCGTACTAAGCGAAAAAGACGTATCTCAAAAAAATTCATTTCGAGATAATTGATGTTTTGTTTATGTCAATTTGTTGAAATACCTGTAAAATTGAGATAGAGGAAATTTTCTTAGTAGATTTTTTTATATGATTGAACTAAGATGCCGACATTTGGAGTATTTCATTAGTCGCGTAATTTTTTAAGCTATCCGATGGCATAAGAATCTCGGATATTTTTTTTTTTTTTTTGAGATACGTCTTTTTCGCTTAGTACGAGCTCTCCTCGAGGTTGTTTTATTTACTTTTGAGAGAGTACGATGTTATTAAATTTTTGTAAAAAGTGTACATTGCTTTTTACAGTTAAACTGCAATTTGTTGTTTTTATAAAATTTAGTTTTTGCCTGTCCGTCTATCTGTTTGTTTTTTATGGACGCGGAAACTATCCGGCAGATTTTGATGAAAATTTTACAGTATGTTAAGACAAGACTTTTATTAAGGGAGAATATTTAGGTTGGCCCACAAACAAAAATTTTCACTAAGTCCGGTAAATCAACTGACACCGAATTTACACCACATGGAATTTACAGCACGTGTCTTTTATAATAAGAGGAATAAATGCATATTTAGGTTTGCCGTAATACAAAAACATTTTTAAAATATTATTTTCTCGAAGTTCTCTCATGGAACTTACACCACATGGCTTTTATATTGAGTGGCACAACTTAGACCGTACACATTTTATTTAGGGTGCATTCTTTGGGTGGCCCTTAGAAAAAATAACTTTTTAAATAGAATTTACATGAAGATTTCATAATTGTGGCCTATAAAAGGTTTTTACAAAGTTTGGTTTAAAAAATGGGCGATGACACGCCCTTTAAAATCAAATTCATCATATATCACCAACTACTGGAAGCAGATGAATGGGGCTTAGTACATAAACATGTATATAAAAGGTACGGGCAAAAGTAAGCTTCAAAGGAAAAAATTTGCACCTCACATAACAACGTCTGCCAGGCCTGCTATATATTTGTAAAAGAATAGGGACAAAAGTTAGTTTCACTGGGAAAATGGGCGGTTTCGCTTTTACATTCCATCGCATGTGTTCATACAACATCGCCCCACACATCGAAAAGGGCAGAACAACGTCTGCCGGGACAGCTAGTATTAAATAATTTTACTTATGTTTTTAAGAAAATTCAAATAAAAACTTAAATTAAAGTCCACTTATTGAATCTCCGGGTCAGACATCAGTCCGTGTTGGCAACCCTAATCACAACAACAACAGTCATTTTTATCTTTTGTATAATAGTTATGTATATCTGGGTAAAGAAAAATTCACAAAAAATTGTTATAGAAAATAAAATCCAGGAGAATTTTAAGACAAAGAGGGGAGGAGTTACATACCCTGTAACCAACCTTCCAAATAGTATCGGTAACTTCAATACTGCTAACCCCAACAACATTGATGATATCATTAAAAAATATGCAAATTAAAATTTATTGAGGATATCGAAAAATAAGAAAATACACAAAATAAAATTAATTGATTTCGCCATAAAATAATGTAACTTGAAACTTCCGTTCTTTACGACGAAATCAAAGTACTAGCAAAAGACACAGTCAAAGACCTTTTGTAAACAAAAGTTCATAAGAGTTCTTTGGCTTAGTTCCGAGTGTGTTTCTGTGAAGCAGCGTCAGCGATCTTTGTAAACAAAACTTCTTTAATTGATTTTTGTATACAAGGGCTCTTTGATATTGCTTTTGCAGCAACATTAGCAATGAAGAAAATAAAATAGTTTTAGAATTTGAGTCTTAAGACCAGCGGCAACAAGAGCAGTTGCCTTCAATAAAAGTTTTTTAAAAGTAAAACTAAAATTGTTTTTTTTTATCTAGCCTCAAGCTCGTATTTCGCGCAAAACAGAGGCGCCTGGCTAATGAGGTCGGCCGTAACCTGACAACAGGTTATTATGGCCATCTAAGTAAGTAAGTAAGTATTCCCTGAGAGATGTTTATTGATATCAATGTTCACTTCAGCTGAATACCTGTCTTTAAGAGGAATTTTCACCCCCGAGTTTAAAAGAAGAATTTTTTTTACGGTCTATTACCGCTTCCAATGCCCTCAGGGTATCGTCACCCACAATACCATCAAAAGAAACCAAGCCTGGAAGAACAAAAAATGTTGCGGGTAGGGTGATTCCGGCTTGCTTAAAAAATTCACCCGTGATTTTTTCAGTAATCAATATTTCGCCTGCTGCAGAGTTAACCGTAAAGGATTTTTCTACAGGAACCATGAAGTTTTCTGACTCCTGTATGTTTTCTGACTCCTGTATGTTTTCTTGCACTTGCTGCTCGTAATCGTCACCGTTGGGCTGTTTCTGTGATTGCAGGAAGTGTTGCTCCTGTTGCCCGTTGTTCGACTGTATATTATATAATATTTGCTGTTTATGTTGAAAATTGGTGGAACCATGCTTTTTTGTTGCGGCCGGTTCATATAGTTCACTTGCTTGGTCTGGACCGATCTATCCACATTAATTTGTTCTTGCGGTTTTGCGCCACTTGGTCTGGGAGGGGCGTTTGCTTGGTAAGACCCGTGGAACCTGTTATTATTGTTAGAGTAGTATGTGCGAAACTGTTTGTTTCTCCTTGGCGGCAATGGAGGCCTGGCTTCGACTCGGGAAACCTGATTCATTGGGACCGTTACTCTTTTCGCGGCTACAACATGAATTGAGCTGCTTCTCATGCTCAAATTCTGCAGCTCGAGGCAGGCAGAGTATGCCTCGGGTAAGGTTTGAGGTTTCTGAACTATCAACATTCTTGATAGTTCAGGACTTAATCCCCGAATGAAAACGCCCAGCGCCCTGTTGCGGTACGTTTCCACCAAAGCCTTCACTGTTTCTACCGAATACATTTCCGTTTTTATTTTATTTATAATGAGCGAGAATTGATGATTAACCGTAGCATAGAACTCATCAAGCCTTGCTCCGTTTTGGGAAAGCTGATGCTCAAGAGCTCTTATGTCACGCTTATCAGCGTAGTGAAGGGATAGAATTTTTTTGATTTCTAACCAGCTATCGTCAAACACATTATATGATACTAGTGCCGTGTCGGCAATGCCCTTAATTTTTTGTCTAATATGTTGCACAATTGCTCGATAGAGGGATTTGCTCCTAACGATTTCAAAATCACGCAGTATGCTCTCGACATTGTGTACCCAGGATATATATTGGGTCGGGTTCCCATCGAATACCTGTAATTCCCTTACACAGTCGGGGAGCTTGCAGATATCCTCCAGATCTTTTTCACTCTTTGGGCCATTAAGGTCCACTGGTTGTTCCCCCGAGACAATGCCCACAGTTGCCACTGCTTCCATTCTATCAACCCTTTCTAAAATATCGCCTATTTGGGACATCACATCCGTCCTACCACTAGCTTCGGCCCTTTCCGACGCAGTCAAACGCGACTCTATGCCCTTCAATTGGGCAAAAATAGCATTAATAGCCCCATTAAGCTCAGTGATTCACTTTTTCAAATCCTCCATAGCAAAACTTTTATTTTATTTTTTTTTTCTTTAATTAAACACAACAAGAGACTCAGAAGAAAAATCCACTCACCTTTTTTACTGAATGTGCGAAATTCCTTGATAATGTACGAGTAGTTCCAATTTCTGGTTTTCCTGGCTATCTCAGTTTTTGAGGTTTTTATGACTTTGTCTTTAATCGCCAGCGTTTATGCTTGCCAGCAACCTACTAGGGTATGATGCACTTCACCACTTCACCGGTGTGTCCTTTATCCTCATAGGCCCTCCAACCTGCTCTCACGGGAAGGATGGATGAGCACGAAGGAAAAAGTGATTCAATGGATAACCGTGTTCTCATGGGTACGGCACCTTGCGCTCCAAGAACGTAATAACACTTTGCTACATTTCAGGCATTAGTAAAAAGACACACCACAGAAGATGAAACTCGTTTCTTAAATTAAAATTTTTAAATTTATTGCTAGCTCTGGAGGGTCCCGTGGAATTCGCAGGATTCGTATTCTTATTTTTTTCACTTTGTATTATATTCTTAATTTTTTAAGGAACTGGAGGGTCCCATTGGGATTCGCAGCCCTTTTCCTTTTTTCAAAATTAGTCATATGTTTAGTTAATATAGAACTGGAGGGTCCCATTGGGATTCGCAGCCCCTTTTTCTTTTTAGGATTAGCCTATGCTAGTCAACGCCCACGGCCCAGTTATAATCACCTTTTTTAACACTAGTTTTCCAACACAAAACACGTTAATCCTGTTTTACAATCTGCCTTTTATTTTATAATTATGACTCAACTGATTAATGTCCAAAATTAGACTAACTGAATAATAATAACTTAAATAATAAGAAACCTAAAATACCTTATCCTAATTGCTGTGTCAGCGGTCTTACGCTAGCCGTGGGATCGTTAACCTGCACTAGATACGTGTGCCAGCAATATGCTGACGAGGTGCAACGTGACTTGCGCTGGTGCGATGAAATGGAGCGTGCAGGCGCCAGCTGATTGCCAGCACGTGTTAATTTATACTTTTCAAATTTTTCTACTTTAACGGGTTCTCTACAGGATAGTACGTTTAAAATAACTTGTAATCTTTTTATCACGTCCTCATCGACTCCCGTTATTTCTGGTTTCTCAAAAAATCGCCTTGCTGTGTTTCCGTCATTTGTGTTACCAAATCCTCGAAATTGATCATGTATTTTTTTCTTAACTTTTGGTAGTTTGGATTATCATCATTTCCTATGCTGTAGGCTAGTTTCAGAATAAATTCCATGGATCTTATCCTTGCATGTAATTGCGAAATGCCGTACTCATAATTGTGTTCATTGTTGGAGTCATCATTACTTCGGAAATCTTTTTGTGAACGCTTACATATAAATAATTCGTGTTTAATTATAATTTTTTTTGTCATCATTTCCTTCAAATATGGTGGGTTGAAGTTCATTTATTTGTTGTTTTATATTGCTGATGGTGCTTCTTATTTGATCTGAAGATTCTTTTGCGTACTTAAACATTATAGGTCGACAGTAAAGAACTGATGATGGTCGAGGGTTTTTCCAATGTTCAGCATTTTCACTCCTTATTCGAAGTGGGGCTATTGAAGCCATAAACATGTTGGCATCTGAAATATTTTGTCCATCTTCTGTAGAAATTTTTTGCTTATATGCACTTTGTCCAGATGATCTACCACAGTCCAACTTTGTTAACAAAGAAATATTATCTGGGATCGATTGTATTTCATGGTTGCTTTTACTGCTCAAAATTCGCTAAGCGGTATGATCTAGTAAATCTTGGAGTCTAACTTCAGCTGATGTTTCTGTCACCGTACAGTTACCAGGAACCGATTCTTTTTGGCTTCTGCCAAAACTTTGTAGCTGGGAAAAACATCTACGTTGTGGCTTCTTAATGAATTTTTCAAGTTGTTATATTTTTCCTTTGAAACCCCCAAATCTAGGAAAAGCGCTAAAGCACTGGAACCGTCATATTTTATGGGATCACATTGTGGAGTAGGAATACTTTTTTTGATTCGATCGACTCTTGTTGGGCTTGCCAATAAAACTCTTTTCGTTATTTCTTTCTTTTTCATTTCATGATCTTTGTTGTACTTCATGCTAAGCGCATCTGCTAAGTTCTCTTCTGAAATATTTGCAGTGGCGACTGCTATTTTTCTCTTTTTCGTAAATTCCCCACAGTTTTCAATTTGTTTTGCTGGTCTTCCTCTGGAGGCCTGTGACGTGCTAGGAATATCATCAAGGCTCAAAGTCCTTTTTAAGAAAGTCTGCATACTTTATATAAAAATTCGCTTTGCTTTCGGGTATTTGTTTTTTACCGCAACTATAAATGAATCTCCATTTTCGCTGTTTGCAAATATTTCAAACAAATTTTCTTAAGATACACTCATTTTCCTTGGAAACTTGAGTAGCTCACATTTTAAATAGTCAGAAAAGACTGAGTTATTGAGGCTTAAAATTTGACTTTTATACAAACACAGGTACAAAATATTGTGTTACAAACCTCAAACATAATACTTGTTCAGCGAAAAAATTTAACTACCTAATAAGCTAAATTCCTTGTTTGATATCTACCGTAATAAAACAGGTGTCTATAAAGTTGGCCTGCACTAGAGTTCACTGTTATCAGAAGTGCATCTACCTGTATTATATGCAAAAAATACAGCTTTATTCTATTTGACATTACTAGATATTTTTAAATTGCATTACAAACTTAGATATAAATATCTGAGGCAAGTATTACAATTTCGCTATACAAAAGCGAATTTTCTTAAAAAGAGTGAAATGATTTGGAAAAGGTGACAAATCAAGCGTTTTGGAGGTGGGGTAAAGCCCATATTATATGGACAGAGTTTTCTAGGTACTCTTTACATATGCATCTATTTGTGTCAAATAGTTTTGGAAATAGGAAGAATAAATTAAGAAAGGGGCGTTGTAATGTCCATATTTACAATTTTTAATTTATTTTGAGTCATGTCTATATTCGCTAAAAACATTCTATCAAATTCAGATTAACAATTTCCAAGTCAAAATATTGTAGCGAAATTTGGTTTATGCTAGAAGACTCTTGAAATAAATACCAACAAAAGAAACTAAACGATATTAGCACCATCTAGCGCAAAATGCTAAAAATAATAAACCGAACAGACGCTGCAGTAAACAATAAAAAGTCAACAACCGTGAGAAATTATCGCCGTCGTACAACGTACAACGCCATCTAATAATAGCATCTAGCATAATAGCTAGCTCAACGTCAGTGCGCCATGCTGGTGAATTGTGGTGAATTGTGGATAGTGGTAGAATGCACGCTACAAAGTAGCACTAGTAGGTTGTAGATAATGGTAGAATATACGCCACTTAGAAGGTACTGGATTATTCGAGAGATTGACGACTGCAGTATAAAAAGGGTTGTCATCTGAGCTGAGGACACAGTTGAGGTAGAACAGCGAAGCAATAAGCAATAAAGTGAATACAGTGTGATCCGTAGTAGAACAAAACAGTTTTCTATACAGTGTTAAATTAATATTAGAATTTGAAAGTTAATAAAATAAACCATTTTATAACTAAATAAGTTTGTGTGTTTTTAATTGTTACACAATCCAGTGATCGAACTCAGAAAAGTGTGAGAGATCGAAATTATCGTCAAAGAGACAGAAATTTCGTAACAATATAGTGTGCTATGAGAGTAATCTTCATAAAATTTGGTGTATAGATGTCACTTACTATAAGCTTTAAAAATAAATGAATTTTGACAGGATTGCATCAGTGGCCGTGGCACGTCCCATATTAACATTAATTTGTAAGCGCTGTTTTAAGTGAACTATTGCAGCAATTGCTATGATATTTAATGTAAGTGGTTCAGTTGCTATAGAGTATATCTGAATCAAAATTGGCGGAAATAGCACCAGTAGGCGTGGCACCTCCCATACAAGTAAAATACGGTAAGTGGCATATTTATCGAAATATGTGAGCAATCATATTAAAATTTGGTCTAAGAGGTTTGCTTATGGAAAGCTATTTCTGGATCAAAACCGGGCTGGATTGTACCAGTGGGTGTGTCACCGCCCTAAATTTTAAATTTAACTGATGCAAATATCGCAAACTATACAAGCTATTGTGCTAAAACTTAATATGAGGATGTCGATCACGAATATAATTTATTGAACCAAAAGTAGGCAGAATTGGACTAGTGGGAGTGGCATATTTCTAATTTTTCATTTCTATTCGATTTGTTTCAACATGTTCCTTATTCTTTCGACTTTTTCAACTCTGTAACTTTTTCCAATATATCCTATATGTATTTGTTTGACTTTTTCAACTTTCTTCATTAGTTTCTTTATTTTTTCGACTTTTTCATCCATTTTAAATTGTTTCAAGTTGTTTCAACTTTTTTAGAGTTTTTCAACCTCTCTCAACTTTTTTCAACATTTGTTACGCGCGGCATGTCCATGCTGGACATAATGCCCCCCCAAACACGAGCTGAGCCTAGCATCGCATGCAGAATTAATTTTAAGACAAACTAATAACTGAGACTTATGCGAGACTCCGCCCGCGGCGGAAACGCGGTCCGACAGGGTAGGCCACAGCCATAAGGGTCGGTGCAAAATTTCAGCCGCCCACTGTGTGTACAGACGCTGACCAGGAAGCCGCCCAATATGGGAACAGACGCTTCCTGGATTCGCTGGGATACGCGGGATCGCTAACCCCGTCATCCCCCCTTCAGAGGATGCCCCTGCGTTTCAAAAATTCAAAAAAAAAATTAAAAATTCGAAAAATTATTTAAAAAAAAATCGAAATACAAAATTTCTTCAAATTTTGCATTAGGACTTCCGTTGGGCGCCATCTATGTTACGCGCGGCATGTATACTGAAAGAAAAAACTCGCGAGTCTTTCGTGCCAAGCACTCAGACTTCCCGGCTAGGGTCGCGGTTTCCCAAAGCCGCATCTAGGCGTATGCATAGAGAAAAAAAAATCGTAGTTTAAAAAAAAACTAACTGACTAAACGGGGAGCAGAAAAACCCCAGGTGCTAATCCCAACCCTAAATCTCCTTACGCGTTACGGCTCCGCCCACTCCGACATCTCCCCAAGTATCCCGCCTAGTAGCTCTTCATGTTAAGGAAAAGAAATATTTAATTTTTCTTTAATTTCATTAACTTTAATTTTAAATTCATTTTCTTTTTTTTTGCTTTTCTTTTTTCTTTTGCTTTTATAATTTTAATTTACAAAAAAAAATTTTTGTTTTAAATTTTAAAATTTTTCTTTTTTTACAAATTTTATCAAATATTCATTTTTGTTTTTAATAATATAGCTTAAATAATAAAAAAAAATGTATACTTATATATTTGGGGTACCCCGCTGCTTGCTGCTGCTGATGTCTCGCCAATGCTGGTTGTAGCTGGTGTTGATGCTGGCTGAGTTTTTTTAGTATAGGTTGGTTTAAGTCTTTTGACCCGGTTTGGTTTTTTTATATGCATTTTAGATTGTTTTCTCATATCTTGTTTGTTCTTTCTTTAGTTTAAGTTAATATGTGTTTTCTTTCGTTCATCATATGCTGTTAAGATTTCTATAAAATCTCCACTTTTTGTATATTTTTATTCGGCAAAATTTCAAAACTTTTTATTTAATGTTATTACACTTTCTTTTTAAGGGCCACCTCTTTCTTTTATAGGCTAGTGCGGAGCGCTAGCACTTCGGCAACCATGGTTCCACGAACGCGATAGGTTTGGTGTAAATATAAATTTTTTTTTTTCTTTTGGTTTCATTTTAATTATTTAGAATTTTCTACTTTGCTAGTTATTCGTTAATAGCTTAAAAAACATTTTTAATGTGGTTTTGCAACATTTATATTGCTTGCTTTTAATCAAATTTTAAATTAATGGAATTTTGAATGTTGTACCAGAAAAGCATCGAAAAGTTAAGCTTTCTAGATGTAAAGCAGCAAAACATAATTATTACCCTTTTGGCTTACTATCTATGACTGTGCACTGTTGAGAAAATTTTGAGTACGCACGTGCAAATATGCATTTAATTGAAGACATTCATCTTTGTGTCGTCAATGCCAATTATTTTGGAAATTTTTTTGTCTTTATTGGAAGAACCAAATTTATCCGAATTTATCTTATAGTTCTTGCTGCCGCAGTAGAATAAGTAATTAGTTGTTATTGCTTTACTTATTCCTTAATTTTCACTTTAACGCATTAAACTTTTCACAAATTTCACTCATTTTGTATGTCTTCATTTTTTTTTTCAAATTTTAATTTTTTTGTTGCAATTTTTATTTATTTTATTCTTTGAAAAATTGCTTGTATTTAACGTCGACGAGCGACTTTGACTAACGCGGTTGAAAAATGTTTCAGCATCTTCTTTTTTTTTTTTACTCCCGCACGGTTATACAATTTTTCGCCAACTGACGCTACGATGCGTTTTTGGCCACCTGTTGCCACTCAACGGTCGACTTGCTGCTGGTTCCCGTTCTACCGTCGCTCACGCCATATATTTACAGTTTTTTTGTTTCGCTTAGCATACCTACTTATATACATACATACATTTTATTGTCTTGTAACAACAAAACAAAAAAAAAAATAGCTTAGCAAAACAACAAAGAAAAGAAAAGCTTTTGAGTGGCGTGCTTTTACCGCTTTGCAAGAACAGTAGAGCATATATATTTTTTTTTTATGCCATAGCAAACAGGGTGGTTAGGTAAATTCGTTACACATTTTGCATATATTTTCGACTTTTTCAACATTTTTCAACCTCTGTCAACCTTTTTAACATTTCACATTTTTTTCGACTTATTCAACCTCTTCAACGCCTTTTTAACATTTATTTAAAAGGTACTTTCAGCGCAGTGTAGGGTATGTGAGTTTCGGCCGGGCCGAAGATAACACCTTAACTTGTTATCTTTCAAAATATGATTTTCGTGTTTTTTTTAAATGCAAGATTAGTTCTAGTGATTGAGCTATTCTTATTTAACTTATTTAGTACTAACTTTTTTCAAGTAATGATTTGTTTGAAGTAAAACAAGAAAATTAAAAAATATAAGTTCACAATTTCTGTATATTTATAGCCCCCAAAGGAAAAATCCTAGTTGCAAAAATAGCATAATTTGAGCACACATACAAGCAGACAACATGAATATAATTCTTTTCGTTTTCAACTCAATTTTTCCGCCGAAAAAATACCAACAAAATTGCAAGTAAAGGCATAAGTTGTAAACTACAAAAAAGCAACAACAAATACACGCATTTTTTTAGGATATTTTCAACTGAAATTTTCTGAAGAAAAACCAACAACAAAATTTACGCGGGATCACTTGTAAATTTGCAAGTTTGAAGGAGACAAAATTTGCTGGTTGTCTGGTAGATATAAAAATTGATTTTCTCAAATGCAGGTGTAAATGTAAGTTATCGTAATTGAATAATTTTCTCAACAAGTTTTCCTTATTTTTGAATTTCAATTTATTTATTTTAATTTTCTAATATTAAAATAACTTTTGTGTGTCAAAAAATTTGAAAATTTCAAAATGCGATAACTGGACGATAAAGAAAGATATTTCAGAAAACTCAACGACATTGGAAAGAAGAAGAACAGCTCTTTAAGATCACACATATAGTTTTATGAAAAAAAGAAAATTCACGGTGCTACATAACCTCGAAAATGGGCAAAAACAATGTTTTTTGCACTTTTAGGTTAGGATATCTCGAAAACCTGACGTGATGGAGCAATTCTGCGACCAGATTCGGAATCAGCGCATCGAAAACCTACGGAAATATATAGTCCGGTTTCTGGGTATAATTTTTGTCGGCCTGTGTAATTATCCTAGATCCGAAGGCTAGAAATTTGACCTTTAATTTTGGAGATATTACGATTGTTCTAAAATTTTGAGAAATTTATTTTTAAAAAACCGTAATTTTTTTTCGAAAAACATGTTATTAACTTTTTTAAAAATTTAAGAAAGCCTCATTTATTCCCTGTAAAATAGT
Source organism: Tricholauxania praeusta (assembly GCA_949775025.1). Taxonomy (NCBI): domain Eukaryota; kingdom Metazoa; phylum Arthropoda; class Insecta; order Diptera; family Lauxaniidae; genus Tricholauxania; species Tricholauxania praeusta. Next base: position 105,709,587 of record OX459028.1, read on the forward strand.
ATATAGTTTGCTGTAAACTTTTTTATATCTACACCCTTTTAAAAGAAAAAGAATTTTATTAAATGAATTCTTATGAAAACTATGTTTTTATGGACAAAAACAATGAAAAACAACAACAACGACTTGTACAACCACAACAGTTATTATAAGACGATTCTCATTATAAAATAATAAGGTCGCCATATATATTAGTAACTTTTGAAAATGTAAGTTGCTGCTGTTCGTGTTTTATTGTTTTTGTCTTTATGCTTTACTGAGATATGCCACTTTGAAAAATTCAAACTTCATTGATGGGTTTGATAGGTTTGTGGAAAGAGTTGTTTGTTCACATACATAAATTCATAAAGTTTGAATTTTTCAAAGTGGCATATCTCAGTAAAAAAAAAAGAAGATATTTGAGCAAACTCAACGGCATTTAAAAGATTAAGGGTCATACTTTAAGATGATGTTTACAGGTTTTGGATTAAAAATCAATAGGCGATGATATATAACCGTAAATATAGGCTGAAACGGTGTTTTTAGCACTTTTAGGTTAGGATATCTCAGAATCCTGAGCCAATAGAGCAATTCTGACCCCGGATTTGGATTCAGCACGTCAAAATACATCGGAAAAGTATAGTCTGGTTTCTGGTAAAATAACTTTGCCAAATTTTTTAGGCCTGTGTAATTATAGAAAGGTGACCCGACAATCTGCGCTAACTACCGGGGAATTAGTCTTCTTGCCATCTCTTACAAGGTCCTGTCGACTGTACTGTGTGAAAGACTTAAGCCGTTTGCCAACACACTGATTGGGCCTTATCAGTGCGGCTTTAGACCTGGTAAGTCCACCATAGACCAGATCTTCACACTACGTCAAACTCTGGAAAAAAACCCACGAAAAACAGATCGATACCCATCATCTCTTTATCGATTTTAAAGCTGCTTTCGATAGCCCGATACGGGATTGCCTGTATGCCACCATGTCTGAGTTCGGTATACCTGCGAAGCTGGTGCGGCTTTGCAGAATGACGTTAAGCAGCACAGCCAGATCCGTCAGAGTCGGAAGGGACCTCTCCGAACCATTTGATATCGAACGAGGTTTTAGACAGGGCGATCAACTATCCTGCAACCTCTTCAACTTTGTGATGGAAGGGGTGTTGCGAAGAGCCAGTGTACATCGTAATGGCACTATTTTCTACAAAAGTGTCCAGCTCCATGCATATGCCGATGATATTGATATCATTGGACGTTGTAAGCGAGATGTTACTGCTGCGTTCTCTGCTATCGAAAAAGAGTCAGCGAAAGTGGGTTTGACGGTGAACGAGGGCAAAACAAAGTATATACTGTCCACAAACAGGGAGACGCGGCGTATTGGATCCTTTGTTACTGCGAACAACTACACTTTCGAAGTTGTCAAGGAATTCACCTATCTTGGCACCGCCGTGAACACTCAAAACGATGTCAGCCTGGAGATAAAGCGAAGACTAACTCTTGCTAATAGGTGTTACTATGGTCTCAGTAAGCAATTGAGTAGTAGAGACCTCTCTCGCCCGACAAAACTGACACTCTACAAGACGCTCATCTTACCCGTGCTACTTTACGGCGCAGAAGCATGGGTTGTGTCGCAGACTGATGCAGCCACGCTTGGGGTGTTTGAGAGAAAAATTCTTCGCAAAATCTTCGGTCCTGTTCACGTCGGCGACGACTACCGTATTCGAATGAACCACGAACTGTACGAGCTCTACGATGACATTAACATAGTCAAGCGCATCACTATTCAACGTCTGCGCTGGCTGGGACATGTTGTGCGTATGGACGAAGAAGCTCCGGCGAAAAAGGTGTTTGATGCGGAAGCCGCTGGGCGACGACGAAGAGGAAGACCATGCCTCCGATGGAAAGACCAAGCCGAGGAAACCCTATCCACGCTTGGTGTGAATGATTGGAGAAGGCGTGCGCGAAGCAGAGGCGCCTGGAGAGAGCTTTTGAGGTCGGCCGTAACCCGGTAACGGGTTGTTATGGCCACCCAAGTAAGTAAGTAAGTGTAATTATAGGTCATTAACACATTTTTTGGGAAAAATATTGTTTTTTAAAAAAAAAAAAAAAAAAATGGTCAAAATTTCAGATAAATCGTAATATGTATCTCCAAAATTAAAGGTCAAATTTCAAAACTTTGCTTACCAACTTATAATCATTTTTCCAAAAGCTATATCCGCAACTGCCGATGTCTATATCTTCGAAACTAGATCCGAACGATTTTTTTTTTTTAATTATTTTATTTTTAACTTTCTATTACCCTTAAAAAAAAATTTGATTTGGAGAATGTCAGCTAAAGTAAACTTAAGCCATGATTTCAAACTACGTTGAACGTTGATTGAAACTTTTGAAGCAAAGTTTAAAATTAGATTTAATCAGAAACTGAGTTGAACTTCGACTGAAGAACTGACTATAATTAACGAATATTGCAATCAAGAGGCCATTGTGGCAACTTATAATTGCAAATATACATGCGCTGGCCCTAAGACTTTACTTAATGCCAATTTTATCATGGGATTTTCGATATGGCATAAAGAAACTCGTTATACCGACGACATGTTATCGATTTCCTGATACTTTGAGTACATAAATATTTTTATCTGAAAAGTGGAATCAGATATATAAATTCAAAAGTTTGTGCTAATATTTCTAAAGTATAATTCTACTTAAGTGCACTGCAAAAGTTATGGAAAGAAATGAAAACATTGATCACATATTTTGTGGTTGTGGTTTTAGGACAGCTACTTTAATCATCAGTCAGCGATCTGATTAGATACCTCCTAAAATTTTCGTAGGGTGGACTTTTTTCAAGCCGTGTTATATATAAATACATGCTAAGTGCTTTCATATGTCATATGTTTTATAAGCAAAGTGAGAAAATAATATAAAATGGACAAGGCAGTGTCATTGATAAAGTGGACAAGCATCATTGATTCAGCTATAGAAAAAAATGAAAGGCGAGTAAAAGTTCTCAAAAATTGTTTTGTTGCATTATACGAATTTGAAAAAAAACTTATTTGAACCTAATTTTGCTTCATATTGATAATTTAAACTGATATAGCCATTGAAAAAACTTATTTTTTACCCTTTTTTAAACATTAACCAACGTTTCAATTAAATTTTTAACTTTTGCTTGCACTTTGATGAAAATGTAAACAAATAGTGTTGCCTCATATCGCATTATTTTTATAAAACTCATGAAAACTGGGTTTTTATAGCATCCTAACAATTCCTAAACTTATCGATTTTAATTAATATAAAGGCTTAGATTTACTTTAGCTCCAATTTTCCTATTTTGATTAAACCAAACTTTTCTTATGGGCATTTTAATTGTAAGCATAAATATGTAATCAAAAAGTGTCACTCGGATATAGTTGCTTAAGTTTAGGCTTAAGTTTACTTTAGCTGACATTCTCCAAATCAATTTATTTTTTTAGGGGTAATAGAGGGTGCAAAATAAAAAAATTTAAAAATTTAAAAAAAAGTCGCTCGGATCTAGTTTCGGAGATATAGACATCGGAAGTTGCAGATATAGCTTTTGGAAAAATGATTATAAGTTGGGAACCCCTGAATGGAAAATGGAAAATGTGGGTGTCATAAGAAGGATAATTTAATGACCGACAATAATGGTAAGCAAAGTTTTGAATTTTGACCCATATTTTTGGAGATATTACGATTTTTGGGAAATTTCGACCAATTTTTTTTTTGAAAAAATCTTATTTTTCCCAAAAAATGTGTTAATGACCTATAATTATTTTAAAATATTAAGATAGCTTAATCTTTTCCCTTTAAAATGATATATAGCTTGTTCTAAATTTTTGCGTATTTACCCCCTTTTTTTTACCGGAAAATGAAAAAAATATTCAATAAATTCTTATGAAAAGTCTCTATTTATGGACAAAAACAATAAAAAACCAACAACAGCAACAACAACAATTATTATAAGACCATTTGCATTGTAAAACTTAAAAATTTTTTGCCTACGGCGCCCTTTCTTTCAACATAACCTCACATTTTAAAAAATTTTTAACTTATATGATAACCTTATTATTTTATAATGAAAATCGTTTTATAATAATAATTGTAGGTGTACTAATCGTTGTTGTAGCTGTTTTCCATTGTTTTTGTCCACAAAAACATAGTTTTTATAAGAATTCACTCAATACATTTTTTTGTTTTTCTTTAAAAAGGATGTAAATTCGCAAAAATTTACAGCAAACTATATACTATTTTAAAGGGAATAAAGTAAGCTTTATTATCATGCTAAAAAGTTTTAGGTCATTAACACATTTTTTGAAAAAAAAAAAATGTTTTTCAAAAAAAAAAATTGGTCAAACTTTCAGGAAATTCGTAATATCTGGAAAATTTTATGTCGAATTTCAAAACTTTACTTACAATTATAGTAGGCCGTTAAATTATCTTTCTTATGATATCCATATATCCTATTTTCCATTCAGAGGTTCCCAACTTATAACCATTTTTATAAAAGCTATATCCGGAACTTCCGATGTCTATATCTCCGATACTATATCCGAGCGACTTTTTTTGATAATTTTATATTTTTTTGTTTTTAACCCTCTTTTACAAAAAAAAAAGAATTAATAAAATTGGACAATGTCAGCTAAAGTAAACCTGTTCCCAAATATGTAATCAAAAAAAGTCGCTCGGATCTGGTTTCGGATATATAGCCATCGGAAGTTACGGATATAGCTTTTGTAAAAATCCTTATAAATTGGGAACTCCTAAATGTATATCAAAAATATGGGTGTCATAAGATAGATAATTTAATGGCCTACAGTAATGGTGCGGAAATCTTTGAAATCTAACCCATAATCTTGGAGATATTTTAAAAAAACCCGTTATTTTTTCCAAAAAATTTGTTACTTTTTTAGTAATTTAAGAGCGCTTAATTTATTCCCTTTAAAATGGCATATAGTTTGTTGGAAATTTTTTAATATTTACCCCTTTTTTGACCGAAAAACACAAAAATTGATTCAATGAATTCTTATGGAAATTATGTTTCTATGGACAAAAACTATGAAATAAATAATAAATAAAATAAATAACAAATTAATGTGCATGATAATTTTTTCTATTCCATTTTTTACTGAATAAGCTTTTTACTTGGTATAAAGCTTCAATGCTAAATAGCTAAGAAGGCTATAATAGCTGTAAAAAAAAAAAAAAAAAAAAAAACAACAACAGCGACTATTACAACAACAACAATTATTATAAGAAGTTTATTAAAAATCGCGCGCGCTATATATTGTAAAAATATGAGCGTTATTAAAAAAGGTAATTTAATGGCCTACAACAATGGTACACAAATCTTTAAAATCTAACCTATAATTTTGGAGATATGATGATTTTTCTGAATTTCCAATAATTATTAATTTATACAACAATATAACTTAAAAATTTTTTTAAAAATCGCGACTCGACACTAGTTGTTGTTTTTATGGTTTTTGCCCATAAATACATAGTTTTCACAAGAATTCATTGAATAAATTTTTTTGTTTTTCGGTCAAAAAGGAAAAATTTACAACAAACTATACACCATTTTAAAGGTTATAAATTAAGCTTTCTTAACATGCTAAAATTGCTAAAGGTTTTTAACACATTTTATGGAAAAAATAACGGTTTTAAAAAATAGATTGGTAAAAATTTCAAAAAAGTCGTAATATTCCAAAATTATGGGTTAAATTTCAACGTTTTGCGTTCCATTATTTTTGCATTTAATTATCTTTCTTATTTCACTCATGTTTTTAATATCCATTCACTCTCAAAGTTTACTAGCCTTGTTAGATCAAGGTTAGAATATGCGTCAATTGTATGGTTTCCTTTTTTTGAAATACATAAATTTAGAATTGAAAATGTGCAGAAATCCTTTACTAAGTTTGCTTTGCGTTCGTTAAATTTTGAAAACGGTTCTCCTCCATATAATCCCCGATGCTTTTTGATTGGTTTAAAAACTTTAGAAAGTAGAATAAATATTTTGTCTCTACTATTCTTACACGACATCGTCTCTAATGCAATTGATTGCCCTGAATTACTGTGTCTGATTCATTTTAATGTTCCAGCAAGAGCTCTAAGGAATCAAGTACCTTTTTATCTTATAACTCCTCGTACTAATTACGCCGAAAATGCGCCTATTTTTAGAGCAATGAAAATTTTTAATCAAGTTAGTGCTACGAATAATTTAAATTTCTCGGCTACTAAAATGTCGTAAATCATATTTTAAATAATTTTTTTGAATTGATGTATTTTATTTTATTCTAGTCTGTAAGAATAATAAGTATGTTCATAGACTAAATTATTATTAAAAATAAAAAATAAAAATAAATAAAATAGAGCCAATTTTGAAATTACGCGAGCTACATACATTCGAGTTTCGATTTTTTTCCCACTAAAATAGATTGATAATATCAGCCATCTCACATGTTCTTGTTGTTTACAGCAGACATAAAGAGTAACTATTTTCACACGTGTGGGGCGATTTTTCGTTCTTTAAAAAAAAAATGGAGCAAAGAAGTTCTATTAAATTTTGCGTAAAAAACAAAATTAAACGCTCTGATGTCGTGAAAATGTTAACTGTGGCACTTGACGAATCTATTCTAAATATGAGTGAAAGAAATATTGTAACAGGTTTACTTTAGCTCCCATTCTTCATTTTTTTTTAATAATAGGGGTTACCCCCTAAATTAGAGAAAAAAAATGTGTCGCTCGGATCTGGTTTCGGAGATATGACCATCGGTTACGGATATATGTAGCTTTTTTAAAAATCCTTTTAAGTTGCGAGCCCCTAAATAAATATCGAAAATATGGGTGTCATAAGAAAGGTTGTTGTAAAACCAATAAAAAGCTTAATAATAAGGAGAATGAAAAAATTATACATGCAATTAATTTGTTATACTTTTATATTTTTTTCTTAGCTTTATCGCACTTTCTCAACATACCCACTTAGGTCATATGGATTTAATCATATGGTATAAGGGATAAATTTTAGAAAAAATGTACCTATCATGCTGTGGGGCTCGGACAATGGGTGTCATAAGAAAGGTTGTTGTAAAACCAAGTAACAAGCTTAATAATAAGGGGAATGAAAAAATTATACATGCAATTAATTTGTTATAGTACTTTTATAATTTTTTCTTAGCTTTATCGCACTTAGATCATATGTATTAGAGGTCTGCGTGAGTGGATTTAAATCGGCCTTTAAGTCATTTGCCACATTTCAAATCTACCAAAATTTTTATGATTTAAATCATAAATCAAATCAAAACAAAAAGAAAAAACAGCAAGTGAGGTGATTGCTGCAACCGTAAATTAAGTGTTCAACGCAGTACAAGCGCAAGTGGGACAGCAAATCGTACATTTCAATGCTTCTTTTTCCTCTTAGTTCGCATTTTGTCTATTGAATGTTCAACACAGCACAAGCGCAAGTGTGAGAGCAAATTGTACGTTTTCATACTTCCTTTTAATCTTAATTCGCATTTTGACTGTTGAGAAGCAAACACACTGTGTACTGTGGAAATGACTAAATTTATTTCAGCTCCAAATTTTTATAAAACCAAATTTAAGGGGACATGACACCTTCAAATTTTCAAGAATTAAAAAATTTTTTTTTGACTGTTTCTTGCTTAAAAAAAACGTTTTTAATAATATAAACCTCAAATTCGGCTAATAAAATATATAGCGAGCATTATAGGAACATCGTGTCAAAGTTATAGTACTTGAAAAGCTATATGTAGTTAAAAAACTTTAAACGCGTTTTTCTCGAAACCACGTTTTTCGAGTTGCAGGCATGATAAAAAAACTACTCGACCGATCTTTCAGAAATTTTAATATGTTGCTGTGCACATATTAATGCAGAAAGATCGGTATTATTGTTTTTGATTTTTGGCACGAAAAATTGGCAATTTTCGAAAAAATGACGCCATTATGTTATTTTTGGAATAACATTTTTGCCTGTAGTTCATTCCCTGGCGGATTTGATGCTGATTAAAACTTCTTATTTTTTTTAAGATGTTCCAGTGAGCTGCAATCATGCCCGCCATGATTTTTTGATGTTTTTTTCAAAAAATTCTAGTGTTCATAAATATTATAAAATAATTAAAAAAAATTTTTTTTATATATAGTTTTGTGTCAAAATATATGTGTAAAGTTTCAAAATGATATCTTGTTTTTTATAAAAACTATACGCATTTTAAAACACTTAAGAACAAATTTTTTGAAAGTGTCATGTCCCCTTAAGGGGTTATATCTCCCTTATGCTATGAAAAACACGGCCGTTTTAATTATTTTTTTTAAATAACATTTGAGATTAAAGGTATACAAATAATATAACATTGGATTAAGCAACTCTTGAAGAAGAGAAAAATAATTTTTATTGTTATTTGTTACAGAATCCTAACTCAAATAATCAACGCAATTTTACAACGAAACAAACCAAATTTCAAATGTCAGCCAAGTAGGCATAAATGTGCGCTTTGTTATTGTTTGCTTGTGCGTTTCGTGTCATTTTTTGTTGACGTTGTCGTTCTAAATCGTATGTTTAAATCACAGCGAATTACAACCCATAAGCAAACGAAGCTAAATCATTTTTATGTATTGTCCTGTTTCGTGACATTGTTATTAAGGTGCTGCAGAATGTCAAACTTGATTTAGAGATGTCAATAAATCCAATAGTCTGACGTAACAGCAAGCGCATTCACGCATACCTCTAATATGTATATGTATATTGCATGAATGTAATTGTATGGATTTAATAATATGGTATAAGGGATAAATATTAGAAAAAATTTACCTATCATGCTGTGGGGCTCGGACAACACAAACATAAAGACCAGCAACCATTAAGCTACAAAATTAACTATAGTTTTCAATCTAAGCTTGAGTTGACCTTTTGAGAAGCTAATATTATATACATACATGGCAATTGTTAATGAGAGTAGTCATGCGATTCAAAGGAGCTGTAGCCATATGAGGCGCCCAGTTGCAAAACCGGCCAAGTCCAAAATATTTTGAGATATTCTCATATATCAAAATGTAGAACATGCTTTATCTTTATACTATGGTTTTCGATTAAAAAAAATGTTTTGACAGAAATATTACACTTTTTAGTTTATTTTTAATGCATAGGTTTCAAGTCCATGAACTTGCTTTCAAAACCAGTCCAAGGCCTTGGAATCAAAACTGGCCAACTTCAGTACATTGGTATCAAAACCGGCCAAGTCCACTTTTTTTCAAACATTTTGATAATTGCTATGTAAAACCGGCCAAGTCCAGTTCATTGCAGAGAACGGCAATGGGTGATTGTAAAAACGTTCATACGTAAACAACACCCAAAAAAACATGCTTTCTCAATCAAGCGATCAAACTTGCTCGAATACACTTGTTCGCTGTTGATTTTAAATCCATCCAATCATGTGATTCATGTTGTCTCTATGGTTTTAATCATCGTATGTTCGCATACCAATCGTTTCGGGATTTTCTTCGTTCGGCTCAACAACGATTGTTTTGATCAAGAATAAAGGCTCCGGTACATAGAAAGCAGCGCATGCATCGCGAGCATCAGATGCGATTAATGCGTGCGGTGTCGGTAGAACGCGCGCTTTTAATTTCTTTTTATGCTTTTAATTTTTTTTTCGGAAATTATTTAACCGCACGCAAATTTCCAATATTTTATTCCATTCCATTTACATTTCTTTCACATTGAATTCAGGTGAGATATCTAAGCTGTACAAAACTGAGGTTATGAAAAACTGTTAACACAAGAATTTCGAGCTATTTTCGAGCTGTCCGACAGTATTTTCGAGCGGTTCCAAAAGTTTTCCATTTTCCGGAAAATTGCGAAAAACTTTTTGTACAACTAAGGGAATATATCTAAGCATGAAACTACCAAAACGAAGTGCCTCAAAAAATATTTTATCATGTAAATTTCGAGCTATTTTCGAGCTAATTTCTTATGGAAAAAAATTTTCAGAAAACCTTTGAGTTTTCCGGAAAATTCAATTTTATGCTAAGATAATATATCTAAGCTGGAAGCAATTTTAATGAAACACTTATGTAAAAATATATAACCGTGGGAATTTCGAGCTATTTTTTTGCGGAAAAAAATTTTCGGAAAACCTTTGAATTTTCCGGAAAATTGAATTTTATGCTTAGATAATATATCTAAGCAGGAAGCTACCAAAACGATGAGCCACAGAAAAAATATTTTATAATGGAAATTTCGAGCTATTTTCAAGCTTTTATCTTACGAAAAAAAAAATTCGGAAAACCTTTGATTTTTCCGTAAAATTCAACTTTATGCTTAGATAAGGTATCTAAGCGGGAAGCATTCTTAACGAAACGCTTGTGAAAATATATTTTACCATCTGCATTTCCAACTTTTTTCGAGCTATTTTCTTACGGAAAAAAAGTTTCGGAAAACCTTTGATTTTTCCGGAAAATTCAATTTTATGCTTAGATAAGATATCTAAGCGGGAAGCATTCTTAACGAAACCCTTGTGAAAATATATTTTACCATCGGCATTTCGAAATATTTTCGAGCTATTTTCTTACGGAAAAAAGTTTCGGAAAATCTTTGATTTTTCCGGAAAACTCAATTTTATGCTTAGATAAGATATCTAAGCGGGAAGCATTCTTAACGAAACGCTTCTGAAAATATATTTTACCATCGGCATTTCGAACAATTTTCGAGCTATTTTCTTATGAAAAAAAAAGTTTCGGAAAATCTTTGATTTTTCCGGAAAACTCAATTTTATGCTAAGATAAGATATCTAAGCGGGAAGCATTCTTAACGAAACGCTTCTGAAAATATATTTTACCATCGGCATTTCGAACTATTTTCGAGCTATTTTCTTACGAAAAAAAAGTTTAGGAAATTCCTTGAGTTTTCCGGAAAATTCGATTTTTTGCTAAAATAAGATATTAAAGCGGGAATCATTCTAAACGAAATACTTTAGAACAAATATTACACACTGTGAATTTCGATCTTTTTTCGACCCATTTGTGGCTGAAAAAAGAACAATTTTCAGGAACACTTTCATATATCCGGAAAATTAAATTCATTCTGACGCCACACGGGAGTTTTTTTAACGCGCGTTGTCCACAAATCGAGTTTTAGCATAACTCCGGCATTAACAAAACCAACGCACGTTGATCATGTGGTCCATTTCTTTAAACAACAATTCCTATACATAAATATCACAACCTTTAAAAGCAAATATAAAATATTTATTTTAATTTATTTATATAATAAATTATATAGATAAACTTAAAGCTAGGCACTAACAACTATGGTCTTCAGCCCTATTTATTTGCAAGTCAATTGTTAATATTGTCAAATTTGATAGTAGATACCAGATTTTTTTAATATTTCTATTGTAGTTTTGATATTTGCTGAGTTTACATTTGATAAGAGTTTGTAACGAACCTACGGCTGGGGGTCTTGACTCGCCGGAGTCCAGAGGTTCGGTCACAAAAATTTATATTTTGCAAGGAGTGGCTCTTTAATAAATGAAGGGGATCGCATAGTTAGTTCGATTTAAATATTTATTTTAATTCAGCGATACATAAATATATATATAAAAATAAAATTAACAATGAAACTTATACTGTTACCACGTCAGCGTGTCTCCGTTGTTGTACTTCGTCGCTCTGCCATCGTATTTCTTCGCCTGGTCGTCGTATTTCTTAGCTTGGTCGTCGTGTCGTCGTAGTGAGATTTGTGAGAAGAGCGTGACTAATTCCTCTGCCTATGCGGTACCCTAGTTCTACTTTCTCATGCTTCTGAGCTAACTCAAGCCTTTATGCGTATCGGGTCCCTGGTCACGAATGTACGGCAACGGGGAGCGCATACACCCGCAGGCCAAAAATCCGATGCTCACGACGGCTTTCGATCTTATGTCCCTTTTACCCGCTGCAGAGCTCTCAATTTCACTGCGACTGCTCATGTGAGAGTGCGAAAGCACCGTGGAACCTCGAGTTTTTAACTGGCCGTATGCGTGTCAGTTTCCAGTCCACGAATGTACGGCAACGGGGAGCGCATACACTCGTAGACATAAAATCTGTCGCTCACGAAGGCTTTTACGACCCTATTACTCACTGCCGAGCTCTCAGTTCCACCAATGCTAACGAATACGGGAGTGCGAAAGCACTGTGGAACCTCGAGTTTTAGCTGGCCGTATGCGTGTCAGCTTCCAGGCCACGAATGTACGGCAACGGGGAGCGCATACACACGTAGACCTAAAATCCGACGCTCACGACGGCTTTTACTCACTGCCGAGCTCTCAGTTCCACCAATGCTAACGAATACGGGAGAGCGAAAGCACCGTGGAAACCTTTGAGTTTTGGCTTGTCGTATGCGTGTTGGTTCACAGGTCACAAATGCACTGATACAGAAGCGCGTACATTCGCAAATCTCAGACCCAATGCTCGCAACGGCTACTATATCACCTACTCAGTCACCCCTCTACTCTACTCACTACGGTGTAGGTTATACTGTATATAACAAAAATGTACATGAGACGCACGCTGCTGGTAGAACTTCTGCTGCTGCCACTCCGCTACACTGCTTCCACTGCTTCACTGCTACTACTGCGACCACTGCTTGCTGGGACTTAGGTCCACCTTCGCTGGCGGTCCGACACAACTGCCTCGATTTTTGGCTGTACAACCGCTTTTATTTCATTTAGCTCTGTTTTCACCATTGCGTTGCTGTAACAGCTGGTACGTTGACATCGCTGATGCGTTGACACTACTGACTCGTGTTGCCACCTGGGCGTTAAGCTAAATTCGATGCAACTTCGATCGGATTCTCACGCGTTCCATGCGATTATAAACTAATTATTCTTAGAAATAATATAAAAAAATATAATAAAACTTAGCTCAGCTGCTGCTGCTAAATTTGTGGACGAAAACAAGGCACCTGCCGACTTTCGTCGTCACAAGTTCTGGTAAAATAATATTATTGCTTAAGTTATTTTGGATGCTATTGATAAATGTGCAGCTGTTGATTATATGTGTTATTGTGAGAGTCTCGGTGTGGCAAAGATGGCAGATCGGAGGTGGCTGGTTTTCCATGATATGTCGATTTGTTAATAGTGTGTGCCCCATGCGTAGTCGGATATATTTTTGTAGATGCATCCTTGAAATGTCAGAAGGGTATCTAGGAGGCTTACCGTCTGGGTTTATTAGCTTGTAGTGATGTACGTATTGAGTCCAGTCAAGTTCGTTACAATCAGAGTGGAATTTTTTAATTTTCCTCAGCATGTCATTTTTGTGGAAAGTGACTTGATTGATGATCGGAGCTGTTGTTGCGAATTTGGCTGCTTCGTCCGCAAGAGTATTTCCTTCGATGCCAACGTGTCCTGGTATCCACATAATTTTTATTTTGTTTGGATGTTGAATTAGCGTGTTTCTTATTTTTATTATTGTTTCGTTTCTATGTTCAATATTTTGCACGGCTAGAATTGAAGAGAGGGAGTTAGAACAGATAATGTGTTTACCCCGGATAGATTTGCAATTTGAAACTGCAAATAGCAGTGCTTCCGCTTCGGCTGTAAAGATTGACGAGTTATGATCTAAAAGTGCTAGCCTTTCAACTGTAATCGATGGGTTGATAACTGCATATGAGGCACTGGTATCGGTTTTTGAGCCATCCGTAAAAGTTATATTCCAGTTATCAATTGCAAATTTTAGCGCTATTTCATTGAATATCTTGTTGTAGATGCTAACTGTAGTTTGGTTTTTTGGCCAATGCATAAGATCGTTGATAAAACATTTTTTGTCCAGTTTCCAAGGAGGCTTAGATGGGAAACACAATGTGTGAGGCTTCGTATCAATTCCAATCTTTTTGGCATTCAATAGGACGCGCCAAATTGTAGAAGGCAAGCGGGGTAGTTGTTTGTTTGTTATATTGGAAATATTTTGCACCAGTTGATGTTCTGTAGGTAACAGGATTTTAGTGATAAGTTTTGATGTTAAAAATTCTACTCTAAGGTCCAAAGCTGGCAGTCCCGTCTCGGTGAGTATGTTGGTCAGTGGTGTGGTCCGAAAAGCCCCAATAGATAGCCTAGCAGCTGCATGGTACACTGTTTTATTTTTTTAATTATTGTTTTTGCCGTATGACCGTATATAGCCAATCCATAATCAATTTTGGAGAGAATAAGGGCTTTAGTAATGTGTATGGTTACATTTTGATGTGAATTACTATGATAAGATGATAAACATTTTAATAAATTTAATCTATTGACAAATGATTTTTTTAAGTAATCTATGTGGGCAGACCAGTTATATCCACAATTAAAAATTAGACCTAATATTCTTAAGCAGTTTACATATTCAATCCTTTTATTTTCTATATATACATCAGATACAACACAATTACGCTTTCTACATAAGTGCAAAATTTTTGTTTTAGAAATAGATATTTTTGCTCCAGAAAAATTACACCATTTATTAATTTCGTGAAATATAATACTTAAATGAGATTTGAATTCAAAATCTGAGATTACTTTAGTGTCAAGATACAAATCATCTGCGTAAATGCAATGGTTAAAGTGTTTTTTCTCAATAATTAGTTTATTTAGTTTTTCGGTGGCTATCTGAAACAAAACCACCGACAACTGAGGGACTCCGTTGTGTAGAGGCCTAACTTCAGAATGCCATCCGTTAATTCGGCCTCTAATTTTTCTGTTAGAGAGAAAGGTGCTTACTAGATTCAGTATTTTTGGTCCCACTTTCCATTCCATAAGTTGAGCGAGAATAGTGTGCTTACCTATCCTATCAAATGCTTTTTCGAAGTCAATAGATACAATTGATGCATGATTACGTTTTGATAGTAAGTTAGCTATTTGGTGATCTAGATAAAGGAGGGCATCAATTGTGCCTTTATCTTGTTTAAAAGCAACTTGACGGGGGCTGATTAATTTATGTTTTTGTAAAAACCAGTTAAGACGTTTAGCTACAATTTTTTCCAATATTTTGGAATTGCAAGAAAGTAGAGATATAGGCCGGTACCCATCAAATTTGATTTTTGATTCTTTTTGTTTTTGAATAGGAATAACTGTTGCAGTCTTCCATTCCTTTGGCATGATGCCACTGTCAAAAATTATATTATAAACCTTTAAAATATGCTTTTTTGCAACTAGAGGTAAGTGTTTAAGCATGGGATAAGAAATACGATCGAAGCCCGGAGTTATACCTTTTGCAGATTGTAGCGCACAGCCCAACTCAATTAAAGTTACTTCATCTTCAATATTTCGTGCGGATGAGTTGATATTATAATTTGTTGTAACATGGGTATTTAATTTGTTGCTTAAAAACTCACTTGAAAAATTAGTGTCTTCAGAGTTTTTTGACCATTCGTTAGCGAACAGATATTCAATTTTCAATTTATTATCTATTTCAATGTAACGTATTGAAGGGCTTGGAATAGCGCCATGTAATTTTTTTAACATTGTCCCATATAATTTTGATAGGCGTATTTGGGTTTATTGTACTTGTGAATTTTTCAAAAGACTTTCGCTTTGCTTGTTTTGATTCACGCTTAAAAATTGCATTCGCTTTTTTATAAGCAAGTCCATTTGCAGTAGAATTGTGCCTTTTGAAATTTAAAAATAATTGTTGTTTAACACGGCGTAAGTCATAGTTCTTTACTCCACCAATGTATATTTTTCTGTTTTTTATTACTTGCAGTGTGTGGGATGGATTCGTTAGCAGCTGATATTATTTGCCTGTGAAGTATGGCAGCGTATTTATTAATGTTGTTTATGCAGGTTAGCTTGTCTATTTTTTTTTTCAACGATTTTTCGAAATTTATCCCAATCAGCTTCAGTGGTCTTGTATTTTGTATGATATTTTACTAAAGAATTTGTTTTCCTGTGAAGAATGGAGAGAGAGATATGGATTGGAAAGTGGTCACTTCCATGTAGTTGTGAGTTCACTTTCCATGAAAGAAACGGGTGGAGCTGGGCAGATGCTAATGAAAGGTCAATATGTGTGAAGGTAGATCGGGTGTATAAGTGGGTGGGCGATCCATCATTTAAAAGAATCATGTTTGTTTGCAGGATAAGGTTTTCAATAATTCTACCTCTGGTGTTTGTAGAAAGAGATCCCCAAAGTGGGTTGTGAGCATTAAAGTCGCCTAATATAACGGTTGGTTTGGTGGGATCATTACATAACGACACAAGATTATTTAAATTTATGGATTCATTGGGGTGTAAATAAATTGAAGCTATTCGAATTTTTATTTCAGCTTTTACTTCAGCTAACGCAATACACATAGTATGTGGTGTTGGTAAAAATGTATGCTCGATTGAGCTTTTGATTAATAAAGCTGCTCCACGTTTGGCATTAGTGTTAGTGGGAGTATTGACAAGAAAAATTTTGTAGTTGTTGAGGGTGACGGAATTTGCTTTGACGTGAGTTTCTTGGTGAGCTATGATATCTGGAGAGTAAATAATAATTGAAGCTCAGATAAATTATTGTGGTATCCATTTAAATTCCACTGAAGAATTTTCAGGACCATAATAATAATAGAAAAAAATAATGTTACTTAGCTTAGCTAGTATATTAAGATATACTAGAAAGAGTAAACATTTATGTCATTTCGGAGTCGTCTGAGTTGATAGGACTAGTAAGAGATGAATTGAAATTAAGAGAGTTTTTTATTTTTGTTGATATGCTTTTAAAAGTTCTGTTTTTGAGGTTACATTTGGTGAGAAATTTTCTGATGTGTTTGAAGCGAGAGTGGGAGTGGGAGCGATAGATGTGTTTGTTGTATTGTTGGAGTTTGAAGAATTTGGTTGGGCTGTGTTGGAGCTGGAATTGGTTTGCTTATTTGTGTCAGTTTGGTGTGAAGGTAATTTTTCGGTATTGTTTCTTGGTGCTGTTCTTTTTTGTTTTTCTTCTGTTGCCTTTTCAAGTATTTCTATGGGAATGCCATCAGAAAAGTTAATGCTGTTTATTTGTTCTGTGGCTTCTCTGTAAGTACATTTAGTTGTTGTTTTGATTTTTAAGATTTCTTTTCTCTTTTTGAAGGTTGGACAGTTTTTGTTGGTAGCTCTGTGTGGATGCTTGCAGTTTATGCATTCAACCTTGGTACATGGAAAAGGTTCATGAGAACTGATTGCGCAAACTTCGTATTTTGAGTCGCTTTTACAATATTTTTTTGTATGTCCCAACAAAAAACAATTTTTACACTGAATAGGAGCTGGAATGTAGGGGTCTACTTTATAGATCAGAAAACCAATTTGAACTTCTTTAGGAATTTCAAATTTATTGAAAGATAGAATGTGTAGTGAGGTGGTATTTAGTTTCGCGTCTGTGAACTTGGTGATTTTTTGGCAATCTACAACTGCTTGGTCGTTTAAGCCATCAAGAATTTCTTTTTCTGATAGATTGCGTAAAGGAGGTACAAAGACAACTCCTTTTACGGTGTTTAGCGTTGGATGTAAACAAACCCAATGGGGCAAATGTTGGATAAATTAGTTGCTTTCAAAAATTTATTAGCTTGAATTTCATTTTTTGTGAGAATAAGCAGATGTCCTTCACGTGTATAGGAAATTTTTTGCGGTGGATCGGAAGTAATATTTTCAAGTGCTTTAGAGACCAGAAATTTGTTATAATTTTTAAGTGGCTTTTCAGCGATTTTACTTTTAACTAGGACAAATTTAGGGCAACTAGTTTTGTTATTTGTATTTCTGCCAATTGTAGGGAAGTCGTGGTTATTAATTAAATTGAAAGAATTGTTGCTGTTCTTTTTCCGTTTAGGAGAGGGATCTTTACCAGATTTCCTATTGGAGTCTAGTAAAGCATAATAATTACCCCCCGAGGAGGTAGCCATGGCAAGGTGCCAAGTTGGAGTAACTTACTCAGCGACAGTTGTTGTTGAAACAAAACACAAAAAAAGAATAAGATTATATATGAAGCAGCGCAACGACACGAATGGAAAGAGACACAAGCAAACCCGAAAAAAATACGAAAGTTTGTAGTCAACCAGAACGAAAATAGAAAGACGACCGTTCTCTACGAGCACTTGGTGTGAACTCAAATGATAGAACTCGAAGAGGCCTTACAACATTTCTTGGCAGCATCAATGTTCGATCATGTGAACTCTAGAAGCAACAACATGACACTCATACTATAGGTGTTTAAAATTGTTTGATTTTCCAGCTGGCTTGTCCAATCGTACAACCTGTGTGAACACTGACTGTCAAGCCAAGTGAAAATTTTCCATTAAAATAATAAATCATGCAGTTAACTTGGGTGTGGACAATTATAAATTTTTCTGGAAATTATGTTTGATAGCATGCAGTATTATGTTAGGCGGAGAGCCGGCTGTAGAAAAGTCGAATGTATAAGATTACAGGATTAGATGTATGCCAAATGATGGAGCTCGATGAGTTTAAATAGAATATCTAGGGTTGCCTTGCCGAAGCCTGTCCCGATGGCCGACAGGATGTTTGGGACAGGATTCAACAATGCAATCCCAGGTATTATATTTAGGCCTCTTCGAGTTCTATCATTTGGCTAAGATTTCGAGCTGTTATATACTACAATGTTTTAATTAGAACAAAATTGGGTAACATTCGGCCATCGGGAATGGCTTTGGCAAGGCAACCCTTGATATTCTATTTAGGCTCGTCGAGCTCTATCATTTGGCATGCATGCTATCCTGTAATCTTATACACTCTACTTTTCTACAGCCGGCTTTTGGACTATGTGAACGTAAAGCGATAATGACAGACAAACATGTTCTCAAGCCATGCTGTACAACATAAGTGTACAACATTCAATGTCTAAATACAACTGGGACATGCGGTATAACTTCTGTCAACAAATCGCACTGTCTGCAAAATTCGTTTTCATAAGTTTGTGTCTGCAAAATTCGTTGGCATAAAAATACACTAAAAACTAATTTAAATTCAAAATAATGTTTTTTTTTCGGTTTTATACTTATGAATGTAAGGTTGGTTACCCTAGTTGAATGTTTGGTGCTTTATTTTATTGGTATTTTAGTTTTAAAGGCGCGCAAAAAACCTCAAATATAACCAGGGCTGCACATGAAGACTTTTTCTTGTCTTATACATTAAACTTTTCTAAATCTTTTTGATTTCTATTTTATATTTGCTTTTTAAGGTTGTGATATTTATGTATAGGAATTGTTGTTTAAAGAAATGGACCACATGATCAACGTGCGTTGGTTTTGTTAATGCCGGAGTTATGCTAAAACTCAATTTGTGGACAACGCGCGTTAAAAAAACGCCCGTGTGGCGTCAGAATGAATTTAATTTTCCGGATATATGAAAGTGTTCCTGAAAATTGTTCTTTTTTCAGCCACAAATGGGTCGAAAAAAGATCGAAATTCACAGTGTGTAATATTTGTTCTAAAGTATTTCGTTAAGAATGATTCCCGCTTTAATATCTTATTTCAGCAAAAAATCGAATTTTCCGGAAAACTCAAGGAATTTCCTAAACTTTTTTTTCGTAAGAAAATAGCTCGAAAATAGTTCGAAATGCCGATGGTAAAATATATTTTCAGAAGCGTTTCGTTAAGAATGCTTCCCGCTTAGATATCTTATCTAAGCATAAAATTGAGTTTTTTCATAACCTCAGTTTTGTACAGCTTAGATATCTCACCTATTGAATTCGAAATTAAACAAAAATTGCACAAATAAATAAATATTTATTTTTCAAATTGTCAAATATTGATGTTTAGTTTCATTTAGCTGTCAAAAGCGTCTAACGCGTTTAAAAAGTTGAAAGTTGACGAACTTTGGGCATTGAAAGCAGCGCACGCGTCAGTCGCTTTTGTGTATGAGTAAAGTTTTCTCAACTGGACACAGTAAAACCAAAGTTATTAAACTTAAAATTTTTATTGCATAAATTTGAAGATATATTGATCAATATTAAGGTCTCATACTTATTTTTACAAAATTTGGATTTTTTAAAAAGCTATGAGCAAGTGAACTTTTATGTGGGTGTTTTTTTAAATTGCGATTTCTCGGTAGATATTGGGAAAAATTATGAAATTTTCGTGATAGGACAAGAAATGTTTTGCAATTTATATGAAATAAAGTTTTTATTAAAATTTTATTTATTATTTATAAAAAATTAAGTTTTTAATAAACAAATAGAATTTAAACCAACTTCTCATATGTTCAGAAACAAAATTTTTCCCCAGAATTACCATTAATAACCAGAATACTAGCCATATTTTGCAGATGAGTTGATGCATACACCCTATCAGCTCATCGGCGCCGGTCTTGAACAATTTAGCGGGAAAACCATCGGCACCAGCCGCTTTGTTGTTCTTAAGTCGTTGGATCACAACTCGTACCGCGTCATGGCTAGGTGGTGGTACGTCCACACCATCGTCGTTGATTGGTGGCATCGGGTTAATTTCTCCAAAGGTGGGATTGGTGGAGTCATCGCCAGCAAGCAGCTTGAAAAAGTGTTCCCTCCATAATCTCAGTGTACCCTGCGTATCCGTTACCAGATTTCCATGTTCATCTTTACAGGTAGATACTCCGGGCTTTAAACCTTGGGTCAGACGCTTGACTTGTTGGTAAAATTTTCGAGCATCATTCCTGCCCTGTAACACTTCGAGTTTCTCACGCTCGTGCCTTTCCTGCTCTCGTTTCTTGCGTCTGAAAAGGCGTCTCTCTTCCTTTCTCTTTTCCCGGTAGGTTTTGTGCACGGCTCGCGTTGCGGCTGACTGCAGAGTTGTTTTGTAGGCGGCGTTTTTCACTGCAGTAGCTTCGCGACACTCCTGGTCATATCATTGATTTCGCGGAAGTGGGCGTCGGAAACCAATGACTTCCTCAGCGGCAGAGCGCATGGAGCGGGATATATGCGCCCAAAGTCCACCGGCATAATCGGGTAGAGAGGTTGAAGGAGTAGTTCTGAGATGAAATAATTTTACTCAAGGACGAACAATATGTGTGTCCTCGTGTGTCTAAGATAGACAAAAAAAACTTGTGGCTTCTATGGAAACATTTATAATGGCATCAGCATCAGAAAAAAGGATTTGCTTGCATCCAAAAATGAAAACAAAATCCTTTATAGATCAATTAGTAGTGAAAATTTTAAAAGCTGGGAAAGTGAATTTAAAGTAGCATTGTCTCGTGCATCCAGTCGGCAAGAAAAAATAGTGTTGCTTACAACAATTCCCTTCAAGTTGTCGATACGTAACGCAGTTAAAGAATTTGGCGTGAGTAGGCGTATTCTGCAAACTGCTGGAAAGTTGAGAAATGAAAAGGGATATTGTACTTATCCGGATAAAAAAAAGGTCGGGCAATGAGTACTGATATTATTGAAAATGTTGAAGGATTCTTTCTTCGAGATGATGTAAGTAGAGCAACGCCAGGAGCGAAAGATTTTAAATCTGTTGTCATTAATGGAAAACGTCAACTCAAACAGGTATACACCTTAACGCTACGCGTTCAGCGCTCAACTCCAAAGCGTAGCGCTGGCAAAGTCAACGCCCAACGCTCCAATTTAGGTTAAACAGTTATTGTTGTTTAAAAAAATTTTTCAACATTAAAAATTGAGGTGTAGCCAGTAAATACTTATTTAAAGAATCAAATAAATCTGAATTTGATTTTTGAGTACGCCAAAATTATTTTAAGACATTACAGAAGAACATAAAAAAAATTTTGATTTTAGTCAGTTCTTTATTTATACGAAAATGGCAATTTACTTTTCATTTCACCGACTCAACAGCAACCGATTTGAAACCGGAAAAATTTTGTGATTTACGAATATCGGAGCACGTACGTTTGCGATTTGAAAAGTAAATCGCAATATTTTTGCGTTTCCGAAAATGGGAGCTCGGTTGAATATAATATTTTAAGCAATAAAATAAGTATGTTTGAGCTTTATCTTACATTTTTTTTAGAAACGATTACTGTTGGGAAATCTTAGCAATCTACATGCAGAATTTTTAAATAAGTTTCCAAAAATTAAAATTTCGTTGCCTGTGTTTAAAGCGTTGAGGCCACCACAGTGTATTTTAGCTGGTCCAAAGGGTACGCATAATGTTTGCGTTTGTAAAATACATGGAAACATCCGTCTTAAAATAAGAGATCTCAAACAAGCATTTGCTCGTCAAAAGTTTGATTTTAAGACAAGCTACCGAGAGTTTTTTTCTGACATAGTTTGTGCAAGTCAAACTACAGACTGCTATTTGGGTGATTGTAAAAATTGTTCAGGGACCAAAAATGTTATTGAATATTTAAAAACAACACTGAAAAGATACGATGTTAAAAATATTGAATTTAATCAATGGCTCACAACTGACAGGTATTTATGAACTATACGTGGCTTACTTTTCTCGAGATTATTATTATTTTTTAAAAATAATTATATTTCTATATAGCCAATTGCTTACACAAACTGAGAGTATACAAATTTTTATACAGAATCTTACTGAAGATTTGCTGATTGTTTTGAAACATGATTTCATCGCCAAGTCAGAGGCAGCGTATTTAGAAAAACTGAAAACTTGGTCAAAAGATGAAGCAACTCTTCACGTTTATGTGATATACTACAAGATCAAAAACGTTCTCCAGCACGTAAATTTTATTGTTTTTTCTGAATTTTTTAATCACGATGCCACTGGAATGCACTTGTACAATTCAAAAATTATTAAATTTTTAAAAAATAAATTCGGTGTTAATAACGTGAAAAAACTGTTCTGTTTCTCTGACGGAGCTGGCTCGCAGTATAAAAATAAATTCAATTTTATAAATTTATTGCACCATGCAGATGATTTTGGTATAAAAGCAGAATGGCACTTTTTTGCAACAGCGCACGGAAAGGGAGCCTACGATGGAATTGGTGGATGTGTTAAAAGATACGCATACCGGGCCAGTTTCAGGATACACAAATCACCAATACGACTAAACTTTTTGAATGGGCACAAATATTTTTTTAATAAAACCCATTTTGACTTTTCTTCATCGGATGAATATTGGAATTACGCTTTACTAAAGCAAGACCAATAAAAGGGACCCGGCGATTTCACTCCTACAAACCATCCGAGAAGAAAAATTTGATTTGTAAAATTTTTTCTGAGGATCCAAAAAATGTAATTGAAAAATTTTGTTTGTGATTAATATGAATAAAAAATAACAATATTTGAATCTAACAACACTTAAACATTTGTAACTTTTTTATTTATGAAACGTACTAAATTTTTTTTTCAGGAAATAATAGAAATAAAATTTTATTTAGAATTTCAAGCGCTAGGTAATTTGGGGAATCCCCTAATTACATATTTGCATTTAAAATATCTATACGTATCGCTCGAAAATGCTTGCATGTGCTTATGTATAAAAATTTGAATTTTAAAATTCAAATACAATCCACAAAAAAAAAAGAAAAAGCAATTCAAATTTTTCTTATCGGATGGATTTTAGGAGTGAAATTGCCTAGGTGACGACTAGGTTTACTTTAGGGACAACTCTCAGATTTTATTTATTTTTTTAGCAAAAGTAGCGTGCTATGAATAAACAATAAATCTGCAAAAAAAAATTATCGCTCGGATCTGGCTTAGGATATATAGCCATCGGAAGTTGCGGATATAGCTTTAATAAAAAACGCTATAAGTTGGGAACCCCTGAATGGATTTCCAAAATATGGATATCATATGAAAGATAATTTAAAAATTGTGCTACAAAAAATTTAAATCCGTTGGATAGTTTTCGAGATATGAGGTTTTTTGAAAAATGTTGACCTCTTTTTTTGAAAAAACCGTTATTTTTTCCAAAAAATGTATTATTGACCTATAGTGATGCTTATATAATTAGAAAGTATAATTTATTAGCTTTAAAATGATGTACTATGTTTTTTATAAAAGCTATATCCGCAACTTCCGATGGCTATATCTCCTAAGCCAGATCCGACCGATAATTTTTTTTTGCAGATTTATTGTTTATTCATAGCACGCTACTTCCCCTAAAAAAATAAATAAAATCTGAGAGTTGTCCCCAAAGTAAACTTAAGCCAAATTTTATTTCTGAACATATAAGAAGTTGGTTTAAATTCTATTTGTTTATTAAAAACTTAATTTTTTATAAATAATAAATAAAATTTTAATAAAAACTTTATTTCGTATAAATTGCAAAATATTTCTTTCTTATCACGAAAATTTCATTAAATTTTTCCCAATATCTACCGAGAAATCGCAATTTAAAAAAACACCCACATAAAAGTTCACTTGCTCATAACTTTTTAAAAAATCCAAATTTTGCAAAAACAAGTATGAGACCTTAATATTGATCAATATATCTTCAAATTTATGCAATAAAAAGTTTAAGTTTAATAACTTTGGTGGACACAGTACAGTTGAGAAAACTTTACTCTATATATTACTCTCCATATAAATGCATATACAGTAATCCCTCGCACTGCGCGGTAGTTACGTTCTGAAAAAACGGCGCGCAGGCCGAAACCGCGCACTGTGAACCCACTTTTGTACTAAATTTGGGGAATACGTTCCAAATCCTAAATTTCTTATAAAAAATTTAGTTTTAAGTACTTAGATCCATAGTTCAAATGAAGTCTTTATTAAGTGACTAGTTATATTACATATAAATAAACGTAAGACATAAACAAAAATAAATAAAAATTATAAATTCATTTACAAAAATACATATGTACATTAGGGTGATTAAAATTTTTTTTTTAAGGTGCTGTTGCTTAAAAAGTAAGTTTATGATATGAAGAAAAAGTTCACGAAAATTCAGCTTTGTAACTCAATTTTATAAGGTGGCGCCGGAGCCTGTTAGTTTTACATGTAAATTGTATGGAAAAATTATTTTTTACAAAAAAGGTATCTAAATGAATAGGTGATTAGTGTTGTTGAGCTGAAAAGGGTCGTTTTTCGACGTAATTTCTTACGCTGAATCCGAATCTGGCCTCAGAATTGACCCATCATGTCGGAATCCTGAAATATTTGAGGTTAATTACCTGAAACATGATGTTTTTTTGTCTACTTTCGAGGCCATGTATAGGATTCAAAGAAAGATGATCAGCTTATTTTTAACAAAAGCATCATTTAGTACCATCCTTGCCCTTTAAAATGAGCTTTCAAGTGGTGATCTGTGATGTTTCCTTGCAAAGTTATAGCCATTTTAAAGTGACATGAATTGGATCCCCTACAAAGGGTTGCAACCCAACAATATTAACCAACCGGTTTCAAATTCCTTCTGTATAAATAAATAAATAACTGTAAAATATTAATAACAAAAGCAATATTCGGTCGTAATGACTTTTGAAACACTGTATGTTTAGTTTCTAATGAAAACACAAGTTTTTTCTGAACATAAGTATATTAAAGACATTAAAAATATAAAATAAATTTATTGGAAAATATAAAAATATAGAATAATAACTTTCATAATTAAGGACATAAAAATTCACAACAAATTTTTTTGAAATATATTACGATAGTAATAACAACAAAAATGTTTGTAATCGGACTTAAGCCCCCTATGCTGCACTATCCATATCTGCACTACGCTATGTTTAGTTCTAAAAAAGCGAAAGCAAAGAGGAATGAAAAAAGAAAAAACAGCCTTAACCAGTTCCCCTCCATTTGACGGAACTACTATCTAAATTCAAATAAATTCCTTCACAATGTAAGCTTTTACAATTTATAAAATTGTTGTAAAGCATTACAAAATGCGAAGATACACAAATATTTTTTCCTTCAAATATTGCAATAGAAAAAAATTCATTAAAAAAAAAGTTATGAAGTTATTGTTAACCATACCTTCGCACATAACATATAAAAAAATAAAGAGAATCCAGAGATATAGTTTTTTTTTTTACTGTTAAATATTGCGAAATTTCCGAATAATGACTTTTTCAGCCCTAATTTTTAAAAAATCAGCATAATTCACACATAGAACATAAGACCTCAAACAAATAATTTTTAAATAGTACAATACATGAACTTTCTGCCAGTATGCAATTTTGGTAAATTTCGATACAAACAAATTAGTGAAAGAATTTAATAAAAGTCGATATATTTTATTCCATCTAAAACTGCATAAGGAAAACCCTGATAAAAAAAAATTTATGAATATGCGCGGCTTTTTATTTTTTTATTTTGTTAACCATACTTTCGCACATAATATATAAAAAAATTTTTGAATCCGGGGATATAGTTTTGTGTTTTTTTATGTTAACGTTTTAAAATTTTTCACTTTTACCATTTTTCATTCTAATTTTTGAAAATTCCGTAAAATTCATATAAGGTCGATAAAAGAAAACTAAATTAATTTTTATAAAGCTGAAACAATGTACTTTCCGCCAATATGCTACATTATTGCATTTTGTTTCAAACAAGATAACTAGAGCACCATATCTAACAGTTGCTTATATAAAAAAATTCATAGAAAATTTTTGGAGTACAAAGTTCAACTTTGAGCCCACTGTGTCGCTAAATCAAAAACAAATTTAAAACTTTTATAGTTTTTTTTTCATCCTCTAAGTATTGTCTAACGATTGTATTAAAAAATTTTTCAATTCCAACTACTTTCAAATTCTTCCTATTTATGGCCACAAAAATCCACTGTGCGACGTTTCGTTGTCGACTGTAATGAGAGTTTTTTTTTATATATTTTGCTTATTTTTTTCAATACAATTTCAATTACAATTTATTTTATTTTACTTACAATTTTTAATTAATAAAAACAAAAAATTATTTTCTAAATGTTTCCTAAGTTTGTCTTCCCTTCGTTAATATTATTTTGTATGCTGTGTTTAAATCATCCGTGTCTATTTTTGCGTTAATAGCTTTAGTTATGTTTTGTTGGATTCTTAAGCTTTCCAATATTAGTCTTGTCTTCTCTTTCTTTTCTATGTCTAAGATTTTTGCGTTCTCTTAGTCAGCTGTGTGATTGTGTTCAGTGAGATGTTGTATCAGGGCTGTTGTTGATGTCATTTTCTTTTGTTTTGTTTTGTTTGTCTTTACAAAAATTCCAAAACAACAATTCAAAGAAATTTTAGAGTTCTGCTTGATTGAAAACAATTACTTTAGTTACAATAACATTATTTACAACCAGATCTTTGGTATGCCGATGGGTAACCCCCTTTCCCCACAATAGCAGACATCATTCTAGATCAAATAATCGATGACAGTTTAATAGAATTGCAAAATGAAAACATACAAATAAAATACATAAACAAATATGTAGATACCATCTTAGCCATATTAAAGAAAAAAGACATAGACAAAATACTAGAAACATTTAATACACAACACACAAAAATCAAATTTACTACAGAAATTGAACAAAACAACAGCATCGCTTATTTAGACATAAAACTCCAAAAAGTTGACAATAAACTAAAATTTAATTGGTATTCAAAAGAACTGTCCTCAGACAGACTCATAAATTACCATTCAAATAACCCCAGCCACCAAAAAATAAATACAGCTATAAACCTGATTCAAAAAATTTTTAAAATTAGTGATCCCGAGTATTTAGAAGGAAACAAAATTAGAATAAAAAACATACTTTATAAAAACTATTTCCCAATTAGTTTAGTTAACAGTTTAATAGACCAAACACTCAACAAACTTACAAACAAAAACGAAGCTACCCAAAAACAAAACAACACCAGATTTTTTAGCATAACATTCATTCCACACTTAACAAACAATCAGCTATTACAAAAAATAATACCACATAATACAGAAGTCAAAAACGCATGCAAACCACAAAAAACACTTAGGGCAATATACTCAAACAAAAGAGACAAAATAAATAAAGAACAACAGAGCAACGTCATATACAAAATAAATTGCATAGGCATCAAAGAAGAAACTTGCCAAAAAATCTACATTGGACAGACAAAACGATTGCTAGGTATAAGACTTGGAGAACACGAAAATGATGCAAAACAAAAGAAAATGACATCAACAACAGCCCTGACACAACATCTCACTGAACACAATCACACAGCTGACTATGAGAACGCAAAAATCTTAGACATAGAAAAGAAAGAGAAGACAAGACTAATATTGGAAAGCTTAAGAATCCAACAAAACATAACTAAAGCTATTAACGCAAAAATAGACACGGATGATTTAAACACAGCATACAAAATAATATTAACGAAGGGAAGACAAACTTAGAAAACATTTAGAAATAATTTTTTGTTTTTATTAATTAAAAATTGTAAGTAAAATAAAATAAATTGTAATTGAAATTGTATTGAAAAAAATAAGCAAAATATATAAAAAAAAGCTCTCATTACAGTCGACAATGAACGCCGAAACATCGGAAAGTTAAAATTTAAAAATAAAATTTTAAGAGTTATTTAATTTCGACCAAAACAAATATTTGTCAAAATATTTGTTTGTATGGTGACCTTTTTATTAATAACTAGGTAATGTTTAGCGGGCTTGCTTACTTACTTGGGTGGCCATAACAACCCGTTACCGGGTTACGGCCGACTTCAAAAGCTCTCTCCAGGCGCCTCTGCTTCGCGCGCGCCTACTCCAATCATTCACACCAAGCGTGGATAGGGCTCCCTCGGCTTTGTCTTTCCATCGGAGGCATGGTCTTCCTCTTCGTCGTCGCCCAGCGGCTTCCGCATCAAACACCTTTTTCGCCGAGCTTCTTCGTTCATACGCACAACATGTCCCAGCCAGCGCAGACGATGGATAGTGATGCGCTTGACTATGTCCATGTCAGCGTAGAGCTCGTACAGTTCGTGGTTCATTCGAATACGGTAGTTTTCGCCGACGTGAACAGGACCGAAGATTTTGCGAAGAATTTTTCTCTCAAACACCCCAAGCGTGGCTGCATCAGTCTGCGACACAACCCATGCTTCTGCGCCGTAAAGTAGCACGGGTAAGATGAGCGTCTTGTAGAGTGTCAGTTTTGTCGGGCGAGAGAGGTGTTTACTACTCAATTGCTTACTGAGACCATAGTAACACCTATTAGCAAGAGTTAGTCTTCGCTTTATCTCCAGGCTGACATCGTTTTGAGTGTTCACGGCGGTGCCAAGATAGGTGAATTCCTTGACAACTTCGAAAGTGTAGTTGTTCGCAGTAACAAAGGATCCAATACGCCGCGTCTCCCTGTTTGTGGACAGTATATACTTTGTTTTGCCCTCGTTCACCGTCAAACCCACTTTCGCTGACTCTTTTTCGATAGCAGAGAACGCAGCAGTAACATCTCGCTTACAACGTCCAATGATATCAATATCATCGGCATATGCAAGGAGCTGGACACTTTTGTAGAAAATAGTGCCATTACGATGTACACTGGCTCTTCGCAACACCCCTTCCATCACAAAGTTGAAGAGGTTGCAGGATAGTTGATCGCCCTGTCTAAAACCTCGTTCGATATCAAATGGTTCGGAGAGGTCCCTTCCGACTCTGACGGATCTGGCTGTGCTGCTTAACGTCATTCTGCAAAGCCGCACCAGCTTCGCAGGTATACCGAACTCAGACATGGTGGCATACAGGCAATCCCGTATCGGGCTATCGAAAGCAGCTTTAAAATCGATAAAGAGATGATGGGTATCGATCTGTTTTTCGTGGGTTTTTTCCAGGACTTGACGTAGTGTGAAGATCTGGTCTATGGTGGACTTACCAGGTCTAAAGCCACACTGATAAGGCCCAATCAGTGTGTTGGCAAACGGGTTAAGTCTTTCACACAGTACAGTCGACATGACCTTGTAAGAGATGGCAAGAAGACTGATTCCCCGGTAGTTAGCGCAGATTGTCGGGTCACCTTTCTTCAGTATAGGACAAAGGACACTGAGATTCCAATCGTCGGGCATGCTTTCTACTAGCCATATTTTGCAGATGAGTTGATGCATACACCCTATCAGCTCATCGCCGCCTGTCTTGAACAATTCAGCAGGCAGGCCATCGGCACCAGCCGCTTTGTTGTTCTTAAGTCGTTGGATCACAACTCGTACCGCGTCATGGCTAGGTGGGTTAATTTCTCCAAAGGTGGGATTGGTAGAGTCATCGCCAGCAAGCAGCTTGGAAAAGTATTCCCTCCATAATCTCAGTGTACCCTGCGTATCCGTTACCAGATTTCCATGTTCATCTTTACAGGTAGATGCTCCTGGCTTGAAACCTTGGGTCAGACGCTTGACTTGTTGGTAAAATTTTCGAACATCATTCCTGCCCCGTAACACTTCGAGTTTCTCACGCTCGTGCCTTTCCTGCTCTCGTTTCTTGCGTCTGAAAAGGCGCCTCTCTTCCTTTCTCTTTTCCCGGTAGTTTTCGTGCACGGCTCGCGTTGCTGCTGACTGCAGGGTTCTTTTGTAGGCGGCGTTTTTCACTGCAGTAGCTTCGCGACACTCCTGGTCATACCATTGATTTCGCGGAAGTGGGCGTCGGAAACCAATAACTTCCCCAGCGGCAAAGCGGATGGAGCGGGATATATGCACCCAAAGTCCACCGGCATCATCGGTTAGAGAGTCAGGTTGAAAGAGCAGTTCTGAGAGGCTAGCGGAATAGGCTTCGGCCGTCCGATGTGATTGCAGCTTAGCGACGTCTAGCTTCGTTGCGTACCAGAGCGTACATCCTTTGCATTGCACAGCCGCATACGTATCTTGGCTGCAACAAGATAATGATTGGAGCCAATATTGACTCCCCGGAACGTACAAACATCTAGCACGCTGTAAGCATGCCTTCCGTAGATCACAACATGATCGAGTTAATTGCGTGTTTTCTGATCAGGAGACAGCCAGGTGGCCTTGTGGATATCGAGGTGTTGAAATCTGGTGCTACTTACTACCATGTTTCGTGCCGCGGCGAAGTCGATCAGCCGTAGACCGTTTTTTGAGGTGGTCTCGTGAAGGCTGAACTGACCGACAGTGGGGCCAAATATACCTTCTCTTTCGACCTTTCCGTTGAAATCCCCGAGTACAATTTTAACATCGTGGGCCGGGCAGTGGTCGTATACTTCCTCGAGTCTCGCATAGGAGGCATCTTTGACAGCATCGTCCTTTTCCTCCGTCGGGGCGTGCGCGCAAATCAAGCTGATGTTAAAAAATCGAGCCTTGACTCGGATCGTAGCCAACCTTTCGCTCACAGGTGTGAACCTGAAGATATGGTGGCGAAGTCTCTTGCTTACTACGAATCCGCATCCCAATTCGCGCCTCTCCACATGGCAGCTGTAGTAGATATCGCAACTTGCTTGGTTAGAGCAACCTTGTCCTATCCATCTTATTTCCTGGATGGCAGCCTTAATTTTTCCGAGGGCATCCGCCAATTCGATAGAGGCACCTTCCCTATTGAGGGTCCGGCTATTTCAGGTGCATATCCTTAAATCATAGTCCATTTTTTCGTTTGCAGTGGTCGTCAACGTTGAGGGGTTCTGTATTCGAGGCTTTTTTAGTCTTCATTGGAATGTTTTTTTTTTACGTGGCGGGTACCAAACCCTGCGCACAATCAGTTTACTTCCAGGGAAGACACGCTGCACACATTCGCTCACTATCTCAGCGGATGTGGAGATAGCTACCCAGATGGAGCCGCGGGGAAGCTGTGTGTCAACTTGCTAATGGTTGGCTCAGAGATCGCTCTGGCAATCCCCAGGTGGAAAGCAGTCAGAAACTTTACTCTGATCAACCAAAAGCCAATCCATCCCTCTGGAATTTATTATCAAAAAAAAAAATTTCACAAAAATTAATTGAAATTTGAATCTCAAATAAAAAAGTCATAAGTATAATAATAATTTTTATAAAATTAAATTTTACTTTTTAATTGACTCAATAATTGGTGACCCCTAAGCGAACATGCCGAATTTTCCCAGCAGTAAGTGCAACACCCTCGCATCAAATTCGTCAAATGGTTGCTTCGGAAGTTTCGACTGCGCGTATACCAAAGCTTCCTGTTTTCTGAAGTTTAGTTCATCAGGTTGAGGCGAGCTTCCGCAAATCAGGCATCACACAAGATTCAACAAAACTTGAATACCTTGTGACAAATTTGGACCAGTCAATATTGTACATGGTGAAGGACATCATATTGTCTTCTCCGGAAAGTGGTAAATATATGGCTCTGAAACAGCGCATCATCAGATCGTTTGCAGTAACAGCAGAGGCACAGCTAAAGAAACTACTTAGTGGCATGGAAATTGGTGACTAAAAGCCGTCGCATTATCTGCAAAGAATGAAGTCCTTGTCCAGTGGTCAGGTTAGTGTAGATATTTTAAAAACACTGTTTCTTAAGCGATTACCAGACAAAATCAAAAGCACTTTGGCCGTTTGCGACACCACTGACATTGATAAGCTGGCGATACAGGCTGACAAGATAGCTGAAGCATTTTCAAATTCAACAGCAATGTTTGTTTGTTTGTCAGCTGTCTCATATGACTTTGCTCATAAGTTAGACACCATTATTGATGCGACAGATGACACGAATTGATGCATTAGAATCACGATCTAGGCCGGTTCAGCAACCAGAGGCAGCATCGCTACCGAATATACGCTCCAAGGCAAGGTCTACGTCTAAATCCAAGAAGGACTCTGGCTTGTGCTGGCGTTTTCCTGACAAAGCTATGAAATGCATTTTGCCATACAACTTTTCGACCTCAAAAAACTAATTTCACCATCGATAATTATTTCGACCACCAATTTCGATGGGAATACGAACGGTCGACTATTTGTTAAAGAAAAAACTCTAAGCAACAATTCCTTATTGATACTGGGGCAGACATTTCTGTATATCCTTGCCGTAACCGCACAACACCATCAAAATTGTCACTATATGCTGCTAATGGTTCCGAAATTGCGACATATGAAAATAAACTTTTGACACTAGATCTTAGTTTAAGGCGATGTTTCCGCTGGGATTTCGTGCTTGCAAACGTCACACGACCCATTATCGGTGCTGACTTCCTT
Source organism: Tricholauxania praeusta (assembly GCA_949775025.1). Taxonomy (NCBI): domain Eukaryota; kingdom Metazoa; phylum Arthropoda; class Insecta; order Diptera; family Lauxaniidae; genus Tricholauxania; species Tricholauxania praeusta. The sequence continues at coordinate 105,742,494 of OX459028.1, forward strand.
CGGCATTTCCATCTCTTGCCAGATTTACAGAAACGCGTTCTGGTTGATGGATCTACAAATTTACAAGCTTCAGGCTCTGTTATTCAAGAAATTTCTCAAGGTATTAAGATAGTCTCTGGCGATTCAGAATATCACCTTTTACTTAAAAAGTATCCAGAAATTTTCATGCGCGATGCGGACAACTTTTACTCTAATCCTGGTGTCTTTCATTATATCATTACAGTGGGTTCACCAGTTTCTGCAAACCGAGAAGGATGGACCAAACAAAGCTGAAGGCTGCGAAAGCTGAGTTTCAATACATGCTTCACAAAGCTATTATTCGTTCTTCTGACAGTTGCTGGGCGAATCCACTACACATGGTTGTTAAACCAAATGGTGATTGGAGGCCATGCGGTGACTACCGCGCATTGAACAGCATTACTGTTGCCGACAAATATCCACTGCCGTATTTAACAGATTTCCGAATGCATTTACATGGATGCACTGTATTTTCAAAGCTTGATTTGATGAATGCATTCCATCAGATTCCAGTTTTTCCAGCTGACATGCCAAAAACTGCAGTTACAATACCGTTTGGTCTTTTCGAATTTTTGCGAATGCCATTCGGACTTTGTAATTCCGCACAAAGCTTCCAGAGATTCATCGATAACGTTTGCCGTGGCCTTGAGTTTGTTTTCGTCTACGTTGACGATGTTTGTGGTGCTTCCAGGACAATGAACGAACATCTTTCGCATCTCAGGATACTTTTCAAGCGTTTCAAGAAGTTCAGTATACTCATAAATCCAGCAAAATGTGTCTTTGGTGTTCCTGAGATGGATTTTCTAGGACATCGGATAATAGTAAATGGAATTCTTCCATTGCCAACAAAGGTATCTATTGTTATTAAAGATTTTCCTCTTCCTAAATGCATTAAGGACTTGAGACGTTTCCTCGCAATGCTTAATTTCTATCGCAAGTTTTTGCCTAGAGGTGCCATGCATCCAGCAATTCTCAACGATTTCCTTAAAGGCACAACCAAGAAAGATGACACCCGTAAAATTTCTTGGACCCAATCTACAAAAAACGCTTTCAACCTATGTAAACAAAAACTAGTCGATTCAACATTCTTGGCTCATCCAGCTCCTGAGTCCAAGCTATGTTTAAAAGTCGACGCATCAAATTTTGCTATTGGGACTGCGCTCGAACAACTTGTTGGTCAATCGTGGCAGCCACTTAGTTTCTACACAAAGCGCTTGAATCCAACGCAAATGAACTATAACACCTACGACAGAGAGTTACTTGCTATTTACAAGGGCGTACACTATTTTCGTCATCAACTCCAAGGTTGCAAGTTTACCCGTCGACCTTTAGTTTTCGCATTTAAACAGAAGCACGAGTAAGCATCACCTAGACATCGAAATCACTTGGACTTCATTTCACAATTTTCGACAGATATTAGGCATATTCCTGGTGTCGAAAACGTGACTGCTGATGCTCTTTCTCGAATCGAAGCAGTTGAAAATCGAGCGGTTGACTATAAGCAATTGGCAAAACTTCAAGAAGACGACGATGAACTGAAAAACTTGATGAACTCTCAAAATAACTGTCAACTTTTGCTTATTCATTTCCCAGACAGAGGCTATAAAATATACTGCGAGGTGTCAACAGGCGTCGCCCGCCCGTATATTTCAAGGACCTATAGAATGCACATATTTAAGACCGTACACTGCCTTTCGCATCCAGGAATACGGGCTACTCGAAATATGATCCGCAAAAAGTTTTTCTGGCCATCTATGAATAAGAATGTCAACGAATGGGCACGATGCTGTGAAGATTGTCAACGCTCCAAAGTTTCACGACATACATCAAGTGAGTTCGAAAAATTTCCAATCACCAGCAGCCGTTTTGATACTGTCCACATTAATATCGTTGGACCTTTGCCACCGTCTGAGGGTTTCAACTATATTCTAACTTGTGTGGATAGATTCAGTCAAGACATCCGCTCTGAAACAGTGCTCCTTGCATTTTATGACGGTTGGATTTGTCGCTATGGTGTTCCAAATGTCATCGTTTCCGACCGAGGGACTCAATTTATTATTAGGTATTTAGGAATTTCTCACAATTTTACAACAGCTTTTCATCCCCAGGCAAATGGTCTAGTGGAACGTTTCCATAGAACATTAAAAGCTGGGCTAATTTATGCTGCTAATGAGCGTTGGACTTATTCCTTAAATACAGTTCTTCTTGGAATCCGGTCATCATTAAAAGAAGACCTAGGCACGTCATCAGCAGAGCTATTATATGGTGAAGTGATAAGATTACCTGGCGATTTTTTCAATCCAGTTATGGTTGAAAGCGATCCAATGACTTTTCTTGCATCTCTTCAAAAGTTATTGCACAGTTACAGCCAAATCAAGCCTCAAACCATAGCAATAAAAAATTCTTTATCAACAAAGACTTTCATACTTGTTCACACGTTTGGATACGTCATGATCATCACCGAAAACCTTTGCAACCAAAATATTCCGGACCCTTTCAAGTACTTGAACGAAAATCAAAATTTTTCAAAATCAATATTGCAAACAAAACTCATCATATTTCCATAGACAGGCTAAAACCCACTTATTTGCTGAACACAGAAAACCAAAATTTAAACGAGTTGTCTCAAGTATTTTCTTCAAAACAAAACATTAAACCATCATTTAATACTCATTTTGAATACAATTAATTTCGTGAATACCTTAGCATTTACTAAAGGGAACCCTAGTTAAATAAACAAAAAAAATTATACAAAAATTAATTGAAATTTGAATCTCAAATAAAAAAGTCATAAGTATAAAAATAATTTTCATAAAATTAAATTTTACTTTTTAATTGACTCAATAGGCTAAAAAATACAATTATTTTACATTAAAACTATGAAACAATCAGAAAAAAAACATTTTAGGAAAACTTACATATACATATAAAAAATTTTTATAAAAACTTGAACTTCATAATGACTTTACAACAGAAATTACAACATTGAAAATACAAAAAACTCGACATTGAACAACAAAAAGTTTAAAAAATATTGCACTTTAAAATATTGCACTTATTCTTTAGCCCTTTCGTTGTCCAATGTTTTGCTTTCAGCATTCTATTTATTTTTTGATCTTTGCCGTTAAAAAATCTTTTAACATTTTGAGCTCTTTTGTTTTGTTTTGATCAAGTGTCTGTAAATGTGAGCGCAGTTGTCTGTGTTAGTCTTATAATTGAGTCGCTTTTGTGTAGGTGTATTGATTATATGTAACATTTCAAGTGTATCTTCGCATGTAATTTTGTTCTTGTTGTAGTACTCTAACTTCGTTGAAATTGGGAGAGTGTCCAGTTTTACAACAACACTGAGTGGTTCATCAACAAGACAGGCAAAGAAATACCAACATATGTACAGTGGTTACTCTCACATGGACCTAAATATGCATTACCCACAACAAAACAATCATTTCCAACGTTCAGTTGCATCGCCGAAGGAGAGGATTTTATACAAACTATTGCGGAAAAAGAAGACCAAGAAACAGCTAGAGTAAGACACATTACACACATGGAGAAACATATTAGAAACATACAATTAGACAGCAGGGATAGAATTATTATTACTACAGTGGGCAAGACGAGACAATTTTTAAACAAAAACAAAGATATTTTAATTTTAAATTCTGACAAGGGGAATAACACAGTTGCAATGAACAAAATGGACTACGAAAGAAAAATGAGAATAATATTAAGGGATATAACAACATATCAAGAAAGAAGGATGGATCCTACATCAACATTGCAAAAGAAAAACAATGATATTTTGGAGACATTGTTCAAAAAGGGAATATTACCCAAACAAGAAAAATTTAAGATGACCACAAAAATTGCAACAGCACCAAGAATTTATGGACTACCTAAAATACACAAAGAAAACAATTAACTCTCCGTCGTACAATTTATGTCAATACAGTTACTCACAAAATTGAGTATACACCTTGATTTGAAAGGAATATTGGCCATTTTTAAAAAAATTAAAATTGTTTAGGAAATAATTTTAATGCATGGGGATAGATAGCAATCTGACGAACTAATAACGAAAATAAATTTTAATATTTTTAAGACGAAACACAAAATTAATTCATAAAAACGTAAATTAAAGCAAAATTCAAGTCACGAAATTTACAGCCCTATTCTGGCAGCTTAACAAAGCTCACCACATTAACAGAATATTTAATATTAACACGTTGTTAATGTTCCGTATTCTGGCAAAAATTTAAAAGCTCTTTTCCATACTATTTTGTTAATGTCAGAAAGTGTCTTAACAACGAGTGATATTTCAGTATTGAGCTAAGTAAAATTATTTTTTTTAATAAAATTTAAAAGGCAGGACAACGTGGTTTTAAATATTTACAACCATGTCTTAAAAAAACATTTATTTTCATTGATATCAATAAAAAAAAATTTTGGATTTACGAGTATCGAACCCACGCAAGCGAGCTATGAGTTCAAAGTCCTAACTACTTCGCCACGTTGCCTTGTATATTCAAGTTTTTTATTACTCTATTTGTTATTTTATTAATTTGAATTTAAAAAGTCAAAATTTGACAAGTTTACCACGAAAGCTTTTGTGTGGGGCATTCAAAAGCTTTTATGTTGTTAATGATTTTTTAGAATACCAATATTTACATTTCATAACAATTAGATTAACACGAGCACCTTTATTATTTCCTGTTAAGTCAACAAGCAGAATAGGGCTGTTAGTATACACTTGCCAATTTTGACATCAAAATTGATTTTTTTTTATCACGGAAGTATTCTAAAGCATTTTAAAGTTTGTAGGGCTATTTCGACTAATAGTTTGAATACAAGATCATTTCGTTTTACGCGTTAGTTTCGCAATGCTGACCACTAGCAAGGATACAACTTTTGCAATAAGATAATTTGTGATGAGATGATATTGTAAAGGAAAATCGTATCGCGAAATTGGTGAAATTATTAGAAGACCTAATTATACAGTTCAAATTATTATAAACAAGTGGAGATACGAAAGTACATTGATGAATTCTATAGATAGAGGCAGAAAAATCTCCTATCAAAATGTGATGAGCGAATTTAATACGTAAATTGCAAAAATATCCAAAGGCTAGTGTGCCGAAATCGACAGCAGAAGTTTCCAAAGTTATTAGCAAGCCGATATCCACAAGAACAATTCATCGAGTACTGCGAAAAAATAATTTGGACAGATTAATTGCACGCAAAAAGAATTTCATTTTTTCTATAATTAAAAAAAAAGGTTTGAAGTTTGCTTAAATGCCTTCAAACAAGCCACCGAGCTTTTAGAAAAGGGTGATATTCACGGACGATGCAAAAATTAATCTTTGGGGATCAGATGGAATATCAATTGTGTGAAAAAAAGACTAATTCTTCGCTGCAAACTAAAAATTGAGTAGCCACAGTCAAACATGGTGAAGGGTCAGTTATACTGTGGGGTCACATGCTCGGGGATGACAGCTCGTGGCGTCGGATCCATGGAATTTATAGACTCAATTATGACCAAAGAAAGTTACTTGGATATTTTAAGACGAAATTTGCTACAGAGTGCCGCAAAACTGAAGCTTCCGTCCGGGTTTTAGTTACAATAGGATAATGATCCAAAGCACACGGCGCACATATGGCAATATTGGCTGCTATAAAACTCTCCAAACCAACTTAACACACAACCACAATCGTTGGAAAGGAACCCAAATGAGCATTTATGGGGAGAAGTGAAAATAAAATTAAAAAATTTACATTCGTGGAGCAAGGAGAACTTAAAGAGAGCGATAGCCAAGATCTGGGAAGAAATTTCGCACTCTTTCACCCAAAAACTGGTGGATTCTATGCCACGACGAATTTAATCGGTAACAGATGCAGCAAGTGGTCCTACTAATTATTGGAATCAACGAATATCTTTTTTAATTAAGATTTAATGAACTATATACTTCATTTTAATGAACTGTATGCTTTATTTTGTGACATGAATTTTGCTTTAATTTACGTTTTTATGAATTCTTTTTGTGTTGTGTCTCAAAAATATTAAAATTTATGTTCGTTATTAGTTCGTCAGATTGGTATCTATCCCCATGCATTAAAATTATTTATTAAACATTGTTAATTTCTTCAAAAATTGCCAATATTTCTTGCAAATCAAGGTGTATACTCAATTTTGTGAGTAACTGTATGTAGTTAAAATTTCGAAAAATATAACTAAAGACCCAATGTATAATGTAAGTGACGCGGTTGACTTTAGGAACAGACTGAGTGACAGCTATATATATGACGACGAAATTATAGTCTCATTTGATGTAATATCTTTATTCCCTAGTATACCAGTTGACTTTGCCCTTAATGTAATAGACAAAAATGGACAATTATTGGAAAACATACTAACATTACAAAGCAATTATTTATGGACGTTCTAAGATTTTGCATAAAGACAATAGATATTTCAAATATGACAATAAAACATTTTTACAATTAAAAGGTATTCCTATGGGATCACCGGCATCACCAATTGTTGCTGATATAGTGATGGAAGATCTGTTAGACAAATGTATAAGTGAACTTGACGTAAAACCAAGTATGCAGATGACTTATTTGCGATAATTAGAAATGACAACGTAGAACAATCTTTAAATAAACTTAACACATTTCACAGGAGAATAAAATTTACTGTAGAAAAAGAAGAAGATGGAAGACTCCCTCCCATATTTAGACACACTAGTCATTAGAAAGAACAATAACATTAAAATTGACTGGTATCAGAAACCTTTAGCAAGTAGACGACTAATTAACTTTAATTCAAAACATCCTAAAATGACGATAATTAACACAGCAAAGAATTTTATAAGACGAGTACTCACTATTAGCGACAAAGTTTTCCACAAAGACAATGCACAAAAATCTTAAATATTTTAAAGAAAAATTACTTCCCAATTTGGACTGCAAGAAATCTGCTAAAGACTTATATGACTGAGCAAAACAAGCCTCTAATAATGGAAAATCCACCAAAAATAATTAAATCATTGACATATTTACCAGGTTACTCCGAAAATTTTAAGTAGTCCGATTTTTACAACAAAGACAACCGACATACTTAAGCAATTATTTAGTAACACAAAAAATAAAATTGACCAAAATGACAAATCGAATTTGATATATCAAATTTCGTGTAAGGGTGATGGATCCAACTTATGCAATAAAGTATATGTTGGAATAACAATGACAAAATTAAGGACAAGAGTAGCAGGTCATAAATCAGACCATAGAGCACGGGATAAACCTTTAGAACAAAAGACTGCACTTGCTGCACACTGTAGTAAAACTGTACACTCTCCCAATTTCGACGAAGTTAGAGTACTACAACAAGAACAAAATTACGCGCGAAGATACACTCTTCACAAAAGCGACTCAATTATAAGACTGACACAGACAACTGCGCTCACATTTGCAGACACTTGATCAAAACAAAACAAAAGAGCTCAAAATGTTAAAAGATTTTTTAACGGCAAAGATCACAAAATAAATAGAATGCTGAAAGCAAAACATTGAACAACGAAAGGGCTAACGAATAAGTGCAATATCTTATAGCGCAATATTTTTTAAACTTTTTGTTGTTCAATGTCGAGTTTTTTGTGTTTTCAATGTTGTGATTTCTGTTGTAAAGTCATTATGAAGTTTAAGTTTTTATAAAACTTTTTTAAATATGTAAGTTTTCCTAAAATGTTTTTTTTTGTAATTGTTTCATAGTTTTAATGTAAAATAATTGTATTTTTTAGCCCCTGATGATGATTTTCAAAGGAATTCGAAATATCGGAAGTAATTAAAAATAAAATTTAAAAACAATAAACGTTTTTAATTTATTGACCTGCAGCCCGCTAAACTTAACCTAGTTATTTGTCAAAATTTCATAAGAACAAAACAATCAAAATTAAATAATTCAATATCAGATTTTGACGCTCTCAACGCTGCGATGTGTCGAATTATTGTATCATGCATCGCAATGCGATTTCTCAGGCCAATATCGCAGCGTCTCGCACGCACGCATCTCGCAGTATTGTATCTTGGGCTTAATTTTGTATTGATTAATGAATAGCCCAGTTCACATTATCACACATGCTGTCCAACATGGTGTGACAACATCAATGTTCGATAATGTGAACGGTAGGATGGACCGCTTGACACACATGTTGGATGGACTTTAAAAATTTTTGATTTTTCTGCTAGCTTGTCGAACTATACAACCTGTGTGAACTGACTGTCAAGCCTAGTGAACATTTTTCATTTTAAATAAGATTTCAGGCAGTTTAATTCGATGTGGACGCTAATAAATTGTTCTGCAATTGATGTTTGATGGCATGCTCGATAATGTGAACGCAAAGCAATATTGACAGTCACACATGTTGTCAAGCAATGATGGACAACCTGTGTGATAATGTGAACCGCCCTATTGGTTATTCAACGTTTGCTGATTTTATTCAACGCTGAATGTTTTTGAATTAATCTATTTGAACAGAACATGTTCGATCAGCATGTTCACACCGAACTGAACGATGCGTTCGACAGGAATATGCTGTTTTTATTCAATGCTGAGTTTTGTTTGAGTGATTGAATGTGAGCATGGTGTAATAATAAAGGTGATGTAAGTAGGGAGAGCCTCGATTTTCAATCATCTGTAATCCTATTTGCTGTAGTTTCGACATTCATAACATTTCAATTGCCCATTCAGAAAACTTAAGCGCTTTGATGAATTGCAGCGCTTAAGCGTAAGCCCAGAACAGACTGGGCGCTAGAAGCAAAGATTAGCGCAAAGCGAATCTAGTCAATGCTATAAGAAGCTAGTACTGTTCAGGGTGGAAGCGTGGAGAAAAGCGAGTTGCGAAGCGATTTTGTACAATAACTGCAAAGTAAATTCGCTGCTTCATTTTTTTCTCTTTTTTTCGCATTATCTGCTTCTATCGCTTGTTGGGCTCTGCTTTTCATTTTCTTTTGCATTTCTTTCAAAAGTTCTTGCATTGCAAACGCTATAGCAACGAAGAAGTTTAAGCGGCGCTAGATTTCAGCGTAAATTTGTTGCTTGATCTTTTTTCTCTTTTTTTCGCATTCTTTGTTTACTTCCATCACTTGTTGGGCTCAGCTTTTCATTTTCTTTTGCATTTCTTGTAAAGCTGAAGTTCTAGCATCGCTTCGCCCTCACTCAGTACACTTTGCGCTATTTGCATACAAATACTCATGCACTGTTTTCATCGCCAATCTTTGCTTCTAGCGCGCACTCTGTTTTTGACCTAAGGTCTTGAACATTTTCTGAACGATATGCTGCAAACTACATTAAATCTTAAAAATTTAGTCGATGTAATTTAGTCGTAATTTTTTGTTCGCATCAGAATTTTGAAACTCAACACAAATACCTCTCAGTAAAAAGTTGTTTCTTCAAAGATACTAAAGTTGCTGAACGGACCAAATATTCAAAACACCGAAGTGTCAAAAAAAAATTACGAAACAAGGCAATGGAGGATACGAAACCCACACTTTTGAGAAATTTTGTTTTAAGTACTCCACCTTTGTTATTACACCATGAATGTGAGTAAGAATTTTAGTGCATGATGAAATCAAGAAAAAAGTGATGTTTGCAGTTCTCTGGTCCATTTGTATCAAAACCGTCCAAGTCCAAAATTGTTTTCTCAAAAACATACGCAAATAGAACTTGTAAAGTGTGATGTGACGTGCTTTGAGTAAGAAATTTTATATGCTATTAATTTTTTTTAATTAATTAATTTTTTAATTTTTCAACGAACATAGATGAAGATAAACGTATTTCGTTGTTTGTACAAAAGTATGAAAAAAGGACTTGGCCGGTTTTGCAACTGGGCGCCTCATATAATTAGTTATACTGACTGGTTGGTAAAATATCTGGTATGAGTTACGATTAGTGTTAAAATGAATATAATTAAGAAACTCTTGTGCAGCAAACGACCCAGTTCAAAGCTGATGCAACTTTATATCCGCAATATTTCTACGGGTGCTCAAAGACTGTATACGTAATAACTTTAAACGACCTTCATAAGGAGGAAGGTTTAAGAGGTTAGTCCAATTTAAGCTTTTGAGAGCAAACCGAACCATATTTTTTTGAATTCTTTCTACTCTATCTATATGTATATTATAATATGAAGACCATACTTGGCTAGCGTACTCTAAGTGAGGGCGCACAATTGTGTTATATAAATTTACAGTTACTAAAGGGCTATGAAATTCTTTTGCCCAACGTTTTATAACTCCAAGTAATGACGAAGACTTCTTACAGATAATGTTAATGTGTTCATTAAACGTCAACTTTACATCAAAATGTATACCAAGGCCTTTGACTATATCGACGAATATTCTTATCATTAAGTGTATAATCAAATTCCACAATACTTTTCTTTCTAGAGAAGATCATAGTTTGGCATTTATCAGGATTTAAAAGTAAGCCATTCTTAGAACACCAAACCTCAAATGATTTTAAGTCAGACTGAAGGGCAAAGGTATCATCATCCACCTTCACAGTCCTGTAAACTTTCATAGTATCAGAATATATAAGCAAACAAGAGTTTTTGATTATATGAGTTACATCATTGATAGCCAAAATAAACAGGAGCAGCCACAGATGACTTCCTTGCGGAACACCGGAAAACTCTGTAAAAGGGGAAGACAACACCCCTCGAAATCTTATTCGATAAGAACGATCAAACGAATAAGATTCAATCCATCTGACAAAATTTATAGGAAATCCAAGCTTCTTTAATTTAAGGGGAAAAGGGTCAAAAAATCAATTTTTTCGAGTTCCAGGCAATAGAGTCCGAGCGGTCATATGAAAAAGTAATCATATATAAACTTTAATCGCGTTTTTCTCAAAACTTTTTTTTTAAGTCGGTAGGCAAATTTTCTCGAAATCTTGTGGATCGATTTTGCTAAAATTTTACATGCTTCTTTTCGATACTAAGTACTCGGATCTGAACGAAGGATTTTGTTTTTCTTCAATTACTACTTATTTTTTAATTAAACAAAAGGAGCAATTTTTTGGAAAAAATTCGAGTTTTTTGATTAAACCTGTACCAAAAATTCAAAAATTAATATTTTTTTTATTCCTTCGTTCAAATCCAAGATGATCTTATATACTAAAGAAATAATTTTTGATATTTTTGTACAGAGCTTCTTGTTCAGTACTTTTAGTGCAAAAAAATTACAAGCGCAAAATGCATTAAAATGGGCAACGAGCTGCTTATACTAGTTTCAATGACCGCTATTTCATATCATCAGTAAGCTTTGTTAGCCGAAGAAGTCTGCAAGCCTACTATATTCGCAAGAAATAGAATATAGTAGGCTTGCAGACTACTAAACTTCGGCTAACAAAGCTTACTGATGATATGACCCATTACAGCCCCAAAGGGTCACAAATATATTTCTTATAAAAAATTAATTTCAAATTACCTTGTTACCTAGGGTGAGTCCTAGGTAAGAAATATATTTGTGACCCATTGGGGGTGTAATGGGGTACTGGGTGGTTTTGGGTGGGACCAAGTGGTTGAAATCAGTTTTTATCTATATTAACAGCTTTAGTCTACCAAAATACATAGGAATACGCATTCATTTTGAAATTTTACAAAAAACAGATTTTTAACCCCCTATATATAGGTGTATGGGTATATGGGGGAAAAGTGGGTACCTAAAATTAATTTTTATTGTAAGATAGTAATATAGCACACCTAAATATGTAATATTAATAAGGTCCACATTCTGGATTTTGGTCAATTTTTTTTTTAAGGACTTTCTTTTAACGTATTTTTAGGTGTAATTTTGAGGTTATGTCGTAATCTGAGGGTGATGGAAAAATATTGACCTCGGATTCGTGTTAAGGAGGCCAAAATACATACCGTATGATACCTCACGTTCCAACTTCTTGACCTTTTGTTTTTTTGTGGTCCTGTGTTATCAATCAAAACCCCTAGACACTTAAGGGGCTATACCTAAGTATGTAACCCATGAAAAATTAGGCGATTTTCGCGAATTTTTTTAAAAGAAAGTGGTCGATAGAATGTTTTGAAGTTTCTTGGACATAATAAGGTATATTTTTAGCTAATGAGTAGATGAAACAAAAAAATTCAAAAAGGTTATTAAAGTTGAAGGTATTTCCTATACAATGACCTACGATTTTTGAAAAATGTTAAAAATTAACAAAACGGCGTAGCTCTGAAAAAAAGTGTCGTTTTTTTGCCAAATTGCCAATTTTCAACCAATCAAAAAGATATAGTAAATATATTCAAGAATACTCAGTTTCAATTTAAAGTCGATCGGTCAATTTCTCTTTGAGTTATGATGTCAGCAATTTTGAAAAATGACGTTTCGAGAAAAACGCGTTTAAAGTTTCAACGGAGCGGTTTATACCTGCGAGCGGTCGCTCTTAAGAACGTTGCCATTCAAAAACTATTCAAGATACGACCTTGCCGCTTTCACAGGATATTTTTGAAAGTATAAACTATCGAATAAGCCAAAAAAATCGATTTTTTAAAAGTGTCACACTGGTATAGCCCCTTAAGCTCATCAACAAAATCGACCGCAACATTGTTAATAGTTATAGAGAGATTCAAAGAATATTTAGCAGAATTAAAAATCATAACTTTGGTTTTTGAAACATTGATGCGCAAGTAATTGTCAGACATCCAAGAAGAAATCTTTGATACATTATACAAAATAGAAGCCTCAAGAAAATCTAGAAACTGGCTAACCACAGAAAAGTAGTTGGAGGTCATCTGCATATATCTAGACAATCAGAGAAATCATTAAGATACAAAATAAAAAGGATAGGCCCCAAGGCAAATCACTGTGGGACACCACAAGTGACATCCAGATTTCCAGAGACATGGCTATTACAAGCAACAAATTGCTTACGATCGGACAGATCGGACCAATTTCAATGAAATTTTGTTATGATATAGACTGAACCCTGAAAAAGATTTCTAAACACTCAATTTTTTTTAGAAGGCGTGGCAGCACCTCCAACAGGAAAAAGCATTTTCATTGCTAAACTAATGAGCCGATTTTGATGGAATTTGGAACAGATATAAATTGAACCCTGGGGAAAGCTATTTGTTTTAAAGTGGACGGTACCAACCTCCAGTCGGAAAATATGTTTTCACAGCTATCTAATGAACCGATTTTGATGAAATTTGAAATGGAGACAGATTGCGCCCTAAGGAAGAGAAAGAGATAGTGGTAGGGATAAAGTAACATGATATGTACTGTGACTTAAATTTTTGGAGCGATGACAAAAAATTACTATTTTCAGTTCAGTTTTTGTTACTTTTATGCGGGCTTCATTAAAAAATACCTTTTTGATTTGAGCCTAGCCGATATTTCACATAAAGGGAAGTCCATAAATTACGTGAGTCAAAATAGGGGGTGGGGGATCCGAAAAATCTCACCAAGTCTCACAAAGGGGGAGGGGGGTCAGTAAAACTCTCACGTCAACTTTTTAATGCAGACACTAAACATTATTATAGCATGTTAAGCCCGGCATACAAAAGGAGGAAATACTCACTAATCTTGAGTGTCAAGCATTCAGATTATCCCGGCTAGGGTCGCGGTTTCCCTACACCACCAGTAGCGTAACATAGAACATAAAACTTTTAATTTTTCTACATAAAAAAAAAAATTAACCAAACGGGGAGCAGAAAAACCCCAGGTCACTTTCCTTACATCCCTCCCGATGGCATCACGGTCTTACCACCCTGGCATCCCCTTAAACCCACCGCCTAGCAGATCTTCATTATTTTAAAAAAAAATTTAATTTTGCTTTAATTTAATCTCCTTTAATGTCATTTTCTTTTTCTTTTTGCTTCTTTTTTTTCTTTTTGTTTTTTTTTAAAGCTATTTTCTAAATTTTTAATGCAATAAATTTTACACCAGTTTAAAGTTACTATCATTAAATATATAAATAAATAAATATACTAGCAATTATTTCTGTTGTGACTATAGGCTTACAAATTGCCTGTTGTATTATACAAACATAAAAAAACATTTATGGGGAAAATAAAAATTGACATAAAAAGACATACATATATATATTTTAAATTTAGAAAAAAATACAACTCATCTTTCAAATTGCTTTTGATTTCTTAATTAGTTGTTTAGCAAGTTTTTTAATATTTTGTCAATATTTACTTTTTGTGTGTATAAGAAAGTTTGACTGATTTTTCAATTGTTGGCTAATAGCAGTTGAACTCAGTTTGTTTGTTGTAGACTGCATTTTATGGCAAAGCAAACATCAGCACTTCACATTAACAAAATATTGAATTTGAGTTATCTCACAATAGTTGACATGATTGGAAAAACTGCACTTTTGCTATAGTATATACTATATTTATTTATTAAGAGCTATATAATTTAACTTTAATTGGTCTATTTTAATGTAGTCTTTTGTTTTTAACTTTATGAAGCATTAAATAAGAGACGTCGATTGAGGATTCTATGATGTTTTTTAGTAATCCTTCTTTGATATGAAACTATCCAACTTTTTGAATATTTCTGCATATATTTTGGTATCTACATTCATTTGCTTTTTTTTACCATTTTTGTTTCAAATCATTATTTACGTAAATTGAGCCGCGCTTTATAGTCAATACAAAAGGTTTTATTTTTCTTTCACGCCAATTTCGTTGACTTTGCAGGTAATTTGTTGTTGCTGTTGCTCTGTTACTGGACATTTTCGTGGATATGTATTAGAACATTAAATTAAATCTTATTAAACGGAACAGTTTTTAAAATAAAAAGCAATAGTTTAATTAACACAAGTCGGAGTATTTTTTTTTTACTATGGGCGATTGTTTTTAATGCGATAATTCTTCGATTAAAAATTTTCTTATATCAGCGTTAGCTGAGAGACAATCACACCCAACCCATTATTCCACTTTGCAGACGTCCGCGCACGTTTAATATTTTTCGGCAACTGACACTACGATGCGTTTTGGCAACCTGTTGCCACTCAACGGTCGGCTTACTGCTTGTTGCCGTCCGTCTGCCGCTCACGCCATGCACTTACGGTTTTTGTTCTTTCGCTTAGTATATATATATACTAAGCGAAAGAAAAACATATACATACATACTCATACAAATACATATTATTGTTTTGCAAAAAAAAATAGCTTGGCAAAACAAAAAAAAAGAAAAGCGTTTAGTGGCGTGTTTTTACCGCTTGTAAGAAAAGTAGAGCATATTTTTTCTAACTATAGCAAACAGGGTGCTCCGATAAATTCGTAACAAGCAGATTACATTTAAAAATTATAAGGCAAGTCTCACGGTAGGGAGGGAGTGGACTCGGCAGAACTCACCAAATTTCACCTAGGGGAGGGGGGTCCGAGTTTTCAAAAATACACCTCACGGTGTATGGACGGCCCTTAATCGAACCTTAGAGTTAAGACATGCAACAGCTTCTTACTCTTGGTTCGTGAGAGAGTGAGGATTATCTATACATAAAAAGGCAGTTGCAAAACAGCTCCATCCTTTTTTAATTGCCATAGCACAACATAATCGCTTAATTTTTTCGCCTTCAACAGGAAAGTACGTTTTCACGGTTAAACAAGTGCTGATGAAATTTGGTTTGAAGATAGATTGTACCCTAAAAAAAGACATTAAAATCTTCAAGTTCTTTAAGGAGGCGTGTCTACGCCCCTAATGGGAAAAAGCGGTATCATGGCTGTGCCACTACACCGATTTTGATGAAATTTGGTATGGAGATAGATTGAATCTTAAGTGAAGATATTTGTTTTGAGTGAGCGGTACTACGTACCTAACAGGTAAAAATGTTTGATACCGAAATAGATTGAACCGTAACCAAGGAAACGTATTTGTTTTAAAATGGAGGGTGCCCCCCTTCAATAGGAAAATATGTTTTCGCAACTTAGCGGTATCACGGCTGTGCCACTACACCGATTTTAATGAAATTTGGTATGGAGATAGATTGAAGCTTATGTTTTTATTTGGATGGTGCCACGCTCTTAACAGAAAATATGTTTTTTTAGCTAAACTAATTGACTGATTTTGATGAAATTTGGTATGGAGATATGTATATTGAACTCTAAGAAGGGATATATATATAGGGATAGGACACCATTGTAGCATAATTTTTATTTTTAAAAGCGATGACAAAAATAGCTCTTTTTTATATCAGATTTTTAATACCAAAAACATTTTTAATGGTTGAATTTCAACCACTGGGCGAACTCTAGTACAAATAATATTACACATGATTAAGCAACTCTTGAAGAGAAAAAAACTTTTTATTGTTATTTTTTTTAAAAAAATGGCGGCTGTGCAGTGATTACCGTAAACCGCTTTTTCAAAAAGGTCTTCCGCGGCGGGCAGTAGAAGTCTCGCCCAACTCTACCTATAACAAAAACAAAAAATGTTTTCATTATCTACATGAGTTTTGCTGTTGAAGAACACATGATTATATTTTTAGAATTTTTTTTCGCGAAATGACAAATGTTTTAACAAAAAATCGTGTTTTCGACGAAAAAAATCGACTTAAATTGCTTATAACTTTTTTTCTTGTTAATTAATCGCTAAAATCGTGTGTACTTCAACCGATAATAAAACAATGAAGCTACTGTTAAAATTCCAAGTCAATCGGCTAAAAATTTTAGCGGGATGTTATCATAGCCAATCGCATTGGATTTAATTTTCATTAAAGCAAAGTGTAGTTCATCAAGGTTAACATTACGGAAAGTAAAAGAACTATAAACGCAATCACTTATAGCAAAATCGAATTGATTAAGGGCTACCTTTTTGAATCTTCACGCTGTCTAGCTTTACGGATGAGAGTTTTGGCACGATTTCTAAATCTGCAAAAAATTTGCCAATTAATATCCAACCGATCTTCCATAAATGCTTTAATAGCAAGATCAAGCATCGATTTGGCATATACAACCTCTTTAGACTTCATAAGGGACTCATTTCCTTATCTTAGCCTAACCCTAGATAGGGGTACATGTGAATACAAACGCTCAAAACATGAGTTTAACAGCCAGATTATGTAAAACGCGGTGACACTTTCCGTGCGCGACCCTTTTAGTCACCTTGCGTCATAAATTGGAATTATATAATTGTTTACGTCATTGCGTTCGTCCAGTTATTTTGTCACTAGAGTTGTCAGCTTTAAACGTAACATTTTACGTTGTCATGATGCCACCTTTTTTTTTAGTGCAAAATGTAATTAGATTTGCATGACATAGAATCTTGTATTCCTTCATTTGCATGACATAAAATCTTGTATTCCTTCAATGAAGAAAATTTTCTAAGTCTTTTTTTGTTTGTAAAAATTATCAAGTTTGTGGGTTTTTTAATTATTTGCTAAAAGTTTTAAAGCTATATTGTGGCTAGAAAAACCGATGTTAGACAAACTTAACTACAAAACACAATTTTCCACATAAAACCCTTGACCACAATCTAGATTTTGAGAATTGTTCTCATTCATTTGCATGTACAGCTTTACAAAAAAGACATCGTACTAGTTTTTGGGGCCATGCATTAATTTTGTAAACATTGGATTCTTACGTCACACTTATATGTAAAAATAATGCCCAATATGGTAAGCGAAGGCGTAATGTAATATGCAAATTATCAAAATCACTGAAAATTATACAAATATCTGTAAAACAGAGAGCCTAGTCAAATGGTTTAGACTGTCAGCTCATAATCAATGCTGGGTAAGGTACTTTTTTGTTTTCATATCAATGAAAAATTTAATTACTGGGTAATGCAAATAATCGCGCAATACTTTTGCTATGACATCGTCGTGTTAAAAATCATGTGTTATGTAATAATTAAAAGCCTGAAATAGATGAAAGCTTAGATTACTATCAATGACCAACATCTTCTGGTGTGCAAGCAATTCTGATAGTATTGCTAAGTAAATAAAATCTACAATTGTTAAAAAATGCGTCACTCCATAATTCGGCTATATAATACTAGGGTTTGTAATCCCGGGATCCCGAAATCCCGAGATCCCGCTGATTTTATCAATCCCGAAATCCCGGGATCGATCACTTAATCCCGGGATTTGACTTTTTTATGCCTAAAACGAAAAATAACTCACAGCACTCTTAAAATTTTTTGTAAAAAAATCGTATTTGTTTCAACATTTTTTAATTTAAATTTTTTCAGTTGAGATTTGACTATTTTCATATTAGAAATTCTTGGATTGTTTTTTTTTGTTCAGTTGCTGCGAATTCGGGAAGCAAATGGCTCTAATAAAAGACTGCAAGACTAGATGGAACAGTCTTTTGTCAATGCTTGAACGCGTCTATTTATTGAAAAATTGTATACAAAAGGCATTAATAGACTACCTGAAGGTGAATCTTTGGCTTTATCCAATAATGAGATTGAAATGGTATCTGATATCATTAATGCGCTAATCCCAGTAAAAGCTACAGTCGAAGCCCTTTGCCGTCGGGATGCTAATTTGTTCACAGCCGATGTTGCCATAACTTTTATGTTAAAAAAACTTAAAGATGCTAACAACGTGATAAGTCAAAAATTGTATTCAGCTCTCATTCTTCGAATGCAACAAAGGCGAACAGATATAAGTGGTATACTTCAGTATCTGCACAATGGTAGAATCAACGTTCAATCCGAATCTGAAATAGACATAGTAATAGTTCCATCTTCAATAAAATGCCGCAAATTAATAGTTGAGTTACTCGAAAGACTACACGCTTCAAATCCAGTTACATCAGAAACAGCTTATGAGACTGAATCTGAAGTTGAACTTTCTGTTTTGAATGAGGCACCTCTCGAAATTGTTTCCGAGTGAGACGCTATCAGTGAAAGTTCAAAAGGAAATGCTGTTGTTTGAAAATGGGGGAACACGTGGTGACTTTTTACAAAGAGCTTATGATTTTTTAATGACTATTAAACCTACCAGTGTAGAGTCTGAACGTGCTTTTTCTGCGGCTGGACTTTTCGCAACTAAAATAAGAAATCGTTTGGGCGATGAAACTTTGGATGTGCTTTGCTTCCTCAAAACGTATTTTAAAAATTTTACAAAATTAATTACTATTAATTTTCAAACAATGAATGAACTCCTTATAATTTAATAATTAAGTATGTACAATATCATATAAATCATGAATTTCCTTATAAATTAATAAATATTTTTTTATAAACATATTTTTGGAATGTGTCAAGTTTTTAAGGTTCTTAAAATTTTACTAAAATAATGTGTTAATATTTTTCAAGAACAGGTATTTAAAAATCCCGGGATCCCGGGACTAGATAAATATAATCCCGAAATCCCGGGATTACAAATATAGCACGGGATTACAAACCCTATATAATACGAAATTGACTACTGACGCGAAAATGTGACTCACCGCGTCGCGTTTTACATAATCTGGCTGATAAGCTCACTCACTCACATCATCGTCAAAATGTGACGGATAGCGTGTGCCTTACGTTTTTTTGGTATTATGCACAGGCGCGAAGAGGCACAAAAACGCACTTCAGCTGTCAAACTCGTCACTTGCTTTTATGCTTGCGTCGACTTTTTCTAATTTGATTTTCATTATTTTATTCAATTTTTTAATATTAAACTGTAACATATTTATTAATTTGGTATTTAAACATTATTATGCTAAATCAAAAAAAAAAAACAGATTTCAACGAAAAAAAAATGCTGTTCTGCATCCACTGGGGTTCGAACATAGGCATTTTGTGCTGCTAGATGCGCAGTTTAACGAGATAAGCCAAAGTCATTGTTGGTTTTTAGCCTTAACCAAAATAGACGTGGCGAGACGGTAGCAATTGAACGAACGTTTGCACTCGTTTCGTCTGTTTTGACATTTAACCCAACGGACCGAAAAAGCTGTTATGACGAGTAGAAACGTTTTGAAGTTCGGTTCTTAAGGGCCAACTAAACCATGCACGCTTTGACTGCAGTCAACTTCTGCAAGTGTGCGAATACACACAAATCGTATATCAAAGCTACAACGTACTTAACAAAAAGTTTCGTTCAATTTCCACAAATGTCATTGCTTAAGGAAAGAGCGAAACTGAACGCACTTTCTGTATGGAATCAGCTGTTTATGCATTGTATACATAAGAAAAAATTTTTGCAATGGACCTTGTAGTGGAAAATACTTTTGTTTTGAAATTAATAGAAAATGTGAAAAGAAGATAATTAAACAGTAAAATAGACGCATTTTATTGTAATCGAAATGTAAAGGAAAGGGCTTGGAGTGCAGTTGCAGAAACATGCATTTTAATGTACACACACACAATACATACAACAATTTGATTGACAATTCAGTGATGCCACGCGCTGCATTTGCCAATACTTTTCCCCACAATCTACACGCATAGTACAAAATGAGCAATTTTGTTTTCTTATTTTTTTCTTAAAATTAGTAAAAACAATATCTGGATTACATATTTATTGCTTTAAGTATTTTAATAAATGTCATTGAATAACATTTTGTGAATGAATTCAATTTATTTAGGAAATATAAGAAATAAAATTTAAGCAATTGTGGGAATATTTCCCACACTTGCAACTATGGCTACATCGCTTCTTAAGTTCAACGAAGTACAACATAGCCACTAAAAAGTCTTCTCTGAGTTTCTTAAGCATTTGACAGGCTTTCGTTCAAATTTGACAGTAGGTTACGCTAGGCGATGCATGGTTTAGTTGGGCCTTAATGCATGGCCCCAAAAACTAGTAGGGTGTCTATTTTGTAAAGCTGGATATGCAAATAAATGAAGACTATTGTCCATATTGAGCTCTTAGATTTTGGTCAAGGGTCTTATGTGGTAAATTGTGTTTTGTAGTTTAGTTTGTCTAACATCGACTTTTCTAGGCACATTATTGCATTAAAACTTTTAGCAATCAATTAAAAAAACCACATACAGTAATCCCTCGCACTGCGCGGTAGTTACGTTCTGAAAAAACAGCGCGCAGGCCGAAAATGCGCACTGTGAACTCACTTTTGTATTAAATTTGGGAAATACGATCCAAATCTTAAATTTCTTATAAAAAATTTAATTTTAAGTAGGTCCATAGTTCAAACGAAGTCTTTATTAAGTGACTAGCTAGTTATATTATATATAAATAAACTTAAAACATAAACAAAAAACAACACTCTTGTGGAGCAACTATTCAAAATTGGAACAATTACCGAACAACAAAAATGAAAGATGACAACACACACATCAACGGCCCCAAGAACATACGGATTACCAAAGACATACAAGCCTAACATGCCATTAAGGCCGATCTGTTCATCCATCGCACGAACTTAGTAAATATATGGTCAGAATATTAAATAATTTAACGTTAGAATCTAAATATAACATCAAAGACTCACTGGACCTCAAGAGGAAAATACAGGACTTGTATATTCTCGAAGAAAAAATAATGGTATCATTTGATGTGATATCACTTTTTCCGAGTACCCCAGTAGACTACGCTCTCAACATAATAGAAAGGAAATGGTCAAACTTAGAACGACACACTAACATGACAAAAAACTATTTTTTGAAGTTTTACGATTTTGCATTAAGGACAACCGATACTTTAGATATAGCGACAAGACTTTTTTACAGCTAAATGGCATGCCAATGGGGTCACCGGTGTCTCCCATTGTAGCCGATATAGTTATGGAAGGACTATTGGACAAATGTATAGACGACTTACAAGAAAAACCTAGACTAGTAGTGAAATATGTAGATGATCTTTTACTTACTTACTTGGGTGGCCATAACAACCCGTTACCGGGTTACGGCCGACCTCAAAAGCTCTCTCCAGGCGCCTCTGCTTTGCGCGCGCCTTCTCCAATCATTCACACCAAGCGTAGATAGGGTTTCCTCGGCTTGGTCTTTCCATCGGAGGCATG
Organism: Tricholauxania praeusta; assembly: GCA_949775025.1. NCBI lineage: Eukaryota > Metazoa > Arthropoda > Insecta > Diptera > Lauxaniidae > Tricholauxania > Tricholauxania praeusta. The sequence continues at coordinate 105,764,450 of OX459028.1, forward strand.
GTCTTCCTCTTCGTCGTCGCCCAGCGGCTTCCGCATCAAACAACTTTTTCGCCGGAGCTTCTTCGTCCATACGCACAACATGTCCCAGCCAGCGCAGACGTTGAATAGTGATGCGCTTGACTAATTCAATGTCAGCGTAGAGCTCGTACAGTTCGTGGTTCAGTCGAATACGGTAGTCGTCGCCGACGTGAACAGGACCGAAGATTTTGCGAATAATTTTTCTCTCAAACACCCCAAGCGTGGCTGCATCAGTCTGCGACACAACCCATACTTCTGCGCCGTAAAGTAGCACGGGTAAGATGAGCGTCTTGTAGAGTGTCAGTTTTGTCGGGCGAGAGAGGTGTTTACTACTCAATTGCTTACTGAGACCATAGTAACACCTATTAGCAAGAGTTAGTCTTCGCTTTATCTCCAGGCTGACATCGTTTTGAGTGTTCACGGCGGTGCCAAGATAGGTGAATTCCTTGACAACTTCGAAAGTATAGTTGTTCGCAGTAACAAAGGATCCAATACGCCGCGTCTCCCTGTTTGTGGACAGCATATACTTTGTTTTTGATCTTTTGGCCATTATAAAACGTGATCAAACGCAAAACACTTTAGACACACTGAACACATACCATAGACGGATAAAGTTCACGATAGAGACGGAAAATGACCAAAAACTACCCTACCTTGACATGCTACTGATAAGGAATGACAACAAAATCGAAACAAACTGGTACCAAAAACCAATAGCGTCTGGACGTATCATTCGAAACATCCAAAAAATATGGTAATAAATACTGCCAAAAATTTTATTAACCGAGTCCTTGACATTAGTGACACCAAATACCACACTCAAAACATAGAGAAAGTTAACGCACTAAATCTAAAATAAACAAACTGGACAAATCAAATCTTATATACCAAATACCATGCAAGGGACGTGACGGATCCAACTTATGCAATAAGTTATATGTTGGAACAACAAAAACAAAACTTAGATCAAGGATATCGGGACACAAATCGGACTACAAAACATTAAAATCAACAGATCACAAGACAGCATTATCATACACAAAACATACACCTGATTTTGAGAAAGTTAAAATCTTACAACAAGAAAACAATTACAACACAAGGTACACCCTCGAAATGTTACACATAACCAAAGTACCGAAACAACTCAGACTCAACTACAAAACTGACAGACAATTGCGCGCACATATACAGACACTTAGTAAAACCAAAGGGGAAATCAGCTGGTACGTAGATGACGATCCAAACAATATTGACAAGCTGACCGTATCACCGAACAGTGCAATAATTTTTTAAGTGTTTTAATATTTTCTTAATAATTTTCCTTAATAAATAAAATTTATCCGAATTTGATTGTGCAATAATTGTATTACAAAATTTTTATCTGATCAGTTTCTTTTAATGTAATTGTTAATTTTTCATTTTTAATGTAAGTTTTTTCTATTTTGTATGTATTGTGATATCATTGTAATTTGTTTTAACATTTTTAGTCCCTGATGATGTCTTTCAACGAAAGACGAAATATTGGAAATAAAATTTGAATATCAACAACAATTCGAATTGATTTATTTTAATGACCTGTAGCTCATTTTAAACAATTATAAACAAAAACAAATAAAAATTATAAATTAATTTATAAAAATACACAATTCAAGGGGAATTCATGTATGTACATATATTGCATGAAAAATAGTTCGAAAAAATATAAAAAGATAAATGGAGAAATACGTTTTGCAGCAGCGCAAACTTTTACCGCGTAATGCGAAATTTCGGTGGTAAAAACAAAATCGCGCAACTGCAAAACCGCGCAGTCCGAAACCGCGCAGTTCGAGGGATTACTGTACTTGATAATTTTTACACACTAAGAAATTGTTTTCATTGGAGGAATACAAGATTCTATGTCATGCAAATCTTTTACATTTTGCACCAAAAAAGGTGACATCATGACAACGGAAATGTTTACGTTTAAAACCCAATTTCCATGTGATCTTATCTTATCTTATCAAATATCAGGGAGGACATCACATGCTATTAAGATAGCAAATGTATGCTATTGACTCTCGCATTCTCCAAGCGCAATAGGTTATGTTCGCATGCTTTTTCTTTTTTACAAAAATTTGATTTGATATCCCTGATATGGGATAAGATAATATAAGATCACATGGAAATTGGGCTTAAAGCTGACAACTCTAGTGACAAAATAACTGGACGAACGCCATGGCGTAAACATTTATATAATTCCAATTTGTTGCGCAAGGTGACTAAAAGTGTCGCGCACGCGAAGTGTCACCGCGTTTTACATAATCTGGCTGTATATAATACTGTTACGAAATTTCTGTCCCTTTGACGATAATTTCGATCTCTCACACTTTTCTGAGTTCGATCACTGGATTGTGTAACAATTAAAAACACACAAACTTATTTAGTTATAAAATGGTTTATTTTATTAACGTTCAAATTCTAATATTAATTTAACACTGTATAGAAAACTGTTTTGTTCTACTACGGATCACACTGTATTCACTTTATTGCTTATTGCTTCGCTGTTCTAACTCAACTGTAAGTTCAGCTCAGATGACAACCCTTTTTATACTGCAGTCATCACTCTCTCGAATAATCCAGTACCTTCTAAGTGGCGTACATTCTACCATTATCTACAACCCACCAGTGCTACTTTGTAGCGTGCATTCTATTACTATCCACATTTCACCACAATACACCAGTTGAGCTAGCTATTATGCTAGATGTTAGATGGCGTTGTACGTTGTACGACGGCGATAATTTCTCTCGGTTGTTGACTTTTTATTGTTTACTGCAGCGTCTGTTCGGTTTAGCATTTTGCGCTAGATGGTGCTAATATCGTTTAGTTTCTTTCGTTGGTATTTATTTCAAGAGTCTTCTAGCATAAACCAAATTTCGCTACACTGCCCTCCGCTTAAACTTGTTCGTCCCGAACAAGAGTCTCTCCGTCCCTAGTATAAGGTGCCAGCCTTTCGATGTGGACTACCTTTAATTTACTTTTGTTCCCGGGGTATTTTTGGATTCGATACACAACATCATTAATCCTTGTGACGATCCGGTAAGGTCCCTCCCAATGAGTCTGTAATTTAGGAGACAAGCCTCGTTTTCGTTGTGGGTTATGTAGCAGCACTAGTTGACCTTCTTTGAACCCTTCAGTATTTGCTCGCAGGTCATACCGAGCTTTCATCTTGTCGCTAGCCAATTGAGTACGTCTTCTAATAAGCTCGTGTATATCTGCTAATTCTTCTCTTTTCCGCGACATGTAATCGTCAGCTTGGGTCGTTTCTGGGACAACGCTTACTCCGTACTTCAAATCTGCTGGAAGCCTTAAATCCGTACCAAAAATGGCTTTTGCTGGCGTGACTGTAGTGGTATCGTGTATTGCCGACCGATAAGCCATCAGAAACATTGGTAGGTGCTCATCCCAATCTTTTTGTCCTTTATCGACAACCTTTTTTAAATGTTCCTCTAGAGTACGGTTGAACCTTTCGACCATGCCATCGGACTGAGGATGCAAAGCTGTGGTGCGTGTCTTCTGTATTCCAAGCATGTCACAAACCTCCTTAAAAAGTGTCGACTCAAAATTTCGTCCTTGGTCGGAATGCAACTCAAGTGGAGCTCCATATCGGCAAATCCAATTTTTGATGAAAATGTCTGCCACTGTTTTTGCTTCTTGATTGGGAATGGGATATACTTCTGGCCACTTACTGAAATAATCAATTACCACAAGGATGTATTTATTTCCTGCATTGCTGATTGGAAAAGGTCCCGCTATATCCATGGCTATCCTCTCAAAGGGAGCTCCAACGTTATACTGATGCATTTTTCCCCGAGTGCGTTGCCTTGGTCCTTTAGCAATTGCACATTGGTCACAACGGCGGATCCAGTCAGCAACTGATTCTTGGCATCCTACCCAATAAAACCGTTTCTTTATTTTCTCTGTGGTTTTCGTTATGCCCAGATGTCCACCACTCGATCCATTGTGATAATCCTCGATTATTTCCTTAAATTTGGCCTTTGGAATAACCAGCAGTTTTGAGCGAGTTTTACCATCCTCGCTTTCCCAGATTCGGTAGAGACAACCATCATGCAACTCCAAGCTTTGCCATTGCGCCCAGTATGCTTTACAGATTTGGCTTTCATTTGAAATTTCTTGCCACGCCGGTTTCCTACCCAGCTCCTTAAACTTAATTATAATTGCCAAATCTGTATCATTGCGCTGGTCCCGTTTTACCTCCTCTTTTGTCCACTTTTCTTCAGGCAAAACGTTCAAAAGGCGCACATCAATTGTTCCAGCTTTATTTTCTGTTCGCGAACAATGACCGCATTCAATTTTACATGGACGACGGGAAAGTGCATCCGCATTTCCATGCTGGCTTCCTTTGCGATGCTCTATGGTGAAATCATAGCTCTGCAAGCGTTCTATCCACCGTGCGATTTGACCTTCAGGATCCTTGAATTGAAGTAGCCACCTTAATGCCGCATGGTCTGTCCTCAGGAGGAAGTGCTGTCCATATAAGTACTTATGGAAGTGTTTCACGCATTCCATTACTGCCAGTAACTCTCTCCGAGTTACGCAATAATTCCTCTCAGGTTTCGACAGAATTTTGCTGAAATATGCAACGACTTTTTCTTGTCCATTGATGATTTGGGACAAAACTCCTCCAATACCATGGCCGCTCGCATCGGTGTCCAATACAAATTCTTTGCCGGGTATTGGGTACGCGAGTATTGGCGCTGTGGACAGTAATTCTTTCAATTTTTGGAATGCAGTTTCCTGTGCCCCACTCCATTCGAATTTTCGATTTTTCTGTGTCAGCTCATGTAGACTGCCTGCAACATTTGCGAAACCAGGAACAAAGCGTCTGTAATAAGTGCATAGACCCAGAAAACTTCGCAACTCATGAAGATTAGATGGACGTGGCCAATTTTTCACAGCTTTTATTTTATCTTCATCTGTGTGTATTCCTTCTGACGTAACCTTGTGCCCCAGATATTTGACTTCACGCTGGAAAAGTGAGCACTTTTTCGCACTTAATTTTAGTCCAGCTGCCTCCAAGCGCTCAAACACTTCCTCCAGATTTTTCAAGTGGTCATCAAAATCTTTACCCATGATGATTATGTCGTCGAGATACACTAGACAAGTCTTCCAATGCAGTCCTTTGAGAACACGTTCCATTAACCGCTCAAACGTAGCTGGAGCGTTACAAAGACCAAACGGCATGACGTTGAACTGCCATAGACCATTCCCAATACTAAAGGCAGTTTTCTCTTTGTCTTTTTCATCTATTTCCACCTGCCAATATCCGCTTTGTAAGTCCAGGGTGGAAAACCATGTTGCTCCAGATAACGTATCCAGTGTATCATCGATTCTGGGTAACGGGTAGCTGTCTTTTTTAGTGACGTCATTCAATTTTCTGTAATCCACACAGAATCGCATACTTCCATCCTTTTTCTTCACAAGTACGACCGGTGAACTCCATGGGCTTTCTGATGGTGCAATGACATTTTCTCGCGCCATATCTTCTATAAGGCCTGTCACTTCTTCTCTCTTAGCGAGTGCTAGCCTCCTTGGAGGTTGACGAATCGGCTGAAAATCACCTGTATCAATGCGATGTTTGACAACTGATGTTCGGCCATTATTTTCTCCTTTGGACGCAAATATCCGCCAATGTTTTTGCAGAAACCTTTTTGCTTTGTTTTTGTTCTGAGCAGACAACTCCTTCGTCCATTCTTTCGTCAATACATCCAAGGCCGACGATTTTGTTAAAGTTGTACCTTGTGAGTTCTGCTGGTCATTTTCACAATTTATCACAGCTGTAACTTTCTCACATTGCGCTATAAGTTCACCTTTTTGCATCCATTTTGGCTTATTTGTTGGATTCAAAATTCGCACCGGTATTTTTCTGTCTGTTCTTGTGTTTACTAGGGTCTTTCCAATAATCAGGTCTTTCTTAAAATTTTTCTTATCTGCTTCCACTACCCACAGATGGCTTGTCCCACAGTCTTCATTTGTTGTGGCCCAAATAATTTCTTCGGTGTTGGGTTCGATTCGACAGCGCTCACTTATGTAGACTCTTGCAATTGTTAATTTTTGTCCACAGCCAATGTCTAAAGGTAACTCTACATTGGCATACCTTAACGTTTTTTTCTTAAGATCCAAAGTGAACCCGTGTCGAATCATGAAGTCCACGCCAATGATAACCTCATCGGTGATGTTTGCAACAATAAAATCATGTTCCACAGTTTTGTTGCCGATGAGAATACTCGCTGTAACTTTTCCTACTATTTGCGCAATTTCTCCTGTCGCTGTTCTCAATTGGATCCCATTTAACGGCGTTACTCGTCGTCTTTCAAATAAGTCTTTTCTCACAATTGAATGCGATGCGCCTGTATCCAAAGTAAGCTCACATGGTCTTCCGTTGATTTTTCCACCGATGGTAAGGCTGTTGGAATTTCTGCAGAGCTTCGAAACCAAGACTATGGGGCAATCATCTGTAAGAGTCAGCTCACGCCCCGCTGTACTGACTCTCTTTAGTTTAACGACTGCTGCTCGCTAACATTTTCGCCATCGTTCACCCTATTTCCAATTCTTCTTTTTGGTGAGCGTGATGCAGATCGTTTACGACGTGATTTGCAGTCACGTGCCATGTGTCCCTGCTTACCACAATTGTAGCATTTTCCGCTGAAGCTACCGCTGGCGAACGATGAATTTTTCTGCTACGACACTTAACTCGTCAGGATAGGAAAGGTGTGCCAATCGCTCAATATCCGCAGCATACTCCTGCAAGGACTCACCAGATTTCTGGATACGACTTTTCAACTCCAATCTGTGAATCTGCTTCATGTGGTCACTGCCATATTTTCGCTGTAAGGCATCCATGACCGCCTTGTAATTTTTCTGCTCCGCCACTGGAACCGTTTGCAATACTTCTGCAGCTGCGCCTTTTAATGCCACAATTAGCGCTGCAGCTGCGCTTTCGTTATCCCAACGGTTGTGACCAGATGTTGTTTCGAACTGGAGCTTGAAAACACTAAATGGCGTTGTTCCATCGAATGAGGGTGCCTTAAGCCTCTCTGCGCTGATTTCTCTTATAACTTGAGTGGTTGGTTCACTTATTTCCAACTGTTGAATCCTTTTATTAACGTCCTCAAAATTATTTTGAACTTTTTCAAAATTATTTTGTACTTTTTCAAGATTATTTTGAACTTTTTCCTTGAATGATTCAACGTCAACTTGTAACTCAGTCATTTTTGCGTCGAAGCCATTTATCATTTTGGCAACCTCCGTTCGAACAGCTTCGTGGATCTGCGTCGCATTCTGACTTAAGCTCTGATCAATTTCTTCCCGAACCGTCTGGATCTGCAGCGCGTTCTGATTTAACTTCTGGTCCATTTGCAGTGCATTTTGACTTAAGCTCTGACCAATTTCTTCTCGAATGGTCTGGATATTGCTATTCATCTGTAGTGTATTTTGATTTAACTTCTCGTCTATTTGCAGTGCATTTTGACTTAACTTTTTGTCTATTTGCAATGCATTTTGACTTATTGCCTGCGTCATCGCCATTAACATTTTCTCGAACTTTGACATATCCACAACTTCACCACTTGCCGCTGATCCAGAAGCTTCTTCCACTTTCGCTGCTGATTCTGATACATCACTATAAAATTCATGCTCTTCTAGGTTTACACCTTGAGCCTCAAGAGCCTGCCGTAAGCGTTTCTGTAACTCCACCTTTCCGCCAGTAGATTGCAGATTCAGCTGCTGCAACTCCTTCTTCAGTTGATCCACTTTCAGATCTTCAAACTTGACCATTTTTATTTATTTTTTTTTTTTTTTCTAAAATTGATTGTTAATTCTTTTACACAATCCCACTTCTGACACCAATTGTTACGAAATTTCTGTCCCTTTGACGATAATTTCGATCTCTCACACTTTTCTGAGTTCGATCACTGGATTGTGTAACAATTAAAAACACACAAACTTATTTAGTTATAAAATGGTTTATTTTATTAACGTTCAAATTCTAATATTAATTTAACACTGTATAGAAAACTGTTTTGTTCTACTACGGATCACACTGTATTCACTTTATTGCTTATTGCTTCGCTGTTCTAACTCAACTGTAAGTTCAGCTCAGATGACAACCCTTTTTATACTGCAGTCATCACTCTCTCGAATAATCCAGTACCTTCTAAGTGGCGTACATTCTACCATTATCTACAACCCACCAGTGCTACTTTGTAGCGTGCATTCTATTACTATCCACATTTCACCACAATACACCAGTTGAGCTAGCTATTATGCTAGATGTTAGATGGCGTTGTACGTTGTACGACGGCGATAATTTCTCTCGGTTGTTGACTTTTTATTGTTTACTGCAGCGTCTGTTCGGTTTAGCATTTTGCGCTAGATGGTGCTAATATCGTTTAGTTTCTTTCGTTGGTATTTATTTCAAGAGTCTTCTAGCATAAACCAAATTTCGCTACACTGCCCTCCGCTTAAACTTGTTCGTCCCGAACAAGAGTCTCTCCGTCCCTAGTATAAGGTGCCAGCCTTTCGATGTGGACTACCTTTAATTTACTTTTGTTCCCGGGGTATTTTTGGATTCGATACACAACATCATTAATCCTTGTGACGATCCGGTAAGGTCCCTCCCAATGAGTCTGTAATTTAGGAGACAAGCCTCGTTTTCGTTGTGGGTTATGTAGCAGCACTAGTTGACCTTCTTTGAACCCTTCAGTATTTGCTCGCAGGTCATACCGAGCTTTCATCTTGTCGCTAGCCAATTGAGTACGTCTTCTAATAAGCTCGTGTATATCTGCTAATTCTTCTCTTTTCCGCGACATGTAATCGTCAGCTTGGGTCGTTTCTGGGACAACGCTTACTCCGTACTTCAAATCTGCTGGAAGCCTTAAATCCGTACCAAAAATGGCTTTTGCTGGCGTGACTGTAGTGGTATCGTGTATTGCCGACCGATAAGCCATCAGAAACATTGGTAGGTGCTCATCCCAATCTTTTTGTCCTTTATCGACAACCTTTTTTAAATGTTCCTCTAGAGTACGGTTGAACCTTTCGACCATGCCATCGGACTGAGGATGCAAAGCTGTGGTGCGTGTCTTCTGTATTCCAAGCATGTCACAAACCTCCTTAAAAAGTGTCGACTCAAAATTTCGTCCTTGGTCGGAATGCAACTCAAGTGGAGCTCCATATCGGCAAATCCAATTTTTGATGAAAATGTCTGCCACTGTTTTTGCTTCTTGATTGGGAATGGGATATACTTCTGGCCACTTACTGAAATAATCAATTACCACAAGGATGTATTTATTTCCTGCATTGCTGATTGGAAAAGGTCCCGCTATATCCATGGCTATCCTCTCAAAGGGAGCTCCAACGTTATACTGATGCATTTTTCCCCGAGTGCGTTGCCTTGGTCCTTTAGCAATTGCACATTGGTCACAACGGCGGATCCAGTCAGCAACTGATTCTTGGCATCCTACCCAATAAAACCGTTTCTTTATTTTCTCTGTGGTTTTCGTTATGCCCAGATGTCCACCACTCGATCCATTGTGATAATCCTCGATTATTTCCTTAAATTTGGCCTTTGGAATAACCAGCAGTTTTGAGCGAGTTTTACCATCCTCGCTTTCCCAGATTCGGTAGAGACAACCATCATGCAACTCCAAGCTTTGCCAATGCGCCCAGTATGCTTTACAGATTTGGCTTTCATTTGAAATTTCTTGCCACGCCGGTTTCCTACCCAGCTCCTTAAACTTAATTATAATTGCCAAATCTGTATCATTGCGCTGGTCCCGTTTTACCTCCTCTTTTGTCCACTTTTCTTCAGGCAAAACGTTCAAAAGGCGCACATCAATTGTTCCAGCTTTATTTTCTGTTCGCGAACAATGACCGCATTCAATTTTACATGGACGACGGGAAAGTGCATCCGCATTTCCATGCTGGCTTCCTTTGCGATGCTCTATGGTGAAATCATAGCTCTGCAAGCGTTCTATCCACCGTGCGATTTGACCTTCAGGATCCTTGAATTGAAGTAGCCACCTTAATGCCGCATGGTCTGTCCTCAGGAGGAAGTGCTGTCCATATAAGTACTTATGGAAGTGTTTCACGCATTCCATTACTGCCAGTAACTCTCTCCGAGTTACGCAATAATTCCTCTCAGGTTTCGACAGAATTTTGCTGAAATATGCAACGACTTTTTCTTGTCCATTGATGATTTGGGACAAAACTCCTCCAATACCATGGCCGCTCGCATCGGTGTCCAATACAAATTCTTTGCCGGGTATTGGGTACGCGAGTATTGGCGCTGTGGACAGTAATTCTTTCAATTTTTGGAATGCAGTTTCCTGTGCCCCACTCCATTCGAATTTTCGATTTTTCTGTGTCAGCTCATGTAGACTGCCTGCAACATTTGCGAAACCAGGAACAAAGCGTCTGTAATAAGTGCATAGACCCAGAAAACTTCGCAACTCATGAAGATTAGATGGACGTGGCCAATTTTTCACAGCTTTTATTTTATCTTCATCTGTGTGTATTCCTTCTGACGTAACCTTGTGCCCCAGATATTTGACTTCACGCTGGAAAAGTGAGCACTTTTTCGCACTTAATTTTAGTCCAGCTGCCTCCAAGCGCTCAAACACTTCCTCCAGATTTTTCAAGTGGTCATCAAAATCTTTACCCATGATGATTATGTCGTCGAGATACACTAGACAAGTCTTCCAATGCAGTCCTTTGAGAACACGTTCCATTAACCGCTCAAACGTAGCTGGAGCGTTACAAAGACCAAACGGCATGACGTTGAACTGCCATAGACCATTCCCAATACTAAAGGCAGTTTTCTCTTTGTCTTTTTCATCTATTTCCACCTGCCAATATCCGCTTTGTAAGTCCAGGGTGGAAAACCATGTTGCTCCAGATAACGTATCCAGTGTATCATCGATTCTGGGTAACGGGTAGCTGTCTTTTTTAGTGACGTCATTCAATTTTCTGTAATCCACACAGAATCGCATACTTCCATCCTTTTTCTTCACAAGTACGACCGGTGAACTCCATGGGCTTTCTGATGGTGCAATGACATTTTCTCGCGCCATATCTTCTATAAGGCCTGTCACTTCTTCTCTCTTAGCGAGTGCTAGCCTCCTTGGAGGTTGACGAATCGGCTGAAAATCACCTGTATCAATGCGATGTTTGACAACTGATGTTCGGCCATTATTTTCTCCTTTGGACGCAAATATCCGCCAATGTTTTTGCAGAAACCTTTTTGCTTTGTTTTTGTTCTGAGCAGACAACTCCTTCGTCCATTCTTTCGTCAATACATCCAAGGCCGACGATTTTGTTAAAGTTGTACCTTGTGAGTTCTGCTGGTCATTTTCACAATTTATCACAGCTGTAACTTTCTCACATTGCGCTATAAGTTCACCTTTTTGCATCCATTTTGGCTTATTTGTTGGATTCAAAATTCGCACCGGTATTTTTCTGTCTGTTCTTGTGTTTACTAGGGTCTTTCCAATAATCAGGTCTTTCTTAAAATTTTTCTTATCTGCTTCCACTACCCACAGATGGCTTGTCCCACAGTCTTCATTTGTTGTGGCCCAAATAATTTCTTCGGTGTTGGGTTCGATTCGACAGCGCTCACTTATGTAGACTCTTGCAATTGTTAATTTTTGTCCACAGCCAATGTCTAAAGGTAACTCTACATTGGCATACCTTAACGTTTTTTTCTTAAGATCCAAAGTGAACCCGTGTCGAATCATGAAGTCCACGCCAATGATAACCTCATCGGTGATGTTTGCAACAATAAAATCATGTTCCACAGTTTTGTTGCCGATGAGAATACTCGCTGTAACTTTTCCTACTATTTGCGCAATTTCTCCTGTCGCTGTTCTCAATTGGATCCCATTTAACGGCGTTACTCGTCGTCTTTCAAATAAGTCTTTTCTCACAATTGAATGCGATGCGCCTGTATCCAAAGTAAGCTCACATGGTCTTCCGTTGATTTTTCCACCGATGGTAAGGCTGTTGGAATTTCTGCAGAGCTTCGAAACCAAGACTATGGGGCAATCATCTGTAAGAGTCAGCTCACGCCCCGCTGTACTGACTCTCTTTAGTTTAACGACTGCTGCTCGCTAACATTTTCGCCATCGTTCACCCTATTTCCAATTCTTCTTTTTGGTGAGCGTGATGCAGATCGTTTACGACGTGATTTGCAGTCACGTGCCATGTGTCCCTGCTTACCACAATTGTAGCATTTTCCGCTGAAGCTACCGCTGGCGAACGATGAATTTTTCTGCTACGACACTTAACTCGTCAGGATAGGAAAGGTGTGCCAATCGCTCAATATCCGCAGCATACTCCTGCAAGGACTCACCAGATTTCTGGATACGACTTTTCAACTCCAATCTGTGAATCTGCTTCATGTGGTCACTGCCATATTTTCGCTGTAAGGCATCCATGACCGCCTTGTAATTTTTCTGCTCCGCCACTGGAACCGTTTGCAATACTTCTGCAGCTGCGCCTTTTAATGCCACAATTAGCGCTGCAGCTGCGCTTTCGTTATCCCAACGGTTGTGACCAGATGTTGTTTCGAACTGGAGCTTGAAAACACTAAATGGCGTTGTTCCATCGAATGAGGGTGCCTTAAGCCTCTCTGCGCTGATTTCTCTTATAACTTGAGTGGTTGGTTCACTTATTTCCAACTGTTGAATCCTTTTATTAACGTCCTCAAAATTATTTTGAACTTTTTCAAAATTATTTTGTACTTTTTCAAGATTATTTTGAACTTTTTCCTTGAATGATTCAACGTCAACTTGTAACTCAGTCATTTTTGCGTCGAAGCCATTTATCATTTTGGCAACCTCCGTTCGAACAGCTTCGTGGATCTGCGTCGCATTCTGACTTAAGCTCTGATCAATTTCTTCCCGAACCGTCTGGATCTGCAGCGCGTTCTGATTTAACTTCTGGTCCATTTGCAGTGCATTTTGACTTAAGCTCTGACCAATTTCTTCTCGAATGGTCTGGATATTGCTATTCATCTGTAGTGTATTTTGATTTAACTTCTCGTCTATTTGCAGTGCATTTTGACTTAACTTTTTGTCTATTTGCAATGCATTTTGACTTATTGCCTGCGTCATCGCCATTAACATTTTCTCGAACTTTGACATATCCACAACTTCACCACTTGCCGCTGATCCAGAAGCTTCTTCCACTTTCGCTGCTGATTCTGATACATCACTATAAAATTCATGCTCTTCTAGGTTTACACCTTGAGCCTCAAGAGCCTGCCGTAAGCGTTTCTGTAACTCCACCTTTCCGCCAGTAGATTGCAGATTCAGCTGCTGCAACTCCTTCTTCAGTTGATCCACTTTCAGATCTTCAAACTTGACCATTTTTATTTATTTTTTTTTTTTTTTCTAAAATTGATTGTTAATTCTTTTACACAATCCCACTTCTGACACCAATTGTTACGAAATTTCTGTCCCTTTGACGATAATTTCGATCTCTCACACTTTTCTGAGTTCGATCACTGGATTGTGTAACAATTAAAAACACACAAACTTATTTAGTTATAAAATGGTTTATTTTATTAACGTTCAAATTCTAATATTAATTTAACACTGTATAGAAAACTGTTTTGTTCTACTACGGATCACACTGTATTCACTTTATTGCTTATTGCTTCGCTGTTCTAACTCAACTGTAAGTTCAGCTCAGATGACAACCCTTTTTATACTGCAGTCATCACTCTCTCGAATAATCCAGTACCTTCTAAGTGGCGTACATTCTACCATTATCTACAACCCACCAGTGCTACTTTGTAGCGTGCATTCTATTACTATCCACATTTCACCACAATACACCAGTTGAGCTAGCTATTATGCTAGATGTTAGATGGCGTTGTACGTTGTACGACGGCGATAATTTCTCTCGGTTGTTGACTTTTTATTGTTTACTGCAGCGTCTGTTCGGTTTAGCATTTTGCGCTAGATGGTGCTAATATCGTTTAGTTTCTTTCGTTGGTATTTATTTCAAGAGTCTTCTAGCATAAACCAAATTTCGCTACACTGCCCTCCGCTTAAACTTGTTCGTCCCGAACAAGAGTCTCTCCGTCCCTAGTATAAGGTGCCAGCCTTTCGATGTGGACTACCTTTAATTTACTTTTGTTCCCGGGGTATTTTTGGATTCGATACACAACATCATTAATCCTTGTGACGATCCGGTAAGGTCCCTCCCAATGAGTCTGTAATTTAGGAGACAAGCCTCGTTTTCGTTGTGGGTTATGTAGCAGCACTAGTTGACCTTCTTTGAACCCTTCAGTATTTGCTCGCAGGTCATACCGAGCTTTCATCTTGTCGCTAGCCAATTGAGTACGTCTTCTAATAAGCTCGTGTATATCTGCTAATTCTTCTCTTTTCCGCGACATGTAATCGTCAGCTTGGGTCGTTTCTGGGACAACGCTTACTCCGTACTTCAAATCTGCTGGAAGCCTTAAATCCGTACCAAAAATGGCTTTTGCTGGCGTGACTGTAGTGGTATCGTGTATTGCCGACCGATAAGCCATCAGAAACATTGGTAGGTGCTCATCCCAATCTTTTTGTCCTTTATCGACAACCTTTTTTAAATGTTCCTCTAGAGTACGGTTGAACCTTTCGACCATGCCATCGGACTGAGGATGCAAAGCTGTGGTGCGTGTCTTCTGTATTCCAAGCATGTCACAAACCTCCTTAAAAAGTGTCGACTCAAAATTTCGTCCTTGGTCGGAATGCAACTCAAGTGGAGCTCCATATCGGCAAATCCAATTTTTGATGAAAATGTCTGCCACTGTTTTTGCTTCTTGATTGGGAATGGGATATACTTCTGGCCACTTACTGAAATAATCAATTACCACAAGGATGTATTTATTTCCTGCATTGCTGATTGGAAAAGGTCCCGCTATATCCATGGCTATCCTCTCAAAGGGAGCTCCAACGTTATACTGATGCATTTTTCCCCGAGTGCGTTGCCTTGGTCCTTTAGCAATTGCACATTGGTCACAACGGCGGATCCAGTCAGCAACTGATTCTTGGCATCCTACCCAATAAAACCGTTTCTTTATTTTCTCTGTGGTTTTCGTTATGCCCAGATGTCCACCACTCGATCCATTGTGATAATCCTCGATTATTTCCTTAAATTTGGCCTTTGGAATAACCAGCAGTTTTGAGCGAGTTTTACCATCCTCGCTTTCCCAGATTCGGTAGAGACAACCATCATGCAACTCCAAGCTTTGCCAATGCGCCCAGTATGCTTTACAGATTTGGCTTTCATTTGAAATTTCTTGCCACGCCGGTTTCCTACCCAGCTCCTTAAACTTAATTATAATTGCCAAATCTGTATCATTGCGCTGGTCCCGTTTTACCTCCTCTTTTGTCCACTTTTCTTCAGGCAAAACGTTCAAAAGGCGCACATCAATTGTTCCAGCTTTATTTTCTGTTCGCGAACAATGACCGCATTCAATTTTACATGGACGACGGGAAAGTGCATCCGCATTTCCATGCTGGCTTCCTTTGCGATGCTCTATGGTGAAATCATAGCTCTGCAAGCGTTCTATCCACCGTGCGATTTGACCTTCAGGATCCTTGAATTGAAGTAGCCACCTTAATGCCGCATGGTCTGTCCTCAGGAGGAAGTGCTGTCCATATAAGTACTTATGGAAGTGTTTCACGCATTCCATTACTGCCAGTAACTCTCTCCGAGTTACGCAATAATTCCTCTCAGGTTTCGACAGAATTTTGCTGAAATATGCAACGACTTTTTCTTGTCCATTGATGATTTGGGACAAAACTCCTCCAATACCATGGCCGCTCGCATCGGTGTCCAATACAAATTCTTTGCCGGGTATTGGGTACGCGAGTATTGGCGCTGTGGACAGTAATTCTTTCAATTTTTGGAATGCAGTTTCCTGTGCCCCACTCCATTCGAATTTTCGATTTTTCTGTGTCAGCTCATGTAGACTGCCTGCAACATTTGCGAAACCAGGAACAAAGCGTCTGTAATAAGTGCATAGACCCAGAAAACTTCGCAACTCATGAAGATTAGATGGACGTGGCCAATTTTTCACAGCTTTTATTTTATCTTCATCTGTGTGTATTCCTTCTGACGTAACCTTGTGCCCCAGATATTTGACTTCACGCTGGAAAAGTGAGCACTTTTTCGCACTTAATTTTAGTCCAGCTGCCTCCAAGCGCTCAAACACTTCCTCCAGATTTTTCAAGTGGTCATCAAAATCTTTACCCATGATGATTATGTCGTCGAGATACACTAGACAAGTCTTCCAATGCAGTCCTTTGAGAACACGTTCCATTAACCGCTCAAACGTAGCTGGAGCGTTACAAAGACCAAACGGCATGACGTTGAACTGCCATAGACCATTCCCAATACTAAAGGCAGTTTTCTCTTTGTCTTTTTCATCTATTTCCACCTGCCAATATCCGCTTTGTAAGTCCAGGGTGGAAAACCATGTTGCTCCAGATAACGTATCCAGTGTATCATCGATTCTGGGTAACGGGTAGCTGTCTTTTTTAGTGACGTCATTCAATTTTCTGTAATCCACACAGAATCGCATACTTCCATCCTTTTTCTTCACAAGTACGACCGGTGAACTCCATGGGCTTTCTGATGGTGCAATGACATTTTCTCGCGCCATATCTTCTATAAGGCCTGTCACTTCTTCTCTCTTAGCGAGTGCTAGCCTCCTTGGAGGTTGACGAATCGGCTGAAAATCACCTGTATCAATGCGATGTTTGACAACTGATGTTCGGCCATTATTTTCTCCTTTGGACGCAAATATCCGCCAATGTTTTTGCAGAAACCTTTTTGCTTTGTTTTTGTTCTGAGCAGACAACTCCTTCGTCCATTCTTTCGTCAATACATCCAAGGCCGACGATTTTGTTAAAGTTGTACCTTGTGAGTTCTGCTGGTCATTTTCACAATTTATCACAGCTGTAACTTTCTCACATTGCGCTATAAGTTCACCTTTTTGCATCCATTTTGGCTTATTTGTTGGATTCAAAATTCGCACCGGTATTTTTCTGTCTGTTCTTGTGTTTACTAGGGTCTTTCCAATAATCAGGTCTTTCTTAAAATTTTTCTTATCTGCTTCCACTACCCACAGATGGCTTGTCCCACAGTCTTCATTTGTTGTGGCCCAAATAATTTCTTCGGTGTTGGGTTCGATTCGACAGCGCTCACTTATGTAGACTCTTGCAATTGTTAATTTTTGTCCACAGCCAATGTCTAAAGGTAACTCTACATTGGCATACCTTAACGTTTTTTTCTTAAGATCCAAAGTGAACCCGTGTCGAATCATGAAGTCCACGCCAATGATAACCTCATCGGTGATGTTTGCAACAATAAAATCATGTTCCACAGTTTTGTTGCCGATGAGAATACTCGCTGTAACTTTTCCTACTATTTGCGCAATTTCTCCTGTCGCTGTTCTCAATTGGATCCCATTTAACGGCGTTACTCGTCGTCTTTCAAATAAGTCTTTTCTCACAATTGAATGCGATGCGCCTGTATCCAAAGTAAGCTCACATGGTCTTCCGTTGATTTTTCCACCGATGGTAAGGCTGTTGGAATTTCTGCAGAGCTTCGAAACCAAGACTATGGGGCAATCATCTGTAAGAGTCAGCTCACGCCCCGCTGTACTGACTCTCTTTAGTTTAACGACTGCTGCTCGCTAACATTTTCGCCATCGTTCACCCTATTTCCAATTCTTCTTTTTGGTGAGCGTGATGCAGATCGTTTACGACGTGATTTGCAGTCACGTGCCATGTGTCCCTGCTTACCACAATTGTAGCATTTTCCGCTGAAGCTACCGCTGGCGAACGATGAATTTTTCTGCTACGACACTTAACTCGTCAGGATAGGAAAGGTGTGCCAATCGCTCAATATCCGCAGCATACTCCTGCAAGGACTCACCAGATTTCTGGATACGACTTTTCAACTCCAATCTGTGAATCTGCTTCATGTGGTCACTGCCATATTTTCGCTGTAAGGCATCCATGACCGCCTTGTAATTTTTCTGCTCCGCCACTGGAACCGTTTGCAATACTTCTGCAGCTGCGCCTTTTAATGCCACAATTAGCGCTGCAGCTGCGCTTTCGTTATCCCAACGGTTGTGACCAGATGTTGTTTCGAACTGGAGCTTGAAAACACTAAATGGCGTTGTTCCATCGAATGAGGGTGCCTTAAGCCTCTCTGCGCTGATTTCTCTTATAACTTGAGTGGTTGGTTCACTTATTTCCAACTGTTGAATCCTTTTATTAACGTCCTCAAAATTATTTTGAACTTTTTCAAAATTATTTTGTACTTTTTCAAGATTATTTTGAACTTTTTCCTTGAATGATTCAACGTCAACTTGTAACTCAGTCATTTTTGCGTCGAAGCCATTTATCATTTTGGCAACCTCCGTTCGAACAGCTTCGTGGATCTGCGTCGCATTCTGACTTAAGCTCTGATCAATTTCTTCCCGAACCGTCTGGATCTGCAGCGCGTTCTGATTTAACTTCTGGTCCATTTGCAGTGCATTTTGACTTAAGCTCTGACCAATTTCTTCTCGAATGGTCTGGATATTGCTATTCATCTGTAGTGTATTTTGATTTAACTTCTCGTCTATTTGCAGTGCATTTTGACTTAACTTTTTGTCTATTTGCAATGCATTTTGACTTATTGCCTGCGTCATCGCCATTAACATTTTCTCGAACTTTGACATATCCACAACTTCACCACTTGCCGCTGATCCAGAAGCTTCTTCCACTTTCGCTGCTGATTCTGATACATCACTATAAAATTCATGCTCTTCTAGGTTTACACCTTGAGCCTCAAGAGCCTGCCGTAAGCGTTTCTGTAACTCCACCTTTCCGCCAGTAGATTGCAGATTCAGCTGCTGCAACTCCTTCTTCAGTTGATCCACTTTCAGATCTTCAAACTTGACCATTTTTATTTATTTTTTTTTTTTTTTCTAAAATTGATTGTTAATTCTTTTACACAATCCCACTTCTGACACCAATTGTTACGAAATTTCTGTCCCTTTGACGATAATTTCGATCTCTCACACTTTTCTGAGTTCGATCACTGGATTGTGTAACAATTAAAAACACACAAACTTATTTAGTTATAAAATGGTTTATTTTATTAACGTTCAAATTCTAATATTAATTTAACACTGTATAGAAAACTGTTTTGTTCTACTACGGATCACACTGTATTCACTTTATTGCTTATTGCTTCGCTGTTCTAACTCAACTGTAAGTTCAGCTCAGATGACAACCCTTTTTATACTGCAGTCATCACTCTCTCGAATAATCCAGTACCTTCTAAGTGGCGTACATTCTACCATTATCTACAACCCACCAGTGCTACTTTGTAGCGTGCATTCTATTACTATCCACATTTCACCACAATACACCAGTTGAGCTAGCTATTATGCTAGATGTTAGATGGCGTTGTACGTTGTACGACGGCGATAATTTCTCTCGGTTGTTGACTTTTTATTGTTTACTGCAGCGTCTGTTCGGTTTAGCATTTTGCGCTAGATGGTGCTAATATCGTTTAGTTTCTTTCGTTGGTATTTATTTCAAGAGTCTTCTAGCATAAACCAAATTTCGCTACAATACGAAATTGGTTGCTCCCGCGAAAATGTGACTCGCCGCGTAGCGTCGCGTTTTACATAATCTGGCTGTAAGACTTTAAGTTGTTTATCCGAATTATTTGAGGAATAGATATCACTAAAGTCACAAGAATTAAGTTCTCCCTCCAATAGTTCATAATCAATCGCATTATAGTTTCTATATTCAGTACGCGATGGGACAAGTTTCAAAGAAGCATAAATGAAAGCATGACTAGAAATACCAGGGCACTGCATCTGTCCTGAAAAAGACGACAAGTCAAATGAACTCAAGAGGAAAAAATCAATTAAAGAAGTTGAATTATTTTCCAAGCCAAAGTGTGTCGGAATGGAATTATGCACCCAAGAGAGGTTCAAACGTTGACAAATACTACGCAAAGATTGAGTTTTATTTAAATTAAATAAGTTATTATTAAAATCGCCCATAATTATAACATCAGAATACTTGACAAGAAGATCACCAACAGCATCCTCGAAGGCGGATATATTTCCATCAGGAAGATATACCACACTAATAAGAATTCGTTTAGAGCTATACATGATTTCAACAAAAATTAACTCACAATTACCGTATGTAAAATTTTGAAGAACAATATTAAATAGAGATAGATAAATATCAACACCACCTCCCCGAGAATCAGGGCGATAATTTTTTAGAAACACATAGCCAGGATAATCAACAGCTTTGGAAGCCTAAGGTGGCTTAAGCCACGTCTCCGTAATGCCAACAACATCCAAAAAACATCCTCAGTAATGTTTCAATTCATCAATTTTTGCAGATCTTAAAGAAGGTTTAATGCTTTGACAATAAATGTGTCCCACATTCAAGTTTTGAATGGAATTTAAAAAGTTAGATTTCAAAAAAGAGTTATCGCTGCATACAGGACCCAAGTTGTTACGGGGCATTGAAGAAAGCTGATAAATATAAGAGATTAAAACTAGTTAGATTTAAAATCAAATACAATTATAAACGATAATTTATGAAAAAAGCTTAATAATTCAATAATGAGGTATACAATATAAAAAGGTTCTTAATAAACAGAGAAAAAGTTGTATTTTAAGTAAAGTTGTATTTTAAGTCAAGTATAAATAAATACTTATTTACGCCACTAATTTAAATCAGCATGTATCTGTTCCAAATTACAGATAGTAACGAAATCATCATTGTTGGTAGTTTTGACCTTTGGAACATCATCTTTAGTAAGTGTAAAGTTTTTGATACGCTTATCTTTTGTTAACTTCCTACACATGTAATGAATTCGATTGGCAGCCGGTGTTAAATGGTCGTTAATGTAAACTCGTGATGAAGGTGCATCATTAATAACATCACATAGCTTTAGTGAACGTGTTCTATTATACTCCTTAGCAATACGATCCCGTACACTCACAGAACAGAACTTGATCAAAACTCATTTATTTTTGTTAATATAACATACATGTTGAATATATCATTGCCACCACCATCCCTAGGAGGTCATTAGCATTAGATGGAAAGCCTGACACAATTAAATCAGCACGGTTATGCAAAATATTGTTTTCACGTTGAAGGTCAGCTAATTGTAGCTGTCTGCATGCATTATTAATGATTACATCAGAATACAAGGTCATCAAAAGCAGTTTAAACAATATGGACACCAACACAAATAACGGCTTTTATTTCTTGTTCTTTTGCTTTTACCAGCCAAGTAGCAAAGTTTTTATCTTGATTTATTTAATTTGAACTGAGAAAATTTATTCAAAATTCCATGTTGTAATTGGATAATTTAAGTCTAAAAATAGAAAACTTAATTGTATTTATTTAATGAGCACATTTTAAAATTGAAATACACTCCCTCTGTTTATTAATGAAAAAAACACTACTCGCACATGTCAGTGTTGCCAGCAAATACTTGACTATGAGTTCAGTAGAAAAATATATTGCACCGAATGGAACTTTAGGAACAGTGTCCATATATTCAAAGCCGTTGACATCAGGGCTAAACTCTTCAGTTGAAAAAGATTTTTTATACAAACTTTTTTTTTTCTCCTCTTGTAAAATATAGTTACTAGATAAGTACCCAAAATAAGCATATGACATTTGAATCCAAAAAAAAATAAAAAATTATTTCTAAGTACTTTTTACATGAAATCTCTATATGAAGCGTTTTTATTTGGATTTGAAATTTTTGCATTTTTTTTAAGTATCTTATTTTAAAGTATCTTTTTAAGTATCTTATAGTTAAGTGAAAAGCAAAAACTGCTTAAGTCGACTTAAGCACGAACTGAGTTAAGAACGCCATGTTGATCTCCGTATCCAAAAGTACGCTTGAGCGAAGTTTGGATGATTTTTCGGAGGAAGGACTTAGACTTATCTCTTTTAAACACTCTTATTTGGAAAAGTTCTTATGATTTAGGGTTTTTAAAACTGCTAGGGAATAAGACCTTAAAACAGTATAAGGGTCATTCTACCTCGTTTTTACATTGAAAATTTAGATTTCTCAAAAACAATTTTTTTTCGATACCTTGTCAAAAAATATTAAATACGTGTTTAATTGCAAAATTTTGGCTTATAACTTAAAAGAAGAAAATTTTCAATACGATAATATGAAAGTAGACGTCAAATGCTAACTTTTATGCCTTAAAGGTTTTTCTGTATGACGCGTACATTTTAAAATACAAGCGTCCGAAAATCCATGTATTTTTAAAACTTCTGATTTTCAAAAACCCGTATTTTCGAAAATAAGCCCGGAAAAACTTTTTCCAAAAACAGGTATCGAATATTTTTTGACAAGGTATCGAAAAAAAAATTGTTCTTGAGAAATCTAAATTTTCAATGTAAAAACGAGGTAGAATGACCCATAAGCTGTTTTCCAAATCAAAAAAAAAAAAAATACAGTGAAAGCTCCCGTAGGCGGACACCGACGGTTCCAACAAAATCGTCCGCCTACGGGAGATGTCCGCTTGCGGGAGCTGTCGAAGAAAGTACATTTCAATAATACAATTCAAATAAAAAAAAAAAATTTACATTACGTATCTCCTATGTTAAGAAGCATATCCTAGGCCACAAAACTTTTATTTAGGGTGGCCCTCAGACAAAAATATTTTTTTAAATATCATTTTCTCGAAGACCGCTTAATCAATTCTTTGGAACTTACACCACATGGCTTTTATATTAAGAGGCACAGATAAGCTTAAGAAAATTTTATTAAGGGTGCATAGTTAGGGTGACTCTCATACAAAAATATTTTTTAGTATCATTTTCAAGAAGACAGGTTAGTCGATTCACTTCGAACTTGCACCACGTAGCTCTTATAATAAGAAGCATAGCTTAGGCTACAAAACTTTTATTTAGGGTGGTCCTCACACAAAAATTTTTTTAAATATCATTTTCTCGAAGACCGCTTAATCGATTCTCATGGAATTTACACCACGTGGTTTTTATATTAAGAACCACTGCTTAGGTTGTAAAAATTTTAATTTGGGTGCATACTAAGGGTGGTCCTAATACAAAAGTATTTTTTAAATAGAATTTTCACGCAGACTGCACATCGAATATACACCACGGTTGAGGTGCAGCGATGCGCACAGGGTAATGCTAGTTTTATATAAATTGTAAAACATTTTTTGTCCTATCACGAAAATTTCAATATTTACTGAGAAATCGCAATTTAAAAAAACACCCACATACAAATTCACTTGTTCATAACTTTTTAAAAAATCCAAACTTTGCAAAAAAAAATTATAAGGCGTTAATATTGATCAATAAATCTTCAAAGTTATGCAAAAAATGTTTAAGTATAATAAGTTGGTTTTTTCTGTGCCCACTTGAGAAAAATTTACTCTCAACACCACACAAAAAAAATAGATTTTAAAGAATAACAATCGACAACCTGAATGACAGAATAGAATGTCTTTTTTGTCCGCCAGCAGAGATGAATTCTATGAAATGTGTATAAATGTAGTGTCCGCGTCCGCCCAAGGGAGCGTCCGCCCACCGGAATGTATTTTGTTCTAAAAACATAACGAAAAACTTGGGACCAAGAAATTCGTCCGGCTACGAGAGATGTCCGCCTGCGGGAGCTGTCCGCGACGGGAGCTTTCACTGTAGTTTGAATACTCAGTAATTGGCAACGTCAAATCAGCTTACATCGATATAAGCGATTTTTCCAATAAATTCAAATGACTGCAATATTTATTATTTGGAGATAAATTATTTTTCCTAGGAAATCGTTCTTTTTTATTAGTGCTTATGTGAGTTAAGCGGAAAATTGTTCGACGAAGGTTAATAATTAATTAATTTTGATTAGTTTTCATATTAAAAATCAGACTTTAGCACTTATTCCTTTTCATCACAGATATTTGATATACTATTATAAATTATTTTAAATCCATAAAACCAATAACTTTGTTGTTGTTCCTTTGTTGTTTTCACTACATTCACCTCAATACACTATAATTTGAAATTGTCATTGCCACAACTACATGAATTTCCCTTAAAAAAATATATGAGGAAAAAAAATATTTAAGTTTTGATCCATAAATTATCAAAATTGATTTTTTTTTCTAATGTTTTTTTTAAAGTAGTACATGCACTGTTAGTTAGAAGGACTAAAAGTTGAAGCACAATATTGAAATCTTGCTTATGAAATACTTTGAAAATTTTTGGGTCAAAAATCAAATTTTATTTTTTTTTTCATTTATTTCTAAATGGAAATTCATGTGGCATTGACAATTTCAAATTATAGTGTATTAAGGTGAATGTAGTGAAAACAATAAAGGTGAAAGAAACAAGAAACACCAAAGCTATACTCGCGCAGAGACCATGGACTTTTTCCTACACACTTTTGAGTTTTTAGTTTAAGCTCTATTACAAAAATATTTGGGCAACTTAGAGGAAAAAGTGGCATCGTGAAGTACACAATTTGGAAGCACTATATTCAGTAAAAAAATTTATGTGATTCCTTAAAATTTCAAGAGTTTCTACTTACTGTGCATAGTTAGAATATTTGCCTGCTCAAAATAATAAGTACACCTGCACGTTTTTGTTTTTAATTCTTTTTTGAATTTTCCTTAGAAGAACATTATGTTTTCTTTAATTAAACCTTAAAATGCAGTGAATTGACAGCAAACATTTTAGTTGAGATGGGTCGTAAGTCACATTGCTCTGCTGAGGATTCGAGACTGACTTTAAACTTGAAATAAAGGAAGAAACTCTCTTCAATGCATTGGCGGATTGCTGAATTGTTCTCACAACTTCATAAGAAATGTATTTACAATCAAACAGTAAAAAAAATTTCGTCGTAGACCACCAAAAACCGCTCCAAGAGTTGATCTTCATATTGTAACTTTCGAAAAAAATAGACACATTTAGGTCTTCAAAGACAATTTTGGCTGAAATTGGGAACTTGGTTAGTGCTCAAAGAATTCGATGGCGTTTATTAAAGGTTTACGTACCTGGGCGATTAGCTAAAAAAGTTCCTTTGTTGCGGAAAAAAAATTTTAGCATGAGGCTAGATTTTGCAAGAATCACGGCAATATAGACAAAAGAAAAAAATAATATTCATCTACAAAATTTACAAAACATACACCCTAATCTTGAAGATCGCATTTGTAAAAAAGTTAAGGTAAGTGGGGCCCATTTAACATACCGCCATTATGCCATCCTTATTATATAATTAAAAATAAATTTTATCACTACATTTTTGTGAAATGCTCCAAAGCAGTTGGTATCCTGTGCGCGATAATAGTAAACCAGATTTATCTCAAAAACCAGGTGTGATAAGAACTAATCAAAGCCACATTTCAATTCAGAATCAAAATTACCATAAAAAATTAAAAAAAAGTATCTTAAAAACTTATGTTTCAAGCAAATTCGATTTTTTTAAGAAAAAGGATATTTCAGTAAAAAGGGCCAATGATAGGACTTAATTCTTAATCTGAACCTTGATCTACCGCTTTATATGGTGCTGAGCTGATTCCAAAGCATGTTTTTGTAAGACTCATATTTTTGAATTGAAATAAAACCCTAGTAATGGGCTTTGTCCAGACATATTTATAAGGCTACTGTAATCCACTGCCACATCGTGAAAAAATCAAAAAGTTTTTATTTTGAACCGCTCTAATGTACATACATATGTATATGTGAATTTTTTAAATTTCCAGACTATTTCCTACTTACAGCCCTATTCTGGCAGCTTATCAAAGCCACAACTACAAACAAAATATTTAATATTAACAAATTGTTAGTGTTCCGTATTCTGGCAAAAATTTAAAAGCTCATTTCTTTACGATTTTGTTAATGTCAGAAAGTATCTTAACAACGAGTGATATTTCAGTATTGAGCTAAATAATAATTGTTGTGAAAATAAAATTTAATTATAAACAAGTAAGAATTCTTGAAAAAACTAAAGGGAACTATACGTTGTTTTTATTTAGCATGTCAAAAAAAGTTTTTAGAAAAGAAGATATCATTTTTACTGACGAGAATCGAAAATACGACTGTGAGCTATGAGTTCATAGTCCTAACCATTTCGCCACTTTGCCTTGTATATTCCAGTTTTTTTATTACTCTTTTTGTTATTTTATTAATTTAAAATTAAAAAGTCAAAATTTGACAAGTTTACCACTAAAGCTTTTGTGTGGGGAATTCAAAAGCTCCATATTGTTAATGATTTTTAAGAATACCCATATTTACAATACATACATAACAATTAGACACAACACAATTCCTTGTTAACTATTCATGTCATGGTGCAATAGCAAAACGTACTGAGAAAACCACTTTTACTAGAAACAAAGTTCCAAATTTAAAAACTAAACCTCTAGAGAAAACGCTGTATGCAGCAAAATGACGCGAAAAATAAGAAAGGGTTCAAGTTCATCTAAATTTGTACATATGTTTGATCAAAATAAAGTGTTCCTTTAAAAGTTCCTGCGTAAATCAATATGACTTACGAACTTTTTTTTTTGTTTTCTTTCTACTTTATTTGTTCATCCTTGATTAAGAATAAGTTTCTATACTTTTGTATTCTAGTTTATTATCAGTTATTTTAAGTTTTAGAAATAAGAAATTAAGAAATTTTATGCACAGCGCTGCAGCTAACTCAAAAAGTGACTAAAAGGCGCAAAGTCACTTAGTCAAACATGTTTGAATCATTCAACTATGATATGACATATGCTTTGAACACAATTAGAGCGGTGGCGGTAAAGTGGTGACGAATAAACGCTGTCAACAAAAAAAATGCGACGAAAAATCGTTTGAATAAACACAATTGCGGCGTACGACGAACGACTGAAAATTCAGCTGTTATTCATTTTGTAATTTTTATCAATATTTTTTTTATTTCAATTAAGTTATTTTTAGCTTTTTCTTTTATTTAAGTTAAAATTACTTCGCGCAGTTCGCATTTCAAACGTAAACAAAATAATTGACACAAGCTGATTGGAAATGCAACACTGATCGGACGGTGAAATAGAATTAAATCTAAATCGACGGCGAACCGTCGGCAGCCACCAGTCGTACGCCGCAATTCTGTTCCATTTCACATGATCAAGTATGTTATAATTTTTGACAGCGTATATTCGTCGCCGCTTTACCGCCATCGCTCTAATTGTGTTCAAAGCAATACAATTATGATTTCAATGTCAGCGGATGAGCTTTGTTGCCGCATGTAAGTATTCCTAAAATATTTTCATATGAGGACTAAAAATTGTATTAGAAAACTGAAGACCTTTTTTTAGACTTGTTTCAAAAACCATTTTCATAAGGTGCCTGCCTGTTCTTTTCACAAAATCATTTTTGTATGATGTATTTCTCACAAAATTGTTTTTAATAGTGTCCGTCAAAATATTTCGGGGAGTTCTATCCCCCTTCATTCCCCCCTAGATACGGCTTTGGTTCCAACATATGCGGTCAAGGTTGGCTTTTTTGGAAATGACCTTCCGCAGAGGTCAGTCTTAACTACACCAAGCTGGCGGTCAGTCACTACTTTCCACAGGTAGGACAATGTCGAAACTGTGATAAGATAGGACATACCCAAATGGATTGTAGAGCAAAAACAAGGTGCCTTAAATGTGGCAATGATAATGTTTGTATTCCAGACTGTGTAGCATTTCAATGCATTTTGTGTGCAGGTACGGATCATTTATTTGGCTTCCAATAAACTAAAATGTGATGTGTGGACAAAGGAAGTAGAAACAAGAAAATCATTACTATTAAAAAATGGTCGAGACGAGAAGTGGTTCAAACATACCACGCAAACCACTAAATTGTATGCAAATTTCTTAAAAATGAAGCAGACTTTGAAAAAATTAGCCCGAAAATAGTTTAGACCAATGGGCTCTGGTCGGGCCAGCGATCCAATGTGTAATAAATGAATCATTAAGGTCAAGTGTGTTTCCTGAGGCTTGGAAAGACTTCATGGTTACATCAGTAGAAAAAATACAAAACACAAACAAATGTTAAGAGTTCAAGCCCATTAATAACCTTAAGATATTAGAGAAAATATTAGAACGTGTAGTAAAAATACAACTTGAAGATTACTTTGAAAAAAATAGTTTATTTACAACGTTTCAATCAGGCTTTAAAAAAATCATTCGTGCGAAACTACGTTCAATCATATAATTTGTGAGTGGAAACAAGCGAATAAAAAAACGAAAATTATTGCACTTTTCCTGGACTTTAAAAGAGCGTTTGATATATAAGATCGAAAAATACTCCTTAAAAAACTACAAAAATACGGAATAGATAACAACGAATACAAGTGGTTTGAATCCTACCTCACCCAATGAAGGCAACAAACAAAATTTAATTATAGCGTATCAGAGTGTACCTTGGCGTACTTCAGGGATCTATTCTTGGTGCTTTCCTATTAGTACAATCATTTGGTGGTTTTTCCTGGAATGTTTTCCGGTAGTTTTCAAAATTAGTAATTTTATAGACTTAGATGTGCTCTTTCCAATTTTCATTGTCACCTCGTATTGTTGTCGCTCGCTCCGCCATATTTTAAAAAATGGCGCTTTATTTATTTATTTATTCATTTATTCATTCATCCCAACGATAAAAGACATAATGCCTTTTGCATTTAAAACGTTGGTCACATTAAATTTGATGTTACGTATAAAAAGAAATAATTTAACTTAAGAAACTAAAAAATTAAAATTAACATGCGTAAAAAGTTATTAAAACATATTTTAAGTAATTATTGAGAACAAATATTAGATTTAACAAAATTAATATGAGAGGAAGAATACATTAACATTAAAAACAAGCTAAATAACAAAAATATAATTTGTATAAAGAGATAAGTGAAACAAGAAAAATTGAAAGATAAGAGCGAAAAAAAGAAATAAAAGAAATGAATTAATAATTAGGATAAACAAGATGAAAAATACTTAAGTAATTCTATTTTAAATCTCACTATGCTGCCAATCTGTTTCAAATTAAAAGGTAACAAGTTCCATAGACGCACTGAATTGATGAAGAACTGCCGTTCTGATAAAAGTGTATTACGTCTAAATGGAATAATATTATTATTTCGATCGGAACGAGTGAATGTAAGTCTTTATGAAGCCTTAAAACACAACGAAAATCCATAAAAGTATTAAAGGACATCAAATAGATTCTCTTTGAGTAGTTAGAAATATGGTCATATCGACGTAGCGAAAAAACATAGCGAATAATATTGTTGAAAAGGACATTAAGCTTTTGTTTGGCCAATGAGTCACAATTGTTAAATAATTCGCAACCATAAAGAAGATTTGGTAACAGAATAGATTTAGCAAGTATCAACCGGGTCTTGAATGGCGTGAAAGCAGTTTTTTGAGAATATCTCTTTTCTAACTTTTTTACGATAAAAACATTTATATACAAAATGAAGTTAGAAAAACGTATTAAATAGGCTCAGTAAAAATATGATATTAAATTTTAGAAACGCGCCGCTTACTTACTTACTTACTTAGATGGCCATAACAACCCGTTGTCAGGTTACGGCCGACCTCATTAGCTCTCGCCAGGCGCCTCTGCTTTGCGCGCGCCTTCTCCAATCGTTAATGCCAAGCGCGGTTAGGGCTTCCTCAGCTTGGTCTATTCACCGGAAGCATGGGCTTCCTCTTCGTCGTTGACCGGGGACCTTTCCTTCGAATACCTTTTTCGCTGGAGCTTCTTTATCCATACGATTGACATGACCCAGCCAGCGTAGTCGCTGTATTGTTATACGCTTAACTATGTCAATGTCGGCGTAGAGCTCATACAGCCCGTGGTTCATTCGGATGCGATAGTCGTCGCCAACTCGAACAGGACCAAAGATTTTGCGGAGAACTTTCCTCTCGAACACCCCAAGAGCGGCTGCGTCTGTTGTCGAAACCACCCATGCCTCTATTCACCGGAGGCATGGGCTCCCTCTTCGTCGTTGACCGGGGACCTTTCCTTCGAATACCTTTTTCGCTGGAGCTTCTTTATCCATACGATGGACATGACCCAGCCAGCGTAGTCGCTGTATTGTTTTACGCTTAACTATGTCAATGTCGGCGTAGAGCTCATACAGCTCGTGGTTCATTCGGATGCGATAGTCGTCGCCAACTCGAACAGGACCAAAGATTTTGCGGAGAACTTTCCTCTCGAACACCCCAAGAGCGGCTGCGTCTGTTGTCGAAACCACCCATGCCTCAGCGCCATAAAGAAGCACAGGTAGAATGAGCGTCTTGTAGGGTGTTAGCTTTGTCGATCGAGAGAGAGCTCTGCAACGTAATTGCTTACTGAGATCGTAGTAGCACCTATTAGCAATTGTTATTCTCCGCTTAATCTCCAGACTGACATGATTGTTGCTGGTTACGGCAGTGCCAAGGTAAATGAATTCCTTGACAACTTCTAATTTACAGTTGCCCGCTGTAACATGAGAATCTAGATCCCGTGCTCTCTTGTTGTTGTTAGTAGACATCATGTATTTCGTCTTGCCCTCGTTTACCGTCAAACCCACTTTGGCTGATTCCTTTTCAATAGCAGTGAAAGCAGCAGTAACATCTCTCTTACTCCGACCGATAATATCAATATCATCAGCGTACGCAAGGAGCTGAACACCTTTGAAGAAAATGGTGCCATTATGATGCACACCGGCTTTTCGTACGATCCTCTCCATAATGAAATTGAAGAGACCGCACGAGAGCGGGTCGCCTTGTCTGAAACCTCGCTCGGTATTAAAAGTTCCGGAGAGGTCATTCCCTACCTTGACGGAGCTACACGTATTGCTCAACGTCATCCTGCAGAGCCTTATCAACTTTGCAGGTATACCGAACTCAGACATTGTTGCGTATAGGCAATCCCGCACTGGGCTATCGATCGCAGCTTTATAATCGACGAAGAGATGGTGAGTGTCGATTTGATATTCATGGGTTTTCTCCATGATTTGGCGTAGTGTAAATATCTGGTCTATGGTGGATTTACCAGGTCTAAAGCCACACTGATAGGATCCGATCAGCGTTTCTGTATACGGCTTCAATCTTTCACACAATACGCTCGAGAGGATCTTATATGCGATGGAAATAAGACTGATACCCCTGTAGTTGGCGCAGATTGTCGGGTCTCCTTTCTTTATTACAGGACAAAGCACGCTGAGATTCCAATCGTCGGGCATGCTTTCCGCTAGCCATATTTTGCTGATGAGTTGATGCATGCACCTTATCAATTCATCGCCACCAGCTTTAAACAACTCAGCTGGCAGGCCGACAGCACCCGCTGCTTTGTTGTTTTTGAGTCGCTGGATAGCAACTCGAACCTCTTCATGGCTAGGTGATGGTACTTCTACTGCGTTATCATCGATTGGTGGTATCGTACTGCATTCTCTCTGGGCGGAATTGGTGGAATCATCGTCCGTAAGCAAGTTGGAGAAATGCTGCCTCCATAACCTCAGTACACTCTGTGTATCTGTAACCAGATTTCCATTTTCGTCTCTACAAGTGGATGCTCCGGGCTTGAAACCTTGAGTTAGACGCTTAACTTGTTGATAGA
Source organism: Tricholauxania praeusta (assembly GCA_949775025.1). Taxonomy (NCBI): domain Eukaryota; kingdom Metazoa; phylum Arthropoda; class Insecta; order Diptera; family Lauxaniidae; genus Tricholauxania; species Tricholauxania praeusta. Next base: position 105,796,154 of record OX459028.1, read on the forward strand.
ATTTTTGTGTATCCTTCTTGCCCTGGTACACCTCAAGTTCCTCACGCTCACGCTTTTCCTGCTCCCTTTTTTTACGTCTGAAAATGCGCCTCTCTTCCTTCTTCTTTTCGCGGTAGTTTTCTCGCACGGCTCGCGTTGCGGCTGACTGCAGCGTCTTCTTGTATGCGGCGTTTTTTCCAGCAGTCGCATCGCGACACTCCTGGTCATACCATTGGTTTCGAGGTTGTGGGCGTCGAAAACCAATGACTTCCTCGGCAGCAGCGCGCATGGAGTGGGAGATGTGTGTCCAAAGTCCACCGGCGTCGTCGGTTCCAGAGGTTGGTTGGTTGAGCTTAACCGAGAGTTGAGCGGAGTACGCCTCGGCAGTCCGTTGTGATAGCAGCTTGGCAACGTCCAGCTTTCGTTGCATGCCCGTGCGTACATTCTTCGCATTGCATAGCCGCATGCGGATCTTAGCTGCAACAAGATAGTGGTCGGAGTCAGTGTTGACCCCCCGAAATGTACGCACATCCAGAACGCTTGAAGCGTGCCTTCCGTCGATCACAACATGATCAATTTGGTTTTTCGTTTTTTGATCCGGGGATAGCCAGGTGGCCTTGTGAATGTCGAGGTGTTGAAATCTGGTACTACTAACTACCATGATTCGCGCCGCGGCGAAGTCGATCAGTCTCAGACCGTTGCTTGAAGTGGTCTCGTGGAGACTGAACTGACCGACTGTAGCGCCAAAGATGCCTTCTCTTCCGACCTTCGCGTTAAAATCGCCGAGGACTATTTTTACATCGTGGGTCGGACAACGGTCATACTCGTCCTCTAGGCTCGCGTAGAAATCATCCTTGGTGGCATCGTCCTTTTCCTCCGTCGGGGCGTGCTCGCAAATTAGGCTTATGTTGAAGAATTTTGCCTTGATACGGATCGTAGCCAGCCTTTCGTTTATTGGCGTGAACCGGGAAACTAGGTGGCGTAATTTTCGACTTACAACGAATCCGCAACCAAATTCGCGCCTCTCCGCATGGCCGCTGTAGTAGATATCACAGTTCGTCCGTTTAGAGCAGCCTTGTCCTTTCCATCGCATCTCCTGGATGGCGGTGATGTCAGCCTTTATTTTTACGAGGGCTTCCGCCAGTTGCACCTTCCAGGAGCATATCCGTAAATCATTGTCCGTTTTTCGTTTGCAGTGGTCGTCATCGTAGTGGGGGCTATTATCCGAGGCTGACTTGGTTTTCATTGGAAATGATAATAATGTGTGGTGGGACCCAAACCCTACGCACACATTCCAAGTTTTAAGTCTAGGAGAGACTCGCCTTCTCACAACTAGCTCACCCCCGGACGGGTGTCCAAGGGATCTCCAGAGGATACTTGGCCAAAAAGGCCGGAAGTTTGTGAGCTGCTTGAACTGCTTGCAAAAGAATTATCCCTGGCCACTCCCAAGTAGGTTGCGATCAGGAACTTTCCCCACTTACGTGGGCTTCTACAAGCAGCTCCATCCTCCAACGCGCCGCTTACTCTACCTAAAATGGTGTGAAATGAGTGTTTTGACCAAAACACGTTTGGAAGTTCACTTTGCGGTGCTCGTAAGCCAAAACTATTGATTTTACGAAAAAAAGGTAATAACATAAATTGTAGGCAATTTTTTCTGGTTTTATTTGGTATATAAATGTTTTTTTTCGTAAAATGAGAAAGGAGATATTCTCAGAAAACTTTTAGGCGCCATTTTTCCAATATGGCGGATCGAGCGGCAACAATACGAGGTGGCAAAGTTGAAATTCGGAAAGAGCACATCGAAATCTATAAAATTACTCATTTTTAAAATGTTCCTTTCATATTAACGTTTTGTTTATGAGACGATGAACTTTTTAAGTTTTTGTTTGTCAGTAATAAAGGCATAAATAAATAAGTTAAATACACAATGTGTTTCAAAAACGTCGTTTTCATAGCAAATAAATGATTTGAAAAAAATTTACTAAGGGAGTGATATAGTTTTGGCCAATACTGTATGTGCAAACAAATTGGTAAAAAATACAGTTTCATGAAAAGCTTGCGAAGCAAAATGGACAGTATTACTACAATTCAAAATATGCAAAATAATGATATACCCACATTTCGAATATGGCTCAACAATAACATACACATCGGGTGTTTTTTTTTAAAAAGTTTTGGAGATGGATTTCGTATTTTTTTTTGTGCCTATATTTTAGCTTGAGGAATGAAAATAATTGTCCCAATATTTGAGCTTCCTAGCTCAAACCTGTAAACGGCGCGGACAGACTATGTAAGATTTCGTTGAAATTTAACAAAAAAAAGCAACTTACTGCTTTATGTGTTAAGGTATAGCGTGTCAAACCACGCCCACTGTGTGGCTGAAAATGCATTCAAAATACACCCAAAGGGGTGTCTTTTTATTTTTTTTTTTTTGAAAAATTTGCGGTCTAGAAATACATATTGTCAATCTTTGAAGCAGAATAAAAACTACATTGAATTTTATGTGAATAAAAATGATGTTGATATTTTGTGATTTAGTAAAATAGATAGATAAATTTTTTATTTTATTTTTCTTAAAGTTACTTTACAATTTTTTTTTTTGAACATAATTTAAAAATAAATTTATAAGAAATAAACAAAAATCTGAATACGACAATAACCTCATATACGTTGTGCGTCGGATTGGTTTCAAGCTAGAAAAATTGTTTTTTTTTTTTATTTTTTTTAAATTTTATTTAAAAATATCGCACACATTTAGCTAAAGAGGCACAACTCAAAATTTTCGAAATTTCAGAAAACGCAAAAAACTGTTTTGAGCTTGTGAACTATTTTTCATAAATAAAGTGTGAATTATTTAGATGCAGGTCCTAACAGGATATGGTTGGAAGCCACGTCGCGATCACAACAGCTTGAGCTCTCCGGCACTAAAAATAGGATACTTTTGCATATTGTAGCCTAATTTCTATTGCAACATTAAGAAAGACATAACTGTTTTTTGACATCAAAGTATAGCAAAAAACAAACTAATCTCTTTTTTGCTGATATATATGTGTATGATGAACAGTTTTAACAAGTAAATTCGAAAATGGCAAATTTTGAGTTGTGACTCTTTAGCTAAATGTGTGCGATATGTATATATAAACATTTACATTAAATATAATTTTTATAATGGATATGATTGTTTAATTCATACTTAATTAGTACTCTTGTTTTAACAAGTAATTTCAAATTTTATTCGAACTCGTTTAGTATCAATTTTCTATATTTTAAGCTATATGATAAAAAAGTGTATAAGTCGGTGTAATTTTTACCATTCAATATGCTGTAGACATCATCAATAGAAAGTGTTTTTTTACCAAAACAACTACGTCTAGTAGTGTTAAAAACTGGACATATACCAAGAAAGTGAAAGATGTTATCAACTTCATCTAAGTTACACAATGAGCATATACCAGTAGTATCTTTTTTGAATGCTCTTGCATTGATATCCAAAAGACCGCCACTAGCTTTAAATATAAAGCTTATAAACTTTGCTGTGTTTTGATCTATAAAGTATTCACGACAATTTAAGTTAAGTAATGGATAAAGATCATGAAGTTGTGAAGTTTTAGCACACTCAATGTGTCTCTGACGGTCGTAAGAACGCACATTATTAAGGGCGTCCAGGAGTTTTTCGAAAAATAAAAAGAAATTTTTTAAAAAAAAATTTTTTAAGCTTTATTTTATCTTAGACCAAATTTTTTTTTACATAATTAAAGTATAACTATTCAAGATTTATCTCTGCAATTTTGGTCAAAAAATATTCGTCAATAAAATAGAAAAGTGCAATGCCGTAAACGACCTCAAAATTTGGGGTGAGCAAGATATCAGGAGACTGGCTCATTCGAAAAAAGAAAATTAATTTTTTTTCTGTTAAGCAAATAGTTAGGGGGCGTTTGATCGTTCCATTATTTTTTTGGATACATATTTTTTGATTTATAGCCTAAAACGACCTCAAGTTTGTGCACAAAAAATTAAAATTTTCTTTGTACTCCCGCCATTTTGTCAAAAATTAATATTTTTCAAAAATCAATGATCAAACGCCCCTTAGCTATTTGCTTAGCGGAAAAAAATTTAGTTTTCTTTTTTCGGATGAGCCAGTCTCCAGATTTTAAGGTCGTTCACGGCATTGCACTTTTCTAACTTATTGACGAATATTTTTGGACCAAAATTTCAGGGATAAATCTTAAATAGTTATACTTTAATAATGTAAAAAAAAAAATGTAGCTTCAAAAACAAGTTTTAAAAAAACGTCTTTTTATTTTTCGAAAAACTCCCGGACGCCCTTAAGTATTTGTTCGTGCAGAACATCAAGATTGGTAGTTGCAAAGTTTTGAGTTTGAGTCATACCCGGTAATATACACAAAGCTTGCCAGTCTTTCGCCCAATGGATGTTTAGTGCAATTGTTTTTTCAGCCAAAATACGTGGTAGTCTATGGGAGGGTAGCTTAAGGACTTTTCTTATGTAACTAAACTGCGATTTCAACGTTTGGTAGAATAGGGTAAGTAAACCTTGTTCTATATGTAACATATAGTTTGGGGTGTTATCAGGGAGATAGAACATTTTCTTCAAAAAATATCTTTGAAGCTTTTCTACTATATCAAACCGTTTAAAACCCCAAATTTCCGAGCCATACAACAAAATAGTCTTGGCTGCGGTATCAAAAATTTTAATCTTGGAAATTTTTATTTTTGGATTATGTATGTAGCTTAACCATGTCGCATCGATTGCATTTTTTGCATCCGATAACTTTATATCCAGATGTTTGTTGTCGCTTTATTTATAGTTAAGCAAAATTCCAAGGTATTTGTAATTGTTTACAATTTCAATAGGATCGTCGCCATATCTCCAAGATAATTTGCTGTTTACACGTGTACACTCTCTAAACACTATAATTTTTGATTTTGAAAGGTTCACTTTCAGACCCCACATAAAGCAATAATCGTAAAGTGAGTCAATCATCCGCTGCAAATCAGTTACAGATTCAGAGAGCAAAACTATATCATCAGCATATATCAAAACTTTTACCAAAGTATTGGCCACCACCCCACCAGGTAAAAACTCCTCAAGATCACTTAAATGAATATTAAAAAGCACTGGACTCAACAGACATCCTTGTTTAACACCTTGTAAATCAAAATCCAGAAGGTAGACCTTACTTATGTATATAACGTATTTAGGTGTGCTAGAATAATATCTAACAATGAAAATGAGTTTTAGTTGCCCATTTTTCCCCAGCACCCCCATTTACCCCCAAAAGGTCAAAAACTCATTTCTTATAAAAATTCAAAATTAATGCATATCCGCAGGTATTTTGGTGCACGAAAACTCAGAACTTCGATAAAAACCTTTGGGGATGTGTAATAAAATACTGTGGTGGGTTTGGGGGGTGATTAGGGGGTAGAAAAAAATTTTAATTAATATTAACAGTTTTAATGCACTAATATACTGCGGATATGGAATTTTTTTGAATTTTTGGGGGTGCTGGGGAAAAGTGGGCAACTAAAACTCATTTTTATTGTAAGTTAACGTTCATTTTAACATGCCTGAGTTGGAAAAATAGGATTCACGTCCAGTTGTGAGAAAATTTGTCTCTGATTTAAATCGCCGAATATCAAAAGCAACAAAACAAAAAAAAACTGAACAAACTTACTGTTAACATATTTTTGTAAATGGAAGAGAAATGAACAATAGTGAAGATGAAGATGAATTTGAAGAAAATTTCACTGTTAATTTTCAACTTTGATTAAGACCCGGTGTTTGCCATAATTATATCTGTTAATTAATACTGTAGGATCAGGAGAGTTTTCCTAACCGCAAGAAACTTAACCGAAATAGCAAAAAAAAAATTACTGGCAACGAGTGTGCCGAAAAAAATCCAAATTCAAAAATGATAAAGGACGACGTCTTTCTTTAAATGTCAATCGTGGACTAATTTATTCAAGTTTCCAAAACTCTAATGCTTGCAAAACTAGTTCTTACAAAATTAGAATATAGCATAAAGCATAAGAGACAAAAATGAGAGTTATGCATATGTGCATATCCATCAGATTGGGCCTTTTAGCTGGCCTCGTTTTTTTTTTTTTTTTTTTTTTTGGAATACATCTTCCAGCCATAGTTTTTCTTGAAGCTAAGGCTATCTTGAACTCATAATAAAGGTTGTTCAATTGAAATTCAGATAGCTATTCTTTTAAATTTGCATTTAAAGTAAGAAATATATGAAACTTTTCGTGTTTTTTAAAAATTGTCAATTTATTGGGTTTTTACGCTGTAGTCTAAAGTCTGTTGAGTACATCTTTCAGCCATAGTTTTTTTTGAAGCTAAGGCTGGCTTGAACTCATATTAAAGGTTGTTCAATTAAAATTTAGATACTTATTTTTTTAATTTGCATTTAAAGTAAGAAATATGTAAAACTTTTCGTGTTTTTTAAAAATTGTCAATTTATTGGGTTTTTACGCTGTAGTCTAAAGACTGTTGAGTACATCTTTCAGATATAGTTTTTTTTGAAGCTAAGACTATCTTGAACTCATAATAAAGGTTGTTCAATTGAAATTCAGATAGCTATTTTTTTTATTTAACTTTATATGTAACATTTCATGTTGTTTTTAACTAAAATCCAATTTTAACTATGTCTCCCTTTGAATTTTAATTGTTCCTCCTTGAATATTAATTAAAGATGGTTTAAGCTTCGAGAAAAACCATGTTTGAAGAGTCTGCTCCAAAAAAAAAAAAAATAAAAAATAAAATCGAAATTGTCATCTTACCTCGACCTGGCTTCGATTTTATTTATTTTTTTTTTTTTGTTTTTTTGAGGAGACTCTTCAAACATGGTTTTTCTTGAAGCTAAGACTATCTTTAATTAATATTCAAGGAGGAACAATTAAAATTTTAAGGGAGACATTGTTAAAACTGGATTTTAGTTAAAAACAACATGAAATGTTACATATAAAGTTAAATAAAAAAAATATCTATCTGAAGTTCAATTGAACAACCTTTATTATGAGTTCAAGACAGTCTTAGCTTCAAAAAAAAACTATATCTGAAAGATGTACAGTCTTTAGACTACAGCGTAAGAACCCAATAAATTGACAATTTTTAAAAAACACGAAAAGTTTCACATATTTCTTACTTTAAATGCAAATTAAAAAAATAGGTATCTAAATTTTAATTGAACAACCTTTAATATGAGTTCAAGACAGCCTTAGCTTCAAAAAAAACTATGGCTGAAAGATGTACTCAACAGTCTTTAGACTACAGCGTAAAAACCCAATAAATTGACAATTTTTAAAAAACACGAAAAGTTTCATATATTTGAATCTTTAAATGCAAATTAAAAAAATAAAAAATAGCTATCTGAATTTCAATTGAACAACCTTTATTATGAGTTCAAGATAGCCTTAGCTTCAAGAAAAACTATGGCTGGAAGATGTACTCAAAAAAAAAAAAAAAAAAACGAGGCCAGCTAAAAGGCCCAATCTGATGGATATGCACATATGTGCATTTGTGAGACAATTGTTTATCAGTTGATTTTGTTATGTACTTATGCGTATGAATTTACATGTTAAAAAAACAAAAATAAAATAACATGTTAGCTTATATGCATATAAAAAATGAGTGCATTTAAAGCATAAAAAAAAATGAGTAGATTTAAACGCTAAGTAAAGTGGCTCCCAATCGGTGAGCCAATAAATACTATGAATCGCTTAGATTAGATCTTCTAAACTGAATCGTTTTTGCCGTGATATCTGTTATATAATATTAATATTAATCACTTGAATAAGCTCTTAAAAAAAATTTTGATAAAAAATTGTCAAAAAAAAATTTTTTTTTCTGCAGTAATGATTTTTTCTTATTTCAATCCCTGACACGTCCCATATTATTTAGCCGTCGATCCCGTGGTACATTCACCCTTATTACGATTGTCGTCGTCGACGTCGTTGTCAATTCTTTCTCAATGTCGACATCGACATCACGTCAATGCTAAATCGGTATTTACCAAGGAAGATGTGTCGACGTTGACAAGTTATCGATAATTTAAAAAAAATAAGTGTCATATTTGAATTATTTACGTCAATTATATCACTTTATTTTCAATTTATTTTACAATTCCAATTTATTTATAGTTCTTCTTCTCTTTTTTGTGCTCTTTGCGCTAATTTTAATTTGTTTTCTTCATCCTCCCAAAATTTTCGTTGGTATCTCAATAAATCCTTTACATCTTTTTGCCATTTCTTGCAGAAGCTGAACAAGAGGCTGAGCTGATTATGTTGAAGGCTCGTCCATGTCGATTTCAAAAACAGGGGGTGGAACATTTTTATCATTTAATTTTTTCTGTAAGAGGTGCCACTCCCTTCAGGGTTGAGCTGTTTCTCAAACTGCTGCAAATCAGCGACAGCGTCCTCCAGTGGACTTAGGATAAATTGTTTAAGTGCTCCACCGCCTGTTGCTCGACACTCAGCCTTGTTGTGGGTAATTTTTTTTTTTTTTTGTCTTGCACTTGTCTCCACACCTACAAATTAAATTAGTTATTATTGAAATAGAATACTATTATGCACTTTTATTTATTACCTTTTGCGAACCATCACCATCCCTGAACCTGAAGCATTCAATTTTTTTGAAATGGTATCGCAATCACCCTTAAAATTTACTGGAATATTTCCTCTGTGAAAACCTTTTGCAAGGCTCAGGTTTGAAACTAATGTTCCAAACTGCTTTGCATTGGTTATTTTCAGTTTTTCCAGAATTTTTTAATGTTAATGAAGTTCAAAATAACAAATAAATTTAGGTAAACTTACAAAATTTTGCACTAGTCGTCGCCTTAAACTGTGTCGACTGAAATGTCGTCGTTTCTACTCAACATCAACGTCAATATTATTTAGCCGATACCAAACATATGTCAATAGTTGTCAATTGTTATCGATATTGACAACGACGATGCTAATTAGGCGCAGTCAATATTATTCGTGTCGACGACGACAACTATAATATGGGTGATTATTTTTAATATATTGTTATTTGCTTAAAAGAATGCCGTAAACCGCATATATTTTTCACATTTCAAAACCAAGAAATCTGCATTTTTCTAGATTAACAGACCACCACAACGTTGCCACTACAATCGTTAAAGCTATGACAGTATATTCTCTTACAATGGACACAGATGCGAATTTTTTTCTTCAATATAAGTCAATAAAAAAATTACATACGATTAAAAAGCATAATTGGCGAAAAAGGGCCAAATAAAGGCGATTTCAAAATAGTACGGGCCACGAAAACAGACTGCAAAATAGCGTATAAAATTGCACTTAAGTGTACACAACGGTACACTGTTAATGAATACATTTTCAGTTTTTTTTTTTTAAATAAAAAGCACCGCAAAGCTTATAACAAAATAAAAATAAGTGTTTTATGTATACAAAAAATAGTGGGGAAATAAAGTCAAGTAGTTTCTTAACCCTTTCAGGATCAGTTGTCAAAATCACCGTTTTATTATTTTTTTCTGCGATTTACTTTGCTTTTGTCTTATCGGCAGTTCTGTTTTCAGTAAGGATGAACCAGGATACCGAGGACTTAAAAATTTCTATCAGTTAACCTTTGTGGTCACAATAATAAGAGCATGAACTCAAATATTTTTTTCTACCATTTTAATTCGGTCGTGAAAGGGTTAATATTCTTGTTCATTTAAAAAAGTTACAGCTCTTCAAAGTTAAAAGTGTGCCTCTGAGTCACATGCTGACTTACTGAGGGTTAACTATTCGTACATTATTATGCATTAGAATGGTCAGCTGCTGCACTTAGGCCACGCGAAACATTACATATTGCTTGAACTGGCGAGAATCGTTGTGTATTCAATTAAGTACGGTTTTAGAATCTGTCCATAAAACCTTCTTTTCAAGCGCGATGTTGTGACCATCGATGATCGTTTTTGTCAACCTCGACCCAATGACAGCTGCCTGTAACTCCATACGCGGAATCGATAGCGGTTGTAATGGCGCTACCTTTGATTTTGCGGCAACAATTTTAATTTTGACGTTAACACCATCGTCAATTCTAAAATAGCTTACTGCTGCATACGCCAACTCGCTAGCATCTACAAACGTATGAAGTTGAATTTTGTAGTTGTCAAGGCTCGTACCAGTAAAATAAAATCTTGGTATCGACACGTTTGTGATCGCCGTCAGATGTGATAGCCATCTTTGCCATCTCTCAAATAAGTTTTTTGGAATAGACTGATCTCAATCAACGCCTGATCTCCAGACAACTTGTAGAATAATTTTCAAATATGATAATAAACAAGTCACTAGACCTAGAGGGTCATATATTGACATCAGAGTTTGCAAAAGTTCTCTCTTGGTGGGTACCACATTTTCATCAAAGACGTAGCGTCGAGCTCGAACAAATTTTGGCGAATACTTGAAAACATCTTGTTTTGGGTTCCAGTATAAACCTAAGACTTTTGCATACTGGGACGTATTTTCAATTTTGTTGAACGTTTTGCTTTCTTGTAGACTTAAGTCTTCAAGCGCATCCAGTACCTCTTTTGAATTAGATATCCGATTTCGTATGTGAAATCCTCCTTGAGCGTGAATGCTGCGTACCTCTTTTGATAAGCGAATAGCTTCGGAAGCTGATTGCAATTGTGGATGTAATCATCCATATAGTCGTGCTGGGTCATAGCGTTGACTGCTTCTGGATATTCATTTACGAATCTTAATGGTTTTTGTTACAATTGGTTGATGCCAGCTGACTTTTTAACCTTTTAAATGAGATTAGCATTATTGATCCCAATTATGATCTTTGGAACGATACTTACGTATGATTGCAATGGAATGTCTTTTAGATAACCATACTTCGCTTTAACTTCGCTTACAAGCATCGTTTCTGGTGGCAACTTTAAATTTCGTACGCTGCGTACGGTCTGAAGTGGATAAACAGCTGCGTTTGTTGATGTTGTCGATATTTTGAGGTGAATTTTTCGGGACTCTTCTTCTGTACGTGCTACGTCTCCAGTCCAGTTGATACATAGAGGTTCTGGTTTACCTTCTTCTTCGAGTTCGTTGGCTAAACTTTCATCTATTAGAGTTAACGTTGAGCCGTCATCCATAAGTGCGTAAGCTTTGATTATTTTTGATTTGCCATACAATGTGACAAGCAGAATGCGAAAAAACGAAACGTCATTAAACGAAGAACTCTGATTGTTTAAAACTGTAGTCGTAGCTGTTGTTGTTTGCGTCGGCTGCTCTTCTCCATTATGTAGTAATCAATGATGTTTTCTCGTACAACCGTTTTCCCCGCATACTTTATTTACCCAGCACCGACGTGTATGCTTTTTGAAGCAATTACGGCAGAGCTCGATGGATTTAACTAAATTCCACTTTTTTTAGAAAGTGGTAAGTTCTGAAATTCTTCACATTCGTGTAATTTACACATTATGCATTCAGTTTGTAGCTTTGCCGAACCGTCCGTCGTTGACATGTTTGTGTGTACGTAAACAGCTGTGTTGTTGCAGTGCGTTGCCTTTCGATCCCCTGTCGACGTAAACGTTGGTGTTGTTATTGTGCACGCTGCGTCGGCGATGCTATGTAGCCAATCCGAAAATTGCTGCAGATTTGGATTTTCTTAAACTTAATTTCACGTCAGGGCTCAGTTTATCGAGAATTTCCCGCAAAAGAGTTGGATTGTTTAAGTGGAAGTTAAGGTGGCTAACGTTTATAGTTGCACAGATATTTTTTACCGCAAAGGAAAGTTCAATTAACGACTCCAGTTTGCCCTTTGACGACGACGGCAATTTGCGTACCTGGCGCAATTGAATAATAAGTTACTAATTTTTAAGATAAAATAATAATATTCTAAAATAAAAAACGTTTGTTAAAAATCTAATTCAGTTTGTTTTATTAATTATATGGAAAGAAACGACTTAATTAATTAGTATTCACGTGTTGCGCCTACGAATTCCAAATCTTAAATCAATGATAAATCAAAGATAACGCAAAATAATCCTTAGTGATTTATGTATTATAGCTGCCAAAGCAACAAATAACTAAAAATTTCTTAATTATGGCGTACAAGCCAAACACTCAAAATCTGCGATGAACTAAGATCGCAGAATTTTGAACAGGTAGAACAAATAATTAAGAAACTACGATAACAAAGGAAGTTGCGGTTAATGTACTCAGGTGACTTCATCGTTAATAGTGTAAACAAATTGGAACAGCTAATTTAAATTTTCAATGGAATGCTGTGATCCTTGAATTCTGCCGTCACTTTACGTTCAGTGTGAAATTCTAAAAATAGATCACTTAAAATTAACCACATTTGATTGAAATTAAAAACTAACTTTTCCTATCGCACAATTTGTAACATTTTTGAAATCACATTGTCAATTTTTTCATATTTAAATTTTTTGTCATTTTACCCTAAAAAATATACAGTAGATCAAAGCCCAACTCGTACATCAAAAAAATTTATTTTTCAATTCCTCAAATATAGCTACACAAAAATAGTTTAAAATACTTGAAATACGTTTTTAAATAGTTTATTTAATTCTTTGTTCTTTAAAAAAAAGGAAACTTAAAATTTCGCATTGTTTTTAAAAATAAACAAAAAGAAACATATTAAGTACCAAAGCCAAAGTCGTACACTTTAAAAAATCTATTACATTTATATGAGTTTAATATTTAGTATGCATTCCTTTATTTTTTGGCATGCTTTGACCAATTTTTTCGCAATAGCTGGTGATGCCGCCACTGCCTTGCAGAGAAAAATTACATACAAACATAACTATTATCATATTTTGTCTTTCGTTAACCTTGATTGCATTGATGCATATTAGCAACGGGAATCGCTCTCATGCATTGTTTTTGATGTAGCGTTATTTTTGTTATGTACCTTATTTTTAGTTATTTGGAGTTTTTTAAAATCATAAATTGAATATACAGTTGAGTTCTAGTTTGTACTTAAAACCAAGCAGACGTCTTTTTTTATTTCGTTATAAGCTTAAGAGCTTCGAAAAGGTTTAGCGTCGTGCGGTTTCTGTTCTATATAAAAAGAAGAAAAGGTTGACAAAAAGTCTTGTCGTCCTCGAAACAGCTGGGTTAAATATTTTCTCATTCTTCCGTAAGCATCCTTTTTAGTTCTTATAAAAACGAAAAATTTGGAGTTTTGTTTTTTGTTAAAATTGAAGGATTAAAAATACTATTTATAAAAATACTTCGAACTTTTTTAATCCTTTTATACCCTACACCGAGGGTATATTCACTTTGTCCTTCCGTTTGTAACACATAAGAGGAGGCTTGCAGGTATGGAAAAGTATATATATGGTATTCTTGATCAGCGTCACCACCTGAGTTGATTTAGCGATGTCCGTCCGTCTGTCTGTCTGTCTGTCCGTCTGTCTGTCTGTTGAAATCAGGTTTACGGGAAAACCGAGAGAGCTTATTGAATGAAACTTTCACACACAGGTCACATCTTCTTGCAGGCACTCTATGTATATTTACCCAGGCAAATTTTGAAAAAAGTTGCAGTGATTTTGATGAAACTTCGTCATTTGAATAAGATTAGGCTAGGTTTCAAGTTTTGAAAGCTTCCTACAGGGGCGTGACACAAACCTAAATTTTAACATATATACCACCATATATTTTAAGCCGTGGAAGATATATCTTGAATTTTGATAAAAGTGGGCGGAATCGTAAAAGTGGGCGTGGCTCTTTTTAACAGTTAACAATTTTGATTCCATGTATCTCAAAAGTGGTTCAAACGATTTTCATAAAAATTTTAGAGATGATGCCACTGAAAGCAGTCATCAACACAAGCCCTGCCACTTTACTGAAAAATCTCGTTGAAGGGCGTGGCACAGCCCATAATATTTATAAACGTTATGTTAAGAGAACTAACTACGGAATCGTTATGAAATTTAATAAGGCATATATACTTGCTAGAAGGTATGTTTTTTGCAAAAATTTGGTGCAAAGGAGCATGTGGGCGTGGCACCTCCCATACAAACAAAAAACGTTTACTGTTATAGATAGTGTGCTATGAGAGTAATCTTCATAAAATTTGGCTTAGAGGCTGCTATGGGCTTTGAAATTGAATGAGAATTCACGAGATTGCAGTAGTGGGTGTCACACCTCCTATATAACCATATAGTTGCAATCGCTATATTGATTGAACTATTGAAACAATTGGTATGAAATTTAGTGTAGGTGGTTCACTTGCTATAAGGTATACCTGAATCAAAAGTGGGCGAAACAGCAATAGTGGGCGTGGCACTTCCCATACAAGTAAAATACCTTAAGTGGCATATCTTTCGAAATATGTGATCAATCATACTAAAATTTGGTGAAAGAGTGTTGCTTATAAAAAGCTATTTCTGGATAAAAATCGCACCACACCAGTGGGTGTGTTACCGCACTAAATTTTAAGACTAATTACGGCATATATCGCAAATTATACAACCTATTGGGCTAAGATTTTGTATGTGGATGTCAATGACGAATATAATTTAGTAACCCAAAAGTAGGCGGAATTGGAGAAATGGGCGTGGCACATTTAAATTTCTTAGTTTTTTTTCGTTTTTTTTTCAATATTTTCCATATTCTTTTGACTTTATCAACCTTTTAACTTTTTCCAATATATCCCATATGTATTCGTTTGACTTTTTCAACCTTTTTCATTTTTATTCATTATTTTCTTTATTTTTAAAACGATTTTGAATTGTTTTATCATTTCTTAACCTCTTTCATCTTTTCTGGACATTTTCATATTAGTTCGACATTTTTAAGCATTTTTCAACATATTTCATATTTTTTCGACATTTTGAATTTGTTTCAACTTTCTTCAATGGTTTCCATATTTTATCGACTTTTTCTGTCTTTTACAACTGTTTTAACATTTTTCAACTGCTTTCAACCCTTTAACATTTCAAATTTTTTCGACTTATTCAACCTCTTCAAGGTTTTTTTTCATGGAGTCACTCTGTATAACTTTAATGTAGTTAGAACCTGGTTTTGTACGAATATAATAAATAAATAAAATGTCCTTTTTATTTAAAATTTGGTTTTAACTAGAGTGCATATTATTTTGTGTTTATAACTATGGGTTTTTGTTTTTAAATTTTGATAACTTTATAAAAAATCTAATTGTAATATTTTTTGTGTTTTTTAGGCTCTCCAAACCTTCATAGATTTCTTAAATGAAGATATTTGTAAGAATTAGTAAATAAAACGAAAACTACTTCGCATGCATTAAAATATGTCCCGATTTGGTCTTCGTAGCTGTGCTGATAGCTGTAAATTATCTCAAAATGATAAAAATAACAGCAAAATTTCAAAACTCCAAAAATCTGCAAAAACTTTGTCAAAAAACAGTCAGAAAAAGCAGAACATTTCATCAGTTGTAATCGAAAAAGAACTTTCTGATCCTTCCACTATGACGGATTTAATAACTGCCAAAACTTATGAATATATTTCTCCGATTTCGATTGTGTGTAGTTTACCATTGCATAAAATATCTGGGGTCTTAGAAAAAATCAATCTTAAGCAATCCAGTATCATTGATTTTGGGAAAGATAATACAACAACCGGAATCAAAATAATGTGTCTGTACTGCGATAAAAATTTTGCTTCGCATACAATACAAAAAAAACATGTGGAAAAAATCCACACTCTAACTAAGGACCGAAGATGCAGCAGCAGAAACTCGAACGTGCAGTCAGCACATGAATCAAAGCAACAAACACCCCAAAAATCTAATCAAACTTTAAAGCATTTTACTTGTAACTACTGCAAAAATTTGAAAGGACATATTGCTGCATCAGAAAAAGATCTCATGGTACTTTTTTTTCATTTGGTTGAATTCCATTCTGATAAGTATTTTGGGTGTAAGTTATGTGTATTGCGTTTTCAAAACGATGAAAAATTATTGAAACACATGCAATGTCTGCATAACAAATTTTCAGTTGTTGAAAATGTAAAAAATAACGATGATGTATATTCAGACGTTACTAACAACGCTGCAGTTTATAAATTGTGGAAAATTCCTCATATACATAAATCAATGTCCGGTCAAAGTTCTATTATATCACATCCACAAAATATAGCATTATCTAGTATAAATTGCTCAAATGCCATAAACAATAATATGTTTAGTGGAGATGAGCCAATTTTATCACGGCTAGGAGTTGCACAAAATAGATTGCCTAATAATCGAAAAGGGCTAAGGCTGCGAAGAGATGCCATTCTTCCAGACATACTACTTAAATCAGACCAGTCAACTTGTTCAAAAATTCGAAACAAAATAGGAAAAAGTTTGCAAACTGGAGAGTATTCAGATGTTATATTTAGGGTTCCTGCCAGAACAGATATGTCATGCACTTTTGATGATGATTTTTATGAAAAAGTTGTTTCAAATGTTCGTAGTAATCTTTTATTTCATATTGATGGTAAAATTGTAGGAAATTCACCTTTGCAAAATGCAGTCATCAATGCAAAACAATCATTGCATCATATACGCAGCACAGCAGTAAGAAGTCCGATAGTTTTAAGCTGCGAAATACACGCAGCAACTAGTATTTCATCTGCTACAGCTTTCCCTACGCTTTTGACAGCCGAACAATATGGAAGCGATGTTACATCAACAAAGATAAAACGCTCAATTACAAAACATTCATGGAAATGGAAATGGGACAGCTTTAAAAAATTCAAATTAATAAACGAAGGTGGAAAAATTGTTAAGAAGGTTAAACAACCTATCCTTTGCTTACGGGATTTATCAAAACTGGATATGTGGACACAACTTACTATGCGCCAAAAAAATGAACTTCAATGTAGATCGGTTACAACTTCTTCATTATCAAATTCTACTTCATATTGTAAAGAGAAAAAACAAATTCTTAATAATCAACTTAATAGCATTCTTGATACGAGGCTCTTGCCGCATATAATATTAGAACAGAGTGAACAAACTCTAATAAAATTAGAATGTGAAGATGAGTTTGATTCATTATATGCAATGGAAAACATAAATAAAAGTTCACAAATTTACGACGAAGGTTATTTTTCTTTTCTTAACCTTTTACCTTATATAAATAATAATCAAAAGCAAATTATTATTTTAAGTGGAGAATGGGCTAGACCCAGATGTTATTTGTGTATGGGATGCGGATCGAACTTTGAGAAGCTTAAATCCTTAGAAGAACATAAGATGTTTCGCCATACTCACGTTTATGCTACTCATTATGAAATTGTTGGGCGGGAGTTAATATCAAGTAATTTATTACGACATTTTTTTATTCCTAAAAAAGCGTTAAATAGATATGGAACCTCCAGCAATTTAGGTATACAACGAAACAATGTTTTAAGTAAAACTGGAATCGCCAGTGAAAATATAAGTAATGAACCGCCTGAAGATGAGTCATCGGACAGTATTCAGTCAGTATTGAATAGTTCATCAACAACTTTTAGTAGTAAACACAGTGTAGATGATTGTGATACAGATACCAAAATAACATCTCATTTAAATGCATTGTCGCCCACTCATAGCATGCACTCAGCAAGTACAATAGCATCAGCACAAATAACAAATCAAACCAAATCCAGCAAAGAATTACATTCATATTATACTTGTACAAAATGTAATAGAAAATGCAACGGTGTTCTGGATCTTTACCGTCATATGCTAGATTGTTCAGGCGATCAAATTTGGAACATGGCAAAGAAAAGGAAATATCGGTACTATTGTGGTTCTAAAAAACGAAGACAATGTAATAAGTATTCTAATATTGACGTTAAGAAAAAGAAGAAAAAATCCTTAAAGGCAAATACATACCTTACAGATGTAAATGATCCTAGATATTCAAAAACGAAAACTCCACCTAGGCAGCGCCCAAGCGATGGTAAGAAAACTCATTCATTTTAAGATTCATATTCTAAACTATTTTTATTTTTTCAGCTGAATCAATTAAAAAGATGTTGGAAAATCTACCACCAAAACGAGTGTGTAAAAAAATTATCCCTTCTTTAAATAAAACAAAAAAGACTAAACTCCTTGTGAAAAGAAAAATATTTAACTCTCAAGTCTTAAAGCAAAGGAGATCCAAATCTGTTAATCAGTTAAGACCGTTGCCTAAACCAAAAAGTAAAATTTCGAACAGCCATTTAAGCGATAAAAATCAAATTGTAGGCAAAGTCAATCTAATAAACTTCAAGAAGAAGAGCTTTGAAGCAGAATTGCATGAGAAAAATACTACACAATATTGTGAAAAAATAAATACACAAAAAATCACAGAAATTAAGCAAAATACAGAAAGTAAATTGACTATTATAAAAGGGGCGGAACAAAACACGCAAGCTCACGCATCTATTAATGATACGTTATCATCAAGTACTAAAATAGTATTAAAAATTAATGATGAAAGTTCTCTGAAGAATTATGATAAGCCAAGTAATGAAGATTCAACGAAGATTATTATTCGACCACCCAATAATGAATGTCAGATAAATGATTCCTTGATGAAGAAATATTGCTCGACTAATGAAGTTACTTTTCCTAATTCATTATCTAAAAATAGCGAAAAAAAAAGAAGTAAAAAGATCAATGACTGCATTGCCATGTTGACTGGAAAGCTTGAGCAAAAATTAAAGACTGAAACTCACACCGAGTGTAAAACAGGTAGCTTCAATGATAAGGATAAGGCAATGGGCTTATTAAGCGGAAATAAAACTGATAAAAGAAAAACATGTTCAAGAAGAATTGTTAAGATCGACTTTTCGAACAGATCTACAGATCTTTTAAAACAAACGGGAGAATTACCGGAAAATTTTCCTCGCCACAATTTCTATAAATATTCTTCTTATGAGAAAACGGATTCAACGCTAAATTATACGTCATTTCCGGTTGATATTTGTCCAGTAACTGCATCAACTAAATCTGGCAAACAAAGTATAGGTATTAATCTGCCAATATTTCAGGAAATACCTCTTGTTATTAACGCAAACAGTTCTAGTGAAATAGCCCATAATGGTTATTATAATAGGCTCTGTAGTTTGCAGCCAGTAAATTTAAATAATTCTGTCATATCTTTAATTCCGTCTTTTCCTCAAACTTCAGCCGTTTTGCCCTTAGTTAGGCAAAACATTCCAACCAGAAGACAAACCATATGTGGTACTGATGGTACTAATATTTCTAGTATCTTTGATAATGAAATTGAACCATTAGACTTATCAAGAAAAACCTTAATATCACAAACAGCAAATAAAGAAATATTTACAAATTCGGAAAATAAAAAGCAAAACAGTCAGTCACAACAACAACTTTCTACTCAAATTCTACAAAGTAGACAATTCTATTCCAATTTAGATCTATTGAAAATACCTCAAGTAAAAAATCCATTGTGTTTGAATAAAATTGATGAAAAGCCAATTTGTCAAAAAAATACTACAAGAAGAAAAAGTTGTACTAAAACCCTTAGCGAGGTAATAAATAAGTTTCCTGCGCCAACAACATGCTCGAATAATGACAAAGAATTGGTTTTAAACAAAAAAGAAATTTTTTATAAGTGCAAAAACACCTTAAAAATGGATGAAATCGTAATAAATCATATAGATGATGCAATTAATTCTGTTATTAACGCCGAAAAAGAGAAAGTCACATGTAGGGATGCGAAGGATTGTGCCCAAGCCATTAATGAGAAAAAAAGTGACAATGACTCGAAAAAAACAGATGAAAATGTGAACAGTGAACTATCTTATCAAAACAAAGTCGAATTAAAATCAGACAAAATGCAAAACGAAGGTTTAAAAAGAAGTGTTCGTTCTAAAACTATTGATTTCATACCGCCCGACATAACTGATGTTTCTCGTAGTATTATTACGCCCATCAAAAATGTTGAGGAAAAATTATCATCAACCAAAGACTTTCATAATTCTCAAGAAATTAATAGCTCACATAAAGTACATAATCTCAAAGAAGAATCAAAGCTACATGAAAATAAAGTTTTAGAAAATGTTAATGCGATTCATACGGTTCATTCTGTAGAAAATTCATTTTCAAATAGAGAAATAAAAGCATTCCAAGCTAATTATAATAACCAAACAAAGAAAAAATTAAACAACATGAGTATTTCTTGCTCTGCTTTAACTAAAAAAATTAATGAAAATGCGGAAGTAGGTAACTTTATGGAGATCGATAATCTAACAGCTGAATGCTCTCCTTTTGTAATGCAATGTAAATCAGCGGAAAAATGTGCAAACATCAATCAAACCGAAATTGTATTGAATCCAATAAAGAAACAAAGGCGACGCCGAAAAAATGAACTAGCCGCAATTGTTGCAGACCAACTTCTAGAAAGCTTTAAAATTGATAAAGCTAGAAGGGACAATTTAAAAAGATTAGAAAATTTAGCTTACGAAAAAAGTGAAGATCTCTTGTTGACGGGAATGCTACTTATGTCAAGTACAAAGAGAAATGCTGCGTCTTCACAGTTTAATACAATAAATCATAAATTTGGTAATAGAAACGTAGATACAATAAAAAAACATAAACAAGACCAATCCAGCAAAAATAATAAAACTAACAGAAAACCGTTAGATTGCACAGTTGCTTCGAAGTCTAAAGAGCATTCTACAAAAACGACTAACGATTTTGTAGAATCGGAGGTGGATTTTAAAAAATGTAAAAAAAAGCAAGTTAGAAGACACAGCAAGTCATCAGAAAATGATAATATCAATAAATTAAAAACAAGCCTTGAGTCGTTTTCTTTTGATCTTGGTCCAATGAAACAAAACTCAGACAATGGAGCGAAATCTGAAACTATTAACTCTGAAACAGAAGTAAACCCATGTAGCATAACAACATCGATTATTTCGAAAAATTCTACAATTTTAAGACCAAGTATACTATCAATTACATTAGAATCTTCAAATATTTCTAAACCTCAAGCAAATGATGGCAAGACAATTGTATCTAGTCGAGATCCTCGACTCAACAAAAATATTCACAAGGAAGAAAATAAATTGGATTATAAATGTTTATTATCAAGACAACGTCTGCGATCAGCTAATAACGCAGACCAAAATTCAAAAAGAGTAGAAGACGTGTGTGATATTGAAGAAGACATTTACTTGACAGAAATTACTAAAAATGTTAATCAGAAAATCATGTCTGAGAACGAGGATTTTATTTTTGCAAATGATGAATTCGAAGTTGGATCTATGCTTCAGGAAGATTCTACAAATAAATTTTATCGTCCCTCTACTTCGATGAGTGTACGGAGTGCGCCGAATTTAAATGAAGATCGCTCCAATTTTGATTCAATGGATGAAAATACTAACACGGAAATAATTGACATGGACTTAGATGACAACTTAAGTGTATATACCAGTTTCTCACAAGATGTTGGCCGCGTCCGAGGAAGAAGACGTAGGCGCAGGCGAAGTATTTTATTTTCAAGAAAACCTAAAAGAAAATGCAATCGAGATGTAATTGAAGAAATTTTTGAGTGTGAACTTTGTAAAAAAACTTTTTATGCCGCTTCTTCATTAACAAAACATCATCAAACGCTTGCCCATGTGTCAAAAGTATCTGAACAAGAATACTTACTCTCAAAATCTAATAATGATAAAAATAATGTCGCCCATGTATCAAAAGCATCTGAACAAGAATACTTGCTCTCAAAATCTAATAATGATATAAATAATATTGCTCAAAGCTTATCTTTTGATAAACAACTGGCTGTTGAGAAAATAACACCCTTGTTAAAAAAAAATAACATAACGGAAATTGATACCATACGGGGCATTGGAAATAACTCTTTTGAATGTATTAAGGATAAAAGTAATTTTAATTCAATTTCTCGCTTAACGCTTAATCCAGACGAGCGGCTATTTTTCGAGTGCTGTAATATTCTAAAGGGATCTCAAACATCCAGAACAAACGATGTAGTTTCTACCAACAATTGTATGAAATATTCTACATACGAATATCAAGAGAAAAATGAAACATCAAAAGTTTCTTGTAAAAAAGTAAATAATCAGTTAAGTTTGCCTTTTAGCAAGCAAACTAGTTCCGATAAGCAAAAAAACGAAATGTATTCACAGAACGTATTTAGAGATCAACCAATAGTTTCTACTAAATCTAACAAAATTGAAGATACATATGCAGCAAATGATCAGTAAGTATTCATATATTAACTTAAATACATTGAACATATTACTACAAAGATGAAAAAAAGCTTAAGTTGATTTAAGAAAATTCTAGGTAATGCCAATTTTCCTTCAGCTCTGTCCGAAATTTTCCTTTCGTTTTGAGTGTTATTTATGTCTAAATAAATATGAAAAATCGGCCAATAACTTAAGCGGAATTTCGACCAGATCTAATGAAAAATTTCTCATTACACGGTTTTTGTCTAAGTCGAGCTGTTTTCTAGGCATTGATTTTAGAAAGTGAAATCTTGCACAGTGGGAACCTTCGTAAATGTTTTTACCATAATTTGTAAAAAATTATTCACTGCAATTTGGCACACTTGAAGGCAAAAGTAAATGAAGTTGGTATGATACAAAATTAAAATTTATTTTTTATTTTAAATAAGCTTTAAATTTCTCATCTTTTATATATTTATTATGAAGCATAACATCTCACTCTGCTTGTCTCTTCAATTTTGAAGATAAAAGTGTGTGATTTGAACGTTTCTTGATGTATACTTATTGACATTACGTTTACATTCGTAGCATAAAACTGATATTAAAAAAAAAATTAGTTTTATCCCTTCATCCGCTTATGTCTTGATTTCTCAGATAATACTTAAGGCCCCTTCAGACTATGTGAGAAGTCATATGCTTTTTGGTATGTTTTTTTCTTATGTTTTTAGTTATGATATGTCGAATCGCGTAAGATTTATTTTATTGTGTTCATACTATATGACTGATATTAAGACTGCAGGTAAGTTTTTGTATTTATTTAATTCAAAATAATTGTTTTTCTTTAAAGAATAAACGTAAGGGTATTAATGACTATCCAGTATTTTAATAACGAAGAAACTTGACCAGATCTCATTTTTTTAACACAAAATTCATATGACTTCTCTTTTCAAATAGACTTGAATCGAATGTCAAAATAGTCATATGCTTTCTCATATGAAAACTCATGTGTGTAATATAAACATATTCACACTATGAGAGTTGTCATATTTGACAACTCATATGACTTCTCACATAGTCTGAAGGGGCCTTTAGTAAAGTATATGTGTAAATTTTAATAAAACTGCCGGATAGGCGCGTTCAACTGTCGGAAAACAAGTTCGCTTTATTTAGGATAATAGAAACGATTTAAGATTATTTTCAAGACTTGCAAGAACTTGGTGAATTCCAATCCCTTATAATAATCAGTAGATTTACGAGTAACACTCGATAAACTGTTCAATTTTATTTCTGTTTGGCGTAGTCAGCTGAGTTCTGTCTAGTGAAATCGCAATGTACGTTGCCTCCCGAAGAAGCTGCAAATTTATGTTAATTTTAACTGTGTTTACTATCCGTTTTATAGGCAGATCAATAGTCAATAAATGCTCATAATTGTACTGGTTGATCAGACACGATCTTTGTTATGACGTGTGCCTCCATGTCAGCAGTAAATTTGTTTGAACTTGACTTGATGAGAATCGTTGTTTGATGCTTCATCTTTGTCTCACTGGCGCCAATTCCTTCCGCACTCAAAGACATTTCGCACACATTTAGCTAAAGAGGTACAACTCAAAATTTGCCATTTTCGAGTTTACTTGTTAAAACTGTTCATCATACACATATCTATCAGCAAAAAAGAGATTAGTTAGTTTTTTGCTGTACAGTGTCAAAAAACAGTTAAGTCTTTCTTCATGTTGCAATAGAAATTAGGCTACAGTATGCAAAAATGTCCTATTTTTAGTGTCGGATAGTTCAAGCTGTTGTGATTGCGACGTGGCTTCCAACCATATCATGTTAGTACCTGCATCTATAATAATCCACATGCATGCACAGTGCAGTCTAAGAGAGAAAATTCTTATATTCCATCGTCTATGATTTACGGGGATAAGGCGTCTTATTCTTTAACTGACACTGTGAACCTTTTTATGAAATTTTTTGTTTCCAATTTTGATCCTGTTAATTCATGTATTGATTGTTCCATGTTAAGCAAAATTGACTCATCAATGAGTTTTGGTAGCTTATCATTATTAGTAGATGATGTTGAGAAAGCGATTTTTGGGTTAAATAACTCTTTTAAAAGTGATCTTGATGGAATCAGTTCTCATTTGCTTATAAAATGTGTTAATTCGATTTCCATGCCCGTTTTAATTATTTTTAGTAAATCTCTTGCTTCGGGAGTTTTCATTGATAAATAGAAGATATCTGTTATTAAACCTATTTTTAAATCTGGTAATAAAAATAATATTGTAAATTATAGACCTATATCCAAGTTAACTAATATCTCTAAACTTTTTGAAAAAATTGTGAATTGCAATCAAAAACTTAATTTGCCCTTTTCAACATGGTTTTGTCTCAGGTAGGTCAGCCATAACAAATCTCAGTGTTTTTACCAAGTACTGCCAAGTTGATGCTATCTACTCGGATATCTCTAAGGCCTTTGATAAAGGATCACATAATCTATTGATTTCAAAACTTGCCAGTTTTGGTTTCCATTCAGTTTTTCTTTCATGGCTAATTTCTTATATATCCAATATATTATCTTTTGTAGAAATTGAAAATGCTAAGTCCAACATTTTTGCAATAACCTCCGGTGTACCACAAGGTAGTATCCTTGGCCCTTTACTTTTCATTATCTTTATTAATGGCATCTCTTCCTGTTTTTCTTCAGATAGCTTCTTACTATATGCTGATGACTTAAAAGTTTTTTATAAAGTCAAAGATATTTCAGATTCGAATACTCTTCAGTTGGAATTGAATAATGTTTGTGCTTGGTTCAGAGCGAATAATTTATCTACCAATCTTCGTAAATGTTTTTATGTAACTTTTTCGATATGCAGTACGCCAATTCTGTTCACATGTTGTTTTGATAATATGCCCTTAAAAAACATTGATGAAATGCGTGATCTTGGAGTTTATTTTGACTCTCGTTTTTGTCTCAATAGTAATATAAATCGTATTTTACCAAAAGCATATTCGCTCTTTGCGTTTGTTAAACGTAATAGTTTTATTTTCAAAGATCTATTCACTTTGAAACAACTATATACATCTTTCGTAAGGTCCAATTTAGAGTATGCATCCTTTATTTGAATCCATATTATGGCTTACACATTGATCGTATTGAGCGTATTCAGAAGAAATTCGTAAAATTTGCTTTGCGATTGATTCCTTTTACTGAGCATTCCTTCTTACAAAACACGCTGTATGCTTATTAATTTGGATTTACTCGAAAATAGACGACTTGTTCATAGTATGATATTATTAATGGAAATAAATAATGGATCTCCTTGAATTGATTTTATTTAGTATTCCTTCGCGAACTTTTAGATCATCAGACTATTTTTATATTAAATGTCATAGGTCTAACTATGCCATTAATGAGCCCATTAATATAACTCTTATTGCTTTAAATAAATTGTACAAAAATAGTACAATTGATTTCTGTATTCCTAAAAATATATTTAAATCTGTACTTTTAAGATTATTACACTAAATTTAAAATATTAGATCATTTTAGCCTACAATTTTGTTCTAGTCTGTAAGGAATTTAATTTCACAGAAAAATACAAGGTTGCCCATATTCGAAGCGCTCATTTAATTTTTAAATAAATCAAAGAAAACACAATTTTTTTCTGTTCGTCATGAAAATCATTTAATTGGATTCAAGTAGATTTGTTTACATCATTTTTTGAATATGATCTCGTAAATGGTCGCCTTTGGCCTGTACGGCGTATTGTGCCCGTTTTGCTGCATTTTCCATGGTTTTCTTCAACATTTCGACCGGAATGGCGGCTATTTCTTGACGGATGTTGGTTTTCAGCTCTTCTAGGGTTTTTGGCTTGTTGACGTAAACCTTTGATTTCAAATAACCCCACAAAAAGAAGTCTGGAGGCGTTAAATCTGGTGATCTTGGCGGCCAATAGAAATCACCATTTTTTGACATCAAACGGCCAGGGAACGATTGCTTCAAAAAATCGATTGTAGTGCGGCTTGTGTGTGGTGGCGCGCCGTTTTGTTGAAACCAGTTTGCTCCATACGCTTTCGACGAATAATTGGCATGAAAAAATTGGTTATCATATCGCGATAACGCTCCTGATTAACAGTAACCGTGTGGCCATTATCATCTTCGAAAAAAAACGGCCCAATGACCATTTTAGCACAAACGCTGCACCAAACAGTGACTTTTGCATCGTGAAGAGGTACCTCTTGAATCTCTTGTGGATTTTCAGTGGCATAAATACGGCAATTTTGTTTGTTTACCGTTCCGTTCAACTGGAAATGAGCTTCATCGGTCATGATAATTTATTTTTTAAAAGCATGTTGAGTTTTCACTATTGACTTTGTTAAAACTCGTTTTTGAAGCCTTAAAAAATAATAAAATGCAAAATTTAAATACTGACTACGAACACTAGCGAGAGCAAAGAAAAATAATAACCGCCACAGACGAATGAAATTTGACAACTGATGTTTATTCAGTAATTTACATCGGTACTGACTTAGAGAAAAACATATTTGAGTAACTACAGTTCGAAATTTAAAATTAAGGTGTCTCTAAACAGACTTGTTTTGTTGAATGTAAATTTCAACAATTTTAGAGCGTTCGCGTTGCGTATACTGTTCCATGGTAAAAATCTGCTTGGAATGACGCTTCAAAACGCGGTATGTCATTAGCCGATTTGACATCGCTGTCAAAAGTTATAGTGTTGCCTGATGGGCGCTTCGAATATGGGCAACCCTGTACATTACTGCTAAGCTTATAATTTTATTTGTTTAGCATATTAATGTAAACACTTTGTATCAGCAATCTTAGTTTGATCGGATATTCTTTTTAGTTTATGTTTTTATTGAAAAAAATGTAAAATATTCATTCAATTCAAATAAATAAACGAAATAACTACTTAAAGCCCAAGATACAACACTGCGAGATGCGTGCGTGCGAGACGCTGCGATATTGGTCTGAGAAATCGCATTGCGATACATGATACAATAATGCGATACATCGCAGCGTTGAGACTGTCAAAATCTGATATTTAATTATTTAACTCTGATTGTTTTGCTTTTATGAAATTTTGACAAATATTTGTTTTGTTGCTCTCGCATACAAATATCCAATTTTTCAAAAAGGCTTGGGTGCGTCAATTGAGACGCACGCTTAAAAGGGTTTTATTAAGATCGCAAACTATTCCAACAAAGGTTATGGGCCCTGGAGATCATTAATAAAATCCACATATTAATTCAACAAATTTGTTATGTCCAAATTGAAAAATTGGAAGAGTCAAATTATGACGGCTGGAAGCTGCACATACGTAGCGTTCACAATCATGCAGATTTAACGAATTATGTAAATGGAGTTAATGTGATGCCGGGAGATGGTAGTGGTGATGCAGATTGGATAAATAAGGATCAGAAGGCATTATCAACGATCTTACTATGTATGAGAGGTCTCAGCTGAATGTAGTAAAGAACTGCAAAACATCAAGAGACGCCTGGGTTGAACTGGAGAAAAAATATCAAACATGTGGACCAGCCCGAAAAGTTTTATTGCTTAGACAACTATTGTCCATGAAAATGGGACTAAGTCAAACTATGTCGGAACATCAGAGGAACTTCGATGACATTGTTGAAAAACTAGTGGAAATGGATATCATATTTCCAGATAAGCTGCTAGCTATAATACTAATGAATAGCTTACCGGAAAATTTTGAAAGTTTTATTGTGGCGATAGAATCACGAGATACATTGCCAACAACCGATGCATTAAAGAATAAATTAATAGAAGAATTTGAGAGGCGTAGTAGCAAATGTGAAAATGATAGCATCCAACAAGTTTTTTGGTCAAAAACTGATACAAATCGACGTGGAGAACATCATAGTAATAAAACAAAGAAGGACAAAGGTGAGCGAAAAGTATCAAATTTGAAGTGCTTCAAGTGTGGGCAAATAGGACATTTTGCCAGGAACTGTATGAAGAAACATACGGGAAATAGTGCCATGTTACATGGAATGCATACGAAGGAAATAGATCGAAATGCTTGGGTATTTGATAGTGGTTTAACGTGCCACGTGTGTAACGAGAAGAAGATGTTTACACAATTTAAACGACATGTAGAGAGGATTGAGCTAGCAGCTGAATTTAATATTAATTCAGATGGCGTCGGAGATATTCTTCTTATCACAACGAAAGACGAAAAAATTACTCTGAAGGATGTTTTATACGTACCAAAGTTACGTTTTAACTTTATTTCCGTCAGCAAACTTATTGATGGACAAAATGTATTGTTTGAAAAGAAAGAAGTCAAAAAAGCGGACAACGAAGCGCTCGTCAAGAAATGTCTGATATCAAAGAGATTACAAGGTCAATTGCATTAAGATGTTGAAGTTTTTGTTTTGTTTACTGCTGTGATTCTTAACAGATCAACGCAAGAAACATTACATAGTAGGCTTGTAGAACTACTATACTTCGGCTAACAAAGCTTACTGATGATATGACGTAGCGGTCATTGAAACTAGTATAAGCAGCTCGTTGCCCATTTTGATGCATTTTGCGCTTGTAATTTTTTTGTTGTTTTTTGCACTAAAAGTACTGAACAAGAAGCTCTGTACAAAAATAAAGAAGTCAAGGTTGTAGATGTCAACGGAAAAATAGTGCTTCGTGGCGTACGGTATGAGCAGTTGTATATTTGTCATAGTCAAATGGATACAAATAAATGCGCGTTTGGAGTTAAGGTGGACGATTTTTTCCTTTGGCATCAACGTTTTGGTCATCTTAATGCCAAAAGTGTTTCTGAATTATCCAAAAAGGAAATAATGCACGGAATGGATGTGGTAAAGGAACCAGAAAATTTTAATTGTGAAATATGCTTTAAAGCCAAGATTTGCGTTCAGCCGTTCCCAAAGAAAATATCTCATCGCAGCAACGCAGTCCTAGAACTGGTTCATACTGACGTGTGCGGTCCCATGCGGATTTCGTCCTATGGTGGTGCACGATATTTCGTTCTTTTCATTGACGACTTCTCAAGAATGATGTTAGTTTACTTCCTCAAAAGGAAAGGAGATGTATTTCATACATTTCAAAGCTTTGTTGCAATGGCGGAGAGGCAGACGTCAAAAAAGCTGAAGATGCTGCTTAGCGATAATGGTCGCGAATATCTGAGCTCTGAATTCTCAATGAATTTGGAGAAATTAGGAATCAAACGTCAGTTTTCCGTGGAATACACGCCTCAGCAAAACGGCGTGGCGGGACGAGCGAATAGAACAATCGTTGAAATGGCGCGATGTATGTTAATTGAATCCGGACTTGTGGAGCCACTGGGCAGAAGCAGTCAATACGGCAGTGTATCTCCGTAATAGATGTAACTCCTAAGTATTGGATGGAAAAACTCAATCGAGTTGTGGAGTGGTGTCAAGCTTTCTGCACATTTGAGAGTTTTCGGATGCAAGGCGATTATTCTGGATAAACGACCTGGAAAAATCAAAGTTTCAAGCTAAAGGTATTGAGTGTGTTTTGACTGGATATTGCTCAGAGTCAAAAGATTATAAACTCTACAATATTGAAACAAAGAAATTGTACAAAAGTCGAGATGTAAAATTCATGACAAACAAACATGACGGATAATAATGAGTATGATATTTTTACAAAGTTCCAAGATGCGGGCAATTGCGAAAATCAAAATTTTGATGCAACAGATTTGGTGATCAACGCTCGTGAATCAGATAAGGTTAGTGATATACCTATAGAGAGTAATACTCAGCCAATTTGTACAGACATTCAAGTACCGTAAGTTGAGATGGATAATGATCCTCAATGTAAAGTTTTGAGATCAGGGAGACGCATTTATAGTAATTTATTAAATGTAGAAGAAAAATCAAACGATAATCCAACATCAGAAAAAAAGAAGTGATGATAAGAAGCTATCAAGATATGTGGGCCGATTCTATGAGAATACAATACGATTCACTGATCCTTTGCCATCAGTGAATCGTATTGGAAATTAGTAGAAAAGCCAAATAATGTTTCGGTAGTGAAATGCAAGTGGGTTTTCACTATAAAACGGGATATGAACGGTAATCTTGGTCGATACAAGTCAAGGTTAGTAGCGAAAAGATGCAGTCAGAAATACGGTATCAACTATACAGAAACGTTTTCACCTGTAACCCGTTGCTCAACTTTGCGGTTAGTTTTAGCTCTAGCTGCAGAATTGAAGCTGTATGTACATCAGCTGGATGTTACCACAGCCACAAATGGTGATATTGTTGAAGATATCTACATAGAACAGCCAGAAAGATTTGTAGATCAAAAATATCCGGAAAAGGTATGCAAACTACAAAAAGCTTTATACGGCTTAAAGCAATCTAGTCGAGAATGGAATGAAAAGCTGAATGAAATCCTCAAGCAAATTGGATTT
The DNA here is from genome assembly GCA_949775025.1 of Tricholauxania praeusta. NCBI lineage: Eukaryota > Metazoa > Arthropoda > Insecta > Diptera > Lauxaniidae > Tricholauxania > Tricholauxania praeusta. The sequence goes on from OX459028.1 coordinate 105,826,744, forward strand.
ATCCAAAGTAAGGTCGACCACTGTGCAAACACAATGCACTCTGGACATGAATATGTCATCATTATTGTTTATGTTGATGATATATTGCTGGTTTGTTCGAAAATGACATCGATGGAGTGTATTAAGCAAGAATTACGTTCAAAATTGGATATAGTTGACAAAGGTCCAGTCGATTATTTTCTGGGGATAGAAGTGGAAAGAAAAGAACCTACTGGACCATTAAAAGTATCACAACAACGGCTTATAACGGAACTTCTTGAGGAACATGGAATGCTGTCAACAAAATTGTGTAGTACTCCTCTTGATCCTGGTACAAATTTCAAGAACTGTGTCGATTGTGAAAAGGTGAATGCAACCAAATATCAATCCCTGATTGGATCTTTCATGTACCTAGGAATATCTACATGACCGGATATTTTACACTCTGTGAATAAGCTTTCACAGTTCAATAAAGATCCACACCAACAGCACATGGCTGGAGTAAAACACGTATTTGAGTAACACTATTAATTTTGCTCTTTCTTATAGACCAACTGGAAAACCATTGATCGGTTATGTTGACTCTGATTGGGCTGGATGCAGTGATGATCTACTCCAGAAGTAAACATATTGATATAAGTGTTCACCATGTTCGAGAGATTTATCAAAATGGAATTCTTGATCTGAAGTATGTACCATCAACGGAGAATGTTGCAGATATTTTAACGAAAGTTCTTCTAAAGCAAAAACATAATTATCTTTATCCGAAATTGGGTATCGTAAACCGGTGTATGCATTAAGGGCAGCTGTTGAGTTTATAACTTTATTTGTTTTGCATATTAAAAACTTGTAATGTAAACACTTTGTATCAACAATCTTAGTTTGATCGGATATTCTTTTTAGCTTATCTTTTTATTGAAAAAATATAAAATATTCATTCACTTCAAATAAATAAACGAAATAACTACTTAAAAGGGTTTTATTAAGATCGCAAACTATTCTAACAATTACATTACATTTTATTTATGAAAAATAGTTCACAAGCTCAAAACAGTTTTTTTTTGCATTTTCTGAAAATTTGAAAATTTTGAGTTGTGCCTCTTTAGCTAAATGTTTGCGATTTGTCTAGGCTTGCCGCCCAATCTCTTTAACAGGCGATCTGTTATGAAGTTCATCTGAGAGCCTGAGTCCAATATCGCTCGGCACTCCACGAGTTGTCCGTTAGCTGTTTCAATCAACTGGAGTTCTTATTGTTGTTATTGGTCACAAGACTGACTTTATTTTCTGATTGTTCATTTTTTTGTTTCGGTTACACCTGATTGATGCGGTGCGTGCCTTCTTGTGGTATGGCTGGTTCATGTTTGGGTTATGAAGCAGTGTGTTGCGATTTTTAGAACATTTGGAGCAATGCCCTGATCGGCATTCATATACGCATCGATTGAACTCCTTAACATAATTCCACCTTTGGCTCAAACCAGATGAGGGTTTTTTTTTTGCTTATTGGGCAGTTGTAGTTGGTTTGATTTGGTTTGAGGCACATGTTTTATTGCTGATTATTCCTTATTCCCTTGTGCTCTAAGGGCTTGGAACTTACGGTCCAAAAGTTTCTGCTCTTCATCCAGAGTAATAAGTCTTCTGTTGTCATCACGATTTTGCTCTATTTTATGGTAATGTGTGCCAATACTGCGTCCGAATTTTCTACTGAATCTCCTTGAGCCTTCAGTCCAAAGCCGCTTTCCTTGGTTACGTCGTTCAATGTTTTCAGTGCCATCATGGATTCATTATTCATTGGTGACTGTGACATCAGTTTGTTGAGAAATGTTGTCACCATCAATCGTTTATTGTAATACCGGTTACTCAGAATCGTCGAAGCAGCTTCGTAATTAGCTCCAATTGCTAGTAAGTGCGTTATCAAAGCTCTTGGTTCCCCAACTGGCCACGTCATCAGGTAATGCATTTTTCTGCCTTCTCCGATGGCTGTTTTGTGCACCATCTCCATGAATAAATCCGTGAAAGCGACTCACAGCAAGTAGCTTCCATCGAACTTGGGCAATGTTACCATGAGTAATGAAATTTGCGGTTTTGGTTTTGCGACTGATTCTGTTTGTCTTGATGCCATAGAACTTTTATCTGGCATCTGTTGGAGCTCGATCATTGCTTCTTTCAATGTTTTCAATGAAGTCTTCGTCAGATAATTCCCATATCACCAGGTTATTTTTGGCAAAGTCGATCATGTGCTTCTCCAATAAAGCGGCATTCACTGTATAGTAGGATTGGTGGATGAGCAACATATATGAGTTTCTGCCAGGACCTCGTCGCTGGTTTGCTGAAGAGCTTCGAACAGCCTTTTGGTTGCGGAGTAATTTTCGTAAGTCCAAGTTCATCTTAGTGATTGATTGTGGACCTGTCTTTGTTTTGAATGTTGCACCTGCATTGTCCTTGGGCCGCAGACTTGCATTGTCCTTATTGCTATGTGTGGCTTAACTTAAACCAACGCTCTGAGGATAGCCCCATAAATGCAATACATCGTGTTGATTTGTAAGAAACGGAGATAGATTAGTGGAAAGAGGAATGAGAAGAGTTGTGTCTGTGAATATTTTTATACCCTACACCGAGGATATATTCACTTTGTCCTTACGTTTGTAACTCATAGAAAGGGGCGTGGCAGGCATAGATATATTCTTGGTCATCGTCACCACCTGAGTTGATTAAGCTATGTCCGTCTGTTGAAATCAGGTTTACGGGAAAACCTAGAAAGCAAATTGAATGAAATTAGCACACTCAGGTCACACCTTCTTGCAGTCATCTTGCTATTGAAAATGACCGAAATCAGTTCACGGACACGCCTACCGCCCATACTCTATATATTTTTGGCCAAGCCTATTTTGTCAAAAGTTGCAGCGATTTCGATGAAACTTGGTGTACATGTGAACCAAATTAGGGTTAGGCTAGGTTTCAAAAGGATCGTACAGGGGCGTGGCAAAGCCCTAAGTTTTAACCTTTATACCACCATATCTCGTAAACCGTGCAAGATATTGTGAAATTTGGTAACCGGATACTTATCATATATATGGGCATTTCCACGAAAACGGAAGTTTTTGTACCGTGCGACACCTTCGTTTTTTGCAATTATCTTGAAAACATAGGCATGGCAATGCCTATATCTTAAATTGTGTAAAAAATGGTCGGAATTGTAAAAGTAGGCGAGGCAATTTTCAACAGTTAAGACCATTGATTCCTTATACTCAAAATTGGCACAACAGATTTTCATAAGACTTTAGAGATGGAGCCGCTGAAAGCAGTTATCAATACAAGCTTAGCCACTTTACTGAAAAAACTCGTTGAAGGGCGTGGCACAGCTCACAACGTAATCGTTATGAAATTTAATGAGGTAGATATACTTGCTCTCTCTTATTACAACAAATTGGTCCAATGGTACTTGTGGGCGTAGCACCTCCCATAAAAGCAAAAAACTATAGTGTGCTATAAAAGTAATCTTCATAAAATTAAGTGTATAGATGTCAGTTACTATAAGCTTTAAAACTAAATGAATTTCGATGAGATTGCATCAGTGGGCGTGGCATCTCCCATATTAACATACATTTTTAAGCGCTGTTCTAAGTGAACTATTGCAGCAATTGGTATTAATTTTATATGATTAGTTCAGTTCCTATAAAGTAGGCTAGGTTAGGTAGGAGTGGCAGTCAGTTGCGAACTGACTCACTGTGATCCATTGTGATACCAAAGAGTGTCTCACTATACCCTCTCGTTGAACCAACCAGATCTCTTAATAAAATTTGATAGCTGACCTATACCAACATGTCTCAGGTCATCTAGGTTATCAAATAGAAATGAACCAAGTGTTTTGTGGCGTTTCCTAGCAAGTGCGGGGCAGAAGTCAAAAGACCTAACACCTAATCTCTCCGCATGTCTGCCGATGAGGCAGTGTCCAGTTACGACTGCAACAACTGACGAGACACTATGTCTAGTGCGAGAAATCAGTTCTGACGAACGCCAAGCATCCCAATTCGGCCAGATCTGCCTAGTTATATTACAAGTTGACCCTTTTGTTGTTTGTCCACCTTTTGTTAGCATTTTTTACCATTTCTTCTTTAAGCAATAACTTGCAGGTAGCAAGTGGCATGCCAACACCTTCCTTATCTTGAGAAATTTGTGCAGTAGTCCCCTGCCTAGCAAGTTCATCAGCTTTGCAGTTGCCGTCAATATTCCTATGCCCTGGCACCCAGATGAGGTTTATATTAAAATGCTGGGCCATCTCATTTAGAGATGAGCGACATTGTTGGGCCACTAGTGAGTTAAGGAAGACTGATTCTAGAGATTTGATAGCGGCTTGACTATCTGAATAAATGGTTATATCCTTTCTGGATACGACATTCATTCTCAGCCAGGATGCTACCTCTTCTATCGCTATAACCTCTGCCTGAAAAACGCTACAGTAACCTCGCAGCGATACTTATCTTCAGTTCCTTAGAGTAAATACCATAACATGCCTGGATATTTAGCTTGGAACCATCTGTGTAGAAATTAATATGGCCCCTTCTTCCCGGGAGTCATCCCTAGATGGAATGTGAGTTGCGTAATCCCTTTTGAGTTAGATTACTGGAACAATATAGTCCAAATTAGAGGGTACAGACCTCAAACTATGAAGAATAGTTGACTGTCCTGTTCTATCCTCGGACCAGCAGACAGTTTCCCTGGCCTGTGCTGCCATCCGTTTACCTAGCAGGTCAAGAGGAACGAGATTAAAGAGGACCTCCAAGGCGTCAGTCGGTGTAGTCCTGAGTGCACCACTGATACACATGGGAGCTGCCCTTTGAACTCTTTGCAATTTTTTGTAATAGGTGACCTTGTCTAAGACAGGCCACCATACCACAATGCCATATAAAAGAATCGGTCGAATGACCACTGTGTAAAGCCAGTAAACAATACGAGGTGATAACCCCCATCTTCCACCCACCGCTTTTTTACAAGAGTATAGCGCTACAGTTGCTTTCCTAACTCTTTCTTCAACGTTAATTTTCCAACTTAATTTCCTATCCAATACCAGACCAAGATTCTTTACACTATATTTAAACATAAGTCTAGTGCCATTTAGCGTAGGTGGTACTAAAATTGGATGTTTGTTATTCCTAGTGAAGAGTACTAGTTCAGTTTTGTTCGGATTTACACCTAAGCCAGCCTCATCTGCCCATGAGACGAGTATATTTAAGGCATCCTGAAGAATTTCACACAGCAACCTTACAGCCGTGCCCCTTTAGTGACAGATTCCCAAGATTTGAGGTAATACTTCTATTTGTGAGTAGCTTTTTAATCAAATTAAGTAGAGAACTGTTAATGCCCAGTTTCTGAAGCTCTGATATGATCATATTTGGGTAAACGTCTAAGGACTTGAATATCTGTTGACCACCATGGAGTTTTTTTCTTTCCCCTGGGCTTTCTTATTGGGCAAGATATCTCCAAAGATTTATTTAATCCTCCCGTTGATTGTTGAACCAGTTTATCAATCTCGTGGACAGTTGGCGGCTCTACGGAGGTTGAAATAGGCAGATGTGCCGCAAGATTCCTGTTATATAAACCCCAGTTTGTACTTTTAACGTTCTGCTGAGCAATAGGAACCGGGGAGTTAACAGTGAGAGTAAATTCTATGTATCGATGATCTGAGAAAGAGTGCTCGGCTGAGACTCACCAGTCAACATTGAAATCAAAAGCGAAGTCCGAGACAAGTGTTATGTCCAGGACTTCTTCCCTATTCTTTATTATAAAGGTTGGTTTGCAGCCTTTGTTGCAGATAAGGAGGTTAGTATTCAAAATATAATCAAAAAGTACCTCACCTCGTTCATTGTCATCTGTGCTACCCCAGACAGTGTGGTGTGCATTTGCGTCACTGCCTATGACTAGCCTAGTTTTGTTGAAAAAGGCCTGCCCTATAGTAGCCTTAAGTAAAGTCGGTGGTAGGCCACCTGTCATGTCGTGAGCCATGTAGGACGAAGCTAGCCAGAAGCATTCAGCTTCTTCTTCAACGGCCGTATCTCGGTCACTATAATTAGAAAGCAAAAACAAGCTAAGATTGGTCTTTGCCAAAATACACGCCCTGGGGTTACCTTCATCATTTGCCACCAGTAGCTTATACACTATCATCCTCAGCCCACAGACTCTTCCTGCATGAACCCAGGGATCTTGTATGAGGATTATGTCATCTCCGCTTTTACTTAAGCGGAGTATAGAATATATCTGAATCAAAAGTGGCTGAGTTAGCACCATCGGGCGTGGCACCTCCCATACAAATAAAATACGGTAAGTGCCATATTTATCGAAATATGAGAGCAATCATACTAAAATTTGGTGTAAGGGATTTGTTTATGGAAATCTATTTCTGAATCAAAACCGGACTGGATTGTACCAGTGGGTGTGTCACCGCCCTAAATCTTAAATATAACTACGGCATATATCGCAAACTATGCAAGCTATTGTACTTAAATTTAATATCAGGATGTCGATCACGAATATAATTTATTGAACCAAAAGTGGGCGGAATTGGAGAAGTGGGCGTGGCAAGTTTCAACTTTTTAATTTTTACTCGATTTTTTTCATTATCTTCCATATTCTTTCGAATTTTTCAACCTTTTTAAACTTCATTCAACTTTCTTCATAAGTTCCTTTAGTTTTTCGACTTATTCATCGATTTTGAATTGTTTCAACATTTTTCAACCCCTTCCCTCTTTTTTTTAGAGCTTTTCAACCTCTCTCAACTTTTTTCAACATTTTGCATATATTTTCGACTTTTTCAACATATTTGAACCTCTGTCAACCTTTTCTACATTTCACATTTTTTTCGACTTATTCAACCTCTTCCACGTCTTTTTAACATTTATTTACAAGGTATGGTATGTGAGTTTCGGTCTGGCCGAAGATAACAACTTAACTTGTTTTTTTTTAATTAAATAATGTCATAGCAGTCAGGAAAGACACTCGCAAGGAGATTATTCCACATTCTAATGGTACGGCCAAAAAACGAATTATTACGATAGTCTGACGTTCTCTCCAGCACCGTCGTGAGCGAGATGGACTTGATGAGACGCCCGAGCGCTTTGAGAGAATGTGGTGACCCGCTCATAAATTTCTCTATAAATATCTATAAAATAGAGTTAAACACTTTTGTTTAAAATAAAAGTTTTATATTTTCACAAAAAAAGATTCCTTTATTATATCTAGTTAACAAATATGTTTCTTAATTGAAAACAAAGCGAGGGTACAAAAAAACCGGGAGCGAAAGAACTTGAATTATTTTTATTTGAAAGTCTTAACTGATCTTTTAACTTGGCGAAATGCTTAGAGCAGCATATCCCATAAGGAATGCCACCAAAGCCAATTTAATACGAATTTAATCGCACAGTAAACAATAACAACGATCGCGACGGCTATTGCTCCGTAGCGCAAAATTGTATTTGGATACGTTTTAATTTGAACAAAAAACAAATGTTATTGCGCTAGCCTTTATATTCGTACAATTGCTTATGTGCACACAAACAATTGTAGATACAAGAGGCGACGAAATATGACGACACAGATCATTGCTGCGACAATGCGGATCAAGTCAAGTGTCGATACCCAAATATAAAGGCACATCGAAAATCAACTGAAACAAAGTTGCCGCAATAGGTTTAGTGTTTCATCTTGGTTATCGTAGCACAAAAGTAAACGGTAAAATAAACTTTTTTTTGTGTCGATAAGAATTTACTAATTTGCTCGCGAGCAAAACTTTGAAACACCGAAAGAATATTAAGCGAATGTATGGCACGTAATTGATGTTAAATTGAAATGCCAATTTTATATGCGCGGGCAATACCACAAAACACCGTTTTATTAATTGAGACTAATTACGTTTTGAATTTAATATTCAATTCACCCCTCTAGTGTATAACACGATTCCCTATCAAAAACCGAACCGGCTTATTAACTACCCTACCGCTCCTAGTGCGGATGAGTGTTTTAGGCGCTGGTGTGCTGTGGTTGTTACTCGGGATTGATGTCGTCTGGGGTGGTGGAAATGCCGCTGTTGGCATCGGTGCTACTTCTTCGGTATTTGTTGTCGTCTTAGGCGTTTCCGTGTAACATTCTTCGCTTGATGGAGTCTATGTTGTAGGAACGCTTGACTGCACTGGTTCAGGGTCGCATATCGACACTGGAACGTCGTCTTCTTGGATCACAAACGCGGCCTTTAACCTATCGATTGATATCTTTGCCGATTTCCCTTTAATCAAAACTTTATAATATTTGTCGTAACGCTGCAGCACTTTAAAGGGACCATAGTATCGTGGCTTTAATGGTCGCTGTACGCTGTCGTTTCGTACAAAAACGTGGGTGGCTGTGGCGAAGTTGCGTTGTGCAAAAACTGCTGGATCACTGTGATGAGCTGCTGGCTTGGGGGACACCCGAAGCATCGTTCTTCGCAAGTTTTGTGCGAATTTGGTCTCCGTGAAATTTACTGGAGATGGGGCTAGAAACTCGCCCGGTAACTTCAATGTAGCACCATAGACCATTTCTGCAGGTGTAGCGTCGATGGTGGCAAAGGCCCGATTAAATCAATGTTGATATGCTCAAACCGCTCGCTGGGGTCGGTGTATGTACCAATCGCCGTTTTGTTCTGGCGATGTACCTTACTTCGCTGGCATGGTATGCAGTATTGCACGAATTTTTTTATGTCCATATTCATGCCAGGCCAAACGAATCGCTTCGCTATTAGTCGCGTAGAAGACTTTTCGCTGGGATGGCTTAAATCGTGAATTTTTTCTAAAATTTGCAACCTGAATTTTGCTGGAACGAGTTGTCGAATTTTGTTGTGAGCCACGTCATAAGGTGCCGCTGCCGGGTAGAGTTACTTTTTTAATCACAAGCGAAATTGCTTCAAGACTTTTGTTGGTAATTATTTCGATTATTTCCGCATCTCGCAGCTGCTCTTCGGCAAAATCGTCAAAATTGATGGCGCTAGATGAGGTTTTCAACTGCTGGATTCGCGATAAACTGCGACTGAATTTTCTATTCCGGGCAGGTGACGTAAATCCGTTGAAAATTGACCAATATAGTCGAGATGGCGTGCTTGGCGTAGCGATGCTTTGTCCAAATTCTGTTGGAAAGCGAAAGTTAGCGGCTTGTGGTCAGTGTAAATGACGAAAGTCCTCCCTTCAACCATATGCTTAATATTTTTTTTACGGCAAGGAGCTCGCGGTCGTAAGTACTGTACATTTTTTTCAGCATCTCTCGTTTACTCGTCTCAAATGCTGCAGTGGTACACGGGTCCCATTTTAGAGGCGTGCGGTTATTTTTCTTGTTGCCGTTGATCATTCCTTGAAGCACCATCTGCGTTGTCGCCGCGTTAGGTATGAAACGGCGATAGCAATTAATCATACCCAAGAACAGCTTCAGATCTCTGGCTGTTGGCGGTAAAAGGAAGTTCTTAATCACTTCTACTTTTTCGCGAAGTGGACGGATCCCTGCTGCAGCTACTAATTGTCCCAGGAATTTCACCTCGGTTTGACCAAAAACGCATTTGGCGACGTTAATTGCCGTCTGAATTTTTGACCATATGAAGCGGGCTCACCCAGTTGCTATCCGATGGTTCGCAAATTCCCTGTTCGACTAAAAACTGGAACTCTGTCCGAGCTGCGTCCAGCTTGTCTGGACCTAACCTTCGCGGGCGTGCGAAAACTGGTGGGCCGTAGGTCTCGTTCGATGAACCGTTGGCCGCGAATAGTCGTAGTTGCTCTGGTCGTCTCAGCGTTTCGTTGTATGTCGGGGGAACGACGGACGCATCGGCTCCGGTATCAATTAAAAACTTCATCGTTGATACGGCATCGGTGATGTACAGGCGATAGACTTGCGTCGCCACAATATCGCCTGCGAGCGTGGGTATCGAAACTAGTTTTTGTCGTCCCCATCGAAATAACAATGTGGCCGGCAATGACGAGAGGTTGGACCAAATTTTTTTATGGTACCAACACGTCAATTCTGTATGTTTATTAGCGCAACTCGTGATGGGGCTCTCATTTCGCTTATCATCCAGCCAATCTGGATTCTGGCGGAATTTAAACGCTTCCGCCTTTAAAAGCTCTCGATGTCGGAAACGGAGCTTACTGGCAGCCGCGCGAGAAGTTGACGGACCCCTGAAGTCCCTTGACCTGGTCCGCCATCATGAAGGCTGCCTTGGGGTTTCCGAAATATTTGTTTATAAAACATATCTTCTAAGCGATTCAACTTTTGTGCAAATATTTCCTCATGTATCGGTTTCTTGGGCCCCGTGCATATGCGCTTGTAGAGGCCACTACATTCAGACGACCCCTGCAGGATCTACTGCACATGTGTTGGTATCTGCGCATCCACAGATTTTGAAGAAATTCTGTGCCCAGGCCGTCTTCACCTAAATGTCTCATTTCGGCCAATAGTGCCGAGGCGCCGTAGTGTTCGGCGTGACGGGTTTGACTACGATGTCGTGCAGTGGTTGTAACATCCTTGTGTTGATCGCTGCCAACAACGCGCCGTGTTTCACGCCATCAACTTAACTTTGTAAGCTGAAAACTGGGCCTCTAGCTGTCAGAACCAAGTTCGGGCCAAGATCGGTTGGGGCCGGATTTTGGCACCCAGGCCTTGGACGACGGAGCCTTCGTCTTCGGTACGCTCTTGCATTGATTGTTGCGGGGCCGTGGTGACTGCAGGTTGTACCATTTACGAATTTACAATAGGAATTTAATCGCACAGTAAACAATAACAACGATCGCGACGGCTATTGCTCCGTAGCGCAAAATTGTATTTGGATACCTTTTAATATAAGCAAAAAACAAACGTTGTGTGTACACAAACAATTGTGCATACAAGAGGCGACGAAATACGACGACACAGATTATTGCTGCAACAATGCGGATCAAGTCAAGTGTCGACCCAAATATAAAGGCACATCGAAAATCAACTGAAACAAAGTTGCCGCAATGGGTTTAGTGTTTCATCTTGGTGATCGTAGCGCACAAAGTAAACGATAAAATAAAAATGTTTTGTGTCGATAAGAATTTACTAATTTATAATATTAAGAAATGGCAATTTTGTTTGCGCGGGCTCTAAAAGCCCCTGCTCACAAGTGCGAAATGTAATCCAGTTTACATCAAATATAGATAAAATAAACAGTTTTAAGAAACCTAGACATTTGACCAAGACCTAGACCGCTTCACACACAAATTTTTTTCGGTTACGCGTTTGATCGTTGATTTTTGAAAAATATTAATTTTTGGCAAAATGTAAATTTTCATTTTTTGTGCACAAACTTGAGGTCGTTTTAGGCTATAAATAGAAAAATATGTATCCAAAAAAATTTTAAAAAAATGTCCCGGAAGCCCTTAAGGAGTTCAATCGATGCGTATATGAATGCCGATCAGGCCATTGCTCCAAACGTTCTAAAAATCCCAACACGCTGCTTCATAACATAAACATGAACCAGCCATACCACAAGAAGGCCTCCTTGCAGGCAACCGAAGCAGCACCGCATCAACCAGGTGTAACCGAAACAAAAAATGAACAATCAGAAAATAAAGTCAGTCTTGTGACCAATAACAACAATAAGAACTCCAGTTACGCCTTATTAGGGACAGCTCGAATCCAGATTGAAACAGCTAACGGACAACTCGTGGAGTGCCGAGCGATATTGGACTCAGGCTCTCAGATGAACTTCATAACAGATCGCCTGTTAAAGAGACTGGGCGGCAAGCCTAGACAAATGTATATGAGTGTAGAAGGAATTTCCGCCAGTGAGACAAAGATGAGGCATCAAACAACGATTCGTATCAAGTAAAGTTCAAACAAATTTACTGCTGACATGGAGGCACACGTCATACCAAGGATCGTGTCTGATCAACCAGCATAACATTTAAATATTGCCAGCTGGGCCATTCCACAAGGCATCATTCTCTCAGATCCTCGCAGAACCCGGCCGGGTTGGTTGCCTATTAGAAGCTGAAATTTTCCTTGACCTATTGACCTGACCGGTGAACAGATAACATTGGCCGGAGCTCGCCCAGTTGTTCATAAGGTTCACGGTTCTGGGAAGCAGAAGAAATACCAGATTCAGACACACAGACACACTTCTTGCAATACACTTTTCGAGGCAATGATGGAAGATTTGTAGTAAAACTTCCACTCAAAGAACACTCAGCAATACATCTCCTTTATGAGGAAATATGAATCGCTGGAGCAAATGACTCAAGTTAACTCTAACGACATCTCATCGTATTACTTCATACCTTCAGAATACATCAGTACGTGCTTAAAACTGATGTAGAAAAAATTTACCGACAAATATAGATCAACAAAAACTATCGAAATCTACACCTCATCATGTGGTGGGAGCATCCCACAGAACCCATCAAACTTATCATCTGAATACTGTCACATACGGCACCGCGCTATCTAACTCGGCTAACAGAGGGGTATCAAGGACGATATCCGTACGGGGCCACGTCCTTAAAGAACGATTTTTATGTGGATGATGGACTGATTGGAGCGAATGCAATACAAAAGGCTTTGGAAAGTCAACATCAATTCATTATCATGCTGGGCACAACTGGAATGACGCTCAAAAAAATTGTGTGCTAATGACCCCAGAATTTTGCGCCGGATCGCTCCAGAAGACAAGGAGATTGATCTTCACTTCGCCTCAGAAGATAGCCAATCTGCAAAGACTATAGGCTTGTTATGATCACCAAAGTCCGATGTATTCTGTTTCAAGGCCAAAGGTGAGCACAGAAAAATAACAAAACGAACCATGAGTTCAGATTTAGCAAACATTTATGACCCACTGCGTTTAATTGGTCCAGTCCTTGTGACAGGAAAAATCCATCTGCAAGATGTATGGCAGTTAAAACTTCACTGGGAACAAAAAAAAAAAACCATGGACATCCTACAAAGAAGAGTTAGTTAAACATTGTAAAGGTGTCGATATATGTTTTTGGAAGTAAGGGTTTTGCAAATGTGGAGCTACATGCATTTGCTGATGTAAATTTTCTATGCTGCAAATCTCGAGTCGAACCAATAAAACTTTAAACGATACCACGCTTGAAGTTGTGCGCAGCCTTCCTGGTAGCCGAGCTCATGGTAAGAGTGAAGCTTGATTTGGGCTATCTGGACAAGGCATCTTATTACTGGACGGATCCTCAAATTGTACTTTCCTGGATAAACAATCACCCTGGTAAGTTAACAGCCTATATCGAACACAGAATCGTCAAAATTCTTCGCTTAACTATTCCTGATCAATGGCGGTATGTTCCATCTAAACAAAATCCTGCTTATATTCTTTGAAGAGGAATCAAACCACGAGAATTTTCACTCTTCTACACATGGTTATATGGCTCATTGTTCCTATATCAACCAAGCTGTGGCCAGCTCCCTTTAAAAAGAAATTAACCATCGAAGACAACAATGCCGTTGTAGCTCTAACAACGCAACAATCAGCTGAAGTGCACCCATTGGCTTATGCAATTTCTTCTAAAAACTCGTTCTCACATGCGCAACGAGTGATTGGATTTGTGTTATGGCTTAAAAAAAATCTAAGGCAACCAAGATACTCGCGGCCAGGACACATTCATCTCTCACCATTAGATCTTGACGCAGCCCTCAAGATTATTGTGCGGCAAATCCAGTCATCAGATTTTTTTAATGTAAAGAAAATACTACAAAAAGACACATTTGTACCAAAATGCCATTAAAGTTCATTAATCTATTCCTAGATGAGGAAGGGATAGTTCGAGTTAGAGGACAAATGAATTCGTTAGCACAACAGTTCGTTGCGAATCACCAAATGATTTTGTCAGGCAACGACCCAGTGACAAGATTGCTTATGGAATAAATAAAAAAAAGAACTCCACAGGCAGGCGTTGCTTGCACAAGTAAGACAAGCTTTTTAGCCTCTTAAAGCAAAGAGCCTTGCAAGATCCATTTTTCAACGATGCGTCAGATGTACACGAGCAAAACCCAGCGTCTACAATCAAATTATGGGAAACTTGCTAGCCCATCGGGTCACCTCAGCCATTTTTAAATGCTGGCGTCGATGATTGCGGCCCATCCTGGGTACACTTCAAAACCAGATGCAAGCGACCTCATAAGACATACCTAGCAGTGTTTTGCTGCTTTGCAACGAAGGCAGTACATTTAGAACTAGTCACCGACCTAACTATTGACGCATTCATAGGGGTGTTAAAACGATTTGTCGCAAGACATTATACTGCGACAATGCAACCAATTTCGTAGGTGGCAGGAACCAACTGCAGGAGCTCGATAGTAAATCTACTCTCAATCACTAAAGGATTTCATCATTGGAGCATGCAGCGTAAGGGGAATGGAGTTTTATTTTATTCCACTTTGGGAATTATGGGAAGCAGCAGTAAAATCTTGAAAACACTTTAGTGAAAAATGTATCGACAGCATCTCTCACGTATGAAGAGCTTGAAACTGTCTGTATTGAAATAGAAGCAATTTTAAATTCTCGACCACTCATTCCTAGTTCATCAAATGCGAATGGCTTAAATACGATAACTCCTTCTCACTTCCTAATCGGTGAGGAACTCACTTCCAGCGTTGATATAATACGTGCAGCAGATCCAAAACGAAAAGCTCGTATCAGAGATCAAACATCATTTTTGGCAACGTTGGTCACGGGAGTACCTTAACTGTAAGTAATATCCAGCTCAACACATTGGTCCTTGTCAAGGAAGATAACCTCCCAGCATTACAATGGTCATTAAGGCGCATCATTAAGGTCTACAAGGGTGACGATGGCGTAGTGAGAGTATGTGTCGTCAAAACAAAAAGAGGTATTCAAGAGGCCAGGTCACAGGTTAGCTGCATTGTTTTCAGAAAGGAATGATGATCCAGCCGAGTCAACAAAGAAAACTTCAACACAGCAAGTTTGCAACATCATCGCTGAGGAAAAACAACGTGAACAAATACAAAGGTCATCAAGTCAACCTCCAGTGTCTCTCCTCATCAGCATTCCCTTAACCAGAATCAGAAAACTAAGTATAGTACACACAGGCTCAACTTCCATAAAACGAGAGCGTCTAAGCCCTGGAATGATGCTTACTATGATAGCATTATGCTATGAATGCTGCCTCTTGCATTAAGCAACATAACAAAGTTCGACAACAAACCGAAGATTTATTTTGAAAAAATGAGCAACATTAAACAACAAGTAAAACAAGAAATGTACCTGATCACTGATGGGACTACAACGCTGAAAAAACTATGCGACAATTTTTCAGATAATTCAAGGTGCAAGTTTTTACTCAACTTCTATGACAACATATGGGATGAATTCAAAACTCAGCCTCATTTCTGCAAAACGGACAAAAAAAGGTGCAGTTGACATCATTGGAAATGTAGTTAATTCATTTTTTGGCGTCCTTGATTCAAATTACGCCAGAAAGATGTTAGAAACTATTGAAATTGAAATTGAAACTATTGAAAAATAAAGGAACAACGATGGAATCAAACTCCATTAATTTATTCTACAATCAACATTATGAAAGCAAATCTACTAAACACTCAGGCAAAGTTCGATGGAATTTACACTTGAATCGACAATTTGCTTTATGGTAACTTATGAAATACACCGTTGCATGAACTACGCGTATCTCAAAACATAATCACGCTGTCAGTTCAAATGCTCATCATAGTTTCCAACTTGCTCTGGACATATTCATACATAACAGATGTCCTCATCGACAGCCACCATGGAATGGTCAACCCACTCTTGATAACTCCACACCAGATCAGTGAAGAAATCTTTGAGATAAAAGTTCACCTTCCATCAAATTTAGAACTACCTATCCATCAAGACAACCTACTTGGGTCTTATAAATTTAGCAAAAAATCACGTGATGTTCAGCATCGAAATACCACTAGTTGATCCAACGGAGTTTGAATTGTTGCATCTCGTTCCAATTGCTGCATCAAACTCACTATTCTACAAAATGTCTTGTCATCAACCCACATCGCGATGAGTTCCTGCCGATGTCACAAGAACAGCTTGATGCATGAACTGGAGCAACTTAAACTCACTGATAGCGGATTAATACAATATCGCGAGGAGTGCACCATCAAAAACAGCTTTATGACGATAATGGGTCGTATACAAAGTTAAAACATCCAAATTCAACATTCCGTTTGGGTTAAATAAACAATATGCCACAAACACAGCTTCCACGCACCAGTGCATCCACTCTCCCGCATGAATACACCATGAAGCAAAGTTTACTCGTCAGTTACTGTCATCCTGGAAACAACATACATAATAAGAATGCTTAAGAAGATAACACAAGTACAGCCAGTCACGTTGCTACGACAACAATACCAGGTCACAGATACACCGTGTTAGTCGTTGGTGACCAGTATATTTAGACATATTATTTTGTTGACAAATGATTGTTAATAAGTTTTTTATGCATTTGCTAAAATTCGATTGTGTATTTATAGGGATAACAATTCATTTACAAAAACGCTTTCATTGTAGTTAATGCAGTGTATATAATAATTCAAGCATATAATAATATTTGTTTACTTTAAGGCATAACATATTTTACAACAATCACCCTTAATACAATTTAGTTCTTGTTGTTATTGTATTTATTTCTTATTTAATTAAATTTACCTGTCTTCTTTTTTGCTGACTTTTTTGGATAATTTCTTAAGTTTCTTTTGACTAAGGAAATTGCCGATTTAATATTTTTTGCATATTTTAGGACATTAAGTAAAATGCTAAGTTAATACCTTTTGAAATTATGTAAATCGCTGTTTTAAGACCTTTTTTTGTTGAAATTTAGTTTTACAAAATTCGATATTTTTACTTTGGCAATTTTATGTTTCAATTTTAGCTTGACCTAATCATATTTTAGTATATAAGACAAGAATTGCATTTTAATAAACAGAGTTAATTAATCACATGAAGAAACTGCGTGTAATTTTAATTTCTCACGAAGTCAATCGCAAGTACTGTGATCTTCAAATTTTATCATCAACAAACAAGAAGTCTTATATGCCATTGGCTTACCCTTGTAAGGTGTTTACTATAAACAACCATAAAGTGAAAAACATTTAGAAGAGCGATGTAAAAATACAAATTTAAGAGCGATTGAAATATATTTTTAGTTTTATTACAGAAGTGTACCATGTTGCCAAATTCACCACATAAACCAATTTTTTCCCGATTCCCTCATAGATCAAAATGCATCGTAAATTTTCCCCCAATACCTCTGCCGCACAGTGGATTCGTTTGAATGGATCGGCAGACATAAATAATAACAATAGCACTACACTCTTGGAATCCGGTAGAGATGTTTTTTTACGTTAAAACAAAAAAAATTGTGGATATTGAAAAAATACACTAACGTACACGCCTACCTCCCACACAAAGGTGGGATGTGGTTGAGGCTTTTTCATCAAAATGGGTATCAATTACCATTAACTTGCCAATGTTTGATTTCAAAAATGCTAAAAATTGTGAGATATCTTTTATAGTTTTCAACTTATTAAAGAAAACCCGTTTTGAAAAGCATTTGATTTTATATCTCCAAGGGGAATGAAAAGGCAATAAATACCCTTTATTTGTTTTCCTCCCTCTAATCGAATACCTTTCTAAATTTTAGCAACACCCCTCACACTGAAAGCTTTTACGATTATTGCAAAGGGTTGCAAAATGTGAAGAAATAAAAATAGGAAAGTGGTGGAACTTTGGATTTTGGTTAATTATATTTTATTACATAGTATACAAACAGATTAAGGAAATCCGGGAATATATATATTTTTTTACTGTTAAAGTTTGCGATATTTCTCAGTCATGACTTTTTAAGCTCTAATTTTCAAAAAGTCAGCATAATTCACAAAAATAAAAACCTCAAACTTTTCTCTTTTAGCCAATATGCTTCTTTAGAAAATTGTAATACAAATAAATTAGTAAGAGCATTTCATAAAAGTCAATATACTTATTTTTTTTTTCTTCTAAAACTACATTAGGAAAAACTGGATAAAAAAAATGCTTTGGAGCTAGAGTTTGAAAATTTGTTACTTTTACCATTTTTCATTCATCGTTAAAATTCAAATAAACGCGATAGAAAAAATATAAATTGGTTTTTATAAAGTCGAAACTATGTACTTTCTGTCAATATGCTACATCAGCGAATTTTGCTTCAAACAAGTAAACTAGAGCGCTCTATCCTACAGTTGCTTATATACAATATAAAAATTTCCGTAGAAAGCTCAACTTTAAGCCCACAGTGTCACTAAACCCAAAAAAAAAAAATGTGGAACTTTTAGTTTTGTTTTTTCTTCTCCAAGTATTATCTGAGACTGTCTTAAAAAAATTTTAAATCTCTAGCACTTTAACTTTTTTTCCACAATCTCCCACTGTGTCCCGTTTTAATATTAATATTGTATTGTTACAGCAGAGTTCCAACTTAATATATGATGTTGAACTTTTATAAAATTTAAAAGTGTTAATTTTATATAAGAAAGTAAAATAATTTTTTTATATTTTCTAGAAATAATTCGATTTATTCTCATATGTCAGCAGTTACAAACACAACTTCTCGTTTCAAGACAAAAGCTGCCATGAAGGGTTATGAGAATATTGCGTCCGACTTTAACATACATAAGGAACTCGAAACTAAATCAAGAACTGCATGCAAACTTACAGCTTTAGCAGAAATCGCACTGGGTAATGAGAATACTGATTCACATAATTTAGCTTTGGAGAAGAGAGTTAGTAGCAGTTTTGTTCAACTGAACGCATCCGAATGTATTAATATAACACTAAATGATAATCCAAAAAATATAAATGTTTATGATAACAAAAAATACCAAAAAAATAATGATTCACAAAGCACAACTTCATCTAAAACAATAATGCATTTATCAATAATAGCAACTGATGGACAAGAGACTGACAAGATAATTATTCCTGAAAGGCCATTTAAGAACATTGGTCTCGAAGAAAAAGAAACAATCAAATTCCAAAAGCCTAAATCTACTGTTAATTTACTAAATACTGATGACAATAGTGTATCAACAGTATCTTATTCCGACCGTGATGATTTTGATTTTGGTTCGATAAGCTGTGACGATGACATTAGTGTTAGAAATAGTATAAGCAAAGTTGAAAAAAACAATTGTTCAAACAGCAGCTCAAGAGCCACTACTAAAACATTTGAAAATAAATCTCTTATAATGGGTCGCATATTTAAAAACGTAACTGCAAAAAAGAAACTAAATCAATTAAAAACAAAAATAAATTCAGTTCAAAATGACCCACTACCACCTAGAGCAGATCTTAATCAAATATTTGATGAGTTAAGAGGAAATACTATATCTAAAGGTCTTGATGTTGGCAATAAAAGGGAACTTGACTCTGTGCTATCAGATGTTGTCAAGGACGATCAGATCAAACATTCGTCAAATATAACTAAAATTTTGACACAAAAAACTAAAAAAAACACAAAAATTAAATTAACTGAAAAACGTGGTCGAAACTTTACTAAGTTGCAATCAGAACTAGGAATGAGTCCTGATGAATTAGCTAAACTAATTGATGAAGGGCAAAGAAAATCCAAAAGACGTTGTGCAACTAATCGACCTAAAAAACTTGTTGAAATGTGGAGCTCTGATGAGTACGAGGAGTTTTTATCCACCAAAGACATTTTTGCACTTATCGAGGAAAAAGAAAAGGAAGAAAAAAAGAGGAAAAGAAAAAGTAGTACAACTGTACTAAATAATGTAGAATATAAATATAGTTCAGCAATCGAAAGCACAAAAATTTGCACTTTAAAGAAGAACTCTAGACTTAATGATGAGGGCTCCAATAAGCGACCATTATTGCAACGTAAAATAAGTCAGCGAAAAGAAGTAGAACCAAATCAAAATTTTAAATTACGAAAAGAAAAAACAACGGACATAGGTGTTGTATCAAAAATCTCCAAAACAGAAGGCAGAGATTCTTTATTAGAGAACTTCAAAAAAAGATCAAAGGTGAATAAACTAAATGGAGATGAACTCAAATCATCTAAGAAAGAAGCTGTGTCAAAGACCATAGATAAGTCCAACTCAAGCAAAAACGCCAAAGGTAAGAAAAAGTCGCAGACTACTTTGTCGTTACCAAGACGCAAAAGAGTAGCTTCTGAAAAACTATACTATTGGTCATCATCCAGTGATGAAGATTTCGGAAAAATTTGTACTACAAATGATCAAAATTTCGAAAGTGGAGAGCAATATCAAAAACATGGTTGGATTGTTGGTGACTCTCATAAGAAGCTTGTAACTTTACTTGCTATAGCAAAGGGCAACAAAAAAGTTGACAAATGTAGTGTAAAAAAAGAAACATCAAAAAAAAAAAGTTTAAGTAAATAGTAATTCTAATTGTAAGCTTATGTATTTCTAAGACTTTTCTTATATATTTTTCAAAAGTAAAGCATAGCTTAATATATATGTATATATATAAAGATACATTTTCTTATTTTTATGAACTTTGGTAATATCGGAATATTTTTAAGAAAATTATTTTTGCGGCACTCGTGTAAGTTAAGTTCGATCATTTAAAAAATCTCCTGATGTGAAAAAATCTGAGCATTTGTCCTCAAATGTTTAATTGGACAATTTTCTACACGCTCGTAAGATATTTGTTTTGAACAATTTTCAATATCTTTAGAAGAAAAATGTATGACCATTTGAATGCTAATTTTAAAGGGGTAGGACGATACTAAATGATGCTTTTATTAAAAATACGCTGAACAAATTTTTTTGAATCCTATATATGGCCCCAAAAGTAGACGAAAATCCTCATTTTTTAGGTGCTCAAATGTTTCAGAATTTTGAGGCCAGATTCGGATTCAGCGCAAAAGGTTTTTTTTTAAAAATCGATACTCAGCGTTTATTACAAATGAACTTACAGACAGTTAGCACATATCAATATTCATGTAAAGTTACAAATTTATTCAAGGCTTTATTTTAACCTTCTTTGATAAAAAGGAACATCAACTAGGAAATATGGACATACACATAAGTTTCGATTCCTAAAATCTTATCATTATGTCTTTGGTTCTTGCCACATCACCATTCAAATTAAATTCCTTATTTAACAACGAAAAAATGCACGGCAGGCTTTAACCAGTTTAAATGCAATTTTGACTTTCAAAACGAAACTTGAATGGGGAATTATTTGGGATGTATTTTAAAGTCGAAATCAAAAGGGAAAAAATCCTGAGCTTTTTTTAAAAGGAGTTACAATACTAACAATGCTAAATTTTTCAAGAAATCTTTTTGTTTTGGCTTAAAAAATAATTAAACCTATTAAAAATAAAAAAAAAAACTATTTAATCGAAATTGTGACATTTTTACTTAGGCGTGCCAAAGTGCTCCGTTTCGTATTTGAAATACGTTTTTAGAAATTGGCAAGCAGCATAACTCGCGTAATAGAAACATTATCTAGAGAATATGAATTTTCTATATTTTCTATTTTTTTTTTGTTAACATTCAAGTGCGAATTTCGAGGGTCAGAAATTGATATTTCATTCAAGTTTCAGTTTTTACACAACAATTGACATTCTTTAGGTATACTCATCTAGATTATCCCAAATTATGTTCTTTTTTTTCTTTTAGATTTACAGCCAGATTATGTAAAACGCGACGCGGCGAGTCACATTTTCGTGTGAGCAGCCAATTGCGTATTATATAAGCTCACTCAATCTTTTCATCGTCAAAATGTGATGGATAGCGTGTGCCTTACGTTTTTTTGGTATTATGCACAGGTACGAAGAGGCACAAAACGCACTTCAGCTGTCAAATTCTTCACTTGCCTTTATGCTTGCGTCTACTTTTTCTAATTTGATTTTCATTATTTTATTAAATTTTTTAATAAATATTAAACTGATATATTTATTAATTTGGTGTTTAAACATTATTATGCAAAATCAAATAAAAAAAAAACAGATTTCAAAGAAAAAAAGAATTCTGTTCTGCATCCAGTGGCATGAATCAATAAAATACAGATTGCGCCATTCGGCGCACGAAATTTGATTTGTTCTGCGCACGTTCAGCACTGACGTCATTTTAAACATGTTCCTATTGGCTAAAAATTGTGAGCAGGAGAAATCAAAAAAATATGAGGAGAACGTAACAGTGGAACAAATTGACTCGTTTATGTACATTATTTGATAGTACGTAAGGTGATGTGATATCGGACTATTTTTTGGTTTTTGTGTCAAACTTCGTAAGAAATTTAATATGGTGCAAGCAACAATGTTTAATAAAACTTAGTCAATATTTTTTGAATTGAACTTTGAAAGGTACTTACAATTACATATTGCATATATTACATCAAATAAGGAAGTTTGAAGGTTTCTTTGTTTATTAAATTTTCTCTTCCGATTAGGATATTTTTCTTTAATTTCATTATTTAAAAGTCTTATTCTAAAAAACATTTTAGCTAATACAGTGTTATTCACTGGGTAATGTCGGCTTCCGTCCAGTTTTGTCTTTTATCGCCATTCTTCATTTTTTTCACCTGCCCTGCAGTAAATATTCGCCCCAACGTTTCTTCTAAATTTTGGTTAGATAAACTTACGCTATCTAATTGTTGACGCAGCTCTTCTATTGTATGCAAAGATTGGCTATAAAAATTTTTCATTGTTTCTTTTTCGAGCCGCAATGACACTATAGAAAATTTAAGTTAATTTTTCTCAGGAATTTCGTTGTACCGTGATTATTTTTAACTTTTACTTATAATTTACTTACATTTGCTGTTCCAAAGCACGTATTTGAAGGTTAAGAGCATTATTATTAATGTCTCTACACTCATCACCATGTTCTATAACAACACTATTTTCGTCGTTGCATTGTTGTGTGAAGTTTATCTCTTGTAAAGGCTGCTTAACACTTGGGACTACATTTGGCTTAAGCTTGGGCACATTATTTAAAGTTAGTCCTATTTAATATACATAAGATGACGTCACGTTAGAGGCTTAAGTATACACTCAGCTGACATGGGTTGCACCTTACCCAATTCAATTTTAAAATTTCACTGAAAGTTTTCATTTTTGAAGTGTAACGAGCACATTCTGTCATGCTTAGTAAGTGGTCTGCTTCTTGCGCAAAAGTCAAATCAGCACTTCAATTGCTCCGGCTCACTTGGAAACCTGAAGTAATGTATTACTTCTCCAGAGCCTATTATACCAATCATATATAGATTTCGTCTTAGCCACAAAATATATTCAAATTTATTCCCAAATATCTTACTTTTTTTGCGGCTGTTTTGTTTGCAGCTGCCCACTGTACACTTCATGACTAGCAAAACGTCAATATACGTTATCTATTTTTTTTTGTTTTAAGCTTATTGAACACTTATTTGAAATTAAAAGTTGTTTTATTTACTGGTTTTTCACTTAAAATAATTAATTAAACACTATAATTGCACTTGAACACTTCAAAACAAAAGGTTTTAGCGATTTCAAATTTTTTGTTAACAATCTCTCTCACAGAGTTGCCAAAACTCAAAATACGACATATTAATAATAAATTTTTTTGTAAGATCTGTTCAAAGCGAAGAATAATTTATCATTCTTAGGTCAAAGAGGCACGTAAAACATTTTATTTATAACTGAATTACAATATCTACGTAACAAATATAATAACGATAGCATATATAGCGAATGGCAGTCCTTGGTGACACAAAAGTCAACATAAAAACAAATAAATAAGATTTGATTTCACAGAGCATAAGGTTGGCAACCTTAGATGTTCAACGCTGACGTCATCAGACGTCAATACATGCGCATGGCGCAATCTGTATTTTATTGATTCATGATCCAGTGGGGCTTGAACATAAGCATTTTGAGCTGCTAAATGCGCAAACGAGATAAGCCAAACTCATTGTTGGTTTTGGTTCGCTGAAAGTATAATAATTTTTTTAACCGAGTCTTATTTGAATTTTTATTTTGTCAGAGTTCCCAGATTTGGGAGTTTTTGTAATTTTAGGTAGTTTTTTGCCATAATTTTCCTATCAAAGTGAAAAACTGAATTGAAAGTTTATTTGCTACTCGATAATTGGAAGAATATTTATAATAACATACATAAGACTACTGTAGCAACGACTTTTTTCTTATTTAAAAACAGTTTCAACATATTTTTAATACCGAAATCTCAAGTTTAAACAAAGCCTTCTCAGGTCAGATTTGAAGAATGCGGTACGCAAGTTGTTGTTAAATGAAATGAAAATTAGAGACGAAGGAGTGGTTATGTGGCGCAATACTATCACAATTATAAAGTAAATAATTGTTTTTTGTAAGATTTCATTGTATCACGCTTGCACACCAGAAGATTTTGGTCATCTATTTCAGGCTTTTAATTATTACATAACATAGTGGTGTCCAGCTCAACGGCACAAAATGATACTTGGGAGCCAAACAGTGCAAGGCGAGGGGTATTTTCAAATAAAACGAGAGGCTGCTATCATAGTACACTTACACACACAAGCAAGATTGAGAACGTGAACTTAATATGAGAGAAGAAAACCTTATCTGTGTAGAAAATTTATGTACCGAACAATGAGTTTATTTTCAAATTGATAATAAACACTCAAACATAAACAAGTCAACCGCACAAATGCTGTGAATCGGAATTTTTGTTCAAGTTATCTTCACTTTGTGAGTTACGCTCTACAGTATTTCGATGTTTGCTCTTGCTCTTAGTACCCGTTCGGAAAAGCTGATTTATTGATAAAATCTATAGCAAGAATATATACACTTTTACTTTTTTCCGGTTTGGCATTTATTTTCGTTTCAAAATCGAAAACATAACACATGATTTTTAACACGACGATGTCCTACCAAAAGTAGTGCGCGATTATTTGTATTACACAGTAATTAAACTTTTCATTGATATGAAAAAAAAATAAATTAAAAAAAAATTACCTTACCTAGTATCGATCTCATGCACTATTAATTATGAGTTCACAGTCCAAACCATTTGACCAGGCTGTCTGTTTTACAGATATTTGTGTAATTTTCACTGTGATTTTGATAATTTGCATATTACATTACGCCTTCGCTTACCATATTGGGCATTATTGTTACATCTAAGTGTAATGTTAGAACAAATGTAATGTAAGACAAAATTAATGCATAGCCCCACAAACTAGTACGATGTCTTCTTTGTAAAGCTGCAAATGAATGAAGACTATTCTCAAAATCTGAGCTCTTAGATTGTGGTCAAGGGTTTTCTGTGGTAAATTGTGTTTTGTAGCTTAGTTTGCCTCACATCGGTATTGCTTTAAAACTTTTAGCAATTAATTAAAAAATTCACAAAGCGCCTGTCCCATTCGATATCTTTTTACTCGAAAATAAAATTTTGACATTTCTCTGAGGTGAATATGATATGTCAAAATTTTCACTAGCCCTGGGGCTAGTACAAATTTTGACAAGTGATAGAAATTCAAATAGCAATCACGTGTAAACAAACATTGTGAAGTTACGTCAAATAAAAAGAAGAAAATTTGTAAGTTACACTGTTTATTTAGAAAATATTAATAGAAATTTTACAATTTTGTATCGTTTTTGACAGTTTTCAAATACGTCCAACTGGTTATAGGACCCGGCTCCGGCAAGTCAACTTACTGCCATCGCGCCCTGGAATTCTATAAAGAACTAAGTCGTAATGTTTGCGTGGTCAATCTCGATCCAGCTAATGAGAATATGGAGTACAAATCAGCCGTTGATGAACAGTCGACTTGTCACTGCTGATGTAATGAATGAGCTACAGCTTAAGCCAAATAGAGCACTAATGTATTGTATGGAATATCTAGAAGAAAATTTCGATTGGTTGGTGATGTATTTACTGGAAACTCTCGATTATACACCCATCATGCGGAAATATGCAAAGTTAAATGCTGCCATATGTTCCATGGTTGAGGATTATGCACTCGTGTCATTTCAATTATTAGATGCACGCAGTACGGATAGCATGTTACGCTTGCACAATCACATCGATAAGACAATGGGTGCAGTAGATGCTGAGACGGAAGCTACGCGACAGGCCAAAGATGTTAAGCCTTATATGAATACTACTAGCTATCCCGGCAGACGTTGTTCTGCCCTTACCGGTAGGTGGCGCGAAGCTGTATGAACTCATGCTATGGAATGTAAAAGCGAATCAGCCCATTTTTAAAGCGAAATCAACTTCTGGCCCTACTATTTTTCTTTTCTAGCAGTACCTTACTGCTAGATGGTGCGATGAGTTTAATTTATTATAGTTTTTGCGTTTTATATTATTACCAAGTCTCAATCATATGCATCAAATAATTGCTGATATATACAAAATGTTGTTTTATTCGCATTTTCTCATTGAAACTTCTTTTTTCCCGTACTTTTAATAAATGTATCTAGTCTCATTCATCTGCATCACAAATTTTGGTATTTTCTTATACGGCAAGCGTGGTACTGCACGGTCTTAGCTGTGCCTTCTTAATATAAAAGATACTTGTAACTTCCATGTGAATCGATGAAGTGGTCTTTGTGAAAATGCTATTTCAAAAATATTTTTGTATGAGGGCCACTCTAAATAAAAGTTTTGTAGGCTTAACTATGCATCTTAACATAAAAGTTACGTGGTGTAAATTCGGTATGAATCGATTAACCGGTCTTAGTGAAAATGATTTTTTAAAAATATATTTGTATGAGGGCCACCCTAAATAAAAATTTTATGGGCCAAACCATGTCTCTTAGTATAAAAGCTACGTGGTGTAAATTCCATGTGAATCGATAGAGTGGGGTTTGTGAAAATGCTATTATAAAAAAAAATTTGTATGAGGGCCACCCTAAATAGAAGTTTTATAGACTAAGCCATGTCTCTTTATATAAAAGCTACGTGGAGTGAATTCCATGTGATTCGATGCAGTGGTCTCTGGGAAAATGCTATTTTAAAAATATTTTTGTATGAGAGCCACCCTACATATGCACCCTAAATAAACAATTTTATTCAAACTATGTCTGTTAACATAAAAGACACGTGGTGTAAGTTCGGTGTGAATCGATGCAGTGGTCTTTGTGAAAATGCTATTTCAAAAATATTTTTGTGTGAGGGCCACCCTAAATAAAAGTTTTGTAGGCTTAACTATGCCTCTTTATATAAAAGCTACTTGGCGTAAATTCGGTGTGAATCGATTATCCGGTCTTAGTGAAAATGATTTTTTTAAAAAATATTTTTGTATGAGGGCCACCCTAAGTAAAAATTTTATGGGCCAAATAGTGTCTCTTCATATAAAAGACACGTGGTGTAAATTCCATCTGAATCGTATAAGTGGTTTATTTTAAAAATATTTTTGCATAAGGGCCACCCTAAATGTGCACCTTAAATAAAAGTTTTACGGGCTTTACTATGCCTCTTAATATAAAAGGCACGTGGTGTAAACTTTATGTTAAATGATGGACTGGTCATTGTGAAAATGCTATTTTAAAAATATTTTGGGTAAGAGCCACCCTAAATATGCCTTCTAAATAAAAGTTTTGTAGGCTTAACTATGCTTCTTAATATAAAAGCTACGTGGTGCAAATTCGGTGTGAATCGATTCATCGGTCTTCGTGAAAATGCTATTTTAAAAATATTTTTGTATGAGAGCCACCCTAAATAGAAGTTTTATAGACTAAGCCATGCCTCTTAATATAAAAGCTACGTGGTGTAAATTCCATGTGAATCGATGCAGTGGTCTTTGGGAAAATGCTATTATAAAAAAAATTTGTATGAGCGCCACCCTAAATAGAATTTAGACCTACCAAATATACACAAAAAATTTCATAAGAATCGGTCAAGCCGTTTGGGAGGAGTACGTTGACAAACACTGTGACACATGAATTTTATATATTAGATTATAAAATAACGTGTCATAGTTACTGGTAACATTTTTCCAAAGCGCTCTCACAAGAAATTGCAGCTTCACAAGAGGCTGCACGATGTTCTGACGGTGGATCACAGGGAGAAAAACATGCAGAAGCAAATGCAAGATCAGGTAAAATATAAAATTTCAAATTTAATTCATGTAATATTTCCTTCTCTTTTTGCAGGCATGACACACGATGAGACAAGACAAATTTATATGTGAAACTAACAGGGCTCGGCGCTACCTTTTAAAATTGAGCTACAGAGCTGCGATTACGTAAAAATTATCTTCAATGGTAAGTTGTATATTAAAATGCATTAAATTCTCTTTTGTATTAACATTCTTTTTACGTATTTAGATTCATCAAATTCTGTACCAGAAGGTGTGGCTGACAAAAGTGCATCTGATGATGAGTGGGAAGTGGCGATGATGCTATGGAATATGATGAAGAAAATGATGTTGAAGTTATGCAAATATAATATAGTTTGTTTTTTTTTGCCAATACATTTTTATGTACAGTTATAAAAATTTAAATTTGTGTGGAACTTGAAAAAAAAAAATAATTTTTAATAGAATAAAGCTTTATTTTTTTCTAAAGTTAAAATGAATATTAAGTGACATAGTGTTTGTATTTCACAATCAATTTCTATAACTTTGGAAAAAAGTTCAAATAAGTTATTATAACTTTGTTTAATGAATTTTTAATAGAATAAAGCTTAATTTTTTTCTAAAGTTAAAATGAATCTTAAGAGATATAGTGTTTGTATTTCACAATCAATTCCTATAACTTTAGAAACATGTTCAAATAAATTATTTTAACTTTGTATATGAAAGGTAATCTGAAACACGGGATTTCCCAGTTCATGTTAATCGGTACATAAACAACACGCATTTTTATAATAAATAATTTATATCGGAAAAAATTCACAAATTTATTTCTCTGCCACAATGAAATGTCAAAATTTCATCGAATGGGACAGCAAAATTGAAAATTTTAGTATCCAGAGTAAAAATTTTACTCACCAGTCTAAAAATAGTTTTCACCGCGATATGCCTGTTATGTCATGCAAATCTGTTACATTTTGCACTAAAAAAAGGTGGCATCATGACAACGTAAAATGTTACGTTTAAAGCTGACAACTCTAGTGACAAAATAACTGGGCGAACGCAATGACGTAAATAATTATATAATTCCAAATTATGGCGCAAGGTGACTAAAAGTGTCGCGCACGCAAAGTGTCACCGCGTTTTACATAATCTGGCTGTAAGTCAAGTTGTTGTCCGTGGCAATTAGTTATACAACTATCATCAACAAAAAATATTTGTTGTCGAGTTCTTGGACAAGATGCATAATAATATACTAAGTAAGTACTATACCATCATCCGAACAAGTCCGTTTTAGGTCACGCAGATTTAAGTCACCTAACAATAAAATGTCGTCATTAGCGTGTAACGAACCGTCGGCTGGGGCTTAAGCTCGCCGGTGTCCAGGGTTCCGCTACAAAAATTTATAACTTGCGAGCTGCTATATTTTTTAAAGAAAGTACAAGTATCCAGTTAAAGAAAACACTACAGACTTAATTTTTATCAAGCTTTAATATAATTCACTTTTTATAGTACATAAATTCATTCTATGCATTTACGTTTCTTAGCTTAATTTATATTTTAGTAAAATGCGTCGTCGCGTCCGTCCGCCTTGAGGATACTGAGTTGTAGTCGTTGTTGTTTTGCCTCACGCTCGCACCGTTCACCCGTTTGTGGCGATCCACCGATAAAACCAACCTACGCTCGCTTATGCGCTGAGCATAATCGTACGTTACTTTGGAAAGCACTAGTAACGGCCAACTACTCAGAGCGAACCACCCTTTCTAAAAGACGACCTACGCTCACTTATGCGCTGAGCGTAACCGTACATCATTTTGCAAAGCACTAGGTACGCCCGACTACTCAGAGCGATCCACCGTTTCTCAAAGATGACCTACGCTCACTTATGCGCTGCGCATAATCGTACCTTACTTTGCATAGCACTAGTAACGCGTGACCACTCACACTCACCCACCGTTTCTAAAAAGTGGATCTATGCTCACTTATGCGCTGAGCGTAATCATACGTTACTTTTCGAAGCACTAGTAACGCGTGATTTTTCAGAGAGAATCACCGTTTCCAGAAGGGGTCCTATGCTCGCTTATACGCTGAGCGTAATCGTACGCTACTTTGCGAAGCACTAGTAACGCATGATTACTCAGAGCGTCCCACCGTTTCCAAATGACCTATGCCCACTTATGCGCTGAGCGTAATCGTACGTTGCTTTCCGAAGCACTAGTAACGCGTGATTACTCAGAGCTTACCACTGTTTCCAAATGAGGACCTATGCTCACTTATGCGCTGAGCGTAATCGTACGTTACTTTGCGAAGCACTAGTAACGCGTGATTTCTCAGAGCATCCCATCGTTTCCAAATGAGGACCTATGCTCACTTTTGCGCTGAGCATAACCGTTCGTTACTTTGCATAGCACTAGTAACGCGTGACCACTCACAACGACCCACCGTTTCTAAAAACTGGACCTATGCTCACTTATACGCTGAGCGTAATCGTACGTCACTTTGCAAAAGCACTAGTAACGCGTGATCACTTACAGTGACCCACCGTTCACTTATGCGCTGAGTGTAACCGTACGCTACTTTGCAAAGCACTAGCAACGTCAGACTACTCAGAGCGACCCATCATTTCTAAAATCTACTGAACGCAAACGTATGCTGTTTTGACTAGCACAAGCAGCATAAGGGGCCGTTCATAAATTACGTAAGACAATTTCATGACTTTTTGACCCCCCGCCCCTCCCCCGAGTAAGATTTTGTAAGATTCTCACTACCCCCCCCCCCCCCTTCCGAAATCTTACGTAAGATTCATAATTAAGGTGAAACTAGTCAAAAAATGTATTTTTCATGTGATGTACTATATTACTATGTATATTTAGTTTTAATATACATATGTTACATATTAAATAAATATTACGAAATTACAAACTACACATTTGTTTTTCAAGATGAATAAAAAAAGTCATCGTTAGTCCATGCGCTTTTCAACCAGTCTGATAGTGAACCTACAATTGGCACACCCGATTCGTCTGTTGAATTTTCTGATTCACATTCAAACTCTGTAACATCAATATCCTCGTCGTCATGCCACTCTGCAACTTGACAAATCTCCGATTGTTTTAAAATGCAAAGGCTTTTCCCCTTTCCACGTTTCAAAATTGAAACTGGTTGAATCATGTGAGTGCGACTACCGTCTTTTCCATGTAGTTTTTTGTGCATTACAGTAGCTTTTTTCGAGGCAAAGTACTGGTCACAAATATTACAAACTCGATCAGCTAAGACGTTTGCAAGCGAAGGACAAAAAAAATCGTAAGGCATGATTTTGAACTGTGGATGTACTTTTGACCAATCGTAATTTAACGCTAAGCGAAGAAATAGAGGACAAAACTGATTGCTGTTTTGGTCTCCTGTTGAAGAAGGAATCGAAAGCGAATCTTCTTGTAGAAGACCACAAGTGCAAGGGGGTGGTTAAGAACCGGGACAACATCAACAAAATTTCAAAGTCGACGTATCTGCGTGTAAATGCCTGAATAATATCAAACTTGTGAGACGGTGTTACAAGTCGACCCTGCGTTTAAACAACATACATCATTCACCCCCCCCCCCTCCCCTGTCGTAAGATGTAGTAAGAATCCGCCGACCCCCCCCCCCCCCCCCCCCCTAAACGTCTTACGTAATTTATGAACGGCCCCTAAGTTGTTTTTACGAAACAAATAATGGGCAAAGAATTCGCTTACCGGAGTACAATTTTACGAGGTGAATGTGTCCTTAACTGGTTCCGCGGTGACTAACTAATATTTTTCAAGTGCCTACATGTTATGTTTCGGCAGTAGTTGTTTGCCTAGTTCCCTTTCGTTCATGGTGACATTGCTTGTTGACATTTTGTTTCACCACGAACAGTTGTTTGGATAGCTCATTTTACAGTGTTGCCGTTTACTTATTTTGATTTTTAGCGGAGCATAATTTTATCAATGTTATTATTTCTCAACGCGATTTACTTATTTAAATGATACACAGCACCATTTGTAGGTTATACCTTTTCTTTTATAAATAAATTCGATTCAATCGTAACAAAAAAATATCAATGATAATACTTATGATTTCCAAGTATTGATAATAGTATAAAAAATAAATGATAATGATGCAAATAAATACAAATAGTTTCCATGCGGCGTGCTGCGCATGTGGACGCAAACGAGGCTTGCTGACTTTCGTCCTCACATTTCCCCATTACATTGGTTTCACAAAAACACAGTCCTTACGTGTGTTTCTGAAACTAAAACATTGACCCCGTCGTTGGGACGCAATTTGATACCGCCGTATGGGTTTTTAATTTGGTAAGTGGCTTGGTTTGTCCCTGGTGAGTGCTTCGTGGTGAATTGTGCCGTGGAGGGGGTTGCGTTGTAATGCACTGTCTGGATTCTTACTGGGAATAAGCTCAGACCGGAGAAGGTACTGTTTATTAAAATTTTTCTTTGTGTTGGCATGAACATCTAAGCGCAGTTGTAGCTTCACCCTCTTGCCCTTTGCATAAGGCACTGGTACCTATTCTGGGCCTAGCAGCTTAGTGCGA
This sequence comes from Tricholauxania praeusta, assembly GCA_949775025.1. Taxonomy (NCBI): domain Eukaryota; kingdom Metazoa; phylum Arthropoda; class Insecta; order Diptera; family Lauxaniidae; genus Tricholauxania; species Tricholauxania praeusta. Next base: position 105,859,359 of record OX459028.1, read on the forward strand.
GAAATCTTGGCTTTTTCCGCATCGAAACGACTCGAGTGCAATCAGAGTCCTTCCTTGAAGCTGGGCTTTTTCCATCGCGGCTTTTTCTCCAGCTGACCGAGCTGTTCTTCGAAGCTGACTCTATTTTTAGGCGACATTCTTTTGTTATATTCGATACCGAGGTTGATCCGGGTGAAAGTGGATGGCTGTAACATAAAACAAAACAGATTAGTTTTATTTGACTATAGAGGACAAGGATATGTGATGGAAAGGTTTTAATTCGCTGAGCCCTTCGTGTTGTTTGTCTTCGTCTCGTTTTAAGCGTAGTATGACTGGAGAGGGATAACTAATGACTTTATACGGTCCAGCATATTTTGGGGCAAGTTTTGCTGTGAAACTTTTGATAAAGGGTGCTGCTTGACCAACACCAATTCTCCAATCTTCGGCTTCCACTGTCGTCGGCGTAAATTATAATGCCTCACCTGGTTATGGGCTGCTTTGACCAGATTATATCTGACTATTTCAAAAATTTCTCTTAGCTGTTCTGCTCTGCATGTCAGCTGCTGAGTTGCTCTACCGGTGCCTGTGGTAACTTCATCATATAGAGCCTTAGGTAATCTTGGTTCTCGTCCTTGGGTGAGGAACGCCGGGCTGTAGCCAGTAGACTCTGATAATTTGTGTTAATGGCTAATGAGATCTCTGGTAGGTTGTCATCCCACAACTTCTGGGTTTTGTTAGCCAGTTGCGCAATCATTGTTTTCACTGTTCGGTTAACCCTTTCAGTAGGACTCTCTTGTGAAGTATAAGGTGTTGTAAAACGTTGCTGAACTCCCACCGTACTCATGAATTCCTTAACGCTGCGGCTGGTAAACTGGGTACCGTTATCTGTGACAAAGATCTTTGGAGCTCCATACCTGGCGAGGATTCTCTCACAGAATACTTTATTACTCCTCCTGCAGTGGCTTTACGTAATGGTACCAGCTCGGTCCATTTAGAGAATTTATCGAAAAATACCAGCATATTGTTTCCGTGTTTCGAACGTGGCGGTGGTCCGATAAAGTTGACACAAACGGTTGACCATGGCTCATCAGGAATACTCGTCAACATCTCGCCCGCTGGTAGTTGTTGGCTAGCTTTGTATTTTTGGCAGGATTCGCAGCTTCTGACGTAAACATGCCTGGCCAATAATACCGATTAACGATTCGAGCAATGGTTTTCCTAACTCTAAGATGGCCTGCGCTATGGCTATCGTGGTTTTCCTGCAGTACTCGGCTCCGCAAAGGAGTAGCCACGCATAGTTTCCATTGTTCACAGTCTTCGTCCCCTGGATGACATGGCAAATGGCGATATAATTGTCCGTTGATTTCGAAGAAATCTGGAAATTTTGCGGGTTGCTTGCGGATTTCCGTCTTTTTCTTTCGTATCCAGGCGCACTCGTCATCACTGATAGTATTTGTGACCGCCATTCGGAAAGATTCTTGCGACTGTCTAGACAAAGCGTTGGCTACCACATTATTTTTATACCCTACACCAAGGGTATATTCACTTTGTCCTTCCGTTTCTAACACATAGAAGGAGGCGTGGCAGGTATGGAAAAGTGTATATATTCTTGATCAGCGCCACCACCTGAGTTGATTTAGCGATGTCCGTCTGTCTGTATGTCTGTCTGTTGAAATAATAGCCATAAAATGCTATTTGTGCTCTAATCTTGTGCAACTTGTAAACACGGATTCCATACTAGATCAAATATGCGTAGCTATTCGTAATAAAAATAATCTGTTGTATATTTGTGCTTCGTATATTCCACCAAATAGCTCATATGACCTATACGCTGCCCATATTGATAATTTAAATCATTTACCAAATGAAAATGGTGATAATCAAATGTGTGTACTTGAAGACTTTAATCTTAGCGACATAGCGTGGTCTTTTATGAATATAGATGATAATTATCTTATCCCCAGTAATGTAAACCGATCGTATGAGATTTATGTTATAGATGGGTTTTTTAGTTTAGACCTTTTGTTTTTATAAATTAAATAAGATTCTAGATTTAATCTTTATTAGCAATAACATTAAATATAATTTAGAAGAGAGTCATTTTCCAATATCTGCTACTGATATGCATCATATTTCGATAGTTCTTACACTAGAGTGTTATAAGTTTTCTAGTATAACTAATGATTATGTTTCAAAAAATTTTAATTTTCGTAGAGGCGATTGGATTGCTTTAAACAATGAAATTGGTTCTATAGATTGGTCCAACATATTTATAAATGATGATTTAAGTCTCTGTTTTAAAGATTTTAAAATAAAACTTGCTGCTGCTTGTTCTAATAACATTCCATTTTTACCAAAAAGGGTCCACAAATTACCGTGGTATACAAAAGGCCTTAAGAAGTTGAAAAATCTTCGAAATAAATTTTATAATTTTTTTATAGAGACGAATGATTCTTCGGACAAACTGAAATACCTTCATTATATGAGAGAACTTAATTTTCTGAACAAATTCTTATATAAGCAGTATAAACTGCATTTTGAAGCTGATATTAGATCAAATCCAAAATCATTTTGGAATTTTATTAATTCAAAAAAAAATGTATTCGTCCATTCCTTTGGGTATGATCTACAATGATATAACTTCAATTTCTGTCAATGAATCTGCTAACTTTTTTGCTGACTTCTTTAATTTTAATTTCGAACAAGATAATTTGATAATCCATTCTGATGCTTTAAATAATATACCCCCTTTAATAGATTTTGGGTCGCTTTCACTAACATTGGAAGATATTGTTAATGGCATTAATCATTTAAAAAATTCGCAAAAATCTGATTTTGATGGAATCTGCCCTTTTTTGCTGAGAAAATGCTGTGTGACTGTGTCAGAGCCTTTGTTGATGTTGTTTAACAAGTCTCTGTCAACAGGTAATTTTATTGATTGCTCGAAGTTGGCTTTTATTAATCCGATCCATAAAAATGGTAACAAAAATAATATCAAGAACTATAGGCCCATAGCTAAACTTTCCACTGTCTCAAAATTATTTGAAAGCATTGTTAAGAACAAAGTATTTTTTGCTGTAAAAAATGCTATTATTCCAATGCAACATGGATTTTTTGCTGGCCGTTCTACGGTTACTAATCTTGTGGTTTTTTCAGATTATTGCATTTCTGCATTTTCTGAGGGCTTGCAGGTGGACACAGTTTATACTGATTTCTCGAAGGCATTTGGCAAGGTCTCTCACAGGGTTCTCATAATGAAATTATTTAAACTTGGGTTTCATTTAAAATTTTTGGATTGGTTAACTTCTTACCTAAATAATAGATTGATTTTGTATTGATTGATGGCGTTAAATCGAAACCTTTTATTGCTATTTCTGGTGTTCCACAAGGAAGTATCTTGGGCCCTCTTCTTTTTATATTATTCATTAATGATATTGGTTTTTGCTTCCAAAATTCACGCTACTTACTTTACGCTGATCATTTGAAAGTGTTTCTAAAGATTTGGAATCTGATGATTCAAAATGATTTAAATAATTTATCTAGATGGTGCTCTCAAAATCAACTATTTTTAAATGTTGATAAATATTGTCATTTAACTTTTTGTAAGTCTGCAGTATACTTTTCTTCAGCTTATTGCTTAAGTAACTCTACTTTAAAATCTGTTAAAGAAGTACTGGATTCAGGTGTTATGTTTGACTCTAAATTCACATTTGTGAGTCACATTAACCTTATGATTCCAAAATGGTATTCAATGCTGGCTTTTATCAGGCGTAGTAGCACTGATTTCAACGATCCGTATACGCGGAAAATTTTATATACAGCCTTTGTTCGTTCAAAGCTTGAATATGCACCTGTAATCTGGCATCCATCTTATCTTAATCACTCGAACAGAATGGAAAGAGTTCAAAAAAGATTTTTAAAATTTGCCCTTAATATTATTACCTTTTCGGAGCCTGTGCCAACCTATAGCTGTCGATGCTTATTAATTAAGCTTAAAAGCCTTCAATCAAGAAGAATTATTGCTTCCTTAATGTCTCTATTTGACATTGTATCTGGCCACATAGACTGTTCATATTTGCTTGAACTTATTAACTTTAAAGTACCTTCAAGATTACTACGTTATAGTAATGTGTTTGCTATACCGAACTATAGAACTAATTATGTTATTCTTTGAATGCTCCAATTACAAGAGCTATATAACTTTATTGTACTAATATTGAGAATTATTTTTTTATGTCAAGAAATGCATTTAAGGAAAAATTGCTAGATCTATATTCTTAATATATTATATATACCTACATACATTTGTATTATTAATTACTGAATTCCAAATTTGTATCCTATTAGTCTGTAAGAAATTTGTTCATAGACTGAATTTATGAAAATAAACGAAATCAGGTTTACGGGAAAACCAAGAAAGCTAATTGAATGAAACTTTCATACACAGTTCACATCTTCTTGCAGGCATCTTGCTATTGAAAATGGGTGAAATCGGTTCATATACTCTATGTATATTTACCCAGGCCCATTTTGAAAAAAGTTGCAGCTATTTTGATGAAAATTGGTTATTTGATGAACATGTGAAGAAGATTAGGATTAAGCTAGGTTTCAAGTTTTCAAAGCTTCCTACAGGGGCGTGGCACAGCCCTAAATTTTAACTTTTATGCCACCATATCTCGTAAGCCGTGGAAGATATTGTGGTGAAATTTGGTAAACGGGTACATTTCAAATATATCTTGAATTGTGATAAAAGTGGGCGTGGCACTTTTCAACAGCTAAAATTTTGATTCCATGTATCTCAAAAGTGGCTCAAACGGTTTTCATAGAAATTTTAGAGATGATGCCACTGTAAACAGTCATCAACACAAGGCTCTGCCACTTTACTGAAAAACTCGATGAAGGACTGTAACGAAGTTTCGCCGGGGTATGCGTCAGGCGGTGTCCAGGATTATTTTCCGTTGGGTTTCGTTACAAAAACATTTATTTTTTTCGTTGGATTATAATTTCTTTATTTATATTCAGTTTTGTTGTAGTCTTTTCTTATGATCACTTATACATAGATATTTTATACATATATGTTCTGAAATATATACTCTATACATACTTCTGCTGTAAATTTTGGGAAACAAAGTATTTTTTTTGTTTCTGGGACTTATATAAGATTTTTGTTATGCTCGATGTCGCGATGTCGTATATCATGAAAGACTAGTTGTAGGTTCGACGGCGAGGTGTCGTATACCAACGTGGAGCTACCTTTAATAGCTACCAAGTTGTTAATATCGACGAAGAAAACCGATGTATGAAAGACAAGTTGTAGGTTCGACGGCGCGGTGTCGTATATCAACGTGGAGCTACCTTTAATAACTACCAAGTCGCTAATATCGACGAAGAAAACCGATGTATGAAAGACAAGTTGTAGGTTCGATGGCGCGATGTCGTATATCAACGTGGAGCTACCTTTAATAACTACCAAGTCGCTAATATCGACGAAGAAAACCGATGTATGAAAGACGAGTTGTTGGTTCGACGGCGTGATGTCGTATATCAACGTGGAGCTACCTTTAATAACTACCAAGTCGCTAATATCGACGAAGAAAACCGATGTATGAAGGACACGTTGTAGGTTCGACGGCGCGGTGTCGTATATCAACGTGGAGCTACCTTTAATAACTACCAAGTCGCTAATATCGACGAAGAAAACCGATGTATGGAAGACAAGTTGTAGGTTCGATGGCGCGATGTCGTATATCAACGTGGAGCTACCTTTAATAACTATCAAGTCGCTAATATCGACGAAGAAAACTGATGTATGAAAGACGAGTTGTAGGTTCGACGGCGCGATGTCGTATATCAACGTGGAGCTACCTTTAATAACTACCAAGTCGCTAATATCGACGAAGAAAACCGATGTATGAAAAACGAGTTGTTTGTTCAACGGCGCGATGTCGTTTATCAACGTGGAGCTACCTTTAATAACTACCAAGTCGCTAATATCGAGGAAGAAAACCAATGTATGAAAGACGAGTTGTAGGCTCGACGGCGCGATGTCGTATATTAACGTGGAGTTACCTTTAATAACTACCAAGTCGTTAATATGGACGAAGAACGATGTGAAGAGTCTGAGCGCACAATGCCGACTGACTGCTAAGTGCCGACGCGATGCCTATATCAACGTGAAAGTTACCTTTAATAACTACCAAGTCGTTAATATCGACGAAGAAAGATGTGGACGGTCTGAACGCCCAATGCAGACTGACTGTTAATTGCCGACGCGATGCCTATATTAACGTGGAGTTACCTTTAATAACTACCAAGTCGTTAATATGGACGAAGAACGATATGAAGAGTCTGAGCGCACAATGCAGACTCACTGCTAAGTGCCGACGCGATGCCTATATTAACGTGGAGTTACCTTTAATAACTGCCAAATCGTTAATATGGACGAAGAACGATGTGAAGAGTCTGAGCGCACAATGTAGACTGACTGCTAAGTTCCGACGCGATGCCTATATTAACGTGGAGTTACCTTTAATGTCTACCAAGTCGTTAATATGGACGAAGAACGATGTGGACACTACGGCTGCCCAAGCTCGACTCTTTTATGTTGAATGTGCGTGTTTATTTATACCGTCAGATCGGTTGTGCAATTTCGTTGTTGTTCGACTGGTTTTATTGTTTGGTGTTGTAGTCAGTCATGTTGTGGTTGCTTGTTGTTTTATGTATGAACATGTAGTCATACCGTTTGGTGTTGTAATCACTTGTGTTGTCTTGTCGCATGCTGTGTTTTGTCTTAAGATTTTATAGTCGCTGTTGTTTATATTTATTATACCCATCCTTCATGTTTAAAATTAAGTTGTGAAATTAGGATTTCACTATACTTACTTAAATAAGTTATCTTGAGTTTTACGTGTGAGCGATTTTTATTTGATAATAAAAATCGTCGTCACATTTCGCCATTTCTTGGGGGTGATTGAGAAGCATTCTCCTTTCCTATTGTAGACTACTAAAATTTTTCACTATCAATTGTGACCAGGCATTTACGCCGTCTCCCGAAATGACCACCATGTGCCTTTATTGCCGCCTGCAATGCTGCTGACATGTCTGGTGCCTTGGTGCTGAATGTTTTACTGCTACATGGCAATAACATTTCATTATCAGCAGTCTCTTTCTCTGTTTTGGCATCACTAGTCCCGGTGTTATTTTGATCGTGGTTGAACTCGTGTTTGATGTTGTTGTTGTCGTTTTTATTGCATCTAATTTCACCGTTGCTTGCGCTTTTGCTATTACTTTTGGTACAGTTTTTACTACAATATTTCTATTTAGTACATGATTTATTGTTTTTGGAGCTACTATGGCTGTCTTCTCTGTTGATCTATCTTCTATCTCTCGTGGCTCAATTGCAGTAGGTGTTATTTTGATAAGACTTCGGTAAATTGCAAAAGCATGGCCATTTCCATTGTTCATTTCATTTAGAAAACATGTTGTCTTCACTTGCGTATTTGATGATTTAAATCTTTGGTTACTTTGAGATCTTGATCTATGATAATTCTGGGCTCTAGTCTGTTGATGGTTCTGGACAGAAACTCTATGTTTCTTTGCTGGTGGGTTCTTGTGGTGTATTAAAGATATATTTGTGCTGGGACTCCATGATTTATTCTTCTTTTGGCTCTGCGATATGTTCCTTGGTGTTACACACTTACACTGGTGGATCTGTTGCATATTCCAATTGTAATTCTGTGACGTAGATCCCTGTTTGTTTTGTATAGTTTTCTCGTAGCATTTCCGTACAGGTTTGTTTTTATTTCTTGAAAAGTTTTTGATTTGATTTTCCATCAACTTTGTAGTCTTAACTAGCCTTCGTTCCGTAGTGTAACTTTGTAAAGTCTCGTTATCTTTATTTGATGTGCTTGTGTTTTGCAATGTTAATTCATGTCCCCCGATGATGATAGAAGTTCCTATCTGAGACAGAAGGTCCATGCCCAATAATAAATTGTCCGCTGCATCTGGAAGGACAAATAACGGTAAATTACAAGTCTTATTCCCTAAGCGGACGTCCATTAGTAGAGCTTCATAAGTTTCATGGCGAGAGCATTGTTCGCAAGTTTAATGTGTAATTTTACTGTAATGGTGTTTTCTGCAGTGCCAAATTTATTGGCAAGTAATCTGCTAATGAAACTACGGGAGGCACCTGTGTCTATAGTGGCATCAACTATTTCGTTGTTTAGAGAAACTGTTGCCAAAATTTGACCATCTTCGTATCTTATCAGATTCTGTTGATCAGAGAAGCCGCCGGTCCAGGCACTCATGCCATTCTGTGTTTTTGATGAAGTTGTTGCTAGCTTATTAAAAAGCGACCATCTGTGTTCTATCTGTTGCTATCATAAAATTTCTTTCACCAGTGCGTCGAGATTGTGATGCCGGTGGGTCCGTAGCGGCATCTCGTATCGCCTCAAAATCATCAGCAATGGCAGTGAGCTCTGTAAGGGTTGTGAAATCTTTCCTGGGAATGTATAGCTGGTAATCCGGGTGACAGTTCCTGTATATTCTCTCCAATTTTTCATCTTCGGTGTATCGAGCGTGCCTCATCATGTTTTGTAGCGAAATCATGAAGTCTTTAAATGGCTCGCGATGGCGTTGCAGCCGATATTAGGTTTCATCTTCCAGATGTTCAAAGTAGCGGGCTGGGAGGAAAAAGTGGCAAAAGTCAGTTTTAAAATTTTCCCAATGGCTCCAGCCGATATTGTTGTTTCGGAACCATGCCAAGGAAGTTGATTTTTGTCGATATCATAGACTTCTGCCAGTTCCTCAATTCGTTCAATAAATGCTAATGGATCCTTGCCTCCGTTGTATTTTTCAGACCACTTCTTCACCTTGTCTATGATGTTTGAGTAGCCTGAGCCGAAATTGGTATTTGTAGCCACGGTTGAGTTAGTAGGGGCGCTGTTTGTCGTATCTGTTTGTTTGGTAAGTACTTCTGTAGACTCTTGGTTTTCGGGTTTGTGAGTCCCTGGCGTTGGAGATGGATTTCTTCCGTGCTTAGCCTCCAGTTCCTTAAAGCGCTCTAAAACCTCTGTATCTGTTTCTGCGTTGATGACTGCTGCAAACCGTTATCTTATATCCTCTACTGATTTGGAAGGACTGAAATTAAATTCACTGGCATATGCAGTTAAATCGTCTTTTCGTAGTAACCAGACCCAAGATGTTTTCACCATTTTATTGTATTTTTTCTTGATTCACTTAAAGTTTTTTTTTCACTATTGCCCCTTTTTTTTCCTTGGTATTTCGATTGTTTTAATTACACTCGGGGCTTGTTCTTTTCTGGTACACTGCTTTCTTTTTTTTCACTATGTACATATATTTATCTTGATTTTCAATGTTTTCTTTTCTTTATGTATATTTATTTTCATAGTCAATGTTTTCCTGTGTTTTTCGTAGTCCCTGCTCGCGCGCTATTTGTAACGAAGTTTCGCTGGGGTATGCGTCAGGCGGTGTCCAGGATTATTTTCCGTTGGGTTTCGTTACAAAAACATTTATTTTTTTCGTTGGATTCTAATTTCTTTTTTTATATTCAGTTTTGTTGTAGTCTTTTCTTATGATCACTTATACATAGATATTGTATACATATATGTTCTTAAATATATACTCTATACATACTACTGCTGTAAATTTGAGAACACAAAGTAATTTTTTTGTTTCTGGGATTTATATAAGACAAGGGTTTTTTTTGTTATTGTAAGGTAATATTGATTTGGTGGTTATTTTAGGACCTGCCTAGTTAAATATGCCGGCGCTTAAGAACGCCACGGGCAAACAAAAAAAAAAAAGTAAAGCGCTGCAAGAGTGCTCTTTTTATTGTCAGCCGATTTTAAGGCTTAATATTAAATGATAAGACAGCCAGTTTAAGGCTAGTTAATCAACTGATTGATTTATTAAAACCGCTTCCTGCTTTTATACAGGAATAACGGTATCCTTGTTTATGTAAACAAAAACATGTTATGTTATGTTATGTTATGTTATGTTATGTTATGTTATGTTATGTAATGTTATGTTATGTTATGTTATGTTATGTTATGTTATGTTATGTTATGTTATGTTATGTTATGTTATGTTATGTTATGTTATGTTATGTTATGTTATGTTATGTTATGTTATGTTATGTTATGTTATGTTATGTTATGTTATGTTATTTTATGTTATGTTATGTTATGCTATGCTATGTTATGTTATGTTATGTTATGTTATGTTATGTTATGTTATGTTATGTTATGTTATGTTATGTTATGTTATGTTATGTTATGTTATGTTATGTTATGTTATGTTATGTTATGTTATGTTATGTTATGTTATGTTATGTTATGTTATGTTATGTTATGTTATGTTATGTTATGTTATGTTATGTTATGTTATGTTATGTTATGTTATGTTATGTTATGTTATGTTATGTTATGTTATGTTATGTTATGTTATGTTATGTTATGTTATGTTATGTTATGTTATGTTATGTTATGTTATGTTATGTTATGTTATGTTATGTTATGTTATGTTATGTTATGTTATGTTATGTTATGTTATGTTATGTTATGTTATGTTATGTTATGTTATGTTATGTTATGTTATGTTATGTTATGTTATGTTATGTTATGTTATGTTATGTTATGTTATGTTATGTTATGTTATGTTATGTTATGTTATGTTATGTTATGTTTTGTTATGTTATGTTATGTTATGTTATGTTATGTTATGTTATGTTATGTGTTGTTATGTCATGTAATAGATTATTGATATTCACAATAGTTTAAAGTAATAGTAGTACTTAATATTACTTATTGATAAAATACACTACACCCTCATCCTTAAGATAAAAATTGTTTTTATTTTAATACAAATAATTTTGTGATACAATAATATTTTAATGTTAATAGAAATAAATCTGATTAATTCATTTTTTTAGCATATTATTATGATATTCTTTGATTTTGTTCCCTAAATCTAAAACAGTGTTGACACCTTTTTTTCTATGACTTTATATGGGCCAAGATATGGCGGTTGATTTTTTCTTCTATTCATATTTTTCAATAAAACTAAATCTCCAATTTTTAAATTTATGGGATTTATTTTGACATTTTGCTGTGTTCTGTTCTTTTTAACAGTTTCGATTAATTCTTTAGCTTTATTTAAAGAGAATTTTAATCCTTCTTTTAGTTCTTGTGCATAATCATCAGTATTATAGACTGGCTTATCTGACATAATCGTGTCATTTGGTAAAGTTGACAGTTTTCCAAAAACTAGCTCATATGGCGTGTAATTTGTATCGACATGTGGTGTTGTATTATATGCAAAGGAAAAGTATGGAATCCAATAATCCCATTCATCCTCTTTACAAAAGTTTAATAAGAATTCATTTAGTACCCTATGATTTCGCTCTACAGAGCCCAAAGTTTCATGGCGGTATGGAGTGCTAAAAATTTGTTTGATTTTTAATAGGTTACATATCTCAGACATTAATTGATTGGTAAACTCTGTACCCTTATCCGATTTTAGATTCTTGAAATGTCCGTAGGTCAGAATGAAATGTTCTACTAATGTCTTCGCTACAGTCTTAGCATCCTTTGTTTCCATCGGACATGCTACTACATATTTTGTTAGCTCACACTGTATCGTTAGTACATACCGATAGTTATTCGATATACGCAGAGGGCCTACCGTGTCTATTGATACTACCTCGAAACTAGTTCCTGGTGTGTCTGTCTTGGTTAAATTTTCTCTTGTATGTTTTGTTTGTTTATTTATTTTGCATTGCTTGCAGTTCGATATGTATTGTTTAATCATTCTGCTCATATTTTTCCATACATATTTCTGTTTAAGTTTCAAAATTGTTTTTCTTATACCCATATGACCTCCGTGTGTCGAATTATGGTATTCATGAATAAGTTCATGTTGCGTATCTTTATTCAGTATTCTTTTAGGTTCGTTATATATTAAAATTTTCAAATTTACGCTATTTCGTTTTAAATTTTTATACATTGTTTTAAATTCTTCTATTGTTATGAATTTAAATATTTCATCTGTGCTCTTTAATGCGAGCTCCTGAATCCCTAATGAAAGCATTTTTGATGATAGTTTCTCCAAAGTCAACGGTGTGCTCAGTGGATTATCACTACATCTAACTAATACTTCACTATCTTTAACCTCAATTTTGAATGGTAGTTTCTCCAAAGACAACCATGTATTCAATGGATTATCGCTACATCCTTCAAAATTTTTATGAGGAAGGAACCTAATTTTTTTTTAATTTTATTCACATTTGAAATGGAAGTACATTCCCAAACAAAAAGTTCATCATTATTTTTGCCAGAAAGGCATTCAGTGTTATCATTCTTGCAGTTTTTGGTAAATCTGCTTTTGCTTCTGGTGATAGCTAGGATATTTTTCATATTTTGCTTAATTCCTGTTGGAATCATTGCTTTCAATGATTCACTATTTAGAACTATTCTTGACAATGCGTCCGCATTCGTATTCATTTTTTATAAATTATTTCAAAATTATAGTCGCAAAGGTCCAACCTGATACGAGTCATCTTCGATAACGGATTCTTATGTGAAAAAAGTGACACTAACGGTCTATGGTTAGTTATGATAGTGAATTTTCTACCATATAGATATGGCCTAAAAAAATTGATGGCCCAGTGAATGGCTAGTAATTCCTTCTCTATCACTGGTTTATTCAAATCATGTTTAGAAAGTGATTTGCTGGCGTAAGAAATGGGTAAATTTGCGCCAATTTCGCCTTGCGATAAAACTGCCCCTAGAGCATAGTTTGACGCATCAGTGGTCAAAACAAATTCTATTTTAAAATCTGGATATTGCAAAATGGGCGGATTCATGAGTTTAGTTTATATAGTGTCAAAAGAATCTTGACAATCCATTCCCCATTGAAACTTATTGTTTTTTTTAAGAGTGCGTTTAGATTTTTCGCTATTTCTGCAAATTTTGGTATGAACCGGCGATAATAGTTACAGAAAGCTACGAACCTTCTTACCTCATCCGCGTTTGTTGGAACTGGGTAGTCCTTAATGACCTTATGTTTAGATGGATCTGTTTTGATCCCATTGGCCGTTATAAGGTGACCAAGGTATACCACCTCTGGTTTCAAAAAACAACATTTTTCCGAGTTCAATTTCAAATTATATTTCCGTAGCCTTTCAAATACCTTTACCAAATTGTCGTTGTGATGTTTTATACTACAACCAAAAACGATTATATCGTCTACATAAAGAAATGCTTTTGCATCTAGACCACTTAATGCAATTGTCAGCATTCTTTGAAAACTATTAGATGATATTTTTAGTCCAAAGGGTAGTCGTGTGAACTGAAAGTGTCCTGTTCCTGTTGTGAAAGCTGTCAATGATCGTGAGTCTTCGCCTAAGTCTATTTGGTGGAAAAAGCTGGTCATGTCTAATGTCGAAAAGTATTTGGCTCTTCCCAATTTGTCTAAAACGTCTTCGATTTTTGTCAGGGGAAATTTTTCATTTATTATTTTTTCATTCAATTTACTGAAATCAACGACTAGACGCCATTTTTTTGTATCATTGGTTGACTTTTTTGGAACTACTAATAATGGTGCATTGTAGGGGCTAACTGAATTTTCAATAATACTGTCATTTAGTAGTTTTCCAACTTGTTCATTGATTTCTTTAATTTGTGTTTCCGGTAATCTATAGTTTTTTATATAAACAGGTGTTGAGTCTATCGTTTGAATTTGTTGTGTATAGAAGTTGTTGACACTTAGTTGTTCTCCCGGGAGGTGAAAATATCTTCGAAATTCTTTATTATTTCTCTAAGAGATTCTTGCGCTTCTGGTTCACTGCACCCAATTTTTAAATTCTTTAAGAGTTTTTCAAATTGTTTGGTGAATTGGCTTCGGTCCAATTCATCTAAATCTTTATCAGTCATATTTAGTAATTTAACATGGGATATACCTTTTCCTGGTATTAGAGTATTTCCTAAAAATATTCCATCAGCTATTTCTTTGTTTATTTATTTCTTTGTTGATTCTTCCTCACTTATTATGAAAGTTATATTAAATGTCTCAAAATCAATTTTTGACATGTATTTTTCTAAAATGTCCCGTCCTATGATTCCATCGGTTGCGATTGGAAAATCGTTATGAACGATATGGAAATGGTATTGAATGTGGCAGTCTTCAAATATTAAGTTTAATTTTGCTGTACCAATGCATTCTATTATCTCATTGGTTATACCTAATAAATGTGAAATATGTATTTTGTGTATTTATATCTTGCGAATTTCTAATTTTACAAATGGAAACATCCGCCCCTGTATCTATCAAAAAGTTCAAGTTTTCATTGTGACATTTTAAAGATATATAATTGTTTTTTGAAGCTTTGTAAATTAGTTTTGGCCTCCTTGGGTGACAATTGCTGCCACCCGGCCATCTTCGTTTCCCTGATTATTATTGTTGTTATCATTATTTATTCGATAACTGTTTCTTGAATTGTTATTACGGGTATTATTATTCTCATTTCTAGAATTATTATTTCTAAAGTTGTTATTGTAATGTCGAGAATTGCTTCTGGAATTATTGTTTCCATAATTATTCCTATTGTTTCTAAAATTATTCCGTCTATAATTATTGTTATGTGTTTCTCGACTATTCGGGTATCTACTGTTCTGAATTTGGAAAACATCGTTCTCATTATAATTAAAACTTCTTTCGGCTGTCGTGCACCTTTCGACGGCCTCACTAAGTGTTTTCGGTGGATTTGCCAGTAAAATTTGTTTGTATTCAGGATTAGCACCTTTCATAAAAACATTCAAAACCATACTCTCACTAACTTTATAGATCGCATTTTTTGTTTCCTGATTCGGATTAGGTAAGGTTTTTATTTCGAATATGCTCAATTGGTCTGAAAGCTCTGCGATATTTTCTCTAAATTCAGCTATACTTTTATTATTTTGCTTAACGGACCCTAGCTCTGTTTAAACCTGTTGTAGAGTCCTCGGATTTGGGTAGGAGTCTTCGAATAATTTTTTTAGTTCTGTGAAATTCAAGGGTTTGTTAGATCAACCTAGAACACTACGGACCTGTGCTGTAAGTTTGAAATTGTAGACGTACTTAATAAAAAGTGGTTTATCTTCATCCCTCAAGATGTCATATAAGAGTTCTGTTTGGACAATGAAATCCTCCAAGTCCGAAAATATTCCTTTGAATATTAGTAGGTTTTTTCCTACGACCGATATATCAAAATGAGCCATTTTTTTTTATCCTCTTCCAACCAAATATTAGACAAGTCCAGGTCTATACTACCTTTAAATTCTTCTTTAGTATTCAAATTTTTTAAAATTTCTGTTATTTTTTCGTAGCTCTGATCAAATTGAACTTTTAAATTACGATAATCATCAGCTTTGGCTATGCTACAAATTTCATTTAATTTGTTTCTTAAAAATTTTATTCTTTCATATTTTTCCTCAATGTATTTCTTTGAATAGCTTTTATTTTTACTTTTCTTTAAGTTTAAATATAATTTTTTCAATTCCAAAATGAAAGTATTTATTTGTTCCATTTACTAAAAAAAAATATGATGTTTATTCACTTGATTTTTCAATATATAAAGTATGTATATAGAAATAAAAATGTTTGCAAAAATTATTGACCATGTGAACAGCCAAAATTGTGGTTTTTGAACGTTACCACTTGCAAAATGTCAAAAGTAAAAAAAGAATAAAGCAAATGGTGACAACATTTGCAAGTGAGACTTTTGTTTTTGTTAAAAAAAAGTACTTACTTACTTACTTAGATGGCCATAACAACCCGTTGTCAGGTTACGGTCGACCTCATTAGCTCTCGCCAGGCGCCTCTGTTTTGCGCGCGCCTTCTCCAATCGTTAATGCCAAGCGCGGTTAGGGCTTCCTCAGCTTGGTCTATCCACCGGAGGCATGGTCTCCCTCTTCGTCGTTGACCGGGGACCTTCCCTTCGAATACCTTTTTCGCTGGAGCTTCTTTATCCATACGATGGACATGACCCAGCCAGCGTAGTCGCTGTATATTTATGCGCTTAACTATGTCAATGTCGGCGTAGAGCCCATACAGCTCGTGGTTCATTCGAATGCGATAGTCGTCGCCAACTCGAACAGGACCAAAGATTTTGCGGAGAACTTTCCTCTCGAACACCCCAAGAGCGGCTGCGTCTGTTGTCGAAACCACCCATGCCTCAGCGCCATAAAGAAGCACAGGTAGAATGAGCGTCTTGTAGAGTATTAGCTTTGTCGATCGAGAGAGAGCTCTGCAACGTATTTGCTTACTGAGACCGTAGTAGCACCTATTAGCAATTGTTATTCTCCGCTTAATCTCCAGACTGACATCGATATTGCTGGTTACGGCAGTGCCAAGGTAAATGAATTCCTTGACAACTTCTAATTTACAGTTGCCCGCTGTAACATGAGAGTCTAGATCCCGTGCTCTCTTGTTGTTGTTAGTAGACATCATGTATTTCGTCTTGCCCTCGTTTACCGTCAAACCCACTTTGGCTGATTCCTTTTCAATAGCAGTGATAGCAGCAGTTACATCTCTCTTACTCCGACCGATAATATCAATATCATCAGCGTACGCAAGGAGCTGAACACCTTTGAAGAAAATGGTGCCATTATGATGCACACCGGCTTTTCGTACGATCCTCTCCATAATGAAATTGAAGAGATCGCACGAGAGCGGGTCGCCTTGTCTGAAACCTCGCTCGGTATTAAAAGTTCCGGAGAGGTCATTCCCTACCTTGACGGAGCTACACGTATTGCTCAACGTCATCCTGCAGAGCCTTATCAACTTTGCAGGTATACCGAACTCAGACATTGTTGCGTATAGGCAATCCCGCACTGGGCTATCGAACGCAGCTTTATAATCGACGAAGAGATGGTGAGTGTCGATTTGATATTCATGGGTTTTCCCCAGGATTTGGCGTAGTGTAAAAATCTGGTCTATGGTGGACTTACCAGGTCTAAAGCCACACTGATAGGATCCGATCAGCGTTTCTGTATACGGCTTCAATCTTTCACACAATACGCTCGAGAGGATCTTATATGCGATGGAAATAAGACTGATACCCCTGTAGTTGGCGCAGATTGTCGGGTCTCCTTTCTTTATTACAGGACAAAGCACGCTGAGATTCCAATCGTCGGGCATGCTTTCCGCTAGCATGATGAGTTGATGCATGCACCTTATCAATTCATCGCCACCAGCTTTAAACAACTCAGCTGGCAGGCCGTCAGCACCCGCTGCTTTGTTGTTTTTGAGTCGCTGGATAGCAACTCGAACCTCTTCATGGCTAGGTGATGGTACTTCCACTGCGTTATCATCGATTGGTGGTATCGTACTGCATTCTCTCTAGGCGGAATTGGTGGAATCATCGCCCGTAAGCAAGTTGGAGAAATGCTGCCTCCATAACCTCAGTAAAAAAAAAGTAATTGAAAAGAAAAAAAGATTTGTGTTGTTTTTATTCCATTTTAGTGATGTTCAAATTATATGAATAAATATAAAAATGTGTAAATATAATGTAAAAATGAAGATAAAATAAAAATGAAGAAAAAATGAAAATGTGTGTGTATTAGTTTTTCTTTGTTTTCGCTCTGTGAAATTATTTGTTCCCATATTATGTTTGCTTGTTGCCATGATGGTGGTGGATCCGCATTCACAATTGCTCGTAGGCTTTTTAAATGTCTTCGTAGCCTTACCAATTTCCCTCCTCTTTTGTGTTTAGGTTTTTCAGTTGGTGGAATTCGTGTTAGTTTATCTTCGGTGATTCGTTGTTGCCGTTTTTTATACTGGTCAATGGTAAGTTTTTGTGGTTGCGCTACAATTCTTGAAGCTGTGTATGCTGGGGCCTTTGATGTGTGTTCCGGAACGTATTCTTCTACTGGCATAAAATTTTTGCAACGTACTGGCAGGATCGTCATGTAAGGTAATGTTGGTTTGGTAGTTATTTTAGGACCTGCCTAGTTAAATATGCCGGCGCTTAAGAACGCCACTGGCAAACAAAAGAAAAAATAAAAATTTTTTAGCCCTGATGATGTCAGAAAATAACTGACGAAACGTTGGCACAAAATTGCAATTAGATGTTTTAATTACAATTATAAAAGCACTGGTTAGTAAACCTCAAAAAAACAACTAAGTATAAAATTCAAATCTAACCCAACTTAAAGCATACATTTCTCGGAGAGGACACCGAAAAATATTAAGAAAAATTTATACTTTAAAAAGAACAAAATGAAAGGATTCTACAAACACATCCAATACAAATATTCCACACAAACATGCACGATTATGAAGGACTACGGTAAAAACAAAGTAAGTGTAATGTAAAGTCAGAATCTGTATAAAATGTTAAATTTTGTTTTTGTTTAGAATAAAAATTTTTTAGCCCTGATGATGTCAGAAAATAACTGACGAAACGTTGGCACAAAATTGCAATTAGATGTTTTAATTACAATTATAAAAGCACTGGTTAGTAAACCTCAAAAAAACAACTAAGTATAAAATTCAAATCTAACCCAACTTAAAGCATACATTTCTCGGAGAGGACACCGAAAAATATTAAGAAAAATTTATACTTTAAAAAGAACAAAATGAAAGGATTCTACAAACACATCCAATACAAATATTCCACACAAACATGCACGATTATGAAGGACTACGGTAAAAACAAAGTAAGTGTAATGTAAAGTCAGAATCTGTATAAAATGTTAAATTTTGTTTTTGCTTAGAATAAAAATTTTTTAGCCCTGATGATGTCAGAAAATAACTGACGAAACGTTGGCACAAAATTGCAATTAGATGTTTTAATTACAATTATAAAAGCACTGGTTAGTAAACCTCAAAAAAACAACTAAGTATAAAATTCAAATCTAACCCAACTTAAAGCATACATTTCTCGGAGAGGACACCGAAAAATATTAAGAAAAATTTATACTTTAAAAAGAACAAAATGAAAGGATTCTACAAACACATCCAATACAAATATTCCACACAAACATGCACGATTATGAAGGACTACGGTAAAAACAAAGTAAGTGTAATGTAAAGTCAGAATCTGTATAAAATGTTAAATTTTGTTTTTGTTTAGAATAAAAATTTTTTAGCCCTGATGATGTCAGAAAATAACTGACGAAACGTTGGCACAAAATTGCAATTAGATGTTTTAATTACAATTATAAAAGCACTGGCTAGTAAACCTCAAAAAAACAACTAAGGAAAAAAAAGTAAAGCGCTGCCAGAGTGCTCTTTTTATTGTCAGCCGATTTTAAGGCTTAATATTAAATGATAAGACAGCCAGTTTAAGTCTATTTAATCAACTGATTGCTTTATTAAAACCGCTTCCTGCTTTTATACAGGAATAACGGTATCCTTGTTTATGTAAACAAGAACATATGTTTAGAAATTTTTTCTCACTTATTTGACAAAGGCTTAGTTCGATCTTTTTCGATTTTTAGTTCGAGTTTAAACAAGAAAAATTACCAGTCAAAATAACAATAAATAAAAAATATAAGCGAGTTCCCTACATTCCACAGATTACAGAAAATAAACATTTAAAAGAAATTATTAACAACAACAATCTAATTTTTGCACAAAAACCTTTGGTTCTACTAACTAACATTTTTACAAAAACAAAAACACCGATTGAACAAAAACAACAATCAAATGTGATATACAAAATTAGCTGCAATGGGAAAGATCAGCCGTGCAACAAAATTTACATCGGTACCACGAAGCGAAAGCTTGCGATTAGAATCGGCGAACATGCAAACGACATAAAAACAAAAAAAGAAACAAAGGCCTAAGCACAACACATCAAAAACACTGGACATTCGGCAGACCTCGACAATATCGCAATAATAGACAGAGAACAGAATTACAACATTAGAATGACGCTGGAGAGCCTACATATACAAAAAAATATCAACAGAACGATGAACAGAAAAGAGGACTGCGACAATATCAGCACAAACTATCTTTACACTAATTTACATTTTCCTCTCAATTATTAAATCTATATTCAAAATTCCATCTCTAAAATTATGTTAAAATGTATGTTGTATGTTTAATTATTGTTGTATTATTACTTGTAACCATGTTAAAATTTGTTTCAATGTTGTTTAGTTAATAAATCGACGCCCTGAAGAAGAGGACAAAAAATCCTCGAAACGTCGGCGCTTCAAGAAATTTTAAATTATTTTTCTTGTTTAAACTCGAACTAAAAATCGAAAAAGATCGAACTAAGCCTTTGTCAAATAAGTGAGAAAAAATTTCTAAATATAACGCGATCTAAACTAAAATAAAAAAGAACATATGTTTAACATAAAATATATGGTGACTTAGTGTATATTTACAGCGGCTTAAACTTAGTAATAGATTATTGATATTCACAATAGTTTAAAGTAATAGTAGTAAAGTAGTACTTAATATTACTTATTGATAAAATACACTACATTATGCTCGATGTCGCGATGTCGTATATCATGAAAGACTAGTTGTAGGTTCGACGGCGAGGTGTCGTATACCAACGTGGAGCTACCTTTAATAGCTACCAAGTTGTTAATATCGACGAAGAAAATCGATGTATGAAAGACGAGTTGTAGGTTCGGCGGCGCGGTGTCGTATATCAACGTGGAGCTACCTTTAATAACTACCAAGTCACTAATATCGACGAAGAAAACCGATGTATGGAAGACAAGTTGTAGGTTCGATGGCGCGATGTCGTATATCAACGTGGAGCTACCTTTAATAACTACCAAGTCGCTAATATCGACGAAGAAAACCGATGTATGAAAGACGAGTTGTTGGTTCGACGGCGCGATGTCGTATATCAACGTGGAGCTACCTTTAATAACTACCAAGTCGCTAATATCGACGAAGAAAACCGATGTATGAAGGACACGTTGTAGGTTCGACGACGCGGTGTCGTATATCAACGTGGAGCTACCTTTAATAACTACCAAGTCGCTAATATCGACGACGAAAACCGATGTATGAAAGACGAGTAGTTTGTTCGACGGCGCGATGTCGTATGTCAACGTGGAGCTACCTTTAATAACTACCAAGTCGCTAATATCGACGAAGAAAACCGATGTATGAATGATGAGTTGTTGGTTCGACGGCGCGGTGCCGTATATTAACGTGGACTTACCTTTAATAACTACCAAGTCGTTAATATGGACGAAGAAGGATGTGAAGAGTCTGAGCGCACAATGCCGACTGACTGCTAAGTGCCGACGCGATGTCGTATATCAACGTGGAGTTACCTTTAATAACTACCAAGACGTTAATATCGACGAAGAACGATGTGGACGGTCTGAATGCCCAATGCAGACTGACTGCTAATTGCCGACGCGATGCCTATATTAACGTGGAGTTACCTTAAATAACTACCAAGTCGTTAATATGGTTGAAAAAATCGAAAAAATATGGAAAATGTTGAAAAAAGTTGAAAGACGTTGAAAAATGTTAAAAAAGTTGAAAGAGTTTGAATAACTCGAAAAAAAATGAATAATGTTGAAAATTTCTAAAAAATATGGAAAATGTTGCGAAAAGTTGAAAAAAAGTGAAAGAGGTTGAAAAATAATGAAGCAGTTGAAAGAGGTTGAAAAACTCAAACTATGTTGAGTGAGACTAAATGTATTGAAACCAAGTTTTGTTAGGATCACTCATATAGTATACAAAATATAACATAAAATATTTTAAGCTTGTATGGAAGGTCCCACGCCCACTAATGTAATCCCATCAACATTCATATAATTTCAGATTTTATAGTGACCGACACCTCTTCACCAAATTTAAAAAATATTACTCCAATCGTACACTCAATATGGCATTTAACGTATTTTGCTTATATGGGAGGTGCCACTCCCACTAATGCAATCTCGTCGATTTTCATATAATTTCAAAGCTTATAGTAACCGACACCTTTGCACCAAATTTTAATGAAATTACTCCCACAGCACACTAAATATAACTATTAACGTTTTTTTGCATGTATGGGAGGTGCCACGCCTACTGATGTAATCCCATCAAAATTCATTAAACTTAAAAGGTTATGGTAATCGACATCTCCATACCAAATTTTATTAGAATCACTCATACATAGCACTAAATATAACCTTAAACGGTCTTAGCTTGTATGGGAGGTGCCACGCCTACTAATGCAATCAAGTCGAACTTCATTTAATTTCAAAGCTCATGGTAACCGACACCACTATACTAAATTTCAAAAAGATTACTCCCATAGCACACTAAATATAACACTTAACATTTTTTGCATGTAGGGGAGGTGCTCCGCCCACTAAGACAATCCCATCGAAATCCATTTAGTTTCATAGCTTATAGTAACTGACATCTCTGCACCAAATTTAAATAAGATTACTCCCATAGCACATTAAATATAGCATTTTACTTTTTTCGCATGAATGGAAGGAGCCACGCCCACAAGTGTCGTTGCGCCTACTTTGGTTACAAGATGCCCAATAGCTAGTGTATCTTATATGTTAAATTTCATAACGATAGCGTTGTTAGTTCTCTTATTATGACGTATATAAATATTGTGGGCTGTGCCA
This sequence comes from Tricholauxania praeusta, assembly GCA_949775025.1. NCBI lineage: Eukaryota > Metazoa > Arthropoda > Insecta > Diptera > Lauxaniidae > Tricholauxania > Tricholauxania praeusta. Next base: position 105,881,954 of record OX459028.1, read on the forward strand.
CGCCCTTCAACGAGTTTTGCCAGTATAAGTTAAGATACATTAAAATACGACATAAAGTAACACCACTCAACTCTGCCACGGGCAGCGTATTCATTCAACAACAATCACGAAACTCGATATTCTGCAAGCTAAGCGTCTGTTGCTACACGCGCATTCGCTTAGGAATGCAGTCGTTCGGTTGGAAGCAGCTTAGCTTTAAGGGAATTTTTTGTAATCAGTTTATATTTTGTAACAAACCGAGATGGATCATAAATAAAGGAACATAATCAAAAATACAAAACTGGCGCCCAACTACATAATCACTATACCTAAGTGAGAAAGCTACTTAATATTTGCTTTGAAAAAAAATTTCAAGTAAAATATCTACATACTCACTATACCTAAGTGAGAAAGCTACTTAATACTTACTTTGGAAAAAAATTTCAAGTAAAATATCTACATAATCATATACCTAAGTGAGAAAGCTAACACGGACTTTGAAAAAGTTTTTTTCCAACTGCATAATCATCATAAGTGAAAGAGTTAAAATGTGATACAACAAAATACGTATATCTACAAGAAATCCTGGAAGAAAATCAAATCTATATTGCAACACTGGGACGCAACAGATGTCCTTGAAGAATAGGAGTCAACGTTATGCAATCAACAAGACAAGATGTTCTGTGGAATAATCCTGTAAGATCGTTTTTATTATTTTCCTTTTTTTTAAGAAAGTGTAAACAAAAACTTATAGCGTAAAATTTAAAGTGAATAATTTGTTTTTTTATTGAGAAGTTCTAAACAATTATAAGCAAACTTTACAATTTTTATAACAAATTTAAAAAAAAAAGTAGAATTAGTTTTTTAAAAAAATACTTGTTTTTTGTTTAAAAAAATATTGCGAACTAAAAAATTAAAAGATACAACATAAATCTTGCAACTAAAGACAATTTTTTGTGCATAAAGTGCTATTAAACAATTGTGTCATTCTCGTATACTTTTTTTTTCTCTTTTCGTATCAAATTTTGAGATCATGGCTCAACCTGATGACGCGACTATTAGAATGCTAGGCACGGCCATAGAAGTGGCCGTCGAAGCCGCATGCGAATATTTATTAAAACGGTTAGAGAATAATGCTGCGGGCCAAAACGCATATTACTCAACAATGAATGATCAGATTCAGGAATTAACAGAAAAATTGCAAGCATTAGAGAATCCTTCGACAACAACTGTTGTAAATTACGAACCAATAAAAGTGAGTAATACCACTCCTTGCCCACTGACCTTAGATTTAGTTTGGAGACAAGCAGCGCACACGGCGATTGACCTGTTCAAGCCATACAATGGCACTGAAAAATATTACCTAGCAATCGCAATGGTTTCAAGTTTCCAAAGGGTCGTACTGAGGCGTGGCACAGCCCTAAATTTTATCATTTATACTAACATATCTTGTAAGCCGTTCAAGATATTGAGATGAAATTTGGTAAACGGATACATATCAAATATATCTTTAATTGAGATAAAACGGGCGGAATCGAAAAAATGGGCGTGGCACTTTTCAACTGTTAAAAATTTTAATTCCGTATATCTCAAAATTGGCACAAACGATTTTCATAAAAATTTTGGGGATGATGCCGCTGAAAGCAGTCATCAATATGAGCTCAGCCACTTTGCTGAAAAAACTCGTTGAAAGGCGTGGCACCGCCCACAGTATTTATAAACGTTATATTAAGAGAACTAACAACGTAATCGTTATGAAATTTAATGAGGTATCTTATTACAAAAATTTGGTCCAATAGTACATGTGGGCGTGGCACCTCCCACGTAAGCAAAAAACGTTTTTTGTTATAGATGGTGTGCTATGAGAGTAATCTTCATAAAATTTGGTGTATAAATGTCAGTTACTATAAGCTTTAAAAATAAATGAGTTTTGACGGGAATGCATCAGTGGGCGTGGCACCTCTCATATTAACATAAATTTGTAAACGCTGTTTTAAGTGAACTATTGCAGCAATTGCTATGAAACTTAATGTAAATGGTTCAGTTGCCATAGATTATATCTGAATCAAAAGTGGCTGAAATAGCACCAGTGGGCGTGGCACCTCCCATACAAATAAAATACGGTAAATGGCATATTTTTCCAAATATGTGAGCAATCATACTAAAATTTGGTGTTTGGGGTTTGCTTATGAAAAGCTATTTCTGGATCCAGGCCCGTGCGCAGGAATCATCCATGGGGGGGGTTTTTAACTCGAACATTTCATGTTAGATTATGTTCATAAAAAACGTCAAAAAACGTTTTACTTTTAATATAGACATTTAATAATAATTAAATACATTTGTGCATGTGCTTATTAGAGATGTTCAAAAATATGTTACAGAATACTTCAAGAACACTCGATTTTTGAAAATTTATTCAAATTCGAGTATATCTCCATTTAAAAAAATAAAAAAAGAAATAGTCCTAGGGTTGCTATCATAGCTGCAAAATTTTAATTTTTCGGGACTTAGCGAAAAAAATAAAGGAAATTTGATTTTCTTCTTATTTTTAATATTTTTTTTTTGAAATTTTTTTTTTTTCGATTTTCCTTATCTAAACATAAGGAAGTATCGAAAAAGAACTAACCGCCTATTTACATATAAGGAAAAAAATTGTGGTCTCTCCGCGAGTAGAGCTTTGGTGTTTCTTGTGTAACAGCTCAAATCCTTTGTTGCTTTCACTGCATTCACCTTAATATACTACAATTTGAAGTGGTCAATGCCACTACATGAATTTCTATTAAAAAATAAATGAGAAAAAAAAATAAAATTTGATTTTTGGTCCGAAAATTTTCAAAGTATTTTATAAGCAAGTAATTATAATATTTGCTTCAATAACTAGTCACATGACACAGTGCACACAGTTTAAAAAAAATATAAAAAAAAATTTAATTTTGAATGAAAATATTTTTTTTATCATTTATTTTTTTAATGGAAATTTATGTATTTGCATTGACAATTTCAAGTTACAGTGTATTAAGGTGATTGCAGTGAAAGCAACAAAGGATTCGAGCTGTTACACAAGAAACACCAAAGCTCTATTCGCGGAGAGATCACCGATTTTCTCCTTATATATTAAAAATAGCTTTAAAAATAGCGGTACATTTTTTTTCGATTCTTCCTTATGTGTATATAAGGAAAATCGAAAGAAAATTAAAAAAAAAAGTATTATATATAAGAAAAAATCAAATTTTCTTAAATTTTTTGGCAAAAGTCCGAAAAATTAAAATTTCGAATTTGAATAAATTTTCGAAAATCGAGTGTTTTTGAAGCATTCTAGTTCATGCCCTATATTTGAACAAGTCTAGTGTTTATGTTATGATTCGATATTCAGTTATAATTACGTAAGTACCTAATTCTCTTTCTTCTTTGATTTCGATATCGCGATTTATATTTAGCGAGGCTAAGCCATTCAGCCGATCTTCGATCTTCTTTAGTTAATCTGAGGCATGTCTTTAGACGACGTAGCGCTGAAAAGGAGCGGTCATTTGTTACTGTTGTCACAGGAAAAGTTGCCATAACACGAAGCATTTAATGGACATTTGGAAACGCGTCTTCATTGCAAATATCCAGTGCTTCGAGAGAATTTTTGATGTCTTGCCCGGCAATGCGTTGACGCCAAAGTTGAACTTCATTTATCCACATGCCACGTGAACCATTATGCAAAATTGACGTGAATAGATTTGTGCATGAATTTTCAATGAAGCTGATTTTTTTGATGCCAAATCTTGTCGAAAATTAAAAACTCGGGCTTCGACGATTTATAGGCATTTTATTTTTTTCATTTAAAAAAAAAAATTTATTGTGTCTTTTTGATTATTCGTTCAAATGTCAATAAAAGCCTATGTGCGAAAATTCCCAATGGGGGGGTTTGAACCCCCAAAACCCCCCCCTTGCGCACGGGCCTGTCTGGATCGAAACCGGGTTGGATTGTACCAGTGGGTGTGTCACTGCCCTACATTTTAAATTTAACTGCGGCTTATATCGCAAACTATGCAAGCTATTGTGCTAAAATTTAATATTAGGATGTCGATCACAAATATGATTTATTGAACCAAAATTGGGCGGGATTGGAGAAGTGGGCGTGGCATAATTCAAATTTTACATTTCTATTTGATTTTTTCAACATTTTCCATATTCTTTCGACTTTTTCAACCCTTTAACTTTTTCCAATATATCCTATATGTATTTGTTCGACTTTTTCAACCTCTTTCAACTTTCTTCTTAACTTTCTTTACTTTTTCGACTTTTTCGTCAATTTTGAATAGTTTCAAATTTTTTCAGCCTCTCTTAACTTTTTTAGAGTTTTTCAACCTCTTTCAACATTTTTAACATTTTGCATATATTTACGACTTTTTCAACCTCTGTCAACCGTTCTAACATTTGACTTTTTTTTGACATCAACGTCTTTTTAACATTTATTGAAAAGGTAATTTCAGTGCAGTGTAGGGTATGTGAGTTTCGGCCTGGCCGAAGATAACACCTTAATTTGTTTCTTATTAAGGTTATTAAATCCTCTCCAATCCAAGGCTTAAGCCTTTTGGATTTAGAAGAACTTTTTGGCTGAGCTATAGAGCAATTTCCATTATGCTGTTTCAAAATTTCCGAAAAAATATCAAAAGCCACAAACGGGTCTTTTTCGAGGTAGACATTTTCACACAGCTCAATTTTCAATAAATCAATACATTTTTTAAAATCAATTTTTTGAGACAGAACAGGAATATGATTATTTAATTTAATAGGTGTTTGCTGCTCTAAATGAAGTTTTATTATACAATGATCAGTTATCTGATAATCAATTACTTCACTGGCTGATTTAAAAGAACAATTTTGATTAAACCTAACTAAAATATGATCAATACAACTTTTTGTTTCACCTGCAATGCGCGTTGGCTTGTTTATTAGTGGTTTTAGTCCATAAGACGACATCAGAAACATAAATTTATCAGTGTCATTACACGATTTTAATAAATCAATATTTATATCGCCCATAATAACAACATTCTTTGAACTAACATTTTGCAAAAGTTCATCTAAATTTTCAATAAAAACATTTTTACTTAGACCGTTTTCATGCAAGCGGTATTCACAAAATATTGTGAAAAGCTCATTGTTAAAGCAACAATCAATCTTTAATATATCCGCGCTATTCAAATTCATGGGCAAAACTGAACAATGGAACAAATTATTAATAAAGAAGGCTACACCACCAGCCTTATGAGAATTATTACAACATCCATATAAATCAAATCCAGGAATATTGTAGTTCATAATCATACAACCAAATTTCGGATAAGAAAATAAAATCAGGCTTAGAATTAAAAGACTCTAAATGTACTAAAAACGAATCAAAATTTTTTCGCATACTACATACGTATGTTTTGGTGAATAAGTGAATATACAATGTTATTTGGGTTGGGATACGCAAATAGGAGATGGGCTCATAACTTATGAAACAATTTTTCTACTTTAAATTATTTAAGTCCACTAAACACCTTACTTTAAAGACTTCTTCCCCTTCTTTTTTGCGCAAAAAGATGGTATTGTTCCTAACCCAAATACATTTGTAACTCTTCATAATCTTCTTCTTTGTAGTATTTAAAAGATCTCGCATGTACGGAGTTAAACTTTCGTTGATGTAGACATTGCTTTTATCGAACTGATCACCAAAAAATTTCGCAGTCAGTTTTACTTTGTCAACTCTTTTCTTTAACATAATGAATTCTTTCGTAGTGCGCCGGGTTAACCTGACGACAAGAATGTTGGTAAAATCATTTGCTGTTTTGTTTACTTTATTTCACCTACTCCTTCACAAATAACTTTCATTGCCACTTGTGTTGAGTTACTTTTGTAAACACTAGGAACGTTTACTATTTCCAATGTGTTCGAGAGGTGCGATTGTTCCAAAAACTTTAATTTTTCATTTAAGCTAATCACTTCAGCTTTAAGCGCAAAGTTTTCCGTTTTAATTTCGTTCATGTGCTCTAAAAATTCTTTATTCACGTTTTTAAGCTCAATTAACTCTTTGTAAATTGCACTCAGATCTACAGGCTTACACTCAATTTTTTTAGTTGATGGCGCGTAGAATCACTTGGCGAGCGCGAGACAGAGACAACACTATCATCCGATGCAAGTCTGCGCAATGAAGTGCACTTAGGGGATCTCCTAGCACCTTTCTCTCTTTTCAGGAATTTTTTTTTTTATTTATTTATTTGGCAAGGTTTTGCCATTTGATTAAAACAATACAAGTCTTAAACTACTAAATATATTAAATAAATCTATTTTTAACATACTCAACTAAAAGGTGTTTAAATCTTAATATATTTGGTTCATGCTTTAATATGCTAGGCAGGCTATTATAAATATCTAAGCCTCTATGGAGAACCATGTTTCTTGTTCTTAAATTTCTATACATTGGCAATCTAAAATCTTGAGCATTACGCAAAGTAAAAGGTTGTGCATCACTTACATATATAACATGATCATTTAAATAATTAGGTAATAAATTATATCTAATTTTATAAACAAACACTATCACATTGAACAAAATTCTTTGGTTAATACTCATCCAAGATAACCTATGAAGCATTTCCCTTATTGGAGTAAATCTATTGCACATCAAAACAATCCTTAATCCTCTATTTTGCAATTTTTGCAATCTCATTATCATCTGATTATTACACATAAACAAAATAGTAGAACAATACTCGAAATGCGGTTTTACTGTAGTATTATAAACGTGAATAGAAGTTTTTATGGTTATCTTTCTCCTAATCCTGAACAAAAAATTCAGTTTTTTAGAAATCTTTTTGCATATATATTCTACATGTGCATCAAAGTTTAAATGATTATCAATAATAATACCTAAATACTTAATTTCATTAACAACATCAATGATATCATTATTTATATTAATATCACTACCTATGCTGCCATTGAAAATCATCGCTTTACTTTTATTAATATTTAATTTCAACAAATTTTTATCAAACCAATCTTGTAGTCTTTGCAGATCTGAATTTATTTTATCTACACATTCATTTGCATTATTGCCAGAAACAAACAACAAAGCATCATCTGCAAAAAGAACCAATTTTGAAAATTTAACAGCCTTCTCCATATCATTGATGTATACCAAAAACAGCAACACGCCAAGTAATGACCCTTGAGGCACTCCATGTTTAACCGGAACAGAATTTGAAACAACTTCATTTATTTTTGTTCTTTGACTTCTGCCTTCTAGATACGATTTAAACCAATTCAGCTCATTATCTCTCACTCCATACTTTTCCAATTTCTGGACTAAGATTAATTTATCCACTGTTTCAAATGCTCTCTTTAAGTCTAGAAACACCGCCACCACCACTTTTTTGTCATGAATCTCAATTTTCCACTTAGTGATTACTAGATTTAGTAGTGATTCACAATTATGGTTTTTGCGAAATCCAGATTGATAGCAAGAAATCAAATTATAAGATTCCAAGTAAGTTTGTAATTGATTGTAGACAACTTTTTCAATAACTTTGCTTTGTAGGGACAGCATGTTAACTGGTCTAAAGTCTTCCACTTTTTTAGAGTTTTTTACTTTTGGAATTGGTACAATTAGAGATTCCTTGCAGCAATTCGGAAAAACACTAGTCATTAATGACATGTTGATAATTTTTAGCAAAAAATGTCCACAGACATCAAACGTATCTAAATACATTTTAACACAAATACCATTTGTATCTTTTTTATTGTTCATAGATTTCAATATAGTTTTCAAATCGACCATATTTATTTGTTCAAATCTAAACTTAAGGTAGTAGTAGTCGAAAGAATTTACATAAGGAGTCTTTTTTATACTATTTCTTACTTCTTCGATGCTATTTACAAAAAATGAATTGAACAGATTTGATATTTCAAAGTCATTTTCGTATTTTGTGTTGTTCCATATTATATCTTTTACATTTTTTTCATTTTCTTTAAGTACTAACTTTTTTAGTGTTCTCCACATGGATTTTTGATCACTGCAAATTTCAATTTTTGTACTAATGTATTTGTTTTTCGCGTTTTCAATAAGCATTTTAAAACGATTTCTGCATACTTTGTAACTGATCCAGTCAGCTTCCTGACATGATGCCTTCGCCTTTTCGTACTTCGATATTTTTTCATTTTTTAGCTCTCGTAAATTTTGATTAAACCACGCGTTTTGTGTACCATTCACTTTTTTATATGTGATGAAGTTATTAATTGCTTGTGAAAAATTATTTGAGAAAATTCTAGCTAATTCATTAACAGATATGTTTTCATTCTGCGCTGAGAAATTGCAGTTCTTTATTTTGTCTGTAAAACTTTCCGAGTTGTAATTTACCATCCGAACAATATTATTTTTTCCGCGTTTAATGGATTGTAGTACACTTATGTTTATTACTACAGATTCGTGATCACTTATTTTCATTGAATTTTCAGTTTTTGCTGTAATGTTGACCTTGTTATTAGTTATAACGTAGTCAATCAAAGACTGCGAATCTTTTGTTATTCTTGTTGGATTGGAAACTATTTGACTATATGAGTTATCATTCATTATCGCACTTAGTTGCTTTTTATATCTATTGTTGTTTAACCAATTTATATTAATATCACCCATTAATATCACATTGTTGCAAATTAATTTTTCAATCCAATTGGAAAATTGCTCAATAAATATAGCTTCAGAGTAACTTGGTGATCTATACATTCCACCAAGAGTATACACAATGTTATTAAACGTCACTTTTATTAATAAAAACCAGATTTTCTTTTCAATTGCAAAATTGTCTATTATGTCAAATCTCCAATTGTCTTTAATATAAAACACAACTCCACCTGTGTGTGATGATATTGAATCGCATCTTATAACATTGTAGCCATTTAACTCAATTACTTTGTTTTCTTCTAAATGAGTGAGGTGTGTCTCTGATGTACATATAAAATCGAATCCATTGTCATGGACAATATTTTCCAGTTCAGTGAAGTTATTTATAAGGCCTGCAATATTTAGATAAAAGCATTTTAAGTCCGATAATTGCTAATAATTGATTCTTCCGCGCTCATTCTGCAATTGCCTTTTATATATTGGACACTCTACACTGCGGACATCATGATTTATATTAATCTCAGTGAGATTCGCTTTAATTTTAAGCCTAATGCAGTTAACACATTTCATTTCCGCACTAGTACATTCTTTTATTTCGTGGTTGTTTTCTCCACATTTCAAACAAACTTTAGCGCTTGTGCAATTTTCATGCTTATGGTTGTATCCCAAACACTTATAGCACCGGCGAACACCAATCCTTTCGTACACGACACAGCGATCATATTTAATATAAATCTTTTTAATTTTCATAATTTCATGGAAAGATTTGTTATCAACTTCTAAAATTGCATTGAAAAATCTCTTGTTTTTAAAAGATTGGTACACCTTCACACACTTCAAATGCTCAAAATTTACATTGTTTTGATTTTTAATAGCCTCAACAATTAGATTGCCATCTAAATTTTCACTCATACCGCTTACAAGTATTGTAGGGTTTTTCATAAGTGGCATATGCACTTCATATTTATCGCTTAATTTATTTTTTATTTCATCTCCGATTTTTTTTGAAGCTTCTTCATTTTCACAACTAATAGCAATTGAACCATCCTTTCTCTCAAACAAGCTGTTTATCTTTATAGACAGAGCCGATGGATCAATTTTCTTTTTAATTTCTGCTTTTGTTATGTCACCGCGTTGATTCTCTTTAGGTTTCACTAACACAGGCGCAATTGCCACAGGTCTCTTAAGTAATTCCGCATAAGTTGGCTGAGCTTTCTTTTTAACTTCACGCTCTTTATTTTTATTTGAATTAATCACCTCTTTCTTGCACTCATCAATTTTCTCAGATAAGCTTTGGCAAACATTTTCAATTTTTTGCAGTTGTTCTTTTTTTTCACTTGCACTTTCAGTTGCTGTTGATAGCAAATCTCTTTTAATTTCCATAATTGCTCCCGAAATTGACTGCACTTCTTCCTTTTCAGTCATACAATTTTTTATGACATCGCCAATTTGAGCTGACAACATCTTTACACCTGAATTTAAAATGTCCGCAATTTTTTCATATTTTGATTGTTGCGCCTCTAGTAATTTTTCATATTGATTTAGGATTTTACTTGTTATCACTAAACAATCATTGCACATATAATTTAAATTTGCACTGCTTTTAATTTTTCTAACATCATATTCTGTTAGACCTCCTTCACAACACTTTTGATGAAAAATTTTCTTGCACAAACCGCCGCAAGCCACCACAGTCACATCTCCGCGCGCAAATCTTAAATCGCACTTTCCGCAAAAATCATCCATTGCCTCGATTGACTTTTATCATTAATTTATTCACCAAACACTCCTCTTATGCAAAAAGTATTTTTGATTAAAAAAAACACCAATAAAATTGATAAAAAACAGATTTATTCTTAAGCACTTGTTAACACGTCCTTATCGCTCGCTCTCATTCAATGTCACTTGGCAATAAATTTGCACATTTACCATGAAATAGAATTTTGCAGTCTGAGCATTCAATTTTTAGATCACTTCTTTCTATTTTTTTATTGCAAATGAAGTTAATTTTGACTCGATTTATAGACACGAATGTAGCTGGTTCGAATATATGTTTTCGTAAATTGACCGAGCAAAAGTTAGTGAAATATTAGCTTTTATTTTTGTTTAAATTTAGCTAAGCTCTTCTCAATGCGTGCGTACCCCACAGCACTTCAAGTTCTTCTCTGAGTTTATTCTGAGATTCGCGGCTCGAAGTCGTCTAAATACCTTACGAAAATTCAACATATGTTCTTCAAGAGTTGATCCCGTCACGACGATATCATCGAGGTAAGCGAATGCAAAGGGTTTCATTTCTGCCGAGTGAAGCCCAAAAGGCATGACCCGCCATTGGTACAGACCCCGACCGGGAACTGTGAAAGCCGTGTACTGTTTGCTTTTGTCCTCCATAGGTACCTGCCAGTAACCGTCCTTCAAATCCAGACTGCTGATGAACTTGGCATTCCGCAGACGGTCCAAAATGTGTGTTATTCTTGATAACGGGTATGCGTCTGGAATCGATTTACTATTTAACTGGCGGTAATCTATGCAAAGGCGCCAAGCGCCTGTCTTTTTCCGTACCAAGGCGATGGGTGCACTGCATGGACTACGCGATGTTTCGATGCACCCTTTCGATAGTAAGTTATTAATTTCCTCATCAATAACCGCCTGCATAGTCGGGTTTTGCAGGATGTATCTTTGTTTGTTTGTATCATGTCGTCAGACATGACTATGCGGTGCTTGGCAATGTGGGTCACGCCTTGTAGTCCGTCAAATTGTTGAAGTTCTTTTCCCAAAAATTCATTAATTACCTGTTGTAATTCCGTAGCTTGTAAAGAAGTTTTCCAGTCGGGGTAAACTCGCTGGATGTCCAGGCGTTCGTGAAATAATAACGCTTTGAATTTCACTTTGAACTCTGGGTTATTGTTTATTTAATAACTTTTATAAAAATATTTATTTGATTCAGGAACTCTAAGTTTCTTGCTTTTGTGGTGCTTTCCAAGTCGCTCCTTCGCCGCACCGTAAACTTGGGACGCCTAAAGTGCACGCAAGGGTTTGAAATCCAGGCAAGAGATACGATCTGAGAGGTTCGTTCAATACTAGCCCAGCCGGACCGAAGTCGGCATAAAAATTCTTTCGAATAAAATCAAAGTCGGAGACCCAATCAATTGATAATATTCCAAAGAAATCTTTGGTGGAACTAGCACTAAGCGGCTCGGAATAGTGACTCCAGATCAGATCAGACGAAAACACTTTCAAACCAATGTCAAAGTCGGAGGAAAGACCCAATCAATTAACACTGGTCAAAAAGTATTTCTCGTGATAAAACCAGCAGTACTTTTCCTACCCTTACTGACCGTACTCCTGCCTGGCATTCCTTAGTCCTGGTGGTTCTTAGGTCGCCGCCTCGCTGCAGGATTGGCTCCGGTTTGACTGCACATGTGACTTCTAAAGAATCGCTTCTCATGTAAGGTGCTGCTTTCTCACTGGGTGATCCTTGCTGCTGTTGCTCACTGGGGTTCTGCACGTGTTGATCGTATGTTGATTCTGGTGCAAGCACTGTTGTTGTTTGTTTCACTTTGGTTGTACTTTGGTTTGAACTTGTGCTCACGTTGATCGCTGCTTGCTGACTGTCTTGCTCTGCACGTTGTGAAGTGTTTTATACACACTTTCAGCTGCATAGCCAGAACTGGTTTCGGTTGCGTGTTCGATCGAACCTGTTGTATTACATGTTTTCGCACTAAATTTGGTGACTCCGTTATTGTTGCATGTTTTCCAGCTAATTTGGTGACTCCGTTGTTGTTATGCAGACTATGTTGCTGCTTTGCTTAATTATTTTGATGTGACTGTACCTTTTCCAAATTTATGTGAGGCAAAATTTCTTACTAGAATATTTTGTCCTCACAAGCTGAGTTTGTTGCATCCTGATGTACACAATCGGGCTGTGCTTCGATAGTTAAGAATTCTGCTATAGGTGGTGCCATATTATCCTTCAGTATGGGGTTTAGTGTTTTTTGCTGTTGATTTTGTTGTATTTGCCGCACGGGCTGCGAATGGTTCGGCTGGTCCTGAGGGGTCTGTGCCTAGCTGACTAAACAGTTTTCTGTTTGTCCTACGGGTACTTTTTCCAGCGTAGTTGCCTCGCCTCCTATGATTATTTGAGTGCCAAACTGAACAAGAAAGTCAAGGCCAAGGATGACATCTTCAGTTGCGTCTGGCATGATGACGAATGTACAGTTCCTTTGTATCTTCCAAAATGGCAATCAGTTTGCACTGCGGAATTCAGGGTGCGAATGGATCCATCTTCTAGGGCCACTCTTCCCTTATATGCGCTTCTCGTGGCTCGGCTGCCCAACTCTTCAGAAAACGATTCCCTCATTAAACTTAATGTAGCTCCTGTGTCGATGGTAGCCGCTATTTTCTTCCCGTCCTCAAGAACATTGGCGAAAACTCGTCTACAGTTAGTTTGAAGATGTCTTACATTTATTGAGGGGGATCGTGTGGAGTGCTCATCCCCCCTCGCTCTGGATGGCCTCCTTCTGCGTTTCCCGCTCGTCGGCAACAGGCAACAGTCCTAACTCCAATTTTGCCGCATTTCCAACAGAACAGTCGTTGAGGGTTTTGGCAATCTCTGGCTACGTGACCCCCTTGGTTGCAGCGCCAGTGTAATGGTACACCTTAATAGAAGTATGTAACATAAGTAACGGCGCGCGCTGTCCGCTATACACAATGAATTGCCGATATGTTAAATAAAAACTACTTTGATACTAATCACTGAAGCAGCAAGTTGTTTAATTTAAGTGGCAGATTTAAAAACATATAAAAAGAGAATTTTAGAATATGGCGATCCTGCCTTGTTAAAATATAATATATTATATTTACCTTGAAAAGTAACTTTCAAAAACTAATAGTAAATATACCGAAGTGGACATTTAAAGTGCTTAGAAAAGTGCACCGATTTTGATAAAAAAAAAGGTCAAGTGCATCAGTTCTCACTGAACCGTGTTCTCATTCGGATGTGTTTTTTTTTTCTTATTTCTATAATATGGATAAAAGTAAAATTTTTTGCAATATTTGTAAAACAGAACTTAAAGATCGTGAAAATGAACTAGACTGCATACGGTGTGCATCGTTTTGTGGTTGCTTTTTTCACTTAAATTGCATTGGTCTTCCAGTTGATATTTTGTTATTATTAAAAAACTCGCCAAATTTATTGTGGCAGTGTGACTCATGTGTTGAGTTTTCTGATTCATGTATAAATAAAAAACTTGAACTTTTCTCTAGTCAATTAAGAGAACTACCTTACAAATATTCTGTTCTTGATACTAAACTCTCAAACTCTCAAATCAAAGGGCGCTAATGAATTTTCAAATGTTTCTAAATCTCATAGTAATGGTAAAAAGAAGAATTTGCCGAATATTCAACTTAAAGCTCCTAATCCTCTTCAGAGTCAATCAGTGCTAAATGCTTCACCTGTTCTCTCGGAAAACGAACAGTTTGTAGACGCGATCAGCGTCGAAACAGCTGTAAATGACTGGGCACAAGTTCAAAGTAGAAAAACAAAGAGCCGTGCCAAAAACAAAAACAAAGGAGTCACTGGAAATGCAGCTGCATGCAAAGCTTTTGATGTTGTGCATACAATGAAATATTTGCATGTTTCAAGACTTAATACTCAAACAGATCCAATATCAATTTAAAAAATTTGTTTCCGAAAAACTCAACATAAATGCTGAGTTGTTGACTTGTTATAAACTTGTCAAAGAAGATGCTAGCCTTTCAAAATTAAGATTTATCAACTTTAAGCTTGGTGTACCTGAACCGTTATTTAACAAGGTCTTCAATAAGGAGATCTGGCCACTTTCAATAAAAGTAGCTAACTTTATAAGTAAACCAAAAGACCAAAATGAGTTGGCATCAACACGCCAAAATCAACAAGAAGTAGTCACTCTTCAGGTTCCTCAAGCTGAAATATTACTACCACAAATATCACAGCAAGAGAAATTGCAAGAGAAACGTGCTCTTCGTTCAAAAAACAAATAGTCGTTTCACCTTCAAATGCATTAGAAATGCGTTCGGAGAGAGGTGAATTTTCCTCTTTATTTTCATCTGTTTTATATTTTTCTTCACCAACAACAACAACATGTCTGCATGGGATTACTCAAGCGGCGACTTTAAATTCAGAGCCTATACAACAACAAACAACCGCTGATATTTGCTGTTCTTCTTTACAGCAATCACTAACTTTGTCATCTTATTCTATTTTTTATCAAAATGCTGGTGGCGTGCGAACAAAAACAATGCATTTTCAACTTGCTGTTTCTTTGCATGAATATGATATTTTGGCTTTCACAGAGACGTGGCTCAATAATAATATATCTTTATCGGAATTATTTAATGAATTTTACATTGTTTATCGCCTGGATCGTTGTCCCATCCCCACTGGTTATGAGAGAGGGGGAGGTGTAATGATAGCGGTGAGAGCGGATCTTGATACTAAATTAATAGGACTTTCTACATCAGAAAACCGTATTGAACAAATTTGTGTACAAATTAAATTTAATACTTAGAGCTTTGTTTATCTTGTTGTTTCATATATTACACCGAACAGTTCTTTTGATATCTATAACCAACACTTGAATAACATATCTCATTTAAATAAACAACTTAATCCAAATCATAGTCTAATTGTCGTGGGTGATTTTAATTTATGCAATGTTCAGTGGATATTTGATGAGAAGATTCTTTTACCATTCAATGTTAAATCAGATATTGAATCACTTGTGGTCGATTATTTTCTCTCTAATGATTTCTGCCAATTAAATTCTCTTAAAAATAATTTAAACAGAATTTTAGATTTAATATTTGTCACAAACGGCCTTAAAATAGTTTGTGAAGAAAATTTAGCACCAATTTTGTATAACAGTATACATCATAAGGCACTAACCATTAAATTTAGTTTCTACAATTATGGAAATTTAGTTGATGATCAGGCGATTCGATTAGATTTCTTTAAAGCAAACTTTGCTGCAATTAATGAATATCTTTATAGTATAGATTGGTCAGTATTAAGTTCATATGAAAATCCAATCGATATTTATGAGTTCATTCAAGGAAAATTTTCACATGCGATCTCACAATTTGTTCCCGTTCGACATAAAATTTTGAGGAACAAGCCACAATGGTTTAACTCAAGACTTTCTAAATTGAAAAATGCCAAAAACAAAGCATTTAAATTAACTAATTGTGAAGTTGATCGATTGAACTTCATTAAAATACGGCATGATTTTGATATGCTTCATAATTTTTATATAAAAATTATATTTATTAATTCCGTTTCCATTGCATTTAACACATTCCGGAGCTGAAAGATGTAAAAATTCTACAACTAGAATCAAACTATTCTAGAAGATTTACACTCGAAATGCTCCACATAATAAACACACCTGCACATCAAAGACTGAATTTCAAAACTGACACTGACAATTCCGCCCATATTTACAGACACCTAGTGAACACAGAAACGAAACAATTGACACCAGACACCGCCAATTAAACAAATGGCAATTGAAAACATAACTAAAATGTAATTTTATATTTAATTAAAAATTTAATTGTTGTAAGTTTTTCTAAATATCGTAAGTGTTTGTTATAACTTGTTGTTAAAAATGTACATTATTACAGAGTCCCTGAAGATGCCGACTAAAAGGAGGCGAAATATTGGACAAAAAATCAATAAAAAATTTTTATAAAATATAAACATTATAATTTTATTGAAATTTCTTGACCTCAAGCTCGTAACTAATAATTATAACCAAAGGTCGTTAAAATCAAACATTTCATAAAAATTATATTTTAAGAGTTGAAAGCAACCTAAAATTTAACCCAAAGTACATTTGGCATTATTTAAATCAGAAGCATAAAACCAATGGGTTTCCAACAAGCATGGAATTTGAAGGAACTAAATCAAATAGTACTTTGGAATCATGTAATCTTTTTGCCAAATTTTTTCAGAAGGTTTATGAAAACTATTCGCATTCAATTAACATTAGCAATTTTACAAGTGAAATAGTAAATAGTGAAGCCATTGAATATTTTGAGGTGTCAGAAGAAGATGTATAATTAGCAATTTCAAAATCAAAACCTAGTTTAAAATTTGATAAAGGCGATTTTCCTCCGATTTTTTTTGCACAGATATAGTTGTAAAGCCAATTACAATTTTATTCAATAACTGCCTAGCTAAGGGTGTCTTTCTGGAATGTTGGAAGAATTGTTCGATAGTTCCTATATATAAATCTGGCATAAGAAATGATATTACAAATTACAGGGCAATTGTGATGCAGTGCACGTTGGCAAAATTATTTGATGACACTTTAAAAAACAAGCTTTTTGTAAAAGTTCAGAACTTAATAGTAAACAGTCAGCATGGTTTTTACCGGGCAAGTCCACTAGTACAAACCTGGCACTTATTACGAATAACATAGTAGATGCTATGGAAAATAGTACACAAATGGATGTACTTTATACTGACTTTTCCAAGGCGTTCGATAAAGTAGATCATAATATTTTATTGAATTAGCTAAAAAATTTTGGTTTGTCAGATCATCTATTGGCATTCTTTAGGAGCTATTTGATCAACAGAAAATTGTTTGTCAAAATAGGCAATCAATATTCTGAATTTGCTGTAAATGCAACTTCTGGTATTCCGCAAGGTACGCATTGTGGACCGTTGTTGTTCTTGATATTTATTAATGATTTGGCTCAAATTTTTAGTTTTTCTAAATGTTTGATGTTTGCGGATGATGTTAAACTCTTTTTAAAAATTTCACATTTGTCTGATTGTGATAAACTCCAATCTGACTTAACTAAATTGTATGAATGGTGTCTTACAAATAATCTACAACTAAATTTAAGTAAATGTTATGTGGTGTCGTTCACAAGGCGTTAAAATTCACTAATTTTTGGTTACACCCTAAATAATTCACTGTTAATAAGAAAGTCTGAAATAAAAGACTTAGGAGTAATTTTCGACTCACAATTAAATTTCAAATGCCATTTTGATTACATTATTTCCAAGTCAAATGCTATGCTTGAATTTGTAAAAAGAAATTCTAAATATTTTAAAGATCCTTGTACCTTAAAATCTCTTTATGTATCACTTGTGCGCAGTAATTTGGATTATTGTTCAGTTGTCTGGAATCCTTGTTATAATGAATATTCTAACCGAATAGAGAAAATTCAACGACATTTTACAAGATATGCTCTTAGAAAACTTCAATGGCCTGATGGTTTTCCCACATACGATGCACGACGTAAATTGCTTGGTCTCCAGTCATTAAGAGATAGAAGAACCAACAATGATCTCTTGTTCGTGCATAATTTTTTACATAATAAAATTAATTGTGATGAATTGTCAGCCTTTTTTCATTTGTACCATGCACCAAGAAATTTGCGTCGCAATCAAATGTTCGAAGAAGTCTTTCATAGAACTAATTATGGAATAAATGAACCGATCAATAGATGTATTAATTTATGTAATAATTTTTGCTCTATTTTGGATTTTAATTGTTCTGAACATCAATTTCGCTTAAGTTTATTTATGTTATTCAATTAAATATTTATCTTGCTTGTTAATTAGTCTGTAAGAACTAAATTCAGTAGACGTAAGTAAAAAATAAATAAATAACAGTTTTGTACCACTCCATGTGCATTGGCCATACAAAATTATGTGGATTGCAGCAAAATATATGCCAAAAAAAGCGAGAAAGTGACGTGACACACTAACGCAGCTTCGAAGATATTAGAATTAGGAGCTTTTAACAAAAAATTCAAAGGAAGCAGTGCAGTAAAAGTTGCATATGCAAGCTGAAATAGTACATGCCTGAACATTTTCATCATTTACTTCATCGTAAAGTAAATTGCTAAAACCGAGGACCGATGAAGTAGACGCCAGCACACGTGGAATGTATGCCAGGTCATCCAACGATCATCCTAACAAGCCAACAGTAACGAAATTAAGAATCCGGAATGTGTAAGATAAGCGAAGAATTAAATGGAATATTTATGTTTATACTCGTAGTTAAAAAAAAGAAAAAGTAGCTTGGTGCAGATTTTTGATTTTGTTAGCTTAAGTGAATTTAAAATTTAATAATGGAAAAAAAAGTATAAAATTCTCTGCATACATACTATATATACATAATGTTATGCATATATATATATATTTTTTTTTTCATATGTAATTACATATAAATGTACATATCTAAAATAGTATCTAAACAGTAACATATATATATGCATATAATCAATAACGGAAACAAAGAATTAGTCATAATACGTAAAAACTTAAATAAACCAACAATTATGCGGATTAGTTTTGAAAGAATAAAATTTTGATTTTTTTTTAAATACATGCTTTTTACCCTCTCAACTCAACGAACTTATTAAATCTTTATTATCAACTTATTGTATGGTATAAGAAATATAGATTTATTCAACTATTAAATATATTCAATTATTAAATATATTCAACAATAATTTCACAATTGAATATACATGTCAATTATATCCTAATTGATCTATACAACGACGCTTCTGTTATAATTTGACGAAATGATTGCAAATATCTGTTGATTTCCGCTGATATGTTTGATGAAGAAAAGTACCGACAGTTAAAAGACAATTTTAATCGTGAAATAAAGCGAATTGAACCTTACAATAGACGAACACTAACAAAAAACGAAGACAAAAAAACAGAATATAGAACATGTTTGGTCAGAACATACAATGAGTTAACTTTATTCCTTTATGATACCACTTCAGGCGTAGACATTTCATATAAAACTGATCTCCAAATTGCAAACTTTAAAAAATTTAAGGAATGTCTTGAAATACTAAAATTAAAATATGAATATTCAAATTAATTATTTGAAGAAATTAATATTGACCAAATATTTAACGACGAATCTCAGGAAGTTTTAGATTCTCCCAAGAAAAAAAATTCGATAAGCATTTCCAACGGAAAATCTGAAAATAATACTGAAAGAACAAACATGGCAATGGAAAAATCTTCCTTTATGGCGCTAATGGCGTCTAATATTCGTAAAAATTACTTGGGAGACCCCCTATCACTTACGCCATTTTTGGCATCCATTGAACTCTTGGAGGAATTAACAGAAACAGAACCTCTGAAAGTCTTATTACGGAAATTCATTCTGACAAATTTAGAGGGATACGCTTCAGAAATTATTCCACCAAATCCTCAAACAGTAGCAGATATTGTTTCTGTATTAAAAAATAAAATAAAGCCCGAAAGTAGTAAAATAGTCGAGGGTCGAATGATGGCTCTTACAGCCGATCGAGGAAATTTGCAAGACTATGCAAAAAAAAGCCGAAGATCTGGCGGATGCACTCAGACGTTCATTAGTGATGGACGGCATACCACTTGCCAAGGCTGAGGAAATGACAATTGACAAAAAAATTGAACTGTGTCGCTCAAATGAACACAACAACGTAGTAAAATCGGTATTGGCATCCACGAAATTTGAAAATCCGAAAGAAGTGATAGCAAAATACGTGGTCGAAACAAATATTTCGAAACAAGAGGCTCAAGTCCTCGCATATTCCCGATCCCAAAACAGAATTAATAGCAACAACAATTTCAACAATAATCGAGGTAGTCAATTTAGATACAACAATAGAATCAATAACAACAACTACAGACGAAATAACCATAATTATAACAACAACCATGACAATAATCGAAACTGGCGAAATAATGGAAACAGAAACAACGATACCTACAACAATAGAAACAACAATAACAATAGTAATAACATCAACAATAGCAATAGACGGAACAATGGTTACAATAATAGGAGTCAAAATATAAGACGTGCGGAAAACGCGACGGCGGCTCAGAGCACCCTGGGCAACGCCGAAGAAATGTAAAAAAACAAATTTATACATTTAATCTAAACTTTTCTGAATTTGTCATTCTTGACACTAGCGTGTCCACCAAACAATGTGTATTTCTTGTCGACACGCAAGCAGACATTTCAATTCTAAAGGAACGGTGCATAATTAACCTTAATGAGATGAATCAGGATGAAACTATCGATATTAGGGGTGTCACTGATGGAATTGCTGAATCATTGGGCACTATAGATATTGATTTAATTTATGATGGACACTCCATCCCACAATTATTTCATAAAGTTTCAAATGATTTCAACATTGGAACTGATGGAATCATCGGTAAAGATTTTCTCAAATATTATAAGTGCAACCTAAATTATGAAAACATGTTACTTTCAGTCATATGTAACAATAATCGAATTACAATACCACTAAATGATGGTCCTGATTCTGATACAATAATTATTCCGGCTAGATGCGAAGTCGTAAGGCGAGTAACATTGCAAACAAAATAAAAGGTACATGGTTAGTTGACGCACTGCAAATTACGGATGGTTTAATGATTGCTAGAATACTGATAGACACTCAAAATCCTATTGTTAGAATAATTAATACAACAACTAAGGTGCAAATTCTAACGCTGAAAGCGATTAAATCAGAAAGTTTAGAAAATTACACTATATACACAATTAACGATATAAAAAAAGACAAACAAAGGACAAATCTATTACTAAATGAGACATCGAAAAATACACCAATATGCTATCAGAGCAAAATATTACCTTTATGCAAAGGATTTAGAAGTTAGAGAAGATAGAGAAGTTAGTGGCCAATAAATACCCGCTACCACGTATTGAAGATATTCTAGATAGCTTGGGCAGAGCTAAGCACTTCAGCATTATCGATTTGTTTTCTGGTTTTCATCAAATACCAATATCTGATGAATCACGAGACATTACAAGTTTTTCAACACCAGAAGGTAGTTTTCGATGTTGAATGTAAACCCTAATTCATTCGCGCGTATGATGGCCATAGCCTTTAGCGAAATTCCACCAGGAACCGCATTCCTTTACATTGACGACATCATAGTGATTGGATGCCAGAACCGAATGGCAAAGAATCAGTCAAAAGATTTGTTGCATTTGCAAATTATTATCGAAAATTTTGCAATTTTAGCTCAATCATTAAATAAATTAACTAAAAAAGCAACAGTTTTCAAATGGAGCGAAGAGAGCAAAAAAGCTTTCACGGCCATAAAGGATGCTCTATCTAAGCCAACAATACTTGCATACCCAGATCTTTCAAGAGAATTTATTTTAACGGTAGATGTATGTAAAACGGGATGTGGTGCAGTACTTAGCCAAATTCAGGGGGACGGCACTGAAAAACCAATCAGTTTTGCGTCTCGATCATTCAACAGGGGTGAACGAAATAAGCCCATTATTGAATTGGACCTTTTGGCAATTTTTTATGCAATAATGCACTTTAAACCGTACGTGTATGGGAAACACTTTTTGGTAAAAACGGATCACAAGCCCCTTGTATATTTATTTAGTTTGAAAAACCCATCACAGAGACTTCTGCGAATAAGGCTGGAACTCGAAGAGTATCAATTTGATGTGGAATATATCAAAGGAAGAACAAATGTTGTAGCTGACGCGCTAAGTAGGATTTCATTCGATGAAATAAGAGAATTTCATCAAAATTGGGCACAAATTTACGCTACAACAAGAGCAATGTCGAAAAAAAACACGTTAAATAACGAAACAAGAACATTTGAAAATGATATCAAAGATCTTAGACGCTCAGATCTTTGATATCAAATCTAAGATAAAAATGTATTATTTTCCCGCAAAATACCAAAAATTTTTATAAAAAATAATGTCTTAGAAGTGCGCAAGAAGAGAAAATTACTGTTTCACATTGAACTCAATAACATGATTCGAGACAGAAAAATTTTACTAGAGAAATTATTTTTGCAGTTGCAAGTGAAAGCAACCGAACATGGAGTAAAGTTATTCCACTTCCCCATGGACAGTGTGATTTTTAACTGGTGCACAATTGAAAATTTTAAAATAATCGGACAAAAAATTCTCACAAAAATTAAGATCGCATTACGAATGCCATCAAATGTGTAAAATCAGCGGATGAAAAAAGAGAAATACTAAATAAATATCATAGCGATGAGGTAACAGGAGGTCACTGTGGCAGAAATAGGCTGTATGCCAAACTCAGAACGAAATACTTTTGGAAAGGTATGTCAAGAGATATAGCGCAAATTGTAAAAACGTGTAAAAAATGTCGATTGAATAAAACACACATTCACACAAAAGCAAAAATGAAGCTCACAGCAACACCACAAAAAGCGTTTGATTGTTTGATCGTTGACACAATAAGTCCGATTACAAAATCGGTTTATGGAAATCAATATGCTGTAACCATGATGTGTGATTTAACAAAACATCTGACAATAATACCATTACAAAATAAAGAAGCCAAAACGGTGGCGAAAGCAATTTTTGAGAATTTCATACTTACATTCGGTGTAATGCGAAACATAAGAACAGACATGGGAACTGAATTTAGAAATCAGGTTTTTTCGGAGCTTGGCAAACTATTGAAGTTTCAATACGATTTTTCAACTCCACCAAACAATTGGAACTGTGGAAGACAACCACAGAGTGTTAAATGCATACTTAAGGTCGTACTTAATTGAAAATAAAGACGATTGGGACGTATATACAAAATACTTTCAATTTTGTTACAACACAACACCTAATTCAACAAACGAATTCAAATATTCACCATTTGAACTCGTTTTTGGCGGCGAAGCAAACCTGCCTGGTGAAAAATTTCAGACAAAAGAACCAATTTACGACGTGGAAAATTATATAAACGAACTGAAATTTAGGCTACAGGTAATAAATTTAAAAGCAAAAGAAATAATTGAAAAATATAAACAGAAAATCATGTCAAATTATGAGAGAAATGTTAAAGAAATTAATTTGAAAATAGGTGATAAGGTAAAAATAAAAGACGACGCAAGTCACAAATTGGAACCGGTCTATAAGGGTCCATACATTGTAATAGACCCAGAACAAGAAAACATAACCGCAATAGATAATAATAATAAACTCATATAATAAGTAAAAACTCATAAAAATAGAACAATAGAATACGAAGAATTACCATTACTTTCAGAAATTTCTATATATGTACAATACTAAAAAAAAAAATTGTTTTAATTATATAATAATTGAATTTATCATTTTATTTGTATATATTAACATAACCATAGAATTAAGTATTGAAAGAAAAACCATATAAAAGTTGTAAAACGAAGAAACAAATTTAAAGTAAAAATGTTCAATGAAAATTAAATTCAAAAAGGGGAAGTAGCTACTCCTAACAATCAATTGAATTCTAATTTAATTTTAATTACAAATTTTTACTTTTGAAAGGGGAGGTGTAATGGTACACCTTAATATAAGTATGTAACATAAGTAACGGCGCGAATTATAGTTTTAGATTTAAAGTATATTAAAAAAAATAAATTTTATTTTTGCTAGTTACAATCATACTAACTTAAAATTAAAAAAATACAAGTATTTATATTGAAAAAGTGCTTAATCGATAATTTAATAATAAAGTAAATATAAGTGCTAAATTGACAAATTGATATAAAATATGAAATTGCTAAATAACGACCTAAAAGAAAAGTGCTTAATCGATAATTTAATAATAAAGTAAGTATAAGTGCAAAATTGACAAATTGATATAAAATATGAAATTGCTAAATAACTAAAAGAAAAGTACTTAATCGATAGTTTAGTAATAAAATAAATTTAAATGCTAAATTAACTTAGTTTAAATAGTTTTGTTGTTGTTGTTGTTGTCGTTATTGTTGCTGCGTGGTGGTTTTGTTGGAGGTTGTTGTTGTTGTAGGGGCTGGGTGTAATATGTAACTCCTCCACCCTAGTGTACAGCGAGGGCCACAAAGAATTCGGTGGGGCTGTAGCGGTGTTGTTTGGTTGCATAGGTGAAGACTAATATGGTTGTTATGCAGAGTATGCTGATTGCTGTGTAGATACAGATGTTAGATGTTATCGTTGAATTACTGATGTGTAGAACGCTTTGTCTATTCTCGAACTCGAAATGTTGTAACTTTTGTAGGTTGAGTGTTTCTTTTACGGCTTTGGCATGTATTTTGCTATTTGAAATGGCTGTGAGATTAATCTGATCCCAATATACGGCTGGTTTATCTTCATAGTCGACGCCGTTTAAATTCAGAGAGCAGTTGCTGTATTGTATAACACCTGTTCCTTCCACTTCTTGTAATGGAACTCTGCAATTAGACTTAATTAATGATTTTGGCAAATTTATAAATAGAATACAATTGTTTTCGGGTGATCTTATGGTTTGTTTGTAACCGACATCGTTAGGTTACAATGGGATGTTTCGTTTTGCAGCAAGCGACCGATGCAACTGGATTCATCGTTGGCTTCATTGATGTTTGTCTACTTACAGTAGAATATTTTCCCTATCTCTAGGCAGTGGTTATCGTAGAGCCTGATCTTTTCTTTATTATAGGTTATGTATGGTTTTATTATAATTTCTCTTGTTTTATTAATTGGAAGTGGTGTTATATGCACCTACTCCTTTCTTGAGTTAAAACTGGTATTTGTATGTTAAATATTATATTCGAACTATTATAATATGCTTGTAAACCTAAAAATTCGTATATTTGTTCTGTCGAAGTTATCTCGACAGATTGTTTCTCAAAATCTTTTAAAATGTTTTCAATTTCATTGTGGCTGAGTATAAATTTCGAAATAATGTTTAGTTTTGCAAGTATGATTGACTCTGCGATATTCGATAAGTGATTATTCAATAAGTCTATATTATAATTTATTATATTACTCATTTGAATATCTCTTATAATATTTTCCTCCTTGTCAATTCTATTATTTTCTATTGCCATGTGAGCTTTTAAAAATGTCTATGTTTTCATGTTGTGTATTTATGTGGTCTGTAATGTTTTTTAGTCTGTGTATTATTTCAATATTTAGTGAATTTTGTGTGTTAAGTGTATTTTGAACTTGTCTTTCATCTGAATGTAGGTTTTCTATTTGTGAGTTAATTTGAATTGCATCATTTTCGTCCATATTTCCTGTTATACATTTGATAACTGTACCTAGTCCATTAATCAGTCCTCGTTTCGTTCTTTTTATTGGAGTTAGCATTTTTAGTTTTTTGTTCAGTTCCTCGAGTTTTAGTTTAGTTATCGTAATTGAATTGGTAACAGTATTTTGTTCATCAAGGTTTTGGACGGCGTTTGAGATTTCTCTTATTGATTCTTCGTAATCGTCTAGATTAACTATATGGATGAAATTGTTGTATTGGTGGATTATTCGTGCTGGTCCGAGATCGAACTGTAATACTCCATGATTTTGGGTTAGATTACGTACAACAATTTCGTTCGTAGCTACAAGAGACAACCTGAAAATAAATTTTAGGCAAATCTACGTTTTTTCATTATTCTACCTATGTGTATTTTCTTATTATCTGCTGTTATTACAGTTATCCTATTATTTTGCTTAACCTTATGTTTACTAAATCTAGGGGTTATTTTATTTCTTCTGCACTCTCGTCTGAATACAGTTCTATTCTCTTCAATTTCTCCCGGTTCCTCTCTAGATGTATTTAATTTGTCTATCCTTCGACTTACGAGCTCTTCTATTCTAGTTTTTACTAAAGGAAATATTTTTTCTTTATATTCATTTAGTTTTGAAAGGTATTCATGCTCGTTATTGAAACTAACTGTTTGGTTAAATTCGTGGGTCTTTCCTGTGAAAAGTTCATAAGGGGTATGTCTCGTTGTTGAATGGATAGAGTTATTGTAGGTGATAAGGGTTTCTGGAAAAATATCTTCATGATTTGTTTCTAAGTTCGAGTCTTTCCTAGTGGTAAGGATTATCTGGAGATTAAGCGGAGAATAACAATTGCTAATAGGTGCTACTACGGTCTCAGTAAGCAATTACGTTGCAGAGCTCTCTCTCGATCGACAAAGCTAACACTCTACAAGACGCTCATACTACCTGTGCTTCTTTATGGCGCTGAGGCATGGGTGGTTTCGACAAAAGACGCAGTCGCTCTTGGGGTGTTCGAGAGGAAAGTTCTCCGCAAAATCTTTGGTCCTGTTCGAGTTGGCGACGACTCGCATTCGAATGAACCACGAGCTGTATGAGCTCTACGCCGACATTGACATAGTTAAGCGTATAACAATACAGCGACTACGCTGGTTGGGTCATGTCCATCGTATGGATAAAGAAGCTCCAGCGAAAAAGGTATTCGAAGGGAAGGTCCCCGGTCAACGACGAAGAGGGAGACCATGCCTCCGGTGGATAGACCAAGCTGAGGAAGCCCTAACCACGCTTGGCATTAACGATTGGAGAAGGCGCGCGCAAAACAGAGGCACCTGGCGAGAGCTAATGAGGTCGGCCGTAACCTGACAACGGGTTGTTATGGCCATCTAAGTAAGTAAGTAAGTAAGTAAGGATTATCCTGTAAGTCTCTGTCAATGTTGAGTGAAGTCTTTCTACAGGTGAGTTGCTGCTAGTTTGTTGGAATGATGTTATATGCAAGTCTATTTGGTATTGCCTGCAGAAGTCTTTAAAGATGTTTGCTGTGAATTCTACTTCCTGATCGCAAACTACTTTTCTAGGAACTCCGTGTTGAGTTATAAATTCTTTAAAAGCTCTTAATACGACTACACTTGTTCTAGCAGTAAGAGTGTAACCTGCCGCAAATTTTGAAAATTTATCTATAATAGTTAAAATTTGATGATGGTTAATGCTTTATATGTCAATATGGATTATGTCTAAAGGTTTAATGGGGATTTCTGTTTTTTGGAATATTAGTTTTGGGGGATTTCTATCGTATTTCAGTGTTTGACATTTTTGGCAATTATTTATAGTCTGGCTGATTTTGTTTTTCATAAATGGAAAAAAATATGTTCTTTTAATATGACGAAATGATTCGTCGATTCCTCTGTGATTTGATTTTTCGTGGTAATCTTTTATAATTCTTTCCTGTTCGTCAGTTTCCGTTACGTCAGTTAGTATTTTTGTACATCTTATTAGGCGAAAAAGTCTGTTGTTGGAGAAATATTTAGAATATGACGATTGAATTAAACGGAAAATGTTGTCTTCGGTGAATATTGCTGTAAGTTTATTTGGTGGTAAATTGGTTTTAAGAATGTTTGTTATATTTTCCTCAGTAAAACTGGGTCTTTTTATTATTCGGTGTTGCTTATTTCGGAAAGGTAGTAACAGGACTGTATCTGGATGTTCCGCTGATATCTCTATTATGATCTGCAAATTGAAATCATTTAGAGGTCTTTCCGAAATTCCTATTCCATCATTCAAATTTTCTTCCGCTGAGTGAACTGTTGATCCGGATGTTTCGTTATCTAAACTAGTGTCTTTAAGATTTACTTCAATTGGGTTATTTATCGTCGTTTATCTTTACTCTACTTAGAGCGTCTGCATTTGAATTTAATTTTCCTTTTTTATAAACGATTTCATAGTCAAATTCTTCGAGCTTCAATCGCCATCTAACTAGCTTCGAATTTGGTTCTTTTAAGCTCATTAGCCATGTGAGCGGTCTATGATCCGTTACTATTTGGAACTTGTGACCGTTGAGGTATGGTCGAAAATATTTGGTTGCCCACACGATTGCCAGTAGTTCCTTTTGAATGGTTGAGTAGTTTGTTTCAGAATCTGATAGTGTGTGGCTAGCATAGTGCGAAGTTACTGGCAATAGTGATTAGTATAAAAGGTTTCGAAAAGTCCGGATATTGTAATATAGGGTCATTTGTCATGATGTTTTTACAAATCTTAAATGTTTTGACGTAATTCTCTTTTAAATTTATAGTTCTACCTTTTTTTAAACATTCTGTTAAGGGTTTCGTTAATTTAGCGAAATCCTTAATAAATTTGCGGCCCTAAAAGGCCTAGAAATCCTTTGATTTCTTTTTGTGTGCGAGGGATTGGGTAGTTTTGTATGGCCTGGATTTTTATTGGATTCGGTTTTATTCCTTCTGTTGAAACAATATGTCCTAAGAAGGCGATTTCTTTCTGTAAAAATTCGGATTTGTCAAGTTGTATTTTGAAGTTAGAATTTTCAATATAATTTATTTCGATGAAATTGGACGGATTATAAGGTTGGACTTTGATGGGTTGTTCAAGATAAAAGATTTCTTCTTCGTCGGCTGTATTTATGACTTCAAGTGAGCTGAACCAATTTTCCGCATGATAAATACCATCTGTTATGGTTAGAAATGTACTTAGTCTAATTGCGTCAACGAATATATCACCCTTTTCTACGTCTACAGGAACGCTTACAACTTTTTTTTTTTGCTGGTATGATATGCTTCCCGGAAGAAAGGTTTGGTTTGTATTGGAGATTGATCAAACATGTTTTTGTTTTAAGTACTTTATTCTCTAAGTCGATGCTAGAACCGATTTGAGTAAGTACATTTATACCTAAGAGCGCGTCAAAATAGTTTTGAAATTTAAAAAGGAGAAGTTCTATACAGCCTTCTTGATTAAATTCGCGGAACATTGGTAAGGTAACTTTTTGGTTAAGCTTATAGGTGCTGAGAACTGTTTTGATTGTTATTGGGTCACAATTTTTCCTGCTATCTTCATTAATAAATGTTGGATCTATAAATGAAGAGGAGGATCCCGTATCTATTAAAAATCTTAGAGGTCTTCCGAATGGAGAAGTAATATTTACATAAGCTAATAATATTTATCTATATATCCCGTTGGTTCCTCGAGGCGAATGCTTGAAAATTTGGTGGTTCTTCAATATTAGCGAGTTCTTCATTACCTAAATTCCTTGAATAATTGTCAAGGTTTTGGAAGTAGCTGTTTTCTATTACAGCTTGGAAAGTATTTACATTATTTGATTCTTGAAATCTATTTTTTGGAAAAGAGGAGTTCGATCTACTATTCTGTTATTACTGTTATTCCTAAAGTTTGAATATCTTGAGTTATTGTCTTTGAAGTTCTGCGATTGTTGAGTACTCCTCGTTTGTGTTGAGTTTACTTCTTGTTTGAATGAGTTTTGGTTTCTTTGCTGGGGCTGCGCTGAGTATATTGTTTGCTCGCTAGGTTGAGTCAAATTTCTTGAGAGGAATTGTTGATCCTGTTGGTAATTCCTTTGGTAATTATTGCTATAGGATCTATTTTGGCGAAAATTAATCTTTTGTTGATTGTCTCCAAAGCTAGATTTCTTTGAATATGGAACATATCTAGAGTAAAATATATTTTGCTCTTTGATGCAAAAACTGAAGGCTTCTACCAAAGATTTCGGTCTCATAGCTCTAATACTTGAGCCAAGTGGTTCTCTAAGGCCGCTAAGGAAACTTGATAAACACATTTCCGAATAAAGTTCTTTTTTTGAGGATATTACCTTTCTATCTGACTCATGAATCCTAATATTCTTTATAAGGGCTGATTGTAGCTCTATAACTTCGCTATAAAATTTTTCAGTACTTTTCCTATCCTGTTGTAACCTATGTAAGTCTCTAATCAGAGATGTTTCTGTTCTTTTATCGGAATAATGCAGTATGAGATTGTTTTTTATTTCGTCCCAAACGAGCTGAGTGCCATACATGTTAAGGATTTCGTTGGCTTCGCCCTCAACCTTGTTTCTGATAGCTCTTAGAAAAATTTTCCCTTGTAGGGTAGTGTCAGTATTTTGGATATGTATAAGGATTTCTTCTACATTGTTGATAAATTCATATAATAGACGTGAGTTTCCGTCGAATTTAGGGAGATCTTTTATAGCGTCAGATATTCTTAAACTATTAAAAATGTCGATTGAGTTATTTTGGGCTGAACCCGAAGTTGGTCCGTTTTCAGTCATGGTATCCTGCTCTTCTTCTATTGTTGAAAGAGAGTTACTTCTGAGGTTATATGTGTTGTTGTGTTTTTGTGTAAATTTTTTAATCATAGAGTTTCCTTTAAAATGTTTTGTACTTGCAAAAAAAAAAACTTATTTTATTTCAAAATTTTACGTCAGTTTCATATATAAATTTTCCGTGTGGTGAAATTCAGTCACCTGAAGGTATCGCTCATATAAAGTGAGGAATCCTTTCTGTTTCTGAGAAATGCCTTTCAATTTTCCAGTTAACAATATGCCCTTGTTACTGTACTTTGACAGTGATATTCATTCACTGGGATTTCTCTAGGAACGACGGAATTAAAATCTTATTTTATTTCAAAATTTTATCTCAGTTTCATATATAAATTTCCGTATGGTGATATTCAGTCACCTGAAGGTATCGCTCATATAAAGTGAGGAATCCTTTCTGTTTCTGAGAAATGCCTCTCAATTTTTCCAGTTAACAATATTCTCTTGTTACTGTACTTTGACAGTGATATTCATTCACTGGGATTTCTCTAGAAATGACGGAATTGGAATATTTGTTTTGCTTAAAAAAAAATTCTTTTGGTTTTTTTTTTTTTTTTTTTTTTATGTGCCTACGATAACCACTTACATGTGCCAAGTAATGATAGTGATGAACTGCATTCCAGTCGTGGTAGATATCCTTTGAGTATAGATGAAATTGTAGTTGTTATCCTATGGAGTGTAGATGTAGTCACTGATAATTAGGGGTCAAAACCCACTGGTACCTCGAGATGATTTGTTGAATTAATTTGAAGGATATATTCCTTTGTAATATAATCCACAATAATTTTGCAAGATGAATTTTCTTTGTAATATATGCCACAACAAAATTTTCAGAATGATTTGTAAATCTCCCTTTTTTTTTACTGGAAGTCACAATAGAATTTGCACATAATTTGCGATTACTTCGAGATGCCGTTTATCAGGCTACGCGACTGCGCCAATTATAGTTTTAGATTTAAAGTATATTAAAAAAAATAAATTTTATTTTTGCTAGTTACAATCATACTAACTTTAAATTAAAAAAATACAAGTATTTATATTGAAAAAGTGCTTAATCGATAATTTAATAATAAAGTAAATATAAGTGCTAAATTGACAAATTGATATAAAATATGAAATTGCTAAATAACGACCTAAAAGAAAAGTGCTTAATCGATAATTTAATAATAAAGTAAGTATAAGTGCTAAATTGACAAATTGATATAAAATATGAAATTGCTAAATAACTAAAAGAAAAGTGCTTAATCGATAGTTTAATAATAAAATAAATATAAATGCTAAATTAACTTAGTTTAAATAGTTTTGTTGTTGTTGTCGTTATTGTTGCTGCGTGGTGGTTTTGTTGGAGGTTGTTGTTGTTGTAGGGGCTGGGTGTAATATGTAACTCGCACGCTATCCGCTATACACAATGAATTGCCGATATGTTAAATAAAAACTAGTTTGATACTAATCACTAAAGCAGCAAGTTGTTTAATTTAAGTGGCAGATTTATAAACATATAAAAAGAGAGTTTTAGAATACCAGCAAGCAATCTGTACGTTGATTCTTTCTTCAGTTGTTGGTATTATCATCCGATGCTGTTCAGCACGGTTTAGGAAGATTTCCCGTCGTTCTGGTTCTTTTTGTTTAATCATCTCAAGATCCTCCGCCAATGAGATCAGTTCCGGCAAAGTGCTAAAGTCTCGCCTCTTTATATACCATTGATATTCTGCTCTACAATTACGAAAAATACGGTCTACGCACTGCTTTTCGTCGTAAGACGCGTGTCTCATCATAGTTTGGATTGCCAGCACATATTCTTTGAATTTTTCTCGTGGCTGCTGGCATCGTTTCCTTATCTCGTCGTCGAGGGTCTCGAAATACCTTGGTGGCAAAAAGAATTCGAAAAAAACTTTTTTTAATTGTATGATAAAGGTTCTCTTGGTTGGTTTTCTAGTGTCTTGTATGATATTGCGGGTAGTGCTTGGCTGATGGATTGATCCGGATCGCTAGTCTGTTGTTTTGTGACTTTCTCAGGTAGTAGAGTGGAGTAGTAGTTCACATCTCATAGGGAGAGGACGTGTCGCGCGGTCCCCCTTACTGTTCTGTTGCGTCTTGTTTTGATGTTTTTAATGTTATGTCTTAATGTTGTAACGCGTGTCTTTTATTATATTGCTTTCGTCGCGTGTTCTTTTACCTATGTTTAAATACAGAAAACAAGAAATCCAATTATTACAAAACAATAACAAAATCTACCATTTAATACATATTCTATTAAACAACACAATAATAAACCGAAAAGTCAAAACAATAAATCCAACTACTACTAAGCAACAACAAAATCTACAATTGAATACATATTCTATTAAACGCCACAATAATAAACCGACAAGTCGTTCGTTAGACGCTTAACAAAACAAAACAAAATAAAATAATACTGCAACAAAACAACAACAGCTAGCCCAGCATCATAAACTGCAGTTACAATTTTACTTACTGACGTCGCTGCCAAGTCGCAGCAGTGCTCCCAGATTAAAGAGTTTTCCCTTAATTTGGGATTAATTTGACGGAAAGTTAATGTTAACGTAAAGGGCTTTTCTATGCCCTCTTCTTTGTAATTTCTGTTGTTTGGTAGCCTTTTCTCTCCCTATTCCCATCCTAAGCTATTTGTAAAGTGTGGCTGGGGCTATGTTGGGAGCTTGAGTCTTGAGTGGTCAAAGGCATAACACTTGCCCACTCTTATTCTCTTCGCTCTTAATTACTGGCCTTGACTCCACTTACAATTTAGCATTAATATTCTTCTTGGGTTTTTGAGATGTCGCAAATGTCGGACAGATTCCGATTTGATTTTTGCAATATTTGTGGCCTTAGGTCAAACTTTTTTTCGGTCTATGCCCATGTTTCTAGTTTCCATCCCCAAGTAATGGCGGTTGGTGAGACTCAGGTGTGTGGGGATGCTGATCCACTGGATTTCCAGATACCTGGTTATCACCTTCTGCCATTATTTTCTCCCCATAGGGGCCTCGCTGTATATATACGTAGCGATGTTGCGTATCAGTGTCAGCAACATTTGAACACGACGGATGCCGAATTTAGTTCTATGTGGATTAAGTTCAAAATCCAGTCGCACATTCTACATTTCTGCTTCCTGTATAGAAGCCCGAATTTAGGGAGGATTCCTACTTTTGAAAAGATAGACGTCCTCTCTGATTCGATTTCCAAAATTTTAGAGTCGTACCCAGACAGTGAAATTGTAGTTGCTGGTGATTTCAATGTTCATAACTCTAATTGGTTGCGCCATTCTGGCCTTACAACTCCTGAAGGTCGTTATGTTGAGTTTTTTGCCGAGTCCAATTTACTGACTCAACTAGTGAATGACCCCACGTTCATTCCACGCGTTGGGGGGCATAGCTTAAGTACACTAGACCTCTTTCTGACATCACATCATGAAAAATACGATGTGTCTGTCCTTGCACCTCTTGGTAACTCGGACCATTGTACTATTTCCGCTGCTTTCCCATTTAAAAGTTTACGCACTGTTTCGCCGAAAGCCCCGAAGCGGACTGTATGGCTTTATGATAAAGCAAATTGGATTGCGTTAAATAATTTCTTTCGTAATTTCAATTGGAAATTGTGTTTCACTGATAGGAACATAAATGCTGCGGCTTTAATGGTTCAAGAAATAATTTTATTAGGTATGCGGTCCTTCATACCTTATAAAAAAGTTAACGTTAAGCCAAAGGACCACTCTTGGTTTAATGAGACTTGCAGGACTGCAGTCAGGTCCAAAGAGGAAGCATTTCGGAATTGGCGGCTCATTAGAAATGCTGATACTGAAAGGCTTCGCATTGAGGCTAGAAATTGCTGTAATGCCACGATTCAGCGAGAAAAGTTTCTCTACGAACAAAACCTGCGCAAAAGAATCATTTCACTACCGAAAGGTAGCAAAAGTTTTTGGTCATTTGTTAAGAGAGTGAAGAATCAGTCCTCATCGTCTATTCCAACTCTTTTAATGAACGACCAAATATTCACTGACCCTGCTGACAAAGCCGATCTATTGGCTAGCATCTTTGCGAAAAATGCTACACTCCCAGATAGCTGTCAGCCTTTACCCCCTGTTCAGAATAGGTCTTCGGCAATGCCAACTATTTACTTTCGAACAAGGGCAGTAAAAAGAGTCCTTGCAAACCTCAACATAAATAAAGCCTCAGGGCCTGATGGCATATCAGCCCATGTGTTGAGAAAGTGTGCCTCAACACTAGCTCGGCCATTACGCAATATTTTTTCCATATCCTACACTAGTGGGATATTTCCATCCTGTTGGAAGGTTGCTAATGTTCAGCCAGTTTCCAAAAAAGGCGAGGTTTCCAACCCTAATAATTATCGGCCCATTGCGATATGCTCTGCGCTCTCCAAAGTTATGGAGAGTGTAATAAACTTTCACCTAGTGAACTATCTGGAGCGCAACGAATTACTTAGTGATCGCCAATATGGTTTCCGTAGGTCTCGTTCTACCGGTGATCTTATGTCGTTCCTCACTGAAAAATGGAACCATTCCGTTCACCTTTTCGGTGAAAGTATGGTTGTCGCTCTGGATATTTCTAAGGCGTTTGATCGAGTGTGGCATCGCGCCCTCGTATCAAAACTAATTGCATTTGGTGTCGGTAATTCCTTTGCTCGTTGGATTACGAGCTTCTGCAGTGATCGCTCTATCCGTGTTGTGGTAGACGGTTTCACCTCTAACGAACACTTCATCAATGCTGGAGTTCCCCAGGGTTCTGTCCTATCTCCTACCCTTTTCCTGGTCTTTATCGATGACCTTCTGTCATCGACCACCAACCCAATCCATTCCTTTGCGGACGACAGCAACATATGTCATTCTTATTGCTTCAAAAATCGCCCGAGCTCTGTGGAGGTTGAGAGTAAAAGGCGGCATATGAATGACTCACTCGTTTTCGACCTCAACACAATCACCGAGTGGGGTCGTATTAACCGAGTCAATTTTAATGCTTCTAAAACTCAGTGCTGTCTGTTGTCTCACAGACGAATGGATCTCTCCCTTCCTTCCCTTAATATGGCTGGCTTAGATATTGCGAGGTCAACAACTCTTGACGTTCTGGGCATATCGGTTCAATCGGACCTGAGGTGGTCTGATCATGTATTCGATGTGGCGAAAGATGCGGCCAAGTGTATTGGTTTTTTGAAACGGTGTAAGAAATACTTCACTCCAGTTGATCTTCGTACTATTTATTTCACCTATATTAGACCCAAACTAGAGTACAACTCACACATTTGGGCCGGGGCTCCTAAAACCACCTTGGAGCTGTTAGATCGTGTCCAGCGACGTGTGTTGAAACTAATAGGTGATGAATCTATCATCGCCTCTATCGATTCCCTTCACCACCGGCGTAACGTGGGGTGTTTAACCCTTTTTTATAGATATTATAACGGGATGTGCTCTAGAGAAATACGGGAACTGATTCCATCAGCCAGGATTTTCTCTCGCAGCACTCGGGCATCCCATCAGGCCCATCCTTTTTGCGTCACGCCGGTGTTCAACAGGACATCACACTTTCGTGATAATTGTTTCTTTGGCCGAACCATCAAGTTGTGGAATTGGTTACCTGCGTCTGTCTTCCCCGGCAGTTGTGACATCCATAGATTCAAGATTAATGTTCACCGACACTACTCCATCTATCCCCCTTCCCTCTAACCTTTCTCCTTTTCTTAAAACCAACACGGTGCATTGCATTTATAGGGGGCATCTCCTGAGCGTTGGCTTATGCTTTAAAAAAAAAAAAAAAAATTTGAAGCCCTAACAGTTTCATCTATTTTATGTTTTTCTGTAGGTGGGTTTGGTGACAAAGACCTTTTGTGGAGCGTTTGTATTTCAAGTAAACGTTGCAAACGCTCTGCTGAATGATTTTCGTCCGCTAAAAATGTGCGGAACCGTTTCCGTAGCTAATCGACTTGTGCCTGTTGTTTTGAGGCTAAATAAGTCACCAACTCTTTCTTCTTTAATGCGTGGGTCCAACAGACACTAAGCATTATTATTTTTTCTTTCTACTGTATTTCACTCTGTTTGATTAATATTAAGCGCTTATGTTCACTGTCCTTATGTTAATCCTTCGTTAGATTTTTTTTTGTACTGTGTTTTAATTATTTTTCTTACGATGTTCAAAGTTCCTTGGTTCACTTTTATTAATTGTTTTAATTTTTATTTAGCTTGATTTTTGTCATTGATATTTAGCTTGATTTTTTTTATTGTTATTACTTAGCTTGATTTTTACCGGACTTGTTCTTTAATTTTTCTTTTCTTTTATTGTTTTGTTTTTTTTTTTAATCGCAGTCCCTGATTGGGCGCCATTGTAACGAACCGTCGGCTGGGGCTTAAGCTCGCCGGTGTCCAGGGTTCGGCTACAAAAATTTATAATTTGCGGGCTTTTTTAAAGAAAGTACACTACAGAGTTAATTTTTATCAAGCTTTAATATAATTCACTTTTTATAGTACATAAATTCATTCCATGCATTTACGTTTCTTAGCTTAATTTATATTTTAGTAAAATGCGTCGTCGCGTCCGTCCGCCTTGAGGATACTGAGTTGTAGTCGTTGTTGGTTTGCCTCACGCTCGCATCGTTCACCCGTTTGTAGCGATCCACCGACAAAACCAACTTTGGGAAGCACTAGTAACGCCCAACTACTCAGAGCGAACAACCCTTTCTAAAAGACGACCTACGCTCACTTATGCGCTGAGCGTAACCGTACATCATTTTGCAAAGCACTAGGAACGCCCGACTACTCAGAGCGATCCACCGTTTCTCAAAGATGACCTACGCTCACTTATGCACTGCGCATAACCGTACCTTACTTTGCATAGCATTAGTAACGCGTGACCACTCACAGCGACCCATCGTTTCTAAAAAGTGGACCTATGCTCATTTATGCGCTGAGCGTAATCATACGTTTCTTTTCGAAGCATTAGTAACGCGTGATTTTTCAGAGCGAATCACCGTTTCCAAAAGGGACTGCTCACTTATACGCTGAGTGTAATCGTACGTCACTTTGCAAAAGCACTAGTAACGCGTGATCACTCACAGTGACCCACCGTTCACTTATGCGCTGAGTGTAACCGTACGCTACTTTGCAAAGCACTAGCAACGTTAGACTACTCAGAGCGACTCATCGATTCTAAAATCTACTGAACGCAAACGTATGCTGTTTTGACTAGCACAAGCAGCATAAGTTGTTTTTACTTACTTACTTAGATGGCCATGACAACCTGTTGTCAGGTTACGGCCGACCTCATTAGCTCTCGCCAGGCGCATCTGTTTTGCGCGCGCCTTCTCCAATCGTTAATGCCAAGCGTGGTTAGGGCTTCCTCAGCTTGGTCTATCCACCGGAGGCATGGTCTCCCTCTTCGTCGTTGACCGGGGACCTTCCCTTCGAATACCTTTTTCGCTGGAGCTTCTTTATCCATACGATGGACATGACCCAACCAGCGTAGTTGCTGTATTGTTATACCCTTAACTATGTCAGTGTCGGCGTAGAGCTCATACAGCTCGTGGTTCATTCGAATGCGAGTCGTCGCCAACTCCAACAGGACCAAAGATTTTGCGGAGAACTTTCCTCTCGAACACCCCAAGAGCGACTGCGTCTTTTGTCGAAACCACCCATGCGTCAGCGCCATAAAGAAGCACAGGTAGTATGAGCGTCTTTTAGAGTGTTAGCTTTGTCGATCAAGAGAGAGCTCTGCAACGTAATTGCTTACTGAGACCGTAGTAGCACCTATTAGCAATTGTTATTCTCCGCTTAATATCCAGACTGACATCATTGTTGCTGGTTACGGCAGTGCCAAGGTAAGTGAATTCCTTGACAACTTCTAATTTACAGTTGCCCGCTGTAACATGAGAGTCTGGATCCCGCACTCTCTTGTTGTTTTTACGAAACAAATAATGGGCAAAGAATTCGCTTACCGGAGTACAATTTTACGAGGTGAATGTGTCCTTAACTGGTTCCGCGGTGACTGACTAATATTTTTCAAAGCGCCCACATTATATGTTTCGGCAGTAGTTGTTTGCCTAGTTTCCTTTCGTTCATGGTCACATTACTTGTTGACATTTGGTTTCACCACGAACCACTGTTTGGATAGCTTATCCTACAGTGTTGCCGTTTACTTATTTTAATCTTTAGCCTAGCATAATTTGTTACTTAAGTATGCTGAGCTTAATGTTATTATTTCTCAACGCGTTTTACTTATTTAAATGATACACTGCACCATTTTTAGGTTATACCTTCTCTTTAATAAATAAATTCGATTCAATCGAAACAAAAACAATATCAATGATAATACTTATAATTTCCAAGTAATGATAATAATATAAATAAATAAATGATCAATGTTGCAAATAAATACAAATTGCTTCCATGCAGCGTGCTGCGCTTGTGGACGCAAACGAGGCTTGCTGACTTTCTACCTCACAAATGTCTAGTTCGTTAATAACGTTTTAGGTCAGGCAGATTAAAGTCACACAATGAAATAAACAATAAAATGTCGTCATTAGCGTCTAGTTCATTAATACGGTATTCAACGGCCATCGAAAGACAATCGTAGACAGCTGCGCTTCTATTTGGTGGAACATAAGCGTTAATACATATACATACTTTAACGCATAAAAGTTCAATATTAGGTGCACATGCAATTTGGATTAATGAACTAGTTTAATGATTTTTAATAGCTATTAAGAATCCTCCACCAAAGAAAAAAGATCTTCCATGTGTCAGTCTCTTCTAAAAACATTGAAACTATTGTCAAGAAATTCCACATTGAGAAAACTGTTATTTAACCAAGTTTCGGAATAAACGATAATATCCTCAGAGAAATTCTGAGTTGATAAAAAGATGTCATACGTCTTGAAACGCAAATCCCAGTTTTTTGAATCGGAACGGACAGTGTGTCGGAAATTCTTATTTTTTCAACTTGAATTCAGAAATAAAAATATCTACCCATGCATTAGAATTAAGAATGGCGGTAAAATAAGAAGTCGCCATTGTAATCTTAAAAGACGCATGAGTTGTTTTATTACCCATTTTCCTGCATGAAATGAAGACGTCGCGCAGTGCGGCCAAAATTCGAAAAAAAAGTTTCTAAATAGGGATTTTTTATCATTGACTTGGTTAAAGGAATCCTCTAAGTTTTATTCAAATCATGTTAAGAAAGTGATTTGCTAGCGTAAGAAATGGATAAATCTGCGCCGATTTCGCGTTGCGATAAAACTGCCACAAGAGCATAGTTTGACGTATCAGTGGTCAAAACAAATGTCTTGTTGAAATTCGGGTGCTGTAAAATGGGTGGGTTCATCAGCTTAGTTTTTGCAGTTTCAAAGAAATCTTGAAAATTTGTATTTTTCTTCAACAAGTAAGCTACAAACCTTACTTCGTACGCGTTTGTTGGAACTGTTACCCAGTTCCAATAATAATTGTATGTTTCGATGGATCTGTTTTGATCCCAATGGTCGTTATAAGATGGCCAAGGTATACCACCTCTTGTTTTAAAAAAAAACTTTATTCCGAATTAAATTTTAAATTATATCTTCTTAATCTTTCAAATACGTTTATCAAATTGTCGTTGTGACAAAAAAGATTATACATAGAGAAATGCGTATGCATCTAGACCACTTAGTACAATTGTCAACATTTTTTGAAATCTATTGGAGGATATTTGTAATCCAAAAGATAGTCGTTTAAGCTGAAAGTGTCCGTTTCCTGTTGAAAAGGCTGTCAATGGTCGTGAGTCTTCATCTAAGTTTATTTGATGCGAGGAGGTAGTCATGTCCATTGTTGAAAAGTATTTGGCTCTTCCCAATTTGTCTAAAACGTCTTCGAATTTAGTCAGAGGAAATTTATCATTTATTATTTTTTCAATAAGTTTTCTGAAGTCCACAAATTCACGACTAAACTCCATTTTTTTGTATCCTTTCTTGATTTTTTTGGAAACTTCCAGACTAACTGAATTTTCAATATTATTGTCATTTAATAGTTCTGCAACCAGTATAATTTTTTATGTACTTGGCGTTGAGTTTGTTGTTTGGATTTGTTGTGAATAGAAGTTGTTCACGCTTAGCTGTTCTCTCGGGTGGTGAAAAATATCTTCAAAGTTCTTTATTATTTCTATAAGTGATTGCTTCGCTTCCGGTTCACTGCAAGTCAAGTCTGTTTGGTGAATTGGTTTCAGTGGCTTTATTTCGCAGGGTAGATTATCCATTCGGTCGTATTTAATAATTTAACATGGGATATACCTATGATTGAATAATACAGGTTTATGCGAAAGCAAAATGCTGCTTCTTCCATAGCTGGTTTAATGTCAGAATAGATCGATCACAGCAAAAAGTGATAACGTTTTTATGCGATTTGAATTTTTTTGTGAAAAATAAATATTTAACAAAAATTAATTAAAATTTTAATTTGTGACGCAGTGAATTTTTTAAAATATAAATATGCCACGCAGATTCCTCGAAGGAAAAAATTTAATTTTTTTCTCTTCCTAAGGACGAAGGAAAGCGTCTTTGGGTGGAAAGCTCATCCCACATTTGTCAAAAACACTTCGAGCACGGAGACTTCATCAATGGTCCTGGCAATGCTATAAAGAGAGCAGGCTGAAGCCAAGTGCATTACCTAAGCGTTTTTTGAACCGCTGCCCGAAACTTAACCAATGCATTCAAACAACTGGTAAGACATAAAATTTTGGGATATGCTTACGCAGATTTTTATTATTGCTATTGGACCGTTGTAATCATGGAAACGGTACAAAAAAAAGGAACAGGTTTACTTTAGCTCCCATTCTCCAACCTTTTTTTTTTGGGTAATAGAGGGTAAAAAGAAAAGAAAATAGTGAAAAGAAAAAGTGTTTTTGGATCTGGCTTCGGAGATATAGATCGGAAGTTGTGGATATAGCATTTTTAAAAATCATTATAAGTTGGGAACCCCTGAATGGATATCAAAATTATGGATGCCACAAGAAAGATGATCTAATGGCATACAATAATATGAAACAAATCTTTGAAATTTAGCCTATCATTTTAGAGATATTACGAATTTTGTCCAATTTTTTTTTTTAAAAAACCGTTAATTTTTCTGAAAAATTCGTCAATAACATGTAACTTTTTTAACGTATTTGGAAAGCCTTATTTATTTCCTTTAAAATGGTATATAATAAGTTGTAAATCTTTTAAAATGTACCCCCTTTTTGACCGAAAAACAAAAAAATGTATCAAATGAATTTTTATGAAAACTATGTATTTATGAACAAAAACAATGAAAAATTCGTCAATAACCTATAACTTTTTTTGCGTATTAAGAAAGCTTTATATATTTCCTTTAAAATGGTATATAATGAATTGTAAATCTTTTAAAATTCACCTCCTTTTTGCCCGAAAAACAAAAAAAATGTACCAAATGAATTTTTATGAAAACTATATATTTATAAACAAAAACAATGAAATCAACAACAACGACTAGTACAACAACAACAGTTATAATAAGACGATTCTCATTATTAAAAACCTGTATTAAAAATCGTGCATGAATTTATACATTCGCCTGTTTTTTCTATAAGCTTTAAAACATTTTTCCATAGCCCTAACAAATACACGCGGATTGATCCAGCCACTTAAAATAAGGGAGGTTCAGAAATTATGCTCTAAATTTAATAAAAGTAGTGAGTCACCAGATAAGATTTATTAAATTTTGTGCATAATCAAAAGTTTGCTCATGTTTTTTTTATAGCTTCAACAATCGTACCCGAACCGCTATACAAGCCATTGATTTGCGCCAACTTAGTTGCGTCTCATAAAGAGCATGACACTCAAACTGAGTACGTATTTAATAAGCTTAAATTTAGTTAATGCTCAATATATTCGCTTTTTAGTTTTCAGTGTTCAGATTGCAAAGCGGTCATAGATCTGAAAATATATATAAAAAACTAGAGGAAGAAAATGTAAAATTAAAAAAGCAGCTAACCAATAAGATCCAGGAGACAGTAGTGCTTCAAGCCAGCCAGCGAAATATATTTACTAAAGAACAGATCGAAAGATTAAAGTATGTAACTTTTAGTTTTATCATAATTTTAAAATTTGAATAGTATATTATAATATTTCAGATACCCAAATATTTACAAAAATTGGTGTTGGGAAGATGTATCGAGTGCAGTGTGCTTACATGCTGCTAGCCCCAGAGCATATCATCATTTATATGCCAAAGGGTACTCTCTTCCACATGTGACGACATTGCAGAGATGGGCACAGAAAGTTAGTTCGAGGAGGGCGTCCTTCACTTCTCGATTGCCTCCATGAATAACGCAACCAAACTTTCAGAAGACGAAAAAATTTGCGTTCTCATGTTTGATGAGATAAAGGTTGCCTCGGCCTACGAGTACGACCCATCTTCTGGCAAAGTTAGGAAACCCTGCGATTATGTTCAAGTGGCAATGATGCGGGGACTGAAGACGTCGTGGAAGCAGCCTGTCTTTTACGCATATGACACCAAAATTACGAAGGCAATTTTGGATAAGTTAGTACTGGAGCTACGTGATGCTGGATACGCAGTAGTTGCTCTGGTGTCGGATATGGGTCCCTTAAATCAAGCTCTTTGGAAAGAACTGAAAATTTCTCTTAGTATGTAACAAATAGAAATAAATGAATTTTTCGCTTAGCTAACAAAATAATTTTTTCATTCGTCAGGCAAAACTTGGTTTCAGAGCCCTGCCAATTCTGAAGAAAAAATATTCATTTTTGCAGGTGCACCTCATCTTATGAAGCTCATCAGGAACCATTTCCTGGACAGTGGTCTCTTGATGAACAATACACTTATAACACCGCAGACAGTAAAGCAAGTGTTACAACATACATCGTCTTCGGATGTGACAACTGTGCACAAGCTTTCGGAGACTCACTTATCGGTGAAAAGTGCAGGTAAGAATACGGTCTTAACTAACTATTTAGTCATGTTATGAAAGATATGTATATTTGTAATTTACAGAAAGGCAAAAGGTCAAATTTGCAACCCAATTGTTTTCCAACACTTCATACAACGCAATGTTGCGGTGTTATGAAATTGGAAAGGAAATATACAATCCTGTAGAGACCGCAAATTTCTTTAAAATTGTTAACGATTGGTTTGATATATTTAATTCAAAACTTTCGACGTCATGCAACATCCCTACAAAAATCCCATATGGGAAAGACC
Source organism: Tricholauxania praeusta (assembly GCA_949775025.1). Classification (NCBI taxonomy): domain Eukaryota; kingdom Metazoa; phylum Arthropoda; class Insecta; order Diptera; family Lauxaniidae; genus Tricholauxania; species Tricholauxania praeusta. Next base: position 105,925,681 of record OX459028.1, read on the forward strand.
TATATCAACAAAAGGAAGTATTGGAAAATATGAACGGACCCATAATATCCAATAAGAAAACTCTGGCGCCATTTCAAAAGGGTATTCTTATATCCATTACTTCACTGAAGTTGTTATATGGTTATGTAAAAGAAAAGTACGGCATGGAGTATCTACTCACATATCGGCTTAGTCAAGACCTCCTGGAACATTTCTTTGGTTCCATGCGGGCAGTAGGTGGGATGTATGACCACCCAACTCCCAAGAGTTTTTCATATAGATTAAGAAAATATTTGCTGGGTAAGTTCAAATATTGCCTTCGTCACAATCTATTGCTTTTAATAGAAACACACAAAACACACACATCATGATGATACAACATATGCTGCTATAAACGTAATGACCAATTATTATTACTATTTTTAAAAAAGTAGATGCAGTTATTTCTTAATTAGTCATAGCTTATATAATAAGAGGTAGAATCTCATTATTTAGTAAGCAGCTTAAGCAATTACGTACTTTTTTGTAAGAAATTTTGCTAACTGTATCTTAAAAAATAGTAAAAAAAAAAATTAAAAGATACTTAAAATTATTTTTATTATTTAGCGCGAAACACGGAGTCGTTGAAAGGCACGGGAAATGTTGGTGCTGATGATGCAAATTGGCTAAGCCTTTCAACTCCTCACATTACAGCATCAAGACCAACCGTAGAAGTTGACAAAGATGATGATTTCCCAGACACTAATTTTTTAAATGGGTACGAAGAATTCGAAGACATCGATACCCTTCATGAAGACGGTTTGGAATATGTATCTGGTTACATCATCCACAAACTGAAATTGTCAGAAGAAATAGACCACGAAAGTTCTACATGGACTTGGGTTGACCAGGTTTCAAGAGGGGGACTTAAGAAACCCTCTTCGATTTTCTTAAAAAAAATTAAAGAGCTAGAGCTAATTTTTAGTAAAATTAACGGCGCTAAAATTGCTCACTGCGACAATATCCAGCATGTATTGGTCCAAGCAAGTAAAGACGTTGATGTTTTTTCAAAAGAAGAATACACTTTCGTATTAAAAACTTGAACAGAAGACTAAAACACCAAAAATTGAAACAAAAGATTGTAAACAGGAAACTTCTAAATATATTACTTTGAAATGGAACACTCAGAGTCAACAACTTGCGCTATCAATATCCTAAAATCAACAAAACGAAAGACTTCGTTAAACTTCATAATGATTAATAGTTTTCCTTCCTATAAAAACAGCGTAACACAAAATATTCAAATCAAAGCTAAAATCAATATCACTGTCCGTCGCAAGTTTTGGTTAACCAAAACCGATCTATTAAACAATTAACGAATGTTTACCGAAATTGGATTACCCAACATCATCTCCAATATCGAATGTTCACCAGATGCCGGTAAGATCCACTTTCCGCTTAAATCAACTGCCGGAAAAGAAAACGAATTTAACGAACTTTACGAAAATCATCAACTGAAGTTTGACGGCCAGAAGTAGATGAAACGCACAAATGGACTACTTCACTTATTTGGCTGACGAAATGATATCTGATATCGTTACCAATAGAACATCCACACTAAAATGAACAATCCGTAACGCACCTTTTCTCAGCTTCGTAATGTCTAGCAATTTTCTTTCTATCAACAACAACAAAACTAAAAATCTTCAATCAAACCTGAAACCAGTTCTTTCGTAATTCGCAACTGTTGCTTAGCCAGCATTACACAGCTTATAAATGTTCACCAACAATTGCCATCGGCATTTTCTGAAAATTTAGAAATCCAAGACAATTTTTAATATGGGCATTTCTCTCATGTTGAACGGTACGGAAGTTTTTTTTTTTAAAGTGGAATAAAAGTCATAGTAAAACACTTTTATTTTTTTCTGTTACTTTAAGGAATAGCCCTTTGATAGCACTGTATTGAGTGGTAAAGTTGATGCCAGACGTAGTACTGGTTCCAAGATAGAGGCAATTAAAAAGCCATTCGAACGGGACAAAAAACGGAAGTGTTTTTCATAGCCATCTATAGAAAAGAAGAAGTCAGTGAAACCTGGCAACGTTTTTTAATGCGATTATTTTTAAAATGTTATGGAATAATGTAACTTTTTAATAGATTTCGTTTGATTGAAAAATGTTATTTACTTTTTTTCTTACAAGGCATAATCATTCATTCGAACGGGACATATATTTCCGTTTATGTTCATTTGGGCAATTTTTCAAAACTACTTTAATATTTATATAAATAATAATATTTAAGATATATTACTTACTTTACTTAGATGGCCATAACAACCCGTTGTCAGGTTACGGCCGACCTCATTAGCTCTCGCCAGGCGCCTCTGTTTTGCGCGCGCCTTCTCCAATCGTTAATGCCAAGCGTGGTTAGGGCTTCTTCAGCTTGGTCTATCCACCGGAGGCATGGTCTCCCTCTTCGTCGTTGACCGGGGACCTTCCCTTCGAATACCTTTTTCGCTGGAGCTTCTTTATCCATACGATGGACATGACCCAGCCAGCGTAGTCGCTGTATTGTTATACGCTTAACTATGTCAATGTCGGGGTAGAGCTCATACAGCTCGTGGTTCATTCGAATGCGATAGTCGTCGCCAACTCGAACAGGACCAAAGATTTTGCGGAGAACTTTCCACTCGAACACCCCAAGAGCGGCTGCGTCTGTTGTCGAAACCACCCATGCCTCAGCGCCATAAAGAAGCACAGGTAGAATGAGCGTCTTGTAGAGTGTTAGCTTTGTCGATCGAGAGAGAGCTCTGCAACGTAATTGCTTACTGAGATCGTAGTAGCACCTATTAGCAATTGTTATTCTCCGCTTAATCTCCAGACTGACATCATTGTTGCTGGTTACGGCAGTGCCAAGGTAAGTGAATTCCTTGACAACTTCTAATTTACAGTTGCCCGCTGTAACATGAGAGTCTGGATCCCGCACTCTCTTGCTGTTGTTAGTAGACATCATGTATTTCGTCTTGCCCTCGTTTGGCGTCAAACCCACTTTGGCTGATTCCTTTTCAATAGCAGTGATAGCAGCAGTAACATCTCTCTTACTCCGACCGATAATATCAATATCATCAGCGTACGCAAGGAGCTGAACACCTTTGAAGAAAATGGTGCCATTATGATGCACACCGGCTTTTCGTACAATTCCCTCCATAATGAAATTGAAGAGATCGCACGAAAGCGGGTCGCCTTGTCTGAAACCTCGCTCGGTATTAAAAGTTCCGGAGAGGTCATTCTCTACCTTAACGTCATCCTGCAGAGCCTTATCAACTTTGCAGGTATACCAAACTCAGACATTGTTGCTTATAGGCAATTCCGCACTGGGCTATCGATTTGATATTCATGGGTTTTCTCCAGGATTCGGCGTTGTGTAAAAATCTGGTCTATGGTGCACTTTCCAGGTCTAAAGCCACACTGATAGGATCCGATCAGCGTTTCTGTATACGGCTTCAATCTTTCACACAATACGCTCGAGAGGATCTTATATGCAATGGAAATAAGACTGATACCCCTGTAGTTGGCGCAGATTGTCGGGTCTCCTTTCTTTATTACAGGACAAAGCACGCTGAGATTCCAATCGTCGGGCATGCTTTCCGATAGCCATATTTTGCTGATGAGTTGATGCATGCACCTTATCAATTCATCGCCACCAGCTTTAAACAACTCAGCTGGCAGGCCGTCAGCACTTTGCTTTGTTGTTTTTGAGTCGCTGGATAGCAACTCGAACCTCTTCATGGCTAGGTGATGGTACTTCCACTGCGTTATCATCGATTGGTGGTATCGTACTGCATTCTCTCTGGGCGGAATTGGTGGAATCATCGCCCGTAAGCAAGTTAGAAAAATGCTGCCTCCATAACCTCAGTACACTCTGTGTATCTGTAACCAGATTTCCATTTTCGTCTCTACAAGTGGATGCTCCGGGCATGAAACCTTGAGTTAGACGCTTAACTTGTTGATAGAATTTTCGTGCATCCTTCTTGCCCTGGTACACCTCAAGTTCCTCACGCTCACGCATTTCCTGCTCCCTTTTTTTACGTCTGAAAATGCGCCTCTCTTCCTTCCTCTTTTTGCGGTAGTTTTAAGATATATACAGTAATTAAAAAAACAAAATTAATGTTTATATTTATCAAATCAATTAAAGAGATAAATTTTAACAAAGAAAAGAGGAAGGAGTAGATATTTTTCTTAAAAGAATATAAAACTTGTCTTTTTGCTGTTAAAATGTTTTTCCTGTAAGGGGCGGGCACCGCACACTTAAAAAAAAAAAATATTTTTACTCAAGTTTTAATCTATCTACATACCAAATTTCATCAAAATCGGTGTAGTGGCACAGCCGTGATACCGTTTTCCCCCATGTGGAGCAATGCCATGACCGTTTTAAGGAATCAGAGTTTCTAATAATATTTCTTAGGTTTCAATCTATCTTTAAAAAAAGTTTCATTAAAATCGGTCCATTAGCTTAGCCGTGGAAATGTTTTTTCCCGTTAGGGGCGGGGCACCGCCTACTATTAAAAAAAAAGTATGCATGTTCCTTCTTCTCTTCACAACCTTTCCAACAAAAAAAAATTGTGCGATTATGTTGTGCTATGGCTGTGGAAAAGTGGTTTAACCGTTTTGAACTGCCTTTTTATTACACTTATGTTTTCGAACATGACCAACCATAATTTTTGCACTCGTTTTTTTTTTTTAATTATGTACATGAAATTCTGTTCGTGCAAAAATTTTGACACACTTGCTGCTGTCATCAATTTCGAAATAAGAACAAATGATGTTTTTCTATTTTATTTGTGACTTTAGAACATGAACTTAATCAAATTAAAATTTTACTGTTCATAGAGATTGGTTTGATGTTTTTGCATTGTTTTTAGCTAATTGACGTTGGAAGAGAGATTTTTCGGAAAGACTATCATCATGTATCACTTCTCTTACACACTTAAATACTTAAGGCAAAATACTATTTAATATTACAAAAAAAGAGAAACTGCATTTATTCAAGTTTGCAGGTGGTTTACTCAATGTGATAAATGAATTATGGTGTAAATTGCTTAAATTAACAAAATTTGAATATTTTCATATCAAATTTTTTGTCAGATGTCGATAAAACCCAATTTAACCCACATTGCAGAAATCATCAACTGAAGTTCAACGGCAAGATGAAGATGAAATGCATAGAGTGAACTATTTGGCTAATAAAATGTCACCTGATAATCAATAAGGACATCTACACTAAAATATTCAAAGCAAAAGGCACCAATGTAATGTTACTTGAAGCCTGTTTTTCTCGACTACAAAACTTGCAAGTGTTCACCAACAATAAGATAAGATCCGATTTCCATTTGAATCAAATATTGAAAATGGAAAAAAATATGACGCCCGTTGTGAAAATCATCAACTTAAGCTCACGGCAAGCAACTGAAACTATCAAATTGGACTACTTAACTTATGAAGCTAGCAAAATCACACATGAAATTCGTTCCGATAACTACATACACGTAAAATCAACGAAGTGAAAGGCATCTTTTCTCAACATCAAAATGTTAGATAGTTTTCGATCATATCAACAACAATCAATCACTAAACCATTTAATGAATTTTTAAAAAGATGTGATTTCAGTAGAAACATTTGAAATTAAAATGGACGTGATATGCTCAATTGAAGCAAATACTTACTTTAAGTTATCCCTTCTAATGGCTCCGACGGTATACATTGTAATTTTGTACAGAGGTAGAAGACCATAAAAGCACCAATCAAGCGAAAAGTAAGTGAATAATACCTATGGGTGCTGCATCTTCCATAATAGCCTAAGATTTAAAATACGTCTTAGGTATTTTTCATTAGAGTTCAATGAAATTTCGTACAAAAATGCAAATTAACTCAAACAATTTTCTTACAGAAAGTGAATGAGGTTGAACAAGCAGTTCTTATTGAAACTTTGGCTGCAAGATATCATATTTTTCAGCAGATTGTTATAAAACTTTACACAATGATGCAACACAACATAAGTACTTTCCATTCAACATTTGGCAATTAATTTTTATTCAAATTGTTCACCGAGCAGTGATCGGTCTCCAGGTACTTAACTGTTAAAAAGCATACAAAAAGTCTTATAACCTGAATACATGAAAATGTAGATAGTAATTTTTTGTTCTTCTCTTTTTTTTAATGTAGGTTGCGACAACCATGATCACAAATCAACTATGGGAGTGCAAAAAACTCCAACTCATCAGAAAATTTAATCTCACTAATAAATATGCATGTTATTATGGAAATATAAACGGCTAAGGGGCGTTCAAATCAAACATTTTAATCTAATATATAAAATTCTCGTGTCACAGTGTTTGTTACCGAACTCCTCCCAAACGGCTTGACCGATTCTTATGAAATTTTTGTATATATTTGGTAGGTCTGAGAATAGGTGGTAGGCTATAAGACTTTTATTTAGGTTGCATATTTAGGGTGGCCCTCATACAATTTTTTTTTTTTATAATAGCATTTTCACACACACCACTGCATTGATTCACATGGAATTTACACCACGTATCTTTTATATTGAGAGACATAGTAAGGTCTATAAAATTTATATTTAGGGTACATATTCAGAGTGACCCTCATACAATTTTTTTTTATAATAGCATTTTCACAAACACTACCCTATAGTTTCACATCAAACTTACACCACGTGTCTTTTATATTAAGAGACATAGTTTAGTCTATGAGACTTTTATTTAGGCTGCATATTTAGGGTGGCCCTCATACAAAAATATTTTTAAAAAGCATTATCCCAAAGACCACTGCATCGATTCACATGGAACTTACACCACGTAGCTTTTATATTAAGAGACATGGTTTAGTCTATAAAACTATCCTCTTGAAGCTTTTCGCAATCGCTGCGATCTTTAACCTCATGAAAAATTTTCAGATCATCAGCACATAAAAGGCAATTGCCAAATTTAAACATCTGGGTTACGTCATTGATAAATAAATTGAAAAGCAAGGGTCCCAAATGACTTCCCTGAGGAACGCCGGACTTAAGCTGAATAGGTCTAGAACAATGTGCCCCAATTTTGACAGTCAGTGTCCTATCAGCGAGGTATGAAGCAATCCATTTTAAAAGTTGAGAGTGAATACCTAATTTTTCGAGCTTACATAACAATATCGGATGTTTCACGCTATCAAAAGCCTTTGAAAAATCTGTGTATAAAACGTCAACTTGTAAGCCCTTTTCAATTGCGTTGATTGCATAATTTGAAAAAATTGTTAAATTGGAAGTCGTGGATCTACCGCTTAAGAAACCATGCTGTTGAGTAGCGATATAACTACGTATTTCAGCAAAAATATGTTTATTTACAATTTTATCAAGTATCTTTGGTATAATTGATAATTTTACAATAGGTCTGTAATTCTCAATCAGATGCTTCTGACCAGATTTAAATATCGGAGATACGCAAGCAGTTTTCCACTCACTCAGAAACACGCCACAACAAAGAAATTTATTGAATATCAAACTCAAAGTAGTGTGCAGAGAGGATGCAAATTTTTTTAGAAATTGCGGAGGAAGCAAATCATACCCAGCGCTCTTAGTGCAGTCAAGATTATTTAAAGCTTCCAGCACTTCAGTATCCGATATTTCTAATCTGCCAATGTTGCAATAATGGGGCAAGTAAGAAAAATCCTTACTATCGCATTGCAAGTGAGCGGAATTAAAAACGGACCCGAAAAATTTCGTAAACAATTCAGCGATCTCCATAGAGTTATAAGCCACATCACCTTTATATTCCATTGAAGTGGGGAATCCAAAAGATTTTCTTTTACTATTTAAAAACAGCCAAAAGGACTTAGGATTTGACTTAATGCCACATTCGATAGCCAAAATATACTTTTTATATAAAAAATTCGACAGAAATTCAAATTCTCGTCTACGCAAAACAAATATTGACTTATCGGCTGCCAAACCAGTTTTTTTGTATTTCTCATGAGCTTTATTTCTTAAATTTTTCAGATTAATCAGTCTTCTATTAAACCACGGATGGTTATATTTAGTTTTTTGATTTTTTATTGGTGCATACAATGAGAGGCCTTCATTTATGATTTTTTTGAACTTATGATACATGTCATAAATATTCAAATTAAAAAAGCCGAATCCCAATCAATTGAACCAAAATAACTGTTTAAGTCCACATAGTTAGGATTTCTAAAATCATATGACAAACTGTGTCCTACTTGTTCATTATCATTATTATTAAAAGTATAAAAATGAAAATTTAAAGCAATTGCTTTGTGATGAACAGATTCATTCGTTAGAGGCAGTTCACTTTTGTAAGCCTCGTACCTGAAATCATTATTAATGAAAATTAGATCTAACGTTCTAAAAATGTAATTTTTTATATTATTTATCTGAAAAAGATTAAGCACATACAAGGCATCGCAAAGGGTATATCCAACGGAGGTCTTTAATCCAAACGGCATTAAAGCTTTTTCCTCGGAACAAAAATTCCATTCAATATTACCCATTGACGAAATACTTTCAAATTTACAACAAGTAAGTTGTATAACTTATTGCCACAGACGACAACTTGACTTAGTCTTGGCTACAAATAGTAGCAATGTTGTTGTAAGAAATGCTATCCATGCTCTATCTACCTTTGAGTATTGTGTACCAATCTGACAATGAAAATTTGACTAATGCATGTTCATCCATTAATATTTACGAATTCAATTTTAAGAAAGCTGACTTTTTAAAATTGAATTAAAATTTAATAAATAAATTAGACGACTTACTTACTTTTTTTAATAACAATACATGATTGCATTAAATTTTTCTATGGTTAACTTTTTTCTGCCATAGCATTGTCGGTTCCATATACAAAGAGGTACGTTAATAATTCCTCGTACCCTTGGTATACAAAGGATTTGAATAAAGTTCGCAATGGCCGTAATAGGGCATGGAATAAATACGTTTGTAGCCAGGACCGTAATGACCTTGTTGTTTATCAGCGACTGTTTCTTGAATTTAAAGATATGTCAGCCTTAGTTTATTCTGAATATTTGAATAAAATTAGGCTGAATATTCTTCATGATCCCAAGAATTTTTGGGGTTTTATGAATTCTAAAAAAAAATCTGACGGGTTTCCATCTGAGCTTAAAACAGTTGATGGGCTCACTAACGACCCACAAGTTAGAGCCGGGTTGCTTGCTAATTTGTTTAATGAATCATTTTCTACGGATATATTTAGCCCTGAAATCAACTATTTTGAATATATGGATAATGACCCTTTAGTTTCGGTTAATGAGATATCTTTCTCTCCTGACCTCATAGAGAAATATATTTCATCTGTTGATGAATACTTCAACTCCGGGCCTGATGGTATTCCTGTAACAGTTTTAGTAAACTGCAGCTCTGTGCTGAGTCAGCCTCCAGTATTTTATTTAATAGATCAATGCAAGAAAGCTATTTTCCTAAATTTTGGAAAAATGCATACATTAGCTCCTTTTTCAACAAAGGGTGTAAAAATGATGTTTCAAACTACAGGCCCGTGGCTAAGTTATCATCAATACCGAAAATTTTTGAACATATTGTAGCGAAATTTGGTTTACGCCAGGACATTCTCGAAATAAAAACCTACAGAAGAAAACTAAACGATACTAACTAGCATCACTGGCTGTATAAATACTTTTACACCATCTAGCGGCAAAGTGCAGTTTTTGTACTAAAAATAATAAACCGAAAAGACGCTGCAGTACACTATAAAAGTCGATAACCGAGAGAAATTATCGCTGTCGTACAACGCCATCTAGAGGATAGTAGTAACATTCTGGATAGTTGTGAACTCAACGTCGATACGCCATTTAAAAGGTACTGGTAAATTATGGATAATGGTAGATTATACGCCATTTAGAAGGTGCTGGTAAATTATGGATAATGGTAGATACCACGCCACTTAGAAGGTACTGGATTATTCGAGAAAGTGATGACTGTAGTATAAAAGGTTGTCATCTGAGCTGTCGTACACAGTTGAATTCAAACAGTGAAGCAGAACAGTTGAATTTGAGCAACATAAGTGCACAGTAGAATTTAAACAGTGAAACATTTGAGTGATACAGTTGATTTTGAAAGTAAATTGTCTATACAGTGCCAGATTAATATTAGACTTTGAATGTTAATGAAATAAACAATTGTAACGTGTAACAACTAACTTTTGTGATTAAATAAACCATTTTATAATTAAATATGCTTGTGTGTTTTTGATTGTTACACAATCCAGTGATCGAACTCAGAAAAGTGTAAGAGATCGAAATTATCGCCTAAGAGACAGGAATTTCGTAACAATATTATATACGATCAGGTTAAGGTGTGCTGTAGTGAAGTCATAACAACTCGTCAGCATGGTTTTATTAATGGCAGATCTACAGTTTCTAACCTCCTTGATTTCACTACTTTTGCATTAAGCTCTTTAGACTCTGGTGGGCAAGTTGACTGCATCTACACTGACTTCAGTAAAGCATTTGACAAATTACCACATAATTTGATTTTCTTTAAGTTAAAGAAGCTTGGTTTTCCTTTAAGTTTTGTCAGCTGGATTGAATCTTATTTATCTGATCGTGCGTATGAAATAAAATTTAGGAGTGTTTTCCTCCCCACTTAGCGCGACATCAGGTGTTCCACAAGGAAGCCATCTGGGGCCGCTCCTGTTCATTTTAGCAATTAATGACGTTACACATGTTATTAAAAACTCCCATCTGTTAGTATATGCAGATGACATGAAAATTTACAGGAACGTAAAGGGGGTTGGTGATACTTTTCCACTTCAATCTGAATTTGAAATCCTTTGAAGTTTGGTGTTCTAAGAATAATTTAAATCTTAATCCTGATAAATGCCAAGCTATGATTTTTGCCAGGAAGAAAACTATTGTGGAATTTGATTATAAATTAAAAGATAAAAGTATTTGTCGTGTCGATATAGTCAAAGACCTAGGAATACATTTTGATACTAAGTTGACTTTTAATGAGCATATTAATCAAATTTGTAAAAAATCCTCATCTCTGCTTGGCTTTATTAAGAGGTGGGCAAAAGAATTTAATAGCCCTTTAGTAACGGTGACTTTATATAATACAATAGTGCGTTCTCACTTAGAGTACGCTAGCCAAGTATGGTCACCATTTTATAATATTCATATAAATAGAATTGAAAGAATTCAAAAAAATTTTATTCGTTTTGCTCTCATGGCTTATATTGGATTGACCCTTTAAACCTTCCTCCTTATAAGGATCGTTTAAATTTATTACATATGCAGTCTTTGAGCTCCCGTATAAATATTGCGGATATACTTTATCTGCATCAACTTGTAAATGGGTCTCTTGCTGCACCAGAGCTTCTTAACTACATACATTTTAATACTAATCGGAGGAGTACTTGTAACTCCTATCAATTATTTTATCAACCGGTTAGTAGAACTAATTATATGGCTACAGCTCCTTTTAATCGCATGACAACTCTTATTAATAATCGCGAAGTTTATAACATCAGCTTGTCAAAAGGGCAACTCAAGCTTAGACTGAAAACTAACTGTAGCTAAATTTGTAGCTTAATGGTGGTGTGTATTTTTATGTTTGTGTTGTCCGAGCCCCACAGCATGCTGGGTAAATTTTTTCTAACATTTATGCCTTGGACCACTTAAGTTTATACATATAATTTTTTTTAATATCTATGTGTCTATGTTTATATGGTGTGAGTGGGTATGTTAAGAAAGTGCGATAAAGCTAAGAAAAAATTATAAAATAAATAACAAATTAATGTGCATGATAATTTTTTCTATTCCATTATTTATTGAATAAGCTTTTCACTCGGTATAAAGCTTCAATGCTAAATAGCTAAGACGGCTATAATAGCTGTAGTAGCTAAACTCTATTACTATTATACCTGACCACTGCCAGGTGAGAGGCGAACAGAAACTTTTCCCACTCACGTGGACTTCTACAAGCAGCCCCACTCTCCAATTTATTATTATAATTAATTTTAAATAATTTATGCTAAGCATATTATTGAATTGTGATCACCTTAGAATTGATTTTAATAATAAAAAAACGAGTGTGCTTTAGACCACTCAACTGAAGTATATACTTCTTTAGCTCCATCTATATGTATGTATATATTAGGGTGTTTTTTTTTTCAAACTTTAGGACAGGGATTTTGTTTATTTTTTCCTATATTATAGCTTGACGAATAAAAATGATTGTCCCAACATTTGAGCTTCCTAGCTCAAACCTGAAAACTGCGCGGACAGAGCTTATGTCCAATTCCGTTGAAATTTAACGAAAAAACCGACTTACTAAATCGTAGAAAAAGTCTGCCTTAGGTGCCAAGATATAGCGTTTTGGTTTTTTTAGTTGAATGGGGGTCGCTACCCACTGTTGTACAGCCACGCCCACATTTTTCGTGTGACTAAAAATTTTTTTTAAAAATTTGCGGTCATTAATGCCTATATAATAGAATCGGGTTTGAAGAAAATTCTCCCAAAATTTCAGCTTCCTAGATCAAACCTGCGAACGGCGCATTTTTTTCGTTTCCTCGTACAATTCGTATGAAAAACGAAAAAGCAAAACAACGAAAATCAGAAAATTTACTAAAATGCAAAAAAAAATCTGTTTCTCTTTATAAATAAATAGTAAAACACCTTAATTTGAATTTGCTTTTAATAAGAATATTCCAGAATTTATTGATGACGTTGTATGCAATTTATCACAACAACAGTTTTGCATCTACTAATATCCAACGATTATTCAGTACGAGATAGTTTGCATAATTGGAATTTATTTTTGTTTAGTGTGGAACAAAGAACAAATAAAGAGGAAAAAATAAAAACGCAGAACCAAAAATTACAAAGACTAATAAAAAATCAAAATCCAAAAGGTGCTTTTAATAAGAATATTCCAGAATTTATTGATGACGTTGTATGCAATTTATCACAACAACAGTTTTGCATCTACTAATATCCAACGATTATTCAGTACGAGATAGTTTGCATAATTGGAATTTATTTTTGTTTAGTGTGGAACAAAGAACAAATAAAGAGGAAAAAATAAAAACGCAGAACCAAAAATTACAAAGACTAATAAAAAATCAAAATCCAAAAGGTGCTTTTAATAAGAATATTCCAGAATTTATTGATGACGTTGTATGCAATTTATCACAACAACAGTTTAATTTTGGCAAATTCAAATTAAGGTGTTTTACTATTTATTTATAAAGAAGAGTTTGCGGTTTTGTTCATTTCTAAATTAACTGTTTCTCTTTGTTTTGCTTTTTCGTTTTTCATACGAATTGTACTAAAAAACAAAGTAAATGCGCGGTTCGCGGGTTTGATCTAGGAAGCTGAAATTTTGGGAGAATTTTCTTCAAATGCTCAAATTTTGGGACAATTATTTTTATTCCTCAAGCTATAATATAGGAAAAAATAAACAAAATCCCTGTCCTAAAGTTTGAAAAAAAAACGCCCTAGTATATATACATACATATGTTTATATATGTACATATATCGGAGAACGTCATTGAGTAGCCGACTGAGGTGAAGAAAAAACTAGTGAAATCATTTTATTTTGCCTAAATTTTATTTCTGATGTGAGTTGTTTGCAAATATGGATGGAGAGTCTTATCGGAGGCTTAGTGTGGCCTATAATAGCTGTGCGAGATTTATTTTCAGTATTGCAAGAGGATCACACATTTCAGAATATGCATTACAAATAGAAGGCTGCTCGTTAAAGGGTCTTATGAACTATCGATCGCTATTGCTACTTTCGAAAATTATTAGTTCAAGGAACCTGTTTATCTCTTTGAAAAAATCGTTTTTGCCCGTGCCCAAAGGACTGCACAGTTGATCATTCCGAGACATAAATTTTTAATTACATCGCGGCAGTTTTTTGTTCATGCTGTGTATTTATGGAATCTTCTCCCCATCAGTGTTAAACGTGCAAGCAGTAATGTCACATTCAGGCACGAACTATTCAAGTACTTTTCTGATGATTACTAGCGTGTCTTTTTCGCTATCGTTTTCTTAATACTCTTTCTTAATTTTTCTCTGTACTTACTTTTTTTTTCTGGCTAACTTTGAAATTAAATTTATACTCCTATTACAAAAGTTTTTTATTTTTTAATATTTATATTTTAGTACTGATATATATTAGGTTTTTATTTTGTTTTGTTATTTCGAAATTCATAAAAGAATGTGCAAAACTTATAAGCTTAAGCTTACTTGTACAATGAAATACTAGTAAATAAATTGAATTGAATTGAATGTCAGCTCATTGAGGGTTTTGAAAGCTGTAGTAGTAGTAGCTCTGCGCTCATGAATGTGAATGCGTGTGAAGCTCACACTCACATGGATTCAGGATAAAGCAGTGAATGGCTTGAGCCACATATGTTGAACGGTAGTACAGAGAAACTGTTTTTTTTTTCCTTTCCAATCGTTGGGGAAAGGTCAAAACTGGATTTTGGACATCACTTAGGATGGGTCCGGACCGTGAAAAAGACCGTTTTTGACCCATTTCCAATAAATTTTTAGGTTGGCACCGTGTTTGACTCATTTTCGGAATTTTTTTTTGTAATTAATGGGCAAAAGTCAAAAATAAATTTTGGACATCCTGTAGAGTGGCTCCAGACCCTGGAAAGGACCGTATTTGACCATTTTGGTCCTCTTAAACTTTCGGAGCCTCTTTAAGTGATATCCAAAAGTCATTTTTGACCTTTCATAATCGATTGGAGCAAAAAAAAGTTTTAGGGTGGATTAACATAAATTTATTTTTTGTTCCAATCGATAGGGAAATGTCGAAAATAGCCATTCTCAAGCTTTATCTATCGATTGGAACAAAAAAAAATTTATATTTATTATATATAAGACAATATAAAAATTATATGATGAAAATCATATCCCAATGGCTTAAAAGATTAAACTTCTGAAACTACATTTATAGCTGGTCGAGACGGTCATCTCGATATATGATAACAAAAAGGTCACTTCAACGACCTGATGAAGACAAGTTTCAAATGTTTGAAGGTAAATTAACTGTTAAAATCTTATTTTTCAGGTATTGTACGTGTCATTGACCACCATGTAAATCAAATCTATCTACTACCAGCTGCGGCTCACGCCATAATGTCTGATGTTAATTGTTTTGCTATTGACGAAATGCCTTTTCCCAAACCGTTGTTTACAAATCAAGGGCCAAAAGTACAACACCTATTGTTTATAATACAGTAGCTGCTAATACTTCCAAATTAATTAAATAAATCTATCATCTATAACGTTCTTGGGTGGTAAGCAAAAAACTTAATTTTAAGTTTCGTAACTTTAATCGATTTTTTAGTTTATTTTATAATTAAAGTTGAATTAAACTATTTAGTTTTTGTAAAGAGCAATTTATATACATTTTACATTCAGTAGCATATAGAAATACTAGCTGTCCCGGCAGACGTTGTTCTGCCCTTTCCGGTAGGTGGCGCGAAGCTGTATGAACTCATACTATGGAATGTTAAAGCGAATCAGCCCATTTTTAAAGTGAAATCAACTTCTGTCCCTATTCTTTTACATATAGTATAGCAGACTTGGCAGACGTTGTTCTGGCCTTACTGCTAGGTGGTGCGATGAGTTTAGTTTATTATAGCTTTTGTGTTTTATATTATTACCAAGTCTCAATCATCTGCATCAAATAATCGCTGATATATACAAAATGTTGTTTTATTCACATATGGAAGGTGTGGCACCACCCATTTTATCATTAAAACTTCTTTTTGCCTGTACTTTTTATATACATATTATCTAGTCTCATTCATCTGCATCACAAATTTTGGTCCTTTCTTATATGGAAGACGTGGTACTGCACGGTCATATCTGCGCCTCTTAATATAACAGATACGTTGTGTAAATTCCATGTGAAAATGCTTTGTAAAAATGTTATTTTAAAAATATTTTTGTATGAAGGCCACCTTAAATAAAAGTTTTGTAGGCTAGTATGCCTTTTAATATAAAAGCTACGTGGTGTAAATTCCATGTGAATCGATGCAGTGGTCTTTGGGAAAATGCTGTTTTAAAAATATTCTTATATGACGGCCACCCTAAATATGCAGCCTAAATAAAAGTGTTATAGACTTAACTATGTCTCTTAATATAAAAGACACGTGGTGTAAATTTCATGTGAAACTATAGAGTGGTGTTTGTTAAAATGCTATTATAAAAAAAAAAATTGTTTGAGGGCCACCCTAAATATTTTATTTATTCAACTTTATTTACTGGGCTCATAGGCCCTCATTAAGAAATTATGCAAGAAATAACTTAAAATAATTCCGCACCAATGGCTGGTAGATGCCTGAAAGCAGCAGTGATTTAAAATCAGCGCTAACGGATGACTTCATCTGGTCGGGTAGATGCCTGAAAGCAGCAGTGATAAAAATCCGTGCTAACGGCCGGCCACACTTGGTCAGGTAGATGCCTGAAAGCAGCAGTGATTTAAAAATTTCCGCGCTAACGGCTGACCTCATCTGGTCGGGTAGATGCCTGAAAGCAGCAGTGATTTAAAAACTTCCGCGCTAACGGCTGACCACATCTGATATGTAGATGCCTGAAAGCAGTAGTAATAATGTAGGCACAAGTGCGCTAGTGGCAAACCTTATCTAGTCGGGTAGATGCCTACAAGCAGCAGTGAATAATTAAAGATGTAGGATGCGAAAACAGCATTACACCGACAGCGTCAGCAGCAGGCGGTATTTGTTGCAAATGCGTTCATTTATCCACATTCCATAAGCGTCTAGATCAAATAAAACAAATTAACTACTAACTATTTCAAGAAAACGTAAAATGCTTTTTTTAGTTATGCTTTGAGATTGATTAAAGTCAATAACGGCGTAAACACTATTGAAATCACTGCATGCACTCCGGAAGGGTTCATGTAGCAAGTAATTCGATCTGCATGTTTTTAAATCCAGCAGTACAAATCGTCTCATGGGACGTTGAGGCACGTTTATATATTAGTTACTCAATAGATGCTCGCTAATAACGCTACCATTAATAAGCCTATTGATAAACAAAGTGTTTAGCATTACTCTACGATTTCTGAGAGATGATAAGTTTATTAGTTTTAACCTTTGTTCATGTGGTGGTAAATGAACTGCTGGATCCCAAGCGAAACTACGGAAGCAAAAAAGCAGGAATTGTTTTTGTACTAACTCAATGGCATCTATGTAGCATTATACCGAGGGCACCAAACCACTGACGCATATTCCAAAATAGGTCTAACTAAAGACGAAAATAAAGTTTTAGTGATATAAGGATCGTGAAACTCCTTGGACCAGCGCTTCATAAAGCCAAAAACGCTGTTAGCCTTATTGATCATACGGTCAATATGAATATTGAACTTAAGCTTTGTATCCATTGTTACGCCTAAGTCCTCAAAAGAGTTTAGAGTTTCAAGGGTATGGTCATCAATCTTATATTTACACAATAATGGGGTTTTTCGTGTAAAAGACATATGCTTGCATTTACTTAAGTTAAGGTTTATGCAATTGACTTTACACCAGTCAAAAATGTTATTGAGATCATACTGAATATATGATGATTCGAATGCAAACTTAAGTGGATAAAAAATCTTGACGTCATCAGCGTACATTAAAATATCACAGTACTTTAAAACAGTGGGCAAATCGTTGATAAAAACTGTAAAGAGCAAAGATCCAATATGGCTTCCTTGAGGAACACCAGAAGTAACAATAAAATTTTTAGATTCGGAGTTATTAAAACTAACAGATTGGCTTCTATCCAATTTAGTAAACTTATGGGAAAACCAATTAGAGAAAGCTTTAGTAACAAGAGTTTATGATTTACCACATCAAAAGCTTTGCTAAAATCAGTGTAATCAGTTTGATAACCATTTGCAAATTGATTTATAGTTATATTTGTAAATTCAATTAAATTAGTCACCGTAGATTTTCCTGGTAAAAAACCATGTTGATATGGTGAAACTATAGGGTTAACGTTGTGTGCAATTTGCGGAGTAATGATACTTTCGAACAGTTTTGGCAATGCACTTAGCTTTGCGATCCCACGGTAGTTACTTATTAGAGATTTACTTCCCAACTTATGCAAAGGAATTATATATGAAGATTTCCAAGTGCAAGGAAAATATTCGAGGAGTAAGGAATACTCAAAAAGTAAATAAACTGGAAAAGCAAGTTCATTGTGACAATTTTTTAAAATATATGAGGGAATACCATCAGGACCAGCTTTAAATGATGATTTTATATCTTTAAGACTTTTCTGCACATTAACAAGACTTATAGTGGGCTGGCTAACTTGACACGGCTTTACCTTAAACGGGTAATATGAATCATTGTACGACTTGGAAGAATATGTAGACATAAAAAATTCTGCAAACAGATCGCAAGCCATATCATCGTTATTAGACACAATGTCATGGTATTTCATGTTAGAGGGGAAAGAACTACACTTTCGTTTAACATTAATGAAGTTCCAAAAGGAACTATCATTTATATCAGATTTTACTTTCAAAATATATGA
The DNA here is from genome assembly GCA_949775025.1 of Tricholauxania praeusta. Taxonomy (NCBI): domain Eukaryota; kingdom Metazoa; phylum Arthropoda; class Insecta; order Diptera; family Lauxaniidae; genus Tricholauxania; species Tricholauxania praeusta. Next base: position 105,944,252 of record OX459028.1, read on the forward strand.
TTTATAAGCACATTTATTCAGATGTTGGTATTTATATCTGATTCTAGTGTAATTCATAAAATCGGTTATATTTAAGGAGGTTTTATGTTTTTTATAAAATATGGTTTTTTGATTTCGTAGCTTTCTAATTTCAGGAGTAAACCAGCAAGGACCAGACATAGTCCTATTTGAATGTCTGGGTACAGATGATGTAAAACATTCTTGAATAATTTTGTTGAAAGCTAGCACTGCAATATCAAGATCATCTGAAGTTAAATTATCTTTGTTGAGTGACAATATCGATTCCCAGTTTAATTTTGATGATTGATCTTTAAGCAATGTAAAGTTTGTTTTTTTGAAATTAAAAACTTTCCGTATTTCAGGAGAACGCTCCTTAGATCCTTTGAATGGCATATCAAGTATAACTTCTAGGGTTGGATCATGTAGATCTTCAAGCAACACTAGAGGTTTGGACCTTGATAGCTGAATGAGTATCATCAAAAAAGATAAGATCAAGAATTCGAGAGTTATGATTTACAACATGGTTCAGTTGGTAAAGCCCATGCGTAGATATATCATTTAAAAACTGACTGTGTGACAAGTTATCAGATGCAGGGAATCATTTAGTTGGTTCTTGAGAGTTGCAACTCCAAGAAACGTTAGGCAAGTTAAAGTCGCCTGTAACTAAAAGACGTTCATTGGATTCAAGCTTAGAATAGATTGTATTTATAGCCAGCGAGTGGGCATTATAAATTTCAATGGCAGATTGAGGTGGTACATACGAACATGTAACAAATAACGTAAGGAGCTCAAATTTCACAAGAATGCAACAAAATTCAATATTCATTGCTTCTGTGAGGATAATTTCCTCGGAAAAGAGTGATGATCGAACAGCAATTAGAGCATCACCACCTTTACTTGTGGTGTTTGGGATTCTAGTTCTATCTTTGCGGTAAATAGCATAATTGCTTGCAAGTATTTCAGAATTCTGTGTACTAGGCTTTAACCAAGTTTCTGTGAAACATAGCAAATGGTAGTCCAAATCATGACTAATCAAGAAAAGGTTACTTATTTTTGAATTAAGGCCTCGGACATTCTGATAAAGAATGTTGAACTGTTTGATCGAACTCAGTTGTTTTGACTGGCATTACGAGAAGGTAACTTTGCTAGTGTTGCTGTATTAGGCTTAGGGCGAGAAGTGAATTTAATGAATTATTCGGCCAAAAAGATAGATTTACTTCTTTTTCGAAAACATGCGAATGCAAAGTTATTTTAAACGAAGAAGTTTACCTTGCATACGAGAAGTTAAAGTTATAAACAGTTATATTTAAGTTGTTTATCTTAAGCTGAGGGTTTATATGAAAGAGCATATCTTCCACAGTTGTGTCAGCAGCAAATCTTGAAGCAAAAATGGATTTCTAGGAGCCAACGCTACAAGTTTTTTAGGTCCAATTAAATCAGACGATACGCTAGTTATAGTAGTAGTAGCAGCCGTAGTAGTAGTAGCAGTATTAGCTTTAGTAACTCCTGAAACATTGTAATCTGCAGAAGTAGCAACTACAGATGCATAAGTTACCGAAGGAGTTCCCAAAATAGTGTTAATTGGATTTGAAACAGGAGCGTCTATTGGGATAGGACTTAACATATTAATAAGGTTAAGGGAAGGTGGTTGGGGGTTAACAGGTACATGATTTGGAACGGGATTAACAGATAGGGCTAGAAATCCTTCAGACGATAGACTTAAAACTAATTTTTTGTTGCTGCCAAGATTTCGTTTACGCATAGGTGAAACATATGTTTCATCCAAAATAAATGTTTTAAAAAAAATTTCATGTTCCGTAAACTTTTTCTAGACTCTAGCTTATTCGATACCTCTCGAAAGGTTTTCCTTGTTTGTCGAACAAGCTTATATACACTTGCTTCCATCGGGTGGCAGTCCTCACATGACCATCTTAGATCTTTTCGAGATCATCGACAGCTCTTGCACTCAGCTGTGCACATTTCATGTGAACAACAGAGTCACACATCCAGCAACAGACGTAGCGCTCAGCTGCCGCTCTAGAAGGGCATTTAGAGAATGCACAGCTCATACTATAAATTTAAAATATTTAAAGAATATATTTAAGAAAATTTTTAGAGTTTAAAAAATTAAATGACTTCAGAAAAGTTGGTAACCCTGAAATTTTAGTACAGTACTGGAAAAAATTCCTGCTGTAGTACAAGTACCTTACTAGTTTATATTTTTCAGCAGGGACAAAAACCAAAAAAACTAAGTAGTGCAAAAGAGATAAAAATGTACAGCAATACAACAACAAACTAATCCAAAGGTTATTTGTTTTGTATGCAGAGTACATGTAAGAAATTTCAAACACTTTATCTTTAAATTTTTGAAAAATGTAAAATCATTACGTTTTCAGGTAAGGTTTCTCGTATTGTTTACGATTATAGTTATAACGCTGATGATACATTTTCCAGAGTTAGTCAATTTAAAGTACTTGGAGTATACTTTGATGAAAAGCTCTCATTTGACTTGCACTTGGAGTACATAATTTCAAAAGCGATTCTCAATTTGGATTTTTGAAAAGAAACTCGTGAGAATTTTTTGATCCCTTTACGCCTAAGACTATTTTTTATAGCCTAGTAAGATCTCTTCTTGAGTATGCCAGCATCCTATGGGATCCATACTATGACACTTTGATAAAACGCATTGAAAATATTCAAAAACGCTTCACTCGATTCGCCTTGAGACGAATGTACACGTGGGAAAATATGCCTTTTTATTGGGTGCGATGCCGTTTATTAAGCCTTAGTAATTTGGCTAATAGACGAACGGTAACTAATATTATGTCCATTAAGGACATTATCGATGGAAGAATAATTTCACCTGACTTACTTGCTCTAATTCCATTCAATGTTCCAGCTCGCAACCTTAGAGGGTCTTATATGTTCTATATTCCGTATCACAGAACTAATTACGGTTCTAATGAACCCATTTCCAGATGTCTGTCTAATTGTAACGCATTCGCTAGCCAAATAGATTTTAGCTTAAATAGAAATGCCTTCAAAAAATATCTTGAAGAAATAATCGTTCCTATATAGTTAAGTTGATCTACATATTTTTAATGATAGTTTTTAATACTGTAATCAAGGATAAAACCCGGTAGATGAAATAAATAAATAAAATTTGTTGTTTTCGAGTTTTTGGACAAGGTGCATAAAAATATATACCATCGTCCGAAGGAGTCCATTTTAGGTCAGGCAGATTAAAGTCACCTAACAACAAAATGTCGTCATTAGCGTCTAGTTCATTCATAATATATTCTACGGCCATCGAAAGACATTCGTAGTCATCTGCGCTACTATTTGGAGGAACATAAGTGTTAAGAATGTATAAATTAGTGTTACAATGTGTAACTTTTACACATAACAGTTCAATATTAGATGCACAGGCAATTTCGACTAATGAACTGGTTAAATGATTTTTTATTGCGATTAAGACGCCTCCACCAACAGAAGAAAGATCTTCCAAGTGTCTGTCTCTTCTAAAAACATGAAAACTATTATCAAAAAGTTCCATATTGAGAAAACTGTTATTTAACCAAGTTTCGGTAAACACGATAATATCCTCAGAGAAATTCTGAGTTGATAAAAAGATATCTTGCGTCTTGGAACGCAAACCCCTTACATTTTGATAGTTAAGGGATAGCCGTTTAAGTTTTTTGAATTGGAACGGACAGTGTGTCGGAAAGATTTATTAATTTTTTTCGACTTGAATACAGAAATAATGATATTATCTACCCATGCATTAGAATTTAGAATGGCGGAAAAATAAGAAGTCGCCACTGTAATTTTAAAAGACGCATGAGTTGTTTTATTACCGATTTTCCTGCATGAAATGAAGGCGTCGGCAGGAATAATATGTTTTTGTATGATGAAGTTTTTAACGTTGTCAGTGGTAGTGTTATGATGAAGTCGTGAAATAAAAATAGATTTTAACCTTGGCAATGCCTGCAGAGAAACAGGGGGCACAATCGCATTAACCTCCCGTGGATTGGGAATAACTGAAATCGAAAGAGGAGTATTTATAGTGGAGGAAGGGGACAGAGGGTTAGTTGCAGAAATAGTAGCAGGAAAATTGGGAGTAGGTGGAGAGGTAATTAGAGAGCAATCCACGGAAGCTTTGTCACGATTGATGCCCGCAAAACTTGCTCTCTCCACATTACCCAGATTCTTGTTTAATTTCCTCTTAGATTTTCTTTTCTTCTTTAAGGGAATAGCTTGTTTATGTAAAGAAGAGATCGAAGGAGTGGAAGCAAAAACCATAGGAGACTCGGTAATAGTTTTATTTTGCAAACTAACATCCGGTGAAATAGCCTCATTAAGGCATTTTTCAATTTGGGGAGTTAAATCTAGATAATTGTTGAGAATATCTCTGAAATTAGTATTCAGATTGTTAAGATTTTCCCCAAATTTCTTAATTTTTTCGAAAAAAAACTGACGGGGAAAGGGCCCTGCAAGATGGACAGTACCAATGCAGGCCCAAACGTACAGAACATAATAAATCTGTAATAGATTTCGTCAAGTTTGCACAAGAGGCATGAAAAACCAGTTCACAGGGGCCTGAACAAGAAAACATAGAACATCTCCTAGAGAGCAAGATAATAAATTTTCGGAAGAAAAATAATCCATCAAAAAATATGTATGTATGTGAAAAATATGTCACCAAAAAAAATTAAAAGAAAAATAACATAAGAAAATGTTTTAATGTTGCTTAAAAAAATGTTTTTATCGTGAAAAAGGGTTAATAATCAGCAACAACAGAAAACAACTGAGTTTAAAGGCCAGCTTTGTACACGAACAAAGCAAAAAAGCAAATTAAAAAACAAAATTGTCGCACTGCACTGCTTCACATATGTTTGTATGTATGTTCAAATTAAAAAAACAATATTTAACAAACAAAAGCACAAAAATTAAAGCAAATTATTACGCAAAAATTATTAAAGCAAAAATTAACGACACTGTATTTAACACAAGTTTAAAAAATTATTATTTAGTACACTTAACTGACAAAAAATCTATAAACAAATCACGACAGACTTAACAACACAACCGACACTGACTAAAGAACGAAGTCAATTGAATTCGTATATAATTCGTTTGCAAAAAGTTCAAGCAGCTCACAAACTTTCGGTATTTTGGCCAAGTATCCTCTGGAGATCCCTTGGACACCCGTCCGAGGGTGCGCTAGTTGTGAGAAGGCGAGTCTCTCCTAGACTTAAAATTTGAAATGTGTGCGTAGGGTTTGGGTCCCAGTACATATTTTAATTTCCAATGAAAGCCAAAAAAGTCTCGGATAGTAGCGCCGACTACGATGACGACACTGCAAGCGAAAAACGGATAATGATTTACGGATATGCACCTGGAATGTCCGGACCCCCCATAGGGAAGGTGCATCTATCCAACTGACGGAAGCCCTCGTAAAAACAAAGGCTGACATCACCGCCATCCAGGAGATGCGATGAAAACGACAAGGCTGCTCTAAACGGACGAACTGTGACATCTACTACTGCGACCATGCGAAGAAGCGCGAATTCGTTATATGTCGAAAATTACGCCACCTAGTTTCCCGGTTCACTCCAATAAACGAAATATTGGCTACGATCCGTATCAAGGTAAAATTCTTCAACATAAGCCGAATTTGCGTGCACGGTCCGACGGAGGAAAAGGACGATGCCACCAAGGATGATTCCTACGCGAGCCTAGAAGACGTATGTGACCGTTATCCGACCCACGGTGTAAAAATACTCCTCGGCGATTTTAACGCGAAGGTCGGAAGAGAAGGCATCTTTGGCGCTACAGTCGGTCAGTTCAGTTTCCACGAGACCACTTCAAACAACGGTCTGAAGCTGATCGACTTCGCTGCGGTGCGAAACATGTAAGTAAGTAGCACCAGATTTCAACACCTCGACATCCACAAGGCCACCTGGCTATCTCCGGATCAAAAAATGAAAAACCCAATTGATCATGTTGTAATCGACAGAAGGCACGCTTCAAGCGTTCTAGGTGTGCATACATTTCGGGGAGTCAACACTGACTCCGACCACTATCTTGTTGCAGCCAAGATCTGCATGCGGCTATGCAATGCGAAGAATGTACGCAACGGCATGCAACGAAAGCTGGACGTCGCCAAGCTACTATCACAACGGAATGCCGAGGCCTACTCCGCTCAACTCTCAGTTAGGCTCAACCAACGACGCCAGTGGACTTTGGGCACACATCTCCCACTCCATGCGCGTTGCTGGTGAGGAAGTCATTGGTTTTTGACGCCCACAGCCTCGGAACCAATGGTATGACGAGGAGGGTCGCGATGCGACTGCTGCAAAAAACGCCGCATACAAGAAGACGCTGCAGTCAGCCGCAACGTGAGCCGTGCGAGAAAACTACCGCGAAAAGATGAAGGGAGAGAGGCGCATTTTCAGACGTAAAACAAAGGAGTAGGAAAAGCGTGAGAGTGAGGAACTTCAGGTGTACCAGGGCAAGAAGGATACACGAAAGTTCTATCAACAGTTTAAGCGTCTAACCCAAAGTTTCAAGTCCGGAGCATCCACTTGTAGAGACGAAAATGGAAACCACAGATACACAGAGTGTACTGAGATTATGGAGGCAGCATTTCTCCAACTTGCTCACGGGCGATGATTCCACCAATTCCGCCCAGAGAGTATGCACTACGATACCACCATCGGTGATGACGTAGTGGAAGTACCACAACCTAGCCATGAAGAGGTTCGAGCTGCTATCCAGCGACTCAAAAACAACAAAGCAGCGGGTGCATACGGCCTACCAGCTGAGTTGTTTAAAGCTGGCGGCGATAAGTCAATAAGGTGTATTCATCAACTCATCAGCAAAATATGGCTAGCGAAAAGCATGCCCGACGATTGGAATCCCAGCGTGCTTTGTCCTATAATAAAGAAAGAATGACCTGACAATCTGCGACAACTACAGGGGTATCAGTCTTATTTCCATCGCATAAAAGTTCCTCTCGAGAGTATTGTGTGATAGATTGAAGCCGCATACAGAAACGCTAATCGGATCCTATCAGTGTGGTTTTAGACCTGGTAAGTCCACCATAGACCAGATTTTTACACTACGCCAAATCCTGGAGAAAACCCATGAATATCAAATCGAAACTCACTATCTCTTCGTTGATTATAAAGCTGCGTTCGTTAGTCCAGTTCGAAATTGCCTATACGCAACAATGTCTGAGCTCGGTATACTTGCAAAGTTGATAAAGCTCTGCAGGATGACGTTGAGCAATACGTGTAGCTCAGTCAAGGTAGGGAATGACCTCTGCGAAACCTTTAATACCGAACGTGGTTTCAGACAACGCGACCCGCTCTCGTGCGATCTCTTCAATTTCATTGTGGAGGGGATCGTACGAAAAGCCGGTGTGCATCATAATGGCACCATTTTCTTCAAAGGTGTTCAGCTCCTTGCGTACGCTGATGATATTGATATTATCGGTTGGAGCAAGAGAGATGTTATTGCTGCTTTCACTGCTATTGAAAAGGAATCATTTTATCTAAACTTCTTTATGGCGCTGAGGCATGGGTAGTTTCGACAACAGACGCAGCCGCTCTTGGGGTGTTCGTGTTCACCAGCTGTATGAGCTCTACGCCGACATTGACTTAGTTAAGCGTATAACAATACAGCGACGACGCTGGCTGGGTCATGTCCATCGTATGGATAAAGAAGCTCCAGCGAAAAAGGTATTCGAAAGGAAGGTCCCTGGTCAACGACGAAGAGGGAGACCATGCCTCCGGTGGATAGATCAAGCTGAGGAAGCCCTAACCGGGATTGGCATAAACGATTGGAGAAGGCATGCGCAAAGCAGAGGCGCCTGACGAGAGCTAATGAGGTCGGCCGTAACCTCACAACGGGTTGTTATGGCCATCTAAGTAAGTAAGTAATAAATTCTAGATCCTGTAGTTCATATGTAGTAACTAGTGGATTCAGATATATAGTTTTACTGTTATCCACGAAAGCTATCATTTCATGATCGAACAGAAGTCCGCAGTGTCACCAATGACTTATTGTCTAGGCAAATTATTAGGCCCAGTCAATCTCCTTACGCCTTACCAATAGTTCTGGTCAAAAAAAAAAATAAGGGAAACAAGAATGTGTATTGACTATGTTTAAATAAGAAAACAGTGCGATAATTTTCCTTTGTCTCTGATTGAGGATTGTGTTGACTATATGGCGGGGAAGGCCTGGCTTACGTTGCTTGATTTAAAAGACCGATTTTACCAATGTCACAAATGCCACTTGGATTAAATACCTCCCTCGCAAACTTCAAAGATTTGTATATAATATATTTCAAGACTTAATCACTTTGAATAAAATTAGTTCTTATTGATAATATTTTAATTGTCTATGTCGACTTTAATTCGCATATTGAGGTAGTTAAAGAAGTTGGACGATCAGAAGAGCTTTTTTGAGCCGCAGTCAACATTTTAATAATTTAAATAAAAGTTGACTGCTATAAAAATAAAGCGGGAGTTTCAAATTAAAATACAAACTAACCGAATTAAACTTTTGTGGTCTACAACCGAAGGAGAGAAAAATCGAATGCACGGATTCACTCCTAGTCGTGAATTCAAAAGGTACGGACGTGCTTATGCTGAGTCAAATATTTTGGCATATAAAAAACTTTAACATCGTTTTAATTAACAATGCCTTGCCTCTGTGGTCAGAGGGTTGAACGTGGTCAGCCATCAAATCAGTGTGGCAAGTGTAATGAACTGTTTCATTTAGATTGTGTCGATATTTTGCCAGCGGATTTGAAATATTTGCAAAAATCGAATAATTACTTTCTTTGTAAAAAGTGCGTGGCAGTGCACCGAAATTTTTTACGTTCGCCCCCACCTCTCGCGTCTCCATCAATTTGGGATAACTCGGTTTCTTTGTTGTCGTTAACTAACGCCGAATGTGTACAATGTACATGTGTTTTGTCAAATCAGAAAAACTCAGATTAACGAGAAATAGCTCTTGAAATTTTGTTTAATGAGATCGTTTCTCTTAGAGCCGAAAATGCACGGGCGCTCACCATGATAAATTCTTTAGAAAACGATAAAATATTGCTTGTTAAAAAAATTGACGACTTACAAATTGAGTTGCATTCTTTGCAGTCTAATTTATGTAGCAGTGATCTTCTTTAATTCCTCTTCTTACTGAAGATGTAAAACTTTTTCGGAACAATTTAATTAGTGAAGTGAAAGATCTAAAATTAATAATCGGTCAATCGTCTCTCCTTGCTAAAAATTTAAATAAAAATAAGAGCAAATTTGCATTGCAAGAGAGGCCGAATGTTGTTGTGCCGAATTTGGGCTCGCGAGTTCATCGACCTCCGTCTTAATGTCCGCTACGATGGTAAATTCTCTTTTGCAAATGACACCTAATTCACTTTCTAATAACCAGAATTCGGATGCATTCGGCGATGCTACCGATGCTGTCACTGCTGCTGCTGTTGATGATGTCTCTATTGACTTACGCTCTCCTTCAAACTCTACTTTTTTTTTTTTTTTTTTTTTTTTTTTTTTTTAGATTTAATATCATTTAGATTTATTGAAATTTCATTTGTACAAATAAGACTCGAAGTCTCTTAGTAGTACATCAATTGTATAAATAATGGTAATAATGAAGATAAGTACAACCTTAAAATTAACAATAGAAAAATATAGAAGAAGTTAATTATGTAAGCAATTCAAAATTTAAAATGTTACTTAAATGAATAGAATATAAAAATACAAAGAATTAATAATGTAACAATATTTTAAGTAGGGTTACTAAATAAAAGCCTAACTACTGCCAGTTTAAAGCATCTTGGACGACTTTCGGACTTAATAACATTTGGTAACGAGTTCCATAATATAACGACACTAACAAAAAACATCCTGGACGACACACGAAAATTAAAATCAGGTACAATAATATTGCAAGTGCGGCTCGATTGTGCAAAACATAATTTAGTAAATAAGTAGTTTGGACATCGCTTATTTATTAATTTATGTAAAAATATTAAGTTACGTACTTTTAAAAAATTAGTAAGGCTGCAATTAAGTATTTTATGTGAATATAGCGATATGTGATCATATTTCCTCTTAGAGAAAATGTACCTAGCTGAATAATTAAGTGCCAGCTGCAATTTTTGCCTGGAAGCGCTATCTGGGTTACCAAAAACTAGCTCACCAAATGATATATGTGGTATTACTAAAGTTCGTACCAGCTTCAGTTTAGTATCTTGAGGAATGAACGCTGCAGTGAGCCAAAGTTTTCTTAATACGTTATATATTTTACTGACAGTAAAGTTCGTATGGTCAACACATGACAAGTTTGTATTGAGCTTGAAGCCTAGACTTGTGACTGTTTTACTAAATTTTATTTGAGTTCCTGCTATATTGAGTGTAGTGACATTGCTCATATCATATGTGTGATGTGATATAGCTAAAGCGCTCGTTTTAGAGGCGTTTAGATTCAAATAGTTTTGTTGGGCCCAAACAAAGATCGAACTAAGATCCTCTTCCATTCTAAAAACAAGATCTTCTGAAAGACCTATAGGACGCGATAGATACACTTGTGCATCGTCTGCATACAGATGTATACTAACATTTTTACAACAGTGCACAATATCATTAATAAAAATACTGAAGAGGATCGGACCTAAAATTGAGCCTTGAGGTACTCCAGATACTATTGATCTTAAACTCGACTGTTTATCCTTAGATAAAACTCGTTGCAGTCGGTGACTCTACTTCTTCTAATGATTTATCTTATGCTGGTACTGCTGCTAATGCAAATTCTGCTGTTAATTTTCCCTGAGAAGGATTCTCTTGATGTTGCTCTTGGTCAATCTTCATCTATTAATTCGCCACCTTACTCTTTGAATTATTTGAATGTTGGTGCGGCTGCAACTGAGTTTGCGAAGTTTCCGTGGACTGTAGTTAGAACTAAATAACCAAAGCGTGCAATTATTGTTGGGATGAATTCGAATGCAGAGCTCGCTGTTATTGATCGAAAGAGATGGGTTCATTTATCTTCTTTTGAGCCCTCAGATACAGTTGAATACATAATTAGACATACTAATATAACTAAACAAAATTTCTCTTGTTATAAGGTCGTTAAAAAAGATGCCCAGCAGGAAAAACTAAAAATAATGAATTTTAATCTATGAGTGCCGTCATCGCTCTACAAATCTATTGTTGATCTAGCCCTTTGGCCGGTTGGTGTTCTGGTGAAAGATTTTAAGTTTTTCAAAAAATAGAAAAATCCCCTATACACTTGTAACTAAACCTAAAGAATGCAATAACGAATGCAATCTTATTAATAATTCATTCGCTCAGCCTAACAATGAGATAGGTAAAACGTTTTGCCAAAATTAATCACAATTTCGGATTTATTTCCAAAATATGTCTGGGATAAGAATTAAATACAAATCTATTTATAATTATACCGCGGCTGGAGATTTTGATATCATCGTATTTGTAAAGACCTGGCTAAATGATGATTTTTTCGATGGAGAATTCTTTGAAAAAAATATTTATCAAGTATACAGAAAGGATCGTGACGCTATTGTTGAATTGCAAGTTTTTAACCCCTTTGGTTAACACGTTGCAGAAATTTATTCTAGGTTAAAATTATTTGGCCTTTTTAAAAATGTAAACCAGAACAAAATGTTTGATAAGCAAAAATCTTATTCTAGTTTAAATTTTGGCCTACAACAATAGTGAGGTTGGCATATTTCCGAGTTTCATAACTTGCATTTGTTTGCTATTTTGTTGTTGCACTTCATTGCATTGTGTTCTCATTTTTGTTATTATTCAACAAGTAGAATTTTCACATAGCAACTTAAGCTGACCAACAAATAAGCAAATCCCCAAAAATATGCCATAATGTAATAACAGAAATTTGCTGTTATTGGATGATAGCCGTGTTTTTTTTGACGCGGGTATAAGATAGTTATCTCAGTGGAAAAAAAAACGCCAATCGCCGCTTAATTTTTCGATAGTCAAATTTGGCAGCACTGCTGTAGTACAACTTTTAAACAATAAATGACAATTGAATTATGTATGTATATCAAAACAAACTTAAAGTTGAACAGCGTCGTTTTATAAAATACTCAACAAACACAATAAAAGTAAAAATTAAATAAAATTTAAAGTTTAAATATTTGCTATGGATAATTCACGAAAAATAGAGGTAGGTGTAATTTGAGGAATCATCAAAACAACATGTACACATGTATAATTGTGCATCCGTTTTTTAGTTTCTAAATTTGTTTACAAACTGCCAGGACGACGAAGACTTCGAAGAAGTAATGGATTTGTTTATCGAAGATTCATCAAGTTCCTCTTCCGATGACTCCGAAGCTGATCCGGAAGCGCATCCCAAGTGCAATAATTTTGTTGGAACAATAGAGGAATATCCAGACAACGTTTTTAAGTCACACATGAGGCTGAAGAGGAATACTGTAGATTATTTGATGAGTACATATTAATACAAAGTTTTTTTGTTGAAATAATGAAATAAATCCTTTTTTTCACAGGCAGATTTGCAGAAAGTTCATCCACGGATGAAAGGAATGTAAAAACATGGTCTACATGTATGTTTGGTACATTAGCAACTCAGTGACGTATAGGCAGTTGGGGAACCTCTTTGGTGTAACCAAATCGTCAGCATGAACGCGGTTCGTCGAATGACATCATGGCTTATATCCATCGGCCATAAATTCGTCAAATGGCCTACAGGTGGTGCTGCAGTAGACACTTGTCGGAAATTCCAACAAAAACAAAATGTGCCAGGCGTTATTGGGGATATAGATTGCACCCACATCTGCATAAATGCTTCGAAGTTCAACAAGGTGTGCTACTTTGACAGGAAACAAAACTACAGTTTAGTTTTGCAAGCTGTTGTTGACATGGATAATAAATTCATTGATATCAACTGTGGTGAACCTGGATCGCTCCATGACAGCAGAGTACTAAGGAGGTCTGATTTGTTTAAAAGAGTGGAAACAAATTACGCAGAGTTGTTTCCTAATTCAACGTTTATAATCGGCGATTCTGCTTATTTTTTGACAAGTTGGTTGGTACCACCATATAAGGATAATGGGCATTTAACGGATGCTCAGCGTAAATTTAACTACATACATTCATCTACTAGAATCGTAGTAGAAAATACATTCGGCTTGTTAAAGGGACGTTTCCGGAGGCTACTGAAGTTCACAGAGCATAAAGATTTGTGTGCAGTGACGAACCTTATTGTAAGTGCATCTGTTTTGCATAATATATGCATTATTAGAGACGACCTGTGTGAAGATGCTGAACTATTAGAAGAGTCAGAAGAGAATGTACCAGACAGTTGCCCCGAAGAGCCTCATGTAGACAGAACTACAAATCGACGCGAAACTTTATTTAATTATTTAAGATCTCAAAATATAATTTAGGTTGTAAATTTAAAATAAATTCAAAATTTTGACTCTATTCTAGACACTTAAGTAGTTTTTATTCATTTTTGGCGATTGGTAATCTTAACTTATGATTACAATTATAGTTAAAAAGAAATCTGGCTTAAAAAGTAATAATATAAATTTCTATTTTCCTAAAAAAAAGTTAGAAATTTATATTATAAACAGAATACAATTTACCACAATTCAATTAAACTATATTTTTCTTATTTTCATTAGAATTTTATTCATTTTTTTATACATATATATGTATGAATCAATAGCATAATAATTTAATATGTAGCAGAATTTAAAAAACTTAGTGTTAAAATATTTCATTGGTGTACACCGTTCTGTTATTCAAATTTGACTATGTACTGATTACCATGAGCAAAATATACATGAAACTTCATTAAGTATATAGGATGGAAAATCAGCTGTTTTTCAATTTAAAACATTTAAAACTTGATGTTTCTATTAGTACTAGAGCTAGGGAGATGAATTTCGCGACAATTTCATATCACTTGAAATTATGTTTACTCGACTAAAAAACGCCAACTACTGTACTAAAAATAGTAGTAGTTGACCTAAAATGATTTCAGGCGGTACGAAATTGTCACAAAATTCATTTCTCTTGCATTAGTACTAACAGGAACATATGTAAATTTAAAAACAAGCGAACAAAAAATTTAATTTTTAAAAAACAAAAAAATTCACTGAATGTACATATATATATATACATATATCTGCTTAACATAACAATAAAACTTAAAAACTCTATATATATCACGATTACTGGAATTCAATTTTTATTGCCATTTTTCTAGAAGCTTCAGCTATTCCTTCTCAATGTCAACTTGAGCTTTCCATTTTTCTTTTAGAAGTTCCTTCATTTCCTCACAAACCTTCTCCTTATAGGCTGCCGATTTTCTTTTTAATTCAAGCTTTGCCTCATAATACCGCTCTTTGTATGTTTTCCTGGTTCGAGAGCAAGAAGAAGATGAGGAACTCGGTAGTGATGGCTACACAGTTGTATATGATGGTGATGGAGTCGATAGAGACGGTGATGGAACATCAGCTTCGTCTGAAATTATGTATATATATATATATATAAAAGTAAAATTTATTCTGATTAGAAAATTACAAGATTCATAGTTATCTTTAATACGACACCCATATTATGGAAATCGATCCATGGGTTCCTAAATTATGATTTTTCCACAAGCTGTTCTACGACTTCCGATGTTTATATCTCATTAGCTAGATCCGTTTTCTAATTTTTGGTTACATAATTGTTGCCAGTATAAAAAACTTCGAAAAAGAGTCGCTCGTATCTAGTTTCAAAGAAATAGCAATCGAAAGTTGCGGATAAAGTTTTTGTAAAAAGCCTTATAAGTTTGGATTTCAAAAATATGAATGTCATAAGAAAGATAATTTAATGAAATACAATAATGGCAAATGAATCTTCAAAATTTAACTTAAAGTTTTGGAGATATGACGACTTTTCTGAAATTTTGATTATTTTTTTTTTAAAAAGTTATTTTTTCCAAAAATATGTGTCAATAATCTATACTTTTTTTAGGATGTTAGAAAAGCTAGATTCTCTTGCTTTAACGATGCACCTTTTGCATAGTTTTTTTTTTTCAATTTAACTATTACCTAAAATATTGTAAATTCAACTTACCTAAATATATTTCCACCAAATGCTGAGTTTCTTCCAAAGGATCAATGGGCTCTCTACCCAGATTTAGCGTGTGGACATTAGAAATAATAGGCGTCTCCCCAAATATTTCCTCCATTTCCATCATGTAAGGAGCCCTGCATGGAGCAGCACCAGTTCTATTAGCGTTATCCATTGCAGCTTTATAAGCTTGCAAAAGCGTTCGCATTTTGCCCTCCAGGGTGAGCGGTGTTGCACTTGTGTCCTAAAAAACAAAAAAATAGTAGACTACAAATTTATTTTAATGAGTTTTTTTATCTTACCGTATATCCCTGGAAGACCATGTTTTCCAACACATTTGCGTTCGCAAATTTTTTTCTTCTTGCGTGTTGGAACTCCTCCTTCCTTGCGGTGTAGCATCTTAACAAGAGCAAGGTGTCCTCCTTACTCCAAGACTTCCGCTTGCTAATAAGAATACAATGAAAAATAAATACAAAATAAAATATTTCAAATAATTACCATTATTCTTCTGCCATTTCAATTTTATGTATACTCTGCTTTGAAATTTTTCAAATTTGTTTATTTTCATTTGTTTGTTGACGTTTAGAGATGGAACTTTTACGATTAAAAATTGGAGATTTTGTGAGACTGTGCTGGCAAATCGCATATTTACCAGCCATACTCCAACGCTTATTTCCACGACTAATTTTTAAGCGGCGATTATATCGCCGACTAATTTCTCATACAAAAAAAAATTTAAGCGGGTAACCGCGTCAAAAAAAACACGGCTGATGTTAATCATCATCCCAAAAATATACCACAATATGTCGTTTTTGTTAAAACAACACATTATGATATAAGTGTGGTAATTAACACACAACATTCCTCACCACTTTGGATAAGAAAAAATTATGGTTAAGAATTAACAATATTTTTTTTCTTAATATCACATTTTTGTGTGTTTTTGTTTCTACTATTTAATATTTTAAAAACTTATGCTTTTGTAAGTGTTCTGTAAGTGTCTTAAGTGTACTTAAATTCTTTTTTTTTTTTAAATGAATAATAATAATAACTTTTATCAAATAACCCTACCTAATTCATGGCCCTATTTTTCTCCGTCACCGCTTGTCCCCATTCGTTGAAACTTCTTGGCTTTAACATTGTGGCTTCTATCATTCTTCTGGTTACCATCATTTCAGGTCATGATAAGACGACTTATGCCACAGTTTTTCTCGATAAGGGAGGCGTTATGCTATAAACTGTCGCCCCCTCCCTTCCTTTGTTTTGGTTGTCACTATGTAAGGATTGACAACAATTGAATGATATAGCTATTAACGCTGGATATTTTGCTTATTGTGCATGAAATATTCTTCAGTTTAGCTTTAAATTTGCATTCAGTTTCAAATTTTGATCAAAAATTTTATTTATAATGCAGTTCTTGGCCATATGGATAAAAACCAGTGTGTTTGCACCCTTGAATCATTAGCGTGGAATGCTTTTAGCCATCTGCTACTGCTATACTGCTGTAGTATAGGACCATGATAATAAAATAGCTATCTATTTAGCTAAATATCTATTTTCCCTATAATTTAATTATGAGTGACTTTTACTTTAAGTGCAATGTTTTTACTATATATTTGCTAATCAAAATCTACTCTTTTTCTATCATTTAATTTTACATAATTTATTAAGAGATTTATACTCTACATTAATAATATTTTTATATCTTTAATTTTTTTTTTAAAATTGTATTTTTGTAACTAAGTGTAAATGATATGTTTATGCATTTATCTAATATGCATAGAAATATATATATATACGGCATTTACTCCGTTTTTATTTTATTCATTATATTTAAACTTCTAATTCTTATTGTAAATGTTATATATGTTTATGCATTTATCTAATATGCATAAAAATATATATATATATACACCCAACTCTCTTTTTACACGGTAGATACGTTCCTTGGAAAACCGTGTAAAAAAAAAATCGTGTAAAAAAATACATGTTATATATGGTAAATTTGGAGATACATCCCACAACCTTAAAATATCGTGTAAGATGAAAAAATTTCCCAAAAACCGTGCAAAAAAAGTATTGAATGAAATCCATATTATATAGAAAACTTAAAACAATTCATTTTTATTACAAAAAAAAAAACTTAAAATGCGTATACATTAAAATTCAGTGCATAAGTACAACATATAATAATAATTATTGAAACTTGAAATAAAAAATAATTTCGTAACTATTCATCGCTACTTGTTAACAAGTGAAGTGCAATCACACAAAAAAAAAATGTTTATAACATTCGGGTATTCCCCCAATTGTATTTTTGTTGCTGTATACACAACTTAGGCTAAGTTCACACGAGCGTTTTACCAATGCGCGTTAGCTATTGCGTTTTTTTTAACGCAATTTTAGGTACTTTTCACACGGCAGTCAACGCTCGTTAGTTATACGTAAAATAATCGTAATTTTTCCAAAATTATTGGTTAAATATCAAAATTTTGCATGCCATTATTGTAGAATATTACTGGTATCTATTCAGGAGTATACAAACAAACAAAATACAGCTGAAAACCAACGCGTGTTGAAAAAACTTCGTGTGAACTTAGCCTTAGCTGTACAACTTAGAATTGAAATTAAAAAAATCTTTTTTGAGATTCGTGCAAGAACAAAAAATTCGTGTAAAAAAGTTTATTTGCTCTTATTTTTGAACCGTGTAACTTCAAAATCGTGTAAAAAAGTACCGTGTAAAAAGAGAGTTGGGTGTACGGCATTTACTCCGTTTTTATTTTATTCATTATATTTAAACTTCTAATTCTTATTGTAAATGTTATATATGGGACGTTCCATGTCAAAATTGAGCGCAGCGGAGAAACGTTTTTAAGATGTCAAAATGTTTGTATGCTCAAGAGCTTTCATATGAGAACGGGTGTTTTCGAATTTATTTTTTTTAAGGAAATGGCGAACATAAAACGGCGCCTACATATACATAGATATCTATGTGTAAATAGACAGTTGGTAAACAGCCATAATCATAATCGCTTAATTTTTTTATTTTTTAGGAAGGCTGTGAAGAGAGGGATTGCTGTGTATACTTTTTTTCAATAGAACTTAGAACTTTCCCGAAAAAACTGCATTTTTTCGATTTATATGTTAAAAGGTCGAAAAAAATTAAATTTTTTTCATTTTTTTCTAGTGTTTCACCGAGGCTACGAGGCAGCCTCGTTTTGACTACGAGAACGAGGCGAGACCGAGGCTAGACCGAGGCGAGAACGAGGCGAGATGGAAAAATAAATTTTCCTCGCTTAACCGAGGCGAGGCGTTTTCGGAAGAAAGAGCGAGGCGCATTTTGACCAAATCTGAACTCGTAAGACCCATATGCAGATTCAAAATATGAATGTAATTTTTATATTAAAATCTATATTTATCTAATATTTTATTATTTTATTTTGAGTAAGCTACTTTGTTTTATTTTTAACCCGCATGTGCTTCATACGAGTTCAGATTTGGTTCAAGCGCTAATGCACAGAAGCGCTTGGATCGCATCAGCTTTTATGCGACTTCGCCTCGATTGATCGATTAGGGAAGCATGTAAGGCTATAAGCAAAACTGCATGATTGACAACACTGCATTGAAATTGATTTATTCTATTAGTCTTTCTAAGAACCGGTAAGGTGAAGCGAAACGCACAGGGTAATGCTAGTATATAAATAAAGATCAATATATGTATGGTCGTTGTTAATGGACTCCTAAACCGTTCAACCGACCGACGAAAGATTTGACACACATATATGTTTCTTATGATTTGGGATGCTTCGTAACATAGTTTACGATAAATGGGTGATATATTATCAACTACTTGATGCAGATTAATAAAACTTGGTATATTTATAAAAGGTAGAGGGCATAACTAAGATTCTATTAATAAAATGGGCGGTACCATACCTTCAATATAAGAAACAAATTAACTTTATCATATCTCAATATCTATTTGACGTAGATAAATAAGATTTGGTACATATCTTTCTTATAGTTTGTAAAAGTTTTATAGCTTAGTTTGGTTTGGAAAAATAGGCAATGCCTCTCCTTCCCATATAAGAAAAGAATTAAATCTATCATATCTCATCCAATTCACCAAAAATAAAAACAGATATTTTATTTTATTTCTTGAGGCTTGATCAGCCTATCAGCCCGGATACATGTATAATTTTTTATTTATTTTAATAAAAACCTCGCTTTTTTACCGAGGTGCCTCGGCCGAGAACGAGGCGAGGCATATGATGGCAAGATCTCGTCCGAGGCCGAGGCGAGACTTAAATTTATAAAACGAGGCGAGACCGAGATCAACTAGAACCTCGCCTCGCCTCGGACTCGGTGAAACACTATTTTTTTCCCAAAAACTCGCAAATTAGTGATTTTTCTGCTTTCTCTCATTAACCATTTTAAAGCTGGCATCAAATTAGACAAAATAAGAAAAAAATTCAGAACAAACTTGCCCGAAAAAAGTTAATTTTTTCTACTTATAGGAAAAAATGTAGAAAAAAATTCCATTTTTTCCCCCATAAATCGCAAATTATTAATTTTTTCTGCTTTCTTCATTGGTTATTTTGCAGCCACCATCAAATAAGACAACTTTTGTCAACATCGCAATATTTTTCCTACTGGGGATATATCGAAATGAATTTTTCTTACTGGGGATATTTCGAATTGAATTTTTTTCGACCTTTTGCCATATAAATCGAAAAAATGCAGTTTTTTCGGGAAAGTTTGTTTTGCATTTTTTTTTCTCTTATTCAATACCTACAACTTTGCTAAAGACACAAAAACAATATTCATTACGATTGACTGAGAAATTGCCGTGTGAATATATTCAAAAAATTCTAAAAATCCAGTTTGAACGATTTTTTTCACAAAATCAGAAAATCCTTATATGAGCCAACTTGACAAAAGTAATAATGCTGAAGTTCTAGTTTTTACAAGTACTTTCACCGGCAAGTCTCAAAAATGAGTCCCAAAATCATGTGTTGCACATTACCCTTTCGGTAGCTCTTTGATCCTCTATTGTATTTGGCATATTTTCTGCTACTGGTATCCTTGCTTTTCGAGACATGCATAAGAAGATTATAGTGCAACCGAACATAACAACATTGCAAGTAAGAAGTATAAGTTCTGTATTTGAGAAATATTTATCTCCCTGGTTTACATCTTCTATAATTATCTTACGGTCGTCATGTATGTCGGACAAAGTGATGTTTTCGAGTTCAATCTTATTCGGTGTTATTTTTTCTATGACTTTGTAACGAACCTACGGCTGGGGGTCTTGACTCACCGGAGTCCAGAAGTTCGGTCACAAAAATTTGTATTTTGCAAGGAGTGGCTCTTTAATAAATTGAGGGGATCGCACATTTAATTAGGTTTAAATATATATTTTAATTCAGCGATACATAAATTTATATACACAAAAATAAAATTAACAAAGAAACTTATACTGCTACCACGTCAGCGTGTCTCGGTTGTTGTACTTCGTCGCTCTGCCGTCGTATTTCTTCGCCTGGTCGTTGTATTCCTTAGCTTTGTCGTCGTGTCGTCGTAGTGAGGTTCGTGAGGAGAGCATGACTGATTCCTCTGCCTATGCGGTACCCCAGATCTACTTTCTCATGCTTCTGAGCTAACTCAAACCTTAATGCGCACCGGGTCCCTGGTCACGAATGTACGGCAACGGGGAGCGCATACACCCGCAAAACTAAAATCGGATGCTCACGACGGCTTTCGATTTTATGTCTGATTTACCCGCTGCAGAGCTCTCAATTCCACTGTGACCACGCATGTGAAAGTGCGAAAGAACCGTGAAACCTCGAGTTTTAACTGGCCGTATGCGTGTCGGCTTCCAGGCCACAAATGTACGGCAACGGGGAGCGCATATACCCGTAGACCTAAAATCCGACGCTCTCGACGGCTTTTACGTCACTTATTTTGCTCTGTCTAGCTCTTAATTTCACCGTGACAGTCGAACGCGAGAGTGCGAAAGCACTGTGGAACCTCGAGTTTTAGCTGGCCGTATGCAACGGGGAGCGCATACACTCGTAGACCTAAAATCTAACGCTCACGACGGCTTTTACGACCCTATTACTCACTGCCGAGCTCTCAGTTCCACCATGGCTAACGAATACGGGAGAGCGAAAGCACCGTGGAACCTTTGAGTTTTGGCTTGTCGTACGCGTGTTGGTTCCCAGGTCACGAATGTACTGATACAAGAGCGCGTACATTCGCAAGTCTCAGACCCAACGCTCGCAACGGCTACTATATCGTCTACTCAGTCACCCCTATACTCTACTCACTACGGTATAAGTTATACTGTATATAAAAAATATGTACCTGAGACACACGCTGCTGGTAGTACTTCTGCTGCTGCCACTCCGCTACACTGCTTCCACTGCAATCACTGCTGCTGGCTGACTAAGCACTACTTCTGTCGGCGGCTCTTCACAACTGTCCTCATTTTTAGTGGTGCAAGCCTTTTTATAAACAGTAGCTGCGTTTAATTTTCCGCACCAGTGGCTATAACAGCTGATCATTCGCATAATTAGCTGAGTTTAATATTCCCACCGCTTAACATCGCTGGTGCGTTGACATTGCCGACTTAGGTTGCCACCTGGGTGTTCGATGCGACTTGGATACGATTTACTTTTTCTTATCTAGTTTCCTTAGTTTATGACTAAATAAGTCATCCCAATCCTTTTCCGAGGATGGACTTAAATACATCTGCACGCCTGCACAATTCTCCATGTATGGGCTGGGGCTTCCTCATTAAGAAGTTCAGCCGGCGCACACTGGGGTAATTCGTGATAATTTTGCGGATTAATTCAAAAATTAAAACTCAAGGTACATATTTGTTGTTGACACCAGGTTAAAATATATAAAATTCTGCATCACTGGTTGAAAAAATTGTTGCAAAATAATTTGCCGTACTCTCACAATGTACTCTGAAAGTTTGCATTTCTTTTCATTTTGTGTACGCACAGCGATAAACGTAATATTTTCATTACTTTAAAACGATTTTTCTTTGTGAATTGGCAAATAAAATTTAAAATGATGATTGGGCCTTCTTGTTCAGGTATTTTAGAAATATAATGTGTATTTTGTTTTGTTAAAAAATGTTTAGAAATATTTTATTTTGTTTTTTTTTTCCAACAGCTTAAAAATTATCATATTTTGGTCCTATTCATGGACATATTGTTGTGAGTCCTCGGGGGTCGGGCAAAACTGTTTTCATTAACGTAATATATAGATATTCAAAAAACATTCTATGAAAAAAAAGGTGGGCGAATGTTGCGCACTTTTCCAGCATTTTGAATGGTTGCCGAGAAAGTATGCTTTAAATGACACTTCTAAAGATTTCAGTAAAAGTGATGAGATGGTTAATAGAATTGTAAACACCGAAAATCTACAATTTGGGCTGTCTGTGCTTCATGGCTGGATTCGATTTTTTGAGTGCCTGCTGCACATAGCATACAAACTGCCAATAAAAAAGTGGCAGGCTCTTTCAGAAAGTGAGAAATTTTTAGTAGCTCAAACTAAGTCCCGCATACAAAAAGAATTCAGAGACAAAATTGGGCTGATTGTGGACATACCAAAGCCCGGATTCGGTAACTCAAATGATGGCAACAGTACAAGGCGTTTCTTCCAAAATAACGATGTGTCAGCGGCCATTACCAAAATCGACATCAATTTGATAAAAAATATGCACAATATTTTAATTGTTGTTTCTAGTGGCCATCGAATCGACACGGAAAAGTTTCTCAATTTTGCTTTAAATTGTGCAAAATCGTTTGTCAAGCATTATCCTTGGTATAATATGCCAACAACACTGCATAAATATTTTATTCACGGTCCAGACGTCATTGCCCACGCATTATTGCCAATCGGTCAATTATATGAAGAAGCTCAGGAAGCCAGAAATAAAGATTTTAAGGCAGAGAAAAAACAAACGAAGACTTTTGAATAGGCTTCTTATCAGTTCTGATCCTATTGTATCCAGTAAAACTAAATTGCCGCAGAAAAAAGTCAAGCACATGTCAACAGAAGCATTGGAGTTGTTAATAATAGCGAAAGAAGAAGGTGATGATTTAAATGATTATAATGTTGGCAATGATAATGATGTCAGCGAAAATAATGGTGAAGGTGAACACGATGATGATTATGATGATGATAGTGATCATGATGATAATTTATTTGCAATAGAAGGAAATTACCAATTTTAGTGAATTTTTAAGATTAAATAAATATTGAAATTTGTATAAGAATCCTCAGTGCGTATTTTGTATTTTTGGTTAAAAAAAAAGTGTACTGAAGTATTCTGAATTGCAATAGTTTTTTACTACTTTATATATAACTAGCGAAACCCGGAGCGCGTTGCTACGCCTCAACAAATAAAATATAATGTGTTTTTATTTTAGTTGGATTAAATAAGTAGAAATTATTTTTATTGGTATTTATCTTATTGCAAGTGGATAAACAACGTTGTTGGTTTTTCTATTTGGCTCATTAATGAGCAATTGATTCGGCGGGAATCATTGGAATGCGTAGAATCAGCACCTTTGAATGAGTTTAATTTGGTTAAAATTCTTGTCTTCTATATATGTATGTACCGAGTCTCATATTCATAGTCTTTACTTATTTTGGAGGCATGGCACTACCCATTTCTTCATTGAATCTTACAATGTATGTACCGAGTCTCATATTCATAGTCTTTACTTATTTTGGAGGCATGGCACTACCCATTTCTTCATTGAATCTTACTTTCTTTCTTTTTGGCTCATATTTTCCAAACCAAACTATGTTAAGAAATTTTTACAAACTACATATAAGTAAGAAACAAATGTACCAAATCTTATCCATCTGCGTCAAATAGTTGTTGATACATAAAAAAGTTGATTTTTTCTCATATGGAAGCGTGGTACCGCCCATTTATGCATTGAATCTTACTTTTTTCTCTACCCTTTACATATGTACCAAGTTTCATTTATCTGCATCAAATAGTTGATAAGATATGATGAATCTTATTTTCTTTTAGATAATTGGGCGTGGCATCACCCATTCTATTTATATAAAAGCCACGTTGTGTGAATTCAATGAGAACCGATTAAGCGATCTTCGAGAAAACTATGTCTAAAAAATATATTTGTATGAAGGCCCTAAATAAAAGTATTGAAGCCTTAGCTACACCTCTTAATATAAAAGTTACTTGGTGTAAATTCGGTATAAGTCGATTAACCTGTCTTCGTGAGAAAGATATTTAAAAATATTTTTAAATGAGGGCCACCCAAGCCACCTAAGTAAAACTTTTGCTATCTAATCTGTGCCCCTTCATATATAAGCCATGTGGTGTTAAGACTATGATAATCGATTAAACGGTCTTTGAGAAAATGATATTTAAAAAATATTTTTGTGTGAGGGCCACCCTAAATAAAAGTTTTGTAGACTTAGCTATGCTTCTTAGCATAAGAGATACGTGGTGTAAATTCAGTGTAAATCGTCTAACCTGTCTTCGTGAAAATTATTTTTAAAAATATTTTTGTATGAGGGTCACCCTAAATAAAATTTTTATAATCTAATCTGTGCCCTTTAATATAAAAGCCATACTGTGTAAGTTTCATGAGAATCGATTCACCTGTCTTTGAGAAATCGCTATTCTTAAAATAGTTGTGTATGAGGGCCACCCTAAATATGCTTCCTAAATAAAAGTTTCATCGTCTTAGCTATGCGTCTTAATACATGTGGTGATGCAACATGTAATGTAAATTCCATGTGAATCGAGTAAGCGGTCTTTGTAAAAATGTAGGGCTACCAGATGCGATACTAAAGTAGCAAAAGTGCTACTTCTGCAAGGCTTTGCTACTTTGTTACTTTTGACTCGAAATGTACTAGTTTTGGTTGAAATGCGCTACTTTTCACTACTTTTGCATTTGAAATATTTTTGTAATTTGCTGGAGTTTTCTCGTACGAAGTGAGGACCTTTTTTTTTTTTTTTTGCTCATCAAAGTTATTTGAAATTAGTGTTTTAATTTGCTGGGGTTTTTTGTTAGGAAGTGAGGACCTTTTTTTTTTTTTTTGCTCATCAAGTAATTTGAAATTATTGTTTTAATTTGCTGGGGTTTTTTGTTAGGAAGTGAGGACCTTTTTTTTTTTTTTTTTGCGCTCATCAAAAATGTATGAAATTAAAAAAAAATTAAGGTTATCGTTAAATTTGACAGTTCCTTATCGTTACTGAACAACAATTGTAGTTAAGTTAAAGACGTTTGATTTGGTGTCGCTAGTTGTGAAAAAAACGTTTTAACTGTAATTAAAGCAAAAATAATAATAAAATTATAAATTGTGTTAAAAAAAAAACAATTACAGCATTATCGGCCAAAAATCAAGTTAGAAGTTCAAGCAGTGTAATAACGCACAAAATTGTCATAACCATCTTGTTACAGGTGCTTGCAGCGTACAGTGATCACAAATCGTGTTTTTTGGTGCAAAAATCGCTAGAGAGCGCAAATCTTGTCACAAATGAACAATTTTTTATTTTAACTAAAGCTTATTAAGATTCCAAAAAATCCCTGGAGCCCGAATATGGAATACAAAATACTATTTTTTGGAATTGGCCGAAAAAAAATGTTTTAAAATATTATTTGGTTCTAAAAACCTCTATACTACTCTGCTAGTTAAAATAAAGCAAACCTTTTTTGTATAAAACAACTAGGAGAAACTTTGAACGCGAAGTGCGAAAAACGGTAATATGTGTATGGGTTTTCTTATATCACATGCACTACCATCTGGAAAAATTTGAGCCAAATTGGTGTCGTATCGGTGATCCCTTGTTAAATTTGTATTCAAAAGCATTAAATTTTTCTACGGCTGTTTATTTTATTATTTATTTTTTGGTTGTAAAATGACTGTGCTGCCATGTTTTCAAAATTTTTTAACGATGTTTGCGTTAGCATTATTAACGATATGCTTGTCGTTAGCTATTACTTTGGGAATACGACATTCGTTACCGCAAACGAAAAAATTGTTAACTAACGATGTCGTTACTTAACGACAATTTTAATTTGTGTTTTTGGGAATTCCGCTACTGGTGTCTAATCCCGTTCATCTTTTGTGAAGTTTTAATATAGGCTATGTTCATCCTAACACTGAATTTTAAGACTGTTGCTATCATATGAACCAAGATATAGCGAGTTAAAGGTTTTAATTGCATGTAAAGTGCCACGCCTCTACTTTTATTAAAATAAAATACAGCCCATGTTACTCAAAAATAGTGTAGCTTTCTATTAGTAGAAACATTTTTGGAATCGGTTCTGTAGTTCCAGAGATTACCCTGAACATATAAACAAACAAACTTTACCTCTTTATATAGTAGTATAGATTAACTAAAATACATAGTTATAACACTACTAAATACTCTGTGTGAATTAAGCACACAAATCGATACCAGTTACCCTAGTGTGCGTCGTAAATTGGTTATATTGTCTGAAATTTTTCACCAGGCAGGTATGCTTCGCCGCCAAAAACGAGTTCAAATGGTGAATATTTGAATTCGTTTGTTGAATTAGGTGTTGTGTTGTAACAAAATTGAAAGTATTTTGTATATACGTCCCAATCGTCTTTATTTTCAATTAAGTACGACCTTAAGTATGCATTTAACACTCTGTGGTTGCGTTCCACAGTTCCAATTGTTTGGTGGTGATACGGGTTGAAAAATCATGTTGAAACTTCAATAGTTTTTCAAGCTCCGAATAAACCTGATTTCTAAATTCAGTTCCCATGTCTGTTCTTATATTTCGCATTACACCGAAATTCTCAAAAATTGCTTTCGCCACCGTTTTGGCTTCTTTATTTTGTAATGGTATTATTGTCAGATGTTTTGTTAAATCACACATCATGGTTACAGCATATTGATTTCCATGAACCGATTTTGTAATTGGACTTATTGTGTCAACGATCAAACAATCAAACGCTTTTTGTGGTGTTGCTGTGAGCTTCATTTTTTCTTTTGTGTGAATGTGTGTTTTATTCAATTGACATTTTTCACACGTTTTTACAATTTGCGCTATATCTCTTGACATACCTTTCCAAAAGTATTTCGTTCTGAGTTTGGCATACAGCCTATTTCTGACACAGTGACCTCTTGTTACCTCATCGCTATGATATTTATTTAGTATTTCATCCGCTGATTTTACAGATTTGATGGCATTCATCAATGCGATCTTTATTTTTGTGAGAATTTTTTGTCCGATTATTTTAAAATTTTCAATTGTGCACCAGTTCAAAATCACACTGTCCATGGGGAAGTGGAATAACTTACTCCAAGTACGGTTGCTTTCACTTGCAACTGC
This sequence comes from Tricholauxania praeusta, assembly GCA_949775025.1. Classification (NCBI taxonomy): domain Eukaryota; kingdom Metazoa; phylum Arthropoda; class Insecta; order Diptera; family Lauxaniidae; genus Tricholauxania; species Tricholauxania praeusta. The sequence goes on from OX459028.1 coordinate 105,971,781, forward strand.
AAAAATAATTTCTCTAGTAAAATTTTTCTGTCTCGAATCATGTTATTGAGTTCAATGTGAAACAGTAATTTTCTGTTCTTGTGCACTTCTAAGACATTATTTTTTATTAAAATTTTTGGTATTTTGCGGGAAAATAATACATTTTTATCTTAGATTTGATATCAAAGATCTGAGCGTCTAAGATCTTTGATATCATTTCAAATGTTCTTGTTTCGTTATTTAACGTGTTTTTCTTTTTCGACATTGCTCTTGTTGTAGCGTAAATTTGTGCCCAATTTTGATGAAATTCTCTTATTTCATCGAATGAAATCCTACTTAGCGCGTCAGCTACAACATTTGTTCTTCCTTTGATATATTCCACATCAAATTGATACTCTTCGAGTTCCAGCCTTATTCGCAGAAGTCTCTGTGATGGGTTTTTCAAACTAAATAAATATACAAGGGGCTTGTGATCCGTTTTTACCAAAAAGTGTTTCCCATACACGTACGGTTTAAAGTGCATTATTGCATAAAAAATTGCCAAAAGGTCCAATTCAATAATGGGCTTATTTCGTTCACCCCTGTTGAATGATCGAGACGCAAAACTGATTGGTTTTTCAGTGCCGTCCCCCTGAATTTGGCTAAGTACTGCACCACATCCCGTTTTACATACATCTACCGTTAAAATAAATTCTCTTGAAAGATCTGGGTATGCAAGTATTGTTGGCTTAGATAGAGCATCCTTTATGGCCGTGAAAGCTTTTTTGCTCTCTTCGCTCCATTTGAAAACTGTTGCTTTTTTAGTTAATTTATTTAATGATTGAGCTAAAATTGCAAAATTTTCGATAATAATTTGCAAATGCAACAAATCTTTTGACTGATTCTTTGCCATTCGGTTCTGGATATGTGCTGATTGCTTCTAGCTTACTACTGTCTGGCAAAGTACCATTTTCTGTGCACTTATGACCAAGAAAAATTACCTCTTTTCTAAAAAAAATACACTTGTATGGATTTATCTTTAAGTTATACTTCCGTAATGTTTCAAATACTTTTTTCAAGTTTGTCATATGGTGAGACTCTGAGCATCCAATCACTATGATGTCGTCAATGTAAAGGAATGCGGTTCCTGGTGGAATTCCGCTAAAGGCTATGGCCATCATACGCGCGAATGAATTAGGGTTTACATTCAACCCGAATGGTAAGACCTTCCATCGAAAACTACCTTCTGGTGTTGAAAAACTTTTAATGTTTCGTGATTCATCAGATATTGGTATTTGACGAAAAACAGAAAACAAATCAATAATGCTGAAGTGCTTAGCTCTGCCCAAGCTATCTAGAATATCTTCACTAACTTCTCTATCTTCTCTAACATCTAAATCCTTTGCACAAAGGTAATATTTTGCTCTGATAGCATATTGGTGTATTTTTCGATGTCTCATTTAGTAATAGTTTTGTCCTTTGTTTGTCTTTTTTTATATCGTTAATTGTGTATATAGTGTAATTTTCTAAACTTTCTGATTTAATCGCTTTCAGCGTTAGAATTTGCACCTTAGTTGTTGTATTAATTATTCTAACAATAGGATTTTGAGTGTCTATCAGTGTTCTAGCAATCATTAAACCATCCGTAATTTGCAGTGCGTCAACTAACCATGTACCTTTTATTTTGTTTGCAATGTTACTCGCCTTACGACTTCGCATCTAGCCGGAATAATTATTGTATCAGAATCAGGACCATCATTTAGTGGTATTGTTATTCGATTATTGTTACATATGACTGAAAGTAACATGTTTTCATAATTTAGGTTGCACTTATAATATTTGAGAAAATCTTTACCGATGATTCCATCAGTTCCAATGTTGAAATCATTTGAAACTTTATGAAATAATTGTGGGATGGAGTGTCCATCATAAATTAAATCAATATCTATAGTGCCCAATGATTCAGCAATTCTATCAGTGACACCCCTAATATCGATAGTTTCATCCTGATTCATCTCATTAAGGTTAATTATGTACCGTTCCTTTAGAATTGAAATGTCTGCTTGCGTGTCGACAAGAAATACACATTGTTTGGTGGACACGCTAGTGTCAAGAATGACAAATTCAGAAAAGTTTAGATTAAATGTATAAATTTGTTTTTTTACATTTCTTCGGCGTTGCCCAGGGTGCTCTGAGCCGCCGCCGCGTTTTCCGCACGTCTTATATTTTGACTCCTATTATTGTAACCATTGTTCCGTCTATTGCTGTTGTTGATGTTATTACTATTGTTATTGTTGTTTCTATTGTTGTAGGTATCGTTGTTTCTGTTTCCATTATTTCGCCAGTTTCGATTATTGTCATGGTTGTTGTTATAATTATGGTTATTTCGTCTGTAGTTGTTGTTATTGATTCTATTGTTGTATCTAAATTGACCACCTCGATTATTGTTGAAATTGTTGTTGCTATTAATTCTGTTTTGGGATCGGGAATATGCGAGGACCTGAGCCTCTTGTTTCGAAATATTTGTTTCGACCACGTATTTTGCTATCACTTCTTTTTGATTTTCAAATTTCGTGGATGCCAATACCGATTTTACTACGTTGTTGTGTTCATTTGAGCGACACAGTTCAATTGTTTTGTCAATTGTCATTTCCTCAGCCTTCGGCTGTAAGAGCCATCATTCGACCCTCGACTATTTTACTACTTTCGGGCTTTATTTTATTTTTTAATACAGAAACAATATCTGCTACTGTTTGAGGATTTGGTGGAATAATTTCTGAAGCGTATCCCTCTAAATTTGTCAGAATGAATTTCCGTAATAAGACTTTCAGAGGTTCTGTTTCTGTTAATTCCTCCAAGAGTTCAATGGATGCCAAAAATGGCGTAAGTGATAGGGGGTCTCCCGAGTAATTTTTACGAATATTAGACGCCATTAGCGCCATAAAGGAAGATTTTTCCATTGCCATGTTTGTTCTTTCAGTATTATTTTCAGATTTTCCGTTGGAAATGCTTATCGAATTTTTTTTCTTGGGAGAATCTAAAACTTCCTGAGATTCGTCGTTAAATATTTGGTCAATATTAATTTCTTCAAATAATTAATTTGAATATTCATATTTTAATTTTAGTATTTCAAGACATTCCTTAAATTTTTTAAAGTTTGCAATTTGGAGATCAGTTTTATATGAAATGTCTACGCCTGAAGTGGTATCATAAAGGAATAAAGTTAACTCATTGTATGTTCTGACCAAACATGTTCTATATTCTGTTTTTTTGTCTTCGTTTTTTGTTAGTGTTCGTCTATTGTAAGGTTCAATTCGCTTTATTTCACGATTAAAATTGTCTTTTAACTGTCGGTACTTTTCTTCATCAAACATATCAGCGGAAATCAACAGATATTTGCAATCATTTCGTCAAATTATAACAGAAGCGTCGTTGTATAGATCAATTAGGATATAATTGACATGTATATTCAATTGTGAAATTATTGTTGAATATATTTAATAATTGAATATATTTAATAGTTGAATAAATCTATATTTCTTATACCATACAATAAGTTGATAATAAAGATTTAATAAGTTCGTTGAGTTGAGAGGGTAAAAAGCATGTATTTAAAAAAAAATCAAAATTTTATTCTTTCAAAACTAATCCGCATAATTGTTGGTTTATTTAAGTTTTTACGTATTATGACTAATTCTTTGTTTCCGTTATTGATTATATGCACATATATATGTTACTGTAATTACATATGAAAAAAAAATATATATATATATGCATTACATTATGTATATATAGTATGTATGCAGAGAATTTTATACTTTTTTTTTCCATTATTAAATTTTAAATTCACTTAAGCTAACAAAATCAAAAATCTGCACCAAGCTACTTTTTCTTTTTTTTAACTACGAGTATAAACATAAATATTCCATTTAATTCTTCGCTTATCTTACACATTCCGGATTCTTAATTTCGTTACTGTTGGCTTGTTAGGATGATCGTTGGATGACCTGGCATACATTCCACGTGTGCTGGCGTCTACTTCATCGGTCCTCGGTTTTAGCAATTTACTTTACGATGAAGTAAATGATGAAAATGTTCAGGCATGTACTATTTCAGCTTGCATATGCAACTTTTACTGCACTGCTTCCTTTGAATTTTTTGTTAAAAGCTCCTAATTCTAATGTCTTCGAAGCTGCGTTAGTGTGTCACGTCACTTTCTCGCTTTTTATGGCATATATTTTGCTGCAATCCACATAATTTTGTATGGTCAATGCACATGGAGTGGTACAAAACTGTTATTTATTTATTTATTTATTTTTTACTTACGTCTACTGAATTTAGTTCTTACAGACTAATTAACAAGCAAGATAAATATTTAATTGAATAACATAAATAAACTTAAGCGAAATTGATGTTCAGAACAATTAAAATATAAAATAGAGCAAAAATTATTACATAAATTAATACATCTATTGATCGGTTCATTTATTCCATAATTAGTTCTATGAAAGACTTCTTCCAACATTCGATTGCGACGCAAATTTCTTGGTGCATGGTACAAATGAAAAAAGGCTGACAATTCATCACAATTAATTTTATTATGTAAAAAATTATGCACGAACAAGAGATCATTGTTGGTTTTTCTATCTCTTAATGACTGGAGACCAAGCAATTTACGTCGTGCATCGTATGTGGGAAAACCATCAGGCCATTGAAGTTTTCTAAGAGCATATCTTGTAAAATGTCGTTGAATTTTCTCTATTCGGTTAGAATATTCATTATAACAAGGATTCCAGACAACTGAACAATAATCCAAATTACTGCGCACAAGTGATACATAAAGAGATTTTAAGGTACAAGGATCTTTAAAATATTTAGAATTTCTTTTTACAAACTCAAGCATAGCATTTGACTTGGAAATAATGTAATCAAAATGGCATTTGAAATTTAATTGTGAGTCGAAAATTACTCCTAAGTCTTTTATTTCAGACTTTCTTATTAAAAGTGAATTATTTAGGGTGTAATCAAAAATTAGTGAATTTTGACGCCTTGTGAACGACACCACATAACATTTACTTAAATTTAGTTGTAGATTATTTGTAAGACACCATTCATACAATTTAGTTAAGTCAGATTGGAGTTTATCACAATCAGACAAATGTGAAATTTTTAAAAAGAGTTTAACATCATCCGCAAACATCAAACATTTAGAAAAACTAAAAATTTGAGCCAAATCATTAATAAATATCAAGAACAACAACGGTCCACAATGCGTACCTTGCGGAATACCAGAAGTTGCATTTACAGCAAATTCAGAATATTGATTGCCTATTTTGACAAACAATTTTCTGTTGATCAAATAGCTCCTAAAGAATGCCAATAGATGATCTGACAAACCAAAATTTTTTAGCTAATTCAATAAAATATTATGATCTACTTTATCGAACGCCTTGGAAAAGTCAGTATAAAGTACATCCATTTGTGTACTATTTTCCATAGCATCTACTATGTTATTCGTAATAAGTGCCAGGTTTGTACTAGTGGACTTGCCCGGTAAAAACCATGCTGACTGTTTACTATTAAGTTCTGAACTTTTACAAAAAGCTTGTTTTTTAAAGTGTCATCAAATAATTTTGCCAACGTGCACTGCATCACAATTGCCCTGTAATTTGTAATATCATTTCTTATGCCAGATTTATATATAGGAACTATCGAACAATTCTTCCAACATTCCAGAAAGACACCCTTAGCTAGGCAGTTATTGAATAAAATTGTAATTGGCTTTACAACTATATCTGTGCAAAAAAAATCGGAGGAAAATCGCCTTTATCAAATTTTAAACTAGGTTTTGATTTTGAAATTGCTAATTATACATCTTCTTCTGACACCTCAAAATATTCAATGGCTTCACTATTTACTATTTCACTTGTAAAATTGCTAATGTTAATTGAATGCGAATAGTTTTCATAAACCTTCTGAAAAAATTTGGCAAAAAGATTACATGATTCCAAAGTACTATTTGATTTAGTTCCTTCAAATTCCATGCTTGTTGGAAACCCATTGGTTTTATGCTTCTGATTTAAATAATGCCAAATGTACTTTGGGTTAAATTTTAGGTTGCTTTCAACTCTTAAAATATAATTTTTATATAAAAATTATGAAGCATATCAAAATCATGCCGTATTTTAATGAAGTTCAATCGATCAACTTCACAATTAGTTAATTTAAATGCTTTGTTTTTAGCATTTTTCAATTTAGAAAGTCTTGAGTTAAACCAATGTGGCTTGCTCCTCAAAATTTTATTTCGAACGGGAACAAATTGTGAGATCGCATGTGAAAATTTTCCTTGAATGAACTCATAAATATCGATTGGATTTTCATATGAACTTAATACTGACCAATCTATACTATAAAGATATTCATTAATTGCAGCAAAGTTTGCTTTAAAGAAATCTAATCGAATCGCCTGATCATCAACTAAATTTTCATAATTGTAGAAACTAAATTTAATGGTTAGTGCCTTATGATGTATACTGTTATTCAAAATTGGTGCTAAATTTTCTTCACAAACTATTTTAAGGCCGTTTGTGACAAATATTAAATCTAAAATTCTGTTTAAATTATTTTTAAGAGAATTTAATTGGCAGAAATCATTAGAGAGAAAATAATCGACCACAAGTGATTCAATATCTGATTTAACATTGAATGGTAAAAGAATCTTCTCATCAATTATCCACTGAACATTGCCTAAATTAAAATCACCCACGATAATTATACTATGATTTGGATTAAGTTGTTCATTTAAATGAGATATGTTATTCAAGTGTTGGTTATAGATATCAAAAGAACTGTTCGGTGTAATATATGAAACAACAAGATAAACAAAGCTCTCAGTATTAAATTTAATTTGTACACAAATTTGTTCAATACGGTTTTCTGATGTAGAAAGTTCTATTAATTTAGTATCGAGATCCGCTTTCACCGCTATCATTACACCTCCCCCTCTCTCATAACCAGTGGGAATGGGACAACGATCCAGGCGATAAACAATGTAAAATTCATTAAATAATTCCGATGATTTTACACATTTGATGGCATTCGTAATGCGATCTTAATTTTTGTGAGAATTTTTTGTCCGATTATTTTAAAATTTTCAATTGTGCACCAGTTAAAAATCACACTGTCCATGGGGAAGTGGAATAACTTTACTCCATGTTCGGTTGCTTTCACTTGCAACTGCAAAAATAATTTCTCTAGTAAAATTTTTCTGTCTCGAATCATGTTATTGAGTTCAATGTGAAACAGTAATTTTCTGTTCTTGCGCACTTCTAAGACATTATTTTTTATTAAAATTTTTGGTATTTTGCGGGAAAATAATACATTTTTATCTTAGATTTGATATCAAAGATCTGAGCGTCTAAGATCTTTGATATCATTTCAAATGTTCTTGTTTCGTTATTTAACGTGTTTTTCTTTTTCGACATTGCTCTTGTTGTAGCGTAAATTTGTGCCCAATTTTGATGAAATTCTCTTATTTCATCGAATGAAATCCTACTTAGCGCGTCAGCTACAACATTTGTTCTTCCTTTGATATATTCCACATCAAATTGATACTCTTCGAGTTCCAGCCTTATTCGCAGAAGTCTCTGTGATGGGTTTTTCAAACTAAATAAATATACAAGGGGCTTGTGATCCGTTTTTACCAAAAAGTGTTTCCCATACACGTACGGTTTAAAGTGCATTATTGCATAAAAAATTGCCAAAAGGTCCAATTCAATAATGGGCTTATTTCGTTCACCCCTGTTGAATGATCGAGACGCAAAACTGATTGGTTTTTCAGTGCCGTCCCCCTGAATTTGGCTAAGTACTGCACCACATCCCGTTTTACATACATCTACCGTTAAAATAAATTCTCTTGAAAGATCTGGGTATGCAAGTATTGTTGGCTTAGATAGAGCATCCTTTATGGCCGTGAAAGCTTTTTTGCTCTCTTCGCTCCATTTGAAAACTGTTGCTTTTTTAGTTAATTTATTTAATGATTGAGCTAAAATTGCAAAATTTTCGATAATAATTTGCAAATGCAACAAATCTTTTGACTGATTCTTTGCCATTCGGTTCTGGATATGTGCTGATTGCTTCTAGCTTACTACTGTCTGGCAAAGTACCATTTTCTGTGCACTTATGACCAAGAAAAATTACCTCTTTTCTAAAAAAATTACACTTGTATGGATTTATCTTTAAGTTATACTTCCGTAATGTTTCAAATACTTTTTTCAAGTTTGTCATATGGTGAGACTCTGAGCATTCAATCACTATGATGTCGTCAATGTAAAGGAATGCGGTTCCTGGTGGAATTCCGCTAAAGGCTATCGCCATCATACGCGCGAATGAATTAGGGTTTACATTAAACCCAAATGGTAAGACCTTCCATCGAAAACTACCCTCTGGTGTTGAAAAACTTTTAATGTCTCGTGATTCATCAGATATTGGTATTTGATGAAAACCAGAAAACAAATCGATAATGCTTAAGTGTTTAGCTCTGCCCAAACTATCTAGAATATCTTTAATACGTGATAATGGGTATTTATTGGCCACTAACTTTCTATTAACTAATCGATAGTCAATGCACAGTCTCTATTTTCCCCCCTTTGTACCCTTTTTCGGTACCAGCAAGATTGGACTATTATATTCTGCGCAGCTAGGTTCGATTAGGTAATTTTTTTCAAGATTTTCTACCTTTTTAGCGATATCTTCGCGCTGACTAAATGGTAATCGATAATTTTTAACATATAATGGAGAGTAATCCTTTAATCTAAACTTTTGGGTATAAAAATTATTCACCGTCATTTTATCACTCTCAAGTGCGAAAATATCACTAAATCCTTTGCACAAAGGTAATATTTTGCTCTGATAGCATATTGGTGTATTTTTCGATTCTCGTTTAATAATAGTTTTGTCCTTTGTTTGTCTTTTTTTATATCGTTAATTGTGTAAATAGTGTAATTTTCTAAACTTTCTGATTTAATTTGCACCTTAGTTGTTGTATTAATTATTCTAACAATGTGTGTGTCTATCAGTGTTCTAGCAATCATTATACCATCCGTGATTTGCTGTGCGTCAACTAACCGTGTACCTTTTATTTTTGTTGGCGATATTACTCGCCTTACGACTTCGCATCTAGCCGGAATAATTATTGTATCAGAATCAGGACCATCATTATGACTGAAAGTAACATGTTTTCATAATTTAGGTTGCACTTATAATATTTGAGAAAATATTTACCGATGATTCCATCAGTTTCAATGTTGAAATCATTTGAAACTATATGAAATAATTGCGGAATGGAGTGTCCATTATAAATTAAATCAATATCTATAGTGCCCAATGATTCAGCAATTCCATCAGTGACACCCCTAATATCGATAGTTTCATCTTGATTCATCTCATTAAGGTTAATTATGCACCGTTACTTTAGAACTGAAATGTCTGCTTGCGTGTCGACGAGAAATACACATTGTTTAGTGGACACGCTAGTGTCAAGAATGACAAATTCAGAAAAGTTTAGATTAAATGTATAAATTTGTTTTTCAACATTTCTTCGGCGTAGTAGGTATCGTTGTTTCTGTTTCCATTATTTCGCCAGTTTCGATTATTGTTATGGTTGTTGTTATAATTATGGTTGTTTCGTCTGTAGTTGTTATTATTGATTCTACTGATGTATCTAAATTGACCACCTCGATTATTGTTGAAATTATTGTTGTTTTTAGTTCTGTTTTGGGATCGGGAATATGCGAGCACTTGAGCCTCTTGTTTCGAAATATTTGTTTCGACCACGTATTTTGCAATCACTTCTTTCGGATTTTCGAATTTCGTGAATGTCCACCCCCAGTTAGAAGCTTTGAGTTTTTAAATGGGGCGTGGCATCACGCTTAATAGGAAAAAGCGCTGTTTCGGCTGAACCGCGTCATCGATTTTGATAAAATTTGGTATGGTGCTAGATTGAGTCCCTAGTAAAGATATTTCTTTTGAGTGGGCGATGCCTCGCCTCTAAGGTAAGGTATTGACTAAGTTTCCTTAAACATCGTTTCTTGCACCATAGTAAATTTCTTACGAAGTTTGACACAAAAACCAAAACGAAACTGATATCACATCACCATTACGTACTATCAAATAATGTACATAACTGAATCAATTTATTCCATTGTATTGTTAGGAAATTTTATTGTAGACTACAAAATTATTTTTACAAAAATCAAAAATGAATAAACTAAAAACATAGCTTACTAAACATTTCAATTGCAAAGTATAAACTCCAAACAAACAAACAAGAAATGTTCAATCTCATTATATAACACCCCCACTAGATTGACATTGATAAGCGAACAACAGTGATCATGTTTTACTGAAGCTAATCCATTTTTCATTATATCAGCTGCCATATCTTCCATTCCTAGTCTGCATCACTGAAGCCTTCTATTTTACCACTGCTGTCTCTTGTAAACTCCAATTTGTAGTGACTTGTCCCTTTTAAGTACCGGAATATTCTTTTAACTGCTACCCAGTGCGCTTTTCCTGGATTGTTGCTATATTTCGATAATGCACCAACCGCAAATGCTAAATCTGGTCTTGTCACTTGCGCTGCATACAATATTGAACCAATTGCTTCTTGATATGGCACATTTCGCATATGCTCTTCATCTTCTTTGTCTTTTGGACAAAGGTTTTTAGAAAGTATTTGATTGATATCTAATGTTGTAGATATTGGTTTGCATTCCTCCATATTAAAACGCTTTAATATATTTTTAATATAGCTTTCTTGATCTATCCATAGTTTTCCTTCTTTGCGATCACGTGTTATTTGCATTCTAAGAATATACTTGGCCACTCCAATATCCTTCATCTTAAATAGATGGTCTTTAATTTTTCTTTACTTTCAGAATTGTTTGTAAAAAGTAAAATGTCGTCAATATATGTAATTTCGGTATCATCAATTTTGAAGTAGATGCAGGGTTCAGATTTGGACTGTTTTAAGCCAAAATTCTTCAAAGTCACATCAAGTTTTGTATTCCACACTATACTTGCTTGCTTGAGACCATATAATGATTTCTTAAATTTCCATACCTGGTTACTACTTGTCGCTGTAATACCATCTGGTATTTTCATGTAGATCTCCCCACTTAGCTCGCTTTGTAAGAAAGCTGTGACCACGTCCATTTCGTCAATATCTAAGTCGAAAAGTACGGCTAAACTCAAAAGTAATCGTATAGATGAGTATCGAACTACAGGAGAAAAGGTTTCTTCATAATCGATAAGAAGCCATTTCAAGTCCATTGACTGAGTCCATTATATTTGCCAAAGCAATCCTTAACTTCTACATCACTGGAGAGAATTCTTGGTCTGTTTTGTTCAATGACAGTTAACAATCGACACTTCGTCATCTCTGATGAAATGTTTGACATACAATCATTATCTGTCATTTTTCTTTCTACAGGAGATGAGTGGTTGGAAAAAATACAATGGAGAAACACTCAGGTCAAACCGACAGCACGGCCTCCAGGAATCAATGAAGACACTCCTTTGTTTTCGGAGGACTCGGTGGGCTTTAAACAACTTTTAATAAAAGCGTGAGTTACAACAAAAATTTTAATTGAAGATTGTTAAGGATGTAAGTTAGTGTCGATATATGCTAAAACAAAAGAAATCCTTGGAGCTTGTTTTTTTAATTTAATATTTACTGTTTTTTATATATGATATATGTATAACATTCGTACGAAATTTAAAAAAACTCCGATTTTCGTTGATTTGGTAAAATTTTGACGGACCCCCTCCGCCCTTATTTTGGCTCACATAATCTATGGACGGCCGCTTACATGCTTTTAAAAAAAATGTAAGCTCCTAGACCTTAAGACTTATTTTTGCGACCTCATTTAGTGAAACAGGTCTTAGTAAAATATGCCTCAAGTCGTAGTTTTATTTATAATACTAAAGACATATCTTATTTTGTTTGTCTACCTATTCGCTTTTAAATGAGACACCATCTAAAGAAAATGGTTGACCAGGCTCAGAGACATTAAACATTGAATTCGGCTGTTTTCGCAAAAATTGCGTTTTTTTTCAGAAATGTGACCTGATAGTACTCAAGACCCCGAATGCCTAAGAAGCTGAAATTTGGGTTGTGGAACTGTCTTTTTAAGTTCTTTAACGTGTTAAGATTTGAGCACAATCAGATGTTTTTTTAAATTTCATACGTACGTTACACACATATTATACTAAATAATATTACTAAAAACAGTAAATATGGAATTAAAAAATAAAGCTCTAAGGTTTTTTTTCTTTTCAACGCATTTTAGCTATGATTAAAATCCCAAAAAACTCCACATTAAAGTTTTTGTTGTAACTCAACTTGTCATTTAAACTTGCTTAAAGCCCACCGTGAAGATGCTTCGAAGTGGTTCAAGTTGGTATGGGATTTCTTGGATAAAGAAGACCAGGGTGGAAATATAACTGCTGAAGATATATATTTGTCAATATGCTTGGGTATTTGGCTATCCAGATGGAAAGAAGGTTAAGGAATTCTCTTACACCAGGTACTCCAAGTTTTGAAGGTCTCCTGAAGAGATTGTATGTACTCCTCCTTCTCATGATGAAACACTAAGTCTATTTTCCTCCACTTATGAACGCTTTAATTACAGCAACATGGAGTTGATGACATTCGTAGTGAGTTAATTGAACCTATTTTGCGTTCAGGTTGCCTACTGTCTCCTTCATTTGTAGGGCTTGGATGGTTGTTCGCAGCTAGTAATAAACTGAAAAGAATCATTGCGAACAACTCATATATGGGGTAAAACACACGAAAACGCCACCTGGAAAAATTTTTGGCTCCGATTTGGCTCAAACATTTTAATTAACTACTTGCCCTCATCTTATGGCATATCGTTTTGAAGCTTACGGATCAAGCTGCAATCTGAAGTTCACCGAAAAAATATTCAGAAATGAATTTTTCAAAAAAAATTCAAAAATTCATTTCAATTTACAAAATTTTAGCTCTTTATTTTTTTTTAAAATTAAAAAAAAAAACATAAATAATTTTTTTCCCACAAAAATTTTTACGGCATTAAGCGCAGAATAAATCAAAGTTTTTTTATAAAAAAAAAAAAAATTTTTTTAAAATATGGGTTTTTTAAAAAAATGCAAAAATATTTTTCAATTCTCAAAATTTTTGCGAAAAATTTTTTTTTTTCAAAATCAGTATTTTTTTTTTTGAAAAGTGCAAATAAAAATCTAAAAATATAAGAACAAAACATTTTCAGAAATGGATTTTTCGAAAAAAAATTGAAAAATTCATTTCAATTTTCAGAACTTTAGCTCTTTAATTTTTTTTAAAATTAAAAAAAAAATATAAACAATTTTTTTCCCTCAAAAATTTTTACGGCTTAAGCGCAGAAAAAATCAAAGTTTTTAAAAAAAAAAAATTTAAAAATATGGTTTTTTAAAAAAAATGAAACAATATTTTTCAATTTGCAAAATTTTTGTGAAAAATTTTTTTTTTCAAAATCAATATTTTTTTTAAAAAAGTACAAGTAAAAACCTAAAAATGTATGTTCACCAATTATTAATTGATAAAGTTAGCTGTAAGCTATGAATTTTCGAAAAAAACACTTATTCTGAGCAACAAATAATATTAGGGCAAAACCTTAAACGCACTTTTATTCCCAGACATTGATACTACAATCATGCCAAATTTCAGCCAAATCGGAGCCAAAAATTTTTCCAGGTGGCGTTTTCGTGTGTTTTAGCCCATATATTGCATTTAAGCGATTTGATCAAATAAATACAGCTATAGTTAACTTCTTGGTACAAACAATTTCCCCAAAGAAGGAAAAAACTTGGGTTTGGGCCCATTTATTCTCTGATGATGCCTTTAATACAATTTCAACTCGTAGTAGCTCTAAGTTTGCTATGAATATAATGTGTTTTATCGTGGGTTGTGACGGCAATCTCACACAGTGCAACCTAGCTAAATTTATGGGAGTTGTTCAAACTTACTGTGTGGATATGGCAAAATCTATTTGCTCTGCCATTAACAAAGAGGCGGATTATACCACTAGCGCCAATGAAGCTAGATCTGTGGGCACCATATACAGTGTAGTGTCACAAAAGAAGACACAAAGTCATTAAGAAAAATGTAAGACACTGTTTGTCACCCAACACGTATTAACAAATTTGCTCATTAATACAGTAACAGCTTCATTCGTTCGAAAACAAATTATTCCATTTCGCTCAAGATTTTGAAATATGAGAATTTTAAATATGAGAAAAGCATTTCTTAACTGGTTTCAGGAATTCAAAAGCAGCAGAATGACCTTAGCAGTCGACAAAAATCTCTTAATGCTACTGTTAGACGATTAGTTTGCCGCTAAATGAACGAATTTAAAAATTAATAGCCTGTGCTTCAATTAAATTAAAAGAAAAGAATTTTACTACATTTCAGCTTCAGGCTTTACGAACAACTAACTTTATTTAACATTATTGCTTAAATCAATAGCTACTAATATATGTTATGTTTTTATATGTATGTATATAATTCAATGCTTAGTGCAACTATAACAGGGTAGTTTAAAGAACCAAAAATATCTAAATTAATTTGGCGTGAATTTCATAAAACTATTTAAAAAAGAAAGGATTTCATAAGTCTTAAGATAAAAGTCGTGAAATGACTGAACAGCTACTATAATATGTTTTGAAATTTCTCCTTTTTGGCATTGACATTGCTAACTTTGAAATACAATTGTTCGATTTAAAAAAACAAGAAAATATGGAGCTCTAAATATGAACGTCTTTGTATTGATTTGAAAATACTGTAGAAGAACATATCGCACACATTTAGCTAAAGAGGCACAACTCAAAATTTCCCATTTTCGAGTTTACTTGTTAAAACTGTTCATCATACACATATCTGTCAGCACGAAAGAGATTAGTTCGTTTTTTGCTGTACTTTAGTGTCAAAAAACAGTTATGTCTTTCTTTATGTTGCAATAGAAATTAGGCTATAATATGCAAAAGTTTCCTATTTTTAGTGTCGGAGAGTTCAAGCTGTTGTGATGCGACATGGCTTCCAATCATATCCTCTTAGTACCTGCATCTATATAATTCACACTTTATTTATAAAAAATAGTTCACAGGCTCAAAAAAGTTTTTTGCGTTTTCTAAAAATTTGAAAATTTTGAGTTGTGCCTCTTTAGCTAAATGTGTGCGATATGTCAACTTATTTCACAATACAAGTGGTCTGCTTTGAAAGACCTAGAGAAGGAAGACATGATCATGTTCAGCGTCTGGAATAGTATTACTGACTCTTATGCTAGATACACACGAGGCAACCGTTGCAGCAACACAGCCATGTTGAAGCAACCGTTGCTTCGTGTGTAGCTGTGTCGCCCATTGATTTTCGTGTTGCAGCAACCGTTGCCAGAATATCAAAACATTTTGATATTTTTGGTCGGTTGCTGCAACCGTTGCCCCGTCTGTATCATTGTTTACTACATTTACTCGATTAGTTTGTCGGAAACAAACGAGTAAGAAGGTTCGTACGGAGTAAAATTATGTGAAAAAAAAGAAGAAAGGAAAATGGGAATTTCAAATAATGAAAATTATGTTAACTTTATTAATGAGTATAACAAATTGAGAAAATTTGTGAAAAATAGAAAAAATAAAAGTCTTTCGCTTGTGTCTTTTTTGTACTACAGCTACACACAGTACTGAAGTTGCGGCAACAGTTGCCACGTGTGTAGTGAACAAACAAAACACGTTGCTGCAACACGTTGCTGCAACGGTTGCCTCGTGTGTATCTAGCATTATGATCAACTGTAAGAACTCGCGTTTGCTTTTTTCCACTTTTCGGTTCTACATATTCATGCGGATAATCTTTTTCAAGCATGAATTTTGTCAAGATTAAACTGAAAAGTCGTCTTATTGATGAAAACCTGGGATCGTGTTTGAAATTAAAAACAACAACTTACAAACCTGAGCTATGGCAACAAAAAACATAACTAAGAAAGATAACAAGAAAAAATGGAAATATGCGTGCGGAATGCAAAGAAATACGCACTTTGTACACATCAAGGACACATAGCCAATAGCTCAAGTGTTAGAGCGGCCGTCGCAATTCAAAAATGCATACGGTCGAGTGTTCGAATCTCAGTACAACTTAACCAAAACTAGTCTGATGAGGCTATGTATATGCATATAAATATGTACTTATATACGTGGTAATAGCCGAAACATATGTCACCAATTACCAGGTTATGACTAAAATAGTTCAATAGAAAATTGTTCAATTATTAAAAAGTTTTAAGTTTTGTTAGAGTTTTACCCACTCCACCATGAGAACTCATTGGTGAAAAATAATATCTTGTCTCATTTTCAACGGAACCCAGACTTTCCATGATTGCTCTTCTTGAATCGGATCACCGCTAGCAAATTCGCAACGTTTATAAATTATACCATCTATAACTTGTATATCTGGTTGCTTACTTGGCTCTTTTTGAAATTCCTCAATCATTTTAAATAATTTTCGGTTTTGAAAAATTCCGAATTAAAATCAATTTCGAAAAATTGGTCTGTTTCTGACACAGTCAGAGAAGAAATATGGAGGCTTTCCTGAGAATAAGTTCTTGATAAGGTATCAGGAACAACGTTTTGACTGCCTTTCCGATGAAGAATGGTAAATTTGAAGCCTTGTAAGTTCAGTGCCCAGCGCGCTTGGCCATAGCAAAAAATTTCAATGGACGAGCTGTCACTCCAGCTGGCCACAAATCAGGAACAAGCAATTTATTGTAGTGTTGTTGATTTACACCAAGCTTAAAATTTACAAATTTAAGTTTTTGAAATGAAGCCACAGTTTTAATTAACTTGCGGCATTCTGTGTTATTCTTAGAAATATCAGTATGTTTTTCAACATACGAGATAATATCATTTTCAGCTATTGTTGGCTTGAAAGACGAGATATGAATCCATTTCTTCAGAACACAAACATCAAGATCATTATTATCTGCATTTCCAACTACAACAGTACGCTTGTTTCTTGTTTTGTTCCGAACGATATCCCAACTGGGCAGTTTGTTAGAACCAGCAGAAACAACAACACCACCATTGTCGTTGTTATTATTAGCAGCATGTCCAGAAGCAGCATCAAAAACAGCATTAAAATCAGAGAAAAAACTATCACTATTAACAGCAAGAGAATCGTTAACATAAGCATTACTACCTTCAATACCATTTCTATTGTTTTGTTTACCATGTACATAAGGCGCAAATATAGGCAAAGAAGACGATAATAATGCAATTATATCTCCAACAACATCATTAACAGAAACAGCAGCAGCAGCAAGACCAGCAATAGACAAGCGACGAATGCCTGGAGGAACAGCAGTTGATAACGATGACGAAGCCTCCACAAAAGTGAGGGAGGAGTAGGAGACAGCAAAACAGCAGCAGCAGCAAAACAATGTTATTATTGTTATTAACTACAGGCAAAGCAGCAACAACGACAAAAGACAGTGGTGAACTCGTGGATACAATTGTAGTAGGAGATATCACTACATTATTTCTGTTAGAAGTGGAAATCGTGGGCGAAGCAAGAGCAGCAAAGGACTTCGGCGAGCAAGATCTTGATTGTTGATCCGCAGAAGAAGAAGAGTCAACAGCAACAACTTAAAAGCCACCATCAGCCGAAGCACTAACAGAAGCAGAAACGACATCGTCTATTTGACATTTTGTTATGTGTCCAGCTTGATGGGGGTGGAGCACCTTGTTGGCTATGGCATGGTGGCTGGCCCGTGCTGCTCGTCGGCTGTTAAGGGCCACGTAGTGCCCACCACTGACACACAACATGATGAATCATGCCATTTTAAATTCATTATAGAAATAAAAGATCGAAAGTGAAGAAGTAGTTAATTAAAAAAAAAACTCAAGTTCAGCTCATGGATGAAGGTAAACCAAAAGGAGATTAAAGACAACCGAGAGAAACGTTGCTAACGTTTTGTTAAAAAAAAACTATTTAAAAAAAAAAACTAAAAAAAGGTTACGAACAAGTTATGATTTTCCAAAATTAACAACCTATTTCCGTTTCTTGAATTCAAATTCCATTTATTTCAAAATTTTATGTGTGTATATCTTCATTAAACTGGTTTTATTTATAAATTCTACATTACACCTCTTATATTTCAAAATTATGTTTCATTTATAATCTAATTCAGGAAATCTTTTTGAATAACTTTCAAACTTTGTTGAATTAATATAATTTTTTTTTAATGTATTTTTGTGAAACAAAAAATTACGTTTTATGTATCTATAATAATTTTAAATGTATTTTGCTTCTTTTTCTTTTTCTTGAAATTGTATGTATGTAATTCAACAGGTAAGTATTTTTAAAAATTTATTAACTATGTATATCAAAAAAGTAGAGTTAAATTGTTTTTATGCAAGCAATTCAAAACTGGTATTTTTTTTTTAAATGTATATAAGTATGTTTTTCAAATATAATATTGAAACTGTTTTTATGTATGTATGTAATTCAAAATTGGTAAGTATTTTTTTTTTAAATGTATTAATTATGTTTTTCAAAAAGTAGATTTAAATTGTTTTAATGCATGTAATATGTATGTAAGTATGTTTTTCAAATTATTTAAAGTACCTCACAAAGAATTAAAAAATTTCAAAAAAAACTTTAAATTCAAAAATCAAAATTATTACTTATAGGACGTTCCATGTCAACCGGGAGAGTGGTCTGCCCAAAATTGAGCGCAGCGGAAAAACGCTTTTGAGGTGTCCAAATGTTTGTATGCTCAAGAGCTTTCATATGAGAACGGGTGTTTTCGAATATTTTTTTTTTTTAAGGAAATGGCGACCATAAAACGGTGCCTACATATAGATATCTACTTATGTGTAAATAGGCAGTTGGTAAACAGCCATAATCATAATCGCTTAATTTTTTTTTATATGAAGGCTGTGAAGAGAGGGAGTGCAGTGTATACTTTTTTTTCCATAGTAGGTGGTGCCACGCCCCTAACGAAAAATACGTTGCCACGGCTAAGCTAATGAACCGATTAATTTTAATATTTGATTTATGACAAGTATTTTGGTTTTTATGGGTGCTCAAAGTTGGATAACTTTTTATCGTTCATTAAAATAGCATTGTTTTACATTTTTCGCAATATTAAAAATGGAAAATTTCAAAAATTTGAAAAAACATGGGAATTTGAAGTACTCTCTCTGAATTTATGGTATTTTAAAATAAATAATTTTCACAAGATGTAGAAAAAAAATTTTAGTTAGTAATTTTCATGAATTTTTCAAAAAAGGTCGTTTTTAGCATAGTTTTTCAAATTTACCTTAGCCTATAATCCACAAATCAATGTCAATCAAGGATTTGTGAATGAGAAATTATAGTTGACATATCTGCCAATCATATATCTTATCATATAGGTCTTACCTGCATATATTTGCCCATTTAGAAGTTATAGCTACTTACGAGTATGTGACATGATATGCATAAAACTGAATTTGTTGTGTGATGACGATTTTCAGTCTATGATATTTTGACTTGGAAATTGTTAATATGAATTTGATAGAATGTTTTTAGCGAATATAGACATCACTCAAAATAAATTAAAAATTGTAAATATGGACGTTACCACGCCCCTTTCTTAATTTATTCTTCCTATTTCCAAAACTATTTGACGCAAATAGATGCATATGTAAAGAGTACCTAGAAAACTTCTGTCCATATAATATGGACTTCGCCCCACCTCCAAAACGCTTGATTTGTCACTTTTTCCAAATCATTTCACTCTTTTTAAGAAAATTCGCTTTCGTATAGCGAAATAGTAATACTTGCCTCAGATATTTATATCTAAGCTTTTAATGCAATTTAAAAATATCTAGTAATGGCAAATAGAATAAAGCTGTATTTTTTGTATAGAATACAGGTAGATGCACTTCTGATAACATTGAACTCTAGTGCAGGCCAACTTTATAGACACCTGTTTTATTACGGTAGATATCATACAAGGAACTTAGCTTATAAGGTAGTTCAATTTTTTCGCTGAACAAGTAATATGTTTGAGGTTTGTAGCACAATATTTTGTATCTGTATTTGTATAAAAGTCAAATTTTAAGGCTCAATAACTCAGTCCAAAAGTTAAGAAAAAAAATATTACAAGATCAATTTCGAGAAAAATTGGGTATTATAGTAGATATGACGGAAACACAGCAAGGCGATTTTTTGAGAAACCAGAAACAACTTCAGAAATAACGGGAGTCGATGAGGACGTGATAAAAAGATTACAAGTTATTTTAAACGTACTATCCTGTAGAGAACCCGTTAAAGTAGAAAACTTTGAAAAGTATACCAAGGAAACTGTAGACATATTAGAACATAAGTACAGCCAAAAATTACTGACCCCCTCTGTCCATAATACCTTAGCTCATAGTGGACAAATTATCAAGCCTTACCCATAGGAGAATTATCAGAAGAAGCCCAAGAGTCTAAAAACAAAGATTATAAGAAGTACAGATAGATATAGCAATACATGTAAAATTTCATGTATTCGACAGAATGAGGACTTGTTCAATATACTTTCAGCATCTTCAGATCCTTTGATTTCATCACTTAGGCACGTTAGGTCACGAAAAGAACTGACTGATAAATTCTGTAGTACTGTTTTAAGTTTCTTAGATATCCAAAATAATGATGATATTTTTATAGAATTGAAGATTGTTGTTGATTTTTTAAGGAAATTACCTAATTTATTGCTGTAACCCTTTTTTTAAAACTTTTCTAGCCTTTGAGAAAGACTGTTTATAAATTATGTTAAGAGATAAAAAAAATAAATGCATATGAATGAATTAGTAAAAATTAAAAATTTTTTTTTTAAAAAAGTATTTAAAAAATTTTTAAATTATTTAAAGTTCATTAATTGAATAAAGCGCACTAAAATTTATACAAAAAAATATTTTTTTATGAATTCATACCACTAAAAACCAAAAATTTCGAAATTTGGACTCTCACCTCCTTTTAAAAGTATTTATAGCTAAGCCTTAAGCCTGAATCTTATATATGTCATATCTACAGAAATTACCAACCAAAATCAATAAACTTTACTCAAATGTCTTTACCCGTTCAAAAGTTATGATTTTAGCAACGCGAAATCGCAAAAGGCACCACTGTGCGCCGTTTTATGGAAGCCACATCCTTAAAAAAAAAAATTCGAAAACACCCGTTCTCATATGAAAGCTCTTTAGCATACGAACATTTTGACACCTCAAATACGTTTTTCCGCTGTGCTCAATTTTGGGCAAACCACTGTCCCGGTTGACATGGAACGTCCCTTATATATTTTTTTTTCTGTGTTCGTATATCTTTGTAATATGCCTCTCTTTGTTATGTAATTTAGGTCACTGCACTTAAAATCCAACACACCATATAAAGCTCAACTTAACTTTATAAAGTAAAACTCACCAACTGATCAGCTATGATGATGACGCCAGCAGCAGCTTTACAGTGCGTTCCAGCTATTAAAAATTTTTGAAAAATAATTGAATTTACAGGCAGTGCCCGCAAATACTTTTACGCGTAATAACATGCAAAAAACAAGTTAATAAAAAAAAAAAGAAACAATTAAGCAAGAAAAAATTAAATTCAAAAATATATGAGACGTTCCATGTCAACCGGGACAGTGGTCTGCCCAAAATTGAGCGCAGCGGAAAAACGTTTTTAAGGTGTCAAAATGTTCGTATGCTCAAGAGCTTTCATATGAGAACAGGTGTTTTAAACGGCGCCTACATAATCGCTTAATTTTTTTTATATGAAGGCTGTGAAGAGAGGGAGTGCAGTGTATACTTTTTTTTCAATAGTACGTGGTGCCACGCCCCTAACGAAAAATACGTTGCCACTGCTAAGCTAATGAACGGATTTCAATAAAATTTGGTTTGGAGATGAACTGAACCATAAGAAAAGTAATTAAAACCTCAGAGTTCTTAAATGGGGCGTGGCATTACCCATAATAGGAAAAATCGCTGTTTCGGCTAAACCGCGTCATCGATTTTAATAAAATTTGGTATGGTGCTAGATTGAATCCTGATTAAAGATATTCTTTTAGATTGAGCAATACCATGCCTCTAATAAGATAAAACGTTTTCACTGCTAAGCTAATGGACCGATTTTGAAGAAATTTGGTCAGGATCTAATCGGTCCCTTAATATACCTGTATAAATATATTTTTCTGTTATGGGCGTGTCATCGTCCTATTTAAAACAATCAAAAGGAATATCTTTACTCAGGATTCAATCTAGCACCATACCAAATTTTATCAAAATCGATGACGCAGTTCAGCCGAAACAGCATTTTTTCCTACTAAGGGTGATGCCACGCCCCATTTAAGAATTCAGAGTTTCTAATTTCTAATTACTTTTGTTATGGTTCAGTCTATCTCCAAACCAAATTCTATTAAAATCGATCCATTAGTTTACCAGTGGCATCGTATTTTTTGTTAGGGGCGTGGCACCACTTACTATTAAATAAAAAGTATACACTACACTTCCTCTCTTCACAGCCTTCCTAAAAAATAAAAAAATTAAGCGATTATGATTATGGCTGCTTACCAACTGCCTATTTTTACATAGATATCTATGTGTAGGCGCCGTTTTATGGTCGGCATTTCCTTAAAAAATAAATTCGAAAACACCCATTCTCATATGAAAGCTCTAGAGCATACGAACATTTTGACACCTTGAAAACGTTTTTCCGCTGCGCTCAATTTTGGGCAGAACACTGTCCCGGTTGACATGGAACGTACCATACATAAAATTTTTTTCACAGTTTTTCTGAATTAACTTAAAAATGGATTTAAATTTTTACGGCATTAAGCGCAGAATTAATCAAAGCTTTTTAAAAAAAAAAAATTTTGAAATATGGGTTTTTAAAAAAAAAAATGCAAAAATTTTTTCAGTTCGCAAAATATTTGCGAAAAAATTTTTTTTTCAAAATCAGTATTTTTTTTGAAAAGTACAAGTAAAAACAAAAAAATTTTCTCAAATGTATTTTTAAAAAAAATTCAAAAATTTATTTCAATTTAAAATTAAAAAAAAATATAAATAATTTTTTTCCCACAAAAATTTTTACGGCATTAAGCGCAGAATAAATCAAACTTTTTTTAAAAAAAAAAAAAATTTTAAAATATGGTTTTTAAAAAAAAAATGCAAAAATATGGTTTTTTAAAAAAAAATGCAATTTTATGATAAATTTTTTTTTTTCAAAATCAGTATTTTTTTGCAAAGTACAAGCAAAAACCTAAAAATGTGTGTTTACCAATTATTAAGTGATAAAGTTTGCTGTAAGCTATGAGTTTTCGAAAAAAACACTTATTCTGGAAAAGCACGAAAATCGTGAATTTCATACCCGCGTATCTAAACAAAAAATAATATTAGTGCAAAATTCTAAACGCACATTTATTGCTGGACATCGATACTACAATAATGCTAAACGTCAGCCAAATCGGAGCCAACAATTTTTTTAGGTGGCGTATTCGTGTGTTTTACCCCATATATGTAATTGATAATTTCGTCCTCCAACTAAAAATTTGGAGGCACCCGAAATCCAAGGACCTCCTAGGACACAAAAACATTAAAAATTGATTTTGGCTCAAATATTAATTTTTTTTTCAATAAGCATTTACCTCAATATTTTTTCTGCTTTGCTTTATGTAAACCCAAAGTTCAGAACAGCAATACTGTCTACAACAATGACTCCAATTTTACCCTTCAAATCTATTTTAGAGGAATTAAAAATTACTGTTTGCTAAACTTAGTAACTCCGATAAAATGAAACTCACGTAGTAAAAATTTGTTAAATCACTTCCCGTCAAAAATGTAATTAATTACTGAAATAATTAATTTGTTTTATATATATTTTTACTCGCGGAAGATTAACACACTCCGATTCTTTAAAACAACTTACAACTGTTAACTTGCTGCTGTTAAGTAAAGCCGAATATACCACATTTCGCATTTTGTCCCTCTATTCTGGAATAATAATATTTATCCGCTGAACAAATATCAGTTAAATATTTTTTTTCTATGTCATATTGTGTGAACCAACATAAATCATCCAACTTTTAAGCGACTTATCGGGTAAAAGAACTAAAGTGAAGACACCAACCCAGTAGTCAGCGACGAAGCTTTTCACCAAGATTGAACATTTTGACAGAAACTTCAAAAATACTAATCAGAAGAACAAAACAAACGCAGGCCAGTGACAACAAAACCTGGACCTGCAAAGAAAAATGCAAATCAATAAAAAAAATAATCAAAAGAAAAAAAAACAAATGGTACAAAGAAAAAAATTAATTGAATAACAATGGTAAGCGTAATTTAATTCTTTCAATGGATTTCTTCAGTAATTATTATTTTCTTTCATTTTTCTTTCCAGATGCAGCTTCGGCATGTGACAGCTACCTAAGTGCCAATCAGCAGAACACCTACCAGGCAGTGAACTGGCTGCCGCTACAATTTTTTATGCAAATTGTTGTTTTTGTTTTTTGAAGCAAGCGCACTTAGTCTATTATTATTTAGCAAAAGTTGAATTATTATTGCTTTTAGGCCTTTGACCTCAGCAACTAAGGCAACAACAACTGAAAGCATATTAAATTTCGTTTTAATGCAGCTATCACAATTAAATGTAATGTTAGGTGATTTTATAATCAAATCAAAAACTTAAGAGTCTTTTATATTTATGCAAGACTCATGAAAGCCAGTATTGCAGATTGCACAGTTAATGGTATTTTCTTTATTAAATGCATTAGTACAAATAGCACAACGTGATCTCAGAGACATAGTCGACCGATCAGAAAAGCAATCACGAGAAGACTGAAAATAGTGGCAGCTGCTGCAATAGTTCACTTAAAACAGTGCTTACAAATTTATGTCAAATTCATTTAATCTTAAAGCTTATAGTAATTGACACCTATACACCAAATTTTATGAAGATTACTCTCACATATTATAACATGGGAAGAGCCACGCCTACAGGTACTATTGGACCAAATTTTTGCAATAATATACCTTATAGCAAGTATACACATCAACCTCATTTAATTTCGTAACGATTACGATTATAAATATTGTGGTTTGTGCCACGCCCTTCAACAAGTTTTTCCAGTAAAGTGGCTAAGTTTGTATTGATGACTGCTTTCAGCGGCATCATCTCCAAAATTTTAATGAAAATCGTTTGTTTCATTTTGAGATATACGGAATAAAAGTTTTTAACTAATGAAAAGAGCCACGCCTACTTTTACAATTCCGCCCACTTTTTGGCACAGTTTAATATATATATGCAATGTATCCGTTTACCAAATTCTTTGACAGATTACGAGAAATGGCGGTATAAAGGTTAAAATGTAGGGGTGTGCCACGCCCCTGTAGGAAGCTTTGAAAACTTGAAACCGAGCCTAATCGTAATCTTGTTCACATGTGCATCAAGTCACCAAGTTTCATCAAAATACAACTGTTTTCAAAATGGGCCTGGGAAAATATACATAGAGTATGGGTGGTAGGCGCGTCCGTGAGCCGATTTCACCCATTTTTAATAGCAAAATGCTTGCAAGAAGGTGTAACCTGTGTATGCCAATTTTATTCAATTAGCTTCTTGGTTTTCCCGTAAGCCTGATTTCAATAGACGGACAGATGGACTTAGCAAAATCAACTCAGGTGGTAACGCTGATCAAGAATATATGTACATTGTACATATTATTATTTATTATTTAGTATTTATTATTTATTATTTATTATTTATTATTTATTATTTATTATTTATTATTTATTATTTATTATTTATTATTTATTATTTATTATTTATTATTTATTATTTATTATTTATTATTTATTATTTATTATTTATTATTTATTATTTATTATTTATTATTTATTATTTATTATTTATTATTTATTATTTATTATTTATTATTTATTATTTATTATTTATTATTTATTATTTATTATTTATTATTTATTATTTATTATTTATTATTTATTATTTATTATTTATTATTTATTATTTATTATTTATTATTTATTATTTATTATTTATTATTTATTATTTATTATTTATTATTTATTATTTATTATTTATTATTTATTATTTATTATTTATTATTTATTATTTATTATTTATTATTTATTATTTATTATTTATTATTTATTATTTATTATTTATTATTTATTATTTATTATTTATTATTTATTATTTATTATTTATTATTTATTATTTATTATTTATTATTTATTATTTATTATTTATTATTTATTATTTATTATTTATTATTTATTATTTATTATTTATTATTTATTATTTATTATTTATTATTTATTATTTATTATTTATTATTTATTATTTATTATTTATTATTTATTATTTATTATTTATTATTTATTATTTATTATTTATTATTTATTATTTATTATTTATTATTTATTATTTATTATTTATTATTTATTATTTATTATTTATTATTTATTATTTATTATTTATTATTTATTATTTATTATTTATTATTTATTATTTATTATTTATTATTTATTATTTATTATTTATTATTTATTATACATTATTTATTATTAATTATTAATAGTTTATTATTTAATATTTATTACTTTTTATTTATTAATTAGCAAAAAAACATCAGTAAACGTGTTTAATTCATCATACGAGAAACCAAACAGCCAACTGAAGTCAGACCATTTAAAAAACTAATTATTAACTTTAATTGCACGGAATATTTCGAAATGATTGATTTGAATGATGATCCACTATTATTTGAACCTCGATTTACAGCGAATATTCTGTATGAATAATTAGTACAATACATTGCCTTTGAAAATCCACCGTTACTTGACCCCAAAATTTCTTGTCATATACAAGCAATAAAACGACATGTTCAGCTTTTAAGTAGCACTTCACGACGCGTTACGGAAAAAAAATCGTGAAGGGGTTATGGCAACAACATTAGAAAGTCGATGTAAAGTACCCAAGATGGGAATTAAGAAAGACTTACAAAATTTATAATTGCAAAACGAAGTGAGAAATTATCATTTCGTATATAAAACATTTTATAATTATATTTAACTTTATGTATCATAAAAAACAATAAAATTTAACTTTTTTATTGTATGTTAATTTCATAAGAAACATTGAAAAAATAATAAATTTTTCATTTTCATTTGAAAATAGCCGAAGAGCCACCCACTGTCGGATGTTTTATGAAAAAAAATGTCAAAAATAGATTCCTCTTATTGAAAAACCACCTAAGGCAAGTTTTTATAAAGATACGAATAATTTTATAGCCTCATTTGTATGTAAAGTACTATTTTTATTGTTTTTTCGACACTCAAACTTTCAACGAGATTTCCGGCGGCTCGGTTTTGATTTTAAACCCATGGTTCTTTGGGCGAATTTTCTTAGAATTGAACGTAGAATTTAGTTTTGCTATACCCTTTGTCGCTTAAAAATTTGACCCAACCTATTAGGGTGGGTCGTTTTGTTCGGGTGGGAAAAACTTGGCAAAGGGTTCAAATAATAGTGGATCATCATTCAAATCAATCATTTCGAAATATTCCGTGCAATTAAAGTTAATAATTAGTTTTTTAAATGGTCTGACTTCAGTTGGATTCCACAATTTCTCTCTAACGTAAACTATTTTCCTTAAAGCTAGTTGACGAACTTCTATTCTTTTATCAAAAGACATTGACAATAATATATTTTCAGAATGAGCGTAGTACCCATTATCATTTCACTTTCTAAACTCAGAAACACCTATTACGATAGATGTGATTGCTACAAACATAAATAAACAAGTATATAAAATTCAAGTACAATTAACAAAAACTGATTTACCGTTATTCTTAGTCTAAGGCTTAGTTGCCATGCGATTTTTTGTAATTTTTATGCTTTTGCTGCGGTTAAATGATAATACTATTCCTACTAAAGGGTTTGAGTTAGTTTCTACCATAACAGGAATCTTATAAATAGACATAACTTTATGTTTCACTTATAAGAAATAATAAAATTTAACTTTTTTTATTGTACGTTAATTTTATAAGAAACATATTGAAAAAATAATAAATTTTTCATTCAAAATAGCCGAAGTGCCAAACATTTCGATTGTAGCGCCCCCTGGCGTATGTTTTATGAAAAAAAAATGACAAAAATAGATTCCTCTTATCGAAAAACCACCTAAAACAAGTTTTATAAAGATATGAATAATTTTATACCCTCATTTGTATGTAAAGCAGAGTGCGTAGAGCACTCAAAATACACAATTGCTCTTTTTTATTTATCTTTCTATACTTATCTTTTCATTTTTAAAACTCAAGAGCGCAAGTAAATCAGCATTCACTCTATTATAACTCCTTGTTTGTTTTCATCACTCGTTTTTTTCCTCACTGATAAATAATAAACGAGCGAACATTGTATTGATGCGTATCGTTTCATTTTCATCACTTTCGAGTTTATCAAATGATTTATTTTTTATTCATTGCATTTTATACATTTTATTCATGAATGAATTTTCTTAAATTTTTTTGCAAGATTGAAAATCGCTCTTTATTGCACCGCATTCCGTTTTTTTCAACAACGAATGAATAAAAGAATGAATTCAAGCCAACAATTTTTTCACCGATCATAAATGAATATGAACTACACTAAGCAGCATAAGTGTGCGTACAATAAGTTTGTAATTTTTTAATCTTAAATAAAATAACAACTTCATCATGAACCAATATTAAATTAATTCGTATTTATTTATGAAGGTAGTGTTTGCAATAAAATAATGTTTAATCCATAGAATTCACAAAATGTATCAGCAGGAGTTTGGCATGACGTTCTTTTTTCAGATGAAAGTAAGTACTGCATTTTTGGAATAAAGGGCAGGCAACTTGTGTGGAGAAAACCAGGCTCAGCTCTTGATGCTCAAAACCTAACTGCGACAGTGAAACATGGTGGCGGCGGTGTTATGGTATAGGGGTGTATGTGTGGAAGCGGAGTAGGCAACTTGGAATTTATACCTTCAATTTTGGACCAAAAGGGTTACATTGAAATATTAGAGCAAAATTTAAAGCCGAGTTTCACAAAATTAGGGTTGAATTCTAATTATATATTCCAGCAGGACAACGACCCTAAGCATTCAGCTTATGCTACAAAGATGTATTTGCTCTATAAGGTGCCGAATCAGTTAAAAACTCCACCACAATCACCCGATTTGAACCCGATTGAGCATTTGTGGGATCTTTGGAGCGCAGAATCTGCCAGCATACCATAACGTCTAAAGAAATGCTCAAAAATGTAATGCTTCTGGAATGGGGCAAGATAACTGCGGAGGAGACTTCAAAGTTGGTGGAGTCAATGACAAAGCGTTTACAAGAAGTACTTCAACGCAAAGGTTATCCAACATCTTATTAGTATTAGTTTTATCATAAGTAATTAGTTTCTTTTTAACCTGTACGCAGACTTTTGCTGTACCAATTTTTGAAGTGTTTTTGTTTTTTTATACCTTACACCGTGGGTATATTCACTTTGTCTCTCCGTTTGTAACACATCGAAGGGGGCGTGGCAGATATGGAAAAGTCTATATATTCTTGATCAGCGTCACCACCTGAGTCGATTTAGCGATGTCCGTCTGTCTGTCTGTCTGTCTGGGTGTCTGCAGCTATGCCCAGCTCTAAAGCCAGATTGAAGTGAAGATAAAAGTTTTCTTTCATTTAAGTATTTTATTATCTGATTGGCCATGAGAGCCTCACATGCTTTGGCCAAGCAAGATAAAATGCTGATCGGCCTAAAATCATTTGGCTCACTAGCTGAACTTTTCTTTGCCACTGGGATAGCTAAAGCAATTTTCCAAGCCTCAGGGAATGCAGATGAAGTAAAGCAATGATTTATAATCTGCGTTAAGGGACTGATAATATGAGGAAGGATAAGCTTAATGAATTTCAAAGAAATTCCATCCTCACCAACAACATTCGATTTTATTTTAAGTATACACTTGCTGACGTCAACTTCATTAACCGCTGAAAATTGAAAAGCTTGCTGAACAGAGGTGTTCAAAAAGTCAGTATTGCTGCTTCTAGACACTTGAGGGTTTGAAAGGAAGAAATTGTTTAGAACGTCAGGAGCGACATTACATTCAGCAGTGCTTTTCTTACCAATTCCAAATGCTTTTAGGTTTCTCCATAAGACTTTGGAAGGAAGAGATGGATTTAGTTTCTTAGAGCAAAAGTTGAATTTTGATTGCTTAGTAATACGAATAGAAGTATTTCTTGCCACTCTGAAGTTTTCCCAATTTTCAGCAGAGGGTCTCTTTTTCCACAAACTATGCAACTTATTACGCTTTTTAATACAATTTTTGACGCAAGAGCTGAACCATGGGCAAGCCGTATTTTTAATTAATACCGTCCGAGTTGGAACATGTTGCTCAAAAATCTGATTGATTATATTGGTAAAACTTTCCAGTTTTGCATCAACTGTCTCACCAATCCATACTCCATTCCAAGAAGTAAGGCAGAGGTCATTATAAAGGGCACTTAGATTAATTGCCTTAAAATCGCAATACGTAAATATGTTTGAGCTTACATTACGAGACAAATTAAGGTTAAGTGTGCAAAAAAGTAAATCATGATCCGACAAAAAATTAATTTGGTCGAATAGCAACACAAAGGATAAATCAGATACCATAAAGTAATCCAGTAGACTCGGACTAGCATTACCCGAAAAGCGAGTTGGCATCTTATCATTAACAAACGACATACCGACAGACGCAACACTTTCGTGTAATGAATTTGATGAACTATCACGACATAAAAGATTAATATTAAAATCTCCACAGATTATAAAGAAATCAAAATCAATTAAAACATTATTTAATTCAGAAAAATATGCATCCAAACTATTACACTTATTAGGATTATAAACACACGAGAGAAATACTTTGGTATTGCTATCATATAAGCAAACATTTAAAAATTCAATATTTGAGCTTGAGGAGGACATACTTATGATTTTAGTATTTAAATTATTTCGGCAGTATATGGCAACTCCACCTCCTTTTTTTGCAGTCCGATCGTTCCTAATAAGTTTAAAATTGGGTAAATTGTACACAGAGTCAACGACGTCTGTACAGAACCATGTTTCAGAGATACATATAACATCGAAAGAAGTATCATCAAAAACATATTTTATGTAGTCTAGCTTACTCAAATTAAGACTTCTAGCATTGAAATGAATCACTTTTAAGCCAGAATGCTGTGCACAAAGAATTTTAACTAATATCTTGTTATTATCACTAACGCCATTACCATAGTTATTAGAGGAAAGCTTTAACAGAATACGAAAAATATGAACAAATTAAACATTCATACAGAGTACAGAGAGAAAAAAAAGTGTAATTATCAATACTAACTAGCAACCAGTTCCCTTTACAAAAGATTAAAAAAGCTGAAAAATAAAGAAATATATAGAAAAAAGAGAATAACCTAATAATAAAATTATATCCTAAAAAAGCATATTTAAAACATATTTTTTTATTCATGTTGAGCATTATTTTCATCCGTAGCTATATCAGAGAGTTGGGTTGAGTGCTCTATTATACAGCTTTCACCATGCTCGAATTTTTTTACATAAATTAATCCACCTCTCGCATATGCAGAAAACACTTGTTTTTTCTTTTTAAGCCGAACCGCAGCTTGCAGAAGTTGGCGACTGCGTTTAGTGAGACTTTCATTTAGATAACAGCTATCATTGGACTTTAACCCCACATCGTTCAACGATAGCTCTCTTCGATGATTTTTGCGATATGCAGCTGCTGACCTAAGAAGAACGTCTCTTTCAAATGAGCTGTTGAATTTAATTATGATAGGCGCTCTCGCGTTTGAAGAACTGCTCTTAACACGAAAAATGCCTTTTAACGTAGGAGCTTTACAACCAATGGAAGCACACAGTTTATTGTAGACATCAGGAAGATGCACATCTATGCTCTGAGGAATTCTAAATAGAACTGCATCAGCTGCTACTTCTCTACGCTCTATTGCAAAAATTTGACCTTGCAAGTTGTAGAGATCTTCTCTGAGAGCATCATCTACAGATGACTCATTTTCCAGTTTCACAATGCGTTCAACAACCTTAGCTATCGTTGCATTTGCACTGTTCACTTTCGTTGCACAGCTATTCTCTACTTTTTTTAATTGTTCAACAACATTTGTCACTGCAGCGCTAACTTCACTAATTTTTGTAGCATAATGTTGCTCCATCTCTACAATTTTTTTATTGAACTCTTCCCGAAGAGTATAAAGTTCAGTTTTTATATTATTGAGCAACATTTCACTCAGCTTACTGAGACGATCATCAAGAACCTGAGTGGTGAGAGCAGGTACTTTTGGACTAGCAGCCGGTGAATCACCCTGCGTTGGTGTTGTATTTAAGAGCTGGGATTTACTTTTTGTAGCTCTGGTATTAACTGAGTAAAGAGACATACTGAGATTTAAAATATCGCGGGAACAAGAGTTTGTTTTTGTTTTGTTTATATTTTTTTTTGTGTAATCTTAAATAAATGTATTAGGTTTTTTTGCTTTTAGTTTTTCACTTCAAAGTATGATTTTGATGAACTATAATTTTTGATCATCAGTACAAAAAACTATTGTTTATCTTGTTCTGCGCTTCAGAGACTCGGTTAAGCACAATAAATCACTTTTAAACTATTAATAGCCGGACGATTTCAAATACACGTCTACTCAAGTGAACGCATCACTTTTCCCAATGTGAATCTATATAAGCTTTAAAAATAAATTAATTTTGACAGGATTGCATCAGTGGGCGTGGCACCTCCCATATTAACATAAATTTGTTAGCGCTGTTTTAAGTGAACTATTGCAGCAATTGGCTGAAGTAGCATCAGTAGGCGTGGCACCTCCCATACAAATAAAATACGGTAAGTGGCATATTTATCGAAATATGTGAGCAATCATACTACAATTTGGTGTTAGGGGTTTGATTATGGAAAGCTATTTCTGGATCAAAACCGGGTTGGATTGGATCAGTGGGTGTGCCACCGCCCTAAATTTTGAATTTTTGTTGCAGCATATATCGCAAACTATACAAGCTAAAATTTAATATGAGGATGTCGATCGCGAATATAATTTATTGTACCAAAAGTGGGCGGAACTGAAGAAGTGGGCGGAACTGGAGAAGTGGGCTTTGGCATATTTCAAAATTTTCATTTCTATTCGATTTTTTCCAACATTTTCTACATTCTTTCGACTTTTTCAACCTTTCAACTTTTTCCAATATATCCCATATGTATTTGTTCGACATTTTCAACCTCTTTCAACTTCCTTCATAAGTTTCTTTATTTTTTCGACTTTTTCATCAACTTTGAATTGTTTAAAAATTTTTCAACCTTTTTCAACTTTTTTAGAGTTTTTCAACCTCTCTCAACTTTTTTCAACATTTTGCATATATTTTCGACATTTTCCAACCTCTGCCAATCTTTCTAACATTTCACATTTTTTTCGACTTACTCAACCTCTTCAATGTCTTTTCAACATTTATTTAAAAGGTTATTTCAGTGCAGTGTAGGGTATGTGAGTTTCGGCCTGGCCGAAGATAACACCTTAACTTGTTTTATTTTCAATGATGTATTTTATGAATTTGATGGATTAAATATTACTTTACTGCAAACAATACCTTTATAAATAAATACGAATTAATTTAATATGGGTGCATGAAGAAATTTTTATTTTATTTAAGATTAAAAAATTTTAACCTCATTGTACGCACACTTATGCTGCTTAGTGTATGTGAGAAAGCGCGATATGCGTTTGTGCAAGAACAAATTTTCTGTCGCTCAAAAATGTGCGCGTAAAGAAAATGATCTTTATCACGCAGAAATGCATGCACACGATCAGCGTTTGTATTTACAGTTATTTTACACTTTTTTGACCCGAAAATGTGTCCCGGGCCATGCTACCCGTTTTTGACACATTTTCGGGGAAAAAATTTTGTTTTTTTTAAACGAAAGATAGCTCAAAAATATTTTTGGACATCACTAAAGAAGGCTCGGGACCCTGGAAACAAAGGTTTTTGACCCGAAAATGTGTCCCCAGGCAATGCTTCCCGTTTTTGACCCATTTTCGGAAAATAAATTTTGTTTTTTAAACGAAAAATAGCTCAAAAATATTTTTGGACATCACTAACAAAGGCTCGGGAATCTAAAAAGAATAGTTTTTGACCCGGAAATGAGTCGAAAACGGGTATCATGGCCCGTGAACACATTTTCGGGTCAAAACGGTTTTTTCCAGGGTCCGGAGCCACCCTAAGTGTTGTTAAAAATCCTTCTTCGACCTTTACCCATCGATTAGAACAGTAATTTTTTTTTTCAAAAATGTGTCAAAACACCCTTTTAGAAGGGTCGGAGACCACACCTGTCACTTTTAACATCGCAGAGTTCCTGTTCGTTCATGAATATAGGCTAGTGAAAAGAAACGGACATTCGTATACGATTTGGCTTATTGTTAGAATTAATTTTTTTTAATCTTTTGGACGTTGTCGCGACACTTTCTTTGAAATTGTGCTTGTGCCTTTTAATATTATGTAACACTTGTCCTTTAAATATTTTTTCACACCTAGGGCATTTTGATTGATTCGTTTCTGAATCAAAAGATATAAACTTACTTATATCTAAATTTGAAAGTCTGCCCATTATTATAATATAAGAAAATTGCTTTACTTTCGTTTCAATAAAACTGAAAAAAAATTTAACGTTTTGACTCAAAAGTTCAAGTAAAAAAAATTCAATAAATTTATGAAATTTATGAATGAAAAGTATGGGCGAGTAAAAAAAAAAATTCACTCATTGAGTCTTATTGAAAATCATATTCAGTGGGTGATAAATATGAAAGAGAAATAAAAAATAATTTATTCACTCAAGATATTAAAAGAATGAGCGCTCTTTATTTCATCCTCATAATTGATAAATTCAAAATTGAATACTCTTCAATTGAATTGTATTGAGGATGAGGAGTGCAATTTTACTCCTCAATGAGGAGTATTTACGAACTCTGATTTAAAGTACTATTTTTAGTGTTTTTTCGACACTCATGAACCCATGAACGTAGAATTTAGCTTTGCTATACCCTTTGCCAACTTTTTCCCACCCGAACAAATCGTCCCACCCTACTGCTTGTATATCGACTTTTCTGCATATTAAACGAATAATTAGTTTCTGAACAGACAAAAGACGATTAATTTTATTTTTGTGAATGGCACCCCAACATGCTAAACCATATTCTAACTTGGAGTGAAAAATACCGAAGTAGACACAAGTAAGCAATTCAAGCAAACAAAAATTTCTTAGATGATAGAGCTGTCGTACAGCAGCCACCAAATATTTTATCATTGCAGATGTATGGTCCAACCAATTCAATTTCCAGTCAAGAAATGAACCTAAATATTTAAAAGTTCCCACACAATCAATAGAAAAACACAAAATTGGAACAAGAACCTGATTCAACATATGTTTGCAGACGATTACGCGAAATGCATGTGTCTACAAAGAAAATATTTATTGCAGCTAGCTCCATAAAAAGTGAAATTACCAAGTTCAATTTCTTTTCCAGCAGAAGTAAAGAAAATTATCTTGGTTTTGTCGCTCAGAACCAACTTATGGGTTATAAACCAGTGAAAATATTTCTTGCAGCTAGCTCCATAAAAAGTAAAATCACCAAGTTGAATTTCTTTTCCAGCCGAATTAAAGAAAATTATCTTGGTTTTGTCGCTCAGAACCAACTTATGGGTTATAAA
The DNA here is from genome assembly GCA_949775025.1 of Tricholauxania praeusta. Classification (NCBI taxonomy): domain Eukaryota; kingdom Metazoa; phylum Arthropoda; class Insecta; order Diptera; family Lauxaniidae; genus Tricholauxania; species Tricholauxania praeusta. The sequence continues at coordinate 106,007,632 of OX459028.1, forward strand.
CCAGTGCTTTAAAACTTCCAGGTCGTTATTGATTTCAAGCATTGCATCAACAGTAGTATCACAAGAAAATTTCTTTTTTTTTTATAAAAATCAGATTTTTTTATTAATATTTTTATCTTATACATATGTTCGAAATGATTTCTCTTGACAAAACCAAATTTTTGCTTTTTTTAAAATAAAAAAGATTTTCTCAAATTTTTTTTATTTATAAACAAAAGTAGTGTGTCGAAGGTGCCACGCCTTCTTGTCAGAGCCCGAAAGTTTTTCTTATATAGTGCATATTCGAACTCGTGTTGGGTTCTGTATGCGAGGTTGATAATGATGTTCATGTAGCTCCAAAGGTGGCCAGTTTTTAATTTTAATTTAATTTATTCCTTTCAAGTATTGGACATTAAGTCTTAAACTTTTATAGTACATCAAACGATATCATTATATATGCATAAAAATTAATAAAAATAATTATAACTTAACTAATAAAAAGAATTTAAATATAAATTAATACTAACAATATTTTTGTACAGAGCTTCTTGTTCAGTACTTTTAGTGCAAAAAACAACAAAAAAATTACAAGCGCAAAATGCATTAAAATGGGCAACGAGCTGCTTATACTAGTTTCAATGACCGCTACGTCATATCATCAGTAAGCTTTGTTAGCCGAAGTATAGTAGTTCTACAAGCCTACTATGTAATGTTTCTTGCGTTGATCTGTTAAGAATCACAGCAGTAAACAAAACAAAAACTTCTACATCTTAATGCAATTGACCTTGTGATCTCTTTGATATCACACATTTCTTGACGAGCGCTTCGTTGTCCGCTTTTTTGGCGATCCGAACGAAGTTGCAAGTGCTACATGTAAATATCGGCGAGCTCACCGAGGGTAGTTTTTTTATTTGTGTTTTTGGAACAAAATTTAATAATAACAATATTTTTGTACAGAGCTTCTTGTTCAGTACTTTTAGTGCAAAAAACAACAAAAAAAATTACAAGCGCAAAATGCATTAAAATGGGCAACGAGCTGCTTATACTAGTTTCAATGACCGCTACGTCATATGATCAGTAAGCTTTGTTAGCCGAAGTATAGTAGTTCTACAAGCCTACTATGTAATGTTTCTTGCGTTGATCTGTTAAGAATCACAGCAGTAAACAAAACAAAAACTTCTACATCTTAATGCAATTGACCTTGTAATCTCTTTGATATCACACATTTCTTGACGAGCGCTTCGTTGTCCGCTTTTTTAGCGATCCGAACGAAGTTGCAAGTGCTACATGTAAATATCGGCGAGCTCACCGAGGGTAATTTTTTTATTTGTGTTTTTGGAACAAAATTTAATAATAACAATATTTTTGTACAGAGCTTCTTGTTCAGTACTTTTAGTGCAAAAAACAACAAAAAAATTACAAGCGCAAAATGCATTAAAATGGGCAACGAGCTGCTTATACTAGTTTCAATGACCGCTACGTCATATCATCAGTAAGCTTTGTTAGCCGAAGTATAGTAGTTCTACAAGCCTACTATGTAATGTTTCTTGCGTTGATCTGTTAAGAATCACAGCAGTAAACAAAACAAAAACTTCTACATCTTAATGCAATTGACCTTGTAATCTCTTTCATATCACACATTTCTTGACGAGCTCTTCGTTGTCCGCTTTTTTGGCGATCCGAACGAAGTTGCAAGTGCTACATGTAAATATCGGCGAGCTCACCGAGGGTAGTTTTTTTATTTGTGTTTTTGGAACAAAATTTAATAATAACAATATTTTTGTACAAAGCTTCTTGTTCAGTACTTTTAGTGCAAAAAACAACAAAAAAATTACAAGCGCAAAATGCATTAAAATGGGCAACGAGCTGCTTATACTAGTTTCAATCAGAGCTTGAAATAAACTTTTATAAAAGTTTTTTTTTAGGTAAAAGTAAACTTTAAACTTTTATTTTTCTGAAATAAAAGTAAAAGTTTCCTTAAAACTTTTATATCCGAAAATAAAAGTAAAAGTTTTTTTTGACTTTTATTAATAAAAGTTTTTTTTAAAAGTTTTTTTTAACTTATACTTTTAACAGTCACATGCAAAGAGTTTTTTTTGACTTTTATTTTTCAAAAGGCGAAAATAAAAGTTTTTTTTGTATGAAAGAACGAGGAAAATCCAAAAATAATATCTTGGATCACTAAGCAAAAAATTTCAAAGGAGAAAACTTAGGATTATTGATAATAAAGTCCAAAGGAAAATACTTAAGATGTTTCTGAAAAGAAAGAAATTTATGATAATTATGCACTTATAATTTTTAGAAAAATTGTGCTTAACGCATCAATGGGAAAAGGCCGAAAATGGATTTTGGGAGTACAGGGGAGGTTCCTGGCCCTCCAAAGAGGTGTTTTGGACCCATATTTCGAAAAAAATTTTATTGCACGAATCGATGGGAAAAGGCCGAAAATGGATTTTGGAAGTGACAAGTGAGGTCCCCGACCTTTCTAAATGGGATTTTTGGACCCATTTTTCGAAAAAAATTTTATTGCACGAATCGATGGGAAAAGGCCGAAAATGGATTTTGGAAGTGACAAGTGAGGTCCCCGACCCTCCTAAATATGATTTTGGACCCATTTTTCGAAAAAAACTTTATTGCACGAATCGATGGGAAAAGGCCGAAAATGGATTTTGGAAGTGACAAGTGAGGTACCCAACCTTCCTAAATGGGATTTTTGGACCCATTTTCGAAAAAAATTTTATTGCACGAATCGATGGGAAAAGGCCGAAAATGGATTTTGGAAGTGACAAGTGAGGTCCCCGACCCTCCTAAATATGATTTTGGACCCATTTTTCGAAAAAAACTTTATTGATCGAATCGATGGGAAAAGACCGAAAATGGATTTTGAAAGTGACAAGTGAGGTCCCCGACCTTTCTAAATGGGATTTTTGGACCAATTTTTCGAAAAAAATTTTACTGTATGTATTTTGGAAGTGACAAGTGAGGTACCCAACCTTCCTAAATGGGTTTTTTGGGCCCAATTTTCGAAAAAAAATTTTATAACACGAGTAATATTTTTTTCGAAAAATTGGTCCAAAAATCCCATTTAGAAAGGTCGGGGACCTCACTTGTCACTTCCAAAATCCATTTTCGGCCTTTTCCCATCGATTCGTGCAATAAAGTTTTTTTCGAAAAATGGGTCCAAAATCACATTTAGGAGGGTCGGGGACCTCAGTTGTCACTTCCAAAATCCATTTTCGGCCATTTCCCATCGATTCGTCCTACAAAATTTTTTTCGAAAAATGGGTCCAAAAATCCCATTTAGGAGGGTCGGGGACCTCACTTGTCACTTCCAAAATCCATTTTCGGCCTTTTCCCATCGATTCGTCCAGTAAAATTTTTTTCGAAAAATGGGTCCAAAAATCCCATTTAGGAGGGTCGGGGACCTCACTTGTCACTTCCAAAATCCATTTTCGGCCTTTTCCCATCGATTCGTGCAATAAAATTTTTTTCGAAAAATGGGTCCAAAACACCTCTTTGGAGGGTCAGGAACCTCCCCTGTACTCCCAAAATCCATTTTCGGCCTTTTCACATTGATGTGTTAAGCACAATTTTTCTAAAAATTATAAGTTCATAATTATCATAAATTTCTTTCTTTTCAGAAACATCTTAAGTATTTTCCTTTGGACTTTATTATCAATAATCCTAAGTTTTCTCCTTTGAAATTTTTTGCTTAGTGATCCAAGATATTATTTTTGGATTTTCCTCGTTCTTTCATACAAAAAAAACTTTTATTTTCGCCTTTTGAAAAATAAAAGTCAAAAAAAACTCTTTGCTTGTGACTGTTAAAAATATAAGTTAAAAAAAACTTTTAAAAAAAACTTTTATTAATATAAGTCAAAAAAAACTTTTAAAAAAAACTTTTATTAATAAAAGTTTTTTTTAAAAGTTTTTCAGAAAAACTCTTATGAAAAAGTTTTTTATAAAAGTTTTTTGAAAAAACTTTTATGTAAAAACTTTTTGAAAAAGTTTTTTGGAAAAACTTTTATTCAATAAAAGTTTTTGAAGAAAGTTTATAAAAACTTTTATAACAAAAAAGTTTTAAGAAACTTTTATTTTGAAAACTTTTTGAATGAAAGTATAAAAGTTTCAAGGTCTGGTTTCAATGACCGCTACGTCATATCATCAGTAAGCTTTGTTAGCCGAAGTATAGTAGTTCTACAAGCCTACTATGTAATGTTTCTTGCGTTGATCTGTTAAGAATCACAGCAGTAAACAAAACAAAAACTTCTACATCTTAATGCAATTTGTTGTTTTTTGCACTAAAAGTACTGAACAAGAAGCTCTGTACAAAAATATTGTTATTATTAAATTTTGTTCCAAAAACACAAATAAAAAAATTACCCTCGGTGAGCTCGCCGATATTTACATGTAGCACTTGCAACTTCGTTCGGATCGCCAAAAAAGCGGACAACGAAGCGCTCGTCAAGAAATGTGTGATATCAAAGAGATTACAAGGTCAATTGCATTAAGATGTAGAAGTTTTTGTTTTGTTTAATGCTGTGATTCTTAACAGATCAACGCAAGAAACATTACATAGTAGGCTTGTAGAACTACTATACTTCAGCTAACAAAGCTTACTGATGATATGACGTAGCGGTCATTGAAACTAGTATAAGCAGCTCGTTGCCCATTTTAATGCATTTTGCGCTTGTAATTTTTTTTGTTGTTTTTTGCACTAAAAGTACTGAACAAGAAGCTCTGTACAAAAATATTGTTATTATTAAATTTTGTTCCAAAAACACAAATAAATAAATTAATACAATTATTCAACGAAACGTAAGAATTAATTCAACATATAAATTTGTAGTAAAATATAGATACATATAAATTAAAAGTTATTGATTAATAGCCCTAATTAAAAAAGAAAAATGAAATTATAACTTAACTTTATCAAAAATTTATAATAAGTTAACAACATTTAAAGCCTATTCCTATAATAATTATAAATTGCATGCTTAAAGCTACTGAGTTTTTCAATTCGTTTAATATTATTAGGTAAAGAGTTCCATAGCTTAACGATGCTGATGAAAAAGTGCCTGCTCGCATTGAGATAGTTGCATCTTGGAATTATTAAATGCAACGACCTTGCGGATTGAGAAAAGCTTATTTTGTCAAATAGATAAGCAGGAGTCTGAGTGTGCATGAGTCTGTGCAAAAATATAATATTGCGCATATCTAAATAGTCTTTTAGACTGCAACCCAACATACTCCTACTCCTTTCATAGATGTGATCAAACCTACCAACTCCGTAAACATATGTAACAGAACTATTAAACGCAACACTTAGTTTATGCAATGACTGAAAATCAAGCTCACCAAAAACTGCATTAGAATATAGTATGTGAGGCATGATTAGCATAGTGACAAGTCTGCGTCTGGTGTTAATGGGCGTTAAGCTTACTGAGTTTCGTAAATGGCGCAAGGTACCATAAATCTTACCAATAACAGAGTTGATATGGTCCACACACGTTAACTTAGAATTTAAAATAATGCCAAGATTCCTAACTTTATTCACAAATTCCAGACTTGTAGTGACGATGCACAATTCAGGAATCCCCTGCAAGCTCAAATTGCTTCTACTTATTGGCAAAACTTTTGATTTGCAAGGATTTATAACTAAATAATTATCTCAAGCCCATTTGTTAACAGCAAATAGATCTGCATTAAGCCTAAAGATTAAATCTTCAACCAATCCAATGGGTCTAGAGAGGTAAAGCTGAACGTCATCAGCGTAAGCATGAACCTTGGCTTATTTACAGACCAAAAAAATGTCATTAATGAACATGGAGAACAACAACGGACCTAGAATCGAACCTTGCGGAACCCCTAAGCTAACCGCCCTAAATGAAGAAAACGTGTTCCCAACTACAACCCTTTGAAATCTGCCTTCTAAATAATTAGACAATAATTTGACTGCACTGTCATATGAACATGGAGAACAACAACGGACCTAGAATCGAACCTTGCGGAACCCCTAAGCTAACCGCCCTAAATGAAGAAAACGTGTTCCCAACTACAACCCTTTGAAATCTGCCTTCTAAATAATTAGACAATAATTTGACTGCACTGTCACTAAATTGGAAAAAAGATTTCAATTTAAAGCACAATAGGGGGTGATCCACTGTATCAAAGGCTTTGGAAAAATCCAAAAGGCAAAGAAGAGACAGATGATTCGCATCATAATAGGGCCGAATATCCTCAATTACTTTCATAACTGTAGTAGTGCAGCTATGCCCAGCCCTAAAACTAGACTGCAAAGGAGACAAAAGGGAATGTGTGTTAAGGTGGCAGGTGATTTGTTCTGACATTATCTTTTCGCAAACTTTACCTAATGCAGGCAAAATACTTACTGGCCTGTAATCACTTAGTGTAGAAGGATTGGCAGTTTTAGCAATAGGAACAATACTGGCCACTTTCCATATATTGGAAAAATTAGAACTAGTTAAGCAATAATTTATTATGTGGGTCAAAGGTGGCAAGATATGTGCCAAAATTAGTTTTACAAATCTAATGGGAATTCCATCATATCCAATTGCGACAGATTTAATTCCATTTACACACTTAGCCACAGTATATTCATCAACTGCATAGAAATGAAAAGCATTTATATAAGGATCGATATAAGGCTCTGACAGCATAACGTTAGAATTAAGTCCTGAGGGAATACAACTAAGAAAAAATTCATTGAGTTTTTCAGGCTCAAGATTGCATACAGTTGCGTTTTTAGTAAAAATTTTATATTTTTTTATATTTTGCCATAGTTTTTTGGAAGATAGCCTTGTATTTAGTTTTGAATTTAAGAAATTGATTTTATCCTGCCTAAGAAGCCGCGTTGCTAAATTTCGAGCCTTCTTGAATTCTTCCCAATTCACTGAAGTGCGATTTTTCTTCCATTTAGAAAGAAGTCTATTCCTTTTTTTTAAGGCATGTGATGCACGATTAGTAAACCATGGGCAGCTAGAATTTGGAACTTGAGCTGTTCGCAAAGGAACATGACGATCAAACACAGAGTCAATCTCATTCATAAAAAATTGCAGTTTCAAATCAACTGAATCCTGATACCAACAATCACTCCAACAAATATCGAGAAGTTCAGCATTTAAGGCATTCATTTCAATGGATTTATAATCACGATACGTAAAACTAACAGGAGACATTACACAACCAAGATTTATATTCAAACAACAGAAAATTAGATCATGATCAGACAGAAAAGACAGCTGATCAAATTTTACTAAAAGATCCAAATCAGAAACTAGAAAAACATCCAGTAAACTTGGTTCACAATTGCAAGAAAAACGAGTTGGCATACAAGAATTAACAAGTTTTAATCCACATGACGTAAAATTATTACAAAAATTCTCAGCTACAACATCATCAAGGAGCAAATTCACATTAAAATCCCCAGTAACAATTACAAAGTCAAACTCAGTAAGTCTAGTGCTAAGGTCACTGAAAAGGGAGTCAAGAATATTATTTCTATGAGGATTATAGACACACGACAGCAAAATTTTTATAGTATTATCAAAAATAACAACATTTAAATATTCACACACATCATTACAACTATTCACAAACTCTACATTAAGACTTGATCTACAATAAACCGCCACCCCACCTCCCCTTCTATTACACCTATCACTTCTAAACAATTTAAATCCAGTCATATCATAACACGAATCCGGAACACCATCACTGAACCATGTTTCAGTCACACACACCACATCAACACCAGAATTTTCAAAAATGTATTTAACGCAATCCAATTTTACCCCATTTAAACTTCTCGCATTAAAGTGAATTACTTTCAAACCCTCATAATGCTTACATAGTACATTTACCAAACTTTTATAATTTTCACTATTGCTTACTTCAGGCCGAAACTCACATACCCTACACTGCACTGAAATAACCTTTTAAATAAATGTTGAAAAGACATTGAAGAGGTTGAGTAAGTCGAAAAAAATGTGAAATGTTAGAAAGATTGGCAGAGGTTGGAAAATGTCGAAAATATATGCAAAATGTTGAAAAAAGTTGAGAGAGGTTGAAAAACTCTAAAAAAGTTGAAAAAGGTTGAAAAATTTTTAAACAATTCAAAGTTGATGAAAAAGTCGAAAAAATAAAGAAACTTATGAAGGAAGTTGAAAGAGGTTGAAAATGTCGAACAAATACATATAGGATATATTGGAAAAAGTTGAAAGGTTGAAAAAGTCGAAAAAATGTAGAAAATGTTGGAAAAAATCCAATAGAAATGAAAATTTTGAAATATGCCACGCCCACTTCTCCAACTCCGCCCACTTTTGGTACAATAAATTATATTCGCGATCGACATCCTCATATTAAATTTTAGCTCAATAGCTTGTATAGTTTGCGATATATGCTGCAACAAAAATTCAAAATTTAGGGCGGTGGCACACCCACTGGTACAATTCAGCCCGGTTTTGATCCAGAAATAGCTTTCCATAATCAAATCCCTAACACCAAATTTTAGTATGATTGCTCACATATTTCGATAAATATGCCACTTACCGTATTTTATTTGTATGGGAGGTGCCACGCCTACTGATGCTATTTCAGCCACTTTTGATTCAGATATGCCCTATAGCGACAAAAATACATACATTAAATTTCATACCAATTGCTGCAATAGTTCACTTAAAACAGCGCTAACAAATTTATGTTAATATGGGAGGTGCCACGCCCACTGATGCAATCCTGTCAAAATTAATTTATTTTTAAAGCTTATAGTAACTGACATCTATACACCAAATTTTATGAAGATTACTCTCATAGCACACTGTCTATAACAATAAACGTTTTTTGCTTATATGGGAGGTGCCACGCCCACAGGTACTATTGGACCAAGTTTTTGTAGTAAGAGACCTTATAGCAAGTATATCTGCCTCATTAAATTTTATAACGATTACGTTGTTAGTTCTTTAAATATAACGTTTATAAATATTGTGGGCTGTGCCACGCCCTTCAACGAGTTTTTTCGGTCCAGTAGCTGAGCTTGTATTGATGACTGCTTTCAGCGGCATCATCTCCAAAATTTTTATGGAAATCGTTTGTGCGAATTTTGAGATATACGGAATCAAAATTTTTAACAGTTGAAAAGTGCCACGCCCACTTTTTCGATTCCACCCACTTTTATCACAATTCAAGATATATTTTATATGTATCCGTTTACCAAATTTAATCGCAATATCTTGAACGGCTTACAAGATATGGTAGTATTAATGATAAAATTTAGGGCTGTGCCACGCCCCTGTACGACCCTTTGGAAACTTGAAACCCAGCCTAATCCTAATTTGGTTCACATGTGCACCAAATTACCAAGTTTCATCAAAATCGCTGAAACTTTTTTCAAAATTGGCCGGGGTAAATATACATAGAGTATGGGCGGTAGGCGTGTCTGTCAACCGATTTTGCCCATTTTCAATAGCAAGATGCCTGCAAGAAGATGTGACCTGTGTGAGATAGTTTCATTCAATTAGCTTTCTTGGTTTTCCCGTAAAACTGATTTCAACAGACACCCAGACAGACAGATAGACAGACAGACAGACGGACATCACTAAATCGACTCAGGTGGTGACGCTGATCAAGAATATATATACTTTTCCATACCAGCCACGCCCCCTTCGATGTGTTACAAACGGAGAGACAAAGTGAATATACCCACGGTGTAGGGTATAAAAATCAAATTCCGTGGCTAGGTTGTTCTCGACTTTGGTTGGGGAACTGGTATTTTGTCTGTGTTGCTGCAAGCTGGTGCTGTTTAAGTTATTGCTGTCGATTGTTCCAATATTGTGGAATACGCGCTGCAAGTTGTTATCAATAACATTTTAATAGATGTTATTAAGGTGGTGAAGTGAAAAATCGATGAAATTTATATGCCGGACGGCATTGAAAAAGTGGACTTTTGATGGTAAATTTTATATTACAACCATTGAAGATCGTCAGTATAAAGGAAACAAGCAACTGCTGGGATGATGAGCTGTATACGTAAAGTAGCTGTCACCGAACCACTGGACGATGTTGATCCAAAACATGTTGTTTCTGCATCATATATGGTCAAAAAAGTTGACTTATATGTTGTTATTGGAATTTTCCTCATAATTTAGTTTAATAACTAAACGAAATGATTTTTTGCCAAGCACTGGTGACATATTTCAACATTGAATTTACAAAACATAGATATCTATGCAACAAACGCCATCCACTCAGCCACCAGCAGCGCACCTCTTTCGAAAATTGGCTAAAATTAATTTGCAGAAAAAAAAAATACCACCAACAATATTTAAAAAATTGGACACTGGCACCGATGCAGATGACATGACATCACGTGATTATTATTTTGTCCCTTATGTGGGGTAAAACACACGAAAACGCCACCTGAAAAAATTTTTGGCTCCGATTTGGGTGAAATTTGGCATGATTGTAGTATTGATGTCTGGCAATAAAAGTGTGTTTAAGATTTTGCCCTAATATTATTTGTTGCTCAGATACGCGGGTATGAAATTCACGATTTTCGTACTTTTTCAGAATAAGTGTTTTTTTTTCGAAAATTCATAGCTTACAGCAAACTTTATCAATTAATAATTGGTGAACGTACATTTTTAGGTTTTTACTTGTACTTTTCAAAAAAAATATTGATTTTGAAAAAAAAAATTTTTTCACAAAAATTTTGCGAATTGAAAAATATTTTTGAATTTTTTTTAAAAAAACCATATTTTAAAATTTTTTTTTTTTTTTTGGAAAAAAAACTTTGATTTATTCTGCGATGCGATTCCGCTAAGCGCGCGCTGTACTACGCGATGAAAGGCTACTGCACTGATTTTAAATTTCAGTTTTAGTTTTCAGATTAACGGCTCAAACATTTTAATTAACTTCTTGCCCTCATGTTATGGCATATCATTTTAAAGCTTGCGTATCAAGCTGTAATCTGAAGTTCACCGAAAAAATATTCAGAAATGCATTTTTCAAAAAAACTTCAAAAATTCATTTCAATTTACAAAATTTTAGCTTTTTAATTTTTTTTAAAACTAAAAAAAAAATATAAATAATTTTTTTCCCACAAAAATTTTTACGGCATTAAGCGCAGAATAAATCAAAGTTTTTTTAAAAATAAAAAAAAAAATTTTTAAAATATGGATTTTTTTAAAAAAATGCAAAAATATTTTTCAATTCTCAAAATTTTTGCGAAAAAATTTTTTTTTTTCAAAATCAGTATTTTTTTTCAAAAGTACAAATAAAAACCTAAAATTATAAAAACAAAAAAATATTCAGAAATGGATTTTTCAAAAAAAAATTGAAAAATTCATTTCAATTTACAGAATTTTAGCTCTTTAATTTTTTTTTAAAATTAAAAAAAAATATAAATAATTTTTTTCCCACGAAAATTTTTACGGCATTAATCGCAGAATAAATCAAAGTTTTTTTCAAAATAAAAAAAAAAAAATTTTAAAATATGGTTTTTTTAAAAAAAATTCAAAAATATTTTTCAATTCGCAAAATTTTTGTGAAAAAATTTTTTTTTTCAAAATCAATATTTTTTTTTGAAAAGTACAAGTAAAAACCTAAAAATGTGCGTTCACCAATTATTAATTGATAAAGTTTGCTGTAAGCTATGAATTTTCCAAAAAAAAACACTTATTCTGAAAAAGTACGAAAATCGTGAATTTCATACCCGCGTATCTGAGCAACAAATAATATTAGGGCAAAATCATAAACACACTTTTATTGCCAGACATCAATACTACAATCATGCCAAATTTCACCCAAATCGGAGCCAAAAATTTTTTCAGGTGGCGTTTTCGTGTGTTTTACCCCATGTATGTATCTATATTTTGACATACACGAAGAAATGCTCCAACATGTGCTCACTATAACCTAGCACGATGTATTATAAACATTATCTAATATGATATTAGTGCAATCAAGTATTTGATGAAGTATATTGAAACAATATAATTTTATTTGCAGGTTGTTTTCGATGTTGGTAGTGGAACTGGCGTTTTGTCTAGTTTTCTGCAATAACTGGTGCTTCTAAAGTTATTCCTGTCGATTGTTCCAATATGAGCAATATTTGATCGTAAACAAAGATGAAATCACGGGTACTTTTAAGATGAAACATATCGAGCGAAACAATTGTGACCTGGATTTTATGATTGATGTTAAATTTAAGGGCGAATTGTCAGATATTCATGAAAATAACACGTATAGGATGCGTATATATAGTATACCTACAGATTGTGTTCACATATACTTATGTTGTCCACAATTTCTCATTAAAATTACAAAAATAAAAAATTGTGACAAATTATTAAAACTATTTCCAGCAAATGTATTGAATTATTAATTTAACTCTTTTTTTTCGTTAAATGTATGTACAATGTACATATATAGTTGCTGTTGTTATTTTTATCGGCATACCTATATAGCTACGTTAAATTTGAAAGATCCTTTCACCATTGGCTATTGTTCAGCTAAAAAAATAATTGAAGTAAGCATCAGTCACCAGAGTCGTGGTAGGGCTGGTTGTGAGAAGCCAACAAAAAAAGTTCCACTCAATATCTCAGAAAGTAAGCCATAAACAGAAAATTAGGTTAAGATCAATGTTGTAGAGTAGATGAAAACACATCGATTTTATATCCAAAAAATTTCCGCATTGCCAGATTTTACCCCTTTTCATGGTCTTAAATTTACTATTGACCACTTCCATTTTCGAAAAATGCGGATTTTATTGAAACTTTTAAATTAACATTACTCGTTCAAATCTGAAAACCGCATTTTTCATCAAAAATAACTATTTTTGATCAAAATTATATCATGTATTCGAAATTTTAAAACGGTGAAAGGTATGTCAATTCTATCAAATCAATCAAATTTATCTGAGGCTTAAATTTACTTTAGCTCCCATTGTCAAATGCTAATTAAACAAAACTTTTCTTATGTGCTTTTTTATTTTAAGCACAAATATGCAATCAAAACACATGTCGTTCGGATCTGGTTTCGGATATATGTATAGCCATCGGGAGTTGCGGATATAGCTTTTATAAAAATCCTTATAAGTTGGGAACCTCTGAATGAATATCAAAAATATGGGTGTCATAAGAAAGATACTTAAATGGCTCACAGTAATAAATCACAAATTTTTGAAATCTAACCCATAACTTTGGAGATATAACGATTTTTCTGAAATTTTGACCAATTTTTTTTAAAACCCCTTATTTTTTCCAAAAAATGTATTATTAACATATAACTATTTTAGCATGTTAAGAAAGTTATTTAGTCAATTAAAAAGTAAAATTTAATTTTATAAAAATTATTTTTATATATATGCCTTTTTTTTAAGCTTCGAATTTCCCAACTATTTAAAATTTAACAAGTGCAACCAGTTTTTATTTAACATGTGTTCCCACAATTCCCTTTAAAATGGTTTGTAGTTTACTCTAAATTTTTTAGTATTTGCCTTTTTTTTTTTTGAAAAGTAAGCCTGTGCCTTATCTCCAAACAACAAAAATATGCTATTTAGCAATAATTTTTTTACAAAAAAATTCGACTGAAACTGATTATAGTTTCCCAAAATTTATTTTAAACCAACGAAAGTACTCTGAGTAAATGCTTCTGAGTCAACAAAATAGCAGACTCAGGATTTTCTGAGTAAATGTAGCTTTAACTCGCTTTTTTCTATCTTTATGCATACGAAACTGAGTAAAATATATTGTATAACAGAGTAAGTACTCCAAATGTCATTTAGACATTTTTATGCATACGAAATTTTTTACTCGTTATTTTCAGAGTAAATGCTACATTTCTGAGCAAATAGTTGGAGTAAAAGACTTTACTCAGTTTATGCATACGGGCCATAGGATATCAGTAATGTTGAAAATAATTTTTTTTTCGAAATGGATCCTTCAGTGCTAGAGTTTGAGTTCCAAGGATGTTATTGGTTCAAAATAAATGCTATCGCAAATCGAATTTTCATTGTCTATACCAGGGGTTGACAGCTCATAACTCTTTTCACTCCTTCCATTCTTTTACAACAACTTCGTATTGTTGTAATTCGCCGAATCGTTGACAGGCACAACTAAACCAAAACAATTCAACCCTTGCGTGTTGTTGCTTTGCTTGTCATTGTTGGTAAATATGTAGCGCTTGCGACTGTGCACAATTGTTGCCATGTTTTGTTTGTTGTTGGTAATTTTGCGTTGTGTTTCGTCACCAGCTATTTTTAAATATAAATTCACTTGTGTGGATGCATTGAAAGGTGCGCTGCCGAGTGCGCTACCGGCATGCGCGTTGTTGCTTTTATAAGTTTTTTTATGTTAATAAATCCAATTGACTTCGTCCTTTAGTTAGTGTCGGTTGTGTTGTTAACTGTAACGTGATTTGTTTATAATATTTTTTGCCAGTTTAGTGTACTAAATAATAATTTTCTAAGCTTGTGTTTAATAGTGTCGTTGCTAGTAAAATTGGATGCTAGTAGTAATAATTTGCTTTAATTTTGTGCTTTTGTTTATTAAATATTGTTTTTTAATTTGTACATACAAACACACATATGTGAATATTTTTTTCTGCAAGCATAAATATTGTAAGCAGTGCGACAATTTTGTTTTTTTATTTGCTTTTATGCTTTGTTCGTATACAAAGCTTCACTTTAAACTCAGTTGTTTTCTGTTGTTGCTGATTAACGGGTGCATTTTGCACAATTATTAACCCTTTTTTCACAATATAAATATTTTTTAAGCAACATTAAAACATTTTCTTATTTTATTTTACTTTTAACTTTTTTTTGGTGACATATTTTTCACATACATACATATTTTATGATGGATTATTTTTCTTCCGAAAATTTATTAGCTTGCTATCTAGGAGATCAATGCAAAAGCCAAAATATACTATGTTCTATATTTTCTTGCTCAGGTCCCTGTCAACAAGTTTTTCATGTCTCTTGTGCAAACTTGACAAAATCTATTACAGATTTATTATGTTCTGAACGTTCGGGCCTGCATTGGTACTGTCCATCTTGCAGGGCCCTTTCCCCGTCGATTTTTTTCGACAAAATTAAGCAATTTAGGGAAAATCTTAACAATCAGAATACTAATTTCAGCGAATTCTCAACAATTATCTAGATTTAACTCCCCAAATTGAAAAATGCCTTAGTGAGGCTATTTCACCGGATGTTAGTGTGCAAAATAAAACTATTACCGAGGCTCCTATGGTTTTTGCTTCCACTCCTTCGATCTCTTCTTTACCTAAACAAGCTATTCCCTTAAAGAAGAAAAGAAAATCCAAGAGGAAATTAAACAAGAATCTGGGTAATGTGGAGAGAGCAAGTGGTGCGGGCATCAATCGTGACAAAACTTCCGTGGATTGCTCTCTAATTACCTCTCCACCTACTCCCAATTTTCCTGCTACTATTTCTGCAACTAACCCTCTGTCCCCTTCCTCCACTATAAATACTCCTCTTTCGATTTCAGTTATTCCCAATCCACGGGAGGTTGATGCGATTGTGCCCCCTGTTTCTCTGCAGGTATTGCCAAGGTTAAAATCTATTTTTATTTCACGACTTCATCATAACACTACCACTGACAACGTTAAAAACTTTATCAGACAACATATTATTCCTGCCGACGCCTTCATTTCATGCAGGAAAATCGGTAATAAAACAACTCATGCGTGTTTTAAAATTACAGTGGCGACTTCTTATTTTTCCGCCATTCTAAATGCTAATGCATGGGTAGATAATATCATTATTTCTAAATTCAAGTCGAAAAAAATTAATAAATCTGTCCGACACAGTGTCCGTTCCAATTCAAAAAACTTAAACGGCTTTCCCTTTACTATCAAAATGTAAGGGGTTTGCGTTCCAAGACGCAAGATATCTTTTTATCAACTCAGAATTTCTCTGAGGATATTATCGTGCTTACCGAAACTTGGTTAAATAACAGTTTTCTCAATATGGAACTTTTTGATAATAGTTTTCATGTTTTTAGAAGAGACAGACACTTGGAAGATCTTTCTTCTGTTGGTGGAGGCGTCTTAATCGCAATAAAAAATCATTTAACCAGTTCATTAGTCGAAATTGCCTGTGCATCTAATATTGAACTGTTATGTGTAAAAGTTACACATTGTAACACTAATTTATACATTCTTAACACTTATGTTCCTCCAAATAGTAGCGCAGATGACTACGAATGTCTTTCGATGGCCGTAGAATATATTATGAATGAACTAGACGCTAATGACGACATTTTGTTGTTAGGTGACTTTAATCTGCCTGACCTAAAATGGACTCCTTCGGACGATGGTACATATTTTTATGCATCTTGTTCAAAAACTCGACAACAACAAATTTTTCTTGACGAAATACTTTCAAATTTACAACAAGTAAGTTGTATAACTAATTGCCACGGACGACAACTTGACTTAGTCTTGGCTACAAATAGTAGCAATGTTGTTGTAAGAAATTCTAACCATGCTATGTCTACGGTAGATTCCTATCATCCACCTTTGAGTATTGTGTACCAATCTGACAATGAAAACTTGACTAATGCATGTTCATCTATTAATATTTACGAATTCAATTTTAAGAAAGCTGACTTTTTAAAGTTGAATGAAAATTTAAGAAATAAATTAGACAACTTACTTACTTTTTTTAATAACAATACATTTGATGATTGCATTAAATTTTTCTGCCATAGCATTGTCGGTTCCATATACAAAGAGGTACGTTAATAATTCCTCGTACCCTTGGTATACAAAGGATTTGAAAAAAGTTCGCAATGGCCGTAATAGGGCATGGAATAAATACGTTTGTAGCCAGGACTGAAATGACTTTGTTGCTTATCAGCGACTGTTTCTTGAATTTAAAGATGTGTCAGGTTTAGTTTATTCTGAATATTTGAATAAAATTAGGCTGAATATTCTTCATGACCCCAAGAATTTTTGGGCTTTTATTGATTCTAAAAAAAATCTGACGGGTTTCCATCTGAGCTTGAAACACTTGATGGGGTTACTAGCGACCCACAAATTATAGCTGGGTTGTTTGCTAGTTCGTTTAATGAATCATTTTCTACGGATTTATTTAGCCCTGAAGTCAACTATTTTGAATATATGGATAACGACTCTTTAGTTTCGGTTAATGAGATAGCTTTCTCTCCTGACCTCATAGAGAAATATATTTCAACTGTTGATGATGACTTCAACTCCGGGCCTGATGGCATTCCTGTGACAGTTTTAGTAAACTGCAGCTCTGTGCTGAGTCAGCCCCTCAGTTTTTTATTTAATAGATCAATTCGAGAAAGATATTTTCCTAAATTTTGGAAAAATGCATACATTAGCCTCATTTTCAAGAAAGGGTGTAAAAATGATGTTTCAAACTACAGGCCCGTGGCTAAGTTATCATCAATACCGAAAATTTTTGAACATATTATACACGATCAGGTTAAGGAGTGCTGTAGTGAAGTCATAACAACTCGTCAACATGGTTTTGTTTATGGCAGATCTACAGTTTCTAACCTCCTTAATTTCACTTCTTTTGCATTAAGCTCTTTAGACTCTGGTGGGCAAGTTGACTGTATATACACTGACTTCAGAAAAGTATTTGACAAATTACCACATAATTTGATTTTGTTTAAGTTAAAGAAGCTGGGATTTCCTTTGAGTTTTGTCAGCTGGATTGAATCTTATTTATCTGATTGTTCGTATCAAATCAAATTTCGGAGAGTGTTTTCCTCCCCATTTAGCGCGACCGCTCCTGTTCATTTTAGCAATTAATGACGTTACACATGTTATTAAAAACTCTCATCTGTTAGTATATGCAGATGACATGAAAATTTACAGGAACGTAAAGGGGGTTGGTGATACTATTCCACTTCAGTCTGACTTGAAATCCTTTGAAGTTTGGTGTTCTAAGAATAACTTACATCTTAATCCTGATAAATGCCAAGCTATAATTTTTACCAGGAAGAAAACTATTGTGGAATTTGATTATAAATTAAAAGATAAAAATATTTGTCGTGTCGATATAGTCAAAGACCTAGGTATACATTTTGATACTAAGTTGACTTTTAATGAGCATATTAATTAAATTTGTAAAAAATCCTCATCTCTGCTTGGCTTTATTAAGAGGTGGGCAAAAGAATTTAATAGCCCTTTGGTAACGGTGACTTTATATAATACAATAGTGCACCCTCACTTAGAGTACGCTAGCCAAGTATGGTCACCATTTTATAATATTCATATAAATAGAATTGAAAGAATTAAAAAAATTTTATTCGTTTTGCTCTCAATAGCTTAAATTGGATTGACCATTTAAACCTTCCTCCTTATGAAGATCGTTTGAAATTACTACATATGTAGTCTCTGAGCTCGCGTAGAAATATTGCTGATATACTTTATTTGCATCACCTTGTAACTGGGTCTCTTGCTGCACCAGAGCTTCTTAACTACATACATTTTAATACTAATCGGAGGAGTACTCGTAAATCTTATCAATTGTTTTACCAACCGATTAGTAGAACTAATTATATGGCTACAGCTCCTTTTAATCGCATGACAACTCTTATTAATAAATGCGAAGCTTATAACATTAGCTTGTCGAAAGGTCAACTCAAGCTTAGGCTGAAAACTAACTGTAGCTAAATTTGTAGCTTAATGGTGGTGTGTATTTTCATGTTTGTGTTGTCGAAGCCCCACAGCATGCTGGGTAAATTTTTTCTAACATTTATCCCTTAGTCCATATGATTAAATTCATACAAATACATTCATGCAATATATACATATGATCTGAGTGGGTATGTTGAGAAAGTGCGATAAAGCTAAGAAAAAATTATGAAATAAATAACAAATTAATGTGCACGATATTTTTTCTATTTCCATTACTTATTGAATAAGCTTTTTACTTGGTATAAAGCTTCATTGCTAAATAGCTTAGAAGGCTATACTAGCTGTAGTAGCTAAACTCTATTATTATTATTATGGTACCGAATCTAACGATTTGTTGTTGTTGTTGGTTTTTTGTTGAAATTGCTGTTGCACTCTTGAAATAAAATCCTTGTCGACCCCTGGTCTATACAACTACACGATGAATCATTCAGACCATTGTTACATACAACATAATTTTCAATGTTAACAAAATAATCATTGAAAGCATTTGCTTTTTAAAGTGGGTCAATAACAATTATATCATCAACTTTTACTTCAGATATACTCTCATTACTATTAGTTTTATTTAATAGATTGTTTACTAACTTCCATAACTTTTTTACGTTACCTCTTACGTTACTGAATTGATTTGTGTAAAAATTATTTTATACATTGAGGTCATAACAGCTAAGTTTATAACATTAGCTTGTCGAAAAGTCAACTCAAGCTTAGGCTGAAAACTAACTGTAGCTAAATTTGTAGCTTAATGGTGGTGTGTATTTTCATGTTTGTGTTGTCGAAGCCCCACAGCATGGTGGGTAAATTTTTTCTAACATTTATCCCTTAGACCCTTTATCTACATAATAAAACAAAATATCTATAAAATACTTGAATGCGATTGATGCATTAGGTTCATCATAAACACATTTCCAGGATTCAAGGAGGAGGTATTCATTAAGCTCAATGAAATTTGTAACAGTTGTTTTAAAATCAGTAGATAATAGATATCGTAGATATCTTTCTTGTTTTTATAACATTTTCAAAGCAAAGGCAAGTAAGGCAATGATCCGAGATAGCTAAGTTGCACACCAAACTCTTGATTGTCATTTGATTCAAATGACCGAGTCGTACAAAAATATGATCGATTTTTTTCCATACCTGCCACGCTCCCTTCTATGTGTTACAAACGGAAAGACAAAGTAAATATACCCCCTGTGTAGGGTATTAAAATCATGCATTGGATTTGGTGGTAGCCATAAAATAGTAGTAATAAAAAATATTTTTCTAAATGGAGCTTTACAGAATTTGCCTGTTACCGTCCAGGTTTTTTCTATACGTTTGTAGTGAGTATAAAATTGACACTACAAAATTTATCGCATAAAACAAATTCTGGTTTTTGGTGCGATTTGGCACAGAAGATAAATCGCAGGTCCCAATTCTGTTTAGACATTAAGGTTCGCTCAGCAAGAACTGCCAAAAACAACTGGGAAGAGCGATGATTACGAAAACCGAAAAAGAGCTTTTTGAAAAACGATTTTTTAGCTGTTTATATTGCTGGTTCTAATTTCTTTGTGTTGTATTCCTTTCCTTACCACCCATGTTACCAAGCAATCGCTCGAAAAATATAATTTGTTCTATTCGCTCAGCTATAAATTTTGTAGTGTCACTTACGAGTTTGACATTTCTGCTCACAAAGCTCTGTGTCGTATTTTGCTCTAAAGTAGTGATGCCCATTTCAGCACATATGGGAAAAGAGCACGTATGATCCTAGCTGAGCATGCCGGCGCTTGACGAGGGGACTTTTTATGTGCAGAGGAAAAGGGTAAGAAGTCCTTAGTGAGTCTTATATGTATGCGTGCGATAAAGAAATGGAAACAAATGCCAAACTGGAAAAAAGTACTAGAGCACATATTTTTGTTTTAGATTTTATCAATAAAGCAGCTTTTCCGAGCTGGTACTAAAAGCAAGAGCAAACATCGGAATACTGAAGAGCATAACTTACAAAGTGTAGATAATGATCAAAAATTACGGGGTGTCGATGCTGCTTGCGGCGAAGTTATCGTTCTGATACACAGCATTCGTGCAGTTGACTTATTTATTTTGTGAGCGATGTTTATTATTAATTTAAAAATAAACTCATTGTTTGATACATAAATTAGCCACTCAGAAAATATGTTCTTCTTTCATATTAAGTTCACGTTCTCAATTCTTTTCTTGTGTTGTGTAAATGTACTCTAATAGCAGCCCCTCTCACGTTTTATTTGAATATTCCCCTCGTCATGCACTGTTTGGCTCCAAGAATCGTTTTGTGCAGTTGAGCTAGACATCACTACTCTAACGTATGAGAATCAATGACGATGACGTCGTCACGTCGGGACGATAGCGCTACGAGAAGAGTCATGCTGTGAAACACAGTAACGAGATTAAAATTTGTATGTCAATTTTATTTTGTTTGCCAAAATTTTTCGAAAATAAAATTTAATCGTTGCGCCAAATAACATTCAAACTTTTCCTTTAACTTTTTATTTTTAATTTATCTTGTTGAATATGTTTCAGAAAAATAATTTCATTCATTGTGGCTTGCTGACGTGTTTGACAGCCATATCTTATATACTATCTTAATAACTTTCAAACAAACTCAAAAAATATGAAAGTTTTGTTTTTAAATCCCTCCATTATATCCGTGGCTGGGCAAAACGTACCGCGCGCGGTACTGCGGCAGAATTAGAATAACTTTTCATATACGTATATAAAGCAGAGAGCGTAAAATTTAATTTAGTTTGCTTTGAAAAGCGAACAAAGCACAAATACACATGCATTGAAGAACATTTAAGAAAAACACACGTGTAGTGGTGCCCAGCTCTGATTATATCCAACTATAAAGAATGCAACATAGTCAGACAGCCACATATGTCAAAACTCTCGTCGCGTGAAAAATTCAACAATTCTGATTTTCCACGTACCGTCATCACGTCGTCAAGCTTTTTGGGTTTAACAGAATTAGGACGGGAAAGCGGCTACGATAACATGCTGTCAAAAATTATAGCATACTTGATCATGTGAAATTGAACAGAATTGCGCGTACGACTGCTAACTTGCCGACGGGTACCCGTCGATTTAGAATTAATTCTTTTTTTACGTCGGATCAGTGTTGCATTTCTAATGTGTTAAAATTTGTCACTCTCTTTGCCTATACGATTTTCTCAGCAAAATTTATTGCTTACAAATTTTGTTTTTGTCACTCTCTTTTCCCTATACGATTCTCTCACAAGAAATCAGTCGTGAAAAACAGTCGTCTGCCGCAATTGTGTTCATTCAAACAATATTCCGACTGGTTTTTTTTTGACATCGTGTAATCGTCACTGCTTTCCCGACCCCGTCCTAATTCTGGGTAAAGCATTTTATTGTGCGAAGTTATGTCTTAAACACAATTAGAGCGATGGCGGTAAAGCGGCGACGAATATACGCTGTCAAAAATTATAACATACTTGATCTTGTGAAATTGAACAGAATTGCGACGTATGACTGGTGAGCTGCTGACGGTTCGACGTCGATTTAGATTTAATTCTATTTCACCGTCCGATCAGTGTTGCATTTCCGAACAGCTTGTGTCAATTCTTTTGCTTACGTTTGAATTGCGAACTGCGCGATGTAATTTTAACTTAAATAAAAGAAATAGCTGAAAATAACTTAATTGAAATAAAAAAAATATTGGTAGAAATTACAAAATGAATAACAGCTGAATTTCCGTCGTTCGTCGTACGACGCAATTGTGTTTATTCAAACACATTTTCGTATTGTTTTTTGACACTATCGCTTTAGTCCCAGGTGTGTTAAGATATTAAGCTAGAACGATATTTTGACAAATATACAACAATGACACTCCAACTGAGGGACTACAGTAACTTGCAAAATATACACGCAAATAATGAATGTGCATGAATAAAAAAGGTATGGCAACTCTATCTTAATAACTTTCAAACAAACTCAAAGAATATGAAAGTTTTGTTTTTAAATCCCTCCATTATATCCAACTATAAAGAATGCAACTAATTTCCAATTCTGATTTATTGTTAATGTTATAAAATAAAAGTTGAGAAATGGATCAGTTTTCTCATGATTTAACAATAGCGTTGGAAGAGACGTCGCTTTTAGATAGAGCTCATGTTGGAAGGTGGGGACAGCGTCGTAGAACTCGGTCTACAGGAAATTTGCGTAAGTAATAATTGTGTGTTTGATAATATCTTAAACATTTTTATTCCCAGCTTGTGCTCCACAACCAACGGAGGATTCATCGAGTAGTCCTACAGATGCAAATGGACAGTTACAATGGAATGGCAAGTTAGAGAGTCTTCCCTGTGACAAACTTAACAGCGAGTCGGATGAAAAGTGCGAATCTGTAATGCTGCCTTATAATAAAGTCGACAGGGCAATGCTCATGGGAACAATTGAGTCTGATTCACTTAATGAGACATTTAGCCCAGCACGGTGAGTTTACATTTGTATATCGGGAAAATAATGTTGGGTTAAGTTTACTTTAGGTCCCAATCGCAAATTTTTTTTTTTTTTTTTTTTTTTGTGTTTTAAAGTTACTCTGTCTGCTACACACTACGGTGTATAGGATTAGAGATTTATTTGGCCACACTCATGGAGTTATAACGCCACCACCAATTAATGTTTTTATTTGTTTTCTATTGAGAGTCTATTTTAAGAAGTATTATAAAAATATTGATATTTTTTTGAGAAATTCACTTATTATTTTGTAGTTCTGCGTGTTTTCGTTTTTGTAAAAGTCATTAAAATTATTGTATTGTTGCAGCTTGATGAAAGTGTTTCTAGTGTTGTTGAATTTTTGACAGTTAAATAAGATGTGGTTGGCACTTTCTGGAACTTGACAGCTGTCGCAGTTTTCATCTGGGTAAACTTTCATTTTTGCAAGCGATTTCTTGCACATAGTATGACCTGTGAGTAGTCTGTTGAGTTGTTTGATTTCAACAGGACTGAGATTCACGTTCTTGCTTTTGAACCAGGGGATTGTGTTTAAGGATGGAAATAGTTGTCCATATTCTTTTCCTTTGTTAATTGTTTTGTTGACGTATTCATCTTGCCATTCTGACCATAGCTGTGTTTTTATATTATTAATGGCATCTTTTAGTGTCAATTTACAGGTTATTTTTTCACCGTTTAGTAATGCTGCTCTTGCTGCTCTGTCTACTTCTTCGTTTTGTTTGATGTTTTTATGTCCTGGAATATGGTGTATTTCAAGTGATTGGATTTGGCTGTTGTTTAATTTTTTTATTATGCTATTTGCTATATAGTTGTTTGATGTTATTTTTTTAAACATTGTGCGCCACCCTTACTATCAGTAAGGATAGCTAATTTTTGAAAATTTTTTTTTAAAGCAAAGTCTAATGCAGTTTCCATAGCATGTAGTTCAGCTGAGGTAGATGACATATTTGATTCAATTATAAAGTTTTTTGTAGTGTTTGTTGCTTCGTGAAGAAAAGCAATTCCCACTTTGCCATCTTTGACTGAGCCGTCTGTGAACATGATTTCGAAGTTTTTCTTGGATAATTCTTCTAATTTTTGTTGTATCAGTTGCTTAGTGATTATGTCATTTGCTTCGCTTTTTTTGTTGAAGGCTTTTTTAAAAAAGTCTAAATCCAGCGAGATTTTGTTTGTGTCTAAGGGGCCGTTCAAGTATTACGTAACGCAATTAGGGGGGGAGGGGGGGTCTTGGGAAACGTTACGATGCGTTACAGGGGAGGGGGGGGGGGGGGTTCGAACAACGCGTTACGTAACATTGTTTTAGAAGTGAAACTACTTTAGCGGGTGGTGATTTGAAATGAGGTGTGTATAATGAAACGCTTTCTTTATGTGTATGCTTATTGAATAGCTACAGCCAAAAAATTTTATTATAATGATAAAAGTTGATGGGATCTAGATAATTTACAGCAATAAATGATATGTTAAATTAAAGCACTTATGAAGCAGAATATTCTAAAACTATCATCTTCGAGATTGGTTAACCAAAACCAGAGATGTAAGCGTGGAAAGATTTCCTATTTTTCTCATTTATTGCTGTAGCTGTTCTAGATCCCATCAACTTTTACCACTTTAATAAAATATGTTCGTCTCATTTTTCGCAATTTTAACAAATTTTAAGCTTAAGCAAATGTTTATTACATTATGTGTGATTTTTATTAAATAACAATATGAACAAGTTAAGGTGTTATCTTCAGTCAGGCCGAAACTCACATACCCTACACTGCACTCAAACGAGGTACATATATTTCAGTAAAAAAAGACGTTAAAGAGGTTAAATAATTCGAAAAAAGTGTGAAATGTTTAAGAGGTTGAAAACTGTTGAAAAAGTCGTAAATATATGCAAAATGTTAATGTTGAGAGAGGTTGAAAAAGTCTAAACAATTTAAAATCGATGAAAAAGTCGAAAAAATAAAGAAATTTCATCACAATATCTTGCACGGCTTACGAGATATGGTGGTATAGAGGTTAAAATTTAGGACCGTGCCACGCGAATCTTTGGAAACTTGAAACCTAGCCTAATCTTAATTTAGTTCAAATGTACACCTAATCACCAAGTTTCATCAAAATCGCTGCATTTTTTTCCAAAATGGGATTGGGCAAATATACATAGAGTATGGGCGGTAGGCGTGTCCATGAACCGATTACGTCCGTTTTGAATAGCAAGATGCCTGCAAGAAGGTCTGACCTGAGTGTGCTAATTTCATTCAATTAGCTTTCTTGGTTTTTCCGTAAACCTGATTTGAACAGACAGACAGACGGACATAGCTAAATCAACTCAGGTGGTGACGCTGATCAAGAATATATGCGTTACAAACAAAATGACAAAGTGAATATACCCTCGGTGTAGGGTATAATAAAGAAAATAAACAACATACGCATGTATTTCCGGTACTTTTCGCAACATAATTGTGACTTTTAGGTAAATATGGTCACTTGGGTGTTACGTAACGTTTAAGGGGGGGGGGGGGGGGGGTAGAGGAAAACGTTACGGCGCGTTACATAGGGGGGAGGGGGGGTCAAAAATCTTCGAAAATTGCGTTACGTAATACTTGAACGGCCCCTAAAATAGAATTTTTAATATGTTCGATGTTATGCCATATGTCTCTAAATTTGCGAAATACTTCGCAATAGCTCGTTTTCAAATCTGGGTGTTTAGTTAGGAAATCTGCCATAGGTAATTGATAAGCGAAACATTTTGCAATTTCTTTTGCGGTATAAAGAGTGAAACGATAATCTGGAGGCATTTCCGCTGCCATGTGATAAATTACATGAATCGGAGTAGATCTGATTAGACCTAGGCTTTTTCTCAAGTTAGCGTTAAGGACTGCTTGAAGTTTTGTTTTTGCTGTTTTTGTCATATTAGCAAAAGATGAGGCTGCATATTCGACTTTTGATCTTGTGAAAGCTTTGAAAAATTGGATGGCTTTACTTGGGTGGATTCCAAATTTACAGCCACTAAGTATATGTAAAAAGTTACAAGTTCGGTTGATTTTGGTGATAATGTGGTTGACGTGATGTGTGGTGGAGTTATTGGCTGCTATTATGCGTCCTAGGTATTTAATTGTGTCGACTTGTTTGATTGTGGAACCATTAAGGGCGATGTTTAGATTTCGTTTTTTCCTGTTGAAATGAATCACGTTTGATTTGTTGGGATTCAACCTTAAGCCAAGGTCTTTACATTTGTTTGAGAATTCGTTGATTTTTATTTTTAGTGTGTTATTTGCGTATAGCCAGTCTTGGTCGTGGCAGATAATAAAAAAGTCGTCTGCAAATTGAAAAAGTGAGCATGACTCATCATTTATTTGATGTAGTGATGCTGTGTATAGGTTGAATAATATTGGGCTTAGACCACTTCCTTGGCATAAACCTTTGGTTGTTGTGCATTTATGTTTATCTAGGCATAAAATACGCTTTTGCAGAAAGCTTATAATCCAATTAATGATTTTTTTGTTGAGGTTATAGTTTAATAGAATTTTTTCCAATAAATTAGTTTTGGTAGAATCGAATGCTTTACTTATGTCTAGGCAGGCTGCTACCACTTGCATTTTGTTTTTACGTAGTGCACATATGTTGTTTATTATGTCATTAATGCACATTGCTGTTGAGTGGTGTTTTCGAAAGGCGTAAGATCTGGCTGGCAGAATGTTTTTTTCATTGAAGTGAGAATCTATTTGACCTTTGATAAAACCTTCAATTATTTTTAAGAACACTGGAAGGAGACATATTGGTCGATAGTTAGTTATTTCAGCTGCATTACCTATTTTTTTTGAAATAGGAACCACTTTTATATATCTCCAAGCGTCTGGTATGTTTCCTTCTTTCCAAATTTTAAGTAGTGCGAGGTATATGGTTTTTTTATTATGTTCATGTAGGTTTAGGATCATGCGATAAGATATGTCGTCATAGCCTTTAGCGGAATTTGGATTGCGGGTGTATAAGAAGGCGGTGAATTCTTCATAGGTGAATTTCAGAGTGTCTGGGATATTTTCTTGGTTGGGCTGGTTTTTTAAAGTAATATTGTTATTTTCTCCAATCATTCTTAAAAAACCAAGTTTTTGGGATTCATTCCACGAGTTTTTTAGATTTTTTTCACATTTGTATTTTTTTAAGTTGTTGATTTTTTTTCCACATATCTTTTATTGATATCGGTTTAGATATAGTGTTAGTTAATTCTTTGAAGTTATCTCTTTTTCTCTTTTTTATTTCGTTTTCTAACACTTTTTGTGATTCTGCAAAAAGATTGCAGTTTTCCATTGTTTTATGTTTAAAATATTTCTGTCTGGCTGCGTTGCGTAATCTGACCAGTTTTTCGATTTCCTTCGTCCACCAGTTTTTGGGGATAAACTTATTTTTCCCATCAATATGAATGGTGTTATTTTTTATTATCTCTTGGAAGGGGGATGTTATGTCCTTGATGTCTCCGACTAATGAAAGATTTGAGAAATCTTTTAGTATTTTTGAATGTAAAATTTTGCATTGTCTTGCTGAAGTGTTTGGGTGACCCGAGAGATTAATTATTATTGGAGCATGGTTGCTGTTGGTTATTTTGGTGTTTCTGGTGGACCAAGAAATCATATTGAGGTTGCAGTTGTTATTAGCAAAAGTCAAGTCTAGAATGGATTGGTTTGGTTGACCAATGTTGAAAGTTGGAGAGCCATCATTTAAGCAGGTAAAGTTGTTATTAATGATAATGTTTTCAAGAGCGCGTCCTTTAGCGTCGCTTGCTCTGCAACCCCATACCGCTGATTTGGCGTTAAAGTCGCCGCATATAAATGAGTTGCTGGGCAGTGTGTCTGCAAAGTTAAAAATTTTGTTTAATTCATTTTTAAAAAAAGGAGTAGTTGTGTTTGGTGCCGCGTATATGCTGAATATGTTAAAGTTGTTTTGGAGGTTTAAAGTTGAAATGCCTATGCATTCTGCCTCGGTCGGTACCACTAAAATATTAAATTTGATGTGTTTTTTGATATATATACCCACGCCACCAAACCCGTCTGCACGACTTTTGTGGACGAAATTGTATTTTGCAAGGCTAGAGCAAGCGTTATTACTTATCCATGTTTCGTAGATTATGGCGAAATCAATTTGGTTATTATCGAGGAAAATATCAAGTAGATCTTTGTTACCGCTTTTTTTGAGGCTTTGTATGTTGTATTGTAGTATTTTAGTTTTGTTCATTTGTATTTTTTTCCTGTGAAATTGATTTTAAATCGTCTTCAATGTTGAAGGATTTTATTTTGTTTGTAAAGGAGTTTAGTAAATTTATGGCGTTTTGTGGCAGTGTGTTGTCTGACGATAGGATTGAGATAATTTTTATATTAAATTCCTTTAATATCTTTTCATAGTCTGTAACTCTATGTTTGTTAAGTGTATCTGGTTTAAAGTCGGAGATCGTTTCACTTGTGATATCTTTAGCTAATGCCATATTAATTTGAGACTTAGTAGGTTCATCCTTTTTTTTTGTGAAAGATTTTGCAATTTTTGCAAATGACGTTTTATTATGAAGATATTTAGCTGATTCATTAGTGTTGTTAAACAGGCTAGGTTTATGCCTTTGTGGTAAGGCTGGGAAGTTAAAATTGGTGTTGTCAGGATCTAGTACTGCAAATTTGTTAAACAAGTGTGGGTATCTATTTTTGACCTCAGATCTTGCCAAATTTTCTATAGCCATTACTCTTTGGATGGAGTAAGCCTTAGTACGAGCTGGGCATTCTTTATTTGTTGAGAGGTGGTTATCTTTGCAGTTTGTGCATTTTATTTCAGTGCATTGGGTGTTGGAATCATGTTTATCAGCACATTTATAGCAAGTGGGTTCTCCTTTACAGTGTTGGGAAAAATGACCAAATTTGTAGCATCTGTAGCATTGGGAAAAATTTATGAAATGTAGCACAGGTATTTTTGTGTAGCCGAATGTAATTTCTGTAGGGATTTCAAGTCCTTGGAAAAGAATTTTGACACGTCTGGTTGGTATTTTTAAGTCGTTATTTTCTGGATCTTTTCTTTCAATTCTTATCAACTTTTTGATAGGAATAGAAGATGAGATTCCTTCCTGTAATTCGGGTATTTCAATATCTGTTGGAATATTTAGGATAAGACCCATTTTCCCAATAAAGTGGGGAAAAATTTTTGGGTAGAAACCATGTTCTTCCAGTTTACCGTCAATGATTAGGCTGTTGGCTGCTTCAGCAGTTTTGAAAGTTATTTTACAACGTCCAAAACCTATTTTGGCTACTTCCAGAATGTTAGGAATTTTTTCCTTGAGTAATATTTTTGATAATGAGATAGGGCTGATTGCTTTTCTTGCCTCGGCTGGTGTTTTGTTTGTGTCCACGTATATTATATATGGACCACGGTGAAGATTGTCGTAGAATAGTTTTTCATTCTTGTTCGAGTAGTTTGTATCAGTGCGAAGAATTTTTGGTTTTATGTGTTCTCCATTGCTGTTATTGCTTTTACTGCGGCTTCTTCTATTACCAGTTTTTGGCGTGCCTGAGGGGAACCCAGTCCCCTCCAGGTTCGCCATTTTGTTATTAATTAAAGACGCTATTGGTGTCGCTTTGGTTTGTTTCTGTTCTTTGGGATTATATTTTATGGTAGTAGAAGTAAAAGTAAAATTTACCTGGCTTGTGTTTACGCACTACACGGTTAGGATTGTTTTAATATCACTAGCACTATTAAAAAGTTGCTGTTTAAAGTTATTTTGCTGTTTAATAACTTATTCGTATAGGTATTTTGTTTTTTGGAGTTTTTTTATTTTTTGGTGGTGACGCCAACGGCAGCCATTTTATTATTTTTTTTTTTTTTTTTTTTTTTTTTGTTTTTGGATTTATATCGTATTTTTCGCCAAAAGAACACGTCCGCACAGTTGAACTGTCAAGCAAAGAATGATCGCAAATTTTTATTAAAATAAATTTTTTGTGTGTTTTTTAATTCTAAGAAAAAATATATAAGCAAAACATCGTGGAATATGATTTCGGAGACGTAGAGATTTTGCGGATAGAGCTTACATAGA
Source organism: Tricholauxania praeusta (assembly GCA_949775025.1). Classification (NCBI taxonomy): domain Eukaryota; kingdom Metazoa; phylum Arthropoda; class Insecta; order Diptera; family Lauxaniidae; genus Tricholauxania; species Tricholauxania praeusta. The sequence goes on from OX459028.1 coordinate 106,037,864, forward strand.
AATCAATGTAAGTTGGGAATATAAAAAATATGGGTGTAGTAAGAAGATAAAATTATAACCTACCACCATCCGCGGTATGCGCACGTATAAAATGAACGCACATGCAAATTTGCATCTTAGTGCAAAAGTACTGTGACTAGCGAAGCCGGTGTGGGACATGCTATCGATTGCTAAGCCTTAGCTCATATAGCTCAAATAGTATTTTGTAGCGTCAGTTCGCATTGTAATATATCTTTGGTATTATTAACACTTATTTTGTAAAAGTGTTCCTGAAATCATTTTTCATATTGTACAGTGTTTGTTTGTTTTATTTACTATCAATATTCACATTAATATCATATAATAATTAATAAGCAAAGCGTTGCTGAATGCCCACCACACCGCACTCCAACCTATTCTTGACATCTTAAACCAACGAATTCGAAGTGTAAAAAACACAAAATGAAGAATTTTGATTTTAGTCTGTTGGAATAATTAATTCGCATTTAGGCCAACGCTATCACCCGGGTCATTATACAATAATGTATGAAGCATATGTACACATATGGTCAAAATAATAAGTACACTACCTGATATCTTATTAGTTCTCAATTATTTTCTGTTTTACTGAAAATATATATGGAAATTCTTTTTTATTTTGATAATTTCAATATGGCAATGCCTTTAAAAGTGAAAAAGAAGAAGGGATTTCCCCGAATTTTTCTATACGCGTATGTTTTCATTTAAAGGGCTTATTTCACTTGGACAAAATAATAAGTACATTAATCATTTCTTTAATTTTGCAACAATCTGATCGGCTTTTTCGTACAATTTTATTTATTTTCATATTTAGTTATATCAAAATAAAAAGAAAAAAATTTCATAGATGGGAAGAAATCAACATTGTACTGCCGAGGAGAGGCAGATCGTTTCGACACTCAGAAATTACGGCCAAAATCTTCGTATTAATGCCGAAGCCATGGATCAGTCAATTTTTTCGTCCAAAACGCTTTAAAAGCTAAAAAAGTGGTTGAAACCCGCGGAATACCAAAAAATTCTTCAACAACGATAGATAATCATATTGCCACTGTCGCATAAAAGAACCATTTCGCATCTTCAAGAGCTATTTCAGCAGACATCGGCCATGTGATCTCGTTCCGAACGGTACGTCGATGATTACAACGAACGAATTTACCTTAACGGATAGCGAGAAAAGTTTACCCAAGGGTAAAGAATTTCACGTACGCTTCACAAAAAAGACTAAAGCATGGGGGTGGCGATATTATGGTCTGGGGTTATTTTTCATGGTACGGTGCCAGACCAATACATCGAATTTCCGATAGCATGACCAGATTCCACTATAAAGACATTTTGGAAAGTACGATGTTGCCCTATGCTGAGGAAAGTATGCCGCTAAAATGGACATTTCAGCAGGATATTGATCCTAAGCATACTTGCAAGTTTGTGAAGAATTGGTGTCAAAACAATAGTGTGACCTTGCTGCACTGGTCAAGTCAATGACTGAGCTTGAACCCTTTGGAAAACCTTTGGCGAGAGTTGAAGCAGAGAATAGGAAAGGAAGTATTCCAAAATAAGAAGCAATTATGGAGTTTTGTTCAAAAAACTTGGTATGAAAAACCAGTAGAGACTTGCCGTAAGCTTATCTCCAGTATGCCAAAAATAGTACACAAAATTACTCAAAACAATGGTTGATATACCGGCTACTAATGATGAACTTTAAATATCAACAAATAGAGCCGATAAAATCGATAATTTTTTTTTTTATTAAAATGTACTGAATGTACTTATTATTTTGTCCAGTCATTTTAATCCATTTTTTACTTTTTTGATAAGACTGAAAGATATTTTTGTTTTTTATTAATGTTATACCTTTTTATTTTATTTAATATGTTGTAAGAAGTTAACTATAAATTTGATTTTCTATTAACTTAAATAAATTTTTGCCTACAAGCCATTGAACTAATTATGTGAGCGTGTACTTATTATTTTGACCATATGTGTACATACATGAAAATCATATTTATTAGAAGATTATTATATGTAAGAATTTTTTATCTTTAAAACCGATACATTTTACAATGTGCTTCTGGCACACTGGTCAGTCACATAACATGCAATAGTTAGTTAGTTAGTTATAGTTCTTTATTTTGGATATTTTCATTTAAAAATTTTACATTTAAATAAGTAGAACTTACGACTATGACTTAAAATGTCGTCTGTCGGTAGTTGAGTTGCAACAAAAAGAAAATAAAATAAAAATTTACTGTATATCGTACTCATATAATAAAAATTTTCTATAATTTAGCATATTCATAATAAATAATGCTACAATTTCAAAACTGGTACCTCTTCCATTTAATAAATCAATACATTCTACTTCATTTAGAACGGTTTTGCCAAAAAATTGTGCCCTAAACTCTTTTAGCACTGGACACTTTCCCAGAAAATGTTGTATCGTCTCATCATCTTGCAGGTTGCACATCACGCACGTCCGAGGCCTGTTTCTATCAAACATATTTGCTTTCAAGCCTAACGTGTCACATCGCGCTCTGAATATCAGCCCTTTGTGATGTTGTGGCATGTTGCTCTGCAAGTACAATAAACCCTTTGAATAATCAAGATGTTTGTAGAATCTCGTACTGCTAGCTCTCGCTGCTTCCTTAACATGCAATATTTGGAGAGAGTTCCGCTTATTCCTCTCCACACGGTGTCAAATATGGCTATTGCCTTTGATCAGTATTCTTTCAGTTTCATCGCGGCGCCCAGTTTGTGGATCGGGTGCTAAAAATGGGCAAAAAAAATATTTGAAACCGCCTCTATGGCATAGGATGTCTGCAAGACCAGAGGACTTAATGTTCTGCGATTTCACGAGCAAGTCCATTTACCTACGTTCGGCGACTGATGTTAATTCGACTGGTTGGATGTTTCTCTTGATAAATAATGTGCCCAACTAACGTCATTAAGCTTATGTTTTGTACAGAACTTTATGTTCAGTAATTTTAATGCAAAAAACACACAAAAATTACAAGCGCAAAACACATTGAAATGGGCAACGAGCTGCTTATACTAGCTTCAATGACCGCTACGTCATATCATAGCCGGCGTTTTAGAATCCCCAAGCATACTATGTTCTACGTTGATCAGTTAAAAACATAAACATGTACGCCAAAATTTTACATTTTATATGCAAATGTTTTTGTAGTGCCTTTGACGTCATTAAGTTCAACATATTAATCAAGGCCAACGATGTGACTTCAGTTTACATGTGTTCAAGCGTTTGGTTCCAAGCATTTGGTCTAACCTCTTTATTTAAGAATATTATGAGTACGTGTCTGTACAGTTGGCAATAGATCTGTGGCTTACTGTGCCCCACCAGGTGCATCATAATCTCTTAATCGCTACCGCGCTCATCCATTTGGTCTAACACATCATTTATACCAGCATCCCATGCAAATTCGCCATACTCTTCACCATCGTAGGCTTCAACAAATTTGACATCGTCATCTTCATCGAGCTGCTCAATCTGCTCTATATATGTATACTAGCATTACCCTGTGCGCATCGCTTCACCTCAACCGTGGTATATATTCGATGTGCAGTCTGCGTGAAAATTCTATTTAAAAAATACTTTTGTGTGAGGACCACCCTTAGTATGCACCCAAATTAAAATTTTTACAACCTAAGCAGTGCCTCTTAATATTAAAACCACGTGGTGTAAGTTCCATGAGGATCGATTAAGCGGTCTTCGAGAAAATGATATTTAAAAATATTTTTGTGTGAGGACCACCCTAAATAAAAGTTTTGTAGCCTAAGCTATGCCTATAAACATAAGAGCTACGTGGTGTAAGTTTGGTGTGATTTGACTAACCTGTCTTCGTGAAAATGATATTTGAAAATATTTTTGTATGAGGGTCACCCTAACTATGCACCTTAAATACAATTTCTACGAGCTTATCTGTGCATCTTAATATAAAATCCATGTGGCGTAAGTTCAATGAGAATCAATTTAGCGGTCTCCGAGAAAATTATATTTAAAAATATTTTTGTGTGAGGGCCACCCTAAGTATGCTCCCTAAATAAAATTTTTTAAGCTTATCTGTGCTTCTTAATATAAAAGCCATGTGGTGTAAGTTCCAAGAGAATCGATTAAGCAGTCTTCGAGAAAATGATATTTAAAAAATATTTATGTTTGAGGGTCACCCTAAATAAAAGTTTTGTATCCTTAACTATGCCTCTTAACATAAGAGCTACGTGGTGTGAATTCGGTGTGAATGGACTTACCAGTCTTTGTGAAAATGATATTTAAAAATATTTTTGTATGAGGGCCACCCTAAGTATGCACCCTAAATACAACTTTTACAATCTAATTTGTGTCTCTTCACATAAAAGCCATGTGTTGTAAATTACATTAGAATCGACTTAGCGGACTTCGAGAAAATCATAGTATTTAAAAAATATTTTTGTATGAGGGCCACCCTAAATAAAAGTTTTGTGGCCCAAGCTATGCTTCTTGACATAAGAGATGCGTAGTGTAAATTTGGTGTGAATCGATTTATTTATCTTCGTGAAAATTATATTTAAAAATATATTTGTATGAGGGCCACCCTAAGTATGCACTTAAAATAAAATTTTTCTCATCCAATCTGTGCCCCTTAACATAAAAGTCATACGGTCTAAATTTCATGAGAATCGATTTGCCTCTCTTTGGGAAATCGCTATTTTTAAAATATTTGTGTATGAGGGCCACCCTAAATAATAAATTTTATATCCTATGACACCCGCCTGATCGATACTAACATACTGTAAAAATTTCATCAAGATCGGCTGGATAGTTTTCGCGTCCATAAAGGACATACAGACAGACAGACAGACAAACAGACAGACAGACAGACAAAAAATGAATTTTATATAATAGATATATGTACCTATATACAGTGTGGCCAATAACAACTGTCAGTGAAATAAAAACCAATTTCATCTACAATATTTTATTTTATTTATTCCAAACTTTTCCCATTTGAGATTCTACTCCCCACACCTTGAATTTGGGCACGTTTTGATATCGCTCAGCAGTCACTTCATCTTTTAGAGCATTCACAAAATCTCTTGCGTACACACGGTTTTTCTGCTGGTTGGGGCTGTCTTGCAGGAATAACAGTTTTTCATCCGAAAAGATTATTTCATCTCCACCGTGCCAGTCAAGTAGCTCCTTACTTTATGTAACAGGTAATTGCTTTTACTTCTTAGTTAGCCCATGAAGGCTAGAGCACCCATGAAATGTATGAAATGTGAAAAAGTGTTAAATGTTTCGCTCCACACGCCTTTTCTAATAGAATGGGGTTAAAAAAGAAGATCTGCATAAAAATTTAGTGTTTCTGTTGGAAACAGGCCAGTCGCTTTTGACCCAAAGGCTGAAAAATGAGCTTAAAATGAGTTTTTTTATTTATCGATCTACAACTGTAAAACAAAAGATTTTTTGTGACGACTCAGGACATTTCGATGTAAAATTAAATGGCTAATACATCTTTCATACACTATTTTGATCTATATGTGTGCGCATAGCTGGGCACCGTTAATCAAATAGTTAACTTCGTTAATCGCTAATCCGTTATTAAAAAAGTTAACTTCGTTAAACGTTAATGCGTTACATTTTGGAAGATTTAACGCAAGTTAACGTTAATCGTTAATCCGTTAACAATTGCATTTTTTATATAGTTGCGTTATTGATCTTATAAACTCTGTTGCTTTGAGTTCTAGAAGTTAACAGGTTAGGAACAAAAAAAAAAAAGACGATCATAATTGGAGTGTGTAATTTAGTCCTCTGGCATAATGTGGATACAGAAGCGTACCTAGGGGATGGCGGTCCAAGCAGGACTAGGGTTTTTGTTTAACTAAAAGTGAGGACCTTTTTTTACTAAATTATAAAGAAGTATGTATGATGATTTTGTAATTCAGTGTGAAATATCTCATTTTGCTACCGTTTTTGGAATCATTTTTTTCTTGTGTATGTAGGGCAAGTGAACTTTTCTTCCCGGGCGCCAAAAATATGCACGGTACGCCACTGTGTGGATGTTCCCCTTCATGAACATTAATATGTTGAATCGAGTCTCGTTTCGGCGTTAATATATCTTTGCCCGTGTAAAAAGATTTTCAGCTGCGCTTGAGGGTATAGCAGTATTATACTTTGAAAAAGTCTTCCTCATCATTGTCGTTGTTACTCGCGTTGTTGCCTCCGCCACTTAAACTATCTCTGTTCTGCGAACTTTTCGCAGCTTCTTGTCGTAACACCGCTTCTATCTTTTCTTATGCATTTTTTTATTGTATCCACTCGACTACTGTCATACTTTTTCATCCATATCAACCGGAACGTATTTGTTGTCAGAATGTGTTTTTCGTGGCGCGGCGCGGAATGAGTGGTATCTTTTTGGTAAATAGTAGGTACTGGATTAACGATTAACGGACTTAGTGAAATTTAACGGAAGTTAACAAGTCCGTTAACACTCTTTAAAGTTAACTTAAAAGTTAATCCGTTAGTCGAAATGTTAACTTCGTTAATTAACGATTAACGGATTAACGAGTTAATGCCCAGCTATGTGTGTGCGTTCGTGGTCTTAAATGATGTTAAAACAAATTTTATGAGAAATTTTCCAATTTTTTTTTTTTTAACGGTCCCCATTAAATATTTGAAGAAGATAAATTTGTTCCCGTTACCTTATGTAATAGGATTCTCATGTAGTTTAAGAAAAAAAATTTTTTTTTTTTAAAATATTAATTTTTGATGCTAAAAAAAAGCTATTAAAATTCATTTTAAAATGGTTTTTTGACTTATCTACATTAGGGTGATCAAAAAACAATCGAGTTTTCGATTTATATGTTGCTTTTATGAAAAGTAGTTAGTGTTATGTAAAAAAATTAAGCCCTGAAAAAATTTCATTAAAAAATATTGATATTTAGAGGTCGCAAGTGTTCGATTTAGGAATTAAATTCATTCTTTTTTTTGTATCATTTTTCATTAACTTGGCAATGCCCATTTCAAAAATGTTATAAGTTTTTCATTATCTCTTATAGTTTTCAAGTTATTAGAGAAAAACTGCAAAATTCCATATAAAAACCTAATTTTACGATAGAGTTATCGATATTTTTTATTATCATATGTCATAGTACGTCAAAATTACAAATTAAATTTAGTGCAGTTGGTAAAATTTGTGTTAAAAAAATATGAATCCGGTGTTATTTTATTATTCGTCTTCGGAGTCGGAGGAGGAAGGCCGGGACATGCGGATGAGAAGACAACTTCGCGATAAAAGCAATCCTTTGTCGCTTCGAACAGCATCGTAAGACACATACAAGTTAAAAATACATAGAAATATTGAAAGTGATTATTTTCAGATTTAAGAAACGTTTTAGGCTAACCAAAGAAGCTTTTAATTATGTGCTCTCGGAGCTCAACTTCAGTGGTCATTTATTCACAGCAGTGCCGCCAACGCTTCAGCTAGCAGCAGAAACGTTTTAGGCTAACCAAAGAAGCTTTTAATTATGTGCTCTCGGAGCTCAACTTCAGTGGTCATTTATCCACAGCAGTGCCGCCAACGCTTCAGCTAGCAGCAACACTTGCACTATTGGCCGGCAAAGCTTTCAACACACAGTTGGGAATGATTATTTAGTTGGAATGTGCCAAAGCACTGTCTGCAAAATCGTTGCAAATGTTGTGTGTGAAATTGAAACCAAATTGTGCCCAAAGATGATAACTTTCTCTGCTGAGAAGTTTACAAAGTGTAAAGAGACATTTATGGAAAAATATAACCTTCCAGGAAGTAGTATTTGTGAACTAAAAGTTTCTTATTAATTAAATAACTCTTGCGTTTTTAAGTAATTGGATGTGTCGACGGCACACACTTTGGGATGCAGAGACCAATTGCAAACGAACATATCGCTCACTTACTTCAAGACCGGCATAACTCAAAAAACGTGATTTTTGAGGTAATGATGCAGAAATATCAGCTATTTCATATTTTATTTTATGTGAAAAAATCAGAAAAGTATCTCATAAACTTGCCTTGTAAGAAGAGTTTATTTAGACATACTTTTCATGATTTTCATATAAAAAGCAACTTATTGAAAACTTTAAATGCGTTTTTCTCCTACTTTATGTTTTTTGAGTTATACCAGTCTTGAAGTAAGTGAGTGATATGTTCTTTAACAGAAAAGGATTCCACAGCCTTAACTCTATGATTATAAGTTTTATTATGAATTTTAATGAAAAATGATTATGTTTAGATAATCTTGCGTTTTTAAGTAATTGGATGTGTCGACGGCACTCACTTTGGAATGCAGAGACCAATTGCAAACGAACATATCGCTCACTTACTTCAAGACCGGCATAACTCAAAAAACGTGATTTTTGAGGTAATGATGCAGAAATATCAGCTATTTCATATTTTATTTTATGTGAAAAAATCAGAAAAGTATCTCATAAACTTGCCTTGTAAGAAGAGTTTATTTAGACATACTTTTCATGATTTTCATATAAAAAGCAACTTATTGAAAACTTTAAATGCGTTTTTCTCTTACTTTATGTTTTTTGAGTTATACCAGTCTTGAAATAAGTGAGCGATATGTTCTTTAACAGAAAAGGATTCCATAGCCTTAACTCTATGATTGTAAGTTTTATTATGAATTTTAATGAAAAATGATTATGCTTCCAAAACTAAAATGCCCATTTTTTAAAGATTTGTGATTACGATTACGGAATTTCAGCTATTTGTTCCAAGTTTGGTGGCGCTGCATATGATTCTTTTGTGTGGAAGCATTCCGACCAAAGACATTTTTTAGAGCAGCAGTATAAAAGTCATGTTTTCAAAAAAATGCTTGGCTTTTAGGTAACACATGACAACATATACGAGAATCAATTGTATTTTATTGTAAATTCTATCCTTGAAGGTGATTCTGGGTATCCCCTGGAACCATGGTGTATAACACCATACAGAATCCCTGCGGATGGTTCAAGTGAAGCCCATTTCAACGACGTTCACCCAAAAGCACGATGCATCGTAGAAAGAACAATTGGAATCTTGAAAGGCTGTTGGAAAATTTTGGTGAACGATAAGAGAAGCCGATACAGTCCTGAAAAAATTGCACAATTTGGAAATGTTTGTGCTGCATTGCATAACGTGTGTATTCAATTCCAAAGTTCCAATGTTCACTACATGTAATACTTTTGAAGCCATGGCCGCCGATTTTGATATTACATCTGACAAGAATTGGTCAAAAAATTAGAAACCATATAAAGTAATCGCTAGCAAATTCAAACTAACTATGTACATTTCATGTAATTTTCATATTCAATGTTTATGTACAGTAGCGAGCATAAAAAATGCAACTGCGAGCGCTGAGTCAGAAAATTTGCGATATCTTAAAAACAAATTATGTTAGAGCTTTATAATTTTATATCTAAATGCAAATGGTCCCTCACGTTATTACTGCAAATTTTTGTTGATTTATCTGCATCCAGTATTCTGTAATGCATAAAATAACAAGACAACCTCAAAAATTAAGCGAGCAAAAAAAATGCAACTCTTCAAAATTCAATTTATTTCCATAGTTTCCGTATTCTTACAAGAGAATATTTTTATCTTAAGTTAATGCTTGAGGCATAACCACTATTGGCGATGTCTGCACGGAATCTGGAAGGCATAGAATCCACTAAGGACACAAAAGTCTCCATGGATGTCTTATTCCACTCTTCCTGGAGGATTTCTTCCAAGTTCTTTACTTTGGAGTGGTTGTTCTCTTTCACTTCGCGATCTACTAGCTCCCATAGGTTCTATGTAGGGTTGGGATCCACGAAAAACAACAGTTCGCTAAGATCGACAAATGATGTTGAAGGTCAAAAATGATACAAGGACCACGGCAGAAGATTTTGCTGACTAAATTCGAAAAAATTGGCTTTCCCATTAGAGTTCATACAGTTAGGCGACGGTTAAACGAGGGAAATTTGTTCGCCAGACCGACACCTATAATACTGCATGTAAGCAAAGTCAATAAAAAAAATGACCTACATTTCCAAAGTGGTATCTGCAGTGGACAAGCGAGCAATGGGTCAAGGTGTTATGAAGCGAACAAAGCAAGTTTAATTTGTTCGGCTCTGATGAAATAAATTACGTGCGGAATCTCCCAAGACAACGTTATTTACCTATATACCAACTACTCACTGTAAAAATGGCAGCCGATCCATAACTGCTAAAGATATGAAAGAATGAATGATGATGACAATTGATGTTTAACTCTACATCGTTCTTAGTTTCTTTCTCCCGTAATGAACTTGGTCCGTTGGTCAAAATCAATGGAATCATGAATGCAAGCGTTTACTGCGGGATCCTTAGAGAGTACATGCTGCCACATCTTATCGAGAAAAGGACTCCCGGCTATATATTTCAGCACGAAAACGACCCCAAGCCCAGAAGTCACTTACCTCGAAAATTTTAAAGTGGCCGTGAAATGAAAATTTTGGAGAGACCAACTCAGTAACCGGATCTCAAACCCACAGAGGATCTATGGGAACTAGTATATCGCGAAGTGAAAGAGAAAAACCACTCCAAAGTAAAGAACATGGAAGAAACCCTCCAGGAAGAGCGGAATAAGACATCCATGGAGACTTTTGTGTCCTTAGTGGACTCTATGCCTTCCAGACTCCGTGCAGACATAGCCAATAGTGGTTATGCCTCTAAGCATTAACTAAAGATAAAAATATTCTCCTGTAAGAATACGGAAACTATGGAAATAAATTGAATTTTGAAGAGTTGCATTTTGTTTGCTCGCTTAATTTTTGAGGTTGTCTTGTTATTTTTTGCATTACAGAACACTGGATGCAGATAATTCAACAAAAATTTGCAGCAATAACGTGAGGGACCATTTGCATTTAGATATAAAATTATAAGGCTCTAACACAATTTTTTTTTAAGATATCGCAAATTTTCTGACTCAGCGCTCGCAGTTGCATTTTTTATACTCGCTACTGTATATATCACATTTAATTAATTTTCTAAGTATGTATATTAAATACTAAATTATTAATTAAAAACAAAACTTGACTACATTTTATGTTAAAATATAAAAATAAAGACTGAACTTATGTAAATAAATACTAAAGAGTTTAAGGATAGAAGTTATTTATTGCATTGAGTTTAAAGTTTAAACTTTCGAGTTTTGCTTTCATAATAGGGTTAGGGCTCAAAGAAAGCGTAAGAGTTTTTGAAAATGTGCGCAAAAAGTTGGCTACTCTAAATCGTGCGGATATCAGTAACACATTTGAAAGCGTGATAATCTGTAATCTTTGATATCCATCAAATTCTTTCTTCAAAAAGCCCGTTTTGTGAACAGTATTCTCCTATATAGTTTTTTAAACGCACTACTGATTGAAAAGCGATACAATTTTTTATTCCAGAATTTGAAGCAGCATTTAATACTTTATGCAAATTTGAGTCTTGTGAGAATGTAATATCTTAAGTTTTTGTATGTTCAAATATATAAAATCAACTGATAACACAGTTTTTGACTTTTTTCATATATTTTTTCGTGCAGGAACTAGTCATGAAATTTTCAAGCCTTTTTTTCGTGCATATTTTGGTGTTTTTTGAAGCATATTCTATGCGCTTAAAACGTGTTTTATTTTGCATATTTCCAGTCTCTCTGGTTATGACTTACAAGGATTCAGTATATTTTTTTATTACTTAAATTATTGTACAGAGCAAAATAACAGCCCTACTCTGATTGTTTACTTAACAAGGAATAATAAAGGTGCTCTTGTTAATCTAATTGTTATGAAATGTAAATATTGGTATTATAAAAAATCATTAACAACATAAAAGCTTTTGAATTCCCCACACAAAAGCTTTCGTGGTAAACTTGTCAAATTTTGACTTTTTAATTTTAAATTCATAAAATAACAAAAAGAGTAATAAACAAGTTAAGGTGTTATTTTCGGCCAGGCCGAATTTCACATACCCTACACTGCACTGAAAGTACCTTTTCATCAAATGTTAAGAAGACGTTGAAGAGGTTGAATAAGTCGAAAAAAATGTGAAATGTTAGAAAAGTTGACAGAGGTTGAAAAATGTTGAAAGAGTCGTAAATATATGCAAAATGTTGAAAAAAGTTAAGAGAGGTTGAAAAACTCTAAAAAAAATTAAAGAGGTTGAAAAAATTTGAAACTATTCAAAATTGATGAAAAAATAAAGAAACTTATGAAGAAAGTTGAAAGAGGTTGAAAAATTCGAACAAAAGCATATAGAATATATTGGAAAAAGTTAAAGGACTGAAAAAGTCGAAAGAATGTGGAAAATGTTGAAAAATCGAATAGAAATGAAAAATTTGAAATATGCCCACTTCTCCAATTCCGCCCACTATTGGTTCAACAAATTATATTTGTGATCGACATCCTCATATTAAATTTCAGCACAATAGCTTGTATAGTTTGCGATATATGCTGCAGTTAAATTTAAAATTTAGGGCGGGGACACACCCACTGGTACAATCCAGCCCGGTTTTGAAATAGCTTTTCATAAGCAAACCCCTAACACCAAATTTTAGTATGATTGCTCACATGTTTCGGTAAATATGCCACTTACCGTATTTTATTTGTATGGGAGGTGCCACGCCCACTGGTGCTATTTTAGCCACTTTTGATTCAGATATACTCTATAACAACTGAACCACTTTTATTAAACTTCATAGCAATTGCTGCAATAGTTCACTTAAAACAGCGCTTACAAATTTATATTAAGATGGGAGGTGCCACGCCCACTGATGCAATTCTGTCAAGATTAATTTATTTTTAAAGTCTAGTGTAACTGACATCTATACACCAAATTTTATGAAGATTACTTTCTTAGCACACTATCTATAACAATAAACAGTTTTTGCTTATATGGGAGGTGCCACGCCCACAGGTACTTTTGTACTAAATTTTTGTAGTAAAAGACCTTACAGCAAGTATATCTACCTCATTAAATTTCATCACGATTACGTTGTTCGTTCTTTTAATATAACGTTTATAAATATTGTGGGCGGTGCCACGCCCTTCAACGAGTTTTTTCAATAAAGAGGCTGAGCTTGTATTGATGACTGCTTTCAGCGGCAGCATCTCCAAGATTTTTATGAAAATCGTTTGTGCCAATTTTGAGATATATGGAATCAAAATTTTTAACAGTTGAAAAGTGTTATCTCAACTCAAGATATATTTGATATGGATCCGTTTACCGAATTTCATTGTAATATCTTGAACGGCTTACAATATATGGTGGTATAAATAATAAAATTTAGGGCTGTGCCACGCCCCTGTGCGACCCTTTGGAAACTTGAAATCCAGGCCAATCCTAATTTGGTTCATATGTGCACCAAATCACCAAGTTTCATCAAAATCGCTGCAACTTTTTTCAAAATTGGCCTGGGTATATTTACACAGAGCATGGGCGGTAGGCGTGTCCGTCAACCGAATTCGCCCATTTTCAATAGCAAGATGCCTGCAAGAAGATGTGACTTGTATGTGAAAGTTTCATTCGATTAGCTTTCTTGGTTTTCCCGTAAATCTGATTTCAACAGACGGACAGACAGACAGACAGACGAACATCGCTAAATCGACTCAGGTGGTAACGCTGATCAAGAATATATATACTTTTCCATACCTGCCACGCCTCCTTCGATGTGTTACAAACGGAGAGACAAAGTGAATATACCCTCGGTGTAGGGTATAAAAACTGAAACACACAAGGCAACGTGGCGTAGTAGTTAGGACTGTGAACTCATAGCTCACGTGCGTGAGTTCGATACTCGTAAATCCCAAATTTTTTTTTATTGATATCAATGAAAATAAATGTTTTTTTAAGACATGGTTGTAAATATTTAAAACCACTTTGTCTTGTCTTTCAAATCTTATAAAACAAATCATTTTTACTTAGCTCAATACTGAAATATCAGTCGTTGTTAAGATACTTTCTGACATTAACAAAATAGTACGAAAAAGAGCTTTAAAATTTTTGCCAGAATACGGAACATTAACAACTTGTTAATATTAAATATTTTGTTAATGTGGTGAGCTTTGTTAAGCTGCCAGAATAGGGCTGTAAGTGTGTATAAAGGAGTTTTAGTTTACTTTTTTTATTTTTTAATTCTCGCTAGAGAATTATGTCACTGACATAATTTTGAAGTTGTCGTGACATAATATTTTTTGGGTTAATGGCAACGCTGTTGGTAACGTGTTCTTTCTCTTTAACAGCAAGGGATCTTTCTTTAAGTCCAATAAGTTTATCAAGCTTACATATAATTGTGGCTTGTGATTTTTCAAAAGCCTCGATATTTGTTTTCAAAAGTGATAACTTTGATTCGCTTGGCTTTTGATACTTTCTTTTCTTACGGACATTTTTTTGAGATTTTTTTAAAGCATCGCTAATCGTTGAAGAGTTATCGCTGCTTTCATTTTCGCTTTCTAGCAGGTTTTTTAAGGACTCTTCCACCGGGTCGAGCACATTCGTTGATGCAGGTTCGGCATTCGTTTCTTTTTCGGTTTCAATAACGTTTCCGAAAGACTTTACAGAAATACCTTCGACCACAGTATCCATTCCGGTTGCCTGTAGTAGCTGCTCTTCTCCTGCATTCAACAGTTTTTCTTCATATGGACCTCCACCAGTTTGTTTTTTTGAAGCCTTATTAAAAGAAAGATTTTTCTTAATATTGTGCTTCTGGTCAGCAAACACCTATCATTGAGAAAAATTTTACATTGCAGGGAAAAGCAGAAATTTAAACAAACGTACCTTTCGCCATAATTTCAAATCTTTAATGGGAGGACCTGCAGCATTTAATTATTTTGTTAGCTGCTCTCAGAGCCTTTGGGACATGACTTTCCCTTGCGCACAATTTGGCAGACGGTCTTTTGCAAAATTTTGATTCTCCAGCATAAGTTCTGCCATCATCCCTTTCTGTAGAGCGTTAATCCCTTTGATATTACACATTTCTTGGAATTTTAAATTTTTTTTCAAACAATTCCGTTCACAGTTTTGCTAACGAGTGAGGTTTCGTATGGTAGCATTCGAACGACTACTCGTTATCGAATGGCATAATCTCAATTTTCGATACTTTTCATTCGATGACGAGTGCCGTAATCTCAAAAGAAGAAATTTCGAACTCGTTTACTCGATAACGACTGCCGCGATTCGGCCCCAGGTTTTCAATTTTTTTCAAAACAGTGAAGTTTTCTGACTGTTATTATTGGCCACACTGTATATCATATTTAAGTTTCTAATACTTATCCGTCTAGTTGCACTTGCGTTTTTTAACGTGCCGAAGCTTTATGCCTAACTAGTTAGTAGGAAGAGGTAAACCGCTATTTATGTACAGCAGCGGTCAAAATGTCATTTTTACTTTGCTCTGTCGTAGAATGCTTTCCGCGGCCCACTAAAATGCAAAAACTTGAAAAAATCATTGGAGTATTATACAAAAATAATGGAACTTACTTGTTACGATTAAATTTTTTTAATAGAAGTAAATACCTTGTCTTGAGAAGAAAAGGAGATGAGCACTGCTATTATTTTGACCGCTCGAAAGTACAAATTACTCAATACAATAGCAAACTTAGAAAGTACCGTTATTTTTTTGGAACAAAATGTTATGTGCTTTTCTTGTGCACTTATCAAGTAACTACTTATATTTTAAAAGATAAGAAAAAATAAAACGTCTGTTCGAAATATTTTCTTTCAACTAATAAATGGCACCGATCTGCTATTATTTTGACCGCTGCTGTATGTGGTACCTGTAAATATGCTCTAACATTGTTGAAGACTCCGTAAGGTGTTAAAATAAAACATGTTTGTGTGCATGAATTAATAAAATAAAAACATATTGTTAAATAAAACGAATATTTGCGTTTGTTAAGAGCACAGTAGCACTTTATTGATATTAGGTAATTAACAAAACGATTATTAATAAAAACGATTGATTGATTGCCCTCGGATTACACGCTTGCATTTTTGTTGAATTTATTTAAACGGATGCACTGCAGACATAATTTCAATTTCAATTTATTTTAAATTTTGGTTGTACAGTAAGACTAAGTCTTTTATAGTACACTAACATAGGAATATAAATCATACATAATAATACTTAATTTATAGAACATAATTAATCTTAAATTACAAAATGATAAGCTTACAAAAATAAATAAATATGATCAAAACAAGAAAATATGGAAATAGAAAATATAAAAAGATAAGGCAAGTAAAGTTATATCAGAGACAGAGCTAATCAGTAATTGAATAGTAATTGAAAATAGATCGTTTGAAGCTGTTTATAGAAGTTTTCTGTCTTAAATAGTTAGGAAGTGAGTTCCACAGTCTAATGGTGCTAATAAAAAACCTACTGTTGAGATAGTTGTGCCTAGGAATAATAAAATTAAATGATCTAACAGAAAGAGAAAATTGTAGCTTATTAAATAGGCAAAAAGCAAAAAAATCAAGTTACGTACATTTAAGTACTCTATTAAGCCACAACCGAGTATATCCTTACTTTTATTAGATATATGGTCAAAACGTCTAACACCATAGATATATCTCGCCGCATTATTGAACGCAACTAATAATTTATGTTGTGACTGAGTGTCCAACCTACAGTAAACAATATCAAAAAACGTTATTAGAGGCATAATCAGCTGTCTTACGAGTCGATGGTTAGTTTCAGTTGGGGTAAAATCTGTGGACATCCGTAGATAGCGCAAAGTGCCATAGACTTTGCCTACAGTATTATTTATGTGGTCAGAGCAAGTGAGCTTAGAGTTAAATACATAGCCCAAATTTTTCACCTTGCTGACAAAATCCAATTTAGTCGTTCCAATAAATAAAGGTGAAATATCTAATGTGCTGAAAACACTCCTTGCAATTGGCAGGACTTTTGATTTTGTAGGGTTGATTTGAAGCAGGTTGGAGGCAGCCCACTCATTGAGTGCAGTCAAGTCACAGTTAAGTCTGTAAGAAAGGTCCTCTACACCCGTGCTAACAATTTTAAATGACGAAAATTTGGTTCCAACTTTAACACGTTGCATTCTACCATTTAAATAACTCCTTAGTAAACTGATAGCATTTGGGCTGAAATTAAAAAAATATTGAAGCTTATTACACAGCAAATGGGTAATTCCATGGTAACTCGCGTTACATCCAGAAAGTATTTTTGAGTTTAATGATGCCATAAATTTTAATTATTTAGGTTAACTAATAAAATTGGATTCTTTGTGAACACATAACATTTCTCATGTCCTACATTAGTCTAAAAATTCAGTGTTAACATAGTATTTATCCAGTAAAATAATAAATTGTGTTGGTAACTCGTGTTACCATTTTTGGACAACATTTTCAGAGAGTAAATTTCATTTGAAAGTTTCTCCGAAATTTGTGAGTAGACTGCTTTATATTTGACATAAATAAATGAGCAATATATCAATAAGCTTACCATTATTAGAAACAGCGATAATGAATCGTAATTTTTAAATTAATTCAAAAATAATGTGGTAACTCGCGTTACAAAAGATTGGTAACTCGTGTTACCAAATACTTTTATACCAATATAAGGAGCTTTTTTTAGCTGTAATACACAAGAATAAAAATAAAATCAAAGTTTAATAATAATAAGGAACTTCTTCAGTCTTTAATGTGCAAAAATTAAACAAAAATTTAAATTAATCAAAAATTGAATAATAAATCAAATTACTCTATAATGCATTACTCGGGAATGCAGTGAATTATGATTTAAGTACAGATAATGGTATATTATCCTCAGAACTATCACTACTACATCCATACTCATCTACATAATATAAATGTTTCGGTTAGATATCCATGTTTACTTCTTTTGATGTTTGGGACATTTGCAGTTTCTTATTTTGCCAGTAAATCAAATGGGTTTTGGATATTCCGACGTTCATAACGTATTATTTCTTTCTTTTCTGCTTCTGACAAACTATCAATTTTTGCTCTCTTCTTTGCTCTACTCTTTCGGCAAGCTTCCCTATGTGTCTTTTTGAAATAATCGTATTTTCCCTCGACTTTTAATTTTTCCCCTCCTTCTTTTCATTTTTTCGGTAGCCGAGAGCGGCATTTGGTCCTAAGCCAAAAAACTAATTTCAGTCTAAAGAAGATAGATAAAAATTATCAGAAACTCTTGTTAAATTATGAAGATGTGAGTTACCGGTAACTCGCGTTACAAAAAGTACTTACATTTAATTTAGACTAGTAAAATCAAACGGAGGATGTTTTTACCGTTGTTCGGTACAAATTGAAACTCAAAAAGAGAATCTAAGTATTTGTTTGATTTAGACAACAAACATCTACAATACTAGAAAAAAAATGTACTTATTGGTAACTCGCGTTACAAAAAACAAGGTTATCTTATTTCTTAATTTTTAAGCACTCAGCTTTCTCGAAACGAGTGTTGCAACGCATTGTTGATAACATTAAGGGGGGGGGGGGGGGTAGGGTTTTGCCAAATTTTGTTTTTCCAATTTTTTTTGTTTTATTTATAATAGTATAACTCTTCAAAAGTATCCTGTTGAAATTTGAGGTCGATTGGAGTAAAACTGACGAAGATACAGTGTCTTGAGTCTCGATGATTCTGTGTAAGTATATGAAAAAAAAGACAGTGCTAAAACTTTAAACGTGATTTTCTCGAAACTAACTTTTCAAAGTCGGTGGACACTTTTTCTCAAAAACTACTAGACCGATTTTCTTGAAATTTGACACACTCCTTTAATACATATAGAACCAGGTAATGACGAGGGATTTTTTTTTTTTCATTACAACCAGTTCTGCAATAATAAACGTGCTGATTTTTGCCTTTTTTTTTCAAAAAAAATCGTTTTTTGACTCAAAAATTATGCCAAAATTTTAAAAATCGTCAAAGAAAGAAAACCCTTCGTCAATACCTTAAAAAACTTATAAGCAAAAGAAAGTTTTTTTTTTTTTTTGATTTCAGATGATAATGTGATGAGATATCTTGTCCACCGCAAACCACCTTTTTTTTTAGGCGTCCGCGGAAACTTGCTGCTAATGGCTTATTTTCCAATATTTTTTAATTAAATTTTTACAGAATACTCTTTAAATATCTTACTTTTATATGATCTTTAAATAAATCAATTTACTTTTACCGTATCGCTAAAAAACATTTTTAAACTTATGCCAAAAATGTAGCGCCAAAACCCTACCCCCTCCTTAATATAGGTAATATTAGGTACATGAAACTTACTTACCAACTAAAACAAGAAACTCAAAACACAGAGATTTAAAAAATAATTTTTTTTCAAAACTGAAAGCACGCGTACACACAGTAACTAGAACAGAAAATAATGACGAATTTTATGGTCAAATCTTAAATTTGACACTTGGTGGCAAAACTACTATTATTGAACATTAATTTGGATATAGTTGAAGATTGAAAAGCAATAAAAAAATAATCCTATACCGTGTCCACATTTACATGGAAATACCCAAATAATGATTGACCAAGTCAAAGGCCTTAGAAAAATCAATTAAACAAAGGAGCGTTTAAAAATCTTGGTCAAAACTAACCCTAATGTCATCTAAAATTTTCACAACAGCCGCTGAACAACTGTGCCCAACTCGAAAACCAGGCTGTAGTGGTGACAAAAGTTTATTGGTATCCACATAATAAGTAACTTGATCCAACATCAACCTTTCGAGAACCTTTCCTAAAGCTGGTAAGATGCTAATGGGACGAAAATCAGTTAATTCAGAGGCAGAAGCAGTTTTAGCAATAGGTATCACTGTAACAGTTTTCCACAAGTCAGGGAATTGGGAACATGTGAAGCAGTGATTTATAATATGGGTTAAGGGTGAAATGAAATAGGGTAAAACCAATTTTAGAAGCTTAACGGGCATCCCATCAACACCAACCGCATTGGAGCTTATCTTAGATATGCACTTCACAACATCATTTTCAGATACCGATATAAATTGAAATGGTGGAAATTCTGAGTTTATTCTAGGGTATTCAACTAAATTATTAGACTGGGGGAAATTATTATTGGCTAAGAAAAAATCCTTCAGGCAATCCGGATCCAAATGGCAGTCAACTGACTCTTTGCCAAAAACTCTAAGTTTTTTTATATTCACCCATAATTGCTTGGAATTCAAGTTTGCATTTAGTTTCGAACGAAAGAAGTTAATTTTTTGCTGTTTTAACAGTGCAGTTTCTGCATTTCTAGCACTTCTAAAATTATTCCAGTTTCTGTCTGAGCGGTTTTTCTTCCATTTCGAATGGAGTTTATTTTTCAGCTTGATGACATGCAAAACACGACTTGTAAACCATGGACAGCAGGGATTAGAAACAGTTATAGTACGTATAGGGACATGACGCTCAAAGACAACATTTAAATTACTCATAAGCACATTAAGCTTTTCATCAGCAGAATTACGAAACCAGCAGTTATTCCAACATATATTCGACAAATCTGCATATAAAGCATTCATATTGATTAATCTGTAATCATGATATGAGAAACTATAATTGGAATTCCTACCAAGGTTGATATTAAGGCTACAAAAAATCAAATCATGATCAGACAAAAAAGACATTTGATCAAACTTTAATAGAATAGAAATGTCACACATCCAACAGACTAGGTTCACAACCATTCGCATAACGAGTGGGTGTGTAACAATTTGATACTTTTAAACCACATGACGTAATATGGTAGTAAAATTTCTCTGTAAAAGAATCATTTTGCAACAAATTCACATTAAAATCACCACATACAACAACAAAATCATAATAAGTCTATTAGTAATCTCTGTAAAAAAAGGTACAAAATCATTACGACGATGAGGATTATATACACAGGACAATACAATTTTCACGTTACTATCAGAGATTTCAACATTCAGAAATTCACAGGCATCATTACATTTACTGACAAGTTTAACATTTAGATACGACTTACAGTAAACAGCAACGCCGCCACCTCTTCTACCAACTCTGTCATTACGAAAAATTTTATAGCCATTAAGATTATATAAAACATCAGGAATATCACTATTAAACCACGTTTCACTAACACAGACAACATCAGCAGATAAATTTTCAAAAATATGCCGAACATAATCCAATTTTAACCCATTCATACTTGCTTGCAAAGAACATTTACCAGAACTTTATAGTTGTCAATAGCACCATTAGCAACATAGGAACTAGAAGAAAGCGACAAGATCGATCATTTTAAAAACACCAACAAACGTTAAAAAATTTGAAATTGGAGATAAGCAGAGAAGTGAGCTTAAATAGCAAGGATTAAGTATAAAGTACAAGTAAAAAGAAGAAGGAAAATATATATAGAACATAAGATAAAACATAATAATATAAAGTGAAAATTTTAGCACTAAAAAATAACATAGCATAAAATCATAGATATATAACACATTTAATTTTTTTATTTTAAATAACTTTTATTACTGCGTTCCGCCACACGATCAACGCTCTCAATATCACATACCAGCTTAGCTTCGCTCTCGCCATTCACTCTCACATAAACACATCCACGCTTGGAAAAAACAGCTGACAAACACTTCTCACGCTTTCTAACACTTGCATATTTTAAAATTGCATGATTTGCTTTGATGAGGCTTTCATGTAAGTAGAATGGCTCTCTACCACCACAGTCAATATCCCTTAGCATTAGTTGGCGTTTGGAATTTTTGCAGAAAGTCGCAACAGCTTTGAATAAGTTGTTGCGATCAAACGCCGACGCTAGTTTAGCTATGATAGCAGGCTTGTTGTTGTTATTTGCTCTTACCCTAAAGATGTCTCTTAGGTTAGGAGTTTGTAAATTTAAAGAAGAGCAAATTTTGTTGAAAAGGTCTGGCAGTCTCTCATTATTTTGGATTGGTACCTCGTTTATAATTAGGTTTGTTGACACAGAAACATTTTCATATTCTGTAATTGTTCTCTTTAGGTCAACAATCTCTTCAGTGAGTTTTTGAGGAACAGCAAAATTAGACGAAGAAGCATCACAGCTACGGCATTCAACTTGTGTTTTCAATGCATTTATTTCTTCTTTAAATGCACTGATTTCTCCACATACAGATTCAACTGCAACCACTCTCTTCACAACATCACTTAGATTGGACTTAATGTTACTCAGATCAGCCGAAACTTCACCAATTCTCTGCATTAGTCTGCTCTCAAATGTTGTAATGACCTCACGGAACTCAGAAATAATGCTCTTTTTAAAACAATTTAATTTTGCTTTCAGTGCAGCATCAGAGTACAAAAGTCCTGTCAAAGGTGATGACTCATCCGCTTTTTTGCTAGACATACAAAGTGGGGTTGTAGGTGCAACTTGTTGTTTGCGAACATTGGTCACACTTCTTGTGTTGATTTCTTTGTTCTTGTTGCGACATATTGTATGCACCACAAAATAAAATTTAATTTGCGAAATTAATCAGTAAACCAATAAATAATCAATGATGCGTATATGAAAAAAGACAGCAAGAACGATCAGCTGCAACGTATTATAAACATTGATTGCTCTTTTCTTTCTTATAATATCTGAGGAACCATAATGCCCAAATAATTATTGAAATCATTTCTTTCTCAAAGCTTTTTCTGATTTGTGTGACGTCAAACTGTTTCGATCCTGAGTTACCGATTAACGGGTGCATTTTGCACAATTATTAACCCTTTTTTTCACGCTATTAAAATTTTTAAGCAACATTAAAACATTTTCTTATTTTATTTTTCTTTATTTTTTTTATTGGTGACATATTTTTTTCATACATACATACATATTTTATGATGGATTATTTTTCTTCCGAAAATTTATTAGCTTGCTCTCTAGGAGATCAATGCAAAAGTCAAAATATACTATGTTCTATGTTTTCCTGTTCAGGTTCCTGTGAACAGGTTTTTCATGCCTCTTGTGCAAACTTGACGAAATCTATTACAGATTTATTATGTTCTGTTCATTCAGGCCTGAATTGGTACAGTCCATCTTGCAGGGCCCTTTCCCCGTCGGTTTTTTTTTCGACAAAATCAAGCAATTTGGGAGAAATCTTAACAATCTGAATACTAATGCCAGAGATGTTCTCAGCAATTATCTAGATTTAACTCCCCAAATTGAAAAAAGCCTTAGTGAGGCTATTTCACCGGATGTTAGTTTGCAAAATAAAACTCCGAGGCTCCCATGGTTTTTGCTTCCACTCCTTCGATCTCTTCTTTACCTAAACAAGCTATTCCCTTAAAGAAGAAAAGAAAATCTAAGAGGAAATTAAACAAAAATCTGGGTAATGTGGAGAGAGCGAGTGATGCGGGCATCAATCGTGACAAAACTTCCGTGGATTGCTCTCTAATTACCTCTCCACCTACTCCCAATTTTCCTGCTACTATTTCTGCAACTAACCCTCCGTCCCCTTCCTCCACTATAAATACTCCTCTTTCGATTTCAGTTATTCCCAATTCACGGGAGGTTGATGCGATTGTGCCCCACGTTTCTCTGCAGGCATTGCCAAGGTTAAAATCTATTTTTATTTCACGACTTCATCATAAGACTACCACTGACAACGTTAAAAACTTTATTAGACAAAATCAAATTATTTCTGCCGACGCCTTCGTTTCTTGCAGGAAAATCGTTCGTCTTTTAAAATAACAGTGTCCTCTTCTCATATTTCTGCCATTTTTAAATCTACTGCATGGATGGATAATATCTATATTTCAGAATTTAAGTCGAAAAAAAATAATAAGACTGTCGACATGCCGTCCTTTGGAATTCAAAAAACTGAAGCGGCTATCCCTTTATATCAAAATGTAAGAGTTTGCGTTCCAAGACGCACGATATTTTTTTTATCGACTCAGAATTTCCCTGAAGTTATCGTTTTTACCGAAACTTGGTTAAATAACAGTTTTCTCAATTTGGAACTTTTTGACAATAGCTTCAATGTATTTAGAAGAAACAGACACTCGGAAGATATTCCTTCTGTTGGTGGAGACGTGTTAATAGCTATTAAGAATCATTTAACTTGTTCATTAATCGAAGTTGCCTGTGCGTCTAATATTGAACTTTTATGCGTTAAAGTTAAACATTGTAACTCCAATGTTTATAATTTTAACGCTTATGTTCCTCCAAATAGTAGCGCAGCTGTCTACGAATGTCTTTCGATGGTCGTTGAATACGTTCTTAATGAACTAGACACTAATGACGACATTTTGTTGTTAGGTGACTTTAATCTGCCTGACCTAAAATGGACTTCTTCGGATGATGGTACATATTATTATGAATCTTGTCCAAAAACTCGACAACAACAAATATTTGTTGATGAAATACTTTCAAATTTACAATAAGTAAGTTGTATAACTAATTCCCACGGACGACAACTTGACTTAGTCTTGGCTGCAAATAGTAACAATGTAGTTGTGAGAAATGTTATCCATGCTCTTTCTACGGTTGATTCCTATCATCCACTTTTGAGTATTGTGTACCAATCTGACAATGAAAATTTGACTAATGCATGTTGATCCATTAATCTTTACGAATTCAATTTTAAGGAAGCTGACTTTTTAAAGTTGAATGATAATTTAAGGAACAAATTAGACGACTTACTAACTTTTTTTAATAACAATACATTTGATGATTGCATTAAAATTTTCCATGGTGAACTTTTTTCTGCCATAGCATTGTCGGTGCCATATACAAGAGGTACGTTAATAATTCCTCGTACCCTTGGTACACAAAGGATTTGAAAAAAATAGGGCATGGAATAAATACGTTTGTGGCCAGGAGTGAAATGACCTAGCTGCTTACCAGCGGCTGTTCCATGAATTTAAAGATAAGTCAGCCTTAGTTTCTTCTGAATATTTGAATAAAATTAGGCTGAATATCCTTCATGACCCCAAGCATTTTTGGGGATTTATTAATTCGAAAAAAAAGTCTGATGGGTTTCCATCTGAGTTCAGAACGGTTGATGGGCTCACTAGCGACCCACAAATTATTGCTGGATTGTTTGCTAATTTGTTCAATGAATCATTTTCTACAGAATTTTTTAGCCCTGAGATCAACTATTTTGAATATATGGATAACGACCTTTTAGTTTCGATTAATGAGATATCTTTCTCACCTGACCTCGTAGAGAAATATATTTCATCTGTTGATGATGACTTCAGTTCCGGACCCGATGGTATCCCTGCGACAGTTTTAGTTAACTGTAGCTCGGTGCTGAGTCAGCTACTCAGTTTTTTATTTAATAAATCTATTAGAGAAAGTTATTTTCCTAAATTTTGGAAAAAATCATATATAAGCCCCATTTTCAAGAAAGGATGTAAAAATGATGTTTCGAACTATATGCCAGAGGCTAAGTTATCATCAATACCAAATTTTTTTGAACGTTTTGCTTACGATCAAATTAAGGGTTGCTGTGGTGAAGTCACAAAAACTCGTCAGCATGGTTTTGTTAATGGCAGATCTACAGTTTCTAACCTCCTTGATTTCACTTCTTTTGCATTAAGCTCTTTGGACTCTGGTGGGCAAGTTGACTGCATATACACTGACTTCAGTAAAGCATTTGACAAATTACCTCATAATTTAATTTTGTTTAAATTAAAGAAGCTTCGATTTCCTTTAAGTTTTGTCAGCTGGATTGAATCTTATTTATCATCTGATCGTACGTATCAAAAAAGATTTTTTTAAAACAACACATTTTTTAAATCACAACATAAAACATCTTTATTATTACATACATATATAAAATTCAGACATCAGCTACTTTTATTTTTTTCTATTTTCTTATTCGATATGTACCTATAATTGTGTGCAACGCTCTCAGTATCAGTTTTAAAGTTAATTCTTTGCTCTTGTGGGATGTTAATGATGTGGAGCATTTTTAATGTTAGTCTTTTATTGTAGTTTGTCTCTTATTGCAGTATGTTAACGTTGTCAATGTGTGACGACTATTTTTTGTTAACACATAAAAATAATCGCACATAAAAGCCGTACAAAAAAATACATACATAAATAGATATAAGCGTATTTTTATTTCTCTAAACTCGAAAATAATGGATTTATTTTAATAGTTCTAAGTAGAAAAATAATGGATTTATTTTGATAGTTCTAAGTTATAAAAATAATGGATTTATTTTAATAAGTTGAAAAGGTATTTGATTTATTTCTATATTAATAAAATACTTTAATTAACAAATGTTTTAAGAAACTAACTAAAAAGGAAAGTGGCAGACAAAACACGATTGACGACGACACAGCAAAGACACGACGGCCGAACGACGCAAACAAGCCGAACCTATCGCGCAACCAAACTGACAGTATTAACAAACACGTAAATTGAACATAGAGTCAGTCTTGCAAGGGCAGTCAGACTGTCCACATCGCTCTTTTCGCCTTATTAATCCGCTGGCAGAGATTTAGGTCACTCCACATTAATAAAGGCAACGCGCAAGCACTCAGAAGTTAGTCTGTGTTGGGATCTCAGACCGTGAACATAGTCTTTTCGCCTTATTAATCCGCTGGCAGAGATTTAGGTCACTCCACATTAATAAAGGCAACGCGCAAGCACTCAGAAGTTAGTCTGTGTTGGGATCTCAGACCGTGAACATCGTCTTTTCGCCTTATTAATCCACTGGCAGAGATTTAGGTCACTCCACATTAATAAAGGCAACGCGCAAGCACTCAGAAGTTAGTTTCGTCATATTAGCACGTCGGCAGAGATTTAGGTCACTCCGCTCTAATATTGACACCGCGACATCGAACCACAACTTATCTGTCGAACATCCGACATCGTTTCTTTCGTCATATTAGCACGTCGGCAGAGATTTAGGTCACTCCGCTCTAATACTCACAACGCGACATCGAACCAAAACTTATCCGTCGAACATCTGACATAGTTCTTTCGTCATATTAGCACGTCGGCAGAGATTTAGGTCACTCCGCTCTAAAACTGACAACGCGACATCGAACCACAACTTATCTGTCGAACATCCGACATCGTTTCTTTCGTCATATTAGCACGTCGGTAGAGATTTAGGTCACTCCGTTCTAATACTGACAACGCGACTTCGAACCAAAACTTATCCGTCGAACATCTGACATTGTCCTTTCGTCATATTAGCACGTCGGCAGAGATTTAGATCACTCCGCTCTAATATTGACACCGCGACATCGAATTACAACTTATCTGTCGAACATCCGACATCGTTTCTTTCGTCATATTAGCACGTCGGCAGAGGTTTAGGTCACTCCGCTCTAATATTGACACCACGAAATCGAACCAAAACTTGTCCGTCGAACATCCGACATCGTTTCTTCGCCGTATTAGTGCGTTGGCAGAGATTTCGGTCACTCCACTCTAATACTAGCACCGCGACATCGAACTTAAACTTGTCTGTCGAACATTCGACATCGTTTCTTCGTTTCACTAAGTACACGCTATTACAATACTTGTTTATCTTATCAAACGGTAGTATGTTTAGAAAATATCACTAAGTACACGCTATTGCAAAACTTGTTTATTTTATCTAACGGTAGTATGTTTACAAAATATTTTTAAGCACACATATGTATATATTAGGGTGATTCAAATTTTTTATTTTTTGTTTTTTTTAAGGTGCTGTTGCTTAAAAAGTAAGTTTATGATATGAAGAAAAAGCTCACGAAAATTCAGCTCTGTAACTCAATTTTATAAGGTGGCGCCGGAGCCTGTTAGTTTTACATGTAAATTGTATGGAAAAATTATTTTTTTCAAAAAAGGTGTCTAAATGAATAGGTGATTAGTGCTGTTGAGCTGAAAAGGGTCGTTTTTCGATGTAATTTTTTACGCTGAATCCGAATCTGGCCTCAGAATTGACCCATCGTGTCGGAATCCTGAAATATTTGAGGCTAAGTACCTAAAACATGATGTTTTTTGTCTACTTTCGAGGCCATGTATAGGATTTAAAGAAAGTTGATCAGCTTATTTTTAACAAAAGCATCATTTAGTACCATCCTTGCCCTTTAAAATGAGCTTTCAAGTGGTGATCTGTGATGCTTCCTTGCAAAGTTGCAGCCATTTCAAGGTGACATGAATTTGAAACCCGTTGGTTAATATTGTTGGGTTGCAACCCATTGTAGGGGATCCAATTCATGTCACTTTAAAATGGCTATAACTTTGCAAGGAAACATCAAAGATCACCACTTGAAAGCTCATTTTAAAGGATGGTACTAAATGATGCTTTTGTTAAAAATAAGCTGATCAACTTTCTTTGAATCCTATACATGGCCTCGAAAGTAGACAAAAAACATCATGTTTTAGGTACTTAGCCTCAAATATTTCAGGATTCAGACATTATGGGTCAATTCTGAGGCCAGATTCGGATTCAGCGTAAAAAATTACATCGAAAAACGACCCTTTTCAGCTCAACAGCACTAATCACCTATTCATTTAGACACCTTTTTTGAAAAAAATAATTTTTCCATACAATTTACATGTAAAACTAACAGGCTCCGGCGCCACCTTATAAAATTGAGTTACAGAGCTGAATTTTCGTGAGCTTTTTCTTCATATCATAAACTTACTTTTTAAGCAACAGCACCTTAAAAAAAACAAAAAATAAAAAATTTGAATCACCCTAGTATATATAGACAAATTATTTTTTAATTTTCGCTGTAGTTATTCAATAAACATATAAAGAAAGCGTTTCATTGTACACACCTAATTTCAAATCATCCCCCGCTAAAGAATTTTTACTTCAAAAACAATGTTACGTAACGCGTTATTCGACCCCCCTTCCCCCCTGTATCGCATCGTAACGATTTACAAGACCCCCCGCGTTGTTGTTGTTGTCGTAGCCATCTTTTCGTATGGTTGCTTCTGAATTCCTTATCATTGACAACAAAATATTGTAGCGAAATTTGGTTTACGCCAGAAAATTCTCGAAATAAAAACCAACAAAAGAAAACTAAACGATACTAGCTAGCATCACTGGCTGTATAAATACTTTTACACCATCTAGCGGCCAAGTGCAGTTTTTGTAAATAAAAATGAAATTATCGCCGTCATACAACGCCATCTAGAAGGTATTAAGTTATTCGAGAAAGTAATTGTGAATTTGCCGATACGCCATTTGGAAGGTACTGGTAAATTGTGGATTGCACGCCGATACGCCATTTAGAAGGTACTGGATTATTCGAGAAAGTGATGACTGTAGTATAAAAGGTTGTCATCTGAGTTGTCGTACTCAGTTGAATTTGAGCAACATAAGTGAACAGTTGAATTTGAGCAACATAAGTGAACAGTTGAACTTAAACAGTGAAGCAGAACAGTTGAATCGAAACAGTAAAGTAAAACAGTTGTCTATACAGTATCAGATTAATATTAGAATTTGAATGTTAATGAAATAAACAATTGTAACGTGTAAAAACTAACTTTTGTGATTTAAATAAACCATTTTATAAATAAGCTTGTGTGTTTTTGATTGTTACACAATGCAGTGATCGAACTCAGAAAAGTGTAAGAGATCGAAATTATCGTCTAAGAGACAGGAATTTCGTAACAGTTGGTCTCAGAAGTGGGATTGTGTAAAAATAATTAACAATCAATTAAAAAAAATTTAAAAAAAAAAAAAAATGGTTAAGTTTGACGAATTGAAAGTTGATCAACTGAAGAAGAAGTTGCAGCAGCTGAATCTGCAATCATCTGGCGGAAAGGTGGAGTTACATAAACGCTTACGGCAGGCTCTTGAGGCTCAAGGTGTAAACCTGGAAGAGCATGAATTTCGTGTGTCAGAATCAGCAGCGAAAGTGGAAGAAGCTTCTGGACCGGCGCAAAGTGGATGGATTTGTATGGAACGGCGGCCATAAATAGTAATAATTGCGCTAGACTCTTGAAATTTGCTACAGATGTTTTTAAGGTAAAAAGAATAAAAATTGGTGATTTTTACAAAAATAGGTTCAAGGACACGCCTACCTCCCATACAAAGGTGGGATGTGGTTGTGATTTTTTTTCAAAATTGGTATCAATTTTCATGAATTTGGCAATGCTGATTTCAAAAATGTTATTAATTTTTCAATATTTTTTATAGTTTTAAAGTTATTAGAGAAAAATCAAAAAACGGTGGCCATAAACATTAAGGATAGCCCCAGAGTTTTGAAATTTGGCACGGACGTTTTTTAGGTTAACTCAACAAAAATTTATGAATATGAAAAAAATCGGTCCACGTACACGCCTACCGCCCATACAAAGGTAGGATGTGATTGAGACTTTTTTTCAAAATTGGTAACAATTTTCATTAATTTGGCAATGCTGATTTTGAAAATGTTACAAATTGTGCGATATCTTTTATAGTTTTCAAGTTATTAAAGAAAAACTGAAAATTCATTAAAAAACCTGATTTGAAAAATAGATAAAGTAGATATACAGCAATGTTTTTTTTTTAATTTATTTTAATCCTCTTCTTCATAGACTTCAAGCATTTATTGTGCCTCTGGTGATATCTTTTTATATTTTTTATCTCGCTTTATTCGAATTTGGCTGATAAGAGGATCAGAAGAAATCAGCAAGTAGTGTAAAACATCTTCGTTGTTTGCTACTCTAGAGCAACACCTGCTGTTGTGCATCCTCGCGTTTTTAAAAACTTTATTTGATGCTTACTGAGCTTCTTCAGAAAGACGTTCAATTGGAACTTCTAGTTCTTGCATAATTTGACTTCCATGCATTAGAACTTTGTGCACAGAAGGAGGCATGTTATACCAATTGTAGTCCCTTTATCAGTAAAGACTTGATATAACGAAGTCCCACAGAAACAGATATTTCGCCGCTATGAGCTGATGACGTTATAGCCGAATCTCTTTATAGTCGAATAGTAAGAAGTAGGGTTACAAGTGCGCCATCTTAAAGTAAAACTACGACGATCTTACCGCACGGTTGTTAAATGCAGAATCGTTTTAACTGGGTTCTACTGTATTTGTTTTGATAAAATAACTGTAAAATATTAATAGCAAAAGCAATGTTCGGTCGCAATGACTTTTGAAACACTGTACGTTTAGTTTCTAATGAAAACACAAGTTCTTTCTGAACATAAGTATATTAAAGACATTAAAAATATAAAATAAATTTATTGGAAAATATAAAAATATAGAATGATAACTTTCATAATTAAGGACATTAGAATTTAAAATATATTTTTTGGAAATATATTACGATAGTAATAATAACAAAAATGTTTATAATCGGACCCCCTATGCTGTACCATCCATATCTGCACTACGCTATGTTTAGTTCTAAAAAAGCGAAAGTAAAGAGGGACGAAAAAAGAAAAAACAGCGTTAACCAGATCCCTTCCATTTGAGGGAACTACTATCTAAATTCAAACAAATTCCTTCACAATGTAAGCTTTTACAATTTATAAAATTGTTGTAAAGCATTGCAAAATGCGAAGATACACAAATATTTTTTCCTTCAAATATTGCAATAGAAAAAAATTCATTAAAAAAAAGTTATGAATATGCACAGCTTTTTATTTTTTTATTTCGTTAACCATACCTTGGCACATAATATATAAAAAAATTTTTTAAATCTGGAGATATACTTTTGTGTTTTTTGCTGTTAAATATTGCAAAATTTTTGAATTATGACTTTTTCAGCCCTAATTTTTAAAAAATCAGCATAATTCACACATAGAATATAAGACTTCAAGCAAAGAATTTTTAAATAGTACAATTCATGAACTTTTTGCCAGTATGCAATTTTGGAAAATTTCGATACAAACAAATTAGTGAAAGCATTTAATAAAAGTCGATATATTTTGTTCCTTCTAAAACTACATTAGGAAAAACCTAATAAAAAAAAAAAGTTATGAATATGCGCAGCTTTTTATTTTTTTATCTTGTTAACCATACCTTCGCACATAATATATAAAAAAATTTTTTAAATCTGGAGATATACTTTTGTGTTTTTTTCTGTTAAAGTTTTAAAATTTTTCACTTTTACCATTTTTCATTCTAATTTTTGAAAATTCCGTAAAATTCATATAAGACCGCTAAAAGAAAAATAAATTAATTTTTATAAAGTAGAAACAATTTACTTTCCGCCAATATGCTACATTATTGCATTGTGTTTCAAACAAGCTAACTAGAGCACACTATCTAACAGTTGCTTATATAAAAAAATTCATAGAAAATTTTTGGAGTACAAAGATTGTACTACAAAATTTTTCAATTCCAAGTACTTTCAAATTCTTCCTATTTATGGCCACAAAATTCCACTGTGCGGCGGCAAGTGGTGAAGTTGTAGATATGTCAAAGTTCGAGAAAATTTTAAAGGCGATAACGCAGACAATAAGTCAAAATGCACTACAAATGAATAGCAATATCCAGGCCGTTCGGGAAGAAATTGGTCAGAGCTTATGTCAAAATGCACTACAAATGAATAGCAATATCCAGGCCGTTCGGGAAGAAATTGATCAGAGCTTAAGTCAAAATGCACTGCAAATGGACCAGTAGTTAAGTCAGAACGCGCTGCAGATCCAGGCGGTTCGGGAAGAAATTGATCAGAGCTTAAGTCAGAACGCGACGCAAATCCACGCAATGAATCAAAACATTGAGGCTGTTCGAACGGAGGTTGCCAAAATGGTAAATGGCCTCGATGCAAAAATGACTGAGTTACGAGATGATTCAAGGAAAAAGTTCAAAATAATTTTGAGGACGTTAATTAAAAGATTCAACAGTTGGAAATAAGCGAACCAACCACTCAAGTGATAAGAGAAATCAGCGCAGAGAGGCTTAAGGCACCCTCGTACGATGGAACAACGCCATTTAGTGTTTTCCAGCTCCAGTTCGAAACAAAATCTGGTCACAATCGTTGGGATAACGAAAGCGCAGCTGCAGCGCTAATTGTGGCATTAAAAGGCGCAGCTGCAGAAGTATTGCAAACGGTTCCAGTGGCGGAGCAGAAAAATTACAAGGCGGTGTAGGATGCCTTACAGCGAAAATATGGCAGTGATCACATGAAGCAGTTCCACAGATTGGAGTTGAAAAGTCGTATTCAGAAATCTGGTGAGTCATTGCAGTATGAGTATGCTGCGGATATTGAGCGATTGGCACACCTTTCCTATCCTGACGAGTTAAGTGTCGTAGCTGAAAAATTCAAAATAGAGGCGTTTATTGACGGCATACGTGACTCAGATACAAAACGCGAGACAATGAGGAACCCGAAGACAACATTTAACGAAACAGTAACGGTTGCCCTCACTCAGGAGACGATTGCGTTGAGATGCCGCCCATCACTGAAAACTCGTCGGATGGAGGTGGAGGCTGAAAAGAAAAATTCATCGGTCGCCAGCGGTAGCTTCAGCGGAAAATGTTACAACTGTGGTAAGCAGGGACACATGGCACGTGACTGCAAATCATGTCGTAAACGATCTGCATCACGTTCACCAAGAAGAAGAATTGGAAATAGGGTGGACGATGGCGAAAATGGTAGCGAGCAGCAGTTGTTAAACTAAAGAGAGTCAGTACAGCGGGGCGTGAGCTGACTCTCACAGATGTTTGCCCCATAGTCTTAGTTTCGAAACTCTGCCGAAATTCCAACAGCCTTACCATCGGTGGAAAAATCAACGAAAGACCATGTGAGCTTACTTTGGATACAGGCGCATCGCATTCAATTGTGAGGAGAGACTTAAGTATTTGATAGACGACGAGTAACGCCATTAAATGGGATCCAATTGAGAACAGCGACAGGAGAAATTGCACAAATAGTAGGAAAAGTTACAGCGAGTATTCTTATCGGCAATAAAACTGTGGAACATGATTTCACTGTTGCAAACATCACCGATGAGGTGATTGGCGTGGACTTCATGATTCGACACGGGTTCACTTTGGATCTTAAGAAAAAACGTTAAGATATGCCAATGTAGAGTTGCCTTTAGACATTGGCTGTGGACAAAAATTAACAATTGCAAGAGTCTA
The DNA here is from genome assembly GCA_949775025.1 of Tricholauxania praeusta. NCBI lineage: Eukaryota > Metazoa > Arthropoda > Insecta > Diptera > Lauxaniidae > Tricholauxania > Tricholauxania praeusta. Next base: position 106,071,852 of record OX459028.1, read on the forward strand.
CATAAGTGAGCGCTGTCGAATTGAACCCAACACCGAAGAAATTATTTGGGCCACAACAAATGAAGACTGTGGGACAAGCCATCTGTGGGTAGTGGAAGCAGATAAGAAAAATGTAAAGAAAGACCTGATTATTGGAAAGACCCTAGTAAACACAGGAACAGACAGAAAAATACCGGTGCGAATTTTGAATTCAACAAATAAGCCAAAATGGATGCAAAAAGGTGAACTTATAGCGCAATGTGAGAAAGTTACGGCTGTGATAAATTGTGAAAATAACCAGCAGAACACACAAGGCCCAACTTTAACGAAATCGTCGGCCATGGAAGTATTGACAAAAGAATGGACGAAGGAGTTGTCTGCCCAGATCAAAAATAAAGCAAAAAGGTTTCTGCAAAAACATTGGCGGATATTTGCGTCCAAAAGAGAAAATAATGGCCGAACATCAGTTGTCAAACATCGCATTGATACAGGTGATTTTCAGCCGATTCGTCAACCTCCAAGGAGGCTAGCACTCGCTAAGAGAGAAGAAGTGACGGGCCTTATAGAAGATATGGCGCGAGAAATGTCATTGCACCATCAGAAAGCCCATGGAGTTCACCGGTCGTACTTGTGAAGAAAAAGGATGGAAGTATGCGATTCTGTGTGGATTACAGAAAATTGAATGACGTCACTAAAAAAGACAGCTACCCGTTACCCAGAATCGATGATACACTGGATACGTTATCTGGAGCAACATGGTTTTCCACCCTGGACTTACAAAGTGGATATTGGCAGGTGGAAATAGAGGAAAAAAACAAACATAAAACTGCCTTTAGTATTGGGAATGGTCTATGGCAGTTCAACGTCATGCCGTTTGGTCTTTGTAACGCTCCAGCTACGTTTGAACGGTTAATGGAACGAGTTCTCAAAGGACTACACTGGAAGACTTGTCTAGCTTATCTCGATGACATAATCATCATGGGTAAAGATTTTGATGACCACTTGAAAAATCTGGAGGAAGTGTTTGAGCGCTTGGAGGCAGCTGGACTAAAATTAAGTGCGAAAAAGTGCTCACTTTTCCAGCGTGAAGTCAAATATCTGGGGCACAAGGTTACGTCAGAAGGAATACACACAGATGAAGATAAAATAAAAGCTGTGAAAAATTGGCCACGACCATCTAATCTTCATGAGTTGCGAAGTTTTCTGGGTCTATGCACTTATTACAGACGCTTTGTTCCTGGTTTCGCAAATGTTGCAGGCAATTTACATGAGCTGACACAGAAAAATCGAAAATTCGAATGGAGTGGGGCACAGGAAACTGCATTCCAAAAGCTGAAAGAATTACTGTCTACAGCGCCAATACTCGCGTACCCAATACCCGGCAAAGAATTTGTATTGGACACCGATGCGAGTGGCCATGGTATTGGAGGAGCTTTGTCCCAAATCATCAATGGACAAGAAAAAGTCGTCGCATATTTAAGCGAAATTCTGTCGAAACCTGAGAGGAATTATTTCGTAACTCGGAGAGAGTTACTGGCAGTAATGGAATGCGTGAAACACTTCCATAAGTACTTATATCGACAGTACTTTCTCCTGAGGACAGACCATGCGGCATTAAGGTGGCTACTTCAATTCAAGAATCCTGAAGGTCAAATCGCACGGTGGATAGAACGCTTGCAGAGCTATGATTTCACCATGGAACATCGCAAAGGAAGCCAGCATGGAAATGCGGATGCACTTTCCTGTCGTCCATGTAAAATTGAATGCGGTCATTGTTCACGAACGGAAAATAAAGCTGGAACAATTGATGTGCGCCTTTTGAACGTTTTGCCTGAAGAAAAGTGGACAAAAGAGGAGGTAAAACGGGACCAGCTCAGTGATACAGATTTGGCAACTATAATAAAGTATAAGGAGCTGGGTAGGAAACCGGCGTGGCAAGAAATTTCAAATGAAAGCCAAATCTGTAAAGCATACTGGGCGCAATGGCAAAGTTTGGAGTTGCATGATGGTTGTCTCTACCGAATCTGGGAAAGCGAGGATGGTAAAACTCGCTCAAAACTGCTGGTTATTCCATAGGCCAAATTTAAGGAAATAATCGAGGATTATCACAATGGATCGAGTGGTGGACATCTGGGCATGACGAAAACCACAGAGAAAATAAAGAAACGGTTTTATTGGGTAGGATGCCAAGAATCAGTTGCTGACTGGATCCGCCGTTGTGACCAATGTGCAATTGCTAAAGGACCAAGGCAACGCACTCAGGGAAAAATGCATCAGTATAACGTTGGAGCTCCCTTTGAGAGGATAGCCATGGATATAGCGGGACCTTTTCCAATCAGCAATGCAGGAAATAAATACATCCTTGTGGTAATTGGTTACTTCAGTAAGTGGCCAGAAGTTTATCCCATTCCCAATCAAGAAGCAAAAACAGTTGCAGACATTTTCATCAAAAATTGTATTTGCCGATATGGAGCTCCACTTGAGTTGCATTCCGACCAAGGGCGAAATTTTGAGTCGACACTTTTTAAGGAGGTTTGTGACATGCTTGGAATACAGAAGACATGTACCACAGCTTTGCATCCTCAGTCCGATGGCATGGTCGAAAGGTTCAACCGTACTCTAGAGGAGCATTTAAAAAAGGTTGTCGATAAAGGACAAAAAGATTGGGATGAGCATCTACCAATGTTTCTGATGGCTTATCGGTCGTCAATACACGATACTACTACAGTCACGCCAGCAAAAGCCATTTTTGGTACAGACTTAAGGCTTCCAGCAGATTTGAAGTACGGAGTAAGCGTTGTCGCAGAAACGACCCATGCTGACGATTACATGTCGAGGAAAAGAGAAGAATTAGCAGATATACACGAGCTTATCAGGAGACGTACTCAATTGGCTAGCGACAAGATGAAAGCTCGGTATGACCTGCGAGCAAATACTGAAGGGTTCAAAGAAGGTCAACTAGTGCTGCTACATAACCCACAACGAAAACGAGGCTTGTCTCCTAAATTACAGACTCATTGGGAGGGACCTTACCGGATCGTCACAAGGATTAATGATGTGTATCGAATCCAAAAATACCCCGGGAACAAAAGTAAATTAAAGGTAGTCCACATCGAAAGGCTGGCACCTTATACTAGAGACGGAGAGACTCTTGTTCGGGACGAACAAGTTTAAGCGGAGGGCAGTGTAGCGAAATTTGGTTTACGCCAGAAAATTCTCGAAATAAAAACCAACAAAAGGAAAATAAACGATACTAGCTAGCATCGCTGGCTGTATAAAGACTTTTACACCATCTAGCGGCCAAGTGCAGTTTTTGTAAATAAAAATGAAATTATCGCCGTCATACAACGCCATCTAGAAGGTATTGAATTATTCGAGAAAGTAATTGTGAATTTCACGCCGATACGCCATTTGGAAGAAACTGGTAAATTGTGGATTGCACGCCGATACGCCATTTAGAAGGTACTGTATTATTCGAGAAAGTGATTACTGCAGTATAAAAGGTTGTCATCTGAGCTGTCGTACTCAGTTGAATTTGAGCAATATAAGTGAACAGTTGATCTTAAACAGTGAAGAAGAACAGTTGAATCGAATAGAATTTGAATGTTAATGAAATAAACAATTGTAACGTGTAAAAACTAACTTTTGTGATTTAAATAAACCATTTTATAATTAAATCAGCTTGTGTGTTTTTGATTGTTACACAATCCAGTGATCGAACTCAGAAAAGTGTAAGAGATCGAAATTATCGTCTAAGAGGCAGGAATTTCGTAACAATATATTCTGGATGGAAAAAATATGCGTTGTTTTCGATAACCGGACGAATGACCAACTGTACGTCTTCCGGAAGTTGACGGATCCATTTAATATGTTAAAATACATGACGACTTCCATGACTTCTTCTTACGAGAAACCAGAATGGGTCGTATATTTTAACAACAAATTCTGTCAGTTTTTTCAATATTAAAGAAGGCGGTTGTGGTCTTGAAGCGGTTGTCAACCATCGAGCTGTACTCATATCGACGGGTTTCAGACTAGCTAATTCTTCATCGCACTCACCATAGTTGGCGACAATTAACATACGGATCAAGTAAAGCTGGTCGTTTCGCATATCCCAATCATCAATATAGTGTGGCATTTCACCAATGGCAATTGCTTCGAAATTTGGTGCAACAAGAAGATTTTGGCAATTCAGCAATCCTGTTTGATTTCTTCTGGCCAGATTCCTGGCCCCTGCTGTTTACCGAGGAATGTGTGTAATAGTTCTTTCAAAGGCAACCCGTTAAAATAAAAAGACACACAAACCACTGAAATGGCGTATGTAAGCGCCGTTCCATGCGCGCAATTACTTCATTTTTGTACCCAGTGTTAACATTGGTTACATCGCAACTGACAGCAATTAAATTATTCAAATTGCAATAATTTTCGATCAAGAAATCAACGATTGCTTTTTGAATTTCAACAGCATTGCCTTCTGTTGGTGTTTCATAGCCGATGAATTTCGAGTGAGGTTCTTTTACAAATGTCACATGTTCTTCGGTTATTAATTTTCCTGATAGAGCTGACCCTTTTTTTACCATCGAAAGATATGCATGTCAACAACCCATGATATATGGCTGCTGCTTCGGCTTCTTCTCTGAATTTTTGACGTTCTCTTTGAATTTTGTTATTGTCCATGATGAGGCCGTTGAAGAACATGGAAAATTGTTTGGCTACATCAGAAGAAAAACCTTTTTCCACTTTCGTATTAATCGCAATTTGCAAATCTTTAATAAGCATAGTGGCAAGCAGGGATCCAAAGCGAAATGACGAGTCACTTCGATCTAAAGCCGAACTGTAATTTCGCAGCCGAACGTCCGATACTTTCAATTGCATTTCGGCTGGTGGCGGTGATAGTTCTATGCGGTTTTTTTCGAATTCTTCTTCATCATCAGAGATCGGTTCATAAGCGCTAGCTTAAATGCTGAACGTAGGCTATGTTGATTGCAATCCTTCAACACTTTCCACATCAATCATTTGCACATCTTAAAGTGACATCAATCTTGGTCCACATTGATCGTTAAAAAACGCTAATTAGGAACAGTTCGTTCCACTCATTTCCATTGTATTTGTTTGGGGCTTTTAAAATTTCAAAATTTTTTATTCAATACATGCTTCAATGTGTCTGCGAATCGTTGTTCTCGATAATGTTGCAATGTATTTGAATACTTTTCCTTTAAAAATATTTAATTTTTTGTTGCCAGATTCAATATATTTCAGTGTAACAAATATTGAATCACATCGCGCTTTGTTGGCAATTTGCTTTTTTTCCTAATCGCCATTTTTCTTTTTTATTTAATTAAAAATAAATTAATTAATCTCCCTATTTTTTTTTTTACTTTTCAATTTTTTTTATTGGCTTAAATCATGCCAAAACAATCCAAGAATCAAAATCTACAGCGCCCAAGTACCGATTTAAACTCAAAATTTTTTTAAATCAATTTTTTCCAAGAAACTTTGATGAAGATGTATAGCATTTTGAAACTTCAAACGCGTTTTTCTCGAAACCATGTTTTCAAAATCGGCGTGCAGTATAACTCAAAAAGTTTACATCCGATTGACTTGAAATTTTAACAGTAGCTTTATTGTTTGATTATCTGTTGAAGTACACACGATTAAGAAAAAAAGTTACAAGCATTTTAAGTCGATTTTTTGTTAAAACATTTGACATTTCGCAAAAAAAAATTCTAAAAATATAATCATATGTACTTCAACAGAAAAAATCATGTAGATAATGAAATTTTCTTTTTGTTATAGGTGGAGTTTGACGAGACTTATACTGCACGGCGACGAAGAACCTTTTGAAAAAGCGGTTTACGGTAATCACTGCAGCCGCCATTTTGTAAAAAAATAGCAGTAAAAATTTTTTTCTCTTCAAGAGTTGTTCAATTCAATGTTATAGTATTTGTATACCTTTATTCTCAAATGTCCTTAAAAAAAAAGAATTAAAATGGCCTTGTTTTTTATAGCATAAGGGAGATATAACCCCTTAAGTATAATACTTTTTCAATATTTGAAGAACACTTTTTCAAAGCTTGATCAATACTGATTAACAAGTGATAGTCTTAAACTCCTCTTTATATAAGGACTGCCCCAGAAAAAAACGTTCGGTTTCATTTTGTTTGATTATACTCTACCTGATAATCTTATAGGTCTAAAAAGACACAATATTTGTTCCATATACAATGACGTTTAATATGATGTAGTACCAGGAGACCGATCAAGATCGGTTTTTCGCTTTGAGGTTGAAAAAGTCGAAAAAATGTAATGCAATTGAACGGGGTCAAAACAGGAAAACAAGTTAAAAAAACATGAAAAAAGTTGATTATATATGAAAAATGTTGAAAAACGTAGAGAGAGGTTGAAGCAGGTGAAAAAGTTTAATAAACTCGATAGTATAATAAAGTGTTGAAGGAGATTGAAAAACTCAAAAAAAGTTGAAAGTCTCGGAAAAAGTTGAATGAGGTTGAAAAGCCGAAAAAAGTTGAATGTGGTTGAAAAAGTCCAAAAAATATGGAACGTGTTGAAAAAAGTTGAAAGAGTTCGAATAACTCGAAATAACTGGAAAATTCGAAAAAATATGAAAAGTGTTGAAAAATGTTGAAAAAGTTGAAAGAGTTTGAATAATTCGGAAAAAGTTGAATAAGGTTGAAAAATTCGAAAAAATATGAAAAATGTTGAAAAAAGTTTAAAAAGAGGTTGAATACCTCGAAAAAAGTTGAGTAAGGTTGAGAAATTCAAAAAAATATGGAAAATGTTGAGAAAAGTTGAAAGAGGTTGACAAATGTTGAAAGAGGTTGAATAACTCGAAAAAATTTGAATAAGGTTGAAAAATTCGAAAAAATGTGGAAAATGTTGAGAAAAGTTGATGGAGGTTGAAACAGTTGTAAGAGGTTGAATAACTCGAAAAAAGTCGAAAAAATATGGAAAATGTTGAAATAAGTTGAAACAGTTGAAAGAGGTTGAATAACTTGAAAAAATTTGAAAGAGTGAATAACTCGAAAAAAGTTGAATAAGGTTAAAAAATTCGAAAAAATATGGAAAATGTTGAGAAAAATTGAAAGAGGTTGAAAAAAGTTGAAAAATGTTAAAACTCGAAAAAAGTTGAATCAGGTTGAAAAAGTCGAAAAAAGTTGAATAAGGTTGAAAATTTCGAAAAAATATGGAAAATGTTGAGAAAAGTTGAAAGAGGTTGAAAAATAATGAAGCAGTTGAAAGAGGTTGAAAAACTCGAACTAAGTTGAATGAGATTAAATATATTAAAACCAAATTTTGTTAGGATCCCTCATATAGTATACAAAATATAACAAAATGTTTTAAGCTTGTATGGAAGGTGCCACGCCTACTAATGTAATCCAGTCAACATTCATATAATTTCAGATATTATTGTGACCGACACCTCTACACCAAATTTTAATGAAATTACTCCCACAGCACACTTAATATAACTATTAACGTTTTTTGCATGTAGCGGAGGTGCCACGCCTACTGATGTAATCCCATCAAAATTCATTAAACTTAAAAGGTTATGGTAACCGAAATCTCTATACCAAATTTTATTAGGATCACTCATACAAAGCACTAAATATAACCTTAAACGGTCTTAGCTTGTATGGGAGGTGCCACGCCTACTAATGCAACCCCGTCGAACTTCATGTAATTTCAAAGCTCATGGTAACCGATACCACTGTACCAAATTTCAAAAAGATTACTTCCATAGCACACTAAATATAACAGTTAACATTTTTTGCATGTAGGGGAGGTGCCCCGCCCACTGATACAATCCCATCGAAATCCATTTAGTTTCATAGCTTATAGTAACTGACATTTCTGCACCAAATTTCAAAAAGATTACTCTCATAGCACACTAAATATAGCATTTTACTTTTTTCGCATGTATGGAAGGAGCCGCGCCCACAAGTGTCGTTGCGTCCACTTTTGGTTAAAAGATACCCAATAGCTAGTGTATCTTATATGTTAAATTTCATAACAATAGCGTTGTTAGTTCTCTTATTATGACGTTTATAAATATTGTGGGCTGTGCCACGCCCTTCATCGAGTTTTGCCAGTATAGTGGCATAACTTGTTATAATGACTGCTTTCAGCGGTATTGTCTTCAAAATTTTAATGAAAATCGTAGGCGCCGTACATTGGGAAAAACATAGTCAAAACACGCGCATTGGAGGTACTTCAAAAGTTACAGGGATAAATTTATTTTTTCACTTTTTGTAATTTAAATACATCTAGCATGTCGAAAAACAATTTCGCAACTCATTTGACCGAAGAGCCTTTCGAAAATCGCCATCTTAAGTTGAGCTTCTAATGAAGTTATTTTTTTAATAAAAAATATCATTATCAATGCTTTATGTAGATATCAGTAGAATCAACATTTTTCAATGGAATCTTACCATTTCTTATGGGTAGAATATAAATATTCCCATAATTGATTTGTTGTTAAAATTTGATTTAAGTTGTACTTATTTACGAAGGTATGGGTAAATAAAGTTATGTGTCATTCTTTAAGACTTTTAAGAAAAAAAAAGTTTTTATGGACTAGAACTTTTTTGGTTCCACATGGATCTACTAAATTTTCTCAGTACTGATTATAAGAATCATTTACCTAAATGGTGGTATCAAAGTCAGCTGCAGGAGTTTAAAGAATATGTAAATTCTTTTTTTTCAATCAATTTCAAGCTTACCTAGCTTTTTTAATAATTATGCATATTAACACCTTTGAACTTACCTATCGGTTAGAGATAAGCTTTTATGCTTACTTGCTATCGTGATGAAATCTAAATATTCGCATTTAGATCAAAACAAATATGAATATGATCTGAATCTAGCAGTAGTCAGATCCTAAAATAAGTAGCTTATGCGCTTCTAACAAATAAACAAGTTAAGGTGTTGTCTTCGGCCAGGCCGAAACTAACATACCCTACACTACCTTTTCAATAAATGTTAAAAAGACGTTGAAGAGGTTGAATAAGTCGAAAAAAATGTAAAATGTTAGAAAGGTTGACAGAGGTTGAAAACAGAGGTTCGAAAATATATGCAAAAAGTTGAAAGAGGTTGAAAAAATTTGAAACAATTCAAAATTGATGAAAAAGTCGAAAAAATAAAGAAACTTATGAAGAAAGTTAAAAGAGGTTGAAAAAGTCGAAAGAATATAGAAAATGTTGAAAAAAATCGAATATAAATGAAAAATTTTAAATATGTCATGCCCACTTCTCCAATTCCGCCCACTTTTGGTTCAATAAATTATATTCGTGGTCGACATCCTCATATTAAATTTAAGCACAATAGCTTGTATAGTTTGCAATACATGCCGCAGTTAAATTTAAAATTTAGGGCGGTAACACACCCACTGGTACAATCCAGTCTGGTTTTAATCCAGAAATTGCTTTTCATAAGCAAACCTCTTACACCAAATTTTAGTATGATTGCTCACATATTTCGATAAATATGGCACTTACCGTATTTTATTTGTATGGGAGGTGCCACGCCCACTGGTGCTATTTCAGCCACCTTTGATTCAGATATACTCTATAGCAACTGAAACACTTACATTAAATTTCATAGCAATTGCTGCAATAGTTCACTTAAAACAGCGCTTACAAATTTATGTTAATTTGGGAGGTGCCACGCCTACTGATGCAGTCCCGTCAAAATTCATTTATTTTTACTGCTTACAGCAACTGACATCTATACACCAAATTTTATGAAGATTACCCTCATAGCACACTATCTATAACAATAAACGTGTTTTGCTTATATGGGAGGTGCCACGCTCACAGGTACTATTGGACCAAATTTTTGTAATAAGAGACCTTAAAGCAAGTTTATCTACCTCATTAAATTTCATAACGATTACATTGTTAGTTCTCTTAATATAACGTTTATAAATATTGTGGGCGGTGCCACGCCTTTGAGCGAGTTTTTTCAGTAAAGTGGCTGAGCTGGTATTGATGACTGTTTTCAGCGGTATCACCTCCAAAATCTTTATGGAAATCGTTTGTGCCAATTTTGAGATACTATACGGAATCAAAATCTTTAACAGTTGCAAAGTCCCACGTCCACTTTTTCGACTCCGCCCACTTTTATCTCAATTCAAGATATATTTGATATGTATCCGTTTACCAAATTTCATCGCAATATCTTGAACGGCTTACAAGATATGGTAGTAAAGATGATAAAATGTAGGGCTGTGCCACGCCCCCGGACGACCCTTTAGAAACTTGAAACCCAGCCTTATCCTAATTTGGTTCAGATGTGCACCAAATCACCAAGTTTCATCAAAATCGCTGCAACTTTTTTCAAAATTGGCCTTGGTAAATATACATAGAGTGTGGGCGGTAGGCGTGTCCGTCAACCGATTTCGCCCATTTTCAATAGCAAAATGCCTGCAAGAAGATGAGACCTGTGTGTGAAAGTTCAATTAGCTTTCTTGGTTTTTCCGTAAATCTGATTTCAACAGACGGACAGACAGACAGACGTACATCGCTATATCGACTCAGGTAGTTACGCTGATCAAGAATATAAATTAAACTCCGTCAATTAAAATGAAACATAGTTATTTTTAGTTTCCTACTATGTAGGCTTTTTTATTCCCTACTATGTAGGGTTCAAACCGAATAATACAAAGTCACTGAAAGAACTGACTGAAAAACCAAAAACCAAAGCTAACCTACCCCGAACCTAAAATCAAGCTTCTGCTGTTGCTCCGTCCATATCGCTGCCGGTGTTATTGTTTCTGTACTGTTGTTCTGTTGATATCGCTGCCGTTGTTGTTGTTGTTATTATTTTTCGGGTGTTTGATAACAGTTAATTTCTCACGCGAAAACTCCTAGACATGTCGTCAGCAATTTATTGAATTGACTGCGATAATTCTGTGGGAATGGAATGTAGAGTGGCTATTTGTGCAGGGTGTCTAATTAACCGGTGTTAACTTATATGTACTTTTCCAAACCTGCCACGCCCCCTTCGATGTGTTACAAACGGAGAGACAAAGTGAATATACCCTCGGTGTAGGGCATATATGTAATACTTCTATTGACTTGTTTGCCGTCAAGAGAAGACGTCTGTTTTATTTGCTCGTGATATTTTTGATTTTATTTCGAATATTTGCTCCATACGACTAATTGTTGCTTCTTAGTGTAATGGATGATTTCTGTGGTAAATGTAACAGAAGTTTTGCTAGAGGAGAAATCCAAATTGTGCCGTGCAGTGGATACTGTAAAAAAGTATTTCACCGAGGTTGTTGTGAGGGTCAACTCACTGAATACGACATCAGATTGCTTAAGCAGAATCGTAATTTAAATTATTTTTGTGTGGATTGTCTTGGTGTGCCGGTGAAGTTGGTAAAATGCCATGAATCTTTATTGGAGGCGCATAAATTAAATTTAGAAAAAATTACATATGTCTTTGAAGTGCAAATAAAAGCTTTAAATGATCAATTATTGGAATTAAAAAAATGCATTGTTGAGAAATTGAGTAAACATGAAAATGACTTTGCTTTGCATGTGAGAAATTTTTCTGATGAGATGTCTACTCTCAAAGACACAATATATGCAAACAATAATTTTGGCGCGGATGTTGCTGTAAATTGTGCTTCAAATATTGCTGCTGTTTCTTCGGTTCCGAATGTGTCTTCTGCTCCAGTTGTTAGTTCAGCTTCTATCTCTACATTCTCTGAGAGTGCAATAATTTCTCATCTCTCTGAGAGAATTTCTAACGGGAATCTCTACTTAGCTCAATCCAATTCTGCTAAGCCACAATCTCAAAACATGAGTGTTAGAAATAATATTAATGTTGATGTTGTTTCTCCGGGAGCTGGTTCTGTTAATGGTACTGCTGTTGATGTATCTCTCAAGATGAACTACATTTTACATCTGCTGATGCTGCTTGTGCTCATACATGGCAAACAGTGAGCAATAAAAAGAAATTTAAGAAACATTCTAAGTCTGTTATTGGGCTTAAAGAGAGTTCTGATCTTGATGTAATTATTGAAAATAAAAAAAAGTTTGTGCATCTATCCTCATTTAAGCCGACAGTGAAAGAAGATGACATTATTGAGTATGTCCATAAACACTCAACTATTGATAAAAATCATTTAGTTTGTTATAAACTTGTAAAGAAAGATGCTATTGTGGAAGATCTTAAGAGTGTCAACTTTAAACTCGGGGTGTCTGAAATATGCTATAGTAAAATTCTCAGTCCATCTCTTTGGCAAGAGAACGTGAAGGTGCGACCGTTTGTAAATTTTCCAAAGTTGGGAGAGAATGCAGAAACGAAATAATAACTAATAGCCCTAACAGCACTCATGTTAGCAAACTCAAACTGTATTACCAAAATACGTCTGGAATTAGAACTAAATCTAATATTATCTTTAATTGGACATCGCAAGCTGACTTTGACATTATTGTTTTAGTGGAAACATGGCTTAATTCCGATTTTTACGATGCTGAATTTTTTGATTTAAATGTTTATCAAGTGTACCGTAAAGATAGAGATGCGGAAAAAACTGGTCTTAATCGTGGTGGTGGTATTTTAATTGCAATCAAACGTTCGCTTAGCTCTTCAATTTTGATGATGCAGAATAGTGATACTATTATTGATCAATTGTGTGTATCTGTCAACAATGGTACAGGATCACTTTATATATGTGCCTCGTATATTCCTCCTAATAGTGCAGATGACATACATATATGCAGCGCATATTGATAATGTACTGTGTTTGCAACCGCTCCTGAGTAATACAGATAATCACCTCTGTTTTTTGGGTGATTTTAATTTAAGTAAGAAAATTACTTGGAATCTTTTTGCGAATGATCTTATGCCGTCTAATGTTAATAACGCATTTGAAATCAATTTTATTGATAGTGCTTTAAGTTTTGATTTAGCACAAATTAACTCTCTAGTTAACAAATTAAATAGAATCTTAGATTTAGTTTTTGTTTCAAAAAACTACAAAAACACTTTATCGGAGTGCTTAATTCCAATTTCTCCATCTAATATCCACCACATTCCTTTAGTGATTAATATTGAATTTTATGCTTTTATAAATTTTAAACATGAAAAAAATTCTTTCAATTTTGGACTTTGCAATTTTGATTTGTTAACTGATATTTTTGATCGGATTGATTGGAGTGTTTTGTTTTCTAGTAATGTTGTCGCAATTTGTTTTGAAGCTTTTAAAACTGAAATAGCAAAAATTTGTAATGAGCATATTCCTCGTGTATCAGATAAGGTGTATAAGTTACCTTGGTACACTAAAGGTCTTCGTAATAAATATATCAAATTATTTAAAGCTACTAATGATACCCAATATCATTCAAAATATGTTTTTTATATGAGGGAGTTTAATTTTTTAAATAAATTCCTTTACAATCAGTACATTTTACGTTGTGAGAATAATATCAAGAAAAATCCTAAATCATTTTGGAGATTTATTCAGTCAAAAAGAGATGGGTCATGTATTCCAAATTTTATGTCCTACAATGGTAATCAATCTTTTACTATTAATGACACTGTAAACTTATTTGCGGACTATTTTAGATCCAATTATGATGATACTCTGCCATGGTTTAATGAATCAATTTTAAATAATATAGACTCCTTCATGGACCTTGGTTTTCTGTCTCTGTCGGAATTTGATGTTTTCAGTGCCATGTCCTCTATGAAGATATCTGTTAAAAATGACATTGATGGCATTGCGTCCATTTTGCTAAATAAATGTGCTCGTGCTTTGTCTAAGCCTTTGTGCGATATTTTTAATAATTCTTTATTAACAGGTACCTTTTTAGATTGCTGGAAAATTGCATCCATAACACCAGTTTTTAAAAGTGGGATAAAAAATAAAGTATCTAATTATAGGCCTATTTCAAAATTGTCTAATGTTTCGAAACTTTTCGAAAGTTTTATAATGAAGAAATTATTCTTCGTGGTTAAGCATCATGTTTGTATTGAACAACATGGTTTTGTCGCAGGTAGGTCTACTGTGACAAATTTAGCACTCTTTTCGAGATACTGTATCTCATCCTTTGAACAGGGTTATCAAGTTGATGTAATTTATACAGATTTTACTAAAGCTTTTGATAAGGTTCCCCATAAGGCATTAGCTGCAATACTTGGTAAAATGGGTTGTCATTCATCTTTTTTGAAATGGATTCAATCCTATCTACAAGCTAGAATTTGTTTTGTAGAAATTAACAATGTTAAATCCTACTATTTTGTGGCATCGTCCGGTGTACCACAAGGTAGCATTCTTGGCCCACTGTTTTTTATACTATACATAAATGATATAAGTAAATGTCTTCTTGCAACTAAATTTTTACTTTATGCTGATGATTTAAAGTTATTTCGTAAAGTTTCCAGTTTAAGTGATATGGCTCTATTACAAAATGATTTAAATAATGTGTGTACTTGGAGCATAATTAATTGCCTACCATTAAATATTATGAAATGTTTTTCTATGAAATTTTCTAAGGCTAGAAATGTCCTTAGTACGACATATTGTCTTGGTGGTACTCCGTTACGGTTGGTTGATTCCATTCGTGATCTTGGTGTGGTGTTCGATTCTAAGTTCAGTTTTTCTGAACATATAAATTATATTGTCCCTAAAGCTTATTCTCTTGCCTTTGTGCGAAGGAATAGTTGTGAATTTTCAGATCCGCATTCTCTTAAGATCCTTTATAATTCTTTTGTAAGGTCTAGGTTAGAATATGCCTCTTTCATCTGGAGTCCTTTCTTTTCGACTCACTCGTTTAGATTGGAAAAAATTCAAAAATCATTTACTCGGTTCGCGCTGCGTTCCTTAAATTTTAATATATCTCAGCCCTCATATAATGCACGTTGCTTGCTCTTGGGTTTAAAATCTTTAGAAACAAGACGCAAGATTCATTCTGCTATATTTATTTACGACCTTATTTCTGGTTCTATTGACTGTGCTCCCTTATTACAATTTGTTGATTTTAGTATTCCTACAAGGATTTTGCGGCATAATGATTTATTTTATATTAAGCTCCATAAAACTTACTATGCTCTCAATTATCCTATTACTAGAGCCTTGTCATTATGTAATACTTTATTGGTTGATAATAACATTGATTTTTCTCTATCTAAAGATTATTTTAAGAATTTGTTAAATAGTTTGTTTTTATTATAGATTAATTTTATTTATTATTTAATCAATCATATATTTCTGTTGTTTAGTATTAATGTTAGTCTGTAAGGAATTTGTATCCAAAGGCTTTGATCAAATAAACATAAACATATGTTGCTACTAACCTACCTGCTCAGTGTGTTTGAAGTTCACCAAGATTGTTGACATATCTAAATGCTTCAGCTTGTTTTGCGCATGAGCTAGTTTTTTATGTGTTGATTTTTAAAAAATATTTTTAAACAAAATTGACTTATTTTGAAAAAATTGTAAACAAAATATATTAAATGCCAAATGGGCTCAAGGGCGGCGCAAAAAAAAATTAGATCTAATGAAGAAAAATAATTTTTTATTAATTGGAAAAAAATGTTGGTTTTATTTCGCAAGAAATTAACATCAATCTATAATGAAATTTCGACATTATTGATTGTTAAATAAAATAATTTGGTAAATTTATTCCTTACGTTCCTTTTTCTTCTACCAATTTTGAGCTTTCGTAAAACAATATTGTGTCAATATACATTTTGATAATTGCCTAAAAAGTTGGATCCTATGGTCGATCCGACCTTTCAAAAAAAGTTTCTAATTTAATATGAAATATTTGATATTCATTATTCAATATTTTGGAGGACTTTGTTCTCTAAAAATGTTTTTATATTTTTGTCTTCGAACTGGCTTGAATGTTGTCTTATTACTTTTTCGCAAGTCAGACAAACATCGCACACATCCTTGGAAGGTGCCAAAAATTGTCCCATACTTTTTAAGGCAGATAATGCCGGCAATTTATCGCCTATCAATTGACTGCTGCATGTTGCACATTTTATGTTTTTTTGAACTTTCCATACTACAAAATCAGCTATGTTTTGAACAACATTTTAAAAAAAAGTGGATAATCTCCATAATGTGTCAATAACGTCATGAGCGAAATGCATATTAAAATTTTACTCACCCATGCAATTTTACATTTTCGTTCGAATCTTTATTTTTTAAGCACAAATAACAGTACCGCGACATGTTTTAATTTAAAATCGAAATTATAATTTTTTGAATATGAATCAAATCTTGCGAGTTGAAAAAAAAAATGTTAATAAGAAAAAAATCTAACGCTACTGGTTTTCATAAAATCTACTGTCAAAATTCGGTCATGCGGAGTAGAGTTGATAGCACTTGACATGTCATATTCTGGGTGAACATAAATTGGCTATAGTAGCAATATAGAAGTATTACATATATGGTGTAGAGTATAAAAGTCAGAAGTGCAAGCGATGCTAAAATAAATTGAGCTTCAAACTTTCAAGATGAAAACTTACATTGAATTACTCTAATTTTTTCTTATGATTTCATTTAGTACTTGCTGGACTACCACAAGTGCCAAGGTATAGCGCTTAAAGTGTTTTTGTTGTATAGAAAGCGCCACCCTCCGTTGTCCAAAAAATTTAAAACTATGCTCTAAGCCTTTGCGATATCGAAGCAAATATAGTCTGCAAATTTGAGCTCAGTCGGCTCAGTAGTTTCCAGGTCTATAGATAACAAGCCGACATACATTCATTTTTATGCATATATTTTTATAAGAAAAGTGACCAAGCATCTAAAGAATTAAAAAATAAATTTTTTATTGAAATGCATCCAGTAGTTTTAGGGTAATGCGGAAACATTAAAAACGTAGATATTATTTTATTACATAGAGTTCGCTTAAATATATCCACTTTAAACTATTTTTTAAAAGTTTTTAGATGTCAAATTTCAAAATGCTGACACACGTGTTTACTTATTTTTGACTAGCTTCAAGAATCCGTTGACAGAACTGTGATATTTTAGTTTGGTTTAACACAGCGTAGTTCTTCAAAAGTCTTAACTTCCGGCTGTAGGATGTCAGTTCCTTGCGTTGGAAATTGAAAAAAAATCCTATCAGAAAATTTTTTGAAAATTTTCAAAAAAATGATCAAAGTACAAGTATCTAGCATTAACAGTATAGAAGTTATCGCTTAAAACAGGAAATGCGCGCGTTTTGCCTATGTTTTTCCCAATGTGCGCCGTTTTTGAGTAATATTGAATCAAAATTTTCAATTGTTGAAATATGCCACGTCCTCTTCTCCAATTCCGCCCATTTTTAGTACTATTAAAGATATTTATGATTTGCATCAGTCTACCAAATTTCATCAAAATATCTTAAATGGTTTGCGAGATATCACGTTATAAAAATTAACGTTTAGGGCTGTGCCACGCCCCTGTTACAGTCTTGAAAAACTTAAAACCTAGCCCAATCTTTATTTTGCTCACATATGCATAAAATCCCCAAGTTTCATCAAAATTGCTGCAGCCGTTTTCGAAAAAAAGTTCAGTCCTGTACATATATACATACAGTGACTCACAAAACTGTTCACAAAAAAACATATTTCTGGTTTTAAGGCTGTATTTTTTTTTTGTAAAAAAGTTTTTAAAAAAAAAGTATGCAGAAAACTTGCAAATTCATTTTTCTAGCTAAAAAAAATCAAAACTAAAATATTCCACGTTTTGTTTAACTTGGGTAGTTATTTTTATACTTAGTCTTTTGTGAACAGTTTTGTAACTTAAAGTAATAAAAACATTTTAAATTATTTTTTAATATGTTGTGTGGCCGCTTTTAGCTTTAGTGGTGAAGTGTATTTTCTTAGGCATACTCGTTTTCAATTTGTCTAGTATTTGAGTACTGATCACGGACCATTGCCCATTGGCGACCTTCCATATCTCATCCAGATTTTGTGAGGTTATTTGATTCATGGGTATTTTTTTTAAAAAATATTCCACAAATTTTCAATGGGTATAATTTCCGGTGACTGTGCTGGCCAATCCAAAGCAGGTAATATTTTGATCTCGAAGCCATTTCATTGTAATTTTAGCCATATACTTCGGGTCATTATCCTGCAAAGGGATGATATCGTCTGGCTCGTAGCCGAACTATTCCAGACTAGGTGAGTGTAAGGCCACTCGAATGTTAAAATAATCTCCTGCTTTTATTATTTAATTGCTTTTACTAAAAAACATTCTAGCTAAAAAAAATCAAAACTAAAATATTCCATGTTTTGTTTAACTTGTGTAGTTATTTTTATACTTAGTCTTTTGTGAACAGTTTTGTTTGTTTTTTTGTTACTGTATATATATATGTCATATATATATTGTCACTGTATATATGTATGTACATATAAACATACAATTTTTGCTCGCTTAATAATAGTAGATAACACTTAGTGATAGCACTTTTAACGACAAAGATGTCGAGTTTTATTTTAGGCTTGCATCAGGACAATGATCCAAAATATGTCTCTAATGCTTGTAAGGGCTGGCTTCAGAGCAATAGAGTAGAAGTTTTTGGTTGGCCTGCCTCGACCTAAATCCTCTTGAGATCCTGTGGGATATTATTAACATGAATATCATCAGAAAAAATAGAGAAACCACGGAAGATCCCTTCAGTCCTTAAAAATATCCTGGGAAGGGATATCGCAGGATATCATTGAAAATTTAATATCCTCTATGCCTTAAAGAGGTGCGTATGTCGTCCAGAATATAGGATTCGCAACTAAGTACTAATTTTAAAAGTTTTTATTTACCATAAAAAAGGGGGTGCTTTAGTTTTGTCCGTTAAGTTTTCGGGTTTAAAATGTTCCTTTAATGTTAACTGTTTACTTATGAGACGCAGAATTTTTTTAAATTTTGTTTGTCAAGAATAAAGGTATAGATAAATAAAATAAATACTTAACATGGTTCAATAACGTTGTTTTCATAAAAAAATTGTGATGAGAAAAAAATGTACTCAGGGGGTGCTTTAGTTTTGGCCAATACTGTATACAGGTACAACATATTCAAATAAATCTGAAATTGGAAACATGACCCCATTTCCCCTGTCCGCTTCGCGTGAAATGCCTGATATGTCTGCCGCTTTATGAACAACAGTAATATTCGAAACGATAAAGCAGTATATCAAAATCGAGTTCGTTAAATAATCTGTCTGCCTACCTTGTTAAGGATGATATACTGCGTGTTGATGGAAAAATAGATGATGCGTGTGTATTTGAGCATTCGAAGCGACCTATAATTCTACCACGCAAAAGCTATGCAACAACTTCAATTATTATGAAATATCATATAATGTTTCATCATTCAAACCATGAAACGGCCGTGAATGAGCTTCATCAGAAGTACTATATTTCACGTTTTGCGCCAGGGATGCGCACAAAAATTTGTTCGCGAGCTGGCGGCTACAACAACATCAGTTTACGTAAAAAAATGAAAAATGTTTTGCGAAAAAATTCCAAGTATTAACGAAATTATGGAATAGCTGCGGCAAGATAGTTCCATGTAAACAAAAACCTCAAGGTGAAGGAGCAAATGAATTGAGAACAAAATCACACAAACAATAAAGTGCGTTGAAGAAAAAATTACAGGAACAAAATACATGTGGTGATTGCGGACCAAAATGATTTTGCTCGAATAACGGAAAGAGCTCGAGATGGGCTCAATATTTTTTGTTATTGATGTAAGAGCTAAAAAAGCTATTTAAGCTATGGGATGCGCATCCCTGTTTTGCGCAATATCTTTAAGTCACAAATACGAAATTGTCAAATGTGCAAGATTTTAAAGGCCAGACCCGAACCACCGCAATTGGCTAAGTTGCCTTGTGAACGACTTTCTGCTCATTTTGCTCCGTTTGCGTTTACGGGCTTGGACTTCTTTGGCACAATTTTAGTATTATTAAATCGACATAAGGAGAAAAGATATGGTGCTCTCTTTACATGCCTGACAGTGAGAGCCGTTCATGTTGAAGTAGTTTATACTCTTAACACAAGTTCGTGTTTATTGACGATTAGAAAATTTATTGCACGACGGAGTACGCACTGAGAATTTTACAGCGATAACGCCACCAATTTTGTCGACACTGAAAAAGAACTACGAGAAGCCATAAAAGAAGTAGATACCGATTAGTTCGTACGCAACTTTGCTTCAGCTATAACAAAGTGTAATTTTATTCCTCTCGCGTCACCACACATGAGAGCGACTCGTACGTTCCATAAAAAACGGCGCTCTATAAAATATGACCTATGCGGTTGGCTAGTGACGAGCCACTACAAAATATGATGGCAGAAGCTGAAAATATAGTGAATACGCGCTCATTAACGTATGTTCCAATCGACTATTCAACTTCAGAAGCAATGACACCGAATCATTTCTTGCTGGGGTGCTCCAATGTCATGAAACCACTTGCGAATTTCACTGATAAAGAGATAGCACTCAAGCAAAGTTGGCTCTGCTCACAAAAATATGCGGACCATTTTTGGAAACGTTGGGTAACAGAATACCTACAAACGTTTACCTGTAACGAAGTCCTTAAAGTTGGGGACTTGGTAGTCATCGTTGACCCTGCATCTCCGAGAAACGTTTGGCCTCATGGAAAGGTGCTAGTGACAAGACTCGCTAAAGATGGCCAGGTATGCAGCTCAAAAATTGTAACGGCCCATGGCGTCATGGAGAAGCCTGCCACGAAGATTGCTATTTTGGCAGTAGAGCATTAGTAAGGCAACAAAACACATCTTGCTATACTGTTGGGGAGAACGTTGCCGCCACTGTAAAATAATATTTTTTTTTTCATCGATAATTATCGGTTAATTTCGCTGGATAAAATTGCTTCACTGAACATAACTTTGTTTGAGATTGAAAGGTCTAGAACTTTGACTTAAGTAACGAGAAAACGCGGGTAAATCTTCATTTCGTCACACCACAGGAAAAAAGGTTTTAACCAGCTAAGTTGGTGTCAAAACGATAAGTATGTATTCAACAATAAAATTTGAAGAAGAATATGTAATCACAATGTTTTACAGATTGTTAATTTTTGAAGATATTAAGCTAGAAGTGATTTGTTGCTAGATAAATTGGATTAGTTGCACTGCTTAAAGATTACATTCTAAATTAGGCGCCAAGGATTTACTATTTTTTTCAGCCGAGGCTAATTTCCTCACCAATGTTTCTTTCAAAAGTTATGGCAGTTTTAAAATGACGTGTTCACTATATTTTATTTGTCGTCAACTCAGCATATGCTTTTCATCTCATTACGTCTTCTTAAAACAGTTATAACTTTTGAAAGAAGCATCTTAGAGCATCATTCGAGAGCTCAGAAAAAATTGTGCTACGTGATTGAGTATGTAGTAAATATTACAAAAATTGTATGTAGCCTATATCTATTCTATTCTCAAAAATTATTAAAATAGCAATTTTTCGTGTAAGTAATCCCAAATATCTCAAAATCATGACGCGATGGGTAAATTCTGAGCTCGGATTCCACGCAGCAAATTACTTCAAATTGCAGCAATAGTTCAATTAAAACAGCGCTTACAAATTTATGTTAACATGAGAGGTGCCACGCCCACTGATGTAATCCCGTTAAAATTCATATAATTTTAAAGCTTATAGTAACAATTTCTTCATACTTATGACTTTACACGTAAAAATTCTTCCGGTAAAAACCTATAACTTCTCACAAAGAGAGAACATAAATTGATCTCTCATTTCCGTTCTCACTTACAGGTTTTTCGATTTTGGGCTGAAATTGTACGGGAACGCAACTATTTTATAGGTTTACAAACAGTTGATTCCGTACAGAAAGTTTCGTTCTTTGCACAAAAGTAACTTGTATTTTTATAAATAACTTGACATTTTTATAAATATCATGATATTTTAATGAATATCTTGTTATTTTTATGAAAATCAACTGATTCGACTCGGGTTTCGGCATTGCAATGCATATAGCTCCAAAACGGCTGGGCGGCCCACTATCAAACTTGGCACTAAGTATAAGCATACTATAAGCTTTTTTTTAATGCACTAAGAAAAATTTTTTTGTTAGGCGAACATTGAAAAAAACGATAAAGAAAAATATTTCTCATTTTTTTCAGTGTATTTTTTTTTTATTTTTGAAATCCAATTATGAGGTTAAAAAGACCAATAAACGAAGTATAAAATCCAGCAGTTAATTCATTTTACCAGACTTTTTTAAGCTGAATAATGGCATTTGAAGTAGTGCATACCTTACGATTTCTTTAATTTTCAAAGATCCATATCTTGTAAACCAGTGTTGCCATTCTAAAAATATTTTGTTTTTGTGTCGAGGTCATGTACAGGTACAACATATTCAAATATATCTGAAATTGGAAACATGACCCCATTTTCCCTGTCCGCTTCGCGTGAAATGCCCGATATGTGAGATAATTTTGATTTGAGAACACAAATTTTGGATAAGGAAAGGAAATACATAAGAATATACTTTAGAAAGTCTCCGCATACAAGAACAAGTAATGAGCACAAAATAAGACTCTCTCAGCTCTCTACTTTTAGGTTAATTTTGTTGCTGCTAGGCTGTGATTGAATTTCTGTGATTATTTATTAATTTAAAATTTTTTATTGATATATTCAGTTCAATTAATTTCAGAGTATTTAATGTAAACTAATGTAAATAAATTGACATGAACTTGAAGTGCGTAACGTTTTTTTTAGGGGTTTGCAAAGTTGAATTAATTTCAGAACTTACTAGGTGGGTCAAAAATTAATTTATAGGGGCAGTTCCAAAATATTGCCTCGAAATATTGTCTGATTGGTATATGTTTGAAGCTTTTGTTTTTTCTAGAAAATTTCAGTTTTATTTATCTTAGTAAGTAGAATAATATTTTGCTTAGTTTTAAGAAAAGACTGGGAAGGAAATCACTACATCTAATAGAATTAGACGATAAGAACTTTTTATTGATTCTAATTTAACCTGTCAGTCAAACATTGAAAACTTTAATTATTTTTTGTTTTCATTTACTAAACCACGCGTATTAAACACATACACTGCTATGAATCAGTTAATAGCGTGGTTTTTATCTGCATATTTCAAGAGTGTAAGTCTCAAAACATTGCAACATTTTACAATGGCAACTATGGTTGTACTTTGTAAATGTTGTACTCAAACTTGTGCACGTAAATTTTTTCGAGTTTACACTTTGTCCACTGGTTTCCAAACACTATATTTCCTTGAAAGCAATGGGAAATAATAAATCAATTCCCATTTCGACTCCTGGAATGGATCATAAATTAAATCATTGTTTTTTTTTTTGCGAGGGAATTAAAAAAATAAATTCCCAATTTCCTAAATGTGAGTTATTTTTTTCATTTTTAACTTTTTATTCCTTGAATATTATCGAAAATGAGTCCATTCTTTGTGCTGTGGAATTTAAAAATCGATTAAAAATTTAAAAATTTCTTGGAATTGAATTTAATTGAAAATTATGGAATTAAAGAGGTTGATTACGAATTGCAATATATTGGAATGAAATTTTAAATTCCCAATTTCGATTCCTTGAAAGGTTCCAGCGTATCGAAATCGAAAAGCTGAGCACTGTTTCATTGCAAATAATTGCAACGCTAACTTGTATTTTTGTATTAAAAGTAAGCTTACGTCCGGGATCTCGTGATTTTCAAGGCAGCACTATTACAACCGCAATGTTAAAATTTTACTAATGTTTACTTTAATTTTATTTTACAGAATTTTTAAACCAAATACAAGAAGAAAACGTAAATTCAAACGCACGTCTGTTGAGTGTGACACAAACATACAATTCGATTATTTAGAAGCTTCCTCCTATTCCGGCACTGCACGAAAACGTGTGCTTAAGCCGGAAGTTTATAAATCCACAATTTTCTTTTCGGGAAAGCGTAAGCGATCGAATAAAGATCGTTACAATGATTGTGAACAAAGTAAACTTCATTCTTTCAGCATGCCGCAACATAATAATATTTCACCACTGTCCAGCTATTTTCAGAATAATAGTATAAGACCCAGAAGCTTTTCGTCCACTTCGCAACCATCCTATAATCGAATTCTTCCGTTAAACAAAGGACTTGTATCAAAAATTGAGAAAATATCAAAAGTGCAAAAGACTGAACTAAGCCACATCAGTGACTTGAGTTCATCTAGCAATAAAAACGAAGACCTTATATCAGTTTCTGAAGTCAAATTAGGTGCAATATTGCAACCAATTGAAAACGATGATTGTTCCGCGCATATTCAATCTATTCTATCCAGAAAAAAATATCGATTAAAACGAGAAAAACTCAAAACTTTACAGTTTGATGAGCAAATTTCAATGGAATGTGGAGAACTTTATGATTTTTTAAGTTCAAGCTCACTGAGTTCTTCGGACTTGGATAATGAACAGACCAATGATACTGACAGAGAAGGGGATGACGAACTCACTGATTGGCCTGGAAATGAAGGAAATTGTCTCTTTGATTCAAAATACGATCTTAAAAGAAAACTAACAAAAAAATCTCATTTAATTTCTCTAAAATCGGAGGACAATACTTCAATTATAGAAGATGACACGCTTATGGGAATTGGGGAATGTCAAGGTGAAATAAAGGATACATTTGAAGTAAAGTATCAACCATCCGAGCCGATTGCAATCAATAAGAATATATCTTTTCAAAACTGTCATAATTTTTCTAACACTAATATAATTATTCCCTTAAAACAAATCGAGAGTGAAATGTCAGGAGAAACATCAAATACATTTTTGTCTTCACCACCTTGTCAGCCAGTACGTGAGATAAGAGCGGGGTGTCGGAGAATTAAATGTGAAAGACCTGGGTTTAGCATTAAAACAAGTGTAAACGAACGACTAGCAAGGTTTTTACAAGATGCACGACAAGCACAGATTCGATTGCCTGATATTGAAATATATGAACATGATAGCCTTATTAACTTGGCTAAGCTCTATTCACTGCAGATGTCTTTGGATAAAGGATGTGCCGTTCTAACAAAAACTAAGTAAGTCATGAGAAATATGTTCCTTAAATATAATTTGACAGAAAGATTAAATTAATATTCGAATGAATTTGGCTTGACTCAAGCCAGTCATAATCATAAGGTTTTTCATAGAATGTTTGTAAATTTGTTTTTTAAAACTTTATTATTCCGATTTGTTATACAGCTCAACATCGAATTAATAAATTACAATCCTTAAATTATGAAGTACTTAGAACTAATTTTTGTATTATAAATTTCTCCCCCTTATAACAAAATCTTAATTTTTCTTCTCTTTGAGACAGTGTTTTGCATTAATCTAAGGGGAATAGGCAAATATACATTTTGGACATCGCCAGAGGCGACTCCGGGTCTAGAAAAAGTCCGTTTTGGGTCAATAAAAAAAAATTGTTTCACCAATTTGTCAGGAAAGGTTGAAATTGATTTTGAACATCATTAAGAGCGGCCTCGAAACCTGGAACGATCCGTTTTGGAAAAGGATTTCGTCGAAATTTTTTTTCACCAATCGATGGAGAATGAACAGATAGGGATTTCAACATCATAAAGAAAGGTAGCGCTGCTCTAGACTCGTTTTCAGAAGAATAGCAGAAGAGCCCGTTTTAGATCCATTTTTGACAGCTATTGCCAATCGATGGGAAAACGTCAAAATAGATTTTGGGAATCACCGGTAGGGTGCTTGAATCCAGGCGGACCCGTAAAACCGATTTGAAACCCATTTCATTAAAAATTGACGCTGCAATCTATAGCGAAAGTTTTAAATGGAATGGATGCACAGTTGCATAAACTGACTTCAGTCAACTCATGCATAGTTTAGTTGGGCCTTCAGCTGTGTAATGAAGAGTACTTTATAAAGAATGGAAAGTGACAAATAAAATTTAAAAAATGGAAAAACATGCAAAAATGCAATTCGGTAATTTTTCGTTCAATTTTACATAACTTTTCCATTTCTTCATAGATTTTCTTAAATAAGGGCTGTCTCAGAAAAAACTTTCAGTTTTATTTTGTGTGATTATACTCTACCTGATAATCTTATAGGTCAAAAAAGACACAATATTTGTTCTATATAAAGTGACGTTTAATATGATGTTAGTATAACACTTGGTGATAGCACTTTTAACGACAAAGGTGTCGAGTCAGCTACAAAAAGTCCGCAAACTCTTATTGTACACATACCTTCAAAATCCAGAGTTAAAATATTCAGCTATATCAAAAATAGTTGATGCATCAGATATAACTATTTTGACAGTTATTTCTAATTATAAGAAGGGTCTTCCTGCTTCACAAAAAAAAGTTTCTGGCAGAAAACCAAAATTTTCTAACTCAAGGGTAGTGGCAAAGGTTAAAGGTATTTTCAATTAGAATCTCAGCACCTCAGTGCGAGATATGGCGGCTAGAGCAAGGATAAAGGAAAAAAGTAAGCTGAAAGCATACAGAGTTCAAAAAGTACCAGACCGCTCTGATGAAAAGCAGTTGATGGCTTAGATACGAGACCGAAAATTGTATGAAAGGTACCTGACTAAATTTGATTGCTGCGATATGAACGACGGAAGTTACGTCAAAGCAGATTTTAAACTGCTACCTGGGCACAAACGTCACCGAAGATAAAAAAACTTCGAAATTTTGGAAGCAATATATAGTTTGGCAAGTTATATGTTCCTGTGGCCTAAGAAGAAGTTTCTTTGTTACGCAAGGCACAATCAATTTAAAAGTTTATATAGACGAGTGCCTCGAAAAACGCGTTCTACCATTTATTCGTGCACATGAGGGTACAGTGATGTTCTGGCTCGATTTAGCAACCTCTCATTACTTTAAAGCTACGATGGAATGGTATCAAAGTAAAAAGATCAATTTTGTACCAAAAATAGTAAATCCGCCCAACTGCCCAAAACTCTGCTCAATTGAGAGATAATGGGCTATAATGAAAATAAATCTTCGAAAGAGTGGTAAACTACAAAAAACTTACAAAACTTTAGACTTAAGTGGAAAAGATCGTTCCGTTCTGTCGATGAAACACCTGTACAAAATTTAATAAAGGGCTATAAGAAAAAAGTAAGAAATTTTTATAAAAAAAAAATTGTTGATCAGTTTTTAGTTATTTATATTCTGAACACTAGCTTTTATTAATCAAAAAAAAAAGATCAAAAAGTTTATTGGGTATTTTTTATAACTGAGAAACAAACCAAAAGTTTTTTCTGGAACAGTCCTTAGTATCTTAAATTCTTCATAAATATATACACTAAGGACAAAGAACAAAATGATTTTTAAAATCATTTTTCTTATATAAATTTGCGGTTGATTTTGATTTGTTTTTTCGAAAATAAATAATATTTTTTTAGAAATATATTTATTTCCCTAAACTAATCAAAAAGTGTTGTGAACATTATTCATAGGAAATTTAATTACCTTTAATTTGACATATACTAGTACGTTTAAATATAAATATCAGCTCTTGAGATGTTTGTAATTAAGTAGAACCATCTTTTTTTTTTTTTTGGTCCTAAAATCGAAAATGACTGATATCTCGAAAACGACGTGAAAGAACAAAAAAATTAATGTGATTTTCGGAATCAGCAGCCGATTTTACATATGAAATGATTAATCATGTTCAAAGTTAATTTTGGCTGTAAACTACTTTTATTACACGCTTTTTCTTTTTAAAATTTTTAACGCTCCAAGGCCACACCACTTTTTATTCTAAAATATATCTTAATGGCTGACGAATAGTTCGACCACTCCGAGTTCTGAAACATGGATTTAGCGCTGCTTCGGGCAAACTAGGCGGTGTCGGAAAGTTGATGAAAAGTTGATGTTTCTAACCCATCATCATCAGCTGTCGGATTCGAAATTATTCCCAATTCCGCTTGGTTGAGGATGCTCTGCATGAAAAGACTTTTCATTTCCCTAAAAATTATTTACTTGAGGTACATTTATCCCCTACCACAACCTCTAAAGTATTCAACTTTTGAAAACTTTATTTAATGTTAATTTTAACGAAACAGTCTTTGTTTATAATAAATGAAATATCAAATTTTATTCATTGTAATCCAACGGCAGTTGCAGGAATTCGCTGATGCAACAAATCCCACGCTTAATTATACTTGCGCTTTATCATTCGGTGTATATATGTAAAGTGAGCGACAAAAGTCTACAGATCGAGAATCCGAAAACATAAAGGAAAAATGTAATTGCAGTTTTGTTAGAAACTCTTTTTTAATGATAAAAGCAAAAAAAAAAAAAAAAAAATTTAAAAAGCTATCTGAAAAAACAAGTTAAGGTGTTATCTTCGGCCAGGCCGAAACTCACATACCCTACACTGCACCGAAAGTCGCTTTTAAATAAATGTTAAAAGACGATTTGAAGAGGTTGAATAAGTCGAAAATTTAAAATGTAAAAAATGTTGAAACAATTGTAAAATACTGAAAAAGTCGAAAAAATATGGAGACCATTTAAAAATCCTTGAAAATGTCGAAATAATATGAAATTGTTTAAAAAGTTGAAAGAGATTAAAAAATGACAAAATTCAAAATCGCTGAAAAAGTCTTCAAAATAAAGAAAATAATATGAAGAAAAATGAAAGAGGTTGAAGCGTCAAGCGAATACATATGGTATATATTGGAAAAAGTTGAAAGGTTGATAAAGTTAAAAGAACATGGAAAATATTGAAAAAAATCGAATAAAAACTAAAAAATTTAAACATGCCATGCCCAATTCTTCAATTCCGCCTACTTTTGGGTTACTAAATTATATTCGTCATTGACATCCACATACCAAATCTTAGCCCAATAGGTTGTATAGTTTCATTTCATTCTTATTTCAGTCTATGGACAATAAATACTAGCATTACAAATAAATTATAAATAAATAACATTATAAAATATACATATAGTCCAGGAGAAATAGGGTTTCAACAACAAAATAATTCGTTACAGCAATCTGACAGCGGAATATTGTTGAATAAGCTCTTGTAAAAGAGGACAAAAAAATCGAACCGACAGCAGCTATCCGTTGTGGAATGGGGTGCATTTTTAGAGGTCGAACACAGTTTTTCACGATTTCTGGCTAAACTGTGCATCATATCAAAAAAAGTTTAATACAAAATTTGTAGGAAATAAGGAGATCTACAACTTTTGTCCTGATCATTTTCACCTTAACCTCAAAATTTTTCGAAAAAAACCGAAATTTTTAACTGCGATTCCTCTTAAAACTACACCTCCTAAGGAGTTCAGTTTTGGCTCACTTACTCTTTGTTTTGTCTTCTTTAGATCAATGGTAAAAAAAAAGTATACTGCAATGGAAAAATTTACCGAAAAATTGAAAATCTGTGGTCTCTCCGTAGAGTTTTGGTGTTTCGTGTGCAACAGCTCAAATCCTTTGTTGTTTTCACTGTATTTACCTTAATACACTATAATTTGAAATTGTCAATGCCACTACATAAATTTCCATTAAAAAAATAAATGAGAAAAAAAAAAATTTAATTTTTGGTCCAAGAATTATCAAAATTTTTTTTCTCATTTATTTTTTTATAGATATGTTTATTTTCGCTAGTATGCTGAGCTAAAGCTGTTGTCATTTTGTTTAGTTCGATTGTTTTTTTTTGTGTTCTTTTAATCTTATGTTTAAGTCTCTTTTTCTCTTTTCGTTTGTCCAATATATATTTTGTTGCAATTTTCATTGTTGTTGCCTGTACATTCTATTTTTTAGACAACATTGAAGTTTTTGTTATTTTTATACCCTACACCGAGGGTATATTCACTTTGTCTCTCCGTTTGTAACATATCGAAGAGGGCGTGGCAGGTATGGAAAAGTATATATATTCTTGATCAGCGTTACCACCTGAGTTGATTTAGCGATGTCCATCTGTCTGTCTGTCTGTTGAAATCAGGTTTACGGGAAAACTAAGAAAGCTAATTGAATGAAACTTTCACACACAGGTCACACCTTCTTGCAGGCATCTTGCTATTGAAAATGGGTGAAATCAGTTTACGGACACGCCTACCGCTCATACTCTATGTATATATACCCAGGACAATTTTAAAAAAAGTTGCAGCGATTTTATGAAAATTGGTGATTTGATGCACATGTGAACCAAATTAAGATTAGGCAGGGTTTCAAGTAGAAAAAGGATCGTATAGGGGCGTGGCACAGCCCTAAATTTTATCATTTATATTACCATATCTTGTAAGCCGTTCAAGATATTGTGATGAAATTTGGTAAACAGATATATATCAAATATATCTTACATTACGATAAAAGTAGGCGGAATCGAAAAAGTGGGCGTGGCACTTTTCAAGTGTTAAATATTTTGATTCCGTATATCTCAAAATTGGCTCAAACGATTTTCATAAAAATCTTAGAGATGATGCCACCGAAAGCAGTCATCAATACAAGCTCAGCCACCTTACTGAAAAAACTCGTTGAAGGGCGTGGCACCGCCCACAGTATTTATAAACGTTATATTAAGAGAACTAACAACGCAATCGTTATGAAATTTAATGAGATAGATATACTTGCTATAAGGTCTCTTCTTACAAAAATTTGGTTCATTACCTGTGGGCGTGGCACCTCCCATATAAGCAAAAAACGCTTATTGTTTTAGATGGTGTGCTATGAGAGTAATCTTCATAAAATTTGGTGCATAGATGTCAGATACTATAGGCTTTAAAAATAAATTAATTTTGACAGAATTGCATCAGTGGGCAAGGCACCTCCCACAATAACTTAAATTTGTAAGCGCTGTTTTGAATGAATTATTGCAGCAATTCCTACGAAATTTAATGTAAGTGGTTCAGTTGCTATAGAGTAAATCTGAATCAAAAGTGGCTGAAATAGCACCGGTGGGCGTGGCACCTCCCATACAAATAAAATACGGTAAGTGGCATATTTGTCGAACATGAGAGCAATCATACTAAAATTTGGTGTAAGGTGTTTGCTTATGGAAAGCTTTTTCTGGATCAAAACCGGAATGGATTGTACCAGTGGGTGTGTCACCGCCCTAAATTTTAAATTTAACTGCGGCATATATCGCAAACTATACAAGCTATTGTGCTAAAATTTAATATGAGGATGTCGATCACGAATATAATTTATTGAACCAAAAGTGGACGGAATTGGAGAAGTGGGCGTGGCATATTTCAAATTTTTCATTTCTATTCGATTTTTTTCAACATTTTCTATATTTTTTTTTTGACTTTTTCAACCCTTTAACTTTTTCCAATATATCCTATTTGTATTTGATCGACTTTTTCAACCTCTTTCAACTTTCTTCATAAGTTTCTTAATTTTTTCGAATTTTTCATCAATTTTGATTGTTTCAAATTTTTTCAACCTCTTTCAACTTTTTTAGACTTTTTCAACCTCTCTCAACATTTTGCATATATTTTCGACTTTTTCAACATTTTTCAACCTCTGTCAACCTTTCTAACATTTTACATTTTTTTTCGACTTATTCAACTTCTTCAACCTCTTCAACGTCTTTTTAATATTTATTTAAAAGGTACTTTCAGTGCAGTGTAGGGTATATGAGTTTCGGCCAGGCCGAAGATAAAACCTTAACTTGTTTGTTTTGGTTTTATGCTTAGAAAAAAGAGTGTTTATTGTTCTATTTGTTTTTGTAAGCCGTGTTTATGTTATCGTTGAAAAAAGTTTTTATATTTTCTTTGTTAGTTAAAGAAGGTATATATGGTAGAGAGCAATATTTTTTCCCAACTCTATTATTTATTGATTCCGAACGATTGCTGTTTTTATGCCCTACACCGAGGATATATTCACTTTGTCCATCCGTGTGTAACACATAGAAGGAGGCGTGGCAGGTATGGAAAAGTGTATATATTCTTGATCAGCGTCACCACCTGAGTTGATTTAGCGAAGTCCGTCTGTCTGTCTGTCTGTCCGTCTGTCTGTTGAAATCAGGTTTACGGGAAATCCAAGAGAGCTAATTGAATGAAACTTTCACACACAGGTCACATCTTCTTGCAGGCATCTTGCTATTGAAAATGGGCGAAATCGGTTAACTGACATGCCTACCGCCCATACCCTATGTATATATTATACCCAGGTCAATTTTGAAAAAAGTTGCAGCGATTTTGATGAAAATTGGTGATTTGATGCACATGTGAACAAGATTAAGATTAGGTTAGGTTTCAAGTTTTCAAAGCTTCCTACAGGGGCGTGGCTTTGCCCTAAATTTTAACCTTTATACCACCATATCTCGTAAGCCGTGCAAGATTTTGTTATGAAATTTGGTAAACAAGTACATTTCAACTATATCTTGAATTGTGATAAAAGAGGGCGGAATCGTAAAAGTGGGCGTGGCACTTTTCAACAGTTAAAAATTTTGATTCCATATATCTCAAAAGAGGCCTAAACGATTTTCATAAAAATTTTGGAGATGATGCCGCTGAAAGCAGTCATCAATACAAGCTCAGCCACTTTACTGAAAAAACTCGATGAAGGGCGTGGCACAGCCCACAGTATTTATAAACGTTATATTAAGAGAACTAACAACGTAATCGTTTTTAAATTTAATGAGGTACGTAAACTTGCTATCTTTTTAACATTTAGTTAAAAGGTACTTTCAGTGCAGTGTAGGGTATGTGAGTTTCGGCCTAGCCGAAGTTAGCACCTTAACTTGTTTGTTTTTATTTCATTTGTTGCTTGTTTTATTAATGTTTTTGTTGTTTTAGCGGGATAGCTATTTTTCTGTAAGATGGTTTTAATTTTTTAAATGTTGTTGCTATGGAAAAATGTTTCACTTAGATTAAGTGCATTTTTGATAAGATTTTTAGCTGTGGTATATTTTTGTTGTGGAGGATGATTAGAAAAGAAGTTAATAATTCTGCCTGAAGCTATATCTTTAGCGTACCAATTTGTGTTTATGTTATTGTTATTATTGTAAACTGTTAAATTCAGTGTTCGAAAATGTACAGTACGGTACAATTCAATCGTGATTTGTGACGATTTTAATATGTGCGCACAATTCAGTATTGTACTGTGCAAACACAATACGTTTATTTTTCCTTATAAAAATAGCGTGCCGAAGCGCTAACGAGTACACATACTTTTCATAAACGAAGAGTGCACACAACCAGTGCTGCCACTTTGGATAACATTTTTGTAGCAAAATTGCGTAGCAAAACGGCGAGCAGCGTAGCAAAAGTCAATAATTGGCTGAACTATCGTTTATTGAACAGTAAACTAAACATAAACTTTTTTATAAAACGAAAATATCACATTGAAATTCAGAATGGTGCAACAGTACATAACATAAATGTGATTAACAAATACAATTCACATAAATAAGAATAAATATAAAGCCAAATTTCCATGTGATCTTATCTTATCTTATCAAATATCAGGGAGGACATCACATGCTGTGAAGATAGCAAATGTATTCTATTCACTCTCGCATTCTCCAAGCGCATTAGGTTCTGTTCGCATGCTTTTTCTTTCTTAAAAAAATTTGATTTGACATCAATGATATGGGATAAGATAAGATCACATGGAAATTGGGCTTAATAGTTCATAAACATAGTATATAATTCATCTGATTATAATCTATTTAAGGCATCCATAAAGTGTCCTTATTTGAGATCAAACATTTTGCAGCCATTATAATATCTATGGTATCTATTTTGTAGGAGTTACTTTTTTTTATTTTTTATTAAATTGAGGTCTGAAAAATTCACTCTGCAGATGCACTGCTGTGTGGCAAAGCAAGCAATTTTTTTGAAAAGTAACTGGCATTAGAAATCATGAAAACTTTGTTTAGTTCACAATTCAGCTAGTGCTGATACAGAGTTGCCAATAAATTGGAAAATGTGTTTAATTAAAAAATTGCAGGAGAAAAAGTAAGAAAAATTATATGAATAATATAAAATTATATGGAAATGGGAAAAATGTAGCAAAATTGATACATTTGATGAGAGTGGGTAGCAATGTCGCAAATGTGTTATTTTTTGCTTAAGTGTAGCAAATTTGCTACGATAGTAGCAAAGTGGCAGCGCTGCACACAACCAATCTTCTTTTGTACGTCTCTGAGCACAGAACATAACTTTATTCTCATTATGTTTTGTGAAATAGAACGAAACAAAACCAATTCGTTACCATGTCAGACTTGCTTCTTCTTGCTGTGAGAAGCTTACATAAATGTGGCCACATGTTTCGATACTTTCCGAATTTTTCGACATATGCGACAAAAAAAATGTAAAAAAAAACAGTTTAATAATAAAAAAAAGTGTATTTTAAAATTTTTCAGAAAACAATAAAAAACCGTAACTCAGACTTAAATACATAGTTCATGATTATTCTAAATTTTGGAATTAAAAAAAAAATTGAACAAAAAAAAAAACAATTAAATTTTTTGTTGTTGAGTGAAATAAACGACACAATTGCGGATTGTACCGAGCCAAAGCACGACACTCTATTTCTATTTATAAAGTACATGCTACAGTGCAAACACAAATACAGAACAAAACAAAAGCCAACAAATGCACAGAACGATTCATATTTTGTACCTTACTGAGTACACATTTCTGTTTTGTGCTGATATTGTTTTGTGCATTGGATTGCACACTATAGAAAATAAATAAGGTTTTGTGCTTCGGCTCGGTACACAACGAATTGTACTGTTTATTTTCGAACACTGGTTAAATTCAAGAAATTTAGTTGTTTGTTGTTTTCTCTTTCTAAAGTGAAATTGAGTTTGTTATGAAATGTTTTCAGTTCCTTAAGTATTATGTGTTCATCTTTGGATTTGATGATGGCAAAGCAGTCGTCCACGTATTTTACTATAAAAGGAATTTCTATATTTTTTAATCCAAGATTTACTATAGCCGTATTGAGTAATTCATCCAAAACAATGTCTGCAATGGTGGGGGAAATTGGATTTCACATTGGCATACCATAATTTTGTAAATATATGTTTTGGTCATATGTAAAATAATTATTTTCTTTAAGACAAAATTCTAAGATATTTAAAAAACCTTTTTTCGGCATTGTGATAAATTTTTCATCAAAATTATTTTAATAGCTAAATGTATCGGTAAGTTTGTGAAAAGAGACAGGACGTCAAATGAAATCAATATTTCATCGAGTTTTATAGAAATATTTTCCGTTTTTTTCTTAAATTCGTAAGAGTTTTTTATATTGAATTTATCTGATACTAAATTTTTTAGAATTTCTCCGATGTATTTGGCAAGATTGTAGTACGGAACTTCATACGATGACACAATTGGACGCAAGGGAATGTTATTTTTGTGGATTTTCGGTAAACCGTATAATTTAGGTGCATTTGCCGCAGAACATAAAAGTTTATGACGCTGAAAAATATCGATGTAATTATTTTTGAAGAGTTCATTGATGATATTATTGTTTTTTCTTTGGAGGCTATCTGTTGGGTCACTTCTAGTGATTTTGTAAGTGCTTTTGTCATCTAATAGTTGTCTTATTTTGTCATTATAGTCGTCTTTGTATATGACAACAGTTTTGTTACCTTTGTCAGATCGTGTTATTGCAATATTTTTGTGTTCTTTAAGAAAATTTTCTGTATCTTTATAAACTTGTAGTATGTATTTTTCGATCGGTTTGTTTGTTGCTGTTATTGAATATGATGCAATTTGTTTAGCAATTTTGGACCTCGCTACTTCTTTTTGTTTTTCATCTTTAAGATGGTAGAGACCGTTTTCAAAATCAGCTATTATGTGTAGGCTGTTGAGATTATCTTTATTAGTGGGCAAGGCAAATTTGGGCCCAAGTGAAAGTATCCATTTTGAATCCTCTGGAATGTCTATATTTGTTAGGTTGATCAGCCAATTTTTATTGAAAATAATACCAGCACGTTTTCATAAATTATTAGATATAATCCTGATTTTATTAGAATGTATATCTTTTTTTGTTTATTATTGCTTCATAATGGATGTTTTGTTTTTCAAAGAAAGAACTGTAGTCATCTTCATTAATTGAGTTTTTAGTTTGTTTTTTAAATATTGTAGTTGTTTTTTTGTTTTTATTATCGTTTTATTTGTATCAGATATTTCTAATTTTAAGATTCTGTTTTGAAAAGTATTGAGAATGTTGGATAGTATTTTAATTAGGGACCCAAAATAACTATTATTTTCTTTTTTCAGATTGAAAAAATTGCCCAATTTTAATAATTATTTTTAAAAATTGATTTATAATTATTATGAATAAGAAATATTTTATTAGTTGTCAATAACTATTATTTTTCAATGGATTTTTTTTACGTTGAGTCTAACTATTATGAATAAGAAATATTTTATTAGTTGTCAATAACTATTGTTTTTCAATTGATTCTTTTTTACGTTGAGTCATAACTATTATGCATAAGAGATATTTTATTAGTTGTCAATAACTATTAATTTGGAAAAAATATTTTTTTACGTTGTTTTGAAAAAAGTGTTCAACAGATTTTCATTTTTGTGAATCTTTTTGCACCAATCGATGGGGAGGTGGAGGGGAGTCATAACTATTATGCATAAGAGATATTTTATTAGTTGTCAATAACTATTAATTTGGAAAAAATATTTTTTTACGTTGTTTTGAAAAAAGTGTTCAACAGATTTTCATTTTTGTGAATCGTTTTGCACCAATCGATGGGGAGGTGGTTTTTATGACATCACCAGAGGTGGTCATAAAAACTTTGCTTCAATCAATGAAAAGAGGTCTAAAAAGGATATTGACCATCACTAGAAGTAGTACCGATCCTTAAAAGTGCTCTATTTAGGTCCATTTCCGATTTTTTTTTGCAAAAAATCGATGGAAAAAGCTTTGGGCTTTGGCCATCACCAGAGTTGGTCCCAACTAAAAAAGTGGTCGATTTTGGACCGTTTTGAAAAAATAATTTTGTACCAACCGTTGGAAAGAGGTCGAAGTCGAAAAAAAGTACCAGAAAGTGCCCGATTTTGGTCCATTTTCGAAATTTTGTTTGCACCAATCTTTGGAAAGAGGTCGAAGTCGAAAAAAAGAGAACCAAAAAGTGCCTGATTTTGGTCCATTTTCGAAATTTTGTTTGCACCAATCTTTGGAAAGAGGCCGAAGTCGAAAAAAAGGTACCAAAAAGTGCATGATTTTGGTCCATTTTCGAAATTTTGTTTGCACCAATCTTTGGAAAGAGGTCGAAGTCGAAAAAAAGGGTACCAAAAAGTGCTTGATTTTGGTCCATTTTCGAAATTTTGTTTGCACCAATCTTTGGAAAGAGGCCGAAGTCGAAAAAAAGGTACCAAAAAGTGCATGATTTTGGTCCATTTTCGAAATTTTGTCTGCACCAATCTTTGGAAAGAGGTCGAAGTCGAAAAAAAAGGTACCAAAATGTGCCCGATTTTGGTCCATTTTCGAAA
Organism: Tricholauxania praeusta; assembly: GCA_949775025.1. Classification (NCBI taxonomy): domain Eukaryota; kingdom Metazoa; phylum Arthropoda; class Insecta; order Diptera; family Lauxaniidae; genus Tricholauxania; species Tricholauxania praeusta. The sequence goes on from OX459028.1 coordinate 106,109,209, forward strand.
CTTTGTTTGCACCAACCTTTGGAAAGAGGTCGAAGTCGAAAAAAAAAGGTACCAAAAAGTGCCCGATTTTGGTACATTTTCGAAATTTTTTTATGCACCGGTCGTTGGATACATGTCGAAAATAGATTTTGGTCATCATCAAAGGCGGTTCCGAGTCCAAAAATGTGCCCAATTTTGGTCCATTTTCGAAAACTTTTTTTTCACCAATCATTGATGTCGGTTATTTTCGAAATGCCGTGCGTTGTTATCTGCTCTTATGTTCGCGTGTGTTGATTGGACCAAAATCGGGCACATTTTGGGACTCGGAACTAGCTTCGATGATGACCAAAATCTATTTTCGACCTGTATCCAACGACCGGTGCATAAAAAAATTTCGAAAATGGACCAAAATCGGGCACTTTTTGGTACCTTTTTTTTCGACTTCGACCTCTTTCCAAAAGTTGGTGCAAACAAAATTTCGAAAATGGACCAAAATCGGGCACATTTTGGAACCTTTTTTTTCGACTTCGACCTCTTTCCAAAGGTTGGTGCAAACAAAATTTCGAAAATGGACAAAAATCGGGCACATTTTGGGACCTTTTTTTCGACTTCGACCGCTTTCCAAAGGTTGGTGCAAACAAAATTTCGAAAATGGACCAAAATCAGGTACTTTTTTTCGACCTCTATCCAAAGATTGGTGCAGACAAAATTTCGAAAATGGACCAAAATCAGGTACTTTTTTTCGACTTCGACCTCTTTCCAAAGATTGGTGCAAACAAAATTTCGAAAATGGACCAAAACCAGGCACTTTTTCGTACCTTTTTTTCGACTTCGACCTCTTTCCAAAGATTGGTGCAAACAAAATTTCGAAAATGGACCAAAATCAGGTACTTTTTGGTACCATTTTTTTCGACTTCGACCCCTTTCCAAAGATTGGTGCAAACAAAATTTCGAAAATGGACCAAAATCAGGCACTTTTTTGTAACCTTTTTTTCGACTTCGACCTCTTTCCAAAGATTGGTGCAAACAAAATTTCGAAAATGGACCAAAATCAGGCACTTTTTGGTTCTCTTTTTTTCGACTTCGACCTCTTTCCAAAGATTGGTGCAAACAAAATTTCGAAAATGGACCAAAATCAGGCACTTTTTCGTACCTTTTTTTCGACTTCGACCTCTTTCCAAAGATTGGTGCAAACAAAATTTCGAAAATGGACCAAAATCAGGCACTTTTTGGTACCCTTTTTTTCGACTTCGACCCCTTTCCAAAGATTGGTGCAAACAAAATTTCGGAAATGGACCAAAATCGGGCACTTTTTGGTACCTTTTTTTTTGACTTCGACCTCTTTCCAAAGATTGGTGCAAACAAAATTTCGAAAATGGACCAAAATCAGGCACTTTTTTGTAACCTTTTTTTCGACTTCGACCTCTTTCCAAAGATTGGTGCAAACAAAATTTCGAAAATGGACCAAAATCAGGCACTTTTTGGTACCCTTTTTTTCGACTTCGACCTCTTTCCAAAGATTGGTGCAAACAAAATTTCAAAAATGGACCAAAATCAGGCACTTTTTTGTACCCTTTTTTTCGACTTCGACCTCTTTCCAACGATTGGTACAAAATTTTTTTTTCAAAACAGACCAAAATCGACCACTTTTTTAGTTGGGACCAACTCTGGTGATGGCCAAAGCCCATTGTCAACCAAAACAACGTAAAAAAATATTTTTTCCAAATTAATAGTTATTGACAACTAATAAAATATCTCTTATGCATAATAGTAGTTATGACTCAACGTAAAAAAAATCCATTGAAAAATAATAGTTATTGACAACTAATAAAATATTTCTTATTCATAATAGTTATGACTCAACGTAAAAAAAATCCATTGAAAAATAATAGTTATTGACAACTAATAAAATATTTCTTATTCATAATAGTTATGACTCAACGTAAAAAAGAATCCATTGAAAAAGAATAGTTATTGACAACTTAAGAAAGTTGATTTTTGCGACTGATTATTTTTTTTTTTATTATAATTAAACATTATGAACTTACAGTCATTTTAGCAAAGACCAATATTGTAAATTTTACTTATTGATCAATGCTATTTTTTATTCAACAAACATGACAAAGATAACAAATGGAACAATTTAACCTGGTAATTGGTGACATATGTTTCGGCTATTACCACATAGCCTCATCAGACCAGTTTTTGGTTAATGTTGTACATGGAGTCGATCCCCTGACCGTACATGCATTTCAATTGCATATCTGTCGACGGCCGCTCTAACAACTGAGCTACTGAGGAACTGACCTTGAACTGTACAAATTGCGTATATCCATTTATTATCTCTTGTCACTTTCTCGCTTGTGGCTGGCAACACCACAATTTTCCAAAAATAAAAATCATAGCAAGTCTCTAAGCCAATGGCTTAGCAGCTATGACAACAAGCGAGAAAGTGACAAGAGATAATAAATGGATATACGCAATTTGTACAGTTCAAGGTCAGTTCCTCAGTAGCTCAGTTGTTAGAGCGGCCGTCGACAGATATGCAATTGAAATGCATGTACGGTCAGGGGATCGACTCCATGTACAACATTAACCAAAAACTGGTCTGATGAGGCTATGTGGTAATAGCCGAAACATATGTCACCAATTACCAGGTTAAATTGTTCCATTTGTTATCTTTGTCATGTTTGTTGAATAAAAAATAACATTGATCAATAAGTAAAAAAAAATTTACAATATTGGTCTTTGCTAAAATGACTGTAAGTTCATAATGTTTAATTATAATAAAAAATAATCAGTCGCAAAAATCAACTTTCTTAAACCATATGGAGAAAACGCCAATTTCAAAAAAAAATATGTGGCTAGCAACACCACAATTTTCGAAAAATAAAATCATAGCAAGTCTCTAAGCCAATGGCTTAGCTGCTATGACAACAAGCGAGAAAGTGACAAGAGATAATAAATGGATATACGCAATTTGTACAGTTCAAGGTCAGTTCCTCAGTAGCTCAGTTGTTAGAGCGGCCGTCGACAGATATGCAATTGAAATGCATGTACGGTCAGGGGATCGACTCCATGTACAACATTAACCAAAAACTGGTCTGATGAGGCTATGTGGTAATAGCCGAAACATATGTCACCAATTACCAGGTTAAATTGTTCCATTTGTTATCTTTGTCATGTTTGTTGAATAAAAAATAGCATTGATCAATAAGTAAAATTTACAATATTGGTCTTTGCTAAAATGACTGTAAGTTCATAATGTTTAGTTATTGACAACTAATAAAATATTTCTTATTCATAATAATTATAAACCAATTTTTTGACATAAAACTTATAATAGTTATGTCCCTGATTTTAATTGATGAATCATTGGAAAAAAGTTTCTTAAAGTTTGATGTTTTGTCTGTTATGTGTTTAGGAAAAATTTCGTATTGCTTACATGTTAGTAAAAATTTAAGTTGTGAGTGATGGTTGGCAATTTTTCTGTTATGATTCATATAATTTTTTAAGTTGTTAGCTGCTTTAATGTTGTATTTGTATTTAATATGTGTCATATAACTATCCATCTTCGTTGTGTGCTTCTTGTTTAGTTTGTGATTTTTTTGGCGGCAAGCTTTCCCCAAATTTATAATAGTAGAATTTGATTAGACCAATGCAGTTTAAATTGTGATTAAAAAATTGTGTTCATTAAGCTTTTTTGGTACTTTTTTATTTTATAAAATTTTTTATTTTTTAAAATTTTTAAACTAACAAAGAAAATATAAAAAACTTTTTCAACGATAACATAAACACGGCTTACAAAGCAAATAGAACAATCAACACTCTTTTTTCTAAGCATAAAACCAAAACAAAAAATAACAAAAACTTCAACGTTGTCTACAAAATAGAATGTACAGGCAACAACAATGAAAATTGCAACAAAATATATATTGGACAAACGAAAATAGACTTAAACATAACATTAAAAGAACACAAAAAAACAATCGAACTAAACAAAATGACAACAGCTTTAGCTCAGCATACTAGTGAAAATAAACATATCGCTTACTTTGACTCAGTCACAATTCTCGAAAGAGAAAGTAAAACAAATAGAAGACTCATGCTAGAGAGTTTGCACATAAAAAAAACAGCAGGATAAAGCAATGAACAAGAAAGAAGATTCGGAAAATGTTAGCTGTCTGTATAATTTAGTTTTAGTTGGTTATAATTCTTTAATTCACAACAAGTGCTTTTTAAATTTTTTTTAGATTTCTATATTTTATAAATTTTAAAGTAAGTGTTAAATCTTGTGAAAAGTAACGTACATATTTGTTTTCTTTGTTTAAATTTTTTGTTTCCATTTGTGATATTTTTTAAATAATTGTTTTTCTATTTTTTTTGTGAAACAGTGCCTTGAAGAGGTCGCCGAATAGCGACGAAACGTTGGCGATATTTTTAATAATTTTAAAAAATAAAAAAGTACCAAAAAAGCTTAATAAACACAATTTAAATAAGGGACCAAGGATACTACCGTGTGGTACACCAGAGTATGAAACAAATGGCATAGATTTCACATTATTAATTTGAACAAAAGACAATCTGCCACTCAAATACGATCTAATCCAAACCAGAAAACTTGAATGGAACTCCATATTAGAGAGTTTAGCAATTAAAGTATTGTGAGAAACTTTGTCCAAAGCCTTAGCTACACATATATAAATAGTGTTAACTTGTAAACCTTTTTCAAAAGAAGAGACCCAAAAATTAGAAAATACAGAAAGATTAGAAACAGTAGATCGTCCCGGGGCGAAACCATGCTAAAAAGGAGAAATCATATTTTTAACTGCAAAATATAACTTCTCTTTAACAACACTCTCAAAAAGCTTTGAACAAGTAGAAAGTTTCGAAATTGGTCTATAAAAATTGGCACAAACCATCAACGTTACATTTTTTTGAATTTTTCAAATTTAAAATTCCTTTTAGCACATCCTCATTACTGAGAGATAATGCACCAAAATCAAGCAACGATTCAAACCATCAATAACCGACATGTCGTTCCAACTAGAATCAGAAACAAAGTTTGATTTAAAAAAATTTGCGAACAAATTAACCGAATCTTCAATACAATTAGAGGTATCATTTTTCCAAAAGACCGAAGTTGGGACTTCAGATACGCTTTTCTTCGACTTAACAAATTGCCAAAATGATTTTGGATTATCTTTAATGTTTCCTTCAATTCGAAGAATATATTGTTTAAATAAGAATTTATCCAGAAAATTAAATTCTCTTGAATAATTCTCATACTTTATGTTCACTATTCTTTGTAGCATCGTAAATTTTAGAGAATTTATTTCTCATTTCTTAATTTTTTCAAGCCTTTGGTATACCAAGGTAGCTTATGGATCTTACCAGGAAGCAATAGAATATTATTCTTACAATTCAAATGAATATTACTTAAAAATATGTCGAAGCAAGATGAAATATCTTTACTGTCTAACATATTATTCCAGTTTATATCAACAAAAATATTATTTAATAATTCAAAATTACATAAGTTGTAATTATAATTAAAAGCAGATTTTAAACCATTCACAGGAATCTTTAAGAATTTATAGAAATCAATCTGCAAAATTAAAGGCAGATGATGCATATCAGAAGCCGAAATATGGAAAATACATTCTTCCAACGTAAACTTTTTATTTTCAGTTACAAAAATCAAATCCAATATTCTATCAAGTCTATTGGTAAAATAATTGATTTGACCCAAGCCTGCACTAAAAAAAGAATCAATTAAATAAATTTCATGTTCATGATTAACATTAAATGGTGTCAAAAAAGTACTGTTTGAAAGAAAACTCCAACAAATTGCCTTCAAGTTAAAATCACCTAAAATACACATAATATTCATAAAAAGATCATTAATATTATCTACATGAGCGGCATAAAGCTCATTCGAACTATAAGGCGGGATATAGGACACGCAAATCAGCAACACGTCCGAAGATCCATTAATGGAGACGCAAAGCTGGTCGAGAAGCGTATCCACGTTTTGAAGCACGTAGAAAGACGAACAAAGACCACGTTTTACAGCAACTAACACACCACCACCTCTGGAGCAGCCAGTTTTAGATGCATCTCTATCTTTTCGATAGACTACATAGTGTCTTGAATCAAAGAACTCATTATCCAAAAAATCAGGATTTAGCCACGTTTCCACCAAAACAAAAACATCATAGTCAAACTGAGACTTGGTCCGCATTCCAGACATATTTTGATAGTAGATGTTTTGTTTACTAAATAGATTTTTATCTGAGGTTGCTGAGGCAGAAGTACAATGATGATCAAATGAATCATTTAGTTTAGTATTATATGCTAAATTGTTATTGCATCTACTCCCGCTTTTTGAAAATTTTTAAAAGGCCTTACTTTGATATTCTCTTGCCAGAGAGATGGATCCAAAATTGAAGTATAATATTCTGGAGAAACGCCAAGCTTAAAATTTATACTCTTAAGATTTGTTAACTCAGTATCTTTTTTAATTAGCTTATAGCAAACCAACTGCGACTTATCAATTTTTGAGTATTTATGTACATAATCGATAATGTGATCTACAGTGACACTCGGCTTAAATGACGACAAGTGAACAAATTTTTTTCTCGCAATCACATCCAAGTCTGAGCTCTCTTTAAGACCAACAACACTATTAGCATGTTTTTTAACTTTTCTCTTCTTATCCACTGTGATCCACTTATTGTTATCAGCATTAACATGTTCAAGAATCAACAGCGCTATCAAATGAGCCAGCATCATTAGAAACTGCATCATTCAAGAACTTAAACAATTTTTAACTGTTGAAAAGAGCCACGCCCACTTTTATCACAATTCAAGATATATTTGAAATGTACCCGTTTACCAAATTTTATTACAATATCTTGCACGGCCTACGAGATATGGTGGTATAAAAGTTAAAATTTAGGCACGCCCCTATCGGGAGGTTTGAAAACTTTAAACCTAACCTAATCCTAATCTTGTTCACATGTGCATCAAATCACCAATTTTCATCAAAATAGCTGTAACTTTTTTCAAAATTAGCCTGGATAAAATTACATAGAGTATAGGCGGTAGGCGTGTCCGCGAACCGATTTTTCCCATTTTCAATAGCAAGATGCCTGCAAAAAGATATAACCTGTGTGTGAAAGTTTCATTCAATTAGCTTTCTTGGTTTTCCCGTAAACCTGATTTCAACAGACAGACAGACGGACATCGTTAAATCAACTCAGGTGGTGACGCTGATCAAGAATATATATACTTTTCCGTACCTGCCACGCCTCCTTCTATGTGTTACAAACGGAAGGACAAAGTGAATATACCCTCGATGTAGGGTATAAAACAAACCACAAAAAGACGAGTGATAAAGTCAACATACACTATGCAACTTATGTATATCTTGAGCTATTGATTGATTTTTTTAGAAAACGGTGAAACTACCGTTTTTTATTTTTTATATCTTTAATATGAGTCATACTCCGCGAAAAGAAATTTCAAATGATAAGAGAAATTTTGTTGTTAAATTTGGAAAAGAAAATTAATCCTGTGGTAAAACTGTAAAAATATTGAGGGTATTCCTGAAAACGCGAAAAAGCCTCGAAAACTGCGTAAACTGCGAAAACTGAGCACATTTTCGAGCCTCGAAAATAATTTGTATGAAAAAAAGTCTGCGCAACTTTCGAGGCTAATTAGTTGAGCAAGTGGCCTCGAAAAGTTGGAAAATGAATCAGTGTTGCCGTTTGTCGAAATAATTTGCTACCAGTTTGAAGTTTATTTAGAAATTTGCACATAAACTTAACAGAATGATTTTTAAATATATGAAAAGTGCAATTCTCAGAATTTTTGTTTGCTTACCTATTTGTGTTTTGTTATTTATTAACTTAATTCTACATATTTTTTCGTTTTGGTGTGATACATTTTTTTTTATGGCAGTGCAAACTGTAAAATTGCCATTGCTCAATCATTTACGAGATTGTATTGATAGGGGTGTTCCCGAAAGCAAGCTCGAAAACTTTCGAGTTTTCGCGCTTTTCGAGTTTTCGCGTTTAGAGGAATACTCTTATTAGACTTAAGTCGATCAACAGTTCACACGATCATTAAAAATTATGAGGATATTGATTCCTGTTCGGATATGTAATGTGCAGAGTTCAATATTAACAAAAGGCAAGAAATTTATAAAAGACTTCAGATGATTTTAATGTTCACACTATAAACTGGTAGCTCATACTAAACTTAAGACAATGTGTAATGATAAAAATAAACAGGAGTAAAAGAAATAAAACGGTATTGAAAGAGAGCGATTTTATCAAAAGTGTATAACATAGTTACAGTTTCTAAGTTTAGAGTCTTTCTACTTATGTTTCAAATACATAAATAAAATTTCAATACTCAGTACTCCCACTAAATTTTATTTTTTTTAAATAAGCCGAAGAATATACTTCTTAGTTAATATGAACTTATTAAATTCACTTGAATATTTGAATTCATTGCAAAATTAACAAAAAAAAAAAAAATTAATCTTTAATTTCAAAATTTTTTTTATTTTAATATTAGTTTTAATTCATATGATTATGAATCATAATTATAATACACCTATCCCTCGCTTTACACGATACTCGTTTTGCACGTTTTCGATCTTACTCGGTTTTTAAAATCAAAATTTAAAAAAAAAAAAAATTATGTAGAAAATGACTAATTTTGACTGCACGGGAATTTATTTCTACTTAATTATAAATCTGACAACACTTCAGACGTACACATGCTCTACTGTCATAAACTTATACATATGTTGTAATTTGATAAGCACACAAAAATAAAGGGGAATTCCCCTTTTAGTGTTCAAAGCAAAATTTTATGTATGAATTAATTGATTTTAAACAACATCATCAACACCTACACTTTAATTTCGTATTAGTTTTCACAATTAATTCTATTATAAATTATTTTAAGTAAGTAACTAAATAAGAATTTTGAAGAATGTCTTAAAACATCCTTTTGATTAATTTAAAACTTTAGTTTTACCATGTCAAAAGCAAAAATTAACAAAACAGAAATGAAAAGAAACATTCTTTCTTTAGAAACAAAAATTTAAATATTGGACTGTTTAAGAAATAAAAAAAGAATAGTAGATGTTGCTAAATTTTATTTTATGAATGAAGCAACAATAAGAACAATAAAGAAAAACGAAGACTTAATTAGAAATTGTGTAGCAGCTGGAATGCATGCGAGTATGAGTACAACTTCACATATTGGAAATGTTACGATGGAAGACATGCAAAAGGTTCTAGAAATGCAATTGATACCAATGTTTTCTATGATTTTAATGATATTTTTATGCTTTATTAAGTGTTTTAGTTATATTTTGTGTTCAATAAATGTCTAAAAAAGCTCATTTATAGTCGTTTTCGTTTTACACGGTTTTTTCATGTAAAAATTATTTTTTTCGAATTACACGGTTTTGTCAGGAACGTATCTACCGTGTAAAACGGGGGGTGTATATTATTTTAAAATAAAGTAAAATAATGTATTTTGACGTATGTAACATATTGCAAAATCAAAAAAATTTTTTTTTAATGAAGAATTTGATTTCGTATAAATTGAAATTGACGTGTTGGCAAAGCCTTGCGTAGGAAATTAACCAGTTGATTTGAACTGGAAATATGCTTTATGATCAAACGATGTTTTGCTATCTTTTCACATATAAACGTATTCTGTATATCTATATGTTAAGATCGTTTATCATATACAAGGTTATATATCAAATTTATTGCAGCTTGGTTATTCACCCATATCGATTAAAAATGGTTTTAACCATTGTAATCACCCTCGGCGATCGGTGCTTTTGTGTGGGCAATAGTGACAGCTGCAGCACGAACTGGTTTGCCTGCTAGCAGTTCGGTAAGATGTTGTGGGTTCGCTGCTGCCACTATTGCTCCCTCACCATACAAACTTAAATCTCGTGCTGAAAGGAGAGTGCTGCACTCTGAAGGCTCAAAAATTTTAAAGTTATTTATCTGGACACGTTACCGAAAAGAAATTTACTTTAAAAAAATCTACAAAAAAAATGTGGGACTCCCTAATTCTCCTCACTACTGCTGTTGACCTCCGAGCATGATGGTCGCTCGGGCCCGACTCAACCCACCCTACCATGTGGACCATGGGGCAACGGTTTGTGGTCCACCCTAATCTGAATGGTTCTACATGGGACTCTTAGTGCTGAGTTTTAAGCAGCCATATTATCCTATTTCCTTTTTCACAAATAAAAAGAAATAGATATAATTTTTTTCATTTTTCTATTTTCCATTTGTATATATATTAGAGCGGTTCAAAAAAAAAAACTTTTTGATTTTTTCACGATGTGTCAGCGGATTACAATAGCCCTGTATGTCTGGACAAGCCCCATTACTAGGATTAAGGTTAATATTGAAAACTGGATTAGCGCCCTCTGTTTTAAGTAAACAACCCATTTTCAAAAATCTTGATTTAAAAAATGATGCAAGTTGTAGAGGCTATACAATTTTTCAACAAAGTGGGTATGGTTTTCGGGAAACAATCGATCGGGGAATTCAAATCCGTGATTGGTTTTTCTTTATCTTCTTCCTTTCTTACAAAAAATTGACAATTGACCGGACAAAAGTAAAAAAGTACCGATTTTCCACTTTCTAGCTCCAACACCTCAAATATTATGTTACCGCCGATCCCATGGTACATCAGTTTTAATGAACTGGTATTCCCTTAAATGAATGCCGAAACCGCATATCATTATCTTATTTTAAAACAAAGATATCTGCATTTTTCTAAATTAACAGACCTGATTTTTTTCGAATCGGAGTCGACAAATTTGCATATTAAGGTGATTCTAATTTTTTTACTTAAAATAGTAAACATCAATAGGGGAATTCGAATTCGTGATTAGTTTTTCTTCTTCTTCTTTTTTTATTACAAAAAAATTCAAAATTGACTTGAAAAAAATTAAAAAATTCCGATATTGTACTTTAAAGTTGCAAAATCACCCCATATTATTTTGCTGCCGATCCCGTGTTACATCATTTTTAATGAACTGTTATTTGCTTAAGAGAATGTCGGAAACTGCATATCATTTCCTTATTGCAAACCCGAGATATCTGCATTTTTCCAAATTAACAGAACTGCCATAATTGAACTATTCTATAAATTTTTCTAAAATACTCAAAAATTGAAATTATGTCAGTTCTGTTAATTTAGAAAAATGCAGATATCTCGGGTTCGAAATAAGAAAATGATATACGGTTTACGGCATTCTGTTAAGCAAATAACAGTACATTAAAAATAATGTAACACGGGATCGGCAGCAAAATAATATGGGGTGATTTTGTAACTTTAAACTAGAATATCGGAATTTTTTCATTTTCTTCCGGTCAATTTTCAATTTTTTTTTGTAAGAAAAAAAGAAGAAGAAGAAAAACTAATCATGGATTCGAATTCCCCGATTGATAATAAGTGTCTGAAATAAAAAAAAAAAAATGAATAACCTTAATATGCAAATTTGTCGACCACGATTCGAAAAAAATCAGGTCTGTTAATTTAGAAAAATGCAGATATTTTTGTTTTAAAATAAGATAATGATATGCGTTTTCGGCATTCATTTAAGGGAATACCAGTTCATTAAAAATGATGTACCATGGGATCGGCGGTAACATAATATTTGAGGTGTTGGAGCTAGAAAGTGGAAAATCGGTACTTTTTTACTTTTGTCCGGTCAATTGTCAATTTTTTTGTAAGAAAGGAAGAAGAAGAAGAAAAACCAATCACGGATTTGAATTCCCCGATCGATTGTTTTCCGAAAACCATACCCACTTTGTTGAAAAATTTTATAACCTCTACAACTTGCAGCATTTTTTAAATCAAGATTTTTAAAAATGGGTTGTTTACTTAAAACAGAGGGCGCTAATCCAGTTTTCAATATTAACCTTAATCCTAGTAATGGGGCTTGTCCAGACATATAGGGCTATTGTAATCCGCTGACACATCGTGAAAAAATCAAAAAGTTTTTTTTTTGAACCGCTCTAATTATATAGTTGTTAATAAGTAATTATTATTGAATATAATTCTCTTTAGAGGTTTAAATATGAATAAAATAAAGTATATTAAGCAATTGCCTTTGTGTTTATATAGTACCTACATATATAAATACATACAAAAATTTAAAAATATGCAAACAATTTTAATTTAAATTATATTTATGCATATAAAGTTAAATATACACAACGACAAGAGTAGCGGTTAGCAATCAAGTAAAACCATTTTTATGATAGAAAAATTATTAATCCATCATCATTTTTATTAAATAATATTATTGGGGTTTTTATGTGTATGGATGTATTAATAATTTTAACATTTAATTGTGTTTTTATTTAGGACTGACTGTTTAGACCATAACATTAGCTTTAAAATTTCACAACAAACTTTTTGATCCTGAATATGTTCAGATCTTATTATACTGACTGACTGACCGTAGTATGGTGGTGTTATAATTATTTTTAATTAATTGTTTTACCTCCAAACTTCCATTCAATTTTATTCATGCATGTAAAATACTTTTTTAATTATTAGCTTGAAAAAAACCAATATACAGCAGTTTCATAAACTAGCAAAAAGACTTGGTAGTTTTGGGTCGAATAAGAAGACCAATTAGGATATCGGGCATTTCACGCGAATCGGACAGGGGAAATGGGGACAAGAATAATATTGAACAAAAGACAGCATTAGCATCCCACTGTGCAAACAGCGGTCATTCTCCAGACTTTGAAAAAGTTAAAATTTTATAACAAGAGAACAATTATAGGAGACGGTATTCACTCGAAATCTTACATATCATTATTGTTCCAAAACAACAGAGACTAAATTACAAGCTGACACAGACAATTGCGCTCACATATACAGACACTTAATAAATACAAAACGAATAAATGATGAGAACAAAACCAAACAAAAAAAATGACAACATAAGACATCAAAATTCAATTGTCGTCTAATTGTTAAGTGTAGTGCGCGGCTTTGATATGTTCATATGTTTAATGTTTATATCTTTTAAAAAAATCGTTTTGATCATGGGTGTATATAAAAATACATATATATGGGACGTTCCATGTCAACCGAGACAGTGGTCTGCCCAAAATTGAGTGCAGCGGAAAAACATTTTTAAGGTGTCAAAATGTTCGTATGCTCAAGAACTTTCATATGAGAACGGGTGTTATCGAATTTTTTTTTAAGGAAATGGCGCCTACATATATATGTCTATGTATAAATAGGCAGTTGGTAAACAGCCATAATCATAACCGCTTAATTTTTTATTTTGTAGGAAGGCTGTGAAGAGAGGGAGTGCGGTGTATACTTTTTTTTCAATAGTAGGTGGTGCCACGCTCCTAACGGAAAATACGTTGCCACGGATAAACCAATGGACCGATTTTAATAAAATTTGTTTTGGAGATAGACTGATCCATAAGAAAAGTAATAAGAAGCTCTGAGTTCTTAAATGGGGCGTGGCATCACCCTTAATAGGAAGAAATGCTGTTTCTAAAATATTTAAATGTTTTATAAATTGTAAAAGCTTACATTGTGAAGGAAGTTGGTTGAATTTAGATAAGAGTTCTGGAGGGGAACTGGTTAAGGCTGTTTTTTCTTTTTTCATCCCTCTTTGCTTTCGCTTTTTTAGGACTAAACATAGCGATAGATATGGATGGTGCAGCATATGGGGCGTAGGGGGTCCGATTATAAACATTTTTGCTATTATTAATATCGTAATATATTTCCAAAAAATTTATTTAAAATTTTTATCATTCTATATTTTTATATTTTCCAATAAATTTATTTTATGTTTTTAATGTCTTTAATAAAAACTTATGTTTTCATTAGAAACTAAGCGTACAGTGTTTCAAAAGTCATTGCGACCAAATATTGCTTTTTTACAGTTATTTTATCAAAACAAATATAGTAGAATATTTTACAAGTTCTGGCTTCCGGAGAAGTTATAAATCTCGAAAGCTTTCAGAAATATACCCAATAACTGTGAAACTTTATAAGAAGGACTACAATTGTTACAACATGCCTCCTTCCGTACACAAAGTTTTAATGCATCGAAGTCTTTCTGAAGAAGCTCAGGAAGCATCAAATAAAGTTTTTAAAAACGCGAGGTTGCACAACAGCAGGTGTTGCTCTAGAGTAGCAAACAACGAAGATGTTTTGCATTATTTTCTGATTTCTTCTGATCCTCTTATCAGCCAATTTCGAATAAAGCGAGATAAAAAATATAAAGAGTTATCAGAGGCACAAGAAATGCTTCAAGTCTATGAAGAAGACGATTAAAATAAATTAAAAAAAAAAAAAACATTGCTGTTTTTTATCTATTTTTCAAATTAGGTATTTTTATTGAACTTTCAGTTTTTCTTTAATAACTTGAAAACTATATAAGATATCGCACAATTTGTTAAATCTTTGAAATCAGCATTGCCAAATTATTGGAAATCGACACCCATTTTGAAGAACAAGTCTCAATTACATCCCACCTTTGTATAGGTGGTAGGCATGTACGTGGACCGTTTTTTTCATGTTCATAAATTTTTGTTGACTTAACCTAAAAAACGTCTGTGCCAAATATCAAGACTCTGGCGCTATACTTACTGTTTATGGCCACCGTTTTTTGGTTTTTCTCTAATAACTTTAAAACTATAAGAGATATTGAAAAATTTATAACATTTTTGAAATAAGCATTGCCAAATTAATGAAAAACGCGTTTATCTCGAAACCACGTTTTTCGAGTTGGCGGGCATAATAAAAATAAAACTACTGGACAGATCTTTCTGAAATTTTAATATGTTGCTGTGCACATATTAATGCAGGGAATGAACTGCGGACAGAAAGATCGGTATTATAGTTTTTAACTTTTGGCACGATTATGGCCCGAAAAATTGGCAATTTTCGAAAATGTGACGCCATTTTGTTATATTTGGACCGAAATTGTTGTTTGTAGTTCATTCCCTGACGGCTTTAATGCTGATTGAAACCTCTTATTTTTTCATGCCCGCCGTGATTTTTTGGTGTTTTTTTCAAAAAAATTCTAGTGGTCATAAATCTCATAAAAAATTTTTTTTTAAAATATTGTTTTGTGTCAAAATATATGTGTAAAGTTTCAAAAAGATATCTTGTTTTTTATTAAAACTATACGAATTTTAAAACATTTAAAAAAAAAATTTTTGAAGGTGTCATGTCTCCGTAATAGAAAAAATGCAATTTATAATCTTTTCTTCGCTGGCCATGCTGGCCATATCAAAATTGAAAAATCATGATTGATTTCAAAAGAAAAGTTGTGTGTCGCACTGTTTGACTTCAAAAAAAATTCATTCATTTCATCTGGGTCAAGATTGCACTCACTCTTGTTCTTATTTCCAATACCTATCGATTTTAAATTATTCCATAGTCTTTTTGGTGGTAAATTCGTGTTAAATTTTGACCTGAAGTATGTTTTTTTTTTTTTGCATATTCAGTTAAAACTGCCGCATGATTTCTTGATCTGCAAAAGTTTTCCCAGTCGTAATCATTAGAATTTCTTTTCAATTTATTATGTAATTTTCTTCGGTTTTTAATGGCCTGAAGAATTTCTCCATCAAGCCAAGGCTGAGTGGATTTTTTTACTTTTACCTGCCTTAAAGTCACATGTTTGTCAAAAAGATTGTTTAACAGGGATGAAAAATGTCTAACTTTTTCATTAACGTCAGAGTAAAACCAACAATATTGCCAAGGTAACAAATAAGCATTCTGTATTAAATTGTCATTATTTATACGATACAAATCTCTAAAACTTATAAAGGATTCAGCAAAAGACTTATTTAGATCAATGTTGTAAGAAATAAATGTATGCCGTGATCGGAAACTCCAGGGAGTGAAAATTGTTCTTGATGTAAGTTCTTCAAAAATATAATTAATAAAGGTTGATGCAATACGAGGTCCCTTTTCCAACCGGGTTGTTTTGACAGCTGTCATGTGTCAAATGGATTGTCCATATGACGTTTGTGTTCAGTATTCAATACGACACAATCATGAATAGACTTACTCTTGAACAACGTTTATTAATTATGGAAACTTACTACCAAAATCAGTCATCAGTTAGAGAATGTTATAGAGTTCTTCAACATCATTTTGGTCGTTATGAGCGTCCAACTGAGAGCGCTATTCGTAACACCATCACCAAATTTTGAACCAATTTTACACTATTGGACATCATTCAAGCAGAGTGCATACAGCCCGTAATTTTGAGAATATTTCTGCAGTAGCAGAGAGTGTTCGTGAAAACCGTGAACAATCGATTCGGAAGAAGGAAGTATAAATTGCAAAGCCACGGAAGATCTATTCAATCCTAAAAAATATCCTGGGGAGGGATATCGCAGGATATCATTAATAATTTATTATCCTCTATGCCTTAAAGAGGTGCGCGTGTCGTCCAGAATAAAGAGTTCACAACTAAGTACTAATTTTAAAAGTTTTTACTTACAATAAAAGAGGGGGTGCTTTAGTTTTGTCCGTTAAGAATTCGGTTTGAAAATGTTCCTTTGATGTTAACTTTTTATTTATGAGACTCAGAATTTTTTCTAATTTATGTTTTTTTTAAAAACGTCGTTTTCATAATAAATCATGATTTGAAAAAATATGTTCTAAGGGGGTGCTTGAGTTTTGGCCAATACTGTATGTATATACCAAGCTTATTCACATTTCAATCACATTTTTCTGCAGTTTTCAAAGTCTACTTGCGACATACAAGACAGTTAATTTTTATATGCAGAAGATATGTAATTTTTTCTCCCTACAAAAAAATCAACTTCAATATTCAATTGCGACGGACTCTGCAAACCTATTTCAACAAAATTTGACACTGTAGTAACATAGTTGTATATAAAAAAATATCAATAAATCTTTAATCGTTCAGAAGTTATGATTTTGGCAATTAAAAAAGTCATATCTTGCCACTGTGCGCAATACAATTTCATTTATTTTTTTCGAATATATACCGGAATCGCATTCTGTAACTTACTGGTTTTCTTGGAATTATATAAGCTACCACAAAAAAATTGAAGATGGTATATTCTCAAAAAATGATTTCAAATTTTTTTTTGATTTAAAAAAAAAAGTTTTTAAAATTTTTATTTTCAGAAAGTTGCTCTTAGCGACTGATTATTATTTATTATAATTAAACGTTATTACATTGAACTTACGGCCATTTAGCAAAGGCTTTTATTCAACAAACATGACAAAGATAAATGACTGTAAGTTCAATGTAATAATGTTAAACTAAAATTTTTTTTTTCAAAGTTTTCAAAATTGAATGTTCCCAAGGTTTTTTAAACTTTTCAAAAATTATTTCAGGACTTTCTTTTCAACACTGTAGAGGACACATTCAAGAAATTTGATCGAAATCGGTGACATTGCACGAAATTATTTGGATCTGCATACATATGTACCAAAAGTATGTTCATTTATAAAATTGCTTATTCTATGAACAAAAACCAAATAAATTTACTTATATACACATACATATGTATTGGATATTAATTTTGGCAATGAATTATTGCTTTTATTGTAAATGTCATCTTATCTTAAAAATAAACTAATATTAAAAAAATGAATCAATTTCCTTTAAGAAGGGGGATTTCCTCCTCGAAAACATTATTTCATCATTTGACCGCGACTTTCTCAATTTGGCCCGCAAAATGGTCCCACAAAAAAATATTTTTCTAGCATCGCACATACTGGTATTTGAATAATTTAGCCGGCCAAAAGTGATTTTTCTAAACTCAAAGTTGGAAGATAAAAAATATGTATACAATGCAGGCAGACATATTTGTGGCTCAACCTTACTGTTCGTTTGCTGTCATTCCCAACCAGTAACAGTCAAAATCAGTTCAAATTCGAGCGTCAAAAAAGTACTTTTAAATATTTTTTGCTTTTACATATTATAATAGTGTTACTTTACATATAATAATAAATATTTGATACTTATTGAAACTTACAAAAGCTATGGATTTTGAAACTGCAGGTAATTGCCTTTATTTTGGATATAAAAACATTATAGAATATTGTGATTATCCAGGTTTTCTCGTGATTTAGAAGAAATCTGCTGAAATTACAGTTTTAACATAAAAAAAATAAATTTTAACTAGGGGTTTACTTATATATCAGGATTCGTCCGGGCATTTATTTTTATTTTTTCGAAAACTTATATATTTGTACTATCTATAATCAATAAAAATAAAGTCCGAAATGCTCCGATTTCTCAACTTAGCCATATTTTAAGTTCAGTACTTTAAGAAATAGATATTTCTACTTTTATCTCATTAGGGGCGATGACACGCCCAATAAAGAAGCAAAAAAATGTTAAAACCCTTTCTCAGGATTCACTCTATCTCCATACCAAATTTCATTAATATCGGTACATTAGTTTAGACGTCGAAACGTGTTTTTTTTTTACGGCCGCTAGTTTGGCCCCTAGAATCAGTCTCTTTTATAATCCTAATTATAAGTTTTCATAGACAGAAATCACTGCTTTATCATTACACACCAGCAAACAAACATTTAGAATCAATTTTCATTTCAAAATAATTTTGGCCAGCTAATTGAGTTAAATACCGGTATGTGATTCGCTGTACACAAATGAAGTAAAATTCAAAGTTTTTCACCGATTTCTATTTTATCGTGGCCACAGAGTAAACTGTGAAATTTGATTTTTCTTAAAACCTTTATTGTTTTTATCGATATCTTTTGAACTGGTTATTCAATGAACGATGAAACTGGACATTCCTAGCTCAAGATATGAATTTTAAAGTGAAACGAGGTTGAAAATGTGAAAATACCACAATATCTCGAAAACTGTACCATTCAAAAAATTTTCCTTTTCATTTTCTAATTCAGCAGAAAAAGTACATAAGATAAGTAACATCTTATCAAAGAAACAAAACAAAAAAAATTTATAAACTAGTGTTATCGAAACCACTAATAATATATTTAACAAAACAAAATCCAGGTTGCAGCAATAGACAACAGAATAAATACCCTACAGCAACAAATGACATACATTTTAAAGTCAAAACACGATTCAAGGGTGCCTCTATAAATGGAAGCTCTAACCTCACTCACAACCCTATTTCTGATGTGATACTAAAATGTAATTTATAGCTTAATAGACCTCTTGTCAAAGGATAAGCGTGGAAAACCTCACCCCTCAATAATAGGCGTGTTTTTTTTGACGCGGCTACCCGCTAAAAAAAAATTTTTGTATGAGAATGACAGTTCATTTAGTCGCCGACTAATTTCTCATACAAAAAAAATTTTAAGCGGATAGCCGCGTCAAAAAAAACACGCCTATCGCCACAACTAATACATGAAATTATGAGAACAATCAGGAAAAATCTACCTTCAGATCTAAGGCTACCTTGCATTTGACTAACGACATATTCACCCCTATCACCGCTGTCGAGCGTCGACATTAGTGACTGTCGACTTTTCTTTCGAGTCGACATAAAAAAGCGATCATCGAACTAACTCGACTCGATTATGCTTGTAATAGATTATTTTTCCGACAATAATTTGTGCGACAGGTGAATTATACAATCTGAGTGAATGAAATTCAAAAATATTTTTAAATTTACTGTCAATTGTCATACATTTAGCAAAGAATTTTTAAAATACACATTTTTTTAACCAGTGATGAAGAGGACGAAGTTCAAAAACAGAAATATGTGCCTAAGGCCATGCCGACTGGGTAAATCGTTTCCTTGAAGCACATGATACTGGCGACGGTTGCTTCCAGCTTTTTTGTTTAAATATTCCGTCTCCAGTAGCGTGCAACGGTATCATGTTATTGGCTATAATAGCCAAAAATATTTGTACCATATGTTCACCTCAAAATTATTTTGGGAATTATGATCACTCATAACAATGGACATAACTCCCATGGGTATTATGACTATTTTCGTTTTGCTTGTAAATACAAGAGAAATTTTATATTTATTTAAACATTCACTTTGTTTTGTTATATGCAATAAATTAAAATAGTCTAACTAATCGAAAAGCGATAGAAGTCACCGATGACTTTGAACCTCAAATATTTTTGGGGTTATTCATAGCAAGTGTATAGGGCGCCTTCAAATTTTTGTTTTAGCTTGAAAATCGCATTAAATTCTATCGTATGCGTATCCAATGCTGGCTTCGCTAGCTACATGAATTATGTATAAAAGTTAAAATCACCCCTATCACCGCTGTTAAAATAAGTGGATGGCTTTCGGTCTCTACTCAGGACTTGCATCCTCCAATATGTCCAACACCGGCTTCGTAGCGGCTTTTGGCCATCTATTGTCAACGTAACGCTCAAGACATTTGGCGTTATATCCTTTTTTGAGGACTATGTGCGTTTTTAGAAAAAATTGATATTATGACCGAAAAAAAAACGGACATAAGGCCCAAAATTGTGTTGGGCATTATGACCATTGGGGCTATGACCGGGTACCTCGTGCAATTCACGTTTATTATGTGGAGTTTTTTTTATCCTTCCTTTTGAGTATCGAAACCTATCATTATGCGTTTGACCTTACTAACAACAAAGAACTTTGATAAATTTTTTCTTACTTTTTGCAAGCCATCGCCTTCACGCATTGGCGGACCCAAGCTATTTAGCTTCCCAGCTAGAGAGTTGTTAAATCTTTATTAAAGTTTCTTGCAAATTCTACATTTATATCCATGTGGTATACTAAAACTTCAAATTGATTTGAATTCATTTTTCATTTTTTTTCCGCGTATTTTACTTAACTTTTTCGACTGTTTTACTTTAATTTTTCAAGTGTCGACTAAAGAAACGAACTCTACAAAAAATTACTACTTTCGTTCTCACATCGACATTTGAAATTCGACAGTTGTAATAAATTGTTCCATTTTTGTCATTTGAAATGTCGAGTTCGACAATGGTGATGCGACAATACTGCTGTCGAGCATTTTAATGTCGACTTCGACAATGATGATAGGGGTGATTATATCAAATAGGAACAATACACACTAGAGTAATAGATGAGCAAATTATTAACGAAATCATTATACCTTTGCCTTTCAGCGCACAATACAAAATTTATAAAATCATTCCTTTACCCAGTAAACACTTTGGAAAATTAACTTATAGCCGTTGACTACGAATTACTACGACATAACCACAGACGAACTAAAAAATTTTTTATTTTTTATTTTATTATATGAACAATAGATACTTAATAACTACTGTACAAGAAAAGCACTAGCAACCAAGGCCTTCTGCTTACTGATATAAAATTGCATTATTTTATTTTAGTTTTTTGAAATTAGATTAAGCGTTTTAAACCTGACTCATAGAGAAATAAATTGATTTTAATTATGTTTTCGGAAACAGTGTTCTTAAGAAGATCTGAAGGAGTTCTATCTTGAAATATTTTCTGTCTTATTGAAGAAAAATGCGTGCATTCATTTAAGAGGTGCTTTATGGATAAGTTAGAGTGGCAGTAAGGGCATGAAGGACTTACATCTTCTGTTAATAAATGCGAGTGGGTAATGATAGAGTGGCCAATCCTTAGGCGAATGAAAGCTTTATGATCACTACAGCGGCCGTTTGGTGGGTACGTTGGCTTACTGCCATCACTGTTTATGGAGGTATAGTGATGTGAAATTGTGCGCCATTTTATTGCCTTGTCATCCTCTAAGATATTTTTTATAAGGCTAGCATTGTCTTTTTTTCCTGCCAAAGGGAAGTAGAAGAGGGGTTGTCTCGTAGCTAGCTTAGCATTTTCATCGGCTTTTTCATTTCCGAGGATTCCAGCATGGCCTGGTACCCACATTATTTTAATTTTATTTTTGCTTTTATAAAGCAAATTACGAATCGCCACACTTAATGCGTTTTTATTTGATACGTTTTTTATTGCTGCAATGGTAGACAGACTGTCCGTACAAATCAAGAATTTTTCTTTGAATTTGGAGGCATATAAGACTGCTTGGAGAATGGCATAAGCTTCTGCCGTAAAAACTGAGCAATGAGGATAAAGGAGTCCAATCTGTAACAAATCGGTATCTGTACTGACGATTGCAAAACTCGTGGAATGTGCTGTTTTTGAAGCGTCTGTAAAAAGTAGCTTATAGGATTTTTCTCGCAAAGGCATAGTCACTTCCTCGTACATACTGCGATATATGATGAGATTTGTGCTAGATTTTTGGCAAATAGCGATATCGAGCACAAAATTTGAATCAGTATTGATCCAATAAGGACAGGCATCAAAAGGCTTTAAAGCAGGAGGTGAGAAAATATTTAGCTCTTTAGCTTGGGAAAAGCACTTTTACAATGGTGGATTTTCTTTCAAATTCCTTTTATATTTCGACACAGTCCTTACAGTATCATAAAGAATTTTATTACTGCAGCATAATAGTTTAGGGATCAGTGATAACGTACTTCGCTGGATCATCTCATCAATATTTGGTAGACCTGCTTCTGTTAGGACGAAATTAGTGGGTGATGTTGGAAATGCCCTCATTGCTCTTCTTGCAGCTGCATGATATGGTGGTAAAATTTGCTTTATGTTGGTGTTTGCACAATAACCATATATTTCCAAACCATAATTTATCTTAGATATAATTAAAGCTTTCACCAGGTTTAATAATGTCGACACATGAATTAGACAATGTTGAGATGATAGATATTTTATTATGTTTAGCCTAGTGTTAAGCCCTTTTTTTAAATTGATGCAGATAAGTTAATTTAGAGTCAAATGTAACGCCAAGGAATTTGAGGCTGGTTGTATGTAAAATGTTTGTATTACTGTAACTTAAAGTGGTGAAATCACAATTTATTTTCTTACAAATGTGGAAGGTCCTGCATTTACTTAATGAAATGTTAGGTCCCGAACTTTCAGACCATTTAGAAACAGCTGCAAGTACATCTGAGAAAATCTTTTTAACAGTATTGAAATCTTTAGTTTTGGTGAAAATCAGCACATCATCAGCATATATTATATGTGAGAGAGACTTAAATTTTAACACAATATTGCTGATTTCATTAAATGCGACAGTAAAAAGAACTATCGACAAGGGCGAACCCTGTGGAATGCCATTCAAAAGCTTGTAAGTATGGGAGTATACGTTTCTAATTTTAACATTAAATGTGCGGTTGGTTAAAAAGGATTTTACGAAGTTGTAAATTTTATTTCCCACTTTCCAGATAGCTAATTGTCGTAAAACTATGTGTGCACCAACTCTGTCAAATGCTTTCTCAAAGTCTAGACTTAAGACAGAAACATGATTTTTTCGCGATATGGCAGTCGAGGTAAAGTGCTCGAAATATAAAAGTGCATCAACTGTCCCTTGCCCTTCTTTAAATCCAACTTGATGGGGACTTATGAGCTTTTTTTTAAAGCAAACCACATTAAACGTTTTGCAACTATTTTTTCAATAGTCTTACCCAAACATGGCAGGAGTGAGATGGCTCTGTAGCCGCTTACTTCTGATGCAGAATTCGTAGTTTTAGGAATAGGTATAATAGCAGCGCTTTTCCACGCCTGAGGGTATATACCTTGATTGAATATATTATTATAAAGTTTGACAAGTCTATTTTTGAAACTATCGGGTAAATTTTTTAGCATTGGAAAGGATATTTTGTCCTTACCTGGTGTTTTCCCTGTCATTGCGCAAATGACAGAGTCGAACTCTAAACGAGTTATTTTACTTTCGATTAGTTTTGCATCAGCAGAAAGCTGATTGTTGTTTTAAGAGGAGGCTAAGTTATCGTTCTTAAGCATAATGAAAGATCGATGGAAATTGGAATCATCAGAAAACGTTGACCAAGTTGAAGCGAAGTGATTACAGATCTCTTTACTATCGTAAATAGGGCCTTGTAGGGTTTCGATAAAATTGATACTAGTAGACGTGTAGGTTCCAGAAAGCATTTTGATGTTTGACCAATTGTGGCAGTGAGGGACTCGAGACTTGCTCTTTTGGCTTCTTTAATTTTCTTTTTAAAAAGCGCGTTAGATTTTTTGTAATGAATAAGATTGTTCATTGTCATATTTGCTTTAAACTCAGTCCAACGATATTGTTTTTCTTTTCTTAGATTAGCGAGCTCTACTGACCAGTATGGGACAACTAGTTTGCGTTTTTTATAAGTTGTTTGAGGGATTGTATAGTGTGCAGCAGATCTTATGCATTTTATAATAGATGCAGATTCCTTATTTATATTAGTTGAAGCTGCAAAACTAGATGCCATCTTTTCCGCAAAAATATAAAATCTGGGCCAGTCTGCTTTGTTGGTTAAAAATTTGGGCTTAGGGTTAATCTTATTAGATAGTGGAGTAGTTAAGTTTGTGAAAATTGGGAAATGGTCGCTGCCGTAAAGATTTGGGGAGATAGAACTTGTTAGCCTTGGAGCAATTGTGTCTGAACAGAGAATCAAATCAACATGAGTAAATGAGCAATGAGTTGTGAAATGAGTCGGTTGACCATCATTTAAAACAATTAGATTTTTCATAAGAATTATATCTTCAAAGATTTTGCCTCTGCTGTTCGAATTTTGGGAGCCCCACAGGGGGCTACATGAATTAAAGTCGCCTAGCAGAATAATCGGGGTAGAAATGTTACTTAGGATATTGTAGATATCATTTGAAGAAAATGCCTGATGTGGCGGGATATAAGCTGAGAGAATAGTGATTTTTGTCCCAATGTTAATTTCTATGGCGATTAATGAGATATTAGTGTTGATATGAATGGTTTTATGTGAAATATTCTTCCTAATGAGGACTCCAACACCTTGTTTTTTAGTGATATTTTGCGGTAGATTATGGAAATAGCAGTTATATTGATTGGGTACAGATGCTGTGTGATTTATCGGTATGTGGGTCTCTTGCAGAGATATGAAATCAGAATTTCTAGATTTGAATAATTATTATAGAAACCATTTAAGTTCCATTGAATTATTTTAAAGGTCATGGCAAAACATAATATATTCTAATGCAAAAGAATATGTAGCATAGCGACTAATATATTCTAATAAAAGTATAATTATCACGGTCGCGGCTAGGCAATTGCCAAGTAAAGACCTATTCTTTGTGTTTACATTGTTCAATTATTCTTTGCGATCTGTTTGTTTACTAAAACCAACAGTTTACTGCTTTGTTTTTATTATTGTACTACGGTACTTTCTTATAGTAAAGACCTTGAGTACACTTAAAGTGAATAAAAACAAGAAAATCTATACGAAAATAAAACAGGGTGCTTTAAAGCACACGGTGTCCCTTCACCATGAACGGACCTGAAACATATCGGAACAGGTTTAAAGATCTTAACCCAGATGAAACACTAGACACTACAAAAAGTAACAGAAATAAACGAATCCGCACAGAAGATTTTATAGAGTTACGAGAAACGCAAAAAAGCGACGATAACGTTCCGAGATATTTAATTATTACTGCTGTAGGACATAATGAAAACGAAAATGTTCGCCCAATCGCTTCATATAACGTCTTTCAAAAAGAAAAAGGTCTTAATTTTATATCTCGCGATTATTTGGAAGTGGTGGAGTTAAGGTCAGGCGACCTATTACTCAAAACAAAAAATTTAAAAATAGCTGAAAAGTTTCTTAAAGCTTCATACATTGACTCTGTTCCGGTAAAAATTTCCTTTCATAAATCCCTGAACTCTATACAGGGCAGAATATATTCAAGAAAAATAATCGATTTATCTGAGGCAGAACATCAAGCACTAAAAGTACAAAAAGTTATTGAAGTCAAAAAGCTTATGAAAAAGGTGGATGACTGCTTAGTTGCTACAGGAGCAGCCATTATAACATTCGATCTCATTCGTCGACCTGAAAAGATAAAACTTGGCTGGGAACGAGTAACAGTGGACGAATACATTCCTAATCCAATGAGATGCGTCAACTGCCAGAAATTAGGACATACAAAAAACCGCTGCCGTAACACAGAGATCTGCCGAGAATGTGGTTACAATATCCCCCACGATGACTGCAACAGGAAATTTTGTGTAAATTGTGACAACGATTCACACCCTTCCTATGATTTTTCTTGTCCCAGTTTTATAAAGCATAAATCCGTTAACAAAATTAAAATTGATCGTCGCTGCACTATACGCGAAGCATGGAAAATTTCCAACAGTAATCCATCGGCCTACAGAATTGAGACAAAAAACAGGAATACTGTCAAACAATCCTTTGCGCAAGTGCTTAAGAACACAACAACCATTTCCTCAAAAAACACAAATCAGAATAGCAACAACACCTCACAAGAACATCAACACAATACCGGCACCAAAAAGAAAACTTATATGCTAACAAATAATCAAAATTCTAAAGACAATGAACAAAATCAAAAATCCGAAAAACTGCTAACCAAAATTTACAAACCAATAGAGAAACAAGACAAAACCATCAACAAATCAATTACAGAATCTCCAAAAAAACTCAATGTAAACGATAAAACATCAATTGATCCCTCTAATGAAATGAACACCGATGATAATTTAGGCAACACACAAACTAAACCACATTTTATAAATACATTTAATCTTTCTCCTTATTCTCAGAAAATTTATGAAGACCTTCATAAACTAATGTCTCAGTAACACTTCCATCAGATTTACAGTATAAATACTTGTATACATGTATCTACATATATATTATATTTTAGTACTTTACTTATATTTATGTAATATACTTATTTGATTTAAATTCTGGATATTATTACAAAGATGGATTTAGGGATTAATTTTAGTATTATTCAATGGAATATACATGGATTCACGAACAACAAATATGCTTTGGAAAACTTAATAGCAATTCATCAGCCAGACATAGTAATACTTCAAGAGACACACATTGTTGAAAAAAATGTTCACTTGCTTCACTTTAAACACTATCGAGTCTTCCATCACAACAAAAATTTTTCTTATGCTAAATCAGGCATAGCGAT
The DNA here is from genome assembly GCA_949775025.1 of Tricholauxania praeusta. NCBI lineage: Eukaryota > Metazoa > Arthropoda > Insecta > Diptera > Lauxaniidae > Tricholauxania > Tricholauxania praeusta. The sequence continues at coordinate 106,136,226 of OX459028.1, forward strand.
TTTTATAAAAGAAACAATGAATGTATCTAACCATAGGACATCGAGCAATAATCTCCTCTTTCAATCTATTACAGTGCATGGTTTAAAACACTTACACATAACAAATGTGTATAAAGAAACCGATGTGTTTCTGACTCCGCAACTTCTTGATGACATCCATATCTACGGTACAGATCACCATTTAATTGTTGGAGACTTAAACGGACACAATACCTTGTGGGGTTCTCTTAATAATTCCAATAGTGGAATTTTATGGGAAAACTTCGCTAATGATCGTAACTTAACAATATTGAATGATGGATCTCCAACACTTTTAAACACCAGAAACACTTTAACTGCGGTTGATGTTTCAATGGCAAGTGTTGACTTAGCGCCAGCTCTGAATTGGACTAGTTTTCCACAGCCGGAAAGCAAGGACCATATTCCCATCTTGATCTACAACAATATTGCAGCCGTTTTTAGGAAACATATTCCAAGATTTATCGACCGTAAAGCAAAATGGGAAATCTTTTTAGAAAAATCAAAGTCTTTTTGCGCAGAACGTGAAGAATCGGAAAATGTGAATAGAGAAGCAGCACAAATTAAAAGAATAATAAGGATGAGTGCCAATGAATGTATACCTGTTGGTCGTAGCCCCAAAAAATCTAATCGCCCAGTATGGTTTAATTCGGACATTAGTAAGCTAATAAGCCTTAAGAATAAAATTTGGAAGGTTTTCCGGAAAAGGAGAACACAAGATAATATCTTAAAATACAGATGTATATGTGCCCAGGTCAAAAGAGCCTGTAAACTAGCAAAGCAAGAAACTTGGACACGTTTTGTGAACTCCCTCAATCCAACTATGGACATAAGAACACTTTGGTTTAAAGTCAAGAAAATTCAATGCCAAAATATTATAAATTTTCCACCGATCTACTTAGATAAAAAGGTAATTTCACACCCAAAAGCCATTGCGGATAAATTCGCTGAGTTGTGGGCCTCTATTGGATCAGATAAATCTTTTAATACTGCACTGGTTAATTCGAAAACACAATTCTGTTTTGATGAAATGGAAACAGATTGCCATGAGTTTGACAACATATTAGAAGAAGTAACTCTACTGGAACTTCATTTAGCTCTAAAAAATGCAAAAGGTATTACACCAAGCGCAGATAAAATTACATACGCAATGCTAAGGAACTCTTCTAAAGAACTTAAGTTTCGTATATGCAGACTCTTCAGCCAAATCCTTCCGTTACCGTTAAAGTCGATGGATTTATGTGTAATACACAAAGACTTGACAATGGGGTACCTCAAGGATCTCCGCTTTCAGTTGTCCTGTATTCAGTATACGCCAACTCATTGGCCAAATTGTTAAAAAATGTTGAAGGCATAGACTATGTTAGCATATATGCAGATAACATTTTCGCTGTTGCTTCCGGTTCTAAGGAAGTGTCAGAAAATAGCTTAAGCAATCTGGACAAAACAGTTCATCAGTGGGCAGTAAAAACTGGAGCGGTCATTCCAGCAGACACCGCGGAGGCATTGCACGTATGTAGGAAACATAATTGCAGTGCATCAAACCTCAAATAAGAAATGTTGATGTAAAATTAAAAACTAAACTTAGCATTCTTGGCTTAATTTTCTCAAAAAATTTACTTTGAAACGAACAAGCAAAGCACGTCGTTGACAAGCTCAAAAAAATTAATAATTTGTTAAAAATCATTTGTAGTCGAAAAAAAGGTCCTCATATAGAAACAGCTATTTCTTTATGTCGCTCACTAACAGAGGGCACAATTCAACATTGTTTGACAATGTATGGATGGACATCTGCCACAAACAAGCGAAAAATAAATATTGCACTAAACAGATGTTATAGGACTGCAACTGGGATTTTACAGACAACACCACTGGATGCCTTAAGAGTAGAAGCTCAATTTCATGAGGTTGACTGGCTTATACACAAGAGATCCACTAAATTAGCAGCTAAATCTCTAACTTGTTCTATCCATCCTTTACATGAATCATTCTGGAATGTTCTAAACAATACGGAATATTCACTAAATAGTTGTAAAAATCTTAGTGCCATCCAGGACATCATACACTACTTACAAAATAATAACATGCCTTTGCCAGACAAACCAACCAACTCAATTCTTACAGAAAGTTCAAAACTGTCCATCGATATTTCCATCAGCAACTACAAGAAAAATAATACGACCTCTATAGCTTACATACAAAATTTCTTAAAGATTAAACACGACTTTGCTCCAAAATTAGTTCTTTACACAGATGGCTCATTTCTAAATGGTGACCGACTTATGCTGTAGTAGAACAATCATTAGATAACACTTACCGCATAGTCCAACAAACACTTCTCCCACTTCACTCTGGAATTTTTAATGCGCGGCTGTCAGCTATTAAAAGTGCCGTTGAATACGCATCAATAAAACAGGAAAAATGTCTTATATGCTCAGACAGCCTTGGTGTTTTGAAATCTTTACAGGATAATAATAACATGACGTTCAAGTTTATTCTTGAAGGAGTCAGATCGCTATGCTCGATAAAAATTTTATGGATTCCAGGACACGCCGGAATAACTGGTAACTATCTAGCTGACAAAGCAGCGAAAGGAGCTACGGCACTACCACTAGTAACTGAAATGCAGTGCTTAGATACAATAATGACTAATCATATTGACAACTTGCAACAGGAATACCAACAACAACATTGGAACTCGTCAAACTCTTTTCTTAGATCTCACAATCCTTCTACCAAAAGACCATTGTATAACAAAAACTTTTCTCGTGAGGAATGCATAAGACTCGCTCGATTAAGGGTTGACACCACTATTTTCAACTCTAGTCACTACTTCACTAGAACAAGTCCCAGAATGTGCGTTCATTGCCAAACAGCGTTATGCACTAACCATATATTTATGGAATGTCCTGCATCAAAGACAAACTTGCCGTTAGTAAATGTTCTTGACTGCCGCAATTTAAACTCAATGGCCCATATTCATAGTCGCAAAATAAAGTTGAGACTTAATTTTTACCCAAAATCGCAGATACAGACTGACCCCATAAAAAAAAGAAAAACTTGCATTAAGTTATGAGAAAATTTTAAAAAATGATTACCCTGCGATATTGACACAAAATACTGTAGACACAGTGAACAAAAGGAATAATAAAAAAATCGAATTTATGAGGCAGCGTGAAGTAATCGTTAGGACTGTGAACTCATAGCCCTCAGGACGTGGGTTCGAATCTCGTCAGATAAGATGCTTTTTTTCTATAAGCATGTTTTAAATTTAAAAGCAGGAAACCGTGATTTTAAATATTTACAACCAGGTTTTAAAGTAACATTAATTTTCATTGATATCAATAAAAAAAAACAATTACATTTACGAGAATCGAACTCACGTCCTGAGGGCTATGAGTTCACAGTCCTAACCATTACGCCACGCTGCCTCAAAAATTCAATTTTTTTATTTTTCCTTTTGTTCACTGTGTCTACAGTATTTTGTGTCAATATCGCAGGGTAATCATTTTTTAAAATTTTCTCATAACTTAATGCAAGTTTTTCTTTTTTTTATGGGGTCAGTCTGTATCTGCGATTTTGGGTAAAAATCAAGTCTCAACTTTATTTTGCGACTATGAATATGGGCCAATGAAACTGATAACCGAAGCACTAAACAAACATGAATTACTTCATGAAACCTAAGCTATAAACATACGTAGATATGTAAGATAATTTTCTCGTATTTCATTCACCGGGGTGTAATGGCCTAGCTGCCCAACACCTCTAGACATATTTTACAAATTTATTTGTAAGGTATTAAAAATAAATAAATAAATAAAAGTATAATTATAAATATATAAAAAAAAATAATATAAAGCTTAATATATTCTAATACGAAAGTATATAGAATATACTGACTATAGCATACATCAATGAATTATATTAATATGTATGTTCTCTATTTTTGTTTTGTCTATAGCATTTATTTCGTCATCTTCGGATAAGTTGTTTTCGGCAAATGATTTTTTTTCGGAATGTTGTTTAGTTGTGTTGTTGTGATTTTGTTTTTGGTTTAAAATGTTGGTATAATTTTTTGTTGCATTTTCTTCGTTAATTGAATGAGAAGGCATAGTTACGATGGGTGAAGTATTTGTTGTATTATGAATTGTTGTGATTTTGTTTAACTCGTTTTCTTTATGTGGAAGGTGTAATGTGTTTACAATATTGGTTGTGGATTGCATTTGTATTCTATTAGCTCTCAATTTTATTGCTTCTTCCAACTGTTCTTTTGGAACTTCAGTTGTCATGTTTGGCATGTCGTTGACTATTTTTGTTGCTTCAAAATATGAACAGTTCTTAATTGTTTTTGTTTTGATTATTTCCTGACGCTTTTTGATCGAGGGGCAGTTTTTATTATTTGACCGGTGCTGATGGTTACAATTGGTGCACTCGACTTTTGTACATGGTATGGGATCGTGGATACTGGTTGAACATACTTCACATTTGGCATCTGACTTACAATATTTTTTGGTGTGACCCAATTTAAAGCAATTTTTACATTGCAATGGCGACGGAAAGTAAGGATCCACTTTGAAGTTTAGGAAGCCAATTTTTAGTTCATTTGAGAATTGATATCTTTCAAATGATAATATATGAAGAGAAGTATTAATGTCTTGACCGTTGACAAACTTTGTTAGTTTCTTGCAAGCCGTTACTGCTTGATCTTTAAGACCATTAACAATTTCATTTTCGGTTAAGTCTCTTAAGGGCGGTGCAAAAATAACACCTTTTGTAGTATTCAGTGTAGGGTGTAACGAAACCTCTATCTCGCATATGTCAGCAAGCCGAGTAGCTTTTAAGAACTTGTTTGTTTGTATTTCATTTTTTGTTAAGATGAGGAGATCGCCATCACGGGTGTATGATACTTAAGTTGGTTGATCGGTGGTTATACCTTCTAGAGCTTTTGTTATAAGGAAAATATTCAATGATTTTATTGGCTTTTGAATGTTTTTATTTTTCATTACTAGGAACTTAGGGCAAGAGTTTTTCTTCACGAAAGTATTCTGTGATAAAGACGGAAAGTCATTTGAGCTTAATATATTAGGAGTCGAATGAATGTTTTTTTTTTCGTTTTGATTTTGGAGGTGAATCCAAGATGGCAAAATAATTGCCACCTGGAAAGGAGGACGGCATCTTTAAATAATTGTCACTATACAGAAATAAGAAACTATAGACCGCGGAAAGATAATAAACAAAGAATTTAATTTGTTGTTGTTTTCAATTAGACGATGTTTAATAAGCACGAACCAGGAGACGATGCGACTGTTCACTGTGAGCGCGGTTTATCAACTGAACTAAAAAATTGTATAACGCAAGAAAATAGAAAATATTTATCCATATGGAGCATCCGATTTTTTCAATCAACTCCAATAGTAAAAAATGTAAAATACAATTATTATCATTGCTGTTTTTATCTATTTTTCAAATTAGGTATTTTTATTGAATTTTCAGGTTTTCTTTAATAACTTGAAAACTATAAAAGATATCGCACAATTTGTAACATTTTTGAAATCAGCATTGCCAAATTATTGGAAATCGATACCCATTTTGAAGAACAAGTCTCAATTACATCCCACCTTTTTGCGTGTACGTGGACCGTTTTTTTTTTTCATATTCATAAAATTTTGTTGATTTAACCTAAAAAACGTCTGTGCCAAATTTCAAGACTAGCGCTATCCTTACTGTTTATGGCCACCGTTTTTTGGTTTTTCTCTAATAACTTTAAAACTATAAGAGATATTGAAAAATTTATAACATTTTTGAAATAAGCATTGCCAAATTAATGAAAATTGATACCAATTTTGTCACAACCACATCCCACCTTTGTATGGGAGGTAGGCGTGTCCTTGAACCGATTTTTTTAAAAATCACCAATTTTTGTTCTTTTACCTTGAAAACATTTGTACCAAATTTCAAGAGTCTAGCGCAATTATTACTATTTATAGCCGCCGTTCCATACAAATGTCTTGACGAATGTAGCAATTGTTTGTAGTGCAATTTGGTTTTTTTTTGTGCTGTTGGCGAATTTGGAAATGACAGCGAAAAAACTTTAAATTTTTGTTTGTTGATACTTTATGTTGTTGTTTAGCCCTTTTGTTAGATTTCCATGCCCACCACTGCTCCAGATCCATGAGAAAACGCCCAAACGGTGCGCATGACTGTACAAGTGTGTTGAATGTATGTATTTGTGTGTGGAAATGTATTTCTGAATGTCTGCATGTACATATGTCGGTGTGCGTCAGGGACCGTAAAGACAATTTTGGGCTCGAACTTCGCTGTAAAAATTTCCAAAAACAGACACTTTTGGGAGCTCGATAGCGCAGCCGGAGAGTCTTTCCCAAACTCCATACTTTGGGATCCACTTCGGGGTTAAAAAACAAAAGTTGTAAGCTGGGTTTCGTCAAAAAAAATTTAGGTAGAACGGAGATATAACCAGTTGAAAATGTAAAAAAACGCGAATTTCGAAAAATGGCCATTTTAAAAGTGCTATACCTCGGGTTCCTCGACGATTTTTTTAATTTTATAGGTCGAATTTTGAAGGGCTGAAAAGACGAAAAAATAAGTTCAAGTAAAAGCGATTTTATTAGATATTTTGGCGTCACATTCAAAAAGTGATGTTTTTCTATTTCGAGTATTCTGAGAAATGAGATGGCAAACGATTTTCCAAACGCGGGAGTGTTCTGAACTTTTTTTAATTAAAAATTTGAATAAATACCAAAAAAAAATGAGACCTATTAAGTTGAATTTTTTTTTTTTTTAAACTTCATTTTCTTTTATTGTATCTTCTCTTAAGAGACTAACAATAAGTTTTAAAATCTTAAACTAGAAAACATTATTATACATTATTATTGTGAATAATGAATATATAATTTAATAATGAACTTGTCTCCAGAAACAAAAGTTAGCAGGGACTTATACTTCTTGTGTAGTAGGTGCAGCTTGTGTATGGCTCAGCACAGCGAGTGCACAAGATCGAATAACTCATTGGAGCATAGGTGTGGATGCAGCTGACGATCGCTTGAATTGAATTTGGAGCTTAAGTTCCCGAGACACAGATATTCGAATATAGGGCAAAACACGTCAATTTTTGAGTTTTAAAAATTCATATCTTTGCACCAAGAGCATTTGAAGGGCCAACAATTTAGGGATCATAGTTTTATATAACTTACTTCAATATCCCAGAACTTGAACAAAATCGGAGAACCCACTGCGCACGGTTTTGCCGAAAAGTAATGGAAAATATATAAAAAATACTAGCTATCGCGGCAGACGTTGTTCTGTCCTTTCTGGTAGGTGGCGCGAAACTGTATGAACTCATGCTATGGAATGTAAAAGCGAATCAGCCCATTTTTAAAGCGAAATTAACTTCTGTCCCTACTCTTTTACATAAAGTACCTTACTGCTAGGTGGTGCGATGAGTTTAATTTATTATAGCTTTTGCGTTTTATATTATTACTAAGTCTCAATCATCTGCATCAAATACTTGCTGATATATACAAAATGTTGTTTTATTCGCATTTTCTCATTGAAACTTCTTTTTTCCCGTACTTTTAATATACATATGTATCTAGTCTCATTCATCTGCATCACAAATTTTTGTGTTTTCTTATATGGAAAGCATGGTACTGCACGGTCTTAGCTGTGCCTCTTAATATAAAAGATACTTGTTGTAACTTCCATGTGAATCGATGCAGTGGTCTTTGTGAAAATGCTTTTTCAAAAATATTTTGGTATGAGGGCCACTCTAAATAAAAGTTTTATAGGCTTCACTATGCCTCTTAACATAAAAGCTACGTGGTGTAAATTCGGTGTGAATCGATTAACCGGTCTCCGTGAAAATTAATTTTAAAAAAAAAATGTGTATGAGGGCCACCCTAATTAAAAGTTTAATAGACCAAAAAATGTCTCTTAATATAAGACTATGTATTTTAATATAAAAGACACGTGGTTTAAATTCCATGTGAATCAATGGAGTGGTCTCTGGGAAAATGCTATTTTAAAAATATTTTTGTATGAGAGCCACCCTACATATGCACCCTAAATAAACAATTTTATTCAAAACTATGTCTGTTAATATAAAAGACACGTGGTATAACTTCGGTGTGAATCGATGCAGTGGTCTTTGTGAAAATGCTATTTCAAAAATATTTTCGTATGAGGGCCACCCTAAATAAAAGTTTTGTAGGCTTAACTATGCCTCTTAATATAAAAGCTACTTGGCGTAAATTCGGTGTGAATCGATTATCCGGTCTAAGTAAAAATGATTTTTTTAAAAATATTTTTGTATGAGGGCCACCCTAAGTAAAAATTTTATGGTCCAACAGTGTCTCTTAATATAAAAGACACGTGGTGTAAATTCCATGTGGATCGATGAAGTGGTCTATTTTAAAAATATTTTTGCATGAGGGCCACCCTAAATATGCACCTTAAATAAAAGTTTTATGGGCTTTACTATGTCTCTTAATATAAAAGACACGTGGTGTAAACTCTATGTTAAACGATGGACTGGTCATTGTGAAAATGCTATTCTAAAAATATTTTGGGTAAGGGCCACCTTAAATATGCACCCTAAATAAAAGTTTTGTAGGCTTAGCTATGCCTCTTAATATAAAAGCTACGTGGTGTAAATTCGGTGTGAATCGATTCATCGGTCTTCGTGAAAATGCTATCTTAAAAATATTTTTGTATGAGAGCCACCCTAAATATGCGCCCTAAATAAAAGTTTTGTATGACTCTTAATATAAAAGCTACGTGGTGTAAATTCTATGTGAATCGATGCAGTGTTCTTTGGGAAAATGCTATTTTAAAAATATTCTTTTATGACGGCCACCCTAAATATGCAGCCTAAATAAAAGTGTTATGATTTTATCTATGTCTCTTAATATAAGAGGCACGTGGTGTAAATTTCATGTGAAACGATAGAGTGGTGTTTGTGAAAATGTTATTATAAAAAAAATTTGTATGATGGCCACCCTAAATATGCACCCTAAATAGAAGTTTTATAGACTAAGCCATGTCTCTTAATATAAAAGTTACGTGGTGTAAATTCCATGTGAATCAATGCTTTGGGAAAATGCTATTTTAAAAATACTTTTGTATCAGGGCCACGCTAAATATGCAGCCTAAATAAAAGTCTCATAGACTAAACTATGTCTCTTAATATAAAAGACGTGGTGTAAATTTCATGTGAAACGATGGAGTGGTGTTTGTGAAACTACAATAATAAAAATAAATTGTGTGAGGGCCACCCTAAATATGCACCCTAAATAAAAGTCTTATAGCTTACCCCTATTCTCAGACCTACCAAATATACACAAAAAATTTCATAAGAATCGGTCAAGCCGTTTGGGAGGAGTACGGTAATAAACACTGTGACACGAGAATTTTATATATTAACCCTTACCCGGCCGTAGGTGGTACCCGGGTAACTTTTGCTACTTTGGAGTTAAATAATTTATTTTCCTTAAAAGCAATTTATCTGAGGTTTCGTGACATCTCTAGAAATTCACATTTGAGCACGAAAAACTAAGTTTTGAAAAAAAAATCAAACCGGAAGTTGTTTGTTTTTAGAATTTTATAAACCTTGTGCGTTGTCGCTCGTGGGTGGTACCCGGGTACCATCATACATTTACATGTGTTTTTGTTCATTTATGAAAATAAAATATTTTTTTTATTATGTTATTATAATTGTTATAGTATTTCAAATTTTATTCAATTCAAGAAGAAATACATCTATAATATGAACAATGTAAATAAAAAAGGATAATTATTGAAGGCGGCCACTGAACACTCCAAACAAACTGCGGGGATAGCGACTGTGTGTTGGTCACATACAGGTTTGATGCACCGAGAACACCGCTTGCAAGTCTTTCGCTTTTTCTTATCTGCCACCCAGCAGGCTTTGCAAATTCCTTCGACTTTGGTACGACCGGAGGCATCCTTTTGAACATCAGCTCATGGAGCTGAAACGATGACGGGTGCAATTTTGCCAGAACACTTTCCATCGCTGTTCGTATAAAATAGAACCGGGTTATCAAAGGATTTTCGCTGCGTTTCCGAACTGACGGAGCACACAAGTCGAAGGCTAAGTCTTTCAGAAATTTTTTCCGCGAATCTGATTTTTTCTTCAACTGTGGATATAAATAATGTACGAAGCCAGACCGGCCCGATCGAGCATGTTATAATAAAAGGCCAACGGCCATCGGTTCGTCTTCCTCTTTGTTAAATATATGCCCAACATCTGGTCCATTTGATCCACACCTCCTTTCGTTCGATTATATTCAAGAACTATATCCGGTTTTCTGGCAGCCGTGGTTGTATCGATAGCAATGTCATGATGTGCACTTGACAGTAAGATCACAGCTTTGTTCCGTTTTGGAACATACGAACAAATAGTGACATTATACCGGAAACTAAATAGTGTTGAAAAGATTTCCCGTTCCTTCGATGGCTGCAATTCTTTTGGTATGTACGCCTTATTTTTGCGTAATGTGCCGAGCAAAGTTATTCCGTTGCTTTGCAAGAAATTAAGCAATGGCAACGAGGTAAAAAAATATCGGTAGTTACATTTCGGTTACTTCCTTTGTAAAATAGGCACAAGTCCATGACGATACGCTCTCCTATATTTACTGCACGTGCATTACTAGCCTCGAGACCTGTGAAGGCACAATAATAAAATCATTATTTGAAATAAAAAGTTTTCTAAACTGGGAAAAAACAAAAAGAGATGTGAATCAAATTGATAAGATGCTTACCTGTGTAAATGGAACCTTGCAGTGGGTATCCAGTTTCGGAATCCACCAACCAGAAAACTTTTAACCCATATTTAATTGGTTTGGATGGGATATATTGCGTAAAACGCGTGCGACCTCTGTACGGATACAATTGTTCGTCAACTGTCATATTGGAATACGGCCGAAAATATGTACGCTGATTGGCGTTGAGCATAAGCCAAAGATCTTGAATTGGTGAGGCACTTAGTAACTAACTGATTTTTAACTGCCGAATCAAAACAAAGCGTGAGGGTACCCCGGTACCACCTACGGCCGATATAAGGTGTAAATTTTTACGGTCGGGTTAGGGTTAAATATATGTATATACAATAGCGGTCATGAAATTCGCACCATCACAAAAAATCATTAAGATTCGATGTTATTGAGATTTGTATTAAAAAATTATTTTTTTATTAGTTAGTTATTATTAAGCTAATATGATTACATAGTTTAAAAACAATTAAACATTTCTGGATCTTACTTATATGCCAATTTTTTTTTTACTAAAAACAATAATCTGGAAAAAAGTTAATGCTTTTACGAGTACTTTGATTATTTAGTTTTACAGAAACTGATCAGTATCTTGTAATCTTCAATGTTGTTCTAAATATTTATATCAAGTTACAAAAAAAAAAATAGTATAATGTTGCTCCTCCTTTAGCCTGTATTACAGCCATTATCCTTGATGGCATGGAATCAAGGAAAGCTTTGAGGTTATTCTCCTGTATCACATTATACCAAAGCTTATCTTAAGCTAAAATTGATTTTTTTTTTGTCTCGGGCCTCTGGTCAGTAACTTTATCTTTCATTATATGCCACAAGTGCACGATAGAATTCAGATCCGGCGAGTTTCTAGGTCAGGTCAGACGCGAAATTCCGAGATCCGTGAATACTTTTCCGAGCTATAAAAAAATGATTTTTTTAATATCCTGTTTATAATTTTAAAGTCTGTAAGAATCATAGAAAAAAATACATACACGATTAATAAAGATAACAAGAACTTTTCAAAAACTTTTAATAGAGCAGGAAGAATAGTTATTGGTCCAAAGCAGTGGTCAGCAGAACGCAAATATCAAATATTTTCTTACTCTCAAAAGAGCGGGAAATAAGAAAAGCACCAATCACTGCGAAAAATGTTTTCACATTTTGCTGTTTACGCTGCATTTGAAATTTATTAACTGTCCCTAAGACTCGCTTGCAGATTAAGCCAAAAAAGTTTTCGGCGAAAAAATATCTATTTTGCCATTTGATTTTTAAAATTTTTGCAGTGCATTAACGAAATAACCAGCTCATTTTGTAGTTTGCTTACTCTCGATTATTCTTTGTGCTTTTCGCAATTGGAGTAACATTAGCAATTTTCCATTTTTCAGTATTTATATGAGCAATAACCCCAATATTGCATGGCAACACTTGCTTAACAAACTTTAGAATAATATTATTTTCTCCGGTGGCATTAGATTTAAGGGGACATGACACCTTAATTTTTTCAAGAAATAAAAAAATTTTATTTGACTGTTTCTTGTTTACCTAAAAGATATTGAAAAATTCGGGTTTAATAATATAAACCTCAAATTCGGCTTATAAAATATATAGCGAGCATTTTAATAACATAGTGTCAAAGTTATGGTTAAAAAACTTTAAACGCGTTTTTCTCGAAACCACGAGTTGGCGGGCATAATAAATATAAAACCACTGGACATATCTTTCTGAAATTTTAATATGTTGCTGTGCACATATTAATGCAGGGAATGAACTGCGGACAGAAAGATCGGTATTATAGTTTTTAACTTTTGGCACGATTATGGCCCGAAAAATTGGCAATTTTCGAAAATGTGACGCCATTTTGTTATATTTGGACCGAAATTGTTGTTTGTAGTTCATTCCCTGATGGCTTTAATGCTGATTAAAACCTCTTATTTTTTTCAGATATTTCTGTGAGCCGCAATCATGCCCGCCGTGATTTTTTGGTGTTTTTTTCAAAAAAATTCTAGTGGTCATAAATCTCATAAAAAAAATTTTTTTAAAATATTGTTTTGCGTCAAAATATATGTGTAAAGTTTCAAAAAGATATCTTGTTTTTTATTAAAACTATACGAATTTTAAAACATTTAAAAAAAAAATTTTGAAGGTGTCATGTCCCCTTAATAGAAAAAATGCAATTTATAATCTTTTCTTCGCTGGCCATATCAAAATTGAAAAATCATGATTGATTTCAAAAGAAAAGTTGTGTGTCGCACTGATTGACTTCGAAAAAAATTCATTCATTTAATCTGGGTCAAGATTGCACTCACCCTTGTTCTTATTTCCAATATCTATCGATTTTAAATTATTCCATAGTCTTTTTGGTGGTAAATTCGTGTTAAATTTTGACCTAAAGTATGTTTTTTTTTTTTGCATATTCAATTGTCTGGCAACTACTTTGGTTAAAAGTGACAAGTTACTAGTGATCTCGCAAAATATTAAAATTTACTAAAAAATAAAAGGTTTTGAAGGTTTGGAGTGCATACTGACTAAAAGAGCAGTTTTCCAGAATCCAGCGGATGATCGAGCTCATAAGATTTGTCAACTGGTTTTCTAATTCGATCGATTCATCGTGAGCTTGAAGCAAATTTTGTTTTCTTCTTTTGTTGTTGGTCAAGAAAATTGGCGCTGTGAAGTTTCGACCTGTCAAATTGTGGGTTTAATTACTGTAATTACACCACAATAATATGCCAAATATAATACTTAAAAGTTCCAGGAAACAAACAAGCAAAACAATTTGCCTAAAATGCAAGACAGAAGTTCTGGCTAATGAAGATGCGATCCAATGTGATAAGTGTGGGAAAGCCCTTCACGAAATGTGCACTGGACTGGACAAAACAGAGTATGAGAAGCTTTTAAATGATGACTCTATAGAATATAAATGTTTGCTTTGTGCATCCATTAGAGACTCATCATTACCTTCTAGCGATCTGGCTGAAATTAAAATTAAGCTTAATCAGCTGGATAAAATTGCTGAGTCAATACAATTTACGTCGACTCAGTATGACGAAAATTTAAAAGGTGTAAAAATAAGCACCCAAAAGTTGGAAAAGCTAGAAAAGGAGAACGTTACGCTTCGTGAGGAAGTTAAAAACTTAAAGACTACAGTGAAATTACTGAATAATGTAAGAGTGCAGAATGACTGCATTATTAGCAATGTTGCAATTTCTAATAACATGACACTTGTTGATGTTGTTTTGGATGTTGCAACGAAAATGGAGGCAGATATAAGTGCAAATGGAATTGAAGACGCTTACTTAATTGGGCGCAATGGCAATGCAAACAAAAAATCCTTGGTCGTTAAATTTAATAATAATAAAACCAAAAAAATTTTATGCTAGGAAAATCCAAGCTGAAATCAACAACTGAATTTAAAAATGTTTACATAAATGACTTTCTCTGCAAAGAGTCATTAGAATTGCTGAATTATGCTAAGTCTTTGAAAGCTGTGGGTTTCAAAACTGTTTACGCTAGAAATGGAAATGTTTTTACCAGAAAAGATACTGATTCGAGGCAGATTCCTATAAAAACAATGGAAGATGTTGACCATCTGCTTTATAAATCTGCTGCAGGCTCGTCAAGACGAAGTAGATTACCTTTAAATGGGAGTGCGGTTGATTCTGCGGAAGGCGATTTCGAATCATCGAATCAAGTGTAATATTGCTATTATTTTTTTTTTCTTTTATGATTATTATTTTTTTAACAAGCTTTATCACTTGGTTATTTATATCTTGAATTTATGGATTCCCACTATTTTAGTAATTTGAAATCATACAATTCAAAACATGGTCTGTATCATTCTAAGAACTTCAATATTCTGTCAGTAAATGTAAGAAGTATTTCATCACTTAGTAAGTTTAATAGATTCAAAAGTGAGATTTGTGAATTGGAAACTCTTCCAGATATCATTGCTGTCCAAGAAACTTGGTTTAATGAACAGTGCATCAATTTGTACTTTATACCAGGCTATAACTATGTTCATTGTTGTAGAAATGATGGATTTGGTGGTACATCGTTATATGTAAGAAATGAAATAGAATACAGGGTACTACTTAATAAAAGTGAGAACTATTTAGAAATGATAACAATATCGTTGACAAATGTTAAAATTGGCAACAAGCCGTTACAAATTACTTCACTGTATCGCTCACAAAAGTGCTCTTTCAATAATTTCTTCTTGCAGCTTGCAACGACACTTTTAGAAGTTAAAAATTCTCCTTGTTTGTATGTTGGTGACTTCAACATTGATATGCTTTCTATGAACAACCTATCTCAACAATTGAGAAATTCATTTTATGAATTTAATTTAGAATCATGTCATAGCCTTGTAACGAGACCTGATAGATCATGCTTAGACTGTATGTTCAGTAATTTATTGCATAGTATTGTAATTAATGCTATTGAAACTGATTTGACGGATCACAACTTCGTAATATGTTCCTTAAAAACAAAATATGCTTATAATGAAACTCTCTTAGAAAAAAAGAAAACACTCTTACTCCAGTAAGTGATTACTTCAGTCTTGCTCCAGTAAGTACAGCAAAGGTAGAAAACATATAAAATCATTTGGACAATAACAAAAGTCCTGGATTTGACAATATTACTGCCAAAATGTTATCTGTGAAAAAATCGTTATTTTCTAGCACTATCTCGAATATATTTAATAGCATGATTACACTAGTTTACAAGAAAAAAGATCTGGTTTCTCATAGACTTTTTTCGTTGTATTTTGGGGCGTAGATTCCAAAAATGGCAACCATTTTTTTTTTTTTCTTAAGAATCGTTTTCGAGATATCCTCAAAAAACCCCTTTTTTGCACTTTTTTCATTTATTTGACTATATCTCCATAAACTTTTTTCCGACTCAAAAACGATTTTCAGCATTCGAAAGATATTTGCATTCCCTTTCTAACGATATGCTTTTTGCTTGAATCGGATAAGGTTTGATGGAGTTACAAGCGCTCAAAGTCCAAAAAACTGACTTTTTTGGTCTTTTTTGAAAATCACTCAATTTCAATTGCTCCATTTGAATGAAAAAATTTTTCTTTTTCATATTTTTAAAATTTTTAATGAAAGACTATTCTTTTGCAAATATTTTAAGTATAATTTGGCGAAAATCGGACAAAAAATGTAGAAGTTATTCGAAAAAACACTAAAAAACTTAAACGAAAATAAATACGTTTTTATTTAAAAAGAAACGGAGAATAAAAGTAAAGAGCCACAAACAAACACAATCGTATGTATTTTCGTCATATAAGCAAATTAAAAAGTAAAATTTCGACAGGAATTGGAATTCTATATGAATTTAAAAATAAATTAAATAGTGCAACTAAGTTATTGCTTTATCAATCTTTAGTGCACTCGCATTTAACTTATTTACCTATAATATATGGATACTCGTATAAAGCCAGTACTGTGCTTAAATCACTGCAAGTAGCTCAAAATAAAGCACTCAAAATTGTGTTTAATCTTCCATTAAGACATAGTACAACCAGTTTATTTATTAACTACGCTAAAGATATACTTCCTGTCCAAGGTTTATATAAGCAACAATTATTGACACACGTCTTTAAATCATTACATGGCATTGGTACAAATACTTTGCAGTTTAGTCAGAAAATAACACATACAAATAGAACAACAAGGTAAGCCTCGCACTTAAGGGTTATAAGATGTCGTTTAGACCTAACAAAGCAGCGTATTACATATGCTGCACCAAATGAATACAACCAACTTCCAGATACCCTTAAAAATATTCAAACGCTGTCAAGTTTTAAAACAAATCTGTCATTTTCATTTGTAAATTATTTGATACAAATTATTTGTTGTTGATTTGTAAGCGGCTGGTTGCTAGGTTGGAATATCGACTGTAATTTTTTCATTTGAAAAGTTTCGCGAAATGAGATACTCGTGAAAATGGTCATTCGTGAAAATGACCATTCGTGAAAACGGTCATTCGTGAAAATGGTCTTTCATGAAAATGACCATTCGTGAAATCGCTGTCGTGAAAATAGTCATTCGTGAAAATGACCATTCGTGAAAATGGTTATTCGTGAAAATGGCTATTCGTGAAAATGGTCATTCGTGAAAATGACCATTCGTGAAATCGCTTTCGTGAAAATGACATGGAATCAAATTGTCGGCCCTTCAAATGCCCCTGGTGCAAAGATATAAATTTTTAAAACTTAAAAATCGACGTTTTTTGCCCTATATTCGAATATCTGAGTTTCGGGAACTTTAGCTCCAAATTCAACTTTATAGGTCTCATTTTTTTTTTGGTACTTGTTCAACTTTTTAATAATAAAAAGTTCAGAATTCTCCCGCATTTGGAAAATCGTTTGCCATTTCATTTCTCAGAATCATCGAAACAGAAAAATAGCCCGTTCCACCTAAATTTTTTTTGACGCAACCCAGCTTAAAAATTGTGTTTTATAACCCCGAAGTGGATCCAAAAGTTTGGAGTTTGGGAAAGACTATCCGGCTGCGCTATTGAGCTCCCAAAAGTGCCTGTTTCGAGCCCAAAATTATTTGTGTGGTCCCTGACGCACACTGACATACATGGAAACATTGAGAAATAAATTTTTTTTTTTTTTTATCACATAATAATTCAGAAATACATTTACACACACAAATACATACATTCAAGCACACTTGTACAGTCATGCGCACCATTTGGGCGTTTTGTCATGGTTATATAGTGCCGTTTTTTAAGTTAACATTGCGAATTGGGAAAGAACGGGAAAATAACTGACCGATTTTAATAAAACTTGGTTTGGAGATAGACTGAACCATAATAAAGGTAATTAGAAGCTCTGAGTTCTTAAATAGGGCGTGGCACCGCCCTTAATAGGATAAAACGCTGTCTCGGCTGAGCCGCTTTTTTGATTTTGATGAAATTTGGTATGGAGCTAGACTTAATCCTGAGTAAAGATTTTTTTTTGAGTGAGCGGTGCCACGCCTCTAATAAGAAAATACGTTTTCACTGCTAAACTGGACTTAATGGACCGATTTTGATGATATTTGGTTATGATCTAATCGGTACCTTAATTTAGCTGTGTAAAAATATTTTTTAATTGGGGTTGTGTCACCGTCCCATTTAAAATAGATACCGCATATCAAGACGTAAAGTAACATAATAAATCTACACAAATAAATATAGTTTACTGTAGAGAAAAAAGCTCTGTGCGTTTTACAGAGTTGAGACTCCATTAGTTTAGCAGAAAAAACGTTTATTGCGGCGTGGCACCGTTATTAAAGGCGTGGCACCGCACTTTCATAACAAATATTTTTACTTAGGATTTAGTCTAGCTCCATACCAAATTTCATCAAAATCGATGAAACGGCTCAGCCGAGACAGCGTTTTTTCCTATTAAGGGCGGTGCCACGCCATATTTAAGAACTCAGAGCTTCTAATTACCTTTCTTATGGTTCAATCTATCTCCAAACCAAAATTTATTAAAATCAGTCCATTAGTTTAGCCGTGGAAACGTATTTTTCCGTTCTTTCCCAATTCGCAATATTAATATAAATAACGTGGTTCTAGACAGAACCACGAGAAAACGCCCAAATGGTGCGCACGATTGTGCGAGTGCGCTTGAATGTATGTATTTGTGTGTGTAGATGTATTTCTGAATGTTTGCATGTATGTCTAGGGCTACCAGATGCGATACTAAAGTAGCAAAAGTGCTACTTTTGCAAGGCTTTGCTACTTTGTTACTTTTGACTCGAAATGTACTACTTTTGCGCTACTTTTGCATTTGAAAAATTCTTGTAATTTGCTGGAGTTTTCTCGTACAAAGTGAGGACCTTTTTTTTTTTTTGTTCATCAAGTTATTTGAAATTATTGTTTTAATTTGGTGGGGTTTTTTGTTAGGAAGTGAGGACCTTTTTTTTTTTTTTTTTGCTCATCAAAAATATTTGTATGAAATTAAAAAAAAATTAAGGTTTTCATTTACCAATTTTTTGATATGTGCTACTTTTGTAGTAAGGCCAACTGGTAGCCCTATGTATGTCTGTGCGTCAGGGACCGTAAAAATAATTTTGGGCTTGAAATTTGCTGTAAAAATTAGCAACAACAGGTACTTTTAGGAGCTCAATAGCGCAGCCGGAGAGTCTTTCCCAAACTCCATACTTCTGGACCCATTTTAGGGTTACAAAACAAAAATTTTAAGCCAAATTGCGTCTAAGAAAAATTGAGATAGAACGGAGATATAATCATTTTAATATGTCAAAAAACGCGAATTTCGAAAAAAATATCATTTTAAAATTGCTGTATCTCGGGTTTCTTGACGAATTTTTTAATTTTATATATCGCATTTTAAAGGGCTGAAAAAGACAAAAAATGAGCTCAAGTAAAAGCGATTTTATTAAAATTTAACTACTTGGCGTCACTTTCAAAAAGAGATGTTTTTCTGTTTCGATGATTCTGAGAAATGAGATGGCAAACAATTTTCCAAACGCGGAAGTATTCTGCCTTTTTTTTATCCAAAAGTTGAATAAGTGCCAAAAAAATGAGACCTATAAAGTTGAATTTGGAGCTAAAGCTCACGAGATACAGATATTCAAATATAGGCCAAATAAAGTCGATTTTTGAGTTTTAAAAATTTATATCTTTGCACCAAGGGCATTTGAAGGGCCAACAATTTAGTGATCATAGTTTTATATAATGTACTTCAATACCCCAAAATTTGAACGAAATCGGAGAACCCACTGCGGACGGTTTTGCCGAAAAGTAATGGAACTGCTCATATATATGGGACGTTCCATATCAACCAGGACATTGGTCTGCCCAAAATTGAGCGTAGCGGAAAAATGTTTTTAAGATGTCAAATTGTTTTTTTTTTAAGGAAATGGCTACCATAAAACGGCACCTACATATAGATATCTATGTATGTATGTGTAGATAGGCAGTTGGTAAACAGCCATAATCATAATAACTTAATTTTTTAGGAAGGCTGTGAAGAGAGGGAGTGCAATGTATACTTTTTTTTTAATAGTAGGTGGTGCCACGCCCCTAACAGAAAATATATTGCAATGGCTAAGCTAATGGACCGATTTTAATAAAATTTGGTTTGGAGATAGACTGAACCATAAGAAAAGTAATTAAAAGCTCAGAGTTCTTAAATGAGGCGTGGCATCACCCTTAGTAGGAAAAAACGCTGTTTCGGTTGAACTGCGTCATCGATTTTGATAAAATTTGGTATGGTGCTAGATTGAATCCTTAATAAAGATATTTCTTTTGAGTGGGCGATGCCACGCCTCTAATAAGATAAAAACTTTTTACTGCTAGGAATTTGTTTTAAATAGGACGGTGACACGCCCATAATAGAGAAATATGTTGATACAGCGAAATTTAGGGACCGATTAGATACTGACCAAATTTCATCAAAATCGGTCCATTAGTTTAGCGGACAAACAAGTTGAATAAAATCCTTTAGGATCTAAATTTTTTATCGATTCAAAAAACAGATGCAAGGATCAGAGGAGCAAATAATTTTTACTGAAATATTTTCTGTAGGTCGGAAAACCACACCATAAACGTCTATTTTTAGCAAAAAAGTGAAATATGTGCTTTATTAATAAAAAAGAGTTTTTGGTAAAATGTAATAAAATTTTATTTTGAAGGAACTAATTCTAAAATATTTACAGCAGGTATTTTAAGAACTAATATTAAGAATTAAGAAAAAACTGGTATCGATATTTTGTTGTTCCTCCCTTCGGTTTTATGGCAAATGACTTGCGAAATGCCTTCGTACCAAACATTTTGAATTATTCTGTCTAACTCAGGTAAATTAGTGGGCTTGTGGCTTGCTACCTGTACCTTTATTATGTGCCAAAGATCGAGACTATTACCTGGCCACGATAAAGTTGAAATGCCAAGATCATTCAAGCAATTCTTTACCTGTAAAAGAAGAAGAAAAAAGGATAAAAGTTGTGGATTATTATTAAGTACATAACAAATATTTGCAAAATACTAATGCTTGCCAACTGCGCTCGATGATAAGGCGCAGAACCATCTTGAAAAATCACATTGTCCACACGCGAAAAATGCTCTTCAATAGAAGGCTCCAAGTTTTCTTTCAGGATGTTTTTATAGTCAGAAGCTTTAATAGTTCCATCAATCAAGGCCATTTGTCCAACTTGATAATAAGAAAAGCATCTCCAGACCACTCTACTGAACGATTGCCTAAATGTTCTTTGGATGCACTCATCGTTAGAACGCTCTCCAATTCTTCGGCGTACATACAGCATTCCATCGGAGCCGGACATGTTGAACTTTGATTCATCTGAGAAGATCACATTTTACCAATCAGATAGTCCACATTTTGTGCTGGTTGGCTCACTCCAAGCGTTTTCGACGCATTTGAGTGGTCAAAAAAGGCTTTTTAGCAGGGCGATGTGCTGATAAACCAGCGTCATGGAGCCTTCGTCGCACAGTTATTTGTGTAATTTCTGTCCCTCCACATTCAACATACTAGTCTTTTTTCGCGCTCCTGACCCTTCCTATCGACTTGTTGACCCAGTTTCAGAATATTTTTTTAAAAACACGGCAATTGAGGACTACTAAAGCCTACTTTATCAGAAATTTCCCGAATCGTTAATCTATCGCTTCGAAACTTCAAAATCTCGCGCTTATCCGCATCGCTCATTTTTATAGTTTGGCATCTTTTTCAACACAATAACACAAGAATAATTAAAAACTAACAGTGTAACTTCCATTTATACTAAGCTATTGTCCTTCCTCTAAAAGAAACGCCATACCTGTAAAAAAAAAAGCCGCACCTACAAAACAAAGAGGTTGACGGGGTCGTGAAACCCTTTTTTTTAAATTTTTTCGCCTGTCCGGATTTCACTGTTTGCCACTGCATATATATGTATATCGGTCATTCTTTTAATAACTGCACACTTTTTTTTTTGACGTTTTTGAACATTTTTTGAAACGAAATATCTTAAAAACTATAGTTGATAAGAAACAAAATCTCTTAATCATTTTTATTGAGAAAGACTACAACTTTATAAAAAAAGTTTAAAAAATTTAAATAATTTTGTTAAAACGCTAATTTTTTTAATTAAAAAAATTTTTCTCAAAATATTTTCAATATAACATATTTTGTTTGTTTTAATTGTTTTATATGTTATTTCTCAATCAATCTTTAGATGTGTTTTCATACCGAAATTCCCGCCATAACTTTGGAAACTACGAATTTTTTAATGGAAATTCATGTGGTGCCATTGACAATTTCAAATTATAGTGTATTATAATGTTCTCATAAAAAGCGCTATAACTCTGCCAATTTTCAACCATTTTAAATTTTTTTTAAAGATTCTAACAGAGAATAAAAATCAAAAGACAAAAGTTTATTATTTCTTAAAACAATTTTCAGCCTAAAATGGGCATAGCTTAAAATGGCCATAACTTCACAAAAAAATTTGTTTAATCAAATCGGGGAAATATGGGTCCCCTAATATCCTTTGAAAAACAATATATTCAATCCGCGTGCATGTTTTGAGATGGATTTGGTCTCTAGGTAAATATTTTTTTAATTAAAACCTACAAAAACATACTTTGTTACAAAATGTAAATTATATAACAATACTTTGTTACATATAAGTATGTACATTAGGGTGATTCAAATTTTTTTTTTTTTGTTTTTTTTAAAGTGCTGTTGCTTAAAAAGTAAGTTTATGATATGAAGAAAAAGTTCACGAAAATTCAGCTCTGTAACTCAATTTTATAAGGTGACGCCGGAGCCTTTTAGTTTTACATGTAAATTGTATGGAAAAATTATTTTTTACAAAAAAGGTATCTAAATGAATAGGCGATTAGTGTTGTTATGCTGAAAAGAGTCGTTTTTCGACGTAATTTTTTACGCTGAATCCGAATCTGGCCTCAGAATTGACTCATCATGTCGGAATCCTGAAATATTTGAGGTTAATTACCTGAAACATGATGTTTTTTGTCTACTTTCGAGGCCATGTATTGGATTCAAAGAAAGTTGATCAGCTTATTTTTAACAAAAGCATCATTTAGTACCATCCTTGCCCTTTACAATGAGCTTTCAAGTGGTGATCTGTGATGTTTTCTTGCAAAGTTATAGCCATTTTAAAGTGACATGAATTGGATCCCCTACAAAGGGTTGCAACCCAACAATATTAACCAACGGGTTTCAAATTCATGTCACCTTGAAATGGCTGCAAATTTGCAAGTAAGCATCACAGATCACCACTTGAAAGCTTATTTTAAACGGCAAGGATGGTACTAAATGATGCTTTTGTTATAAATAAGCTGACCAACTTACTTTGAATCCTATACATGGCCTCCAAAGTAGACAAAAAACATCATGTATCAGGTAATTAACCTCAAATATTAAAGGATTCCGACATGATGGGTCAATTCTGAGGCCAGATTCGGATTCAGCGTAAGAAATTACGTCGAAAAACGACCCTTTTAAGCTCAACAACACTAATCACCTATTCATTTAGATACCTTTTTTGTAAAAAATATTTTTTCCATACAATTTACATGTAAAACTAACAGGCTCCGGCGCCACCTTATAAAATTGAGTTAGAGAGCTGAATTTTCGTGAGCTTTTTCTTCATATCATAAACTTACTTTTTAAGCAACAGCACCTTAAAAAAAAACAAAAAAAAAAAATTTGAATCACCCTAATGTACATACATATTAATAATTTTCACAACATAAAAATATACCTCTTTCTTGACTGATCAAGAACAACCAACTTGCAGAAAATTTTTACTCCTTAAGAAAAAAATTGTCTTATGTACTATATGCAGGTACTTAATCCGTTCCGTTGTATGGAAGGGACAGTAAACTGAATTACAAAGCAGATTTATGTAAAGTGCGATTGGGAAGAATAAGCGGTTTATGTGCGTTTTCTTGTTCTTCCCACAATTTCCAAATTGAAAATTGGAAGGGAAATTATACTATAAAAATGGATACTAGGGATGATCAGCCAAGAAATGGCAGAGCGGATTCAACTAAACTAAGTGTAAGATCACAGCCATGCAAATAAATCGGGCCTTTTATGTTAAATGTATGTACCGTGTCATGCTCTTATCGTAGCATATGATAATAATAATTAAATGATAACACAGGTCAACAAATCGAAAAAAAAATTTGGTGCCGAGATATAGTTAGTAGTCTTGTATTAAGTATGTACTGGCAACATTAAAAATATTTTTAATTTTATTTTCCTACGTGTCATTTTTGATAAACGGTCACTTTTGAATATCCGTTGTAATAAGTACTTCCGTGGGCATGATTTGCTATTTTATCGATAAATTTCTAAAAATGAATTGATTTTTATGTCATGTCTTCATCACGAAGAAGTTGTCTCAATGATCCAAATGTGGTTTGTTACATTCATGGTGAATACACAGTGAAAAAGTTCAGAAAACCTATAAAAGATTTTATAAAAAGTGCTTATTATGCATACTGTAAGTCGAAAATTGTGGATGAATACAAGCCGTGGATGCCCCAAATTGTTTGTAAAATGTGCTATGAACACTTGAGACAGTGTATTAGTGGTAAAAAAAACCATATGAGGTTCGGAATGCCTATGCAATGGAAAGAACAAAAAAATCACTTCAATGACTGTTACTTCCGCTGTATTAATGTGCGTGGTGTAAGCGTTAACATAATCATTTATCCAGACTCAGATTCTGCTAGAAGACCCTTACCACATTCAGAGGAAGTACCTGTGCCAGCATTTTGTTCCATTCGTGAATCATTATTTGAAGAAGTCATTAATGAAGTGAGTAGCAACAGCGATTTCGAAGGAATACCATCTACAGAGCCAACATTTTTTACCCAAGAAGAATTAAATAATTTAATAAGTGATCTTGATTTTCCTAAAGAATTTGCAGAGGTTTTGGCTTCTAGATTAAAAGAATAAAACTTGTTGGCGTCAGGTACAAAAGTGACGTTCTATCGAACAAGAGAGCAAGACTTGCTACCATTTTTTAAATCGTAAAATTATGTTTTTGTTTGTTCGGATGTGCAAGGCCTTATTCTCGTAATTGGTCTTTCAAAATACCATCCAAATGAATGGCGTCTCCTTATAGACAGCTCTAAGCGACGTCGTTTAGTTTTTTGTTGAAGTTACTAAAAACTTTCTCGGAAATTTCAGCTCAAATAACTGCTCTGAAATTGTAAATGACATGCTAGAGCACTTAAATAACTTGGGATGTAATATTTCTATGAAAGTGCACTGTCTTTACAGTCATCTTGACCAATTCCCAGAAAATCTTGGTTCATATAGCGAAGAACAAGGGGAGCGGTTTCACCAGGACCTAAAGACTATGGAAGACAGATACCAAGACCGATGGGATTGCCACATGATGGCTGACTATTGCTGGGGGATGCAACGTAAAAGTCCCACTACACCTCATTCACGAAAGTTGTGAAAAAGAAAAATTTTATTTAAATTATGTAAATTGTTTTTCATGTTAAGTTTTTTTTTACAATGCAAAATCTATAAAACTACACGTAGGATATCAACATTTTTACTAATAATATAATCAACATAAGGTCCTTAGTTAAAAAAAAAGTGCAGCTTCTCGGCACCAAAACTAGTGTTGACCAGTGTAATTGAACTTACAGCTAGTTAGCAGCATTCAATTAAAATTTTACAAGTTGATACAATGCATTCATTAACAAACTTTGACAAGAAAGAAAAAAACAACAACTCTAAAATATAGAAATACATACAGTGAGCAAAAAAAGTTCAAGTACAATCCGTACTTAAATATTCGAGGCTTAAAATTTCCAATTAAACATATCTTAATCGGTAAATTTTGTTCAAGCTATGTATATTGGAACTGTTTAGCTCAAATATGTTGTGACTTGAAGCACGCCACATATTCCGGGGACTATGTATCCACAAAAAACTAAAGAAACGGCTGAAATCCACACCAAAAAAGTTTACGTACATTAATTTTCCTGTCGTTTTGATATCGATTTTCTTGCGAATCTAACGGTGATCGTATATTTGCTAATTAATATAATTCGTATGCATGCGATTTGTCACATTGAAATTTAATTTCTGTGGCAAACGTGACAAGAAATAGTCAAAATGGGTCGAGGTAGCGAAATTTAATTTGAAACGCGCAAAATTATTTTAAAACTCTATTTAGATAGAAAAGGTGCTCGTCAAATTGGCAGAATAATCAACAGGACTCCTTCCAGTGTCCAGACAATAATTTAGTCTTACGGAAATTCCGGAACCTTGCACGTTAAGGCTCGCTCAGGTCGTCCGAAAAAATTAACACCGCGAGACGAACGTCAAATTCTGAGCGCAATAAAGCTGACCCAAAAAATCTGCACCAAAAATACTGGAGGAAGTATTACGAGGCTCAGGGCGAAGTGTGCATCCGCAAACTGTTCGTAATGTGCTTTACAAGGAGGGGTATAATGCACGAACACCTCGCAAAAACCCGTTGCTGTCGAAGGTGAACCAAGAGAAGATGATGGCATTTGCGAGGAAATATGTTGATAAGCCAGATTCGGTCTGCGACAATGTCATATGGAGTGATTAGTCCAAAGTGTGGAGAAAGTGTGGAGAAAGCCCAATGAGACCTTAAATATATAAAATTTAACTCCAACTGTAAAGCAAGGAGGCGGAAACGTGATGGTGTGGGGGTGTATGGCCACAGCAGGAGTCGGGAAACTTGTGTTTATAAACCCAACAATGAACAAGTATCACTAAGTATTTGCAAATTTTAAAAGAAAATCTTTAAGCAGAAAGCGCCCCAGCTTGGACTAGATGAGGTAACTTTTCTATTTCAACAGGATAATGATCCGAAGCATACCTAATGTCTGGTCAAGGAATGGCTGCTTTACAATTCTAAGCAATTACATACACCCGCCAATCTCCCGACATAAATCCCATTGAGCATATTTGGAATTTGCTGGAAAAGAGGATTCGAAAACACAATATAACGTCCAAGAGTCCCTCAAAGCAGCTTTGATGACTGAGTGGGAGAAAATCGACTTAATTCGACTTCGATTCTTAAAACCTCATCAGTATATTTTTGGTTGATACCTACGTCAGCACTCAAATAACACCCGCCATATTTACGTAAACATAGCGAAAAGCTAATTTTTAATTTCAAGCAACTGTGGGCAATTTTTAAGTGATCTGCATATTTTTAGAATTTCAAATATCACACCAATGCGTTGAAAATATAATAGAATCGGGTTTGAAGAAAATTCTCCCAAAATTTCAGCTTCCTAGATCAAACCTGCGAACGGCGCATTTTTTTTTTGTTTCCTCGTACAATTCGTATGAAAAACGAGAAAGCAAAACCACGAAAATCAGAAAATTTACTAAAACGCAAAAAAAATCTGGATTGGTGGAGTCATCGCAGGCAAGCAGCTTGGAAAAGTGTTCCCTCCATAATCTCAGTGCACCCTGCGTATCCGTAACCAGATTTCCATGTTCATCTTTACAGGTAGATGCTCCGGGCTTGAAACCTTGGGTCAGACGCTTGACTTGTTGGTAAAATTTTTGAGCATCATTCCTGCCCCGTAATACTTCGAGTTTCTCACGCTCGTGCCTTTCCTGCTCTCGTTTCTTGCGTCTGAAAAGGCGCCTCTCATCCTTTCTCTTTTCCCGGTAGTTTTCGTGAACGGCTCGCGTTGCTGCTGACTGCAGGGCTCTTTTGTAGGCGGCGTTTTTCACTGCAGTAGCTTCGCGACTCTCCTGGTCATACCATTGATTTCGCGGAAGTAGGTGTCGGAAACCAATGACTTCCTCAGCGGCAGAGCGCATGGAGCGGGATATATGCGCCCAAAGTCCACCGGCATCATCGGGTAGAGAGTCAGGTTGAAGGAGCAGTTCTGAGAGGCGAGCGGAATAGGCTTCGGCCGTCCGATGTGATTGCAGCTTAGCGACGTCCAGCTTTCGTTGCGTACCAGAGCGTACATCCTTTGCATTGCACAGCCGCATGCGTATCTTGGCTGCAACAAGATAATGATCGGAGTCAATATTGACTCCCCGGAACGTACGAACATCTAGCACGCTGGAAGCATGCCTTCCGTCGATCACAACATGATCGATTTGGTTGCGTGTTTTCTGATCAGGGGACAGCCAGGTGGCCTTGTGGATATCGAGGTGTTGAAATCTGGTGCTACTTACTACCATGTTTCGCGCCGCGGCGAAGTCGATCAGCCGTAGACCGTTGTTTGAGGTGGTCTCGTGAAGGCTGAACTGACCGACAGTGGGGCCAAATATACCTTCTCTTCCGACCTTTCCGTTGAAATCCTCGAGTACAATTTTAACGTCATGGGCCGGGCAGCGGTCGTATACTTCCTCGAGTCTCGCATAGAAGGCATCTTTGACAGCATCGTCCTTTTCCTCCGTCGGGGCGTGCGCGCAAATCAAGCTGATGTTAAAAAATCGAGCCTTGACGCGGATCGTAGCCAACCTTTCGCTCACAGGTGTGAACCTGGAGATATGGTGGCGAAGTCTCTTGCTTACTACGAATCCGCATCCCAATTCGCACCTCTCCGCATGGCAGCTGTAGTAGATATCGCAACTTGCTTGCTTAGAGCAACTTTGTCCTATCCATCTTATTTCCTGGATGGCGGTGATGTCAGCCTTAATTTTTCCGAGGGCATCCGCCAATTCGCATATCCTTAAATCATAGTCCTTTTTTCGTTTGCAGTGGTCGTCAACGTTGAGGGGTTCATTATCCGAGGCTTTTTTAGTCTTCATTGGAGTGTTTTTTTTTACGTGGCGGGTACCAAACCCTGCGCACAACCCAGTTTACTTCCAGTGAGGACACGCTGCACACATTCGCTCACTATCTCAGTGGATGCTACCCAGATGAAGCCGCGGGGAGGCTGTGTGTCAACTTGCTAATGGTTGGCTCATAGATCGCTCTGGCAATCCGCAGGTGGAAAGCAATCAGGAACTTTACTCTGATCAACCAAAAGCCAATCCATCCATATAGGCATTAATGACCGCAAATTTTTAAAAAAAAAATATAAAAATACCTCCTATGGGTGTATTTTTTCCTCATTTTTAGTCACACGAAAAATGTGGGCGTGGCTATACAACAGTGGGTAGCGACCCCCATTCGACTAAAAAAACCAAAACGCTATATCTTGGCACCTAAGGCAGATTTTTTCTACGTTTTAGTAAGTCGGTTTTTTCGTTGAATTTCAACGGAATTGGACATAAACTCTGTCCGCGCAGTTTTCAGGTTTGAGCTAGGAAGCTCAAATGTTGGGACAATTATTTTTATTCCTCAAGCTATACAATAGGAAAAAATAAACAAAATCCCTGACCTAAAGTTTGGAAAAAAAACACCCTAATATACATATTAGAAATATTAAATTTTAAGCCCTAAACTAGAAAACATTTAATTTGGTGTGCAATGCATATTTGATAAGTCATAGTTCGTAGTTAGAAACGTTTAGTTGAACTACAGCCCCGCCCATTTTTTTTAATAGTGGGCGCACCTTTTTGTTTTGGTCAAAAACTACCTTTTATAGTTGTTGAATCTATTACATATGTATATGCAACAAGACTTTAACTAAAAATTTTTCTGATTGCACTAATCCTTTTGAAGGTACGATTCCTGAAATCTTGAAAGTTACATAAGGATTACAAGAACATGTATAATATTTCAAACGATTTGTGTAGAGAAAAAAAAATAAACTAAAATTTTAGAATATCTAAAACTGCCTGCTTAGTTATTGGATGAACCGCTTAGTCTAGGGAAATTTTAATATGTTAAGGTAAAAGGGCGGCCTTTGGTCGCGACATCGCTTACATCTTCCAATATGTTGAAAAACGGCTTCACGGATTATTATAATATATCCAACCCTGATGTGTGATAGCGAAGTTCGTGCCGACATAGTGGAGTGAACCGTGGCCGAAGACCGCCGTGACATATTAGAGGATGTAAGCCCTGAGCAGCGGCCGAAAGCCGCCCACTTACCCTAACATACTAAAATTTCAAGAATATCGGGAGTGGGGGCGTAAATAATAACCTTAGTTCATCCTAGGCTAAACCGGTTTATCGGAACATACTTCGGATGAACTAGTTTGGCCTAGGAAATACTAGTTTGGCCGGTAACATATTGTTACGAAATTCCTGTCTCTTAGACGATAATTTTGATCTCTTACACTTTTCTGAGTTCGATCACTGATTGTGTAACAATCAAAAACACACAAGCTTATTTAATTATAAAATGTTTTATTTAAATCACAAAAGTTAGTTTTTACACGTTACAATTGTTTATTTCATTAACATTCAAAGTCTAATATTAATCTGGCACTGTATATACAATTTACTTTCAAAATCAACTGTATCACTCAACTGTTTCACTTTATTGCTTGAAAACAACTGTTCTGCTTCACTGTTTGAATTCAACTGTTCACTTATGTTGCTCAAATTCAACTGTGTACGACAGCTCAGATGACAACCTTTTATACTACAGTCATCACTTTCTCGAATAATCCAGTACCTTCTAAGTGGCGTGTAATCTACCATTATCCATAATTTACCAGTATCTTCTAAATGGCGTATCGACGTTGAGTTCACAACTATCCAGAATGTTACTACTACCCTCTAGATGGCGTTGTACGACGGCGATAATTTCTCTCGGTTATCGACTTTTATAGTGTACTGCAGCGTCTTTTCGGTTTATTATTTTTAGTACAAAAACTGCACTTTGCCGCTAGATGGTGTAAAAGTATTTATACAGCCAGTGATGCTAGCTAGTATCGTTTAGTTTTCTTTTGTTGGTTTTTATTTCGAGAATTTTCTGGCGTAAACCAAATTTCGCTACAATATATAAAGTCGTTCCGACACGTAATAAATTTATTCCTACAAGAGAACTCTTCTTAACTTATGCTACGAAAAAATTGAAACATGTTCATAAAAAATGCTACATCATTCCAACTTTTTTCAAAGCACATCAAGTCAAGCAGAGTTCATATTGGCCGTAAGGGATTATCTTCAGATTACCGAAAAAAAATGTTCCAACTTATATTGGAATCTGAACAGAAAATGGATAAGCATAAATCGTTCAAAAATTATTTTCAGTTACAATTTAAGTTATATATACCAAGCCCATTCACATTTCAATCACACTTTTCTGCAGTTTTCAAAGTCTACATGAGACAAACAAAACAGAAGTCAGTTTTTACATGCAGAAGATATGTTATTTTTCCTCCCTGCAAAAAACTCAACTTCAACAATCAATTGCGTCGGACGCTGCAAACCTTTTATAACAAAATTCGGCACTGTAGTAGCTATAAAAATTTCCTATCATACAAATAAAAAGTTATCAATGATTTTTGATAATTGATTTTTTCAATCAAAAAAGTCAAATCTTGCCACTGTGCGTCGTAATATAAATAAATAAACCGCGACTTCCTTTGTTATCGTAGTTTTTTAGTTATTTGTTATGTTGTAAAGCAGCGATCCCCAGCGCCTAACCCTTTCCATTTTTTTACAACAACTTCGTATTGTTTTAATTCGCCGAATCGTGCGCACAATTCTTGCTATTCTTTGTTTGTTGTTGGTAATTATTGTTTGTTGTTGGTTTCTTGTTGGTAATTTTACGTTGTGTACAATCCTAACAGTGCTGGTGCGTTTCCGGCGTGCGCGATGTTGCTTTTATGTGCTTTTTTTAAGTAAATTATTCCTCATTGTACCGTATTCAACGATTTGTTGTTGTTGTTGTTGGTTTTTTTTGTAATTGCGATGCACTCTTGAAATAAAATCCTTGGTGACCGCTGTTGTAAAGCACAGCCGTCGCGATGACGATGCGTCATCCTAGTTCATCGCAGATTTTGAGGGTTAGGCGTATTCGCCATAATCTAGAAATTTTTAGTTGTTTGTTGTATTGCCAGTTTTAATATTAATAATAATTAGATGATAATTGAACTTACAGCCAGTTAGCAGCGATCAACATTCAAGTAAAATCTTACAAGTTGATACAATGCATTTCACATTAACAAACTTTGACAACAAAGGAAAAAATATATTTTAAGTTGAGATCTGACGTAGACATCAACCAAAAATATACTGATGAGATTTTAAGAATCGAAACATA
Organism: Tricholauxania praeusta; assembly: GCA_949775025.1. Lineage (NCBI taxonomy): Eukaryota > Metazoa > Arthropoda > Insecta > Diptera > Lauxaniidae > Tricholauxania > Tricholauxania praeusta. The sequence continues at coordinate 106,168,172 of OX459028.1, forward strand.
TGTCTATATTCTAGAGATGTTGTTGTTTTTTTTCCCCCTGTGTTGTGTCAACTTGTAAAATATTACTTGAATGCTCAACCCCAAATAATGTTTTTTTACAATTTTGTTCGACCGAAACGAGTGAATTTTTTACAAAATTTTGTAAGTCTATTACAAAGTTTGTCATAGTTCGCTAAAATGGACTCTTATTTTTCTTTTTTTTTAAGTTGATTAAATCCTACCTGAATTTTAGAATTTGCTTTGTTGATATTAACTATGTCAAATCCTATCAGCTTCTAGCAAATTCTGGTGTACCTCAAGGAATTATACTGAGCCGATGCTTGATTTCACTAGTCTAGTCTTATACTACCAGCATATGCAGATGACTTGAAATTATTTTGTAGAGTATCTAGTATCAGTGAAAATGTTTTATTGCAGGGTTATATTAATGAAATGTCAACTTAGAGCATATTAAATTTTCTTCTTTTAAATATGATGAAGTGTTTTTCAGTTACTTTTACAAAGTCTCGAGTAACTTTAAGTACATCTTATTGTTTTTCTGGCATGCCATTATAAGTTGTTGGCTTTATTCATGATCTTGGCGTAGTTTTTTGACTCAAATTTCAATTTTGCTGAATATATTAATTATATTGTTCCTAAAGCTTTTTCATTACTTTTTTTTTTAGTTCGAAATTTACAAATCCTTGTCCTCAGAAAACTATTCACAATTCATTTGTAAGGATATACTTAAAACTTATTTGCACAGTATAAATTAAGAATACCGTTGTACATAAAAAGAATTAAGAAAAACAAAATTGATGTTCAATACTATTTAGACGAAATTTACTGATGATGACAGCTAGTACTGTTGAAACATACAGCTGTGATCAAAAAAATAGTAATGTTATGTTGTTTATGAATTGAAAGAAAATATTTCGAACAAATTACGTTTTTTTTTCTAACCTTTTAAAATATAGTTACTTGATAAGTACACAAAATAAGCACATGACATTTTGTTTCAAAAAAGTAACGGTATTTTTTAAGTTTGCTATTATATGGAGTAATTTGTAATTTAATAATAGTAGTGTTCAACTTTATTACTTCTAAAGATTAGATATTTACTCTTATTAAAAAAATTTGTTCGTAAAAAGTAAGTTCTATTATCTGTTACGCGCGGCATGTAAATGGAAAGAAAAAACTCGCGAGTCTTTCGTGCCAAGCACTCAGACTTCCCGGCTAGGGCCGCATAGCGTACGCATAGAAAAAAAAACTAAAAAAAATTTACAAACGGGGAGCAGAAAAACCCCAGGTCCCTTCCCTTAAATCCCTCCTGCTAGCATCACGGTCCTACCACCCCGGCATCTCCCCTAAAATTACTGCCTAGCAGATCTTCATATTATGAAAAAGAAATATTTAATTTTTCTTTAATTTTAATTTTAAATTCATTTTCTTTTTTGCCTCTTTTTTTTTCTTTGAACAACAATTTATCAATATACATATATAATAAAAAAATATGCTAGCAATTATTTCTGTTGTTACTATAGTTTTACAAATTGCCTGTTGTATTATACAAACATAAAAAAACATTTATGGGGAAAATAAAAATTGACATAAAAACATATATGTACATATTTTAAATTTTTAAAAAGAATATTACTACACATCTTTTAGACCTACGTATTTATATATAAGAAATATTTAATTGAATTGGACTTTATATAATCTGCTCAAATTCACAAAAATTTATTTTCGCATGGTTTTACTTTATAACAATTTTAAATTTAAATTTGTCCTTTTTTTGTTTTTTTTTTTAAATGTAGATATTTACGTTTAGCTTTTACAATTACGATTTTGGTTTTCATTTACATTATCATAAACAGAAAAACTATGAAAAATATTATGATACAAAAACAGGCTAACAAATAAGTATATAAATTAATGGAAAAGGCCATAATAGTACGCACCCGCTCCTGTGTAGGAAAGATTCGTTGTGTTTCTTGTTTTTGTAACTCCTTTGTTTTTTTTTTTTGTTTTAGAGTTGTGGTAATAGAGAAGTTTGTAAGTGGTGCTGTAGAATTCCATTACTTGGCTAATAGCAGTTGAACTCAGTTTGTTTTTTTTTGTAGACTGCATTTTATGACAAAGCAAACATCAGCACTTCACATTACCAAAATGTTGCATTTGAGTCAGCTCACAATAGTTGACGTGATTGGAATAACTGCACTTTTGTTATAGTATATATTATATTTACTTATTAAGAGCTACATAATTTAACTTTAATTGGTCCATTTTAATGTAGTCTTTTGTTTTTAACTTTATGAAGCATTAAATAGGAGACGTCAATTGAGGATTATTCATTTGCTATTTTTTTTTTTTTTTCTGTTGTTAAAATGATTCAAATAAGTGTACGTTTACTAAAATTTTTATTATTACAGCATTCCAAACTTTTCTGCTGTTATGAGATTAAAATCGCGCAAATAAAACTATCGACCACCACTTTTGTTTCAAATCATTTACGTAAATTTAGCCGCGCTTTATAGTCAATACAAAAGGTTTTATTTTTCTTCAAAAGAATTTATTAAAATTTTGGCCTTTTTGGCTTTTTCTTTCACGCCAATTTCGTTGACTTTGCAGGTGATTTGTTGTTGCTGTTGCTCTGTTACTGGACGTTTTCGCGGATATGTACTAGAACATTAAATTAAATCTTATTAAACGGAACAGTTTTTTTTTTTTAAAAAGCAATAGTTTAATTAACACAAGTCGGAGTATTTTTACACAAAATATTCGCATTGCTCTATTCCCGTCTTCTTTTTTTTGCGACGTCCGCACACGCTGGGTATTTTTCGGCAACTGACGCTACGATGCGTTTTTGGCCACCTGTTGCCACTCAACAAGCTTACTGCTTGTTGCCGTTCGTCCGTCACTCACGCCATATATTTACAGTTTTTTGTTTCGCTTAGTATACTTATGTACGTATATGCGTATATACATTTTTTGTCTTGTAACAAAAAAAAATAGCTTAGCATAACAACAAAAAAAAAAGAAAAGCGGTTGTGTGGCGTGTTTTTACCGCTTTGCAAGAACAGTAGAGCATATATTTTTTTAGCCATAGCAAACAGGGTGCTTTGATAAATTCGTTACATATCTTTATGTAATATTGCAATAATTTTTTCAAGTTTTTACATTTTGGTTTGTAGTGGAAAGCATTCTACGTCAGAGCAATGTAAATTATTAAAAATTCCATTTCGCAAGGTTAGACTTTTGAGGAAATTTAAAATTTTATCAGATGTTCTGCGAAAATGGTTTCGAATACGATGAAACACACAAATAAACGAACAACACGAGGAGTAAAGCTTTCCATGTCTCGGGACGTGAATTGTTCAATACGGCTTTCGAAACATAATCTAATTTTGCCTGCTACGGAAATAAGGAAAGTACTTAATATAGCAGCGAAAGCAGAACCATTAAAAGAAGATTCAGGGAAATCAATTTGCAAGCGGCCATACCAACTACCCGTGCGCAAAGCCCGATCTCTTTGTGATATGTATTTTTGTTTTAATAATGGAACTCGTTGTGGATTCTGGGCACTCAAATTGATTTCCCTGAGTCTTCTTTTAACGGTTTCTACACTCACTGCCATATTAAGCACTTTCTTTATTTCCGTAGTATGCAAAAACGGATTATGTTTCGAAAGACGTATTGAACAATTCACGTACCGGGGGAACATGAAAAGATTTTCTCCTCGTGTTTTTCATTTATTTTATGTATCGTATATCGTATTCGAAACCATTTTCGCAGACCATCCGATAAAATTTTAAATTTCCTCAAAAGTCTTACCTTGCGAAATGAAATTTTTAATAATTTTACATTACTCTGGCGTATAATGCTTTGCACGGCCCACTAAAATGTAAAAACTTGAAAAAATCATTGCAGTATTATACAAAAATAAAAAAATAATATAACTTGCATTTTACGAACAAATTTTTTAATAAGAGTAAATATCTAGTCTTGAGAAGCAAAGAAGTTGAAACCTACTATTTTTTTGACCGATCGAAATTACAAATTACTTCATATAATAAAAATCAAACTTAAAAAGTACCGTTACTTTTTTGGAACAAAATGTCATGTGCTTATTTTGTGTACTTATCAAGTAACTATATTATACGACGGTCATGATTGCAGCTCACTGGAACATCTGAAAAAAAAAATAAGAGGTTTTTATCAGCATCAAATCCTCCAGGGAATGAACTACAGGCAAAAATGTTGGCCCAAAAATAACAAAATGGCGTAATTTTTTCGAAAATTGCCAATTTTTCGGGCCAAAATAGTGCCAAAAATCAAAAACTATAATACCGATCTTTCTGTCCGTAGTTCATTCCCTGCATTAATATGTGCGCAGTAACATATTAAAATTTCAGAAAGATCGGTCCAGTAGTTTTATTTTTATTATACCCGCCAACTCGAAAAACGTGTTTTCGAGAAAAACACGTTTAAAGTTTTTTAACTATAGCTTTTCAAGTACTATAACTTTGACACGATGTTCCTAAAATCCTCGCTATATATTTTTTAAGTCGAATTTGAGGTTTATCTTGTTAAAGACGTATTTTTTAAGCAAGAAACAGTCAAAAAAGATATTTTTAATTCTTGAAAATTTGAAGATGTCCCCTTAAAAGATTAGAAAAAAACGGAATTTTTGTTGTCCCCTTAAAAGATTAGAAAAAAAACGGCATTTGTTCGAAATATTTTCTTTCAATTCATAAATGACATCGCACTACTATTTTTTTGAAAACTGTATGTATTATAAAGCAACAAATACCATTACTTGACGGAAATTTTTGAATAAGTTTTTTGAATTGCAAAATTTTAGATTCTTAATTTTCGGTTTTACTTGTAGGCTGTGTGCGAAATTAGTTATTTAGTGAGCACCTTACTGAAAAAACTTCTTTCCAGAACCTTTGATGATATTTTCTTTCTACTTCTTTATTGCATGGCACATAAGAGATAAGCTTACATCCAACAAATATGAAATACTTATATTTTTTCAAATGAAAAATATTCTGCCCGGGGATCGACAATTTTGTATACATGAATAACAACTCGTTTTTTTTGTAGTTTTTTAATGCGATATCTTTTTCTCCTGAGCTCATACAAATATGTATCCCATCTATTTATTGAGCTCAGGATATAATGATATTTGCGCTACAAATTTAACTACATGTGGCTTCAACTGAGTCAGCAAATTAGTTTTTTTGTAGTATACAGGGTGTCCCATAAATAGTGGATAACTTAACAGCAGATGGCAACCTCAAGGCGGGTCAGAAAAAGTGAAATCATGTTTAGTAAAAATCGCACCGTCTTCGAGAAAATCGGCCCTTTTGATACCACAGTATTTTTGATTCATTTTTTTTTGCATAATATTTCTTAATAGTTATGCTATCATATGTGATTTAAAATTAAACCGTAGATACAGTAGCTCTTTAAAAAATAGATGTTGAACTTAAAACTTTCGTTTTGCTTAATATTTTTTTCAAACTTTAGCTGGTGTGGTGTAAGAAAAATGTATGACATCCTAGGTGACCAAATTGTTATAAAATGGCCTATTTAATACAGATTCTTAAATGCTAAAAATATACCGTCAATATCGGGCCCAAACGGCCGATCCATCGAAACCCTAGTTGATTTTTTTTATTTTTTTGGAGCACACTTCAAATATTGTTTTTCTTGAAGTTAAGTTAAATTAATATTCAAGGAGGAACACTTAAAATTCAAAGGGAGACATAGTTAAAATTGCATTTAAGTTAAAAAAAAACACGAAAAGTTACTTATAAAGTTAAATAAAAAAAATTGCTATCTGAATTTTAATTGTACCACCTTGAATATTAATTCAAGACAGCCTAAGCTTCAAGAAAAACTATGGCTGAAGGATGTGCTACAAAAAAAAAAAAAAAATGAGGCCAGCTAAAAGGCCTTTTTTGGTGGCGATGGCGAAATAAGCCAATGATAAATGTTTTCCCAAATTCTTAAAAAAAAATCTTATGAGCCAAATGTTTAAAGAAGGATGAAATAGTGATAATCAGAACTACAGGTCAGTCGCTAACGCTAAGGTACTATCAACACCGCTTCTTAAAAAAAATTGTTTATGTTGAAGTTAATGTTAACTACCAGTGGTGAGTTCATAAAAACCCAATGTTCATGTTAGTAAAAGGTGGACGAGCAAAAGTGAAGAAAGCAAGTCATAACTTACTTTTTATACCCTACACCGAGGGTATATTCACTTTGTCTCTCCGTTTGTAACACATCGAAGGGGGCGTGGCAGGTATGGAAAGTATATATATTCTTGACCAGCGTCACCACCTGAGTTAATTTAGCGATGTCCGTCAGTCTGTCTGTCTGTCCGTCTGTTGAAATCAGGTTTACGGGAAAACCCAGAAAGCTAGTGGAATGAAACCTTCACACACAGGTCACATCTTCTTGCAGGCATCTTGCTATTAAAAAAGGCAAAATCGGTTGACGGACATGCCTACTGCCCATACTCTATGTATATTTACCCAGGCCCATTTTGAAAAAAGGTGCAGCGATTTTGATGAAACTTGGTGATTTGGTGCACATGGGAACCAAATTAGGATTAGGCTGGATTAAAAGTTTCCAAAGGGTTGTACAGGGGCGTGGCACAGCCCTAAATTTTATCATTTATACTACCATATCTTGGAAGCCGTTAAAGATATTGCGATGAAATTTGGTATACGGATACATATCAAACATATCTTGAATTGAGATAAAAGTGGGCGAAATCGTAAAAGTGGGCGGAATCGTAAAAGTGGGAGTGTCACTTCTCAACTGTTTAAAATTTTAATTCCGTATATCTCAAAATTGGCACAAGCGATTTCCATAAAAATTTTGGAGATGATGCCGCTGAAAGCAGTCATCAATATAAGCTCAGCCACTTTACTCAAAGAACTCATTGAAGGGCATGGCACCGCCCACAATATTTATGAACGTTATATTAAGAAAACTAACAACGCAATCGTTATGAAATTTAATGAGATTGATATACTTGCTATGAGGTCTGTTATTACAAAAATGTGGTCCAATAGTGCATGTGGGCGTGGCGCCTCCCATATAAGCAAAAAACGTTTATTGTTATAGATAGTGTGCTATGAGAGTAATCTTCATAAAATTGTGATAGATGTCAGTTATTATAAGCTTTAAAAATAAATTAATTTTGACAGGATTGGATCAATGGGCGTGGCACCTCCCATATTAACATAAATTTGTAAGCGGTGTTTTAAGTGAACTATTGCAGCAATTGCTATGAAATTTAATGTAAAAGGTTCAATTGCCATAGAGTATATCTTAATCAAAAGTGGCTGAAATAGCACCAGTGGGCGTGGCACCTCCCATACAAATAAAATACGGTAAGTGCGATATTTATCGAAATATGTGAGCAATCATATTAAAATTTGGTTTTAGGGGTTTGCTTATGAAAAGCTATTTCTGGATCAAAACTGGGCTGGATTGTACCAGTGGGTGTGTCAGTGCCCTAAATTTTAAATTTAACTGCGGCATATATCGCAAACTATACAAGCTATTGTGCTAAAATTTAATATTAGGATGTGGATCACAAATATAATTTATTGAACCAAAATTGGGCGGAATTATAGAAGTGGGCGTGGCATATTTCAAATTTTTCATTTCGATTCGATTTTTTCAACATTTTTCATATTCTTTCGACTTTTTCAACCCTTTAACCCTTTTCAATATATCCTATATGTATTTGTTCGACTTTTTCAACTTCTTTCAACTTTCTTCATAAGTTTCTTTATTTTTTCGAGTTTTTCATCAATTTTGAATAGTTTCAAATTTTTTCAACCTCTTTCAACTTTTTTCAACATTTTGCATATATTTACGACTTTTTCAACATTTTTCAACCTCTCTAACATTTCACATTTTTACGACTTCAACGTGTTTTTAACATTTATTGAAAAGGTAATTTCAGTGCAGTGTAGGGTATGTGAGTTTCGGCCTGGCCGAAGATAACACCTTAACTTGTTTTATTTAATTATACCCTACACCGAGGGTATATTCACTTTGTCTCTCCGTTTGTGACACAAAGAAAGGGGCGTAACAGGTATGGAAAAGTATATATATTCTTGATCAGCGTCACCATCTGAGTCGATTTACCGATGTCCGTCTGTCTGTCTGTCTGTCCGTCTGTTGAAATCAGGTTTACGGGAAAACCAAGAAAGCTAATTGAATGAAACTTTCACACACAGGTCACATCTTCTCGCAGGCACCTTGCTATGGAAAATGGGCGAAATCGGTTCACGGACACGCCTACCGCCCATACTCTATGTATATTTACCCAGGCCAATTTTAAAAAAAGTTGCAGCGATTTTGATGAAACTTGGTGATTTGGTGCACATGTGAACCAAATTAGGATTGGGCTGGGTTTCAAGTTTCCAAAGGGTGGCACAGGGGCGTGGCACAGCCCTAAATTTTATCGCTTATACTACCATATCTTGTAAGCCGTTCAAGATATTGCGATGAAATTTGGTAAACGGATACATATTAAATATATCTTGAATTGAGATTAAAGTGGGCGGAATCGAAAGAGTGGGCGTGGCACTTTTCAACTGTTAAAAATTTTGATTCCATATATCTCAAAATTGGCATAAACGATTTTCATAAAAATTTTGGAGATGATGCCGCCAAAAGCGAAGTTTTAAGTCATGTACTTCAGCGAATAGACGTGTTTTTTTATCGTGTAACTATATTTGATTTTATAATGTTTTAAATACACTAAATAATTTATCCAACGCTAAGAATCGTTTGTGGTGCATGTTTTCAAGATATTAACTCTAAAAAAGTTTTATAAAGTTGTTGTCAACACTTCAGAAACTAAATTAAATTGCACTTTGCATTGTTACTGACATTTAAAATTTACATACATTTAAATACACTTGTTCTCGCGATTTTTATTATACTCATCGAGTGCAATATGTCAACAACTAGAGCTAAAACTTTTAGTGCAAAAAATCAACTTACGACAATGACCCCGACGCAAAATGACTCACCGGCCAACAAAAACATCATAAAGAATTCTCCCACTATGCAGGAATTGGATGATTGCCTCGAAAAGCAAAGTGAAATGCTCATGAACTGCATAAAAAACGAAAAGAGTAAGTTTCGTGACGAGTTATATTTGAAAATTGAAGAGGTTGAGAGAAATTGGGTTATCAAATTCAATGAAGCTAACGTTGCCATAGCTAGTGCTGTTGAACGAATAGAAAAAATTTAAAATGAAACAACTGACATTGCAGCGCTGAAAGAAGAAGTCTCTGAAATACAAAAACAAATTGGAGTGCTGGAAAGAAAAGAAGTTGCTTCTGATGCTGTGCTGTTCGGTGTACCTGAGTGCAACGACGAAAATCTGTCCGTTATGTATAATAAACTCTGTTCCTCTATCGACTGCAAACCTCCTCAACTTATCAGTATTTTTCGAGCGAAGAGAAATGGTTTAAGAGCAAGAAATTCAAAATCAGCGATAATTCTGAAGTTCACAAGTGCATACGGGCGTGATACTCTTCTTCGGTCTGCAGCTTTGTATCGAAAGGTAAATAAAAAAGAACTCTCACTAAGTGATGTTGGGTTGAGCTTTAATGATAGCTGCTATCTTAACGAAAGTTTAACTAAGCGCAATCGGCAATTACTACAAAATGCAATAAAACTGAATCGCCGACAGCAGCTATTTGCAGCATATGCGAGGAAAGGGTCTACTTTTGTAAAGAAATTTGAAAACGGTGACACATACGAGATTGAAAATTCTACTGAGCTTAATGATATAGTTGCGATTGAAGCTAACGTAAATGCATAGCATGTTTAAGGGTTGCCAATACCAAATAATTTTTATTATTTTAGCATATATATTTATAGTATTTATTATTATTTTTAAATATAGTTTTCTTTCCCCTCTCTTGTATTTCAAACTTAGCTCAACAATTATATACTTACATTATTTTTATTTATATAATAAGTCGTATTATAAGACTGTTACTTCTAAAATTGCTCTGATATTGAATTGTTTTTTGTATGGTGTTGGATGATAGTATGGATGATGGTGTTGATGACAAAACTAAGATCCTTTTGAATGCAATATAGTGGACTATATAGTGGACTAACAGTGGTTAATTTTAATGCTAGAAGCTTGAATTTAGCAAAACTAGATTACATTAAATATGTGTTTGACAAATCATCAGTTGATTTAATTTGTGTAACTGAAACTTGGCTGCACAGTGATTTGTGCGACTCCATTTTTAATTTAAATTAATACAAATTGCTAAGAAATGACAGAGTGGACAAAAAAGGTGGAGGTGTAGCAATATATTATAAAAAGATTTTAACTGTTAATGTTTTAAATAAGTCTGAAAATAGTCAAGTAGAATTTCTAAATGTTGAAATAAAATGTAAGCTCACTAAAACTTTTATATCTTGTGTCTACAATGCTAGTAGAGAGTCCAGCCTGCAACCTTTTTTCGATGACATTACTAATTACATTGTAAACTTTGACAACCTAATTATTTGTGGTGATTTGAATGTTAACATTTTAAGTACTGAAAAGGCTACCATTGATATGCAGAACCTTGTATATACTTCTGGTCTTTCAATTGTTAATAGCGATATGCCTACCCGGTTTGGAAAAAACGCTAATCCTAGTTTATTGGACTATTTTATAGTATCTGATCTTTCCAATGTTTTAATTTTTGATCAACTTGGTTTTATATCCGACCATGATTTAATTTTCTGTACTTTGGATATACAGCATGACTGTCCGTCTCCGGAAATGCATTTATTTTATGATTATAAAAATATAAACTATTCAGCATTATATAATGATGCCTTATTAATTCCTTGGGATGAATGTCTATTTTGCTGCTGTGTGAATGAAAAATTAACTGTATTTACGGATTTTATTAAAAAAATTAATGGATAAGCATTTACCTGTTAGAACCTATCAAGTAGAAAACCCTGCCTGTCCTTGGTATACCCCCCCTCGCGTAAAACAAGCTCTAAAATACCGATCCAAATGTTATACTGCATGGAAACGTAACCAATCTGAAGAAAACTTTGCAAAATATAAACGAGCTAGGAATGATGCAATTAAAATAACACGTGAATCTAAAAAGTATTTTTGTCTTAAACAGTTAGATGTAAGCGGTTATGGCATAATTTAAAAAAACTTAATGTTTATTGTGATAAGAACCAGTTTTGCAATATCGATCCCAATGCCCTAAACAGTTATTTCAACTAAACAAGTATGATCACACATTCTGCAGATGATGATCCTTCATCATTCAGTCTACATGATTCGTGCCAGTTCCATTTCTCACCATTTACTGAAATGGACGTGTATCTCAAGGTTTGTCAAATTAGATCTGATGCAGTGGGTGAAGATGGGCCACCAATAAAATTTATAAAAACTATTTTACCATACATAGTTAGACCCCTTACACATATAATTAACCATTGTTTCACCACATCGTCTTTTCCCAACCTTTGGAAACTTGCCACCGTAACACCTGTGCCCAAAAACAAAAATGCGTCTACTCAGGATTTTAGGCCTATTAGTGTACTCTCTGCCCTGTCAAAAGTGTGTGAAAGCTTAATTGCTGATCAAATTACTCAGCATCTCAATGATAAAAATCTTTTACACCCTCTGCAACCTGGTTTTCGCAAAGCACATAGTTGCACAACGGCAATGATGAAGGTTTTAGACGATGATCGCATCAGCTTTGATCAAAATAAGATAACCCTTCTGTGCCTATTAGACTTTACAAAGGCATTTGACAGTATTAATCACAGTATTTTATGTAGAAAACTAAAATCGTTTGGATTTGGAATCTCTGACATCAATCTTATTAAAAGCTACTTGGGTGGTAGGCTGCAAAGAGTGAAAGTAGGTAAAAATTTTTCAAGTTTTAGTTTGGTGACGTCTAGGGTACCGCAAGGTTCTGTACTTGGACCTCTACTCTTTGCTATGTTCATAAATGATTTGTTTTTAGTCCGCAAATATTCAGCTGTACATCTCACGAAGAAGTGGTCTCATGGAAGATTTATGCTGCTGTTTAAATGAAGATTTAGAATATATAAACACTTGGGCAAAGGCAAATCATCTACAGCTTAATCCTACCAAATCTAAAGTATTGCCTATTTCTAAATTTTCAGTAAATAATTCTGATATTCAACCTATATATATTGCTAATAATAAACTCGAACTTGTGCGAAAAGTAAAAAGCTTAGGCTTTTACATTAACTCATGTTTTAATGCAGTTGATCATATTAATAGTAAATATATTTTGCTCTACGAAATCTCCGTCAGTCCTCTGTTTTTACTCCCCAGGAGACTAAAATAAAGCTTGTCAAACAATTAATACTTCCAATCATAACTTATGCAGAAAATATATATTGCAAGCTCGACTCAATTTCACTACATAAGCTTCTGGTTGCTTTTAACTTTGCTGCCCGCTATGCTTTTTCCCTCAAGAAATATGATCACATTTCTGAGAAACGCTGTGAAATTCTTGGCTGTGAGTTGGTCAATTATTTATACGCCAGAAATTTTATGTTTCTACATAATCTGGTTTTAAATCGTTCACCCGCATACTTGTACAACAAACTGCAATTTAGCAAATCAAATAGGTATATAAATTTTATTAGCCCAAAATTTAACTTTTTAAATTCAACAAGGTTCGTTTTCATCAATACCATTAGAGTATGGAACAATTTACCAGCACAACTTAGACAAACAAATAATCAGAGCAAATTTAGGAATGAGATACTAAACCATTTTAAGAGCAATTCATGATTCTTATAACTCTTATGCAATTTTTATGTTATTAGTATAAGTATTAGTTTTAGTTTAAGGAACATCAAATTATTATCTGATTTTACATGTAATCATGTTAATTGTGCATCAAAAGACTAAGTCTTATAGCACTAATTTATAAATAAAATTTAATTGAAATTAAAAAATAAAAACAGTCATCAATACAAGCTCAGCCACTTTACTGAAAAAGCTCGTTGAAAGGCGTGGCACCGCGTACAATATTTATAAACGTTAAATTAAGAAAACTAACAAACTAATCGCTATGAAATTTGATGAGGTAGATAAACTTGCTATAAGTTCTCTTATTACAAAAACTTGGTCCAATAGTACCTGTGGGCGTGGCACCTCCCATATAAGCAAAAAAACGATTATTGTTATAAATAGTGTGCTATGAGAGTAATCTTCATAAAATTTGGTGTATAGATGTCAGTTACTATAAGCTTTAAAAATAAATGAATTTTGACAGGATTGAATCAGTGGGCGTGGCACCTCTCATATTAACATAAATTTGTAAGCGTTTTAAGTGAACTATTGAAGCAATTGCTATGAAATTTAGTGTAAGTGGTTCAGTTGCTATAGAGTATATCTGAATCAAAATTGGCTGAAATTGCACCAGTGGGCGTGGCACCTCCCATACAAATAAAATACGGTAAGTGCCATATTTATCGAAATATGTGAGCAATCATACTAAAATTTGGTGTAAGGGGTTTGCTTATGGAAAGCTATTTCTGGATCAAAATCGGGCTGGATTGTACCACTGCCCTGATTTTTAAATTTGATTGCGGCATATATCGCAAACAATACAAGCTATTGTGCTAAAATTTAATATGAGGATGTCGATCACGAATATAATTTATAGAACCAAAAGTGGGGGGAATCGGAGAAGTGGGCGTGGCATATTTCAAATTTTTCGATTTTTTTTAACATTTTCCATATTCTTTCGACTTCTGCAATTTTTAACTTTTTCCAATATATCCTTTATGTATTTGTTCGACTTTTTCAACCTCTTTCAACTTTCTTCATAAGTTTCTTTATTTTTTCGACTTTTTCATGAATTTTGAATTGTTTCGAATTTTTTCAGCCTCTCTCAACTTTTTAGAGCTTTTCAACCTCTCTCAACTTTTTTCAACATTTTGCATATTTTTTCGACTTTTTCAACCTTTGTCAACCTTTCTAACATTTCACATTTTTTTCGACTTATTCAACCTCTTCAACGTCTTTTTAACATTTTTTTAAAAGGTACTTTCATTGCAGGGTAGGGTATGTGAGTTTCGGCCTGGGCGAAGATAACACCTTAAGGGCGTCCGGGAGTTTTTCGAAAAATAAAGACATTTTTTTAAATTTGGATGCGGAGATAGCTACTCAGATGGAGCCGCGGAGAGGCTGTGTGTCAACTTGCTAATGGTTGGCTCAGAGATCGCTCTGGCAATCCCCAGGTGGAAAGCAGTCAGAAACTTTACTCTGATCAACCAAAAGCCAATTCATCCAACAAAGTATATGCTGTCCACAAACAGGGAGACGCGGCGTATTGGATCCTTTGTTACTGCGAACAGCTATACTTTCGAAGTTGTTGCCTATCTTGGCACCGCCGTGACCAAAATTTTTTTTACAGTATTAAAGTATAACTATTCAGAATTTATTTCTGAAACTTTGGTCCAAAAATATTCGTCAAGAAGTTAGAAAAGTGCAATGCCGTGACCGACCTCAAAATTTGCGGTGAGCAAGATATCTGGAGACTGGTTATTCCGAAAAAAAAAACTACATTTTTTTCGGTTAAGCAAATAGTTAGGGGGCGTTTGATCGTTCGATTTTTTTTTTGGATACATATTTTTGATTTATAGCCTGAAACCTCAAGTTTGTGCACAAAAAATGAAAATTTTCTTTGTACGCTCGCCATTTTGTCAAAAATTAATATTTTTCAAAAATCAACGATCAAACATGTCAGGAAAGTTGGCCCAGCCTTTCTTGAAATTCAAAAAAATTAAAGTTGTGCTAGATTGTGCTAGACTTGTGCTGCGTTGTGCCGCAAATTTAAAAAAAAAATTTCCAATAACAAAAGTTTTATGAGCAAAACAAATTTTCAGATGTAATTTCGCCCAACCATTCTTGATTTCAAGAAATACAGCCAAACTATTTTAAAATTCAAAAAAATTAATGTTGTGCCAAATTGTGCTAGAGTTGTGCTATATTGTGCCGTAAACTGAAAAAATATATCTCCAGAAATAAACTTTTTTCTTTGGAAAAGTACCCATTTCAAGTGCAAGTTGGCCCAGCCATTTTGGAATTTTGAAAAAATGAAAATTGCACCAGATTGTGCTAGAGTTGTGCCGTAGCTTTTTTTGTTTTAAATTCTTTATTTAAATTTTTATAAGCTAAACAAGACTGAATTGTTTATACCAACCGTGGTAATTTTTATCTAGGGCTGCATGTTCGATTCGAACCACATGTGGACATGCAACAAAGTTTTGCATGATGCTGTATGAACGCAGAAAGAAGAGTTCGATCAGCGTTGCCGTTTATCAAAACTTATTTTCACACAAAAAAATTTAATCAAGTTGCTTCGCATTTATTAAGTTAATTAACTAACAAATTTAGGAAAACTAACCTATAATTGTTCCCGATGGTTTCATGAGTCAACGAAGCCATCATTTATCGAAGTATGTCAAATACAGTTGCAAAAAAGCAGCCTAAAATTGAGTAATCGTTAACGTACTCGTATAACTTCGTTGCGTCTGAATATGTTACAGGTGGCACCAAAGAACGAACTTGCAAAAAATTAAAAAAGGTTTGAATGCTTGGTTCAGTGCTACTACGACAAAATTTAAAAATTTCCACGTCCGCTATTTTACCGTTTGAGAAAACAAAAATATAAGAAGTGTGCAAAGATTGCGTGTGAAAAAACAATTTTCTATAATATATAGCTAATATTTAAACAGTTCAACTTAAATAAGCAATTGTAAGTATATTTTTTGACTTTAAAAATCAATGAATTATTTGTTGATGATGTATTTGTCAAAAGAAAATAATTATTATGATATCGAGTTTTTCCATAATTTATAGATAAAATTTATGAAAAAATATGTGCATTTAATTTTTGTTCACTTGTTATTTATTAAAAAAAGTTAAAAAAGTTAAAAGAATATGAAAAATATTGAAATGAATCGAATAGAAATGAAAAATTCTAAATATACCACGCAATATTCTCCAATTCCGCCTACTTTTGTTTCAGTAAATTATATTCGCGATCGACACCGGTATACCAAATTTTGGCGCAATAGCTTGTGTAATTTGCGATACATAACATAGTCAGTCTTAAAATTTAGGGCAGTGACACTTTTAATACAATTTAAGATATATACCTACGATTTGTATCTATTTACCAAATTTTATCACAATATCTTGCATGCAACAAGATAAAGCGTTATAAAAGTTAAAATTTAGGGCTGTGCCACGCTCCTTGAAGAGCTTGAAAAATTTTAAATCTAGCTCAGTCCTAATTTGATCCACATGTGCATCAAATCACCAAGTTTCATCAAAATCGCAGCAACTTTTTTCAAAATGGACTTGAGTATATATTTACATAAAGTATGGGCGTTAGGCGTGTCCGTCAACCATTTTCGCCCATTCTTATATGCTAGCAGCTTGGAAAAAGGTCTGACGTTATTTTTTAAATTTAATAAAAGAAAGAGGAAAAAACTTTAAGCCTCATATAAGGACATTTTTTAAATACGATTTCCAAAATTTTTAGTGAGTCGGTAAGAAGAGATCATGATGTAAATATAAGGGACGAGAGATTCCACAAATGTTATTTCCATCAATAATTTTTTTGCATTTGAAAATTGACTTTTTCGATATACATATCATTCATTCCATCTATAATTTACCTATTTTTAACCTGAGGTGTTTTATATTGGCTGAAAAGTTTTTGAGTAATTTTTTTGATAAAAACATTAATTTCTTAACTCTGTTAAAAACCGCTCGTAAATAACACAAAAACATTCATTGATGAATATAAATATTTTACGTTGCCATGATGCCACCTTTTTTTTAGTGCAAAATGTGACATAGAATCTTGTATTCCTGCAATGATGAACATTTTCTAAGTCACTTTTGTGTGTAAAAATGATCAAGTTTGTGGATTTTCTAATTAATTGCTAAAAGTTTTGAAGCTTGTGGCTAGAAAAATCGATGTTAGACAAACTAAGATACAAAACACAATTTACCACATAAAACCCTTGACCACAATCTTAGAGCTCAGATTTTGAGAATAGTCTTCATTCATTTGCATGTACAGTTTTACAAAAGAGACATCGTACTAGTTTTTGGGGCCATGCATTAATTTTGTAAACATTGGATTCTTACATTACACTTAGATGTAAAAATAATGCCCAATATGATAAGCGAAGACGTAATGTTATATGCAAATTATCAAAATCACAGTGAAAATTGCACAAATATCTGTAAGACAGACAGCCTGGTCAAATGGTTTGGACTGTGAGCTCATAATTAATAGTGCATGAGATCGATACTAGGTAAGGTAATTTTTTTTTCATATCAATGAAAAGTTTAATTACTGGGTAATGCAAAGAATCGCGCACTACTTTTGCTATGACATCGTCATGTTAAAAATCATGTGTTAGTTATAATTTAATGCCTGAAATAGATGAAAGCTTAGATTACTATCGATGACCAAAATCTTCTGGTGTGCACGCGCTAAATTGTGTGACAATGAAATCTTACAAAAACAATTATTTACTTTAAAATTGTGAAGTATTGCTAAATAAGTAAAATCTACAATTGTTAAAAAATGCGTCACTCCATAATTCGGCCATATAACCAATACTTCGTCTCTAATTTTCATTTCATTTAAAAACAACTTGCGTTACCGCATTCTTGAAATCGAACCTGAGAAGCCTCTTTTGTTTAAACTTGAGATTTTGGTATTAAAATATGTTGAAACAAAACTGTTTTTAAATAAGAAAAAAGTCGTTGCTTCAGTAGTCTTATATATGTTATTATAAATATTTTTCCAATTATCGAGTACCAAATAATCCTTCAATTCAATTTTTCACTTTGATAGGAAAATTATGGCAAAAAACTACCTAAACTTACAAAAACTCCCAAATCTGGGAACTCTGACAAATTGACAATTCAAATAAGACTCGGTTAAAAAAATTATTATACTTTTAGCGAGCCAAAAACCAACAACGACTTTGGCTGATATCGTTAAACTGCGCATCTAGCAGTACAAAATCGCTATGTTCAAACCCCAGTGGATGCAGAACAGAATTTTTTTTTTTTCGTTGAAATCTGTTTTTTTTTTTTTTGATTTCGCATAATAATGTTTAAACACCAAATTAATAAATATGTCACAGTTTAATATTTATTAAAAAATTTAATTTTTCATCCTATTTGATTTGACCAGCATTTTAGTAAAGACTTATGAAACTTAAAAATAAAATTTGGATATTTCATTGATACTTTTGTTAATTTTTCGATACTTTTTGCAATAAAAAATTGTTAATAAAAAATTAAATGCATACTATTTCTTAAAAGCCTAAAAGGTATACTTTGTCAGTGTCGTTGACAATTTTACATCTAAGTCACAAGGTTCTTTAATTTTTCAGACTTGAAAAACTAATCTTTGAGTATCATGGCTACACCAAAAACCATAGCGCAGCTAGAAGTACTGTTAAAATTAGAAGAATTCAAGGATGCAATTGACGCCGAGGGTAAAGTAGCTGCACCGAGCTCACAAATTTTCAAAAAAATATCAAAAGCATTGGGTAATGACACGTCGCTTTCACCAAAGTACATATACACAATCTTAAAATGCAATCGTTATAAACTCCGTGAAAAATGTATGCTTCATCATAATATTCATTGTCCTACCGACGAGTCACTGAACAGAAGCTTGGATGATACTCTTGAAGAGAGAGTATTTAAAATAGATTTAACGGAAATCTGGGAAGAAATTAAGTCCGAAGACGTTACTTATGAATTTAAAAACAGGGGCGAAAGGACAATGAAAACTTTAAAACGCCATTCTTGGACCAATTTTCTGTTTGAGAAAATTTACGAGAAAACGAAAATCCCGTGTCCGCTAACTTTTAAGCGGTCAACCGTTTCCCAGACTGGTTATGCCATAAGAGTTTATGGATTGTGCCCGGAATGCAAGTGTCAGTTTGAAGGACAAATTGTTAACTGGCCATTGTCAGCAAATGATATTGTGGAGATGGAATGTCAGATAAAAAATTTTAACACAGCCTTTTCACATAAAAAAAAACAGTTTTGAAAGGAGTGAAGCGAGTTGAGGTTGCAAAAGAGCTGGTTGAATTTAATATACTACCATCAACATGGCGAAGAAAAAAAGCAGCAGAAATTATGCAAGTGGGAGACAAAGAACCACCACATTTATTTACAGGAAAAGTACTAAGCATTGCGAAACAAGAGCGAGAGAAATGCTTACTCGGAATTAAATCACAAAACGTTTTTGAGAGCCTTCAATTGTTGAAATATACCGCAAAATACGAGGGAGCCATTAGGAGCATAGGATTAGATCCATTGTTCGTGCATTATTGGACTTCGGAGCAGATTGCAGTTTTTGGAAAATATCATGAGATTCTTTGTATTGACTCGACGGGATCGCTCGTAAAAAAAATAAAATTGGCGAATGGTGAATTGTGTCCGCATATATATTTGTATCAGGCCGCGACGAAACTCGTCGACAAATATACACCCGTTTTTCAAATGATTTCCGCTATACAAAACACTAACAGCATTGCTTTCTGGCTGCAGGAATTCTTACGGGTAGGCTCTGCACATCGATGTAATTTTCCGATTCCACGAGAGATAATTACAGATTTTGATCGCGCTTTAATTCGAGGAGTGGTAAAAGCATTCGCAAAATTAAACTCGCTGTCTGATTATCTTTCTCTTTGTTTTGATTTGCTGTTGGGAAAAAAAGAAAAAAAAACCAAATTGCTTACTAATTTCAAAAAAGTCTGGGCCAACTTTCCTGACATAAAACTTGTTGCATGTCCACATGTGGTTCGAATCGAACCAGCAGCCCTAGTTAAAAATTACCACGGTTGGTATAAACAATTCAGTCTTGTTTAGCTTATAAAAATTTAAATAAAGAATTTAAAACAAAAAAAGCTACGGCACAACTCTAGCACAATCTGGTGCAATTTTCATTTTTTCAAAATTCCAAAATGGCTGGGCCAACTTGCACTTGAAATGGGTACTTTTCCAAAGAAAAAAGTTTATTTCTGGAGATATATTTTTTCAGTTTACGGCACAATATAGCACAACTCTAGCACAATTTGGCACAACATTAATTTTTTTGAATTTTAAAATAGTTTGGCTGTATTTCTTGAAATCAATAATGGTTGGGCCAAATTGCATCTGAAAATTTGTTTTGCTCATAAAACTTTTGTTATAGGAATTTTTTTTTTAAATTTGCGGCACAACGCAGCACAAGTCTAGCACAACTTTAATTTTTTTGAATTTCAAAAAAGGCTGGGCCAACTTTCCTGACATCGATCAAACGCCCCTAAACTATTTGCTTAACCGAAAAAAATTTAGTTTTCTTTTTTCGGATAAACCAGTCTCCAGATATCTTACTCACCGCAAATTTTGAGGTCGCTCACGGCATTGCACTTTTCTAACTTATTGACAAATATTTTTGAACCAAAATTTCAGAGATAAATCTTGAATACTTAAATACTTTAATACTGTATAAAAAATTTTGGTCTAAAATAAAATGCAGCTTCAAAAAAAAATTTTAAAAAAATGTCTTTATTTTTCGAAAAACTCCCGGACGCCCTTAACTTGTTTTTTTTTATGTTATAAAGCTTTCCTTCATTATAATACCGCTTGATCTATTACTTCTGCCAAAAGTTTATTTTTGTTGACTAATAAGAGCCAAGTTGTTAGTTTTATATTGTTATTTGTGGCCTTGAACAGGCTATATCAGGACAAGTCTGGCAACCATCTTGGTAATACTTATTATTGATCTTTCCTGAAGGCATTATTGTCTAATTTGATTTGACGGTCCTAGAACCAGAGGAGTAAAATTTCATCAGAATAACTTCTCAGTAACATAAGATTAACGGTTTTTTTCTTCAGTAGCAGTAAAATTTGTTAATTTTTATCTAAAGAGATTGTTCAAACCCCGAACAAATTCCCAAATTAGAAGCGCTTGTTAGTTGAACTAGAACAAATTTACAAGTGTACGCACATACATACACACTAAGTTGCGTAAGCTTAGCATCATCGTCGTCGTCGTCGTTAAGCTGCTGTTACCACGCAGCTGTACTCTTCTTCGCATCACTCTCAAATTCGTCATCGTCTTCGCTTGTGTCAACATACAGAAAGTAGAATCACCTCATCCTGCTTGCAACAACAAAAACATCACAACTACCAACACTTACTCATCGTCATCGATTTGATCTTTCCGCATTCTTTGTCACAACAACCACATACAGTCTACTAACGCTAGAATCGTATGATTTTGTTTTCGACCGTTCATTAAGAAGTAATAGAAAAGTGCGTACATAAAAAATTAAATTTTGGGCACGACCTTTTCTGCTTGCTTGTTCCTGCAGCATCTCTCATCGGTGTACAAGGTTACGAGTAGTTGAGGTCAAACAGCATAGGATCATTGTATCTTCATCATCGATAGCGCGCGAGTTACAAAATGAAAAGACTTAAACTTCAGTTTAACAACCTTTTATTTTGCGATAAATCTTAAGACTGAGAACTTATTCTAATTACTTTATAAATTCATGTTCGGATTCGGTTGGCCATGAAGCATAAAATATGCAACTCAACATATTTTGCTTCTGTCACCTGAACCCGAAACCGTCTGCCATGCAATATAGACGGAGAGCCCGCTGTAGAAAAGTCGAGTGTATAAGATTACACCATGGGACCTATGCCAAATGATAGAGCTCGATGAGCCTAAATAGAATATCTAGGGTTGCCTTGCCAAAGCCTGTCCCGATGGCCGAAAAAAACCCACTTTTAGCCGACTTTTTTCTTAATAAAAAGTGTATAAGATTACAGTATGAAATTGGTGTCAAATGATAGAGCTCGATGAGCCTAAAAATAAAATATAGGGTTGCCTTGCCAAAGCCTGTCCTAAACTAGGGTTGCCTCGCGTTTTTTGGGCCAATTTTTTCCAATGAAAAGTGTATAAGATTACAGCATGAAATGGGTGTCGAAAGGTAGAGCTCGATGAGCCTAAATAGAAAATATAGGGTTGCCTTGCCAAAGCCTGTCCTAAACTAGGGTTGCCACCCGTTTTTTGGGCCAATTTTTTTTAATAAAAAGTGTATAAGATTACAGCATGAAAGTGGTGTCAAATGATAGAGCTCGATGAGCCTAAATAGAATATATAGGGTTGCCTTGCCAAAGCCTGTCCCGATGGCCGAAAATGCCCGAAATTTAGCCAATTTTGCTATTCTAATTAAAACTGTAGTACATAACAGCTCCAAATGTATGCCAAAAGATAGAACATGAAGAGGCCTAAATATAATACCTTGGATTGCATTGTTGAATCCTGTCGCAAACATGGGTTTTCACCGGTTTTTGGGTCAATTTTTATTAATGAAGATAATAGCTTGAAATTTGTGCCAAATGATAGATATTAAAAAGCCTAAAAAGAATATATAGGGTTGCCTTGCCAAAGCCTGTCCCGATGGCCGAAAAAAACCCACTTTTGGCCGACTTTTTTCTTAATAAAAAGTGTATAAGATTACAGCATGAAATGGGTGTCAAAAGGTAGAGTTCGATGAGCCTAAATAGAAAATATAGGGTTGCCTTGCCAAAGCCTGTCCTAAACTAGGGTTGCCACCCGTTTTTTGGGCCAATTTTTTTTAATAAAAAGTGTATAAGATTACAGCATGAAATTGGTGTCAAATGATAGAGCTCGACTAGCCTAAATAGAATAGCTAGGGTTGCCTTGCCAAAGCCTGTCCTATACTAGGGTTGCCTCGCGTTTTTTGGGCCAATTTTTTTAATAAAAAGTGTATAAGATTACAGCATGAAATGTATGTCAAATGATAGAGCTCGACGAGCTTAAATAGAATATCTAGGGTTGCCTTGCCAAAGCCTGTCCTAAATTAGGGTTGCCACCCGTTTTTTGGGCCAACATTTATTAGAAAAAATTTTATGGTTAAAGATTCCAGCTTCAAATGTATGTCAAATGATAGAGCTCCATTAGTATAAAAATAATATATAGGGTTGCCTTGCCAAAGCCTGTCCCGATGGCCGAAAATGCCCGAATTTTAGCTAATTTTGTTGTTCTAATTAAAACTGTAGTATGTACATAACAGCTCCAAATGTATGTCAAATGATAGAGCTCGATGAGCCTAAAGAGAATATATAGGGTTGCCTTCCCAAGGTCTGTCCTAAACTAGGGTTGCCACCCATTTTTTGGGGCAACATTTATCAGAAAAAATTTTATGGTTAACGATTCCAGCTCCAAATGTATGCCTAATGATAGAGCTTGATGAGCCTAAATAGAATATATAGGATTGCCTTGTCGAATCCTGTCCTAAACATGGGTTGCCACTCATTTAAGAAAAGTTGACCCCAAAAACGGGTGGTAACCCTAGTTTAGGACAGGATTTGACAAGACAATCCTATATACTCTATTTAGGCTCATCGAGCTCTACCTTTTGACACCCATTTCATGCTGTAATCTTATACACTTTTTATTAAGAAAAAAGTCGGCCAAAAGTGGGTTTTTTTCGGCCATCGGGACAGGCTTTGGCAAGGCAACCCTATATATTCTTTTTAGGCTTTTTAATATCTATCATTTGGCACAAATTTCAAGCTATTATCTTCATTAATAAAAATTGACCCAAAAACCGGTGAAAACCCATGTTTGCGACAGGATTCAACAATGCAATCCAAGGTATTATATTTAGGCCTCTTCATGTTCTATCTTTTGGCATACATTTGGAGCTGTTATGTACTACAGTTTTAATTAGAATAGCAAAATTGGCTAAATTTCGGGCATTTTCGGCCATCGGGACAGGCTTTGGCAAGGCAACCCTATATATTCTATTTAGGCTCATCGAGCTCTATCATTTGACACCACTTTCATGCTGTAATCTTATACACTTTTTATTAAAAAAAATTGGCCCAAAAAACGGGTGGCAACCCTAGTTTAGGACAGGCTTTGGCAAGGCAACCCTATATTTTCTATTTAGGCTCATCGAGCTCTACCTTCTGACACCCATTTCATGCTGTAATCTTATACACTTTTCATTGAAAAAAATTGGCCCAAAAAACGCGAGGCAATCCTAGTTTAGGACAGGCTTTGGCAAGGCAACCCTATATTTTATTTTTAGGCTCATCGAGCTCTATCATTTGACACCAATTTCATGCTGTAATCTTATACACTTTTTATTAAGAAAAAAATCGGCCAAAAGTGGGTTTTTTTCGGCCATCGGGACAGGCTTTGGCAAGGCAACCCTAGATATTCTATTTAGGCTCATCGAGCTCTATCATTTGGCATAGGTCCCATGGTGTAATCTTATACACTCGACTTTTCTACAGCCGGCTCTTGGACTAATAGCATAAACTAAGTGATAACGCTATTGCTTGGGAGAATATGAATTTGTTTATTTATTTTGTTTTAATATTATCCAATTCATTTTTATATTATGTATGTTTAAATTTGCTTATTTACTTATAAGGGGTCTTTTCATGAAGGACGTAACTGACGTAACTCCTCCACCCCTTGAATAGAGATACTCCTGGATCTCTTTTATTTTTTTTTTTTTATTTTATTTATTTAGCTTTGTATTTCTCTATAATATTTTGGATGTCGGTTCTTTGTAATTCGATTTCTTCTGGTTTTTGGATATTGTTTACTATTTTAATATCGTTCTTTCTTTTTATACAAGAGACTGGTTATAACTACAATAATTATTATTATAAAAACTAGTATACCACTTATACCGTAAGATATATTGCGGTGAAACTTTAATTCCTCTATTTGTTTTACATTCACAAAATTTTTCATTACAATTTTACTGAAATCGATTTCCTTTTGAAAGGTAGAATTGAAAGTGTTACTCGGAATATAGATTTTATCATGTACAATTTCTTTTTTATTTTGGAAAACATAATTTCTTATTTCTATTTTGCAGTTATAAACTGAAATTAAGTAATTCTTGTTTAATATTATCTTTCTGTCATCGCAATTCTGGATAGTTGACTCATTGTTTGCATTTTTAACTACGAAAGTTTCTTTGTCCATAGCTAAGATTTCGAATTTGTTATTAAGCTTAAGTATACAGTTTTTGGAATAAATACAATTTCGGCTTACTCTAAGATTTTTTAAATCTGTGTCTTCTACATAAGTACATATATATAATATTATCTACTTCTACAACATATTCAGGCTCTACAACTATTTCCATGAATTCCTTATTTGATATGGGTGTTATTGCTTTTAAGTTTTAATAAAATTTGTTGGTATTTTAATAGCGAAAATTAACATAGATTCTTTGTATTCCATTATACCTAGTTTTAACAATTTTAATTTATAAAAATCAATATTATAGCATTCTATCTCTTCAACCGTCAGTATGCCTGGGTGTAAAGTTTTATGCCTAGCTGCTGATATACTGTCCTGTATTTGGTTGAGTCTATTTTCTAAAAATCTAATTTTTTGCATTTGGTCGAGATATAAGAGATATTTATTAAACTCGTTGTTCCTAGTTCTAATTTCATTAAGAGCGTCTTTTATTTTCATTCTGTCTTCTTCTACATTCTTTTTTAATAAAGCTATAGTGTCATTAAAATGTTGATTTATTTGAATTTGCTTATTAACTGTCGTGATAGCGTTGTGATTGTCGATGTCCGTAATTCGCAAGTGCTCTAAAATTTCTTGACGGTCATCGTCGTCTATAGTACCGAAAAGCCATTTATATGTTGTTCCGACAATGTTCAACAAACCTCGCTTCTGCCTAATATTTCCTGATGAAGGAGTTATTGATTTAACTTTGGATTTAATTATGTTTAATTCTTTATACAACAAGTCTTTATTGATAAGATCTATATTCTGAATATTTGATTCCATTTGGGAAATTAGTACATTGATTTCATTTGGGTCTATTATGTGTATTACCGTCATGGTTTCGTTGATAATTTCTATTTCCCTTAATCTAATAACGGTGTAACCGGTTTCCTCCATGATTTTGCTAACTTGCAGTGTTCCTAGAGTTCCCGTTATGAGCATCACCAGCATCATCATGAATGTTAGGACCTGCAAATTTATATGATCTTTTTATATTTGCTGTATGAATGTTTTCTAATTTTCTTTTTATATACTTTGGTTGCTCCTTATGCCTAACATTTTTATAATTCTTGATAAACCCTTCTCTTCGATTCTCTATATAGTCTTCTCGGTTTCGGTTTTGCTTCGAGATTGTATTATGTTTTGCTTTATCGATACGCTCCTTAATTAGTTTATGATCAATTTTGTTATTTTAAACATCTAGTGGTGTAGCTTTTATTGTGCTATGGTATGAATTGTTATAGAATTTTATAGCCTTACACATTTGAGTTGTGATTGGGACTTTTTCTTCTAAATTTAATGTTCTAATACGTTCGGTGAGTGTATTATTGAGCCTTTCAATATCCGAATTCACCGTATGGTTATTCGGTTTTGTGGCATGGTACTCTATATTCTCAGTGGAAAGAAAATTTCGTATATTTATCGAATTAAATTCGTTATCAAAAAAGAATTTTTTTACATGGCCCTTAATAGCCAAAAATTCATTAATTTTTTCTATAATTGTTTGATTATTTCTATCCGGTAAATGAAAACATATAGCATGTTTCGAGAATTTATCTATAAAAATTATAAATGATTGCTTACTGTTCACGTAAGTATCTATATGAATAATTTCGTTAACTGTGGTGGGTGTTTCTGTGTGTCGAAATTTGGCTCTAATGGGATTTCGATCATATTTCCCTCCGTTGCAAATATCACAATTATTGATTATTTCGTGTATTTTAGTCTTTAATTGAGGGTGATAAATCTTATGTTTTATTCCCACATAAGTCGGAATAATTCCCGAGTGTCCTACCTCATTTTTATGAAATAATGATATCTGCCTCTTTAATTGATTTTCGTCATGTATGTCTTTAGCAAAATGACTACATTTTACAAAGGAGATATTTTTAATATTCGAGTATGTTCTAAGTAAAATTTGTTGCAATTTATTAAACTCATGATCATTGAGTTCGGAGTATATTGCAACTTTTCCTTTATCAATATGTCTTCGGACTATATTGATAACGTTATCAGAAACGATATCCTGTTTATCAATAAAAACTCGTTTATTGTTAAAACTATTTGTTGCTTCAATTTTCTTGGTTTCTACCAAAATTATTTGTCTTTTAAAACGATTGACAACCGTGTCAAGAATTACGAAATGATCATTAGAATCTTCCACCTGGGAATGAATAGTCTCAACTTCGCCTGACTCATTTTGTTCATTACGATTTACCCGTAGAATTGGATTATTTTCCTGGGAATGGTTAGTTTGGACCTCAAGCGATTCTGACTCCTCCCCATTATTTATTTCGTCGCATTCGTCCTCACTTTGGTAGCTATATTCATTAATAATTACATTTACTCGGAAGTCGGCTGATGGTAATTCCGATTTTGTCCTATTATTATGCTCTTCTTTAAAATGTTCCTTCATTGGATTTATTTCATTATTTTCTGTATCTAATCTACTTAAAAAATCGGCGATCTTATTGCCTTTTCCTTTTATATATTCTGCATTGAACTCATACTCTCCTAACTCAATAAGCCATCTTTGCAATTTTGGGCTGATATCTTTGCCTGAGTACTTTGAAAATAGCCACTTCAACGGTTGATGGTCGAGATCAAATTCCCTTCCGTAAAGGTAAGGGCGAAAGTATTTTACACCCCAAACTATTGCCAACAGTTCTTTTTCAACTGTAGCATAGTTTGTCTCGTGCTTATTCAATGTTCTCGATGCGAATGCTATTGGGTGGCCGTCTTGAGATAAGACAGCGCCAATCGCAAAATTACTTGCATCGGTAGTAAGTTTAAACCGTTTTGTGAAATTAGGATATCTCAAAATAGGTGGATGGGTTATGATATCTTTGAGTTTTTCAAAGGCTAAAATATAACTAGGATCGTTTATGTTGACACTTTGCCCTTTTTTTAGAAATTTTGTCATCGGACTAGCGATTTTGGCGTAATCTTTGACAAATTTCCTGTAAAACCCCGTCATTCCTAAGAACGATTTTATTTTCTTTTGGGAATTCGGTAGTTTTAGGTTTTGAATAATTTCAATCTTTTTCGGGTCAGGTTTAACACCCTTTGCCGTGAGGAGATGACCGAGGAATTGTGATTCTTTCTTGAGAAAGTCACACTTATCGATTTGGATTTTAAGCTTTGCTTTTTCCAAAGTGGTAAATATTTTTCTCCTCTAATGAGATACTGAAAACAAGGATATCATCCATGTATATAATGCATATTTTATTGATGAATTCTCTTAGTGTAAGATTCATCAATCTCTGGAAAGTAGATGGAGCGTTCCTCAATCCAAATGGCATACGATTGAACTCGTAATGTCCAAATGGAGTTGAAAAGGCTGTTTTTTTCCTATCTTCCTCTCTCACTAATAATTGGTGAAAACCCTTCGCAAGGTCCAATGTTGTAAAATATTGTGCCTTGCCGAGTTTATCCAGAATATTGTTAAGATTGGGAATAGGGAATTTGTCAACAACTGTAAATTGATTTAGCTTCCGATAATCAATTACCAGCCTCCATTTTTCCTGATTTGTATTATCGGACTTTTTGGGAACTATCCACAAGGGACTATTATATGGTGAATTTGACTCCCGTATAATACCACTATCGAGCATTTCCTTTATCTGCCTTTCAATTTCCCCCTCGTGAATGGCAGGGTATCTATAAATTTTTGAATATAGAGGCTTGTCAATTGTGACAATTTCATGCACGATTTCATTTGTTGCCCATAGAATATCCCCATCTTTAAAAAACAAATTGTGAAATTCGGATAATAATCTTCTTAGTAGTTTACTTTCCTCACCATTTAGATGGTCAAGACAAAAACTCTTAAAAATGTTTTTTCCTTTATCCAATTTCTCTAAAGTACATATATTTTCGTATAGAAACGGGTACTCTGCTTTTTCGAAGGGAATTTTATTATTAAAAATTTCAATAAAATTTTCACTGCTATATATTTTAGCTTTAAATGGGACTAAAAAATTTTGCCCAATTATCGCGTCGTAGTCTTTGTTTTTGAAATTGACTATTTTCCATGAAATAGTTCCCGTTGCATTGAATTGCTTTGGTATTGGTGTTACTACAAATTTTTTTTACTTCGTTCCAATCATTAAGGGTTCTAAACCAAAGTGGTTTCAATAGTTTCTGATGTTCATACCCGATTAAAGCGTTTGGTTTTATTATACTGGTATTTGCTCCAGTATCAATAAGACATTTAATATTTTGCTTATCAGTCGTCAGGACTACTACGGGTAGCTTGAATTTTGGGCCGTTACTAGAAAATTTACCTCATTTTCTTCTATTTCTACTTGCTGTATGGTATCTACTTCCATTTGCTTGGAATTCTTAGAATGCCCTGAGGTTTTATTAGAATCTACACTCATGTATGACTTTCTAGTCTGCCCTGATACATTTGCCCCATTTCTAGCAGTGGAATTACTATAATTGAAACCGTTATTGTTACTTTTTTATAATTTCCATTTTTATTTTGATTATAATAATTTCCATTTATATTTTGATTATAATAACTTCTATTATTATTTCGATTATAATAATTTCCATTATTACTTTGATTATTTGTCCTACTTTCGCTCAAATTAGTTTTCTGCTGATTACTATAATTAAAGTTTTGGTTTTTATTGTTATAATGTGAGTTCTGAGGACTAGTAAATGGCTTTTTGTGACTGTAGCCAGTGTTTGCATTTACTACTCCATAGCAGCAGTAGCAACAGAAATTTTGCTCTGCTATTGCTATTGCTCTGAAATTTAAGACAGCAAAAGCAGAGCAAAAAGCAATACATTCAAATAGCATTTTCTTGCTCTGCTCTGCGGAGTAATTCATGTCAACAATATTTCTTTGCTATTGCTATTGCTCTGAATTGAAGACAGCAAAAGCAGAGCAAAAAGCAAAACAAACAAATATCGTTTTTCATGCTCTGCTCTGTACTCTGATTCCTTAGAGCAGCTTGTGCTGTAGCATATTTATTATGTTCGTAGTTTTTGCTATTTATGTGCTATAGCAACAAAAATAAATAAAATATTATTTGTGAAAAGTGCTATAGCAACAAAAATAAATAAAATATTATTTGTGAAAAGTGACTTTTCATTTATAACTAAATTAAATTGTTTAATTTTTTCTAAGTATTCTTTTACTAAGCTTACAATAGAGTGAGCATTTTCGTCATCGAAACTGATTTTGGCCGACAATCGCAACCGGCTTAGCCATGAAACGCTTGAAAATATATTGCTCGTAACACTTAATTCCACTCATCTAGACAAAGCGATAGACGATTCTGCTTTATTTGATTACGACGAGGGTACTTGTTGAGGAACCAAACGCTCTAGATACCACGTCACTGGTGCCTTAATATTTTAACATGTAACTGTTTCCTTCATTTACTAATTTTCAACATATGTTGCTATGAAGCTATTTTCATTTAATATTGTTAATCTCTTTATGACTTTGTTTTGTTCTTATTATTATACGCATGCCAATGTCGAACTTGCAAAAACCAATGTACATGTCTACTATTGGGTCAGAATACGCGAAACCGACATGTCTGAAATGTTTTTCAAAGTTTTTTATATAAATCTATAGCTGCAAGTGGTAGAAATTAGTGTACGGAAAAATTTTTCAAAAAAAATTGTTGTTGCAATAATTATTGCCAGTCAAAGTTTTCATTAAACTTTTTTTTAAAATGCTATAAGTTTTGAACTGCTTGACTGATCGTGACGAAATTTTTTAGTTTATGTAGACAATAAGTTGAACTTATGTATTAAAAAAAAAAGTTGCAAAAATTTTGCATTTTTGTTGTTAATTAGCAATTTTTCTATCAACAATTGAATTTTAATGACTTGCTCCGCCTCGAAAAAATCTGAAAAAAAATTACAGAGATGCATTGAACCCTTCCAAGCTAGAATTCGTCAAAAAAATCGTGGAGCCTCAATTAGTTTTGACGCTATAAATATTATAGTGGTACCGGGCGGACGAAAAATGCATAAAAATCTTATTGTTTTTCAAAAAAATCAATAACACTAGTTTACAAGAAAAAGGATCGGGTTTCTCATAGACTTTTTTCTATGTATTTTGGGGCGTAGTTTCCAAAAATGGCAACCATTTTTTTTTTCTTAAGAATCGTTTTCGAGATATCCCCAAAAAACCCCGTTTTCGGCCCTTTTTTCATTTATTTGGCTATATCTCGATTAATTTTTTTTTTGAATCAAAAACGCTTTTCAGCACTCCAAAGATATTTTTACTCCCTTTCTAACGGTATGCTGTTTCCTTGAATCAAATAAAATTTGATGAAGTTACAAGCACTCAAATTCCAAAAAAATTTACTTTTTTAAAAATCACTAAATTTCAATTGCTCCATTTGAATGAAAAATTTTTTCTTTTTCATGTTTTTAGAACTAAAAAAGAAAGAATATTTGTTTGCAAATATTTTAGGTATAATTTTGTGGATATCAGACAAAAAATGTAGAAGTTATTTGAGAAAACAGTAAGAAACTTGCAATAAAATTTAACGAAAATGCATATGTTTTTTATCTAATTTTATTGCAAGTTTTTTACTGTTTTCTCGAATAACTTCTACATTTTTAGTTCGATATCCACAAAATTATACTTAAAATATTTGCAAAAGAATAGTGTTTCATTTTTAATTCTAAAAATAGAAAAAGAAAAAAAATTTCATTCAAATGAAGCAATCGAAATTTAGTGATTTTTAAAAAAGTCAGTTTTTTTGGAATTTGAGTGCTTGTAACTTCATCAAATCTTATTTGATTCAAGGAAACAGCATACCGTTAGAAAGAGAGTAAAAATATCTTTGGAGTGCTGAAAAGCGTTTTTGATTCGAAAAAAAAAATTAATCGAGATATAGCCAAATAAATGAAAAAAGGGCCGAAAACGGGGTTTTTTGGGGATATCTCGAAAACGATTCTTAAGAAAAAAAAATGGTTGCCATTTTTGGAAACTACGCCCCAAAATACATAGAAAAAAGTCTATGAGAAACCCGATCCTTTTTCTTGTAAACTAGTGTTATTGATTTTTTTGAAAAACAATAAAATTTTTATGCATTTTTCGTCCGCCCGGTACCACTATAATATTTATAGCGTCAAAACTAATTGAGGCTCCACGATTTTTTTGACGAATTCTAGCTTGGAAGGGTTCAATGCATCTCTGTAATTTTTTTTCAGATTTTTTCGAGGCGGAGCAAGTTATTAAAATTCAATTGTTGATAGGAAAATTGCCAATTAACAACAAAAATGCAAAATTTTTGCAACTTTTTTTTTTTTAATACATAAGTTCAACTTATTGTCTACAGAAACTAAAAAATTTCGTCACGATCAGTCAAGCAGTTCAAAACTTATAGCATTTTAAAAAAAAGTTTAATGAAAACTTTGACTGGCAATAATTATTGCAACAACAATTTTTTTTGAAAAATTTTTCCGTACACTAATTTCTACCACTTGCAGCTATAGATTTATATAAAAAACTTTGAAAAACATTTCAGACATGTCGGTTTCGCGTATTCTGACCCTATTATTAAACGAGCTAAAATTGTACCTATGTTTATGTATTTATATACTATTTATATATGGATGAACTTTACTTGGAAAGCGGCTGCAGTGATTTTGATTAAACTTAGAGATTTGCTGCATATGAGAAAAAAATTAAAATCGGCTTAGGTTTAAGTTTTTAACGACTCTAACAGGGGCGTGGCACAGCCCCAAACTTTAATTTTTATAATGTAATAGCTCTCAAACTAATTAAGATTTTGTAACGAAATTTGGTAGACCGATGCAGGTCATAAATATCTGGAATAATACTAAAAGTGGGCGGAATTGGAGAAGTGGGCGTGGCATCTTTCAATAATTGGAAATTTTGATGCCATATTACTCGAACCCTGTAAGTTTTGGGTGCGGGTACGGGTTCGGGTTCAATGTACTTAAATTAAGTGGGTCCGCGTTCAGTTCAGGTTGAGGTTGAGGTTCACTATATTTCCGAAAAAATTAAACAATTTCATTTAGTTATAAATGAAAAGTCACTTTTCACAAATAATATTTTATTTATTTTTATTGCTATAGCACATAAATAGCAAAAACTACGAACATAATAAATATGCTACAGCACAAGCGCTCTAAGGAATCAGAGCACAGAGCAGAGCATGAAAAACGATATTTGTTTGTTTTGCTTTTTGCTCTGCTTTTGCTGTCTTCAATTCAGAGCAATAGCAATAGCAAAGAAATATTGTTGACACGAATTGCTGCGCAGCGCAGAGCAAGAAAATACTATTTGAATGTATTGCTTTTTGCTCTGCTTTTGCTGTCTTGAATTTCAGAGCAATATCAGGAGCAAAACAAAAAACTACGAAATAGCATAGCATTTTCAATCACTGACTGTAGCTAATAGCCCTACTGTCGTCTAATAGTTTTAGTCTTGTATACTTCATAATAATATCGTTCAATTTTTCGTGCTCATTAATGTGGGCCCTAATTGGTCCGTCTATTTTTTCCAATAATTTAGTTTTGGGTTGAATTCCTGTCGAATCTTTGTTTTCATGTAATCCCAAGTACTGTTATCTGGCAGCTCTCTAACCCGATGTCCAGCGTTCCCAAGGATTTTTTCGTTTGCCACAATTCTAAGGCAGAATTTCTGCAGGCCTACATTGGCACCGCAAAGTAGTAAATTTGTTTCCACGGCATTGATGAATGATGTAGCATTATGATTAGCGTCGAGAGGCTTCACTCGTCGAAATTGTTCGATAATATCCTTTGGCCTCATGCTGAATTCATATTCTTGTAGCTGTTGTTGGTTTTGCATGTCCTGTCGAAGTAATTGCTGTTGTTGATTTTGTATTTCCTGTCGAGGCTGTTGCTGTTGTTGGTTCTGCAATTCCTGTTGAGGTTGTTGTTGTTGTTGATTCTGCAATTGTAGTATTTGTTGCTGGTACATCAGTTCTTGTTGGTTTTGCAGTTCAATTCTTCTCTCCTGCTCCACAAGTGCCTCTTCCAGCTGTCGGATTCTGTTTTCTAATTCGTCCATGGGTTCTTCTAAGTTTCGATTCTGGTCAAATAATGTGTTACGTCTCATTGATTGAAACGGTTGGTTTTATTTTAATTTTGCTTTTATTATCTTATTTGCACTTTGCTTTTAGTCTTTTTCACTGTTTAGTTCTTTTAAATAATTCTTAGTTATTCTCTTCAACTTTATTACACAAAACTTAAAACTATTTTTTTTTCCTAGTATTGGATTTATTGCAGTAGTGTTCTTTAAATAATTCTTTGGAATTATTTCCGTAGACTGCGCCAGTTACAAAATGAAAAGACTTAAACTTCAGTTTAACAACCTTTTATTTTGCGATAAATCTTAAGACTGAGAACTTATTCTAATTACTTTATAAATTCATGTTCGGATTCGGTTGGCCATGAAGCATAAAATATGCAACTCAACATATTTTGCTTCTGTCACCTGAACCCGAAACCGTCTGCCATGCAGTAGCATAAACTAAGTGATAACGCTATTGCTTGGGAGAATATGAATTTGTTTATTTATTTTGTTTTAATATTATCCAATTCATTTTTATATTATGTATGTTTGAATTTGCTAACTTACTTATAAGGGGTCTTTTCATGAAGGACGTAACTGACGTAACTCGCGCATCATCATATTTTCGTTTCCGTGTTCCTTTTTACAATTAAGTCAAGAGTAAAATTAAAGTTGAAAATAAAATAAAACAAATTGTGAATTTAACATTTCAATTCATCATTTTGAACATCTGGGCTAGGAAAAAGCTTCTTGCATCACCAAATATAATACATTCAATTGATAACTTGTTGTAGAATTCTGCACTTGTTCCCCTAAGGTTCTAGGTCCGCCTTTTACTCAAAATTTATATTGTCGTTTATTTTAATTAAGATTGTAAATGATCCACTTTGAATAACATTGTTCTTGACTAATTTTCTATTTTCTAATGCATTTTTTTATTTATTTTATTTCTAGCAATACTACACAGTCTGTTAACATTGGTCAACAAAGTATTCACGCTCACTTATTTTTAGGTGATTACAAAAGACGTTGCTATGAGAGCAAAGGAAACTTTTTACCGAAGAAGTAACATCTGTTTAATATTAAACGTTAATCAACTAAACCGGCGTAGCAGATCTTAAAACATTCGCATATACTATATTTTATATTAACTGTACAAAATGTTTTAATTCTTGTAACAGAAATATGTATTCAATACGAGTAGACCGGTTAGAAAATTAAATTCAGCCTGACGGGATCTAAAAATATTTTTTTTTTTGGTTCGAAGAAAAATTCATGGTACGGTTTTGGTACCTGAAAGCCTATTTTTTGTCGAAAAAAAAATAAACATGTTTTTTGATTGTAACTTTTTTTCTTTCTAGTCCTTTTTATCGTTATACTTAATATCAGGGCTCAGATATCGGATTTCTTTGGGATTTTTACATACTCTTTTCTAGTTTTAAGCCTTTTTTTTTTTTGTAAAAATGTTTTAAAAAAATGGTTTATTCTAGCTAAAAAAAAATCAAAACTAAAATATTTCTCTTAGGCATACTCGCTATCAATATGTCTAGTATTTGAGTACTGATCTCGGACCACTAGGTATAGGTATTTTTTTTTAAAATATTCCAGAAGAAAAAAAGTTTACAATGTTGATTGCTATATTATTTGTGTGTTTACAATAAAAATAATAATCCAAATATTCCAATCGGTTCAGTTATTATAAACTATATCATCAAAATTGCCAGAACACGCGCAATGCAATTTCAACTGCAAGAGCATTAAAAAAGTCCCAGGTTTCCAGATAAAAATCGTTATAATTCATTTCCCCGTCATTTCCCGACAACAAAAATGTGTATAGAATTGTTCAAAAAGTTTAGTTTTTGTAATAGGAACTTAAACTTTTGCGAACTTTTTTTTGAAAGTCCATTTGAAGTTGAAAAAATGGGTAAAAATAGTGTTTCAGAAAAGTACAGTCACTTCCTACATTAAAAAACAATCACTTTTTTTTAGTGTTTCCATGTGCGATTCACAAAAAAGCATATTTCGCCATTTTTCCTCACCATCAAGGCCCGATCAGCTGTTGTGAGACTTTGCGAAATTTAACCTCATGATCAAATTTTTCGTACGCATCTACGGAACCTTCTTAGCTGCTCTTCCTGGAAGGTTTGCCTTCTAGAAACGACGACGAATTGTAGGAGAGCTTACAACATTTCCGATTTCTGCATTCTGCAGAAGATTTTCCTTTTTTTCGTGGGCTCAGAACCAAAAGTCACTCTTCTGCTGTGCAATGACTTTTTCAGCCCATATCTATGGTAAATTTTTCATTATTTACTTGCAATTTATTTATATATAAATATACTTTTTCCGTTGTTTAAAAAAAAATCACAAAATGTAATTTTTTGTTGTAAAATTGAAAACAAAACAAGTATATCTATCATTTTGATCAACGAATTCGCGCCTGTTTTCGATTTATATTCACTGGCGAAAAAATAGGGGAAGTTCCTTCTTTCATTTCTCAGTTAACGGCATTGCCGTTTTACAAAGAATTCCAATGCCAATTCTTCCAAATATGGAATTTATTGGGGATTGAATGAAAATCTTGTTGGTGTATCTATTATATACATATATGTATACATATGCAAAAAAGAAATAAATTTTCTTTCATAACAATAAGAAAAATTTTAACCTCATCTTGAACTAAAAAAAAAAAAAGATCAAATTAAAAAACTCGAAAAAACCATCAACTTTCCCCAGCTCTACAAAGCGAACCATTTCTCCAAATAAATTAAAATTTTACACTCTCGAGTTTAGAAAACTGCTTATCAAACTGCATCATTAGATTTGCGAATTTCAACCACACCAAAATTAATTTTCCCAACCACTTTTAAGAAATGTCGCCACTGTGTGCCCGTGATGTTGATATGACAAAAATGGCATTATTGCAAGCAATATGCAGGAAACCTTAAAGTTCGGCGGAGGCTCCTTGATAATATAAAGCTGTTTTCATGGAAATACTTATATAAATACAATATAATGTATATATCAGTAGAAAGAAAAGCTCAATATCTTCCCTAAATTTATGTGAATCCAATCAGAAATTCACCTTTTATAGTGGTTTAAAAAAATGATGTATGAAAATATACCAAAATATCCGATTTTTGGGGTCTAATAAGTGTTAATAATAACAATAAATACTTCTATATTTTTTTTGGCAAAATATTTGTAAGAACTAAATCTTAATTTTTTGAAAAAATTTCGGTATGCATTTTGTGAAAAAAAAAAGTTTTAAGCAAAACATGCCTCTTATATTTTTGTGTTGAGCTTCCCATTCAGTACTTTTAGTGCAAAAAACAAAAAAAAATTCAAGCGAAATATACAGTGGACCACAGCTTATTGTATGCAGTACACACTTTTAACTTCAGCGCTCTACAATTCTGAAACTGAACGGAATATGAAAAAAATGTTGATGTCATATGAAAGAGAAAAAATTTAAGTTTAAGCTATAATTGACTGAATAGGTTACCACACTAAATAAAAAAAAATTACAAAATCATTATTTTTGACAATCTTTTTACAGTTTATACATCTGCATATAATAAACTGTGGCTTGAAATTTAGTAGTATGAGTTTGGGTGGAGCACAAACCTTCTTTTTTGGGACAGAATTTAAAAAGAAATACCTGTTGGTAGTGGCGTGTTAGTGGGGCTCCTCCCTGCCGTAGCGATTGCTGGTACTGCGATGACGATACTGCGGATCTGCTGTTGGCGCTGTGGTGAGGGTTGCGGTTGCGATGATGTTGGTGATTTTGATGATGGTGGTGATGTGCTGATGATGATTATGATAATGGCTGGAGGATGGTGATGCAGCAATGGTGGATGCGGTTATGGTTGCTGTGTAGCGAAAAACAAAAACTGATTGCCTCGCTTTCACCGGCAAATGCAATAATAACAAGTTAAGGTGTTATATTCGGCCAGGCCGAAACTTACATACCCTACACTGCACTGAAAGTACGTTTTCAATAAATGTTAAAAAGACGTTAAAGAGGTCGAATAAATCGAAAAAAATGTGAAATGTTAGAAAGGTTGACAGAGGTTGAAAAAGTCGTAAATATATGCTAAGTGTTGAAAAAAGTTGAGAGAGGTTGAAAAGCTATAAAAAGGTTGAAAAATGTTGAAAAAATTTGAAACTTCAAAATTTATGAAAAAGTCGAGAAAATAAAGAAACTTATGAAGAAAGTTGAAAGAGGTTGAAAAAGTCGAACAAATACATATAGGATATATTGGAAAATGTTAAAAGTTTGAAAAAGTCGAAAGGATATGGAAAATGTTGAAAAATATCGACCCCACTTTTGGTTCAATAAATTATATTCGTGATCGACATCCTCACATTAAATTTAAGCACAATAGCTTGTAGAGTTTGCGATATATGCTGCAATCAAATTTAAAATTTAGGGCGGTGACACACCCACTGGTACAATCCAGCCCGGTTTTGATCCAGAAATAGCTTTCCATAAGCAAACCCTTTACACCAAAATTTAGTATGATTGCTCGCATGTTTCAATAAATATGCCACTTACCGTATTTTATTTGTATGGGAGGTGCCACGCTCACTGGTGCTATTTCAGCCAATTTTGAGTCAGATATACTTTATAGCAACTGAACCACACACATTAAATTTCACACCATTTGCTGCAATAGTTCACTTAAAACAGCGCTTACAAATTTATGTTATTATGGGAGGTGCCACGCTCACTGTCAATCCTGTCAAAATTTATTTATTTTTAAAGCTTATAGTAACTGACATCTATACACCAAATTATGTGAAGATTACTCTCATAGCACACTATCTTAACAATTAACGTTTTTTGCTTATATGGAAGGTGCCACGCCCACGGGTACTATTGGACCAAGTTTTTGTAATAAGAGACCTTATAGCAAGTATATCTAGCTCATCAAATTTCATAGCGATTAGTTTGTTAGTTGTCAAAATTTATTTATTTTTAAAGCTTATAGTAACTGACATCTATACACCAAATTATGTGAAGATTACTCTCATAGCACACTATCTTAACAATTAACGTTTTTTGCTTATATGGAAGGTGCCACGCCCACGGGTACTATTGGACCAAGTTTTTGTAATAAGAGAACTTATAGCAAGTTTATCTACCTCATCAAATTTCATAGCGATTAGTTTGTTAGTTTTCTTA
Organism: Tricholauxania praeusta; assembly: GCA_949775025.1. Lineage (NCBI taxonomy): Eukaryota > Metazoa > Arthropoda > Insecta > Diptera > Lauxaniidae > Tricholauxania > Tricholauxania praeusta. The sequence continues at coordinate 106,207,581 of OX459028.1, forward strand.
ATTTAACGTTTATAAATATTGTACGCGGTGCCACGCCTTTCAACGAGCTTTTTCAGTAAAGTGGCTGAGCTTGTATTGATGACTGTTTTTATTTTTTAATTTCAATTAAATTTTATTTATAAATTAGTGCTATAAGACTTAGTCTTTTGATGCACAATTAACATGATTACATGTAAAATCAGATAATAATTTGATGTTCCTTAAACTAAAACTAATACTTATACTAATAACATAAAAATTGCATAAGAGTTATAAGAATCATGAATTGCTCTTAAAATGGTTTAGTATCTCATTCCTAAATTTGCTCTGATTATTTGTTTGTCTAAGTTGTGCTGGTAAATTGTTCCATACTCTAATGGTATTGATGAAAACGAACCTTGTTGAATTTAAAAAGTTAAATTTTGGGCTAATAAAATTTATATACCTATTTGATTTGCTAAATTGCAGTTTGTTGTACAAGTATGCGGGTGAACGATTTAAAACCAGATTATGTAGAAACATAAAATTTCTGGCGTATAAATAATTGACCAACTCACAGCCAAGAATTTCACAGCGTTTCTCAGAAATGTGATCAAATTTCTTGAGGGAAAAAGCATAGCGGGCAGCAAAGTTAAAAGCAACCAGAAGCTTATGTAGTGAAATTGAGTCGAGCTTGCAATATATATTTTCTGCATAAGTTATGATTGGAAGTATTAATTGTTTGACAAGCTTTATTTTAGTCTCCTGGGGAGTAAAAACAGAGGACTGACGGAGATTTCGTAGAGCAAAATATATTTTGCTCACCACACTATTAATATGATCAACTGCATTAAAACATGAGTTAATGTAAAAGCCTAAGCTTTTTACTTTTCGCACAAGTTCGAGTTTATTATTAGCAATATATATAGGTTGAATATCAGAATTATTTACTGAAAATTTAGAAATAGGCAATACTTTAGATTTGGTAGGATTAAGCTGTAGATGATTTGCCTTTGCCCAAGTGTTTATATATTCTAAATCTTCATTTAAACAGCAGCATAAATCTTCCATGAGACCACTTCTTCGTGAGATGTACAGCTGTATATCAGCATATGCATGCACTTCTGAATATTTGCGGACTAAAAACAAATCATTTATGAACATAGCAAAGAGTAGAGGTCCAAGTACAGAACCTTGCGGTACCCTAGACGTCACCAAACTAAAACTTGAAAAATTTTTACCTACTTTCACTCCTTGCAGCCTACCACCCAAGTAGCTTTTAATAAGATTGATGTCAGAGATTCCAAATCCAAACGATTTTAGTTTTCTACATAAAATACTGTGATTAATACTGTCAAATGCCTTTGTAAAGTCTAATAGGCACAGAAGGGTTATCTTATTTTGATCAAAGCTGATGCGATCATCGTCTAAAACCTTCATCATTGTCGTTGTGCAACTATGTGCTTTGCGAAAACCAGGTTGCAGAGGGTGTAAAAGATTTTTATCATTGAGATGCTGAGTAATTTGATCAGCAATTAAGCTTTCACACACTTTTGACAGGGCAGAGAGTACACTAATAGGCCTAAAATCCTGAGTAGACGCATTTTTGTTTTTGGGCACAGGTGTTACGGTGGCAAGTTTCCAAAGGTTGGGAAAAGACGATGTGGTGAAACAATGGTTAATTATATGTGTAAGGGGTCTAACTATGTATGGTAAAATAGTTTTTATAAATTTTATTGGTGGCCCATCTTCACCCACTGCATCAGATCTAATTTGACAAACCTTGAGATACACGTCCATTTCAGTAAATGGTGAGAAATGGAACTGGCACGAATCATGTAGACTGAATGATGAAGGATCATCATCTGCAGAATGTGTGATCATACTTGTTTAGTTGAAATAACTGTTTAGGGCATTGGGATCGATATTGCAAAACTGGTTCTTATCACAATAAACATTAAGTTTTTTTAAATTATGCCATAACCGCTGCTTAAGACAAAAATACTTTTTAGATTCACGTGTTATTTTAATTGCATCATTCCTAGCTCGTTTATATTTTGCAAAGTTTTCTTCAGATTGGTTACGTTTCCATGCAGTATAACATTTGGATCGGTATTTTAGAGCTTGTTTTACGCGAGGGGGGGTATACCAAGGACAGGCAGGGTTTTCTACTTGATAGGTTCTAACAGGTAAATGCTTATCCATTAATTTTTTTAATAAAATCCGTAAATACAGTTAATTTTTCATTCACACAGCAGCAAAAGAGAAATTCATCCCAAGAATTAATAATGCTGAATAGTTTATATTTTTATAATCATAAAATAAATGCATTTCCGGAGACGGACAGTCATGCTGTATATCCAAAGTACAGAAAATTAAATCATGGTCGGATATAAAACCAAGTTGATCAAAAATTAAAACATTGGAAAGATCAGATACTATAAAATAGTCCAATAAACTAGGATTAGCGTTTTTTCCAAACCGGGTAGGCATAACGCTATTAACAATTGAAAGACCAGAAGTATACAGTTACTCACAAAATTGAGTATACTCCTTGATTTGAAAAAAATATTGGCCATTTGTGAAGAAATTAAGAATGTTTAGTAAATAATTTTAATGCATGGGGATATATACCAATCTGACGAACTAATAACAAACATAAATTTTAATATTTTTGAGACATAAAACAAAAAGAATTCATAAAAACGTAAATTAAAGCAAAATTCATGTCTCAAAATTAAGTATACACTTGCCAGTTTTAACATCAAATTTGATTTTCTTTTATCACGGAAGTATTGTAAAGCATTTTAAAGTTTGTGGGGCTATTTCGACTAATAGTTTGAATACAAGCTCATTTCGTTTTGCACGTTAGTTTCGCAATGGTGACCACTAGCAAGGATACAACTTTTGCAATAAGATAATTGGTGACGAGATGATATTGTAATGGAAAATCGTGTCGCAAAATTGGTGAAATTATAAGAAGACCTAATTATACAGTTCAAAATATTATAAACAAGTGGATATACGAAAGTACATTGATGAATTTTATAGATTGAGGCAGAAAAAAGTCCTATCAAAATGTGATCAGTGAATTATATTACGTAAATTGCAAAAATATCCAAAGGCTAGTATGCCGAAATCGACAGCAGAAGTTTCCAAAGTTATTAGCAAGCCGATATCCACAAAAACAGAATTTCATTTTTTCTATAATTAAAAAAAAAGTTTTCAAGTTTGCTTAAATGCCTTTAAACAAGCCACCAAGCTTTTAGAATAGGGTGATATTCACGGACGAGGCAAAAATTAATCTTTGGGGATCAGATGGAATATCAATTGTATGAAAAAAGACTAATTCTTCACTGCAAACTAAAAATTGAGTAGCCACAGTCAAACATGGTGAAGGGTCAGTTATACTGTGGGGATCTATGACAGCTCATAGCGTCGGATCCATGGAATTTATAGACTCAATTATGACCAAAGAAAGTTACTTGGATATTTTAAGACGAAATTTGCTACAGAGTGCCGCAAAACTAAAGCTTCCGTCCGGGCTTTAGGATAATGATCCAAAGCACACGGCGCACATATGGCAAGATTGGCTGCTATAAAACTCTCCAAACCAACTTAACACACAACCACAATCGTTAGAAAGGAACCCAAATGAGCATTTATGGGGAGAAGTGACAATAAAATTGAAAAATTTTCATTCGTGGAGCAAGGAGAACTTAAAGAGAGCGATAGCCAAGATCTGGGAAGAAATTTCGCACTCTTTCACCCAAAAACTGGTGGATTCTATGCCACGACGAATTTAATCGGTAACAGATACAGCAAGTGGTCCTACCAATTATTGGAATCAAAGAATATCTTTTTTAATTAAAATTTAATGAACTATATACTTCATTTTAATGATTTAATTTTAATTTACGTTTTTATGAATTCTTTTTGTGTTATGTCTCAAAAATATTAAAATTTATGTTCGTTATTAGTTCGTCAGATTGGTATCTATACCCATGCATTAAAATTATTTACTAAACATTGTTAATTTCTTTAAAAATTGCCAATATTTCTTGCAAATCAAGGTGTATACTCAATTTTGTGAGTAACTGTATACAAGGTTCTGCATATCAATGGTAGCCTTTTCAGTACTTAAAATGTTAACATTCAAATCACCACAAATAATTAGGTTGTCAAAGTTTACAATGTAATTAGTAATGTCATCGAAAAAAGGTTGCAGGCTGGACTCTCTACTAGCATTGTAGACACAAGATATAAAAGTTTTAGTGAGCTTACATTTTATTTCAACATTTAGAAATTCTACTTGACTATTTTCAGACTTATTTAAAACATTAACAGTTAAAATCTTTTTATAATATATTGCTACACCACCACCTTTTTTGTCCACTCTGTCATTTCTTAGCAATTTGTATTAATTTAAATTAAAAATGGAGTCGCACAAATCACTGTGCAGCCAAGTTTCAGTTACACAAATTAAATCAACTGATGATTTGTCAAACACATATTTAATGTAATCTAGTTTTGCTAAATTCAAGCTTCTAGCATTAAAATTAACCACTGTTAGTCCACTATATAGTCCACTATATTGCATTCAAAAGGATCTTAGTTTTGTCATCAACACCATCATCCAACACCATACAAAAAACAATTCAATATCAGAGCAATTTTAGAAGTAACAGTCTTATAATACTACTTATTATATAAATAAAAATAATGTAAGTATATAATTGTTGAGCTAAGTTTGAAATACAAGAGAGGGGAAAGAAAACTATATTTAAAAATAATAATAAATACTATAAATATATATGCTAAAATAATAAAAATTATTTGGTATTGGCAACCCTTAAACATGCTATGCATTTACGTTAGCTTCAATCGCAACTATATCATTAAGCTCAGTAGAATTTTCAATCTCGTATGTGTCACCGTTTTCAAATTTCTTTACAAAAGTAGACCCTTTCCTCGCATATGCTGCAAATAGCTGCTGTCTGCGATTCAGTTTTATTGCATTTTGTAGTAATTGCCTATTGCGCTTAGTTAAACTTTCGTTAAGATAGCAGCTATCATTAGAGCTCAACCCAACATCACTTAGTGAGAGTTCTTTTTTATTTACCTTTCGATACAAAGCTGCAGACCGAAGAAGAGTATCACGCCCGTATGCACTTGTGAACTTCAGAATTATCGCTGATTTTGAATTTCTTGCTCTTAAACCATTTCTCTTCGCTCGAAAAATACTGATAAGTTGAGGAGGTTTGCAGTCGATAGAGGAACAGAGTTTATACTACATAACGGACAGATTTTCGTCGTTGCACTCAGGTACACCGAACAGCACAGCATCAGAAGCAACTTCTTTTCTTTCCAGCACTCCAATTTGTTTTTGTATTTCAGAGACTTCTTCTTTCAGCGCTGCAATGTCAGTTGTTTCATTTTAAATTTTTTCTATGCGTTCAACAGCACTAGCCATGGCAACGTTAGCTTCATTGAATTTGATAACCCAATTTCTCTCAACCTCTTCAATTTTCAAATATAACTCGTCACGAAACTTACTCTTTTCGTTTTTTATGCAGTTGATGAGCATTTCACTTTGCTTTTCGAGGCAATCATCCAATTCCTGCATAGTGGGAGAATTCTTTATGATGTTTTTGTTGGCCGGTGAGTCATTTTGCGTCGGGGTCATTGTCGTAAGTTGATTTTTTGCACTAAAAGTTTTAGCTCTAGTTGTTGACATATTGCACTCGATGAGTATAATAAAAATCGCGAGAACAAGTGAATTTAAATGTATGTAAATTTTAAATGTCAGTAACAATGCAAAGTGCAATTTAATTTAGTTTCTGAAGTGTTGACAACAACTTTATAAAACTTTTTTAGAGTTAATATCTTGAAAACATGCACCACAAACGATTCTTAGCGTTGGATAAATTATTTAGTGTATTTAAAACATTATAAAATCAAATATAGTTACACGATAAAAAAACACGTCTATTCGCTGAAGTACATGACTTAAAACTTCGCTTTTGGCGGCATCATCTCCAAAATTTTTATGAAAATCGTTTATGCCAATTTTGAGATATATGGAATCAAAATTTTTATCAGTTGAAAAGTGCCACGCCCACTCTTTCGATTCCGCCCACTTTTATCTAAATTCAAGATATATTTAATATGTATCCGTTTACCAAATTTCATCACAATATCTTGAACGGCTTACAAGATATGGTAGTATAAGCGATAAAATTTAGGGCTGTGTCACCCTTTGGAAACTTGAAACCCAGCCCAATCCTAATTTGGTTCACATGTGCACCAAATCACCAATTTTCATCAAAATCGCTGCAACTTTTTTTTAAAATTGGCCTGGGTAAATATACATAGAGTATGGGCGGTAGGCGTGTCCGTGAACCGATTTCGCCCATTTTCAATAGCAAGGTGCCTGCAAGAAGATGTGACCTGTGTGTGAAAGTTTCATTCAATTAGATTTCTTGTTTTTCCCGTAAACCTGATTTCAAAAGAAGGACAGACAGACAGACGGGCATCGCTAAATCGACTCTGGTGGTGACGCTGATTAAGAATATATGTGGGACGTTCCATGTCAACCGGGACAGTGGTCTGCTCAAAATTGAGCGCAGCCGAAAAACGTTTTTAAGGTGTCAAAATGTTCGTATGCTCAAGAGCTTATATGAGAACGGGTGTTTTCGAATTTATTTTTTAAGGAAATGGCGACCATAAAACGGCGCCTACACATAGATATCTATGTAAAAATAGGCAGTTGGTAAGCAGCCATAATCATAATCGCTTAATTTTTTTATTTTGTAGGAAGGCTGTGAAGGGAAAATGTGCAGTGGTTACTTTTTTTTCAATAGGTGGTAGGTGGTGCCACGCCCCTAACGGAAAATACATTGCCACGGCTAAACTAATAGACCGATTTTAATAAAATTTGGTTTGGAAAAAGACACAAGAAAAGTAATTAGAAGCTTTTAATTCTTAAATGGGGCGTGGCATCACCCTTAATAGGAAAAAACGCTGTTTCAGCTGAACCGCGTCATCGATTTTGATAAAATTTAGTATAGTGCTAGATTGAATCCTGAGTAAAGATATTCTTTTTGAGTGGGCGTTGCCACGCCTCTAATAAGAAAAAACACTTTCACTGCTAAACTAATGTACCGATTTTGATGAAATTTGGTCATGATCTAATAGGTCCATTAATTTAGCTGTGTCAACATATTTTTCTACTATCGGTATGTCAACGTCCTATTTGTTGTTGTTGTTGTTTATTCTATCATAAATACAATATTTACATAAGTATAAATGTTACAATTTTTGAGATTTAATCCTATGGATTTTACAACAAATAAATTCTAATTTAACAATAAACATAATCACTTAATATAAAATAATACTTTATAGGAAAATGACAGTGAAAAAACCTATATTAATATCACAATAAGTCTAGAAATAGAGGAAGAAGGGACTGCCTATGACAAACTCCGTAAGAGGGCGTAAGTCGAAAACCTGCATCTATTGATGAATGACAGGGTCAAATCGTTAATAACATTGAAGATCATTTTTTCTTGAGCTAGCGAGTGTAACTCTGAAGTTGAAAATCTTTTTGGTAACCCAAAAATTGTTTTCAGATTTTTATTTTGGATAATTTGAAGTCTTTTTAAGTGAGTATTTGCACAGTTTCTCCAAACGGGACAGGCATAAGTCAGAATCGGCCTAATACATAAATTGTAAAGCATCATTTTATTTTTCACGTTTAGCTTCGATTTCTTATTCATTAGGAAATAAAGGATCCTGCTGCACCTAACTGCTTTAATGCAGATATGTCCTATTTAAAACAAATAACTAGCAGTAAAAACGTTTTTTTCTTAGTAGAGGCGTGACATCGCCCACTCAAAAGAAATATCTTTACTAAGGACTCAATCTAGCACCATACCAAATTTTATCAAAATCGATGACGCGGTTCAGCCGAAACAGCTCTTTTCCTATTAAGGGTGATGCCACGTCCCATTTAAGAACTCAGACCTTCTAATTACTTCTCTTATGATTTTTTTAGTCTATCTCCGAACCAAATTTTATTAAAATCGGTCTATTAGTTTAGCCATGGCAACGTGTTTTCCGTTAGGGGCGTGGCACCACCTACTATTGAAAAAAAAGTAACCACTGCACTCCCTCCCTTCACAGCCTTCCTACAAAATAAAAAAATTAAGCGATTATGGTTATGGATGCTTACCAACTGCCAATTAATACGTAGATATCTAAAGGTAGGCACCGTTTTATGGTCGCCATTTCGTTAAAAAAAAAAAATTCGAAAACACCCGTTCTCATATGAAAGCTCTTGAGCATACAAACATTTTGACACCTTGAAAACGTTTTTCGACTGTGCTCAATTTTGGGCAGACCACTGTCCCGGTTGACATGGAACGTCCCACATACTTTTTAATACCTGCCACGTCCCCTTCGATGTGTTACAAACGGAGAGACAAAGTGAATATACCCTCGGTGTAGGGTATAAAAACTGTATTTTTCTACTATTTTCCACTTTATTCCACTTATATTACTTTTTTAAATATTAATAATTTAGTTTTAAGTATAGAATTTAATTAGTTTTAAGACAAAGAATTTTGGCTGCAAGGTTCTGTCATGGTGATTTTTGACGAGTAAAGGGCCAACTAAACCATGCACGCTTTGACTGCAGTCAACTTATTCAAGTGTGCCAATACACACAAATCGTATATCAAAACTACAACGTACTTAACAAAAAGTTTCGTTCAATTTCCACAAATGTCATTTCCTTAAGGAAAAAGCGAAACTGAACGCACTTTCCCCAGCAGTTTTTGGAAACTTTTCATCGATATAAAAAAAAATTAAAAAAATTGTCTGACCGAGTATCGAACTCACACACTCAGAGTTAAGAGCTCACAACCCAAACCATTTGCCCACACTGTCAGTTGTTTTACAGGTATCTATTTCACAGTATGTTATTCATTATTGTGATTTTGAAAATTTGTTTATGCATTACGTCTTCGCTTACCTCATCATGCATGTTTTCTCCACTTAATTATAATATATGAAATCAATGATTACAAATCGTAAAAATGGTAATGCATGGTCCCAAAAACTGCTGGGGTCTGTACGAAATCAGCTGTCTATGTATTGTTTACATAAAAAAAAATGTTTGTAATGGAGCTAGAAGTGAAAAATCCATTTATTTTGAAATTAATAAGAAATGTAGATAAAATAAGAGGCTTATACAGTAAAATTGACGCATTTTATTGTAATCGAAATGTTAGAGAGCTTTGAGTGCAGTTGCAGAAATATGCATTTTAATATATACACACAATACATACAACAATTTGTTTGACAGTGATGCCACGCTTTGCTTTTGCCAATACTTTTCCCCACAATCTACACGCATAGTACAAAATGAGCAATTTTGTTTTCTTATTTTTTTCTTAAAATTAGTAAAAACAATATCTGGATTGCATATTTATTGCTTTAAGTATCTAAATTAATGTCATTGAATAACATTTTGAGAATGAATTCAATTTATTTAGGAAATATAAGAAATAAAATTTATGCAATTGTGGAAATATGTCATACGTTTGCAACTATGTCATCGTTTCTTAAGTTCAACGAAGTACAACATAGCCACTAAAAAGTCTACTCTGATTTTCTTAAGCATCTGACAGGCTTTCCGTTAAAATTTAACAGTAGGTTACGCTAGGCGATGCATGGTTTAGTTGGACCTTCAGCCTTTTGCTGACGTGGAATTGTTTTGTACCTATGCAAATTCGCAATGTCAGGGTCAGCTCATTCAGCGATCTTTCACGGTGGTGTGACAGGGACAGCGATACATGCGAGTGTAGAGTATAGATCATTGTGAATGAGCATGCATGAGTAAAAAGCAAAAGGCCCAACTAAACCATGCATCGCCTAGCGTAACCTACTGTCAAATTTGAACGAAAAGCCTGTCAAATACTTAAGAAACTCAGAGAAGACTTTTTAGTGGCTATGTTGTACTTCGTTGAACTTAAGAAGCGATGTAGCCATAGTTACAAGCGTGTGAAATATTCCCACAATTGCATAAATTTTATTTCTTATACTATATTTCCTAAATAAATTGAATTCATTCACAAAATGTTATTCAATGACATTAATTTAGATACTTAAAGCAATATATATGTAATCCAGATATTGTTTTTACTAATTTTAAGAAAAAAATAAGAAAACAAAAATGCTCATTTTGTACTATGCGTGTAGATTGTGGGGAAAAGTATTGGCAAATGCAGCGCGTGGCATCACTGAATTGTCAATCAAATTGTTGTATGTATTGTGTGTGTACATTAAAATGCATATTTCTGCAACTTCACTCCAAGCCCTTTCCCTTACATTTTGATTTCAATAAAATGCGTCTATTTTACTGTTTAATTATCTTCTTTTTCACATTTTCTATTAATTTCAAAAAAAAAGTATTTTCCACTTCAAGTTCCATTGCAAAAATTTTTTCTTATGTACATATACAATGCATAAACAGCTGATTCCGTACAGAAAGTGCATTCAGTTTCGCTCTTTCCTTAAGCAAATGACATTTGTGGAAATTGAACGAAACTTTTTGTTAAGTACGTTGTAGCTTTGATATACGATTTGTGTGTATTCGCACACTTGCAGAAGTTGACTGCAGTCAAAGCGTGCATGGTTTAGTTGGCCCTAAAGAATATCCAAAGAAGTAAAAGTCTTTTGCGCCAAAATTTTTCACTCTCACGTATTGATTGTCAAACTTCGCTAAAAACAATGTACCCGTATGTTGGAAACTATTTTTTTTGGAAATTTATTTCCGACTTTGGGCATTAATGGGCGATTTAGGCAAAACTTGGGGAATTAAAAAGATATTAATACGAGTATGTACATAGCACAATAATTAGTTCTTACATGTATTAATTGTAATAATGCGAACAAATGTTGTATATTAATAAAATTTATGTGTCACCATCTATGTGTTGTTTTTTCGTATATATATGGTTTGTTCTCATAATTAAGAAGTGTTTTGAAAATCCCTTATATTTGTTTTACAAAATATGCAAACGGCAATGAACGTTTTTTCTTTGTCGCTGAAATAACTTCCATAAAAAAATGACATAAGATAAAAAAAAGGATTTTAGTACGAAATTATCGAAATTATCTCAATTGTAGCATTTTTCAAATTCAATTTCAACTTGCAATTTAGTTTTTGTTGCTACGTCTATTTATGATCGTGATTATAAGCAAGTAGATTCTCAACTTTTTTCATCGCTGTCCGCTTAATTCAGAAACACTGATTAGTTAATAAATGGATGAACTCTAAAATATGCATACAACGCGCCAAATAGTGGAATCCGAGCAATTGCAAGACACAAAAAGTTTTTAGTGCAAATTTTAAGTCCTATGAAAAACAATATCGGAAAAGTAAATCCCATAATGATGATGTAAAAATCAAATAATTTGCTGATAAACATCCACTAAGTAAATTTTAAAACGAAAGTTTGGACTTAATTTTCACGAAAGAAGAAATACATTCAAACTGAACATATAATAGATACTAGTGAAATTAAAAATTAACCTTTTGTATAAAAGTAAATTGTAATCTCTCAAGCATTTATGTTCCGAATAATTATATGAAATTATTTTTCAAAATCTTAATGGAATACTAAAACAATAATATTGATATTTTTCGTTCAGTGTAATTAATTTGCTTAACGAGAATACCTTTCCACACACTTTACGGCATAGACTATATGAAATTCACAGCGGTGGCAACTTCTTAATACCACAGTGAAACGAAAAAATATTGAAAAATATGCAAAATATGAAGATTTCAAAATGGAATTGCAATGTTTTTTGGATCTTGCAAGAGAACTTGGGCACAGTTTTGATTTTTAAAAATCTTTATGATTGTTTGGATGTCTATAAGATTCTTCATGTTATTCAGAGTTTTGCATAAAAAGCTTATGAAAGGAGGTAGAATATTAAGAAATTTTGTGAAAAAAGTGTGGTGAATAAATTCCAAGGTTGTTGGTGCGGGGTTTTTCTGAAACGGTGAGGTGTAAAGGTTTGTCCAAGCTTGTGCTAGAGCGGGGGAAAAGGAAAGGATTAATGCATACGTGGGTTTGGTGAAATTTTTTTAGCCTTGGTGAATAAGGACAGCTGATTTTGAAGTTTGTCCAAATATGACAAATGAAAAATATCAAAACAGCGTAAAGGAAGGTAAGCTATAACACAATTGAAATAAATGAATTTAAGTATGTAATTCAATTAATTTTATTATTAAAATTTCAATAAAATTAAATTAAAAGTAATTTGGTTTCCTTGTAGCTACAACACGGACATACTGCTTTGCTACAACTGTGGCTTTTAGGCGATGGTCGTGGCTACTGCCGTTCAAAAGAATGCATGTACTTTATCATGATGCGGATAAATTGGAAGAAGCTTTAAAGGATTATCAACGCGTATATGAACTGGATACTGACAATCCAGAAGCCAGAGAAGCTATGATTAGATTGACACTACTCATCGAGGAACGCAATGTGAAAGAAGAAATTATGTCGAAACTTAAAGACTTAGGCAATACGGCAGTAATGCCATGTGCACCAGATAAGCTGCCGGAATTCAAGCATCCAAGTACATGATTCGTTTCGTGCATTTCGTTCAGTTAACTTAAAAGTTTGGGTTTCATTCGAGACAAAACCTTTACCGGCGATGAAATTGAAATGGATATACGAAGCTTAGTACTTTATGGCAGTACTTTACGTTGGTTTGAAGCGTCAAATTAATACTTTCTGGTGTAACACGACGTGGCCCAGTGCTAAGCAATGTATGACCACGCAAAAAACAACAGTCGAAGTTATAAAAAAAACCACATTTGCAAATGAGCTTACACCGGTTTCAAGTGCTCTGCTGGATGTTACATGCCTTACATAAAGGATTTGAATGGAATGATAGGCGAGTTACATTCAGCTCTGAGTATTGTCTTGCTCTAAGCCCCATTGATGATGGTGTCATACATAGACCACGTCCAGATTGGTCGACTGTGCAGAAATTTGGCCAAGAAGCATATTAACCGAGAAAATGGATAGCAGTTCAAAAAATATTACCAGTAGTTCAGATGCTTTTAAAATTGAACGTTTTTATTTTTTGAGTGTAGCTAAAGTGTCATATGGCCGTGAAGCTCTAATTCAAATTGCGAGTACCGAAGAGGAAGCCAAAACTAAGTCAACAACACCTACACACAAGTTGGTAGTATATGATCTAAAGGGTGCTTGGACTAAAAATAACAGGGTTGCATTTGCATTATTTGATTCATTTATGAAATCACAAGAACTTAAGAATAATCTACCGAAACTGTTAAGAATTATCGTAAGGAAAGTAGTAAAACCAGCATGATTAAAAACAAACGAAGCGACAGCACAATTACCTTGGCAAATGCATCAACAGAAGTGTTACCAAGTAAATATAAAGCAAAACAGTCTATACATTTAAAACATTTTAACTTATAATGATTATCGAATTAAAAATTTTTTTAGTAATTTTAATTGTGAATAGTCACAAGAAATTCTACAGTATATGGGGTATAAGTTTTGGGTGAATTAGCCGAAAAACTAATGCAAAAAAAAAAAAAAATTTCAAATTATTTCAGATTAAAAATGGCCTAAGATTTTGATCGATTTTTTCTTCCGAAATCATAAGAAATTTTTGTTTAATTTTTGGCCATTTTCCTTTAATTTAGGTTGAAATTTCCTTTATATTAAGGCCCACTTTCTTTCGGAGAATTTGCCTAAAATCATTTTTTAAGCAGATTTTATTTACTTACAGTCTCAAATACAAATAGTGCTATTGCAAAACACAAACCACCTAGTCATGCAACTGCTATGTTACAACAATTAATCGCAGAGGCTGATCACAAATTTAATGTGTATAGTGATCATCAAAGTACACAGACTCGAGAGCTCCAACTACAGGGATTGCAGGCATGCTCTGCAAAAGATATTCTACACGAAAATTGGTCAATTTCATTAGTTAATTCGCAAGAGCTTCTAAAGGGCAAGAGAGTATCGACGCTGATTGGAATGAATAACGTAGTGTTAAAATGGTAGTATGCGCTTATAGTGTCAATTGGAACTCATTTAAAAGTCTGTGTCTTTTTATATATAATATAGCCTTTATTTTACACAATAACTTACTATTATGTAAATTTTTAAATTATAAAAAACTTAATAAAAAATTTTATAAAAAAATAAACAAACTTGTAATTATAAAAGGCTTGAGAATATTAGGTAAATACATATATATATGCTTAAAATATTGAAAAAAAAAATTGTTTAAATTTATTACGATTTTATAGTTTAATTTAAAATCAACACAAGGTCTTTTTACAAGTTAAAGAACATTAAATTATTCTACGCAAACATTTTTCTTTTTAATTCAAATCCAGTTACAACCAATTGTTAAATTTTAAATTTCATAAAAATTACTTAAACTTTGGTAATGCACAAATGGAAAATTCTAAAAAAATTGCTCATAAATATACACACAAGTACATACTTTAGAAATTTCTTACGAGTTAAATTTTTAAGCACAATCTCCTTAGATAAAAAGTTACACAAATAATAAAGGAAGTATATACGAATTAACTTAATGCTACACGAAATCATAAGTGTAAATTGAAAATACAATACTTTCAAAACGATTTATTTGCTATACGATTTGAGTTCGATACGAATAATCTAATTTTTTTGTCATTCCATAATCCATACTTTTTCAAGTGCGACGGAGCCAAGTGAACGTGCTTGTTTATGTGAATCTGCATTGCCGGGTATAAATATTATCGGTTTTCCGTCAAAAATAATATTTTCTGTACGTTCTATTGGTTTTCCCTCGTAGTAATAGTAGAGTCCATAGCTGGTAAATTTTTCACTTGTTCTCACGTCAATTTTTGTTATATGCATGTTAACATTCAGCTGCCAACCAATCTGAGTCAAAAAAAAAAATAAGATACAAATGTTAGTACATTATATAGTTTTATGTAGTAAATGAAAAAAGTTTTAACTACAATTTTTAAAAATAAAAAAAATGCACTTTCCACACCACCTTGCGGTATGCATTTTTGGCGCGTTACCGTTTTTTTTTTCTTGGGTGTTCGGTTCCCCTATAGGCCTATCTCACCCATTTACAAATATTTAGAGAAAATTTACTGAAAAAATAAGAAATACAATTTATTTGTAAAGAAATACATATACATACAAACATAAATAAATAAAATTTAAGCCAATTCTTAATACAACAAGTGACTAGAAAAATGTGGAAAAAGTCCATGCTACAGTAAAAAAAAATAAAAAGAGGATCTGATTAAAACCAAGCACTTTGCATCCAAAAATCAAAAGCAAATTTATACAGTTTACATTTAAATGAAAAAGCACATTATATTACGCAATTCCTATAAGGCGTCTCAGAACCGAAGTTTTGGATAAATGATCAGATAAATGAACAGAAAACTGACATACAGACGGACGCATTCACAAAATCAAAGACAGAAATTATTTTTGACTAGAGATTTTATCCCCTTAAACTTTAAACTACATTACACTTTCGGACAAACAAATAAACATAAAAGATGGGCTAAGTCGGTGGAGGAAATGGACTATCCATTAACAACGTTCCCTCAGAGGGAGGGGGTTCAAGAGAGGCTAAAATAGAGCCGTGTATTTTATGGACAGCCCCGAAAGTGCGCAAAACTTTTACTTTACTGTTCGACTCGGCTACATCTCTATTGAAAAATTTAATAATGACGTATATTCTGACCCGTATAAATAGGGACAAAAGAATATTACTGTCACAGTTGTCACAGCAGACGTATTACCACCAAATAAATATTGGCATAACCCAATTTTATGACAAGCCCCATCAAAAATTTTGAAAAATTCGTCGTCAAGTTGGAATTCTTGCCAAGACAGGTCCCTAACCAAATCGTCTTCGCAGACGTTTTGAAGCATTTGTAATGAAGCTCTAGGATTGGGTGGAAGTGGGGAGGTATTTACGTTGTCATCAATTGGCTCGCAATTCCCATTGACAACTACATTTACATAAGGTAGTCCCCACACTTTTTGAAAACTAGTAGAGAACATCTGACATGTCACTACTATTGAATTTCCTGATCCCCTTCTTATGCTCCCAAATAAATGTTCTAAGTTGTCCTGGCAAAGTCGTCTCGTTTGTACATAAGGGAGGCCTTTTTGTGACACGAAAAGACACCCATTTATATAATTGAAGTTATTTGTTATGTCAGAACCACTTCTATCCTTTATCTGAATGGATTTAAGGAGGGTTTTTGCCCTCCGTAAGAAGTCCAATTGTTCCTCAGATTCACAATAGACGCCTTTTAAATTACTAAAATTAAGAACACCTCTACTATTAAAAATATTAAATAACCGATCAAAAAACTTTAAAAACTCTATGGTCTTTTGGAACGTTGAAGACGTTGGCAGACCTCTAATTATTATTGACTGCATACCACACGTCACTGTATCACTAAATACGTGAGTGGCCAAGCGAACGTGCATTTTATCGAAATTATTCGGTTCGATGTGCTTTTTCGTGAGCTTATGAGCACATCTATATTCCGAAGTGGAATCTGAATTATAAAAACTAACAACATCACTCCATGCCACAGGAGCTTTGTCAAAAGTAACCGAATTTTTAGTGTTTTGGAAGCAGTTGCGCGTGGTTTTAATGAGATGTGGTGGATCAAAGAAAAACCAGATCTTTTGGTTATTTACAATAAAAAAGGGATTTTGTTCCGTTACCCCCACTAATTTCGCAAACCTAACAAAATTTGAACCCTGGTCACAGACAAAATGGATAACAGTAAATCCAATGCTTTGAAGTTGCTCAATGGCTTCGAAAACGTATTTTTTTATAACTTCTCCGCTGCAAGCACCAGACACGAAGAAATATGATAAGGCGTGTTTCCAAGGGTCTCCACCAACCCCTTGAGCCATTATCGTTAAAGAACTGGAAGCTAACCTGGAAGTGCCATCGCCATAGTCTTCTAGACCGACAATTTTATCCCTATACCTATCATAGTGGCAGTGCTTTTTCAAAGCCATTTCGTCGCAGCATATCGAAACCAATTTCTGCTCTGCAGAGAATCCCCGGCTACGCAACTCCAAAGCTTTGAGACTACTATGTGTGTTCCCCGGAGACCTTGGCCAATCTTGAACGAAACTTTGAAGAGTACGTGTTTCCGGCCAATAAAAAGTTTTTTGTAAGTAGCGATAAGCTAGGGGCGATAACAAATAAACTCCCAAGGCCATTGTCTTCAATATATCGTCATATCTACGTCCGTTAGGCTTACGACTACTGTTCTGGAGGCAATTCTTAACGCAAAGCGCTACCTGATAAGGAAGTTTATTACAAAATTCTTCAATAGATTGCTCATCTCTACTTGAGCCAAGGCCAACTCTTAACTGTTCACATTCAGTACGAATTCTTTTTATTTCTAAATCGCGGTTTTCCAAATCTAAGTCTTGATCACGAATCTTATGTTTTAAATCACTAATATTATCTTTTAAATCATTAACTTTATATTTTAAATCATTAATCTCCTGAAGCATTTTAAGCTTTCTCGGAGTATAATCGTTCAAATTTTCAACTCCCTGAATATCTCTGTTGATAACTGTCGAAAAATTTTGATCCTCAAAATTATAAGGAATTTCATCTTCACATTTGTTTGTGTTTTGTATTTTTTCTACTGATGTAACCATGAAGTCTTTCCAAGCCTCAGGAAACACACTTGACCTTAATGATTCATTTATTACACATTGGATCGCTGGCCCGACCAGAGCCCATTGGTCTAAACTATTTTCGGGCTAATTTTTTCAAAGTCTGCTTCATTTTTAAGAAATTTGCATACAATTTAGTGGTTTGCGTGGTATGTTTGAACCACTTCTCGTCTCGACCATTTTTTAATAGTAATGATTTTCTTGTTTCTACTTCCTTTGTCCACACATCACATTTTAGTTTGTTGGAAGCCAAATAAATGATCCGTACCTGCACACAAAATGCATTGAAATGCTACACAGTCTGGAATACAAACATTATCATTGCCACATTTAAGGCACCTTGTTTTTGCTCTACAATCCATTTGGGTATGTCCTATCTTATCACAGTTTCGACATTGTCCTACCTGTGGAAAGTAGTGACTGACCGCCAGCTTGGTGTAGTTAAGACTGACCTCTGCGGAAGGTCATTTCCAAAAAAGCCAACCTTGACCGCATATGTTGGAACCAAAGCCGTATCTAGGGGGGAATGAAGGGGGATAGAACTCCCCGAAATATTTTGACGGACACTATTAAAAACAATTTTGTGAGAAATACATCATACAAAAATGATTTTGTGAAAAGAACAGGCAGGCACCTTATGAAAATGGTTTTTGAAACAAGTCTAAAAAAAGGTCTTCAGTTTTCTAATACAATTTTTAGTCCTCATATGAAAATATTTTAGGAATACTTACATGCGGCAACAAAGCTCATCCGCTGACATTGAAATCATAATTGTATTGCTTTGAACACAATTAGAGCGATGGCGGTAAAGCGGCGACGAATATACGCTGTCAAAAATTATAACATACTTGATCATGTGAAATGGAACAGAATTGCGGCGTACGACTGGTGGCTGCCGACGGTTCGCCGTCGATTTAGATTTAATTCTATTTCACCGTCCGATCAGTGTTGCATTTCCAATCAGCTTGTGTCAATTCTTTTGTTTACGTTTGAAATGCGAACTGCGCGAAGTAATTTTAACTTAAATAAAAGAAAAAGCTAAAAATAACTTAATTGAAATAAAAAAAATATTGATAAAAATTACAAAATGAATAACAGCTGAATTTTCAGTCGTTCGTCGTACGCCGCAATTGTGTTTATTCAAACGATTTTTCGTCGCGTTTTTTTTGTTGACAGCGTTTATTCGTCACCACTTTACCGCCACTGCTCTAATTGTGTTCAAAGCATATAGTATGTCATATCATAGTTGAATGATTCAAACATGTTTGACTAAGTGACTTTGCGCCTTTTAGTCACTTTTTGAGTTAGCTGCAGCGCTGTGCATAAAATTTCTTAATTTCTTATTTCTAAAACTTAAAATAACTGATAATAAACTAGAATACAAAAGTATAGAAACTTATTCTTAATCAAGGATGAACAAATAAAGTAGAAAGAAAACAAAAAAAAAAGTTCGTAAGTCATATTGATTTACGCAGGAACTTTTAAAGGAACACTTTATTTTGATCAAACATATGTACAAATTTAGATGAACTTGAACCCTTTCTTATTTTTCGCGTCATTTTGCTGCATACAGCGTTTTCTCTAGAGGTTTAGTTTTTAAATTTGGAACTTTGTTTCTAGTAAAAGTGGTTTTCTCAGTACGTTTTGCTATTGCACCATGACATGAATAGTTAACAAGGAATTGTGTTGTGTCTAATTGTTATGTATGTATTGTAAATATGGGTATTCTTAAAAATCATTAACAATATGGAGCTTTTGAATTCCCCACACAAAAGCTTTAGTGGTAAACTTGTCAAATTTTGACTTTTTAATTTTAAATTAATAAAATAACAAAAAGAGTAATAAAAAAACTGGAATATACAAGGCAAAGTGGCGAAATGGTTAGGACTATGAACTCATAGCTCACAGTCGTATTTTCGATTCTCGTCAGTAAAAATGATATCTTCTTTTCTAAAAACTTTTTTTGACATGCTAAATAAAAACAACGTATAGTTCCCTTTAGTTTTTTCAAGAATTCTTACTTGTTTATAATTAAATTTTATTTTCACAACAATTATTATTTAGCTCAATACTGAAATATCACTCGTTGTTAAGATACTTTCTAACATTAACAAAATAGTAAAGAAATGAGCTTTTAAATTTTTGCCAGAATACGGAACACTAACAATTTGTTAATATTAAATATTTTGTTTGTAGTTGTGGCTTTGATAAGCTGCCAGAATAGGGCTGTAAGTAGGAAATAGTCTGGAAATTTAAAAAATTCACATATACATATGTATGTACATTAGAGCGGTTCAAAATAAAAACTTTTTGATTTTTTCACGATGTGGCAGTGGATTACAGTAGCCTTATAAATATGTCTGGACAAAGCCCATTACTAGGGTTTTATTTCAATTCAAAAATATGAGTCTTACAAAAACATGCTTTGGAATCAGCTCAGCACCATATAAAGCGGTAGATCAAGGTTCAGATTAAGAATTAAGTCCTATCATTGGCCCTTTTTACTGAAATATCCTTTTTCTTAAAAAAATCGAATTTGCTTGAAACATAAGTTTTTAAGATACTTTTTTTTAATTTTTTATGGTAATTTTGATTCTGAATTGAAATGTGGCTTTGATTAGTTCTTATCACACCTGGTTTTTGAGATAAATCTGGTTTACTATTATCGCGCACAGGATACCAACTGCTTTGGAGCATTTCACAAAAATGTAGTGATAAAATTTATTTTTAATTATATAATAAGGATGGCATAATGGCGGTATGTTAAATGGGCCCCACTTACCTTAACTTTTTTACAAATGCGATCTTCAAGATTAGGGTGTATGTTTTGTAAATTTTGTAGATGAATATTATTTTTTTCTTTTGTCTATATTGCCGTGATTCTTGCAAAATCTAGCCTCATGCTAAAATTTTTTTTCCGCAACAAAGGAACTTTTTTAGCTAATCGCCCAGGTACGTAAACCTTTAATAAACGCCATCGAATTCTTTGAGCACTAACCAAGTTCCCAATTTCAGCCAAAATTGTCTTTGAAGACCTAAATGTGTCTATTTTTTTCGAAAGTTACAATATGAAGATCAACTCTTGGAGCGGTTTTTGGTGGTCTACCACGAAATTTTTTTTACTGTTTGATTGTAAATACATTTCTTATGAAGTTGTGAGAACAATTCAGCAATCCGCCAATGCATTGAAGAGAGTTTCTTCCTTTATTTCAAGTTTAAAGTCAGTCTCGAATCCTCAGCAGAGCAATGTGACTTACGACCCATCTCAACTAAAATGTTTGCTGTCAATTCACTGCATTTTTAAGTTTAATTAAAGAAAACATAATGTTCTTCTAAGGAAAATTCAAAAAAGAATTAAAAACAAAAACGTGCAGGTGTACTTATTATTTTGAGCAGGCAAATATTCTAACTATGCACAGTAAGTAGAAACTCTCGAAATTTTAGGGAATCACATAAATTTTTTTACTGAATATAGTGCTTCCAAATTGTGTACTTCACGATGCCACTTTTTCCTCTAAGTTGCCCAAATATTTTTGTAATAGAGCTTAAACTAAAAACTCAAAAGTGTGTAGGAAAAAGTCCATGGTCTCTGCGCGAGTATAGCTTTGGTGTTTCTTGTTTCTTTCACCTTTATTGTTTTCACTACATTCACCTTAATACACTATAATTTGAAATTGTCAATGCCACATGAATTTCCATTTAGAAATAAATGAAAAAAAAAATAAAATTTGATTTTTGACCCAAAAATTTTCAAAGTATTTCATAAGCAAGATTTCAATATTGTGCTTCAACTTTTAGTCCCTCTAACTAACAGTGCATGTACTTACTTACTTACTTACTTAGATGGCCATAACAACCCGTTGTCAGGTTACGGCCGACCTCATTAGCTCTCGCCAGGCGCCTCTGTTTTGCGCGCGCCTTCTCCAATCGTTAATGCCAAGCGCGGTTAGGGCTTCCTCAGCTTGGTCTATCCACCGGAGGCATGGTCTCCCTCTTCGTCGTTGACCGGGGACCTTCCCTTCGAATACCTTTTTCGCTGGAGCTTCTTTATCCTTACGATGGACATGACCCAGCCAGCGTAGTCGCTGTATTGTTATACGCTTAACTATGTCAATGTCGGCGTAGAGCTCATACAGCTC
Source organism: Tricholauxania praeusta (assembly GCA_949775025.1). Lineage (NCBI taxonomy): Eukaryota > Metazoa > Arthropoda > Insecta > Diptera > Lauxaniidae > Tricholauxania > Tricholauxania praeusta. Next base: position 106,229,494 of record OX459028.1, read on the forward strand.
GTGGTTCATTCGAATGCGATAGTCGTCGCCAACTCGAACAGGACCAAAGATTTTGCGGAGAACTTTCCTCTCGAACACCCCAAGAGCGGCTGCGTCTGTTGTCGAAACCACCCATGCCCCAGCAACATAAAGAAGCACAGGTAGAATGAGCGTCTTGTAGAGTGTTAGCTTTGTCGATCGAGAGAGAGCTCTGCAACGTAATTGCTTACTGAGACCGTAGTAGCACCTATTAGCAATTGTTATTCTCCGCTTAATCTCCAGACTGACATCATTGTTGCTGGTTACGGCAGTGCCAAGGTAGATGAATTCCTTGACAACTTCTAATTTACAGTTGCCCGCTGTAACATGAGAGTCTAGATCCCGTGCTCTCTTGTTGTTGTTAGTAGACATCATGTATTTCGTCTTGCCCTCGTTTACCGTCAAACCCACTTTGGCTGATTCCTTTTCAATAGCAGTGAAAGCAGCAGTAACATCTCTCTTACTCCGACCGATAATATCAATATCATCAGCGTACGCAAGGAGCTGAACACCTTTGAAGAAAATGGTGCCATTATGATGCACACCGGCTTCTCGTACGATCCCCTCCATAATGAAATTGAAGAGATCGCACGAGAGCGGGTCGCCTTGTCTGAAACCTCGCTCGGTATTAAAAGTTCATTCCCTACCTTGACGGAGCTAAACGTATTGCTCAACGTCATCCTGCAGAGCCTTATCAACTTTGCAGGTATACCGAACTCAGACATTGTTGCGTATAGGCAATCCCGCACTGGGCTATCGAACGCAGCTTTATAATCGACGAAGAGATGGTGAGTGTCGATTTGATATTCATGGGTTTTCTCCAGGATTTGGCGTAGTGTAAAAATCTGGTCTATGGTGGACTTACCAGGTCTAAAGCCACACTGATAGGATCCGATCAGCGTTTCTGTATACGGCTTCAATCTTTCACACAATACGCTCGAGAGGATCTTATATGCGATGGAAATAAGACTGATACCCCTGTAGTTGGCGCAGATTGTCGGGTCTCCTTTCTTTATTACAGGACAAAGCACGCTGAGATTCCAATCGTCGGGCATGCTTTCCGCAAGCCATATTTTGCTGATGAGTTGATGTATGCACCTTATCAATTCATCGCCACCAGCTTTAAACAACTCAGCTGGCAGGCCGTCAGCACCCGCTGCTTTGTTGTTTTTGAGTCGCTGGATAGCAACTCGAACCTCTTCATGGCTAGGTGATGGTACTTCCACTGCGTTATCATCGATTGGTGGTATCGTACTGCATTCTCTCTGGGCGGAATTGGTGGGATCATCGCCCGTAAGCAAGTTGGAGAAATGCTGCCTCCATAACTTCAGTACACTCTGTGTATCTGTAACCAGATTTCCATTTTCGTCTCTACAAGTGGATGCTCCGGGCTTGAAACCTTGAGTTAGACGCTTAACTTGTTGATAGAATTTTTGTGCATCCTTCTTGCCCAGTGCATGTACTACTTTAAAAAAAACATTAGAAAAAAAATCAATTTTGATAATTTATGGATCAAAACTTAAATATTTTTTTTTCCTCATATATTTTTTTAAGGGAAATTCATGTAGTTGTGGCAATGACAATTTCAAATTATAGTGTATTGAGGTGAATGTAGTGAAAACAACAAAGGAACAACAACAAAGTCATTGGTTTTATGGATTTAAAATAATTTATAATAGTATTTCAAATATCTGTGATGAAAAGGAATAATTGCTAAAGTCTGATTTTTAATATGAAAACTAATCAAAATTAATTAATTATTAACCTTCGTCGAACAATTTTCCACTTAACTCACATAAGCACTAATAAAAAAGAACGATTTCCTAGGAAAAATAATTTATCTCCAAATAATAAATATTGCAGTCATTTGAATTTATTGGAAAAATCGCTTATATCGATGTAAGCTGATTTGACGTTGCCAATTACTGAGTATTCAAACTATTTTTTTTTTTTTTTTTGATTTGGAAAACAGCTTATGGGTCATTCTACCTCGTTTTTACATTGAAAATTTAGATTTCTCAAGAACAATTTTTTTTTCGATACCTTGTCAAAAAATATTCGATACCAGTTTTTGGAAAAAGTTTTTCCGGGCTTATTTTCGAAAATACGGGTTTTTGAAAATCAGAAGTTTTAAAAATACATGGATTTTCGGACGCTTGTATTTCAAAATGTACGCGTCATACAGAAAAACCTTTAAGGCATAAAAGTTAGCATTTGACGTCTACTTTCATATTATTGTATTGAAAGTTTTCTTCTTTTAAGTTAGGTTAGGTTAGGTTAGGTAGGAGTGGCAGTCAGTTACAAAAACCGACTCACTTAGACCAAGTTTGGTCCATTGTGATACCACAGGGTACTTGACTATACCCTCTCATTGAACCATCCAGATTTCGTTATGAAACTAAATAACTGACCTATGCTAACATATCTAAGGTCCTCCAGGTCATCAAACAAAAACGAGCCAAGTGTTTTGTGGCGTTTTCTAGCAAGTGCAGGGCAGGAACAAAGAAAATGTTTAATGTTTTCCTCCTCCTCCACATCCCCACAACTTCTACAGTAGTCAAAAGACCGAATACCTAATCTCTCCGCATGTCTGCCGATAAGCCAGTGGCCAGTTATTACTGCAACAACTGACGAGACACTGTGTCTAGTGCGGGATATCAGTTCTAGAGATCGCTTAGCGTTCCATTCCGGCCAGATTTGCCTTGTTATATTGCAAGTTAACCCTTGGGTCCATCTTATGTTAGCCTTTTTTATCATGTCTTCTTTAAGCAGTAACTTGCAGGTAGCAAGTGGCATGCCAACACCTTCCTTGTCTTGAGGAATTTGTGCAGTAGTCCCCTGCCTAGCAAGTTCATCAGCTTTGCAATTGCCATCAATGTTCCTATGCCCAGGCACCCAGATGAGGTGAATGTTAAAATGCTGAGCCATCTCATTTAGAGACGAGCGGCATTGTTGGGCCACTAGTGAGTTTAGGAAGACTGATTCTAAGGATTTAATAGCAGCTTGACTGTCTGAATAAATATTAATACCCTTCTTGGATACCACATTTATTCTCAGCCAGGATGCTACTTCTTCTATTGCTATAACCTCTGCCTGAAAAACACTACAATGGTCTGGTAACCTCGCAGCAATACTTATCTTCAGTTCCTTAGAGTAAATACCATAACCCACTTGGTTATTTAACTTGGAGCCATCCGTGTAGAAATTAATATGGTTCCTTCTCCCCGGGATTCCTCCCTTCCAGTCATCCCTAGATGGGATATGGGTTACGTAATCTCTCTTGAATGAGATTACTGGAATAGTGTAGTCCAATTTAGAGGGTACGGAATTCAAGCTATTAAGGATAGTTGAGTGTCCTGTACTTCCCTCGGACCAGCAAGCAGTTTCCCTGAGTCTAATGGCGGTACATGCTGCCATTCGTTTACCAAACAGGTCAAGGGGAACGAGATGAAAGAGGACCTCCAAGGCATCAGTCGGTGTGGTCCTCAGTGCACCACTGATGCACATGGAAGCAGCTCTTTGAACCTTCTGCAATTGTCTGTAATAGGTGACCTTGTCTAAGACAGGCCACCACAACACAATGCCATATAACAGAATCGGTCGAATAACCGCTGTGTAGAGCCAATGAATAATACGAGGTGATAGCCCCCATCTTCTTCCCACAGCTTTTTTACAAGAGTATAGTGCTACAGTTGCTTTCCTAACTCTCTCAACAACATTTATTTTCCAACTTAATTTCCTATCCAATATCAGACCAAGATACCTTGCACTACTTTTTAAGACAAGTCTAACGCCTTTTAGCGAAGGTGGTACTATAATTGGAAGTTTGTGACTCCTAGTAAAGAGTACTAGTTCAGTTTTGTTCGGATTTACGCCTAAATCAGCCTCATCTGCCCATGAGACGAGTCTGTTTAAAGCATTCTGAAGAATTTCACACAGTGTGTTTGGGAATTTACCACATGCAATTAGGCAATAGCTTTACAGCCCAGCCTTTTCAGTGACATGAGCATCTTATTTATTGCCAGATTCCACAGTAGAGGAGATAGCACTCCACCCTGCGGCGTTCCTCTGCGGACAAACCTATTAGCTTCGGAAATGCCTAGATTTGAGGTAATGGCTCTGTTTGTCAGTAGCTTTTTAATCAGCTCAACTATGGAACTGTTGATACCCAGTTTCTGCAGTTCATTAATAATAATACCTGGGTCAACGTTGTTAAAAGCTCCTTCAATATCCAGGAACGCCGCCAGGGCGAATTTCTTATATGCAAAGGATTTTTCAATGCTGCTCACTAGTGTGTGAAGTGCGGTTTCTATAGATCTGCCTTTCGTGTAAGCATGTTGAGAAGTAGACAGCAGTTCAGGTTTGATACTGCTGCGAACATAGATTTCTATGAGTCTTTCCAAAGTTTTTAAAAGAAAAGAGGAAAGACTTATTGGTCTAAAATCCCTTGGATTTATGTAAGAGCTCTTCCCAACCTTTGGAATGAAAATGACTTTAGTCATCCTCCAGGCTAGAGGAATATAGGAAAGGTTAAGACAGCCCTTGAAAATAGCTGTCAACCAAGGTATAATTAAGCGAGCAGATTGTTGCAGCTCAATTGGTGTCACACCATCAGGTCCTGGTGATTTATAGGGTTTGAAGCTATTTATCGCCCATCGAATTTTGGTTTCCGAAACAATGTCCCCGAGAATAATTGAGGACATCTGAGGTTGAACATTCAATTCCTCTGGTTCATGCAATGAGTTACCAGGGAAGTGAGTATCTAGTAAGAGGTCTAAGGTCTCTTCGCTAGATGTTGTCCAGGAGCCGTCAGGCTTTTTTAAAAGACCTAGAGTAGTGGGCGAGGTAGATAAAATCTTCCTTAGCCTAGATGCTTCTGAAATCTCTTCAATGTTTCCACAGAAGTTCCTCCACGAGTTACGTTTAGCTTTTCTTAACGAACTCTTGTAAATTTTGAGAATAGATTTATAATCATTCCAGTCATTATCCAAACCTGATTTTTTGGCTTTGTTAAATAAATTCCTACTTCTTCGTCGAAGAACCTGAATTTCATTTGACCACCATGGGGGTTTCTTCTTTCCTCGAGGTTTACTTACAGGACAAGAAATCTCCAGGGATTTATTTAACCCTCCCGTTAAGTTTTGAACCAGCCTGTCTATGTCGTGGATAGTTGACGGCTCTACGGGGGTTAAGATAGGCAGATACTCTGCTATTTTCCTGTTATATATTCCCCAGTTTGTCCTTTTTACATTTCGGTGAATAATCGGCTCTGGGGGGTTAACAGTGAGAACAAATTCTATATAACGATGATCTGAAAAAGAGTGCTCGCTTGAGACTCTCCAGTCAACGATACAATCAAAAACAAAGTCCGAGACCAATGTTATATCCAAGACTTCTTCCCTGTTCCTTACTATAAAGGTTGGCTCACAGCCTTTGTTGCAGATAAGTAAGTTAGTGTTTAAAATGTATTCTAGAAGTGACTCACCTCGATCATTATCATCTGTGCTACCCCAGACAGTGTGATGCGCATTTACGTCACTGCCTATGATTAGCCCGGTTTTGTTTAAGCGGGCCTGCTCTACAGCCGCCTTTAAATATGTCGGTGGTAAACCACTCGCCATGTCGTGAGCCATGTAACACGATGCTAACCAAAAGCCTCCAGCTTTTATCTCCAGGCTAGCAACGACTGTATCTAGGTCACTGTAATTAGAATGCAAAAACAAGTTAAGATTAGTCTTTGCCAAAATGCACGCTCTGGGGTTACCTTCCACATTTGCCACCAGTAGCTTATAGCCAGGCGTCCTCAGACCACAGACTCTCCCGGCATGAACCCAGGGTTCCTGTATGAGGACTACATCATCTCCGCTTTTACTTAAGCGGATCAGTAAGCCGGCGGACGCCGCTTTTGAGTGGTGGAGATTAATTTGGAGGACCCTCATCGGATTCCAAATCACCTCCCCTCTCTACGACTGTTATGTCCGCCTCGTCTTCATCATCCTCTTCTAAAAGAAGAGCTTCTTCCAGGAGGCCCCCTAACTCCAACGACCTATCGGAGTCCGTGGATTCGGCTTCTTCAAGGGACGCCTCAGGTTGACCGCTTGGAGTGCAGTTGTCCCCCTCTGGCTCTACCTCTTCATCCCCAACCTCCATCTCCACTGGCACTGGTGGTGCAGTGGCTATGGTCTCCGGGGAGGGAGAGATAGCACCTTTGGAGGCCAGCTCTTCGTCCTTACGGTAAACCTTGAGCGTCACCTTGTTGAATCCATACTTGACGACCCCCTTAGTTGCCGCCAGTAACTCCACGGATTCCTTGTTTAACAGGACCATGGCCTGCATGGATGGTCCGACTGGTGCTTCTAGCTTCCCAATCTTCCAGTTTTGAGTTGGAAGATTGGGATTGCATAGTCGGAGCATCCGCAGAACTGCGTCCTCACCCGACGGTGTGCTCGGTAGCCAAACGCGAGCCCGGGGCCTGGTAGGAATTTCATCCTTCTCCACAGCCTCCAGTTTCGCGCCTGGATACACCTCACCTAGCCTACTCACAGCTACCTTGTACAATTTGGCAGACCGTTCATCATCACAGGAGATGAGTTTAAAAAGGCCCTGATGCCAGCCTGCCTCCTCACTTGATGGCACAGGACCAGGAAACTCCTCTAATATCTGGAAGAGGGTATTTGCCAAGGCAGCGTCTACCCACTTCCATTTATCCCGAGGAATTGCCCCGTCCTCCGCCGCCCTGTCAAGCACAGCCAAAACTCTCCCCTTACAACCTTTTACAACGTCACTAAAAGACAGAGATTTACCAGTAGTCTTTTGACGTTTAGACTCCAACATCTCTTCCTGGGATCTCTGCCTTTTAGGTAGTTTTTCTAAAACGGCCTGTCATGGCCTTTTTGTTCAAGGACTCTCTTCGCCCATCGAAGGGAGTCCTTGTCCTCCTTGGACAGAGAGCTGAGATCAGCAGCTTCCATACGACGACGAATTCTATTCGCCGCCTGCTTGTCCGCGATTTTCATTTTAGAGGGTCTAAGACCCTTAAAACCCTCCCCTAAAGGATTCTGTTCCTTCTTGGACTCCCCAGCCGACTTTAACTGGCTTAGCCGTGAGGCTGTGGCCGATGCCGAACTGGTTTGTCCTCGATTTGACAGCGAAGATCCCCCCTCATGTCTGGATTCCCCAGCCGACTTTAACTGACCATGCCGTGAGGCGGTGGTCGATGCCGAACTGGTTGGTCCAGAAATGGGCATTAAAGCCCCCCCTTTTTTTGAAGGGTTGGTAGGGTTGGACGTGAAGTCCAACGCCCTTACCTTCCCTCCCACCTTCAAGACAGGTCCAGCCACCCGAAGGCCAGCGCCAGTCCCACCTGAGGTGCATGCGATATCGCGATTTCTATCATTTTGAGTCTCTGACTCAGAAGTCTTTGTTTTTACATTTGTTTGTTTGTTTGTTTGTTTGTTTTGTTTATTTTTCAATATATTTTCCATATTTGGTCCCACGAGTACAGGACGAATATGTCCACCCACACAGAGGTCCAGGTGCGTGGGTAAGGCTACTTAATACCGGAGGGCGCCAGGTATCCGGTATGCTCCGTTAGCGATTGGGTTAATTTTTATGAAAACAGGGCTCCCAACCTGAACGATCCTCAGCACGGGTCGCATAACACTTTGATCCAGCCCTCGCAAGGAAAAAGGAAGGTCCATCCTCACAGAGCCTGCATGTGTGGATAAGGCTAGGTTAAAACGGAAGTTTGCCAGACTATCCGAGTCCGCATATTATCGACTAGATAACCCACTAGCCATTCATCCCTTAGCATATGCTGTTCCACCTTGGATTGGGGGCATTTCTGCCTGAAATACCTTCAGGAAGATACCTCAGGCATTTGAGGAGCTAACCAAACCCCTAGCCTAGCTATGCTAGCCAGCCCTACAGTCAAGACTTAACTTCCTGGAGAGCCGTTTCCAGTGGCCACCAGCTTGGAGGTCATAGCTACACTACCAATTATCACTGATTGTGGCACGACACGCATGTACTAACTGTTAATCATGGTGTAACGCTTTGTTCCACTAATCAGTGCAATCGGCTGACCACCTTCTTTTAAGTTATAAGCAAAAATTTTGCAATTTAAAAGTTAAAATCGAAAATTTTTTTGATTTTTTTTAGAGAAACAACTAAATTCTAGCAATCATTTTGCAATTTATTTCAATTTGTACATGACGCGTACATTTTGAAATACAAGCGTCCGAAAATCAATGTATTTTTAAAACTTGTGATTTTCAAAAACCCGTATTTTCAAAATAAGCCCGGAAAAACTTTTTCCAAAAACACGTATCCAATATTTTTTGACAAGGTATCGAAAAAAAAATTGTTTTTGAGAAATCTAAATTTTCAATGTAAAAACGAGGTAGAATGACCCTTATACTGTTTTAAGGTCTTATTCCCTAGCACAGTTTTAAAAACCCTAAATCATAAGAACTTTTCCAAATAAGAGTGTACGTTTAAAAGAGATAAGTCTAAGTCCTTCCTCCGGAAAATCATCCAAACTTCGCTCAAGCGTACTTTTGGATACGGAGATCAACATGGCGTTCTTAACTCAGTTCGTGCTTATGTCGACTTAAGCAGTTTTTGCTTTTCACTTTACTATAAGATACTTAAAAAGATACTTTAAAATAAGATACTTAAAAAAAAAAATGCAAAAATTTCAAATCCAAATAAAAACGCTTCATATAAAAAAATATAGTTTAATTTAATTTTAATCAAATTTAATGAACGGAGCAGTCAATCACACTCAACAGTCGTCGCTTGCTGCTAAAGATTTCATGTAAAAAGTACTTAGAAATAATTTTTTATTTTTTTTTGGATTCAAATGTCATATGCTTATTTTGGGTACTTATCTAGTAACTATATTTTACAAGAGGAGAAAAAAAAAAGTTTGTTTAAAAAATCTTTTTCAACTGAAGAGTTTAGCCCTGATGTCAACGGCTTTGAATATATGGACACTGTTCCTAAAGTTCCATTCGGTGCAATATATTTTTCTACTGAACTCATAGTCAAGTATCTGCTGGCAACACTGACATGTGCGAGTAGTGTTTTTTTCATTAATAAACAGAGGGAGTGTATTTCAATTTTAAAATGTGCTCATTAAATAAATACAATTAAGTTTTCTATTTTTAGACTTAAATTATCCAATTACAACATGGAATTTTGAATAAATTTTCTCAGTTCAAATTAAATAAATCAAGATAAAAACTTTGCTACTTGGCTGGTAAAAGCAAAAGAACAAGAAATAAAAGCCGTTATTTGTGTTGGTGTCCATATTGCTTAAACTGCTTTTGGTGACCTTGTATTCTGATGTAATCATTAATAATGCATGCAGACAGCTACAATTAGCTGACCTTCAACGTGAAAACAATATTTTGCATAACCGTGCTGATTTAATTGTGTCAGGCTTTCCATCTAATGCTAATGACCTCCTAGGGATGGTGGTGGCAATGATATATTCAACATGTATGTTATATTAACAAAAATAAATGAGTTTTGATCAAGTTCTGTTCTGTGAGTGTACGGGATCGTATTGCTAAGGAGTATTATAGAACACGTTCACTAAAGCTATGTGATGTTATTAATGATGCACCTTCATCACGAGTTTACATTAACGACCATTTAACACCGGCAGCCAATCGAATTCATTACATGTGTAGGAAGTTAACAAAAGATAAGCGTATCAAAAACTTTACACTTACTAAAGATGATGTTCCAAAGGTCAAAATTACCAACAATGATGATTTCGTTACTATCTGTAATTTGGAACAGATACATGCTGATTTAAATTAGTGGCGTAAATAAGTATTTATTTATACTTGACTTAAAATACAACTTTACTTAAAATACAACTTTTTCTCTGTTTATTAAGAACCTTTTTATATTGTATACCTCATAATTGAATTATTAAGCTTTTTTCATAAATTATCGTTTATAATTGTATTTGATTTTAAATCTAACTAGTTTTAATCTCTTATATTTATCAGCTTTCTTCAATGCCCCGTAACAACTTGGGTCCTGTATTCAGCGATAACTCTTTTTTGAAATCTAACTTTTTAAATTCCATTCAAAACTTGAATGTGGGACACATTTATTGTCAAAGCATTAAACCTTCTTTAAGATCTGCAAAAATTGATGAATTGAAACATTACTGAGGATGTTTTTTGGATGTTGTTGGCATTACGGAGACGTGGCTTAAGCCACCTTAGGCTTCCAAAGCTGTTGATTGTCCTGGCTATGTGTTTCTAAAAAATTATCGCCCTGATTCTCGGGGAGGTGGTGTTGATATTTATCTATCTCTATCTCTCAAATTTAATATTGTTCTTCAAAATTATACATACGGTAATTGTGAGTTCATTTTTGTTGAAATCATGTATAGCTCTAAACGAATTCTTATTAGTGTGGTATATCTTCCTGATGGAAATATATCCGCCTTCGAGGATGCTGTTGGTGATCTTCTTGTCAAGTATTCTGATGTTATAATTATGGGCGATTTTAATAATAACTTATTTAATTTAAATAAAACTCAATCTTTGCGTAGTATTTGTCAACGTTTGAACCTCTCTTGCGTGCATAATTCCATTCCGACACACTTTGGCTTGGAAAATAATTCAACTTCTTTAATTGATTTTTTCCTCTTGAGTTCATTTGACTTGTCGTCTTTTTCAGGACAGATGCAGTGCCCTGGTATTTCTAGTCATGCTTTCATTTATGCTTCTTTGAAACTTGTCCCATCGCGTACTGAATATAGAAACTATAATGCGATTGATTATGAACTATTGGAGGGAGAACTTAATTCTTGTGACTTTAGTTATATCTATTCCTCATATAATTCGGATAAACAACTTAAAGTCTTACAGCCAGATTATGTAAAACGCGACGCTACGCGGCGAGTCACATTTTCGCGGGAGCAACCAATTTCGTATTATATACAGCCAGATTATGTAAAACGCGGTGACACTTCGCGTGCGCGACACTTTTAGTCACCTTGCGCTACAAATTGGAATTATATAAATGTTTACGCCATGGCGTAACGTTGACTTCGTCTCTTTGTCAGTGTCGGTAGTGTTCTTAAGTGTATTGTGATTTTGATATTATTATTTTCTAATAATATTTGCTAGTTAATAATTAATAAATTTTGTGTTTAATTCAGTGTCGTTTCTTAAAAAATTGCATGATTATATTAATAATTTTGCTTTAATTTTGTGTTTTGTTTATTTTGCGTAACACACAAACATACATTTATGTTAATATTAACTTACTTTCTGCAAGCAAAATAAATCAGTGTAAGCAGTGCAACATTTTTGTTTTTGATTCGCTTTTGTGCTTTGTTCGTATACAAAGCTAGACTTTAAACTCTGTTGTGTTTGTTGTTGCAGCTTAGCGGGTGAATTTTTTGCTTGATTTTTAACCCTTTTTGCACTGCTCTAAAAATATTTTAAATTGCTTTCTTTTTTTTTTAAATTTCAAGATGGATTATTTTTCCTCTGAAAATTTGTTAGCTTGCTCTCTAAGAGATCAGTGCAAAAGCCAAAATATATTGAATTCTATGTTTTCCTGTTCAGGTCCCTGTGAACAGGTGTTTCATGCCTCTTGTGTAAACTTAGCAAAATCTGTTACTGATTTATTATGCTCTGTCCATTCGGGCCTGCAATGGTACTGTCCATCTTGCAGACCCCTTTCCCCGTCGGTCTTTTACGAAAAAATTAAGCAATTTGGGGAAAATCTTAACAATCTGAATAATAATTTCAGAGATATTCTTAACTATTATCTCCAAATTGAAAAAAGCCTTAATGAGGCTACTTCACCGGATGTTAGTTTGCAAAATAAAACTATTACCGAGGCTACTATGGTTTTTGCTTCCACTCCTTCGATCTCCACTTTACCTAAACAAGCTATTTCCTTAAAAAAGAAAAGAAAGTCTAATAAGAAATTAAATAAAAATCTGGGTAATATGGGGAGGGTGGGCGGTGCGGCCGTCAGTCGTGACAAAACTCCCGTGGATTGCTCTCTAAATACCTCTTCACCCACTCCCAATTTTCCCGCTATAATCTCTAGTAGCAATCTTTCATCTCCTTCCTCCACTATAAATAATCCTCTGTCAATTTCGGCTAATCCGCGGGTGGATGTTGCGATTGATAGCTCTGTGCCTCCGGTTTCCCTGCAGGCATTACCAAGGTTAAAATCGATTTTTATTTCACGACTGCATTCCAATACTACCTCTGACAGCGTTAAAAATTTTATCAGACAAAATCAAATTATTCCTGCCGACGCCTTCGTTTCTTGCAGGAAACTCGGTAATAAACCAACTCATGCGTCTTTTAAAATAACAGTGGCATCTTCTCATGTTTCTGCCATTCTTAAATCTAAAGCATGGGTGGATAATATCTATATTTCAGAATTTAAATCGAAAAAAAATGATAAAACTGCACGTTCCAATTCAAAAAACTGAAACGGCTATCCCTTTACTATCAAAATGTAAGGGGTTTGCGTTCCAAGACGCAAGATATCTTTTTATCAACTCAGAATTTCTCTGAGGATATTATCGTGTTTACCGAAACTTGGTTAAACAACAGCTTTCTCAATATGGAACTTTTTGATAATAGTTTCCATGTTTTTAGAAGAGACAGACACTTGGAAGATCTTTCTTCTGTTGGTGGAGGCGTCTTAATAGCTATAAAAAATCATTTAACCAGTTCATTAGTTGAAATTGCCTGTGCATCTAATATTGAACTGTTATGTGTTAAGGTTACACAATGTAACTCTAATTTATACATTCTTAACACTTATGTTCCTCCAAATAGTAGCGCAGATGTCTACGAATGTCTTTCGATGGCCGTAGAATATATTATTAATGAACTAGACACTAATGACGACATTTTGTTGTTAGGTGACTTTAATTTGCCTGACCTAAAATGGACTCCTTCGGACGATGGTACATATTTTTATGCATCTTGTCCAAAAACTCGACAACAACAAATTTTTGTTGACGAAATACTTTCAAATTTACAACAAGTAAGTTGTATAACTAATTGCCATGGACGACAACTTGACTTAGTCTTGGCTACAAATAGTAGCAATGTTATTGTAAGAAATGCTATCCATGCTCTGTCTACGGTAGATTCCTATCATCCACCTTTGAGTATTGTGTACCAATCTGACAATGAAAATTTGACTAATGCATGTTCATCCATTAATATTTACGAATTCAATTTTAAGAAAGCTGACTTTTTAAAATTGAATGAAAACTTAAGAAATAAATTAGACGACTTACTCATTTTTCTTAATAACAATACATTTGATGATTGCATTAAATTTTTCTATGGTGAACTTTTTTCTGCCATAGCATTGTCGGTTCCATATACAAAAAAGTACGTCAATAATTCCTCGTACCCCTGGTATACAAAGGATTTGAAAAAAGTTCGCAATGGCCGTAATAGGGCATGGAATAAATACGTTTGTAGCCAGGACCGTAATGACCTTGTTGCTTATCAGCGACTGTTTCTTGAATTTAAAGATATGTCGGCTTTGGTTTATTCTGAATATTTGAATAAAATAAGGCTGAATATTCTTCATGACCCCAAAAATTTTTGGGGTTTTATTAATTCTAAAAAAAAATCTGACGGGTTTCCATCTGAGTTTAAAACAGTTGATGGGCTCACTAGCGACCCACAAGTTATAGCCGGGTTGTTTGCTAATTTGTTTAATGAATCGTTTTCTACGGATTTATTTAGCCCTGAAATCAACTATTTTGAATATATGGATAACGACCCTTTAGTTTCGGTTAATGAGATATCTTTCTCTCCTGACCTCATAGAGAAATATATTTCATCTGTTGATGATGACTTCAACTCCGGGCCGGATGGTATTCCTGCGACAGTTTTAGTAAACTGCAGCTCTGTGCTGAGTCAACCCCTCAGTATTTTATTTAATAGATCAATTCAAGAAAGCTATTTTCCTAAGTTTTGGAAAAATGCATACATTAGCCCCATTTTCAAGAAAGGGTGTAAAAATGATGTTTCAAACTACAGGCCCGTGGCTAAGTTATCATCAATACCGAAAATTTTTGAACATATTATATACGATCAGGTTAAGGTGTGCTGTGGTGAAGTCATAACAACTCGTCAGCATGGTTTTGTTAATGGCAGATCTACAGTTTCTAAACTCCTTGATTTCACTTCTTTTGCATTAAGCTCTTTAGACTCTGGTGGGCAAGTTGACTGCATCTACACTGACTTCAGTAAAGCATTTGACAAATTACCACATAATTTGATTTTGTTTAAGTTAAAGAAGCTTGGATTTCCCTTAAGTTTTGTCAGCTGGATTGAATCTTATTTATCTGATCGCTCGTATCAAATAAAATTCAGGTGTTCCACAAGGAAGCCACCTGGGGCCGCTCCTGTTCATTTTAGCAATTAATGACGTTACACATGTTATTAAAAACTCCCATCTGTTAGTATATGCAGATGACATGAAAATTTACAGGAACGTAAAGGGGGTTGGTGACACTATTCCACTTCAGTCTGACTTGAAATCCTTTGAAGTTTGGTGTTCTAAGAATAACTTACATCTTAATCCTGATAAATGCCAAGCTATGATTTTTACCAGGAAGAAAACTATTGTGGAATTTGATTATAAATTAAAAGATAAAAATATTTGTCGTGTCGATGTAGTCAAAGACCTAGGTATACATTTTGATACTAAGTTGACTTTTAATGAGCATATTAATCAAATTTGTAAAAAATCCTCATCTCTGCTTGGCTTTATTAAGAGGTGGGCAAAAGAATTTAATATCCCTTTAGTAACGGTGACTTTATATAATACAATAGTGCGCCCTCACTTAGAGTACGCTAGCCAAGTATGGTCACCATTTTATAATATTCATATAAATAGAATTGAAAGAATTCAAAAAAATTTTATTCGTTTTGCTCTCAATGGCTTAAATTGGATTGACCCTTTAAGCCTTCCTCCTTATGAGGATCGTTTAAAGTTATTACATATGCAGTCTTTGAGCTCGCGTAGAAATATTGCGGATATACTTTATCTGCATCAACTTGTAACTGGGTCTCTTGCTGCACCAGAGCTTCTTAACTATATACATTTTAATAGTAATCGGAGGAGTACTCGTAACTCTTATCAGTTATTTTATCAACCGGTTAGTAGAACTAATTATATGGCTACAGCTCCTTTTAATCGCATGACAACTCTTATTAATAATTGCGAAGTTTATAACATTAGCTTGTCAAAAGGTCAACTCAAGCTTAGACTGAAAACTAACTGTAGCTAAATTTGTAGCTTAATGGTGGTGTGAATTTTTTTGTTTGTGTTGTCCGAGCCCCACAGCATACTGGGTAAATTTTTTCTAACATTTATGCCTTGGACCACGTAAATTTATACATATAATTATTTTAATATATATATGTCTATTTTTACATGGTGTGAGTGGGTATGTTGAGAAAGTGCGATAAAGCTAAGAAAAAATTATAAAATAAATAACAAATTAATGTGCATGATAATTTTTTCTATTCCATTATTTATTGAATAAGCTTTTTACTTGGTATAAAGCTTCAATGCTAAATAGCTAAGAAGGCTATAATAGCTGTAGTAGCTAAACTCTATTATTATACTATACTATGGCGTTCGTCCAGTTATTTTGTCACTAGAGTTATCAGCTTTAAGCCCAATTTCCATGTGATCTTATATTATCTTATCCCATATCAGGGATATCAAATCAAATTTTTGTAAGAAAGAAAAAGCATGCGAACAGAACCTATTGCGCTTGGAGAATGCGAGAGTCAATAGCATACATTTGCTATCTTAATAGCATGTGATGTCCTCCCTGATATTTGATAAGATAAGATAAGATCACATGGAAATTGGGTTTTAAACGTAAACATTTCCGTTGTCATGATGTCACCTTTTTTGGTGCAAAATGTAAAAGATTTGCATGACATAGAATCTTGTATTCCTCCAATGAAAACAATTTCTTAGTGTGTAAAAATTATCAAGTACAGTAATCCCTCGAACTGCGCGGTTTCGGACTGCGCGGTTTTGCAGTTACGCGATTTTGTTTTTACCACCGAAATTTCGCATTACGCGGTAAAAGTTTGCGCTGCTGCAAAACGTATTTCTCCATTTATCTTTTTATATTTTTTCGAACTATTTTTCATGCAATATATGTACATACATGAATTCCCCTTGAATTGTGTATTTTTATAAATTAATTTATAATTTTTATTTGTTTTTGTTTATAATTGTTTAAAATGAGCTACAGGTCATTAAAATAAATCAATTCGAATTGTTGTTGATATTCAAATTTTATTTCCAATATTTCGTCTTTCGTTGAAAGACATCATCAGGGACTAAAAATGTTAAAACAAATTACAATGATATCACAATACATACAAATTAGAAAAAACTTACATTAAAAATGAAAAATTAACAATTACATTAAAAGAAACTGATCAGATAAAAATTTTGTAATACAATTATTGCACAATCAAATTCGGATAAATTTTATTAAAAAAAAATTATTAAGAAAATATTAAAACACTTAAAAAATTATTGCACTGTTCGGTGATACGGTCAGCTTGTCAATATTGTTTGGATCGTCATCTACGTATCAGCTGAGTTCCCCTTTGGTTTTACTAAGTGTCTGTATATGTGCGCGCAATTGTCTGTCAGTTTTGTAGTTGAGTCTGAGTTGTTTCGGTACTTTGGTTATGTGTAACATTTCGAGGGTGTACCTTGTGTTGTAATTGTTTTCTTGTTGTAAGATTTTAACTTTCTCAAAATCAGGTGTATGTTTTGTGTATGATAATGCTGTCTTGTGATCCGTTGATTTTAATGTTTTGTAGTCCGATTTGTGTCCCGTTATCCTTGATCTAAGTTTTGTTTTTGTTGTTCCAACATATAACTTATTGCATAAGTTGGATCCGTCACGTCCCTTGCATGGTATTTGGTATATAAGATTTGATTTGTCCAGTTTGTTTATTTTAGATTTAGTGCGTTAACTTTCTCTATGTTTTGAGTGTGGTATTTGGTGTCACTAATGTCAAGGACTCGGTTAATAAAATTTTTGGCAGTATTTATTACCATATTTTTTGGATGTTTCGAATGATACGTCCAGACGCTATTGGTTTTTGGTACCAGTTTGTTTCGATTTTGTTGTCATTCCTTATCAGTAGCATGTCAAGGTAGGATAGTTTTTGGTCATTTTCCGTCTCTATCGTGAACTTTATCCGTCTATGGTATGTGTTCAGTGTGTCTAAAGTGTTTTGCGTTTGATCACGTTTTATAATGGCCAAAAGATCATCTACATATTTCACTACTAGTCTAGGTTTTTCTTGTAAGTCGTCTATACATTTGTCCGATAGTCCTTCCATACCTTTATCGGCTACAATGGGAGACACCGGTGACCCCATTGGCATGCCCTTTAGCTGTAAAAAAGTCTTGTCGCTATATCTAAAGTATCGGTTGTCCTTAATGCAAAATCGTAAAACTTCAAAAAATAGTTTTTTTGTCATGTTAGTGTGTCGTTCTAAGTTTGACCATTTCCTTTCTATTATGTTGAGAGCGTAGTCTACTGGGGTACTCAGAAAAAGTGATATCACATCAAATGATACCATTATTTTTTCTTCGAGAATATGCAAGTCCTGTATTTTCCTCTTGAGGTCTAGTGAGTCTTTGATGTTATATTTAGATTCTAACGTTAAATTATTTAATATTCTGACCATATATTTACTAAGTTCGTGCGATGGATGAACAGATCGGCCTTAATGGCATGTTAGGCTTGTATGTCTTTGGTAATTTGTATGTTCTTGGGGCCGTTGATGTGTGTGTTGTCATCTTTCATTTTTGTTGTTCGGTAATTGTTCCAATTTTGAATAGTTGCTCCACAAGAGTGTTGTTTTTTGTTTATGTTTTAAGTTTATTTATATATAATATAACTAGCTAGTCACTTAATAAAGACTTCGTTTGAACTATGGACCTACTTAAAATTAAATTTTTTATAAGAAATTTAAGATTTGGATCGTATTTCCCAAATTTAATACAAAAGTGAGTTCACAGTGCGCATTTTCGGCCTGCGCGCTGTTTTTTCAGAACGTAACTACCGCGCAGTGCGAGGAATTACTGTATGTGGTTTTTTTAATTGATTGCTAAAAGTTTTAATGCAATAATGTGCCTAGAAAAGTCGATGTTAGACAAACTAAACTACAAAACACAATTTACCACATAAGACCCTTGACCAAAATCTAAGAGCTCACATTTGGACAATAGTCTTCATTTATTTGCATATCCAGCTTTACAAAATAGACACCCTACTAGTTTTTGGGGCCATGCATTAATTTTGTAAACATTGATTTCATACATTACACTTTGATGTAGAAATAATGCACAATGTGGTAAGCGAAGGTGGAGAGTAATAAGCAAATTATCAAAATCACAGGTAAAATTACACAAATATACAAATATAATTACTTACTTAATGAATAAATATTTTCTTTTCTTCCTTTTTTCCATTTATTTACATACTTTTTCCCTTTTTTTTTTAATCCATCCCTCTTTTTTTTAATGATTTCTTTTTCGTTTTTTTTTTCTATCATTTTAAAATAAGTATAGGTATTCTAGGATATAAAATTGTTAGAGTTTAGTTATTCACTCTTTGTTAATGTTTATTTTTACCGTTGTTATGTACCATAGAAGACTAAGTCTTACTGTATACCAATTGAAATTAAATTAAATTTATATCATATTTAAATTAAATTAAATTTATATCATATTTGTAAAAAAATAGGTTAGGATTGTGAGTTTAAAAATAATTGTTCATGAGATCGATAAGGCAATCTTTTTTTTTTCATATCAATGAAAAGTTGAATTACTGAGTAAAGGAAAGGATCGCGCACTACTTTTGCTATGACATCGCTGTGTTAAAAACCATGTGTTATGTAATAAGTAAAAACCTGAAATAGATGAAAGCTTAGATTACTAATGATGACCAAAATATTCTGGTGTGCAAACGCTAAATTGTGTGTGTGATACAATGAAATCTTACAAAAACAATTATTTACTTTATAATTGTGATAGTATTGCTAAATAAGTAAAGTCTGCAATTGTTAAAAAAATGCGTCACTCCATAATTCGACCGTATAACCACTCCATCGACTCTAATTTTCATTTTATTTAACAACAACTTGCGTTTCCGCATTCTGGAAATCTGACCTGAGAAAGCCTTTTTTGCTTAAACTTGAGATTTTGGTATTAAAAATATGTTGAAGCAATACTGTTTTTAAATAAAAAAAAAGCCGTTGCTACGTGTGTATGTTATTACAAATATTCTTCCAATTATCGACTAGCTAATAAACTTTCAATTCAATTTTTCACTTTGATGGGAAAATTATGGCAAAAAACTACCTAAAATTACAAAAACTCCCAAATCTGGGAACTCTGACAAAAGGACAATTCAAATAAGATTCGGTTAAAAAAATTATTTTACTTTTAGCGAGCCAAAAGCCTAAAGGGCCAACTAAACCATGCACGCTTTGACTGCAGTCAACTTATGCAAGTGTGCCAATACACACAAATCGTATACCAAAACTACAACGTACTTAACAAAAAGTTTCGTTCAATTTCCACAAATGTCATTTCCTTAAGGAAAGAGCGAAACTGAACGCACTTTCTGTACGGAATCAGCTGTCTATGTATTGTTTACATAAAAAAAAAATGTTTGTAATTGAGCTAGAAGTGAAAAATCCATTTATTTTGAAATTAATAAGAAATGTAGATAAAATAAGAGGCTTATACAGTAAAATTGACGCATTTTATTGTAATCGAATTGTTAGAGAGCTTTGAGTGCAGTTGCAGAAATATGCATTTTAATATATACACACAATACATACAACAATTTGTTTGACAGTGATGCCACACTTTGCTTTTGGCAATACTTTTCCACACAATCTACACGCATAGTACAAAATGAGCAATTTTGTTTTCTTATTTTTTTCTTAAAATTAGTAAAAACAATATCTGGATTGCATATTTATTGCTTTAAGTATCTAAATTAATGTCATTGAATAACATTTTGAGAATGAATTCAATTTATTCAGGAAATATAAGAAATAAAATTTATGCAATTGTGGAAATATGTCATACGTTTGCAACTATGTATGTCATCGTTTCTTAAGTTCAACGAAGTACAACATAGCCACTAAAAAGTCTACTCTGATTTTCTTAAGCATCTGACAGGCTTTCCGTTAAAATTTAACAGTAGGTTACGCTAGGCGATGCATGTTTTAGTTGGACCTTCAGCCTTTTGCTGACATGGAATTGTTTTGTACCTATGCAAATTCGCAATGTCAGGGTCAGCTCATTCAGCGATCTTTCACGGTGGTGTGACAGGGACAGCGATACATGCGAGTGTAGAGTATAGATCATTGTGAATGAGCATGCATGAGTAAAAAGTGACGAGTGTCAATTTGACAGTGTTGCCGTTCATATGAGTTTACGTAAGCTGTAAAGCTTACAAGTAAACAGTATGTTTTGATTTTCTATGTTTAAGATTTCAGATAATATATTTTAACAGTAAAAAATTATTTTTTAAGCTTCAATTGTTTTCTCTTTCAAATGACATCAACACTTTTCTCATATTCCATTTGATTTCTGAATTGTAGAGCGCTGAAGTTGAAAGTGTGCCTGCATACAATAAGCTGTGAGCCTCTGTACATAAAAAATTAAAAATGGACAACTAGTGCTTATACTGGGTGTTTTTTTTAGAGGTTTGTTTTTCGAATAGAGATAAAACTGGCATTTTATGGTCAAATCTGGCAACTCTAATGTCATTTATGTTCAGTTTGGTTTGCCATTTCATCATGAACAGGTTGACAAAAGAACAACGCTTGCAAATGGTGCAAATTTATTTCGAAAATAATGGTTCAGTTCGCGAAGTTTACCGCAAGCTCCGTCCATTTTATGGTCGACATAATCGTCCATCAGAGCAATTAATTCGGTTAACCATGGGTCGTTTTCGCACTACGTTTACTCTATGTGATAATACGCATCCGCAGAGACGTCGAACAGTGCGCACCGAAGAAACAATTGCCGCTGTAGAGCAAAATGTTGAAGAGGACCCGAATGAATCGATTCGCCACCGTGCACAGCAATTGGAGCTTTGTCCATCAACTTTATGGAAGATTTTGCGCAAAGATCTTGGCTTGCGACCTTACAAGATCCAGCTTGTGCAAGAATTAAAGCCGCGAGACCATGCAATGCGTTGTGATTTTGGTGTATGGGCCGAAAATGAGATTGATCTCGATGCTGATTTTCATCGCAAAATTTTGTTCAGTGATGAGGCTCATTTTTGGTTGAATGGCTACGTCAACAAGCAAAATTGCCGCATTTGGAGTGAAGAGAATCCACATGAGACCCTTGAGACGCCATTACATCCACAAAAACTGACTGTTTGGTGTGCTCTATGGGCTGGTGGAGTCATTGGGCCATACTTCTTCCGAAATAATGCTGGAGAGTCAGTTAGCGTTAATGGAGACCGGTATAGAGCCATGATAACCGACTATTTTGTTCCCGAATTGGATGGCATGAATGTGGATGAGTTGTGGTTCCAACAAGACGGCGCTACATGCCACACAGCGCACGTCACAACCAATTTATTGAAGGAAACATTCGATGAGCGCATAATTTCGCGGAATGGACCTGTCAATTGGCCACCAAGATCGTGTGATTTGACACCATTGGATTATTTTCTTTGGGGATATGTGAAGTCGCTCGTCTACGCCAACAAACCAGAAACGTTAGGGGACTTGGAAGCCAACATTCGTGGCGTTATTGCCGACATACGGCCCCATATGCTCGAAAAAGTGGTTCAAAATTGGACCTGTAGAATTGGCTTTATTCGAACCAGCCGCGGCGGCCACATGCCCGAAATCATATTTAAACATTAATGGCATAAAATTATCCTTCCAATAAAGCCAAATTGATGGACATTAAAACGATTTTCTTGTGTTTTATTTCAATTCGAAGCTCTATACCTCTAAAAAAAACACCCTGTATTAGTTGCAAACACTACTACATGGCATCATCAGTAAGCTTCGTTAGCCGAAATTTAAGAATTTCCAAGCATACTGTGTCTTACTTTTTACATTGACCAGTTAAGAATTATAGTAAAAGATAAACACACTTATACGTTTTTTCCCCTCGTATGCATTTGTTTTTGTAACTCTTGATATTACACATTACTTGCGAGCTAATAAGGAGAATCGAAACTGTTTCATGAATATTTCTTCAATCGAAAAATAAAGACATGCAGAAATCTTTCTTAAGAGTCTCTCTAACTTTTCAGACTCCGCCGGGCTGCCTTTTTTTTACTTCATACAATTTCACACAGCCTAGTATACATTTCCATATACTATTAAAAATTCCAAATTCGACCTGAATACTTAAAAATTAATAAAACAAGTATCAGAAAAAACCGAAAACCCTCCATCTGTCGTATATAGTTCCGCACTACACAACAAATGTAAGATTCATACTAAACTACTAAATTCATCATATCTCATTAACTATTTAACGCAGATGAATGAGACTTTTCAACCTCATTCAACTCTCCAGTTTTCAACAATTTTCAATCTCTTTCAACATTTCCACTTTTTTTCGACTTTTTTAACCTCATTCAACTTTTTTCGAGTTTTTCAACCTCTCTCAACTGTTTCAACATTTTTCAACCTCTTTCGACTTTTTTCGAGCTATTCAAACTCTTTCAACATTTTTTAACCTCTTTCAACTTTTTTCAACATGTTCCTTTTTTCGAATTTTTCAAACTCATTCAACTTTTTTCGACTTCTCAACCTCATTCAACTTTTTTCACCTGCTTCAACATTTTTCAACATTTTCCGTTATTAATCAACTTTTTGCGAATTTAGGCTTTTCAACCCTATTCAATATTTTTTAAATATTTATTTATTTAATAATTTCTTAGTCTATGAACAAATTATTCTTACAGACTAAATAGGAAAAGAGAAGAATAAATCTAGAAACAATTCTTAAAAATAAAATTAGCATTAATTATATTCAGAATTCAGTAAATTCAAAAAACAGCTTTTCAAAGCAGAAAAATTAATATCAATTTAATTGCAGACATTATTAAATTCAACTAAAGCTCTAATAACACTACTCTACAAATTTACAACAACTTACACCACAACAAATGGCGATAACATTTTCTATAGTGAAATTTTCGTAGAATCCGAATATCGCAATGGTTTTTTTCGATTCGCCCCAATCTATAATATAAAAATGAATCGCAAAATGTGTTGGTAAGCGCATAACTCAACAACGCCTGGACCAATTTGGCCAAATCTTTTTTTAAAATGTTCGTTGAAGTTCAAGGATGGTTTTTACGGCGAGAAAAATTAGGGGGCATATTTAGGGTGGCCCTCAAACATAAATATTTTTGAAATAGCATTTTCACGAAGACCGATAAATCGATTCACATGGAATTTACACCACGTAGCTTTTATATTAAAAGACATGGTGTAGTCTATGAGACATTTATATAGGCTACATATTTAGGGTGGCCCTCATACAAAAATATTTTTAAAATAGCATTTTCCCAAAGACCACTGCATCGATTCACATGGAATTTACACCACGTAGCTTTCATATTAAGGGACATGGTTTGGTCTATGAAACTTCTATTTAAGGCGCATACTTAGGGTGGCCCTCAAACAAAAATATTTTTAAAATAGCATTTTCACGAAGACCGATGAATCGATTCACACCGAATTTACACCACGTAGCTTTTATATTAAGAGGCATAGTTATGATTACAAAACTTTTATTTAGGCTGCATATTTAGGGTGGCCCTTACACAAAATATTTTTAAAATAGCATTTTCACAATGACCAGTCCATCGTTTAACATAGAGTTTAGACCACGTGCCTTTTATATTAATAAACATAGTAAAGTTCATAAAACTTTTATTTAAGGTGCATATTTAGGGTGGCCTTCATGCAAAAATATTTTTAAAATATCATTTTCACAAAAACCACTACATCGATTCACATGGAATTTACACCACGTGTCTTTTATATTAAGAGACACTGTTTGGCCTATAAAATTTTTATTTAGGGTGGCCCTCATACAAATATATTTTAAAAAAAAATCATTTTCACTATGACCGGTTAATCAATTCATACCGAATTTACACCACGTAACTTTTATGTTAAGATGCATAGTTAAGCCTACAAAACTTTTATTTAGAGTGGCCCTCATACAAAAATATTTTTGAAATAGCATTTTTACAAAGACCACTGCATCGATTCACATGGAAGTTACAACAAGTATCTTTTATATAAGGAGGCACAGCTAAGACCGTGCAGTACCACGCTTTCCATATAAGAAAATACCAAAATTGGTGATGCAGATGAATGAGTACGGGAAAAAAGAAGTTTCAATGAGAAAATTCGAATAAAACAACATTTTGTATATATCAGCAATTATTAGATGCAGATGATTGAGACTTGGTAATAATATAAAACGCAAAAACTATAATAAATTAAACTCATCGCACCACCTAGCAGTAAGGTACTTTATGTAAAAGAGTAGGGACAGAAGTTGATTTCGCTTTAAAAATGGGCTGATTCGCTTTAACATTCCATAGCATGAGTTCATACAGCTTCGCGCCACCTACCGGTAAGGGCAGAACAACGTCTGCCGGGATAGCTAGTTTTCCATATAAATGGCACAACTCAAAATAATGCACTTTTGAGAGCATATACTTCACATAAATCCTTGTAAGAACTTAATCGTCAGTCAACCAATTTTAAATTATTCTGTAGTGCAGAATGGAGTCTTACAAACATTTTAAGGTACAAAATGTGCAAATTGCATTAATTTTATGGCTGCTATGATCGAAAATAGGTAAAAAAATCGCTTTTTTTCGTTTATTTTTTACAAATTCTAACTTTGAAGCCTTCTATCTGGAATCAATTATATGGGTTACAAAAAGTTAGCCATCCTATCTTAAAGATAATTTTATTATAAAAATTTTAAATATACATCTGTTAGTAGAAAAGTCATAACTAGAGTATTTTATTAACATCAATAAGCAAGCAATATTTTTTCCCATAAATGCACATTATTTTTCAAATCGATTAAAGCAGGCCACATCAATGTCATTAATTTGCTTAAAGCTTACAGGTATCATTCTATGCTCAATTTTAAGAGACCCATATTTTTTTATTTTGCTGAAAAGCCACACTTTTCAAAGTTATCGTCATTTGAACTTTGTATGTTAAAATTACAAAATTCTGAAAGGATTTTTTTTAAATTGTCGTTATTTCCTCAATACGTAATGGATTTTCATAATTTTTTTTTAAATTTCTTCATTATTGTATGTGTTTTATGAAAAACGTCCTTAAATTACAAATCGCAGAGTAAATTACTTTAAGACACTGTTTTCTTAGTTTCATTTTTTTGCTGATAGGACACTTACACTCTGAGGTGACGATGTGACGATTGTAAATTAGAAAAAGAGCTAACACCAGAATCAGTTTCAGACGTAAAATTAGAGCTAAAGAACTCAGCGAAGAGATTAGACAGATCTTTTGCGGAATTTATCATTAAAGAATAACGAAGTAGGAATACTGGAGCTAAATTTTTTTTATTTTAATATAGTGTTAAAAAGCTTTAGAATTGGATTTTATATTGGCGTCAAATTTTAATATGTGACTTCTATATAAGAATATTTTTGAATATTTTTTGTACATGTATAAATACATCATTTCATTTGTTTTTTTGAATTTACGAAAAAATTTGTTTGTTAAATTTAATATCCTTAGGCGTTTTGTATGCCAATGCTGTATAAACTGCTTATTTTTAAAAATGGGATATTTTCATTGCAGATTTTTGTAATTTTTAATCTAAAGATATCAAAGCATTTAGAAACATCGACATTACATAGTAGAACATCCCAGTTTAAGGAAAGAAATAAATTATTCAAATAAAAAAAATTACATGTGTTTGTTGTTGTTTTTCTAATTTATTTTTGTTGTTTTATTTGATAGTATAACTCTTCAAAAGTATTCTGTTGAAATTTGAGGTGGATTGAAATAAAACTGACGAAGATACAGTTTCGTGAGTCTCGATGATTCTGTGTAAGTATATGAAAAAAAAAGGCAGTGCTAAAACTTTAAACGTGATTTTCTCGAAACTAACTTTTCAAAGTCGGTGGACGCTTCTTCTCAAAAACTACTAGACCGATTTTCTTGAAATTTGACACACTCTTTACATATATATAAAACTAGGTAATGACGAAGGGGTTTTTTTTTCATTACAACAAGTTCTGCAATAATAAATATACTGATTTTTGTCTTTTTTTAAAAAAAAATCGTTTTTTGGCTTAAAAATTATGCCAAAATCTTAAAAATCGTCAAAGAAAAAAATCCTTTCGTCAATACCTTGAAAAACTTATAAGCTAACCAAATATTTTAGGTTTTTTTTGATTTCAGATGATAAAGTGATGGGTTATGTTGTCCACCGCAAACCACCTTTTTTTAGGCGTCCGCGGAAATTTGCTGCTTATTTTGCAATATTTTTAATGAAGTTTTCACAGAATACTCTTTAGGTATTGTACGTTTATATGTTCTTTAAATAAATAAATTTACTTTTACCATATCACTAAAAAACATTTTTAAACTTAAGCCTAAAATGTAGCGCCAAAACCCTACCCCCTCCTTAAGAAAATCAGATCTAAAATTCTCAGATGCTTATTTAAAAAACTATTGATTTGGATAAGGTCTATGCTTAAAAAGTTATCAACCACATACAACTCACTTGAACTACTAATATTGCTGGGAATTTATCCACTACTATTAGCAATACGAGACCAACATACATTTGTTAAGTTAAAGTCACCTCACGCACAAATGTGATTATCACATAGGTCGCTTAATGCAAGAGAAATCATATTATCAACATGCATCTTGTATAGACTTTCAATACTACTAGGCGGAATGTATGAGGCGCATAAAAATACATAGCCAGATGAGCCTTGCACGCGCCCACAAAGCTGGTCAAGTAAAGTGTCTTGATTCTTAAGAACATATAAAGATACAAGAAGTTTTCTCCGTACTGCAATCAGGACACCTCCTCCTCTTCCATGACCAGTTTTCACAGCATCTCTATCTTTACGAAACACACTGTAGAGATTAGAATCAAAAAATTCATGATCAAAAAATTTTCATTTAGCCATGTCTCAATGATAACAAAGATATCGAAATCTAGCTGTGAGCTCATAGTAAGTAAAGATTTGGACTTTGTTCTGAGTCCAGAGACGTTGTGGAAGTAGATTTTTAAATTGTTGCTGTTAATATTTGAACTTCTTAAATTATGTAAGTTGTTTAAGGAACCAGCTGCTGTTTTCTTGTTTTTTTGAAAAAACTAAAAAGGACGTACATTAACATAGGCAGGCCACAGATCCGGAATCAAAATTCTATTGTAAAACGCATCAGAAACACCCAATTTAAAATTCATTCTCTTTGAAGAGTAGAAAGAGACATATTTTTTACCAGATTGTAGCATGAGAGAAGATTTTTATCAATGCCAGCATGAATTACTACATAATCGATAATGTTATCAGCCGTATCAGAAGGCGCAAAAGATGACAAATGTAATTATTTCTTGTTAGTAGCAACGACGATTACGAGTAGCATTAGTACAATCAACTATTATTTCAGTTTTCTTATTATTTTTTTTTTGCACACTGTTCAAGTGCAAATTAGGTAGAGACGCAGAAACAGCAATATTAGAAACAGCATTCAATTGAGAATTAGCAGCGGCAGCAGCAGCAGCAGCAGCATATGAAGTAGTTGGTTGCGATGAACCAGATGTGTGGGAATATATTTTAAGAGCGAAACAGGGTTTTTTTCTATTGTTTTTGGGCTATTCAAAGCAACACCAAGATTGTTTTTTAAGAGAGTAACCTCTTGTGATAGAAGAAGGTCATTGTCACTTAATTTAGATTTTAACGAATGTAACTCTAATTGCAAGTCATTAATTTTTTGCACAAGCACTTCTTTATTATCTTGTTAAGAGATTATCAGGGACAAAGTGCCCGAATTTTCAGCTCTAAAAGCAACAATTTATTCGAAAACTGAAATGAGATTTCTTGCTTATTAGAATAATTTTATTTTAAAACAGGTTTTGATTGTTGTTATTTTTCCACTTGTTGAACATTTGTTGGCGACATAACACAGACCGAGTTCTCACGAGTTTTCTGAGTTACGAATGGTGGAGGCGAACGAATAGAATTTCGGCGCGGTGCCGAACAATTACACTAGTTTACAAAATGATTTTTTTTTTCTGTTCCATGGATCTGAGTTTACTTTTCTTATGTAGATTTTCCTGCTGAGTTCGAAAATGAAAATGAAAATTTTTTGAATGGTACAGTTTTCGAGATATTGTGGTTTTTTCACTTTTTTGACTTTTCACTTTGAAACTCATATCTTGAGCTAGAAATGTCCAATTTCCTCGTTCTTAGTGTCAAATTAAAGATAATAAAATGAAAAATAAACGTGTGCAAGTACATTTTTTATTAAAAAAGCAGTTCAAAAGATATAGATGAAAATAGACCAGATTTTAAGAAAAACCAAATTTTACATTTGATTCTGTGGCCACGAAAAAATAGAAATAAAATAAGAAAAATAGTTTTACTTCTTACACGTAGAGCTGATGCTTTTACGCAACAATTAAGACATTCAACAAGGAAGCCGACTGTAAAATGACGACGTTAAAAACGATTGAATGAATAAGTCAAAGTCCCACATTTTCTGATCATATCAATTTGTTATCAATCATTCTGATTGGAGGTATATAATTCGTTGGTCTTTTTATATTTTTCGTTGACTTCCAAAGAGAGTAGTCAGTACACTTTTCGGCTGACAAATCTTTCAGATATTGGTTGAGAGAGTCATTTATGATTGCGTGTATTTCGCGTTTTAGTTGCTGCGTAGCCCTGTTTAATTTATTTTTATCAGCAGGAGACCTACTTCTGTGCCAAATCTTTCTTAGCGCCTTTTTTTTTTGCTTATAAGAATTTTGATTTCCTTGGGATAGTTTTTTCCACATGTTTTTCTTCTTATATTAGGCGTACTTTTTCAAGCTGCTTCTTAATTTGGCGCGTAAAATGTAGAACTTCTTCTTCAAGTTGATCCTCGTTCATTATAAGGGTATTTAGGTCCAAATTCTCATTCAGAGTGCTTTTAAAATAATCCCAATCTGTAAGTTTATTTGTCAGATATGGCTTCTCTTCATTGTAAATAATATGGTCGCTAATAGTTAATACAATAGGAGAGTGATCTAAGCTAAAGTCGAAGCTTTCTTCAATATGTATATAGCTTCTACCAATTTTATTGATAATGAAGAAATCAATGACATCCGGTTTTTTGCTTGGATCGGTAGGCCAGTAAGTAGGTTTTCCAGTCGACACGAACTCACAACCTATTTCTTGTGCTGCTTTATATAGTTCTCTTCCTTTGGTAGTGTTTAAACGTGAGCCCGTGAGTATGTTTTGCATTAAAGTCTCCACAGATAACGAAACGAAAGAATATCGTTATTTTGAATTGTGTTACTACGATTAATGCTGTTTGACTTTGCTGCTATTTGAGAATATGTTGGCTTAGGAGTTGTCGTAGGAATGGTTACTGTTTTCAGATAAGGAACTTGACTTTCCTGTCTTACCATGTTGGTGGTTTCTTTAACTTCTGTCTGTCTTAGTTTGTGAGCCACTAGCTTTATTTCTAAAATTTTGCAGTTCTTTTGCAACAATGCATCCACGATAATTTGCTGGATGATTTCCTCCGCAATTTACTCATTTTGGCTGCTGCTTGTCAGGTTTATTGCACTCCATCGTGGAATGGTGTCCTACGCATTTAGCACAGCGAGGAGACTTAGCACAATAGTTTTTGGTGTGCCCATAAGCTTGACATTTCTTGCATTGCGCTATAAGCTTTGAAGTTTTAATTTTATCTACCACAACTATTGAGTTCAGGACTTTTGTTAATTCGTAGACTTTTTTAATATCTTCGGTTGCATCAAATGAAACCAGAAACATATTTAGAGGTTCTTTGGATTTAAACTTAAGTTTATTTACAGCGCTAAGTACTTTTAGACCTTGTGCCTTTAGATCTCTTAAAATTAAATCTGGCTTATATGAGTGAAGTAGGTTTTTAATAATTACCTTTATTGGACGAGATTGCTTGTCCTCGTAGGTATAATAAGAGGAGTTTTGGTTAGATAGTAGACTAGTGATAGTTCTATAATCTGCACTATCTTCAGTATTTATCTTATAAGTTCCATTGTTCATTAATCTGATAGAAAATTCTTTAGTGGTATTCAAACGAATACCGTCATAGAATTGCCCATAATTCGTTACTTCAGATATCATAATAGGAGGAGGAGGGCGGGGTTTTCTTACTTGAAGAGTGGTTTGGACTGGTGCACCATTTTTGGAAAATGTGGTAGGGTCTGTCACGATTTCTCGGCCTTCCTTTTCTTGCTTGGTCTATTTTTCTTTAGAATCCACCCATTTTTTTTGTAAGCTCTTCCTCGTCTGTGCAGTATCCTTCTGCGGGGAAGTTTTATTCGAACTATGTGGCTTGATTGACTTTTTGTTGGTTTTTAACCCTTCATTCTCTTCTCGAAGTATAGAAAGTTCTTTTTTCAAATCGGCACATAATAAATTTAGTTTATTAAGCTCTGTTTTTATGTTTTGTTTTTCATTTTCTAGTAGTGAAATTTTTTTTTTTAAGTAATTTGATTCTTCTAGCATATGTTCATCATTTACTGTACCGCCATCCCCACGTGGAGGCGTACGATTGATCCCCATATCACTCGAAGTTGAATTATATTTATTCCATGAATTTTCTATTTTTTGTGGACTATGTATTTTTCATCTGGGTGGCAACCTTCAGCACTAAGTTAAAAGCTAGTGTGGTTTGTGCCTTTGATATTGCAAGAGTTTCCTCACCTAATGGAAGACTATCTCACTTTTTACGCGTAGTATACGATCCAGATGTGTCAAAAACAGCTGGCTTGTATTTGTTTATCCGTTTCAATATAACACTGATGTGTTTGTATATGTTGTTATATTTTCCAATAAGTTTTATTTTATTTCACAATTTATTCGATAATTTAAAAGTTAAAATTTAGCACCTTTGATGAAAGCAGGACTCAGCAAGCACCATCAAAGACTCACCGCAGTTTCAGCAATCAGGTTTGACACCAAAATATATGAGACACTATTGTATATTTGTTGCATGAAAACACATATGATTTATGCTTAATTTAAAGATTAATATTTACTATGTCTATGAAAATGAACCGAATGGTATGGCGGTTAGCAGAAGAAAGAGAGCAAGACAAAGCTGTCATTTTACATTTTAGAAAACAGTGCTGCCACTTCTATTGTTGAGACACTACAATTCTCCTCCACTAAAAGTTCAACATTGTATTGTAATTACATAAGTAAATTATATAGTTAATGCAATTTCCAAAATTAGTTAAGACTGATGTCATGAAATTTAAAAATTAATTCAATTAATCAATTTAAAAGTTAGAACTTAAAATAAATACTAAAATATAGTAATTGTAATTTAATCAAACTCAAGTATATACTCTGATAAGTAACTTGGTGCTTTCCGAGACCGAGTAACTCTCGGCCTCTGTGAGGTTTCTTGTTCCGTTGAAAGTTCTGCCTGTTTGCGTTGTACTGCTAGATCCGGCTGCATTGGTGGCATCAGCTGAGTTACTTCTTCCGGTGGCGATGGAGTTTGCACCTGATCATTTTGACCCGCACGAGAATGTTGAAGTGGTTGTGCAGATACATCTGGATTGTCGTAATGCTCTGTGTGCCCTTGCTGGCAAGTTGTACTTGATGACCATGATACCGGATCATAATGTTTTTCGTTGAAATCTTTATTGAATTCTTGAGGTTCTTTAATTCCGGATGGCTGAATTAAAGTTGAACGTAATTGATTAATATGCCTTTTAAATACATATCCAGTATCAAGAAGTACAAGATAGTGTAATCTACCAAATTTCTTCAGGATCTCTCCTGGTTTCCATTGTCGCTTGTTATTTGCATAATATCGGGATAGCACCCTCTCTCCCACACTTAATTTCCGTGTTCTTGGTAGCATTTGATTATCGATTATATTGTCTTCAAATTTTCGAAGCGCATCAAATTGGATTCTTATTTGTCGGTTTAGATATTGTTCTGAGGGAGTTCTTCCATTTTTCAATGGCGTAGCTCGATATCTGAATAAAACTTCCCTTACTTTTTCTTTCATTGTATAGGTACTATTAGACATAGCCATCAAACGACTTTTAACTGTTTGGATGTTTCTTTCGGCTAAGCCATTTGTGGCTGGATGTCCAGGAGCAATAAATTTTTGAAATATCCCGCACTTTTTGCAAAATTGTGTGAATTCAGCGCTCTTAAAAACTGTTGCGTTGTCTAACACAATTATATTTGGGAACCCGTGTCGTGCAAATAAATAACGTAACATTTCGACTGTACTATATGTTGTAGGAGCAGTTGTGCAACGACCTATTTCCAACCATTTCGATTTGGCATCGACAACAATCAGAAAATATCCTCCTTGAAACGGCCCAGCGTAATCTATATGGATCCGCTCCCAATTTTGTGTTGGCTGCAATCTATACAACCACGGACTAATCTTTCGATGTCCTTATCAATCCCTTTCCAATATACGTATTTCCTTGCCAATTGTTTCATTTTCAAAATTCCTATGTGTGTGTGGTGTAGTTCTTGAAGGACGCTTTGCTGTAGTAATTTTGGAATAACTGCGCGTTGATCTTTAAAAAGTGTGCCGTTGATTAAAGTAAATTCAGATTCTTCGGATGAATTCTGGAATCGGTTTATAATACTGGAAAGCTCCATGTCCCTTGCAGTTTGATTTTTCAAAGATTCGAAATTTATTAATTCATTTGATATCTGATGTATTGAATTTTCGCATAACAATTCCACTTCCTTTACAATATTGTATTCTTTTATTTTTGAAACAATTGGTGCTCTTGAACAACAATCTACGTTGGCATTTTCTGTGCTGCTCTTGCGCTGGATTTTATAATTTAGTCCGGATAAAAATGATGCATATCGTTGAAGCCTAGCTGATTTCATTGCTGGTAGTTTTGAATCCTGATGGAAAATGCGTTCAATTGGTTGATTATCTGTAATTAATGTAAATGATTTGCCACATATGTAATAATAAAAATGTTTTACACTGAAGTACAATGCAAGTGCTTCTCGGTCGAGCTGCGAATAATTTTGTTCAGATTTTGTTAAAGATCTTGATGCAAATGCAATAGGTCTCTCTACTCCGTCGATAATATGTGATAAGACCCCGGCTATACCAATTGGACTTGCATCACAGGCTAATTGTAGTTGCAGTTAAGGATTAAATGGCATAATTGTCACGATTTCGTTGAGTGTTGTTACCTCCGATTGAAGGATTGATTCACGAATTGAGTTGTCAGAAAGTTCACGCATAAATTGTGTACGAATATATAGTTCTGCTACTGATTTATTGCAATCGCACTTGAAACCACAATGGGTTGCACTAGCCTTGAGATCTGTAAGAAAATCTGTTATTGATTGCTCTTGCTTCTGTGCCTTACTTAAAAATTGATGTTGTGCCACCAATATATTTTTCTTGGTGACCAAATGTTTTTCCAAAAGTTCGACTAACTCCTTATATGTTAAGTCTTTTGGAGTTTTTGGAGCCGCCAATGTTGCTTTAATATTAAAATTTCTAATGCCAATCGAGTTCAACAGAATTTTTGCAGTAATATTATCACTGGAAGATAGACCTCTCATTTCCAGGTAATTATTAAATCGTTGCATGTAGATGATAAACGGTTCCTTATTTGAGTCGAATGACTCGAAACTCTGTATGGCTGCAGCATTCGCGGAGACTGATGCTGAAGCATCCCCGCCGCTTGTACCTGCAACTAGCTTGTCGTAGATGGATTTATGCATTTGCAAAAATTGCTGAAATTGTGCCTCATTCATCGTAGATTCGTTAAAAATAGTGATAATGATGCGTGTAGTTTACCTTCGTCGCCAATTCTTGTATATTTGTTGCATGAAAACACATATGATTTATGCTTAATTTAAAGATTAATATTTACTATGTCTATGAAAATGAACCGAATGGTATGGCGGTTAGCAGAAGAAAGAGAGCAAGACAAAGCTGTCATTTTACATTTTAGAAAGCAGTGCTGCCACTTCTATTGTTGAGACACTACAGACACTGTTTCTGTTTGATATTTTTCCTTAGAATGCCGGAGCGCCAAGGGCACACAACCGATCAGCGTTGTACTGGAAATCTGGTCAGTTGACTGATTTGTTTGACAGACAGCGAACATGCTTCTTGGTTGCAAAAATTTCCAATTTTAAGTGTTGCCGTTCTGCAGCAACATTCCACCCACCGTGAATCCTTGCTGGGATTCACTAAAGGTTAAAGCGGCTAGCTTGCAGACAGGGTGGCCGAAATCTCCCTGAGGAGTTTGAACTTCGCCACCTGGGGCGGTAAATACTTTTGTAACTCTTCCTTTGCGCCACTGACCTCGTGGCTGGCTCGGATCGCAGATAATAACAAGTTGTCCTGGTGAAAGCGGCTTCTTTCCATTTTGTCCTCAGCAACAGCTGTGGTAGATATTCTATTGACCACCTTTTTCATAAACGATCCTTAAGGTTTTGCGCAATCCTCAACTGTTTACGCGTAAAAGTTCTGTCCTCCTCTAAAGATGACGTCTCTGTTGAATTGAGACAACCCAATAAAAAGTGGTAAGACGTCAATGGCTCTTCGTCTTCAGAGCTAAGTAGAAAGTCGGTTAATGGTCGGTTATTGATAATATTTTCGGCCTCGGTGAACACGCTGCGAAAGGTTTCTAACTTCAGAACCTCTTCTTTATTTACCTTATTTAGCAGGCGTTTGACGCACTACTGCACAAGTCTTTCCCAGCAACCACCTGCACTTGGATTTGCTGGACAATTGAAAATCCGTTCAATGTTGTTTTTTGCCATAAGGCGTTGAATTTGATCAAAGTCAAATAGTCGGTTTTCTTTGTTTAATTCCTTCTGGGCACTAATAAAATTGGTCCCATTGTCACTTCGAATTCTAACGGGCATACCACGCCGATTTACGAAATTTATCATACAGATTAAAAATGCATCTGTGGAATGGTCCTCAGCGACTTCCAAATGCAGCGCACGAGTTGTTAAGCAAGTGAACAAAGCGATCCAGCGCTTTGCCCTCCGGCGACCTATTGCAATGTTGAATGGACCACAGTAGTCTACGCCAGCGTAACTAAATAGTCTTACAAAGGGCGTGAAACGATCAACAGGTGATTGGCCCATCAATGGCACATTGGGTTTTGCATGCTGCTGTATACAAACTGGACATTCGTTCTTAATCACTTTAAGCAGTGCGCGTGCGTTTGGCAGCGAAAATTTTTGACGCATTGTGTCAATGGTGACTTGATCATTTTTATGGTGCGCTTCATGGTGAAAATATCTCAGAATTAATTTGAAACATAATGTTTTCCTGGCAGTATAACTGGTCGTCTCGCTGAACTTGGAAGACAAAAGGCGTTAGCAAGTCTTCCCTTTACTTTTATTAGTCCTTCGTCTATGGTGTCAAGGCATATATTTCGCTTGATTTTGCTACGCACTTTCCAGTGTGCAAAATGGCAATTTCACGGGTGAAAACTTCACCCTGGATCTGGCGACAAATAGTGTTCTCAGCGTCAAGTAGCTCCTTGGCTGTGAGCTCCCCCTTTTGTGCTGTTTTACCTATCTTCCTTCTAGCGTTGTCTATGAATCGAAATATCCACGCCACGGTTCGCTTTATCTTTAAATACGAAGAAAACTTAGTTAAATTTATAACATTCTCACCTTGGTCGCTTGTGATTAGAAAAAGTCTTGGCTTTTCTTCCGCGGCACAATGCGGTGAGACTATGAGCTGCTTTTCTCGAAGCCAGTGTTGTTCATCCTGTTCTAAAAGATCTGGCTCTGTTGTCCATTTAGACGGCGATTCGAAAATTGGCGGCAGCTTAGCTCTAGTAGCATCATCAGCAGCATTCAATTCAGTTGGCAGCCAGTACCACTGATCCGGTGTTGAGCTTCAAGGATTTCTGCAATATGGCAGGCCACGAATTGTTTGTAGACACTACCACCGTGATGAATAGCACCGTGGAATTGAAAAACACGAAATACGCTGGAACGCTTTCCATCAAACATTCCATTGTTCACACAATTGTGGCGGCAATGGATCATCCCAGAGGAGCTGCAGTTTCCATGTTGACTTTAACAGCAATTTTGTGAATATAGTAAAGTTGGCTAAGAATCCAAATGGGTCAAAAATTGACATGACGATCGACAAAGTTTCTCTCTTAGTTGGTGCTCTTTTGCTTTCTAAGGCGTCTGGCGGAACCTTGTTGAACTTGAAATGGAATTCAAAAGAGCCCTTTAACGAGTTTCTAAACATGCAAAGCACTTTTTCGTTGCCCTGGCGTTTCATATTTATGGCATCTAACTGAGCTGAATCATTGTTGTTAAACTTAAGCTGCAGTGACTTGAGTAAAGTTTTCTCAAGTGGGCACAGAAAAAATCAACTTATTAAACTTAAACTTTTTTGCATAACTTTGAAGATTTATTGACCAATATTATCGCCTTATATTATTTTTTGCAAAATTTAAATTTCTTAAAAGGTTATGAACAAACGAATTTTTAATTGGATGTTTTTTTAAATTGCGATTTCTCAGTAAATATTGGGAAAAAGTTAATGAAATTTTCGTGATAAGACAAAAATTGAGATAAAATTTGTATGAAATAAAGTTTTTATAACAATTTTATTTATTATTTATAAGAAAATTAAGTTTTTAATCTGCAAATAGAATTTAAACCAACTTTTTATATGTTCAGAAACGAAATTTTTGCACAGAATTGTTTAGTAAAGTCTACACAACTTTTACCTGAAAAAAAAATTTTGGTACTTTTCATAAATAAAAAAGTTACGAATGTTTAAGTGTCGCACCTATGCAATTTTACTCCTACAAACCATCCTATAAGAAAAATTTGAATTGTTTTTTTTTTTTTTTTGAATTGCAAAATTCAAATTTTTCTTATCGGATGGTTTGTCAATCTTGTGAGTTTGATTACACTGAGCTCATAAATCTTTCGTCCGTTCATTATCCAAGTGGCTGTTGTGTATCAATCTCTTGACTGTAGAACCCGCAGCTGACGGCTAGCTGACTCTCATGTTAACATTAACTTGACGTGACTGTAGCGGTGGCACTGGATAGGATTGTGTGGCATTGTTTAATGGCATGAAACTAACCACCCTGGCGAGCTCACTAACCTAGTCGGAGAACGTCAGTAGGAAATGGAACGACACTGGCGACATGTCTGCTCCAATCGTACTGTTTTGATGGAGGTAACTTAATGACTAGCTGCTCTAGTAACGTTTGGTTCATGAGATGATGCTTGCAATTTGCTGACTTAAAAAACGCGACGATATTTCTGGCGATGACGTGTTCCAAACGATTTTCATAAATTGCCTTTTCCAGCTGTGAACGTATAAGCAAGTCAGTGCGTCCAAAGCTAAATTGAAGCTCTTCAATCACTTTAGCAGTGACATGATTGCTTTCCCTTGCAAAGATAGGTTTAATCGCATCAAATTTTCCCTGTTGCTATACTTAAACTCATTTGTTGTGACATTATAGTTTGATAAAAACAGTAGCCAGTCTTCAGCATTGCCATCAAGTGGCGACAACAATTTTCCACGAAGTTAAAAATTGAAATGAGCGCGCCATTTTGTGGCATCGGCAGAGACTGAGACGCAAGCGGATCATGTGCATGCAGCGGCAAAGATGGCGTCGTCGACTGCGTTCTAAGCGTAATGCTTTGTTGTTGATTTGTTGCTGCACAGACAGCTTCGATATCCACTCTGGAACGTAGTTGGATAATTTATTGTTGGCTGCGGGAAGTTTCCTGATGAAGGTCCTCCACCGATTCACGCAACGCTGTAATACCTGAAATTAGTACATTCAATTGCTCATTTGCTATAGCGTAGACAGACGGCAGCGTTAATTTGCATTAGCAGACTTAATTCAAATTAACTTGTGAATTATTCCCATTCTAATGCGCATTAGCTCTGATGTAAATGTTCAAAATCAAACTGAATTTCTACTGAATTAAGCTATTTCGATATGGCAACACAGCCGATAATTCTAAATTACTAATGTCATTGTCATTGTCATTGCGAATGTGTCATTATTTGTGACATTGAATTTATTGTTTATATTCAAAAATGGATACAAAGACAACGAAGGTAAGTTATTTCAATTATATTTAGCAAAAATACTTATATATTAAAATCTTAATGCATTTTTTTTTAATTTAAGAAGTCATTATTTGTGGTTTTGTGTGAGAGAATCGTATATGGGAAAGAGAGTGACAAAACAAAATTTGTAAACAATACGTTTTTGCTGAGAAAATCGTATAGGAGAAAAGAGTGACACATTTTTATAGATGCTTTCTATGTGTGTTGAACAAGTCAGCTGTTTTCTAAATGCACAAAACTATCGTCTGTCAGGGTAAAATTTTAATTTGAATTAGTAAATTTTTAATGCGCATTAACGCTGCCGTCTGTCTACGCTATTATACCTTGCTGATGTGACTGGACACCAGCTGCGTCATCTACAAATTCCTCGTCTGACATTCTTACCGATGATTTCCAAGTCTATCAGCATTCAGTCCAGTGGCAAGATCTTTCTTGTCTGCATGTGTTGATGCACATATTTTTAAAAATGGCGTCTAAGTTTCCGAAAAATTCGTTGGGTACGACGTCGGCAGCGGTCGTACAGGCAAAATGGGCGAGGGCAATCCAGCGGTGGTAGAAAGCGAATAAGCAATGTAGCGTGTGCCTGCAGCGGCAGAGCAGTATTTAAAAAAAAATATAAGTCCTAAAGATACAAAACAAAAGAAAAAAAAAAAGATTCTCCTATGTTTCTTATTATGAACAGTATGCTTGCCTGCAGTTGCATTGCTTAGGCCTGTGTTGTTGTTAACAACAAATTTCTTTACCATACCTACCATTGTAAATTTTCATTCGCATTAATATTATTAAGAAAATACTACGAACTACAAGTAAAGTAAATGTTTAATTAATTGGGTAAATATAGAAATAAAAAATTGATGAAAAAGGTGTACATGACACATAAGCAAAAGAAAAGAGTAGAAAAAAAAAGTAAACAATGGGCGCGGCCATTATTAAAACTTTATTTGACGAAACGCTACCACAGCAACACTGCAGCCAAATTGCACCAACAAAGGTGTTGGATGCATTGGAATAAGAAGAACCAAAACAAATGCAATAATGATAATTTCAATGTCAGGGTCATTTGCATACTGAATTTTATATGGGTTTATGTGCGCCTGGTATACTTTTAAAATATGTACAGCGGGAACGGAGATGCGATTTTTTTGAATTGAAGGTCGATAGTAGGAGTTCGTGAACCTCAGACCTTTCAAGGGCATGAAAAAAAAGGAAAAGAAGACTTAATACACATAAAACGTTAGCCTAAACAAAAACGATTTAAAAAAAATTTTGTTGACCAGAAAGGAATCCCAAGGTTTCTTCAGTTAGGGATATTGACCCTAACATTTTTTTTTGCCAAGCACACAGTTCCCGTCCAAGTAGCTACTTTGAGGTAGGTTAGTGAAAATATTGTCGTGAATTTTTATAGGAGAATATATAATAAATTTAATATATCGGCTTCAGAAGGTTGTATAGGTTGGTTAGCGTAGAAATAAGTAAATTAAGTAATCTATCTTTAATATTGACATAATATTTAAGAAATAGTCTTGTCATTTTTTTTTTCTTTTTGATTTTCGGTAAAAGATTTTGTTTTTTTTTTCTATGTTAGTTTTGTTTTAATGCTGAGAAATGTTAAATTATAGAAATGTTTAATGCTTAAGTTTAATCATCAAGAATTTTTTTTATAACAATAAATTTGTGAAGATTTTTCATTTATAAAAACAAAATTTTTTGTCATTTTTTTTTTACTGTCGGAGATCTGGAAGCAAAAAGTAGGTAGCGCAGATAAAACAAAAAAAAAAGAATTGAATAAATATCCTCTTTGTTGCGTAAGGACAGAGTTTAGGGTGAATTAAAGTAAGGAAACGACAAATGACGTGAATGACTTAAAATTTTTTTTTGTTGCTACTTTTTCTATGATAATTTTGTTGGGGTTTTTTTTGTGTGCAGTGAAACATTAGCGGCTGAAGTCGTATATTGCGGAGGGTACATCAAGGATATAACGAGGTGATATAATAAAGTTTTGGAAATAGTTTTTCTAAGGCTTTGGGGTGGTAAAATATAAGTCAGCCACCATGGTATGATGGGTGCGCAAAAAGGCATGACATCAAGCATTGCAATGATATACAAGTATGTGTGTGTGATCGCGAAACAGTTTTTTTGTGCCGAGTTTGCTTTTTTGTTGTTGTTATAATTTTCTAGTTTTATTTTATGTGTCACCAGACACATCGGATGTGTTATGGGGTAAACCACGCCCAGGCACAAACTGAGCTTGCTATGCCGGACGGTTACATCCGATACGACAGCTAAGGGGTTGGTTACAGTAAATGGCGACCAATTTTAAAACTTAGAGGAGTTAGCGCCACAATAAATGGCGCCCAAAGTTAAAATTTTGATTTTATATTTTTAAATTGTATTTATGAAAAAGTAATTAAAATTTACATTAAGTAGGAATAATTAAAAAGAAGAACAGATGTTTACTCGCCGCTATTTTTTTCTTGACTGGTTTGTTTGACGGACGGCGAACTTGCTCCTTGGTTGCAAACATTTTTGATTTTAAGTGTTGCCGTTCTACAGCAACAATATCATCAAAAATGCCAGAACACGCGCAATGCAAGTTCAACTGCAAGTTAATAAAAAAAGGCACATGTTTCCAGATAAAAATAGCTATAACTCATTTCTCGACAGTCAAAATGTTTTCTTTGTGTTTTGAATTGTTTAAAAAATTTAGTTTTTGTAGTCGGAACTTAATCTTTTGCAAACTTTTTTTTGAAGGTCCATTTGAAGTTGAAAAAATGAGTATAGTGTTTTGGTAAAGTGCAGTCACCTCCTACATTAAAAAACTCACTTCTTTTTAGTGTTAGTTCATAGTACAAAGACCGCTTATGTCATATATACAAAAAAAAAAAACTTTTCTTTCATAACAATAAGAAAAATTTTAACCTCATCTTGAACTACAAAATAAAAATAATATTAAAAAACTCGAAAAAACCATCAACTTCCACCAGCTCTACAAAGCGAACCATTTCTCCAAATATGTTTAAATTTTACATTCGCGAGCTTAGAGCAATTGTTTATCAAACTGCATCATTAGATTTACGAATTTCCACCACACCGAAATTGATTTCCGCAACCACTTTTTAGAAATCCCGCCACTGTGCGTTGCAATTTTGTTTACGCGAACGGATTTTACGAGCTTTAAGCCCAATTTCCATGTGATATTATCTTATCTTATCCTATATCAGGGATATCAAATCAAATTTTTGTAAGAAAGAAAAAGCATGCAAACAGAACTTAATGAGCTTAGAGAATGCGAGAGTTAATAGCATACATTTGCTATCTTAATAGCATGTGATTTCCTCCCTGATATTTGATAAGATAAGATCACATGGAAATCGGCCTTTACTATTCAACGGAATTTACGCTGGCGGTATTTCAGTCAGACGCCCGTATTCTGCTTACCCCATTAAAAAGATTTTGTTCGTCGTAAACGTGATGTCGAGAAGGAAAATTTGTTTAGTTCTGGAGTTCATCGTTGTTTTTATATTTGTCTTGTTTGTTGTCGACTTTTCTGGAGTAACTAAACATTTTCTTGAACTTGACTTTAGGTCGACATTTCACTATCCCATGCATGGGAATGTCTTGCGTTATGCACATCAATTACGGTTTAATAAGTTGGTTCATGTTCCTGCAATAAATACCTATAATTATACCATTTTTTATAATTGCGCTCAAAAATGTTCCGGTAAGCAAACACCAGGTGCTCTACGAGTAACGATTTTGATAAAGTCTGCAATGGATCACTTCGAACGGCGAGTCATCATACGGAAGACTTGGGGCTCTGAATATGAAAAGAAAAATCAAGTTCGTACCGTATTTCTTTTAGGAAATAGTAATGATGTTGCTTTAGAGAAACTTGTTCGAAATGAATCAAATCAGTACAGAGATGTAGTCATGGCAGATTTTATAGATACTTATTACAACAACACCATCAAAACTATGATGGGCTTTCGCTGGGTTGTGGAGTATTGTCCGAATAGTACACATTATTTGTTTGTGGATGACGATTACTACGTTTCAATAAAAAATGTTTTACGGTTTATCAGAAATCCTTTGACTTATCCTATGAATATCAAAAATGAGTCAAAATCTTGGCCAAGTAAGGATATCAGTGATTTTAATAATATCGAGCAGCAAAATCGACTACATTTTAAAGAAGACTCTGATAGCTTTAATGTAAATGATTCCAAGTGGCAAAATTTCAAAACGAAGAATTTTGTAAATAATTTTCCTTTAATTGAAGAGAGTCCAACGATCCCCGTGAAACTCTATGCCGGGTTTTTATTAAACTCTTCACCACACAGGCATAAATTGAGCAAGTGGTATGTTGCTCTAAGTGAATATCCATTTAATATGTGGCCACCATATATAACAGCTGGGGCATATATATTATCGCAGGAAGCACTTTTCGAAATGTATTTTGTTAGCTTTTATACTAAAAATTTTAAATTTGATGATGTATACTTATCAATATTAGCATTTAAAGCTGGTATAAATACCACACATTGCTCGGACTTTTACTTTCAGAAAGCAAAATATCTGGATCCACGAAGCTATCGAAATGTTATAGCTTCACATGGCTATGGTGACCCTACAAAGTTATTGAATACTTGGTTGGAATGTTACACTGCTGGATATGCATGAAAAGGAATTAATTTTCGAATCAAAATTAATTGTAAAAATGTAATCTGTAAATAAATATGAAACATTGCCTGTATTATAACTCGTGGTTTTGAAGACGTTTCTTAGGGTTACCAGATGACCAATAGACGAACGTCGAGAAAAATTAAAATTTTTCCCGTTTGACTTAAATAATTCTCGTACTGAAACTTGGTTGGCTTAATTTTACTTTAGCTACCATTCTCCAATTTTCTTTTTGGGAGTAATAGGGAGTTAAAAGTAAAAAAGGAATATGAAAAAATAAGTGTCGCTGGGATCTAGTTTCGGAGATATTATTATTAATTCATTTATTAGTTAGATGTACATAACTGTTACAATTTTAATTCACTTTTACATAGTTTTTTATCAGTTATATAATTAACAATTTATTAAAAATCTAATTAAAATTTGTTTTAATAAAATTTATTGTAAGCCTCTTAAAACTTTGAAAATTACACTCTCTTTTTACGTAGCATGTTAAATAATTTTAAGCCTTGATACATTATCGAATTTTGTGTGCTAGTCCTGTTGAATCATTTTAGCCTAAAGTCTTCGGCTCTTCTCAATTTATATGGCTGAATATCGCCCACGTAAACTAATTCCTCTTGTAAATAATGGGGGAAAATACCATGTTTTACATTGAACACAAATATAAGGACTCTCAGAATAAGACTCTGTTTAACATTTAACCACATTAGCTTTTGTAACATATAACACGTAGGAGTATAAATGTTGCACGCATAGTTTTGCTTAGTAGAATTTGAAGCCTTTTCTTCACATCGCCATTGCACATATATAGAATTGTTGCACAATAATCAAAATTTGGCAGTTTGATAGAGTTAGAAATC
Organism: Tricholauxania praeusta; assembly: GCA_949775025.1. Taxonomy (NCBI): domain Eukaryota; kingdom Metazoa; phylum Arthropoda; class Insecta; order Diptera; family Lauxaniidae; genus Tricholauxania; species Tricholauxania praeusta. Next base: position 106,273,532 of record OX459028.1, read on the forward strand.
ATAACTGCATTTAAGTAATTTATTTATTTTCTAATTCTACTTAAAAAATCAACGTTTTTAGTAATTGTAGCAAAAATGAAGTCCGCGTGCTCATTGAATTTCAACTGTTCATCAATTATAACTCCTAATAATAATAGAGTTTAGCTACTACAGCTATTAGCATTGAAGCTTTATACCAAGTAAAAAGCTTTTTCAATAAATAATGGAATAGCAAAAATTATCATGCACATTAATTTGTTATTTTTTTATAATTTTTTCTTAGCTTTATCGCACTTTCTCAACATACCCACTTAGATCATATGTGTATATTGCATAAATGTAATTGTATGAATTTAATCATATGGTCTAAAGGATAAATGTCAGAAAAAATTTACCCAGCATGCTGTGGGGCTCGGACAACACAAACATAAAAATATACACCACCATTAAGCCACAAATTTAGCTACAGTTAGTTTTCAGTCTAAGCTTGAGTTGACCTTTTGACAAGCTAATGTTATAAACTTCGCAATTATTAACAAGAGTTGTCATGCGATTAAAAGGGGCTGTAGCCATATAATTAGTTCTACTAATCGGTTGGTAAAATAATTGATAAGAGTTAAGAGTACTCCTCCGATTACTATTAAAATGTATGTAGCTAAAAATCTCTGGTGCAGCAAGAGACCCATTTACAAGTTGATGCAGATAAAGTATATCCGCAATATTTCTACGGGAGCTCAAAGACTGCATATGTAGTAACTTCAAACGATCCTCATAAGGAGGAAGGCTTAAAGTGTCAATCCAATTTAAGCCATTGAGAGCAAAACGAATAAAATTTTTTTTGAATTCTTTCAATTCTATTTATATGAATATTATAAAATGGTGACCGTACTTGGCTAGCGTACTCTAAGTGAGGACTCGCTATCTATTATATAAAACTCATTTTTTGTCTGTCTGTCCGTTATGGACGCGGAAACTATCCAGCCGATCGTGATGAAATTTTTACAGTATGTTAGTATTAATCAGGCGGGTGTCATAGGCTATAAAATTTTTATTTAGGGTGCATATTTAGGGTGGCCCTCATACAAAAATATTTCAAAAATAGCATTTTCTTAAAGACAGGTAAATCGATTCTCATCGAACTTACACAACATAGGTTTTATACCAAGAGGCATAGATTAGATCGTAAAATTTTTATTAAGGGTGCATACTTAGGGTGGCCCTCATACAAATATATTTTTTAAGATCATTTTCACGAAGACCGCTTAATCGATTCTCATAAAATGTACATCACGTGGTTTTTATATTAATTATATTATTTTTATTTTGTAAAAATTTTATTTTGGATACATACTAAGGGTGGTCCTCATACAAAAGAATTTTTAAATAGAATTTTCACGCAAACTGCACATCGAATCTACACCACGGTTGAGGTGAGGCGATGCGCACAGGTTAATGCTAGTTGTATTATATAAAGTCACCGTTACTAAAGGGCTATTAAATTCTTTTGCCCACCTCTTAATAAAGCCGAGCAGAGATGAGGATTTTTTACAAAAAAAAAAAAGTCAACTTAGTATCAAAATGTATACCTAGGTCTTTGACTACATCGACACGACAAATATTTTTATCTTTTAATTTATAATCAAATTCCACAATAGTTTTCTTCCTGGTAAAAATCATAGCTTGGCATTTATCAGGATTAAGATGTAAGTTATTCTTAGAACACCAAACTTCAAAGGATTTCAAGTCAGACTGAAGTGGAGAAGTATCACCAACCCTTTTTACGTTCCTGTAAATTTTCATGTCATCTGCATATACTAACAGATGGGAGTTTTTAATAACATGTTTAACGTCATTAATTGCTAAAATGAACAGGAGCGGCCCCAGGTGGCTTCCTTGTGGAACACCTGATATCGCGCTAAATGGGGAGGAAAACACTCTCCTAAATTTTATTTGATACGTACGATCAGATAAATAAGATGCAATCCAGCTGACAAAACTTAAAGGAAATCCAAGCTTCTTTAACTTAAACATAATCAAATTATGTGGTAATTTGTCAAATGCTTTACTGAAGTCAGTGTATATGCAGTCAACTTGCCCACCAGAGTCCAAAGAGCTTAATGCAAAAGAAGTGAAATCAAGGAGGTTAGAAACTGTAGATCTGCCATTAACAAAACCATGCTGACGAGTTGTTATGACTTCACTACAGCACACCTTAACCTGATCGTATATAATATGTCAAAAATTTTCGGTATTGATAACTTAGCCACGGGCCTGTAGTTTAAAAAATCATTTTTGCACCCTTTCTTGAAAATGGGGCTAATGTATGCATTTTTCCAAAATTTAGGAAAATAGCTTTCTCGAATTGATCAATTAAATAAAAAACTGAGCGGCTGACTCAGCACAGAGCTGCAGTTTACTAAAACTGTCGCAGAAATACCATCCGGCCCGGAGTTGAAGTCATCATCAACAGATGAAATATATTTCTCTATGAGGTCAGGAGAGAAAGATATCTCATTAACCGAAACTAAAGGGTCGTTATCCGTATATTCAAAATAGTTGATTTCAGGGCTAAATAAATCCGTAGAAAACGATTCATTAAACAAATTAGCAAACAACCCGGCTATAACTTGTGGGTCGCTAGTGAGCCCATCAACTGTTTTAAACTCAGATGGAAACCCGTCAGATTTTTTTTTAGAATTAATAAAGCCCCAAAAATTCTTGGTGTCATGAAGAATATTCAACCTAACTTTATTCAAATATTCAGAATAAACCAAAGCTGACATATCTTTAAATTCAAGAAACAGTCGCTGATAAGCAACAAGGTCATTACGGTCCTGGCTACAAACGTATTTATTCCATGCCCTATTACGGCCATTGCGAACTTTTTTCAAATCCTTTGTATACCAGGGGTACGAGGAATTATTAACGTACTTCCTTGTATATGGAACTGACAATGCTATGGCAGAAAAAAGTTCACCATAGAAAAATTTAATGCAATCATCAAATGTATTGTTATTAAAAAAAGTGAGTAAGTCGTCTAATTTATTTCTTAAATTTTCATTCAATTTTAAAAAGTCAGCTTTCTTAAAATTGAATTCGTAAATATTAATGGATGAACATGCATTAGTCAAATTTTCATTGTCAGATTGGTACACAATACTCAAAGGTGGATGATAGGAATCTACCGTAGACAGAGCATGGATAGCATTTCTTACAACAACATTGCTACTATTTGTAGCCAAGACTAAGTCAAGTTGTCGTCCATGGCAGTTAGTTATACAACTTACTTGTAAATTTGAAAGTATTTCGTCAACAAAAATTTGTTGTCGAGTTTTTGGACAAGAAGGAGTCCATTTTAGGTCAGGCAGATTAAAGTCACCTGAAATCAAAATGTCGTCATTAGTGTCTAGTTCATTAATAATATATTCTACGGCCATCGAAAGACATCCGTAGACATCTGCGCTACTATTTGGAGTAACATAAGTGTTAAGAATGTATAAATTAGAGTTACAATGTGTAACCTTAACACATAACAGTTCAATATTAGATGCACAGGCTATTTCAACTAATGAACTGGTTTTTTATAGCTAGTAAGACGCCTCCACCAACAGAAGAGAGATCTTCCAAGTGTCTGTCTCTTCTAAAAACATGGAAACTATTATCAAAAAATTCCATATTGAGAAAACTGTTATTTAACCAAGTTTCGGTAAACACGATAATATCCTCAGAGAAATTCTGAGTTGATAAAAAGATATCTTGCGTCTTGGAACGCAAACCCCTTACATTTTGATAGTAAAGGGGTAGCCGTTTCAGTTTTTTGAATTGGAACGGACAGTTTTATAATTTTTTTTCGATTTAAATTCTGAAATATAGATATTATCCACCCATGCTTTAGATTTAAGAATGGCAGAAACATGAGAAGATGCCACTGTTATTTTAAAAGACGCATGTGTTGGTTTATTACCGAGTTTCCTGCAAGAAACGAAGGCGTCGGCAGAGATAGTGTTGGAATGAAGTCGTGAAATGAAAATCAATTTTAACCTTGGTAATGCCTGCAGGGAAACCGTAGGCACAGAGCTATCAATCGCAACATCCACCCGTGGATTGGCAATAACCGAAATTGACAGAGGATTATTTATAGCGGAGGAAGGAGATGGAAGATTGTTACTAGAGATTATATAGAATTTTGTCACGACTGACGGCCGCACCGCCCACCCTCCCCACATTACCCAGATTTTTATTTAATTTCTTTTTAGACTTTCTTTTCTTTTTTAAGGAAATAGCTTGTTTAGGTAAAGTGGAGATCGAAGGAGTGGAAGCAAAAACCATAGCAGCCTCGGTAATAGTTTTATTTTGCAAACTAACATCCGGTGAAGTAGCCTCATTAAGGCTTTTTTCAATTTGGGGAGTTAAGTCTAGATAATTGTTAAGAATATCTCTGAAATTATTATTCAGATTGTTAAGATTTTCCCCAAATTGCTTAATTTTTTCGTAAAAGACCGACGGGGAAAGGGGTCTGCAAGATGGACAGTACCATTGCAGGCCCGAATGGACAGAGCATAATAAATTAGTAATAGATTTTGCTAAGTTTGCACAAGAGGCATGAAACACCTGTTCACAGGGATCTGAACAGGAAAACATAGAATTCAATATATTTTGGCTTTTGCACTGATCTCCTAGAGAGCAAGCTAACAAATTTTCAGAGGAAAAATAATCCATCTTGAAATCGTAAAAAAAAGAAAGCAATTTAAAATATTTTTAGAGCAGTGCAAAAAGGGTTAAAAATCAAGCAAAAATTCACCCGTTAAGCAGCAACAACAATAGCACAACAGAGTTTAAAGTTAAGCTTAGTACACGTACAAAGCATAAAAGAGAATCAAAAACAAAGCTGTTGCACTGCTTACACTGCTCATGCTTGCAGAAAAAAATATTCACATATGTTTGTATGTATGTTCAAATTAAAAAAACAATATTTAATAAACAAAAGCACAAAATCAAAGCAAATTATTACTACTAGCATGCAATTTTACTAGCAACGACACTGTATTAAACACAAGCTTAGAAAATTATTATTTAGCACAATTAAATGACGAAAAATCTAAAAACAAATCACGATACACTTAACAACACAACCGACACTGACTAAAGAACGAACCCAGCAAAACCTTTAACAGTTATAAAACTTAATATATAAGCGTTAAAGTTCTCGTATTTTACCGGTTAAATTTCTTAGAGCATCGGGAAAAAAATAACCACTTTTTCCTATCCGTGCATCCTGTTCTTGCCAATAGTTTTTTTCATAAGAAAAATATTGAAAATAATACAGCTGTCCCTTTCATTTTTACCTGATTTTCTTTCCTCGACATTCCCCAAAAGCAAACAAAAAAAAAATAATTCAAATCTTCTATTTTAATTTATTTATTACAATTCACATAATTGGAATGAATGCAAACTTTCAGTATTACACTTGAGCTTATAAATACAAATATAGCGGCAGTAAGTTGGTTGATGCACATGCATTCAGAGCGAATAGGGCTGGTGACATCTTCGAAGGAAACTTCCTTCAGTTTTTATCATCAGAACAATTCTAAATACATATTAATAAGCAGTTTCAATCTTTGCGAATAATAAACCTAACGTACCTTAGTTTATCAGCAATTTTAATAAAAATATCTTGTTGAGAAAATTTAAAATTTTGGAAATTCTGAAGTTTTAGTTCAGAATTTTTTGACTTTTGTTTGTTTTGATTTTGTTTTTAAAGTCATTTTTTTTCGTTACTATTACTAACTCATTCTAACCAATGGCACTTACTTCAAAAGACTTATATGTGTTTGTTGGCAGCTAAATTTTTTTGATAGTGTGGGTTTTGCGGGTTAGTCCATAATTCAATTAGGTTAGTCATGTTTTGCTGGGAAGTCAGCTGAAACTAAGTTTACTTTTTAATAAATCATTTAATGATGCCCAGCAAAACATGACTAACCTAATTGAATTATGGACTAACCCGCAAAACGCACACTATCAAAAAAATTTAGCTGCCAACAAACACATATAAGTCTTTTGAAGTAAGTGCCATTGGTTAGAATGAGTTAGTAATAGTAACGAAAAAAAATGACTTTAAAAACAAAATCAAAACAAACAAAAGTCAAAAAATTCTGAACTAAAACTTCAGAATTTCCAAAATTTTAAATTTTCTCAACAAGATATTTTTATTAAAATTGCTGATAAACTAAGGTACGTTAGGTTTATTATTCGCAAAGATTGAAACTGCTTATTATGTATTTAGAATTGTTCTGATGATAAAAACTGAAGGAAGTTTCCTTCGAAGATGTCACCAGCCCTATTCGCTCTGAATGCATGTGCATCAACCAACTTACTGCCGCTATATTTGTATTTATAAGCTCAAGTGTAATACTGAAAGTTTGCATTCATTCCAATTATGTGAATTGTAATAAATAAATTAAAATAGAAGATTTGAATTATTTTTTTTTTGTTTGCTTTTGGGGAATGTCGAGGAAAGAAAATCAGGTAAAAATGAAAGGGACAGCTGTACTATTTTCAATATTTTTCTTATGAAAAAAACTATTGGCAAGAACAGGATGCACGGATAGGAAAAAGTGGTTATTTTTTTCCCGATGCTCTAAGAAATTTAACCGGTAAAATACGAGAACTTTAACGCTTATATATTAAGTTTTATAACTGTTAAAGGTTTTGCTGGGTGGCTATTTTCCTAAGTTTTGGAAGGAGTCTTTAATAAGTCCTATTTTTAATAAAGGGTTAAAAAATGATGATTCTAATTACAGGCCCATAGCCAAGTTATCATCAATACCGAAGCTTTTTGTGCGAATTATTTATGATCAAGTAAAGGTGTGCTGTGGTGAAGAAGCAACTTGCAGCATGATTTTGTTAATGGCAGATCTACAGTTTCGAACGTTCTTGATTTTACATCTTTTGCTTTAAGTTCAATTGATTCTGGGTCGCAAGTGGACTGTATCTACACCGACTGTAATAAAGCATTTGACAAACTACCATATAGTTTGATTATGTTTAAATTAAAGAAGCTTGGATTTCCTCTAAATTTTGTCAGATGGATTGAATCTTATTTGTTTGATTGTTCTTATCGAATAAGATTTCGAGCGGTGTTGTCTTCCCCTTTTACATCGTTTTCAGGTGATCCACAAGGAAGTCATCAAAAACTATCATCTGCTTATATATGCTGACGATATGAAAATTTACAGGACTGCAAAGGTGGATGATGATACCTTTGCCCTTCAGTCTGACTTGAAATCATTTGATAAATGCCACACTTTGATCTTCTTTAGAAAGAAAAGTAATGTGGAGTTTGATTATACGCTTAATGATAAGAAAATCTGTCGTGTCGATATAGCCAAAGGTCTTGGTATACATGTTGATGCAAAATTGACATTCAATGAACATATTAACATTATCTGTAAAAAGGCTTCGTCATTACTTGGATTTATAAAACGGTGGGCAAAAGAATTTAATAGCCCTTTAGTAACTGTAACTTTATATAGCACAATTGTGCATCCTCACTTAGAGTACGCTAGCCAAGTATGGTCTCCATATTATAATATACATATTAGGGCGGGATGATGTGATTGCAGCAACTTTGGAGAGTCGTACAAGAATGGTTTGAATGGAGTGTAAAAAAGATTTAAAAAACTAGATTTTATCTTAATTTCAACATAGTAATAAAATACTATGTATTTTTACGAATGTATTTTCATGGGAGTTAACTGGTTTTTAAAGAAACGTCAAAGCTAATAAAGGTGTTCTAGGCGATTATACCTTCTGTCAAAATTCGAAATATATAGCTAACTTTGTTAACTATTTCACTGGATTGATTTTTAAGGAAAAGTCATAAGCAAATTTTAAGGTCGATTTGCGCGGATCAGGGATTGATTTTAGGACCATGGTTTCTAAGAGAAATTTTCCGTAGATTACGATTTTGCTATACCACTTTTGGTTTTTTTCCACCCATATAAATCAACCCGCCCTAATACATATAGATAGAGTAGAAAGAATTCAAAAAAATTTTGTTCGGTTTACTCTCAAAGGCTTAAATTGGACTGACCTCTTAAGCCTTCCTCCTTATGAGGATCGATTGAAGTAATTACGCATGCAGTCTTTGAGCACCCGTAGAAATATTGCGGGTATACTTTACTTGCATCAGCTTGTAACTGGGTCGCTTGCTGCACCAAAGCTTCTTAATTTATTCATTTTAACACAAATCGTAAGAGTAATCGTAACTCATATCAGATATTTTACCAACCAGTCAGTAGAACTAAGTACATGGCTGCAGCTCCTTTTAATCGCATGACTACTCTCATTAACAATTGCGATGTATATAATATTAGCTTGTCAAAAGGTCAACTCAAGCTTAGATTGAAAAATAACTATAGTTGGTTGGTCTTTATGTTTGTGTTGTCCGAGCCCCACAGCATGATGGGTAAATTTTTTCTAACATTTATCCCTTAGTCTATATGGTTAAATTCATACAATTATATTCATGCAATATATACATATGATCTGATTGGATAATAAGAGAACCGCTACGTTCGGTAAAAAAATTAAAAACATTTTTTAAAATAGGTTTAATGGAATAATCGAAATACTTCTATTGGCAAAGTTTAATGATTTAAGTTTAATGATTTATTGCAAGCTTTAATTATCTGACACTAAAAAGGTACATTAAGATGGTAGGAACTGAGATCTGGTGGGTAAGTACTAGAACGGGGTCAATCGTAATTTTATTTCTTCATCAAAGTTTTTGGTAAATGTTGATGTGCTTTTGGACCAGTTATGTGTGGTGATTAAAGTTTTATCTGAAACTCTCTACATCACTGTTTCATATGTGCCACCTAACAGTATCCTGGAATTGTACAAATGTCATGTGGATAATATATCTGCATTAGTTGCCTCTTTTCCTAATGATAAATGCCAATTGATGGTTTTTGGCGATTTTAATCTGTGTGGAATTTCCTGGTCTCAACTGCCTGGTGCTAATTATCTCTCTGCATCTAATGTTCACAGTATTACTGAAATGTATGTTATTGATAAATTTTCTGAGCTTGAACTTATTCAAATTAACCATTGCTTTAATGGTTTAAATAGGTTATTGGACTTAGTTTTTATTTCCAGTAATATTAATTATAACATTTATGTTTCTCCTTTTCCATTATCAGTTCGAACTCTGCATCATGTTCCTCTAGAACTTGAGTTTTCATTTTGCAAATATCTAAGTTTTTCTAACAAAGTTCGTACTTTTCATTTCAATTTTAAAATTTGTAATTTTAACTTAGTAAAAACTGCTTTTAGTAATATTGACTGGGATAGTGAGTTCCTCCACTTAGACACCTTGTCCTGTTTTAATACTTTTAAGAATTTTATTTCGTCTGTTTGTAATAAATATGTACCTAAGGTGAAAGATTGCGTTTTTAAGTTGCCTTGGTATTCGAATGATTTAAAAAAACATAAAAATTACGTACGAAATATTATAAAAAGTATTTAATTACTAAGCGAAATTGCTATTTTTTGAAATACAGACATTTTATGCGTGAATTTAATTTTTTAAATAAATACCTTTACAACCAATATGTTTCTAAATTTGAAGTTAATATAAAGACAAACCCGAAATCTTTTTGGCGATATATAAAATCTAAAAAAGGTTGCTCTAACATTCCTGCTTTGATGTATTTTGGTGATAAATTATCTAATGCTGATTTGCTGATTTTTTTAAATCAAACTATGAATTACCTACTAACCATAATACTCAGGTTCCTGTGTTAGATTTTGGGTCCCTTTCTTTAACTCTTGATGATGTTTTAAAAGGTATTAATGGCCTTAAATCTTCGACTCGTCTTGATGATGATGGATTATGTTCTTTTTTAATCAAGGTGTGTGCGGAAAACTTAGCCTATCCCTTAATGGTAATTTTTAATAATTCTCTGCAAACGGGTGTATTTCTTGACTGTTGGAAAGTTGCCGTTATTACTCCTATTCATAAGGGTGGTTGCAAAAATAATGTGGCAAATTATAGGCCTATCTCTAAACTTAATGTTGTCTCCAAGCTTTTTGAGTCCATTGTAAAAGACAAACTCTTCTTTGCTATCAAAAATATTATTTCGCCTTACCAGCATGGCTTTGTCTCGGGGCGTTCAACTATTTCAAATTTAGTTCTGTTTTCAGAATACTGCTTATCAGCGTTTCAGCAGGGTTGTCAAGTAGATGTTATTTATACTGACTTTTCAAAAGCGTTTGATAAAATATTACACTTCCTTTTAATTAAAAAATGTAAAGCATTGGGCTTTCATTCCAGTTTTTTGAATTGGCTAAAATCATACCTACATAATCGCCAATGTGTAGTAGTTTTTGATAATGCAAGGTCTTTTATTTTTTACGCTTCTTCAGGTGTTCCTCATGGTACCATTCTGGGTCCCTTGTTGTTCGTCGTTTTTATTAATGATATTACTTATTTGATTATACCTTATTTGTTCATTGTAAATGTTTGCTTTATGCTGATGATCTCAAAATCTTTTTAAAAATTAAAAATGATTATGATCCTGCTCTCCTTCAGTCTGAACTTAATAAACTTTATAATTGGTGTAAAGTGAACTGTCTTTTTCTTAATCTTAATAAATGTGTTTTCATGTCTTTCTCTAAGACCATTCGTTCTGTCTCTTCTTCTTACCATATTTCTTATACTACACTTATGTCCGTCTGTCAGTATAAGGATCTTGGTGTTATTTTCGATTCTAATTTCAATTTTCGGCCTCATTTGGACTATATTATTCCTAAGGCTTATGCGATGCTTGCTTTTATAAGGCGGAACGGCTCCTCTTTCAGGGATCCGTACACACTTAAAGTTTTATTTACTAGCCTTGTTCGGTCTAGGCTAGAATATGCATCAGTCATTTGTTATCCCTATTATGTAGTGCATATTGCCAGGCTTGAAAGAGTGCAAAAATCTTTTACTAGGTTTGCTTTACGCTCTCTAAACTTTGAAACTATTCTTCCACCATATGATGCGCGCTGTCTTTTGCTAGGCTTAAAATCTTTGGAAAATAGAAGAAAAATTTTGTCATTACTTTTCTTATCTGACATTGTTTCAGGTGGATTGACTGTCCTGCACTTCTTAGTATGATACAGTTTAATATCCCACGTAGAGCTCTTAGATACTGTGAAACTTTTTATTTAAACACGGTTCGCACTAATTATGCTGCTAATGCACCTATCTTTAGAGTTCTAAAGTTGTTTAATGATATCACTCAAATTCATAATCTAGATTTTACTTTATCCAAAAATATTTTGAGGGTGATGCTTAGTAATATTCTTTAAGTATTTTAGTGATTATTTTAAATTTTGTTTTTCTAGTCTGTAAGAACGCATGTTCATAGATGTAATTATTGAAATAAATAAATAAATATAAAAAAAAATTAGTAATAAATTAATCCATAAATTTTAGTTTTAATTTAAAAAATTTGATTTTATTTATGCATTCAATGGCCCGTATGCATAAAAACTGAGTAAATGCTGCTTTTACTCCGGAGTAAGAAAAACGAGTTGAGTAATAGCTATATGAGTAGAGTAAATGCTCTGAGTAAAAGCCAATATTCGTATGCATAATCTTTTACTTTGCTCGGTTTTCTGACTCTTTTATAATTTTGTATAACTGAGTTTTAAAACGTCAAAGTGAAACGTCAAAACGTCAGATTTGTTGACATGCAAATATTAAAATGCATGCATTTAACTGAATTAGATGCCGAATTCAACAAAGAGAATAGTGAATAAAAGTGCATAATCCATAGCTGGTAAGTAAACAAATGTTTATAAAACAAAAATATCAAAATCATTGTTTTATTTTCACTAGGAAAGAAGCTGCATATACAAACTCTCGCAAAGCCATTATCATCAATCAGAAAAACTGAACCTGTGTCTAAGCAACAAACACCATTCACTCAACCTTCAGCAGCCAGTGACATCTTCTTATGCAGTCTCCGACACAATGGTAAGTAAACAAATATTTAAAGAAAGAAATATCAAAATTAGTGTTTTATTTTAGATAAGAAAGAAAATGCATTCAGAAGACTTTGCGACAGGAAACAACAAGGTTTTGGTGGACAAACAAAACGCATCTTCAGAAAGAAGGCTAAAACCACCAAAAAGATTGTGCTGGGTATGGAATGCACTGCATGCAAATACCACAAGCAGACCCCATTGAAGCGTTGCAAACCTTTCGAGTTGGGTGGTGACAAGAAGAGAAAGGGACATGATTCAGTTCTAAATTACTCGCCCCTGTCGTGTTATGTTGGAACTGAAAATAGTTTTTGTTTTTCCATAAAAGTATTTATACTTTGATTTTCTCACCGTTGCATTGCAGCATTTCGTGATTTCTGCGAAAACACAAGAATATATTTTTTACATTGACAGCAAAAAAGTTTTTTTTGCTTAATGGTTGGAAAATTAAAGCAAAATGCTAAATAAAAACATTTGTATCTACAGGGCTTGGAATACCAATCAACCAGGATCCACTCAACCACCACCAGCCCTACAACAGCAGGCAGTGCTAGCTGTAGCTCCATCTTCTTCTGCGGTCACCGACACAATTGTTTGTGCCGTATTGGGACGTATTTTAACTCATGTACATTTTGGCATGCTCAAAGAAGATGTGCGCAATATAACCTAGCGCAACCTACCGTATCATTATATGCTCCTGTTTCGTGGCAAAGTGAGTGTAGTAAATATCCAATATGATGCATTTAAGTTGAATCAAGTATTTGATGAAGTATATTGAAACAAAATAGTTTTAGTTGCAGGTTGTTCTGGGTGTTGGTTGTGGAACTGTGTTTGCTGCAATAGCTGGTGCTGCTGAAGTTATTGCTGTCGACTGTTGAAATATTTATACGACCGTAAAGAAAGCTGATCAAATCACGGGAACTTTTAAAATGAAATCTAACGAGCGTAATAATCGCGATCTGGATTTTGTCATTGATATTAACTTTAAGGGCGAATTGTCAGACGTTAATGAAAATAACACTTACACTTAGTAGAAAAAGTCTGCGTACAAAATGAAGAAATTTTCTAGTTATAAAAAATCTTCTAAAAAATGAATTTTTTTCCTTCCAAGTTATTTTTAAACTTTAGTGCATTATTTTGTCTTCCTTTTAAAGCAACCTTCTTTAATAAAAGTTCAACAGAAAAATGACAAAAATTCAAATTGAAAAAAATCAACGCCACCTACGACAGAAAAAGTCTGCGTACAAAATATAAAAAAGGGGAATACCCAATGGATTTACAGGAATATTTGGTTTGATTGCTATTGGAGATGCAACCGTAGATCATAATAAGCAAATGAACGTTCTGGTTAGGTATTTTCGCGATTGAAAAGAGTTTAATTTAATAATGGCTACCAAAAGGAAGGAGATTAGTATTAGTGAGAGAAAAATTATTATCGAGCAATGGGAAAAAGGAAAAACTTTTCGCGAAATAGGCGAAATCGTTGATAGAGCACATTCTTCTATCCAACGGGTCGTCAACAACTATAAAACAACCGGAGAACTAGTGTCAAAGCCCAGATCAGGACGTCCACGAAAGCTTTCAACAAGAGAAACACGCAGTATTATCCTGTCAGTGAAATCCAATCCTCGTGTAACTGCTTTGGATTTGAGAAATGACATTGTGCAAAAGTTCCATGAGCATGTTTGTGTCGATACTATTCGCAAAATATTAAAAAAATATGGGTACCGCGGCCGAGTTGCACGCAAGAAGCCACTTGTCTCCAGAACGAATAGACTTAAGCGATTAGCATTTGCAAGGGAATACGTAAATAAGCCGCCAGAGTTTTGGAAACGGGTGATTTTTTCGGACGAAAGCAAGTTCTGCATCTTTGGTATCAAAGGACGAAAGATTGTTTGGCGAAAACAGGGTACTGCTTACAACAAGGAGAATCTTTATCCAACTGTAAAGCATGGTGGTGGTGGAGTAATGGTGTGGGGGTGCATGGCAAGCAATGGTGTGGGCAAAATGGAATTCATTGAGTCTATAATGAATAAAATAGACTACATGAATATTTTAAAGCGCAATTTGGAGCCAAGTGTCGAAATGCTGGGACTCAAGGATATCTTTATTTTCCAGCAAGACAACGACCCCAAACATACGGCAGAAGTTGTTAAGCTCTGGTTGCTTTATAATGCCCCCAAACAGCTTAAAACGCCACCACAATCCCCTGACTTAAATCCCATAGAGCATCTGTGGGATTTGTTGGAGCGTAAAATCCGGGAACACACCATTACTTCCAAGGATATGTTAAAAAAAAAAGATTGCCGGAGAATGGGACAAAATTAGCAATGAGTACACTGCTAAACTTGTTAATTCTATGCCAAAACGTCTCCTGGAGGTCATTCAAAAGAAGGGATACCCAACAAGTTATTGACTATTATATTATTAGCTTAAAAAATAATTTTCACTCACTTTTAAAATTCATGTACGCAGACTTTTTCTGCAATATATAGCGTTGATTTTTCTGTCCTGAATTTTTATATTATTTTCTGTTGATTTTTTATTTAATAAGTTTATGTTAAAATAAAGACTAAATGATAATCTAAAGATTAAAAAAAAACTTGAATTAAAAAAACAATTCTTTCAATTATTTTTCATTAGTAGTATTTTCTTTTTCATTTTGTACGCAGACTTTTTCTACTGAGTGTATATGATGCGTTGATATAGTATAACTACATTCTGCGAAAACACAAAAATATATTTTTTACATTGACAGCAAAAAAGTTTTTTTTGCTTAATGGTTGGAAAATTAAAGCAAAATTCTAAATAAAAACAGTTGTATCTACAGGGCTTGGAATACCAATCAACCAGGATCCACTCAACCACCACCAGCCCTACAACAGCAGGCAGTGCTAGCTGTAGCTCCATCTTCTTCTGCGGTCACCGACACAATTGTTTGTGCCGTATTGTTCGTTTGTACTTATGTAGGCCACAATTTCTCATTAAAATTAAAAAAAATTGTAACAAATTATTAAAAAATTATTAAGACTGTTTCCAGTAAATTTATTGATTTTTTTTTCCCGGTAAAAGAGATTATACGATATGAGATTATATGCGAACATTTAAAACAACCGATACATAATTTAAAAAAGAAAAAGTAAAGCTTTCTTAACAGCCTGAGAAAACTATAGATTATTTACAAATTTTGTTGGAAACTAAGGGTTTCTTAAAATATATTGGTTCAAATTTTAGAAAAAGCGTCATATCTACATCGCTAGGTAAATTCTGAAAGATCCTTTCACCATCATTGATACTCAAAAAAGAATGTAGCTCAGTTAAAAAAAAATACTCATAATAATCCGGGAGGTAGCATTGCATTTCTGATGGTCACTACCTGCATAGTATTTTTTGCAATTGGAGTTTGTATATAGCTAGTAAACGGAGTAAAAGTAAGTCGCCAATGTCGTGGTGTAGCTGGTTGTGAGAGACCAACATAAAATGTGATGCTCAAAAACTCAGAAAGCATGCCATAATTAGAAAAATATATTAAGACCAATGCTGTAGAGGAGATGAAAACACATCGCCCAAAAATTTCCTTGTGATGGTAAATACCGTTTTGGTTGTTGCCTTTATCAGTATTTTCAGAATCCCATTCAAAACCAGGTGGCGTTAATTTGTAAGCGGTCAATGAGCATGATCCGGGTGTAAAGGAGCAAGTTATAACAATTATTTTTGTAAATTGTAAATGTGATTCGTATGCAAATGTAAATTTGTCGCAAAAATGGCACGCACACGCCAATCTTCTTTTGAACTTAATGTTAGCGTTTCATAGTCGGAGGTAGTCAATGTAATAATTTCATCACCATGTTTTTTGGTCTTGCTACTAGTAGTTTCAGCAATTTGATTTTGCTCCTTAGTTTGCTTCTTAATTTCTGCAATTTGTGGGGTTGCACCGTTGGTGCACTAATTTCCATACCCAAAATGAGATCACGAATTTCTGATTGTGTTAGTTAGGCATCGTTTACATTATTCTTTTTGCCATAATCAGCCAAAAACAAGTCCTAAAGTTTCACTTCATCTTTCAGCAATGTACATCGATTAATGTTCACCAAATATGATGAGCTTCTACGATTTTAGCCTTATCTTATGGTTGGACATTTAGAGCGCACAAAATTAAAATTTAATGACTGAATGCGGTATAAGAAATGGCCTTAAGCCAATCATCATAAAGGACCATTTGCGTTCCGTTCCTTACAGAATAAAATCACCAAATTTTTCAACTTTGAGGCAAGCCTAAAATAAATAAACTTAAAATTGTACAAAAATGCTATTTTTTACAAAAAAATTCGAAAAATATCTGAATATAACTTACTAACAAAACAACGAAAATGTTCTGAGTAAATGCCTCGAGTCAACAAAATAGCAGACTCAGGATTTTCTGAGTAAATGTAGCTTTTACTCGCTTTTTTCCGTTTTTATGCATACGAAACTGAGTAAAAGCTATCGTATAACAGAGTAAATACTCCAAACGTCATTTACACATTTTTATGCATACGAAATTTTTTACTCGTTATTTTCAGAGTAAAAGCTACATTTCTGAGCAAATAGTTCGAGTAAAAGATTTTACTCAGTTTTATGCATACGGGCCAATATGTACATAAAATTTTGTTCAATACTTTTGTTTTGTTCGGGACATTCGTACTTACATACGGACGTATATTTGCAATATTAATGTGCATAAGCATAGAACAGCAAACTTTGGAGACTTGCTTTTAATGACCTTACACAATTACAATGAGCTAAAAAGCTGCAACAAACTCAAAAGCAGTTTTGCATAGGAACAATGGAATTTAAAAATGTAGAATAACTCATCACTGCTTTCGAAAAACAACGAGCAGTCACGATCTGAAACAGTTTCGAAATTCGAATATTGAGTAATTGCTCAATTGCACACATGAATATGTACAATGTACATGCGTATGTACATATATAATTAATATGCAAATGAGAACAAGTTAATTTAGCGCACTTTTTGTTATATAAGACCGCTTGCACATCGAATAAATAAAACTGGTTATGCAGTTGGTGAGAGTAATTTGGAACTCTGGAACTCTTCTTCTGGAGACTTAGCTGAAATACGGTTCCAGTGTTTCGTTGTTGAAGTTGTTTAATATATGGTGCTGAATGCCTGCCGCAAGAAGCGGTGGTTCAGTGGTTGCTTTCAAACTGACCTTAAAAATTACTAACATGTTTTAACGTTAATATTACAACAATAATAAATCTTATTTACTATAAAATGTGCTCTAGATTTATGCAAAGCGACAATGTTTTAACACTAAATCCTAAAATTATGCAATGTTTCACCTAAACAGTAAGCTTTTTTGACTTTGGAAGTTAAAATAATCTATAACGGTTTTTCAAAAAATCAAAATTAAAATGTTTTTAAAAAGAATGTTCTTCAGCTAGCACTAGTGCGACTTTTCCTTATCCCAGAATTTAATTTTTTTTTATATATCTGCCATTTTATTATTGTCTAGCAAAAATGTAACAAAAGCCAAAATATATGGAATAAATCTAATAGTAAAGTAAACATATTTAACTTACTGTCTAAAAAAATTCAATTCAAAACTTCTTAACACTATTTAAAAAATATCTATTTACTGATTTATACTATTTTATAATTACATATTGCCTAACAAAAATGTAATTAAAGGAAAAGTAATAAGCTTATATATCAAATCAATTAAAGAAAAAAAAAATTATTAAAATTTTGAAACGCATGAGGAAATACAAATTTCATACAGTGTACGCGTACGACAAGAAAACAAAGCATAAGCAAACGTGGACTTGTTTGTTTAACAGTCGCACATAGTGTAATAATAAAGGTGAAGTACTTAGCATGCAAAGTCCGCGTTGCGGACAATGATGGTAAAAATGAAGTTAGGGTACCTCGTTCTCGTTTTTATGCAGATTCTTACTCTGCACGTGAATTCGAGGTTATTATCCAATCTCGTAACAATAATCCCATTAATGTATTAAGCATTGGTAAGCATATCTACGACAAATATAAAGATTTAGATATTTTTTTCCTAACTTAAAAGAAGGTGAAAGTTATTACTCAAATTGAAAAAGCAAATAAGCTTTAACCTAAAATTATTAGCTTCTTGGCTAGTAATGAAAATACTAAATCCTTTTCTTTTATTCCTGAGGAGTATCCTCTTCTCGCTGCGCCCCGTCGCGCTCTCAAATCTGCCGTAAGCTCCGCCGTGCCTATCAAGAGACAGCGACTTATTGTCGTTGCCCTGAGGAGGCTGAGCGTACGATTGTGCGGACGGTGGGGACTGATGGTCGTGCTCCATCTGATCAAATAGCAGAGATAGCCGACATTGAGGCGGTCATCAAAAACCAGATTAGTACCTCCAGTGTTGAGGAAGTAAAAATTATTAAACCTTTCTTCGAATTCATTATCAAAGAGCTATGTATGTGCGAACAACCATAAAGACCGGGTCACTCGGAGAGATAGCCTGAAACCTATATTCAGTGCTATACTTAAAAATATTAATTTCTCCAATGAAAATCGCTCAGTTTAACTATAGGAGCATAAGAAACAAAAAACTTTTATTGTAATATCTCTTTGATAATGGTATATCCATTGCATGTCTTTCTGAAACTTTTCTATGCCTTCTGACACGCTTTCATTTAAGAATTTTGACCTAGTTGGGCTTGAAAATACCTTCTCTGTTGCTCGTGGCGGTGGCGTAGCCATAGTCTTTGACAAAACTCTTAAAGTCAAATCCCTCAACATTATTTCTCCATCTGAATCCATTGAAGTTTGTGGTTGCGAAGTCACTACGAGTGAGGGTATTCTCACGTTATAATCTTTCTATATTCCACCTAACAGCAATATATCCCCTAGTAGCATCAGGGGAAATTATGAAAACAAAAATCTAGCTTACAAAACAGTGATGTCTTTTAAATAGACGTGTATCAAAATCAATAAGATACTTCGCCTTTGTAGTGAAATTTGCTTTTATAATATCTTGCTAGAACAAGATATAAAATCATGATAAAGAGACCGCATGTCTCTTATGTCTTAATACTGTAGCTATATAAGTCACTTGAAAAACATGACGATTGATGTTTTTAGTGACAAACGAGATAGGGCACATTATTTCCCATTTTTTTGTCAGTTTACCAAAACAAATGAGAGAAAGATATGATTCGCATTCGACATGTAACATAATATATGACAGGTAGCCTAGTAAGTAGTGCGCAGGACTATGAATCGCTGGACATGGGTTCGAAACTGACCTTGCAAATTTGTAAATCGTAAGTAAAAATTAAATTTGATGATAAAATCAAATTAAGAATAGTAAAGTTTCTACAATTGGCATATTAATTAAATTTGATAATAAAATAAAATTATATGCATATAACAAAGTCTTACAAGACTCGGATATTTTTTTTAAAAATGTTTTCAATGTGTCTTTTAAACAGCTCAGAAACTTAATTGAGTCTCTTGAAAGATAACATTGAGGGGAAAGTGCCTTTATACTTCATACGCCAAATGGCTCTTGTAAGCCCCTATAAAGAATTTATATACAGTGGCTCACAGCTTATTTCATACAGTGCCAGTTTTTAAGTTTGTACAGTTGTAATTTCCAAACTAAGTAGAATATTGAAAAAAACTGAACGCCATATTTTGTAATGTTATCTTAAGTCAAATTTTTATCCTTTATTTTTTTTCAAACATTTTTTTGTGTAACTTATGAACTAAAATATAAGAAAAGTGCTTAATTCTATGTCACAGCTTATTTCATGCACCTTCAATATATTAAATTGATGCGTACTAATATTGAATTAAATTACCATCTAGTACTTGGTGTGGTACCCCTTCGCTTTTAGCAGAGAATTAAGACGACTTGGCATGGATTCCACAAGCTTTTGGGTTGTCTCTTGTGTTATTTTGTTCCATTCTTCCAAAAGTGCCCCTTTTAGCCCATCTTTGTTGGAAATTTGATGTTTCCGGATGTTTATTTCCAACATTGCCCACAAATTCTCAATAACATTCATGTCCGGACTTTGAGCGGGTGGCGTCATAAAATGCGGACAGTTCCATATCAGCCAAGACTGCACGATTGCCGATTTGTGCTTAGGATCATTATCCTGATAGAATCGGAAATCTTGGCGTATTCCCAGTTTTTCTGCGCTTTGGAGCAAACTTTTTTTTGAAATGTTTAGGTACATCGTTTTGTCCATGTTTCCCTCAATGAACTCCAAATTTTCTGCTCCTGCTGCAGACATACAGGCCCACACCATAACGCTACCTCCACCATGCTTTACAGTAGGCGTCAAGTTTTCTTTGTTCAGCTCTGTGTTCGCTTTCCGCCACACGTAGATCATGCCGTCAGAGCCGTAAATGTTAAACTTCGACTCGTCCGCAAATATAACAGAATTCCAGAAGTCCGAATTCTTTTGTGCGTGCTCTTTAGCGAAGGCAACTCGACATAGCTGGTTTTTTTGTTGATAAATGGAGCACACGGCGGACAGTTTCTGCACTACAGGTTTTGCCCAGTCCTTGTTCTAGTTCAGTGACCAACTTCGGAGCCGATAACTTCGGGTTATCCTTTATTTTTCGAACAATATATCGTTCGTCAGCCGCATTGAAAATTTTATTGTGCGCGTTTCTACCTTTATTCTGCACCCGGTTTTCATGCACGTTTAATGATACTTTGTACAGTCGCTGGACTCAAGTTCACTATATTAGAAATTTTTCGTCGCGATTCACCGTTTTTAAAATTGTGTATGATCACTTCTCTTTGCTCAATTGTAGTACGGCGACCCATTTTCGCTGAATGATCGACTACACCCTGACATATGCAAGATCACACTAAAATTTTCCTTGAACTGATTGCGTACATCACAAAAAGTACATACAAAGAAAAATTACCGTTACTCGGCGCAATATGTTGGCACGAAAGCGAAATGAAGCGTCTGCATGAAATAAGCTGTGACTTAAAATTACGCACTATTCTTACATTTTAGTTCATAAGTTACACAAAAAAAATAAAGGGTAAAAATTTAACTTAGAAGAATATTACAAAATATGGCGTTTAGTTTTTTTCAATGTTCTACTTAGTTTGGAAATTACAACTGTACAAACTTAAAAACTGGCACTGCATGAAATAAGCTGTGAGCCACTGTACATAATATGTTCTCTTTCTACTTGTCTTTAAAAGGCCTGTAAAAGAAGATATAAGACCTTTTTATGCTACTAGGGTCTACCTCTCATTTAAGTAGAATTCTATATAGCTTAACCTTTTCTTCGCTCATAATTTGTGGCAACTTTAATACACACAACATGTGTTGGGGAAGTGCTACTACTGACTCAAGAGGTAGATAAGTCATGGAGTTCATTGAGGATTTCAACCTATTGCTCCTGAGCAATGGCAAACCTACACACTTTGGCCAAAAAACTTCTTGCCTGGACCTGACCTTTTATTCAGGCAATTTAGGTCTACACTCCACTTGGAGAACAACTAAAAAAACGCTGGGTAGCACTCACTGCGTTATTGAAATCATTCCAGAGATGACTCCCGTTTTGAAAAGTTTTACAAAGTATGCCATCCCCATTTTCATAGATAAAAGTTTCCTAAAGGGAGTGCAACAGAATTAGTGCTATTCTGAGGCTAACACTTAAAAAATTTAAGATTTGTCCTTCAAGAAATAACTTCGAAACTCTTAAGAAAGTCAGGAAAGATTAGAAATATATTCTCAGAACTGAAAAACGTAAGGGGTGGAAGTGTTTTCGTGAACGCATTGACAGCAATATGACAGTAGCTGAGTTGGGGAAAGGAAACTTTGCTAGCCTTTTCTCAGACTTTAATGAGTGTATCTTTGACTTTTGTGACATTTTCGCTGGCCCCATTGTTCCCTTTAAATTTCTTTCACCTCGCTCGGATCATAATGACCACATTCTTCTGCTCCCTCTTACCTAATCGGAACTAGACAGAGCGATTTAAAACTCTAAAAATTTTGCTGGTATTGATGGCATACGAAATTTACACCTTAATTTTTTTAGTTGTGAATATAAAATTAAATTACTCAATATGATCAAAGATGTTCGTTCCAGTGGTTCCATACCTTATTGCTGGTTTTAGTATAAAATAATGCCTCTTAAAAAGAAAAAATGCTCATCTACTATTGCTTCTTCTTATCGCTCTATTGCACTTGCGGCTTCGCTCAGGAAAATTTTTGACCGCATACTTTGCACCCGTATCGAGGGGTTTCTCGAAACGCATGGAAAGCTGAGTAATCTGCAAGCCGGGCTTAGAAGGTGGAAATCTACTACTGATAATACCATCATATTTTGGTCAGCTATTTTTTGGCTTTTTTAAAGGGAGAAAGTGTTGTGGCAGTCTTTCTAGACATTAAGGGGGCATTTGATAATGTTGACATTCGGCTACTATGGTCTAAACTTAATTAACTTGGAATACCCAACAAATTTAAGGATCTATATATTCAATGTGATTATGGATTTGACAACAGACATTCATTTACAGGGGTACCTCAGGGCTGTTTTCTGAGTCCCATCTGCTTTAATATATTGTAGCGAAATTTGGTTTATGCTAGAAAAACTCTTGAAATAAATACACAAAAGAAACTAAACGATACTAGGTAGCATACACCATCTAGCGTAATGGTGTAAAAATAATAAACCGAACAGACGCTGCAGTACACTATTAAAGTCAATGACATAGAGAAATTATCGCCGTCGTACAACGAACAACGCCATCTAGCATCTAGCATAATAGCTAGCTCAACGTCAGTGCGCCATGCTGGTGAATTGTGGATAGTGGTAGAATGCACGCTACAAAGTAGCACTGGTGGGTTGTAGATAATGGTAGAATATACGCCACTTAGAAGGTACTGGATTATTCGAGAGAGTGATGACTGCAGTATAAAAAGGGTTGTCATCTGAGCTGAGGACACAGTAGAATTAAACCAGCGAAGCAGAACAGTTGAGTTAGAACAGCGAAGCAATAAGCAATAAAGTGAATACAGTGTGATCCGTAGTAGAACAAAACAGTTTTCTATACAGTGTTAAATTAATATTAGAATTTGAACATTAATAAAATAAACCATTTTATAACTAAATAAGTTTGTGTGTTTTTAATTGTTACACAATCCAGTGATCGAACTCAGAAAAGTGTGAGAGATCGAAATTATCGTCAAAGAGACAGAAATTTCGTAACAATTGGTGTCAGAAGTGGGATTGTGTAAAAGAATTAACAATCAATTAAAAAAAAAAAAAAAATAAAAATGGTCAAGTTTGAAGATCTGAAAGTGGATCAACTGAAGAAGGAGTTGCAGCAGCTGAATCTGCAATCTACTGGCGGAAAGGTGGAGTTACAGAAACGCTTACGGCAGGCTCTTGAGGCTCAAGGTGTAAACCTGGAAGAGCATGAATTTTATAGTGATGTATCAGAATCAGCAGCGAAAGTGGAAGAAGCTTCTGGATCAGCGGCAAGTGGTGAAGTTGTAGATATGTCAAAGTTCGAGAAAATGTTAATGGCGATGACAAGCAATATCCAGGCCGTTCGGGAAGAAATTTGTCAAAATGCACTGCAAATAGACGAAAAGTTATGTCAAAATGAACTGCAAATAGACGAAAAGTTAAGTCAAAATGCACTGCAAATAGACCAAAAGTTAAGTCAGAACGCGACGCAGATCCACGAGGCTGTTCGAACGGAGGTTGCCAAAATGGTAGATGGCCTCGATGCAAAAGTGACTGAATTACGAGATGACGTTGAATCGTTCAAGGAAGAAGTTCAAAATAATCTTGAAAAAGTTCAAAATAATTTTGAGGACGTTAATAAAAGGATTCAACAGTTGGAAATAAGTGAACCAACCACTCAAGTTATCAGAGAAATCAGCGCAGAGAGACTTAAGGCACCCTCATTCGATGGAACAACGCCATTCAGTGTTTTCAAGCTCCAGTTTGAAACAACATCTGGTCACAACCGTTGGGATAACGAAAGCGCAGCTGCAGCGCTAATTGTGGCATTAAAAGGCGCAGCTGCAGAAGTTTTGCAAACGGTTCCAGTGGCGGAGCAGAAAAATTACAAGGCGGTGATGGATGCCTTACAGCGAAAATATGGCAGTGACCACATGAAGCAGATTCACAGATTGGAGTTAAAAAGTCGTATCCAGAAATCTGGTGAGTCCTTGCAGGAGTATGCTGCGGATATTGAGCGATTGGCACATCTTTCCTATCCTGACGAGTTAAGTGTTGTAGCTGAAAAATTCAAAATAGAGGCGTTTATTGACGGCATACGTGACTCAGAAACAAAACGCGAGACAATGAGGAGCCCGAAGACAACATTTAATGAAACAGTAATGGTTGCCCTCACTGAAGAGATGATTGCAATGACATGCCGCCCATCACTGAAAACTCGTCGGATAGAGGTGGAGGCCGAAAAGAAAAATTCATCGTTCGCCAGCGGTAGCTTCAGCAGAAAATGCTACAACTGTGGTAAGCAGGGACACATGGCACGTGACTGCAAATCACGATCTGCATCACGTTCACCAAGAAGAAAAATTGAAAATCGGATGGAGGTGGATTTTAAAAAGAAAAGTTCATCGTTTGCCAGCAGTAGCTTCAGCGGAAAATGCTACAACTGTGGTAAGCACGGACACATGGCACGTGACTGCGAATCACGTCGTAAACGATCTGCATCACATTCACCAAAAAGAAGAATTGAAAATAGGGTGGACGATGGCGAAAATGGTAGCGGGCAGCAGGCGCGTACGTGGAATCAGGGTTCGATTCCGGAGAGGGAGCCTGAGAAACGACTACCACATCGCAAAGAGTGCCAGCTTGAAAATGCGGATGCATTTTTCCGTCGTCTATGTAAAATTGAATGTTCACGAACGGAAAATAAAGCTGGAACAATTGATGTGCGCCGTTTGAACGTTTTGCCTGAAGAGGAGGTAAGATGGGACCAGCGTAGTGATCGGGATCGTGGTGATCGTGAACGAGAGCGTGAAAGGGAACGTGAAAGAGATTGCGAGCGTGATCGCGAACGGCGTGAAGAACGCAACAGAGAACGAAAGCGGGAACGTGAAAGAGAACGTGAACGAGAGGAGGTTAGAGAGCGCGCTGAAAGAGATAAAGTTGAAAAGGAGGATCCAGAACGGCCAGATAAAGATCGTGAGCGCAGAAGAAGAGAAAGGGAACGCAAACATGAGAAAGAGCGAGAACAAGAGCAGTCACGCCGAGAACGTTCTCGAAGTCGGGAGAAATCTTCTAGACGTCGTTCTAAATCGCGTAAAAAGGAACGTAGGAAAGAGCGTGATAAAGATCGCGACAAGATGAAAGCTCGGTATGACCTGCGAGCAAATACTAAAGGGTTCAAAGAAGGTCAACTAGTGCTGCTACATAACCTACAACGAAAACGAGGCTTGTCTCCTAAATTACAGACTCATTGGGAGGGACCTTACCGGATCATCACAAGGATTAATGATGTTGTGTATCGAATCCAAAAATACCCTGGGGACAAAAGTAAATTAAAGGTAGTCCACATCTAAAGACTGGCACCTTATACTAGGGACGGAGAGACTCTTGTTCGGGACGAACAAGTTTAAGCGGAGGGCAAAGTAACGAAATTTGGTTTATGCTAGAAAAACTCTTGAAATGAATACACAAAAGAAACTAAACGATACTAGCTAGCATACACCATCTAGCGTAATGGTGTAAAAATAATAAACCGAACAGACGCTGCAGTACACTATTAAAGTCAATGACATAGAGAAATTATCGCCGTCGTACAACGAACAACGCCATCTAGCATCTAGCATAATAGCTAGCTCAACGTCAGTGCGCCATGCTGGTGAATTGTGGATAGTGGTAGAATGCACGCTACAAAGTAGCACTGGTGGGTTGTAGATAATGGTAGAATATACGCCACTTAGAAGGTACTGGATTATTCGAGAGAGTGATGACTGCAGTATAAAAAGGGTTGTCATCTGAGCTGAGGACACAGTAGAATTAAACCAGCGAAGCAGAACAGTTGAGTTAGAACAGCGAAGCAATAAGCAATAAAGTGAATACAGTGTGATCCGTAGTAGAACAAAACAGTTTTCTATACAGTGTTAAATTAATATTAGAATTTGAACATTAATAAAATAAACCATTTTATAACTAAATAAGTTTGTGTGTTTTTAATTGTTACACAATCCAGTGATCGAACTCAGAAAAGTGTGAGAGATCGAAATTATCGTCAAAGAGACAGAAATTTCGTAACAATATATATAGATGAAATTTTTGGTGGAAATCACAATGAAACTCATATTTTGGGTTTTGCTGATGATATCGTTATATTCAGTTCTCACACTGATATCTTCAGGGCAAGGGCTGCAGTCCAAACTGCTTTTTCAGATGTTGGTGAACGTCTATCACAGTTGTAATTGAATTTGAGTACCAGCAAAACAAAGGCTTTGACTTTTTCCAAAAAAAAAATTACCAGCTCTTTGGTTGTCTCACCACTGCAATTGGGGGCCAATGATTAAGATTTCGTGGATACATTTAATTTTCTTGGTTTTACCTTTCATAACAGGCTTTTGTCCAGATTTCATGTTGACCGTATAACAAATAGTTGTTTCCACTACATCAACGTTCTGCGCTCTCTTTGTGGTGTGTCCTAGGGCTCTAATCTTCAATGTCTTATCTATCCATATAATTATGATAATATTATAATAATAATTCAAAGTCGTTCATTTCGGTGGAAGTTTTTGTTTTGAATAATGAATTGTGATTTGTTTACAAATACACATGCCAAAATGTCAAACTTTTATAGCAAGAATGACATACATCTCGCTTATTATGGCAAAAATTTGTGAAATTTTATAAGATAGGATCAAGAAAGATAAAATTCATTTTTCATTCTTACAAAAATTTCATTTGATATCTGTTAAATAAGAAGAGTTTTTCCTATTTTAGCAGAAACCGATTTAATTAATTTGATATATTTTAAATTTATAAGCTACTGCTTAAACGGGGCGAGTGCGAAAGTGGTGCAAATTAACTAGCGCGGTAAAAGTAAACGATACGACGTTAGATCGATTGATGCAGCAAGAGAGCGACTGCAATTTATTTTTGGTCTTTTATACAATGTTTACAGAGCTTAAATTACAGTTAGTGCAGTTATGTTTTTTAGTACAACATTATGCATACTTAAGGCCTAAGCATAGAAATAATTAGGAAGCAGTTTAAGCCCTAAGTATAGAAAGTTAAAGAAACTTATTGAACAAAATTTTATAAGTACATAGCTTACAATATTTCAGGTTAAATTCATAATATAAATATAAAGTAAAAAATACGTTATACGTTGACCGAACAATATCCCTGATATGACGGAACCTTAAATGGCGTTTTTATGTTATCTTCATTGATCTTATCTTATCAAATTTCACAAATTTTTTGCCATAATAAGCGAGATGGATATATGTCATTCTTGCTATAAAGGTCGATATATCCGCATGTACATTTGTAAATAAATCACAATTAGACGAAAGTATATGTATATCAACCCATTAAAAATAATACAATGGGTTGTGAATCCGTTAGCGTTCAAAATGTGCTTAAAACTTTTGGGGACAATGTACAGAAGGTTAAGCATTTGTTGATAAAAGCTGTGGAAATATCGCTAAAGAAGATTAGACCGCAGACATATTGGCGGCAAGGGTGAGTGTTAAATAAAGTTAAGCTAAAGAGTAGTTGCCAAAAGCCATCAAACTTACTTAGATGGCCATAACAACCCGTTGTCAGGTTACGGCCGACCTCAATAGCTCTCGCCAGGCGCCTCCGTTTTGCGCGCGCCTTCTCCAATCGTTAATGCCAAGTGCGGTTAGGGCTTCCTCAGCTTGGTCTATCCACCAGAGGCATGGTCTCCCTCTTCGTCGTTGACCAGGAACCTTCCCTTCGAACACCTTTTTCGCTGGAGCTTCTTTATCTATACGATGGACATGACCCAGCCAGCGTAGTCGCTATATTGTTATACGCTTAACTATGTCAATGTCGGCGTAGAGCTCATACAGCTCGTGGTTCATTCGAATGCGATAGTCGTCGCCAACTCGAACAGGACCGAAGATTTTGCGGAGAACTTTCCTCTCGAACACCCCAAGAGCGGCTGCGTCTGTTGTCGAAACCACCCATGCCTCAGCGCCATAAAGAAGCACAGGTAGGATGAGCGTCTTGTAGAGTGTTAGCTTTGTCGATCGAGAGAGAGCTCTGCAACGTAATTGCTTACTGAGACCGTAGTAGCACCTATTAGCAATTGTTATTCTCTGCTTAATCTCCAGACTGACATCATTTTTGCTGGTTACGGCAGTGCCAAGGTAAATGAATTCCTTGACAACTTCTTATTTACAGTTGCCCGCTGTAACATGAGAGTCTAGATACCGTGCTCTCTTGTTGTTGTTAGTAGACATCATGTATTTCGTCTTGCTCTCGTTTACCGTCAAACCCACTTTGGCTGATTCCTTTTCAATAGCAGTGAAAGCAGCAGTAACATCTCTCTTACTCCGACCGATAATATCAATATCATCAGCGTACGCAAGGAGCTGAACACCTTTGAAGAAAATGGTGCCATTATGATGCACACCGGCTTTTCGTACGATCCCCTCCATAATGAATTTGAAGAGATCGCACGAGAGCGGGTCGCCTTGTCTGAAACCTCGCTCGGTATTAAAAGTTCCGGAGAGGTCATTCCCTACCTTGACGGAGCTACACGTATTGCTCAACGTCATCCTGCAGAGCCTTATCAACTTTGCAGGTATACCGAACTCAGACATTGTTGCGTATAGGCAATCCCGCACTGGGTTATCGAACGCAGCTTTATAATCGACGAAGAGATGGTGAGTGTCGATTTGATATTCATGGGTTTTCTCCAGGATTTGACGTTGTTTAAAAATCTGGTCTATGGTGGACTTACCAGGTCTAAAGCCACACTGATAGGATCCGATCAGCGTTTCTGTATACGGCTTCAATCTTTCACACAATACGCTTGAGAGGATCTTATATGCGATGGAAATAAGACTGATACCCCTGTAGTTGGTGCAGATTGTCGGATCTCCTTTCTTTATTACAGGACAAAGCACGCTGAGATTCCAAGCGTCGGGCATGCTTTCCGCTAGCCATATTTTGCAGATGAGTTGATGCATGCACCTTATCAATTCATCGCCACCAGCTTTAAACAACTCAGCTGGCAGGCCGTCAGCACCCGCTGCTTTGTTGTTTTTGAGTCGCTGGATAGCAACTCGAACCTCTTCATGGCTAGGTGATGGTACTAAAAGCCATCAAAGCTAAGTTCAAAATTGTACACTCGGCGGTCTTCATGTGCGGGTCAAATATTGTCTACTTGACATTCGTGCAGAGTCTTTAGCCTTAAAAATGAAAATTGTTATTTTTTAAGAAGATAAAACTGTTTCAAATTGATCGTTTTTGGACCGGAAAATTGTCTTTTTATTTTATTTTATTTTAACTGCAGGTGTTGCATAAAATTTAAATTATTCAAATTCAATGTTTGTACACTGATGAAAAAATGCATCACTATGCAATCATTTTTGTCTTTTAAGTTTTTACATTTTTCATTCAATATAACTTTTTGTCATTTTAGAAATGTGTCAGCGACAGTACTATGTGAGAAGAAGGTTTTTGATGAATTTCATTTCTTTGTGGATTTTCTATTAAAATTAAGAAAAATTGTAGATTTTTATACCTATTCCATTCTAACACAATTATAAATAATTTGTTAAAAATTTGAACCACTTCGATATATCGTATACATATGAATAAATTCGAATAAAATATTAAATTTGTCTTTTTGTGAACAATAAGAAAAACCTGTTATTTAATTTCGATCTAACGACGTATTAAAATGTTAAGTTTTGTACTTTTTGCGCATATCCAAGAATATTTTTAAACTTAAACTCTACATGAACTGAATGTTATGTTAATAAAAAACAACTTAACTTTGTGTGTTATTTATAAAGAAAACACTTTGACAATACAAATAAAATTTTATTTCCATGTAATTTTTTTTTTGGAATTTGTCAAACTTGACACTACATTAAATTATAGCGCAACTATAAAAATTACTGTCAAATTCATAGAATGTAATCAACTTTGATAGATAAAATTCAACAATTTGAACTTTCTTGATCTCCTGATATCACAGAGGACATCAAATGCTATAAAAATAGCACATATGACGCGCTCAGAACAAAAGTGAAGCATAAAATTTGCTAGAGGAAGAGTGAACTAAGAAAATTCAAAGACCAAAAACGAACTTTCGTTCTGTATTGCCTATTTAATTTTGTGAAAACCCAAAAAAAGTGGATACTTAAGTGGGATGTGCACTTAAGCGGGGCGGCACTTAAGCAGGATCCACTGTATGTTTAAAATAATTTGGAAAGCTATGAGTTTTTTTAAATGTTGAAATATTTAAACCAATTTATTTTCGACTAGCTTTCCACCATCTGTCCATTCCTTTAGTTTTTCACAAGTCACATAATTTTTAGCACACATAAGCTCATCAATTAGTTTACTGTAATTAATTTTAATTCGGCTCCTCTTTCCCATAATATATGTCAAATTTCTTTCAAACTCATCCTCACTTATCAACCTCTTTAAATTTAGAATTCCACTGATGTAGATAATCAACACAATTATTATAAAGGCTTTTGACACAATCTCTCATTTTACTTAGGTTTAGGTTTCCTGTTTTTTCAAACTCCGAAATTATTTTCTTGATCATGAAAGGTAAAAAAATTTCATCTCTGCGTTCAGCGAAAAAACAGCGAAAACTTTTGTTCAAATCCAAACCGACAAACGTCACGGTAATTACATTAAACAATCAGCTTTTTAATAGGGATTGCTAATTGAACTACTTACATATCGATCAGCAAAGGGTTCCCGTTAGTAGAAATAGATTTATAATGTAGATTAGTAAATAATAGTAAAGCAGAACAAAAAACAGAACATTTACGAAAACAGAACATTTTTGTAATTTCCTGTTAAAAAAAAAGTACACAGAACGAGCGCCTCAAAAACAGAACTCTTCTGCTAAAAACAGAACGGATGATCACCGTAATAATGTCTTTTCATTCTAAATTCATTATTTTTTTTTTACCGACAGAATAATATGTGCATTGCACTCTAATTTTATGACTCTAAATAAATTTTCTAATACTATTTTATTTTCTACTTTCTGTCGCAAAATGCATTCGCAAACGATTTCTACGAAAAATTTATTTTTGGTGCAGCCTCTTTTCTCTCACCAACACACATATACTTTTAGTTTGGCCGACCCCTTCTTTAAAGCAATCGAATACGAATCGAATCAAGAAATATTTTCTCGTTTGAATGCTTCCATAAAAAGAATTCATGATCTGATATTCCAAATTCCGAGTTAATCACACATATTCTATTTTCATGATCGCATATTTGAATTGCAAGACATAAAATTAAATTGATATTGTTTAATTGTTTCAAATAAATTAGATGACAATCATTGCACTCAAGCTGTGTGACTGTAATACAAAGTGTGTACAATCAACATATTTTACAATTAACATAACAATTATTCTGTTAAAAATGAAAACAAACGTAATTTATTTATCTCATCTCCCGAAATCTTATGTTATTGCATAAACAATACTTTACAAGACAATGAATTTACTGCAAAACAAGAATAGCCGTGTTTTTTGACGTGTTTTTTTATCTCAGTGGCAAAGAACTTCGTCTTTTGTAGTTGTTTTCAATTGACGCACGAACGTGAGCACCAGCTAACAGCACGTATCTGCACAATAAAGAAAAATTTAATTAGAGTAAATCAAAATTTTAAATTAACTACTTTTTTAAATGGCGAAATCAGATAACAAATAAATATTTCATATTTAGCCTGTGTTTTTTCAAATTATTGTTCCAATATAAATATTTATTTTTTCCTATTTGACGTGTAGAGATGAAATATTTTCGATTAAAAATTGGAAACTTTGTGAAACTGTGCTGCCAAATAGCATATTTACCAGCCCAATTGTGAATACTCCAACGCTTATTTGCACGACTCATACAAACATTTTTTTTGCGGGTAACCGCGTAAAAAAAACACGGATAATGAAAAAATAGCGGTATTCACGATCCAGGGCAAGCACTGTGGCAAGTTAGAAAAATAACAATTTAGCAGTGAACTTGCTGAGCACACTTTTAAAGTATGGCAATATTGCTAAAGTAGCAAATTAATCAGCTGTTTTCTGTTTACAAAAAAAATAGATTTGATTTGCCAAGCGGAAAACTTCGATAATTGAATTTTTAATTGAATAAGCTGTTGATAAAATTTAACTGGTAAGTTTACATTTGATCAGCATCGTCGCCTCTTTTAACCAGATTACCAACTTTCATGTTCCATATCCAAACAGAATTTCGCGTTAGAACAAATCACGAACTTAAACGCTTACTTACCACCAGCATTCCATTTTCGATGATGTGCTCTAAAATTTGTGACACGGCGAGATGGAATGCATCTCTTCAAAGGTTTTATCCTTTTTTCCTTTACCATTCTTTTCCAAAGTGTTTTTTTTTTATATAATTATTTCACAAAAATTACTTTTGTTCGACAACGAAAAAGCTAACAGGGTTGCATTTCACTGTTGCAAAATTGCTGTCACATTTAACTCAAGGTTTTTGTAGAGTAAAAGAGCAGATACGTAGCAGATTCACTACACATGTAACTCTGCTCATCTGCTACATCAACTGCTCCCGATCGTGAATACAGTTAAATAAGATTACGCATTGCGCATCTCCGTTATCTTTCATGTCATTTTTGAGCGTCCCCTGGTGGACAGTTAGAGTTGCCATGGAATAAGAAATCTATACTCAAGTTACTTTCTTACTACTAAATTTCCAAAAAAAATACTAATTACTATTATTTAGTCATATTATAAATTTTGGACAAAATCGTGTTTTCCTGTGAAGGTGGCATATTAAAGCCAAATAACGAGCTAATGACTCATGAAACAACTTGATAAAATTTCCTCAGACTTTAATAAGGATGGAATTCAAATAACCGAAAATTATTTAGAAAAACTTGAATTAAATGAATTAAACTGCAATGTCAAAGTAAAAAAAATTGTTTTTCAGAGCTAGGATGTATTTTAGAATAAAGCTTACTGACTTAGATGAAAATGTTTATAAAAGAAAA
Source organism: Tricholauxania praeusta (assembly GCA_949775025.1). Lineage (NCBI taxonomy): Eukaryota > Metazoa > Arthropoda > Insecta > Diptera > Lauxaniidae > Tricholauxania > Tricholauxania praeusta. Next base: position 106,306,789 of record OX459028.1, read on the forward strand.
CGAAAACTTAATAAAACAATTACCTGACTTAGAATTTTTTTTTATTGCTTACAACAAGATCTACGTATTTGTACAACTTATGTGAATAAATAATGGTGAAATAGTCAAATACAATAAAAATATAAATGAAACTATATAGTGAAGTTAAACTCAAAATAAATTATATATTTTCATATAAGCTCAAATTTAGTTAAATTTTTTGTTACAAAGAGTCTATCCCAATCGATATCTTTTTACCTAGGCAAATCGCGGTGAAAACCATTTTTAGCCTGGTGAGTAAAATATTTACTGTGGTGATTAAAATTTCCAATTTTGCTGTCCCATTCGATATTTTTTTACAAATTGATGAAATTTTGACAGCACAAAAATTTCTTGAAAATGAAAGTAAAATTTTTCGACCGCATTTTTATTATTTATTTTAAATAATCAAAATATCCTGTATATGTTGGCCAAGAAACAAACATAACTTTTATTACGTTTTCATAGCTTCAACATAGTTTTTCGCTGCTTTGCCCGCTCCCTCCTCATTGTACAACCTCACATTTTACGGAGTCATTACTGTAGAGTATTAGGTCCATGTACCAAATGTTACAGCTCGGTATAAGTTCCAAGAATAGCAATTTAAGTGTTTTTATTGCTTGGGAGATGCCACGCCCAATGTTCAATCCCGTTCACATTTTGCGAGTAGCTTGGCAGAACCAATGTTTATCCATTTATCAAGTTTCACAACAGTAGCTATCATAGATCCCAAGATATAGCGTTTTAAGTGTTTTTGTTGTATTGAAGTTTCCACGCCCCGTTATCGGAAAATAACAAATCATGTAATGCATTCTTCAACGGGTATGCTGTGGAGTAGCCTAGAGGGGAAACCACTGTAAAAAAAACGCAACAAAACTCTACTTATAGGTGGTGTGGAAATAAGTAATACTTATACACATTCTGATTATAATACATATGTATTATACACTACACGTATCTGAAAAAATATAAATTTCATTTAACTATTTATATACGAAGGTGATCTAATGAATGTTTTTGATTCTTCCTTAACACCATCGACAGTGTCAGTTGGTCACAATCATGTACACTAATTATCTAATATTTGCACTTATAAAACTGAATGAACCACTTAACATAAGCTAGTTTTGGTAAATTACTGTTTGCCGGTACACGAAAAAAATTAAAATTTGGTTATGTTATAGGAATATCATGTATATATATTCATTACCACATGTTACCATCCTAATTTTACATGATGCCATTAACAAATATATAATAATGAAAGCATAAATTATTATCATAATAAGTGTAATGCTAATCAGAATTCTCTCATTATCATAAAATACTGTGTTTAATTTTCTTCAGCTTTCCTTTATTTTTTATAAAAATATATGTTACAATATTCGTAATACGAAGCAGTTCATTAAAAGTTATCAAAACACCGCTGCTCATGCTCAGTAATTGCAGCACGAATTGCTCTATCGATTTATGCGATGATGATAGTTCCGTCACCTTAAGTAAATAAAAATTAATACTCATGTATTCAAATAAAAGGCTATTATTATTTACCATATCAATTAGTACAATGTATATAAAAAGACCAGCAGCTGCTGCAAACATCCATTGAACAGCCTCATGTGACTGCCCAAACATCATTCCAACGAAGTGTAACGAATTTAGCGAAGCACCCTGTTTGCTATGGCTCAAAAAAAAAAATGCTCTACTGTTCTTGCAAGCGGTAAAAGCACGCCACTCAAACGCTTTTCTTTTTTTTGCTGTTTTACTAAGCTATTTTTTTTTGTTACAAGACATACATACATTTTATGCATATACATAGGTATACTAAGCGAAAGAAACAAAAACTGTAAATACATGGCGTGAGTGACTGACGAACGGCGACAAGCAGTAAGCCGAACGCTGAGTGGCAACAGGTTGCCAAAAAAAAAAAAAACGCATCGTACAGTCAGTTGCCGAAAATTCTCAAACGCGCCGGTCGCACAATTAAAGAAGACGGGAATAGAGCAATGCGAATATTTTGTGTAAAAATACTCCGACTTGTGTTAGTTAAACTATTGCTTTTTATTTTGTAAAAAAACTGTTCCGTTCAATAATATTTAATTTAATGTTCTAATACATATCCGCGAAAACGTTCAGTAACAGAGCAACAGCAACAACAAATCACCTGCAAAGTCAACGAAATTGGCGTGAAAGAAAAAGCCAAAAAGGCCAAAATTTTAATACACAATTCTTTTGAAGAAAAATAAAACCTTTTGTATTGACTATAAAGCGCGGCTAAATTTATGTAAATGATTTGAAACAAAAGTGGTGGTCGATAGTTTTATTTGCGCAATTTTAATCTCATAAAAGCAGAAAAGTTTGGAATGCTGTAATAATAAAAATTTTAGTAAACGTACACTTATTTGAATCATTTTAACAACAGAGAAAAACTAAATGAAAAACGATACAAAACGAAAAAAAAAATTAAAAATTCGTAATAAAAATTACATTGTAATAAAAAAAATAAAAAAAAAACAAAAACAAACAAAAGTAGCCAGCATCCAGCTACCAGCAAAGAGGTACCCCAGGAATATAGGTATAATAATTTTCCTTAAATTACTTAGACTCTTTATTTATATTGCATAGATAAAATATTAATGTACCAACGATCAACCAGTTTTCAAAGTATTTTAATGATTTACAACTTAGCTCTTATTTTATTGAAGTAAATAAAAAGAGGATGGAGCTGCTTGTAGAAGTCCACGTAAATGGGAAAAGTTCCTGATCGCCACTCACTTGGGAGTGGCCAGGGATGATTCTTTTGCAAGCAGTTCAAGCAGCTTCCGGCCTTTTTGGCCAAGTATTCTCTGGAGATCCCTTGGACACACGTCCGGGGGTGAGCTAGTTGTGAGAAGGCGAGTCTCTCCTAGACTTAAAACTTGGAATGTGTGCGTAGGGTTTGGGTCCCACCACACATTATCATCATTTCCAATGATAACCAAATCAGCATCGGATAACAGCCCCCACTACGATGACGACCACTGCAAACGAAAAACGGACAATGATTTACGGATATGCACCTGGAATGTCCGGACCCTCCATAGGGAAGGTGCAACTATCCAACTGGCGGAAGCCCTCGTAAAAATATAGGCTGACATCACCGCCATCCAGGAGATGCGATGGAAAGGACAAGGCTGCTCTAAACGGACGAACTGTGGTATCTACTACAGCGGCCATGCGGAGAGGCGTGAATTTGGTTGCGGATTCGTTGTAAGTTGAAAATTACGCCACCTAGTTTCCCGGTTCACGCCAATAAACGAAAGGTTGGCTACGATCCGTATCAAGGCAAAATTCTTCAACATAAGCCTAATTTACGCGCACGCTCCGACGGAGGAAAAGGACGATGCCACCAAGGATGATTTCTACGCGTGCCTAGAGGACGTGTATGACCGTTGTCCGACTCACGATGTAAAAATAGTCCTCGGCGATTTTAACGAGAAGGTCGGAAAAGAAGGCATCTTTAGCGCTACAGTCGGTCAGTTCAGTCTCCACGAGACCACTTCAAACAACGGTCTGAGACTGATCGACTTCGCCGCGGCGCAAAACATGGTAGTTAGTAGTACCAGATTTCAACACCTCGACATTCACAAGGCCACCTGGCTGTCCCCGGATCAAAAAACGAAAAACCAAATTGATCATGTTGTGATCGACGGAAGGCACGCTTCAAGCGTTCTGGATGTGCGTACATTTCGGGGGGTCAACACTGACTCCGACCACTATCTTGTTGCAGCTAAGGTCCGCATGCGGCTATGCAATGCGAAGAATGTACGCACGGGCATGCAATGAAAGCTGGACGTTGCCAAGCTGCAATCACAACGGACTGCCGAGGCGTACTCCGCTCAACTCTCGGTTAAGCTCAACCAACCAACCTCTGGAACCGACGACACCGGTGGACTTTGGACACGCATCTCCCACTCCATGCACGCTGCTGCCGAGGAAGTCATTGGTTTTCGACGCCCACAACCTCGAAACCAATGGTATGACCAGGAGTATCGCGATGCGACTGCTGAAAAAAACGCCGCATACAAGAAGACGCTGCAGTCAGCCGCAACGCGAGCCGTGCGAGAAAACTACCGCGAAAAGAGGAAGGAAGAGAGGCGCATTTTCAGACGTAAAAAAAGGGAGCAGGAAAAGCGTGAGCGTGAGGAACTTGAGGTGTACCAGGGCAAGAAGGATGCACGAAAATTTTATCAACAATTTAAGCGTCTAACTCAAGGTTTCAAGCCCGGAGCATCCACTTGTAGAGACGAAAATGGAAATCTGGTTACAAATACACAGAGTGTACTGAGGTTATGGAGACAGCATTTCTCCAACTTGCTTACGGGCGATGATTCCACCAATTCCGCCCAGAGAGAATGCAGTACGATGCCACCAAACGATGATAACGCAGTGGAAGTACTATCACCTAGCCATGAAGAGGTTCGAGCGACTCAAAAACAACAAAGCAGCGGGTGCTGACGGCCTGCCAGATGAGTTGTTTAAAGCTGGTGGCGATGAATTGATAAGGAGCATGCATCAACTCATCATTATAAAGCTGCGTTCGATAGCCCAGTGCGGGATTGCCTATACGCAACAATGTCTGAGTTCGGTATTCCTGCAAAGTTGATAAGGCTCTGCAGGATGATGTTGAGGAATACGTGCAGCTCCGTCGAAGTAGGGAATGACCTCTCCGGAACTTTTAATACCGAGCGAGGTTTCAGACAAGGCGACCCGCTCTCGTGCGATCTCTTCAATTTCATTATGGAAGGGATTGTACAAAAAGCCGGTGTGCATCATAATGGCACCATTTCCTTCAAAGGTGTTCAGCTCCTTGCGTACGCTGATGATATTGATATTATCGGTCGGAGTAAGAGAGATGTTACTGCTGCTATTGAAAAGGAATCAGCCAAAGTGGGTTTGACGGTAAACGAGGGCAAGACGAAATACATGATGTCTACTAACAACAACAAGAGAGCACGGTATCTAGACTCTCATGTTACAGCGGGCAACTGTAAATAAGAAGTTGTCAAGGAATTCATTTACCTTGGCACTGCCGTAACCAGCAAAAATGATGTCAGTCTGGAGATTAAGCGAAGAATAACAATTGCTAATAGGTGCTACTACGGTCTCAGCAAGCAATTACGTTGCAGAGCTCTCTCTCGATCGACAAAGCTAACACTCTACAAGACGCTCATCCTACCTGTGCTTCTTTATGGCGCTGAGGCATGGGTGGTTTCGACAACAGACGCAGCCGCTCTTGGGGTGTTCGAGAGAAAAGTTCTCCGCAAAATCTTCGGTCCTGTTCGAGTTGGCGACGACTATCGCATTCAAATGAACCACGAGCTGCATGAGCTCTACGCCGACATTGACATAGTTAAGCGTATAACAATACAGCGACTACGCTGGCTGGGTCATATCCATCGTATAGATAAAGAAACTAAAGCGAAAAAGGTATTCGAAGGGAAGGTCCCCGGTCAACGACGAAGAGGGAGACCATGCCTCCGGTGGATAGACCAAGCTGAGGAAGCCCTAACCGCACTTGGCATTAAAGATTGGAGAAGGCGCGAGCAAAACAGAGGCGCCTGGCGAGAGCTAATGAGGTCGGCCGTAACCTGACAACGGGTTGTTATGGCCATCTAAGTAAGTAAGTAAGTAAGTAAATAAAAAGAAATAATAATTTTTGTAAAAAAGAAAATTTTAAAAAAATTTTTTTTTGTTAATTAAAATTATAAAAGAACAGAAAAAAAAGAAAAGAAGAAAAGAAAATGAAATTAAAATCAACTAAATTAAAGCAAAATTAAAATTTTTTTTTAACATGAAGATTTGCTAGGTTAATAATTTTAGGGGAGATGGAAGGGTGGAGATTCGACGATGATGCAGATGAAAGAAAACAATGTAAACGTAAGTTGTAGGGACCTGTGGGATTTTGCTCCCCGTTTGTAAATTTTCCCGAGTAATTTCCGGAATTTAGTTTTTTTTTCTATGCGTACGCCTAGATGCGGCTTTGGGAAACCGCGGCCCTAGCGGGGATGTCTGAGTGCTTGGCACTAAATATTCGCGAGTTCTTTCCGTTATCATGCCGCGCGTAACAGAGATGGCGCCCAACGAAAGCAAGATAAAAATTGCTTTTTTTTATTTTTTAAAACTTTTTTTTTTACAAATAATTTTCAAATTTTGAATTTTTTTTTATTGTCGATTTATTAAAGTTTTTTTTTAAACGCAGGGGCATCCTCTGAAAAGGGATGACGGGGTTAGCGATCCCGCGTATCCCAGCGAATCCTGAAAGCGTCTGTTCCCATATTGGGCTGCTTCCGGGTCAGCGTCTGTACCCTGTCGGACCGCGTCTCCGCCGCGGGCGGAGTCTCGCATAAGTCTAAGTTATAAGTTTGTTTTATAATTAATTATTCATGCGATGCAAGGCTCGGCTCGTGTTTGGGGGGGCATTATGTCCGATATGGGTGGTCCTACCATAACGTTCGGTGCACCAAAGACACAACGGGAGTAGCGGATTTTTTTTTTGTTTTTTCTGTGGTCGTCGCTCTGCTCGGATCTTGCCTCGAAGGCGAGTGGAGTCTCGCACAAGTCCCAGCAACTGGACACCTTTTAAAACCGGTGCTGCGTGCTGTGCGGGGCTCGGCTCGAGTTCGAGGCTGGTTGTAGTGGTTCTGGCAGGAAAAATGAAATAAACAGGTTTTCATTATTGTTTGGCATCGCGGACCTCTGCACTGGCATCTCCCCTAATTAATATTTCATCAAAAGTTTTGTCTAAAGTTCTAGCAAATTTTTTTCATATACATAAAAATATTTTTTGTAATTATTTTTTTCCAACATTTAACATTTTTCCATATAGGTTATCCATCCTTTTCAGCCCTTACAATTTTTTACTAAAACAAAAATTTGTAATTATTTACAATAACAACAATTTTTTTTTATTAATTTTTTCCCCACTGACCTTGAATTTTTTTTAGTGGCACTATATATTTTCCCACTACTAACGACGCAGATACGTCTAGTTCTAATCGGTCCTTTGCTACAGCAACTATACCTCGAGTTGTCCACTCACCCCCTAGATTTTCTGCAGCTTCCATTGTCAGTATTGAGCGTGCGCTCCAGGACTCCGCCATTGTAGAATTTTCTTTGGCAAATCAACCATAATCTTTAGGAGATCAACCAGAATCCTTGACAGGTCAACCAGAACCAACTGATACTGATTCTAACGGGTCAAAATTAAATTTAATCGATATTTCCAATTTTGATACTGTTCAAAATCAAAAGTCTTTTGAGCCAAACCCTCAAAACCCAATTTTTAATATGGCTGATTCAAAGCCCGATACTTTCCGGGAAAATGCTCCCAATCCCGATAATCAAGAGGGTGGCGTAAGAGCAAGTGTCACTTCTGTGGATGCCCTGGTTACACTTCTGCGTCAGGCCATGGTAACCAGTCAGGAAGAGCTAAAAAGGGATTTGCGGGATATAAGATCCACAGTTGACAACTTAAACAGTAGGATGTCTGGTCAAGTACCACAACCTTCTGGAAGCAATCCTCAGCTGCAACCACAACAAGATCATAGACCAAGGTTTGAAAATTTTCCAAAATTACAAGATTGGAAAATTTCCTATGATGGATCTGGCAACGTGGTAGATTTTCTTTTTAAAGCTGAAACGCTTTGTCAACGAACAGGAAAAGCTGATGAGTGGTTTTGGCAATTTATTAGGTAAGATCCTAATGCTAGTTACCCATTTCTTCGTTACTCCATTAAAAAGCAATTTGGCAAATTTGAAAGCGATCATGAAATCTTTCATAGAATCTCATTGAGAAAGCAACAACATAGAGAATCTTTTGACAATTTCTATGATGATGTGGTTTCAATGAATTCTCGCATGAGTCAGCCAATGACAGATAGTGTGTTGTCTGAGATCATGAAAAAAAATTTCACCACCAATCTCAAATATATGCTTTTTAATAGTGAGTCAATAAGTTTGGAGGGATTTCGTGATGTAGCCCGAAAAGCTGAACAATTGCTCCTGGTAACCAAGAATCAAACACCCACTTTTAACCCGCAAAGGCAGGTACACGAAACTGATATCGTCTCAAACGATGATGATAGTAATTTTGAATTTGACCCACAAGTGGAAGAGTTGCAAGTTTCTCGTCGCTTTTCTAAACCTGACTATTCCAAAATACAATGCTGGAATTGTATGGATCTTGGACATTCTTACATTTATTGCTCTGAAGCAATAACTAATATTTTTTGCTTTAAGTGTGGACAAAAAGGAGTACTTACTCCAAGATGTCCTAACAACCACCAGGGAAACCACCGACAGAGCGTGATGGCCACCGGGGACTCACGTTCTTCCCGACCAACCCCGAGTCCAAACTAAACTTAGATAATTTGCAAAATTTTGTAAATTTATCTGCACCAATCAATAACCAAATTAAAATTTTAAAGCCATGTTCCGCGACTTTGCGTGTCAAACCGATTCCGATTTTTCAAGTTTTCAAAACCGAGAGATTTGCTACGAAGTAGCTAAAAATCGAATTTTTAATAATAAAGTCTGCTCAGTAAAAAAATTGAGTAAACTAAAAAAGTGCAGATTGAGCCATAAAAAGCGCAAAAATTACAGAAAAAAAATTGAATCTACCAAACTTTCCATTAATGGTGATGACCGTCCATTTGCCAAAGTCAAAGTTTTTGATGAATATTTGATTGGCTTGCTGGACTCAGGAGCTAGTGTTTCGGTCTTAGGGAAAAATTGTCTGACATTTGTGGAAAAACACAAAATTTTTATAAAGCCTCTAAAAACGTTCTTATCTACGGCTGATGGAAAAAAGCAAAATGTTATTGGTTATTGTGACCTTGCTGTCACCTATAAAAATGTTACAAGAACCACCAGTTTTTATATTGCCCCATCGCTCAGCCAAGAGGAGTATTTTGGAGTAGATTTTTGGCAAGCATTTGGTACAGCTCCAGAAATTTTTCCACAAATAAACTCACTTAGTATTAGTGAAGACCCAGCAGAAACACTTGATTTTCATATTCTTTCGCCAGAAGAACAACTTGATAAAGTTATTTTGCAGTTCCCCTCCTTTGAAAAACTCGGTCTGGGTTGCACAAGCTTACTCGAGCACCATTTAGACACTGGAAACGCTGTGCCAGTTAAATCGAGACATTTTCCTCTGTCACCTCCAAGGCAAGAAGAAGCATATCAGGAAGTTGATAGGCTTCTGAGTATGGGAGTGATTGAGGAATCGAGTTCACCATGGTGTAGTCCTGCAGTTTTAGTGCGCAAACCGCGAAAAATAAGGCTCTGTATCGACTCGCGCAAGCTCAATGACTTGACAAAAAAAGATTCTTATCCGTTACCCCATATCAATGGATTGCTAAGTAGACTTAAAGATACATTTTTCATAAGCGGAATTGATTTGAATGATGCATTTCTTCAAATAAAATTGTCCGTATCTTCAAAAGAAAAAACTGCATTTGTCATCCCTGGAAGACCCTTATACCATTATAAATTTATGCCCTTTGGGCTATGTAACGGTCCACAGACAATGAGCCGCCTTATGGATAAGGTTATTCCATCGAGGCTTCGTGAAAATGTATTTGCCTACTTAGACGATTTGCTGGCTTGCAGCTCGGATTTTGACAACCACATGAAGTTGCTGCGTGAAGTTGCAAAATGTTTAAAGGACGCCAATTTGACAATTAATGTTGCCAAAACCAAATTATGCCAAAAAGAAATTAAGTACCTGGGATACCGCATAGGCCATGGCTGTTTAAAGGTGGACCCTGAAAAGGTCAAAGCCATCGGAGAGTTCCCAGAGCCCAAATCCCCTCGTCAAGTAAGGCGTTTTATTGGCATGGCAAACTGGTACCGATCTTTCATAAGTAATTTTTCAAATTTGGCTGGTCCTTTGACAGACTGTCTTAAAAAGAAACCAGGTCGTTTCCAGTTGACGGAAGAGGCTATTGACTTCTTTAAAAAATCAAAACAGCACTTTCTACAGCCCCTGTGCTGGCTCAACCCGATTTTACACGTGAATTTTCTATTCAGTGCAACGCGTCTCGTATTGGTGTAGGCGGTCTTCTTTTCCAACTCGATGATGACGGTAAGGAGCATCCTATTGCGTTTGTTTCCCAGAACCTTAATAAAGCTCAGCGTAACTATACGTAACCATGTTGGAATGCATGGCCGCAGTGGTATGCATAAAAAATTTCGCCCTTACATTGAAGGCTTACCTTTTCGAGTCATAACCGACCATTCAAGCCTTAAGTGGCTGATGACTCAAAAGGATTTAAATAACCGACTTGCGCGCTGGAGCTTAGCACTGCAGTGCTTCAACTTTAAAAGTGAACACCGCAAGGGTTCTTTAAATGTGATCCCTGACGCCTTGTCTCGTTTCGATGTTGACGAAATTATATCGCAAAACCTTACGTCAGATATCGACATTTCTTCACCGGAATTTAATTCCACTGAATACCAAAATTTACGCAAAATCATTACAGAAAATAAATCCTCATTGCCGGACTTGTATATCAATGAAAATGAAAATCTGGTATACAAGCGTGTCAAGTTCAGGCGGGAATCGAAAATGAAGAAAGTGATTTGTGGCCGCAGAGGCTATAAAATATGCTCACGACTCAATTTTGGGTTGCCACGGCGGATATGTCAAAACACTTGCGAGGGTTCGTCAAAAATACTTTTGGTATTCTATGGTGAAAGATATAAAAACCTATGTCGAAAACTGTGACATTTGCAAAGGTGCCAAACCAACAAATAAAATTTTACGACCACCTATGGGCCAACCTTTTGTAACCGAACGTCCTTTCCAAAGACTTTATTGTGATTTTCTGGGTCCTTATCCCATGAACAAAACCACCAAAAACACTTCTCTTTTTATTGCACTTGACCATTTAACGAAATATATTTTCCTAAAGCCAATGCGTGCTGCAACCACTACGAATGTAATCGATTTTCTTCAAACGGATGTCTTTCCATCATTTGGTGTGCTTCAGTTTATCCATAGTGATAATGGCAGACAGTTCATATCAAAAGATATGCAGCAATTTTTCTCTGACTATTTATAAGCCATATTAAAACTGGCCTTTATTCGCCTCAGGCAAACGCCTCCGAGCGTGTCAACCGCGAAATCATTACAAAACTGAGAATTTTTCTTGAGAGTCAATCCGACCATTGTAGTTGGGATCGATATATTCCCCAAATTCTTTCAATTTTGCGCAGTGACTACCATTCATCGATAAAATGCTCCCAATACTTTGCTGTTTTTGGACAGAATATGTGCCAACATGCTTCGTCTTATGATTTGCTGCAAAAGTTAAATTGCTTAAAAACCGGCGATGTTAAAATTGAAAATAATTCCGATCGTCTCAACCGAGTGCGAGAAAAAATTTGCAAAAACTTTGCAATCGCACATGAAAAGGCTACCAAAACCTACAATACTCGATCGAAACCTGTCAATTATCGCGTGGGCCAGGAGGTTTTTAGAGAAAATATTAGCCAGAGCAATTTTGCAAAAGGCATCAACTCTAAATTCAACCGAATGTTTTTAAAGTGCCGAATTAGGAAGAAAATTGGAAATGCGCTGTATGAATTGGAGGATTTGAATGGAAACTACGTTGGAACGTTTCACGCAAATAAAATACAACCATAAGGCTGTAATTTGATTTTTTTCTCGTACATTGTTTTGTTTTGCCCGGCTTGCTGATGGTAGAGCGTGAGACTCATATTCTCAGGGTTGTGAGTCGAGCCCCACGTTAAGTATAAAGTACGGTCTGAAACCACACATTGTTAAAATTGAAAATTATATTCCTGTTTGTTATTTGTTTTATTTCTGATGAAAGAAAACATATAACAAAGCAGTTTTGTAACGAATTTAGCGAAGCACCCTGTTTGCTATGGCTTAAAAAAAAATATGCTCTACTGTTCTTGCAAGCGGCAAAAGCACGCCACTCAAACGCTTTTCTTTTTTTTGTTGTTGTTTTGCTAAGCTATTTTTTTTTGTTACAAGACAATAAAATGTATGTATGCATATACGTAGGTATACCAAGCGATAGAAACAAAAACTGTAAATACTTACATGGCGTGACTGACTGACGAACGGCGACAAGCAGTAAGCCGACCACTGAGTGGAAACAGGTTGCCAAAAAAAAAACGCATCGTACAGTCAGTTGCCGAAAATTCTCAAACGCGCCGGTCGCACAATTAAAGAAGACGGGAATAGAGCAATGCGAATATTTTGTGTAAAAATACTCCGACTTGTGTTAATTAAACTATTGCTTTTTATTTTGTAAAAAAACTGTTCCGTTCAATAAGATTTAATTTAATGTTCTAATACATATCCGCGAAAACGTCCAGTAACAGAGCAACAGCAACAACAAATCACCTGCAAAGTCAACGAAATTGGCGTGAAAGAAAAAGCCAAAAAGGCCAAAATTTTAATACACAATTCTTTTGAAGAAAAATAAAACCTTTTGTATTGACTATAAAGCGCGGCTAAATTTATGTAAATGATTTGAAACAAAAGTGGTGGTCGATAGTTTTATTTGCGCAATTTTAATCTCATAAAAGCAGAAAAGTTTGGAATGCTGTAATAATAAAAATTTTAGTAAACGTGCACTTCTTTGATTCATTTTAAAAACAGAGAAAAAAATAGCAAATGAATAATCCTCAATTGACGTCTCCTATTTAACGCTTCATAAAGTTAAAAACAAAAGACTACATTAAAATGGACCAATTAAAGTTAAATTATGTAGCTTTTAATAAGTAAATATAATATATGCAATAACAAAAGTGCATTTTTCCCCACAAAGTCAACTATTGTGAGCTGACTCAAAATTAATATTTCGGATAGTGTGTAGTGCTACTGTTTGATTTGCCATAAAATGCAGAATACAACAAACAAACTGAATTTAACTACTATTAGCCAAATCAACATACAGTAAAAAAAAAGCAAATCAAAAACTACAAAAATAAAACTGAAATTTCTTAGACTAAATGAAAAACGATACAAAACGAAAAAAAAATTAAAAATTCGTAATAAAAATTACATTGTAATAAAAATAAAAAAATAAACAAAAGTAGCCAGCATCCAGCCAGCCTCAACGCCAGCATCAACGCCTGCAACAACAACAACATCGCAGCAGCTACCAGCAAAGGAACAGAAGCAACAGCGATGTAAAAACACGGTATCGGTTGCAAATTTGTTAGTTTGGAGAGGTCAAAATAAAAACTATGCTGTTGGTTTCACCAGTTAGTACATCTCTTAAAAATGTGAATAATAACACAGCGCTTCAAATGTTGTATAATGAGATCATTGAACTGAAGAATCTTAATACAGAAGCACTATCAAAAATACAAATGTTAGAAGAGAACAATGTATCACTTAACAAAAGAGTAGAACTTTTAGAAACGAAGCTAAATATGATAGAGCAGAGAAATAAAATTTGTGAAGTCAACATTGTTGGTGTTCCTGATGTTGATAATTTAAATGTAAAAGAGGAGGTTGATAAGCTACTAACGACAATAACTGGTGATGTAATTGATAATAACAATATTATTTCTTGCTACGTGAAAAATATCAAAGCCGATAAAAATAGAAAATTCACGAATATCGTTTGTGTCAAATTTGCTTCGCACTTACTGAAAAAAAAATATTATGAAGAAGATGAGAGATGCCAAAAACAAAATTACTTCCGATATTTTCAATTCGCATAGTAGCAACGGCAATAGCAGCATGCTCACCAGCTATACGCGCATGCTTCTCAATAAGGCAAATGAGCTGAAACGCAACAACAAGTGCAAATTTGTCTGAATTAGAGACTCAACTGTTTTGATAAGGAAAAGAGAAGGTGACAGATTTATTAAAATAATTTCAATTGAGGACTTTACTAAACTAAACAGCGATAATACTTGATGTTTCTATTTAATTTAATTGTATTTAAAAATGTAAAACGTTTTAATTAATAATTCTAAAATAAGTCCTCAAAAAAATTTTAATTCAACAGACAGTCATCTTTCTGATTCTGTTATTTCAATCTGTTTGTGTATAGAACACTCAAATTCTAAGCAATATTCGGGTTTTTCAGTAGTTCATCAAAACATTAGGAGTATGAGAGCAAATTTTGATTCTTTTTTCGCTCACCTTGCGTCACTTGATCATCCTCCAGATCTCATTTTTCTTTCAGAAATCTGAATTTTTGAAGATGAAATATCTTCTTACATTATACCCAATTACACATTTAATGCCACTTGTAACAACTAGTATGCTGCTGGTGGTGTTGGAGTATTTTTTAAAAATAACACTGTAGAGTACGAAATTAAAAACTTTAACTTAATAAGTGCTGACATAATAATCATCAACTACAAGATTTCCAACACTCTATATTGTTTTGTTTGCGTTTATAGGCTACACAAATACTCTATTAAAGATTTTGTATATGAATTTTAAAATTTTTTGTATATCCTAAAGTACAAAAACACAATATTATTGGGTGATTTCAATATAAATATTTTGTCCGATTCGCGTGATGTTGATCATTTCTCATCGGTTCTAGCATTGCGTGGGTTTGATTCTGCGCTGGCAGAACTCACTCGATCTAGTTCTTGTTTAGTTCATATATACATTAGGTATTTGATTTAAAGTTGTCCGATCACAGTCTTACTAGCATCCAATTTGAGTATAGCGTTACTAGGTTAAAACCGCTTATAAAATTAAAAAGTGATAAAATTGATTTTGTCTCTCTTAAATGGAAATTGAATTTTGAAAAGTGGGATGAAGTTCATTCATCTCTAGATCCCTCTGTTGCTTTTGATAAATTCCTTGGTAAGCTGCAATACTACATTTCGAGCTGTAGCCAAACTTATAAAATTAACAAAAAGCTAGAATGTATGAAGAAGTGGATGACGATACCATTACTAAAAAAAATTAAAGTAAAAAATGTACTTCGTGCGTCAGTTAAAACAAAACCCAAATAATGAAAGACTGAAAATTTATTATGGTAAGCTATGTCTTGAACTTAAAACCGATATTCCACGATGTAGAGATTACTACTTCAAAAATAAGCTCTCTAAAAACATTGGCAACTTTAAAAAAGAATGGCGAATTGTAAATGAAGTCCTTAACAGAAACACTTCTGATGTTGATATCTCACTTAAATGCAATAATGAAGTCGTATCTGACCCGGTAGTGCTTTCCAATCTATTCAACGATTTTTTTTCAAACATCGATTTTTTTCAGGATTCTCCGGTTAATACTTCTAACACTTGTTATATAAGCTTGTTAGCTGAGTCTAATAATCAATCCCACAGTTTTTTCTTTGTACCATTTACAGCTATTGAAATTCATAGTATTATTACTTCTCTTAAAACGTCTAACTCCAGTTCCTTAGATGAGGTTTCAAGCTTTATTTTAAAAAATATATTTATGAAATATAGGATGTTGTCCTTCTTAAATAAATTGAGCTTCTTTAGTGACTGTCAGTTTGGATTTAGGAACGGAAAATCTACTGAAGATGCACTTTTAAGACTTACGAGTGAAATTTATAATAGTGTAGCGAAATTTGGTTTATGCTAGAAAACTCTTGAAATAAATACCAACAAAAGAAACCAAACGATATTAGCACCATCTAGCACAAAGTTCAGTTTTTGTACTAAAAATATTAAACCGAACAGACGCTGCAGTACACAATAAAAAAATCGACAACCGAGAGAAATTATCGCCGTCGTACAACGTACAACGCCATCTAGCATAATAGCAACATTCTGGATAATTGTGAGCTCAACGTCAGTGCGCCATGCTGGTGAATTGTGGTGGATTGTGGATGGTGGTAGAATGCACGCTAAGCACTGGTAGGTTGTAGATAATGGTAGAATATACGCCACTTAGAAGGTACTGGATTATTCGAGAGAGTGATGACTGCAGTATAAAAGGGTTGTCATCTGAGCTGAGTGACACAGTTGTATCTAAACAGCGAAGTAGAACACTTGAATTGAAGCAATAAAGTGAATACAGTGTGATCCGTAGTAAAGTAAAACAGTTTTCTATACAGTGTTAAATTAATGTTAGAATTTGAATGTTAATGAGATAAACAATTGTACCGTGTAAAAACTAACTATTGTGATTTAAATAAACCATTTTATAACTAAATAAGTTTGTGTGTTTGTAATTGTTACACAATCCAGTGATCGAACTCAGAAAAGTGTAAGAGATCGAAATTATCGTCAAAGAGACAGAAATTTCGTAACAATTGGTGTCAGAAGTGGGATTGTGTAAAAAAAAAAAAATTAACAATCAATTAAAATGGTTAAGTTTGAAGATCTGAAAGTGGACCAACTGAAGAAGGAGTTGCAGCAGCTGAATCTGCAATCTACTGGCGGAAAGGTGGAGTTACAGAAACGCTTACGGCAGACTCTTGAGGCTCAAGGTGTAAGCCTGGAAGAGCATGAATTTTATAGTGATGTATCAGAATCAGCAGCGAAAGTGGAAGAAGCTTCTGGATCAGCGGCAAGTGGTGAAGTTGTAGATATGTCAAAGTTTGAGAAAATGTTAATGGTGATGATGCAGACAATAAATCAAAATGCACTGCAAATAGATCAGAAGTTAAGTCAGAACGCGCTGCAGATCCAGGCGGTTTATGAAGAAATTGATCAGAGCTTAAGTCAAAATGCACTGCAAATAGACCAAAAGTTAAGTGAGAACGCGACGCAGATCCACACAATGAATCAAAACATTGAAGCTGTTCGAATGGAGGTTACTAAAATGGTAAATGGCCTTGATGCAAAAATGATTGAGTTACTAGATGACGTTGAATCATTCAAAGGAGAAGCACAAAATAATTTTGAGGACGTCAATAAAAGGATTCAACAGTTGGAAATAAGTGAACCAACCACTCAAGTTATAAGAGAAATCAGCGCAGAGAGGCTTAAGGCACCCTCATTCGATGGAACAACGCCATTCAGTGTTTTCAAGCTCCAGTTCGAAACAACATCTGGTCATAACCGTTGGGATAACGAAAGCGCAGCTGCAGCGCTAATTGTGGCATTAAAAGGCGCAGCTGCAGAGGTATTGCAAACAGTTCCAGTGGCGGAGCAGAAAAATTACAGACGGTGATGGATGCCTTACAGCGAAAATATGGCAGTGACCACATGAAGTAGATTCACAGATTGGAGTTAAAAAGTCGTATCCAGAAATCTGTTGAGTCCTTGCAGGAGTATGCTGCGGATATTGAGCGATTGGCACACCTTTCCTATCCTGACGAGTTAAGTGTCGTAGCTGAAAAATTCAAAATAATGGCGTTTATTGACGGCATACGTGACTCAGAAACAAAACGCGAGACAATGAGGAGCCCTCACTCAGGAGACGATTGCGTTGATATGCCGCCCATCACTGAAAACTCGTCGGATGGAGGTGGAGGCTGAAAAGAAAAATGCATAGTTTGCCAGCGGTAGCTTCAGCGGAAAATGCTACAACTGTGGTAAGCAGGGACACATGGCGCGTGACTGCATATCACGTCGTAAGCGATCTGCATCACGTTCACCAAAAAGAAGAATTGGAAATAGGGTGAACGATGGCGAAAATGTTAGCGAGCAGCAGTCATTAAACTAAAGAGAGTCAGTACAGCGGGACGTGAGCTGACTCTTACAGATGATTGCCCCATAGTCATGGTTTCGAAGCTCTGCCGAAATTCCAACAGCCTTACCATCGGTGGAAAAATCAACGGAAGACCATGTGAGCTTACTTTGGATACAGGCGCATCGCATTCAATTGTGACGAAAGACTTATTTGATAGACGACGAGTAACGCCATTAAATGGGATCCAATTGAGAACAGCGACAGGAGAAATTGCGCAAATAGTAGGAAAAGTTACAGCGAGTATTCTTATCGGCAACAAGACTGTGGAACATGATTTTATTGTTGCAAACATCACCGATGAGGTTATCATTGGCGTGGACTTCATGATTCGACACGGGTTCACTTTGGATCTTAAGAAAAAAACGATAAGGTATGCCAATGTAGAGTTGCCTTTAGACATTGGTTGTGGACAAAAATTAACAATTGCAAGAGTCTACATAAGTGAGCGCTGTCGAATTGAACCCAACACCGAAGAAATTATTTGAGCCACAACAAATGAAGACTGTGGGACAAGCCATCTGTGGGTAGTGGAAGCAGATAAGAAAAATGTAAAGAAAGACCTGATTATAGGAAAGACCCTAGTAAACACAGGAACAGACAGAAAAGACCGGTGCGAATTTTGAATTCAACAAATAAGCCAAAATGGATGCAAAAAGGTGAACTTATAGCACAATGTGAGAAAGTTACGGCTGTGATAAATTGTGAAAATAACCAGCAGAACACACAAGGCCCAACTTTAACGAAATCGTCGGCCATGGAAGTATTGACGAAAGAATGGACGAAGGAGTTGTCTACCCAGAACAAAAATAAAGCAAAAAGGTTTCTGCAAAAACATTGGCGGATATTTGCGTCCAAAGGAGAAAATAATGGCCGAACATCAGTTGTCAAACATCGCATTGATACAGGTGATTTTCAGCCGATTCGTCAACCTCCAAGGAGGCTAGCACTCGCTAAGAGAGAAGAAATGACGGGCCTTATAGAAGATATGGCGCGAGAAAATGTCATTGCACCATCAGAAAGCCCATGGAGTTCACCGGTCGTACTTGTGAAGAAAAAGGATGGAAGTATGCGATTCTGTGTGGATTACAGAAAATTGAATGACGTCACTAAAAAAGACAGCTACCCGTTACCCAGAATCGATGATACACTGGATACGTTATCTGGAGCAACATGGTTTTCCACCCTGGACTTACAAAGTGGATATTGGCAGGTGGAAATAGATGAAAAAGACAAACAGAAAACTGCCTTTAGTATTGGGAATGGTGTATGGCAGTTCAACGTCATGCCGTTTGGTCTTTGTAACGCTCCAGCTACGTTTGAACGGTTAATGGAACGAGTTCTTAAAGGACTACATTGGAAGACTTGTCTAGTGTATCTCGATGACATAATCATCATGGGTAAAGATTTTGATGACCACTTGAAAAATCTGGAGGAAGTGTTTGAGCGCTTGGAGGCAGCTGGACTAAAATTAAGTGCGAAAAAGTGCTCACTTTTCCAGCGTGAAGTCAAATATCTGGGGCACAAGGTTACGTCAGAAGGAATACACACAGATGAAGATAAAATAAAAGCTGTGAAAAATTGGCCACGACCATCTAATCTTCATGAGTTGCGAAGTTTTCTGGGTCTATGCACTTATTACAGACGCTTTGTTCCTGGTTTCGCAAATGTTGCAGGCAATTTACATGAGCTGACACAGAAAAATCGAAAATTCGAATGGAGTGGGGCACAGGAAACTGCATTCCTAAAACTGAAAGAATTACTGTCCACAGCGCCAATAATCGCGTACCCAATACCCGGCAAAGAATTTGTATTGGACACCGATGCGAGTGGCCATGATATTGGAGGAGTTTTGTCCCAAATCATCAATGGTCAAGAAAAAGTCGTCGCATACTTCAGCAAAATTCTGTCGAAACCTGAGAGGAATTATTGCGTAACTCGGAGAGAGTTACTGGCAGTAATGGAATGCGTGAGACACTTCCATAAGTACTTATATGGACAGCACTTTCTCCTGAGGACAGACCATGCGGCATTAAGGTGGCTACTTCAATTCAAGAATCCTGAAGGTCAAACCGCACGGTGGATAGAACGCTTGCAGAGCTATGATTTCACCATGGAACATCGCAAAGGAAGCCAGCATGGAAATGCGGATGCACTTTCCCGTCGTCCATGTAAAATTGATTGCGGTCATTGTTCGCGAACAGAAAATAAAGCTGGAACAATTGATGTGCGCCTTTTGAACGTTTTGCCTGAAGAAAAGTGGACAAAAGAGGAGGTAAAACGGAACCAGCGCAATGATACAGATTTAGCAACTATAATAAAGTATAAGGAGCTGGGTAGGAAACTGGCGTGGCAAGAAATTTCAAATGAAAGCCAAATCTGTAAAGCATACTGGGCGCAATGGCAAAGTTTGGAGTTGCATGATGGTTGTCTTTACCAAATCTGGGAAAGCGAGTATGGTAAAACTCGCTCAAAACTGCTGGTTATTCCAAAGCCAAATTTAAGGAAATAATCGAGGATTATCACAATGGATCGAGTGGTGGACATCTGGGCATGACGAAAACCACAGAGAAAATAAAGAAACGGTTTTATTGGGTAGGATGCCAAGAATCAGTTGCTGACTGGATCCGCCGTTGTGACCAATGTGCAATTGCTAAAGGACCAAGGCAACGCACTCAGGGAAAAATGCATCAGTATAACGTTGGAGCTCCCTTTGAGAGAATAGCCATGGATATAGCGGGACCTTTTCCAATCAGCAATGCAGGAAATAAATACATCCTTGTGGTAATTGATTATTTCAATGTGGCAGACATTTGCATCAAAAATTGGATTTGCCGATATGAAGCTCCACTTAAGTTGCATTCCGACCAAGGAAGAAATTTTGAGTCGACACTTTTTAAGGAGGTTTGTGACATGCTTGGAATACAGAAGACACGCACCACAGCTTTGCATCCTCAGTCCGATGGCATGGTCGAAAGGTTCAACCGTACTCTAGAGGAGCATTTAAAAAAGGTTGTTGATAAAGGACAAAAAGATTGGGATGAGCATCTACCAATGTTTCACTACAGTCACGCCAGCAAAAGCCATTTTTGGTACAGACTTAAGGCTTCCAGCAGATTTGAAACGACCCATGCTGACGATTACATGTCGCGGAAAAGAGAAAAACTAGCAGATATACACGAGCTTATCAGGAGACGTACTCAATTGGCTAGCGACAAGATGAAAGCTAGGTATGACCTGCGAGCAAATACTGAAGGGTTCAAAGAAGGTAAACTAGTGCTGCTACATAACCCACAACGAAAACGAGGATTGTCTCCTAAATTACAGACTCATTGGGAGGGACCTTACCGGATCGTCACAAGGATTAATGATGTCGAATCCAAAAATACCCCGGGAACAAAAGTAAATTAAAGGTAGTCCACATCGAAAGGCTGGCACCTTATACTAGAAACGGAGAGACTCTTGTTCGGGACGAACAAGTTTAAGCGGAAGGCAGTGTAGCGAAATTTGGTTTATGTTAGAAAACTCTTGAAATAAATACCAACAAAAGAAACCAAACGATATTAGCACCATCTAGCGCAAAGTGCAGTTTTTGTACTAAAAATAATAAACCGAACAGACGCTGCAGTACACAATAAAAAAATCGACAACCGAGAGAAATTATCGCCGTCGTACAATGTACAACGCCATCTAGCATAATAGCAACATTCTGGATAATTGTGAGCTCAACGTCAGTGCGCCATGCTAGTGAATTGTGGTGGATTGTGGATGGTGGTAGAATGCACGCTAAGCACTGGTAGGTTGTAGATAATGGTAGAATATACGCCACTTAGAAGGTACTGGATTATTCGAGAGAGTGATGACTGCAGTATAAAAGGGTTGTCATCTGAGCTGAGTGACACAGTTGTATCTAAACAGCGAAGTAGAACACTTGAATTGAAGCAATAAAGTGAATACAGTGTGATCCGTAGTAAAGTAAAACAGTTTTCTATACAGTGTTAAATTAATGTTAGAATTTGAATGTTAATGAGATAAACAATTGTACCGTGTAAAAACTAACTATTGTGATTTAAATAAACCATTTTATAACTAAATAAGTTTGTGTGTTTGTAATTGTTACACAATCCAGTGATCGAACTCAGAAAAGTGTAAGAGATCGAAATTATCGTCAAAGAGACAGAAATTTCGTAACAATAATTTAAATGTGTCAGATACTCAGGCTTGCCTATTCATTGACATCACTAAGGCGTTCGATATGGTAGATCATACTTTATTGCTGAACAAACTTTTCTATGCTGGTTTTAGAGGCAGCGTATATGATTGATTTGCATCGTATTTAAATAATAGGAAACAAATGGTTAAAATCAAGAATTGGCTTAGTAGTGTGAGGTACAATAATTTAGGTGTCCCTCAAGGTTCCGTTTTAGGCCCAACTCTGTTTTTGATCTATGTAAATTCATTATTTTTTCGACCTTTTAAAGGAACTCTTACTGCTTTTGCAGATGATACTGCCCTAACCTATTCGAGCAGAAGCATTTTCAATGTTTATACGGATGCCAACCATGATCTTGATTTGTTAAGAAAATGGTTTGAGAGGCATAAATTTCTTATTAGTAAGAAAACAAAGTTCATGTTATTTAATATTAGAGGTACAACATGCGATATTCTACCTTTAGTTTATCATTCGCCCAGTTGTTCGAAATTCTGCTTATTTGATATTGGTCATGGTGTAACTTTTAACGAAGATAGTTGTAACGATAAATGTTTTGAAATTGAGACAGTAACTAATTTTAAATACTTGGGTATCACTCTAGACAATAAACTATGTTGGAATCACCATAAGCTATACCTTAAAAACTACTCAAATAAAGTTGTGAGGCAATTATACCATCTCAGTCTTTACTGTGATCAGGCAATTTTAAAATTGGCTTATAACGCATTACTTAAATCTAAACTACAGTATGGACTTTCCTGTTGAGGAGGTGTTTATTTTAATAAAATTTAGCCCCTTTTTATTAAACAAAAACATGCGATTCGCATTATGTGTAAAGCTAATCGGAGAACTTTCAGCTTTAATCTTTTTAAATCTCTTAATATCCTCCCTTTGAGACATTTATACTGTTATAAAGTCCTAAATTTTTTTTTTTGAAAAATCGGGTTTTTATTCTGTTAGATTACAAAAAAATTATAAATTACGAGTAAGCGCTGATAATTTTGCAGTTGTTTCTCCAATTGTTAAAACGCATTTTTCTCGGTTTTACCTTGTTACTGCACCACGTTTATTTAACAAGATACCAAAAGAAATTAGATGCGAAAGAGTGAAATCAATTTTTCTAAATTCTGTTAAAAAATGGGTCTTTTCTTGAAATTACTCCACCATTGAAATTTTTTTTAATGTAATAGCATAACTTGAATATTGTTTATTTATTTCACTTAATAAAATAACTTATTATATTTATTAATGTATTAATCAAACTTTTCGGCATGTATGTTTTCCCCATCAAATTAAATTGTGAATTATATATGTACTACATTCGCCTCTTGTCTTTTAGACAACAGAATGTTTTAAACTTCATCAGGAAACTTGTACTTAATACTATCTTGTGATAGACTTACACATTGTAATTAGTTTTCTTATGAAATGAATCAATAAAAAAAAAGATTTGCTGGTTGCCTGGTAGCAATAAAAATTAATTTTACAAATGCAGCTCAAATGTAAAATAACTTAATAATTGTTTTTTGAATTTGAGTGAAACAAATCGTGATAATTTGGTTAAATTGTTCTATTTTTTTTAAATACCATACCGAAAAATATTTCATGTTTTTTGTTATTATAAAATATGATTCAATTCATGGTGAATTATCTTGTTGAATTATCTTGTTAAACTCGATTCCATGTCATTTTCACGAAAGCGATTTCACGAATGGTCATTTTCACGAATGACCATTTTCACGAATGGTCATTTTCACGAATTACCGTTTTCATGAATGATTATTTTCACGAAAAACCATTTTCACGAAAGCGATTTCACGAATGGTCTGTAGTGGCTAGTTACTACACTTACAAAGAGCAAGATAAAATTTTGTACTATTTCCGGATGATTTCATACAATATTTAATGCTTTACGTATATTTTGATTATGAAGAAGGATGAAGAAGGAACTTCTTCGAAATATTGGGTATTTCAAATTTTAAGAATTAATAAATAAAAATTGAAACTGATTGACCTATTAGCCAAAATAAAATAATCAAAATATACTTAAACGAAAAAGGTCGAATAATTATTTAAAAATTTATGATATAATGGATAGCACGCCAAGAAGTCAACAAACAATGGGATTATACAGCAAGCTAAAAAGAAAATACAGCAGCAATATAAGCAGTGCAATAAAATCATATGACAGAATTAACAAGACAAGTGCGAATACTCAACAATTACTTTCTTAATTAAATGCAGAAAAGGAGGAATTATTCCTGATTTTTTATTCAACACAACAAAAAACGTCGAGAACATTTTCAAAAGAAACAAAGAGATCCCGCCAATATACAAAACACGATTACAAAAACACATACAACATTTTCACAACAAACTACTCTTAATTGAGCAAAAACACGACCTTCTCAAAAGCACAAAAATCAAACGTCATACGACAACAGCAACTATAAAAGCAAATTTAACCAGAGATGGCTACGAACTCTTTATGAAGAGTGAAACACATTTATATGAAACCTTGCTACTCAAATCCAAAATAACCCATCTAAACAAATTCAACAAATTACAACAACAGCACATGGAAAAGTTCAACATTAAGTTAAACAGAGAGTGGTTTAAGAACATGACGAATTCGATAATAACGACAAACATACAGTGGCTTCTCTCGCTTGGACCCAAGTACGCGCTACCTATGACTAAAGAACAATTTCCCTTATTTAAGTGCATCGCGGATGGTGAAAGCTGCATACAGACGATTAAATAGAAAGAAGATCAAGAGACCGCCAGAGTTAAGTTATTGATGCTGATAAACCAAGACAAACAGAAGCATAAGTTGGACGCGAGGGACAAGTTCATTAAAAACACAGTGGAACAAACAAAACAATTTTTAAAGGGAAATGTGATAGTAGTTATGTATAAAAAAGAATATAATGACAAAATGAGCACAATTTTCGAAGATTGGACAACATACAGACGTTTAAAAAAAGACAAAACATCTGCTTTACAGGGAAAAAACAATGAATTTGCAGACAAACTTTTTGACAATAAACATATAACACTCAAAGAAAAATTCATGATAAAAAGGAACACCGCCATTGCTCCACGAATTTACGGACTACCCGAAATTCATAAAAAAGACATGCCTTTAAGACCGATCTGCTCCTCCATTAATTCACCATCACATGGATTGTGTAAATATATCACAAAAATTTTAAAAAATTTGACAAGACTCTTTTTATAACGTAAAAGACGCAATAGATTTTAAAAATCGTGTACAAGACAGTTATATTTTTGATGACGAAAAAATGATATCCTTTGACGTAGTTTCTCTATTCCCTAGTGTACCAGTAAATTTAGCATTGACAATTATAGACAAGAAGTGGAATACAATTAAAACTTTCACGACAAAAACTTTTTATTGACAATAATTATTTTAATTTTAACGGACAAACTTATACACAAATGAAAGGCATGCCTATGGGTTCACCAGCCTCGCCTATAACAGCAGACATCGTTATGGAAGAGTTATTGGACAATTGTATGAGTAAAATTGACATTAAACCTAGAGTACTGACAAAATATGTAGATGACATTTTTGCAATTGTAAGAACGGATACAATTCAGGAGATTTTAGACGAGCTAAACAAATTTGACCGAAACATAAATTTTACTATAGAGGAAGAAGAAAGCAACAAATTGACTTATCTTGACACAATTATCGTTAGAATAGGGAATCAATTAAAACTTAATTGGTATCAAAAACCCTCAGCATCAGGACGAATTATTAATTTCTATTCAAAACATCCCAAAATGACCATACTGAACACTGCAGAAAATTTAATCAGAAGAGTATTGACAATAAGCGACAAAGAATTTTTTAATGACAACATTGACAAAGTTAAGGATATTTTACTTAAAAATAGAATAAATAAAACCTCTTTTTTTTTGACAACATAAAAATTGCAAACAGAACAGACAACATAGTTGAACAATTTTATAGCAACACTAAAGATAAAATAAACAAACTTGACAAATCGAAAATTATTTACAAAATTCCTTGTAATGGTGACGGGTCCAACGTATGCCATAAAGTATATGTTGGTACTACAAAAACAAAACTTAGGACAAGACTCTCAGGACACCGATCTGACCAAAAAAATAGAACAGGACAAGTTCCTAAGACAGCACTCTCAGCCCACTGTGCAGAATTCGGACATTATCCTAACTTTGACGATGTGAAGATCTTGCAACAAGAGAACCAATATGACAAGCGACTAATGATAGAGATGCTTCACATTATTAATACTCCCACTGACCTGAGAATGAACTTTAAGAGTGACACCGAAAATTGTGCTCACATATATAGGCACTTAGTTAATAATTAATTTAGTTCAAATTTTGACCTCATTAAACTTAAATGTAAGTTCAGTACCATTGTCTCGTTATTTTTTGTTTATGTTAGTGAAAGTGTTTAATTTTTATGTTACTTTTTAATAATTTATTGTGATGTTTACTTATTGTTGCATATTGTAATTTTAGTGACCCCTGAGGATGAAGAAGGAACTTCTTCGAAATATTGGGTATTTCAAATTTTAACAATTAATAAATAAAAATTGAAACTGATTGATCTATTAGCCAAAATAAAATAATCAAAATATACTTAAACGAAAAAGGTCAAATAATTACATATTTAAAAATTTTGAATGCTTTACAATAGAAAAATAAACCAATATTGTACTGTAAACTGTAATATATATTTAATGTTGTACAACAGAAAAATAAACCAACAACTGTTAAATAATTTTCGTGAACATAGTCGCTCGTGAAAATGGTCATTCGTGAAAATGATCATTCGTGAAAATGGTCATTCGTGAAAATGGTCATTCGTCAAAATGGTCATTCGTGAAATTGCTTTTGTGAAAATGGCCGATAGCCGCTAAACTCAAATTAGGCCGCGGTTACACTGGATGCGGATTTTTGTTCGTACGAATTCGTATGTATTCGTAAGAATTGCAAGAATTGAACAAATGCATGTGTGTATATGAATGCGGTTACAGTGGCTACGCATGCTTCGTGCGTATTCGTACGAATCTGTACGACTGCTTTGATGCGAACAAAAAATTTTGTTTTTCATCAGAACAGTCGCACGAAAACAAGGAGAAAAACAGCTGATGGATTGAACTTCAACTGAAAGTATGAACGAAGTCGCGTCTAATGTAACCACTCTGTTCAAATATATTTGCACGAACAAATTATTAAGAATTCGTACGAACAAATTTCCGCATCCAGTGTAACCGCGGCCTTACGCAACCCAACAAAGAACATAAAAAATCGGACAACGCGTGCATTCAGCTATGATTATGTAATTTGGGAATGAGGTGGCCTATATCAGCTGATTTTGACAGAAAACTGCCTTTAAAAAAGAAAAAGAAATTTGTCATTTAGAATTGCCGCTGCCATGATAATTGTACTATGGATTCCAATATCAAAGTTTTTGTTATACTAGCCGTGTTTTTTTTGACGCGGGTATAAGACAGTTATCTCAGTGGCAAAAAAAAAACGGCTATCGCCGCTTAATTTTTTCGTAAGTCATATTTGGCAGCACTGCCGTAGGCAACTGTCAAACATGAACTGACAACTGAACTAAATCAAAACAATCCACTTTCTTTGGAATTTTCTTGACGAAGATGCTTAATCTTTCCAGACATCGAATGGACGTTTTACAACAAGAGGTTTGTATTGAATATAAAAGCGAATTGTTTCGACTCCAACTCCTAAGTTCTTTATTTACAATAAAACTTTCTTTCTCCTAGGCTGAGTCACAAAGTCAAATTGCTTGAAAGCTGGTCATGTCGGAAGCAGTTTCGATATTGACGCACATATGTTTATGCTTATCCACTCTAGCTCAGTTCTTATGGAAGAACCATTTCCGATTGTAAAATGGGAATCCGTCAAAGGTCATTTACGTAATGAACTGCATACCGGAACATTAAAGCCGAATCCCCTGACGTAGCTTAAATGAAGGACAAATAATTCTCGCGATTTTTAATAAAAATGTTATGATGTGAATCGTCTTATCATGATTGTTGTGCTAGTAGTTGTTTCTTATTGTTTTTGTTCATAAATACATAGTTAACATAAGAATTCTTTAAATTAGTTTTTTTGTTTTCCGGTAAAAAAAAGGTTAATATGCAAAAATTTAAAACAAACAACGCACCCTTTTAAAGGGAATAAATTAAGATTTCTTACCACATTTAAAAAGTTCCAGACATAAACACATATTTTGGAAAAAATAGCGGTTAAAAGAAAAGTTAGCCAACATTTGTGTAAAAATCATCATATCTCCACAGCTTCAGGTTAAATTTCAAAGATCTGCATGCCATTTTTGCAGGCCATTACATTATCTTTCATCTGACACTCATACTTTTCATATTCATTCAGGAGTTCTCAACTTATAATGATATATCCAAAACCAGATTCGAACGACATTACATATTACTTATTTATCCTTAGAATTCAAAACCAAATAAAAAAGCTTTTTGCAATAAAAATTGGCAAATTGGACTTAAAGTAAACTTAAGCCAAAGCATTCGTGCTGAGTTAAGTTAAATTAAGTAAATTAAATAGTCCCTGCGCTGTTACTTTACATTTTAAATTCCAGTTTAAGTGCATATAGAAACATTCATATATATTTATCAATATCATTTCATTACAGTAGTTATATACATACTACATATACTATATTAATATATAGTTCAAAATGTTAAATATAGTAAATAAATTAATAAAAGTATGAATTCAATACACAAATAAATACGTTAATGCGAACATTTCGTGAGAAAGCAACATATGAAGAGCTGAGATGCAAAATCCGCAAAGTCCAAAAACATCAAAATGTGAAATATTGTAAAAAAAAAAAAAATTTTTCCACAAACTTTTGATTGGAAAAATTTATGATAAATTATTTTTACCAAAACCCGCCAAATCCACATTTCTGAAAGTCAACCCCCCAAGTCCAATTTTTCATTTAAAAAATGCGGCTTTCATAAATGCAAGTAGAGTTCTATGTTATTTTAACATGGAAATAATATTGTGTAATTAAAATTTTAATCTACATTTGATGTTTTATGATGATTTTATGATTTTATTTGATGTTTTAATGTTTTGAAATGAATTTAAACTTAGCCATTTTTAAAAAATGATTTCGAAACCTTTTACCATTATTTCAAAATCTGCCAAGTCCCGAGGTTACACTTTCAAAACCAGCCAAGTCCACGGTTTTAATTCAAAACCCGCCAAGACCACAGTTTTTGTTTCAAAACCCGCTTAGTCCAAAAGTTCTTCTATTATAGTCCTTATAGATTAGGTCATAAAATGTAATCAAAAATCAGGATTTCAATAACTTTTCACAACTATTACAATGGATCAATCTACTTTTTTTACTATAGTTAAATTTCAGTGGAATACAGTTTTATCGTTTTTCACAATAATGCAAAATATGGACTTGCATCTCAGCTCTTCATTTCTTATAAAAAAGAAAATATCTTTCGAGATACTTGAGTAGACGCACTTTTTCAATTTGCCGTTACATAGCCTTCTCTAGCTGTTGTACTGTTGTGGGTTTCTACCATTTTGCAGATCAACTACCCCTGGTTCCAGTAGTTGTGCTGGCAGTCTTTTATGCTTCAGTCAATTTTCTTTAGATCGAGCAGAAAATTAACTTCCGTTTGCCAGACAAGTTTGTCTTTTGTAGTTGTTTTCGATTGACGCACTTTTTCACCTTGCACCAGCTAACAGCGGGTATCTGCACAATGAATAAAAATTTAATTAAAGTAAATCAAAATTTTAATTAACTACCATTTTAAACTGCAAAACTGGATTACAAATAGATATTTCATATTTAGTCTGTGTTTGTTCAAATTATTGTTCAAATATAAATATTTACTTTTTCTTATTTGACGTCTAGAGATGAAATATTTTCGATTAAAAATTGGAAACTTTGTAAAACTGTGCTGCCAAATTGCATATTTACCAGCCCAATTGTGAATACTCCAACGCTTATTTGCATGACTAATATTGAAGCTTCGATTATATCGCCGACTAATTTCTCATACGTCAAAAAAAACACCGACTGTGAGTATCCCAGTGATTCATTTTACAATTTTGTCAATGTACTACGGCATAACCTTAACTTTTGTCCAAGCTAGCAAATAAATTTTAGCAATCACCCTGTGTATAAGATCGAATTGAAAATGTAAAAGATTACAATAATCTAGTTGTATATTTCTATATTGGGAGCCCTGATAACGATCCGATTCCTTTTTTTCATGTCTTTTCAGTTCAAAAGCGGACGTCGTTGAGTCGAGTTTTGACTTTGGAATCTTTTGGGTGGTAAAAGATTTCTATCGTGTGTTAAAAAATTAAATATATAAAAACTTCAATAATACATAATGAGGTAACGTGCAATGCAACATATTTATTTATGATAAAATTTAATGGTAAACGGTGTGTTTATAAACCAAAACCAATAAATCGAGTTATCTCATACAAGGAAGACAAAGGAAGTTAAAGAATTGATTGCTTAAGTGTTATGTTAAGCCAGCCTGAACATACACACCACTTCAGTTTCCACAAACACAACAGCAGTTACACCACCACCGCAATCAGAAATACAATAATAAAAACATACGATCGTTCAAAAGAATGGAAATAAAAAGAAACTAACAAGTATAGCAAGCAAATTTTTATTAAGAATTCTTTTTACGCGTTGTAGAACTGGTTCGCTAAGTGTTCACAGTTTCAATTTCATTGCAATTGATGGAAAGACCAAATTAGAATTAATTAAAATCAAAAGCTTAAAATACGTCGTACCTAATTGCATATGGTGCGAAATATATTTTTATGTGAGTTTAAATACTTTAACATAGTCCATAATACCTTAATTACAAATTCAATTCCATCTTGTCAGCGAGGAAAATTTGAATTTTGAGTTTAAAAAAGGAGTTGATGCATGTTTTAAAATGTCTGCTGCAATTGTACAGAAAAACACTGTTTATTTTGAATGTGGCGACGGAAAATTTACCGAGGTAAGACCTTTAATTTTTACCGTTTAGCTTTTATTTTTTAAAGAAATACTTGGCATATGATTTGTATACCATTTTGAGTCAACAATATTGGGATTAGTTTAGTATTGTAAATGTAACGTCGTTATACTGTACATATTAGCATTTGCGCACTTTGTGAAGAATTAATAAAGTACATATATAAAGACGCTTAAGGCCTGATTATGAGCTCGTTATGTGATGTACTGTTGCCAAGTGTCAAGTAAAATAATAATAATCGAGTTTAGCTAACCATTGCAGCAAAATATCTGTGATATGGCCATGGTTGCCACTTGACAAGTTTTGGTTGTACCAAATTTGCCGAGAAAATTTACCAAATAGGAAAAAAATGTGCCTACATTTGTTGTATGACAATTTTATTAACATAGTACATACAAACTTTGGCTTAAGTTTACGGAACAGGTTTACTTTAGGGACAACTCTCCGATTTTATTTATTTTTTTAAGGAAAGTAGAGTGCTATGAATAAACAATAAATCTGCAAAAAAAAATTGGAACAGGCTTACTTTAGCTCCCATGCTCCAATCTTTTTTTTTTTTTTTGATTTACCCCATAAAATTGAAAAAAAAAATAGCAAAAAAAAAGTGTCGCTAGGATCTGGTTTCGGATATATAGCCATCGGAAGTTGCGGATATAGCTTTTGTGAAAATCCTAATAAGTTGGGAACCCCTGAATGGATATTAAAAATATGGGTGTCATAAGATAGATAATTTAATGGCCTACTAAAATGGTGCGTAAATTTTTGAAATCTAACCCATCATTTTGGAGATATGACGATTTTTCTAAAATTTTAACCATTTTTTTTTTTAAACCGTTATTTTGGAACAGGTTTACTTTAGCTGACATTGTCCAATTTTATTTATTGTAAAAGGGGGTTAAAAACAAAAAAATATAAAATTAAAAAAAAAAGTAGCTCGGATCTAGTATCGAAGATATAGACATCGGAAGTTGCGGATATAGCTTTTGTAAAAATGGTTATAAGTTGGGAACCCCTGAATAGAAAATATGGGTGTCATAAGGGGCCGTTCATAAATTACGTAAGACGTTTAGGGGGGGGGGGGGGGTCGGGGGATTCTTACTACATCTTACGAGAGGGGGGGGGGGGTGAATGATCATCTTACGTAAAATTTAAAATGCGTATTCATACATTGAAGTTGTATTAACGCATCGTCATTTGTGACAGTAATGAAATATATTTAAATTTTCGACAGTCACGAAAGATTCAGATATATCGATTACAATCGATTTAAGTAATCGACTCTGAACGGGACAACTTCTCTTTTGTTTATGTAATGAAATATATGTATGTTGTTTACACGCAGGGTCGACTTGTAACACCGTCTCACAATTTTGATATTATTCAGGCATTTACACGCAGATACTTCGACTTTGAAATTTTGTTGATGTTGTCCCGGTTCTTTACCACCCCCTTGCACTTGTCGTTTTCAACAAGAAGATTCGCTTTCGATTCCTTCTTCAACAGGAGACCAAAACAGCAATCAGTTTTGTCCTCTATTTCTTCGCTTAGCGTTAAATTACGATTGGTCAAAAGTACATCCACAGTTCAAAATCATGCCTTACGATTTTTTTGTCCTTCGCTTGCAAACGTCTTAGCTGATCGAGTTTGTAATATTTGTGACCAGTACTTTGCCTCGAAAAAAGCTACTGTAATGCACAAAAAACTACATGGAAAATACTGTAGTCGCACTCACATGATTCAACCAGTTTCAATTTTGAAACGTGGAAAGGGGAAAAGCCTTTGCATTTTAAAACAATCGGAGATTTGTCAAGTTGCAGAGTGGCATGACGACGAGGATATTGATGTTACAGAGTTTGAATGTGAATCAGAAAATTCAACAGACGAATCGGGTGTGCCAATTGTAGGTTCACTATCAGACTGGTTGAAAAGCGCATGGACTTATGTATATTAAAATTTAATATACATAGTAATATAGTACATGACATGAAAAATACATTTTTTGACTAGTTTCACCTTAATTATGAATCTTACGTAAGATTTCGGAAGGGGGGGGGGGGGAGGGGTAGTGAGAATCTTACTAAATCTTACTCGGGGGAGGGGGGGGGGGGTCAAAAAGTCATGAAATTGTCTTACGTAATTTATGAACGGCCCCTAAGAAAGATAATTTAATGGCCTACACCAGCAGTGGGCACAAAAATATAACAAAAGAGGAAAACAACAACATCAAGCAACACCAAACGAAATTTTAAAGTTTTTTTTTACTTTCATTTCCAAAATTGCCATTAGCACAAAAAAAAAAAACAAATTACACTACAAACAAAAACAATTGCTACATTCGTCAAGACACAATGCGACGCCATCATTTATGCCTTTGTGTTTTGTTTTTGTTTTCATTTGAATTCAAGTCAACGCTCTGCCTCGATTGAAATTCTGCTAATTTTGTGCCTCGATAGCGTTGAAATTCTGCGAATTTTGTGCCTCGATAGCGTTGAAATTCTGGGATTTTTTTTTCGCTTGGTTGTGCGTCGAATAACGGTTAGAGCAATGTGAGGAAATTGAGGCACTAAGTGACCTTCACTGGCCTACACTAATGGTGAGCAAAGTTTTGAAATTTGACCAATAATTTTGAAAATATTACGACTTTTCTGAAATTTTGACCAATTTTCCAAAAGCTATATCCGCAACTTCCCATGTCTATATCTCCGATACTAGATCTGAATGACTTTTTTTTTTTAATTTTATATTTTTCTATTTTTAACCCTCTATTACCCCTAAAAAAATAAATTGATTTGGAGAATGTCAGCTAAAGTAAACTTAAGCCGTTATTTATTTTAAAAAAATTTGTAATTAATCTATAACTTTTTTAGCATGGTAAGAAAGCTTAATTTATTACCTTTAAAATGGTGTATAGACTGTTGTAAATTTTTAAATATTTACCCCCTTGTTGATCGAAAAATAAAAAAATTTATTCAATAAATTCCTATGGAAACTATGTTTTTATGGTCAAAAATAGCTGAAGGCCTTTGTAGCTCGGGCTGATTAACTTATAACTTATAATTTAAATTGTTAGTTTTAAATAATAATAATAAATAATAATGGTCAAAAATAATGAAAAACAACAACAACAATGAATATTACAATAACAATTATTATAAGACGATTCTCATTATAAAATGACAAGATTATTCTATAAATTAATAATTTTATAGAAAGTAAGGTTATGTTGGGAAAAAGAGCGACGCTAACGAAAAATTTTTATTAAAAATCGCGCGCGCGATTTTGATTGATTGATTAAATTTATTAGTATTTTAAATACTTTGAATAGCATTTTTATAACTATAACTTAAAATATGACTAGTTTTCGTTTCTTTGATACATCTTAACATATTGCAGTTTATTATTTACAAGTTTGAATTTCAATTCATTGATCCCTTTTTGCTTTGATGAATTCTAACCATTTTCTTTTAAAAATTCTTAAATTCGATTAATTTTTTATATTATTTGTGAGGCTGTTATATAATCGAAAACCTTTCTGGAAAAGGGTTCTCTGGGCTGCTGTTGATCTCTGGTATTCGATTCTAAAATCACACGCATTTCGAAAACTATATGGCTGGACCTCTTCAACTCTTCTGACATAATTTGTGAGATAACTTGGTGCTGTCTTGTGTCTTATCTTGAAAATCGTTAATTGTGTGTTGAGCTCTAGTCTTTCTGTAATATTAAGCCATCTAAGTGTTCCTAACATCCATCTGACTGAGGTGTATCTATTGCATTTCAAAATTGTTCTCATAGCTTTATTTTGGAGTTTCTGGAGTCTTTCTATCTGTCCGAGGTTGCATGATGTAAATAATACTGAAGGACAAAATTCAAAGTGTGGTTTTATTTTTTTTTTTATTTTTAATAAAAATTTTTAAGTTTTCAATGAGAATCGTCTTCTAATAATTGTTGTTGTTGTAAGAGTTATTGTTTTTCATTGTTTTTGACCATAAAACCTAGTTTCCATAGAAATTTATTGAATAAATTTTTTTATTTTTCTGTCAAAAAGGGGATAAAAACTTACAACAACCTATACACCATTTTAAAGGTAATAAATTAAGCTTTCTTACCATACCATTTCAAAATCAAAAACTTTTTTAAAATCAGTTTATTATTAATACTCTTATGATCATGTAAGCATGAAACTGCCTAACATTGTCCCAGTATTGCTCGCTACTGTATGTTCAAGTGTTTCCAACTTATAGCGTTTCTTATAAAAGCTATATTCGCAACTTCCTATGGCTATATCTCCTAAGCCAGATCCGAGCGATGATTTTTTTTTGTAGATTTATTGTTTATTCATAGCACTCTACTTCCCCTAAAAACATAAATAAAATCTGACAGTTGTCCTTAAAGTAACCTTAAGCCAAGTTTACTTAAGCTACTATTTGTTAAATTTAATTTTTTCAGTTCTAAGATTGGCTTGAGTTTACTTTAGCTGACATTCGCAAATTTTTTTAGGGGTAATATAATAGAGAGTTAAAAGTAAAGCACAAAAGACAACTGGAACGAGCGATAGTTACGAAAACAAAAAAAGAACTTTTTCACAAACGATTTTGTAAACTGTTTATCTTGCTGGCTCTCATTTCTTTGTATTGTCTTCTTTTTACCAACCATGTTACCAACCAATTGCACGAAAAATAGGATTTGTTCTATTCGCTCAGCGATAAATTTTATAGCGTGACTACAAAAGTTTGACATTTCTGGTGAAGGACGTGTAGGAAAAATCATGTTGTCTCGTATTGTTTATTGACACCATCGCTCTCGTGCCAGTTGTGTATTGAATTTAAAACAAAATATGAAAAAAAAGTGTCGCTCAGATCTAGTTTCGGAGACATAGCCATCGGAAGTTGCGTATATAGCTTTTGTAAAAATGATTCTGAGTTGGGAACCCCTGATTGGATATCAAAAATATGGGTGTCATAATAAAGATAATAAATAAAGATGGTTGATTCCATTCGTGATCTTGGTGTGGTGTTCGATTCTAAGTTCAGTTTTTCTGAACATATAAATTATATTGTCCCTAAAGCTTATTCTCTTCTTGCCTTTGTGCGAAGGAATAGTTGTGAATTTTCAGATCCGCATTCTCTTAAGATCCTTTATAATTCTTTTGTAAGGTCTAGGTTAGAATATGCCTCTTTCATCTGAAGTCCTTTCTTTTCGACTCACTCGTTTAGATTGGAAAAAATTCAAAAATCATTTACTCGGTTCGCGCTGCGTTCCTTAAATTTTAATATATCCCAGCCCTCATATAATGCACGTTGCTTGCTCTTGGGTTTAAAATCTTTAGAAACAAGACGCAAGATTCATTCTGCTATATTTATTCACGACCTTATTTCTGGTTCTATTGACTGTGCTCCTTTATTACAATTTGTTGATTTTAGTATTCCTACAAGGATTTTGCGGCATAATGATTTATTTTATATTAAGCTCCATAAAACTTACTATGCTCTTAATGAGCCTATTACTAGAGCCTTGTCATTATGTAATACTTTATTGGTTGATAATAACATTGATTTTTCTCTATCTAAAGATTATTTTAAGAATTTGTTAAATAGTTTGTTTTTATTATAGATTAATTTTATTTATTATTTAATCAATCATATATTTCTGTTGTTTAGTATTAATGTTAGTCTGTAAGGAATTTGTATCCAAAGGCTTTGATCAAATAAACATAAACATAAAACATAAACATAAACATAATGGCCTACAATAATGGTAAGCAAAGTTTTGAAACTTAGCCTACAACTTTATAGATATGACCAGTGGTGCCCACTACCACAAGCAACGATAAGCATGTGTTTATGATTCTGTATATGTGCACGCTTTTTTTTACACTCTAACGCTTTTTGACTCTTTAAGCGTCTTCCCATTCTCATTTTTACGCTCTTTGAGCGCCTGGTCGTTCTCTGGGCAGCACCGGATATTAGTACTTGAAAAGGAATAAACTGTCAAATTCGATGGAAATCAACAACAGTGTTGCCAATTTTGTTATGAAATTTAATGAACTTTTTGTTTGATACCTTACATTGATAAAATGTACCAAATCAGAATATTCGTGACGTGCCGTATCGAATAATTCTTTTTTGAATAGAATTTTTCGTACTTTCACATTTCGAATTCTGCTGTTGAAAATTGATGAAAAAAAAGTTAATACATAGTTGTTTTAAGAGACATCTCTCCGGTTTTCTTGAAATTTTAGTATGTTGTAGAGTTCAGCATGCTGATCAAGAATATATACAGTGGCTCAGAGTGAAAATGGTCCACCTGTGAACAAAAACTTTGAAGCTCAATAAAATCATCCGTGAATACGACGTAGATATATACCATTTTTGGGTCTGATGGCAGAATAAATATTTGGAGAAAACTCAATCAGGAAATGGATTCTAAAATATTTGCGTTCGACAATGGTGGCGGTCACGTGATGGTCTGGGGTGCTAATTTAGTAGCTGGTGTTGGTAAATTGCACTTTGTTGAAGGGATTATGGAAACATTTCAATATTTATCAATTTTGAAAAACAATCTCATAAAAAGTGCTGAAAAACTTGACATAAAGGACAACTTTCATTTTCATCAAGACAATGATCCAAAACATACTGCTAGAATTGTAAGAGGATGGCTGCTGTATCATTGTCCCAGAGCAATCAAAACGCCCTCCCCAATCACCAGATTTGAGTATTATTGAAAATTTATGGCAAAAACTAGAAATTGAAATTCGAAATCATCAGATTTCCAACAAAGAAAACTTGAAATATACCATTTTGGAGGAATGGGAAAAAATTAGTCTAGAACATACCAAAAAGCTAGAGGAATCTATTTCAAATCACATAAAATCAGTCATTCGTCAGAAAGGATATTCAACAAAATATTAGGAATAGATTTCCCTATACTTTATTTAAAATTTTTTAAAGTGGATCATTTTCACTGTGACATGTATTTTTTATCTTTATTTTTTTATCCAATTCCGTCTACTTTTGGTTCAATAAATTATATTCGTGATCGACATCCACATACCAAATTTTAGCACAATAGCTTGTATAGTTGTGGGTATGTGTATGTAACGTGTATGTGTTGTTTAAATATGAATGCCTATTCTTAGTTTTTTCCAGGACCACGACGGGGACGTGATAGACTGAGACTGATTTTAGTTTTTTTTATATATATTTTTTAATATTTTTTTTAAATTTTTTTAAAGTTTTTATTATTATTTCTTTTTTATTCCAAACAATTTTACTGGTATGTCAATTCAATACGGCGTGTTTTTTTCAAGAAATTTCCAGAACCTCATCATAAAAGCTGTTTTTGCTTTTGATTTCCTTAAGAAATACTTTTTCTATGGAAATCAGAGCCAGTTCCGACAATCTCTGTTCGCACATAGTATTTCTCGAAAAAGTCTTTATCCGCTTGAGTGCAGAGAATGATCTTTCAACTGAGCTACTTGAAGTTGGGATTGTCAAAATTAAGGAACTTAGCTTAAAAATTTCTGAAAACGTATCTTTCAAGTCCAAATTTAAAAGAGTTTCGGATATATCTTTGATGAAAATGCTACGAAACTGTTCACATGAGAAAAATGCACTCAGCTCATTCCTTAGCTTAACAAATTCGAAGAAGGGGGCATATGAAATTTTAAGGCTTTCAAAAGCATCATCTGTAAAACTTCTTTCGAAATTGAGAAACATTTTGAATTCAACAATTCCAAAAACTTTAATCTTTTTAACGACTTAAATCTTATATCCATTTGTGTTGACAAAGTATCAATTATTTCAAAAAATACACGTTTTTCCTCTTAAATTTCTTGTTCAATAAATTCAGAGCACACATCGCAGTTTTCTCAGTCAAACATTTTTAAACAGCGCTGCGCTGCATTGTCGAAGTGCGAATTTTTTGACAAACGTACATTTGTTTTTTTTTTCTGTTGGATGGCAGAGATTCTCTGCCACGACTCGTGTTGTTATGTGCGCTAATGTTCTACGAACACAGTTTAATGTTTATCATGCGCATTTCGTTAGAATGTGTGTGTAGTAGTTTTTTTTTTATTATAGGTTTTTGCTGTGACTTGGTGCGACATCAAGAAGCGCACACTCAAGTCAGTTGGATGGAACATAACATCGTCAAATAATGTTGCGTTTGAGAAGCAGCCGTTGGTCGATGATACAACACGACTCTTGTTGTATCAAGTTATGTGCGCTAATATCCTACGAACACAGTTTATTGTTTATTCCCAATGTGCACAAAAACGGACGCGAATTCGTTTCGAATTCGAATCGAATTCGTTTGGGCGCATTCCGTTTTTTGTAAATAAAACGAATTCGTTTCGAATTCGTAACGGACTTCAAATACGAATTCGTTTCGAATTCGTTTTTTGGTCATAAAACGAATTCGTTTTTTGTTTATAAAACAAAATCGTTGCGAATTTTGTTTTTTGTAAGTACAGTGAAATTCCCCATAACCGGACACCCACCGTCGCAAAATTTTTGTCCGGTTATGGGAGCGTCCGGCTATTGGAATTAATTTTGTATGGAAAAGTTAGTGAGTGTCGCTGAAATATGTCCGGTTATGGGAGCTGTCCGGTTATGGGGGCTGTCCGTAATGGGGAATTTCACTGTAAAACGAATTCGTTTCGAGTTCGTAACGGACTTCAAAAGTCCCGATAAAATTTTCGAAGGAAAATTTTCAAAAAAGAAATTTTGTGTCTTAATCGAATTAGAAATGTTTGAAAAGTCGAAAAAAACACATATATTTTTTTGACACTGAAATTAACAATCCGTTTCGGATTCGTTTTTTCGACTTTTTAACCATTTCTAAGTCGATTAAGACACAAAATTTTTTTTTTGAAAATGTTCCTTTGAAAATTTTTTCGGGACTTAGAAAAATTTGATCTGTTTTTTGAACAAAACACGGATTTGTTTATGAACAAAAAACGAATTCGAAACGGATTCGTATTTGAAGTCCGTTACGAATTCGAAACGAATTCGTTTTTTGTAAATAAAGCGTATCAAAAGAGAGAAGATATCATTCGCCTTTGACATATATTTTAATATACAGCTGTGTGCGAAAAAATAGCAGTGTCATATGAAATAATCTTTACCTTTATGAAAAATAAAAATTATTCATAGGAAAAATTAAATTCCAAATTTATTTGCTTCATTTATGTTTCACCAATGTTAAACAAGCATTTTTTTGAACATTAAGATTTATTCGGACTTCAAACAGGGACAAATCTAAACCTTATTTATATTAAATCTATTAACAATAAGTGGAATGACCTTTATTAGAACGAACGGATGCACATCTTCGCTGTATGGAATCCACCAAACGCTGGCATTACTCTACGGGAATGGCCTTCCATGCTGCCCTTACAGTATGCCACAATTCTTTGACATTCTTAGGACATTCCTTGCCCACGGCTTCTTTGACATTGGCCCAAAGGTTTTCGATGGGGTTGAGGTCTGGAAACTGGGTTGACCTCTCCATTACCTCAATCCCATTTGAGGAAAACCAATTTTTCGCCAATTTGCTCATGCGCTTTGGGTCGTTGTCTTGCTGGATATTAAATAATAAAATTTTTTTTTTTTTTAAATAAAATTAAATTTTTTATGAACAAAAAAAATTTGTTTAATGAACAAAAACGAACAAAAAACGAATTCGTTTCGAATTCGTTTTTTCGTTTCGAATTCGTTTTATGAACAAAAAACGAATCCGAAATGGATTTTTTTGTTTACGAATTACGAATTTGAAACGAATTCGTTTCTTCGTACTATTCATCCGTTTCGGATTCGTTTTTTGTTCATAAAAAATTTAATTTTATTTAAAAAAAAAAAAAATTTTATTATTTAATATGCAATTTTTAAGACTTTATTGCATATAATTGTATTTTGTTATCAAATTAAATTTTACTTACGATTTACAAATTTCCAAAGTCAAGCTCGAACTCATGTCCCAGCGATTCATAGTCATGCGCGCTACCTACTAGGCTACCTCTAATATATCAAAATATATGTCAAAGGCGAATGATATCTGCTCTCTTTCGATACGCTTTATTTACAAAAAACGAATTCGTTTCGAATTCGTTACGGACTTCAAATACGAATTCGTTTCGAATTCGTTTTTTGTTCATAAAACGAATTCATTTCGAATTCGTTTTTTTGTTCATAAACCGGATCAGTTTCGAACTCGTTTTAAAAAAGTTTTAAAAAAAGTTTTTAAAAGTTAAAAAAAAACAAAATTTTTAACTCAAGTTTTTTTGGAAGAACTTGAAAATTTAAAAAAAAAAAAAATTTTTTTTTTTTTGACTTTTTAAACATTTCTAATTCGATTAAGAATAAAAATTTCCGGGACTTAGAAAAATTTTCCAAAACTTTTTAGTTTTTCAAAAAAATTTGAGTAAAAATTTTATAAGTTTTTTTGAACTTTTAAGCAATTTAAATTCGTTTTTGGAAAAATTTAAAAATTTTGGAAAATTTTTCCAAGTCCCGGAAAAATTTTCAAAGAAAAATTTTCAAAAAATATTTTGTGTCTTAATCGACTTAGAAATGGTTAAAAAGTCGAAAAAAATGAATCCGAAACGGATTGTTAATTTCAGTGTTAAAAAAAATATATGTGTTTTATTCGACTTTTCAAACATTTCTAATTCGATTAAGACACAATTTTTTTTTGAAAATTTTCATTTGAAAATTTTTTCGGGACTTGGAAAAATTTTCCAAAAAATTTGATCTGTTTTTTGAACAAAAAACGAATTCGTTTATTAACAAAAAACGAATTCGAAACGGATTCGTATTTGAAGTCCGTTACAAATTCGAAACGAATTCGTTTTACTTACAAAAAACAAAATTCGCAACGATTTCGTTTTATAAACAAAAAACGAAATCGTTTCGAATTCGTATTTGAAGTCCGTTATTTATATGTTTCATGCATTGCAATGTTTTATGATTCGGCATTACGTTTTTGTCATATGCATTGTACATATACGACATGAAAAGTAGACACATAATTAGAAATTAAGAGAGGTGTTCATATTGCCAGGCTAGTCTTCTGTTGTTTCATGTTATATTAAGGATTTAAAGATTTCTGTTTTCTTTGTCCAATTGTAAATTAAGAAACATTCCAAAAAAAAAAAATCAGTAAAAAAAATATCAACGCAAGGTGAGATGGCGCGGATGAAAAAAAAAAACAATTAATATTTAGAGTCTTTACGATGTATTAAAATTTAATTTTTGCCAAGTACTTCTGAGGGTCCTACTACGGCAAGCGGTCTTAGAAAGCCTGCTTAGGAACGCCTGTTTTCTTGTGACATTTCATATAAAAAAGAAAGTACGTTTGAAAGGAGGGTGGAAGGCCTTATACTTACTTAGGAAGGCCTTCTAGAAGCACTGTTAGCTCCTGCCCTTGCCTACTGAGTATGATATGATAGATATGGCATATTGCACCGTGCCAGTAGGAACAGTAACAGTGTCAAATTATTGATTTAATATGTTTCACAAATATGAGAACGTATAATAGGGGGGAAAAAAATGCATCGGATTTTGGTTGGGTGTGCGGAGAACACCTGCGCACCTTAGAGTAAACGCCACTGAGTTTGAGATATATGCCGTAGTTAGCCTTAAAACTTAATTTTATTTTAATAATAATTTAGTCTATGAACATAATTATTCTTACAGGCTAGAATAAAATAAAATACATCAATTCAAAAAAATTTTTTAAAATATGCTTAGAATTGAAAAGGTGCAGAAATCCTTTACAAAGTTTGCGTTACGCTCGTTAAACTTTGAAAATGGTTCTCCTCCATATAATGCCCGTTGCCTTTTGATTGGTTTAAAAACCTTAGAAAGTAGAAGAAATATTTTGTCTTTACTATTCTTACATGACATCGTCTCTAATGCAATTGATTGCCCTGAATTACTTGGTCTGATTCATTTTAATGTTCCAGCAAGAGCTCTAAGGAATCAAGTCAGCCAAATCGGAACCAAAACTTTTTTTGGGTGGCGTTTTCGTGTGTTTTACCCCATATACGGAATCAAAATTTTTAACAGTTGAAAATTACCACGCCTACTTTTACGATTCCGCCCACTTTTATCACAATTTAAGACATATTTCATCCCAATATCTTGAGCGGTTTACAAGATATGGTATGTAGTATATAGAATAAAATTAAGGACTGTTCCACGCCCCTGTAGGAAGCTTTGAAAACTTGAAACCTAGCCTAATCCTAATCTTGTTCACATATGCATCAAATCGCCAAGTTTCATCAAAATCGCTGCAATTTTTTCAAAATGGGCCTGGGTAATTATACATAGAGTATTGGAGGGAGGCGTGTCCGTAAGCCGATTTCACAAATTTTCAATAGCCCCGTAAACCTGATTTCAACAGGCGAAAAGACAGACAGACGGACATCGCTAAATCAACTCAGATGATGACGCTGATCAAGAATAAATGTACTTTTCCATACCTGCCACGCCCCTTCAATGTGTTACAAACGGAATGGCGAAGTGAATATACCCTCGGTGTAGGGGAGCGTTCAAGTATTACGTAACGCAATTTGGGGGGTCTTGTAAAACGATACGATGCGGTACATGGGCGGGAGGATGTGTCGAACAACGGGTGATTTGAAATTAGATTTGCATAATGACACGCTTTCTATATTAGCTACAGCAATAAATATTATAATTATTAATTAAGTTGATAATGGCGCGTAACTTTCAAAGATCTTTAAGAATTGCGTTACGTAATACTTGAACGCCCCCTAGGGTATAAAAATCAAAAAAAAAAAGGTGTCAAAAATATTTTTGGAAAAATTTTGCGGATCTTCAATAAAAAATTCATGATTTCCAAAATTATGTTAAGAATTTCGATTTGAAAGCAGAAAACCAAAAAGAAAAAGATCTATGATCGTATGTCGAAGCTATTTCCATAAATATTATATTTTTATAAATAAAAAGATGAATGCTTAAACTAATTTATTTAAAGTTTTTTTTTTTATAAAATAGAAGAATTTTCTATGTAAAAAGATTATGGGTCTATCCCAATTGATATCTTTTTACCTAGGCAAATTGCGGTGAAAACCATTTTTAGCCTGGTGAGTAAAATTTTTACTCTGGTGCCTAAAATTTCTAATTTTGCTGTTCCATTCAATATCTTTTTACTCATTGATGAAGTTTTGACAGAAAAAAATTTTCTTGAAAATAAAAGTAAAATTTTTCGACCGCATTTTTATTCATTTTGAATAATCGAAATAGCCAAAAGAAACTAACATAAAACAAACTAACATAAAACTAACATAAGCTTTATTATGTTTGCAGAGCTTTAACATAATTTTCCGCTGCTTTGCCCCCTCCCTTCCCGTTGTAGAACCTCAGATTTTACCCAGTCCTTACTGCACAGTATTGGGTCCATACACCAAATTTCACAGCTTGGTATAAGTACCAAGAATAACAATCTAAGTGATTTTTGTTGCATGTCAGATGTCACGCCCCAATGTTCAATCCCGTTCACATTTTGCGAGTA
Source organism: Tricholauxania praeusta (assembly GCA_949775025.1). Lineage (NCBI taxonomy): Eukaryota > Metazoa > Arthropoda > Insecta > Diptera > Lauxaniidae > Tricholauxania > Tricholauxania praeusta. Next base: position 106,351,325 of record OX459028.1, read on the forward strand.
GCTTGGCATAAACAATGTAGATCCATTCATCAAGTTTCATAACATTAGCTATCGTAGATGCCAAGATATAGCGTTTTAAGTGTTTTTGTTGCGTTGTCTAGTCCAGTTCATATTTTCTGAAGTACATAGCTTAGCCTATGTGCATCCGAACACCGAATAATGCTCTTGCAATAATAGGAGTGAAGATATTGCGTTTTGAATGCTTTTGTCGTACATATATATAGCCCCATTGCGTAATCCCATCCAAATTTCGACAAGTAATAAGCAACAATGATGTCAGTCTGGAGATTAAGCGGAGAATAACAATTGCTAATAGGTGCTACTACGGTCTCAGTAAGCAATTACGCTGCAGAGCTCTCTCTCGATCGACAAAGCTAACGCTCTACAAGACGCTCATTATACCTGTGCTTCTTTATGGCGCTGAGGCATGGGTGGTTTCGACAACAGACGCAGCCGCTCTTGGGGTGTTCGAGAGGAAAGTTCTCCGCAAAATCTTTGGTCCTGTTCGAGTTGGCGACGACTATCGCATTCGAATGAACCACGAGCTGTATGAGCTCTACGCCGACATTGACATAGTTAAGCGTATAACAATACAGCGACTACGCTGGCTGGGTCATGTCCATCCTATGGATAAAGAAGCTCCAGCGAAAAAGGTATTCGAAGGGAAGGTCAACGACGAAGAGGGAGACCATGCCTACGGTGGATAGACCAAGCTTAGGAAGCCCTAACCGCGCTTGGCATTAACGATTGGAGAAGGCGCGCGCAAAACAGAGGCGCCTGGCGAGAGCTAATGAAGTCGGCCGTAACCTGACAACGGGTTGTTATGGCCATCTAAGTAAGTAAGTAAGTAATAAGCATAGACAATATACCTCCTAGTACCAAATTTCAAAACTCCTGCTATCATAGGTGCTCAGATACAGCGTTTTAGTTATCTTTGTTGTATGGAAGGTGCCCCGCCCCGTTGTCTAATCTTCTCCATTTTGAGGTGAGGTGCTTAGCATAGATCATATGCATCCTTATACCAAATTTTAAGACTCTTGCTATTATAAAAGCTAAGATATAGCGTTTTAAAGGTTTTTATTGCATGGAAAATGCCACGCCCATTGCTTTTATCAGAATAAAATATAGCCTATGTTACTCAGGAATAGTGTAGCTTTCTATTAGTAGAAGAATTTTCAAAATCGGTTCAGTAGTTCCAGAGATTACCCTCTTCATACAAAGTTAAAACTTATTTGAACTTGTTTCCAAAGTTATAGAAACAAACAGATTGTGAAATACACTGTTATTTAAGATTCCTTTTAATTTTAGCTTTATTATATTAAAAATTCATTTTTGTTTAAATTTTCACATAAATTTCAATTTTTATAAATACAGTATTGGCCAAAACTTAGTACATATTTTTCACATCATAATTTTTTTATGAAAACAACGTTATTGAACCATATTAAGTATTTATATTATTTATCTATACCTTTATTATTGACAAACAAAATTTAAATAAAATTTTACGTAGACGCAGCAGAGAACTGCAAAAATCACTTTTTTCTTGATTTCATCATACACTAAAATTCTTACTCACATTCAATCACTCAAACAAAACTCAGAATTGAATAAAATCAACATCTCCCTGTCGAACGCATCGTTCAGTTCGGCGTGAACCTTCTGATCGAACATGTCAATTCAAATCTATTAATTCAAAAAAATTCAGCGTTGAATAAAATCAGCAAACGTTGAATAATCAATCATTAATCAATAAAAAATATTCTTTATTTTACTTTCATGTTGAATACTTTTCTGTTTTTCTTTAGAGTTTTATGTAAAAAATTAAATATGGAAATAAATATTGTTTTGTTGTTATAAAGCTATTTTGCTTTTGCTTTTTGGTTTCACTCTCTTTTGTCTTCTCTGTCAGTTAAAGCAAAAACTCATACGCGTTCATTCTTGCTTGTTTGCTTTATTCTTGATCAAAACAATCGTTGTTGAGCCGAACGAAGAAAAACCCGAAACGATTGGTATGCGAACAAACGATGATTAAAATCATTGAGACAACATGAATCACATGATTGGATGGATTTAAAATCAACAGCGAACAATTGTATGCGAGCAAGTTTGATTACTTGATAGAGATAGCATGTTTTTTGGGTGTTGTTTACGTATGAACGTTTTTACAATCACCCGCTGCCGTTCTCTGATACGCAGGTCAAAAGGAGAAAGATTGAATTCTAAGTATTACGAAGCCACTGTAATGAATGGAGGTGGCAGTGTAATGGTCTGAGATTTCTTCTCTGGCCAAGGGATTGGGTCAATTTATAGGATTGAAGGAATTATGGATCGCTTCATTGACACATTAAAAGACGTGATGCTGCCATATGTCTCTGTATAGAAGTCATTTAAATGGAGGTTGCATCAGGACAACCATCCAATATATTCCTCTAAAGCTTGTTAGACCTGGCTTCAGAGCAATAGAATAGAACTTTTTGGTTTGCCTGCCCCGACCTGAATCCTTTTTAGATCTTGTGGGATATCTTTAACATGAATATCAACAGAGAAAATTCCAAAAACCGCGGAAGATCTATTCAATCCTTAAAAATATCCTGGGAAGGGATATCGCAGGATATCATTAACAATTTAGTGTCCTCTATGCCTTACAGAGGTGCGTGTGTCGTCCAGTATATAGGATTCGCAACTAAGTACTAATTTTAAAGTTCTTATTTACTATAAAAAAGGGGGTGCTTCAATTTGTCTGTTAATCTTTCGGGTTTAAAATGTTCCTTTGATGTTAACTGTTTATTTATGAGACGCAGTATTTTTTAAATTTTCTTTGTCAATAATAAAAGTATAGATAAATAAAATAAATACTTAATATGGTTCAATAACGTTGTTTTCATAAAAAAATTATGATGTGAAAAATGTACTAAGGGGGTGCTTAAGTTTTGGCCAATACTGTATGTACATCATTAAAATAGTATTGGCAAAAAAAAAAACAAACATAAACTATATTATATTTGCGTAGCTTCAACATTATTTTCTTCAGCTTATTCCACAGCGTCATCGCCATTTCCCACTCATCATCAGATGCACTTTTGTCAGCCGCATCTTCTAGTTCAGAATTTGATGAATCTAAATACGTAAAAAGAATGTTAATACAAATGAAAATTTAATGCATTTTAATATAGAACTTACCATTAAAGATCATTTTTACACAATCGCAGCTCTGTAGCTCAATTTTAAAAGGTGGCGCCGAAGCCTGTTAGTTTCACATATAAATTTGTTGCTGTTTTTCAGCCTGTGTCTGCATAATAAATTTTATTTTATCTATTCGTTCTTTCGCGCGGAAGACTTGATTGCAAAAAAATTATCCACTTCTGGCCTTTTCATTCACAGAGAAAATATTTAACTTTAACTTAAAATTTGTTTTGCCTCATCGAGCGTCATGCCTGCAAAGAGAAGCAAAGAAATATTACATGAATTCAGTTTGAAATTTTATATTTTACCTGATATTGCATTTGATTCTGCATGTTTTTCTTTTCTGCTTTGGGAAAAAGCTCTGCCGATCGCCTGTCTTCCAAGGACGATAATTTGTTCCAAATACTTCGCCACAGATGTATATGTAAAGTATTCAAGTAGATGTAGACGGTTGATCCCGTAGCAGGCCGTGTTGAACAATTCACGTCCCGGGGGGACATGGAATGCATTTGTCCTCGTGTTTTTCGGTTATTTGTATGTTTTATCGTATTCGAAACCAATCTCGCAGAACATCTGGTAAAATTTTAAATTTCCTTAAAATTTTTACCTTGCGAAATGGAATTTTTAATAATTTTACTTTGCTCTGTCGTAGAATGCCTTCCACGGCCCACTAAAGCGTAAAAACTTGATAAAATCATTGGAGTATTATACAACAATAATGAAACTTACTTGTTATGATCAAATTTTTTTTAATAAGAGTAACCCAGCAAAACATGACTAACCATATTAGATTATGGACTGACCGCATCACTAACACTATTAACAAAATTTCTAAGTTTACATACACATTCAAAAATTTGTTATTGCTATTGCTTCTTTCTCATATTTTTTTTTTGAGGTTTATTCCAGAGTACTCCGGAGTTATATATACATATGGTCAAAATAATAAGTACACGCTCACATAATTAGTTCAATGGCTTGTAGGCAAAAATTTATTTAAGTTAATAGAAAAACAAATTTATAGTTAACTTCTTACAACATATTAAATAAAATAAAAAGGTATAACATTAATAAAAAACAAAAATATCTTTCAGTCTTATCAAAAAATTAAAAAATGGATTAAAATGACTGCACATAATAATAAGTACATTCAGTACATTTTAATAAAAAAAAAATTAACTTGATTTTATCGGCTCTATTTGTTGATATTTAAAGTTCATCATTAGTAGCCGGTATATCAACCATTGTTTTGAGTAATTTTGTGTACTATTTTTGGCATACTGGAGATAAGCTTACGGCAAGTCTATACTGGTTTTTCATACCAAGTTTTTTGGACAAAACTCCATAATTCCTTTCCTATTCTCTGCTTCAACTCTCGCCAAAGGTTTTCCAAAGGATTCAAGTTCAGTCATTGACTTGGCCAGATAAGCAAGGTCACACTATTGTTTCGACGCCAATTCTTCACCAACTTGCAAGTATGCTTAGGATCAATATCCTGCTGAAATGTCCATTTTAGCGGCATACTTTCCTCAGCATAGGGCAACATCGTACTTTCCAAAATGTCTTTATAGTGGAATCTGGTCATGCTATCGGAAATTCGATGTATTGGTCTGGCACTGTACCATGAAAAATAACCCCAGACCATAATATGGCCACCCCCATGCTTTAGTCTTTTTTGTGAAGCGTACGTGAAACTCTTTACCCTTGGGGCGTCGAACATTTCGGGCGGAGTCATTTCCAAACATATTTGTTTTTGACTTGTCGCTCCGCAAAATATTACTCTATTTCTTCTCGCCGTCTGGTCCGGACCAATTTGAATGTTTCTTTGCGAATGATAAACGCATCTTCAAATTTTTTTTTTCGAAGCATAAAAACTTTTCTCGCTATCCGTCAAGATAAATTGGTTCGTTGTAATCATCGACGTACCGTTCGGAACGAGATCACATTGCCGATGTCTGCTGAAATGGCTCTTGAAGATGCGAAATGGTTCTTTTTTGCGACAGTAACAATAGGATTATCTATCGTTGTTGAAGAATTTTTTAGTCTTCCGCGGGTTTCAACTACTTTTTTAGCTTTTAAAACGTTTTGGACGAAAAAATTGACTGATCCATGGCTTCGGCATTAGTACGAAGACTTTGGCCGTAATTTCTGAGTGTAGAAACCATCTGCCTCTCCTCGGCAGTACAATGTTGATTTCTTCCCATCTATGAAATTTTTTTCTTTTTATTTTGATATAACTAAATATGAATATAAATAAAATTAACAAACTTGTACGAAAAAGCCGATCAGATTGTTGCAAAATTAAAGAAATGATTAATGTACAGTGGAACTTCGATTATCCGTCTCCCGATCAACCGTCACTCCGATTAACCGTCACATTTTGTCAGCAAACTTTTTTTTCGTTTTGTTTCGATTCTGTTTATGTATGCACACAATGCGAGAAACGATTCTGTCTGAAATTTTTCTTATGAAATTCGGAGATGAAAATTTCGCAGAAATTCATTAATCTAGTTCTTTTTGTTCGCCAAGTCAAGTGGATTACACAAATTTTTGACGAATTTTTTCACCAAAACATCTTTATGCGATTGTAAACTATCACATTGTTTTTTTATTCGATAATAAAATACGAAAATGACAAATCAACATGTTTTGTTACATTTCCTTTTTTCTTGCGTTTTTGTGTTACAGTACATACATATGCCTATATGTATATTCAATACCTTGTATTCTAGCGTCACCATACAGAAGCAAAACAAAATTCTGCCATATATTCGATTATCCGTCTATTCAATTATCCGTCAGGCTGCTGGTCCCGTGCCTGACGGATAATCGAAGTTCCACTGTACTTATTATTTTGTCCAAGTGAAATAAGCCCTTTAAATGAAAACATACGCGTATAGAAAAATTCGGGGAAATCCCTTCTTCTTTTTCACTTTTAAAGGCATTGCCTTATTGAAATTATCAAAATAAAAAAGAATTTCCATATATATTTTCAGTAAAACAAAAAATAATTGAGAACTAATAAGATATCAGGTAGTGTACTTATTATTTTGACCATATGTGTATATCAATATATATATAAATTGTGTTGGCGAAACAGAGTTCAAAATGCCAGGTTATCCCTCCATAAAAAGTATGTCTTCTTGTTATAGTTGTTAGTTGATTTTGATCATGCAAAAATTATTTATGTTATCTTAGTAAAACGATAGTTAAAAATAAAAACAAAAAAAAATCGACGATACAAATGTCAACAAAAATCGAATTTGAAGTTGACTGCTCAAATAACTTAAATTATTTCTAAATCTAAAAAGTTTGATTTTTTTTTTGTATTAAATTTGAAACAACGCAACGTGTAACGCTTTGGGTTTCATTGGCCACAGAAGCCCTAATATATACGCAACAGCTGCGTGGTGTGGCTACCCTAAATAGGATTTGACTGCGCCTGAAATCCATAAAGAACATCCAAAAAATTACGCAATCCATAAAGATGGGTCGGCGGTAAAATACTCGCGATCTGAGAGCAGCACGCCCCTATTGTATCGGAGCACAGCAGTTTTTCGAAAATACTGAAATTCAAACAGAGCCCAAAAAGTTGTTTATCGCCGTGACTTCAAATCGTGGTCTTTACGGTGCTGTCCACACTAGTGTCACCCTTTATATCCGCAAAATTAAGCAAGGATGATTCAAATTCAAAAATATTTTGTGTCGGTGATATGTCGTGTACAATTTTATCGCTCCTCTATGGCAAAAACATTTTAGTCGTTGCCAATGAGATCGGCCGTTTGGCATTCACTTTCTTGGACGCCCCATTTATTGCTCATTGAGTCCTTAAGTGCGGCTATGAATTCACTAAAGGTAACATCGTCTATAACAAGTTTAAATCGGTCGACACTGCCCATTTATAGCGCTCCAACTGTTGAGAAATCAGAAAAGTTGGCTGTCTACGACTTTCTAGATGCTGAAGTACTTCAATCTTACTTATGTACTAATATGTATTTTAGCGTTATGTTAGTTTTTTATGTTGTTTGCATATGTTAGTTTTAATGTGTTGTGTTAAACTATAAATCTGAATTAAAAATCTATGAGAAAATGGTTAAACGGCAATACTTTTTTTAATATGTTAAAGTTGTATGGCAACGCTTTCTATTTATTTATGCGAATGTCAGTGAGAAGAATGTGATTTCAGATTCGTGAAAGAGACAACTATAGATTTTTCATTGATTTTCTTATGATAAAGTTCCATTGGCAAGAGCAGGATGCACGGTCACATGTATTCTCACACGAATAGGGAAGATGTGGTTAATTTTTTCCCGACGCTCTAAGGAATTTAACCGGTAAAATACGAGAACTTTAACGCTTATATATTAAGTTTTACAACTGTTATACGTTTTGCTGGGAAATACCTAATCTTGAGAAGTAATGGAGTTGAAAACTGCTATTTTTTTGAGAAATATTCCGAGAAAAACGCGTTTAAAGTTTCAACTATCGGCGGTTTTACCTGCGAGCGGTCGTTCTTTAGAACGCTGCCATTTAAAAACTATTCAAGATATGCCGCTTTCACAGAATATTTTTGAAAGTATAAACTATCGAATAAGCCAAAAAAAAAAATCGATTTTTTGAAAGTGTCACACTGATTAGATAAAAAACATACAGTCTTGGAAAAAATAATAGGGACAAACGCAGCAAAATATTTATTATTGGAATATTTTTTTATGCTACAATCTGTTTTTAATGAAATTGACTGTAAAGTTACGTTATCTAACGGGACTTAATTTAGCAAAAAAACAAGTTTGAAAGCACACACATTTTGCATAGAATCGTCTTGAATTTGCACAGTTCATATTTTAGCTGGAAAAAAATAATAGGAACAAAATATAATCTTGAGTCCCTTGGACAAATTCTAATAATAAAAGTGATCTTAAGTGGTAAGTTGTATTTTAGGTTGACATAGTAAATGCTTTATATGTGGAAACTTTACTTACTTGGTAGATTTAGTCGATATTTATTAGAAATGGGTCGTGGAAAATATTGTTCCCAAGCTTAAAGAGTTGCTTTTAAAAAATTGAGAAAATCAGGCCAAAAATTGGAGATATGGCCAGTATGATGGACGTGATTTGCATTGCTTTGAAATCATTTCCTCTTCTGAATAAGGCAACATTGTAGAACTCAATATGTTTACGTAATCTGCAGCGCATATTTTGTCTTTTATCCAACAAAATTATATTTTGTCCCTATTATTTTTTCCAGCTATGCAAAATGTGTGTGCTTTCAAACTTGTTTGATTTTGCTAAATTATGTCCCGTTAGATAACGTAACTTTACAGTCAATTCCATTAAAAACAAATTGTAGCATAAAAAAATATTCCAATAATAAATATTTTGCTGCGTTTGTCCCTATTATTTTTTCCAACATTGTATGTATTTTCGTTCAATTTTATTGGAAGTTTTTTACTGTTTTCTCGAATAACTTCTACATTTTTTGTCCAATATCCGCAAAATTATACTTAAAATATTTTCAAAAGAATAGTCTTTCATTTTTAATTCTAAAAATACGAACTGACTCACTTAGACCAAAAATGATCCATTGTGATACCGCAGGGTGTCTCATTATACCCTCTCGTTGAACCAACCCGATCTCTTAATAAAACTTGATACCTGACCTATACCAACATGCTTCAGGTCATCCAGGTCATCAAATAGAAACGAACCGAGTGTTTTGTGGCGTTTCCTATCAAGTGCGGGGCAGGAGCAGAGAAAGTGTTTTATGTTTTCTTCCTCCTCCACATCTCCGCAACTTCTGCAAAATGTCCAGTTATGACTGCAACAACTGTCGAGACACTATGTCTAGTGCGAGAAATCAGATCTGATGAATGCTTAGCATCCCATTTCGGCCAAATCTGCCTCGTTATATTACAAGTTGACCCTTGAGTCCACCTTTTGTTAGCATTTCTTACCATTTCTTCTTTAAGCAATAACTTGCAGGTAGCAAGTGGCATGCCAACACCTTCCTTATCTTGAGGAATTTGTGCAGTAGTCCCTTGCCTAGCAAGTTCATCAGCTTTGCAGTTGCCATCAATGTTCCTATGCCCTGGCACCCAGATGAGGTGAATATTAAAATGCTGGGCCAGCTCATTTAGAGATGAGCGACATTGTTGAGCCACTAGTGAATTAAGGAAGACTGATTCTAGAGATTTTATAGCAGCCTGACTATCTGAATATCCTTTCTGGATACGGCATTCATCCTCAGCCAGGATGCTACTTCTTCTATCGCTATAACCTCTGCCTGAAAAACGCTACAGTGGTCTGGTAACCTCGCAGCGATAGTAATCTTCAGTTCCTTAGAGTAAATACCATAACCCACCTGGTTATTTAGCTTGGAACCATCTGTGTAGAAATTAATATGGCCCCTTCTCCCCGGGATTCCTCCCTTCCAGTCATCTCTAGATGGAATGTGAGTTACGCAATCCTTATTTAATGAGATTACTGGAACAATATAGTCCAAATTAGAGGGTACAGACCGCAAGCTATTAAGGATAGTTGAGTGGCCTGTTCTACCCTCGGACCAGCAGATAGTTTCCCTGAGTCTGATGGCAGCACAGGCTGCCATCCGTTTACCTAGCAGGTCAAGAGGAACGAGATTAAAGAGGACCTCCAAGGCGTCAGTCGGTGTAGTCCTCAGTGCACCACTGATACACATGGAAGCTGCCCTTTGAACCCTTTGCAATTTTTTGTAATAGGTAACCTTGTCTAAGACAGGCCACCATACCACAATGCCGTATAAAAGAATCGGTCGAATGACCGCTGTGTAAAGCCAGTGAACAATACGAGGTGATAGCCCCCATCTTCCACCTACCGCTTTTTTACAAGAGTATAGCGCTACAGTTGCTTTCCTAACTCTTTCTTCAATGTTAATTTTCCAACTTAATTTCCTATCCAATACCAGACCAAGATACCTTGCACTATAATTCAATAAACATATCTCCATACCAAATTTCATTAAAATCGGTCCATTAGTTAAGTTGCGAAAACATAATTTCCTATTGAAGTGGTGGCACCCTCCATTTTAAAACAAATACGTTTCCTTGGATACGGTTCAATCTATTTCGGTATCAAATTTCATCCAAATCGGTCGATTAGTTTCGTAGTAAAACATTTTTACCTGTTAGGGACGTGGTACCGCTGACTCAAAACAAATATCTTTACTCAAGATTCAATCTATCTACATACCAAATTTCATCAAAATCGGTGTAGTAGCACATCCGTGATACCGCTTTTTCCTATTAGGGGCGATGACACGCCTCCTTAAAAGACTTGAAGAATTTAATACCTTTTTTTAGGGTACAATCTATCTCCAAACCAAATTTCATCAACACTCGTTTAACCGTGGAAACGTACTTTCCTGTTGAAGGCGAAAAAACTAAGCGATCATGTTGTGCTATGGCAGTTAAAAAAGGATGGAGCCGTTTTGCAACTGCCTATTTATGTATAGATAATCCTCACTCTTTCACGAACAAAGAGTAAGAAGCTGTTGCATGTCTCAACTCTAAGATTCGATTAGGGGATGTCCATTTATTACGTGAGGTGTATTTTTGAAAACTCGGTCCCCCCCTACCCTTGGTGAGATTTGGTAAGCTCTGACGGGACCACCCCTCTCCCTCCCTTTGAGACTTGCCTTATAATTTTTAAATGTAATCTGCTGTAATAATGTTTAGTATCTGCATTAAAAAGTTGACGTGATATTTTTATTGACCCGCCTCCCCCATTGTGAGACTTGGTGAGGTTTTTCCGGTCCCCCTTCCCCTATTTTGACTCACGTAATTTATGGACTTCCCCTTATGTGAAAGATCGGCTAGGCTCAAATCAAAAAGGTATTTTTTAATGAAGCGCGAATAAAGTTAACAAAACCTACTTTTTAGTATTAAAAAACTGAACTGAAAAGAGTAATTTGTTGTCATCGCTCCAAAAATTTAAGTCATAGTACATATCATGTTGCTATATCCCTACCACTATATCTTTCTCTTCCTTAGGGCGCAATCTGTCTCCATACCAAATTTCATCAAAATCGGTTCATTAGCTTAGCTGTGAAAACATATTTTCCGACTGGAGGTTGGTACCATCCACTTTAAAACAAATAGCTTTCCTCAGGGTTCAATCTATCTCTGTACCGAATTCCATCAAAATCGGTTCATTAGCTTAGCAGTGAAAATGCTTTTTCCTGTTGGAGGTGCTGCCACGCCTCCTATAAAAAATTGAGTGTTCAGAAATCTTTTTCAGTGTTCAGTCAATATCCTAACAAAATTTCATTAAAATTGGTCCGTAAGTTTAGTGGAAACGACGTATTTTCCTGTAAGAGGCGTGGCACCGCCCACTCAAATAAAGTATTTACTCAAGATTCAATCTATCTACATACCAAATTTTATCAAAAATCGGTGTATGACACCATTTTTTCCCATTAGAGGCGATGCCACGCCTCCTAAAAAAATTTTAGTACTTAGAAATATTTTTTTGGGTTCAATCTATATCCTTACAAAATTTCATCAAAATCGGTCCATTAGTTTAGTGTAACGACGTACTTTCCTGTAAGATTCGTGGCACCGCCCACTAAAAAATATATTTTTACTCAAGATTCAATCTATCTACACACCAAATTTTATCAAAATCGGTGCAGTGAAACAGCCGTTATACCGTATTTTCCCATTTGGGGAGATGCCACGCCCTCTTTAAAAAAATCAGAGTTTTTAATAATCTTTCTTAGGATTCAATCTATCTTCAAACAAAATTTCATCAAAATTGGTCCATTAAGATAGCCGTGAAAACGTTTTTCCTTTTTAGGGGCGTGGCACCGTCTACTATTGAAACAAAAAGTATACATGTCCCCCTTCTCTTCACAACCTTTCCAACAAAAAAAAAATTGAGCGATTATGTTGTGCTATGGCTGAGAAAAAGTGGTGTAACCGTTTAGAGATTGCCCAGTTATATATAGATTATATATATATTAGGGTGATTCAAATTTTTTTTTTTTTGCTTGAAACAGGTTCAAAAGTTGCAGGCACACGAAAAAAAAATTCTGGTGAAATTATAGCTCATAATATTGATATTTACTGGTGGCTCATCGAGCTTTTTTGTTTTCCATACGATTTGTATGGGGAAAAATGCTTGACAAGACATTTGTCTCTATATCTCGTGAAAAAAAAATGTTAAAAATACGGGACCTAGCCTATTGGAAAGATCATAAAATTTTCTATAAAAAAGCTCCTTGCACTTTTTTCGTGAAGCAAGCACTTCGTTGTTGATGACAAAAATGCAAAATTCTTGCAACTTTTTTTTTAATACATAAGTTCATCTACAGAAATTCAAAAAAATCGTCACGATCAGTCATGCAGTTCAAGACTTATAGCATTTTGAAAAAAAAGTAATTGAAAACTTTGATTGGCAATAGTTATTACAAAAAGAATTTTGTTTAAAAAATTTTTCCGTACACTAATTTCTACCACTTGCAGCTACTGATTTATATAAATAATAATAATTCTTTATTTAGTAGTAGAAAACGTTATAAAACATATAGTTATCACACAATTTACAGAGATCTGGTATATTACCTTACAGCTTTAAAATTATAATTTGTATTTTTTTTACATTAAACTTATTTAAACTATATATCGTTACCTTAATATAGAAAGGCCCTATCTAACATTTTTATTATTTTACAGGAGAACGAAAAAACTTAATAAAAATTAAAGTTTTTGTGAGTAATACCTTTTTTTATTTGCTTGTATTTGATTTATTTTCAATCGTAGCTCACACATTTTTTTGTCAATGGTGTATTAGTGGGTGACCTACCGAAATCTATAAAAATCTCGGTTTTGAAAAAAATGTTAGTTAGGGCCTTTCTATATTAAGGTATATATGTATATATGATATGTATATACATTAGGGTGATTCAAAATTTTTTTTTTTGTTTTTTTTAAGGTGCTGTTGCTTAAAAAGTAAGTTTATGATATGAAGAAAAAGTTCACGAAGTTCAGCTCTGTAACTCAATTTTATAAGGTGGCGCCGGAGCCTGTTAGTTTTACATGTAAATTGTATAGAAAAATTATTTTTTACAAAAAAGGTATCTAAATGAATAAGTGATTAGTGTTGTTGAACTGAAAAGGGTCGTTTTTTGACGTAATTTTTTACGCTGAATCCGAATCTGGCTTCAGAATTGACCCATCATGTCGGAATCCTGAAATATTTGAGGTTAATTACCTGAAACATAATGTTTTTTGTCTACTTTCGAGGCCATGTATAGGATTCAAAGAAAGTTGATCAGCTTATTTTTAACAAAAGCATCATTTAGTACCATTATTGCCCTTTAAAATGAGCTCAACAACACTAATTACCTATTCATTTAGATAACTTTTTTGCAAAAAATAATTTTTCCATACAATTTACATGTAAAACTAACAGGCTCCGGCGCCACCTTATAAAATTGAGTTACAGAGCTGAATTTTCCTGAACTTTTTCTTCATATCATAAACTTACTTTTTAAGCAACAGCCAGCACCTTAAAAAAAACAAAAAAAAAAAAATTTGAATCACCCTAATATACATGTTAAATAATGAAATTTGCGAAGGAAAACTACAAAAAAAAACCTTCGAATTTAGATTTAAAGCTAAGGGATGACTAGAAACGACGAAACTTTTTTTTTTTTTTTTTTATATAATTTTATTATAAAATAAGTAAATTATTAAATTAAAAAATTAACAAATTAAATTAACAGAAAAATACATATATTGAAGGTATGACATGATTTAAAAATTGACATTATAAGAAATGAAATGATTTATATAAAAAACTTTGAAAAACATTTCAGACATGTCGGTTTCACGTATTCTGACCCTATTACAAAGTGATTGAAGAAAAACACCGTTTTTAAATATTTTTTTTATGAAAAATTTACTTTATATAGTAGTTGTCGATTTTTAATTTAAGAAAACAACTTCTTTACAACTTGAATATTTTTACTTCAGTCTAAAGGGCGTTGAAATCGAGGTCGAAAAAAAAACCCAAAATCTGAACCAATGATACAGCTTCTCTCCAGTGCATCCAAAACAAAAAAATCAAAATGCATATTAATATAGAGATATGTAATTGGGCATCCCCCAACAAAACCGGATGTAAAACATTTTCCTAAAAAATGGATCGAATGGATCGAAAAAACCGTTCAAAAAACAGCTTGTTTTCAAAATTCATATCATATCATGAATGATCATTCTCGCGATTTTTTTCTCGAACTCCCTAATTTACAAACGAAGATTTTTTTGGGAATGAGAAAAAATGCCCTGGAAAGTAAGGTTATCGGCGGAGAGAATATTTTGATCATTCTCGCGATTTTTTTTCTCGAACTCTCTAATTTACAAACGAAGATTTTTTTGGGAATGAGAAAAAATGCCCAGGAAAGTAAGGTTATCGGCGGAGAGAATATTTTGACATTTGTTGTAAGAATTTATTCTCCAATTTTTTAACCTGGAATTTGAAGTATTTTTATTTTAAAAATTAATTTAAAAACCATGATCCTTTCGCACCTCTTTTTGATAAGCAGCTTCTGCTAAAAGCCTGAAATAAGCTTGAGAATATGAGGCACTGCAAATGACTTATTGTGCTCACTGAAGCAGTAAGTTCAGCCAGCAATTTGCTGGATAGTAGTAAAAACTAAATTTTTTGCAACAGTAACACCCTTAGGCTGTGTTTATGGTTAAGCGTTTTTTGTCGCGCTACACGACAGCTTGTCGCTCTACGACCTGAAATCTGTTGAATTTCACATAAGATAAACACAGCTTAAAGCTCTCGTCGCATTTCATAAGCAAACATCACATAATTTCATCGTGCGGTAATATATTTTATATTATCGGTACGACGTGCTTAACTGTTTCTCGTACATTTTTTGGTTTGAGCTCTGTATTTGCTTCCCTCCAAGTAAATTGAAGATGAAGAGTTCTGGAACACAGTAATTTTTTCTGATGAAAGCAAATTTGGCCTCTATGGGTCAGATTGTAAGAAATTTTTTTGAGGAGAAGCAAAAAATTTACGAGAAAGTGGTGCTATGGGGTTGCATGGCGTCTTCTGAGGTTGGTAATCTAATTTTTGTGGAAGGATATATTGACAAAAATATGTTTTTAGAAATTTTACAACGCAATTTGTATATGCTGTCCACAAACAGGGAGACGCGGCGTATTGGATCCTTTGTTACTGCGAACAACTATACTTTCGAAGTTGTCAAGGAATTCACCTATCTTGGCACCGCCGTGAACACTCAAAACGATGTCAGCCTGGAGATAAAGCGAAGACTAACTCTTGCTAATAGGTGTTACTATGGTCTCAGTAAGCAATTGAGTAGTAGAGACCTCTCTCGCCCGACAAAACTGACACTCTACAAGACGCTCATCTTACCCGTGCTACTTTACGGCGCAGAAGCATGGGTTGTGTCGCAGACTGATGCAGCCACGCTTGGGGTGTTTGAGAGAAAAATTCTTCGCAAAATCTTCGGTCCTGTTCACGTCGGCGACGACTACCGTATTCGAATGAACCACGAACTGTACGAGCTCTACGCTGACATTGACATAGTCAAGCGCATCACTATTCAACGTCTGCGCTGGCTGGGACATGTTGTGCGTATGGACGAAGAAGCTCCGGCGAAAAAGGTGTTTGATGCGGAAGCCGCTGGGCGACGACGAAGAGGAAGACCATGCCTCCGATGGAAAGACCAAGCCGAGGAAACCCTATCCACGCTTGGTGTGAATGATTGGAGAAGGCGTGCGCAAAGCAGAGGCGCCTGGAGAGAGCTTTTGAGGTCGGCCGTAACCCGGTAACGGGTTGTTATGGCCACCCAAGTAAGTAAGTAAGTAATTTGATACAGGGTGCCAAAAATTTAAATATAAAAGCAAATTTTCCATCAAATACCAGTTATCAATAGTGCGAACATGGCTCACTTGAAAATGTCCCCATATCATCGCAACACCTCCACAGTCTCAAGATAAAATGGACCTCACAAATGTGCTCATGATCGAATGGAATAAAATATCTCCTGAATATACAAAAATAGTAGTGGATTCGATGCAAAAGCGCCTTAAACCCACGTTGGATCGAAAAGATTATCCCATAAAATATGAGCGATTAATTTTTTAACAAATTTTATGTGAAATAATTACTTTTTTTACTATACGTTTTTGAAGAACCATTTAAGCTGTGACAAAAGATTTCAATAAAAAAACTACATTCAATTTTTTTTTGTTTTGTATAAAAATACCGTTTTGTATAACAAAACAATTTTATAAATGATGTGGGCCAAATAAAATGTGTGCCACTGTATTTTAAAATCGAAGCTCAAACTAAAGTTTTACTAATGTCTATTCAAATAAATACAATATGTGTTTAAGGTTAAAAGGTTTTAACATTATTACCGTGTAATTTAACAATATTAATGCGATGTTGTAAAATTATTTGAAATTTTTTGTTTCACCATATAATGTTCGATAAAATAAAAATGTTATTTCCTGTCTATATGATAATACTAGTACTACACAATGCAAAGACCCAGCAAATATTTCGAACTTTGAACATTTTTAAAATTCCATTAATGAATGCATTACGATTCGATTTTACTTATTTATATTTAGATTTTAATGCATTGCCAATAAATTTAGTGATAATTGAAAAATGTTCCACTATTTCTATTACAACTAAATTTTTCCACTATCACTAAATTTAGTGTCTGTTGTACATATACGACATCAAATGTAGATACATATATGGTTAGAAGCAAGGAATGGGTTTTGTATTGTCCAGCTGATCCTCAGTCTTCATGTTATGTTAAGTATAGTTTTGTGTAACCATTTTCAACTTTAAACTATGAAAAGTTAAAAAAAACAACTATGAAACCCGGATAAAATGAAACTATAACTCTCAGAGTTCGATTACGTAATAAAATGAGTACTAAATATCAGCGCAAGTAACGTGGGTGGTAATACAAAGCAATAATTCAGACTCCACTGACGCAATTTTTTTTAAGTTTCCCGTTCATAAAAAATCACTTCAAACTCTTTCTTATGTTTCAAACGCGAATCGCTCACGCCGGATAGTTTCTCTTGAACAAGCTATCGACTGGCATCAGAACAAGAGCTCGTGCGCGTTCGAAACCATCGTCTGAGCAATTGATATATGACTTCCGCGATAAAAATGTTTGCTGGGGACGTTCAAAAGACCACAGAAACAACTACAATCATGCAACAGTTGTTTAAGTCGCCTGCTTCAGTTACGTCTAGTTATGAGTATCGTCTACCTATCCCTTTTTCTCTCATTTATTTAGATACACTACTAAAATTTCATATATTATGTGGTAATCAAAATAAACCCGATGTGTGGCAAAGCTGTACAGTTCCAGTCAGTTTTACGAATGTATTTTTACGTATGTGAGCAACTGACTTAGATTAAAGGCTGATTTGTATTTTTATACATTTTCTTGGTTGTTTTGACTCTACCTAAAGTATTTATTAAATAATGACGCATTTAGTAGTTTTCCATTAATGTCTTTTACATTGCAACATAGTATGTGTATGCATGTATATGTGTTTCGCACTTTTTATGTTTTACACTTTTAAAATTGTTATCGCCAACATATTATTTTGTGTATTAAAAAACTTCACGTGTTTCTTATCAGTAGCTTATTCTTTTTTAATTCCCTTGGGTTACTTGGTGATCAAATTTGTAAATTATAGCTTAAAAAGCTCTTCAATATTCTTTTGAAAAATCAAAATTTTAAAAGTTTATCATTTTGCCTATTGATTTTCTTAAAATTAAGGTCTTCAGCCATGAAGTTACCCTATGCATTACATTTATACGTAAATCTTAATTTTTTCACAAACCTTCCTTACTTTATTATTGTATGTACATACATATCGATCATTCTTTAAATAACTTCACACTTTGTTTTTTTTTATCTTTTTGAGCATTTTTTTGAAGCGAAATCTCTCAAAAACTATGGGGAATAGGATAATAAAGCATAAAATCATTTTAGTTTTAAAATGCTTTAATTTAAAAAAGAAAAGAAAATAATCTTTTAATAAATTAGTTTAGAATTTTTTTTTATTAATAAAAATGTTTCTTCCATATAACATTTTTTTTTTGTTGATTTTTTATGTTACTCTTAAATCAATCCTACGATTGTTCCGAGTAGTCAATGCTTACGTAAGTCGTGGTTCACGTAACGCGAGTCTAGTGTACAGTGTAGACTCCCAGTATTTTTTTTAAAAATCTATTAATTTTTCCTTCAGTCCATCTCCAAAAATCATGTGCAAATTTGTAGTCAAATGTTAACATGCGACCCTGCGTCAGCTATGGGTATTTGTATATAGTAAATTTATAATTATTAAATTCTCTCACAATTGCGGGAAGATGAATTTCATTGTTTTGTGGATTACTGTGTCTTAAATAATATATGTATTAATTTAACTAATAAAAGAAAAAGACATGATCATCGTGAGCCATTTTTAAAAGTCATCAAAATAAAAACTGAAGATATGGACTGAAGGAGGTAATATTAAAAAGTTCGGTCTCTCCAGTAACAGGCTGTGATTATTCTCAAACGGAAAAACTAAAAAAAAATGTACCATAACAGGTTAATAAAACCTATAAATATATGACATTAATCTAAACAATAATACTGTTATAAAATGTTTTCGTTTTTAAAATCGTTTCAGTAGTTCGGAAGATTTTTTGAATTTCATGCAAAGGAATATTCAAAAAACTTTAAAATTTAAAACGAACTGGAACTAGCCCACATGATTTATTTTCACACATCTCAACCAAAACCAACCTCAGAGCCTCCATTGGATTCTAAAATATCTTTATTATTTCAGAAAGAATGAGAATGCTATATTTGCTAGCCTGGTATAAATTCAACAATAAAAACACTTAATTGATCTTCATGAACGGTGCTGCCCAGACAACGAGCGTAAAAATTATAACAAGAAGGCGCTTAAAGCCTTAACCAAAATAGACGAGACGAGACATAACGAGTAAGTTCGAGTGTATGTAAACCAATGTTGATAGCCAAAATGAACCTACATAATTTATCGAAAGTGACGGAAACATTTTGACAAGACGTAAGAGTTCCGTAAGTTCCGTTCCGTTGCTACTCGTCATAACAGCTTTTTCGGTTCGTTGGCTAGCGTAACATTTTGGGTTAAACGTCAAAACAGACGAAACGAGTGCAAACGTTCGTTCAATTGCTACCGTCTCGTCACGTCTATTTTGGTTGAGGCTTAAGGAGCGTAAAATAGCGTACACACGGTATACATAATCGTCAACACATGCTTATCGTTGCTTGTGGTAGTGGGCTGTTCGTGGTCACTGTTCATGAACATGAAACTAATTCGCATTATTATTTTGCTTAGAGTTCTTAGTACAAAGCATAAGCAAGAGAGTGCACACACAAGCGTAAAAAAGGCTAACAAACATTTTCTTCATTTGCTTTTGTTCTGCTCTGACTTATGTATATTTAAATGAGAACAATCAGCTGCTAAGAAAAACACTACTCCGAAAATTCATTGACGAAAAGTAATTCGCTTGCATTGTTTTTATTATTTTTAATAATTTCCCGATTTAATTTAACAATTCAAGTTTGTCTTTTATCATTATTCTATAGCCGAGCTAACTAAGGAATGATTTTGCGTTCTTAAAACGAACCTGGTTCAAATCCCAATCAAATCTAAAATGTGTGTTTAAAATCATTTTATAAATAAAAATTATAAGTAGACTTAAACTAAGAATTGGAGCATCACTGCCAGGATTTAAGCCGGTGCGTGCAGCGCCACTGGCAAACGTTCTAACAACCAACAAATATAAATTTTTGTCACTATCACTTTATAAACTTCATTTAAATTTTTCCTTTCAATTTACATGTAAAACTATTTTATTAAAAAAAATAATTTAAATTTTCAATAACCCTTTTTTTTTTTAATGAAAACTTTTAGACCTGTAGGCTTTGAAATGGCTTTAGAATTTCAGGGTGACTGAAGCATTACCTAAAGAATTGTTAGGTCTTTTTAGTTGGTATGACAAACAAACTTTCTTAAATCTTGATTATTTTTGGAATCTTAAATTTACTAATGTCAATATATTTTTTTAATTTTTAGGAAATAAAACTTTGCTGGACGAAACTTCTGATAAAAAAAATTCGTTTTGTTGTTCCAATAATCCTCTGGTCACCAATTTTATATTGGTCTTATTTGGTGGAACGCTACCGGGGTTTCCTGAAACCTTATTCGATTCACAAGGAACTGGCTTTAAAACAAAAGGCCGTAATGAAATTATCTATATATAAATACGTAATGACGGTTACAACGCTTTTTCACAGCCATTGCACAACATAATCGTTTAATTTTTTTTTGTTGGAAAGGTTGTGAAGAGAATGAGGGACATGTATATTTTTTTTCAATAGTAGGCGGTGCCACGCCCCTAACGGGAGGAAACGTTTCCGCGGCTTTGCTAATGGACCGATTTTAATAAAATTTGGTTTGAAGATAGTAGTACGATAATGAGAGATTTGACTCTGTCATTCAACAATAGTTGCTGATTGTCTTACATAGATTACATAAGGAAATTTACTTGAATAATAGCACACATACGAGTAACTTTTATAAAAGTATTCAGCTTTTTTGTTAATAGTGTTCCTTATAAAATTTTTACGATAATATAAGGTTTTTTCATACTCTATTTTACCTTAACCCTCTACTGCATGAGCATATAATCGTCAATAAAAAAAATATTTCTATTCAAATATACGATTATTTATTCATTTTATACATGAATTTAACAAAAAATAAAATGTTAATTCTGTTAGTGTCCCTTTTATCCTTTACATCCATATATGACTCTGTATGCACACATAGAACTTTTAAGTATGGCAACGTTGTAAAATGAAAACTATTTCTTTTGTCATTATAACAAAGATATATTTTGCACTTTTGGCAATATGTAAATGATCGGTAAGTGCAGTTGTTTTGACATCCACTTTGGAAAATGCCCAATGTGTCTAGAGGAAAATCCTGATGGCGTCTCTTTTTAATTGGCGTGCTTTCGATGTCTCTATGAGAGTTCGTCGCTCTAGGCGAGCCCGTCGTTGTCGTGGCTGATCCAGATATATGTAGCTGGACGTCCCCTCTTTCGTAAAACTTATATTTTACACAAATTTTTAGTGATTGCCAGTTTAAAATCATTTAATGGCATATATTTTGTAGACTTACGGCGCCACAAGATCCAATCGTTCACTACATATAAATCAACTATATGGAAAAAAATTTGTTTGAACTATTTGCGAGACCGCAACTGAATTGTGTAGAAACCAAGTAATGAATCCAGTAAATCTACACCTCCCACATGTTGGTTGTATACGTCCAATGCCTGAAGTGATGTAATTTCAATATATTTCTTCTTCTTTTTGCTCAAGGAATTGAGGTACAGAGAAATACCTTTAAACTCGAATTTTTCTTTGCAATATGGAGCAAAGTTACGCTTCTTCTTCTTCTCTCATGTTGAACGGGATGGAAATTTTTTTTAAAGTGGAATAAAAGTCAAAGTAAAACACTTTTATTTTTTTCTGTTACTTTAAAGAATAGCCTTTTGATAGCAATATATTGAGTGGTAGAGTTGATTCCAGACGTAGTACTGCTTCCAAGATAGAGGCAATTAAAAAGCTATTCGAACAGGACAAAAAACGGAAGTGTTTTTCATGGCCGGCCATCTATAGAAAAGCAGAAGGCAGCGAAACCTGGCAACATTTTTTAATACGACTAATTTTAAAATGTCATGGACTAATGTAACTTTTTAATAGATTTCGTTTGATTGAAAAATCGTATTTACTTTTTTCTTACAAGGCATAATAATCCATTCGAACAGGACATATTTTTCCGTTTATGTTCACTTAGGCAATTTTTCAAAACTACTTTAATATTTATATAAATAATAATATTTAAGATATATACAGTAATTAAAAAAACAAATTTAATATTTATATTTATCAAATCAATTAGTGAGATCAATTTTAACAAAGAAAAGAGGAAGGAGTAGATATTTTTCTTAAAATAATATAAAACTTGTCTTTTTGCTGTTAAAACGTTTTTCCTGTAAGAGGAGTGGTATCGCCCACTAAAAAAATATATTTTTACTCAAGTTTCAATCTATCTACATATCAAAATCGGTGTAGTGGCACAGCCGTGGTACCGATTTTTCCCATTTGGAGCGACGCCGCGCCCCCTTCAAAGAATCAGAGATTCTAATAATCTTTCTTAGGATCCAATCTATCTTTAAGCAAAAATCTCATCAACATCGGTCCATTAGTTTAGCCGTGGAACGTTTTTTCCCATTAGAGGCGTGGCCCCGCCTACTATTGAAAATAAAGTATACATGTCCCTCCTTCCCTTCACAACCTTTCCAACAAAAAAAAAATTATGCGATTTTGTTGTGCTATGGCTGTGAAAAAGTGGTTTAACCGTTTTGAACTGCTTATTTATTACACTTATGTTTTCGAATATGACCAACAGCTCCAAAAATTTTAAATTTTATCGCTTTTGCACTCGTTTTTTTTTTTTTTTAATTATGTACATGAAACTCTGTTCGTGCAAAAATTTTGACACACTAGCTACTGTTATCAATTTCGAAATGAGAACAAATGATGTTTTTCTATTTTATTTGTGACTTAAGAACATGAACTCAAGCAAATTAAAATTTTATAGTTAATAGAGATTGGTTTGATGTTTTTACATTGTTTTTAGCTAATTGACGTTGGAAGAGAGATTTTTCGGAAAGACTATCATTATGTATCACTTCTCATACACACTTAAATATTTAAGGCAAAATTCAATATTACAAAAAAAGAGAAACTGCATTTATTCAAGTTTGCAGGTGATTTGCTCAATGTGATAAATGAATTCTGGTGTAAATTGTTTAAATTAACAAAATTTGAATATTTTCCTTAGATAATTTCAGATAGTAACGCTTTTATATTAACTATTAATTTTTCTGTCACGGTTGGCTTTTTGGCGGAAATGCCCATATCTTTTTCGAGGCATTGGTTCTGACACTGATGGAAGTTCTTCTTCTGAAGAGCTAATACCTTTTGCCTCAGGAATGACTACTTCTTTATTTGTGTCTAAATTAGTTACTAGTGGTTCTTCATCAGAATTGTCCTCATTCTCTCTTTGCCATGCATTAGGAATAAGGTTTACAGACATATTTTGCCCGTAAAAAGACGATGTATCTATTGCTTACAAGGCCATAGATATATGGCTTCCAGAGAAAACACTATATACATTATATTTAGTACTTACTAAATGTTTTGCCAAATATAATTATTTTTTTATGTAGAAATATTTTTTTGTCTATAAAAACTTTACTTTTATGTAATTTATTTCACTTTACATTCACACTTTTTGAACTTTCGACCACAATGTAAGATCGCACTAAAGAAACCGATTTTGCATCAAAGCAATATTTCGTTACGCATAATAATGGTAAAATATTATATAACGGCGAATAGAGTATAGAATACAAAAATTGTAAACTCAAACATGATTAATGTTGGCAAAGTGGAGAAAAATGTTATTAAAGTTGAAAATCCATATATGGCTCTGTATGCAGTAGAGGGTTAAATAATTAGATAATTTTTATTGCAGTTTTATGTAATTTATTTTAACTGATTTCAATTGCTGTTATACCTAAGTGTTAAATCTCATACCATGATCTTTGTAATACGAAAACTATGAATTTGAAGACTAATGAATAAATAAATAACTCTAAGGAAGGGATAGAGACGACATGTTACTATGATTTTTATTCAGTATTTAGCTTTTTTATATCAGTTTTTTAATACCAAAAGCATTTTTAATGGTTGAATTTCAACCACTGGGTGAACTCTAGTTGGATATTAAACTTAATTTATTTGCTTCATGGTGGTTTAAAAAATAATGTTGCTAGAAGCCTCAACGTCGGCTTCTAGACTTCTTCTGGAACAGCTAGAGAGATCCTTGTTGAAACAAATAAAATTATTTAGGTTGAACTTCAAACTAACATTTATTTCTATTCCGATCTGTGTCAGTTAATACACTTCACTAAACTGAGCTGAACAATATTTGATATGAAACCTCCACACCTAAAATAATTACTTAATTCTAGCTTACAACTATGCTGCGTCTGCAATCCCACGGTGGACTCAGGTGAACGAACTGGTGTGCTGGTTGCGCGTGTATACGTAGACCTGTCGTCAGCATTTTTGTACTGCATACCTGGGAACGCAACGTGATAACTCCTCCCTCCTCAAATATCTGCGTCACGCAGATGAGTCTCAAACGTTTCGACAATAGTAGGACTTTGGATTGGTTTGGGTACAGGGCTTATGACTGCTGTCTGGATTTCTTGTAACTAAACGGCAGGGATGTCAATTTTTCCAGTAATTTTTCTCCGCAGGATATATGCGACAGCGGCTACAAATGTTAAGGTTACGGCATCAGAAGCGAGGGAAAAATTCAGCTTTCCAATCAATTGATTGACATGCCCAATATTTGTTAGGCTGAGGTCATGGACATATTCCAGATTCACTTTCTTTTCCCGATTTGTAATGCACTGACGGAAGTCGTTGAAGAATAGAGATCGTCTTGTTAGAGAAAGTACGGTTCTGCAGATGAATCGTCTCATTGTTGAACTGAAGAATGTATGATTCATTTAGGAAACTTGTCGCATTATTGGCGCTGACCTCTCCACAGAAATTTGTAAGAAAAGTAGTGTTCTCGTTAATCATTTCAAAAATTACCTCATTATTCGTCTTGTACTGGCAGGTAGCCTGTCCACCTTTGAGGACCCTTGGCAAACAATCGTCTTCATCCAATTTTTCCAGGTCGGCTGCTTCGCAAATAGTAGAATTGCTTATGGAAATGCAATTCCCTTTCACGCCATAAGTTTCTTTTTGGTTCACCAGCATCTTCCTAAACTTGAGATCGATCTGTTTTCCCTTGTTGATAGTGGCTCGTGTTATTAGCAGGTGGTACTTTTCATCCCTTCACTTCGGCATTGAAAGAACATAAAGTAGAAGGGATCCGTTGGTAATAATTGAAAGTTTCCCGTACTCAATAGCTTTTATTGCGTTTTGATATGGTAGAGTCTCTATTTCGGCTAGAACTTGATTAATTTCTTCCATGTCCAGAAGGTTGGTATTCACAATTCCTTTATTTGCCATCTGGCATGCTCGTACAATTTCTCCAATCTCTTCCTTCAATAACAATGCTTTATTAATTCCATCTTGTTCAGCTTGGCCCCCCTCCATTTCCTTCGATATGCCGTTAACACTGTTGATAATGTGATTAATTTCTGGAAGACTTCTTTTGTCGCGTCAAAAAGCCTGTTAATTTAATATTGTTGATTGCTATTTTCGATGATTTCTTCTTGGCTTTGCAAAATTATATCCCAGTCGGTTGCATCTGGGTTCCCAGCTACCCATTTCCAAATGGATAGAATCCAATTTATTGACCGTGGTTTTCTCGTCCTGGTAGCTCGTAGTTCACTTAAGCGCTCAGTCATTTGAGTTACATGAAACTCGAGGATCAGCCCCTTCTCCTTGTCCTTGAAATTTGTTGCAGCCAAATTTTTCATCTCCGCTATTATACATATCGCTCACTTACTTCAAGACTGGCATAACTCAAAAAACGTGATTTTTGAGTTAATGATGCAGAAATATCCACCATTTCATGTTTTATTTTGTGTCAAAAAATCAGAAAATTATCTCATAAACTTGCTTTGTGAGAAGAGTTTATGTAGACATACTTTTCATTATTTTCATATAAAAAGCAACTTGTTGAAAACTTTAAATGCGTTTTTCTCCCACTTTATGTTTTTTGAGTTATGCCACTCTTGAAGTAAGTGAGCGATATCATCATAGCGCTCCAGGCCCATGACGTTCACCAATTTGAAACTGCCGCTTACAACCCGGCCATTACCTTCTCTTATGGATATGATGGGAGCCTTGTATTTGATTAAATTTGCAATTTAAAATTAGATATGAGAAAATTCAAGACTACCTTAAACCTAGAGTAAAAATATTACTTAATAGTCAAAATGAAATGTTTTTGTTTTTCCTAATTTAAGATAAAATTTAGTTTAAAATTTTTCTTATTTTTAATAGGTGTGGTGTGGAGTTATTTTGCCAAGACTGCAACTGTAAATAAAAATAAAAGTTTAATGATTTTCACATAACTTTATGTATTTTTGATATGTGGTTTATGAAACGTTTTCCCCGTTACCGTGGTAATTGTTACCCAAATGTCTTCACCCACAGTTTCATTTTTATATAGGGCCTTCTGTTTTCCTTTGATTTGTTTGTTTGCCACATAAATAACGTCACCTGGATTGTAAATTTTAGATTCCATTTTTCCTTTGTTAACTCTTAGGTTCCTAAGTTCTTGATTCCGTTCGATTTCGGCCCTTACATCGCCGTGCAGTTTTTCACGGGAATTCACCAAATTCTGGTAGTTTATTCTTTGGGTTCTATTGAAAAATATATCGCTTGGTTTTCTATTAATCACCGAATGAACGGAATTATTATACCTATCTACCGCTATATGGAGAAGTTCTTTAGGATTAATATTTCTCATTTCCTTGTCAAGACAGCGGTAGATTTCTATTATGGTCGAATGAAGCCTTTCCACTTGCCCATTTACTTCGCTTTTCTGCGTTGGGGTTTGATAGAGCTCAATCCCTAATGCTGTAATATAATTTGAAATTAATGGGCTCAAAAAGCTTCGTTCGTTGTCAATGACGATCATTTTTGGTGCCGTAAAGTAGTGTGAGATTTTGGTGAATTTTTCACATAAATGTAATGCAGATTTGTTCTTAATGTGAAAAAATTTCGCGAATTTGGAATATTTGTCGATACAACTTATAAATTTTTGACCCCGAATCTCAAAAAAATCGACATGAAGGATTTCGCATGGATACTGTGGTGTGGGAGTCTCCTATAGCTTTGGCCTGGCGGGATGTCTATCGTACTTATTGAGACGGCAAATTTCACAATTTTTCGTAAACCTAGTAATTAAACTGTTCATACTAGGAAAGTAAAACTTTTCTAGAATTTGCTGCCTATTTTCCTTGGCATTCCTATGTGCCCTTTTATGCTCCTCCTCAATAATGCTACAAACTTTTTCCGGATTAGTTACATCCTCAACCAGTCTTTGAGTAATTCGAATTTTGTATTTTGTAAAATGATTCAAATAAACTTCTTGGATGGCTCTTGGATTTTGATGCCATTGGTAACGCCGGGGTTCAATACATTCTTCAAAAAATTAAACATTTCATCCCAACCTAGGTAACTTGTAGTTATGAAGTGACGAATGTAGCCAGGATGTGGTTGTATTATACTCTGCAGATCTCTCCCTATTTTAATAATAATTTGGTTCCTGAAAACATTCAAAGGTGCTTCTACGTAAGGAATAAGATCAGTATTGTCTTGTTCCGTACTGTGCATAGTACCCTCGCTTTCGTTTTCAGTTCCCAAGTGACTTGATTGACTAGGCATATGATTAACTTCTGATTTTAGACGCGAAAGAGTATCAGCCACAAAGTTTGATTTACCAGGAGTGTAAACCAACTCGTAGTTGTACTCTTCTATACGTGCTTTCCTACGCTTAAGTTTCGCAATATAATTTCTATTTCCTAATGCGAAAGTTAAGGGTTGGTGGTCGGTGAAAATTTTTATTTTCTTTGCGCCGTATACCCTGAGAAAGGACAGCTCCGATGGCATAGTTGGACGCGTCAGTGGTCAAATTAAATGGCTTGTCAAATTCGGGAAAAGTAAGTACTTCCGATGAAGTAAGGAGTTTTTTTAGACTACTAAATGCCAGAAAGGCTTCTTGACTGATTGGCCTTTACCTGAGCAAACTCACCACGAGTCAAATTGGTGAGTGGTTTTGCGATTTTTGCATAATCGCAAATAAACTTCCTATAGTATGATGTAAGACCCAAAAATCTTTTTAGTTCCTTTAAGTTTTCGGGAGGAAGAATGCTCTCAACAGCTTGAACCTTTTTTTGATCGGGGCGAATGCCATCGGTTGTGACTATGTACCCCAGAAATTCGACAGATCTTTCCATAAAATGTGTTTTTTCTAAATTTACCCTAAGACCTGATTCCTGCAGCCTTTAGAATACCGTTTCTATGTCGTTCAGATGATCATGTTCAGTTTTGCTAAATATGATTATGTCGTCAATATAGACATAACATATTTTCCCAATAAATTCTTTCAGAACGTCATCTATCATTCGCTGAAAGATGGCAGGGGCGTTCTTTAGCCCAAACGGCATTCTCAAAAACTCGTATTTACCATTTAATGTGGAAAAGGCTGTTTTCTTAATATCTCTGTCTCTCATCAGAATTTGATGAAAACCGGAGGTGAGGTCTATAGTTGTGAAGAACTTTGCATTCCCTAAGCTCGCAAGTGTACAATTTATGTCAGGAATTGGGTACGTATCTGCAATGGTCACCGCATTTAGTCTTTTAAAATCGATGACCATTCTATACTGCTTTTCCCCATTAGGCTTTTTCGCAACCACCCATATGGGCGAGTTGTAAGGACTTTTGAACGGGCGGATAACTCCCGACGACAGGAGTTCCTGTACCTGTCTATCCACTACATCCTTCATGCTAACCGGATATGGATAACTTTACATATAAATGGGCTCATCCGTATTTGTTCGGATCTCAGCCCTAACTGTCGTATTTACAACTTCATGTTCATTAATGGGCCCAAAAAGTTTATCGAATTTAGCGATTAGTTGTTTTAGATGAAATTTTATTTTATCTCAAAGTCCTTTTTCAATCAAAAAATCCACGGTGGACTCAGGTGAACGAACTGGTGTGCTGGTTGCGCGTGCATACGTAGACCTGTCGTCAGCATTTTTGTACTGCATACCTGGGAACGCAACATGATAACTTTAATAATTATATGATAAATGAGCTTACAGCCAGTTAGCAGCGATCAACGTTCATGTAAAATTCTACTTTTTTGCTTTTTATTTAACAAACTTTGATAACAAAAAAAAAAAAAAAAACGACAGCTCTGGAATAAAGACATATTTCCAATCTTAAAATCTCATCAGTATATTCTGGCTGATGCTACGTCAGCACTCAAATTGTAGTTGTGGCGGACTAATTAAGAACACTCAAGCCTTATTCCTGTTTCTTGTTCTGATTCCATAAATAAACGAATCCTTTATTACCGCGATCGATTCGAAAAAGATTGTGCAAAAATAATCTTTTTGGAAGATCAATACGTTAAAAACCGCTGCTTACAAAACAACTCTAGCGTATGGAATATGTATTCATGATGAAATTCTTTTTTTTTGTGGACGTCAATTTTAGTTTCATCACTAAATTGTTCCAATAGTTAAAAAATATCAAAATTGCTAAAAATGTCAGATACGTTTTTCTCGCTGCTAGCACCCGATATGTTTGTAATGAATGGGATTAGGAGATGACGCTAGTTAAGAAGCATACTTTTCTATAAATGTCACGCCACCTTCCTTCACTGAACCAAAAATGTGTGTACATGATACGTAAGTAAAACTACATGTTTTTTAAGAGTTTCCTAAAAACCTAAAACAAATATACATACTATTTATGAAATATTTTCATTTCTAGGCTTAGAAGCTAATCCGGTAAATATTCTACATTTAATGTTTACCATTTGTATACCAATAACCACGATTATTTTGATTTGCACTAAAAATTCATTTTGTAGCTGCCCGGACTAATTACTTAAGTTAATTTTATTTGTTTTCGAAAAATTTTGAAATATGTGTGAAAGAAACATGAGTAACTTAATTCGGTTCAAATACATACAAAACGATTTCAAATTCCAAAAATCTGATCTGTTAGGATGAAAGAGAAGATAAACTTATCACTTAGAGAAGTATCAACTACCCAGCAGTTTTTGGGACCATGCATTACCATTTTTACGATTTGTAATCATTGATTTCATATATTATAATTAGATGGAGAAAACATGCATGATCAGGGAAGCGAAGACGTAATGCATAAACAAATTTTCAAAATCACAATAGTGAATAACATAGTGTAAAACAGATACCTGTAAAACAACTGACAGCGTGGGCAAATGGTTTGGTTTGTGAACTCTTAACTCTAAGTGCGTGAGTTCGATACTCGGTCAGACATTTTTTTAAACTTTTTTTTATATCGATGAAAAGTTTACATCCCCGGTAATGCAAAGAATCATACACTACTTTTGCTATGACATCGCCGTGTTAAAATTCATGTATTCTGGAGGCGATAGAAAGTCTACGAGATCGATGAAAGTTTAGATTACTATCGATGAAAAAATCTGCTGGGTAACGTCTGAAAAAAATATTTACAAGTCTATTTTTCGTTTTGTACGTGAAACACATATAAAAAAAAATTCTCGTATAACGCATGAAAAGCGAAATTGGCAATAAAAATACAAATATAATTTAAATAAAATTTTTAGCCTAGACCTAAATGCACAATAAATTTTTTTAGTTGTGGATACGTGTATAAGTTTAATTTGGGTTTCGTTATGTTCATTGGTCTTTGACCGTGTCATATCAATCACATGAAGTATGTAGTTATAAGCATGCTCTAAAAAGCAAGGCTTTTTTAATTATTTTTTTTAAAGGACATTTGAGATTAAAGGAATACTTGGAAGATCTTTCTTCTGTTGGTGGAGGCGTCTTAATAGCTATAAAAAATCATTTAACCAGTTCATTAGTTGAAATTGCCTGTGCATCTAATATTGAACTGCTATGTGTTAAGGTCACACATTGTAACTCTAATTTATACATTCTTAACACTTATGTTCCTCCAAATAGTAGCGCAGATGTCTACGAATGTCTTTCGATGGCCGTAGAATATATTATTAATGAACTAGACACTAATGACGACATTTTGTTGTTAGGTGACTTTAATCTGCCTGACCTAAAATGGACTCCTTCGGACGATGGTACATATTTTTATGCATCTTGTCCAAAAACTCGACAACAACAAATTTTTGTTGACGAAATACTTTCAAATTTACAACAAGTAAGTTGTATAACTAATTGCCATGGACGACAACTTGACTTAGTCTTGGCTACAAATAGTAGCAATGTTATTGTAAGAAATGCTATCCATGCTCTGTCTACGGTAGATTCCTATCATCCACCTTTGAGTATTGTGTACCAATCTGACAATGAAAATTTGACTAATGCATGTTCATCCATTAATATTTACGAATTCAATTTTAAGAAAGCTGACTTTTTAAAATTGAATGAAAACTTAAGAAATAAATTAGACGACTTACTCATTTTTTTTAATAACAATACATTTGATGATTGCATTAAATTTTTCTATGGTGAACTTTTTTCTGCCATAGCATTGTCGGTTCCATATACAAAAAAGTACGTCAATAATTCCTCGTACCCCTGGTATACAAAGGATTTGAAAAAAGTTCGCAATGGCCGTAATAGGGCATGGAATAAATACGTTTGTAGCCAGGACCGTAATGACCTTGTTGCTTATCAGCGACTGTTTCTTGAATTTAAAGATATGTCAGCTTTGGTTTATTCTGAATATTTGATTAAAATAAGGCTGAATATTCTTCATGACCCCAAAAATTTTTGGGGTTTTATTAATTCTAAAAAAAAATCTGACGGGTTTCCATCTGAGTTTAAAACAGTTGATGGGCTCACTAGCGACCCACAAGTTATAGCCGGGTTGTTTGCTAATTTGTTTAATGAATCGTTTTCTACGGATTTATTTAGCCCTGAAATCAACTATTTTGAATATATGGATAACGACCCTTTAGTTTCGGTTAATGAGATATCTTTCTCTCCTGACCTCATAGAGAAATATATTTCATCTGTTGATGATGACTTCAACTCCGGGCCGGATGGTATTCCTGCGACAGTTTTAGTAAACTGCAGCTCTGTGCTGAGTCAACCCCTCAGTATTTTATTTAATAGATCAATTCAAGAAAGCTATTTTCCTAAGTTTTGGAAAAATGCATACATTAGCCCCATTTTCAAGAAAGGGTGTAAAAATGATGTTTCAAACTACAGGCCCGTGGCTAAGTTATCATCAATACCGAAAATTTTTGAACATATTATATACAATCAGGTTAAGGTGTGCTGTGGTGAAGTCATAACAACTCGTCAGCATGGTTTTGTTAATGGCAGATCTACAGTTTCTAACCTCCTTGATTTCACTTCCTTTGCATTAAGTTCTTTAGACTCTGGTGGGCAAGTTGACTGCATCTACACTGACTTCAGTAAAGCATTTGACAAATTACCACATAATTTGATTTTGTTTAAGTTAAAGAAGCTTGGATTTCCCTTAAGTTTTGTCAGCTGGATTGAATCTTATTTATCTGATCGCTCGTATCAAATAAAATTTAGGAGAGTGTTTTCCTCCCCATTTAGCGCGACATCAGGTGTTCCACAAGGAAGCCACCTGGGGCCGCTCCTGTTCATTTTAGCAATTAATGACGTTACACATGTTATTAAAAACTCCCATCTGTTAGTATATGCAGATGACATGAAAATTTACAGGAACGTAAAGGGGGTTGGTGACACTATTCCACTTCAGTCTGACTTGAAATCCTTTGAAGTTTGGTGTTCTAAGAATAACTTACATCTTAATCCTGATAAATGCCAAGCTATGATTTTTACCAGGAAGAAAACTATTGTGGAATTTGATTATAAATTAAAAGATAAAATTATTTGTCGTGTCGATGTAGTCAAAGACCTAGGTATACATTTTGATACTAAGTTGACTTTTAATGAGCATATTAATCAAATTTGTAAAAAATCCTCATCTCTGCTTGGCTTTATTAAAAGGTGGGCAAAAGAATTTAATAGCCCTTTAGTAACGGTGACTTTATATAATACAATAGTGCGCCCTCACTTAGAGTACGCCAGCCAAGTATGGTCACCATTTTATAATATTCATATAAATAGAATTGAAAGAATTCAAAAAAATTTTATTCGTTTTGCTCTCAATGGCTTAAATTGGATTGACCCTTTAAACCTTCCTCCTTATGTGGATCGTTTAAAGTTATTACATATGCAGTCTTTGAGCTCGCGTAGAAATATTGCGGATATACTTTATC
Source organism: Tricholauxania praeusta (assembly GCA_949775025.1). Classification (NCBI taxonomy): domain Eukaryota; kingdom Metazoa; phylum Arthropoda; class Insecta; order Diptera; family Lauxaniidae; genus Tricholauxania; species Tricholauxania praeusta. The sequence goes on from OX459028.1 coordinate 106,384,707, forward strand.
TGCATCAACTTGTAACTGGGTCTCTTGCTGCACCAGAGCTTCTTAACTATATACATTTTAATAGTAATCGGAGGAGTACTCGTAACTCTTATCAGTTATTTTACCAACCGGTTAGTAGAACTAATTATATGGCTACAGCTCCTTTTAATCGCATGACAACTCTTATTAATAATTGCGAAGTTTATAACATTAGCTTGTCAAAAGGTCAACTCAAGCTTAGACTGAAAACTAACTGTAGCTAAATTTGTTGCTTAATGGTGGTGTGAATTTTTTTGTTTGTGTTGTCCGAGCCCCACAGCATGCTGGGTAATTTTTTCTAACATTTATGCCTTGGACCACGTAAATTTATACATATAATTATTTTAATATATAGTATATGTCTATTTTTACATGGTGTGAGTGGGTATGTTGAGAAAGTGCGATAAAGCTAAGAAAAAATTATAAAATAAATAACAAATTAATGTGCATGATAATTTTTTCTATTCCATTTTTTATTGAATAAGCTTTTTACTTGGTATAAAGCTTCAATGCTAAATAGCTAAGAAGGCTATAATAGCTGTAGTAGCTAAACTCTATTATTATTATTATTATTACCGTGAACCACTTTTTCAAAAAGGTCTTCTGCGGCGAGCAGTAGAAGTCTCGTTCAACTCCACCCATACAAAAAAATTTTTTTTTTGATTATCTATGAGTTTTGCTAGTGAAGTACACATGATTATATTTTTAGAATTTTTTTCGCGAAATGCCGACTGTTAACAAAAAATCGTGTTTTCGACGAAAAAAATCGACTTAAATATTTTATAACATTTTTTCTTGTTAATTAGTCTAAAATTAAGCTAAAATCGTGTGTACTTCACTAGATAATCAAACAATGAAGTTACTGTTAAAATTTCAAGTCAATCTGGGCGCTTATCATGATTCGCGAAAACGCAAATAAACTCTTCGAATTCGAGCAGTTAGTATTTTGTTTTGCGAAACGCAACCGTGATAGTTGCGAGTTTCGCATCTCATTTTTGCCTTGTTCGAATTTGAGAACTCGTTATATTTTGATTCGCGTTTTAATCTGTCAAATACGTTCAAATTTCGTAAATTTCATGCGACAACAAAATAGCAATCGATCAGTGCAGACGCAAAACAAAAATTATTACTTTGAGTGGACTGTAGTGCAACTCCCGAGCCGCTAACAGGCATCGGAAACGACCTTTCAGGACTCCAATCATTCGCTCTATAATAGATCTTCCTTTCGAAAATTTTCTATTAAAAAGTGACTCTGCGGAATTTTCTTGAGCATTTCTATAAGGCGTCAGGATCCATGGCTCAAGATGTTACTCAGCCTCACCTATCAGCCAAGAAGACTGTTACTCAGCCTCACCTATCAGCCAAGAAGACCGTTCACATCAAATAAATTTATTTTTTATTTTTCTATTTATATTTTTTTTTTTTAAAACGGTTACTTTCCACTTTTGTTTACACTTTTTGTACCAAAACTGCTACACTTATTTTCATTTGGTACACTGGTACATTATATTCTGATTTGGTACATTTTATCAATGAAAGGTATAAAACAAAAAGTTCCCAAAACTTCATAGAAAAATTACAAACTCATTTCTATTAAGTTTGAAAACCTTGTTCGCGTCGTAAACTCACATGTAACATCGCATGTATGCATGACCCACATCGCCCACATTTTTCATGTGGCTGAAAATACGGACACAATACACTTGTTTTTTTAATTTGCAGTATCTACATATATGCCTATATATTATGTGTATATTTGTGTATATGTGCATATCCATAGGAATTACTATTTAAGCTGGCCTCAAAATCGAAATTGTCATCTTAGCTCGACCATGGTTTCAATTTTTTTTTGTTTTTTGTGGAGCACACTCTTCCAACATGGTTTTTTTCTGGACTATCTTAAATTAATATTCAAGGAGGAACAATTAAAATTCAAAGGGAGACAGTTAAAATTGCATTTAATGTAAAAAAAACATGAAAAGTTACATATAAAGTTAAATAAAAAAACTATCTGAATTTTAATTGAACAACCTTGAATATTAATTAAAGACAGCCTTAGCTTAACGGAAAACTATGCCGGATGTGCTCCAAAAAAAAGAAGAAAAACGAGGCCAGCTAAAATGGCAATTCCTGTGGATATTCACAGAAAAATCAGGCTTAAAGAAAATTCTCCCAAAATTTCAGCGTCCTAGATCAAGTCTGCAAACGGCACAATCTTTCAAGGTACAATGTAATGTCATTAAAAACAGTTAATATGGTATTAAAAAACCTTCGTTTTTGTTGTAACTCACACTTGCATTTAAACTTGATTAAAGCTCACCGTCATCTTGTATTTGTGTAAAGTCTGGTTTTATTGCTTAAAATAAGTTTCTCAGTGTTGCGTTTTCGAGTTTTTGTTTTGTTTCAGTCAAAACTTCAGTGGGTCAAAAATTGTCCACGCTATGTGTTTGGCCAACTTGAAAAATGTTATTTCGAAAAAACCGTACCTACGGACCAGTACGTTCTGGAAGCGGACCGCCAAAATTTAAAATTCGAGTCCTTAGATATTTTTTTCGTCATAACCTTTTTAGTATGTCATGTTCAAGGCATCTTTTAAGCCTATAAAACAAAAACTATGTTCTAAAAATGTTTACCTTGGCCTAAAACCTCAGGTCAAACCACTTTTAATACAATATTAGGATTCATGCACACTTTTACTGTTACATAAATTATATTTTACAGTGTTGATGCTCCTTCGCAATCAAAAAAAAAAAAATTTGTTCGGAATGCCTACCTTAATTTCCATGACTAGCAAATGAAAAAAAAAAATAGCTTTTTGCACTGTTTGCGCCAATTTTTAATCATTTTACTTGTCTCATTTGAAAAGGCATGCACAAAATGCTTTGCTTGCCCAAAATATTGAAAAAGGATCTAATTGAAAAGTGGTGCATTGATGAGCGAAATAGATGCAACTTTTAAAAATACAGTTTGTCAAGCCGAGCTTGCCTAGGTGATGTTCTGCATTATGCATAGTTTGGTATTTCTTCTGATGGACTACCTACCTAATTTACTAAGTGTATGCGTCCAGATTCAGTAATTGCTTCAAAAATTCCATTTTTAAAATAAATTATAATGCTGGATGTGCGGATTGTTTCGCTGAAAAGGCGTACTTTTTTCTATCATAATCACCAATACAGGGAATATATTTTTGGACAATATTGTCGTACAGACCTATATAGGTCTTTTTTCGTAGAAGACTAAGCACATATGTATGTATGAAGCTGTATATTTAAAAAAATGCATATATGTATATAAAATAAGTTTATGTCTTAATTTGCTTTTAAGTGTATACCTGTAAACCTATACCTGCGTTCGATTCGCATATCACTTTCGTAACGCATTTACTTTCGATTCGCGAATCATGATAAGCGCCCAGATGTAAACTTTTTGAGTTCTACTGCTTGCCGATTTTGAAAACATGATTTCAAGAAAAACGCGTTTGAAGTTTCAAAATGCTATAAATCTTCATCAAAGCATTTTGGAAAAAACTGATTTAAAAAATTTTTGAGTTTAAATCGGTACTTGGGCGTTGTAGATTTTGATTCTTGGATTGTTTTGGGATGACTGATGCTTTTTTAAATTTAACAGCAGGAAAACGTGCTTTTAAATATTTACAACCAGGTTTTAAAGCAACATTTATTTTCATTGATATCAATAAAAAAAATATTTACATTTACGAGAATCGAACCCACGTACTGTGGGCTATGTGTTCACAGTCCTAACCATTACGCCACGCTGCCTCATATGTTTGATTTTTTTATTATTCCTTTTGTTCACTGTGTCTACAATATATTGTGTCAACAACGTAGGGTAATCTATTTTTTAAAATTTTCTCATAATTTTATGCAAGTTTTTCTTTTTTTTATGGGGTCACTCTGTATCTTCGATTTTGGGTAAAAACCAGGTTTTAACTTTATTTTGCGACTATAATTATGGGCTATTACATTCTAATACCTAAGCTTACCAACTGTACTTTTTTAGTAAGTACAGTACTTATTTTCAGCTTTCCGTACTTATTTTTCAAAGCGTACTTAATTTGTACTTATTTTTCAAAACGTACTTAATTTGTACTTATTTCGGCCGAAAGCCGAAATCTGATTTTCAAATTAATAATAAATATAAATATCATTTGCGGTGGTCCAATGGTTGCGAAACAGTTGCAACTAAAATTTCTTTACACTCGAATGTTTCAAAAATTGCGATGTGGCATCACTAAATTTGAGTTTGACTGCGCAGACTTCTAGTTTTTAGAAATGTCAAACCTACTTCTTAAATATCTTGGTCACATATGCTTCGTGTTTCCATTCATAAAATGGTAATGGCGCCGCACAGTGGGAAATTTTTTCATGTTTTTGGACAAAAAGCCGTCTACAATGCAATTATTAATGGATTTGAAAAATTTTTTTTATATAATCGTTAGGTACCACCCGATGTGTGAGTACTGCCCAAATTTTTGAAAACGTTCAACATAACCTCAAAAAATCCTATAAATATATATACCTCAAAGTTTGCGGTGAGCAAGATATCTGGAGACTGGTTCATCCGAAAAAAGAAAATTAAATTTTTTTTGATTAAGCAAATAGTTAGGGGGCGCTTGATTGTTCGATTTTTTTTTTGGATACATATTTTTTGATTTATAGCCTAAAACGACCTCAAGTTTGTGCACAAAAAATGAAAATTTTCTTTGTACGCCCGCCATTTTGTCAAAAACTAATATTTTTCAAAAAGCAACGATCAAACGCCTCTTAATTATTTGCTTAACCGAAAAAAATTTAATTTTCTTTTTTCGGATAAACCAGTCTCCAGATATCTTGCTCACCGCAAATTTTGAGGTCGTTCACGGCATTGCACTTTTCTAACTTATTGACGAATTTTTTTGGACCAAAATTTCAGAGATAAATCTTGAATAGTTATTCTTTAATAGCGTAAATGAAATTTTGGTCTAAGATAAAATGCAACTTCAAAAAAAAATTTTAAAAAAATGTCTTTATTTTTCGAAAAACTCCCAAAAAACTACACGAATTTCATATATTTATAGGATTTTTTGAGGTTATGTTGAACATTTTCAAAAATTCGGGCACTACTCACACATCGGGTGGTACATAACAATTATTTTTTTAAAAAAAATTTTCAAATCCATTGATAATTGCGTTGTAGACGGCTTTTTGTCCAAAAACATTAAAAAATTTCCCACTGTGCGCCGCAACGCCGTAAGTGTATTTTTAATTCGGATCTTCAGAAAAAATATCCGCAAATGAAAAAAGGAAGAACAGAAAGTGATATACGGTGTAATTTGTGCGACGCGGAACTCAACATCGCAAACGCCGGAAAGAGTGAAATCGAAAAGCATTTGGAATCCACGAAACACAAGAAAGCGTTGTCTACCAAATCGAACAGCCGCAATGTTGCGAACTTTTTTACTTCGTCAGTCGACACCACCCTTGCGGAATGTGAAGGCGTTTGGTCGTATCATGTGATAAAAGCTATTTAAGCACATGGAAGCTTCACAAGTGCCTTATTTTGAATTTTCTCGTCTCGTCGAATTCATTCTGTGCCTACCTGGAACGAGTGCACCAGTGGAGCGCGTCTTTTCATCAGCAAGAAACATCTGGAAAACCGAGTCCTCTCGGCTTGAAGTGAACACTCTAAAATCGATTTTGCTTGTAAAAATGAATTTGCAGTATAAATGCGTCGATTTTTACCATTTTTTGAAATCGCAACCGCAGCTATTGCGACAAATTTCGTCTCAAGATAAATACAATTTCAAACAGCGCACTGCTGTCGGTGAAACTGCTGACGATAATGCTGCCTCATTCAACAAAATGCCGATTGGTAGTACACAGAGCGAACATTAATTATTCTTTAAATTTCTGAACATGTTTTCAACTTTTAATTTGTACTTATTGTTAATAAATACAATTCAATAAAGAAATTTCGATATAAAAACAATAGCTCGAAATCATGGTGTAATTATATGGTGGGTGCAATACAGGATCGTTCTCTTACCACTAAAGCACACCGCGTTGACAGCTGTTCGTTGCATTTTTTCTTTGTTCCATTTGATTTTTCTCTTTACTGCACCCACCATATAATAACACCATGGATTGAAATTGTACTTATTTGTACTTATTTTTAACTATTGATTTTAGGCAAATGTATTTATTTTTTTAAACTCAGAGTTGGTATGCTTACTAATACCCATAGTTTTTGTAATATTCCATTTCAAAAAATTGTGGAGTGACTATTTTAAAATGCACCTAAGATAAGCACTAAACAACATATTTAAATCAAAAATATCGGAGAATAAAGTTACAATAAAGCGCAGTTGTTTATGGAAAGAAAAATATTAATATTTTATCTTTAAGCCTCTAAATTTTAGAATTACATTTTAAATGCATATCCGTTCTGAAACCAAAAAATTATATTTAATAAACTTGTGAATTAAAAAATCGAAACGAAATTCATGCATCATTCATATCATATGTGAGAACGTTTGCCTGGGAAATTTTTAACTTTTTCGAAGAAAAATTTATATAAAATTATGTACCAGAGAACTGCCCGAGTGCCTATTTTTGTGACTCTAAGGGCCGGTTTCACAGTGTTAAGTTAACCAATTAGTTAACTTAACTAATAACTGTTAGTTAACTACCAAATTTATGTTGTTCAGTTTCACAGTCCATTGGTTAACTAATGATAATTTTTTGTACAAAATATGGCATCACTGCACAAAACATATGTTTTTTATTTGACATTTCATAGTTTGCGAAATGGAGTCCAGCGGTAGAAGTACAAATTTTCCAACAGCAGAAATAAATTGCCTATTGGAACTAGTCGATGGCGATAAGAACATTGTCGTTCAAAAAGACGGATAAAGTGAGTGTGGAACTTCACAATCCCAATCTGAATCCATATTTATGTAGCTTCTTATTTGCTTTTTTGAAACTTTGTGTTTTTATTTATTACGTTCTTTTTCGTTTAGACAGCAATCAGCTGTTAGTTAACAATTAGTTAACCTGCAAATTTGGTTGGTTAACTAATAATGAAACTGAAATTGAATAGTTAACCTCAAATCTCTAGTTAACTTAACACTGTGAATCCGGCCCTAAGTATACTCCCCTTAAAAGCGATTGCGGTGTAATCGCAACCGCATACTATGGGTTGCGGTGTTATACACACCGCCAGACATGCAGTCTATGCGAATATATGCTCAAAGCGATATAAGTATAAAAGCTGCTGCGTAACTGGTGCACTTCAATTGCTTTTTCATGTATCGCCGTCATGTGGCGGTCGTATGTGCACAGAGAGGAACACGGAAAATACGCGGTGCCAACAAAACACACACTTAGATCGTCTTCAGTGTTGCCGAAAAAATATAATTGCATCAAAAGTGATAATCTTCGAACAAATTTCTGTGACGTTTTTTTTTTTTGCAGTAGCAACACTGATCATTATTTTGATTATGGATAACGGTTAAATGTTTTATGCTTTTTATGCATGCTACTGGATATATTGCTTAATAGTTTCATAGAGCTCATAAGTTGCTAGCGTCCTTTGCATACACAATTTATCTCAAAAAATCGTTGTTTTACTTTAAATCAAATGAAAATATTTTATGTAAAACTTGTTTCAATTTATTTTGTTACTATTTTTTTTTTTAACATCTACATTTTTATTTTTAAAATATACATTTTTTAAGACAATGCAATCTGCAATCCATACATACATAATTCGTTTGAGCACCCGAAAATGCACGAAATGATTGTGCGAAAAACACCCGAGTGCGAGAGCGCTTTACACTTAACATATTCGAACAACTTGTTGATGGTTTTTGCACGCATAAACTTTTTGCGGTAGCTCCTCATATGAGTACAAAAATGAGTAAAGAGAAAAGTGCTAAGAATTTTTGCGATCGCATTATACTAATAGACGGAGAGCCCGCTGTAGAAAAGTCAAGTGTATAAGATTACACCATGAGACCTATGCCAAATGATAGAGCTCGATGAGCCTAAATAGAATATCTAGGCTTGCCTTGCCAAAGCCTGTCCCGATGGCCGAAAAAAACCCACTTTTGGCCGACTTTTTTCTTAATAAAAAGTGTATAAGATTACAGCATGAAATTGGTGTCAAATGATAGAGCTCGATGAGCCTAAAAATAAAATATAGGGTTGCCTTGCCAAAGCCTGTCCTAAACTAGGGTTGCCTCGCGTTTTTTGGGCCAATTTTTTTTAATAAAAAGTGTATAAGATTACAGCATGAAAGTGGTTTCAAAAGGTAGAGCTCGATGAGCCTAAATAGAAAATATAGGGTTGCCTTGCCAAAGCCTGTCCTAAACTAGGGTTGCCACCCGTTTTTTGGGCCAATTTTTTTTAATAAAAAGTGTATAAGATTACAGCATGAAAGTGGTGTCAAATGATAGAGCTCGATGAGCCTAAATAGAATATATAGGGTTGCCTTGCCAAAGCCTGTCCCGATGGCCGAAAATGCCCGAAATTTAACCAATTTTGCTATTTTAATTAAAACTGTAGTACATAACAGCTCCAAATGTATGCCAAAAGATAGAACATGAAGAGGCCTAAATACATATAATACATTGGATTGCATTGTTGAATCCTGTCGCAAACATGGGTTTTCACCGGTTTTTGGCTCAATTTTTATTAATGAAGATAATAGCTTGAAATTTGTACCAAATGATAGATATTGAAAAGCCTAAAAAGAATATATAGGGTTGCCTTGCCAAATCCTGTCCCGATGGCCGAAAAAAACCCACTTTTGGCCGACTTTTTTTTTTAATAAAAAGTGTATAAGATTACAGCATGAAATGTGTGTCAAATGATAGAGCTCGACTAGCCTAAATAGAATATCTAGGGTTGCCTTGCCAAAGCCTGTCCTAAACTAGGGTTGCCACCCGTTTTTTGGGCCAATTTTTTTTAATAAAAAGTGTATAAGATTACAGCATGAAATTGGTGTCAAATGATAGAGCTCGACTAGCCTAAATAGAATATCTAGGGTTGCCTTGCCAAAGCCTGTCCTATACTAGGGTTGCCTCGTGTTTTTTGGGCCAATTTTTTTTAATAAAAAGTGTATAAGATTACAGCATGAAATGTGTGTCAAATGATAGAGCTCGACGAGCCTAATTAGAATATCTAGGGTTGCCTTGCCAAAGCCTGTCCTAAATTAGGGCTGCCACCCGTTTTTTGGGCCAACATTTATTAGAAAAAATTTTATGGTTAAAGATTCCAGCTTCAAATGTATGTCAAATGATAGAGCTCGATTAGTTTAAAAATAATATATGGGGTTGCCTTGCCAAAGCCTGTCCCGATGGCCAAAAATGCCCGAATTTTAGCCAATTTTGTTGTTCTAATTAAAACTGTAGTACATAACAGCTCCAAATGTATGTCAAATGATAGAGCTCGATGAGCCTAAAGAGAATATATAGGGTTGCCTTGCCAAGGTCTGTCCTAAACTAGGGTTGCCACCCATTTTTTGGGGCAACATTTATCAGAAAAAATTTTATGGTTAACGATTCCAGCTCCAAATGTATGCCAAATGATAGAGCTCGATGAGCCTAAATAGAATATATAGGATTGTCTTGTCGAATCCTGTCCTAAACTAGGGTTACCACCCGTTTTTGGAGTCAACTTTTCTTAAATGAGTGGCAACCCATGTTTAGGACAGGATTCGACAAGGCAATCCTATATATTCTATTTAGGCTCATCGAGCTCTATCATTTGACATACATTTGGAGCTGTTATGTACTACAGTTTTAATTAGAACAACAAAATTGGCTAAAATTCGGGCATTTTTGGCCATCGGGACAGGCTTTGGCAAGGCAACCCCATATATTATTTTTAAACTAATCGAGCTCTATCATTTGACATACATTTGAAGCTGGAATCTTTAACCATAAAATTTTTTCTAATAAATGTTGGCCCAAAAAACGGGTGGCAGCCCTAATTTAGGACAGGCTTTGGCAAGGCAACCCTAGATATTCTAATTAGGCTCGTCGAGCTCTATCATTTGACACACATTTCATGCTGTAATCTTATATACTTTTTATTAAAAAAAATTGGCCCAAAAAACACGAGGCAACCCTAGTATAGGACAGGCTTTGGCAAGGCAACCCTAGATATTCTATTTAGGCTAGTCGAGCTCTATCATTTGACACCAATTTCATGCTGTAATCTTATACACTTTTTATTAAAAAAAATTGGCCCAAAAAACGGGTGGCAACCCTAGTTTAGGACAGGCTTTGGCAAGGCAACCCTAGATATTCTATTTAGGCTAGTCGAGCTCTATCATTTGACACACATTTCATGCTGTAATCTTATACACTTTTTATTAAAAAAAAAGTCGGCCAAAAGTGGGTTTTTTTCGGCCATCGGGACAGGATTTGGCAAGGCAACCCTATATATTCTTTTTAGGCTTTTCAATATCTATCATTTGGTACAAATTTCAAGCTATTATCTTCATTAATAAAAATTGAGCCAAAAACCGGTGAAAACCCATGTTTGCGACAGGATTCAACAATGCAATCCAATGTATTATATTTAGGCCTCTTCATGTTCTATCTTTTGGCATACATTTGGAGCTGTTATGTACTACAGTTTTAATTAGAATAGCAAAATTGGCTAAATTTCGGGCATTTTCGGCCATCGGGACAGGCTTTGGCAAGGCAACCCTATATATTCTATTTAGGCTCATCGAGCTCTATCATTTGACACCACTTTCATGCTGTAATCTTATACACTTTTTATTAAAAAAAATTGGCCCAAAAAACGGGTGGCAACCCTAGTTTAGGACAGGCTTTGGCAAGGCAACCCTATATTTTCTATTTAGGCTCATCGAGCTCTACCTTTTGACACCCATTTCATGCTGTAATCTTATACACTTTTCATTGAAAAAAATTGGCCCAAAAAACGCGAGGCAATCCTAGTTTAGGACAGGCTTTGGCAAGGCAACCCTATATTTTATTTTTAGGCTCATCGAGCTCTATCATTTGACACCAATTTCATGCTGTAATCTTATACACTTTTTATTAAGAAAAAAGTCGGCCAAAAGTGGGTTTTTTTCGGCCATCGAGACAGGCTTTGGCAAGGCAACCCTAGATATTCTATTTAGGCTCATCGAGCTCTATCATTTGGCATAGGTCCCATGGTGTAATCTTATACACTCGACTTTTCTACAGCCGGCTCTTGGACTATAAGTATAACAAAGCTATAAGTAAAAACAACACCGCATAGTTTTTGTGGCGGTGTTTTGCATACTCGGGTATGAAAAATAAGCAACATTTATGCGGTGTACTTATTGTTGCGGTGCATCACTGCAGTTCTCTGTTATGTACTCAATAAAAATACATAAATTAGAAAAAATAAAATAAGTAAGTGTAATAATTACTATTAATTGTTATATAATAAAACTCTGTCACTGGTGCCCTTTTCATGTAATCAGAAGCTACCAACACTGTTTCGTGGAATGGGAAATTCAAAATTAAGTACCTACGTTCGGAAAAATAAAGTGTCAAATAACCTTACAATATAAAACAATAATTCATGATTTCATTATTCTACCAGATGACGAGTTACTGGTACCAATATTAATAGGAAGAGATGTTTTATTGAAACTTAATCTTCATTTATGTCAATTTGATATAACATATAAAAAAAATTATTTGATTGAAATTCGAAAAAAAATGAAATATAATTTTGTTTTGCCAGAAAAAGCAAACAGCGCACTTATGTCTTTGAATTTATTAAAAAATCAAGATATTTTATTAAATCAACCGTAGAAAATTTTAGGGAAGAAATTCCTAATATTTTCAAAGTAAAATAAATGGAAAAGGCAAGTGGGTGTTGTAAAGCATCAACTGAAGACATTCGGCATTTGTTGGATATATGTATCTGAATGAGAATTAATTAGTTTAACTAATGAAGAGGATATGACTGATTTTGTTGATTTGGGATTGTTGACGTGCGCAATAACCACCGAGAGTAAGAATGATGTAATTATTTTAGATGAGAATTTGACTGCAAGTGAAAAAGAAAAGCTAAGTGCTACCATTTCAAAATATTATTTAGATTCTAACGTGCAGTCTAAACCTACGAATTATGCAATGCAAATAAGATTGACTAATTATGTACCAATGTATAGCGCCAAGGCGTTTATCGTATTTCGAAAAAATGGAAGTCCATAAATAATAGAAAAAAAGTCCATAAAATTTTGGAAAAGGGTATTGTTCGCTCAAGTGATTCACCTTAAGCCCAATTTCCATGTGATCTTATCTTATCTTATCTTATTTTATCAAATATCAGGGAGGACATCACATGCTATTAAGATAGCAAATGTATGCTATTCACTCTCACATTCTCCAAGCGCATTAGGTTCTGTTCGCATACTTTTTCTTTCTTACAAAAATTTGATTTGATGTCCCTGATATGGGATAAAATAACATAAGATAAGATCACATGGAAATTGGGCTTTATGCTTCGGCTATTGTGTTAGTCAAAAAGAAAAATGGTGAAATTCGGATGTGCATCGATTATCGTGCAATCAACAAAATTACTATTCGTGATAACTTTCCTTTGCCCTTAATTGAGGATTGTCTGGAATATTTTAGTGGAAAAAAATATTTTACGTCTTTGGATTTGAAAGATGGTTTTCATCATATTAGGATGCATGAAGACTCAGTTAAATTTACGGCTTTCGTAACACCGTTTGGACAATATGAATACACTCGTATGCCCTTTGGCCTTAAAAATGCACCTGCTGTTTTCCAAAGGTACATACACCAAAAATTTAAACCGTTGATTGAAAAAGGCATGATAGTGATTTACTTAGATGATATATGTGAGCTCGACTATTCAGGGTACCGTATAAACCATGAGGGTATTAGGCCAAGCAATAATGACGTAGAAGCGATTCGTCACTATCCGATGCCGAAAAACACTAAAGACGTCCAAAGATGTCATGGGCTATTTTCATATTTCCGACGTTTTGTGCCAAATTTTGCAAGTATTGCCAAACCATTTACCAACCTTTTGAGAAAGGAAACAAAGTTTTATTGGACGGAGGAATGCTCTAAAGCTTTTGGATTTTTAAAAGATAGTTTGACTTCATCGCCAGTTTTGTCCATTTATGACCCGCAGAAAGAAACAGAGCTACATTGCGATGCCAGCTCCCATGGCTTTGGCGCAGCACTAATGCAAAAACAAAGTGATGGCAAATTCCACCCAGTTGCTTATTATTCCAGAAAAACGACGCCCGACGAATCTAAACTAATAAGTTTTGAGTTAGAAACTTTAGCCATTGTGTACGCTCTAGAGCGGTGCCATACATTTGTTGACCGATTACCATTCACGGTAGTGACTGATTGTGAGGCATTGTCACAAACACTATAGAAAAAAGATGTGATTAAACGTATCGCTAGATGGGCTTTAGCATTAGAGTGCTATAATTATAAAGTAGAGCATCGTAGAGGTAACTGTATGTCGCATGTAGACGCGTTAAGTCGTATCGAAATGGTAGGTGCCATAGAAACGGAAAATTCAGAATTAGATGCGAATATTCAGATTTCACAAGCTCGAGATACGAGCATACAGAAAATAAGAACTGGATTAGAAACCTGTGATGTACCTGGCTATGTCTTAGAAAATGGTTGAGTTTTTCGAATTGGATCCCAAAAACAACGTCAGCTGTATGTGCCCAGGGAGTTAAAAGAGTTGTACACGAAAAATGTGGTCACTTTGGGGTAAATAAGTGTATGAATCAAATACAGAAGCACTACTGGTTTGAGAATATGCAAGAGAAACTTAATTTGTTCATAAGAAATTGTTTAAAATGTATATATTATTCGGCGCCATTGCGGAAAAACGAAAGGAATTTGTACAACATTCTAAAAATATCGGAGCCATTTGATACATTACATATCGACCATTTTGGTCGATTGCCTTCGGTAAATTCTAGACATAAATATGTATTTGCAGTCATCGATTCTTTTACGAAATTTGTAAAGTTGTACCCAGTAAATACACCAGGCACTAAGGAGGCTTGTCAAGCATTAGAAAAGTATTTTGAATATTATAGCCGACCACGTCGAATAGTTAGTGACCGCGGTACATCTTTTACTTCTACGGACTTTTTGAACTTTGTGACAGACAGAAATATAGAACACGTTAAGGTGGCAACTGCATCACCCCAGTCGAATGGACAAGTCGAACGCATAAATAGGGACTTAAAAGCAATGTTGGCAAAATTGACAGAATCAGCCACACATGCTGAAGCAAAAATTGGTACAGGCAGAATATGCAATGAATAACACAAACCATACGACGACGAAAGTTGCACTAAGTAGACTTTTATTTGGTATTGAACAAAGGGTTAAGGTAATTGACGAGATAACCGAATATGTCGGCTCAAATTACGCAGATAAGCAGAGGGTTGATTTTGTTAAACTTATGTCCGAGGCTTCTGATGCAATCCTAAAATCTCAATCATATAATCTTGACTATTTCAATAAACATAATAAGCCGGCAAAAAAGTTTGAAATTGGAGACTTTGTCGTTATAAAAAATGTCGATACTTCAGTTGGAACGAATAAAAAATTAATACCGAAATTTGGCGACCCATATGAAATCAAAGATAAATTAAACCATGATAGATACGTTGTTGAGGATATCGAGGGTTTTCAGATTACACAAATGCCCTATCATGGAATTTTGGATTCTAGTAGGTTGTGAAGGTGGTCAGATTTCCATATACACCCCACTCCTTGCTATTCAAGCAGTGATTACGTTCTTTATGAATTGGAACCCGACGGAAACCTGGTTGGATTTAAGTGAAATTTCAACACACTTGGATTAAGAAGGTAACACTTAAGTAAAAAAAAAAAAAAATTTAATTAATAACAATCGAGATCGATTGTATTGTCAGAATGGCCGAATTGTAATAATTACTATTAATTGTTATATAATATAAGTATATAACACAATCTTAAGTTGTGAGTATCTATAATACAGTCCTAAGCTGCAACGCTAATGTCATTTTCATTTCCTTTTGTTTTTTTTTTTGTTATATTGTCTCTCTTTCTTTTCGTAGTTGGTTTTGTGAAATATTTTAATGGAAAACTATTCATTCGATTTTTTGCAAGCAGAGACATTGGATCTGATTACTGTTTAAATAAAAAGTATTTAAAAAATATAACACTTATTTCATAAGAAAAAGTTTTGTTCACATTGTTCACACAAATTAAATACATGACTTGAACTAACATCTTTCATGCATTTGTCACATCGAACGGAATGAACATTTGAATTGGCATATTTCGGACCTATGTATATGGAATCTGGTTTTAGTATTCGATTCGCTTCAAAACTGAGCGCGCTGTTTCAAAATATGAAAACTGTGTCAAATTGACACAAGGAATGGATGCGGGTTAAACTCTAGCTGTCCATGGATGTTCGCGCATCACGCAAAAACTACTTGATCGATTTTGATCATGTTTAGTTTTATTCCTTAGACGCTTGGTCTCAATCTCCAATAAAAACTATGTTCCTATTTAATATGAAATTATTAAAGTTTTAAAATTGCTTAAAAAAAATTAATTGCGCAAACATAAACCGTTTAATGACAAGTTAATGTGTTTATGTGCGTGCGTTTTGTTTTTTCTATGGTGTAATTGTACACCATAAGAGCTTGAGAGTATACCGATTTTTAAAAAGAACCTCAACAAAAAAATAAATGAGATGAGAGCAAACACAAGAACACTTTCTAATCATTCGTGTTGCTGATGATGGCCTGAAAACAGGCTGAAATGCATTTGAATTTAATAAAATAAAAATATTTAAATTTGGCAAATTCAAATTAAGGTGTGTTACTATTTATTTACAACAATTAATTGTTCAGAAAAAAAACGATATTTAAAAAAAACTATATCCTTCGATCATTCACTAGCTTTTTATGTTTTTCAAAAACTGTGTAAATTTTATTGAAATCTATCTAGTGGTTTTCGAGTTACAGTGGTCACCAGTTCCAAAAACATAGTTTTGAAAAAAGCGCATTCACATGAATGAGGGAGAGAGAGAGAGCACTTTGGTTATTGCCGAATAACTCTAAAAGTAATTGTCGGATTGACTTCAAATTTTCAAGATATATTTTTAAGATATTATTCTTTGAGAAAATGCAAAAAAAAAATAATAGATTTCTTGAAAATTCTGACTAGACCTGCCCCCTTAACGCACAATGATATGGTGCATATTAGTACGAAATATATAAACCATTAGCTTTAAGTTCCTTATAAATTTATTTGACAAATTTTCGAACACAACTTTAATAATTTTTCAAATATTTTCTTCTTAAAAAAACAGCTTTTACTTTCAGACATTTAAAAATTTTTAGTAAACAATTTATTTTTTTTTTAAATTGCCATGGGAACGACAAAAAACAAAGCACACATACTAATTAAACATTCAATTCCCATTCAGCGATTTGTTATGCTTACATGCTTGTTTCTATATGTGAAATTAATTTTTTAGCAATTTTAAAATTTAAATATTTTGATATTTAGCAAGAATATCGTGCTAATTTTAATTGTATTTTGAGACCAAGCATCTAAAGAATAAAACTAAACAAATTTAATCAAAATTGGTCCAATAGTTCTTGAGTTATTAGCGAACATCGAAAATGGCTATCATTTTATTTATATAGATAATAAATATAAAAACAGTTATGAATCAACAAACGAAAAGAAAACTTTGGTATTAGAGTCTGCGACACTATAAAAGCAGTTTGAAATCATTTGATAGCAATAATTTGAAAAAAAAAAATAATGTACTGATCGAGAGGCCCCTTGCCGTGCTAGGCCCCGTTGAACCACACGACCATAAATCCGGCTCTGATTTTAAAATAGAATTTCTGTCAAACACTGTCATGCCACCTATTGGTCAAATGCAGAATTATAAAAGGTTAAACTTATGCGTTTTATTCACCTTTAGGTTTAACCAAAGCGAATAAAACACGGCTATTAGCTAAACTACTTTTTTAACACAAAAAAACTTACATCGCTTTCAGACTGTTTATCTTTCTTCTTTCATTTCACAGCTGTTTACGATTTTTTAACATAAGTGGAAAAATTGTACAGCCCTGACTGTTCATTCGCAATAGTAGGTACGCAAAAACTAGTACAATTGAAAAGAAATCGAGGTTTGATAGAATTAAGTTCAGCATTAAATTTGTATGGAAAAAGTGTTGAATTCATCTCCATTTTGGCTCTAACTCAAGATAAATGAAAATCGTGCTGATTTCGATGCCAGTGTGAATAGCCTATTATAGTACTTTTGCCTTTGTTCTGTTTACCATGTACAATGGTAAAGGTTAAACTATCAAAAATATTTACAAAATTTAAATTCTATTTTACCACAAACGCTTTAATTATATTTTAATATCGGTCATTCTTTGAATAACTGCACACACTTTTGACTTACTTCTCCGCTATTTTTGATTTTTATATATTGTTTATAAGTGAATTTTGAGCATATTTTAATTCCTAAAAATTTATTTTAAAAACGGTTATGAGTATTTTAAAATTTGACTCAAACATTTTTTGAAACGGAATATCTCAAAAACTATGGGGAATGGAATAGTAAACTTAGAATCTGTTTTGATATAAAACGCTTTAATTTTATAAAAAAAATAATTTGCCTTAAAGAAATCGGTTAAAACATTAATTTCCTATTTATGAAATTATTTTTTATGTATAACATAAAATAAATTGTTTTTATTTATAAAATTAATTGTATGATATTCAGCCGTGCTCCCATTTACACTTGATTTTGCGATTTGCGTTTTTATACAAATCGTACGATTTAATTTTTAGGTGCTCCGAAATTCGTAAATTTTAGTTATCGAAATGTTTCATTTTCGCTTTGTTTTTGACAAGATAAAACAGCTGTTCTGGTTATTTAAACAAATTTAAAAGAATCAAAAAATGCCATTTATTTTTTCAATTGCTTGTTTTGAAGCAAAAAGAAGACAGAAACTTCTTGAATTAAGAAGAATGAAGCATCTACGGTCGAAGGCAAATGCATTTAACATGTCAGACGAAATGTGAGTTGCAATCATAGGCCTAAAGTGGGCTGTTTATTAACAACGTATTTTGTAGGTTCATAAAATCATTCCGAGTGGACAAGGACACAAAGGCAACTCTGTCAAACATATCGATAGTTTCATTCATTCATTTCACTTATCACTCAAAAGCAAATCGCAACTTATTGTTGTTTTGAAAAATTTTTCAACATTAAAAATTGAAGTGTAGCCAGTAAATACTTATTTAAAGAATCAAATAAATCTGAATTTGATTTTTGAGTACGCCAAAATTATTTTAAGACATTACAGAAGAACATAAAAAAAATTTTGATTTTAGTCAGTTCTTTATTTATACGAAAATGGCAATTTACTATTCATTTCACCGACTCAACAGCAACCGATTTGAAACCGGAAAAATTTTGTAATTTACGAATATCGGAGCACGTACATTTGCGATTTGAAAAGTAAATCGCAATATTTTTGAGTTTCCGAAAATGGCAGCACGGTTGATTATATTTTCCAAAGTTATGTCGATAATTTTAATTTGAAAGCAGAAAAAAAAAATCAAGAACAAAAAATTAATTTAATGTCAAAAATATTTCGAGAAACACTGTGCCTTCAATGAAAAAATTAAATTTTCCAAAGTTATGTCGATAATTTAGATTTAAAAGCCAGTACTTTCTTATGATTAGTTGACGAATAAAATATAATAAAACCAAAAAAGACGTTGGGCCTTACCATGAATCTATTCAGAACTTCCCTCAAAAGAGAGGGAGCATTTGCCATCGTAAATATTTTGAGAATATAAATTCCCCTTCCAGCACAGAGTCTTTTTTTTCTTCCAATTTTTGCCAAAAAACGACTATGTAGCCCTGTATTTTCCATTTGATTTTTACAGCTAACGTTAAAATAGGTAAACAATATTAAGAGAGGGGGGTAGGGTCTGAACAAATTTTTTTCCATTTTTTTTAATTTGATAGTAGAACTCTTCAAGAGTATCCTGTAAAAATGTGAGGTCGATTGGAAAACTGACGGAGATACAGTGTTAAAACTTTAAATGCGTTTTTCTCGAATATAAATGTTCAAAGTCGGTGGCCACTGTAACTCAAAAACTACTTGATCGATTCTCTTGAAATTTGGCACACTCTTTTAATACATAAAATACCAGGCAGGTAGTGCCGTCGAGACTTTTTTTTTGCATTATAATTAGTTTTACAATAAAAAATATAGTGTTTTTGCATTATTTTTTTTAAATAAATTCGTTTTTTTTTTTGCTTAAAAAATATGCCAATATCTTAAAAATCATCAAATAAAAAAAAGCTTGACGTTGATGAGTTATGATGTTCACCGAAACTACCTTTTTTTTATGTGTTCATTTTTTGTTTTTTATCACAATCGTATGTCTTTACGTTCCATTTTATTGCAAGTTTTATACTGTTTTCTCGAATAACTTCTACATTTTTTAACTTAAATATATTTAACTTAAAATATTTGCAAAAGAATAGTCTTTCATTTTTAATTCTAAAAACATGAAACAGAAAAAAAAATTTCATTCAAATGGAGCAATTGAAATTTAGTGATTTTTAAAAAAGACCAAAAAAGTAAGTTTTTTTTGGACTTTGAGCGCTTGTAAATCCATCAAATCTTATTCGATTCAAGGAAACAGCATACCGTTAGAAAGGAAATAAAAATATCTTTGGAGTGCTGAAAAGCGTTTTTGAGTCGAAAAAAAAATTTTTATTATTATTATAACAGTTTATTTATTAATAAATTATGTATGGTTTTCAGCTTTTTCATTATGTACAGCTAAATATGAAAATATAAATTAAAAAATTTTAATGTATTAACAATTTTCAAGATATAAAAAATTAATCGAGATATAGCCAAATAAATGAAGAAAAAAAAGGTTTTTTTGGGGATATCTTCAAAACGATTCCTAAGAAAAAAAAAATGGTTGCCATTTTTGGAAACTACGCCCCAAAATACATGGAAAAAAGTCTGAGAAACTAGATCCTTTTTCTTGTAAACTAGTTTTATTGATTTTTTTGATAAATAACAAAAATTTTATGTATTTCTTGTTCGCCCGGTACCACTATAATATTTATACCGTCAAAACTAATTGAGGCTCCACGATTTTTTTGACGAATTATAATTTGGAAGGGTTCAATGCATCTCTGTAATTTTTTTTCAGATTTTTTCGAGGCGGCGCAAATCATTAAAAATCAATTGTTGATAAAAAATTGCTAATTAACAACAAAAATGCAAAATTTTTGCAATTTTTATTTTAATACATAAGTTCAACTTATTATCTACAGAAATTAAAAAATTTCGTCACGATCAGTCAAGCAGTTCAAAACTTATAGCTTTTTGAAAAAAAGTAAATGAAAACTTTGATTAGCAATAATTATTACAAAAACATTTTTTTTTTAAAAATTTTTCCGTACACTAATTTCTACCACTTGCAGCAACTGATTTATATAAAAAACTTTGAAAAACATTTCAGACATGTCGGTTTCACGTATCCTGACTCTATTATTAGTTGGACTTTATGTTAGGAAAAAGTTGTTTTACGTGTGACCAGCCGTTTTCATTATAGTACAGTGTAAATAAGTGTAAAACCTATTTTTAATCGTTTACCTTGAATATTTTGAAAACTGTTGGAACTAATGCCTATTTTTCATGTTATCTTTTTTTATCTTCTACTATCCCATATCAGGAAGGATATAACATGCTATAAAAAAAGCAAATGTAAGCCTATTCACTCTCGCGTTCATCAAGTGCATTAGATGCAGCTTTAGGTTCTGCTCGCATGCTTTATCATTCTTACAAAAATTTGATTTGATATCCCTGATATGGGATCAAGAAAGATAACATGAAAACGCCACTTAACGCGATCATTATTTTATTTTATTTTTTGAAAAATGTCTTATTTTTAGCTTCTGTACAGATTGAATTTGTGTCCGGTTTATAGGAAAGTTAATGCGAATAACGTTTTTATTGGTTCCTTTGACCTTTAATATCGGTATGGCACAGAAAATTTGACCTTCCGCATTGATTGGTGAAAAAAAAAATTGAAATTAAAAAAAAGGGTTTCGCGGCTTTTGAAGCGGTCCCAAATTATGATAAATATTCATTTTCGACCTGTCCTAGGCGATAAAATCCACTTTCAATCTTTCCTCATCGGAATAGTGCCACAAATATTGATTCTCACGTACTATTTTTATTTCGTCGCCGTCTTACCAAAAGTTAAAATATTTTGGTTGCAGTTTTTCGTAGCAAGCAACGGCGCTACTTGGTTTGGCATCGCGTCGCACTACTACAAAAATCGCCTAGCCATAAAAGTTTCTGTGGTAAAAAATTTGTTTTTTGTTTTCACCAACAAGTATTTGCTGCGCTAACGTAGCACAATACGAAAAATATTTTTAAAAAAAATTTGTTTTCGCTTTTTCCAAGAAATAATATATTTTGTTCAAAATTTAGATTCCGAGGAGTTTTGTTTTTAGTTTCAATCATTTATCATTGATCAAGCAATTCGAATCCGTCATAAGTTTTTCTTCTTCTTCGTTTTTTCTTACAAAAAAAATTGAAAATTGACCCGAAAAAATGACAAACTTCCAATTTTGTACGTTAAAATTGCAAAATCACACTTTTATTTGCTTAAAAGAATGCCGAAACCGCATATCATTATCTTATTTCAAAACCAAGATACCTGAATTTTTTTAAATTAACAGACCTTAATTTTTTTCGATTCGGAGTCGACAAATTTGCATATTAAGGTGATTCAATTTTTTTTTTTATTTTAAACAGTTATTATTGATCGAGTAATTCGAATCTGTGATTAGTTTTTCTTGTTCTTCTTATTTTCTTATAAAAAATTGAAAATTAACCGGACAAAAATGAAAAAATTCCGATTCTTACGGAATTCGGCTGAATATTTTTACTTTTTCTTCGCTTCAAGGGTGTTCTAAGAGGATTCATTTGTATTTAAAGAAGTGTTCGAATTCGAATTTGGTAAAACGTCTAGCCCAGAAGTGCTTGTTTTCATGTTTCGAAGATGGTTGGAACAAAGTAAAAAACAAAATCTTCAGCCCTGGCATTGAGGACGATGTAGTCGCTGCCAAATCATCTGTTCATTTCCAACTTCAAATAAAGTCATTTTGTTTGGCTCAACTAAATGAAAAACATCCCAGAGTAGATTACAAGGAGTTCCTGAAAATCGTTCTCTTGTTTCTTGGCGAAAACATTCCCAATTACCGTGTCAAACCACCAGGACCCATCAGTCATGTATGACAAAGGCCATATACTGCATTAAAATGTTTTTATTTCGAAATAATTTTTACTTGACTCAAAAATAACTAAGGTTGCTGGGTATGCTTCAATTGACCAGATTAGGTCACATAAATTTATGGCGAAATTCTGTGGACATCTTTGTTATCTCAGTGGCGAAACTGTGGCTCTTGCCTTAGTCGATCCGGACGTCTCTTACGACGTCAAATGAAAAATGACTGAAGCAATTCGTGCGTTTGATATGGGTAAAGATGAAAGCACAAACATAGTTTCTGAGGAGGAGAGTGAGACATTATCTGACGAAAAGAGTGAGGATGACGGGCGGAAAGTGGAAGACATCCACAAAAAATTGTATCAAAAAATTTACATCAAGGCGTTTAAAGAGTAAACTTGGATTGGAAGCAATTGAACAAGGAGCTAAATTCAAAAAATTTAAGCCATTTCGTCACGTCTGAGACATCGAAATTTTTTAAATGCTTCAAATTGCTGATAGACTTCATTTCTACCGAAACAGAGACTTGAGTAGAGCGTGAAGACTACCAGCAAGCGCAAGAGATCGTGTGTAAATTGCATGTTGTCAACGATGTTGCCGAAAGAGGTGTAATATTAATAGAGGAATATAACAACATCCTGTGCCGAAATGAAATAGAAAAATAATTTTTACTTCGTCGGCACCAACCGCAAAGAATATCCTTCGCACAGTAAAAATTAATTAATATGATTCAACGAAACGAACAATAATAAAATCATTTCTTTAAAAAATAATGGGTGCTATTTCTTGAAGAAGTTTTTAATAATAATGTTCCAAAGTGGTTTTTAAGTTTATTTGTGTTTAGGAACCTATAAATTGGAGCAGAAAGGGGGTAAATTGATAAAACAATCATAAGTGTGCAAAATTAATGGGGATTAGTAATATCATTTAACCATTTATGTAGTAGGCCTTGGAGAGTTAGAAAGAGCTAAATTCCGTAAGAAATTCACCCCCTTAAGGGGTGGAGATAGGGGGATAGTACGTTCTGAAGAAATGTTGGTAAGAATAAATTAATAGGGATTGGGCATAAGCTTGAATCTTCTAGGGGCACCCTGGTAGCATTAGGAACGTTGGGAATAAATTTCATAAAAACATCACTTTTATAGGGAAAGGGTGGAGTGAGGGTGTAAGTGTGTTTGAAAAAAATGGTGTGGACGAAAAATTATTGAGGGCCGGTCATACGACCTACC
Source organism: Tricholauxania praeusta (assembly GCA_949775025.1). Classification (NCBI taxonomy): domain Eukaryota; kingdom Metazoa; phylum Arthropoda; class Insecta; order Diptera; family Lauxaniidae; genus Tricholauxania; species Tricholauxania praeusta. Next base: position 106,408,347 of record OX459028.1, read on the forward strand.
CCTCTATGGGCTACTCCTGAGCAGCTATGGGCTGATTTGTCTGAAAATCAAGTTTTATAACTTTGACCTTGATGAGACGCCATTTACCCTCCTCCCATCCTATTAATTTTTGGCTCACGCATTTCTTAATCAAACCTCACAAAATAAAAGGTCCCAGCGCATCGAAGTACAGATATTAATAATCTTCATATGTCACTATTCCATAGCTACTCTGTAACTTGCACCATTTTTTATATGAAAATGGGTTGTCTACTTAAAACAGAGGGCGCTAATCCAGTTTCCAATATTAACCTTAACCCTAGTAATGGGCTTTGTCCAGACATATAAGGCTACTGTAATCCGCTGACACTTCGTGAAAAAATCAAAAAGCTTTTATTTGGAACCGCTCTAATGTACATATATCTTTATCGAACTAATTGGTGAGATCAATTTTAACAAACATAATTGGAAACAGTAGATATTTTTCCTAAAATAATATGAAACTTTTCTTTTTGATGTTAAAACGTTTTTTTCTGTAAGGGGCGTGACACCGCCCCACTAAAAACATATTTTTCTTCTCAGGAATCAGTTTGTCCCCATACCAAATTTGATCAAAATTGGTGTAGCTACTCAGTCGTGGCTGCGTTTTTTCCCCTTATGGGTGGTGCCACACCCACTTAAAAGACTTAGAGCCTCTAATAAACTTTTTTATTATACAATCTATCTCCTAACCAAATTTCATTAAGGGGTGGATACCAGGTGACACTTTCAAAAAATGGTTTTTTTTCTTTTGGCTTATTCGATAGCTTATACTTTCAAAAATAGTTTTTGAACGGCAGCGTTCTAAAGAGCGACCGCTCGCACCTCGATAGTTGAAACTTTAAACTCGTTTTTGTCGATACGACATTTTTCAAAATTGCTGACACCATAGCTCAAAGAGAAATTGACCGATCAACTTCAAATTTAATCTGAGTATTCTTAAATATATTTACTATACAATGACCTACGATCTTTTTGATCGGTTGAAAATTGTCAATTTGGCATTAAAAAAACGACCATTTTTTTACCCAAAAAAAAAGACACTTTTCAGAACTACGTTATTTTGTTAATTTTTGATATTTTTCAAAAATCGTAGGTCATTGTTTAGAAAATATCTTCAACTATAATAACCTTTTTGAATTTTTTTGTTTCAACTACTCATTCGGCCGGAATCATGTCAGCAGTTGGGGAACTTTTTTTTTTGGCACCTCCGAAGACGGCACATAACTCCGATATTTTTCAATATTTTTGTATAAAAAAAATCTCAAAATATAGTTGAAAATATACCTTATTATGCCCAAAAAACTTCAAAACATTCTATCGAGTACTTTCTTTTAAAAAAAATCGCGAAAATCGCCTAATTTTTCATGGGTTACATTCGTATAGCTCCTTAAACTCGGTTCATTAGATTAGCCGTGAAAACTTATTTTCCTGTTAGGGGCGTGGCACAGCCAACTATTCGAAAGAAATTTATATTTTGCACTGCCCCTTTTCCCAACTTTACCAAAAAAAAAAAATTATGCGATGATGTTGTGTTATAGCAGTTAATAAGTGGTTTAACCGTTTTGCAACTGCCTATTTACTACACTTGCATATGTTTGCGAACAGCTCCAAAAATTTATAATTTTATTTCTTTTGCTCAGGTTTTTTTTTTTTTTTGAAAAAATTTTGACACAATTGCTGCAGTTATCAATCATGAAATGAGAACAAATGATGTTTTTCTATGTCGAATGTGACATTATAACATGAACTAAAGCAAATTAAATATTTACAGATAATAGAGATTGGTTTGATGTTTCTGCATTTTTTTTTTTGTCTAATTGTTGTTGGAAAAGAGAATTGCGTAATGACTATCATCATGTATCACCTCTTTTACTGACTTAAATACTTAAGCCAAAATACTATTCAAAATTACAAAAAAAAAGAGAAACTGCATTTATACAAATTTGCAGTTGGTTTGCTCAGCGTGGTAAATGAATTCAGGTGTAAATTACTTAAATTAACAAAATGTTGAATATTTTCCTTAGATAGTATCAGGTAGAAACGCTTTTTTAATAACTTTTAATTTTTCTGTTACGGTGGACCATTCTATGGAAATGCCCATATGCAGTAACTTCAAACGACACTTATAAGGGGAAAGGCTTGAAAAGAGCAAAGCGTATAAGTTTTGTTGAAGTGAAACTTCTTTTGCAAGAGTGCTATTTGAAATCAGGTGTGTATACTGAAACGACACTTTGTTTTAGCCATTCCTTCACTTAGTATAGTTTTTTCCTCGAATTTAAGGCGTAGTTGACGGGATCTATAATAGCTACAGCAAGAAATGATATATCAAATTAAAGTACTCATCGAGAAGAGGACCCAAAAATTATCAAATTCGAGATCGATCGACACAAAGCTGGGCGTGGAAAGATTTCCTGTTTTTTTTAAAATGTTTTCAAGCATTTCACTGATCAACTGCAAAAGCCTTGTCATAGTGAGGAAAAAAAAAACTTCTACCACGCTCTCTCATTGTAATTGTTATTGTCTCCCAATTAAGCGTTGTTTTTATTAAAATACCAAACGAAATATCAAAAAATAAGTGAGTACTATGTACGTAATTGATATATCAGCTGAGCTTGATATATGATGAGAAAGAGCAAAGCGAAAACAACATCGTGCTATGTTGCTGTAGTCTGGAAACGTCTCATTCTATCGCAGTTTCACTTCTACTAAGTGTGAACTGCACACATGCCGAGCTGTTCCCAATTCCACTTTCGCTTGAAAGTAGATTAGAAGCGTAATTGCAACGTTTTGAAAAGAATGCAAAACTTTCAAGTATGAGCTATGTATTTTCATTGCGTTTTGGTTTTTTAAAGCTGTTTCATTGATGAAATTCAAGAAAAAAATTACACACAATTAAGCTCCAGAGTTTTTCCTATTTTACCAAGTAATTTATATTATTCGTTGTATATAGAATATTTTAAATATTGTTAAAATAAAAGAAATTCAACTACAAAAATATTTTTCCGATGACAATTAAAAACTCCACAATTCTTCATTTTTCGAAATTAACTGCTTATCTTGCTTGTGTTAGTAATTTGACATATTATTGTATCATGATGTGAGTAAGAATTGTTCGAAAACAAAATTGTCATTGATGCCACCTAATTTATCTCATAAGTGGAAATAGAATACCCAATAAACCCTATGAAATTCATAGAGTATGAAAAAAAATCTTGAAATTTCTTCAAATAAGATAAAATCCCTAATTGGGCATCTTAGCTAATATATATTTTTGACAAACAAAAATTATTTACTTGTGTGTATTATTAACTGACAGCTGTTTAAAGTCAAAAAATATGTTATTATACTGTAAAAAGTAAAACGTCGTGTATTTACGTTATAAACGCTTCAATTTCTGTTCGAAATTGAAACTTCATCAAAAAGTTTTCGAAATGAAAAGTAATTGAAACTACGCGGATTACAGAACAAGCCGGATGATTTTTTTTTTTTTAATTTTTTCAATTCAATCACTATCTGGCCTGTTGCGAAAATCGGTACGTTTTCAGTTTGTCTTCGATATCGAATAGCAGTAGCTTACAGTATTTTTTATGTCGTTTACATTTCATCGCAAAAGTGAGTACTTTTTATATTGAATCATATTTTACGCGTTTTTCCCTTTAATAAAAATATATATTAAAAATAAAGAGAACGTTAGAAAGACGCCACTTTATTTGAAAATGCTTTCATTCAATTCAAAATTCGCATAAAATGTATTTCGGAGATCCATCTTGAAATCGAAACATTCATATTATTATTGTATCGTATTTTAAACTTTATGTTTTCATCCACTGAAAAATAAAATGTTTTTGTTAAAATAGGCTGCCAGCTCGTTTTTGAACTAATTTTACTTCACCAGAGATACCTAAACATAACGTCTCTGGCTCCACATATACAACTTAACACCAAACTTCGAAAATTAAAATTTACGACTTTTGTCTAAGGATAGAAATTTTAAGCAGAGAACATTTGTTTTTAATTATTTTAAAGTTTTTCTTTAGACCTATGTTTTTAAAAAAAAAATGTTCAAAGTTTTTTCCTTGATCATTTTATTTGGAGTCCTTTCCTTTAAAAATAAAATACTCGCATAACTAAAACGCCTTAGAAAGACTCCGACTTTTTAAAACGTTTCAAATTCACCTCAATTTGACTTTGTCGTATAAGTGAAATTCGCAACAGGTCGGTAAATGTAATGTAAAACGGTGACCAAACTTCGCAAGGGTTCTCCAAGTGACGACGCACAATTCTATTATACAGAGTTACCATTACTAAAGCGCTATTAAATTTTTTGGCCCAACGCTTGATAAAACCAAGTAGAGACATAGATTTTTTACAGATTTGACTTATGTATGTGTTTATTAAACATAAATTTAAAGTCAAAATGTTCACCGAATACTTGACTGAATCGATACGGAAAATACTTTTATATTAAAGTTCACAGTCAAACTTCACAATATATTTCTTTCTATAAAAAGATTAATTTTTCAGCATTAGAGAGCAAATAATTTTTAAAACACCAAACTTCAAAAAATTTCAGATCAGATTAAAATAGGAAAGCTTCACTAGTTCCGTTCACAGTTCTATTTGTTTTTTTTTCTGCAAATTAGAGTTTTTGATTATGTCAGTAAGTCGGCGTTTACACGAGGAAAGTCTGAGAGACATTCTTGTCCATTCTCTTTTGTGATTTTCGTTTCGCGTTTGCAACATATGACAAATTTTTTACCTCGTCCCTTTCGCTTATCCCCTCTTGCCTACAAACAAGGAAACTTTGCGGCAAGACTTTCCTCGTGTAAACGTTGACTAAGTCAAGGTTTAAACGAGGAAATTCGATGAAACAAATTCTTGTCCATTCCCTTCTGTGAATTTGTTTTGCGTTTACACACGAAAACTAGAATTTCTTTCTGCTTGTGAATATCAAAGCAGTTACTGTGTCGATCCACCACAACAAACGTAGAGTCAAAGCAAAATATAAGCTAACGAACAGAACGAAAGAGAATTTGCGGGTACTGAAAATTCTGTACACCACCCTTTCGTTTTTCCTCTCTTGCCTACAAACAAGGAAACTTTCCGGCAAGAGTTTCCTCGTATAAACGCTGAGTAACATAATTGATAATTTAAAAAAATAGAAGCGGCCCCAGGTGGCTACCTTGTGAAACTCCTGAAATCGTTGTGAACGGAAAAGAAAAAAACCTTTGGAAATCTGATTTTATACGATCGATCAGATAAATTTTGGGGAAACCCAAGTTTTTCTTAAATTATACAAAATCAAGTTATGGAGAACTTTATCAAATGGCTTACTGAGTTCAGTGAAGACACAGTCAACTTGCCCACCAGAATCTATAAAGTCCAATGAAACAGAAGTAAATTTAGGAACTGTAGATCTTCCATTGATAAAATACGCTGGCGTGTTTCGATAAGGTCACTACAGTCACCTTAACTTTGTCATGTATAAAACGCTCAAAATGCATCGTATCATCAATCGATGCAAAATACTTTTCGATATGTTCTGGCGAAAAAAATATTGCAATAAAAGATATTTTGTCGTCGTCATTCATAAATTCGAAAAATTGACTCAGTGTTGAAAATTTCAGTGGAAAAAGATTGCTTAACCCTTTATAAGGCATAAACATCTAAGGGTGAATAAGTAAAACTGTTGACGTTTTTAGACCATTTTTTTTATAGTTTTTAACAAAATGCAAAAAAAAAAATTAAAATATTTAGATAAACATGGTGGTAAATCCTTTCCCGCTGCTCGTGACGCCTTTAATGATCTCGTGTTTCATGAGCTCCAATATTGGGCTCAGGTCTAGCGAATCCAATGACGACACTTTTTGGCAAACTCAATCCTCTTCTTACGGTTGCGTTCAAATGATAGGGGCTTCTGCCGAGAAATCCGTCTAAAAAGTCCAACTTCACGGAAACATCTATTAATTGTGTCAAAGGATGGGGCTGCTTCATTTTCGCCATTGATGGCCATCCCATCGTCGTTTGCGGATTTATGCGGGTTTTTTTTAGACTCCAAGACAGTAAGGGTATCTTCTCGAGCAGATGTTATGCAGCTTTTTTGCTTTCATTGCACGTTTCCTATAGTCGAATATTTTTTTAAATATTGTAGCACACTGCCTAACATGGTTTTGGAAACTTATAAGGCATCTGCGATTTGTCGCCAAGAGCTTCCATCTTGATCCATCTATAACATGTTTTTTCGTGTGCTGACGTCACAAATTTCTAACCATTTTTAACTACCAAAAATAACTTTTCTAATTACTAGTAACCATAAACAATATATAACAAACCTCTTCTTAATTTTTTGAATTAATAAAAGTTATATTTTGCCACTGTCCCTGATTAGTTGCACGATCTACTCCTTAACAAAATATCGAATGTCTTCATTTCACAAGAATAACGGTAAAAAAAGTATTGTCTATGTTGCATTTTTAAAGTATCAAAGTTCAACTTTTAAAAAAGTATTGATACTGCGGAATTTGTTACGTATTTCAAATTGCATATGTCTTTATATACATAAATCAAAAACTACTGTCCTTAATTAGTTGCACGGAGCTGTATATCATCAATAACTTTCATGAGAGCGGTCGATCTCCTATGATCATTTCGAAATACTGACGATTTCAAAACGTGTCTAAGAAAGCAAACCGGTTGAGAACTGGTGAAGCTATTCAATGTTAACATACCGGAGGAACAAATGGCGCACATGCATTATATCTGTCATTCGAAGTTTGTTAAAAATTGTTCTACAGTGTTATAAAAGAATAACGTAGCTAAAATTGTGATGAAGTCATATAATAATCGTACAGATTAACAACAAAAACAAAAAATATTCTCGATATTGGATTTTGGGCCGCTCAAACCAAATCTGAGAATAGGGGTTTCTCATTACGTCAGGACTTCAAGACTGGCATAACTCAAAAAACGGGATTTTTGAGTTAATGGTGCAGGAATATCCGCCATTTCATGTTTTATTTTGTGTGAAAAAATCAGAAAAGTATCTCATAAACTTGCCTTGTGAGAGGAGTTTATGTAGACATACTTTTCATATTAAAAGCAACTTATTGAAAACTTTTATTGCGTTTTTCTCCCACTTTATGTTTTTTGAGTTATACCAGTCTTGAAGTATATGTACATATGTCTACCCTTAAAAGTGCAGCTGAGTCTCGCCTACCTGTCGTTCTTAATTTAATCTCTGATGCCTTATAAAGCCTATTTTCATTCACCTCTTGCAACTTCTCTGGATTTTTACTTTTAGTTCTTTCTGTGCTTTCTTCAAATTTTTTATTTGGTCTCCGATTAGAAAATGTTTTCGGTGTAGTGCACAAAAATAAAGATAATTCGAATAAAGATACCTCCGAGCCAATCTTTATTTGATGAAAAAATCGATCTTCCGACAAACATTCACCTACCGGGAACCTTAACAATATCAAAAGAACTTTTCGATCCACTAGCAACATTTCCGGATAAAAACAAAATTATCCTCTCAAATCGTTTATTTGCTGCAGTATCAAGCCATAACTTAAATATTTGAAAGTGAGAAATGTCAGAGGTAATCTTTGAAAATCGAAAATGGTTGTATGGGTGCCGCAGCTATGATTTTTTTTTGGATCCTATTAGTTTATATATCAAGCTTAACTGTAATCAAATTCAGAACTTTAAACTATTCTAAGCAATTTTTTTATTGACCACAAAAGCTTTTTTTTTAATACTTACAGTTAAAGTAGGTTTTATCAGTGCATACAATATTTTATTTCGATCAAGAAACCTTTGAAATTAATTTTTAAAATAAAAACTTTCACTTTTTCACAATGGATTTACAACAAGACTTTAAAGCTTGCGCGCAATTTTCAGTAAACTTATAATTTTGTCGACGCTTTCTTTATACTTTCAAAGTACCGTATTTAAGTTTTGCCATACAGTCCAAAAAATTTTTGAACTTTTAACCTAATTGTAGAATTTTTAATATATGTATTTGCATTTAAATTCTATCAAAAAATCTACTTATTTTTTTGAGTTTAGTGCTACTAGATTGCCAAAATAATACACTGTGCGCCGGTGGTAAAGGGAATCGATAGAGGCGATGACAGATTCATCGTCATTCATATGCCGCCGTTTACTCTCAACCTCTATAGAGCTTGGTCGCTTTTTGAAGCAATAGGAATGACGATTGTTGCTGTCGTCCGCAAAGAAATGGATTGGGTTGGTGGTCGATGACAGAAGGGAAGAGGGTCGGAGATAGGACAGAACCCTGGGAACTCCAGAATTAATGAAATATTCGTTAGAGGTGAAACCGTCTACCACAACACGGACAGAGCGATCACTGCAGAAACTCGTAATCTACTGAGCAAAGGAACTACCAACACCAAAGGCATTTAGTTTTGATACTCGATCAAACACCTTACAAATATCCAGAGCGACAACCATACTTTCACCAAAAAGGTGAACACATTGGTTCCATTTCTCTGTGAGAAACGACATAAGGTCTCTAGCAAAACGAGACTTACAGAAACCATATTGGCGATCACTAAGTAATTCGTTGTCCTCCAGATAGCTCGCTACGAAATAAGTTAAAAAACAATAACACGGGTCATAACATTAAAATATATGAAAAAAAACATCGAAAACAAAACGCAACAGAACAATAAGGGGGGCCGCGCGACACGTCCTCTCCCTATTAGATATAAACTTCTACTATGCTTGCAAGGAGCAATTCAGATTCGACCTTAGGAGCTCAAAACGCATTTAAGTTACTTCAGTTAAGTTACTGGCATATTAGTTACATTGACAATGTCAAGTTTTATAAATAAGTGCTTTGTTGGCATTTAAACAGGGTGCTAGAAAGAAGTGAGTATACATGTAGTATGGTAATAAAATTATCAAGGAGAAACTTTGAACCTTTTTCTTATTAATAATACTTTACTTATATCATTACAGTTGAGTCTTTTTTCGACGTTGGTTTCGGTCAATAAAATATGTCGCTCCGTATTCGATGTCTAATTTGTAATAAAACTATTGCAAACGAATCTTTTATCTTGCAATTTATGCCAAGCTAAATTTCATAAATTGTGTGTTAATCCAAATGAGGATATTTTTGAACTTTTAAATAAACATCCTTACTTTGTGTATAATTGCAGTCCGTACTTAAATAATTCAAATAATTTAAATGCAACTGTTGCTATTTTAGTTCGCGAAGTAAACGAACTTAAGACAATAATAAGTCAATCATCTCTCTTCGATAATAAACAGAGAAAAAATAAGAGTGTTAAATCTAATGGTGCTGTTTCGCATGCTTGCAATGATGAGTGCAATGACCTCAACCTTGAGTGTTGCTACTGCTGGTAAAACTCAGTTGCCAAACACTAAGTCTAGTGTTGTTACTGCACCTGCCGTTATGCAATTTTCGGATGCTGTGCGTAACTCTGCTGCTGATGCTGAAGCTGCTGATTTGTGTGTGCCTTCAAATCGCCTGATGATTTTGTTAGTGCTGCTGTTTCTCGCTCTTTTTTATGCGTTGGTGATTCTAGAATTGATGCCAGTTTGCCTTCGCATGCCCTAAATTTTAATGTTATTAATTCTTCCGCACCTTTCTCTTTGACTGATTCGAATGCTGTCTCTCCTGCAGTTGGTGTTATGAAAAAAGCGTAAAAAGCGTACAATTATTGTGGGGCAGAACCTTAATGATGAACTTGATGTTGCTGTTTTTGATCACAAGAGATGGATTCATCTCTCTTCGTTTAAAACTTCTGTCACTGAAGATAACATTATTGATTATGTAGTTAAGCACACCAAAGTTGCGAGACAAAATCTTTGAAAAGTTTGAATTTCAAAATAGGAGTTTCTTCTTCTTTATATGATAAAATCGTTGATCCAGCCCTTTGGCCTGTTGATGTACGTGTTAAAGATTTTGAGTTTTTTTTTCAAAGAAAAGAAAGGTCGCAAGTAAATCCGTAACTATTAAAAAAAAATTTTGATATGAATAGCATAAAAATATTCTATCAAAACGTGTCTGGCTTAAGAACTATATCAAGCTCTATTTTTGCGTTTACTAGTCAGTGTGAGTTCGATGTTTATGTAATAACTGAAACATGGCTTAGTAGTCATTTTTTTCAGAAGAATTTTTTAATCCTCAGTTTTACAATGTGTATCGTAAAGATCGCGATTGCATAGTGACTGGTTGTCTTCGTGGTGGCGGTGTTTCAATTGCTGTCAACCGTGCTTTAGTTTCGTCCAGTGTTGCATTGCATAATACTCATGAAATTCTTGATCAGCTTTGTATTGTAATTAAAGGTCTTTCAGAATGCCTTTACATTACGATCTCTTATATTCCACCTAACAGTTCTTTTGAAGTGTATAAAATGCATGTTGGCAACATTACAACAGTAGCTGCAAATTTTCTCTGAAACTAATCAGTTAATTGTCACTGGAGACTATAATCTTCCTGGAATAACCTGGGTTGAATTGTCTAGTGACAATTATCTTTCACCTTATAATGTGACTAGTGACATAGAGGTTTATGTTGTTGATAATTTTTTTAGAGCTTCGTTTAATTCAGATCAATAATTGTTATAATGCTCTTAGAAGAATATTAGATTTAGTTTTTATTTCTAGTAACATTTATCACAATATTAACGAATCTGTATTTCCACTTTCAGTTATAAGTGTACTCTAGAGCGGTTCAAAAAAAAAACATTTTGATTTTTCCACGATGTGTCAGCGGATTACAATAGCCTTATATGTCTGGGCAAGCCCCATTACTAGGATTAAGGTTAATATTGAAAACTGGATTAGCGCCCTCTGTTTTAAGTAAACAACCCATTTTCAAAAATCTAGATTTAAAAAATGGTGCAAGTTGTAGAGGTTATAAAATTTTGCAACAAAGTGGGTGTGGTTTGCGGGAAACAATCGATTGGGGAATTCAAATCCGTGATTTGTTTTTCCTCTTCTTAAATGACCGGAAAAAAGTAAAAACGTACCGATTTTCCGCTTTCTAGCTCCAACACCTCAAATATTATGTTACCGCCGATCCCATGATACATCATTTTTAATGTACTGATATTCGCTTAAGTGAATGCTGAAACCGAATATCATTATCTGATTTCAAAACAAAGATATTTGAATTTTTCTAAATTAACAGACCTGATTTTTTCGAATTTGAGTCGACAAATTTGCATATTAAGGTGGTTCAATTTATTTTTTTATTTCACACAGTTACCATCAATCGGTGAATTCGAATCCATGATTAGTTTTTCTTCTTCTTTTTTTTTCTTACAAAAAAATTGAAAATTGACTGGAAAAAAAATTAAAAAATTCCGATATTGTACTTTAAAGTTGCAAAATCACCCCATATTATTTTGCCGCCGATTTTGTGTCACATCATTTTTAATGTACTGTTATTTGCTTTAAAGAATGCCGTAAACCGCATATCATTTCCTTATTTCAAACCCGAGGTATCTGCATTTTTTCAAATTAACAGAACTGGCATAATTTGAACTATTTTTCTATCATTTTCAAAAATTCAAATTATGTCAGTTCTGTTAATTTAGAAAAATGCAGATATCTCTGGTTCGAAATAAGAAAATAATATGCGGTTTACGGAATTCTCTTAAGCAAATAACAGTACATGAAAAATTATGTAACACGGGATTGGCGACAAAAAAATATTGGGTGATTTTGCAACTTTAAAGTACAGTATTGGAATTTTTTCATTTTTTTCCGGTCAATTTTCAATTTTTTTGTAAGAAAAAAAGAAGAAAAAGAAAAACTTATTACGGATTCGAATTCACCGATTGATGGTAACTGTTTGAAATAAAAAAAAATTTGAATCACCTTAATATGCAAATTTGTCGACTCAAATTCGAAAAAAATCAGGTCGGCGGTAACATAATATTTGAGGAGGTGTTAGAGCTGGAAAGTGGAAAATCGGTACTTTTTTACTTTTGTCCGGTCAATTGTCAATTTTTTTTATAAGAAAGGGAGAAGAAGAAGAAATATAAATCACGGATTTGAATTCCCCGATCGATAGTTTCCACTTTGTTCGAAAATTTTATAACCTCTACAACTTGCACCATTTTTTAAATCAAGATTTTTGAAAATGGGTTGTTTATTTAAAACAGAGGGCGCTAATCCAGTTTTCAATATTAACCTTAATCCTAGTAATGGGGCTCTTCCAGACATGTAAGGCTACTGTAATCCGCTGACACATCGTGAAAAAATCAAAAAGTTTTTTTTTTGAACCGCTCTAGTGTACACCATGTTTCTATTGAGCTCAAAATTTATTTTTACAAATTCTTTAATAATTCTACTAACTCTAATATTTCTCATCTTAACTTTAAAGCTTGTGATTTTATTTTGGTGAACAATGCTATTAATCGCATAGATTGGGATAAGGAATTTTTTCTCCTAGACAACTCTGAGTGTTTCAATTTTTTCAAATCTTCTATTTCTGAAGTTTGTAATGAACTCATTCCAAAAGTTATTGTATTTAATTATGAATGCCCCTGGTATACTAAAGGACTAAAAAAACAAAAAAAACCTTCGGTCTAAATTTTATAAAAAATTTTTGATCACTAATCTAAACTTATATTTTTTAAAATATAGGCATTATATGCGCGAATTTATTTTTCTCGATAAATATCTATATAGGCAATATTTGCTAAAATTTGAAAACAATATAAAGGCTAATCCTAAATTTTCTTGGCGTTTTGTTAAATCGAAAAAGGGTTGCTCTAATATACCATATTCAATGTTCCTAGGTGATAAATCCTCGGTTGAAGTTTCTTGTACGGCAAATCTGTTTGCTGACTTTTTCAAGTCAAATTATGAGTTGCCTCATGATTTTAATCGTGGAGTTTATGATAATTTAACCCCAGTTTTAGATTTTGGATCTCTTTCTGTTAATATTAATGATGTTTTAAATTGAATTCATGAACTTAAAAACTCTGTCTCAGTTGATATTGACGGTTTTTGTGCTTTTTTTTTCAAAAATTGTGCTTTAAATTTAGCATACCCCTTAATGTTAATTTTAAATAATTCTCTTCGGTCTGGTATTTTTCTTGACTCGTGGAAAATTACATTTATTACTCCTATTCATAAATCAGGCTTTAAAAATAACATTGAAAATTATAGGCCTATTTCTAAATTATCTGTGGTATCTAAAGTTTTTGAATTAATAGTAAAACATAAGTTATTTTTTGCTCTCAAAAATATAATTTCGCCATATCAGCATGGTTTTGTTTCGAAACGTTTGACTGTCACTAATTTATTGCTGTTTTTTGCTCCCAAAAATATAATTTCGCCATATCAGCATGGTTTTGTTTCGAAACGTTTGACTGTCACTAATTTATTGCTGTTTTCTGAATTTTGCTTGTCAGCTTTTCTCGAAAGTAGTCAGGTGGATGTAATTTACACTGATTTTTCAAAAGCTTTCGATAAAATTTCTCATGCCCTCTTAATTCATAAATGTGAAGCCTTAGGTTTTCATTCAAATTTCGTAATGTAGTTGCTTTTGATAATGTTAAATCCTATCCTTTTTGTGCAACATCTAGTGTTCCTCAAGGGAGCATTTTAGGTCCGTTGTTATTCATCATTTTTATTAATGAAGTAACTTCTTTGTTTGATCATTGTGAATGTCTTCTTTATGCTGATGATTTAAAAATCTTTTCTAAAATTTCAAGTGTTTCTGATATTGCTTTGTTACAAAGTGAATTGGATAAACTTGTTGTGTGGTGCAAAAAGAATTTTCTCTTGCTTAACCTCAATAAGTGTGTTTTTATGTCTTTGTCTAAGTCTTTTGTGATTCTTCCTTCCTATTATCACATTTCTAACTTTCCTCTACTGTCTGTTCGTGAATTTAAGGACCTTGTTGTTGTTTTTGATTCTAATTTTTCTTTTCGCCCTCACCTTGATTATATTATACCAAAAGTTTATGCTATGCTAGGGTTTATTAAACTTAATTGTTCCTGCTTTAATAACCCTTATACTCTTAATGTCCTTTTTAATAGTCTTGTGCGAACCAAGTTGGAATATGCGTCTGTTATTTGGAACCCTTTTTATGTTTCACATAAGGTGAGACTTGAAAGAGTTCAAAAATCTTTCACTATACATATTTGCTTTGCACTACCTTAATTTTGATGGTTTTACCCCCTCTTATAATTCCCGTTGTCTTCTTCTTGGCCTCTCTCTTGAAAATAGACGGAATATTTTGTCACTTCTTTCATGTTTGATATTGTTTCAGGAGTTACTGACTGTCCTGCACTTTTAAGGCTAGTACATTTCAATGTCCCTCCAAGAGCTCTTATGTCTTGTGTACCTATTCATTTGGATACAGTACGCACTAATTATGCTGTTTATGCTCCTATCTTTAGAGCCCTAAACACGTTCAATGAAATAAGTGCTAATTGTAATCTAGATTTTTCACTTAATAAAAATGTTATGAGATCTTTATTGTACAGTATTTTTTGAGAATTGTGTATATTCCTGTATTATCCTAGTCTGTAAGACTTATTGTTTCATAGACCGAAAGTAAAATTAAAATAAAAATGAGTATATACCTTGATTTGGAAGAAATAATGACAATTTTTAAAAAATTCAAAAATTATTATTAAATATTTATAGTACATATTTATAGTCATGAATTTTGCTTTAGTTATTAATTAGTAAGATTGGTAGACATAAGAGCGGTTCAAAATAAAACCTTTTTGATTTTTTCACGATGTGTCAATGGATTACAGTAGCCTTATATGTCTGGACAACGCCCATTACTAGGATTAAGGTTAATATTGAAAACTGGATTAGCGCCCTCTGTTTTAAGTAAACAACCCATTTTCCAAAATATTGATTTAAAAAATGGTGCAAGTGACAGACGTTATAATATATATATATTAACAGAATTGGCATAATTTGAACTATTCTAAGGACTGTCCCAGAAAAAACTTGCACTTTTATTTTTTAAGATTATACTCTACCTGATAATCTTATAGGTCTAAAAAGGCAAAATATTTATTCCATATAAAGTGACGTTTGATATGATGTATAACACTTGAAGATAGCACTTCTAACGACAAAGATGTCTAGCAAGCAAGAAAAAGTCCGCGAACTGATTTTGTCCACATACCTGCAAAATCCAGGGTTAAAATATTCAGCTATAGCAAAAATAGTTGGTGCATCAGAAAGAACTGTCAAAACGGTTATTTCTAATTATAAGAAGGGTCTACCTGTTTCACGAAAAAAGGGTTCAGGCAGAAAACCAGAATTTTCTAACCCAAAGGTAGCGGCGAAGGTGAAGCGCCTTTTTAAGCAGAATCCCAACACCTCAGTGCGAGATATGGCGGATAGAGCAGGTACATCAAAATCTACTGTGCAAAGGATAAAGGAAAAAAGTAAGCTAAAGACATAGAGTTCAAAAAGTACCAGACCGTTCTGATGAAAAGCAGTTGGTTGCTCAGATGCGAGCCCGAAAATTGTATGAAAGGTACCTAACTAAATTTGACTGCTGTGTTATGGACGACGAAACTTACGTTAAAGCAGATTTTAAGCAGCTACCTGGGCACGAATATTATACATCACCGAAGAAGGGGAATGTGCCTAGTAAATTCAAAGAAAAAAAAAATTGAATTAATACTAGAGGCGTCACCACCGCTACAATTATAAAAAGAAATGCACGTCACCAACTACCATTGTCGAAACTAATCTAATCGAAAATATTGGTGTAAAATTCTTTACTAACAATAGTTGTGTACATTTATGATACATGCTACTTTCCTTCCTGGTGGGTTAGCGGGTACAGATGGAAACAGCAAAACATTATTTGCAGGCGATATATTTAAGCTAAGGTGCTTATCAAAATTATAAGACACTTCTAAAACTTATATTTAACCCTCGGTAAAACTGCGTTGTTTAAGGTTTTTGCAAAAACTAAAAATAGCAAATGAATGTACAAATAATAAGCTTTAAAAAAATATATATTTCAAGAGCCATTAATAAATTAATATTTATAATTAATTAATAAATAATTAATTAGAATGCACTCATTTTTTTTTTTTACAGGAAACTATATCAAAATTATAAGACACCTTCTTAATTTTACGGTTAAAACAAAAAAACAAGTAATGGACTGTGATTATTCTTAAACTTAATGAAAGTTAGAAGCCAATATGGCCACCTAGGTTTTTTCCAACATCAAAAATGTGTTTTTCATCGAATTTATTGGGTTGAAGAACAAGTTTGGTTCGAGCTTGTTCCAATCACTTAAAATTATTCTTTTAAGATCGAAAACATTTTCATATGGGATGGTTCTCCTATATGTTTTGAACATTTTGAGAAACTTAACTTTTTTCAATTTATGCCAATTTTTAAAATTTTTAATATTTCTTAGATTTTTAAAATTTTCAAAAAAATAGAAATCTTAAAAAAATTTAAAAACTTTTAAAAATTGAAAAAAGCTGAAAACTTTGAAAGTATTATAAAAATTACAAAAAATATCGAAAAATTAACAAATGTATCAATGGAATATACAAATTTTATTTTTAAGTTTCAAAAATCTTTACTAAAATACTTGTCAAATCAAATATGATGCAAAAACATGAATGAAAGTTTAAGTTTACTCCTTAAATTTTATTAAAATCGGTTCATTAGCTTAGCCGTGGCAACGTATTTTCCTTTAGGGGCGTGGCACCACCTACTATTAAAAAAAAAAGTAAACACTGCACTCCCTCTCTTCACAGCCTTTCTTAAAAATAAAAAAATTAAGCGATTATGATTATGGCGGTTTACCAATTCCCTTTTTACACATAGATATCTATATGTAGGAGCCGTTTTATGGTCGCCATTTCCTTAAAAAAAAAAAATTCGAAAACACCCGTTCTCATATGAAAGCTCTTGAGCATACAAACATTTTGACTTCTAAAAAACATTTTTCCGCTGCGCTCAATTTTGGGCAGACCACTGTCCCGGTATATTTTATTTAAGCAATAACATTTAAGTTTAACAATTCAGTAAAACAACATTTTCTGTGAGCCGTGAATTTGTGTGAATGTCCAGAAAATTTCAACAGATTCATGAATGGCTCACATGCTGAGTGGCTCACTGCAGTTCTCTGGTACATACATATCGTCGCTCTCGGGTAGAAAGGCCCTAACTCATTTTTTTTCGAAATTTATTTTTTGTCGATCCTAAAAGATATCCCTCAAATACACGTCCACTCAAAATTTTGATGTGATAATTCAAAACATAGCGTATTTATACCCAATTGAAAAAAGACCCTAATATGAAATTTTGAAGTTTTTATGCAGTTTTTTCGTCCTCCTGTAAGATTGCAAAACATCCTACCCTTTCTACCCGAGAGCGATGATATGTATGTACAGTAGGGTGATTCAAGAATATTTTTTCTTGTTTTTTTGGTTTCAAACAGGATTTATAGTTGCAGGTACATCAAAGAAAAATGCTGGTGGAAGGAGAGTTCATAATATTCATAACTAAATACTTAAGAGAATTTTTTCAACAACGATAACAGTTTTTTGTTTGTATCAACTGCGATTATGTTGCATGGCAAATGTTTTTCCACGGCTACTTCAGCAAAAACTATAATATCTAAATTTGTGTCTTGAGCGGTTGGACTGCCTGCCGCGCCTGATAGTATTTTGCTTTTTACTATAGCCACCCAAGCGCCTGCACCAAGCAAATTGTCACTGGACTACGAAAATCTCTGTCTGCCAATTGTTATAAACACATTTTATGCAAATGATTCGTTAACGGCAAGGTTGGTACGGTTGTTCGAATTTCATCTGGACATATATATTTCTGATTGTCGAGACTCTGCACTTGGGACTAAAAATCTGGACAATCCAGGCGAATCCAGACCATCTGGCAACCCTACGTGCACATCATTTATTAAATTAAAGCCGAAAGATGTGTTTTGGGAAATTAGTTTATGTCGGAGTTCATCAGCAAATACATACTTTTTTTTTAAATACGTGTGGAAACCGTTTTTGCTTTAATTATTCAGCTTTAAGGTCAAGGTTTCCAAAGATACAAGGACTGTTTGCACAAAATTCTCTAAGAGAGCTTTCGGACATTGTATTCGTTTTATGACCAAAAAACGAATTCGAAACGAATTCGTATTTGAAGTCCTTTACGAATTCGAAACGAATTCGTTTGTGCGCATTCCGTTCTTTGTAAATAAAACGAATTCGTTTCGAATTCGTAAAGGACTTCAAATACGAATTCGTTTTTTGGTCATAAAACGAATTCGAAACGAATTCGTTTTTTGTTTATAAAACGAAATCGTTGCGAATTTTGTTTTTTGTAAGTAAAACGAATTCGAATTCGTAACGGACTTCAAATACGAATAAGTTTTGAATTCGTTTTTTGTTCATAAACGAATCCGTTTCGAATTCGTTTTTTGTTCAAAAAACAGATCAAATTTTTTTGGAAAAATTCACATATATTTTTTTGGAAAAATTCACATATATTTTTTTAACACTGACTTTTTAACCATTTCTAAGTCGATTAAGACACAAAATTTTTTTTTGAAAATTTTCCTTTGAAAATTTTTTCGGGACTTAGAAAAATTTTCCAAGTCCAGAAATGAACTATTCATCCGAAACGGATTTCGTTACGAACTCGTTTCGAATTCGTTTTCGTATGAAATTCCTCTTGAAAAAACGGAAGAATTTTCCGCTTATTATGAACAAAAAACGAGTTCGTTTCGAATTCGTTCATAAAACGAATTTTTTTTTTGTTCATAAAAAAAATTAATTTTATTTAAAAAAAAAAAATTAATTTTATTTAAAAAAAAAAAAAATTTTATTATTAAATTAAATTTTACTTACGATTTACAAATTTCCAAAGTCAGGCTCGAACCCATGTCCCAGCAATTCGTATTGCAGTTCGTTACGAATTCGAAACGAATTCGTTTTTCTTACAAAAAACGGAATGCTCACAAACGCTTCCGTTTTTGTGCACATTGGGAAGACATTTGAAAGACATGTCGTCTCATAATTTTATAACCGTTATATTATGTTCACTAGAAAGAGACACGATACAGCCGCCTCATATCTCGTGTGTCTTTAGCCGAGGGCACATTATTTTGATAATAAAATTAACCCTTCGTTGCATACTGATGCAGATATGCATCATACATTTAAATTGCTCGCATGTTGTAACCCAGTGTGCCAAACGAATTCGAAACGCATTCGTTTCTTCGTACTATTCATCCGTTTCGGATTCGTTTTTTGTTCATTCGAAACGAATTCGTTTTATTTACAAAAAACGGAATGCGCACAAACGAATTCGTTTCGAATCGTTTTTGTGCATATTGGGAACGTATTAAAATTTTATTTGAACATTCATTTTTTATTAGTTGTACGATGTATAAGCAACGTTTACATTGATATTATATTGTTTTTGTCGTTGTCGTTTTGAAGGAATCGGAAGTCACAGTCAGTTACATCAAAGTATTGTAAAGTCGCAAAAACTGATCTTAAATTTTACTGAGAAAAGTAATGAAAAAGTGAAATTATATCTGAAAGTAATTTTTTTTGTGTAAGTAATATCATAAAAAGCAATTTTTATTTATAATAAGAACTACTTTTCGTACGAAATATGTTCTATTCGTGCATTTCGTACATGATGCAAATCTGCAACACTATGCATTTTACGTGAAAAAAAATTTCATAACGTTTATGAATGGCTAACTTTCTGTCTGATACAGATCTGGTGAAGTAGTCCAAGAGCCGGCTGTAGAAAAGTCGAGTGTATAAGATTACAGGATGGGATGCATGCCAAATGATAGAGCTCGACGAGCCTAAATAGAATATCTAGGGTTGCCTTGCCAAAGCCTGTCCCGATGGCCGAAAATGCCCGAATTTTAGCCAATTTTATTGTTCTAATTAAAACTGTATTACATAACAGCGCGAAATGAATGCCAAATGATAGAACTCGAAGAGGCCTAATTATAATACCTGAAATTGCATTGTTGAATCCTGTCCCAAACATGGGTTTTCACCGGTTTTTTAGGTCAATTTTCATTAATGAAGATAACAGCTTGAAATTTGTGCCAAATGATAGATATCGAAGAGCCTTAATAGAATATATAGGGTTGCCTTGTAGAATCCTGTCCCAAACATGAGTTGCCACTCATTTAAGAAAAGTTGACCCCAAAAACGGGTGTCAAATAATGTTTAGGACATGATTCGACAAGGCAACCCTATATATTCTATTTAGGCTCTTCGATATCTATCATTTGGCACGAATTTTGAGCTGATATCTTCATTAATGAAAATTTACCCAAAAAACCGGTGAAAACCCATGTTTGGGACAGGATTTAACAATGCAATCCCAGGTACTATATTTAGGCCTCTTCGAGTTCTATCATTTGGCATACATTTCAAGCTGTTATGTACTACAGTTTTAATTAGAACAACAAAATTGGCTAAAATTCGGGCATTTTCGGCCATAGCGACAGGCTTTGGCAAGGCAACCATAGATATTCTATTTAGGCTCATTGAGCTCTATCATTTGGCATACATCTCATCCTGTAATCTTATACACTCGACTTTTCTACAGCCGGCTCTCAGCCTAAAGGTTTTGGTAGCTTGGAGCGACAATAAAGATGATTTTGATATCGGACAATAGGATGAAATTACCGATGAAGGCGATTACGAAAATCACAAAACTACTATCAGAAGAAGGATGATGATATCCTCAGAAATAACTAAATATCTTGGAATGATCTGAAAGCTGATGTTCGTTATTCAGGTGCCTAATGTATGGCATTATTGTGGTCCTGCTGTAGGAAATACAACAATATCGATTAGGTACACTGGTCGTAAATGTGTATAAAAACATTCAAGGATTTCTTCATTTTAACTGACATAATGCAGTGGTACCAAGAGTACATCCAATTCATGAGGGGCTGCATAAGATTCGACCTGTTTTGATCCACTTCATAAATAAATTTTTGTCCATTCCAAGAAAAGAGTGTCTACCTCTGGTTGAAGAAATATGTATTACAAAAAATCGCAGTTATCTAAATCAATATATGCCAGCTCAACCCCATAAGTGGAGTTATAAAAAATCTGTAATAAGTGGAATATCCGGATTTACTTATAATTTCGAAATATGCACCAAAAAAAAAATTGGATGAAACCTTACTCAGCGGCTCAGGACTTACATACTCCAATATATTCAACACCAATTTCATGGCGGCCTTCGGCTGCAGTTCACTATAATACGTCCGAGACCGGCTTTGCTAGCCGCAGTAATTGCACACACAAGTTAGTGAAGAATGTTATTATCAAGCTCAAAATAAATAAAAAGGAAGTCCGAGCGCGCTCTAAGTACATAGACTTGCTCAAAATAATGATGATGATATCCTCAGAAATAACTAAATATCTTGGAATGATCTGAAAGCTGATGTTCGTTATTCAGGTGCCTAATGTATGGCATTATTGTGGTCCTGCTGTAGGAAATACAACAATATCGATTAGGTACACTGGTCGTAAATGTGTATAAAAACATTCAAGGATTTCTTCATTTTAACTGACATAATGCAGTGGTACCAAGAGTACATCCAATTCATGAGGGGCTGCATAAGATTCGACCTGTTTTGATCCACTTCATAAATAAATTTTTGTCCATTCCAAGAAAAGAGTGTCTACCTCTGGTTGAAGAAATATGTATTACAAAAAATCGCAGTTATCTAAATCAATATATGCCAGCTCAACCCCATAAGTGGAGTTATAAAAAATCTGTAATAAGTGGAATATCCGGATTTACTTATAATTTCGAAATATGCACCAAAAAAAAAATTGGATGAAACCTTACTCAGCGGCTCAGGACTTACATACTCCAATATATTCAACACCAATTTCATGGCGGCCTTTGGCTGCAGTTCACTATAATACGTCCGAGACCGGCTTTGCTAGCCGCAGTAATTGCACACACAAGTTAGTGAAGAATGTTATTATCAAGCTCAAAATAAATAAAAAGGAAGTCCGAGCGCGCTCTAAGTACATAGACTTGCTCAAAATAACCCCACGAATAACATACTTCAAGGCCATCGGTCATGTGTTGCATTTTGGGAATAATTTCCAAATATGCATTCTTTTACATTAAACAATTATTTTATTTTTTTAGAATAGTAAAATCCTTCTTAATGCATGGCGTTGCAGATATGCACCATGTGGAAAACACCTATTTTTCTGGAAAACTAAGGTCCGAAATTTTTTTTAATAATGTTTTCAATGATTGGATTGAGGAATGTGATTCAAAAAAATTTTTTGTTTTTGAAACTAGAAAATCATGCAACGAAGGGTTAAGTATATTTAATTTCTATAATCTGCTGATAAAGTCTTTAATGCATCTATAAAGTCGCTAAGCAAGAAACGCAGCCGCCTACAAAAGAACCCTGCAGTCAGCCGTGCACGAAAACTACCGGGAAAAGAGAAAGGAAGAGAGGCGCCTTTTTAGACACAGGAAACGAGAGCAGGAAAGGCACGAGCGTAAGAAACTCGGAAGTGTTGACCAACGAGTCAAGCGTCTGACCTAAGGTTTCAAGCCCGGAGCATCTACCTGTAAAGATGAACATGGAAATCTGGTTACGGATACGCAGGGTACGCTGAGATTATGGAAGGAACACTTTTCCAAGCTGCTTGCTGGCGATGACTCCACCAATCCCGCCTTTGGAGAAATTAACCCGATGCCACCAATCAACGACGATGGTGTGGACGTACCACCACCTAGCCATGACGCGGTACGAGTTGTGATCCAACGACTTAAGAACAACAAAGCGGCTGGTGCCGATGGGTGTATGCATCAACTCATCTGCAAAATATGGCTAGTAGAAAGCATGCCCGACGATTGGAATCTCAGTGTCCTTTGTCCTGTACTGAAGAAAGGTGACCCGACAATCTGCGCTAACTACCGGAGAATCATTGGACGTTGTAAGCGAGATGTTACTGCTGCGTTCTCTGCTATCGAAAAAGAGTCAGCGAAGGTGGGTTTGACGGTGAACGAGGGCAAAACAAAGTATATGCTGTCCACAAACAGGGAGACGCGGCGTATTGGATCCTATGTTACTGCGAACAACTATACTTTCGAAGTTGTCAAGGAATTCACCTATTTTGGCACCGCTGTGAACACTCAAAACGATGTCAGCCTGGAGATAAAGCGAAGACTAACTTTTGCTAATAGGTGTTACTATGGTCTCAGTAAGCAATTGAATAGTAGAAACCTCTCTCGCCCGACAAAATAGACACTCTACAAGACGCTCATTTTACCCGTGCTACTTTACGGCGCAGAAGCATGGGTTGTGTCGCAGACTGATGCAGCCACGCTTAGGGTGTTTGAGAGAAAAATTCTTCGCAAAATCTTCGGTCCTGTTCACGTCGGCGACGACTACCGTATTCGAATGAACCACGAACTGTACAAGCTCTACGCTGACATTGACATAGTCAAGCGCATCACTATCCAACGTCTGCGCTGGCTGGGACATGTTGTGCGTATGGACGAAGAAGCTCCGGCGAAAAAGGTGTTTGATACGGAAGCCGCTGGGCGTCGACGAAGAGGAAGACCATGCCTCCGATGGAAATACCAAGCCGAGAAAAACCTATCCACGCTTGGTGTGACTGATTGGAGAAGGCGCCTGGAGAGAGCTTTTGAGGTCGGCCGTAACCCCGTAACGGGTTGTTATGGCCACCCAAGTAAGTAAGTAAGCAAGAAACGCAACTCGTTTGTAAGTGTTTTAAGGTGTCTTTTTAAACACCTCAGAAAGATACTTTACCGAGTCTTTTGACAGATAATAAAGAGGAGAACATGTCTTTCTATTTCATACGCCAAATGCCTCTTGTAGGCTCCTATAGAGAATTTATGAATATAATATGTTGTCTTTAATAAGCCTGTAAAAGAAGCTATAAAAGCTTTTTTTTTTCTTGATACCAGAGGATGCATCTTGATATCAAAATATACCTTTATGTTGTATGGTATTTTAAATTTTATTTTTTAATCGTTTACAACATATTTATAGCAAAAATTGCACTGAAAATTAAAATTTTTTTATGTTAAGATAGACTGCCAACTCGTTTTCGAATTAATATTTTTTCATCAAAAATACCTTAACATATCTTCAAAAATGATAAAATTGACAACTTTTGCTATGTCAAAGAATACACATTTTAACCCTTCTGTGCGTGACTAAAAATACACCTTTCCCCAGGTGACAGGGGGTACCCCTTCACAAATTGTAAGAAAATTTCAAATTTTTTAGCTCGCACTATTCAAAATAATTTAGAATTGTAGAGCATGTTCAAACGTAAAAAGTTTTGTTTTGAAAATGAAATGGGTACCCCGTCACACACAGCAAAGATCATTTACTTGTATTTTAATTATTTTTTTATAAAGAAAATTGTTTAAAGAAGTTTTCTTGATAATTTTATTTGGAGTGAAATTCTTTAAAAATTAAATACAATTAAAACGTCTGATAAAAGTTCGGCAATCGGTTGCGACTTTTTAAAACTTTTCAAATTCACCTCAATTTTTCTTTGTCATTTAAGTGAAATTCGCTACAGTTCGGAATACCTTTAATGTTTCTATGACTTGATATGTTATTGTTACTTTCAATGGTTATTTTCAATGGTTATTTTCAATCTAGGGCTTTTACCAAGTTTATTGTATGACGCAGGGTTTTCTAGACAGATTCCTTCACTCTCAACTCTGCATTAAAACTTAAATTTTCTTTTATTCTTCCTCTATTCTATAATCAATATAATAAGATTGAGTAGTGTTTAAATTTCAATGGTAAAAAGCTATAATTCATATCGATTAATTTTTCTTTGAAAATTAAGTTGATTTAATCAACCTCAAGATCGCATTTTTTTTTGTGCCATTCCTTTGCACAAGTCCAAATCTTTTTTAATTTTTGTCACACCTTTTAATTTAGATATTGGGTTTTATGTTTCTAAAGATTGTTTCGAATTTCTTTAATTCATGTTGATAACTAAGCGCTGAAACGATTTCAAATTTTTTTTAATTACATACGTAATTCAGGAACTCTAGAAAATTATATTGAATTAAGTTTCTAAAAAAGTTTTTGATGTTGATAATTTAAATGTAAAGACTTTAGCAAGTTATTAAGTAGTAGCTTGTTGAAATCGGTATTGCGGAGGAAGCTCAGCAGCTAGATGATATATTAAATATATTGGAGTTGGTCATATTAAAAAATAACTTCTTAATGAATCATTAGTTGTTTTTTGAGCGCAGCTATACTTGCTGTTATATAGCACATCCAAGATATTTTCATTAATTAAATTACTGCAGTCAAAGTAGCAAAAATCTTATAATTTTTGCATTGCTGAGCAGCAGAAGTTTATATAATTTGAAAATTTTAAACTTGTGCTTGCGAAAAATAGAACAGTCGAAGTTATAGCAGGTGCAGAAAATTGTCGCTTATAAACTGCAAAGCACTTCGACAATCAACGTCTTCGGCAATTTTCGTTTTCATAGACTGAAACTATTGGTGAAGTCGCAAATTGAAGCTGCAGCAGGGTCTTAGCTTTTGAAAGTTAAAAGGCATCTGATTTTCTTAAAAAAACCTAATTGAATATATATTGTTCGCATTTGCCATACAAAAACATTGACGTGGTATGACAACAGAGATGGCCCCACCCATACAATTAAAATACCTAAAACGCTATGGCCCATATTCATAGTCGCAAAATAAAGTTAAAACCTGGTTTTTACCCAAAATCGAAGATACAGACTGGCCCCATAAAAAAAGAAAAACTTGCATTAAATTATGAGAAAATTTTAAAAAATAAATTACCCTGCGTTAAAACCTGGTTTTAAATTTATTTTGCGACTATGAATATGGGCCTATATCTTTACACCTGCAGACTTTTACTACGCTTTAGTAAGCCGGCCACAAACTCTGTCCGCGCCGTTTTCAGGTTTGAGCAAGGAAGCTCAAATTTTGTGACAATTTTTAAATCCTATTCTAAAATATAAGCAAAAATAAAATAAAAATCTACTCAATTTTCAAAATAAACACCCTAATATATATTTAACTGCTTTCTTGTACTAGTTCTTGTTTTGTGGTTTATTAAAACATTCATAAGAAATAGGTATTCGGTATACATATTAAAAAAGAATAAATACATTCTGTTATTTTACAGTTAAATTTAAGGTAGATGATTTTGTTTCTTATTACATATGTATGTCAATGTTATAGATTTGAATTTTGTTGATGAGTTTATGCTTTGAGTAGCATAGTGACTTCGTCGTAACGTATATGATCTTCTTGGAAGAAGTTCATGCTGTTCGATGCTTACTTTTAACATTCCTTCAATTGTTATTAAAAAGGCAGTATGCCCATTTTCATTTTAGGTGTCAAAAAATTGCGAAATTTTTTTCAAAAAAGAGGCATTTCTATCCAAATCAAAATAAATAATTTTTCTTCTATAGAACTTCTCATTCTTTATTATAATCTGCAACACATAGCTCTTAGGTTATTAAGAAAAAAAATTAACACTTAATCCATATGCATCCTTAACTAGAAAAATGTATTTACCCGCTAATTTCCTAAAAATCAACTATTATAACTCATTTTAGTAGAACAAGAGTGATTCCGTCTCCAAATAGCTAACGATCAGTTTTTGATTATATATGTACTTTGATAAATATTTATGTTCGGATTTACTACAACAATCTTAAAAATAATACTAACATCCATATATGTTTAATTATTGTTAAATAGTAACGTTCACGAATAATTTCTTATACATGATATTGCGTTGGTTTGCCTGAAATTTTTTGGTTTAATACGAGTACAAATAAAACATAAAAATAAATATTCGATGTGTGTGTGTTTGTTCGGTTTTGTTATCTCATCGACAGTTACGACTCTCTGGTTAACTTGTTTAACGCTTCGTATAGTACTGAAGATAGGAAGACAGTCTACTTATATTAATTTTAAAAATAAAAGTAAAAACTTATTACATTGTTTAAAAGTCGTGACGAAAAAAAAATTGTGCAAAATAAGCCTCATATCTTAAAATGGCTCATCAAGTTGAGAAATTATAAACAAAAAAATAAAAGAAAATATTGCTTGTTTACCGGCCACATTTAGCTGATAGAAGATAGAAATAAAACTTGTTTTCATTTTAAAATGAAAGGGAAATTTTAATACGAAGAGAAGTATAAATAAAACTTGTCTTGTGTGTTGGCATTAAATGTATTCACGTCTCAAACATGTTTATTTTGTTGTTGCATTGTCTCTAAATATTGAAGTTGGTCATCATAAGACGTAAGTGTTAGTTTGAACTTGAGCTCCATACATAATTGGCATGTTGCATAATATGTTACAGCATCGTGGCACGTAATCATTGCGTTGTTAGAGATTATGAATTATTATATTTTGCAAAGATTTTTAACGTTTTGTTTTTTCCATCAAGTTGGTAAAAGTATATTAACTAAATTCACATCAGATACAAAGTATTAGAACGTTTGTCAAATATAAGAGAAACAGCGTTTGTACGGAAGGGACCTTATGAACTGTTGTAAACAAATGTCGAAAATAATGTGCAATAGCGACAATTTTGGATAAATATTAGTGTTACCTAGGAAAGTCTGAAACATCTTTTGAAAATTAAGAAAAATCGATAGCGGCGTTTTTTTTTCTAGAAATTAAATAAGGTTAGATTTAGCCGATCAAACGGCAAGAACACTCAGAGGCCAATAAAATATTTACAGGTCGTCTAAGGCCATGGAAGCCTTTTAGTATAAAAAATGTATGATACTATCATCATTTTTACTTAAAATTATATCCGAATTATAGCCGAATTCGTAGATATGATATTACGGTTGGTATCATTTATGTCTTTTATTCGCTAACGGGCTATCCATTTGCGAATAAGATGACTAAGAGAGCGGTTTATACTTAATTTACTTTTAACTTACCTCTTTTTTAAATTTTAAGCAATTGCTTTTCGCGAAATAATTCATTTTATTATTATATTTTATACAAATCTACTGTATAGCACTGGCACCTGTTATTTTATGCGCTAAGTGTGCGGTTTTGTTGTTGTTTTTCCCATACAATTATCGCTGCTAGAAATAGATAGCCAGCAGCCGGTGGCGAATAATATGCAGCTTAGGGTGGTTCAAAATATTAAAGTTGCTCCAAACTTCGCTCCCCGGGCACCAAAAGTTTCGTATTGGTGCCAATAAAAACCACGTAAAATTTGGTTCATTTCAGAAAACATTTGATGGACCCGCCACCCTTTTGAAAACTGGGAAATGGTCCTCAATCTATCAAAAATGATTAATATCTGTCCGAAGCTGCCCCCTGGAGGGATCAAATGTATGACAAGGTTCCATTATTTTTCCTTCTCCAACATTTCTCCTGAACATACTTACCCCCTATCACAACCCCTTAGGGGTGCTCCCCTGCAAAAATTACATTCTTGTGAAATTATGAAATTGACTTCCCCCTCTTCTCAGATGCCTCAGAAGGGGTAAAACGCAAGACGAACTCGCATTATTTTTACTCTCCCAAACTTTTCCCTGTACACATTTACCCCCTATCTGCCACCCTTTTGGGAGTCCCCCTACAAAAAACACAAAAAATTTTGAAAAATAGTTCATAGCTCTCTTTTTGCAAAGGCTTAGCTGTGTTAAATGACACCGCTGAAAGAGGTGTTGCGTTTATGAAAGACTACAACCAAATTTTGCCAAATGATGGAGAACAAAAACAGCTAATACTACAAATCGTGGTAGTATATCGCAAAGAGTATCCTTTTTTGTGAAAAGAGCCAGTTAATATAAACAATGAACGCAATAAAAATAAATATAATACAACCTAGTACTGATATGAATTATTTTTCGGAACTTTTTTAATTTATTCAAAGGGATCCCCCAAAGGGGTTATGATAGGGGGTAAGTATGTTCAGAAAAATGTAGGGAGGACCTGGTAATACATTAGACCACTCTACGGGTCACTCAGGGAAAGCTATGAACTATTTTTAGAAATTTTTTTAATTTTTTGTGTTTTTTGTAGGGGGACCCCCAAAAGGGTGGCAGATAGACGGTAGGTATGTTCGGGAAAAATATTGGAAAAAAATATAATAGGACTTGGTGACACATATCAACCCTTTTTGGGTCACTCCGGGGGAGCTATGAACTATTTTTCGAAATTTTTTGTTATTTTTGTAGGGGGACCCCCAAAAGGGTGGCAGGGGGTAAATGTGTACAGGGAAAAGTTCGGGAGAGTAAAAATAATGCGAGTTCGTCTTGCGTTTTACCCCTTCTGAGGCATCTGAGAAGAGGGAGAAGTCAATTTCATAATTTCACAAGAATGTAATTTTTGCAGGGGAGCACCCCTAAGGGGTTGCGATAGGGGGTAAGTTCGGAAAAAATGTTGGAGAAGGAAAAATAATGGGACCTTGTCATAGATTTGATCCCTCTAGGGGGCAGCGTCGGAGAGATATTAATGATTTTTGATAGATTGAGGACCATTTTCCAGTTTTCAAAAGGGTGGCGGGTCCATCAAATGTTTTCTGAAATGGACCAAATTTTATGTGGTTTTTATTGGCACCAATACGAAACTTTTGGTGCCCGGGGAGCGAAGTTTGGAACAACTTTAATTTTTTTCATATATGTCTGAACCACCCTAATGCAGCTATTATATTGATTTCTTTGTTCAGTACAGTGTTTGGCAACACCAACAAAACTACACTAAACAAAGATAAATTCAACAAAAAAAAGCAGCTAAAGCTAGCTAGTCATACTAGATCCATCCGTTGGTAACAGAATCATCAGTGAGTTTTAAACCGATTAGTTAGTATTTCTAAGGCTGATATGTTTTCCTTTTTGCATAGATCTGTTGAGAACGCAAGCAAAAAGTAAAACAAGCAAAGCGAAAATTCTTTCTTCTTTTTGTAACTCATTTGATATTACACATTTTTGCAGGTGCTTCGTTGCAAGTTTTCTTGGCGAGTCAAAACGAAAGGGAATTTCTTCGTGGAGTATCGGAACAGAAAATAATTTTTTCGTTGAACTTATATCTGCTGGGTGTTGGCACACACTGTACTGAACAGTAAGCTCAGTAAAATAATTATTATGTTGATTGTTTTATAAAAGTCACTACACAAATTGCTCCAAGTCAAATTCTATGAAAGTTACAGGCTTGTCAAGTCAATTTTTGATTATAAATCAGCTGAACTGATTATGATACGATGATGTAATCGGTAACAAACAATTTTAATATCCATTTGAAGTCAGACAAATCCAGCTTGCAAAGCAGTGATACCTTTAAAATAGCTTAGTATCGTAATTAAAAAGATACTTTGCCTTTGCAGCGAAATTTGGTTTTATAATATCTAACTAGAGCAAGATATAACATCATGATAAAAGACTATTAGTGCAAAAAATCACTAGTGCAATATGCATAAAAGAAACAAAAATGAACAACTACCTGCTTATACTAGTTTCAACCACTGTTACATGGTATCATCAGTAAGCTCTGACAGCCGACGTTTAAGAACTCACAAGCATTCTATATTTTACTTTTTGCATTGACCAATTAAGAATCATAGCAAATTATAAAGTAGTGCGCCAAAATTCTAAATTGTTTTCCCTTTATATGAAATTGATTTTGTAACTCTTTTGATAGTACACATTTCTTGACTAACCTGACTAGACGTAATAATGTTTAGTATGCATTTTTGAAGCTCATAATAGGCTGATAATAAGTCTTTATAGGTCTCGAATGTACATAATAAAATGCTTATAAAAACATGAGACGGCATGTCTTTCAGGTGACTTTTATGTCCATAGTCAGGCCACCTAGCTAAATAGAACTCTTGAGGTGTACAGAGTGCACTTACATATGTATTTACTTCATTTCCACCACAATGCGCCTTCTGGCATATATTTTTGTAACTTCTTTTAAATTTGTTATTACATTATATTCTTTTCGATTAATTCAACCACATAATTCAGTTAAGAGATTTGTGACCAAAATTGATGTTGCAAGTCTGTAACTTTCATTTTATTCGAATTAAAGCAATTTAAAGAACAATAAATTATCTAAATAATCTTATATCTAAAAAATTTCCTTTGGTATTATAAATTTTAGCAAAAATGACGAGGCTGCTATGCATTTTTTTATATGAAAATATAGGAATTCAGAAATTTTCTTGGGAGTAGATTTCTTTTTTATGAATACTAAAAAGTTATGTTAAGTTCAGAAAAAAAAATTTTAAAATAAAACCCAATCAAAACGTACATTTTTTGAATAGTGGTCCTTTTGTGTAGCACCTATGAGTTCACTTGCTAAGTATAAAAGCCCTATTACCGTTAGCGAGTAGCATGAATTTGGCGATTCACCTTACTTAGCGACTCGTCTATGTGTCTGTATTATGGTTGGCGAATGTACTAAGTAGTTCGCCTGCAAAACAATGCTGCCAAATTACAAAACAGAAATTGACGTCTAAAAAAGTTCAAATTTGATAGGATTAGCAATGCAAAGTTATTTTTCGAAGACGAATACGATGTTGTGGAGAGCAATATTTAAAGATGCTGAGGCAGAGCTCAAGCCCACTCGAAAATTTATTTATCAAATACTTACAGAAAAAATATGAAAAAATTCTTTCTCCAGATTTGTGTTAATCAACCAGATTTGTCTTGCTCAACCCAAAGCTACATACCAAGTCCTTTGGTTCAATCATGATTTTCCTCCATTAACTTAAGCATTTTCTGGAACTGCAGTCTATTGGTTTTTTCATGTTATTAACTAGAAATATCCCAAATGCTTACCGGGGGTAGGGTCTAAACAAATTTTTATTTTTTTTTTGATAGTACAACTCTTCAAGAGTATCCTGTTAAAATTTGAGGTCGATTGGACCAAAACTGACGGAGATACTTTATGGCCCCGGAATCGATGGTTCTCTGTAAGTATAAAAAAAAAAAACAGTGTTAAAGCTTTAACTGCGTTTTCTCGAATATAGATTTTTCAAAGTCGGTAGACACTGTAACTCAAAAACTACTTGACCGATTCTCTCAAAATTTGACACACTCTTTTAATGATGGGGAAATTTTTTTTTTTATTATAATTAGTTTTTCAATAACAATTATATTGATTTTTGTATTATTTTTAAAAAAAAAATTTATTTAGCTTAAAGTTATTCCAAAATCTTAAAAATCGTCAAATAAAAAAAACTAGACGTCACTACCTCGAAAAGCATATAATCTAACCAAATTTTTTTGATTTGAGATGATCCAATGATGAGATGATGTCCACCGCAAACCACCTTTTTTTTTGAGGCGTCCGCGGAAATTTGCTGTCAATGGCTTATTTTGCAATATTTTTTTCATAAAATTTTCACAGAATACGCTTTAAATATTGTACTTACAGCTGCGGTCAAAATAATAGCAGTGCGGTGTCATTTATTAGTTGAAAGAAAATATTTCGAACATATGTTTTATATCTTTCAATCTTTTAAAATATGTAGTTACTTGATAGTGCACAAAATAAACACATAACATTTTGTTCCAAAAAAATAACGGTACTTTCTAAGATTGCTATTGTATTGAGTAATTTGTACTTTCGAGCGGTCAAAATAATAGCAGTGTTCAACTCCTTTACTTCTCAAGATTAGGTATTTACTCTTATTAAAAAAATTTTATCGTAACAAGTAAATTCCGTTATTTTTGTATAATACTCCAATGATTTTTTCAGGTTTTTGTATTTTAGTGGGCCGTGGAAAGCGTTCTACGATTGAACAAAGTAAAATTATTAAAAATTCCATCTCGCTAGGTAAAACTTTTAAGGAAATTTAAAATTTTATGAAATATTCTGCGAAAATGGTTTTGAATACGATAAAATACACAAATAAACTAAAAACACGAGGCCGAATACCTTCCATGTCCCCCCGGGACGTGAACTGTATGATACGAGTTTCGATATGACTTTCAATACATAATCCGTTTTTGCCTGCTACGGAAATAAAGAAAGTGCTTAATATAGCAGCGAGTGTAGAAACTGCTAAAAGAAGACTCAGGGAAATCAATTTGAGTGCCAAAAATCCACGACGAGTTCCATTGTTAAAAAAAAAATACATATCACAAAAATATCGAACTTTGCGCACGGTTACTTGGTATGGCCGCTTGCAAAGTAGAGTGGAGAGATAAGAGTAAGATAATTCCAGGGATCATATTTTGTGTTTGGGTTACGCCTTACATACTGACGAGTGCCTTTTCCATCAAAAAGACGATCTTACTCTCATCGCTCCACATAATGTTTCTCTACTTTTCTTAAAATATAATATCTTAAAAATATATCCTGAAAATTTGAAGTCAATCCGACACTTACTTTTAGAATTATTCGGGTGTAAAACTTTAAATGCGAGTGTGTTTTAATCGAGTGTAAAACTTTAAATGCGTTTTTCTCAAAACTATGTTTTCGGAACTGGTGACCACTGTAACTCGAAAACAGCTTGATAGATTTCATAAAACATAAAAAGCAAGTCCCTGATCGAAGGATTTTTTTTTAAATATCGATTTTTTATGAACAATTAATTGTTGTTATTTTCCCGAAAATATGGAGGTAAATTTCCTGAGGCCGCCATTTTGTTGACTTAAAAAAAAAACATCGATCAGGCACTAGATTATTCACTTAATTAACTAATTTGTCCTATCCGATTGACTTTGGATGATTTTCCAAGGATTTGTGATGGTCACCGCAAGACACTCTGTATGGGACAGGGTCCAACACAGCCAACTATAATTTTTTTATTTTGAATTTTTTTTTTTAAACTTTCGTCAAGTTAAGTTGAAACATAAGTAATGATGCCATATTATTACTTTTATTAAATAAATTAAATTGATACCAAAAAAAAAGAAAATGCTCTATTTTCCATGCCTCTGACTGCCCTGCCCCCTTAAAAAAATTAAATTATTATTACCATATCCCCAAAAAAAACATTCTTAAAATGTACTCATAGCACTCAGACTCTGCCTCCTCCTTAAATCAAGTTGATTTATTAACCATTTGTGTGTGCTTTCCGAAATAATTGGCAGTTCTTCACTTTTTGTAAAATTTTTAAAAAAATTCCAAATGTTTGTCACAAACAAATTTTATTCCCCCGATTTTGACATTTCTGGCGATCGAAAGTTAGGCCACTCGCTAAAAGTGATATGAAAATTTTTGACATTCGCGTTATTTTGACGTTTGAGGCGAAGCAACAGGGCGACTCGCAAACCGTAATATCAATTTAGGCGAGTCGCTTAATTTTTCAGGCGATTCGCAAACGGTGATACTGCTTTAAATTGTATTGCTAAAAATACCTTTGAAATGAGATACAATTGTTTGATATTGAAGTAGCGGATACAATTTCCCAATATGTGGTCTCAAGCTTAGTGTAGAATAGGGAAACAATACTCGAAGAAAAAGAAAATTTAACGGGCTTTGTTTACACTAGAGCCCCGATTTATGTCGTTAATAGAAACCGGCGAAATGCGACGCAAATCGAATCACTTCTTTTCTGTATAAATGCATGTTTTTATTGATCAGTGGCATACTTCTCTTATTTTGATTTTGTATACAAATAGAAAGAAGGGACTCCATTTATCCATTAAAGAATTTCTTACTTTTGTAACTTGTTAACATTGGAATGGTGTGTCAATTTTAGCAAATTTAGTTATTTTAATACCTTCTTTTGCAAATTGTTTTTACTGTTGTAGGTGCTAACCCAAGGACTCTTCCTATGTCCACAGCTTTTTCTCCCTATTTAAAACGATTTAATACATCCAATTTTAGTTCCAAACTAATAAATTTTCTTTTATTTTCATTAATTTTTTTTTTTTTTCTTAAGTTATTTTATTGATTTAACAACAACACTTCTTATTGAGAGCTAAATTCTTATTTTCTAACACGCAACTATGCTTAGAATAACTTACCTTACAGAATAAAATGGGAATTCCTCTTTTTTACACGCAAATTGTAAAACTTTTCATATGTGATTTTCAGTGAAAAAATCCAATCGAATGTAAAACGCAAATCGAAACGACGCAAATCGGAGCTCTAGTGTATTCCTAAGGTTAATAAAACAAAGGTCCGTTGCTGACCCATTTTCGGGAAAGTTCTTTTTCCCTCCAATCGATAGAGAAAGGTCGTAAATTGGCTTTCGACGTCACTTGGAGTGTTCCAGTACCATGAAAAGGACCGTTTTACCCATTTTCGGGAAATTTTTTTGTTCCAATCGATAGAGAAAGCTCAAAAAAGATTTTGGATATCACTTAGGGTGGCTCCGGAAAGCTCCGGACCCTGAAAGGGACCTATGGTCTGAAAAAATTGGTTCTTTCCAATCGGTGGGAATAGATTGATAAGGAATTTTGGACGTCTCTTGGATTGTCCTCAGGTCATGGAATGGACCGTTTTTTACCCATGTTCGAGAATTTTTTTTTATTCTAATCAATAGAGAAAGAAGGGGGTGGTGTTCCAGGATAAGGTAATAAAAGTGTAATCAAAAGTTTGGTGACGTACCTAGCTTCAGAGGTTTAGCCATAGGAAGTCGGAGATATAACTTTTCAAAAAATCATTATAAGTTGAGAACGCCTGAACGAATTTCCAAAATATTGATGTCATATGAAAGACAATTTAATAAGCTTTAATATTTGCATGGATTTTTGAATCATTTTACATACTTTTCGAGATATGGGCATTTCTCAGAAACTTTTAACTTGTATGTTGTTTACATTCTTTCAACAAATTATATTATAATTCGCACAAATAACGGGTGTTTTTTTTAGAGGTTTGTTTTTCGAATAGAGATAAAACTGGCATTTTATGGTCAAATCTGGCAACTCTAATGTCATTTATGTTCAGTTTGGTTTGCCATTTCATCATGAACAGGTTGACAAAAGAACAACGCTTGCAAATGGTGCAAATTTATTTCGAAAATAATGGTTCAGTTCGCGAAGTTTACCGCAAGCTCCGTCCATTTTATGGTCGACATAATCGTCCATCAGAGCAATTAATTCGGTTAACCATGGGTCGTTTTCGCACTACGTTTACTCTATGTGATAATACGCATCCGCAGAGACGTCGAACAGTGCGCACCGAAGAAACAATTGCCGCTGTAGAACAAAATGTTGAAGAGGACCCGAATGAATCGATTCGCCACCGTGCACAGCAATTGGAGTTTTGTCCATCAACTTTATGGAAGATTTTGCGCAAAGATCTTGGCTTGCGACCTTACAAGATCCAGCTTGTGTAAGAATTAAAGCCGCGAGACCATGCAATGCGTCGTGATTTTGGTGTATGGGCCGAAAATGAGATTGATCTCGATGCTGATTTTCATCGCAAAATTTTGTTCAGTGATGAGGCTCATTTTTGGTTGAATGGCTACGTCAACAAGCAAAATTGCCGCATTTGGAGTGAAAAGAAACCACATGAGACCCTTGAGACGCCATTACATCCACAAAAACTGACTGTTTGGTGTGCTCTATGGGCTGGTGGAGTCATTGGGCCATACTTCTTCCGAAATAATGCTGGAGAGTCAGTTACCGTTAATGGAGACCGGTATAGAGCCATGATAACCGACTATTTTGTTTCCGAATTGGATGGCATGAATGTGGATGAGTTGTGGTTCCAACAAGACGGCGCTACATGCCACACAGCGCACATCACAATCAATTTATTGAAGGAAACATTCGATGAGCGCATAATTTCGCGGAATGGACCTGTCAATTGGCCATTGGATTATTTTCTTTGGGGATATGTGAAGTCGCTCGTCTACGCCAACAAACCAGAAACGTTAGGGGACTTGGAAGCCAACATTCGTGGCGTTATTGCCGACATACGGCCCCATATGCTCGAAAAAGTGGTTCAAAATTGGACCTGTAGAATTGGCTTTATTCGAGCCAGCCGCGGCGGCCACATGCCCGAAATCATATTTAAACATTAATGGCATAAAATTATCCTTCCAATAAAGCCAAATTGATGGACATTAAAACGATTTTCTTGTGTTTTATTTCAATTCGAAGCTCTATACCTCTAAAAAAAACACCCTTTAGTTTTCATATACATCCTGAAAAAATTTTGTAAACAAGTTACAAGACTCAAGCGTATTATATGGTTTGAAATTTTCAAGTTTCATGCTCGTTGGAAAACCATTCGTTTTACGCTTGGTGTTTAAATGGTTCCAAAAAGATTTTGAATTTAACTTTAACTGAGTTTCCATTTTAAAGATATATTGGTTATATAGGAATTTATGTAAGAAATCAAATTCTTTACGAAATTTCAAATAATGCAATTAATCAGATATACATTTTGATCTCTTAAACATTTTAAAGGCTTTATTCTTAATATTTTTCAAATGCGAAAGCCTTGCATTAAACCAAGGTGGCTTATTTTTGGTAACGATTGTTTTCAATAGAATAAAACGGATAATTGCTAAAGAGAACATTTCAATAATGTGCTTATAAACTGCATCTGGATCATCACAGGAATCAATTAGAGACCAATTGCATAAGTTTAAGTAATTATTTAATTCTAAATAATTCCCCTTTGAAAAATCAAAAACCGCAGAGGATCCTGAATTCGCAATACTGAACTCATAAAATTCAAAATTCAAAGTAAGAGCTTTATGGTGAATACTATTTTTAGAGATAGGAGATAAATTATGCTCACACGATACTTTTATTTCATTTGTGATAAATATTAGGTCTAAAATTCTACCTAAATCATTTTTTATGTAATTCATCTGATTAAAGTCATTTGAAAGGAAAAAACTAACCACTAGCAATTTAATGTCAGATTTAAAGTTGGAAGGTAAAAAGTCTTTACCATCCAAAAGCCAGCAAATATTTCCAAGATTAAAGTCACCTAAAACAAACATATGTTTCTCAGAATTTATTAAATTTGAAACATAACTAATATTATCAACATGGTTCTTATACAACTCATAAAAACTACATAGAGGTATATAAGAACTCAAATAGTAAATTGATTTATTTTCAACAAAATCTACACGCACACATATTTGTTTTACTATCCCAGTATTATTAGGCAATGTTACCAATTGACTATTTAACACAGACTTCACAGCAATTAATACATCTCCCCCTTTTTCACGTCCAGATGAGATCGGACAACGATCTGTACGGTATACATTATAAAAATTGCCAAATAATTCTGCACTATATATGAGATCATGGAGCCAAGTCTCAGTTATTACAACAACGTCATACTCTTGTAGAGACATAGATAAAAGAAACTGTGAGCATTTAGTTCGAATACCACCTACATTCTGATAGTACAATAAATAAGATTTGTTTTGAATATGAGCTTTGGTAACAAAACAGTATGAGAATTAGAATGACGATAATTGTAACAGCGGTATAGACTGCAAACAATTTGGTGTCGGCAAATGCAAATGTAGTGTTATGTCAGACGATAAAATGCGAGCTGGTGATTCTGCACCCAATAAAAATGACGAAGAATGTAGCTTACTCTCTACTAATGATTCGTTTGAATTCCTCCTACCTTCAATAAAAAAGAGAAAGGCCGAACACGAACGTTAGCAGGCCAAATCTCAGAATTAAAAACTTTAGAATAGTCACTGCTTTCTACAATTAATTTAAAACTGAGTCGATAACAACTAAAATTATTCTTACTTATGTTAGTATGCGAAGAGATATAATCTAACACATTATCAGCAGTTACAGAACTTTTAAATGAAGAGAGATGTAAGACTCTCTGAGGTGCAGCAAGTTGAAGATTTACCGAGACCTGGACGCCCAAAGCGGCTTAGTGGTACTGAAGTTAGAGCTGTAGTAAGAGAAGTAAAGGCATATCCAGCCTCAAGTGCAGTTAAATTGTCAGAGAACATAACGCACACATCGGACAATCCAGTAAGTGCGAGTACAGTCAGGAAACCGATTCACAAAAATGGCTTACATGGAAGGATACCACGCAAGAAACCATACATATCCAAGGTAAAGCAGAGTAAGCGTATGGGTGTTGCTAAAAAGTACAAAAATAAGGCTCTATATTTTTGGAAAAACATACTTTATATAGATGAGAGCAAATTCGAAATTTTCGGAGCGAAAAGGCCCCTAAAAATATGGAGTGCTTAGAATGAAACCTTCATAGAAAAGTGTGTTACCAACACTGTAAAACACGGTGGAGGCTCAGTTATGGTTTGGAGCTGTATGAAGGCAACAGGTGTTGGTAATCTTGTTATTGACTGTACTATGAACTTAATGGATTGCTTAGCCATTTTGAAGGACAATGTTGACCCTAGCGTCGAGAAATTAGGCTTGGCTTGAAACTGGATCTTCCAACAGGACAACGATCCAAAGCATGCGTCGAAAATTGAAAAGGTGTGGCTACTGTACAATATTCCTAAGGCACTTGATCATCCGCCGCAGTCCCGGATGTTAACCCGATCGAGCATCTGTGGGAACACCATTGACAGAAAAATCAGGCAAAGGGCTTTTTCAAGCAAGGCAGGCTTAAAGAAGGCTCTAAGGAAGAATGGAGCGAAATCTGCCCAGATGTAACAAAAAAATTTATCGAGTCGATGCCTAGGAAACTAAACGAGGTGCTTAAGGCCAAAGAAAAACAAACCACATATTAAAATATTTAAAAATTTTACTTTTTATAGTTAAGTTCTGTTCTCTTTTGTTTGCTGTTTACTTTTTTTTTTTGACGCGTAAAATTTGGTCTTTTTTCTAATTAAAGTGAATGTATTTTTTTTAAATGTTTATATCGAAATCAGCTTACTTACTTACTTGGGGGCCATAACAACCCGTTACCGGGCTACAGCCGACCTCAAAAGCTCTCTCCAGGCGCCTCTGCTTCGCGCGCGCCTTCTCCAATCAGTCAAACCAAGCATGAATAGGGTTTCCTCGGCTTGGTCTTTCCATCGGAGGCATTGTCTTCCTCTTTGTCGTCGGCCAGCGGCTTCCGCATCAAACACCTTTTTCGCCGGAGCTTCTTCGTCCATACGCACAACATGTCCCAGCCAGCGCAGACGTTGGATAGTGATGCGATTGACTATGTCAATGTCAGCGTAGAGCTCGTACAGATCGAGGTTCATTCAAATACGGTAGTCGTCGTCGACGTGAACAGGACCGAAGATTTTGCGAAGAATTTTTCTCTCAAACACCCAAGCGCGGCTGCATCAGTCTGCGACACAACCCATGCTTCTGCGCCGTAAAGTAGCACGGATAAGATGAGCGTCTTGTAGAGTGTCTGTTTTGTCGGGCGAGAGAGGTCTCGACTACTCAATTGCTTACTGAGACCATAGTAACACCTATTAGCAAAAGTTAGTCTTCGCTTTATCTCCAGGCTGACATCGCTTTGAGTGTTCACAGCGGTGCCAAGATAGGTGAATTCCTTGACAACTTCGAAAGTATAGTTGTTCGCAGTAACATTGGATCCAATACGCCGCGTCTCCCTGTTTGTGGAGAGCATATACTTTGTTTTGCCCTCGTTCACCGTCAAACCCACCTTCGCTGTGGATCGCCCTGTCTGAAACCTTGTTCGGTATCAAATGGTTCGGAGAGGTCCCTTCCTACTCTGACGGAGCTGGCTGTGTTGCTCAACGTCATTCTGCAAAGCCGCACCAGCTTCGCCGGTATACCGAACTCAGACATGGCATACAGGCAATCCCGTATCGGGCTATCGAAAGCAGCTTTAAAATCGATAAAGAGATGATGGGTATCGATCTGTTTTTCGTGGGTTTTTTCCAGGATTTGACGTAGTGTGAAGATCTGGTCTCTGGTCGACTTACCAGATCTAAAGCCGCACTGATAAGGCCCAATCAGTGTGTTGGCAAACGGCTTAAGTCTTTCACACAGTACAGTCGACAGGACCTTGTAAGAGATGGCAAGAAGACTAATTCCCCGGTAGTTAACGCAGATTGTCGGGCAACCAGCTTGGAAAAGTGTGCCCTCCTTCATCTTTATCATCGAAACCAGCTATTATTAAATAATTCTTGAATTCCTTATATTTATTTTAATTTTGTGTTATTAACTTCATTTTAATAAAACTTTTAATATGAGTAATCAAGGTGTTTACTTTCTTTTGACGCTCACAGTAGCTGTATCCCATAGGTCCTGATAGGCTTGATGACACTTATGTAGTAGAACTTAATATTCCAATTTTAGAGGAGAGTGTCTGTTAATTAACCAGTGCAAGCTAGCATCTTTGAGTTTGATTTGTGTCTTTTTGGCTTCGATATGTTTGCTCCAATTTAAGCGTTTATCTAAGTGAACGCCAAGATAAGTTACATCATTTGTTTCTGGAACTCGAATACCATTTAATGTTAAGGTTGAAGATGGATTTCTATTTAATGTAAATATGACATGTCGGCATTTTTGCTCATTGACCTTGATACGCCATTTTGATAGCCAGTTTTCAATAAGAACCAGATGATTTTGAAGCTGGTTGCTGACAACCACCGAATTTTTGTGACTTAAAATCAGGCTTTCGAACCCTATAAATTTTGGGTGCGGGTACGGGTTCGGATTCAATGCATTTAAGTTTAGTCGGCCCGGGTTCGGGTTCAGGTTCAAGTTCTTTCCGAAAAAATAAAAAAAATAAATAATTCAATTTAATTTTTGTTTTAGAATGTTATTTTTTTAAAAATGTTCATTTAAACGCACAAGTAGAATATTCTCTAGTGAAAGATTGCATCTTTACGAAGCTAAAGCAAACTGCAACGCAGAAAAAGCTCTCTCGACTCTAACTTGAGTTGCTGGAACAGCTAATATGACCCGACAATAGAGGTGTATCAATTTTTTGTTTGTTCTCAGAATTCTAAAATCTGTATTCTTTAGCCCAAAGTGAATTATATCGTTATATAAACTAGGATGGATTGGCTTTTGGTTGATCAGAGTAAAGTTTCTGATTGCTTTCCACCTGGGGATTGCCAGAGCGATCTCTGAGCCAACCATTAGCAAGTTGACACACAGCCTCCCCGCGGCTCCATCTGGGTAGCTATCTCCGCATCCGCTGAGATAGTGAGCGAATGTGTGCAGCGTGTCCTCCCTGGAAGTAAACTGGGTTGTGCGCAGGGTTTGGTACCCGCCACGTAAAAAAAAACACTCCAATGAAGACTAAAAAAGCCTCGGATAATGAACCCCTCAACGTTGACGACCACTGCAAACGAAAAAAGGACTATGATTTAAGGATATGCACCTGGAATATCCGGACCCTCAATAGGGAAGGTGCCTCTATCGAATTGGCGGATGCCCTCGGAAAAATTAAGGCTGACATCACCTCCATCCAGGAAATAAGATGGATAGGACAAGGTTGCTCTAAGCAAGCAAGTTGCGATATCTACTACAGCTGCCATGCGGAGAGGCGCGAATTGGGATGCGGATTCGTAGTAAGCAAGAGACTTCGCCACCATATCTCCAGGTTCACACCTGTGAGCGAAAGGTTGGCTACGATCCGCGTCAAGGCTCGATTTTTCAACATCAGCTTGATTTGCGCGCACGCCCCGACGGAGGAAAAGGACGATGCTGTCAAAGATGCCTTCTATGCGAGACTCGAGGAAGTATATGACCGCTGCCCGGCCCATGACGTTAAAATTGTACTCGGGGATTTCAACGGAAAGGTCGGAAGAGAAGGTATATTTGGCCCCACTGTCGGTCAGTTCAGCCTTCACGAGACCACCTCAAACAACGGTCTACGGCTGATCGACTTCGCCGCGGCGCGAAACATGGTAGTAAGTAGCACCAGATTTCAACACCTCGATATCCACAAGGCCACCTGGCTGTCCCCTGATCAGAAAACACGCAACCAAATCGATCATGTTGTGATCGACGGAAGGCATGCTTCGAGCGTGCTAGATGTTCGTACGTTCCGGGGAGTCAATATTGACTCCGATCATTATCTTGTTGCAGCCAAGATACGCATGCGGCTGTGCAATGCAAAGGATGTACGCTCTGGTACGCAACGAAAGCTGGACGTCGCTAAGCTGCAATCACATCGGACGGCCGAAGCCTATTCCGCTCGCCTCTCAGAACTGCTCCTTCAACCTGACTCTCTACCCGATGATGCCGGTGGACTTTGGGCGCATATATCCCGCTCCATGCGCTCTGCCGCTGAGGAAGTCATTGGTTTCCGACGCCCACTTCCGCGAAATCAATGGTATGACCAGGAGTGTCGCGAAGCTACTGCAGTGAAAAACGCCGCCTACAAAAGAACCCTGCAGTCAGCAGCAACGCGAGCCGTGCACGAAAACTACCGGGAAAAGAGAAAGGATGAGAGGCGCCTTTTCAG
This sequence comes from Tricholauxania praeusta, assembly GCA_949775025.1. Classification (NCBI taxonomy): domain Eukaryota; kingdom Metazoa; phylum Arthropoda; class Insecta; order Diptera; family Lauxaniidae; genus Tricholauxania; species Tricholauxania praeusta. The sequence continues at coordinate 106,451,701 of OX459028.1, forward strand.
ACGCAAGAAACGAGAGCAGGAAAGGCACGAGCGTGAGAAACTCGAAGTGTTACGGGGCAGGAATGATGCTCGAAAATTTTACCAACAAGTCAAGCGTCTGACCCAAGGTTTCAAGCCCGGAGCATCAACCTGTAAAGATGAACATGGAAATCTGGTTACGGATACGCAGGGTGCACTGAGATTATGGAGGGAACACTTTTCCAAGCTGCTTGCTGGCGATGACTCCACCAATCCCGCCTTTGGAGAAACTAACCCGATGCCACCAATCAACGACGATGGTGTGGAGGTACCACCACCTAGCCATGACGAGGTACGAGTTGTGATCCAACGACTTAAGAACAACAAAGCGGCTGGTGCCGATGGCCTGCCTGCTGAATTGTTCAAAACCGGCGGCGATGAGCTGATAGGGTGTATGCATCAACTCATCTGCAAAATATGGCTAGTTGAAAGCATGCCCGACGATTGGAATCTCAGTGTCCTTTGTCCTGTACTGAAGAAAGGTGACCCGACAATCTGCGCTAACTACCGGGGAATTAGTCTTCTTGCCATCTCTTACAAGGTCCAGTCGACTGTACTGTGTGAAAGACTTAAGCCGTTTGCCAACACACTGATTGGGCCTTATCAGTGCGGCTTTAGACCTGGTAAGTCCACCATAGACCAGATCTTCACACTACGTCAAATCCTGGAAAAAAAACCCACGAAAAACAGATCGATACCCATCATCTCTTTATCGATTTTAAAGCAGCTTTCGATAGCCCGATACGGGATTGCCTGTATGCCACCATGTCTGAGTTCGGTATACCTGCGAAGCTGGTGCGGCTTTGCAGAATGACGTTGAGCAACACAGCCAGCTCCGTTAGAGTAGGAAGGGACCTCTCCGAACCATTTGATACCGAACGAGGTTTCAGACAGGGCGATCCATTATCCTGCAACCTCTTCAACTTTGTGATGGAAGGGGTGTTGCGAAGAGCCAGTGTACATCGTAATGGCACTATTTTCTACAAAAGTGTCCAGCTCCTTGCATATGCCGATGATATTGATATCATTGGACGTTGTAAGCGAGATGTTACTGCTGCGTTCTCTGCTATCGAAAAAGAGTCAGCGAAGGTGGGTTTGACGGTGAACGAGGGCAAAACAAAGTATATGCTGTCCACAAACAGGGAGACGCGGCGTATTGGATCCTTTGTTACTGCGAACAACTATACTTTCGAAGTTGTCAAGGAATTCACCTATCTTGGCACCGCTGTGAACACTCAAAACGATGTCAGCCTGGAGATAAAGCGAAGACTAACTCTTGCTAATAGGTGTTACTATGGTCTCAGTAAGCAATTGAGTAGTAGAGACCTCTCTCGCCCGACAAAACTGACACTCTACAAGACGCTCATCTTACCCGTGCTACTTTACGGCGCAGAAGCATGGGTTGTGTCGCAGACTGATGCAGCCACGCTTGGGGTGTTTGAGAGAAAAATTCTTCGCAAAATCTTCGGTCCTGTTCACGTCGGCGACGACTACCGTATTCGAATGAACCACGAACTGTACGAGCTCTACGCTGACATTGACATAGTCAAGCGCATCACTATTCAACGTCTGCGCTGGCTGGGACATGTTGTGCGTATGGACGAAGAAGCTCCGGCGAAAAAGGTGTTTGATGCGGAAGCCGCTGGGCGACGACGAAGAGGAAGACCATGCCTCCGATGGAAAGACCAAGCCGAGGAAACCCTATCCACGCTTGGTGTGAATGATTGGAGAAGGCGTGCGCAAAACAGAGGCGCCTGGAGAGAGCTTTTGAGGTCGGCCGTAACCCGGTAACGGGTTGTTATGGCCACCCAAGTAATAAACTAGACAAGAGTTCTAATCCTTCATTTGCATTTAATTCTTCTTCTTCAACTTGTTCAAAATCAGGAAATTCACATTCATTTCTTAAGATTTCAATGAAAATTGTCAAAGAAAATAAAACCAAAAACAACAAAAAATAATCTTGCTTGATGCAAAAAAATTTTGCGGAATATGAAATTTGAAATTTTAAAAACTTCTGTAAAATATGTAATTTGAATTTCTATGCGCAATAAAAATTAAACCTGAACCGAATTTTTTAATGGGTTTGGGTTCGTGTTCACATAATGTAAAAAAAAACATTGAACGGGTTCAGGATTCGGGTTCACATAATGTAAAAAAAAAATTGAACCGAAGCGGGTTCAGGATTCGGGTTCGGTTCGGGTCGAAACCCTGCTTAAAATAGCCGTATCTTCAGCAAAAGTGGAGGTGACTAGCTGGTCATTTGTCGGAATATTAGAGGTGAATAAAATATCTAAAAACGAACCAAGAACGCTACCCTGAGAAACTCCCGCGCCAATCGAAAATTCAGATGTATTAAAACTTTGATATTTAACCCTATAGCACCTGTTTGCCAAGTATGACTCAAGGACTGCATGGAAATTTTGAGGTAGGAGCTGTCTGATTTTGTAAATAAGACCTTCATGCCATACTTTATCAAAAGCTTGCTTAGCATCGAGAAATATGGCGGAACAGTATTCTCTATGTTCAAACGCATTTCTAAGTTCGTTTGTTATTCTATTCACTTGCTCAATGGTTCCATGTTTTTCCCTAAAGCCAAACTGGTGTGAAGTAATAAGTTGATAATCTTGAAAGGTATGACCTAAGCTTTTCTAAGAACACTTTTTCAAACAGTTTTGAGCCTTCTCTTATCCGAAACTAATTTTTCAATTTCATCACTAGTTAAAAATCTATCATTTCTCATACTAATTGAATTTTTAGGTATGTGGTACCTCTCTATGCTTGGGTTTTATTTATTTATTTATTTACCATCTACCGGGTCAAAACCCTCACAGATTACAAATCATAAGTAAATATTTGTATGACAACAGGGGAATGATCAGATGATAAATTAAAACTTCTACTGACCGAAATTAAATCTCTGTGAATACCTTTAGTGATGGCAAAAACGATAAGGTCAGGGAACTTTGTTGCGGTCTGGTGGACAGTATGTAGGTTTTTCGAGGGAAGCAACATCCAGATTGCTATTTTTGTTATTAATGGCATTATAAAGCTGATTACCTTTGGGATTATTAATGCGAGAGCTCCAGAAGGTGTGTTTCGCGTTATAGTCACCGGCTGCTACAAACTTATCACCTAAGGTTTTAAAATAGTCCATAAACTGCGCCTCTGATACAGCAAAGCGGGGAGGACAGTAAACTGCCATTACTTTGCAAACTAATTGAAGTGGCTTGCAGATGGTTCTGGGCATATGCCCCTAGGTAAGAATGTTTAAGCCTTCTTTGAATTAGTATGCCAGTGCCGCCATGTGCTTTGCCGTCAGGTTGATTGGTTTTATGAAATATATAGCCAGGAATAGTGAAATTATATTTATTTGTTAAGTGGGTTTCTTCAAAATTTAGTCCCTTAGCGTCCTGTACATCTATTTAAATGAAAATCTTAAATGTTACACCTGTTTTATTTTTTAGTCTATAGAAAAAAAAATATTGATACCTCAATTCGTTTAGAAGATTAAAAGATTAACATTTCCGGTGTTTTTAAAGGGACAATATTTTTGTTTAGTGCAGAAAAAAGATTTGAACTTTAATAATTTTAATTAACTATGGATTTGTTCATATGGAGAAATTCATATTTATAATTTGCAAATCTATTACAAAGTCTTACTTTGACCATGAATACCATAGAATCCCTATGGTAAATTAAAATAAAATTTTGTTCAGTAAAATAAAAGCTGTATTATTTTTCTGTCCATAAAAAAAAATTCTTAGAGATATCTCAACTCGTTCAGAAGTTATGATTTTTGCAACTAGAAATGCCAGATGTCGCCACTGTGCGGCACTTTAGGCTCACCTGACAGGTACTTGCAACCCCGAAAATCGTCTGACTTTTTTTTACATTAAAAAATATATAAATTAAGACATATTCGAATGGCAGCCTTGTACGAGAACGTTTTTTTTAGCAAAATTTGCATTTTGAAACACTTAGGGTGTACCTTTGTACACAAAACTTTAGCCTTGTACCTAGTACGTTCCTGAAAGTGGCTGCCAGCTCTTAGACTATATTTTATATCCAAAACTTTTTATCGACCTTTCTCTATCGATTGGAACAAAAAAAAAGTTTTCCGAAAATGGGTCAAAAACGGTAAATTCGAGGAACTTGAATCACCCTTAGTGATGTCCAAATCTCTTTTCCGAAATTTTTTGTATCGCTTAGAACAAACAAACTTTTTCGGAAATGGGTCAAAAGCTGTCCTTTTCCATGGTCCTTTAATACTCCAAGTTATGTCCAAATGCCTTTTTCGAGCTTACTCTATCGATTGGAAACAATTTTTTTTACGAAAATGGGTCAAACTCTATGCTTTCCATGGTTCTGGGACACTCCAAGGATGTCCAAAATCCTTTTTCCACCTTTTTCTATCGATTGGATAAACCAAATCTTTTTCCGGACATGGATGGTAAACGGTACCTTTAAGGGTACGAAGCCACGGTTAGTGATGTCAAAATTTTTTTTTAACCTACTTTCATCGATTGGTGCAAAGAAATGTTTTACTTTTTTAAAAAACTTCACAGAATGTTCCATGCGAGTATCCAAATTTTTTTTTGATACATTGTTGCCTATGGCAAGCCTATGTAAGGGAGATAATCATAAGTAGCTCATGCAACACTGATATACAGTGTTGGCCAAAACTTAAGCACCCCCTAGTTCATTTTTTTTTTCAAATCATGATTTTTTTATGAAAACTACGTTTTTAAAACATATTACGTATTTATTTTATTTATTTATACCTTTATTATTGACAAGCAAAAATTAAAAAAAATCGCAAAAATTAAAAAGTTAACATCGAAGGAACATTTTAAACCCAAAAACTTAACGGACAAAACTAAAGCGCGAGTCGTCAAGAATAAAGGATTCGCAACTCAGTACTAATTTTAAAAGTTTTTATCTACCATAAAAATGGGGGTGCTTTAGTTTTGTCCGTTAAGTTTTTGGGTTTAAAATGTTCCTTCGATGTTAACTTTTTATTTATGAGACGCAGATTTTTTTTTAATTTTTGCTTGTTAATAATGAAGGTATAAATAAATAAAATATATGTTTTAAAAACGTAGTTTTCATAAAAAAGTCATGATGTGAAAAAAAGGTACTAAGGGGATGCTTAAGTTTTGGCCAACACTGAACATACAGTGGCGAGCATAACCGAGCAAATGATTGTCTTTGCTGCATGTCTGATTCTGTAAACATTGTATTACATAACTAAATTAAACGAAACTTTCAGAAATTATTTACCAAAGAAAACGTAAAGTATAACATTTCAAAACAAATTTTAGTTTTTTAATTAAACAAGTAAGTGTAAGGATACCCATATTTGCTCAGTTTTGCACGTTCCGCTATTCGCATTAAAAGCTGCAATTGCTCAGTATTTGGTCCATAACCCTCATTTTTTATGACGCTATAAAGGCGTTTAGGCATACTTTTTACAACCTTTTCAATAATTTCGCTAAAACTTTTTTTTTATTCAGCTTGGACGTGACGCCATAGCTTGTTTAAGTTTCAGGTGCTATCTCGTGTTTTGATAATTGCCCACAAATTCTCAATTGGATTGAGATCAGAACTTTGCACAGGCCGGTCTATTGCCCTAAATTTTTGCAAAGCATATTTTTAACTTTTTAAATTTTGTTTCGAATAATATCGATTTGACTTAGTAAAGAAATATTTGCAACCGGGTACTTTTGAACTGCTTTAACAAATATTTGTTTGCTTAAGGGGAGGGTAACGTTAATTCGTACAAAAACAGACACATTTTTGTGAATTTTTTTCGACAACACAGTTAAAATCTATTTATTAAAACCAATGGTAGATCAAAGTATAACATTTGAAGAATATTTTGAAAAATTTTCAGGTAGAAATATTGAAAACTACGGCAATGGCAGCATTTTTTTGGAAGCGTCTCAGAAAAAAGTAGAATTGAGGTGTTCACGATAACTCGGTACTGGATCATCTCAAATCAAAAAATTTTTTTCCATTAGATAATCGATTTTCCCAGGTAACGCTGGGGCTTTTTTTTTGAAATTTAAATTTTTCAATTTTTGGGAACACTTGTGACAAACGCGATTTTTGCAAAAAAAAATCGGATAATTTGTTATTATAAAACGATTAATTATAAACGAATAATTATTGACAAATTTGAAAAAAACTTTCCAGCGTTTCCTTGTAAATTATGTACAGAAATGGTGTTCAAAATTTCAAAAGAATCGATGCAGTAGTTTTGAAGATACGGCGGGCACCGACTTTGAAAATGTGAGTTTTGGGAAAAATGCTTTAAATTTTAAACGTGTAGTACCTCCGAAATAAACCAGATTTTTGGAAAATATAAAATTTTAGTGGTTATTAAAAGTTGATAACCTTTTTTTATTTTAGTTATAGTTTCATAAATAAAACTGCGATTTGCAAAATAAAACTGTCAGCGTGTCTAAAAAACTTGATTTTGCAGTTAAATCTGCTAAAATGGCAATGCTGCACAATATTCTTGAAAGGTTTTTCATTTAGATAAAAAAATAAAAAAAAAGTAAAAAAAAATACGTTAAATACGTTACCCGGCCCTTAAGTTTCTTACAGTTATGGTAGCCTAGAGCGATTCAAAATAAAATCTTTTTCATTTTTTCACTATGTGTCAGCGGATTACAATAGCCTTATATTTCTGGACGATGCCCATTACTAGGATTAAGATTAATATTGAAAACTGGATTAGCGCCCTCTGTTTTAAGTAGACAACCCATTTTCAAAAATATTGATTTAAAAAATGGTGCAAGTTACTAAGGTTATCAAATTTTCCAACAAAGTTGGAATGTTTTTTGGGCAATTATCGATCGAGGAATTCGAATCCGTGATTAGTTTTTCTTCTTCTTTCTTTCTTATAAAGAAATTGAAAATTGACCGGACAAAAGTAAAAAAGCACCATTTTTCCACTTTCTAGTTGTAACACCTGAAATATTATTTTGCCGCCGATCCCGTGTTACATAATTTTTAATGTACTTTTATTTGCTTAAAAGAATGCCGAAATCGAATATCATTATCTTATTTCAAAACTAAAATATCTGCATTTTTCTAAATTAACAGACCTGATTTTTTTTTCGAATCAGAGTCAACAAATTTACATATTAAGGTGATTAAATTTTTTTTTTTTTTTCAAACAGTTATTATTGATATAGGAATTCGAATCTGTTATTAGTTTTTCTTCTTTTTTTTTTCTTATATTTTTTATTATATTGACCGGAAAAAATTAAAAAATTCCGATTTTGTACTTTATGCTGAAATCGCAATGCTGCGTTCGGTCGGTCGCACTCTGACAGCTGAAATAGAAACAATGCATGCTTATGCCGTAATCTTAAATGCGACCTCAGGCGTTGCGTTGCGTTTTATCGTAAATACGATCAACGCCATACCCGAAGTTCGAGTAGAGCTACTTTCTACTAGAACGTGCTTTTGACACTTCTCGTTTACCCAGCGTTTCATGCAGTGATAAAATAAGGTCCACTAAATTATCCATTTCGTTGAAATCTATTTATTTTATGAAAATAACAATCAAAACTAAAAAACACGACAAAATTAAGCAAAAAACTGACAAATAGAATTCCTTTTATTGACAATATTGAAATGACAGACGCTCGCAACATTATGATTTACAAAAAGTAAGGTCAGGCGTTTTGACAGCCAGTATCGTATATTTTTGTAAAGTTTTTCAAACGCCGGTCAAAGTTGTTCAAAGCGCGACCGACCTAGCGCCGAATTGCGATTTCAGCATTAAAGTTGCAAAATCACCCCATATTATTTTGCCGCCAATCCCGTGTTACATCATTTATGATGTATTGTTATTTGCTTAAAAGAATGCCGTAAACCGCATTTCATTTTCTTAGTCCAAACCCGAGTTATCTGCATTTTTCTAAATTAATAAACCTGACATAATTTTAACTATTCTATAGATTTTTCTACCATCTTCAAAATTTTAAATTATGCCCGTTCTGTTAATTTAGAAAAATGCAGATATCTCGGGTTTGAAATAAGAAAATGATATGCGGTTTACGGCATTCTTTTAAGCAAATAAAAATACAGTAAAAATTATGAAACAAGGAATCGTCGGCAAAATAATATGGGGTGATTTTGCAACTTTAAAGTACAAAATCGGAAGTTTTTCATTTTTGTTCGGTCAATTTTCAATTTTTTTATAAAAAAAAAAGAAGAAAAACTAGTCACGGATTTCAATTTCTCGATCAATAATAACTGTTTAAAACAAAAAAAATTTGAATCACCTTAACTCATTAAGTCCCAGCAGTCGATTTTTCGACCAGTAACTTTTGCATTTTTTGCAGGTGAGCCGGAGAGCGGTATCTCCTAAGTGCTTAGTTATTATGTTAGTTTGCATCTTTGCCAGCATACATAATTTTTTATTTGGCGTGATTCGGTTATTTAACTGTTTTTGCTTGCGGAGGCATTCTCGTTTTTTTTTTTTTTGGAAAATTCAGTAAAAATTTTTGCAATCAGGTAAAAATAATTTCTCTCAAATGTAACCACTGTTCGGGGTGTATTTGATGTTAAAAATACTATAGGTGCAATATGTCAGAAATGATTTTCGTTCATATCAGAAAATATTACATATTATGATGTCGTTTTTGGCCAGTGGTTGATAAATCGGCCACCCACCTGAGCCCAAACCTGAGTAGATAAAAAAAATTAAAAATCAAATCTCAGACCTACGATCCAAATGTTGTCTCTGGATGAAATTTCATCGATTTTGGTCTAGTACTTTAGGCTTAATGGGTTAATATGTAAATTTGTAGACTCCAATTCGAAAAAAATCAGGTCTGTTAATTTAGAAAAATGCAGATATCTTGGTCTTGAAAAAGATAATGATATACGGTTTCTGCATTCTTTTAAGTGTATAACAGTGTTTTAGGTGTTGTAACTAGAAAGTGGAAAATCGGTACTTTTTTATTTTTTGTCCGGTCAATTTTCTTTTTTTTTAAGATAGAAAGAAGAAAAACTAATCACGGATTCAAATTTCCCGATCGAAAATTGCCCGAAAAATATACACACTCTTGGAAAATTTGATATTCTCTGTAACTTGCAACATATTTTAAATGAATATTATTGAAAATGGGTTGTCTACTTAAAACTTAGGGCGCTAATCCAGTTTTCAATATTAACCTTAATCCTAGTAATGGGATTTGTCCAGACGTATAAGGCTATTTTAATCCGCTGACACATTATGAAAAAATCATTTATTTTGAACCGCTCTAATGTAGCCTTAAATAAAAAAAAATATAATGAGTAAAAAAAAAATTTTCACAACATTATTACTACCTTTATAAGAATTGGTAAAGCTCTCACTTGCTGCAGAGTGAGTGACATTTTAAATCGTTTCACATTTCTTACAGAAACACTTTTTTAAAAGTTTCTAATGAAATGAAATCGGATCATGCGAGAACTCGTCGAGAAACGAATGAATTGAAACAAATTTTTACAGAAACAGTGCAGGCGAGAGTAACGTCAAATCGGTAATATGAGTCGGTAACTTGAATTACAGAAACGAGCCCCAAGGCCATTCAAATTCTTATATACTACTCTTAACAACATATTACATTATACATTTTTAACAACTCTTACCATGATCTGCTTCTTTGAAAGTACTTCCACTTGAATGTGAATATATAGAGAAAATAATCAACAGCATGTGCAGCAATCGATGCGATGTTTGATTATAATGATGCGATACTGAAGGTATATATGTAACTACTGAGAGAAGGATTTGTAGTTATATCAGCTGAGTTTTGTTGGAATGAATGACGTTGATATTGACGTTCCAATTCTTTATCACGTAATTGATTTCGTTGATTATCGAACCGTTGAAGAACTAAGTGCATAAGCGAAAATTATTCATTAAAATTTTTCATTACTTAAAAGACAACTTTCATACTTGACGTCCGTTGTGTATTTTTGTTTTTATATCGTTTTCATCTACAGGAATAGTAGATTGTTGCTGCTGTTACGCATATGTTGTTGATGTAGATGCAATAGTTTCCTGAAATCTTTTTCTATTAGCGAGAACAGGAGGTTGATGCTGTTCAATTTTAAATGTTAGTGGTAAGGAGAATTACAATTATCGAAGGCAGCTGATGCTACGTCCTGAGAACTTGACATACATCAGAGAATATAAGTTTTGTTGTTGAATAAAATGTTTTTTCTGAGTAAACGGCGATGTTGATAAATTTTTTATAATTGATTGTACTGTATTGCTTAGTAAAATAGTCAAATAATCTTAGTGGCCAATTGGTTTGCTCCTACATTTCATAATAACAAAGTTATTTATAATATCTTCGTAGCTTATTTGTCTAAGAATATCGCTCTCTATGCTAAGCAAAGCCAAAAGCTAAGTTTGTCTTCTAACATTGAGGTGCGAAGCCTGTTTTTGATTAACTTCAATTTTGAAAATGACCTTTCTCCGGTACTGTTTGTGACCATAAGTGACAAGTACATCCTTAGAGCTACCTCGATATTAGGAAAACAATCTTTAACGTTATTTTGTAGAAGTTTATACATCCACCTCTCCTAGGGTTACCAGATGCCCTGCCTACAAAAGTGTGCATGTGAAAAAATGTCAATTTTCTAATAAAAAACAAAATTTTTTTGATTTCCATAAAAATATTTTTGATGAGCCAAAAAAAAAAAAGGGTCCTCGTTTTCTACGAAATACACTTTATTTTACAATGCAAACATCGAAAGTAATGAAAAGTATGTAATTTCACCCAAAAGTAGTCCATTTCAAGTGAAAAGTAGTAAAGTAGTTTTGCCTTGCAAAAGTAGTCTGATAACCCTAACCTCTCCTTACTAAGTAGTTTTTCATTTTCCTTATCGTTTTTTTTTAAATCGTGGTAAAAAGCTTTGAACTAAATTAGTTAATTTCCCAATTGACCGTCTAAGTCTTTGTCATATGTTTCTACTAAGCTTTAAGCTGCTGCAATTATTTGCTTATTAGTAAGTAAATTCAACTTATTCAGAAACCCAAATCGGCTATCAACTTCAAATAACTTAGAAGCTTTCAGTTTATATTCTTCAATACAATCTCGTTTTGTCCCTATGAAGCTTATTAACGATGCTAGTGCCGAGGCGGCTGAGTTCACGTCCAATCTAGGGTTCTGTAGAGTTTCACTAGTTTTGTTTACTTGCACCAAAATACTGTGTTGAGGCCAATTTCCATCTTTGAAATTTTGTTATGCAAGCTTAGAGCAGTAGTCTAAGTCTGAGTCGTGAGTCTTTTTTGTCCTCTGAAATTTCAAAGAGAGCATTTTTTATTTCTTTATAGCCTCGCAAGAGTGCTTCTGTTGAGAAAATGTCTAGCGCATGGTACCCATACTGCTAAATTATTTTCAGCCAGTACATTGGTACTTCCGTTCATTGAAGAAGCGTTATCTTTGACTGACCACGGCATTATTGAATATACAAGTTGTTCTCATTCAAAAACTTGTTCAAGCCCGCAAACATATCTTTAGCTTTATGACCCACGTTAGGCATGAATGTTACAAATCTTTCAATACGGTTGTGTCCCTCTACACTGAACCAAATGAGGTGGTGATATTGAATAAAAAGCAGGTCAAGTTGAATAATAGGTGATCACATATCAACCAATCATCGGTAGGTTGAAATAACAAAACTTTGTTAATTTGAGACAAGGTGTGTTAGTTTGACAAAATTTTTGTTAAACTGAATAAAATATGCCAATGCTTCATTAGTAAAACTAAATAGCAATTATTCAATTTAACTTATAGTTTTCGTCAAATCGACAAAATGTTCTTCATTTTGATTAATTGCAGTCTTCAAGTTGACGAATCGGGCTCTTCAAATTGACAAAATATTCTTCAGTTTGACGCTTTGGTTTCTTAAACTGATAAAATATTCATCAATTTGACGAATCGTTTTCTTCAAATTGACAAAATAGTTTTTGATTTGACGAATTGTTTTCTTCAAATTGACAAAATATTCTTTAGTTTGATGAATTTTTTTCTTCAAGTTGAAAAAATGTTCTTTAATTTAACGAACAATATTCTTCAACTTAACAAAATATTCTTAAATTTGATTAATTGCATTCTTGAAATTCACAAAATATTAATTAAGTTAATCAATCGAATTCTACAAATTAGCTATTTAAGATAAAATGCATTTTAATTAATTCAATATTTAAACTGTTATAATAGGAATTGATTTTTAAAAAGAAATGTTCAAGAATATCTAAATCGTGTTTTAAAAAATCGATAATTTGATGAATTCTATATACTATTTCATTGTGGGGTATTCTTTGAATACATATGATTGAATTAAATAAAATGTGTCATGTTATGTTTGCGGAACACATTACACCAAATTAATACATTTTGAATATCACTTAACTGTATGAAGTTAGCAAAAAGATTGTTACGAAGTTACATGAAATGAAAAACTTATTTTATGGATTGTAGAAAAAATAAAAATTAATCACAAGTTTAATTTTGAAATTAAAGTATTAATTTTTGGACTATTACATCAAATGTAGTACTTATTGAATAAAAGTAACGCTGTATAAAATTCCAAACTATACTGGAAACGATAGGATAGGACAAATTGAATAAATTGAATCAAAAAATACTAGGTTAGGTAGGAGTGGCAGTCAGTTACAAAACCGACTCACTTAGACCAAGTTTGGTCCATTGTGATACCACAGGGTACTTGACTGACTATACCCTCTCATTGAACCATCCAGATTTCGTAATAAAACTAAATAACTGACCTATGCTAACATGTCTAAGGTCCTCCTACTAAAACTTCTTCAGGATCCAGGATCCCAGATATTAACAAAAAATGTTTGAATACTTTCTTTGCTTTTTGCATTTGTAATAGCTTATATTCGCACTCGGTTATGGCCTTGCCAACTATAACAAAACTTGCCTGGGAGTCGCGTATTAAAAATTTGGTGTCAATCTTTTTTTGTTTTTGACGTTAACTCTTTTGCGAATGGGGCAAGCTTAGGAAATTTTGTTAAATTGAATATAGGTGGAATACGCGTTTAGTATTTTATTTAAATTAAAGAAACCAATGGAAACTCATTTCGTATTTTATTCAAATTGATGAAATTTTCTTCAACCTTACGAAACTTAGTTTGTATTTTATTCAAATTGCATGTTTTTTCTTCAATTCAACTAACTTATTTCTATTCAAATGAAATAAATTTTTATTTAATTTAACTAAACCGATTTCGTATTAAATTCAAGAAAATTTCTTCAATTTGAATAAACTACGAACAGGGTTTCGTAGATTTGAAGAAATATTTTTGTCAATTTGAATAAAACTATCGTTGAATTTAAGAAATTTTGTTAAATTGAATAATATACAAAATGGCTTGCGTTGAATTGAAGAAAATTTCTTCAATTTAGATAAAAAACGAAATTATTTGTTAATTTAACATAATTTTCATTCAATTTGATTAAAAATTTGTCAATTTGATTATATTTTTTAGTGAAATGATTACTAAATTTTTTCTTCAACGACACCGACGCGATTTGGTTCAGTGTAAAGACCTTCGTCTGGAGTTGAGTCTAAAGATATAGCATAATAATTTGACTGCTTGATTCGAGAGATAACTTCATTGAAAACTCGTTTGCCAATTAGTTGCACAAGTTCCTAGCAAATTGTTGATGATAGGTACTTTGTGTGACCTCTTCCACGGTTTCCGTCGTTTTTATGTGATTGCTCAAAAAGTCGTCATACTCTGCTATAAGCTCGGGTAATCCTAGATAGTTGCCGTTTTTCGGTGACCCAAATGTCTGATTTTCCCTTCTAAATGCCAAACCTCTTTCACTGATAAAAACTACCGCACTTATTAATCTCCTGAGAACTTCTTGCTAGTGTTTTGACTGAACTTCTGCTTATTGTGACAATTTTTGATCAATACGCCCAACTTCTTTAGAGCTTGCTGCAAAATCAATTACGGTACTTATGTGGTATTTAAAAATTTCGTGTTCAATCAAACGTAAAGTAGCATTTTTCTAATCACAATGACCTCTATGAGTGAACTGTGAGCGTAATCGGGAAAAAAGTTTGCATACATAGCAGTAGATATTTCCATTGCTAGGAGAAAAACAGAGTCATGAACGTTTTATGGTTTCACCGCTTCGTGTTTTTCGCTCAAAAAAACTTATTTGATACTTTCTTGTTAAACTTCTATCACTTTGTTTTAAGACTTACAGTCAAAAAGATCAGCGTCACAATATTGAAGAGCTGTGATGTCCATTTTTATAAAATAATCTATGTTTTCAGTGTCATTAACTCCGGTCACAATCCAATGTCATTTTCCGAGCAAAATTTTTCCCTTAGAACAGGTACAAGAGAATCTACTGGTGCTCCTGCGATGCAGCTTTTTGTATTCAATTAAATATTTTAGAACAAATTGTTTCGTGGCGCGGGCCCCTATGATACAGCCTATACAGCCTATGCTTAAACACGGTACTGAGGAGCCCAGAATAAAAGTAAATAACATTAGGTTAAACGAATAGGATACTGGAACGCTCAAACCCTGTCCCGTCCATAGTTTCGCGCTGAAGGGTTAAGCCACAGTAGAAATTTAAATTTGTCGATCTATTTTTTGTTGGCTTAAAAGATGCCTTAAACTTTTAAATTATATACTAAAAGTGTTATGGCGAAAATATATGGGACATTCTAGGTCAACCGGTACAGAGGCCTGCCCAAAATATATCGCAGCGGAAAAACGTTTTTAAGGTCTCAAAATATTTGTATACTCAAGAGCTTTCCTATGAGAACGGGTGTTGCGATTATGTTTATGGCTGTTTACCAACTGCCTATTTATGTGTACATAGATATCTATGTGTAGGCGCCGTTTTATGGTCACCATTTTTTTAAAAAAAATTCCAAAGACCCTTTCTAATAGGAAAACTCTTGAGCATACGATCATTTGGAGATCTTAAAAACGTTTTTCGGCTGCGCTCAATTTTGGGCAGACCTCTGTCCCGGTTGACCTGGAATGTCCCGTATATGTTCATAAAAATAAGAACTCGAATTTTTAATGTGGCGGTCCGCTGCCAAAAAGTACTTGTCCGTACTGAAAACTTAAACACGTTTTCCTCGAAACAACGTTTTTCAAATCGCAACTATGTGGTAGACTTCCGTTATCCTCGCAAACTCGTTATAAGAAGCTCCCTCGTCATAAAGCATAAAGTAACAAGATGTTGACCCATAAATAAAGAGACGCGAATCGATCACTTTGCAAATGAAGTTCAGGCCAATTTTTCATCAGTTTATGGCAAAATTTGTTTTCCGTTTTGGACGTTATTAAAACCCAAATAAGTACTAATAAATTGCCTACAAACTAAAGACAATTTCACCCAGAACTAACGGAGAATTGGACTTAACTCCAGATATTAAACGGTGAGAGATTCCTCTTTTTCACTAGTGACACATACACTAGGAAATTATTTTAGAAAATTCTTCTTGCTTGTTAACAATTGGCAAGAAGCGAAAAACGGGAGGGTCAAGTACAGAATTTGTCGTTGTGTTAACGCTAAAAAAATTCACAAAAGAGAATAGACAAGAATTTCTTTCCACAGAATTTCCACTAATAGGATAGAATTATTTAACTTTCATTTAAATATTTAAGAAATATTTTTACATTTATAAAATACGTATAAGTCAATTCAATGTATATAATTTGTATTGATTTCGTTGGAGATCGATAAATTAAGTTAAGATGAATATTGTTATTATATTTGCTTATTATTCATAGAATAGATTGCAAATAAAATGATTCAATAAAAAAAAAATTAAAATTTTCCAATTTTGAATAAAAATTTTGCCTCAATCGCTGGTGTGAGACTGTGTGAAATTTGACCTCATGATTAAATTTTTCGTACGCATCAGCGGAACCTTTTTAGCGGTTCTTCCTGGAAGGTTTGCCTTCTGCAAACAACGACAAATTGTAGGAGCGCTTACAACATTTCCGATTTCCACAGAAACTGCCTTGGACGACTTGAAAGTGTCTTATTTTGAAAGAATAACTATTTGGCGACCAACTTCTGCAGAGTTTTTCCCGCAAAGATTTTCCTGTTTTTCGTAGGCTCAGAACCAATCGTCACTCTTCTGCTGTGCAACGACTTTTTCGGTCCATAGCTATAATAAATTTTTCATAATTCACTTGCAATTAATTTATATATAAATGTAGTTTTACCGTTATTTAAGAAAAAGCACAAAAAAATTTAAGTTTTAGATATAAAATCGAAAAACAAAACAAGTGTATCTATTATTTTGATCAACGAATTCGCGCCCGTTTTCGATTTATATTCACTGGCGAAAAAATAGGTGAAGTATTTTCTTTAATTTCTCAGTTAACGGCATTGCCAAATGGTACTCTCTGGTTTTACAAGGAGTTCTAATGCCAATTCTTCCAAATATGGAATTTATTGGGATTTAAGTGAAAATCTTTTTGGTGTATCTATTATTATGATCAGCTGTGTATGTGTAGGCGCCGTTTTATGGTCACCATTTTGTTAAAACAAATTTTAAAACACCCTTTCTAATAGGAAAACTCTTGAGCATACGATCATTTGGAGATCTTAAAAACGTTTTTCAAATCAAAATTGAAAAAATTTTAAATAGTAATGACAATTTTTAAACGAGATTTTTTATGGAAATTAATAGCAAAAAATTTCAATTTGAGGTGGAATAATCTCGACTTTCAGCTGTAAATATTGAGAGTATCTTATGTTAATGAAGTAAAATTTATCGTGCATTTTTGCTTGGCATTATAAGATGTTTCTAAAATTTTTAACTCTAAAAGTACATCGCTCTAAATATAAATGTATTATGTTAACGCAGCTCTGACGGAAATAAAACAAATTTATTTCATTTACTTTTAGGAGCACAACGATGGCAAACAATCCACAAAGGACAAAAATGTTACTGGTGGCTCATTTAACCAATTAACTTCAACACTGGACATGGAAAATTCAAACCAAAAACTAAATCATTATACCCTCCGAGATAACGATCAATATCGTATTCATGGAACGTTAACTCGGACCGTATCACAACCTCAGCACGATGCAAATGTTGCTTCTTTGGTTTGCACACTGATTGAAAACTTAGGCAACATGAATTTACATAGAAAACTGGAAAGAACTCAATCTGAACCATTGCCACAACAAGTCAATACCTCTAGGTAAGAAACTTCAAACACTTCGCATAGTAATCAAGTCATTGTTCCATTGTTCTGATGGAAAATAAATTTTGCTTATTATTAGCACATATATAAGGAGTTTTTCTATGATTTGTAGTGTAATAACGATATGTATCAACATTACCTATAATTTATGCTTAACTAACTAATTTTAAATAACATTACGTATGTACAGTTACTCACAAAAATGAGTATACACCTTGATTTAAAAGAAATAATGACAATTTTTAAAAAAATTAAAAAGTTTTATTAAATACAGTGACAGTTAAATACGGACACCCACCGTCGCTGTATTTTTGTCCGGTTATTAGAGCGTCCGGCTATCGGAATGTATTTTGTATGGAAAAGTTAGTAAGTGTCGCTGAAATATGCTGAAATATGTCCGGTTATGGAGGCTGTCCGTAATGGGGAATTTCACTGTATTTATAACGCATGGCGATAGATACCAATCTTACGAACTAATAATGAGCATAAATTGTATTATTTTTATGAAAAACAATAAAAATAATTCATAAAAACGTAAATTAAAGCAAAATTCAAGTCATGAAATTGACTATTAGTACAATCATTTGGTAGTTTACCTGGAAAGTTTTGCGGTAGTTTTGAAAATGATCTTAACTGCAAGAAAATTTAACGGTAAATTTTAAATCTGATATTGATGGAGATTTGTTGAGCGATGAAATTTTAGGTTTGCAACAGTATCTCGAAGATTATCAAACAACTCCTATCGAAACATTAAACTTTATCAAAAAACACAATCTTCAAGACTTATATGGGCATTAACTCGTTATTCCGTTAAATAACGAAGTTAACATTTCGACTAACGGGATTAACTTTTAAGCTAACTTTAAAAATGTTAACGGACTCGTTAACTTCCGTTAAATTTCCCCAAGTCCGTTAATCCAGTACCTACTATTTACCAAAAATATACCGCACGCACCGCGCCGCATTCTACGTTCTGACGACAAGTACGTTCCGGTTGATATGGCTGGAAACATATCGCTGGTCCCTAAGAAGACTCGTCGCTCAAATTATCAGCGAAAACTATCGCAGTTCAGTTCCGCTACGAAGAGTATCGCAGTTCAATGCTTGCATCGAAGACTATCGTAATTCAAATTCCCTCCGCGAAAACTATCGTAGTTCAAAATAAACTTATGCGACAGCATTTGATTGAGAGCATAGCGTATTTATAAATTATACATTAGAAAAGGTTAAAATTAAATAATAATAAAAGGATTTATATAATTCGATTATTTAAAGGTCACTTTTTATTTTGCACGAAATAATTTTAGAAAAAGGCTGATATTTAGCGACCGGATGGAAACATTAAAAAATAAAATAAAAGACTTAATTTTTGTTTTGAAAAATTTGGAAGACTAAATTTTATTTTAAAAGATTTTTTCGTTTTAATTTCCCGACGTTTCGGAGTTTTTTTGATTCCTTCTTCAGGTTTACAATTATAAACTAAACAGTTAATTTCCTTAAATAATACATTAAACATCGACATATAACAAAGAGAGTATGAAAATAGAAAAAAAAAAAGATTTTAACAGTGCGAAACAATTTTTTTGCTTTTTAAGCATATGTACATTATGAGCTATTATAAGAATTATGTTAGTAAAATGTTGTAGATGCAGCTTATGTTATCAACGTCTTCTTTTTTGTTTATCGTTCGTTTTATGTTTTTTTGAATATGTAGGCTTTCTGGTGTTGTTCTTATGTTTATGTTTTTTTCTCTATCAATTATTTTGGCATTTTGAAGATCAGCTGTGTGTCCAATATTTTTAATGTGTTGAGCTAACGCTGTTGTTTCTTTTTTGTTTTTTATGTCTGATTCATGCTCTTTTGTGCGCGTTCCCAAGGATCGTTTCGTGGCTCCAATATATATTTTGTTACACGGGTTATCGTTTCCTTTACAATGAATTTGATAAACAACATTCGATTCTTTAGACGAAACACTAAACAATTTAAAACAAAAAAACATAGCAATAACCAAATTATTGAAATACGTAGACGACATTCTAGCGGTTGTAAACAAAAATGACATTAACAATATACTCGACGAACTGAATTTTTACCACCAAAAATTACAATTTACCGCGGAAGAAGAATCCAACAACACTTTGGCGTACTTTTACATAAAAATAATAAGAAAGGACAACAAATTTATATTTGACTGGTACACTAAGCCCACTTCCTCAGGGCGAATTTTGAATTTTTTCTCGGATCAGCCGAATCTCCATAAGATCAACACAGCGAAAAATCTGATCCACAAAATAACATCAATAAGTGATAAACAATTTTTAGAAGACAATTTAATTAAAATAAGAAAGATATTACTCAGCAGCAATTTTCCTGTAAAACTAATCAACAAATTAATCAGAATCCCAAATTCAAAAAGTTATAAAGACATTGAAATCGGAAGCCAAAATAATGCAAACTAGTACCGCCTGAGGTTGAAATTCGACCGTTAGTACTAAATTTTAATCTTAGAAGAATTTTGCCGACCTACTAATAACAAAACGTTATTGTTCATTGATTATGATCTTATTAAATTTCACTAATCACCTCACCTCACCTTTGGAATTACATTTAATTCACATTTGAGCGCGAAACAGCGCACAATTTTCAATTTCTAATAGTGCTACATAATTTCTATTACGCAGTCTATTGATGACTCATAAATTGTACCCTTATCCCTTTACCGTACAGTCCGACCCGATATCGTTCTTATTCAAGGCACAAAACAACTATATTTTTCGTTAATTCTTAAACAAAAATAAGATAAATCGCAACTGCAACTCAAAATAAATCAGTTGAACTTCGATTATTCGTGATGGTTGGTATCGTGCGCATCCCGGATAATGGAATCACTATTTTATTTTATTCCTTATAAATTTTCAAACTTGTAAATACATACATAATATGTATGCGAAATTAATGGACGGCCCTTTACAGAACGGTTTTACAAAAGTATTCAGTTATAGTACTCATTTAATGAAGATCAGCTAGCTCCAATTATAAAGATATTTTCTAATGAAGCGGGCAAAAAAGAACCAAAAAATGCTTTTCAGTATTGAAAAACTAAACTGGAAAGAGGTATTTTTGTATCATGTTGTTTATCCCTACCTCTTACTCTTCCTTAGGGTGCAATCTATCTTCATATCGAATTTCACCAAAATCGGTCCATTAGCTTAGCTGTGAAAACATATTTTCCTATTGAGGGCGTGGCACCGTCCACTTTAAACCGAATACCTTTTCTCAAGATTCAATCTACCTCTGTACCAAATTCCATAAAAATGGGTCAATTAGCTTAGCAGTAAAAACGATTTTCCTGTTCGGAGCAGTACCACGCCCACCAAAAGAACATAGAATTTTCAGAAAAGTTTTTAAGGGTTCAATCTATATCCAAACTAAATTTCACCACAATCGGTCCATTAGTTTAGCCGTGGAGAGGATTTTTCTTTTTAGGGGCGTGGCACCGCCCAATCTAAACAAATATCTTTACTCAAGGTTCAATCTATCTCCATATCAAATTTCATAAAAATCGGTGAGGCTTTTCAGCCGTTACATCGTTTTTTTTCCATTAGGGGTTAATGCGTTTTGTATGGGGGAATCATGTAAATATGTTCACTTTATTTTACCTGCCTTAACGGCAAGTTATACACCTGATTTTTCTGCACATCTATGGAACAGTACCTTTCCAATGATATAAGTTTCATTCCCCTCTCTTTACAGTAAATACTCAAAAAGTATACCACAAGATTCGATGTTCACGTATTAATATATATGTAGATAACATAAGCCAAACCAAAAAAACAGAATTGCGATACATGCGAATACCATATATTAGCAAACTAACAGAAAATAAATACATGAAGGAAATAATCGGCAACGACAAAATAACCTTTGCGCATAGATCGGTATCCACACTGAACACAATTTTCACCAAAACAAAAACACCAATTGACAAACAACAAGAATCGAATGTTGTTTATTAAATTCATTGTAAAGGAAACGATAACCCGTGTAACAAAATATATATTGCAACCACGAAACGATCTTTGGGAACTCGCACAAAAGAGCATGAATCAGGGCGCTTATCATGATTCACGATTCGAAAGTAGATGCGTTACGAATGTGATATGCGAATCGAACGCAAAATGGTATTTTGTAATTCGTTCGAACTGGTTCAAACATCTGCACTTTTACCCTGATTTTATAAATGAGGGAACTCTACGTTGGTAGGCATTACTTGCTATAAAAGTCAAAGTGACAACACAACAACAAAAAAGTGTAAACAAAAGTGAAAAGTAAACAGTTTTTTAAAAAAATATAAATAAAAATACTGAACTACTGAAATACTGTTTGTATATAAAATAAAAAATTTAAATGGATTTTGTCGCACTTTGGTTGGAGGATTCTCCTGTTCAAGATGAACGAATTGTAAGACGGGCTATGCGTCAATCAACAAATATTTTCAGCCTTAGTGATAAAAGGTATGAACCACCGATATTATTTTAAAATAAAAAATATTAATGTAAGTTTTTTTCCAGCTTTGTAAAAAATTTCCGGCTTTCCAAAGAGGCTTTTACCTATGTGCTGAATGAAATTTCAAGCGAGCTAGCACCATCAATATGTTCAGATGCTATTACCGCCGAAATCAAATTTGCAACGACATTGAAATTTTTTGGGCAAGGCGGTTACCAACATCAAATCGGTGAAGACCGTAACACTGGATAAGCGCAATCAATTGTGTCTTCATGTCTAACCGAAGTATGTTCTGCAGTTGAAACAGTGCTGTGTCCAAAACACAAACTTCGGCATGACGGATGCAGAAAAAAAAACGCGCAAAGCACAATTGTTTTGCAAAGACTGGTATACCCGGGGTTATTGGAGCCATATATGGCACGCATATCCAAATGGTAAGGCCAACATTAAACGAGGAAGCTGAAGCACAGCGTCAACGCCATGGTGGTAATTGAAATCACTCTATTTTTATCAAAATCGTATTAATATTTCTCATTTTTAAAGATATGTGATGATGAAATGAGAATACGCGCAGTTAACGCTCGATATGGAGGGTCATCACACGACTCTCACATATGGAATCTTTCTGCAGAGGGGCAGTATTTAAAAAATTTATTTGACAATGGTGAACGGTCTTCTTGGCTGATAGGTTAGGTTAGGCTGAGTAACAGAAAGTTAACAGCATTTATTAAAGTTTTATTTTTAGGAGATTATGGCTATCCTCTTGAGCCATGGATCCTTACGCCTTATAGAAATGCTGAAGAAAATTCCGGAAGATCTATTATAGAGAGGATGATTGGAGTCCTGAAAGGTCGATTCAGATGCCTGCTAGCGGCTAAGGAGTTGCACTACAGTCCACTTAAAGTAGTGAAAATTTTGAATGCTTGCTGTGCCTTGCACAATGTTTGCTTGGTCTTCAAAGTTCCTGAGCCAACGCCAATCACTAACGATGAACCCGATTTGGATTTTGCTGTAAATACTTTAAGCAATTTCAATGGCAATTATCAAAATCTGGCTGTAACATTAAGAGATGAAATAAAAAGAAATTTGCGTTAAAAAAAAAAAAATAATTTCAGTCCATGCATGACATACATGCATATGTAAATAAAAAAACTTATAAATAAGATAAAAAATCAAATAAGGAACTTCAGTTTTTACATCAAAAAATCACTTTTACATATATATGTCTATCACTTTTTTTTGGCCATTAGTCGCTTCTTTTGCAAAGCAAGTTTTTTTTTTGCTAAATCCAGTTTTTGTTTTTCCAAACTGTATGACAAGCGTTTCAGTTTGTAGCTTCTTTGCATATTTTGGTTCATCGTTACCAAATTATTATTTATCTCTGCCAAAATTGTGATTGAGTTTTGGTGGTATTGGATTTGGTTGTCCACTTGTTTCTCGCACAATGACAGGTTGGTTTTTTTTAAAGGAGCTGATAACGAAGGTCGCTCTCTTTCAGTCAAAGTTGACTGCGTTTGCGTCGGTATTTCTTTGCTCAGCGCACTCAAGGATTGGACTGCCTGTGCTTCTTTTAACGCGCACCAAAAGACATTGCCGGTAAGCCTTCAATTGCTTCGTCAAGGCTTAGAAGCTGTGCGGCTTGTTCCTCCAATGGTGAAAGGGGCACATAACGAGATGGCCCTCCGCCAGTTCCCGAAATATTATTTTTATTTTTCCTCATTTTTGATTTGAGGTGTGTTTTATAGTCGGCCCAAACCTATTAATTATTGATTCTAGAATCACCTCCAAATTTGTGAATGTGATTTTACTTACTTTTTTCCAATCTTTCATTGATCGCATTGGAGGGCCATTTTCATTCAACTTTGCTGTTAGCCGAGCCCATAAGCAATTCGAAGCTTGCTTTGCGTCTAAAGTTCTTACTCGGTTTTTTGATAGGTCCGAGTGCTCTACCATATACTCCGCTAAAGCATTAAATTGGACTGACGTTGTTAGCTCCTTCTTCTTGTCCCTAAATCCCATTTTAAATTGTTATTCAAAAGCTGAAAAATAATTTATTAACTTACATTTTTGTTTTGCGTGTATACTGATCGATTGCTATTTTGTTGTCGAATAAAATTAACGAAATTCGAACGTATTTGACAGTTTAAAACGCAAATCAAAATGTCACGAGTTCTCAAATACGAACATGGCAAAAATGAGATGCGAAACACGCAACTATCACGGTTGCGTTTCGCAAAACTGCTCGAATTCGAAGAGTTTATTTGCGTTTTCGTGAATCATGATAAGCGCCCTGACATAAAAAACAAAAAAGAAACAACAGCGTTAGCTCAACACATTAAAAATACTGGACACACACATACTGGACACGCTGATCTTCAAAATGCCAAAATAATTGATAGAGAAAAAAACATTAACATAAGAACAACACTAGAAAGCCTACATATTCAAAAAAAAAAACATAAAACGAACGATAAACAAAAAAGAAGACGTTGATAACATAAGCTGCATCTACAACATTTTACGAACATAATTCTTATAATAGCTCATAATGTACATATTGTTACGAAATTCTTGTCTCTTTGACGATAATTTCGATCACTTACACTTTTCTGAGTTCGATCACTGGATTGTGTAACAATTAAAAACACACAAATTTATTTAGTTATAAAATGGTTTATTTAAATCACAATAGTTAGTTTTTACACGGTACAATTGTTTATCTCATTAACATTCAAATATTAATCTAACACTTTATAGACAACTGTTTTACTTTATTACGGAACACACTGTATTACTTTCAAAATAAACTGTTCTGTTTCACTGTTTGAATTCAACTGTTCTGCTCCACTGTTTTAATTCAACTGTTCTGCTTCACTGTTTTAATTCAACTGTCTCCGAAAACTCAGATGACACCCTTTTATACTACAGGCATAACATTTTCGAATAATCCAGTACCTCCTAGATGGCGTGTAATCTACCATTATCCATAATTTACCAGTAAATGGCATATCGACGTTGAGTTCACAATTATCCAGAATGTTGCTATAATGCTCTAGATGGCGTTGTACGACAGCGATAATTTCTCTCTGTTATCGACTTTCATAGTGTACTGCAGCGTCTGTTCGGTTTATTATTTGCCGCTAGATGGTGTAAAAGTATTTATACAGCCAGAGATGCTAGCTAGTATCGTTTAGTTTTAGTTGGTTTTTTTATTTCGAGAATTTTCTGGCGTAAACCAAATTTCGCTACAATATGGTTACAAAGCAAAAAAATTGTTTCGCACTGTTAAAATCTTTTTTTTTTCTATTTTGATACTCTCTTTGTTATATGTCGATGTTTAATGTATTATTTAAGGAAATTAGCTGTTTAGTTTATAAATGTAACCCTGAAGAAGGAGTCAAAAAAAATCCGAAACGTCGGGAAATTAAAACGAAAAAAACTTTTAAAATAAAGTTTAGTCTTTCCAATTTTTCAAAACAAAAATTAAGTCTTTTATTTTATTTTTTAATTTTGTTTCCATCCGGTCGCTTAATATCAGTTTTTTTCTAAAATTATTTAGAATAAAATGATTATTTATAGCGATGTATAAAATATTTATTAAAGTTCTAAAATTGAACTGTAAAAATCATGAAATTGAGACGGGTATCATACGTTTTTTAACCATTGTCTCCAGATCTTTTTTTTCGCTTAATGGTATTCTACATGTATAAGCTTTGGTCAGTTTCTAATTTTTTATCGTCTTCCATGTGAATTGTTTTTGTAGCAAGTTGATATCACATAAGCTTATTTTGAACTACGATAGTTTTCGCGGCGAGAATTTGAATTACGATACTCTTCGTAGCGGATTTGAACTGCGATAGTTTTCGCTGGTAATTTCAGCTACGATAGTCTTCGTATGGACCGCGATATGGCAGCAGTCGAGTCGATGCGGTAAAAAAATTCATGAAAAGAAAGGTAGAAGAGGCGTTACCACAAGAAGCTGCTAAAAGTTCGAAGGAAAGAGATAGTTTAAATGGCGGAGGCAGCAACGCGAGTAACAACGACAATGATGAGGAAGACTTTTTCAATTCCGTCACTCAGTTCAAAAAAAAAACGTAAGAGCCACAAATCTGGAAAGAGTAAAGCTCAAAATCTCATCAAAATGTGGCTATTCATAAAATCAAAAGACTTGTTCAACGATGCGGCTTTCCTCGGGGAACAGATATTCATAAATCTGTTTATTAAACATGCTGCTGCTGTACTCTCAAGCGCTGCAGTTGAAATTTTTCTTTCCTTTTCGCTTATAGACGAGAACTTCAACATATTAATTTTCATGAAGGGGAATATTCACATTCTGTCAGATGACCAAATTATACAAAAAACTTGTAATGGCTTAAAATTGTTGCCAGTTCGATCATTAATAAATTGAACGAATTGATGAAAAACTAATTAAAACTGTATTAGAAAATAAAAACGTTATGTATTCGTGGTGTTTTGTCCTCAAATTTTCGATTTAAAACTTTTTAAAATGAAACTTCTGTAATAATTACGTTAACTGTGAATCGTGGGTAAGCAATACATACTTCTTTGAATGTAACAAAAATTATGTTGAATTAACAAATTTTATATTGATTGCTACATTATTTAACAAATCTATAGACAAAGCTGTTTTATATCTAGAAAATAATTAAGTTAGAGGCTGTTCATATATTACGTAATCTAGTTTTTGACCCCGCTTCCCCTCCCTTAAAAACTTCTGAGCAGCTCCGTATCAAGTTGGACTATTTGTCATATGTGTAACTCGTTTTTAACTATTCATATGAACTTGTTTTCTATTTAGTGATTTATTTTTAGCTTGCTTATTGTTAGTTCATAAGTTTTCTTCACAATTACATAACAGCATTATGAAAATATTCCCAAGTGATTCTCCCAATCGCCAGATAATATCCCAAATTAAGAGAAATTTCCCAAGACTTTATTTCAAAACATACGGCAGCATTGTTTATAACGAGTCACGCGTATTCTCTGACAAGCAATACGTGTGAGCAGAATTTTCGGGCAGAGAAGAGCTTCATCTCTTTGGATACTCTTTGGGTCTTGCTTCTTTGGCTGCTGAAGTAGAACTGAGTCGATGTTGTGCGTTCACATTTGTATACGTATACACGATACGATCTAGTTACGATCAATTACGCTCTTGTTGGAACTTGCAGAAGAACTCGTGCCCAGCTATGATCATAAGCATGTCTGTGAAGTTGATACATAAAAAATCAATCAACAAAACATAATTATGAAAAGGATAAATATTAAAAATGCTTACAGTGTAATTTCTAAAATTTACTCCAAAGATAAATGAGTTTCGAATCAGAGGTGTCATCGTTTTTCATTTGAAGCAATGTTATCGTGTCCGGACTTAGGTCTCTATACTTCTTTTTAGGCGTTTTGCGCAAACTTGCTATGAATGGGTCCGATGTTATAAAGAGTCTATTGATCAAATCAGTATTTGTATCGATTCTTGAAATTATTCGCGTAAAAAGCTTTTTACAACGCCGGACATCCTTATTACGTGCTTTGTGTACTTCCTCTGACATTTGGCCAGTAGGTATAATGCAGGTTTTTATTATACTGCTTTCATGGTAAAGCACTTTGTGCACTGTTGGTGGCATATAGTACCAAGGATATTACTCTAACTATAGGTTAAGCGTATCCTGCAGTATTTTTGGAAAGCATTCACATTGATTGGAAGGCCAGAGTTTAAGCATTGAAGCAAGGTACGGAAACGAATAAATAGCTAAAAACTTATACCAGTTATTTCAGCGGTTTCAGATTTTCGTTCACCTCTTATTATTTGGTCTCCCACCAGAAAATTCGATTTTACCTCCGTGTCAATCTTTATTTGATGAAATAAATCGATCTTTCTTCTGACAAGCATTCGCCCACCTGGAACTCAGTTGTGACAACAAGTTCTTGGTATATTGCTTAACCATATCAATATCAACAGTACTTTGCGATCCACCAGCCACAATTCCGGATAAAACAAAATCATCCTCTCTAATCGTTTGTTTACTGCAATATCAAGCCATAACTGAAATATTTGGAAGCGAGAAATTTCAGAGGTCATCTTTGAAAATTGAAAATGGTTGTATGGGTGCCGCAGCTAGGCGCAGATTTTTTTTGTTGATTCTATTAGTATATATATCAAGCATAACTGTAATCATAGTCAGAACTCTAAACAATTTTTTTATTGTCCACAAAAGTTTTTTTTTTTGTAATACTCACAGTAAAAGTAGGTTTTTTCAGTGTATACAAAATTTTGTTGCTTTCAATAACTCTGCTTAGATTTTATGTTATTTTAACCAAGAAAACTTTGAATTTATTTTTTTTTAAAAAAAAATAAAAATTCTTTTTTCACAATGGACTTACAAGACTTTAAAGTTTGAGCGCAAAATTTAGCGACTTATAATATTTTTGACGTTTTCTTTACTTTACTTTCAAGGTACCGTTATTTTAAGTATTGCCCTATAGTCCAAACAATTTTTAAAGTTTTAACCTAATTGGGGAATTTTTAATATATTTGCATTTAAATTCTATCAAAAAGTCAACTTTTTTTTTTGAGTTTAGTAGTGCTAGATTGCCAAAATAATACACTATGCGGTGGCAGCGCCATGGTTTGGGGTTGTATGTCAGCTGCCGGCACAGGGAATTTGGAATTTATAGAAAGTATAATGAACAAAACAATGTATCTTAACATACTACACAAAAATGTACTACAAAGTGCCAACAAACTTGACATACGGCCCCATTTTCATTATAATCAATATAATGACCAGAAACACAAGTCGGGTATTGTTCAGTCGTGGTTCGTTTGGCCCACACCTTATGAAACCGCCGGCCCAGTCACCTGACCTCAATGTTATAGAAAACTTTTGGTATATTTTGGACCGAAACAACCGCAATCACAAAATTTCATCCAATGATGACCTGAAGAAAGCTTTAATTGCGGAATGGGCAAAAATCACCCCCCAAACAACTCGGAAGTTGGTTGAGTCGATGTCAAAAAGATTGAAGGTTGTTTCTGACACAAATGGAGGCCATACTAAGTATTGAAATTGTAAAATTAAATTGATTAAATTAAATTAATATCTTTTTTTTGTTAGCTGGTTGAAATAATCTGTGACATTCTGTTGTACTCTTTTTTTAGTATTAGATCTTAACTTATTAAAAAACATATGGTATCTGTGAACATAATCTAAGTTGTTATACAAATCTACAAAACTACACATAAATTTTGTTGATATTGCTTTTTACTTAAAAGTTATAATCATTTAAAGTTTTAAAAAGGTGCTGGTTGAAATAAGCTGTGAGCCACTGTAGTTGCCTTCGGGGGCGATACAACGATTATAGCGGTCATACAGTTTTTCGATACCATTTTTATACTATAGTACGATTTTCTTTAGCCTCAAAATAGACCTCAGTTTCGGCGATTACCTCTTCATCAGTGCTAAATTTCTTTCCAGTCAGCATTCTTTTAAGGTTTGCAAACAGGAAAAAGTCACTGGTGGCCAGATCTGGAGAATGTGGCCTATTTCATTCTTTTTTACCATCGTTTTCATTGACTTGTGACACAGTGCATTGTCTCGATGAAACAGCACTTTTATTTTTTTTTAAATGGGGCCGTTTTTTTCGTGATTTTATCCTATAAACGCTCCAACAACGCTATGTGATAATCGCTGTTGATGGTCTGGCCCTTTTCGAGGTAATCGATGGATATAATACCATACATATCCCAAAATACTTTGCAAGCCGTCTGTTGCGTTTTCCCACGATTTGGATTCGGTTCATCACATACAGTCCACTCGGCTGACTGTCAATTGGACTCTGGAGTGCAGTGATGGAGCCATGTATCATCCATTGTAATATATCGACTGAAAATTTCATCTTTACTATGGTTGAATAACGCTAAACAATGCTCCCAATATTCAGAATCGATCAATTGTGATCACGCGCGGAACCCACTTTGCACACAGCTTTCGCATGTCCAAATATTCATACACGATTAGTCCAACACGTTTCTTTGATATCTTTAGAATCTCAGCTATCTCGATCAACTTCACTTTACGATCATTCAAAACTATTTTGTGAAATTTTTTGATGTTTACGCCGGTAACAGCCTCTTTAGGACGTCCACTGCGTGCATCGTCTTTGATGCTAATTTCGCCTCGATCAAATTTAGCAAACCACTTCTCAACGGTTGATTTTCCTGATGCAGAGTCCGAGTAATTTTTATCAATCCAAGCCTTGGCTTCAACAGTACTATTCCCGCAAAAAGCGATGCTCCATTAACACGAAATTCTTTGTATCCATTTTTTCACAAAAAAAAAAATATATCAAAAGTTGCTTCACTCACAATGTTATGTCTCACGAGTCAATTGTTCGCCCGCTGTCAAAATCATACACGTGTCTTTTGAAGGTTAGTAGTTACTAACTAATAATCATATGAGTTTATTTCTAGTAACGCCATCTATGTATGTGTCAGCCTACGAACTTTTCAGCTCATCTGTCCTTTTGCCACTATTGGCATGGAAAGTTCAAATGCTTTGATTGAACATACTAAAATATGCACCAAAAATTAATATACTCATTTCAATAATGGTGGGTACGACAGGGGTTCCATAACCTTAAAATTCATTACAACAAGAACTGATGCAAGCGAAATTGTCGGAAACACCTTTAGTTGAGTCAGAATGAGGGTCACTGGAGTCAAATTCAAAATTACGAAATTTGACTTTTTAAATGGGGCGATGTAGATAGTGTAATAAAAATATCAACTATCACTTATGCTTAACTTACTTTACATATGTAAATACTAGTTTCTAACTTTATTATATACATATTTTAAAATCTATCGTTTAACCTTTATGAGTTATTTTATTTCACAACATAAGATAATTTATATAACTTTTGAAGTCAGTTGTTTAACATAAGTCCTGACCTTTGCTAACATGTATCTCTAAAGTTATACAGGTCATGAAATACGAAAACCCAAAAGTTTTTTGTCATCTATAAAATGCTGACCACGAACAAAAAAAAATAAAAAATAATTTCATGTTGAACTAGCGGAGAAATAATTTCACATTTAATTAGCAGTGACACTATCCGTGTCATTAATTTGAACCGCTTCGATCGATTATACGCTCCGTTGTGCTCAGTTATAACTATTAAAACCGGTTTTTTTTTTTTAATTTAGTGTAATATGAACAAATTCAGTAAATAATCATTATTTTGCTGGAAGAAATTTTCCTGATCTTCAACCGATGGAGAATTTTTCTCCAAAAAAAAAAAATATTTAAATTTTTGTTTCAACCTTGCCAGCCATCTCTGATACTACTACTGTCAGCATATTTTTAATAATAACATAATTTAGTACCGTTCTTTTTCTTTAAAATGAGCTTTCAAGTGGTAATCTGCGATGTTTCCTTGCAAAGACATGAATTTGATCCCTACGATTAAGATGAAATAAATTTGTAGCCGGTTGGTTAATATTGTTTGGTCGTTGGGGATCAAATTCATGTCTTTTTGAAATGTCTGTAACTTTGCGAGGAAACATCGCAGATTACCACTTGAAAGCTCATTTTAAAGAGAAATAACGGTACTAAATGATGTTATTAAAAATAAGCTGAAAGTAGTAGTATCACAGATGGCTGGCAAGAATTTCATATTTAAGAATTTAAATATTTTTTTTTTTTTGGAAAAAAAATTCTCCCCACCTCAAACGTCTCTAAATCATCTCTTTCTTATATTAGTATAAGTCCAAAATAAAATTTTATGCGAAAACAAAGGTGGAGTTTTTCAGAAAATTAGCTTTGTTTTTTCTCATAAAAAGCGCTAGAACTCAGCCATTTTGAATTTTTTTTAAAGATTCTAACAGAATAAGAAGTTTTATAAGAATCAAAAGACAAAAGTTAATTATTTTGATTTGGATGGAAAGCCGCTTTTTTGAAACAATTTTCAGCCTAAAATGGGCATAACTTAAAATCGCCATAACTTCATAAAACATTTTTTTATTCAAACCGGAAAAATATGTGTCCCCTTATATCCTTTGAAAAACAACATATTTAATCGGCAACCAATTCCGTAACATGAAATAATCCGCGTGCATGGTTTGATATGGATTTGGTCAATATATATTATTATTATTTATTAAACAATTAATAAATACTTAATATACTCGTACTTAACATGGAGCACTAGCTGACAAGGCTATCAGCTCTATAAATAATTATACCGTTGATAGATAAAGATAATAATATAGGATTAATTACAAAGAATAAAGTTACGTTAAATATTGATTTTGGTGTTTTTTATAAAGGTGAAGATGGACTTAATATTATCGGCAGTAGGTACTTTTAGCATTTCCAACCAATTGCAATTAAGGAGTCGGTTTCTTGTAGCAACGAGTTAAGGACATTCGGAAAAAATTTGTTTCACAGTTATGTTGCCACCGCATTTAGGGCAGATAGGCGATGATTCGCCACTCAAGATATGTTGATGAGTGGTTTGGGTGTGACCGAGACGCAATCGAGAAAATATCCTGATTTGTTCTTTTGGTATATCTGTCGGATAAACCGGATGTATGAGTAGACGATTAACCAATGTGTAGTGGTAGTGGCTATAAATTCTCCACTCTGCTTCCTTTTTATGACGTAGGTGACGTTTTATGTATTGACGTAGATCACATTTCTCAATACAAGGGTCCGTTGTGATGGGTGCGTAGCATGAGTATTTTGCAGCGATATCAGCTTTTTCATTACCATCAATGTTAATATGTCCTGGTGACCAAAACAGTTTAAGCTTGTTTTCATTTCCGATAAGTAGATCTCTTATTACATTAACCTTCCTCCAAGCTGAGGATGAGGGGTTTTAAAGAGCTTTTAACACCGAGAAGCTATCAGTACATATGACTATTTTATTGTTCGTCTCAAGGGCCAGAGAAGCTGCGCAATAAATAGCGGAAGCTTCAGCAGTGAAGATTGATGCGGAATCAAGCAAAGTTTGTAGGCGAAGGTCTTGTTCATTTTCGTTTACGATAGCGTAACCAGCACTAGATATCTCGTTTTTTGAGCTGTCAGTGAACCAACAACTCCAGCCCTCAGACTCAAATTTAGTTTTGCATTCAATGAACATACGCCGGAAAACTTCTTTCGGAGTAGATGATTTTGCTCTCTTACAAAGACTTAGATCGTACGATATTTTCCGAATTTCCCTTGGTGGGTTTTCCAATGAGTAGATTTGACGTTTGTTTTGTATACTCAGGTTATCGACAAAGGCTAGTATTTGTTGCATAACTGATGGCAGTCGTAAATTTTTCTTAGCAGATAAAATATGGTCAATATCGCTATCTATGACGGAATTTGATGACGTGAGAAGTTTTGGCAGCAGTCCAGTTCTGACCTGGTAAAACCTTTCTTCGATCGAGGGCAGACCTGACTCGGCAAGTATATTTCTTATTGCTGTTGTCCGGAAAGCGTACACATTTGCTCTAGCTGCTTGGTGGTAGATCGGGCAGATTATCTGTAGAGTAGATTTTGGTGAGCTTCCGAATAAGTATAATAATCAATTTTACTAAACACTAAAGTTCTAGTTATATTAATATGTACATTACATTTCTTACTCGCTAAATATGATGTTGGCTTAAGTTTACTTTAGGGACAACTCTCAGATTTTATTTATTTCTTTAGGGGAAGTAGCGTGCTATGAATAAACCATAAATCTGAAAAAAAAATTATCGCTCGGATCTGGCTTAGGAGATATAGCCATCGGAAGTTGCGGATATACCTTTTATAAAAACCGCTATAAAATGGGAACCCCTGAATGGATTTCCAAAATATGGATATCATATGAAAGGTAATTTAATGAGGTCTAAAATTTTACTTCGAAAAATTCAAATCCGTTGGATAGTTTTCGAGATATGAGGTTTTTTTGAAAAATGTTGACCTATTTTTTTGAAAGAAACCGTTATTTTTTCCAAAAAATGTATTATTTAGCTATAGTGATACTTATATATTTAGAGAGTATAATTCATTAGCTTTAAAATGATGTGCTATTTGTACTATATATTTTTTATATTAATCCGCGAAGCCGGTGTTAGATTTTTGGCTGTTTTAAATCATGAATCGGTCGCTCGGCCTAACTTTTATGTAGAATTATTGTGGCCACCGAAGCCAGTGTTGGATACATTATAGACTGAAGGCCCCCGCGAAGCCGATGTCGGATTCTTGGGAGTTTTGAATCCTGAGCCGCGGCCAAAGGTCGCTCACTTATCCTAACTTTTATGCAGCATTACTGTGGCCACCGAAGCCAGTGTTTATTTATTTATTCATTTTAAACTATTAACAATTTCTTTTACAGTTTGCTTAATTTAGTTAAACTTAATACTATTTTTAAAAGTTCATACTTACTTAAAGAGTTAAATGCAAGAAACATGTTATAAACGGGATCGCGCTTACCATAATTGGTTCTGCGAAATGGAATACAAAGCAATTGTCTTTGTCTAAAATTTCTCATTGGGGCATATGTTCCCAAAAGGGCTAACAAAGGTGTGCAGTCTACGTGATTCATCAATATGTCACGTGCAAATACAGTTAAAAAGTATTTTCGTCTGAACTCTAAGGATTTAAAGTCCAAAAGAGCACAACGGGATTCATAAGAAGGCGTAAAGTCCCATCGAAGTTTTTTATTGGCCAACCGAGTGAAACGCTTTTTAACATTTTCAATTCTACTACTATGAACAGCATAAAGAGGGTCCCAGATCACACAACCATACTCCAAAATCGATCTTATCAAGGATACAAAATTTGATTTGAGAGTGAATGGATCTGAAAATTCCTTTGAGTTAG
The DNA here is from genome assembly GCA_949775025.1 of Tricholauxania praeusta. Lineage (NCBI taxonomy): Eukaryota > Metazoa > Arthropoda > Insecta > Diptera > Lauxaniidae > Tricholauxania > Tricholauxania praeusta. The sequence continues at coordinate 106,486,345 of OX459028.1, forward strand.
GCATAAGAAACCCCATCATTGCATTAGAGCTTCGAGAAAGACAACTTTTTATCAAAAATGACACCCAAATCCTTTTTGAGATCAACAATTGAAAGTCTTTCGTCATGAATAGTATAATTATCTTCATAAACGAAATTTCTCATTGAGATTGACATTACGTTACATTTAGCAACATTTAGATACAATTTATTTGAATTACACCAAGAATCCAAGCTGTCGCAAGTCTTTTTTGTAGTAATAGACAGTCTTCAACTGAACTAATATATCTGAATATTTTAACGTCATCGGCGTACATAAGGCATTCAGAGAAATGGATGTACTTGGGAAGATCATTAATGAACAAAATGAACAAAAGTGGCCCAAGATGACTTCCTTGAACAACACCAGAACAACTTTACTATTTGCCTCCAACCAATGAGATAATTTCCCAGCCTGGAAAGCTAGGAGGAATGAAACCCCAAGTTCCTAAGTTTATTAAGTAAAACTACGTGTTGAACTCGGTCAAAAGCCTTAGCAAAGTCTGTAAAAACAATATCAATTTGATTTCCCTTCTCCATTCCACAGGCTACATAATGTGAGAAAAGAGACAGATTAGTAGAAGTGGACTTTCCAGAAACAAATCCATGTTGACATTCTGAAATTCTTTTTTTGATGCAATCATAAATTTTATTTTTACGAGTGATTCAAATATTTTAGGAATAAGTTTTAATTTGGATATTGGTATATAGTTGGCGATATTTTGCCTAGATCCAGACTTTCTACTATGATACTTTCCAAATATCAAGGAATTCACCCTTTAGGAGGGATAAATTTAAAATTGAAGTTAATGGCTGGGATAGTGCCTTCGCACAATTTTTTAAAAACAATGGTGGAATATTATCGGGACCACTATCTTTGTTGACATCAAGGCATTGTAGTGCACGGCAAACTTCATCATCTGAGAAAGACAAGCATACCAAATCGGTAATGCAATTTTGACTGTCATAATTAATATGATCAAATTGAATTGGATTAACATACGTATCACCACGCTGAAAATTTGATTGAAAGTAAACACCAAATAAATCACAAATTTCCTTTAGATCATCTGATGATGTGTTTTGGAAACGCATAGTCTTAGGGAGGCCATTTGTGTTCTTTTTTTTGTTTAAGTAAAACCAAAATGCTTTAGGATTACATTTTATGTTCGATTCTAAGGTCAACAAATGATTTTTATATAAAAAGTTTTTGAGCGCGTCATACTCTTTGCGTGCTTGTAAATATTCGTTTCGAAAGGTTGTGTTAGTCTTACATTTTTTATACTTTTTGTTCATAATATTTTTTAGATTGGCCAGGCGACTATTATACCACACTGGCTTATTACTTTTACGAATCTTTTTCATAGGGAAAAATCTTGTAAAGGTATCTCCAATAATATTAATTAAAGATTCATAGTTATGTAAGAGGTTCTTACCAAAAATTGAACACCAATCGATATTACATAAGTGATCAGATATGAGAACATAAGTAGTTAGCTTTAGAAAAATTAAATTTGAGCGCATTTTCCTCTAAAGGGACTTTTAAAGCAAGAATATCATATTGGATAAGGAGGGCCGTATGATGCATGCTGTTATCCGATAGTAAAAAATCTGCTTCGCTACAACTTATATTAAACTCCAAGTCATAAAACACAAGATCTAAAATTTTATTTAACGAATTTCTAATAGAATTAATTTGATAGATACCAAGAGAGAGAATGGCATTTAAAAAATCTGTCTCTCCACTTGTGCTCAGAGTACTTGGAATTAAGGCCTGAAGATTATCTGATAGAGACCAGTCTACGCTACTTAATCTAAAGTCACCAAGAACTAGTGGATACTCATTATCTTTAAGTCGTTCAACTACATTAAGAATATTACAAAAATCTAATGAATAAATGTCTTTAGTATACTTCGGCGGAATATATGAAACAAAGATATATAAACTTATAGGCTTAGGAATAACCTCACCATGGCATGGCATCGGGATATCCACCTTTACACAAATCTGCTCCAAAGTTCCTAGTGGTTGACATAAAAGGACTTCTTGACAAGGATACTGCGATCTGACGTTATAGAATGAACAGCGGCCGAAGGCCGCCGCGAAGCCGATGTCGGATTATTGGGAGTTTTAAATCTTGAGCCGCGGCCGAAGGCCGCTCACTTATCCTCACTTTTATGTAGCATTACTGTGGCCAACGAAGCCAATTTTGGATCCGTTATAGACCGAACCGCGGCCGAAGGACGCCGCGAAGCCGGTATTGGATTTTTGGGAATTTTAAACCCTGCGCCGCTGCCGAAGGCCACCCAATTACAATAACTCTTATGTAGAATTTCTGGGACCAGTGGTTCAGTGTATAACATATGATTGGTGCCCATATATATTTTATTCTTTTCAAAAAAAAGGATATTTTTTTTGTTTTCCGTTAAAAAAAAATTGCCTAATATAAAAAATATATATGGGACGTTCCATGTCAACCAGGACAGAGGTCTACCCAAAATTGAGCGCAGCGGAAAAACGTTTTTAAGGTGTCAAAATGTTCGTATGCTCAAGAGCTTTCATATGAGAACGGGTGTTTTCGAATTTATTTTTTTTTTTTAAGAAAATGGCGACCATAAAACGGCGCCTACATATATGTAGATATCTATGTGTAAATTGGCAGTTGGTAAACAGCCACAATCATAATCGCTAAATTTTTTTATTTTGTAGGAAGGCTGTGAAGAGAGGAAGTGTAGTGTATACTTTTTTTTCAATAGTAGGTGGTGCCACGCCCCTGACAAATACCTTGCAGTAAAAACGTTTTTTCTTATTAGAGGCGTGGCACCGCCCACTCGAAAGAAATATCTTTACTCAGGATTCAATCTAGCACCATACCAAATTTTATCAAAATCGATGAAGCGGTTCAGCCGAAACAGAGTTTTTTCCTAATAAGGGTGATGCCACGCCCCATTCAAGAACTTAGAGCTTCTAATTACTTTTCTTATGGTTCAGTCTATCTTCAAACCTATTTTTATTAAAATCGGTTTAGTTTAGCTGTGGCAACGTATTTTCCGTTAGGGGCGTAGGTGGCACCACCTACTATTTTAAAAAAAAAAGTATATACAGTACTCCCTCTCTTCACAGCCTTCCTAAAAAAATAAAAAAATTAAGCGATTATGATTATGGCTGTTTACCAACTGCCTATTTACACATACATAGATGTCTATATGTAGGTGCCGTTTTATGGTCGCCATTTCCTAAAAAAAATAAATTCGAAAACACCCGTTCTCATATGAAAGCTCTTGAGCATACGAACATTTTGACATCTTAAAAACGTTTCCCCGCTGCACTCAATTTTGGGCAGACCACTGTCCTGGTTGACATGGAACGTCCCATATACAAATAAGGAGTGAGATTGAAAAAATCTTAACATAAGTTTTACCTAATAATTTTTTTTGGGTGCAAAATTTAAAAATTTCTTTGATCTAGTTATCTTTGAAAAATATGTCAGTTATTATTTTTAATGACAAACATGTTGTTTTGTTTTGAGTTTGATCAAAATGAGTGAAGAAAAAGAAGTACGTCTTAAAATTATTAAACATTTTCAAAAAAATCCAAATTGGTCCTGCAAAAAATTGGCCAAAGAATTGAAGGTCTGCCGTCAAACTGTTTCCAATGTTATTAAACAGTTTCAGGAAAATTTGACCATCGATAGGAAACCTGGTTGGGGAAGAAAAAAAGGACCACATGATATTGGCAAAGCCAAGAAAATTTAAAGCATCTTGAAAAGATCTCCAAGCACATCTGCTAGAAAAGCTGCCCGGTTAGCCCAGTGCTCTGACTATTTGGTGCGAAAAGTGAAAGCCAATACAGGTTTGAAAACATACCAAGTCCAAAAAGTTCCAGACAGGAATGCTGCAAAAAATTTAGACGCCAAAAGTAGGGCTCGGAAATTAAAATTGAATTTCATACAAAAATACTCATGTTGTATAATGGACGACGAAACGTATGTACTAGCAGATTTTACGCAGCTTCCGAGTCAAAATTTTTATGTTGCTGATACTCGAGGAAATGTCGATGAACAATTTAGAATCCAAAAGCAGACAAGGTTTCCTAAAAAATTCCTGGTATGGCAAGCTATATGCAGTTGCGGCAAAAGAAGCAAGTCATTTGTTACAGTTGGCTCTATAAATACCGAAATATACATCAAAGAATGTTTGAAAAAAAGACTTCTTCCTTTCATAAGAGAGCACGATGTGTCCACATATTTTTGGCCCGATTTGGCATCATGTCACTACGGTAAGAAAGCTCTGGAGTGGTACCAAAGTAATAACATAGTTTTTGTACCAAGAGAGGCCAATCCTCCAAACTGTCCAGAGCTAAGACCAGTCGAGAGATATTGCGCTCTTGTGGAAAGGAACTTAAAGAAGGAACAAAAAAGGTGTCCCATAATATCGAAGATTTTAAAAGGAGATGCGCAAACTGTTCCAAAAAGGTGTCTGAAACGACTATCAAATCTCTAATGGAACGCTTATCAAAAAAGGTCCACGAGTTCATAAATAGTGGTTAGAACTATAAAAATTATATTTTTCTGTAATTTGTAAAATATTATCAATTAAATAAAAAAAATCAAAACTCTAAGATCAACCGTTTAAAAATTATTGAACTTTATATATGTTAAGATTTTTTCGATCTCACTCCTTAGCACATCATTTTAAAGCTAATAAATTATACTATCTAAATATATAAGCATCACTATAGGTTAATAATACATTTTTTGGAAAAATAATAACGGTTTTTTCAAAAAAAGAGGTCAACATTTTTCAAAAAACCTCATCTCGAAAACTATCCAACAAATTTAAATTTTTTGCAGCACAATTTTATACCTCATTTAATTACCTTTCATGTGATATCCATAATTTGGAAATCCATTCAGGGGTTCCCAACTTATAGCGTTTTTTATAAAAGCTATATCCGCAAGTTCCGATGGCTACATCTCCTAAGCCAGATCCGAGCGATAATTTGTTTTTGCAGATTTATTGTTTATTCATAGCACACTACTTCCCCTAAAAAAATAAATAAAATCTGAGAGTTGTCCCTGAAGTAAACCTGTTCCATGATGTAAAATTAACTCTGGCAGCCAATTATTTTTTAAGCTCTATGCAATGATCTTTCCAACGATAATTGGAAGAAAAAGTTACGCCTAAAATTTTGATTTTATTTACATTTATAACGTTGGTATTATTTATAGTTAATGTATGACTATCAGCATCGCATATGCTTTTCCTGCAAATATTAAATTTTTTTGATTTATCTAGCCATATTTTGGCTCCAGATTCCTCTGACCATTTTAAAATTTTCTTTAATAACATTTCAAAGGTTGCGTAAGTTACAATATTGTTATTACTTTTGCAAGGAATATAAAGATCGTCTGCGTAGATGCAGTGATCTACAAAGTTATTTGCTTTTAAAATTTTACTTATTTCATTAAATGCGATTGAAAACAGAATTACTGATAATGGCGACCCTTGAGGTATGCCATTTTCTAAAGGATATGTATCCGAAATAACGTTGTTAACACGTACTCGAAATCTTCTACCTCGCAAAAAGGACTTTACGAAATAAAAGATGTTGGGTCCGACACCCCAGGACTGAATGCATCTTAAAATGATATGTGACCCTACCCGGTCAAATGCTTTCTCGAAGTCGAGTGACAAAATGGAGACATGATTCCGAGAAGATAGTGCATTGGATACGTAATGGTCAATATGCAAAAGTGCATCAGAGCAACCCATATTAGGTTTGAAAGCCACTTGATTGCAGGCTATGAGACCTTGATTTTCCGAAAACCACGCAATTCTATTAGCCACTATACGTTCTAAGACCTTGGATAGGCAAGAGAGTAGCGAAATAAGGCGGTATACTTTTGTGCTGACCAAATCTTTGTTAGGTTTCGGTATGGGGATTACCGTAGCCACTTTCCAGCTTTGAGGTATTATACCGGAGCCGAAGATATTGTTGTAAAGATTTAAAAGTCGACATTTGGCTGTATATGATATTGATTTTATCATATCATAGGAAACGCGATCGTGACCAGGGGTTTTGTCTTTGACTTTTCCAAGACACACAAGTAATTCAGTAATTGCAATTTGTTTTTCAATAAGCTTAGCATTGTTTACTGGAAAAGGTATAGAAAATGAGTTTTCAGTAGTTTTTTTAATTTGTTGAAATTTAATAAAAAAATTTGAATCACGTGAATATAGAGACCAGTCAGAAGCAAATTGATTTGCTATTTCTTTCGGTTCTATAAAACTTTTATTATTAGTTTTTAAGACAATAACAGGCTTAGGAGGATTTTTATTTGAAAGTCTGTTTAATTTATTCCATATATCAGCAATCGGAGAATTTCGATTTATTGATTCAGTGAATTTAGTGAAACTAATATTTTTTTGAACTTTAATTTCTTTACGAAATTTTGCATTAGCTTTTTTGAAAGAAATAAGGTTATTTGTAATAGGGTTATTAACGAAAATATACCACGCTTGCATTTTTCCTTTCCTAAGCCTAGCAAGCTCTTGATTCCACCAAGGCACGTTGCTATCCCTAGTTTGCGATGCTTGTGGGATAAAGAGATTTGCGGATACGCGGATTGCTTTTACGATAGTCGCAGCGTCCTGATTTGTAGAATTTGTAGAAGGTCTGTTATCCAATTCAGTACCATCTCGATGTGAAAATTTCGACCAATCGGTTAGGTTTAGAAGGGATTTCGGGGGAGCTTTAGTGCGAGGAGTTCTATTTGAGGTGAATGAGATACTTAGCTTTATCGGAAAATGATCATTATTGTGAAGGTCACTAATAGTTTTTCACGATGTAAATGGAAAAAGAAGGGGTGAACAAATGGATATATCAATATGGGAAAAAGTGGAGTGTGTAGAAAAGTGAGTCGGACTACCATCATTCAGAATGCAAAGATCAGATTGTATTATTGCTCTTTCGACAGCAATCCCTCGTCTGTTGTTGGTACTGGAGCCCCATAAAGTGTTCCAACCATTGAAATCACCTAATACGAGTAGCGGAAAATTAGTAGAAAGGAAGATGTCAGTTAGGTCACTTTTATTAAAAGCTTTGACCAGGGGGAATGTAGAAGGACATAATTGTAAATTTTATTTTTGTTTGAACCTCGATTGCTACAACCTGAAGAGGAGAGTTGATGTTTATTCTTCTATGTGGGATATAACTTTTAATAAGTATACCTACTTCTTGTTTTGCAGAAGTGTTTAGTAGGGAATTTGTGAAATAACCTGAAACATTTTTAGGAATGATGGGTGTAAAATGATTTTGGCAGTGAGTTTCTTGTAGAAACGAAACTAGGATTATGTTTCTTGATAAGCATTTTTAGCTCAGATAAGTTATTTATGAAACCATTCACATTCCATTGTAATATATTCAAATTCATAGGGAGCAAGTTAATTACTCAATTTTCGTAAAATAAATTTTACTGTGAGCAGCTTATCAAGCGGCGTGAAGTTATTGAACAATAAATTCTAAACTTCACCAAGAGCGGAAAAAGTTGGAGCGTTTGTAGTGTTTAAATAGTAGTCATTGTTATTTATTAGATTTTGAGTTATGGTGGATATTGGTGGCATAGTTTGAGTATGTGTTGAAATATGAGAGTTGTTTATATGGTATTCTGTAGTTATTGATGTTTTTGCTAAATTTTGATTGTATTCTCCCAATGTGCACATAAACGGACGCGAATTCGTTTGTGCGCATTCCGTTTTTTGTAAATAAAACGAATTCGTAACGGACTTCAAATACGAATTCGTTTTTTGTTTAGAAAACGAAATCGTTGCGAATTTTGTTTTTTGTAAGTAAAACGAATTCGTTTCGAATTCGTAACGGACTTCAAATATGAATTCGTTTCGAATTCGTTTTTTGTTCATAAACGAATCCGTTTCGAATTCGTTTTTTGTTCATAAAACAGATCAAATTTTTTTGAAAAAAAATTTTAAAAAAAAAATTTTGTGTCTTAATCGAATTAGAAGTGTTTGAAAAGTCGAAAAAAACAAATATATTTTTTTTTAACACTAAAATTAACAATCCGTTTCGGATTCGTTTTTTTCGACTTTTTAACCATTTCTAAGTCGATTAAGACACAAAATATTTTTTGAAAAATTTTCCAAATTTTTTAAATTTTTCCAAAAACGAATTCGTTCGAATTCGTAACGGACTTCAAACACGAATTCGAAACGAATTCGTTTTTAGTTCATAAACCGGATCAGTTTCGAACCCCTTTTTTTGTTCATAAAAAAAAATTTAATGTTTTAAGCGACTTTAAATTGCTTAGGTTAGGTTAGGTAGGAGTGGCAGTCAGTTACAAAAACCGACTCACTTAGACCAAGTTTGGTCCATTGTGATACCACAGGGTACTTGACTATACCCTCTCATTGAACCATCCAGATTTCGTTATGAAACTAAATAACTGACCTATGCTAACATGTCTAAGGTCCTCCAGGTCATCAAACAAAAACGAGCCAAGTGTTTTGTGGCGTTTTCTAGCAAGTGCAGGGCAGGAACAAAGAAAATGTTTAATGTTTTCCTCCTCCTCCACATCCCCACAACTTCTACAGTAGTCAAAAGACCGAATACCAAATCTCTCCGCATGTCTGCCGATAAGCCAGTGGCCAGTTATTACTGCAACAACTGACGAGACACTGTGCCTAGTGCGGGATATCAGTTCTAGAGATCGCTTAGCGTTCCATTCCGGCCAGATTTGCCTTGTTATATTGCAAGTTAACCCTTGGGTCCATCTTATGTTAGCCTTTTTTATCATGTCTTCTTTAAGCAGTAACTTGCAGGTAGCAAGTGGCATGCCAACACCTTCCTTGTCTTGAGGAATTTGTGCAGTAGTCCCCTGCCTAGCAAGTTCATCAGCTTTGCAATTGCCATCAATGTTCCTATGCCCAGGCACCCAGATGAGGTGAATGTTAAAATGCTGAGCCATCTCATTTAGAGACGAGCGGCATTGTTGGGCCACTAGTGAGTTTAGGAAGACTGATTCTAAGGATTTAATAGCAGCTTGACTGTCTGAATAAATATTAATACCCTTCTTGGATACCACATTTATTCTCAGCCAGGATGCTACTTCTTCTATTGCTATAACCTCTGCCTGAAAAACACTACAATGGTCTGGTAACCTCGCAGCAATACTTATTTTCAGTTCCTTAGAGTAAATACCATAACCCACTTGGTTATTTAACTTGGAGCCATCCGTGTAGAAATTAATATGGTTCCTTCTCCCCGGGATTCCTCCCTTCCAGTCATCCCTAGATGGGATATGGGTTACGTAATCTCTCTTGAATGAGATTACTGGAATAGTGTAGTCCAATTTAGAGGGTACGGAATTCAAGCTATTAAGGATAGTTGAGTGTCCTGTACTTCCCTCGGACCAGCAAGCAGTTTCCCTGAGTCTAATGGCGGTACATGCTGCCATTCGTTTACCAAACAGGTCAAGGGGAACGAGATGAAAAAGGACCTCCAAGGCATCAGTCGGTGTGGTCCTCAGTGCACCACTGATGCACATGGAAGCAGCTCTTTGAACCTTCTGCAATTGTCTGTAATAGGTGACCTTGTCTAAGACAGGCCACCACAACACAATGCCATATAACAGAATCGGTCGAATTACCGCTGTGTAGAGCCAATGAATAATACGAGGTGATAGCCCCCATCTTCTCCCCACAGCTTTTTTACAAGAGTATAGTGCTACAGTTGCTTTCCTAACTCTCTCAACAACATTTATTTTCCAACTTAATTTCCTATCCAATATCAGACCAAGATACCTTGCACTACTTTTTAAGACAAGTCTAACGCCCTTTAGCGAAGGTGGTACTATAATTGGAAGTTTGTGACTCCTAGTAAAGAGTACTAGTTCAGTTTTGTTCGGATTTACGCCTAAATCAGCCTCATCTGCCCATGAGACGAGTCTGTTTAAAGCATTCTGAAGAATTTCACACAGTGTGTTTGGGAATTTACCACATGCAATTAATGCTACATCGTCGGCATAGGCAATAGCTTTACAGCCCAGCCTTTTCAGTGACATGAGCATCTTATTTATTGCCAGATTCCACAGTAGAGGAGATAGCACTCCACCCTGCGGCGTTCCTCTGCGGACAAACCTATTAGCTTCAGAAATGCCAAGATTTGAGGTAATGGCTCTGTTTGTCAGTAGCTTTTTAATCAGCTCAACTATGGAACTGTTGATACCCAGTTTCTGCAGTTCATTAATAATAATACCTGGGTCAACGTTGTTAAAAGCTCCTTCAATATCCAGGAACGCCGCCAGGGCGAATTCCTTACATGCAAAGGATTTTTCAATGCTGCTCACTAGTGTGTGAAGTGCGGTTTCTATAGATCTGCCTTTCGTGTAAGCATGTTGAGAAGTAGACAGCAGTTCAGGTTTGATACTGCTGCGAACATAGATTTCTATGAGTCTTTCCAAAGTTTTTAAAAGAAAAGAGGAAAGACTTATTGGTCTAAAATCCCTTGGATTTATGTAAGAGCTCTTCCCAGCCTTTGGAATGAAAATGACTTTAGTCATCCTCCAGGTTAGAGGAATATAGGAAAGGTTAAGACAGCCCTTGAAAATAGCTGTCAACCAAGGTATAATTAAGCGAGCAGATTGTTGCAGCTCAATTGGTGTCACACCATCAGGTCCTGGTGATTTATAGGGTTTGAAGCTATTTATCGCCCATCGAATTTTGGTTTCCGAAACAATGTCCCCGAGAATAATTGAGGACATCTGAGGTTGAACATTCAATTCCTCTGGTTCATGCAATGAGTTACCAGGGAAGTGAGTATCTAGTAAGAGGTCTAAGGTCTCTTCGCTAGATGTTGTCCAGGAGCCGTCAGGCTTTTTTAAAAGACCTAGAGTAGTGGGCGAGGTAGATAAAATCTTCCTTAGCCTAGATGCTTCCGAAATCTCTTCAATGTTTCCACAGAAGTACCTCCACGAGTTGCGTTTAGCTTTTCTTACCGAACTCTTGTAAATTTTGAGAATAGATTTATAATCATTCCAGTCATTGTCCAAACCTGATTTTTTGGCTTTGTTAAATAAATTCCTACTTCTTCGTCGAAGAACCTGAATTTCATTTGAGCACCATGGGGGTTTCTTCTTTCCTCGAGGTTTACTTACAGGACAAGAAATCTCCAGGGATTTATTTAACCCTCCCGTTAAGTTTTGAACCAGCCTGTCTATGTCGTGGATAGTTGACGGCTCTACGGGGGTTGAGATAGGCAGATACTCTGCTATTTTCCTGTTATATATTCCCCAGTTTGTCCTTTTTACATTTCGGTGAATAATCGGTTCTGGGGGGTTAACAGTGAGAACAAATTCTATATAACGATGATCTGAAAAAGAGTGCTCGCTTGAGACTCTCCAGTCAACGATACAATCAAAAACAAAGTCCGAGACCAATGTTATATCCAAGACTTCTTCCCTGTTCCTTACTATAAAGGTTGGCTCACAGCCTTTGTTGCAGATAAGTAAGTTAGTGTTTAAAATGTATTCTAGAAGTGACTCACCTCGATCATTATCATCTGTGCTACCCCAGACAGTGTGATGCGCATTTACGTCACTGCCTATGATTAGCCCGGTTTTGTTTAAGCGGGCCTGCTCTACAGCCGCCTTTAAATATGTCGGTGGTAAACCACTCGCCATGTCGTGAGCCATGTAACACGATGCTAACCAAAAGCCTCCAGCTTTTATCTCCAGGCTAGCAACGACTGTATCTAGGTCACTGTAATTAGAATGCAAAAACAAGTTAAGATTAGTCTTTGCCAAAATGCACGCTCTGGGGTTACCTTCCACATTTGCCACCAGTAGCTTATAGCCAGGCGTCCTCAGACCACAGACTCTCCCGGCATGAACCCAGGGTTCCTGTATGAGGACTACATCATCTCCGCTTTTACTTAAGCGGATCAGTAAGCCGGCGGACGCCGCTTTTGAGTGGTGGAGATTAATTTGGAGGACCCTCATCGGATTCCAAATCACCTCCCCTCTCTACGACTGTTATGTCCGCCTCGTCTTCATCATCCTCTTCTAAAAGAAGAGCTTCTTCCAGGAGGCCCCCTACCTCCAACGACCTATCGGAATCCACGGATTCGGCTTCTTCAAGGGACGCCTCAGGTTGACCGCTTGGAGTGCAGTTGTCCCCCTCTGGCTCTACCTCTTCATCCCCAACCTCCATCTCCACTGGCACTGGTGGTGCAGTGGCGATGGTCTCCGGGGAGGGAGAGATAGCACCTTTGGAGGCCAGCTCTTCGTCCTTACGGTAAACCTTGAGCGTCACCTTGTTGAAACCATACTTGACGACCCCCTTAGTTGCCGCCAGTAACTCCACGGATTCCTTGTTTAACAGGACCATGGCCTGCATGGATGGTCCGACTGGTGCTTCTAGCTTCCCAATCTTCCAGTTTTGAGTTGGAAGATTGGGATTGCATAGTCGGAGCATCCGCAGAACTGCGTCCTCACCCGACGGTGTGCTCGGTAGCCAAACGCGAGCCCGGGGCCTGGTAGGAATTTCATCCTTCTCCACAGCCTCCAGTCTCGCGCCTGGATACACCTCACCTAGCCTACTCACAGCTACCTTGTACAATTTGGCAGACCGTTCATCATCACAGGAGATGAGTTTAAAAAGGCCCTGATGCCAGCCTGCCTCCTCACATGATGGCACAGGACCAGGAAACTCCTCTAATATCTGGAAGAGGGTATTTGCCAAGGCAGCGTCTACCCACTTCCATTTATCCCGAGGAATTGCCCCGTCCTCCGCCGCCCTGTCAAGCACAGCCAAAACTCTCCCCTTACAACCTTTTACAACGTCACTAAAAGACAGAGATTTACCAGTAGTCTTTTGACCTTTAGACTCCAACATCTCGTCCTGGGATCTCTGCCTTTTAGGTAGTTTTTCTAAAACGGCCTGTTCATGGCCTTTTTGTTCAAGGACTCTCTTCGCCCATCGAAGGGAGTCCTTGTCCTCCTTGGACAGAGAGCTGGGATCAGCAGCTTCCATACGACGACGAATTCTATTCGCCGCCTGCTTGTCCGCGATTTTCATTTTAGAGGGTCTAAGACCCTTAAAACCCTCCCCTAAAGGATTCTGTTCCTTCTTGGACTCCCCAGCCGACTTTAACTGGCTTAGCCGTGAGACTGTGGCCGATGCCGAACTGGTTTGTCCTCGATTTGACAGCGAAGATCCCCCCTCATGTCTGGATTCCCCAGCCGACTTTAACTGACCATGCCGTGAGGCGGTGGTCGATGCCGAACTGGTTGGTCCAGAAATGGGCATTAAAGCCCCCCCTTTTTTTGAAGGGTTGGTAGGGTTGGACGTGAAGTCCAACGCCCTTACCTTCCCTCCCACCTTCAAGACAGGTCCAGCCACCCGAAGGCCAGCGCCAGTCCCACCTGAGGTGCTTGCGATATCGCGATTGCAGTCATTTTGAGTCTCTGACTCAGAAGTCTTTGTTTTTACATTAGTTTGTTTGTTTGTTTGTTTGTTTGTTTGTTTGTTTGTTTTGTTTATTTTTCAATATATTTTCCATATTTGGTCCCACGAGTACAGGACGAATATGTCCACCCACACAGAGGTCCAGGTGCGTGGGTAAGGCTACTTAATACCGGAGGGCGCCAGGTATCCGGTATGCTCCGTTAGCGATTGGGTTAATTTTTATGAAAACAGGGCTCCCAACCTAAACGATCCTCAGCACGGGTCGCATAACACTTTGATCCAGCCCTCGCAAGGAAAAAGGAAGGTCCATCCTCACAGAGCCTGCATGTGTGGATAAGGCTAGGTTAAAACGGAAGTTTGCCAGACTATCCGAGTCCGCATATTATCGACTAGATAACCCACTAGCCATTCATCCCTTAGCATATGCTGTTCCACCTTGGATTGGGGGCATTTCTGCCTGAAATACCTTCAGGAAGATACCTCAGGCATTTGAGGAGCTAACCAAACCCCTAGCCTAGCTATGCTAGCCAGCCCTACAGTCAAGACTTAACTTCCTGGAGAGCCGTTTCCAGTGGCCACCAGCTTGGAGGTCATAGCTACACTACCAATTATCACTGATTGTGGCACGACACGCATGTACTAACTGTTAATCATGGTGTAACGCTTTGTTCCACTAATCAGTGCAATCGGCTGACCACCAATTTGATTTTACTTTGCTGTCGTATAATGCTTTCCACGGTCCACTAAAATGCAAAAACTCAAAAAAATCATTGGAGTATTATACAAAAATAAAAGAGCTTACTTGCTACGATCACATTTTTTTAATAAGAGTAAATACCTAATCTTGAGAAGTAAAGGAGTTGAACAGTGCTATTATTTTTACCGCTCGAAATTACAAATTACTCAAAATAATAACAAACCTAGAAAGTACCGTTATTTTTTGGAACAAAATGTCATGTGATTATCTTGTGTACTTATCAAGTAACTATACTTTAAAATATTAGAAGAACAAAAACGTCATTTGTTCGAAATATTTCCTTTCAATTCATAAATGACACCGCGGTGCTATTATTTTTATAGCAGCTGTATTTTGATTTTCCTTCTGTCATGCGAGTAAACTTGTATGCACCAATAACGCCTTGATTTTTCATTTCTCTGACGATTTCTTCCTCAGAGGAAGGTTAAAGGCACGGGGCATAAATTTACACCCTTTACTGAGTTAAGAGTTTCATGTTATTTTACATTTATAGGACAAATATTAGGAAAAGCTTTAGCTTTTAAAAATTTTTCTGCTGAGCGGGCATTGCGCACAAGGATGAGTAAGTTTCCATCTCTAAGTTGAGATATGGATTCAATTTCGGTGGATATTGCTTCGAGGCTTTTTTTAATAACAAAAAGGCTGGTTTCAGATAAAGAAATATTGTTGTCAGCAGAATAAATAAGAATTTTGGATTATTGGAAATCTGGTTTTTTTTGTAGGAGGCAAGGAAAATTATCTTGTTTTGAGTTCAGTTTTTGTTTTTTTGGGGGTAAATCCTCCAAGTCCGCCAGAGCGGAAAACCTGTTAGATATTTTATCAGGTGGCCCTGGAGCCATAGTTTAAGAAATCACTTTACAATTTTTGATTCTATACAAAAATTTAGTATAGCAAAAAACACTAAAGAAAAGAAAAAATACGAATGAGGTTATAGACAATAACGGGAATTCACTGATTGATACGCTTTATATCACACTACACGAGGTCTGATCGCTTCGAATGACAGTCGACGACTGTGGTCAATATCTATTACATAAAATTCATTTTTTGTATGTCTTTCTGTCTGTATGTCCTTTATGGACGCGAAAACTATCCAGCCGATCTTGATGAAATTTTTACAGTTTGTTAGTATCGATCAGGCGGGTGTCATAGGCTATAAAACTTTTATTTAAGGTGCATATTTAGGGCAAATCGATTTTCATGAAATTTACACAGTATGGCTTTTATGTTAATAGGCACATATTAGATGGTAAAAATTTTATTTAGGGTGCATAATTAGGGTGGCCCCCATGTAAATATATTTTTAAATATCATTTTCACGAAGACAAATGGATCGATTCACACCGAATTTACATTACGTATCTCTTATGTTAAGAAGCATAGCTTAGGCCACAAAACTTTTATTTAGGGTGGCCCTCACACAAAAATATTTTTTAAATATCATTTTCACAAATACAGTTTAGTCGATTCACACCGAATTTACACCACGTAGCTCTTTTGTTAAGAGAAATAGTTAAGAATACAAAACTTTTATTTAGGGTGGCCCTCATGCAAAAATATTTTTAGATATCATTTTCTCGAAGACCGCTAAATCGATTCTCATGGAATTTACACCACATGGCTTTTATATTAACCCGAATCAACCTGACGTTGCCATATGGCAACGCAAAGTCGTCACTTTCAAACGATCACAAAATGGAAACAAATTCAAGAACTGATATTTTCCAGTTAATTTTGAACTCGCAATTGTTCGTCGCAATCGTTACGGGGTCAGTGAGTAATTGTTTGTTGAAGCTAGAGTGTCACAAAGTGAGAAAAGTAAAAATTTACTCAGGTTGATTCGGGTTAAGAGGCACAGATAAGGTCGTAAAATTTTATTTAGGGTGCATACTTAGGGTGACCCTCACACAAAAATATTTTCAAATATCATTTTCACGAAGACAGGTTAGTCGATTCACACCGAACTTACACCACGTAGCTCTTATATTAATAGGCATAGCTTAGGCTACAAAACTTTTATTTAGGGTGGCCCTCACACAAAACTATTTTTATGTATCATTTTCTCGGAGACCGCTTAATCGATTCTCATGGAATTTACTCCACGTGGTTTTTATATTAAGAGGCACTGCTAAGGTTGTAAAAATTTTATTTTTGGTACATACTAAGGGTGGTCCTCATATAAAAGTATTTTTAAAATAGAACTTTTACGCAGACTGCACATCGAAAATATACCACGGTTGAGGTGAAGCGATGCGCACAGGGTAATGCTAGTATAAAATAAATATATAAGGCGTTATACACTTCAAAATCGAATCCATAGAAAAAAATGTAAAAGAGTAGAAAGCTATTCAAAAAAATAGCCAAAAAGTACATTATTTGTTTTGATAATAAAAATTAGCAAAACAAAAAAATTTCAAAAAACAATAATCAAATAGATAAGAATAAAAATAAGAAGAATATCATACTCAAACATCTTCAACAAACTGTCCTCAGTCACAGCGATTTCACCAGCTAAATTTGTTGTACACAGACTATTGATAGCAGCAACGTCGTCAACATAAAGCGGTTCAGTTAATGTTGATAATCTCACGAACACTTTCCCATTTCTTACGAGAAAAAATGCAAACGCCGGTTACGATACAAATTCGCTTTCCGAAATATTCCATGATCATGCTTTGTCAAACTTTCATAGACGCGAACAAATCTATTGCTCTCAAATCCAAGGTCGCAAAGGGTGACGTACTTTTCAGTTGTTTTAAAGCAGGGGTCGGCAAAAAACAATGTGTGTGATGTACTTCAGCTCAATTGAGCTATGGAAAATCAAATTTTTTTTTCAGGAGAATTTTCTTATTCAATGTTCTGAATATGTGAACTGGTGCCCGTGGCATTAAAATTTAATTCAGCACAAAATTTGTTGAAAATATTCAAATCTTCATTATCTTTATATGGGATACCATGAATTACGAGGTCACTCGTGTTATTTTTCCACTCAAGCGCATTTATTTGCATACGTAATTGCCGATTGGTATTGTTCCTGCTTATTAGCTCATTTTTGAGTTCCACCGCTATATCGTTTTCCTTGAACTCAACTTTTTATTGAAATCCCCTTCTAACTCAGCAAAACGCTTAGTAAAACAATCGTTCACCAGCTGAATTTCATGTTTGATTTGAGTAGCAACCGAGTCAATAATCTATTCTTCCAATGCACCCATTCTCTCATCAAACTTCAACCACATGGCGGTCAATGACATTAGCCGTGTTTTATTCGTTTTAGTTAAACCAAAACTGTGTACAAATGCGTGAACCAGCTCAATTTCTAGTTTAATGGATTGAACTTTTTTTGTCTTTGCTAAAGCTTGAAGCTCATTGCATTAGCTGTAGACACAAACCTAAAATAATCAAAAATATATGGCAACTTTGCTGGAATTTTGAAGAAGCGTTCTTAGGTCACGCGAGGCCTTGCGCACCCAGTCCAGTGCTAGGCCCAAATATTAAAATAGAAACACATAATAAAAATAAAAACAGAAAACGAAGAGAAATCTTTGGTATAAGCGTCTGCGACACTATAAAAACAGTTTGAAATCCTTTGATAGCAATAATTTGAAAAAAAAAAAATTATGTTCTGATGATGAGGCCCCTTACCGCGCTGGGCCCCGTTCAACCACACGACCATAAAACCGGCTCTGATTTTAAAATAGAATTTCTGTCAAACACTGTCATGCCATCTATTGGTCAAATGCAGAATTATAAAAGGTTAAACTTATACGTTTTATTCACTTTTAGGTTTAATCAAAGCGAATAAAACACGGCTTGAGAGCGATGTACAGTTGACCGAAGCTTACGCACTTGTTCTAAGTTTAAATTCGGCATGATTTTCAGAAGAATTTTGAATATGTACTTGCAAAGTGGAGAATTGTTTGTTTTAAATTGTAATTTAATTTGACAAACAAATAAACTGCAACGACAGTTAAGGTTACAAATGTTGTTTCGTTACTAAACCAGAATTTAGATTTCTACAATTCACAATTCTACAAGTAGTTACTTAAAAACAAATTAATTACGGAGCGATTGCACGATACTACCTTTTCATTTTGTTGTTATTGATCTAAATGTGTAATGTTTATGAAAGCATCTAACGAAATTGCATCTGGGATGCATTGAACAGACAAGGGGCAGCACCCAAGGTTAATAATCCCATCAAGGCTCAATACTATGGTTTCAAATATAGAGTACTACATAATGGAAACTTGCTGATCCTTTTGATCCGCCTCAGGTGTGCGCCAAGGCTGTTTGCTGTCACCAATCTTGTTTTTGATAGTACTGAAAGATGTCCTCAGCAGTGCTCTAGACTCTACAAATCGTTGCATTCAATGAACAGCTTTCTTAACACAAATCTTGAGAAAGAATTTGTTCTGTAAATATATGAATAAATTTTCGGGTAGGTCGAGCTCCGCCTCAGCATTTTTGAATATTGCTCTCCACAAAATCGTATTCGACTCCAAAAAATAACTTCGCATTGCTAATCCAATCTTTCACTAGTAAAAATTGGAAGTTGAGTATTTCTAAAACTTAAAATTTGAAGTTTTTTACACGTCAATTTCTGTTTTGTAATTTGTTTTGAAGGCGAACTTGTTCATTCGCCAACCATAATACCGAGACATAGGCGAAGGCGAGTCGCCAAGTAAGGCGAATCGCCAAATTTAGGCGACTCGCGAACGGTAATAGGGCTATTAATAGGGCTTTTTTACTGCTGCTGCCACAAATACAAAATTTTAGCCAATTTTACTGATTTCCTTCAATAATATAATAATAATAAAGTTTAGCTACTATATCTAATTTAGCCTTCTTAAAATTTTTTGTGGGGCACTTAAGATGGATAAAAAAGTATCGGATGCCATGATAAGTTTAATTGGAAGGTACATTTTCGTGGTACAAAATCCATTAGTTAGTTGTTCTTCTAAAATTTTAACGTTTTCGGCTGAAATTTCCACGCTTGATGACACCAAAATAATTTTCCTTCTTCAACGTTTGTCCTTCTGGAAAAATTTTAGAGTACACCACATCACGGTAGTTAATAAAGTCTTTCTTCATTTGTGTTTTTGGAACAAAATTTCGTAATAATATTTTTGTACAAAGCTTATTGTTCAGTACTTTTAGTGCAAAAAACCACAAAAAAAATTACAAGCGCAAAATGCATTAAAATGGGCAACGAGCTGCTTATACTAGTTTCAATGACCGCTACGTCATATCATCAGTAAGCTTTGTTAGCCGAAGTTTAATAGTCTTGCGTAGGTCAGTTAAGAACCACAGCAAAAAAATGTGACCATGTGCGCCAAGCTTCTACATTTTACATGCAATTGCTTTTGTAATCTCTTTGATATCACCATTTTTTGACGAGCGCTCCGTTGAATGCTTTTCTGGCGATACGAACGAAGTTGCAAGTGCTACATGTAAATATCGGCGAGCTTACCGAGAGTAATTTTTTTATTTGTTTTTGGAACACAATTTCATAATAATATTTTTGTACAAAGCTTATTGTTCAGTACTTTTAGTGCAAAAATAAGCTCTGTACAAAAATATTAATAAAGGGTTTCATTAAGCATGATACAATGTTAAATTGAAATAAAACAAAAAGTATGAATAGTAAAGAAGTTTTTTGTTGTTTAGTATGAAATTTCCTGACCTTTTTAATTGCCAATTTTTAAATTAAAACATCAGAAATCTTCATCTTACCGACGTTTCGTCAGTTTTTTGGTGACTTCTTCAGGGTATGAAATTTATTTATTTTAAAACTACGGAAACTACGTCTTCACTTAAGGAGGGGGTAGGGTTTTGGCGCTACATTTTTAGCATAAGCTTAAAAATGTTTTTTAGCGATACGGTAAAAGTAAATTTATTTATTTAAAAAGCATATAAAAGTACAATATTTAAAGGGTATTCTGTAAAAATTTAATTAAAAAATATTGGAAAATAAGCCATTGGCAGCAAGTTTCCGCGGACGCCTAAAAAAAAGGTGGTTTGCGGTGGACAAGATATCTCATCACGTTATCATCTGAAATCAAAAAAAAAACTTCCTTTAGATTATAAGTTTTTCAAGGTATTTTCGAGAGGTTTCAAGAAAATCGGTCTCGTAGTTTTCGAGAAAAAGTGTTCACCAACTTTGAAAAGTTAGTTTCGAGAAAATCACGTTTAAAGTTTTAGCACTGTCTTTTTTTTCATATACATACTTACACAGAATCATCGAGACTCAAGACACTGTATCTTCGTCAGTTTTACTCCAATCGACCACAAATTTCAACAGGATACTTTTAAGGGTTATACTATTAAATAAAACAATTGGAAAAACAAAATTTGGCAAAACCCTACCTACCCTACCTACGAATTCGTTTCTTCGTACTATTCATTTGTTTCGGACGATCCTTCCGTTTTTTTGAGAGGAATTTCATACGAAAACGAGTTCGAGACGAATTCGTAACGGAATCCGTTTCGGATTCGTTTTTTGTTCATAGAACGAATTTTCATAAAAAATTAATTTTATTTAAAAAAAAAAATTAAATTTATTATTTAATATGCAAATTTTAAGACTTTATTGCATATAATTTTATTTTATTATCAAATTAAATTTTACTTATGATTTACAAATTTCCAAAGTCAGGCTCGAACCCATGTCCCAGCGATTCATAGTCATGCGCGCTACCTACTAGGCTACCTGCCATATATTAAAATATATGTCAAAGGCGAATGATATCTTCTCTCATATGATACGCTTTATTTACAAAAAACGAATTCGTTACGAATTCGTTACGGACTTCAAATACGAATTCGTTTCGAATTCGTTTTTTGTTTATATAAAAAAAAAAATTTAATGTCTTAAGCGACTTTTTTTTGAAATTTCAAGTTTTTCCAAAAATGAGTAAAAAATTTTATAAAATTTTTTGAACTTTTAAGCAATTTTAAGTCAGTGTTAATTTCAGTGTTAAAAAAAATACATGTGTTTTTTTCGACTTTTTAAACATTTCTAATTCGATTAAGACACATTTTTTTTTGGAAATTTTCCATTGAAAATTTTTTCGGGACTTAGAAAAATTTGATCTGTTTTATGATCAAAAAACGAATTCGAAACAGATTCGTTTTATGAACAAAAAACGGATTCGTATTTGAAGTCCGTTACGAATTCGTTTTACTTACAAAAAACAAAATTCGCAACGATTTCGTTTTATGAACAAGAAACGAATTCGAAACGTTTCGAATTCGTTTTATGACCAAAAAAAGAATTCAAAACGAATTCGTATTTGAAGTCCGTTACGAATTCGTTTTATTTACAAAAAACTGAATGCGCACAAACGAATTCGCGTCCGTTTTTGTGCCTATTGGGAAGCAAAAACCTATAAAAAACTACTTCACACACATTCTAACGAAATGCGCATGATAAACAGTAAACTGTGTTCGTAGAACATTAGCGCACATAACAACACAAGTCGTGGCAGAGAATCTCTGCCATCCAACAGAAAAAAAAACAAATATAGGTACGTTTGTCAAAAAATTCGCACTTCGACAATGCAGCGCAGCGCTGTTTAAAAATGTTTGACTGAGAAAACTGTGATGTTTGCTCTGAATTTATTGAACAAGAAATTTAAAATTGTAAAAGTAAAATTGTTTGGAATAAAAAAGAAATAATAATAAAAACTTTAAAAAAATTTAAAAAAGATATTAAAAAAATATAAAAAAAAAAAACAAAAAAAATAAAATGGGATCTCAGTCTATCACGTTCCCGTCGTGGTCCTGGAAAAAACTAAGAATAGGCATTCATATTTGATCAACACATACACGTTGAACACCCAGCTGAAAACGCCACGACACGCCACTGGCCAGCAAACAAGCTCAGTATTTCTTCAATCCGTGGCTTGGTTGATTGATGAAAAGGTAGTTAATTTTTTAATATATCTTTTTAATTTTATACATGGGCTTATCCTGAAAATAGTCAACCAGAAGTGAACATTTTAAGTTACTTTATATTCTATTGAAATAATCAAAATGTTAGAACTTACGTTTTTCCCTTATTCTATGAATAATGTACAGTTCTATAGTCTACTGAGCACATGAAACTTTTTGTTTTCCTTTAAATTGTTTTTGTCCTGGCCGTTATGCTTGTAAACCAAAATGCTCGCTTTAAATATTTCTTCGACATTTCGCATCAACAGTACGAAGTTTCATGAATGACGTTAACATATGACGAATGCATATGAAAGGCAATGAATTACAAATCTATATAAATAAAATGATAGCCGTTTTCGATGAACGGGATTCACGCAAAATCTACTGAATCAATATCGGCGCTTAGTCTTAATATAGAATTAAAGTTATCACGATATTCCTCTTAAATAGCAAAATATTAAAGTTTTAAAATTGCTAAAAAAAAATGAATTTCACACATAGAAAGAAGCATGTAAGCATAACAAATCGTTTAATGGCAAGTTAGTGGGTTAGTAAGGGTGTGTGCGTTTTATTTTTATATGGCAATGCAATGGAAGACAAAAAACGTAATTTTATTCTCGCTCTCATTCTCAATTTGTCAACGCAACAACGCGGAATTTTTGAACAATGAAGAATGAAAAAAAATTACAGTAGGTTCACACATAGAAAACACACATGCTGTCCTACATGGCATGACAACATGTGTGACTGTCAATATTGCTTTGAGTTCACATTATCGAGCATGCCATCAAACATCAATTTAAAATGCAAAATGTTCACTAGGCTTGACAGTCAGTTCAAACAGGTTGTATGGTTGGACAAGACAACAGGAAAATCAACAATTTTTGAAATCCATCCAACACGTGTGTCAAGCTGTCATTCCTAGAGTTCGCATTATCGAACATTGATGTTGTCAAGCCATGTTGGACAGCATGTGTGATAATGTGAACTGGGCTAATTGAATGTGTTAGTTAGGCTTTGTTGTTTGTCTTTCACATGACAAATGCAATGGTATATTTATGGAAAAGAAAACAACAACTCTAGATCTGTGGAGAAGAATCAAAATTGACTGTAGTTCTATTTAAACAAAAATTAAATTGTTTGCCTTCACAGAAAAAACAAGCTACGCGTACCAAGTCGCGGGCATCTGCTAGTAGTAAATAAACACGAACTATTCATTACGTATCTCTGACTCGGAGGAATCGATAAAAGAGCTATTTTTATTATAAAGTTGCATTTTTAAAAAATTAAAGTATATTTAAACAATGTTAAACGTTCTTGTATTCTATTCCCCATAGCTTTTGTGATATTCCTTTTCCAAAAATGCTTGAATTTAATTTTAAAATACATACTCATAACTTTTTCAAAAAAAAAAATTTTTAAGTTTAAATATGTGCGAAATTGACCTTAAGATAAGCACTAAACAATATATAAGAACACAAAAATATTAGAGCAAAAAAGGGCGGGAAAGCTACCTAGCAGGGTAAATAATTTTTAAGTGATTAGACATCGTGCAAAATATATGTATGAAAGAAGCAGACGAACGTAATGTCAAAAAGCTAGAACTCACCCATACTCAACGTTTGGCCGGCACTAATATCATTTAAGGAGCATTTAAATCAGAGATTAAAATGATATTTTGTAAATTTGTTTTCAAAACATTCCTACTGAGTTACTTAGTTGAGTTATGTCGAGGGCTACCTCTAGATCTAAGATTTAGGGCTACCAGATGACCTGCTTGCAAAAGTAGCACATTTGTAAAATTTTAGAACTTTCAAAAACACAAACAAATTTCGTAATGTATACAAAAAAAAAAAGTCCCCATTTCTACTTTCCCATAGCACTAATAAAAAACATCATTATTGCGTTTCCATAAAACATTTTTTGTAAAATATAAAGGTCGTAACTTCGAAAGTAGTGAAAAGTAGCGCATTTTAACCAAAAGTAGTACATTTCAAGTGAAAAGTAGCAAAGTAGCACTTTTGCTACTTAAGTATGCCATCTGGTAGCCCTATCTAAGATGAGCGATGTTATCATGAAATCGGTAACCATCATGCTGTCTAGTCTCTACAGTCTTATAAGCTTTGACTGTACGGTATTTTATTTAGCTTATTGCATTAAAAATCATCGTGGTGCTTGGCATTCTTGACGAAAGAAATATTAAACCCAAGAGTAAATGTGCTCTTCTTCTTTTTGTTAAAATAATTATGTTGATATTTTCGGGACTTATATTTAACCATGTTTTCTTACACTTTCTAGCTAGAAGTGTATAATTAGTGGAACGTAGCTTCAAGACGCCATAGCTATTTTAAATCTATAAGCCAAACGGAAAAAATTAATTAAAGTTACTACATAATGTTCGTTCTTCAAAAAATCATAAAAAATTAATTTGTTTTAAAAAACATTGTATATTTTATACTATTATTTACTATACACATAAATAAACCAAAGATTAACTTAATAAATCTTGCGTTTAAAGTCGTTTCCTTGTTGTTTTTTCAGATACAAAACTGAGCTATGTCGTCCATTCGAGGAGGCAGGTGAATGCAAATATGGAGAAAAGTGTCAATTTGCCCATGGATACCATGAGCTAAGAAACTTGCAAAGACATCCAAAGTACAAAACCGAATATTGTAGAACTTTCCACAGCGTGGGTTTCTGTCCTTATGGACCTCGATGTCATTTCGTTCATAATGCTGATGAAGCGCGTGCTTTGCAGCAGCAACAACAAACAAAACAACAAAATCATTCCAATTTGAATCATTGTACTTCGACGTATTCGTTATCTCAACAGCAAGATCACAATGGTGTTAAACATTCGCTGCCCTTGAGCCCACCACTTAGTATGTCTACAGGATCTGACCGTGAATCACCAACTGGGTCTCTCTCTCTAAGTCCGACAAACTCGATGACTAGTTTTCCATTTAATGAGCAAATTACTTCAGATGATTCCGCTTTTCAAACTACTTTGAATTATGTAAATACACCACCTGAAAGTCCTAATGCTTCAATGTCACCAGTTAACACCCCACCGCCACCACAACCATGCATGAAACCAATCACTCAACAGAGCAAGCAAATTCTGCAAAAAAGTACTTCGAGCCCACCAATTGCTATCATCAGGAATGTCAGCAATCACTCAACCAAAGCTATTTCCTCTTCATCTTCAAATGCTGATGATGCACGCCTTCCAGTTTTTAATCGATTGAGTTCAGCTGTGGATAATATACCTACTTCAGCCTTATAATTTGATAAAATCTCAACTTGCACAATATTTAAAATTCTAGTTCTTGTTAGGTTACAAATTTTATATATACACACTGCTAAATTATTTAAATTATATATACATATATACTTATTTATACAATTTGCATTAAATATCTCATTATCCACATGTGGGTATAAATTTAGACGGGGTTTTTATAAATATTTCTGGAAAAAAATGGATGTTAAAAATAATGCATTTATAATATACATTCACTATATAATTATTTTATGTTAATAATATATACAAATTATATTTTATGTAATTATAAGAATCTTGTGTTTTTTATACTTCTATTTACATTTTATTGAAAATTTATGTCATAAATAAACTTTCTGGTAAAAAAGTTTAAGCGCAGTAGAAATTTGTGAATGTGTATTGAAATATTGTGAACATTTAGACTAACTATAATATATTCAAATATGAAATCGCAAATATAAGAAAATATTTATTTTTTACTGCTTAATAGATAAGAAAACTCGACAAGAAGCGATATTATAATTCTCAAAGTGCCTTACTATTAGTTTAAAATTATTATTTATAAAAATTTATATTTTGGTTTTTTTCATTATACTTAGCAATTTAAATAAGTCTTCCTCATACATAGTTAAAACACACTATGTTTCTTAATTATGCTTCCATTTATACCTTTGCTTACTTTTTTTTTAATAAAATAATGCTTATTTGAAAAAAATAGTTTCCTTTATATAGGTTAGGTTAGGTTTCCTACCTAGCCTTCCTTTATATAACTTATAAGGATATTAGAATGGCGGAATTTTTTCTTTTTCTCATTACACTATAATATTTAAACACTTCAATATCTATTTTTAGCTTTTAATCTGATATTAACTTTTGGCCTGTTAAAATAAAACGGTGTTCATCAGGATCTGACCCAAGATTTCCTTTTAGAGGAAGCTCTCCACAATTTTTATTCTGAAATGCTTGTAGCCAAGTAAGAAGGTAAGATTGCTTCAATTTGAATCACGCTGTTTTCCTTTTCGATAAAAACTTGGTTTCGGAAATGTCGAAATTATTTCATGCCTTACACTTAGGCAGAGGTACACCTCAGGGCGGAGTACTCTCCCCTCTGCTCTGGCTGACTGTAATAAATACTGTTCTCAACCAGCTTATACAAGATAGGGTGAAGGTCGTTGCTTATGCGGATGATGTGGTCGTGCTAGTATCGGCCGTTTTCCGACGTGATTAGTAACATCATGGAATGAGCTTTGACTAAGCTTTGCTCTTGGGCCACTAGGTGTGGTCTGGGGGTAAACCCAGCAAAAACCGACCTGATGCTCACTACAAAAACCAAAATTCCGCTATTTGATCTTCCCCGGCTTGAAGGACAAACTCTTTCACTTTCTAAAAAAGGAGTCATTCTAGATCCAAAACTAAATTGGAAAGACAACATCGAATAGCGAGCAAAGAAAGCGTGTGTAACTTGCTATGCCTGTGCCTTAGCAAAAAATGGGAGCTTGAACCAAGAATGGTACTTTGTATGTACACAGCCGTGGTGCGCACAATCCTTGCCTACGGCTGTTTAGTATCGTGGCCGGCCATTAGTAAGGGCTACAATCAGAAAAAATTAGCTAGGGTGCAAAGAGCTGCTTGCGTGGGCGCGACGGGGGCTATGAGATCTTGCCCTACGGAAGCCCTAAATGTCCTCTTACACCTAGTGCCTCCTAATATGTTCATTAAAGCAACCGCGTCCTGTAGTGCGATCCCACTGATAGAAGCCGGCTGTTGAGTAGCGAAGCAATACGGACATTGCTCCATCCTCGGCTCACTGCGAAACGAACTGGCTAACATTTCAACCGATTACATCAGCCACACTCTCAACTTCAAGAAAAACTTTAAGGAGAAGTTTCCGGAGAGGGTTCAATGAGATGAGGGCACTATTAATCTTAATTTCGAAACCACCATATACACCGATGCACTAAGGTCAAACAGCACACTTGTCTGGCCAAAACCCAATTTATACAAGTGTCGCTATTTAATTTTTGTTAATGTAGTGTAACGGAGAATACCTCAAAATAAACAAAATTGCATTTGGTTTTTGGAAAAAATAATTTACCGTTTTCTAGCGACGTGTCAAAGTTGATGCATTTGCTTTCTACAATGATAACGCAAAGTGGTGATTTTTACTATTGTGAAGTAATTTAAATAATTTGTTTTTTTTTTTTAAATAAAAATGGAAAAAAATTGATGGTGTATTATGTGATTTAACTTAAAACATTTATGTATACTCGTATCTTAGTTTTCTGTGAAAAAAAATCTACAATTTAAATGAGACCCCTGAAGCTCGTTTCTGTAACTCGTAACGATCGCAGTTACCGACTCATATTACCGATTTGACGTCACTCTCACCTGCACTGTTTCTGTAAAGATTTGAATCGACTTCGGTTTCAATTTATTCGTTTCAAATCGGTAAGTTGTCATATTCTCCAATTTCATTCCAATAGAACCTTTTCAAAAAGTGTTTCTGTAAGAAATGTGAATCGATTTAAAATGTCAGTTTTGTCACTGACTCTCCAGTAAGTGAGAATTTTACCGATTCTAATAAATGTCAGTAATGTTGTTTAAATATGAAGAAACAAGTACTCAAAATAAATTTTTAAAACCGGGTACTTTAGCTAAAGTTGAATTTTTTACTGATTATAATCTTTTTGTTTATTTTAGAACATTTTAGTTTCCAAGATAATGTGTTTTAAAACTAAAACGTATATACATAACAGTCAGAAACTTAAACAAAAAAAATATTTGTTAAAGCAACGCAAAAGTAACCGGTTGCAAATATATGTTTACTTTTCATTTCACATCACTAAGTGTCAAATTATTTCCGTTTCTGAAAATAATTCTAAATAAAATTTGAAAAGTAAATAAACAAATGTAAATAAACAGCTGTTATTTGACTCAATTTCACAACGTCTCTTCTCAATTTGTGTTCTTTTCCATCACGGACCAAATTTTTAACGATTTGAACGTACAGAAACATCAGCTGTCACGAAATCGGTAACTCAGGATCGAAAGAGTTTGACGTCACACAAATCGGTAACTTGTCGATTTTTTTTACAGAAACGAGCTTCTGATTTGTCAAAATTTTTTAAATTTCCAACTTTGTGTAAGCTTTTAAAATTTTGTCGGGATTTGTTTGTCTTATGACACCCTAAATTAGTAAGATGTTGCTATTGTGAGTGCTATTTAGAAATTTGGATGCCCGATTTTGCACGCTTTTTTTAATGAATTTCTTTGTCAGGTGACTTATTCTTCCGAAATTCGGATTTATTCGAAATCTGGTTGCAAAAGACATACAAAAAGGAAAAAGAAGAGGCTGTTTTCAATTACTTATTGCAAAATACTGAGAATGTTACTAGTCCAAGTTATTTGTGGCAAAGTGATCATAATTTTTGCAATAGAGCTTACGAAAAATGAGTAAAAAGCCACTGGAAGTTGCCTGTTTTCCAACAGCAAAATATTACTTGGCTCAAGTACAAAATACATGCAGGTTACAAGTGCCAAAATCGCAAATCAGAAATGAAGATGATAAAAATACAGTATCTAAAAAAAAAATGAAAGAAAGATTTAAATAATTAAAAAGAAATACATAAATAACAAATTGTTGTGACGACGTACGATAATTTTTTAATTACATTCAAAATTCAAAACAAACGTACATATATGGTAAATAGAAATTGACTTTTTTTTGCGTAGTTTTTAAACTGGCTTTCTTTGAATTTCTTTCACGTTGTAGATGTCGGGAAACCCAGTAAAGATTTTTTTTGCATATGATGCTATCAATGACCAGTCTAAAGTAGCAAATGCTCGTTTGTTATGAAAGGTAATCATGCTGGGAATCTCGGTCGCCATATCAAACGAAAACATCCTGATTATCATCGAAGTATTACTGAGCTGATGGATAGCCAACCATCTACATCTGGAACCATTAAAAAACTTAAAACTAAAGTCGAAAATTTCGATTCTATTGAAAATTATTTTAACTTAATCCAAATTAATATGACAACAAAATGTTTCACTGATGCCTGTGTTAAAGGCGGTACACACTAGCGATCATGTTCGTCAGTTTTGCTCAAATTTCTGTTGCTTGAGTGTATGGCCACTCTTTTTCGTCAGTCAACAGTCAACCACAAAAATTTTTGTGGTTGAGTGACAGTCAGCGGCCATATTTGTTTTTGACTGCTAGTGTGTACCGAAAAGCGTCAGTCAAGCTAAATCATTGAATCGGCAACATGGATGCTGAAAGTGATTTTTTGAAAGAATTTATTTGTTGTTATGAAATGCAACGTTGCCTCTGGGGCATAACAGAGTACATGATAAGTGAAATTAAAAATTATTCATATGAAAAATAACTAAAAATTATGAGAAAATATAAAAAAAATTGTACTTTTGAAGACGTTAAAAAAAATTAACAAAATTCGGTCGTCCTACAGACGAGAATTAAAAAAAAAAGAAACAATATGAGTATTTTGGGGCCGGTTTTGATAATATTTATCAACCAAAAGTGTGGTGGTTTGACTCGTGCAAATTCCTGCAAAAATATAATTAATGGGAATATTTTTTGCGAGTGGCAACCCATCGCTTTACCCATTTACTCCTTTTTTTACGGGTATTGTTTTGGTAATCTTGCGCGATAATTAATAACGCGCACCCAATTAATAACGCGCACCCAATTTTTTTATTTCTCATGTTTATGAGTCAAATTTTACAGCTTGAATGGCGGTTTGAGCTTCAAACATGAATGATAGTTTGACCGCTGCGAACAATCATTCAAAACTGATGAATTTTTGACTGACGAACATGATCGCTAGGTTTGTACCCCCTTTTAAGCTAGTTACAGTTCATGGACTACCGTTTACAATTGTCAAAGATTCCGGGATGCTCGATATTATAGAACCCAAAATGAAGACCCTAAAACTGACTATAAATTCACAAAACATTAAAGATCTGGTAAATAACAAATCACTGGAAGTTATAAATGCAATCAAGACGGAAATTGAAAGAAAGTTGATATCTATAAAAATTGATTCCGCTTCCCGGTTTGGTAGAAGCGTAATTGGTATAAATGGTCAGTACATAAGCAATGAAATAATTCATTTGAGAACCTTGGCAATGTACGAAGTTAAAGACCGGCAAACAGCAAATTACATTAAAAATGGCATAGTTGAAGTAATCGAATCTTATGGCATAAAATTAAATCAAATTTACTCGGTTACATCTGATAACGGTAAAAACATGATTAAAGCGACTGAACTCTAAGGAAATGAGTTTGAACTTCCTGATTTTGAAGAGGTTGAAGATGAGAAAGATGAATCAAATGGAAATGAAGGATTAGAACTCTTGTCTAGTTTATACAACAATATAATTCATTTTAGGTGCATAGCTCATACTCTCTAGTTGGCAGTTTATGACACAATATCTACAGTTAATATTAATACTACTAAGTGCACAGATTTTTCTAAAGGGCCAAATAGACGTTCATGCGTGCATGATCAATAAAATGACGACGCCATCATGATTTCCACACACACCATTCATGCACGCATGTTCGATATCATTTTTGGTTGAACTTTTAACGTGTTGACATTATGACGTCACAAGCATGTGCGGCAATTAAAATTGCATTTAATATTAAAAAAAAGTATGAAATGAGTTTAATCTAAGCTCAAAAAATCTATAAAAATGTATTTTAAAAAACAAAGTTCATACAAAAGTTTAATTATTTCATCTAATTATTTTTAGTGCATAATATTTCTAATTTCTTTTCCGCACTCATTGTCACCTTCTTCGTCAAAAAATCATGTAAACTGAGCTAAGTTCAGCACACACTATCATGCATGCATGATCAATCAAAAAAATATCAAAATATGTTAATATTGCTCATGCGCATGACCAATCAGTCAATCAGCCACCTACACGGTCAGTTTGCATGATCAATCACTTGATTCATCATGCACGCATGAACGTCTATTTGGCCCTTAAGAAGCTGAGAGCGCCTATTAAAGCTTGTTTGGTCAAAAGATTAGGCTTAAAAAAAGCAAAGCTTGACTGTCCAACTCGGTGGGATTCCACTTTCGATATCCTCCAACGCTTATTAGATCATAAAACTTGCTCAGATGCCAAAGATCTTGAATTAAGTATGGATAACAAAATGTGGGAGTTTATTTCAGATTTTGTTGAGATTTTTGACTGCGTTAAAAAGGTGCAGATGAACTTAGGAGATTTTTACGGGCTGTGTTTGAAATTTATGTTTGACTTGGAGAAACAAAAATATAAAAAATTAGGTGCAGATCTGTACCAAAATGTTCGAATACGTGAAAAATCGTATATTGATAATGAGCTTTTTAATGCTGCTGTGTATTTAGATCCTAGATTTAGACTACTACTTAATGATGAGAACATTTCCGAAGCTCAAAATACAAGCTTACAACTGAAAATGTTAACGACACAAGTGTAGTAGTGTCTAATTTCGAAGATGAAGGAGCCGACATGATAGAAGAGCTGCTAAAGAACAAGGAAAAGAATTTAACATCAATAAATGTTAACGAATGTTAACTTATCCCAGGATTTCTAAGGAAAAAAAGATTTTAGAATTCTGGGAACAAAAAAAAATTGATACACCTTTATTGTTTGAAGCTGCTCAGGTTATATTAGCTGTTCCAGCAACTCAAGTCAGTGTCGAGAGGACTTTTTCTGTCTTGAAGTTTGTTTTAGTTCCGCAAAGAGTGCATCCCTCCGAAGAATCACTAGAGAATATTCTACTTGTGCGCTTAAATGAAATTTTTTTTCGAAAATAAAATAACACTATTAAATAAAACTAACAGTTTCATGTTAAATTTTTTTATTTTTTCGGAAAAAAGTTCAATTTTTTTATTTTTTTGGAAAAAAATTGAACCTGAACCCGGTCCCACTACATTTGAATGCATTGAACCCGAACCCGCACCCAAAATTTTTAGGGTTCGAAAGCCTGACCGAAAGTAGGTGGTTTTGGGAGTACAACACTGATGGCAACACTTCGTGCCAAGTTTTTGCGGAACATAAATGTTTTCCCAAATTACCAGCATTGATTAGGGCTTGATATGTCACCTAAAAATAATTTTAACAAGCATGTCTTGTCAACTTCCTTTAAATGTAAACAAATTTCAAGCTTACTGCTTTGAAACCGCAAAAATTATTCAAAACATGTATTCCTGACTCCCAATGACAGCAACTTTACACAAAATTCTTAATCATTCAAAGGATATTATAGAGGGTTTTGTTTTTCCTATTAGTTGTTTTGGAGAAGAATCAGCAGAGTCTCGACACAAATTATACAAATCTGATAGACTACATCATGCACTCAAAAGTAGCCGCGTTAATACACTTTTAGACGTGTTTCATAGAGACATGGACACATCAGATCCAATAATTTGTTCGCTGGCTTTAAATAGACGCGGACTAAAAAGCGTCTCCAACTTCCGACAGTAGTGACCCGATTATTAAGGTGTGAAATCCCAGTCGCAGAACTTAACTTAACAAGCTATGAAACATGCGAGAATGAAGAAGAGGCAGATGAAATTGGGGAAAGCGAAATTTTAAATTCAATGTATTTAAACATTTTAACTAATTTATCTTTAGAAAGTTGTGAGGATGGAAGTTGGCCCTCTGTTCCATCCTCAAAATACAGGCACCGCGACATGTGAATACAGCACTATCGCATGCGCCGCCACATCACCGCAGTATATTTTTATGCATTTTTACGTTCTTTATATTAAGTTATTACATATTACATTATTACCAGTATAAACATTTATTACTAAGAAAAAAGGTGTTAGACAACTGAATTATATTATATATGGGTGTTTTTTTTAGAGGTTTGTTTTTCGAATAGAGATAAAACTGGCATTTTATGGTCAAATCTGGCAACTCTAATGTCATTTATGTTCAGTTTGGTTTGCCATTTCATCATGAACAGGTTGATAAAAGAACAACGCTTGCAAATCGTGCAAATTTATTTCGAAAATAATGGTTCAGTTCGCGAAGTTTACCGCAAGCTCCGTCCATTTTATGGTCGACATAATCGACCATCAGAGCAATTAATTCGGTTAACCATGGGTCGTTTTCGCACTACGTTTACTCTATGTGATAATACGCATCCGCAGAGACGTCGAACAGTGCGCACCGAAGAAACAATTGCCGCTGTAGAACAAAATGTTGAAGAGGACCCGAATGAATCGATTCGCCACCGTGCACAGCAATTGGAGTTTTGTCCATCAACTTTATGGAAGATTTTGCGCAAAGATCTTGGCTTGCGACCTTACAAGATCCAGCTTGTGCAAGAATTAAAGCCGCGAGACCATGCAATGCGTCGTGATTTTGGTGTATGGGCCGAAAATGAGATTGATCTCGATGCTGATTTTCATCGCAAAGTTTTGTTCAGTGATGAGGCTCATTTTTGGTTGAATGGCTACGTCAACAAGCAAAATTGCCGCATTTGGAGTGAAGAGAATCCACATGAGACCCTTGAGACGCCATTACATCCACAAAAACTGACTGTTTGGTGTGCTCTATGGGCTGGTGGAGTCATTGGGCCATACTTCTTCCGAAATAATGCTGGAGAGTCAGTTACCGTTAATGGAGACCGGTATAGAGCCATGATAACCGACTATTTTGTTCCCGAATTGGATGGCATGAATGTGGATGAGTTGTGGTTCCAACAAGACGACGCTACATGCCACACAGCGCACGTCACAATCAATTTATTGAAGGAAACATTCGATGAGCGCATAATTTCGCGGAATGGACCTGTCAATTGGCCACCAAGATCGTGTGATTTGACACCATTGGATTATTTTCTTTGGGGATATGTGAAGTCGCTCGTCTACGCCAACAAACCAGAAACGTTAGGGGACTTGGAAGCCAACATTCGTGGCGTTATTGCCGACATACGGCCCCATATGCTCGAAAAAGTGGTTCAAAATTGGACCTGTAGAATTGGCTTTATTCGAGCCAGCCCCGGCGGCCACATGCCCGAAATCATATTTAAACATTAATGGCATAAAATTATCCTTCCAATAAAGCCAAATTGATGGACATTAAAACGATTTTCTTGTGTTTTATTTCAATTCGAAGCTCTATGCCTCTAAAAAAAAACACCCTGTATAATATAATTATAAGCAACGCACATGTGAAAAACTAATTATCGTAGTTGGCATAAGAACGTAAATTAGTAATTAAGACTTTAGGTTAAGTTATCAAACTATCTGGCACCACCAACCGAAACAGCTGTTGTGACAGATAATAAGAACCAGCTGATGTAATCGACACCAGCAAAAGGTTGGGTGTTAAAAGCAGGTCACAATTTTTTAGTCATTCAACTGGGGACCACCAGAGCCAGCAGTCGCAGTTCACAGCCTACAGTGGTAAATTATACATAACTAACCAAATTCTTCTTTTCAGCTGTGAGCTAGCTTGACGGTCGTTGTACATTTGACCACGCAAGTGCGCTTTCGGGTTTTCCCGAGGTACTTGTGAGTAAGAACTCGGTGCAATCGTCAAACTGGTAACATAGCGTAGGAATTGCGTGAAGGGGGGTTGCTGTTGGATTCAAACGCATGAGTGTGTTTTCGGGTTTCCCCGAGGTGCTCATGCGCTAGAACGCGACAGATAGAAAAAAATCAGTACACGTACACAGGCAGGGACTAGTTTTGGTCTGGCGGTTGTTGACGCGTTCAACCAAACAAGTACGCTTTCGGGTTTTCCCGAAGTACTTGATTGCGAGAGCTCAGCGCAATCACAGCGGCAGCGATTAGTTTTTATCAGGCGATTGGTGACGTGTTCAACCAAACAAGTACGCTTTCGGGTTTTCGCGAGGTACTTGATTGCGAGAGCTCAGCATCAATCACAGCGGCAGCGATTAGTTTTTATCAGGCGATTGGTGGCGTGTTCTACCAAACAAATACGCTTTCGGGTTTTCCCGAAGTATTTGATTGCGAGAGCTCAGCATCGGTCACAGCGGCAGGGACAAGTTTTTTTATCAGGCGGTCGTTGACGTGTTCAACCAAACAAGTGCGTTTTCGGGTTTTCCCAAGGTACTTGATTGCGAGAGCTCAGCATCGGCCACTGCGGCAAGGTTTAGTTTTGATTTCTGGCGTTCGTTGACGTGTTCAACCAGGCAAATACGTTTTCGGGTTTTCCCGAAGTATTTGATTGCAAGAACTCAGCAACGATCACAGCGGCAGGGACGAGTTTTTTGGTTTAGCGGTTGTTGACGCGTTCAAACAAACAGGTACGTGTTCGGGTTTTCCCGAGGTATTTGTTTGCGCGAGCTCAGCATCGCCGTCCCACCGAGATTTTGTGCTAGAGCATAGAAATTACGCATAAAGGTTGAGGCTAGGAGCAATCGCATGAGTGTGTTTTCGGGTTTTCCCAAGGTACTCATGCGCCAGAACGAGGCAAAAACAAAGACTTAGTGCCAGCAGAAGTCAAGTCAGGCGTAAGTGTGAAGAGAAAGGGAACACCCCGGGTGACACTAGAGGCGGAACAGGAGCATCTCTCGCGCTAGAGTAGCAATAAGTATTTCATTATCTATTAATTAATAATTAATCTATACCTTTCTCAGCTAAGCGAAATAAAACATATTTTATTTGAATTTAATTTATGAACAATAAAATTATTTAAAAATCCGAAAAAAACTCAGCTCGTGTTTGTTTTTTTTTTTATTGAAAGAAAGAAAGATTAGCCAACCTGAGAATACAAATTTTCTGTAACCGAACTTTGGACACCGGCGAACCAAAACCCCGGCCGGAAGATTCGTCACAAAGTGATGCTTAAATAAACGTTATGTATTTTTTAACCTAATACTACAGTCTTAAAATAAAAACACATCTTTTATTTCATTAATTATGGAATTTTAAAAAATTTAGCACGTGCCATTTTTGACCCGGTAGCACAAGGGTTAAAATTTTTCTCAGAGTTCTTCTTTTAGCCTAGAGTCAACATAAAAAATACATTTCTAGTTAATCACCATGATAATATAGCCGTTATTAGTTTTGGCCAGTGAAATGTGCTAATTGACCTATAGTGCTATGGGTCAAAGATGGACTGCGGGGTAGGTGCCGGGGTCTACTTAAAAGATAGATAAATTTGTCAATCTATTCGTTTACCTAACTCAGCTAGCGTTTTCCAATCAGAAGTTTTTGCTATTCTGGGCGCCTGCAGATTACGATAAAATCTAAATTAGTAGAGCAATGCAGGAGGGAATTAGCTGGGTTGGGGCGTCAGCTTGAAGTAACTTTTATATGGGTTCAGGCCACAAAAACCATGAGGGTAATGAAAGGGCTCTCTTGATGAAACTGAAACTTCAGAGCGCGACTTAAGTATTTGCTTTGAGCAAATAACAAAAAAATAAAAGATTCCAATTTTTACAACTTTATTGTTCCACTGATTTCTTCTAACTGACTTACAAAAATTTTGTGTGTGTTCTCTTTACTTTAAATTGTGTATGAAAAAAATTAAATAATCAAATTACAAGCTGCATATAAATAAATTAAATAAAATAAAATAAAATAAAAGAATGTGTTTGCTTTTTATGGCTGGGAACTAAAGGTAAGCAAATTAACCATTTAACTGCAACGTCAGCGTCTGGTAGATTTCCTGGCACGTTGCAGTGGAATGTTGTTGGTCCGTTGTTTTAGGGTAATGTGAGTCCTCCCTCCTTAGAATGAAGCGAGGGCCATCGAAGCGGATTTCCTGGCGTGGATAGTGGTATCTCCGTTATTGTGTGATTACTGTTGATACGCATACTGAGACTCCTGGCAATGTAAACTAAAATGATAAACAAAATTATGGTAAGGGTCAGCGTCAACGCATAAGCGTAGTTGGTTCTTGAGTAAGTATCTTCTTGGATAATATCTATAGCTTCTTTGTTGTTGAAATGGTATTCTTTTAACTTCTGCAGACTAATCGACTCTATTGTTCGTTCCACCTTTATTTTGTTGAGAGTGGTTGGAAATATGTGTACCTCGTCCCAGTGTATGTTGAGTTTGTCTTTGTAAATTATGCCGTTGATTTCAACATTACATTCTTTGTAATGGATTAATATGTTGCCGTTGACGTTCTGAATATTTTGCCCACATGTAGAATATACTTTTATCGATCGGATGTTGATTAGAAGTATGTAGTTTTCTTCTGGTTGTGTTATCGATTCATGATATCCAGCATCCGTTAACACACAGTTAGCAGGTTCATTGCGTAATATTTGGCCAATACAAGATTCGTTGACTGATTCTTGGTGATACGTTTGTTCACAATAGAACGTTCCTTCTATCTTAGGGCAATGCTCATGAAAATAACGAGCATTATCCTTGTTTAACAGAACAAATGGCTTGGTTATGATTTGCATAGTTTTATTAATGGGTAGTGGAACTATGTGGAAATAGGAATATTTATCTTGGGATATTACTGGGATTATTATGTTGAATATTATATTGGTTCCATTGTGGTATGCTTGCAGTCCAAGTAGTTCATATATGTGTTCGTCCGATTTTATGTCTATTGATTGTTCGTCAAAGCTGCGTCAGGGTTTAAAATAAATTTTGGGATAATATTCAATTTCGCTGTCATTATTGATTCAGCGATATTTGTTATATGGTCAGATAGCAGATCAATATTATAATTAATTTGCCCAAGGTATTGTGTTTGGTATAATATATCTTCGTTTAATTTTAGTCTATTTAACGTTTGTTGTTTATATTTGTTTATGAAGTTCGCTATTTCGGTTTGTTCGTAGTTAATGTGCCTAGTTATATTTTCAAGTCTCTGCATCATTCCTTGGTTTAATTTTGACTGGTACTTTACATTATTTTCCAATTTTGTTTCTTTTTTATGGATTTCTTCAATAATATTATTTAAATTTTGTGCATCGTTAGCATCCATATTTCCTGATATAAATTTTATCATCGAACCTAACCCATTAATTAATCCCCTCTTGTTTCTGAATCTTGGCTTAAGAGAGTTGAGTTTATTCTGCACTTCATTTAATTTTAATTTAGTGATGGTTAATGTATCTTTTAGTCCAGGTAAGTCATGTAATATTTTTATGGAATCAATTATACTGTCTATATTCTTTTGGTAAGAGTCCAAGTTTATTATATGTAAAAGGTTGTTATGTCCTTCTATTACTTTTGCTTTGCCCAAATTAAATGGGAGGATCGTTTGTTTTTCCGTCAGTTCATGTATTTCCATCTTTTGTCCCACCACAGTTGCTCTAAAAGGAAAATAATTGAAGGTGGATTTAGTTATTTTCTTAGTCTTGCTTTATGGAATTTTTTATTATTCGTAGTTGTAATTGTGACCTTATTGTTATCTTTTACCTTATGTTTGGAAAATCTAGGAGTGATTTTATTCCTTCTACATTCTTTCCTAAATATTGTTTCGTCAGTGTCTAAGTCAATTGGTTCATTTCTATTTTCATTAATCTTCGCTAATCTTTTAGTCACTAGTTTCTCTACAGATTTTTTTACGTCAGTATACAAGTTTGTTTGAAATTCATTTAGTTTTTTCAAATATTCGTGTTCGTTATTGAATGTAATGTCTTTGTTAAATTTGTAGGTCCTTCCATAGAAGAGTTCGTAGGGTGTTAACTTTGTAGTGGAGTGAATTGAATTGTTATATGTGATTAGACATTCTGACATGATTTCTTCATGATCGATGTCTAGTTTGTTTTCGTTCCTTTTTGCTAAAATTTTTCTATAGATTTCAGTTAATGTGGAATGTAATCATTCAACTGGGGCGTTACTACTAGTTTGCTGGAATGATGTATAATGGAGGTTTATATCGTATTGTTTGCAAAAATCTTTAAATATATTTGCGGTGAATTCAGCACCCTGATCACAGACTACTTTAGTTGGTAATCCATGTACACTTATAAAATGTTTGAGAGATTTTAATATAGAAAGGCTGTTTCTGGCAGGTAAGGTATAAGCGGAAGCAAATTTAGAAAATTTATCGATAATTGTTAGTAAATTTTTGTGATTAATTGTATACACATCTATGTGAAGAATATCTAATGGTTTAGTTGGACTTTCAGTTTGTTCATATTTTATTTTATTTCATTTATTTATATGCAGCTTGTAATTTGATTATTTCATTTTTTTCATACACAATTTAAAGTAAAGAGAACACACACAAAATTTTTGTAAGTCAGTTAGAAGAAATCAGTGGAACAATAAAGTTGTAAAAATTGGAATCTTTTATTTTTTTGTTATTTGCTCAAAGCAAATACTTAAGTGGCGCAGTCGGTAGGATAGGCTAGATCGATTTTTTTTAGTAACGGCGGTTTACCGAAAGTAAAAAAAAAAAAAGTATACAAGTGAAAATTGTATATCGGTCTTTGAATTTTAATTCAAATAAAAGCCTATTCGATTTTTTTTATAATTAAGAAAATATACAAGTGCATATTGTATATCGGTCGATTTAAGACATTGAAAACATCTAAATAATTGCTAGTGCATATTAATAATCTAAACCTAAAATAAGTGAAAAAAAAATACAACAAAATTTGAAGAATAATAAACCTAAAATAAGTGAAAGAATAATACAAAAAAAATTTTTTATAGAATAATCTTTAGAACATAAGAAAAAATAATAAAAAAAAAACAAACAATAAGTGCAAAGAAAACACATACAACAGCAACACCATAACTGGATGGAAAATTTCTTCAACTAATAAACAAAGCAACAACAAGACGATGATGTATGCAACTAGAGCCGGACTAATGTTTTGGGTATATATGTAAGTGAATAATATTGAACATTTTTCTTTAATTGTTGAATAAAAACATAAATGCCAAAAAATAAGCAAATTAAATCATCCCAGTCATTTCCCTATGCAAAGAACCTATTCAAAAATTTAAGAACTTTACCAGACATTAGAGAAGAATCACAGGACAGAGACTCACAATTAAATAACGAAATGCAACAAAATCAAGCACAAATGTCAGCAGAAATTTTCAACTCTTTACGCATTCCTGACGCAATAAAGGATTTGCCAAAATTTGATGGCAATCCCCGATTGCTACATGAATTTATTAGTAATGTGGAGGAAATTTTACTCCATATAAGAGGTATCGATGGCACACCATATGCACAAATATTACTTAGAGCAATTCGGAATAAAATAGAAGGCCAGGCGAACGAAGTATTAAATACTTATGGTACTGCCTTAGCTTGGGAAGAGATGAAAAATAACCTAATTATACATTATTCTGATAAACGTACGGAGACATCTCTAATTAGGGATTTACATTTAATAACACAGGGTTCTAAGTCAATAGAAAATTTTTATAGTGAAATAATCAAATTACAAGCTGCATATAAATAAATGAAATAAAATAAAATAAAATAAAAGAATGTGTTTGCTTTTTATGGCTGGGAACTAATGGTAAGCAAATTAACCATTTAACTGCAACGTCAGCGTCTGGTAGATTTCCTGGCACGTTGCAGTGGAATGTTGTTGGTCCGTTGTTTTAGGGTAATGTGAGTCGCGTTCACACTCCGCTAGGTATAGTTAAGAGAACATTCTCTTCGCTTTTTCTTTCCGAGGCAGCAAAGAACTGGAGGACCCTAAAAACCTATAAGACATCCGGAGCAATATGGCCAATTTACAACAATTCAAAGAACACTGAACTTCTCTCAAAGAACCGCAGTGACATCGCGAGAATCACCGCGGCTTGCAATGGTCACTGGACTGTCGGCATTCATGCTGAAAAATTAGGTATTCCATTCAACCGATTTTGCCGCAGTTGTGTCCTCCCTGGAAGTAAACTGGGTTGTGCGCAGGGATAGGTACCCGCCACGTAAAAAAAAACATTCCAATGAAGACTAAAAAAGCCTCGGATACAGATCCCCTCAACGTTGACGACCACTGCAAACGAAAAAAGGACTATGATTTAAGGATATGCACATGGAATATCCGGACCCTCAATAGGGAAGGTGCCTCTATAGAATTGGCGGATGCCCTCGGAAAAATTAAGGCTGACATCACCGCCATCCAGGAAATAAGATGGATAGGACAAGGTTGCTCTAACCAAGTAAGTTGCGATATCTACTACAGCTGACATGCGGAGAGGCGCGAATTGGGATGCGGATTCGTAGTAAGCAAAAGACTTTGCCACCATATCTCCAGGTTCACACCTGTGAGCGAAAGGTTGGCTACGATCCGCGTCAAGGCTCGATTTTTTAACATCAGCCTGATTTGCGCGCACGCCCCGACGGAGGAAAAGGACTATGCTGATACGCATGCGGCTGTGCAATGCAAAGGATGTACGCTCTGGTACGCAACAAAAGCTGGACGTTGCTAAGCTGCAATCACATCGGACGGCCGAAGCCTATTCCGCTCACCTCTCAGAACTGCTCCTTCAACCTGACTCTCTACCCGATGATGCCGGTGGACTTTGGGCGCATATATCCCACTCCATGCGCTCTGCCGCTGAGGAAGTTATTGATTTCCGACGCCCACTTTCGCGAAATCAATGGTATGACCAGGAGTGTCGCGAATCTACTGCAGTGAAAAACGCCGCCTACAAAAGAACCCTGCAGTCAGCCGCAACGCGAGCCGTGCACGAAAACTACCGGGAAAAGAGAAAGGAAGAGAGGCGCCTTTTCAGACACAGGAAACGAGAGCAGGAAAAGCACGAGCGTGAGAAACTCGGAAGTGTTACGGAGCAAGAATGATGCTCGAAAATTTTACCAACAAGTCAAGTGTAGTGAACCCACTTAATCACCATGACCACCACTAACACCTACTTCAAATTCCGATAATAAGGGAACCAAATAAACCAAACGTTCCCACCAATTCCACTTGATTTTTTCACAGTAAAACTAATCCACTCAAATTTAAATTCATTTATTTTTGATTTACGGAAATCAAAAATAAACAAATTCATATGACACTTTTCGGTCAAGTCATAAAAGTAAAATTTACGATTTACATCTGCAAGTCACATTTATTTTTCCTTTGCCTTTTTTTTGTGCTCGTGCCGCTAACGCCACTCGCACAAACAAAAGCAACAACAATTAAATGCAAGCATTATGTTTCACCCGCACGTCATTGACTTAGTGCATTCAAGGCAACGTCTTAGCCTACCTCAACTGACCACACAGAACAACAACAACAAACCCAAATGCATATTGTAAGAAAACACCCTTATGCCATATTTTCAAGGCTGGGAACAACTGATTGAAGTCAATTAGCTTTGCGACTCTTTCACACTTACCAAATACTGCATATTGAGTAGGGAAATGCTGATGCAACCGAAATTGCACGATCAGCGGGGAAATTGAATAGAGGAGGAGTCAGGGTAGAAATAACGGCAAATAGTGTTAAGAAAATCCTAGTTTATTAAGTATAAATAGTCCAACAAATTGTAAATAAAATTAATTATTATTCTGGAAGTAAACCAGTTAAGTACAATCTTGAAGTTTCTTTTAAAAAGCCTTGTGGCTTCTCTCATGATAGCTTGAGTAGCTAAAAACTCACTACAGCCTTTGTGGCTCCCTTTAAAGCCTTGCGGCTGTTCAAAAAGGCGTGTGCGCCAAAACACAAAAATACTTCCTACAAAACTCATCCTACCCCCACACAAGCGTCTGACCCAAGGTTTCAAGCCCGGAGCATCTACCTGTAAAGATGAACATGGAAATCTGGTTACGGATACGCAAGGTACATTGAGATTATGGAAGGAACACTTTTCCAAGCCGCTTGCTGGCGATGACTCCACCAATCCCGCCTTTGGAGAAATTAACCCGATGACACCAATCAACGACGATGGTGTGTACGTACCACCACCTAGTCATGACGCGGTACGAGTTGTGATCCAACGACTTAAGAACAACAAAGCGGCTGGTGCCGATGGCCTGCCTGCTGAATTGTTCAAGACCGGCGGCGATGAGCTGATAGAAGGAACGTTCTATTGTGAACAAACGTATCACCAAGAATCAGTCAACGAATCTTGTATTGGCCAAATATTACGCAATGAACCTGCTAACTGTGTGTTAACGGATGCTGGATATCATGAATCGATAACACAACCAGAAGAAAACTACATACTTCTAATCAACATCCGATCGATAAAAGTATATTCTACATGTGGGCAAAATATTCAGAACGTCAACGGCAACATATTAATCCATTACAAAGAATGTAATGTTGAAATCAACGGCATAATTTACAAAGACAAACTCAACATACACTGGGACGAGGTACACATATTTCCAACCACTCTCAACAAAATAAAGGTGGAACGAACAATAGAGTCGATTAGTCTGCAGAAGTTAAAAGAATACCATTTCAACAACAAAGAAGCTATAGATATTATCCAAGAAGATACTTACTCAAGAACCAACTACGCTTATGCGTTGACGCTGACCCTTACCATAATTTTGTTTATCATTTTAGTTTACATTGCCAGGAGTCTCAGTATGCGTATCAACAGTAATCACACAATAACGGAGATACCACTATCCACGCCAGGAAATCCGCTTCGATGGCCCTCGCTTCATTCTAAGGAGGGAGGACTCACATTACCCTAAAACAACGGACCAACAACATTCCACTGCAACGTGCCAGGAAATCTACCAGACGCTGACGTTGCAGTTAAATGGTTAATTTGCTTACCTTTAGTTCCTAGCCATAAAAAGCAAACACATTCTTTTATTTTATTTTATTTTATTTAATTTATTTATATGCAGCTTGTAATTTGATTATTTCATTTTTTTCATACACAATTTAAAGTAAAGAGAACACACACAAAATTTTTGTAAGTCAGTTAGAAGAAATCAGTGGAACAATAAAGTTGTAAAAATTGGAATCTTTTATTTTTTTGTTATTTGCTCAAAGCAAATACTTAAGTGGCGCAGTCGGTAGGATAGGCTAGATCGATTTTTTTTAGTAACGGCGGTTTACCGAAAGTAAAAAAAAAAAAGTATACAAGTGAAAATTGTATATCGGTCTTTGAATTTTAATTCAAATAAAAGCCTATTCGATTTTTTTTATAATTAAGAAAATATACAAGTGCATATTGTATATCGGTCGATTTAAGACATTGAAAACATCTAAATAATTGCTAGTGCATATTAATAATCTAAACCTAAAATAAGTGAAAAAAAAATACAACAAAATTTGAAGAA
The DNA here is from genome assembly GCA_949775025.1 of Tricholauxania praeusta. Lineage (NCBI taxonomy): Eukaryota > Metazoa > Arthropoda > Insecta > Diptera > Lauxaniidae > Tricholauxania > Tricholauxania praeusta. Next base: position 106,531,019 of record OX459028.1, read on the forward strand.
TAATAAACCTAAAATAAGTGAAAGAATAATACAAAAAAAATTTTTTAAAGAATAATCTTTAGAACATAAGAAAAAATAATAAAAAAAAAACAAACAATAAGTGCAAAGAAAACACATACAACAGCAACACCATAACTGGATGGAAAATTTCTTCAACTAATAAACAAAGCAACAACAAGACGATGATGTATGCAACTAGAGCCGGACTAATGTTTTGGGTATATATGTAAGTGAATAATATTGAACATTTTTCTTTAATTGTTGAATAAAAACATAAATGCCAAAAAATAAGCAAATTAAATCATCCCAGTCATTTCCCTATGCAAAGAACCTATTCAAAAATTTAAGAACTTTACCAGACATTAGAGAAGAATCACAGGACAGAGACTCACAATTAAATAACGAAATGCAACAAAATCAAGCACAAATGTCAGCAGAAATTTTCAACTCTTTACGCATTCCTGACGCAATAAAGGATTTGCCAAAATTTGATGGCAATCCCCGATTGCTACATGAATTTATTAGTAATGTGGAGGAAATTTTACTCCATATAAGAGGCATCGATGGCACACCATATGCACAAATATTACTTAGAGCAATTCGGAATAAAATAGAAGGCCAGGCGAACGAAGTATTAAATACTTATGGTACTGCCTTAGCTTGGGAAGAGATGAAAAATAACCTAATTATACATTATTCTGATAAACGTACGGAGACATCTCTAATTAGGGATTTACATTTAATAACACAGGGTTCTAAGTCAATAGAAAATTTTTATAGTGAAATAATCAAATTACAAGCTGCATATAAATAAATGAAATAAAATAAAATAAAATAAAAGAATGTGTTTGCTTTTTATGGCTGGGAACTAATGGTAAGCAAATTAACCATTTAACTGCAACGTCAGCGTCTGGTAGATTTCCTGGCACGTTGCAGTGGAATGTTGTTGGTCCGTTGTTTTAGGGTAATGTGAGTCGCGTTCACACTCCGCTAGGTATAGTTAAGAGAACATTCTCTTCGCTTTTTCTTTCCGAGGCAGCAAAGAACTGGAGGACCCTAAAAACCTATAAGACATCCGGAGCAATATGGCCAATTTACAACAATTCAAAGAACACTGAACTTCTCTCAAAGAACCGCAGTGACATCGCGAGAATCACCGCGGCTTGCAATGGTCACTGGACTGTCGGCATTCATGCTGAAAAATTAGGTATTCCATTCAACCGATTTTGCCGCAGTTGTGTCCTCCCTGGAAGTAAACTGGGTTGTGCGCAGGGATAGGTACCCGCCACGTAAAAAAAAAACATTCCAATGAAGACTAAAAAAGCCTCGGATACAGATCCCCTCAACGTTGACGACCACTGCAAACGAAAAAAGGACTATGATTTAAGGATATGCACATGGAATATCCGGACCCTCAATAGGGAAGGTGCCTCTATAGAATTGGCGGATGCCCTCGGAAAAATTAAGGCTGACATCACCGCCATCCAGGAAATAAGATGGATAGGACAAGGTTGCTCTAACCAAGTAAGTTGCGATATCTACTACAGCTGACATGCGGAGAGGCGCGAATTGGGATGCGTATTCGTAGTAAGCAAAAGACTTTGCCACCATATCTCCAGGTTCACACCTGTGAGCGAAAGGTTGGCTACGATCCGCGTCAAGGCTCGATTTTTTAACATCAGCCTGATTTGCGCGCACGCCCCGACGGAGGAAAAGGACTATGCTGATACGCATGCGGCTGTGCAATGCAAAGGATGTACGCTCTGGTACGCAACAAAAGCTGGACGTCGCTAAGCTGCAATCACATCGGACGACCGAAGCCTATTCCGCTCACCTCTCAGAACTGCTCCTTCAACCTGACTCTCTACCCGATGATGCCGGTGGACTTTGGGCGCATATATCCCACTCCATGCGCTCTGCCGCTGAGGAAGTTATTGATTTCCGACGCCCACTTTCGCGAAATCAATGGTATGACCAGGAGTGTCGCGAATCTACTGCAGTGAAAAACGCCGCCTACAAAAGAACCCTGCAGTCAGCCGCAACGCGAGCCGTGCACGAAAACTACCGGGAAAAGAGAAAGGAAGAGAGGCGCCTTTTCAGACACAGGAAACGAGAGCAGGAAAGGCACGAGCGTGAGAAACTCGGAAGTGTTACGGAGCAAGAATGATGCTCGAAAATTTTACCAACAAGTCAAGCGTCTGACCCAAGGTTTCAAGCCCGGAGCATCTACCTGTAAAGATGAACATGGAAATCTGGTTACGGATACGCAAGGTACATTGAGATTATGGAAGGAACACTTTTCCAAGCCGCTTGCTGGCGATGACTCCACCAATCCCGCCTTTGGAGAAATTAACCCGATGACACCAATCAACGACGATGGTGTGTACGTACCACCACCTAGTCATGACGCGGTACGAGTTGTGATCCAACGACTTAAGAACAACAAAGCGGCTGGTGCCGATGGCCTGCCTGCTGAATTGTTCAAGACCGGCGGCGATGAGCTGATAGGGTGTATGCATCAACTCATCTGCAAAATATGGCTAGTAGAAAGCATGCCCGACGATTCGAATCTCAGTGTCCTTTGTCCTGTACTGAAGGAAGGTGACCCGACAATCTGCGCTAACTACCGGGGAATCAGTCTTCTTGCCATCTCTTACAAGGTCCTGTCGACTGTACTGTGTGAAAGACTTAAGCCGTTTGCCAACACACTGATTGGGCCTTATCAGTGCGGCTTTAGACCTGGTAAGTCCACCATAGACCAGATCTTCACACTACGTCAAATCCTGGAAAAAACCCACGAAAAACAGATCGATACCCATCATCTCTTTATCGATTTTAAAGCTGCTTTCGATAGCCCGATACGGGATTGCCTGTATGCCACCATGTCTACGCTGACATTGACATAGTCAAGCGCATCACTATCCAACGTCTGCGCTGGTTGGGACATGTTGTGCGTATGGACGAAGAAGCTCCGGCGAAAAAGGTGTTTGATACGGAAGCCGCTGGGCGACGACGAAGAGGAAGACAATGCCTCCGATGGAAAGACCAAGCCGAGGAAACCCTATCCACGCTTGGTGTGACTGATTGGAGAAGGCGCGCGCGAAGCAGAGGCGCCTGGAGAGAGCTTCTGAGGTCGGCCGTAACCCGGTAACGGGTTATTATGGCCACCCAAGTAAGAAAGTAAGTGTGTCTGAATGTAAACGAGAAAGAATCAGTTTAACGTTTCCTCTGTTACTGTCCGGCCCTTGCCAGAACCAGGCTCAGGTATCTAGGACAAGCTTTCTTCAACAATCTTAGCGAATTCGCCGAAAATGAAATCGGATCACTGCTGAAATACCTAAACAGGACTAACTGGATATAGCTTTTATCGATTTTAAGACTTAATAAATTCTTTTGACAACCCTTTACCAGTTTAGCGGGTCGCGTAGGTGGTATTAAAACGTCACAGCTAGTGCTACTTAAGGCTCACAGCATGCTTGCTAAGCCACCACTTTAACCTAACCTACACAAACTTCAGGCTGGAATCAAGTTTAAATGCGGCAAAAATATGAAAAAAAAGTAGTACTGGGTTCGGTTTTCCTGAAGCAAACCTTAAAAAAGTTGTAAGTCCCGATGAAAAACAACTTTTGTATTTTACTTACATTCAGCATAGTTGATTTTCCAAATAAATTGAAAATTTTGTATAGATTTTTTGATGAATTTTTCTTTTATTGAATATACGTACACACATACGAAAAAAGAAACATAAATAAATTTCTGATTATATACAGTATTGGCCAAAACTTAAGCACCCCCTTAGTACATATTTTTTTCAATTCATAAGTTTTTTTTATGAAAACTACGTTCTTAAAACATATTACGTATTTATTTTATTTATTTGCGAAGGCAAACAAATTAATTTTTTTTAAATAGAGCTACAGTCAATTTTGATTCTTTTTAACAGATCTAGAGATGTTGTTGTTTTCTCTTCCATAAATATACCGTTGCATTGCCATGTGAAAGACAATCAACAAAGCCTAACTAACACATTCGATTGGCCCAGTTCACATTATCACACATGCTGTCCAACATGGCTTGACAACATCAATGTTCGATAATGTGAACTGTAGGAACGACCGCTTGACACACTTGTTGGATGTATTTCAAAAATTGTTGATTTTCCTGTTGGTTTGTCCAACCATACAACCTGTTTGAACTGACTTTCAAGCCTAGTGAACATTTTTCATTTTAAATAGGATTCCATGCAGTTTACTTCGATATGGACGCTCATAAATTCTGCAATTGATGTTTGATGGCATGCTCGATAATGTGAACTCAAAGCAATATTGACAGTCACACATGTTGTCATGCCATGTAGGACAGCATGTGTGTAATTTTTTTTCATTCTTCATTGTTCAAAAATTCCGCGTTGTTGTGTTGACAAATTGAGAATGAGAGCGAGAGTAAAATTACGTTTTTTGTCTTCCATTGCATTGCCATATAAAAATAAAACGCACACACCCTTACTAACCCACTAACTTGCCATTAAACGCTTTGTTATGCTTACATGCTTCTTTCTATGTGCTAAGTTCATTTTTTTGTCAATCTTAAAACTTTAATATTTTAAGAGGAATATCGTGATAACTTTAATTCTATGTAAAGACCAAGCGCTTAAGAACTATTGACAAACAGAGCCATTACCTCAAATCTTGGCATTTCCGAAGCTAATAGGTTTGTCCGCAGAGGAACACCGCAGGGTGGAGTGCTATCTCCTCTACTGTGGAATCTGGCAATAAATAAGATGCTCATGTCACTGAAAAGGCTTGGCTGTAAAGCTATTGCCTATGCCGACGATGTAGCATTAATTGCATGTGGTAAATTCCCAAACACACTGTGTGAAATTCTTCAGAATGCTTTAAACAGACTCGTCTCATGGGCAGATGAGGCTGACTTAGGCATAAATCCGAACAAAACTGAACTAGTACTCTTTACTAGGAGTCACAAACTTCCAATTATAGTACCACCTTCGCTAAAAGGCGTTAGACTTGTCTTAAAAAGTAGTGCAAGGTATCTTGGTCTGATATTGGATAGGAAATTAAGTTGGAAAATAAATGTAGTTGAGAGAGTTAGGAAAGCAACTGTAGCACTATACTCTGGTAAAAAAGCTGTGGGGAGAAGATGGGGGGCTATCACCTCGTATTATTCATTGGCTCTACACACTGATAATTCGACCGATTCTGTTATATGGCATTGTGTTGTGGTGACCTGTCTTAGACAAGGTCACCTATTACAGACAATTGCAGAAGGTTCAAAGAGCTGCTTCCATGTGCATCAGTGGTGCACTGAGGACCACACCGACTGATGTCTTGGAGGTCCTCTTTTATCTCGTTCCCCTTGACCTGTTTGGTAAACGAATGGCAGCATGTACCGCCATTAGACTCAGGAAAACTGCTTGCTGGTCCGAGGGAAGTACAGGAAACTCAACTATCCTTAATAGCTTGAATTCCGTACCCTCTAAATTGGACTACACTATTCCAGTAATCTCATTGAAGAGAGATTACGTAACATATATCCCATCTAGGGATGACTGGAAGGGAGGAATCCCGGGGAGAAGGAACCATATTAATTTCTACACGGATGGCTCCAAGTTAAATAACCAAGTGGGTTATGGTAGTTACTCTAAGGAACTGAAGATAAGTATTGGTGCGAGGTTACCAGACCATTGTAGTGTTTTTCAGGCAGAGGTTATAGCAATAGAAGAAGTAGCATTCTGGCTGAGAGTAAATGTGGTATCCAAGAAGGGTAATAACATTTATTCAGATAGTCAAGCTGCTATTAAATCTCTAGAATCAGTCTTCCTAAACTCACTAGTGGCCCAACAATGCCGCTCGTCTCTAAATGAGATGGCTCAGCATTTTAACATTCACCTCATCTGGGTGCCTGGGCATAGGAACATTGATGGCATTTGCAAAGCTGATGAACTTGCTAGGCAGGGGACTACTGCACAAATTTCTCAAGACAAGGAAGGTGTTGCCATGCCACTTGCTACCTGCAAGTTACTGCTTAAAGAAGACATGATAAAAAAGGCTAACATAAGATGGACCCAAGGGTTAACTTGCAATATAACAAGGCAAATCTGGCCGGAATGGAACGCTAAGCGATCTCTAGAACTGATATCCCGCACTAGACACAGTGTCTCGTCAGTTGTTGCAGTAATAACTGGCTACTGGCTTATCGGCAGACATGCGGAGAGATTAGGTATTAGGTCTTTTGACTACTGTAGAAGTTGTGGGGATGTGGAGGAGGAGGAAAACATTAAACATTTTCTTTGCTCCTGCCCTGCACTTGCTAGAAAACGCCACAAAACACTTGGTTCGATTTTGTTTGATGACCTGGAGGACCTTAGACATGTTAGCATAGGTCAGTTATTTAGTTTCATTACGAAATCTGGATGGTTCAATGAGAGGGTATAGTCAAGTACCCTGTGGTATCACAATGGACCAAACTTGGTCTAAGTGAGTCGGTTTTTTAACTGACTGCCACTCCTACCTAACCTAAGCGCCTAAGGAATATAACTAAAAAATTTGATCGAAATTGATTCAGTAGATTTTGCGTGAATCCCTTTCATCGAAAACGGCTATCATTTTATTTATATAGATAACCAATTTAAAAAAAAAATCTGTCTCTCATGAATAAAAAGTTAACGTCAAAAAGGAGGAAGACTGAATTTTTAGAATTAAAAATGAAAGACTATTCTTTTGCAAATATTTTATGTATAATTTTGCGGAAATCGGACAAAAAATGTAGAAGTTATTCAAGTAAACAGTAAAAAACTTGCAATAAAATTGAACGAAAATATAATTTTCTAATTGAATAAAAATATCTTTCGAGAACTAAAAAGCGTTTTTGAGTCGAACAAAAATTCATCGAAATATAGCCAAATAAATGGAAAAAGGGCCGAAAAAGGGGTTTTTCGGGGATATCTTAAGAAAAAAAAAATGGTTACCATTTTAGGAATCTACGCCCCAAGGTTAGGTTATGATGGTGGAGTGGAAGCCCCACATAGACACTTTGGTCCATAGTGATACCACATCTCTCAAGATTTATCAGTAAAATTAGTTGTTTGGTTAATGTTAAAAGTATTGGTCCGCCTGGCGAAATCATATATTCTATGGAGTTTTAATTTAGCAACATCGTGCAATGAGAATAAGACAGCATGACCAAGTGATTTAAGCCTTGTCCGAGCGAGTGCATTGTAGTTGCAGAGCAAGTGCTCAAGCGTTTCTTCTGTATTTGGTTCCATGCAGTTCCTGCATAAACCATTTTCAGTCATTCTCATTTTAAGTGCATGATAGCCTATAAGACAGTGTCTAGTTGTAACCCCTGTCATGAGACGACTGTCATTCCTGGATAAAGATAATAAGAATTCTGTTTTGGCTCTATTCACAGTAGGCCAGAATATTTTTGTTATTAAGCTAGTTTCCAGCTGTACCCAACGTGAGGAAGCTATTGTTGACAAGTAGATGTCTGCTTTAGAGTAAAAGTGTTTTATTTGTGCTGCGATATTTAGAGGCAATGCATCCATAAACGCTCCTTATTTCGCTTGTTCGTCCGCCATCTCGTTACCGATGATGCCTTGATGTCCGGGTACCCAGTACAAATAAACGTTGTTGTTGATGCTGAGATCTTGTAGAGATTTGTTACATTTGAGAACTGTTTTTGATTTTATTATGTTACCTTGGAGAGCTTTTAAAGCGGCCTGACTATCCACATATATGTTTATACGACAGTTACTGTTGCCCCTTAAAATGCTCTCTGCTGCTTTTTGAATTGCGATTATTTCGGCTTGAAAAATGCTACAAGGGTTTGGGAGCCTGTAGCGTTCTTTAAAGTTGGTGTTGGCATTGAAAATACCCGCACCTACCCCTTCGTTTTGTTTGGAACCATCTGTATAAATGTTGATGCAATCTGGAGGACCACCTGACCTGCTGGACCAGTAGTTTCTTGATGGAAATTTAATGAAAAATTTTTGATCAAAAACAGTTATAGGCTTAAGGTAATCCGTGGAGATATTTGATATGTTGTCTATGTTACTATGTCCATAGTGCTTAATTTTGAAACAGCTAGACTCTTTTAGTCTGAGCGCTGTCTTATAAACTGCACTTCTGGCAAAAAGTTCTATAGGAAGCAAGTTAAGTATGGTATTTAGTGACGCTGTTGATGTTAATTTCAGGGCTCCAGTAATGCCAATGCACATTAGTCGTTGTAACCTTTCTAACTTTAAGAGTATAGTCTTACTTTCTAGAGCCTTCCACCAAATCACGACTCCATAAAGGAAAATTGGTCTTACTATGGCGGTGTATATCCAGTCTGTCACCTTGGGAGCTAATCCCCATTTGACTCCGAACATTTTTTTGCAAGCGTGGTATGCATTATGTGCTTTTTTAATTCGTTCTTCTATGTTTGATTTCCAAGATACTTTTTTATCCAAAATTATCCCTAGAAATTTTGCTTCGTTTGAGACTAAGATAATGGTATTTTTGAGTGTTATTTCCCTAAATTTCGGAATTTTGTATTTTCTTGAGAACAGAATCAGTTCTGTTTTACGTGGATTAATGCATAGACCTTTTTTTGATGCCCACAGGCTTATGGTTGATAGAGCTCTTTCCATTAGCTCACTCAACACATTTAAATATTTGCCCGATATTAGAATTACAATATCATCAGCATATGCTACCGCCTTTACACCCTGTTGTTTCAGAATGTGGAGTAATGGGTCAACGGTAAGTATCCAAAGGAGAGGAGATAGCACCCCTCCTTGGGGTGTACCTCTTGTTGCAATTTTAGTTGAGCTTATTTGACCCCATTCTGCCATCACCGTTCGACAACTTAGGAGTTTATTGATCCAGTCACGAATGTGTTGATTAATTTGTGCTTTTTCCATCGCATTTGTTATGGCTACGTTTGTTACGTTGTTAAAAGCGCCTTCTATGTCTAAAAAGGCACCTAATGTGTATTCTTTGTGTTGCAGTGAGGCTTCAATAGTCTGTGTAACCTCATGTAGAGCTGTTTCTGTTGATTTGCTTTTCTGATAGGCATGTTGCGAGTTTGAAAGAAAGTCACTGGGAATTTTCTCTCTTATATAGGAATCTATGACGCGTTCCATAGTTTTTAGCAGAAAGGAAGTTAAACTAATGGGACGATAGTCCTTTGCTTTTACATGGCTGCTTTTGCCGCCTTTGGGAATGAAAATAATCCGTGACAGCCTCCATGATTGCGGAACTAGATTGAACTTTAAACATCCTTCAAATATTGCTCTAAGCCAGTATTAGGCCCTGAATGTTTTGTAACATTGCAGGAATTATGCCATCAGGTCCTGCGGTTTTGTAAGGGTTGAAGGAATTCAAAGCACAATTTATGCGGTTTTCTGAAAAAATGTCAGGAATGTTGCAATTGGCTGTATAGGGTACATTGTATGCGTTCAGATTAGAATTAAGTACACATCCTGGGAAGTGAGTTTGTAATAATAACTCAGTTGTTTCCTTAGGGTCAGAGGTCCAATGTCCTTCTTCCGTTTGTAAGAGTGATGGCAATAGTTCCTTTTTAGTAAGGATTTTTCTAAGTCTTGCTGCTTCAGTGGTTCTTTCTATGCCTTCGCAGAAATTTATCCAGCTAGTATTACGTAGCAAGTACTTAAAACTTTTTAGTTCTGCTCTATAGGCATTCCAAAGAATTATAGAATTACCTTTTTTAGCATTTTTAAAAAGCGTTTGTACTTTTTTACGAGCTTCTGCTAATACTTTGGTCCACCAAGGGGATTGGATTTTTTTCTTAGATTTACGAACTGGACATGTAATAAGGAAAGCTTTAAATAGAACATTTGAAAGCTTATTATTTGTCTCTTCGATTTCGAATACATTGTTAACGTGTGGAGTGACGTTTTTAAGTTTGGAACGAACGATATTTTTAAACCTGATCCAATCAGTTTTTTCCGGGTTTCTAAAAGCTTTATGGACTGAATTTACATTAAGGTCTACTTCGAAGCTGATGTATTTATGATCAGAGAATGAAGCCTTATTAAGAATTTCCCAATTAATAATATCTCATATCATGTTACCAGAGTATAAGGTTAGGTCTAAAACATTTTTGCTGGTCACGCCTATGTAAGTAGGTTCTGTGCCGCGGTTACCTATGCATAAGTTTGTACTGTTAATAAACTGAAGAAGAGACTCACCTCGAAAGTTATCATCTCTGCACCCCCACACTTGGTTATGTGCATTGGCATCGCTTCCTATGATGAGGCCTGTGTTGCTGCGGGTTGCCTCATTTACCAGATTCACTACATCTTCTGGTGGAGCTTCCTTTTCATGTGCCATATATGAGGACGGTATTAGGAGTTTTCTTCCTCTTTTGTCCTGGCTTAAAACGGTTGTGAGGTCGTTTGTGCTATAATTTGGTTTTAGAGTAATATTAAACTGTTTTTTCGCCATTATTGCTGACCGTTTCTTACCCTCAATTTGAGCAAAGAAAATATTGAAGTTATGTGACGCCAGCCCTTTTATTATGCCGCTATTATCGACCCAGGGCTCTTGGATGAGCGCTACATCATATAACTCCTCATCGAGGGCTTGGTGCAGAACGGCAGATGCCGCCCTACTGTGATGGAGGTTTATTTGTAGGAACCTCATTTATAGGTTTTTGGATTATGGTGGCATTCAGCTCATCCATATCATCGCACTCGAGAGCCTCTTGATAAGAGACCTCATGAGTCTCCGAAAGCGTCTCTATAGGCGTTGAGATCCTTGTGGCTGTCTCAAATAGTGCCTCTATCTCTAGGTCGGTCTCAACCTCGTCCAAAGCTAGTGTGCTTTTGTTGTCGTCCATTGGGTTTCGCTTTTTTAGACGTAAGTACACGCAAGCCATACCCACTCCATTTTTCCGAACCTGGGGTAAAGAATGTCTTCCGCCTCCTTATTTATTTGAAGGATTAGCGCACTACCTTTCCCTTGATCGGTTCCTTCGATTTCCCTTAAAACTTTCCAGTCATCAGTCGGAATGTCTGGGTTCTGTCTTCGTAGAAGCCTTAAAACTTTTTCATGTGGAGCTTTCACCGGAAGGAACACTTTGGCTTTCGGAGCCACTGGTATTTTCCTTCTGTCCAAAACTTCAAGAGATGCGTTTTCACACAGTGGTTCTAGACCTTTTACAGCCTCTTTGCACCACTCTAGTGAGTACTGATCACAGGAGCTGATAATTTTTACGCCCTGGTACCACCCGGCTCCATCGTACGTGGGCATTGGTGAGTCCTCATTGGCGTCCATAAATTCAAATAGCTTAGATAGTAGTCTGGATTCCACAGCTCTCCAGTTCTCCACTGTGATCTGGCCGAACGGATGGCTGTGGTGCACTAGACCTACTACCAAACCTCTTTTTATTACTTCGCTCAGTGACTTCTACCCTGCCCAGGAAGTTGATGATGGTCCATGCCGACTTCTCTTTGACACTTGTTGGGCCATAGGAATTTCTTCCTGTGACCTCTGCCGTTTAGCAGTCGGTTTGGCCAACACCTCTTCCTCTATTCGGTTGGCAAAAGCTGAGTTTTTTGGTTTATAGTTGTCCTTACTTTCAAAATGCTTACGACTATTGTCGATTGTCGTTTTCGCCCACTCTAGTCTTTCCGACTCTTTTGGGGAAAGCTCTTTAGGATTTTTAGATCCCAGATTCAATTTTATGCCTATAGCCGCCTTGTATTGGCGTAGGGCATTACGAGGAAATTTGGGCCCCTTACTTGTTGTCCCTTCTGAGCCAGGTGAGCGCAACAGCTGTTCCTCCATGTCGACGGTGATTTTGCCTTCTACCATTTTGTTTCTTTGCCTAGATTTTAAAGTTCTGCATTTATTACAAATAAAACACTTATATACCACTTTGCGAAAACTAAGGTCATGACCAAAGCTTAAAAAGGTATCCGAAAGAACACAAACTCAAAATCAAAATAAAATTAAAATTAAAATTAAATTTAAAATTAAAATTAAAATTAAAATTAAAATTAAAATCAAAATTAAAATTAAAATTAAAATTAAAATTAAAATTAAAATTAAAATTAAAATTAAAATTAAAATTAAAATTAAAATTAAAATTAAAATTAAAATTAAAATTAAAATTAAAATTAAAATTAAAATTAAAATTAAAATTAAAATTAAAATTAAAATTAAAATTAAAATTAAAATTAAAATTAAAATTAAAATTAAAATTAAAATTAAAATTAAAATTAAAATTAAAATTAAAATTAAAATTAAAATTAAAATTAAAATTAAAATTAAAATTAAAATTAAAATTAAAATTAAAATTAAAATTAAAATTAAAATTAAAATTAAAATTAAAATTAAAATTAAAATTAAAATTAAAATTAAAATTAAAATTAAAATTAAAATTAAAATTAAAATTAAAATTAAAATTAAAATTAAAATTAAAATTAAAATTAAAATTAAAATTAAAATTAAAATTAAAATTAAAATTAAAATTAAAATTAAAATTAAAATTAAAATTAAAATTAAAATTAAAATTAAAATTAAAATTAAAATTAAAATTAAAATTAAAATTAAAATTAAAATTAAAATTAAAATTAAAATTAAAATTAAAATTAAAATTAAAATTAAAATTAAAATTAAAATTAAAATTAAAATTAAAATTAAAATTAAAATTAAAATTAAAATTAAAATTAAAATTAAAATTAAAATTAAAATTAAAATTAAAATTAAAATTAAAATTAAAATTAAAATTAAAATTAAAATTAAAATTAAAATTAAAATTAAAATTAAAATTAAAATTAAAATTAAAATTAAAATTAAAATTAAAATTAAAATTAAAATTAAAATTAAAATTAAAATTAAAATTAAAATTAAAATTAAAATTAAAATTAAAATTAAAATTAAAATTAAAATTAAAATTAAAATTAAAATTAAAATTAAAATTAAAATTAAAATTAAAATTAAAATTAAAATTAAAATTAAAATTAAAATTAAAATTAAAATTAAAATTAAAATTAAAATTAAAATTAAAATTAAAATTAAAATTAAAATTAAAATTAAAATTAAAATTAAAATTAAAATTAAAATTAAAATTAAAATTAAAATTAAAATTAAAATTAAAATTAAAATTAAAATTAAAATTAAAATTAAAATTAAAATTAAAATTAAAATTAAAATTAAAATTAAAATTAAAATTAAAATTAAAATTAAAATTAAAATTAAAATTAAAATTAAAATTAAAATTAAAATTAAAATTAAAATTAAAATTAAAATTAAAATTAAAATTAAAATTAAAATTAAAATTAAAATTAAAATTAAAATTAAAATTAAAATTAAAATTAAAATTAAAATTAAAATTAAAATTAAAATTAAAATTAAAATTAAAATTAAAATTAAAATTAAAATTAAAATTAAAATTAAAATTAAAATTAAAATTAAAATTAAAATTAAAATTAAAATTAAAATTAAAATTAAAATTAAAATTAAAATTAAAATTAAAATTAAAATTAAAATTAAAATTAAAATTAAAATTAAAATTAAAATCAAAATCAAACTCAAAATAAATTAAAATCTTAGTTAAAATCAGAATTTAAATCAAACGGCAGAAATTACACTTTGGCTACTTAGTATTCGGTATGAGCAATATTCGCTATGTTACCATCCCTAATAAGTTGACTGTCCTTTATGAGTTCGACCAGCACTAACGTGCTCTCATCAAACCACTCAATACAGTCAACTGATCAGAACAGTAGTCACAATCAATAAAGTAGACTAGACAGAGAGCGTAGACCAATACCAGCTTATATTGTGACACTAATCTGTTGCAACTCGTTCTAGTTTCTTTTATTTCTCGTTACTATCGAATTAAATATGTATATATAGAAAAGTTTAGTTTTTAGAAAATGTATTTTGTACCACTCACTTTAATTGATAATCAAAACACACTTTTCACTTTGTTTAATTGTTTGTAATATTTTTACACTTGCAGTGCACTTTTTTAAAGCACTTTATATTTCGCTTTAAACTGAAAATTCAATAAAAATTTCGGAGCACTTCAAAAACGCGTCTGTAGCAAATCGTTCTCTTGAGAGAGATCCTTACGCCCCAAAATACATGGAAAAAAAATATAAGAGAAACTAGATCTCGAGATGAACCCTAAATTTGTAAACTAGTGTTATGGGTCATTAACTGTGTCTCAACCCCATATTTTTGTGACAGAATTTTTTGTTGAATCGTTAACATTTTTCTTGGCTTAAGTTTACTTTAGCTGACATTCTCCAATTTTTTTTTAGGAGTTAGTTTAGTTTAGTTATTTTTTATTATCATTATCAACTTCATTACAAAATTTAAATAAGTTATATACAATATTTACTCACTAATTAATAATATGTAATAATAAACCAATCAACGCCCTGAAGTTCATAAGTACTAGTGTTGGACGCAGAATAACATAATTAAATAAATCAGGGTATATGGGGTCATGATATTCAAATTAAAATAGAAAAAATATTTTACAAATAATAAAATAAAAATGTGAAAATAAAAACAAAAAAAATCAAAATAAGAAAGAAACGGCCAGGCCGAAACTCACAACACAGACGTTGAAGAGGTTGAATAAGTCGAAAAAAATGTGAAATGTTAGAAAGGTTGACAAAGGTTGAAAAATGTTGAAAAAGTCGTAAGTATATGCAAAATGTTGAAAAAAGTTGAGAGAGGTTGAAAAACTCTAAAAAAGTTGAAAGATTTTGAAAAAATTTGAAACTATTCAAAATTGATGAAAAAGTCGAAACAAATAAAGAAACTTACAAAGAAAGTTGAAAAAGTCGAACAAATACATGTAGGATATATTAAAAAAAGTTAAAGGGTTGAAAAAGTCGAAAAAATTTGGAAAAGGTTGAAAAAAAAAATCGAATAGAAATGAAAAAGTTGAAATATTCCACGCCCACTTCTCCAATTCCGCCCACTTTTGGTTCAATAAATTATATTTGTGATCGACATCTTCAAATTAAATTTTAGCACAATAGCTTTTATAGTTCGCGATATATGCCGCAGTTAAATTTAAAATTTAGGGCGTTCACACACCCACTGGTACAATCCATCCCGGTTTTGATCCAGAAATAGCTTTTCATAAGCAAACCCCTTACACCAAATTTTAGTATGATTGCTCACATATTTCGATAAATATGGCACTTACCGTATTTTATTTGTATGGGAGGTGCCACGCCCACCGGTGCTATTTCAGCCACTTTTGATTCAGATATACTCTATAGAACCACTTATATTAAATTTCATAGCAATTGCTGTAATAGTTCACTTAAAACAGCGCTTACAAATTTATGTTAACATGGGAGGTGCCACGCCCACTGATGCAATCGCTTCAAAATTCATTTATTTTTAAAGCTTATAGTAAATGACATCTATACACCAAATTTTATGAAGGTTACTCTCATAGCACACTATCTATAACAATAAACGTTTTTTGCTTATATGGGAGGTGCCACGCTCACAGGTACTATTTGACTATATTTTTGTAATAAGAGACTTGATAGCAAGTATATCTACCTCATTAAATTTCATAACGATTACGTAGTTAGTTCTTTAAATATAACGTTTATAAATATTGTGGATGGTGCCACGTCCTTCAACGAGCTTTTTCAACTAAAGCTGCTGAGCTTGTATTGATGACTGCTTTCAGCGTCATCATCTCCATAATTTTTATGGAAATCGTTTGTGCCAATTTTGAGATATACGGAATCAAAATTTTTAAATGTTGAAAAATGTCACGCCCACTTTTTAGATTCCGCCAACTTTTTTCTTAATTCTAGATATATTTGATATATATCCGTTTACCTAATTTCATCGCAATATCCTGAACGGCTTATATGGTAGTATAAATGATAAAATTTAGGGCTGTGTGCCACGCCCCTATATAGGATGAAAGTCAATTATGAATATTACCACGAAAACAGCACTTAAAAAACTTGCTTAGTAGAATCTCATGATCCACTGTACCGAAAGTCTTTGTGATATCGATGAAGAGGGCGGCAGAGATTTTATTTGGAATTTAGACTACCATGAATATGGTTGCAAAATTTCATGAGCGCATCTTCGGTTGATAACTTAGCTCTAAACCCAAACTGACAGCCACTGAAAAAATTATGTTTATTTAAAAAATTTATCATTTTTGATTTTACAGCTTTCTCAAAAATTTTAGAAAAAATAGAAAGAATCAAGATTGGCCAGTAGTTGATAAGATTTGATTTATCGTTTTTTTTTTAAATAAAGGAATAACGCCAGCTTTTTTGAGCTCATCTAGGAAAATACCATAGTTGATACTTTTATTTACCAAATGACATAAAATATCAGCAATATTGAAAACAATTTTTTTTAATGAAAATACTTGAAAAATTTCCTTCAGTACAGGAATTTGAGTTTTTAAGTGATATAATTTCCCAAGAGGTTATAGGCTCACAATAAAAACTAGAAGTAATTTCGTTTTCTTTATTTAAGCAATTGCAGAATGAAGATTTTAAGCCATTATTAAAATCACTTCATTGCCAATGTTAGAAAAATATTCATTAAATAAATTGGCTTTATCAGTTGGATCCACAATGATTCTGTTTCCAGCTTTTAAGTCATGAACTTGTTCACTACGGATATCCAAGTTTTCGCCATTCTCGTCAGTGACCTGCACTTTTGGTGTTTTGCCCTTGGCATCTCCGGAACGTTTTACTGTTGCCGGTGCTGGTGAGGGTGCACGCGGATGTCTGCGCTGTAGCTCTTTGAGACGGTTCTCTTCGTCTTCGTCGTGGTCTGACCCATTTACGAACGTTTTTAAAATAATCCTCATTTCGTTTACCGTTCCAGTATTGTCCAGGCCGAATTCGTCACAATACTTTATGATTTCCTCCTTGTCTAACGTATAAATCCATGAAGTTTTCAAATACATGGTGAATTTTTTTTTCTTTCTCGTGGTTTACACTTAGTTTTCTCGGTGTTTTCTTGATTCTCAGCTAGATTTACTCTCGATTTTTATCTCGAATTCAAAACAGGTTTAGAGTCCCTGCTCGGGCGCCATTTGTAAAGAAGTTTTCCAGCCTGGGTAAACTCGCCGGATGTCCAGGCGTTCGTGAAATAATAACGCTTTGAATTTCACTTGCTCTCTGGGTTATTGTTTATTTAATAACTTTTACAAAAATATTTATTTGATTCAGGAACTCTAAAGTTTTGCTTTTGTGGTGCTTCTCAAGTCGCTAATTCGCCGCACTGTAAACTTGGGACGCCTAAAGTGCACGCAAGGGTTTGAAATCCAGGCAAGAGATATGATCTGAGAGGTTCGTTCAAAACTAGCTCAGCCGGACCGAAGTCGGCGCAAAAATTCTTTCGAATAAAATCAAAGTCGGAGGAAAGACCCAATCAATTGATAATATTCCAAAGGAATCTTTGGTGGAACTAGCACTAAACGGCTCGGAACAGTGACTCCAGATCAGACGAAAACCACCTTCAAACCAATGTCAAAGTCGGAGGAGAGACCCAATCAATTAACACAAGCCAAAAAGTAATTTTCGTGAGAAAAACCTGAAGTACTTTTCCTACCCTTACTCCTGCCTGGGATTCCTTAGTCCTGGTGGTTCTTAGGACGCCGCCTCGTTGCTGGATTGGCTCCGGTTTGACTGAACTTGTGACTTCTAAAAAATCGCTTCTCATGTAAGGTGCTGCTTTCTCACTGGGTGATCCTTGCTGTTGTTGCTCACTGGGGTTCTGCACGTGTTGATCGTATGTTGATTCTTGTGCAAGCACTTGTTGTTGTTTGTTTCACTTTGTTTTTACTTTGTTTCTTTACTTGGTTTGAACTTGTGATCACGTTGATCGCTGTTTGCTGACTGTCCTGCTCTGCACGTTGTGAAGTGTTTTATACACACTTTCAGCTGCATAGCCATAACTGGTTTCGGTTGCGTGTTCGATCGAACCTGTTGTATTACATGTTTACGCACTAAATTTGGTGACTCCGTTATTGTTGCATGCTTTCGAGCTAATTTGGTTACTCCGTTGTTGTTATGCAGCCTATGTTGCTGCTTTGCTTAAATATTTTGATGTGAATGTACCTTTGCCAAATTTATGTGAGGCAAAATTTCTTACTCGAATATTTTGTCCTCACAGGGTATCTTGAATTAAGATTCAAGATTGTTCAATTAAAATTCAGATAGCTATTTTTTTATTTAACTTTATATATAACTTTTCATGTTTTTTTTTTTTAACTTAAATGCAATTTTAACTATTCCAACTATCAAACTCCATTTGAATTTTAATTGTTTCTCCTTGAATATTAATTAAAGATAGTCTTTACTTCAAGAAAAGCCATAATTGAAGAGTGTGCTCTAAAAAAAATCGAAGCCATCTCAGGTCGATCTGAGATGACAATTTCAGATTTTTTTTTGCGTTTTAGTAAAACAAAAAATTTCTTCCATATGGATTGTAATAGGAAACAAAGTGGATGCGCCGTTCGCAGGTTTCATCTAAGAAGCTGAAGTTTTGGGAGTCTTTTCTTCAAACCCGATTCTATAATATAGACATTTAGGACCGCAAATTTTTTTAAAAAAAATAAAAAACCCCCTTCGGCTGTATTTTTTCCACATTCTTAGGCACACGAAAAATTTGGGCGTGGTTTGACAACAGTGGGTGGCGTCCCCCACTCAACTAAAAAACCTAAAACGTTATATCTTGACGCCTAAGGCAGACTTTTTCTACGTTTTAGTAAGTCGGTTTTTTCGTTAAATTTCAACGGGATTGGACATAAACTCTGTCCGCGCCGTTTACAGGTTTGAGCTAGGAAGCTCAAATTTTGGGACAATTTTTTTATTCCTCAAGCTATAATATAGGAAAAAATAAATAAAATCCATCAACAAAAGTTTGGAAAAAAAAAACAACCTCAAGTGCATGATACAAATTTTTAAATAAAAACTCGCGGGGTCGAAATTAATTTTAGCCATATGGTGTAGTGGACTTTTTTGTTTCCAGGCCATTTAAAAATTTAACCCGCCCTAATAAACATATAGATATTAAAATATTTATATATAAAAATTTACATGGTCCAAGGCATAAATGTTAGAAAAAATTTACCCTGCATGCTGAGGGGCTCGGACAACACAAACATAAAACAAGTTAAGGTGTTATCTTCGGCCAGGCCGAAACTCACATACCCTACACTGTACTGAAAATGCCTTTTCAATAAATGTTAAAAAGACGTTGAAGAGGTTGAATAAGTGGAAAAAAAATGTGAAACGTTAGGAAGGTTGACAGAGGTTGAAAAAGTTGTAAATATATGCAAAATGTTGAAAAAAGTTGAGAGAGGTTGAAAAACTCCAAAAAAAAAGTAAAAGGTTGAAAAAATTTGAAACTATTGAATTTTGAATTGATGCAAAAGTCGAAAAAATAAAGAAACTTATGAAGAAAGTTGAAAGAGGTTGAAAAAGTCGAACAAATGCATATAGGATATATTGGAATAAGTTAAAGGGTTGAAAAAGTCGAAAGAATATGGAAAATGTTGAACAAATCAAATAAAAATGAAAAATTTGAAATATGCCACGCCCACTTCTCTGATTCCGCCCACTTTTGGTTCAATAAATTATATTTGTGATCGACATCCTCAAATTAAATTTTAGCACAATAGCTTGTATAGTTCGCGATATATGCCGCAGTTAAATTTAAAATTTAGGGCGTTCACACACCCACTGGTACAACCCAGCCCGGTTTTGATCCAGAAATAGCTTTTCATAAGTAAACCCCTAACACCAAATTTTAGTATGATTGCTTACATATGTATCTCGATAAATATGCCTCTTACCGTATTTTATTTGTATGGGAAGTGCCACGCCCTCTGGTGCTATTTCAGCCACTTTTGATTCAGATATACTCTATAGAACCACTTACATTAAATTTCATAGCAATCGCTGCAATAGTTCACTTAAAACAGCGGTTACAAATTTATGTTAATATGAGAGGTGCCACGCCCACTGATGCAATCTTATCAAAGTTTATATATTTTTAAAGCTTATAGGAACTGACATCTATACACCAAATTTTATGAAGATTACTCTCATAGCACACTATCTATAACAATAAACGCTTTTTGCTTATATGGATGGTGCCACGCCCACAGGTACTATTGGACAAAATTTTTGTTATAAGAGACCTTATAGCAAGCATATCTACCTCACTTAATTTCACAACGATTACTATGGTAGTTCTCTTAATATAACGTTTATAAATATTGGTGGCGGTGCCACGCCCTTCAACGAGTTTTTTCATAAAGTGGCTGAGCTGACTGCTTTCAGCGGCATTATCTTCAAAATTTTTATGGAAATCGTTTTTGCCAATTTTGAGATATACGGAATCAAAATTTTTAACAATTCAAAAGTGCCACGCCTACTTTTTCAATTCTGCCCTCTTTTATCTCAATTCAAGATATACTTAATATGTATCCGTTTACCTAATTTCATCACAATATCTTGAACGGATTACAAGTTATGGTGGTATAAAGGATAAAATTTAGGGCTGTGCCACGCGCCTGTAGGATCCTTGGGAAACTTGAAACCCAGCTTAATCCTAATCTGGTTCACATGTGCACCAAATCACCAATTTTCATCAAAATAGCTGCAACTTTTTTTCAAAATTGGCCTGGGTAAATATACATACATAGAATATGGGCGGTATGTGTTCCTGAACCGATTTCGCCCATTTTCAATAGCAAGATGCCTGCAAGAAGGTGTGACCTGTATGTGGAAATTTTATTCAATTAGCTTTCTTGGTTTTTCCGTAACCTGATTTCAACAGACGGACTGACAGATAGATAGACAGACGGACATCGCTAAATCAACTCAGGTGGTGACGCTGATCAAGAATATATATACTTTTCCATACCTGCCACGCCCCCTTCGATGTGTTACAAACGGAGAAACAAAGTGAATATACCCCCGGTGTAGGGTATAAATACACTCCATCATTAAGCTACAAATTTAGCTACAAGCTAGAGTTGAGTTGAGAATACACACCACCATTAAGATACACGCAGCTCCTCAAAACTTCTTCATTTATTAGAAAAAATAAATTTTAGCTAAGTGGTATTATTTACATTTGTTGTGTGTGAATAGCGTAAATGGTGGTATAAGTTTGGTACGAAAAGTTTTTCAATCAATTAAATGCACCTTTCTGAGAGAAAATGTTTTATTTTATTAATAATGAATTATATGACATTCAATAATTACCACTATGTATGTTTATTGGTCGAAATTTTTACGTCTTGATTTTTGGATGGCAAAGTCATTGATATTGTTATCACTATCAGAAGACATGAGCAGATCTGACTCTATATCTAACAAAGCGAGTGCGCTCAGTCGTTCTGCAACCAGTGTTGATCTCAAGTAGTTTTTCACTCGCCGCAGTATGAAAAATTATCGTTCATTGGTACAACAAATTTCAACATAATGTTGGTACGCGTGCCAACGAAATAGGCGGGAAATTCAATTCCCACGAATAAAACAAATTTTCAAAGTTTTCGCCAATACTTGCCGCACTTTAAATCTTTCCGCCCTAGGCACGTGCCTCCTACTCTGCCTGTAAGGTTAATCCGGGCCTGCACACCACCATTAAGCTACAAATTTAGCTACAGTTAGTTTTCAATCTAAGCTTGAGCTAATGATAATAGGTTTGTTCGAAGCAGATTTTGTGGTAAAAATTGAAAAGTGTCAAATCGCGATTTTTCAGAGAGTAAAAGCTAAAATTTCTCTGACTACTCGAATCACCACAATTCTGTCTAGAACGGAAAAATAGGTAAAAATTGAAGACTGTCAAAAAGTTGCGCGTATTTTAGTAAGCAAACAATGGCAGAGTTTAGGAGCTAAAACCAGCACCATAGTTGCGTAACCGTTTGGTTAAGACATTCTGAATGCAAGGCGAGTGAAGCATTTTCGAGAATATTATTGAAATAACTTAAAAAGTAAATGTTCGATTTTAAAGTTTTCTGACTGATTTTTATAGCTTCATAAATTATCTTGAACTTTGATTTATTTTAAATGCATAAAATGCATTTTAAAACAATGCTTAGGATAAAAATAAGAGCTTTGACGTTAAGTAAATTTTAACCAAAATTGTTTTACATTTTGAGTTAAACAGTTTTGATGCATGTTATGCTAGGCAAAAATTTTAAATTTCGCATACGCTGTTACGGAATTCACGTTTTTTAACAGCTAGTTAGTCCAGAAAAGTTGTGCACTAATTTTTTTTTTTGTTCAAACAAAGAGTTATGTTCGATGGAATTGTAAAAACAAAAAAAAAAAAATGGAGCAACTTTCATTTAGCAACACTTCCAATTCCTTATGTTAAAACTGCGCACTTCGAAAAACAGTATCTTAAAAATAATTATCTGGTTGACTACCTTACAACCATTCAGGTAACATTCAACTTTACGATTCCTTTTCAATAAAAAATCGCTCAGCTATTTAATTAAATAAATGAGCATTTACCAAAAATGTTTTGATTTCAAGCTTTTTGTTATGTTGCTTCTTCTTAACACAACCTTAAAAGAAGTGAAAAAAATCAACGCTGAAAACTATTTTATATGGAAAGTATTTGACAGGTATAATTCAGACAGGAAATTTCATTTCCCTCGCATGCAAAAAGTGAGTCGCCAGTCTCGTTGCCTACGATTTTGACAGTCTTCAATTTTTAGCCACAAGAAATTTATCTTGGTGAAAATTGAACTTATTTTTGGGAGGGGAAGTGATCAGCTGTTTCTTACTCTCATTTTTTCTCTCTCAAACACCACATTTTTTCTGTCTCGAACACTTTTTGTGGTAAAACTTTATAAATATTTATAAATATTTACCTATTTTTTCAGTCTCGAACAAACCTAATGTCATAGATTTCGCAATTGTGACTAAGAGTTGTCATGCGATTAACCCTAGTCAGACGGATGGTGGTACAGGTGTACTTTTTGACATTTGAAATCAAATATCTCAGAATTATTTTAAGTTAGAGGCATGGTTCTTTCTGACAACTTCGGCCCGTCATTTGTACGAATTTTTGAGCTATCTGCATTATTTAACCTTTATACTGCTCCGGTTAGGAGCAAGTTTTACATACCTACCTCGTGGAGGACGGTCGGTGGTACATGTGTACCACCATGTATTTTCATATGAACTGTTCAACAAATGCAGGAATTTTGGTGTTTTTTGGTCTTATACAAAAATTTGTGAGGAAAACAATAAGTAATCAGAAAGTCAAAGTAGTAATTGAAAATAGGTAAATCATAGTAAAAATTTAAAGGCAATCTTCCTTTGTGTCTGGGCAAGATTGCTTACAGCTATATTTGATATCGGAATCAGTGACACATATTGACTGCTTGCAATGATCACACGCATTGCGATTCTTCCTTTTCTTCTAATCGATGGCATACTAGATGAAACAGCTGACTTTTCGCGTTTTGTGGCCATTGGGAATTCGTTCTATGAGTGCACTTGGTGGTACTTCAATGGGAATTCTGTGCGGGTTTGGTGCCGATTCACCAACACAGGTATTTTACATCTTGCCTCTATGTTTCTGTCACACAGTTCGTAAGACAAGTCATCCAGAAACTTTCGTCGAGCGTCCTTCACCTTATCTGAATGCAGCGCATCATATATTTTGTATACAGCGACTCTTAAAACATCCAGCATATTATAGACTATCGCCAGTGACCATCGGTTGGCCTTCCGTTTTTTTGTACCTACTTTCCGATTATCTGCCCGCCTTGAACCCCAAGATGTTGGCTGCTGAGGAAATATACCGCTTTGGTGCGTTTCACACTTACGTAGAATACCAACCAGTGTCATGATCTTTGTTTTGAAAAAACCGAAGCAGCGTCAACGATGTGAAAAAACTGTCAGTACTAACATTACAACCAGACTGACAATATTTGGACTCCAAATCCATCACAACTTCTAACCATCGTTCGCTTGCCGTAGCTGGTCGACGGACTTTCCTTGATAAATAATCCCTCTTAGGGGATGCGAAGTGGCCAAATCACATACACACCGAATCATTATTCCATATGTGGACTTGGGATTTTCAGGCATGTATTGATTGAGTGAACTTTGTCGTCTGAGGAGAGGATTACTGGTTTCTAAGCCCCTTGAGCTAGGAATTGATGGATTAGAGCAGCTTGGATTAGTAATTAATGCATCCGAACCATGAACTTTTCAGTTGACCTACAAAAATCACAAAACAAAAAAAAAAAAAAAGGCAGGTCTACGATGATCTTTCACAGAGAATGAATATTTCTCGCTATGCTAAGCGTCTTACATTTACCTAAAATGCTTAATAAGCAACATACACGACGTCTGCCGCGCAAAGTATAGGCACGCCAGCTGTGTTTGGCTCGAAATACTTTATGGTACACATGTACCACCGGCCGTCCATATATGATGTAATTTTTTCCCGTCCCACTAGGGTTAAAAGGAGCTGCAGCCATATACATATGTAATAAGTTCTACTAACCGGTTGATGAAATAGTTGATAAGAGTTACGAGTACTTCTCCGATTAGTATTAAAATGTATGTAGTTAAGAAGTTGAATTATGATTGAACTATCTATATCACTAGTTTACACAAAAAAAGATTTGGTTTCTCACATACTTTTTTATGTATGTCAACTAATTTTTTAATTATCGTTTTCGAGATATCCCCCAAAAACCCGTTTTTTGCTTTATTTTTAATTTATTTGGACATATTTCCATCAATTTTTTTTCGCATTAAATCAGTTGCACACCGTTCAAAATGTAATTTTGTTTTCTTACTAACGGTTTGCATTTAATGAGAATCGAATAAGTTTTGATGGAGTTACAAGTGATCAAAGTTCGAAAAAAGTGATTTTTTTGATCATTTTTAAAAATCACAAAATTTCAATTGCTTTGTCTAATTCCGAAAATCTTTATTTTTCATATTTTTAAGATTTGGGATGAAAGTCTAAATTTGTTCAAATCGGAAAGTTTTCAAGCTTGCTTTCGGGAACACCGCTATCAATGCAAACGCGTAAATGAGTGAGCAATGGCAATTGACAGCTGTGTTGCCGTGTTGCAGTGTTTTGGTCAAAGCGTCCACTATTTCAGTTATTGCTAATTTTGATGAAAAATAATGAAATTTATCATCAAATTCTTTGTCAAATAAAATAGAATCCTTAAAATGCCGCAAAATAGTCAAACAAATAAATTGACTCAATTCATTCAAAAGAAGAATTTCAAATTAGCAGCAAATTTTTCGACAAACGGCAACACTGATTCACTTTCCGACTTTTCGAGGGTTGCGCCAACTTTTATTCATACATATCATCATACATAAGGCTCGACAATGTGCTGAGTTTTCACAGGATTTTTCGCGTTTTCAGGAACCAGTTGAATTTAAGGACACCGAGGTGTAGATTAGAGGCCACAAAGTAACGAAATGAGTATGTGGGTGTTGTTGAATATAATCAATTACCCAATTGCAAAAAAAAAAAAATCAGAATAGAATATTACTATAAAACGCAACTAAAAGAACACTTTTTTGAAAATTTACGCTGCTCTCGCAATTACTATTACACTGTACATAGGTAAATTTCCAACTTTTGAAAAGACACCAAAAACGCCGATACACGTCAACTTATTTTTTGGTCGTAGAATGTTTTTCCCAATCAGATCAAAATCTCGAGATATCCGTGATTGAAATTTAGTCAATTTTTGACCATTTTTTTGTTATATTTTTCTTATTTTAGAAAAAAGAAGACATTGAAATATGTTTTGAAATTATTTATTCAGACGTATAAAATTGACTTACATAAATTTTTATACATTTTTTGATCTACTTTTCGAAATTTTTTTAAATTTGTTCTGAATTAAATCTAAATTTATCATTGTTTTGGCCCGAAATCGATCTTAAATACTTCAGTTTATTTTAATACGAAAATTGTATTCTTGTGTAGCGATTGACCAACAGAATGTATTCGAATCGCATAGAAGCAGATTGCGATTGCGCACCGTAGCTCGTATTGTCATGTATTGATGGATGTATTGGAACAGGCCTCTGTACACAAAAGAAGATCGTTCTGAGTAAATAAATTTACGTATTTTAATATGAAGTATAAATTCGTATTTTCATTGCTCCACCATCGTTCCGATGAAGTTTTCAACAAAGAAATATTTATATGTTTGTACAGAGCTTCTTGTTCAGTACTTTTAGTGCAAAAAACAAAAAAATACAAGCGCAAAATGCATTAAAATGGGCAACGAGCTGCTTATACTAGTTTCAATGACCGCTACGTCATATTATCAGTAAGCTTAGTTAGCCGAAGTTTAGTAGTCTGCAAGCCTAATATATTCCATTTCTTGCGTTGATCTGTTAAGAATCACAGCAATTAACAGAGCAAAACTTCTACATTTCAATACAATTGCTTTTGTAATCTCTTTGACATCACACATTTCTTAAGAAATATTTATTTATTAGTTTTAATAATAATTTCAGGTTACATTTTCAATGTTTAAGCGTTAGACTATGATAGGAAATGGTTAAATAGCTTTAAATAATCACGTCATGTTTGGTACCCAACTGAGAATTTATGGTGGACACATATACCAAATTTTTTCTCCTTAGCGGATATATAAGCCCCATTATTTAGCAAAAACTATTGTGGGTGGTATGGGAGGTGGGCGTATGCGTAGACAGATTACACCTTTTTTTTCTTTTTCAGGTGGATAATAATGCACCATACACACATAACAAATTTTATATCTATAGCACATACAGTACAGCTCAAATGCTTTGCAACTGAAATTAGTTTTGAAGAAATAATAAACTATTTCAGTGAAACAGTAACTTTGAGTTTAATTTGATGTTACTATTATTAACTTCACTTATTGCTGATTTTTTACCAAAAACAAAATTTTTATTCCGTTTGCTAACAACAACAAAAATTTAAGGCAAACAAAAAAATCAAAACTTCAAGAGCTAAAAACATGCGCAACTCAGCACAATACCAAGAAAAAATGCATAGCCAATCCAACACTTGGTTCTGTAACCGTTGTTTCTGATGAGAGCATGACATCTTCTGGACATTGACTCATAAACTTGCTTATTAATAAGGTAAAATAGCGTTCCAATCTTTTTCCATCCCAGCGAATAGGTGCCTTCAATGCGCTTATTAGGTCCAACTCCATCCCCCGAAAAACTACTCCACACCATCACATTTCGACCTCCGTGTCTCTTATAAGTCCTATTTATAAGAAAGGATTAAAAAATGATATTTCTAATTACAGGCCCATAGCCAAGTTATCATCAATACCGAAGCTTTTTGAGCGAATTATTTATGATCACGTAAAGTGTGCTGTGGTGAAGTTATAACAACTCGTCAGCATGGTTTTGTTAATTGCAGATCTACAGTTTCGAACCTTTTTGATTTTACGTCTTTTGCTTTAAGTTCAATTGATTCTGGGTCGCAAGTGGACTTTATCTACACCGACTTTAGTATATCAATGCGCTTATTAGGTCCAACTGCATCCCCCGAAAAACTACTCCACACCATCACATTTCGACCTCCGTGTTTAACTCTAGTTATTCTTGCTATTTTCCTAAGTTTTGGAAGGAGTCTCTTATAAGTCCTATTTATAAGAAAGGATTAAAAAATGATATTTCTAATTACAGCCCCATAGCCAAGTTATCATCAATACCGAAGCTTTTTGAGCGAATTATTTATGATCAAGTAAAGTGTGCTGTGGTGAAGTTATAACAACTCGTCAGCATGGTTTTGTTAATTGCAGATCTACAGTTTCGAACCTTTTTGATTTTACGTCTTTTGCTTTAAGTTCAATTGATTCTGGGTCGCAAGTGGACTTTATCCACACCGACTTTAGTGTATCATTTGGCAAACTACCACATAGTTTAATTATGTTTAAATTAAAGAAGCTTGGATTTCAAAGGATTGAATCTTATTGGTTTGATCGTTCTTATCGAATAATATTTCGAGGGGTGCTGTCTCCCCTTTTACAGCGTTTTCAGGTGTTCCTGGAGCCGCTTCTGTTTATTTTAGCTAATCAAAAACTCTCATCTGCTTATATATGCTAATGATATGCAAACTTACAGGAATATGAAGGTGGATGATGATAAATTTGCCCTTCAGGTTTGGTGCTCTGATAAATGCCAAACTATGATCTTCTCTAGAAAGAAAAGTAATGTGGAATTTGGTTATACACTCAATGATAAGAAAATATATCGTGTCGATATAGTCAAAGACCTTGGTATACATGTTGATGCAAAATTGACATTTAATGAACATATTAACATTATCTGTAAAAAGGCTTCGTCATAACTTGGATTTATAAAACGGTGGGCAAAAGAATTTAATAGCCCTTTAGTAACTGTAACTTTATGTAACACAATTGTGCGTCCTCACTTAGAGTACGCTAGCCAAGTATGGTCTCCATATATAATATACCTATAGATAGAGTGGAAAGAATTCAAAAAATATGGTTCGGTTTGCTCTCAAAAGCTTAAATTGGACTGACCTCTTAAACCTTCCTCCTTATGAGGATCGTTTGAAGTTATTACGCATGCAGTCTTTGAGCACCCGTAGAAATATTTCGGAAATACTTTACTTGCATCAGCTTGTAACTTAATGGTTGTTGGTCTTTATGTTTGTGTTATCCGAACCCCACAGCATGATAGGTAAATTTTTTCTAACATTTATCCCTTAATCCATATGATTAAATCCATACAATTACATTAATGCAATATATAAGTATGTACATATGATCTAAGTGGGTATGTTGAGAAAGTGCGATAAAGCGAAGAAAAAATTATAAAAATATAACAAATTAATTGCATGTATAATTTTTTCCCTTATCATATAAGCTTTTTACTTGGTTTTAAAGCTTCAAGATAAATTACTAAGAAGGCTAATAGCTGTAGTAGCTAAACTCTATTATTATTATTATTATTATTATTATTATTATTATTATTATTATTATTATTATTATTATTATTATTATTATTATTATTATTATTATTATTATTATTATTATTATTATTATTATTATTATTATTATTATTATTATTATTATTATTATTATTATTATTATTATTATTATTATTATTATTATTATTATTATTATTATTATTATTATTATTATTATTATTATTATTATTATTATTATTATTATTATTATTATTATTATTATTATTATTATTATTATTATTATTATTATTATTATTATTATTATTATTATTATTATTATTATTATTATTATTATTATTATTATTATTATTATTATTATTATTATTATTATTATTATTATTATTATTATTATTATTATTATTATTATTATTATTATTATTATTATTATTATTATTATTATTATTATTATTATTATTATTATTATTATTATTATTATTATTATTATTATTATTATTATTATTATTATTATTATTATTATTATTATTATTATTATTATTATTATTATTATTATTATTATTATTATTATTATTATTATTATTATTATTATTATTATTATTATTATTATTATTATTATTATTATTATTATTATTATTATTATTATTATTATTATTATTATTATTATTATTATTATTATTATTATTATTATTATTATTATTATTATTATTATTATTATTATTATTATTATTATTATTATTATTATTATTATTATTATTATTATTATTATTATTATTATTATTATTATTATTATTATTATTATTATTATTATTATTATTATTATTATTATTATTATTATTATTATTATTATTATTATTATTATTATTATTATTATTATTATTATTATTATTATTATTATTATTATTATTATTATTATTATTATTATTATTATTATTATTATTATTATTATTATTATTATTATTATTATTATTATTATTATTATTATTATTATTATTATTATTATTATTATTATTATTATTATTATTATTATTATTATTATTATTATTATTATTATTATTATTATTATTATTATTATTATTATTATTATTATTATTATTATTATTATTATTATTATTATTATTATTATTATTATTATTATTATTATTATTATTATTATTATTATTATTATTATTATTATTATTATTATTATTATTATTATTATTATTATTATTATTATTATTATTATTATTATTATTATTATTATTATTATTATTATTATTATTATTATTATTATTATTATTATTATTATTATTATTATTATTATTATTATTATTATTATTATTATTATTATTATTATTATTATTATTATTATTATTATTATTATTATTATTATTATTATTATTATTATTATTATTATTATTATTATTATTATTATTATTATTATTATTATTATTATTATTATTATTATTATTATTATTATTATTATTATTATTATTATTATTATTATTATTATTATTATTATTATTATTATTATTATTATTATTATTATTATTATTATTATTATTATTATTATTATTATTATTATTATTATTATTATTATTATTATTATTATTATTATTATTATTATTATTATTATTATTATTATTA
The DNA here is from genome assembly GCA_949775025.1 of Tricholauxania praeusta. Taxonomy (NCBI): domain Eukaryota; kingdom Metazoa; phylum Arthropoda; class Insecta; order Diptera; family Lauxaniidae; genus Tricholauxania; species Tricholauxania praeusta. The sequence continues at coordinate 106,561,621 of OX459028.1, forward strand.
TTATTATTATTATTATTATTATTATTATTATTATTATTATTATTATTATTATTATTATTATTATTATTATTATTATTATTATTATTATTATTATTATTATTATTATTATTATTATTATTATTATTATTATTATTATTATTATTATTATTATTATTATTATTATTATTATTATTATTATTATTATTATTATTATTATTATTATTATTATTATTATTATTATTATTATTATTATTATTATTATTATTATTATTATTATTATTATTATTATTATTATTATTATTATTATTATTATTATTATTATTATTATTATTATTATTATTATTATTATTATTATTATTATTATTATTATTATTATTATTATTATTATTATTATTATTATTATTATTATTATTATTATTATTATTATTATTATTATTATTATTATTATTATTATTATTATTATTATTATTATTATTATTATTATTATTATTATTATTATTATTATTATTATTATTATTATTATTATTATTATTATTATTATTATTATTATTATTATTATTATTATTATTATTATTATTATTATTATTATTATTATTATTATTATTATTATTATTATTATTATTATTATTATTATTATTATTATTATTATTATTATTATTATTATTATTATTATTATTATTATTATTATTATTATTATTATTATTATTATTATTATTATTATTATTATTATTATTATTATTATTATTATTATTATTATTATTATTATTATTATTATTATTATTATTATTATTATTATTATTATTATTATTATTATTATTATTATTATTATTATTATTATTATTATTATTATTATTATTATTATTATTATTATTATTATTATTATTATTATTATTATTATTATTATTATTATTATTATTATTATTATTATTATTATTATTATTATTATTATTATTATTATTATTATTATTATTATTATTATTATTATTATTATTATTATTATTATTATTATTATTATTATTATTATTATTATTATTATTATTATTATTATTATTATTATTATTATTATTATTATTATTATTATTATTATTATTATTATTATTATTATTATTATTATTATTATTATTATTATTATTATTATTATTATTATTATTATTATTATTATTATTATTATTATTATTATTATTATTATTATTATTATTATTATTATTATTATTATTATTATTATTATTATTATTATTATTATTATTATTATTATTATTATTATTATTATTATTATTATTATTATTATTATTATTATTATTATTATTATTATTATTATTATTATTATTATTATTATTATTATTATTATTATTATTATTATTATTATTATTATTATTATTATTATTATTATTATTATTATTATTATTATTATTATTATTATTATTATTATTATTATTATTATTATTATTATTATTATTATTATTATTATTATTATTATTATTATTATTATTATTATTATTATTATTATTATTATTATTATTATTATTATTATTATTATTATTATTATTATTATTATTATTATTATTATTATTATTATTATTATTATTATTATTATTATTATTATTATTATTATTATTATTATTATTATTATTATTATTATTATTATTATTATTATTATTATTATTATTATTATTATTATTATTATTATTATTATTATTATTATTATTATTATTATTATTATTATTATTATTATTATTATTATTATTATTATTATTATTATTATTATTATTATTATTATTATTATTACAGACCATTGTGTATGCTTGATAGTGCTGGAAAGCTGCTAGAGAAGATGATTAAATTTCGCTTATCTGCAGCCATTGAAGACGCTGGTGGATTGTCGGAACGACAACATGGATTCCGAGCGGGAAGATCAACTCTTGGCGCTATAGAAGACGTAGTGTCTAGCGTAGAGCACGCACAACGAGGGAACCATCACTCCAGGAGGATTGTCTTATTGGCAACACTAGACATCCGCAATGCTTTTAACAGCCTCAGGTGGGCAGATATAATTGACGCTCTAAAAACAAGGTTTGCTACTCCGCAATACCTGCTGAGGATTCTACAGAGCTATCTAAGGGATCGCGAGCTCATATATGACACCTGCGAAGGGAGAAGGATAAAACAGATAACATCTGGAGCAGCGCAAGGGTCTATCCTAGGCCCAGACCTTTGGAACTTGAGCTACGACGAAATCCTCCGAATCGAAATGCCGGATGATACACATCTGGTGGGGTACGCAGACGACATTGCAGCTGTAATAACGGCTCGCAACACCGACGAGGCCAAGAGGAAATTAAACCAGGTTATGCTAAGGACAAGGGAATGGCTGGTGACTCATGGACTTCAACTAGCCACCGAAAAGACGGAGGTTATACTGCTAACAAAGCGGCACATCCCGTTAGAACTGGAGAAGACTTGACCCAAGATTGACTTTTTGGGCTCAAATACAGCACGCAGCAATAAAAGCAGCCAAGATAACGGGCATGCTTAGTGAGCTCATGGCGAACATCGGGGGACCAAGACAAAGTAAACGGAAACTCCTAATGTCGACAACGAACTCGATACTGCTCTACGGCAGCGAGATATGGGCAGGCACTCTAGAGGCGAAATGCCGTCAAAAGACGCTACTGTCAGTGCAACGAACTGCTGCTCTCAGAGTGGCATGTGCGTACCGCACAGTCTCCGAAGCGGCTGTGCTAGTAATAAGTGGCGTTATCCCCATTGATCTACTAGCCAGCGAACGAAAGATGGTCTGGGAGGCAAAAAAGGAGGGAAACCAGGCCATAAGCCCTGCAGCCGCAAGGCAGGAAACCCTCTCCAAGTGGCAGGACAGATATCACTTGGAAGTCAGCGGCAGGTGGACAAAAAGGCTGATCCCTTGCATAAGAAGATGGTTCGAGAGAGACTTTGGCGAGGTAAATTATTACCTCACTCAGTTTTTATCGGGCCATGGATATTTCCAGAAGTATCTACACCGTATGGGCAAAACAGAACACCCTTTCTGTATATATGGAGACGCTGATGAAGATGACGCAGAGCACACCTTCTTCAACTGCAGTCGATGGGACAACGAACGCGCATCCTTACAGGAATCAGTCGGCCAGTGCTCCGCTGACAACGTGATCGAAAGGATGCTGCAGAGCGAAGAAAACTGGAAGAGGACATTCTCAGAAAAAAGAAGTGGGACCTGGACGCAGGCATGTGATTTGAGACAGGTAATGGCCCCTACCCCGAAGCAATGCTAACGCAGTCCCAGGGTAGGAGGCCTGGAGGCCTGAGGTTGTGGATTTTAGTGAATTAACACACTCTGAAGCTGCGACGGCAGTGAATAAGGTTAGTGAACTGCATGATCCTTGCGGTTCATTTTACCACAACCTTCGCACGAAAAAAAAAAAAAAAAAAAAAAAAAAAAAAAAAAAAATTATTATTATTATTATTATTATTATTATTATTATTATTATTATTATTATTATTATTATTATTATTATTATTATTATTATTATTATTATTATTATTATTATTATTATTATTATTATTATTATTATTATTATTATTATTATTATTATTATTATTATTATTATTATTATTATTATTATTATTATTATTATTATTATTATTATTATTATTATTATTATTATTATTATTATTATTATTATTATTATTATTATTATTATTATTATTATTATTATTATTATTATTATTATTATTATTATTATTATTATTATTATTATTATTATTATTATTATTATTATTATTATTATTATTATTATTATTATTATTATTATTATTATTATTATTATTATTATTATTATTATTATTATTATTATTATTATTATTATTATTATTATTATTATTATTATTATTATTATTATTATTATTATTATTATTATTATTATTATTATTATTATTATTATTATTATTATTATTATTATTATTATTATTATTATTATTATTATTATTATTATTATTATTATTATTATTATTATTATTATTATTATTATTATTATTATTATTATTATTATTATTATTATTATTATTATTATTATTATTATTATTATTATTATTATTATTATTATTATTATTATTATTATTATTATTATTATTATTATTATTATTATTATTATTATTATTATTATTATTATTATTATTATTATTATTATTATTATTATTATTATTATTATTATTATTATTATTATTATTATTATTATTATTATTATTATTATTATTATTATTATTATTATTATTATTATTATTATTATTATTATTATTATTATTATTATTATTATTATTATTATTATTATTATTATTATTATTATTATTATTATTATTATTATTATTATTATTATTATTATTATTATTATTATTATTATTATTATTATTATTATTATTATTATTATTATTATTATTATTATTATTATTATTATTATTATTATTATTATTATTATTATTATTATTATTATTATTATTATTATTATTATTATTATTATTATTATTATTATTATTATTATTATTATTATTATTATTATTATTATTATTATTATTATTATTATTATTATTATTATTATTATTATTATTATTATTATTATTATTATTATTATTATTATTATTATTATTATTATTATTATTATTATTATTATTATTATTATTATTATTATTATTATTATTATTATTATTATTATTATTATTATTATTATTATTATTATTATTATTATTATTATTATTATTATTATTATTATTATTATTATTATTATTATTATTATTATTATTATTATTATTATTATTATTATTATTATTATTATTATTATTATTATTATTATTATTATTATTATTATTATTATTATTATTATTATTATTATTATTATTATTATTATTATTATTATTATTATTATTATTATTATTATTATTATTATTATTATTATTATTATTATTATTATTATTATTATTATTATTATTATTATTATTATTATTATTATTATTATTATTATTATTATTATTATTATTATTATTATTATTATTATTATTATTATTATTATTATTATTATTATTATTATTATTATTATTATTATTATTATTATTATTATTATTATTATTATTATTATTATTATTATTATTATTATTATTATTATTATTATTATTATTATTATTATTATTATTATTATTATTATTATTATTATTATTATTATTATTATTATTATTATTATTATTATTATTATTATTATTATTATTATTATTATTATTATTATTATTATTATTATTATTATTATTATTATTATTATTATTATTATTATTATTATTATTATTATTATTATTATTATTATTATTATTATTATTATTATTATTATTATTATTATTATTATTATTATTATTATTATTATTATTATTATTATTATTATTATTATTATTATTATTATTATTATTATTATTATTATTATTATTATTATTATTATTATTATTATTATTATTATTATTATTATTATTATTATTATTATTATTATTATTATTATTATTATTATTATTATTATTATTATTATTATTATTATTATTATTATTATTATTATTATTATTATTATTATTATTATTATTATTATTATTATTATTATTATTATTATTATTATTATTATTATTATTATTATTATTATTATTATTATTATTATTATTATTATTATTATTATTATTATTATTATTATTATTATTATTATTATTATTATTATTATTATTATTATTATTATTATTATTATTATTATTATTATTATTATTATTATTATTATTATTATTATTATTATTATTATTATTATTATTATTATTATTATTATTATTATTATTATTATTATTATTATTATTATTATTATTATTATTATTATTATTATTATTATTATTATTATTATTATTATTATTATTATTATTATTATTATTATTATTATTATTATTATTATTATTATTATTATTATTATTATTATTATTATTATTATTACTCAACCACCAGCAGCCCTACAACAGCAGCCAGTGCCAGCTGTAGCTTCATCCATGATTGTTATTTTGACTCATGTACATTTTGGCATACACGAAGAAAGATCCTTTCACCATTGGCTATTGCTCAGTTAAAAAAATACTCATAATAGTCTGGAAGGTAGCGCTGCATTTTTGATCACTTTCTCCCGCATAGTTTTTTTGCTATTAAAAGTTTGAACATGGCTAGTAATCGAAGAAAGGGTCGGTCGCCAGAGTCGTCGTTGGGCTGGTTGTGAGAGGCCAACAAGAAAAGTTTCCCTCAATATCTCGGAAAGTAAGCCATAAGTAGAAAATTATGTTAAGGCTAATGTTGTAGATTATATGAAAGCACATCGGCTTCATGTCCGAAAAATTTCCGTATGACCAGATTTTTCAAACTTATCATAGTTCTAAAATTACAAATGACCATCTCCATTTTCAAAAAAATACGGTTTTTATTTAAACTTTTATATTAAAATTACATCTCCAAATCTGAAAATCGAATTTTTCATAAAAAAAATAGTTTTTGATCAAAATTACAGCATTTATTCGAAACATTAAAACGGTGAATTATAGGTCAATTATTGTAGTATGGAGATTTATTGGGCATAAAATCGGTGAGTTTTTTATCTCCTCTGCAATATTGATCAAAACATATTTTTCTACTTGTGGCTTACTTTCCGAGATATTGAGTGAAACTATTTTTGTGGGCCTCTCGCAATCTTTTCACTATCTCTAATTTATTTATCCAGCAAATAGGTGGCATTTTCTTGTATTTCTTAAAGTGGAGTTACAGACCACGCGTTGTCGCTTTATAGCGGCACTCGCTTCTCTCAGGAAAAGTTCAAACCCTGCAATCGTATGGATTGAGTTACAGAGCACAACGCGTAGAAAGTCAAAAAGCGTATAACGCAAAAAGTTGAGCAACTTTCAACTTTTTCTACGCTTTCTCGCTTCATAAGCTTTTATGCACATTCATTAAACAAACTTTTCAATTTATGAAACATATTTTTTATTATTTACAAACAGTTGGTCAACGTTTCAATATTTAAAAAATTTTGTAAAAAAAACCTGATTGAGGAACAACTCGTAGACTTGGTAAGAAAACAAGAAGTTATATATGTGAAAAGCAGCATCCAATACCGGTCCAAGCACCTCCGAGCCAAAGCTTGGGATGCAATTAGCAAAGCTTTGGGTATTCCAGGTAAGAAAATTTTTATGGATAGTTTCTGCGTATTTCGTAACTAAAAAACACATTATATTTGTGATAGAATCTGCTTGCCAAGCTAGATGGAAAAGCCTGCGAGACCGATATGTAAAAGAGCATACCAAAACGATGAACGCATCCGGTAGTGCCGCTGAAATCTTTGAAATCCAGTAAAAGTTCTTTAGCCAAATGGAACTCCTTCATGACCACGTTAAACCAAAGAAGTAAGAATGTCTTTGTAAATAAATATGAATATTAATATGATATATCTTCAAATATTACAGAACAATTTCAAGCTTGAACTCTGACTCGTCCCGAGAATTCGACAGAAGTTTGGATGCATCAAGTTCTCCGATGGAACAACATGGCGAAGAGTATGTTTTCGACTTTTGTGATGACGTATGTATAAAAAAAAACTGGCTTAAGTTTACATAAGCTACAATCGTTTTTTCTGTTTTAAATCTACTTTTTCTTACCTGGTTTTTAATTCTGAGAAAGAATATTAAATCAAAATATGTCGTTCAGATCTAGTTTCAAAATACTGCCATTCTAAGTTGCGGATATAGCTTTTATAAAAAGCTTTACAAGTTGGGAACCACTAGATAGATTACCAAAATATTTATATCATATGGAAGAAATTTTAATAAGGCATAGAATTGACTTATAAATATTTGAAATTTATGATACCGTTTTCGATGATGATTTTTATGATGATTTTTGTAAAATTGTTATTTTTTTATAAAAACCGAAATTTTTTCCAAAAAAAACTATAATTACCTCAAAATTTTGTTAGCATCACAAGAAGCTCAAGTCTTTTGCTTTAAAATTGTGTATCACCGAAAAGCAAAAAAATCATAAAATTTTCTTGAAAACTATTTATGGATAAAAGCAACAACGACTTAAACAACAACAATAATAATTAAGTTTTGATTTTATGCCTTATTAAATTACTTTTCAGATGATACACATATTTTGGTATTCTATTCAGGGGTTCCCAACTTATATCCCTTTTTTTAAAAGCTAAGTATATCCGCTACTTACGATTTTTGTATCGTATTAAATTACTTTTCAGATGATACACATATTTTGGTATTCTATTCAGGGGTTCCCAACTTATATCTCTTTTTTTAAAAGCTAAGTATGTCCGCAACTTACGATTTTTGTATCGGACAATTGTCGCTAAAGTAAACCTGTCCCAAGAATTTATTGACTCATTATTTAGAAAACTTTTCGAATAGATTTCACCACACTCATCCAATGTCCACGTTTCTTCTCCACCTTCAAATGATACGCCATGCGCTAGTCGCATAAGACGAAAGTCAGAATGTGACGACTTTGGGAAATTTTTAGAAAAATGTCGAACACAGGTGAAAAACGTTTTAGCGTGCAGGAGGTTGATGAGCACGAGGGGTTCTCAAAATGGCTCGCACTTTATTTGCAAAGCTACCAAATGAAGATGTAGAGGACACAAAAATGGCATTCTTAAACACTCATGAATGAAATCTGAAATTTAAGAAATTAAAAATCAATATGTTAAACTATTATTAACTACATGTAAATATGTACCTATATAAATCATTAAAAAATTTTCATCTGGAAACAGTTTTTATGAAAATGTATAAACATATGTTTTTCTTTTGTTTCGAAAGTGGCTATAGTAATTTTGATTAAACTTGGGCAGTTGATACATATTAAAAAAAAAAAAACATAAATTAAAATTTTTCCAATTTTGCAATCAAAATAAAAACTGAAACTGAAATCTTCGATAGCTTAGAAATAAAAAAGGCACAATTTATTATGGAAAAGGAACTAGTCCAAAAAACCACATTTATTGGCATCAAAATGAATTTTCTCAGCATGTATTATATGGGTGAATACATTTTAATTCAATTTATTTAAAAATAAAAAGTTGCTTAAGATATTCCTTAGCTGAAAAGCATTCCTGGTAGAGTTATTAGAGGAAAATCTTTGAATTTTTTGTTAAAGGTGAAGATTCTTTCCTCCACAAACCATTCTATACTTCTCCATCAGTATCTTTGTCTGCGTACTCAGGTGGGCAATAAGTTCCATCGTGCATTTTTAAATAATTATGCAGCAGGACTGTAGCACTCACTAACCTTTCCGCAGACTCAGGGGACATATTAAGTGTGCCGCGCAAAATTCTCCAGCGCGCTGTCAAAATGCCAAAAGCATTTTCTATGGTCCAACGAGCCCTCGATAACCTTTTGTTGAAGTTCTGTTTTAGTTCACTCAATAGGACTCCAGGATATGGCCTCATTATATGTGGTTTCAAAGGAAACGCAGCATCACCCACAAAATAATACGGAAATTCCACATCGCTATTGGGCAACGCGGAATTCGGAGGAAGGTTAATATTCCCAGAACTAAGCCGCTTTCGAATTTGAGAGTATGCCAGTACTCCTTCATCGCTTTGACTCCCATATGCACCAATATCAACCGCGGTAAATGTATAATTGGCGTCGCAGACACCCAATAACTAGTGTTTCACCGAGGCCGAGGCGAGGCGAGGTTCTAGTTGATCTCGGTCTCGCCTCGTTTTATAAATTTAAGTCTCGCCTCGCCTCGGCCTCGGACGAGGTCTTGCCATCACATGCATCGCCTCGCCTCGCCTCGCCTCGCTCTCGGCCGAGGCACCTCGGTAAAAAAGCGAGGTTTTTATTAAAATAAATAAAAAATTATACATGTATCCAGGCTGACAGGCTCATCAAGCCTCAAGAAATAAAATAAAATATCTGTTTTTATTTTTGGTGAATTGGATGAGATGTGATGAATTTAATTCTTTTCTTATATGGGAAGGAGAGGCATTGCCTATTTTTCCAAACCAAACTAAGCTATGAACGTTTTACAAACTATAAGCAAAATATGTACCAAATCTTATTTATCTACGTCGAATAGATATTGAGATATGATAACGTTAATTTTTTTCTTATATTGAAGGCATGGTACCGCCCATTTTATTAATTGAATCTTAGTTATGCCTCTACCTTTTATAAATATACCAAGTTTTATTAATCTGCATCAAGTAGTTGATAATATATGCTGAATTCTGTTTTTCTGTTATGTGGGGGTGGCATCACCCATTTATCATAAGCTATGTTACGGAGCATCCCAAATCTTAATAAACATATATGTATGTCAAATCTTTCGTCGGTCGGTTGAACGGTTTAGGAGTCCATTAGCAACGAACATACATATACTGAACTTTATTTATATACTAGCATTACCCTGTGCGCTTTGCTTCACCTTACCGGTTCTTAGAAAATCTGTTAGAATAAATCAATTTCAATGCAGTGCTGTCAATCATGCAGTTTTGCTTATAGCCATACATAGCCTTACATGCTTCCCTAATCGATCAATCGAGGCGAAGTCGCATAAAATCTGATGCAATCCAAGGATTTCTGTGCATTAGCGCTTGGACCAAATCTGAACTCGTAAGAAGCACATGCCGGTTAAAAATAAAACAAAGTAGTTTGCTCAAAATTAAATACTAAAATATTAGTTAAATATAGATTTTAATATAAAAATTACATTCATATTTTGAATCTGCATATGGGTCTTACGAGTTCAGATTTGGTCAAAACGCGCCTCGCTCTTGGTTTCCAAAACGAGGCTAGGACGAGGCGAGCCCGAGGCGAGGCCGAGGCGAGGTGCCGTGTGATCTCGCCTCGCCTCGGTCAAGCGAGGCAAATTTATTTTTCCATCTCGCCTCGTTCTCGCCTCGGTCTCGCCTCGTTCTCGTAGTCAAAAACGAGGCTGCCTCGTAGCCTCGGTGAAACACTACCAATAACTCGACGCTATATGTCCCTATATCAAAATTAAGTAATACAGAATTATGATGAAATAGGCATAGAAGTATTCGTTGTAATATTATACCTTTATAGTTATAGAAATTTGATCCAGAATGTGCTGGACATTATGGCGACGTGCTTACCGTCGATCGCACCATCGCAGTTCGGCAGATCCCACATGCTGCTAAAATCCTCCGCAATTCTCTTCCACTCATTTTGGTTGGGAAGCGATAAATAAATCTGGTTCAGGTCAGCCCATATAACCTCAGAAGTTTCCAGTACTATGTTCCTCACTGCTTCTACTGACATTTTAAATGTTAGCGAAAGATATTGTCTGCTAGCACCATGAGCTAAGTAACTTCAATGAATTATTGTTCCCACTCGGCATGAAACGTTTCCGAAAGTTTTAGAAATATTTCGTAACGTTGCAGAAGCGCTTCATTTGAAACGTTGCAAGTGAAAGGTTACAGAAATCTTTCTGATACATTTCAAATGTAATATTACGGTTGCAATCCTTCTGAAGCGTTTCTGAAAGGTTTCATTGAATTTTTCTAATAAAATGAAAACAATTTTTTAACATTTGTTATTACTTTTTTGTTTTCATAATTGTATACATATGACATCAAATGTTGGAATATAATGATGAACTATGTGAATGTTGCTTGGGTGACTCTATGCTTTGCTGTTGTGTCAAAATATGAATAAATGTGAACTCTGTGTATGAATGACGACTGAATAGGTTCGTTTCAGAACTTTTTGAGTAAAATCCTGTAAAACTGTCTGCGCTCTGTGAAAGAGAAATAAAGTAAAAAGTACAGGAACGGAAAAAACCATTTTTTTAGCACAAGAATAAACGTCAAAAATTTTTGAATGTATTAGTGCAAAAAGTTTATTTTCTAAGTCCAGACAATAAATAAACATTTTAAATTGAATGTAGTTGAACAATAAATTCAATTCTATGAACGCAAAGAATAAAATGGAAAATAAAAATAGTCAAAATAAACTCAATGCTTACAATTCGGCTTGCACAACATAGAACAGCTGATAGTTTGACACTTTTAATGAGTTTACACGCAAAAATTCTTCGGGTAAAAACCTGTAACTTCCTACAAAGAGAGAACATAAATTACTCTCTCATTTTCGTTCTCACTTACAGGTTTTTCGTGTACGGGAACGCTGTTTGGGTAAAGTCCTGTAAAACCTGCAAATTGTACTAGTGCATTATTGTACGGGAACGCAACTTATATAAATAAATAGACGTCACAAAATTAAATTCTTTTAAAATAAGTCAACAAAAATATTAACATGGAAGTGTGGGTAGTAAAAATCGTATAAAAATATGCATAATGTGGCGCTGCACCGCAAAGACGTCAAAAAAAAATCAATGATAACAAATTTTTCCCCAAGGCACAATAATTTTTTTTCATTTCCCCCCTGTAGAAAGGTTTCTGCAACGTTTCAGAAACGTTTCAAAAGAAAGCAAAAAAGCGGACATTGAAACGTTGCAGAAAGCTTTCTGAAGTGAAAATGAAACCTTTCAGAAACGTTTCTGAAAGATGTAAGGTTTCATATGAAACGTTTCTGAAAGGTTTCAAAAACGTTTTATGCCGAGTGGGTTATTTAATGATAAATAAAAATATTTGATTTATATGCTTACATTAAAGTGAGGAATTAGCGACATTCTGGAATTTTTCACCAGTTTATCTTTTATCAAATTAAACAGAGTATCAAATACTTCCGGACGCATTCGCGTTGCTATACGAAACTGCTCTTCATCATTATTCCTGGGTTTAAGGAACGTTGTGGCGAATAAACCACTCGCGTCTCTTTCCAAAAATATTTATTACACAATTTATTTTTATTTATTTAAAATTTGTCAACTGTTGTCATACAACACTTTGACGCGAAAAAGCGTCGTATGTAACTCCAAAAACAAAACGCGTATAAAGCCGAAACGCGATAAAGCGACAAAGCGTGGTCTCTAACTCCACTTTTAATGGTACGTGTGGCGGACACGAACAGAATGACAACAAAATATTTATCTAAACAAGAGTAACTTTGTCCATGTGAACGCGCCCCAAGGATACGTTTAGGAGATCAGTGAACATATCGCGAGGGCAGCCAACTGCGAAAAATAAAAAAAAATATATAAAAGGGAATGGAGAAGAAAAACGGATGGCTTGAGTTCCGGCACCGACGTTTTTTGTTCCTTCTTTTGGATTCTGGCCGTCATATTGTGTGGACATCGTGGGATCACAGAAACAGAGAAATCAAAGGAATCAAAAACTGAAAAAGAATAAAAAAAATTGCCACCAAATAAAGAAAATATAATTTAAAATATAGAAAAAGAAAACAATAATTTTGGATTGAAGCGCAATCCCAACTATTCATCTTGCTGCGGGATCCTAAATTGCAGACACGAATCTGCAACTAAGCCAGCAGAGCACCTCCGGGATCCGCAAGAGAAAAGTTGAATATTCAAAGAAATTGAATACAACTAAAATTTCAACAAAATATTCACATCCTAAAATAGCATAAAATACAAAATTTTCTAAAAATACAACTAAAATTTCAACAAAATATTCACATCCTAAAATACAAAATTTTCTAAAAATACAACTAAAATTTCAACAAAATATTCACATCCTAAAATAGCATAAAATACAAAATTTTCTAAAAATACAACTAAAATTTCAACAAAATATTCACATTTTAAAATAGCATAAAATACAAAATTTTCTAAAAATACAACTAAAAGACTTTTTAAAAATACACACGACACTACAGTACAAAAGAAACTTTAAATACAAATTGTTAGAACTAAAATCTTCATAATTTAAAAAAAAAGAAAAAAGAAACAACAAAAAACCGCAACACCAAGTCAGCGTTCTGCAAAACGAAGTCGTCCATCTAGTCGTTCCAGTGCATCGATCCCTATTGGCAACAGCGATCCAGATTCAACTTCTTCAACACCATCATCAAAGCAAGTATGAATGAGATTGTTTATGCTGAAAAATAAGTAAAAATCCAAATAAAAAAGAAAGTTTTTATTAAAAAAAGGGAATAGTTATCCCTTGAAATTTGTTGTTTAGAAAGTAATAAAATAAGTGAAATTTTTGAGAATTGTTTAGATAAAAGTAAAAATTAAGAAAATTGAAACTAAGTTAAATTTATTTTAATCATATTTCTTTACTTGTTCATAATAAGGTTTATTTATGTATTTGTGTCTTTGGACTGTGTCTGTCTAACTACTTTTTTTCCAAATTTAAAAAAAAACAAAATCAAAACTCTGACGTAAAAATACGTTCCCTTGTGGAAATACCCTGTAGGGACTTTGGCGCCATACCCTATAGGAGTTTAAAACGAAAAATAATAATATATAAATAAATCTTAATACTAAGGGAGAATAGTGATAGGTAAAAACTAAATAATAAATAAAAAAGAGAAAAAGAACAAAATAAAAGAGAAACCTAGAAAGAGAAAGAAGAAAGAAAAAATATAAAAATGATGGTATTACTATTACTTACCTATATACTTACCCAATAACCTAACCTAAAATACTTATCTTAAGACCAAAGTTTACTTTAAATTTACCATATAAATTTGTAGTTTTGTTAATTTTGTAGTGTTTGTATGTTTTTTGTAACTCAGTTTAAGTTTTCTTTAAAGTTTGAATAAAGTTGTTCCGAGCTGCAGCCATGATTTATACGTTGATAATTTGCAAATTGATATCAACAAAAAAAAAAATAATAAGAGTTTTCAAAAATAAATAATTAAATAAATTTCAAACTTTGAAGCGAAGTAAAAATTAAAATATGAGTTTGCATTAAGCAGAGTAATTTAAATTTAAGCTATCGTTAAATTTAAATATACATGCCTTAAGCAAAAGCTAATAATAAAAAAAAAAACTACTGTAATTTAAATTTAAGTTATTAAATTTAAATTTACAGAAATGTTATGATTAGAAATAATTAAAGTACAGTTTAAATGTTATTCTAAACTCAAATAATAATAAATTAGCGATTACAAAGTAAATAAAGATTAATTAAAAAAAAAAACCAAAAATTAAAAAAAAAGAAGAAATTTAAGTTTGCTTTATGTTATATTAAAAATATCCAAATAAAATTACATGTTTATGTTGAATGTTAAATCGTGTTTGTCTTTTTAATTAACATGGATTAGATTGTGTTTGTGGAAGTTGAGGTTGTTGCAGTAGGAACGCTGTGGTACGGACAGGGGCACATTTGAGAACAATTAGGCAGAGAATGTGCATTGACGGAAAGGTCAATGGGTGGGCCACCTTGGTGCAAATTGGAAGCACCGTGTAGAACTTATTCAGGGAAAAAGAAATATGTGTCATGCTCAGGAGATAGTGTCATCTTTAAATTCAGCTTCTTTTATTTCAAAATTGTTTTCCTCTTTTCGATCTTTATATCAACTCCTTTTTTTTTATAATAATGGCACGAAAACTCTAAATATTATAACGAGTAGTGAACGCAACGAACCGCCATTTTCCGGCGAGCTAAGCCGAGCAATTCGTTTTGCGTGCCGCGTTCACACTGACCTGTTCGTTATAATTTGGCGCCCAACATGCAGGCAAATGAAATATGCCTTGCATTTATCTTTCACTACCTCTATCCTTTCTACATTATGTTGTTCACGCGCATGCGTAGGCGTTGAAATGTCGAAACAAAATAACAAAAATATATATATATATATATAGCTCATTAGAACGCAGTCTGAAACCATTAGTCATAGATTTACCGTATTTAATTTTTTAAGTTTATTGAGGTTAAAAAAACTTAAAAATATTGATAAGTTTTTTTTTAAATATTTGGTTTAATACATGGTGTAGCAGTAGTGAGCGTGAGAGTAGATCGCCTATTTGCTTTGAACTTTACATTCATAACAATTCAATTGCTCGTTCATCAAAGTTAGGCGCTTTGATGAATTGCAGCACTTAAGCATACAGTCTTTGAAAAATTGTCTGAATAATGTGCTGCAAACTACTTTATTTCTGAGAAATTTAGACCCTGTTATTGTTATTGAATGACAAAGGATAGACTTATCGCTGTCTGAGTCTCGCCGCACTGTTTAGAATAATTTTGTAACGCTGAACACAAATACCTCTCACTAAAAAGGAAAACTGCTTAAAGCGGTTTAAAAATGTTGTAGTTGCTGAATGGACCCAACAATCAAAACAATGTGTCAAAAGAAGAACACTATTATTTCGAATAGATGTTAAACATCAATATAATACTGTTCTTGGCCAACATACAAAATTTATGAGAGAAGCGTAATTATTGCTCAACTTATAATGTTGCACCATGGTATTATTAGGCATTATTAGGTATTAGCTTAAGAGTTTTGACATTTCAATGTAGACGTATAGGGACCCATTCACACGATAGTGAGCTTGAACGTGGACTCACTATACCAACGTATAAGCCCTTGCTTGGGTCGGTAAGTGTGAATAATGTATATCTTTCGCTTGCATCAGTGTTCAAAACCTAAGGTTGCCGTATGTCCCGGAAAGCCACTGGCTATGCCTGCGTAACGACGGTAACCGATGGTGGAGAATCCTGATGCAACCGAAAGAAATCGAGATGAAGGGTGAAGGGGGGAACACGATTACGGGTAAGTCATGGTTCAGTGTTACCAAACCAGAGCCCATTTGCGACCCGCAGTCGAGTTACATATCTGATCCTGGATTCTGCTCTTTCTCTCCTTTTCTTTTCATTTCTGTTACACTTTCTCGAAATTTTGGTGGTGACATTTCAATTTTGTCGGTGAGTAAGTCAAGTAGTTTGTTGAAAGCATAAACACTTTAGCGACTACCGGCAGATTGGATGTTATCTAAGCCTGATTTCACTCTGTATTTACTTCTTCTTTTTCTGTTTTCTTTGTTACGATACTTTTCCATAAATCTTATGAGCGTAATAAAGAGCGGTAGATAAACTTTTTCTAACATAAAAGTTCATTTTTACTTCGACTCTTCATTTTATAAATAAAATCAAATCTTTGTTTTCTAAGTAATATTAGAAAAATATAAGAATATGTTTGTATAAATACCTACAACTTTTTTTTTTTTTTTTATTAAGTTTGACATACGTTCCTTAAATGCTGCAAATAACACCGTAACTCACTACAATTTCGTTGTTTATCATAAAATCTATTACATTTTGTTTTGTTTTTTAGTCGAAACGTATTTACTAGTTCTCTTTCATAAGTAAACTTTTGTGAATAACATTAATTAGTTGTTATTGGTTTAGTTAAGATTATATAAATTATGCAAACTATTGATTCATTTTTTTTTTTGGTACAGTTACATTCATTTAAATTTGCTTTGTGCTGCTTAGTTCAATAAGCTGAGTCAGTTTAATAAACAGGTCTTATGAACCTGAGATCGGGCAACAGAGGCAGATCATTAGCGATTAGACCACCAAGAGGCAGAGGTCTTTCTGTCCATACTTCTTGAGATAGACCACTTCGACCACTCAAATGTCTTCCACAACCACAAACACGACTGTCACTACTTCTGCACCAATCATGTCAGTGCAGCAAAACAATCCCGTTACTACCGCTAACATAAATCCGATAGGAGTTAATGGTGGGGTAAATGCAGGTAGTAGTACAGGCAACACAAATACGGTTACGTCACCACCTTACAGCAGCATAACTGCAAAAAGTATCCGAGAAGAATTTGGGCAGTCAAATAGGCATATCTCTAATACACAACGTGCTCCTCTAATGTTGACCCCTAGTACTGTCATAAATGAGCAGGGCCTAACTTTGCGGGAATATGTTAGTGCGAGTTCTGGTTTGGCACAGGCTAGTATGATGGAAGAAGTAGAAGCTTGCATTCTTCGGCTCGTGCCACGAATTGTTGCCGAGTCAATGCAAGCCGAAAGAGAGCGTCACATGGGTAATGTTACTTCGCCATCATTGAATTCATTCTTTGATCGTGCAGGCGCGCATAGCCAAAACATTGGCCCAATGAATACTGACCCTGCGACAAATAATCTGCATCAACAACAACCACATAAGGAACCCGAAACCCAGTCACGTCAAAGCACGATCCCAGTTCCAGAGCAGCGCCCATATCTCCAACAACAACCTCATACCCAATATTTTCACCATCAACCGAACTTTCCAAATCCGCAGTTAGTCCAACAGCAAAATCCAACAAATTTTTATGCCCATTATAGTCATCTGCCCCAGCAGAGATATCTTGAATTAAGCAAATGGGGCATAAAATTTGATGGGTCTTTACAATCAAATACGGTTGAAGACTTTCTGTTTAAGGTTGAGGTGCTCCGTCAGGATTTTAATTGTCCATGGGATGAGTTGATCAGAAATTTTCATCAATTGCTCTCAGGTGAAGCTTCTGAATGGTTTTGGGGATACAGGAGGCAAAATTCGTGCATACATTGGGAGTCATTGAGTGCAACCATGCAGCGCAAGTTCAGGAGATTCGAGAGCGATTAAGAGATTCAACGAAAAATAATGGAGAGACGTCAGTCATACAACGAGTCAGCCGAAGATTTTTGTCAGGCGATCGTTGCTCTAAAGAATCAAATGCGTGAACAGATCCCTGAATTTGAGCTTGTAAGGATAGTCAAGGACAATTTAAAGGAAGGAGTATCCCAACTCGTGTTTCCTATAACAATTAGTTCAATTGATAGGTTGTTAGAAGAGTGTAAGCGGGCGGAAAGAGATATAGCTAAGCGTCAAAAAGAGCGCGACTACTTCCGCAGTACACCGCTTAGAAAAGTACACGAATTGGAATTTGAAGATCCGCAACAGGACTATTTTGAGGTCGAGGCAATAAATGTTCCACCAGCGGCATCTAGACCTAAACCACAGCTAGTCTGTTGGAATTGTCACTTGGTAAGACATGGCTTTTTCGAGTGTACCTCCACTCAGAGAAACATCTTTTGTTATAAATGCGGTGCTGAAAATGTGATTACCCCTAACTGTAGTCGATGTCAGGGAAACGGGCAAAAGAACATGATACGAGCTGGAGTTTCATGTTAGACGCAGCAAGACTAGCAAAATTATATCATAATTTCGATAGTAGATATATAGAAAATAGTAAAACGAGCATACTAGAGAATAAAAACAAGAGGGTAAATTTGGTAGACGATAAGTTTAAATTAAGAGAAATTATTCCATATCATATTAGGTTAGAAAACTATGAACAAAAAAGGAAACAAATTTTTGACCAGAATAATAGGGTAACCAGTAAAAAGATCCTGGCTACAAAAACAAGATATGGCAATAGAAAAGTTGAGCGTAAGATTATAGCTTCTTCAAGTATCCCAAATACTTTAGACGTAAGACCATATATGGACGTGTTAATTAATAATTTCGAAATGAAATGCCTGATGGATAGTGGTGCAAGTGTTAGTTGCCTGGGAAAGAACTGCCTTGAACTTGCGAAAAATTAAAACTAAATATATTGGACTACAAGTCCATCATTAAAACAGCTGATGGCAAAGGACAGCAGATCATAGGCAAAATAAAAACCAAAATTACGTGTCAGAAAAAAACTGAAGACATAACATTGTACTTAGTGCCATCTCTTTCACAGAGCCTTTATTTGGGTTTCGACTTTTGGCAAAAAAATTAATATTATTCCCTTCATGGTAAACAGTCTAAAGGTCGAACCCACAGAAGTTGATACTGACACTCCAAAAACGCACGTACTGACAAAAGAACAACAGCAATAACTCGAACTAGCTAAAAGCGAATTCAGATGTTATACAAAGTATGGTCTAGGGAAAACAGCATTAGAGGAGCACAAAATCGATACTGGCGACGCGCCATCAAAAAAAATGAGATATTATCCCATTTTACCTGCAGTTCAAAAATTAACGTACGAAGAACTGGACAGGATGCTTAGTCTTAACGTTATAGAGCCAGCAAATCAAGCCAGCTGGAATAACAGAACGACACTTGTTATGAAGCCAGGGAAAAATAGATTTTGTTTAGACGCGCGAGAGCTTAATCAGGTTACGGTAAAAGACGCATATCCATTGCCCAATATTGATGGTCTCCTAAGTAGGCTGAGTGACACAATCTTCATTTCGGCGGTGAATCTAAAAGATGCCTTCTGGCAAATTCCGTTAGAAGAGTCCGGTCGACAAAAAACCGCATTTACCGTACATTACCAATTTACGGTAATGCCTTTTGGCCTATGTAACGCTGCACAACGTTTGTGTCGACTTATGGACAAAATTATACCGTCTGAACTGAAAGATCGGGTCTTAGTCTACTTAGACGATTTGCTGATAGTGTCTCCTGATTTCGAAACCCACTGCAAAATTTTAAAGACCGTAGGTAAAATGCTCACAGCTGCAGGCCTGACTATAAATATGCAAAAGTCTAAATTCTGTTTCACCGAGTTGAAATATTTAGGCTATCTTGTTGGAGGCGGCAAACTTAGAACCGATCCCAGTAAAATTGAGAGTTCGAATAACCACACCTAAAAACGTGAAGCAAGTTAGGCAATTCTTAGGTACTGCTGGCTGGTATCGCAGGTTCATATCCAACTATGCCACTCTAAGTGCGCCAATAACAGATTCTCTGAAGAAACAAAGTTTCAATTTACTCCTGAGGCTCAAAGTACCTTCGAAAAACTTAAACAAGCCTTAATTTCAAGTCCTGTTTTAGTAAGCCCAAATTTTAATAAACACTTTTTTGTTCAATGCGATGCATCTGATGTAGGTATAGGAGCGGTTCTTTTTCAGGAGGATGCTATTGGAGAAGAGCACCCAATTGAGTATTTCTCTCAAAAGCTGAATCCAGCTCAAAAAAATTAGTCAGTAACTGAAAAAGAATGCTTGGCAGTTGTAGCCGCGATAGCCAAATTCAGACCATACATTGAACTGATGCCTTTCACGGTGATCACGGATCACTCAATTTTAAAATGGCTGATGAAACAGAAGGACTTAAGTGGCAGGCTGGCTAGATGGAGCTTAAAACTCCAAGGTTATGCGTTCGACATCGAGCACCGTAAAGGTTCCTAAAATATAGTGCCCGATATGCTTTCAAGGTTCGATATGGAAGAGTTGGTCTTGGATAGTCATGTATCAATTATAGATCTGAATTCAGACGCGTTTAAAAGCGAAAAGTATAAAAGTTTAATTCAAACGGTCATAGAGAATGAAGAAAGACTTCCAGATATCAAAATTCTTGATGGATACGTTTATAAACGAACAAATTTTTACGATGGTGACCCAGTAAACGAGGATTACTCGTGGAAATTATGGATACCATCTAAGCTGACTAATAATATAGTGAAATAAGCGCATACATCAAGAGTTGCGATACATGGAGGGATAGCAAAAACTTTGGGTAGGATTCGTAAGTATTTTTATTGGCCTGGTATGTGCACAGAAGTGCGCGATTATGTCAGAGAGTGTGAAGTTTGCAAAGAATGCAACTTGGTCAATAAGATACTCCGTCCACCTATGGGTAATGAAGTTTTAACCGTAAGACCATTTCAGAAGCTTTATATAGATTTTCTTGGACCTTATACACGCTCAAAAAGTGTACATTCTTTCATATTCATCGTCTTAGACCATCAGACAAAGTTTGTCTTGTTGAAAGCCTTAGCAAAAGCTTCAGCAAAAGCCGTAGTTAAATTTCTATCGACCGAAGTGTTTCATAAGTTCGGCGTACCAGAAACTATCCACTCCGATAATGGGTCACAGTTTATAGGGAAGGAATTTAAAGGACTCATGGACACATTCGGTGTTAATCACATGAAGTCAGCTTTTCACGCTCCCCAAGCGAATGCAAGCTAACGGGTAAACCAATCTATATTGACTTCTATTAGAATCTTTTTAGACAGTGACCAGTCGACTTGGGATCAGAATTTATCAAATATTGAATGCGCACTTAGGTCTTCTGTACACGCTTCGATAGGCATGACACCATATTTTGCATTGTTTGGCAGCACCATGATCACACATGCAAGCGCCTATAAAATTGCCAGAAAACTAAATATCTTAGAAGATATAGAAGCGAATATCCTCACAAAATCCCCCGACGGTGAAATTAAAAAAAAATTAAAAATGTATTACGAGTATATATATTATATGGTATCTTATGATTTTATAATTTTATGTTATTTCTTAGTGCTAAAATATTCACTTTTTATTATTAAATTTTATTTTATGCTTTATATATATTTTCCTTCTCCTTTTTACTTGTACTTTATACTTAATCTTTGCTATTTAAACTCACTTATTTGCTTATCTTTAATTTCAAATTTTTCAACGTTTATAGCAGTTTTGAAAATGGTCGACTTTGTCGCTTCCCTCTAGTTCCTATGTTGCTAATGGTGCTATTGACAACTATAAAGTTATGGTAAATGTTCTTTGCAAGCAATACCATGGCTTTAATGTAGTTCATTTTAATGCCAGAAGTATGAATGGCTTAAAATTAGATTATGTACGCCATATTTTTGAAGATTCACCTGCTGATGTTGTCTGTGTTAGTGAAACTTGGTTTAATAGTGAGATTCCTGATTTATTTTATAATCTTGATGGTTATAAAGTTTTCCGTAATGACAGAGTTGGTAGAAGAGGTGGTGGCGTTGCTGTTTTCTATAAGTCGTATCTAAATGTTAAAGTTATCAGTAAATGTAATGAAGCTTGTGAATTTTTGAATGTCGAAATCTCTGATAGTAATGTGAAAATTTTATTGTCCTGTGTTTATAATCCTCATCGTCATAATGATTTTGTACCTTTTTTTACAGAGATTGCTAGTAGTCTTATTAATTATGATTTTGTTGTTGTATGTGGTGATTTTAATGTGAATTTGTTGCAAAATGATTCTATTACAGAGAGTTTTTACTACCATATTACTTCATGTGGCTTAAAAATATCAAATTGTTCCACACCCACTCGTTATGCGCATGGCTGTGAACCAAGTCTGTTGGATGTGTGTTTAGTTTCTGACATTTCTATTGTATTAAAATTTGATCAAATGTCCTTTTTGTCTGACCATGATTTGATTTTTTGTAGCCTCAATATCAACCTTGGTAGAAATTCCCCTTATAGTTTCTCGTATCATGATTACAGATCAATCAATATGAATGCTTTATTCGCTGATTTGTCGAGTATGTGTTGGAATGACTGTTGGTTTCGTAATTCTGTTGATGAAAAGCTTAATGTGCTTATGAGTAACTTAAATGTTGTCTTTGAGCGTCATGTCCCTATACGTACTATAACTGTTTCTAACCCCTGCTGTCCATGGTTTACAAGTCGGGTTTTGCAAGTCATCAAATTGAAAAATAAACTCCACTCAAAATGGAAAAAAAACCGGTCAGACAGAAACTGGAATAATTTTAGAAGTGCAAGAAATGCAGCAACTGCACTGTTAAAACAAGAAAAAATTAATTTTTTTCGTTCGAAACTAAGTGCAAACTTGAATTCCAAGCAATTGTGGGTGAATATTAAAAAACTGAGAGTTTTTGGTAAAGAATCGGTTGACTGTCATCTGGATCCGGATCGCCTTAATGATTTTTTCATCGCTAATAATAGTTTCCCTCATTCCAATAATTTAGTTGAATACCCTAGAATGAACTCACAATTTCCACCATTTCATTTTATATCGGTATCTGAAAATGATGTTGTGAAGTGCATATCTAAGATAAGCTCCAATGCGGTTGGTGTTGATGGGATGCCCGCAAAGTTTCTAAAATTGATTTTACCCTATTTCATTTCACCCTTAACCCATATTATAAATCACTGCTTCACTTGTTCTCGATTCCCTGACTTGTGGAAAATTGCTTCAGTGATACCTATTGCTAAAACTGCTTCTGCTTCTGAGTTAAGTGATTTTCGTCCCATTAGCATCTTACCAGCTTTAGGAAAGATTCTTGAAAGGTTGATGTCGGACCAAGTAACTAATTATGTGGATACCAATAAACTTTTGTCACCACTACAGTCTGGTTTTCGAGTTGGTCACAGCTGTTCGACAGCTGTTGTGAAAATTCTAGATGATATAAGGGTTAGTTTTGACCAAGATTTTTTAACACTCCTCTGCTTAATTGATTTTTCTAAGGCTTTTGACTCGATCAATCATTCATTGCTGTGTGATAAGCTTCAATATTTTTTTAATTTCAGCCCAAATGCTGTCAGCTTATTAAGGAGTTATTTAAGTGGTAGAATGCAACGTGTTAAGGTTGGAAGCAAATTTTTGTCATTTAAAGTTGTCAACACGGGTGTTTCACAAGGATCTATCTTGGGTCCTCTTCTATTTTCCCTTTTTATTAACGACATTTTTTCTGTTATTTCCAATTCTACTGTACATGCATACGCTGACGACATCCAACTATACCTTTCCCGACATATTGGACTTGTTGAGGACCTATCTCACAGACTTAATTGTGATTTGACTGCACTCAATAAGTGGGCTGTCTCCAACCGGCTTCAAATCAACCCTTCTAAATCAAAAGTTCTGCCAATTGCAAGGAGTGAATTTTGTACAATTGATATTCCACCTTTATTTATTGGAACGACTAAATTAGACTTTGTCAGCAAGGTGAAAAATTTGGGCTATGTATTTAACTCTAAGCTCACTTGCTCTGACCACATTAATAATACTGTAGGCAAAATCTACGGCACTTTACGCTATCTACGGATGTCCACTAATTTTACCCCACCTGAAATTAAGCGTCGACTCGTAAGGCAGCTGATTATACCTCTAATAACGTTTTTTGATATTGTTTACAGCAGGTTGGACTCTCAGTCACAACATAAATTATTAGTTGCGTTCAATAATGCGGCGAGATATGTCTATGGTGTTAGACGTTTTGACCATATCTCTAATAAAAGTAAGGATATACTTGGTTGTGGCTTAATCGAGTACTTAAATGTACGTAACTTGATTTTCTTGCACAAGCTCATTCATAGCAAAATCCCAGGCTACCTATATAATAAACTACAATTTTCTCTTTCTGTCAGATCTCTTAATCTCATTATTCCTAGGCACAACTATCTCAACAGCAGTAGGTTCTTCTTTATAAGCACCATTAGACTGTGGAACTCACTTCCTAACTATATAAAGCAGGTTATTTCTATAAACAGCTTCAAACTATCTATTTTTAATTACTATTCATCTACTGAATAGCTCTACTTCTGTTACAGCTTTACTTGCTTATGCTTCTATCTTCTTCTTTCTCATTTCCTTGTTTTGATCATATTTATTTATTTATTTAAGCTTATCATTTTGTAATTTAAGATTAATTATGTTCTATTAATTAAGTAACATTGTGTATGAATTATATTCCGATGTAAGCGTACTATAAAAGACTTAGTCTTACTGTACAACCAAAATTTAAATAAATTGAAATTGAAATTGAAAATCAGAAAAGTTAGAGCTTATCAGAAACAAAGTGCAAAAACAGCTGCACAGAGCTTACGAAAGAAACGTGAAAACATATAACAAGCGTAGCAGAGAAATTGCATACAAACCAGGGCAAGAAGTTTTATTGAAAGTGATTTCAGTAAAGGAATCAATTCTAAGCTGTGTCGTCCCTGGCTAAAATGTCGCGTAATTGGCAGAATAGGGAAAAGTATGTATGAAGTGGAAGACATGACTGGTAAGCGTATAGGCGTCAACACAAAAAGCAATAGGTCCAATGTTAGCCGTAGCATCTGAACAAAGGGAGTTGATAATAAAAGTGTGTATGTAAACATCACCAATTGCCTTCTGAATACAATCTGGTTGAATAGTAATGTTGCCAGATAATACCAACTTTGACCAATTTCAGTTCGCCGTTTACAAAGAATCAATCAGTTGTACCTTGTGAATAAGTTTAATAGTTTGAGAATCTGGTTTGTACTGATGACTGTCAACCCGATCTCAGGTTTAACATCAGATTTACTTATAAAATGGACATGAACCATTCAGAAATTACTCATTTTGCTATGCGTGACTACAGTAAGAATTTAACAAGTGTAACGATAGAAATAATCACATGTGAACATCAGTACATCTTGTTCACATGTGAAATTTGTAGCATCATTGTAGGAATTTTTTTTTTTGTGTGGCTTTGCATTGTATAAGCAAAATGTATTTTAAGAAAAATGCTTAAGTTAAGTAAGCTATATAACATTCCATACTTAGGTTACATTTGTAAGTTCAACAAAGATGAGTTGCATAACACCAAGATTTTACGAAAACCGCAGTCAGCATATTTCGTATATAAGACATGCCAATCTGAGCATGGTGGCACCTCAACCCAGATGGCCGCGTAGAGGCGTCAAACAAGACGATTGGCAGGCATGCAAAGAAGAAAAAAATAAGAAGGGGAAAGACCTGAAAATGATGTGTGCGTTTTACGATCGATATGTTGAAACTCACCCGATGTATCAGATCCAGTGGCAAGCGTTCTGGATGCGCCACGTGGAAGACATGAACGAGGCCGGCATTGACTATAGAAAATATGACCACCGTCCAAAATGGCGTCTGCATTTTGAATGGTTCATGAAGAAATGTTACCTGGAAATGGTCATTCATTCATTGTTTTTTGCACTAAAAGTACTGAACAAGAAGCTCTGTACAAAAATATTATTATTATTAAATTTTGTTCCAAAAACACAAAGAAAAAAATTACCCTCGGTGAGCTCGCCGATATTTACATGTAGCACTTGCAACTTCGTTCGGATCGCCAAAAAAGCGAACAACGAAGCGCTCGTCAAGAAATGTGTGATATCAAAGAGATTACAAGGTCAATTGCATTAAGATGTAGAAGTTTTTGTTTTGTTTACTGCTGTGATTCTTAACAGATCAACGCAAGAAACATTACGTAGTAGGCTTGTAGAACTACTATACTTCGGCTAACAAAGCTTACTGATGATATGACGTAGCGGTCATTGAAACTAGTATAAGCAGCTCGTTGCCCATTTTAATGCATTTTGCGCTTGTAACTTTTTTGTTGTTTTTTTGCACTAAAAGTACTGAACAAGAAGCTCTGTACAAAAATATTATTCATATTATAAATTTACTACAAAATTGTGTTTTCCTGTATTAGAACCACTCTTATGATATTCAATATTTTGCAATTCGAAAACTAATTCAAACTAAGAATTCAAGAAGTAAATGTGAATACTAATATATTGGAAAGTGTCTTAAATAAGACTTTTCGATGGACTTAGGCATGGTTGGTATTTATTGTATGCATAAAGCTTATTTTATAGCAGAAGTGTGTATTCTTTCAGAGCTAGAATGTATTTTAGAATAAGTCTTCTTAATAGGGACTTAGATGAAAATGTTTATAAAAGAAAAAGAAAACTTAATAAAACAATTACCTGACTAAGAAATTCTTTTTCCTTACTTACAGCAAGATCTACGTATTTTTAAAACTTTTGTGAATAAATAATGGTGAAATGGTTACATATAATAATAATATAAATCGAACTAAGTATTGAAATTGAACTCAAAATAAATACTATATTTTCATATAAGCTTAAATGTACTTGAGGAAAAAAGTACTCGGCAGCCCTTATGTACTTGGTGCAAAAATAAAAAATGCAACCGTAATCGTCCACCAGATGACAAATGCGCAGAAGATTTCCATTTTTCTACTCGGAATGCGTAATCTTCTATTCCATCATTCTTGCGTGGCACATACTACGTGCATTCAGATTTAAGGCTCAACTAAACCATGCATGCTTTGACTGCAGTCAACTTATGCAACTGTGCGAATACACAAAAATCGTATATTAAAACTACAACGTACTTAACAAAAACTTTCGTTCAATTTCCAAAAATGTCATTTTCTTAAGGAAAGATTGAAGGCCCAACTAAACCATGAATCGGCTAGCGTAACCTACTGTCAAATTTGAACGAAAAGCCTGTCAGATGCTTAAAGGCCCAACTAAACCATGCATCGCCTAGCGTAACCTACTGTCAAATTTGAACGAAAAGCCTGTCAAATGCTTAAGAAACTCAGAGAAGACTTTTTAGTGGCTATGTTGTACTTCGTTGAACTTAAGAAGCGATGTAGCCATAGTTGCAAGCGTGTGAAATATTCCCACAATTGCATAAATTTTATTTCTTATATTTCCTAAATAAATTGAATTCATTCACAAAATGTTATTCAATGACATTTATTTAAATACTTAAAGCAATAAATATGTAATCCAGATACTATTTTTACTAATTTTAAGAAAACAAAATTGCTCATTTTGTACCATGCGTGTAGATTGTGGGGAAAAGTATTGGCAAATGCAGCGCGTGGCATCACTGAATTGTCAATCAAATTGTTGTATGTATTGTGTGTGTACATTAAAATGCATATATTTGTAACTTCACTCCAAGCCCTTTACTTTACATTTCGATTTCAATAAAATGTGTCTATTTTACTGTTTAATTATCTTCTTTTCACATTTTCTATTAATTTCAAAACAAAAGTATTTTCCACTACATTGCAAAAATTTTTTCTTATATATACAATGCATAAACAGCTGATTCCGTACAGAAAGTGCGTTCAGTTTCGAGGGCCAACTAAACCATGCACGCTTTGACTGCAGTCAACTTCTGCAAGTGTGCGAATACACACAAATCGTATATCAAAGCTACAACGTACTTAACAAAAAGTTTCGTTCAATTTCCACAAATGTCATTTGCTTAAGGAAAGAGCGAAACTGAACGCACTTTCTGTACGGAATCAGCTGTTTATGCATTGTATACATAAGAAAAAAATTTTGCAATGGAACTTGAAGTGGAAAATACTTTTGTTTTGAAATTAATAGAAAATGTGAAAAAGAAGATAGTTAAAAAGTAAAATAGACGCATTTTATTGAAATCGAAATGTAAAGGAAAGGGCTTGGAGTGAAGTTGCAGAAATATGCATTTTAATGTACACATACAATACATACAATAATTTGATTGACAATTCAGTGATGCCACGCGCTGCATTTGCCAATACTTTTCCCCACAATCTACACGCATAGTACAAAATGAGCAATTTTGTTTTCTTATTTTTTTCTTAAAATTAGTAAAAACAGTATCTGGATTACATATTTATTGCTTTAAGTATTTAAATAAATGTTATTAAATAACATTTTGTGAATGAATTCAATTTATTTAGGAAATATAAGAAATAAAATTTACGCAATTGTGGGAATATTTCACATGCTTGCAACTATGGCTACATCGCTTCTCAAGTTCAACGAAGTACAACATAGCCACTTAAAAGTCTTCTCTGAGTTTCTTAAGCATTTGACAGGCTTTTCGTTCAAATTTGACAGTAGGTTACGCTAGGCGATGCATGGTTTAGTTGGGCCTTCGCTCTTTCCTTAAGCAAATGACATTTGTGGAAATTGAACGAAACTTTTTGTTAAGTACGTTGTAGCTTTGATATACGATTTGTGTGTATTCGCACACTTGCAGAAGTTGACTGCAGTCAAAGCGTGCATGGTTTAGTTGGCCCTTAAGAAACTCAGAATATATTTTTTAGTGGCTATGTTGTACTTCGTTGGACTTAAGAAACGATGTAGCCATAGTTGCAAACGTATGAAATATTGCCACAATTTTATAAATTTTATTTCTTATATTTCAATGATATTAATTTAGATACTTAAATAATAAATATGTAAGTCTATGACCATTTTATATAAAAAAAAAATAAAGTTAAATAGCTTATATTTTACTATTCGTGCAGTTTGTGGGGAAAAATATTGGCAATTGAGAGCGTGGCATCACTGAATTGTCAATCAAACTGTTGTATGTATTGTGTGTGTATATTATATTGCATATTTCTGCAACTGCGCTCCAAGCCCTTTCCTTAACATTTCGATTACAATAAAAAATCATCAATTTTACTGTAACAACATATTCTTTTCTTTACATTTTCTATTAATTTCAAAATAAATTACTTTTGGCTCCATTGCAAACATATTTTTTTAATGCATAGACAGCTGATTCCGTACAGAAAGTGCGTTCAATTGAGGAAATGACATTTGTGGAAATTGAACGAAACTTTTTGTTAAGTACCTTGTAGTTTTAATATACGATTTGTGTGTATTCGCACTGTTGCATAAGTTGACTGCAGTCAAAAAATGCATGGTTTAGTTGGCCCTCGAAACTGAATGCACTTTCTGTATGGAATCAGCTGTCTATGCATTGTATACATAAGAAAAAATTTTTTCAATGAAACCTGAAGTGGAAAATACATTTATTTTAAAATTAATAGAAAATGTGGAGAAAAGAATATGTTTATACAGTAAAATTGACTCATTTTATTGTAATAGAAATGTAAAGGAAATGGATTGCAGAAATATGCAATTTAATCTACACACACAATACATACAACAATTTGACTGACAATTCAGTGATGCCACGATCTGCATTTGACAATACTTCTCCCACAAACTGCATGAATTGCAACAAATAAGCTATTTTACATTATATATTTTTTTAAATTTATAAAATCTTCATAGGTTTGCATATTTATTGTTTTAAGTATCCTAATTAATGTCATTCAATAACATTTCGTGAACAAACTCCATTTATTTAGGGAATATAAGAAATAAAATTTATGTAGTTGTGGGAATATTCCATAGTTTTGCAACTATGGTAACATCGTTTCTTACGTTTACCGAAGTACAACATAGCCACTAAAAAGGCTACTCTGAGTTTGTTAAGCACTTGACAGACTTTTTATTCGAATTTGACACTAGGTTACGCTAGGCTAAACTAGGTTTAGTTTGCCTTTTAGTGACCGTACCGGAGGAATAAAATAGTTCATCTTAAAACTATTTTTTTCAAAAAATCCGATAAAAATATAGATAACCAAAATTAATTTAAAAACAACGGAAATATGCTATTTTGCAAATATTTTTTACAAAAAATTAAAAAAAACTGACTATTATTTCCTAAAATTTATTCAAAACAACGAAAATATGCTATTTTGCAATTATTTTTTACAAAAAATGAAAAAAAAACTGACTATTATTTATATTTGATTATTAGTCAAAAACTAACAAATAGGACAATACCGCAAAGCAAAAAGTATCCAAATGTGAAAATTTACCGCCTTTCTTTACTTCGCCTTTTTATAAAAATGAGTCAATAAAACACTACATTTTCATTTCCAGATGTACATTTCGGTGTATTAAACACCATCATCAGTGGTCATTTTTATTTCTAAATACAAAAAACATTAAATATCTATTTTAAATACATAAAAACATTTATACATACATACAAATTGTTCAACTTTTCAGACAAAAATATTTAATTTTAAATTTTAGCTTACAACAGCTCCTCTTAGTGTGCCATGAATCTTAAAACAAAAACCAAAACATAAACTTTGAACTTTGTAAAAGCTTTACGCTTTATGTTTTATTTTCTTTTATTCAATTAAAAAGAGATGACCTGATCGGTGCATCCATCGTATTCATCATGATTTTATTGTTCTTATGCATATGAATGCTTTCATATGCGTCTAAGCTTTCTTCTTTTTGCACTTGCTTTATTAATTTTAAATTTTTTATTGATATGTTGTGGTTATTTTCTAACGCATGTAAAGCAATAGCTGACTTATTAGGCCTAACATATTTGATATGCGAAAAATGTTCGTTGAACCTCGTCTCTATGTTTCGTTTTGTTTGCCCTACGTATTTTTGTAAACAATGAGTACACTTGACCTCATATATGCCAGCTTTCTTGTTATCATCTGTCTTGTCTTTCGTTGTTCCTAGTTTATGTTTGAGTTTATCGTTTGATACAAAAACCAAGTCAATGTTTTGCTTTTTGAAAATGCACTTTAATTTATTTGTTATTGCAGGCGCAAAATGTATTTTTATGCGCTTATTCGATTTTGTTTCTTAAACTGAAGTTAATGTTGTAAAATCTTGTCTTCTCGATAATTTGGATTGTTTTTCAACCATCCTCGTTATGATTTCTCTTTCGTAACCATTTAACTCCGCCACATATTTGATGTACTCAAGTTCTTTTATGTAACTTTTAACACTAAGCGGCAATTTACAAAACATAAAAACAAAAAGAATCAATAATTTGTTATTTGCCATTACATCCAGAAAAGGTAGTTTTTTCTCGTTCTAAATTTCGCTTGTAAATTTAATTGCTTTTACTTGCGTTAGAAAATAACCACAATATATCAATAAAGAATTTAAAATTAATAAAGCAAGTGCAAAAACAAGAAAGCTTAGACACATATGAGAGCATTCATATGCATAAGAACAATAAAATCATGATGAATACGATGGATGTACCGATGAGGTCATCTCTTTTTAATTTAATAAAAGAAAATAAAACATAAAGCGTAAAGCTGTTACAAAGTTCAAAGTTTATGTGTGTTTTTTGTTTTAAGATTCTGAGCCTACGAAAAATAGGAAAATCTTTGCGGGAGATCGCTAGTTTGATGGATTAGTCTTTGCGTTTTGTGCAAAATGTTTTTATAAACTAAATAGGAAAAGAAACTAGAGGTAGACCAACGAAAACCTCTCCAGAAGTTGGTAGCCAAATAGTTATCCGTTCAAAAAAATACCCTCTCAAGTCCTCCAAGGCAATGATTTTATGTAGTGTCAAGTTTGACAGTTTTCAAATAAAAAAAGTCAATGAAAAAGGGTTATAAGCAGCTGAATTTCTCAAAATTTTGCTTAAATTGTTAAAAATATGATTTTACAAAGTAAAATAAACAAGTTAAATAAGTAAAAAAGTATGACGATTGCTGTTTTAACAAAAATTAACATATTTCCTTTGTCAAAGTCTCACAGCAACAACACCAAAATCGGGCGAGGCTGCATTTATTCGTGTTCAAATTCGTTCATTTCGATACAAGTTTTTGTTTTGAAAAGTAAATAGTCATTTGTTTACAAATACACAAGCCGAAATGTCAAACTTTTATAGCAAAAATGACATATATCCATCTCGCTTATTATGGCAAAAAATTTGTGAAATTTCATAAGATGAGATCAAGAAAGATAGCATGAAAACCCCACTTAATATTTGAATACTCACGAGCAATAAGAATTATGCAAAAGGCATCACAAAATGAGTTCCTCACTTTTCACATCATCTGAAAATGAGTTTATCATTTGATAAACTCGAAAAGGTTGAAAATAAAACGAGATGCAACAACACGGGCAAGAAGGACGCACGAAAATTCTATCAACAAGTTAAGCGTCTAACTCAAGGTTTCAAGCCCGGAGCATCCACTTGTAGAGACGAAAATGGAAATCTGGTTACAGATACACAGAGTGTACTGAGGTTATGGAGGCAGCATTTCTCCAACTTGCTTACGGGCGATGATTCCACCAATTCCGCCCAGAGAGAATGCAGTACGATACCACCAATCGATGATAACGCAGTGGAAGTACCATCACCTAGCCATGAAGAGGTTCGAGTTGCTATCCAGCGACTCAAAAACAACAAAGCAGCGGGTGCTGACGGCCTGCCAGCTGAGTTGTTTAAAGCTGGTGGCGATGAATTGATAAGGTGCATACATCAACTCATCAGCAAAATATGGCTAGCGGAAAGCATGGCCGACGATTGGAATCTCAGCGTGCTTTGTCCTGTAATAAAGAAAGGAGACCCGACAATCTGCGCCAACTACAGGGGTATCAGTCTTATTTCCATCGCATATAAGATCCTCTCGAGCGTATTGTGTGAAAGATTGAAGCCGTATACAGAAACGCTGATCGGATCCTATCAGTGTGGTTTTAGACCTGGTAAGTCCACCATAGACCAGATTTTTACACTACGCCAAATCCTGGAGAAAACCCATGAATATCAAATCGACACTCACCGTCTCTTCGTCGATTATAAAGCTGCGTTCGATAGCCCAGTGCGGGATTGCCTATACGCAACAATGTCTGAGTTCGGTATACCTGCAAAGTTGATAAGGCCCTGCAGGATGACGTTGAGCAATACGTGTAGCTCCGTCAAGGTAGGGAATGACCTCTCCGGAACTTTTAATACCGAGCGAGGTTTCAGACAAGGCGACCCGCTCTCGTGCGATCTCTTCAATTTCATTATGGAGGGGATCGTACGAAAAGCCGGTGTGCATCATAATGGCACCATTTTCTTCAAAGGTGTTCAGCTCCTTGCGTACGCTGATGATATTGATATTATCGGTCGGAGTAAGAGAGATGTTACTGCTGCTTTCACTGCTATTGAAAAGGAATCAGCCAAAGTGGGTTTGACGGTAAACGAGGGCAAGACGAAATACATGATGTCTACTAACAACAACAAGAGAGCACGGGTTCTAGACTCTCATGTTACAGCAGGCAACTGTAAATTAGAAGTTGTCAAGGAATTCATTTACCTTGGCACTGCCGTAACCAGCAACAATGATGTCAGTCTGGAGATTAAGCGGAGAATAACAATTGCTAATAGGTGCTACTACGGTCTCAGTAAGCAATTACGTTGCAGAGCTCTCTCTCGATCGACAAAGCTAACACTCTACAAGACGCTCATTCTACCTGTGCTTCTTTATGGCGCTGAGGCATGGGTGATTTCGACAACAGACGCAGCCGCTCTTGGGGTGTTCGAGAGGAAAGTTCTCCGCAAAATCTTTGGTCCTGTTCGAGTTGGCGACGACTATCGCATTCGAATGAACCACGAGCTGTATGAGCTCTACGCCGACATTGACATAGTTAAGCGTATAACAATACAGCGACTATGCTGGCTGGGTCATGTCCATCGTATGGATAAAGAAGCTCCAGCGAAAAAGGTATTCGAAGGGAAGGTCCCCGGTCAACGGCGAAGAGGGAGACCATGCCTCCGGTGGATAGACCAAGCTGAGGAAGCCATAGCCAAGGTTGGCATTAACGATTGGAGAAGGCGCGCGCAAAACAGAGGCGCCTGGCGAGAGCTAATGAGGTCGGCAGTAACCTGACAACGGGTTGTTATGGCCATCTAAGTAAGTAAGTAAGCAATTTGTTGCACTGGGTTTTGCAATATCGGTGGTCTGATCAAATTGTTTGGATTTATTTTCACTTACACAAAATGTTATGCTATGGAGAATATAATATACTTTTTTTTTCTCCCTTTTTTTTAAGCTTATTAAAGAAAAATTAATTTTGTTTAAATTTTTTCCGCGAAATTTAATTAAGACTTTGTTACGTTTTCTATTAAGAATTATAATACTCTAAAAAATTTGAAATGGAATTACTTATGATTTTTTTTAATTTTAGCTTATAAAATTTTGTAAAAAAAAAAAAATTTTTTCATAATTAATTAAAAGTACGTTGATCTGAGTTTGTTTAAAAATACATTAAAAAAAATTAAAATTAGATGATTTATGAATTTTTTAATTTTAGCTTATAAAATTTGTTACGATTCGTACGCAATATTTCATCACAGGAATTTAATGACGACGAAATAAATCTGTTACAAAAAGGATTGAATTATACACCAGCACTTAATGATTTACCATTTGAGGATATTATTGCCGATATCGAAACGGGTATTAAATTTTTACCAGATATTAATAAAGAAGAGGTTAGAAAAGAGGTTAAACCTATTTTAGAAATGGCTACAAGAGCACAATCTCGTTATAAAAATAAAAAATCACATGAAGCCATCATTATTCAGAAATTAAGAAAAAGAAATTGTATATATATCAAGTCTGATAAAGGACGCGATTTGGTTATAATGGACAAGGCACATTATTTGGATAAAATGAGCGAAATAACGTCTGCCAGCAATGTCATTGAGTTAAATAAAACTCCATTACCAACTATGATCAAAGAATCAACTGCTTTATTAAAAACTATTCAACTATCAAAAGTTTTCGGACCAAAAATTAAGTTCAAGTTGTTAGTTTCAAATCCTTCGATTCCAAAAATGTATGGTCTACCAAAGACTCATAAGCCCATTCTAAAAATGAGACCCATAATTTCAAACATTAATTCCCCGACGGAAAAAGTTTCTAAGTGGTTAGTAGCTGAATTTAAAAAATATAAAAACGGGTTTAAATATAGCGTGAAAAATACATTCGAATTCGTTGATAAAATCAAGAATGTCGTTTTAAAAGAAGGCGAAATTTTGATTTCTTTTGATGTTGTGGCTTTGTTTCCTAGCATACCAATAGATAAAACGTTGAAGTTACTAAAAGTATGGCTAAATGAAAGAGAATGGAATTGTGAAAAGAAAGAAATCTATTTAGAAGCTGCTAAATTATGCATGAACCACAACTGTTTTCAGTTTTCTAACAAATTTTTTAAAATAGTTGAAGGCACTGCGATGGGAAATTCGCTATCACCCTTTTTAGCGGAACTATTTCTGTCTTCATTTGAATGTGATTTAGAACTAGAAGGTAATCTTCCAAGAGTATGGTTCCGATATGTAGATGACATTTTTGCCGTGGTTCACAAAAATAAAGTTAATGATATTTTAACTATTTTAAATTCTAAATATTCTACAATTAAATTTACAAGCGAAATGGAGAACGAGAAAAAACTACCTTTTCTGGATGTAATGATTACTAGAATGGCAAATAACAAATTGTCCTTTGCAATTTACAGGAACCTACAAATATTCCGCGGTATATCCCAAGTGATTCTTTGTGTCCTATGCAATATAAAAGAGCTGCATTCAATAGTATGGTTTTTAGGCTTTGTAAATTGCCGCTTAGTGTTAAAAGTTACATGGAAGAACTTGAGTACATCAAATATGTTGCGGAGTTAAATGGTTACGAAGGAGAAATCATAACGAGGATGGTTGAAAAACAATCCAAATTATCGAGAAAACAAGATTTTACAACATTAACTTCAGCTCAAGAAACAAAATCGAATAAGCGCATAAAAATACATTTTGCGCCTGCAATAACAAATAAATTAAAGTGCATTTTCAAAAAGCAAAACATTGACTTGGTTTTTGTATCAAACGATAAACTCAAACATAAACTAGGAACAACGAAAGACAAGACAGATGATAACAAGAAAGCTGGCATATATGAGGTCAAGTGTACTCATTGTTTACAAAAATACGTAGGGCAAACAAAACGAAACATAGAGACGAGGTTCAACGAACATTTTTCGCATATCAAATATGTTAGGCCTAATAAGTCAGCTATTGCTTTACATGCGTTAGAAAATAACCACAACATATCAATAAAAAATTTAAAATTAATAAAGCAAGTGCAAAAAGAAGAAAGCTTAGACGCATATGAAAGCATTCATATGCATAAGAACAATAAAATCATGATGAATACGATGGATGCACCGATCAGGTCATCTCTTTTTAATTTAATAAAAGAAAATAAAACATAAAGCGTAAAGCTTTTACAAAGTTCAAAGTTTATGTTTTGGTTTTTGTTTTAAGATTCATGGCACACTAAGTGGAGCTGTTGTAAGCTAAAATTTAAAATTAAATATTTTTGTCTGAAAAGTTGAACAATTTGTATGTATGTATAAATGTTTTTATGTATTTAAAATAGATATTTAATGTTTTTTGTATTTAGAAATAAAAATGACCACTGATGATGGTGTTTAATACACCGAAATGTACATCTGGAAATGAAAATGTAGTGTTTTATTGACTCATTTTTATAAAAAGGCGAAGTAAAGAAAGGCGGTAAATTTTCACATTTGGGTGACTATTATTTCCTAAAATTTATTCAAAACACCGAAAATGTTCTGAGGGGTGACAGGTCATCTGATAGACAGCTCTGATAAAAATTTCGGTCAGAAGTTTATAGCAGTTTCTGAATAGCAGCGTGAAAAATCTGATGGAATCTTTTGTATACATGTGATTTGACATCCTCTTCTATTACATCGGGAACATTCAGTTGTCTCGATTATTCCAATCAGTCATGATTGCATTTTATGTCATTGCTGATAAGTGACAGCATTCCCAATAGTCAGATATCTGTCATATATGTATATGACGTAAATATAAGTCAGAACAGATGGAAAATAAAGAACATAACCTTAGAAACATATAACATTTCTTTATTATGTACATGTGTATCTATATACTATTGCATAATTCAATTAAACCTAAATACCTTAACAATATCACCTAAATGAAAGCGTTTAACCTCTTATAATTCGAAACGAATTCGTTTTTTGTAAATAAAGCGTATCAAATGAGAGAAGATATAATTCGCCTTTGACATATATTTTAATATATGACAGGTAGCCTAGTAGGTAGCGCGCATGACTATGAATCGCTGGGACATGGGTTCGAGCCTGACTTTTGAAATTTGTAAATCGTAAGTAAAATTTAATTTGATAATAAAATAAAATTGTATGCAATAAAGTCTTACAATTTGCATACTAAATAATAAAAAATATTTTTTTTTTTAAATAAAATTAATTTTTTATGAAAATTCGTTCTATGAACAAAAAACGAATTCGAAACGAATTCGTATTTGAAGTCCGTTACAAATTCGAAACGAATTCGTTAATGCGGACGATTCTTCCGTTTTTTCGAGAGGAATTTCATACGAAAACGAGTTCGAGACGAATTCGTAACGGAATCCGATACGGATGAATAGTTCGATGAAACGAGTTCGTTTCGTTTGCCACACTGGGTATGCACGATTGACTCAACCTGTGTAAGACATATTTTTACAAAAAAAAAATACAGCCTTAAAACTAGAAATATGTTTTTTCGTGAACAGTTTTATGGCTCACTGTATATCTTACTAAAAGCGGTTTTATTAATCAAATTTTATTGAACAAAAATTAAAAATTTCATGCATTTGATACATATATGTATATATATGTACACTAAAATCAACGGTAAACAAAACTGATAAGGTATTGCATTCATATACAATGTATGTATGTTTGTGCATGGATTGCACTTTATTATGAGATCACTCTTAAAAAAAAAAACATATTTTTTATTTACTAACTAGAAGTTAATGATTTCATTGAAAAATCAAAAACAAATTTAACTGCGATATTTCCACCATTCATCGCATTTTAAGAAACCGCACAGGAGTAGAGGCGGCCGCAACTAAAAATAATTTAATATAGTTTTTTTATGATAACTATTTTGAAATTTCCTCTTGAACAATTTTTCCACCAAAACCTCAAGC
Organism: Tricholauxania praeusta; assembly: GCA_949775025.1. Classification (NCBI taxonomy): domain Eukaryota; kingdom Metazoa; phylum Arthropoda; class Insecta; order Diptera; family Lauxaniidae; genus Tricholauxania; species Tricholauxania praeusta. The sequence continues at coordinate 106,600,688 of OX459028.1, forward strand.
TCTTCACTGTCCATACTATTAGAACCCAAAAAATTTTTAATAATGTTAAGTGCATCTATCATCATGCAAGTTAACACATTTGCCTCGCCACAATTTGCTGACTAGGCGTCTACATATTGCAACATGATCTGCACGCGCATCCGCTGTAAGAGCCACGTCATGCAAATTATGCGAGTTGATGGGAAGCGCAGACTCAGCAGTTTTAGGTCACTAAGTAGGTTAAGACTTAAGTAATGAGAATATAATAAATCATTTCAATTTTGGAGACCAACGATAGTGGTAACAAACCTGTTTTATTCTAACGTGAAAGTTTACTTTATTTGCAGGTAAGACAAGGAGGAGCCAGTGGCCGGCTCCCATTTTTAATTTTTTTGCTGCATCCTAACCGGTGCACCTTTATTGGTGCCCAAGCAGGGACCCGCTGCGCAAGGCGGGTGCCGTGAGGACCTACCGGAGATGGACAGCCGGAGAGCTAAAGGATTGGTCTGAACAGATAGACCCTCAGTGAATTGAGTAAAGAATCTGAATAGATAGATTCTAAAAATTGTGAAATCCTTTAGCTCTCGTGCGAGGATATGTGTGTGTGCGATAAAAAGTAACATGTGAAAGTGATCTAACAAGAACAAAAATCAAATTACAAATTGAGGCTGCGATCCCCAAGGGGCCCTCCAGTCTATAACAAATAAATTTATAAAAAACAGGAAAAAAGTGAATTCCTAATTGTAAAAAGTTTTTATGATAATAAATAAAAAATACGAGCTGCAAATCCCAAGGGACCCTCCAGTTCAATAATAAAAACTTAGCTGCGACTCCGAACTTCACGGATCCTCCAGTTGAGACTATAAAATTTTTTTTTAAAAAAATAACATTAAAAATGTGACGAAATTTTGAGCCACGAATTTGTAAAATAAAATATTTTGATCTTGGAGTCCTACGGGGTAGCTTCTTGATATAAAAAATTTATCGCTTGAGAGTCCTACGGGGTAGCTCTGGGAAGCAATAATAATATAATAATAAAACCGCACACAGCAACCTACGCAAAAACGGCAGGTCCTCGTTCTTTAGTGGTTAACAGATTCAATCTTTGTGATGACCGCACCTATAGAGACTCGGTACACTATTATGGTGTCGATAATCTTTCGATGATAACACGATTATCCTCCCGGTTTCTGCAGTCTTCCAACATACCCATGGGAACATGTTGGAGATCACAAAAAGATGAATACTGTTGTAAGGTAACTCGTACCTTAGTAGGTTGCCTGCAACTATCAACGCGGGCGATCAAAAAAGGATAACGCGACCCTTCGTGACCACCGTTAAAAAAAGCACTGTTACCGTAAGATCACAGTCAGTTTACTAATACCATTTTTTTTTTATACACTTGCAGATGCAATTCCTGTGGTAATTTCAAAACAATTTGTGCAAGCCCCAATAGAATATACTAATAATAATTAATCAAAGAATTTTGCAATTGTGTTCACCTAAAAAGAATATTTTGTGCGTGCTTAAAGCCTGTAAAGAATTTTCTTGTGCGTGCCGAAAAAAATAGTAAGGAAATCATCGTGACTAAGTGGTGAGTGTCTTTTTAATTATTTAATATAAATAAAAATGGATACCTTAACGCAAAAAGTGACCGAGTTGAATGGCCAGGTTGGTGCTCTTTTGGCAGAATTGAAGAAGGCCGACACTCGTATCCGTCAGCTGGAACAGCTGACTGCCCCACCGGTGACCCTAGTGGAAGAAGCTTTGCGCGGTCCTTCTTCTCGGGAAGAATTAAAGCAGGTCGAAAGACTCCCAGATGCTGCTAAAGAATTACAGACCTTTGAGGGGGACCCAGCACAATATGTGTCATGGGTTCATGCTGTCGAGGGTATTCTAGGAGACTATAAGATCGTGCGTAGTGAACCCATATATAGGGCAATTCTTAAGAGCATTAGAGGGAAGGTCAGAGGTAGCGCCAACAGCGCGCTAATTTCGCATAATATCTTCGACGGGGACTCGTAAGCAATGAAAGGATGTCTTTCATTGCATTACGCCGACAAAAGAGACATCAGGACCTTAGAACATCAGCTAGGTCAGTTAGTACAAGGTGGATCCAAGCTAGACAAATTCTACGCTAGGGTTAACCACCAATTTTCACTGATTATCAACAAGTTGAAAACCGAAAGCTATTCCGCGGAAACCGTAAACGCGTTAATGGAAACGTACAGGAATAGGGCCCTTGATGTTTTCATTAGAGGCTTGCGTGGCGATTTGTCAAGAATGATAATCGTACAGAAACCCAGATCCCTACCAGAAGCATACACGGTATGCCTGGACATACAAAATCTAAACTTTCGGAACTATCCAGTCCATAATGTAGGAGCTTCAAACTCAATTGCGGTACCAATACATGAGTTGACCAGGGGCAACAATGCTCCCCCTCCGCTCCCACATCGGAGTTTTACTCCTCAAGGGGATACTAGGAGATTCGACTCTGGCTCACGAAATCCTTTCAGTGGTAATAGGTACCCTCCTTCTAGGCCGAGTGCACCAAAACCTGCAGATAAAATGGAAGTAGATCAGTCAATACAAACACGCCGTGTTGATTACATTAATAGACCGCAGCAAAGAGGCACTTTTATGCGGAAGTATGGGTCGGATAACTTCCGAAACAAACAGCTGAAGCTGATGACCGCGTTCAAGCCAATGACGAGGAAGCCTACCTTGCTGCCGCTGAGGAAAACCTGGATCAGGTAAATTTTCTGGAAGGGGCCTATCCAGCGTACCTTATATAGAATACTAAGCTAAGACACCGCTGCGTAGACACCAGTGCCAATAAAAATTTCGTTAGTCCTTCCCTTTCAAAAAATAGCTATAAGCTTCCTAAGCCCTTCTTTGTCCAATCTTCAGGTGGTAGGATTTCAATATCTGAGGAAGTCAGTGGCAGATTCTTTCACCAAGCTGGTAACGACGCTCAATTGACGTTTTTTGTCCTGCCAGGTCTGGATTCTTTCGACGGTATCATCGGTGATGATACGCTGAAAGAACTTGAGGCAGTAATTGACAGAAAACGAAATTTACTAACGCTCATACCAAATATTCAAATTCCCCTTTTAGAAAAATCTGCAAACAGGTGTACCCGGTCCTTGACAACAGTTTATCTAAGAATACCCAAGAGAAGCTGCAACATCTGATTGACAAATACAAATCACTCTTCGGACCGATCAGCGATAAAGAAGTTGTAGGAACTGCAGTCAGGGCAGAGATTAAAACGACACAGAAGAACCAATATATACAAAGAGTTATCCGTATCCTGCTGCTATGAGAACAGAGGTGAAGCGACAGGTGCAAGAACTTTTAGACGAGGGCATTATTCGACCTTCAAAAAGCCCGTATAACTCGCCAGTCTGGGTTGTGCCAAAAAAAAGCAAAGGCAAACGGTGACAAACAAAATAGGATGGTGATAGATTTTAAGAGATTGAATGCAGTCACTATTTCCGATACCTATCCAATTCCTGACATAAGCTCCACTCTGGCCAGCCTTAGTAAAGCAAGATATTTTACGACTCTTGACTTAACTTCAGGATTCCATCAAATCCTAATGAAAACATCTGATATCCCTAAAACAGCGTTTTCGACAATGAATGGCAAGTTAAAAATGCACCCGCAGTATTTCGGCGGATGATAGACGACGTTCTTAAGGAGTTCATAGGACAAATTTGTTACGTATACATCGATGACATCATCGTATACGGAGCAAATGAGGACGAGCATCTTAAGATTATCGACGCAGTATTTTCGAGACTCCGCGAAGCCAATTTGAAAGTAAATCTGGACAAAACTCACTTTATGAAAAGCGAAGTAGAGTTCCTCGGTTTTGTAGTCACTGCCAATGGTATTAAGCCTGACGAAAAAAAGGTGGAAGCCATCCAAAATATTGTCCCTCCAGAAAATTTAAAAGAGCTGAAGAGTTTTCTCGGCTTGACGTCTTATTATAGAAAGTTCATATGCGACTATACTAAGGTAGCGAAACCTCTGACTAACCTGACTAGGGGTGAGCATGCTCAAGTTAAGGCTAATGCTTCCAGACACGTCAAAATTACATTAGATGCTGAGGCACTTGAGACTTTCGATATGCTAAAGAAACTTTTAATCTCAGCTGATATTTTAGTTTTCCCTGACTTTGAGAAACCTTCAACCTCACGACTGATGCATCGGATTATGCGATAGGGGCTGTCTTATCCCAAGGAGAAATCGGCAAGGATAAGCCAATTTCTTACATTTCTTACGATCTCTAAACAAGACTGAGGAAGGATACGCAACAAACGAAAAAGAGATGCTCGCAATCGTGTGGGCTCTTGACAACTTGCGATCCTACCTCTATGGGGCGAAAAAGATCCGGATACACACTGATCATCAGCCTTTAACGTACGCTTTAGGCAGTAGAAATTACAATGCCAAATTAAAGCGATGGAAGGCCAGGATAGAAGAATACAACCACGAGTTGATTTACAAACCAGGTAAATCAAACTTGGTGGCAGACGCTCTTTCTAGACTAAACACAAGTAAATATCCTTGGCTCCGAGACAGATGCAGCGTCAGAAGTAGGTTCTGGAACCGTAACCGCGAGTGAGGCAGGCTCTGCAGCAGCTACTATGCATAGCGCTGATCAAGATGCCAGTGACCTCATTCCACACGTCGAGGCCCCTTTTAACGTCTTTAGAAACTAGATAATGATCACGAAGGGTATGAATTTAAGATCATGTATTGCGCCACATCCTGGGTATAAGCGCCACTTTGCTAAGATGACTGTTATAAACAAAGAAAACCTTACATCCTATCTAAAAGAGGTACTTAACCCATCGGTCGTAAACGGCACAAAAAATTCCGGAAACTGCCTTACAATTGCTACAACAAGTTTACTTAGACCATTTTGTTCGGTACAAAATAAGAATTACCCAAAGATTAGTAGAAGATATCACTTTCCAGGAAAGGATCTGTCAGCTCATTGAAAATGAGCACAAAAGAGCGCACAGGAATCCTCAAGAGAATACACTACAGATTTTAGAAAAATACTACTTTCCGCGTATGACAAGCCTGGTTAAACTGTACACGTCAAATTGTCCCACTTGCAAATTACACAAATATGATCGATATCCCATTAAGCCTGAGTATCAACCGACTCCTACACCTTCGTATCCTTGTGAAATTCTTCACATTGATATATTTGAACTTGAAAAAGAAAAATTTATAAGTTGCCTTGATAAATTTTCAAAGTTTGCTAAGGTGTTTCATATACGAAATAGGTCAGCAGTTCATTAACGTTAAAAGTTAGCAAAAGTCCTTCACTTCTTTACCACACCGAAAATGGTGGTAACTGATAATGAACGGGGGTTCATGAGCCCAACGGTGTCAAATTTTATTAACTCATTAGGTATCGAACTCTATAAAACACCCTCTCAAAGAAGCGAAGTGAATGGACAGGTGGAAAGACTGCACTCCACGCTGCTAGAAATTTATAGGTGTCTAAAAGTGGAGCACCCACAACTTATAGTAAAGGAATTGTTGTATACGTCAGTAGACCGTTACAATAATTCTATTCATTCCATAACAAAGGTAAAGCCTATCGATATATTCTTGAATCGAACGTCAAGGATAAATTACCAAAATATGTAAGATTTCAGGGATAGGATATATGATGACATAAAACAATGTATTGAGACCAGTGAAGTAACTAGGAATGCTAGGTTGAATAAAAACAGACAAGAACCCCGAAGGTATAATTGGGGTATTAGAATGGTACGCGAGTAGACGTGAAAATTTTTGCTGCCGGTTAAATCGATATTTTCAGTCATGATATATAATTAAAAAATCTTAAAATTTAATCTTAGTGGCGTGATAATTTCATGTAATTGTCGCGTATTAAAATATTTTAAAATAAGAACACTGATTTTTTAATACAATCAAAGATAAACATATTTTTCTTCAACAAATTTTACCTTTCGTAAAACAAAACAACAAAAACACTTGTCATGTCGGCTGTTACGAAAAAAACTACGCGAGCAACAACGAAAACTTCCCCTCAAAAAAGCGAAACTCCGCGCCAAACAAAAAACATTAGTGCTGAATGCTTCTTTCCAGCAGACTGGATGCAGCAATTAGAAATAAAATTAGATCAGCAAAAGGAGATTATAATTGCACAATTGAGTGAGAAAGTGAAAAACAGCGAAGAGCGAATGTTACAGAAATTTGGAGAACTGTCGGCTGAACTGTCGAACATAAAAACAACAATTAAATATATGAATGTGAGACTAACTGCAGCAGAGGCATCATGTGAAGAGATCGGTAAACTAAAAAGTGAAGTGCAAGAACTAAAACGAAATGCAGAAAAACATGAGAATGAGGTGGTTGCTACTGATTTAATTATTAACGGAATACCGAATTCTCTTGAGTGCAATTGCATTGAACTCTTTGCTAAATTGTGTCGGGCGATGAGACTCGAAATGCCTATGGTGCGCGAAGCGTTTCGACTACCTGAGAAGAAAGATAAAAGCAACCCTTCTTCGCCCCTTATCGTCAAGCTTCACTCTGGCTATGCTCGCAGTCAGCTCTTCAAATCTGTCGCAGGTTTTTGTAAGACAAATAAGAGATCCCTTTCTCTGAAAGACATCGGCTTAGATGGTGAGTCTTCAATATATGTACATGAAAGCCTGACGAAAGCAAATCGTGAGCTTATGTTTTATGCAGCCCAACTTAAGCGCAAAAAACTTCTCTCGAATGCATTCTCAATTCGAGGACAAGTTTTTGTGCGAAAGCAGCATGGTGGAGAAGCTAAATATGTGCATGATAAGAAATGTATTGATGACATCGTCGGCACAGCATAAAAACAAAAACAAAAAAAAAGTGTGCTATTTATGCAATATATTTTATTTATCTTTTTATCGATCAGATTTTTATTTTATTATTGGTGGATCGTTATTTTTTTATGGAATTTACATATTTATTTTTGATACTACCACAATATAATTTATTTTTTATTACTTATGTAAACTGCCAATTTACGAGTGCAATGCATTTTATTATAAATGATTAATACTCAATCGAGTTTCAATGCTGACGGGGACAATTTGGAGACGCTTCTGCGCTTAGTGAGTGAAAATCACGCTGGTTTTCAACTATGTTTTTTTAATGCTCGCAGTTTAAATACCTCGAAATTGGATTATGTTAATCATATTTTCGAAAAGCCTAACATTGATGTTGTGTGTGTGGTGGAGACATGGTTCAAGGAAGAAATAAATAGTGATCAATATAAGTTATGTGATTACATGGTGACTAGAAATGATAGGAAAACTGGTGCAAACGGTGGTGGAGTTGCTATTTATGCTAAAAAGCACTTTCAGCAAAAGGTTATTTTTAAATCAGATTTATCAGATCCTGTAGAGTTTTTGCTATTGGAAATTGCAGATCGATTTCAAAAATGTCTCATTGTGTGTGTTTATAATCCATCCAAACATTATAGCCTAGCAAACTTTTTTAGCAAATTATTAGAGCTTAGTCCTTGCTATGAACACATAATATTATGCGGTGATATGAATATTGATTTAATGGAAAATGGTGCCCGTTGTAATGACTTACTTAATGAAATGGATGGTATAGGTATGACGATAATAAATAATCTGCCAACAAGGTTTAGTCCCAATGCAAAACCAAGTTTACTTGATCTGGTATGCGTAGTAGATCAAATTAATGCTCTTCATCAAGAACAATTTTCACTCCCTGGAGTTTCCGATCACGACATGCTTTTTATTTCCTACAACATTGATCTAAATAAGTCTGGTGCTGAATCCTTTATAAGTTTTAGAGATTTTTACCGTATAAATAATGACAATTTAATACAGGACGCTTATTTGTTACCTTGGCAAGATTGTTGGTTTTACTCTGACGTTAATGAAAAAGTTAGTCATTTTTCATTCCTGTTAAACAATCTTTTTGATAAACATGTACCTTTAAGGCGGGTAAAAGTAATAAAGTCCACTCAGCCTTGGTTTAATGGAGAGATTCTTCAGGCCATAAAAAACCGAAGAAAATTATATAATAAATGGAAGCGAAATTCTACTGATTACAACTGGGAAAATTTTCGCAGATCAAGAAATCATGCGGCAGTTTTAACTGGATATGCAAAAAAAACATATTTTAGGTCAAAACTTAACACAAATTTACCACCAAAAAAACTATGGAATAATTTAAAATCAATAGGTATTGGCAATAAGAATAAAAGTGAGTGCAATCTTGACCCAGAGGAAATGAATGAATTTTTTTTGAAGTCAAATAGTGCGACACACAACTTTTCTTTTGAAATCAATGATGATTTGGTGCGGCACTTCGATCAAAAGTTCAATTTTAATATGGCCAGCGAAGAAGAGATTATAAATTGCATTTTTTCCATTAAGTCCAATGCAATCGGAGAAGATAATATTAGTCTAAAGTTTGTTAAACTAGTGTTGCCATGCATTATTGGGGTTATTACTCATATAATTAACTTTTCACTGACAGTTGGAATTTTCCCTGAAAAATGGAAAATTGCTAACGTTACTCCAATTGCGAAAAGCACAGTTGGTACTAAGTCTCAAGATTTTAGAGCAATAAGTATTCTGCCTGCTCTATCAAAGGTTTTTGAAAAGTTCTTGTCGATCCAAATTGTTAAGCATCTCGATCGAAATTGTCTTTTGAGTGAAAATCAATCGGGTTACAGAAAACAACACAGTTGCGCTACAGCGATGCTGAAAGTCATGGAGGACATTCGTCCGCTGTATGATAAAGGGGACTTAACTATTTTGGTATTGCTTGACTTTTCAAAGGCTTTTGATACACTCAATCATGATGTTTTGCTGCGAAAATTAAATAAATACTTTGGTTTTGACAAACAAGCGTTAAAGTTTATGAAGAGCTATTTGACCAATAGGTCCCAACGAGTTTCTTGTAAACATAAATATTCAAATTTGAAAAATATTCTATCCGGCGTTCCGCAGGGATCTATTCTTGGGCCAATACTCTTCAGTATTTTCATAAATGACATTGTTCAGTGTTGCGAACATGTTTCAATACACCTTTATGCAGACGACGCGCAGGTTTATTTGTCGAGGCCGATCGGTCTGTCCGAGGACCTAATATGTAGACTAAATGAAGATCTAAGCAGAATTCACTCATGGGCAGAGAAGAATAACCTCAAATTAAATGCATCCAAAACACAAGCTTTAGCAATCTCCCATTCTATTTTTGACTTGAGTTCGCTGTCACCTCTATCTTTAGGCGGAGTGTCGGTAGGTTTTAAGAATTGCGTAACAAGTCTGGGATTTAAATTGAATTCACACTTAAATTGCAGAGATCATATCAATCAAGTAGTCAATAGGATGTATTCAGTGATCAGGAAATTGTGGTTTTCATCAGCATTTATATCAGAAGATGTCAAATTAAAGTTGGTAAAAACATTTCTTGTACCAATTATTTCATATAGTGGTCTTGTGTATGGAAATTTAGATGCAGCATCGAAGCAAAAATTGCAAAAGGCCTTAAACAACGCGGCAAGGTACGTGTTTTTGAAAAGAAAATTTGATCATATTTCTACTTATGCACTTCAAATTCTTAGCTGTGATATAACAAAATATTACAACATCCAAAATCTTGTTTTCTTTCACAAGCTGATCAACACCCGCTGTCCTTCATATCTATACACCAAGATACACTTTTCACAATCTACCAGAACATGCAATATCAATGTACCTGAATTTAAGTTTTTAGCGTCGTCTAGAATGTTCTTTGTTAGTGTTGTCAAACTGTGGAACTCATTGCCATATTGTATTAAAACTCTTCGAAATTTAAAGCACTTTAAATTGGCAGTAGTAGGTTTTTTCAGTTAATAAGTATTTTAGGTTAAATGATATATTTTTAAGTTTATTAAGTACTACTTTTTCTTTTTAATTTTATCGCTTAAGATTTTTCAATGAATTTATATTTTTATACTTATACACAAATTATATCTAAATTTGATTACATATGATGTACTGCATAGACTAAGTCTCATAGTACAACTATTCTCAATAAATTGAAATTCTCAATAAATTGAAATATAAGGCAGGAGAAATAGTTTTTGTTGCCGATAGACAAATAAAAGGCAAGCATAAAAGACGATACAAAAAGCATATAGTCGCGCAGGATGGCAGGGTAACATTAACTACTGAAGGTGGAAGGAAGTAAACTACATAAGGCCGACGTAAAGAATGTTACGAATATAAATAGGGGATGGCAAGTTTCTGAGCTCTAGGATCAAAGTCACAAAGCCGCAAAAGTCACCGAATTTCCAAAATGGCACTAAAAAGCACTTATATAAAAAGAAAAAGGCACAGAAATTTTAAATGAATAAAAGAAAGCACAAATATAACATATAAAAAAGCACAAAAAAGCACAAATATAAAAAAAGGGGATCGACTCCATGTACAACATTAACCAAAAACTGGTCTGATGAGGCTATGTGGTAATAGCCGAAACATATGTCACCAATTACCAGGTTAAATTGTTCCATTTGTTATCTTTGTCATGTTTGTTGAACAAAAAATAGCATTGATCAATAAGTAAAATTTATAATATTGATCTTTGCTAAAATGACTGTAAGTTCATAATGTTTAATTATAATAAAAAAAAAAAAATAATCAGTCGCAAAAATCAACTTTCTTAAATCATACGGAGAACACGCCAATTTCAAAAAATATGTGGCTGGCAACACCACAATTTTCGAAAAATAAAATCATAGCAAGTCTTTAAGCCAATGGCTTAGCAGCTGTGACAACAAGCGAGAAAGTGACAAGAGATAATAAATGGATATACGCAATTTGTACAGTTCAAGGTCAGTTCCTCAGTAGCTTAGTTGTTAGAGCGGCCGTCGACAGATATGCAATTGAAATGCATGTACGGTCAGGGGATCGACTCCATGTACAACATTAACCAAAAACTGGTCTGATGAGGCTATGTGGTAATAGCCGAAACATATGTCACCAATTACCAGGTTAAATTGTTCCATTTGTTATCTTTGTCATGTTTGTTGAACAAAAAATAGCATTGATCAATAAGTAAAATTTACAATATTGGTCTTTGCTAAAATGACTGTAAGTTCATAATGTTTAATTATAATAAAAAAAAAGAAAATAATCAGTCGCAAAAATCAACTTTCTTAAACCATACGGAGAACACGCCAATTTCAAAAAATATGTGGCTGCCAACAACACAATTTTCGAAAAATAAAATCATAGCAAGTCTCTAAGCCAATGGCTTAGCAGCTGTGACAACAAGCGAGAAAGTGACAAGAGATAATAAATGGATATACGCAATTTGTACAGTTCAAGGTTAGTTCCTCAGTAGCTCAGTTGTTAGAGCGGCCGTCGACAGATATGCAATTGAAATGCATGTACGGTCAGGGGATCGACTCCATGTACAACATTAACCAAAAACTGGTCTGATGTGGCTATGTGGTAATAGCCGAAACATATGTCACCAATTACCAGGTTAAATTGTTCCATTTGTTTTCTTTGTCATGTTTGTTGAATAAAAAATAGCATTGATCAATAAGTAAAATTTACAATATTGGTCTTTGCTAAAATGACTGTAAGTTCATAATATTTAATTATAATAAAAAAAAAAAATAATCAGTCGCAAAAATCAACTTTCTTAAACCATACGGAGAACACGCCAATTTCAAAAAATATGTGGCTGCCAACAACACAATTTTCGAAAAATAAAATCATAGCAAGTCTCTAAGCCAATGGCTTAGCAGCTGTGACAACAAGCGAGAAAGTGACAAGAGATAATAAATGGATATACGCAATTTGTACAGTTCAAGGTCAGTTCCTCAGTAGCTCAGTTGTTAGAGCGGCCGTCGACAGATATGCAATTGAAATGCATGTACGGTCAGGGGATCGACTCCATGTACAACATTAACCAAAAACTGGTCTGATGAGGCTATGTGGTAATAGCCGAAACATATGTCACCAATTACCAGGTTAAAATTGTTCCATTCGTTATCTTTGTCATGTTTGTTGAATAAAAAATAGCATTGATCAATAAGTAAAATTTACAATATTGGTCTTTGCTAAAATGACTGTAAGTTCATAATGTTTAATTATAATAAAAATAAAAAAAATAATCAGTCGCAAAAATCAACTTTCTTAAACCATACGGAGAACACGCCAATTTCAAAAAATATGTGGCTGGCAACACCACAATTTTCGAAAAATAAAATCATAGCAAGTCTCTAAGCCAATGGCTTAGCAGCTGTGACAACAAGCGAGAAAGTGACAAGAGATAATAAATGGATATACGCAATTTGTACAGTTCAAGGTCAGTTCCTCAGTAGCTCAGTTGTTAGAGCGGCCGTCGACAGATATGCAATTGAAATGCATGTACGGTCAGGGAATCGACTCCATGTACAACATTAACCAAAAACTGGTCTGATGAGGCTATGTGGTAATAGCCGAAACATATGTCACCAATTACTAGGTTAAATTGTTCCATTTGTTATCTTTGTCATGTTGAATAAAAAATAGCATTGATCAATAAGTAAAATTTACAATATTGGTCTTTGCTAAAATGACTGTAAGTTCATAATGTTTAATTATAATATAAAAAAATAACACAAAAATGGGCCCAAAAATAAATACGCACAAAAAGAAATAATATAATATTTAAGAAAAAAGCTTATAAGCTTAACAAAACAAAGAAATATTAGAAATTAATGTTTAAAGTATGAAAATAGAATATGAGGCAGTATAAAATGGTCCAAGTCCACTTTGACATCACTATAAATTTTGTTTTGAATTAATAAAATGCTTAAAGCAGTTCTTCCTTTATGAGCTACTCTCGCTTGACCGAACCTGCAGGCCTTCGAGAGGAATAATCGCTTTAAAAATTGAAGATTTGTAAGAATACACTTTTTTAATAATGTTTATTTTAAATTTCTTTTTAAATATCCGAGATAGATTATTTATTACATCTGGAGTCTGCGGCTTCAACGTTTTCAACTGCAACTCTCCACAGGTGACCATAGAGCATGGAAGCGGCTGGATCGTTAACGGCTATTTCAAACTGTTACACACCATTGATCTGGATTACTTGAATGAAGTCATATCGGAAACAACGAACGTCGTTGAGCATGATTTAGACCAAAACTCTATGAAGTCCATTATCGAATTTCACCTCAGCCAAACAAAACTTCGTCTTGATGAACTACAGAAACAAAAAATGAGGAAAATTTGTTCCATAAACTAGATTGGATCAGCCTGGAAATGGGTGGCAGGATCCCCCGACGCCACAGATTGGGATAGCATCATCAGAAGCCAAAATGAATTGGTAGACAATAACAACAACCAGTACCTAATCAACAGGAAGCTTTTTAATGCTACGAGGGAGGCTGTTCAAAAAATTAACGACATGGTCGCCTACACTAATGGCATCGATAAGAGCATCAACACAGAGAACCTGCAAATTTTAATCTCCAATAAAGTTCTAGTGCTGAAGGAGCAAGTATCCGAAATTGTTCGAGCATGTCAAATGGCAAAAACAGGAATTGTTAACACAAATCTCTTGGAACAATCTGAATTTGAGCGTACAATTGCTGAAGAAGAAACTCTTCCTTATCAAAACCTGGTCGAGGCTATGGAGTACGCCAGACCGTCCATATATTCGAACGGGACGCTTCTGATCTATGCGCTGTCCGTACCAAAGGTGAAACCCAGTCGCTATCGATTATTAATGGTGTTTACGTTTAAACTTTCAAGTTTACGTAAACTAATATGAACGGCAACACTGTCAAACTGACACTCGTCAGTTTTTACTCATGCATGCTCATTCACAATGATCGAGACTCTACACTCGAATGTATCGCCGTCCCTGTCACACCACCGTGAAAGATCGCTGAATGAGCTGACCCTGACATTGAAAATTTGAAGGGTATTTTGCCAAAATCTCAATGTCAGCAAATTCACTCGTTGAACTGACGTCGCCAGCAGAAGTACCTACCTAAAACCTAAAATATTAAAACTAACTTAAGACTAATTAAAAATAGCTTAAATTAACTTAAATTCTATACTTAAAACTAGCTTATAAAATAAAGTGGAAAATAGTAAAAGAGTACTGTTTTTATTAGTGCATTTGTCGGTGAAAGCGAGGCAACTAGTTTTTTTTTTGCTACACAGCACACCGCCCATTACCACCATCGCTTCACCAACCGCATCATCATCGTCAGAGCACCACCACCATCATCATCGTCAGAGCACCACCACCATCATCATTGTCATCAGAGCATCTTCATCACCAAAATCGCCAACGTACCGGCAGCATACCAACACGCAGCCACCGCAGCACCAGCTACAATAAAATGGAAAACGCCCACCGTTGAACGCAACCTGGTGCCACCAGGTATTTCTCTTTTACTACAAAAAGAAGTTTGTGCCCCGCACAATCAATTGGGAAGAGCGACTTCATCCAATGGCAGGCGAATAGATCTTGATTACAATGAATTGCTGATAAATGAAAACGAAACCTATGGAATTGTGGGCGATTGTTTCTCAATCAACAATGCAACGATATGTGGAGAAAAGTTAATAAAAAAGCTGCCTGAGGACGGATGCCTGCCAAGATTAGTTAAGGGCGGAAATGCAAGATGTCACTTTGAGGCTGACGATGGAGCGACGGTAGAGCTGATCAACGACAACACTATTTTTTTAACCAACTTCAAGGGTAGCATTCAAGGAAAAAACCAAACCAGAATCCTCAATGGGACATTCCTAATACAGTTAAGCAACGAAACAGTACTTATCGGGAACCAAACCTTTTCAAGCAAAATGGCTAGAAATCTCCAGGCATTACCATCCGTGCTCACCAACGTAACGAATGCTGGCCTGAAGCTGAATCTAGAGTATATCCACGGATTGAGCCTGGAAAATATCAATCGCCTTAGTAGGCTTGGCGTAAATTTTCATGTCTCCACTATCATAGAGACCACAATCATACTTACGATAGCCATTGCCTGTTACATCACTTGGAGGAAGCTGACAACGAACGTTGCAATCCCGACGATCCACAGAGGGTTATCCATCGAACCAAGCAGTACAAAGGATGTTCTGCGGGCCGCAGAGATTTAAAGGGGGGGCAGTTAACACATTTGCCCCGCCACAATTTGCTGACTAGGCGTCTACATATTGCAACATGATCTGCACGCGCATCCGCTGTGAGAACCACGTCATGCAAATTATGCGAGTTGATGGGATGCGCAGACTCAGCAGTTTAAGGTCACTAAGTAGGTTAAGACTTAAGTAATGAGAATATAATAAATCACTTCAATTTTGGAGACCAACGATAGTGGTAACAAACCTGTTTTATTCTAACTTGAAAGTTTACTTTATTTGCAGGTAAGACAAGGAGGAGGATTTTGGTGCACCCTAACCGGTGCACCATTACTTGCATCATCACATTTTTTGTATGGAAATATCGAATTTTGGGACTAAAATTGATCTATACCAAAAAAAAATTTTAAATTTTTTAACGTTAAATTTTTTGCAAGAACGCAATCTTTATTTTTCTAGCAAATTCAGGTTCCATTCTGTGAAGAAATAAAAGTTATGAGCAAAAAACACGTTTTTTTTTAGCCAAAAAGAACCTTCAGGAGAATCAAAAGCGCTCCATTGGTTTTTCTCGGAACGAAAAAAAAATTATGCAGATATCGTTTTTAAGGATCCTTTTAACTTTTGAGTCGGTGTCTGGCTGAATCTATTTTTCGACCCGGTGTAAGGGACATAAAAGGGGAAAATAATAAGTAATTTTCACATTAAAGCGCAAATTTAAGAGGCATTTAAGCGGGAGTGGTACTTAAGCGAGAGGTACTTAAAAGGGGGAATTCGCATGTATATTTTCAGAAAAGTGTTAGATGCAGCAAACTTCTGGTACTTAAACGGGAATGGTGCTTAAAGGGGGAGGTACTAAACTGGGGATTACTGTATTACAGAAGTTTTTAAACTTTCAAATCTCATTTTTCATAGAATTTTTTTGCTCCAAGCAATAATTATAATAATAGAGTTTAGCTACTACAGCTATTATAGCCTTCTTAGCTATTTAGCATTGAAGCTTTATACCATGTAAAAAGCTTATTCAATAAAAAATGGAATAGAAAAAATTATCATGCACATTAATTTGTTATTTATTTTATATTTTTTCTTAGCTTTATCGCACTTTCTCAACATACCCACTCACACCATGTAAAAATAGACATATAGATATTAAAATAATTATATGTATAAATTTACGTGGTCCAAGGCATAAATGTTAGAAAAAATTTACCCAGCATGCTGTGGGGCTCGGAAAACACAAACAAAAAAATTCACACCACCATTAAGCTACAAATTTAGCTACAGTTAGTTTTCAGTCTAAGCTTGAGTTGACCTTTTGACAAGCTAATGTTATAAACTTCGCAATTATTAATAAGAGTTGTCATGCGATTAAAAGAAGCTGTAGCCATATAATTAGTTCTACTAACCGGTTGGTAAAATAACTGATAAGAGTTACGAGTACTCCTCCGATTACTATTAAAATGTATACCCAGTTACAAGTTGATGCAGATAAAGTACATCCGCAATATTTCTACGCGAGCTCAAAGACTGCATATGTAATAACTTTAAACGATCCTCATAAGGAGGAAGGTTTAAAGGGTCAATCCAATTTAAGCCATTGAGAGCAAAACGAATAAAATTTTTTTGAATTCTTTCAATTCTATTTATATGAATATTATAAAATGGTGACCATACTTGGCAGGCGTACTATAAGTGAGGGCGCACTATTGTATTATATAAAGTCATCGTTACTAAAGGGCTATTAAATTCTTTTGCCTACCTCTTAATAAAGCCAAGCAGAGATGAGGATTTTTTACAAATTTGATTTATATGCTCATTAAAAGTCAACTTAGTATCAAAATGTATACCTAGGTCTTTGACTACATCGAGACGACAAATATTTTTATCTTTTAATTTATAATCAAATTCCACAATAGTTTTCTTTCTGGTAAAAATCATAGCTTGGCATTTATCAGGATTAAGATGTAAGTTATTCTTAGAACACCAAACTTCTAAGGATTTCAAGTCAGACTGAAGTGGAATAGTGTCACCAACCCCCTTTACGTTCCTGTAAATTTTCATGTCATCTGCATATACTAACAGATGGGAGTTTTTAATAACATGTGTAACGTCATTAATTGCTAAAATGAACAGGAGCGGCCCCAGGTGGCTTCCTTGTGGAACACCTGATGTCGCGCTAAATGGGGAGGAAAACACTCTCCTAAATTTTATTTGATACGAGCGATCAGATAAATAAGATTCAATCCAGCTTACAAAACTTAAGGGAAATCCAAGCTTCTTTAACTTAAACAAAATCAAATTATGTGGTAATTTGTCAAATGCTTTACTGAAGTCAGTGTAGATGCAGTCAACTTGCCCACCAGAGTCCAAAGAGCTTAATGCAAAAGAAGTGAAATCAATGAGGTTAGAAACTGTAGATCTGCCATTAACAAAACCATGCTTAAGAGTTGTTATGACTTCACCACAGCACTTCTTAACCTGATCGTATATAATATGTTCAAAAATTTTCGGTATTGATGATAACTTAGCCACGGGCCTGTAGTTTGAAACATCATTTTTACACCCTTTCTTGAAAATGGAGCTAATGTACGCATTTTTCCAAAATTTAGGAAAATAGCTTTCTTGAATTGATCTATTAAATAAAATACTGAGGGGCTGACTCAGCACAGAGCTGCAGTTTACTAAAACTGTCGCAGGAATACCATCTGGCCCGGAGTTGAAGTCATCATCAACAGATGAAATATATTTCTCTATGAGGTCAGGAGAGAAAGATATCTCATTAACCGAAACTAAAGGGTCGTTATCCATATATTCAAAATAGTTGATTTCAGGGCTAAATAAATCCGTAGAAAATGATTCATTAAGCAAATTAGCAAACAACCCGGCTATAACTTGTGGGTCGCTAGTGAGCCCATCAACTGTTTTAAACTCAGATGGAAACCCGTCAGAATTAATAATACCCCAAAAATTCTTGGGGTCATGAAGAATATTCAGCCTAATTTTATTCAAATATTCAGAATAAACCAAAGCTGACATATCTTTAAATTCAAGAAACAGTCGCTGATAAGCAACAAGGTCATTACGGTCCTGGCTACAAACGTATTTATTCCATGCCCTATTACGGCCATTGCGAACTTTTTTCAAATCCTTTGTATACCAGGGGTACGAGGAATTATTAACGTACTTCTTTGTATATGGAACCGACAATGCTATGGCAGAAAAAAGTTCACCATAGAAAAATTTAATGCAATCATCAAATGTATTGTTATTAAAAAAAATGAGTAAGTCGTCTAATTTATTTCTTAAATTTTCATTCAATTTTAAAAAGTCAGCTTTCTTAAAATTGAATTCGTAAATATTAATGGATGAACATGCATTAGTCAAATTTTCATTGTCAGATTGGTACACAATACTCAAAGGTGGATGATAGGAATCTACCGTAGACAGAGCATGGATAGCATTTCTCACAACAACATTGCTCCTATTTGTAGCCAAGACTAAGTCAAGTTGTCGTCCATGGCAATTAGTTATACAACTTACTTGTTGTAAATTTGAAAGTATTTCGTCAACAAAAATTTGTTGCTGTCGAGTTTTTGGACAAGATGCATAAAAATATGTACCATCGTCCGAAGGAGTCCATTTTAGGTTAGGCAGATTAAAGTCACCTAACAACAAAATGTCGTCATTAGTGTCTAGTTCATTAATAATATATTCTACGGCCATCGAAAGACATTCGTAGACATCTGCGCTACTATTTGGAGGAACATAAGTGTTAAGAATGTATAAATTAGAGTTACAATGTGTAACATTAACACATAATTGTTCAATATTAGATGCACAGGCAATTTCAACTAATGAACTGGTTAAATGATTTTTTTATAGCTATTAAGACGCCTCCACCAACAGAAGAAAGATCTATTATCAAACAGTTCCATATTGAGAAAACTGTTGTTTAACCAAGTTTCGGTAAACACGATAATATCCTCAGAGAAATTCTGAGTTGATAAAAAGATATCTGGCGTCTTGGAACGCAAACCCCTTACATTTTGATAGTAAAGGGATAGCCGTTTCAGTTTTTTGAATTGGAACGTGCAGTTTTATAATTTTCTTTCGATTTAAATTCTGAAATATAGATATTATCCACCCATGCTTTAGATTTAAGAATGGCAGAAACATGAGAAGATGCCACTGTTATTTTAAAAGACGCATGAGTTGGTTAATTACCGAGTTTCATTTTGTCTGATAAAACTTTTAACGCTGTCAGAGGTAGTGTTGGAATGAAGTCGTGAAATAAAAATCGATTTTAACCTTGGTAATGCCTGCAGGGAAACCGGAGGCACAGAGCTATCAATCGCAACATCCACCCGCGGATTAGCCGAAATTGACAGAGGATTATTTATAGTGGAGGAAGGAGATGGAAGATTGTTACTAGAGATTATAGCGGGAAAATTGGGAGTGGGTGAAGAGGTAAGTATTTAGAGAGCAATCCACGGGAGTTTTGTCACGACTGACGGCCGCACCACCCACCCTCCCCACATTACCCAGATTTTTATTTAATTTCTTTTTAGACTTTCTTTTTTTTTTTAAGGAAATAGCTTGTTTAGGTAAAGTGGAGATCGAAAGAGTGGAAGCAAAAACCATAGCAGCCTCGGTAATAGTTTTATTTTGCAAACTAACATCCGGTGAAGTAGCCTCATTAAGGCTTTTTTTAATTTGGGGAGTTAAGTCTAGAGAATTGTTAAGAATATCTCTGAAATTATTATTCAGATTGTTAAGATTTTCCCCAAATTGCTTAATTTTTTCGTAAAAGACCGACGGGGAAAGGGGTCTGCAAGATGGACAGTACCATTGCAGGCCCGAATGGACAGAGCATAATAAATCAGTAATAAATTTTGCTAAGTTTACACAAGGGGCATGAAACACCTGTTCACAGGGACCTGAACAGGAAAACATAGAATTCAATATATTTTGGCTTTTGCACTGATCTCTTAGAGAGCAAGCTAACAATTTTTCAGAGGAAAAATAATCCATCTTGAAATCTTAAAAAAAAGAAAGCAATTTAAAATATTTTTAGAGCAGTGCAAGAAGGGTTATAAATCAAGCAAAAATTCACCCGCTAAGCAGCAACAACAAACACAACAGAGTTTAAAGTCTAGCTTTGTATACGAACAAGCACAAAAGCATTAAGCATTAAAGTTTCTAAGTGTTGAGATTTTCCTAAGAAGCCTGGAGCGCATATTAAAGCTTCTTTGGTTAAAAGGCTTAAAAAAAGCAAAGTTTGATTGTCCAACTCGCTAGAATTCTACTTTTTATATGCTCTAACACTTATTAGATTACAAAACTTTGTGTGTAACTTTTCATGTTTTTTTTCTTTGCAATTTTAACTATGTCTCCTCTGTATTTTAATTGTTCCTCCTTTAATATTAATTCAAAACAGTCTTAACTTCAAGAAAAATCATGGTTGAAGGATGTGCTCAAAAAAAAAAAAAAAAAAAACAAAAAAATCGAAACCATGACGAAATTGTCATTTCAGCCCGGCCATGTTTCAAATTTTTTTTTTGAGCACACCCTTCAACCATCGTTTTTCTTGAAGTTTAGACTTCTTGAATTAATATTAAAGGAGGAACAATTGAAATTCAGAGGAAGCCAAAGTTAAAATTGCATTCAAAGTAAAAAAAAACATGAAAAGTTACATATAAAGTTACATAAATAAATAGATCTTTGACTCTTAATTGAGTCTTAACTTCAAGAAAAATCATGGTTGAAGAGTGTGCTCCAAAAAATTAATAACGTGGCCGGCTAAAATGACAGTTTCGGTGGAAATGCACATATACTTATAGAGTCAGAAACGGTATCACAAACTAGCATAGAACTTACAACTGAAAATATTACCGACATAAGACATAATAAGATACTACTTATTCCGAAGATGAAAGAGCAGACATACTAGAAGAGCTGCTAAAGAACAAGAAAAACAATTCAACATCAAAGGATTAAAAATTTATCAGACTCATCCTAAGATTTCTAAAGACAATAGATTTTATAATTCTGGTAACAAAAAAAAATTGATACACCTCTATTGTGTGGAGCTGCTCAGGACATGTTAGCTATTCCAACAACTCAAGTCAGTGTCGAGAGGGCTTTATCTGCGTTGGAGTTTGTTTTAGCTTCGCAAAGAGTGCATCTTTACGAAGGATCACTAGAAAATATTCTACTTGTGAGTTTAAATGAAGATTTTTTCCAAAAATAAAAAAAGTAACATTCTAAAATAAAAATTAAATGAAATTGTTTAATTTTTTTTTTTTTTTTTCGGAAAAAAATTGAACCTGAACCCGAACCCGTATCAACCCGCACCCTTTAAATTTAAATGCATTGAACCCGAACCCGTACCCGCACCTAAAGTTTACAGGGTTCGAAAGCCTGCATAAATGGTTAGAAGCGTAACAAAATTATTGATGGTGCAATTTGTAGCATATTTGCGTTGGTCGATAATCGTGACGTGTAAGCTTAAACATAGAAAAATGCAGTACTTTTTTCGTACTTGAAAATTGTTTCAACCCTGAGAATTGTAATTTCAGTATGGCTTAATTTCTTTATTTTTCATATTTTCATATTGTGAGACTATTTAAGCGTTCTAATATATGAATTTTTTGAAAATATAACACAACAATTTTTGTGAGTTTGGATTTAGGGGTCATATAGGTATCTATTTAACTAAGTAATAAAAATAATCTGAAAGGGAAACGACCAATAATTTACCATTGTAGAGTCATGACTAGTCAGCAGCAATGGGGACAATTGCGTCGGTGCTGCAATGGTCTTGTACGAATTGTAACGTTATCAATCCGACTGAATCGCTCAAGTGTCTAAAATGTGGCACAATACGAAAAGTTTTCTGCAATGTTTTGCCAGCAGTGCATGTCAACAATTGTGACACCTGTACAAAATGCAGGAGTATTGACGGTTTATGTAAATCTTACTCCGAAGATAAGGAACACATAATTGAAAATAGGTAAATTGCATATTTTTTTTAAATATTTTGATTAACAAAAAATATTGCACATTTTATCCACTTTGAACTTCACTTTTAGACCTTCGGTTTGGACTTTTCAATACATACTCCTTTTTTGTTGGGTTTTGAAAAATCGATTGCCTTAGGTGACACTATTGGATTTAAAAAAATGTTTTCATGTTATATATTTAAAAAAAAAATTGGAAACGAAATCATTCGTCCTTTTTGGACGTTTTACATATTTACCATCTAGGTCAAGGCGGTTGATCTTCGTTATGTCGCTCCATACCACATACTTCCATTTAATGAGTGTAAAACCGGCAGGCGTCTTAGCGAATTATATGCGGACTTTCCTCTGCTTAACTGTCACCAATGGGTTCTTGCGTGAAATTCGACCATGGAGTCCAGCATCGATCAATCGACACGCGACAGTTCTTTGGGATATTTGTGCATCGTATTGATCAATTATTTCACTGCAGACATCCGCAGCAGTCTTACAAGGATCCAATTTTGCCTTGCGCACAATCTGGCGGTCCTTGTACCTAGAAGTCTTAGGAGGAGGAGATCTAATTGAAATGATCAAGTGCATTAAATACCATCTTTTTGAATCAATTCAGCTGTGTTTCTATCGCCTGATATCTCATGGCCGTATTTCAAAGCTCAACAATTGACTTACGCATGGCCGGTGTTCAACTTTTGCTACTACCATTAATTAGGGATATGCTTATAAGCAAATTTGGTCGAAAAGTGTTCAAGCAATTGAATTTTTGGAATTTATTTATTGCGAATTTATTTTTTTGTTTCCAATTAGTTGACTCAGTCAAATCTGAGGTTTGAGCAGAAAATCACTCATAAGACTTATTTATGTATGTTATGAATTTGAACTCAATTATCTTATCTCTTATATGTCCCACATTAATATTATGTATAAATTTTCTGGTACACAACGAAAAATAAATGAGAAAAACTACCAAAAACACAACGAATTATTTCGTTTCCAATTAGTTGTCAATAGCTGTATACTATATTAAGTGCCTTCAAAATATGTCAGAATATTCTCTCTATGTTAATATTCGATTCTGCTTTCTAACTCGAGCCGCTAAATGAAAAATAGTGTTAAAAAAATGTGGAACAGAAAATGATTTCAAATTTGGTTTCAATACAATCGAAAATATATATAAAACGAAACTTTTCTCATGTAGTTTTTAATTCTAAGAATAAATATGGAATCAAAAAGTGTCGCTCGGATCTGG
The DNA here is from genome assembly GCA_949775025.1 of Tricholauxania praeusta. Lineage (NCBI taxonomy): Eukaryota > Metazoa > Arthropoda > Insecta > Diptera > Lauxaniidae > Tricholauxania > Tricholauxania praeusta. The sequence goes on from OX459028.1 coordinate 106,624,105, forward strand.
TTTCGGAGATATAGATGGCTATTGCGGTTATAGCTTTTCTAAAAATCACTATTTTATAAGTCGAGATATTACGACTTTTCTAAATTTTGATCGATTTTATTTTTCAAAAAACCATTTTTCCAAAACAAAAAATTTTACTGACAAATATGAAAAAATCTCAATTTATTCCCTTTATAATGATGCAACACTTACACAGAAATATTTGATCTTAAGCCTCTCTAACCGAAAAAATAAGAATAATGTCAATCATCTCAATTTTACAAAAAATCGTCATATCTTTAAAACTACAACAAATTTGTAATATATTTATGTTGATTTTATGCCTTTTTTAGTTACTTTTCATATGATACCAATATTTTGAAAATTTATAAAAGCCCCTTCAGACTATGTGAGAAGTCATATGCTTTTTTGTATGTTTTTTTGTATGTCTTTACATATGATATGTCAAATCGCATAAGATTTATTTTATTGTGTTCATACTGATATGATTTATGTTAAGAGAACTTGACTTTTCTCAATAGTAGTTTTGACATTATCTATCAAATTAATTTTTATTTGTAAACAATTTTTTTTTTTTTAACAAGAAACTAATATGACTTCTCTTTTCAAATAGACTTGAATCGAATGTCAAAATAGTCATGCTTTCTCATATGAAAACTCATTTGTGTAATATAAACATATTCACACTATGAGAGTTGTCATATTTGACGACTCATATGACTTTTTATATGACTTCTCATATAGTCTGAAGAGGCTTTAAGGGGTTTCCAATTTATACCGCTTTTTATAAAAGCTATATATTCAACTTCCGATGACTATATCTCCGAAACTAGATCCGACCGACACTTTTTGATAATATATTCTTTCTTCAAATTAAAAACCGCGTAAGGAGAAGTGGGTTTAAAAAAGAAAAAAAGGATTTGTACTCAAGTAAAATTAAACCAAAAATCGTTATTTTTATTAAAGGATGTACAAGTTTTATTAAAGGATGTAAGTTCTTTGCTTCGGCAGTAGGCTGCCCACTTTCCCTAACATTTATATAGACTTATTATGGCTAGCGAAGCCTGTCTTGGATATTTTATAGCAGAGCTCGGAAATATTCATGTATGAGCTCTCAAAATTTCGCATTCATGATTTTATTCATGTATGAATTTTCCTAAAATTTTTTTCATTCGCCCATTCTCATGAATGCCATATTGAAACTCGTTATTTATTGCACTACAATTGTATGTGAGTATCTGTTTTTTCAACAACGAGTAGCATTGCTAATAGAATGAATGCAAGCAAACAATTTTTTCACTGATCATAAATGAATATGAACAATTTTTTCACCGATCATAAATGAATATGAACGTTGTTAGAAAGCGAGATAAGCCTGAAATCTTAATCACCCCTATCATCATTATCGAAGTCGACTCTAAAATGCTCGACAGCAGTATTGTCGCATCACCATTGTCGAACTCGACATTTCAAATAACAAACATAGAACAATTTATTACAATTGTCGAATTTAAATGTCGATGTGAGAACTGAGCGTCGACGAAAGTAGCAATTTTTTGTCGAGTTCGTTTCTTTAGTCGACACTTGAAAAATTAAATTAAAACAGTCGAAAAAGTTAAGTAAAATACGCGGGAAAAAATGAAGACAACAAATTCAAATCAATTTGAAGCTTTAGTGTACCACATGGAGAGAAATGTAGAATTTGCAAGAAGCTTTAATAAAGACTTAACAAAACTGGATGTTAAGCAAGAGCTACAACTCGCTAGCTAGGAAGCTAAATAGCTTGGGTCCGCCAATGCGGGAAGGCGATGGCTGTCAAAAAGTAAGAAAAAATTTATCAAAGTTCTTTGTTAGTAAGGTAAAACGCATAATTATAGGTTTCGATAGAATCAAAAGGAAAGAAAAAAAAAAAATTCCACATAATAAACGTGAATTGCACTAGGTGCCCGGTCATAACTCCAATGGTCATAATTCCCAACACAATTTTGGGCCTTATGTCCGTTTTTTTTCGGTCACAATTTTCATTTTTTTTTTGGGCTTGTGACCACTTCTAAAAACGGACATAGTGCCCAAAAACGGATATAACGTCAAATGTCTTGAGCGTTACGTTCACAATAGATGGAGGATGCAAGTCCTGAGTAGAGACGGAAAAACATCCAGTTATTTTAACTTTTATGTAGAATTAATGTAGCTAGCGAAGCCAGCATTGGATACACATACGATATGATATGAATAACCCCAAAAATATTTGAGGTTCAAGGTCATCGGCGACGTGTATCGCTTTTCCGATTAGTTAGACTACTTTAATTTATTGCATGAAACAAAAAAAAAGTGAATGTTTAGAAAAATATAAAATTTCTCTTGTATTTACGAGCAAAACAAAAATGGTCATAAGACCCATGGGAGTTATGTCCATTGTTATGAATGATAATAATTCCTAAAATAATTTTGGGGACTATGACCATTTTTGAGGTGGACATAAAGTACATATATATTTTTGGCTATTATAGCCAACGACATGGTACCGTCGCACGCTACTGGAGACGGAATATTTAAACAAAAAAGCTGGAAGCAACCGTCGCCAATATCATGAGCTTCAAGGAAACGATTAATCCAGTCGGCATGGCCTTAGGCACTAATTTCTGTTGAACTTCGTCCTCTTCCTCATCACTGGTTAAAAAAAATGTGCCACACTACCCTACCACACTTCTTCTAAGTGAATATTTTAAAAATTCTTTGCTAAATGTATGACAATTGACAGTAAATCTAAAAATATTTTTGAATTTCATCCACTCAGATTGTATACTTAAGTCACCTGTCGCACAAATTACTGTCGGAAAAATAATCTATTACAAACATCATCGAGTCGAGTTAGTTCGGTGATCGCTTTTTTAGGTCGACTCGAAAGAAAAGTCGACAGTCACTAATGTCGACGCTCGACAGCGGTGATAGGGGTGAATATTCCTAATATATGCATTTTTTATGAGTCGTTTTCCTTTATTTGATACATTGGTTGTTTTTTTTAATAAACTTGAAAAATATTTGGATTTTTAAATACCTTAAATGTGCGTTTTATATTCAAATAACTACCTGCTTGCACAGGCAAAAATTCGCTCTTAATCTAGTTCCCAACCTTTCAAGCACACGAGACTATAAATGAATTATACTGCACGTATTTAGGTACATGCATACTCGAACACTAATCATAACGCACAACACGAAGAATTTTTCAATCATCTCTCATCATTTATGATACGAACGCTAACATCGCAGAGTTCATGTAAGATCGATAGAAAAAATGTTTCCTCAAATCGTTCATGAATATAGGCTAGTGCAAAGAAACGGATACATACATTCGTATACGATAGATGACAAAAAAAATTTCCAACAGTTCATGTGTGCGATCGAATGCAAACGTTTGCATCTTATCAAACATGAATATGATAGACTAGCAGATGCCCGCGACTTTGTACGCGTAGCCTGTTTTTCTGCGAAGGCAAACAATTTATTTTTTTTTAAATAGAACTACACTGTCGTACTAAGCGAAAAAGACGTATCTCAAAAAATTCATTTCGAGATAATTGATGTTTTGTTTATGTCAATTTGTTGAAATACCTGTAAAATTGAGATAGAGGAAATTTTCTTAGTAGACTTTTTATATGATTGAACTAAGATGCCGACATTCGGAGTATTTCATTAGACGCGTAATTTCTTAAGCTATCCGATGCCATAAGAATCTCGGATATTTTTTTTTTCGCTTAGTACGGCATTAACGTCAATTTAGATTCTTCTTCACAGATCTAGAGTTGTTGTTGTTTTCTCTTCCATAAATATTCCATTGCATTGCCATGTGAAAGACAAAATCCAAAGCACACACACTAACTAACACATTCAATTAACCAAGTTCACGTTATCACACATGCTGTCCAACATGGCTTGACAACATCAATGTTCGATAAAGTAAACTCTAGGAACGACCGCTTGACACACATGTTGGATGAATTTCAAAAATTGTTGATAATTCTGCTGGCAGTGTCTAATCATACAACCTGTGTGAAATGACTATCAAGCCTAGTGAACATTTTGCATTTTAAATAGAATTTCATGCAGTTTACTTCGATGTGGACGCTCATAAATTCTGCAATTGATGTTTGATGGCATGCTCGATAATGTGAACTCAAAGCATTATTGACAGTCACACATGTTGTCAAGTCATGTAGGACAGCATGTGTGTTTTCTATGTGTGAACCTACTGTATTTTTTTTCATTCTTCATTGTTCACAAATTGTGTTGACAAATTGAGAATGAGAGCGAGAGTAAAATTCCGTTTTTTGTCTTCCATTGCATTGCCATATAAAAATAAAACGCACACACCCTTGCTAACCCACTAACTTGCTATTAAACGATTTGTTATGCTTACATGCTGCTTTCTATGTATGTGTGAAATAAATTTTTTTTAAAAATTTTAAAACTTTAATATTTTGATATTTAAGATGAATATCGTGTTAACTTTAATTCTATGTAAAGACCAAGGGCCTAAGAAAGATAACTAAAAAAATTTGATCGAAATTGATTCAGTAGATTTTGCGTGAATCCCGTTCATCGAAAACGGCTATCATTTTATTTATATAGATTCAGTAAAAATTAAAATGTACATGCTCGGTCGAAGGCTGCCGCGAAGCCGGTGTTGGACCTATTGGAGGATGTAAATCCTGAGAGCGGCCGAAGTCCGCCCACTCACCTTAACCCTTATGTAGAGTAACTGTGGCTAGCGAAGCCAGTTTTGGATACTTTATAGATTGAACCGCGGCCGAAGGCCCCTAAGAAGCCAGTATTGGACCTATTGGAGGATGTAAATGCTGAGCTGCGGCCGAAGGCCCCTCACTTACTCAAACTCTTATTACTGTGACTAATAAGCGATTGAAATACAGACCACGACAAAACGATAGCACAACTAGTTTTTCGGTGTTTTAAAGGATTTACAACAATTATTTAAAATTTGTTTTGATAGTATATATTCTTAAAGCTAAGGAAATAAATAACTTATAAATAATTCATCAAAAACATGTATGCATTTTTAAATTAAACTAAAAACTCAATTTTAAGGTGCGACAAAACGATAGCACAAAATTTTTGTAACTTAAATTCGTTCTAGGTATTATAAAAAAAATTAAAGTAAAACATTATTGCTGCCCACGTAGAACTACTTAATTTCCTATTAAATTTAAGCAGTCCACGCTTGTAATTTTTAGGGCTCAAACTTTCTACGTGGGTAGCAATTAACCGGAGGTACCATGGTATTTCGGCAGGAGAATGCGGCTGTTCATACAGCAAAAATAGTAAAAGAGTTTTTCCGGGACAACAACATAAATTTTCTAAGATCGCAAAATTCGTTCTCCCGACCCAAATATTATTGAAAACTGCTGAGGTTGTTTGGCTCGACACGTTTATGCAGATAACCGGCAGTATAAGTCTATCCACGAGCTCAATAACAGGATTTTAGCTCACTCTAGAAGGCTCATCTTCGAAAATACGGTAAAAAGCTATTTTAATCCTAACAAAAGCGAATGACTGAAGTGGTAAAGAATAAAGGAGGATCCACCCATTATTAAAATAATGCTTTACTTTAATTTTTTTTATAATACCTATAACGAATTTAAGTTACTAAAATTTTGTGCTATCGTTTTGTCGCACCTTAAACTTGAGTTTTAGTTTAATTCAAAAATGCATAAATTTTTTTTGACAAATTATTTATATATTATAGATCTATTTCTTATTTATATTTATTTATTTCCTTAGCTTTAAGAATATATACTATGTGAACAAATTTTAAATAATTGTTGTAAATCCTTTAAAACACCAAAAAACTAGTTGTGCTATCGTTTTGTCGTGGTCTGTATATATATTTTAATATATTTATTGTCGAAGATAAGACACATCAAAAGAATTTTAAAAACTTGCCAACATTTTTCAAAATGATTTGTATTTATTTCGGTTAAAAGTCAATGTTCAAAAAATGTTGTTTAAATGTTAGATTCATAATTTTTAATGGAATAAATTAAGCTATTATTATTATAATAGTAAAACTATAGATCAAAAAAGATTTTTTTATGTTGCAAAAATAACGTTTTTTTTGAAAAAAAAATTGATCAAAATTTCAGAAAAGTCGTAATATCTCGATAGCTTCGGGTTAGGATTCAAAAATTTGTGAAATAATATTATTGCTTTTTAAATTACCTTTAATATGAGACCCATATTATGGAAATCAATAAATGCGTTTTCGACATATTTTGATTTTTAGAAAAGCTATATCCGCAAATTTTACACAATTTTTATTAATTTGAAAAGAACTATTTTCCAAAAAAAAAAAAAAAAACAAAAAATATATATTTCGATTGTGAGCTAAACTTCAGTTGATCTCGATTTTTAATTAATTTATGCAAAAAATTGACGGCATCTTTTGAAATTTGGTGTATTCGGGTTGCCAATCATTTAAGAAAAGTTTACCCCAAAAACGGGTGTAAACTAATCTTTAGGACATGTTTTGACAAGACAATCCTATATATTCTATTTCGGCTTTTCAATATCTATCATTTGGCAAAAATTTCAAGCTGCTATCTTCATTAATGAAAAATGACACAAAAAACCGGTGAAAACCCATGTTTGGGACAGGATTCAACAATGTAATCCCAAGTGTTATATTTAGGCCTCTTCGAGTTCTATCATTTGGCATACATTTCGAGCTGTTATGTACTACAGTTTTAATTAGAACAACAAAATTGGCTAAAATTCGGGCATTTTCGGCCATCGGGACAGGCTTTGGCAAGGCAACCTTAGATATTCTATTTAGGCTCGTCGAGCTCTATCATTTGGCATACATCTCATCCTGTAATCTTATACACTCAACTTTTCTACAGCCAGTTCTCCGCCTATTAGCCACAAAAATGTTTAATGAAACCAGAGCTTGAAATAAACTTTGCATTCCAATGATGATACTTTTTGGCAAACTCAATCATCTTCTTACGGTTGCGTTCAAATAATAGGGGCTTCTTCCGAGAAATCCGTCCACAAAGTCCAACTTCACGGAAACATCTATTAATTGTGTCTACGGATGGGGCTGCTTCATTTTCGCCATTGATAGCTATCCCATTTTCGTTTGCGGACTTATACGGATTTTTTTTAGACTCCCGGACAGTAAGGGTATATTCTCGAGCAGCTGTTATGCAGCTTTTTTGCGTGTTTCAAATTGCATATGTCTTTATATAAAACAAAAACTACTGTCCCTAATTAGTTGCACGGAGCTGTATGTATATTTCAAAAAGTCAAAAAAAAAAATTTATTAACAAATGTTTTTTTTCCACTTTTATTAATAAACGTTTATTTTTATGTTTTTTTAACAGTCACATGCAAAGAGTTTTTTTTTGACTTTTATAGTCGAAAATAAAAGTTTTTTTGCATGAAAAAACGAGAAAATCCTAAAATAATATCTTGGTTCACTAAGCAAATAATTTCAAAGGAGAACACTTAGGATTATTCATAATAAAATCCAAAAAAAAAAATTGTATTCCACGCAACAATGGCAAAAAGCCGAAAATGGCTTTTGGAAGTGACAGGGGTGGTTTCCGACCCTCCTAAAGTGGCTTTTTGGACTCATTGTTCGAAAAAAAATTTAATGCATGAATCGATGGGAAAAAACTGAAAATGGATTTCGAAAGTGACAGAGGAAGTCCTCGACCCTTCTAAAGAGGTGTTTTGGACCCATTTTCGAAAAAAAAATTTAATGCACAAATCGATGGGAAAAGGCCGAAAATGGATTTTGGGAGCGACAAGTGAGGGTTTTTGGGACCCATTTTTCAAAAAAAATGTGTTCCACGAATCGATGGAAAAAGGCCGATAATGGATTTTGAAGGTGACAAGTGACCCTCCTGACACTCCTTAAGGGTTTTTTGGACCTATTTTTCGAAAAAAATTTTTATTGCACGAATCGATGGGAAAGGGCTGAAAATGGATTTTGAAACTGACAGGGGAGGTCTCCGAACCGCCTTAACCAGAAAATATGAATTTTTTAATTGAAGGCTCCTGGTGTTGTTTAAACATACAGTATTGGCCAAAAATTAAGCACCCTCTTAGTACATATTTTTCAAATAATAAATTTTTTATGAAATCGACGTTTTTAAAACATATTTATTTATTTATTTATGCCTTTATTACTGACAAACAAAAACAAAACAGCGGTTCATAAATAAAAAGTTAATATGAAAGGAACCTTTTAAACCAGATAATTTAACGGACAAAACTTAAGCACCCCCTATTTTATGGTAAATAAAAAATTTTAAAATTAATACTTCGTTACGAGCCTAATATTCTGGACGACACAAACACATCCTTTAGGCATAGAGTTATTAATTATCCTGCTATATCCCTACAAAGACTATTTTCAAGCATTGAAACAGATTTGTCGTTGCTTTGCAATTTTTTCTATTGATTTGCATGTTACCGACCCCCCACAGGTTTTCAAAAGGATGCATCTATCATATTGCTCTAAAGGCAGGCCTAAAAAACTCAAGACGATTATTTTGGTATCTCTTCATCGGAATGTGCCAGCATCGCATCTTTTAGCATGTCAAGGTACTTACATGAAACGATCCATAATACCTTCAATCCTATGAATTGACCCAATTTATTGACCAGAGAAGAAATCCCAGACCATTACATTATTCCACGCCCACCTCAACTGGAGTGTCCAAAAATGAAAGGCTATGCTGCTTTCTGACAAATCAAAAAAAGAAAGATTGAATCCCAAGTATTATTATTATTATTATTACAATTTATTAGCTTTCAAAAAAAGTTACAAAAGCTAACATTAGATGAGAGCATTGGTTGCTAAGACCATCAGCTCTAGATACAAAATATTTATACTTATAAGTTATGAGTTTAAATAAACATTAATATGAAGTTATATGATTATTTTGATTCACTTTATGAATTCGTTAATTTTCTCAATATTCTCTGCTGATGGTTGCTTCAGCGAGTCCATGGGTTTGGTGGTACCAAAAATCTTCTTCCTATGAGTTGAGTGGTCTGGGCAATAGTTTAGTATGTGGATTGGAGAGAGATTTGTACCACATGTGGAACAGGTGGGGTGCGGTTATTTTTTCAAAAATGTGGAGATGAGTTGCTAAAGTGTGGCCCAGTCTGAGTCTTGAAAATATTTTGATTTTGGATTTGCTTAAATTTGGAGGGTATTGTGGTGGGTTGTAATCTCTGTTTATATACGTGTGTTGATGGTGATTGTAGCCAAGCCATGATGTTAATCTTGATTTTATTAGATTATTTTTAATGTATTTCTTCATGCCCAGTTTTTTCACTGTATTATCCATAGTAATAGGTGCATTGCACGTATACTTGGCGGCTGAGTCAGCGTGGTGGTTTCCATCAATATTAACGTGTCCTGGTATCCAAAGAATTCGTAAAGATGATTTGTTACAGTAAAGAATATTTCTAATACGGTTTATGGTGAACCATTTGTTGTTTGGGGACTTTATTATAGCTAGAATTGTTGAAAGGCTGTCGGAGCATACTATTGTTTTAAGATGAGTTTGGGTTGCATAAAGCATGGCATTATAAATGGCCAGAGCTTCTGATGTAAAAATTGAAGAAAAGCACGGCAGTATTTTTAAGGAAACAGAATTACGTTGCTTATTTTAGATCCATCTGTATATAAAAATGACCACCCATCGTTTTTGAGTTTATTGTATTTTTCAGTGAAGAGTTTTTTAAATAATAAGTCGGGTGTGTTTGTTTTTTTGAATACGGATAGTGAAATGTCACAAAAATTAGCGTAATTGCGTCCCGGCGGATCTTCCAATTTCTTTTAGAAGCATGTAATTTCTGAATTTCTTCATCTATGATTGATTTGTTTTGATAGAGAGCTTAGGTAAAAGTTTTAATTTGCATTCGTAAATATATTCTTCAAATGAAGAGAGTCCTGCTTCAGCAAGTAGGTTTTTTATCGGTGTGCTGCGTAAAGCGAATAGGCTATGTCTGATGCTTTGATGGTACATTACTTTTACAATGTTCAGTGTAGATTTCGGAGCATTTCCACATAGAAAGAGGTCGTAGTGAATTTTGCTTAGGACTAATACTTTTGTGAGATAAATTAAAATATTGATATGGACTTGACATTTTTTACTGGCGAAAAAAGTTATGAGATTAACTCTTGCTACAAGAGCTTTTTTAAGAGAAATGAAATGATTTTTCTATAAGTAGTTTTTTGAAAAAATTATACCCAGTATCTTCATTTGTACAACGTTTTCTATTGTGTGTTGATTGAGGATAATTGTGTGGTTATGTGCGTTGCATTTAAGTTTACGGCATATGTGCACTTTCTTCGTACAACCTGTGTGAAATGACTATCAAGCCTAGTGAACATTTTGCATTTTAAATAGAATTTCATGCAGTTTACTTCGATGTGGACGCTCATAAATTCTGCAATTGATGTTTGATGGCATGCTCGATAATGTGAACTCAAAGCATTATTGACAGTCACACATGTTGTCAAGTCATGTAGGACAGCATGTGTGTTTTCTATGTGTGAACCTACTGTATTTTTTTTCATTCTTCATTGTTCACAAATTGTGTTGACAAATTGAGAATGAGAGCGAGAGTAAAATTCCGTTTTTTGTCTTCCATTGCATTGCCATATAAAAATAAAACGCACACACCCTTGCTAACCCACTAACTTGCTATTAAACGATTTGTTATGCTTACATGCTGCTTTCTATGTATGTGTGAAATAAATTTTTTTTAAAAATTTTAAAACTTTAATATTTTGATATTTAAGATGAATATCGTGTTAACTTTAATTCTATGTAAAGACCAAGGGCCTAAGAAAGATAACTAAAAAAATTTGATCGAAATTGATTCAGTAGATTTTGCGTGAATCCCGTTCATCGAAAACGGCTATCATTTTATTTATATAGATTCAGTAAAAATTAAAATGTACATGCTCGGTCGAAGGCTGCCGCGAAGCCGGTGTTGGACCTATTGGAGGATGTAAATCCTGAGAGCGGCCGAAGTCCGCCCACTCACCTTAACCCTTATGTAGAGTAACTGTGGCTAGCGAAGCCAGTTTTGGATACTTTATAGATTGAACCGCGGCCGAAGGCCCCTAAGAAGCCAGTATTGGACCTATTGGAGGATGTAAATGCTGAGCTGCGGCCGAAGGCCCCTCACTTACTCAAACTCTTATTACTGTGACTAATAAGCGATTGAAATACAGACCACGACAAAACGATAGCACAACTAGTTTTTCGGTGTTTTAAAGGATTTACAACAATTATTTAAAATTTGTTTTGATAGTATATATTCTTAAAGCTAAGGAAATAAATAACTTATAAATAATTCATCAAAAACATGTATGCATTTTTAAATTAAACTAAAAACTCAATTTTAAGGTGCGACAAAACGATAGCACAAAATTTTTGTAACTTAAATTCGTTCTAGGTATTATAAAAAAAATTAAAGTAAAACATTATTGCTGCCCACGTAGAACTACTTAATTTCCTATTAAATTTAAGCAGTCCACGCTTGTAATTTTTAGGGCTCAAACTTTCTACGTGGGTAGCAATTAACCGGAGGTACCATGGTATTTCGGCAGGAGAATGCGGCTGTTCATACAGCAAAAATAGTAAAAGAGTTTTTCCGGGACAACAACATAAATTTTCTAAGATCGCAAAATTCGTTCTCCCGACCCAAATATTATTGAAAACTGCTGAGGTTGTTTGGCTCGACACGTTTATGCAGATAACCGGCGGTATAAGTCTATCCACGAGCTCAATAACAGGATTTTAGCTCACTCTAGAAGGCTCATCTTCGAAAATACGGTAAAAAGCTATTTTAATCCTAACAAAAGCGAATGACTGAAGTGGTAAAGAATAAAGGAGGATCCACCCATTATTAAAATAATGCTTTACTTTAATTTTTTTTATAATACCTATAACGAATTTAAGTTACTAAAATTTTGTGCTATCGTTTTGTCGCACCTTAAACTTGAGTTTTAGTTTAATTCAAAAATGCATAAATTTTTTTTGACAAATTATTTATATATTATAGATCTATTTCTTATTTATATTTATTTATTTCCTTAGCTTTAAGAATATATACTATGTGAACAAATTTTAAATAATTGTTGTAAATCCTTTAAAACACCAAAAAACTAGTTGTGCTATCGTTTTGTCGTGGTCTGTATATATATTTTAATATATTTATTGTCGAAGATAAGACACATCAAAAGAATTTTAAAAACTTGCCAACATTTTTCAAAATGATTTGTATTTATTTCGGTTAAAAGTCAATGTTCAAAAAATGTTGTTTAAATGTTAGATTCATAATTTTTAATGGAATAAATTAAGCTATTATTATTATGTTAGTAAAACTATAGATCAAAAAAGATTTTTTTATGTTGCAAAAATAACGTTTTTTTTGAAAAAAAAAATTGATCAAAATTTCAGAAAAGTCGTAATATCTCGATAGCTTCGGGTTAGGATTCAAAAATTTGTGAAATAATATTATTGCTTTTTAAATTACCTTTAATATGAGACCCATATTATGGAAATCAATAAATGCGTTTTCGACATATTTTGATTTTTAGAAAAGCTATATCCGCAAATTTTACACAATTTTTATTAATTTGAAAAGAACTATTTTCCAAAAAAAAAAAAAAACAAAAAACATATATTTCGATTGTGAGCTAAACTTCAGTTGATCTCGATTTTTAATTAATTTATGCAAAAAATTGACGGCATCTTTTGAAATTTGGTGTATTCGGGTTGCCAATCATTTAAGAAAAGTTTACCCCAAAAACGGGTGTAAACTAATCTTTAGGACATGATTTGACAAGACAATCCTATATATTCTATTTCGGCTTTTCAATATCTATCATTTGGCAAAAATTTCAAGCTGCTATCTTCATTAATGAAAATTGACGCAAAAAACCGGTGAAAACCCATGTTTGGGACAGGATTCAACAATGTAATCCCAAGTGTTATATTTAGGCCTCTTCGAGTTCTATCATTTGGCATACATTTCGAGCTGTTATGTACTACAGTTTTAATTAGAACAACAAAATTGGCTAAAATTCGGGCATTTTCGGCCATCGGGACAGGCTTTGGCAAGGCAACCTTAGATATTCTATTTAGGCTCGTCGAGCTCTATCATTTGGCATACATCTCATCCTGTAATCTTATACACTCAACTTTTCTACAGCCAGTTCTCCGCCTATTAGCCACAAAAATGTTTAATGAAACCAGAGCTTGAAATAAACTTTGCATTCCAATGATGATACTTTTTGGCAAACTCAATCATCTTCTTACGGTTGCGTTCAAATAATAGGGGCTTCTTCCGAGAAATCCGTCCACAAAGTCCAACTTCACGGAAACATCTATTAATTGTGTCTACGGATGGGGCTGCTTCATTTTCGCCATTGATAGCTATCCCATTTTCGTTTGCGGACTTATACGGATTTTTTTTAGACTCCCGGACAGTAAGGGTATATTCTCGAGCAGCTGTTATGCAGCTTTTTTGCGTGTTTCAAATTGCATATGTCTTTATATAAAACAAAAACTACTGTCCCTAATTAGTTGCACGGAGCTGTATGTATATTTCAAAAAGTCAAAAAAAAAAAATTTATTAACAAAAGTTTTTTTTCCACTTTTATTAATAAACGTTTATTTTTATGTTTTTTTAACAGTCACATGCAAAGAGTTTTTTTTTGACTTTTATAGTCGAAAATAAAAGTTTTTTTGCATGAAAAAACGAGAAAATCCTAAAATAATATCTTGGTTCACTAAGCAAATAATTTCAAAGGAGAACACTTAGGATTATTCATAATAAAATCCAAAAAAAAAAATTGTATTCCACGCAACAATGGCAAAAAGCCGAAAATGGCTTTTGGAAGTGACAGGGGTGGTTTCCGACCCTCCTAAAGTGGCTTTTTGGACTCATTGTTCGAAAAAAAATTTAATGCATGAATCGATGGGAAAAAACTGAAAATGGATTTCGAAAGTGACAGAGGAAGTCCTCGACCTTTCTAAAGAGGTGTTTTGGACCCATTTTCGAAAAAAAAATTTAATGCACAAATCGATGGGAAAAGGCCGAAAATGGATTTTGGGAGCGACAAGTGAGGGTTTTTGGGACCCATTTTTCAAAAAAAATGTGTTCCACGAATCGATGGAAAAAGGCCGATAATGGATTTTGAAGGTGACAAGTGACCCTCCTGACACTCCTTAAGGGTTTTTTGGACCTATTTTTCGAAAAAAATTTTTATTGCACGAATCGATGGGAAAGGGCTGAAAATGGATTTTGAAACTGACAGGGGAGGTCTCCGAACCGCCTTAACCAGAAAATATGAATTTTTTAATTGAAGGCTCCTGGTGTTGTTTAAACATACAGTATTGGCCAAAAATTAAGCACCCTCTTAGTACATATTTTTCAAATAATAAATTTTTTATGAAATCGACGTTTTTAAAACATATTTATTTATTTATTTATGCCTTTATTACTGACAAACAAAAACAAAACAGCGGTTCATAAATAAAAAGTTAATATGAAAGGAACCTTTTAAACCAGATAATTTAACGGACAAAACTTAAGCACCCCCTATTTTATGGTAAATAAAAAATTTTAAAATTAATACTTCGTTACGAGCCTAATATTCTGGACGACACAAGCACATCCTTTAGGCATAGAGTTATTAATTATCCTGCTATATCCCTACAAAGACTATTTTCAAGCATTGAAACAGATTTGTCGTTGCTTTGCAATTTTTTCTATTGATTTGCATGTTACCGACCCCCCACAGGTTTTCAAAAGGATGCATCTATCATATTGCTCTAAAGGCAGGCCTAAAAAACTCAAGACGATTATTTTGGTATCTCTTCATCGGAATGTGCCAGCATCGCATCTTTTAGCATGTCAAGGTACTTACATGAAACGATCCATAATACCTTCAATCCTATGAATTGACCCAATTTATTGACCAGAGAAGAAATCCCAGACCATTACATTATTCCACGCCCACCTCAACTGGAGTGTCCAAAAATGAAAGGCTATGCTGCTTTCTGACAAATCAAAAAAAGAAAGATTGAATCCCAAGTATTATTATTATTATTACAATTTATTAGCTTTCAAAAAAAGTTACAAAAGCTAACATTAGATGAGAGCATTGGTTGCTAAGACCATCAGCTCTAAATACAAAATATTTATACTTATAAGTTATGAGTTTAAATAAACATTAATATGAAGTTATATGATTATTTTGATTCACTTTATGAATTCGTCAATTTTCTCAATATTCTCTGCTGATGGTTGCTTCAGCGAGTCCATGGGTTTGGTGGTACCAAAAATCTTCTTCCTATGAGTTGAGTGGTCTGGGCAATAGTTTAGTATGTGGATTGGAGAGAGATTTGTACCACATGTGGAACAGGTGGGGTGCGGTTATTTTTTCAAAAATGTGGAGATGAGTTGCTAAAGTGTGGCCCAGTCTGAGTCTTGAAAATATTTTGATTTTGGATTTGCTTAAATTTGGAGGGTATTGTGGTGGGTTGTAATCTCTGTTTATATACGTGTGTTGATGGTGATTGTAGCCAAGCCATGATGTTAATCTTGATTTTATTAGATTATTTTTAATGTATTTCTTCATGCCCAGTTTTTTCACTGTATTATCCATAGTAATAGGTGCATTGCACGTATACTTGGCGGCTGAGTCAGCGTGGTGGTTTCCATCAATATTAACGTGTCCTGGTATCCAAAGAATTCGTAAAGATGATTTGTTACAGTAAAGAATATTTCTAATACGGTTTATGGTGAACCATCTGTTGTTTGGGGACTTTATTATAGCTAGAATTGTTGAAAGGCTGTCGGAGCATACTATTGTTTTAAGATGAGTTTGGGTTGCATAAAGCATGGCATTATAAATGGCCAGAGCTTCTGATGTAAAAATTGAAGAAAAGCACGGCAGTATTTTTAAGGAAACAGAATTACGTTGCTTATTTTAGATCCATCTGTATATAAAAATGACCACCCATCGTTTTTGAGTTTATTGTATTTTTCAGTGAAGAGTTTTTTAAATAATAAGTCGGGTGTGTTTGTTTTTTTGAATACGGATAGTGAAATGTCACAAAAATTAGCGTAATTGCGTCCCGGCGGATCTTCCAATTTCTTTTAGAAGCATGTAATTTCTGAATTTCTTCATCTATGATTGATTTGTTTTGATAGAGAGCTTAGGTAAAAGTTTTAATTTGCATTCGTAAATATATTCTTCAAATGAAGAGAGTCCTGCTTCAGCAAGTAGGTTTTTTATCGGTGTGCTGCGTAAAGCGAATAGGCTATGTCTGATGCTTTGATGGTACATCACTTTTACAATGTTCAGTGTAGATTTCGGAGCATTTCCACATAGAAAGAGGTCGTAGTGAATTTTGCTTAGGACTAATACTTTTGTGAGATAAATTAAAATATTGATATGGACTTGACATTTTTTACTGGCGAAAAAAGTTATGAGATTAACTCTTGCTACAAGAGCTTTTTTAAGAGAAATGAAATGATTTTTCTATAAGTAGTTTTTTGAAAAAATTATACCCAGTATCTTCATTTGTACAACGTTTTCTATTGTGTGTTGATTGAGGATAATTGTGTGGTTATGTGCGTTGCATTTAAGTTTACGACATATGTGCACTTTCTTCGTTTTGTCCCAGGAGATCTTAGCTCCAGAGTTGTTACACCAACTATTGATATCGACTAAAACGTTTTGTAATGAAAGGTTAGTTTCGTAATTGCTGTTTTTCTTGCAAAACACGTATAAGTCGTCAGCGTACAAGCAATGATCCACGTATTTGTGTTTCTTCACGATTTGGCTGATGTCATCAAATGCGATTAGAAATAGCACAACAGATAAGGGGGAGCCCTGCGGGATGTCGTTGTGTAGTTGGTAAACTTTAGAGTGCATCCCGTTTACTCTGATTCGAAATTTGCGGTTAAATAGAAATGATTTTATGTAATTGAAAATGTTGGGCCCAACTCCCCATTTGTGTAAAGTATTTAAGATGACGTGAGCTCCAATTCTGTCGAAAGCTTTTTCAAAATCTATTGAAAGGATAGAAAGGTGATTGCGTGTGGAAAGTGTTTTTGAAATATAGCTATCTAAGTAGATAAGAGCGTCGGTACAACCTCTTCCTGATTTAAAAGCCACTTGATTACGTGCAATTAGGTTCTTCTGTTCTGCAAACCAAAATAGTCGAGTTCCAATTATCTTTTCCAATACTCTACTTAAGCAGTTAAGAAGAGAAATCGGGCGGTATGATGAGATGAGGATAAAATTTTTTCTGTGTTTTGGTATGGGAACGATCGTAACAGTTTTCCAGGCAGGAGGAATTACACCAGTTTTAAAGATATTGTTATGCTGTGTGAGCAAACGTTCCTCGGAGCTTGGAGCTAGATTTTGAATCATTTTATATGATATTCTGTCGGGGCCTGGTGTTTTACCCTTTACTTTCGCAAGGAAGTTTTCAAGTTCGAATATATTGATATTTTTTTCTATCTCCAACGCTAACAGATTTGTATTTTCACTGAAGGTAAGTTTACGGAGAGATTTAGCTTGTCTAAATTCAGTTGAAAAATTAGAGTCTGAAGAATATTGGGACCATTTATTAGCAAAGGAGTCGGAAATTTGAGCTGGCTCAGATAGAACTGTATTTGACGTTTGTATTGCTAGTAGCGTTTTTAGTGTGAAATTGACAGTTAGCCTGCGTATCTTGCTCCAAATTTCGCTTATAGATGAGTTATTTATTTGTTTAGTAAAATCTGCAAAGCTTTTCCTTTTACATAGTAACATTTCTCTTCTAAAAATGGGGTTGTTTTTTTTGTATGAAATAAGATTTTGTTGAGTTGGACTTCTACGGAAAACATGAAATGATGCCATTTTATTTTGTCTTAAAATTGATAAATTTTTGCTCCACCATGGGACATGGGACTTGTAGCAAGTGGAAGATTGAGGTATATTGTTGTTAGCAGCGGCACGTATGGACTTAGTAATGGATGCGGTTTCTCTATTCACATTTAAGGACGGGGGCCGACTCTGAAGTTCAAGAGTGACATTTTTGTTGTAGCTGGGCCAGTCGGCAAAGTCTAGGAGAAATTTTTTTTGAATATAAGATTTGTTATTGTTTCTCGATAAAAGTAGGTTGATTTTTAATGGAAAGTGGTCGCTATTGTGTAGATCGTCAATGATGTCCCATTTGATGTAAGGTAGTAATGAAGGTGAGCAGGTAGAGACGTCGATGTGTGTAAGTGTATTGTGAGTAGAGAGGTGTGTAGGTCTACCATCGTATAGTACACATAATCCAGATGCCAAAATGGCATCTGCTAAGGTACTACCTCTGGTGTTAATATGTTGGGAGCCCCATAATGGACTCCAGCTATTGAAATCCCTAAGCATGACGATGGGTGTGTGAATAGAGGAAATGATATAATGATATTTATTATGTCTTGTTGCAAAAAAGTCTGGGAAGGCGGTATGTAGATTGAGACTATAGTAAATTTAATGTTCAACTGTATCTCGATAGCGATTATTTGTAAGTTTGAATTTATAATTATTTGTTTATGTGGAATGTTGTTTCTTATTAGCACACCCACACCCTGTTTGGAAGTTTGGTTTGTGGCGGAGTTAGTGAAGTAAGCGAGAAAGTTTTTTGGTGGTAATAGAGTGAAGTTGAATGAGCAATGGGTTTCCTGTAATGATATGATGGAGGGATGTTGCTCTTTTATTAGTAGCTGAAACTCGGATATATTATTGATGAAACCTTTGATGTTCAATTGTAATATAGTGAAACTCAACTTGAAGATTAGGACTCGCTTTTTGTAAAAATAATTTTATAAAAAGGAGAAAAGTTACAAAGAGCACTTTAAGTAAAACTGTTAAGTTTATGGATCCGATGAATCAAAGACATAGCTGGGCACAAGTTCTTCTGCAAGTTCTAAAAGAGCGTAATTGAGAGTAATTGAGCGTAACTAGATCGTATCGTGTATACGTATACAAATGTGAACGCACAATATCGCCTCAGTTCTACTTCAGAAGCCAAAGAAGCAAGACCTGCGACAAATAATTGCTAGCTAGCGTATTTGATACACCCGAAAAAATTTGATTTATTAATTTAAGTTTCTTATTGATATTTTTAAGTTCTTTTTAGTAGTATTAGGTTCTTAATTATAGTTTTAAGTTACTTTTTAATAGTTTTAAGTTTTTTACTATTAGTTTTAAGTTCTTAATTACAGTTTTAAGATACTTTTTAATAGTTTTAAGTTTTTTACTATTAGTTTTAAGTTCTTAATTATAGTTTTAAGATACTTTTTAATAGTTTTAAGTTTTTTACTATTAGTTTTAAGTTCTCAATTATAGTTTCAAGATATTTTTTAATAGTTTTAAGTTTTTACTATTAGTTTTAAGTTCTTAATTATAGTTTTAAGATACTTTTTAATAGTTTTAAGTTTTTACTATTAGTTTTAAGTTCTTAATAATAGTTTTAAGATACTTTTTAATAGTTTTAAGTTTTTACTATTAGTTTTAAGTTCTTAATTATAGTTTTAAGATACTTTTTAATAGTTTTAAGTTTCTTACTATTAGCTTTAAGTTCTCGATAATAGTTTTTTATAAATAAAAACAAAATGTTTCCAAATGAATATGGAAATGAATTTTTTTTTTCCCTTAATTCCTCCAACGAACCGGAGTGTTTAATTTGCTCTAAGGTTTTGAATTTTATAAAAAAGTCAAATTTCCAGAGACATTATTTAAAATTTCATCGTGAATATGAAAATTATAGAAATGAATGTTTGAATTGAAGCTTATTTTTCTCGAAAGGCAAAATACTATAAGCAACAACCAACAAACCGATGACCTGCAAGAAGGTAAACTCAAAGCTTCATTTGTAGTAAGTATGGAATTGGCAAAAAAAGGGAAGCCTTTAAATGATGGCAAATTTTTTAAAGAGCTGGCAATTGCTGTGTTGAACTGCTTCGGAGAAAAAGGAAGGGAAATGAGCAATATTGTTAAAGATATAGCACTTACTCGAAGAGCAGTTACACGCCGAATTGAAGAAATTTCGTCATTTTTAACTTTGAACGTTAAAAAAACAATTCAAAACTGTAAATCGTATGCCATCTCACTAGACGAAAGCGTAGATATTGACGATGTAAGTCAATTAGTAATATGTTTTAGGGCAGTGGATGGTGATTTTACTATTACAGAAGATTTGTTGTGTTTGACTGGCATGCACAGTAACGTTCGGGGCACAGATATTTTTGATATTGTCAACAAAAAGGTATTCTCAATAGCTGAGAAAGAAAAACTTTCTTCCGTGTGCACTGATGGCGCAAGAATAAAGGTTTTGTGGGTCAACTACGAAAAAATGGCATCGACGTTCCCACTTTCCATTGTATACTGCATCAAGAAAACTTATTGGCAAAGTCTTTTCACGTAGCAGATACAATGGAAGTGGTCGTCAAAATAATTAAGCACATCAGAGGTGCTCATCAAGCCCTTACGCATCGCCAATTTCGTCAATTTTTGGAAGATGTTGAGGCTAATTACAGTGATCTCCTTTTATACACTGAAGTTAGATGGTTAAGTAAAGGACGTTGCCTGGAGAGGCTGTACAATTTACAAAATGACCTAATTGAATTTTTAGAAAGCAATCCGTCACCTAAGACTGAATATCTACTATCTAAATTAAAGGATAAATATTTTTTATTAAATTTTGCTTTCTTGTGTGATATTTTAACGTACTTATGTCAGTTGAATTTAAGTTTACAGGGAAGAAACAGGTTTGTTTTCGATTTCAAACGTGGATTGCGTTAAATAACGATTAACTACGCTTCAATCAGAATTAAAAGCTAAGGATCTCTCTAGTTTTCCAAAAACTAAAGAGATTTGCACCAAATTTGACATGTGGAACGAATTGTCCGCATTTCATGAAACATTTGATGAAATCTTAAACGGTTTTAACAAAGCATTCGCGGACTTTGATAAAATTCGAGATACAATAAACCTACACTGTAATACATTGCTATCCAAAACAAATTTTCAAAACGAAGATGCTCAAAATGAATTGAAGAGACTTCAATGTGACACCTCCCTTCCCATTGAGCGCGGGCTTGAGTTTTGGAGACAAATCGATGAAACTAGATATCCGGTTTTAAAAAATAAAATGTTTCATCTGTATTCCATGTTTGGTACCACATATTTTTGCGAAGCAACTTTTTCTTCTATGGTATTCATTAAAAATAAGCAAAGAAACTCATTAAGTAATGAACATCTAGAGAATTTATTACGAATAAAGGTCTCTAGTATTGAAATAGACTTCGATGAATTAATAAAATATTCAAAATCTTAATTAATTTTCCTTTGAAAATCCTTTAAATAAATAAAAATAAATAAAATAAATATATAACAACTAATACAACAATTTAATTGACTAGATTTAATAACCGTTAGAGTTTTCAATACGTTTTTTAATTTGATTACAACCAAATAAGTTCAAGTATTTTGAATATTTAGCTTTCACCTTAAATACGCAAAGCACATAAAACCTTTCAAGCGCACGATAACATTTTTTTTTTCAGTGCAAAGCACAGATAAGTTCTATGCTCACAATGTGTTTTCAGTTCAGTTCACCGCAAGCATTGAAGAAGGCAAGACGTGTGCCGCTTGTTTTCTTATTTTTTTTTTCTTAATTTTTATTTCATATGGTTGTTGTACCACTACATGTAAACAAAATTTTTGCATGCGTACTGGTGCCCACCCCTGATCAAAGATCATCGATTCGTTGTCAGAAACAAACTAATTTTTAGATGCGATTGTATCCTGTGTTAATTTTGACATAGGTGATAGAATATTTGTATTTTCTGTGGTAGATGTTGAAGTTGATTTTGAAATTTCAGAGTTTGTTGATGGTTTAGATGTGTCGATTTGGGTTATTGTTGGTGTTGGTAAATTGTTGATTGGAGATTGATGATTTGTATTTTTCTTGGTGGTCGTGTTTGAGGAAGTAGGTGTATCTGAGTTGTCGTTGAGGTTGTTGATAGTGTTTGCAGGATGTTGTACTCGAGGGAGTTTGCTGTTATTATTTTCTGTAGTTGGTGTGGGTGATCTTTTTTGCTGTGAAATAATGTTCGTATTTTGCTGATTTTTTGGATTGACAGTGTCGGCGTATGATGTTGTAGTTTGTTTTGAAGGATTTATTTTTTGATTATAAATGCGGTGGGCAGTCCCCATGGAACACTTCAGTGGTTTTAATTTTAATAACTTCTTTCATTTGTTGATATCTAGGACGATGATGTTGTAGTTTGTTTTGAAGGATTTATTTTTTGATTATAAATGCGGTGGGCAGTCCCCATGGAACACTTCAGTGGTTTTAATTTTAATAACTTCTTTCATTTGTTGATATCTAGGACAGTTTTTATCTGAGGAAGCATGTTCATTACTACAGTTGGCACATTGAAGACGGGTGCAAGGATCTGGAGTGTGTGGTGGTAAATTGCATTCAGTGCATGTTGTTGGGTTGGAGCATCTTTTTTGGGTATGACCTAAAAGTTGACAATTCTTGCAACGCATAGGTGTTGGGAAGTAAGTTTACACTTTCACTGTATACCAAGCTACTTCAACTGTTCTAGGTAATTAGTAGAGGTTAAATGTGAGTACAATGCTGCCAGTAAATGTAGATTTGTTATCAATCATTTTCGTGTACTTATAAACTCCTGTTACTCCTTGATTTTTCATTTCATTTACAATTTCGTCTTCCTTAACATTTATTAGGCAGGGAGCATATATAATTCCTTTAATTGAATTGAGTGTGTCGTGAAGTTTTACTGATATAGGACATAGATTGGACAGGGTTTTGGCTTTTAGAAATTTTTCAGCGATGTGGTTGTTACGGACAAGTATGAGTAGACTACCGTCTTTTAGTTGACTTATTGAGTCGATAAGTGTTGAAATTGAATCCAAACCTTTTTTGATGGCAAAAGGACTTAATTTCCTCAGCCCATCACCTACAGAAGTAATAACTAAATATTTTGGGTTGGCCAATGATGTATTTCTTTGTGGGAGCGTTGGGAAATTTCTTTCACTGGGGTGATCCAAATAGTCAGCTAGTATGCTAAACCTATTAGACGATTTGTCCGGCGGCCCCGGGGCCATTTTGTTATTTTGTTGTAAAAATTAATGAAGGTATGTGTGAGTTTAACCAGTAGTAAAAAAAAAATCAAAACAAAATGTATACGCGAAGTATTACAAAAAAAAAGTAAAGAGTACTGTAATGAGAAAACAACTATGAAGAACCGTTATCAAACACGCGGTAGAAAAGAATAGCAACCAATACGTCTGAACGATACGAGAGACAGTCGGTGACTGAATCTTAAGTAATATCTTATGAAGTGATGAAACAAAAATCAATTTATTTGGCAATGATCTAGAAAGGATTGTGCGATGGCCTAAAAGCAAAAAGTTTCACGTCAGATTCACTAAAAAAAAAACATGAACACGGAGGCGAAACTATTATGTCCTGACCAGTTTCCGTGATCCTTGCAAAATTTAGCATCATACTCAAATTTTTTTTCCGCAACAATGGAACTTTTTTAGCTAAGCGCTCAGGTATGTTAGCCTTTAGTAAACGTTATCGAATTGTTTGAGCACTAACCGCGTTCCCACTTTCTGCTAAAGTTGTCTATGAAGACTGAAATGTGTCTATTTTCTATATGGAGCGGTTTTGGTGGTCTACCACGAAAATTCTTTTTAATGTTTATTTTAAAATATATTTCTCACGAAAATGTAAGATCTATTCAGCAACCTGCCAATGCATTGAAGAGATTATCTTTTTTTTCAAGTTAAAATCAGTCTCGATTCCTCAGCAGAGCAATGTGGCTTACGACCCATCTCAACTAAAATGTTTGCTGTCAATTCACTGCATTTTAAGGTTTAGTAAAAGAAACTTAACGTTCTTTTAAGGAAAATTAAAAAAATAATTAAAAAAAATAAAATTTCAAACGAAAATTTGAATCAACGTGCAGGTTTTTATTATTTTGAGTGGGTAAATTTTCAAAATATGCACTGAGTAGAAATGCTGAAAACTTAAGGAAATCACGTGATTCGTTTTACTGATTTGTTTTTACCGAAACTTTGTTAAATTACAGTTTTTTCAATATGGAACTTTTTGATAAAAGTTTCCATGTTTTTAGAAGAGGCAGACATTTGGAAGATCTTTCTTCTGTTGGTGGAGGCGTCTTAATTGCTATAAAAAATCATTTAACCACTTCATTAGTTGAAATTGCCTGTGCATCTAATATTGAACTGTTATGTGTTAAAGTCACACATTGTAACTCTAATTTTTACATTCTTAACACTTATTTTCCTCCAAATATTAGCGCAGATGTCTACGAATGTCTTTCGATGGCCAAAAACTCGACAACAACAAATTTTTGTTGACGAAATACTTTCAAATTTACAACAAGTAAGTTGTATAACTAATTGCCACCTACGACAACTTGACTTATTCTTGGCTACAAATAGTAGCAATGTTGTTGTAAGAAATGCTATCCATGCTCTGTCTACGGTAGATTTCTATCATCCACCTTTGAGTATTGTGTACCAATCGGACAATGAAAATTTGACTAATGCATGCATCCATTAATATTTACGAATTCAATTTCAAGAAAGCTGACTTTTTAAAATTGAATGAAAATTTAAGAAATAAATTAGACGACTTACTTACTTTTTTTAATAAAAATACATTTGATGATTGCATTAAATTTTTCTATGGTGAACTTTTTTCAGCCATAGCATTGTCTGTGCCATATACAAAGATGTACGTTGGTATACAAAAGATTTGAAAAAAATTCGCAATGGCCGTAATAGGGCATGGAATAAATACGTTTGTAGCCAGGGCCGAAATGACCTAGCTGCTTACCAGCGGCTGTTCCATGAATTTAAAGATAAGTTAGCCTTAGTTTATTCTGAATATTTGAATAAAATTAGGCTGAATATTCTTCATGACCCCAAGAACTTTTGGGGTTTTATTAATTCTAAAAAAAAATCTGTCGGGTTTCCATCTGAGTTTAGAACAGTTGATGGGCTCACTAGCGACCCATAAATTATAGCCGGGTTGTTTGCTAATTGGTTTAATGAATCATTTTCTACGGATTTATTAGCCCTGAAATCAACTATTTTGAATATATAAATTGCCAAAATATTTTTGTAATAGAGCTTAAACTAAAATTTCAAAGGTGTACCTATTATTTTGAGCAGGTTAGTACATATATAATCTGTTTTTCTTATTAAGTTAATAATAATAATAGAGTTTAGCTACTACAGCTATTATAGCCTTCTTAGCTATTTAGCATTGAAGCTTTATACCAAGTAAAAACTTATTCAATAAATATTGGAATAGAAAAAATTATCATGCACATTAATTTGTTATTTTTTTATAATTTTTTCTTAGCTTTATCGCACTTTCTCAACATACCCACTCAGATTATATGTATATATTGCACGAATGTAATTGTATGGATTTAATCATATGGTCTAAGGTAGTGATGTCCAGCTCAACTGCTCAAAACAATACTTGGGAGCCAAATAGTGTATGACGAGGGGAATATTCAAATAAAACGTGAGAGGGGCTGCTCTCGCAGTACACTTACACAACACAAACAAAGCATTGAGAATGTTAATTTAATATGAGAGAGAAAACCTTATCTGCGTAGAAAATTTATGTAACAGACAATGAATTTATTTTTAAATGAATAATAAACATCGCTCATAAAATAAATAAGTCAACCGCATGAATGCTGTGTGTCAGAACGAATACTTCCCCGCAAGCAGCCACTACACCCCGTATTTTTTGATCAGGTTATCTACACTTTGTGAGTTACGCTCTTAGTTATTCTTATGTTTTCTCTTGCTTGTAGTACCAGCTCGGAAAAGCTGTTTTATTAATAAAATCTAAAACAAAAATATGTACACTTATACTTTTTTCCGGTTTGGCATTTGTTTTCATTTCAATATCACACACACATACATATAAGACACACTAAAGACTTCATACCCTTTTTCTCTGCACATAAAAAGTTCCCTCGTCAAGCGCTGGCGTGCTCAGCTAAAATCATACGTGCTCTTTTCCCCATATGTGCTGAAATGGGCATCAGTAGTCTAAGGGATAAATGTTAGAAAAAATCTACCCAGTATGCTCCCAGTAGGCAAGGGCAGGAGCTAACAGTGCTTCTAGAAGGCCTTCCTTGGTAAGTATAAGGACTTCTACCCTCCTTTCAAACGTACATACTTTCTTTTTTATATGAGATGGCCGAAGAAAACAGGCCTTCCTAAAGAGGCCTTCTAAGACCGCTTACCGTAGTAGGACTCTCAGAAGTACTTGTCAAAAATTAAATTTTAACATCTTAAAGACTCTAAATATTAATTGTTTTTTTTTTATCCGCGCCATCTCACTTGCGTTGATATTTTTTTAATAATGTTTTTTTTTGTGATGTTTCTTAATTTACAAATTGACAAAGAATACCCAAAACTCTACCTCCTTAACATAACATGAAAGAATAGAAGACTAGTCTGACAATATGCACACCTCTCTTAATTTCTAACCATGTGTCTACTTTTCATGTCGTATATGTACAATGCATATGACAAAAAAGTAATGCCGAATCATAAAACAATGCAATACATGAAATAAAAAAAGAAACAGAAATGCTTTAAAGTAAATGGGGTCCTTCTTCTTTGCCTTCTAATATCAGGCCTGATAGCACATCTGTTGTGGGAAGGCATATTATGCCTTCTGTGAAAGTTTTCGAGCTTGCTTTCGGGAACACCCCTATCAATGCAAACGCGTAAATGATTGAGCAATGGCAATTTGACAGTTTAATCAGTGCTGCAGTGTTTTAGTCAAAATCTTCACTATTTCAGTTATGGCTGATTTTGTTGATTAATAATCAAATTTTTCATCAAATTCCTTGTCAAATAAAATAAAATTCTTAAAATGCCGCAAAATAGTGAAAAAAATAAATTGATTCAATTTATTGAAGAAAATACTATAATCAATTTATTTGTGCATTTTCGACAAACGGCAACACTGATTCACTTCCTGACTTTTTGAGGCTACTTGCTCAACTAATTTGCCTCGAAAGTTTTCGAGAGTTGAGCAAACTTGTCTTCATACAAATTATTTTCGGGGCTCGAAAATGTGCTCAGTTTTCGCAGTATACGCAGTTTTCGAGCCATTGAGAGCAAAATGAATAAAATGTTTTTGAATTCTTTCAATTCTATTTATGTGAATATTATAAAATGGTGACCATACTTGGCAAGCGTACTCTAAGTGAGGACGCACTATTGTATTATATAAAGTCACCGTTACTAAAGGGCTATTAAATTCTTTTGCCTACTTCTTAATAAAGCCAAGCAGAGATGAGGATTTTTTACAAATTTGATTAATATGCTCATTAAAAGTCAACTTAGTGTCAAAATATATACCTAGGTCTTTGACTACATCGAGACGACAAATATTTTTATCTTTTAATTTATAATCAAATTCCACAATAGTTTTCTTCCTGGTAAAAATCATAGCTTGGCATTTATCAGGATTAAGATGTAAGTTATTCTTAGAACACCAAACTTCTAAGGATTTCAAGTTAGACTGAAGTGGAATAGTGTCACCAACCCCCTTTACGTTCCTGTAAATTTTCATGTCATCTGCATATACTAACAGATGGGAGTTTTTAATAACATGTGTAACGTCATTAATTGCTAAAATGAACAGGTGGCTTCCTTGTGGAACACCTGATGTCGCGCTAAATGGGGAGGAAAACACTCCTAAATTTTATTTGATACGAGCGATCAGATAAATAAGATTCAATCCAGCTTACAAAACTTAAGGGAAATCCAAGCTTCTTTAACTTAAACAAAATCAAATTATGTGGTAATTTGTCAAATGCTTTACTGAAGTCAGTGTAGACGCAGTCAACTTGCCCACCAGAGTCTAAAGAGCTTAATGCAAAAGAAGTGAAATCAATGAGGTTAAAAACTGTAGATCTGCCATTAACAAAACCATGCTGACGAGTTGTTATGACTTCATTACAGCACACCTTAACCTGATCGTATATAATATGTTCAAATATTTTCGGTATTAATGATTACTTAGCCACGGGCCTGTAGTTTGAAACATCATTTTTATACCCTTTCTTGAAAATGGGGCTAATGTATGCATTTTTCCAAAATTTAGGAAAATAGCTTTCTCTAATTGATCTATTAAATAAAAAACTGAGGGGCTGACTCAGCACAGAGCTGCAGTTAACTTAAACTGTCGCAGGAATACCATCAGGCCCGGAGTTGAAGTCATCATCAATATATTTCTCTATGAGGTCAGGTGAGGAAGATATCTCATTAACCGAAACTAAAGGGTCGTTAACCATATATTCAAAATAGTTGATTTCAGGGCTAAATAAATCTGTAAAAAATGATTCATTAAACAAATAAGCAAACAACCCGGCTAAAATTTGTTTAAGTTTATGTTTTAAAATTTTTAATGAATATCTATTCTGAAATTTTTATTGAAATGTTTCAATAGTTTTAAAGTTTCTAAAGCTATCTTTAAAAAATGATAGCAAATAAGTAGCTCTGAAAATATATACTTGATCATTAAATTTGTTTTCATTTCATTCATAGTTGACCAAAGCTAGCTTACATTTTAACCAAATTGGTTTTGTTAAAAGTACTACGACGTTAAGGGCGTCCGGGAGTTTTCCGAAAAATAAAAAGACATTTTTTTGAATTTTTTTTTTGAAGTTGCATTTTATCTTAGCTGCTTGTAGAAATCCACGTAAGTGGGAAAAGTTCCTGATCGCCACTCACTTGGGAGTGGCCAGGAATGATTCTTTTGCAAGCAGTTCAAGCAGCTCACAAACTTCCGGCCTTTTTGGCCAAGTATCCTCTGGAGATCCCTTGGACACCCGTCCGGGGGTGAGCTAGTTGTGAGAAGGCGAGTCTCTCCTAGACTTAAAACTTGGAATGTGTGCGTAGGGTTTGGGTCTCACCACTCATTATCATCATTTCCAATGAAAACCAAATCAGCCTCGGATAATAGCCCCCACTACGATGACGACCACTGCAAACGAAAAACGGACAATGATTTACGGATATGCACCTGGAATGTCCGGACCCTCCATAGGGAAGGTGCAACTATCCAACTGGCGGAAGCCCTCGTAAAAATAAAGGCTGACATCACCGCCATCCAGGAGATGCGATGGAAAGGACAAGGCTGCTCTAAACGGACGAACTGTGATATCTACTACAGCGGCCATGCGGAGAGGCGCGAATTTGGTTGCGGATTCGTTGTAAGTCGAAAATTACGCCACCTAGTTTCCTAGTTCATGTCAATAAACGAAAGGTTGGCTACGATCCGTATCAAGGCAAAATTCTTCAACATAAGCCTAATTTGCGCGCACGCCTCGACGGAGGAAAAGGACGATGCCATCAAAGATGATTTCTACGCGAGCCAAGAGGACGTGTATGACCGTTCTCCGACCCACGACGTAAAAATAGTCCTCGGCGATTTTAACGCGAAGGTCGGAAGAGAAGGCATCTTTGGCGCTACAATCGGTCAGTTCAGTCTCCACGAGACCACTTCAAACAACGGTCTGAGACTGAACTCTCGGTTAAGCTCAACCAACCAACCTCTGGAACCGACGACGCCGGTGGACTTTGGACACACATCTCCCACTCCATGCGCGCTGCTGCCGAGGAAGTCATTGGTTTCCGACGCCCACAACCTCGAAACCAATGGTATTACCAGGAGTGTCGCGATGCGACTGCTGAAAAAAAACGCCGCATACAAGAAGACGCTGCAGTCAGCCGCAACGCGAACCGTGCGAGAAAACTACCGCGAAAAGAGGAAGGAAGAGAGGCGCATTTTCAGACGTAAAAAAAGGGAGCAGAAAAAGCGTGAGCGTGAGGAACTTGAGGTGTACCAGGGCAAGAAGGATGCACGAAAATTCTATCAACAAGTTAAGCGTCTAACTCAAGGTTTCAAGCCCGGAGCATCCACTTGTAGAGACGAAAATGGAAATCTGGTTACAGATACACAGAGTGTACTGAGGTTATGGAGGCAGCATTTCTCCAACTTGCTTACGGGCGATGATTCCACCAATTCCGCCCAGAGAGAATGCAGTACGATACCACCAATCAATGATAACGCAGTGGAAGTACCATCACCTAGCCATGAAGAGGTTCGAGTTGCTATCCAGCGACTCAAAAAAAACAAAGCAGCGGGTGCTGACGGCCTGCCAGCTGAGTTGTTTAAAGCTGGTGGCGATGAATTGATAAGGTTCATGCATCAACTCATCAGCAAAATATGGCTAGCGGAAAGCATGCCCGACGATTGGAATCTCAGCGTGCTTTGTCCTGTAATAAAGAAAGGAGACCCGACAATCTGCGCCAACTACAGGGGCATTATTTCCATCGCATATAAGATCCTCTCGAGCGTATTGTGTGAAATATTGAAGCCGTATACAGAAACGCTGATCGGATCCTATCAGTGTGGCTTTAGACCTGGTAAGTCCACCATAGACCAGATTTTTACACTACGCCAAATCCTGGAGAAAACCCATGAATATCAAATCGACACTCACCATCTCTTCGTCGAATATAAAGCTGCGTTCGATAGCCCAGTGCGGGATTGCCTATACGCAACAATGTCTGAGTTCGGTATACCTGCAAAGTTGATAAAGCTCTGCAGGATGACGTTGAGCAATACGTGTAGCTCCGTCAAGGTAGGGAATGACCTCTCCGGAACTTTTAATACCGAGCGGGGTTTCAGACAAGGCGACCCGCTCTCGTGCGATCTCTTCAATTTCATTATAGAGGGGATCGTACGAAAAGCCGGTGTGCATCATAATGGCACCATTTTCTTCAAAAGTGTTCAGCTCCTTGCATACGCTGATGATATTGATATTATCGGTCGGAGAAAGAGAGATGTTATTGCTGCTTCCACTGCTATTGAGAAGGAATCAGCCAAAGTGGGTTCGACGGTAAACGAGGGCAAGACGAAATACATGTTGTCTACTAACAACAACAAGAGAGCACGGGATCTAGACTCTCATGTTACAGCGGGCAACTGTAAATTAGAAGTTGTCAAAGAATTCATTTACCTTGGCACTGCCGTAACCAGCAACAATGATGTCAGTCTGGAGATATAC
This sequence comes from Tricholauxania praeusta, assembly GCA_949775025.1. Classification (NCBI taxonomy): domain Eukaryota; kingdom Metazoa; phylum Arthropoda; class Insecta; order Diptera; family Lauxaniidae; genus Tricholauxania; species Tricholauxania praeusta. The sequence goes on from OX459028.1 coordinate 106,655,395, forward strand.
AGCGGAGAATAAAAATTGCTAATAGGTGCTACTACGGTCTCAGTAAGCAATTACGTTGCAGAGCTCTCTCTCGATCGACAAAGCTAACACTACAAGACGCTCATTCTACCTGTGCTTCTTTATGGCGCTGAGGCATGGGTGGTTTCGACGACAGACGCAGCCGCTCTTGGGGTGTTCGAGAGGAAAGTTCTCCGCAAAATCTTTGGTCCTGTTCGAGGTGGCGACGACTATCGCATTCGAATGAACCACGAGCTGTATGAGCTCTACGCCGACATTGACATAGTTAAGCGTATAACAATACAGCGACTACGCTGGCTGGGTCATGTCCATCGTATGGATAAAGAAGCTCCAGCGAAAAAGGTATTCGAAGGGAAGGTCCCCGATCAACGACGAAGAGAGAGACCATGCCTCCGGTGGATAGACCAAGCTGAGGAAGCCCTAACTTCGCTTGGCATTAACGATTGGAGAAGGCGCGCGCAAAACAGAGGCGCCTGGCGAGAGCTAATGAGGTCGGCCGTAACCTGAAAACGGGTTGTAATCTAAGTAAGTAAGTATTTTATCTTAGACCAAAATTTTTTTTACATAATTAAAGTATAACTATTCAAGATTTATTTCTGAAATTTTGGTCCAAAAATAATCGTCAATAAGTTAGAAAGGTGCAATGCCGTGAACGACCTCAAAATTTGCGGTGAGCAAGATATCTGGCGACTGGTTCATCCGAAAAAAGAAAACTAAATTTTTTTCGTATAAGCAAATAGTGCGATGTCACACGACAGGCATTTGAGTGCGCGCAAGCAAAATTAGTTGTTGTTTCTATTGAAAAATAAATAATAAATAAAAACACTATGACAACGAGAGAGAATGAATTTTTTGTACGGCGGGCAAAATATTTAATTTTTGAGTGTCGAACATGACAGCAATCACCACTCAAAATAGTGTTGCGAGATAGTAAATAAAAAAAGTATTGTGTTAAGGAGCGAAAAAAATACTTTAAAAAATACTTATTTTCAATAGCATTAAGAAAACGAGTGAAACACAACTCCTTTTTCAAAAACGCATTTAAAAATGGAGTAGAAACATTAATAAATTATTGTAAGCGTCAAAAGTTGACCGGCACTCATTTCACTTTTGTGTGACTGGCCTCCACTCAAAAAGTGAAGGAGAATAAAAAATTATTGTTTACCCGCACTCAAATGCCTGTCGTGTGACATCGCACTTAGGGGGCGTTTGATCGTTCGATTTTTTTTTTTGATACATATGTTTTGATTTATAGCCTAAAACGACCTTAAGTTTGTGCACAAAAAATGAAAATTTTCTTTGTACGCCTTTCATTTTGTCAAAAGTTAATATTTTTCAAAAATCAACGATCAAACGCTCCTTAGCTATGTGCTTAACAGTAGTTTAGAAGTTTTGGTCTAAAATATATATATGTATAACACTAGCATGAGCGTGAGATGAACGTTAGCACTACGTAACGGTTCAGCCAAAACGCTTAAACATAGACCCGTTTTCCTATGCCCCCCATCAAACATGTTCACGAATAAAAAAAGAATACTTTTTGTGTGTTTTGCATCAAACGTAAAATACCTTTTACGTGAAGTTTCAGAATGCAAATGTCCTAACTCATACAAATCCGGATAATTTTAATTACAAAGGTAAGTTTCAATAAATTTTTTTTCAAATACCGTATAGGTAATTACAGAGAGGCAAAATAATGATAAAAAATATTAATAATCCTTAAATAACAAATCGCAGAGTAAATAACTTTAAAACGCTGTTATCTCAGTTTCATGTTTTTGCTGATAGGACACTTACACTCTGAGGTGACGATATGTATGTACATCGTTAACCGACTACATTAGTAAATAAAAACACTTGTGGATGAAATGAATAGATTAAAAACTTCGATTCGCAAGTAGCTCGAATGAAGTTTCGATTTCTGAATATTTCGGAAATTTGAAAGTTTTTTTTCAATAAGCATCACAGGTAAAAATAAATAGAAAATTATTTATGACATTTTTTTTTATTACCCGTTCAGACTCTTATGCAAAATTCTTGAGTTTTTTTGTCGATATGAAAATTGATTTGTAAGCGACGATAAATTTTGAAAAAAGGATGCAGCACAGTAAACAGTGCCTTTGAAAATTCAAATGTTCGTAAAGCAACATTTCCTTTGGTGAATACCTTAACATGCTTTTGATATATTTCTTTGCCTTAAAAAAATAAATTTTCAGCTATAACATTGTTTGCAAAAAAATCCTCCTATCACTTCTAAAATCCATTTTCGTCTTTTTCCGATCAATTCGTGTAATAAATTTTTTTTTCAAAAAATGAGTCCAAAACACCTTTTATGGAGGGTAGCGGACCTCACTTGTCACCTTCAAAATCGATTTTCAGCCTTTTCCCATCGATTCGTGCAGTAAATTTTTTTTCGAAAAATGGGTTTAAAAACCCCTTTTAAGAGGGTCGAGGACCTCACTTGTTACGTTAACAATCCATTTTCGGCCTTTTCCCATTCGATTTTTCCATCCTCTCGTGTCACTTTCACAATCCATTTTCAGCCTTTGCCCACCGATTCGTGCAATAAAAACACCTCTTGAGGAGGGTCGGGGACCTCCCTTGTCACTCATAAAATTCATTTCGGCCTTTTCCCATTGATGCGTGGAACATATGTTTTTTAAAAATATAACTGCTTTATTATCATAAATTTTTTCTTCTTAGAAACATCTTTTTCAATTCAATTCTTTATTTGACCAATTTTCAAAATAATGTACAATATACTATGGCTATTACTAATATATGATACGGCATTTCAGTTATACTTTTCAGCTCTAAAGTTTAATAATAGTTATTTTACAATGAAAAATGTTGCTTAAGAATGTAAAATATTACTTATTTCAATAAAGTAATAAGACATCAATCCAACAACCGATGAAGGATTGAACCGCGAAGACTTCGTTTGATTTTAGATATAAAATCGAATTAAAATGGTTTGAAATGAATTAAGTTAATCAACTTGAATGCGCAATCAATTTGGACAATCTCGGTTATTGGGATGTACTTTTTAAACTAATTATCTTCAAATTCGCTCGTGAAGTGTATGGCTTAAACAGCATGAACGATCGTTTGAAAAGCTACAACGTTCTTGAAGAGCTAATCTTATTTAAGACTGGTATCCTTTTTAAATGTCAACTTAAGTAGCCAAGCTATAATTTTTTTTTTATACTTTTTATAAAAAACGCATAATCTTTTAAAACGAAAAAAAAATTTTAAATTATTGTGATATTATGTTAATAAATTAATGTCAACAAACTAAAAACTCATTTAAAAATTACAATTTATATTTTAAGCGTCAACAACAGCAAAAGCTTAGGCATTATTTAATTAAACAATAAATTTTTATATTTTAGTTGCCAATCTTAAGTTAGAAACTAAATATAAAATAAGTGAAATTGAAAAAAATCGTCGAAAATTATTTAAACTATACGTCTTTATGCTTTAAAGCATACTTACTTAAGATATTTGAACAATGTACCATGGTACATAGATTATGCATACATGGTCTATGATAAGTTTTGTTTGAATACCTATAATAAATACATTAAAAAGAAAAAACAAAACAAAATATTAAACACAAAAGTTACAGTTCAACTTAGTATTCACAACATTGCCTGCCATAATACATGGCAACTTATAACTTTCAATAGTAAACTTAAGCAATAGTAATAAAAATATGTCTTATAATAGATAGATAAATATCTTTTGTTAATTTATCTATTATAATAATATTGAGAAAGAAGGGGAAAAACCTCTGAAAAATTTTTAAATTTAAGTCTAAAGTACAAATGCGCCCGCACGTTTGTACATTATAATACATAAACTAGTTTAACATAATTTTACATGTTATTAGTTTAAGAGAAATTTAGATTTCTTATCAAAATATTTTCCGAAAGAACATAACTTCGAACAAACCTTTCTTTATTGTTTACTACGTACATATTTATTGTATAAAGTTTTGTAAGGTGGTGGAGATCTCTTGTAGAAAAATGTTTAGGAAGATTAGCCATAATTTTTAGCACCTTATTTTGCATTATTTGCAATTACTTAATATGAGATAGAGCAGCGCTAGCCCAAACTGGTGAAGCATACGTTAGAACCGGTAAGAAAATCATTTTATAGATCATCAACTTATTTTCCAAACTTAAGTGTGATTTCCGATTAATCATTGGGTATAGGGTTTTAATGAGAAGATCAGTTTTTCTAATTCGTTCGCTTATATGTTGCTTAAAGGTTAAAGTTTTGTCGAGAACCATTCCCAGGTACTTAAGTTCAGAGTTCCATTCAATTTCAAAACTCCCAAAGAATATGTTTCTTTGAGGCAGGTTCCTTAAAGCTCTTTTTTTAGTAAAGAACATTGCTTGCGACTTAAGTGAGTTTATTTTAATTTTCCATTTCAAGAAATATTTGCTGAGCTCGTGTAAGTGGATTTCAATATTGGAAGTAATGTCGATAACCGAACTATGAGAAGCATAAATACATGTATCATCAGCAAAGAGTGCCAAATTAGTATTGCCCGATTTGGGAATATCCGAGATGTAAATAGAATGCAGTACAGGTCCAAGGACAGACTCTTGTGGAACTCCCGCAGCTATATCAAAAACAACAGAAGCAGTCTTACCCATATGCACACTAAATTTACGATTTTCAAGCATTTATTAAAAGAATCATTTCATAATCTTTCTATACCATTTTTTATGCTAAAGTTCAGAAGATCTAACTTGTCCTTGTCAACTCCTTTGCCATTGTCTGCGGACAATTCGGTCTCTAATCATATTTTTAATGTATTGTGGAATTCTTTGTTGGTTCGCAGACCAAGATATTTTTGGTACAGCTGAATCAAAAGCAGTTTTAATACCAGAGGTAAAAAAATAGATAGATTATTAATTTCATCAGAAGATGACGCTTGAGATGTGAAAGAAGAATCATTAAAAGAGTTTCTAATGCTTCTTTTATAAGCAGACCAGTTGGCATTTTTTAAATCATACCTCACATTGCTATTGCGAATGGCATGACTGTTAATATCAAAGATAACAGGGTTGTGATCAGAACTTAACGCGTCAGAACTCAAAGGTTGACTACAAATGGAAGGACAATTTGTCAATAATATGTCCAACACTGACGGTGAACCTCGTGCAGCACTTGGAATATGCGTAGGATCGGGAGGAAACAAAACAGAGAACCTACCTCTTGTGTAATTTGAGTAGAGCAGATCACCCCATTTATTTTTTCTAGAACAACCCCAATAGCTATGACGTGCATTAAAATTTCCACAAATAAGAAAATTACCACTACAACGCAAAAGATTGTTTAAGTCGTTAACGAACTTTAAGGACTTAAACGAATCGTATGCGCCACCAGAAAAGTAGGCTGCAGTTAAAGCAACACTCATGTTATTAATTAATTTAATTTTTATTGAAAGCGCTTCAATAATTTTAAGATTTAAAAGAAGGCAGAGTTCATGCTCAATACCTTTATTTATAACTATCGAAACTCCACCACCCCAAACAAAAGGAACATCTTAAGTATTTTCCTTTGGATTTTATTATAAACTAGCATTACCCTGTGCGCATCGCTTCACCTCAACCGTGGTCTGCGTGAAAATTCTATTTAAAAAATACTTTTGTATGAGGACCACCCTTAGTTTGTACCCAAAATAAAATTTTTACAACCTAAGCAGTGCCTCTTAATATAAAAACCACGTGGTGAAAATGATATTTAAAAATTTTTTGTGTGAGGGTCACCCTAAATAAAAGTTTTGTATCTTTAACTATGCCTCTTAACATAAGAGCTACGTAGTGTAAATTCGGTGTGAATCAACTAACCTGTCTTCGTGGAAATGATATTTGAAAATATTTTTGTATGAGGGTCACCCTAAGAATGCACCCTAAATAACATTTTTACGACCTTATCTGTGCCTCTTAATATAAAATCCATGTGGCGTAAATTCCATGAGAATCGATTAAGGTCTTCGAGAAAATGATATTTAAAAATATTTTTGTATGAGGGCCACCGTACATATGCACCCTAAATAAAAGTTTTGTAGCCTAAGCTATGCCTCTTAATATAAGAGCTACGTGGTGTAAATTCGAAGTGAATCGACTAACCTATCATCTTGAAAATGATATTTAAAAATATATTTGTATGAGGGTCACCCTAAATAAAAGTTTTATAGCCTATGACACCAGCCTGATCGATACTAACATACTGTAAAAATTTCATCAAAATCGGGTGGATAGTTTCCGCGTGCATAAGAGACAGACAGACAGATAGACAGACAAAAAATGAATTTTATATAATAGATAATCCTGTGTTCTCCTTAGAAATTTTTTGCTTAGTGATCCAAGGTTTTATTTTAAGATTTTCCTCGTTTTTTTCATACAAAAAACTTTTATTTTCGACTTTTGAAAATAAAAGTAAAAAAAGCTCTTTGCATTGTGACTATTAAAAATATAAGTCAAAAAAAAAAACTTTTATTAATAAAAGTCAAAAAAAAAAAACTTTTTAAAAAACTTTTAGTAATAAATGTTAGTTAGTTAGTTTAGTAATAAAAGTTTTTTAGTAAAAGTTTTTTAGAAAAACTTTTATGAAAAAGTTTTTTATAAAAAGTTTATGAAAAAGTTTTTTGGAGAAACTTTTATGCAATCATTTTTTGAAAAAGTTTTTTGGAAAAACGTTTATTCAATATAAGTTTTTAAAGAAGGTTTATAAAAACTTTAAGAAAGTTGATTTTTGCGACTGGTTATTTTTATTATAATTAAACATTATGAACTTACAGTCATTTTAGCAAAGACCAATATTGTAAATTTTACTTATTGATCAATGCTATTTTTTATTCAACAAACATGACAAAGATAACAAATGGAACAATTTAACCTGGTAATTGGTGACATATGTTTCGGCTATTACCACATAGCCTCATCAGACCAGTTTTTTGGTTAATGTTGTACATGGAGTCGATCCCCTGACCGTACATGCATTTCAATTGCATATCTGTCGACGGCCGCTCTAACAACTGAGCTACTGAGGAACTGACCTTGAACTGTACAAATTGCGTATATCCATTTATTATCTCTTGTCACTTTCTCGCTTGTTGTCACAGCTGCTAAGCCATTGGCTTAGAGACTTGCTATGATTTTATTTTTCGAAAATTGTGGTGTTGCCAGCCACATATTTTTTGAAATTGGCGTGTTCTTCCGTATGGTTTAAGAAAGTTGACTGTAAGTTCATAATGTTTATAAAAACTTTTATAACAAAAAAGAAAGTTTTACTTTGAAAACTTTTTGAATAAAAGTATATAAGTTTCAAGGTCTGAATGAAACGGTATAAATATCGAGTAACTGACAGCTATAAGACAAAAAACAATACAGACGTGCAAAAATGGATACATGCGTTTTTTGCGTTTTTGAAAAACAATTAACTATTGTATACATTTCAAATTTATTTATTAATTTTATATTAAAGTAAAAGTAACAAAAAATCAAAATTTTTTTTCAAATCAGTTTATTATTAATACTTTTATGGCCATTTAAGTATGAAACTGCCGAACATTGTCTCAATTTTGTTCGCTACTGTATATACTAGGGTGTTTTTTTTTTCAAACTTTAGGACAGGGATTTTGTTTATTTTTTCCTATTTTATAGCTTGAGGAATAAAAATAATTGTCCCAACATTTGAGCTTCCTAGCTCAAACCTGAAAACTGCGCGGACAGAGTTTATGTCCAATTCCGTTGAAATTTAACGAAAAAACCGACTTACTAAAACGAAGAAAAAATCTGCCTTAGGTGCCAAGATATAGCGTTTTGGTTTTTTTAGTTGAATGGGGGTCGCCACCTACTGTTGTACAGCCACGCCCACATTTTTCATGTGACTAAAAATGTTGTTTTGCTTTTACGTTTTTCATACGAATTGTACGTTTGATCTAGCAAGCTGAAATTTTGGGAGAGTTTTCTTCAAACCCGATTCTATTATATAGGCATTAATGACCGCAAATTTAAAAAAAAAATATAAAAATACCTCCTTTGGGTGTATTTTTTCCGCATTTTTAGTCGCACGAAAAATGTGGGCGTGGCTGTACAACAGTGGGTGGCGACCCCCATTCAACTAAAAAAACCAAAACGCTATATCTTGGCACCTAAGGCAGACTTTTTCTACGTTTTAGTAAGTCGGTTTTTTCGTTAAATTTCAACGGAATTGGACATAAAATCTGTCTGCGCAGTTTTCAGGTTTGAGCTAGGAAGCTCAAATGTTGGGACAATTATTTTTATTCCTCAAGCTATAATATAGGAAAAAATAAACAAAATCCCTGTCCTAAATTTTGAAAAAAAAAAACACCCTAGTATATACGACATGTAGTCGTTATTAGCAGAATCGCTGGATCAGAAATGTCTAATTTTCCACGTATGAATAACGTGTAATAACATACTCCTACTAAATTAATAACATTGAGCTCTAAGTTTCGAATTTAATTTGGCAAGTGCTAAAAATCTTTGCATTTGCAATATTTGTTGAAATCATTCTGACGTTGAACTTCGCATCCGAAAGATATCTAAATTAATATTGCTCATGCTACCTCATTAAATAACTGTGACTTTCAGTTTTACGCCGTATGTCAGATTCTTAAGATTTCCTAACCTAAAAGTGCAAAAAGTACTGTCCTTTGACATATTCGAGGTTATGTAACATAAAATATTTTGTTTTCACAGAACTTGTAGTGGAATCTAAAAGTATGATTTTTCCTCTTTTAAATCAATTTTGAATCGTTCAGATATCATTTTCACCGAGATGTAACAATTTAAAGTTTGTGTCTCATCGATCTACTAAAGTGAAAACCAAAAGCGGTGTGTTGTATACTATAAACTGACACAAAGTTCAAATTGTCATATCTCGGTAAAAAATGATATCTGGATGATTCAAAATTTATTGTAAAGAGGAAAAATCATACCTTCAGATGCTATTACAAGTTCTCTTAGAACAAATTAGCTTATACAATTTATATTTATACATACATATGTATATGGAACAAAGTTTATTCCTTCAGCGGATAGCTGGTGCTGGAATATCAATGAGCGAATATTGCATCTAAATAACTATTTAACAATCTGCATACTAAGTACTAAACATAAAACACATTTTTTTATTTAAATTTATGTATCACAACATAAATTTAATATCAAAAAGCTGTTCTTTTCCAATTTTAAGTTAGGAGATCTCAAAAACCTGACGTGATGGACGCATATTTGAGTTTCTGTTTCCGCAAATCAGTCAAATTTTGTTGGCCTACGTAATTTATGTCATGGATATTCGGTGGTACAACGTGCTTAAATTACACTAGCACGGTGGGCTTTAACCAACTTTAAATGACAAGTTGAGTTACAAAAAAACTTGAATGTGGAATTATTTGGGATGTTAATCAAAGTAGAAATGCATCAAAAGGAAAAAAATCCTTAGAGCCTTTTTTTTTTAGTTCCATATTTACTATTTTTTAGTAATATTATCTAGTATAATACGAGTATGTGTATAACGTATACATATGTATGGTCAAAATAATAAGTACACTACCTGATATCTTATTAGTTCTCAATTATTTTTTGTTTTACTGAAAATATATATGGAAATTCTTTTTTATTTTGATAATTTCAATATGGCAATGCCTTTAAAAGTGAAAAAGAAGAAGGGATTTCCCCGAATTTTTCTATAGGCGTATGTTTTCATTTAAAGGGCTTATTTCACTTGAACAAAATAATAAGTACATTAATCATTTCTTTAATTTTACAACAATCTGATCGGCTTTTTCGTACAAGTTTGTTAATTTTATTTATTTTCATATTTAGTTATATCAAAATAAAAAGAAAAAAATTTCATAGATGGGAAGAAATCAACATTGTACTGCCAAGGAGAGGCAGATGGTTTCGACGCTCAGAAATTACGGCCAAAGTCTTCGTACTAATGCCGAAGCCATGGATCAGTCAATTTTTTCGTCCAAAACGCTTTAAAAGCTAAAAGTGGTTGAAACCCGCGGAAGACCAAAAAATTCTTCAACAACGATAGATAATCATATTGCCACTGTCGCAAAAAAGAACCATTTCGCATCTTCAAGAGCCATTTCAGCAGACATCGGCAATGTGATCTCGTTCCGAACGGTACGTCGATGATTACAACGAACCAATTTACCTTGACGGATAGCGAGAAAAGTTTTTATGCTTCGAAAAAAAAATTTTAAGATGCGTTTATCATTCGCAAAGAAACATTCAAATTGGTCCGGACCAGACGGCGAGAAGAAATAGCGTAATATTTTGTGGAGCGACAAGTCAAAAATAAATATGTTTGGAAATGACTCCGCCCGAAATGTTCGACGCCCCAAGGGTAAAGAATTTCACGTACGCTTCACAAAAAAGACTGTAAAGCATGGGGGTGGCCATATTATGGTCTGGGGTTATTTTTCATGGTACGGTGCCAGACCAATACATCGAATTTCCGATAGCATGACCAGATTCCTTTATAAAGACATTTTGGAAAGTACGATGTTGCCCTATGCTGAGGAAAGTATGCCGCTAAAATGGACATTTCAGCAGGATATTGATCCTAAGCATAGTTCCAAGTTGGTGAAGAATTGGTGTCAAAACAATAGTGTGACCTTGCTTAACTGGCCAAGTCAATGACTGAACTTGAACCCTTTGGAAAACCTTTGGCGAGAGTTGAAGCAGAGAATAGGAAAGGAAGTATTCCAAAATAAGAAGCAATTATGGAGTTTTGTCCAAAAAACTTGGTATGAAAAACCAGTAGAGGCTTGCCGTAAGCTTATCTCCAGTATGCCAAAAATAGTACACAAAATTACTCAAAACAATGATTGATATACCGGCTACTAATGATGAACTTTAAATATCAACAAATAGAGCCGATAAAATCGAGTTAATTTTTTTTTTATTAAAATGTACTGAATGTACTTATTATTTTGTCCAGTCATTTTAATCCATTTTTTACTTTTTTGATAAGACTGAAAGATATTTTTGTTTTTTATTAATGTTATACCTTTTTATTTTATTTAATATGTTGTAAGAAGTTATCTTTAAATTTGTTTTTCTATTAACTTAAATAAATTTTTACCTACAAGCTATTGAACTAATTATGTGAGCGTGTACTTATTATTTTGACCATATGTGTACTTATGAAATTTAAAAAACATCCGATTTTGACACGTTAAAGAACCTTAAAAGACAGTCTCACAGTTCAAATTTCAGTTCCCTAGATATTCGGGGTCTTGAGTACTGTTAGGTCAAATTTCTTAAAAACGCAATTTTTGCGAAAATAGCCAAATTCAATCTCTGGGCCTGGTCAACCATTTTCACTTTATGGTATCTCATTTAAAAGCGAATAAATAGATAAACATAATAAGATCGGTCTTTAGTATTATGATTAAAACTGCGATTAAGTACACCGTTTTATTTTCATATTTTACTAAGACTTATTTAACTTAATCGGGTCGCAAAAATAAGTCTTAAGGTTTAGAGGCTTAAATTTATTTTTTATGTATAAAAGATGACATAACAAAAATAATTTGATATCCACAACTTAAAATTGAGATTTTAGGGCTTTTAGAACAAATATTTTTAAACCGGACTAAACACGACTATTTTCAGGTCTGAATATGGTTCTTTCTCTAGACCCCGTCCACCTAGGAAGCTAAAATTTAAACTGTAGTGCTATCCATTAAATGAAAATGAAATGAAAATGAAATGAAAATGAAATGAAAATGAAATGAAAATGAAATGAAAATGAAATGAAAATGAAATGAAAATGAAATGAAAATGAAATGAAAATGAAATGAAAATGAAATGAAAATGAAATGAAAATGAAATGAAAATGAAATGAAAATGAAATGAAAATGAAATGAAAATGAAATGAAAATGAAATGAAAATGAAATGAAAATGAAATGAAAATGAAATGAAAATGAAATGAAAATGAAATGAAAATGAAATGAAAATGAAATGAAAATGAAATGAAAATGAAATGAAAATGAAATGAAAATGAAATGAAAATGAAATGAAAATGAAATGAAAATGAAATGAAAATGAAATGAAAATGAAATGAAAATGAAATGAAAATGAAATGAAAATGAAATGAAAATGAAATGAAAATGAAATGAAAATGAAATGAAAATGAAATGAAAATGAAATGAAAATGAAATGAAAATGAAATGAAAATGAAATGAAAATGAAATGAAAATGAAATGAAAATGAAATGAAAATGAAATGAAAATGAAATGAAAATGAAATGAAAATGAAATGAAAATGAAATGAAAATGAAATGAAAATGAAATGAAAATGAAATGAAAATGAAATGAAAATGAAATGAAAATGAAATGAAAATGAAATGAAAATGAAATGAAAATGAAATGAAAATGAAATGAAAATGAAATGAAAATGAAATGAAAATGAAATGAAAATGAAATGAAAATGAAATGAAAATGAAATGAAAATGAAATGAAAATGAAATGAAAATGAAATGAAAATGAAATGAAAATGAAATGAAAATGAAATGAAAATGAAATGAAAATGAAATGAAAATGAAATGAAAATGAAATGAAAATGAAATGAAAATGAAATGAAAATGAAATGAAAATGAAATGAAAATGAAATGAAAATGAAATGAAAATGAAATGAAAATGAAATGAAAATGAAATGAAAATGAAATGAAAATGAAATGAAAATGAAATGAAAATGAAATGAAAATGAAATGAAAATGAAATGAAAATGAAATGAAAATGAAATGAAAATGAAATGAAAATGAAATGAAAATGAAATGAAAATGAAATGAAAATGAAATGAAAATGAAATGAAAATGAAATGAAAATGAAATGAAAATGAAATGAAAATGAAATGAAAATGAAATGAAAATGAAATGAAAATGAAATGAAAATGAAATGAAAATGAAATGAAAATGAAATGAAAATGAAATGAAAATGAAATGAAAATGAAATGAAAATGAAATGAAAATGAAATGAAAATGAAATGAAAATGAAATGAAAATGAAATGAAAATGAAATGAAAATGAAATGAAAATGAAATGAAAATGAAATGAAAATGAAATGAAAATGAAATGAAAATGAAATGAAAATGAAATGAAAATGAAATGAAAATGAAATGAAAATGAAATGAAAATGAAATGAAAATGAAATGAAAATGAAATGAAAATGAAATGAAAATGAAATGAAAATGAAATGAAAATGAAATGAAAATGAAATGAAAATGAAATGAAAATGAAATGAAAATGAAATGAAAATGAAATGAAAATGAAATGAAAATGAAATGAAAATGAAATGAAAATGAAATGAAAATGAAATGAAAATGAAATGAAAATGAAATGAAAATGAAATGAAAATGAAATGAAAATGAAATGAAAATGAAATGAAAATGAAATGAAAATGAAATGAAAATGAAATGAAAATGAAATGAAAATGAAATGAAAATGAAATGAAAATGAAATGAAAATGAAATGAAAATGAAATGAAAATGAAATGAAAATGAAATGAAAATGAAATGAAAATGAAATGAAAATGAAATGAAAATGAAATGAAAATGAAATGAAAATGAAATGAAAATGAAATGAAAATGAAATGAAAATGAAATGAAAATGAAATGAAAATGAAATGAAAATGAAATGAAAATGAAATGAAAATGAAATGAAAATGAAATGAAAATGAAATGAAAATGAAATGAAAATGAAATGAAAATGAAATGAAAATGAAATGAAAATGAAATGAAAATGAAATGAAAATGAAATGAAAATGAAATGAAAATGAAATGAAAATGAAATGAAAATGAAATGAAAATGAAATGAAAATGAAATGAAAATGAAATGAAAATGAAATGAAAATGAAATGAAAATGAAATGAAAATGAAATGAAAATGAAATGAAAATGAAATGAAAATGAAATGAAAATGAAATGAAAATGAAATGAAAATGAAATGAAAATGAAATGAAAATGAAATGAAAATGAAATGAAAATGAAATGAAAATGAAATGAAAATGAAATGAAAATGAAATGAAAATGAAATGAAAATGAAATGAAAATGAAATGAAAATGAAATGAAAATGAAATGAAAATGAAATGAAAATGAAATGAAAATGAAATGAAAATGAAATGAAAATGAAATGAAAATGAAATGAAAATGAAATGAAAATGAAATGAAAATGAAATGAAAATGAAATGAAAATGAAATGAAAATGAAATGAAAATGAAATGAAAATGAAATGAAAATGAAATGAAAATGAAATGAAAATGAAATGAAAATGAAATGAAAATGAAATGAAAATGAAATGAAAATGAAATGAAAATGAAATGAAAATGAAATGAAAATGAAATGAAAATGAAATGAAAATGAAATGAAAATGAAATGAAAATGAAATGAAAATGAAATGAAAATGAAATGAAAATGAAATGAAAATGAAATGAAAATGAAATGAAAATGAAATGAAAATGAAATGAAAATGAAATGAAAATGAAATGAAAATGAAATGAAAATGAAATGAAAATGAAATGAAAATGAAATGAAAATGAAATGAAAATGAAATGAAAATGAAATGAAAATGAAATGAAAATGAAATGAAAATGAAATGAAAATGAAATGAAAATGAAATGAAAATGAAATGAAAATGAAATGAAAATGAAATGAAAATGAAATGAAAATGAAATGAAAATGAAATGAAAATGAAATGAAAATGAAATGAAAATGAAATGAAAATGAAATGAAAATGAAATGAAAATGAAATGAAAATGAAATGAAAATGAAATGAAAATGAAATGAAAATGAAATGAAAATGAAATGAAAATGAAATGAAAATGAAATGAAAATGAAATGAAAATGAAATGAAAATGAAATGATGAAATGAAAATGAAATGAAAATGAAATGAAAATGAAATGAAAATGAAATGAAAATGAAATGAAAATGAAATGAAAATGAAATGAAAATGAAATGAAAATGAAATGAAAATGAAATGAAAATGAAATGAAAATGAAATGAAAATGAAATGAAAATGAAATGAAAATGAAATGAAAATGAAATGAAAATGAAATGAAAATGAAATGAAAATGAAATGAAAATGAAATGAAAATGAAATGAAAATGAAATGAAAATGAAATGAAAATGAAATGAAAATGAAATGAAAATGAAATGAAAATGAAATGAAAATGAAATGAAAATGAAATGAAATGAATGAAATGAAAATGAAATGAAAATGAAATGAAAATGAAATGAAAATGAAATGAAAATGAAATGAAAATGAAATGAAAATGAAATGAAAATGAAATGAAAATGAAATGAAAATGAAATGAAAATGAAATGAAAATGAAATGAAAATGAAATGAAAATGAAATGAAAATGAAATGAAAATGAAATGAAAATGAAATGAAAATGAAATGAAAATGAAATGAAAATGAAATGAAAATGAAATGAAAATGAAATGAAAATGAAATGAAAATGAAATGAAAATGAAATGAAAATGAAATGAAAATGAAATGAAAATGAAATGAAAATGAAATGAAAATGAAATGAAAATGAAATGAAAATGAAATGAAAATGAAATGAAAATGAAATGAAAATGAAATGAAAATGAAATGAAAATGAAATGAAAATGAAATGAAAATGAAATGAAAATGAAATGAAAATGAAATGAAAATGAAATGAAAATGAAATGAAAATGAAATGAAAATGAAATGAAAATGAAATGAAAATGAAATGAAAATGAAATGAAAATGAAATGAAAATGAAATGAAAATGAAATGAAAATGAAATGAAAATGAAATGAAAATGAAATGAAAATGAAATGAAAATGAAATGAAAATGAAATGAAAATGAAATGAAAATGAAATGAAAATGAAATGAAAATGAAATGAAAATGAAATGAAAATGAAATGAAAATGAAATGAAAATGAAATGAAAATGAAATGAAAATGAAATGAAAATGAAATGAAAATGAAATGAAAATGAAATGAAAATGAAATGAAAATGAAATGAAAATGAAATGAAAATGAAATGAAAATGAAATGAAAATGAAATGAAAATGAAATGAAAATGAAATGAAAATGAAATGAAAATGAAATGAAAATGAAATGAAAATGAAATGAAAATGAAATGAAAATGAAATGAAAATGAAATGAAAATGAAATGAAAATGAAATGAAAATGAAATGAAAATGAAATGAAAATGAAATGAAAATGAAATGAAAATGAAATGAAAATGAAATGAAAATGAAATGAAAATGAAATGAAAATGAAATGAAAATGAAATGAAAATGAAATGAAAATGAAATGAAAATGAAATGAAAATGAAATGAAAATGAAATGAAAATGAAATGAAAATGAAATGAAAATGAAATGAAAATGAAATGAAAATGAAATGAAAATGAAATGAAAATGAAATGAAAATGAAATGAAAATGAAATGAAAATGAAATGAAAATGAAATGAAAATGAAATGAAAATGAAATGAAAATGAAATGAAAATGAAATGAAAATGAAATGAAAATGAAATGAAAATGAAATGAAAATGAAATGAAAATGAAATGAAAATGAAATGAAAATGAAATGAAAATGAAATGAAAATGAAATGAAAATGAAATGAAAATGAAATGAAAATGAAATGAAAATGAAATGAAAATGAAATGAAAATGAAATGAAAATGAAATGAAAATGAAATGAAAATGAAATGAAAATGAAATGAAAATGAAATGAAAATGAAATGAAAATGAAATGAAAATGAAATGAAAATGAAATGAAAATGAAATGAAAATGAAATGAAAATGAAATGAAAATGAAATGAAATGAAATGAAAATGAAATGAAAATGAAATGAAAATGAAATGAAAATGAAATGAAAATGAAATGAAAATGAAATGAAAATGAAATGAAAATGAAATGAAAATGAAATGAAAATGAAATGAAAATGAAATGAAAATGAAATGAAAATGAAATGAAAATGAAATGAAAATGAAATGAAAATGAAATGAAAATGAAATGAAAATGAAATGAAAATGAAATGAAAATGAAATGAAAATGAAATGAAAATGAAATGAAAATGAAATGAAAATGAAATGAAAATGAAATGAAAATGAAATGAAAATGAAATGAAAATGAAATGAAAATGAAATGAAAATGAAATGAAAATGAAATGAAAATGAAATGAAAATGAAATGAAAATGAAATGAAAATGAAATGAAAATGAAATGAAAATGAAATGAAAATGAAATGAAAATGAAATGAAAATGAAATGAAAATGAAATGAAAATGAAATGAAAATGAAATGAAAATGAAATGAAAATGAAATGAAAATGAAATGAAAATGAAATGAAAATGAAATGAAAATGAAATGAAAATGAAATGAAAATGAAATGAAAATGAAATGAAAATGAAATGAAAATGAAATGAAAATGAAATGAAAATGAAATGAAAATGAAATGAAAATGAAATGAAAATGAAATGAAAATGAAATGAAAATGAAATGAAAATGAAATGAAAATGAAATGAAAATGAAATGAAAATGAAATGAAAATGAAATGAAAATGAAATGAAAATGAAATGAAAATGAAATGAAAATGAAATGAAAATGAAATGAAAATGAAATGAAAATGAAATGAAAATGAAATGAAAATGAAATGAAAATGAAATGAAAATGAAATGAAAATGAAATGAAAATGAAATGAAAATGAAATGAAAATGAAATGAAAATGAAATGAAAATGAAATGAAAATGAAATGAAAATGAAATGAAAATGAAATGAAAATGAAATGAAAATGAAATGAAAATGAAATGAAAATGAAATGAAAATGAAATGAAAATGAAATGAAAATGAAATGAAAATGAAATGAAAATGAAATGAAAATGAAATGAAAATGAAATGAAAATGAAATGAAAATGAAATGAAAATGAAATGAAAATGAAATGAAAATGAAATGAAAATGAAATGAAAATGAAATGAAAATGAAATGAAAATGAAATGAAAATGAAATGAAAATGAAATGAAAATGAAATGAAAATGAAATGAAAATGAAATGAAAATGAAATGAAAATGAAATGAAAATGAAATGAAAATGAAATGAAAATGAAATGAAAATGAAATGAAAATGAAATGAAAATGAAATGAAAATGAAATGAAAATGAAATGAAAATGAAATGAAAATGAAATGAAAATGAAATGAAAATGAAATGAAAATGAAATGAAAATGAAATGAAAATGAAATGAAAATGAAATGAAAATGAAATGAAAATGAAATGAAAATGAAATGAAAATGAAATGAAAATGAAATGAAAATGAAATGAAAATGAAATGAAAATGAAATGAAAATGAAATGAAAATGAAATGAAAATGAAATGAAAATGAAATGAAAATGAAATGAAAATGAAATGAAAATGAAATGAAAATGAAATGAAAATGAAATGAAAATGAAATGAAAATGAAATGAAAATGAAATGAAAATGAAATGAAAATGAAATGAAAATGAAATGAAAATGAAATGAAAATGAAATGAAAATGAAATGAAAATGAAATGAAAATGAAATGAAAATGAAATGAAAATGAAATGAAAATGAAATGAAAATGAAATGAAAATGAAATGAAAATGAAATGAAAATGAAATGAAAATGAAATGAAAATGAAATGAAAATGAAATGAAAATGAAATGAAAATGAAATGAAAATGAAATGAAAATGAAATGAAAATGAAATGAAAATGAAATGAAAATGAAATGAAAATGAAATGAAAATGAAATGAAAATGAAATGAAAATGAAATGAAAATGAAATGAAAATGAAATGAAAATGAAATGAAAATGAAATGAAAATGAAATGAAAATGAAATGAAAATGAAATGAAAATGAAATGAAAATGAAATGAAAATGAAATGAAAATGAAATGAAAATGAAATGAAAATGAAATGAAAATGAAATGAAAATGAAATGAAAATGAAATGAAAATGAAATGAAAATGAAATGAAAATGAAATGAAAATGAAATGAAAATGAAATGAAAATGAAATGAAAATGAAATGAAAATGAAATGAAAATGAAATGAAAATGAAATGAAAATGAAATGAAAATGAAATGAAAATGAAATGAAAATGAAATGAAAATGAAATGAAAATGAAATGAAAATGAAATGAAAATGAAATGAAAATGAAATGAAAATGAAATGAAAATGAAATGAAAATGAAATGAAAATGAAATGAAAATGAAATGAAAATGAAATGAAAATGAAATGAAAATGAAATGAAAATGAAATGAAAATGAAATGAAAATGAAATGAAAATGAAATGAAAATGAAATGAAAATGAAATGAAAATGAAATGAAAATGAAATGAAAATGAAATGAAAATGAAATGAAAATGAAATGAAAATGAAATGAAAATGAAATGAAAATGAAATGAAAATGAAATGAAAATGAAATGAAAATGAAATGAAAATGAAATGAAAATGAAATGAAAATGAAATGAAAATGAAATGAAAATGAAATGAAAATGAAATGAAAATGAAATGAAAATGAAATGAAAATGAAATGAAAATGAAATGAAAATGAAATGAAAATGAAATGAAAATGAAATGAAAATGAAATGAAAATGAAATGAAAATGAAATGAAAATGAAATGAAAATGAAATGAAAATGAAATGAAAATGAAATGAAAATGAAATGAAAATGAAATGAAAATGAAATGAAAATGAAATGAAAATGAAATGAAAATGAAATGAAAATGAAATGAAAATGAAATGAAAATGAAATGAAAATGAAATGAAAATGAAATGAAAATGAAATGAAAATGAAATGAAAATGAAATGAAAATGAAATGAAAATGAAATGAAAATGAAATGAAAATGAAATGAAAATGAAATGAAAATGAAATGAAAATGAAATGAAAATGAAATGAAAATGAAATGAAAATGAAATGAAAATGAAATGAAAATGAAATGAAAATGAAATGAAAATGAAATGAAAATGAAATGAAAATGAAATGAAAATGAAATGAAAATGAAATGAAAATGAAATGAAAATGAAATGAAAATGAAATGAAAATGAAATGAAAATGAAATGAAAATGAAATGAAAATGAAATGAAAATGAAATGAAAATGAAATGAAAATGAAATGAAAATGAAATGAAAATGAAATGAAAATGAAATGAAAATGAAATGAAAATGAAATGAAAATGAAATGAAAATGAAATGAAAATGAAATGAAAATGAAATGAAAATGAAATGAAAATGAAATGAAAATGAAATGAAAATGAAATGAAAATGAAATGAAAATGAAATGAAAATGAAATGAAAATGAAATGAAAATGAAATGAAAATGAAATGAAAATGAAATGAAAATGAAATGAAAATGAAATGAAAATGAAATGAAAATGAAATGAAAATGAAATGAAAATGAAATGAAAATGAAATGAAAATGAAATGAAAATGAAATGAAAATGAAATGAAAATGAAATGAAAATGAAATGAAAATGAAATGAAAATGAAATGAAAATGAAATGAAAATGAAATGAAAATGAAATGAAAATGAAATGAAAATGAAATGAAAATGAAATGAAAATGAAATGAAAATGAAATGAAAATGAAATGAAAATGAAATGAAAATGAAATGAAAATGAAATGAAAATGAAATGAAAATGAAATGAAAATGAAATGAAAATGAAATGAAAATGAAATGAAAATGAAATGAAAATGAAATGAAAATGAAATGAAAATGAAATGAAAATGAAATGAAAATGAAATGAAAATGAAATGAAAATGAAATGAAAATGAAATGAAAATGAAATGAAAATGAAATGAAAATGAAATGAAAATGAAATGAAAATGAAATGAAAATGAAATGAAAATGAAATGAAAATGAAATGAAAATGAAATGAAAATGAAATGAAAATGAAATGAAAATGAAATGAAAATGAAATGAAAATGAAATGAAAATGAAATGAAAATGAAATGAAAATGAAATGAAAATGAAATGAAAATGAAATGAAAATGAAATGAAAATGAAATGAAAATGAAATGAAAATGAAATGAAAATGAAATGAAAATGAAATGAAAATGAAATGAAAATGAAATGAAAATGAAATGAAAATGAAATGAAAATGAAATGAAAATGAAATGAAAATGAAATGAAAATGAAATGAAAATGAAATGAAAATGAAATGAAAATGAAATGAAAATGAAATGAAAATGAAATGAAAATGAAATGAAAATGAAATGAAAATGAAATGAAAATGAAATGAAAATGAAATGAAAATGAAATGAAAATGAAATGAAAATGAAATGAAAATGAAATGAAAATGAAATGAAAATGAAATGAAAATGAAATGAAAATGAAATGAAAATGAAATGAAAATGAAATGAAAATGAAATGAAAATGAAATGAAAATGAAATGAAAATGAAATGAAAATGAAATGAAAATGAAATGAAAATGAAATGAAAATGAAATGAAAATGAAATGAAAATGAAATGAAAATGAAATGAAAATGAAATGAAAATGAAATGAAAATGAAATGAAAATGAAATGAAAATGAAATGAAAATGAAATGAAAATGAAATGAAAATGAAATGAAAATGAAATGAAAATGAAATGAAAATGAAATGAAAATGAAATGAAAATGAAATGAAAATGAAATGAAAATGAAATGAAAATGAAATGAAAATGAAATGAAAATGAAATGAAAATGAAATGAAAATGAAATGAAAATGAAATGAAAATGAAATGAAAATGAAATGAAAATGAAATGAAAATGAAATGAAAATGAAATGAAAATGAAATGAAAATGAAATGAAAATGAAATGAAAATGAAATGAAAATGAAATGAAAATGAAATGAAAATGAAATGAAAATGAAATGAAAATGAAATGAAAATGAAATGAAAATGAAATGAAAATGAAATGAAAATGAAATGAAAATGAAATGAAAATGAAATGAAAATGAAATGAAAATGAAATGAAAATGAAATGAAAATGAAATGAAAATGAAATGAAAATGAAATGAAAATGAAATGAAAATGAAATGAAAATGAAATGAAAATGAAATGAAAATGAAATGAAAATGAAATGAAAATGAAATGAAAATGAAATGAAAATGAAATGAAAATGAAATGAAAATGAAATGAAAATGAAATGAAAATGAAATGAAAATGAAATGAAAATGAAATGAAAATGAAATGAAAATGAAATGAAAATGAAATGAAAATGAAATGAAAATGAAATGAAAATGAAATGAAAATGAAATGAAAATGAAATGAAAATGAAATGAAAATGAAATGAAAATGAAATGAAAATGAAATGAAAATGAAATGAAAATGAAATGAAAATGAAATGAAAATGAAATGAAAAGAAATGAAAATGAAATGAAAATGAAATGAAAATGAAATGAAAATGAAATGAAAATGAAATGAAAATGAAATGAAAATGAAATGAAAATGAAATGAAAATGAAATGAAAATGAAATGAAAATGAAATGAAAATGAAATGAAAATGAAATGAAAATGAAATGAAAATGAAATGAAAATGAAATGAAAATGAAATGAAAATGAAATGAAAATGAAATGAAAATGAAATGAAAATGAAATGAAAATGAAATGAAAATGAAATGAAAATGAAATGAAAATGAAATGAAAATGAAATGAAAATGAAATGAAATGAAAATGAAATGAAATGAAAATGAAATGAAAATGAAATGAAATGAAATGAAAATGAAATGAAAATGAAATGAAAATGAAATGAAAATGAAATGAAAATGAAATGAAAATGAAATGAAAATGAAATGAAAATGAAATGAAAATGAAATGAAAATGAAATGAAAATGAAATGAAAATGAAATGAAAATGAAATGAAAATGAAATGAAAATGAAATGAAAATGAAATGAAAATGAAATGAAAATGAAATGAAAATGAAATGAAAATGAAATGAAAATGAAATGAAAATGAAATGAAAATGAAATGAAAATGAAATGAAAATGAAATGAAAATGAAATGAAAATGAAATGAAAATGAAATGAAAATGAAATGAAAATGAAATGAAAATGAAATGAAAATGAAATGAAAATGAAATGAAAATGAAATGAAAATGAAATGAAAATGAAATGAAAATGAAATGAAAATGAAATGAAAATGAAATGAAAATGAAATGAAAATGAAATGAAAATGAAATGAAAATGAAGTGAAAATGAAATGAAAATGAAATGAAAATGAAATGAAAATGAAATGAAAATGAAATGAAAATGAAATGAAAATGAAAATGAAATGAAAATTTTTTTCATTCTCATTTATTTAGTAAAGTACATACATAAGCATATAAAAATAATACGTGTTTCTTTTAAATGCGATCAATAATAAATTATCACAGTTTTAAGTCATTGAATCATATTTTATCTTAAGGGCAGGGTAACGTATATAATGTATTTTTTTTTCTTTTTTTTTATTTCTTTATCTAAATGAGAAACATTTCAAGTATATTGTGTGAAAATTTGAGACTGATCGGAGCTAAAACAACGAAGATGCAGCAAATTATGCAACCGTTCCTCATACATGTCTAAGTGCACGTTTAAAACTTTAAAGCGTTTTTCTCACAACTCACGTTTTCAAAGTCGGTGCCCACCGTATCTTCAAAACTACTTCATCGATTCTTTTGAAATTTTGAACACTATTTCTGTACATAATTTACGAGGTAACGCTGGAGAGTTTTTTTTTCAAATTTGTCAATATTTATAATAAACTATCCGATTTTTTTTTTTGCAAAAATCGCGTTTTTCACTTCAAAGTGTTCCCAAAAATTGAAATTTCAAAAAAACCCTGGGGAAATCGATTATCTTATGAAAATTTTTTTTTTTTTTTGATTTAAGATGATGCAGCACCGACTTATCGCGGTCACCGCAACTCTACTTTTTTCTGAAACGCTGTCAAAAAAATGCAGCCATTGCCGTAACTGTCAATATTTCTACCTGAAAATTTTTCGAAATTTTCTTCAAGTGTTATACTTTGATCTACCATTGATGTCAATAAATAGATTTTAAATGTGTTGTCGAAAAAATTCACAAATATGTGCCTGTTTTTGTACGAATTAACGTTACCCTCCCCTTATCGGTCATATTTTTGATTTTAGAATAATAAATATATTAACTTATTGATAAAAGTTAAATGGCATAAGATATTGTTACGAAATTCTTGTCTCTTAGACGATAATTTCGATCTCTTACACTTTTCTGAGTTCGATCACTGGATTGTGTAACAATCAAAAACACACAAACTTATTTAATTATAAAATGGTTTATTTAAATCACAAAAGTTAATTTTTACACGTTACAATTGTTTATTTCATTAACATTCAAATTCTAATATTAATCTGACACTGTATTACTTAACTGTTTCGCTAAACTGTTCTGCTTCACTGTATAAGTTCAACTGTTCACTTATGTTGCTCAAATTCAACTGTGTACGACAGCTCAGATGACAACCTTTTATACTACAGTCATCACTTTCTCGAATAATCCAGTACCTTCTAAGTGGCGTGGAATCCACAATTATCCATAATTTACCAGTACCTTCGAAATGGCGTATCGACGTTGAGTTCACAACTATCCAGAATGTTACTATTACCCTCTAGATGGCGTTGTACGACGGCGATAATTTCTCTTTTAATACAAAAACTGCACTTGGCCGCTAGATGGTGTAAAATTATTTATACAGCCAGTGATGCTAACTAGTATCGTTTAGTTTTCTTTTGTTGGTTTTTATTACGAGAATTTTCTGGCATAAAGCAAATTTCGCTACAATATATTTAAAATTTTTTATCATCAATTTCGAAATTTTTTGCAGTTCCCTTTTTTGCAATGTACATTTTTGGGAAATGAGAAAAACTCCCTGAAAAATGAGCTATCGGCAATAATTTTTAACGTTTCTCGTATGTTTTTTTTTCCAACTTTAAAGAGGAAAAAGGCAATGGATTATTTTTGAATTTTATTTCGTAAAAAGATTTTTTTAACATATTTGCAAGATTTAAGAACGGAAAATAATAGCAGAACCAATTTAAACATTTTACTCTATTTTAGATTTTGGTTACAAATTTAGGTAAAATTACACAATTTTTAGCACAAATTCTATTTACTTATTTGAATTTATCTTTTGCACTTCACTTAATTTAGAAATAAAATCACAACTTTTCTGCACAGATTCTTTTTGAATTCTTTTGCATTTCACTTTATTTTACTTACAAACGGATAAGCTAAGGCCAAATATGCAAAATTTTGAAATAATTGGAAATATTTTGGCTGCACTGATTGGATATAAAGTTTTCCATTCCTCAATTATTTACGATTGCAAAATGCTGGTCTCAGGAAAAAGAGAAATTCGAAAGAATCGTTTTCATTCGGACATTCATGATTCGGATTCATGATTAGAAATTTAAAGAGCACATAAAAGAAAAAGTCTGCAATTCAAAAAAAGTGATACAATATTAATTGCTTAAATTTTTTGCTATTATATCAAGGCCAAACAGTTTTTAGATTATATTAGTTTTTCCTAGGCCAAACTAGTTTATTCGAAGCGGGTTAGGTAAGTGGGTGGCCTTCGGCCACGACTCAGGGCTTACATACCCTCATATGTCAACATCGGCTTTGTGGCGCCCTTCGGTCGCAGTTTACTGTAATATATCTGAACATAGTACAGTGGACACTTGCATCAGAACCATTTTGCTTTCGGGTAGTTCTAATATACGACATTTTCTAATTTCTGTAAGTTTTTTCTCTCTTTGGTTTCCAGAGACAAATTATTTTTTTAAAGTTTACCAGACATATGTAGTTAGTAATTTCACTTTAACAAGCTTTCGCTTTTACTTTTCAATCAAGACTGCCCGAATATTTAAATGTGTATTAAGCATTCATATGCGTATGACCAAATATACGTATAACGAGTGCGACAAAAAAAAGTACGAGAATGGTGATTCCCTGTTTTTAGATTTATTTTGTGAAAAAAAAATTGGAAACTTCAATGTGCAAAATACTTAAAAAAAGAAAACTCTTGAATTGGAACCTCAAGTTCTAATTTTCGAGTATTCAGTGCATGACAAAATCAGGTTCTAATATATGGAAGATTATTATTCCCAAGAGTTCTAATTTGTGAGTGTCCATATTGGAAGATGTAAGCCCTGAGCCGCGGCCGAAGGCCTCTCACTTACACTAAAACATTAAAAAAAATCGGGTGTAACGCCATTTTTTTTATTCACTTTAATTTCATTTTGATTGACCGGCACAACAAGATATAATAAACCCTATAAACAGCACCGGCAGTAAGCAAGTACAAAACATTTTGTTACATATTACGCATTAAATAACATAAAAACAATTAATGTAGAGTGAAATTAAAAAATAAAAACAAAATAAAGAACAAATAAAATATTAAAGAAAATATAGAAGAAAAGCCAAGCAATGAGATAATGAGATAAGATGAATCAAAAAAAAAAAAACAATAACTAAAAAAAAAAGATGAATCAAATATAGTTCAGGTAATCTGAAATTAAAAAACTACAACGAAAGAAAGCGTTACTATAATTGCTTTTTAAATAGCACCGGAATATTGAAGGATCTTAGTCTAGTGGGTAACATGTTCCAAAGACATTGTATAAACAAGGAACTGCCTTTCAGAAGTTAAGCAGGAGTACCGAATGAAGTTAGTTTATTGTGTTCGTATGACTGAAACGAGAAAATGTAAATCGTTCAAACATGTAAGTGGGTTCTGTGGAATATATTATCTTATGCAACAGCAAAACTGTACGATAGCTCTGCATTTTATAGATAGTTATACATTTTTTTAGCATTTGAAATGAATGAAATGAAATGAAAATGAAATGAAAATGAAATGAAAATGAAATGAAAATGAAATGAAAATGAAATGAAAATGAAATGAAATGAAAATGAAATGAAATGAAAATGAAATGAAATGAAAATGAAATGAAAATGAAATGAAAATGAAATGAAAATGAAATGAAAATGAAATGAAAATGAAATGAAAATGAAATGAAAATGAAATGAAAATGAAATGAAAATGAAATGAAAATGAAATGAAAATGAAATGAAAATGAAATGAAAATGAAATGAAAATGAAATGAAAATGAAATGAAAATGAAATGAAAATGAAATGAAAATGAAATGAAAATGAAATGAAAATGAAATGAAAATGAAATGAAAATGAAATGAAAATGAAATGAAAATGAAATGAAAATGAAATGAAAATGAAATGAAAATGAAATGAAAATGAAATGAAAATGAAATGAAAATGAAATGAAAATGAAATGAAAATGAAATGAAAATGAAATGAAAATGAAATGAAAATGAAATGAAAATGAAATGAAAATGAAATGAAAATGAAATGAAAATGAAATGAAAATGAAATGAAAATGAAGTGAAAATGAAATGAAAATGAAATGAAAATGAAATGAAAATGAAATGAAAATGAAATGAAAATGAAATGAAAATGAAAATGAAATGAAAATTTTTTTCATTCTCATTTATTTAGTAAAGTACATACATAAGCATATAAAAATAATACGTGTTTCTTTTAAATGCGATCAATAATAAATTATCACAGTTTTAAGTCATTGAATCATATTTTATCTTAAGGGCAGGGTAACGTATATAATGTATTTTTTTTTCTTTTTTTTTATTTCTTTATCTAAATGAGAAACATTTCAAGTATATTGTGTGAAAATTTGAGACTGATCGGAGCTAAAACAACGAAGATGCAGCAAATTATGCAACCGTTCCTCATACATGTCTAAGTGCACGTTTAAAACTTTAAAGCGTTTTTCTCACAACTCACGTTTTCAAAGTCGGTGCCCACCGTATCTTCAAAACTACTTCATCGATTCTTTTGAAATTTTGAACACTATTTCTGTACATAATTTACGAGGTAACGCTGGAGAGTTTTTTTTTCAAATTTGTCAATATTTATAATAAACTATCCGATTTTTTTTTTTGCAAAAATCGCGTTTTTCACTTCAAAGTGTTCCCAAAAATTGAAATTTCAAAAAAACCCTGGGGAAATCGATTATCTTATGAAAATTTTTTTTTTTTTTGATTTAAGATGATGCAGCACCGACTTATCGCGGTCACCGCAACTCTACTTTTTTCTGAAACGCTGTCAAAAAAATGCAGCCATTGCCGTAACTGTCAATATTTCTACCTGAAAATTTTTCGAAATTTTCTTCAAGTGTTATACTTTGATCTACCATTGATGTCAATAAATAGATTTTAAATGTGTTGTCGAAAAAATTCACAAATATGTGCCTGTTTTTGTACGAATTAACGTTACCCTCCCCTTATCGGTCATATTTTTGATTTTAGAATAATAAATATATTAACTTATTGATAAAAGTTAAATGGCATAAGATATTGTTACGAAATTCTTGTCTCTTAGACGATAATTTCGATCTCTTACACTTTTCTGAGTTCGATCACTGGATTGTGTAACAATCAAAAACACACAAACTTATTTAATTATAAAATGGTTTATTTAAATCACAAAAGTTAATTTTTACACGTTACAATTGTTTATTTCATTAACATTCAAATTCTAATATTAATCTGACACTGTATTACTTAACTGTTTCGCTAAACTGTTCTGCTTCACTGTATAAGTTCAACTGTTCACTTATGTTGCTCAAATTCAACTGTGTACGACAGCTCAGATGACAACCTTTTATACTACAGTCATCACTTTCTCGAATAATCCAGTACCTTCTAAGTGGCGTGGAATCCACAATTATCCATAATTTACCAGTACCTTCGAAATGGCGTATCGACGTTGAGTTCACAACTATCCAGAATGTTACTATTACCCTCTAGATGGCGTTGTACGACGGCGATAATTTCTCTTTTAATACAAAAACTGCACTTGGCCGCTAGATGGTGTAAAATTATTTATACAGCCAGTGATGCTAACTAGTATCGTTTAGTTTTCTTTTGTTGGTTTTTATTACGAGAATTTTCTGGCATAAACCAAATTTCGCTACAATATATTTAAAATTTTTTATCATCAATTTCGAAATTTTTTGCAGTTCCCTTTTTTGCAATGTACATTTTTGGGAAATGAGAAAAACTCCCTGAAAAATGAGCTATCGGCAATAATTTTTAACGTTTCTCGTATGTTTTTTTTTCCAACTTTAAAGAGGAAAAAGGCAATGGATTATTTTTGAATTTTATTTCGTAAAAAGATTTTTTTAACATATTTGCAAGATTTAAGAACGGAAAATAATAGCAGAACCAATTTAAACATTTTACTCTATTTTAGATTTTGGTTACAAATTTAGGTAAAATTACACAATTTTTAGCACAAATTCTATTTACTTATTTGAATTTATCTTTTGCACTTCACTTAATTTAGAAATAAAATCACAACTTTTCTGCACAGATTCTTTTTGAATTCTTTTGCATTTCACTTTATTTTACTTACAAACGGATAAGCTAAGGCCAAATATGCAAAATTTTGAAATAATTGGAAATATTTTGGCTGCACTGATTGGATATAAAGTTTTCCATTCCTCAATTATTTACGATTGCAAAATGCTGGTCTCAGGAAAAAGAGAAATTCGAAAGAATCGTTTTCATTCGGACATTCATGATTCGGATTCATGATTAGAAATTTAAAGAGCACATAAAAGAAAAAGTCTGCAATTCAAAAAAAGTGATACAATATTAATTGCTTAAATTTTTTGCTATTATATCAAGGCCAAACAGTTTTTAGATTATATTAGTTTTTCCTAGGCCAAACTAGTTTATTCGAAGCGGGTTAGGTAAGTGGGTGGCCTTCGGCCACGACTCAGGGCTTACATACCCTCATATGTCAACATCGGCTTTGTGGCGCCCTTCGGTCGCAGTTTACTGTAATATATCTGAACATAGTACAGTGGACACTTGCATCAGAACCATTTTGCTTTCGGGTAGTTCTAATATACGACATTTTCTAATTTCTGTAAGTTTTTTCTCTCTTTGGTTTCCAGAGACAAATTATTTTTTTAAAGTTTACCAGACATATGTAGTTAGTAATTTCACTTTAACAAGCTTTCGCTTTTACTTTTCAATCAAGACTGCCCGAATATTTAAATGTGTATTAAGCATTCATATGCGTATGACCAAATATACGTATAACGAGTGCGACAAAAAAAAGTACGAGAATGGTGATTCCCTGTTTTTAGATTTATTTTGTGAAAAAAAAATTGGAAACTTCAATGTGCAAAATACTTAAAAAAAGAAAACTCTTGAATTGGAACCTCAAGTTCTAATTTTCGAGTATTCAGTGCATGACAAAATCAGGTTCTAATATATGGAAGATTATTATTCCCAAGAGTTCTAATTTGTGAGTGTCCATATTGGAAGATGTAAGCCCTGAGCCGCGGCCGAAGGCCTCTCACTTACACTAAAACATTAAAAAAAATCGGGTGTAACGCCATTTTTTTTATTCACTTTAATTTCATTTTGATTGACCGGCACAACAAGATATAATAAACCCTATAAACAGCACCGGCAGTAAGCAAGTACAAAACATTTTGTTACATATTACGCATTAAATAACATAAAAACAATTAATGTAGAGTGAAATTAAAAAATAAAAACAAAATAAAGAACAAATAAAATATTAAAGAAAATATAGAAGAAAAGCCAAGCAATGAGATAATGAGATAAGATGAATCAAAAAAAAAAAAACAATAACTAAAAAAAAAAGATGAATCAAATATAGTTCAGGTAATCTGAAATTAAAAAACTACAACGAAAGAAAGCGTTACTATAATTGCTTTTTAAATAGCACCGGAATATTGAAGGATCTTAGTCTAGTGGGTAACATGTTCCAAAGACATTGTATAAACAAGGAACTGCCTTTCAGAAGTTAAGCAGGAGTACCGAATGAAGTTAGTTTATTGTGTTCGTATGACTGAAACGAGAAAATGTAAATCGTTCAAACATGTAAGTGGGTTCTGTGGAATATATTATCTTATGCAACAGCAAAACTGTACGATAGCTCTGCATTTTATAGATAGTTATACATTTTTTTAGCATTTGGGCATTTCCGCCGAAAGGCCAACCGGTTAAAACCAGTTCAAAACGGTTAAACCACTTTTTCACAGTCATAACACAACATAATCGCATAATTTTTTTTTGAAAAAGTTGTGAAGAGAAAAAGGGACATGCATATTTTTTTTCAATAGTAGGCAGTGCCACGCCCCTAACGGAAAAAACTCTTCGACGGCTAAACTAATAGACCGATTTTGATGAAATTTTGTTAAAAGATAGATTGAATCCTAAGAAATATTATTAGGAACTCTGATTCCTTAAAGGGGGCGTAGCATCGCTCAAAATGGGAATCACGGTATCACGGCTGTGCCACTACACCAATTTTGATGAAATTTGGTATGTAGATAGATTGAAACTTGAGTAACAATATACTTTTTTTTAGTGGGCGGTGCCACGCCTCTTACAGGAAAATCGTTTTAACAGCAAAAAGACAAGTCTTATATTCTTTTAAGAAAAATATCTACTCCTCTTTTCTTTGTTAAAATTGATCACACTAGTTAATTTGATAAATATAAACATGAAATTTGTTTTCTAAAATATTGTATATATCTAAAATATTATTATTTATATAAATATTAAAGTCGTTTTGAAAAATTTCCCAATGAACCAAAATGGAAAAATATGTCTCGTTCAAATGAATTATTATGCCTTGTAAGAAAAAAAGTTAATAAGATTTCACAATCAATCGAAATCTATTAAAAAGTTATTTTTTTATATTATTCCATAACATTTTAAAATTATTTGCATTAAAAAATGTTTCCAGGTTTCGCTGACTTCTGCTTTTCTATAGATGGCCATACACTTCCGTTTTTTTTCCCCGTTCGAATGGCTTTTTTATTGCCTCTATCTTGGAACCAGTATTACGTCTGGCATCAACTTTGCCACTCAATATAGTGCTACCAAAGGGCTATTCCTTAAAGTAACAGAAAAAAATAAAAGCGTTTAGAATTTAAAAATTGTAGGCTTTTCACGTCAATAAATTTTGAAATGCAAATAAAACAAATTTATTTAATTTTTTCAGTTTTATTTGCATTTCAAAATTTATTGACCTGAAAAGCCTACAATTTTTAAATTCTAAACATAATTTTAAACTTGGTCGAACATCAACACACAAAAATAAAAGTGTTTTACTTTGACTTTTATTCCACTTTAAAAGTGTACTTCCGTCCCGTTCAACATGAGAGAAATGCCCATATATCTTCTTTTTAACCCATTTAACCCATACTCATAACGAACAATATAATTAAAAAGTACATTTAATTTGTTTCTATTCAAACTATCACAATTAACCAAGATTACACAGCCGCAAAGCAGCGCACAGTGTTATATTTTGAGAAAAAATGGACAAAATCAAATTCCCGTCGATAACAATGTTTAAAAAAAACGAGGTCGGTCTCATTCGAAAGGTGATTTCATGCTTTTTTTAGAAAAATTGTCCCGAATCGAGATCCCAGCTTTGGGCATTTCTCAGAAATGCCCAAAATATGGTCTTTTTCACTTTTAGACAGTTTTTCCCAATTTTAGTACAATTTTGACTCGTATACATATCCGATGATAATTTATTTTGAAAGTCGAGAGTATATATATATATATACATATATGTATACATATCCGATGATAATTTATTTTGAAAGTCGAGAGTATATATATATATATATATATACTCTCGACTTTCAAAATAAATTATCATCGGATATGTATACGAGTCAAAATTGTACTAAAATTGGGAAAAACTGTCTAAAAGTGAAAAAGACCATATTTTGGGCATTTCTGAGAAATGCCCAAAGCTGGGATCTCGATTCGGGACAATTTTTCTAAAAAAAGCATGAAATCACCTTTCGAATGAGACCGACCTCGTTATTTTTGGGCATTGTTATCGACGGGAATTTGATTTTGTCCATTTTTTCTCAAAATATAACAGTGTGCAGCGTATGAACAAGATATGCTTTAGCAAGAAAGTACGTATGTATGTGAAACGGTGTGAAGTACTGGGTTGTTCCTAGTACAGGAATTTTTTTTTTTTTTTTTCATTTCATTTCATTTCATTTCATTTCATTTATTTAAGTCAAATGGAACAATATCCTTACAGACTAGATTAACAATAAGAAATAAAAGTATTCCTATAATATAAGTAATATAATATAATAATATTTAGCAAATTAGGTAGAATATACAGAACTCAATAAGGACTTAAATACATATTTAGGAAGATTAAAATCTAAACCAAACGCATCATATATTGAGTTGAATTCGATTAAAGCTCTTGTGATGGGAGCATTTACAGCATAGTTAGTTCTACTATAGCCAATATGAAAAAACTCATAGTTTCGTAAGTTTCTAGCAGGAATGCTGAACCCAATAGCTTCTAGAAGAATTGAACAATCGATAGAGCCACCAATAATATCGAATACAAATAATAATGAAAGTAAACTCCTCCTACTTTCAAGACTTTTTAGATTTAAGAGCATACACCGTGACCTATAAGGTGGAACAGGTTCAGAAAAGTTCAAAGGACGCAATACCAAATCTCTCTCACATCCTAGCCAAATTTGTTTTTCTTTTTTTTTATTTATTCATAATTGTATTGCACATTAAAAATGAGTTAAATTAAAAAATTCAGTTTAAAATGAAAAGCAAATTAGATACTTATATGTATATTATTTGTCAGCTACAACTTAATAATAAAAAATCAAAAGTGAGTATAAACAAAATAAAAAGAATTTATAGATAACAGAAAGCTAATCAATTACTAAAAGTAGTTCAAATATTGGACTTAAAATAGTTACAAAGAGTTCGCTTGAAGCTGAGGCTTGCTCTAATACATTTAACATCAGCTGGTAAAGAGTTCCGCAGCCTAATGGTGCTAATAAAGAAATATCTGGATGAATTAAGATAGTTGTATCTAGGAAAAATTAGACACAACGACCTTGTTGATTGGCAAAATTGCAATATATTGAACAAATATGCAAGAGTTCGGAATTGTATGAGCTTATGCAAAAAAATAATATTGCGTATATCCAAGTAAACATTTAGGTTACAACCCAGAATGCTCCTACTTATTTCCGAAGTGTAGTCAAAACGTCTTAAACCAAAAACATATCTGGCAACATTATTAAATGCAACAGTAAGTTTGTGTAAGGACTGTGAGTCAAGCGTACTGTAAACAGAATTACTGTCTACGCCTGATATCAGTTGGAGTAAAGTTCATAGACACACGTAATTGACGCAACAGCATGTTTGTATGAGAATAATAAAGGGCCCAAAATGGAACAATGAGGAACTCCTATATTAACAGGTCTAAGAGATGATGATATATTCCCAACTACAACCTTCTGAAATCGACTTCTCAAATAGTTTGCCAAAATACTTACTGCACTATCACTAAAATTATTTATTTATTTAATAATTTCTTAGTCTATGAACATATTATTCTTATAGACTAAATAGGAAAATAGAAGAAATAAATCTAGAAACAATTCTTAAAAATAAAATTAGCATTAATTATATACAGAATTCAGTAAATTCAAAAAACAGCTTTTCGAAGCAGAAAAATCAATATCAATTGAATTGGAGATATTATTAAATTCAATTAAAGCTCTAGTAATGGGAGCATTTAGGGCATAGTTCGTTCTAACAAATCCAACAAAAAATGTATCGAAATGCCAAAGAACTCTAGCAGGAACGTTGAATGGAGCCCTTTCTAGAAGAGAAGGACAGTCAACCACACCTCGGATGATATCAAAAACAAAGGCTAATGACAGTATAGCCCTCCTGTTTTCTAGTGTTCTCAGATTTATAAGGATGTATCGAGACCTATATGAGGGGACTGGGTCATGAAAACGCAGAGGTTGAAGAGCATACCGAGTAAAAACTTTCTTTATACGTTCAATGCGATTAATATGACACGCATGATAAGGTCTCCAAAGGAAAGACGCATATTCAAGCTTAAAACGGACAAAAGAAGTATAAAGGATTTTACGTGAGTATAGATCAGAGAACTCACTACTGTTGCGTCTGACAAAAGCTAGCATGGCATATGCCTTAGATATCGTATAGTTAATGTGACTAGAGAAGGTAAACTTCGTATCAAAAACTACACCTAAATCTTTTAATTCTTTTACTGTCTTCAAGTAAGAGTTAGAAATATGGTAAGAAGTTTGAGTGACAGTTTAGTGGAATCAATGAATACATAAAACAGGCAATGTTTGGAAGTTCTCAGAAACAGCTCCGATTTTGATGATTTTTTTTTTAAAAATTTTGTTTTCTTATATTATTCAAAATAAGAAACCTTTTGGACGGCGGAAATAAGTTTTTATATTATTTAAACAATGTTTATGATATTTATTTTTTTATTATTTTTTTTTATACGGTGTTCGTTGAAAACTTTAAGAGAAATGAGATATTTATGTTTCTTATTTATATTAGTATCATAAATTGCTTAAAATTATATAAAAATGTGGCAAAAAATGCTTTAAAGAACTACTTTTATGTATTTACTCACATATACAAAAAAAAGTTTAATTTTCATTGATATTTTTTATATCGGAGATTTCTTCTTCTTCAAATGGTGGGTGGTTATCGCAGTCACTTCCACTGCAAACAATGCAGGCAGATTAGCAATGAAGGCCACTTTTTCTGCAGCCACACGCTGAACCACATCCTGTTTTGCAAAAGCAAAATATTATTTTTAAAATGTTTTCAGGTGCTGCTGGCTGCGTCATTTTGACTGGTTTCAAATGTATATCTTTCTGCCAACCCCACTCTTCAGGAGGTATTGGAGAGTCATTTTTCCATTGCTGAACTTGTAAGTAAACTCTTTTAATATGTTGCTTTGCTGCATCGTCTGTTGGAGGAAGTGAATGAAGTTGCACACTTTTATCCTTTGAAGCTAATGCTATGAAAAGTATGTATCGGAGTTCATTTAGGTTTTTGGCAATTTTAGCACCATACATTGTGAGAAACAACTAATCCCTTCATTAAAAAGTACTTCATTACTTTGCTCTTCAACCAGTAAAGTTTCAGCTGCTGCACGTAATTTCTGATCATAATTAAGAAATTTAATAAAACAATTTTTACCTTTGTTATAAAAGGCAGATGTAGTATCACATCCAGTGAATGCATGAATAAATAATAGATGCTCTTTTTCAATATTTACATATTTAATTAGCATAGTTTTTGTTGAATAAACTCGTTTTAAAGAATTATTTTTGTGTGGTTTCAAAAAAAACATTTCTTTATCATCAGGTGCTAAAATCATCAATAACACTAACACATCAATGTCCTCTACATAAAGTTTTCAACGAACACCGTATAAAAAAAAATAAAAAAATAAATATCATAAACATTGTTTAAATAATATAAAAACTTATTTCCGCCGTCCAAAAGGTTTCTCATTTTGAATAATATAAAAAAACAAAATTTTTTAAAAAAAAATCATCAAAATCGGAGCTGTTTCTGAGGACTTCCAACGAAAATGCTTTATTGACGCTACTAGTTTGACACTTCGAAAATGTGATATGGAAAAATTTATTGATATTTAAAGTTAGAAGATTACTACATTACCAAGAATTTAGTTTATCGAGTTCTATTTGAAGCACTTGAGCATCCAGTGGGCTTTTTACCACAGAATAAATCTTGAGATCATCGGCGTATAGCAGAAATTTGGCAAAAGAAAAACAGTTACTAATGTCATTGACAAATAGGACAAATAGTAAAGGCCCCAAAATACTACCCTGTAGTACGCCCGAAGATGCAACAAAAGAATTAGAGAGTACATTATCCACGACTACAACACACATACGATTACTTCAGTAGGATTTGATCCATTCCAGGAAAACAGAATGAAAACCCAAAGATCTCAATTTTTTTAGTAGGATTCCATGAGAAACCTTTGGATAAGTCTGTATATATTGCATCAACCTGGAACCCTTTTTCAAACGCAGAAATACAATCTTCGGAGTAAACCGCAAGATTAGAAACTGTAGAGCGCCCAGGTATAAAACCATGTTGATTAGGAATGATTAAGCTTTTGACAGCAAAGAACAACTTATCCTTGATGATACACTCAAAGAGCTTGAAAATGGTTGTCGGTTTGGATATCGGCCTATAATTACTCACATTATTTTTATTTCCACTCTTGAAAATGGCAGTAATAAAAGCAATTTTCCAATCGTTAATAAAGACACTCGAGGACAGAGATTTATTAAAGATAGCCGTCAAAGGATAAGCAAGAGAGGCGCAATTTTTGAGTAAAACAACAGAGTCCGTCAACGTCAGTTTTGGTAGAAGATTTAAGTCGTGCAATACCATTAATCACATCATCAAAATCCAATATCAAAGACCCAAAATCAAGTGACGATTGTAAATTAGAAAAAGAGCTAGCACCAGAATCTGCTTCAGACGTAAAATTAAAGCTTAAGAACTCAGCCAAGAGATTAGACACATCTTTTCCGGAATTTTCAGATTTATCATTAAAGAATAACGAAGTAGGAATGCTGGAGTTAGATTTTTTTAATTTAATATAGCGCCAAAAAGCTTTAGAATTGGATTTTATATTGGCTTCAAATTTTAATATGTGACTTCTATACAAGAATTTATGCAGACAATTGAAATCTTTTGAATATTTGTTGTACAAGTTTTCATTTGTTTTTTTTTGAATTTACGAAAAAATTTGTTTCTTAAATTCTTTAATATCCTTAGGCGTTTTGTATGCCAAGGCTGTTTATACTGCTTTTTTTTTTAAGAATAGGATATTTTCATTGCAGATTTTTGCAATTTTTAATCTAAAGATATCAAAGCATTTAGAAACATCGAGATCACATAGTAGAACATCCCAGTTTAAGGAAAGGAATAAATTATTCTAACAAAGAAAATTACAATTATAAATAACTACAGTAATCCCTTGTACTGCGCGGTAGTTACGTTCTGAAAAAACAGCGCGCAGGCCGAAACTGCGCACTGTGAACGCACTTTTGTATTAAATTTGGGGAATACGTTCCAAATCCTAAATTTCTTATAAAAAATTTTAATTTTATGTAGGTCCATAGTTCAAATGATGTCTTTATTAAGTGATTAGTTATATTATATAAGTTAACGACAAAAATGTTTATGCCGAAGAAATAAACATTTTTAAGTCATAAAAAAAATTCTACTCAAAAGAAAATAATTTATCGTTCATAAATTATTTTCTTTTGGTCAGAAAATCGTAAATTACTTAACCACTTAAGCAAGAACTCACAAGTGGTTACAAAATTCTTGAGAACCTCTTGTGAAATGACCCAAAACAAAATATCTA
Source organism: Tricholauxania praeusta (assembly GCA_949775025.1). Taxonomy (NCBI): domain Eukaryota; kingdom Metazoa; phylum Arthropoda; class Insecta; order Diptera; family Lauxaniidae; genus Tricholauxania; species Tricholauxania praeusta. Next base: position 106,693,828 of record OX459028.1, read on the forward strand.
CGTTGCGTCTTAAGTTAAGTGGATCGCGCGTGCATTTTTGATTTTCTCTTTACTTTCACTTTCGTTTTGGGTTCACTTGCTCTTTGAAATATCGGCGATTGCTTAGTCGCAAAGTGCCACTCTCAACTTAATGTTCATTTTGATTAAGAATTAAATAAAGTAAAAATTATAAGAAAATAAAATTAAATAAAGAAAAAAAAATATAAAATAAAATTAAATAAAGAAAAAAAATAAAATAAAATTTAAAATCAGTGAAACATTTTATTTAACTGGCGCCCAACAAGAAGAATTCTCCTAATAAAAAGTTCCTCAAAAAGAGCAACACTTCGATAGAAGTCATCCGGGAATAAATCAGCAACTTCGCTAGAAGACTGGACGTAACTTTTGACATCACTTCGGATCCCGAGTCACCTTGCATAGGACAAAAAGGAAGCCATCCAAGCATGCCGTTGCGTATGATACTGTTTTTGTAATCTTTAAAAACTATACTACAAACAAAAACAGCTACTTGAATATTAATGGAAAAAGAAAACTAAAATAATTTAGCAAAGTGAAAAAAAAAACCCAACACAATCTTAATTAAATTCCAACGAAAAGGAAGTTTATCGTAACAAATTTTATAAGCTAAAATTAAAAAATTCATAAATCATCTAATTTTAATTTTTTTTAATGTATTTTTAAACAAACTCAGATCAACGTACTTTTAATTAATTATGAAAAAATTTTTTTTTTTTACAAAATTTTATAAGCTAAAATTAAAAAAAATCATAAGTAATTCCATTTCAAATTTTTTAGAGTATTATAATTCTTAATAGAAAACGTAACAAAGTCTTAATTAAATTTCGCGGAAAAAATTTAAACAAAATTAATTTTTCTTTAATAAGCTTAAAAAAAAGGGAGAAAAAAAAAGTATATTATATTCTCCATAGCATAACATTTTGTGTAAGTGAAAATAAATCCAAACAATTTGATCAGACTACCGATATTGCAAAACCCAGTGCAACAAATTGCTTACTTACTTACTTAGATGGCCATAACAACCCGTTGTCAGGTTACTGCCGACCTCAGTAGCTCTCGTCAGGCGCCTCTGTTTTGCGCGCGCCTTCTCCAATCGTTAATGCCAACCTTGGCTATGGCTTCCTCAGCTTGGTCTATCCACCGGAGGCATGGTCTCCCTCTTCGCCGTTGACCGGGGACCTTCCCTTCGAATACCTTTTTCGCTGGAGCTTCTTTATCCATACGATGGACATGACCCAGCCAGCGTAGTCGCTGTATTGTTATACGCTTAACTATGTCAATGTCGGCGTAGAGATCATACAGCTCGTGGTTCATTCGAATGCGATAGTCGTCGCCAACTCAGACAGGACCAAAGATTTTGCGGAGAACTTTCCTCTCGAACACCCCAAGAGCGGCTGCGTCTGTTGTCGAAACCACCTCAGCGCGATAAAGAAGCACAGGTGGAATGAGCGTCTTGTAGAGTGTTAGCTTTGTCGATCGAGAGAGAGCTCTGCAACGTAATTGCTTACTGAGTCCGTAGTAGCACCTATTAGCAATTGTTATTCTCCGCTTAGTCTCCAGACTGACATCATTGTTGCTGGTTACGGCAGTGCCAAGGTAAATGAATTCTTTGACAACTTCTAATTTACAGTTGCCCGCTGTAACATGAGAGTCTAGATCCCGTGCTCTCTTGTTGTTGTTAGTAGACATCATGTATTTCGTCTTGCCCTCGTTTACCGTCAAACCCACTTTGGCTGATTCCTTTTCAATAGCAGTGAAAGCAGCAGTAACATCTCTCTTTCTCCGACCGATAATATCAATATCATCAGCGTATGCAAGGAGCTGAACACTTTTGAAGAAAATGGTGCCATTATGATGCACACCGACTTTTCGTACGATTCCCTCCATAATGAAATTGAAGAGATCGCACGAGAGCGGGTCGCCTTGTCTGAAACCTCGCTCGGTATTAAAAGTTCCGGAGAGGTCATTCCCTACCTTGACGGAGCTACACGTATTGCTCAACGTCATCCTGCAGAGCTTTATCAACTTTGCAGGTATACCGAACTCAGACATTGTTGCGTATAGGCAATTGCGCACTGAGCTATCGAAAGCAGCTTTATAATCGACGAAGAGATGGTGAGTGTCGATTTGATATTCATGGGTTTTCTCCAGGATTTAGCGTAGTGTAAAAATCTGGTCTATGGTGGATTTACCAGGTCTAAAGCCACACTGATAGGATCCGATCAGCGTTTCTGTATGCGGCTTCAATCTTTCACACAATACGATCGAGAGAATCTTATATGCGATGGTAATAAGACTGATACCCCTGTAGTTGGCGCAGATTGTCGGGTCTCCTTTCTTTATTACAGGACAAAGCACGCTGAGATTCCAATCGTCGGGTATGCTTTCCGCTAGCCATATTTTGCTGATGAGTTGATGCATGCGCCTTATCAATTCATCGCAACCAGCTTTAAACAACTCAGCTGGCAGGCCGTCAGCATCCGCTGCTTTGTTGTTTTTGAGTCGCTGAATAGCAGCTCGAACCTCTTCATGGCTAGGTGATGGTACTTCCACTGCGTTATCATTGATTGGTGGTATTGTACTGCATTCTCTCTGGGCGGAATTGGTGGAATCATCGCCCGTAAGAAAGTTGGAGAAATGCTGCCTCCATAACCTCAGTACAACAAATTGCTGCCCAACCTAATCCACCTGCTAATCCCAATGCTCTAACACCAGAAATGGAATTAGCCATCAGTAATGCAGTGCGTAGATTATGCATTACTGAATGTGCATCTATAGTGTCAACCCTAGTTAACCCAGAACAAAGAATTTGAAAAGGCCAAGGTATAGATGAGGCCCACCGGTAAAATTTAATAGATCTCGACAAAATACCAGATGTGGTAAAATGCCTCAGAGAACTTTCAGGGAACCATAGCGAATTCGCGTCTTGGGTAAAAAGTGTCGGACGCATATTAGCGCTTTATGAAGATTAAAAAGGAACCCCTAAATACTTTGGCATCTTAAATGTTATAGGAAATAAAATAGTGGGAAACGCAGATACCGCCTTAGAATCTTATAACACTCCGCTAAACTGGGAGGCCATTTCAACCTGCTTAAAAACTCACTATGTAGATAATCGCGACATAGGGACACTCGAATATCAAATGTCCACACTAGTGCAGGTTAACAACACAGTGCAACAATTTTATCAAGAAGTTTGTTCTCATCTAACACTCATACTAAACAAGGTAGCCTGTATGAATGTTAGCGCAGTGCCGTTCAACTAATGACAAAAATTTACCGTGATAAAGCTGACCTTTGTCAGAGGCCTTAAAGGAGATTTACCGAGACTTTTAGGCATGCGAGACATTAACGACCTTCCTCATGCTCTTCATTTGTGCTTAAAATTAGATAATCAAAACTTTCGTACACAGCAGGCAAATAACTTCCAAAAAAACTAACCATCAATATCCCCAAAAAGAAATCAACAAATGTCATTTTACCCAAAGTTGGCCTATTTTCCGCAAATTGCTTCAGGAAACCAATTTTTAGCTACGCAACACCAACTGCAAATTATAGAAACCAATTTTTAGCTATGGAACAACCAAACATAAACTATAAAAACCAACAATATCTTACACCACCAATACTTTACAATCATAACAACATAGTTGCTATGAATCCACAATACGCAGCTCCACCACCAAGGCCTTCTCTGCCAAAACCACCAGTCCCCATGGAGGTGGATAGATCTATGCAAACAAAAGCAATTAATTACTCAAATAGACCACAATTCACAGTTAGAAGGCCACATCCAATATCAAACCAGGTTCACCACCCCCCTCAAAAGCTTCAGCGATTAAACCAAATAGAAAGTACAAGCGCTGATGGATTACAACAACAACTTACAGAATACCATGCTAACTTGAAAACCCAAGATGAGGAATATGTCCAGGAGTATTCCGATGTTCATACAGAAGAAAACATAGAAACAGATTTTGCCGATATAATTTTTTTAAGTTAACGCAGTCTTCTTTGCCCTACTTTCAATGTAAGACAAACGAAGGCCAAATTTTAAAATTTTTGATAGACACCGGATCTAACAAAAATTACATTCAGCCATGTTTAATAAAAAAACCCCATACCCATCGGAAAAAATTTTAATGCAGATTCAGTAGCAGGAAAAATATTAATAACACATCATGCAAATATTAATCTGTTCGGACTCAACATTATTCACAAATTCTTCCTTTTGCCTCCATTAAAGTCCTTTAACGGCATACTCGGCAACGACAGTTTAAAAGCATTAAACGCCATCATTTACACAGCTAATAATTTTATGAAAATAAATGACTCCATCAAAGTTAGAATCCTAGAACAACTTTCACAAAGTGTTAATAAACTGGAAGTACAAGCAGGCCATTTAGAACCTAATCTTAAACAAAAACTCCACGTGTTATGTGAAAAATATTCAAACCTACTTCTAGAACCAGACGAAAGACTAACGTACACGTCCACAATCAAAAAAATTAATAAACCTTACCCCGGAAGCTAGGGAAGCATTTCAGAAAATTAAAGATTCACTTACATCCTCCGAAGTAATGTTGTAATATCCAGACTACAAAAAAGGGTTTGACCTAGTGACTGACGCATCCAACTACGCATTAGAAGCAGTTTTAATGCAGGATAAAAAACCTATATTATTCCTTTCAAGATCTCTGAATAAGGCAGATGAGCACTACGCAACAAATGAGAAGGAAATGCTCGCGATAGTTTGGGCTCTGAAATCTTTAAGAAATCACCTTTACAGTTCAGCATCCATAAAAATTTATACAGATCACCCGCCGTTGACATACGCGCTGAGCAATAAAAATTCAATTAGCAAACTTAAGAGATGGAAAGCAATATTGGAGGAATACAACTAGGAGCTAAAATATAAACCTGGAAGCTCAAATGTAGTTGCAGATGCCCTATCTAGACCCGTATAGGATACTCAAATTAATTCCATGACTGCTACTCGACACACCGATGAAAGCTCTTCACGGAGTTTAATTCCTTTAACGGAAGCCCCCTTAAATGTTTTCAAAAACCAGCTTATCATTACAGTAGGACAAAATAGTTCCTATAAGTTTGATATTGTCTTCCCAACATATCACCGTCATACGATAACAAAAAGTCGTACAACGACAATAATCTAATAGCTATCCTGAAAAAATATTTGAACCCGAAGACCGAAGACCATATTCTCGGAAAAATTCAAAAACTGTAACCCCCTTCATTTTACTCGATACAAAGTGCGCTACACGCGTAAATTAGTAACAGACTTAATAAACGAAATCGAACAGGAAACAGAGATCCTTAACGAATATAATCGTGCTCATAGAAACACGGAAGAAAACAAAGCTCAGTTACTGGAAAGATTCTATTTTCCACAGATGAGGGCAAAAATCTCCAAAGTTGTAAACAGTGCAAAGTTTGCAAATTGAATAAAAATGGCAGGCATCCACCCAAAATCACGCTCCAAGCCACCCCTATCCCAACATTTCCAGGCGAAATCGTTCATATAGACATCTATCATACAAACAAATAGGTAATTCTAACCGCAGTAGATAAGTTTTAAAAATTTGCCATTGCAAGAGTGGTTAATTCGAGAACTACACAGGACATTAAGGATCCGTTACGCGATATGCTCATGTATTTTGGCATCCCCAAAAAAATAGTGATTGGCAACGAGAAGTCTTTAGGATCAGCCCCTATAGTGCACATGTTACAGAATCAATATAACATCCAAATATTCAAGGCACCACCCTATATGAGTACGGTGAATGGCCAAGTAGAGCGCTTCCACTCGACCTTGTCGGAAATCATTCGCATTAAGTCGGAGAAGATTCATGATTCATTCGATGTTATTAAACAAATCAATTTTTAAATATAATTACTCAATTCATTCAACCACAAAAAGGAAACCCGTAGAAGTTTTCTTTGGAACAACCAATCCAGAGCGAATAGAACTTGAAAGGTTCGAAACTATAAATAATGTAACTGAAAACAGGAAAAAGACCTAAAATTTCATAATAAAAATAGAACAGATTTTGAAACATTTCAAATAGGAGACCCTATCTATGTGAAAATTAATAAGAGGCTCGGAAATAAGTTATTCCCACGTTATCAGGAGTAGAAAATTAAAGAAGATCAGGGAAATACTATTCTAACGCAATCCGGGAGGATAGTTCATAAAAGCCATATTAAAACCTAATCTCTCCCTTACAGAACCCTTGCCTCCCTCTCACATGGGGAGTTACAAGTCTTGGATTACTCCAATGCCCAGTTAGTGACCAAAGAGACGGGAATTGCAAAAATCCAAAATGCCACCTTTAAAATCATTCATGACATCGATCTGGGACAATATGAACCTATTCTCAGTAAAATAAAAAGGACCCTAGAGGAAGAAGTATCAGACTAGGCAGATAATTACCCTTACTTGATTCACGAAATACAGCAGATGGAAAGGGTTTTGAGAAGATTAACTCCAAGGAGAAATAAGAGATCCATAGACGCTCTGGGCACAGTATGGAAATGGGTCGCTGGTGCCCCTGACCATGAGAATTTCAAGATAATCTCTGACAAAATGAATAATGTATTGGAGAATAACAATAGGCAAGTAATCATTAATAGACTCATGGAGGAAAAATTAAATGACTTGGTCAATTGAACAAACATATAGTAGTGACCAACGCCATTAAATCATACGAGCAGGCAATAAGAGATGTATCTAATTTGCTCGAACTTAAAATTAAAATTGTCAAAGAAGAGCTTATTAATGTAGACTGCTATTCAATGGTCAAAAGCTGGGGTCATAAATTCATTCCCATCATTGTCAGATCTAGAAATAAAAATTACAAAAGATTTTTTTGAAAAGCAAACTATGCCATACGCCAATTTAATGGAGGCATTAGAGTATGGTGAAGTAAAGATCGCCACAAATGGTGTAACACTCATTTATATTATAAGTTTACCAAAAACAAACGAGGAAAATTGCAAAAATTTAATTGTAAAAGCAGTAAAAAAGAAGAATGAAGTTGTCAAAATTACTGACAATAACATAATTATGTGTAAGAACTCAACTTTTGAAATAATAACCAAATGTAAAACTTTCAGCGATATTTCAATATGCAAAGAAGAAAATTTTGTTAACATAACCCTCAGCAAGTGTTTACCAAATCTACTTAAGGAATACCCCTCGTCCTGTATCAAAACCAATGCGCAACACATACCGCGTATAGAAGAAGTTAGTCCAGGCATATTATTGCTCAATTCCTATAATGGGTCAGTACATTCACATTCAACATTCCTAATTCGATTCCATGATGCCGTCATCAAGATCGAACAGCAAACTTACGAAAATGAACAGGTATCTGTAGCTAATCCACTACCAGCGATTCTTCAATCCTCAAATATCTCAACCGGTTTCGCAGAAATTTTATCATTGAAAATGCTTAAGGAATTGCATAGCAACAATACAAAGGAAATAGGGACAGGAAAAATATCAAATACATTTTTTTGGTATAACCGGATTAATAATACTTTCTTTTACTGTAGTGGGAATCAGGTTTTTAAAACAAAGGATAGGAATGAAAACAACTCAAATAATGAATCTTAACGACAAGGAATTAAAGAATAAAATAAAAAGGGAAATTAATTCCCTAAGGGGGGAAGAGTTAACGACAAAAATGTTTATGCCGAAGAAATAAACATTTTTAGGTCATAAAAAAAATTCTACTCAAAAGAAAAGAATTTATGAACGATGGTCGGAAAATCGTAAATTACTTACTTAAGCAAGAACTCACAAGTGGTTACAAAATTCTTGAGAACCTCTTGTGAAATGACCGAAAACAAAATTACTACGTTGCGTCTTATGTTAAGTGGATCGCGCGTGCATTTTTGATTTTATCTGTACTTTCACTTTCGTTTTGGGTTCACTTGCTCTTTGAAATATCGGCGATTGTTTAGTCGCAAAGTGCCACTCTCAACTTAATGTTCATTTTGATTAAGAATAAAATAAAGTAAAAATTATAAGAAAATAGAATTAAATAAAGAAAAAAAAAATTAAACTTAAAATCAGTGGAACATTTTATTTAACTTATATAAATAAACGTAAAACATAAACAAAAATATTAATAAAAGAACAATTTTTATATTGAACTTTTTTAGTCATTTTTATTCAACAAACATGACAAAGATAACAAGTGGATCAATTTAACCTGGTAATTGGTGACATATGTTTCGGCTATTACCACGTATATATATATTTTGGTTAAGTTGTACTGAGATTCGAACACCCGACCGTACCATGCATTTTTGAATGGCGACGGCCGCTCTAACACTTGAGCTATTGGGTATGTGACCTTGATGTGTACAAAGTGCGCATTTCTTTGCATTTCGCACGAATTCTTCCATTTTTCTTGTTATCTTTCTGAATTATGTTTTTGTTGGTATGTTCAATAATGCGGCGAGATATATCTATGGTGTTAGACGTATTGACCATATATCTAATAAAAGTAAGGATCTACTTGGTTGTGGCTTAATAGAGTACTTAAATGTATGTAACTTGATTTTTTTGCACAAAATCATTCACATTAAAATCCCAGGCTACCTATTGAATAAGCTACAATTTTATCTTTCTGTAAGATCTCTTAACAACAGCAGTAGGTTCTTTTTTATAAGCACCATTAGACTGTGGAACTCACTTTCTAACTATTTAAAACAGGAATTTTTTTTAAACAGCTTCAAACGATCTAATTTTTAATTACTGTTCAATTACTGATTAGCTCTGCCTCTGATACAACTTTACTTGCTTATGCCTTATCCTTTTATATTTTCTTCTTCCTTATTTTCTTGTTTTGATCATATTTATTTATTTATGTAAGCTTATCATTTTGTAATTTAAGATTAATTATGTTCTATAAATTAAGTAATATTGCGTATGATTTATATTCCGATGAGAGCGTCCTATAGAAGACTTACTGTTCAACCAAAATTAAAAATAAATTGAAATTATTATCTGAAAATGCATTTTCAAACTATTGACCAAGTAATTGAATCATTAAACAATCGCTTCGATACTCATTCTTCTAAGTTTTTCAAATCTTTAGAAACGTTTGCGATTGGGCAAGAAGCTGATGTAAAAAATATGGAAAAATTTTATCAAGATGATTTTGATGAAGACAGGTTAGTGAATGACAAAATTATGTTCCTCGAGTGGACGAAAAAAAAATATAAAGGAAATTGAAAGTTATTGGATTTAGATGATTACTCGAATATAGAAGAGTAGTCAGGATTCGTGCCCGAATATGTACGCTTTATTCGCCTGCCCATGACATTACCGGGGTAATCGTGCACAAATGAACTCAGTTTTACTTGAGTGGCCATAACAACCCGTTACCGGGTTACGGCCGACCTCAAAAGCTCTCTCCAGGCGCCTCTGCTTCGCGCGAGCCTTCTCCAATCAGTCACTCCAAGCGTGGATACGGTTTCCTCGGCTTGGTCTTTCCATCGGAAGCATGGTCTTCCTCTTCGTCGTCGCTCAGCGGCTTCCGCATCAAACACCTTTTTCGCCGGAGCTTCTTCGTCCATACGCACAACATGTCCCAGCCAGCGCGGACGTTGGATAGTGATGCGCTTGACTATGTCAATGTCAGCGTAGAGCTCGTAGATGAGCGTCTTGTAGAGTGTCAGTTTTGTCGGGCGAGAGAGGTCTCTACTACTCAATTGCTTACTGAGACCATAGTAACACCTATTAGCAAGAGTTAGTCTTCGCTTTATCTCCAGGCTGATATCGTTTTGAGTGCTCACGGCGGTGCCAAGATAGGTGAAGTCCTTGACAACTTCGAAAGTATAGCTGTTCGCAGTAACATAGGATGCAATACGTCGCGTCTCCCTGTTTGTGGACAGCATATGCTTTGTTTTGCCCTCGTTCACCGTCAAACCCACCTTCGCTGACTCTTTTTCGATAGCAGAGAACGCAGCAGTAGAATCTCGCTTACAACGTTCAATGATATCAATATCATCGGCATATGCAAGGAGCTGGACATTTTTGTAGAAAATAGTGCCATTACGATGTACACTGTCTCTTCGCAACACCCCTTCCATCACAAAGTTGAAGAGGTTGCAGAATAGTGGATCTCCCTGTCTGAAACCTCGTTCGGTATCAAATAGTTCGGACAGGTCCCTTCCTACTCTGACGGAGCTGGCTGTGTTGCTCAACGTCATTCTGCAAAGCCGCACCAGCTTCGCAGGTATACCGAACTCAGACATGGTGGCATACAGGCAATCGCGTATCGGGCTATCGAAAACAGCTTTAAAATCGATAAAGAGATGATGGGTATCGATCTGTTTTTCGTGGGTTTTTTCCAGGATTTGACGTAGTGTGAAGATCTGGTCTATGGTGGACTTACCAGGTCTAAAACCGCACTGATAAGGCCCAATCAGTGTGTTGGCAAACGGCTTAAGTCTTTCACATAGTACAGTCGACAGGACCTTGTAACAGATGGCAAGAAGACTGATTCCCCGGTAGTTAGCGCAGATTGTCGGGTCACCTTTCTTCAGTACAGGACAAAGGACACTGAGATTCCAATCGTCGGGCATCATTTATATTAGCCATATTTTGCAGATGAGTTGGTGAATATACCCTATCAGCTCATTGCCGCCGGTCTTGAACAATTCAGCACGCAGGCCATCGGCACCAGCCGCTTTGTTGTTCTTGAGTCGTTGGATCACAACTCGTACCGCGTCATGGCTAGGTGGTGGTACGTCCACACCATCGTCGTTGATTGGTGGCATCGGGTTAATTTCTCCAAAGGCGGGATTGGTGGAGTCATCGCAAGCAAGCAGCTTGGAAAAGTGTTCCCTCCATAATCTCAGTGCACCCTGCGTATCCGTAACCAGATTTCCATGTTCATCTTTACAGGTACATGCTCCGGGCTTGAAACCTTGGGTCAGACGCTTGACTTGTTGGTAAAATTTTTGAGCATCATTCCTGCCCCGTTACACTTCGAGTTTCTCACGCTCGTGCCTTTCCTGCTCTCGTTTCTTGCGTCTGAAAAGGCGCCTCTCATTTTTTCTCTTTTCCCGGTAGTTTTCGTGAACGGCTTGCGTTGCTGCTTACTGCAGGGCTCTTTTGTAGGCTGCGTTTTTCACTGCAGTAGCTTCGCGACACTCCTGGTCATACCATTGATTTCGCGGAAGTGGGTGTCGGAAACCAATGATTTCCTCAGCGGCAGAGCGCATGGAGCGGGATATATGCGCCCAAAGTCCACCGGCATCATCGGGTAGAGAGTCAGGTTGAAGGAGCAGTTCTGAGAGGTGAGCGGAATAGGCTTCGGACGTCCGATGTGATTGCAGCTTAGCGACGTCCAGCTTTCGTTGCGTACCAGAGCGTACATCCTTTGCATTTTACAGTCGCATGCGTATCTTGGCTGCAACAAGATAATGATCGGAGTCAATATTGACTCCCCGGAACGTACAATCATCTAGCACTCTGGAAGCATGTCTTCCGTTGATCACAACATGATCGATTTGGTTGCGTGTTTTTTGATCAGGGGACAGCCAGGTGGCCTTGTGGATATAGAGGTGTTGAAATCTGGTGCTACTTACTACCATGTTTAGCGCCGCGGCGAAGTCGATCAGCCGTAGACCGTTGTTTGAGGTGGTCTCGTGAAGGCTGAACTGACCGACAGTGGGGCCAAATATAATTTCGAAAAACTGCTTCCTAAAAATTCATTATTTAACTTAACTTATATGCTTCAGGTTGGCTTAAAAAATAATGCTGCTGGAAGCCTCAACGTCGGCTTCTAGACTTTTTCTGGATTAGCTAGAGAGATCCTTGTTAAAACAAATAAAATTATTTAGGTTGAACTTCAAATTAACATTGATTTGTTTTCCGATCTGTGTCGGTTAATACAGTTCACTAAACTAAACTGAACAATGTTTGATATGAAACCTCCACACCTAAAATAATTACCTAATTCTAACTTACAATTATGCTGCGTCTGCGATCCCACGGTGGACTCAGGTGAACGAACTGATTTGCTGGTTGCGCGTGCATACGTAGGCCTGTCGTCAGCATTTTTGTACTGCATACCTGGGAACGCAATGTGATAACTCCTCCCTCCTAAAATATCTGCGTCACGCAGATGAATCTCAAATGGGTGGACAATGGAAGGACTTCGGATTGGTTTGGTACCGGGTTTATGACTGCTATCTGGATTTCTCGTAGCTGAACGGCAGGGATGTCAATTTTTCCCGTAATTTTTCTCCACAGGATATATGCGACAGCGGCTATAAATGTTAAGGTTAGAGGCATCAGAAGCGAGGGAAAAATTCAGCTTCCCAATCAATCTTTTGACATGACCAACATTTTTTAGGCTGAGGTCATGGACATAAGTATTCCAGGTTCACTTTCGTTCCCCGTTTTGTAATGTTGGAGAGCACTGACGGAAGTTCTTGAAGAATAGAAAGCGTCCTGCTAGAGAAAGTACGGTTCTGCAGATGAATCGTCTCATTGTTGAACTGAAGAATGTATGACCCATTTTGTCACATTATTGGCGCTGATCTCTCCACAGAAATTTGTAAGAAAAATAGTGTTTTCATTTATCATTTCAGAAATTACCTCATTGTTCGTCTTGTAGTGGCAGGTAGCCTGTCCACCTTTGAGGATCCTTGGCAAACAATCATCTTCAGGTCGGCTGCTTGGCAGATAGTAGAATTGCTTATGGAAATGCAATTCCCTTTCACGCCATAAGTTTCGTTTTGATTCGCCAGCATCTTTGCAAACTTAAGATCGATCTGTTTTCCCTCGTTGATAGTGGCTCGTGTTATCAGCAGGTGGTATTTTTCATCCTTTAACTTTGACATTGAAAGAACATAAAGTAGAAGGAATCCGCTGGTAATAATTGAAGGTTTCCCGTACTCAATAGCTTCTATTGCGTTTTGATATGGAAGAGTCTCTACTTCGGCTAGACTTTTGGTTAATTTCTTCCATGTCAAAAAGGTTGGTATTCACAATTCCTTTATTTGCCATCTGGCATGCTCGTACAATTTCTCCAATCTCTTCCTTCAATAACAATGCTTTATTAATTGCATCTTGTTCAGCTTGGCCCGCCTCCATTTCCTTTGATATGACGTTAACACTGTTGATAATGTGATTAATTTTCTGGATGACTTCTTTTGTCGCGTCAAAAAGCCTGTTGTTTATTTTATATTGTTGATTGCTATTTTCGATAATTTCTTCTTGGCTTTGCAAAATTGTATCCCAGTCGGTTGCATCTGGATTCCCAGGTACCCATTTCCAAGCGGATCCAATCCAATTTATTGACCGTGGTTTTCTCGCCCTGGTAGCTCGTAGTTCACTTAAGCGCTCAGCCATTTGAGTTACATGAAACTTGAGGATCAGCCCCTTCTGCTTGTTCTTGAAATTTGTTGCAGCCAAACTTTTCATTTCCGCTAGAATATCATTATAGCGCTCCAGGTCTATGACATGCACTAATTTGAAACTGCCGCTTACAACCCAGCCATTACCTTCTCTTATGGATATGATGGAAGCCTTGTATTTGATGGCGTGGAAGCCATGCACCGCAGCAACTAGTAATCTGTAATATGATTACATTTAACATTAAATTTTCTTAATCCTAGTTCTAATAAGCTATTTTTAATAGCTATAAACTCATCTTATATTATGAATAATTAATTAGACATGAGAAAATTCAAGACTTCATTAAACCTAGAGTAAAAATATTAATAGTGAAAATGAAATGTTTTTGTTTTTTCTAATTTAAGATAAAATTTAGTTTAAAATTATTCTTATTTTTACTAGGTGTGGTGTGGGGGTTTTTTTTTTTTTTTTCTTTGCCAAGACTGCAACTGTAAAGAAGAATAAAATTTTAATGATTTTCACATAACTTTATGTATTTTTAATATGTGACTTATGAAACTTTTTCCCTGTTACCGTAGTTATTGTTACCCTATTGTCTTCACCCACAGTTTCCTTTTTATACAGGGCCTTCTGTTTTCCTTTGATCTGCTTATTTGCCACATAAATAACGTCACCTGGATTGTAAATTTAAGGTTCCATTTTTCCTTTGTTAACTCTTATGTTCCTAAGTTACTGATTCCGTTCGATTTCGGCCCTTACATCGCCGTGCAGTTTTTCACGGGAATTCACCAAATTCTGGTAGTTTATTCTTTGGGTTCTATTAAAAAATATATCGCTTGGTTTTCTATTAATCACCGAATAAAAGGAATTATTGTACTTATCTACCGCTATATGGAGAAGTTCTTTAGGATTAATATTTCTCATTTCCTTGTCAAGACAGCGGTAGATTTCTATTATGGTCGAATGAAGCCTTTCCACTTGCCCATTTACTTCGCTTTTCTGCGTTGGGGTTTGATGGAGCTCAATCCCCAATGCTGTAATATAATTTGAAATTAAAGGGCTCAAAAAGCTTCGTTCATTGTCAATGCCGATCATTTTTGGTGCCGTAAAATAATGTACGATTTTGGTGAGTTTTTCACGTAAATGTAATGCAGATTTGTTGTTAATGTGAAAAAATTTTGCGAATTTCGAAAATTTGTCGATATAACTTAAAAATTTTTGACCCCGAATCTCAAAAATATCGACATGAAGGATTTCGCATGGATACTGTGGTGTGGGAGTCTCCTGTAGCTTTGGCCTGGCGGGATGTCTTTCGTACTTATTGAGACGGCAAATTTAACAATTTTTCGTAAACCTAGTAATTAAACTGTTCATACTAGGAAAGTAAAACTTTTCTAGAATTTGCTGCCTATTTTCCTTGGCATTCCTGTGTGCCCTTTTATGCTCCTCCTCAATAATGCTACCAACTATCTCCGGATTAGTTACATCCTCAACCAGTCCTTGAGTAATGCGAATTTTGTATTTTGTAAAATGATTCAAATAAACTTCTTGGAGCAGTTGTAGACATGGCTCTTGGATTTTGATGCCATTGATTACGCCCGGGTTCAATACATTCTTCAAAAAATTAAACATTTCATCCCTACCTTGGTAACTTGTAGTTATGAAGTGACGATTGTAGCCAGGATGTGGTTGTATCATACTCTGCAGATCTCTCCCTTTTTTAATAATAATTTGGTTTCTGAAAACATTCAAAGGTGCTTCTACGTAAGGAATAAGATCAGTATTGTCTTGTTCCGCACTGTGCATAGTACCCTCGCTTTCGTTTTCAGTTCCCAAGTGACTTGATTGACTAGGCATATGATTAACTTCTGATTTTAGACGCGAAAGAGCATCAGCCACAAAGTTTGATTTACCAGGAGTGTAAACCAACTCGTAGTTGTACTCTTCTATACGTGCTTTCCAACGCTTAAGTTTCGGATTATAATTTCTATTTCCTAATGCGAAAGTTAAGGGTTGGTGGTCGGTGAAAATTTTTATTTTCTTTGCGCCGTATAGATAGTTCCTCAGGTTGTCCAACGCCCATACGATCGCCAGCATTTCCTTTTCATTTGTCGCATAATTTTCTTCAGTGCGATTTAACGAACGGGAGATATAGGCTATTGGTATCTCTTTGCCATGCTCCCCCTGAGAAAGGACAGCCCCGATGGTATAGTTGGATGCGTCAGTGGTCAAATTAAATGGCTTGTCAAATTCGGAAAAAGTAAGTACTTCCGATGAAGTAAGGAGTTTTTTTAGGCTACTAAATGCCAGAAGGGCTTCATCATCGAGATGAATTTTCACATTTCTTGACTGATTGGCCTTTACATGAGCAAACTCACCACGTGTCAAATTGGTGAGTGGTTTTGCGATTTTTGTATGATGTAAGACCCAAAAATCTTTTTTGTTCCTTTAAGTTTTAGGGAGGAAGAATGCCCTCAATGGCTTGAATCTTTTTTTGATCGGGGCGAATGCCATCGGTTGTGACTATGTACCCCAGAATTTCGACAGATCTTTCCATAAAATGTTTTTTTTCTAAATTTACCCTAAGACCTGATTCCTGCAGCCCTTGGAATACCGTTTCTATGTCGTTCAGATGATCATGTTCAGTTTTGCTAAATATGATTATGTCGTCAATATAGACATAAAATATTTTCCCAATAAATTCTTTCAGAACGTCATCTATCATTCGCTGAAAGATGGCAGGGGCGTTCTTTAGCCCAAACGGCATTCTCAAAAACTCGTATTTACCATTTAATGTGGAAAAGGCTGTTTTCTTAATATCTCTGTCTCTCATCAGAATTTGATGAAAACCGGAGGTGAGATCTATAGTTGTGAAGAACTTTGTATTCCCTAATCGCGCAAGTGTACAATTTATGTCAGAAATTGGGTACGTATCTGCAATAGTCACCGCATTTAGTCTTTTAAAATCGATGACCATTCTATACTGCTTTTCCCCATTAGGCTTTGGCTTTTTCGCAACCACCAATATGGGCGAGTTGTAAGGACTTTTGGACGGGCGGATAACTCCCGACGACAGGAGTTCTTGTACCTGTCTATCCACTTCATCCTTCATGCTAACCGGATATGGATAACTTTTCATATAAATGGGCTCATCCGTATTTGTTCGGATCTCAGCCCTCACTGTCGTATTTACAACTTCATGTTCATTAATGGGCCCAAAGAGTTTATCGAATTTAGCGATTAGTTGTTTTAGATGAAATTTTTTTTTATCACAAAGTCCTTTTTCAATCAAAAAATGTATGTCTTCTGAAATTTTGGCTTTGAGAGGAATTTTAATATCTGGCTTAAGTGTTAGAATATTTAATTTGCGGTCGATTACCGCCTCAACTTCTTTCAAGGTGTCATCACCTATAATTCCGTGGAATGTCGTGAGGCCTGGCAAAACATAAAATGTAACAAGAGTGTTGTCGCCAGCTTTTTCAAAAAATCTGTTGTGTATTCTAGGTAAGGAACGCTGGAAAGGCGTCTGTCATAAAATTTCCCTCCGGTTGTTGTTCCTCCCTAGGCTCATCATCTTGTCCCTCTGCAGTCTGAATGTTATTCAACCTTTGATGTTTCGAATGACTCTGCAAGTCGATGATCGTCTCTTGTAACGATTATCGTATGGTCGATTATTGAAGGTTGTCCTTCTGGACTGGAATGATCCTTCAGGTTCCTTTTTGGCATGATTCTCATGTTCCGTAGGCCTTGCCGATGGTCGATTTGAGGGCCCAGCGTTGTCAGTGTATGGAAGCCGTGGGGTTAACCGATTTCCAGTGAATGGATCAAAATTTCTTTGCGATGGTCTTGAATCGTTATAAAAGTTCTTATTTATGGGTACTGTTACTCTATTTTGAACGTTAGGATGAACAATATTGTTACGCAACGTCAAATTTTGGAGCTCCAAGCAAGCGGAATAGGCTTCTGGAAGCGTTTTCGGTTTTTGGATGATAAGCATCCGAGAAATGTCAGTGTTAATACCACGAATGAAAACGTCTAGAGCGCGGTTCCTGTAAGATTCTAACAAGACTTCTACAGTTTCTTGTGAATATGTTTCCGATTTTATTTTATTAACGATAAGGGAAAACTGATGCTTCACAGTTGCGTAGAACTCATAAATTTTTACCCCTTTTTGTAAAAGCTGCGCGAGCTGGTGCTCAAGTGTTTTTAGGTCTCGTTTATCTGCATAATGCAGCGAAAGGACACGTTTGATCTCACCCCAATCTTTATTGAAGATGTTATATGATACTAAGGCCGTATCAGCGTTCCCCCTGATTTTTTGTCGTATGTGTTGGAGGATCGCTCTATAAATGGGTTTGGCACGAACAATTTCAAAATCCCCTAGAATGGATTCGACGTTGTGTATCCAGGACACATAGTGTACCGGATTTCCATCAAAGACTTGCAGCTCTTTAACACAATCCGGGAGCTTACCAATTTCCTTGAGTTCAGCTTCAGTCCTTGGAACACATAATGAAACTGAAGTAACACCGAAAGTAGCTGACTCGCTGACAGCCTGGCTCTCTACTTCATTGATACGCCCCTCAGTTCTACTAAGCCGACTGTCGAGTCCTTTCAGTAGATCCAGAATATTCACTGCTGAGATCAAATCCGTCAAGGATTTCTTTATTTCATCCATGTCGTCAATAACGTTCTTGGAACGAAGGTGGTACATTCACCTGAACCTATCCTTAAAAAAAGCTGCTCAATGGAAAAAATATGAAGTGCACTTCTATTTTAATTTTTAGCTTTGCCAGAATTCCGAAAAATTTTCCTTTTTTCCTATGTAAGGAATTGGCTTCTATTTATTTAGTTTGCTAAATTTTCTTTTATTTTTATTCAATGGACTGGATTGTCCTTTGGGGATTCACAGCGTCAATGTATAAATAAACTAAAATGTAATCGTACTTTTAATACACTGGATTGTCCCTCGAGGATTCGCAGAGTCACTGTGCAATTTAACTTTTTGTTCTAATTTGGTTGAATTTCAATTTTTTTATTTTTTATTATTTCTTTTTTTTCGACTTTCTATGGTCTTACTGTTTCTTATTTCTTTTTATAGTATTTCACATTTGGTTAAAATTTCTCTTACCCAATCAGGATCGTCTCAGCCACTCCGTGGTGAACCGGCATTTGAAGGATCGTGTTGCTCCTCTTTTGTCCAAAACGTTTATAATTGTAAGCGACCTAGTAAGGCAAAAGTGTTCTTCCTGACCTGGACTTCAGCTTCTGTTAATCTCCTTGATAAAAGGATCAAGTCTGGTTCTTATGTTAACGGAACTTAACCCTTGTTTTTTTGTAATAAAAGATTAATTCTGGTTCTTATGTTAACGGAATTTAACCCTTGTTTTTCTTGTAATAAAAGATTAAATCTGGTTCTTATGTTAACGGAATTTAACCCTTTTTTTTCACTTTTATTTTTTTATAATTAAACAGCAAGAAAGTCCTGGTCCTTAGCCGGTTGCTGCCTCGGGCGCCACTTAACTTATTAGCTTCAGGGTGGTTTAAAAAATAGTGTTGCTAGAAGCCTCAACGTCGCACATACTGGTATTTGAATAATTTAGCCGGCCAAAAGTAATTTTTCTAAACTCAAAGTTGGAAGATAAAAAATATAATTTGAAATTTTTAATCGAACTTTACAGTCAATTGCAGTAACCAATGTTCTTGTGAAATTTCACAAATCGGTTAATGCTTTTAAACAAACATGACAAAGACAACAAATGGAACAATTTAACCTGGTAATTGGTGACATATGTTTCGGCTATTACCACATATATACACATATTCATATGTATATACATAGCCTCATCAGACCAGTTTTGGTTAATTTGTAATGTGATTCGAACCCCCGACCATTCCATGAATTATATGTGGACGGCCGCTCTAACACTTGAGCCTAAAACCTAAGAATAAAAACCGGAAGAATACGTCCAACAATTATTCGGAGAATAAGTGGCGGAAGCCCGAAATTCGAAATAATAAAGCTACATCATATAGCAAGTCCTTAAACCGATGGTTTAACAAAGCTATGCAGCAAACGAGAAATGACAATAAAGTTACAACAGATGGCGCAATCGCATAATATAAAATTGCACTTTGTGTATGTCGTTCAGCACAACCTCCGTGGCTCAAGTGTTAGAGCGGCCGTCCACATATAATTCATGGAATGGTCGGGGGTTCGAATCACATTACAAATTAACCAAAACTGGTCTGAAGAGGCTATGTATATACATATGAATATGTGTATATATGTGGTAATAGCCGAAACATATGTCACCAATTACCAGGTTAAATTGTTCCATTTGTTGTCTTTGTCATGTTTGTTTAAAAGCATTAACCGATTTGTGAAATTTCACAAGAACATTGGTTACTGCAATTGACTGTAAAGTTCGATTAAAAATTTCAAATTAATTAATAACATTCAGTCGACTAAAACAAATTAAAAAAGATAAAAAATATATATACAATGCAGCCAGATATATTTGTGGCTCAACCTTACTGTTCGTTTGCTGTCATTCCCAACCAGTAACAGTCAAAGTCAGTCCAAATTCGAGCGTCAAAAAAGTACTTTTAAATATTTTTTGCTTTTACATATTGATCTTGAGATCTGGTTTCTCATAGACTTTTTTCGATGTATTTTGGGGCGTGGATTCCAAAAATGGCAACCATTTTTTTTTTCTTAAGAATCGTTTTCGAGATATCCCCAAAAAACCCATTTTTCGGCACTTTTTTCATTTATTTGACTATATCTCCATAAACTTTTTTTCGACTCAAAAACGATTTTCAGCATTCGAAAGATATTTGTATTCCCTTTCTAACGATATGCTGTTTGCTTGAATCGGATAAGATTTGATGGAGTTACAAGCGCGCTCAATGTCCAAAAAAACTGACTTTTTTGGTCTTTTTTGAAAATTACTCAATTTCAATTGCTCCATTTGAATGAAAAATTTTTTGTTTTTCATATTTTTAAAATTTTTAATGAAAGACTATTCTTTTGCAAATATTTTAAGTATAATTTTGCGAAAATCGGACAAAAAATGTAGAAGTTATTCGAAAAAACAGTAAAAAACTTGAAATAAAATTAAACGAAAATACATACGATTGTGTTTGTGTGTGGTTCTTTACTTTTATTCTGCGTTTCTTTTTAAATAAAAAACGTATGGGTCATTCCATCTATAATTTGCTTTTTTTACCCTGACGTGTTTTAAATTGGCTGAAAATTTTTTGAGTGGTTAAGGCATTATCTAAAATATAGAAAAATATTATATCAAACTTTTTCGACCATTAGTTTTGATAAAAAAATTAATTTCTTACCTCTGTTCAGAGCCGCTCGTAAATAACACAAAAACTTGAATGATGAATATTAAAAAACAAACACAATTCAAGTTAGCTCTTATATTTTTTTTAGGTAGCTGTGTACTAGCAGATGACAAAGAAACTCCAATTCTGTAAAAATTAACGCCTAAGCGTTATATATACACTGAAAGAAAAAAAAATTACGTTTCAGGAAAACATCGATTTCTCAAATACTTCAGAATCGATTTCAGTTTTTTTAGGCTCAAAATGTTCAGAACATATAGGAGTACCATCCTTTAAACTTTCGTTCATGTTTTTGCACCCTATTTGATTTGACAAGCATTTTAGTGAAGATTTATGAAACTTAAAAATAAAATTTGGGTATTCCATTGATACTTGTGTTAATTTTTCGAGGTTTTTTGTAATTTTTATAATTTTTTCAGACTTTCGAAATCTTCAGCTTTTTTCAATTTTTAAAAGTTTTTCAATTTTTTTAGTTTTCTATTTTTTTGAAAATTTCAAAAATTTAAGAAATATTTAAAATTTTAAAAATAGAAAAATTGGCATAGATTGAAAAAAGCTGAGTTTCTCAAAATGTTCAAAACATATACGAGTACCATCCCTGAAAGTTTCATTTATGGTTTTGCACCCTATTTGATTTGACAAGCATTTTAGTAAAGATTGATGAAACTTAAAAATAAAATTTGGGTATTCCATTGATACTTGTGTTAATTTTTCGAGGTTTTTTGTAATTTTTATAATTTTTTCAGACTTTCGAAATCTTCAGCTTTTTTCAATTTCTAAAAGTTTTTAAATTTTTTTAAGTTTTCTTTTTTTTTGAAAATTTCAAAAATTTAAGAAATATTAAAAATGAAAAAATTGGCTTAAAATGTAAAACTTAACTATTTTCAATTTATGCCAGTTTTTGAAATTTTCCATTTTTAAAATTTCAATCAATGGAAGATCCAAATTTTATTTTTAAGTTTCATCAATCTTTACTAAAATGCTTGTCAAATCAAATAGGGTGCAAAACCATAAATGAAACTTTCAGGGATGGTACTCCTATATGTTTTGAACATTTTGAGAAACTCATCTTCTTTCAATCTATGCCAATTTTTGAAATTGTTCTATTTTTAAAATTTTAAATATTTCTTAAATTTTTGAAATTTTCAAAAAATAGAAAACTTAAAAAAATTGAAAAACTTTTAAAAATTGAAAAAATGTGAAGATTTCGAAAGTCTGAAAAAATTATAAAAATTACAAAAACACATCGAAAAATTAACACAAGTATCAATGGAATACCCAAATCTAATTTTTAAGTTTCATAAATCTTCACTAAAATGCTTGTCAAATCAAATAGGGTGCAAAAACATGAACGAAAGTTTAAAGGATGGTACTCCTATATGTTCTGAACATTTTGAGCCTAAAAAAACTGAAATCGATTTGGAGTATTTGAGAAATTGATGTTTTCCTGAAACGTAAATTTTTTTTTCTTTCAGTGTATATATAACGCTTAGGCGTTAATTTTTCCAAACATGCAGTTTTTTTGTCATCTACTAGTACACAGCTAACCTAAAAATATTATGAAAGCGAATTTGAATTGTGTTTGTTTTTTAATATTCATCATTCAAGTTTTTGTGTTATTTACGAGCGGCTCTGAACAGAGGTAAGAAATTAATTTTTTTATCAAAACTAATGGTCGAAAAAGTTTGATATAATATTTTTCTATATTTTAGATAATGCCTTAATCACTCAAAAAACTTTCAGCCAATTTAAAACACGTAAGGGTAAAAAAGCAAATTATAGATGGAACGACCCGTATGTATTTTCGTTTAATTTTATTGCAAGTTTTTTACTGTTTTTTCGAATAACTTTTACATTTTTTGTCCGATTTTTTCAAAATATACTTAAAATATTTGCAAAAAAATAGTCTTTCATTAAAAATTTTAAAAATATGAAAAAGAAAAAATTTTTCATTCAAATGGAGCAATTGAAATTGAGTGATTATCAAAAAAGACCAAAAAAGTCAGTTTTTTGGACTTTCAGCGCTTGTAACTCCATCAAATCTTATCCGATTCAAGCAAAGAGCATATCGTCCGAAAGGGAATACAAATATCTTTCGAATGCTGAAAAATGTTTTTGTGTCAAAAAAAAATTTATGGAGATATAGTCAAATAAATGAAAAAAGTTCCGAAAAATGGGGTTTTTGGGGATATCTCGAAAACGATTTTTAAGAAAAAAAAAAAAATAGTTGCCATTTTTGGAATCTACGCCCCAAAATACATCGAAAAAAGTCTATGAGAAACCAGATCTTTTTTCTTGTAAACTAGTGTAATCAATAAAAATAAAGTTCGAAATGCTCCAATTTTTCAACTTCAGCGATTTTAAGTCCAGTACTTTAAGAAATAGATATTTCTACTTTTTTCTCATTAGGCACGCCCAATAAAGAAGCAAAAAAATTTTAAAACCCTTTCTCAGGATTCACTTTATCTCCATAGCAAATTTCATCAAAATGGGTCCATTAGTTTAGACGTGGAAACGTGTTTTTTTTACGGCAGCTAGTTTGGCCTCTAGAATCAGTCTCTTTTATAATCCTAATTATAAATTTTCACAGAAGACATCACTGCTTTATCATTACACACCAGCAAACAAACATTTTGAATCAATTTTCATTTCAAAATAATTTTGGCCAGCTAATTGAGTTAAATACCTATATGTGCGTCGGCTTCTAGACTTCTTCTGGAACTGCTAGAGAGATCCTTGTTAAAACAAATAAAATTATTTAGGTTGAACTTCAAATTAACATTTATTTGTTTTCCGATCTGTGTCGGTTAATAAACTTCACTAAACTGAACTGAACAATGTTTGATATGAAACCTCCACACCTAAAATAATTACCTAATTCTAGCTTACAATTATGCTGCGTCTGCGATCCCACGGTGTACTCAGGTGAACGAACTGGTGTGCTGGTTGCGCGTGCATACGTAGACCTGTCGTCAACATTTTTGTACTGCATACCTGGGAACGCAACGTGATAACTTTCATATTACGTAAATTTTTGGAAGTCCACAACTTGACAACTAAGCTTTATACAAAAAAAAAAAAAATTAAATGTTTACACCTTCTAGAAGTACAATTAAGCCGAATATGAACAAATTTCTAAATCTCATTTTTTTTTGACTTGTCCGCTTTGCCTGAAATGCCCCATATGTTGTCTTTAAACTGACATTATCAAATGATATATTCACTTGACTCTCTCCATAAACCGTTAACAATATATCTCCAACATTGCATTTCTGCTGCCTAAGGATCGTTCATTTAGTACAGCACAAATGACAAAAACAACAAATTTTTATTTTAATTTTTTATTATTTAATACGAAGTGGTTTCACCATTTGATATGGTGCATTCAAATATCCTTTTTCGCATGGAGTGTGCTTAATTTTGTACCAGTTGAGCGTCGAGAGCCTTCCACTCTTCAAATATGGCTATTTTTAATCCAGCAACACTTGAAAACTGTCGTTCAACAGCATATATTCGACTGACTCCCCCAAATGTTCTCAATTGAATTCAAGTCAGGAGAACAAGCTAGCCATTCCAAAACGTTAACATTGTTCACTTCTAGCCACTCTTATGTTTACTTGGAAGGCTCTCGACGCTCAACTGGTACAAAATTAAGCACACACCATGCGAAACAGGATATTTGAATGCACCAAATCAAATGGTGGAACCTCTTCGTATTAAATAATAAAAAATAAAAATAAAAATTTGTTGTTTTTGTTGGAAAAATTGACTTTAAGTCATTTGTGCCATACTAAATGAACGATTCTTAGGCAGCAAAAATGCAATGTTGAAGATATTGTTAACGGTTTATGGAGAGAGTCAAGTGAATAAACATTTGATAATGTCACTTTAAAGAAAACATTTGGGGCATTTCAGGCAAAGCGGACAAGGCAAAAAAAAAATGAGATATAGATATTTGTTCATATTCGGCTTAATTGTACTTCTAGAAGATGTAAACACTTATTTTTTTTTTGTATAAAGCTTAGTTGTCAAGTTGTGGACTTCCAAAAATTGACGTAATATGAATAATGAATTTTTCGGAAGCAGTTTTTCGAACTTAACAAAATTTCAATAAAATATGAAATATTGTGGTTTCAATAGGAAATTTACTGCTCTTTTCAATCATGAAATCAGATTGTAAATTTGACTTTTTTTTCTTGTGGAAAACCGGAAGTGAACATTTGATATCAGAATTGAAATAATTTCGACATATTTTATTTTTTTTATTTTAACTTTAAAATAAAGCATAAAATATACCGGTAATATGCTAAAAATTTTTTAACGTGATTTGCAATAGTTTTCGAGATATATGAATTTAAGTGCATAGGTGCCGCACTTTGTATGGGACGTGGCACTTTCTTAAGTACTTTAATTTATATATCTCCTTAACTAATAACGATCACGTTAAAATTTTTTTTGTGAAACATCTATATACTTAAGGCTTTTTTAAAAATAAAATATTTAAAAAATATTATGTCGAAGTCACTGTAAATTTGATTTAAAATGTTTACTTCCGGTTTTCCATACATAAAAAAATTTAAAATTCAAATTTGACTTAAAAAATAAAAAGAGCTTCCTTTTTACTAGTTAAATCAATATTGTTTATATCTTATTATAAATTCCCTGATTCCAATAACAGCGTTCAAAAATTACGGTCCATAAACTTCGCCAATTCTTCAGAATCCCATAACTCGGCAATTAAGTCTCATACGCAAAAAAAAATTATGTGTACACATTTATGTCTACTAGATGTATAACCAACCGGAATATAAACAAATTTCACGACCTCACTTTATTTTCATTGCCCGCTTAGCCTGAAATGTTCCATATATAAGCACAAAATGTACCAGTATGAGCGTCTAAAGTTTAATATCCAACATGCTATAGCACATTTTCTTAAAATACATAAATAGTGCTATCGTTTATGAACGCAGTGTATTTCAAGTCTCTGTTAATTAAGGAAGAAACCGTTGGACTTTTTAATATTGAAATCTAGCAAATTAATGAGTTATTCGCAAAAATAAAACTTAAGCGGTTTTTCCACACGAGACAATTCAACTTAGTAGAACCAATTTTCAAATAAGCTATTTTTCCAAAATTAATTTGAGAATTGAATTGATTTGAATTTGTCAAACATAAATATGTCCACATAAGTTGTTATTCCAAATAACTTCTAATGTAATCCAATTATTTATAGCATGGAAAAAACGCTTATATCGACGTAAGCTGATTTGACGTTGCCTGTTACTGAGTATTCAAGCTTTTTTTTTTAAAACAGCTTATACTGCTTTAAGCTCTTATTCCCCAGCACAATTTTAAATACCTTAAGTCATAAGAACACTCAAACTATTATTCAAAATTAGATTATACGTTTAAAAGAGATAAATCAAAGTTCCTCCTTCCGGAACTTCCCAAAAAATCATCCAATATGCTTCAAAGTGAAGTGCAAGTGAATAAATACAAAGTTCTTATGTGTTCATTTATTGTCTATGTTTATCTTTATTGCCGATAAGATAGGTGTAACTTACAGTCACAAATCACCATCCCCTCCAACCCCAGTCAAAGGAATCCCACCCCTCCCCTCTCCTAAGCATCCGTCGTCACTCGACACTCGAGTCTTATATGTTCTGCCGGCTCTGTTCAGAAGAGGCCCAGGAATCCAATAATAAGATCTTTAGGAAAGATATATCCTCTAATAGTAGAATGACGGACAGACAATCGACAAATATAGATATAATGCATCACCTAATGATATCATCAGATCCATTTATTAGTTCCTTGCGTATAAAAGAAAAAACAAAGTCAAAGAAATTATCAATAGAAGTTCAAAATATGATGTAATAGTATAAATGTCATTTTTAATAAAATATATTTTATGTATAATAAAATTAAATTTTAAAATTTAAATAAAAAAAAAACAATAAAAATATGTAAAAAAAAAATTTTAATAAAACAAAAATGCATAAAAATCAAAAAAAAGTTTTTAAAAAATACAAAAATTATATATTAGTTCTATAGATTAATTTCAAAATTTGAAAAATATTGTAGCGAAATTTGGTTTATGCTAGAAAAACTCTTGAAATAAATACACAAAAGAAACTAAACGATACTAGCTAGCATACACCATCTAGCGTAATGGTGTAAAAATAATAAACCGAACAGACGCTGCAGTACACTATTAAAGTCAATAACATAGAGAAATTATCGCCGTCGTACAACGTACAACGCCATCTAGCATGTAGCATAATAGCTAGCTCAACGTCAGTGCGCCATGCTGGTGAATTGTGGTGAATTGTGGACAGTGGTAGAATGCACGCTACAAAGTAGCACTAGTAGGTTGTAGATAATAGTAGAATATACGCCATCTGGCAGCTAATAGATTATTCGAGAAAGTGATGCCTGTAGTATAAAAGGGTGTCATTTGAGTTTTCGGACACAGTTGTAGTTCAACAGTGAAGTGGAACACTTGAATTAAAAGCAATAAAGTGAATACAGTGTGATCCGTAGTAAAGTAAAACAGTTTTCTATACAGTGTTAAATTAATATTAGAATTTGAACGTTAATAAAATAAACCATTTTATAACTAAATAAGTTTGTGTGTTTTTAATTGTTACACAATCCAGTGATCGAACTCAGAATAGTGTGAGAGATCGAAATTATCGTCAAAGAGACAGAAATTTCGTAACAATTGGTGTCAGAAGTGGGATTGTGTAAAAAGAATTAACAATCAATTAAAAAAAAAAAAAAAATAAGAAAATAAAAATGGTTAAGTTTGACGAACTAAAAGTGGATCAACTGAAGAAGGACTTGCAGCAGCTGAGTCTGCAATCTACTGGCGGAAAGGTGGAGTTACAGAAACGCTTACGGCAGGCTCTTGAGGCTCAAGGTGTAAACCTGGAAGAGCATGAATTTTATAGTGATGTATCAGAATCATCAGCGAAAGTGGAAGAAGCTTCTGGATCAGCGGCAAGTGGTGAAGTTGTAGATATGTCAAAGTTCGAGAAAATGTTAATGGCGATGACGCAGGCAATAAGTCAAAATGCACTGCAAATAGACGAAAAGTTAAGTCAAAATGCACTACAGATGAATAGCAATATCCAGGCCGTTCAGGAAAAAATAGACCAGAAGTTAAGTCAAAATGCACTACAAATGAATAGCAATATCCAGGCGGTTCGGGAAGAAATTGATCAGAGCTTAAGTCAGAACGCGCTGCAGATCCAGGCGGTTCGGGAAGAAATTGATCAGAGCTTAAGTCAGAACGCGACGCAGATCCACGAGGCTCTTCGAACGGAGGTTGCCAAAATGGTAGATGGCCTCGATGCAAAAATGACTGAGTTACGAGATGACGTTGAATCATTCAAGGAAGAAGCTCAAAATAATCTTGAAAAAGTTCAAAATACAAGGCGGTGATGGATGCCTTACAGCGAAAATATGGCAGATTGGAGTTGAAAAGTCGTATCCAGAAATCTGGTGAGTCCTTGCAGGAGTATGCTGCGGATATTGAGCGATTGGCATACGTTTCCTATCCTGACGAGTTAAGTGTCGTAGCTGAAAAATTCAAAATAGAAGCGTTTATTGACGGCATACATGACTTAGATACAAAACGCGAGACAATGAGGAGCCCGAAGACAACATTTAACGAAACAGTAATGGTTGCCCTCACTCAAGAGATGATTGCGTTGACATGCCGCCCATCACTGAAAACTCGTCGGATGGAGTTGGAGGCTGAAAAGAAAAATTCATCGTTCGCCAGCGGTAGCTTCAGCGGAAAATGCTACAACTGTGGTAAGCAGGGACACATGGCACGTGACTGCAAATCACGATCTGCATCACGTTCACCAAGAAGAAAAATTGAAAATCGGATGGAGGTGGATTCTAAAAAGAAAAGTTCATCGTTCGCCAGCAGTAGCTTCAGCGG
Organism: Tricholauxania praeusta; assembly: GCA_949775025.1. Classification (NCBI taxonomy): domain Eukaryota; kingdom Metazoa; phylum Arthropoda; class Insecta; order Diptera; family Lauxaniidae; genus Tricholauxania; species Tricholauxania praeusta. The sequence goes on from OX459028.1 coordinate 106,722,570, forward strand.
AAAATGCTACGACTGTGGTAAGCAGGGACACATGGCACGTGACTGCAAATCACGTCGTAAACGATCTGCATCACGTTCACCAAGAAGAAGAATTGAAAATCGGATGGAGGTGGATTCTGAAAAGAAAAGTTCATCGTTCGCCAGCAGTAGCTTCAGCGGAAAATGCTACAACTGTGGTAAGCACGGACACATGGCACGTGACTGCGAATTATGTCGTAAACGATCTGCATCACATTCACCAAATAGAAGAATTGAAAATAGGGTGGACGATGGCAAAAATGGTAGCGGGCAGCAGGCGCGTACGGGGAATCAGGGTTCGATTCCGGAGAGGGAGCCTGAGAAACGACCACCACATCGCAAAGAAAGCCAGCATGGAAATGCGGATGCATTTTTCCGTCGTCTATGTAAAATCGAATGTTCACGAACGGAAAATAAAGCTGGAACAATTGATGTGCGCCGTTTGAACGTTTTGCCTGAAGAGGAGGTAAGATGGGACCAACGCAGTGATCGGGATCGTGGTGATCGTGAACGAGAGCGTGAAAGGGAACGTAAAAAAGATCGCGAGCGTGATCGCGAACGGCGTGAAGAACGCGACAGAGAACGAAAGCGGGAACGTGAAAGAGAGCGTGAACGAGAAAAGGTTAGAGAGCGCGCTGAAAGAGACAAAGTTGAAAAGGAGGATCCAGAACGGCCAGATAAAGATCGTGAGCGCAGAAGAAGAAAAAGGGAACGCGAACATGAGAAAGAGCGAGAACGAGAGCAGTCACGCCGAGATCGTTCTCGAAGTCGGGAGAAATCTTCTAGACGTTCTAAATCGCGTAAAAAGGAACGTGAGAAAGAGCGTGATAAAGATCGCGACAAGATGAAAGCTCGGTGTGACCTGCGAGCAAATACTGAAAGGTTCAAGAAAGGTCAACTAGTGCTGCTACACAACCCACAACGGAAACGAGGCTTGTCTTCTAAGTTTCGGACTCACTGGGATGGACCTTACCGGATCGTCACAAGGATTAATGATGTTGTGTATCGAATCCAAAAATACCCAGGGAGCAAAAGAAAATTAAAGGTAGTCCACATCGAAAAGCTGGCACCTTATACTAGAAACGGAGAGACTCTTGTTCGGGACGAACAAGTTTAAGCGGAGGGCAGTGTAGCGAAATTTGGTTTATGCTAGAAAAACTCTTGAAATAAATACACAAAAGAAACTAAACGATACTAGCTAGCATACACCATCTAGCGTAATGGTGTAAAAATAATAAACCGAACAGACGCTGCAGTACACTATTAAAGTCAATAGTGCATAATAGCTAGCTCAACGTCAGTGCGCCATGCTGGTGAATTGTGGATAGTGGTAGAATGCACGCTACAAAGTAGCACTAGTAGGTTGTAGATAATAGTAGAATATACGCTAATAGATTATTCGAGAAAGTGATGCCTGTAGTATAAAAGGGTGTCATTTGAGTTTTCGGACACAGTTGTAGTTCAACAGTGAAGTGGAACACTTGAATTAAAAGCAATAAAGTGAATACAGTGTGATCCGTAGTAAAGTAAAACAGTTTTCTATACAGTGTTAAATTAATATTAGAATTTGAACGTTAATAAAATAAACCATTTTATAACTAAATAAGTTTGTGTGTTTTTAATTGTTACACAATCCACTGATCGAACTCAGAATAGTGTGAGAGATCGAAATTATCGTCAAAGAGACAGAAATTTCGTAACAATATATATATTTGAGTGTAACTTAAAGATCTTATGTTTTATGTAATGGATTTTCAAAACTTATTTTAAAATTCTACAGCCATTTAAGGTAGGTTTTGTCGAAATGGGGGTTGCTTCAACTCCTCTGATTAACCTTAGAGTAAATGAATTATCATTTGAATAACTATGCTTTTATATTTATCATATAAAAAATACACTACTAGACTTTTTTACATTATTAATAAGGATAATTTGAAAAAATCCCTATTAGGGGTGTTTTAATTGTGCCATATCAATTTTTGGTTAACGGGACCCCATTTTTCTTAATCAGCGACCCAAAAAACATGTAATAAAGGATATTTTGTTAGTAAAACTTTTAAAAAACAGAAATGCGCATGTTTGCTTAAGTAAAATACACGAATTTCATATATTTATAGGATTTTTTGAGGTTATGTTGAACATTTTCAAAAATTCGGGCAGTACTCACACATCGGGTGGTACCTAACTTATATTGAAAAAAAAAAAAACGGCGGGTTGCACTCCGGGAGTGCCGACAGAAGTGAAAACAAATCGTTTAATGGCAAGTTAGTGCGTTAATTGGTATGTGTGCGTTTTCTTTTTATATGGCAATGCAATGGAAGACAAAAACGGAATATGTATTCAAATTTTACTCTCGCTCTCATTCTCAATTTGTCAACGCAACAACGCGGACATTGAAAGAAACAAACATGTAAGCATAACAATCGTTGAATGAGAATTAAATGTGTCAGTTAGTGTGTATGCTTTGCTTTTTGTCTTCCACTTGGAATATTTTTTATTTAAAAGAAACAATAGAACATTAAAATTTTACCATCGCATTCATGACGGGGAATCCCGATGACGGTCGGTGTCACGAGTTTATACTTTTTTACTCAGCCGCACAACGTGCCATAAGAAGTTTTCACTTCAAAAATTGCTGGAAGAAGTATATTCGGCTCAGTAGCCTCAACTGTGAATAATTAAATTTGAGCTAAGTACTCCTTATGTTTAAAAACAAAAATTTATTCTGATTGCAGTAAGACACATCATTGCGAATTATGTAAGTATAAGAAAAAATTAGGTAAAAAAAGTACCTGAACCTGTGACTAAATAGCTTAAACATAATTTTTCTTAAACTTAAGATAAAAATCTGCTTCTTCTAACAGACACTATGACACCACATTTATCAAAATCGGCTTATTCGTTGCCGAGTTCTGGCTGTTAGAATATTCAAACTGCTTAAAACGCCATCTTGTGACAGTTAATCATAATACAAATGACTTCAAAAAAAACTGCTTGTTCTTAAAAAAAACTATTACACCTCATTTGTCTAAATCGGTTTAGTAATAGCCGAGATATAACGTTTTAAAGTTTTTCAAAAAACCAAATTTGCTTGCTGCTGGTTCATGGTGGCCTGGTATTTCAGATTTTTCTCTGCTTTGGGCTGCTGGCTCTGCTTTCGGCTGCGCTAGCAGAGAACAATTTGCTGACTGAGCAACAACTAACCGGAAGTCAACATATGTATGCTACAAATTTAAAATTTTTTTCCAAAAAATTGCATACTTTCATGGGCCAATTTTTTCAAAAAACGTTGCCTACTTTTAGGCGCTATTAATAATTTACCCTTAAGCGGCCCTCACACGATCAGTATTACTGACAGGATTTTGCATACTGACAGTATTACTGATCGTATGAGGTGAGTACTGATGTACTGTCAGTATAGAAAAACGATACTGATGACTGATGAAAAAATCGGATATTACTGACGAAGTTTTTAAATACTGACAGTAAAGCGGCCCTCACACGATCAATATTACTGACAGTATTTACATTACTGTCAGTGTACCACTCACACGGTCAGTATTGTTTATTGTCAGTAATCAGTTTTTTTGACATTCGACTGGTGAAGGTGCGAACTATGCTCCGGCTACGTGACCGACAGCCGAAAATGGCATGCCACTTTTTGGGGCAGATTCCATCCAAACTTGCACCACGCCTCCAGCTAGGCATCGGACGACCATACCCTTGGACGCAATGTTCCATGCCACTGAATGAGGAACTTTTCCAAGTTTCTTTCAAGTTTCGCTGCCTCATCGTCTATCTGCCACAAAATGGGGCATGCCACGCCCCCTCCCAGGATTTTTCCGTCCCGTGCCTACTTGCACCCTCTGACCAACTTTCAGCCGGATCTGCCCCAAAAAGTGGCATGCCACTTTTTGGCCACTTTTCTGTGCAAATAATACTGATGAACTGTCAGTATTCACCTCACACTATCAGTATTAAGCGGCCCTCACACGATCAATATTACTGACAGTATTTTGCATACTGACAGTATTACTGATCGTATGAGGTGAGTACTGATGTACTGTCAGTATAGAAAAACGATTCTGATGACTGATGAAAAAATCGGATATTACTGACGAAGTTTTTAAATACTGACAGTAATACTGATGGTGTGAGGTGAATACTGACAGTTCATCAGTATTATTTGCACAGAAAAGTGGCATGCCACTTTTTGGGGCAGATCCGGCTGAAAGTTGGTCAGAGGGTGCAAGTAGGCACGGGACGGCAAAATCCTGGGAGGGGGCGTGGCATGCCCCATTTTGTGGCAGATAGACGATGAGGCAGCGAAACTTGAAAGAAACTTGAAAAAGTTCCTCATTCAGTGGCATGGAACATTGCGTCCAAGGGTATGGTCGTCCGATGCCTAGCTGGAGGCGTGGTGCAAGTTTGGATGGAATCTGCCCCAAAAAGTGGCATGCCATTTTCGGCTGTCGGTCACGTAGCCGGAGCATAGTTCGCACCTTCACCAGTCGAATGTCAAAAAAACTGATTACTGACAATAAACAATACTGACCGTGTGAGTGGTTCACTGACAGTAATGTAAATACTGTCAGTAATTATACTGTCAGTAATATTGATCGTGTGAGAGCCGCTTTAAAAGTATGCAACACTTTCCGACGAATTTCAAAAATAGCACCTAAAATTAGGACACATTATCTGAAATTTTTAAAATCGTTACCTACTTTTAGGCGTTCTTTTTGAAATTTGTCAGAAAGTGTTGCCTACTTTTAGGGGCAAATTATTAATAGCACCTAAAAGTAGGCAACGTTTTATAAATTTTTTGAAATCGAGTTCATTTTCCAAGTCTTCAAAATTTTAAAATCGAGTTCGTTTCCCAAGTCTTCAAAATTCCAAAATCAAGTTCGTTTCCCAAGTCTTCCAAATTTGAAATCGAGTTCGTTTCCCAAGCCTTCAAATTTCTGAAATCGAATTCGTTTCCAAAGTCTTCGAAATTCTAAAATCGAGTTCGTTTCCCAAGTCTTCAAAATTCCAAAATCAAGTTCGTTTCCCAAGTCTTCCAAATTTGAAATCGAGTTCGTTTCCCAAGTCTTCAAATTTCTGAAATCGAGTTCGTTTCAAAAGTCTTCAAAATTCCAATATCGAGTTCGTTTCCCAAGTCTTCAAAATTCCAAAATCGAGTTCGTTTCCCAAGTCTTCCCGATGACGGTCGGTGTCGCGAAATTATACTTTTTTCCTCAGCCGCACAACGTGCCATAAGAAGTTTTCACTTCAAAAATTCAAATCCATTAATTTCGTTGTAGACGGCTTTTTGTCCAAAAACATTAAAAAATTTCCCACTGTGCGGCCATCGCAGTTCAAAAATGCATGGTACGGTCGGGTGTTCGAATCTCAGTACAACTTAACCAAAACTGGTCTGATGAGGCTATGTATATGCATATGAATATGTATATACGTGGTAATAGCCGAAACATATGTCACCAATTACCAGGTTAAATTGATCGACTTGTTATCGTTGTCATGTTTGTTGAATAAAAATGACTAAAAAAGTTCAATATAAAAATTGTTCAATTATTAATATAATAATTATTAGTCTTAAACAAATCAATTTCTAAAAAAATAAACAAAAATAAATGAAAATTATAAATTCATTTATAAAAATACATACATAGTATGACAAAACAATAATTTTACATCTTTACATTTTCACTGCTGTCTTCACTGTTCTTTACATGAAGAGTTTCGAAAACAAAATATGAGTTATGTATATATGTAAAAATTACAAGCCACATCACACAATTAAAGGGGATTCACCAAATTTTATGTGCATATATGTACATATATTGCATTGAAAATAGTGCAAAAAAATATAAAAAGAGAAATGGAGAAATACGTACGCGCTGCTGCGAAACTTTTCCCGCGCAATGCGAAAATTCGATGGTAAAAACAAAATCGCGCAACTGCGAAACCTCGCAGTTCGAGGGATTACTGTATATTACTATGGTACCTAACTCAAGCAACATAGGCTATCGGTCAGTTAAATAATCTAAAGAATGTTTATACAGGCATATAAAGTAGCTTTAGAAAATAATGAAAGTACTAAAATAATTAAAAGATTTTAGTCTATATAGGATAAATGAAAAAAGTTAAAAATGATACATTATACTAATTTAAATTTTATATAGCAAATTACATTGGAGAATGAACTTAACAAACAATGATATTTTTCAGCAGTTATGTTTTTCAGTAGGTCTGAATGATTTTGGTTAGCAAAAATGTTACGCCTGGAATTCAAAAATTTTGGACAATCGTCCAGAATGTGCGTTACGGAGAGTGTGTGGGTGTGTGGCCAAGAAGCAGGTGCTCGTGGGTGATCTTAGTGTGACTCAACCGAAGTCGTTTAAATACTTTCAATTTGAGTTGGAAAATTCGCTGGAAGCGCAGGTGTCGCAAGATCAGGGTTAATATTGGTGTATGGATGTTGGTATCTTTTCCATTCAAGTAATCTAAGTTCTTCAAGGTAGTTTTTAGCATAGCGAAGTATATCCGACCTCTCATTGACTTCGAAGATAAAAGTTGGAGATTTGCAAGTTTCTTTTGTCCCTGTATCAGCATTTTCATTTCCGGAGATACTAATTTTATAATTAATTTTATTACGAGATATTTTGTTTCTGATTTTAGCAACAAGCGGTTCGTTGTTATTTAAATTTTGCAATGCGGTAACTGACGACTTACTGTCGGAACATATTATGTATTTTCCTTTTTTAAATGAAGTAAACGTAGTGGCTGCGTCGATAGCGAAAAGTTCAGCTGTAAAAATAGAGCAGTGGGGGAATAAAAGTTCCTTTTTTATCAGATCTCCGACGTCCGAAACGACAGCAAATTAAGTAAAATTGTAGTCTTTGAAGCCATCAGTGAAAATAAACTCCCACCCTTTCTTAACCCATTCACTTCTTTCTTTGAGGTATAGCTTTCGGTGTATAGATGTATCTGTAGTATGCTTCGGATGGTAGAGCAAGCTGATAATAAAAGATGTAGTGACAGATTTCCAAGGAGGGGATTGATAAACTTTGTAGAGCGTTGGACGTAGAGGGAAAGGTAATGTATCTACAGCTTTCACTACTTTATGAATAGTTGACTGGCGTTTCATGTCTCTTTTCCGTGCAATGGCATTTTTTGTATCCTTTCGTAAAATTGAATTATTGGATATGTAAAGCTTCGGAATAAGACGGTAAATTGATTGTTGTATACGATCACATATTTTTATTAAACCTGATTCTGCAAGCATGTTATTCACCGGGGTGGTGGGGAAACCGCCTAGACTCTTCCGTACAGCTGCATGGTATGGCGCGTTCAGTTTTTTGATAGTAGTTTTTGCACACTTTCCGTAAATTTGAAGCCCATAATCAATGACTGATAAAATTAATGCTTTTTTAATATTAATTAATGTAGACGTATGAATATTGAAATATGTTGCTGAGAGGTATTTTATGATATTTAATCTACTTACAAGTTTTTTTTTAGTATGTGTATTACAATGTTCATTAAAAGTATATCTCTCATCAAATATAAGGAGTGAGATCGAAAAAATCTTAACATATATAAAGTTCAATAATTTTTAAACGGTTGATCTTGGAGTTTTGATTTTTTTTATTTAATTGATAATATTTTACAAATTACAGAAAAATATAATTTTTATAGCTCTAACCACTATTTATGAACTCGTGGACCTTTTTTGGTAAGCCTTCCATTAGAGATTTGATAGTCGTTTCAGACACCTTTTTTGTGCTCCTTAAGTTCCTTTTCACAACAGCCCAATATCTCTCGACTGGTCTTAGCTCCGGACAATTTGGAGGATTGGCCTCTCTTGGTACAAAAACTATGTTATTACTTTGGTACCACTCCAGAGCTTTCTTACCGTAGTGACATGATGCCAAATCGGGCCAAAAATATGTGGACACATCGTGCTCTCTTATGAAAGGAAGAAGTCTTTTTTTCAAACATTCTTTGATGTATATTTCGGTATTTATAGAGCCAACTGTAACAAATAACTTGCTTCTTTTGCCGCAACTGCATATAGCTTGCCATACCAGGAATTTTTTAGGAAACTTTGTCTGCTTTTGGATTCTAAATTGTTCTTCGACATTTCCTCGAGCATCAGAAACATAAAAATTTTGACCCGGAAGCTGCGTAAAATCTGCCAGTACATACGTTTCGTCGTCCATTATACAACATGAGTATTTTTGTATGAAATTCAATTTTAATTTCCGAGCCCTACTTTTGGCGTCTAAATTTTTTGCAGCATTCCTGTCTGGAACTTTTTGGACTTTGTATGTTTTCAAACCTGCATTGTCTTTCACTTTTCGCACCAAATAGTCAGAGCACTGGCCTAACCGGGCAGCTTTTCTAGCAGATGTGTTTGGAGATCTTTTCAAGATGCTTTAAATTTTCTTGTATTTGCCAATATCATTTGGTCCTTTTTTTCGTCCCAAACCATGTTTCCTATCGATGGTCAAATTCTCCTGAAACTGTTTAATAACATTGGAAACAGTTTGACTGCAGACATTCAATTCTTTGGCCAATTTTTTGTAGGACCAATTTGGATTTTTTTGAAAATTTTTAATAATTTTAAGACGTACTTCTTTTTCTTCACTCATTTTGATCAAACTCAAAACAAAACAACATGTTTGTCATTAAAAATAATAACTGACATATTTTTCAAAGATAACTAGATCAAAGAAATTTTTCAGATATTTCGTCGAAGATATCTGTATACATTCCTTTTACTGTTTGCAGACTACTGTTTTTTGAAAAAAATAATTACATCGTCGGCGTATAAGCAATGTTCGACAGAATGTGTTGATAGTAAAATATAGATAACAGATATCGGCGACCCCTGCGGGATACCGTTGTATAAAGGTACACTATTTGAGAAAGTATTATTGACTTTAACTCTAAATCTTCTGTTACTTGGAAAATTTTTTATAAAATTATATATTTTTGGGCCAACGTTCCATTTTTTAAGCTGTCGCAAAACAATATGTGGGCCAATTCGATCAAAAGCTCTTTCAAAATCCAAACTAAGTACCGTGACATGGTTCTTACTGGAGAGGGCACATGATACAAAGTGTAAAAGCACATCAGAAGTTCCTTGTTGCTTTTTAAATGCTGCTTGATTGCAGCTAATTAATTTGTTTTTTGAAACAAACCACATCAAACGCGTTGCAATTATTTTTTCAAATGTCTTTCCCATATATAGGACCAACGAAATCGGGCGGTAGCTATTTAATTCGTCTTGCGGCTTTTTAGGCTTCAAAACTGGAACGATATTGGCGCTTTTCCAGCATTGTGGATAAATTCCTGTGTTATACAGGTCAGTAAGTCTAGACTTCAATGAAGGAGGCAAATTTTTTAGTATAGGATGTGAGATTCGGTCAAAACCAGTAGTTTTTTCTTTTGCTGAGGTAAGGACGTTTTCAAGTTCAATTAGAGAAATTTCTATATTGTTTTCTCAAAACTAATTTGTCGGAAATAAAACTTTGTGAGAAATTGCTGTCTGCAGAATATGCTGACTAACTCAATGTAAATGTGTTGGCAAGGTCTTTCGTGGAAGAAATTTGCCCGTTAGGAGTATTTAGTAGAAGAATTGTACTTTGTTTATATGTTCCAACCAGCGTTTTTGTATTGTGCCAAAAATTTTTTGGATTAGTTTTGTGGTTTATAGGCAAAGTAAGTTCTTGTAGACTTGTTCTCTTAGCTTTTTTTGCTTAGTACCTAAAACGAGCATTTGATTTTTTATATTTGATTAAATTTTCTTCCGACCTAACCCGCTTAAACTCCGACCATGCCTGTTGCTTTTCAGATCTTAACTTTGAAAGTTCTGAGTCCCACCAAGGAACAGATGGCTTGTGAAAAATATTTTTTGATTGTGGGATATGGTAATGAGCTGCGGATCTAATTATTTTTTGGATAGAGGCCGCTTCTTTATTGTTATTAGCTGTAATTGGTCTTTTTAAGGAAATTTGGTTACAATGTTGTTGAAACTTTACCCAATCAGCCAGGTCAGTTAAGAACTTGGGGGGCTTGTTTACTTTTTCTTTATACAAAACAGAGTCATTTGTGGTTATTATGGGGAAATGGTCGCTGCCAGATAAATCATTAAGTATTTTCCAATGACATTTTGGTGCTAGGCTGGCAGAACATAATGTTAAGTCAATATGAGTGAAAGTACTGTGTGTTGAAAAATGTGTGGGTGAGCCGTCGTTTAAAACTAAAAGATTTGAAGCAAGTATTACGTCTTCAATGATTTTACCTCTTGGGCTTAAGCGTGGGGATCCCCAAAGAGGGCTCCAGGAGTTAAAGTCGCCCAAAATAAGAGCTGGAGTTGAAACAGTATTGAGTATCTTGTGAAATGAAGTTTTGATCAGGTGGTATATACAAGGACAAAATAGTTATTTTCAAACCATGTTTATCTCTAATGCAATCACCGATATGTTGGAATTAAGATTTAATACCCGATGCGGTATTTCTTTTTTAATAAGAAAACCAACGCCTTGTTTGCGTGATTTTTTGCAAGGAAGATTGTGAAAGTATCCTGTGTATGCTTTCGACGTGCTAGGCGAGTTTTGAAATAGAATATGCGTTTCTTGGAGAGCTACAAAGGACGGATTATGATAATAATTTGAAGCTCGTGGTAATTGTTCCAGTAACCTTTACAATTCCATTGTAATATGGAGACCATAAAATACTAGGGGGAAAAAAATAATAATATTTCGGATTTAAGTATGTATGTATGTATATGTTATACATTATACATTTTTATTCATAAGTAGTTTTTCATCATGGGAAATAATTTCTGTATCAGAAGTTGATAAAAAGCTAGTGTTTATTGCATAAAGAGCTTGATTTTTTTGTTTTTCTAAGTATTCTTGTTCTTGTTGAGTAAATTCAGTTAGTGCATTGAGATTAGAGTTTTTAAAGTTGTTGTTGTTAGAGTACGAATGTGTTGTGAGATTTTGTGGTGTGATATTTAAAGAGAGTGCGAGAGTGCTTAAAGTTGTAGGTGTTGTATTACGGTTTGAATCGATAGTTTGAGAGATTGTTGGGATGTTGGAATGTGAATTGAGAGTAATTGTGGTAGGTGGAGGTAGAGAGGGTGGAAATAGTAGAATTGTCTTGTTGGTTTGATATTGAAGTATTTATAACTGAAATTGGCGAGAAATTTTCATTGCTGTTGGTGTTTTCTTGAGATTTAGATAAGAGAGGGAAGGGGGAATTTTTTCAACTGCATTTTGTGAGTCATTCATGTTTTTGATGTTATCTGCTTGGGGTTTGGACAAGACAGAAGAATAAGAAGGAGAAGAAGAAGAGAAAGTGGGGGGTTGAGACTTATACTTTTTCATAGCTTCGCGCATTGTGCATTTGTGTGTGACTTTAATTTTTAATATTTATTTAGCTTGCAGAAATCTTGAACATTTGTTAGAAGAGGCAGGATGATCGGACGAGCAGTTAACACAAAAGATGCGTGTGCAAACGTCGCACAGTGTGTTATTTTGCCAATCTAGCAGTACTAAACTAATATCTCAAAACTATAGCAGCTAGGTCAATGAGATTTTCCACAAATGTTGATATTTATATTTTACAGCATCAATGTAAAAATGGTCTAAATCGGTTGGGTTTAAGATATAGCTCCCATATATCCGATTTTTTCGTTTTGGTGTTTTAAAGGGCGATTTAAATAAAAAAAGTATGTAAAGCTTGAGTTTATAGTAGATTATTATTTTTTAGTATCTGACGAACATTTTGCAATAAAAATAAATATTTCATCGGGTGGTTTTTTCATTGAACTGTTTTTAAAATTAAAATTTTTATATAACTTTTTTCGTAGTAATAATGATTTTAGCTGAGGTTTGGACGCGAATTTGGAAAATAATTACGAAATGATTAACAAATTATATTATAGAACCAAAAATATGAACTCTTACATAAAAGATTATTTGCTTTTTTTCGTTTGTTTAAAAAAAAAAAAAAAATATGTACTTTTTAATTTTTATATGTTCTTCAATTCAGGGATGCTACTCTCAAACTTGGGACCATTACAAATGTAGATACGAGGTCTTTATGACTAGATTCATTATAAGTATGTCTGTAAAGTTGATACATAAAAAATTAATCAACAAAACATAATTATGAAAAGGATAAATATTAAAAATGCTTACAGTGTAATTTCTAAAATTTACTCCAAAGACTCATCTAAATCGCTCGAATCAGAAGTGTCATGGTTTTTCATTTGAAGCAATACTATCGTGTCCGGACTTATCGTGTCTATACTTCTTTTTAGACGTTTTGCGCAAACTTGCTATAAATGAATTCGATGTTATCAAGAGTCTATTGATCAAATCAGTATTTGTATCGGTCCTTGAAGTTTTCGCGTAAAAAGATCCGTATAACGCCGGACATCCTTATCACGTGCTTCGTGTACTTCCTCTGACGTTTGGCCAATAGGTATAATGAAGGTTTTTATTACACTGCTTCCATGGTAAAGCACTTTGTGCACTGTTGGTAGCATATAGTACCAAGGATATAACTCTAAGTATAGGTACAGCGTATCCTGCGAGTATTTTTGGTAAGCATGCACATTGATTGGAAAACCAAAGATTAAGGATTGAAGCAAGGTACGGAAACGAAAAATTAGTTCCAAATTTATACCAGTTATTTCAGCTGTTATATCCGCTTCTTTGAAAAAACGCCTTGATTTTCGTTCACCTCTCTTGCAACTTTTCTGGCTTTTTTATTTTTAGTACTTTCGGCGCGTTCTTCAAATTCTTTATTTGGTCTCCCACCAGAAAATTTTTTCGATGTATTGCACAAAAATAAAGAGAATTCGATTTACCCCGAGCCAATCTTTATTTCATGAAATAAATCGATATTTCTTCCGACAAGCATTCGCCCACCGGGAATTCAGTAGCGACAACAAGTTCTTGTCATATTGCTTAGCCTAATCAATATCAACAGTACTTTGCGATCCACCAGCAATATATCCGGATAAAAACAAAATTATCCTCTCTAATCGTTTGTTTACTGCAGTATCAAGCCATAACTCAAATATTTGGAAGAGAGAAATTTCAGAGGTCATCTTTGAATATTGAAAATGGTTGTATGGGTGCCGCAGCTAGGCGCAAAATTTTTTTGTTGATTCTATTCTAATTATATATTCTAAACAATTTTTTTATTGTCCACAAAAGTTTTTTTTTTTTCAATACTCACAGTTAAAGTAGGTTTTTTCAGTGTATACAAAATTTTGTTGCTATCAATAACTCTGCTAAGATTTTATGTTATTTCGATCAAGAAATCTTTGAAATTAATTTTTTTAAAAAAAATAAAACCTTTCCATTTTTTCAGAATGGATTTATAAGACTTTAAAGTTTGCGCGCAAAACTTTCTTTTTACATACTTTCAAGGTACAGTTATTTTAAGTATTGCCCTATAGTCCTAAAAATTTTTGAAGTTTTAACTTAATTGGGGAATTTTTAACATATTTGCATTTAAATTCTATCAAAAAATCAACTTTTTTTTTTGAGTTTAGTAGCGCTAGATTGCCAAAATAATACACTGTGCGTCGGGGTTGTGAGGAGGGAGGTTGCAGTTGACGCATGCAGGGCTTTGTGTACAATGCTTTGCTGTATGACCCAACAACTGGCATGGGATTGGGAATGTATTGCTTGACAAAAACATTGTGTCATGAAATATTTTTTTTTCTGGAAGGTTGTATAGATCAAAAGTTAACAACGCAACGCCACTTGGCGACATATGACCATTGCCATTTTTTTTGAGGAATTTATAAAATGATGTAACACCTTGTGCATTCAATTCGTTCACAATCTCGTCTTCAGGTACATTGTTCAAGCATGGAGAGTAAACAGTTCCCTTACTAAAATTCAAATTTTCATGATATTTTGCTTTTATTGAGCAGATATCGTGAAGTTCTTTAGTTGCTAAAAACTTTTCAGCGGCCAGGTTACCGTCGCGAAGTTCGGAAATCGATTCGATCTCTTTGCTTATCAGGTAAATTGATTTTTGAACTGCAAAGCATGAATATTGAGTTAAAGGTTTTTGTTTTTCTGTGGACTCCAAAATAATAAACTTTGGATCAGGTTTTTGCGTAGTTGGTAAATCAGGAAAGAAATTAGCACTTTTATTAACAGTGGGTTTTTTTCGTTTCTTTTTGACTCTCGGAAAGCAAAGCAAACCGAATGTTCCCAAAATTAGGTGGCCCAGGGGCCATAACAGTATCAAGCGCACTCAAATGATTAAATCATTTTTTTGTTTATTTTTACAATGATTATTTTCGAATGCGGCGGGAAGTAAAAGTGTTATAAATAATGTACAAACGTACAGTACTATGCAAGTCAAAACAATACACTGCGAGAGAAGGAAAGACGAACTGCTCAGCACGAGTGATAGTCGGAGACTGATCACTAAAATTAAAAAAAAAGACTTTAATTTGAAACAAAGTAAGGAATGGTCGACTGAATCAAAAGCTTTTCAAAAATCGTGGAAGCAAAGAAGTCTAAGGAGATCCTTGTCATAATTGGAGCGAATGTCATCAGTAACTTTCACCATTGCAGTCGAACATATATGACCTTCCCTGAAACCCTACTGAAGAGAAGATAAGAGATCATATTGGTTGATGTGAAAGTTGATTTGATCATAGATAATTCGTTCACATGCTTTTCCTAAGGCAGGTAAAATACTAATGTGCCTAAATTCGCTGGGCGAAGAAGCAGAGGACGATTTAGCAATCGGAATAACGGTAGCGATTTTCAAAATATTAGGAAAACAGGAGGAAGTAAGACAAAAATTAATAATATGAGTAAAAGACGACAATATGTGAGGAGAAATTCTTTTTGTAAACTTAATAAGAATGCCATCGCTTCTTACACAGCATTAGAATCAATTTCCAACACACTTCTTGCCACTTTTTCTTCATTTCAGATTCAGATAAATTCATATTAGATACTCGCCTCAAGGAACTACCTACTAAGAAAAATACGTTAAGTATCTAAATTAGTTTCCTTCGTGTTTTTAGAATAGACTATATTTTCGAATATTTTGCCAAACTGCCTCGACGTTAAGTTTGAATTAAATTTAGATTTGAAAAAATCTCTTTTTTCCTGCCTAATAATAAGGTTAGCTACATTCCGAGCCCTTCTAAACTCTTCCTCCTGCAACTGTGCGAATAGCTCTCCATTTGGATTGAAAGGATTTATTCCTTTTCCTTAGGGCATTCAGAACACGAATCGTAAACCATGGACAACTAGGATTGATAACATTGACAGAACGTAAAGGTACGAAGCGGTCAAAAGCATATTTTACTTTGCTCATAAACAGCAATCATTCCAGCACGTCCCTGACAGTTCAGAATTCAATGCATTCATATCTATTGCATTGTAGTCATGGTACGCAAAGCTTGCAGGAGGAGGGACTCGACCAATATCAATATTCGGGCAGCAATAAATTAGATCATGGTCAGACAGAAAGGCTAATTGATCATATTTTAACATAAAAGAAATATCAGACACAAGAAAAACATCCAAAAGACGGCTGCGATCCGCTAGCATCTCATCTGGTGAATTTTGAGAAAAAAAAATAAGCATCTAATAGGTCACAAATTGGTCATAATTGGTCAGTTAATCCGATTAATTGGTCAGCAAGATTCAATTTTTTAAAAATATTTTAAAAATTTCAAGGTCATTCGAATATTTTGGCACCTCATCTGACGAATTCTGAAATAAAAAAATATGCATCTAATAGGTCACAAATTGGTCATATTTGGTCAGTTAGTCCGATTAATTGGTCAGCAAGAGAACATTTTTTAAAAATATTTTTAAAAATTTCAAGGTCATCTTAATATTTTGGCACCTCATCTGGCGAATTTTGAAATAAAAAAGTACGTATCTAATAGGTCACGAATTGGTCATAATTGGTCAGTTAGTCCGATTAATTGGTCAGCAAGAGAATATTTTTTCAAATTGTTTTAAAAACTTTATGGTCATCTGAGAATTTTGACACTTCATATTAGGGCAAAAAAAAGGAAGTTAAGAAATCGATAGGATTTTTAATGCTGACAATTTATCAGCAAAAATCTAATAAGTGGTCATGCATAGAACATTTTTTAAAAATACAAATGACTTTCCTATGATACAATCCATGCGGGTACCTCGACTGTTATATCTACGGTGACCATCCGTTCTGTTTTTAGCAAAACAGTTCTGTTTTTAAGGCACTTGTTCTGTGTTTATTTTTTTTAATGGAAAATTACAAAAGTGTTCTGTTTTTCGCAAATGTTCTGTTTTTTGTTCTGCTTTCATGCACCACGCAAATCTACTATTTACTAGTCTATAGTCTATTTCTAATAACGTCAACACTTTGCTGATCAATATGTAAGTTGCTATCGATATCAATTAGCAATCTCTATCAAAAAGCTGATTGTGCAATGTAATTACCGTGACGCTAAGTTTTTCGGTTTGGATTTGAACCCAAATATTTGCTGGATATTCGCTGAACGCAGAGATGAAATTACCTTTCATGATCAAGAAAATAATTTTGGAGTTAGAAAAAACAGGAACTGCAAAGCTTGTGTCAAAAGTTTTTATAAGAATTGCATTAAATTATCTACATCAGTTGGATAATGCATGTTGCGTACAATGCCATCTTCGAATAAGGTTGAAAAAAATTTGACATATATTATGGAAAATTAGGAGCCGAATTAAAATTAATTACAGCGAACTTTTTGATCAGTTTACGTGTGTTAAAAGTTATGTGACTTGTGAGATACTAAAGGAATGGACAGATGGTGGAAAGCTAGTCGAGAATAAATGGGTTGAAATATTTCAATATCTTAAAAAAAATCCCATACCTTTTCAAAATATTTTAAGCATGGTAGAATTTAATTTGAGTTTACCGGGTTCAAATGCCTCCACCGAAAGGATAATTTCTATTTTAAGCAATATATGGACTGACGAAAAGTTCCATATGAAAATTGAGACTGTAAAAGCTATTTTAATAACGAGGTGCAACTTTGATCTTAACTGCTTAGAGCTTAAGTAATATTTACAAAGTCAGAAAAACATTATTAAATGTTTGGTGCATATATTTTTGTTACACTATTCTGCCGTACTAAGCGAAAAGAGCGTATGTCAAAAAAAGATATATCTGAGATTCTTATGACATCGGATAGCTTAAGAAATTGCTTGTCTAATAAAATGCTCCAAATGCCGGAGTCTTAGTTCAAACATATAACAAATCTCGTAAGTAAATTTTCTCCATCCCAATTTTAAAGGCATTTCAATAAATTGACATAAGCAAAACATCAATTATTTCGAAACGAAATTTTTTGAGATACGCCCTTTTCGCTTAGTTCGGCAGAATTTTTAATTAAAATCAAAGCCAATGAAATTTGATTTTTTTTTGTGAATTTTTGTTACTTTCAATATAAAAAAATATGTTTCTACAAACACAATTTTTGTTCTGTTTTTTCAATTTAAATTTATGGTCACCGTAGTTATATCAGGTTGTCATGTAAATCAATTAATTTTTAATTTCTATAATAGGCGTGTTTTTTTTTGACGCGGCTATCCGCTTAAAAATTTTTTTTGTATGAGAAATTAGTCGACTAAATGAACTGTCATTCTCATACAAATTTTTTTTTTTAGCGGGTAAACGCGTCAAAAAAAAACACGCCTAATATGTTGTTACATGATGATTTAAAATTGATCAGCCCAAACAAAAAGTTGGTCAGGCGTATTATACAAGACATAAATAAAAAATACCTGCGTATCACAATTAAGATAGTTGTACATTAGAGCATCATATGTGCAAAACTGTGATTTGTTTCGCTCCACAAGCCTTTTCTAATAGAATGGCGGTGGAAAAGAAGATATGAAAAAAAATTTAGTGTTTGTATTGGAAACAGGCCAGTCGCATTTGACCCAAAGGCTGAAAAATGAACTTAAAATGAGTTGTTTTATTTATCGATCTACAACTGTAAAACAACGATTTTTGGTGATAGCCCAGTGTGCCAAACGAATTCGTTTCGAATTCGAAACGAACTCGTTTCTTCGTACTATTTATCCGAAACGGATTTCGTTACGAATTCGTTTCGAACTCGTTTTCGAATTCGAAACGAATTCGCATCCGTTTTTATGCACATTTGGATCGACCCAGGACATTTCGATGTAAAATTAAATGGCTAATACATCTTTCATACTTTTCGTTTGTGTGCGTTCGTGGACTTAAATGATGTTAAACACAAATTTTATGAAAAAATTTTCCATTTTTTTTTTAAACGGTCCCCATTAAATATTTGAAGAAGAAAACTTTTGTTCCAGTTATCTTATTAAATAGAGAGTCTCATGTAGTTTAAGAAAAAAAAAAGTTTTTAAAAATAGTTTTTTAAAAATATCAATTTTTGATGCTAAAAAAAAGGTATCAAAACTCATTTTAAAATAATTTTTTTGAAATATCTACATTAGGGTGACCAAAAAAATCGAGTTTTCGAGTTATGCAAAAAAATGAAGCCCTGAAAAATTTCATTAAAAAATATTGATACTTAGAGGTCGCTAGTGTCCGATTTATGAACTAAATTCTTTTTTTTTATTTGCGAGTGATTATAACTCTTCCCAAAAGATAATTCTGCATGAGATACGGGCTGATGGCATTGGTTCTTATATTTTCGGGTCTGCTGAACACGATGCTGATAGTTGTTTTGCGAAACTGTGGCTAGGTATCTTGGTAACATAAAAAAACTCGCTGAAAACAGCGAAAAAACAGCGCGAATTTGGGTTTAAGTGAGGTAAACTCGAGGAATACATTTTTGTCCTTAGTCTAACATTCTTCAGCATTATAGTCCGAAAACAGACGAAGATATTCTGCCTAGTCTCGATGTTCCAGTATTTTTCCTCAGAAAAAACAAAATCCTCGAAAACGGGCCAAAACTCAAGCTTTAATGAGGTAAATTCGAGTAATACATTTTTTAAAGATCGTTTTCCGAAGTAATTTTTTGCGCTGAAACCGAATTCGGCCTCAAAATCGAATCATCACATCAGACTTCTGAAATATTTGAGGTTACGCAGACATTTTTGCTTATATCTTATTTAATACGCCTGACCAATTTTTTGTTTTGGCTGACCAATTTTAATTCATCATGTAACAACATATTATAAGTATAGTAATTAAAAATTAATTGATTTACATGACAACCTGATATAACAGTCGAGGTACCCGCATGGGTTATATCATAGAAAAGTCATTTGTATTCTTAAAAAATGTTCTATTCATGACCACTTATAAGATTTTTGCTGACCAATTGTCAGCATCAAAAATCCTATCGGTTTCTTAACTTACTTTTTTTCGTCCTAATATGAAATGTCAAAATTCTCAGATGACCATAAAGTTTTTAAAACAATTTGAAAAAATATTCTCTTGCTGACCAATTAATCGGAGTAACTGACCAATTATGACCAGTTCGTGACCTATTAGATGCATATTTTTTTATATCAAAATTCGTCAGATGAGGTGCCAAAAATCTTCAGATGACCTTGAAATTTTCAAAAATGTTTTAAAAACTTTCTATTACTGACCAATTAATCGGACTAACTGACCAATTATGACCAATTCGTGGCCTATTAGATACGTACTTTTTTATTTCAAAATTCGCCAGATGAGGTGCCAAAATATTAAGATGACCTTGAAATTTTTAAAAATATTTTTAAAAAATGTTCTCTTGCTGACCAATTAATCGGACTAACTGACCAAATATGACCAATTTGTGACCTATTAGATGCATATTTTTTTATTTCAGAATTCGTCAGATGAGGTGCCAAAATCTTCGAATGGCCTTGAAATTTTTAAAACATTTTTAAAAAATTGAATCTTGCTGACCAATTAATCGGAATAACTGACCAATTATGACCAATTTGTGACCTATTAGATGCTTATTTTTTTTCTCAAAATTCACCAGATGAGGTGCTAGCGGATCGCAGCCCCAAAAGACTTGGTTCATAATTACTAGAATAGCGTGTTGGTAAGTAAGAATTAACTAATTTAAGCCCACATGACGTGAATCTATGACTAAAACAATCGGTTAGAGCATCTGCACTTAGTAAATTTACATTAAAATCATCAGAAACTATTAAGAAATCATAATTGGTGAGCCTTAAGCTGAGGTCGTCAAAAAAGAGTTCAAGACTGTGGTTCCTATGAGGGTTCTAGACGCAAGATAAGGAGTGAGATTGAAAAAATCTTAACATACGTTTTACCTAATAATTTTTTTTGGGTGCAAAATTTAAAAATTTCTTTGATCTAGTTATCTTTGAAAAATATGTCAGTTATTATTTTTAATGACAAACATGTTGTTTTGTTTTGAGTTTGATCAAAATGAGTAAAGAAAAAGAAGTACGTCTTAAAATTATTAAAAATTTTCAAAAAAATCCAAATTGGTCCTACAAAAAATTGGCCAAAGAATTGAAGGTCTGCCGTCAAACTGTTTCCAATGTCATTAAACAGTTTCAGGAGAATTTGACCATCGATAGGAAACCTGTTTCGGGAAGAAAAAAAGGACTAATGATATTGGCAAAGCCAAGAAAATTGAAAGCATCTTGAAAAGATCTCCAAACATATCTGCTAGAAAAGCTGCCCGGTTATCCCAGTGCTCTGACTATTTGGTGCGAAGAGTGAAAGCCAATGCAGGTTTGAAAACATACAAAGTCCAAAAAGTTCCAGACAGGAATGCTGCAAAAAATTTAGACGCCAAAAGTAGGGCTCGGAAATTAAATTGAATTTCATACAAAAATACTCATGTTGTATAATGGACGACGAAACGTATGTACTGGCAGATTTTACGCAGCTTCCGGGTCAAAATTTTTATGTTTCTGATGCTCGAGGAAATGTCGAAGAACAATTTAGAATCCAAAAGCAGACAAAGTTTCCTAAAAGAATCCTGGTATGGCAAGCTATATGCAGTTGCGGCAAAAGAAGCAAGTTATTTGTTACAGTTGGCTCTATAAATACCGAAATATACATCAAAGAATGTTTGAAAAAAAGACTTCTTCCTTTCATAAGAGAGCACGATGTGTCCACATATTTTTGGCCCGATTTGGCATCATGTCACTACGGTAAGAAAGTTCGGGAGTGGTACCAAAGTAATAACATAGTTTTTGTACCAAGAGAGGCCAATCCTCCAAATTGTCCGGAGCTAAGACTAGTCGAGAAATATTGGGCTGTTGTCAAAAGGAACTTAAAGAGTACAAAAAAGGTGTCCCAAAATATCGAAGATTTTACAAGGAGATGGGCGAACTGTCCCAAAAAGGTGTCTGAAACGACTATCAAATCTCTAATGGAAGGCTTACCAAGGTTAGAACTATAAAAATTATATTTTTCTGTAATTTGTAAAATATTATCAATTAAATAAAAAAAAAATCAAAACTCTAAGATCAACCGTTTAAAAATTATTGAACCTTATATATGTTAAGATTTTTTCGATCTCGCTCCTTATTAAAATTTTAGTACTACAATCAAAAATATTCACATTCAAATGCTCACAAAAACCATTAACACCATAACTTTGACTAACAAGCCTAGCATTCAGGCTAGATTTACAATAAGTCGCAACCCCACCACCCCTTTTATCACACCTATCATTTCTGTACAAATTAAATCCAAAAAAATCGTACTGAGAATCAGGTACACCACTCTTAAACCAAGTCTCAGTTACACAAATAACATCAACGGAAGAATTTTCAAAAATATGCTTGCCACAATCAAGCTTCACACCATTTAAACTTCTTGCATTGAAATGTATCACATTCAATGTTTTATATTGCTTATAGAGCACATTCACCAGAGTTTTATAACTTTCACCAGCCTCATTAGAATAATTAGACAAATTCAATTAGGCAAAAACAGCAAACCAACGCTTCAAACAAAATGTAACTAATAAAAATAAGAGGCATAAGAGACAGTGCAATATCCTCCAGAGTTTTAAAAATAGGCTTAAGATCATAAGAATATACAAAATTTTTTAAAGAAATTAAAAATCTACAAACCGCCTTAAACGACTGCGCCTTCATTTAAAATAAACAAACAAAAACAAAAGTTCACATTTTAATTTTAAAATTAATCGAATGCATTTCGATTGGCATTGAGTCATCATCAGCAAAGTGAATTAAAGACTAACTAAAATCAATTACAAAATTAAATATTGCACCTAATATTAATATTTACGTACAAAGCATAAAACAACATAAGACATTGGTAAACATAAGAGGGAAAAAAGAAAGAAATGACCATCAAAATAAAAAAATACAAATTACAAAAACATAGAACAAAAGACTTCGGCAAAGAGATCTTTATTTTTTAAGCACACTAAACAGCGATGACTTGATCGGCGCTTTCATCGTATTCATCATATTGTTACGAAATTCCTGTCTCTTATAGATAATATCAAATAATGTCAAAATTACTAATGAGAAATGTCAAGTTCTCTTAACATAAATCATATCAGTAGGCTGCAAGGTAGTAATAGGTCAACATTAACACCCACTCAATTTCCACCTCTACAAAATCGTTCTACTGAAGTTAGAACTGCTGCCTATACACCGCCTTATTTGACTTACTCTAGTGTTGCTAGACAAGGCAGAGGAATTCATAATAGTGGTGAGGAATTGTTTTCATCAGCTGAATTAATCGAAATAACCAAAGAATTACTGCAAAACCTGCGTTCTGCTCGCACTAAAGAAGGTCAGATTATGGCAATTGCTAGCGTTGTTACCAAATATATTTATAACAATGTCTAATTTAAAATGTATTTTATGGAATTGTCGTAGCATTGTAAATAAAAAACTAGATTTTTTTAATTTTATTTGTTCCAAAAATATCGACATTGCTTTACTTTGTGAAACATGGCTTTCTGCTAACGTTAGTTTTAAGCATCAAGAGTTTTTTACTTATAGGCTTGACAGATCTTTTGCTAGGGGTGGTGGAGTTTCGATAGTTATAAATAAAGGTATTGAGCATGAACTCTGCCCTATTTTAAATCTTGAAATTATTGAAGCGCTTTCAATAAAAATTAAATTAATTAATAACATGAGTGTAACTTTAACTGCAGCCTACTTTCCTGGTGGCGCATACGATTCGGTAAAGTCCTTAAAGTTCGTTAACGACTTAAACAAGCTTTTGCGTTGTAGTGGTAATTTTCTGATTTGTGGAGATTTTAATGCACGTCATAGCTATTGGGGTTGTTCTAGAAAAAATAAATGGGGTGATCTGCTCTACTCAAATTACATAAGAGGTAGGTTCTCTGTTTTGTTTCCTCCCGATCCTACGCATATCCCAAGTGCTCCACGAGGTTCTCCGTCAGTGTTGGACATATTATTGACTAATTGTCCTTCCATTTGTAGTCAACCTTTGAGTTCTGACGCGTTAAGTTCTGATCACAACCCTGTTATCTTTGATATTAACAATCATGCCATTCGCAATAGCAATGTGAGGTATGATTTAAAAAATGCCAATTGGTCTGCTTATAAAAGAAGCATTAGAAACTCCCTTAATGCCTCTTTTTTCACATCTCAAGCGTCATCTTTTGACGAAATTAATAACAAGATCTATTTTTTTACCTCTAGTATTAAAACTGCTTTTGATTCAGCTGTACCAAAAATATCTTGTTCTGCGAACCAACAAAGAATTCCACAATACATTAAAAATATGATCAGAGACCGGAAAATAGTCCGCAGACAATGGCAAAGAAGTCGACTTCTCCTTTTTAAGGACAAGTTAGATCTTCTGAACTTTAACATAAAAAATGGCCTAGAAAGATTAAGAAATGATTCTTTTAATAAATGCTTGAGGAACTTAGACAAAGGTTCTAGAAAGTTTTGGAAGCTTGCAAAAGTGTTCAAAAACAAATATTTTTCTGTTCCGGCGCTAAAACTGAACGGATCTATTGCTATTACAAGGCACGAAAAACTTTGTGCCCTTGGCACTCATTTTTGTAATGCACATCAGACCACTATGCATCTTTCTGATTCAGAAACAAATGCAATAGTTGGTGATGCTCTCCTCGCTTTGGAAGCCGAAAATGTGCAGAACATACCAAATATTGACCCTAAATCAGTTTTATTTCATATACAATGCCTTAAAGTTCGAAAAGCGTCTGGCTTAGATGGAATTTCTAATCTTCACCTTAAGAACCTACCTTTTGATGAAATTAGATTCCTTTGCAATATTTACAACAACTGTCTTAAATTTTCGTATTTCCCTAACAGCTGGAAACATGCTAAAATTATTGCTATACCAAAAGTTGGTAAAGATTTAGCTGAGGTGGAAAGCTATCGCCCAATTAGTCTCTTAAGCTGCATGAGTAAGATATTTGAAAAAATAATTAAGTCTAAGATAGATGAAAGCCTTGTAGTTCTTGGTCTGGTTCCAAATGAGCAATTTGGATTCCGATCTGGCCATTCCACAAATCATCAACTGTCACGTCTTACCCAGTTCATAAGTCAGAAATTTTGTGAAGGCAATTCTACTGCAGTTGTCGCTCTAGACATCGAAAAAGCATTTGATTGCGTATGGCAAGCAGGTCTCATTTATAAAATGAAAAGCTTTTCAATACCAATTTATTTATGCAAAATAATTCACAGCTTTCTTGAAAATCGTAAATTTAGTGTGCATCTGGGTAACACTGTTTCTGATGTTTTTGATATAGCTGCGGGAGTTCCACAAGGGTCTGTCCTTGGACCTGTTTTGTATTCTCTTTACATCTCGGATATTCCCAAATCGAACAATACTAATTTAGCACTCTTTGCTGATGATACATGTATTTATGCTTCTCATAGCTCAGTTATCGACATAATTGCCAATATTGAAATCAACTTACACGAGCTCAGCAAATATTTCTTTAAATGGAAAATTAAAATAAACTCACTCAAGTCGCAAGCAATGTTCTTTACTAAGAAAAGAGCTTTAAGGAACCTGCCTCAAAGAAACATATTCTTTGGCAGTTTTGGAATTGAATGGAACTCTGAACTTAAATACCTGGGAATGGTTCTCGACAAAACTTTAACCTTCAAGCAACATATTAGCGAAAGAATTAGAAAAACTAATCTTCTCATTAAAACTTTATACCCAATGATTAATCGGAAATCACACTTAAGTTTGGAAAATAAGTTGATGATCTATAAAATGATTTTCTTACCGGTTCTAACGTATGCTTCACCAGTTTGGGCTAGCGCTGCTCTATCTCATATTAAGAAATTGCAAATAATGCAAAATAAGGTGCTAAAAATTATGGCTAATCTTCCTAGACACTTTTCTACAAGAGGTCTCCACCACCTTACAAAACTTAATACAATAAATATGTACGTAGCAAACAATAAAGAAAGGTTTGTCCGAAGTTGTGTTCTTTCGGAAAATATTTTGATAAGAAATCTAAATTTATCTTAAGCTAATAGCATGTAAAATTATGTAAAACTATTTTATGTTTTATAATGTACAAACGTGCGGGCGCATTTGTACTTTAGACTTAAGTTTAGAAAAATTTTTCAGAGGTTTTTTCCTCTACTTTTCCTCTACCACATATATATATTTATTGCATTCTTAAAGCAACATTTTTCATTGTAAAATAACTATTATTAAACCTTAGTGCTGAAAAGTAAAACTGAACTGCCGTATCATATATTAGTAATAACCATAGTATATTGTACATTATTTTGAAAATTGGTTAAATAAAGAATTGAATTGAATTGAATTAAATCATATCAGTATGAACACAATAAAATAAATCTTATGCGATTTGATATATCATATGCAAAGACATACAAAATAGCATTTGACTTCTCACATAGTCTGAAGGGGCTTTTATAAAAAGGTTTATTTAAATCACAAAAGTTAGTTTTTACACGGTACAATTGTTTATTTCATTAACATTCAAACTCTAATAATAATCTGGCACTGTATAGACAACTGTTTTACTTAAAATCCGCTGTGTTAAAATCAAATGTCTTACTTTACTACTTTAAGTCAACTGTGTTACTTTATTGCTTAAATTCAACTGCCCTCAACTACTCAGATGACAACCTTTTTATACTACAGTCATCACTTTCTCGAATAATCCAGTACCTTCTAGTTTATAGACGTGGAATCCACAATTATCCAGAATGTTACCAATACCTTCTAGATGGCGTTTATCGGCGTGGAATCCACAATTATCCAGAATGTTACGAATACCTTCTAGATGGCGTTTTACGATGGCGATAATTTCTCTCGGCTGTCCACTTTTATAGTGTACTGCAGCGCCTTTTCGGTTTATCATTTTTAGTACAAAAACTACATTTGGCCGCTAGATGGTGTACAAGTATTTTTATACAGCCAGTAATGCTAGCTAGTATCGTTTAGTTTTCTTTTGTTGGTTTTTTTTATTTCGAGAATTTTCTGGCATAAACCAAATTCGCTACAATATTGTTTTTGTTTTTATTCATGTAAATGCTTTCGTATGCATCCAGACTTTTTTCTTCGCTAATATGCTTGACCAATTTGAAGTTATCTATGTTAAAGCTGTGCAGATTTTCTATTGCATGTAAAGCAACAGCTGACTTGTTCGGCTTTTCATATTTTATATGCGCCATGTGTTCGTTGAACTTACCCAACGGGAAACGGAAGCGCGTTCGAAGGGCTTCGGATGTGCTTCAAGGGAAGTGGAAGCTGCTTTCAATGCGCTTCTCACTGCTTATCTTTTTTAACATACTATGTCATTGCGGCGATGCACATCTTTGGAAGCATATTTGATGCGCTTCCTTGGATGTTGAGTAGAAGCACATCTTTGAAACATACGCTTCTTAGGATGATGAGTAGAAGCATATTAAGCTTAAATTGAAAAAAAAAACTTAACTATATCTTTAATTACTCTCCGATCAGATTCGAACCTAATTCTCCTGCGTCATGCTACTCGTAGTGTTCTGAAATGCGCACATCTTAACCAACTGAGCTACTCTTATTAGGTTTGATCGAGCCAGAAAAAATAGGTAAATATTTATAAAGTTTTACCACAAAAAACGTTCGAGCCAGATAAAATGTGGTGTTTGAGAGAGAAAAAATGAGAGTAAGAAACAGCTGATCACTTCCCCTTCCAAAAATAAGTTCAATTTTCACCCAGATAAATTTCTTGTGGCTAAAAATTGAAGACTGTCAAAATCGTAGGCAACGAGACTGGTGACTCACTTTTTGCATGCGAGGGAAATGAAATTTCCTGTCTGAATTATACTTGTCAAATACTTTCCATATAAAATAATTTTCAGCGTTGATTTTTTTCACTTCTTATAAGGTTTGTTAAGAAGAAGCAACAAAACAAAAAGCTTGAAATCAAAACATTTCTTGGTAAATGCTCATTTATTTAATTAAATAGCTGAGCGATTTTTTATTGAAAAGGAGTCGTAAAGTTGAATGTTACCTGAATGGTTGTACGGTAGTAAACCAGATAATTATTTTTAAGATACTGTTTTCGAGGTGCGCAGTTTTAACATATGGAATTGGAAGTGTTGCTAAATGAAAGTTGCTCCATTTTTGTTTTTACAATTCCATCGAACATAACTCTTTGTTTGAACAAAAAAAAATTTAGTGCAAAACTTTTCAACTTCCCTCTACCTGTCCTACAGTTAAATGGTAAAGATGGCTACCCAGCTTTTCCGTAATATGTCGCCACATTTTCTTTTTGTTACTTAAATGTTGGCTTTTCCCAACTTCAGGGCGAAGTTAATCTAAAAGAGAGAGTAACAACCTTGTGGGTGCTTCAAGCCAAGTTGTCCGCATCCCACCCTCTAGCTCAGCCTCTTCCTCGTATTGTTGCTCAGCGTCTGCCGCGCCATCCACGGTAAATGTTACATTGCCAATTGGCACAAATTCATCTCCATGGGTTTCTACCACTGACTGGGTAAGCTGCTCTCTATAAAATAGCACATACATACATATATGTACAAATTTTAGTTTTTCTTTACAAATTATTTTTTATTTTACCATTTTGAACTTTTTTAAAAGTTCCTGGAGAGCCATTTACGCTTATCTCCTGTTCTTTTTCTGCGTTTTGCTCCATCTCAAACTAAAAAAATTTTAATAATATGTAATTTAATTTACACTTCAGAATTTAAGTTTTTACTTGTTACGTTTTTCAAATAACACTTTAATAATTGCACTCCTTATACTCACAAGAAATAAATTAAATAATTAAATGCGAAACACAAAATTTAAACTTAATTACTTTTCGGCAAGAATTCCCGCTTGCACAATTTTAGTGTTTTTTTATGCTTTGTTTATAAACACTTAATTTTTTTTTTTTTTGGTGTTCAGTAGAAATAATGCAACAAAACCGTTTAACTCAAAATGTAAAACAATTTTGGCTAAAATTTACTTAAAAACATTTAAAATAAATCAAAGTTCAAGATAATTTATGAAGCTATAAAAATCAGGCAGAAAACTTCAAAATCGAACATTTACTTTTTAAGTTATTTCAATAATATTCTCGAAAATGCTTCACTCGCCTTGCATTCAGAATGTCTTAACCAAATTAAACTAAATTTTTACCTATTTTTCCGTTCTAGCCAGAATTGCGTTCTGGCTCGAACGCTTTTTGTGGTAAAACTTTATAAATATTTATAAATATTCACCTATTTTTTCTGGCTCGAACGCTACTAATGTGAAGGAGACAAAAACTGCAAAAGTCTTCTGTCAAAATGGAATAATGAAATTTTGATTTCTATAGTTGCCACTTGATTTTTCAAATAATATACTTTTAGAAACCTAATTATAACAAGAGGATGTGGAATAAAAAAGGTTTTTTTAAGTTAAATTGAATTGCAAATTCAATGCATCCGAAAAAGCACACCTGACGTGCTCCACTTGGAAGCTGCTTCCAAATTTCACGCTGGGAAGCACATCTGACGTGCTCCCCTTGGAAGCTGCTTCCAAATTTCCCGTTGGGTAGTTTCAATATTTCGTTTTGTTTGTCCATAATATTTTTGTTCGCATACACTTCAGCTAATTTCGTATATACCGGCTTTCTTGATGTTTTCTGTTTTGTCTTTTGTTGACCCTAGTTTATATTTTAGTTTTTTTGTGAAGTAAACACTAAATCAGTATTATGTTTTGAAAAATTTTTTTTCAATTTGTTGGTAACAATTGGAGCAAAGTGTGTTTTAACATATTTCCTGTCATCTGTGGTGTATACTGATTTCAAAGTCGTCAAACTCAATCCTTTAATTTTTTTGGTTTGTTTTTCCACCATTTCCTCGATAATTTTATTATTATATCCATTTAGTTCAGCTATGTATTTAATGTACTTAATTGAACTCCGTCATATAACTACTGGCATTTAATGGTAAATTACACAGTCTAAACTCCAAAGAATTAAATGCCGCTTTTTTGTATTGCACTGGACAGAATGCATCACTGGAAAATTGATATAGACAATTTATCGTCAAGATTTCTGCTAACTAAAACATCTAAAAAGGGTAGCTTTCGATCTTTTTTCAATTCATATGTGAATTTCACAGTTGGCCACTTCGAATTTAACACGTCTTAACTTTCTTTTAATTTATCCAATTTAATGCATGCAAAAATGTCATCTACATACCGAATCCACACCTTTGGTAGAATTCCTTAAGACTCGTAAGTCATGCTCGAATCTAGTCATAAATAACTCAGCTAAAAATGGAGACAGTGAGTTTCCCATCGTTGTGCCTTCATTCACTTTATAAAATTCTGCTGCTTATTTTTCCGAATTAAAGAAAACACCATTGCCGAGCATGGTTAAGGGCACAAATGCAATGTTAAAAAATATTCAAGAAGTTTTTGGAGCCAAAACTAAGTGGAAATTAATGGTCGCAAATCAATCAGTTCAGAAGCTATATGGTTTACCAAAAACACATAAGCCTTTTTTAAAAATGAGACCAATAATATCGAATATATATTCCCCCACTGAAAAAATCTCCAAATGGCTTGTTATCGAATTTAAAAATTTCCTCAAGGCTTCAGTAAAAGCGTAAAAAATACTTTTGAATTTGTTGAAATTAGTGATGTTAAGGTAGATGATGACATGGTTCTCAGTTCTTTTGATGTGGTGGCTCTGTTTCCTAGCATTTCTATATTTGAAACGTTAAATTTTTTAAAAGATTGGCTGCACGAAAGGCAAATCGAAGAAAGAAAAAAAGAAGTTTATTTTAAAACAGCAAAGTTGTGCATGGACTATAATTGTTGCCAATTTCTACAAAAATGGGAAACTCACTGTCTCCATTTTTAGCTGAGTTATTTATGGCTAGATTCGAGCATGACTGAGAGTCTTAAGGGCGTCCGGGAGTTTTTCGAAAAATAAAAAGAAATTTTTTTAAAACTTTTTGAAGCTGCATTTTATTTTAGACCAACATTTTTTTTACATTACTAAAGTATAACTATTCAAGATTTATTTCTTAAATTTTGGTCCAAAAATATTCGTCAATATGTTCGAAAAGTGCAATGCTGTGAACGACCTCAAAACTTGCGGTGAGCAGGATATCTGGAGACTGGCTCATCCAAAAAAAGAAAATTAAATTTTTTTCGGTTAAACAAATAGTTAGTGCGATGTCACACGACAGGCATTTGAGTGCGCGCAAGCAAAATTAGTTGTTGTTTCTATTGAAAAATAAATAATAAATAAAAACACTATGACAACGAGAGAGAATGAATTTTTTGTACGGCGGGCAAAATATTTAATTTTTGAGTGTCGAACATGACAGCAATCACCACTCAAAATAGTGTTGCGAGATAGTAAATAAAAAAAGTATTGTGTTAAGGAGCGAAAAAAAATACTTTAAAAAATACTTATTTTCAATAGCATCAAGAAAACGAGTGAAACACAACTCCTTTTTCAAAAACGCATTTAAAAATGGAGTAGAAACATTAATAAATTATTGTAAGCGTCAAAAGTTGACCGGCACTCATTTCACTTTTGTGTGACTGGCCTCCACTCAATAAGTGAAGGAGAATAAAAAATTATTGTTTACCCGCACTCAAATGCCTGTCGTGTGACATCACACTTAGGGGGCGTTTGATCGTTCGATTAATATTTTTCAAAAATCAACGATCAAACGCCCCTTAACTGTTTGCTTAACAGAAAAAAATTTAATTTTCTTTTTTCGGATGAACCAGTCTCCAGATATCCTGCTCACCGCAAATTTTGAGGTCGTTCACGGCATTGCAGTTTTCTAACTTATTGACGAATATTTTTGGACCAAAATTTCAGAAGTAAATCTTGAATAGTTATACTTAAATTATGTAAAAAAACTTTTGGTCTAAGATAAAATGCAAAGCTGTGGATTCGGTATGTAGATGACATTTTTGCATGCATTAAATTGGATAAATTAAAAAAAGTTTAGACGTGTTAAATTCGAAGTGGCCAACTGTGAAATTCACATATGAATTGGAAAAAGATCGAAAGCTACCCTTTTAAGATGTTTTAGTAAGCAGAAATCTTGACAATAAATTGTCTATATCTATTTTAGAAAACCAACTTATGTGCCGAGATTTATTTCCAGTGACGCATTCTGTCCAGTACAATACAAAAAAGCGGCATTTAATTCTTTGGTGTTTAGACTGTGTAATTTACCATTAAATGCCAGTAGTTATATGACGGAGTTCAATTAGATTAAATACGTAGCTGAACTAAACGGATATAATAAATAAATGATTAAGCGTTTACTTCGCAAGAAAAACTAAAATATAAACTACGATCAATAAAAGACAAAACAGAAAACATCAAGAAAGCCGGTATATACGAAATTAGCTGTAGTGAATGCGAACAAAAATATTATGGACAAACAAAACGAAATATTGAAAATAGGTTCAACGAACACATGGCGCATATAAAATATGAAAAGCCGAACAAATCAGCTGTTGCTTTACATGCAATAGAAAATCTGCACAGCTTTAACATAGATAACTTAAAATTGGCAAGCAGATTAGCGGAGAAAAAAGCCTGGATGCATACGAAAGCATTTACATGCATAAAAACAAAAACAATATGATGAATACGATGGAAGCGCCGATCAAGTCATCGCTGTTTAGTGTGCTTAAAAAATAAATCTTTGCCAAAGTCTTTTGTTCTATGTTTTTGTAATTTATATTTTTTTATTTTGATGGTCATTTCTTTCTTTTTTCCCTCTAATGTTTACCAATGTCTTATGTTGTTTTATGCTTTGTACGTAAATATTTATATTAGGTGCAATATTTTATTTTGTAATAGGTTTTAGTTATCTCTAATTCACTTTGCTGATGATGACACAAAGCCAGTCGAAATGTATTTGAAATAAATAAATAAATCATAATGTGAACTTTTGTTTTTGCTTTGTTTATTTTAAATAAAGGGGCAGTCGTTTAAGGCGGTTTGAAGATTTTTAATTTCTTTAAAAAATTTTGCATATATAAGCAAGACTGTGTGGTTTTTGTCCTGATTATTAGTAATTTTTTACTAATAATAATTAAATTAGGCTTAAGATCAATAGAACGGTTCGGCCTATAAGTGCATCCAAATAGTAAATTTTGAACACCATTGACGACTGTAAGAATTATATATTCAACTAGCATTACCCTGTGCGCATCACCTCACCTCAACTGTGGTGTAGATTCGATGTGCGGTCTGCGTGAAAGTTTTATTTAAAAAATACTTTTGTATGAAGGCCACTCTTAGTATGCACCCAAAATAAAATTTTTACAACCTAAGCAGTACCTCTTAATATAAAAACCTCGTGATGTAAATTTCGTGAGAATCGATTAAGCGGTCTTCGAGAAAATGATATTTAAAAATATTTTTGTGTGTGGGCAATCCTAAATAAAAGTTTTGTAGCCTAAGCTATGCTTCTTAACATAAGAGCTACGTGGTGTAAATTCGGAGTGAATCGACTAACCTGTCTTCGTGAAAATGATATTTAAAAATATTTTTGTATGAGGGTCACCCTAAGTATGCACCCTGAATAAAATTTTTTTGACCTTGTATGTGCTTCTTAATACTGAAGCCATGTGGTGTAAATTCCATGAGAATCGATTTGGCGGTCTTCGAGTAAATGATATTTAAAAATATTTTTGTTTGAGGGCCACCCTAAATAAAAGTTTTGTATCCTTAGCTTCTTCACATAAGAGCTATGTGGTGTAAATTTGTTATGAATCGACTAACCAGTCTTTGTGAAAATGATATTTAAAAATATTTTTGTGTGAGGGCCACCCTAAGTATGCACCCTACATAAAATTTTTATGATCTAATCTGTGCCTCTTCACATAAAAGCCATATGGTGTAAATTTCATGAGAATCGATTCAGCGGTCTTCGAGAAAATGATTTTAAAAAATATTTTTGTGTGAGGGCCACCCTAAATAAAATATTTGTAGCCTAAGCCATGATTCTTAACATAAGAGATACGTAGTGTAAATTCGGCGTAAATCGATTAACTTGTCTTCGTGAAAATGATATTTAAAAATATTTTTGTGTAACCCTATCTGTGCTTCTTAATATAAAAGGCATGTGGTGTAAATTCCAAGAGAATCGATTAAGCAGTCTTTGAGAAAATGATATTTAAAAAATATTTTTGTGTTAGAGCCACCCTTAATCAAAGTTTTGTATCCTTAATAATGCCTCTCAACATAGGTGCTACGTGGTGTAAATTCGGTGTGTATCGACTAACCTGTCTTTGTGAAAATGATATTTGAAAATATTTTTGTATGAGGGCAACCCTAATTTTGCACTTTAAATAAAAATGTTACAACCTAGTCTCTGCCTCTTAATATAAACTCCATTTGGTGTAAATTCCAAGAGAATCGATTAAGCAGTCTTTGAGAAAATGCTATTTTAAAATATTTGTGTATGAGGGCCACCCTAAATAAAAGTTTTGTGGCCTAAGCTATACTTCTTAACATTAGAGATACGTAGTGTAAATTCGGTGTAAATCGAATCATTTGTCTTCGTGAAAATAATACTTAAAAATATATTTGTATGAGGGCTACCCTAAGTATGCACCCTAAATAAAATTTTTACCATCCAAACTGTGCCCCTTAATATAAAAGCCATACTGTGTAAATTTCATGAGAATCGATTTGCATGTCTTTGAGAAATCGCTATTTTGAAAATATTTGTGTATGAGGGCCACCCTAAATATGCACCCTAATTAAAAGCTTTATAGCCTATGACACCCGCCCAATCGATACTAACATACTGTAAAAATTTCATCAAAATCGGCTGGATAGTTTCCGCGTGCATAAGAGACAGACAGACAAAAAAATGAGTTTTATATAATGGATAATACTACACGCAATGATATTTTTAACGTAAATATCTACTCCATCTTTATGACGAAAAAATTATTGATTATTCTCATTATCATCCGCATTCAAATTAGCAGCATTGTGCGAGTGACGATCATTGCTAATTCTGTTTAGTTGAGCATTATTGTAGATGAGAGGCGTATAATCACTGTTGTTGAGATGGTTAGTATTGAGGGATCCGATGATTTCGTAGAGTTTCTTGAATGAGTCAACACGTATGGTATTGTCGCTATCTCTGAGCTTTACGTCAACAATACCACAACGAGTGAATACTGCGGTTCATAAATGTTGTTTTTTTTTTGTAATGTAGGGCTGAATGGAGTAAAGCAGATTAGCTTTGGTCAGGCCTTCATTCATATAAATGGGCAAATTTGATTTACAGTGTAATTGTAATTGGGCAAAGATTTGTAGTGATTTGGACGGAATATATTTTTAATGTGGGCAGTTTGATACTTGTAGAAGTGCAAAATTGAATGAGTACTCCCCGAAGACTCTCACTTTCCGACTGTGGAATGCCATTCCTCCTTGAGAACAATGGCATCAGAATCATTTATGAGTGAACAAATTTCAGCCTAGAGGCAGGTCTCCAAGTGATCTACTCTTACTATGGCGTCACTAAGCTCTTTCTATATGCCTGTAAATTTTTAACGGAGCTCATTCAGGATTCTGTACTCGCACTCTTTGATGGATTAGGTTATTTTTTCAGTGAGTTGATAGCTCATTAGTTCGATTTGTTTGCAAACCGGACTTCCATTAATTTTCTCAAGTTTCTGAACTAAAAACGTAAAAATGTGCGAAGACAGAATATGCTCAGGTATTTCACCATTGCTTTGTTGCTTAGTTTCTTGTTCAAAAATTAATGGATTGGATGTACAGTAGGTGGCCAAATTATTAGGGACAGTACTCAAATTTTTGTATTTTCAAATTTAACGGAATTTTTTGACCATATAAATTAGTTCCCATAAGGTTTCTTGCTTTTGCTGCTGGTATCATTTTTTGTTGTTTTTGATAAGCGGCAACATTAGTAGTCTGCGCCATCTACTGAATAACCCTTTCCGACCCAAGCAATTTCAAAATGGGCAGATTTCAATAAAATTTTCAGTATATGATAAATTGTCCTAAAATAACGTAAAAATGTATTTTTTATGTATGTACAATGTTCATGTCCTTAGAGACAGGACATACACATATGTGTATCTTGGGATTTTACATAGTCAAAATACAAAGACTCCATCCACCCGTTTGCTACTTCCAGGTAAGGGAGAACATTTAAGGATTATTCTTGTCTGTTCTTTTTTAATGCTTCTGCTTGAATTACCTAACTCATGGAATTTCCTTTTCGGTGTACAGACAAAAGCTTCTGCAATTTCCATTTGAAATGAAAGTAGATCCTTGACGGATTTTAGTGGCATATTTTTGACCGGACAACCAAGCCGGTACTCCATCTAAGCATTCACTACTGATAAATCAATAAAATGGAGTGCTACTTTTAATGTCCATTTTTTTTGACTTGAGCCAGGTTCTGTAGCACTCCATCATTTGGTCGCAAATGTCCACTCCCCCTATGTTCTGATTACCCTACCACTGGATCCTGTCCATATGCTGTGGAAGCAAGTTTAACGGATTTGTTATCCCTCCATTTGACCACAACAATTTTTTCATCTGATCTAATCATCTGATCAGACTCTCCCCTTTCCATACGCTTATCATCTTTTAAATTGATTTTGCGCAAACGGTTTATTTGAATCGTGCCTGTTCCATGCACATTGCTTTCCGCCAATCGCTCCAAAAGCGGTTTTGGACACTTATGAGCGATGTCTTCAAGAGAGTCGAAGAAGCGGCATTCGAATACCTTAAAACGCCGACTTGTCAGCGCTGGGCATTCACAAAGATAATGAAAGACTGACTCTTCGACGTCAGGATCTTTACAGCTTCTGCAAAGATTCCCTACATCAGAAACCTCTAGTCTTGAGGCATGTTTGCCTATAAAATAGTGTCGTGTAATGACACCGACAAAGATTCTCAGGGTTTGTTTGTCTAATGAGACCACTTTTCGCGTTCTATTAGCATCATAATAAGGCTAGATTGCTCTCGACGTACAACATGTTGTCGTGTTGGACCATCTCTTATTAGCCCAATTTATACATTTTGAACCAATTTTTGCTCTAATTAAGGCTAGTGGTTTCATAATATAAGGTTCTGAAATTGTGTCAGATTTAGAGCCTTTTCTAGCAAGTTCATCAGCAGTTTCGTTGCCAATGAAGCCGCTATGACCAGGAACTCAACACACGGTTAAGTTGCATTTCCCGCCTATTTCACATAGTGATTTCCTGCAATCTAGAAAGTAATTTAGAACCCTAGTAAACTTCAAAAAAATTTCGGAGTGCGGAGACTGAGTACCCAACATATCCTCAAATTCATTTGATGAACTGCCGGATTCAACGTTAGATAAATCACAAAGTAATTTTGATGAATTGAGTTAGTAAAATCCCATGCTACACATATGTGTATGCACATTAGGGTGATTCAAATTTTTTTTTTTTTTGCTTGAAACAGGTTGAAAAGTTGCAGGCACACGAAAGGAAAATTCTGGTAAAATTATAGCTCATAATATTGATATTTACTGGTGGCTCATCGAGGTTTTTTGTTTTCCATACGATTTGTATGGGGGAAAATGCTTGACAAGACATTTGTCTCTATATCTCGTGAAAAAAAATGTTACATAAACGGGACCAAGCCTATTCAAAAGATCATAAAATTTTCTATAAAAAAGCTTCTGGTATTTTTTTCGTGAAGCAAGCACTTCGTTAGTTAATTTGTTTCAATCTCAGCAGTCGACAATAAGGCGAGTAAATAGGAATCCATGTTGATTTTAAGCATCGCTTAAGAGTACATGTGCTGTGTTATTGAATGAATTTATGTTGCTAATTAACTAACGAAGCGCTTGCTTCACGAAAAAAATGCAAGGAGATTTTTTATAGAAAATTTTATGATCTTTCCAATAGGCTAGGTCCCGTTTATGCAACATTTTTTTTCACGAGATATAGAGACAAATGTCTTGTCAATTTTGAGTTTTCTATGAATTTAGTTTGCTAATTAACTAACGAAGTGCTTGCTTCACGAAAAAATGCAAGGAGCTTTTTTATAGAAAATTTTATGATCTTTTGAATAGGCTTGGTCCCGTTTATGTAACATTTTTTTTCACGAGATATAGAGACAAATGTCTTGTCAAGCATTTTTCCCCATACAAATCGTATGGAAAACAAAAAAAAAAGCTTTCAACGGAGCGCTCGTCAAGAAATGTGTGATATCAAAAAGATTACAAGAACAATTGCATATAAGGGTGAAAAAAATGTGGAGTCTTTGGCGCACTATGTTTATATTTGTTGCGATGATTCTTAACTGGTCAACGCTAGAAATTAAAATATAGTATGCTTGCAGACTACTAAACGTCGCACAGTGATCAAATTTTACCTTTTAGGTGGACGAAAATATTTTACACCGGAATATGACTTACTTTCATATAAATATTAATTTTTTATTTGTTTTCCCCAATATCCATTCCGAGTTTTTGTGTAAAAAAATTTTATGTAACAAAATGTAAAAATAATTACAATTCATATAGCAATGAAACACAGGTCAAACAACAAAATCACTGATCACTATTTAGGATGATTTGGGCATACTGAATCCAAAAATGAGCTCCATTTTTTTCAATCACGTCTGGTTTTTGAGTTATATGCAGTCAAAACTGAACTTTTTGCCAACTTCATGCACTAAAATTAGATATACAAATTTTTGTCGAGAGTTTTTGATTACAGATTCGTACGTAGGTCGACTTCCTCTTTGAATGCCATGTTCAATCTTTTGTGTGCAATTATTTTCAAGAAAGTTATATAGCTTAATATTATTCTTATTATTCATATTCTCATGAAAAATTAAAAAAATGTGTTATTAATTAAGTGTGCGGAAAAATTATCTAATATCTTACATTTCTTCATTAAATTCCGGCTGTTCTAGTAGACTTAAAACTTCGTTGGGTAGAGAGCCGGTTGTTTTTTGAGGTAATGGACGTACAAAAATATTTAAGGGTCCGATGTTAAAAGTAAAATTTTAAATAAATTTTGTTTTATTTCCTTCTTACTCATTTTTCTTGTGTTATGCTCCCTAAAATACTTTACTTCCTTATGGCGAAATTCTTGTGCATCTTCCCCTAATTGTTTCAGCCGTCCTCTTCTTATACCTTTTTAGGTGAAATGTTTATCAGTATGATAGACTGAGAGCCGGCTGTAGAAAAGTCGAGTGTATAAGATTACAGGATGAGATGTATGCCAAATGATAGAGCTCTACGAGCCTAAATAGAATATCTAGGGTTGCCTTGCCAAAGCCTGTCCCTAAGGCCGAAAATGCCCGAATTTTAGCCAATTTTGTTGTTCTAATTAAAAC
Source organism: Tricholauxania praeusta (assembly GCA_949775025.1). Lineage (NCBI taxonomy): Eukaryota > Metazoa > Arthropoda > Insecta > Diptera > Lauxaniidae > Tricholauxania > Tricholauxania praeusta. Next base: position 106,761,418 of record OX459028.1, read on the forward strand.
TGTAGTACATAACAGCTTGAAATGTATACCAAATGATAGAACTCGAAGAGGCCTAAATATAGTACCTGGGATTGTATTCTTAAATCCTGTCCCAAACATGGGTTTTCACCGGTTTTTTGGGTCAATTTTTATTAAGGAAGATAGCAGCTTAAAATTCGTGCCAAATGATAGATATCGAAGAGCCTAAGAAGAATATATAGGGTTGCCTTGTCGAATCATGTCCTAAACATTATTTAACACCCGTTTTTTGGGTCAACTTTTCTTAAATGAGTGGCAACTCATGTTTGGGACAGGATTCTACAAGGCAACCCTATATATTCTATTAAGGCTCTTCGATATCTATCATTTGGCACAAATTTCAAGCTGCTATCTTCATTAATGAAAATTGACCTAAAAAACCGGTGAAAACCCATGTTTAGGACAGGATTCAACAATGCAATTCCAGGTATTATAATTAGGCCTCTTCGAGTTCTATCATTTGGCATTCATTTCGACCTGTTATGTACTACAGTTTTAATTAGAACAATAAAATTGGCTAAAATTCGGGCATTTTCGGCCATCGGGACAGGCTTTGGCAAGGCAACCCTAGATATTCTATTTAGGCTCGTAGAGCTCTATCATTTGGCATGCATCCCATCCTGTAATCTTATACACTCGACTTTTCTACAGCCGGCTCTTGGACTATGAGGTCAAGAGCTGATAACACATTTGGAGAGCCACTCATCATACTTTTTCTCAAATTTGTTGATATCCTGCCTAATCGCAATCCAATTTCTGGCAGCTGATTTACAAAAACAATTTACCGAACTTAGCACATTTTTTTTAACTTGTGATTCAAAGTTTTCTACTCCAATCACTTCTAACACATAATTAAATACAATATCTTTTGATTTCTTTGTACAATGCTTAATTGGAAAGTACCTTCTAAGAACATTTAACATGTCGATGTTTTTTTACGATAGCGCCGTTACCTGCAAAATTGAAAAGTTTGTTCGGCAAGGGCAAGTAGGGAGTAAAAAATCGAACTTATTTAGAAACCTTAAGTACACTAGCTTATACAGATAATAAAATTTCCATGTGCCTTTATGTGCCTCTAAAGATATGGGACGCAAAGCAAAAATTTAAGATTATTTTTTTTTTACTACAAATAAAATTATTTATTTAAAATATCACTTATACCTTCAACTATGTGCACCATTTTTAAATAGTCCAAAAGTGAATTATATAAACAGCACGATGTGATCAGTTGCGCTCACTTAACTCGAGAAAAAAAAACTAAAATAATGTAATTAGCTAGGGCGATGACTTTGTCGCTTAATATCTTTTTTCGGACGTCACTTTCGATGAAAATATTTTGCCGCAATACGCAATAAGGACTTACAAGTATAATGCAATATTTTTTCTCACTTCCCTTATATAGAGAAAAATGAATTTCGTCCAGCTAAAAGTTATTATTTGATCACTGTGCGTCGGCTATCAAAGCTTACTGATGATATGACGTAGAGGTTATTGAAACTAGTATAAGCTGCTGGTTACCCATTTTTTTCTTTTTTATGCATTTTGCGCTGTAACTTTTTTGTGTTTTTTACACTTACAGTACTGAACAGGAGGCTCAGTAAAAAATAGTTATTATGATCTGTTCTATAACATATAAATAAATTTGATTTCGGCGAAATTTTTTTAGACTAACTTTTTCGTTTTTATTTGTAAGTCTTATATTAGGCATGTTTATAAAAAAAAATTAGAAAGTTGGATTTATGTATATTTCATATCAACACTGCAGACTCAAGAAGTAATTCAATTTTTTTGAACTTTTTATGTTTTTTTTTTATTTTTAATGTTTTTTATTTTATTTTTTTTTGTTAATTTTTGTGTTTTTAATATAATAATTTATTTTTAATACCATACTGCAATTTTAAGAAGTAATTGAATTTTTTTTTTTTTAAATTTAAGGTTATTTTTTATTTTAATTTTTTTTTTTTTTAATTTGTAATACTTTTACGATAAGTGTGTTTTGAATATTTCATTAAAATTCGGTTCATAATTTGTAATAGCTTATGACCTCTTTTAAATAGGTATTGGTTAAATTAGTACGATGTTTATTTTTTATAAATTTCATAGTAGAAAACATTGCCAAACATTAATAACAAACGATATGCTGCTGTCTTTAGTTTGGGATGTTTTGTCATAGGTACACATTTCCTAAATTGATTCAAGGTGTTAGACTTATATGCAATAGTTAAGCTTAAGTCAGATTGCAATTCTAGCAACTCCATTTTACCTTCTTCTTTATTAGGAAGGAAGACTTAAGAGTCATTTAAGCCCTCTGTAACTACATCTACTTTAAAAGGGTTTAATAAAAATTTAATTGAATCATTCATAACAGTTAAATCAGAAAATCAGGAAGAACTTCACGGTCTTGGCAATATTTTTAAAGACGTTGAAAACGAGCAAATGATTTGTCGTTTAAATATCTCTAAAAAACTACTAATTTTTTCTGAAATGCAAATATAGTGTTAGACAAATAGCCGATATGATTGCTTTTTCCTTGAAGAGATGTATTTAAAATACTTGAGTGCTCCATCATATCAGTGAAAAACATTAAATAGGATCTAACAAATTGACAAACTTTATAAATACATTACTGGTTGAAATCCATCTAACTATACAGTATAATGATAAATCTGTTGGCTGTTCGTCCAAATTAAGTTAATAGACAAAGTTTCCAAATTGTCTGCGGTTTTTAGAATTTTTTTTTTATAAAATTTACGATTTTTACCTCTGGAGTAAACACATTTTCAAAACTAAAATATTTTGCAAGAAAATGTTCACGGTGTAGAATGCAATGCACTGCAATGAAGTCAGGAATGCTTGTATTTTTCTTAAGGAGTCCTAAAAACCCGTTATTTTTGCCAACCATTGATGGAGCTCCATCAGTGGAAACATTAACTAGTTTTTGCATTGGCAGTAAAGGAATAACAGAATCAACAGTATATTCTTTTTAAAACCTAATAAATATTGCTAATTGGGGATGATCTGTATTGTCAGTTTATTCATCAAATCCTAAACTAAATTCAACACAATCTTTTATATCTGAGGGTATGGATTTTGATAAATGATTGTGGATATCTGAAATTCGACGTGATATCGTATCTCGTGATGTTGAAACATTAGAAATAGATTTTAACAAATTATCATTATTTGGATCAAGCGATGATATCATATCAATTATATTTTTTTTAATAAAATCGCCTTCTATATAAGGCATTAGCTTTAGAAATGTTCCAAGATATTTCAAAAACTGTCTTCTAATTCAGATTTACTTTGTTCGCTGAATTTTTGACCGCAGAAAACCGCATTAATTGGGTTTTGAACTCCTTCAATCCTTACAAATCCGCAAGACCTGATGGTATAATTCCTGCAATGTTACAAAACGTTCAGGACCAAATACAACACTGGCTTAGAGCAATTTTTGAAGGATGCTTAAAGTTCAATCTAGGCGGCAATCAATCAAACGCGGCAAAAGCAGCCACGTAACAGCGTAGGACTATATAACTATTAGTTTAACTTCCTTTCTGCTCAAAACTATAGAGAGCTTCATAGATTCCTATATAAGAGAAAAAATTCCCAGTGACTTTCTTTCAAACTCGCAACATGCCTATCAAAAAGGCAAATCAACAGAAACAGCTCTGCATGAGGTAACACAGACTATTGAAACCTCACTTCGGCACAAAGAATACACATTAGGTGCCTTCTTAGACATAGAAGGCGCTTTTAACAATGTAACACACATAGCCATAAGAAATGCGATGGAAAAAGCACGAATTAATCAACAACTTCATGACTGGATCAATAGACTCCTAAGTTGTCGAACGGTGATGGCAGAATGGGCCAAACAAACTACTAAAATTGCAACAAGAGGTACACTTCAAGGAGGGGTGCTATCTCCTCTCCTTTGGATACTTACCGTTGACCCATATTCTGAAACAACAAGGTGTACAGGCCGTAGCATATGCTGATGATATTGTAATTCTAATATCGGGCAAATACTTAAATGTGATGAGTGAGATAATGGAAATAGCTCTCTCAACCATAAGCCTGTGGGCATCAAAAAAAAGGCCTATGCATTAATCCACGTAAAACAGAACTGGTTCTGTTTTCAAGAAAATACAAAATTCCGAAATTTAGGGAAATAACACTCAGAAATACCATTATCTCTGTTTCAAACGAAGCAAAATTCCTAGTGATAATTTTTTTTAATATTATCCTGGAAATCAAACACAGAAGATCGAATTAAAAAAGCACATAATGCATACTACGCATGCAAAAAAATGTTTGGAGTCAAATGGAGACTAGCTCTCAAGGTGACATACTGGATGTACACCGCCATTGTAAGACCAATTTTACTTTATGGAGGCGTGATTTGGTGGAAGGCTCTAGAAAGTAAGCCTATACTCTTAAAGTTAGAAAGGTTATAAAGTCTATTGCGCATAGGTATAACTGGAGCACTGAAAACAACATCTACAGCGTCACTAAATACCATACTTAACTTGCTTCCTATAAATCTTTTAGCCAGAAGTGTAGTTTGAAAAACAGCGCTTAGACTAAAAGAGTCTAATTGTTTCAAAATTAGGCACTGTGGACATAGTAACATAGACAATATATCAAATATTTTCACGGATTATCTTAAGCCTACAACTGTTTTTTATCAAAAATTTTTCATCAAATTTTCTCAAGAAACTACTGGTCCAGTAGGGCAGGTGATCCTCCAAATTGCATTAACTTGTATACAGAAATACGGGAATTTTCAATTCCAACACCAACTTTAAAGAACACTACAGGCTCCCAAACCCGTGCAGCATTTTTCAAGCCGAAATAATCGCAATTCAAAAGGCAGCAGAGAACATTTTAAGGGGCAACAGTAACTGTCGCATGAACATATGTATGTGGATAGTCAAGCCGGTTTAAAAGCTCTCCAAGGTAACACAATAAAATCAAAAACAGTTCTCAAATGCTATAAATCTCTACAACATCTCAGCATCAATAACAAAGTTTATTTGTACTGGGTATCCGGACATCAAGGCATCATCGGAAACGAGATGGCGGACGAACAAGCGAAACAAGGAGCGGGTATGGATACATTGCCTTTAAATATCGCAGCCCTTATAAAACACTTTTACTCAAAAGTAAACATCTGCATGTCAACAAAAGCTACCTCGCGCTGGGTACAGCTGGATACTAGCTTAATAATAAAAATAATTTGGCCTAATGTGAATGGGGCCAAAACAGAATTCTTATTATCTTTATCCAGGAATGAGTGCCGTCTCATGACAGGGTTTACTACTGGACACTGCCTTATAGGCCATTATGCACTTAAAATGAGAATGCTTGAAAATGGTATATGCAGGAACTGCATGGAACCAAATATGGAAGAAACGCTAAAGGACTTGCTCTGCGACTGCCCTGCACTCGCTCGGACAAGGCTTAGATCACTTGGACATGCTGTCTTATTCTCATTGCACGGACGAATACTTTTACCATTAACCAAACAACTAATTTAACTATTTAAATCTTGATAGATGTGATATCACTATGGACCAAAGTGTCTGTGTGGGGCTTCCAATCCACCACCATAACCTAACCTTGTTCGCTGAATTTTTTCATTTGAGAAGATTGTGTTGTTCAGTTGATAACTTTATATGGTTTATTTTTTCGGTACGATCTTTTCTATTTAAAGGATATTTTTTTGAAAAGTCAATTTGTACTGATTTTTGATAGCGCTTTAAATTAAAACTTTTAAGAAAGATATAGTAAAATTACATATCAAACAAAAAGCCTTTCCATTTTTTTTTCAATAAATGCATTTTGAAACTTTCTCTTCTCCTCCGAAATTTTTCTTTCTAAATTTTTTTGAGCACTCATAGCTTTTAGCTTGACGATCAATTTATAAATGATATTTTAGCAGACATTTTTTCAAAGCAAGAGCCAAATTTAAATTGAATAAAATCATACTATCTGTGAACAAGTATGCATTGTTTTGAATTTTGATTTTCTGTAGAATTTGTTTGTATTTGAAACAAGGCACAATATCTGTAAAAAAATATGAATATTTTTGAATTTTGATTTTTCTGTTGAAATTTGTATGTATTTATTAATATGTGCAATAAAAATTACTTTTTTAAATCAAATCAAATTTTTAGAAGTATGTTAAACTCTAAAGAAATCAAGTGTTTATTGCAATTTTATTCATTTGAAGTTGTAAATAATTTTTAGAAAAATTTGTTTTTAATACGTATTTATTGTACATATTTTATTAATTTTGAAAAAACAATTGGTGGGCCAAATAACACCAGTTCACGGGCCGCACTTTGCGCATCATTATTATATATGGGGTAAAACACAAATTTTTTTTTTCAAAATCAGTATTTTTTTTTGAAAAGTACAAATAAAAACCTAAAATTATAAAAACAAAAAAATATTCAGAAATGGATTTTTCAAAAAAAAATTGAAAAATTTATTTCAATTTACGGAATTTTAGCTCTTTAATTTTTTTTTAAAATTAAAAAAAAATATAAATAATTTTTTTCCCACAAAAATTTTTACGGCATTAAGCGCAGAATAAATCGAAGTTTTTTTCAAAATAAAAAAAAAAAAAATTAAAATATGGTTTTTTAAAAAAAAATGCAAAAATATTTTTCAATTCGCAAAATTTTTGTGAAATTGTTTTTTTTTTCAAAATCAATATTTTTTTTGAAAAGTACAAGTAAAGACCTAAAAATGTACGTTCACCAATTATTAATTGATAAAGTTTGCTGTAAGCTATGAATTTTCGAAAAAAGCACTTAATCTGAAAAAGTACGAAAATCGTGAATTTCATACCCGCGTATCTAAGCAACAAATAATATTAGGGCAAAATCTTAAACACACTTTTATTGCCAGACATCAATACTACAATCATGCCAAATTTCACCCAAATCGGAGCCAAAAATTTTTTCAGGTGGCGTTTTCGTGTGTTTTACCCCATATATAACCAGCGGTCAAAATAATAGCAGTGCGGTGTCATTTATGAATTGAAAGAAAATATTTCTATTGCTATTGCATAGAGTAATTTGTACTTTCGAGCGGTCAAAATAATAGCAGTGTTCAACGCCTTTACTTCTCAAGATTAGGTTATTTCATTTATTAAAAAATGTGATCGCAACAAGTAAGTTCCATTATTTTTGTATAACACTCCAAAGATTTTTTCAAGTTTTTGCATTTGAGTAGGCCGTGGAAAGCATTTTACGACAGAGCAAAGTAAAATTATTAAAAATTCCATTTCGCAAGGTAAAACTTTTAAGAACATTTTAAATGTTATCAGATGCTCTGCGAAAATGCTTTCGATTACGATAAAATACACAAATAAACTATTTATCAAAAAAAAAAAAATTTTGTTTTTTTTTTGGTTACTGACATTTTGAAGGGAAAAACAAACCTAGAAAATTTAAAAAAACTAACTTTTATATTCTGTTTAATCAAAAGTCCAGACTTTTGACTATTTTTTCAACAGTTTTGACCCCAAAAAAAATTATTTATCTACGCGATATCTTCAAACTTTTGGGTATATCCTTCCGATAATACAATAGCAAGAAATCTCTTCAATGATCGGTTAGTAAATTGTTGAGCTACTGTACGAGCAGTTTTTGGAAATAAGGCTAGAAATATTCGCGTTTATAGTTTCAGTACGATATGGTACGACGGCATGTGGACTTTGTTAAGATTACAATTATTGACACACGAAAATTCATAAAATTCAAGCTAAGTATAAGTGTCATAAGATGCATGTTCACTGTGGATAGATGGTAAAAACATTCCGTCATATTAAAATTATTATTATTACTTATAGAAATCAGATCTAAAATTCTCTGAAGTTTATTTAAAAAACTATTACTTTGGATGAAATCAATGCTCAAAAAGATATCGATAACATATAATTCACTTGTACTGTTGATATTGCTAGAAATTAAACCAGTACTATTAGCTGTAAGAGACCAAGAACATTAGTTAAATTAAAATCACCTAGATCACATGAAGGAAGTGAAATAATGTTATCCACATGCATCTCATAAAGCCTTTCAACCAGGGTTTCGAACCCGAACCGAACCCGCTCCGGAACAATGTTTTTTTACATTATGTGAACACGAACCCGAACCCAAACTCATTCAAAAATTCGGTTCAGGTTCAATTTTTATTCCGCTTAGAAATTCAAATTATATATTCTACAGAAGTTTTTAAAATTTCAAATCTCATATTTCGCAGAATTGTTTTGCTCCAAGCAAGATTATTATTTGTTGTTTTTGATTTTTATTTACTTTGACAATTTTCATTGAACTCCTAAAAAATGAATTAGTCCATTGAAATGTTACAAAGTTTTGGCTGAACCTTGCATTTTGTATAGGACAAGATTTTTTTTTTTGTGCTGTGTAGAAGGGATCAGTGTGAGTATAAGTCTCAGTTTTCGGGATTGAAAGCCCCCCCATTTGGCCGCCATTTTAAGAAATGGGTGTAAATAATTTTTCCACGATATCTTAACAGCCGTATGCCTCACAAAATTTTTTTAAGACTTTTTGAGTAGAAAATTGTATTCTCTACAATATTGATTGATATACTTTTTATCGTAAAATTGAAAATGAAAAAGTTATAATTAAAAAACGACTAATAAAGGGTTTTTCAATAAGAGCGCTACAAAAGTTTTTTTAAATAAAACAAAAACAGTTTGGGATATCAATGAAATTCTTTATTCTTGTAAGAGAACATTTGATGCCATTATGTATGGAACTCAATTTCTTTTGCATGGCCACTACGGGCACGCCTGCAGAAGTTCAGACGCTGAACCCAATTTTCGACGGTTTTCAAGCATAAATCGGCCGATACTGCTGGAATTTCACGTTAGATATTCGTACGAAGTTCATCAATCGTCTCTGGCTTGTTGGCATAGACCATAGACTTGACGTAGCCCCACAGGAAATAGTCTAACGGCGTCAAATCGCACGACCGAGGTGGCCAATTGACTGGGCCATTTCGTGAGATAACACGTTCACCTAATTTGGTTTTCAATAAATCGATTGTGACATTCGCTGTGTGGCTTGTGGCGCCGTCCTGTTGGAACCACATATTGTCCAAGTTCATATCATCCAAGTTGGGCCAAAAATATTCGGTTATCATTGAGCGGTAGCGATTCTCATTCACAGTAACGTGCCGGTCTTGATCATCACGGAAGAAGTACGGCCCAATGACGCCGCCGGCCCATAAACCGCACCAAACTGTAATTATTTCGGGATGCAATGTTGACTCATGGAGTACGTGTGGATTGCTGCCTGACCAATAACGCATGTTTTGCTTATTGACGAAACCATTCAGCCAGAAATGAGCTTCATCGCTGAAGATGATTTTTCGATGAAAATCCGGATCATTTTCAAGTTGTTGCTCAGCCCGATTCACGAACATACGACGATTCTGGTGGTCAAGCGGCTTCAGTTCTTGCGTCAATTTGATCTTGTAAGGATGTAGGCCAAGATCTTTTCGCAAAATTCGCCACAACGACGTCACAGAGATGCCCAATGCTTGAGAACGACATGTGAGAGACTGATTTGGATCTTCCTCAATTGATGCGCTAGCGGCAGCAATATTCTCGACACTACGGGCACTTCTTTGTCTAACTTGCACGGAAACAATTTATACTGTGCCTGTGGATTCAAATTTTTTCACTAGACGCTCAATTGTTGATCTGACAGGACGATTATGACGACCATAAATTGGACGTAGCGCTCTTAAAGTTGAGGCCACTGACTCCGAATTTCGGTAGTAAATTTTAATAATTTCGACTCTTTCCATGATGAAATGGCAAACCTTACTGAAGAGAAATGTCAAAAGAGCGGGAAAAAATATGACGTCTTTTGCTGTCCCTAATGGTCTACTTTTGTAGCGTCCCTATTGAAAAACCCTTTATATTCGGGTAAAATATCATTTAAGGACTATAAATTTTTTCTATTGATTTAATTAAAAAAATACTCCAGACGTTTCTTGTAGACCATTTTATTCCAAACATTTTCCTGTACTCAGTTTTTAAATTTATTTTTATTGAGAAACGTTAGGGCGGTTCGAAGGGATCAAACCAAGAGGTGACTTGTACGTTATAGTGATTCAGACATAAAGAAAGTTTATAAAAATCGTTCCGCTTTTAGTATATTGTTCTATATGTTCTCCGAAATTAGTATGCCTTTTTTCAGAACTTTAAGTACATTCTAGAGGTCGCTCAATTCGCCACAAGCATTCAAGACTATTGAATACGTAGTTGTGGGTGTCAAAGATGAGTAACGGCCAGAGACTAATTTTATTATCTTTTTGGTTTGTTTTATTGGCTTTCTTAATAAATATTTATAATTAAATGATTATTGAACTTTAGCCAATTTTCGCAGCGATCAACATTTTATGTAAAATTTTACAAGTTGATACAATGCTTTATGTATTAAACAAACTTTGATAACAAAGGAAAAAAACAACAACAACTCTAGAATATAGACATATGTTTCGATTCTTAAAATCTCATCAGTATATTTTTGGTTGATGTCTACGTCAGCACTCAAATTGCACCCGCCATATTAATGAAGAACAATCGAAAAGGTAATTTTTAATTTCAAGCAAATGTGGTTAAATTTTAAGTGAATTTTTAAGATCACACCATTGCGTTGAATTTTTTTTTTTCAATTAGCTGTACCGTTTTATTTGTTTTGTTTACATCACTAAAGCAAGACGCCACGGGAGTGGATTAAACCGTAGTTCTCCTTTGTTATCGCAGTTTCTTAAATTATTTGTTTATGTAACATAACAAATTAATTCGATTGCAGTGGGTTTCGCGAGCCACATTTTTTTTCGAAAAACGCTGATTAAACGCTTCTGAACTGTTTTTATAGCGTTGTAGGCGCTAAGATCTGAGTTTTTTTTTTGTTTTCAGTGCATAAAATTTATGCAATTACATTCATGCAATTGCTGAAGGTGAAGAACAAAGCTAATGCCGTTGTATAAAAATGAAAAAAATAAAAGCAGAGTTAAGGGAGAGGTTTTTATTATGTGTACTGGTTGTAACCAACCACTGTCGCACTGCCTAAGGCTGGCCCTGCCCTCTCGGATTATCTCTTATTATAAAATTTTACATAAACGAACCACATGTACAAATTACTATTAAAAATGGCGAATTTCGTTGGATGTGCTTTTATTATTTTTGAAATTATTGTGAAAAATATCTTTAATAGGTTTTTTCTTGTATTTTTGTGGGTGTTGCAAGTAACTTAGGACTTTGGGACCTTGGTTTTCGTAATCAGCGGCTCAAAGACCACATATATAGAGATAATAAAATTAGTCTCTGGCCGTTAATCATCTTTGACACCCACAACTACGTATTCAATAGTCTTGAATACTTGTGGCGAATTGAGCGACCTCTAGAATGTACTTAAAGTTCTGAAAAAGGCATACTAATTTCGGAGAACATATAGAACAATATACTAAAAGCGGAACGATTTTTATAAACTTTCTTTGTGTCTGAATCACTATAACGTACAAGTCACCTCTTGGTTTGATCCCTTCGAACCGCCCTAACGCTTCTCAATAAAAATAAATTTAAAAACTGAGTACAGGAAATTGTTTGGAATAAAATGGTCTACAAGAAACGTCTGGAGTATTTTTTTAATTAAATCAATAGAAAAAAAGTTATAGTCCTTAAATGATATTTTACCCGAATATTTTAGTCGTTTTTTAATTATAACTTTTTCATTTTCAATTTTACGATAAAAAGTATATCAATCAATATCAGGGGTGGGCACCAACACGCATGCAAAAATTTTGTTTCTTTGTAGTGGTACAACAACCATATGAAATAAAAATTAAAAAATAAAAAATAAGAAAAGAAGCGGCACACGTCTTGCCTTCTTCAATGCTTGCGGTGAACTGAACTGAAAATACATTGGGAGCATACAACTTATCTGTGCTTTGCACTGAAAAAAAAAAAATGTTATCGTGCGCTTGAAAGGTTTTATGTGCTTTGCGTATTTAAGGTGAAAGCTAAATATTCGAAATACTTAAACTTGTTCAGTTGTAATCAAATTAAAATGCGTATTGAAAACTCTAACGGTTATTAAATCTAGTCAATTAAATTGTTGTATTAGTTGTTATATATTTATTTTATTTATTTAAAGGATTATCAAAGGAAAATTAATTAAGATTTTGAATATTTTATTAATTCATCGAAATCTATTTCAATACTAGAGACCTTTATTCGTAATAAATTCTCTAGATGTTTATTAGTTAATGAGTTTCTTTGCTAAAAATATTATATATAATTAAGAACTTAAAACTACTAATAAAAAACTAAAAACTATTAAAAAGCAACTTAAAACTATAACTAAGAACTTAAAACTAATAGTAAAAAACTTAAAACTATTAAAAAACAACTTAAAACTATAATTAAGAACTTAAAACTACTAGTAAAAAACTATTAACAAGTAACTTAAAACTATAATTAAGAACTTAATACTACTAAAAATAATTTAAAAATATCAATAAGAAACTTAAATCAATAAGTTGTAAGAAACTCAACGTGCGTATAAAATGTACGTCACAAATTATAAATACGTTAAAGTTTTTCGGGTGTATCATCAATTTTTACAAAAAATACGCAACAAAAAATACGATAGCTAGCAATTATCTGTCGCAGGTCTTGCTTCTTTGGCTGCTGAAGTAGAACTGAGTCGATGGTTGTGCGTTCACATTTGTATACGTATACATGACACAATCTAGTAACGCTCAATTACTCTCAATTACGCTCTTGTTGGAACTTGCAGAAGAACTTGTGCCCAGCTATGATCAATATTGACGAGAATACAATTTTCTACTCAAAAAGTCTTAAGCTGTTAAGATATCGTGGAAAAATTATTTACACCCATTTTTTAAAATGGCGGCCAAAGTTGAAGGAAAGGTTAAATGCAAATGAAGAAGGATTAGAACTCTTGTCTAGTTTATATAACGATATAATCCTACTTCCCAGTTGGCAGTTTAGGACACAATATCTACAGTTAATATTAATGTTGCTAAGTGCAGAGATTTTTCTAAGAAGCCTGGAGCGCCTATTAAAGCTTCTTTGGTAGAAAGATTAGGCTTAAAAAAATCAAAGCTTGATTGTCCAACTCGCTGGAATTCCACTTTTTATATGCTCTAACGCTTATTAGTCCAGTAGAATTAGTCGTGAAAATGAGAAAAAAAAAAATAATTCGTTACAGCAATCTGACAGCGGAATATTGTTGAACAAGCTCTTTTAAAAGAGGACAAAAAAATCGAACCGACAGCAGCTATCCGTTGTGGAATGGGGTGCATTTTTAGAGGTCGAACACAGTTTTTCACGATTTCTGGCTAAACTGTGCATCATATCAAAAAAAGTTTAATTCAAAAGTTGTAGGAAATAAGAAGATCTACAACTTTTGTCTTGATCATTTTCACCTTAACCTCAAAATTTTTTTGAAAAAATGGCTGAAAACCGGTTTTTTGGTTTTTAATTTTTGTCTTTGTCAATTTTTAATTTTTGGTCCAAGAATGATCAAAATTTTTTTTCTCATTTATTTTTTTAATGGAAATTTATGCAGTGGCATTGACAATTTCAAATTATAGCGTATTAAGGTAAATACAATGAAAACAACAAAGGATTTGAGCTGTTGCACACGAAACACCAAAACACTACTCGCAGAGAGACCACAGATTTTCAATTTTTCGGTCAATTTTTTCATTGCAGAGTACCTTTTTTTTACCATTTATCTAAAGAAGACAAAACAAAGGGTAAGTGAGCCAAAACAGAACTCCTTAGGAGGTGTAGTTTTAAGAGGAATTTCAGTTAAAAATTTCGGTTTTTTAGCTTAAAAATTGAATTGAACAGCAACCTCTAAATATTTCCGTCTTAAAAAATTACTGCCTTTGTGTAACATTGAAAAGTATCTTTTGCCCAAGTTTCAGCTCCACAGAAACTTTTTTGTCAAAGAAAAAAATTAAAAACCAAAAAAAACCGGTTTTCAGACATTTTTTCGAAAAATTTTGAGGTTAAGGTGAAAATGATCAGTAAAAAAGTTGTAGATCTTCTTATTTCCTACAACTTTTGCATTAAACTTTTTTTGATATGATGCACAGTTTAGCCAGAAATCGTGAAAAACTGTGTTCGACCTCTAAAAATGCACCCCATTCCACAACGGATAGCTGCTGTCGGTTCGATTTTTTTGTCCTCTTTAACAGGAGCTTATTCAACAATATTCCGCTGTCATATTGCTGTAACGAATTATTTTGTTGTTCAAACCCTATTTCTCCTGGACTATATTAGATTAAAAAACTTTGTAAGTATGTAAATTTTCATGTTTTTTTTCTTTGCAATTTTAACTATGTCTAACTCTGAGTTTTAATTGTTCCACCCTTAATATTAATTCAAGACAGTCTTAACTTCAAGATAAACCATGTTTGAAGAGTGTGCTCCATAAGAAAAAAATCGAAGCCATGGCCGGGCTAAGATGACAGTTTCGATTTTTTTTTCTTTTTTGAACACACCCTTCAAACATAGTATTTCTTGAAGTTAAGATCATCTTGAATTAATATTCTAGGAGAAACAAAAGTGTGCTCTAAAAAAAAAAACGTGGCCGGCTAAAATGACAATTTCGGTCGAAATGCACATGTACCTATAGAGTCAATGTACAATAGAAAATATTACCGACACAAGTGTAGTAGTATCTTATTCTGAAGATGAAAGAACAGACATGCTAAAGGGTAATCCAATACGAGGTCCCTTTTCCAACTGGGTTGTTTTGAGAGCTGCCATGTGTCAAATGGCTTGTCAATATGACTTTTGTGTTCAGTATTCAACACGACTCAATCATGAATAGACTTACTCCCGAACAACGTTTATTAATTGTGTAAACTTACTACCAAAATTAGTCATCAGTTAGGGAATGTTATCGAGTTCTTCAACATCATATTGGTCGTTATGAGCGTCCAACTAAGCGCACTATTCGTAACACCATCACCAAATTTTGAGCCAATTTAACACTATTGGGCATTCATCATTCAACCATTCTTTAATGTTCATACAGCCCGTAATTTTGAGAATATTTCTGTAGTAGCAGAGAGTGTTCGTGAAAACCGTGAACAATCGATTCGTCGCCGATTCAATGCTTTGGGCATCTCTTATGCATCATTGTGGTCTTGGTCTGAAGGCCTATAAGATACAGCTCGTACAAGAATTGAAGCCGGCTAATATTGGTGTACGTTTTAATTTCAGTTTATGGGCCTTAAAACAACTTCAAATTGATTAATTATTTAATCGAAAAATTGTGTTTAGCGACGAAGCTCATATTTGGTTGAACGGCTACGTTAACAAGCAAAATAACCGTATTTGGGCCGATGAACAACCAGAAGCAATCCAAGAGCCGATATGCTCGAAAGAGTTGTCGAATATTGGACCCACAGAGTGGACCATTTAAGAACTAGACGTGGGCAATATTGAACGAAATCATTTTTAAACATTGAGATGTAGGAACCGAACTATCATTCCAAATAAAGTTTTCATCAATACATTGATTTTTATGTATTTTATTTAGAAATTAAAGTAGGAAGCTCTTATTGGATTACCCTTTAGAAGAGCTTTAAAGAACAAAAACGAAATTTATCAGACTTATCCTAGGATTTCTAAAGAAAATAGATTTTAGAATTCTAGCAAACAAAAAAAAAAAAATTGATACACCTCTCTTGTGGGAAGTAGCTCAGGTTATATTAGCTGTTCCAGCAACTCAAGTCAGTGTCAAGAGGGCTTTTTCTGCGTTGGAGTTTGTTTAAGCTTCGCAAAGAGTGCTTCTTTACAAAGAATCACTAGAGGATATTCTACTTGTGCGTTTAAATGAACATTTTTTTCAGAAATAAATAAAATAAAAATTAAATGAATTTTTTTATTTTTTTTTATTTTTTCGGGAAAAAATTTAACCTGAACCCGAACCCGAACCAGGACCCACTAAATTTAAATGCATTGAGCCCAAACCCGTACCCGCACCTAAAATTTACAGGGTTCGTTAGCCTGTTTTCAACATTATTCGTGAGTATGTAAAAGGTGGAAATAAACAAATATACATATGAGCCTTGAACGCGTACACATAGCTCGTCAAGTAAAGTGTCTTGATTCATAAAACCATACAAAGATGCACGAAGTTTTCTTTGTACCGCAATCAGAGCACCACATCATCTTGCACATCCAGTCTTCTCAGCATCTCTGTCTTAACGAAAAACATTGTGAAGATGTTCATTCAGCCATGTCTGAATGTTGGCGAATATATCGAAGTCCAGGTGCGAGCTCATTTCGAGTAAAGATTGAGGTTTCGCTCTGAGTCCAGAAACGTTGTAAAAGTTAAATTTTAACTAGTTGTTGTTTTTCTTTGATCTTGTTGAATTATTTAAAGAATGTGCTGTTGTTTTCCTGGTTTTTGAAAACACTGAAATGGACACACAATGGATTCACCCAATTTCGTTTGACTCCTTATAGATTCCAAAGATACATCCTTATTATCCAGATTGTAGCATGAGAGAAAATCTTTATCTAAACTAACATGCAGTGTTGCCACTGTGAAATTGTTTTTTCTAACAAATTTTTCTTAAAAACCTACCAAAATCATTTTGTGAGCCTACCTAAGTTTTTCAAATTAAAAAAACAGATTTTTATAGCATCAAGTGTGTTTGAAATTTAATGTTACTTAAAATATGTATATCGTCGCTTAAAATGCTAATCCGCATATGGGACGTTCTTTTACAAACCGAACACATTTCTGATCGTCACATTTTTGATTTGTCTGAAATTTTTTTTAAGGGTTCTCTATCGAAAATAAAGAGATATGTGTTCGAGAACTTTTTAGAAATTCTTTTTTTTTTTTTAAATAGAGCGAATTTAAATTTTTAGAACTTAGAGTTTTTTGGCTTGGAGACTCAAAAAATTCATAACTCCGGTTTTGTTAAAGCTAGAAAATTGATTTTTTTTTAGCTTAAAAGGAAAAAAAATTAACTTTAATAAAAAAATTGTTTCTTAAAAAATTATTAACGAATTAATATTGTTATAAAAAATTTAAATGTTTAAATTGGTTTTTAACGATTGCCCCCACCTCGTAGCGAATTTTTTAATATTGTACGTCAAATTTCCTATAAAACATATTTTTTTTCTTATGGGGAAATAAACATATCGTCACCTCAGAGTGTAGGTGTCCTATCAGCAAAACCATGAAACTGAGAAAACAGCGTTTTAAAGTTATTTAGTCTGCGATTTGTGATGGAGGGCATAGGAAAACGGGTATGTAGAAAAATCTATTCTAAAGTGTTTTGGCTGAACCGTTACGTCACGCGTAGTGCTAACGTTCACGGCACGCTCATGCTAGTGTTATATATTAGACCAAAACTTCTAAACTACTGAGCCGATTTTGACAAACGAAATATCGTTGTTTTCATATTATCAAGAAGAGTCTAATAAAGCTATTTATACTTTAAAAATCTGCTCACAGAGGGCGCTGTATGCAAAAAATAAAATATAATAATTACAATTATTTAATTATATAAGTCACATAATTGAATAAGTCATAAGTCACAGCTCCTAAAATACTAAGCCTATATTGACCAACGAAGATTTTATCTTCTTTGACTAAAATGAGGGTACTTATATTTCAAAAATTTGTTCATAGATGTTGCTATAGGCAAAAAACACCTAAATATTGAATTCAGCGAAAACAGTATATTCACGAATTTATTCGGAAATTCGCAAGAGTCACTCAAAAACAACTACAGCAGGCTTTGGTTTCAACGAATGCTTAAAATAGGCTTAAGACCAATTATTCAGGAAAGATTGCTAGATTGATCACGTTTTTTTTTTAGGCTTTCGAACATTCATCGAACCTTCATTTGTGTGCATATGTATATTGCACCAATCGATGCGAAAAGGTCGAAATTAAGTTTCGGAAGGATGAAAAAAAAAGATTGATAGATAACGTCGAAAATGGAAACAAAAAATCATTTTGAGAGTTTTTATTTTCCTCATATAGGGCCAAATTAATTCTTTCCACGATTGGTGCCAGAAATTTTTTGTCTTGAAACGAGGCCAAATTACCGCCGGGGGTACCTTTTCCCCTCTCTTACAAAAGTCCATTCTCACTTTAGACCTGAAAGCGATTGTTTAATGTGACTTCAAAGACAAAAAAGCAGTTAGAACATTTGCACTCCGAGATTTTATTTTGAAAGCTGCAGTTAGGACATAAAGCATACTGAGATCTTAGGAACGGGAAGAGGTAGCTAAATTTCGATAACACCAAACGAAAGAGTGTGTTTTCTTAAGTAAGTTGGCGTGTTAAAAAAATGTTGTCAAAAAGTGCGATAAGACACTTACACTCTGAGGTGACGATATGTACAGCTGCGGTCAAAATAATAGCAGTGCGGTGTCATTTATTAGTTGAAAGAAAATATTTCGAACATATGTTTTATATCTTTCAATCTTTTAAAATGTGAAGTTACTTGATAGTGCACAAAATAAACACATAACATTTTGTTCCAAAAAAATAACGGTACTTTCTAAGATTGCTATTGTATTGAGTAATTTGTACTTTCGAGCGGTCAAAATAATAGCAGTGTTCAACTCCTTTACTTCTCAAGATTAGGTGTTTACTCTTGTTAAAAAAAAATTTGATCTCAACAAGTAAGTTCCGTTATTTTTGTATAATACTCCAATGATTTTTTCAAGTTTTTGTATTTTAGTGGGCCGTGAAAGGCGTTCTACGACAGAGCAAAGTAAAATTATTAAAAATTCCATTTCGCAAGGTAAAACTTTTAAGGAAATTTAAAATTTTATGGGATATTCTGCGAAAATGGTTTCGAATACGATAAAATTTACAAATAAACGAAAAACACGAGGCCGAATACCTTCCATGTCCCCCTGGTACGTGAATTGTTGTATATACAGCATTCTGTCAATATGTTTCCATTTCACTAAAACTGAATTGTGTTTTCGAGTTAATTAATATATATAGTATTAAATGACTTATCAGATCCAATTAATGTGCACAAATCTGAAAATTTATCTGCAATCGAAAATACTGAAAATTACCCTTTTACCCTTGGCTACATGTACGTCTCCTAATCCTTCAAAATTTTATTTTTAAGGCTTACCTGTTATCTTACTAATACCCGAATTAAGCCATACTGGAAGGTTAGATTTTATGGGATTACGACTGACAGGCATACGTTCATTGGGACTCATTTTTATTATTCTTTAAATTTGTACTGCTTCTCTAATCTGGCTTTCCGATTTTGCAAGTTGTACACAGGTTCCAAAAAAATTTTGTTGGTTCAAAAATCGATAGAGCGCAAGTCTTGTCTGATATGAATATATTTTTTTTTAATTTATGCCAAGCGGAATGCCAACAGATCGTCGGAGCCCGAATTTAAAAAATTTTACGTTATTATTACTTTAAGTTAAGAAAAATATTTTATGTTGAGCTTTAATTTAAAACATGCATTTTTTAAAAAAATTAAGCTCCGTGGATTTATTGAAATTTTAGTAAGCTTTCATCTAAAAAAATATTCATTTCCGACCAGATTTGCGCTCTCCAGCCACTTTTAATCTGAAAAAATATTTTTAAAAATTTGTGGGGTTTGGAGGCTCGGTACATCAATTTTATTTTCTTTATATTCTTAAGAACGCCACAGTTCACTGATTATCCCGGCATACTTGATTGTAGCCAGGGATATTTTTCATTTGGCAAAATTACTGCCAAAACTTTTATTTCAGCTAATAAGAAACCATTTCTTAATCTATCCAATACTCTGAATTTTTATTTTCAGATTCAAGTTATTTATACTTATTCTAATTACTAATACATTCTTAAAAATTAGGGCTCCAATTTTCAGTTACACAAACATATGCCTGTATTTGTGACTTGTGGGATTTTATTATGTCCCACGAAAAAATCTAATTGTTTAAATTCGATTTGTACAAGAAATTGCCACGTAAGCAAATTCTTGTACGTCCATGGCTTTGCTTATAATCCAACGGGAATTTGAGTGCAGAGAATAAAAAAAAAGAATAAACAAAAGTCTGGTTGCGTTATATCAGCAGCGACTTTGTTTAGTAACCTTGAAATTGAAATGTGATAAGTTTTTGTGCATTAAGCTATTTTATTTTATTGTTGCTATAGGTCAGTGTGTGCTAAAAAGAATTGTAGCACATGGTAGGATTTTATGCTTGTTGGATATTTTAGTTTTAATTTCAGGCGCTGTATTTGTGAGCAGCGTGAAAATATGAGTTTGGTTAATTTGCATTTGGTGATGCACAGGGGTGGAATATGCAATATGCCAGGTTATTGCAAAGGGGCGGAATGTGCAATGTATAAAATCATCACAAATTCTTTTGTTGGGCTTTAACTTAAATAATAAAAAACGAAAATATTTTTTTGAAAATTCGGGCTCCGGTGATTTTGGAATTTTGGTTAGTTTTGATTTAAAAAAAATATGGTTAATTTCCGATAAGATTTGCGCTCTCTAGCGATTTCTAAACCAAAAAAACTCGATTTGTGACCATTGTGCGTTAGCTGCAAAAGAACTTTGATTTTCCACTTGGTTTTGACATCAATAAATCTTGGAATCTGTTTTCTAGAAACGGCTGCAAAACTATTATAGATCAAAATGAGAATACGGCTCTTGCTTTTTGGCTGTGAAAAGATAGTCCAATTCAGAGCTGGCGTTAAATCGACACTTGCCATTGTAACATCAACCGGAGTTAAAGTGTATCTGCTGTTCAAAAGTATTCAACACTGTCACTTGCTTTTGGGTCAGAATACGCGAAACCGACATGTCTGAAATGTTTTTCAAATTCTTTTATATAAATCAATAGCTGCAAGTGGTAGAAATTAGTGTACGGAAAAATTTTTTAAAAAAAATTGTTGCAATAATTATTGACAGTCAAAGTTTTCATTAACCTTTTTTTTTAAAATGCTATAAGTTTTGAACTGCTTGACTGATTGTGACGAAATTTCTTAATTTCTGTAGATAATAAGTTGAACTTATGTATTAAAAAAAAAGTTGCAAAAATTTGCATTGCAAACATTTGCATTGCGAAAAAACCTGAAAAAAAATGACAGAGATGCATTGAACCCTTCCAAACTAGAATTCGTCAAAAAAATCGTGGAGCCTCAATTAGTTTTTACGGTATAAATATTATAGTGGTACCGGGCGGTCGAAAAATGCATAAAATTTTTGTTGCTTTTCAAAAAAATCAATAACACTAGCTTACAAGAAAAAGGATTGGGTTTCTCATAGACTTTTTTCCATGTATTTTGGGGCGTAGTTTCTAAAAATGGCAACCATTTTTTTTTTCTTAAGAATCGTTTTCGAGATATCCCCAAAAAACCCCTTTTTCGGCACTTTTTCATTTATTTGATTACATCAGCCGTAAATAAAAACGTTTTTAGAGGCTTTAAAAAAATATTGTGTTTTTCCACAAAGGCCAGACAATTTTTCCCTAAGACAGAAACACTAGCTCCTGAGTCCAGCAAGCCAACTAAATTTTCATCAAAAACTTTGACTTTAGCAAAAGGACGATCATCACTGTTACTGAAAGCTTAGTAGATTCAATTATTTTCTTTTGCGCTTTTTATATCTTAATCTGCTCTTTTGAAGTTTATTTTTTTTTTTTTCTGAGCAGACCCCATGTTTGAAAATTCGGGCTTTAGCTACTTCGTAGCGAATCGCGCGGTTTTGTTAATCTGAAACATCGGAGTCGGTTTGACACGCAAAGTCATGGAAAACTTGTTTTAAAATTTTAAATTTGTCATTGTTTGGTGAAGATAAATTTACAAAATTTTGTAAATTATCTGAGTTTAATTTGAACTCGGGGTCGGGCGGGAAGAACGTGTGTCCCCGGTGGCCATCACGCTCTGTCTGTGGTTTCCCTGGTGATTATAAGGACATTTTGGAGTTAGTACTCCTTTTTGTCCACATTTAAAGCAAAAAATATTAGTTATTGCTTCAGAACAATAAATATACGAATGTCTGAGGTTCATACAATTCCAGCATTGTATTTTGGAATAATCGGGCTTAGAAAAGCGACGAGAAACCTGCAACGCTTCAACCTGTGGATCAAATTCAAAATTGCTATCATCATCGTTTGAGACGATATCAAGTTCATGCACCTGCCTTTGCGGGTTATAAAAAGATGGTTGATTTTTGGCTTCCGAAAGAACTTGTTCAGCTTTTCGAGCAACATCACGAAATCCCTCCAGACTTATTGTCTCACTATTAAAAAGCATATATTTGAGTGCTGAGATTTTTTTTCATGATCTCAGACAATACTATCTGTCATTGGCTGGCTCATGCGAGAATTCATTGCAACCTGTTGTTGCTGTTGTCGGGCTGCGGCATATTTTGCTGATATTGTTGGTTTGTTTTTGCTGGTATTGTTGTTAGTCGCTACAATATTCATATTGTTTTTTTTTTTTAAATTAACTTCTGGTTAGATAATTAAATATAAGAAAGAATTTGATAGAAGTAAAACATGTGAAAATTTAACCTGATCCTTTTTTTTATTTAAGGCAAAGTTATGTCGTTTTTTCTTTAATTAAGGTGTTTTTACTGAGTCAATGGATTAGGTGTTGTTTCCAGTTGTTTTTTTTTTGTTTTCGCTTTAATTTATGTAAAAAGCAAATTCTTAATTGTTTGTTTCGATTGTTTCTGCTTTTTTGAACACACTTCTTTTATGAACTTTGTTTCCAAAAACCAGATTTTTGGATTTTCGTAGTCACTGTGATTTTTTGACTTTTTATCCTAGTTTTTTCACAATTCCCTTTTAAATTTTAGTTTATTTTTATTTTAAAGCCCACATAATGCAATATTGTTTTAATATAATAGTCAACTGTGGACCATACGTCGTTTTCTTGGCAATCACTTGAAGTTGTCGTTAGCACAGTCACAGCTTTCCAAGAAATTTATTACTTTTCACTTTGAATTATTTTACACGTTTTGCACAATTTTTCGAAAATGTAAGTTTTCAAAATGTTTATACTACTTTCGACTTGCTCATAAACTTTCTGTTTGGCTTTTCACGCATAGCCACCTCACGCGTTGAAATTTTTCCGTGACTGCTGTTTGTTCTCGCATGAAGCCGCTTGACAACCGTCCGTCCGCTACACACGCTACGCATACATCAAAAAAAAAACTGAACGGCATCCTTGGCCCAATGATGCCCACACTTCCTAATTGATTTTTTTTTACATTTGTAATAATGATAGCTTAGATAAACTTAATTTTTACAACGGTTTTTTAAATAAGTCATAATTTAAGGCTATAGTGTGTTCAATTTCTGTTTGCTTAAATCTGAATACCGGGTAATTGTGTGTATTTTATAATGATATTGAGATTTAAGAAAGAAGATTTTAAAAAATTGTTAAAAACGGATTTTTTATGTTAACAGGGACGCTTGGGTGCGCATTCCCATTGGTTGAGCTGTCAAACCAGGTGTCAGTTTGCGATTGGGCGATTTTATCGGCTGATTTTACTCAGTTTCATCACACGAAACTGAAGTTTCTACTGTAGCCGATAGGTGGCTCAAAATAAAATTGACAGTTCAACTCCAGTTTAGGTATGTTTAATGAATCGCACTCGCGCTGACACGCGGGTGGCGTTTTTCTTACGCTTTTAAAAAAAAAAGCCATAAGAAATCCGAAACAATATTTTTGTACAGAGCTTTTTGTTCAGTACTTTTAGTGCAAAAAACAACAAAAAATTACAAGCGCAAAATGCATTAAAATGGGCAACGAGCTGCTTATACTAGTTTCAATGACCGCTACGTCATATCATCAGTAAGCTTTGTTAGCCGAAGTATAGTAGTCTGCAAGCCTACTATGTTCTATTTCTTGCGTTGATGATATGACGTAGCGGTCATTAAAACTAGTATAAGCAGCTCGATGCCCATTTTAATGCATTTTGCGCTTGTAATTTTTTTGTTGTTTTTTGCACTTAAAGTGCTGAACAAGAAGCTCTGTACAAAAATAACATTTCTTTTTATTTAAAAAGGAAAAATAAAATGACAGCCTAAAACGATGTAAGCTAGTCCCATGTAGAACCGCACATTCAGATTAGGGTGGACCACATAAATTTGTCCCATGGTCCACAAGGTAGGGTGGGCTTAGTCGGGCCTGAGTGACCACCATGCTCGGAGGTGTAGCCACCATGGAAAGGATTAGGGAGTCCCACATTTTTGGTAACTTGTAAATTTAAAAAAATTTTTAATTTTTTTTTCTTTCGGCTGCAGCAACCCCAATAAGCACGAGAGAATTTATTTTTGTATGGTGCAGGCGTAGGTACCATGTGCAGCAGCGATCTCACACCATTATCCCGTAGCTGCTAGCAGTCAAACCAGCTCGTGCTGCCGCTGTGCATGTTGTCCGAAACAACGCTCCGATCGCGTATGCGATTACAAATTGCTTAAGCGTTAACCGCGTTTCCACTTTCTGCTAAAATTGTCTTTGAAGACTTAAATGTGTCTATTTTCTATATGAAGATCAACTCTTGGAGAGGTTTTTGGTGGTCTACCACGATATTTTTTTTAATGTTTATTTTTAAATACATCTCTCACGAAATTGTGAGATCTATTCAGAAACCTTCCGATGAATTGAAGAGATTTTCTTTCTTTTTTTCAAGTTTAAAGTCAGTCTCGATTCCTCAGTAGAGCAATGTGACTTACGACCCATTTCAACTAAAATGTTTGCGTCAATTCACTGCACTTAAAGGTTTAATTAAAGAAAGATAAAAAATAATCAAAAAACGTGCAGGTGTTACTATTATTTTGAGCAGGCAAATATTTTAACTATGCACATTAAGTAGAAACGCTCAAAACTTAAGGGAATCACATGATTTGTTTTACTGAAGATCGCGCTGCCAAATTGTGTATTTCACGTTACCACTAGGATTTTTTCTCTAAATTGCCAAAAATATTTTTGTAATAGAGTTTAAAGTAAAAACTTAAAGGTGTAACTATTATTTTCACCAGGTGTGTAATTTGATAATGTGAATGGAAATTGCGAAACTTTTTGAAAAAATCTTAAAAACATAATGAATTAACTACGGGAAATTATTACAGCAAAAAAGCTCATTATTCAACGAAAATATAAGACAAAAAGTCCATAATTCTTTAATAATATGTATGAGAATAATATTATCAATGTATCTTATAATAATTCTTCATAAAAGGTGCATTCACTCTCTGTGTCAGAATATACCAAATTCGGCTATGAACCAGGCGATAACATCCCTTTGCAGGATAATGACCCGAAGTATATTGCTAAAAGTACATCGAAATGGCTCCAAGATCGAAATATTACTTGCTTGGATTGTCCAGCACAGTCCACAGGTATTAATCCCAAAAAAATTTTTGAATTTTTTTTTTAAAGAAATACCTATGAGAAAACCAACCCCACAAAAGGCCATCAATGAACAGTGGTCCGAGATCAGTACTCAATACTTGACAAATTGATAACGGGTATATAAGTGGTCCATCCGTAAGCTCCAATTTCGACATAATTTTTCCAGCATTATGGCCGGTATCTCACCAATGGAATCTGCAATGTTGTCTTCCAGGATTGCAATTATTGCTGGATTGTTCCTGTACACGAGAGACTTCACGTAGCCCCACAAAAAATAGCCTAGTGGGGTCAAATCGCATGGTCTTGGCGGCCAATGGACAGCTGCAAAATGTGAGATTAATTGCTCACCAAACTTGCCTCTCAATAGGCCCTTGGTATCGCGTGCCGTGTAGCATGTGGCATCATCTTGTTGAAACCACATGTCAACCAAGTCCGATTCTTCCATTTTGGGCAAAAAAAGTCGGTCATCATCGCACGTACGTTGCTTCATTAACTGTAACTTTGCGATTTTCATTATTTTTGAAAAAGTACGGTCCAGTGATGCTGCCGGCCCACAAACCGCACCAAACAGTGCATTTTTCAGAGTGCATTGGCAGCTCTTGAACTGCCTCTGCCTGCTCTTCAGACCAAATTCGGCAATTCTATTTATTGACATACCCATTGAGCCGAAAATGAGCTTCGTCGCTGAAGAAAATGTTTCGATAAAAAACGCAATTCTCACAGAGCATGAATTTTGTTGATAAAATTCAATGATTTGCAAGCGCTGTTCGTTTGTTTGTCTATTCATGGTGAAATGGCAGACTTTACTTAGCATTTTTGGAGTTGACACATGTTACGAATCACGTGTGAGGTGTCAAAAAATTTACACTAAAAAACAAATAACAAAAAAATCTAACGTTATTTTAGTTGTGATTTTTTTTTTAGCTAGAATAAAGCATTTGCAAAATTTTTGAAATCCACTTTTCTTAAATCTAGAAACACGTTTTATTATCGGTTTTGTACTTTCAATAAGAAAAATCACCATTTTGTATAAAAAAATGTATGTTTATTTTTGGTGCACTTGCGACAAAATACATGCTCATGACGATAAAATTTTGTGACGTACGATAAAATGCATGCTGATTATCTGGGACTTATAAGGTTTGGGAAGAAACTAACAATACCATTAGAAAGAGCGTGCGAAGTTTATTATGAATATATGTACATATGTATAATAATCTCAAAACCGAAAAATTTCACTTACGACATCCGTATTTTGAGGCAGCGACATGTCATCTTACAGATGTTCGGATAAGTGGTTCGACTTTTCTGCTAACCCTGGTGAGGAGGATTTTCGTTAGTGTTTCACCGAGGCCGAGGCGAGGCGAGGTTCTAGTTCATCTCGGTCTCGCCTCGTTTTATAAATTTAAGTCTCGCCTCGCCTCGGCCTCGTACGAGATCTTGCCATCACATGCATCGCCTCGCCTCGCCTCGCTCTCGGCCGAGGCACCTCGGTAAAAAAGCGAGGTTTTTATTAAAATAAATAAAAAATTATACATGTATCCACGCTGACAGGCTGATCAAGCCTCAAGACATAAAATAAAATATCTGTTTTTATTTTTGGTGAATTGGATGAGATGTGATGAATTTAATTCTTTTCTTATATGGGAAGGAGAGGCATTGCCTATTTTTCCAAACCAAACTAAGCTATGAACCTTTTACAAACTATAAGAAAGATATGTATGTACCAAATCTTATTTATCTGCGTCAAATAGATATTGAGATATGATAAAGTTAATTTTTTTCTTATATTGAAGGTATGGTACCGCCCATTTTATTAATTGAATCTTAGTTATGCCTCTACCTTTTATAAATATACAAAGTTTTATTAATCTGCATCAAGTAGTTGATAATATATAATGAATTCTGTTTTTCTCTTATGTTGGGGTGGCATCACCCATTTATCGTAAACTATATTACGGAGCATCCCAAATCATAAGAAACATATATGTATGTCAAATCTTTCGTCGGTCGGTTGAACGGTTTAGGAGTCCATTAGCAACGAACATACATATATTGATCTTTATTTATATACTAGCATTATCTTGTGCGTCTTGCTTCACCTTACCGGTTCTTAGAAAGACTTAGAATAAATCAATTTCAATGCAGTGTTGTCAATCATGCATTTTTGCATATAGCCTTACATTCTTCCCTAATCGATCAATCGAGGCAAAGTCGCATAGAAGCTGATGCGATCCAAGCACTTCTGTGCATTAGCGCTTGGACCAAATCTGAACTCGTAAGAAGCACATGCGGGTTAAAAATAAAACAAAGTAGTTTACTCAAAATAAAATACTAAAATATTAGTTAAATATAGATTTTAATATAAAAATTACATTCATATTTTGAATCTGCATATGGGTCTTACGAGTTCAGATTTGGTCAAAACGCGCCTCGCTCTTGGTTTCCAAAACGAGGCTAGGACGAGGCGAGCCCGAGGCGAGGCCGAGGCGAGGTGCCGTGTGATCTCGCCTCGCCTCGGTCAAGCGAGAAAATTTAATTTTCCATCTCGCCTCGTTCTCGCCTCGGTCTCGCCTCGTTCTCGTAGTCAAAAACGAGGCTGCCTCGTAGCCTCGGTGAAACACTAATTTTCGTTCAAACCTTGGACGGATCTAACAATATAATGATGCTCCCATAGTTCTGGGATAATGATAAGTCCACCTTTTTTGGAATTTTTAATAAGGTTCTTATAAACCAGTCTTCAGGTATTCGTTCATCTTCCCAAATTTCATTAAAACTTGGTAGATGAGCACGCAGATTTGTTCTTTTTAAGAGATTTGGTGGCTTTTGTTGTCTCCGCTATTGAAAGTGGGCACAAGGTTAGTCACTGTGATCTTCCCTAAGGGGGGAACATGTGGCGATTCTCGTCTGCGAGAAATTTTCTTTCCAACGGATTAGCTGTTCATCTGTAGTTGTCAATAGGCTCTCGTTTTACTTTTGATTCGCCGATTTTGTCTGAATTTGTTACCAAACATCTTGCCAGTTATTTAGTAAGCGGTACGCAGATCTCTGATTCCTGCAGCTTGTTGAGCTTTGGCTGCAAGGTCGTTCAATAGTTATTGTTTATCGCTTTTGCGAGAGGCTTTTATTTTCTTATTGAGGACGTTATATATATGTTTGGTAAAGCCAAGAATGGTCTCACTCTCTGTTATAAATGACGACTTGATGCTTTGCCATTTAGATTCAATTGAGCTCCATCTGACAGTATCGCTGAGCCTTTTTACTGCGTCGATGAAGTTTTCCCGAAGGCAGCAATCCTAGAGGTTATATAGAGGATTTTTTTGAAATTGCGTGGGTCTGCTGGATATGTACAAAGATTTGGTGATTTGAGCCGGTGTTTCCATGTGTGTTTTAATCTTAAGCTTGTGCTGGAACAATGTCCCTCCAAAAATAAAATTTGGGTCAATGCAGAACTGGGTGAGGAGCTCACCGTTTTCATTTCTGGTGCCGACGCCATGTCGACCCATAACGTTGTCGACGAGCATGCTGCCGGAGCAGGTTGATTTACCGTTATGGTGTTACCACTTGAAAATTTAACTAATACTGACTTTTAAGAATCCATGACATTTGACGAATAAAGCTTTTGCGCTGTTTCATGCAATAGGTCGTAACACTAGGGATGAATCTGTTAGATGGCGCAATCAAATAGTTTCCAGACGCACTTTTATTTAGGGCGCCCCTAACCTAAGATACAGATGCCTTTTGTAGCTGCTCATTTTGAGTAAAGACTCTAACAGGAGTGAAATTTGTGTCTCAGCCGTAAAATGTGGAATAGACGCTGACTGCGAAGCCGCCCACTCTGAGTCAGACCCTTCCTGGAATAACTAGGATACGCGGGGTCGTTAATTCAGACAACTATTTCCAAAGAGATGCCCTTGTGGGTAAAACAGTACATTAGTGGGTAGAAAAGCAGGAGCAGTCATTCCGGCAGTTTGATTTTCTAAAAAAAAAAATGTATTATAGTTTGGAACGAACAATAATATCACGTTGCTAAGGAGCTCAAAAAAATAATAATTTGTTAAAAATCATTTGCAGTTGAAAGAAAGGTCTTCATATTGAAAAGTTAGTTATACACATATGGTCAAAATAATAAGTACACGCTCACATAATTAGTTCAATGGCTTGTAGGCAAAAATTTATTTAAGTTAATAGAAAAACAAATTTATAGTTAACTTCTTACAACATATTAAATAAAATAAAAAGGTATAACATTAATAAAAAACAAAAATATCCTTCAGTCTTATCAAAAAAGTAAAAAATGGAATAAAATGACTGGACAAAATAATAAGTACATTCAGTACATTTTAATAAAAAAAAAAATTAACTCGATTTTATCGGCTCTATTTGTTGATATTTTAAGTTCATCGTTAGTAGCCGGTATATCAACCATTGTTTTGAGTAATTTTGTGTACTATTTTTGGAATACTGGAGATAAGCTTACGGCAAGTCTCTACTGGTTTTTCATACCAAGTTTTTTGGACAAAACTCCATAATTGCTTCTTATTTTGGAATACTTCCTTTCCTATTCTCTGCTTCAACTCTCGCCAAAGGTTTTCCAAAGGGTTCAAGTTCAGTCATTGACTTGGCCAGTTAAGCAAGGTCACACTATTGTTTTGACACCAATTCTTCACCCTTGGAAGTATGCTTAGGATCAATATCCTGCTGAAATGTCCATTTTAGCGGCATACTTTACTCAGCATAGGGCAACATCGTACTTTCCAAAATGTCTTTATAGTGGAATCTGGTCATGCTATCGGAAATACGATGTATTGGTCTGGCACCGTACCATGAAAAATAACCCCAGACCATAATATGGTCACCCCCATGCTTTACAGTCTTTTTTGTGAAGCGTACGTGAAATTCTTTACCCTTGGGGCGTCGAACATTTCGGGCGGAGTCATTTCCAAACATATTTATTTTTGACTTGTCGCTCCACAAAATATTACGCTATTTCTTCTCGCCGTCTGGTCCGGACCAATTTGAATGTTTCTTTGCGAATGATAAACGCATCTTCAATTTTTTTTTCGAAGCATAGAAACTTTTCTCGCTATCCGTCAAGGTAAATTGGTTCGTTGTAATCATCGACGTACCGTTCGGAACGAGATCACATTGCCGATGTCTGCTGAAATGGCTCTTGAAGATGCGAAATGGTTCTTTTTTGCGACAGTAACAATAGGATTATCTATCGTTGTTGAAGAATTTTTTGGTCTTCCGCGGGTTTCAACCACTTTTTTAGCTTTTAAAGCGTTTTGGACGAAAAATTGACTGATCCATGGCTTCGGCATTAGTACGAAGACTTTGGCTGTATTTTCTGAGCGTCGAAACCATTTGCCTCTGCTCCGCAGTGCAATGTTGATTTTTTCCCATCTATGAAAATTTTTTCATTTTACTTTGATATAACTAAATATGATAATAAATAAAATTAACAAACTTGTACGAAAAAGCCGATCAGATTGTTGCAAAATTAAAGAAATGATTAATGTACTTATTATTTTGTCCAAGTGAAATAAGCCTTTAAATGAAAACATACGCGTTTAGAAAAATTCGGGGAAATCCCTTCTTCTTTTTCACTTTTAAAGGCATTGCCATATTGAACTTATCAAAATAAAAAAGAATTTCCATATATATTTTCAGTAAAACAAAAAATAATTGAGAACTAATATGATATCAGGTAGTGTACTTATTATTTTGACCATGTGTGTATATATCGCTCACTGACAGAAGGCATAGCAAACTTTTTTGGCAATATATTGACGGACATCTTCCACAAACAAGCAAAAAATAGACTGCACTAAACAAATGTTATAGCACATATCTGGGCTTTTGCAGACTACACGCCTGAATGCATTAAGAGTAAAAACTCAATTTTATGGGCTGCTAAATATCTAACTTGTCATATCCATTCCTTACACGAATTATTTCGGAATTCTCTAAACAATAATAAATATTCACTAGAGTGTGGTTAAAATCTTAAAACACCTTGGCCAGAGAAACTCTATTCTTACAGCAAGTTTAAATCAGTATTTCCATCAGCAGCTATAAAAAAATGATACGACTTCTATAGCTTACTTCCAAAATTTCTTAAAGTTAACATGACTTTGCTCCAGAACTAATTTTTTACTTTGATGGCTCATTTTTAGATTTTTAGTCCATTAACTTATGCTGTAGTGAAACAGACTTCTCCCACTCTGGTATTTTTAATGCTTATCTGTCAGCTTCTAAAGATACTATGCAGTATTCATCAAAATTTTATGTATATTTTATATCTCTGCAGAATAAAAAATAACATAACGCACAAATTTATTCTTGAAAGAATCCAGATGCTGCGCTCGATAAAAATTTCATTGATTCCAGAATAGGACGGAATAATTAATAATTATTTAGCTGATTTATTATCTAACTGACAAACCAGCGAAAAGAGTTCTGATACTACCACTTGTAACTGAAATGCAGTACTTCGATACAACAATAACTAATTATATTGAACAATTTGCAATCCTGCTACTAAAATAAAAACTTTTCTCGAGAGGAAAGCAGAACGTGCGTTCATTGCCCATCAACGCTTTGAACTGACCATATAGTTAGGGTATGTTCTGCATCAAAGACAAACTTGCCATTATTAAATGTTCTTGACTGCCGCAACTTGAAACTGATAACCGAAACACTAATTAAACATGAATTAGTTTATGAAACCAAAGCTACAAGTTATATGTATGTACATTTATGTTATTGTATTTTATGCACTGGGGTGTAATGGTCTAGCTGCCCAATACCGCACGATATATTTTACAAATTAATTTATAGAATATTACAAATACATATCTCAACATTGAAAGATGCTAACAGCAATGTATATTTCATTTTCAGAACTGAAACTAAGCGTGTATATAAATCATTACTCAGAGGTTGCTTAAAGCGACCCCAACGGAATCATCATAATCTTCCAATAAATTGTGCTGATTGTGAGGACACAAGGAAATATGTTAAAAATTCAATCGAACTGTACCACCACTTTTCCAATCCATCATTAAATCGCCGTTGGCTTTGTCATGAATGTAAATCAGAAAATAATTCGGTTACTTGGCATTGTGTAATATGCGACACTGTCAGCTATCTTGCACCAATATATAAAGAAACTCTATTTAATTCAAAACAGAGCAATTCATATCTGAAACGAAATTTTGCACAAGATCTAAAATATAATTATAAAAATGAATTAGAAGATACATATTTTATAGAGCAAAACAAGTGTAATGAAGTTTATGACATACTTGACAACAAATCGAAAAAAAAATTTAAAAAAGCATATTACCGAAGAACTCAGAGCTTGACTACTGAAAACTCTTTGTCATGTCGAAATTGTCACATGTGTTTCGTCAACAATCGTAAGGATATTTTTAATTTACCTGAAGCATTTATAAAAAAATATAAAAATGAATCTGTTTGTAAAAATAATACTGGTAAGTAGTTTTTTACAATAAAAAAAAAAATATTTATAATTGGAAGTTTTTCCTATATCTATTGTTTAACTCTTGCGACCAGCAACCTATTAAGGACATAAAGAAATTTCCTTGAACTCGGGAGATTTTTCAATCGCTCTCTCTATTGTCCTTTATCTCAAGGAGTATAGGGCCTCCAAAAAATTTTTCAACTTGCACGATCTGTAGTAAGTACTTACTTCAGTTGGTGATTCTAGCAACGTGTGTCCAGTTAATTTTCGTCACTTGATTTGAATAGATCGGATCTTGACAGTATCTGATGAGCATTTCGACATTGGAGATGACGTTAGGCCACCAAATTTTCATAATTTGACGAAGACTAATGATGAACGAAGGTACATTTCGCTTTGATTGTTCTAGCTTGATGTCCTTATTGATATTGCCATCAGGTGATATTACATTCCATAAATAATTAAATAGATCCAATCCTTCTATGCTGGATTCGCCTATCCTGAAGCTATCGCTAGCACCGGTTGAGCGAATAGACATGTTTTTTTGTTTTGTTTATGTTGATTTTCAGACCTACTTCTTCCGAAAAAAATCTGAGGACAGTGAGTTTATCTTGCATGTTTGGCTGTTTGGTGGCGAGGGACTCCTCATCATACGTCATCAGCATAAGCCATTTGAATGCCACGATTTGTGGAGTCTAGAGCTATACTGCGTGCATCGTCCAGTACCTAAGAAGGATCTGAAAGTTTTCATGTAATACTCTACATTTGAAACCGTCGTATTGAGCCCTGTTGAGGTTAATAATCTTGTGTGCTGCACCCAGATGCATTCAATCGATGGGTGATGCTATCAAAAGCGGTACTGTAGTCGATAAAAGTTTAATATATTGACGCCTGCCACTCATTTACTCATGGCATAATATTATGTCCTCTTTTTTGGGATTTTCATTAAGGAGGGGGTAGGGTTTTGGCGCTACATTTTTGGCATAAGTTTAAAAATGTTTTTTAGCGATACGGTAAAAGTAAATTTATTTATTTAAAAAGCATATAAAAGTACAATATTTAAAGAGTATTCTGTAAAAATTTAATTAAAAAATATTGGAAAATAAGCCATTGGCAGCAAGTTTCCGCGGACGCCTAAAAAAAAAGGTGGTTTGCGGTGGACAAGATATCTCAGCACGTTATCATCTGAAATAAAAAAAAAAAAACTTTCTTTAGCTTATAAGTTTTTTAAGGTATTGACGAAGGGTTTTTTTTCTTTGACGATTTTTAAAATTTTGGCATAATTTTTAAGTCAAAAAACGAAGTTTTTTGGAAAAAAAGGCAAAAATCAGCACGTTTATTATTTCAGAACTGGTTTTAATGAAAAAAAAAGCACTCATCATTACCTGGTTTTATATGTATTAAAGGAGTGTGTCAAATTTCAAGAAAATCGGTCTAGTAGTTTTTGAGAAAAAGTGTCCACCGACTTTGAAAAGTAAGTTTCGAGAAAATCACGTTTAAAGTTTTAGCACTGTCTTTTTTTTTTCATATACTTACACAGAATCATCGAGACTCAAGACACTGTATCTTCGTCAGTTTTACTGCAATCGACCTCAAATTTCAACAGGATACTTTTGAAGAGTTATACTATTAAATAAAACAACAAAAAAAATTTGAAAAACAAAATTTAGCAAAACCCTACCCCCCTTAAGATTTGATAGCCTTTGTCATCCTTCTTAACGAGGGCGTGCACGAACCCAGTCGCTGTGGTCTTCCCTCGGGAACAGGTATGTGGCGAGCGCTAACAGGTGAAGTTGAAAGGTTAATGGCCTCCGAAAAAAGTTATTTCCATCGGATTAGCTGGTCATATGTAGTTGTCAATAGGCTCCCGTTTTTGCTTTTGATTTGCCGATTTTGTCTGAGTTGCTTACCAGCTATCTTGCGAGTTATTTCGTAAACAGTATGCAGGTCTCTGATTTCTGCAGCTTGTTAAGCTTTGGTCAGCGAGGTCATTGAATAGTTCTTGTTTGTCCTTTTAAGTCGCAGATAAGCTACAAGGAGGTGGTGATCAGAGCCGATGTCAGCGCTTCTTCTGACTTTCACGTCAAGAAGGCTATTTTTCCGGGGTCTCTTATGCAAAAATGATCTATTTGGTTTTCTGTTCGGTAATCGGATGAGACCCATGTGTTTTCAATCTTAAGTATGTACTGGAATGTCCCTCCAATCATAAGATTTGGCGTCACTGCAGAAGTGGGTTAGAAATTTACCCTTTTCATTTCTGGTGCCGACGACATGTCGACCAATTACGTGCTTGAGTTTATTGCTGTCGCTTCCCACCTTAGCGTTGAAGTCGCTATAAGTATATCGTTCTTGTGAAAGTAATTTATCTTAGCCATTAGTTGGCTATAAAACGCTCCTTTTGTTGTAATGTCAGCGGCAATTTGTATTGTAGTCACGTTCCTAGTTCTGCTTTTATGACCTGTTTGCTGTGGAGGAGTCTGACTCCATCGCGGTGTATGTCATTTTCTGTTCGGCTAGAAAACTTTTCCCCAGAGCTGAATGTCAGTTCACATGAACCATTCCATCTGCATTCAGACATCCCTAATACTCTGATTTTCAGTCACTTTAATTCGTTTGCCGCTTGTCGCAGCTTTCCAATGTCGTTGAGTGTTCGAGAACGTTCTATGTGCCAATACATATGTTGTGTTTCATCGAGGAAATGTTGTTTTCGAGTTTTGAAATAAACAATAATCATGAATTTTGGACCTCCAAATCCGAAGTGCATGCTACCGAAGCAAGTTGAATCTATCGGCAGTAGCAAATTGAAGTGGCAACACCAACTTGGGGAGTTACAGAATCCATGTTAATTGAAAAAGAAAGCGTTTGTTTGCACCGTTTCATGCAATAGGTCGTAACCCTACGAATGAATCTGGTAGGTGGTGCAACCTTTGGTGACCAGATGTACTTTTATGCAGGCCGCCCCTAAGCTTGCATACAGACTACTTTTTTAGCTGCTCATTTTGAGTACAGACGCTAACAGGTGAGTAATTTATGTTTCAGCCGCTCAATGTGGAGCAGACGCTGATCGAGAAACACCCGACTTCTGGACTTACTAGCGTGCGCGGGTCCGTTTACCCGAACAATCCTCTCCCAAAAAATGTCCTTGCGGGACGACGCAAATCGAGGCTGAGGTGTTCTGAGGTAAAGTGAAAAAATTAAAAATATTAAGAAAATTATCTAGTGCGGTAAAGTTCAAAAAAAGTTTCAACATCTTGATGATGTACATTAGGGTTATTCAAATTTTTTTTTAAAATTTTTGTTTTAAGAAGCTGTTGCGGAAAAATTAAGTTTATGACATGAAGAAAATTTTCACGAAAATGCAGCTCTATATCTCAATTATAAAAGGTGGTGGCTGTCAGTTTTCCATGTACATTTTATGGAAAATCTATATTTTATTAAAAAGATACATAAATGAATAGGTGATAAATATTATTGGGTTGCTGAGAATAATTTTTCGAAGTAACTTTTTTGTGCTGAATTCGAATTTGACCTCAGAATTCACCCATCATGTCAGAATTCTGAAATATTTGAAGTTAGGTACCTAAAAAATCAAGTTGTTTGTCTACTTTCGAGGCTATAAATAAGACACAAAAAAATTGTTCAGCTTATTTTTAATAAAAGCATTGTTTAGTACTGTCCTTTCTCTTTAAAATGAGCTTTCAATTGCTCATCTATGATGTTTTATTGTAAACTTATAGGCATTTTAAAGTGATATGAATTTATCCCCTAAGACTCAATAGTATTAACCGTTCTTAAAGTTATGGCTCTAACTTTGCGAAGAAAAATCATAGAAGGCTAATTTTTAAAGAGAGGAACGGTACTAACCGATGCTTTTATTAAAAATAAGTTGAACAAATTTTTTTGTATCTATGCATGGCTTCGAAAGTAGACAAAAACCAAATTTTTTAGGTACTTAACCTCAAATATTTCAGAATTCTGCATCATGGATCAATACTGAAGCCAGATTACTCCGAAAAGCGACCCTCAGCAGCACAACAACATTCATCACCTATTCATACACTTACCTTTTTAATAAAACCTATATATCCAGTTCTGTAAGATTGTTTGAAGAATCTAGTTCTTTTGCTCGCTCTGCGGTCTTAGCTTCGGGTAAATTATTATAGCAAAATCTCCTGTCGCATAGTTTTTGGCGCCCGAGCAGGAACATTTCCGTTTTAAATCTTACTTAAAAGTGACATTTATCAATTTTAAAAAAAATACAAATTTTTATAACCAGATAAAACTTAAAATTAAAATAACTTCAATTCGATAACTCGTAGAGTGTGCTGGTCATTTACGTAAATTCTTTTCTTGTGAATTTTTTTAATAATTTGCTTTTTGAGGTTAAAAACGAAAATTTAAGATCTTTTTAGGAATTAGATTCAAGAGATCCTGTGGGTTGAGGATCTTTTGCTTCTGCAACAGGATTCACCATTTAAAAACAACTTACTACTTTTTCTTTTGATTTTAAGGTAAGTCAAAATATTTTGTGCAATTAAAAAGTTTTTTTTTTAGAATAGTGGCGGCGTCCATGATGGCGTCGCAAGAGGAGTTTAAACATTCTTATGCTGGACAAAGAGCTCCGCAGGAAAAGTTTAAAATAAAAAAGGTGTCCACTAAAACTTTATCCAGCAAACAAGCTCTTGTGGATACATTTAAAAGAAAACGCAAGTTGCCTATTAAAAAAAACTCTATGGATCCAATATCTAATTTTAATAATGAGTTAAGAGAGAATGTAGGCTCAAATAGTGCTACAGCCCCTTTGCCCTCAATTGATAATAAAATTCCAAAGTTTAACGAAAAATATGATTTGGTCTTATACTCAAATACTCATGTTGGTGATTTTAATGTTCTTGCAGATACGTCTGCTTCTGAAGAAATTAATAATAAAAAAATAAAAAATGTTCTATAAAATCAATTCAGGCAATTGGGCTAACACTCTATAAAATAAATGTTTAAAACGCTTCAATGGCAAATGAATTTATTCTAAATAATAATCCTAAAAACAAAAAAAATAAGGGCATTCATACCCAAAGGTTTCATTGAAACCTATGGAGTTATAAGAAATGTGCCTACATACTTATCAAATGATGAAATCAAAGAAAACATAATTTCAGAAATTAAAATAAGCTCAATAATGAGATTTTTCAAAAAGAAACCAACTGTACTGGTAGTCTAGTACTCCAACGTTATCAATTAAAATTGGTTTTTCTGGAGGAAATATTCCAAAAGAAGTTATACTTGACTACACTTAACTTGCTGTCAATTTTTTCCACCAGTTAGACAGTGTCGTAACTGTGGAAGACATGGAAATTAGACCGTACCACCTTACAGGCAAAAAAAAAAGTTCACCGTACACCATCAAATCTGAAGCATTTTTGCAAAACAGTTTCGAAAAAAATTTTTGTTTTTTTTACCGAAAATAGAGGTCGCGCATCTACATTGTTCTTCATATCATCGGCATTTACAGTCCGATCTTAAAGTATGATATATCAATGTTTTTGTCTCAAGTAGACCAGTTTTTTGCTTTAAGGGTCACTGACATCAAGGACCCCGTTCCAGTTCTTACCCACCAGATCTCAGTTCCTACCATCTTAATGTACCTTTTTAGTGTCAGATAATTAAAGCTTGCAAAAAATCATTAAACTTTACAAACGGAAGTATTTCGATTATTACATTAAAACAATTTTTAAAAATGTTTTAAATTTTTTTACCGAACGTAGCGGTTCTCTTATTAAATTTTTCGTCATATCTCCGGTATTTACAGACCGATCTTAAAACATGATGTTTCGATGTTTTTGTCTCGAGGAGACCGATTCTTTTTTTGCTCCAAAGGTCATTGACCTCAAGTATCTACCCACCAAATCTCAACTTCTGCAAGATGAATTAAAAAATTAAAATCAAATAAAGTGTCTTCAGGCCAAAAAAAAAGTTTCCGAAATTTTCTTGCAAAAATGCTTCAGTTTCGATGGTGTACGGTGAACTTTTTTTTTGCGGTACGGTCTAATGGACATACTGCAAAAGGGTGTCGTTCAAAAAAAAGTTGTCTTAATTGTGGTAATGATCAAGTTTGTATGCCTACTTGTAACACAGTTAAATGTATTCTCTGTTCTAGAGGTTCCGTAGGGAGGTGATCCAAACCTACTAAATTAAAAATAACAATAGATTTGAATTACTAGCTGATTATAAAGATAATTTTCCACCTCTAACAAGTGAACAAACCTTTTTGGACAAGGACTTAGAGGTTAATGAAATCTTGAGGAAAAAAAATTCAACAATGTCGTTAAAATAATTCTAAAACAATTACTCCTAAATTCAGCAAAATGGGCAATGTCACATAACACACTCATATAATGCAGCCTGAAATTAATATCAAAAATTATGAAAAGGTAACGCTCCCAGAAAATAATTGCGGAGCTTACTAAATTTGTTATGTATTACTTCCAAAAAGAAAATAATCAAAAATGCATTACTTCAATAAGTCCCTTTAAGTCATGAATTGACAAACTTTCTCTCAACCTAGATTGTGGTATCATTGAAAATGCGATGACAAGTTCTTCTTCAATTTTAAATGAGGATCTTGAAATATAATTGCCAATCTAATAAAAAAATAATAATAATTATTATATTAATTTTGCTGTGTGTTTATTGTGTGTCTCAGGAAAATTTTTTTTTTACATAATGACTCAATTAAAAACAATAATCTGTTGAATTTTAAAACAATTGGAAAAAAAAAAACATGCAGAGATGATCCAAGTAGTAGAATCTGCTGAACATATGATATTTAACTGCACAAAATATTCTGACTTATGTATTAAATTCTAAATTTATACTATTTTTAATAACATCTATAATACACTAAAATCTAAAAACATAGAATTTCTCAATAAATTGACTAGTTTCATTTTCGAAGCTAAAATTGATATTTAAATTTACATATTTTATTAATTATCTACACAACAACATAATTACATTTATGAATTATTTTAATACAGTAATATAATTGTAGTAGGAGCAGTTATGCATTTAATTTATAACTACCAAAACTCGGCGCGCATTGCTACGCCTCAACAAATAAAATATGTGCTTTTATTTTAGTTGGATTAAATAAGTAAAAATTATTTTTATTGATATTTATCTTATTGGGAGTGGATAAACAACGTTGTTGGTTTTTCTATTTGGCTCATAAATGAACAATTGAATTGGCGGGAATGATTGGAATACGTAGAATCAGCACCTTTGAATGAGTTTAATTTGGTTACAGTCCTTGTCTTCTATATATGTATGTATCGAGTCTCATAGTCATAATTTTTTCTTATTTTGAAGGCATGGCACTACCCATTTTTTCATTGAATCTTACTTTCTTTTTGGCTCATTTTTTCCAAACCAAACTATGTTAAGAAATTTTTACAAACTATAAGAAACATATGTACCAAATCTTATCCATCTGCGTCAAATAGTTGTTGATACATAAAAAGTTGAGTTTTTCTCATATGGAAGCGTGGTACCGCCCATTTTTGCATGGAATCTTACTTCTTTCTCTACTCTTTATATATGTACCAAGTTTCATTTATCTGCATCAAATAGTT
This sequence comes from Tricholauxania praeusta, assembly GCA_949775025.1. Lineage (NCBI taxonomy): Eukaryota > Metazoa > Arthropoda > Insecta > Diptera > Lauxaniidae > Tricholauxania > Tricholauxania praeusta. The sequence goes on from OX459028.1 coordinate 106,802,028, forward strand.
GATAAGATATGATGAATTTTATTTTCTTTTAGATTAGGGGGCGTGGCATCACCCATTCTATTCTAAGCTGTGCCTGTTTATATAAAAGCCTCGTGGTGTGAATTCCATGAGAAAATTATGTTCAAAAAATATATTTGTATGAAGGCCACCCTAAATATGCTCCCTAAATAAAAGTATTGAAGCCTTAGCTTCGCCTCTTAATATAAAAGTTACTTGGTGTAAATTCGGTATGAATTGATTAACCTGTTTTCGTGAAAAAGATATTTAAAAATATTTTTGTGTGAGGACCACCCAAAGTGTGAACCCTAAGTAAAATTTTTACTATCTAATCTGTGCCCCTTCATATAAAAGCCATGTGGTGTTAAGACCATGAGAATCGATTAAACGGTCTTTGAGAAAATGATATTTAAAAAATATTTTTGTGTGAGGGCCACCCTAAATAAAAGTTGTGTAGCCTAAGATATGCTTCTTAACATAAGAGATACATACGTGGCGTAAAATCGGTGTGAATCGTCTAACCTGTCTTCGTGGAAATTATTTCTAAAAATATTTTTGTATGAGGGTCGCCCTAAGTATGCACCCTAAATAAAAGGTTTACTAACTTATCTGTGCCTCTTAATATAAAAGCCATGCGGAGTAAATTACATGAGAATCGATTGAGCGGTCTTCGAGAAAATGATATTTATAAATATTTTTGTATCAGGACCACCCTAAGTATGAACCGTAAGTAAAATTTTTATTATCTTGTCTGTGACTTTTAATATAAAAGTCATGTGGTGTAAATTACATAAGAATCGATTTAGCGGTCTTCGAGAAAATGATATTTAAAAAATATTTTAGTGTGAGGGCCACCCTAAATTAAAGTTTTGTAGCCTAAGCTATAAGCAGCATAGCTATACGTAAGAAATACGTGGTGTAAATTCAGTGTGAATCGATTAACCTGTCTTCGTGAAAATGATATTTAAAAATATATTTGTATGAGGGCCACCCTAAGTATGCACCCTAAATAAACTTTTTTCAATCTAATCTATGCCCCTTAATATAAAAGCCATACTGTGTAAGTTTCATGAGAATCGATTTACCTGTCTTTGAGAAATCGCTGTTTTTAAAATATTTGTGTATGAGGGCCACCCTAAATAAAAGTTTCATCGTCTTAGCTATGCGTCTTAATGTAAAAGACATGTGGTGTAAATTCCATGTGAATCGATTAAGTGGTCTTTGTAAAAATGCTATTTTAAAAATATTTGCGAATGAGGGCCACCCTAAATTAAAGTCCTATAGCCACGACGCTCTTGGTGTCTAGTCCCGTTCATATTTTGTGAAGTGCTTAACATAGGCTATGTGCATCCTGACACCGAATTTTAAGACTCTTGCTATCATATGAACCAAGATATAGCGAGTTAAAGGTTTTAATTGCACGTAAAGTGCCACGCCCCTTGCTTTTATCAAAATAAAATATAGCCCATGTTACTCAGGAATAGTGTAGCTTTCTATTAGTAGAAAAATGTTTGGAATCGGCTCTGTAGTTCCAGAGATTACCCTGAACATACAAATAAACAAACCTTACCTCTTTATATAAGTAATAGTATAGAGTATAGATTAATTACTTAAATTCTTTGTCATTAATCTTTTTTATAAAGTTGACCAGCTATCTCTTGGTGTATAAAAACAGCTGGTTAATAATAACAAAAATAACAAATCGTGTAACACCCTGGAATTTTGAAAGATTCTCCGCCATTTAATAAAGATTGTGAAGTTACAATCTCATCTAAATTACAAAAAAAAAATTAAAATAGTTTGAAGTGCTTTCTAAAGTTCGGTTAAGGCTCCCGAGTTTATTAAATCATATTAAAATAAGTTTAAAACGAATAAGTCGAGACACTTAAAGAAAGTAAACTTTAAAGTATAGCCGCAGAACGTGAAGAGCAGCAAAATTCAAGTGCATAGTACACGGTTCAGCAACGGTTTGCACCCATGAGAAATTTCAATGTATTCTGAAAATATACGTTAAAAAAAAATTTAAAAAATTTTAAAAAAAATCGGCAAATTGCAAAAAACCGATATAGTCTTCTGCATGGCTTTTTAGAAAGGTTATTAAATAGCAAATTTTATAAATGGAAAACAGTACCATATGGTTCTTTAAGTTTTTTTTTTATTTCAACCCTTCACAAAATTAAAAAAACAATTCTTAAAAATGAATGCAATGTCCTTTCTTCATTTTTCTTTGTGGTTCTTTTACTTTCTCTCTCTTCTTCGATATACTACCTGTCGCGTTACTTTTGTAAAAACTAATTTAAATTCCTTAAATTCTTAATAAAATTAATTTCCGCTGTAAAATTCCAAAATAGTCATATGATCCATTGCGAGCAGACGTGTTTTTTCGGTGTCCACAGGACAGAAAGGCAGAGAAGTACGAAAATGATGCAGTTTCAATTGACGTCATCATAAATGGTGTTCCGTACGTTGAAAGTGAGAGTTTGCCGAGTTTATTTGATCAAGTTTGTAAGACAATTTCTATGCGAGGGGTACCCAAGTTAAGAGATATTGTTAGACTGAAATCTAAGAGCAACGCCAATAATAGGTACAACAATAACTCTGCGATAATTGTAAGGCTGACGTCTGCATTTGACCGTAGCAACCTTTTCAAAGCTGTTGCTGCATTCTGTAAGAGTCACAAGCGAAAGCTCACACTAAGTGATATCGGGTGTGGAGGAGAAGAAAAATTGTATATGCATGAAAGCTTAACCAACACAAAAGGTCAGATATCTGAGCTATACAAAACTGAGGTTATGAAACACTGTTAACACTGGAATTTCGAGCTATAGTAACCGACAGTACTTTCGAGCAATTCCAAAAGTCTTTCATTTTCTGGAAAATAGCGAAAAACTTTTTGTATTATAGATTCCTATATAAGGGGGTCACTGAACCAAAACTATATCTCAAAATCACAGCATGCTTACCAAAAAGGAAAATCTGTGGAAACTGCACTGCTTTCTGTTGTTCATTTTATAGAAGACAGCCTTTATTTTCAAGAATACACTCTTGCTGCGTTTCTTGACATTGAGGGCGCTTTCAATAATGTAAACACAATTGCAATAATGACAGCTCTAACAAAAGCAGACATCGATATCCATATTCGTCAATGGATAGAAACTCTTTTAAATAACCGCACAATCATAGCAGAATGGGGACACACTAGATCTCAAAAGTATGTAAAAAGAGGTACTCCACAAGGTGGTGTTCTGTCTCCATTACTATGGCTACTGGTAATTAATCCCATACTACACACGCTTCAGCAGAGAGGTATTGAAGTAGTAGCATATGCTGATGACGTGGTAATTATGGTTAAGGGAAAATTCTTAAACGTACTAAGCGAACTACTTGAGAGCGCTCTTGTAGTTTTAAAGAGATGGGCTACAAGCAGCAGGCTGAATATAAATCCAAAAAAAACGGAGCTAGTGCTCTTCACGAGGAAATATAAAATTTCTAAGTTCAGAAATATAACTATTGACAACAACACTATTCCATTATCTAATGAGGCAAAATTTTTGGGTATTATTCTAGATCGTAAATTAAATTGGAAACCGAATGTTAGGGAACGCATTAAGAAAGCACACAATGCCTTCTATGCGTGCAAAAAATTCTATGGTGCAACATGGGGTTTGGATCCCAAAATCACCCTCTGGATCTTCACTGCGATAGTAAGACCAGTATTACTTTACGGAGTTCATGTCTGGTGGACAGCTATTAAATTGAAATCAACATTCAAGCTTTTAGAACGTATACAGCGTCTCATGTGTATTGGCATAACAGGGGCGCTTAGTACAACTTCTGCAGAATCTTTAAACGTTATACTACATTTATTGCCTATTGATCTTTTTGCAAAGGGAGTAGCTTATAAAACTATACTCAGGCTCAAAGAATCGGGGTGTTTAAAATACCGACAAATTGGTCATAGCAACGTAGGTGCTATTCTAAACGTCACCACCGACTACATGACCCCCACTTTATACATTGACAGGAAATTTTTGGTAACGTTTCCTTCAAGAGAATTCTGGAAGTCAAAGGGTGAGGATCCAACAGACGTAATAAACATCTATACAGATGGCTCTAAAATGAATGAAGGTGTGGGTGCAAGTTTTTACATCTCAAACTGCAAAACAAGCCAATCATTTAAACTGCCGACAGAGTGTAGCATTTTTCAGGCAGAAATTGCTGCAATTTATAAAGCAGCAGTCTACTTAAAAGAAGGTGCTTGTAACAGAAAATTTCATTTCTACGTTGATAGTCAGGCCGCTTTAAAAGCTCTACAATCGTATTCCATTAAGTCTAAAATTGTCCTAGAGTGTTTTAATGCTTTGTGTACACTAACTGAGGAGAATTCAGTATTCCTTCAGTGGGTACCTGGGCATTGCAACATTGTAGGAAATGAAATGGCAGATTTACTAGCAAAGCAGGGTGCGCAGTCAGACTCAGAACTCATGAAAGTTTCAGTACCTCTTCAACACTACTACGTATCAAAAGACAGAGAATTACTCTCAGTAGCGGATACGAGGTGGACTTCCTCTTCCACGAGCAAGGTAACCAAACATTTTTGGCCCAGTTTCCATAGAAAGGACACTAAATATTTGTTATCCTTAACTCGGAGTGAATGCAGTTTATTGACAAGGGTTGTGACTGGCCACTGCCTCATTGGGCATCATGCCTTCAGGCTGGGAGCAGTATCCAATAACTGGTGTAGAAACTGTCATGAACCCGATGAAGAGGAAACCATAGAACACCTTTTTTGCTTTTGTCCTGCTTTAGCAAGTTATAGGTTGAAATACTTTGGGCAGCCATTCTTTATATCCCTGAAGGAACTAACTATAGTCCAATTGAGTGAAATCAAAAGATTCGCTGTAACAACAGGCACCTTCATGTTGGACGAGCACCACAATGAAAGGACCAGAATTTACTAATAAGACTGTAGCAGAGAGTTTGTGGTAACACTATGGACCCCTGTGGTCTATGTGAGGCTCTGAAATAGCCGCCACCCTAACCTAACCTAACCTTTTGTATAGCTGAGGGAATATATATCAGTGGGAAGCTACCAAAACGAAGTGCCCCAGAAAAAAATATTTCATAATGGGAATTTCGAGCTATTTTCTTACGGAAAGAATTTTCAGAAAGCCTTTGAGTTTTCCGGAAAATTCAATTTAATGTTAAGATAATATATCTAAGCGGGAAGCAATCTTAATGAAAAGCTTATGTAAAAATATATCACCATAGGAATTTCGAACTATTTTCTTGCGGAAAAAAAATCGGGGAAATCTTTGATTTTTTCGGAAAATCAAATTTATGCTAACATAATATACCTAAGCGGAAAACATTGCTGAAAATATATTTTACCATCGGAAAATTCAATTTTATGTTAAGATAATATACCTAAGCGGGAAGCATTCTTAACGAAACGCTTTTAAAAATATATTTTACCATCGGCATTTCGAGCTATTTTTGAGCTATTTTCTTATGGAAATTCTTTGAGTTTTCCGGAAAACTAAATTTTTTGCTAAGATAATATATCTAAGCGGGAAGCATTCTTAACGAAACGCTTGTGAAAATATATTTCACCATCGGCATTTCGAGCTATTTTTGAGCTATTTTCTTACGGAAAAAAAGTTAAGGAAATTCTTTGAGTTTTCCGGAAAATTCAATTTTATGCTAAAATAAGGTATTTAAGCGGGAAGCATTCTTAACGAAATACTTTCGAACAAATATTACACCCTGTGATTTCGATCTTTTTTCGACCCGTTTGTGGCTGAAAAAAAAAAGAAATTTCAGGAACCGTTTCATTTTTACGGAAAATTAAATTTATTCTGACGTTTTTTTAACGCGCGTTGTCCACAAATCGAGTTTTAGCATAGCTCCGGCGTTAACAAAACCAACGCGCGTTGATAGTGTGGTCCATTACGAGTGGAAAAACGTTCTTGTGGCCATAGCCTATCATATATTTGCTGGCTGAAAAAGTGTACAAAAAATAATTTGTTTTTAGTAAAGTTCGCTTTGCTATAAGCAAACATACTCGTATGTAGACACACTAGTACATAAGTGAAGCTGTACAAAAAAAACTTAGCGTAGTTCGAGTAATTTTTATTTTATCTGTTTAAAAAATTTCCATTCAAATTCTTGGTAGCAATTTTTCAACTCACGTTTCTACCAAATATGCCATGGGTCACACATAAACTCGCGTTGCAACGCGTATTTTTTTTTTTTTTTTAATTCCGGAGATATGCTAAAACGCACGTACATATGTATGGCCTTAAGCTTAGAAAACTCAGCAGATTCGAAGTAAAATTTAACACAGAAATTTTGAACTTTCATAGCATTTTAATTTTGTGGCTAGTTATCCACAATTTTTCAAACAAATATGTATTAAAAGTTTCTTTAAATAACGATTCCTATACATAAATATTACAACCTTAAAAAGCGAATATAAAATTAGAAATCAATATCGAAAAAAGATTTAGAAAAGTTTAATGTATAAGACAAGTAGTATATGAAAAATTTTAATAAATCAAAAATGTAAAATATGACTTGTTCAAAATGTGAGGTTTTTGATAAAAACCAACATGTATTGATAGGAGTTCGATAGGAGTACGCCGAGTGACCGCGAGTTTATCGTTTTGTTTGGAAAATAGGCCAGAGTTTATTGACTTTTAGCATATTTCTCGATTTTTTGCTAAAAAAAACTAAAAAAAAACCTAATTTTAACGTATAGTATTTAATCCCAAAGAAGACATTATTACCTTTCCCACAAGCACAATATATCCAAAATCGGATCAAAAAACAAGTTACACCGCCAGATTAAAGTTAAAAAAGTTAAATAAAAAATTGGAAAAATTTGCTTTGTTCAATTTTTAATTGATTAAATGGTGCAAAATAAATTTAGTATGAGTTTGTTAAATATTTTATTTCATAAGAGAGGATTTTGTGTGAGTCGGATAAACTTGACGGTAATCTTCGGCAACTTGTAGTAAGAATTGTTTATCTTCTTCGTCGTAGTTCAGTGCTCGATTAGTCTGTAATTAGTTTTACAGCTTTTTCGGCAGGCTCTTTCACGACTGATAAGTGTTGGCAGATTAGTTTTTCGGCATTATAATTGTTTCTATCTTGCCAAGTCTTGGGATTCAATATCAAAAAATCAGTATCAATTCGCAAACCAGAGAAAAATCAGTTGGTACGTGGAGAAACGAAGTCACTGATATCTTTTTTCGCATACGTCATCATTTCTTCGAAAGTTTCAACGATTCCTTTGGGAATATCAGTTTTTTTGGACTGTTCACTTTCATCTTCAATGTTACCAAAAGCTTGAACCATTTTGCGTTTTACATCAAATGAGATTTGCTCATCAAAAACGCTAGACCAACCTGACAAATACCATAAATGATTTTTTATTTTATTCAGTAAGGTGTTCGAAACATGTGGATCAAAATACATAATGACATTTTGAATCATAATGACATCTTGACTTACAAGTCTTGGCGAGGTGAGTCATTAGAGTTCACGCATCCAAACCAATAAGGAATGTGGATGCGTGTCAAAAAAATGCAAATATTGCGAATGTTTTTCAATTCTGAAGCTGTCATTTGAATTGATCTCGTAGGAGGAAGATCTTGTAACAATATATATCTTTAGACATGAATCTTGCATGCGACGTTGCTGAAGGTTGGCGTAACTATGAGAAATTCGGAGCAATTTCTCCAATAAAAAGCAGCGAAAGCTGTAATAATTCCTTAAAGTCAAACTCCAAAAAAATTAGAATTGTATCAGCGACATTCTCACCACAAGAATCTTCAACTTTTGGAATGCTGAGCTATTTCTCCATATTTTACGCGGTCATTACGAGAGCTAGTCGATCTACTTTTTTCTTGCCTTTCATTTCGGGCAGCAATTTACCATCCTAGTGAATTACGAATGTTCAAGGAATCTACGTATGAAATATTGAATTCAAAATTATCTTAGAAATAATTATTTGTAATTAAATTAAATTCGTATGTTGAAATTATTCACAATTTCTTGAGCTTGTCTACGGTGGATAGTGGATAGATGTTCGATTCAATACAAGATCGTCAAGTGTGACCGTTTTTTCAGGTAAATCTTGGTAACCCTGTTAGCAAGTTGTCAAATTATTTAACAAGTGAACATTTTTTATCAAATTACAACATAAAGCATAAGCTTTCACATCTGAAACTATTACTCATCGATGGAAGAGAAGCAGCAGTCTCTCAAAAAAGTGGAGGTCAGCTGTTTCGGATGCAATAAAGCAGCAAAAGAACAGGTGATACTTTTTAAAATAAATACAAAAACAACTCTACAAGTTAAACAAGTAGTGGCGCTCCGTCATATCCAGCTGACAGCTGGCTGGGGCTTTCCCAGTATTTAACTTTGAATAACATTTAGCCGATTCTGTTAAAATATTTTGAATGAAACTTTCACACACAAGTCACATCTTCTTGCAGGCCTCTTGCTATTGAAAATAGACGAAATCGGTTGACGGACACGCCTACCGCCCATACTCTATGTAAATGTACCCAGGCCAATTTTGAAAAAAGTTGCAGCGATTTTGATGAAACTTGGTGATTTGGTGCACATGTGACCCAAATTAGGATTGGGCTGGGTTTCAAGTTCCAAAGGGTCGTACAGGGGCGTGGCACAGCCCTAAATTTTATCATTTAAACTACCATATCTTGTAAGCCGTTCAAGATATTGCGATCAAATTTGGAAAACGGATACATATCAAATATATCTTGAATTGAAATAAAAAAGGGCGGAATTGAAAAAATGGGCGTGGCACTTTTCAACTGTTAAAAATTTTGATTCCGTATATCTCAGAATTAGCACAAACGATTTCCATAAAAATTTTGGAGAAGATGCCGCTGAAAGCTGTCATCAATACAAGTTTAGCAACTTCACTGAAAAAACTGGCTCAAGGGCGTGGCACCGCCCACACCACCCACATAAACGTTATTTTAATAGAACTAACAACGTAATCGTTATGAAATTTAGTGAGGTAGATATACTTGCTATAAGGTCTCTTATTACAGAAATTTACTCCAATAGTACCTGTGGGCGTGGCACCTCCCATATAAGCAAAAAACGTTTATTTTTATATATAGTGTGCTATGAGAGTAATCTTTATAAAATTTGGTGTATAGATGTCACTTGCTATAAGCTTTAAAATAAATGAATTTAAACGGGATTGCATAAGTGGGCGTGGGACCTCCCATATTGACATGAATTTGTAAGCGCTGTTTTAAGTGAACTATTGCAGCAATTGCTATGAAATTTAATGTAAGTGGCTTATTTGCTATAAAGAACATCTGAATCAAAAGTGGCTGAAATAGCACCAGTGGACGTGGCACCTCCCATACAAATAAAATACGGTAAGTGACATATTTGTCGAAATATGTGAGCAATCATACTAAAATTTGGCGTGAGGGGTTTTGCTTATGGAAAGCTATTTCTGGATCAAAACCGGGCTGGATTTTACCAATGGGTGTGTCTCCGCCCTAAATTTTAAATTTTACTGCGGCATATATCGCAAACTAAGCAAGCTATTGTGCTAAAATTTAATATGAGGATGTCGATTACGAATAAAATTTATTAAACCAAAAGTGGGCGGAATTGGAGAAGTGGGCGTGGCATATTTTTAAAATTTTTCATTTTTATTCGATTTTTTCAACATTTTCCATATTCTTTCGACTTTTTCAACCCTTTAACTTTTTCCAATATATTCTATATGTATTTGTTCGACTTTTTCAACCTCTTTCAACTTTCTTCATAAGTTTCTTTATTTTTTCGACTTTTTCATCAATTTTGAATAGTTTCAAATTTTTTCAACCTTTTTCATTTTTTTTAGAGTTTTTCAACCTCTCTCAACTTTTTTCAACATTTTGCATATATTTTCGACTTTTTCAACATTTTTCAACCTCTGTCAACCTTTCTAACATTTTACATTTTTTTCGACTTATTCAACCTCTTCAACGTCTTTTAAGCATTTATTTAGAAGGTACTTTCAGTGCAGTGTAGGGTATGTTAGTTTCGGCCTGGCCGAAGATAACACCTTAACTTGTTTTTTTTTTTTCATCAAATGAGGCCTAAACAGATATAAGACAGTTCCATTCGTACTTCAAAATCCATTTTCGGCCTTTTTGCAACGATTGGTGCCAGAAATTTTTTGTTTTAAAACGAGGCCAAATCACCTTTTCCCCTTTCTTACTAAAGTCCATACTCACTTTTGACCTGAGAGCGATGGTTTACTATTGTAACTTCATAGGCAAAAATAGCAGTTAGGATATTTGCACTCCGAGATTTTATTCTGAAAGCTGCAGTTAGGACATAACGCATACTGAGATCTTTGGTAGAGAGGTAGCCAAATTTCGATAGTACCAAACGAACGAGTGTATTTTGTTTAGTAAGTTGGCGTGTTAAACAAATTTTGTCAAAAAGTGCGATAGGACATTTAAACTCTGAGGTGACGATATGTTAAAATTTGACATCTTTAACAAATAGCCAGAACATGAACGCCTTTTGTCGATATCTGACGCCCAATCAGCATCAGTAAAACCTATTAATTTTGGTGAACCACCCTTAGAATACTTCAATTTGGGACCAATTGTCCCCTTGAGATAACGCATAATCCGCTTCATAGCTTTCCAGTGTGCCTTTCCATAATTGGTGTTTTAACGACTTACATCATTGACCGCAAATTGATTGAATTTAGCATTGAGCTAAATATAGCAAACTTCCAACAGCAGCTTGATATGGCACTTTTTCCAATTTATCATCATCATCTTCTTCGGATACCATGTTAATAGATAATTTTTGGTTGCTGTCACTCGGCGTTTAAACAGGCTTATAATCTTGCAATCTTGTTTACACTTTTACACCATTTTTTTTTCTTAAGAATCCTTTTCGAGATATCCCCAAAAAACTCTTTTTTTTGCACTTTTTTCATTTATTTGGCTATATCTCCATAATTCGACTGAAAAACGCTTTACAGCATTCGAAAGATATTTTTATTTCCTTTCTAACAGTATGGCCCATATTCAAAGAGTCGAAATGCATCCAAGTATAAATTTAAAATTTAAATAATTTGTTTTATTTTTTATAAAAAAGCGCGGTCACTTAAGGCGGTTGAAAATTTAACGTTGTTAAGAAATTTTTTAAATTGCAGAAGACCGTTTTCTGGTTTGCAAAATGCAAATTCTACATAATTTATATTGTTAAAAGTGCAACTATTAAAAAAAACATTTTATTTCCAGCTTGGACTGCTTTATAAACCGAAAGCAAATTAACCGTAACATCGGGCACATGTAAATCATTTGAAACTTCAACCTTTGCACCATTTAAAATCAAACTGGATTTTTGTCACATTTAACTAACATTTTAGAGTTATTTGCCGTTAGTATTTCCTTGATATTTGTTGTTGTTTGTGTTGTGTCTCCAACAATTTCATTTTTATATCATCGGCACTGAGTTTACCAGAACTTGCTTCAAAGCTTAAAATAAGTGGACGATATTCATACATTTAGCCAGTCAATAAAATCGCTGCTCGCCAATGATCACCGATTTCCAAATTAACGTTAATTAACTAACTAGCCGTTGTTACAACTTGATCAATGTACTACTGCACATTTTCGTAAATCTCCAGACGAATCGAAATTAATGTACGTAGCAGTCCTATTTTTCGGATTAACCCACGATCTTCATATATGGGCATTTCCACAGAATGGTCCACCAGAACTGAAAATTAAAAGGTCTATAAACAAATGATTTTTTCTAATATTATAACAAAAGAATGTGTAAATTTGTATAATATAATGTATTTACAGCTTATCTCAATTGTTATTATGAGAAAATTGATCTGAAAACTGAAAATTGTTTTTCTAGCTTTTTTCTACTTTTAAATGCATTTTCTCTTCAGTGTTTTTTGTTACTATATATATGTTATGGTTGCACTTATCTTATGAAATCTTTCCATCAATAACAAATAAATACCAAAAAACTTAAAAGAGACCAAACAAAGCTCGATTAACGTTAACTTTTTATTTTGATTTTATTGCTATTATAATATCGCGTTCTTGTACCTGAATTTTCATTTGTTATCAGTACTTTGCGATCGTTCTAAGCAAGTGTCTGCCAATTTTAATACAAATCAAACCTAGTCGCCTGAACTTAAAAAAAAAATTACTGCGTAAGATAATCATTCTAAACATTTTATTTTGATTTTCAAAGTTTGTCGCGTTCGCTATCGTTAGTATAAATTTTTTCAAGTACAAATTATTTTATTATTATAACATGCATATATGTACATATACCCAATTCTGTTTTTACACGGTGTTCTTTTATACGGGTTTGGTTTAACACGGTCTAGAAATAAAAAAGGTATTCTTACACGATTTTCTTCGATTTAGCAGGATTAAAAAAGTTATTTGATTGAAAGTTTAAAGAAAAATATTTTTACTAATCGTAATCTTTTAGAAATTTAATTAGGGAATTGGATTAGAAGGTTAATAAGGTTAAAGGATATGGAACTTATCCCCTTTTCTCTACGTATGTACAATGTACATGATGAGCTTTCAAGTGGTGATCTGTGATGTTTCCTTGCAAAGTTATAGCCATTTTAAAGTGACATGAATTGGATCCCCTACAAAGGGTTGCAACCCAACAATATTAACCAACGGGTTTCAAATTCATGTCACCTTGAAATGGCTGCAACTTTGCAAGGAAGCATCACAGATCACCACTTGAAAGCTCATTTTAAAGGGTAAGGATGGCACTAAATGATGCTTTTGTTAAAAATAAGCTGATCAACTTTCTTTGAATCCCATACATGGCCTCGAAAGTAGACAAAAAACATCATGTTTTAGGTACTTAGCCTCAAATATTTTAGGATTCCGACATGATGGGTCAATTCTGAGGCCAGATTCGGATTCAGCGTAAAAAATTACGTCGAAAAACGACCTTTTCAGCTCAACAACATTAATCACCTATTCATTTAGATACCTTTTTTGAAAAAAATAATTTTTCCATACAATTTACATGTAAAACTAACAGGCTCCGGCGCCACCTTATAAAATTGAGTTAAATAGCTGAATTTTCGTGAGCTTTTTCTTTATATCATAAACTTACTTTTTAAGCAACAGCACCTTAAAAAAAACAAAAAATAAAAAATTTGAATCACCCTAATGTACACACTTCATGTCTTTTTTACACGGTTTTTTCATAGACGGTTTTGTCTGGAACGTATCTACCGTGTAAAAACAGAATTGGGTGTACATATATATATGTAGATGAGTAAAACATGTGCCGAAATAAGAAGGGAAACATTAATACGGTACATCGAAAAACTTAAAAGCGTTCCGGCAAAGTTTTAAGAATATCGCGACAAAGCAGCTGAGAGGATGAAAAGTCGCCGCGCAGAGCTATTTAAATTGGCAAATATTCCAGGCATCAGAAAACTCCATAGCAGTTAAAACGGCATATTAATTGAAAAAGAGCATTTCATAATTTTCTCAGTTACATAATTCTTATATGTCCTTATTTTTATTATTAGTATTACACATATGTACATATGTAAAACTCTCAAATAATATAAATAAACAACATTTTTGGAGGTATATGTAATATTGAGTTGAAATTACTGCTCTAATTTTTAATACAAACGTTACGGAAAAATATGTCGCGTGATAAATGTCGCGTGCTAAATTATACTTACGCTTAAAGAAAAAAAACGAATGCAAATATTTCAACATGACAACTATCAATATGAAGTCACATTATTCCATTTCAGTTTAAAATTAATCGCTTTGAAATATGATGTCACGTTTCGCAGATTTCTGCATTTTTCTAGATGCAGTCGAAAACGATTTCCATTTTTTGTCGCGTGCTAGATCCCATGTTTATTGTTTATATATAGGAAACCTCAAATCGACAGGACCTACCTTTTGCACAAAACATAGTGCTACTAAAATGCTATCTTAAAATAAAAAAAATGTTAATATTATATTCTTAATTTAGCGCCCTATTATATATAAGTATTGCAACATTGTTTATCAAAACATAATATGACAACATTGTCTGTCAAAATGCAGTTCTTTTTCTTCTTACCTTTTTATAGAGAATAAGTGTAAGTGAATTATTTTTGTTTTTGGCTTCACAATTGCTTGTGGTGCATTTCCTTGTATAAATAAAACAATTGTAAACTCTTTTTTCATTTTAATAAATATCAACAGGTTATGGGCCCAGATAGCCCGAAGATATAAATTAACAGAAAAACCGACAGAAATCAGAACGTGCGTCGACTGTGAAAATTAACCTTCAAATAAACTTCCAGTAAACTTTGCAATTATGGCAGCAAGTAGCTCGTTGGTTTCTATTGAGAAACTTACCGGTCGTGAAAATTACATGACGTGGCGTTTCGCGGTGAAAACGTACTTACAGCATGAGGAATTATGGGGATGTATTGAGAATCCCGGCACTGCTGATGACAAAAGTAATTTAAAAGCGAAAACAAAGATCATCCTCTTAGTAGATCCCATAAACTACGTTCATATCGAAGAAGCAAAGACCGCCAAGGAAGTATGGGAGAACCTGTCGCGTGCTTTCGACGACTCAGGGCTGACACGCCGAGTTGGACTGCTGCGTGATTTATGCACCACAACGCTTGCCGGATGCCAAAATATTGAAGAGTATGTGAGCAAAGTTATGTCAACAGCTCATAAACTTCGTAACATTGGATTCAAAGTAGACGACGAGTGGCTCGGCACATTGCTACTATCTGGTCTACCAGAAAATTACAAACCAATGATAATGGCAATTGAAAGTTCAGCCATAAAGATAACAGCTGACTCAATAAAAGCTAAATTATTGCAAGAAGTTAAGCAAAACGACAATGATTTATCAGCTTTTGCAACAAATCAAAAGTTTCAAAAACAAAATTACTACAAGAAGCAATATTCCAAAGGGCCGCGTTGCTTTAACTGTAACAAATATGGTCATAAAAGTCCAGAGTGTAAATTTAAAAATAAGCAAAAGCATGACAAGAATTGCTCAGAAAAACAAAACAGCTCTTCATATGCTGCTGTATTTGTAGCCTCTCCGTATCATGACAACGCTTGGTATGTAGATTCAGGCGCATCTGTTCATATGACCAAACAGCACAATTTGATCCAAGTAGAAACTGCTTCATTAATAAAAATTATAAAAGTTGCGAATAATAAATCATTAACTGTCGAAAGTTCTGGCCATATTAACTTAAAAGTGTGCAATGAGAAAGGTCAAGAAAATAAAATTTTATTTAAAAACGTTTTGTATATACCAGAGCTTGCAACGAACTTAATATCAGTTAGTCAGATTGTCAAAAATGGTGGACAAGTAAAATTTAGTAACAAAGGCTGTGTTATTATGAATAATAAAAATATAATAGTTGCAACGGCAAGTCTTATCAACAATATGTACCGGCTGGATACAATCGATGACTATGCGCACATGCCTTATGTTGATGAAACAGATCTTTTCCTCTGGCATCAAAGAATGGGCCACCTGAACTTTCATGACCTACAAAAACTTCCCGAAAATACTGATGGAGTAAATCTCTGCAAAGAATTTAATAACTTAACATGCGTAACATGTCAGCAGGGCAAACAAACGCGATTATCATTTAAGAATCAGGGTCCTCAATCTCCTCAAACTACAAATGTACTTGAGCTGGTGCATTCTGACGTGTGTGGACCAATGGAAACGGAATCGCTCGGTGGTGCCAAGTATTACGTGACTTTTATTGACGACTACTCGAAGAAAGTGTTTGTTTATCCTCTTCGCAACAAATCTGATGTTTTCAATAAATTCAAGGAATTTAAAAACCTAGCTGAAAATCAATTAAATCGACAAATAAAAGTACTTCGAACCGACAATGGTCTTGAATATATTAACAAAGATTTCTCAAATTTATTAAAAATAGCTGGGATCATTCATCAGACTACCACCACATATACGCCAGAACAGAACGGTACTGCAGAACGGATGAACAGGACATTAGTGGAAAGAGCAAAATGTATGCTTTTGAATGCTGATCTGCCAAAGCACTATTGGGCCGAAGCAGTGAGCACTGCTGCGTACATAATTAATCGTTCTCCTACCAAATCTCTGTGCTATAAAACCCCAGATGAGATATGGTACGGTCTTAAACCAAATCTGAGTCACATGAGAACATTCGGATCTGCAGCTATGGTTCACCTACCGAAAGAAAAGCGGAAAAAGTGGGACCCCAAAGCCCACAAGATGATTTTCATTGGATATTGTAACAACACCAAGGGGTACAGATTTATTTTACCTTCTTCAAAATTTGTAGTAAAAAGTAGAGATGCCGTGTTCCTTGAATCGTCTGTTAAAAGAGATTTTGTTTCTATGGAGTTAAGAACAGCTGAAAATAACAATCAAACTGAAGATGGTGATGTAGAAGACCTCAGTTCCGATAGCTTCTATGATACACTAACAGAAAATAAATCAAATTCAGACAGTGAGTACCAACCAGACACTAGTGTTGAAATTCCTCCTCAAAGACACATTAATTTGAGACCCAGAAACAAAGGAACAACAAATAAAATAAACACAGAAGAAAGTACTTACCTCTGCTGCGACGAATATGCTTTAAATGCAGTTCCTGAATCATACAGTGAAGCTATAAACTCAGTTAATGCTGCAGAATGGAGAAAATCAATTGATGAAGAACTTGAAGCTCATAAAAAAAAATAAAACCTGGACCTTAGTTCAAAAACCATTAAATTCCAAAGTTATTGGATGCAAATGGGTATTTCTGAAAGATGAACCAACAGGTCCCCGTTTCAAATCCAGAATTTGTGCAAAAGGGTATGCACAAACCGAAGGCATAGATTATACGGAAACATTTGCTCCAACTGTCAGGTATGACTCAATTCGTATACTATTATCTGTAGCTATCCAACATAATCTTGAAATATTACAATTTGATATTAAAACCGCATTTCTTTATGGTGAGATAATGGAGAATATATATATGACTCCACCGGAAGGCTTACCTAGCGAAGCAAACACTGTGTGTAAGCTAAGCAAATCTCTATATGGGTTTAAGCAAGCACCCAGATGCTGGAACTCCAAATTTAAATCAGTATTGCAGAAATTTGGTTTTGTTAACAGCAAAGCTGACCAGTGTGTATATATTGCACAAGTCAATGGAACAAAGTGTTTTCTCTGTCTATATGTGGATGATGGACTGCTAATTTCCAAAAGTAGAACAGTATTGAATGAAGTAATTAAAAATTTGCAAACAAATTTTGAAATAAGAATATGCTTACTAAGTAACTTTGTTGGTATGCAGATTGAAAATGTGAAAAGTACATTTTTATTCATCAAGAAAAATACATCAAACAACTAATCAAAAAATTTAATATGGAGAATGCAAATCCCAACTATGTTCCAGCGGATCCACATGTAAAATTGGAGAAAAGTGGCAACCAGTCTGAAAAAGGCATTCCTTACAGAGAAGCAGTTGGCTCTCTGATACATCTAGCCGTAGTTAGTCGACCAGATATTGTGTACGCAGTGAATATAGTGAGTCGTTTTTTGAATTGCTACAATGACTCTCATTGGAATGCTGTCAAGAAAATAATAAAATACCTAAAAGATACTCAAGACTATGGACTATGCTATCGACCCATATCACAATCCTCTGAAGTTATAGGTTTCAGTGACGCTGATTATGCAAATGATGTTGATACCAGACGTTCTATCACGGGTTATGTATTTATTAAAAATGGCGCTGCAGTAACCACAGAAGCAGAGTTCATGGCAGCTTGTGCAGCTACAAAAGAAGCTACATGGCTCAATTATCTTTTAAGTGACTTAAATGAATTTGAACAAAATGCAGTATGTCTTAATTTGGATAATCAAAGCGCAATAAGTGTTATCAAGAACATTAATTTTCATAAACGCTGCAAACATATAGATATTAAATATCATTTCATAAAAGAAAAATTTAATCAAAAACTAATAGATTTAAATTTTGTTTGCAGTGAAAACCAACTTGCCGATATTTTCACTAAGGCTCTGTCTAGAAATAAATTTGTTTTCCTTAGAGAAAAAAATGGTATGTTCAGAAAAGAAAATATTTCACAAAATGGCTAACTGTATTTTGTTGCATCAATTAAACTTTTATTATACATCTATATATCGTATTGAGGCTTAAATTAGGCAAGAGTGTTAATATTATATTCTTAATTTAGCGCCCTATTATAAGTATTGCAACATTGTTTATCAAAACATAATATGACAACATTGTCTGTCAAAATGCAGTTCTTTTTCTTCTTACCTTTTTATAGAGAATAAGTATAAGTGAATTCTTTTTGTTTTTGGCTTCACAATTGCTTGTGGTGCATTTCCTTGTATAAATAAAACAATTGTAAACTCTTTTTTCATTTTAATAAATATCAACAAAAAAAAAAAAAGTTTTTTTTAAATTTTCTATATTTTTTTGCACTTCAAAGGCGTACGAATGTCGCGTGCTCGACCATGGAAATGCCCATATACAATGTAATTAAGTCCAAATTTGCAAAGCTGTTTTGCAAGCTTTGCATTGCTTTTGCTGAACTTAATTTATCAGCGTTTTCTTCTGCTGATATATTTGGATCGTCTTCCTTTGGTTCTGTTGGGAATCAAATAATTCCAACATTAAATTAAGATACCAAATTCTTGTTAATATTTTAAAATTAAATTTAATTCAATTATATTAACTGTAGTGTCCACAATATAACATGCAGACATACACTACAACACATATGAAATACTGTACACAAAGTAAATGATTTTGTTACTTTCGAATTTGTTAAATTTTCAATTGATAATTTTGTTTGTATTCAAAAATTTTCAATCATAAAAAATTATTATAAAAACAAGATTAAAATATAAAAAATCAAAATAAATATATTACAAAATAAAAAGGAAGTATTTATTAATATATATACGAATCCTGTTCATCACCACAATTGGCGATCCTGCCAGGAGCATCAGCGAAGGAATATAAAAATATAAATATAAAAAAAAAACTATTTAAGTGAAGATTAGATAGAAATGCAGCATCTGTTCCATCCTCCATCTTCCATTCAACAAAATCAACACGTACTGAATATTGTCGATTAAGACTTCCGTGCTATTCATCACCTCCAAGATAGCACTCACCACTACATCATTTCCATACGCATCCACAAATAACGCAAATTGAAACAATTCCATCACAAAGTTCACAACAACATCATCATCAGCATCAACAACAGCAGCAATACCATCAGCAACAATATTCTTATCGTTATAATAGGAATAATTCCATTCAACAAAATCAACGCCATCGTATAGCTGACCCTGCAACCAGACAGCATATGAAATTTCATTCCGATTTTGAATGCCATAATCAACAGTTGGAACAACAGTCTCATTTTCATCAGCAATCAGCAGTAGGATATCAACAACATCCTCAACGCATCAACAGATCACGGATCACGTAAATATAGTCACACACACATACTTTAGTTTTTCAACGAATGCAAACGATAGGGAGGGAAGAAACTTACCGTTTGCATCTCGTAGGCACTCCACTTCACGTAGGTACACGTAAATAGGAACACTTGTGTTATAATTATAAATATACATTTATTACTTTAAAAAAAAAATTAAAATGAATCACACACACACACCCACACGCTCCCCACACCCCTCTAATCTTCTCACACAGCAGGGAGAAAGAGATACGAACAGACCCTTAATTAATTTAGAATTAGAAAACCCGTTCGAAACGTCTGTCCGTACGGAAATACATGCAACTTCCATAAAATTACCTCAGTTTTGGACTAGTTGTCCTGAAGCGTGGTTCGTCCACGCTGAATTACAATTTCAGGCAAAGTCCATAACTGTTGAAAAAACGAAATACGAGTACATAGTTACCGCTCTTCCACAAGAAGTCATTATGACGGTACTGGACGTCATACAAAACCCCTCGATAAACAATCAGTATGAAAATTTGAAGAAGGTTTTAATTGAGCGCCATTCTCTAAGCGAGAACAAGAGGCTAGACAAAATACTGTCCGATTCTGAGATTGGAGACCGTAAGCCATCGCAGTTTTACAGAACCTTATTACTTCTAGCTGGTTCTTCAATAGAACCAGACCTTCTTCTAAAATTGTGGATGAGAAAACTCCCAAAAACATTAAGCATAGCACTAACAGGTTCAGGTCACACAGAACTGGCTGAACTCCTGAAGCTAGCCGACAATTTATGGGAAGTTATTAACGAAAACGAAATTTCAGCCTTCCAAAATACCAATCCTTCTAATACCAATGAATTAACAAAGATGGTACAGACCTTAGCAGAATCTACCAGCAAAATATTGAATTCATTCAATAAATTGGCTTTAGAAGTTGAGACCCTCAGATCCGAACAAAATTTCCGATCACGCACACCGATACGACGTAGATCGAACTCTAGACAGTCATCTCATACACGTAGACCTAACTGGATATGCCGATATCATTTTAAGTTTGGAAAAGAGGCACGTAGATGTGAACAACCGTGTGCATATGTTCAAACGACTAATACAACACAATACAACACAAATCAACAATATTCAACAAACTAAGAAAATCCATTATCGCGATTACTGATGATGGACCGACTATATTAACACGTCGTCTTTTCGTTTATTACCCAACAAACAAATTACATTTCCTAGTGGACAGTGGAGCGGAAGTATCTGTTCTTCCATCCTCCAAATTCAAAAGTTCCAAACAAAAATCCGATCTAACTTTGACAGCTGCCAATGGCACTTCTATTTCAACTTTTGGAAAAAGACTTCTCACACTTAACTTGAAATTACGACGTGACTTACCGTTTACATTTATCATTGCAGACATATCTAAACCTATTTTAGGTGCAGATTTTTTATCAAAATACGGACTTCTTATCGACATTAAACACAAACGCCTCATTGATCCACTGACGAACATATCGATCAATGCTTTCTCCGTATTGACTGATACAACACTTACTAAACTGTTCTCACTTGATAACAAATATACACAGTTACTTAAGAAATTCCCTTCACTATTTACAGAACCCGATTACACTACACCCATCAAACACCAAACTGTACATCATATAGTTACCGAAGGACAATTACCATTTACAAGACCACGACATCTAGATTTACCAAAATTAAAAATAGCTAAACAAGAATTCGACTTTTTAGTTAAATCTGGCATTTGTAGACCATCAGATTCGAAAACATCATCTCCACTACACTTAGTACCGAAACGTGAACCGAATTACTGGAGACCATGTGGTGATTACAGACGCCTTAACACAATAACAGTACCTGACCGCTACCCGTTACCACACATACACGATTTTTCGATGAACTTACACAACACACAAATTTACTCAAAATTAGATCTTGTCAGAGCATACCACCAAATACCTATGGCTCCTGACGACATACATAAGACTGCTATCACAACACCTTTTGGAATGTTTGAATTTCTCCGAATGCCTTTCGGTTTGAGAAACTCAGCACAAACATTCCAAAGGTTCATTCATGAAGCCCTACACGGATTAGATTTCATCTTCGTGTATTAAGATGATATCCTAATAGCTAGTGAATCAGAAGAACAACACTTTGAACACTTAACAGAGGTTTTCCAACGACTCGACAGTTACGGCTTAAACATCAAACCCAACAAATGCATTTTCTCAGTTACACCATTTCTAAACATGGTATACAACCATCAGAAGAACGAATACAATGCATACGAGACTATCCACAGCCCATCACAGTTAAACACATGCAAAAATTTATTGGTATAACTAA
Organism: Tricholauxania praeusta; assembly: GCA_949775025.1. NCBI lineage: Eukaryota > Metazoa > Arthropoda > Insecta > Diptera > Lauxaniidae > Tricholauxania > Tricholauxania praeusta. The sequence goes on from OX459028.1 coordinate 106,823,959, forward strand.
CTACTATCATAGATGAATCGCTAAGCTCGCACACATGCTAGGTCCCATTTACGACATGGTCACAAACGCCTCAAAAACCGAAAATAAACAGTTACAATGGACAGAAACTACATTACATGCATTTACAACAATAAAAGATAGCTTCGCCAAGGAAACACTTATTAACCATGTTAATAGTAAGGCAAAACTGTCAATTGCTGTAGATGCATTTAATACTGCAGTCGGCGGAGTATTACAACAAGAACACAACGGAACACTCGAACCATTAGCATTTTTTTCTAAAAAACTATCACAAACAGAAACAAAATTTAATACATTCGACCGCGAATTACTTGCTATATACTTGACAATAAAACATTTCAGACATTACTTAGAAGGCAATACATTTACAGTTTACACAGATCACAAACCATTAACGAATGCACTTTACTCCAAAACAGAACGCAGTCCTAGACAAACACGACACCTTGAATACATTGCACAATTCACCAACAAGATAATACACATCAAAGGTACAGACAACATAGTAGCCGACGCACTATCGAGATGTGAAATAGAAGAGCTCAAAACACCTGATATCGACCTGAAACGGCTATACAAAGAACAGTGTATTGATCCAGAACTAAAGAACACCATAGACAACAATATATACAAATTCACACAGATAGACATTCCATTTTTAAACATTAAGATCTGGTGCGAAAACTCCACAGACAATACACGCCCATACATTCCACAGACATTACGTAAAAAGATTTTTGAACAGCTACACAACATTTCACATCCTGGAACAAGAGCTTCCAGACGTCTGATCACACAACGTTACTTTTGGCCCAAAATGAATACGCACATTAACAAATGGGCGTTGAAATGCTTAAATTGTCAGAGAGCAAAGTACATAGACACACCAAGACACAACCCCACAAAATACACGTCCCACATGGTCGGTTTGAACACATACATATCGATTTAGTTGGTCCACTACCCATATCAAATGGTTATAGGTACTTATTAACCGCCATTGATAGAAATACACGCTGGCCAGAAGCCTATCCACTAAAAAATACGGAAACGACCACAATAGTAGAGACCCTCAAACACGAATTCATCTCACGTTTCGGTGTTCCACTCGAAATTACTTCGGATAGAGGACCTCAATTTACTTCTAACACATTCAAAGAATTTATTAAAGAAATCGGTAGCAATCACATAATGACATCTCCTTACCATCCACAAGCTAATGGTATAATAGAAAGGTTCCATAGGCAATTAAAAGCTTCATTAATAGCAAGCAATAACCAAAAAAACTGGTATTCAGAAGTTCCACTAGTTCTGTTAGGCCTCAGATCAACCATTAAAGAAGACATAAAAGCGTCTCCGGCTGAAATGGTTTACGGTTAGAATTTGAAATTGCCACAACAATTAATAGTACGGAACAATCAATCTCGAACCTCAGAATCAGATATTTTGTCGGCAGTCAAAGAAAAAGTTCAAAACTCACAGTCCAAAATTTCCCATCATAATACATCTAGTCGACAATATATACCGCACACATTGGAGAGCTGCAAATATTTATTAGTACGTAATGATTCCATCCGACGTGCACTTCAAAATCCGTATGAAGGACCTTACAAAGTTTTAGATAAAACACCAAAGAATTTCACAATAATAAGAAATAACATCCCTACTATAGTAAATATAGATCGAATCAAACCAGCTTTCATTAACACAGACAAAACACAGACATTTTCTCCCACACACAAATTTGTTAAAAAAGTACACTTCAATCTACTTACAAACACTATAAAATTCTATGCGGGGGAATAATGTAGTGTCCACAATATAACATGCAGACATACACTACAACACATATGAAATACTGTACACAAAGTAAATGATTTTGTTACTTTCGAATTTGTTAAATTTTCAATTGATAATTTTGTTTGTATTCAAAAATTTTCATTCATAAAAAATTATTATAAAAACAAGATTAAAATATAAAAAATCAAAATAAATATATCACAAAATAAAAAGGAAGTATTTATTAATATATATACGAATCCTGTACATCACCACATTAACATTTTCAGTTGAGTTTAACAGAGCTTAAAACAAATTGTTCATATTTGTGCTGAGTTGCACTTACTTACTACCTTAGTAGAGCAACGACTGACATAGTTAAAGAATTATTTAATTCCTGGTTGCTTACTTAGCAATATTTCGTTTGTTTGTTTTGATATTGTAATTCTCAATTTTTACATATGTTTGTTGTTGTTTTATAATAATTATTATTAAGCATTTTATTTGTATATAAACTTGAATATTTCACTTAATAAATCAGATGCAACTTAAACTTCATTAAACCGTCTTTTGATTTGCTTCTCCTTTACAAGGTAACTTTAGGTTCATGTGCTTGAAGTTATCATTACACAATTCCACAAAAGAGCACTAGTTTAGGTTCATGCGCCTAAACTAGAAATACACACATTTAGGCTAAACATACAATTAGACTAAACATTTTGGTGACCCAGACAGTAAGTCAACAATCAACCACAGGAGCAGGAGCCAGAATCCGACAGTAAGTCAACAATCAACCACTGGAGCAGGAGCCAGAATCCGACAATAAGTCTACAATAAATCTCTGGAGTAGGAGCCAGAGCCCATCAATACGAGAATCAAACTCTGCCGCAGGAGCCAGAGCTCGTCAACTCTTCAACAGTCACCTCAACATTTGGGTGATCCCTGAGGTCCGAGCCAGGATACAGTCTTGATCAAGACATCCCAGCTAAGATCATCAAAAAGTGGACACAGCAGCCATCTTAATTATCAACAATCACCTCAACAGTTTGGTGAACAACGTCAAATACGTCGAAAATCAACCACTGGAGCAGGAGCCAGATTACCACATTAACAAATAAAATTTTCGAATCTCAACATACATAACTCGTCAAGTTGGCAGTCAACAACTCAGACAAAATGGAAGCGTTAGTCGCCGAGCAAACTTCAATTGGAGGCGAGATACAGAAAATCATCGCAAATTACAAAAAGGATTCCGCTGACAGGAAAAAAAATGTTACTTATATTAAAGAACGTAAGCAGCGTTTGCAGAGTGCCTTCCAACAATTTGAAGCTACTGATGGTCAGATTCGGTCACTGCAAGGAGTCCCAAATCATCATGAATATTTTACAACCGGCTATTACGAAAAAATTGTCGAGTTGAGTAATCAGTATGAAGAAATATTCGACAAGGCTATACAATCGACCAAAGCAGCGCTATCATCGTCGCAGCAGAGCCAAAATAATACCGGCACATCGGCTAATTAAAACAACGCCGATGTCAATTTTGTGGTCATAAGCACAAATTCATCAAATACACAAATGAAGGTTGATGGCAAAATCATTTCAATGATAAAAAGGCAAAAGGGGATACAAGAGTCACTGCAACGTCTCTTGTCAAACATATCCACCAAACCAATAACCGAACAAAATCTATATTTGGAGTCACTGAACAATTTGTGGCTTCAAATAGAAAATCTTCATCTAACCATTTGCGAGCAGTGCGATGATCTTCAGAAATATGAGTATGATATCGACGCTTACATTGCAGTGGAACTAGAAGTTCAAGATCAGCGGGCTGCTTTCACAGAACAAAGCGTCACTAGGCGACAGCAAGGTGCGGCTACAAATAACAGCCTCAGTCTTCAGCTGCCAAAAGTGACCATACCAAAGTTTGACGGTAATTATGGAACTTGGCAGCAATTTTCAGACTTATTTATGAAGATGATTCATGAACAGGAGCTGCCAGATGTACAAAAAATGTGGTACCTGAAAACGAATGTTTCAGGAGAAGCAGAGAGATTAATACGACATCTCACGTTGAGCGAAGCCAATTACTCAACAGCATGGAGACTGATGCAAGAGAGATTCAACAACAAAAGAGTCCTTGCATCGGTACTTATTCAACAAATAGTTGAATATCCAACAACAACCTCTGACGCTAAAGCCATTAAAAAACTTCCATGACTGCATTCAGGAGAATTTATTGGGCATTAACAATCTAGGCATCAGGACAGATTCCTGGGATCCACTTTTACTTCACATATTGGTAAAGAAGTTGGATCGTCACACTCATATATTGTATGAGCAGGCCCTAGAAAAACCCAAAGAAATGCAAACAATCCATATGTTTCTGCAATTTCTGGAAAATCAGTTTCAAACTTTAGAAACCCTGGGAAGCAACCAATCATCAACTCATGCTAAGCCAAATTTTGGGACAGCAAAATCATTGACTACGTATACAAAAAGTAGCCAACCAGCAAATTGCCCTGCATGCAAGCAAAATCATCCAATTTTCAGTTGCGAAATGTTTCTGAAAATGACTGTTTGTTGCCGCTTCGGAAAAAGCATATGGTGCGGCAATTTATATAAGAGCAGTGTCTAAGAACAACACCGTCATCGTGAAACTCTTATGTTCAAAATGTCGTGTTGCTCCATTGGAAAAACAAACTCTTCCTCGATTAGAATTGTATGCAGCACTTCTGGGTGTACAATTTACAACAAGAGTACAAAGAGACTTGAAATAGGAAAATGAACTGTTGAACGACTAGTTTGTCGTCAAATAAACGAAAGTTAAATTAAAATTGAAGCCGGTAAATTAAAAACACAAGTGTTCGGCTTCAGGTTTATTTTACAACTACTTTATTTTTGAACTTCATGTTCCTTATTCTCTAATATTTACTTATGTACTAATTTTTGAGCTATGATATTAAAGTACGGTAATTCAATACTTAAGCTAAGGTGGTTTGAAAAGCAAAAGAAATAGTTACACCAATTCAATGAAGTACGGATAAAAATAACAAATATCTAAATAAAAATCTTAAATAAGTGAAATGACTGCACACCGGCCACCTTGGCAGCAACCGCTGCTAAATGAATGGTAGTGGGGCCAGTTTTTGTATGGGCCTACAGTAGGTCCCGGCATTGGTTTTAACTGTAGCGACGCGCACCTTACCATCGCTTCCCTTGGTGGTGTTGATGACCACGCCTGTCATCCACTGCTGAGGCGGCAGATTGTCCTCGTGCATCACGACGACCCGACCGACATCCAGATTGGGCTGCTCTCTGTCCCATTTGTTCCGCTGCTGGAGCTCCAGGATGTAGTCTTTCGACCATGCCCTCCAGAACCGCTGTTTGAGCGCGCATGACAGTCGCCATCTCCTCAAGTAGGATAGTCTGTCGGCGTCGTCGGGCAGCGATGCGAGCGGCAGCGAATGCATTGCCTCGCCTATCAGCAGGTGCGCTGGGGTGAGCGCTCAGTGGCGCCAATGGCCTCGAATTGAGGACCGCTTCGACCTCGGCCAGCGTCGTAGTCATCTCTTCGGCGGTCGGCGTCGCGCACCCTATTGTGCGGAGCAAGTGAAGTTTCGCCGACTTCACGGCTGCCTCCCAGAGCCCGCCGAAATGCGGCGCTCGTGGGGGAATGAACCGGAAATCGACGCCTTTCATGGCTGCGCACGAGAGTATCACGTCGTGCTGTGTGTTGAAGGCCTTCGCCAGCTCCTCCAGTTTGCGGTCTGCGCCCACGAAACTCGTGGCGTTGTCGCAATATATCGTCTTGGGAAGTCCACGGCGGCTGACGAACCTTTTAAGACAGAGAATAAAACAATCAGTTGATAAATCGGAAACAAGTTCTGAATGTACTGCTTTCGAAGTGAAACAAGCGAATACCGCTATATACATTTTTACGGGCTGTCGACCTCGGATTTGTAACGTTATACGTACCGGTCCGCAAAAGTCGACACCGCAAATTAGAAACGGTCGGACAGCTCTGAGGCGGTCTGACGGCAGATTTCCCATAATTTGCGTTAGTAATTTAGGCTTGTATCGGAATCAGTGAACGCAGCGCCTAACTATTTTGCTACATGCTTCACGTGCATTTACCAGCCAAATTTGTTGACGTAGTAGTCCAAGTAATACTTTCGGTCCAGCATGGCAATTCGAAACGTGTAAGTGCCGTAAGTATATTTGCACAAAATGTGAATTTTTTGTCATGAGCAATGGACATTTTGCATCATGTGGTATTGGTGCATTTAAAAGTCGCCCACCAACACGAAGCAACTCAAACGAACGATTTTTATCCTCATAATTATGAATAAACGGGTTTAATTTTTGAATATTTGGCGACAGTATTTTTGACTTCGCTAACTTATCTATTTCTTCTGAAAATTCAGTTTTCTGAATTAATTCGATAATTTTCAGAAATGCCCAATGCAATTCTTTTGCAGTAGGTTCGAGTAAAGCGTTCCCCTCGTCTTTTGGCGGTTTCTTAATGAAACGAAGTATAAAAGCGAAAATTCGCAGCACTTTTATATACGAAGAACGAGATGAAATATATTCCACAAGTTCATTTGATGTATCTTTGACGGCGAGAAGTACCGTATTATTTTTCTTCGTCTCTAGACTACTTAGTTCTAGAGATAATTCGAAATGACTATTTACTGGCCAAAATTCAGAATCTTGCGAAAGAAACGACGGCCCAGTGAACCAAATTGAAGAGTTGAGCTCGTCTGCACTGCAGCCTCTCGAAAGTATATCTGCAGCATTTTGCTTCGAAGGAATGTGTCGCCAAATAGCATTTTGCGACCATTCTTGAATTTCGGCAACCCTATTTGCTACAAATGTATTCAGTGTAGCAGGGTGTGTCTTAGTCCAGTGTAAAACTATTTTTGAGTCAGTCCAGATATATATGTTCTCGATTCTACAATTTAACATTGCCACCTATGCCAAAGTTTAGATAACAGGTGGGCTGCGCACAGCTCAAGCCTGGGTAATGATTTTGTTTTTAGTGGCGCAATTTTTGACTTTGCCGTCAATAATTGAGTTTGAATACCATTTGATGTAACGCTTCTGATGTAAATACAGCAGCCATATGCACGTATTGAAGCATCCGAAAATCCATGAATTTGGCAACTTTCATTTGGATGGGTGTTTACTAGGGGTGGCAATCCCGAAGCTTTTTTGAGTTTCGGGTTTTTCGGGATCGAAGTTTCCAATCCCGGGATCCCGGGATTGATAGTTCTAGTAAATGCATACAAAACTACAAAAAAAAAACGAGAAGTTTATACTATTGTATACGATATAAAATTAAAATTGCCTTATTTCACAGCCTAACAATGAAGAATAAGAACGCAAAATAATAGAAAAAATAAAAGCTTAAAAATTGACTCAGAACACTTCGAGTGTTAATACATCTAAATCACATTTACTAAGTTTGACTAGTAGAAGGTAGTCACTATTAAAAGAAGATGATAGAGGATAATCAAGCATTTATGGCCAAACTATCAATTTTATTATTCAATTTTATTTTTACATTTAAAAATTCGTGTACCACACTTTGTGCTTTATTAATACTTTATCACCTTCTTCAAATATGACTTACTTACTTACTTAGATGGCCATAACAACCCGTTGTCAGGTTACGGCCGACCTCATTAGCTCTCGCCAGGCGCCTCTGTTTTGCGCGCGCCTTCTCCAATCGTTAATGCCAAGCGCGGTTAGGGCTTCCTCAGCTTGGTCTATCCACCGGAGGCATGGTCTCCCTCTTCGCCGTTGACCGGGGACCTTCCCTTCGAATACCTTTTTCGCTGGAGCTTCTTTATCCATACGATGGACATGACCCAGCCAGCGTAGTCGCTGTATTGTTATACGCTTAACTATGTCAATGTCGGCGTAGAGCTCATACAGCTCGTGGTTCATTCGAATGCGATAGTCGTCGCCAACTCGAACAGGACCAAAGATTTTGCGGAGAACTCAAATATGACAGTGATGGCATTTATTGGCACCGAATGGCTCGCTCTCAGTAGACGCACCCATAAGTGTGCTTCATTTAAGTTGTCAAAATCTTTAGAAGCTGATTTCAGAAAAAAAGCTTCAGACAAAAGTTTAATTATATCTTAGAACTTAAATTTTGGTAGGTCTAGGTATGGGTCAAAATTTCAATGTCAAATCAAAGTCGGCTGTGGTTTTTTTTTTTTTTTTGAAGACAAACCTATATTTTTTGTTGCAGATTTGTATTTTATTATAAAAAATAGATATGTTTTGCTTAGGTTGTTTTTCAATTGCATTTTTAGTATTTCTGTTATTGATAAAAATAATTTTAGCCTAAATTTCACAATATATCATTTTTCTAGTGAACTATCAAATTTCAATACAAATCGCACTTAGTAAAAAATTCTTAAAATTAGTCAAACTATTACAAAAGATATTTTTTTGCTATGTCACATTTTTTTTAAGAAAATCTTAAACACAAAATTGCTACAATAAAAAAAATATTTTTACTCAATTTAAGGTTTAGACACAATTGAAGTGCATTTTGCAGGATGCAATAATAATTCATACACATCAAATGTATTGAAAACAATTATTTTGCAGATTTTGTACTTAAATATGTCATATAAAAGAATATTTACTATATAATATAAAACTTTTTTCTAGTCCCGAAAATCCCGGGATTGCCTCTTTGTAATCCCGGGATTACTTTAGCCTATATTTAGAGCAAATCCCGGGATCCCGGGATTGCCACCCCTAGTGTTTACGTACCGAGGAATTTCTATGGTGTCTAATTGCAATAAATTGACTTTAAAATTTAAATTAAATTAAATTTAAATTTGTTTCGAGTCGAATGGGAATTGACTCATCCCAATCTAAATTTTGAATCCAAAGCTCTTGCAATAAGATTTTTGCTTTGGTAACTATTGGCATAAAAGTCCGAGAGGATCGAAAAGTCTTGCCGAAACTGACAAGATGTTGCGTTTTGTTGGTCGAAGATCTTGAAAATTTTCGTCCAAATGAAATTTGAATATATCATTCTTCGGAACCCAACGTAAGCCTAATGTTTTTGTAGAATCGGAATCGTTAAACTTAAGCGGTTTTTCTGCTAAGTTATTGTTATAGTAGGTATGGTGGTTTGAAAACCATTTGGTCAACTGAAATCCAACGAAATCCAAAATTTGAGAGACTTGCGTACGTATGATTTCGAGATCGTTAAAGTTGTCAGCTCCAGTGAGCATATCGTCAACGTAGAAGTCTTTTCGTATTACATTTGCACCTACTGGGTGCGAATTGCTGTATAAATCGCTCAAATGAAATAAGCATCGTATGGCTAGAAATGGGGCTGGAGCAGTACCGTATGTAACTGTGTTGAGTTTATACACCTGAATTGGCAGTGTATCATTTTCTCGCCACAGTATCAATTGAAAATTTCGGTCTGCCTCGTCCACTTCCACTTGACGGTACATTTTAGAAATGTCAGCAGTCATAGCGTATTTATGCAAACGAAAACGAAGAAGAATTGAGTACAAATCTTCCTGGATTTTTGGACCAACCATAAGTGTATCATTTAATGATAGCTGAGTTGACGTACGACTGGACGCATCAAAAACTACACGAAGTTTGGTAGTCGTACTTTCTAGTCTCAGAACGCATTGATGCGGAATGAAATAATGTGGAATTTTCATAATTCCCTCGCTAGCTGGTGACATGTGTCCTAATTTCAGGTACTCTTTCATGAAATCCATATACATTTCATGAAGATCGAAATTTTTCGATAATTTACGCTCTTAAGCCAAAAATGGCCTTTTTGCGTTTTCGAAAGATGAGCCGAGTGAATTCGGGCTTGACTTGAAAGGAAGTGAGACCTGAAATCGACCAGAAGCTAATCGACAAACTTTTTCAGAAAAGTGATTTTCACATAACTACTGCTCAGCAGTGTACGCCTTACATTGTAAATCCTGTGGCATGTCTTCTAATGCCCAAAACTTTTGAACTATCGAATGAAGTGAATCATCATTTTCAGTAATAGTTACTGAATTGCATATTTGCACATTTGTATTTTTGATAGTTTGGTATTTATCAGAAACTATCCAACCAGGTAACGTTTTTTGCAACGTTGGCAAATTTGGACTATGTTTTATTTGTTCAACTGACAAGAGTTCGAAAAATGTTTCTGCCCCAAGTAACAGATCTATTTTTTGTGTCTTATAAAAATATGGGTCAGCGAGTTCAATTTTTGAGGGTAGATTCCAGTCTTTTATTGAAATCGTATGATCTGGCTGATATGTGGAAATTGACTTTAACACAAAAAAGTCGGCTGAAAACTCGTAAGAATTAACCCTCGATTTTACTACAGCATGCAATTTATGTCTGACAGTAGATTGCGCTTTTCCTATACCCACCAATTGTAAACTAACGTCTTCCCTACTCAAATTTAATCTCTGCGCCAGTTCCTCCGTTATGCAATTAATTTGCGATCCAGAGTCCAATAACGCCCTTGCCAAATAATGTTCGCCTGATTTGCTACTTATTTGTACCACAGCTGTCGCTAAAATCACTTGGTCATCATGAAGTGAAGTGTGATTTATCGCCGCACGAGATGTTGATGGCTGGTTATCGTTTATTAAGTTGGAACTGGCAGCAGGAGGAGGGCTGGGGACGTATCTATGCAAAAGGGAATTGTGCGGTCTTTGGCATATTTTACATTTTGCAGATTTGCACGTTGAAACTGTGTGCCCTTGTTTTAAGCAATTTATGCATGCAGAAATTCCCTTCACAAAATCGAATCGCTGTTGAACAGATTGTTCCGATAATGTTGGACAAAAATTAATAAAAAGTCCCGAAGATTTACAGAACAGACATTTTTTGTATGTTTCAGCTGGTTTAGAACACAAAAATGACGAATTTTTGTGATAAGTTTTATTATACTGTGGCTTATTATGACCCAGACGTTTCGATTTAAATGCCTCATCGGCCAAAATATGTTGAAAACGTCTATTGAGCATTGTTTCACAATCCTTCCACATTGGCAAATGATCATAATTAAGTTGCTCTTCCCATTTCAATTTAGTTATTGAGTCAACTTTTGTCATTGTCAAGTAAATCAGAATAGCGTTTGAAATCTTTCTATCGTCGTCTATTGATAATAGGGAGTCATAAATAGCTGACACTGTGTCTATTAAATTGCGCAAATCTGCAGCAGAAGGTTTATTGATTGAAGGCAAATCAAAAAATTGTGAAATGCAATTTGAAAATATGATATAATCGTTATCATAAACTTTTTTCAAACTGGCAATCGCCTTCTCATAATTCTCCTCAGTAACTTGAAAAGCTCGAACTGTTCCTAATGCTTCTCCAGATAGACACGACGTTAAGTGATTAAATTTCTGAATATTTGTTAGACTATTATCACTGTTGACTAGACTTTCGAAAACACCGATAAAACTTTTGTATTCTGAATACTTGCCACTAAATTTAGGCAATTTTAAATGTGGAAGGCGTGATTGTTGTTGATGAACAACGAACGAAGCTTCGTGTGGATTACTGGAAGGAACCACTGAAGCGATTTGTGGCTTATTCTTGTCTATAATAGACAGTAGTAAAGATTTTGTAACCACACATTCCTCTTCCAGATCAGATCTGTAAGAGTCTTCAGAATCGAATTTTTCAATTTCAGTTTGGCAAGCCATTGCTTGATCCAAATAATTATTTAAAATATCGAGACGACAATTCAGCTCGAAATAATTTGACAAAACTTTGTTCTCCAATATTGATGTCTTTATTCGCAAAATATTGCTCATAATTAATCCCCTTTTTTTTAGTAAATTATCGTGGATTTCAGAATCGTCCACGATACTTACCACAGTATCGTCTATGGATTCACTATTTTTTCCCATAATGAGTTTAATTCAATTAAGTTTATCGAAAAGTAATTTAAATTAATTACAAACTTAATTGTTGCGTGTAGAATGCACTGTGCAACTACTTTGCCAACGAAAATATGGTCTAAACGAAAGTATGAAAGTTCTTATTTGTCCCTTCAAATTTATTGCCTACTCAAGTTTGCTTTGAAATTAAGAGAATGAATTTCAAGAGAAATCCTAACGTATGAGCTCAATGATCATAAGCTAAAGTTCTACAACGAAAATATTTAACCCTAAAATCCAACCACAGAAACGAAAGAGAGCAACAACGAAATGTTTCTGCAGTGTCAAGATGTATTGGGTTGCACCTATTCTCTTAATTTGCAAATGATAGCAACAACGAAAAACGAAACGTAGCAAACTTTTCTTGAGTAGCAACAGCACTCACTTTACGAACTCAGCGTATGCGTTTGTATGTATGTATGTACAGCTAACTGCAACCACTTTGCGCTAGCTATGTACGTACGAACGAAAAACTTTGTTTTTGTTCATGCGCAATTTATGACAACCGTTTTTATGTACATAAATTGGTACGATCGAAAACGAAGCCTATGTAAATAAAACCTCCGTAAGTATATATGTATATAGGAACTGTTAATTTTATACAGGAATTCTCGCACGATTTTGCGGAACCCTGTAATACATAAGCGGTACAGGCGCTTATGTAATCTAAAAGGTAAATTTCTAATTTTATCAAGAACTTTCGATAAAATTGTAATGGACTTGACCCTAATGACGCGCGTTTCACTTCGAATTTATTTATTTAGTTGAATACTGTAAATGTACAAAGAAATGCGATTAATAAAGTGCACTGCTCAAATGTGAGCGAAAACCACTTGCACTTAATTATGCAGAAATCTGCCTCAGCTTTTGCTGAAAGTTTCTAGCAGTTCGCTGTGACTTTATTATTCGCATTTGTTACCTGTGGTCCTTCCCTTATGCATAGCTGGCAAAAACAAACCATTCTCATCCAAATACGAGGTCTCGTTAAAATTGGCGGTTTCCTTTGGTACGGCGTTATACTCCCACGACGCAGCAACTATGGGGAACCTCTTGACGACGATGTAACACGGCACTTGTTTTTTTTTATTTTTTCAAAATGTACTTGTTGCACAATTTTAGAACACTTTATAGTTGCTTTTTTCTCTTTTTTAGTGTGTAATTTTTTACTTTTGTTTGTTTTAATGATTCTAATGTTTTTTTTCTATCTTTTTTCAGTATTTTAGTTTTTGATTAAGTTTTTTATTTCAGTTTTTTCCACTTTCACTATTTATTTTCACACTATTTTTTATTTTTACGCGTCTGCAGGCTCGATTCAATCACCACGTTTATATAAGAAAAATGTGTGTATCTCGTTTTGGTTCTACGCAACTTGACAGCTGGTAGTTTGCAGCCGTGTTTCAATTAATAAAAAATGCGAAATCGCAGCAACGCGAAATGTCAATATGATTGAATTTAATTTTTAATTAATTCAATTTTTTAATAAGAATGTTTTTTATTAGAACGCGCGTCGGCAACAACGAAAATAAGAACAAAACACGAACGAGTCTAAGTCCCTGTTCGGGCGCCAAAATGTTGAACGACTAGTTTGTCGTCAAATGAACGAAAGTTAAATTAAAATTGAAGCCGGTAAATTAAAAACACAAGTGTTCGGCATCAGGCTTATTTTACAACTACTTTATTTTTGAACTTCATGTTCCTTATTCAGTAATATTTACTTATGTACTAATTTTTGAGCTATGTTATTAAAGTACGGTAATTCAATACTTAAGCTAAGGTGGTTTGAAAAGCAAAAGAAATAGTTACACCAATTCAATGAAGTACGGATAAAAATAACAAATATCTAAATAAAAATTTTAAATAAGTGAAATGACTGCACATGAATCATAATTTTTTTCGACAGATTCATCAATCGTCTTATCCTAGATTAATTTAAAAACAAATCTGTTTCACACATTTGTTGCAAATAGAGTGACTAAGGTTCAGGAAACCACCACGGCAGAGCAATGGCGACATGTAGGGACATAAGAAAATCCAGCCGATATCATATCACGGGGACTCACTCCTGAAAAAATACATGACAAAACCATGTGGTTTTATGATCCAATATTTTTAAGCGGAAACGAAGCACAATGTCCAAAACCACTTGATCACAATTTAGCAGTTGAATGTGACACGGAACGGAGGCAACAGAAACCATTTGTCGCAGTTGTAGCCAGGATGCCTAACAGTGCAGACATTATTTAGAATATCAAATCACGAAATTCGTTCCCAAAATTAAATGAATTGTTGGGTATGTACTCAGATTCATCCAACACGCAAGGGATCCAAACAATAAACATTCATCTTTAGTAGTCAGCGCTATCGAACTAGAATCTTCACTGAATATTATTATAAAATCTGTGCAACAAACCGAATTTAAAGTAGAAATGCAACAGATAGCTAGCAATGGAACAGTGAACAAAAACAGCACTTTAATAAGTTTGAGTCCTTTTATAGACGATAACGGATTACTAAGAGTCGGAGGACGATTAGACTCATCAAGTCTAGCTTACAACGCCAAACATCCTATGCTGCTTCCCTAAAATGACATAATTACAAAGTGTATCATGCAAAATTTACACAAAAAACACATGCATTGTGGACCATAGACGTTATTGGCACAAGTAAGATTACAATTTTGGCCAATTAAAGGAAAAATAATGGCGTTCAATAGTTCAACATTGCGTCAGATGCACTAGAAATAAACCTCGAACTTTTCAACAACTAATGGGAAATCTTCCAGCTTTTCGAGTTCAACCTGCTCGCCCATTCTTGAATACAGGAGTAGATTTTTGTGGACCAATATGGGTACATTATAAAGTACGAGGAAAACGACCTCAAAAGGCATACATTGCAGTATACTGCTGTTTTGCTACAAAGGCAGTTCATCTTAAAATCGTTAGCGATCTCACAACCAATGCATTCATTGGATCACTTAAACGATTTATTGGCCGTCGTGGGCATTGCCAGAATTTATACTGTGATAATGCCACAAATTTCGTCGGAGCAAGCAATAAACTAAGTGAATTATCAGAAATAAATCACTCAAAACCAGCACAGGACAATATTACAAAGGAATGTAGCGAAAGAGGTATGACTTTCAACTTCATTCCGCCTAGAGCACCACATTTTGGAGGACTTTGGGAGGCAGCAGTTAAATTAGCAATACATCTACTAGTCCGCATCGTATCAACCGCTTCATTGACATATGAAGAATTAGAAAGAGTAATTGTTGAAGTGGAAGCAATACTTAATTCAAGGCCGATAACACCTATGTCATCCAATCCAAATGATCTTGCAGCTCATACACCTGGTCATTTTCTTATTAAGGAACCACTTACAACTCCAATAAATCCAAAACTCACGGAAATCAAGATGAGCACGCTGACCAGATGGGAATTAGTACAACATATCAAGCAAGAGTTTTGGAGACGCTGGAATATTGAGTATTTGACTGAACTCCAACACCGCAAAAAATGGAAGGATATTTACACAGACATCAAGGAATATACTATGGTCATCATCAAGGAGGACAACGTACCCCCGCTTCAATGGTCTTTAGGACGAATCCTTAAGGTATACAAAGGAGATGATGAAATAGTGCGTGTAGTCGATGTTAAAACATCAGTAGGAATCATGAAGCGTCCTATAACTAGATTAGCTCCACTATTTCCAGCAACCGAAGAAAAGGACATGCAACAACCACTAAGACAACCACATTCAGATTCAGATGACAAGTCAAACACATCACCAAACAAAAGAGTTCGAACATCCGCAAGCCCGGCTTTACTCACGATTATCATGGCACTGATGCTATTACCTCTCGCGTTATGTAATCCAATAAATATAACTCAATTAAGCAACAATCTTGGCATATTCTTTCAGTCAATTCAATTGATCCACTAAAATTGTGACAGCAGAATGGAAAATGATAGTTTATTATGACTTATAACCTTTTTGGACAGAAATGGATGCACTTCATAATGGAAAACCATAGCCCTTCAACAATTGTGCAAAGAATGGCAGCAACAATCAGCTTGCAACTCGCTTATCTCGCATTTTGAGCATGCAAGTTATGAACTGCTTCTGGATAAAATTTTAATGTCCACAAAACGAAACAAACGAGTAGCAATCAATTTTGTAGGAAATGGGACGCGCACATTATTTGGAGTATTAGATTCAGATTACGCAGAGGAAATGTCAAATACCATTATTCAACTGAAGGACAACGACAACTATGCAATTAACCTTCTTCGAAATCAAACATCAATTATTGACTCCACAATAAATATCATCAAACAGGATGAAATTCAAACTCAATCTAGAATGAGACTTTTTCAACAGCAAATTGATGAGTTCAGAAACGGAATTACAAAGGATACAGAACAAATCCGAGTGACACAACTTTTGTTATCTTTAGCAGCAGAACTGTCACTAATAACAGCAAATCTTCAACGTACACAGTCTGAAATTCTAAATGTACTCACAGACACACACCATGGAAAAATTAGTCCAATGCTACTCTTACCTCAACAACTAAGAAGTGAAGTTAACAATATCAGGTCTCATCTTCTACCATCACGATCCTTGCCGATTGCAGAAGAAAATCTTATCGAACTTTATAAGATTATGAACGTCAAGGCAGCAATAAGCAGTCATCATGTTATATTCCTTCTGGAAATACCCTTAGTTGACCAACAACACTTCAACTTGTTTAAATTGATTCCTATCCCTACTGTATTAAATGAAACCATGATAGCTATACATACAGAAATAGCATTTCTCGCTTTAAAGATGCATCGTGATCAGTATATTCCATTTACCAGCGGTGAATTACAGGAGTGTTTTGTTACCAGAGAGGAAATATACATCTGTACAACCAAACAAATTATATTCAGCAAAGAATCTTCACAGCATACATGCGAAATCCAACTATTCAACAACAAAACATCTCCAACTTGCCATGTTTCACGAATTGAAGGAAACCTCATCTTACGACAATTAAAGGATCCGAACAAATGGATCTACGCATCACTCAAAAATAATGAAATGTCAGCAGTTTGTGGTACCGAAATCAGTCAATTAATATTATATGGGTCAGGACTGGCAACATTCTGTCTATTACGTCTTCGAATGAAAGAAAAACAATATTTAATACAACTGACACCAAGATAGAAACACAATTGGAACAACTCACTGCGCTACAATACCAATTAAACGACTATTCGTCTACCTTCCGACACAGTTGCGGTCAAACAGTATACACCACCATGCTGTTAGTTATGTCGCTCTGTCGGTTTCCTTAGCACTACTAATATTTTGCGCATCAAAAATCAAATGCCAACGACAAATTTCAATTCCCGAAGCTAAATGCAGCAATATTGAAATGTCTAGTCACGATCATGAAGTCACAGTCAATGCAACCGATCAACCAAATCATCTAGTACCATTACCTCGCCAGCAAAACAACAAATTCGCAGTAATCGTTTAGAGCATTGGTTCCCAAAATGGTCCAGGTGGACCCCCAGGGGTCCATGGGAGACTCGACGGGGGTCTACGCTGTCGTGACAAAAAAATAGGGGTTCACAATTCGTAAGCGGGGGTCCACCAAAAATTATCTGCTTTCAGTAGTGAAGTACTAAAATGTTAGATTGACTTCAGATTTCAGATCATATTCGAAGATATTCTGACGATGGAAATACCACCATGGATCATAAATCCATTTGATGAAACGGAAGTGGGGAATGTGATATTACAAGAGAAACTACTCGAGCTTAGCACTAATGAGGAGCTGAAGCTGAAATTTAAAAGAGTGTATCAAACATTTTGGCGGCAGGCAGAAATACCTGAAAAATATCCTTGACTGTGGGGAATTGCGAGAAAGCTTTTGATAGCGTTCCCCTCGTCATATCTTGTCGAAAAAAGTTTTGGTGTCGTTACAAACCTTTTAACAAAAAAAAAAGAAGTAGATTGAATATCACGGAACGGGGATATTTGCAGTTATTCCTAACAAAACTGATGTCTCCCATTAAAATTATGACTATTTTGTGATAAAAATTTAATTATATTACGACTGCTATCATATTACATATTAAAATATAACAATAATAATTAATAGTGTAATAATTACATATTTGAATAAACACAACACAAAAAAATATAATTTTATTTCTGTTTCTTTTTACCACTCCGAATGGGGAGTTTTCTAAATGAAATAAGTGAGTATTGATTGGTTCCTTGTGCTGTGAGTAGATGTCAAAAGAGTAAAGTTGGATGGAATCACTTTTTTGATTGGCCAACTTTACTTTTTTAACATCCACACTCACATCTATTCACAGCAAAATCCATTAATTAGTAAACCAATCAATTCTCACTTTTTTTTCGAAAACTATTATTTCGTGGTTGGAACTCAGTCGAAACGCAAATTTCCATCTTCACATTTTTTGTCGAGGGGGTCCACCGGAACCAGCTAAATTTTGAAAGTGGTCTATGAGAAAAAAAAGTTTGGGAACCTCTGGTTTAGTGGTTGGTCGAACATACGCCCAACGGGGGGGGGGGGGGAGATTGTTGGGAATCAAATTATTCCAACATTAAATTAAGATACCAAATTCTTGTTAATATTTTAAAATTAAATTTAATTCAATTATATTAACATTTTCAGTTGAGTGTAACAGAGCTTAAAACAAATTGTTTATATTTGTGCTGAGTTGCACTTACTTATTACCTTAGTAGGGCAACGACCGACATAGTTTAAGAATTATTTAATTATTGGTTGCTTACTAAGCAATATTTGATTTGTTTGTTTTGATATTGTAATTCTCAATTTTTACATATGTTTGTTGTTGTTTCATAATAATTACTAGCTGTCCCGGCAGACGTTGTTCTGCCCTTTTCCATACGTGGCGCGAAGTTGTATGAACGCAAGCGATGGAATGTAAAAGCGAAACAGTCCATTTTCCAAGTGAAACTAACTTTTGTCCCTACTCTTTTACAAATATATAGCAGGCCTGGCAGACGTTGTTATGTGGGGCGATAATTTTTTCCTTTAAAACTTACTTTTGCCCGTACCTTTTATATACATGTATAAAAAAAAACTCAAGGAGAGTTGTTCTTTGAACTTTGGAGCCAAATACAAACGGTACAAATGAAAACAAAAAAAACAACACAGAATTCAAGAAGCAGCATAAGCATAAGC
Organism: Tricholauxania praeusta; assembly: GCA_949775025.1. Lineage (NCBI taxonomy): Eukaryota > Metazoa > Arthropoda > Insecta > Diptera > Lauxaniidae > Tricholauxania > Tricholauxania praeusta. Next base: position 106,842,949 of record OX459028.1, read on the forward strand.
AACGCCAAATCGAACGACAATTATTGTGTGAGATTTTGCAAACAAATTAATCCTAAAAAATAGCATTTTTAACTTAAAAAAATCATAGAAATAAGTATTAGTCCATTGAAATGTTACAAAATTTTGGCTGAACCTTGCATTTTGTATAGGACAAGATTTTTTTTTTTCGTTGTATAGGGGGGGTCAGCATGAGTATAAAACTCAGTTTTCGGGAATGAAACCCCCCCCCCATTTGGCCGCAATTTTGAAATTTGATGTAAATAGTTTTTCTGCGATATCTTGAGAGCCATAAATTTCACAATCATTTTTAAAGTTTTTTCTTGTAGCAAATTAAATTTTCTACAATATTGATGCAAACATTTTCTTTCGTAAAATTGAAAACGAAAAAGTTATTCACAAAAAAAGACTCACATTTTTGAGTCAAATATCATTTAAGGGCTCTAACTTTTTTTTTATTTATTTTGTTGAAAAAACACTTGAGATGAATTTTGTAGACCATTTCATTGCAAACAATATCCTGTTCTCAGTTTTAAAACATTTTAATTTATAGAGCTGTTAGAGCCTTGCGAATGAATCAAACCTGTAATACATAATTATTGAAATAGACATTTTAAAATATAAATATATGTATATTGATTTATTACAACAATTCATTTTATATATAGTTAATTTAAAATTATTTTATTGGTTCAATGTATTATTTAATAACTCTTTTCCCCACCACCCATGAGGTAGAGTTCGCAAGCGCGTTTTTTTTAACGTGGTTTCCTCAGTAGGCATAATCCACGAAGGACTGTTTATTGAGCAGTTTTTTGTCTCTTAGATGGTCCTCGTATGGTTATGGTTAGGCTGTTACCTCTCCAACATTTCACCCAAACATATTTACTCCCCATATTCTACCTTTCGCCTACTGCCCAAAATAAATTTTTTTTCTCTAAGTATGCGGCATGGATTTCTAGATTGAAACATCTAATGCGAATTAAATTCTAGCGAAAAATGTGAAAAATTTTTGTCAAACAGTTTTGCTAAGTATTTTGCAGTGTTTGGACATATTAATTTTTTCAGTATCAATTCAACGTATTAACGCGTATACATATAAAGTGAATTTGTTTAATCATGAGTGACTGTTTCATATGTGAAAACCCTTTGGCTAACGGTCAATTGAATACTGTGAAAGCAAAGGGAGTAAAATCTCTAATTGATCGAGCGACTGCCAAGGGCTTTGCGGACCATGCAGAATTTTTACGGACTGAATCTGAGGTAACATTACATGTATATTGTTATAAAAATTATTCAGATATAAGAACAGATAAATACGTTCGCCATCGTAGCAGTATCAGTAGTCCTGATGTTTCTGCAGGTGAAGCTGTAGTACCTGATTTTGATTTTGCCAACAATTGTTTTATTTGTTCCGAAACGATCAGTGATCAATCGCAGGTTTCTAAAAGCCGACAGCGACGTATTTGTAATGTACGCAACAACAATTTCAAGAATTCTTTAACAAATCTACTGGACAAACATCTAGAGGATTTTGCTTCACAAATTTTAAATCGAATTGCAAACATTCCGGATCTTGTTGCTGTTGGAGCCAAATATCACTATGATTGCAGTAAACGGTTATATGTTAAAACTATAAAAACACCGGTAAAGTGTAGTGATCGGAAAAATAAAATTGATGAGGCCATGGAGTATGTTTTTTCTTTTCTACTTAAAAATAGTGAAGAGTGTCAATTTCATATGTCTGATTTGCTGAAATCAATCGGAGGTGATTACATACCTGACACACGTACAATAAAAGAACGATTGCAAGTAAAATATGGGGATGAAATCTTGTTTTTTGAAGATTCTGGTCGTGATTCGATTGTTTGTTTTAAAGGTTTAATTTATGAAGTTATTGCAAAACACATTTCAAGTAATAAAAAAAAGACTTGCGAGAAGAAAGACTACAAAAAATTCGAGAAGCAGCTACATTTATTTTGGAGGATATTCGTTCGCAACCTTACGAGACAAACAAGTATCCACCTTCTGATAATTTTTTGAGCGATGTACAAACTGTTATACCTGAAACTTTATCCGTTTTATTGTCAGAAATTATCTGCAAGTCGAAACGTAAGTCGCTGGATGCGGCACAAAGGAAATGTACGGCGATAGCTCATTCCATTATCGCAGCTACTCGACCAGCTTCTTTTATTTCTTCTCTGCAACTTGCCGTTGGTAGTTTCTTATATAAAAAATATGGTTCCAGTAATCTTATTGATGTCCTTTCATCGTTAGGATTTTCTGCATCTTACAATAGTGTGTCGCTTTTTGAAGACTCTTGCGCATTTCGCCCTGCGCGTAATATTTTGCCTAATGCTTTCTCACAGTTTGTCTTTGACAATGCTGATTTCAACAGCAATACGATTGATGGTAAGAATACTTTCCATGCTACGGGCGGTATTCAATGTGTTACTCCCTACAATGCTATTGAACCTGACAGTAGTTTGCAACGCGTTTCCAACAAAATACCAGCCTGTTTAAAATCCACTTTGGGTTTGATACCTGTTGTTTCCTACTGCAAAGCTAAAAGATCGGGGTTAGCTACCATCGATGTGTCCGAAATGGAAAGTATAAGATTATTAAATCACAATATTATTCCGACGTCTGGTGACTTGGTGTGGCTGTACGGAAAATGGTTATGTAGTGAGAGCATTAGTGGATGGAATGGTTTTATGAATGAAGCAACTGCAGAAAAACCTTTCAAGAAGAGTAAGATCCTATGTTTACCGTTCATAAACGCTCCTTCAACAGAATATGACACTCTTTCAACATCACTTCTGTACTCCATTGAAAAATGTAAAGCATCTCATCAGAGCACGTGTATTGTTACATACGACCAGCCTTTGTATTGGAAAGCTCGAGACATTACTGCTGCTGCTGATCCTAGCTCTGATCTATCTAAAGTTGTTCTTCGATTGGGTGGATTTCATTTACTCATGTCATTTATGGGCGCAATTGGATACATTATGTCTGGCAGTGGGCTTGAAAATATTCTCCAACTGATTTATGCTGATAATTGTGTTAAGCACATTATTTCGGGGCACGCGTATGGAAAAGCCGTACGTGCTCATTTGTTGGTGCACTTATCAATAACAAGAACAGTCATGAATGAAATTGATTTTACAGACGAAGAAAGAGATTTTTTGGATGACATTATTACTGATATTGATAAGACTAGGGTATTTGAGGCTATAGAAAGTGAGGTATTTAAAAAAATTACAGCTAAATTTAAGGAAGCTTTAAGCACATTAGAGAGTAAAGGACCAACAATCTATATTATAGATTGGTGACTCTTATAAAACATTTTATAGAAGCTGAGCGCTCCGGAAATTGGCTGCTGCATTTACAAAGCGTTAGACACATGTTACCAATATTTCACGCCAGTCGACACTTTTTGTATGCCAAGTCAGCTCATCTTTATTTGCAAGACATGCAAAATCTAGAGAAGGTAATGAGTGAAGAAGAGTTCAATTTGTTCACAGTTTTAGGTTACTTCACCTTGCGACGAACTGACAAATTTTGGAGCGGCATTATGTCGGATCAGACAATTGAACAAACTCTTATGAGAATGTTTAAAACGTCTGGAGGACTGACGCACGGCCGTGGCATTACAGATAGCACACTTTCATCGTGGACTCTCGGTATGGTACGTATGCAAGATGTATGCGAGCAAGTAATGGAATATTGCAATGTATCAATGGACACTTCGGAACAACATGTTGATTATCGAGATTCACGTATCAAACGAGACAACGAAGATACTGAAAAAATTGATCGTTGGTTTGCGTGTCACGATCCATTCGTCGATCGTTCTGAATTGATTGCTATTTCTACTGGAGTTGTTGCTGCTAAAAATATTAACTGTCACCAAGCCATGGAAATTGGTGAAACAATAATAACAAACATAATAGGAGCTAATTATCAAAGCTTATCATTCAGTCGAAAAAACAAAGTCCTTCCACTTAGTGCTATGTGCAATACAATTGAAGTTGATAAGTCTCCTATTGTTATGAACCCGTTGCTCTTATTTCAGCGTATGTGCATCTCCATGGAAACAGTCGGTAATATCAAGAAGTATTTGGAATATGAATTAGCGCCTTTTCCACTATCATTATTTTGCGAAGATGGCATGAGGAAGGGTACCAAATCATCACTTTTCAATGCTTTTTTACATTTGGAAAGACCAGCAAATTTCGGTGTTAGCAATCATTTTGTCATTGACGGAGGCTTTTTGCTACACAAAGTGATTTGGGACCATAATACTTCGTTTGAAACTATCACCAATAAATACATACGATTTGTCCAACAACATTACGGCTTCTCTGCGAATATTATTTTTGATGGATACTCTGATGATCCGGAAATTGCAGGAACAAAGTCTTGGGAGCGTTTGAGACGTAGCAAAAACCGCCTGTCACCTGAAGTTATATTCGACAAGAACTCAGTTCCTTCAATATCACAAGAAAAATTTCTGGGGAATGAAAAGAATAAAACAAATTTTATTGAAATTTTGAAAGCCGATTTATCCAACAATGGTTACAGCGTTGAACAGGCTGAATCTGATGCTGACGTTCTCATTATCAATTCCGCTATTGCATCATCAGAATCATTTGATTCAGTAACAATTGTTGCTGAAGATATTGATATATTGGTATTACTGACGACACTGGGAAGAAGACACTGTAATATTTACTTCTTGAAGCCACAAAAAGGACGTTCAGCAGAACATATTTATTGCTCATCAAGTTTTATCCATGGAGAAATGATCGTCGATCATCTGCTATTTCTTCATGCCTTCTCAGGATGTGATACCACTTCAGCAGCTTATAACATGGGAAAAATGAAGTTCATCACAACTCTGCAGAAAAATCCAGAACTCGCTTCAGGGCTTTCATTGTTATAATAGTGGACCCGTCCGTGTTGAATGACATCGGAGAAAGGTTTTTTATGATACTATATGGTGGCAATAAAGAAGATCAGAACTTGAACATCTTGAGGCATAAGAAATTTTCAAGATCTGTAAATAAGCAAAACTTTAATTTGGCCTCACTTCCACCTACACAAGATGCTGCACGGATGCACACATATCGAGTGTACCATCAAATTCAAACATGGCTTGGACGATATAAAGATCCAGAGGAATGGGGGTGGAAAAAAACATTACGCATGTTCATCCCGGTGCAAAATACAAAAGCTCCAGCACCTCCTGAGCTATTAAAAATGATTTTTTGTCGCTGTAAAGGTAATTGCGGTGCAGTTTGTGGGTGCCGTAAGGCTGGATTGAAATGTTCGACAGCATGCCAACATTGCTGTGGTGAAATATGCAGCAACATCGTTGAAGTAAACACACTCATTGATCACGATGAATTAGACGAAGAAATTCCAATATTAACATCAATAGAGTCTTTCATCAGTCCACAGGTAGCATTAACAAACCCGGTAACTGATCCTGAACCGCAGCCAGGACCTTCTAAGAGACAAAAAACTGCTCAATAAACAGTCCTTCGTGGATTATGCCTACTGGGGAAACCACGTTAAAAAAAAAAACGCGCTTGCGAACTCTACCTCATGGGTGGTGGGGAAAAGAGTTATTAAATAATACATTGAACCAATAAAATAATTTTAAATTAACTATATATAAAATGAATTGTTGTAATAAATCAATATACATATATTTATATTTTAAAATGTCTATTTCAATAATTATGTATTACAGGTTTGATTCATTCGCAAGGCTCTAACAGCTCTATAAATTAAAATATTTTAAAACTGAGAACAGGATATTGTTTGCAATGAAATGGTCTACAAAATTCATCTCAAGTGTTTTTTCAATAAAATAAATAAAAAAAAAGTTAGAGCCCTTAAATGATATTTGACTCAAAAATGTGAGTCTTTTTTTGTGAATAACTTTTTCGTTTTCAATTTTACGAAAAAAAAATGTTTGCATCAATATTGTAGAAAATTTAATTTTCTACAAAACAAATTTTAAAAATTTTTTGTCAGACTTATGGCTTTCATGATATTGCGAAAAAATGATTTGCATTCATTTTTCAAAATATATACAACGAAAAAAAAAATCTTGTCCTATACAAAGTGCAAGGTCAATGTAACATTTCAATGGACTATATACAATAACCTTTTTTAGTGCAAATATGTTGTTTTCAAACATTAATTATTAAAATTGGTTCAGTATATTTTGCGGTTTGGCGTTACAAACCATTTCCATATAAGCAATTTTATATAAATAGTATAGATATAGATTATTAAGCATTTTATTTGTATATAAACTTAAATATTTCACTTAATAAATCAGATGCTACTTAAACTTCATTAAACCGTCTTTTGATTTGCTTCTCCTTTACACTGTAACTTCAGGTTCAAGTGCTTGAAGTTATCACCACACAATTCCACAAAAGAGCACTAGTTTAGGTTCATGCACACATTTAGGCTAAACATACAGTTAGACTAAACAGGTTCTATACAGAATTTCTTGAGCTAGAGAAAACTTTCCATTACAAGCGACCAATTGTGAAAATTTTCACCACCTTTAAGCTTTTCAACACCAAACTCTGATTTCATGGAATTTGCTATTGCGATATTTTAATTGCAATTTTTACAAATAAAAAATTTTACAACTAGTTCAACAAATGCTTATATCGAATTCAAATTTTAAAATCACTTTTTAATTCTGTGCTTTATTTTTAGCGCTAACGGCACATAACCTCTTGAAATTGATTCAGCAAGAATAAAATAAAAAACGTATGTTTACTTCAAAGAAAATTTCGCAGTTAATTTTATTCAATAAAGAAAGACAATAATAAAGAAGAAAGAAAAGTTGACTTTTCAAATGTGAGTGCATTTGTGCAATTCACAATAGGTATGCATATATTAAATTTAGTAAACGAAATTACGCGGAAAATTCAATTTTCTCTAATAAATCAATTTTTCAAAGTTTCCACCAATATTTGCTTTCATATGAGAGCGGATGTTTTCGAATTTTTTTTTTAAGGAAATGGCGACCATAAAACGGCGCTTACATATAGATATCTATGTATAAATAGCCATAATCATAATCGCCAAATTTTTTTATTTTTTAAGAAGGCTATGAAGAGAGGGAGTGTAGTGTATACTTTTTTTTCAATGGTAGGTGATGCCACGCCCCTAAAGGAAAATATGTTGCCACGGGTAAACTAATAGACCGATTTTAATAAAATTTGGTTTGGAGATAGACTGAACCATAAGAAAGGTTATTAGGAGCTCTGAATTCTTAAATAGGGCGTGGCATCACCCTTAATAGGAAAAAACGCTGTTTTGGCTGAACCGCGTCATCGATTTTGATAAAATTTGGTATGATGCTAGATTGAATCCTTAGTAAATATATTTCTTTTGAGTAGGCGATGCCACGCCTCTAATAAGAAAAAAAACGTTTTTACTGCTAGATATTTGTTTTAAATAGGACGGTGACACGTCCATAATTGAAAAATATGTTGACAAAAGTAAATTAAGGGGCCGATTAGATCCTAACCAAATTTCATTAGTCCAAGGTCCATTAGTTTAAGGGGCGTTCAAGTATTACTTAACGCAATTTTTGAAGATTTTTGAACCCCTCTCCCCCTTGTAACGTGCCTTAACGTTTTTCTGTACCCCCCTCCTCTTAAACGTTACGTAACACCTAAATGTTTTTAGGTCTTATCGTAAAATGAGTCAGAAAGGAGATATTGTCAAAAAACTAGTTTTGGGCCCCGTTTTTCCAATAAGGTGGCGCGAGCGGCAACAATACGAGGTGGCAAAGTTGAAATTCAGAAAGAGCACATCAAAATCTATGAAAATACTAATTTTCAAAACTACCGCAAAACTTTCCAGGTAACGTCGTTTTTTACTACCAAATGACTACTAATGCGTATGTTGTTTATTTTCTTTATTATACCCTACTCCGAGCGTATATTCACTTTGTCATTTCGTTTGTAACACATGGAAGGGGGCGTGGCAGGTATGGAAGAGAATATATATTCTTGATCAGCGTCACCACCTGAGTTGATTTAGCTATGTCCGTCTGTCTGTTGAAATCAGGTTTACGGGAAAACCAAGAAAGCTCATTGAATGAAATTAGCACGCTCAGGTCAGACCTTCTTACAGGCATCTTGCTATTGAAAATAAGCGAAACCGGTTCATGCACCAATTTCATGAAACTTGGTGATTTTGTGTACATGTGAACTAAATAAGGATTAGGCTAGGTTTCAAGTTTCAAGATTCGCGTGGCACCGTCCTAGATTTTAAACTTTTTACCACCATATCGTGCAAAATATTGTGATGAAATTTCTATATTCTTTATTTTTTCGACTGTTTTCATCGACTTTGAATTTTTTCATTATTTTTCAACCTCTTTCAACATTTTTCAACCTCTTTCAACATTTTTAGACTTTTTCAACCTCTCTCAACATTTTTTAACATTTTGCATAAATTTACGACTTTTTCAACGTCTTTTTAACATTGAAATACTAGCATTACCCTGTGCGCATTGCTTCACCTCAACCGTGGTGTATATTCGATGTGCAGTCTGCGTGAAAATTCTATTTAAAAAATACTTTTGTATGAGGAACACCCTTAGTGTGCACCCAAATTAAAATTTTCACAACCTAAGCAGTGCCTCTAAATATAAAAACCACGTGGTGTGAATTCCATAAGAATCGATTAAGCGGTCTTCGAGAAAATGATATTTAAAAATATTTTTGTGTGAGGACCACCCTAAATAAAAGTTTTGTAGCCTAAGCTATTTTTTTTTTAATTTTATTTCATAAATTAGCACAATAAAAATATAATTCTTTTGCTGTACAACATATAACAGTGGTTAATTAAATAAGAGGTTTCACAAATCAAGAAATTTTAAAATTTATAGTCAAAGGATGTAAAACAAAAAATAATATTGGTTCTTAAGAATAATTTCAAAATAAATAAATTACTGAACACAAAAATAAGATTACAATGTAATGAAAAAAAAAAAAACAAAATTGAGATGTTTGGATATTTTAAGAGAGAGAAAATGTCACTTTAAAATTATGAATTACAAACACGAAAAGTGAATAAAGATTGAATGCTTAAAGTTGTTGAACCTTACCATGCCCTTCAAATCAAGCGGCAGCGAATTCCAAATTCTAATGGTGTTGATGAAAAATAATCTTGTGGAGTTATAATATGTGTGCTTGGGAACAATAAGATTAAGTGATCTGTTTGATATGCTAAAACGTAACTTTTCATACAGGTAAAATGGAGTTTTCAAGTATATTAATTTATGAAGGAAAATGCATTAGGTAATTTTCAATGGAACACCCAAGAATTTTCTTCTTCCAAAAGGAAATATGATCATACCTCCGGAGACCATATACATAACGTGTGGCATTATTAAACGCAATTTCCAACTTATGCAAAGAACTACTATCCAATTTACTGTAAACAACCGAATAATAATTAATGAAGGGAATAATCAGTTGCACAACTAGCCTTCGCTTAGTTTCAACTGGAGTGAACTCAGCTGATTTTCGCAAGCACCTCAGAGTCAAGTAAATTTTACTTACGACATTGTTTATATGATCAGTGCATGTTAATAAAGAATTGAGGTGAAACCCAAGACAGGTAGTTTTATTTACAAATTTAAGTTGAGAGGCACCAATAAAAAGAGGTGGAATACCACTAACATCAAGCTTGGCTCGTGAAATCGGTAAAACGAGCGATTTATCAGGATTCAAGCAAAGTCCATTTTGAGTTGCCCATTTGCTTACAGCCACCAAATCTTCATTGAGCCTATAACTCAGATCATCAATGAGGCCCATGCGACGGGACAAATATAACTGTACATCGTCAGCATAAGCATGCATTTTTACATTACTACACACAGAAAAAATGTCGTTTATGAACATGCTGAATAAAAGGGGGCCTAAAATAGAGCCCTGCGGAACACCTGAGTGACATAATTTGTAGTCGGAGAAGGACTCACCTACTTTAACTTTCTGAAGCCTATCCTCTAGATAGCTTTTCATTAGATGCAAAGAGCTGTCACAAAAACCAAAATATAACTTCAGCTTAGAACACAAAATTGTGTGACTGACACTGTCAAATGCCTTAGAGAAGTCTAGAAGACAAAGTAAAGTCAATAGATCAAGATCATAGCAAATACGGATATCGTCAAGAACTTTTAACATAGCAGTATTGCAACTATGACCTGCACGGAAGCCAGATTGTAGAGGAGACAGAAGTTTATTGGTATTTAAATGTTGAATTATTTGTTCAGACAATAGTGCCTCACATACTTTAGACAGCGACGACAAAATGCTTATTGGTCTAAAATCATTAGCTACGGAGGCAGATGGTTTCTTTGAAATAGGTATAACAACAGCTATTTTCCACATTTTTGGAAAGCAGGATGTTGTTATACAATGATTTATTATATGTGTTAGAGGCCTAAGCACATAAGGCAAAATAAGTTTAATAAGCTTTAAAGAAATTTCGTCTTCTCCTATAGAATTTGACTTGATATTCATTACACCTTTAAATACATGAAATTCATAGTTGATGAATTTCAAAGTTGATGAAACTCAAAAGTACTCAAAGGTGAACAACAATTTTTCGGGTTAGGTTCAAACTCCCGATCACTAAAGTAAGGGTTATTATTAATGAAAAAATCATTCAATGAATTTGGGTCAACCATACACTCTACTTTCTCATTATTTTTCACAACTAGCTGCCCAAGATTTTTCCATAATTGCTTAGTCGGAAGTGATGTGTTAAGCTTAGAACAAAAATATTTCTTTTTTGCTTGCCTTACAGTAGTAACAGCTGCATTAGGAGCTAGCGTATATGCCTCCCAATTTTGAGTTGTAGGCCTTTTCTTCCATTCAGAATGCAATTTATTCCGGTTTTTAATCTGCTGTTTAATATTCTCAGTAAACCAAGGGCAGGAATTTTTTTTTATTCTAAAAGTTCGAACAGGAACATGAAAGTTATAAAGATCAGTGATCTTCTCAACAAAAAAATCAAGTTTTTGATCTACAGAACTATAAGACCAACACTCATTCCAGTTTGTTTGAATAATATCGTTATAAAGAGAGGTAGGATGAATTGAATTGAAATCTCGGTAGGATGTGGTTGTTGCCTCATTTTTACGACAAAGATTAACATCTAGGGTGCAGAAAATCAAGTCATGGTCTGATATAAAAGATTTTTGATCATAGATAAGCAGTGCTGAAGTATCCGACACTACAAAAAGGTCCAGTAGACTAGGGCGATCATTGCCTGAAAATCTTGTAGGTATTTCAGAATTGACAACTGACAATCCAACCGCACTTACTTGATCATGAAATCTGTTTGTGACATTGTCATTTACTAATAAATTGACATTAAAGTCACCACAAAACACATAATGTTCATAATCAATAAGTCTTAAATTTAAATCTGAAAAAAAAGATTCAAGGCTGTGGGATTTATTGGGATTATAGACCCAAGATACCATTATTTTTCCATTACTATCCTGAAGCTCTAAATTTACATATTCAACAACTTCATTGGTGGATTTACTAACAATTTTAGCACTGATATTTGACTTGCAGTATATTGTGACTCCACCTCCCTTTTTTTGATCTCTATCATTTCTAAACAGCTTGTAACTTGGTAAATTATAATAAAAATCACCTATTTCCTTACTAAACCAAGTTTCAGAAATGCATATCACATCAATAGATGAGTTTTCAAAAATATACCTTACATAATCCATTTTAGCTGCACTTAAACTTCGGGCATTGAAATGCACAATTTTCAAACCACAGTGCTGCTTGCACAACACTTCGATTAAGATTTTATGATTCCATGCAACACCATTACCGCCACTAAAATTTAAAGCCATAAACCAAAGTTACAACAACAAAAAGCATTTTTTGATATGAACAAAAAGAAAAATAATATCCAGACATCTTCACAACAGATTTAAGATAGAATAAGAAGTAAAAAGTAAAATTAATTATCGTCTGCAATGGAAATTTCTAGACTGATATCAAGTTCGCGTAGATCTGCAACACTAGCTATTGAGACTGCACCTGAGTTCCTACGTTGCCTGATATAAATAACTCCACGAAGGGAAAAAACAGAAAACAGCTTTCTTTGTCGCTTTAGCTATGCCTATTAACATAAGAGCTACGTGGTGTAAGTTCGGTATGAATCGCTTACCAGTCTTCGTGAAAATGATATTTGAAAATGAAGAGCTGAGATGCAAAACCCGCCAAGTCCATATTTTGCGTTTTTGAGAAAAACGAAAAAACTGTATTCCACTGAAATTTAACTTAAGTAAAAAAGTAATAGTTGTAATAGTTGTCAAAAGTTATTAAAATTCTGATTTTTCATTACATTTTATGACATAATCTATAAGGACTATAATAAAAAAACGTTTGGACTTTGCGGGTTTTGAAACAAAAACTGTGGACTTGGCTGGTTTTGAAAGTGAAACCTCGGGACTTGGCGGATTTTGAAAAATAATAATAGTAAAAGGCTTCGAAATCATTTTTTTAAAAATGGCTTAGTTTAAATTAATTTCAAAACATTTGAATAAATGTAGATTGAAATTTTAATTACACAATATAATTTCCATTTTAAAATAACACAAAACTATTTGTATTTATGAAAGCCGCATCTATTTTGATGAAAAATTGGACTTGGCGGGTTTTGATTTCCAGAAATGTGCACTTGGCGGGTTTTGATAAAAATAATTTATCAGAAATTTTTGCAATCAAAAGTTTATGAAGGGAAAAATATTTTTTAACAATTTGGAGTATGTAGGCTTGTAGACAAATATTTTTTCTGCCCCCTCCTACAATATCTCTCATTTTCATGTTTTTGGACTTGGCGGGTTTTGCATCTCAGCTCTTCAAATACATTTGTATGAGGGTCATCCTAAGTATGCACCTTAAATACAATTTCTACGACCTTATCTGTGCTTCTTAATATAAAAGCCATGTGGCGTAAGTTCAATGAGAATCGATTTGTCGGTCTTCGAAAAAATGATACTTAAAAATATTTTTGTGTGAGGGCCACCCTACATATGCACCCTAAATAATATTTTTGTAGCCTAAGCTATGCTTCTTAATAAAAGAGCTACGTGGTGCAAGTTTGGAGTGAATCGACTAACCTGTCTTCTTGAAAATGATACTTAAAAATGTTTTTGTATGCGGCTCACCCTAAGTATGCACTCTAAATATAATTTTTTTAAGCTTATCTGTGCCTCTTAATATAAAAGTCATGTGGTGTAAGTTTCAAGAGAATCGATTAAGCAGTCTTTGAGAAAATTATATTTAAAAAATAGTTTTGTCTGAGGGCCACCCTAAATAAATGTTTTGTATCCTTAACATAAGAGCTACGTGGTGTAAATTCGGTTTGAATCGACTTACCAGTCTTTGTGAAAATGATATTTAAAAATATTTTTGTGTGAGGGCCACCCTAAGTATGCATCCTAAATAAAACTTTAACAATCTAATCTGTGTCTCTTTACATAAAAGCCATGTGTTGTAAATAACATGAGGATCGATTTAGCGGACTTTGAGAAAATGATAGTATTGAAAAAATATTTATGTGAGAGGGCCACCCTAAATAAAAGTTTTGTGACCCAAGCTATGCTTCTTAACATAAGAGATACGTAGTGTAAATTCGGTGTAAATCGATTTATTTGTCTTCGCGAAAATGACATTTAAAAATATATTTGTATGAGGACCACCCTAAGTATGCACCCTAAATAAAATGTTTACCATCTTATCTGTGCCCCTTAACATATAAGCCATACGGTGTAAATTTCATGAAAATCGATTTGCCTGTCTTTGAGAAATCGCTATTTTTAAAATATTTGTGTATGAGGGCCACCCTAAATAAAAGTTTTATAGCTTATGACACCCGCCTGATCGATACTAACATACTGTAAAAATTTCATCAAAATCGGCTAGATAGTTTCCGCGTGCATAAGAGACAGACAGATAGACTGACAAAAAATTAATTTTATATAATAGATAAGTAGGTACTTTCAGTGCAGTGTAGAGTATGTGAGTTTCGGTCTGGCTGAAGATAACACCTTAACTGATTAACCTAAATTGGAACGCCAGCGTCGTTTAGCTGTCAAAACTCTCTCATGTCATGGCGAATAACGCCAGCGTATTCGATTTTCCAATTTTGACAGAGCGTTGACAGCTAATTTTTTATTTTATTGTGTTGATTTTTTTTCCTGTCACAAACAGCAAACAAATAAACTCTACATGACATTTAACGCTACGCTCTTATTTAGGTTCAGCGCTCAACTCCAAAGCGTAGCGCTGGCAAAGTCAACGCCCAACGCTCTAATTTAGGTTGAACAATAACTTCTTCATATTGTTATTTAATAAACTGTCACACATAATGTAATAAACATTTGCTTAAGTTTAAAATATGTTAAAATGGCGAAAAATGAGACGAAAATATTTCATTAAAATGATAAAAGTTGATGGGATCTAGAACAGCTACAGCAATTAATGATAAAAATAGGAAATCTTTCCATGCTTATATCTCAGGTTTTGGTTAACCAATCTCGAAGATGATAGTTTTAGGACATTCTGCTCTCGATGAATGCTTTAATTTGATATATCATTTATTGCTGTAGCTTATCGTCACCCTGTCAACTTCATCATCATTTTAATTTAATGTTTTGGCTGTAGCTATTCAATAAACATACACATAAAGAAAGAGTTTCATTATACACACCTTATTTCAAATCAACACCCGCTAAAGTAGTTTAACTTCAAAAACAATGTTACGTAACGCGTTGTTCAAACCCGTCCCCCCTCCCCTGTAACGCATCGTAACGTTTTGCAAGACCCCCCTCCGCCAAATTGTGTTATGTAATACTTGAACGCCCCCTTAGCAGTGAAAGCGTTTTTTCTTATTAGAGGCGTGGCACCGCCCAATCAAAAGGAATATCTTTACTCAGGATTCAATCTAGCACCATACCAAGTTTTATCAAAATCGATGACGCGGTTCAGCCGAAACAGCGTTCCTATTAAGGCTGATGGCGCCCCATTTAAGAACTCTGAGCTTTTAATTACTTTTCTTATGGTTCAGTCTCCAAACCAAATTTTATTAAAATCGCTCTATTAACTTACCCGTGGCAACGTATTTTCCGTTAGGGGCGTGGCACCACCTACTATTGAAAAAAAAGTACACACTGCACTCTTTCTCTTCACAGCCTTCCAACAAAATAAAAAAATTAAGCGATTATAATTATGGCTGCTTACCAACTGCCTATTTACACATCTATATGTAGGCGCCGTTTTATGGTCGCCATTTCCTTAAAAAAAAATTCGAAAACACCCGTTCTCATATGAAAGCTCTTGAGCATACGAACATTTTGACACCTTAAAATAGTTTTTCCGCTGCGCTCAATTTTGGGCAGACCACTGTCCCGGTTGACATGGAACGTCCCATATATAAATAACCAGTGGCGTAGCGTGCATATGTGCCGCCCCCTTTGATGGAAAGAAATAGAAAATTTTAACTAGTTAACTAAAAAAAAAGGTTATCAGTTTTTACTTGCATAAAAATTGAAACACATTTCCCAGTTATTGCTCTGCAGCAACTTTTAATATAATATTACGATTTCATTTAACCGCGGTGGCATACATGTTCGTGTGTACCTACAAAGTTTTCAGTAATGGAAATGGGTAGCACTCAGTGATGGCATTTTCGGTACATTTGCGTCCTGAAAAATCGTCTTTAGTACATTTGACAAGTTTTCAGTACATTCGGTACATTTGCTTTGACTCTTTTAAATCAAACATATGAAATTCATAGCATTTTGTTTTCACATTATTTAATGAATTAATTTCATAAATGAATGTCATAAATATCCAGCAAAAAAAAAAATTAAAAATTTACTAAAAATCTTAAAATTTTAGTTCTGGCGAAAAATCCTGGTAATTCAGAAATATTTCAGATTTGTGTATGACCTTTGTCTTAAATAATGCACAAACGTTTCAACGTTGTTATGTACGTCATTTTGTTCCAGAAAAAACAAATTCAAATGTTCGTAACAAACGTAGCGCGAGACATGAAAAAAAAAATTTCCTTCCGAAAAAAAAATCTCACGTTGTGTTTTTAGCAAGATTGCAAAAATGTTTTCTAAATCCAAAATATAATTCAGTATGCAACGTTTTTTGCTTCTCCTGTAAAAAACTAAAAATTGTTGTTGTATATTTTTGGATGTTAAGTTACGATATGTGCTGCCTTGTTTGATATCAAAATCGTTAAAATTATTTACGTAAATGAATTGTTTTTAACAAAATTTTGCTTTACTATTAGTAAATAGCTTCTGACGGCATGCAGCAGTTTGTAAAATTTGAGACTTTCACACTGAAATTTTTTGTTCAAATTAATTGTCAATCTCAGTATGTATGATAACAAATGAAAATATACTTATCTGGTCAAATTTAAGTTTTCGGAAATATTAATTTTCAAATCCGAATTAGCATCAAGTTTTCTGGGTAGAAAATAATGCTGAAGTGGTAATATTCGAAAAAAATAATTGATGCCAAAATAAAATTTCCAAGTGCCAAAGAGTGACAAAAATTTTTGTAAGTGCCCATTTGGTACCAAAAAGTGCTCGTTTTGGAAGCGCTAACCAGGGGTCATGCACACAAGCGATGTTACATGTGAGATTGCGACTAAGACAGGTAATTTGATTTCTGACAAGCCGTTTGTCAGATATTATATATTTCTTAGCATGGAAACTCTAGAAAACATATTCATGTTTGATATTGTGTCTGATGCTATGTACATACAGTCCTGTACTTTTTAGGCTTATTAACTTCAATGTTCCTCCAAGAGCTCTTAGGTCTTATGTGCCTTTTTATTTGAAAGCGGTTCAAAATAATTTTGCATCTAATGATTCTGTCTTTATAGCTTTAAAATTGGTTAATGAGATAAATTCAAATTCCAATTTTCTCAATTTCAAAAAATGCCATGAAAATTTTATTAAATATTATTTTTTTAGAAGGTTATGTAATTTATAAATACTTTTATTTTTCAAAGGTCTAGTCTGTAATAATAATTGTTCATTGACTGTAATAAATACTTAAATAAATAAATAAATATGTTATGAAGAAGTACTGCCCGGTAAAAATGCAGCTCCTGAAAAGTGCCGCCCGGTGCAACAGGAAAGAAGAATGGCAGGTGAAAAAACAATTTGTTAAATATTAAAAACTATTTCGTAAAATTAACATATGTATGAATAAAAGTGAAATGAATTGTTTCCCTTGCAAAAAATCATTATCGGCGACAGGCGATTTTGTCTCTTGCTACAACTGTGGAGTAAAATATCATTACCGATTTCCATGCTTTTGAAATTTTTGAAAAAGCCGCTAAAAATCAGAAATCCTGAACAAAATAAAATACTAAAGCAACTGTCAATTTGGCTTCCGAGAAGATATTCTACTGAGGATGTCCCTCCTGAATTTTTGCAACAGTATAAACAATGATCTTCATCAGAGAAAAAACTCTGCAGCTTTGTTCATTGACATTATAAGGGCTTTTGACACAGTCGACCACTCAAGTTTTTTGGAGAAACTGTGCTTGCCATCTAGGCGATTTAACTCCTACATACCATCCGATAAGAAAAATTTAAATTTTACAATTCAAAAAAATAAAAAATAATAATTAAAATTTTTCTTATCGGATGGTTTGTAGCAGTAAAATTGCCTAGGTGGCGACACTTAAACATTCGTAACTCTTTTTTTTTATGAAACGTACTAGATTTTTTTTTCAAGAACAAGTTGTGTAGACTTTACAGAACAATTCTGTGGAACAATTTTGTTTCTGTACATATGAAAAAATGGTTAAAATTCTGTTTGCTTATTAAAAAGTTAATTTTTCATAAGTAATAAATAAAATTTTTATAAAAACTTTATTTCATATAAATTGTAAAATATTTCTTGTCCTATCACGAAAATTTCATTAACTTTTTCCCAATATTTACTGAGAAATTGCAATTTAACAAAACACCCACATAGAAATTCACTTGTTCATAACTTTTTAAAAAATCCAAATTTTGCAAAAAAAAAATAAAGGCTTTAATATTGATCAATAAATCTTTAAAGTTATGCAATAAAAAGTTTAAGTTTAATAAGTTGGTTTTACTGTGCACACTTGAGAAAACTTTACTCATATGCATTATTAAAATGAAGCCCCCACGCTCCGTATATACATACTATTAATTTTTATGTATTGATGTATTTATGTTTTTAGTCTTATAACTACTTAACTGTCTTCGCTTTTTGTTATTTTTAAAACAACAGATTACAGTTTTTATTAATATTAAAAAGAGTATTATATTACTGAATAAATTTGTACACTGGTGTGCATTCTAAAAAAAACTTTATTTTTCACTAACAGCTCCTGAAAAACAAATATTAAAAATATTTTGGATCACCCTAATGTACATGTATCATCAAGATGTTGAAAGTTTTTTTAACTTTACCGTACTAGATTATTTTCTTATTACTTTTACACCTTACCTTTGAACACCTCCCGCAAGGACATCTTTTTCGAGAGACCTGTCCGGATAAACGACCCCGTTGACGCTACTGAATCCGGGAAGCGTCTGATACAGAGTCGGGGGCTTCTCGATCAGTGTTTGCTTCACATTGGGCCGCTGAGACATAAATTCCGCACCTGTTTGCGTCTGTATAAAAGTGTATCTGGTCCCCAAAGGTTGCACCACATACCAGATTCATACCTAGGGTAACGACCTATAGCATGAAACAGCGAAAAGTTTTCTTTGTCAACATGTAAAAATTACAGGCTTCGTCGCCACGTTTTAAAATTGAGCTGCGTTTGAGTCAAAATTTTCTTCATGTCATAAACCTGATTTTTTTACAACACCACCTTAAAAACAAACATCAAAAAATAATTTCAATCGCCCCAATGTTGATAGGTACAATGGAACAATTATTTCGATGTCTTGGTGCTTATAGAAACTAATTCATTACAAATTTCTACTTCCGATCTAAATGTAGTTGTAGATTAAATACTTTTGGCATTGTTTTACTAGTTTAATTGTTAAATTGGACTAAAACGGTTTTAGTACTCTTTTCATTAGCTGTGTCTGCTATTATATGTCCAGATAAATCACCTCGTTAACTATTCGCTTTTCTTAAAATTGTACTAGTAGATACTATTAGCCGAATCTGCCACACATGGACATATCTTAAAATCTAAATTATATAGAAATAATGCTGACGATTCCAATTTTTTGACAAGTTAAACTATAATAACCATCATGTTAAAATTGCTGAAATTGATGAAAAGTGGACCTTGTCGCCATTTTATAAGTAACTCGACATTGTTATGTAAATAAGTGGATGCTCCT
This sequence comes from Tricholauxania praeusta, assembly GCA_949775025.1. Classification (NCBI taxonomy): domain Eukaryota; kingdom Metazoa; phylum Arthropoda; class Insecta; order Diptera; family Lauxaniidae; genus Tricholauxania; species Tricholauxania praeusta. Next base: position 106,862,405 of record OX459028.1, read on the forward strand.
ATCATCAAATCTGCTTTTCAGAACTACCTTACCAAAAAAGAACTAACGTCGGTAAGATTTGCCTGCATCTTTGTATTTATTTCGTAAATAGTGCGAAAGTTTCTTATTTCTGTAGCTTGTCGAACTGTGGCTGCGATGTCGTTTTACATTTCTCGTTTGTATCTTTTGCAGGAGGCTTTTAATGACCCAGTATTCGTTTGCAACTTGTTTTAGCATTCCAATGTCGATCATTGTCGCACGTTCCATTTGCCTATACGTTTGTAATGTTTCATCGATAAAATGTTGTTTTCAAGCTTTGTATTTGCGAATCTTGAGTTTTGTTTCAGTCGGTTGGATATACTTCATTTAAAAACATATTTTGCACCTCCAAAATTTGATGTGCATGCTTCTGAAGCAGATATAAAGATTACTGGTATGCCATCACCTCTAAAATAAATATTTATTTCTATCGTTGTAAAATCTATGATTTCTTTGTTTTGTTATATACTTTCCATATTTTTTTTATTATAAAACTATTTTGTATTTTCTTTTAATAGGATCTCAAGTACACGTCCTTAAAGCTGCCGAACTGAAAAAAGGATGTGAAAGTATGTGCAATAATCGTAAGATTTATTCAGGATCTAAAAATAACTTTACAATAACGACGTTGTTAAAGACACCTGTTGACTCAACACATTCACAAAAGTTCCAAGTTCGCACTAACGGGGGAGTATTCATTGCAGTTAATGATTGGTCAAAGAACGATGCGCTATGCTCTGAATCTTTCACATCAAAAGGATTAAATATAAGTGAACACGATGAAACACCAAATTCTAAAAACAAACTCATTAAAGCTGTTATAAAAGATTTCTGTCATATTTACGAAAATGATTCAGTAGTTTTAAAATCTCAACGAGCAAAGCAAAATGAAGCAAACGTAGAGACTCCTGAAATATTTTCAAAAGAGCCAATTTATGCTATAGTTATCAAGAATAACAAACTGAAAAATAAATCAATCTTAAAACTGCAAGGCAGTCAGGCACCTCTTTTGTGTTTAAATAAAAGCAGCAGTGACGATATGGGCAATACGGCGCTAAGTCATTCAACAGTAACAAAACATCTCGATAACGCTGATATACTCAATGCAACGGGTCAAAAGTATGAACAATCAATAAGTTTATCATATTCTAACATCAAGACCGAAATCAATAGTGAAAATTCGATATATGCAAAAGTATGGAAAGGTCCAAAAAAGTCCAGTGAATCAAAAATGTAAGATAATCATTTCTTTGTTTCGAGTTTTATTTTGATTAATTTTTTAATAAGCTATAATAGTCAATTAGGAAGTAAAATATATATTTTGAATCCGATTGAGCTGTGAATGAAACAAAAATGCTCTCCAAGAAAGAGGTTTCCATGCCAGAGCAATTATTAACATTATAAATAAATATAGGATTCCACAACCTATGTTCAAGGTAGACCTCCTTCCTGATGCTGCTAAGTTAAAAAAAATGAATCTGTTGAGGAGCCTCTCAAACGTAATGGTCTAGTCCAATGCGCAAACTGCCAAGAGTATGGCCATACTAAAACATACTGTAATCTCCGTACTGTATGTGTCGCTTGTGGTGAGCTTCACCACAGCTTCGCTTGTACCAAAAAAGCGGAAAACAATACAAGCTCCAAAAAAAGTAGCAATTGCAATGGGAACCATACCCCTAACTATAGAGGCTGTCCTGTCAAGCTGCCGGCAACCCGACTAAAAATGTATTTACCTGCCACTTTTGCCCCCAGCAGACCCCTGCCAACTCTTTAACACCAGCTAATTCTTATGCAAATATTATAAAATCAGGTACTAAAATGCAACAGCAACCGGAACCAAGCAATAACCTTGAGCAAATTATTTCTAATTTTACTCAAAACCTATCACATTTCATGATATCCATGCAAAAATCTTTAGATCGCATCGTTGATATGCAAGCTCAATTAATGACTGCTCTTCTATCCAAGTTATAGATCTTATAAAGATATGCGCAGAACGGCGTAAGCCAACATAAGTTATAAATTTCAAACTTCTTGACCCGGGAAAAAGTAGATGTAATGCTTCTATCCGAAACCCACTTAACAAATGAACATAATTTCACTATTTCTGGCTATATATTTCATAAAACCAATCACCCTGACGGCAAAGCACATGGCGACACTGGTATACTAATTCGAAGAAGGCTTAAACATTCTTACCTAGGGGCATATGCCCAGAACCATCTGCAAGCAACTTCAATTAGCTTTCAAAGTAATGGCAAAGACCTTTTCTTATCGGCAGTTTACTGTCCTCCCTGCTTTGCTGTATCAAAAGTGCAGTTTATGGACTATTTAAAACTTAAGGTGATAAATTTGTAGCAGCCGGTGACTATAACGCGAAACACACTTTCTGGGGCTCTCGCATCAATAATCCCAAAGGCAATCAGCTTTATATTGTTATTAACAACAAACATAGCAATCTGGATGTTGCTTCTCCCGGAAAACCTATATACTGGCCAGCGGATCGCAACAAAATTTCTGAACTTATCGATTTTGGCATCACTAAGGGTATTCGCAGAGATTTAATTTCGGTCAGTACAAGTTTCTATTTATCATCTGATCACTCCCCTGTTGCCATACAAATATTTGAAAAACAGATTGGATTAGATACATAAAATATTTAAGTACACATATCCACACAAATTATACAATAGGATGTAAAGAGCATATTGATGATGCTGTTGGTGTTATAACTGGTAGGGGAAAAGATAGATATTTTGTTGAATTAAAAAAATTAGTTTCGGATAAGAGAAGGCTTAGACGGGAATGGCAGAGGTATAGGTCTCCAGCATCAAAAATTAAACTTAAAGAAGCCGAAAAGAAGATAAGAGTTGCTCTGTTTAGAGTGCAAAATAATTATCATTATAGTTTTATTCAAAACCTTTCTCCAAATAAAACTAAGTCCTTTGGAAGTCTAGCCGCGTATTTGAAAATCCTATTGAGACCGAGCCTCCACTAAGGGATAGTAATGGCGATTGGGCACGAAGTGATGAGGAAAGGGCATTTGTTTTTACGCAGCATCTAAGTCTAGTATTTCATCCAAATTCTGTCTCAAACATTATTGATCTTCCTCCGCGAATAAGTAACACTCAAAATATAAATATGCATATAACCCCAAATGAGGCAGCCACCGTCATAAACTTTAAACCTTAAGCCAGCTCTTAAACACTATAATTAAATTTGGCCATTATCCTGATAAGTGGAAAAAATCAATAATTAAAATTATCTCAAAGAACGGTAAATATTCCACTTTATCATCTTCATACAGACCTATAGCTTGCTTCCCTGTCTCTCAAAACTGTTTGAAAAAGTATTTTTAGAAAAACGTAGGTCATACCTTCAAGATCATCATCTTATTCCTTCACACCAGTTTGGCTTTAGGGAAAAACATGGAACCATTCAGCAAGTGAATAGAATAACAAATGAACTTAGAAATGCGGTTGAACATAGAGAATACTGTTCCGCCATATTTCTCGATGTTAAGCAAGCGTTTGAAAAAGTATGGCACGACGATCTAACTTAAAAAATCAGACAGCTCTTACCACAAAATGTCCATGCAGTCCTGGAGTTATACTTGGCAAACAGGTGTTATAGGGTTAAATATCAAAATTTTAATACACCTGAATTTTTGATTGGCGCTGGTGTTCCTCAGGGTAGTGTTCTTGGTCCGTTTTTATATATTTTATTCACCTCTGATATTCCGACAAATGACCAGCTAATCACCTCCACTTTTGCGGACGATACGGCAATTTTAAGTCGTCGCAAAAATGCAGTGGTTGCCACCAATCAGCTGCAAAATCATCTTGTTCTTATTGAAAATTGGCTATCAAAATAGCGTATTAAGGTGAATGAGCAAAAATTCACATTTGCATTAAATAGAAACCAAACTTCAACCTTAACATTAAATGGTATTCGAGTTCCAGAAGCAAATGATGTAATTTATCTTGGCTTTCACTTAGATAAACGCTTAACTTGGCGTAAACATATTGAAGCCAAAAAGACGCTAACTAGCTTGCACTGGTTAATCAACAGACACTCTCCTCTGAAATTATAAAGTTCTACTACATAATAGTTTCATCAAGCCTATCAGGACCTATGGGATACAGTTATATGGATTCGCTAGTTCATCAAATTTAGAAATTCTACAAAGAGCTCAAGCAAAGATACTAAGGACAATAACAGGAGCTCCTTGGTTGGTTCATTAGAAATTAGCGTATCCATAGCGATCTCCATATACCGATGGTAAAGGCAGAATTTAAAAGACTGAGAGGTAAATACCTCCAAAAACTGCAAAATCAAATCAATCCATTAGCTACGTCACTGGCTAACACTTTAAATTGGTTCAAAAAAAGGGCAAGCAAATTTAAAAAAATAATTTAAAATTTTTATCTTTAACCCCTACGGACCCTATCTCAAAATGAAAAATGTCCTAAACCGCCATTTTTTTAAATTATTTTTTCTTAAGTATCTTTTAATTTTAAGAAAGAATATAATAAAAAAATGTAACGTTCGGTTCCAGTTTTCGAGATATAGTCATAGGAAATTTATTGATGTCATATGGAATTAAAGTCATTATTTCAAATTTTTATGCATCAATCTTATAGATAGTAAAATGACCAGGGACGTGAACCGGATTTGAACCGGAAAACCGCTTTCTTAAATAATTAACTGAACCATTAACCGAACCAAAATTTTCGACAAATGACTGATCCGAACCGAAAACCGAACCACTTTTTATAACGGTTCGAAGGTTCATTCTGACCAATTTTAAATGGACAAATTTTCCACACTTGTTTTATTTTTTTTTGGTAAATATGAAAATTGATGAAATTTTGTAAGAAATAGGGAAGAATGAGACAGAGTTCAAAAATAAATCATTAATAGATAAAATCAAATCGTTCGATAATATAAAGCGGCTTTCAAATAATGTTAATGTTTTGAACTTTTGGAATAACTACCCTGCCAAAGAATTATCTGAATTAGCTCAAGTTATTTATGATGTTTCAGCGACCCAGGTTTCCACCCTAAAACTTATTCTCGGAGACCTGCGGGGAAATATTGACGAGGACTTGTTAGAAGATATTTTTCTCATCAATCTCAACTGATTGTTGTAAATCAAATTTTTTTCTCAAATACTAATTTTTAACTACGTTGTAGGGTAATGTTATATAACTTTTAATAGTTTTGTATCCTAACTCAAAAAAAATTTGGTGTATTAAGGCGCACCGCGCCAAAGTGTGATGGCTATTGAGCCGTACTTTTCATTGAGAAGTTAAAGAAAACTAAAGCGTAACCGCTCTTTGAGTTTCGTATTAATTCTGATTTATTTGGTAAAATTCCTTAACTTATATACCATATTTACAAATATTTTTGATTAAAATTATTTCCTTGTATTCTTATGTTTTTCCCACTATTCTTAAAAACTCCTCCTCCATTCTTTTGTCCCTTTCTTGATCGCCAATCAATTGCATTTTTGGTCGATCACAAATTGTGGGTTCCCATAAGGAATTCTAATACATCAACAACAACAATTACACTGAATTTTGGCCTTGACTTAAATATGTCATTGGCACTTGATGCAATTCAACGCGTGCAGTTGTTTCGCTTATGCTTAAGCAGTGCATTCAAATGCAGTTTGTTGTTGTTTTTGTTTGTGTTGTTTATTATTCGCCGTAAATCTAATTTTACGAGTTTAGTTGGTGGTCTAAGGTTTTTATCATAAGTTATTTTATTGTTTTTAAAAAAAGTGGTGGTTGTGGTAATAGTGACTATATGAGTACACTACACCCTAACCCTTAAGCGAAAATTTATCTGTCAAAGTTAAGTTTTTAAGATGGTGGAGTTTTATAAAAATTAACATTTTTGGGAATTTTTCTTTTTTTTTAAAATGTATTTTTTTTTTTATGTCTATAATATACATATACGTTATTAGCAAATATTTTAGAAGAAAAATATAATATAAAAATTCATTCAAGCATTCATTCAGTTAGGATAAGATTTAACATTACTAGTATTTTATATAATTCAAATTTTAATTTTAGGTATTTTTATCTGTAGATAATATAGTGTATTAAAAATTTTAATTAAAGATGTTATAAAGTTAATGTAAAAAAAATCAATTATAAGTGAATTTTCATATTTAAAAGTAAATCATTCATAATATGAGATTTTAGTTTTAAATTGAAATTAGAGTATGATTAAATTTTTACAATTATTCTAATTTCACGTGCTTACAAACTTTTTTAACATATTATTATGAAATCTCTTATGTTTATTATTAATGTCTATAATGGAATTAACTCCTTGTCTACTAATTATATTATAAGGTCCGTGATATGGACTTTGACTTTTCTTTCTACTTTCTAATTTTACTAAAACTAGATCTCCTTCTTGGAAATCAGATACGTTAACATTTTTGTCATATTCAATTTTTCTTTTGTGTTTGACCATTTTAATAATTTCTTTTGCTTTGTTTATGGAAGTTTTCAATCTTATTTTCAACTCATTTGCATAATTGTTTAAATCGTAAATTTTTGTTTCATCTTTTATCACATCACCTGGAAGAGTTGGTAGTTTGCCAAAAATTAATTCGTATGGAGAGTAATGAGTGTCTACATGTGGAGTTGTATTGTATGCAAATGTGTAATACGGAATCCATTTATCCTATTCGTTATCATCTGCGAATGAAAGAAGATAAGAACTCTGTGGTTCCTTTCAAGTGCTCCTATTGTTTCGTGATGCTAAGGTGCTGAGAAAATTTGTTCTATTTTCAACAGGTTACATGAATTTTTCATGATCTCATTTGCAAACTCAGTTCCTCTATCCGATTTTAATGTTTTAAAACAACCGTATTTTAAGACTAATTGTTCTACAGGGTGTTTTTTTTAGAGGTATAGAGCTTCGAATTGAAATAAAACACAAGAAAATCGTTTTAATGTCCATCAATTTGGCTTTATTGGAAGGATAATTTTATGCCATTAATGTTTAAATACGATTTCGGGAATGTGGCCGCCGCGACTGGCTCGAATAAAGCCAATTCTACAGGTCCAATTTTGAACCACTTTTTCGAGCATATGGGGCCGTATGTCGGCAATAACGCCACGAATGTTGGCTTCCAAGTCCCCTAACGTTTCTGGTTTGTTGGCGTAGACGAGCGACTTCACATATCCCCAAAGAAAATAATCCAATGGTGTCAAATCACACGATCTTGGTGGCCAATTGACAGGTCCATTCCGCGAAATTATGCGCTCATCGAATGTTTCCTTCAATAAATTGATTGTGACGTGCGCTGTGTGGCATGTAGCGCCGTCTTGTTGGAACCACAACTCATCCACATTCATGCCATTCAATTCGGGAACAAAATAGTCGGTTATCATGGCTCTATACCGGTCTCCATTAACGGTAACTGACTCTCCAGCATTATTTCGGAAGAAGTATGGCCCAATGACTCCACCAGCCCATAGAGCACACCAAACAGTCTGTTTTTGTGGATGTAATGGCGTCTCAAGGGTCTCATGTGGATTCTCTTCACTCCAAATGCGGCAATTTTGCTTGTTGATGTAGCCATTCAACCACAAATGAGCCTCATCACTGAACAAAATTTTGCGATGAAAATCAGCATCGAGATCAATCTCATTTTTGGCCCATACACCAAAATCACGACGCATTGCATGGTCTCGCGGCTTTAATTCTTGCACAAGCTGGATCTTGTAAGGTCGCAAGCCAAGATCTTTGCGCAAAATCTTCCATAAAGTTGATGGACAAAGCTCCAATTGCTGTGCACGGTGGCGAATCGATTCATTCGGGTCCTCTTCAACATTTTGCTCTACAGCGGCAATTGTTTCTTCGGTGCGCACTGTTCGACGTCTCTGCGGATGCGTATTATCACATAGAGTAAACATAGTGCGAAAACGACCCATGGTTAACTGAATTAATTGCTCTGATGGACGATTATGTCGACCATAAAATGGACGGAGCTTGCGGTAAACTTCGCGAACTGAACCATTATTTTCGAAATAAATTTGCACGATTTGCAAACGTTGTTCTTTTGTCAACCTGTTCATGATGAAATGGCAAACCAAACTGAACATAAATGACATTAGAGTTGCCAGATTTGACCATAAAATGCCAGTTTTATCTCTATTCGAAAAACAAACCTCTAAAAAAAACACCCAGTACAAGTGTTTTCGCAATTGACTTTGCGTCTTTGGTCTCTATTGGGTGTGCAATAACAAATTTACTAAGATCACATTGCATTGTGAGTATGTAGACGTAACCGTTTGAAATTCTAAGCGGTCCTACTGTGTCTATTGTAATTGTTTCAAAGCAAGTCGTCGTGTGTCTGTTCGTCTGTGTTGTTCGTTAACGTGTCGAGTTTGTTTGTTACGAGCACAATCTTCACATTTGTTAATGTAATTCTTTACCATCTGTCGCATATGCTTCCATACATAGCGTTGTTTTAATTTTAGAATGATTTTCCTAATTCCTAAATGTCCTCCTTGTGGTGAATCTTGGAATTCTTTAATTAATTTGTTTTGCATGGATTTATTTGTTATTTTATTAGGGGGTGTATATATCAAAATAGTTAGCGATTTCCTACTTTTTTCATAACTTTTCTGCTGCAGCTTGTTATATAACTTTTTAAATTCTTCTTTATGCATAAATTCAAATATTGTATCTTCTTCATCTAGCGCTAGTTCTTTAATGTTCAATTTATTCATTTTAGATACTAATTTCTTCAGGATCAACTCTAGAGTTGTTGAATTGTCATTTGACCTTGCATGCATATTTTTATTATTTTTACTTGAAGGTTGCTTCATCGAAATCGAATCTGGATTCGTCGATTTATCGCTACTTCCTACGTGCACAATATCATTTATAACTGTGATACATGTATCTTTTTCATTAAAATATCTTTTATAGCTTAAATCAAAATGTAATTTCATTACATTCCTGACGTCAGTTATGGACGTGCAATCCCATATAAAGAGTTGGCCATTCTCATGCTGAGATATACATTCCTCCTGTTCTATTTGATTTTCGTCTTTTTTCTTACTACTTCCCCTTGTAGTTACTATGACTTTATGATTGCTCGTTTCCTCTCTAGGTATTAACGTTTTAAGTATATCAGAATTTACTATTCTCGATAATGCATCGGCGTTAGTATTAATTTTGCCTTGCTTAAATTTGATTTCAAAATCATAATCTGAAAGATCGAGTCTAATTCTCGTCATTTTTGATGACGGATTTTTGTGGCTAAACAATGAAACTAAAGGTCTGTGATATGTTACAACTATGAATTTCTGTCCATACAGGTATGGTTTAAAAAAATTTATACCCCAATGTATTGCTAGTAATTCTTTTTCAATTACACTAGTTTACAAATTTGGGCTTCATCTCGAGATCTGGTTTCTCATAGATTTTTTTCGATGTATTTTGGGGCGTAGATTCCAAAAATGGCAACCATTTTTTTTATCTTAAGAATCGTTTTCGAGATATCCCCAAAAAACCCTTTTTTCGGCACTTTTTTCATTTATTTGACTATATCTCCATGAATTTTTTTTCGACTCAAAAACGACTTTCAGTTTTCGAAAGATATTTGTATTTCCTTTCTAACGATATGCTTTTTGTTTGAATCGGATAATATTTAATGGAGTTACAAGCGCTCAAAGTCCAAAAAAACTTACTTTTTTGGTTTTTTTTTGAAAAACACTGAATTTCAATTGCTCCATTTGAAAGAAAAATTCCTTTTTTTTCATATTTTTAAAATTTTAAATGATAGACTATCCTTTTACAAATATTTTTAGTATAATTTGGCGGAAATCGGACAAAAAATGTAGAAGTTATTCGAGAAAACAGTAAAACACTTGCAATAAAATTGAACGAAAATACATACGATTGTGTGTTTGTGAAGTTCATTACTTTTATTCTCTTTTCTTTTTAGATAAAAAACGTATGTATTTTCGTTAAATTTTATTGCAAGTGTTTTACTGTTTTCTCGAATAACTTCTACATTTTTTGTCCGATTTCCGCCAAATTATACTTAAAATATTTGTAAAAGGATAGTCCATCATTTAAAATTTTAAAAATATGAAAAAGAAGGAATTTTTCATTCAAATGGAGCAATTGAAATTTAGTGATTTTTAAAAAAGACCAAAAAAGTCAGTTTTTTTTAACTTTGAGCGCTTGTAACTCCATCAAATATTATCCGATTCAAACAAAAAGCATATCGTTAGAAAGGAAATACAAATATCTTTCGAAAACTGAAAGTCGTTTTTGAGTCGAAAAAAAAATTCATGGAGATATAGTCAAATAAATGAAAAAAGTGCCGAAAAAGGGGTTTTTTGGGGATATCTCGAAAACGATTCTTAAGAAAAAAAAATGGTTGCCATTTTTGGAATCTACGCCCCAAAATACATCGAAAAAAGTGTATGAGAAACCAGATCTTTTTTCTTGTAAACTAGTGTTATAGGCTTGTTAATGTCATGTTTTTGTAAAGTTTTACTTGCGTATGATATCGGCAGATCTTGTCCTATTTCACCTTGTGATAATACTGCTCCTAAAGCGTAATTTGAAACGTCAGTCGTTAAAATGTAAGGTTTAGTGAAATCAGGATATTGCAATATAGGTGGTTCTATTAATTTCTGTTTTAATGTCTCAAAAGCTGTCTGACATTGTGTTGTCCAATCAAAAGTTTGATTTTTCTTTAGTAATGAATTTAAACATTGAGCTATGGTTGCAAAATCTTTAATGAATCTCCTATAGTAATTACAAAATGCTACGAATCTGCGTACCTCGTCTGCATGTGTTGGAATATGATAATTTTTTATTGTATCATATTTTGCAGGATCTGTCCGTTCTGTGTAATTAAATGTCCTAAGAATACTACTTCTGGTCGTAAAAATTTGCATTTAATTTTAAATTGAACTTTGATAGCCTGTCAAAAACTTTTTTTCTAAATTATTGTTGTGGTGTTGGAGACTACATCCAAAAACTATTAGGTCATCGACATATAAAAATGCTTCTGAACTTAGTCCAGTTAGTTCTAAAGTTAGCATACTTTGGAAACTGTTTGAGGATATTTTTAATCCAAAAGGTAGTCTTTTAAATTGATAGTGACCATCATTGGTCGAAAAAGCTGTTAGAGGTATTGAATCTTTATCTAGAGGTATCTGATGAAAAGAACTTGTCATATCAAGTGTAGAAAAATATTTTGCTCAACCAAGTTTATCTAAAACATCTTTTATTCTTGTTAATGGAAATTTGTCACTTACTATTTTGTCATTTAGTTTTCTGAAATCGACAACTAAGCGCCATTTTTTAGTGTCGTCAGTGCTCTTTTTTGGAACTAATAATAAAGGTGAGTTATATGGGCTTACTGAGGGTTCAATTGTGTCGTTTTCTAGTAAATTGTTTACCTGTTCATGAATCTCTGTGTTATGTGTATGTGGTAATCTGTAGTTTTTTATGTATGTGTGTTTGTTATTTATTGTTGAAAGTTTTTGTGTATAAAAATTGTTTATAGATAATTGTTCGTCTTCTAAATGAAATATATTTTGATATTTTCGAAATATGTGTGTAAGTGGATGATTGGGTGCTATGTCTAGTTCTTTTAATACTTTTTTAAATCTATTATCTTCTTGGTTTGTATTCTGTCTGTAATATGTATAGTTTGCCAATGATTTTAATTTTGGAACTAATTTATTGATTTTTACTTCTGACTCAGTTGTATTAAGTATTTTTATATGGCATTTTCCATTTGCTGGAATTATTGAATTTGCTAAAAATACTCCTGTTCGAATTTCTTCATTCAGTATTAAACTGTCTTCTGTTAACTTCAAATTTATTGGGTGAATAATTTCTGTCCTTGGTGGTATTCTTATTGTGTCATATGAGTCCTTTTTAAAGTATAAAGGTGTTATAACGTCTGTGTTTCCTAATATTATGGTAAGCGTTTGTGTTTCATAGTCAATTTTACACATGCATTTTGATAAAAAGTCTCTACCTATTATTCCGTCAGTATCAATCGCAAAGTCATTATCGACTGCATGAAAATAATGTTCTATAATGTCACATTGAAAATCTAGCTTCAATTTCATTACTTTTAGCGTTGGGGTTCCTTCATTTGTAATTCCTGTTAGCCTACATTTATTTTCTGTTATCAAATTAGTTTCATTAATATTTTCTAATTTGCAGATTGAAATATCCGCTCCTGTATCGATTAAAAATTTCAAATCTTGTTTTGAGTTTTTACATCTGACAATGATATAATTTGTATTTTTATCCGAGATATTGTAAATCTTTAATTCTGCTGGATGATCTTCCGTTGAGACCTCCGAGCGATTTTCGTTTCCCTGTGTACTGTCACTAACGACATACAATCTGTTGTTATTATTTCGATTCCTATTGTTATTGTTCCAATTTCTATCATTGGAACTTGAATTTCTTCTGTTATTATTATTAAAGTTTGTATTGTTTGAATTTGAATTTCCCTTGTTATAATTATTGTTCCTGTTGTTGTTATTATTGAAATTATTTTGGTTTTGTCTGTTTCCGTTATTGTTGCGTTGAGGGTTTGTATCTATAATTTTGTTGTCGTGTGTTGAAGGAGTTACTGTTGTTTCTGTCATTTTGTTGTCTCCTATTAGAATTGTTGTAATTGTTTCTGCTAGTGTTGTTTTGTTGTCTATTGCCTGAATAGTTGTTAGACCTGAAGTACATTAATTGATTATTTGTTTTTATGTTATTTTCTAGTTCAAGTGCTAAAGTTGTTGCTTCTGCTAACGTCTTTGGTTGAGAAGCAAAAATAGTATTTTTTAGATCATCAGTAAGTCCGTTTTTAAAAATTGTTAACGCATAGCTTTCATTTATTTTCTTTATTACGTTAATTTGTTCTTCAGTTGCCGTTGCTGATAATTCAATAATTTGTAAATTGTTCAGTTCGGAAATTAAAGTTAAAAGTTTGTCTTTATAGTTAGTTACCGAGTTGTTACGTTGTGTGATTGAAGATAGTTGTGTATATATTTGTGCCGTTGTTAAGTTGCTTTTAAAAGATGTATTCAATGCTTTCTTAAGTTTGTTTAAGTCGTCTATATTGTCTGTGAATCCTAGGGTAGTCTTAACGTTTGCACCTTACTTGACAAATGTTTCTTATCTTCTGCAGAGTAAGTATTGTAAATAAATTCTATAATTGTTAGGAATGTATTTAAATCCTTTTGTAAACCCGTAAAAATTGGAATGGTTTTTAAAACCAATTCCAAATTAAAAGGAGTCGTAGTCATGGTGGTTGTTTCTATATTATCTGTTGTATCATCTTCTTCCATATGAGTTGTTAAAATATTTTTTTGTTGTGCGTAGTAATATATAAAATTGCTCAGTTAATTGAAGTATTTCTAGTTTTCTAAAATTTTTAGCTTTATTTTCAAACTGAAGCTTATATATATCTAGAAATTGAAGTTTTAGTTTGACTGTTGATTTTTTGTACTTCCTATTTGGAGTTTTTTTAAATTGACTAAGATTTTATTTACATCTTTGTAAATTTCTTGTAGTTCTTCCATAAAAGAGAGAAAATAATTTATGGTTTGTTTGCGTCAATTACGCATTTTGAATTCTATTTACATGTTTAAGTATATATGTTTTACAGTAATTATTTATTTTGTATGCCAAATATAAAAATACTACAATTACTAAAATAGTGATTACTGCCGTCGTCGTTATGGCTTTGACATCAGTTCTAGTTACCACAGAATCGTTGTTATTTTCTATACTCTCATTTATTGTAATTTGGTCCTTTTTGTTTGTGTCCCACATCATTATTTGGAAAACTGTGTCGGTAAAATTCGGTATCATCTAAAGTGATTTTGTCATTGATTTTTTTTTGTTGCCGTCTGGTTTTTCTGTGTTTCTGTTTATCTTGAAGCTCTAACCTGTTGATTATTTCATCCAATTTGAGGTTTTCCACTGTCGTGATGAAAATTCTATTATATTCTTCCTCAGTGAACTGGAACTTTTGGTTGGTCATTTACGTTTTAGTATTGGTTTGTTTTTTGTTTTGATAATTTTTCTTTTCTTGTTTGATGAGTTGGTGCAGACGCTTCTGATCCTCTTTGTCTTTGGTGATTGTTATGATGTTATACAGCTCACGGATGTTCTTCCTGGCTTTCACCTTCCTACCACCTCGTACTCTTTTCTTTGGTGTTTCTGCTGGTTTTTCTGTTACTATTGTTTTACGGAATTCTCTTGTCGCTTTTTGCTGTTTTAGTTGTCTTTCTCTTAGTTGTGCAAAAGTTATTGGCTTTGGGCCAGCTGTCTTCGATATCGGGATGTACACCGGTGGTTCTTGTACTGATGGTATTAGGGATTTCGGTACGTATGTTTCAATAGTTGATGCAGCCCTCTTGAAAATTTCGTTGAAGTTGATTTGTTCTGGTGTATCAACTGGTATGATGACTTCTTCTTCGGTAGTTTGTTTCCTCAATTTTATTTTTTTAGACTGTATAGTTGAAGTAATTTTGTCAAAAATTCTATTGAATTCCTTTAAATCCTCGGTCCAGTTTGTATTTGGCAGGATCGCCATGTAGGGTAATTTTATATAACTTTTAATAGTTTTGTATCCTAACTCAAAAAAAATTTGGTGTATTAAGGCGCACCGCGCCAAAGTGTGATGACTATTGAGCCGTACTTTTCATTGAGAAGTTAAAGAAAACTAAAGCGTAACCGCTCTTTGAGTTTCGTATTAATTCTGATTTATTTGGTAAAATTCCTTAACTTATATACCATATTTACAAATATTTTTGATTAAAATTATTTCCTTGTATTCTTATGTTTTTCCCACTATTCTTAAAAACTCCTCCTCCATTCTTTTGTCCCTTTCTTGATCGCCAATCAATTGCATTTTTGGTCGATCACAAATTGTGGGTTCCCATAAGGAATTCTAATACATCAACAACAACGATTACACTGAATTTTGGCCTTGACTTAAATATGTCATTGGCACTTGATGCAATTCAACGCGTGCAGTTGTTTCGCTTATGCTTAAGCAGTGCATTCAAATGCAGTTTGTTGTTGTTGTTGTTTTGGTTTGTGTTGCTTACCAAATACGTAAACAGCACAAGCCAAGAGGGGTTGAAAATAAATCAAAGGAAATATTTATTTTCAAATTCAAAATTTGTACTTAGATTATTTTTGTTTATATTAAATTTGGTGGGAAAGTTAAAATTGTATTTTTGTTTATTATTCGCCGTAAATCTAATTTTACGAGTTTAGTTGGTGGTCTAAGGTTTTTATCATAAGTTATTTTATTGTTTTTAAAAAAAGTGGTGGTTGTGGTAATAGTGACTATATGAGTACACTACAACGTACTTATAGCGTATGACATAAATTATGTGTTCATATATATTTCTATATTCTTTTGGATTGTTACTGAATAAAAATAACACAAATTTGCATAGTTTTTTTTTCATTCCCGAACCGCTGAACCGAACAGAAACCCCGGTTCAAAGAAAACAAAAACCGTTTTGACGAACCAATCCGAACGTGCAAAAACGGTTCGATCCGATGAACCGAACCGACCAAATTTTTCACCCGGTTCACGTCCCTGAAAATGACCTTCCACATTACAACAATATACATATCTAAAATCTGTTCAGGAGTTTCCGACTTAAAATGATATTTAGAAAAGCTATATCCGCAACTCTCCATGAGTATATCTCGAAATTTAGATCCAAATGATACTTTTTTTTAATATATTTACTTATGCTAACCTACCGTTTAATCATATCACTAAGGGCATGCTGAAGTGAAACACCAGTGTTTTAATAAGTAAAAAACCTCGTGGAAGACCGCCCAAGACTAAGATATTGTATATACACTGGCGGTCATGAAAACGGCACCAGCACAAAAAATCCTTAAAATTTGGTATTATTGAGATTTATATTGAAAAAATTGTTTTTATTAGTTATTGTTACTAAGCTAATATGAACACATAGTTTGAAAACAAACATTTATTTATCTTACACGCCTATATTTTGTCTTTTTTGACTCAAAAAAATATCTGGAAAAAAGTTAATTCTTTTACGAGTCCTTCGATTATTTATTTTTACAGAAACTGATCGGTCTTGTAATCTTTAATGTAGTTTCAAAATTCTAATATCAAGTTACAAAAATTAAAAAAAATTCTATAATGTTGCTCCTTCTTTAGCCTGTATTACAGCCATTATCCTTGATGGCATGGAATCAACCAAGGCTTTGAAGTTATCGTCCTGTATCACATTATATCAAAGCTTATCTAAAACTAAAACTATATAAAGAAAGAAACTGTAACGGCACCAGTTCCGACGCGTGGCGTTTTGCAATTTGCCATCTGGTGGTGACAGGCGTTGCAGGAAAAAAGTCTATCCAAAAATGTCAAAAATAACATATGAATTTCGAAAATCGCGTTATCGCGCATGATGTTCTAGACTTTTCCTTGCGCGCGCTGCATCAGCCAATGAGATCGCTCATTTGCGCGTCGGGCAATAAAAATCTGTTCAAACGAGGGAACAAGAAAGAGAAAACGAAAAATGACGTGGAGTTGATTTTTGATATTGGAGCGTGCGGACGTGCCACGGATTAAAAGATTTTTTTTGTACGGTTTCAAAGAAAAAAAACTTGAAACGAACGGTACCAATATTTTGTGCTGCTGGTGATTAAAATCTTTTAATTTTAATAAATTATACAATACTTTTATGTTGCATAAATATTAATTGTACATGTGTTAAGTAATTTGCAAATAAAAAAATATTAGTGTTAAAGAACTTATAGCAAAACTTCGATCAACAAGTGGTTTGAAGATTACACAACTTATTCTTCAACACAAAGGTGCTCCGCTGACTGAGGAGCTCGAATTCGATCCTTGATTGAATTGTCATCATCAGCAAAACAGCTAACAACGACAACAACGTTTTGTTTACTTAACTGTGTGTGTGCGCGAGGAAAGGGCAAAGACGTTGAAAAAGCGATCTGTCGCGGCAGCGTAAAAAAAATGGTTCATAACACAATGCAATAAATAACATGTGCAAGATTCGCGGAAGCGGAAGCGCCAGCGCTTCCCTAAAGAAAAAAAAAATAAAAAAACGTAACAACCTTAAATTAACAAGTTGGCAATAAAATCAATCAAATATTAAAAATACAAAAATAACAACTGTAACAACCACAAAGATAAACACAACTTTAAATTTCAATAAATGACAACGAAAAGATCAACTGTAACAGAAAAACAGTACAACTCTTAATCACCACAGCATATATGTGTAGGATGAAGTATAATTGCTAAGTGTAGTTCTTATTCTTCATCAAGCGGTAAATAGGGAAAATAATACGAAACAGTTTTAGTACATCATACGATACATAAAACGGCAAAAGTCATGCAAAGAGACAATTTTAAAAAGTATTTGAAGGCAGTCGAAAAGAACAAGCCACAAAGTTAAAACGCGTACGCTAAGTGAAAGTTTCTTCACATTATTTAATTCTTATCTATTATTAAAAACTTTAATTTATACTAAACTAATTTTGTATAACAATATTTGAATAATTAAAACACTGAACTTTAAAACTAATTCGCGAGTTTTCTTGCCTTCGGGTTTAAAACAAACTACATGGTGTCAGAAGTGCTCGGAATCCGAATAATATCCTAGTTAGATAGGATTAAACATTCTATTAAATTTCGAAACGCGAGAGAATTTATGTTAAAAAATAATTATATATTTAAAGTTTTGTCGAAATCGAGTGTAGAGCATACGGTTCTATATCGATCAGTGAGAAATCTAGTTGTATGCAGCGTGATCTAAGACAAAGTCATTAAAAATTAGAAATTTGTTAAAATTCAATGAAACAAGTTTAAAAGCATAACATTTTTCGATAAAACTATTTTTTTTTTCATATACCATTTCGATTGCCAAAAGAAGCAGTTTAAGCAAACACATAATCTATATAAGCAAGTATATAGAGAAGCGGTAAGATCTTTCCATTTTATATACTCATTTAAATATGTATATGCCAAGAGCTTTTAAACACTTGAGCAAAGACAATAAGAAATAAAGTATTCGCCGCGAATATACATAAAATAGAAAGCTTTTAAGTTACTAGTTATATAAAGAAAAAAAAAATTTACAAGAAGCACAGAATCAAAACAAACAAAATATAATTAAATGTTAACATGCATATATTTTTTTTTCTTAAATGAGTGAAACAAATAAAGACAATTTAAGTGCGTTGACAACTAAAGAATTACAAGCTTTGTTGAGAGATCGAGAACTACCAATTAGATACAATTTAAAGACAGATTTAATTGAAAGACTAAGAAACGCTATTTTGAAAGAAAACCAATTCAGTGATGAATTGCAAAGTTATAAAGATCTTAATAGTGGTAAAGAAGAAAAACAAAATATAGCGTTTAAAGTGAACGTTGAAAGTGTTAGCGAAGAACAATTAAGTAAAGATATTTCTGATGAACAAAATTTGACGCCAAGTGAAAAAGACTTTACCGAAAAGCAAGAAAGTGAAGTTGTAACGAATATTACTGAAACGCGGAAAAGTGAAAATTGTGAAGCTGTCAAGAAAATTATAATAGAAGACACTGTAAAGAAAGTAATGATGACAGAAAATAAAGAAATAGTTATGCACAGTTATTTTCAATTCAAAGACGTTGAAGAGGCCCTTGATAATTTTAGTGGGGAATCCGGGAAGAATGTTGAAATTTGGTTGAAAGACTTTGAAGATGTGTCTGTAGTCTGCAGTTGGGGTGAAATTCAGAAATATTTATATGCGCGTCGGTTGTTAGTAGGTGCGGCAAAGCTAGCTTTAGAATCTGAAGAAGGAATAAGCGGTTGGAGTACCCTTAAAGATTTTCTGCTAAAAGAGTTCGGAAAGAAGGGCACGGAGAATGTTCACAAGCTATTAGAAACTACAAAAAAAAGCGGAAATGAAACATTGTTAGAGTATTTATATAAAATGAAAAAAATTGCTATTTGTGGTAATGTCGAAACTCTACACCTGATTAGCTATATTATAGCAGGAATCCCAGACGATCCAATTAATAAAAGTATTTTATATCAAGCAACAAATCTTGATGAACTTAAAGAAAATTTGAAAGCGTATGAACGAATGAAAAGCGAACAAAGTCATGCTAAGAGTCTAAGGAACATTTTCCAAAAAGAAAGAAGTATACCAAATCAAACAAGATGCAGAAATTGCGGTGCTTTATCGCATGGAAGCCTGGAATGTCCCAACAAAGCGAAGGGCACGCGTTGTTTCCGATGCAACGAATTTGGTCATATTGCCTCAAAGTGTCCAAAGGAATCATCAACTGGCGACAAGACAGCTAACGACAAAATACATAAAGTAAATTTAATTCAGTTAACAGACATAAGTACCCCAATTGTAATTAGCGGAGAAAAATATTACGCCATAGTCGATACAGGTAGCGATATTTGTATAATAACGCAGCAAGTTTGTGAGAATCTGAAAATTAATAATTTGGAGCTGCCAGCAACGCTAGTATCAGGTTTAGGAGAAGAAATAAGAACGACAATGGGAGCAACAATTATTGAAGCAGAAATTGATGCAGAAATATATAAAATTACTTTCCATATAGTTCCGAATTCGTGGATCTTGGGAAGAGTTTTTTAAAGGATGTAACTCTAATTATTGAAAACGGTGAACCTAAAATTTACAAAAATAATGACTTTGAAAATCCGTTAGCAAAAGTGTATCTTTTGAATTGCGTGCAGTCTCCTTTGGTAGAAAAGTTAAAAACAATTAAAAACAACGAAAGTAAAAAGGAACTTGAAGATATTATAACGACTTATATTCCGGAGTCTCCAGAGACGTCATGTGTCAAAATGAATATAACTCTCGAAGATAACATACCAATACACCAAAAACCGAGAAGATTAGCTCCGTTGGAAAAAGAAGCTGTGAATAAGCAAATTCATGAGTGGTTAGGAGAAGGAATAATCCAAAATTCTCAATCGGAATATTCTAGTCCCATCGTGTTAGTTCGGAAGAAGGATGGATCCTTACGAATTTGTGTTGATTATAGACAACTAAACAAAAAGATAATCCGTGATCGTTTTCCTTTACCGAACATTGAAGAAATTTTAGAAGGTCTTTATAAAGCTAACGTTTTTACGACCTTGGATTTGAAAAACGGATTTTTTCATGTTGACATAGAGCCAAATAGCCAAAAATATACCGCTTTCGTGACCCCTGATGGGCACTATGAATTTAAAAAAGTTCCATTTGGCCTATGCAACTCACCGTCAGTTTTTCAGCGCTATGTGAATACCATTTTTCAAAACCTTATGCGAAATGGCACTCTGTTGGTTTATATGGATGATCTAATAATACCTTCACTAGATGAAAAAGAAAACATAGCTGCACTAAAATTAGTTCTTGAGGTTGCCAAATCAAATGGGTTAGCTGTCAACTGGAAAAAATGTGCGTTCCTGGAAAATGAAGTTAAATTTTTGGGTCACGTAATAGGAAGCGGAAGCATAAGACCTTCAGGAGAAAAGATAGATGCAGTTAAGCACTTTCCAATACCAAAAAATTTGAAAGACGTTATGCGCTTTTTAAGACTAACGGGATACTTCCGAAAGTTCGTACCCAACTATGCTTCTTTAGCATGCCCTTTATCAAATCTTACTAAAAAAGATGTTAGCTTTGTTTGGGGCATAGAACAAGTATTTTCGTTTAATATACTTCGCGAACTATTAACAAAGGAGCCAATATTAAAATTATTCAACCCTACACTGCAAACACAGCTACATACCGATGCAAGTAAGCAAGGATACGGTGCAGTCCTTATGCAAAAGCACGACGACTATCAATACCATCCCGTTTTTTATTTAAGTTTCAAAACTACTGAGGCAGAAAAAAATTATCCGAGCTATGATCTAGAAGTTTTGGCAATCATTAAGTCCTTAAAGAAACTACGCATTTACTTGCTGGGCTTGAAATTTGAAATATACACAGATTGTAAAGCTTTTAAACTAACAATGTCAAAGAAATCATTAAATAGTCGTATTGCACATTGGGCGTTGCAGCTTGAGGAGTACAACTGCATTGTTCAACACAGATCAGGAACTTCGATGCGGCATGTAGATGCTCTCAGCAGGTATCCAGCATCTGTCTTAACAGTAGAGGACGGTTTATTAACACTAATTAAAAGGGCTCAGGCAAAGGATCCAACCTGTAATGTTATTATGAAGTTACTTGAAATAGGACAGCACGAAGACTATTTGCAAAGAAATGGAGTTCTTTATAAATTTACTGAAGGTGCGTACTTATTAGTTGTTCCAAAAGGACTCCAGAAACAATTAATAATGAACTACCACAACCAAGGGCATTTTAATAACGACAAAGTAGAAAAGCTTATTCGACAGGACTACTTTATACCAAGTATTAAAGAGCTGATTAAAAATGTGGCTGCTAACTGTGTGCCATGTATCCTAGCAACCAAAAAGACAGGAAAACAAGAAGGCAAATTGTATCCAATAGAAAAGATAGATGTACCGCTCCACACATATCATATCGATCATCTCGGACCCTTACCTTCTACAATAAAAAGTTATAAGTTTTTGTTTATTGTTGTAGACGGTTTTACCAAATTTACATGGATATACCCCGTAAAAAACACAACTACGGACGAAGTTCTAAGCAAACTCGATTATCAAAGTCAATTTTTTGGAAATCCACGACGCATTATATCTGATAGGGGATCGGCTTTTACAGCCAACGCTTTCAGCGATTACTGTGCTAAAATGAAAATCAGCCACCATTTGATAACGACTGGAGTGCCAAGAGGAAACGGACAAGTTGAAAGGAGTAACCGTTTAATAATTCAAGTTCTAACCAAATTATCGTTAGAAGATCCATGCAGATGGTACAAGCATGTGCCAAAGGTCCAGCAAATCATTAACGCCACTACTTCAAGGAGCACAAATTGTAGTCCGTTCGAGTTAATGTTTGGTTCACCTATGTTCAAAGAAGACGATTTGGAATTGCAACGTGTACTGGAAGAAGAGATCCGTTTAGATTTCGAGAAATCCCGAGAATATTTGAGAGCTGAAGCTAAAAACCAAATACAAAAAATACAAAAGGAAAATAAACAATCGTACGACAAAAGAAGAAAAGTAGCAACGAAATATCAAATGGGCGACTTAGTTGCAATTCAAAGAACACAATTTGGATCAGGACTTAAGCTGTATCCGAAATTATTTGGTCCATACGAAGTCATAAAAGTAAATCGAAATGACAGATATGTGGTTCAAAAAGTTGGAGATCATGATGGTCCAAACCGTACGTCGACTGCAGCAGACTTAATGAAGCCATGGAGATCTTTAGAATCCGATGAAGAGGAAGAAGATGCAAGTGCAAACGATATAATATCAGCTGAAGTGGATGTATCGCCTGGGGCAGGCGAATCTCAGAATGGCCGATTGTAGGATGAAGTATAATTGCTAAGTGTAGTTCTTATTCTTCATCAAGCGGTAAATAGGGAAAATAATACGAAACAGTTTTAGTACATCATACGATACATAAAACGGCAAAAGTCATGCAAAGAGACAATTTTAAAAAGTATTTGAAGGCAGTCGAAAAGAACAAGCCACAAAGTTAAAACGCGTACGCTAAGTGAAAGTTTCTTCACATTATTTAATTCTTATCTATTATTAAAAACTTTAATTTATACTAAACTAATTTTGTATAACAATATTTGAATAATTAAAACACTGAACTTTAAAACTAATTCGCGAGTTTTCTTGCCTTCGGGTTTAAAACAAACTACATATGTAACACAAGAAAGCAACTATAACCACAAACTGGACTAACACTAAGAACGTAGCTATAACAATTAATATTTTTTTTATATGGGTCAGAATAAGCGAAACCGACATGTCTGAAATGTTTTTCAAAGTTTTTTATATAAATCAGTAGCTGCAAGTGGTAGAAATTAGTGTACGAAAAAATTTTTTTAAAAAAATTGTTGTTGCAATAATTATTGCCAGTCAAAGTTTTCATTAACCTTTTTTTTTAAATGCTATAAGTTTTGAACTGCTTGACTGATTGTGACGAAATTTCTTAATTTCTGTAGATAATAAGTTGAACTTATGTATTAAAAAAAAAAGTTGCAAAAATTTGGCATTTTTGTTGTTAATTAGCAATTTTTCTATCAACAATTGAATTTTAATGACTTGCTTCGCCTCGAAAAAATCTGAAAAAAAATTACAGAGATGCATTGAACCCTTCCAAACTAGAATTCGTCAAAAAAATCGTGGAGCCTCAATTAGTTTTTACGGTATAAATATTATAGTGGTACCGGGCGGACGAAAAATGCATAAAAATTTTGTTGTTTTTCAAAAAAATCAATAACACTAGTTTACAAGAAAAAGGATCGGGTTTCTCATAGACTTTTTTCTATGTATTTTAGGGCGTAGTTTCCAAAAATGGCAACCATTTTTTTTTCTTACGAATCGTTTTCGAGATATCCCCAAAAAACCCCTTTTTCGGCAACTTTTTCATTTATTTGGCTATATCTCGATTAATTTTTTTTAGAAAATTTAGATTCAATTAATTTTTATTAAATTTAAATTGAGTACAGGTTTTATGGTAAAAATTTTACTAGTAGTTATATAAAAAATTATCAGAATATTAAAATTAGAAAAAGCTATGAAAATTTAATTGCATACAATGGCACCGCGATTAAAAATTTAGGTGTTATACGTTTGAAGTGTAATGTTAAAAATGAATTAAATTATTTGGAATTTTGTATTGTAAGTGATGATTGTATTCCAATTTAGGGTCGAATCGAAACGAATCGATACTATAAACATAAGAACTAAGGAAGACTTAAAGTTTAAATACAATCATCTCTTCAATGGTGTAGGTTGCTTTAAAGAAAATGTTGCAATCGAATTGAAAGATAATGTTTCACCATGTGCAAAACCAGCGTCTCGGATACCTTTGGCATTAAGGAAACCTCTGAAAAGGAAACTAGAAAATTTATGCAAAATGGGTGCAATAGAAAGGTCTGAAAATCGAAGTGAATGGATTTCAAACATTGTACTTGTTGAAATCCCAAACAAAAAATTAAGAATTTGTATCAATCCAAAAGATCTTAATATGTCTATAAAAGATAATTTTTATGGAATCCCGACATTTGAGCAAATTAAAACTAAATTGAAAAATAAAAGTATTTATTCGGTTTTTGATTTAAAGGACGGGTTTTAGCAAATAGCCTTAAATGAAAAATCAAAACAGCTGTGCACATTTAGTATTTATTTACTTATTTATTTATTTATTAATTCATTTATAATAAAATAAAAAAGTAACCCACAAAAGTCAACTTGAGTTTTGTATTGGATATTGATATCTAATAACCCAAAACAAAAAATTATTATATTACATTCACTCCTTATAAAAAAAAGTCTTATTCTCTTTTTTTAGCTCAAATGTCTTAAAAAACACATTTCCATCCGAAAATAATACAATTTCAAATCCAAAAAGAATGTGGACATGTACCAGATGCTCTTATGCATATAATCGTATTTGGACTGAAAAATGTGAGATCTGTGAATCGATTCGAAGCTCGCCATCTCTAAGTCAACCTAGTCTTATTACTGTTACTAAGGTTCCAGTTATTTCTTCATTAAAAGGTAATTGAAAATAATTGTTATCACATTATAACTCACAGTGCAAAAATCTCTTTTGCTTCAAAATTGGTAACAGAGTGCAAATCATGTCGGAAATGAACAATTTTTTTTTAAATTAAAGACAACTGAAATAGTTCGGGAGGCGGCAGTTTCAAAATTGTTCATGAACAATAATAATTTTCGCTTACAATTAGACGAATGAGATAAGCTTGGTCGGCGTGGATTTAATTGGCCGGAAAATATGTTTAAAAAAGTTATATATTATATTTTATTGAAATTTCAATAGAGTCCGTCAAATCCGTAACGTCAAAGTATACAACTGACAAGACGGAAATGAAGGAAGAAGGCGGCCCAATGAATATTCTGCAATGCATTTAAAGTCAAATAAAAAATCAAAAAATAAGCTTTTTGAATGATTAATTTCATTATTTCTCCTTTATACTGCGCATTAATATTTTTCTTAAACATGAAAACAATTTTAATTTTCTTATCTCTCTTTTTTTTCTATGTTTCGCACAAACTCACATATGTCAAAGTATTCAACGTACATCAAAAGTTATTAGTTGCCCAACTTCTTCGAAGTTAAGTTGCGAATAGGCCGCACTTCATACAAATGCATACATTTCATTTTAGCTGTCAGTTGTAAACTTTGACGCAACGGACTTGACGGACTCTATGGGTTCAGGCCTTCAGCTGGTGAATGCGTTACGAAAAGTGTGATCTAGCAAGTGTTGCCAGAAATGAACAACTGCAAATTCTGAAATAAGAGAACTGTAAAAAACTGCAACCTCCGAAATAAACCATATTTTTTGAAAATATGAAATTTTAGTGATTAATAAAAGTTGATGACCTTTTTTTGGTCATAATTTTATAATAAAAAACTGCAATTTGCAAAAATAAACAGCATTTTTGCTGAGAAAATCGTATGGGAAAAGAGAGTGACAAATTGTAATAGATGCTTTCTATGTGGGTTGAAAAGCATAAAGCCCAGTTCACATTATCACACATGCTATCCAACCTGGCTTGACAACACGAATAACTGTAAATATCGTTTTGCGTTCACATCATCACACATGCTTGTCACACATCATTTGCAAAAAAATTTTGAGGCGTACACATCACTAAATTTAAGCTCTGATTATATCATGCATTTCGGTTTTTGTACATTTTTCTTTTTATTTTCCAAGTTTCTGAAAAAATTTAATAAAGTTCAAAAAAATCTTGCCAAAAGTGATTATTATTAATGGCCGCCATTGAAGTTCACTCCATGAAATCTTATTTGAAATGAAAAATTTGCACTAGGCTCGACAGCCAGCGTTCACACTAGTTGTACGGTTGGACAAGCCAGCAGAGAAATCAAAAATGTTTGAAATCCATCCAACATGTGTGTCAATCGGTCGTTCCTACAGTTCACATTATCGAACATTGATGTTGTCAAACCATGTTGGACAGCATGTGTGATAATGTGAACTGGGCTTATGATGCAGGCAACGATCATGCTTTTTATGTGTTTCGCCCTATTGAAACAAGTATGTAATTATAACAAATCGTTGAATGGGGATCGAATGTGTTATTTAGTGTGTGTGCTTTTTTTGAAGTGAAAACTTCTTATGGCACGTTGTGCGGCTGAGGAAAAAAGTATAAACTCGCGACACCGACCGTCATCGGGATTCCCCGTCATGAATGCGATAGTAAAATTTTAATGTTCTATTGTTTCTTTTAAATAAATATTCCAAGTGGAAGACAAAAAGCAAAGCAGACACACTAACTGACACATTGCATTCTCATTCAACGATTGTTATGCTTACATGTTTGTTTCTTTCAAAGTCCTCGGTGTTGCGTTGACAAATGGAGAATGAGAGCGAGAGTAAAATTTGAATACATATTCCGTTTTTATCTTCCATTGCATTGCCATATGAAAAGAAAACGCACACATACCAACTAACACACTAACTTGCCATTAAACGATTTGTTTTCACTTCTGTCGGCACTCCCGGAGTGCAACCCGCCGTTTTTTTTTTTCTTTCACATTGAATATTTATGAAAGAGAAACAACGGAACATTCAAATTTTACTCTCGCTCTCATTCTCAATTTGCCAATTTACATTTCAAACATCAACACACATAAAAAGTAAGTATGCAAGCATGCTTCAATATGCATGCCTGAAGTTGACAAACTTTCAACTTTTTGTAGTCATCGAAGCATTAACAGATGTTGTGTGAGAGAATCGTATGGGAAAAGGGAGTGAGAAAAACAAAATTTGTAATTTGTTAAAGAATTAACTTAAAATTATTATCTTTAACCCCAACGGACCCTATTTCAAAATGAATTTTGACCTAAGCCGACATTTTTTAATAGGGTCCGTAAGAGTTAAAGATAAAAATTTGAAATAAATTTTTAAATTTTTTTATCTTATTTCGAACCGATTAAGGGGGCGTCCCCAATTTTTTTTTTTTTTTCTTTAAAGCTACCCTAATATACATACATATAGTTGGAGCTTAAGAAGTATATACTTCAGTCGCGTGGTCTAAATCACACTCGTTTTGTTTTTAATTTACGCATTTTAATGTCAAACTCAAAAATATCTTGGTATGCGGGCTTAGAAATTGCTGGAAGTATCGCACATTTTTAACTTCATTTTGACACATTGACTCTTACACATTTCACTTTGTAAAAGACATTTAATTCGGAGTAGATATATTTTGATAAACTACTCTGGTTTCTTCCTCATATTTCGAGTTGTACATAGATGAGTATGGAAAATGGAACTAAGGGAAAATTTTAATTTGAATTAATAATACAATTAATTGAATTAATTGAAGTTAATACAGAAGGTAATGTGCAATTCAATTTTATTTCTTAATAATCGTCCAAATCATTTTTATCAAAATTTTAATTTATTTCCTCTTCTGATTCATCGGTTTCCTCATTTTGTTGGTTACTCAGAATTTCATCAACTTCGACACAATGGCTCATATTTACTGGATTCATTTAATTGCGATCCACATTCAGTTGGTTCGTATAAAATACAGATAGGTTCAGATAGCATTGTGCCATATTGTATTTACAAATATGGTACGTAAAATTTTTCGTGATAAGGTTTTTCGACTTGGAGGAATATTAGTAGAATTGAAATTTCTCATATCTTTATAGAATTCTCCGTTGTCGCAAAAAAATTTAAAAATAACTCAAATCTTGCTGCATTAACGTCATTGTTTTCTGTTGTACATTTCATTTGTAAATGTTTGTATTAAATCTATTTTTTTTTGGTTATTATTAATATCTTCTGGATTCGTCAAATGCACAAACATATTTTGATATTCTTCATTTTGTACCAGGAATTTTGTGAGAACAAAATATTCCTTTAGAAATTTTGCCTCACATAATTTTTTGGCAAGGAGTCACATCAAAACAATAGCATAATATTCTTCACAAGTAAACAACCAAGCAATTGCCAAAACTGTATAGCAACAGCACCGAAATTGCAGCCAGCAACCGTGAAAACAAAACAACAAAGCAACACCCACATATAAACTGCATTACAACGACCCGGCATCACAAAAACGCAAGACAAATAAAACTACATGTGCACTGGTTCGATCGTGCAGGCGAACGTGTTCAATGTTGCACACGCAACGTAAACCGGTTTTGCCATAAGCCAAGCAACGCACAACTTACTTACTTACTTGGGTGGCCATAACAACCCGTTACCGGGTTACGGCCGACCTCAAAAGCTCTCTTCAGGCGCCTCTGCTTTGCGCACGCCTTCTCCAAGCAACGCACAATGAGGATAAAAAACGTTACAAGCGTAGGAAGAGGGCAGTCAGCTGGTGATCAGCAGCGAAAACAGACCAAATAATCAAAAGAAGTGAAGTGAATTTAAGTAAACAAATAAATGTTATGAATAAAATTTATTGTTTCTTTGGATTTCACAAGGACTGAAATTGTAGGTAATTGAGATTTTCTACCTAAGGCATTTCGAAATCATTAATCACATTTTTTAACACTTGACAAAATTTTAAGGCGGTTGCCACATTCTGAGCCCATAGTACCATCTACACTAATGCAGGCCCTACTTGTTTGGGTGGCCATAATAACCCGTTACCGATTTACGGCCGACCACAAAAGCTCTCTCCAGGCGCCTCTGCTTCGCGCGCGCCTTCTCCAATCAGTCACACCAAGCGTGGATAAGGTTTCCTCGGCTTGGTCTTTCCATCGGAGGCATGGTCTTCCTCTTCGTCGTCGCCCAGCGGCTTCCGCATCAAACACCTTTTTCGCCGGAACTTCTTCGTCCATACGCACAACATGTCCCAGCCAGCGCAGACTTTGGATAGTGATGCGCTTGACTATGTCAATGTCAGCGTAGAGCTCGTACAGTTCGTGGTTCATTCGAATACGGTAGTCGTCACCGACGTGAACAGGACCGAAGATTTTGCGAAGAATTTTTCTCTCAAACACCCCAAGCGTGGCTGCATCAGTCTGCGACACAACCCATGCTTCTGCGCCGTAAAGTATCACGGGTAAGATGAGCGTTTCTACTACTCAATTGCTTACTGAGACCATAGTAACACCTATTGGCAAGAGTTAGTCTTCGCTTTATCTCCAGGCTGACATCGTTTTGAGTGTTTACGGCGGTGCCAAGATAGGTGAATTCCTTGACAACTTCGAAAGTATATTTGTTCGCAGTAACATAGGATCCAATACGTCGCGTCTCCCTGTTTGTGGACAGCATATACTTTATTTTGCCCTCGTTCACCGTCAAACCCACCTTCGCTGACTCTTTTTCGATAGCTGAGAACGCAGCAGTAACATCTCGCTTACAACGTCCAATAATATCAATATCATCGGCATATGCAAGGAGCTGGACACTTTTATAGAAAATAGTGCCATTACGATGTACACTGGCTCTTCGCAACACCCCTTCCATCACAAAGTTGAAGTGGTTGCAGGATAGTGGATCGCCCTGTCTGAAACCTCGTTCGGTATAAAATGGTTCGGAAAGGTCCCTTCCTACTCTGACGGAGCTGGCGGTGTTGCTCAACGTCATTCTGCAAAGCCGCACCAGCTTCGCAGGTATACCGAACTCAGACATGGTGGCATACAGGCAATCCCGTATCGGGCTATCGAAAGCAGCTTTAAAATCGATAAAGAGATGATGGGAATCGATCTGCTTTTCGTGGGTTTTTTCCAGGATTTGACGTAGTGTGAAGATCTGGTATGGTGGACTTACCAGGTCTAAAGCCGCACTGATAAGGCCCAATCAGTGTGTTGGCAAACGGCTTAAGTCTTTCACACAGTACAGCCGACAGGACCTTGTAAGAGATGGCAAGAAGACTAATTCCCCGGTAGTTAGCGCAGATTGTCGGGTCACCTTCCTTCAGTACAGGACAAATGATACTGAGATTCCAATCGTCAGGCATGCTTTCTACTAGCCATATTTTGCAGATGAGTTGATGCATACACCCTACCAGCTCATCGCCGCCGGTCTTAAACAATTCAGCAGGCAGGCCATCGGCACCAGCCGCTTTGTTGTTCTTAAGTCGTTGGATAACAACTCGTACCGCGTCATGGCTAGGTGGTGGTACGTCCACACCATCGTCGTTGATTGGTGGCATCGGGTTAATTTCTTCAAAGGCGGGATTGGTGGAGTCATCGCCAGCAAGCAGCTTGGAAAAGTGTTCCCTCCATAATCTCAGTGTACCCTGCGTATCCGTAACCAGATTTCCATGTATATCTTTACATACCATTGATTTCGCGGAAGTGGGCGTCGGAAACCAATGACTTCCTCAGCAACAGAGCACATGGAGCGGGATATATGCGCCCGAAGTCCACCGGCATCATCGGGTAGAGAGTCAGGTTGAAGGAGCAGTTTTGAGAGGCGAGCGGAATAGGCTTCGACCGTCCGATGTGATTGCAGCTTAGCGACGTCAAGCTTCGTTGCGTACCAGAGCGTACATCCTTTGCATTGCACAGCCGCATGCGTATCTTGGCTGCAACAAGATAATGATCGGAGTCAATATTGACTCCCCGGAACGTAGGAACATCTAGCACGCTGGAAGCATGCCTTCCGTCGATCACAACATGATCGATTTGGTTGCGTGTTTCCTCATCAGGGGACAGCCAGGTGGCCTTGTGGATATCGAGATGTTGAAATCTGGTGCTACTTACTACCATGTTTCGCGCCGCGGCTAAGTCGATCACCCGTAGACCGTTGTTTGAGGTGGTCACGTGAAGACTGAACTGACCGACAGTGGGACCAAATATACCTTCTCTTCCGACCTTTCCGTTGAAATCCCCGAGTGCAATTTTAACGTCGTGGGCCGGGCAGCAGTCGTATACTTCCTCGAGTCTCGCATAGAAGGCATCTTTGACAGCATCGTCCTTTTCCTCCGTCGGGGCGTGCGCGCAAATTAAGCTGATGTTAAAAAATCGAGCCTTGACGCGGATCGTAGCCAACCCTTCGCTCACAGGTGTGAACCTGGAGATATGGTGGCGAAGTCTCTTGCTTACTACGAATTCGCATCCCAATTCGCGCCTCTCCGCATGGCAGCTGTAGTAGATATTGCTTGTTTAGAGCAACCTTGTCCTATCCATCTTATTTCCTGGATGGCGGTGATGTCAGCCTTAATTTTTCCGAGGGCATCCGCCAATTCGGTAGAGGCACCTTCTCTATTGAGGGCCCGGATATTCCAGGTGCATATCCTTAAATCATAGTCCTTTTTTCGTTTGCAGTGGTCGTCAACGTTGAGAGGTTCTGTATCCGAGGCTTTTTTAGTCTTCATTGGAGTGTTTTTTTTTACGTGGCGGGTACCAAACCCTGCTCAGAACCCAGTTTACTTCCAAAGAGGACACGCTGCACACACTCGCTCACTATCTCAGCGGATGCGGATATAGCTACCGAGATGGAGCCGCGGGGAGGCTGTGTGTCAACTTGCTAATGGTTGGCTCAGAGATCGCTCTGGCAATCCCCAGGTGGAAAGCAGTCAGAAACTTTAATCTGATCAACCAAAAGCCAATCTATCCAATACAGGTCCTACATCTTCTTATAAATGATCTTCTTCAATTTCTCTTTCAATTTTACCTAGCACGATGTTATCACACTCATGTTGCGGTTTTCTTTCACTGGCACCGCCAACACCAGTACCAAGAGCTCTTCCTTCAGAATATACTTAGATAAAAATGCGGTTATCTGGATGGCATGCGTTCGGGAGTTTTTCTCGGTAAAGTACGGCGGCTGCGTTTGCGTTGTTTCTGCATTTGCCGTAAATGAAATGCATGTTTGCATACTCGAAAGGTGTGTAGTGTCTTCGATTCATCGTTGTAACTTTTCGCTTAAAAACATCACTTTTGAATAATATAATCTATAATTTTGAAATCACTTTTATAAAGAATTAGGTAAACCATAGCGAAAGAGTGGATACAATAAGCTTAGGTAAGCCTCAAAAAAGTGATATATTTCTACCTAAGACATTTCGGAATGATGAATTAAATTTTTTAACACTTAACAACATTTTAAGGCGGGTGCCACATTCTGTACCCATAGTACAGGTAGATTATGAAATGAGGCAGTGCACAAGATTATTAAATTACATTACTTAATGACGGTTAGGGTGGCTGTTGCTGTAAACACGACGTAATTCTAGGTTCACATATATTATTTATTAATAAAATTCGAAATTGACCTGATTTTGTTTGAAATTTAAGTTCCATGCAAAAAGCCCCTTTGCCACTAAAATTGCAATATCTTTGCAATCGCTTATGTTTATAGCATTTAAAAATTTGTTTAAAATAGTCAATTTTTTAACAAGTTGGCCACCTAGGTTGTGATACATTTTATTTCGCACCACACCAGCTTAAAGTTTGAAAAAAATATAGAGCATAACGAAAGTTTTAAGTTCAACATCTATTTTTTAAACAACCACTGTATCTACGGTTTAATTTTAAATTACATATTATAGCAAAACTATTTAAAAATATAATATTATGCAAAAAAATGGATCAAAAATACTTTCATTTGTGGCTGTGGTACGAAATCGACTGACCAAAGGTCCCATTTTTTCGAAAATATGAAAAAGGCCGATTTTCTCGAAAACGGTGCGATTTTTACTGAACATGACTTTACTTTTCTGACCCGCCTTGAGGTCGCCCATCTGCTGTTAGAAGGTTATCCACTATTTATGGGATACCCTGTATGTTTAAATAATAATACAACTGCAAATATAAAGTGTAGGGCTAAGGAGTCTCAGAATTTCTTCATATTCATTATCTGGTAACATGAAATTGCAGGGCTAAGGATTCTCAGAATTTCTTCATATTCATTATCAGGTAACATGAAATTGCGCTTGCTTGGTAAAGGCTTTATTAATACCTTTTTCACATTTAACTGTTCAATTTAACCAAGTCTTGATTTTGCTTGTTGGCGAAAATTAAATATGGCCTTTAGTGACTGCATTAGATTTGTTTTTAATGTGTCAAGAAACAATAGTGTTTCCCATTTAAATAAAAGCTATATTACGTGTGGGCTTGCATCAATACTACTATCTACGAAATGTAATAAAACTGCTTAGTATTTTTCATAATATTTGTCCACCCTTTAACAACAACAAAAAAATATATATATCTCCGGATTTTCTTATTTTTTTTATATTTTGTGTAAAAACGTATCATTAACCAAAATCCAAAGTAAAAAAAAAAAGTTCGAATGACCTCCACCAGTTTGGAAAGCTAATATTGAAAGATTTTTAAGGAAAAATAATTTTTTTTTTCGGGCTCTTAATTCGATGCAATTTTGTTTTTTTTTTTCTTATGTCTCCGCCATTTGACGTCCGATCAACAAGTATGGTACATATATCGTTTAAAATGTCTTAACATGGACTACATTTCATTCATAGAATTAATTTGTCTCAGGTTTTTTTGTTCGACTAGTTGTTTACATTATCTCAGCTTCTACCACCCTCACGTGCCAAGGGCACATCATAAAATTGAAGTCCGTATCAAATCATAAAATTATTTTTTTTAAAAAGCCTCCTTAAATTATTGAAATTGAAAAAGTTACAGCGAATCTAAAATTTCAGTGCGAATATTTAATAGGAATAATAAAACCATCTTTGACTTAAGTCCTAACACTATGCAATGGTTTTTTCCAATCGACTTCCAAGATCATTTCGCTTTTATGTTCGTTTTAAAAAATTTTATGTACTGCACATTTTTATTATATTCATTATTATTTATTAAAAACGTAATAAAATAACAGTTTATAACTTTTTTACTAGCACTAGCAAGTAAGAGCTTCAGCTAGGACTAAAAATATAATATACACATTACAAAATATATATAACTTTTAATACAACTTCAAAAATACTTAGGGGGCGCTCAAGTATTACGTAACGCAATTTTTGAAGATTTTTGACCCGCCCTCTCCCCATTTAACATGCCGTAACGTTTTCTTGTACCCCCCCCCCCCCCCTTCTCCCTTAAACGTTACGTAACACCCAAGTGATCATGTTTGCCTAAAGTTCACAATTATGTTGCGCAAAGTACCGGGAAGTCGTTACAATACCTTTGTTATTGTTTTAATCGCGTTTGCGGTAATAATAAATTAAACCAAAGCTTTCTAACTCGCAAAACATGCGTATGTTGTTATTTAATAAACAATCACACATTATGTAACAAACATTTGCTTAAGTTTAAAATATGTTAAAATGGGCTCAAATAGAGTCTTAAAATAGAATAACATATTTATAATTAATTGAATATTATTTAATCAAATAAGAAATGACAGATAGGGCTCTGTGTGCATTAAAAAGTGCACTTTGTAAATGTCATTTGCACATATAATTCATGGAATGGTCGGGGTTCGAATCTCAGTATTAATTAACCAAAACTGGTCTGATGAGGCTATGTATATACATATGTATATGAATATGTATATTAGAGTGACCAAAAAAAAATCGAGCTTTCGATTTTGATGTTGCTAATACGAAAAGTAAGTAGTTAGTGTTATATAAAAAATAAGGCATTTTAAATTTTATTAAAAAATATTGATATTTAGAGGTCGCTAATGTCCGATTTATGAATTAATTTCATTCAGTTTATTTGCGTGTGATGATAACTCTTCCCAAAAAATTATTCCGCATGAGATACGGCCCGTTGGTATCGATTCCTATAGTTTCGGGTCTGCTGAGCACAATGGTGGTAGTTGTTTTGTTATACAGTAGCTGAGTATCTTGGTAGCATCAAAAAACTCCCAGAAAACAGCGAAAAAACAGCGCCAATTTGGGTTCAAGTGAAGTAAACTTGTAGAACAAATTTTTTTTTGGTCTAATGCTCTTCAGCATTGTAGTCCGAAAACAGACAAAGAAATATTGACCAGTCCCGATGTTCCGGTATTTTTTATCAGAAGACCAGAGTGATAGAAAAATGAAAAACCCTCGCAAAAAGGCCAAAAATCAAGCTCAACTCAAGTTTAAATGAGATATATTCGGGTAATTCATTTTCTAAAGATGGTTTTCCGAAGTATTTTTTTGCGATGAATCCGAATATGGCCTCAAAATTGACCCATCACATCAGAATTCTGAAATATTTGAGGTTAAGTACCTAAAAATTAGGTTTTTCGTCTACTTTTGAGGACATGTATGGGATTCAAAACAATTTGTTTAGCTTAACTTTAATAAAACCATCATTTAGTACCGTTCTTCCCCTTTAAAACAAGCTTTTAAATGACTATCTGCAATGTTTCCTCGCAAAGTTACAAACATTTGAAAGTGACATGAATTTGATCCCCTACGACCAAACAATATTAACCAACCGGCCACAAATTTATTTCATCTGCAAATGACTGTTAAATTCGATTAAATAATATTCAATTGATTAAAAATAATTAGTCGACTAAAAACAAATTAAATTTCTATAACATATTTATTTTAACCTTTTAACTGGAATAAAACATTTTAGTCAAAATAAAATCGTATTCTGAACTATAAATTTAAAATAAAATCATCCATAATGCAAATAAAAAGGTACGTAAAAAAATATTTCAATTGCTTTTCTGTCCATGGGTTTGCCAACTGCAGCCAAATGATAAAAGTTGACGGGCTTGTCTGCCTAGTTCGCAAACAGAAACAACAGCAGGGATGAGTTTTCAACAGTTTTGTTAAAATTTGAATAACTCCGAAACTAATGCGCCGATTTGAATGAAGAAAACGTGATTTTATTGTAAATGAGTTGAAGAAGAGAGTGGAAGACAAAAAATTCTATAATATGCCACCAGATGGCGCTTTAAGAAGTTTTAATAGTTTTAACTGCGTTGTGGCCACGTGGAAAAACTGATGTAATTTGAACGTCAATTGAGTTCCAGAAGAAATTTTTTATTTTCATCCTACGCATAATACATCTACGCACTTATGATATCAATCTCACGTCAAAAAAACGTTGAGGACTTTAGAAAAATCGAATTGTTTCATGGTGTAATATTTTTTTTCTAAAAATTTATAATGTTCTTAATAATTATTGTATCATACAAAATTGTCGAAACAATTTTTTTTGAGAGATATAATTTTCCAAAAAATAGTTCATCTGAAACTTAAATTGCTTACAACAATCATAATAATTGTTATTTATAAAAACTTTTCTGATATTTATTTATTGTTATCTGCAGCGATACTATAGTATTAAAATAACACCTGTTTTAAAAATTCCAAGTAAGCGAGTCGTAGGTGCTCCGTTTCATGAATTTTTAGCCATATTATTTATTGCTGTATCTTATCTAGATCCCGTCAACTTTTATTATTTTAATAAAACATTTTCGCTGTAGTTATTCAATAAACATATAAAGAAAGCGTTTCATTATACACACCTAATTTCAAATCATCCCCCGCTGAAGAAGTTTTACTTCAAAAACAATGTTACGCAACGCGTTGTTCGACCCCCCTTCCCCCCTGTAACGCATCGTAAGGTCTTACAAGACCCCCCGCGTTGTTGTTGTTGTCGTAGCCATCTTTTCGTATTGTTGCTTCTGAATCCATTATCATTGACAACAAAATATTCTCTGGATTGAAAAAATATGCGTTGTTTTCGATAACCGGACGAATGACCAGCTGTACGTCTTCCGAAAGATGACGGATCCATTTAAAATATTTAAATACATGACGACTTCCATGAATGGCTTGTGGTTGACTTTTTACGAGAAACCAGAACAGGGCGTTTATTTTAACAACGAATTCTGTCAGTTTTTTTAATATTAAGGAAGGCTGCTGCTGTGTTACATAAAAGCGAAGAATTCCTGATGCGGTTGTCAACCATCGAGCTGTACTCATATTAGCGGGTTTCAAACTAGCTAATTCTTCATCGCACTCACCATAGTTGACGGCAAGTAACATACGGAACAAGTAAAGCTGGTCGTTTCATATATCCCAATCATCAATATTGTGTGGCATTTCACCCATGGCAATTGCTTCGAAATTTGGTGCAATAGGAAGATTTTGGCAATTCAGCAATCCTGTTCCGATATCTCCTGGCCAGATTCCTGGCCCTTGTTGCTTACCGAGGAATGTTTTCAATAGTTCTTTCAAAGGCAACTCGTTAAAATGAAAAAGGCGCACAAACCACTGCAATGGCCTATGTAAGCGCCGTTCCATGCGCTCAATGACTCCATTTTCGTACCCAGTGTTAACATTGGTTCCATCGCAACTGACAACAATTAAACTATCCAAATTGTAATCATTGTCGATCAAGAAATAAACTATTGCTTTTTGAATATCAACAGCAGTGACTTTCAGTTGGTGTTACATAGCCGATGAATTTCGAATGAGTTTCTTTTACTAATGTCACATAATTTTCATTTGCACATCTTGAAGTGACATCAATCTTGGTCCACATTGATCGATAAAAGACGCTTTGCTTGTTTCCGAAATTTTATCACCGGTGACGCACTGACATACATTTTTGCACTTGCACTTTAAAATTTCAAAATAATTATCAATACATGCTTCAGATGTAATAAATATTGAATCACATCGCGCATTGTTGGCAATTTGCTTTTTTCCAAATCATTTTTTTTTTATTTAATTCTCTGAATTCTTTTTCAATATTTGAAGAACACTTTTTCAAAGCTTGAACAATACTGATTAACAAGTGATAGTCTTAAACTCCTCTTTATGTACAAAAAACTTTTGCAATATAGCAAAATCTATTATCTGACCTAAAATTTATGGGAAAAATCCATCTTATATTCATTGAGAAACCCAATCCATTTAGTCCGTCGCACTATAATTAGGACATTGAATTCATCTATCAATCCTTAAGCCCAATTTCCATGTGATCTTATCTTATCTTATCAAATATCAGGGAGGACATCACATGCTATTAAGATAGCAAATGTATGCTATTCACTCTCGCATTCTCCAAGCGCATTTGGTTCTGTTCGCATGCTTTTTCTTTCTTACAAAAATTTGATTTGATATCCCTGATATGGGATAAGATAAGATCACATGGAAATTGTAATTTAGAAGCAGGTAACTCGCGGGTTGCTGTTACATTGGAGCGTATGTGATGACAACCTTAGTTTTAAGGACTAAGAATATGTAACTGCTACAAGCAGAACACGTTCGTTCTTATTTGATCAGTCTAGCGCCCATTAATTCTAAGTATTCATTAACACTTATTTTTCTTATTTTTATTTCAAAGCTTTTGATGAAATTTGGTACGGATAAAAATCAAATGAGATAACTACACGCTGGCAAAAAACAGATAAAATTTTTCAATTAAAAAATTTTAATTGAAATTATTTAAATAAAACTGTTTAAAACTACCATAAACGCAAGTTGATCTTCGAAGAAGTCGATTAGAAAGAACCATTGCATAGTCTTAGGACTTAAATTAAAGATGATTTTATTATTCCTATTAAATATTCGCACTGAAATTTTAGATTCGCTGTAACCTTTTCAATTTTCCTCAATAATTTGAGGATAAATTTAATGATTTGATACGGACTTTAATTTTATGATATGCCCTTGGCACGTTAGGGTGGTAAAAGCTGAGATAATGTATATGCACAACTAGTCGAAAAAAAATCTGAGACAAATTACTTCTATGAATGAAATGTAGTCCATGTTGACACATTTACAACGATGTACCATACTTGTTTATCGGACGGAGATATAAGAAAAAAACTAAATTGCATCGAACTGAGAGGCCGGAAAAAAAATTATTTCTTTTCCTTAAAAATATTTCAATATTAGCTTTCAAACTGGTGGAGGTCATACGAACTTTTTTATTTTGTTTTGATACTATCTAATGTCTACCCCATTTTCATTACGCATGCTAGAAATTCAACAATTATTGTATCGACTCTATATATCTTCAATATATCAATGAGCCACTCAATTGGTCCAACATGCCTCCTTCCGTTCACAAAGTTCAAATGGATGGAAGTGAAATCATACAAGAACTAGAAGTTAGAATTGCATAACTTGCTGATTTTTTCTGATCGTGTTATCAGCTAAATTCGAATAAAGCGAGATAAAAAATATA
Organism: Tricholauxania praeusta; assembly: GCA_949775025.1. NCBI lineage: Eukaryota > Metazoa > Arthropoda > Insecta > Diptera > Lauxaniidae > Tricholauxania > Tricholauxania praeusta. The sequence continues at coordinate 106,901,681 of OX459028.1, forward strand.
AGGAGTTATCATCAGAGGTTTAGTATTTATTTTACTATATTAGTTCTTAAAAAAAAGTTTGAGGTCGATTTGCGCGGAACAGGGATTAATTTTAGGACCATGATTTGTAAGGGAAATTTTTTTAAAATTTTCCGTAGATTACGATTATGCTATACCATTTTTGGTTTTTTTCCCACCCATATAAATTAACCCGCCCTACTGCACAATATTAAACAAAAATATTTTTTTTTTGTCAAACTTCTTATTTATTTATTGAACCAACTCGCTTGGAGACTAACAATAATCATACAAATCTTAAGAAACTAATAGAGCGTCGGACTTTTCCAAGCCATTGCTTAGAAATGTTGATTTTTTCAAATTCTGTTTTCAGTTGTGAAAGGAGTATCCATTATGCGTATAAATAATAGCTACAGAGGTGGTAAGTCTTGTCTCATCAATCGAAACGTATTCGATGTTAGGAGGAGATTCCTAGCCATTATGTTTGGATGATGCTGAAGTTTTTGTTGATACGATCGTTTTATGTTTTTCTGTATCTGCTTTACAAAAGGTATACCAAGGTCTTGGTGTATGTTTATAGGAGTACATATTATGCGTATAAATAATAGCTACAGAGGTGGTAAGTCTTGTCTCATCAATCGAAACGTATTCGATGTTAGGAGGAGATTCCTAGCCATTATGTTTGGATGATGCTGAAGTTTTTGTTGATACGATCGTTTTATGTTTTTCTGTATCTGCTTTACAAAAGGTATACCAAGATCTTGGTGTATGTTTATATTCTTGACATATCATGGTGCGTCGGAAATAGTTCGAAGTATTTTTGACTGAAACCTTTGCAATATTTCTATATTCGATAAACTTGCGTTGCCTGGATTCCGTGTGACCATATAGGTATAATAATAGCTTTGTACAAAAGAACTTTATATTCAAGGCTGAGTTTTTAATGTTTATGCAAAAGCCAATTAATGCTTGATGCTTTCAACTTCATTTGAACTTTTTTCCTTTCAATGTGACTTTTCCAAGTAAGGTGTCTGTCGAGGTAAGTATTCAACTTCAGTGCTCTGAGGTATTGCGGAGTTATTTAGGTAAACTGTGGGGCAAGTCTTTCTATTGAGTGTAAAAGTTACATGTGTACTATTTTGCTCGTTTATATTTATTCGCCAGTTTAAAAGCCATGTTTCAACTAGACGCATATGTTCTTCGAGGGTGTTTGACGCACTATGAGGGTCTGCGTGGCAAGACAAAACTGCAGTGTCATCAGCAAAAGTAGGTGTAAGCACAGAGTTGTTTGTTGGCAAGTCAGAAATGTAAATTAGGTAAAGAATTGGGCCAAGAACACTACCTTGTGGTACTCCACCAAAAATGTTTACGTCATCTTATATGTAATCGTTGCATTTTACCCTGAGCTTTCGTCTTGTAAAGTAGAACCCTAGTAAGGTATGGGTATTTTTAGGGAGTAATTTCTTTATCTTGTGTATAAGTTCATCGTACCACACCTTATCAGAAACACCTACATCAAGAAACACTGCTGAATAGTATATTTTTTCTTCATATGTCTTTCTAATTTGTGCTATTATCCTGTGAACTTGCTCTATACTTCCATGTTTTTTTGCGGAAACCAAATTGGTGCTGAGGTATTATGTTGAATTTGTTCATATGGGGCAAAATTTTCGAGAGCAGCAGATTTTCAAAAAGTGTTGAATTTGTTGGCAACAAGCTTATTGGCAGATATGATCAAACTTGTGTGGGATTTTTTCCAGGCTTAGAAATCATTGTGATTTGCGACATCTTCCAGCGTTTTGGGTAGTGGCCCAATCGAGTAATAGCGTTAAGAAGTATGGTAAGGTGTCTGACTGCACAGCAAGGTAATTCAATAAGCATATTAGCAGTTATAAGATCATGACCTGGTGCTTTCTTCTTGTTCAGTTGAGTTTTTATGAATGAATAAACGTCTTCAGTTGTGAAGCGCAACAAAATTTGTCTCATATTTTGCGTTTCTTGTAGTATTTCAAAGCTGTTACCCGGAAGATTCGGCTGAAATACAAGGTTAAGATGGTGAGCAAATGCTTGCCCTTTTTCTTCGTTACTTCTAACCTCGCGATCATTGCTTAGTCATATGGGAGAGTCTAGGTCAGTAGGGGTTTTTTCATACTTCTGATGGCCTTCCATAAAGAGTAGTTCAAAGACTAAGGTCCCTATTGCGGTTGTCGATTTACAATAGATAAACGCTTTTTTTCTATTAGCGATTTTGTTTGGTATTGTGTTTATCGATCACAATCGCTGGCTGCTCTATCATTTTGTTGTGATAGATAAGATTTTTTTATATTTTAGTAGAAATTTCATCACTTTTTAAATTTTTCACACAAAATATTTCAAACTGAATGAAACTAAACGGCTGTCTCAAGAAAAATAATAAGTAATATTTCAAGTCACAATGACGCAATTTTTTCTATTGAGTTTCGTAATACCAAAATGGTATCGTTTCTATGAAATGGATGGCTATCGATTTTATAGCAAATCGACAACCGAAATAGGGGCCTAAGGCTCAGCTTTTTAATGTTAGAGTCTCTACCTCTTTCAAACTCTTCTCGGAGGGCATTTCTCAATTGAAGTTTGGCTAAGGTTAGTTTATGTTTAAGTGTAGGTGACCTGACTTCTTGCCATAGTCGTCTGAGGCGTCTTTTTTCCTTCTCTAAACGTTCTATTTGTGAGGAGCTGAGGCGTGACTTTGTATGGATTGGTTGCACAGAAGTGGCATAAAGCACCTGATACAAGCATGTTGTTATATAATTGTATGGCTGATTCCAGCTTCTCCGAATCTTAAGACTTACATCATTACGAAGATGGCTACTGATGTATTTTTTGTATTTTACAGATCCACACATTTGTGCAGGACATAATGACAGGAGAATGATCAGAGCTTGCGTCAAAACATGATTTTGCTAAAATTTGCCTCTTATGGATTCCTTTTGTAATTACAAAATTCATAAGATCTGGAATCCTTTGAAGATCTGATGGCTAATAAGTTTGTTGACCAGTTTAGTCATAATCAAGTCCAATTTGGCGATATGTTAATGAAAGCCAGAGTACTTTGCCTTTTGGGTTGATAAGACGGGAACCTCAGTGATTATGCTTTGCATTATAGTCACCAGCAGCTAAGAATTTTGATCCTAGTGAATTAAAAAAGTGATCAAACTGGGCTGTCGTAATTTTATATCTTGGCGGACAATATACAGCTGAAACAGTTATTCTGTTGTCCCAACATTGCAAGCAAATTGAAGTAGCTTGCATGTAGTCCCTCTCGTATTGCTCAAATGCGTAGTGCTTTGTGTTTTAATTAGTATTCCTGTTCCTCCTCGCGCTTTACCATCTGGGTGACAGGTTTTGTAGAATCTATACCCTTCAATTTTAAAATTTATTTCAATTTATATTTATTTTTGAAACACATCTTACCCTTATGATGCTTTTCAGAAATAAGAAGAATATCAATTTCGTTGTTGTAAAGAAAATTTTTAATTTTTGATTCGTGTTGGCTTACGCCGTTTGCATTCCAATGACAAATTTTGATGGTATTCATTTCTTTCCAATCAGAAATTTTATAAGTTGATTTTTGTTACTCATCACCTCATGCATCATAGTCTGCATTGTTGTCATGAACTGGGCCATGCATTGCGTGAGCGTCATAAGCATGGTCTCAAGATTTTGAGAGCTACTTATGATATTTGCAGGCTTATCCTGACTAGATTTAAGTACGTTAGCGTAGGTCTGACCCGATATATTGGGCAAGTTGGTAGGCACTATGTTATTTGTAGAAGTCTGCATGACTTGGGTAGTTGGATTTCGAACTATTTCCTTACGTAAGTGCATTTTGTTTTTTAACTCAGCGTATACGGAGCATCCCCTATAGTTAGCTGTATGGTTACCTCCGCAATTATTGCATTTTTTTGTCGGTCGAAAATGCGGACGAAGGGTGAAAGACGCCACAAACAACACAAATAGTACGAAGAGTGCAATATGATTTGGTGTGGCCAAGCTCCTGCGATTTATTAGGTAGCGCAGATTATGAATCGGATGGACATAGTTTTTTCCCAATTTTCGTGCACCTGGTTAAGGTTCCACACGAAAAAGCGGCTGGGGGTTTTTATTTTTATTCATGATGTTTAAAATTGATTTAAGGTTAAATCCGGCATGAATTAGAGCTTCTTTGATTTCATTTTGTTCCACATCGGGTTCAATGCCTTTTATTATAACAGTTAGACCTTTACTGCTTTTAAGCAGGTAGGTATAATAGCTTTTATTATTTTTATTCAGGTAAGAAGCAATTGTGCTATAATTTTTTTCTGCATAAATTTGTATTTTGGTTTCGGAAACTGTAGAAATATGTATATAAGTCACCATGTATAACTAACGGTGAGCTATGCTAACCGTATAACCATATCACTAAGCAGTTTACTTAAGTTACACATAAACATACATTATATGTAGAAAAATATAGAATTCAGTTATTCAATAAAGAACACTCAAGTCAAACAGTTGTCACAATCATATTACATGGAGCAGTAGGTAAAAAAAAGTAAAAACACAATTATATCAAAAATGTGAAAAAAAGTAAATGGGCATAGTGAAGCGAAATACAAGTGTTTTATCAAGTAATAAGTCTCGTGGAAGACCGCCTAAGACTGTTAATAATAATAATAATAGAGTTTAGCTACTACAGCTATTATAGCCTTTTTAGCTATTTAGTATTGAAGCTTTATACCAAGTAAAAAGCTTATTTAATAAAAAATGGAATAGAAAAAATTATCATGCACATTAATTTGTTATTTATTTTATAATTTTTTCTTAGCTTTTTCGCACTTTCTCAACATACCCACTCACACCATGTAAAAATAGACATATAGGCGCATATTCATAGTCATATTTAGCATCAGCTTAAGTTAGAACTTTATTTTAGCACTAACTAAGTCATTCATAGTCGATTTAGCATCGGCTTTTCTGCTTAGTTATAACTAAAAAAATAGTTTCAGCTGAAGTTGATATTAAGTCGATATCAAAAAAGAAAATATGGAGAAAATTCATTCATTTCATATCAGAAAATTCAATTTTGATAATTTTGAGGATTATAAGTTGTTTTTATTTGGCGTGTTAAAAAAAATATACATGCATATATGATTTTAGAAAAAAAAGCATTTTTACTGACGAGAATCGACCCCACGCACTGTTTGTTATTTTAATAAATTAAAAATTGAAAAGTCTAAATTTGACAAGCTTACCACAAAAGCTTTTGTGTGGGAAATTCAAAAGCTTTAACTGAAATACTTTCGTGCTAGAATACCTAAAGTCTTACAAAATATTTTCGTATGACTTTTAGCTGTCTTTGCCAGAATAGCGCTGTAAATTGATATCAAAACGTAAAAAAAAAATTAAGAAGAAAATACTATATGAAGCAAATTCAACGCGATTTTGATATTTTTGAAGATTTTGATATTTTGGACAATATTTTCTTATCGAGGAAGACTAAGTCTTACAAAGAACGCATTGACCCATTTCAAATGGACGATGGCGATTTCTACGCTCGATACAGGTTCGATAAAGACACAGTCAAATTCATTATTGAAATTTTAGAAATTTTATTAATGAAGCGCAAAACAATAGTGGACTGCCTGTTTCTAAGGATTTGCAAGTGCTATGCACCCTACGTTTTTTGGGGCGTAATGTCCACCAAAGCTGACGGTTCTTTTGTAACCTGCCGCCTCCATGTTGCGATTAATATTGCGCCAGGCTTCTTTCTTCTTAACAATCATGCTCATTTCGTTTAGTTTACTGTTCCCTACCGCCACATGTTTCGAAACTAGCTCCCGAAACATAATTTTTTCCTCCTGAGACCAAAATTTTATTCTGATGAGAATCGAACACACGCACTTTGAGCTATAAGTCCACAGTCCTAACCATTTCGTCACGCTGCCTTGTAAAATCCAGTTTTTTATTACTCTTTCTGTTAATTTATTAGTGTAAAATTAAAAAGTCAAAATTTATAATGGCAGGTCACTTTAGAAACCGGAAGGGTAAAAAAAAATTATATATATTCATATACATACTATATGTTAAAAAAAAAAAAAAACATGTTAACTGACGAGATTCGAACCCACGTCCTGAGTGCTATGAGTTCACAGTCCTAACCATTGCACCACGGTGCCTTGTGTGCAAAAATTTTTATTACTCTCTTTGTTATTTAACTAACTTGAAATTAAAAAGTCAACATTTGACAAGTTTACCACGAAAGCTTTTGTGTGGTGAATTCATTAGCTATGCCAGTTAGTCAATACTAAAAAATCGACTATGAATAGAAAACAATTTTTAGTCATGACCAAATTTATTTTGAGCTTAGTTTGAGTTTAGTTAATTTCAACTTTAAAATACGACTATGAATATGCGCCATAGATATTAAAATAATTATATGTATAAATTTACGTGGTCCAAGGCATAAATGTTAAAAAAAATTTACCCAGCATGCTGTGGGGCTCGGACAACACAAACAAAAAAATTCACACCACCATTAAGCTACAAATTTAGCTACAGTTAGTTTTCAGTCTAAGCTTGAGTTGACCTTTTGACAAGCTAATGTTATAAACTTCGCAATTATTAATAAGAGTTGTCATGCGATTAAAAGGAGCTGTAGCCATATAATTAGTTCTACTAACCGGTTGGTAAAATAACTGATAAGAGTTACGAGTACTCCTCCGATTACTATTAAAATGTATATAGTTAAGAAGCTCTGGTGCAGCAAGAGACCCAGTTACAAGTTGATGCAGATAAAGTATATCCGCAATATTTCTACGCGAGCTCAAAGACTGCATATGTAATAACTTTAAACGATCCTCATAAGGAGGAAGGTTTAAAGGGTCAATCCAATTTAAGCCATTGAGAGCAAAACGAATAAAATTTTTTTGAATTCTTTCAATTCTATTTATATGAATATTATAAAATGGTGACCATACTTGGCAGGCGTACTCTAAGTGAGGGCGCACTATTGTATTATATAAAGTCACCGTTACTAAAGGGCTATTAAATTCTTTTGCCCACCTCTTAATAAAGCCAAGCAGAGATGAGGATTTTTAATAAATTTGATTAATATGCTCATTAAAAGTCAACTTAGTATCAAAATATATACCTACGTCTTTGACTACATCGACACGACAAATATTTTTATCTTTTAATTTATAATCAAATTCCACAATAGTTTTCTTCCTGGTAAAAATCATAGCTTGGCATTTATCAGGATTAAGATGTAAGTTATTCTTAGAACACCAAACTTCAAAGGATTTCAAGTCAGACTGAAGTGGAATAGTGTCACCAACCCCCTTTACGTTCCTGTAAATTTTCATGTCATCTGCATATACTAACAGATGGGAGTTTTTAATAACATGTGTAACGTCATTAATTGCTAAAATGAACAGGAGCGGCCCCAGGTGGCTTCCTTGTGGAACACCTGATGTCGCGCTAAATGGGGAGGAAAACACTCTCCTAAATTTTATTTGATACGAGCGATCAGATAAATAAGATTCAATCCAGCTGACAAAACTTAAGGGAAATCCAAGCTTCTTTAACTTAAACAAAATCAAATTATGTGGTAATTTGTCAAATGCTTTACTGAAATCAGTGTAGACGCAGTCAACTTGCCCACCAGAGTCTAAAGAGCTTAATGCAAAAGAAGTGAAATCAAGGAGGTTAAAAACTGTAGATCTGCCATTAACAAAACCATGCTGACGAGTTGTTATGACTTCACCACAGCACTTCTTAACCTGATCGTATATAATATGTTCAAAAATTTTCGGTATTGATGATAACTTAGCCACGGGCCTGTAGTTTGAAACATAATTTTTACACCCTTTCTTGAAAATGGGGCTAATGTATGCATTTTTCCAAAATTTAGGAAAATAGCTTTCTTGAATTGATCTATTAAATAAAATACTGAGGGGCTGACTCAGCACAGAGCTGCAGTTTACTAAAACTGTCGCAGGAATACCATCCGGCCCGGAGTTGAAGTCTTCATCAACAGATGAAATATATTTCTCTATGAGGTCAGGAGAGAAAGATATCTCATTAATCGAAACTAAAGGGTCGTTATCCATATATTCAAAATAGTTGATTTCAGGGCTAAATAAATCCGTAGAAAACGATTCATCAAACAAATTTGCAAACAACCTGGCTATAACTTGTGGGTCGCTAGTGAGCCCATCAACTGTTTTAAACTCAGATGGAAACCCGTCAGATTTTTTTTAGAATTAATAAAACCCCAAAAATTCTTGGGGTCATGAAGAATATTCAACCTAATTTTATTCAAATATTCAGAATAAACCAAAGCTGACATATCTTTAAATTCAAGAAACAGTCGCTGATAAGCAACAAGGTCATTACGGTCCTGGCAACAAACGTATTTATTCCATGCCCTATTACGGCCATTGCGAACTTTTTTCAAATCCTTTGTATACCAGGGGTACGAGGAATTATTAACGTACTTCTTTGTATATGGAACCGACAATGCTATGGCAGAAAAAAGTTCACCATAGAAAAATTTAATGCAATCATCAAATGTATTGTTATTAAAAAAAATGAGTAAGTCGTCTAATTTATTTCTTAAATTTTCATTCAATTTTAAAAAGTCAGCTTTCTTAAAATTGAATTCGTAAATATTAATGGATGAACATGCATTAGTCAAATTTTCATTGTCAGATTGGTACACAATACTCAAAGGTGGATGATAGGAATCTACCGTAGACAGAGCATGGATAGCATTTCTCACAACAACATTGCTCCTATTTGTAGCCAAGACTAAGTCAAGTTGTCGTCCATGGCAATTAGTTATACAACTTACTTGTTGTAAATTTGAAAGTATTTCGTCAACAAAAATTTGTTGCTGTCGAGTTTTTGGACAAGATGCATAAAAATATGTACCATCGTCCGAAGGAGTCCATTTTAGGTTAGGCAGATTAAAGTCACCTAACAACAAAATGTCGTCATTAGTGTCTAGTTCATTAATAATATATTCTACGGCCATCGAAAGACATTCGTAGACATCTGCGCTACTATTTGGAGGAACATAAGTGTTAAGAATGTATAAATTAGAGTTACAATGTGTAACCTTAACACATAATTGTTCAATATTAGATGCACAGGCAATTTCAACTAATGAACTGGTTAAATGATTTTTTTATAGCTATTAAGACGCCTCCACCAACAGAAGAAAGATCTTCCAAGTGTCTGTCTCTTCTAAAAACATGGAAACTATTATCAAACAGTTCCATATTGAGAAAGCTGTTGTTTAACCAAGTTTCGGTAAACACGATAATATCCTCAGAGAAATTCTGAGTTGATAAAAAGATATCTTGCGTCTTGGAACGCAAACCCCTTACATTTTGATAGTAAAGGGATAGCCGTTTCAGTTTTTTGAATTGGAACGTGCAGTTTTATCATTTTTTTTCGATTTAAATTCTGAAATATAGATATTATCCACCCATGCTTTAGATTTAAGAATGGCAGAAACATGAGAAGATGCCACTGTTATTTTAAAAGACGCATGAGTTGGTTTATTACCGAGTTTCCTGCAAGAAACGAAAGCGTCGGCAGGAATAATTTGATTTTGTCTGATAAAATTTTTAACGCTGTCAGAGGTAGTGTTGGAATGAAGTCGTGAAATAAAAATCGATTTCAACCTTGGTAATGCCTGCAGGGAAACCGGAGGCACAGAGCTATCAATCGCAACATCCACCCGCGGATTAGCCGAAATTGACAGAGGATTATTTATAGTGGAGGAAGGAGATGGAAGATTGCTACTAGAGATTATAGCGGGAAAATTGGGAGTGGGTGAAGAGGTATTTAGAGAGCAATCCACGGGAGTTTTGTCACGACTGACGGCCGCACCGCCCACCCTCCCCACATTACCCAGATTTTTATTTAATTTCTTATTTAATTTCTTATTAGACTTTCTTTTCTTTTTTAAAGAAATAGCTTGTTTAGGTAAAGTGGAGATCGAAGGAGTGGAAGCAAAAACCATAGTAGCCTCGGTAATAGTTTTATTTTGCAAACTAACATCCGGTGAAGTAGCCTCATTAAGGCTTTTTTCAATTTGGGGATAATAGTTAAGAATATCTCTGAAATTATTATTCAGATTGTTAAGATTTTCCCCAAAATGCTTAATTTTTTCGTAAAAGACCGACGGGGAAAGGGGTCTGCAAGATGGACAGTACCATTGCAGGCCCGAATGGACAGAGCATAATAAATCAGTAATAGATTTTGCTAAGTTTACACAAGAGGCATGAAACACCTGTTCACAGGGACCTGAACAGGAAAACATAGAATTCAATATATTTTGGCTTTTGCACTGATCTCTTAGAGAGCAAGCTAACAAATTTTCAGAGGAAAAATAATCCATCTTGAAATCTTAAAAAAAAAGAAAGCAATTTAAAATATTTTTAGAGCAGTGCAAAAAGGTTAAAAATCAAGCAAAAAATTCACCCGCTAAGCAGCAACAACAAACACAACAGAGTTTAAAGTCTAGCTTTGTATACGAACAAAGCACAAAAGCGAATCAAAAACAAAACTGTTGCACTGCTTTCACTGATTTATTTTGCTTGCAGAAAGTAAGTTAATATTAACATGTATGTATGTTTGTGTGTAACGCAAAATAAACAAAAACACAAAATTAAAGCAAAATTATTAATATAATCATGCAATTTTTCAGAAACGACACTAAATTCAACACAAAATTTATTAATTATTAACTAAGCAAAAAATTATTAGAAAATAATAATAACAAAATCACAATACACTTAAAAACACTACCGACATATATATAAAGAAAGAAACATGGATTACGTTAAAAAAGTAGATGAATTGAAATTAAGTGGAAATCTTTCTGAAAATTGGCGAATTTTCTGGCAAAATTTTTGCTATAGCACTAGAGTTGGAAAAGAAATCAGATGCAGTGAAGGTGGCTATATTTTTGAACGCGATTGGATCAGAAGCTGTAGAAGTATTTAATTCTTTAAACCTCAGTGAGGCAGCTAGAGCAAAGTATGAAAATGTCACCAAAGCATTTGAAGAATTCTGTAAGCCGAAATGCAATGAAGTGTATGAAAGTTTTGTGTTCCACAGCCGATACCAAAACGATGGTGAACCCTTTGACAATTTTTTAATGGATATTAAAAAGATGGTGCGTAGGTGTGCCTTTGAAAACGATAATCGTATGATTCGTGATAGAATCGTGTTGGGAACGAGTGATAAGCAATTGCAGAAGAAGTTACTGGACACGGTGAATTTAACGATGGAGATAGCGATTGATTTGGCAAGATCAGCCGAAGTTACGATTCAACAAATGGCAAATACGCAAGGTGGTGATGCAATGGTGGATTTAGTACGTAAAAAGGCGGCAAATTTAGAAAAGGAACATTCCTATAGTTATAATAGAAACCAAAAACAACTTAAGGAGGCGATAGGGTTTTGGCGTTACATTTTAGGCATAAGTTTAAAAATGTTTTGTAGTGACATGGTAAAAGTAAATTTATTTATTTAAAAAGCATATAAAAGCTCAATATTTAAGGAGTATTCTGTGAAAATTTCATTAAAAAATATTGCAAAATAAGCCATTGACAGCAAATTTCCGCGGACGCTTAAAAAAAAAGGTGGTTTGCGGTGGACAACTTATCTTTATCATCTGAAAAAAAAAAACAAAACAATTTGGTTAGCTTACAAGTTTTCAAGGTATTGACGAAGGTTTTTTTTTCTTTGACGATTTTAAAGATTTTGGCATACTTTTTAAGCCAAAAAACGAATTTTTTTAAAAAAAAAGACAAAAATCAGTGTATTTATTATTACAGAACTAGTTGTAATGCAAAAATAAAACCCTTCGTCATTACCTAGTTTTATATGTATTTAAAGAGTGTGTCAAATTTCAAGAGAATCGGTCAAGTAGTTTTTGAGAAAAAGTGTCCACCGACAAAATGCATACTGAAGGGAAATGCCCAGCATATGGAAAAATTTGTAACAACTGCAAAGAGAAAAATAATTTTTCGGGGGTTTGCAAAAAGAAATTAGTTGGCGAGTTAAAATTAGGAATTACAAATTCAAGTTTTTCTTGAATTTTGTACCTAGATTCAATTGAAAACCATTGTGGCTTAAAAATGTGGTATAAGGAAAATGAAATTCAAGGAATTTTTATTAAATTTGATGGTAAATATTTTGCCTAGTAGTTTTATAAAAAATTATCAAAATATTAAAATTGGAAAAAACTCTGAAAATTTAATTACATGCAATGGCACTGCGATTAAAAATTTAGGTATTGTACGTTTGAAGTGTAATATTAAAAATGAACTAAATTATTTGGAATTTTATATTGTAAGTGATGAATGTATTGTTGATGCGTTGATTTAGGATTTATAAAACGAATCGATACTATAAACATAAGAACCAAGGAAGACTTAAAGTTTAAATACAATCATCTATTCAATGGTGTAGGTTGCTTTAAAGAAAATGTTGCAATCGAATTGAAAGATAATGTTTCACCATGTGCAAAACCAGCGTCTCGGATACCTTTGGCATTAAGGGAACCTCTGAAAAGGAAACTAGAAAATTTATGCAAAATGGGTGCAATAGTAAGGTCTGAAAATCGAAGTGAATGGATTTCAAACATTGTACTTGTTGAAATCCCAAACAAAAAATTAAGAATTTGTATCAATCCAAAAGATCTTAATATGGCTATAAAAGATAACTTTTATGAAATTCCGACACTTGAGCAAATTAAAACTAAATTGATAAATAAAAGAATTTTTTCGGTTTTTGACTTAAAGGATGGGTTTTAGCAAATAGCCTTAAATGAAAAATTAAAACAGTTGTGCACATTTAGTACACCGTTTGGTTGCTATAGATTTAAGCGCTTACCTTTTGTTATAAAGATAGCATCAGAAGCATTTCAGAAAATAAATGAAGAAAACTTTGCAGATATTAAAAATGTGATGGTTTATATTGACGACATTCTTATTGCTGCAGAAAATGAAGAGGACCATGATAGAAATCTTAAGTAAGTAATGCAAAGAGTATCGGAAAAGAATGTTAGGTTTAATTTTGATAAAATTCAATGCAAAATGAATAGGACGTGATAAGAATAGATTAAAAGGGATTAAGGATTTGGGTGCACCAAAATGCAAAAATGATTTGCAAAGACTTATGGGTTTCATAAATTATTTGCGAGAATATATACCCAATCTTTCAGATATGAGTATTCTAATAAGGGAATTGATGAAAAATTCAGTATTGTTTGAATGGTTGCCAGTTCATGAAAAGTGTCTGGATAACATTAAAAATTTGATTTTAAATGCACCTTTGTTAAAGCCATTTAATGGCAATGAGAAAATAGTCTTGCAAACTGATGCATCAAAAGATGGCTTGGGATGTACGTTATTACAAAATAGACGACCAGTTTGCTTTGCTTCTCGAAGTTTGACAGATACGGAAAAACGATGTGCACAAATTGAGAAGGAAATGGTAGGTGCCGTATTCGCATGTCGAAAATTCCATAATTATGCTTATGGACGAACATTTGAAGTGATGACGGATCATAAACCACTTTTAGGTATTATGAAAAAAGACTACAACAAAATTCCTTCTGCGAAATTGCAACGAATGAAACTCAAACTCAATTAATGTTCACTTGTTTACCAGGAAAGTATTTATATTTAGCCGATTGGCTATCCCGTAGTTACACTAAAACTACAGAAGAAGATGAGATTATAGGATTAGATGAAATGGTACACACAATTAATGTTAGCGATGAAAAAAGAATGCTATTTAAGCAGGATACAAAGAAAAATGAGCTTTTACGAGAAATTTTAGATTATTGCAAAAATGGTTGGCCATTTATATAAGATTCTTATCTAAATTTAGGAAGAATTTGTTCGTGGAGGATGATTTAATATTTTTCGATGATAAAATTTTCGTACCCTTAGCTCTTCGTGAAAAAGTTCTTACAAATCTTCATAAGTCACATTTGGGCATAGAAAAAACTAAAAGTAGAGCAAAACAACTTTTGTACTGGCCAAACATGAACCAGGATATTGAATCTATGGTTGTTAAATGCAGTATCTGTCAAAAACATAGATCTGCCAATATTAAAGAACCACTCGTAAATCATGAGATACGAAAAGCTCCATACGAGAAAATTGGTATGGATCTAATGGAGGCAATGGGGAAAAATTTTTTAGTAATAGGAGATAACTTTTCAAAATATTTAGATACTGTGCCGTAAGAAAGAAAAACAGCTCAAGCGATTTATGAAAGCTTGAAATAATATTTTCAATTCATGGGCATCCATTAGAAATCATAGCGGAAATGAGCAAAAACAATATACATTAAAGTAACAACATCAAGTCCAAGGTATCCAAAATCTAAAGGATTCGCAGAGCGAATGGTCCAAGTTGCCAAAAAAATAGTGCAAAAATGTAATGCAGAGAAAAGTAACATGTCGCATGCATTACTGGAATATAGAAATACCCCAATTAAAAACTCAGAGTTTTCACCAGTACAGCTACTAAAGAGTAGGCAAACAAGAACATTGCTTCCTGGTAAAAAAAAAATTTTTACAAAGAAATAAAGTTTTACCCGTTTTGAGCAACAATAATAAAAATTATTATGACCAAAATGCAAAGTCTAAGCCAGACTTTGAAAAAGGAGAAAAAGTGTGGGTAAAAGAAGAAAAATATTGGTTTCCAGCGAAAGTTTTAGAGAGGAATGATATGAGGAGAGAGAGGAATTATATGAAAGGCATCTTTTCCAATTAGAGAAACCAAATTACAAACAAGTGCATTAGAACTGCGTTCACGTAAGTAAATGGAGGGAGGCTTAAGAGTTTTATTGTTTGAGTTGTTCATGTTGTCGTTATCAAGCAAAGAATATCGATTTTGGCTAAGTGGGTTGTTAGAAAATTGTTCGCTTTTGCTTATTTTATATATCTTTCTCGAGTTATTTGCGTTAACCTTTGATGGGCTTAGCTTTCGCTTGATTTTAATATAGCGATCCATTGCAGTCTGGATTGCTGCAGTTACAACCTTGTTGGAGTTAATATCGGTGGTGTAGGCCTTTTTTGACAAGAAGTATTAGAAGTATTTGAAAATTTTATACTAGCGGTTGTGGCATAATTTTCCTGATGGGGTGTTGGATTTGGCATAGGTGACACAGTTTTCTGCTGGGGATCAAAGGAGAGCCACATTGTACACTCCATGGTGACTTAGCATAGAGAGGACCCGCTTGATTAGATGCAGCTGATTCTTGGGTAATTTTTACCATGTTTTGATGTGTGTGTGTTTTTGCGCGTGACCGATCGGTTGAGCAATGGGTAGGCGACACTTTGGTGTCGGTATGCGCGCTTGCTTGTATTTTAGAACTTTGGCTATCCGATTTACCGAGAGAGCAATTTATTTAATTTTTTTCACACTCCCTATTTTTTTTAGACTCGGCACTGACCGATGAGTCTTTTTTTTCGGATGGAGGTGAGCGCTCATCCGGCATTTCTTTGCACTTGCTGATTCTTGTGCGATAAAATAACAAATCTTTTTATTTCTTTTTTTTTGCCACTAAGGGCAGAGAACTTGCCGTCTGTAACTCGAACTTCACTTAAGATTTTTATGTACGTCTCTGTCGCAATTTATTAAACTTTTAAGTTCACTTTTGCACTGTATATATCGAATTTATACGCGGAGCTATTTTAAACACAGCTCGACACGGAGAGTGAGCAAACTAAAAAAAAAAATGATGTCATAGCACAGTGCAAACCAGAAAATGGTGTTTACGAACTGAAGGGAATCCAATCAAAATGCTTGTTATCAAAACAAACAAATAACAACGCAATGCTATGGCACAGGCGACTTGGACACATAAATTTTCAAAGCTTAAAGAAAATGCGTGACGGCGCTATTTCTGGTATCGATTTCAATTACAACGATCATGAAATAAAACATTGTCAGATATGTACATATGTCCCAAAGGTAAACAAACAAGAATTCCGTGTAAACAAATTAACTCATAAGCAACAAAGATACTTGATCTAATACATTCTGATCTATGTGGACTTATGGAAACGCAATCTATAGGACACACCAAATATGTATTAATAGTCATAAATAATTTCTCCAGAATATTATTCGCTTACTTTCTCAAGTCAAAATCAGAAGTTTTCAATAACTTTAAAAATTTTAAAACATATATTGAACGCCAAACTGGATCTAAAATCAAAACAATACGGAAGGGCAATGGTGGTGAACATTGTTCAATTGAATTCGACAAATACTGTAAAGGGAATGGGATCTAGCAAGAATTAAGTTATGTATATACTCCTCAGCAGAATGGAATTGCCGAAAGAATGAAGCGAAGCTTATCTGAAAAAGCTAAATGTCTCCTGCTTGATGCAAATCTTCAAAAATTTTATTGGGCAGAAGCAACAAATATGGCAGCCAACTTAATCAACAAAAGTGTTTGTTCGTCGCATGGAAAAATTCCTGATGAAATATTCTATAAAAAAAAAGCAGACATATCTAACCTAAAATTGTTTGGTTGTGAATTGTGGTTCGCATAAATAAAGCAAAACGCAAAAAATGGGATCCTAAATCCAGAAGATGTTTTTCGTGCGTTATGATGACATAAAAGGTTTTCGCTGTATTGATCCAATAACAAAGAAACTGGTTATAAGTCGATATGTAATACTCTACGAAAAATCACAACCGATGTCGACCTTAACAATCTGTAACGACGAAGTGAGAGAAATAAAGAGAAGTGATGAAGCCAGATTTGAAGAAGTTAGCATAAAACCTGATGAATCAAACGAAGACATACGAAGTGTTGCGGAAGATGACACCATGATAGAATCACCAAATCAAACCGAAAATGATCGAGACTGATCAATTGACTGATGATTGTTCCTGAACAAAGTATTACTGAATCTGAAGAAGAAAGAAGAGTCACACGATCTAAAGCCAAGGTATCTGTACCATCTTTTCAATTTAATGCCTTTGCATTTCTTTCACAGCCATTAACAGTATCAGAAGCTATAAATGGTAAAAAAGCGAAAGAATGGGAAAATGCAATGAATGAAGAAGTGGAATCGCATAAATCAAATAACACCTGGTCGTTGGAGAAACTACCAGATGGAAGAAAGCCTATAAAAGCAAATTGGGTCTTTAAAGTAAAACAACATGAGGTCAGTAAAGCTGTAAAATATAAAGCAAGACTTGTTGCAAAAGGCTGTGTACAAAAATACGGCATCGATTATTATGAAACATTCTCGCCGGTGGTAAGATACACATCAATAAGGTTTTTAGTGGCTTCAGCAGTAAAAAACTGCTATAAATCCATTAAATAGATTGGAAATAGTGACTGCGTTTCTTCAAGGTGATCTCAAAGAAACATTATACATACATGGAACAACCAGAAGGTTACAATGATGGTAAGTTAAACAAAGTTGTTTACGGACTGAAACAAGCCGAAAGACAGTGGAACCTAAAGATTGATTCAGCATTAAAAGAATTCAGGTTACAAAGGTGTAAAACTGATCCATGCAATTACTCTGTTAAAAAATTGAATCTGATAAGTGTAATATAACCCATATAATTATCGTAATAACCTGAAAAATTAATGCGGCATCTTAACAAAAAATTCAAAATGAAAGATTTGGGATCTGCTCAAAATTGTCTTCGAATACGTATCACGCAGAGCAAAAATTGCGACGAAATTACACTAGATCAATCGTCATATATAAATGAAATTCTTGAACGTGTTGGTATGCAGGATTGTAAATCAGTGGGAACACCATGTGAAGTAAGTCAAAAATTGACTGAAAAATGCATCACTGAGAGAAATGATCTGACAGTGAAAATACCATACCAAGAAGCTGTAGGCAGCCTTTTATATTTAACACAAGCCGGTAAGCCGGTTTAACTTAAAACACTCAGAAGAGCATTGGCAAGATCTGAAAATAATATTTTGATATTTAAAAGTCACAATTGATTTCAAACTATGCTATCGAAAAGCTGATGATGTCAACTTGGCAGCATTTAGTGACGCTGATTGAGTAACAGAAATCGACGGCAGAAGATCGTGTTGCGGCTATGTACTAAAAATGTCCAATGGTGCTATAAGTCAATGCAGCAAAAGGCAACCAATTGTTGCTTTATCAAGCACAGAAACAGTGTTCATCACATTGTCTTCAACAGTACGAGAAATAATATGGATGAAAATGTTAGCAAAAGAACTTGATAAAAACTTGGTTGAAACTACTAAAGTTTTTTGGGACAATCAAAGTACTATCAAATTAAGATCCAGCGAAGCATACAGACCAAGGACGAAACACATTGATATCAGATATCACCATATACGTGAAAAAATCGATGATGGTTCAATCAAATTTGAGTTTCTTGGCACTCAACAAATGGCAGCTGATTTGTTAACAAAAGCAGTCAGCAAAAAACAAAATTTTGCGCTGAACAAATGGGCTTAAGCTCATAATAAAATAAGACAATAATTAACAATAATAACAATTATTGTTTTATTTACATCCAATATCATACAACATGGGAGGCTGGTTTTCATCGGAGCAGCAGAAATCCGACAACAACGGAGAAGTACAGAACAATATCAATATAAGAGAACCTGTTCCAATACATAACCAAGAAATCCTGATTATATTAGGGATTATTTGTATTCTAAAAATAATAGAATTTCTATATTTTTTTATATAGATTGCATTATCGTAAAGTTAAAAAAAGTATCAAACTTAAAGAGTATAAAACACTGTAAAATAAAATCTTACTAAAATTCAAAACAAAAAAAAAAAAGAAAGGGAAAAACTTCAAAGGTATTGTAAAAAAATTTTATTTAAAATATGAATAATAATTTTGTAAACAATAAGTGAAGGTGTTGAAAATATGTATTTGTATTCCCCAAGTATGATGAGCTCTCATATAAATTTGATGAAAAATGTCATTTGTAGACTCCACTAAAGGTAAAAAATACTATATGGGTCATTCCATCTATAATTTGCCTATTTTTACCCTGAGGTGTTTTAAATTGACTGAAAATTTTTTGAGTGATTGAGCCATTACGTAGAAGATAGAAAAACTGAGATCAAATTTTTTCGACCAATGGTTTTGATAAAAAAGTTAATTTCTTAACTCTGTTCAAAACCGCTCGTAAATAACGCAAAAACATTCATTGAGGAATATAAGCAAACAAACACAATTCAAATTCGCTTTCATATTATTTTTAGGTAGCTGTGTACTAGTAGATGACAAAAAAACTGCAGGTCTGGAAAATCTAACGCCTAAAAGTTATATATATGCTGAAAGATAAAAAATTGACGTTTTAATTTGACATCAATTTCTCGAATACTCCAAAATCGATTTCAGCTTTTTTAGACTCAAAATGCTTAAAACATATAGGGGTCGTTCCATCTATAATTTGCTTTTTTTACCCTGACGTGTTTTAAATTGGCTGAAAGTTTTTTGAGTGGTTAAGGCATTATCTAATATATTGAAAAATATTATATCAAACTTTTTCAATCAATAGTTTTGATAAAAAAATTAATTTCTTAACCCTGTTCAGAGCCGCTCGTAAATAACACAAAAACTTGAATGATAAATATAAACAAACAAACACAATTCAAATACGCTTTCATATTATTTTTAGGTAGCTGTGTACTAGTAGATGACAAAAAAACTGCAAGTTTGGAAAAATTAACGCCTAAGCGTTATATATACACTGAAAGAAAACAAAATTTACGTTTCAGGAAAACATCGATTTCTCAAATACTCCAAAATCGATTTCAGTTTTTTTAGGCTCAAAATATTCAGAACATATAGGAGTACCATCCTTTTAACTTTCGTTTATGTTTTTGCACCCTATTTGATTTGACAAGCATTTTAGTGAAGATTTATGAAACTTAAAAATTAAATTTGGGTATTCCATTAATACTTGTGTTAATTTTTCGAGGTTTTTTTGTAAATTTTATAATTTTTTTAGACTTTCGAAATCTTCAGCTTTTTTCAATTTTTAAAATTTTTTCAATTTTTTTAAGTTTTCTATTTTTTTGAAAATTTCAAAAATTTAAGAAATATTTAAAATTTTAAAAATTGAACAATTTCAAAAATTGGCATTGATTGAAAAAAGATGAGTTTCTCAAAATGTTCAAAACATATAGGAGTACCATTCCTGAAAGTTTAATTTATGGTTTTGCACCCTATTTGATTTGACAAGCATTTTAGTAAAGATAGATGAAACTTAAAAATAAAATTTGGATCTTCCATTGATTGAAATTTTAAAAATGGAAAATTTCAAAAACTGGCATAAATTGAAAATAGTTAAGTTTTACATTTTAAGCCAATTTTTTCATTTTTAATATTTCTTAAATTTTTGAAATTTTCAAAAAAATAGAAACTTAAAAAAATTTAAAAACTTTTAGAAATTGAAAAAAGCTGAAGATTTCGAAACTTTGAAAATATTATATAAATTACAAAAAAATATCGAAAAATTGACAAAAGTATCAATGGTAGATCCAAATTTTATCTCTAAGTTTCATCAATCTTTACTAAAATGCTTGTCAAATCAAATAGGGTGCAAAACCATAAATGAAACTTTCAGGGATGGTACTCGTATATGTTTTGAACATTTTGAGAAACTCAGCTTTTTTCAATCTATGCCAATTTTTCTATTTTTAAAATTTTAAATATTTCTTAAATTTTTGAAATTTTCAAAAAAATAGAAAACTAAAACAATTGAAAAACTTTTAAAAATTGAAAAAAGCTGAAGATTTCGAAAGTCTGAAAAAATTATAAAAATTACAAAAAACTTCGAAAAATTAACACAAGTATCAATGGAATACCCAAATTTTATTTTTAAGTTTCATAAATCTTCACTAAAATGCTTGTCAAATCAAATAGGGTGCAAAAACATGAACGAAAGTTTAAAAGATGGTACTCCTATATGTTTTGAACATTTCGAGCTTAAAACAACTGAAATCGATTTTGGAGTATTTGAGAAATCGATGTTTTCCTGAAACGTATTTTTTTTTTCTTTCAGTGTATATATAACGCTTAGGCGTTAATTTTTCCAGAATTGGATTTTTTTTTGTTATCTACTAGTACACAGCTACCTAAAAATAATATGAAAGCTAACTTGAATTGTGTTTGTTTGTTAATATTCATCATTTAAGTTTTTGTGTTATTTACGAGCGGCTCTGAACAGAGGTAAGAAATTAATTTTTTCATCAAAACTAATGGTCTGTTGTTATGTTGAAATTATCCTTTCGAGGGATAATACCAAGTTGAAAGCTGTATCTGTAAAGAATTTAATTAATGTTTTATATTGGGGAGGATACTTACCAGTATTTCCCTTTTGATTCTTCCTAAAATTCTTCACGTAAATAAAACAAGTACTTTACTTTTTCTACTTAGAACAAACTCTGATCTTTATTAAAAATCTTAAATAACTTAACACCTCTTATGATGCTAATTACAAAAACAAAAAACATTATAAAATAATTACTTAAAATACAATAACAAAAACTTACGTCTACAAAAATTAATTCTGGCTTGCAGAATTTGGTTTACAAAAACCTTGGCTTGCAAACCTAGTGGGGCTTGGATATTTCCGGATCGCACACCTGGCGTTTACTTCCTGGTTTGTTGTTGCAGTTAAATGCATTGTGCTTTCATTCTTGTTACTTTTCAACAAGCAGAATTTGCACATAGCATTTTAAACTGCCCAACAAATCATCAAATGCCCAAAAATATGCCGTATTGTAATAACAGAAATTAACTGTTATTGGATGATGTTAATCATCATCCCAAAAATATACCACAATATGTCGTTGTTTGTTAAAACAACACATTATGATATAAGTGTGGTAATTAACACACAACATTCCTCACCCCTTTGGAGAAGAAAAAAATGTTTTTATTTTACTTTAAAGTTTAGTTATTAGTTAAAATTGTTTCCTTTCAAATTGTATGATAATAATATGTATTTAAGATGATCAATTAAATTACTCTACCTAATTCATGGCCCTATTTTTCTCCGTAACTGCTTGTCCCCCTTGGTTGGAAACTGCTTGGCTTTGACTTTGTGGCTTCGCTAGTTTAGTCATACCACAAACTTAACTTTTGATTTGATTCAAGGTGCAACACTTGTTTTTATTAGCCTTGTATGTTTAGCTTCAACATAAGGCTGGGTGCATGTTATACTGCTGGCTACCATCATTTCAAATCATGTTAAGACGGCTTATGCCACAGTTTTTCTCGAAAAGGAAGGCGTTATGCTAAAAACTGTAGCCCCCTCCTTTCCTTTGGTTTGGTTGTCACTATGTAAAGATTGACAACCATTGAATGATTTAGCTATTAACGCTGGATACTTTGCTTATTGTGCATGAAGTATTCTTCAGCTTAGCCTTAAATATTCATTCATTTTCAGATTTTGATCATAATTATATTTGTAATTCAGTTCTTAGTCAACTAGCGTGTTTGCATCCTTGAATCATTAGTGTGACAAGCTTCTGGCCACTGCTACTGCTAATCTGCTGTAGTATAGGACCATGTTAATAAAATAGCTATCTATTTAGTTAAATATCTATTTCCCCTATCATTTTATTATTTATGGTTGATAAATTTCTATATTTATCTTTCTATTTAAAACAAAAATATTCAATGTTTTCTAATCTGTTAAGCTATAAATCTTTCTTTAAAAAATATCAATATAATTAAGTGTTTATTTTATGTAACTAATAATACGTGTAAATGATATATATGTTTATGCATTTATCTGATATGCATAAAAATATATATATATATATATATATGGCATTTACTCCGTTTTATTTTACTCATTATATTTAAGCTTCTAATTCTTATTGTAAATGTTATATATGTTTATGCATTTATCTAATATGCATAAGAATATATATTTGCATATACGGCATTTACTCCGTTTTGTTTTATTCATTATTTTTTAATGATAAAATTTGCTTCTAAATTTCCGTTTTATTTTTCTTTTGAAGCACTCTTTATTTTTATTTATTTACTTTTAATTGTGCTGGCTTTGTTTACCAACATTTATGACATAATGTGAAATTATGCAATTATGCAATTATGCAAAAATTATTATTTCAACAACAATAACATTTAAGCAAGTCGTTGAACTGACTTGATTGTTTAATTTACGATATATGTGAAGTTCACATTGTATTTAAATTCAACAAGTTTTAGTTACGTCTATATATGTATATACATACGTGTTAAAACGTATTTATACAAATATATATGTTTTCTGTCATTTATTTTAATAGAACAAAAAGTTTTGTTCTGTTTTGAAAATAATTTAATGAGTCTGTACCCAGAATGTTTTAATAATTTATTTGGGTTTCAAATTTAGTCTTTTCTTAGTTTTGAAACAGAAATTTTAATTTTTGTATGCTATATATGTGTATACATCTTTTGTATGCATCCAAATATATATTACGCATAGCTTGTAATTTCGTTTTAATAATTATAGCCAAAATAACTATTTTTCGTCAGGTTGTCAACATGATATAATATGACCTTCAATTATGGAATTTCAGCTTTTGAGATTTGTTAAGCTAGGTGGTATGTATTCGTTTTTCCTTTTGTCAACGTTGCTTCTTTTCGTTTTGATTTGTTGCATTATGCAAAATAAAGCAATGCTATTATTCCTAGATACAAAGCTGATTTCAGGTTGCATATATTTTTGGTTCGCATTTGCATTGTTAGAGTTTTTCCCTTAATTCATTTTTAGAATTTGCCTACTTGCACACTGTTGGGGTAGGTCAGTTCTACGCGATCGCGTGTGCTTTCTGCGGTACATTTTGGCTCAAATTGCTTCGTTAATGAACATGTACTTCTAAGTTTTCAAAGCTTGTTATTTTTGTATTTTAGTTTTGCTCTGTTGGCTATTTTTTATTGTAAATTAAGTTGGTTCATTAAATAATTTAAGTAAATTATTGTGCAACCTCTTTTTCTTGCCTTTTATTACAACTTCTGTTGTAACAGGCCCCTTGACTCCCAAAACTTCAAAGGCCCTACCCATATGGGAGAAAATTTGTTTTTCCTAGTTTGATTTTTCATCAAAACTTTATCCCCTTGTTTAAATTTAACGGGGTTGATTGCACCGTCATATTGTTTTTTAGACAATTCTTTCGCCTTTTCTTGGTTTTTCCTAACTAATTCATGAGTTCTTTGAATTTGAAATTTTAATACTTTTGATTGGTCCTCCGCGTTGTATAGCGGTGAACATTTTCGTTTCAAATTCGTAGGCAATTCAAAGTCGAAACCGTACAAAGTACGAAACGGGGTTTGCTTAGTAGAAGTATGTGTTGTATTATTATGGACATGCATGGCTGCTGTCAGCCATTGGTCCCAATTTGAACCATCTTCTTTAGCAAAACTTCGCAAGTACTCTTATAGTGGTCTTTCCAAAGAACCATTAGCCTGCGTATGATATGGTGTTATGTGCAACTTCTTAATTCCCAGCATCTTACAAGTGTCTGAAAACAATTTCGCAATAAAATTTGTACCATTGTCAGTAACTAATATCTTTGGGATATTGTACCTGGCAATGATTTCGTCATAAAATTTCTTCGAAACCGTACTTGCTTCTGCATCGGGCATTGCAGCACACGCCATATATTTCGAAAAATCATCTTGAAATGTCAATATGTATTTGTTTCCTGATATAGTTTCAGGTAATGGGCCGACTATGTCCATGTACACTTTATCAAAAGGTCGATTTGGTGTGTCAGTCAAAACCATAGGCATTTTTGTGAGTCTTGAACTCTTGTTTATTTGACATTTTCTACATTTTTTATGTACTCTTTGACATCTTTTTGCATTCTTGGCCATCTATACTGCTTCCTTATTCTTAGAAGCGTTTTTACTGCACCTTGATGCCCGCCTAATGGTGTACTATGAAAATCCCTTAATACTATTTCTATCTCTTTAGGATCTTTAAGTATGACGACTGTTTTTTCTGTGTTGCTTTCAACCACCGTGTCTTTATCCACCTCATTTGAAATGCAAAATTTTTCTATTGCAGAATTTTTAGCCTTTGATCTTGTTTGTACCACTGTTATTTGTTCATTTGTTTGTGGTAATCTACTTAAAGCGTCTGCGTTTAAGTTTCTTTTCCCAGGCTTGTAAATAATTTCAAAATCATATTCTGATAGTTTATGTCGGAAGCGTGCCAAACGTGATGTTTGATCCTTAAGGTTTGATATACCACGTAATGATTGATGATCGGTATATATTTTGAAATGTCTGCCAAGCAAATATGCTCTAAAATTTTTCGTCGCCCAAACTATAGCGAGAAATTCTTTTTCAATTGTTGAATACCTCTTTTCGGTATCGCTTAGCTCTCTACTGGCAAATGCTATTGGATTATCTTTACCGACTTCCCCTTGTGATATAATTGCACCAATTGCATCATTGCTGGCATCCGTGGTAAACAAAAATTCTTTGGAAAAATCTGGGTATATCAATATGGTTGGTGACATTATCGCCCTTTTTAAATCCTCAAATGATTTTTGGCACTCATTTGACCAAATGAACTTAGCATCTTTTCTCAATAATTTGTTTATTGGTAATGCTAGTCTTGCCGTGTCTTTTATGAACTTTCGGTAGTAATTTACCAGACCTAGAAATGTCTGTACTTCTTTTTTGTTTTTAGGCACTGGTATGTTTTTTACACATTTCACCTTATCTGGATCCGGTAGGGCTCCATGCTCTGAACACTTATGTCCTAAATAAACCACTTCACGACGCAAAAAATTGCATTTTTTCGTGTTTAACTTTAGATTATGTTGTCTTAATACTGTGAACACTTTACGTAGCCTTTCTTTATGCTCACGTAAGTTTTTCCCATATATGACAATGTCATCTAAATAGACAAAACATTCTAAGCCTTGGAGTCCTGTTAAAATGTGGTTCATGATCCGTTGAAAAGTTGCTGGGGCTCCAGTTAGACCAAATGGCATTCTGTTAAACTCAAAATGTCCTAACCCCATGCTAAACGCTGTCTTTTTTTTATCGTCATCATTCACCAATACTTGGTGGTATCCACTTGCTAGATCCAGCGTGGAAAAATATCTGCTATGTCCTAATTGATCTAAAATTTCATCAATTCGTGGTATGGGAAAAACTTGTTTGATTGTAGCTTCATTCAATTTTCTGAAGTCTATAACTAATCTCCATTTTTTCTCGCCATCTTTTCCACTTTTCTTAGGAACAAGTAATAATGGTGAATTCCAAGGTGAGGTGCTTGGTGAAATTATCCCTTCATCTAACAGTTCTCCTACCTGTTTATTAATTTCCATTCTATGAGAATGAGGTAGTCTATACTGTTTTTGATTTATTGGGGGTTGCCCCGCCAGTGTTGGGATATCATGCTTTAAAACTGGAGTATATGATAAACAATCACCTTCTAATAAAAATATATCATGGAAAGATGCACATATATTTTCCATGCAATCTTTCTCTTCACTGCTTAAGTTAGGATCCAAATCAATGGATTCAAATAGTTTATATAATCTTTCCCTCACATTTTGTTCCATTATAATATTTATTGTGGTATTTGTTTCCACTTTAAATTTATTATGATTAGAAAACTTTGGTTTGAAATATTTATCAATTATAAACTGGTTTTCCGACGAGTTTAATATTGGCACATATACTATGCCATCTTTCACTTTGGTTAGGGCTTCTCCCATGTAAACTCCTTGTGAAAGTTCTTGTTTGTGTATAACAACTTCTTCTAATGTTGTTTTAACACATAACGGTACTATTTTTACAGTTCGAGCTTCGACTGCTGTTTCTGTGTTATATAGTACTTTGTTAACGTCATTCATTGGCTTAAGCTTGAATGCTATTATTTGTTTTCGTTTTTCATTGAAAAACGTTATTTTTTTATCAATGGCATTTATGACAGTTCGGTTCCACAAAATATCTCTACCTACTATTCCATCAGCTGGTACACCATGATCTAGTGACACTATGTGTAACTTTAAACTTAGATCTGGATGCTGATTATGTTGAATAGTGGTTGTACCTAAGGTGATAAACTTACCGCCAAATGCTCCACTCAAATCTTTTACATTATTTGCATCTAGTTCTGGGAAATGCAGCATTGCACCTTCTTTGACCACACTTGTATCGGCGCCGGAATCTACCAACAAAATAAGTTTTCCACATTGCGCCTCTTCACTGGGCACTTCTATGAACACGTCATTTTGATTTACTTGGTAAAAATTCTCGTTATGCCTTCCATACAAGATATGTCTCCCAGTTTCGATATCGTTATCATTTTTTACGCATTCTATGGGTTTTGCAAGGGACGCCTCAACTACAGTTTTCTGCGTATGATTTGTTCCTGCTTTACATTGTTCTAAGTTGTTACTTAAAACTTTATTATTTATGCGTTTATTAGTTAACGTATCAGTTACACTTTGTTGTGGCTGATTTGTAGTTATTACTTCGTCAAAAATATTCTTTGAAACTGTAATAGTTTCATTTCCAGTAGGTAACGTATCAACTGCACTTTGTTGTGGTTGATTTACTGTTACTACGTTATCAAAATTTTTCCCTAAAACTTTATTTGTTTTACATACTGTAGTTAACGTATCAACTGCACTTTGTTGTGGTTGATTTACAGTCACTACTTTAGTTGGCCCTAATTTACTAAGATTTTTGGGGTCCCAGACTATTGGCCGGTCTTGGGCCCCTCTTAGTTTCCCTGAGACGTCTCATAGTCTCTTTTGGCATAATAATTTTCCATTGCATGCCCAATTCTTTTACACCAACGGCATGTAGGTGTATTTTCATCGACCTTATTTTGGACCTGTAAAATTGTGTCTTTTGTTCTCTGTTTTTTGCTTCCTATGCCTTGTTGTTGATAGTTGAAATCAATTTCTGTTTTCCTTTTATTCTTCGTGCACCTTTTGTCGGTTTCCTGACACTCCCGCGAATTTTTTCGAGCTAAACATTCATCTCTAGTATGTCCTCTTACATTGAAAAATGAGCACTTGACTGAAAACTTTCTGGCCAAAAATTTTTTCGTACTCCCCTGTTCTCTAAGTGTGAATATTTCTGTTTCTAATGCTTGAATTCACTGGGTGGTTTTCTTCATAGCCAGACTGCACGGTATTAATTCCTGAATTTAATTCTAAATCATCTTACATTAAATCTTCTATTCCGATTGCTTCCTCTAACAACTTATCTAAGTTGTTTGTTTTTTGATTTATCAACAACATCCGTAACATCTGATTATGTACTCCTATCTTAAATCTATTTATCACTGACAAATTCAATTCTTCTTTGCATATTTCATCCGATAAATTTCCATAAGTTGATTTCAGTATATCTAAGGCTTCGTTCCGAAGCGTATTTATTCGTCTTGCAAATGCACGCAGTTCTTCTTCAGGAAGTTGACGTGCGTTTTCTATTTGCTCTCGAATTAAATGAATAGATTTTGCTTTAATATATGTTATTTTTAATAACTTGCGTAGCTCTTCCAATGATTTAAACTCAAGCGACCTGATTAACTCAAATGCATCACCATGCAAATGAAGCCTAATGAGTGCTATGAGTTCAGGTTCTTCTTCATCTTTAATTTCATTCCGCACTGTCTCACATCCTTCTAAGAACCTATGTAAATCTGATTCTAACGTTGGTGAACTAGCCCCTGAAAAATAAGGTACTATATTCTTCACCAACTTAGAGATTTCTAGGAGACCCATTATGAATATAAAACTTTGTCGGTGTATTTAAATTGTTTATAATTGTTTAAAGCGTAAAGCTCAACACATTTGAACACCAGTAAGCAAAATTTTCATATATTAAATAAAAACAAAACGTTTATAGGTAAACAAAACGCTGTGTAACCTTGACTGTTGAATTTTGATTACTCTTGATTTTCTTTAAAGTTAATGACTTCAATTGTTACCAAGAACTTGACACACTAAATAAAACGTTTTTCGCTAACAATTAAGGAAAAAATTACCTACCACAAATTTTTTTATACGTGTTATCAAAATATTTTATAGCAATTAAACGCGAGTCTACGTTTTATAATTCATAAACTTCCAATATGTTTATGAATTAAGCTTTAATGAAACCTAACTTCCCTACTAAATGTTGCAGAACATAGACTATGAGGATCGCTCATAGTTTATGCTCCTAAGTTCGTGAAGCAGCTGTACTGCTATTCTAAGGAATGGCCAAGTACTGGCCGTAGTGTTTTGGAAGTTTATGGATTAGTGGTATATGCTAAGGATACTTACATACTTTTTTTTTTTTTTTTTTTTAGCGTTGTATGTACTGAATCCTTGAACTTTTTGTCCTTGTACTGACTCCTGGAACTTTTTGTCCTTTTTAGTCCTTTTACTGAATCCTGGAAATTTTTGTCCTTTTTAGTCCTTGTACTGTGGTTCCGAGTAGTGGCTCGAAAAACCGGCTGCGCCAATGTTGTTATGTTGAAATTATCCTTTCGAGGGATAATACCAAGTTGAAAGCTGTATCTGTAAAGAATTTAATTAATGTTTTATATTGGGGAGGATACTTACCAGTATTTCCCTTTTGATTCTTCCTAAAATTCTTCACGTAAATAAAATAAGTACTTTACTTTTTCTACTTAGAACAAACTCTGATCTTTATTAAAAATCTTAAATAACTTAACACCTCTTATGATGCTAATTACAAAAACAAAATACATTATAAAATAATTACTTAAAATACAATAACAAAAACTTACGTCTACAAAAATTAATTCTGGCTTGCAGAATTTGGTTTACAAAAACCTTGGCTTGCAAACCTAGTGGGGTTTGGATATTTCCGGATCGCACACCTGGCGTTTACTTCCTGGTTTGTTGTTGCAGTTAAATGCATTGTGTTTTCATTCTTGTTACTTTTCAACAAGCAGAATTTGCACATAGCATTTTAAACTGACCAACAAATCAGCAAATGCCCAAAAATATGCCGTATTGTAATAACAGAAATTAACTGTTATTGGATGATGTTAATCATCATCCCAAAAATATACCACAATATGTCGTTGTTTGTTAAAACAACACATTATGATATAAGTGTGGTAATTAACACATAACAGGTCGAAAAAGTTTTATATAATGTTTTTCTATATATTTGATAATGCCTTAACCACTCAAAAAATGTTCAGCCAATTTAAAACACGTCAGGGTAAAAAAAGCAAATTATAGAAGGAATGACCCATAGGAGTACCATTCCTTAAAATTTTATCCGTGTTTTTAACCCTGTTTGATTTGACAAGCATTTTAGTAAAGATTTATGAAACTTAAAAATAAAATTTGGATATTCCATTGATACTTTTGTTCATTTTTCGATACTTTTTGCAATTTTGATAGTATTTTCAAAGTTTCGAAATCCTCGCTTTTTTCAGTTTTTTTAGGTTTACTATTTTATTTTACAAACTTCAAAAATTTAAGAAATATCAAAAATTATAAAAATTGAAAAAAGTTAAGTTTTCCATTTTATGTCAATTTTTGAAATTTTTTAATTTTTAAAATTCTTAATATTTCTTAAAAAATATTTCCATAATTTGCTGCTTACGCTCCATATGATTTCTTATTTCAGGGGTTGAATTTTAGTTACAAAATGGCTTTCTATATGAACTTGATTAACTATCACTAAGACTCGCTTGCATATTAAGCATTGCGCATTGCCAAAAAAATTTTCGACGAAAAAATATTTGTTTGCCACTTGATTTCAAACATTTTTCCAGTGCATTATCGAAATAACCAGCTCATTTTGTAGTTTGCTTACTCTCACTTACTCTCTTCGTTTGCACGCGAGCATATGGGGTGCCGACCACTGATTTAGAGTGAATATTTAAGGTTGTCCTCATAAAAAAATATTTTTAAAACCGCATTTTCTTAAGGAACACTTCATCGATTAACATGGAATTAACACCACGTGGTCCTTACTAAGTTCTATAAATTTTATTTAGGGTGGTCCTCATACATACATGTTTTTAAAATCGCATTTTTCCACGTAGGAATTATATTTGGAGGCGCTTATTAAGCTATGATTTTTTAATTTAGAATGAATATTTATGGTGGTCCTGATACAAAAATAATTTTAAAATAGCATTTAAAATGCTTTCTTTTTCCACAATAATTGAAGTGTTTTTATTTCCACTGAGCTATCGTGGGTTCTAAACAATATTCTATCCATATCAGATTCTTGAAGTAAATGACAGAAAAACGACTGTTGGGTCAGCTAGTTAATTCATAAAAAAACAGACGCCACCACCGACACGATCAATAATTTATGACCCTGAATATTTACCAATTGAGACAAATCTGATGCACAAAACATTTGGTAAAATAGCGTATATTTTGCTTTCATATAATATAATCAATTTTAAAAAAACGTTCGTACCGACACTAATTCAGCAAAACAAAACACAATTATGCGCAATAATACTCATCACTAATTTCAAATTCATTGTTTTAAAGCAGTGGTCGGCACCCCATATGCTCGCGACAAACGAAGAGCTTAAGCGAGAGTAAGCAAACTACAAACTGAGCTTGTTATTTCGTTAATGCACTTCAAAAATATTTGAAATCAAATGAAAAAATAGATATTTTTTGTCGAACATTTGTTTGGCAATGCGCAATGCTTAATATGTAAGCGAGTTTTAGGGATAGTTAATAGATTTTATATACAAAAGCATTATATAGCTAAAATTCAACTCCTGCAATAAGAAATCACATGGAGTGTAAACAGCAAAACGAGCAAACATTTTTGTCAGTGCTTGTAGCTAAGTCATTTTTCTCTCTTGTGAGCGTAAGAAAATATTTGATATTTACGCTCTGCCGACCACTGCTTTAAAGTATTAAGTGCCACGCAATAAAACAGAAAAAAAAGTAATGTTTGCTTTGCACAAGAGAATATGCTAACAAGTACATAATACATAAAATACAAAAAATTACACATCATCTTCATACACGTTTGGTCTCATCCGAAGTAGAGCACGCACTGTAAAGAGAGGACAATCAATCCACATACAAGTTGGCGCGTTTGAAAACTGCATGATCATGCTTGGTCAGACTCATATGCTCTGACAAAACTATTGATCTCACTATTGAACAATTGATTTCACAAGGTTTCGCACGAAAAACATGAAATGAAGTTGGGCTGAAGTTTATAGTAGCACAAAATTTATTAAAGATGCCATCTAAATTTTCACCATTTCTAATTGAAATTGCGTGGAGAATAACGTCGCCTTCAAAATTTTTCCATTTAGTTATTTTTTTTGTTAATCTCTATTATGTTTATCTAATTTTGTAGCTGAAGGTTCACTTTAGCTTCTAGTGCTTTAATTTTGTTCTCGAAGTCAGTCTCAAGATCGCCAAGTGTTTTATTGAAATTTTCTTGCACACGCTTTAATTCGAATTAAAAATTGCTACCGACTCACCAATCTTCTTTTCCAGTGTGCTGATTAGAACATCAAACTTCCACCAGACGTCTTGAGGAGTGGGAGAACTTGCTGAGCGCAGTTTTCGAGCGTCCAATATCTTAATTTATATTTGTATCAACAAAAATTTTCTTTGTATCAAATTTCAGTTTTTGCTTTATTGAATTTCATGATCCTCTAATTTCACATCGGTGAATAAGGTAATAAGTTTGCAAAAAGTTGCAAACTAAACTATTATTGATATTGAAAAATTAAAAATATTTAGACTCATAGTCAAATAACGAGATCTCGGATTCAAACTGTGACAGCGATAGCTATTGTAAGTTAGGAACAAGTTTACTTCAGTACAAATCCCCCAAACTTTTTTTATTTTCTTAGGGAAAGTAGCGCTATAAGAATAAAAAATACATATGCAAAAAAGGGTCGGACGGATCTAGTTTCGGAGATATAGCTATCAGAAGTTGCGGATATAGCTTTTATAAAAATCTGTATAAGTTCGAAAACCAAAATATCGGTACCATATGAAAGGTAATTGAATAAGGCATAAAATTGACAAATATACATTTAAAATGTGTTGCATAGTTTTCGAGATATAACGATTTTTGTAAAATTTTGACCATTTTTTTTCTAAAAAATTTTCATTTTTCCAAAATTATTATTATTAGCATATTATCTGTTTAGCACCATAAGAAAGCTCAATTTATTTGCTTTAAAATGATGTATCAGTTGTACGAAATTTTTTTATATTAACCCATTTTTTACCGGAATGTAAAAAAAATTAATTAATACAAATTTATTTAAATTTACATATTTATTGACAACTAAGGCTACAGTGATATATACATCAACAACCAATATTTTGGATATTTTTACAGGGTTTTCCAACTTATAAAAGCTATATCCGCAACATCCGATAGCTATATCTCCAAAACTAGATCCGTCCGACCCTCTTTTTTTGCATATTTATTTCTTATTCTTATAGCGCTACTTTCCCGAAAAAAATTATAAAAAATTGGAGGGTTTGTACTAAAATAACCTTAAGCCTCAAGTTAAAGGAAATAGAAGATTGTTTAAGAGATTTGAAAAACACATTATATAGAATAAATACGACGGTCCTCACTCAATATCCAGTAAACAACAGTTTTTGAATCGTTAAAGAAAGTCCTAGTAGGTTCTTGTAAGTCATTTCTTTCCTGTAAGTCATTTTCCTCATCATAACAAAATTGGGATTTTTAGTTACACCACGAACTCCATCCGTGAAAAAAACATTTGAGAGAAAAGATACGCCATCTCCAGTCCTTACACCAGGAAATAGCAAAGTTCCGAAGCTGTGCCAGGACTTGGTTCACCACTTTCGGAAAATGTTCGCCAAAGCGCTTGATACCGTGGATGTTTCTGTCAACAATGGTTGACCACAATGTCACATCCATGCAGCTGCATACCCAAAAAAAGTCGCAAGAGCTCAAAAGTTCTTAAAGCAGTCATAACAATGACTGCATGATATATTACCACAGCTCTTAGAATCTGTGAATGGCAGCATTTCAGGAAATATATTTTTCTCTCAGCATTTGTTGAATTTTTCAGCTCAAACATGAAATTTTTATCCCAAAAATTTAATTTTTGCAAACTTCAAAAATGTGTCACCTTTGACTAACTGTAAAAACTAAACTACTTGTTCGAATGGGTTGAAATTTTCAATTTATTAGCTCTTGACATTTTTTTATCCGATCATACCAAAATTGATTTTTGCAACGCTTTTTTGAAAAGTTTGCTACTGTGCGTTACTTTGTCGCAGCAAACGCTTTTTTCAGAAAATATTGATACCATGCATTCTTTTGGATTGAGTTGCAAAGCACGACGCGTTGAAATTCAAAAATTTTTAATAAAAAACTTTGACGCAAAGAAGCGTTGGCGTGTAACTTCAAAAACAACACGCGTAGAAAACCATGACGCGATAAAGCAATGACACGTTGTCTATTCTTTTTTAGGAGCAAACTTATAACTGAATGTTAACGAATTTTTTTTTTTTTTCAAAGAATTATGTTTTCTAAAGTACTCTACTTATGCATGTTTTTAATGCTTTCGTTAATTAATTAATCAAATTTTTTTTCTTTATCTCGTTGAACTTCAACTTGAACACAGCATTAGGTGATTAAGTATTCATTGTGTGTTAAAGTGTTCGGTTCGTAGGATGCAATAAATAATTTCAATATAATACTAGAAGTTCAAATTAAATTTTTATTTTTTATTCGATGGTGAAATTTCCAGCATAATTTGCATTTTTTTTGCACGGTTTTTAGGATAATACTTTTTCTCCGACACTTTATTTTAAAGTTATGGAAAATTTACCCAAATTAACCATATTTCGCATTTATTTTTTACACGATTTTTTTTTGCACGGTTTTCTTAGGAACGTATCTACCGAAGTGTGGTTATATGTGAGTAGAATGTGAATTAAGAAATTTTATAGATATTAACACAAGATGCTTATTTCAAATTTTGAAAACTTACAAATTCTTTTACAGTTTATTGCTTTTTTGTTTTCAATTACGGCCCAAATTTATCCATTTTAGCTTTTCTATTAAATGTAGAGTCTTAATATTTTGACACAAGGTGTAGAGTAGTACAATAAACTAATGAATTTGAAGGAACTGATTTTGACATTCGTTAGTGTACAATCTTAGCAACGATATTGAGGTTTTATAATTTATGAAAAAAAAAATTATGTATTATTGTTTATTTATTTCTTTTAAAAATAATGATTCTACATCCTTATAGTTCGTAATGAACTAGAAGCGAATACAGGAATATAAATTATAGTCAAAGTTAAGCTCATGGGGTCTTAAAATTGTACAACATATTTCAAATTACAAATTCAAATAGTAAAAAAATATGGAAACGGAAGGATAGCATAAAAAAATCTAACGATTTATTGGAACTATTTAATAGATAATCTCGATTACTTATACATAACATCAATTAGCGTACTTATTTTAATATACATACGTGAAACTAAATTGCCAAGATTTCACTTCTTTGAGGAAAGCATGTTAAATACGAATGCTTCTAATACAGGGTGTCCCATAAATAATGGATAACCTTCTAACAGCAGATGGGCGACCTCAAGGCGGGTCAGAAAAAGTAAAATCATGTTTAGTAAAAATCGCACGGTTTTCGAAAAAATCGACCTTTTTCAGTTGTACGAAAAAATGCGACCTTTGTCAGTCGCTTTCGTACCACAGCCACAAATGAAAATATTTTTGGTCCATTTTTTTTTTTCATATTGTTTTTAAATATTTATGCTATCATATGTGATTTAAAATTAAGCCGTGGATACAGTGGTTAAAAAATAGATGTTGAACTGAAAACTTTCGTTTTGCTCAAGAAGGAACAATTAAAATTCAAAGAAACACATAGTTAAAATTGCATTTAAGTTAAAAAAAAAACATGAAATGTTGCATATAAAGTTAAATAAAAAAAATAGCTATCTGAATTTTAATTGAACAACCTTGAATATTAATTCAAGACAGCCTTAGCTTCAAGAAAAACTATGGCTGAAAGATGTTCTCAAAAAAAAAAAAAAAAAAACGAGGCCAGCTAAAAGGCCAAATCTGATGGAATTGTACATATACCACTCTGATATACATATGTCACGGTGGGCTTTAACCAACTTTAAATGACAAGTTGAGTTACAACAAAAACTGGAATGTGGAATTATTTGGGATGTTAATCAAAGTAGAAATGCATTAAAAGGAAAAAAAACTTTACAGCTTTTTTTTTAATTCCATATTTACAGTTTTTTAGTAATATAATCTAGTATAATATGTGTATAACGTACGTATGAAATTTAAAAAACATCCGATTGTGCTCAAATTTTGACACGTTAAGGAACCTAAAAAGACAGTCTTACATCCCAAATTTCTGCTCCCTAGGTATTCGGGTTCTTGAGTGCTGTTAGGTCGAATTTCGAAAAAAACGCAATTTTTGCGAAAATACCCAAATTCAATGTTTGTTATCTCTGGGCCTGGTCAGCCATTTTTACCATATGCTATCTCATTTAAAATTGAATAGATAGATAAACATAATAAGATCGGTCTTTAGTATTATTAATAAAACTACGATTTTGTACACCATTTTCAAAGCAGTCATATTTTACTAAGACGCATTTAACTTAATCGGGTCGCAAAAATAAGTTTTAATGTCTAGAGGTTTAAAATTATTTTTTAAGCATAAAAGATGACATAACAAAAAAAATTGATACCCACAACTTTAAATTTAGATTTGAGGGCTTTTAGAACAAATATTTTTAAACCGGACTAAACACGACTATTTTCAGGTCTAAATATGGTTCTATCTCTAGCCCCCGACCAACTAGGAAGCTGAAATTAAACTGTAGTGATATCTATTAAAGTATTTTGACGTGTCAAAATTTGAAGAAAATCGAATATCTTTTAAATTTCATTCGTATGTTATGCATATGTAATATAATTAAAAAACAGTAAATATGGAATTAAAAAAAAAGCTCTAAGGGTTTCTTATATTTTTCATATATCGACTCTAAATTACATCCCAAATAATCCCCAATTAAAGTTTTTGTTGTAACTCACACTTTTATTAAAAGTTGGTTAAAGTTCCATAAATGGTGGATAACCTTCTAACAGCAGATGAGTGACCTCAAGGCGGGTCAGAAAAAGTAAAATCATGTTTAGTAAAATCGCACCGTTTTCGAGAAAATCGGCCTTTTTCATATTTTCGAAAAAATGCGACCTTTAGTACCACAGCCACAAATTCAAATATTTTTGGTCAGTTTTTATTTCCAGTAATATTAATTATAATATGTGTTTCTCCTTTTCCATTATCAGCTCGAACTCTGCAGCATGTGCCTCTAGAGCTTGAGTTTTCATTTTACAAATATCTAAGTTTTTCTAACAAAGTTCGTACTTTTCATTTCAATTTTAAAATTTGTAATTTTAACTTAGTAAAAACTGCTTTTAGTAATATTGACTGGGATAGTGAGTTCCTCCACTTAGACACCTTGTCCTGATTTAATTCTTTTAAAAAGTTTATTTCGTCTGTTTGTAATAAATATGTACCTAAGTTGAAAGATTGTGTTTTTAAGTTGCCTTGGTATTCGAATGTTTTAAAAAACTTAAAAAATTACGTACGAAATATTATAAAAAGTATTTAATTACCAAGCAATATTGCTGTTTTTTAAAATACAGACATTTTATGCGTGAATTTAATTTTTTATATAATATATACCTTTATAACCAATATGTTTCCAAATTTGAAGTTGGCGATATGTAAAATCTAAAAAAGGTTGCTCTAACATTCATTCTTTGATGTATTTTGGTGATAAAGTATCTAATGATGCACTAGGTACGGCAAACCTTTTTTGCTGATTGTTTTAAGTCGAACTTCGAATTACCTACTAAGCATAATACTCAGGTTACTGGTAATGTGGATCCTGTGTTAGATTTTGGGTCCTTTTCTTTAACTTTTGATGATGTGTCAAAAGGTATTAATGGCCTTAAATCTTCGACTAGCCTTGATGATGATGGATTATGTTCTTTTTTCATCAAGGTATGTGCGGAAAACTTAGCTTAGAATTTACTTTACTCTTTTATTTACTTTTTCATTTTGAAAAGAAATTCGTTACCGAAAATTTTCTTAACGCTTAAATTTGTTTATCTTTTCTTACGCCTTAATGTCAAAATCAATTACAAAATCTTTTAAAAACTTCATAAATTACATTCCGTGATCTATCGTGAGCTATAATCCTATTCCATTCATTCGATTAACGTATCAAGTAATTTTTTTTTCATATGATTGCTGTTCCGTTTACGGAAGCTAGGATTTGACCCCAGGTTACACTAAAAAAATGTATAATGATTTTATTGTAAATGTCAGATAAAAATAAGTGAATTTTATGCAGGATAAAGAACAAAAAACTAATTTAAGTTATAATAAAAAAAAGACATTTATCTCTTAAAAATATTTATGACTTAAGAGTAGGTAAAGGAATTCTTGTTTTAGTGAAGTTTGAGCTAAAGCTAAAGGAAATACTTTGCCTTATTTTAGTTCAAAATAAACGAAAAAAAAAAATTATTGAACGTAAATTCAATTGGATATGGAACATAATACAGTATCGCTCAAACGCTTCGCAACTGAAATTAGTTTCGGAGAAATATCAAACTATTTCAGTGAAACAATAACTTTGAGTTTAATTTTATGTTATTCTTATTATGCCTAGTTTCCATGCTATCTTTCTTGAACTTATCTTATCAAATTTTTGTAAGAAAGAAAAAGCATGCGAGCATAACCTAATGCTAATGAGAATGCGAGAGTGAATAGGCATGTATGTGCTATTTTTATTGCATTTGATATCCGGAAATCAAGAAAGTTCAAAAAGTTGAACTTTTTCTAACAAAGTTGAGTACATGCTATAAATTTGACAGTCATTTTTATAGTTGCGCTATAATTTTATGTAGTGTCAAGTTTGACAGTTGTCAAAAAAAAAGTATAAGAAGGTTATAAGCTGCTGAGTTTCTGAAAATTTAGTTTAATTTGTTAAAAATATAAGTTTACAAAGTAAACGTGAAAGTGGCGATGAGAAGACGAAAGTAAAATTCTTGAAAAATCATCATACGGGCGTTGGCTGAAACGACGCGAAGAAGTCGATCAACGTGACGTGCCGGGGTATTGATTGTGTTCATCTGGCCATGGACACAAGAGGGTGTGGAAGTCGTCTGGAACGAGGTGCAATATATAAATTTACAAGAACTCAAATCATAAGAGGAGAAAATGCGACAGGTATTCGATAATCTATTGCAAATGGACCATCCGAATATTGTAAAATTTCACTGCTACTGGACGGACACACAACAGAATGGAGATCGTCCTTGTGTTATTTTTATTACCGAGTATATGTCGTCGGGATCGTTAAAACAGTTCCTGAAACGCACCAAGCGCGATGCGAAACGTCTGCCGCTGGAAGCATGATGACGCTGGTGTACTCAAATCCTCTCCGCACTCAATTATTTGCATTCCTGTACGCCGCCAATTGTATATGGCAATCTCACCTGTGATACAATATTTATACAGCATAATGGTCTAGTGAAAATTGGCTCTTTTGTACCCGATGCTATGCAATATAATGTTAAGCAATGCCAAACATTTTGAAAGGTGATTGATAAATTCAATATACATCCATTTATGAATTTTCAGAACTTTAGTTGCTATAGGTGCCAAGATATAACGTATTATTATTTTTTTTTTTATATATTGTATTTAATTCTTACTATGTATGCTCTGTTATAAATTGGTTTTAAATATTAAAAAAGAAAAACTAAAAATATTTCTGTAAAAATAGAAATTCTGCAACACAGTTATATTTA
Organism: Tricholauxania praeusta; assembly: GCA_949775025.1. Taxonomy (NCBI): domain Eukaryota; kingdom Metazoa; phylum Arthropoda; class Insecta; order Diptera; family Lauxaniidae; genus Tricholauxania; species Tricholauxania praeusta. Next base: position 106,941,622 of record OX459028.1, read on the forward strand.
CGCATTTTCATGTTTGATACAATTTTCCAGGTGCATTCACTAAGGCTTCTAGCCGCACACTGTTTAGTTTTCTCTCCAAAAAATCGAACTATGTTTTCCGAAACTGTTATTGATGGGATGATGCAACGTTATAATTGTTTAACTTCGGAACCCGGACATAATTATGATGGAACTTGTTTTGAAAATGTTTACTATGTTACATGCTCGCCTATTACGCTGATTTTTTTCGCATGTGGCAGTTTCATTCATCTGGTGAAAGTACTGGCAATTGATAACTTTTAATAACAAGACCACTTTTAGATCACTACATAGTTTACCCACAAGGCCAATTAGAGAAAAACTGGTGCCCTACACCTTGAAATTAGTGAATTTTTTAGTTTTAAGCAAATCGAAATCTCTGCAGTATTGTTACACATAACATATTTTCCACTTACATATATTGAAATTTATTTTAGTTAGTTATATACATACTTTGTTCTTTAGTAATTAAATAAATAGTACATTAAAATTCAGATGATGTTATTATTTTATTTTAAGCTAGAAAATATTTTTGTTTACATCTAAGGTTAATTAGGCTACATATTATTTCAATCATCACTTGTCTTTTCCGCCCCAAGATCATTCGATGATTTTACATGTTTGCTAATCACAAACGCTTCTTCTTTTCCAATAATTTGTTGTCGTCATATAGAACAAATGGCAAGGTAGCACGTTGATAATATTCAGGCATAAGTTCCAAATTATTGATGACAGTGTCTAACATGTGAGACTTTTCACACCAAATACCTGGCGCATCATTTCGTATCGGATTGATATGTACGTGTAAGTGATAAAACGACAGTTGGTAATGAAAACACATTCGAAGTTGTTTCGTTAAGACTCCATACTTGCGTTCAATTACCTCTCCAGCTTGCGAACGAATATTTCTTAAGAAGGGCAAATGATCAGCTGTAAGATCACGTAAAGATTTAATGTCACGTTGATGAGCTATTGCTAAGAGATATAATGTCTCAGGATTGCGTCCATCCCATCTAAGATCTGGCAATAACACAAATCCTGTTTCCAGACTTGTGTCTTTATAAATAATGCGTTCAGTTTCCTTCTTATGTTCCAAGATGTTGTAGACTCACTTAACAAAATATAAAAAAGTAATTTCAGTTACAAATTTGTTTGAATTGTTATTGGTAACATATGTTTACGCTCTGATGTATAGTTGGCAGTTATCGCTTTTAATTTACTAGATTTTGAAAGATCGAGTGGATTTTTGCATTGAAATTTTTAAGGCCATATAATTAGAAACCCATAGCCGAAGAGGTCGCTGTAGAAAAGTCGAGTGTATAAGAAGTTTTTGTTTTGATAAATAAATTGTGATTTGTTTACAAACACACAAGCCAAAATGTCAAACTTTTATAGCATGATTGACATATATCCTTCTCGCTCATTATGTCAAAAAATTTGTGAAATTTGATATGTTCAAGAAAGATCACATGGAAACGCTTTTAACTTCACTTATTGCTGATTTTTTACCAAAAACAAAAATTTTATTCCTTTAGCTAACAACAACAAAAATTTAAGGTTAACAAAAAAAGCAAAAATTTAGGAGCTCAAAATATGTGCAACTCGAAGAATACCAAGAAAAAATGCATAGCCGTTATATGTAACCGTTGTTTCTGATGAGTGCACGGTTAGAAATCTTGGAATAAATTTTAATACAAGGGAAGTATTACAAAGATTTTTAATACAATTTTGATTAAATTTAATACTTTTGAATATATTACAAAATTTTGTAATACATTTTGCATTAAATTCTAATACAGGTCAAACCTTAAAACGATATTTTATAACATTTGATGCTATCGCTAGTATTACATTTAGCCAACGCAAATATAATACTAAGTTGGCTAATGTCGTTAAAATGTTCATACAACCCTTGTATTGAAAGGGAACCTGGTTCGAATCCCAGTGGATACGACATATTTTTTTTTAAATTTTAATAAAAACGAGTATTAAATTTTAATACAAATTTATATTAAAAATTAATTTTAATATCTAAACAGTATTGAATTTTAATACAATTCTGGTGTAGTCATATATGTAATCCCAAAAGTATTAAAATTTATTTCAAAATTTCTAACCGTGTGCATGACATCTTCTGGACATTGACTCATAAATTTGCTCATTGATAAGGTAAAATAGCGTTTCAATCTTTTTCAATCTCAGCGAATAGGTCATTACCACTTTTGAGCATTTTCTGACCCATTATGCGTTTTACCATGGTGTAATCACAAAGGTGTAGTACTTAAAAAAAACTTCTCAAAAGTGTGGGTTTCGTATCCTCCATTGTTTTGTTTTGTCGGTGTTTTGATTATTTGAATCGACCAGCAACTTCAGTATTTTTGAAGCGCTTTAAACAACTTTTTACTGAGAGGTATTTGTGTTGAGTTTCAAAATTCTGATGCGAACAAAAAATTACGCTAAATAATGTAGCGGGCTTCAGTATGATAGCAATAGGTCTTTTTTGTTATTGCAATAACAACCACAGCGACTAAGTTTTTAAGATTTAATGTAGTTTGCAGCATATCGTTCAGAAAATTTTCAATATCTTACGCTTAAGCGCTGCAATTCATCAAAGCACTTAAGTTTTCTGAATGGGCAATTGAAATGTTATGAATGTCAAAATTACAGCAAAAAGAATGACAGATGATTGAAAATCGAAGCTCTCCCTAATTACTTCACCTTTATTATTACACTTGCGTTTTACCACAATCCATATGTTCTCAATCGGGTTGAGATCGACAGACTGCGTCGGCCATGATATCACTGGTCCCAACGAAGACTATCGTAGCTCAAATTATCAGCGAAAACTATCGTAGTTCAGTTCCGCTAAGAAGAGTATCGCTGTTCAATGCTTGCCGCGAAGAGTATCGTAATTCAAATTCTCTCCGCGAAAACTATCGTAGTTCAAAATAAGCTTATGTGACATCAACTTGCTACAAAAACAATTCACACGGAAGACGATAAAAAATTATAAACTGATCATGTAGAATACCATTAAGTGAAAAAAAAGATCTGGCCAAAACTCAATTTATACAAGAATTGCATTTTGTTTCTGGAAAAAATAATTTACCGTTTTTTAGCGATGTGTCACCCTTGGTGAGACCCTTGGTTTGTCAAATTTTTTTAAATTTCCAACTTTGTTGGGATTTGTTAGTGTTATAGTATGACACCCTAAATTAGTTAGATGTTGCTATTGTGAATGTTATTTAGAAATTAAGATGCCCGATTTTGCACGTTTTTTTTTAATGAATTTTTTTGTCAAGTGACTTATTCTTCTACAATTCTGATTTATTCGAAATCTGGTTGCAAAAGACAGACAAAAAGGAAAAAGAAGAGGCTGTTTTCAATTACTTATTGGAAAAATACTGAGGATGCTACTAGTCTAAGATATTTGCAGCAGAGTGCGCATAATATTTGCATTAGAGCTTACGAAAAATGTGTAAAAAGCCACTGGAAGTTGCCTGTCTTCTAACAGCAAAAACTTGGCTCAATTGTAAAACACATGCAGGTTACAAGTGCGGCATCCAAAAGTGGCAAATCAGAAATGAAGATGATAAAAATACAGTTTCAGAAAAAAGATAACAATACCAGTTTTATTTTTCAAAAAGCTTGGCCCCATAGTAGATAAACCGAAAGTAGGTAGTTTAGGGAGTACAAACGATGGCAACACTGCGCGCCGACCTTTTTCGGAACATGAAATGTTTTCCCAAATTACCGGCATTGATAAGGACTTAATTTTTTGCTTAAAAATAATTTTAATAAGCATGTCTTGTCAATTTCCTTTAAGTGTAAGCAAATTACAAGTGTACAGCTTTGAAACCGCAGAAATTATTCAAAACATGTATTCCTGGCTCCCAATGACAGCAACTTAACACAAAATTCTTATTCATTCAAAGAAAATTATATAGGGTTTAGGTCTTCCTGTTGGTTGTTTTGGAGAATAATCAGCAGAGTCTCGACACAAATTATACAAATCTGATATACTACATCATGCACGCAAAAGCAGCCGTGTTAATGCACTTTTAGACGTGTTTCATAAAGCAATGGACAAATCAGATCTAATAATTTGTTCGCTGTCTTTATATAGACGCATTCAGACTAAAAAGCGTCTCCAACTTCCGACAGAAGTTATCCGATTATTATGGTGTGAAATTCAAGTCGAAGAACTTAACTTATCAAGCTATGAAACACGCGAGAATGATGAAGGGGAAGATGAAATTGGGGAAACCGAAATTTTAAGTTCAATGTATTTAAACATTTTAACTTATTTATCTTAAGTAAACGTTATGTATTTCTTTACCTAATACTACAATCTAAAAATAAAAAAAACATAGTTTATTTCATTTATTATGGAATTCTAAAAAATGTAGTGTGTGCCATTTTTGACCCGGTAGCACAAGGGTTAGGATTTTTCTCAGAGTTCTTTTTTTAGCCTAGAGTCAACATAAAAAATACATTTCCAGTTTATCACCATGGTAATATAGCCGTTATTAGTTTTGGCCAGTGAAACCTCATATTTGACCTATAGTGCAATGGTTAAAAAACGTATGATACCGTCTATATTTCATGATTTTTACACTTCAATTATAGAAATTCAAAAATAAACAGTTTTTATCGCTATAAATTATTCTTTTATTACACTGTGCGACAGCCGAAATCGGTGGGGGTTCTGACTACCGGGAAAAGTTATATCGGTCAAAAAAAAGTGATACGTGTCCCGACGTTTCGCTAGGTCACGTATAGGAATCGAGATATATCGCTTTTAAGTTAGTTAGTGTCATATAGGAGAATTTGTCACGTTTGGGGCTCTTTTGTTTGACATAACTCGATAACGACTAGTCCGCTTTTACTGCGACAAACTTAAAAAAATTAAGAGTTAGAATTGCTTCAATCTATTGATATACGGTTTTTTTACATAATCAACAGTTTGCAACTATAAATAAATTTAATGAAGAAACAAAATAATTTTTTGCCTAAAAAATCTAAATTTTTTATTTTTAAAAATCTTGAAAAATCCAAAACGGGAAAAAGTGTCAAGTCTTATTACTTTTTCTTTACATTTTTGCGTGGTGATTCTTGTTCGGAGTTTGTATCGGATGAGGATCTGTCTTCATCTGGAAAAAAATCGATTGTTTTTAATCGAATTTTTCTTCGCTGATTCGTGGGAAAATATTCTTCAAACAATCAAGAATTTTCGGTTTATTCACAATGGCCTTGATAAAATTTTTGACGATTGCCAGTTTGACATGGAGAGGGGGGCATGAGGACGTTCTCCATTGGCAAGAGTGGATCATTTACGCAGTTGTGTCCTTTTCCGTTGAATCTCGAGCAAGCCAGTCATTCGTTTCGTATTGGCTTCCTTTGAAGGCTTTTCTGGCGATACGAACGAAGTTGCAAGTGCTACATGTAAATATCGGCGAGCTCACCGAGGGTAATTTTTTCAGTTGTGTTTTTTGGAACAAAATTTTATTATAATTTGTTTCTGTACAGAGTTTTTATGTTCAGTACTTCTAGTGCAAAAAACCACAAAATATTACGGAGCGCTAGTCAAGAAATGTGTGATATCAAAGAGATTACAAGGTCAAATTGCATTAAAATGTAGAAGTTTTGTTTTTTGCTGTGATTCTTAACAGATCAACGCAAGAAGGAGAACAGTAGGCTTACAGACTACTATACTTCGGCTAACAAAGCTTACTGATGATATGACGTAGCGGTCATTGAAACTAGTATAAGCAGCTCGTTGCCCATTTTGATGCATTTTGCGCTTGTAATTTTGCTGTGGTTTTTTGCACAAAAAGTACTGAACATAAAAACTCTGTACAAAAACAAAAAAAAACTTTATTTTTTTAGGAAAAAAATTATTTTTTTCTTCATTAATTTATTTATAGCTGCAAAAATGTTGATTATGTAGAAAAACATTATATCAATAGATTAACAGGGCTATTCTGGCAACTATCTTATAACTCACCAGAGTCTTTAGTAAGACAAAAGTCTTACTTAAGACGTTTTGGTATTCTGGCAACTATCTTGAAAGCTTTTTTCTGTCTTTCGTAAGACAATTTTAAAGACCTGCTGCGAGCAGGTCTTTAATTTGTCAGTTCTATTGTTTACATTACAAACGTTAGAAAACTATTTATTTTAAAGGGAATTATAAGTTGTTTTTATTTGGCGTGTTAAAAAAATTTATATACATCTGTTTTTAGAAAAAAAAACATTTTTAGTGACGGGACTCGAACCCACGCACTTGGAGCTATGAGTTCACAGTCCTAACTACTTCTCCACGCTGCCTGGTGAATTCCGGTTTTTTTATTATTCCTTTTGTAATTTTATTAGTTTAAAATTAAAAAATCAAAATTTGACAAGTTTACCACGAAAGCTTTTGTGTGGGGAATTCAAAAGCTTTATCTGTAAGACTTTTGCGCTAGAATACTTAAAGTCTTACAAAGTGTCTTACAAAATGTCTTACAAAATATTTTCGTAAGACTTTTAGCTGTCTTTGCCAGAATAGCCCTGTAAAGCAATTGTAATTCTCAATTTTTTTAAGTTTGTTGCAGCAAAATCGGACTAGTCGTTCTCGAGTTATGTCAAACAAAAGAGCACCAAACGTGAGAAATTTCCCTATATGATACTAACTTTAAATCGGTATATCTCGATTCCTACACGTATAACTTTTTTTTTGACCGATATAACTTTTTCCGGTAGTCAGAACCCCCGCCGATCACTGACCCCTACCATTTGTCGCACAGTGTTATTATTTAATTTTAACCTTTTCTAATGTATAATTTATAATACACTATGCTCTCAATCAAATGCTCTCGCATAAGCTTATTTTGAACTACGATAGTTTTCGCGGCCAGAATTTGAATTAAAATACTCTTCGCGAAAAGCATTGAACTGCGATACTCTTCGTAGCGGAACTGAATTACGATAGTTTTCGCTGATAATTTGAGCTACGAAAGTCTTCGTTGGGACCAGCGATATCATGGCTGACGCATTCTGTCGATCTCAACCCGATTGAGAACATTTAGATGGTGGTAAAACGCATAATCGGTCAGAAAATGTTCAAAAGTGGCAATGACCTATTCGCAGAGATAGAAAAAGATTGGAACGCTATTTTACCTTTTAATAAGCTAATCTATGAGTCAATGTCCAGAAGACATCATGCGCTCATCAGAAACAACGGTTACAGAACCAAATATTGGACTAGCTGTCCATTTTTTCTTGGTATTGTGATGAGTTGCGCATGTTTTGAGCTCTTGAATTTTCGCTATTGTCTAACTTAAATTTTTGTTGTTGTTAGCTAAAGGAATAAAATTTTTCTTTTTGGTAACAAATAAGCAATAAGTTAAGTTGAAAGAAACTTAAAATTAAACTCAAAGTTATTGTTTCACTGAAATTTTTTGATGTCTCTTCAAAATTAATTTTAGTTGCAAAGCATTTAAGCGGTACTGTATGTACATTAGACCGTACCACCTTACAGGCAAAAAAAATAAAGTTCACCGTACACCATCAAATCTGAAGCATTTTTGCTAGATAGTTTCGAAAAAAAACTTTTTTTTTTTTTACCGAAAATAGAGGTCGCGCATCTACATTTTTCTTCATATCATCGGCATTTACAGTCCGATCTTAAAGTATGATATATCAATGTTTTTGTCTCAAGTAGACCAGTTTTTTGCTTTAAGGGTCACTGACATCAAGGACCCCGTTCCAGTTCTTACCCACCAGATCTCAGTTCCTACCATCTTAATGTACCTTTTTAGTGTCAGATAATTAAAGCTTGCAAAAAATCATTAAACTTTACAAACGGAAGTATTTCGATTATTACATTAAAACAATTTTTAAAAATGTTTTAAATTTTTTTACCGAACGTAGCGGTTCTCTTATTAAATTTTTCGTCATATCTCCGGTATTTACAGACCGATCTTAAAACATGATGTTTCGATGTTTTTGTCTCGAGGAGACCGATTTTTTTTTGCTCCAAAGGCCACTGAACTCAAGTATCTACCCACCAAATCTCAACTTCTACGACATGAATTAAAAAATCAAAATCAAATAAAGTGTCTTCGAGCCGTTGCTCAATGATAACGGACCCAGATCCGCTAGTAAGATCAAATGGCTATGACAAGATCTTAACAGCCCGCAAAGAAGCAATGGGATGCATTCGTCAAGTGTTCGGTACACAGGTAGATCATTTCATAAATTTCGAAAGTGGCTCAGACTTCAATATGATCAACTGGCTCAAATTTGAAGTGACTGAGCCGCCATGCTTGCAATTTTTCACGCAAGACCAGCTGAAAGCATTACAATATTCAAAAGAAATAAGCACATTACCATAACGAATAACTTTATTTCATAGCTTTCTTTACTAAACTTAATTATTTTCACAGCTTTTCTATGCCATTCTCAAAACACCAAGCGTTTTGTTCAAGTAGTGCATGAATCTGCCATGGCGGTCACCGATTAACAACGCATTGGCCATATTTTATCTAAGCTCGAGAGCCGCCAGAAATATAGCCAACTTGAATCGCGTAGAAATATGATCGATTAAAATTTAATGCTACATAAAAAGACAAAAGTAGAGCTTAGAGAAATGTGTATGTGAAAAGTAGCTTAGTAAATTAATTAAAGTTTGTTTTTCAAAATACATAAGTTTTCCCACTATAAAAGCTTAGTGTTTTATTTAAATAATAAGAAGTGCCAATTCAATTGTACCGTATGGTGAAGTCCTTCAAGATGCTGGGCAAAGGCCTAAAGACACTTTATTTGATTTTAATCTTTTAATTCATGTTGTAGAAGAAGAGATCTGGTGGGTAGATACTTGAGATCAATGACCTTTGGAGCAAAAAAATGGCCTCCTCGGGACAAAAACATCGACACATCATGTTTTAAGATCCTTGATGTCAGTGACCCTTAAAGCAAAAAATTAGTCTACTCGAGACAAAAACAGTGATGTATCATACTTAAAGATCGGACTGTAAATGCCGATGATATGAAGAAAAATGTAAATGCGCGATCTCTATTTTCGAAAAAAAAAAAAATTTTTTTCGTAATTTTCTTGCAAAAATGCTGCAGTTTCGATGGTGTACGGTGAACTTTTTTTTTTGCGGTACGGTCTAATGTACATGTGTATATTAGAGCGGTTCAAAATAAAAACTTTTTAATTTTTTCCCGATGTGTCAGTGGATTACAGTAGCCTTATATGTCTGAACAAAGCCCAATACTAGGATTAAGGTTAATATTGAAAACAGGATAAACGCCCTTTGTTTTAAGTGGACAACCCATTTTCCAAAATATTGATTTAAAAAATGATCTGCTTTCTTTTTTTTTTTTGTGATAAAATCGTTCTAATTAAAATTCTTTATTTTATAAAAAAGGTTAAAAACGAATCTGCATTTTTCCAAACTAATAGACGATTTTCAAAATTTCAAATTATGCCAGTTCTGTTAATGTAGTAAAATGCAGATATCTCGGGTTTGAAATAAGAAAATGATATGCGGTTTACGGCATTCTTTTAAACAAATAACAATACATTAAAAATTATGTATTACAAGATCGGCGGCAAAATCATATGGAGTGATTTTGCAACTTTAAAGTACAAAATCAGAATTTTTTAATATTTTTCCGGGCAATTTCCAATTTTTTTGTAAGAAAAAAAGAAGAAGAAAAAACTACTCACGGATTTGAATTTACCGATTGATAGTTTCTCGAAAACCATACCTACTTTGCTGGAAAATTTTATAACCTCTGTAACTTGCACTATTTTTTAAATCAATATTTTGGAAAATGGGTTGACTACTTAAAACAGAGGGCGCTTATCCAGTTTTCAATTTTAACCTGAACCCCAGTAATGGGCTTTGTCCAGATATATAAGGCTACTGTAATCCGCGGACACATCGTGAAAAAATCAAAAAGTTTTTATTTTGAACCGCTCTAATGTAAGTCCATATAACTCATTGAAAATCAATTACATATGACAGATGCAATTCTAAATGCATAGGTTAAAAGAGTATGCAAGAAAATATAGAATGGCATTAATACCTCATTTTTGATCAAAGTGACCTGTTTACAAATAAGCACTAACACACACACGTTACGAAATGCTTACTGAGGAATGTTATTTTTGTGGTTTGTATTAAATTTTTAAATTTTATTTTAGATCCAATAAATCTACCGTGGACATGCAAAAAATGTACTCTTGTAAATTATTTTACTGCAATGGCATGTGCAGTTTGCGGCGGCTCCAAATTAAAAAGCGTTTCATCGGTGGAAGATATGACTCTGCGGAAGGGCAAATTCTGGACTTGTAAACAGTGTACCCTAAAAAACTCCTTATCAATGGACATATGCAGCGCTTGTAAATCCGTTCGTTCTTTCTCCAATTCATCTAGAGTGCGAGCAGGTAAACTACTATTTTTGAACATTAATAATTTAATCAAATGTTGAAAATTATCATACTTATAAAGTAACAACTGCAACAGTTACAATTAGGGGTGAAAAACGAAAAAAAAAAAATTGGAACGTTGCAGACTTTGATATGTTACGATATATATCGCTCACTTACTTCAAGAGTGGCATAACTCAAAAAACATAAAGTGGGAGAAAAACGCATTCAAAGTTTTCAATAAGTTGCTTTTTATATGAAAATAATGAAAAGTATGTCTACATAAACTCTTCTCACGAAGCAAGTTTATGAGATAATTTTCTAATTTTTTGACACAAAATAAAACATGAAATGGCGGATATTTCTGCATCATCAACTCAAAAATCACGTTTTTTGAGTTATGCCAGTCTTGAAGTAAGTGAGCGATATGTAAATCCTTTTTTTTTACGAAAAATAAAACTCTGATTAAGTTACGTTATAATGCTTTGAGATAGAAAAGGACAAATAATTATAAACTAAAACAATTTTATCCATCACAAATATTTTCTTACCACATTTTATTCTGCTTTCAAAAGAAAATAAATAAAAAATATCACTTTATCAAGCATTCAGGCATACTAAAAGTAAATGTTGTTGAAATCTGGAGATCAGACTAAGTTAACCTATAAAATATTTTTGTACAATGCTTATTGTTCAGTACTTTTAGTGCAAAAAACCACAATAAAATTACTAGCGCAAAATGCATTAAAATGGGCAACGAGCTGCTTATACTTGTTTCAATGACCGCTACGTCATATCATCAGTAAGCTTTGTTAGCCGAAGTTTAGTAGTCTGCAAGCCTACTATGTTCTATTTCTTGCGTTGATCAGTTAAGAATCACAGCAATAAGCAAAACAAAACTTCTACATTTTAATGCAATTGCTTTTGTAATCTCTTTGATACCACACATTTCTTGACGAGCGCTTTCAACTTCGTTCGGATCGCCAGAAAAGCGGACAATGGAGCTTAAATTTATTACTTCTTTGCAAAAGATCCCGCGTGAATTTTTTTGTTGTTTTTTCTTCAGAAAAATTCAGTCGAAAAAATCATAAAAAAATGCGTGTATTTGTTGTTGCTTTTTTGTCGTTCACAACCGATGCCGTTATTTGCAATTTTGTTGGTATTTTTTCGGTAGGAAAATTCAGTTGAAAATGACAAATATGATATTCTTGTTGTTTGCTTGTATGTGTTACAAATTTATTTTTGCAATCAAGATTTTTTCTTTTTGGGGTATTAATATAAAGAAATTATGTACTTATATTTTTTAATTTTCTTGTTTTACTTGAAACAAATATTAGTTGAAACAAGTTAATACCTAAATAAATTAAATTAGTTGCTTAATCATTAGAACTGACTCGACATGTAAAAAAACATAAATTTGAAATTTTGAAACGAATAAAGATTTGTGATATTTTTTTTATATGATAGGGAATTCTTATAGCTACTACAGTGCCAAATTTTGTTTTAAAAGGTTTGCAGAGTCCGCCACAATTGATTGTTCAAATTGAGTTTATTGTAGTTAGGAAAATTAAATATCTTCTGCATATAAAAACTAACTTCTGTTTTGTTTGTCGCAAGTAGACTTTGAAAACTGCAGAAAAGTGTGATTGAAATGTGAATGGGCTTGGTATATATATACCAACTTAAGCTGAAATTCATTTTTGAATGATGTATGCTTATCCATTTTCTGTTCATATTATGATGTAAGTTGGATACAATTTTTTCAAATTCAACATCTTATGCTATTTCGGTAATCTGAAGATAATCTCTTACGGCCAAAAGTTGGAATGATGCAGCATTTGTTATGTACATGTTTCAATTTTTTCGTTGTATAAGTTAAGAAGAGTTCTCTTGTAGAAATAAATTTATTACGTGTCGGAACGACGTTATATATGTGACTGGGAAAGTTAAAAGGGACCTACGGTACGAAAATAAGTTTTCGAGAAAAACGACATTGAAGTTAAAAAGTGGTTTTTTATGTGCATGAACGTTTTTATAGCTTGAAACTTATCACTCGGGAGTTTTTGGGGTCGCTGATTACGAATCTGGTATCAGATTTCAAAAATTTAAAATGACGGGTTCAATATGGTGGACAACTTTTTTTTGAAACTGATCAGATTTGCTTGAAACTTGTTACTCGGGGGTTTTCAGGGTCGCTGATTATGAATCTAGTATCAGATTTTCAAAATGGCGGACGATTTTTTTCAAAACTGACCGGATTTGTCTGAAACTCCTTACTCGGGGGTTTTCAGTGTCGCTCATTACGAATCTGATATCAGATTTTCAAAATTCAAAACGGAGGATTCAATATGGCTGATAAATCTTCTAAAAACTGATCGGATTCGTTTGAATTAATTCATTAATTACGAATCTGGTGTAATTTTCTTGAAATTTAAAATGGCGGATCCAATATGGCCTACGAGGTTTTTAAAAACTGATTAGATTCGCTTGAAACTAGTTACGCGGAGGTTTTCGAGGTCGCTAATTACGAATCCAATTTCAGTTCTTCAAAATGGCGGATCCAATATGACGGACCACTTATTTAATAATTGATCAGATTCGCTTTTCAATTTCGGCTAATCCGCGGGTGGATGTTGCGATTGATAGCTCTGTGCCTCCGGTTTCCCTGCAGGCATTACCAAGGTTAAAATCGATTTTTATTTCACGACTGCATTCCAATACTACCTCTGACAGCGTTAAAAATTTTATCAGACAGCATCAAATTATTCCTGTCGACGCCTTCGTTTCTTGCAGGAAACTCGGTAATAAACCAACTCATGCGTCTTTTAAAATAACAGTGGCATCTTCTCATGTTTCTGCCATTCTTAAATCTAAAGCATGGGTGGATAATATCTATATTTCAGAATTTAAATCGAAAAAAAATGATAAAACTGCACGTTCCAATTCAAAAAACTGAAACGGCTATCCCTTTACTATCAAAATGTAAGGGGTTTGCGTTCCAAGACGCAAGATATCTTTTTATCAACTCAGAATTTCTCTGAGGATATTATCGTGTTTACCGAAACTTGGCTAAACAACAGTTTTCTCAATATGGAACTTTTTGATAATAGTTTCCATGTTTTTAGAAGAGACAGACACTTGGAAGATCTTTCTTCTGTTGGTGGAGGCGTCTTAATTGCTATAAAAAATCATTTAACCAGTTCATTAGTTGAAATTGCCTGTGCATCTAATATTGAACTGTTATGTGTTAAGGTCACACATTGTAACTCTAATTTATACATTCTTAACACTTATGTTCCTCCAAATAGTAGCGCAGATGTCTACGAATGGCTTTCGATGGCCGTAGAATATATTATTAATGAACTAGACACTAATGACGACATTTTGTTGTTAGGTGACTTTAATCTGCCTGACCTAAAATGGACTCCTTCGGACGATGGTACATATTTTTATGCATCTTGTCCAAAAACTCGACAACAACAAATTTTTGTTGACGAAATACTTTCAAATTTACAACAAGTAAGTTGTATAACTAATTGCCATGGACGACAACTTGACTATGTCTTGGCTACATATAGTAGCAATGTTGTTGTAAGAAATGCTATCCATGCTCTGTCTACGGTAGATTCCTATCATCCACCTTTGAGTTATGTGTACCAATCTGACAATGAAAATTTAACTAATGCATGTTCATCCATTAATATTTACGAATTCAATTTCAAGAAAGCTGACTTTTTGAAACTGAACGAAAATTTAAGTAATAAATTAGACGACTTGCTTAATTTTTTTAATAACAATACATTTGATGATTGCATTAAATTTTTCTATGATGAACTTTTTTCTGCCATAGCATTGTCGGTTCCATATACAAAGAAGTACGTTAATAATTCCTCGTACCCCTGGTATACAAAGGATTTGAAAAAAGTTCGCAATGGCCGTAATAGGGCATGGAATAAATACGTTTGTTGCCAGGACCGTAATGACCTTGTTGCTTATCAGCGACTGTTTCTTGAATTTAAAGATATGTCAGCTTTGGTTTATTCTGAATATTTGAATAAAATTAGGTTGAATATTCTTCATGACCCCAAGAATTTTTGGGGTTTTATTAATTCTAAAAAAAAATCTGACGGGTTTCCATCTGAGTTTAAAACAGTTGATGGGCTCACTAGCGACCCACAAGTTATAGCCAGGTTGTTTGCAAATTTGTTTGATGAATCGTTTTCTACGGATTTATTTAGCCCTGAAATCAACTATTTTGAATATATGGATAACGACCCTTTAGTTTCGATTAATGAGATATCTTTCTCTCCTGACCTCATAGAGAAATATATTTCATCTGTTGATGATGACTTCAACTCCGGGCCGGATGGTATTCCTGCGACAGTTTTAGTAAACTGCAGCTCTGTGCTGAGTCAGCCCCTCAGTATTTTATTTAATAGATCAATTCAAGAAAGCTATTTTCCTAAATTTTGGAAAAATGCATACATTAGCCCCATTTTCAAGAAAGGGTGTAAAAATTATGTTTCAAACTACAGGCCCGTGGCTAAGTTATCATCAATACCGAAAATTTTTGAACATATTATATACGATCAGGTTAAGAAGTGCTGTGGTGAAGTCATAACAACTCGTCAGCATGGTTTTGTTAATGGCAGATCTACAGTTTCTAACCTCCTTGATTTCACTTCTTTTGCATTAAGCTCTTTAGACTCTGGTGGGCAAGTTGACTGCATCTACACTGACTTCAGTAAAGCATTTGACAAATTACCACATAATTTGATTTTGTTTAAGTTAAAGAAGCTTGGATTTCCCTTAAGTTTTGTCAGCTGGATTGAATCTTATTTATCTGATCGCTCGTATCAAATAAAATTTAGGAGTGTTTTCCTCCCCATTTAGCGCGACATCAGGTGTTCCACAAGGAAGCCACCTGGGGCCGCTCCTGTTCATTTTAGCAATTAATGACGTTACACATGTTATTAAAAACTCCCATCTGTTAGTATATGCAGATGACATGAAAATTTACAGGAACGTAAAGGGGGTTGGTGACACTATTCCACTTCAGTCTGACTTGAAATCCTTTGAAGTTTGGTGTTCTAAGAATAACTTACATCTTAATCCTGATAAATGCCAAGCTATGATTTTTACCAGGAAGAAAACTATTGTGGAATTTGATTATAAATTAAAAGATAAAAATATTTGTCGTGTCGATGTAGTCAAAGACCTAGGTATACATTTTGATACTAAGTTGACTTTTAATAAGCATATTAATCAAATTTGTAAAAAATCCTCATCTCTGCTTGGCTTTATTAAGAGGTGGGCAAAAGAATTTAATAGCCCTTTAGTAACGGTGACTTTATATAATACAATAGTGCGCCCTCACTTAGAGTACGTTAGCCAAGTATGGTCACCATTTTATAATATTCATATAAATAGAATTGAAAGAATTCAAAAAAATTTTATTCGTTTTGCTCTCAATGGCTTAAATTGGATTGACCCTTTAAACCTTCCTCTTTATGTGGATCGTTTAAAGTTATTACATATGCAGTCTTTGAGCTCGCGTAGAAATATTGCGGATATACTTTATCTGCATCAACTTGTAACTGGGTCTCTTGCTGCACCAGAGCTTCTTAACTATATACATTTTAATAGTAATCGGAGGAGTACTCGTAACTCTTATCAGTTATTTTACCAACCGGTTAGTAGAACTAATTATATGGCTACAGCTCCTTTTAATCGCATGACAACTCTTATTAATAATTGCGAAGTTTATAACATTAGCTTGTCAAAAGGTCAACTCAAGCTTAGACTGAAAACTAACTGTAGCTAAATTTGTAGCTTAATGGTGGTGTGAATTTTTTTGTCTGTGTTGTCCGAGCCCCACAGCATGCTGGGTAAATTTTTTTTAACATTTATGCCTTGGACCACGTAAATTTATACATATAATTATGTTAATATATATATGTCTATTTTTACATGGTGTGAGTGGGTATGTTGAGAAAGTGCGATAAAGCTAAGAAAAAATTATAAAATAAATAACAAATTAATGTGCATGATAATTTTTTCTATTCCATTTTTTATTGAATAAGCTTTTTACTTGGTATAAAGCTTCAATGCTAAATAGCTAAGAAGGCTATAATAGCTGTAGTAGCTAAACTCTATTATTATTATAATTATTATAAAATTTAAAATGGAGGATTCTAATAGATATATGAACGATTTTTCTAAAGAAACAAACAGAAAATTTACAACTTCATTATTAATTTAACAAATACCTATACTTTAGAGAAGAACACAACAACTTAAAAAACGTGAAACGGAGAAGAACACAATAGATTAAAAACGTAAAAAATGCATACATTAAAAGTGTTTTCTTGGATTTATAATTTATTTTAACTAAGTAAAAATCTGTGTAGCGTTTAAGTACGCTACATATTGAATCCGCCATTTTGAATTTTGAAAATCTGATACCAGATTCGTAATTAGCGATCCCAAAAACCTCCAAGTAAGGAGTTTCAAACAAATCCGATAAATTTTTAAAAGATTTGTCCGCCATATTGAATCCGCCATTTTGAATCTTGAAAATCTGATACCAGATTCGTAATCAGCGACCCTGAAAACCCCCGAGTAACAAGTTTCATGCGAATTTGATCAATTTCAGAGCCTCTTCTATAAGAATCGCTAAAAAAGTGAAAATCTATTTTTTCGAACCGTAGGTCCCTTTTAACTTTCCCGGCCACATATGTTAGCGGCCAAACTAGTTTTTAGGATAAACTAGTTTTTCCTAGGCCAAACTAGTTCATCCGAAGCATGTTAGGATGAACCAGTTTAGCCTAGAATGAACTAAGGTTATTATTTACTTTCCCTAAGCTAAGCTGGTTCATCCAACACGCTTCGGATGAAGTAGTTTGGCCTAGGAAAAACTAGTTTTGCCGTTAACATATATACTGTAATTTTTCTTTTGTTCTACCCTACCCTTGAGATCCTTAGATCAACTGTTGACTACCTGTAACTCCAATACCACGGTGGGTTTTAACCAACTTTTAATAAAAGTGTGACTTACAACAAAAACTTTAATTGGGGATAATTTGGGATGTAATCTAGAGTCGATATATGAAAAACATAAGAAATCCTTACAGCTTTTTTTTTTAATTCCATATTTACTGTTTTTTAATGATATTACATATGCATAACATACGTATGAAATTTAAAAGTTATTCGATTTTCTTCAAATTTTGACACGTCAAAATACTTTAATAGATAGCACTACAGTCTAAATTTCAGCTTCCTATGTGGTCGGGGTCTAGAGAAAGAACCATATTTAGACCTGAAAATAGTTGTGTTTAGTTCGGTTTAAAAATATTTGTTCTAAAAGCCCTCAAATCTAAATTTACAGTTGTGGGTATCAATTTTTTTTGTTATGTCATCTTTTATACATAAAAAATAGTTTTAAACCTCTAGACCTTAAGACTTATTTTTGCGACCCGATTAAGTTAAATACGTCTTGGTAATATATGACTGCTTTGAAAACGGTGTACTTAATCGTAGTTTTATTCATATTACTAAAGACCGATCTTATTATGTTTACCTATTTATTCGCTTTTAAATGAGATACCATATAGTGAAAATGGTTGACCAGGTCCAGAGATATCAAACATTGAATTTGGATATTTTCGCACAATTTGCGTTTTTTTCGAAATTTGACCTAACAGTACTCAAGACCCCGAATATCTAGGGAGCTGAAATTAGAACTCTGAGACTGTCTTTTTTGGTTCTTTAACGTGTCAAAATTTGAGCACAATCGGATGTTTTTTAAATTTCATAAGCACGTTAAACAAATATTATACTATTATAATATTACTAAAAAACTGTAAATATGGAATTAAAAAAAAAAGCTGTAAGGATTTTTTTCCTTTTGATGCATTTCTACTTTGATTAACATCCCAAATAATTCCACATTCAAGTTTTTGTGGTAACTCAAATTGTCATTTAAAGTTGGTTAAAGCCCACCGTGATACATGATATACCTGGAACCTTCAATACCTGGAATGCAAAATTCATTGAAAGGGTTAATTAAAATTACTTATTTACTTTATAACTAAGCAGGCAGTTTTGCACATTCTAAAATTTTAGTTTGTTTTTTTTCTCTACACAAATCGTTTGAAATATTCTCACCTGTTCTTGTAATCCTTACTTTCAAGATTTGAGGAATTTTACCTTCAAAAGGATTAGTGCAATCAGAAAAATTTTTAGTTAAAGTCTTATTGCATAGATGTAATAGATTCAACAACTATAAAAGGTAGTTTTTGACAAAAAGAAAAGGTGCGCCCACTATTAAAAAAGTGGGTGGGGCTGTAGTTTAACTTAAACGTTTTTAGCTACGAACTATGGCTTATCAAATATGCATTGCACACCAAATTAAATGTTTTCTAGTTAAAGGCTTAAGACTTACCTAATATTTCTAATATGTATATGGATTTATGGTGCTATATACACAGGTTTATCGATAAAAATCGCTCTAGCACCCAATCCGACAAACTCTGGTGCCTAGTTTATTTTGAGAATATGTTAAGAAAAAGTCAGTGATGATTTGTGTGGAAGCTCAGTTTGAAGTTTTGTGAAGCTTATTTTTAAACTCAACTGAAAGCTCAAAAATTCGATAAAAACCGTGTTTAATAAAAAACAAAAACAAAAAAAAAATTAGTACGCTATTTTTTTTTTCTTTTTGTTTAATTAAGACCAATAATGCTTACTTACTTACTTAGATGGCCATAACAACCCGTTGTCAGGTTACGGCCGACCTCATTAGCTCTCGCCAGGCGCCTCTGTTTTGTGCGCGCCTTCTCCAATCGGTAATGCCAAGCGCGGTTAGGGCTTCCTCAGCCTGGTCTATCCACCGGAGGCATGGTCTCCCTCTTCGTCGTTGACCGGGGACCTTCCCTTCGAATACCTTTTTCGCTGGAGCTTATTTATCCATACGATGGACATGACCCAGCCAGCGTAGTCGCTGTATTGTTATACGCTTAACTATGTCAATGTCGGCGTAGAGCTCATACAGCTCGTGGTTCATTCGAATGCGATAGTCGTCGCCAACTCGAACAGGACCAAAGATTTTGCGGAGAACTTTCCTCTCGAACACCCCAAGAGCGGCTGCGTCTGTTGTCGAAACCACCCATGCCTCAGCGCCATAAAGAAGCACAGGTAGAATGAGCGTCTTGTAGAGTGTTAGCTTTGTCGATCGAGAGAGAGCTCTGCAACGTAATTGCTTACTGAGACCGTAGTAGCACCTATTAGCAATTGTTATTCTCCGCTTAATCTCCAGACTGACATCATTGTTGCTGGTTACGGCAGTGCCAAGGTAAATGAATTTCTTGACAACTTCTAATTTACAGTTGCTCGCTGTAACATGAGAGTCTAGATCCCGTGCTCTCTTGTTGTTGTTAGTAGACATCATGTATTTCGTCTTGCCCTCGTTTAACGTCAAACCCACTTTGGCTGATTCCTTTTCAATAGCAGTGAAAGCAGCAGTAACATCTCTCTTACTCCGACCGATAATATTAATATCATCAGCGTACGCAAGGAGCTGAACACCTTTGAAGAAAATGGTGCCATTATGATGCACACCGGCTTTTCGTTGGATCCCCTCCATAATGAAATTGAAGAGATCGCACGAGAGCGGGTCGCCTTGTCTGAAACCTCGCTCGGTATTAAAAGTTCCGGAGAGGTCATTCCCTACCTTGACGGAGCTAAACGTATTGCTCAACGTCATCCTGCAGAGCCTTATCAACTTTGCAGGTATACCGAACTCAGACATTGTTGCGTATAGGCAATCCCGCACTGGGCTATCGAACGCAGCTTTATAATCGACGAAGAGATGGTGAGTGTCGATTTGATATTCATGGGTTTTCTCCAGGATTTGGCGTAGTGTAAAAATCTGGTCTATGGTGGACTTACCAGGTCTAAAGCCACACTGATAGGATCCGATCAGCGTTTCTGTATACGGCTTCAATCTTTCACACAATACGCTCGAGAGGATCTTATATGCGATGGAAATAAGACTGATACCCCTGTAGTTGGCGCAGATTGTCGGGTCTCCTTTCTTTATTACAGGACAAAGCACGCTGAGATTCCAATCGTCGGGCATGCTTTCCGCTAGCCATATTTTGCTGATGAGTTGATGCATGCACCTTATCAATTCATCGCCACCAGCTTTAAACAACTCAGCTGGCAGGCCGTCAGCACCCGCTGCTTTGTTGTTTTTGAGTCGCTGGATAGCAACTCGAACCTCTTCATGGCTAGGTGATGGTACTTCCACTGCGTTATCATCGATTGGTGGTATCGTACTGCATTCTCTCTGGGCGGAATTGGTGGGATCATCGCCCGTAAGCAAGTTGGAGAAATGCTGCCTCCATAACCTCAGTACACTCTGTGTATCTGTAACCAGATTTCCATTTTCGTCTCTACAAGTGGATGCTCCGGGCTTGAAACCTTGAGTTAGACGCTTAACTTGTTGATAGAATTTTCGTGCATCCTTCTTGCCCTGGTACACCTCAAGTTCCTCACGCTCACGCTTTTTCTGCTCCCTTTTTTTACGTCTGAAAATGCGCCTCTCTTCCTTCCTCTTTTCGCGGTAGTTTTCTCGCACGGCTCGCGTTGCGGCTGACTGCAGCGTCTTCTTGTATGCGGCGTTTTTTTTCAGCAGTCGCATCGCGACACTCCTGGTAATACCATTGGTTTCGAGGTTGTGGGCGTCGGAAACCAATGACTTCCTCGGCAGCAGCGCGCATGGAGTGGGAGATGTGTGTCCAAAGTCCACCGGCGTCGTCGGTTCCAGAGGTTGGTTGGTTGAGCTTAACCGACAGTTGAGCGGAGTACGCCTCGGCAGTCCGTTGTGATTGCAGCTTGGCGACGTCCAGCTTTCGTTGCATGCCTGTGCGTACATTCTTCGCATTGCATAGCCGCATGCGGATCTTAGCTGCAACAAGATAGTGGTCGGAGTCAATGTTGACCCCCCGAAATGTACGCACATCCAGAATGCTTGAAGCGTGCCTTCCGTCGATCACAACATGATCAATTTGGTTTTTCGTTTTTTGATCCGGAGATAGCCAGGTGGCCTTGTGAATGTCGAGGTGTTGAAATCTGGTACTACTAACTACCATGTTTCGCGCCGCGGCGAAGTCGATCAGTCTCAGACCGTTGTTTGAAGTGGTCTCGGGGAGACTGAACTGACCGATTGTAGCGCCAAAGATGCCTTCTCTTCCGACCTTCGCGTTAAAATCGCCGAGGACTATTTTAACATCGTGGGTCGGACAACGGTCATACACGTCCTCTAGGCTCGCGTAGAAATCATCCTTGGTGGCATCGTCCTTTTCCTCCGTCGGGGCGTGCGCGCAAATTAGGCTTATGTTGAAGAATTTTGCCTTGATACGGATCGTAGCCAGCCTTTCGTTTATTGGCGTGAACCGGGAAACTAGGTGGCGTAATTTTCGACTTACAACGAATCCGCAACCAAATTCGCGCCTCTCCGCATGGCCGCTGTAGTAGATATCACAGTTCGTCCGTTTAGAGCAGCCTTGTCCTTTCCATCGCATCTCCTGGATGGCGGTGATGTCAGCCTTTATTTTTACGAGGGCTTCCGCCAGTTGGATAGTTGCACCTTCCCTATGGAGGGTCCGGACATTCCAGGTGCATATCCGTAAATCATTGTCCGTTTTTCGTTAGCAGTGGTCGTCATCGTAGTGGGGGCTATTATCCGAGGCTGATTTGGTTTTCATTGGAAATGATGATAATGTGTGGTGGGACCCAAACCCTACGCACACATTCCAAGTTTTAAGTCTAGGAGAGACTCGTCTTCTCACAACTAGCTCACCCCCGGACGGGTGTCCAAGGGATCTCCAGAGGATACTTGGCCAAAAAAACCGGAAGTTTGTGAGCTGCTTGAACTGCTTGCAAAAGAATCATCTCTGGCCACTCCCAAGTGAGTGGCGATCAGGACTTTCCCCACTTACGTGGACTTCTACAAGCAGCCCCATCCTCCAAGACCAATAATGCTTTTACAAAAAAAAGTATATACGTTTTTCTCAGCATTTGTTGAATTTTTCAGCTCAAACATGAAATTTTTATCGCAAAATTTAATTTCTTGCAATTTTCAAAAATCTCTCAACTTTGACTAACTGTAAAAATTAAACTATATACCCAAATGGTTTGAAATTTTAAATTTATCAGCTCCAGACATTTCTCTATCCGATGCAAGTATCAAATTTGTCAAGCAGACCCACACCAAAATTGATTTTTGCAACGCTTTCTTGAAAAGTTTGCCACTGTGCGCCATGTTATTTTAATTTGGGTTTAAACCTTTGCAAATGCAGAAATATTTATGTTGGTCTTGAGAACTCATGATCTCTTGATCGAGTACGTGCATTTTTTAGCTCAAACTGAAAAATTAAAATGATATTCATGTTGTTTGACTTGCTAAGCGCCTGCTTCTAAAAAAAGTTCTCTTGTTTATACACTTTGGATTGAAATTATTTTACAATATTCTTTAATTTCTATATTTTTCAACATAACCGTGGCAATAACAATGAAAGTTTTATTAATTGGTCATATTAATTATTTGCTTTACTTCGAAGGTTTTGCCACTTCTGCTCTTTCTAATAGAAATCATCTATCCACTTTAAGCCTTAACTTTGAAAAAGCATTCGACAGAGTCGGACTGCATGTTGTTTTGCGTCAACTTAACCGATGGCAGGTCGGTGTGAGAGCTTATAATCTTGTAAACTCATTCTTAGCTAATCGAAAATTCAAATCAAAAATTAATAATATTTTCTTAAATATTTGTGATATGCACAACAGTATACCCAATTGTTCGCCCTTGTCTGTCACCCAATTTATAATTGCTTTTAATGAAATATGTACATAAGTCAAATTGTTTCAAAATATAAAAATGTTTCATATATCATTTATGCTGATGATGTGCTGCTTGTTTCAAAACAAAACAATTTAAATGTAGTTCAACAAACATTTATAAATATTCTTTTCGATCTCTCTAACTGAGCCAAATGTTCAGATGCAAATATTTCTATAAACAAAAGCAAAATCTTTCATATTTGTAGAAAGTACACACGGTTCGCTTCAAGCAAGATCAAAATCAATTAAATTGTCAACCAAATCTGACAATACACAATTATTATATAGGGTTCGGAGATTCCAAATACATAATACGCAAAATCGGAGCTGCTCATTTACTCGTTTTATTGTCATTTTAAGTCCGGTCCGTTTCAAGCAAGATCAAAATCGGTAAAAATTGTCAACCAAATCTGACAATGCACAACTATTATTTAGTGTTCGGAGATTCCAAAAACAAGATCCGTAAAATCGTACCTGGTCACCTACTCGTTTTATGACCATTTTAAGGTAAACACTTTTACCGCTAATTTTAATAAAATTATGAAGCGAACCGTGTACAGTTTTTGATGCTTTTAAGATCAAGTGAAATTTTAAAATATTTGTTTTTTATGTATTTCAAGTCGCCGAACACGATGAAGTCACTAATTTTTGCAAATATGCAAATGTTTTTGTGTTATTCACCATTTTTCATGGAAAAAAGTCGATACATGAAAAATCATTTATTTTTGTCTGCCGGAATACAATTGGAAAAAAGATTTTTGTAGGCTTTAAAAGTATTTTTAACTACAAAGCTCACAAGGAAAACATATAATGTACATATAAATATAATACCTCATACATATTATATAATAAAGGGCTGTACAAGACACCTGGAAGCGCAATCATTGTTATGACTCTAATCCAATTGACTGATCGAGTGTTGTCATTATAGAGATGCCAACACTCCGGGTCTCCGGGTTAAAGGTCAATCCCCCCGGGCTTAATATAATTTTTGTTGACCGTAACGAATTAAATCGAATCTAACCCAAGTAGAAATTTGTAACTTTTAAGGTCTCAAAATTAGCGTGCGAGTCACAGCGTGGTTATTGTAACTAAATTTTGTGTTAATAAAGTCACTATTCCTGTATTAAGACACATTAACCGATTTTTAACTGCCAAAATACTGAAAAGCGCAGTTTGACTTTATGGTAACATTCCAGTAATTTTGTGTACCAAATTGAGCCTATCTGGGTCAAATTTTAGTTAAAATAACTACACAGTTCTTCTTAAAAGTAACCTGTTCGTAACTACGATCTTTTAGGCGCAATATCAGTAAAAGTGACTCTAAATATGACCATTTCGTACACAAATTTAGTTAGAGACACATATGTATGTGTACATAACATTTTGAGCGGTAGAGCGGTTCAAAAAAAATGTTGTTTTTACGATGTGTCAGCGGATATCTATAGCGTTACATATCTTGAATATGCTCCTCAAAGGATTCTCATCAAATTGAATACTGGATTAGAGCCGCCTGTTTGAAGTTGTCAACTTTTGAAGAAATAAACAGATTGATTTTAAAAGTTATAGGGGTTATCGAATTTTCGAACAAGATAGGGGTGGTTTTTGGCCTATTTTCAGAAGAAGAATTCGAATCCGTGAAAATTGTTTCCTCATCTTCTTTTTTTCTTAGAAAAAGTTTGAAAATATGCCGGAAACAATGGAAAAATACGGATTTTCTATTTAAAAATTGCAAAATCTTCTCACTCACTGCCGTACGACGCATATAAAGATCTTATTTTATAACCAAGATATCTGCATTTTTCTAAATCAACAGAACTAACATTATTCGAATCAGAGTAGACAAATATACATATTAGAGTGATTAAAATTGTATGCGGTTTACGGCATTCTACTATGCGGATAAAAATACATGAAAACTGATGTCACACGGGAGCGTGAAAAAAATGTGATAGCTTGCGCAATTTTTAAAATCAATCTTTTGCTTCAAAAGTTGACAAATTCAAACAGGCGGCGCTAATCCAGTATTCAATATTGATGGAAATATTTTGAGGAGCGTTGTCAAGATGTGTAATGCTATAGATACCCGCTTACACATCGTAAAAAACACAATATTTTTTTTTGAACCAATCTAATTAGTAATGAGTTACGTTGAAATTTTTAAGATTAAACACCTTCGCCCTTAAAGGTACACCTGGGAACTACTTAGTGTAGTTATTGTGTAGGTTTGAGCACAATTGTGTAAATTAAGTCACATATAAATACTGACATACTGCCAACAAAAGCAGTCAGTGAGCCCATAGTGCAAACGTTTAATAACAATCCAAAATTTATTAAATTAATGATGAACTTCGAAACTATCACCCTTTTCTTTGCTTACAAGACGTAAACGTTTGAAAAAGGATTTACAGGCGGCACGCACCATTTTCTGCTCCATTTAATCCCAAATCTTTGTCAATAGCTGCTTGAACCCATCAATTGTCCAGCCTTTTGTTGACCTTACTTTACCTAGCATATGGCCTCATACTCAAAAATCCAATGTCTTGAGATCCGGTGATGATGCTGGCCAATCTTCCGCAGAGATGAAATCAGTCGAATTTATCGGCCCTTTTCCTATTTGAGATACTGCTCCCCACACCTTGATTTTGGTCACTTTTTGATATCGCTTAACAGTTAATTCATCTCTTGGAGCATTCGCAAAACTTCTTGCGTACACACGTTTATTCTGCTGGTTGTGGCTGTCTTGCAGGAAGAAGAAGAAGTTTTTCATCCGAAAAGATTATTTTATCTCCACCGTGCCAGTCAATTAGCTCCTTACTTTTTGTAACAGGTAATTGCTTTTGATTATTTGTTAGCCCATGAAAGCGTTAGCTTTTATAGGCCTTGAGTCGTAGATCATTCCTGATAAGAAGCTGCTTGGAAGTTTTTTATATTTTCATATCCTTTTCTACAGAAGAGACTGATTGAGCAGGATATCGTCCTCTCACCTGTTTTATGACGTCATTTGTTCCCACAACTTTTTTTAATCTTCGTAACCTCCCGTATCCTTATATCGATTTATTGTCTTATGTATGAATTTTTCTGCTATTCCGAGGGCTATGAGTGTTTTTATGATGTCACAATTTCTGTAATTTTTTTTTAAAAAAATTATAACTAAGTCACGTTTACCTTTCATGATGCTTCTGAGTTTGATATAAAGAATATTTTTTTTGCCGTGTTCTTTCGTTGTGTACAATTAAATTGTGAAAAGCAAAGCATCCTTAGATTATAAAAAAATCAGGTTTCCAATTTTTTTCGGAACAGTGAAATTTAGTGACAGATATTATGGGCCACACTGTAGACACAATCCGTCACAATATATGATAAGGTCACAAATAAGCCTGACGCCATTTTTCATATGACATCCATTTTGATTTATAATTGTAAATAATTTCTAAAAAATTTATTATGCAAACTTAATGCTCAAATTATCTTAATAAGGCTATAATCATACATTCAAAACACCTAGTAAACGTTATAAGATTTCAGCAATTTAAAAATCATTTGATTAATTAAAATTTTTAATATGTTACTAAGTATTCGATATTTATCAAGCGCATAGGTTTTTTGTTCAACAGATATAAAAAGTTGTGTAATAAAATTTATAAGAAGTTAAAATAATATCCCAGTGTGCTAGACGAATTCGTTTCGTTCATAAAACGACATTTTTTTGTTCATAAAAAACTTAATTTTATTTACAAAAAAAAAAATTTATTATTTAATCTGCAAATTGTAAGACTTTATTGCATATAATTTTATTTTATTATCAAATTAAATTTTACTTACGATTTACAAATTTCCAAAGTCAGGCTCGAACCCATGTCCCAGCGATTCATAGTCATGCGCGCTACCTACTAGGCTACCTGTCATATATTAAAATATATGTCAAAGGTGAATGATATCTTCTCTCATGCTTTATTAACAAAAAACCGAATTCGTTTAGAATTTGTTACGGACTTCAAATACAAATTCGTTTTTTGTTCGTAAAACGAATTCGAAACGAATTCATTTTTTGTTCATAAACCGGATCAGTTTCGAATTCGTTTTTTGTTCATAAAAAAAATTTAATGTTTTAAGCGACTTAGAATTGCTTAAAAGTTCAAAAAAACTTATAATATTTTTTACTCAAATTTTTTTGGAAAAACTAATTTTCAAAGAAAAATTTTAAAAAAAAAAATTTTATTATTAATCGACTTAGAAATGTTTAAAAAGTCGAAGAAACTAATATTTTTTTAACACTGAAATTAGAATCCGTTTCGAATTCGTTTTTTATTCATAAAACTGATCAAATTTTTTTGGAAAAATTTAAAAATTTTTCTAAGTCCCGGAAAAATTTTCAAAAAAAATGTTGTGTCTTAATCGAATTAGAAATGTTTAATAAGTTGAAATTTCAAATTCGTTTTATGAACAAAAAACGAATTCGTATTTGAAGTCCGTTACGAATTCGAAACGAATTCGTTTTTTGTAAATAAAGCGTATCAAAAGAGAGAAGATATCATTCGCCTTTCACATATATTTTAATATATGACAGGTAGCCTAGTAGGTAGCGCGCATGACTATGAATCGCTGGGACATGGGTTCGAGCTTGACTTTGGAAATTTGTAAATCGTAAGTAAAATTTAATTTGATAATAAAATTCAATTATATGCAATAAAGTCTTAAAATTTTCATATTAAATAATAAAATTTTTTTTTTTTAAATAAAATTAAATTTTTTATGAACAAAAAAAATTCGTTTTATGAACAAAAAACGAATTCGAAACGAATTCGCTTTATGAACAAAAAACGAATCCGAAACGGATTCCGTTACGAATTCGTCTCCGATCCGGAAGGATCGTCCGTTTTTTCGAGAGGAATTTCATACGAAAACGAGTTCGAGAAACGGAAGGATTGTCCGTTTTTTCGAGAGGAATTTCATACGAAAACGAGTTCGAGACGAATTCGTAACGGAATTCGAAACGGATGAATAGTACGAAGAAACGAATTCGTTTGGCACACTGGGAAACCTCAAACATAATACTTGTTCAGCGAAAAAATTTAACTACCTAATAAGCTAAATTCCTTGTATAATATCTACCGTAATAAAACAGGTGTCTATAAAGTTGGCCTGCACAAAAGTTCAGTTGTTATCAGAAAAGCATCTACCTGTATTCTATTCAAAAAATACAGCTTTATTCTATTTGACTTTACTAGATATTTTTAAATTGCATTAAAAACTTAGATATAAATATCTGAGGCACGTATTACTATTTCGCTATACAAGAGCGAATTTTCTTAAAAAGAGTGAAATGATTTGGAAAAAGTGACAAATCAAACGTTTTGGAGGTGGGGCAAAGCCCACATTATATGGACAGAAGTTTTCTAGGTACTCTTTACATATGCATCTATTTGCGTCAAATAGTTTTGGA
Organism: Tricholauxania praeusta; assembly: GCA_949775025.1. Classification (NCBI taxonomy): domain Eukaryota; kingdom Metazoa; phylum Arthropoda; class Insecta; order Diptera; family Lauxaniidae; genus Tricholauxania; species Tricholauxania praeusta. The sequence goes on from OX459028.1 coordinate 106,970,406, forward strand.
AATAGGAAGAATAAATTAAGAAAGGGGTGGTGTAACCTCCATATTTACAATTTTTAATTTATTTTGAGTGATGTCTATATTCGCTAAAAACATTCTATCAAATTCAGATTAACAATTTCCAAGTCAAAATATCATAGACTGAAAATCGTCATCACACAACAAATTCAGTTTTATGCATATCATGTCACATAAGTAGCTATAACTTCTAAATGGGCAAATATATATTTCCAATTCACGAATCCTTGATTGACATTGATTTGTGGATTATAGGCCAAGGTAGATTTGAATAACTATGCTAAAAACGACCTTTTTTAAAAAATTCATGAAAATTACTAAATAAAATTTTTTTTCTACATCTTGTAGAAATTATTTATTTTAAAATACCATAAATTCAGGAAGCATACTTCGAATTCCCATGTTTTTTCAAACTTTTAAAATTTTCCATTTTTAATATTGCGAAAAATGTAAAAAAATGCTATTTTAATGAACGATAAAAAGTTATCCAACTTTGAGCACCCATAAAAACCAAAATACTTGTCATAAATCAAAAAAGTTTTCGGTTTTAGAACCTTTGGTCAATTATCTGTCAAATAAAAAAAAAAGTTTCGAAAATCAGAAGTAGAAAATTTTATTTTAGCAATCACTTTTTGAAAAAGGAGCCACTGTGCGGCGGATATGTCAAAACACTTGCGAGGGTTCGTCAAAAATACTTTTGGCCTTCTATGGTGAAAGATATAAAAACCTATGTCGAAAATTGTGACACTTGCAAATGTGCCAAACCAACAAATAAAATTTTGCGACCACCTATGGGCAGCGCCCTTCTGACTGAACGTCTTTTTCAACGATTGTATTGTGACTTTTTGGGTCCTTATCCCATGAATAAAACAACGAAAAACAATTTTCTTTTTATTGCACTTGACCATTTAACGAAATACATTTTTCTTAAGCCAATGCGTGCTGCAACCACTACGAATGTAATCGATTATCTTCAAACGGATGTTTTTCATCATTTGGTGTGCCTCAGTTTATCCATAGTGATAATGGCAGACAGTTCATATCAAAAGATATGCAGACTATGGTATAAGCCATATTAAAATGAGCCTTTATTCGCCTCAGGCAAACGCCTCTGAGCGTGTCAACCGTGAAATCATTACAAAACTGAGAATTTTCTTGAGAGTCAATCCGATCATTGTAGTTGGGATCGATATATAGTATTCCCCAAATTCTTTCAATTTTGCGCAGTGACTACCATTCATCGATAAAATGTTCTCCATACTTTGCTGTTTTTGGACAGAATATGTGCCAACATGCTTCGTCTTATGATTTGTTGCAAAAGCTAAATTGCTTAAAAACCGGAGAGGTTGAAATTGAAAATAATTCCGATCGTCTTAACCAAGTGCGAGAGAAAATTTGCAAAAACTTGGCAATCGCACATGAAACGGCTACCAAAACCTACAATACTCGATCTAAACCTGTCAATTATCGCGTAGGCCAGGAGGTTTTTAGAGAAAATATTAGCCAGAGCAATTTTGCAAAAGGTATCAACTCTAAATTCAACCGAAAGTTTTTGAAGTGCCGAATTAGGAAGAAAATTGGAAATGCGCTGTATGAATTGGATGATTTGAATGGAAACTACGTTGGAACGTTTCACGCAGATAAAATACAACCATAAGGCTGTAATTTGATGTTTTTTTCTCGTACATTGTTTTGTTTTGCCCGGCTTGTTAATAGTAGAGCATGAGACTTATATTCTCAGGGTTGTGAGTCGAGCCCCACGTTAAGTATAAAGTACGGTCTGGAACCACACATTGTTAAAATTGAAAATTCTATTCCTGTTTGTTATTTGTTTTATTTCTGATAAAAGAAAACATATAACAAATCAGATTTGTATTGAATTTATCGAAGCACCCTGTTTGCTATAGTTAAAAAAATATGCTCTGCTGTTCTTGTAAGCGGTAAAAACACGCCACTCAAACGCTTTTATTTTTTTTGTTTTGCCAAGCTATTTTTTTTTTTGTTGCAAGACAATAATATGTATTTGTATGAGTATGTATATACTAACTTACTTACTTACTTGGGTGGCCATAACAACCCGTTACCGGGTTACGGCCGACCTCAAAAGCTCTCTCCAGGCGCCTCTACTTTGCGCGCGCCTTCTCCAATCATTCACACCAAGCGTGGATAGGGTTTCCTCGGCTTGGTCTTTCCATCGGAGGCATGGTCTTCCTCTTCGTCGTCGCCCAGCGGCTTCGGCATCAAACACCTTTTTCGCCGGAGCTTCTTCGTCCATACGCACAACATGTCCCAGCCAGCGCAGACGTTGTATAGTGATGCGCTTGACTATGTCAATGTCAGCGTAGAGCTCGTACAGTTCGTGGTTCATTCGAATACGGTAGTCGTCGCCGACGTGAACAGGACCGAAGATTTTGCGAAGAATTTTTCTCTCAAACACCCCAAGCGTGGCTGCATCAGTCTGCGACACAACCCATGCTTCTGCGCCGTAAAGTAGCACGGGTAAGATGAGCGTCTTGTAGAGTGTCAGTTTTGTCGGGCGAGAGAGGTCTCTACTACTCAATTGCTTACTGAGACCATAGTAACACCTATTAGCAAGAGTTAGTCTTCGCTTTATCTCCAGGCTGACATCGTTTTGAGTGTTCACGGCGGTGCCAAGATAGGTGAATTCCTTGACAACTTCGAAAGTATAGTTGTTCGCAGTAACAAAGGATCCAATACGCCGCGTCTCCCTGTTTGTGGACAGCATATACTAAGCGAAAGAGAAAAAAAAAACCGTAAGTGCATGGCGTGAGCGGCAGATGGACGGCAACAAGCAGTAAGCCGACCGTTGAGTGGCAACAGGTTGCCAAAAAACGCATGGTAGAGATAGTTGCCGAAAAATTTGATAACGTGCGGGTCGTATAGTTGCAGAAAAATTTCAATCGCGGACCAACATCAATAATAGAAGTGCAATGGCTTTAAAAATAAAAATATGTTTTGTGGTGAAAACGGCATGATTTCGTTAACAAAATAATAAACAACACGTACAATTAAAAATTGAATAAAAAAACACATAATTTACATAAAACACAAAAGAAAGTGCTGTGTAGTTTTCATTCAAAGTTTATAGTAAAACGCAATTAGACTTGCAAAGTGAAGAAAGCACGGATCAAAGTTACAATAAATGTACTTGATTTTAGTTGCACTATATAATAAAAAGCATTTTATCGTCGTTATGAAATTTCAGTGAAACTGCCTAGTGTAGAAAAAAAAAAAACAAAAATCTTTAAAGAACGAATTACAATTAATTGCAACTCTACAGCAAAGAAAAAAATGAAATTAGTTTTCTGTAGAAAATTCTTTTATTTAAATAATGCAATGTGATAAGCACAACAAATCAAAATTTTTGAACACACATTTTAAAGCTTTTGTTTATTAAGTTTAACTTTAATAATTAAATAAATGAATGGAAATTAATATAAAGTTAGTTTTATGTAGTTTAACAACAATAAAAAGAAAAAACATCGCCGTCACCGCCGTCAAATTGCCCCAGCAACCAGAATCAACAACTTTAATGCAACAACCAAAACAGCGGCAACAAGCAAAGGGGTACCCCGGAAAAATAAGTATTTATTTTTTTAGTATATATTTTGAAAATAGAAAAAAAATAAACAGCTTAGCAGTACATTCAACATATTTAGTACATTCTGTAAACTCAATTTAAAACAAATTTAAAAATAGTAGAAAAACAGAAATGTTTATATTTTATTAGATATTACATAATTTTACACTCAACAAAGATTTTGTAAATTAAAAATCAAAAAAAGTATAAAAGAACAAAAAAAAAAGAAAAGAAGAAAAGAAAATGACATTAAAGGAAGTTAAATTAAAGCAAAATTAAATTTTTTTTTTAAATAATGAAGTTCTGCTAGGCGGTAGATTTAGGGGGGGATGCCAGGGTGGTAAGCCCGTGATGCCATCGGGAGGGACTTAAGGAAGGGACCTGGGGTTTTTCTGCTCCCCGTTTTTATGACTTTTTTTTTGTATGTAAAAAAATTAAAAGTCTTACGTTCTATGCCACGCTACAGGTGGTGTAGGGAAACCGCGGCCCTAGCCGGGATAGTCTGAGTGCTTGACACTCAAGATTAGTGAGTTTTTCCTCCTTTTGTATGCCGCGCGTAACAGTTAGTATAAAACATGTAACAATAATTGGAATAAATATATGTATATTAGAGGATTATTAAATCGACACGTCTCTCAGACGTATCGTTATCTTTTCACGCTATAAAAATAACGTTATCTATCTAGGGTTAATAAACAGTGTCACAGTTAAAAAACAATTAGGGCTGCAGGGGCCTTCTTATGAAATGATTCTATGCGGGTGTTACCAGAAACATGAGGGAAAGATCAATTGGGTGTAGAGTAGATAGTATCGACCCCCATACAAAAAAAAAAAGTTCCAATGTCCACCCCCTGTTTGAAAGCTAATATTGAAAGATTTTTAAGGAAAAAAAAATTTTTTTTTTTCGGCCTCTAAATTCGATGCTATTTTGTTTTTTTCTTATATCTCCGCTGGTTGACGTCCAATCAACAAGTATGGTATGTCGTTGTAAATGTCTCAACATGGACTACTTTTTATTCTACTTTTTATTTTTATTGTCTGAGATTTTTTTTTCGACTAGTTGTATACATTATCTCAGCTTCTACCACCCTAACGTGCCAAGGGCACATGGTCCGTACCAAATCATAAAATTCATTCCTACAAAGTTTCCTCAAATTATTGAAATTGAAAAATTTACAGCGAATCTAAAATTTCAGTGCAAATATTTGATCAGAATAATAAAATCATCTTTAACTTAAGTCCTAAAGCTATACAATGGTTTCTTCCAATCGACTTCCAAGATCATTTCGCTTTTATGTTCGTTTTAAAAAATTTTATGTACTGCACATTTTTATTATATTCATTATTATTTATTAAAAATGTAATAAAATAACAGTTTATAACTTTTTTACTAGCACTAGCAAGTAAGAGCTTCAGCTAGGACTAAAAATATAATATTCACATTTATTACAAAATATATATAACTTTTAATACAACTTCAAAAATACTTAGGGGGCGCTCAAGTATTACGTAACGCAATTTTTGAAGATTTTTGACCCGCCCTCTCCCCATTTAACATGCCGTAACGTTTTCTTGTACCCCCCCCCCCTTCTCCCTTAAACGTTACGTAACACCCAAGTGATCATGTTTGCCTAAAGTTCACAATTATGTTGCGCAAAGTACCGGGAAGTCGTTACAATACCTTTGTTATTGTTTTAATCGCGTTTGCGGTAATAATAAATTAAACCAAAGCTTTCTAACTCGCAAAACATGCGTATGTTGTTATTTAATAAACAATCACACATTATGTAACAAACATTTGCTTAAGTTTAAAATATGTTAAAATGGGCTCAAATAGAGTCTTAAAATAGAATAACATATTTATAATTAATTGAATATTATTTAATCAAATAAGAAATGACAGATAGGGCTCTGTGTGCATTAAAAAGTGCACTTTGTAAATGTCATTTGCACATATAATTCATGGAATGGTCGGGGTTCGAATCTCAGTATTAATTAACCAAAACTGGTCTGATGAGGCTATGTATATACATATGTATATGAATATGTATATTAGAGTGACCAAAAAAAAATCGAGCTTTCGATTTTGATGTTGCTAATACGAAAAGTAAGTAGTTAGTGTTATATAAAAAATAAGGCATTTTAAATTTTATTAAAAAATATTGATATTTAGAGGTCGCTAATGTCCGATTTATGAATTAATTTCATTCAATTTATTTGCGTGTGATGATAACTCTTCCCAAAAAATTATTCCGCATGAGATACGGCCCGTTGGTATCGATTCCTATAGTTTCGTGTCTGCTGAGCACAATGGTGGTAGTTGTTTTGTTATACAGTAGCTGAGTATCTTGGTAGCATCAAAAAACTCCCAGAAAACAGCGAAAAAACAGCGCCAATTTGGGTTCAAGTGAAGTAAACTTGTAGAACAAATTTTTTTTTGGTCTAATGCTCTTCAGCATTGTAGTCCGAAAACAGACAAAGAAATATTGACCAGTCCCGATGTTCCGGTATTTTTTATCAAAAGACCAGAGTGATAGAAAAATGAAAAACCCTCGCAAAAAGGCCAAAAATCAAGCTCAACTCAAGTTTAAATGAGATATATTCGGGTAATTCATTTTCTAAAGATGGTTTTCCGAAGTATTTTTTTGCGATGAATCCGAATATGGCCTCAAAATTGACCCATCACATCAGAATTCTGAAATATTTGAGGTTAAGTACCTAAAAATTAGGTTTTTCGTCTACTTTTGAGGACATGTATGGGATTCAAAACAATTTGTTTAGCTTAACTTTAATAAAACCATCATTTAGTACCGTTCTTCCCCTTTAAAACAAGCTTTTAAATGACTATCTGCAATGTTTCCTCGCAAAGTTACAAACATTTGAAAGTGACATGAATTTGATCCCCTACGACCAAACAATATTAACCAACCGGCCACAAATTTATTTCATCTGCAAATGACTGTTAAATTCGATTAAATAATATTCAATTGATTAAAAATAATTAGTCGACTAAAACCAAATTAAATTTCTATAACATATTTATTTTAACCTTTTAACTGGAATAAAACATTTTAGTCAAAATAAAATCGTATTCTGAACTATAAATTTAAAATAAAATCATCCATAATGCAAATAAAAAGGTACGTAAAAAAATATTTCAATTGCTTTTCTGTCCATGGGTTTGCCAACTGCAGCCAAATGATAAAAGTTGACGGGCTTGTTTGCCTAGTTCGCAAACAGAAACAACAGCAGGGATGAGTTTTCAACAGTTTTGTTAAAACTTGAATAACTCCGAAACTAATGCGCCGATTTGAATGAAGAAAACGTGATTTTATTGTAAATGAGTTGAAGAAGAGAGTGGAAGACAAAAAATTCTATAATATGCCACCAGATGGCGCTTTAAGAAGTTTTAATAGTTTTAACTGCGCTGTGGCCACGTGGAAAAACTGATGTAATTTGAACGTCAATTGAGTTCCAGAAGAAATTTTTTATTTTCATCCTACGTATAATACATCTACGCACTTATGATATCAATCTCACGTCAAAAAAACGTTGAGGACTTTAGAAAAATCGAATTGTTTCATGGTGTAATATTTTTTTTCTAAAAATTTATAATGTTCTTAATAATTATTGTATCATACAAAATTGTCGAAACAATTTTTTTTGAGAGATATAATTTTCCAAAAAATAGTTCATCTGAAACTTAAATTGCTTACAACAATCATAATAATTGTTATTTATAAAAACTTTTCTGATATTTATTTATTGTTATCTGCAGCGATACTATAGTATTAAAATAACACCTGTTTTAAAAATTCCAAGTAAGCGAGTCGTAGGTGCTCCGTTTCATGAATTTTTAGCCATATTATTTATTGCTGTATCTTATCTAGATCCCGTCAACTTTTATTATTTTAATAAAACATTTTCGCTGTAGTTATTCAATAAACATATAAAGAAAGCGTTTCATTATACACACCTAATTTCAAATCATCCCCCGCTGAAGAAGTTTTACTTCAAAAACAATGTTACGCAACGCGTTGTTCGACCCCCCTTCCCCCCTGTAACGCATCGTAAGGTCTTACAAGACCCCCCGCGTTGTTGTTGTTGTCGTAGCCATCTTTTCGTATTGTTGCTTCTGAATCCATTATCATTGACAACAAAATATTCTCTGGATTGAAAAAATATGCGTTGTTTTCGATAACCGGACGAATGACCAGCTGTACGTCTTCCGAAAGATGACGGATCCATTTAATATATTTAAATACATGACGACTTCCATGAATGGCTTGTGGTTGACTTTTTACGAGAAACCAGAACAGGGCGTTTATTTTAACAACGAATTCTGTCAGTTTTTTTAATATTAAGGAAGGCTGCTGCTGTGTTACATGAAAGCGAAGAATTCCTGATGCGGTTGTCAACCATCGAGCTGTACTCATATTAGCGGGTTTCAAACTAGCTAATTCTTCATCGCACTCACCATAGTTGACGGCAAGTAACATACGGAACAAGTAAAGCTGGTCGTTTCATATATCCCAATCATCAATATTGTGTGGCATTTCACCCATGGCAATTGCTTCGAAATTTGGTGCAATAGGAAGATTTTGGCAATTCAGCAATCCTGTTCCGATATTTCCTGGCCAGATTCCTGGCCCTTGTTGCTTACCGAGGAATGTTTTCAATAGTTCTTTCAAAGGCAACTCGTTAAAATGAAAAAGGCGCACAAACCACTGCAATGGGCTATGTAAGCGCCGTTCCATGCGCTCAATGACTCCATTTTCGTACCCAGTGTTAACATTGGTTCCATCGCAACTGACAACAATTAAACTATCCAAATTGTAATCATTATCGATCAAGAAATAAACTATTGCTTTTTGAATATCAACAGCAGTGACTTTCAGTTGGTGTTACATAGCCGATGAATTTCGAATGAGTTTCTTTTACTAATGTCACATAATTTTCATTTGCACATCTTGAAGTGACATCAATCTTGGTCCACATTGATCGATAAAAGACGCTTTGCTTGTTTCCGAAATTTTATCACCGGTGACGCACTGACATACATTTTTGCACTTGCACTTTAAAATTTCAAAATAATTATCAATACATGCTTCAGATGTAATAAATATTGAATCACATCGCGCATTGTTGGCAATTTGCTTTTTTCCAAATCATTTTTTTTTTATTTAATTCTCTGAATTCTTTTTCAATATTTGAAGAACACTTTTTCAAAGCTTGAACAATACTGATTAACAAGTGATAGTCTTAAACTCCTCTTTATGTACAAAAAACTTTTGCAATATAGCAAAATCTATTATCTGACCTAAAATTTATGGGAAAAATCCATCTTATATTCATTGAGAAACCCAATCCATTTAGTCCGTCGCACTATAATTAGGACATTGAATTCATCTATCAATCCTTAAGCCCAATTTCCATGTGATCTTATCTTATCTTATCAAATATCAGGGAGGACATCACATGCTATTAAGATAGCAAATGTATGCTATTCACTCTCGCATTCTCCAAGCGCATTTGGTTCTGTTCGCATGCTTTTTCTTTCTTACAAAAATTTGATTTGATATCCCTGATATGGGATAAGATAAGATCACATGGAAATTGTAATTTAGAAGCAGGTAACTCGCGGGTTGCTGTTACATTGGAGCGTATGTGATGACAACCTTAGTTTTAAGGACTAAGAATATGTAACTGCTACAAGCAGAACACGTTCGTTCTTATTTGATCAGTCTAGCGCCCATTAATTCTAAGTATTCATTAACACTTATTTTTCTTATTTTTATTTCAAAGCTTTTGATGAAATTTGGTACGGATAAAAATCAAATGAGATAACTACACGCTGGCAAAAAACAGATAAAATTTTTCAATTAAAAAATTTTAATTGAAATTATTTAAATAAAACTGTTTAAAACTACCATAAACGCAAGTTGATCTTCGAAGAAGTCGATTAGAAAGAACCATTGCATAGTTTTAGGACTTAAATTAAAAATGATTTTATTATTCCTATTAAATATTCGCACTGAAATTTTAGATTCGCTGTAACCTTTTCAATTTTCCTCAATAATTTGAGGATAAATTTAATGATTTGATACGGACTTTAATTTTATGATATGCCCTTGGCACGTTAGGGTGGTAAAAGCTGAGATAATGTATATGCACAACTAGTCGAAAAAAAATCTGAGACAAATTACTTCTATGAATGAAATGTAGTCCATGTTGACACATTTACAACGATGTACCATACTTGTTTATCGGACGGAGATATAAGAATAAAACTAAATTGCATCGAACTGAGAGGCCGGAAAAAAAATTATTTCTTTTCCTTAAAAATATTTCAATATTAGCTTTCAAACTGGTGGAGGTCATACGAACTTTTTTATTTTGTTTTGATACTATCTAATGTCTACCCCATTTTCATTACGCATGCTAGAAATTCAACAATTATTGTATCGACTCTATATATCTTCAATATATCAATGAGCCACTCAATTGGTCCAACATGCCTCCTTCCGTTCACAAAGTTCAAATGGATGGAAGTGAAATCATACAAGAACTAGAAGTTAGAATTGCATAACTTGCTGATTTTTTCTGATCGTGTTATCAGCTAAATTCGAATAAAGCGAGATAAAAAATATAAGGAGTTATCATCAGAGGTTTAGTATTTATTTTACTATATTAGTTCTTAAAAAAAAGTTTGAGGTCGATTTGCGCGGAACAGGGATTAATTTTAGGACCATGATTTGTAAGGGAAATTTTTTTAAAATTTTCCGTAGATTACGATTATGCTATACCATTTTTGGTTTTTTTCCCACCCATATAAATTAACCCGCCCTACTGCACAATATTAAACAAAAATATTTTTTTTTTGTCAAACTTCTTATTTATTTATTGAACCAACTCGCTTGGAGACTAACAATAATCATACAAATCTTAAGAAACTAATAGAGCGTCGGACTTTTCCAAGCCATTGCTTAGAAATGTTGATTTTTTCAAATTCTGTTTTCAGTTGTGAAAGGAGTACCCATTATGCGTATAAATAATAGCTACAGAGGTGGTAAGTCTTGTCTCATCAATCGAAACGTATTCGATGTTAGGAGGAGATTCCTAGCCATTATGTTTGGATGATGCTGAAGTTTTTGTTGATACGATCGTTTTATGTTTTTCTGTATCTGCTTTACAAAAGGTATACCAAGGTCTTGGTGTATGTTTATAGGAGTACATATTATGCGTATAAATAATAGCTACAGAGGTGGTAAGTCTTGTCTCATCAATCGAAACGTATTCGATGTTAGGAGGAGATTCCTAGCCATTTTGTTTGGATGATGCTGAAGTTTTTGTTGATACGATCGTTTTATGTTTTTCTGTATCTGCTTTACAAAAGGTATACCAAGATCTTGGTGTATGTTTATATTCTTGACATATCATGGTGCGTCGGAAATAGTTCGAAGTATTTTTGACTGAAACCTTTGCAATATTTCTATATTCGATAAACTTGCGTTGCCTGGATTCCGTGTGACCATATAGGTATAATAATAGCTTTGTACAAAAGAACTTTATATTCAAGGCTGAGTTTTTAATGTTTATGCAAAAGCCAATTAATGCTTGATGCTTTCAACTTCATTTGAACTTTTTTCCTTTCAATGTGACTTTTCCAAGTAAGGTGTCTGTCGAGGTAAGTATTCAACTTCAGTGCTCTGAGGTATTGCGGAGTTATTTAGGTAAACTGTGGGGCAAGTCTTTCTATTGAGTGTAAAAGTTACATGTGTACTATTTTGCTCGTTTATATTTATTCGCCAGTTTAAAAGCCATGTTTCAACTAGACGCATATGTTCTTCGAGGGTGTTTGACGCACTATGAGGGTCTGCGTGGCAAGACAAAACTGCAGTGTCATCAGCAAAAGTAGGTGTAAGCACAGAGTTGTTTGTTGGCAAGTCAGAAATGTAAATTAGGTAAAGAATTGGGCCAAGAACACTACCTTGTGGTACTCCACCAAAAATGTTTACGTCATCTTATATGTAATCGTTGCATTTTACCCTGAGCTTTCGTCTTGTAAAGTAGAACCCTAGTAAGGTATGGGTATTTTTAGGGAGTAATTTCTTTATCTTGTGTATAAGTTCATCGTACCACACCTTATCAGAAACACCTACATCAAGAAACACTGCTGAATAGTATATTTTTTCTTCATATGTCTTTCTAATTTGTGCTATTATCCTGTGAACTTGCTCTATACTTCCATGTTTTTTTGCGGAAACCAAATTGGTGCTGAGGTATTATGTTGAATTTGTTCATATGGGGCAAAATTTTCAAGAGCAGCAGATTTTCAAAAAGTGTTGAATTTGTTGGCAACAAGCTTATTGGCAGATATGATCAAACTTGTGTGGGATTTTTTCCAGGCTTAGAAATCATTGTGATTTGCGACATCTTCCAGCGTTTTGGGTAGTGGCCCAATCGAGTAATAGCGTTAAGAAGTATGGTAAGGTGTCTGACTGCACAGCAAGGTAATTCAATAAGCATATTAGCAGTTATAAGATCATGACCTGGTGCTTTCTTCTTGTTCAGTTGAGTTTTTATGAATGAATAAACGTCTTCAGTTGTGAAGCGCAACAAAATTTGTCTCATATTTTGCGTTTCTTGTGGTATTTCAAAGCTGTTACCCGGAAGATTCGGCTGAAATACAAGGTTAAGATGGTGAGCAAATGCTTGCCCTTTTTCTTCGTTACTTCTAACCTCGCGATCATTGCTTAGTCATATGGGAGAGTCTAGGTCAGTAGGGGTTTTTTCATACTTCTGATGGCCTTCCATAAAGAGTAGTTCAAATACTAAGGTCCCTATTGCGGTTGTCGATTTACAATAGATAAACGCTTTTTTTCTATTAGCGATTTTGTTTGGTATTGTGTTTATCGATCACAATCGCTGGCTGCTCTATCATTTTGTTGTGATAGATAAGATTTTTTTATATTTTAGTAGAAATTTCATCACTTTTTAAATTTTTCACACAAAATATTTCAAACTGAATGAAACTAAACGGCTGTCTCAAGAAAAATAATAAGTAATATTTCAAGTCACAATGACGCAATTTTTTCTATTGAGTTTCGTAATACCAAAATGGCATCGTTTCTATGAAATGGATGGCTATCGATTTTATAGCAAATCGACAACCGAAATAGGGGCCTAAGGCTCAGCTTTTTAATGTTAGAGTCTCTACCTCTTTCAAACTCTTCTCGGAGGGCATTTCTCAATTGAAGTTTGGCTAAGGTTAGTTTATGTTTCAGTGTAGGTGACCTGACTTCTTGCCATATTCGTCTGAGGCGTCTTTTTTCCTTCTCTAAACGTTCTATTTGTGAGGAGCTGAGGCGTGACTTTGTATGGATTGGTTGCACAGAAGTGGCATAAAGCACCTGATACAAGCATGTTGTTATATAATTGTATGGCTGATTCCAGCTTCTCCGAATCTTAAGACTTACATCATTACGAAGATGGCTACTGATGTATTTTTTGTATTTTACAGATCCACACATTTGTGCAGGACATAATGACAGGAGAATGATCAGAGCTTGCGTCAAAACATGATTTTGCTAAAATTTGCCTCTTATGGATTCCTTTTGTAATTACAAAATTCATAAGATCTGGAATCCTTTGAAGATCTGATGGCTAATAAGTTTGTTGACCAGTTTAGTCATAATCAAGTCCAATTTGGCGATATGTTAATGAAAGCCAGAGTACTTTGCCTTTTGGGTTGATAAGACGGGAACCTCAGTGATTATGCTTTGCATTATAGTCACCAGCAGCTAAGAATTTTGATCCTAGTGAATTAAAAAAGTGATCAAACTGGGCTGTCGTAATTTTATATCTTGGCGGACAATATACAGCTGAAACAGTTATTCTGTTGTCCAAACATTGCAAGCAAATTGAAGTAGCTTGCATGTAGTCCCTCTCGTATTGCTCAAATGCGTAGTGCTTTGTGTTTTAATTAGTATTCCTGTTCCTCCTCGCGCTTTACCATCTGGGTGACAGGTTTTGTAGAATCTATACCCTTCAATTTTAAAATTTATTTCAATTTATATTTATTTTTGAAACACATCTTACCCTTATGATGCTTTTCAGAAATAAGAAGAATATCAATATCGTTGTTGTAAAGAAAATTTTTAATTTTTGATTCGTGTTGGCTTACGCCGTTTGCATTCCAATGACAAATTTTGATGGTATTCATTTCTTTCCAATCAGAAATTTTATAAGTTGATTTTTGTTACTCATCACCTCATGCATCATAGTCTGCATTGTTGTCATGAACTGGGCCATGCATTGCGTGAGCGTCATAAGCATGGTCTCAAGATTTTGAGAGCTACTTATGATATTTGCAGGCTTATCCTGACTAGATTTAAGTACGTTAGCGTAGGTCTGACCCGATATATTGGGCAAGTTGGTAGGCACTATGTTATTTGTAGAAGTCTGCATGACTTGGGTAGTTGGATTTCGAACTATTTCCTTACGTAAGTGCATTTTGTTTTTTAACTCAGCGTATACGGAGCATCCCCTATAGTTAGCTGTATGGTTACCTCCGCAATTATTGCATTTTTTTGTCGGTCGAAAATGCGGACGAAGGGTGAAAGACGCCACAAACAACACAAATAGTACGAAGAGTGCAATATGATTTGGTGTGGCCAAACTCCTGCGATTTATTAGGTAGCGCAGATTATGAATCGGATGGACATAGTTTTTTCCCAATTTTCGTGCACCTGGTTAAGGTTCCACACGAAAAAGCGGCTGGGGGTTTTTATTTTTATTCATGATGTTTAAAATTGATTTAAGGTTAAATCCGGCATGAATTAGAGCTTCTTTGATTTCATTTTGTTCCACATCGGGTTCAATGCCTTTTATTATAACAGTTAGACCTTTACTGCCTTTAAGCAGGTAGGTATAATAGCTTTTATTATTTTTATGCAGGTAAGGAGCAATTGTGCTATAATTTTTTTCTGCATAAATTTGTATTTTGGTTTCGGAAACTGTAGAAATATGTATATAAGTCACCATGTATAACTAACGGTGAGCTATGCTAACCGTATAACCATATCACTAAGCAGTTTACTTAAGTTACACATAAACATACATTATATGTAGAAAAATATAGAATTCAGTTATTCAATAAAGAACACTCAAGTCAAACAGTTGTCACAATCATATTATATGGAGCAGTAGGTAAAAAAAAAGTAAAAACACAATTATATCAAAAATGTGAAAAAAAGTAAATGGGCATAGTGAAGCGAAATACAAGTGTTTTATCAAGTAATAAGTCTCGTGGAAGACCGCCTAAGACTGTTAATAATAATAATAATAATAGAGTTTAGCTACTACAGCTATTATAGCCTTTTTAGATATTTAGTATTGAAGCTTTATACCAAGTAAAAAGCTTATTTAATAAAAAATGGAATAGAAAAAATTATAATGCACATTAATTTGTTATTTATTTTATAATTTTTTCTTAGCTTTTTCGCACTTTCTCAACATACCCACTCACACCATGTAAAAATAGACATATAGATATTAAAATAATTATATGTATAAATTTACGTGGTCCAAGGCATAAATGTTAGAAAAAATTTACAAAGCATGCTGTGGGGCTCGGACAACACAAACAAAAAAATTCACACCACCATTAAGCTACAAATTTAGCTACAGTTAGTTTTCAGTCTAAGCTTGAGTTGACCTTTTGACAAGCTAATGTTATAAACTTCGCAATTATTAATAAGAGTTGTCATGCGATTAAAAGGAGCTGTAGCCATATAATTAGTTCTACTAACCGGTTGGTAAAATAACTGATAAGAGTTACGAGTACTCCTCCGATTACTATTAAAATGTATATAGTTAAGAAGCTCTGGTGCAGCAAGAGACCCAGTTACAAGTTGATGCAGATAAAGTATATCCGCAATATTTCTACGCGAGCTCAAAGACTGCATATGTAATAACTTTAAACGATCCTCATAAGGAGGAAGGTTTAAAGGGTCAATCCTATTTAAGCCATTGAGAGCAAAACGAATAAAATTTTTTTGAATTCTTTCAATTCTATTTATATGAATATTATAAAATGGTGACCATACTTGGCAGGCGTACTCTAAGTGAGGGCGCACTATTGTATTATATAAAGTCACCGTTACTAAAGGGCTATTAAATTCTTTTGCCCACCTCTTAATAAAGCCAAGCAGAGATGAGGATTTTTAATAAATTTGATTAATATGCTCATTAAAAGTCAACTTAGTATCAAAATATATACCTACGTCTTTGACTACATCGACAAGACAAATATTTTTATCTTTTAATTTATAATCAAATTCCACAATAGTTTTCTTCCTTGTAAAAATCATAGCTTGGCATTTATCAGGATTAAGATGTAAGTTATTCTTAGAACACCAAACTTCAAAGGATTTCAAGTCAGACTGAAGTGGAATAGTGTCACCAACCCCCTTTACGTTCCTGTAAATTTTCATGTCATCTGCATATACTAACAGATGGGAGTTTTTAATAACATGTGTAACGTCATTAATTGCTAAAATGAACAGGTGGCTTCCTTGTGGAACACCTGATGTCGCGCTAAATGGGGAGGAAAACACTCTCCTAAATTTTATTTGATACGAGCGATCAGATAAATAAGATTCAATCCAGCTGACAAAACTTAAGGGAAATCCAAGCTTCTTTAACTTAAACAAAATCAAATTATGTGGTAATTTGTCAAATGCTTTACTGAAGTCAGTGTAGATGCAGTCAACTTGCCCACCAGAGTCTAAAGAGCTTAATGCAAAAGAAGTGAAATCAAGGAGGTTAGAAACTGTAGATCTGCCATTAACAAAACCATGCTGACGAGTTGTTATGACTTCACCACAGCACTTCTTAACCTGATCGTATATAATATGTTCAAAAATTTTCGGTATTGATGATAACTTAGCCACGGGCCTGTAGTTTGAAACATAATTTTTACACCCTTTCTTGAAAATGGGGCTAATGTATGCATTTTTCCAAAATTTAGGAAAATAGCTTTCTTGAATTGATCTATTAAATAAAATACTGAGGGGCTGACTCAGCACAGAGCTGCAGTTTACTAAAACTGTCGCAGGAATACCATCCGGCCCGGAGTTGAAGTCATCATCAACAGATGAAATATATTTCTCTATGAGGTCAGGAGAGAAAGATATCTCATTAATCGAAACTAAAGGGTCGTTATCCATATATTCAAAATAGTTGATTTCAGGGCTAAATAAATCCGTAGAAAACGATTCATCAAACAAATTTGCAAACAACCTGGCTATAACTTGTGGGTCGCTAGTGAGCCCATCAACTGTTTTAAACTCAGATGGAAACCCGTCAGATTTTTTTTAGAATTAATAAAACCCCAAAAATTCTTGGGGTCATGAAGAATATTCAACCTAATTTTATTCAAATATTCAGAATAAACCAAAGCTGACATATCTTTAAATTCAAGAAACAGTCGCTGATAAGCAACAAGGTCATTACGGTCCTGGCAACAAACGTATTTATTACATGCCCTATTACGGCCATTGCGAACTTTTTTCAAATCCTTTGTATACCAGGGGTACGAGGAATTATTAACGTACTTCTTTGTATATGGAACCGACAATGCTATGGCAGAAAAAAGTTCACCATAGAAAAATTTAATGCAATCATCAAATGTATTGTTATTAAAAAAATTAAGCAAGTCGTCTAATTTATTACTTAAATTTTCGTTCAGTTTCAAAAAGTCAGCTTTCTTGAAATTGAATTCGTAAATATTAATGGATGAACATGCATTAGTTAAATTTTCATTGTCAGATTGGTACACATAACTCAAAGGTGGATGATAGGAATCTACCGTAGACAGAGCATGGATAGCATTTCTTACAACAACATTGCTACTATATGTAGCCAAGACATAGTCAAGTTGTCGTCCATGGCAATTAGTTATACAACTTACTTGTTGTAAATTTGAAAGTATTTCGTCAACAAAAATTTGTTGTTGTCGAGTTTTTGGACAAGATGCATAAAAATATGTACCATCATCCGAACGAGTCCATTTTAGGTCAGGCAGATTAAAGTAAACAACAAAATGTCGTCATTAGTGTCTAGTTCATTAATAATATATTCTACGGCCATCGAAAGACATTCGTAGACATCTGCGCTACTATTTGGAGGAACATAAGTGTTAAGAATGTATAAATTAGAGTTACAATGTGTAACCTTAACACATAACATTTCAATATTAGATGCACAGGCAATTTCAACTAATGAACTAGTTAAATGATTTTTTTATAGCTATTAAGAAGCCTCCACCAACAGAAGAAAGATCTTCCAAGTGTCTGTCTCTTCTAAAAACATGGAAACTATTATCAAACAGTTCCATATTGAGAAAACTGTTGTTTAACCAAGTTTCGGTAAACACGATAATATCCTCAGAGAAATTCTGAGTTGATAAAAAGATATCTTGCGTCTTGGAACGCAAACCCCTTACATTTTGATAGTAAAGGGATAGCCGTTTCAGTTTTTTGAATTGGAACGTGCAGTTTTATCATTTTTTTTCGATTTAAATTCTGAAATATAGATATTATCCACCCATGCTTTAGATTTAAGAATGGCAGAAACATGAGAAGATGCCACTCTTATTTTAAAAGACGCTTGAGTTGGTTTATTACCGAGTTTCCTGCAAGAAACGAAAGCGTCGGCAGGAATAATTTGATTTTGTCTGATAAAATTTTTAACGCTGTCAGAGGTAGTGTTGGAATGAAGTCGTGAAATAAAAATCGATTTCAACCTTGGTAATGCCTGCAGGGAAACCGGAGGCACAGAGCTATCAATCGCAACATCCACCCGCGGATTAGCCGAAATTGACAGAGGATTATTTATAGTGGAGGAAGGAGATGGAAGATTGCTACTAGAGATTATAGCGGGAAAATTGGGAGTGGGTGAAGAGGTATTTAGAGAGCAATCCACGGGAGTTTTGTCACGACTGGCGGCCGCACCGCCCACCCTCCCCACATTACCCAGATTTTTATTTAATTTCTTATTTAATTTCTTATTAGACTTTCTTTTCTTTTTTAAAGAAACAGCTTGTTTAGGTAAAGTGGAGATCGAAGGAGTGGAAGCAAAAACCATAGTAGCCTCGGTAATAGTTTTATTTTGCAAACTAACATCCGGTGAAGTAGCCTCATTAAGGCTTTTTTCAATTTGGGGATAATAGTTAAGAATATCTCTGAAATTATTATTCAGATTGTTAAGATTTTCCCCAAATTTCTTAATTTTTTCGTAAAAGACCGACGGGGAAAGGGGTCTGCAAGATGGACAGTACCATTGCAGGCCCGAATGGACAGAGCATAATAAATCAGTAATAGATTTTGCTAAGTTTACACAAGAGACATGAAACACCTGTTCACAGGGACCTGAACAGGAAAACATAGAATTCAATATATTTTGGCTTTTGCACTGATCTCTTAGAGAGCAAGCTAACAAATTTTCAGAGGAAAAATAATCCATCTTGAAATCTTAAAAAAAAAGAAAGCAATTTAAAATATTTATTTAAATAATTTTATTTAAATAATTTTAAATGAAAATCGTTAAGGTTTTAGTTATATCAGTTGAATTTTTTAATTTATTAATTCTATTCGTTTTTTGCCAGCGTGTAGTTATCCCATTTGATTTTGATCCGTACCAAATTTCATCAAAATCAATCTAGGTAGAAAGAATATGCTTCGAAAAAAAAGTAAGAAAAGTAAGTGTTTATGAATACTTAGAATTAATGGGCGCTAGACTGATGAAATAAAAACGTAAGTGTTCTGCTTGTAGCAGTTACATATTCTTAGTCCTTAAAACTAAGGTTGTGTGTATTCTGCAATTTTATGATCATCACATACGCTCAGCCCAAAATAAAACTTTACGATACTTACAATGTAGCAGCAACCCGCAAGTTACCTGCTACTAAGGATTGGTAAATGAATGATTCAATGTCCTAATTATAGTGCGACGGACTAAATTTTTTGGGTTTCGCAATGAATATAAGTTGGATTTTTCCCATAAATTTAAGGTCAGGCAATAGATTTTGCTATATTGTAAAAATTTTTTGTATACAGAATTGTTCAAGCTTTGAAAAAGTGTTCTTCAAATATTGAAAAAGTATTATACTTCAGAGAATTAAATAAAAAATAAAAATGATTTTTGAAAAGTGCGATTTGGAAAAAAGCAAATTGCCAACAAAGCGCGGTGCGATTCAATATTTATTACATCTAAAATATATTGAATCTTGCAACAGAAAATTAAATGATTTTTAAAGAAAATGTATTCAAAGACATAACTAGCTTGTGGGAACGAGCGAAAATTCCAACATTATCGAGAACAACGATTCGCAGACACATTGAAGCATGTATTGATAATTATTTTGAAATTTTAAAAGCCCCAAACAAATTAATGCAAATGAGTGGAAGGAACTGTTTCTAATTTCTCGATGCAAGTGAAAAAATTTATGTCAGTGCGTCACCGGTGATCTAGCGGATTAAATTGGGATGGATTTTTTCTTTATTTTTTATATTTATTTCGAATTTTTTATTTTATTTTAATTTTATATAATTTTTTATTTATTTAAGTATTTTCAAGTTGTATTAAAAGTTATATTTTGTAATGTGTATATTACATTGTTACGAAATTTCTGTCCCTTTGACGATAATTTCGATCTCTCACACTTTTCTGAGTTCGATCACTGGATTGTGTAACAATTAAAAACACACAAACTTATTTAGTTATAAAATGGTTTATTTTATTAACGTTCAAATTCTAATATTAATTTAACACTGTATAGAAAACTGTTTTGTTCTACTACGGATCACACTGTATTCACTTTATTGCTTCGCTGTTCTAACTCAACTGTTGAACTACAACTGTTCTGCTTCGCTGGTTTAGTTCTACTGTGTCCTCAGCTCAGATGACAACCCTTTTTATACTGCAGTCATCACTCTCTCGAATAATCCAGTACCTTCTAAGTGGCGTATATTCTACCATTATCTACAACCCACCAGTGCTACTTTGTAGCGTGCATTCTACTACTATCCACAATTCACCACAATTCACCAGCATGGCGCACTGACGTTGAGCTAGCTATTATGCTAGATGCTAGATGGCGTTGTACGTTGTACGACGGCGATAATTTCTCTATGTTATTGACTTTTTATTGTTTACTGCAGCGTCTGTTCGGTTTATTATTTTTAGCATTTTGCGCTAGATGGTGCTAATATCGTTTAGTTTCTTTTGTTGGTATTTATTTCAAGAGTCTTCTAGCATAAACCAAATTTCGCTACACTGCCCTCCGCTTAAACTTGTTCGTCCCGAACAAGAGTCTCTCCGTCCCTAGTATAAGGTGCCAGCCTTTCGATATGGACTACCTTAAATTTATTTTTGTTCCCGGGGTATTTTCGGATTCGATACACAACATCATTAATCCTTGTGACGATCCGGTAAGGTCCATCCCAGTGAGTCCGAAACTTAGGAGACAAGCCTCGTTTCCGTTGTGGGTTGTGTAGCAGCACTAGTTGACCTTTCTTGAACCTTTCAGTATTTGCTCGCAGGTCACATCGAGCTTTCATCTTGTCGCGATCTTTATCACGCTCTTTCTCACGTTCCTTTTTACGCGATTTAGAACGACGTCTAGAAGACTTCTCCCGACTTCGAGAACGTTCTCGGCGTGACTGCTCTCGTTCTCGCTCTTTCTCATGTTCGCGTTCCCTTTCTCTTCTTCTGCGCTCACGATCTTTATCTGGCCGTTCTGGATCCTCCTTTTCAACTTTATCTCTTTCAGCGCGCTCTCTAACCTCCTCTCGTTCACGTTCTCTTTCACGTTCCCGCTTTCGTTCTCTGTCGCGTTCTTCACGCCGTTCGCGATCACGCTCGCGATCTCTTTCACGTTCCCTTTCACGCTCTCGTTCACGATCACCACGATCCCGATCACTGCGCTGGTCCCATCTTACCTCCTCTTCAGGCAAAACGTTCAAACGGCGCACATCAATTGTTCCAGCTTTAATTTCCGTTCGTGAACATTCAATTTTACATAGACGACGAAAAAATGCATCCGCATTTTCATGCTGGCTTTCTTTGCGATATGGTAGTCGTTTCTCAGGCTCCCTCTCCGGAATCGAACCCTGATTCCACGTACGCGCCTGCTGCCCGCTACCATTTTCGCCATCGTCCACCCTATTTTCAATTCTTCTATTTGGTGAATGTGTGCAGATCGTTTACGACGTGATTCGCAGTCACGTGCCATGTGTCCGTGCTTACCACAGTTGTAGCATTTTCCGCTGAAGCTACTGCTGGCGAACGATGAACTTTTCTTTTCAGAATCCACCTCCATCCGATTTTCAATTTTTCTTCTTGGTGAACGTGATGCAGATCGTGATTTGCAGTCACGTGCCATGTGTCCCTGCTTACCACAGTTGTAGCATTTTCTGCTGAAGCTACCGCTGGCGAACGATGAATTTTTCTTTTCAGCCTCCACCTCTATCCGACGAGTTTTCAGTGATGGGCGGCATGTCAACACAATCATCTCTTCAGTGAGGGCAACCATTACTGTTTCGTTAAATGTTGTCTTCGGGCTCCGCATTGTTTCGCGTTTTGTATCTAAGTCACGTATGCCGTCAATAAACGCCTCTATTTTGAATTTTTCAGCTGCGACACTTAACTCGTCAGGATAGGAAAGGTGTGCCAATCGCTCAATATCCGCAGCATACTCCTGCAAGGACTCACCAGATTTCTGAATACGACTTTTTAACTCCAATCTGTGAATCTGCTTCATGTGGTCACTGCCATATTTTCGCTGTAAGGCATCCATCACCGCCTTGTAATTTTTCTGCTCCGCCACTGGAACTGTTTGCAAAACTTCTGCAGCTGCGCCTTTTAATGCCACAATTAGCGCTGCTGCTGCGCTTTCGTTATCCCAACGATTGTGACCAGATGTTGTTTCGAATTGGAGCTTGAAAACACTAAATGGCGTTGTTCCATCGTATGAGGGTGCCTTAAGCCTCTCTGCGCTAATTTCTCTTATCACTTGAGTGGTTGGTTCACTTATTTCCAACTGTTGAATCCTTTTGTTAACGTCCTCAAAATTATTTTGAACTTTTTCAAGATTATTTTGAACTTCTTCCTTGAATGATTCAACGTCATCTCGTAACTCAGTCATTTTTGCATTGAGGCCATCTACCATTTTGGCAACCTCCGTTCGAACAGCTTCAATGTTTTGATTCATTGCGTGGATCTGCGTCGCGTTCCGACTTAATTTTTGGTCTATTTGCAGTGCATTTTGACTTAACTTTTCGTCTATTTGCAGTGCATTTTGACTTAACTTTTCGTCTATTTGCAGTGCATTTTGACTTAACTTCTCGTCTATTTGCAGTGCATTTTGACTTAAGCTCTGACCAATTTCTTCCCGAACGGCCTGGATACTGCTTGTCATCGCCATTAACATTTTCTCGAATTTTGACATATCTACAACTTCACCACTTGCCGCTGGTCCAGAAGTTTCTTCCACTTTCGCTGCTGATTCTGATACATCACTATAAAATTCATGCTCTTCCAGGTTTACACCTTAAGCCTCAAGAGCCTGCCGTAAGCGTTTCTGTAACTCCACCTTTCCACCAGTAGATTGCAGATTCAGCTGCTGCAACTCCTTCTTCAGTTGATCCACTTTTTGTTCGTCAGACTTAACCATTTTTATTTATTTATTTTTTTTTTTTAATTGATTGTTAATTCTTTTTACACAATCCCACTTCTGACACCAATTGTTACGAAATTTCTGTCCCTTTGACGATAATTTCGATCTCTCACACTTTTCTGAGTTCGATCACTGGATTGTGTAACAATTAAAAACACACAAACTTATTTAGTTATAAAATGGTTTATTTTATTAACGTTCAAATTCTAATATTAATTTAACACTGTATAGAAAACTGTTTTGTTCTACTACGGATCACACTGTATTCACTTTATTGCTTCGCTGTTCTAACTCAACTGTTGAACTACAACTGTTCTGCTTCGCTGGTTTAGTTCTACTGTGTCCTCAGCTCAGATGACAACCCTTTTTATACTGCAGTCATCACTCTCTCGAATAATCCAGTACCTTCTAAGTGGCGTATATTCTACCATTATCTACAACCCACCAGTGCTACTTTGTAGCGTGCATTCTACTACTATCCACAATTCACCACAATTCACCAGCATGGCGCACTGACGTTGAGCTAGCTATTATGCTAGATGCTAGATGGCGTTGTACGTTGTACGACGGCGATAATTTCTCTATGTTATTGAATTTTTATTGTTTACTGCAGCGTCTGTTCGGTTTATTATTTTTAGCATTTTGCGCTAGATGGTGCTAATATCGTTTAGTTTCTTTTGTTGGTATTTATTTCAAGAGTCTTCTAGCATAAACCAAATTTCGCTACAATATTTTAAGTCCTAGCTGAAGCTCTTACTTGCTAGTGCTAGTAAATTGTTATAAACTGTTATCTTATTACTTTTTTAATAAATAATAATGATAATAATAAAAATGTGCAGTACATAGAATTTTTTAAAACGAACATAAAAGCGCAATGATCTTGGAAGTCCATTGGAAAAAACCATTGCATAGTTTTAAGACTTAAGTCAATGATGATTTTATTATTCCTATTAAATATTCGCACTGAAATTTTAGATTCGCTGTAACTTTTTCAATTTCAATAATTTGAGAAAATTTTGTAGAGATGAATTTTATGATTTGGTACGGACCTTAATTTTATGATGTTCCCTTGGCACGTTAGGGTAGTAGAAGCTGAGATAATGTATACAACTAGTCAGAAAAAAAATCAGAGACAAATGACTTCTATGAATAAAAAGTAGTCAATGTTGAGACATTTACAACGATATAC
The DNA here is from genome assembly GCA_949775025.1 of Tricholauxania praeusta. Classification (NCBI taxonomy): domain Eukaryota; kingdom Metazoa; phylum Arthropoda; class Insecta; order Diptera; family Lauxaniidae; genus Tricholauxania; species Tricholauxania praeusta. The sequence continues at coordinate 106,994,952 of OX459028.1, forward strand.
CATACTTGTTGATCGGACGTCAAATAGCGGAGACATAAGAAAAAAACAAAATAGCACCGAATTTGGAGGCCGAAAAAAAAAAAATTATTTTTCCTTAAAAATCTTTCAATATTAGCTTTAAAACTGGGGGTGGACATTCGAACATTTTTTTTGTGATACTATCTAGTATAGAGCCCCAATGAATGAAATGTCATGCAAGGTTTAATATTTGGAAAATTGCGCTGCGTTTCTTCATCAATCTAATGGCTATAATTAATAAAAAAAAAGGCCATTATGGACATTTTATAGTCCATAATGGCCTTGTTTAGTTATTTTTTTTTTTTTTTTGTAAAAATTGACTTACTTATAGAGTACTAAGTATTTTATTTAATGGCACACGTATTCCAAAAGCATCCCAAAAAAAATTAGTTTAGACCTTTTACAATGATATGATTCAGATAAGCATTTTTAATCATTCATCCAATGCATATAATTCTAAACAAATTTAACAGGATTTTTTTTCGATTTTCCCAAAATTTTAATGTTTTGAATTGTTGAAGTTTTTAAAAACATGTGCAGTATAAAGCGTATCGTAGAAAGCACCCTCTCCTTTAAAATTCGATTTTTGGCAATTACGATTATTTCGCGCAAAGGAGGAGGAGGGGGGGGGGCAAATAATGACTGAAAAAAAAAGGCGTAGCAAAGGGGACAGTCTGCTTATTTTAGAGGTGTTAATGAGCCAATGAAAAGCATTTTGCTGTTAAGAAAGTGAAGAGTGGTGGTTTAAGAAAATAAGGAACAATTTGACTAGGTCTTTTGAATTTATTTAAATACGCAAATTAATAAACAAATAAAAGAATACAAACAAAAAATGTATTCTTATCAAAATAACAACACGTGTTCAAGGAGAATTCATACCAAGTAACAAATAATTTTAGAAAAGTTTGAATCCCAAAGGCACCTGATCGCTGTACCTTTATCACATCCAATAACTACGAAATTTTAGTGTCAAAGATTTTCCAAAAATATGAAGCTGCCGGCAGGATTCTAATACTAACGCAAAAAAAGTTCAGTCACGTCGCTGCAACTAAAAACTCACCCACCCATGGAGAATAATAAAAGTCTGGACCTTACTACTTAGGGCATTTTAGTCCAAATTAGGATTATTCAATAATTACTTTTATTATAAAGTCAAAAAAGTTAGTGTAATTTAGACAAATTCTAAAAATTATTAAAAACTAGGGATAAGTAATATAGTTTGCGGGAGTTACATATGTCTGGGAGCAAGTATAAAGAAAAAACACGGAGTTGTGATCTTAAACATTTATTGTCAAATAGTGATCTTAAACTAAGCTTCTTTACTTCTTTTGGAATGTTGATATGTCTCTTAGAAACAACTTGTGTTGCTTAAGCTTGGTATGTTGGAATTTTAATACCGTTAGCTGTATGGAATCAAAACAAGTTGTTTGTTTCATGTTTTGTTATACTTATACTTATACTGGTATCATTATAAGTATAAAATACATAATACTGCATTTAAAACAATATGAATATGCAGTATTTGCTGCAATTGTGGCTAGAGATATAGTACATTCATAACTCCTCCACCGCTAGTTTTAAAATTCTCCTGAATTTTTTTTGTTATTTATATACATTAAATTTTATACTGTTTTTCTATATATTCATATATGTATATAATAATTACAATCAAAACTTAAATATAAGTTAGTTTACACCTGAGAATACTCTTTTTCCAATCTTTAAACTGTTTTTTCTCTTTTAATCATTTTCTACATTTGGCTTTTGGTAAATAAACTGTTTAGATGTATACTGATCTGATATTATGAGGAAAATAAATATAAATCAAATACTTAACTTTATGAAATAATTTTTTTAATTATTATTATATTATATTATATTAAATATTATACGTACTGTTTAGTTGAATATTTTAAATTTTTTTTTTTCATATCATTGTTTTTCAATCAAACTTAATAATAAATCTGCATTATTTGTTACATGTTGAAATTTTTTCTTGTACTGTAATGCTTTTATATTTAACATTAATTATACCATATATATGTACATTGTGGTCAAATTTACATGTTTGCCTCTTATTTTTATTATTTCAAAATCAATTTATTTAAACTTTTAGATGATATATTTCGTTGGCATTTCGCTACCTCAAAATACGGATGTCGTATGTAGCAAAACTTAACTTTTCAGGAGAAGGTTTTAAATGTTTAACATCAAATAAATCTTAAATAGCCCTATGGATTCTCTCCAGTTTTGGATTAAATATAATCTGAATATTTTATTTTCATCAGCCAAAGTCAAATATACTGTAATTATAATTACAAGGGCGTTATTAGCCTTTTTGCTTCAGTATACATTTGTCGTATGTTACATTTTGTCACAAAAAGTTATTTTCTTTGAACTGACTACAAAAAGCGTACTGGAAATATATAATTTGAAAGAAAAATTGCAAAATTGTGTGACAAAATCTTAAGGAAACTTTTTATGAAAATTAATGGACAGCTATTAAAAAAAGACATAATTAATTAATTAAGAGAAATTATTACAACAAAAACGTTTTTTATTCAACGAAAAATAAAATATAAGACGAAAAGTCCATAATTGTTTAATAATATGTATGAGAATAATATTTTATTATAATTCTTCATAAAAATTGCGGTCACTCTGTGTCAAAATACGTCAACTGGGGCTGCGAACCAGGCGACACCATCATTTTGCAGGATAATGACCCGAAGTATATTGCTAGAATTACAACGAAATGGTTCCAATACCGAAATATTGACTGGGATTGGCTAGCACAGCCCCCAGGCATTAACCCCAATGAAAATTTTTGGAGTAAAAAAAATACCTATGAGAAAACCAATCCCACAAAAAGTCGCCAATGAACAGTGGTCCGAGATCAGTACTTAATACTAGACAAATTGATAGCGTGTTTGCCTAAGAGAATACAGCTCACCAAAAGCGGCCACACAAAATATTAAAAAATTACACAGGCCGATACCATATCAGATCCAGAAACCAGACACTATATTTAAAAAGGATTTTGATGCGTTGAATCCAAATGTGGCCTCGGAAATGATGTATCAGCTCTGGTTTTTGAGATATCCTAACCTAAAAGTGCAAAAAACATCGTTTTGTCAATTTTGGTGTTATATAGCCTTGCGGATTTTTTATTTCACTAAAATTAAAGGTTGATTTCTTTAAGTGCAAGGCTTCTTCTTTCAAATGTTCTTCAAATATGTTTTTTTTTTTCTCTGAGATATAGCATTTTGAAGTTTTCCTGTTTGTAAATTTCCCTACATATACCTGAAAATAGATTGAGATAACATAGACATGATATAGTTGATTCAGGTATAGGAAAATTTACAAACAGGAAAACTTCAAAATGCGATATCTCAGAGAAAAAAAAGATATTTGAGCCTCAACGCTATTTGAAAGATTTGGCCAGATTTGGATTCAGCGCATCAAAATCCTTCGGAAATATATAGTCTGGTTTCTGGGTCTGAGTGTTGGTTAAATTTTGTCTGCATGTGTTATTAAAATATTTTTATTAGTTTAAGTCACAATTGTGTTCACTAAAAAATAAGTATAAAAATAATTACCCAAGTTAATGAAAATGTTTTAGCTTTGATTTTTTTTTAGCTAGAATAAGGCATTCGCAAGATATCTGAAAACCACTTTTTTATAACTTTTTTTTTCACAAAAAAAAAATTACAGCCTTAAAACTAAAAATATGTTTTTTTATGATCGGTTTTGTGACTAACTGTATAAACTTACTGTATACTTAGTATAAATACTGAAATTGTATGGCGTACAACAATTGTATTTTCAATAAGAAAAATCACCGTATTGCATAAAATACATGCTCAAGACGATAAAACTTTGTGACGCACGATTAAATTCATGCTGATTATCTGGGAACTTATAAAGCTTAGGGAGAAACTGATAATTTCATTAGAAAGAGCGTACGAAGTTTATTATGAATACATAATAATCTCAAAATTGAAAAATTTCACTTACGACATCCGTATTTTGAGGTAGCGATTTATCATGAACAGTAATTCTTTTATCATATTCTATTGAATATATTTCAGTATACTTATTCTTGTCTTTTTTCTGTATTTTTTTTTTTAACAATTCCATAATTAATTATATCCTTCCTTCCTTAGATGGCCATAACAACCCGTTGTCAGGTTACGGCCGACCTCATTAGCTCTCGCCAGGCGCCTCTGTTTTGCGCGCGCCTTCTCCAATTGTTAATGCCAAGCACGGTCAGGGCTTCCTCAGCTTGGTCTATCCACCGGAGGCATGGTCTCCCTCTTCGTCGTTGACCGGGAACCTTCCCTTCGAATACCTTTTTCGCTGGAGCTTCTTTATCCATACGATGGACATGACCCAGCCAGCGTAGTCGCTGTATTGTTATACGCTTAACTATGTCAATGTCGGCGTAGAGCTCCAACAGCTTGTGGTTCATTCGAATGCGATAGTCGTCGCCAACTCGAACAGGACCAAAGATTTTGCGGAGAACTTTAATCTAGAACACCCCAAGAGCGGTTGCATCTGTTGTCGAAACCACCCATGCCTCAGCGCCATAAAGAAGCACAGGTAGAATGAGCGTCTTGTAGAGTGTTAGCTTTGTCGATCGAGAGAGAGCTCTGCAACGTAATTGCTTACTGAGACCGTAGTAGCACCTATTAGCAATTGCTATTTTCCGCTTAATCTCCAGACTGACATCATTGTTGCTGGTTACGGCAGTGCCAAGGTAAATGAATTCCTTGACAACTTCTAATTTACAGTTGCCCGCTGTAACATGAGAGTCTAGATCCCGTGCTCTCTTGTTGTTGTTAGTAGACATCATGTATTTCGTCTTGCCCTCGTTTACCGTCAGACCCACTTTGGCTGATCCCTTTTTCAATAGCAGTGAAATCAGCAGTAACATCTCTCTTACTCCGACCGATAATATCAATATCATCAGCGTACGCAAGGAGCTGAACACCTTTGAAGAAAATGGTGCCATTATGATGCACACCGGCTTTTCGTACGATCCCCTCCATAATTAAATTGAAGAGTTCGCACGAGAGCGGATCGCCTTGTCTGAAACCTCGCTCGGTATTAAAAGTTCCGGAGAGGTTATTCCCTACCTTGACGGAGCTACACGTATTGCTCAACATCATCCTGCAGAGCCTTATCAACTTTGCAGGTATACCGAGCTCAGACATTGTTGCGTATTGGCAATTCCGCACTGGGCTATCGAACGCAGCTGTATAATCGACGAAGAGATGGTGAGTGTCGATTTGATATTCATGGGTTTTCTCCAGGATTTGGCGTAGTGTAAAAATCTGGTCTATGGTGGATTTACCAGGTCTAAAGCCACACTGATAGGATCCGATCAGTGTTTCTGTATGCGGCTTCAACCTTTCACACAATACGCTCGAGAGGATCTTATATGCGATGGAAATAAGACTGATACCCCTGTAGTTGGCGCAGATTGTCGGGTCTTCTTTCTTTCTTTATTACAGGACAAAGCACGCTGCGATTCCAATCGTCGGTCATGCTTTCCGCTAGCCATATTTTGCTGATGAGTTGATGCATGCACCTTATCAATTCATCGCCACCAACTTTAAACAACTCAGCTGGCAGGCCGTTAGCACCCGCTGCTTTTTGTTTTTGAGTCGCTGGATAGCAGCTCGAACCTCTTCATGGCTAGGTGATGGTACTTCCACTGCGTTATCATCGATTGGTAGTATCGTACTGCATTCTCTCTGGGCGGAATTGGTGGAAACATCGCCCGTAAGCAAGTTGGAGATATGCTGCCTCCATAACCTCAGTACACTCTGTATATCTGTAACCAGATTTCCATTTTCGTCTCTACAAGTGGATGCTCCGGGCTTAAAACCTTGAGTTAGACGCTTAACTTGTTGATAGAATTTTCGTGCATCCTTCTTGCCCTGGTACACCTGAAGTTCCTCACGCTCACGCTTTTCTTGCTCCTTTTTTTTACGTCTAAAAATAATTAATTATTTATTTTTATATAATAATAATGATTGTGTACAATACATCTCATACCATAAGTTGATGCACATAGTTGTTTATTTTATCATTAACGAAACCGTACAAACAATCATCATGGCAGCGTTCTATTGTATTTTTAATTTTTCTCATATTTTGAAAGTTAATTAGGAATTTGGTTTCGGTTATCGATTTAGACTTAATATTTATTTTTCTATGTATTATTGAAAGAAATGCTTTATCTATTGCACTATAATTTCTTTCATGTTTGTTAAGCGTTCTAGATACATAACAAATTGGCTGACCCTATTGCGACAAAACTGCGCCAATCGTATAGTTACTAGCATTTGTGGTCACTACAAAATGTTTATCGAATTCTGGATATTTCAAAATTGGATGAGTTGATATCAGAGATTTTAAGTGCTCAAAAGCTCTTGTATATTGAGGATCGTTCTGATTTATTTTACTATGCGGGAATAATCTTTTACAAACTTCCGGTAAAATCCTGTCATACCAAAAAACCTTTTTAATTGTTTTTCTGTCCTGGGGAGAGAAATTTCTTTTATGGTTTGTATTTTTTCAGGATAAGGCTTAATATCTTTCTTTGCAAGTATATGACCCAGGAAAGGTGTATTTTGCTTCATAAATGAGCATTTATCTCAATTTCAATAATTTTCAAGCTCTTCTAGTGTAGTGGAAAATATTACAATACGAGTATCATCCAAATCGTAAAATTTCGTTCATTAGACGTTGGAACGTCGCTGGGGCATTTTTTATTCCGAAAGGCATTCGAACAAAATCATATAAACCACAAGGTGTAACGAATGCAGTTTTTTTTTTAAAAAATTTTTAATTTAATAGTTTTGTTTTCAATATTAATTTCTTTGACATTTTTATGGATGAAATCCATACATAGTAAAAAATTATACGGTTTGTCTATTGGCCCATTTTATTCTTCCGTTTTCAAGGAGCTGAAATTCTTTAGGAGTTTTCGTCATGGCAAGTACACTTTTTGTTTTTACTTCGCCATTTATTGTGTAAATATTCCTTGAATATTCGCTTAAAATTTTGTAACTCGATGAGTGTACATTATTTTGATTCAGTAAACTTATCTATTAATATTAAAAAAGTATCGTCTTCTATAGTCCCCTTTATGAAAATTTTATGTGGATCCGAGGATAATTGTGAAAAAAAATGTCTTCAATATTGTTATTTTCATTACTTCCCTGGCTCACATAATATACACTCATAGCTGTCCCGGCAGACGCTGTTCTGCCCTTTTCGATGTGTGGTGTGGTGTTGTATGAACGCATGCGATGTAATGTAACAGCGAAACATTCCATTTACCCAGTGAAACTAACTTTTGTCCCTATCCTTTCACAGATATATAGCAGGCCTGGCAGACGTTATGTGGGCGATAATTTTTTCCTTTGAAACTTACTTTTGCCCGTACCTTTTATATACATGTTTATGTACCAAGTGCCATTCATCTGCGTCCAGTAGTTGGTGATAAATAATGAATTTGCTTTTGAAGGGCGTGTCATCGCCCATTTTTTAAACCAAACTTTGTAAAAACCTTACATAGATCACAATTATGAAATCTTCATGTAAATTCTATTTAAAAAGTTATTTTGTATAAGGGCCACCCATAGTATGCACCCTAAATAAAATGTGTACGACTTAAGTTGTGCCTCTAAATAAAAAAGCCATGTGGTGTAAGTTCCATGAAATCGAATAAGCGATCTTCGATAAAATAATATTTTAAAAATGTTTTTGTATCACGTCCAACCTAAATATGCACTTTAAATTAAAGTCTTATAGCCTACTTATGCTTCTTAATATAAAAGACACGTGCCGTAAATTCCATGTGGTGTAAATTCGATGTGAGTCAATTTACCGGACTTAGTGAAAATTCTATTTTAAAAATATTTTTGTTTGTGGGCCGTAGGTCCAGATAGGCTTGATGACACTATTATATAGTATAACTTTATATTCCAATTTTAGAGGAGAGTGTTTGTTAATTAGCCAATGCAAACTAGCAGCTTTGAGTTTGATTTGCGTCTTTTTGGCTTCGATATGCTTACGCCAAGTTAAGCGTTTATCTAAGTGAATGCCAAGATAAGTTACATGATTTACTTCTGGAACTCGAATACCATTTAATGTTAAGGCTATACTTGGATTTCTATTTAATGTAAATATGACATGTCGGCATTTTTGCTCATTCACCTTGATACGCCATTTTGATAGCCAGTTTTCAATAAGGACTAGATGATTTTGAAGCTGGTTGGTGGCAACCACTGCATTTTTGTGACGACTTAAAATTGCCGTATCGTCAGCAAAAGTGGAAGTGACTAGCTGGTCATTTGTCGGAATATCAGAGGTGAATAAAATATATAAAAACGGACCAAGAACACTACCCTGAGGAACTTCAGCACCAATCGAAAATTCAGTTGTATTACAACTTTGATATTTAACCCTATAGCACCTGTTTGCCAAGTATGACTCTAGGACTGCATGGACATTTTGAGGTAGGAGCTGTCTGATTTTGTAAAATAAACCTTCATGCCATACTTTATCAAAAGCTTGTTAAACATCGAGAAATATGGCAGAAAAGTATTCTTTATGTTCAAACGCATTTCTAAGTTCGTTTGTTATTCTATTCACTTGCTCAATGGTTCCATGCTTTTCCCTAAAGCCAAACTGGTGTGAAGGAATAAGTTGATAATCTGGAAGGTATGACCTAAGCTTTTCTAAGAACACTTTTTCAAACAGTTTTGAGAGGTAGGGAAGCAAGCTAATTGGTCTGTATGAAGATGGTAAAGTGGAATCTTTGCCGGGCTTCGAGATCATTTTAATTATTGATTTTTTCCACTCACCAGGATAATGGCCAAAATATATTATAGCGTTAAAGAGCCTGGTAATGAAGACTATAGCTGTTTGGGGTAAATTTTTCAGCATTATGGGGGAAATGGAGTCATGGCCAGGAGCTTTTTTGCAAATAAGTTTAATATTTATGACAGTGGTTAACTCACTTGGAGTAATATGCATGTTTATATTTTGGGTGTTACTTATTTGCGAATGAAGATCAATAATTTTTGAGGCACAATTTGGTTGAACTACTAGGCTTAGATGTTTTGCAAAAACATATGCTCTTTCCTCATCACTTCGTGCCCAATCTACATTACTATCCCTCAGAGGGGGCTCGGTCTCAATTGGATTTTTAAATACACGGCTTGACTTCCAAAGGGACGATTTGTTGGTTTTGTTTGGTCAAAGGTTTTGAATAAAACTATAATGACAACTATTTTTCTCTCTAGACAAAGCAGCTCTTATCTTCTTTTCGGCTTCCTTAAGTTTAATTTTTGATGCTGGAGACCTATACCTCTGCCATTCCCGTCTAAGCCTTCTCTTATCCGAAACTAATTTTTCAGTTTCACCATTCGTTAAAAATCTATTATTTCTCCTATTATTTGAATTTTTAGGTGTGGCGTTTTTTGCTGCTGTAATTAAAATGGAATTTATAACCCCAACAGCATCATCAACATGATCTTTACATCCTATTGTATAAGTTGTGTGGATATGTGTGCTTATGTATTTTTTTGTATTTAATCCAGTTTGTATTGGGAGTTGTAAGGGTATGTGGTACCTCTCTAAGCATGGGTTTTTCAAATATTTGTATGACAACAGGGGAATCATCAGATGATAAATCAAAACTTGTACTGATCGAAATTAAATCTCTGCGAATACCCTTAGTGATGGCAAAATCGATAAGGTCTTGAACTTTGTTGCGGTCCGCTGGCCAGTATGTAGGTTTTCCGGGAGAAGCAACGTCCAGATTGCTATTTTTTGTTGATAATGGCTTTATAAAGCTGATTACCCTTGGAATTATTAATGCGAGAGCCCCAGTATGTGTGTTTCGCGTTATAGTCACCGGCTGCTACAAACTTATCACCTAAGGTCTTAAAATAGTCCATAAACTGCGCCTCTGATACAGCAAAGCGGGGAGGACAGTAAACTGCCGATAAGGAAAGATCTTTGCCATTACTTTGCAAACTAATTGAAGTGGCTTGCAGATGGTTCTGGGCATATGCCCCTAGGTAAGAATGTTTAAGCCTTCTTCGAATTAGTATGCCAGTGCCGCCATGTGCTTTGCCGTCAGGTTGATTGGTTTTATGAAATATATAGCCAGGAATAGTGAAATTATATTTATTTGTTAAGTGGGTTTCGGATAAGAGCATTACATCTACCTCTTCCCGAGACAAGTAGTTTGAAATCTCTAGCTTACTGTAAATGTTCATCAAAATCTGCCGGATAGTTTCCGCGTCCATAAAAAACAAACAAATAGAGGTATAGGCAAAAACAAAATTTTATAAAAACAACAAATTGCAGTTTAACTGTAAAAAGCAATGTACACTTTTTTCAAAAGTAAAAAAAAAACTCAAGGAGAGTTGTTCTTTGAACTTCGAAGCCAAATACAAACGGTACAAATGAAAACAAAAATATCAACACAGAATTCAAGAAGCAGCATAAGCATAAGCAACGACAAATCGAACGACAATTATTGTGTGATGTTTTGCAAAAAACTTAATCCTAAAAAATAGCATTTTTAACTTAAAAAAATCATAGTAATAAGTATACAATACTCTCTCGAAACTTTTTTTACGTATTTCTTAAGTTATATTAGAGGACACGTGTGCCGGGAAGTAATTTGTTATCGAAGATATCGAGAGATACTGAGCTGTGAAGTTCGAAGGTTTTACGTTTTTTTTACACGTGCAACTTATGGAATACGTAAAAAAATTTCGAGCGATTTAAAGATGTGGCGGTCAGAAACTGTTCGGTTTGTAAAAGAACGTCTCATATGTGTACTTGATCTACAAGAAATATTAATGATTTGTTTCTAACAGTCACGACACTGGAGCCAGTTAAAAACCACGAAAAATCAACAAAATACATGTATTTTCAGCACCGTGTAATTTTCGCGTTTACTGATTGTGTGAATTTATATTCATTGCACAAATACTACGATCCCTTAACTTTAAGATGCCATCTCAAGTTTGTCTATATCTTAAACAGAAAAATTTTTACAGCTAAAAATATTGAAGCCTAGAAATGACGTTTTTCATATGCTTTAATTCCAAAAATTAAAAGCCCTTGGATTTCCTTTCTTGGAACCCTAACGAAGATTCTCGCAAAGTTTGAGCAAAATCTAAGCTAAGCCAGCCTTACCGATTAGACGTTTTCATCTGGAATGACTCATTTATATCTTACAATCTTAGGCGGTCTTCCACGAGGTTTTTTACTAAATAAAACACTGGTATTTCGCTTCACTATGCCCATTTACTCTTTTTTACATTTTTGATATAATTGTGTTTTTTTACTTTTTTTTCACCGACTGCGCCATGTAATAAGATTGTGACAACAAGGGTTACCAGATGGTCTGGATTCGCCTGGATTGTCCACATTTTTAGTCCCAAGTCCAGAGTCCCGACAATCAGAAATATGCCCAGATGAGATTCGAACAACCGTACCAACTGTGCCGTTAACGAATCATTTGCCGAAAATGCTTTCACTACAATTGGAAGACACAGATTTTCATATTCCAAGGCATAGTGACATTTTGTTTGGTGCAGGCGCTTGGGTGGTGCTAAAATAGTATTAGGCGCGGCAGGCAGTCCAACTGCTCAAGACACAAAGACACAAATTTGGGTCTCATAGTTTTTGCTGAATTAGCTGTGGAGAAACGTTTGCTATGCAACATAATTGCATTTGATAAAAATGAAAAACTGTTATCGCTGTTGGAAAAATTCTGTTATTCAGATATGATATTGTGATATGGTGCTCGGTGCACCAGCAGTTTTGTTTGATGTACTTGCAGCTATTAATCCTGTTTGAATTAAAAAAAATTTTTTTTGAATTACCCTACTGTATATACATTACGGTGGCCCTAATTTTCAAAAGTGTCGTTTTCTTTAATCGATCCCCCTAAAAATGTGCGAATAGATGAAAAACGATAAAATTTGAAGTTTTAGATTAATCCGAAGTGATTTAGAGGTCGCTCAACCCAGTCGAAATATCGAAAAATGTTTTTTTTTTTTCATTTTTTTCCTTTTACCCACCCTTGAAGTATATTAAACCAATATTGAATAAAAAAGTAAGTATTTAGACATATTATGTAATCGATTACCTTTCCAACCAGCTAAAAATCATAAAAATCGGATGATAAATAAAGAAGTTATAGTCATTTATATTATTAACCCTTGTGTCTACACTTGGATACAAACTTTTAACAGAAACTTCCTATATTTCTCATGCTCCCAGCATTTTCTTATTTTAGGTTATCCTCCACGATAGTATCCTAAATATAATGCGATAAATTTTAATTTGTTTTAGTCGACTGAATGTTATTAATTAATTTGAAATTTTTAATTGAACTTTACAGTCAATTGCAGTAACCAATATTCTTGTGAAATTTCACAAATCGGTTAATGCTTTATAAACAAACATGACAAAGACAACAAATGGAACAATTTAACCTGGTAATTGGTGACATATGTTTCGGCTATTACCACATATATACACATATTCATATGTATATACATATCCTCATCAGACCAGTTTTTGGTTAATTCGTAATGTGATTCGAACCCCCGAACATTCCATGAATTATATGTGGACAGCCGCTCAAACACTTGAGCCACGGAGGTTGTGTACAAAGTGCAAATTTTATATTATGCGATTGCGCCATCTGTTGTAATTTTATTGTCATTTCTCGTTTGCTGCATAGCTTTGTTAAACTGGTCTGATGAGGCTATGTATATACATATGAATATGTGTATATATGTGGTAATAGCCGAAACATATGTCACCAATTACCAGGTTAAATTGTTCCATTTGTTGTCTTTGTCATGTTTGTTTATAAAGCATTAACCGATTTGTGAAATTTCACAAGAATATTGGTTACTGCAATTGTCTGTAAAGTTCGATTAAAAATTTCAAATTAATTAATAACATTCAGTCGACTAAAACAAATTAAAATTTCTAAAACCGGAACGTCCAACAATTATTCGAAGAATAAGTGGCGGAAGCCCGAAATTCGAAATAATAAAGCTACATCATATAGCATGTCCTTAAACCGATGGTTTAACAAAGCTATGCAGCAAACGAGAAATGACAATAAAATTACAACAGATGGCGCTATCGCATAATATAAAATTTGCACTTTGTACATGTCGTTCAGCACAACCTCCATGGCTCAAGTGTTTGAGCGGCCGTCCACATATAATTCTTGGAATGGTCGGGGGTTCGAATCACATTACAAATTAACCAAAAACTGGTCTGATGAGGCTATGTATATACATATGAATATGTGTATATATGTGGTAATAGCCGAAACATATGTCACCAATTACCAGGTTAAATTTTTCCATTTGTTGTCTTTGTCATGTTTGTTTATAAAGCATTAACCGATTTGTGAAATTTCACAAGAATATTGGTTACTGCAATTGACTGTAAAGTTCGATTAAAAATTTCAAATTAAATAATGCGATAATATAGAAGTGTGTATCTACATCCAGTGGGGTGTGGGCGTGCATAATTAAAACAGTTATATCCAGAAAGCTTGAATTGCGATACTATAGGTTTGTCAGCCGCTCACATAGAAAGAATTTGATGGTTATATCGGATTGCTAGTTGTGGCTAGTGATGAAATTTGGGTTTTGTGGAAATGTACTGTATGGAGAGTTTTTTTTTTTTTTTTTTTTTTTTTTGCGAGTGAGGCAGGTGAAATGCTTTTCGCACCATCAACCAGGTCGTCACCTGGTCGGTGAGTGGGACTTCCGTAGTGGTATACCCACTAAAACACCTTCCTCTTTGTCCGGGAATTGATTCCCCCACTGGGAGGCTCTTTTGAGCATTACTTCAGTGGGGTTCCCTTTATTTAGGCATCCAATGCCATTAGCTGCTTTCTGAGCCTGCGGCCAGGCCTCCGCCTCCATCTTGTCTTCTTTGAAAAACGTCAAGGTCCCTTCTCTTTATTCGTAGTACGCTTTCGACGTATCTCGTTATCAGCATCCAGTACTCCTCGCTTCTTAGCATCGTCGGGACGATGTTTTCGACTGTTAGTGGGCCAACTTGTCCTTCTAAAGTGCTCCTTCTTTCAGCCCAGTTCCTGCAGTTGAAGAACGTGTGTTCCGCATCATCAACGTCTGCGTCACCATATATGCAGTTTGGTGCCTCGGTTTTTCCCATTCTGTGCAGGTATTTTTGGAAATACCCGTGGCCAGACAGGAGCTGCGTGATGTAGTAGCCCACCTCTCCAAAACATCTATTCAGCCATATGTCTAGCTGAGGTATTAAATGTGCTGTCCAGCGCCCGTAGGTTTCATTTTGCCACCTTCCTTGCCACTTTTGTAATGTTTGGCTTCTAGCCTCTCGTTTTGTCAGTCGATTTTCGGCTTGTTTCCTCTGCTTCCATATCCTTTGCCGCTATAAGACCAGTAGATCAACTGGGATGGTTCCGCTTATTACAAGCACCGCAGCTAGTGAAACAGTGCGGTATGCTGAGGCTACCCTTAAAGCTGCCGTTCTTTGTACTGAACTCAGCACTTTCCGGTATTGCTCCTTTTGCACTGCGTCCGTCCATACCTCGCAACCATACAGCAAGGCCGCCTGAGTTGTTGCCATAAGGAGTTTGCGTTTGCTTGCTATTGGTCCACCTGTGTTTGCCATTAATCTTGACAGTGATCTTGTGGTTTGTGCTGCTTTTGTAGTCGCGTGCTGTATCTGCGCCCAATAAGTCAGCCTGGAATCCAGCCGAACTCCCAGGTATTTTACCGCCTTTTTCGTTTGAAAAGTCTCTGAGATCGTGTTTATCGGTATCTCTAACGGTATATGCTTCTTTGTAAGAATGAGTAGCTCCGTCTTTTCAGATGCCAGCTTGAGCCCGTGATTTGCCATCCACGCCTGCGTTCGTATCATGACCTGGTTCAGCTTCCGTTGAGCGTCTTCGATGTTTCTCGCTGTGATAACTGCTGCGATGTCGTCCGCGTAGCCGACCAGATAGGTGTCGTCCGGCATCTCAATGCGTAGTACTTCGTCGTAGCAAACGTTCCAAAGGTCTGGGCCAAGGATGGAGCCTTGCGCCGCACCTGATGATATTTCCGAGGGCCACTGCTGGTGTCGTAAATTAGCGTTCTGTTATGTAAGTAACTACGTATCAGCCTTCTTTGATATTCTGGAATCCGGAATTTGTTTTCAAGGGCGTCGATCATATCTACCCACCTAGCACTGTTGAATGCGTTTTTAACATCTAATGTTGCCAGTAATACTATTTTCCTGCTGAAATGGCTCTGCGCAGATTGTACACTTTTTATTACGTCGGTTATAGCATCGACTGTAGACCTTCCTGGGCAGAATCCGTACTGTTTGTTTGAAAGATCACCAGAGTTTTCTATCGCCTGGGATAGCCGCGGCTTTATCAGCTTTTCCAACAGTTTTCCCGCTGTGTCCAACATACAAAGTGGGCGGTATGAAGATGGTGCCTCTGGGTCGCCTTTGCCCTTGCCAATAAGAACCAGGTATTGTGTTTTCCAAACTTCTGGAAAAAGTCCATCCGTCAAACAAGCATTATACACTCTAAGAAGCAACTGAGGTCGTTCTCTTGCGAGAATCTGGATTATCTCGGCTGGAATCCCGTCCGGACCCGGTGCCTTTTGGTTCTTCATCGTGCTGGCTGCCCTGGTAAGCTCTTCCTCAGTGAACAGTTCTAATGGGCTGTCATTTGGTTGCCTATTTCTTTCAGTAGGTCTAACTTCGTGTGTTGGGAACAGCATGTTTACGATGTTTTCTATTTTGTCTTCTGGCAAATTTGCCATTGGGGGTTTACCACCAAGTTTCTTCGTGACTAGTTTGTAACCAAGGCCCCATGGATCATTATTGATGTCGCTACGAAGTTCCTCCCATTTTTCCTTTTTACTTGCGAGTATCGCAGTTTTGAGCAGTTTTTTGGCTTCCTTGTAGTCCTGGGCTTCTACAACTGCGTTGCCATGTCTCCTTGCTCTTGTGTATCTTCTTCGGCTACGGATGCATAATGTTCTAAGGCAGCTTATTTCATCCGTCCACCAATAGGCAGCTTTCCTTGGTTGCCTTCTACCAATTTTTGGCATTGATGCCTCGCAAGCTTGGGTGATGCAGAGCATCGTGTCTTCTACCATCCTTACAGTGTCATTTGTTTCTCCGTGCGTGATGGCGCCCGCATCAATGGCAGATAAGAAAACATTTTGTCGAAGCTTTGTTAGGTTCCATTTTCGTGTACCTCTTCTTCTGTGGCCAGTGTCAGCGTCATCGTTTGGGCTTATGTGGTATGTCAAATATTGGTGGTCACTGCCGGTGTAATCCTCCAGAACTTTCCATTTCTGCAACTTATTGGCTATTCTCTCAGATATGAATGTGATGTCTGGCACTGTACCCTCACAGCCTGGCCTCCTGAATGTTGGTGTTGAGCCCGTGTTTACGACTATAAGGCCTAATCTAGCCACCATATCCAATATTCGCCTTCCTCTGGAGTTTGTGCTAGGCATACCCCATTCTGTTGCCCTGGAGTTAAAATCCCCTGCAATGATAAAATTTCCTCCGATGCGGCGCGCTGTATCTTCGATGTTGTCGAGTTTGGTCTGAAATTCTTGAATAGAGTCGTTTGGTGAGAGGTAACAGCTCATAACGGTGTAATTTCTGCTACTAATCCAGACGAAACATTCGCACCTTCCGTTTCCTGTGCTCTGGAACTTTTCGCTGTTCTTGATCCATATCGCTGCCGTTTTTGTCGTATCTTCAATCCAAATTCCGTTTTTGGTCTTATATTGTTCGCTAATGATCGCTACGTCTGCTTCATGCTCGATCATTACTTGTGACAGCAATGCGTCCGCGGTCGCGCTTCGATGTAGATTTGCTTGAAGGAACTTTGTCATCTTTGGGCTGATTTTTTGGAAGCCAAGCACCTCCTCGTTCCCGGTAGATGATCCGTCGATTTAGAACCCTCATCCGAGCAGATGCAGCATCTCGGTTGACTTGTGCAGTCCTTCATCTTGTGGCCTTGGATTCCACATCGGATACACAGACCCTGTCCTTTTCTATCAGGTCCTTTACAATTAAATTGTGTGTGACCTAGCCCAAAACATCTGAAACAGCGTTTTTCCTCACTCAGTAGCTTAACTCGGCAGTATGTCCAACCGATCTTTATGCGCTGCTTTCCTGTGATGGTGTTTGCCGCCTCTACTGTCAGGGTGGCGAACGCTCGGCGTTGTTCTCGGCTGTTTGTGTTGGAAATTTTTACTATGACTTCCTCATTTTCATTTTGGGTTTCTTTTTTGACGGCTGAAACAACCTCATCTACGCTAGTGTGAGTGTCCAAGTCTCTGATCTCTACTGTTGCCTTTGCCTTTAATTCGGTCACGGTTGCAGCTTCTTTCAAAGATCCCTTTACAGCTTCACGGAACTGTTCCTTTCTTCCGCCTTCTGCCAGTTCCAAAAGAATAGCCCCATCTCTTGTCTTACGTATCGAGTTGATTTTCACGTCTGACTCTTCCGGTTTCACCGATTGCTTAAGATTTTTAAGTACATCAGCAAAACTGCTACCAGCCGCCGGTCTTACCAGTACAGCTTCTGGTCGTTTTCGCGCTGCCTTTTCTCTTTTCTTCCTTGGTATTTTAGTTTCATCTTCTTTGTTTTTCGCTACAGCGGGTGTATCCTCAGCTTTTTTGTTGGCATCTTTATTTTTGTCTTTTTGCCGTCTTCGGTTTATGGTTTGCCAAATTCCAGGACCATTTTCCCTTATCCTTTTTCCTGTTTCTGAAGCGGCTGGGCTTGTGGCGCGTCTTTTTTCCCGACCAGTTAAAGGTGTGCTTACATCCTCCGAGCAAGCGATTTTGGCTTTTTCTGCAGCTATGGCTACGAACCTTTCTGCCTCTTTTTCCTTCCAGCTTCTCCTATAACTCTCAGTGCAGTCTATCAGCTCGCATAACTGAAGTATTCCATCTTTGACACCCAAACAAGTGTTTTTGTTTTTGACTATGGCCATTTTCATCTTTTGAAGCACAGCTTTACATTTCTCTATAGCGTCCTCTTCTAAAATTCTCATCTTATAGATCAACTCCTGCCTAGGAGAGCCATTTATGGGAACACTATTTGTCTGTGCTGCTTGCGTCGTTGTATGTGTTGTGTTAACGTGACTACTACTTATTGGTGGTACTTGCGTCGGTGTGTTTTCGTCTTGTGTCGGTTTATTTGTTTCCTCTGTTTGAATGGTTACAGAGGTATGGGCACTACTTCCTGGTGGAGTCCTCAGTAGACTCGGTCTCCTGTTGAAGGAGTTGCCGCTCGTCTTGTCGTTCGTTTTCTCGTTCATCGCGTCGTTAAGAATTTCCTTTAAGTTTGACATGCTTTTTGTAGTTATATACCAGCGTATCGTGTGCAGGGGGGCGGGCCGCGAAATGTCAGGAACGGGTATACCCTCGGGGTGACACCCCTACCCCAGTTCCCTGAGGCCTGACCAGCGCTTTGCTAGTCCCGGAAAACACGGACGGACTAGCGCTCGCCCGGGGCAATGCGGGCTTCTACTCCCACATCCAATGTACACTGCCTGACCAAGGCCCGAAGTATCTGGATGCTACGTACCGCGACAACATATCGGCAGAGCAAGCTCACAGCACCTCCATCTTCGCCATCCGCAGGAAAAAACGGTTGGCGCCTCCGGAGGACTTCCAATGTGCCACGGCAAATAGCGGTCGGTTTCCATCTTCCATCCATCCATAAGGTTAAATCGTTGTCAGGGGACATATCCGGGTCGTCATCGTTTGGTGTTAAGAAATGAAGTGAAATAAAGTGTAATGAAATGAAGTGAAGTGATACTAAAAGAGCGAGAGTTGAAATGAAAGTGAAAGTGTGTCGAAGGTAAGAAATAAAAGTTATGGATGTTTAGTCGCCTCTTACGACAGGCATGCCTACCTCGGGAATATTCTGACCCCTTACCCGCAGGGGGTACTGTATGGAGAGTTGAAATATAGTTTTTAGATGCCGAATGTACTTTTTTCGCCATGAAAATGAAAAAACTCTTTACAATTACAAAAATGCAAAAAAACTTCAACTTTTTTGTAAAAAAAAAAAATGTTTAGCAAAGTTTACTTCAGGCATCATTCGCGATAAGTTCACTAAAAATATTATTACAATTTTTAGAAACTGTCGAAAAGAACCGAAAGTACTGAAAATAGGCCAAGTGTACCGAATGTAATGACGACGAATTTTCACGACAAATGTACCTTAAATGCCATCACTGGTTGTGATGTCATTCTACGGCCATTGAAAGACATTCGTAGACATCTGCGCTACTATTTGGAGGAACATAAGTGTTAAGAATATATAAATTAGAGTTACAATGTGTAACCTTAACACATAACAGTTCAATATTAGATCCACAGGCAATTTCAACTAAAGAACTGGTTAAATGATTTTTCATAGCTATTAAGACGCCTCCACCAACAGAAGAAAGATCTTACAAGTGTCTGTCTCTTCTAAAAATATGGAAACTATTATCAAAAAGTTCCATATTGAGAAAACTGTTATTTAACCAAGTTTCGGTAAACACTATAATATCCTCAGAGAAATTCTGAGTTGATAAAAAGATATCTTGCGTCTTGGAACGCAATCCTCTTACTTTTTGATAGTAAAGGGATAGCCGTTTCAGTTTTTTGAATTGGAACGGACAGTGTGTCGGACAGTTTTATTAATTTTTTCGACTTGAATTCAGAAATAAAGATATTATCTACCCATGCATTGGAATTTAAAATGGTGGAAAAATAAGAAGTCGCCACTGTAATTTTAAAAGACGCATGAGTTGTTTTATTACCGATTTTCCTGCATGAAATGAAGGCGTCGATAAAGTTTTTAACGTTGTCAGTGGTAGTGCCATGATGAAGTCGTGAAATAAAAATATATTTTAACCTTGGCAATGCCTGCAGAGAAACAGGAGGCATCGATTTTGAATTAGTAGCATTTGGCGTAATTCTGTTATTAGGGTTTATGTTTTTGGCTAAATCTACTCCTTCTTCATTTAAGTATTTGTTCATATTATTTACATATTCATATTATTACAGTATTTCTTCCTTGAGATTCTCTTAATGTAAATGTTATCTCTTCTTAATTTTTCAATGTTGAATTGATCACGTTCCTTAATTTTCTTGGATTGTTCAATTTGGGTATTTCTGTGCTTCTGCTTGTTGATTTTTATTAAAAGACTGGCTTCGTTTTTTACTTTTTTATATGTCTCCTTGATATATTTATTGTCCGGGTTGGATTTAGTCTTGTTATACTGCTTTTGCCTTAGCTGAATTTTAGTCTGAGGATCCGTAGAAATCTAGTTATTATTTCTGCACCTGTAAATAGTAGTTTTCTTTTTGGCAACCTGTATAATATTTGTTAACAATTCAAACTGTTTGATGTTATTTTAGCTAATTCATTTTTAATTATATTGTAAAGGATTGGTGTTACTATTGTTTTGGTGTTTAGGCGCACCTCGCCAATTTCTTTACAGCACAAATGCTTTTTATTTTTGAATCATAAAATTAAAAAGAGAGCACGACTAGTGCAAGTTAAGTGTGAAACTATGATTAAATTAATAATTTTTGTATTGAACTTTTTAGTCATTTATACAACCAACATGACAAAGATAACAAGTGGATCAATTTAACCTGGTAATTGGTGACATATGTTTCGGCTATTACCACGTATATACATATTTATATGCATATACATAGCCTCATCAGACCAGTTTTGGTTAAGTTGTACTGAGAATCGAACACCCGACCGTATGCATTTTTGAATTGCGACGGCCGCTCTAACGCTTGAGCTATTGGGTATGTGACCTTGATGTGTACAAAGTGCGTGATACAAAAATTATTAATATAATAATTATTAGTCTCAAAACAAACCAAAAAAATATGATTAAATTTTATTTACCAAAATTGGGGCTTAAATACAAATTTTACACGTATTTTCTTATTCTAGTTCTTACCACTATTTTCTAACTCCACCCCTCCATTTGCCTTATTCGCCTGATTGGCGATCAATTTGGATTTCTGGTTGCATTTGTTTATGGTTCTCTTTCACGCACGTTAATTCAATTTCAAAGCCACGAAATTAAGGGTGAAATCAAATAGCTCTGTCGCTAGGTCAGCTTGTCGCGATAACTGACGCTTTGTCGTTCACGTGTGACATCGCATTCAACGTCACTGACTTCTGCATGTAACCCAATGCCCAATGCAGTTATTTGTTGTTGTTGTGTTTAGAGCAAGTGCATTTGGTGTACTAGCAATGAGGTAAACAATAACCAAACTCAAGTAATGCTTTTAGTATCAAATACCGATCGTAAATTAGGTTATTGTTTATTTTGGCTGTCTGAAGTAAATTTGGTATTTGTATAATTAGAGGTTTTACATTATCATATGGGAAAATTGAAATGGAATTTAACTGATTTGGTTTGATGCATTGGTTTTTGGTGAGAATGGGAAATTTATGAAGTTCACATAAGTGAACTGAAATTGATCTAATGGCTAGAAGTTTTAGTGGCTGTCATAGTGACTGTATAGGTTCACTACAATATTTTTTATTTTATAATTGATTTTTTGAGTAACAACTGTTTTCATCAATTCTTTGTGAGATTTAAGTGATGTTATTGTTGCTGTTGTGAATTTATGATCCGAAATGTCGGTCAAGTGGCAATTAATTTTATGTGTAGCGTCTATATTGGAAATAATGTGATCAATTATTGTACTTGTGTTATTTGATATTCTGGTAGGTTGAGCGGTATAAATAAGTATAAAATCGTTTATTTATATTAAGTCTGTGTACTTGATAATAGTACAGTGAAATTCCCCATTGCCGGACACCCACCGTTGCAGTTCGGTTATTGGAGCGTCCCGCTATCGGAATTATTTTTGTATGGAAAAGTTAGTGAGTGTCGCTGAAATTTGTCCGGTTATGGGAGCTGTCCGGTTAAGGAGGCTGTCCGTAATGGGTAATTTCATTGTATTTGATTGTTCAAAAATTTTAATGTTGACATCTGCAAAGAAAATTCAATTTTTTCTATTGCTTAATTCTTTTTCCATAAATTCCATGAACGTTTTTGAATTTTCATTTGTAGCCTTGTAAAAAGTTACAATTTGTAGTGGTTTATTTAAGTTTGTAAATTTAATTAATGTAGTTGTACTTTTCATGTCTTTGACGTAAATAACTGTTCCACGTCCTCGTTTTTCTTTTCGGCTGTTATGAATAGCAGTGTAATTTGGAATATTAAAAATTGTAATTTCAATTACATACAACCAAGTTTCAGCTATAATTACAACATAATGTTTTTAAGGGTGCTAACAAGTGCGTCGAGATCATATAGAGGGTAGCCTCGAAAAGTCGAAAAGTGAATCAGTGTTGCCGTTTGTCGAAATAATTTGCTGCCAGTTGAAAATTTCTTTAGAAATTTGCACATAAACTTAACATAACGATTTTTAAATATATTAAAAGTGCAATTCTCAGATTTTTTTTTGTTTTCCTATTTTTTTTTTTTTTGATATTTATTAACTTAATTCTACATATTTTTACTTTTTGGTCTATTACATTTTTTTTTTCATGGCTGCGGCAACACTGATCAAACTGTCAAATCGCCATTGCTCAATCATTTACGCGTTTGCATTATTAGAGGTGTCCCCGAAAGCAAGTTCGAAAACTCGAAAACTTGCAAATATTAATATAAACATTGAGTGTCGATTCTTTGGCCATTTGATTAGAGGTAGTTTATTCTGTCCTTCACTGTTTTCATTTTCAGAATATGAATTGCAATTGAATTGCAGTGATCTGACCCTACTTTATGCTCTCAAGAGTATCCAGCTCCGTGTTTATTTGCTCAATTATTGCTTATTCTTTATATGTTCTTGTATCATGTTTTTCTGCAAGTATGCTGCACGTTTCTTCCCCTTCACTTTTGCCACTTGAATGATGATATTTTTGACATTTATAACATCGGGTTAGAGTCTTTAATTTAGAGGACGCTCAACCCAGTCGAAATATCGAAAAATGTTTTTTTTTCTCATTTTTTCCCCTTTTGCCCACCCTTGAAGTATATTAAACCAATATTGAATAAAAAAGTAAGTAATTAGACATATTATGTAATCGATTACCTTTCCAACCAGCTAAAAATCATAAAAATCGGATGATAAATAAAGAAGTTATGGTCATTTATATTATTAACCCTTGTGTCTACACTTGGATACAAACTTTTAACAGAAATTTCCTATATTTCTCATGCTCCCAGCATTTTCATATTTTAGGTTATCCTCCACAGGAGTATCTGACCCTGTGTGTACCTACATCCAGTAAGGTGCGGGCGTGCATTTTATAAATTAACTACGTTGATCAACACTTGGATACATTTGTACCCTAAAGCATTTTTAACTCTTTTTTAAGAAAAAAAATTAACTTTAGTGCGAAAAATTTATTAAACGTGTAAGAATGTGAAAATTGTCTCAACAACCTTCAAAAACTTTAATAACGACTGAGAAATTCAAAATTAAATCAGTTATATCCGGAAAGCTTGAATTGCGATACTATAGGTTTGTTAGCCACTCACACAGAAAGTTCGAAATGCACCGAAAGTACTGAAAATGGGCCAAGTGTACCGAATGTAATGACGACGAACTTTCACGACGCAAATGTACCGAAAAAAGTACAAGTGTACCTAAAATGCCATCACTGGTTGTGGCTAGGGTTATGCAGTGCAGTTTTCAATCATCGAAGGAGTTATGGCAATCAGAATTTTACCAATTCTCGAGCCACAATGTCCTTGCTACGATTTTTGCATATTTTCCGTTTCATAAGTTCTGATAACAGTGTTACATGAGCTGCTCGTGTGGGGACCAAGACAAGGTCAAATGGAAAACTCGGCAGAATTGTTTTGATTGCCATAAGCCAGTTAAGTGGATTGATGAAGCCGACATCAATATGAATGTTTCAAATGCCAACATGCAATATATCAGCATTATTGATACATATTTTAACTTTTGTTTTACATACCATTTTAAATTATTTTCAAATTTCACTATAATTTCTGATATAATTTTAAAATTGTTGCTGAAAAATTCGACCCATCCTCATGTAAGTGTACTAGGGTACAAACGTACCCAAGTGTAGACTTAAAGGTTTACAAAATAGGTATTGACACATGGGTTAAAAAACAAAACATTTTAATTTCTATAATATAAGTATAAAGATAATAGCTATCAATATTTTTTTATTTAGAAAAATTTTTTTTACAATAAAAAAATTTAAAAGGAAAAATAATACAAAACTAATATGTATTTAAGTCAAGGCTGATTAAGTAAGCGATTTTAAGTTTTTCCGATAGTCAGTAACCACTTGCAATAAATATTGCTTTTATTGTTCTTTTTTGGTTAAAATTTTATTATATTCTTCAATTAATTTTACTCCACGTTCTGCTGCATCAGTTACTACATTTATATTATGAATTATATTATTTCCTTTTTTATAAGCTTCATTGACGTTCTAATTAGAAAGTTCTTCATTTAAAAAATCAGTGGAAATTATAAAGCGATTAGAAAATTTATGTGTGTTAACGGTAACAAATTCCTGAAGCCCTTTATATAAAAATGTTTTCATTTCCGTTGGCTTAAGAGGTATAAGCTTCATATTTTCTATTATATCAATATCTCGTTGCAATCTTTATCATCTCCTCCATCATTACTTTTTTTAAAAATCATTATCTTTTCAGATATTTCTCTTTTAATTTCATTATTAACGTTTTCATCAAACACACTTAGCGCAACACATTCGTCTGACAGGTTAAATAAATGATTCGAAAACTTTTTGACTGCAGCTTCAGATATTTGTTTATCAAATGATTTGTAATTATAAAATTCTTTTAAAACGCACAAGTATTGGAATGGCGCTAATGATGCTATTGGACATTTAAACCAAGCCTTCACATAAAAATGGATAATAAAAGCACATATATCTCTTAAATTGTTTTCTTCATTTTTTTGAAAGATATGTACATTAATATGAAATATTCTTATAGAAATTAAAATGTTCGGTTCTTTAATGATATAAATGGCCATAACTTCTTTATTTGTCAACCGATTTTTATGATTTTTAGATTGTTAGAAAGTTAATTAATTATTTAATATGCATTAGTATTAATTTTTATGATTTAACAAATTCAGAAGTGAGTAAATGCACAAAACGCAAAAAAAATCATATTTTTCGAAATTTTGGTCGGCTTGAGCGACGTCTAAATCACTTCGGATTGATCTGAAACTTCACATTTTATCGTTTTTCATCTATTGGCACACTTTAAGGGGGATCGAACAAAAATCGCACTGAATCAAAACTTTCCCATACACTCGGGGGACATCTTAATATACATATAAATGGTAAAAAACACACGAAAACGCCACCTGAAAAAATTTTTGGCTCCGATTTGGGTGAAATTTGGCACGATTGTAGTATTGATGTCTGGCAATAAAAGTGTGTTTAAGATTTTGCCCTAATATTATTTGTTGCTCAGATACGCGGGTATGAAATTCACGATTTTCGTACTTTTTCAGAATAAGTGTTTTTTTTCGAAAATTCATAGCTTACAGCAAACTTTATCAATTAATAATTGATGAACGTACATTTTTAGGTTTTTACTTGTACTTTTCAAAAAAAAATATTGACTTTGAAAAAAAAATTTTTCACAAAAATTTTGCGAATTGAAAAATATTTTTGCATCTTTTTTAAAAAAACCATATTTTAAATTGTATTTTTTTTTTTTTTTTTTAAAAACTCTGATTTATTCTGCGCTTAATGCCGTAAAAATTTTCGTGGAAAAAAAATTATTTATATTTTTTTTTAATTTTAAAAAAAAATTAAAGAGCTAAAATTCTGTAAATTGAAATGAATTTTTCAATTTTTTTTTTGAAAAATCCATTTCTGAATATTTTTTTGTTATTATAATTTTAGGTTTTTATTTGTACTTCTCAAAAAAAATACTGATTTTGAAAAAAAAATTTTTGCGCAAAAATTTTGAGAATTGAAAAATATTTTTGCATTTTTTTAAAAAAACCCATATGTTAAAATTTTTTTTTTTATTTTTAAAAAATCTTTGATTTATTCTGCGCTTAATGCCGTAAAAATTTTTGTGGGAAAAAAATTATTTATATTTTTTTTGTCCATTGTTGTGAAAATAAAATTTTATTATAAACAAGGAAGAATTCTTAGAAAAATTAGAGAAAATTATAAGTTGTTTTTATTTGGCGTGTTAAAATATATATATATGGGACGTTGTAATGTACGCCTTTGAAGATTAGGACGATTGGATTTTTTTTTTCTTTTGTTGAGGTATTTGGAAATATAGTCTTCAATATTTTCTTAAATTAAATAATTACTATATTAGTTAGTATTCAACCCAACTCTGTCAAATACCAAATTGTGTCACAGTTATGTTCACTCAGATCATCATTAAGATCCGTCAAGCACACCGAGAATGAAAGTTCGAAGTCGATCTGCCACTTAAAGTTCCACCTGTCATCTTAAGATAGTTCGTGAAGTTTTAACTTCCGGCCTTTCCATTCGAGCCATCAACGTAAGCAGACGATCGATTCTCCAAATTTGCATCCAAATTTATTTTTACCATCACATGGTGGAAATTCAAGTCATTCTTGAAAATTAAAAAACAATCAAGAAAGGCCTAAAGTTAAAAATCTTGAATTTACTTAAGGGGTTTCCATTTAGCAAGGGAAAAAGTAATATTTTTTCTGAAAAATATAAGGTAAAAGTATTAAAATCAGACATACTTCTAGCAAATTATATAAAATGGCACAAATTTTCAGGCAACTTTATTGAGGATTCTACTTTATGCATTTGCTACAATATAATGATATTTGGTCTCCAAAAAGAACAAAATATAAAAAGATTAAATAACATGCATAATTATGTGTACATACAATTGGCAAAATTGGCTAAATTTTCTCAATTTTTTTATTCAAGATTCTGAAAGTGGTGAGCCTAAGAAAAAGCTAAGAACTCAGCTCACCAGCATATTTTTATGTGGATGCTAAATTCATTTAAAAGCAGTGTTTTAACTCTTCTTCATATACCTCGTCAAAATCGACGGCAGTTCAAGCACAGTTATCAACGCGATTCGTGCTTAAAAGTGATTTTTTCGCGTTTGCGGCATATATGTATGCCAAAAATTCCGAATTCGCAAAAAAAAAAAAAAACAAATATAAAAAACGCTAAAACTACATAAAAAAACTAAAATTTTTAAAAATTAGTAACTAAGAAACCGAAACAAATTCTAAAGAAAAAAAATATAATTTTTGGTGAAAACATATTTTACGCGTTTGTCGTTAATTTGCACTTTTTTTCTTATTTGTAATTAACGTTAAAATTAAGTTAAAAGTAGCCTTTAAAAGATAAATTTAAATAGTGGAGAAAAAAATCTTGAATTGATGGAAGTTGCAAAAATGGTGACTTAAAGTGTTTAAAAATTGCGTTATCAGAAGAAAATACTATAGAATTAGTGCACAGAAGAAAAAAAAAACGAAATTTTCCAAGACAAAATCGGTTTGGTTTGAAAAAAAAATCGTACTTAAAAATATTTTTTACTACTGTCAGGGTAAACATGCTTAAATCGATTTAAAAAAAAACATTATTTATAAATATTTCTAAATTTATTAACAAAAGTATCATAAATTCATATTTGCCCACATTAGCCCCAGTTTGCTATACACATTTGGAAGGCCTTTCATCAGTGTCAGCGATATCAAAGTGAGTTTTAATGTTGTTTCTTATTTTTGTATTAATTAGTTCTATTAACTAGTGGTAACGGAAAAATGAGCATAAAAATTGCAAAAGCTGCAGCTACCAAAAATTCTCTCAAAACGTACATAATCGATAAATGATAACAGAATTTTTGGTATGCATCGATCTCTCACTTCCAAATTGCTTATCAAAAGCTCGGTTTGACATTAAAGTTAATGTTTTGATTTCGAAGTTTATAGTTTGTTTTTATTCCTTAGTTTTCTCAAATCAATTTGGAAGAAGAGAAAGAAGTTTTTAAATGAGAATGTAGTTTGCAATTATTTGTTTTGATTCTTTTCTTTGCATATATCAATATTATTTAAGCTACAGATAATGAAAAAATTTTACGTAAACAGATAATAACATTTTTTTTCTCATCAAATCATTTTTATTTTATTAACTATCCAATACATACCTATGCAGTATTGTTAACAAAATGTAAATTTTGTAAGATAAATTGAGCTGTCAATTTACTTTAATAAGATTCATAATTCCTTATGCAAGAATTTTAACCATTTTTTTTTGCAACATATGCAACGTATATTTATTTTGAGCCACGGAGGCTATTGTTATGTTAAGGATTAAAATGCGGATTTAAAAATTATTTTTGTTAGTAATTTCTCGTAAAACGGGCTACTTTATTTTTTTTTTAATGCGTTGGCATCAATCTTCTACAAAGTTGATTTAGTCGTTTTTCTATTGTCAAATAAGTGCTGAAATTTAAGCAAAATGTTAAAGATTGTTTGAAATAAATTAGAGAGATAATGTTACATTAATTTTTTTTACGTTTTCCTTTGGGGATATAATGGGATAAGGTAAAATTTATATGGGATCTTACGAAATCTTGTGCGTGTAAGATCATGGTGAGGTGGGTTGCGACGGCGTATCTTTAGTAACATCTTCAAGATACTTACCTCTACAGTCAATACTTTCAATATTTTTTTAGTTTTCATTAGACCATATAGGGGTGCTATTAGTATGGTCTTTCTTGGTCCATTTAGTTAAATTTTTCTTCATTTGGGAGTCTATAATAATTTTTGTGTAATATTGGTATGTGGTTAGATCACGAATCCCCCACCCGACTGCTTGCTAGCCCAGTCAATGGCTCCCGCCCGATCTTACTACCACCAGCAAAAGAGCATCTTATTTTTGGATGTTGGTTCATAAACATTTATTCAGCATTACGTGCTGTTTATTGTTGCATTTGATAAATTGTTCATTACATAAAATGGCGCCCAACGTGGGGCCCCCAAACATTTCTGCCAACTGGCTTCACTGATGCTGATCGAGTTTTCTTGAAGTAGAAATATCATCGGTTTCAGTGGATTTGAAAACTTTACCAGTTTTTTTGTAATCGTTTGATGGGTTCCAGACCAAAGAGTCAAATATGCCCTTATGGCATATTTGTTCACTAATTTAGTCTCAGTTTTGTAAATTTCATTTGCTTTTTTTTTCTCTTCAACAATTTTTTTGTGAAGTTTTTTTGGCCAAAATATTGGTAATGAATAACTTTTTCATATTTCTGGATTTTCGACTATTTGGCGAATTTTAAGTCCGAATAGTTATCGACCGAAATACTATGTAATATTTCTTTCAGTATTAAAGGATGTTTAAATAGCTTTAAATTAATTTTGTTAGTTTGATGTTTAAATAGTTTTTTTTGAACTGAGAAACCGGTTACGCTATGTCTGGTAATGGAATTAACAGTAAAATTGCTGTATGCGAATTTCTGTCCGACAAGATATTTTGCATGAGGAAAGAATAGTAACTGCTTGTTCTTTAAACTTTTTGACTTCAAAGTTAGATACAATAGCCAAATTTCTTTTGTCTATATTGATTGTATGAGGTTCATAAAGCCTATCCCTGAAAATTTATATTGCCCTATAAGGAAAACTCCAAGTTTTAAAACAATTTTATTAAGATTTTTTTTTTTTTTTCGTAAAAACACATAAGTAATAATTTTTTTTTTCCACAAAATCGTATTGGGGAGAAGTTCTGAAAATATCCCCGCAGCATCAGCATAACCTGCTTCTGCAGATTGCACTATTTGTTTACAACCCATGAGAGATAATCAATAATGTGTGTCTACACCCTGTAACCATATTTTCCATAAAAGGTGTATAACAAACTGGTTATCTGATTCACAAGAGTGTCCACAGTGTAGAGTTGTCTGCCAAGTAGAAAAACTTGAGTCACTTGCACGCGAAAATTTGTCAAATAATGACACCAAAATAAGTAATTCAAAAACAAGTAATAATAGAGGTCGTGGTGGACCTAAACGTCATTATCACAACACACGACAAAGCCAGAAAAAACTATGACGAATCGTCTCAAGCTTCTAGCAATTTCCAAATACCTCCTCATATTCCACAAAATCACAACACATCCATGCCTTTAATTAATATCACCCATACACCACGTAGTAATGTGGCTGACAATACTCAGCGTAACTTACCACGTACCCCAGGTGTTGCTTCCAACAACACTCGAAGTTTTTTTAATACTGTCAATGCTGCAGCTACAGCTAGAACTGGTGCTCAAAATTCAAGGAATCAGAGTAATCGATCCCAGGTTGATTACAACCGAATTTCCAATATGATTGAAAGTAGCTTGAATAGGTTACTCTCGAATTTAAATTTGCAACCGAATGCTGGCGCTGGCAGTAATCATTCTAATGTTAATTTGAACTGCGATATCCCATTGAATACTCAAAATAATAGTGAAAATAATTCACACATTAATTTGAGTACCGAAAAAATTACTCTTATTGTGCAAAATTAGAATGTAAGATTCGATGGCTCAGCCAATGGTTTGACAGTTGAAGAATTTCTGTACAGAATTTGCTCTCTCACGTCCGATAGTCTTAATAATGATTTTTCGGCAGTTTGCAAAAATCTACATTTGTTGCTAACAGGTAAAGCCAGAGACTGGTATTGGCGATACCATAAGCAAGTTTCAAATATCGAATGGCAAGGCTTTTGTGGGGCAATTCGATACCAATCTTTATGATTTCAAGTCCTGTTATGATATCCGTGAAGAAATCCGGAACCTCAAACAGAAACCAAATGAAACTTTCGATACTTATTTCGATGCCATTACTACTATCGCTGACCGCTTACAGGCACCGATCGAGGAAACAGAACTGATTGAAATAATCACCCGGAATCTCCGACCAGATATCCGACATGAGTTGTTATACGTTCCTATTTCAATAGCGCACTTACGGAAACTATGTCAGATGCGTGAAAATCTTTTACTTGAAGAAGCTAATAAGTGCAATCTGTCAAGTCGAAATGTTCAAAGTAATTTTATGTCACGTAGAAATATTTGAGAAATTCAAAACGAAAATTTTGAACTTACAAACCAAAATTCTATTCCGGAACCTGAATTAAACGTTGATGCTATTCATCCAAAAGAAAGAGTTTTTACTTGTTGGAATTGTGATGAACAAGGCCATCACTGGGAAGACTGCCTGCGAGAAAGAAAGATATTTTGCTATGGATGTGGTGAAAAAACACATAAAAACCACAATGCGCAGCATGTCAAAACAAACGTTCGGGAAACTATAAGAAGGGACCACTCTCAGCCAACCGAATGGTTCCCAAATAACATTATATAATGAAGCAAATACTTGTATATTAGAACCGGCTAGCTCTCAAAATATTCAACAGCTAGTAGAAAACGTGGGAAATGTTGCTAAATATAGTGGTATTGATTTTAAAGACAGTTTAAAAGATGTTAAAATTTTACATAGAAATAAAAATGCTAGGCTAGAAAAAATATTGTACCCAATACGTCCTTATCACGAGCGGTGGAAGGAATATCATAAAATACGAAATAAAATATTTAAAGATTTTCCTGAATTTATAAAACCTAAAATTAAACGATCGACTTTTCGATAACGTAGTTTTGGAAAGCGTTTAGACAAACGAGAAAGTCTTTGATGTCTGCAGTTTTTAATAATAGTGAAGATATGCGATACTATGCTAAAGTTAAATTTCTTGATTTTGAAGAATTAGGGCTGCTGGATACAGGTGCAAATGTTAGCTGTATTGGTGCGGAATTAGCTGCACAAAACTTTATGCATTTGCCAAACTATAAGAAGATTCAATCGTCTGTTAAAACAGCTGATAGAAAGTCACAAAAGGTTTTAGGATTTTTAGAAGTAGATGTTACCTATAAAAAGTGAAACTCATTTATTAAAACTTTTTGTTATTCCTGCAATTTCACAAAGGTTAATTCTTGGAATCGACTTTTGGAAAAAGTTTAATTTAGCTCCAAATTTAATTTCCAGCGTAGTCTTGACACCTGATGATGTAGGGTTTGATGAAGAACCACAAAACTTAGATTATCCACTGAATGCTTCGCAGCGTCAACTACTTGAATCTGTGAAATCACTTTTTCCAAATTTTGAAATTCAAGGCCTTGGGCGAACGACTTTAATTAAACATGAAATAGATGTTGGCGATGCAAAGCCCGTAAAACAACGCTTTTACCCAGTGTCACCTGCTGTGGAAAACCTTATCTATAAGGAGATAGACGGGATGTCAAGTGCCTGGAGCTCACCTATGCGGTTAGTAATAAAATCAAATAAAGTTAGGCTTTGCTTAGATGCCAGGAAAGTTAACAATGTAACTAAAAAGGATGCGTTTCCTCTGCCCTGTATTGAAGGCATATTTGCTCGTCTCCCAAAAGCAAATTTAATTTCAAAAATCGACTTAAAAGACGCATACTGGCAGATAGGGATTGCAGATGAATCGAAACCTTTAACTGCATTTACGATACCTGGACGGCCATTGTATCAATTTGTCGTAATGCCTTTTGGCTTATGCAATGCGCCCCAGACTATGTGTCGTTTAATGGATGAACTTATTCCGGCAGACTTACGACACTGTGTCTTCGGTTATTTAGATGATTTATGCATAGTTTCCTCTGATTTTAATAGTCATATCTCGATTTTGGTTAGGATTGCGGAACAATTTAAACAAGCAAATCTGACGTTGAATATAAACAAAAGTCATTTTTGTGTCACACAAGTTAAATACCTAGGATATGTGATAGGTAATGGAGGAATAGCGACAGATCCTGATAAAATTAGTTCAATTTTGTCATGGCCAACACCAAAAAATCTGAAACAAGTAAGAGGATTTTTAGGGCTTGCAGGTTGGTACAGGAGACTTATAAAAAACTTCGCAGATGTCACCGTTCCTATAACAGACGTTGTTTCAACCAAAAAGAAATTTTGCTGGACCGACGAGGCACAAAAATCTTTCGAACAAATTAAGAAGTTGTTAACAACAGCACCAGTGTTGACTAATCCAGACTTTGATAGCAAATTTTTTGTCCACTGTGATGCCAGTGACTTTGGTATAGGAGCAGTGTTAGTGCAACTTAATGAAGACGGGACGGAAAAGCCCATTGCTTTTATGTCCAAAAAACTCTATACTGCGCAACGAAAATATAGTGTCACCGAGAGTGAATGTCTGGCAGCTATTGAGGCCATAAAAAAATTAGATGCTATATAGAGATGCAAGAATTAGAGGTAATTACCGACCATGCGAGTTTGGTTTGGTTAATGAGACAACCGGATTTAAGTGGTAGATTGGCTCGATGGGTACTTAAATTACAGATATACAAATTTTCTATTAGTCACCGAAAGGGAAAAGAAAATATTGTTCCAGAGGCGTTGTCTCGCATGTTTTGTTATACAATTTCGGATTTAGAAGACATGGGTCCTGAAATTGATTTAAATTCCGTGCATTTTAACGATGCTGAATATGATAAATTAAAAGAAAAGATTTTGGTGAGTCCAGAAAAATACCAAGATATTTGCATTGTCGATAGATATGTCTATTTTAGAACTGATCACTATAGTGGAGAAGTTGAACAAGAAAAAAACTGTTGGAAATTGTGGATCCCTCAAAAGCTCAGGATTATCGTTTTAAAGCGAGCTCATGAATCTGTGGTTACCGCACATGGTGGTATGATTAAAACGTTAGATCTTTTGCGAAGATACTTTTATTGGCCAGGCATCGTAAGCGATGTTCGTGATTTCATTAGGAATTGTGATACCTGTAAGTCTACAAAAGCACCTAATATTTCATTAAAGCCACTTATGGGAGAGCAGGCTGAATCTTATAGACCCTTTCAGCGCCTTTTTATCGATCTTCTTGGTACGTATGCACGAAGTAAACAAGGAAAAATTGGGTTATTACTGGTTGTTGGCCATTTAACAAAATTCCACTGGTTATGTCCTTTACATCTAGAGCAATTCAAGACTTTTCACTGAACGAAATTTTTCATGTATACGGGGTTCCTGAAACCTTTATAAGTGATAACGGTTCTCAGTTCAAAGCCAATGACTTCAATGCGTTTTTAACAAAAGTTGGTATCTCACACATATACACCGCACTATATTCGCCTCAATTAAACGCATCAGAGAGGGTAAATAGATCGCTTATTGCTGCTATAAGAGCCTATCTCAAAAATGATCACCGTCAGTGGGATGCAAATTTATCTGCAATCAGCTGTGCATTGAGAAATTCTATACATCAGAATATTAAATTGTCTCCATATCATGCGTTGTTTGGCTACGACATGATAACGCATGGATAAAGTTATAAACTTTTAAGACATTTAAGCATTCTCTCTCAACCTGCATGCAAATTAAATCGAGATGATCAATTGGACTTGCTTAGAAAAGATATTCGCAAAAATATCACTAAAGCATATGAACAAAATGCTAAGCAACATAATTTACGCACCAGAAATGTTGTTTTTAAAATAGGACAGAAAGTTTTTCGACGAAATTTTGATAAGAGTAGTTTCGAAAAGCATTTTAGTGCTAAGCTCAGTCCGATATTTCTGAAGGCTCGTATCCGGGAAAAAATAGGAAATAGTTATTATGTCCTTGAAGATCTGCAGGAAAAATTATTGGGCACGTATCACGCGAAAGATATAAGACAGTAATCGTAATCTTCCTCCTAATCTGATCGATAAATTATCAACAGATTAGTTGGTTTTGTAATGTACGCCTTTGAAGATTAGGACGATTGGATTTTTTATTCTTTTGTTGAGATATTTGAAAAAATAGTCTTCAATGTTTTCTTAAATTAAATTCTTACTATATTAGTTAGTATTCAACCCAACTCTGTCAAATACCAAATTGTGCCACGGTTATGTTCACTCGGATCATCATTAAGATCTGTCAAGCACACCGAGAAAGAATGTTCGAAGTCGATCTGTCATTTAAAGTTCCACCTGTCATCTTAAGATAGTTCGTGAAGTTTTAACTTCCGGCCTTTCCATTCGAGCCATCAACGTAAGCAGACGATCGATTCTCCAAATTTGCATCCAAATTTATTTTTACCATCACATGGTGGAAATTCAAGTCATTCTTGAAAATTAAAAAACAATCAAGAAAGGCCTAAAGTTAAAAATCTTGAATTTACTTAAGGGGTTTCCATTTAGCAAGGGAAAAAGTAATATTTTTTCTGAAAAATATAAGGTAAAAGTATTAAAATCAGACATACTTCTAGCAAATTATATAAAATGGCACAAATTTTCAGGCAACTTTATTGAGGATTCTACTTTATGCATTTGCTACAATATAATGATATTTGGTCTCCAAAAAGAACAAAATATAAAAAGATTAAATAACATGCATAATTATGTGTACATACAATTGGCAAAATTGGCTAAATTTTCTCAATTTTTTTATTCAAGATTCTGAAAGTGGTGAGCCTAAGAAAAAGCTAAGAACTCAGCTCACCAGCATATTTTTATGTGGATGCTAAATTCATTTAAAAGCAGTGTTTTAACTCTTCTTCATATACCTCGTCAAAATCGACGGCAGTTCAAGCACAGTTATCAACGCGATTCGTGCTTAAAAGTGATTTTTTCGCGTTTGCGGCATATATGTATGCCAAAAATTCCGCTAAAACTACATAAAAAAACTAAAATTTTTAAAAATTAGTAACTAAGAAACCGAAACAAATTCTAAAGAAAAAAAATATAATTTTTGGTGAAAACATATTTTACGCGTTTGTCGTTAATTTGCACTTTTTTTCTTATTTGTAATTAACGTTAAAATTAAGTTAAAAGTAGCCTTTAAAAGATAAATTTAAATAGTGGAAAAAAAAATCTTGAATTGATGGAAGTTGCAAAAATGGTGACTTAAAGTGTTTAAAAATTGCGTTATCAGAAGAAAATACTATAGAATTAGTGCACAGAGGAAAAAAAAACGAAATTTTCCAAGACAAAATCGGTTTGGTTTGAAAAAAAAAATCGTACTTAAAAATATTTGGTAAACATGCTTAAATCGATTTAAAAAAAAAAAGTATTATTTTTAAATATTTATAAATATTTCTAAATTTATTAACAAAAGTATCATTTCCATAAATTCATATTTGCCCACATTAGCCCCAGTTTGCTATACACATTTGGAAGGCCTTTCATCAGTGTCAGCGATATCAAAGTGAGTTTTAATGTTGTTTCTTATTTTTGTATTAATTAGTCCTATTAACTAGTGGTAACGGAAAAATGAGCATAAAAATTGCAAAAGCTGCAGCTACCAAAAATTCTCTCAAAACGTACATAATCGTTGCTAGGCAGTGATAATGCATTCCACACTATGACTGCTTGATAACAGCATTTTTGGTATGCATCGATCTCTCACTTCCAAATTGCTTATCAAAAGCTCGGTTTGATTGTTTAAGTTAATGTTTTGATTTCGAAGTTTATAGTTTGTTTTGATTCCTTAGTTTTCTCAAATCAATTTGGAAGAAGAGAAAGAAGTTTTTAAATGAGAATGTAGTTTGCAATTATTTGTTTTGATTCTTTTCTTTGCATATATCAATATTATTTAAGCTACAGATAATGAAAAAATTTTACGTAAACAGATAATAACATTTTTTTTCTCATCAAATCATTTTTATTTTATTAACTATCCAATACATACCTATGCAGTATTGTTAACAAAATGTAAATTTTGTAAGATAAATTGAGCTGTCAATTTACTTTAATAAGATTCATAATTCCTTATGCAAGAATTTTAACCATTTTTTTTTTGCAACATATGCAACGTATATTTATTTTGAGCCACGGAGGCTATTGTTATGTTAAGGATTAAAATGCGGATTTAAAAATTATTTTTGTTAGTAATTTCTCGTAAAACGGGCTACTTTATTTTTTTTTTAATGCGTTGGCATCAATCTTCTATAAATTTGTTTTAGTCGTTTATGATTACCTTTTCTATTGTCAAATAAGTGCGGAAATTAAAGCAAAATGTTAAAGATTGTTTGAAATAAATTAGAGAGATAATGTTACATTAATTTTTTTTACGTTTTCCTTTGGGGATATAATGGGATAAGGTAAAATTTATATGGGATCTTACGAAATCTTGTGCGTGTAAGATCATGGTGGGGTGGGTTGCGACGGTGTATCTTTAGTAACATCTTCAAGATACTTACCTCTACAGTCAATACTTTCAATATTTTTTTAGTTTTCATTAGACCATATAGGGGTGCTGGATGGATTGGCTTTTGGTTGATCAGAGTAAAGTTTCTGACTGCTTTCCACCTGGGGATTGCCAGAGCGATCTCTGAGCCAACCATTAGCAAGTTGACACACAGCCTCCCCGCGGCTCCATCTGGGTAGCTATCTCCGCATCCGCTGAGATAGTGCCCGCCACGTAAAAAAAACACTCCAATTATGACTAAAAAAGCCTCTGATACAGAATTCCTCAACGTTGACGACCACTGCAAGCGAAAAAAGGACTATGATTTAAGGATATGCACCTGGAATATCCGGACCCTCAATAGAGAAGATGCCTCTACCGAATTGGCGGATGCCCTCGAAAAAATTAAGGCTGACATCACAGCCATCCAGGAAATAAGATGGATAGGACAAGGTTGCTCTAAGCAAGCAAGTTGCGGTATCTACTACAGCTGCCATGCGGAGAGGCGCGAATTGGGATGCGGATTCGTAGTAAGCAAGAGACTTCGCGACCATATCTCCAGGTTCACACCTGTGAGCGAAAGGTTGGCTACGATCCGCGTCAAGGCTCGATTTTTTAACATCAGGTTGATTTGCGCGCACGCCCTGACGGAGGAAAAGGACGATGCTGTCAAAGATGCCTTCTATGCGAGACTCGAGGAAGTATACGACCGCTGCCCGGCCCATGACGTTAAAATTGTACTCGGGGATTTCAACGGAAAGGTCGGAAGAGAAGGTATATTTGGCCCCACTGTCGGTCAGTTCAGCCTTCACGAGACCACCTCAAACAACGGTCTACGGCTGATCAACTTCGCCGCGGCGCGAAACATGGTAGTAAGTAGCACCAGATTTCAACACTCCGATATCCACAAGGCCACCTGGCTGTCCCCTGATGAGAAAACAGGCAACCAAACGGATCATGTTGTGATCGACGGAAGGCATGCTTCCAGCGTGCTAGATGTTCGTACGTTCCGGGGAGTCAATATTGACTCCGATCATTATCTTGTTGTAGCCAAGATACGCATGCGGCTGTGCAATGCAAAGGATGTACGCTCTGGTACGAAACGAAAGCTGGACGTCGCTAGGCTGCAATCACATCAGACGGCCGAAGCCTATTCCGCTCGCCTCTCAGAACTGCTCCTTCAAGCTGACTTTCTACCCGATGATGCCGGTGTACTTTGGGCGCATATATCCTGCTCCATGCGCTCTGCCGCTGAGGAAGTCATTGGTTTCCGACGCCCACTTCCGCGAAATCAATGGTATGACCAGGAGTGTTGCGAAGCTACTGCAGTGAAAAACGCCGCCTACAAAAGAACCCTGCAGTCAGCAGCAACGCGAGCCGTGCACGAAAACTACCGGGAAAGGAGAAAGGAAGAGAGGCGCCTTTTCAGACGCAAGAAACGAGAGCAGGAAAGGCACGAGCGTGAGAAACTCGAAGTGTTACGGCCAGGAATGATGCTCGAAAATTTTACCAACAAGTCAAGGGTCTGACCCAAGCCCGGAGCATCTACCTGTAAAGATGAACATGGAAATCTGGTTACGGATACGCAGGGTACACTGAGATTATGGAGGGAACACTTTTCCAAGCTGCTTGCTGGCGATGACTCCACCAATCCCGCCTTTGGGGAAATTAACCCGATGCCACCAATCAACGACGATGGTGTGGACGTAACACCACCTAGCCATGACGCGGTACGAGTTGTGATCCAACGGCTTAAGAACAACAAAGCGGTTGGTGCCGATGGGCTGCCTGCTGAATTGTTCAAGACCGGCGGCGATGAGCTGATAGGGTGTATGCATCAACTCATCTGCAAAATATGGGTAGTAGAAAGCATGCCCGACGATTGGAATCTCAGTGTCCTGTACTGAAGAAAGATGACCCGAAAATCTGCGCTAACTACCGGGGAATCAGTCTTCTTGCCATCTCTTACAAGGTCCTGTCTACTGTACTGTGTGAAAGACTTAAGCCGTTTTCCAACACACTGATTGGGCCTTATCAGTGCGGCTTTAGACCTGGTAAGTCCACCATAGACCAGATCTTCACACTACGTCAAACTCTGGAAAAAAACCCACGAAAAACAGATCGATACCCATCATCTCTTTATCGATTTTAAAGCTGCTTTCGATAGCCCGATACGAGATTACCTGTATGCCACCATGTCTGAGTTCGGTATACCTGCGAAGCTAGTGCGGCTTTGCAGAATGACGTTGAGCAACACAGCCAGCTCCGTCAGAGTAGGAAGGGACCTCTCCGAACCATTTGATACCGAACGAGGTTTCAGACAGGGCGATCCACTATCCTGCAACCTCTTTAACTTTGTGATGGAAGGGTGTTGCGAAGAGCCAGTGTACATCGTAATGGCACTATTTTCTACAAAGCTCCAGCTCCTTGCATATGCCGATGA
This sequence comes from Tricholauxania praeusta, assembly GCA_949775025.1. NCBI lineage: Eukaryota > Metazoa > Arthropoda > Insecta > Diptera > Lauxaniidae > Tricholauxania > Tricholauxania praeusta. Next base: position 107,034,776 of record OX459028.1, read on the forward strand.
TATTGATATCATTGGACGTTGTAAGCGAGATGTTACTGCTGCGTTCTCTGCTACCGAAAAAGAGTCAGCGAAGGTGGGTTTGACGGTGAACGAGGGCAAAACAAAGTATATGCTGTCCACAAACAGGGAGACGCGGCATATTGGATCCTATGTTACTGCGAACAACTATACTTTCGAAGTTCTCAAGGAATTCACCTATTTTGGCACCGCCGTGAACACTCAAAACGATGTCAGCCTGGAGATAAAGCGAAGACTAACTCTTGCTAATAGGTGTTACTATGGTCTCAGTAAGCAATTGAGTAGTAGAGACCTCTCTCGCCCGACAAAACTGACACTCTACAAGACGCTCATCTTACCCATTCCACTTTACGGCGCAGAAGCATGGGTTGTGTCGCAGACTGATGCAGCCACTTTTGGGGTGTTTGAGAGAAAAATTCTTCGCAAAATCTTCGGTCCTGTTCACGTCGGCGACGACTACCGTATTCGAATGAACCACGAATTGTACGAGCTCTACGCTGACATTGACATAGTCAAGCGCATCACTATCCAAAGTCTGCGCTGGCTGGGACATGTTGTGCGTATGGACGAAGAAGCTCCGGCGAAAAAGGTGTTTGATGCGGAGGCCGCTGGGCGACGACGAAGAGGAAGACCATGCCTCCGATGGAGAGACCAAGCCGAGGAAACCCTATCCACGCTTGGTTTGAATGATTGGAAAAGGCGCGCGCGAAGCAGAGGCGCCTGGAGAGAGCTTTTGAGGTCGGCCGTAACCCGGTAACGGGTTGTTATGGCCACCCAAGTAAGTAAGTTAGTAATATAGGGGTGCTATTAGTATGGTCTTTCTTGGTCCATTTAGTTAATTTTTTTTTCATTAGGGAGTCTATAATAATTTTTGTGTAATATTGGTATGTGGTTAGATCACGAATCCCCCAGTCGACTGGTTGCTAGTCCAGTCAATGGCTCCCGCCCGATCTTACTACCACCAGCAAAAGAGCATCTTATTTTTGGATGTTGGTTTATAAACATTTATTCAGCAATACGTGCTGTTTATTGTTGCATTTGATAAATTGTTCATTAAAACGTTTCATGTCAACCGGGACAGTGGTCTGCCCAAAATTGAGCGCAGTGGAAAAACGTTTTTAAGGTCAAAACATTTTTTCTTATTAGAGGCGTAGCACCGCCCACTCAAAAGAAATATCTTTACTCAGGATTCAATTTAGCACCATACCAAATTTTATAAAAATCGATGAAGCGGTTCAGTCGAAACAGCGTTTTTTCCTACTTATTGTGATGCCACGCCCCATTTTAGAAGTCAGAGCTTCTAATTACTTTTCTTATGGTTCAGTCTATCTTCGAACCAAATTTTATTAATATCGGCTTATTAGTTTAGCCGTGGCAACGTATTTTCCGTTAGGGGCGTGGCACCACCTTCTATTGATAAAAAAAGTATGCACTGCACTCCTTCTCTTCACAGCCTTCCTACAAAATAAAAAAAATCAGCGATTATAATTATGGCTTTATTTACCAACTGCCTATTTATACATAGATATCTATAGGTAGGCGCCGTTTTATGGTCGCCATTTCCTTAAAAAAAAGTCGAAAACACCCGTTCTCATATGAAAGCTCTTGAGCATACGAACATTTTGACACCTTAGAAACGTTTTTCCGCTGCGCTCAATTTTGGGCAGACCACTGTCAAGGTTGACATGGAACGTCCCATAATTACATACATATGTATATGTTTTTAGAAACATAGAAGTTTGTGAAGTGATTGCAAGTCTATCTTACTATAGATTACATTGAAATAAGAAATATAAGGTAAAGATCATAAGGCAATAAGATTTATTTATTTTATTCAAACTTTATTTACTGGGCTCATAAGCCCTCATAAATTGAGAAATTATAAATGATAGTACTTAAAATAATTCCGCACCAACGGCTGATCTCAACTGGCTGGTAGATGCCTGAAAGCAGCAGTGATTTAAAATCAGCGCTAACGGCTAACCTCATATGGTCGGGTAGATGCCTGAAAGCAGCAGTGATTTAAAATCCGCGCTAACGGCCGGCCACACTTGGTCAGGTAGATGCCTGAAAGCAGCAGTGATTTAAAAAATTCCGCGCTGACGGCTGACCTCATCTGGTCGGGTAGATGCCTGAAAGCAGCAGTAATTTAAAAACTTCCGCGCTAACGGCTGACCACATCTGATATGTAGATGCCTTATCCAGTCAGGTAGACGCCTACAAGCAGCAGTGTAGATGTAGGATGCGAAAACAGCATTACACCGACAGCAGAAGGCGGTATTTGTTGCAAATGCGTTCATTCATCCACATTTCATAAGCGTCTACATCAAATAAAACAAATTAAATATTAACTATTTCAAGAAAACGTAAAATACTTTTTTTAGTTATGCTTTGAGATTGATTAAAGTCAATAACGGCGTAAACACTGTTGAAATCAGTGCAATCATGCACTCCGGAAGGGTTCATGTAGCAAGTAATTCGATCTGCATGTTTTTGAATTCAGCAGTACAAATCGTCTCATGGGACGTTGAGGCACGTTTATATATAAGTTACTCAACAGATGCTCGCTAATAACACTACCATTAATAAGCCTATTGATAAACATACTTAGTATTTAGCATTACTCTACGATTTCTGAGAGATGATAAGTTTATAAGTTTTAACCTTTGTTCATATGGTGGTAAATGAACTGTTGGATCCCAAGCGAAACTACGGAGACAAAAAAGCAGGAATTGTTTTTGTACTGACGCAATGGCATCTATGTAGCATTGACACCGAGGGCACTAAACCACTGACGCATATTTCAAAATAGGTCTAACTAAAGACGAAAATAAAGTTTTAGTGATGTAAGGATCGCGAAACTCCTTGGACCAGCGCTTTATAAAGCCAAGGACGCTGTTAGCCTTATTAATCATTCGGTCAATATGAATATTGAACTTAAGCTTTGTATCCATTGTTACGCCTAAGTCCTCAAAAGAGTTTAGAGTTTCAAGGGTATGGTCATCAATCTTATATGTACTCAATAATGGGGTTTTTCGTGTAAAAGACATGCTTGCATTTACTTAAGTTAAGATTTATGCAATTGACTTTACACCAGTCAAAAATGTTATTGAGATCATATGGAGATATGATGATTCAAATGCAAACTTAAGTGGACAAAAAAGCTTGACGTCATCAGCGTACATTAAAATATTACAGTACTTTAAAGCACTGGGCAAATCGTTGATAAAAATTGTAAAGAGCAAAGGTCCAATATGGCTTCCTTGGGGAACACCGGAAGTAACAATAAAATTTTTAGATTCGGAGATATTAAAACTAACAGATTGGCTTCTATAGATCATCATTAAGTCTACAGATTAAATCTTCTACGAGTCCTATAGGTCTAGAGAGATAAAGTTGAATATCATCAGCATAACCGTGAACACTAGCATGTTTACAAACAAAAAAAAATGTCGTTTAAAAAAATAGAGAAAAGCAAAGGATCCTGCACTTACTGTCTTAAGTGACCAGAACCAGAGAGTATTACCAATTTCAACCTGTTGCAGCCGCCTGCCACCCTAATAATTAGTCAACATCAAAACTGCACTGTCACCGAATCCGAAATAATGCTTCAACTTTCTAAGGAGACTAATGTGTTTGGCATTGTCAAAGGCTTTAGAAAAATCGAAGACGCATAAAAGGGTTAAAAAATTAAGATCATAAGATATTCTAATATCATCAATTATTTTCATGACGGTAGTTGCATAGCTATGACCATTTCGAAACCCTGATTGCAAAGGTGATAACAAATTATGGGTATTTAAATACGCTGTGATTTGGGGAGACATAATCCTTTCACAAACTTTTCCTAAAGCGGGAAAAATACTTATTGGTCTGTAATCCTTAAATTCAGCTACATGTTTTTTTTGGCGATAAGAATCACTGTTGCTATGTTTCATAATTAAGGAAAAATTAACAGGTAAAGCAGTGATTAATTATATAGGTAAGATAAAATATATGGTAAGATAATTTTAATAAATATAATCGGTATTCCATCAACCCCTACAGCGTTTGAACTTATCATTACAGATTTGGCACATCAATTTCGGCTAATTGTTAAGAATTGAAGACTGACATCTGGCAAATCCCGTTGCAGTAAGGGAAATTCTACATCATCATTTACAACGTTAAGACCACAACTATCAGTAAAAAATCAAGAATATCAGGACTTTAATTACAGTCTTATTTTATCTCTGGTGAAATTTCTATATTTTTTTTTTTTTTTTTTGAACTTTGCCATAGTTGCTTTGATGTAAGAATTGAATTCAACTTTGAGGAAAAGAAATAATTTTTTGCTTGCCTTACTGTAAAGGTTGCCCTGTTACGTGCCTTTCTATGTCTCTCCCAATTCTCAGATATAGAGTGACTATTAAGCCAAGGACATCTACTGTTAGCAACATTTACTACACGCACGGGAACATATCGATTAAATGCATATTCCACTTTGTCCATAAACACTCTAATAGGCGAAGAGTCTGCTGTAGAAAATACAAGTGTTTAAGATTACAGGATGGGATGTATTTTAGTGAAACTAATTTACCAGGTTGCTTTGCCAAAGCCTGACCCGGTGGTCGAAAAAAAAAACGACTATGGACCAATTTTATTAATAAAAAGTGTATAAGATTGCAACTTGAAATGTGCATCAAATAATAGAGCTCGATGAGCCTAAAGAGAATATACAGGGTTGCCTTGCCAAATCTTGTCCTAAACAAGGGTTTCCACCCGTTTTTTGAGCTAACATTTCTTTGAAGAAAAGTTTATGGTTTAAGATTCAAGCTTAAAATTTATGTCATATGATAGAGCTCAAAGAGCCTAAATAGAATATATAGAGTTGCCTTGCTAAATCCTGTCCTAAATATGGATTGTCACCCATTTTTTGGGCCAAAATTTTTTAGAAAAAAGTTTATGGTCTAAGATTCCAGCTTGAAATGTATGTCAAATGGTAGAGCTCGATGAGCCTAAATAGAATATATGGGGTTGCCCTATTTTTCAAATTATGAAAATCCACAGTTAGTTGCCTTTTAACTAAAATTTAAAGAAGATCCCGTTTGTTGACAGTAATTATCTCGGTACTTAGACAGTTTTTGGCAATAGACTCTGTGATTTTACTTTATAAACTCGTTAGAATTACGGAGACTGAAAAAACGCATGTACTCAATTGTGCTCATTACAATGGAATTTTTAAGAAAAATTAATATGTATTGGACCATTAAATGGGAAAAGGTCGAAAATGAATTTAGGTTCCTAAAAGATTTTTTTGTCCTCATTAGACGTTATCTATAATTAGCGCAATTCATTTTTTTTTCACTTCATTCTTCCGAAACTTAATTTCGACCTTTTCGCATCGATTGGTGTAATACACCAAAGCCCCGCTATGCGTATCTTCGTTATGCATCCATTCGCTCTTGCGTCGCACAGTGGCGGGATTTCTAAAAAGTGGTTGCGAAATTCAATTTCGGTGTGGTGAAATTAGCTGGTTAAAATTTTTCTTATAAAAAATTTTTTTTTTTTGCATATGAAACGTTTTTTTACAAAGCGAACAGTTTCTAACCGCCACATTTTTAAATGGCTCCAAATTTTTTTTACGTACTCTATGAGTTATATTAGTGGGCACGTGTGCCGGGAATCAATTTATTATTGAAGATATCGAGTTGTGAAGTTCGAAGCTTTTACCTTTTATGATGTTTTATGGTCATATTGAAATTGTTTTTTATATCGTTTTAAAGCTAAAAAGTTAAGCTCTTTACCTATGGCATTCGATGAAAAATTAAAATTTTTTATAAGAAATCAATTGCTTGAGGGGGGGGGGTAGGGTTTTACCAAATTTTGTTTTTTTCCATTTTTTGTTTTATTTGAAAGTATAACTTCAAAAGCATCCTGTTGAAATTCGAGGTCGATTGGAGTAAAACTGACGAAGATACAGTGTCTTGAGTCTCGATGATTCTGTGTAAGTATATATATAAAAAAAAAACCAGTGGTAAAACTTAAAACGTGTTTTTCTCGAAACTTTCTTTTCAAAGTCGGTGGACACTTTAACTCAAAAATTACTAGACCGATTCTCTTGAAATTTGATACACTTCTTTAATACACATAAAACTAGGTAATGACGAAGAGTTTTTTTTTTTTGTTTTTTGCATTAAAACTAGTTTTACAATAATAAATATACTGATTTTTGCATTATTTTTTTAAAAAATTCGTTTTTGGTTTAAATATCATGCCAAAATCTTAAAAATCGTCAAAGAAAAAAAAACCTTTCGTCAATACCTTGAAAAAATCATAAGCTAACCAAATTTTTTTGATTTCAGATGATAAAGTGATGAGTTATGTTGTGCAACGCAAACCACCTTTTTTTAGGCGTCCGCGGAAATTTTCTGCCAATGGCTTATTTTTCAATATTTTTTAATGAAATTTTCACAGAATACTCTTTAAATATTGTACTTTTATATGTTTTTTTAAATAAATAAATTTACTTTAACCATATCACTAAAAACCATTTTTAAAATTAAGCCTAAAATGTAGCAAACAAACCCTACCCCCGCCTTAAAGTTAGTTAATAGAGCGATGGCTACTCGATACGAAATTAAAAAAAATACTACTAAATTCCTCGTTAAATTTTCATTAAGAACTTATTTTTTTCAGAGTGGTAGGCATATACGGACTATCCCAAATAAATGAACTCTTGCAATTCGTTTTTAGTTATCTTAAGTTAAAAGCAAGAAAAAATGTTTTTCAAAATATTTTTAGGTTCAAAAAATGCTTGAGGGTGCAAGTTTTGTCGGAAACGAAATTTTTCTGTTTTTTTTTTTTTCAATAAAAGCTAACAAAAACGCCTATAAGTGGCCAGAGCCTAAATTTCAAAAAACAGTTTTCGATTTTTATTATTTTAAATTTAATGCCAAAAAATTGATTTTTTCAACTTTTTTTTTGGTTCAAAAATGGCTAGACAGCGCGAATCTTATCAGAAATTAACAATTTTTTGTTTTAATTACAGCTTGATAAAATTTAAACAAATTTTTGGAATCTGAATTTTAAAACAGATGTGGGCATTTCCGCCAAAAGGCCAACCGCTTAAAACCAGTTCAAAACGGTTAACCCGGAAATTAACTGCCATAACATAACATAATCGCATAGTTTTTTTTTTTGTTGGAAAGGTTGTGAAGAGAAGGAGGAACATGTATACTTTTTTTCAGTAGTAGGTGGTGCCACGCCCCTAACGGAAAAAAAAGTTTCCACGGCTAAACTAATGGATCGATTTTAATGAAATTTGGTTAGGAGATAGATTGTTCCATAAAAAAGGTTAGAAGAGACTCTAAGTCCTTTAAGTGGGCGTGTCAATGCCTCTAATGGGAAAAAATGTAGCCTCGACTGAGTCGCTACACCAATTTTGATCAAATTTGGTTTATTGGAAACTGACTCCTGAGAAAAAAAATTTGTTTTCAGTAGAACGGTGTCACGCCCCTTACATGAAAAACGTTTTAACAGCAAAAAGACAAGTCTTATATTCTTTTAAGAGAAATATCTACTCCTTCCTCTTTTCTTTGTTAAAAGTGATTAATAACATTAATAATTAATTTGATAAATATAAACATTATATTTTTTTTTAATTACTGTATATATTGTAGCGAAATTTGGTTTATGCTAGAAAATTCTTGAAATAAAAACCAACAAAAGAAACTAAACGATACTAGCTAGCATTCTGGCTGTATAAATACTTTTACACCATCTAGCGGCAAATAATAAACCGAACAGACGCTGCAGTACACTATAAATAAAAAGTCGATAACCGAGAGAAAATATCATTATATGGATAATTGTGAACTCAACGTCGATACGCCGCACAGTGTTATATTTTGAGAAAAAATGGACAAAATCAAATTCCCGTCGATAACAATGTTTAAAAAAAACGAGGTCGGTCTCATTCGAAAGGTGATTTCATGGTTTTTTTAGAAAAATTGTCCCGAATCGAGATCCCAGCTTTGGGCATTTCTCAGAAATGCCCAAAATATGGTCTTTTTCACTTTTAGACAGTTTTTCCCAATTTTAGTACAATTTTGACTCGTATACATATCCGATGATAATTTATTTTGAAAGTCGAGAGTATATATATATATATATATATGAAATATTATGAAAATATATTATGAAAAAAAAATTTTTTTTCGTATTATAATGACAAAAATTGGTTTTTTTTGTCATTTTTGTCATTATAATACGAAAAAAAATTTTTTTTTCGTAATATATTTTCATAATATTTCATATATATATATATATATATACTCTCGACTTTCAAAATAAATTATCATCGGATATGTATACGAGTCAAAATTGTACTAAAATTGGGAAAAACTGTCTAAAAGTGAAAAAGACCATATTTTGGGCATTTCTGAGAAATGCCCAAAGCTGGGATCTCGATTCGGGACAATTTTTCTAAAAAAAGCATGAAATCACCTTTCGAATGAGACCAACCTCGTTTTTTTTAAACATTGTTATCGACGGGAATTTGATTTTGTCCATTTTTTCTCAAAATATAACACTGTGCGCCGTTTAGAAAATACTGGTAAATTATGGATAATGGTAGATTACACGCCAATTAGAAGGTACTGGATTATTCGAGAGAGTGATGACTGCAGTATAAAAGGGTTGTCATCTGAGTTGAGTGACACAGTTGTATTTAAACAGTGAAGCAGAATACTTGAATTTAAACAATAAAGTGAATAATTCGAATGAATTTGAATGTTAATGAGATAAACAATTGTACCGTGTAAAAACTAACTATTGTGATTTAAATAGACCATTTTATAACTAAATAAGTTGGTGTGTTTTTAATTATTACACAATCCAGTGATCGAACTCAGAGAAGTGTAAAAGATCGAAATTATCGTCAAAGAGACAGAAATTTCGTAACAATATCTTAAATATTATTATTTATATAAATATTAAAGTCCTTTTGAAAAATTGCTCAACTGAACCAAAATGGAAAAATATGTCCCGTTCGAATGGATATTATGCCTTGTAAGAAAAAAAGTAAATAAGATTTTTCAATCAAACGAAATCTATTAAAAAGTTATATTATTCCATAAAATTTTGAAATAAGTCGCATTTAAAAATGTTGCCAAGTTTCGCTGACTTCTTCTTTTCTATAGATGACCAAGAAAAACACTTCCATTTTTTGTCCCGAATGTTCGAATGGCTTTTTTATTGCCTCTATCTTAGTACTACGTCTGGCATCAACTTAATCACTAAATATAGTGCAAAAATTATATATATTTTATGGCAATATTTAAAAAAAAACTTTTCTTAAAATATTTTTTGGTTAATAAATTCGTGGAGTCCTGAAATTTATTCAGAAATGAAAAAATTTTTTTAAAATAAAAGCTTACGAAAGTACCAACAAACCGTCAATGTCTGAGTTTTGAAAACAAATTTCAATGTTTTATTATTTTAAGTTAAGACCTGGCAATCTATTAGCATTTTAGTAAGCTTCTACTTAAAAAAAATTGCGATTTTTGAACCGAAACTCGATTCGGGACCACTGTGCAGCGGCAAACAGTATTGTCAGGGGTGCGCGCAAGAGTTCATTTATTTGGGATAGTCCGTATTTGCCTACTACTTTGAAAAAAATAAGTTTCTAACAGGTAGAAAAACTTAAAGAATTCGATTACCTAAGGAAGGTAGCTTAAAAAGTTATATTTGGGGTAATAAAAATTGTATGCTTTCTGTCAACTTATTTCAGGAAAATGAAAAGAAATATATTCATTTGGATGGTCTAAATAGTAATATTCTATAAGTTTTTCTATCAGTTCTTCAAAAAGCTGAAAACAAAGCGTTTCAATTTGTTCTGCAAAGAACCACCTGTAAAAATGTATATTTCAAATCAAATCATATATGAAATATTCAAACAAAACTAAAACTGCAAGCCATAATAATTTTTTTTTCGAAACTTTTTTTTCTTATAAATATCTGAAAATTTCGTTTTTATAGATTTTTACTCTTCGGAAAGCCTACCTTCAAAAATTAATTCCTTAGCGTCCTGTACGTCTATTTAAATGAAAATTTGAAATGTTGGAGCTGTTTAATTTTTTAGTCTATAGAAAAAAAAAAAAAAATATTGAAATACTTAAATCTCGAATTGCAAACTAAATACCTTTAAAATTATGTTTTCTCCGTTGCATGTTTTTGCTGATAGAACACTTAACATACACTCTGAGGGGACGATGTAGTACTCGTACCCTCTCTAGATGACATATTGTTGACTACTCACGGTTCGCTTCAAGCAAGATCAAGATCGAATAAATTGTCAACCAAATCTGACAATGCACAATTATTATATAGGGTCCGGAGATTCCAAAGACATAATCCGCAAAAAGCCATTGTAAAGTTAGCACTTTGGCCGATACGGTTCGTTTCATGCAAGATCAAGATCGGCAAAAAATTGTCAACCAAATCTGACAATGCACAATTATTATTTAGTGATCCAAAAACAAGATCCGTAAAATCGTACCTGGTCATTTACTCGTTTTATGGCCATTTTAAGGTATACGCTCTTACCGATAATTTTAATAAAATTATGAAGCGAACTGTGTACAGTCTTTGATGCTTTTAAGATCAAGTGAAATTTTAAAATAAGCTATGATAATTGTTTTTTATGTATTTTGAGTCGCTGAACACGATGAAGGAACTTATTTTTGCAAATATGTAAAAGTTTTTGTGTTATTCACCATTTTTCATGGAAAAAAGTCGATATAAAAAAATCTTTTTTTTGTCGGCCGGAAAACAATTGAGAAAAAGAACTTTTGTAGACTTTAAAAGTATTTTTGACTACAAAGAAAAAAAAAAATAAAAAAATATTTATATATATTATGTTATTCACCATTTTCCATGGAAAAGAATTGAAAATATTTAAAAAAAAATTCTTTTAGGCCTTAAAACTAGTGAAAATTTAAATTTTTTTATTTTGTTTTTTTCTTAAAAATTCATTTAAAACCAATAAAACAAAAATAAATAAAAAGTTTTCATTAGTTTTTTGGTCCAAAAGAATTTTATAACTATTTTTTTGTTATTGTTTTTTTTTTCCTAAAAAACGCTAAATAATACAACAAATATAAAAGCTTTTTTATTCAATGTTTTTTTTGAGCTTTGTAGTCAAAAATACCTCAAAAGTCCATAAAACAAAATTATAATTTAAATTATTTTTCACCTGTTTTAAGGCCTAAAATAATTTTTTTTCAATATTTTCAATTCTTTTCCATGGAAAATGATGAATATCATAACATACATAAACATATTTTTATTTTTTTTCCTTGTGGGCTTTTTAGTCAAAAATACTTTTAAAACCCGCAAAAGATAATAAAAAAAATTCTTTTTTTCATTTCTTTTTCGGCCGACAAAAAAATATTTTTTTTCCATGAAAAATGGTGAATAACACAAAAACTTTTACATATTTGCAAAAATAAGTCCCTTCATCGTGTTCAGCGACTCAAAATACATAAAAAACAATTATCATAGCATATTTTAAAATTTCACTTGATCTTAAAAGCATCAAGGATTGTACACGGTTCGCTTCATAATTTTATTAAAATTATCGGTAAGAACGTTTACCTTAAAATGGCCATAAAACGAGTAAATGACCAGGTACGATTTTACGGATCTTGTTTTTGGAACACTAAATAATAATAGTGCATTATCAGATTTGGTAGACAATTTTTATCGATCTTGATCTTGCTTGAAACGAACCGTGTCGGTCAAAGTGCTAACATTAAAATGGCCATAAAACAAGTAAATGAACAGCTCAGATTTTGCGTATTATGTATTTGGAATCTCCGCACCCTATATAATAATTGTGCATTGTCAGATTTGGTTGACAATTTAATCGATCTTGATCTTGCTTGATCTTTTCTAATAATTTATTTGGAACCTAATAAATAATAATAAAACTGGTCATTAGTAACTGCGCATATTACTTATATTTTCGCAAGAAAAAACTTTAATTATAATCAAAAAAAAAAAAATTCACTGTTCTTTCCATATTTTTATTTTAGACCATGATCATACTGAAACCCAAAACAGCTTGTCAATCAATTTGGGCTCAAACGTTTTTCAAATAAATCCATCAACTCCAAATTCAAGTAACGCTACAGATTTACTGTCATTAACCTCAAAGTCTTCTCGAAGCCCATCACCAAGACAAAGTAAATCTTCATCTGGAGCAATACCTAAGGTATTATCTTTTTCATTATACATAACATTTATAATATAGTCATTATTACAGCGTCATAGTACTGGAGCTGTAGTTTTAGAAAACTCTCCTGATATGGAAGCTTGCAATTCTAATATAAGTAATGAGGGCACCATGCTCAAAACTTGGCAATGTCCTGCTTGTACTTATGAGAACTGCTTGGCCTCAGTAGTTTGTGATATTTGTTCTAGTCCTCGAGGATTGGTCTCCATGACTGAGGCTATGATTCAAAAAACTGCACGTTTGAATTTCGATGTGAAGCAAGAAAGTAAGCTTATGGAAAATCTCAGACAGATTGAAGAAACGGAAGCTCTTAACAAATGGGAAAATATAATACAATATTGTAGAGACAATAATGAACTATTTGTTGATGACTCGTTTCCACCAGCACCAAAGAGCTTATATTACAATCCAGTAAATACTAGTGAAAACAACCCTGTTGTTCAATGGCGAAGGCCGCTTGAAATTAACTGTGATGGTGGCTCATTTCCACCTTGGGCTGTTTTTCGTACTCCACTGCCATCGGATATTTGCCAAGGTGTTTTAGGTAACTGTTGGCTCTTAAGTGCTTTAGCTGTACTAGCAGAACGTGAAGATTTAGTAAAAGAAGTTCTTGTTACAAAGGAAATTTGTCCGCAAGGTGCTTACCAAGTACGTTTGTGTAAAGATGGGAAGTGGACAACTATATTAGTAGATGACTTGTTACCGTGTGATAAGCGTGGGCACCTAGTTTATTCTCAAGCAAAAAGAAAACAGCTGTGGGTCCCGTTAATTGAGAAGGCAGTTGCAAAGCTTCATGGCTGCTATGAAGCATTGGTGTCTGGCCGCGCTATAGAAGGCCTGGCTACTCTAACTGGAGCCCCTTGTGAAAGTATACCACTGCAAGCAAGTTCATTACCAATGCCGAGTGAAGATGAATTAGATAAAGATCTTATTTGGGCTCAGTTGCTTAGCTCAAGATGTGTTAAGTTTCTGATGGGTGCAAGCTGCGGTGGTGGAAATATGAAAGTCGACGAGGATGAATATCAAAGGAAAGGGCTTCGTCCAAGGCATGCATATTCAGTACTAGATGTCAAAGACATAAAAAGTCACAGGCTGTTAAAACTTCGCAACCCCTGGGGGCATTACTCTTGGCGTGGTAATTGGTCAGATGATTCAGATCTTTGGACCGATGAACTAAGAGAAGTGTTGATGCCACATGGTGCATCTGAAGGTGTATTCTGGATATCATTTGAGGATGTACTGAATTATTTCGATTGTATTGATATTTGTAAAGTACGCTCTGGTTGGAATGAAGTTCGTTTACAGGTAAACTGTTGAAAATTACGTGTATCATTTGTTTATTAATTTTTTGTTATAGGGAACTTTACAGCCTCTTTGCTCGATTTCATGTATTTTACTTACCGTTCTGGAACCAACCGAAGCTGAATTCACACTTTTTCAAGAGGGTCAACGGAACTCTGAGAAATCGCAAAGATCACAACTGGATTTATGTGTAGTAATATTCCGAACACGATCACCAGCTACTCCTGAAATTGGAAGACTTGTAGAACATAGTAAACGTCAGGTATGTGCAGTTAATACGACTTCGTTTTTTTGTATAGTCCAGCCTCAATATTCGCACACTCAAAAATGATGGATTTGTTATTCGTAGCCTACATTTTTTCAAAAATTTTGCGGAAAAATCTAATTTTCACTTTCGGTTTTGACAAAACGGAAATTGCTAAAAGAATTATTCGAAAATAATTCTAATGAATAAATTTCAATCACATTAAAACAATGTCCATGTAAAATTTTACAGTCTAACATTAAAAGAATTATCTGCAGGCATCAAATCGTCACAAATAATTTTTATGGACAGTTATATTTCACTAGAATCGTCAAATGAAGAACAGATGACATTTTGGTCGCCAACCCATGAAATGAAATGATTTTGAGCAGGCCTAATTTTTTAATTATTATTTAAATTGACTTTTATTTGAATTTTAATTAAACTTTTATCCAGGGACGTAACCGTTATTTCCCGAAATAGTTTTTTTTGGTTACCAATATCAGTCATCGATTTTTTTTTATGTATTTGAGTTTGGTTCAGTCTTACAAGCAATATGTGCTCCAAATTCTCCTCCGCTAAATTGCATCGTAGGTCACTCAAGACCAGGATTAGGGCTTAAAAAGCTCGTTTAACGGTTACTTGTGTTGCTGGTACTGCCTGAACAATGCAAGCCATAACATTGGCGACGAATATTTTTGCGTTCTCCAATACTCCATTAGGTTAGCGCCAATATCGATACGGGGTGGCTTAAAATTGTCGATGCAGTCATGACCTTTCAGTTTCGGACAACTTTCGGTTCTCTCAAAGATTCCCTCAGCAAAAATATGGTCGTTTGGCTCGTGGACTAGTTAATTTAAAGCTTAAAGTGAAAGGTCGATGAAGTGGTGGAGAATCCTCTTTACTATAGTAAAATCTGAAAATAGTGCTGAACTTATAACATCTATATTTAATAAGTGCATCTCCCTCTCTTCAACATACATGTGAAGCGTTGAAGCCATCAGAGTCTTATTAGACTTTATTCTTAGCTACAAATGAACAAGCTGCTTCCGCTGAAGCTGAAGTAATTAGCTTTTCTCATTTTTCTAGACTTAAAAAGCTTTTCAATTGATCCAAACACAGTTGCTTATACAGTGGAATCCCGATAAATCGTAATCGCAAGGGACTAGCAATTTTTTACGAATTACAGGGGTTTTCGATTTAACGAGGTTTTGATTTTTCCGATC
The DNA here is from genome assembly GCA_949775025.1 of Tricholauxania praeusta. Classification (NCBI taxonomy): domain Eukaryota; kingdom Metazoa; phylum Arthropoda; class Insecta; order Diptera; family Lauxaniidae; genus Tricholauxania; species Tricholauxania praeusta. The sequence continues at coordinate 107,049,843 of OX459028.1, forward strand.
AATTTTTTTTTTGCTCCATTATCAATGGCTGAAATGATATTTTGCTTTTGCAACACTTATAAAGTCTTATTCGTTTGTTTTCCATTTTCACGCCACACTGTTTTTATACACCTCTGGTAAAGCAACGAACAAACTGACCACGAAAATCGCAAAAAATTCCATCAAAAAAAGTAAATGATGAACGTAGCCTTAGTTGCCTACTATGATTGATATTTTTTTTTTCAAACTGCAGTTCCATAGAATTTTGCTTTGTATTACGAATTATAAGAGGTTGTCAAATCCAATTACAATTTATAAGAGGTTAAACAGACTTTATTGCACAAAAAAAAAATACGAATTATCGAGGGGACCAAAATGTATGGAATTTTTACGAATTAAAGCGATTTTTCAAGGGACCAACAGTTTGTTACGAATTATTAAGATTTTCGAATTAACGGGGTACGAATTATCGGGATTCCACTGTACTTGTAAAATATCTCTACTATATCGAATGTTGAGCTCTATCTTGTTGGAACATCAAGTTGAGGTTTTACTGAATGCAGCATTTGTGCTGTGTGACTTGAATTGAAATCGGGTCGTAAGATAGATTGTAGACAACCACTGCTATTTCTGTTAAATTTTATCTAAAATTGGGCGTTCTCAAAGTTTTAACAAGAAGTTCTTTATAGCTAGCTGTACATAGAGCATGTGCTACAAATATTATTGACGGCGCACAGTGGCTCCTTTGTCACAAAGTGATTGCTAAAATCAAATTTTTGATTTCTGATTTTGGAAATTTTTTTTATTTGACAGATAATTGACCAAAGGTTCTAAAACCGAAAACTTTTTTGATTTATGACAAGTATTTTGGTTTTTATGGGTGCTCAAAGCTGGATAACTTTTTATCGTTCATTAAAATAGCATTTTTTTACATTTTTCGCAATATTAAAAATGGAAAATTTCAAAAGTTTGAAAAAACATGGGAATTTGAAGTATGCTCTCTGAATTTATGGTATTTAAAAATGTAGATGTAGAAAAAAAATTTTAGTTAGTAATTTTCATGAATTTTTTAAAAAAGTTCGTTTTTAGCATAGTTTTTCAAATTTACCTTGGCCTACAATCCACAAATCAATGTCAATCAAGGATTGGTGAATGGTAAATTATAGTTGACATATCTGCAAACAAAAATCATATAGGTCTTACCTACATATATTTGCCCATTTAGAAGATATAGCTACTTATGTGACATGATATGCATAAAACTGAATCTGTTGTGTGATGACGATTTTCACTCTAAGATATTTTGACTTGGAAATTGTTAATCTGAATTTGATAGAATGTTTTTGGCGAATATAGACATCACTCAAAATAAATTAAAAATTGTAAATATGGACGTTACCACGCCCCTTTCTTAATTTATTCATCCTATTTCCAAAACTATTTGACGCAAATAGATGCATATGTAAAGAGTACCTAGAAAACTTCTGTCCATATGATATGGGTTTGCCCCACCTCCAAAACGCTTGATTTGTCACTTTTTCCAAATCATTTCACTCTTTTTAAGAAAATTCGCTTTATTTAGCTTATTAGGTAGTTAAATTTTTTCGCTGAACAAGTACATATTATGTTTGAGGTTTGTAACACAATATTTTGTACCTGTATTTGTATAAAAGTCAAATTTTAAGCCTCAATAACTCAGTCTTTTCTGACTATTTAAAGTGTGAGCTACGCAAGTTTCCAAGGAAAATGAGTATATCTTATGAAAATTTGTTTGAAATATTTGCAAACAGCGAAAATGGAGATTCATTTGTGGTTGCGGTTAAAAACAAATACCCGAAACATATTAAGGATGAGCATACACAAAAGTTAAAAAACTTTTACTGCAACACAAAGAGAAATTGGATGTCATGTAATAGAACCAAAACGAATTTTTAAGTAAAGTATGCAGACTTTCTTAAAAAGGACTTTGAGCTATCACTTGATGATATTCCTAGCACATCACAGGCCTCCAGAGGACCAGAAAAACAAATTGAAAACTGTGGGGAATTTACGAAAAATAGCAGTCGCCACTGGAAACATTTCAAAAGAGAACTTAGCAGATACGCTCAGCATGAAGTACAACAAAGATCATGAAATGAAAAAGGCAAAAATAACGAAAAGAGTTTTATTGGCAAGCCCAACAAGAGTCGATCGAATCAAAAAAAGTATTCCGACTCCACAATGTGATCCCATAAATCCCAGTTCCAGTGCTTTAGCGCTTTTCCTAGACTTGGGGCTTTCAAAGGAAAAATATAAAAGCTTGAGAAATTCATTAAGAAGCCACAACGTAGATGTTTTTCCCAGCTACAAAGTTGTGTCAGAAGCCAAAAAGGAAGCGGTTCCTGGTAACTGTACGGTGACAGAAACATCAGCTGAAGTTAGACTCCAAGATTTACTAGATCATACCGCTAAGCGAATTTTGAGCAGTAAAAGCAACCATGAAATACAATCGTTCCCAGATAATATTTTTTTGTTAACAAAGTGGGGCTGTGATGGATTATCTGGACAAAGTGCATATAAAAAAAAAATTTCTACAGAAGATGGACAAAATATTTCAGATGCCAACATGTTTATGGCTTCAATAGCCCCACTTCGAATAAGGAGTGAAAATGCTGAACATTGGAAAAACCCTCGACCATCATCAGTTCTTTATTGTCGATCTATAATGTTTAAGTACACAAAAGAATCTTCAGATCAAGTAAGAAGCACCATCAGCAATATAAAACAACAAATAAATGAACTTCAACCCACCATATTTGAAGGAAATGATGAAAAAAAAAAATTATACACCAATTATTTTTAACAATGATTGACGGCAAAGTACTTAATGAGATAACTGGCACCAAATCTACTAGATCTTGTGCGTTCACAAAAAGATTTCCGAAGTAATAATGACTCCAACGATGAACACAATTATGAGTATGTCAATAACTATTATTTTTGAATGGATTTTTTTTACGTTGAGTCATAACTATTATGAATAAGAAATATTTTATTAGTTGTCAATAACTATTGTTTTTCAATTGATTCTTTTTTACGTTGAGTCATAACTATTATGCATAAGAGATATTTTATTAGTTGTCAATAACTATTAATTTGGAAAAAATATTTTTTTACGTTGTTTTGAAAAAAGTGTTCAACAGATTTTCATTTTTGTGAATCTTTTTGCACCAATCGATAGGGAGGTGATTTTTATGACATCACCAGAGGTGGTCATAAAAACTTTGCTTCAATCAATGAAAAGAGGTCTAAAAAGGATATTGACCATCACTAGAAGTAGTACCGATCCTTAAAAGTGCTCTATTTAGGTCCATTTCCGAATTTTTTTTGCAAAAAATCGATGGATAGAGGTTGACAATGGGCTTTGGCCATCACCAGAGTTGGTCCCAACTAAAAAAGTGGTCGATTTTGGACCGTTTTGAAAAAAAAATTTTGTACCAATCGTTGGAAAGAGGTCGAAGTCGAAAAAAAGTACCAGAAAGTGCCCGATTTTGGTCCATTTTCGAAATTTTGTTTGCACCAATCTTTGGAAAGAGGTCGAAGTCGAAAAAAAGGGTACCAAAAAGTGCCTGATTTTGGTCCATTTTCGAAATTTTGTTTGCACCAATCTTTGGAAAGAGGTCGAAGTCGAAAAAAAGGGTACCAAAAAGTGCCTGATTTTGGTCCATTTTCGAAATTTTGTTTGCACCAATCTTTGGAAAGAGGTCGAAGTCGAAAAAAAGGTATCAAAAAGTGCATGATTTTGGTCCATTTTCAAAATTTTGTTTGCACCAATCTTTGGAAAGAGGTCGAAGTCGAAAAAAAAGGTACCAAAAAGTGCCTGATTTTGGTCCATTTTCGAAATTTTGTTTGCACCAATCTTTGGAAAGAGGTCGAAGTCGAAAAAAAGGGTTCCAAAAAGTGCCTGATTTAAGTCCATTTTCGAAATTTTGATTGCACCAATCTTTGGAAAGAGGTCGAAGTCGAAAAAAAGGTACCAAAAAGTGCATGATTTTGGTCCATTTTCGAAATTTTGTCTGCACTTACCTTTGGAAAGAGGTCGAAGTCGAAAAAAAAGGTACCAAAATGTGCCCGATTTTGGTCCATTTTCGAAACTTTGTTTGCACCAACCTTTGGAAAGAGGTCGAAGTCGAAAAAAAAGGTACCAAAAAGTGCCCGATTTTGGTCCATTTTCGAAATTTTTTTGTGCACCGGTCGTTGGATACATGTCGAAAATAGATTTTGGTCATCATCAAAGGCGGTTCCGAGTCCAAAAATGTGTCCGATTTTGGTCCATTTTCGAAAATTTTTTTTTTTCCCCAATCATTGATGTCGGTTATTTTCGAAATGCCGTGCGTTGTTATCTGCTCTTATGTTCGCGTGTGTTGATTGAACCAAAATCGGGCACATTTTGGGGCTCGGAACCACCTTTGATGATGACCAAAATCTATTTTCGACCTGTATCCAACGACCGGTGCATAAAAAAATTTCGAAAATGGACCAAAATCGGGCACTTTCTGGTACCTTTTTTTTCGACTTCGACCTCTTTCCAAAGGTTGGTGCAAACAAAATTTCGGAAATGGACCAAAATCGGGCACATTTTGGGACCTTTTTTTCGACTTCGACCTCTTTCCAAAGGTTGGTGCAAACAAAATTTCGAAAATGAACCAAAATCAGGTACTTTTTTTCGACTTCGACCTCTATCCAAAGATTGGTGCAAACAAAATTTCGAAAATGGACCAAAATCAGGTACTTTTTTTCCACTTCGACCTCTTTCCAAAGATTGGTGCAAACAAAATTTCAAAAATGGACCAAAATCAGGCACTTTTTTGTACCCTTTTTTTCGACTTCGACCTCTTTCCAAGGATTGGTGCAAAATTTTTTTTCAAAACAGACCAAAATCGACCACTTTTTTAGTTGAGACCAACTCTGGTGATGGCCAAAGCCCATTGTCAACCAAAACAACGTAAAAAAATATTTTTTCCAAATTAATAGTTATTGACAACTAATAAAATATTTCTTATTCATAATAGTTATGACTCAACGTAAAAAAGAATCCATTGAAAAATAATAGTTATTGACAACTAATAAAATATTTCTTATTCATAATAATTATAAACCAATTTTTTGGCATAAAACTTATAATAGTTATGTCCCTGATTAGAACATAAATACAGCCAAAAATTACTGACACCCTCTATCTATAAGATCTTAGCTCATAGTGGACAAACTATCAATTATCAAGCCTTACCAATATTAGAATTATCAGAAGAAGCCCAAGAGTCTAAAAACAAAGATTATAAGAAGTACAGATATAGCAATACATGTAAAATTTCACGTATTCGACAGAATGAGGACTTGTTCAATATACTTTCAGCATCTTCAGATCCTTTGATTTCATCACTTAGGCACGTTAGGTCACGAAAAGAACTGACTGATAAATTCTGTAGTACTGTTTTAAGTTTCTTAGATATCCAAAATAATGATAATATTTTTATAGAATTGTAGATTGTTGTTGATTTTTTAGAGAAATTTCCTAATTTATTATTGTAACTCTTTTTTAAAACTTTTCTAGCCTTTGAGAAAGACAGTTTATAAATTATGTTAAGAGATAAAAAAATAAATGCATATGAATGAATTCGTAAAAATTAAAAAAAAAAATTTTTTAAGAAAGTATTTAAAAATCTTTTAAATTATTAAAAGTTCATTAATTGAATAAAGCGCACTAAAATATATAAAAAAAAACAAATTTTTTATGAATTCATACCACCAAAAACCAAAAATTTCGAAATTTGGACTTTCACCTCTTTTTAAAAGTATTTATAGCTAAGCCTCAAACCTGAATATATGTCATATCTACAGAAATTACCAACCAAAATCAAAAAATTTTACTCATATCTTTACCCGTTCAAAAGTTATGATTTTAGCAACGCGAAATCGCAAAAGGCGCCACTGTGCTGCGTTACAGGTGCTTCGCTAACTCCCATGGGCTCCTGCCTTTGACTGTTGGGCAGCACCAACAAAAGCTTAAGGTACTATTAATCTTAAGAAAGGCATTTTAGGGCACATTTTTCAAAAATGTTTTTCTCAGCTCTTTTATTACATATGGGCATTACCATGATGTTGAATGTGACCGTCGTACACTTTTAAAGTGGAATAAAAGTCAAAGTAAAACACTTTAATTTTCTTCTGTTACTTTGGTAGCACTATATTTACTAGTTAAGTTGATGCCGGACATAATACTGGTTCCAAGGAAGATGCAATAAAAAAGCAATTCGAACGTGACGAAAAACGGAAGGGTTTTTCATGGCCATCTATAGAAAAGCAGAAGTCAGCGAAACCTGACAGAATTTTTTAATGCGACTAATTTTAAAGTGTTATGGAATAATATCACTTTTTATTTGATTTTGTTCAATTGAAAATACTTATTTTTTTTTTTTTACAAGGCATAATATTATTCGATGTATGACATATTTTTCCATTATGGTTCACTTGGGCAATTTTTCATGAAGATTTTAATATTTACATAAATAATAATAAAGGTCCTTATAGTAATTAAAAAACAAATTTAGTATATGGGACGTTCCATGTCAACCGGGACAGTGGTCTGCGCAAAATTGAGTGGAGCGGAGAAACGTTTCTAAGATGTCAAAATGTTCGTATCCTCAAGAGCTTTCATATGAGAACGGGTGTTTTCGAATTTTTTTTTTAAGGAAATGGAGACTCAGAGCTTCTAGCTACTTTTCGTTATTTTGATTTTGGAAATGTAGAAGTAGTAATTTCAACAACCATAAAAGTTAGATTACCTGTGCTATTTAAATTGTCGCCACTGTATGTATGTATATCAATCGAATTAATTGGTGAGATCAATTTAAAAAGAAAATAGGAACCAGCGGATATTTTTCTCAAACGAATATGAAACTTTACTTTTTGCAGCTAAAATGTTTTTTCCTGTAAGGGGCGTGAAACCGCCCCACTAAAAAAAAAATTTTCTTCTCAGGAATCAGTTTGTCCTCATACCAAATTTGATCAAAATTGGTGTAGCGACTAAGTCATGGTAGCGTTTTTTCCCATTAAAGGCGATGCCACTTAAAGGACTAATACATAGTCTCTAATATCCTTTTTTGTGGTACAATCTATCTTCTAACCAAATTTTATTAAAATCGGTTTATTAGATTAGCCGTGAAAACGTTTTTTCCTGTTAGGGGCGTGGCATCGCCTACTATTCGATAGAAAATTATATTGTGCACTGCTCCTCTTCATAACTTTGCCAAAAAAAAGTATTTGATTATGTTGTGTTAGGGGCAGTTAATAAGTTTTGCAACTGCTTATTTATTACACTTACGTTTGCGCACTTCAAACAGCTCCAAAAATTCAAAATGTTATTTTTTTACACTCGGTGTTTTTTTTCTTTACTTATTTACACAAAACTCTGTTTTAACAAAATTTTTACACAGTTGCTGCTGTTTTCAATCACGAAATGAGAACAAATGATGTTTTCTATGTAAAATGAGACATTAGAACATGAACTAAAGCAATTAAAAAATTTACAGTTAATAGAGATTGGTTTGATGATTTTGCATTTTTTTTAGCTAAGTTTTTGGACTCTTCCAAAAACTCTTTTAGTTATTTTTCGGAATAACAACCATCATGTATCACCTCTCTTACAGACTTAAATACTTAAGGCAAAATACTATTCAAAATTACGAACAAGGAGAAACGATGTAAATTGTTAAAATTAACAAAATTTGAATTTTTTCCTTAGATAATATTAGATACTAACTGTCACGGTGGACCATTCTGTGGAAATGCCGATATCGTAATACAATTTTTCTAACAAATTATATAATATTTTCATGGTACAAAAAAAATGGTTTTAAGAGTTCATGATTTGTCTAATTTATACCATATGTGGCGTTGGAGTGAAGTTAAAAAATGCTAGTCCCATGGCGGGCACTCTTTCTTAGGATTGGCAAGAGTAATGTAAGGGGGTTACCGTTATTTGTGTAAAGTAAATGTTCTGCCAAAGTATGGCTTTTTAAAGCTTAGGCAATTTTCTAAGAATGGCTTGGAATCCGCAGTGTATTTGAAAATTGAAAATAACGAAAAACAAACTTGTGTCAGTTTCTAGTTACTCCTTAATTATGTCCCTTTATTTTGGCCTTGCTGCCTTATATATACTTATAACAAATTTAAGTCACATAGTATTTCAGAAAGGATCGCCCTTCTATGCAAGTCACTTACACCGAACCAAACTAAACAGCTCAAACGTTTACCCTTCCCCCGAGGCACTACACGTAATCATCAAGAATCATATGAGGACTTTGTACCGGGACCTAGCTCGTCTTGGGCACACTTGGCAACTTATCGCCGCCAGCTCCCCTTCCGTTGAGGGTGTAAGACCGGGACCTAGTTCGTCTCGGCCACTTTCCGGTGAATTGGAGAGAGTAGCAGGAAGAGAGTTGAAACAGTGTCTTCTCGGTCTTTTTTGGGTGCTAAACCGGGACCTAGTTCGTCTCGGCTACCACCTCAAGAACGTCCTGGAGGCACTAATCACTCCCAAAGTGGTCGACCGGACCAAGTTCGTCTCGGCGACCACGAAGACAATCGTTTTTGTGGTACTCAAAACCTCCATTCGGGTAGACTGAGGCCTAGTTCGTCTCAGCTACCAAGCCAAGACCGGGACCTCGGTCGTCTCGGGTGGCAAAGAATATGGGGAGAAGCGATCGTCAGCTGCATCCACACCTATGCTCCAATGAGTTATTCGATCTTGTGCACTCGCTGTGCTGAGCCATACACAAACTGCACCTACTACACAAGAAGTATAAGTCCCTGCTAACTTTTGTTTCTGGAGACAAGTTCATTATAAAATTATATATTCATTATTCACAATAATAATGTATAATAATGTTACCTAGTTTAAGATTTTAAAACTTATTGTTAGTCTCTTAAGAGAAGATACAATAAAAGAAAATGAAGTTTAAAAAAAAAAAAAAAAAAAAAACATAGTATTTCATACAAACTAATTTCTAAAATGTGTTTAAAATATGTTGCATTGCCAAATATCCCACATTCGTAATTTTCATAGCTCTTTATTTTACCACACACAGTGCACTACGACATTTTAAACCTTTGATTTGCAGCATTAAACGGCATTGCTTTGCAAACAAACCAGCGGTAAATGTCATAACAACAATTGATATTTGATGCCTTTAAGATATCGGTCAAAAATATAAGTTGTTATTCCACATATTGAATGAAATGCGCTACCATTCAGTGGCAAACTAAATGTTAAGTGGGAATGTGCTGCATCGCGTTGGGTCGTGGTTACAGTATAGTACCACTACATCCTTATCCTTAAGCAAGAAATTATTTCTTGAATGGATTTATCAAGATAAAAAAAGGGAGTTTGGTGGTGTTTTGCCATAAAATATGAAACATGTAACTTAAATATTTTACTTCAGGGTGGTTTAAAAATAATGTTGCTAGAAGCCTCAATGTCGGCTTCTAGTCTTCTTCAGGAACAACTAGAGAGATCCTTGTTAAAACAAATAAAATTATTTAGTTTAAACTTTAAATTAACATTTATTTCTATTCCGATCTGTGTCGGTTGATACACTTTGAACAATGTTTGATATGAAAACTCCACACCTAAAATAATAACACTACTCAACAAGATTTTTCACAACGAATGGCCATAACATTTTCTATAGTGAAATTTTCCGTAGAATCCGAATGTCGCAATGGTTTTTTTTCGATTGGCCCCAATTTTCCATATAAATAACAAAACTCAAAAAAATGCACTTTTAAGAGCACATACTTCACATAAATGCTTGTAAGAACTTTAATCGTCAGCCAACCAATTTTAAATTTTTCTATAGTGCAGAATAGAGTCTTACAAACATTTTAAAGTACAAAATGTGCAAATTGCATAAATTTTATGGCTGCTATGATCGAAAATAGGTATAAAAATCGCTTTTTTTTCGTTTTTTTTTAAACGAATTCTAATTTTGAAGCCTTCTATCTGGAATCAATTATATGGGTTACAAAAAGTTAGCCATCCTATCTTATAGAAAATTTTATTACAAAAATTTTAAATATACATCTGTTAGTAGAAAAGTCATTACTAGAGTATTTTATTAACATCAATGCAAGCAATATTTTTTCCCATAAATGCACATAATTTTTTAAATCGATTAGAGCGGACCACATCAATGTCATTAATTTGCTTAAAACTTACAGGTATCATTCCATGCTCAATTTTAAGAAACCCATATATTTTTATTTTGCTGAAAAGCCACACTTTTCAAAGTTACCGTCATTTGAACTTTGTATGTTAAAATTACAAAATTCTGAAAGGACTTTTTTTTAAATTGTCGTTATTTCCTCAATAAGTAATGGATTTTCACAATTTTTTTTTTTAAATTTCTTCATTATTGTATATGTTTTATGACAAAGTGACGTTTAGTGCAAAATAAACTATTTTGCAAAGGATGTTGTTCATACCGCAAGGCTGAGGCACTTTCTTCAAATCAAAAATTGTAAAATTTTCTTTGCACTAAAATTCACTTTTTCATAAAACACATACAATAATGAAAAATTATGAATATCCATTACGTATTGAGGAAATAACGACAATTTAAAAAAAGTCCTTTCAGAATTTTGTAATTTTAACATACAAAGATCAAATGACGATAACTTTGAAAAGTGTGGCTTTTCAGCAAAATAAAAATATATGGGTCTCTTAAAATTGAGCATGAAATGATACCTGTAAGTTTTAAGCAAATTAATGACATTGATGTGGTCCGCTTTAATCGATTTGAAAAATAATGTGCATTTATGGGAAAAAATATTGCTTGCATTGATGTTAATAAAATACTCTAGTAATGACTTTTCTACTAACAGCTGTATATTTAAAATTTTTGTTATAAAATTTTCTATAAGATAAGATGGCTAACTTTTTGTAACCCATATAATTGATTCCAGATAGAAGGCTTCAAAGTTAGAATTTGTTTAAAAAAAAACAAAAAAAAAGCGATTTTTACCTATTTTCGATCATTGCAGCCATAAAATTTATGCAATTTGCACATTTTGTACTTTAAAATGTTTGTTAGACTCTATTCTGCACTATAGAAAAATTTAAAATTGGTTGGCTGACGATTAAAGTTCTTACAAGCATTTATGTGAAGTATATGCTCTCAAAAGTGCATTTTTTTGAGTTTTGCGATTTATATGGAAAATTGGGGCCAATCGAAAAAAAACCATTGCGATATTCGGATACTACGGAAAATTTCACTATAGAAAATGTTATCGCCATTTGTTTTGGTGTAAGTTGTTGAAAATTTGTAGAGTAGTGTAACTTAATTCTAGCTTACAATTATGCTGCGTCTGCGATCCCACGGTGGACTCAGGTGAACGAACTGGTATGCTGGTTGCGCGTGTAAACGTAGATCTGTCGTCAGCATTTTTGTACTGCATACCGGGGAACGCAACGTGATAACTCCTCCCTGCTCAAATATCTGCGTCACGCAGATGAGTCTCAAACGTTTGGACAATAGCAGGACTTCGGATTGGTTTGGGTACAAAGTTTATGACTGCTGTCTGGATTTCTTGTAACTAAACGGCAGGGATGTCAATTTTTCCAGTAATTTTTCTCCGCAGGATATATGCGACAGCGGCTACAAATGTTAAGGTTATGGCATCAGAAGCGAGGGAAAAATTCAGCTTTCCAATCAATTGATTGACATGCCCAATATTTTTTAGGCTGAGGTCATGGACATATTCCAGATTCACTTTCTTTTCCCGATTAGTAATGCACTGACGGAAGTGGTTGAAGAATAGAGATCGTCTTGTTAGAGAAAGTACGGTTCTGCAGATGAATCGTCTCATTGTTGAACTGAAGAATGTATGATCCATTTAGGAAACTTGTCGCATTATTGGCGCTGACCTCTCCACAGAAATTTGTAAGAAAAGTAGTGTTCTCGTTAATCATTTCAAAAATTACCTCATTATTCGTCTTGTACTGGGAGGTAGCCTGTCCACCTTTGAGGATCCTTGGCAAACAATCGTCTTCATCCAATTTTTCCAGGTCGGCTGCTTCGCAAATAGTAGAATTGCTTATGGAAATGCAATTCCCTTTCACGCCATAAGTTTCTTTTTGGTTCGCCAGCATCTTCCTAAGCTTGAGATCGATCTGTTTTCCCTTGTTGATAGTGGCTCGTGTTATCAGCAGGTGGTACTTTTCATCTCTTCACTTCAGCATTGAAAGAACATAAAGTAGAAGGGATCCGTTGGTAATAATTGGAGGTTTCCCGTACTCAATAGCCTCTATTGCGTTTTGATATGGTATAGTCTCTATTTCGGCTAGAATTTGATTAATTTCTTCCATGTCAAGAAGGTTGGTATTCACAATTCCTTTATTTGCCATCTGGTATGCTCGTACAATTTCTCCAATCTCTTCCTTCAATAACAATGCCTAATTAATTGCATCTTGTTCAATTTGGCCCGCCTCCATTTCCTTTGATATGCCGTTAACACTGTTGATAATGTGATTAATTTTCTAGATGACTTCTTTTGTCGCGTCAAAAAGCTTGTTGTTAATTTTATATTGTTGGTTGTTATTTTCGATAATTTCTTCTTGGCTTTGCAAAATTGTATCCCAGTCGGTTGCATCTGGGTTCCAAGCAGATCCAATCCAATTTATTGACCTTCTCTTTGTTCTTGAAATTTGTTGCAGCCAAATTTTTCATCTCCGCTAGTATATCATTATAGCGCTTCAGGTCTATGACGTGCACCAATTTGAAACAGCCGCATACAACCCAGCCATTACCTTCTCTTATGGATATGATGGATATGATGGAGCCTTGTGTTTGATGACCACAGCAACTATTAATCTGTAATATGATTACATTTAACATAAAATTGTCTTAATCCTAGTTCTAATAAGCTATCTGTAATATGCAATTTAAAATTGGACATGAGAAAATTCAAGACCACCTTTAACCTAGAATAAAAATATTAATAGTGAAAATGAAATGTTTTTGTTTTTTCTAATTTAAGATAAAATTTAGTTTAAAATTTTTCTTATTTTTAATACGTGTGTTGTTTTGCCAAGACTGCAGCTGTAAAGAAAAATAAAAGTTTAATGATTTTCACATAACTTCATGTCTTTTTGATATGTGATTTATGAAACTTCTTCCCCGTTACCGTGGTAATTGTTACCCTATTGTCTTCACCCACAGTTTCCTTTTTATACAGGGCCTTCTGTTTTCCTTTGATCTGTTTATTTGCCACATAAATAACGTCACCTGAATTGTAAATTTTAGATTCCATTTTTCTTTTGTTAGCTCTTAGGTTCATAAGTTCCTGATTCCGTTCGATTTCAGCCCTTACATCGCCGTGCACTTTTTCGCGGAAATTCACCAAATTAGCTTATGGTAGCTTATTCTTTGGGCTCTATTGAAAAATATATCGCTTAGTTTTCTATTAATCACCAAATAAACGGAATTATTGTACCTATCCACCGCTATATGGAGAAGTTCTTTAGGGTTAATATTTCTCATTCCCTTGTCAAGACAGCGGTAGATTTCTATTATGGTCGAATGAAGCCTTTCCACTTGCCCATTTACTTCGCTTTTCTGCGTTGGGGCTTGATAAAGCTTAATCCCCAATGCTGTAATATAATTTGAATTTAAAGGGCTCAAAAAGATTCGTTCATTGTCAATGACGATCATTTTTGGTGCCGTAAAATAATGTAAGATTTTGGTGAATTTCTCACGTAAATGTAATGCAGATTTGTTCTTAATGTGGAAAATTTCTAGAATTTAGAAAACTTGTCGATACAACTTAAAAATTTTTGACCCTGAATCTCAAAAATATCGACTTGAAGGATTTTGCATTTATTCTGTGATGTGGGAGTCTCCTGTAGCTTTGGCTTGGAGGGATGTCTATCGTACTTGTTGAGACGGCAAATTTCACAATTTTTTGTAAACCTAGTAATTAAACTATTCATACTAGGAAAGTAAAACTTTTCTAGAATTTGCTGCCTATTTTCCTTGGCATTCCTATGTGCCCTTTTATGTTCCTCCTCAATAATGCTACAAACCTTCTCCGGATTAGTTACATCCTCAACCAGTCTTCGAGTATTGCGAATCTTGTATTTTGTAAAATGATTCGAATAAACTTCTTGGAGCAGTTGTAGACATGGCTCTTGGATTTTAATGCCATTGATTACGCCGGGGTTCAATACATTCTCTAAAAAGTTAAACATTTTATCCCTACCGTAGTAACTTGTAGTTATAAAGTGCCGATTGTAGCCAGGGTTTGGTTGTATCATATTCTGTAGATCTCTCCCTATTTTAATAGCAATTTGGTTTTTGAAAACATTCAAAGGTGCTTCTACGTAAGGAATAATAACAGTATTGTCTTGTTCCGCACTGTGCATAGTACCCTCGCTTTCTTTTTCAGTCCCCACGTCACTTGATTGACTAGGCATATGATTAACGTGTGATTTTAGACGCGAAAGATTTCAGCCACAAAGTTTGATTTACCAGGAGTGTAAACCAACATGTAGTTATACTCTTCTATACGTGCTTTCCAGCGCTTAAGTTTCGGATTATAATTTCTATTTCCTAATGCGAAAGTTAAAGATTGCGGATCGGTGAAAATTTTTATTTTCTTTGCGCCGTATAGATAGTTCCTCAGGTTGTCTAACGCCCATACGATAGCCAGCATCTTCTTTTCGTTTGTCGCATAATTTTCTTCAGTGCGATTTAACGAACGGTAGATGTAGGCTATTGGTTTCTCTTTGCCATGCTCCCCCTGAGAAAGGACACCCCGATGGCATAGTTGGACGCGTCAGTGGTCAAACTAAATGGCTTGTCAAATTCGGGAAAAGTAAGTACTTCCGATGAAGTAAGGAGTTTTTTAGTCTACTAAATGCCAGAATAGCTCCAACATCAAGATAAATTTTCAGATTTCTTGAATGATTGGCCTTTACCTGAGTAAATTCACCACGAGTCAAATTGGTGAGTGGTTTTGCGATTTTTGCATAGTCACAAATAAACTTCCAATGTAAGACCCAAAAATCTTTTTAGTTACTTTAAGTTTTCGGGAGGAAGAATCCCTCAATGGCTCGAACCTTTTTTTGATCGGGGCAAATGCCAAAAAATGTGTTTGATCTAAAGTTACCCTTAGATCTGATTCCTGCAGCCTTTGGAATATCGTTTCTATGTCGTTCAGATGATCATGTTCAGTTTTGCCAAATATAATTATGTCGTCAATGTAGACATAACATATTTTCCCAATAAATTCTTTCAGAACATCATCTATCATTCTCTGAAAGATGGCATGGGGCGTTTTTTAGCCCAAATGGCATAACTTGTACATTGAATATGATAATACAAAATAAATTAAGTTCATAACTCTTTTTTTTTTTAATTCTTTAATAATACATTTGGTTAATTTCCATACATCTGCAGTTTTAATATTAAATGACAAAATTGTATGCCTTTTTTTTTGCTGTTAGTGTATTTTTTTCAATGCATTTTATGTTGTTTATTAATTAATTTTACCATTAATTTCTACCAATGAATTTACAACTAATATGGTCCGTGATGAGGGCTCTGATACTTCTTCCTATTTTCTACGTTTATAAAAACTAAACCACCGATTTCTAATGACCTCTCGTTATTATCTGTCTTATATACCATCTTTCTCTTATGTTTAACGGTTTCTATCATATTCCTAGCTCTACTTATGGAAGTCGTTAGCTGTAACGTAGACTGCACTACGTATGTATGTATATGTAACGTAGACTGCACTATGTATGTGTAATACTCACTACCTATAGTTTGACTATACGTTCACATTCACCGGCAGTCGTTATGTAAACTTCGCATTGAATAAACACGTTTCTAACATAACATCGTCTTAATATTTATTTAGTAAGACCGACCTTACATGGTGTCAGAAAAATTTAATAATCGGTGAAAAAAGAAGCTTTATAACAGAAAAAGAAAAAAAAAACATGCCTGGAAATACAGCAGGAGATGAAACGAACACGGAGACCAGTGCAGTCTCGGGCGTCAAACCGCCGAAAAACATAACCTTAAATAGCGATATGCACACCTCATGGAAACAATGGATCCAGCAATTTGAGTGGTACGCAACGGCTATTCAACTAAATAAAAAGCCTGCAGATGTACAAGCAGCAACGTTAATGACTAGTTTAGGTCCAGATGTGATAAATATTTACAACAGCTTTAACTTGAGAGAAAATTAGGCCAAAGATATAAAAATTATCAAGCAAGAATTTGAAACTCATTTTAACCCTAAATTAAATGTGTCTTTTGAAAGATTCAATTTCTTTAAAGCAACCCAAAATGAAGGTGAGTCTTTTGATGATTTTTTAACCAGAATGAAAACTCTGGCAAAAACATGTGACTTTGATACATTAAATAATGAACTTGACAAAGATAAAATAATATTTGGTATCAAAGCAAACCAAGTCAGAAAAAAATTACTGACTGAAGATGCGCTTACGTTAGAGAAAGCGACATCCATTTGCAGAGCTAGTGAACTGGCATCAAAACAAATAAAGAAATTGAATCTCTATACACCTCAAATGTACTAGCAGTAAAAAAAACACAAGAAAAATATAAAAAATCAGATAAAAAATTTAAGTGTAGAAGATGTGGCAAATTACATAAACCTCGCTCTTGTCCAGCATCTAATAAGACTTGTGAAAAATCATTTTGCTTCACAGTGTGCAACTAATCAAGAAAATAACTTTAAAAAGAGAGATAATAAAAAGGTAGATGCACCTAATAATTCTGAAGACTATGAAGAAAATCTTTATGTTTACACTTTATTAACCATGAGTGAAGAAGATTGGATGGAAACGGTTCAAATAGGTGAGGTAATATTTAAGGTTAAATTAGATACTGGAGCTCAATGCAACGTGCTGCCAGAAAACATTGCAAGTAGAGTCAACGGCAAAATTAATGTATTAAATACAAAGCAATTAATAAGTTATATAGGAAATAAAATACCAGTGACTGGTCAAACTGAATTGAAGTGCTGTATAAAAAACACCGAAGTTACAGTAAATTTCAAAGTCGTAAAAGAAAATGTTTGCCCTGTACTAGGAAGAAAATCTTGTGAAAAGCTTGGATTAATTGCAAGAATAAGAAGTTTAGAGTTACAAAAAGACGACTAGATTTTTAAAGGTCTTGGTTGCTTGAAAAATTATGAATATTATATA
Organism: Tricholauxania praeusta; assembly: GCA_949775025.1. Classification (NCBI taxonomy): domain Eukaryota; kingdom Metazoa; phylum Arthropoda; class Insecta; order Diptera; family Lauxaniidae; genus Tricholauxania; species Tricholauxania praeusta. The sequence goes on from OX459028.1 coordinate 107,067,103, forward strand.
GACTTGATAGATAACCCTAAATTCGAAATTAAACCAACAAGAAAAATTCCTTACGCCATAAGAGACAAAGTAAAGCAAGAACCGGATAGAATGGTATCTTTAGAGGTTATTAAACCTGTTAAAGAACCAACTTTAGCAGTTAGTTCTATGGTAATCATAAAAAATAAAAAAGATATCCGCATATGCATTGATCCTTCAGATGTAAATAAAAACATAAAAAGACGTCACTTTCCACTCAAAACAATTGAAGAAATTGCAGCAAAAATATCAGGATCTCGTTATTTTACTTTGTTTCACTTAAGAAGAGGATTTTGGCAAATAAAAGTGTCAAAGAGAACTCAATGTTTTTCGACATTTGCAACTCCATGGGGGAGGTACTCTTGCTTACGGCTGCAGTTTAGAGTAGCATCAGCACCTGTAATATTTCAAGGAATAATGTTAGAATTGTTAAAAAATATTGAAAATGTTGAAGTCGCTATGGATGATTCCTTGGAAAAATTAAAGGAAATTGCTAAAAAAGTCATAACTACTCTACGTCTAACTGGATTAAAATTTAATAAAGAAAAATGCATATTTGAAGCTACTAAATTGTTTCAGCTAACGGATTAGATGTTAATCCAGATACAATTGAAGGAATAAAACTTCTCAAGACTCCCACGAATAAACTCGAGCTCCAGAGGTTACTTGGTATGGTAACTTATTTAAACAAGTTCATACCGAATATGTCTAAGACAACTGAGCCATTAAGAGTATTGTTGAAAAAAGAAAACGTTTTCAAATGGAATGCTGAACAAGAAAAAGCCTACAAAGAAATAAAGGAACTATTGACTAATGCACCAGTTTTAAAGCTTTATGATGTCAACGCACCAGTGTTTATTTCAACAGATGCAAGCCCGAAAATTCTTGGTGCCCATTTTAATGCATTTTGCGCTTGTAACTTTTTTTTTTTTTTTTGCACTAAAAGTACTGAGGCATAGCATATTATAACGGAACTGTATTTAAAGGTGATAAGGATATTGTTCCTAAACAACAAATCCCAAAAATGTTAAAAGCTATATGTACATACAGGACATTTTGGAATTCAAAGCTGCCTAAAAAGAGCTAGACAATTACTTTATTGGAAGGGACAGTACAGTGATATCCTGGAACTAATAAAAAATTGCACTATTTGTGAAAAAACTCAGAGAGCTAAAGATAAAGAGGAGGTACTAACATGAAAAATTCCTGCACTTCCTTGGCAAATAGTCGCTTCAGATATAATGTTTTTTAATAAAGAACCTAACATAATAATAACTGACAGTTATTCAAATTATACAGATTTTAAAAAACTTCGAAATCAAACTTCAACAGAAATTATACATCATTTAAAAAATTGGTTCTTTATACATGGAGTTGCAAAGGTATTTGAAACTGACAATGATACACCTTATAATAGAAAAGAATTTGATGATTTTGCAAAAGCCTGGTGTTTTGATTGTCGTACCTCTAGTCCTTTACATTTACAAGGAAATGGATTGGACGAGCCGTCCAACTTGCAAAAAATATTTTAAGAAAATGCAGTCAAGACAACACAGACTACAGATTAGCTCTACTTAATTGGAATAATACCCCCCGCGACGAGCTACTAGGTTTTCCATATCAAAGACTTTACGGCCGAATTACACGTTCTACTATACCTGCGTCTGATCAAAATCTGAGACCAAAAGTAATTGAAGACGTCTCAGAACGACTAAAAATTCTAAGAGACTAACAAGCTGCTTAAAAAAGCTGAAAAGTTTCAACCAGGGGACCAGGTGCGTATGAAAATAGCTCACCGAGATTGGTCGTCTGGAGAAATCATAAATCAACACGACAACAATCCAAGATCCGTTTTTGTTAGACTGGATGATGAACGCACGTTTAGAAGAAACACATCTCGAGTGACTCAGGCGGAAATTCCAGTTCCAGAAAGAGTGGTAATACCCCGCACAGCTACGGTACTGAGTCCAAACCATCTGACGGTCCTCAAAACTTGTTGTACGATACACACGTGCAGCCCAGCGCTGTTCAGCAAACAGGAAGCAGAGAACCAGAAAATCCAGACGCTGACTACACTGCCTCAGCAACTCCACTACTTTTAGCGTCATTTACATTTACATTTCTATTTTAAATTTTGAGTTTCATTACTATAAAAAAAGGAGGATGTAACGTAGACTGCACTACGTATGTATGTACAGTAGGCTGGTTCAAAATCGTATGGAAAAATTAAATGTTGTCAAAATTTTGGTGCTCAGGATTGAAAACATATCGTGAGACCATGAAGCTCTAGTGCCAAAATTTCACCCGAAACGGACTAAGGGAAGGCGTGTCAGTGGGTCGATTTGTGTGAGTTTTGTGCATTTTCGAGATGATTTAAAGCATAATTGCTTTTATTTAAAAAAAATGTCAACATCGGGGTATATTTGTGGCTATAATTTTTCATCGAATCAATATGATGTGAATTATGTGCAAAAACTATAAATCAGAAAATTGGCACAAATTTGAGCATTGACTTCTTGATAAGAATGTGAGAAATGCTAAAAATCTGACATACGTCCACTTTGATCGCCCAAAACCGTGCCTATTTTATATTTTTCTACCACGGCACCAAGCGCAATCGATCGGACTTCCTCTTATACATGGAAAACGAATGTCAAAGATTTTTTGTACCAACGATGCGATCTGGAGAAATTATTGATTAAAAAAAGCAACAAATTACTTTTAAGAAAATAAAGATTTTTAATTCATTTTTGTTCAAAAAACGCTAATATTTCGCATTTGTTCATTTTGGAGTTTTTTTTCGGTTTTCGGCGACCACTTTGAGCAATTTTTGAAACTAATCTTCGTTCTTCGTTATCTGTTTATTAAAATTTTTGCACAAGTGCAATCGCTCTTTTTTGCGGTGTCGTTCACAACACGTTATTTTTGGGCCACAATCTTCGAATACTTATAGGATTCATCATTTGGCCAGCAAATAAGGTCTTTTTCCAGAAAATCCATTGGCAATTTCAATATTTGGAAGAAACGCAATAAGCGTGATGTCACAAAGGCGCTTACGCTCAACACAATTTTGTCGATCTTCTGAAAATCGATATTTATGTGACTTGAGTCGTCTCTAGAACAAATTTTGAGCTTCGAGCGCATTTTCCTTTTTTCGTTGACTGAAATAGCTTTATCGAAAAATGCCAGCCTAATCAATGATTCACTGATGTACCACAAATGACCTCTGAACTTGTTGATGGCAATGTTTGCTATTTTATTACTTTCGTTTCTTTATTTACATACAGGCCATCTTCGGCTGTTGTTTTTCCGAACATATACTTTTTGTATGTACATATATAACAGACGACATATATGGCGTGCTCGACTTGTTCCCGAAGGCTCATAAAATTTGATACCATGACGAGAAATTTCGCCCAAAAATATTATTGTAAGACTCAAAAATTCGGCATAGAATGCAGAATTACACGTTGTAAACGGAGACGTGACATAACCCCCACGGACATAATCCCCATTTTGTAAATGGAGATTATGGCCGCAAATTTTCGGACATAATCCCCATTTATGGTATGGGGGTTATGTCCGAAAATTTTTCGGACTTAATCCCCATGAGGGTTATGTCCGAACAAATAAACTTTCTTATATAAAATTACAGTGGCTAGCAAACTAGGTGTTGGATATATTATAGACTGATCCGCGGCCGAAGGCCGCCGCGAAGCCAGTGTTGGATTTTTGGTAGTTTTAAATCCTGAGCTGCGGCCAAAGGACGCCCACTTACCCTTACTCTTATGTAAAATTACTGTGGCTAGCAAACTAGGTGTTGGATATATTATAGGCTAATCCTAGCTTTGGGTATTATGTCCGCTTTTTTATGGGGATTATGGCCGAAAATTTCGCTGTCATAATGGGGATTATGTCCGTGGGGGCTATGTCACGGCACCGTTGTAAGCGACCCTAAAGAAAGACCGATCGTTCTTGTGCAAAAATTCAGCAAACAGATAACGAAGAAAGTTTCAAAAATAACTTTAGTGGTCGCCAAATGTGAAATACTAACGTTTCTTGAACAAAATGAATTAAAAATCTTTATTTTCTTAAAACGAATTTGCTTTCCTTTTTTAATCGAAAAATTCTCCAGATCGCATTGTTGGTACAAAAAATCTTTAAAATTTTGTTTTCTATTAATAAAAGGATGCCCGATCGATTGCGCATATTTTCGGGGCAGAAAAATATAAAATAGGTATGGTTTTGGACGAGCAAAGTTGACGTATGTCAGATTTTTCAGCATTTTCACATTCTTACCAATGAATCAATGCTCAAATTTATGCCAATTGTCTGATTCATAATTTTCGCACATATTTCACATTGAGTCCATAAAAATTGATAACCTCAAATATACCCCGATGTTAATGTTTTTTTTTTTAAATAAAAGCAATTATGCTTTAAATCGTCTCGAAAATGCACAAAAATCACACAAATCGACCCACTGACACGCCTTCCCATGGTCCGATTGAGTTGAAGTTTTGGCACAAGAGCTTCATGGTATCAAGATATATTTTTGGGCCTGAGCATCAAAAATCGGAACATGTTTGCAATTTGAACCACGTTAATGTATGTACAGTTGCGTTCAAAATAATAGGAGTGCTATACTAAAATATCTAACGGCCGCAAACTTTTCAAACAGACTGTAAAAACTAACGGTAAATATTAAATCGGCATTTCTCATGAAAAATCAACAGTTATTAGCATAGTTTTGGCATCATTTTTAAAAGATTTTAGTAAACAAAGTGACTGAAGTTGTGAAGCCGTTTTGAAAAATAAATGGTTTTCTACTAAATATTAAGTTTAGCTTCTTTTTTTATTAATAAATATCTTAAAAACTTAAAATTTGAAATTTTTTATTAGCATATATTCTTGGTTTTTGCAAACACTCCTAGTTTTTTGAACAACCAGTATCTGAAGTTGAAGTGGACTTTAATTTTTTTAAATATATATCGTATTCAAGTTCTTGTTTTTGTTTATAAAAATGGTGCTAAATGCTATGAACTACGTTTCCTGAAATAATTTTTTTTATTTGTTATAACTAAAATATTCTTAAAAAATCCTTTTATTTGATTTGTGTGTTATCACTCCTATTATTTTGAACACAGCTGTATATGTAACGTAGACTACACTATGTACATATGTGTAATACTCACTACCTATAGTTTGACTATGCGTTCACATACCCGCAGTCGTTGTGTAAACTTCGTATTGAATAAACACGTTTCTAACTTAACATCGTCTTCATATTTATTTAGTAAGACCGACCCGACCTTACATTAGCCAAAGTCTTAATTCATTACTGTAATCATCTAGATTATTAATTTCGAACATTGTTATCTAAAATGTGGCTTGGAAGCGAAGGTAATTTTTCAAAAATTATTTCATATGGTGAATATGATGTATGTATCTAAATTTGGTTTTCTGTTATACGCAAATGTGTAGTAAGAAACCTATGTATTCCATTCTTGATCATCAGCAAAAGATGGGTAATATTCGTTCAGAACCCTATGATTTTCCTCTAACGCTCCTTTCCTCTGATGATGGTAAGGGCTTGAAAAAATCTTTCGCTTATCTAGTAGTAGACATATGTTTGTCATCAATTTGTTCGTAAACTCTGTGCCACGATCGGATTCTAGTGTCTTAAAACATCCGTATTCAATGAATTGTTCAATAGATAGTATCGACCCCCATACAAAAAAAAAATGTTCGAATGACCTCCCCCAGTTTGAAAGCTAATATTGAAAGATATTTAAGGAAAAAAAAATTTTTTTTTTCGGGCTCTAAATTCGAAGCAATTGCAGTGTATCCCATATAGCGACCACCACCGCTTACCATATTCATGCAAAGTGACCATTGCCAACCACAAATTTGTAAAGCGCAATCGAGTGACGCATGGCAAAATCATAAACAAAAGCACATGCACTCGATTACACTATTGCAGGTCACTCAATAGTAATTTTAATGTAATTAAATCCCCAAATAATTCTGTAAGCTTTGTAAAGTAAATTTGACTCAAAATAGAATGACACTCAGATTTATGTAAGTAGGAATTTGATTTTTCTATTGTTTGCGATAAGACATTCCGCAATTGTTCATCAGTGTAGAATTGCAAGCATGGCGGTTCAGTTACTTCAAGTTACTTCTACTGGCATATGAGTTACTATAAAAATTTATACTTTGCCTTGGTTTGTCCATTTGACGAAGTGTTGCGGGTGGATTTAACCGCGCATTCAAAATTTTCTCCTAGCCATTTTTTCGTATTGTTGCTTCTGAATCCATTATCATTCACAAGAAAATATTCTCTGGATGAACAAATATGCGATGTTTTCGGTAACCGGACGAATGACCAGTTGTACGTCTTCCGGAAGATGACGGATCCATTTAATATATTTAAATACATGACGACTTCCATGAATGGCTTGTGGTTGACTTTTAACGAGAAACCAGAATGGGGCGTATATTTTAACAACGAATTCTGTCAGTTTTTTAATATTAAAGAAGGCTGCTGCTGTACTACATAAAAGCGAAGAATTCTTGAACCGGTTGTCAACCATCGAGCTGTACTCATATCAGCGGGTTTCAGACTAGCTAATTCTTCATCACACTCACCATAGCTGACGGCAAGTACCATACGAAACAAGTAAAGCTGGTCGTTTCGTCTACCCCAATCATCAATATTGTGTGGCATTTCACCCATGGCAATTGCTTCGAAATTTGGTGGAACAGGAAGATTTTGGTAATTCTGCAATCCTGTTCCGATTTCTCCTAGCCGGATTCCTGGCCCCTGCTGTTTACCGAGGAATTTTTTTTAATAGTTCTTTCAAAGGCAACTCGTAAAAATGAAAAAGGCACACACACCACTGCAATGGCGTATGTAAGCGCCGTTCCATGCGCGCAATTACTCCATTTTCGTACCCAGTTTTAACATTGGTTCCATCGCAACTGACAGTAATTAAACTATCCAAATTGTAATCACTGTCGATCAAGAAATCAACGATTGCTTTTTGAATTTAACAGCAGTGTCTTCAGCCGATGAATTTCAAATGAGGTTCTTTTACTAATGTCACATGTTCTTCGGTAATTAATTTTCCTGGTTTCTTTAGAGTTGACTCTTTTTTACTATCGAAAGATATGCATGTCAACAACCCATGATATTTTATGTTTATGTTTTCTGATCAAAGCCTTTGGATACAAAATTCCTTAAAGACTAACATTAATACTAAACAAAAAAAATATATTCTTGATTAAATAACAAATAAAATTAATATATAATAAAAACAAACTATTTAACAAATTCTTAACATAATCTTTAGATAGAGAAAAATCAATGTTATTACCAACCAATAAAGAATTACATAATGACAAGGCACTTGTAATAGGCTTATTGAGAGCGTAGTAAGTTTTATGAAGCTTAACATAAAACAAATCATTATGCCGCAATCTTAAAGGAATATAAAAATCTACAAATTGCAATAAAGGAGCACAGTCAATCGAACCAGAAATAAGGTCGTAAATAAATATAGCAGATTGAATCTTGCGTCTTGTTTCTAAAGATTTTAAACCCACGAGCAAGCAACGTGCATTATATGAGGGCTGAGATATATTAAAATTTAAAGATCGCAGCCGAGTAAATGATTTTTGAATTTTTTCCAATCTAAATGAGTGAGTCGAAAAGAAGGACTCCAGATGAAAGATGCATATTCTAACCTTACAAAAGAATTATAAAGGATCTTAAGAGTGATGATCTATAAATTCACAACTAAGTATTCCTTCGCACAAAGGTAAGAAGAGAATAAGCTTTAGGAACAATATAATTTATATGTTCAGAAAAACTGAACTTAGAATCGAACACCACACCAAGATCACGAATGGAATCAACCAACCGTAAGGGAGTAAAACCAAGACAATATGTCGTACTGAGGGTATTTCTAGCCTTAGAAAATGTCACAAAAAAACATTTCATAATATTTAATGGTAGGCAATTAATTATGCTCCAAGTACACACATTATTTGAATCATTTTGTAATAGTGACACATCACTTGAACTGGAAACTTTACGAAATAACTTTAAGTCATCAGCATAAAGTAAAAAGTTAGTTGCAAGAAGACATTAGCTTATCGGGCATTTCACGCGAACCGGGCAATGAAAATAAAGTGAGGTCGTGAAATTTGTTTATATTCCGGTAAGTTATACATCTAGTAGACATAAATCTGTACACATATTTTTTTTTCGTATGAGGCTTAATTGCCGAGTTATGGGCTTCTGAAGAATTGGCGAAGTTTAAGGACTGTCATTTTTGAACGCTGTTATTGGAATCAAAAAATTTATGATAAACTATAAAAAATATTGATTTAACTAGTAAAAAGGATGCTCTTTTTAATTTTTTAGTTAAATTCGAATTTCAGTGGAAGTAAAAATTTTAAATCAAATTTTCAGTAACTTCGACATAATATTTTTTAAATATTTTATTTTTAAAAAAAGGCCTTATGTACATAGATGTTTCACAAAAAAAAATTTAACGTGATCGCTATTAGTAAAGGAGATAAATAAATTAAAGTACTTAAGAAAGTGCTACGTCCCATACAAAGTGCGGCACGTATACACTTCAATTCATATATCTCGCAAACTAACGTAGATCACGTTAAAAAAATTTTAGCATATTACCGGTATATTTTACGCTTTATTTCAAAGTTAAAATAAAAAAAAATAAAATTTGTCGAAATTATTTCAATTCTGAGATGAAATGTTCACTTCCGGTTTCCCACAAGAAAAAAAAAATCAAATTTCCAATATGATTTCATAATTGAAAAGAGCAGTAAATTTCCTATTGAAACCACAATGTTTCATATTTTATTGAAATTTTGTTAAGTTCAAAAAACTGCTTCCGAAAAATCCATTTTTCATATTTCGTCAATTTTTGGAAGTCCACAACTTGAAAACTAAACCTTATATAAAAAAAAAATTAAGTGTTTACACCTCCTTGAAATGCAATTAAGCCGAATATGGACAAATTTCTAAATCTCATTTTTATTGAATTGTCCGCTTCGCCTGAAATGCCCCTTATATCATTTATGTATAGTGTAAAAAACAGTCGGCCAAGTTTGTTACCTTGTGGTACACCAGACGATGCCACAAATTGGTAGGATTTAACATTGTTAATTTCAAGAAACTGATTCTAGCTTGTAACTAGATAGGATTGAATCCATTTCAAAAAAGATGAATGACAACCCATTTTACCAAGTTTAGCAGCTATTGCATTATGGGGATCCTTATGAAAGACTTAAGTAAAATCTGTATAAATTACATCAACTTGATAACCCTGTTCAAAGGATGAGATACAATATCTGAAAAAAAGTGCTAAATTTGTCACCGTAGACCTGCGACAAAACCATTATTGTTCAATACAAATACCAAGAAGAATAATTTCTTCATTATAATACTTTCGAAAAGTTTCGAAACATTAACAATTTTTAAATAGGCCTATGAATAGATACTTTATTTTTTATCCCACTTTTAAAAAATAGTATTATGGATGCAATTTTCCAGCAATTTAAGAAGGTACCTGTTAATAAAGAATTATTAGAAATATCACACTAAGGCTTAGACAAAGCACGAGCACATTTATTTAGCAAAATGGACGCAATGCCATCAATGTAATTTTTAACAGATATCTTCATAGAGGACATGGTACTGAAGACATTAAATTCAGACAGAGACAGAAAACCAAGGTCCACGAAGGAATTTATATTATTTAAAATTTATTCATTAAACCATGGCAGAGTATCATCATAATTGGTTCTAAAATAGTCCGCAAATAAGTTTACAGTGTCATTAATAGTAAAATACTGATTACCATTGTAGGACATAGAATTTGAAATATATGACCCATCTCTTTTTGACTGAATAAATCTCCAAAATGATTTAGGATTATTCTTGATGTTTTTCTCACAACGTAAACTATACTGATTGTAAAGGAATTTATTTAAAAAATTAAACTCCCTCATATAAAGAACATATATTGAATGATATTGAATATCATTAGTAGCTTTAAATAATTTGATATATTTATTACGAAGGTTTTTTAACTTTTTAATGCCTTCAGTGTACCAAGGTAACTTATACACATTATCTGATACACGAGGAATGTGCTCATTACAAATTCTTGCTATTTCAGTCTTAAAAGCTTCAAAGCAAATTGCTTTCCTTTGTCAAAGGAAATTTGTCGTTGAATATTTTGTCATCGAGCTTTCTGAAATCCAAAGCAAATTGCTTTCCTTTGTCAAAGGAAATTTGTCGTTGAATATTTTGTCATTGAGTTTTCTGAAATCTAACACTAAACGCTATTTCTTTTTGTCATCGTTACTTTTCTTTGGTACGAGCAATAACGGTGCGTGGTATGGGCTAACGAATAGGTTCGCTGACGTCATTGTCTATGAAATTAGTGACTTGTGTATTTCCTCATATTGAGTCCGCGGTATTCTATAATTTTTTATGTACACCGGTGTCTTATAGGATAAATCCATTTGTTGTCTATAGAAGTTGTTTACTGAAAGGTCTTCCCCTTCTAAATTAAAAATATATTGATATTTCCTAAATATTTCCTTTATTTCTGAAGCGCATTGCTTGCTGAAGTCCAATTCAGTTAACAAACATTTAAGCCGCAACATGCTGCCCATGTTGGCCTTAATTATTCTGGTTTTCAGCATTGCTACTATCCAGGTGATAATATAATCTTCCACCCCCAGCTCGGAGAGGGCGGCCTGGATAGCTGCAGTACGTACGTTGTTAAAAGCTCCTGCAATATCAAGAAAAGCTGCAAGTGTGAATTGACGAAAGTATAAAGACCTCTCAATCGTACGAACAACCTCATGGAGAGCAGTTTCAGTTGATCTTCCTTTAAGGTACGCATGTTGTGAGGTGAATAGGGAATTAATGTCTATTGCTTCTCTGATATAAACATCTATAATTCTTTCAAATGTTTTTAGTGCGAAGGAGGACAGACTGATTGGCCTGAAGTCCTTAACAGATTCATGAGCACTTCTGACCACCTTTGGAATGAAAACTACCCTTACTTTCCTCCAACTAGTAGGAATATAGTTTAGGGTAAAACTTGCTCTAAAAATATTATAGAGCAATGGAGTCACCGTGCTCTGCATCTTCTGCAGGATTATTGGTATAATACCGTCTGGTCCTGGTGACTTGAAAGACGAGAAACTGTTTAGTGACCATAATATTCTATGCTCAGTTATTAGGGATTCTGGGCGATATTCTCAATTGAATTTGAGCCCGTGGGTATTTCGTGAACACTTGTGCTGCCAGGAAAGTGATTTTTTGTAATAAGTACTAGTGCTTCTTTTGTGGACTCTGTCCATGTACCGTCTTGATTTCTTGACGAACGATGGACTAGAGTATTCCTTGGACAGGATTCTACTAAGCTTAGTCGAATCCTTAATGTTATCTATAGACTGACAAAAATTTATCCAAGATTGCTTTTTTGCAACTCTAATGGCTTTTTTGTACACCTTAGGACTTTCCCTTTAAGGCTGCCATGATTTCTGAAAATGGCATTGATTAAAAATCTTTCTAGTAGCCTTCCTTAGCTCACTTAGATTTTTATTCCACCAGTACGGATATTTTTTCCTAGATCGACTTATAGGACAAGAGGCCTTGAAAGCTACTTGCATGGTGCCTTCAAGTGACCTGCCATGTGGCTCTAGGTCATCAAGAGTACTGATGCTATTATGAGGTAGTTTTCTAAGTTTTGACTTGACTATCTTGTCAAATAAAACCCAGTTAGTGTTCTTGATATTTCTGAAAGGTGGAGGGTCCTCTATTCTAAAATTTACCTTGAAAAGTATCATCCTATGATCCGAAAAGGAGTTATCAGTCAATACTTTCCAGTTCTCCACTCTGAACTCAGCGTTATCAGATATAAGTGTTATATCAAGGACTTCTTCCCAACCCGCAAAATTTTCCGAGCTCGGAAAAATAAAGGTAGGAGTGTTTCCCTTGTAACATATGGACATGTTGGAGTTTATAATAAAATCGAAAAAAAACTCACCACGATTATTGATATTGTAGCGAAATTTGGTTTACGCCAGAAAATTCTCGAAATAAAAACCAACAAAAGAAAACTAAACGATACTAGCTAGCATCACTGGCTGTATAAATACTTTTATACCATCTAGCGGCAAAGTGCAGTTTTTATACTAAGAATAATAAACCAAAAAGGCGCCGTCGTACAACGCCATCTAGAAGGTATTGAATTATTCGAGAAAGTGGTTATGAATTCCACGTCGTATAACGCCATCTAGAAGGTATTGAATTATTCGAGAAAGTGATTGTGAATTCCACGTCGTACAACGCCATCTAGAAGGTATTGAATTATTCGAGAAAGTGATTGTGAATTTCACGCCGATACGCCATTTAGAAGGTACTGGTAAATTATGGATAATTGAAAGTGATGACTGTAGTATAAAAGGTTGTCATCTGAGCTGTCGTACACAGTTGAATTCAAACAGTGAAGCAGAACAGTTGAATTTGCGCAACATAAGTGAACAGTTGAATATAAACAGTGAAACAGTTGAGTGATACAGTTGATTTTGAAAGTAAATTGTCTATACAGTGCCAGATTAATATAAGACTTTGAATGTTAATGAAATAAACAATTGTAACGTGTAAAAACTAACTTTTGTGATTAAATAAACCATTTTATAATTAAATAAGCTTGTGTGTTTTTGATTGTTACACAATCCAGTGAAAAGTGCAAGAGATTGAAATTATCGTCTAAGAGACAGGAATTTCGTAACAATTGGTGTCAGAATTGGGATTGTGTAAAAAGAATTAACAATCAAATAAAAAAAAAAAATAATAAAAATGGTTAAGTTTGACGAACTGAAAGTGGATCAACTGAAGAAGGAGTTGCGGTAGCTGAATCTGCAATCAACTGGCGGAAAGGTGGAGTTACAGAAACGCTTACGGCAGGCTCTTGAAGCTCAAGGTGTAAACCTGGAAGAGCATGAATTTTATGTATCAGAATCAACAGCGAAAGTGGAAGAAGCTTCTAAACCGGCGGCAAGTGGTGAAGTTGTAGATATGTCAAAGTTCGAGAAAATTTTAATGGCGATGACGCAGACAATTAGTTAGAACGCGCTGCAGGTCCAGGCGGGTCAGAAAGAAATTGATCAGAAGTTAAGTCAGAACGCGCTGCAGATCCAGACGGTTCGGGAAAAAATTGATCAGAACTTAAGTCAAAATGCACTGCAAATAGACGAGAAGTTAAGTCAAAATGCACTGCAAATAAACCAAAAGTTAAGTCAGAACGCGACGCATATCCACGCAATAAATCAAAACATTGATGCTGTTTGAACGGAGGTTGCCAAAATGGTAAATGGCCTCGATGCAAAAATGACTGAGTTACGAGATGACGTTGAATCATTCAAGGAAAAAGTTCAAAATAATCTTGAAAAAGTTCAAAATAATTTTGAGGACGTTAATAAAAGGATTCAACTGTTTGAAATAAGCGAACCAACCACTCAAGTGATAAGAGAAATCAGCGCAGAGAGGCATTAAAAGGCGCAGCTGCAGAAGTAAACGGTTCCAGTGGCAGAGCAGAAAAATTACGAGGCGGTGATGGATGCCTTATAGCGAAAATATAGCAGTGACCACATGAAGCAGATTCACAAATTGGAGTTGAAAAGTCGTATCCAGAAATCTGGTGAGTCCTTGCAGGAGTATGCTACGGATATTGAGCGATTGGCACACCTTTCCTATCCTGACGAGTTAAGTGTCGTAGCTAAAAAATTTAACATAGAGGCGTTTATTGACGGCATACGTGACACAGATACAAAACGCGAGACAATGAGGAACCCGAAGACAACATTTAACGAAACAGTAACGGTTGCCCTCACTCAGGAGACGATTGCGTTGACATGCCTCCCACCACTGAAAACTCGTGGTAAGCAGGGACACATGGCACGTGACTGCAAATCACGTCGTAAACGATCTGCATCACGTTCACCAAGAAGAAGAATTGGAAATAGGGTGGACGGTGGCGAAAATGGTAGCCAGCAGCAGTCGTTAAACTAAAGAGAGTCAGTACAGCGGGGCGTGAGCTGACTCTAACAGATGATTGCATCATAGTCTTGGTTTTGAAGCTCTGCCGAAATTCCAACAGCTTTACCATCGGTGGAAAAATCAACGAAAGACCATGTGAGCTTACTTTGAATGCAGGCGCATGGCATTCAATTGTGAGGAGAGACTTATTTGATAGACGACGTGTAAGGCTGCGATCCGCTAGCACCTCATCTGGTGAATTTTGAGAAAAAAAAATAAGCATCTAATAGGTCACAAACTGGTCATAATTGGTCAGTTAGTCCGATTAATTGGTCAGTTAGTCCGATTAATTGGTCAGCAAGAGAATATTTTTTCAAATTGTTTTAAAATCTTCATGGTCATCTGAGAATTTCGACACTTCATATTAGGACGAAAAAAGGAAGTAAAGAAATCGATAGGATTTTTAATGCTGACAATTGGTCAGCAAAAATCTTATAAGTGGTCATGCATAGAACATTTTTTAAAAATACAAATGACTTTTCTATGATACAACCCATGCGGGTACCTCGACTGTTATATCAGGTTGTCATGTAAATCAATTAAGTAAAACTGTCTGCGTAACCTCAAATATTTCGGAAGTCTGATGTGATGATTCGATTTTGAGGCCGAATTCGGTTTCAGCGCAAAAAATTACTTCGGAAAACGATCTTTAAAAAATGTATTACTCGAATTTACCTCATTTAAGCTTGAGTTTTGGCCCGTTTTCGAGGATTTCTCATTTTTCTGAGGAAAAATACTGGAACATCGAGACTCGGCAGAATATCTTCGTCTGTTTTCGGACTATAATGCTGAAGAATGTTAGACTAAGAAAAAAATGTATTCCTCGAGTTTACCTCACTTAAACCCAAATTTGCGCTGTTTTTTCGCTGTTTTCAGCGAGTTTTTTTATGTTACCAAGATACCCAGCCACAATTTCGCAAAACAACTATCAGCATCGTGTTCAGCAGACCCGAAAATATAAGAATCAATGCCAGCAGCCCGTATCTCATGCAGAATTATCTTTTGGGAAGAGTTATAATCACTCGCAAATAAAAAAAATGAATTTAATTCATAAATCGGACACTAGCGACCTCTAAATATCAATATTTTTTAATGAAATTTTTCAGGGCTTCATTTTTTTACATAACATTAATTACTTTTCATAAAAACAACATATAAGTCGAAAACTCGATTTTTTTGGTCACTCTAATGTAGATAAGTCAAAAAACCATTTTAAAATGAGTTTTAATACCTTTTTTTTAGCATGAAAAATTGATATTTTTAAAAAGCTATTTTTAAAAACTTTTTTTTTTAAAACTACATGAGACTCTCTATTTAATAAGATAACTGGAACAAAATTTTTCTTCTTCAAATATTTAATGGGGACCGTTTAAAAAAAAATGAAAAATTTTTTCATAAAATTTGTGTTTAACATCATTTAAGTCCACGAACGCACACAAATAAATCAAAATAGTGTATGAAAGATGTATTAGCCATTTAATTTTACATCGAAACGTCCTGGGTCGATCCAAATGTGCACAAAAACGGTTGCGAATTCGTTTCGAATTCGAAACGAATTCGTTTGTGCGCATTCCGTTTTTTACAAGTAAAACGAATTCGTTTCGTATTTTGTTTTTTGTAAGTAAAACGAATTCGTTTCGAATTCGTAACCGACTTCAAATACGAATTCGTTTTTTGTTCGTTTCGAATTCGTAATGGACTTCAAATACGAATTCGTTTCGAATCCAGTTTTTTCGAGAGGAATTTCATACGAAAACGAGTTCGAAACGAATTCGTAACGAAATCCGTTTCGGATAAATAGTACGAATTCGTTTGGTACACTGGGCTATCACCAAAAATCGTTTCTTTTACAGTTGTAGATCGATAAATAAAACAACTCATTTTAAGTTCATTTTTCAGCCTTTGGGTCAAATGCGACTGGCCTGTTTCCAAAACAAATACTAAATCTTTTTTCATATCTTGTTTTCCACCGCCATTCTATTAGAAAAGGCTTGTGAAGCGAAACAAATCACACTTTTGCACATATGGATGCTCTAATGTACAACTATATTAATTGTGATACGCAGGTATTTTTTATTTATGTCTTGTTTAATACGCCTGACCAACTTTTTGTTTGGGCTGATCAATTTTAAATCATCATGTAACAACATATTATAGAAATTAAAAATTAATTGATTTACATGACAACCTGATATAACTACGGTGACCATAAATTTAAATTGAAAAAACAGAACAAAAATTGTGTTTGTAGAAACATATTTTTTTATATTGAAAGTAACAAAAATTCACAAAAAAAAATCAAATTTCATTGGCTTTGATTTTAATTAAAAATTCTGCCGAACTAAGCGAAAAGGGCGTATCTCAAAAAATTTCGTTTCGAAATAATTGATGTTTTGCTTATGTCAATTTATTGAAATGCCTTTAAAATTGGGATGGAGAAAATTTACTTACGAGATTTGTTATATGTTTGAACTAAGACTCCGGCATTTGGAGCATTTTATTAGACAAGCAATTTCTTAAGCTATCCGATGTCATAAGAATCTCAGATATATCTTTTTTTGACATACGCTCTTTTCGCTTAGTACGGCAGAATAGTGTAACAAAAATATATGCACCAAACATTTAATAATGTTTTTCTGACTTTGTAAATATTACTTAAGCTCTAAGCAGTTAAGATCAAAGTTGCACCTCGTTATTAAAATAGCTTTTACAGTCTCAATTTTCATATGGAACTTTTCGTCAGTCCATATATTGCTTAAAATAGAAATTATCCTTTCGGTGGAGGCATTTGAACCCGGTAAACTCAAATTAAATTCTACCATGCTTAAAATATTTTGAAAAGGTATGGGATTTTTTTTAAGATATTGAAATATTTCAACCCATTTATTCTCGACTAGCTTTCCACCATCTGTCCATTCCTTTAGTATCTCACAAGTCACATAACTTTTAACACACGTAAACTGATCAAAAAGTTCGCTGTAATTAATTTTAATTCGGCTCCTAATTTTCCATAATATATGTCAAATTTTTTTCAACCTTATTCGAAGATGGCATTGTACGCAACATGCATTATCCAACTGATGTAGATAATTTAATGCAATTCTTATAAAAACTTTTGACACAAGCTTTGCAGTTCCTGTTTTTTCTAACTCCAAAATTATTTTCTTGATCATGAAATGTAATTTCATCTCTGCGTTCAGCGAATATCCAGCAAATATTTGGGTTCAAATCCAAACCGAAAAACTTAGCGTCACGGTAATTACATTGCACAATCAGCTTTTTGATAGAGATTGCTAATTGATATCGATAGCAACTTACATATTGATCAGCAAAGTGTTGACGTTATTAGAAATAGACTATAGACTAGTAAATAGTAGATTTGCGTGGTGCATGAAAGCAGAACAAAAAACAGAACATTTGCGAAAAACAGAACACTTTTGTAATTTTCCATTAAAAAAAATAAACACAGAACAAGCGCCTTAAAAACAGAACTGTTCTGCTAAAAACAGAACGGATGGTCACCGTAGATATAACAGTCGAGGTACCCGCATGGATTGTATCATAGGAAAGTCATTTGTATTTTTAAAAAATGTTCTATGCATGACCACTTATTAGATTTTTGCTGATAAATTGTCAGCATTAAAAATCCTATCGATTTCTTAACTTCCTTTTTTTTGCCCTAATATGAAGTGTCAAAATTCTCAGATGACCATAAAGTTTTTAAAACAATTTGAAAAAATATTCTCTTGCTGACCAATTAATCGGACTAACTGAACGATTCGTGACCTATTAGATACGTACTTTTTAATTTCAAAATTCGCCAGATGAGGTGCCAAAATATTAAGATAACCTTGAAATTTTTAAAAATATTTTTAAAATATGTTTTCTTGCTGACCAATTAATCGGACTAACTGACCAATTATGACCAATTCGAGATCTATAAGATACGTATTTTTTTATTTCAAAATTCGCCAGATGAGGTGCCAAAATATTATGATGACCTTGAAATTTTTCAAAATATTTTTAAAAAATGTTCTCTTGCTGACCAATTAATCGGACTAACTGACCAATTTGTGACATATTAGATGCATCTTTTTTTATTTCAGAATTCGTCAAATGAGGTGCCAAAATCTTCGAATGACCTTGAAATTTTTAAAATATTTTTAAAAAATTGAATCTTGCTGACCAATTAATCGGACTAACTGACCAATGGTAAGCGTTGTCCCAGAAACGACCCATGCTGACGATTACATGTCGCGGAAAAGAGAAGAATTAGCAGATATATACGAGCTTATCAGGAGACGTACTCAAGTGGCTAGCGACAAGATGAAAGCTCGGTATGACCTGCGAGCAAATACTGAAGGGTTCAAAGAAGGTCAATTAGTGCTGCTACATAACCCACAACGAAAACGAGGCTTGTCTCCTAAATTACAGACTCATTGGGAGGGACCTTACCGGATCGTCACAAGGATTAATGATGTTGTGTATCGAATCCAAAAATGCCCCGGGAACAAAAGAAAATTAAAGTTAGTTCACATGGAAAGGCTGGCACCTTATACTAGGGACGGAGAGACTCTTGTTCGGGACGAATAAGTTTAAGAGGAGGGCAGTGTAGCTTTCGCTATACTGCCAGAAAATTATCGAAATAAAAACCAACAAAAGAAAACTAAACGATACTAGCTAGCATCACTGGCTGTATAAATACTTTTATACCATCTAGCGGCAAAGTGCAGTTTTTATACTAAGAATAATAAACCAAAAAGGCGCCGTCGTACAACGCCATCTAGAAGGTATTGAATTATTTGAGAAAGTGGTTGTGAATTCCACGTCGTACAACGCCATCTAGAAGGTATTGAATTATTCGAGAAAGTGATTGTGAATTCCACGCCGATACGCCATTAAGAAGGTACTGGTAAATTATGGATAATTGTGGATTCCACGCCACTTAGAAGGTACTGGATTATTCGAGAAAGTGATGACTGTAGTATAAAAGGTTGTCATTTGAGCTGTCGTACACAGTTGAATTCAAACAGTGAAACATTTGAGTGATACAGTTGATTTTGAAAGTAAATTGTATATACAGTGCCAGATTAATATAAGACTTTGAATGTTAATGAAATAAACAATTGTAACGTGTAAAAACTAACTTTTGTGATTAAATAAACCATTTTATAATTAAATAAGCTTGTGTGTTTTTGATTGTTACACAATCCAGTGATCAAACTTAGAAAAGTGATCAAAATTATCGTCTAAGAGACAGGAATTTCGTAACAATATGCTTTCTGCCCCATAGCGTGTGCCTTGTATTGGCATCGCATCCCATGAGAATGTTGTTGGATAGCCTCGAGGCTATCTGCTGCACTTCCTCTGCTGGTGCATCTCGATCGTGATCACAGTAAGCAGATGCTATTTAAATTTCGGCCCCGTCCCCGTTTTCGACCTTAGCGACTGTCAGGTCCGACGAACTAAGATTAGGGCAAAGAAAAGTTTTTATGTGTTTTTTAGCTACTATACACGATCTAGGCTTACCGTTGACTCGCTTGGGAAAAGGGTGTAATATTTGTCGCCCAGTCCTTTAACATCCAAGCCATTGACCCAGGGTTCCTGGACGATGCCGATGTCGACATTTTCCTCTCTGAGGAAAATGGAAAAATATCCGAGGCGCACTTCGAGTGCATCAGATTAATTTGGGCTACCTTTATCATCGAGATCGTCCATTGACTCGCCTTTGTTAATATTCATGACATCCATCAACTTGTTGGCGTCATCAATCTCGTCATTTTCGTCATCGATTATCGAGGGACGAAAAATTTTTATTTAAGCGAATCTGACACCAAGCGAAGCCTGTTATCGAGCTTTTCAAGTGCTCCTAGGCACTCGTCGTTTATCAGCAGCAAAGCAGACGTGCTATTGCCCTGTGGTTCTTCCATCTTCATGACGGACCAGTCGTCCATAGGAACTCCAGTGTTCTGAAGAACCCTATGGCTGGTACCCTCTACGGCATTAACAATAGCCTCCTGGCTGGAGGCTAGTAATTCATCCTCTAATGATAAGCCTGGTAAGTCTGGCTCGAGGTCTAGCTTTCTGGGCTTCTCCTCCTTGTCCGACATCCCTGGACGTGACCCTTGAATCGGTGATACGAACGCTATACTTCAAAAGATGAGAAATTTATAATGCGCAGGTTTTTTTACAAAAACACAAAATAAAACACGAAACTAAACCAGTGTTAAAATTATTTAAGTTTATTAAAAACACTCTCAGACCGCGGGAGCCCCGCACTGCACATACTCGAAAAGTACACAAGCACCGATGTCTTGAGAATGAACTCAATAAATTTAAAAAACCGGAAAAAAATAAAATTTTCAAAATTTAAGAATTTTTAAAATAAAAAAAAAAATCCTTAAAATTTAAAAAAATTTTATGTTGTTTGTCAGTGTGATTACTTACTTACTTGGGTGGCCATAACAACCCGTTACCGAGTTACGGCCAACCTCAAAAGCTCTCTCCAGGCGCCTCTGCTTCGCGCGCGCCTTCTCCAATCAGTCACACCAAGCGTGGATAGGGTTTCCTCGGCTTGGTCTTTCCATCGGAGGCATGGTCTTCCTCTTCGTCGTCCCTAGCGGCTTCCGCATCAAACACCTTTTTCGCCGGAGCTTCTTCGTCCATACGCACAACATGTCCCAGCCAGCGCAGCCGTTGGATAGTGGTGCGCTTGACTATGTCAATGTCAGCGTAGAGCTCGTACAGTTCGTGGTTCATTCGAATACGGTAGTCGTCGCCGACGTGAACTGGACCGAAGATTTTGCGAAGAATTTTTCTCTCAAACACCCCAAGAGTGGCTGCATCAGTCTGCGACACAACCCATACTTCTGCGCCGTAAAGTGGCATGGATAAGATGAGCGTCTTGTAGAGTGTCAGTTTTGTCAGGCGAGAGAGGTCTCTACTACTCAATTGCTTACTGAGACCATAGTAACACCTATTGGCAAGAGTTAGTCTTCGCTTTATCTCCAGGCTGACATCGTTTTGAGTGTTCACGGCGGTGCCAAGATAGGTGAATTCCTTGACAACTTCGAAAGTATAGTTGTTCGCAGTAACATAGGATCCAATACGCCGCGTCTCCCTGTTTGTGAACAGCATATACTTTGTTTTGCCCTCGTTCACCGTCAAACCCACCTTCGCTGACTCTTTTTCGATAGCAGAGAACGCAGCAGTAACATCTCGCTTACAACGTCCAATGATATCAATATCATCGGCATATGCAAGGAGCTGGAGCTGTGTAGAAAATAGTGCCATTACGATGTACACTGGCTCTTCGCAACACCCTTCCATCACAAATTTGAAGAGGTTGCAGGATAGTGGATCGCCCTGTCTGAAACCTCGTTCGGTATCAAATGGTTCGGAGAGGTCCCTTCCTACTCTGACGGAGCTGGCTGTGTTGCTCAACATCATTCTGCAAAGCCGCACTAGCTTCGCAGGTATACCGAACTCAGACATGGTGGCATACAGGTAATCTCGTATCGGGCTATCGAAAGCAGCTTTAAAATCGATAAAGAGATGATGGGTATCGATCTGTTTTTCGTGGGTTTTTTCCAGGATTTGACGTAGTGTGAAGATCTGGTCTATGGTGGACTTACCAGGTCTAAAGCCGCACTGATAAGGCCCAATCAGTGTGTTGGCAAACGGCTAAAGTCTTTCACACAGTACAGTCGACAGGACCTTGTAAGAGATGGCAAGAAGACTGATTCCCCAGTAGTTAGCGCAGATTGTCGGGTCACCTTTCTTCAGTACAGGACAAAGGACACTGAGATTTCAATCGTCGGGCATGCTTTCTACTAGCCATATTTTGCAGATGAGTTGATGCATGCACCTTATCAGCTCATCGCCGCCAGTCAGCAGGCAGGCCATCGGCACCAGCTGCTTTGTTGTTCTTAAGTCGTTGGAGCACAACTCGTACTGCGTCATGGTGGTGGTACCATCATCTTCGTTGATTGGTGGCATCGGGTCAATTTCTCCAAAGGCGGGATTGGCGGAGTCGTCGCCAGCAAGCAGCTTGAAAAAGTGTTCCCTCCATAATCTCAGTATACCCTGCGTATCCGTAACCAGATTTCCATGTTCATCTTTACAGGTAGATGCTCCGGGCTTGAAACCTTGGGTCAGACGCTTGACTTGATGGTAAAATTCTCGAGCATCATTCCTGCCCGTAACACTTCGAGTTTCTCACGCTCGTGCCTTTCCTGCTCTCGTTTCTTGCGTCTGAAAAGGCGCCTCTCTTCCTTTCTCTGTTCGCGGTAGTTTTCGTGCACGGCTCGCGTTGCGGCTGACTGCAGGGTTCTTTTGTAGGCGGCGTTTTTCACTGCAGTAGCTTCGCGACACTCCTGGTCATACCATTGATTTCACGGAAGTGGGCGTCGGAAACCAATGACTTCCTTAGCGGCAGAGCGCATGGAGCGGGATATATGCGCCCAAAGTCCACCGGCATCATCGGGTAGAGAGTCAGGTTGAAGGAGGAGTTCTGAGAGGCGAGCGGAATAGGCTTCGGCCTTCCGATGTGATTGCAGCCTAGCGACGTCCAGCTTTCGTTTCGTACCAGAGCGTACATACTTTGCATTGCACAGCCGCATGCGTATCTTGGCTACAACAAGATAATGATCGGAGTCAATATTGACTCCCCAGAACGTACGAACATCTAGCACGCTGGAAGCATGCCTTCCGTCGATCACAACATGATCGATTTGGTTGCGTGTTTTCTCATCAGGGGACAGCCAGGTGGCCTTGTGGATATCGAGATGTTGAAATCTGGTGCTACTTACTACCATATTTCGCGCCGCGGCGAAGTCGATCAGCCGTAGACCGTTGTTTGAGGTGGTCTCGTGAAGGCTGAACTGACCGACAGTGGGACCAAATATACCTTCTCTTCCGACCTTTCCGTTGAAATCCCCGAGTACAATTTTAACGTTCCTGGATGGCTGTGATGTCAGCCTTAATTTTTCCGAGGGCATCCGCCAATTCGGTAGAGGCACCTTCCCTATTGAGGGTCCGGATATTCCAGGTGCATATCCTTAAATCATAGTGCTTTTTTCGCTTGCAGTGGTCGTCAACGTTGAGAGGTTCTGTATCCGAGGCTTCTTTAGTCTTGATTGGAGTGTTTTTTTTTTACGTGGCGGGTACCAAACCCTACGCACAACCCAGTTTACTTCCAGGGAGGACACGCTGCAGTCAGTGCGATTAGCGACAATAAAACTCACACTAGAATTCTATTGCTGCTCACACCACCACTCGAAAGAAAGAAAGAAATAATGCCGCAGACTTCCCACACACATAAAAGAAAGAAAAAAATTAACAAGTTGGAAGACAAGAAAAAAAAAAAAGAAACTTCACGGCCAACAGTCCGTCTGCTGTAGAGTCTCAATACGTCGCTAATTTTTTCTGTCCTCCTTGCAATTAATGCCAGTTTTCCAATTGCGTGAATGAGCTACTGTGCACTGAAAATTTAAACACTTTGTGGTCTGCAGCAACAAATTTTTAAAACTCAAAATTTATTGCTGCCCAAAACTAATGCTCCGAAAAGTTTGGTTAGCTTTGACTACGATAGTCACTGAGCAGTTTGCAGGAAAAAATCTTAACCGAAAAATTTGTAGCTGCGAATTGTACTCACGCGGAAAAGAATTCACACAATAGATTCAAACTCAAGAAAAAATTTCACTACCACTAGACCGACTGTTGGTGGAGTCTCGACAAAATTTTTTCTAAGAAGTTGGGTTAGATTTTTATGGAAATTCGCACTGAAATTTTTCACCAAAAAAATCGTACCACTTACTTGGAATTCACTGGATTTTTTTTTTTGTGGATGAGTTGGAGAACGAAAGTTAACACTTTTTATAATTTTTAAAATGCAAAAAACCGAACTAAAACACTTTATAATAAACTAAAGAAAATCCGCACAGAAAAACGAACTGTCAGTTGACAGTGTTGCCGATCACCCTTAGTATGATATAATAAATGCCTTATATTTAGACGCTTTACTTACTTGCTAGACTTAGCCGATATTTATTGGAAATGGGTCGTGAAAAACATGGTTGCCAAGCTTAAGGGATGTTTTTAAAAAATTGAGAAAATCAGGCCAAAAAATTCGAGATATGGTCAGTATAATGAAGTGCTCTAAGGACAGGATTTGCAATGCTCTGAATTCAGTTGCAAAAAGAGAGCAGACGAAGAAATCCAAGATTTCACCAACTTCGACGAACGTTTTGGATCATTTTCGTGCATAAATTCCCATTGAAGAGGCATTTCCTCTTCTGCATAAGGCAATATTGTAGAACTAAGTATGTTTAAGAAATCTGCAGCAAATATTTTGTCTTTTATCCAAACAATTTGCCCAATTGGAGCCGCCGAAAAGGAACCCCCTTATAATTATAGACTCACCACCGTGCTTAACAGTGTATCTCGAATCGAAATCCGCATTTGGGGGCCGCCTAACTAAGATTTTCCCGTCAGAACCAAACAAATTAATTTTGGTTTCGTTGGACCAAAGTACAAAATCTTCAAAACCAATATTAATTTGTAAAAAATAAACGTGTATAAAGTTTCTTTCGTTAAACCAGTTAATCTGAATTTATTTTCACAATTTACTTCAAAGTTATATTTTTACAAATGGAGATGTCTGCTCCTGTATCTATAAAAAATGTCAGTTTTCGTTTACTTTGAACACATGACAGTGTGACATAAAATACCTTATAATTTGAAATAAAAAGTTATAAAAAGTTCTTTTAAATTTGTAAAGAAATTGGAAAAAAAATTTAATTAAAAATTTTCAAAATATCACATGAAATATATTGTCTGCTTCACATGCCGTCAAAAAATTTTCACAACAAAATTAGAATAACAATCACACCAATTTTAAATATTTTTAATAGTTTTGTTCTCATTAAAAAAAAAGCGCGTGACTAAAAAATTTTGGATTTATTTTATGCTTGAAAAGGACATGCAGTTATAAATTTTCATATACAAGATATAAGGCCAAAGTTTCTAAAAATTGAAATAGGTACATACTAAATAAATAAGTTGGAGAAATATGGAAAATATATGCGCACATGTAAACTAAAGTTTTTATACGCGATTTAAGCTTTGATCCTAAAATTTGTAGGTCATTTATATTCTGTTTTGTTCTGATTACACTATTTCGGAACATAGGAAAACAAAAAGTTACTGCACTTTGATGACAATTGGAAATATTTTATAAAAACAGCAAATGCCACTATTTGAAACAAAATCAGAGCACTGCAATCTCCTCTTACTGTAGTGTTAACAAGAAAACTAAGAATAGGAATATGTTGTAGAAATCGGAGAGCTTTGAGGTTTAATGCAATTTCAAAAATTTTCAGGAAACTGTGCCTTAATTTTCCTTGAGATTTCTTATTAACTGTATTGTTGAAATATGGATATCCAATAATTTTTCTCAAAATGCACTTAGAATTTAACCTAAGATTTAATTAATTGTTTTAAAACTATTTCACTCTTCTTATGCCTTTTTTTAAAACCACTAAAAGCACAAAATGGTCACCAATTTTTTCGTTTTGCAAAACTCTAATTAATCTTAAGAAATTTTGTTTTCTTTTATTTTGCCTTTAACCAATTTTTAAGACAAACTTTTGAAGGTTAAATTTATGACTTTTTTTAATATGCAATTTTGCACTTGAATAAAATGCAAACGTACCTTTGTGGTGAATTTTACACCGCCAAAAATCGAAAAAAGAAAGCTTAGAGCGTTGGGATTTCAATCGCTTGGAATTCTTCTTCTGTGGACTTTATATCGAATTCGTATTCGATTTGACAATGTTAATGTGATGTAACTTGCAGAACTGTAGATTCGGTAGTAGTAGATAGATGGGTGAATGCTTTGATGCTGGGAATCTGAAGAGTGCAGCATAGTACCCAAAAACTAGACGAAATTTGTGTGAAGATTGTAAAGTCCGAGCAAGCTTACAATTTTTAAAGAACGAAATAAAAAATTATTAAGTGATAAAATAAATGGATTTTTATTTTATCCAGTGAAAATTTGGCTAACAGTACAATTTGCTGGTTGGACTTAGAATAATTTCAATTTAGTCTCGTAACATACGAAGTAGCTCTAAATATCCAAACAACTATGAAAATTAACAAAATGAATTCTTAAACGGATAATTGATACATTAATAAAATACTTTCAAATACTTACTAACTATAGTTACTAGACTACAAGTATATTTGACTTAATCACCGGTAACCGTTGTTAAGGATATTGTACGCTCTTTGGCGTACAAATTTACATATACACATAACCACACTGTATAGTATGTATATATGTCAGTACAAACATCTTTTCTAAGTCTAAAGCTATGAAAATCAGGCCCATACTTACCCAAGGGCTAGGAGGGGCTTTGGCCCCATACACTTTTTTTATAGTTCATACTGGGCTTACAGTTTATTTTTTCTTAGACAGTAACAATAAATAACTTTCTAAAATAACTGTACTTGGCGACCTTTTTAGTACATTGAATCTTTTCAAAGCCATGTCTAAAATTATTCAATAAAATTGTTTGTTTGCCTTTTATTAAAAATGCTCCAATTTGTTGGAATTTCAGTGAGCTTTGATTCAAAGAAAAAATTATTAATTTCGGGCAAGATTTGCGCTCTCCAGCAATCTTTGAACCAATTTCTTGGAACTTAACTTTAAATAATTAAACATGAAAACTATTTTCAAAACTCGAGCCCCAACGATTTGTTAGCATTGCAGTTGGCTTTTATTCAAAAAATAAATTATTCATTTCCGGCAAGATTTGCACTCTCTAACATTTTTTGAACCCAACAATATTTGAAAAAAAAAATTTGTTTAGGCCTTAAACGTAAAATAATAAAAAACAGAATATTTTGTTTCAAAATTCAGGGTCCGCTGATTTATTGCATTAGAAAATAAAATTGTTAATTTTCGACAAAATTTTACTTAGTACATACTTAGCAATTTTAAAACCAAAAATTATTTAATTTTTTTTTTTTTTTGCCCGTTTCAAAAAAAAATATTTTGTTTTCCATATTCGGGCTCCGAGGAGTTGTTAGAATTTTAGTTAGCTTTAATCAAAAAAAATGGTAGTTTTTGACAAGATGTGCGCTTTCTAACTATTTTTTAACTAAAAAATGTATTTTTCGGAACTTAAAATAAAAAAAAATTTAACTTTTTTTAAAAATTCGGACTACGATGATTTATTGGCATTTTAGTTAGTTTTATTTTAAAAAAATTGTTTATTTTTGGCAATATTTGCGCTCTCTAGCAATTTTTGATACAAAATTTGGGACCACTGTGGACCGTCTTAGTTTTTTTTTCTTCCATTTTTTTCAACTTGTTTGATTGTTCATTCTTTGTACGAATTCCATCTATGTATTCTTTGGCAATTTGGAGCTCAATTTCACTTTATAATTGGATGCCCAAATCGGCCAATGGCCGTAGCTTTTCTAAATCCATTTCATTAGCTATATCGATAGCTGTGAGAGTGGCATCTTTTGTAGAATGGTGATTTCAGCATGATGGCCGTTTCGCTTCGCTTACCCAATGTTTCTCCAACAAAAGACTTCTTCAGCATTTTTGACTGGCGCCTATTTCGAATTGGACGACTTGAGGCGTGAGCTGATTCTGAGGGCTTTCCAACATATCTGTCGTTTGAGAATAGTATCTATCGAAACTCTTTTGTGATCTCATTTTTTCAATCATCGCTTAAACAGCTCTAATGAGTGGCATAGAATCTTTGTTTTCAATCGCTGAGCCTTACATCGTCATTATTAAATACCCCAATGCGCATCATAATACAAAATCGCATTTCCCCTGATTCTAAGGCCGTTGGTTTTACTCTTCGCAAAATAAGAACACATTCCAATAACCGACAAAACCGGGAGTCAAGTTTTTTAGTATATATTTATATGCCGACTACTGAATATTTGGTTGAGAAAAAAAAAAATTTCAAAAAATACGTTAAGTATAGTAAAATTTGTTTGGCCCCCCACGCAAAGTCGGGTAGGTACGAGCCTGATATAAATCCTATCAGAAATTCACCTTTTGTAGTGATTTGAAAAAATGATATGTGTAAAAAAACAATTTTTGAGGCCTGGTATTAAGTATAAAAAATTTTGTAATTTTTTTAGCCAAAATATTTGAAAGAACTAAGTCTTCATTTTTTTTAGCAAATTTCATTTCTTTATTAAGCCTTTGGAGTACATTTCCTTAAAGACTAGAATCACAATTGTTTATAATAATAATTTATTAATTAAAAATAAGCTTATACATAAAATCAAAATATATTAAGATTAAATACTAACTTTTTAAAAGACATCGAAAATTCAAATTCATTTATGGATGACAATCTATTGAATAATGAGAGAGCTCTTAATATAGGCTCATTCTGAGCATAATTAGTTTTATGTTTTTTTATGAGGAACAAATCAAAATGACGCAAGTGTCTAGGTGGGATATAAAAATCAATTAATTGAAGTAACTCCGGACATTCAATATTACTATTAACTATGTCATAAATAAATATTAAGGACATAACCTTCCGCCTCGACTCAAGGGTATTTATGCCCAAAAGCAGGCAACGTTAATTATATGTTGGCCTTGAATCACCAAAATTCAAAGAACGTAATGCAAATCTAAATATAGTTTTCTGAATTCGTTCAATTCTAGCACAATGTTTTGCATAAAACGGATTCCAAACAAAAGAGGCATATTCCAATCTAAAGGCTCTTAATGGTATGTGGATCCTTAAAATCAGAGCTGTGTCTACGAACAAAAGCCATCATTGCATAAGCTTTAGTGATGAGAAAATTCAAATGCTCAATAAATTTAAACTTAGCATCGAAAACTACGCCCAAGTCTTTTATAAGATTGACTGATTTAAGAAGTTTACCCTGAATTGAGAAACAACAATCGAGTACATATATTATTTGATTTTGCAAATGTGCAATATTTCCCAATACTTAAAGGTAACTCTTAAGTATACTCCAGTTACTCACATTAGACAAGTCACGTTGTAAGGATTCAACATCACCTACATTCCGTATACGACTGAATAATTTTTTATAATCTGCGTAAAAATTTTGAGCTCTGAAAGCATCTATGAATATCATTCATGAACAAAATAAAGAACAGAGGTCCAACGATACTACCCTGAGGTACTCCAGACGACACTACAAAACTATAAGACTTGGTGTTATTAACAAGTACAACACACAGTCTATTACTCAGATAGGACCTAATTCAATCCAAAAATGAACCATGAAATCCAATTTTAGCTAGTTTAGCAATTTAGCACTATGCTTAACCTTATCAAAGGCCCTTGCGAAATCAGCACAGAGCACATCCTCTTGATCGGATCGACCAGCTCTGGGCAAATATGACACTTAATTAAAAAGTAAAGCTTATCTTTTATAATGCTTTCGAATAATTTAGAGACAATTTTTAATTTAGAAATGGGACGATAATTCGCGACATTATTTTTAAGCCCATTTTTGAAAATAGGGGTAATACATGCAACCTTCCAGGGCTCAATAAAAGTTCCGGAGTTTAAAGATTTATTGAAAATCAGACACAATGGCTTACATAAAGCCTGAGCACATTTTAATAATACTATAGAGGATAATCCATCGACATCCACTTTAGCAGAAATCTTCAACTTTCCTAATGCGTTAAAAACGTCTGTTTCACTCAAAGTAATAGAACCAACATCCACGAAAGAATTGATGTTTTACAGGATAGAGGGCTCATACCATTGAGTATCTTCAGCATAATTTGATTTAAAATAGTCGGCAAATAAATTAACTGTATCTGCAATTGTACACGAACTGATATTATTGAAAAACATAGAAGTTTAATGAAAGATCCACTCATTTTTGATTGTACGAAATTCCAAAACGATTCCGGATTCAAATCGATATTGGTTTCGTTTTTAAAATAAACTGCTTGTATAAAAACTTATTCAAAAAGTTGAATTCTCTCACGTAATGCACATATGTATTTCTCCTTATACTCTAAGTTTCCAGTGGATTTAAAAAGTTTTAGAAATTTATTGCGCATATTTTTGAATTTTTTAAGGCCAGAATTATACCATGGAAGCTTATATATCTTATGAGGGAGAGTTGGAATATGGTCATGACGATTTACGACACATTTAATTTAAACAAATCAAAACAAGTTGCGGCATTTTTACCATTAAATAAATTTTTCCAATTGATATCATTTATATTATTATTTAGAAATTCAAAATCACATAATTTAAAGTTAAATACATGCTTAGCAGACTGAGGCTCAATAAATACATAAAATTCTATATCGAGAACAATTGGAACATGGTGTATATTAGATAGTGAAATTAGGCAAAAACATTCGGACAAATTGTATTTAATATTATAAGAAATAAAAAATTAAATCCAAAATTTTTCCAAGAGCATTAAGTATTTTGTTAAATTGAACTAATTCAATACTTAAGCTATCAATAAGGTCTATTTCATGAGGATGATTGATATTTGTTGGCGTCAACTCATCGGCGAGGTGAGTCCACATTATTTTGTTCAAATTAAAATTCCACAATACACAAATCTGACTTTTAGGGTCCAACGATTAATGTAACGATAAAATGTTATTAACATGTGTATCGTAAATTTCATCAGTACTATTTGGCGGGATATACGAGGCATAAATATATAAAGAGCCTGATGAGCTAGAAATGGAGACACTTAATTGATCGTACAAACTGTCCATATTCTGAAGGATGCAAGCTGTTGTACAGAAAAAACGTTTGCTGGCAATTAGAACACCACCTCCTCGACTACAACCTGTTTTTATAGCGCCACGATCCTTTCTGTATACTTGATATATATTTGTATCAAAGAATTCTCCATCGAAAAATTCATCATTAAGCCAGGTTTCAACAAATACGATGACATCAAAATCTCCAGCCTCGGTATAATCATAAATAGAATTGGATTTAGTTCTTATCCCAGACATTTTTGGAAATAAATCCGAAATCGTTAATCCGAATGTTAGGCTGAGCGGATGAATTATTAATAAGATTTGCTACGTTATTGCATTCTTTAATTGTAGTTACAAGTGTATAGGAGATTTTTCCATTTTTTGAAAAAACTTAAAATCTTTCACCAGAACAGCAACCGGCCAAAGGGCTGGATCAACAATATATTTGTAGATGACGGCTCTACGGCACTCCCAGTTTAAAATTCAATCTTTTTAGTTTTTCCTGCTGGGCATCTTATTTAACGAGTTTATAACAAGAGAGATCTTGTTTAGTTATATTAGTATGTCTAATTATATATTCAACAATATTAGTCTCAGTAACTGAGGGCAATAACAGCAAGCTCTGCATTAGAATTCATCCCAACAACAATTTCACGCTTAGGTTTTTTGTTTCTAACTACAGTCCATGGAAATTTCGCAGCCTCAGTAGCAGCCGAAACAACATGCAATAGCAAGGTGGCGAATTAATAGACGAAGATTAAGCAAGAGCAACATCAAGAGAACCCTTCTCAGCACGTAAGGGAAAATTAACAGCAGAATTTGCATTAGCAGCAGTACCAGCATAAGGCAAAGCATTAGAAGAAGTAGAATTAGAAGGAGAGCGTTAATCAGCAGAGACATCATCAACAGTAGCAGCAGTGACAGCATCAGTAGCATCGCCGAATGCATCAGAGTTCTGCTTATCAGAAAGTGCATTAGGTGTCGTTTGCAAAAGAAACGTCGTAGTGGACATTAAGATGGCGGTCGATGAACACGCAGATGTCGAGCTCAAATTCGGCACAGCAACATTCAGCCTCTCTTGCAATACAAATTTGCTCTTATTTTTATTTGAATTTTTAGCAAGGAGAGACGATTGACCAATTATTAACTTCACTAATGAAATTGTTCCGAAAAAGTTTTACATCTTCAGTAAGAAGAGAGATCTTTGCTGCATAAATTAGACTGCAAAGAATGCAACTCAGTTTGTAAGTCGTCATTTTTTTATCGTTTTCTAGAGAATTTATCATGGTGAGCGCCCGTGCATTTTCGGCTCTAAGAGAAACGATCTCATCAAACACAATTTCTCGGTAATTGGAGTTTTTCTGATTTGATAAAACACATGTATTATGTTTTTGTACACGTTCGGCGTTAGTTAACGACAACAAAGAAACCGAGTTATCCCGAATTTATGGAGATGCGAGAGGTGGGGGCGAACGTATATAATTTCGGCGCGCTGCCACGCACTTTTTACATAGAAAATAATTATTCAATTTTTGCAAGTATTCCAAGTCCTCTGGCAAAATATCGACACAGTCTAAATGAAACAGTTCATTACACTTGCCACACTGGGTTGATGGCTGACCACGGTTAACTTTCTGACCACAGAGGCAAAGCATTGTTAATTAAAACTATGTTAAAGTTTTTTATATAACAAAATATTTGACTCATCATAAACACGTCCCCACCTTTTGAATTTGAGAATTTTTCTCCCATCGAAAAAAATTATACAGAATTCGTTTTTTCAGCCCCTCTATCTTTTTAGACCTTAAGACCTTTGTATGTATATCATTTTTTAAATAACTGCACTCTTGGTTTTTTGACTTTTGTGAACATTTTTTGAAACGAAATATCTCAAAAATATAAAGAATAAAAAACTTAGGATAATTTATGTTAAAAAATGCTTCAATTTGATTAAAAACCAAAATGAACAACTTGAAATAAATTATTTAAACATTATTTTTTTAGTTTGTGTTTTAGAACAGATCATAATTTAATAACTATTTGTAATGAGCCTCCTTTTCAGTACTGTAAGTGCAAAAAACACAAAAAAAAAAAAAAAAATACAGCTCAAAATGCATAAAAAAGAAAAAAATGGGCAACCAGCAGTTTATACTAGTTTCAATGACCGCTACGTCATATCATCAGTAAGCTTTGTTAGCCGACGTTTAGAAATCTACAAGCATCCTATATTTTAATTTCTTGCGTTGACCAGTTAAGAATCATCAGAATTTTTTTCTCTCGATGAAGTTCCTTTCTCTTTGCCCAAAAGCAAAGACAATAAAACAAGTGAAATAACAATAGACGGAAAATGCAAAAAATTATGCTCAAAATCTTCCACCAAAAATAAATAAAGTAAAAAACAAAATTTCTCCTAAAACACAAAAGCAACAGAATAAAATAGCGCCAAAATCTTTGCAAAAAGAACAAAACAAACAGCCATCTAATATGAGTCATCAAAACAAACCTCCACTCAAAGTTCTCCCAACTAACGAAACAGAAAAAGTAAATATACAAACTCAGTTACAACATTTTCACGCACAAAATTCACAAACGCTTCAAACTCCTACATTACTACAGAATCTACAAACTGAGATACAACATCTACACACACCACAACAACATCCTCAAACACATCAAACTCCAACATTACAGCAAAATCCACAAATTGACACACAGCTCCAACAGCATAAACTCCCACTACAGTGCGAGCAATTAAACATAGAAAAATACCAATAAGAAAACGAGTTTGAGCAACAACCAGAATCTTCAACTAACTTTACAAACACGCAAGTTCAACTGAACATTAAAGCAAAATTAGAGCTTGTTTATAATGAGATTATCTCATCAAAAACTATGTTTGCTTCTGTAGTGTCTCAAATTGATACTCTTCAAAAAGAAAAAAGAGAGTTAACAAATTATGTCTCTGAGCTTAAAAAAAAAGTAAGCTATTTGAAAAAACAAAACAGAGATAAGTGCATTGTTGGCGTTCCTAATGTTAATAATGATAATGCACTTGAATCTGCAATGAAAGTTTTTTCAGATGGCTTAGGTATTAATGTAAAAGAGGAGCAAATTGATAAATGTTATGTACGTACTTACAAAAAAAATGTTACGGACATGGACCCTTCTAACGTGCAACTAATATTCTATGTGTCAATTTTGTTTCATATATAACAAAAAATAAGGTGTTTAAAAAAAGTATGTAAACAGAAAAAACTAACGTTAAAGCTTTTTGATGTTAATATGAATAAAGGTATTTATATAAACCAGGGACCCAAAATAACTATTATTTTCTTTTTTCAGATTGAAAAAGTTGCCCAATTTTAATAATTATTTTTAAAAATTGGTTTATAACTATTATGAATAAGAGATATTTTATTAGTTGTCAATAACTATTATTTTTCAATGGATTTTTTTTACGTTGAGTCATAACTATTATGCATAAGAGATATTTTATTAGTTGTCAATAACTATTATTTTTCAATGGATTTTTTTTACGTTGAGTCATAACTATTATGCATAAGAGATATTTTATTAGTTGTCAATAACTATTAATTTGGAAAAAATATTTTTTTACGCTGTTTTGAAAAAAGTGTTCAACAGATTTTCATTTTTGTGAATCTTTTTGCACCAATCGATGGGGAGGTGGTTTTTATGACATCACCAGAGGTGGTCATAAAAACTTTGCTTCAATCAATGAAAAGAGGTCTAAAAAGGATATTGGCCATCACTAGAAGTGGTACCGATCCTTAAAAGTGCAATATTTAGGTCCATTTTCAAATTTTTTTTTGCAAAAAATCGATGGAAAGAGGTTGACAATGGGCTTCGGCCATCACCAGAGTTGGTCCCAACTAAAAAAGTGGTCGATTTTAGTCTATTTTGAAAAAAAAATTTTGTACCAATCGTTGGAAAGAGGTCGAAGTCGAAAAAAAGTACCAGAAAGTGCCCAATTTTGGTCCATTTTCGAAATTTTGTTTGCAACAATCTTTGGAAAGAGGTCGAAGTCGAAAAAAAAGGTCCCAAAACGTGCCCGATTTTGGTCCATTTTCGTAATTTTGTTTGCACCAATCTTTGGAAAGAGGCCGAAAATAGATTTTGGTCATCATCAAAGGTGGTTCCGAGTCCCAAAATGTGCCCGATTTTGGTCCATTTTCGAAAAAAATTTTTTTTCAACTATCATTGATGTCGGTTATTTTCGAAATGCCGTGCGTTGTTATCTGCTCTTATGTTCGCGTGTGTTGATTGTATTTTCAATTCTATATACCTGCACGCTTTTTTACGCTCTTTTTGTGTCTGCTCGTTCGTTATTTTACGCTCTTTGACCGCCTGCTCGATCTCCAAGCAAACTTTTACACAGCGCCTCTAGTGGTCTATAGCAAAAGTTTTATGATAAAAATGCTTTTATACAGCGTTTCTAGTAATTTCTGCAAGGAGTTTGCTGGAGAGTAAGTTTTTTTTACAGTGCCATAAGTTTATTTAATTGCGATCTAAAAGAAATTCAATTTTATAACCGCCTGCTCGTTCTCCAAGCAAACTTTTACACAGCGCCTCTATTGGTCTATAGCAAAAGTTTTATGATAAAAAAGCTTTTATACAGCGTTTCTAGTAATTTCTGCAAGGAGTTTGCTGGAGAATTAGTTTTTTTACAGTGCCATAAGTTTATTTAATTGCGATCTAAAAGAAATTCAATTTTATAATTTTTTTTTTATTTTTTAAACTCTTAACTCATTTATTGATGAAAATATATGAACATAAACAACATTCTGCTTTATAAGAATAAAAATAAAATTCAATATTTTTCCTCAGAACTTAAAAAATAGTACAAAAAACGAAAAGCAATAAATGTATTAGTTTTTGTCTCTATTCGGAGACGTTTTGGTTCAATTTTACAAATAAAATTTTTTCAAGTATTTCTTTGCCTAAGTTACAACGCTGGTCATCGAGTATGATACGCAATGCTGAAAACGCTCTTTCAACAGTGACTTGCGTGGCTGGCACGGCGTGAACTGTTAGGGCCAATTTCCTTAAATAAGGTAGTGCAACCTTTACGTCTTCTCAATATTGAACAAGATCCATGTCAACATCGGCTCGAGGTGCCTTGTATTTTTGAATTTCGGTATACGCAGCAGCTATATCTCGACACATTTCGCCTTCAATTTCATCATCAGAGGATGTATCTACTTCCAGTTGTCTCAAAGAATCTTTAAGCAAAGCTGAAGTGCTTTGAGTTGGTTCCTCATTAATGAAGAAACTTTGTGAAAAACTTGAAGTAGAGGGATTATCACTCAAATATGCAAGAGACATTGGTCTAGAACTGTCATTACGCTAAAAATGAGAGTGATGGCTAAAACTACTGTTTTTTGTTACTATTATAAATTATAGTTCAAACCTGTTGAAGGGTTATTGTTTTGCACACAAGTTTTTTAAGGTGCAGTCTAGCGCTTTCTTTCTGTGCCAAGGAAAGTGTTCGACGAAATCTGGGGTCTAAAATGAGTGCGGCATTTAATACATCGTTGCTTATTAACTTTTGCTCTCTTTGTTCAATACAACTGTAAAAAATGTTGGCCATTTCACAATTTTTAGCTTTAATGATTATTTTTAAAGAAAGCCACGCCTTGTAGAAATCGCCAAGTAAAAGTTGCTCCTTTTGAAGAAATGTTGTTGCATATGAAATGTTGTTTCATATGCAGGTCTCAAAGTTGATACCACCTCTTCTATGTTTTCCCATTCTTTATTTTCTAAAGGGTCTTTAAGCTGCTCTAAGCAAATAGACTTAAATTTTAACAGTGACTCCAACATAATAAATGTTGAGCTCCACCTTGTTGGCACATCGAGCTGAGGCTTCCCCAAGTTCAGCATTTGTAAAGTATGCCTATAAAAACAAAAATTGAGAAAACTTGCGTATTATTTTTTGGCGAAACATAAGGAGTAAAATGTAACTTTTTTCTGCCCTCTAAATAAAATAGAGAAACTTCGTAATATATTCTTACCAGAACCTTGGAGTCCTTAATGTTTTAACAACTTCACGAGCTCGGCCAATCGTGTCATTGCTGATTGCTTCAATGAAATCCTTAACTGCGAGTTGCCATGTTGCCATTAAATCTACGGCTTTCAACATGTTACGTCCGTTATCAGTGGTTATGGTATATATTTGAGTTGTGGATATTTTAAATTCATCGAGTACTTTTTGTAACTCTTCTTTCAAATTTTCTGCAGTTTGATTGCAGTGAATTTCATTCATTGATAGTGTGAACACTGCAAGCTTCTGTTTATCAATTATTTGAATGTTTATTCCCAAAACAGAACGATCATGACGTGTAGCAGAGTCCATCTTAACTGAAATCATTTTTCCTTTTGTTATTTTCATTATATAATCTTTTATTTGGGTTTGACGTTGGCTTAGCAGTTCGCAAATGTTTCTTGAATTTATTGAAGGCATATTTAACCCCTTGAAATATTGTTCAGTTAATGTCTTAAACGCAGCAGTATCAAAAAAGCTTAATGGCTGTGACTGCTTTGTCAGAAATTCTACACAAGCATTATTAATCTGTTTTTTTGAAATTTCAACAGAAAACTTCACTTTTCGCTCTGCATTGGATTCTGCACTTACTTCTCTTAAATTTTCTATTACTTTCTTATAAAGCTCAAAATGTGAAGAAGTCATGTGCCTTCTTAAATTTGTCAAGTTTTCTCCCAAAAATGTTGAAGAGCACAGCTTGCAAACACTTAACTTTAGATCACTATTGTGTACGAAAAACTCGCGAATTAAAATATTTCTTTTTCTTCCCATTCTCGTGGTTTCTTAAATGATAAAATTGAATTTCTTTTAGATCGCAATTAAATAAACTTATGGCACTGTAAAAAAACTAATTCTCCAGCAAACTCCTTGCAGAAATTACTAGAAACGCTGTATAAAAGCTTTTTTATCATAAAACTTTTGCTATAGACCAATAGAGGCGCTGTGTAAAAGTTTGCTTGGAGAACGAGCAGGCGGTTATAAAATTGAATTTCTTTTAGATCGCAATTAAATAAACTTATGGCACTGTAAAAAAACTAATTCTCCAGCAAACTCCTTGCAGAAATTACTAGAAACGCTGTATAAAAGCTTTTTTATCATAAAACTTTTGCTATAGACCAATAGAGGCGCTGTGTAAAAGTTTGCTTGGAGAACGAGCAGGCGGTTATAAAATTGAATTTCTTTTAGATCGCAATTAAATAAACTTATGGCACTGTAAAAAACTTACTCTCCAGCAAACTCCTTGCAGAAATTACTAGAAACGATGTATAAAAGCTTTTTTATCATAAAACTTTTGCTATAGACCACTAGAGGCGCTGTGTAAAAGTTTGCTTGGAGAACGAGCAGGTGGTCAAAGAGCGTAAAATAACGAACGAGCAGACACAAAAAGAGCGTAAAAAAGCGTGCAGGTATATAGAATTGAAAATACAATCAACACACGCGAACATAAGAGCAGATAACAACGCACGGCATTTCGAAAATAACCAAAATCAATGATTGGTGAAAAAAAAATTTTTCGAAAATGGACCAAAATCGGGCACATTTTGGGACTCGGAACCACCTTTGATGATGACCAAAATCTATTTTCGGCCTCTTTCCAAAGATTGGTGCAAACAAAATTTCAAAAATGGACCAAAATCAGGCACTTTTTGGTACCCTTTTTTTCGACTTCGACCTGTTTCCAAAGATTGTTGCAAACAAAATTACGAAAATGGACCAAAATCGGGCACGTTTTGGGACCTTTTTTTTCGACTTCGACCTCTTTCCAAAGATTGGTGCAAACAAAATTTCGAAAATGGACCAAAATCGGGCACTTTCTGGTACTTTTTTTCGACTTCGACCTCTTTCCAACTATTGGTACAAAATTTTTTTTTTAAAATAGACTAAAATCGACCACTTTTTTAGTTGAGACCAACTCTGGTGATGGCCGAAGCCCATTGTCAACCTCTTTCCATCGATTTTTTGCAAAAAAAAATTTGAAAATGGACCTAAATATTGCACTTTTAAGGATCGGTACCACTTCTAGTGATGGCCAATATCCTTTTTAGACCTCTTTTCATTGATTGAAGCAAAGTTTTTATGACCACCTCTGGTGATGTCATAAAAACCACCTCCCCATCGATTGGTGCAAAAAGATTCACAAAAATGAAAATCTGTTGAACACTTTTTTCAAAACAACGTAAAAAAATATTTTTTCCAAATTAATAGTTATTGACAACTAATAAAATATCTCTTATGCATAATAGTTATGACTCAACGTAAAAAAAATCCATTGAAAAATAATAGTTATTGACAACTAATAAAATATCTCTTATGCATAATAGTTATGACTCAACGTAAAAAAAATCCATTGAAAAATAATAGTTATTGACAACTAATAAAATATCTCTTATGCATAATAGTTATGACTCAACGTAAAAAAAATCCATTGAAAAATAATAGTTATTGTCAACTAATAAAATATCTCTTATGCATAATAGTTATGACTCAACGTAAATAAAATCCATTGAAAAATAATAGTTATTGACAACTAATAAAATATCTCTTATGCATAATAGTTATGACTCAACGTAAAAAAGAATCCATTGAAAAATAATAGTTATTGACAACTAATAAAATATCTCTTATTCATAATAGTTATAAACCAATTTTTTGACATAAATCTTATAGTAGTTATGTCCCTGATATAAACGAATGCATATCGTATACGACAAGAAAACTTTTTACAGCTGCTAAGAATTTTTATAAAGAAAAAAATTTAAATTCAAATATGTATGGGTACGAGGAGATAGTGTTTTGATGCGTAGAGAGGATGGTGAGAAATTACATGTAATAAACTCTTTTGAGGATTTAAATAAATTGCCTAAAAATAAACTCTTATCTAATTCCACAGCTAAAAACTAAAAAATGACAAGTGAACTTGAAAATTCTCAAAATTGTTTATTAAATAATCCTTTTCTAATTTGTCAAAACGTTGATTTTCATTCTTTTTGTGATAATCCAAGCAGTTTTTATGTTTTGGCAGCAGAACATTAGGAGTATGAGAAAAAACTTCGATAATTTTCTTGTACATGCAGACTCTTTTGTGAATAAGCCTGACCTTATCTTTTTGACAGAAAAATGGATTTATGATTTAGAGCGTCGCTTTTCGATATCCATGGCTATAATTTTTTTTTTGCAAATTGCAATAATCAGTACGCTGCTGGGGGTGTTGCGGCTTTTGCAAATAAAGATTTATACTGTGACTCTTTTAGGTATAACTTTTTGAGTTGTGATGTTCTAACTATAAAATGCATAATCTATGGCCAAGACTTTACATTTATATGTATTTATCGATTTCATGAAAATAATGCTCAGGATATCTTTCTTAATGATCTGAAAAGTTAAATAGAAATTAACAAATCTGACAACATAATTCGTATCCCGTTAATTCGAAAATCTCAATAATTCGTAACAAACTGTTGGTCCCTTGAAAAAATCGCTTTAATTCTAAAAATTCCATACATTTTGGTCCCCTCGATAATTCGTATTTTTTTTTGTGCAATAAAGTCTGTTTAACCTCTTATAAATCGTAATTGGATTTGACAACCTCTTATAATTCGTAATGCAAAGCAAAATTCTATGGAACTGCAGCTTGAAAAAAAAATATGAATCATAGTAGGCAACTAAGGCTACGTTCATCATTTATTTTTTTGATGGAATTTGTTTGTGATTTTTGTGGTCAGTTTTTTCGTTGCTTTACCAGAGGTGTGGAAAAAAATGTGTGGTGTGAAAATGTCAAACAAACGTACGAATAAGACTTTATATGTAAGTGTTCCAAAAGCAAAGTATCATTTCAGCCATTGCTTATGGAGCAAAAAAAAAAAAAATTTGTCGAAAAATCGAAACCTCGTTAAATCGAAAACCCCTGTAATTCGTAAAAAATTGCTGGTCCCTTGCGATTACGATTTATCGGGATTCCACTGTACTTACTTACTTACTTGGGTGGCCATAAAAACCCGTTACCGTGTTACGGTCGACCTCAAAAGCTCTCTCCAGGCGCCTCTGCTTCGCGCGCGCCTTCTCCAATCAGTCACACCAAGCGTGGATAGGGTTTCCTCGGCTTGGTCTTTCACATCGGAGGCATGGCTTTCCTCTTCGTCGTCGCCCAGCGACTTCCGCATCAAACACCTTTTTCGCCGGAGCTTCTTCGTCCATACGCACAACATGTCCCAGCCAGCGCAGAAGTTGGATAGTGATGCGCTTGACTATGTCAATGTCAGCGTAGAGCTCGTACAGTTCGTGGTTCATTCGAATACGGTAGTCGTCGCCGACGTGAATAGGACCGAAGATTTTGCGAAGAATTTTTCTCTCAAACACCCCAAGCGTGGCTGCATCAGTCTGCGACTCAACCCATGCTTCTGCGCCGTAAAGTAGCACGGGTAAGATGAGCGTCTTGTAGAGTGTCAGTTTTGTCGGGCGAGAGAGGTCTCTACTACTCAATTGCTTACTGAGACCATAGTAACACCTATTAGCAAGAGTTAGTCTTCGCTTTATCTCCAGGCTCTCACGGCGGTGCCAAAATAGGTGAATTCCTTGACAACTTCGAAAGTATAGCTGTTCGCAGTAACATAGGATCCAATACGCCGCGTCTCCCTGTTTGTGGACAGCATATACTTTGTTATATTAGGCGATATTAATCTAAATATACTGCAAGAGTCAAATTTTTCAGGTAACTATTTAATTTTGCTTGCATCTTACGGTTTTGAATCTTGCATACAACAGCCAACACGTATCTCTTCTGGTGCGTGCATTGATCATATTTTTGTTCATTGGAATTTCGCTTGTTATAAGTATAAATTGAGCTAGCAATGATCGTCCTTCACTCTTTGGGGCAATCGTAGTCATCTATTTTACAAAGCATCGTTGAGTCACGGTATATTTCAGCAAATAGCACGCGGTACTCGCTTTGACAATGCGTTAACAAGATCACCACAAAGACAAACAGACAAAGCCGCCCTCCCACCTCCATATTTGGAGTATGCTGACGAAGAATCTACAAAAAAAATTTTATTCGGATGAAAAGTTATAGTGAATGAGCAGTTATTCCCATATAATGGATTACCCAAAACTTTTCGTATAAGCCAGCAAAACATGGAATCAAAATATTTTTGTTGTGTAACACAGCCGATAGCTATTCTTTCTTTGGAGTGATTGATTTTTATAAACAATTATCTGAATGTCAACAGTCAATTTTTTACTTCACAACCGTCAGCTACGAGTTAGATGAATAAGTTTCATCGGTAGCCTTCGACATAACAAAGCTTACATTCCAAGAGAACTACGGCCAAGCCCCACAGAAGATATAGAAACTTCCCGATATGCATTCAACAAAAATGGAACTTTTTATCTATCGTAACCAAGAAGAAGAAAAGCGATTCTCCCTGTCAACTAGTTATGCATTATTTACGAGGGGAGTAAATGAAAAAGTGGAGATAAATGACCTTTACAACATAGCCAAAGGTGTGATGTAATGGACTAGATGATGTCTAATTACAGCACCTAATGTAAAACAAATAAATGGCCATAGAACATTTTATTTTCTTCAACATGCTGGACGTGGTTGCGTTGGGTGCATTTTGCTTCTATTCCAGTCTACATCCAAGCATCAAAAATTAACATCACTTGGCGTGGAGTTGGCAACGGAGAGCGGCCACTCATAAGCTAATAACACGATACACCTAAAGCCTATGACATATTTGTTGAAACTTTGTTGCGCCACACGCGTTTGTGTACAAAAATTATTAAGAAAAAGTGGTCTTACTTCAAAAGGTTAAAGCCTTGGATAACTACAGCGCTACTTAAAAGAATAAAGAAGAAAAATAAAATGTTCAAGCTACTAAAAAACCATCCAAATAAACTTAATCTAAATAGGAATATTTGTAACGAAATTCGTTCAGAAATCACAATCGCTAAAAATAGTATTTATATAAATGAATTCAGCAAAATTAAAGGGATTGGAAAGAAGGAATGGGGATTGGTTAATAATTTACTGAATAGAACCAATAAAAATGACAAATATCTGAAATAAACTTTAATGGTAAATTGATCTGTAATCCGGATGAAAAATCTGATATTTTCAATTGTTTTTTTGCAGATGCAGGTAAAAATGTAGTCTCTGATAATGGTATTTCACCTGAAAATTGTAATTGCTTATTGCAAGAGGAGGCCTACAGCTCAAGTTGGTTCTTTGAACCTGTAACATCTTTTGAGAAATTTAAAATTGTAATGTCGCTTAAAAATTCTTATGCTAGAACTGCAGATGGTTTTTCAAATATTTTTATAAAAAAAATTGCTCTGAATATTTCAGACGTCCAATGTCATCTTGTAAATTAAAGCGTTGAAGCTGGTATTTTTCCAAGCAGTCTTAAAAAAGCTGAAGTATTTCCCCTTTTTAAAAAGGAGACAAAACTATGTTAAATAACTACAGGCCCATTTCGTTGCTACCTGTGTTTTGAAAAATTTATGAAAAAGTGATGAAAAAGAGACTTCTGTACTTTTTTGACAAAACAAAATATCTTAGTTATTGTCAATCCGGGTTTCGTGAAGAACTATCAACGAAACATGCACTTTTAGAGTTCTGTTATAATATTTATAGTAGTCTCAATAGTAAAAAAATATCTGGAGCACTTTTTATTGACATAACGAAGACTTTCGACACCGTCGACCACAAGATAAGCTATACAAAGGTGGTGTTAGAGGATCTTCTCACAAATGGTTAACCTCATACCTAACAGAGAGGGTCCAGAGAGTTAAAATTTTGAATAACTATAGCTCATATACAAATATAGACATAGGCGTCCCTCAAGTCTCAGTGTTGGGTCCGATCCTTTTCTTAGTTTTTATTAACTCGATTTTTTCACTGAAATTAACTAGTAAAGTTCTAGCTTTCGCAGACGATATGGCTTGTACTTTTTCTTGTAATT
The DNA here is from genome assembly GCA_949775025.1 of Tricholauxania praeusta. Taxonomy (NCBI): domain Eukaryota; kingdom Metazoa; phylum Arthropoda; class Insecta; order Diptera; family Lauxaniidae; genus Tricholauxania; species Tricholauxania praeusta. The sequence goes on from OX459028.1 coordinate 107,111,070, forward strand.
CCGTACTCGGCCTTGTAGCTGATATCAATAATGATTTGTGCTCATTAAGACATTGGTTTGCCTACCATAAGCTGGTATTAAGTGAAAAAACTAAAATATTGATATTTAATGCAGCAGGAAATGATTTATACATTAATAATTTTATTTTTCATCACACACTTTGCGATTAGGGCTACCAGTAGCGGAATTCCCAAAAGCACAAATTAAAATTGTCGTTAAGTAACGACATCGTTAGTTAACAATTTTTTCGTTTGCGGTATCGAATGTCGTATTCCCAAAGTAATAGCTAACGACAAGCTTGTCGTTAATAATGCTAACGCAAACATCGTTAAAAAGTTTTGAAAACATGGCAGCATAGTCATTTGACAACCAAAAAATAAATAAAAAAATAAACTGCCGTAGAAAAATTGAATACTTTTGAATACAAATTTAACAAGGAGACCACCGTTGCATCATCGATTTGGCTCAAATATTCACGGGATATAAGAAAACCCATATACATATCTCCGTTTTTCAAAGTTTTCCCCTAGTTGTTTTCTACAAATAAAGTTTGCCTTCTTTCAACATGTAGAGTAGCATAGTGGGTAATGAGTTAGCGTATAATCATGGGGGTCATTAGTTCGAGTCACCGCTGAAGCAAATTTTTTTTAAACTTTTTTCTAAATTTTTTTTTTACTTTCAAAACTATGCACCTAACTTTTTTTTACACGATTTTGAAATATCACGGATCAGAAATAAGAAACACTTATACGATTTTTTGTTCTAAAACGAGTCTCAAAAAAGCATTTTTTAATTAAAATTTTTGCAGTGTTCTTAGCAAGAAAATACAATTGGGGGAATAACCGAATTTAATTTTAAGTTTATTTATTTTGTTGTACTTCAACTTGAGCATTTCGTTGATTAATACAGCGTGTTTTTTTTAGAGGTATAGAGCTTCGAATTGAAATAAAACACAAGAAATCGTTTTAATGTCCATCAATTTGGCTTTATTGGAAGGATAATTTTATGCCATTAATGTTTAAATATGATTTCGGGCATGTGGCCGCCGCGGCTGGCTCGAATAAAGCCAATTCTACAGGTCCAATTTTGAACCACTTTTTCGAGCATATGGGGCCGTATGTCGGCAATAACGCCACGAATGTTGGCTTCCAAGTCCCCTAACGTTTCTGGTTTGTTGGCGTAGACGAGCGACTTTACATATACCCAAAGAAAATAATCCAATGGTGTCAAATCACACGATCTTGGTGGCCAATTGACAGGTCCATTCCGCGAAATTATGCGCTCATCGAATGTTTCCTTCAATAAATTGATTGTGACGTGCGCTGTGTGGCATGTAGCGCCGTCTTGTTGGAACCACAACTCATCCACATTCATGCCATCCAATTCGGGAACAAAATAGTCGGTTATCATGGCTCTATACCGGTCTCCATTAACGGTAACTGACTCTCCAGCATTATTTCGGAAGAAGTATGGCCCAATGACTCCACCAGCCCAAACAGTCAGTTTTTGTGGATGTAATGGCGTCTCAAGGGTCTCATGTGGATTCTCTTCACTCCAAATGCGGCAATTTTGCTTGTTGACGTAGCCATTCAACCAAAAATGAGCCTCATCACTGAACAAAATTTTGCGATGAAAATCAGCATCGAGATCAATCTCATTTTCGGCCCATACACCAAAATCACGACGCATTGCATTGTCTCGCGGCTTTAATTCTTGCACAAGCTGGATCTTGTAAGGTCGCAAGCCAAGATCTTTGCGCAAAATCTTCCATAAAGCTGATGGACAAAGCTCCAATTGCTGTGCACGGTGGCGAATCGATTCATTCGGGTCCTCTTCAACATTTTGCTCTACAGCGGCAATTGTTTCTTCGGTGCGCACTGTTCGACGTCTCTGCGGATGCGTATTATCACATAGAGTAAACGTAGTGCGAAAACGACCCATGGTTAACCGAATTAATTGCTCTGATGGACGATTATGTCGACCATAATATGGACGGAGCTTGCGGTAAACTTCGCGAACTGAACCATTACTTTCGAAAAAAATTTGCACGATTTGCAAGCGTTGTTCTTTTGTCAACCTGTTCATGATGAAATGGCAAACCAAACTGAACATAAATGACATTAGAGTTGCCAGATTTGACCATAAAATGCCAGTTTTATCTCTATTCGAAAAACAAACCTCTAAAAAAAACACACAGTACATACCCGTGATTCTTTTGACTGCGATAGCTTAATAAATTACGCTTCTAATGAATTGCTCCAAATACCGGTATCTTAGTTCAAACATATAAAGAATCTCCTAAGAGTTTCCTCTATCTCAATTTTATAGGTATTTCAACAAATTGACATAAACAAAATATCAATGATTTCGAATCGCATTTTTTTGAGATACACCCTTTTCGCTTCTAACTGCAGTAATATTATTATTAAAATGAAAAACTTAATATAACAAGATTTTTTTGATCGCAAACTCAAATCGATTGCAAATATTTTATTCGAAGTTTCGTCAATTTACTTAAGTATATTAAATAGTTAAAGGCAAAAAGCCATTTGACAATAAAGGCTCGGTAAAATTGTTCAATAACTCATAGTTAATGATATATATTCGTTTTAAAATATAACATTTTAATTTATTTATATGGCTTCTTTTGTTTTGCTTCCTATTCTGCCCTAAGAAGCGAAAAGGAGTATCTCAAAATAATACAGGGTGTTTTTTTAGAGGTATAGACCTTCGAATTGAAATAAAACACAAGAAAATCGTTTTAATGTCCATCAATTTGGCTTTATTGGAAGGATAATTTTATGCCATTAATGTTTAAATATGATTTCGGGCATGTGGCCGCCGCGGCTGGCTCGAATAAAGCCAATTCTACAGGTCCAATTTTGAACCACTTTTTCGAGCATATGGGGCCGTATGTCGGCAATAACGCCACGAATGACCATAAAATGCCAGTTTTATCTCTATTCGAAAAACAAACCTCTAAAAAAAACACCCTATATTTATTTTGTGTTAAGTGTTCACTTCGCAGGATGTAATAAATAAATCGCACCTACCGTGTTTGTTCCTAGGTTTTGTTTTTTATTGATTTGTTGGAGACGCCTCCACATATTTTATTTTTACGACGTGTTCAAAAGTGGTATTTATTTTATTTACATAAAATGGATGTGGACAGCGAAAATTTTGAGTTTCCTGCGATTCCTGATGAATCGAACCACATTGAAAAATCTAAAAAATTACTAACAAGTGCTTTGGTTTATTTAGAGACGTTATGTATGGAAAATGATATTATATCTCAAGAAAAACCAACGACCATTTCGACTGAAGCAACGCTCATTGCCAAAGAAATATATCATTTAATCATAAATATAATGAGCGAAAAACAGATAATTTTAAGTGAAGAGTTATTGCATCACCTACATGTACAGTTAAAGTTATATCACCAATATGTACGCCATTGGTACAGCCTTGTGATGTCTATTTCTACAGGCAGGTAAATAATTTTATAAAAAGAATTCATTTCAAAAAAAGTAAAATCACTTTGGTGAGTGTGAGTGGTAATTATTGACTTTAATTTAGAACAAACTACTTACCATTTTAAAGTGGATATACTGAAAAAATGAACATACTAAAAAAATTATAAGCTATTAACATTTTTTGGAAAAATAACGTGTTTTTTAGAATGTATTGGTCAAAATATCTAAAAAAATTTTGTTTAAGCCTTTGATTTAAAATAATAAAAACCGAACATTTTGTTTCAAAATTCAGGGTCCGATGATTTGCTGGCAGTTAAGTTAGCTCTCATTTAGAAAAGGAAATCGTTTTTTTTTTCAGTCCCTAGCAATTTTTAGAACCAAAATAATATTTAAAAACAAATTTTCCGGTCGTTTCCAAAAAACAGTATTTAGTGTTCCATATTCGGGCTCCAAGAATTTTTTAGAATCTTAATAAGCGATAGTTAAAAGAAAAAATTGTTCATTGTGACAAGCTTTGCGCTCTCTAGCGATTTTTGAACCAAAAAACACGATTTGGCACCACTGTGCGCTGCAAGCACCTGAAACAAGATGCTTCTGACAATTTTGTGCGTTATTACACTGCTTGAACTTCTTACTTGATTTTTGGCCGGTAATGCTGAAATTATTTTTTTTTAATCAGCTACCAATTGACTCTATTAAATAATGGATCAAGTCGGGCGTCAAGCGGAACAGTTTGCGAAACTTGCATTACTTTAAATCAAAAAGGCTATCGACATGACGCAGCCCACTCTGCTGCATTGCCCCGCAAGGCAATCTCATCGCCAAAAGTGGATAAGTCCATTGCTAGAAATTGCATTGCCATTTTTTTTATGTGTATATAATGAACACAATTTATAATTTTATTATTATCATTGCTTTAATTACAGTTAAAAACTTTTTTTCACAACTAACGACACCAAATTAAACGTCTTTAACTTAACTACAAATGTTGTTCAGTAACGATAAGGAACTGTCAAATTTAACGACAAGTTTGACTAACCTAGTTTTTGAGAATGCCATTTAACGACAATGTTGTTATGAGCAGTTAACGATAACAACAATCGTCGTTAACAAGTTTGGGAATTCCGCTACAGATGGCATACTTTAGTAGCAAATCTGCTACTTTTGCAAGGCTTTGCTACTTTTCACTTGAAATGCATTACTTTTGGATGGTTTTGCTACTTTCGATGTTTGCATTGTAAAATATAAGTTATGTAAAATATTGTTTTAATTTTGCTGGGGTTTTTCGTAAGAAACTGGGACCTTTTTTTTTTGGCAGGTCATCTGGTAGTCCTATTTGCGATAAATTTCTACTTGGTAATAATGATTGCAACTCATCAACTAAAATTGTTTCTTGTGTTAACTCTAAGCAATGTTCTGGCAAATGTTTTCGTATTGATTGCGTAAAAACTTTCAAATATCTTGGCATTTTATTAGATTGGAAATTAAGCTGGATAGATCATTCCAATGCACTAAAATCTTATGCGCTGGCTGTTGTAAGGCAAATATATATTTTGAAGCAATTTTGCTCAATTAAACTGCTTACGTGTCTGTAATATGGCCTTTTTCATTCTAAGATAGAATATGGTATAGTTTGTTGGGGTGGTACACACAAAAACAAAATTAACCCATTACTGATTACTCAGAAGCACATTGTGCGCATTATTTGTAAAAGTAATCGTAGAGAAAGCAGCTTGGTGTTATTTAGAAACCTAAAAATATTACCCCTCAAACATTTATACTTTTATAAAGTTTTGAAAGCATTTTTTAATAATAGTGCGAACTAACAACCAAAACCTAACAGTAATACCATCACATTCAGCCTAACTTTATTTTAATTTCCATGCAGCAGTAGCTCCGAGAGTTTTTAGTAGTCTTCCAGATAGTATTAGATGCCTCCGTAATTCTAATGTTTTCCTCGACAGGATTAGGTCTTGGCTTTTTACCAATGGCTAAAACGAAGTTATTTCATTTCTTTCTGTTCAAAGCTAACTTCTTGTAAATACGTTTGCATTCTAAACGTACATAATATCTAACTTAATAACAAAAAAAAAAAAAATATTAACAAAGTAAATAAAAAAAAAAAAATAATGAATATAATATTTACATACTTTTTTTCTCTCTCTCTTTTTGAACTTATATAAATTCAATTCAAATCAATATAACTAAAATTTTTAATTTGCGAATTTTGATTTGACCCGACAATCCAATTCAATTAATTATAGATGTGTTTTTAAGTATTTATAGTTCAATCTGTGTTCGCCTCTAGTTTTCCTAAACTATAGAATATAGATATTATTAAATGATTGTATTGATATACATATGTTATTGTTTTAATGAATGAAATATGTATATCATTTAATAATAAAAAACCTCTATAATAAAAAAAATAAACATAGTGCGCCAAAGACTCTACATTTTTTTCTCCTTTATATGCAATTGTTCTGGTTACCTTTTTGATATCATACATTTATTGACGTGCGCTCCGTTGAAAGCTTATTAGGCGATACGAACGAAATTGCAAAAAAAAAAGCAAAGTGAGCAGCTATTTAAAAAATGACCAATGTACGTATATCCTTGCATATTTAATTAAACCCTTATTTTTAAAAAATGTATAAATCCTTCATTGTTGAGAACCACATTCAAAAAAACGGCTCAATCAATGATGGTAGTTTGTTTTGTGCCTGGCACCTTATAATTCACTACAAATAGCTATTTTCAGTCACCCCATTCTTCAAAATTATATTAAAAAATTGCCTTTTAAAACACTTTTATCTTTATTTCTTTTTAGGTTCGGGGGTTTGTCGGATGTCATAAAATGTTAGAACGTGACATATATTTATTAGTTTGTCTCGCATTTAACCACTGGCATACGGGCATGGAGGATCCCCTCCAGTATCCTCAGTGTGTTTTGGCAATACACAGTTCAAAGCGTCTTTTAGTAGAGCAAATAAATCCCCCAGCGCACATCCTTGCAGATGCAATTATTAGTCTGACTCTAACAAAAGGTCAACGGCATGAAGGAAGAGAAGGAATGACTGCCTATTATCTTACGAAAGTATACCATAATAAATATTTTAAATATTTTTTAAATATATAATCAAAAAATATTTTTAAGGGATGGGCAGGTCTTGTTGTAATGGTTGAAAATAGACACGAAAACAAATGGATTCATGTAAAATGTGATTGCCAAGAAAGTTATAACGTTGTCTCCACTCGTGGTGAACTAAAAACAGTCGATTCGGTACCACCTTTGCAGAGGTAAATATTTCTATTTTTGTTTGCTTACAAATATGTATAAGTAACTTTTTTGTTTTATTTCGTATCAAGTAAGTTGCATACATAAGTTTTTATGATTACATTATATAAAATTGGTTAGCCGACGGGGCCATATCAAGTCCCAGGAAATTGACCTGATAAATTGGACACTTGAATGAATCGCTTTATTTTGTCGATCTGAATTAGTTTTGCCTTGCCCCGGATGCTGCCTGTTAGTGCTTTTAACGTTGTTCTTACCTCTTAGACAATTTCAAATATTAATGTTAAGTTCTTTTGAGAAAGGGGGGAACAGTGTGGTCGTACACTTTTCTGCAGAAATGTAAGCTGCAGTTCGAGAAAAATCAATAGCTAGGTAAATATTTAGTCTGTATTTTACAATTGCCACCTTGAGTTGCGAAACCCTTCTTCAAATTTTAACAGAACTTAAATTTTCTTTTAAATCTCTTAACATATACATATGGGGCACATGTGCACCGTTGTTTTTTGCGAATATCTTTTTAAATAAGAACAGTCCATGTATTAAGCGAATTTAATCATATCACATCACATATTATTTATGTGGTATCATCCCCTGACCTCAAAAATCAACTTTTAAACATCTCTGGTTACGTTTTCGAGACATCGACTGATATTTTTAAGATATTTTATCGAAATTACCCTCAAATGAATGGAAATTACTTTGTGGCGAGTCAAAACAGAAAATAATTTATAATTGTGTAAAGACATAAATCCTGCATGATTTATGCCATACATATTTTTTTATTATTATATTATTTGAAGTTGGAATTATTATGTTTTCATATGAATTATTATTACATAGATTATAAATAAAATATAACGTAAGATAAAAATAGTTATAAGTACTTAGATTAAGGCAAAATTGGAACAAAGTGGCACCACTAAACCAACAGAGCGACAACTGGTGGCAATCAACCGCAGATCTGCAGGACAGCCAACTGTGCAAATGCAAACATCGCATGACACGCAAATCCACAAGGTGATGGATAAAGAAGAAGCAGGCATAGCAACAGGTCACTATAAATACGAGTGCAGACAAGAAATCGTTCTCTTTGCGGTAGTTGACGTCGACAAGTACACATCGATCCTTTTGGCAGTGAACATCAACGGGTACACATCTTTGAGGCAGTGAACATCAATGTTACACAACTATTCTTTTGGCAGTGAATAACAACGAGGATATATCTTTTGTTTGCGACTGTGGACAGCGACGAGTGCACATCGGTAAGAACTTTCATGAACCATTCCCTAATCTTTAATAATTCCTAACCTTGAATAGTTTTCTGTTATTTCGTCATACCTTTCGGAGTTTCAACTTCTGGTGACGAAATAGAGAAGACTCATAGATTTTTCTAGTGCGTCACGACGTAACAGAATAATCTTCCCAACTTTCCTAATCCTTAATAGTTTACTTTTATTTCGCCATATCTTTCGGAGTTCGAACTTCTGGTGACGAAATAGAGAAGACTTGTAGATTCCTCTAGTACGTCACGACGTAACAGAGAAATCCTCCTTTCTCCTAAATTCTACCTAACCTCCAACACCGGTGTGCAACCTCCGCTACTATCACAACAGCAGCGTACAGTTTGTCCCAGCGACGATTCGTAACGGTAAAACCCGCATTGTCACACAGCAACAGAGTGCAGTTTTACCCAGCCAAGCCACACCGAAGTAAAATCTATAGCCACCACCACAGCAGCAGCGTACAGTTTCGCTCCAGCAATAAACCAACGGTAAAACTCGCATCGTCACACAGCAACAGAGTGCAGTTTTACCCAGCCAAGCCCCACCGAAGTAAAATCTATAGCCACCACCATAGCAGCTGTTATTTTCCAGTGTAAGAAGTAAGCTAAGACTAAAAAAAAAACTAAATTAAATTAAGCATTACGAAATAAATGCCAACAAAGTTGAATCAACAACGTAAAGTAATTTATTGTAAAGGACCACGACAACCGCTGAGCCTAGCCCAGCTATAAACCGAAGAACCGGGTCTTTACAATTGGCGCCCAACGTGGGGCCTCGCAAAAATAAATAAATCAGCAGTGTGCGAGGCCATATATACATAGTTCTACATCTGTAGAAAAGTCAACGCAAAAACAAGGAGATATCAAAAGGGTGCAAGGTACAGCAAAAAAAAAAAAAAATAATAAATAAAAAAAAAAAAATATAATAAATAAAACAAAAAAAAAAATACAACACTGACATGGTTAAAACCAAGTGGATATGGTCCTTGCGAAGGGAGGATTTGCTGGCTTATTTGGAGGAGTTTCAACTTGAAACCGATGGTACAGTCGAAGAATTACGACGACGGTTGGCTGGATTTGCGTCCCAAGAAAGCCTTAGTCAAGAGGAAGAAAAGCACTTGGGGACCTTAGAATTGAAACACACGAAAGCTCCATCACCAAAGCCAGACGCCAAGGCCACAACTTCTACGATTACTCTGCCACCATCAGTAGGACACATGCCAGAACAATTATTGCAGACAGTGCAACAAGACGCAGCGCAGCAAACAGGAGCGACTTATACATCAAGCGACAGCACGGCACAGATGTTTGAACCAAATCCGAGAGGTTACATTGCGCAAGAAAGCATGGCCTACCCAATGGTTATAGACCAGGTGAGAAAATGGTCTTTTAAGTACGACGGGGGTAGAGACCCTCTTGGGTTCCTCGAAAGGGTTGAGGAATTAGCGGAGGCGTATGGTCTCAACAAAGACTTATTGCCCAGAACTATGCCCGAGATTTTAAAGGACACAGCCCTACTGTGGTTCCGTAACAACAACCGCCAGCGGCAGAGCTGGGCCACGTTTTGTAAAGATTTTTTCCGTTTCTTCCTGCCAAACAGATACTTCGAAGAGCTGGAGGATGACATCCGCCAACGCAAGCAGCAAGCTGGAGAGCCATTTAAGGATTTCTTGGTGGCACTACAAAACATGATGAGGCATGCGGATTACACAGACGAACAAAGCTAGAACGGGTTTTTCGAAACACTCTAAGTGAAACCCGACTACATATCCGACGCAAGGATTTTTTGACACTGAACGAGCTGCTCACCCTCGTCGAAGAGTTGGAAGATATTCAGGCGGAACAAAATAGTTGAAGGCAAAGGATATCCGGGCGACCAGCAGAAGGCGCTGGAATAACTAGCACACCATCCAGGCCAAGAAACACAGCACCAGCAAGAACTGCGATGGAGAGAAACTGTATGGTAAGCGAGGAAAACGAGGGCTTTCTAGATCCCAGCAGAGTTTGCCGGCGTTGTGGTCAAGAGGGACATTTTGCCCGTGAATGCCGAAATACAAGGGTATACTTTTGCTGGACATGCGGCCGCCGGGGAAGAAAGACCATCGAATGCTGTGCGGGAAACGGATCGGAGCATCGTCAACAACGAGGACTGACGGTGACTCTAACGTCGAATACGCCTCGTACCCAATAGATTTCCTTTTTTACGAAAATAGCCACATATGGGCCAAGGTTGCTATCGGTGGAGTTTTGGCCACGGCCACCATCGATACAGGGGCGACACGTAGCTTGATGAGTGAGAGCGCGGAAGCAGACATAAAGCCAGAGGGTACAATAATACCAGTATCGAAAACTATAAGAATGGCAAATGGAACACCACAAATGGTGACCGAGGAATTGGTGGTCAACGTAAAGTTGGGTAACACCGCCTGCAAAGTATCGTTTCTGATAATGCCTAATATTGTTGACGACATCATCCTTGGAATGGATTTCTAGGTCTGGCTCAACATTTTGCTGTGGCGGTCGTGAACTACGGATGCAGGTAGAAGAAACAGCTGACATTCCAAAATCAACGAGCCCCGTGAAAAGTAGGACGGTGAGGACAGATCTTGTAACGGAACTAGTACCCAGCAGACCGGAAGAAGGCAGTGAGAAGGATAAAATTTCTGAGTTCCTTCAACGAGAACTACCGGCGTTCGAGCACATGAAGGGCGTATCAAACGTAACCAGTCATCAAATCACGATGCGTGATGAGAGGCCTATTAAGCAGCGGTACTTTCCACGTAATCCAGCAATGCAAGCCATTATCAATAGGGAGATCGACGAGCTGCTCAACCACGGATGTATAGAACCCTCCACCAGTCCCCATAGTGCACCAATTGTTCTCGTCAAGAAGAAAAACGGAACATGGCTGTTGTACATTCTAATATTTAAGTTATATGGTACACCCTATGTGCTACTTTACTCAGTAAGTTAAGCTCTCACTTGTATGAATAAGATGAATAAAGTGAGTCATATCAGAGACATGAACTAAAACACAACATGGTGTCAGATGTGCTTAAAATCTATTAAGAAAGTTTAGTGTGCAAATAAAAAGTAAAAAGTTGACTTCGTCTCTTTGTCAGTGTCGGTAGTGTTCTTAAGTGTATTGTGATTTTGTTATTATTATTTTCTAATATTTGCTAGTTAATAATTAATAAATTTTGTGTTTAATTCAGTGTCGTTTCTTAAAAAATTGCATGATTATATTAATAATTTTGTGTTTTGTTTATTTTGCGTAACACATAAACATACATTTATGTTAATATTAACTTACTTTCTGCAAGCAAAATAAATCAGTGTAAGCAGTGCAACAGTTTTGTTTTTGATTCGCTTTTGTGCTTTGTTCGTATACAAAGCTAGACTTTAAACTCTGTTGTGTTTGTTGTTGCTGCTTAGCGGGTGAATTTTTTGCTTGATTTTTAACCCTTTTTGCACTGCTTTAAAAACATTTTAAATTGCTTTCTTTTTTTTTTTTTTTTTTTTTAAGATTTCAAGATGGATTATTTTTCCTCTGAAAATTTGTTAGCTTGCTCTCTAAGAGATCAGTGCAAAAGCCAAAATATATTGAATTCTATGTTTTCCTGTTCAGGTCCCTGTGAACAGGTGTTTCATGCCTCTTGTGTAAACTTAGCAAAATCTATTACTGATTTATTATGCTCTGTCCATTCGGGCCTGCAATGGTACTGTCCATCTTGCAGACCCCTTTCCCCGTCGTTCTTTTACGAAAAAATTAAGAAATTTGGGGAAAATCTTAACAATCTGAATAATAATTTCAGAGATATTCTTAACTATTATCCCCAAATTGAAAAAAGCCTTAATGAGGCTACTTCACCGGATGTTAGTTTGCAAAACAAAACTATTACCGAGGCTACTATGGTTTTTGCTTCCACTCCTTCGATCTCCACTTTACCTAAACAAGCTATTTCCTTAAAAAAGAAAAGAAAGTCTAATAAGAAATTAAATAAGAAATTAAATAAGAAATTAAATAAAAATCTGGGTAATGTGGGGAGGGTGGGCGGTGCGGCCGTCAGTCGTGACAAAACTCCCGTGGATTGCTCTCTAAATACCTCTTCACCCACTCCCAATTTTCCCGCTATAATCTCTAGTAGCAATCTTCCATCTCCTTCCTCCACTATAAATAATCCTCTGTCAATTTTGGCTAATCCGCGGGTGGATGTTGCGATTGATAGCTCTGTGCCATCGGTTTCCCTGCAGGCATTACCAAGGTTAAAATCGATTTTTATTTCACGACTTCATTCCAACACTACCTCTGACAGCGTTAAAAATTTTATCAGACAAAATCAAATTATTCCTGCCGACGCCTTCGTTTCTTGCAGGAAACTCGGTAATAAACCAACTCATGCGTCTTTTAAAATAACAGTGGCATCTTCTCATGTTTCTGCCATTCTTAAATCTAAAGCATGGGTGGATAATATCTATATTTCAGAATTTAAATCGAAAAAAAATGATAAAACTGCACGTTCCAATTCAAAAAACTGAAACGGCTATCCCTTTACTATCAAAATGTAAGGGGTTTGCGTTCCAAAACGCAAGATATCTTTTTATCAACTCAGAATTTCTCTGAGGATATTATCGTGTTTACCGAAACTTGGTTAAACAACAGCTTTCTCAATATGGAACTTTTTGATAATAGTTTCCATGTTTTTAGAAGAGACAGACACTTGGAAGATCTTTCTTCTGTTGGTGGAGGCGTCTTAATAGCTATAAAAAATCATTTAACCAGTTCATTAGTTGAAATTTCCTGTGCATCTAATATTGAACTGTTATGTGTTAAGGTTACACAATGTAACTCTAATTTATACATTCTTAACACTTATGTTCCTCCAAATAGTAGCGCAGATGTCTACGAATGTCTTTCGATGGCCGTAGAATATATTATTAATGAACTAGACACTAATGACGACATTTTGTTGTTAGGTGACTTTAATTTGCCTGACCTAAAATGGACTCCTTCGGACGATGGTACATATTTTTATGCATCTTGTCCAAAAACTCGACAACAACAAATTTTTGTTGACGAAATACTTTCAAATTTACAACAAGTAAGTTGTATAACTAACTGCCATGGACGACAACTTGACTTAGTCTTGGCTACAAATAGTAGCAATGTTGTTGTAAGAAATGCTATCTATGCTCTGTCTACGGTAGATTCCTATCATCCACCTTTGAGTATTGTGTACCAATCTGACAATGAAAATTTGACTAATGCATGTTCATCCATTAATATTTACGAATTCAATTTTAAGAAAGCTGACTTTTTAAAATTGAATGAAAATTTAAGAAATAAATTAGATGACTTACTCATTTTTTTTAATAACAATACATTTGATGATTGCATTAAATTTTTCTATGGTGAACTTTTTTCTGCCATAGCATTGTCGGTTCCATATACAAGGAGGTACGTTAATAATTCCTCGTACCCCTGGTATACAAAGGATTTGAAAAAAATTCGCAATGGCCGTAATAGGGCATGGAATAAATACGTTTGTAGCCAGGACCGTAATGACCTTGTTGCTTATCAGCGACTGTTTCTTGAATTTAAAGATATGTCAGCTTTGGTTTATTCTGAATATTTGAATAAAATTAGGCTGAATATTCTTCATGACCCCAAGAATTTTTGGGGTTTTATTAATTCTAAAAAAAAATCTGACGGGTTTCCATCTGAGTTTAAAACAGTTGATGGGCTCACTAGCGACCCACAAGTTATAGCCGGGTTGTTTGCTAATTTGTTTAATGAATCGTTTTCTACGGATTTATTTAGCCCTGAAATCAACTATTTTGAATATATGGATAACGACCCTTTAGTTTCGGTTAATGAGATATCTTTCTCTCTTGACCTCATAGAGAAATATATTTCATCTGTTGATGATGACTTCAGCTCCGGGCCGGATGGTATTCCTGCGACAGTTTTAGTAAACTGCAGCTCTATGCTGAGTCAGCCCCTCAGTTTTTTATTTAATAGATCAATTAGAGAAAGCTATTTTCCTAAATTTTGGAAAAATGCATACATTAGCCCCATTTTCAAGAAAGGGTGTAAGAATGATGTTTCAAACTACAGGCCCGTGGCTAAGTTATCATCAATACCGAAAATTTTTGAACATATTATATACGATCAGGTTAAGGTGTGCTGTGGTGAAGTCATAACAACTCGTCAGCATGGTTTTGTTAATGGCAGATCTACAGTTTCTAACCTCCTTGATTTCACTTCTTTTGCATTAAGCTCTTTAGACTCTGGTGGGCAAGTTGACTGCATCTACACTGACTTCAGTAAAGCATTTGACAAATTACCACATAATTTGATTTTGTTTAAGTTAAAGAAACTTGGATTTCCCTTAAGTTTTATCAGCTGGATTGAATCTTATTTATCTGATCGCTCGTATCAAATAAAATTTAGGAGAGTGTTTTCCTCCCCATTTAGCGCGACATCAGGTGTTCCACAAGGAAGCCACCTGGGGCCGCTCCTGTTCATTTTAGCAATTAATGACGTTACACATGTTATTAAAAACTCCCATCTGTTAGTATATGCAGATGACATGAAAATTTACAGGAACGTAAAGGGGGTTGGTGACACTATTCCACTTCAGTCTGACTTGAAATCCTTTGAAGTTTGGTGTTCTAAGAATAACTTACATCTTAATCCTGATAAATGCCAAGCTATGATTTTTACCAGGAAGAAAACTATTGTGGAATTTGATTATAAATTAAAAGATAAAAATATTTGTCGTGTCGATGTAGTCAAAGACCTAGGTATACATTTTGATACTAAGTTGACTTTTAATGAGCATATTAATCAAATTTGTAAAAAATCCTCATCTCTGCTTGGCTTTATTAAGAGGTGGGCAAAAGAATTTAATAGCCCTTTAGTAACGGTGACTTTATATAATACAATAGTGCGCCCTCACTTAGAGTACGCTAGCCAAGTATGGTCACCATTTTATAATGTTCATATAAATAGAATTGAAAGAATTCAAAAAAATTTTATTCGTTTTGCTCTCAATGGCTTAAATTGGATTGACCCTTTAAGCCTTCCTCCTTATGAGGATCGTTTAAAGTTATTACATATGCAGTCTTTGAGCTCGCGTAGAAATATTGCGGATATACTTTATCTGCATCAACTTGTAACTGGGTCTCTTGCTGCACCAGAGCTTCTTAACTATATACATTTTAATAGTAATCGGAGGAGTACTCGTAACTCTTATCAGTTATTTTATCAACCGGTTAGTAGAACTAATTATATGGCTACAGCTCCTTTTAATCGCATGACAACTCTTATTAATAATTGCGAAGTTTATAACATTAGCTTGTCAAAAGGTCAACTCAAGCTTAGACTGAAAACTAACTGTAGCTAAATTTGTAGCTTAATGGTGGTGTGAATTTTTTTTGTTTGTGTTGTCCGAGCCCCACAGCATGCTGGGTAAATTTTTTCTAACATTTATGCCTTGGACCACGTAAATTTATACATATAATTATTTTAATATCTATATGTCTATTTTTACATGGTGTGAGTGGGTATGTTGAGAAAGTGCGATAAAGCTAAGAAAAAATTATAAAATAAATAACAAATTAATGTGCATGATAATTTTTTCTATTCCATTTTTTATTGAATAAGCTTTTTACTTGGTATAAAGCTTTAATGCTAAATAGCTAAGAAGGCTATAATAGCTGTAGTAGCTAAACTCTATTATTATTATTATTATTAAAATTTAAAAAAAAAAAAAAAAAATAATAATATTTTTTTTTAAATAAATTAAGCTAATTTTAATATGAAAGAAAACGATACAACAAAAAGTGAAATAGCGCAGTCCAAGCAGTCATTTGCAGTTGCTGCAACAGTGTCACCACTTAACCTCAAATTAACAAATCTTGCCTTAGGATGGAAAAATTGGAAAACCCAATTTAAAATATATATGAGAGCATCCAACCTGGAAGAGCAGTCGGACAAAAGAAGAGTAGCATTACTGTTGCACCACCTAGGACCGGACTCATTGCGAATTTTTGAGTCATTTGATGAAGATATTGACGAAATCAAATATGAAGATTTGTTGAAAAAACTAGATGCCTTTTTTGTGCCGAAAGTCAATATAGCCATGGAGCGCCATACATTTTTCTCACGTATGCAAGGTGGAGATGAAAAATTGGATGAATATGTAACTAGCCTAAAAAACTTAAGCCTGACATGTGAATTTGGAAATCTCCGTGAGGAACTCGTTCGTGATATTTTTGTATGTGGATTATCGTTTCACATGGCCCATATAAAAGAAAGATTGCTAAGCGAAGGCAGCATCACATTGGACAAAGCATTCACTATTGCTAAAAATATTGAGGTGGCCAAAGAAAACGCAATTCAACTCCAAAATTCAAGTGAGACCGCAGTCAGTTATGTCGGTGCTGTACAGAAATTTGTTCATAGATCACCAACAACAACATCATACATAAAACCACAGTTTCAAGGTCAACATGCAAGAGCATGTTACAACAATTATGCAAAAAATGTGGGCAAGTGCATAGAAACAAATGTCCAGCAGTCGGAGTTATATGTCATATTTGCCGAAGGCAAAATCATTTCGCAAAAATGTGCTTTTTTAAATCGCAACAACAACAATATTTGCCCCAACAGCAACTGTCAAAGAAATTTGTTGGAGGCTTGAATAAAAAAGATGAAGAGGAAGCCGATCTCTTTGTTGGTAGTCTTGTTAAATATGAAAATTTTGGTACGTTCGTCAAAACTCAAGAAGCCGAAGAAGTCGTCGTTACAGCAGAAAAATTAGTCGAAGTAAAGGAGCTTGTCGTTGCGTCAATCACTCAACATGCAGAATCGTCTTACATACATAAAATGAGAGCAGAAGAAGCTGAAAATAGTATAAATGCCAAAACAACAGACTCTAAGTCGTCTGAGTGGAGTATTGAGGTAATATTTAGCAACAACAAAAATATTAGGTTACAAATCGACACGGGAGCACAGGCAAACATTTTGTCATATGAAACAGCTTGTTTGCTACAGCTTCAGAGTTTGAATAATACAAAAACAAATATTTTAACATTTAGCGGAGAAAAATTGCCAATACTGGGAAAAATCAACTTAGATTTCGCTTTTAAAAATAAAAACTATTCAGCTACATTTTATATTTTAAAAATTAAATGCAAAGACTTGATTGGTTTAGACCTCGCTATCAAAATGAATTTAGTAAAGAAGGTACATTCAATTAATTTTGGCAAAACATATTCAGAAATTTTTGAGGGCTTAGGCCATTTGCAAAATAAATGTAGTTTGAAATTAAAAGATAATGTCATGCCAGTCGTCGACGCACCGAGGAGAATTCCTTTCAGTTTACATCAGGAACTAAAGAATGAATTTGAAAGAATGATAAATTTAGAAGTAATTACACGTGTCGATGAACCGACTGAATGGGTTAGTTCTATTGTTCTTATTAAGAAACCAAATGGCAGGCTTAGATTATGCTTAGATCCTAGAAATTTAAACAAAGCAATTCTTAGACCTCATTTTCCATTTTCAAATATTGATGATTGTAAGGTTAAACTGAGTGGCTCTAAATTTTTTAGTTCTCTTGATGCAAATTGTGGATTTTGGATGATACCTTTAGATGAAAATTCCTCAAAATTATGCACATTTAATACACCATTTGGTCGCTTTCGGTTTTTAAGGTTACCTTTCGGCATTAATGCGGCTCCAGAAATTTTTCATGCGGAAATGGTTAAATTATTTGGAGACATTAAAGGATTGATAATTTACATAGATGATTTTTTAATTCATGCGTCAACATTAGAAGAACATAATGAAATTTTAAGTAAAGTCCTAGAAAGAGCAAAAAATGTCGGTCTAAAATTTAATAAAGAAAAGTCGAAATTCCATTTGCAAGAAATTAAGTTTATTGGTCATATTTTTAACAAAGATGGTGTTAAGCCTGATAGCGAAAAAGTTAAGTCAATCTTAGAAATTCCCAATCCCTCTGCAGTACCAGACTTTCAACGTTTTTTAGGAATGGTCAATTACTTAGGCTCTTTTATAAATAACTTGTCATCAAAAAATAAACATTTACGAGAACTATTAAAAAAAGATGTTGAGTGGCATTGGAGTACAGTTCATGAAAAAGAACTTGAAAATCTTAAGCAAGAGTTAACCAAAACACCAGTTCTAACGTATTTTGACCCAAACAAGCAATTGATTCTTTCAGTAGATGCATCCAAATTTGCAGTCGGTGCTTCAATTTCACATGGAAGAAATCCAATTGCATATGCCTCTGCATCACTCACTGATGCTCAAATAAATTACGCCCAAATTGAAAAAGAATTCTTTGCCATACTCTTCGGTTGCTCTCGTTTTCATCAATACGTTTATGGTTCACAAGTATTAGTTGAAACAGATCACAAGCCTTTGGTATCTCTGTTTGGCAAGCCTCTTTACAAAATACCAGCCAGACTTCAAAGATTTATGCTTAGGCTACAATGTTATGATTTAACAGTCCAATATAAGCCAGGTAAATATCTTTACATAGCAGATACACTGTCTAGAGCTCCATTGAAAGAATCTGCTTTAGCTGAAGTTGATGAAGATATTTCGCTTCACTGCAGTTTACTCATGTCACAGATGTCATTCTGTTATTCTAATTTAACTGAAATTCAAGATTCGACAAAGTCAGATCAAACTTTTCAAAAAATTATTGATTACATTAAAAATGGCTGGCCTAGATATAAAAAATCAATTGATAAAAATTTTATGCCATATTATAAAGTCAAAGATTATTTATCATTAGTTGACGGCATTTTGCTCAAAAATAATAGTCATATCTTAGTTCCGAAAATTCTTCGTAATAAAATATTAGATCGCTTGCATGAAGGGCATATGGGAATACAACGTTGTCAAAGCCTAGCGCGACAGTCTGTATATTGGCCCAATATTCACAATGACATTTTTAATAAAGTGTCAAATTGTGAAGTTTGTACTAAATATCAAAATTCTAATCCTAAACAGGAGTTAATGTCACATGAAATAATAAGTATCCCGTGGTATAAAGTCGGGTGTGACATATTTGAATTTAATACAAAAAAGTATTTACTTCTTGTAGATTACTATTCAAAGTATATTGAAATAGACTTATTAAGCTCTGGATATTCAAGCGGCCAAGTGATTAAAAAATTAAAGTCAATTTTTGCCAGACATGGAATTCCCCAAATTTTTATTTCTGATAATGGTCCACCCTATAATTCTAAAGAGTTCAAAGAATTTTGTAATGAATGGGAAATAGAACATCAGACTTCTAGCCCATACCTACCCAGATCAAATGGTCTTGCAGAAAGATCAATTCAAACAGTAAAACAATTCTTAGTCAAGTGCCAAGAAAGCCTGTCAGACCCTTATATGGCGTTGCTGCAATATAGGACAACTCCTAAAGGTAATTTACCTAGTCCAGCTGAACTATTAATGTCAAGAACACTAAGAACGAAAATTCCGTCAGTCAGTCAAAATCTAAAGCCGAAAGTTATCAATGAAAGTCAATACAAAAAACAAGTCCTTAGTCAAAATCAAAAGTCTTCAAAAGTATTCAATAAAACAACAAGAAATTTAAAGCCAGTCAGTCCCGGAGAAAATATTAAATTTAAAAGATCACCTAATTCTGTTTGGTTTCCAGGAGTAATTGTTGAGAAATGCCAAGAACCCAGATCGTTTATTGTTCAAGACTTAGATGGCTCATTGTATCGCAGAAGTCGAGAACATATTTTAAAGAAAACCGATGTTAATATTGACTTCGACAAAGTCAATATTAACTCTGATGAAGTCAATATTAGTTCTGAAAAAGAAAATACAAATGAAGAAAATAAAATTAATAAAGAAGAATTTTGTCAATTGGATAAAGATGTAATTGTAGAAAATAAGTCAGAAGAAGGAAACAACAATCACGATGAGAACTATGTCACAAGGAGGGGAAGGAGAGTAATCCCACCCATCCGACTAAATTACGAAAAAATGAATTCTTAATTTAATTTATTCTAAGTTTACAAAATAAAAAAATATATTAAACTGAAATGTAATGAAACATTTGTAACTTTTCTTAATTTTATTTATAATTAATTTAATTTTATTTTTAAAGAAAGGATGATGTTGTACATTCTAATATTTAAGTTATATGGTACACCCTATGTGCTACTTTACTCAGTAAGTTAAGCTCTCACTTGTATGAATAAGATGAATAAAGTGAGTCATATCAGAGACATGAACTAAAACACAACAATGGCGCTTGTGCGTAGATTATCGACAATTGAATGCGAAATCCATCCCCGATGCGTATCCGCTGCCAAGGATAAATCACATCCTGGAAAATCTGCGTGAGGCACGTTACATCAGCAGCCTGGACCTCAAGAGTGGGTATTGGCAGATACCTATGCACGCGAAGAGTAAACAATACACAGCTTTTACCGTACCAGGGCGTGGCCTTTTCCAATGGCGCGTGATGCCGTTTGGGTTACACTCAGCACCAGCAACTTTCCAGCGTGCTTTAGATCAAGTGATCGGACCCGATTTGGAACCAAATGCATTTGCATACCTCGACGACATCGTGGTAGTGAGTAAAACACTCGAGGAGCATTTTCAGCATCTTGGAACGGTTTTCCAACGCCTAAAAGACGCAAACTTGAAAATAAACGCCGAAAAATGTGAGTTTTTTAAGAGCGAAACCAAGTACTTAGGCCTGTGATAACTAAGGATGGCGTTCACACGGACCCTGACAAAATCGCGGCGATACAAGCTTTGCGCCCCCCAGAAAATATACGAGAGCTCCGTCGATGCTTAGGCATTACTTCCTGGTACCGAAGATTCGTACCAGATTTTGCAAAAACTGTGCAACCTCTCACCCTCCTTTTGAAGAAAGGGAAACATTGGCGATAGAACAAAGAGCAACAAGCGGCATTTGAAGAGCTAAAAAGGAAATTGACGGAAGCTCCGGTCTTGGCATGCCCTGACTTCAACCAAAAATTTACACTGCAAACGGACGCCAGCGACTATGGGCTCGGAGCTGTTCTGACACAGGACATAGCAGGAGTAGAACGGGTAATATCCTACGCCAGTCGACACTTGAATACAGCAGAAAAAAATTATTCAACTACAGAGAAGGAATGTCTCGCCATCGTATGGGGCATACGGAAAATGCGCCCTTACCTAGAAGGCTACCAGTTCACCGTCCTGACAGATCATCTTTCTTTTAAGTGGCTCAACTCGATAGACAATCCTTCTGGTCGTATCGCCAGGTGGGCTCTCGAGCTACAGCAGTATTCTTTTGACGTTCAATACAGACGAGAAAAACTGAACGTTTTGGCGGATGCTCTGTCTCGGCAGCCACACGAAAGAGCTATGAAAACAACAACGGAGGAAAATATCACGATTGCAAGTGGATGTAAGTGGATCGTTAAGAAAATGGAGGAAATACGAGAAAGCCCAGAGAAATTTTCTGACTACGTAATCGAAGGAAATAAACTATATCGTCATATTCCTGGACATGCAACGGACGAGGATCGCATTCCATGGAAGCTTTGTGTCGCTACAGATCAGCGTGCGTCGGTACTGCAGGAAAACCATGATCTCCCAAGCGCAGGACATTTTGGCATTCGCAAAACCATGATACGGATAGCGAATCGTTACTACTGGCCTGGAATGTTCCGCGACATACGACGTCACGTCAGACAGTGTAAGTCCTGCCAAAAACACAAAGCTATGCAAAGCAGCCCAGATCGCCGACCAACCATTCACCACCCTCTGTGCGGATTTTGTTGGACCTTTACCCCGGTCCAAACGAGGTAACACAATGCTATTGGTATTTTTTGACCGGTTCTCAAAGTGGACGGAATTAATTCCTCTGAATAACGCAACTACGGATGGCGTTTGTCGAGCGTTCCGGGAAAGAATTTTGGCAAAATTTGGCGTCCCTAAGGTAATGATAACAGATAACGGGACCCAGTTCAGTAGCCGAGGACTCCAGCAATTTCTGCGAGAGTTAGGGGTAAAACAGCAGTTTACGGCCCCATACACTCCACAGGAAAACCCGACAGAGCGAATTAACCGGACAATAAAAACAATGATAGCACAGTACTGCGAAGACGAACACTCTTGCCAGAACTATCATTGGCCATTAATACTAGTGTCTCAGATTCAACGGGCTATAGTCCAGCCTTTCTAGTTCAAGGTCGGGAACCACGACTCCCCGCCGCACTATTTGACAGGGACACCAGTGGAACAGGCGAGGCACCACAATATGCAGAAGCAAAAGCAGAGAGACTTCAAGAAGTTTTTGAAATCGTCAGGCGAAATTTGGAACGCGCGGCAACCGATCAGGCCAGGCATTATGACCTTCGCAGACGCCCCTGGAGACCACATATAAAGCAGACCGTACTTTTGAAGCAACATCACCTCTCAAAAGCAGCAGAAAATTTTGCGGCAAAATTTGCACCAAAATTTGATGGTCCTTACTATGTTCAGAAATTTATCTCCCCGGTCATAGTGAAAATAAAGAGAGAAGGCGAGCGCCGTCTACGAACAGCACATATCCGCGATCTCAAACCATTCCATACAGAAATAAAATCCAGTATTGTCCTCTCCAACAACAGCAACTAAAATTTCCAGACGGTGATATCGTCCACCAAAGCAGTTATCACAAGAATGGAAGAGGAGGTCATCGAGGTCGATATCAATTCCGAAAAAAAAAAACAAGTCTGCAGGACCCCCCGAAGAAAGGAGGAAATGTAAAGACATAAATCCTGCATGATTTATGCCATACATATTTTTTTATTATTATATTATTTGAAGTTGGAATTATTATGTTTTCATATGAATTATTATTACATAGATTATAAATAAAATATAACGTAAAATAAAAATAGTTATAAGTACTTAGATTAAGGCAAAATTGGAACAAAGTGGCACCACTAAACCAACAGAGCGACAACTGGTGGCAATCAACCGCAGATCTGCAGGACAGCCAACTGTGCAAATGCAAACATCGCATGACACGCAAAACCACATGGTGATGGATAAAGAAGAAGCAGGCATAGCAACAGGTCACTATAAATACGAGTGCAGACAAGAAATCGTTCTCTTTGCGGTAGTTGACGTCGAAAAGTACACATCGATCCTTTTGGCAGTGAACATCAACGGGTACACATCTTTGCGGCAGTGAACATCAACGGTACACAACTATTCTTTTGGCAGTGAATAACAACGGGGATATATCTTTTGTTTGCGACAGTGGACAGCGACGAGTGCACATCGGTAAGAACTTTCATGAACCATTCCCTAATCTTTAATAATTCCTAACCTTGAATAGTTTTCTGTTATTTCGTCATACCTTTCGGAGTTTTAACTTCTGGTGACGAAATAGAGAAGACTCATAGATTTTTCTAGTGCGTCACGACGTAACAGAATAATCTTCCCAACTTTCCTAATCCTTAATAGTTTACTTTTATTTCGCCATATCTTTCGGAGTTCGAACTTCTGGTGACGAAATAGAGAAGACTTGTAGATTCCTCTAGTACGTCACGACGTAACAGAGAAATCCTCCTTTCTCCTAAATTCTACCTAACCTCCAACACCGGTGTGCAACCTCCGCTACTATCACAACAGCAGCGTACAGTTTGTCCCAGCGACGATTCGTAACGGTAAAACCCGCATTGTCACACAGCAACAGAGTGCAGTTTTACCCAGCCAAGCCACACCGAAGTAAAATCTATAGCCACCACCACAGCAGCAGCGTACAGTTTCGCTCCAGCAATAAACCAACGGTAAAACTCGCATCGTCACACAGCAACAGAGTGCAGTTTTACCCAGCCAAGCCCCACCGAAGTAAAATCTATAGCCACCACCATAGCAGCTGTTATTTTCCAGTGTAAGAAGTAAGCTAAGACTAAAAAAAAACTAAATTAAATTAAGCATTACGAAATAAATGCCAACAAAGTTGAATCAACAACGTAAAGTAATTTATTGTAAAGGACCACGACAACCGCTGAGCCTAGCCCAGCTATAAACCGGAAAACCGGGTCTTTACAATTGTTATTTTAATGAGCATACTCTTCAATATAGTGTGTGTCAAAACCAAAAAATTACACTAAGGAAATTAAACAGAAAATTGGGATACAGCAAGTCATACGAAGTAGCAAGTGAAAATTTTATAATAAATCGGCAGGCTCACCGTAAGGTCATTTCTTTTTTCTGTGTTAGAACAGAAAATAATTTATAGTTGATATTTTGTCGAGCTTACTGTTCAATATAGTGTGTAACAACACCAAAAATATGACACTAAAGAAAGATAAAAAAACAGAAAAATGGGCTAAAGCTAGTCATGCCAGTTTCGTTCGTTACTAGGCGGACTCATCAGTGAGTTTTAAGCCAATTAGTAATTATTTTCTGTTCTGATCAACCAATTAAAATTTACCTTTAAGTGAGGCCGACTTATTGTGCGATTTGCGCAAAACTTGCAACGAAGCGCCTTTAAGAAAAAAGCAGTCACGGTGGGCTTTAATCAACTTTTAATAAAAGTCTGAGTTACAGCAAAAACTTTAATTGATGATTGTTAAAGATGTAAGTTAGAGTCGATATATGCTAAAACGAAAGAAGTTCTTACAGCTTTTTTTTTAATTTAATATTTGCTGATTTTTAATGGTATGACATATGTATAACATACGTACGAAATTTAAAAAACATCCAATTTTGTTAAAATTTCGATACGTCAAAAAACTTTAATAGATGCCACCACAGCCCAAATTTCAATTCCCTAGGAGGTCGGGGTCCTGAGAAATAGTTATATTTAAGCCTGAAAATAGCCGTTTTTAGCCCGTTTTAAAAAATCTAGTTCTAAAATCCGACGAATCCAAATTTAAAGTTCTGGATATGAATTTGCTTTTTATTATGTCATCTTATATGCTTTAAAGAAAATCGTCTCAGCATCGCTCATGTCGGTGCTGAGAACCATTTCATCAATTAAATCGGCGACGATGTTGGCAGTAGACATGCTGAAACGAAACAAAAAATTAAGAGGAAGAAAAGTGAAACAATTTTATTCAGTCGACGGTAGAGCGACTAATTTAACTATAGGTCGCGTAATGCAACCTCTCTCGGTTCGAATATCGGCGACCCGCACTCGATTATCGCTACCGGGATACGTCTTGAGTATCCTACCTAAGCGCCATTCATTCGCGGGAAGTTTATTTTCTTTAACTACGACCAAATCGTTTATGTTAAGGTCTCGTTGTGGTGATTTCCACTTAACGCGACGGTGAATTTCTTTTAGATATTCGCTTTTCCATCTATGGCAAATATGTTGTTGCATAGCCTTTATCCGTTGCCAACGATTGACAATTTTCGGAGGCTGATCAAAAATTTCTGGCTCCACTTGAAACAAAAGTGGACCGCCAACCAAGAAATGACCTGGAGTTAGAGACTGGAAATCATCTGGATTTTCAGACATGGCGCTTAGTGGACGCGAATTTAGACACGATTCGATTCGACTAAGTAAAGTTAGAAATTCTTCGAAAGTATATTTCATACTTCCGGCCATTTTTTTGAAATGGGACTTAAAACTTTTTATACCAGCTTCCCATAATCCTCCCATATGGGGAGCACCTGCTGGAATGAAATGCCAAGAAATCTCTTGATGAGTATATTGTGCTAACACGGCATCTTGAGATTGGGTTAAGAAATGTTTAAAGTCCTTTTTCAGAACTTTAGAAGCTCCGACAAAGTTAGTTCCATTGTCAGAGTATAGATTTGCTGGACAGCCACGTCTTGCGACGAATCTGGCAAAGGCTGCCAAAAATGTAGCAGTTGAAAGGTCGCTAGTGGCTTCAAGATGAATTGCTTTAGTTGAAAAGCAAATAAAAAGGCAGACATAGCCCTTACTAATTCGACAACTTCTACCAATGTAGCTTTTTATGTCGAATGGACCAGCAAAATCAATACCAGTGGACGAAAAAGGACGTGAGATCACAGTTCGTTCTGCCGGAAGAGCAGCCATAATCTGAGTCCGCTGTTGTTTTTATAAATCACACAAGTCTTGCAATTGTGCAAAGTTGTTTTAATGAGATTTTTAGCACGCGGAATCCAGTATTAGCTGATTTGCTCCATGAATTGAAATTTCATGAATAAAACTGACTAAAAGACGAGTAAATTGACAATTGTACTGCAAGATTATTGGAAATCTTTCATCAAATGAAAGCGTGGGTGAAGAGGCTAGCCGTCCACCAACACGCAATAGTGCATCTGTATGCAGAAACGGATTAAGAGACATTATGACACTTTTGGAACCAACGAGTTGTTTCGTTCCCAAGTTGTGCCACTCATCCGAAAAAGCAACCTTTTGGCACAACAAAATCAAACGATTTTTGACATACTTGATTTCAGCTTGATCTATACGTAGTGATTTATGTGAAAAAGATGGATTAGTATGTGGCCGGATATGACGCAGAAAACGAAAAACATATGCCAAGACCCGTAAGCCACGTGGAAGCGATGAAAAACGTTCCAATATGTCTTCATATTTTGAAAAATATGAGAAATTAATCTTAAAAGTCTTTTTCTCGAGCGCAGTGTCAAAAACTGAAGGCTGAGGTTTATTTTGCCATGAAGAACTTTCAATTGTCAGCCATGACGGCCCATGCCACCAAAGTGAGCTATCTTTTAAGTCTTGTGGTGTCATACCACGAGTAGCTAAGTCAGCGGGGTTTTCATGTGATTCAACATGAAACCAGTTACGACTGCCAACCATTTCCGCTACTTTCGAAACTCTATTGGCTACGAACGTTGTCCAGGAGCAAGGAGGCTTGCAAAGCCAGGCAAGGACGACTGTGGAGTCTGTCCAACAATACAATCGGTGCCTTTCAATATCGAGGTGAGAGATCAAGGAATCGACCATATCCGCAAGTAATGTAGCGGCACATAACTCAAGACGAGGTAATGAGATCGTCTTGACTGGAGCAACTTTACTTTTAGCATAAAGCAGATGACTGACAATACAGTCACCTTGCCTAACGCGGAGGTATATTGATGCAGCATACGTTTTCTCAGAAGCATCGCAGAATGCGTGAAACTCTACTTCTGAGGCTGGCTGACATAAAGAGGGATGCGAATTTCTTCAATAAATTCATATTCCTGCAAAAATGATTGCAAGGAACGGAGACTGTGCAGGGGGATGCTTTCATCCCAATCTATTTCATCCAACCATATTTACTGCATTAAAATTTTCGCTGTCACAACAATTGGTGCCAGCCAACCTGCAGGATCAAATAGTTGGGCAATGACTGAAAGAACTTCCCTTTTACTATAGGACGACTTAATTTCGAGACGTTTTACAGTAAAGTAAAATGAATCGGAAGTGGCACTCCAACGAACTCCTAGAGCTTTTGCACAACTTTTATCTGCTAGTTTCAAAAAGTTTTAACGCAAAGATGCTCGACAGGAAGGTCAGCTAATATGCTTGACGCATTAGCTGTCCACTTGCGCATTGTGAAACCTGCTGAGTCAAGTGCAGAAATGAGCTCATTTCTAGCTTTTATAGCAGTTTCAACATCGTGAGCGCCAGCTAAAGCGTCATCAACGTATGTGAAGTGCCGAAGAATTTGAGCAGCAAGGGGATACTGCTGCTGTACATCATCTGCCAATTGCAGCATGGTTCTAATCGCTAGATATGGTGCACAATTAACGCCGAAAGTTACGGTCTTAAGCTCGTAATCTTGAATTTCGTTATCGGGTGAGCTTCTAAAAAGAATTCGCTGGAGAGTGGAATGTTTTGAATCCACAAGTATTTGGCGATACATTTGCCGAATATCACCATTAAAAACGTATTTGAAAAAACGCCATTTTAAGACCAGAAGCTTTAAATCAGCTTGAAGGATTGGACCTGCGTACAGGACATCATTCAAGCTTACTCCATTGGAAATGGGACTTGATTGTACTTTCTGATTTGATGACCGCATGATGCGGTAAATAATAGTGAGATTGCGAAATCTCGAATCTTGGTGGAGATACTTTTTTCATGTGGTTCAATTTAAAATATTCATTAACCATTTCGTCATATTGAATTTTGAAATCTGGATTTTTTTTGTTAAACGAGTTTTACCTTTAAGAAATTGTTTAAAGGCGATGTCTCGAGAAAATCCTAAGTTGATTTCATCGGGGTAGCCACTTTTGAAAGGCAAAGTGACTATATAGCGACCACTTTCGTCTCGTCTAGTCGTTTTCTTATAGTTTTCTTCACAAAACTTATCAGCTTGTGTTAGAAACTGTTTTTTAGGAAGTTCCTCCAACTCCCAAAAACGTGCGATCTGCTTGTCGATCGCAACCTCACTAAAACGAGTAAGGCAAGTAGTAAAACTGGATATTTCACTACGAGGTATAGGGCCTGTAAATATCCAACCGAAAACAGTTTCTTGGGCAAGAAGTGACCCAAGAATGTTGCGTTGGATGCCATCGAGGATTATGGCGGGGTACAAATCGCCACCGATAAGTACATCTATTTGGCCACTATGGAAGAAATGTGGATCTACCAGTTGAAAATCAGGCAGGCTCTTGAACAAGGAAGATTCAAGGGAAACTGAGGGCAAATTACCAGTTAAGCGGGACAGAACAAAAGCTGTAGCTTCGATTTGAAACCGCCTACTTTTTGGGGAACTTAAAATCAAATCGCAAGATTTAGTAACTTACGCTGAAACCGCATTATTAAGCCCTGAAACTTGAGAATTGACAGCACGAGTAGGGAGCTTCAACAACTTCTGCAAACGTTCGGATACAAAAGTACCTTCAGAGCCAAACCTAAGTGACATACGGTCACCATTGCAGTACCTAGCAATACGTGCTTGGTACTAGAAGCGAAGCATGATTGGACTGTATTTGTGTGGAGTGGGTTTGAGTATTAGAGCCCGGGAGGTTGGGTCGCAAATTCGACTTACTTGAGTTTACACTCGAAGCAGGAGAAGGGGCTGGAGTCGAATTGCGATGCAAAAGTGTATTGTGACGTTGTTTGCACGTTGCACAAGTATACAGACTCTTGCACTCTTTTACTTCATGGGAGTTCGCTAAGCAATTGATGCAATAGTGATGCTTGCGAACAATTGCTAAGCGTTCTTTTGCATCCATTTTTAAAAATCGAGGGCAAAAGCGCAGCGCATGCTGTTCCGACGAACATAATTTGCATTTTGCTGGCGTGATTTTAACTTGATAGTTATTTAATCGCTTACTGGTATTAGAAGTAATTTGTTTGGAGGAGGATGGCATAGAATTTTGCCGAGAAATCGCACCACTTGAGCTGCGAATGTCAGAAACGGTTTCTAGCGTTTGAAACCGACTTGTCAAAAAATTATCGAGGTCTGTCCATTTCGGAATTTCATTCTTATTTTGAATGGATTGCTCCCATAACGACAGCGTGACCTCTGGCAATCGTGTAGAGCAAAGGTACATAAGGATTGCATCCCAATTCGAGATATCAATATTGTGCGTTTTGAGCGTGAAAATACAACTATTGATATCACTCTGAAGTTTCTTGAGTTCTGTGCCAGATTCTTTAGGCACGTGAGGCAAGTTTTTTTAACTGGCTGTTGACTAAGATACGTTTATTTTCGTATCTGTCAGATAAATTTTGCCAGGCTTGCACAAAACCTTCGTTTGTCAAAGGAGAATTCCGCACAATCTCCTTTGCTTCGCCACGTGTTTTTTTATTTAAGTGGAAAAGTTTTTCCACTGAAGTAAGCCGCGAGTTACTTATGTTAATGGCCGTAAACATGTCCATAAGGACGGCCATGAGAGGTAATCGCCATCGAATACCTCAGTATCGCAGGGGGTACAGGCATGCTGTGACCCAATACAGGTGCTGGCTCTGCATCAACTGTATGACGGGAAGGCTTCGCTTGTGAAAGCTTCGAAATTTTTCCTGCTGCTCTTATATATGTTTGGTAGCTACTGCGATACTTTTTCTTAACTGAGTCAATTTCTGCTTGCTCAGTTGGAGGTGATAACTTGTCTAAGCAAGTCTCATAAGCAGCTTTAATTTTATTCCACAAAGACTTAAGCTCTTCACTTTGAGCATCCAGAGAAAATACTGGATGTGACTCAACAGCATTGAAATCTGTTTCGAACAATAAAAGAATCGGTCAGACGAATAAATGTCTTTAAATGAGACATAGTTACGGCTTTATTATTTCTTGTATGCAGTTCGAATAGGAAAAAAAATATAGTTTTCTTCAAAGAAACTATATTAAAAAAATATATAAACAAAAAACTTTTTACAAAATTGGATGGAAAGAATTTCCTTGAAGTGCACAAAAAAAAAATTGTAAAAGTTTTTTACTGCAATTTTAGCAAGTGAGTGTGTTGATGTCCAAGCACAAAGCGCTGTGTTGGCTTTGACCAGAACGGACACGACACAAAACAAATGAAAAAAAAGTCTATTATGTACAAGAGCAAGATCTCTTTGTACAAAGAATTGGGGTGGGTAATTGCACTTTACCAAGCACAGAGTGTAACTTTGGCTTCGGCAGTTACTTATGCGGCAAAAATTATAAGGAAAAAAAATGTGTGGGTGAAGAGTGCAGAAAGGTTGCTTGTACTCTATCACAATAAATCTCAGTTTTTCTAAGAAAAAAAAAATAAAAAAACAACAAACACTGTTTTGAAACTTCTTTTAAATCCGATTCTCAGATTTTCGCTTTTTAAAATTAACCTTCGGTAGTTCCAGTTCAAAAGAGTAAAAATCTCTTTTTGCAACAAAAACCACAAAAGAATTAAAAACTCTGGTGAAACCAAAAAACGTTATGCATATAAGTATGTACCAATGTATGTACAAAAAATAGCACCACAAAATAAGTTTATATATATGTATGAATATATATATATACTATATAAAAGAAATGGGAAAGGTCAACGAATTCCCCTTTCTTTTATGGAACTTTTTGGCAATTTTTAATTGAATATATGCACACGTAAAATGATTTCACAAAATTCACAAATTTCAAAAAAAACTTAGCGAACCGAACCGAATTTATGGGAGGAATTCGAACACGGGACTTAATAAAAAATGGTTGAATTTAAATTCAACCTAGTTTCACTTTTTTTTAAATTTCAAAAGAAACCACTTACTTGGTTATTTTTCTGTTGGTAGAAAAATTTAATGAAAAAATCAAAATGCCGTTGGCAAAACGCAAAAATTCCTTTTTGCTCTTTAAGCTGGAGACGATGCTGCAGTTGATGCAAGTGTTGTTGCTGGTGATGTAGTTGCTGCTGGTGCAGTTGATGAAGATGAAGATGATGCTGCTGATCACCAAAAAGTCTTTTTGTTTAAAATAAATAATTTTTTTTTTTTCAAAATGTTTTTATTTTTTTAAATGCGCGGCACTAAAAACGGGTCGAGAAGAACCAAATGTTTCTCTGGGGAATAAAGAGGGGGGAAATTCACTTTTGAATTTAAACTAAAAAACACTTTGAGGAAAAACACGGCGGTTCAACTTTGGAACAACTTTATTGTTTGAAATACAATGCGGAAGTAAGTTACATTATTGTACAAATAAAAGAGAGGGAGCGAGAAGCGCAGCCCAAAAGAAGGAAAAACTTAATGAACACCACTATGCCGGTATTAGGACATAGGGTGTTCATTATTGGCGTAAACAGATGCAGTAACGTTTAGTTTATTGTTAATTACCCACTTGCTTATATTTTCAAGATCAGTATTTACCCTATAGGAAAGGTCCTCGATCAGACCAATTCGCCGAGACAGATACAATTGCAGGATATCAGCATACCCATGCATTGCAATATTTTCACATACACTACAAATATCATTTACAAACAAGGTGAATAATAGAGGACCAAGAACAGAGCCTTGAGGTACTCCACATCTTAAAGTTATAAACTTTGAATGTTTGTTGCCCACTCGAACCCTTTGCTTCCTGCCGTCTAAGTAGCTTTTCAGAAGTTGAACATCATATTCGGGAAATCCAAAAAACTGTTCAAGCTTCCTACAGAGTAAGGTGTGATTTACGTTATCGAACCCCTTTGAAAAGTCTAACAGACATAACAAAGTTATATAGTCTTTGTCGAATGATGTTCTGATATCATCAATAATTTTCAGAACTGCAGTAGAACAGCTGTGTCCCGGGCGGATTGAAATGGAGAAATAAGCATATGTCTATGAACATGTGCGGAAATCTTTTCAGCCATTAGTGACTCACACACCTTGGAAAGCGATGAAATTGGCCGAAAATCACCTGGCTCACTAGCAGTGGGTGTCTTGGCTACAGGAATAATAGTTGCCATTTTCCATAATTTAGGGTAGCAAGAACTAGTGAAACAGTGGTTTATGACATGAGTCAAAGGGCTTAATATAAGGCAACACTAGCTTAATAAACTTTAAAGCGATACCGTCTTCACCAGTAACATTGGGTTTAATTTTTAGAACATTTCTTGCAACGTCAGATTCATTCAGAGTCGCAAACTCGAAGCTAGCCAATAAATTTGAAGGTGTAACGCGCTCTGGGTTTATTTCAGTTTCATGAATAGGGCATTTATTAAAATATTCATTTAGGATATCACAGTCAATTTTGCAAATAGCAGATATTTTATTTCCAACACCAATCCTTAACTTTCGCCAAAGCTGCTTTGGTGGCAAGGCAGTGCTCAATTTCGACATAAAAAATCGTTTTTTAGAAAGTCTAACTGTTGATATGGTTAAGTTTCGAGCAATTCTATATTCATCCCCAACCCATATTTGAGTTTCGAATCGAAGGTGCTTAGTAAACACAAGAAAGTATCCTCTTTTTCAATATTTTCTTAAATGGAAGATTTGCCTGATGGCGCCCATTAAATATTTTTTTAAGGCAATGGTATGATCAAGCCACGACAACTTCCAGTCTGCTACCACCCCAATATACTTGTAGTATTTAACCCAATCTATTTAAAGCAATTAGCATGGAAATCACGGTTTTTGTAATAGGTTCTTGAATAGTAAGAGGAAGGGCACGTTACACTGTCTATTAAATATTTATTGCAGTAATGAAATGTCAATTCCTCAAATTTGCGTTCAGTTCCAGAAATACTGAAATGCAAAAGTTTCGTCTTGTCACTTAAAACAAGTTTGTGAGACGAAAGCAATGCCTTAGAATGCTCAGGTCATTATTTATGTATATCTGCAGTTAAACTGTGCAATGAATCATTTGAAAAAGAACAGGCCATGTTGTCGGCGAACGCAATGATTTTACTAGTGAAATTTTGTGTAAAAATTTAATTGATAAAGATCAGAAAAAGTATGGGTCCCAGGACAGAACCTAGACGAACACCTATTTTCATGTCCAAAAAACTACTAAAAATTTAACCCTTTACCTTCTCCCGGAAAGATACGACTCAAATCAATTATAGTCCAGTAGAATTAGTCGAGAAAATGAGAAAAAAAAATAATTCGTTACAGCAATCCGACAGCGGAATATTGTTGAACAAGCTCTTGTAAAGAGTACAAAAAAATCGAACCGACAGCAGCTATCCGGGGTGGAATGGGGTGCATTTTTAGAGGTCGAACACAGTTTTTCACGATTTCTAGCTAAGTTGTGCATCATATCAAAAAAAGTTTAATGCAAAAGTTGTAGGAAATAAAAAGATCTACAACTTTTGCACATTTTCACCTTAACCTCAAAATTTTTAGAAGAAAATGGCTGCCTTAACCTCAAAATTTTTCAAAAAAATGACTGAAAACCGGTTTTTTGGTTTTTAATTTTTTTTTTTTCACAAAGAAGTTTCTATGGAGCTGAAACTTGGGCAAAACATATTTTTCAGTGTTACACAATGGCAGTAATTTTTTCAGACGGAAATATTCAGAGGTTGTTGTTAAATTTAATTTTTAAACTAAAAAACCGAAATTTTTAACTGAGATTCCTCTTAAAACTACACCTCCTAAGGAGTTCTGTTTTGGCTCACTTACTCGCTGTAATGTCTTCTTTAGATAAATAGTAAAAAAAACGTATACTGTAATGGAAAAATTGACTGAAAAATTGAAAATCTGTGGCCCGCGAGTAGAGCTTTGGTGTTTCGTATGTAACAGCTCAAATCCTTTGTTGTTTTCACTGTATTCACCTTAATACACTATAATTTGAAATTGTCAAAGCCACTACATAAATTTCCATTAAAAAAATAAATGAGAAAAAAAAAATTAAATTTTTGGTCCAAGAATTATCAAAATTTTTTTTCTCATTTATTTTTTTAATGGAAGTTTATGTAATGGCATTGATAATTTCAAATATTAGTGTATTAAGGTGAATACAGTGAAAACAACAAAGGATTTGAGCTGTTACACACGAAACACCAAAGCTCTACTCGCGGAGAGACCACAGATTTTCAATTTTTCAGTCAATTTTTCCATTTGCCATTTCTCCTGGACTATTAAACATGGAACCCTAAACCCGCATTTGAATAGTTTACCCAATAGTATATTGTTATCCACCGTATCAAAAGCGTTGGTAATATCAATGAAAAGCGCTGCAGAAGCTTTTTTCTATTTCAGGCTTACGTTAACGTTGTTGGAAAAATTTAGCAATGCTTCCTCTGTTGACTTGCCTATGCGGAAACCAAATTGGCGTTCATTAAAAAATTTTGTTTTGTTCAAAAAGTCCAATATTCTATTTTTTACAGTTATTTCGTAAATTTTAGAGAAAACCGAAATAATGGAGATACCCCTATAGTTGTTAATATCAGTTTTGTCACCTTTTTTATATAAAGGAATGATCTCAGCTTTTTTCAGATCATTTAGAAATATACCGGCACAAAGGACGTCAGCAATGAAGACAGCAATTTGTTTCACAAACTTATTGGATTAACCATTTTCAATGTGAGAATTCGAATTTTTTACAGACTTAGTTATTCTGTATATGTCTAACGGCGATACATGTACAAACAAAAATTTCTGGGATGATATAACTTCTTTTGATAGCACGTTACTATCTATTTCGGCAAAAAATTTGTTAAACACATTTACTTTTTCATTAATGTGCGAAGTTGACTGACCATCAATATTCAAATTACCCAATTCTTCATGAAAACAGTTTTTATTTAATATATTGTTCTCAAGATGTCACTCTTTTTTAATGTTGCTCTGAGCTTTTAAAAATTTATTCGAATAAAAATTATTTTTGCTGGATTTACATTCAGCAGTGATTTCCTTACAAATTTTTTTAAAATTGGCTTTTAACAAAACTTTGTTTGGGTTTTTGTACCATTTTTTGTACAGTCTCTTTTCCAACTAAATTTTTTTTAGTAACTCATATGACATCCATGGTTTTAACTTTTTTAGTTTGCGATCATTGATTTGCATCTTTCTTGAGCACTTACATGTTTTAATAAAATATCATTAAATAAAAAAATTGCCTGTGTCGGGTCCGGATCTGCATAAACACTTTCCCAAAATTCGTAAGTTAAGCAGGTATTTAGAGCTCTGAAATCTGTTTTTATCTTATATGAATCACATAAAATAGACTCATTTCTTGGTTTTACAAAATTTTGAAACTGCAGACAAGTCATGCAGTTACCAGAAATATTGAAGTGACCCACGGAACTACGCAATGAAACTTTTCTAGAGCAACCTAACCTCACAAATATGTGATGAATACACGTATCAGTAATCTTTGTGGCTTTATTGATGCACGATTCAATGACTCACTTGTAGCTATTTTGTGGAACCTATAACTGCAGTAGAAATTATATGGCTTTTTATCTATTGTGCATTGAACTTTTAACACATCTGCACTGCTTAGTTTAACTGACTCACAAAAAAAATTATAAGTGTCCCTTATAAAGACGGCTACACCTCAAGAAGCGTAGCTACTATTGCAATTAGCAAAAAATTTGTAACCAGATATTGAAAACAGGGATATCTTTTCTTCAAAAATCCACATTTCAGTTAAGAAGTCAGGCTTATTAGTGAAGGAGTCAAGATGTAGAAGTAAACTGTCAAAAGTTTTCCTTAGAAATTTAAAATAATAATTAATCAACAAATAAAAACAAATAAAATAAGTAAGTTACTTTTTTTAGCGCCTCAAATGCACCAATACACTATAGGTCAAACAGCACACTTGCCTGGCCAAAACTCAATTTATACAAGTGTTGCTAGTTGCTAGTGTTTTGTTGTTGTAGTGTAACGGAGAATACTTCAAAACAAACATAATTGCTTTTTGTTATTGGAAAAAATAATTTACCGTTTTTTAGCGATGTTTTAAAGTTGATGCATTTGCATTCTACTGTGATAACGCAAACAAGTGGTGATTTTTACTCCTTTTTTAACTATTGTGAAGTAATTTAAATAATTTGTTTTAAGAATAAAATTGGAAAAATTGATGATGGTATAAATAATATAATTTAACTTAAAACATTTAAATATATTTTGGTTTTCTGTGAAAAAAAATCTAAAATTGAAATGAGACCCTGATTTGTCAAATTTTTTTAAATTTCCAACTTTGTGTAAGCTTTTAAAATTTTGTTGGTATTTGTTAGTCTTATGACACCCTAAATTAGTTAGATGTTGCTATTGTGAATGTTATTCAGAAATTTGGATACCCGATTTTGCACGTTTTTTTTTTAATGAACTTATGACTTATTCTTCCGCAATTCTGATTTATTCGAGTCTGGTTGCTAAAGACAGACAAAAAGAAAAAAGAAGAGGCTGTTTTCAATTACTTATTGCAAAATACTGAGAATGCTACTAGTCCAAGTTATTTGCGGTAAAGTGCGCATAATTCTTGCCTTAGAGTTTAGGAAACATGGGTAAAAAGCCACCGGAAGTTGCCTGTTTTCCAATAGCAAATTATCAATGCTTTTTTTCCAATAGCAAAATACTAATTTGTTTAGGTGCAAAATATTGATAAAAAAAAAACAACCGACATCAAACACATCTGTGGGCGGGCGGTCACAACTCCCTTTTAGGGAAAAATCTGAATGTTCTAAAAGACGGGCCGCAGAAGAGCTATCTACTGTTTGCAGCAATGAAACCAATTTGCTTGCAAGAGCTGCGTTCATATCCGCCCGCAAACAAGGTCAAACAAAAATGGTGACAGCTTGAAGGGAAATACTTGAAAGCTCAACAAGGCCAAGTACAGTGAGAAAACTTTGTTTTCAAAAAGATACTCGTAATAAGCCAATTCGTTTGTGAGTCCTTAACATTGCTGGATCCGTTTTTTTGAATTTGTAATACAATGCAGGTTACAAATGCGACGTTCAAAAGGGGTGAATCAGAAATGAAGATGTTAAAAATGCAGTATCGGAAAAATGAAAATAAAACAGTATTTACTTTTCAAAAAGTTTGGCCTCATTGAAGTTTAGCCAAAAATATGTAGTTTCGGGAGTACAGACGATGGCACACTGCGCGTGGAGCTTTTGCGGAACATGGACTGATGTTAAAAAATCGAGCCTTGACGCGGATCGTAGCCAACCTTTCGCTCACAGGTGTGAACCTGGAGATATGGTGGCGAAGTCTCTTGCTTACTTCGAATCCGCATCCCGATTCGCGCCTCTCCGCATGGCAGCTGTAGTAGCGCAATTTGCTTGGTTAGAGCAACTTTGACCTATCCATCTGGGTAAGAATTTCTCAAACGGGCCACTTCTCAACCCCAAATGCTAATTTTTTCACGAAACTTTGTTATTTAGATAGTGGTATATGCTAGAAATCGAACTGTGATATTATTTTATTTTTGTTATTTTTTTGTTGTTGTTATAGGCAATTGAAATTCGGGTACCAAATTTTTTCAAAAACTCATAACTTTTGAACGAGTTTTACGATTTTTATAAATTTAACTGTGTTCGATTTGTATTGAATTAGAGTACAAGTGAATAAAAAACAGCCTTCCCTGTCCGATTTTATTAATATATTTGTAACTCTGTATTCTTTAAATTTTGTTTACTTTTCTACATAATAGTCCAGCAGAAATAGGGTTTGAACAACAAAATAGTTCGTTACAGCAATCCGACAGCGGAATATTGTCGAACAAGCTCTTGTAAAAGAGGACAAAATAAATCGAACTGACATTAGTTATCCGGGGTTGAATGGGGTGCATTTTTAGAGGTCGAATACAGTTTTACATAATTTCTGGCTAAGCTGTGCATCCTATCAAAAAAAGTTTAATGCAAAAGTTCTAGGAAATAAGAAGATCTACAACTTTTGTCCTAATCATTTTCACCTTAACCTCAATATTTTTTGAAAAAATGGCTGAAAACCGGTTTTTTGCTTTATAATTTTTTTTTTTTGACAAATTTGACAATTTTACATGTATAAGACAGCCACGTTTAGCTCAAGTTTTGAATTGGAAAAACTATTTTTTTGGCCCGTTTGAGAAATTCTTACCCATCTTATTTCCTGGATGGCGGTGATGTCAGCCTTAATTTTTCCGAGGGCATCCGCCAATTCGATAGAGGCACCTTCCCTATTAAGGGTGCGGATATTCCAGGTGCATATATGTACTTAAATCATAGTCCTTTTTTCGTTTGCAGTGGTCGTCAACGTTGAGGGGCTCTGTATCCGAGGCTTGTTTAGTCTTCATTGGAATGTTTTTTTTTTACGTGGCGGGTACCAAACCCTGCGCACAACCCAGTTTACTTCCAGGAAGGACACGCTGCACACATTCGCTCACTATCTCAGCGGATGCGGAGATAGCTACCCAGATGGAGCTGCGGGGAGGCTGTGTGTCAACTTGCTATGGCTCAGAGATCGCTCTGGCAATCCCCAGGTGGAAAGCAGTCAGAAACTTTACTCTGATCAACCAAAAGCCAATCCATCCACATTGTGTATTAGAGATATTCAAATAAATAGTATGTTCTAGAAGTTTTCAAGAACACTCGATTTTCGAAAATTTTTTCATATTCGAGTATATCGTTATTTAAAAAAATAAAAAAAAAAAAATGGGCCTAGGGTTGCTACCAGAGCTGCAAAATTTTAATTTTTCGGAATTTGGTCAAAAAAATTAAGTAAATTTTTTTTTCGATCTACCTTATGTACACATTAGGAAGTATCGAAAAATAAGACATATTAAGCTGACACAGCACATTCGGCACACTCAAGTGTGAATGTGGTACTAAAGTAACACACATTAATCGCTATTTTATTACCACATAAAAAATTTTTTCGCCAAAATAGTTTTCGAGATACAGTGTGTGTGCTGGCTTAATTCATTAAGCTGGCACACTCCGGTGATTAAATATTTTTCAAATACAGAATGCATGAAAACGATCAGTCGCAATTTAATACCAACAAAATAATCAGTTTAAATGCAATTTGGGCCTTTTTTTGATGTGTGTGCTGGCTTAATCCATTAAGCTGGCACACTCCGGTGATTAAATATTTTTCAAATACAGAATGCATGAAAACGATCAGTCGCAATTTAATACCAACAAAATAATCAGTTTAAATGCAATTTGGGCCTTTTTTTGATGTGTGTTTTGGCTTAATTCATTAAGCTGGCACACTCCGGTGATTAAATATTTTTCAAATACAGAATGCATGAAAACGATCAGTCGCAATTTAATACCAACAAAATAATCAGTTTAAATGCAATTTGGGCCTTTTTTTGATGTGTGTGCTGGCTTAATCCATTAAGCTGGCACACTCCGGTGATTAAATATTTTTCAAATACAGAATGCATGAAAACGATCAGTCGCAATTTGTTACCAACAAAATAATCAGTTTAAATGCAATTTGGGCCTTTTTTTGCTGTGTGTGCTGGCTTAATTCATTAAGCTGGCACACTCCGGTGATTAAATGTTTTTCCAATATATACATATATATATTTACAAAATCTTATGTTCGGAAAAATGTAGGGAGGACCTGGTAATACATTAAACCACTCTACGGGTCACTCAGGGAAAGCTATGAACTATTTTTAGAAATTTTTTGTGTTTTTTGTAGGGGGACCCCCAAAAGGGTGGCAGATAGACGGTAGGTAAATTTTGGAAAAAAAAATATAATAGGACTTAATGATACATATCAACCCTTTTTGGGTCACTCCGGGGGAGCTATGAACAATTTTTCGAAATTTTTTGTGTTTTTTGTAGGGGGACTCCCAAAAGGGTGGCAGATAGGGGGTAGATGTGTACAGAGAAAAGTTTGGGAGACTAAAAATAATGCGAGTTCGCCTCGAGTTTTACCCCTTCTGAGGCATCTGAGAAGAGGGGGAAGTCAATTTCATAATTTCACAAGAATGTAATTTTTGCAGGGGAGCACCCCGAAGGGGTTGTGATAGGGGGTAAGTATGTTCAGGAAAAATGTTGGAGAAGGAAAAATAATGGGATCTTGTCATACATTTTATCCCTCTAGGGGGCAGCTTCGGAGAGATGTTAATGATTTTTGATAGATTGAGGACCATTTTCCAGTTTTCGAAAGGGTGGCGGGTCCATCAAATGTTTTCTGAAATAGACCAAATTTTATGTGGTTCTTATTGGCACCAATACGAAACTTTTGGTGCCCGGGGAGCGAAGTTTGGAACAACTTTAATTTTTTTCATATATGTCTGAACCACCCTACTGTCCACATATAACAAAAACTTTGCCCATAAAACAAATTGAAATCGAAACAGTTCTGGATTCAAACGCGGCTTCTTTGATGGCGTATGACTGCCTATTAAGCGAACGAAAATGCGCAACAGAGCATTGTGAAGGGCTACAAATGACTACTTTATCACACACGGGTTAGTTTCTGTCATTCAAATATGTCCTTACAATGCATTGCAATGATACGCAAAATGTATTTTTTTCTTATAATGCTGTGAAAAATACAAACTTTTCACTACCAACAATTCATTTACACCAAATTTTATATGTATGGGCTGAAAACTTGTACCTTTGGTGAATTTTTCTTATAGAAACTATATTTTTTAGTATTTCAAGTGTGAGAATTTAGGAGGGCCTCATCCACAATCGCTATAAAGTGGATTTTGCCATCATTTTGTACAAAAAAATCCACCTTACAGCGATTGTGGGTTAGGCCCTTATGAACTCTCACCTTTCATTTGAATGATAATATCGACAAATCAAGAAAAACTTAAAAAAACGTAGAAAATTTTTAAATTTTGTAACATATTATAGTAAATTCACAAAAAACCACTAGAATCAAAACAAAATTTTTCAAAAAATGGCAAAAATAATGATGATCTAGGTGATGTATTAAATATACCACCAATTAGCATAATAGGAAAAATAGTATTTTGACACACGTTTTTGAGAAAACGCGATTTTGAATTCGTGACACAGTGTATCCTCGCTTTGCTCGGGTGATTACGCTCATTTGAAATGTGTCGCTTTTTCAAATTCATCACCATAATGTAATATTTTTATTTTATTACCGTTATTCATTGTGTCTGTGGATGATACAAACGATCGACTCGTTTCGTTAAAGAAATTACCACAGACGATGATGAATCCTATTTTAATGGAGAAGCAAATGGATCTAATTGGAGTCATTGCATTCAAGGGCAGCAATAGAAGATCTTCGGCGACGGAGGTCTCCTTCATTGGCCATTATACGGGAATTGTGAAAAGGGGCAATTCATGGATTGAATACGATGACCTCACATGTAAAGCAAATGCACGCAAACCAACATGCGCATTTGTGCCACGCATACTTGTATATGTTAATACTTAATTAACCCTTTCGGTCCATCTTTTTCAATTTTTAGCTTAAAAATCTTATTTTATTATTATGTATTGTCATACTATATATAATCAATCAAAAGATTTTCAAAATTTTTTCTCTAAGTACGACATTTAGAATGTTGACAACAACATGACATGACAACAAATTTTCGAAGTGATTCAAAAATATCGAAATAAAATATCTTCTGAAATTTTTTTAATCACTATATTTTTGATTCATTTTATATTTAATAAATAATAGTTTTGTAATATGTATGTGAACTTATGTAAATTTTTTTAAATACAAAATTAAAATCTTATTTAATAATAAGATTTTGTAAATATATATATGTATATATTGGAAAAACATTTAATCACCGGAGTGTGCCAGCTTAATGAATTAAGCCAGCACACACAGCAAAAAAAGGCCCAAATTGCATTTAAACTGATTATTTTGTTGGTAACAAATTGCGACTGATCGTTTTCATGCATTCTGTATTTGAAAAATATTTAATCACCGGAGTGTGCCAGCTTAATGAATTAAGCCAAAACACACATCAAAAAAAGGCCCAAATTGCATTTGAACTGATTATTTTGTTGGTATTAAATTGCGACTGATCGTTTTCATGCATTCTGTATTTGAAAAATATTTAATCACCGGAGTGTGCCAGCTTAATGGATTAAGCCAGCACACACATCAAAAAAAGGCCCAAATTGCATTTAAACTGATTATTTTGTTGGTATTAAATTGCGACTGATCGTTTTCATGCATTCTGTATTTGAAAAATATTTAATCA
This sequence comes from Tricholauxania praeusta, assembly GCA_949775025.1. Taxonomy (NCBI): domain Eukaryota; kingdom Metazoa; phylum Arthropoda; class Insecta; order Diptera; family Lauxaniidae; genus Tricholauxania; species Tricholauxania praeusta. Next base: position 107,153,611 of record OX459028.1, read on the forward strand.
CCGGAGTGTGCCAGCTTAATGAATTAACACACACTGTATCTCGAAAACTATTTTGGCGAAAAAATTTTTTATGTGGTAATAAAATAGCGATTAATGTGTGTTACTTTAGTACCACATTCACATTTGAGTGTTCCGAATGTGCTGTGTCAGCTTAATATGTCTCGAAATATAACTTACCGCTATATTTTAAACCCATATACCTATGTATAAGGAAAGAAACTGTGGTCTCTCCGCGAGTAGAGGTGTTTCTTGTGTAACAGCTCAAATCCTTTGTTGTTTTCACTGCATTCACATTAATACACTACAATTTGAAATTGTCAATGCCACTACAATAATTTTCATAAAAAAATTAAATGAGAAAAAAACTTTTTCAATTTTGGTCCAAACATTATTATTATCTAGGGATACAACCGATACCGATGCGATTACCGATATATCGGGATATTCTGATATATAGATACCCTAGTAGCATCAGGGGAAGTTATGAAGACAAAAATCTAGCTTACAAAACAGTGATGTCTTTTAAATAGATGTGTATCAAAATTAATAAGATACTTCGCCTTTGTAGAGAGATTTGCTTTTATAATATCTTGCTAGATATAAAATCATGATATAGAGACCGCATGTCTCCTATGTCTCCATACTGTAGCCATATAAGTCACTTGAAAAACATGACGTTTGATGTTTTTAGAGATATACGAGATAGGGCACATTTTTGGTGTTTTTGTTTTTGTCGCTTTACCAAAACAAATGAGAGAAAGATATGATTCTCCTTTGACATGCATTAAAATATATGACAGGTAGCCTAGTAGGTAGCGCGCAGGACTATGAATCGCTGGGACAAGGGTTCGAGACTGACTTTGCAAATTTGTAAATCGTAAGTAAAAATTAAATTAAGTATAATAAAGTTTCTACAATTTACATATTAATTAAATAATTTGATAATAAAAAAAAAATAGTATAAGGACTGTCCCAGAAAAAACTTGCACTTTTATTTTTTAAGATTATACTCTACCTGATAATCTTATAGGTCTAAAAAGACAAAATATTTATTCCATATAAAGTGACGTTTGATATGATGTATAACACTTGAAGATAGCACTTCTAACGACAAAGATGTCTAGCAAGCAAGAAAAAGTCCGCGAACTGATTTTGTCCATATACCTGCAAAATCCAGGGTTAAAATATTCAGCTATAGCAAAAATAGTTGGTGCATCAGAAAGAACTGTCAAAACGGTTATTTCTAATTATAAGAAGGGTCTACCTGTTTCACGAAAAAAGGTTTCAGGCAGAAAACCAGAATTTTCTAACCCAAAGATAGCGGCGAAGGTGAAGCGCCTTTTTAAGCAGAATCCCAACATCTCAGTGCGAGATATGGTGGATAGAGCAGGTACATCAAAATCTACTGTGCAAAGGATAAAGGAAAAAAGTAAGCTGAAGACATATAGAGTTCAAAAAGTACCAGACCGTTCTGATGAAAAGCAGTTGATGGCTCAGATGCGAGCCCGAAAATTGTATGAAAGGTACCTGACTAAATTTGACTGCTGTGTTATGGACGACGAAACTTACGTTAAAGCAGATTTTAAGCAGCTACCTGGGCACGAATATTATACATCACCGAGAAGGGGAATGTGCCTAGTAAATTCAAAGAAAAAAAAATTTCGAAATTTTCGAAGCAAATATGGTTTGGCAGGCCATATGCACCTGTGGCCTCAGAAGCAGCTTCTTTGTTACGCAAGGCACAATCAATTCCAAAGTTTATATAGACGAGTGCCTCGAAAACGTCTTCTACCATTTATTCGTGCACATGAGGGTACCGTGATATTCTGGCCAGATTTAGCAACCTCTCATTACTCTAAAGCTACGATGGAATGGTATGCAAGTAAAAAGATCAATTTTGTACCAAAAATAGCAAATCCGCCTAACTGCACAGAGCTCCGCCCAATTGAAAGATATTGGGCTCTAATGAAAAGAGATCTTCGAAAGAGTGGCAGGACTGCAAAAAATTTTCAAGACTTCAGACTTAAGTGGAAAAGATCGTACCGTACCTACTGTCGATGAAACAACTGTGCAAAATTTAATGAAGGGCCTTAAAAAAAAAGTAAGAAATTTTTATAGAAAAAACAAAATTGTTAATTAGTTTTTAGATATTTATATTCTGAACACTAGCCATTATTAATAAAAAAATAAAAAAAAACCAAAAAAATTGCTGGGTATTTTTTTATAACTAAAAAACAAAGTGCAAGTTTTTTCTGGGACAGTCCTTATAACAAAGTTTTACAAGACACCGATACTTTTTGAAGTGAAAACTTCTTATGGCACGTTGTGCGGCTGAGGAAAAAAGTATAAACTCGCGACACCAACCGTCATCGGGATTCCCCGTCGTGAATGCGATAGTAAAATTTGAATGTTCTTTGAAGACTTGGGAAACGAACTCGATTTTTGAATTTTAAAGACTTGGGAAACGAGCTCGATTTTAGAATTTTAAAGACTTGGGAAACGAACTCGATTTCAGAAATTTGAAGACTTGGGAAACGAACTCGATTTCAAATTTGGAAGACTTGGGAAACGAACTTGATTTTGGAATTTTGAAGACTTGGGAAACGAACTCGATTTTAGAATTTTGAAGACTTGGAAAACGAACTCGATTTCAAAAAATTTAAAAAACGTTGCCTACTTTTAGGCACTATTAATAATTTGCCCCTAAAAGTATGCAACACTTTCTGACAAATTTCAAAATAGCGCCTAAATGCCTACTTTTATGTTTATGTTTATTTAATTCAGTCTTTAGAATACAGGTTCTTTACAGACTAGATATAAAATAAAAAAAAAAAATAAAAATAGCTTAAATATTAGAATAATAATAATAATTATAATAAGTATACACTATTGAACAAATTTTTAAAACAATTGATTGAAGAAGCGAAATCCAAATTATTGTTGCTCAAAATTAAACAATTGTAAAGAGTTAAAGCTCTAGTTAATGGCTCATTAAGAGCATAGTTAGTTCTATGGAATTGAGTTGAAAACAAGTCACAATGTCGCAAAATCCTTGAGGGAATATTAAAATTAATAAATTGCAATAGAGGAGGACAGTCAATGGAACCTGAGATAATACCATGAATAAAAGAAAGAGATTGAATCTTACGTCTAGTTTCAAGAGTCTTTATGCCTAAAAGCAAGCAACGCGCTTCATAAGAAGGCAAAGTCGTTTCAAAATTTAAAGATCTTAATGCAAATCTGGTAAAAGCTTTCTGAACTTTTTCTACTCTGAACGAAGAAGTGCTAAAAAGTGGACTCCACACGAAAGACGCATATTCCAAACGTGACCTAACAAACGAGTTATACAAGGTCTTAATGGTATGAGAATCTGAAAATTCTGTACTATTCCTACGAACAAAAGCAAGTAAAGAATAAGCTTTCGGAATAATGTAGTTAATGTGTTCAATAAAAGAAAACTTCGAGTCGAAAACCACTCCAAGATCACAATTAGAATCAATTAACCTTGGAGGTAGCCCTGATAAAAAATAGGAGGAATTTATGATATTCCTGGACTTAGAAAAAGTAAGTGAAAAACATTTAGCTATATTCAAAGGCAAGCCATTTTGAACACTCCAATTAAAAACATTATTAAGATCACACTGTAATAAGCAAGTATTACTTAAACTGGAAATTTTACTGAAAAGCTTTAAATCGTCCGCGTAAAGCAAAAACTGAGCAAAACGAAAGCATTTACATAAATCATTAATAAACAATATGAAAAAAAGAGGGCCAAGGATACTACCTTGCGGAACTCCAGACGAAGCAACAAACTGATATGATTTTACATTATTTATTTCAACAAAACAAGTTCTATCTAGCAAGTAGGATTGAATCCAATTTAAAAAAGTGGAATGGCAACCCATTTTAGCCAGCTTTGCAATCAAGGCATTATGACAAACCTTGTCAAAAGCTTTGGAAAAACCAGTATAAATGCAGTCTACTTGATACCCATTTTCAAACGATGAAACACAATATTTGGAAAAAAGTGCTAAATTTGTTACGGTGGAGCGACCAGCAAAAAAAAAACATGCTGTTGAATACAAATATGGTTTTTAACCAGAAAAAATAATTTTCTCTTAACGATACTTTCAAAAAGTTTCGATACATTAGACAGCTTTGAAATAGGCCTATAATTAGAAATGTCATTTTTTATCCCACATTTAAAAACAGGAGTTATGGACGCTATTTTCCAGCAGTGTATAAAAACACCATCAGCCAGAGACTTATTAAAAATCAAGGACAATGGTTTAGCTAAGACACGTGCACACTTTTTGAGTAATAAAGACGGAATACCATCAATATCTAATTTTGCAGAGCTCTTCATGTTAGACATAGCACTAAATACTTCGCATTCATTTACTACCATAGCACCCAGATCCAAAAAAGAACTAATATTATTTAAAATTGAATCATTTGACCAATCAACTACAGCTTCAAAATTCGATTTAAAATAGTCAGCAAAAAGGTTCACAGTGTCTTCAATAGTCAAAGAATGATTACCATTATAATTCATAGATGTTGGAATGCAGGAACCATCTTTTTTTGACTGAATAAAATTCCAAAATGACTTGGGATTCATTTTAATATTATTTTCACACCTCAATATATATTGCTTATAAAGAAATTTATTATAAAAATTAAATTCCCTCATATAATGAATGTACTTTAATTTAAATTCAATATTATTATTAGATTTAAATAGTTTCATAAATTTGTTATGCAAATTTTTTAATTTTTTTAAAACTTTTCGTGTACCAAGGTAACTTATATACTCTTGGAGACAAACGAGGAACATGGTCATCACACACTTTAAAAAATTTAGCTTTAAAAATTTCAAAAGAAGTTGCGACATTCTTACTCATAAATAGAACACTCCAGTCAATATCATTAAAAATAAGATTCAAATTCTCAAAATTACACAATCTAAAATTAAAGCGATTTATTATAAGCTGAAGATTTGCAAATTCATAAAATTCAGTTTCAATGACTAGTGGTATGTGATGCATACTAGATGGAGCAATAGGACAAAAACATTCACTCAAATTAGTTTTAAAGTTTTTAGATACAAAAACCAGATCTAAAATTCTATTTAAGCCATTGAATAAAGAGTTAATTTGCATTAAATCCAAACTAAACAAGCTATGAATAAAATTTATCTCATGTAATAGATTAACATTAGAAGGCAGTAGTTCATTAACAAAATGATTCCAAACAACTTTACTCAAGTTAAAATCACCAACAATACAAAGGTGATTATCAACATTACTTAAAATGGATTGCAAATATGTAATATTTTCAACATGAGATGAATATATATCGTCACCACTATTTGGTGGAATATATGACGCACAAATGTAAAGTGATCCATTAGGACTTTTTATAACAACGCATAGTTGATCTAATAAAGAATCACAATTCTGCAACAAGTAAAAAGTCGAACTCAATGATCTTTTAACGGCTATGAGAACACCACCACCACGATTCATTCCAGTTTTGACAGCATCTCTATCCTTTCGGTAGACTTGATACATATTCAGATTAAAAAATTCAGCATCAAATACAATAACATCAAAATCCCCTTGAGAAGTCCAATTAAAAATTGCAGAAGACTTAGTCCTCATTCCAGATAAGTTATGAAAGTACAACTTAAGCTTTTTAATATTGAAATCATTTATAGGAGTAGCAACAACTACTTTTCTTTTGCATTCGCTCCAATTTTTCGAAAATTTGTGAACGGCTTCACTTTTATATTCTTTTGCCAAAGAGAAGCATCAAGAATACTATTAAAAAATTGTTCAGAAACACCAAGCTTAAAGTTAATGCTCTTCAAATTGTCTTTAGGAGCATCTTTCTTTACTAGTTTAAAACAAGCAAAGTGATATTTATCAATATTTGTGTGTCTGTTTGCATACGCAATAATGTCATCTTCAGAAACACTCGGTTTAAAAGAGGACAAGTGCACACATTTTTTACGATCAATAACATCCAAGTCACCACTTATTTTTCGACCAACAACAACTTTGTGTTTATTTAATGACTTTTTTACTTTATTTACTGTGATCTATTGGTTATTACTCTCAGAATTCTGATTAAGAGTAAATTCATCAACAGCAGTGTTGCTATCTTTTCCGCAATCCACACTAAGGGAATCAACATTTATAGCAGCAGCGACACTCACACTAGTATTTAAACCAGAAGAGGAAAAAACAGGTGAGAGCAAAGTAGACGTATCATTAGAAGAAGAGGCAGCAGCAGCAAATGACAACGGTGCTTGCAGAGAATCAGAAACATGCAAATGATGTGAGATAGCAGGAGTTGGCGAAATTGCAGCAGCAGCAGCAGCATAGATGTGGAAGCGTTAGAAACATCAATAACAGCAACAGTATCATCAACAAAGAGATCAGCTGAAACAGATGACGGCGAAACTGAATTAACTGGATTAAGAGCAAGCAAATCATTGTTCTTCAAGAGATTAACATGTTTATTATTTTAGTTATTAGAATTATTCAAAACAGCACCGGAGTTTTTAGTTAAGAGTTTAACTTCTTGTGAAAGAAGAGAGAGTGCAGAAGAAATGTTATTGTTATTAAGTTGAGACTTCAGCGAATGTAGCTCAAAATGCAAATCATCAATTTTTTCAAGAAGTAATTTTTTATTTTCTTCTAAAGAGATTATCAAAGATAAAGCGTGCGCATTATCTGCTCTAAGAGAAACGATTTCTTTAAAAACTAATTGCAAAGTAATTTCTTGCGTATTGGAATTTAGCAAAACCGGTTTAGGTTGTTATTGTTGCACTAATTGAGCGTTTGATGACGACGTCAAAGAGACCGAGTTCTCACGAATTTTTAAAGGCGACCGAATAGAGTTTCGGCGGATTACCGAGCATTTTTTGCAGTGATAAAAATTATTTGAATTTTGCAAAAATTCTAAATCAGCTGGCAAGATATTTATGCAAACCAAGTGAAAAAGTTCATAGCACTTGGCACACTGAGTTGATGACTGACTCCTATCAACCTTTAGTCCACATTCACATGGCATAGCAGATGAAGAAAAATTTAAAAAAGAGTTAAGTTGAAATTGAACAACTCAGAGCTCACTTAAAACACGTCCGCACCGAATGAAAGCTGAACTTGAACGAAATTTTTGAAATTTGTCGGAAAGTCTTGCATACTTTTAGGGGTAAATTATCAAAAGATCCTAAAAGAAGGCAATTCTTTGAAAAAAAAATTTTAAGTTTGTAGCATACATATGTTGACTTCCGGTTAGCTGTTGCTCAGTCAGCAAATTTTTCTCTACAAGCGCAGCCGAAAGCAGAGCCAGCAGCCCAAAGCAGAGAAAAATCTGAAATACCAGGCCACTATGAACCAGCAGCAAGCAAATTTAGTTTTTTGAAAAACTTTAAAACGTTATATTTCGGCTATTACTAAACCGATTTAGACAAATGAGGTGTAATAGTTTTTTTAAAAACAAGCAGATTTTTTTGAAGTCATTTGTGTTTTGATAAACTGTCACTAGATGGCGTTTTAAGCAGTTTGAATATTCTAACAGCCATAACTCGGCAACGAATAAGCCGATTTTAATAAATGTGGTGTCATAGTGTCTGTAGGAAGAAGCAGATTTTTAAGTTAAGTTTTAGAAAAATTATGTTTAAGCTATTTAGTCACAGGTCCAGGTACTTTCTTTACCTGATTTTTTCTTAAACTTACATAACTCGCAATGATATTTCTTACTGAAATCAGAATAATTTTTTGTTCTCAAACATTAGGAATACTCAGCTCAAATTTAATTATTCACAGTTGAGGCTACTGAGCCGAATATACTTCTTCCAACAATTTTTGGAGTGAAAACTTCTTATGGCACGTGAGGAAAAAAGTATAAACTCGCGACACCGACCGTCATCGGGATTCACCGTCATAAATGCGATAGTAAAATTTGAATGCTCTATTGTTTCTTTTAAATAAATATCCCAAGTGGAAGACAAAAAGCAAAACAGACACACTAACTGACACATTCCATTCTCATTCAACGATTGTTATGCTTACATGTTTGTTTCTTTCAAATTCCGCGTTGTTGCGTTGACAAATTGAGAATGAGAGCGAGAGTAAAATTTGAATACATATTCCGTTTTTGTCTTCCATTGCATTGCCATATAAAAAGATAACGCACACATACCACCTAACACACTAACTTGCCATTAAACGATTTGTTTTCACTTCTGTCGGCACTTCCGGAGTGCAACCTGCCGTTTTTTTTTCAAAGAATTGCCTTCTTTTAGGATCTTTTGATAATTTACCCCTAAAAGTATGCAAGACTTTCCGACAAATTTCAAAAATTTCGTTCAAGTTCAGCTTTCATTCGGTGCGGACGTGTTTTAAGTGAGCTCTGAGTTGTTCAATTTCAACTTAACTCTTTTTTAAATTTTTCTTCATCTGCTATGCCATGTGAATGTGGACTAAAGGTTGATAGGAGTCAGTCATCAACTCAGTGTGCCAAGTGCTATGAACTTTTTCACTTGGTTTGCATAAATATCTTGCCAGCTGATTTAGAATTTTTGCAAAATTCAAATAATTTTTATCACTGCAAAAAATGCTCGGTAATCCGCCGAAACTCTATTCGGTCGCCTTTAAAAATTCGTGAGAACTCGGTCTCTTTGACGTCGTCATCAAACGCTCAATTAGTGCAGCAACAACAACAACCTAAACCGGTTTTGCTAAATTCCAATACGCAAGAAATTACTTTGCAATTAGTTTTTAAAGAAATCGTTTCTCTTAGAGCAGATAATGAGCGCGCTTTATCTTTGATAATCTCTTTAGAAGAAAATAAAAAATTACTTCTTGAAAAAATTGATGATTTGCATTTTGAGCTACATTCGCTGAAGTCTCAACTTAATAACAATAACATTTCTTCTGCACTCTCTCTTCTTTCACAAGAAGTTAAACTCTTAACTAAAAACTCCGGTGCTGTTTTGAATAATTCTAATAACTAAAATAATAAACATGTTAATCTCTTGAAGAACAATGATTTGCTTGCTCTTAATCCAGTTAATTCAGTTTCGCCGTCATCTGTTTCAGCTGATCTCTTTGTTGATGATACTGTTGCTGTTATTGATGTTTCTAACGCTTCCACATCTATGCTGCTGCTGCTGCTGCAATTTCGCCAACTCCTGCTATCTCACATCATTTGCATGTTTCTGATTCTCTGCAAGCACCGTTGTCATTTGCTGCTGCTGCCTCTTCTTCTAATGATACGTCTACTTTGCTCTCACCTGTTTTTTCCTCTTCTGGTTTAAATACTAGTGTGAGTGTCGCTGCTGCTATAAATGTTGATTCCCTTAGTGTGGATTGCGGAAAAGATAGCAACACTGCTGTTGATGAATTTACTCTTAATCAGAATTCTGAGAGTAATAACCAATAGATCACAGTAAATAAAGTAAAAAAGTCATTAAATAAACACAAAGTTGTTGTTGGTCGAAAAATAAGTGGTGACTTGGATGTTATTGATCGTAAAAAATGTGTGCACTTGTCCTCTTTTAAACCGAGTGTTTCTGAAGATGACATTATTGCGTATGCAAACAGACACACAAATATTGATAAATATCACTTTGCTTGTTTTAAACTAGTAAATAAAGATGCTCCTAAAGACAATTTGAAGAGCATTAACTTTAAGCTTGGTGTTTCTGAACAATTTTTTAATAGTATTCTTGATGCTTCTCTTTGGCAAAAGAATATAAAAGTGAAGCCGTTCACAAATTTTCGAAAAATTGGAGCGAATGCAAAAGAAAAGTAGTTGTTGCTACTCCTATAAATGATTTCAATATTAAAAAGCTTAAGTTGTACTTTCATAACTTATCTGGAATGAGGACTAAGTCTTCTGCAATTTTTAATTGGACTTCTCAAGGGGATTTTGATGTTATTGTATTTGATGCTGAATTTTTTAATCTGAATATGTATCAAGTCTACCGAAAGGATAGAGATGCTGTCAAAACTGGAATGAATCGTGGTGGTGGTGTTCTCATAGCCGTTAAAAGATCATTGAGTTCGACTTTTTACTTGTTGCAGAATTGTGATTCTTTATTAGATCAACTATGCGTTGTTATAAAAAGTCCTAATGGATCACTTTACATTTGTGCGTCATATATTCCACCAAATAGTGGTGACGATATATATTCATCTCATGTTGAAAATATTACATATTTGCAATCCATTTTAAGTAATGTTGATAATCACCTTTGTATTGTTGGTGATTTTAACTTGAGTAAAGTTGTTTGGAATCATTTTGTTAATGAACTACTGCCTTCTAATGTTAATCTATTACATGAGATAAATTTTATTCATAGCTTGTTTAGTTTGGATTTAATGCAAATTAACTCTTTATTCAATGGCTTAAATAGAATTTTAGATCTGGTTTTTGTATCTAAAAACTTTAAAACTAATTTGAGTGAATGTTTTTGTCCTATTGCTCCATCTAGTATGCATCACATACCACTAGTCATTGAAACTGAATTTTATGAATTTGCAAATCTTCAGCTTATAATAAATCGCTTTAATTTTAGATTGTGTAATTTTGAGAATTTGAATCTTATTTTTAATGATATTGACTGGAGTGTTCTATTTATGAGTAAGAATGTCGCAACTTCTTTTGAAATTTTTAAAGCTAAATTTTTTAAAGTGTGTGATGACCATGTTCCTCGTTTGTCTCCAAGAGTATATAAGTTACCTTGGTACACGAAAAGTTTTAAAAAAATTAAAAAATTTGCATAACAAATTTATGAAACTATTTAAATCTAATAATAATATTGAATTTAAATTAAAGTACATTCATTATATGAGGGAATTTAATTTTTATAATAAATTTCTTTATAAGCAATATATATTGAGGTGTGAAAATAATATTAAAATGAATCCCAAGTCATTTTGGAATTTTATTCAGTCAAAAAAAGATGGTTCCTGCATTCCAACATCTATGAATTATAATGGTAATCATTCTTTGACTATTGAAGACACTGTGAACCTTTTTGCTGACTATTTTAAATCGAATTTTGAAGCTGTAGTTGATTGGTCAAATGATTCAATTTTAAATAATATTAGTTCTTTTTTGGATCTGGGTGCTATGGTAGTAAATGAATGCGAAGTATTTAGTGCTATGTCTAACATGAAGAGCTCTGCAAAATTAGATATTGATGGTATTCCGTCTTTATTACTCAAAAAGTGTGCACGTGTCTTAGCTAAACCATTGTCCTTGATTTTTAATAAGTCTCTGGCTGATGGTGTTTTTATACACTGCTGGAAAATAGCGTCCATAACTCCTGTTTTTAAATGTGGGATAAAAAGTGACATTTCTAATTATAGGCCTATTTCAAAGCTGTCTAATGTATCGAAACTTTTTGAAAGTATCGTTAAGAGAAAATTATTTTTTCTGGTTAAAAACCATATTTGTATTCAACAGCATGTTTTTTTTTTGCTGGTCGCTCCACCGTAACAAATTTAGCACTTTTTTCCAAATATTGTGTTTCACCGTTTGAAAATGGGTATCAAGTAGACTGCATTTATACTGGTTTTTCCAAAGCTTTTGACAAGGTTTGTCATAATGCCTTGATTGCAAAGCTGGCTAAAATGGGTTGCCATTCCACTTTTTTAAATTGGATTCAATCCTACTTGCTAGATAGAACTTGTTTTGTTGAAATAAATAATGTAAAATCATATCAGTTTGTTGCTTCGTCTGGAGTTCCGCAAGGTAGTATCCTTGGCCCTCTTTTTTTCATATTGTTTATTAATGATTTATGTAAATGCTTTCGTTTTGCTCAGTTTTTGCTTTACGCGGACGATTTAAAGCTTTTCAGTAAAATTTCCAGTTTAAGTAATACTTGCTTATTACAGTGTGATCTTAATAATGTTTTTAATTGGAGTGTTCAAAATGGCTTGCCTTTGAATATAGCTAAATGTTTTTCACTTACTTTTTCTAAGTCCAGGAATATCATAAATTCCTCCTATTTTTTATCAGGGCTACCTCCAAGGTTAATTGATTCTAATTGTGATCTTGGAGTGGTTTTCGACTCGAAGTTTTCTTTTATTGAACACATTAACTACATTATTCCGAAAGCTTATTCTTTACTTGCTTTTGTTCGTAGGAATAGTACAGAATTTTCAGATTCTCATACCATTAAGACCTTGTATAACTCGTTTGTTAGGTCACGTTTGGAATATGCGTCTTTCGTGTGGAGTCCACTTTTTAGCACTTCTTCGTTTAGAGTAGAAAAAGTTCAGAAAGCTTTTACCAGATTTGCATTAAGATCTTTAAATTTTGAAACGACTTTGCCTTCTTATGAAGCGCGTTGCTTGCTTTTAGGCATAAAGACTCTTGAAACTAGACGTAAGATTCAATCTCTTTCTTTTATTCATGGTATTATCTCAGGTTCCATTGACTGTCCTCCTCTATTGCAATTTATTAATTTTAATATTCCCTCAAGGATTTTGCGACATTGTGACTTGTTTTCAACTCAATTCCATAGAACTAACTATGCTCTTAATGAGCCATTAACTAGAGCTTTAACTCTTTACAATTGTTTAATTTTGAGCAACAATAATTTGGATTTCGCTTCTTCAATCAATTGTTTTAAAAATTTGTTCAATAGTGTATACTTATTATAATTATTATTATTATTCTAATATTTAAGCTATTTTTATTTTTTTTTTTATTTTATATCTAGTCTGTAAAGAACCTGTATTCCAAAGACTGAATTAAATAAACATAAACATAAAAGTAGGCATTTAGGCGCTATTTTGAAATTTGTCAGAAAGTGTTGCATACTTTTAGGGGCAAATTATTAATAGCGCCTAAAAGTAGGCAACGTTTTTTAAATTTTTTGAAATCGAGTTCGTTTTCCAAGTCTTCAAAATTCTAAAATCGAGTTCGTTTCCCAAGTCTTCAAAATTCCAAAATCAAGTTCGTTTCCCAAGTCTTCCAAATTTGAAATCGAGTTCGTTTCCCAAGTCTTCAAATTTCTGAAATCGAGTTCGTTTCCCAAGTCTTCAAAATTCTAAAATCGAGCTCGTTTCCCAAGTCTTCAAAATTCAAAAATCGAGTTCGTTTCCCAAGTCTTCAAAGAACATTCAAATTTTACTATCGCATTCACGACGGGGAATCCCGATGACGGTTGGTGTCGCGAGTTTATACTTTTTTCCTCAGCCGCACAACGTGCCATAAGAAGTTTTCACTTCAAAAAAAAAAATTTTAAATTTGTAGCATACATATGTTGACTTCCGGTTAGCTGTTGCTCAGTCAGCAAATTTTTCTCTACAAGCGCAGCCGAAAGCAGAGCCAGCAGCCCAAAGCAGAGAAAAATCTGAAATACCAGGCCACCATGAATCAGCAGCAAGCAAATTTAGTTTTTTGAAAAACTTTAAAACGTTATATTTCGGCTATTACTAAACCGATTTAGACAAATGAGGTGTAATAGTTTTTTTAAAAACAAGCAGATTTTTTTGAAGTCATTTGTGTTTTGATAAACTGTCACTAGATGGCGTTTTAAGCAGTTTGAATATTCTAACAGCCATAACTCGGCAACGAATAAGCCGATTTTAATAAATGTGGTGTCATAGTGTCTGTAGGAAGAAGCAGATTTTTAAATTAAGTTTTAGAAAAATTATGTTTAAGCTATTTAGTCACAGGTCCAGGTACTTTCTTTACCTGATTTTTTCTTAAACTTACATAACTCGCAATGATATTTCTTACTGAAATCAGAATAATTTTTTGTTCTCAAACATTAGGAATACTCAGCTCAAATTTAATTATTCACAGTTGAGGCTACTGAGCCGAATATACTTCTTCCAACAATTTTTGAAGTGAAAACTTCTTATGGCACGTGAGGAAAAAAGTATAAACTCGCGACACCGACCGTCATCGGGATTCACCGTCATAAATGCGATAGTAAAATTTGAATGCTCTATTGTTTCTTTTAAATAAATATCCCAAGTGGAAGACAAAAAGCAAAGCAGACACACTAACTGACACATTCCATTCTCATTCAACGATTGTTATGCTTACATGTTTGTTTCTTTCAAATTCCGCGTTGTTGCGTTGACAAATTGAGAATGAGAGCGAGAGTAAAATTTGAATACATATTCCGTTTTTGTCTTCCATTGCATTGCCATATAAAAAGATAACGCACACATACCACCTAACACACTAACTTGCCATTAAACGATTTGTTTTCACTTCTGTTGGCACTTCCGGAGTGCAACCCGCCGTTTTTTTTTTTTTTTTTAATGTTTTTAAACAACTCAGAAAGATACTTTACCGAGTCTCTTGAAAGATAACATTGAGGGGAAAGTGTCTTTATACTTCATACGCCAAATGGCTTATAAAGAATTTGTCCATTCTTCTTGATATTCTCGTTTTAACTGTCTTGTTCTTTATTTATTATCTCATGCTTAAGCTAAACAGAGGTGAATAATCTTATACTAAGCTTAAGCTATACTGTGGTGAATATACTAAGTGTAGTTTATGTAAATAAATTCAAATGCATTAAGGTGCTGCTACACCTCCCTTCCAAAAGAAAAGAAACAGGTAGGTAAGTTGATGAGTCTTACCTATAACCGTTTTGTTGTTAGGACTAATATATAGATTAATTTGAATGAACGAATTCTTTCAAATTAGGTTTCAGCGAAAAAATTCTTTGGCTCCGATTTGGCTGAAATTTGGCATTATTGTAATATCGATGTCCAGCAAGAGAACTGCGTTCAGGAATTTGCCCTAGTATTATTTGTTGTTGAGATACGCGGGTATGAAATTCACGATTTTTGTACTTTTTCAGAATAAGTGTTTTTTTCGAAAATTCATAGCTTACAGCAAACTCTATCAATTAATAATTGGTATTTTTCGCAAAAATTTTGAAAAATTTAAAATTATTATTGAATTTTTTTTAAAAAAAACATTTTTTAAAATTTTTTTTTTTATTTTTAAAAAAAACTTTGATTTATTCTGCGCTTAATGCCGTAAAATTTTTTGTGGGGAAAAAATTATTTATATTTTTTTTTTAATTTGCCGTAAAATTTTTTATGGGGAAAAAATTATTTATATTTTTTTTTAATTTAAAAAAAAATTAAAGAGCCAAAATGTTGAAAATTGAAATGAATTTTTGAACTTTTTTTGAAAAATGCATTTCTGAATATTTTTTTGTCATTACATTTTTAAGTTTTTATTTGTACTTTTCGAAAAAAAATACTGTTTTTGAAAAAAAAAAATTTTTCTCAAAAATTTTGCGAATTGAAAAATATTTTTGCATATTTTTTTAAAAACCCATATTTAAAAATTTTTTTTTTTTTTTTTAAAAAAACTTTGATTTATGCTGCGTTAAATGACGTAAAAATTTTCGCGGGGAAAAAAGTATTTATATTTTTTTTTTAATTTTAACAAAAAATATAATTAATTTTTATATAAAATTATAAATGAAAAAGCTAAAATTTTGTTAATTGAAATGAATTTTTGAATTTTTTTTGAAAAATCCATTTCTGAATATTTTTTCGGTGAACTTAAGATTACAGCTTGATACGCAAGCTTCAAAATGATATGCCATAACATGAGGGCAAGTAGTTAGTTAAAATATTTGAGCCGTTAACCTAAAACTAAAACTGAAATTTAAAATCAGTGCATTAGCCTTTCAACGCGTAGTACAGCGCGCTTTTAACGGCTCAAACATTTTAATTAACTACTTGCCCTCATGTTATGGCATATCATTTTGAAGCTTGCGTATCAAGCTGTAATCTGAAGTTCACCGAAAAAATATTCAGAAATGGATTTTTCAAAAAAAATTCAAAAATTCATTTCAATTAACAAAATTTTAGCTATTTAATTTTTGTTAAAATTAAAAAAAAAATATAAATACTTTTTTCCGTCATTCAACGCAGCATAAATCAAAGTTTTTTTTAAAAAAAAAAAAAATTTTTAAGTATGGGTTTTTTAAAAAAAATGCAAAAATATTTTTCAATTCGCAAAATTTTTGAGAAAAAATTTTTTTTTTTCAAAAACAGTATTTTTTTTCGAAAAGTACAACTAAAAACCTAAAAATGTAACAACAAAAAAATATTCAGAAATGCATTTTTCAAAAAAAATTCAAAAATTCATTTCAATTTTCAACATTTTGGCTCTTTAATTTTTTTTTAAATTAAAAAAAAAATATAAATAATTTTTTCCCCATAAAAAATTTTACGGCATTAAGCGCAGAATAAATCAGTTTTTTTTAAAAACAAAAAAAAAATAAAAAAAAATGGTTTTTTTTAAAAAAAATTCAAAAATAATTTTAAATTCGCAAAATTTTTGCGAAAAATACCAATTATTAATTGATAGAGTTTGCTGTAAGCTATGAATTTTCGAAAAAAAACACTTATTCTGAAAAAGTACAAAAATCATGAATTTCATACCCGCGTATCTCAACAACAAATAATACTAGGGCAAATTCCTGAACGCAGTTCTATTGCTGGACATCGATATTACAATAATGCCAAATTTCAGCCAAATCGGAGCCAAAAAATTTTTTCGCTGGCGTTTTCGCGTTTACCCCATATGTGAACATTTTTGTATTTCCTTCCAATTTATAAAATTCGTTCCTTCATAGTTATTGAATTGAAAAGTTATAAAATAAAATAAATGAAATATTCAAACAATAATTTTTTTTTCATGTGTTAAATGCAATTCAAAAATATTTTTTTTTTTAATTATTAATATGACATACTTATAAATATATGTTATAACTATAAATGCAAAAAAATGAAAGAATATTCATTTAATTTTGTATACTTAAAACTTCTTCAGATATGAAAGTTTTTAAACTATGTGGACTTTAACAGTAAGATTTCTTAAACTATGAGTGATATCAAAATATGGATTTTTCAAAATATAACCGTTTAAAACTAGGAGGATTCTCAATTTTATTGCGCAACATTGTAAAAATAACGTAATACTAGTATTAAAAAAATTAAAAATAACGAAAAGAAATTAATCAATTTGCTTTTCTTAACCTATTTTTATGTGTAACTTTTTCCTTCTTTTTTGCTGTACCGTAAATAGTGACGTTAACTCCATCAACGTTTTTCACAAAATACGGACCTTCATATATACTGCAGTGTTTGTTGTAGGATTCTTTTTGAACAAATACGCTATCATTTTCGTTCAGTATTAATGGCTTTGCATATCTGTCATATAATTGTTTGTTTTTTAATCAAATCTTTAACTAATATATGTGCTTTCTGTAAACAATATTTTACCTCTTTTGAATAATTTTCTACGTTATAAATTGGGTCAATTGATTGTTTTCTTTATTCTGGTGGCAATGTTGCTCTTTTGCCAAAAACTAATTCAAATGGCGTTAATTTATTGTCAAATACTGTATTTGATGTTGTATTATGGAAAAAAGTAAAGCATTTAAAGTATGTATCCCAATCAAAAATATTTTCGTTCAAATATGCACGAAGATATTCATTGAAAACCCTATGGTTTCGCTGTACGGTTGCTACGGTTTCATGATGATGAGCTGTTGAGAAATCATGTCTTACATTTAAAAGCTTGTTTAGCTCAGAAAATATTTCATTCTTAAATTCAGTGCCTAAATCAGATTTTATTGAGTTCATTGTGCCATAAACGAGCACAAAACTTTCAAAAATTGCTTTAGCAACTGTTTTGGCACTTTTATCAGGAAATCGTCACTAAATATTTAGTCAAATCGCATATCAAAGTAAGAGCAAACTTGTTACCAGAATGTGATTCAGGCAATGGTCCTATGGTATCAATTACAACCACATCAAACGGTTGATTTGGGGTAGGAGTGAAAACTAAATTTTTCCTAACTCCTGGCCTTACTTTGTTAACTCTACATTTTTCACACGTCTTTACGAATTTGGAGACATCTCGTGTCATATTTTTCCAATAGTATTTGGTTCTAATTTTTGCGTTCAGCTTTTTGATTCCACAATATCCACCAGATATTAGATCATTGTGATAAATTGTCATTAGTTGTTGTTTTTTGTCATTGTCAGTTATCATCTCGACTGGGTTTGTTAATAGAATTTCTAATGATTTTAACATATTGTTACCATGGTTTTTAAGTTCTGCAACAGAAAAATATATCATCCTTGGGCCATTCTATTTTTTTAATATTGTTATTGCCGGCTTCACATTGTAGCCTCAAAAGCAAATCGTCTAAGCTCAGTGTTTTGCTAACAATTCCAACACTCATTAATAGAATTTTCTTACGCCTAATATTTGCGTAAATATAAAAATTTGAAATTTCATTATTTTCATTGTATATTATCTGAGACCTGATTTTCGGTATTTTATTTGTGAAGTCGTATGAAAATTTATCATAGACGAATATTTTGTTAATTGTGCAATCCTTTCTTGTTGGGAAACTTTGTGAACTACGTTCCGTTGCTTGTTTAGTTATACCACGAGTTGTCACGAGCCAACACATGATTACTTGTATTTTTCAAATCACCGATGGTAATTCGGGAAAGTGCATCAGCGCCAACGTTTGTTTTTCCTTTAATATATTCAATAGTAAAATTATATTCCGATAGTTCGAGCCTTATTCTAGAGAGTTTTGAAGCAGGGTCTTTCATATTAAAAAGATAAACCAAAGGTCTGTGGTCTGATTTTACAGTAAAGTTTGTGCCATAAATGTAAGGTCGAAATTTTTTTATGGCGAAATAAATAGCTAATAGCTCCAATTCTATTATCGGTTTTTTTTGCTCGGATTTATTGAAGGATTTTGAAGCAAAACAAACTGGCAAATCATCACCGTTATGGTCTTGGCTCAATATAGCCCCACATCCAATCTTAGATGCGTCAACTGTAATCACAAACTTCTTGTTGAAGTCGGGATATTGCAACAATTTCGGGGTTGTTAAAGCTAACTTTAATTTCTCAAATGCTATTTCACATTCATTGTCCCATATGAATTTCACATTTTTACGACATAAATTATTTAAAGGTGCTGCCAACAATGCAAAATTAGATATAAATCTACGGTAATAGTTTGCAAAAGCAACAAATCGCTTAACAGCATCTTTGTCATTGGGCTTTGTATAGCTTTGAATTGCACGTATTTTAGAATTGTCAGGTAAAAGACCATCAGCAAAACACTTGTGACCTAGAAATGTTACCTCTGATCGAAGAAAATTGCACTTATATGGGTTAAGCTTAAGATTAAATGTCCTGCAAGTGTCAAAAACTTTTGACAAATTTTTTAAGTGATGCGCTTCACTGCAGCCGATAACGATAACGTCGTCAACGTAAAGAAATGCCTGGTTTGGTGAAAGGCCTGAAAATGCAATCGACATCATTCGTGTAAAAGAATTTGGAGCAACATTCAATCCGAAAGGCAGAACTTTCCAACGGAAAGCTCCTCTATCCGTGCTAAACGAAGTTATATCTCGTGAATAGTCATGAAGAGGAATCTGGTGAAATCCAGAATACAAATCTAATGTGGAAAAATATTTGGCTCTTCCAAGGTTGTCTAAAATGTCATCAACACGAGGTAGTGGAAACCTATCGGCAACTAATTTTTTATTAACCGCTCGAAAATCAACGCACATACGGAACGATTTTTGGTTGTTTGGATCTTTTTTTGGGACCAAAATTAAAGGGCTGTTGTAATTGGAATAAATAGATTCTATTAAATTGTTTTGCAATAAGTTGTTTACTTGTCAATTTATATCTTCCCTTTGTGAATATGGCAGTCGATAATTTTTAATTTAAACAGGTGCCTTATCTACTAATCTAAGCTTTTGCTCGTAAAAATTGTTAAGTGTCATGCGGTCACTCTTTAACGCAAATGTGTCAGCGTATTGCAGACATAAATTCAATAGTTTGCCCTCGGTATAACTAGGCATTTGTTTTTTGAGAATCGACGTCAATTCAGTTGTACGATTCACGTCACAAGAAAGTTTGTTTATCATATAGACATTGTAATTGGAGAGGTTTTTCGTTCGAAGGGTACAATTTTTTACGTATTTTAATTGGTTCGTTGTATTTATAACTTTTAAAATTGGAGTATTCGTATCGATGATACATTTCGCCGTAAACACGCCACTACAAATTTCCTGAGAATCAATGAAAACTGGCTGTGAGCATTCGCTCAAATTAAAAATACGGAAAACCTCACACCTTGGTGGAATCACAAACGTATCATTGCTTGTGCCATGCAAAATTGGAACATCTAGCTTTTCATTCCCTACACATAATGAAATAGAGTTAGTTTCATAGCTAATATTGCATTTATTTAATTTTAAAAAATCTTTGCCGAGTATACCATCTGACGGTATATTAAAATTATCTTCTACAAGATGTAAAGTATGTGGGATTAAGTAATCAGATATAGCTAGGTTAGTAATTATTGTGCCCAAAGTTGTAATAGTATTTGATGTTACGCCAGTAATGTTTATTTTCTCATTACTATTTAGTTTTACATAGTTATTAATGCTTGAGCGTTTAACTAATGAAATATCAGCCTGTGTATCAACAAGAAAAGTACATAGTCTGTTTGAATCAGTAAAATGAATTTCAATAAAATCAGCAAAATTTAAATTTAAGCAGTAAATTGCTGTGCTCGGACTATTTTGAGTTAATTCTCTTGGCTTTCTTCCCCCAGCGTTCGCTGCTGAGGGGCATTCGCGTTCAAAGTACGAATGCTTGCATTTCTGTTGCTAGAGCGAACGCTGTTATTAAAATTGTTGTTGTTACTATCGAATTGATTATTTCTTCGGCGGTTGTTGTTGGTATTATTTATATATGAAGAATTAGTCCTGTGACCTTGAAAATTGTTGTTACCGCGATAAGAAGTATACCTTCTGAAATTTCCATTCCCACGATAACTATTGAAAAGATTATTTCCATTTCCACGAAAGTTATTAGAAATATTGTTCCCATTACCACGATAATTATTGGAAGCATTGTTTGAACGCACGCCAAATGACAGTACTTGTCGCTCTTTTGCTTCATTAGTTTGCTCAACTATCAACTTGGCTACAACATCTTTTGAATCAGTAAATGCTGTAGATGCTAGTATAGACTTTACTAAATCCGATTTAGCATTTAATCTACAAACATTTACTGTTTGTTCAACAGACATTTCGTGCGCTTTTGCTTGACTAATCCCTTCAATAATTAAAGAACGTTCCAAACAGTCAGACAGCTCTTCGACTTGCTTAGCAAAGTCAGAATAATTATTATTTTTGACTTGAAGTGACACAATTTTACCAGCAACCACTTTAGAGTTATCTGGCTTGATGCGATTTCGTAACGCGGTCTTTATATCATTAACTGCACTTATGGTTACAGGCAAGGCTTCACGAGCTTTACCTTCTAACTTTGATTTAAGAAATGCTATAAAAGTATCTGTCAAGTTTGCATCCATAAATCTTCAATAAAATTTATTTTATCAATAAATGACTCAAGTGCCAACGGATCCCCGTTGTAATTTTCACGGATGATTGAAGAACACATGCTTATAAATGATTTTTTTTTGATCGGTAGTAGCCATCTCGGCGAAATATCTGTCAACTTTTAAAATAAATGCAATTTTTGGTGTGCTTGTGGTTAAATAATTTGTGTCAGGAATCTCCAATGCGTCTTTCAAGGAAGGTAAAGAAAGACAACGTTTTATACTAGGTTCTTTTGATCTTTCAACAGTGAGCTCCTTGTCTAATTCAGTATCGGTCAAAATCTTTGCATCAACTAAAACTAACAGGTCTGAATACTGTGGGACTCTTATGTTAAACTTAAGTTTACTAAAACACTCGACTAACAACGTTCTGCAAAGAAAAATTTTAGTATTTATCGCTATCTTTTTGTCATTAGGACATTGTTTATTATAGTATGTTCGTTTACAAACGTTAATATCGAATTGTACGTTTCAATAAGTAATTTTTTGTACTCTTGAATTTTCGATTCGCTCGTCGAAAGTGGACGGTTCTGTAACACTCGCTTTGTGACCTTATTAAACTCTGTGACTAAATATGTAAAGTTATTTTCAAACTCTGACATTGATAAAAAGAAATTTTTTTTTCTATTGTGCAACAACCAGATGAAAACGTTTTATAGTTTTAGGAATATTAAAAAAAAAATCCATATCCATAAATCCATTTAGTATATATTTATTATTTTCAGTTGACTTCGTCTCTTTGTCAGTGTCGGTAGTGTTTTTAAGTGTATTGTGATTTTGTTATTATTATTTTCTAATAATATTTGCTAGTTAATAACACTAGTTTACAAGAAAAAAGATCTGGTTTCTCATAGACTTTTTGCGATGTATTTTTGGGCGTAGATTCCAAAAATGGCAACCATTTTTTTTTCTTAAGAATCGTTTTCGAGATATCCTCAAAAAACCCCTTTTTCGGCACTTTTTTCATTTATTTGACTATATGTCCATAAAATTTTTTTCGATTCAAAAACGATTTTCAGCATTCGAAAGATATTTGCATTCCCTTTCTAACGATATGCTCTTTGCTTGAATCGGATAAGGTTTGATGGAGTTACAAGCGCTCAAAGTCCAAAAAACTGACTTTTTTTGTCTTTTTTGAAAATCACTCAATTTCAATTGCTCCATTTGAATGAAAAATTTTTTCTTTTTCATATTTTTAAAATTTTTAATGAAAGACTATTCTTTTGCAAATATTTTAAGTATAATTTTGCGAAAATCGGACAAAAAATGTAGAAGTTATTCGAAAAAACACTAAAAAACTTGCAATAAAATTAAACGAAAATACATACGTTTTTTATTTAAAAAGAAACGGAGAATAAAAGCAAAGAGCCACACACAAACACAATCGTATGTATTTTCATTTAATTTTATTGCAAGTTTCTTACTGTTTTTTCGAATAACTTCTACATTTTTTGTCCGATTTTCGCAAAATTATACTTAAAATATTTGCAAAAGAATAGTCTTTCCTTAAAAATTTTAAAAATATGGAAAAGAAAAAATTTTTCATTCAAATGGAGCAATTGAAATTGAGTGATTTTCAAAAAAGACCAAAAAAGTCAGTTTTTTTGGACTTTGAGCGCTTGTAACTCCATCAAACCTTATCCGATTCAAGCAAAGAGCATATCGTTAGAAAGGAAATGCAAATATCTTTCGAATGCTGAAAATCGTTTTTGAATCGAAAAAAATTTTATGGAGATATAGTCAAATAAATGAAAAAAGTGCCGAAAAAGGGGTTTTTTGAGGATATCTCGAAAACGATTCTTAAGAAAAAAAAATGGTTGCCATTTTTGGAATCTACGCCTCAAAATACATGGAAAAAAGTTTATGAGAAACCAGATCTCGAGATCAAGCCCAAATTTGTAAACTAGTGTAATTAATAAATTTTGTGTTTAATTTAGTGTCGTTTCTTAAAAAATTGCATGATTATATTAATAATTTTGCTTTAATTTTGTGTTTTGTTTATTTTGCGTTACACACAAACATACATTTATGTTAATATTAACTTACTTTCTGCAAGCAAAATAAAGCAGTGCAACAGTTTTGTTTTTGATTCGCTTTTGTGCTTTGCTCGTATACAAAGCTAGACTTTAAACTCTTTTGTGTTTGTTGTTGCTGCTTAGCGGGTGAATTTTTTGCTTGATTTTTAACCCTATTGTACTGCTCTAAAAATATTTTAAATTGCTATCTTTTTTTTTTAAGATGGATTATTTTTCCTCAGAAAATTTGTTAGCTTGCTCTCTAAGAGATCAGTGCAAAAGCCAAAATATATTGAATTCTATGTTTTCCTGTTCAGGTCCCTGTGAACAGGTGTTTCATGCCTCTTGTGTAAACTTAGCAAAATCTATTACTGATTTATTATGCTCTGTCCATTCGGGCCTGCAATGGTACTGTCCATCTTGCAGACCCCTTTCCCCGTCGGTCTTTTACGAAAAAATTAAGCAATTTGGGGAAAACCTTAACAATCTGAATAATAATTTCAGAGATATTCTCAACTATTATCCCCAAATTGAAAAAAGCCTTAATGAGGCTACTTCACCGGATGTTAGTTTGCAAAATAAAACTATTACCGAGGCTACTATGGTTTTTGCTTCCACTCCTTCGATCTCCACTTTACCTAAACAAGCTATTTCCTTAAAAAAGAAAAGAAAGTCTAATAAGAAATTAAATAAGAAATTAAATAAAAATCTGGGTAATGTGGGGAGGGTGGGCGGTGCGGCCGTCAGTCGTGACAAAACTCCCGTGGATTGCTCTCTAAATACCTCTTCACCCACTCCCAATTTTCCCGCTAATCTCTAGTAGCAATCTTCCATCTCCTTCCTCCACTATAAATAATCCTCTGTCAATTTTGGCTAATCCGCGGGTGGATGTTGCGATTGATAGCTCTGTGCCACCGGTTTCCCTGCAGGCATTACCAAGGTTAAAATCGATTTTTATTTCAAGACTTCATTCCAACACTACCTCTGACAGCGTTAAAAATTTTATCAGACAAAATCAAATTATTCCTGCCGACGCCTTCGTTTCTTGCAGGAAACTCGGTAATAAACCAACTCATGCGTCTTTTAAAATAACAGTGGCATCTTCTCATGTTTCTGCCATTCTTAAATCTAAAGCATGGGTGGATAATATCTATATTTCAGAATTTAAATCGAAAAAAAATGATAAAACTGCACGTTCCAATTCAAAAAACTGTAACGGCTATCCCTTTACTATCAAAATGTAAGGGGTTTGCGTTCCAAGACGCAAGATATCTTTTTATCAACTCAGAATTTCTCTGAGGATATTATCGTGTTTACCGAAACTTGGTTAAACAACAGTTTTCTCAATATGGAACTGTTTGATAATAGTTTCCATGTTTTTAGAAGAGACAGACACTTGGAAGATCTTTTTTCTGTTGGTGGAGGCGTCTTAATAGCTATAAAAAATCATTTAACCAGTTCATTAGTTGAAATTGCCTGTGCATCTAATATTGAACTGTTATGTGTTAAGGTTACACATTGTAACTCTTATTTATACATTCTTAACACTTATGTTCCTCCAAATAGTAGCGCAGATTTCTACGAATGTCTTTCGATGGCCGTAGAATATATTATTAATGAACTAGACACTAATGACGACATTTTGTTGTTAGGTGACTTTAATTTGCCTGATCTAAAATGGACTCCTTCGGACGATGGTACATATTTTTATGCATCTTGTCCAAAAACTCGACAACAACAAATTTTTGTTGACGAAATACTTTCAAATTTACAACAAGTAAGTTGTATAACTAACTGCCATGGACGACAACTTGACTTAGTCTTGGCTACAAATAGTAGCAATGTTGTTGTAAGAAATGCTATCCATGCTCTGTCTACGGTAG
The DNA here is from genome assembly GCA_949775025.1 of Tricholauxania praeusta. Lineage (NCBI taxonomy): Eukaryota > Metazoa > Arthropoda > Insecta > Diptera > Lauxaniidae > Tricholauxania > Tricholauxania praeusta. The sequence goes on from OX459028.1 coordinate 107,178,984, forward strand.
ATTCCTATCATCCACCTTTGAGTATTGTGTACCAATCTGACAATGAAAATTTGACTAATGCATGTTCATCCATTAATATTTACGAATTCAATTTTAAGAAAGCTGACTTTTTAAAATTGAATGAAAATTTAAGAAATAAATTAGACGACTTACTCATTTTTTTTAATAACAATACATTTGATGATTGCATTAAATTTTTCTATGGTGAACTTTTTTCTGCCATAGCATTGTCGGTTCCATATACAAAGAAGCACGTTAATAATTCCTCGTACCCCTGGTATACAAAGGATTTGAAAAAAGTTCGCAATGGCCGTAATAGGGCATGGAATAAGTACGTTTGTAGCCAGGACCGTAATGACCTTGTTGCTTATCAGCGACTGTTTCTTGAATTTAAAGATATGTCAGCTTTGGTTTATTCTGAATATTTGAATAAAATTAGGTTGAATATTCTTCATGACCCCAAGAATTTTTGGGGTTTTATTAATTCTAAAAAAAAATCTGACGGGTTTCCATCTGAGTTTAAAACAGTTGATGGGCTCACTAGCGGCCCACAAGTTATAGCCGGGTTGTTTGCTAATTTGTTTAATGAATCGTTTTCTACGGATTTATTTAGCCCTGAAATCAACTATTTTGAATATATGGATAACGACCCTTTAGTTTCGGTTAATGAGATATCTTTCTCTCCTGACCTCATAGAGAAATATATTTCATCTGTTGATGATGACTTCAACTCCGGGCCGGATGGTATTCCTGCGACAGTTTTAGTAAACTGCAGCTCTGTGCTGAGTCAGCCCCTCAGTATTTTATTTAATAGATCAATTCAAGAAAGCTATTTTCCTAAATTTTGGAAAAATGCCTACATTAGCCCCATTTTCAAGAAAAGGTGTAAAAATGATGTTTCAAACTACAGGCCCGTGGCTAAGTTATCATCAATACCGAAAATTTTTGAACATATTATATACGATCAGGTTAAGGTGTGCTGTGGTGAAGTCATAACAACTCGTCAGCATGGTTTTGTTAATGGCAGATCTACAGTTTCTAACCTCCTTGATTTCACTTCTTTTGCATTAAGCTCTTTAGACTCTGGTGGGCAAGTTGACTGCATCTACACTGACTTCAGTAAAGCATTTGACAAATTACCACATAATTTGATTTTGTTTAAGTTAAAGAAGCTTGGATTTCCCTTAAGTTTTGTCAGCTGGATTGAATCTTATTTATCTGATCGGTCGTATCAAATAAAATTTAGGAGAGTGTTTTCCTCCCCATTTAGCGCGACATCAGGTGTTCCACAAGGAAGCCACCTGGGGCCGCTCCTGTTCATTTTAGCAATTAATGACGTTACACATGTTATTAAAAACTCCCATCTGTTAGTATATGCAGATGACATGAAAATTTACAGGAACGTAAAGGGGGTTGGTGACACTATTCCACTTCAGTCTGACTTGAAATCCTTTGAAGTTTGGTGTTCTAAGAATAACTTACATCTTAATCCTGATAAATGCCAAGCTATGATTTTTACCAGGAAGAAAACTATTGTGGAATTTGATTATAAATTAAAAGATAAAAATATTTGTCGTGTCGAAGTAGTCAAAGACCTAGGTATACATTTTGATACTAAGTTGACTTTTAATGAGCATATGGTATTAATCAAATTTGTAAAAAATCCTCATCTCTGCTTGGCTTTATTAAGAGGTGGGCAATAGTATTTAATAGCCCTTCAGTAATGGTGACTATATATAATACAATAGTGCGTCCTCACTTAGAGTATGCCAGCCAAGTATGGTCACCTTTTTATAAAATTCATATACCATAAATAGAATTGAGAGAATTCAAAAAAATTTTATTCGTTTTGCTCTCAATGGCTTAAATTGGATTAACCCTTTAAACCTTCCTCCTTATGAGGATCGTTTGAAGTTACTACATATGCAGTCTTTGAGCTCGCGTAGAAATATTGCGGATATACTTTATCTGCATCAACTTGTAACTGGGTGTCTTGCTGCACCAGAGCTTCTTAACTACATTCATTTTAATAGTAATCGGAGGAGTACTCGTAACTCTTATCAATTATTTTACCAACCGGTTAGTAGAACTAATTATATGGCTACAGCTCCTTTTAATCGCATGACAACTCTTATTAATAATTACGAAGTTTATAACATTAGCTTGTCAAAAGGTCAACTCAAGCTTAGACTGAAAACTAACTGTAGCTAAATTTGTAGCTTAATGGTGGTGTGAATTTTTTTGTTTGTGTTGTCCGAGCCACACAGCATGCTGGGTAAATTTTTTCTAACATTTATGCCTTGGACCACGTAAATTTATACATATAATTATTTTAATATCTATATGTCTATTTTTACATGGTGTGAGTGGGTATGTTGAGAAAGTGCGATAAAGCTAAGAAAAAATTATAAAATAAATAACAAATTAATGTGCATGATAATTTTTTCTATTCCATTTTTTATTGAATAAGCTTTTTACTTGGTATAAAGCTTCAATGCTAAATAGCTAAGAAGGCTATAATAGCTGTAGAAGCTAAACTCTATTATTATTATTATATAATCCATTTAGATATATATATCCATTTAATTAAAAAAGCAATTTTAATTTAATGAAATAAAATACCATTTCTTATTAATAAATCCATAACAATAGAACTGCCAATCCTTCATCAAGCAATTTAACATTTGTGCTGCTGTCGCTGCTTCAGTTCGTGATTCTGTCGTGTGCTTAGCTGTTCTCGAATTATTATAAACATAGTTGTATATTTCCGAATAGACAACTGTTTCTATATACAGTTAATGCTGCAACACAATAATTTGATGTTACCAACTGAACCATATACATGGCGTGACATAAAATAACGCTTTCTGTATAACTCTATTCATATATTTGCTGCAACATATGGATTCCTTTTAACTTTTATGTAACGTCATACATATATTTTTAGTTAAAAGTCACTTTTTCTGATTTTTGTAATTGGTTTTTTTTTTCAATGGTTTTGAATTGCTTTTAATTATATATGTAGCTTTCTTTGTTACTTTATATTCTGAATCTCAAATTTTAGAGATTTATCCGTTTTTAATTTTTTTTTCAATATATTTGTTCAAATTTCTATTCAAAAACTGCTCAAAACTTCTTTACACATATTTATTTGTGCAACACTTTATTTAAAAACTGAACTCTATTTTTGATAATGTTCTTAAAACGCATGCAATTCTATTTTTTTTACTATGCACAAATTAATTCGCCTTCGTTTGCGCTTTATACACTCAAGTTTGGTGTCACGGTCGCCATATAAAGAATTTGTCCATTCTTCTTGATATTCTCGTTTTAACTGTCTTGTTCTTTATTTATTATCTCATGCTTAAGCTAAACAGAGGTGAATAATCTTATACTAAGCTTAAGCTATACTGTGGTGAATATACTTAGTGTAGTTTATGTAAATAAATTCAAATGCATTAAGGTGCCGCTACAGGCTCTTATAAGCCCCTATAAAGAATTTATGTATATAATATGTTGTCTTTCTACTTGTCTTTAAAAGGCCTGTGAAAAGGCCTGTTGTTACTCGACTGCGCTCTCGTCAACATGACTTCGCTGCTGTGTTTTAAATGCTTTAAGTATATTAAAAAAAACGGTGAAATAAATTGCAAGATTTGTCAAAAAAACTTTAATAAAATTTGTGCTAATGTTGATGATATCAATATCCTAAATGTCTTAAATAATAATGCAAACATTGTTTTTAATTGTTCGAATTGCTTGTTGGCTGCGTCAGATCTCATTTCGCTTATTTCAAAACTCTCAGCTGAAATCAGTGATTTAAAAAATAAATTTGCAGAATTTGTGAGTGTGAGTAGTTTGATTGCGCCAAAAGAAAATACTGTCAATCACACTCACGAATCTACTGTGGCTGCTGCGTCTAATGCACTTGTTGGTGAAACTAATAATGTCAACTATGTTCCTGCTGTTGCACTTGCACCCGTGTCTAATCCTAGCGATCGTGCTGTTGAGAAAAATATTCGCATAACTCGTGCTCGTGCTCTGGCTTTGGCCTCTCCGGATAATGCGGATTGCCGCCCGAGTATTGGTGTAAAAACTGGTGTTGATGGTGTTGATACTGCTGCTGCTGCTGATACCACTGCCGCCGTTGCTGCTTGTGCGGGTGGTGCTCTCGTGTCAACTCGACCTGGTCGGCGTTTGTCTCTCTCGGTTGCTGCCACCACGGCTGCTATTGATGCTTTGTTATCGTCTCCTCGCCCTATCTCCCCTTTTGCTTTTGATAAACAGAATCAAAATAATTCTTCAAACAAAAATAACTATTCTTTTGCTGCGGTTGTAAAAAGTAATAATAATATAAATGCTGAATCGTCATCTAATATTGTTATTTCTGATGTTTCACCTGTTGCGTCGAAGATAATAAATAAAAATAATGTCTCAGCAGATTTCATCGCTGTCAATAAAAATGCAGCTGGTAAAAAAAATGATAATCAACATCGCACTATTGTTGTTGGTACTAACTGTAATTCGGAACTTGCTGTTGTGGTTGTTCGGAAAAAGTATCTTCATTTGGCATCTTTTTCTTCGTCCGTCTCTGGTGAAAGTATAATTAAATATGTGTCGCTTCAGACAAATATAGATGTTAAGCATTTTAGTTGCTTTAAATTAGTAAAAAAGGGTACCAACTCAGAAAATCTTGAAAAAGTCAACTTTAAGCTAGGTGTCTCTTCAAATTATTTTATGAAATTGTTGGATCCAAAAATATGGCCTGCGGAGGTGCGAGTGCGTCCGTTCCGGTTTTTTCAAATAACCGAGAGAAATCATATGCCTGCTTAGCACATATTCGTGATGTTAATTTGTCATCTAGCAATTCTATAAAAATCTTCTATCAAAATGTATCTGGTATGCGTACGAAATTTATTACTAAGAGTTCACTATTGGAGTATGATGTCATTGTTCTTGTGGAGACTTGGTTGACGGCAGATTTTTGTGATTCAGAATACTTCGATCCTATTCTATATTCAATCTTTCGCGAGGACAGGGATGCTTTGAAAACTGGCTGCAGCAGAGGAGGTGGTGTGTTAATAGCTGTTCAGCATAAATTACGTCCTAGTATTGTAGTACTCTGTAATAGTGATTCTTCTTTAGATCAAATTTGCGTTGTGCTGTATGGAAATGAGGGTTTACTATTTGTGTGTGTCTCCTATATTCCACCTAATAGCCCCTTTGATTTATACAAATCACATGTAGATAATATTACTTTATTGGTAGCGGAAAATGTGAAGGAAAATCATGTATGTGTTTTAGGGGACTTCAATTTACCAAAACTTAGTTGGATTAAGTCTCCTGATAACAAAAACTGCTTAATTGCTTCAAATGTGACTAATGACTCTGAATGCTACGTTATTGATAATGTTTTGAGCACCGGTCTAATGCAAATAAACGGTATTGTTAATCAATTAAATAGGATACTTGATTTAGTATTCATTAGCAATAATATTAACTTAAATCTTGAGGAATGTGATTGTTCTTTTTGCCCTGCTGACACTCACCATTCACCTTTATTTCTTAGGGTTGAGTTTTATCAATTCCATAGCGTTAGTCATATTTCTAGAAATTTGTGCTATAATTATCTTGCTTGTGATTTTAATCAAATAAATTGCTTAGTTCGTGATCTGAACTGGGATGCAATGCTTTCTGAAAAAAATACTTTGGATAGCTTTATTACTTTTTTAAGTGAAGTTAATAATATTTGCACTTTGAATATCCCTAGTTTTATAAAAACATCTTATAAAGTTCCGTGGCATACTAAAGGACTAAAAAAGCTTAAAAATTTGCGAAACAAATTTTATAAAAAATATAGATGCACACATAATATCGAGTTTAAAGAAAGATTCCTGCAGTATAAAAGGTCGTTTTGAGTCTAGTATTAAATTAAATCCGAAAGCCTTTTGGAGGTTCATTAAATCTAAAAAAAAATGTTCAAATATTCCTTCAAAGCTGTTTTTAAATGATAAATATGCAACATCATCTACAGATGCGGCTAATCTTTTTGCTGAATCATTCAAGTCAAACTTAGAATCTGATTTTGACACTGATGAATGTTTTAATTCTTTACTTGGTTCATGCGTTAACTTTGGGTCGCTCAGTTTATCTACCTGTGATATAATCCAGGGAATCTCTAACCTTAAAGATTCTACTCAATCTGATAATAATGGTATATCTGCATTTTTTCTAAAAAAATGTGCGACTTCGATTGTATATCCGTTAAAAATAATTTTCAATAAATCGCTTGCGGAGGGAACTTTTATTGATGATTGGAAAATCACATCTGTTACTCCCATTTATAAATCTGGAAACAAAAATGATGTGTCTAATTATAGGCCTATCTCGAAAATTCCAACTATATCCAAGCTTTTTGAAAGTGTGGTTAAAGGTAAAATGTCCTTTGCTGTCAAAAGCTTGATATCCTGTAATCAACATGGTTTTGTTACTGGTCGCTCAACAATGTCAAATTTAGCAGTATTTACTGAAGACTGTCTTTCAGCTTTTCAATATGGTCATCAAGTCGATACAATATATACCGATTTTGCCAAAGCCTTCGATAAGGTTTCTCACAAAATTTTACTACTGAAACTAAAACAAATTGGTTTTCATTCAGCATTCTTAGACTGGATTAAATCGTATTTATCCAACAGACTGTGCTATGTGTTAGTTGACAATTGTAAGTCTCAACCTTATATAGCCACTTCGGGTGTTCCGCAAGGGAGCATCTTAGGCCCATTATTATTCGCCTTATTCATTAATGATATACAGAGCTGCTTTACAAATACAAAATTTCTTATGTATGCGGATGACCTTAAAATTTATGCGGTCATTAAAAATCTAGATGATTCATTAAAGTTACAATCTGACTTGAATAAATTGTTTCTATGGTGTCAAAAAAATCGGTTATACTTAAATATAAAGAAGTGTTTTCATATAACATTTTTTAGGTCAAATTTGCAATTCTGCAATGATTACTATATTGAAAGCATTATTTTGGAAAAAAGTACGGAAGTAACAGATCTGGGTATAGTCTTTGACCATAAACTCACATTTGCCAGTCACTACAACTATATTATATCTAAATCTTACGCGCTGCTTGCTTTCGTCAGACGTAATAGCTCTGAATTTTCTGACCCATATACGCTCAAATTACTGTATATGTCAATGGTTCGATCTAAGCTTGAATATGGCGCTTTTATTTGGAGACCATATTATGTGGTTCATATTAATCGAATCGAACGGGTTCAAAAAGTTTTTCTTCGTTATGCGTTACGTTCCCTAAATTTTACTGACCCATTTCCGTCGTATTTAGCTAGATGTAAGCTTATCAATCTTAAAACTCTTCAAAGTAGAAGGAGTATCCTTGCCTTAACATTTTTGTATGATATGGTTTGTGGTAGGATAGATTGCCCTTCTCTCCTTCAATCCATTGGATTTAATATTCCGGTTAGGAATCTAAGAAATTTCGATATATTCCATGTTGGGCTTAGTAGAACAAATTATGCCTCAAATGCACCGATTAGAAGATCTCTTAATGATTTCAACTTGATTGCTAGTTCTATAAGCTTAGATTTTATTTATTCTAGAATAACTTTAAAGAGATTACTAAATTCTGTGTATAATTAATTGCCTGTGATTTATGTTTAAACTTTACTTACCATTGTATCTAGTCAGTAAGGAAATTACTTTATGTTCCATTGATTTAAAAAATAAAAATAAGAAAAATAAGAAAGAAAGAAAGAAGCTATAAGACCTTTTTATGCTACTAGGGCGATATTTATTTGCCGATACACCGATACATGCACAATAAAAAATTTTCCTTTTCTTGTGTCCCAATCAATTAAAAACATCTTCTCTGCTTTAAGTTCTACCTTACCTGTCAAAATCAGCTAAGATAAGGCGCTGACATTTCCAAATCATAACTAAAAGCGTGCGTTGTTAGAACTTTTAAGCGCTAAACAGAATTGGGATGGTGTCTAAAAACAATGCGAGACTACATGATTTTTCCTATACGTTATGACCAGAATGTCAAACTTATGTCAAACTCTTATAAGTGACACTACAAAATTTATCGCTGAGCGAATAGAACAAATTCTCTTTTTCGTACGATACAATGAAATGAGAACCAAGAAGATAAACAGCTTAAAAAATCGTTTGTCAAAAAGCTCTTTTTTGTTTTCATATCCATCGCTCGTCCCAATTCTGTTTAGCGCTTTACGTTAGGTGCGATATTTATTTATAAATAATTTATTTATAAAGTTCGGTATCTGAACCGGCGATACATTTCTATGAATATCAGTATCGTATCGCCCAAAACGTGTATCGCTGCATCCCTTATTTTAACCCTGAAAATATGTCCATTGAAAAGTAGATAACATGTGCTTTTAAATCTGAAATTGAATTGTTGCTGTGGTTGATGGGGCAAAGTGAATAATGTAGTCGAAACAAAAGACGATGTTTATCTACCATATTGCAACAGCCATTACCTCAAAAGTCATTTGTTCTGTGCTATGATACCTTGAGTTCAGTTGCGGATCCAGGATTTCCTTAAGGGGGGGGCTAACATTTTTCTTAAATGAGAACACACTTTGATTAAATTTTTCAACGAGCAATATTTATATTTTTTGACATATTACAACAATCTAATCAGTAGTCCAGTCAAGGGTTTCAAGACGGCGAGTTTTCTTCTGGAAAAATAATTCAACAATTTCAGCTGAGCTGATATAGATTTCTTTATGAATATTTTCCAGAGCCAATCCATTCCAGCAATCTTCTGTCATTGTAGACCTTAAATACAATACAATTTCAATCATTTGAACACAGAAAACTTTGTTCTGTTTGAACTGTGGCAAATGCTTGCAGTAGAATTGTAATGCATTGGAAGAACGTTTCCATTTTTTTGGTTTTGATAGCACCATTTGCAAAAAAAATGGTATTTTTTCTATGTATTTTAGGGCGTAGATTCCAAAAATGACAACCATTTTTTTTTTTCTTCTTCTTCAGAATCGTTTTCGAGATATCCCAATTTGTGAGAGCAGCCTCTATGATTTTGTCAACATGCCTCATCGAGTGATTACCGGTATAAAACGTTCTAAGGGTAAAATCCTCAAAAATGTACTCTGGAATTTTGATTCTGAAATTTTATGATCCAAATAAGGATAGAATATTGCGGCTTTGAAACATTTGAGAAAGAAATGTGAAATAAAAATAGATTAAAACTAGTAATATTCGGCCATGCCGAAACTCACATGCCTAACACTAAATGTTAAAAAGACGTTGAAGATCTCGAATAAGTCGAGAAAAAATGTAAAAAGATTGAAAAAGTTTGAAAAGTTTTGAAACAGTTGCAAAAGACTGTTTGAAGAAATTGAAAAAGTCGAAAAAATAAGGAAAATGCTGAAAAATGTTGAAAATTTAAAATGTCGAAAAAATATGGTAAATGATGAAAAATATTGAAAGCGGTTGAAAAACTCTCAAAAAATTTAAGAGGTTGAAAAATGTTGAAACAATTCAAAATCGATGAAAAAGTTGAATCAATAAAGAAAATGACGAATAAAGTTGAAAGAGGTTGAAAAAATACTTATGGAATATATGTTTGTATTGGAAAAGGTTAAAAGCTTGGAAAAAGTTAAAATAATATGGAAAATGTTGAAAAAAATCGAATAGAAATTAAATAGTCTAAATATCACACGCCCACTTCTTCAATTCCGCCTACTTTTGGATATTAAATGGATTTTATTCGTGATCGACATTCGCATACCAAATTTTAGCACAATAGCTTGTGCATTTTGCGATACATGCCGTAATTAGTCTTAAAATTTCGGGCGGCGACACACCTACTGGTACAGCCCAGTCTGATTTTAATCCAGAAATAGCTTTCCATAAGCAAACCTCTTAAGCCAAATTTTAGTATGATTGCTCACATCACATCATAGATTTGATAGATATGCCACTTAACGTATTTTACTTGTATGAGAGTCGCCACGTCCTCTGGTGCTATTGCGCCAAATTTTTTGTAATAAGATATCTTAAAGCAAGTACATCTGCCTTGTAAAATTTTATATCAACTACGGTGTTAGTTCTCTTAATATACGTTTATAAATATTGTGGGCTATCCACGCCCCTGTGCGAGACTTTGAAAACTCGAATCCTAGCCAAATCATAATTTTGCTCACATTTGCACCAAATCATCAAGTTTCATTAAAATCGCAGCAATAGTTTCAATGATAACCAAATAGATATGTAAATATAAGAATATTTGTTGGTCAAATTACGTCGGAACACGGGATTTGAAAAAAAAAAAATTTTTTTGAACTTAGCTTCTCAACGATCGGACCGGTCTCGAAAATTCTTATATTTATTAAAGTTTTTATGAGAATTAAAAAAAAATCGGAGAGGACTTAAGTACATTTCGGAAATCAAGTTTTTTTGAAGTGAACTGAAAATAAATGATGAATGCTAAAATGTTGCATAAAGTCGTATTTTTTCCTTAAAGAGCATCTATGCGTTACAAACGGGATGACAAAGTTATTACTGAAGATGCTTCATTAAAAATATCATCAAATAACGTTTAATCTTTTCGCATTTCTGAAAACAGGTTGATAATTTGCTTGACATGAGTACAAGCTGAAGAGATTTGTAGTGTCGGATCTTGTAGTTTGCGACTGAGCGACAATATAGAAACAGAATATGTAACGATACTAATAAATTGGAGCGTGCTATCGAAGCTGAAAGTTGGACAGCTTTTGAAGACGCTTCGGTTTCCTTGCTTTGTTCTAAGTCTTGTAATGCTTAAGAGATAAACAGTAATTTTTCGCTGAAAGTATCAACGTATCTAGTCGCACACAATGCCTAAACTGCTTTGATTTGTTCGATCCTCCATGAATGTTCTTGAATAAAAATATTTTTTCGTTCTTGAATAAAAATATTTTTTTCGCTCCCAGGGGGGGCTTCAGCCCCCATAGCCCTCCCCCCCTTGTATCCGCCACTGCTTGAGTTGCGTTCGCCCCTTCACCCTTATTTTCAAATTCACCACTGTCTCAAAGCTACATGTGATTCGACCAAGAGCTTATTTAAAAGAGGAAAATACATCCTGCTTGTAACTTGTCGCACACTGGTGCAAAAGTGGAAATAAATACCAAAAATAAATGAATTTCTTCTGTTGATATTTAATTTTTAATTTACTAAGTATTGTCCAAATAGCATGTTTCTATAAGGTTTGGGTGAAACTTACCCAGGAGTTTTATGGAAAAGCCCTTAAAGTCAGTTAATTATGGAATGCTTAAAAATTGCTTGTGAATAAAAGGTATACTTAACAACTAATAACAAGAGATCCACTAAAGATATTGCAGTCTATTTTATTTGGTTTTTGAATTTGAATTATTGAAAGTTATTGAACACATAGCTCAATAAAATAACAATTAAAAATTATTTTCTATTCGCACACACCACAAATAAAAACTACCTATCGTAGAGCTCGACTATTTATTATACGAATAGCTGTTCCCGTTGCATAGACTCGCTTACTTTTTACGCAGTAATTTTATTGCAGAGTTTTTTTTTTATTGCTTGGAAGACGCCACGTCCCGTTGTCTTATCCTGTTTACATTTTGTGAAGTGCTTAACATAGGCTATGTAGTTACATCGTAACACCGAATTTTAATACTCTTGCTATAATATGAGCAAGGATATGGCGTTTAAGTGTTTTTGTGGTATGGAAACTGTCACGCTCCGTTGCCTGATACGCTAAGCATGGCCTCCTAGTACCAAATTTCAAAATACATGCTGTCATAGGTGTCTAGATATAGCGTTTTAATTGTTTTTGTTGTATGAAAGATCCCATGCCCGTCGTCTTATTCCCATCATATTTTATGAAGTATTTGACATAAATCATATGCATCCCAATACCAAATTTTAAGACTCTTACTATCATAGGGACCAATATATATCGTTTTTAAGGTTTTTATTGCATGCGAAGTGTCACGCCCCCGTTTTCTAATCCCGTTCATATATTGTGAAGTGCTTAATATAGGCAATGTGCATCCGAATTTTATTGCTCTTGCTATCATGTGAACCAAGATATAGCTTTTTAAAAGTTTTTACTGTATGGAAAGTGCCACGCCCCTTACTTTTATCAAAATAAAATATAGCCTGTGTTACTCAAGAATAGTGTAGCTTTTTATTAGTAGAAGAATCTTTAGAATCGGTTCAGATTCGATTCAGTAGAGATTACCAGTTATAGAATCCGCCCCTGTACAAAAGACCGCTCCAATATACATCATTTAACTTTTGTTATTTTAAGTTCAAGACATTGTTGCAGTTCAGCACTTGCCAAACTTTTCCATAGTTTACAAAACTTGCAACTATGTCGAAATATAATTAAATTCACCCACTTAAAATATTTTAAAACATTGTTGCATTTTATTGCATTTCATATTTTAGTCAATACAAAATCTTGCACAATGTCGCAATGCAATTAATAAACAATTAAATTCACCCACTTCAAGAAATAACAACGTTGTTGCATTTTATTGCATTTCGTAAGTTACTCAACGCGGAAGACTGCAGCAATGTAGATCACTAGTTTTAAATATTGCGTCAACGCAAAACCCAAACAAAAACACACTTGCTTGTTTTTGTTGGCTCTCTTTGTTCTTTCTTTCAGTTACTTTCTCAGGGTAAATTTAAGCCAATCTCAAATAATACGTACATGTGTATGTGAAACATGTACGCATTCTTATTCTCTTTCTCTGAGTAAATTACACATACTTTTTAAGCCACAAGAATTCCACGCATGTGTAAGTGAAACATGTGTGCATTTCTCCATATTCTTAAGTCATGGGAAAATACGTACATGTGAATAAGAAACATGTACGCATTTTCGCTGAGTATGCTTTTCTTAAGCTTTAAGAATTATATTCGTACATGTGTATGTAAAACATGTACGCACTCTTTTAGCATAAGTTTTACTATATAAGAGCACTTTTCTAAAATAAAGGAATAATTTTTTTTTTGATCAAACCAAGTTTGAAAGTGAAAACCTAAGATTTTATATTTCAACCTAAAACTGGCGACGAGGATGGGATTCTTGGGCGAATCGGTAAAAAATGTAAAAAAAGTTAAAAAGTGCAGATCCCGATAAAAGGAGTGAAACTCCATCGGCATCAAAAAAGTGATAAAAAAGTGCAGAACATCCCGATATAAGGAAGCAGAGTGAAACTCCAACAGCAGGGAAATTGTAAGCAGTTTTTCCTTTTTTCGTATTTTTCACGTGATCTTCAACAAGGGGTGTAACTCCAACGTCTAACAAGGATCCAGACTTTTTTTCCCTTACTTTGGAGAGCAGTTATATTGACATAAGTCAATATTTCAATCATTGGTTATTAAACCTTAACCAAGAATACCGAGGCAGCAACGACGGCTGGAGGAAAACTAACAGGAGTCAGCAAGAAGAAATAGCAGAAATCCAGGGAAACCAAATGTTGTCCGACAGCGAGGACACAGTAGATTTCTCGGACGTGTACAAAGAAATACTAAGGAAGCAAGCAGAGAAGAAGCAAAAGGAAGAGGAGAAAAAAGAAAGCAGAAGAACAAACAAAGAAGGACGCGGTGGCAGAATAAAAAAATTGTGAGTCAAAGTGTATCATAAGTTATCATTAAGATAAGAAATTTTTTGTTTCCATTGTTTTTTTTTTGCGAAGTCTTTTCCTCATTTCATAGGAAAACTTTCTTTTGAGCGTTGATCGCGTTTTCTTTTCGCGAAGTTTTCTCGTTTCGTTTGGAAAGTTTACTTTTCCTTTACGCTAATTTTTTTTTTCCACGTTAAAAGAAAAAAAGTGAATTTTTAATTCTAAGTTTCTTTCTTGAGTAGATGGGCTAAAGTTTAGAGCAACTTGGGCAAGCAATAAACCGTTTAGGAGTTACTTTGGGGTTACAGGATCAGTTAATACAGAATATATATACACCTACTCCAAGCACAACCATGGCTCTACAACTAGTAGTTGATCCATTGAAGTATCTGGAACGATTACCAGAATACAATGGCAATCTTGGGGAACTACAAACCTTTATGGGGCTTGTAGACAGGATTTTGCCAACACTTAGGCGGTATGATGAATTGGCACAGGGTTTGTTCTCAGACTTGATTAAATCTAAACTGAACGGCAAAGCAAAGGAGGCAGTTGAGATTAGCGGACAGGCTACATCATGGGAGCAGATTAAAAAAATTTTACAGGAAAATTTTTCCTATAGAAAGTCGGTAGATGATCTTTATAACGAGCTTAGGGGGTTGACCTTTAAGACGAATTGTATAAACTTCTACAATGACACAAAATATGTCCTCAGAAGACTCAATGCGAAAACCGCATTCGAAATGGGAGAAGCAGTGGGCGATGACGAAATTCAAAGAACGATAGATTTGAATATAAAAACAGGCCTACAAACTTTCAAGGCAAAGGTCCCAGAACCAATGAGGTCAATACTATTTTGCCGTGAACCAGAGTCACTGGAAAAGGCAATAAATATACTTTTGGAGGCTGGGTATGCCTATGGGAACGGAAAAACTCAACCTCAAGATAAAACTTCAAAGGTAGTGAATTCGGGACAGGGTCGAAGTAATTATCGTGCCAACGGTGGCAACAAGTATACTAGGAATAACTCCTACCAATCAGGTAGATACAATAGAATTTATAATAATAACCAACAGGAAAATCAGAATTCTGCGCATAGAAATAATGATCACCCAGGGACAAGTAGGGCAAATGATACGCCAGAACCAATGGATGTCAATACACATGAATCCAGCGGGGAAAAGTTTGAAAAAGCTGGAAATTTTCCCGAAATAGCCTCACACGAAACTTACCCTATATAACGGTTAAGTCTAAAACTAAAGACTTAAGACTTATAATCGATACGGGTGCAACCCATTGTATTATAAATCCTGGTATTTGTGATCCTAAGTGGATGGTACCAACCGAAAGTGTGAACATTAAAACGTTACAAAAAAACGTTAATATTAAAGAAAAGGTACAGATTCCTTTGTTTGCGGAATTGGGGGGACCATTGCCACAAGATCAAAGAGTTGTTTTCTATGTTTGCAAATTTCACGATCAGTATCATGGACTAATAGGTAACAACATATTGAGACATATTGAGAATTGGTAACTCCAATAAAGTTTCAAATCACAGATGAGCGATATTATTATTTCACTGAGAAGGGGTACTATGAGGTAAACATACCTGTAGATCAAAAGGATGGTCTGGTGCACATTCCCAATAAAATAACGGAAAATGAAAAATTTTAAATTATTGAGGGAGTTCATGAGGTAGTGAATAATTTAGCAACAAACGTTGTTGTTAAAGCAAATGGTGACGCGGAACAGCAAATACAATTCAAGTTAAAGAATATAACGCAGGTCACGAATGAAAATTTTTACATTTCAGAAAGCTATGGGGATCAGGTACAAAATTCTGTCTTAGGAAAAATTAGAATAACTCATTTAAATGGGGAAGAAGAGGGAAAATTAATACCTATTATCAAAAGATTTAATAAAATACTTTATGATGAAAAATCGGATTTAACATTCACTAATGCATTAAAGCATAAAATTCGTACTATCGAACATGCACCGATTGCTGTGAAGAATTACCGATATCCGTACATTCATAAGAATGAAGTACAAAAACAAATTCGGGAGATGCTTGACAGTGGTATCATACGTCGAAGTAAGTCACCCTATTCAGCACCAGTCTGGGTCGTACCAAAAAAATTGGATGCCAGCGGGCAATGCAAATGGAGACTTGTTATAGATTATCGCAAGCTATCCAAATATGGATGAAATCCTGGAAAAATTAGGAAGGTGCCAATATTTCACCACTTTAGATCTCGCTAAAGGGTTTCATCAGATAGAAATTGCCAAAAATGACACACCAAAAACTGCGTTTAGTGTTGAAAACGGACACTACGAGTTTTTCAGAATGCCATTTGGGTTGAAGACAGCCCCGACCACGTTTCAACGATTGATGAATAATATTTTATCTGATTATATTAACAAGATATGCTTAGTGTATCTTGATGACATAATAATATTTTCAATATCTCTGCAGGAGCATGTGGAGTCACTGACGAAAATTTTACAAAGGCTTAAGGATGTGAATCTGAAGGTTCAGATAGATAAATCTGAATTTATGAAACATAAAACTGAATTTCTTGGGCATATAGTCACAGGGATGGTATAAAACCTAATCCTGAAAAAGTCAGTATTGTACAAAAATGTCCTTTACAAAAAACTCCTAAAGAGATAAAGCAATTTATAGGCCTAACAGGGTACTATAGAAAATTCATCAGGGACTATTCTAAAACTGCAAAGCCAATGACCAAGTATTTAAAGCAGGGTGCTAAAGTTAATGTAAACGATCAAGAGTATATTGATAGTTTCAAGACGTTAAAACAACTCTTAACAAATGACCCAATACTAAAATATCCAGATTTTAAAAAACAATTCGTATTACAAACGGATGCTAGTAACGTCGCTCTAGGAGCAATATTGTCACAAGAAGGACACCCTTTGTGCTATGCAAGCAGAACGTTAAATAATCATGAGCAAAATTATAGCACAATTGACAAAGAATTATTAGCCATAGTTTGGGCAACACAGTATTTTCGCCCTTACCTTTTTGGACGCAAATTTCTAATAGAAACGGATCATAGGCCGTTGACTTGGTTATTTAACATTAAGGAACCAAACTCGCAATTGGTAAGATGGAGACTCAAAATCTCTGAATTTGATTATGAAATCAAGTACAGAAAAGGAGTTAAAAATGGCAATGCAGACGCTCTATCACGCGTAATAATAAACCACAACGAAGTTGAGGATTCATACATAAAACAGGTTACTAATCCATTGAACTTCTATAAAAGACAAGTAATCATAAAAAAGGTAAACTCTGGATCCTTAAAGATTAAAAGAATTTCAGTTTTTAAGTCCAACAGACAAATGGTTTAAACGCAAATTCTTGATAGACCAACTGTAAAAACACTAATACAAAGTCATTTTGAGAAAAACAAAACCACTGCGATTTATATCGAGGATGAATCATTCTATAAAACATTTCTTGAAACAGTTAATGCAGACTTCAAGGATAAATATCAAATAGTTCGATGTAAAAAATTATTAACTGATATTACAGATGAAAACAAACTAGCTGATGTAATAAAAGAGGAACATTTAACAAATAATCATCGGGGAATAAATGAAAATTTTCTCGAACTTAAGGAAAAACTTTATCATCCTAATTTGAGGGACAGAATAACAAAGTACATTAACACTTGCGAAATATGTAGCCAAGAAAAGTATGAAAGGAATCCAATAAAACAAAAATTTCAAATAACAAACCCCAGAAGAACCTAGAGAAATAGTACACATGGATGTTTTTTATACTTTGAATAAAACATTGTTCTTGACTATCATTGACAAATTTTCAAAACATGCTCAAGCAATAAAAATTACAGCTAGATCATGGACACAGTTTAAGAAAGCGGTGATGCAGTATCTTAGCAATGTAGGGCGAATAAAAAAAATTATATTTGACAGTGAACTAGGATTCAAAGCCATCCCACTACAGGAATTCCTTAAGGAAAATAATATCGAAATACATTTTACATCCAGTGGAAACCACACCTCAAATTCAGATGTAGAACGTTTACACAACACAATAAATGAACACATTAGGTTGTTGAAACACTATCAAAACCGGGATATTGAAACTATAGAGGAAAAAATGTACAGAATTATTAATTATTATAATAACACAATACACTCTACGACGGGACGAAAACCGGTGGACTTCATAAACGGATCCATAAAACAAGATGAATATCACTTGATTAGAGAAAACATTATAAAAAAGAAGGAAACTATAATTAATAAACTAAATCAAAATCGAGAAGATGTGGATGTAAGGACAGACCTGTATTACTAAAACAAGTTAGAGGAGGAAAAACTTATTCACGATTTAAAAAAATAGTTGCGCAACCTCTTGATGAGAACCACATAACAACTAGAAATGGACAAAAATACTACAAATCACACATCAAACGAAATCGAAACACGAAACTAATGCCAATTAATTGTTTTCTTTTTGACAGGAAAATGAAGCCCATGTTACAAATTATTTTACGGATAGTTATTCCAGTAATGACAATCGCACAGTACATCGACGTACAAAATATCAACGAAAATAATGGATATATTAGCATAAAAACTGGTCAAATACAGATAATAAAGGACTTCCTTAAAATTATGCACGTCATAAACTTCACTGAGTTCGAGATTAACAGAAACAACATTGCTGGTAATATAAAATAATAAGAAATCAAGTAAGAAAGGATGATGTAGCTTACGCAACTCTACTAAATAATTTTAATCTACTTGAAACAAAGATAAACGGACTTAAACCACATTTAAGAACAAAAAGGGGACTAATGAACATTATAGGGCAAGGTCTCAAAATAGTAGCGGGAACCATGGATAGTGAGGATGAAATACTTATTAAAGCAAAGTTAGATAATTTGTCTAAGGAAAATTCTCAATTAATTTTAGAATCAAACAAACAAATAATAATTAATTCGCAGTTATCAGACCAAATCCAAAATATTACAACTCACGTAAACAAGCAACAGGAATCTATTAGACAGTTGCTCACAGAAAAATCGGAGCGATTACAAAATGATTTAGATATATTCAGGCACATATACCAAATTAACTATGATATTACCCTACTACGAAATCATATTGATGATATAGAACAGATAATTTTGACTAGTAGATTAAATATTTTATCCAGGAATATATTGACAAATACAGAATTAGAACTACTAAGTATCACAGATAGAAGCTCTAAAAGATATAAAAATAACAGTGGCATATTATGGCAATTTAATTACAATAATAGTCATGGCACCGAACTACTCAGCAAAGAAATTCTCGAATATTATAATTGAACAACAAATCAATCTTGCTAAAGGAAAGTTTATTTATCATAGATGAGGACAAGACTTTATATTACAATAATGTAAAAAATAATCTAAAAGTAAATTTGAAAACTGTACATACAAGATGATTGTGTCAGTCAAATAATTAAATCAAAAGAAGCAAATTGTGAAATGGTAGTAGATACAGTAGAAAATATTAAAGAAATATCGGATGGACTGATTATTATAAAAAATTTCAATGAAAGGAAACTAATTCAAAATTGTAATAATAATAACATAAAATTATACAAAAATAGTTTAATTAAGTTTGGAAATTGTGAAGTAACAATAGGAAATGTAACTATTCGTAACAAATTTATTAAAGTTACAGAAAATAATATTTTACCATATACAGTTATACAAATTAAGGAAAAGAGCAAAGAAACTGAAAATAATTTACATGATTTACGCATTAATACATTTGAAAATACTAGAGAATTTACTAAAAAGACGTTCACTCAAAATTTACTTAAGACTTCAATTGTAAATTTTCCGGGCATTTTCATAAACATTGCAATACTTGCGTTAATTTTTGTCTTCTTTAAATTCCGACGTAACAAAACTTACATGATTGAATCGAAATCTTCGTCGGAGCCTCAGACTAACGGTGGGCGAGTTATAGAATCCGCCCCTGTACAAAAGACCGCTCCAATATACATCATTTAATTTTTGTTATTTTAAGTTCAAGACATTCTTGCAGTTCAGCACTTACCAAACTTTTCCATAGTTTACAAAACTTGCAACTATGTCGAAATATAATTAAATTCACCCACTTAAAATATTTTAAAACATTGTTGCATTTTATTGCATTTGATATTTTAGTCAATACAAAATCTTGCACAATGTCGCAATGCAATTAATAAACAATTAAATTCACCCACTTCAAGAAATAACAACATTGTTGCATTTTATTGCATTTCGTAAGTTACTCAACGCGGAAGACTGCAACAATGTAGATCACTAGTTTTAAATATTGCGTCAACGCAAAACCCAAACAAAAACACACAGAACGAAATGCTTTCGCTAAAACTGCTTGTTTTTGTTGGCTCTCTTTGTTCTTTCTTTCAGTTACTTTCTCAGGGTAAATTTAAGCCATTCTCAAATAATACGTACATGTGTATGTGAAACATGTACGCATTCTTATTCTCTTTCTCTGAGTAAATTACACATACTTTTCAAGCCACAAGAATTCCACGCATGTGTAAGTGAAACATGTGAAAATACGTACATGTGAATAAGAAACATGTACAAATTTTCGCTGAGTATGCTTTTCTTTAGCTTTAAGAATTATATTCGTACATGTGTATGTAAAACATGTACGCACTCTTTTAGCATAAGTTTTACTATATTAGAGCACTTTTCTAAAATAAAGGAATCATTTTTTTTTGATCAAACCAAGTTTGAAAGTGAAAACCTAAGTTTTTATATTTCAACCTAAAACTATTATCCTCTACATAAAAACAAATAATATTGTATAGACATAGATTTGCACTTGCTATTTCGTCTTGACAGGAAAATGTGTAATACCAATATCAATTGTTACAATAACAAAAATAAACAAACAGAAAAAAGAATTTTTGCTTTGATTTGTTTACACTTTTTGCTTGGGTTCTCAACAGATCTATGCAAAAAGGGAAACATAATGTCTGAACAGAATTGGGACGATAGCGATAGTGTCAAAAATAATACGAGACAACATGATTTTTCCTATACGTTAGAGCAGGATACGACACAGAGCTTTTTTGACTACAAATGTCAAATTTATGTCAAACTCTTATAAGTGACACTACTGAGCGAATAGAACAAATTATATTTTTCGTGCGATTGGTTAGTAACATGGGTGGTAAGAAAAAGAAGACAATACAAAGAAATGAGAACCAGCAATATAAACAGCTTAAAAACCGTTTGCCATGAAGCTATTTTACTTTTAGGCTTGCAAATTCTTTGAAATCGGCTTAAACATCACTATGAGTCCTATCTAGCAACGGACGAAACTAGTATGACAGGCTTTAATCCTTTTTTTCTGGTTATTTATCTTTTAAAGTGTACATTTTTTTGGTGTTTAAAAAAAATGTAAAAATGTTTTACCAAAAATGTTAGATTCTTGTACATATTACGAAGAAAATCTGTAGCAAGCTTTCAGGTTAATATAACAAACATAATGAATTAAATTGAGATTTGTTCAACTCAGCATATAAAGTAATCAGTTTTTAATTTTTTTGTTGTGTTGGAGCTGGTCGTGGTTGTGAAGGAATTACAAAAAAAAAATTTCTTGTTTTTTTACTTACACAATAGTAACTCATCTACAAAATTTTATTGCTCTACGATGATTATTTCTATTTTTTAACATCTTTTGTATGAATGTAAGCTACGTTGGGCTGTAATATTTCTTTTAGCTTTATGCCAACGTTCTTCGAATACCCCTCATATATTTATTTCCAAAATATATTTCCTATACATCTATGTACTTACATAAATTTTTCTTTTCTTTTTAATTTTTAGGCAAGTTATAATCGTTTTGACACAACTAGAAGGAAGTGGTGGATTTAGTATTGCCCACCGTTTAACACATCGCTTAGCAAACTCCCGCGGGTTACATGATTGGGGTCCTCCTGGAGCCACACATTGTCCCCCTATTGAAAACGTTCACGGATTGCATGCACCACGTCTTATTACATAATCTAGTCTGTATATCTTTACAAAAGTGATTATTTTTAATATATCAACAATCGTTTGTTAACTTTTTTTGAAATAAGTTATCATTAATGCTGATATTACATATATCATTAAGGAATTACTTTTAACGATTTTAAATAAAAAAGTTCTATAATAAAAGTTACATAAACTTTTAAAATTAAAACTTGATTAACTCTTTGAAATGTATGGTAAGTCTTACTAATACTGTAGCGAAACTTTTGACCATAAGGCCCAAGTTTATTACGCAACCTATTTTGTACAAATAAAATATATTGTCTAATGAAAAAAAAAATTTTTCTTAGATTTCAGGTCAATATTGCTCTGTAATGTTCGTTGTTTTTATACTCTGCGCAAAGGGTTTTGCTTTGTCATTCCGTTTATAACACATAGAAGGCGGCGTGGCAGGTATGGAAAAGTATATATGTATGTGACAGGGAAAGTTAAAAGGGACCTACGGGTCGAAAAAATTGATTTTCACTTCTTTAACGATTCTTGTAGGAGATGCTACGCTCTTTTCAATGCAACAAACCACAGCTTTCTAGCTGCATTAGTTTTTTCACAAATTCACTTCAAACAAGGACACATTGAAAAAAAAAAAACGTACAAAAAAATCCATTGTGACAAACTTCTTTGAAATTGATCAAATTCGCTTGAAACTTGTTACTCGAAGGTTTTTTGGGTCGCTGATTACGAATCTGGTATCAGATTTTAAAAAATCAAAATGGCGGATCCAAAATCCGATCAGCTTTTAAATTACTCGACCGCCATATTGGTTCCGCCATTTTGAATTTTGAGAAATTGATACTAGATTCGTAATCAGCGAAGTAGGGTGGATTTGCAGGTTCTGGGACACTCCAGGCAGAACTCCAGGCAGAGCTGAAGACAGACACAGCGCGCAGGAAGAGCTGTAGACAGAGAAAGCGCGCAGACACTCCAGGCAGAGTTGTAGGCTGAGGCATCGCGCAGACACTAGAGGCAGAGTTGTAGACAGAGGCAGCGCGCAGACACTCCAGGCAGAGTTGTAGACAGAGGCAGCGCGCAGACACTCCTGGCAGAGTTGTAGACAGAGGTAGCGCGCAGACACTGCAGGCAGAGTTGTAGACAGAGGCAGCGCGCAGGCACTCCAGACAGAGGTGGTAGCTAGTGACAGCAGACAGAGGCAGCACTCCAGGCAGAGGTGGTAGCTAGTGACAGCTCTGTCTGCTGTACTCTGCAGCACTCGAGGCAGAGGTGGAAGGTAGCGAATGACGCCTCTATCCACAGCCTCTGCCTGGAGTGCCTGGTGGCCGAAGATAGTAGCGCCAGGCGTCAGACCGAGAAAAAAGAATCAGACGACACCAGGCTAGCAGAAATTTCAGAAAGCAGAATAAAGCAAATAAATTTCAATAGAACCAAAAAAAAAGCCCAAAACAACAAAACAAAACAAATTTGGAAAAAATAAAAAAATTCCAGCAGATGTAGCTAGCCATAGACAGCAACAACAAATATGAAACCGCAAATTGCGATAAGGATTTTTTAATTTGAACTTGAACTTGAAATTTAGACAAATTCGTTGAACAACAGCAAATAATAGCAAATTCATTAATCAAACATTTTTACGCTGAACTTGAATTTATTTCGGAAACTGCTGACCTACATTAAGTGAATTCTTAAGAGTTCTTTGATGTACATATGTTAAAAAATAAATTTTCATATGTATGTTAATAGTTTTTCTTAAATGTAGCACAATTTTTCTTATGAAAGATACCAACATTTACAGTTGCATATAAGGTTTTTAAATTTTACATTACTTTTCTTATTTCGCCTGTCAAAGGTAAATATTCAATAACACGATCATGGATCACTAAGCAGTATGCTGAGGTATTCGCTGGGATGGGTTTTGATGCTTCTATATCAAGTTCAATTCGGACATCGATGGGTCCAGTTTTTACTGTTTCATTCTGATAAGTAACATCAACAACAATAAGCGGAGTAGTTTTCTTATATTCAACAATATCCAACAATGGTTGTGGTTCCCGCATATAGTATAATAACTTTGTTGAAATTTCACGTACATATCATATAAAATAGCGTATTGATCCATTTCAAAGCGAACATTTAGATCATCGTAAAGATATGTGTCAGAGTTAAGATAGACTTTTAAATTAGTTATGTTGCAATGATCAAACGTATTTCGTTCCTCTTTACTTCTCGATTTTTGTAAACCAATTATAATAAATCGAGGTCTTTCATTTTGTGGTGTAAGTTTTACATTCCATAAAACCTTTGTGCTACCTGATAGCAAGGGACTTATATGACATTCCCAACTTCGAAACGCAATTGAGATAGAATTTTTACTGCTAATTAATTTAAACATTTCTAATTTTGCTAAGTCCGATAATTGCACATGAGGTATTTTTCAAGTTATATCCAGGATCGTCAATTTTAATTTATCCGATGCTGTAGTTGGATCAAATAATCTATCATCATTTTTAGAACGTTGTAGAATCAATTCATATTTAGAATTGAGAATTATTTTATTGTAATCTTCAGCAAAACCTAACAACATTTTCAATGGAATGCAACAACTAAAATGACCTTTTTCTAGAGTTAAGTTTTCTGCAGGGCACCAACCAGCATTTTTTAAAGTATTGCTTTCAGTTTTATATAGTAGTATATTGATTTGGTGGTTGTAATTCACCATCATCTAACTCAATCGTATGCAACATTCCGTTTGAAGGTAATGTAATAATATCATTATATTCAACTGTATTAACTATCAACTTTTTTGAGCTAAATCCGAGCAACTTCCCAATACTGTTAGGTTTTGTAAAATCTATATCAAGAGATGTAGTAATTTCTGTTTTAAGCGTATTATTGTTGGATACAATTAAAAGAAAAATCGTTTCATCAATATGTTTTGTAGATGAATTTAAGAACAATGCAATGTCTTCAAGCTCATATGAACCTTCTGGAACTGCAATAATATGGTTTCCTATATGTAATAAATTGTTGTGAGCATCAACGTTGGGTATAGAATTAAATGCCACAAACTCATTTAAGCCACAAATATATTTTGAGGGTAGCTCAATTGGTGGAAAATATTCTCCTACCAAAATTGATGTGGTTCCAACCAATGAAATTGTTATTGACATATTGACTTCTAAATAAAGAATGACATCAATCTTTTATTTTTTACAATATATATTTATTATTATTAATTTTTCTATTTTCTTAATATAATTACAATTTTCATATATGTAAGTGCATATATGTGTATAGTATATTAAACAATATTTTATTAATACATTAATATAAATTATATATTTTCTTCACTTATTTTATAATGCCCTCGAGCATACGTATTAATTAGATCTTCTTTAATAAAACGTTTATCATCAAGAAAGCTTAAGACTACTTTGTTTATTTCCTGTGTATATATTTCGTGTAATACAGATCGAAATACATACATCTTATCGGAATAAACCTTTCTTCTCACGAAAGTCATTTTTAGATAAATTTCGAAGCACTTCTTAACCCCCTTTGCTTTCTTAACATCTTCATTGTCTACAGCGTCATCAACTCTAAGGGAGTACATTTTTGATCTGAGACCAATGAATTCTCTCATAATACGCCCTTTGTTTTCATCCTTCATCACCCCAATTTTTTTATTGTTTACATCGCTGTATAAAGGATGATCAATGGGATAGTCAGAAGTATCAAAATAAGTAGGAATATTATCGCTTATATCTTTATAAAAATCGTTGGTCTTAACAGAATATATAAAGGAATCTGTATCCATATAGTTCAATGTAATATTTTCTCTATACATAATTTTCATTTTTTGATAATAAAAATCATACATGAAATATTTGGATAGATCCAATACAACAAAACCTATGTATATCGGTTTATCATATTTTACGCTGACTGTATTTAGTTCAATTGCACACATATCAAACTCTGTAATGCTGCTAGGGTCATTTTTTGTATTATTTATAAATGAACTAAGGCACCCAAACGTTTACCATCACTCTCCCACTCTGTTACAATTTTAATAGTTTTCCTTTTGTCTACATTCTCCATTGTCTTACCAAAAACAGCATTATTCATTAATTTAAAAAAACATTTTTCAAATTCACTTGTTGCTCTTTTACGGTGATATGTATTCAAATCAATATATGCCTTCAACCATGGAGATTGTTTAAATTTTAAAATTCTATGGATTTTAACTAATTTCAAACCGTTTTTAATGCATTGCTGCAAATTACGATAATAGATAATGTAGTTTTTCTTATTTGTTAGATCAGCTATTAATTTTGGTACTTTTGAACTGGAGAGAGGAGCTTTTTTTCTTTCTGGACAAAATGGTAAATCGTTATGTAAGTCGTGTAGACTTTGCGGATAGTCTAAATTGACTTCTAAGATATAACCATATGGAGGTTCGCGAGGTGGTAATGATGTTTCTTGTAATTTTTGAATAGTATCAATATACTCATAAGGAAAAACTCCTTTCCTTCTCAAAAGACTCAATAGTGGATCTTTATATATAGATTCTAGAGTTTTAAAATCCTTATTGCTAAGATAGCTCGCCAATTTATCTAAGATAGAAGGCATAAATCTAAGAGAATCGAGGAAACGCAGCTCTAAGAAGTTTTTGTTTCCCATAGGAATTCGCTTCAATATCGATTAATGTCATATTTGAACGAAGAGTGGTATCATCCTCAGTTATAAGCTCAATTTCACCATCACTTGGCGATATTCGTAGCAAGAGATTCTTAATATCCGTTTATCGAAGTTACTATCATTGCTTGCGTTACAGTAAAAACATTTTTTGCTACCAGTGGGTTTTCTGTAGACGACTTACATTCGGAATCATGCAATACTTCATGATTTATACTCGGAATCCATTTCATCAGTCTAAAATTCAGATATATGTTTACAGTGTCATTATTAGGTAATTTTATTGGAAAATCGGTGTTTTCAAACTCGTTTTCATTCAAATTAATTGGTATTGTGTTGGATAATACTTGCGCAATGCAAATATATGAAAATACAATAAAAAAATTATACAATACGGTGTTGCACCTTCATAAGTTTGTCCTAAGATTGTAATTGATTCACCATTTACCTCGATTTGTACATGTTGGTTATGTGTAAATTCAAATTTAGTTGAAAAAACTGGACGTTTTACATCTAATGCACAGCCTCGTAAAGTATTACATAACAAAGTTTTCCGCCCGTCATCAGGTCTTAGATAAATATCCAAGCTTTTTAAGTCAATTTCATAATTTACTATGCTAAAATATCTCCATTTGGGATAGCACACACAATATTTGTCACCAGATGTAATTTGTTGAATATAAAACATATTATCATCCTTTCACCTTAACGATCTTTATGCGAATGAATATCTTAAAGTTTATTCATCCTTACCTACCTACAACTGATTTTAGCACATAGAACGTATATAAAACTACCATAATATTCAAATTTGTTTCATTCTAAATTTTATTCAAGTTTATACATAAGTGCTTAATAAAATAAAATTTGATTACATTTTATATGTTGACAAACTACTTTGATTTAATAACTTTTTCAATTAAATATGTATTTGGATAATGTGTTTTCATCAGTTCATTAACGTAAAATCCTCCAACAATTGGTTGCCCTCGATAATCTTCCAATAAATAAGTAATCGGATTTGTGTTCTGTATAAACCGAATTTTAAAGATTTCAGTTGTCCAGTTCGGTGTATACTAGGGGTGGCAATCCCGGGATCCCGGGATTCGCTCTAAATATAGGCTAAAGCAATCCCGGGATTACAAAGAGACAATCCCGGGATTTTCGGGATTAGAAAAAAATTTTATATTATATAATAAATATTCTTTTATATGACATATTCAAGTACAAAGTCTGCAAAATAAATACATATGATCTGCATGAAAAATTATTGCATCAACTTTTTAATTGTAAAAATATTTTTTTTTATTGTAGCAATTTTTTGTTTAAGATTTTCTTATTAAAAATGTAACATAGCAAAAAAAATATCTTTTTTAATACTTTGACTAATTTTAAGAATTTTTTAGTAAGTGCGATTTGTACTGAAAATTGATAGCTCATGAGAAAAATGATGAAATGTGAAATTAAGTGTGTTTGTTTACTTTCCCAGTAACAATTATCCAGTAAAGAATTTTTAGCGAGTAAGAAGGTATTTGCTCACAGAGAAAAAAATTTTCATAAAAGTAAACAAACACAATACAGTAAAAATTCGTACAAGCTGACAAGTGAAAAAAATATTTAAGTTTTTCAAAACAATTTGCTTTTTTATTTATGAAAAAATATAGACAATTGTCAAAATCATATGTTTTTCTTTTTGAAAAATGTTTGCTGGTAAAATTTTATTCAGTAAAAACTAGCAGGCTCTCTCGCAAATAATTGTCACTTTATTCTCTCACTACCTCTCTCGTTACTGGATATTTTTTGTTAACAAACACAATCCAGTAACAATTGTTACAAATTTGTACAAATTCGTACAAATTTTCAGTTAACAAACAGACCTATTTAGACTAAAATTATTTTTATCAATATCGGAAATACTAAAAATGCAATAGAAAAACCACATAAGCAAAACATATCTATTTTTTATAATAAAATACAAATCTGCAACACAAAATATAGGCTTGTCTTCAAAAAAAACTACAGCCGACCTTGATTTGACATTGAAATTTTGACCCATACCTAGACCTACCAAAACTTAAGTTCTAAGATATAATTAAACTTTTGTCTGAAGCTTTTTTTCTGAAATCAGCATCTAAAGATTTTGACAACTTAAATGAAGAACACTTATGGGTGCGTCTACTGAGAGCGAGCCATTCGGTGCCACTAGATGCCATCACTGTCACATTTGAAGAAGGTGATAAAGTATTAATCAAGTACAAACTGTGGTACACGAATTTTTAAATGTAAAAATGAAATTGATAGTTTGGTCATAAATGCTTGATTATCCTCTATCATATCCTTTTAATAGTGGCTATCTTCTACTAGTCAAACTTAGTAAATGTGATTTAAATGTATTAACACTCGAAGTGTTCTAAGTCAATTTTTAAGCTATTATTTTTTCTATTATTTTGCGTTATTATTCTTCATTGTTACGCTGTGAAATAAAGCAATTTTAATTTTATATACTCGTATACAATACTATTAACTTCTCGTTTTTTTTTTGTAGTACTGTATGCATTTACTACGAACTATCAATCCCGGGATTGATCCCGGGATTGTATACCCTTTTGAGGAGATATGTTTATACTTGCTAATGCGAACAGGATCACCAACTTTTAATTTTCCGAATTTAAATATTTTAGGATGATTATATGCTGATTCAAGTAAAGATGTTTCATTTTTGGTATTGACAGATTTTGGAGCCATTCCAATTGTTTGATGTTTTTTATTATTGTATTGATTAATCAAGTTGTTATACATATTAATCCACTGATGATTTCCTTATAAGCTAAACTTTTTCCACA
This sequence comes from Tricholauxania praeusta, assembly GCA_949775025.1. Classification (NCBI taxonomy): domain Eukaryota; kingdom Metazoa; phylum Arthropoda; class Insecta; order Diptera; family Lauxaniidae; genus Tricholauxania; species Tricholauxania praeusta. The sequence continues at coordinate 107,208,258 of OX459028.1, forward strand.
TCATGCCTTTTAGTGTTCTATTGAATCGTTCCACAATAGAAGATTTTAAAATACTATAAGACGAATAGTCGTTAATACCATGTTTCTTCATCAGATTTTGAAATATTTTATTATAAAACTCTTTACCATGATCTGTTTGCAAGTTTTTTTGAATTCTTTTGTGTAAATAAATCGATTTCATAGCATTAGTTATATCTTCACTACTCTTTGATTTTACAGGAACAGCCCAAGCAAACTTTGAAAATGTATCTATTACTGTTAAAATAAAACGATATCCTTTATTATATTTTGAATAAGCACCCATTTCAACAAGATCTGCTTGCCAAAGATCGTCTATACCTTTAGTTATTACTCGTCTACGGATGAAATTTCTATGTGCCTGCTTATGCAGCTCTTGAACCACCTGTTGTCGTTCCATCTATAGCTTTTAGCCCTCTATTGATATGCTTAATAGTTGAGTCAATATTATGCATTCTATCTTCAAAAGACTTCTCGTTAGATTTTATTGTTTCATTTACACGTGATTCCAATTCAGCAATTGATTTGTTAACAGTTTCTGTTGAGAACTCAATTTTGTATGAGAGTAAAGATTTCACTTGATTTATTACTTCTTTTAATTCACGTTGTAAATCGCTTTGTCCATGTATACATTTACTAAGACTTATGTCAATATTATTGATTTTTTCTGTTAATGATTTCTCTGTTTGTTGTGTTAACTCTTGAAAATTGCTTTGAAGGGAGCTTTCTAAATAAGTTTTATTAACAGCATCACTCTCCAATATAGGGTTAGCAATATTTTTTATTCTTCGCAAGTGAAAATTAAAATGATGATCACTATCCAAATGAATCATAGGATTTGGTTTACTAACATATATCTCTCAGATCTACTCAGATAGTGATCAAACTTATCAACAGGCATTTTATTTATAAGTATAATTTAAATTTTATTGACTATTTATATAATAATTTTCGCCTCTCTCAATTCTTCAATAATGGAGACAATTTCATTATTATGATTTGAATGACCCGCTGATGATGATGAAATTAAAAGCTCGTTTGGATCATCCCAATATACAATGTTTGTCTTTTTCATATTTAACTGCATCAAACCATCTCCTTTCTTATCTTTGAATAGTTTACTAATAATGTTCTTATATTTATCACAACGGTTAGACTTAATTCGTCCTTTTGAATAATTGCCTTGTTTGTGCGAACTAGTTTCTTCTAATATTTGCTTATAAATATCTGAATCTGTATCATTAAAATTTTTCGGTTTCTTGTAGACTATAAGTTGATGTACCCCCTGTGTCAGTGGCCATTTTGAATTTTCTATTCTCACAAATTTATTCTCAAAAGAAATGGGTTTTTTACCCATCATCCACACATTATTTTTATTCTTATATGGACCAAATCCTGAATCAAGTTTTGATTTACTAATATTCAATAACCCACGGTGACTACTTCGATCTATCAACAAAGTTTCGTTTTCATCCTCACCCCCATCATTATCATCATCGTAATCATCATCATTAAATGACTTAAAAGCAGACGAGTTGTTTTCCGCTTTCTTTGCATCAAATGTTTCATAATCTTGTTTGCTCTTTTTAAAGGGCGTGGTAGTTGTAAGGAAATTATCTTCAACATCACCTTTTCTGAGGCTATATTCATATTTTTCCTTTTTTATATTAGATGGTTCTAGTAATTCTTTCAATAGAGTTGATATTGGCTTAAAAGTTTTTTCCAAAGCTGATTCATTTGCAGGTTCTCCAAGTTAAATACTCTTAAATTTTTTTCAAAATATTTCGCGTACGTATAAAATTTTTAGTTAAATTTTCATTCATATTGAATAAATTTTTCTCAACTGGACACACTAAAACCAAAGTTATTAAACTTTTTATTGCATAACTTTGAAGATATATTGCTCAATATTAAGGCCTCATACTTATTTTTGCAAAATTTGAATTTTTTAAAAAGTTATGAGCAAGTGAACTTTTATGTGGGTGTTTTTTTAAATTGCGATTTCTCAGTAAATATTGGGAAAAATTTATTGAAATTTTTGTGATAAGACAAGAAATATTTTGCAATTTATATGAAATAAAGTCTTTATAAAAACTTTATTTATTATTTATAAAAAATTAAGTTTTTAATAAACAAATAGAATTTAAACCAACTTCTCGTATGTTTAGAAACAAAATTTTTCCACAGAATTGTTCTGTAAAGTCTACACAAATTTTTGCTGAAAAAAAATTTTAGTACGTTTCATAAACAAAAAAGTTACGACTGTAATTTTACTCCCAAAAAAAGTTTAATAACTTTGGTTTTAGTGTGTCCACTTGAGAAAACTTTACTCATTTATTGTTTACGTTTATCGTTTACGACTACGTTTTATAGTTGATAGTTTAGATGTAGTTAGCATACTAATAAATCAAAAGTTAGGTGTTTTTTTTATAAGGTAATAAAGACATCAAATCCTTTTCTATAACGACCATTATTCATGGCGTCATCTTTGCTAATAACAAGAAATCCATATTTTTCCTTCCAACACTTTCATAAAATGTTTTATAAATTATGTCAGCACCCACATGATCATTATAAATGTGTTTCATATTCATTTCATCTTGCTTAAACACGATAATCATGTTCGCATTATCTCGAATCAAATGCTTCGGAATACGTGTATAAGTCTGGCACAAATAAAAACTATAAATATTCTTATGCCTACCCATACAAAAATATGACCGGACATGATTTCGTTTCTCGCAAGCAATGTCATCAAATATAAATATTGAGTTGGGTTTTGCTCCATCTGGAGATAGCACATCAGCATTATTTGAAAATGATGAGAAATTTATCTTCTTAATAGGCTTAATAAAACGTTCTAAGTACTTATATTGCGGTTGGTGTGTTGATTTTGAGTACAAGTAAATATTTTGAAATTTCAGTCCATTGGGACTGTCAATAAGACTAATCATCACATTTGTTTTTCCACAATTTGAAGGTCCAACAATTAGAGCTCGAATAGAGTTCGGTAGTAATGAGCTATGCCGAACTCTATTTGGTGCACTTAATTTTGATTCTATATTTTTAATGTTTATTGATTTATGTTGTTTAAGAAAACGCATTTTGAAGACTAATAAATGTATATATAAATCAAGTCGTTTTATTGATTTTTAGAGCACTTCAAACTTATTAGTCAACTGGGAAAGTATAAAAAGTGGTGGTAATATATAAAAAGGATATCAGTCATATGTCATCCGTTACTGGGAAAGGTTGTAAGGAAGTTTTCTGCCAGGGTATGTCTCGCCGGATGTCCAGGCGTTCTTAAATCAGAACCACTTATTTTATATTTAAACTGTTCTTTGTTTTTTTATTTAATTTACTTCACTTTTCATTTACAATTTATTTATTTGATTCAGGGGCTCTTGTTGTACCTTCCAACTTTATGCTTTGCTTGGGTTTTCTTCGTTTTGTAGTTGGAGCCTTCGTGTGCTCCTCGGGAAACTTCGGGTGTAACGGATAAACGGACTTTTAATGCTCTGAAGTGTCTTGCCTACGTAATAATGCTCTGCTTGCCTTAGTTAGACTTCGTTTTGAAGTTGAAGCCATCGGGTTTCTTCGGGAAAACTTCATTTGTACTGGAAAACTGAGTTTTGGTGCTCCGCAGTGGTCCGCTTTACGTGAAAATGCTCTGCTTGCCTTAGTTAGACTTCGTTTTGAAGTTGAAGCTTTCGGGTTTCTATGGGGAAACTTCGGTTGTACTGGAAAACTGAGTTTTGGTGCTCCACAGTGGTCCGCTCTACGTAAAAATGCTCTGCTTGCCTTAGTTAGACTTCGTTTTTAAGTTGAAGCCTTCGGGTTTCTTCGGGAAACTTCGGTTGTACTGGAAAATAAAGTTAAAGCTGTAGGGGTGACACAAACAATTAACGATATTCCAAAGACTCTCCTGGTGGTTCTAGTCGCGAACTCAGAAAAGAGATTTCTTGAGTCTCCTCGAAGGAGGACTTCGGACAAATATCAAAGCTGTAGGGGTGACACAAACAATTGATAAGCGGCCAAAGTATTTCCTTCGAAAAAAACCTTCAAAAACTCGATCCTTTCCCTGTTGAACACCGCACCTACCAGTATTACAAGCCTTGGTGGTTCCTGTTCTGCCCGCTCACGGTTGGTTTGGGTACGTAGAGTCTCCGGTGTTAGCTTTGACTTCCTCGCCAGGCTGTTGTACTTGTTGATTCTTTGTATATTTTTAGTTCACTTCACTTGTCTTTGCTGCTGATCACCAACTGACTGTCCTGCTAAACGTCTGCTTCTCTTGCTGACCACTCACTGACTGTCCCTTGCTAAACGTCTACTTCTCTTGCTGACCACTTACCGACTGTCCTCCTGCTATGCTTGCAACTTCTCTTTTATCATCATTGTGCGTTGCTTGGCTTATGGAAAAACTGATTTAAGTTGCGTGTGCAACATCGAACACGTTCGCTTGCATGATCGATCCAGCGCACGTGTTGCTTTGTATGCATTGCGTTATTTGTGCTGCCGTTGTTGTCATGCAGTTTACATGTGGGAACTGTTTTGTTGGTTTATTTTACTGTTGCTGGCTGTTGTTTTTGAACTATTTTGATGTTGGGTTATTGTTTTGTTGTTTGGTTATTTTGGAGGTGTGTTTTTATGCTGTTGTTTTGAGGTGACTGTACCTAGCCAAAAAATTATGTGAGGCAAAATTTCCACTGGAATATTTTGTCCTCACAAGGTATTCTTAATAATATAACTAATAAAGTTCCGATTGAACTTCATTTACCTGGATATAATTTTTGCGGTCCTGGTACAAAGCTAAAGAAACGATTAGCTAGGCTCGCTTGCAGAGAGCACGATATAGCATACTCAATTAATAAAGACTTGGAGAATCGACATATAGCTGATAGAAACTTAACTGAAAAAGCTTGGAAAAGAGTTAAGGTTAAGGATAGTAGTATTGGTGAAAAATCAAATGCCTGGTTGGTCACCAACGCAATGAAAGTAAAAACAAAATTCGGTATGGGGAACGTTTACAAGAAGAGCAAGAAATCTCTAAAAGTTAATGGACGTAAGCTTTTTAAGGATGCTTTAAAAAGTGCGAGGAGAAACATAAAGAAAACTAAAAATTTAAAAGATGCAATTAAGGTGTCGAAAAATATAGTAAATAATATTTTTAAAGGAAAAAAGTCTTTCATTGAAACACCGCGAGTAATACCATTACCAAAGTCTGGAGGTTTTCTTCCGCTAGCACCACTATTCGCAGCACTTGGTGCCCTAGGTGGTCTAGCTGGTGGCGTAGCCGGTGTTGCAAAGGCAATCAATACAGTTAATAGTGGAAAAGAACAGCTAGCTGAAGCAAAACGACATAATAATACAATGGAGACCATTGCAATGGGAAAAGATATGTACTTGAAACCATATAAAAAAGGACTTGGATTATATTTAAAGCCATATTTAAAAAACTAGTAATGAAGCTGCCTAAAGGAGCACTTTCTGATGTAGACTTAAGAAAATATGCTAAAAGTATCCCAAATTTTAGGGGTGTGTTTATGAGTAACACACTACCAAATAAACCGTTTAAGACAGAATGTGGAATAATAAATATGAATACATCAAAAGATTGGGTACGCATTGGGCAGCACACTGGAAAAAGAATAATGAAACCGAATACTTTGATAGTTTTGGGAATTTACAACCGCCAATAGAGATAATTAAATATTTGGGGAAAAACATAAACTACAATTATTTTAAATATGAAAAATTTAATTCCATAAATTGTGGGCTTTATGTTTAAAATTTTTAAATCTGAAATCTGAAATAAAAATTACATAAACTGCTTAGTGATCTATGATCGCGTTATTGAATATTTACCTTTAACAGTAATGTAAAATTTAAAAACCTTATATGCAACTGTAAATGTTGGTATCTTTCATAAGAAAAATTGTGCTACAATTAAGAATTTTACAAATAAAACTATTAAAATATACATGAAAATTTATTTTTTTTTTAACATAAATATCGCACACATTTAGCTAAAGAGGCACAACTCAAAATTTTGAAATTTTCAGAAAACGCAAAAAACTGTTTTGAGCTTGTGAACTATTTTTTCATAAATAAAGTGTGGATTATTTAGATGAAAGTACTAAAAAAATATGGTTGGAAGCCACGTCACGATCCCAACAGTTTGAACTCTCTGACACTAAAAATAGGGCACTTTTGCATATTGTAGCCTAATTTCCATGAATTGCAGCATGAAGAGAGATATAACTGTTTTTCGACACCAAAGTACAGCAAAAAATTAACTAATCTCTTTTGTTCTGATAGACATGTGTATGATGAATAGTTTTAAAAAGTAAACTCGAAAATGGCAAATTTTGAGTTGTGCCTGTTTAGCTAAATGTGTGCGATATGTACATCAAAGAACTCTTAAGAATTCACTTAATGTAGGGCAGCAGCTTCCGAAATAATTTCAAGGTCAGCATAAAAATGTTTGATTAATGAATTTGCAATTATTTGCTGTTGTTCAATGAATTTGTCTAAATTTCAAGTTCAAGTTCAAATTAAAAAATCCTTATCGCAATTTGGTATGTACATACCTAGTTTGGTACGCACCAAACTCACTTGCGGTTTCATATTTGTTGTTGCTGTCTATGGCTAGCTACATCTGCTGGAATTTTTTTATTTTTTCCCAATTTGTTTTGTTTTGTTGTGTTGTGTTGGGCTTTTCTTTGGTTCTTTCTGAAATTTCTGCTAGCCTGGTGTCGTCTGATTCTTTTTTCTCGGTCTGACGCCTGGCGCTACTATCTTCAGCCACCAGACACTCCAGGCAGAGGCTGTGGATAGAGGCGTCATTCGCTACCTTCCACCTCTGCCTCGAGTGCTGCCTCTGTCTACTGTCACTAACTACCACCTCTGCCTGGAATGCCTGCGCACTGCCTCTGTCTACAACTCTGTCTGGAGTGTCTGCGCGCTGCCTCTGTCTACAACCCTGCCTGGAGTGTCTGCGCGATGCCTCTGTCTACAACTCTGCCTGGAGTGTCTGCGCGCTGCCTCTGTCTACAACTCTGCCTGGAGTGTCTGAGCGCTGCCTCTGTCTACAGCTCTGCCTGCGCGTTGTCTCTGTCTTCAGCTCTGCCTGGAGTTCTGCCTGGAGTGTCCCAGAACCTGCAAATCCACCCTACTCAGCGACCCCAAAAACCCCCGCGTAAGGGGTTTCAAGCCAAAAAAACGTTCAAACGTATCAAAATCCATTCTAACTTCAAAGTCATTTTTCTCGAAAACTTATAGTAGTAGGTAGTAGTAGTAGGTCCCTTTAAACTTTCCCTGTCACATATATTCTTGATCAGCAACACCACCTGTGTTGATTTAGTTATGTATATGAAAACTGGTTTACGATAAAACCAAGAACTCTAATTCAATGAAATTTGGCACACAGGTCACGTTTTCTTGCAAGCATCTTGCCATTGAAAATGTGCGAAATTGGATCACGGACACGTCTACCGACCATACTATATTTATATTTGATCAAGCGCATTTTGAAAAAAGTTGCAGTGATTTTAATTAAACTATGTGATTTGGTGTACATATGAACCAAATTAGGATAAGGCTAGGTTTCAATTTTCCAAAGGTTCTACAGGGCGTGACACAGGCCTAAATTTTAACCTTTATACCGCCATGTCTCGTGTGGTGTTTAGTTTCTGCTTCTTATTCAAATGGGCAAGTTTGCTATATCGTCACCTCAGAGTGTAAGTGTCCTATCAGCAAAAACATGAAACTGAGAAAACAGAGTTTTAAAGTTATTTAGTCTGCAATTTGTGATTTAAGGATTATTAATCTTTTTTTTATTACCCTGCCTCTCTGTAATTACTAAGGGTGTGCAAAGAGCAGTTCAAACTTGCTCGGGCATTCCATTAAAGATTCGAACCTAAAACGAGCAGATCGAGCGATCGAACAGTTCGAATGTTCGAGTGCTCGTAGCTTTCAACGTGTTTGCCGACTGCTTCGCGCTGTCGAACCGTGATTCAATTCATGTAATCAGTTGTGCTTTGTATTCTGTGTTTGGCGCAAGTGAAAGTGTGAAAATGTCTAACATAGCCAAGCGAAGCGTTGTGTGGGAACATTTTGAGGATACCGCGGAACCAAACAGAAAAATGTAAGAAATGTTTTAAGTCAATATTGTATAGTGGTTCCACGACGACTTCACTTTTGCGACATGCCAAATTGCATGATCCAAACATAAACCCTGCAAGTAAGTTAATTTATTAATTTAAATTCATGTATTTATTATTATATTTAACAAATTTTTTGGTCATTTTATTGTTACTTAAAGGTTTTTCCAGTTTTATACATAAAAATTTTAATTACATATTTTAGATTACAGTAATTTCCGTCGAAAATATTATAATTACAATTCCAAGTAATTGGTTGATGTAATTAATTACCAAATGTAATTGATTACGCCCAAGTCTGGTTGTAACACATTAAAATTTTTTTTTTTTTAAGTCAAAAAAAAACTTTCAAACAATACCTTTAAGAAAAAATCTTAAGTTTCTTTAAAGTAAACTCAAAAAATCAATTTGTAATTTTTTATATTTTTTGAGTTTACTTTGAAAAAAAAAAACTATTAAAGCTTATATAAGCTTAAAATAAATTATTTCTTCTTGTGGCCTCTGATGCCTCAAACCGATTTGGCATATCTGTAAATCCGCCCTGTTTGTATGCAACGATTTGGTATGAAGCAGTTCGAATGCTTCTGTTGAAATTGATTCGAGCCTCGAGTTGGATCGAGCAAACTGTGTTCGTTGCACAGCCTTATTAATTATATATCTTACATAGTGAAATTTATATATAAACAGAGTGAGAGATTTACTTAATGTTTCGAATAACAATTATTTTGAATTTATAATTTGTTTAATTTTTTTTAAAGTTTATAAACGGCTAAGCCCGTTTTCTTCTGACCATTGAAAAATCCTGCCCAGCTCATTGTTTACTTCAATTGTTTGTTGAAAATATAAATGTTTTGGGAAAAGCTTGTACAATTGAATATCATCTGCATAGATATGGTGTTCGCAAGTTTTAAAGCAGTCAGCAATATCATTAATGTAAGTTATGAATAAAAGTGGTCCTACGGCTGACCCCTGGGGGATGCCACATGGCACATTCAGGCAAGAAGAATTTTTATTAAGATGGTGGACGTATTGAAAACGATCCGAAAGGTATGAGGAAAAAAGCTTACACAAAGGGTTATCAAAGTGGAATTGAGTACCTAGTTTTTCTATTAGAAGTTTGTGATTAATACTGTCGAAAGCTTTCGAAAAATCCAAAAAAACAATCAAGCCCATCAAATCATTGTCAATACCTGAGCGAATATCTTCACAAACTTTTAAAAGGACAGTTGTGTAACTTCGGTTCCCTCGAAAACCCGAATGATGGTTAGTTAGTAGTTTGTTTGAATTTAAGTGAGTTTTTATTTGATCGCTAACCACAATTTCAAATGCTTTACTCTGAAACGGAAGTATTGCAATTGGACGAAATTCAGAATTATTTTTAGGCAAAGGCAAGATTTTTGCAATTTTCCATGATGTAGGGTATTGGGATGTAGTTATTATTGTGTTGAAAATGTGCGAAATGTGATGTAGTATGACAGGAAGAAGTAATTTAATGAAATTAGGGCAAATATTGTCAGATCCGATCGCGTTTGACTTGATTTTTAAAATTACTTCACCAACACTATAAATGTCTACTTCTGATAAAGCAAAGGATGTTTCGAGCGAATTGCTATAAGCTGAATCTAACGAAGGAATATTGACATTATGAGCTGACTTAACGAATTGTTCATTAAGATCATCTAAATTTATATTTTCTAATGAAATATCCTTATTTTTGGTTAACCCAACCGAGCGAAAATTTTTCCAAAAAATAGAACTCGAACTATTGTTTTCAAATTTTCTACGATAAAAAGACTTCTTGTTTTTCCTTATCAAGGATGTAACTGCATATATTTAAAATTGTTGTAGAATGCAGTGCACTTTTATTTTTTCTATCGAGCATACAATACATCTCTTTTATCAAAGAGTCTTAAAACTTCACAAGTAAGCCATGGATATTTTGTGGGATTTCTTTTTATAGTTTTTGTAGGAACATGAGCAGTGAATAATTGAGTAATATTTTGATTAAAAACCTTAACCTGGTTATTGACGTCATTTGTTTCATAAATCGGCCACCAGTCAGTACATTGGCATTCGGTAAAAACGGCATTAAGATTAACCCTAGAAAAGTTTGGAGTATTATTATTATTAAAAGTTAAATGCTGCAAATTGAGTGAAAGGAAAATTAGATCGTGATGGGAAAAAGCTGGTACAGAAAGCTGATCGTAATTCAGAATTAAGAATGGGTCTGAAACTAAAAACATGTCTAATAATGAAGGTACGCATTTAGGTCGGAAATGTGTAGGCAGCTTATCATTTGCAAGTTTGAAATTGAATGACTCGATCATTTCAATAAATTGCTTGTTATTGTTATTTAAAATATTTAAATTAAAGTCTACGCACTAAACATGCAAGGTCCTCTAAAAGGTTACGAATTAGAATAAAGTTTGCAATATTAGGTGCCATATATATACATTCAACCAAAAATTTGCCAGATTCAAATAGTACTTCAAGAAAAATGTATTCGAGCACGTCACTGTCAGAAAATTGTCTAACAACACGGAAATTAAAACACACAACCACCCAATTCATTTTGCCTATCTGCACGAACTAATCGGAAATTATCAATCAGAAACAAGTCACTACACATCTCTTTCTTTAACCAAGTTTTGGACAGACATATTACATCAACCGATTTTCCACTAACAAGTAAACGCAAGTCGTCAATTTTATTTTTTAGACTTTGAACATTTAAATGACACAAATTTAAACCTTTATTACGATTGCTAACCAAATTAAATAGAGTACTCGAAACATCAATGGTACCACCCCATAAGCGCATATTATTACTCATTTAAAAAAAAAAATTAAAAGTAGAATATAATAATAAGTAAGATGCAAGCAACACAATTGCAAGCGAAAACAAACACTCAAAACAAATAAAAAAAAGAGTAGGAAGAAGGAAAAAAAGAAGAGAGAAAATAATAAAAATACATGTAATGAAAATTGAAAAAAATAAAAAAAAAAACATTTTAAAGAGAATAAACACAAATGGATAACAGCTAACTTGTCTCTTCACAATCATTATTTATCGAACTCATACCATCTGCATTATTTAATGTTGTGGTTATGGCGGTAAGCGTTGCTTCGCAATTTATTTTCACCATATCATCATTCTCGGGCGTCGTTACAAAGACAGACCCGTTTCTTGTAAACACAGAGAACAGCTATCCACGGCGCTTCAAACGCATCGAAGCTTGGAAAAGAGAGCGGTTGTGTGTTGTTAAACTCTCATTTATATAAATTTTTTCGAGAGAATCAAAACCAACATCTTTTAGGCAGAGTTGCCTATTATTTTTTTTCCGAAATTCAAAGATTGATTTGAAGACCTGGTTACGATCCTGCGAGGCTTGGAATTCCAAAATAATAGGTGGATCATAACGTTGATTAAGTCTTCGAGTACTGAAAGCAGATTTTAATGCCGGCGGCTTACATTCAATAGTTTTACATAAGTTGAGATAAATCATGATAGGGTTGTCGTTTCGCAGCTCTGGTACCTCATAAAAATCATTTGCGAGATTACCACGCTCAAGAGCATCACATCTGTCTCGCAAGCTAGTCAATTCTTCGTTCAGTGTGGTGATTTGATTAGAATGAGACACCAGATTCTCACTTGAATTCAACTCCAACTGTTTAATCCGCTCTTGTAGAATATTGAGAGATGACGAAAATTTTAATTCCAACAGCTCGATTTGTTTTGTTATTTCATTGTGCATATTAATAATTTCAGATGTAAGTCGAGTTAGTACTGCGTCTGTATGCTTACCAAGCTCCACAGCTAGATCTTGAGCGGAGAGAGCGGCGCTCACAGCAGCACTTTTAAGGAGAGGAGAACCTTTGAGTTCTGGTGAAGGAACAGCTGATGCGCTTTCTGTGCTGACGAGTTTTTTTGATCTTGTGTTCACAGCACACAAATCAGCGGAGAGGACGGCTCTTGATAACGAAGAAATCTCAATACCACAAAATGTTCAGATGAAAACAGTGAGCGAACGATGATAACCAGTTCTATAAAATGCGATACAACACTTGTGATTAAATATTTAGCAGGAGGTGAAGTGTAACACGACTACTCTGTCATAACTTGCACGAAGATCGAAATAAAATTTTGTGAAATAGAAAAAATGACATAAAAGAATAAAAAAAACTTTTGGAAGAAAAAGTGACAGCAAAGACTGCAAAATAAAGAAAAATAAAAAGTGACAGCAAAGACTGGTAAATAAAGAAAAATAAAAAATGACAGCAAAGAATAAAAAATTTCTGAAAAATAAAAAGTGACATAAAAAAATGAAAAATAAAAAGCGACAATTGCAGCAATAAAAATAACAGCTGCAGTAACGACCTCAATATTAGCAACAACAACACTGCGACAACAGCAGCAGCAGCTATAAAACTTTTGTTAAAATTTCGTAAGTTCAATTCATTTGTTATATCATTTGTACGGCTGTTAAATAATCGAAAACTTGTCTGGAAAAAGGTATAACAAAACATTATACCTATATTAACCCAAAATTATTATATACGTATTAAAATAACATATTTGTCGGTCATAGCGTGTCGTAAAATAAGACTTCGTAGATTTAGTTAAATCAGTTAATGTAGGAATTAACAAATCTTAAGTTTAAGCGAACTTTAAGAATTGTTGTTGTACAGGAAAGAGGGAGTTTGCTTCCTGAGAGTTCTCGTGAGGTAGCCAGTGGCGGATTTAGGTTCGATGCCGCCCTAGGCCCTTGCCGATGTGCCGCCCTTTTTTTCTACGATAAAGTGATTATCAAAATTATATATATATATATTAGAGCGGTTCAAAAAAAAAACTTTTTGATTTTTTCACGATTACAATAGCCTTATATGTCTGGACAAGCCCCATTACTAGGATTAAGGTTTATATTGAAAACTGGATTAGCGCCCTCTGTTTTAAGTAAACAACCCATTTTCAAAAATCTTGATTTTAAAAATGGTGCAAGTTGTAGAGGTTAAAAAATTTTTCAACAAAGTGGGTATGGTTTTCGGGAAACAATCGATCGGGGAATTCAAATCCGTGATTGGTTTTTCTTCTTCTCCTTCCTTTCTTACAAAAAAATTGACAATTGACCGGACAAAAGTAAAAAAGTACCGATGTTCCACTTTCTAGCTCCAACACCTCAAATATTATGTTACCGCCGATCCCATGGTACATCATTTTTAATGAACTGATATTCCCTTAAATGAATGCCGAAACCGCATATCATTGTCTTATTTTAAAACAAAGATATCTGCATTTTTCTAAATTAACAGACCTGATTTTTTTCGAATCGGAGTCGACAAATTTGCATATTAACCCTCTCCGTGTCAAAAATATTTTAGGTCGAGATAAAAATCTGAAAATTGGTATGTAGGCTAATATGATAGTGCTCAAGCCGGGAAAAATAATATTTTTTACCTGAGATGCCTCAACTGGCTTGTGGAGAATGTCGATTATATTCGACATTGGCCCTCAAAGACGTAAAAATGTTCGGCACATTTGCTTTTTTTAGTGAATTGATGAAAGAAAAATCGAGTTTTATTGTGATTATTTATTTATTTTAGGAAAAATATATAAATGAAAAGATAAATATGTAATATAAGTGTATATATAAGTTTCCTTTATAAAATTTGTTATTTTCAAAAATTTGATGGTCACTTCAGTTTCACCCGTAAAAAATTGAATAACACAGTCAACCGACTACTACTATAGCAATTATATAGTGCTAATGTCTCCTTCTGAACAATGAAATTCAGTAAAACAAAAATAAATCAAATTAACCGTAATCTATTGACCTTCAAAAAATTAATTCATGTAATGTCGAATATATTCGACAAAAACACGGAAAGGGTTAAGGTGATTCTAATTTTTTTACTTAAAATAGTAAACATCAATCGGGGAATTCGAATTCGTGATTAGTTTTTCTTCTTCTTCTTTTTTTCTTACAAAAAAATTCAAAATTGACCGGAAAAAAATTAAAAAATTCCGATATTTTACTTCAAAGTTGCAAAATAACCCAATAATATTTTGCTGTCGATCTTGTGTTACATCATTTTTAATGTATTTTTATTTGCTTAAGAGAATGTCGTAAACTGCATATCATTTCCTTATTGCAAACCCGAGATATCTGCATTTTTCCAAATTAACAGAACTGCCATAATTGAAATATTCTATAGATTTTTCTAAAATATTCAAAAATTCAAATTATGTCAGTTCTGTTAATTTAGAAAAATGCAGATATCTCGGGTTCGAAATAAGAAAATGATATGCGGTTTACGGCATTCTGTTAAGCAAATAACAGTACATCAAAAATGATGTAAAACTTTTTCGGCAGCAAAATAATATGGGGTGATTTTGCAACTTTAAAGTACAATATCGGAATTTTTTCATTTTTTTCCGGTCAATTTTCAATTTTTTTGTAAGAAAAAAAGAAGAAGAAGAAAAACTAATCATGGATTCGAATTCCACGATTGATAATAACTGTTTGAAATAAAAAAAAAAAATTGAATCACCTTAATATGCAAATTTGTCGACCACGATTCGAAAAAAAACAGGTCTGCTAATTTAGAAAAATGCAGATATCTTTGTTTTGAAATAAGATAATGATATGCGGTTTCGGCATTCATTTAAGGGAATATCAGTTCATTAAAAATGATGTTCCATGAGATCAGCGGTAACATAATATTTGAGGTGTTGGAGCTAGAAAGTTGAAATTCGGTACTTTTTTACTTTTGTCCGGTCAGTTGTCAATTTTTTTGTAAGAAACGAAGAAGAAGAAGAAAAACCAATCACGGATTTGAATTCCCAGATCGATTGTTTCCCGAAAACCATACCCACTTTGTTCAAAAATTTTATAACCTCTACAACTTTTTTTTTTAAACTTCATTTTCTTTTATTGTATCTTCTCTTAAGAGACTAACAATAAGTTTTAAAATCTTAAACTAGGTAACATTATTATACATTATTATTGTGAATAATGAATATATAATTTAATAATGAACTTATCTCCAGAAACAAAAGTTAGCAGGGACTTATACTTCTTGTGTAGTAGGTGCAGCTTGTGTATGGCTCAGCTCAGCGAGTGCACAAGATCGAATAACTCATTGGAGCATAGGTGTGGATGCAGCTGACGATCGCTTCTCCCCATATTCTTTGCCACCCGAGACGACCGAGGTCCCGGTCTTGGCTTGGTAGCTGAGACGAACTAGGCCTCAGTCTACCCGAATGGGGGTTTTGAGTACCACAAAAACGATTGTCTTCGTGGTCGCCGAGACGAACTTGGTCCCGGTCGACCACTTTGGGAGTGATTAGTGCCTCCAGGACGTTCTTGAGGTGGTAGCCGAGACGAACTAGGTCCCGGTCTAGCACCCAAAACAGACCGAGAAGACACTGTTTCAACTCTCTTCCTGCTACTCTCTCCAATTCACCGGAAAGCGGCCGAGACGAACTAGGTCCCGGTCTTACACCCTCATCTCAAGAAGAGCTGGCGGCGATAAGTTGCCAAGTGTGCCCAAGACGAGCTAGGTCCCGGTATAAAGTCCTCATATGATTCTTGATGATAACGTGTAGTGCCTCGAAGGAAGGGTAAACGTTTGAGCTGTTTAGTTTGGTTCGGTGTAAGTGACTTGCATAGAAGGGCGATCCTTTCTTTTTAATCTGGAGCGACTCTCTTTGTTTGTCAACTTACAAGCCAATGGGTTCGGATGATGCAGCAACCTTATGGCGTAGGTTTGTTTGATTCTGTTAATTTCATCTTTTACCATGGGGATGCATAGATCTCTATGAATGTTTTCATTCCGTATATACCATGGGGCACCTGTAAATATTCTTAAGATTTTGGACTGAGCCCGTTGTATTAGTTCAATGTTTGAAGAGCTTTCGTTACCCCATAATTGGATACCATATAACCAAATTGGCTTAATGATTGTTTTGTACAAAAGGATTTTATATTCAAGCTTCAAATGGCAACGATGATTAATTAACCAGTGAAGACTGGCGGTTTTTAACTTTAACTGCGTTGTTTTGGCTTCAATATGCTTACGCCATGTTAATCGTCGATCTAATTGAATACCTAGATATGTAACAATTTCACCCTGTGGGACTGAAAATATTATTTAGTACAATTGCAGGGCATTCACCACGCCTAAGAGTAAAAGTAACTTGCTTGCATTTTTGCTCATTTATTTTTATGCGCCATAGCGATAACCATTTTTCTATTGATTTCAAATGAAACTGGAGGTTTCGAGAAGCTTCCAAAGGGCAACGGTTACAACTTAAGACTGCGGTATCATCTGTGAATGTTGATATGGTAGTGTTGGCACTGACTGGTAAGTCTGAGGTATACAATACATATAGAAACGGTCCTAGTACGCTACCTTGCGGGACACCTGCTCTTATATTGAAGTGAGTTGAAATAAAATTCTTGTATTTTATTTTAAAAAGCCTGCTTTCGAGGTAAGAAGTAAATATTTTATGAACATTAAGAGGCAATATGTGTTAAATTTTATTGATAAGGCCTTCATGCCATACTTTATCAAACGCCTGTGCGACATCGAGAAATATTGCAGTGCAGTATTCACTGCGCTCATAAGCCTTCTTATTTCATTTGTGATCCTATTAACCTGTTCGATTGTGCCGTGTTGTTTTCGGAAGCCGAATTGGTGAGGCGGTAATAAGTTTTTATCAGCAATATATGGCATTAATTTTGCTAGAATTAATTTTTCAAATAATTTTGACAAGCAAGGTAAAAGGCTTATGGGTCTATACGATGACGGTAGTGTACGATCTTTCCCATGTTTTGGTATCATGGTTATCAACGAGTGTTTCCATTCTTTTGGGTAATATCCGTACTGAATTATAGCATTAAAAAGCCTGGTCAGAAAGATGACACCTGAGTGAGGCACTTCCTTAATCATTTTGGGAGTGATGTTATCATACCCAGGGGCTTTTTTAGGACACATTTCTTGAATTAAACTGATTAAATTACTGCTATGGAAACTCATTTGGATAGTATCGGTGTTTATTGGCAGTTGGGAAGGCATGAAACCTTGAATGTACGGATTTGGTTGAAAAACTGTACTTAAGTGATTGGCAAAAGCCTCAGCTTTTTCTGCATCACTTCTAGCCCAATTTTCATGTAGGTCTCTTATCGGAGATTCACTTTCAGTGGGTGCTCTAATTTTTTTTGGTGGCTTTCCACAAGGATTTTAGTCCATTAGCATTTGGGGCAAGTTTTAAGACATATTTTTGCTGTTCCACGTCTTCTTTGTTTTTTAACGCAGACCTAAGTTTGTATGTAGCAATTTTTAGGTTTGCTTTAGAAGTTGGGGATCTATGGACCTGCCACTCTCGCCTTAACCTACGCTTATCTGCTACAAGAATTTCAATTTCTCTGTTAGTAAGGAAACGAGTTTTTGTATTTTTCTCAGCCTGATCAGGTGTTGAGTGCTCAGCAGCTGAATACAGTATTGTATTAAAAACGGCAACAGCATCGTCAATATGCTCGTTGTGTTCTATCGAATAGGTTGAGTGGATGTGAGAGCTTATGTATTTTTTATACTTTAGCCAGTCAGTCTTATGCGATGTTAGTCTCATAGGGGGCTTAAGGTCAACTCTAAAAAGGCAAAAAATGATTGGAGAATGATCTGAAGAGAGTTCAAAATTTGTCTCGGCTGTTAATAAGGTTCTATCGATATCTGTTGTGATGGCGAAATCAATGAGGTCTGGGATTTTCCTTCGGTTGGCTGGCCAATATGTTGGTTGACCAGAAGAAGCATAGTCGAACGTGGTGCGATGTTTCATTAACATATTATATAATTGTTTGCCTTTAGGGCTTATAAGACGAGATCCCCAGTATGTATGTTTAGAGTTATAGTCTCCATCAGCTAAAAATCTAGTTCCCAAGGTATCGAAAAATTCTTTGAATTTTTTCTCACTGATTGCGAATCAAGGTGAGCAGTAGACTGCCGAAACAGTAAGGTTTTTGGAATGGTTTTGTAGGCAAATAGAGGTAGCCTGAAGATAATTTTTGGAAAAGGGTTCTAAGCAGTAGTGTTTAAGGCGATTTCGAACTAAAATTCTTGAGCCCCCGTGAGCTTTGCCATCAGGATGATTGGTTTTGTATAATTTGTATCCTGGTATATGAAAATTATGCTTGTCTGTCAGATGAGTCTCTGAAACAAGAATTAAATCAATTTTTCATGGGTTACATAATGAAAAATTTCATTTTTATTTTGGCTGATGCCGTTTGCATTCCAAACACAAATTTTTAGCTGACCTATTTTTGCGCAATCAAAATTTGAAGTAGCTGGTTTTGCGTTTTAACTAGATCTTGTAGAGTTGATAGCATTGAAACCATAAATTGATTCAGGGTTTGAGTTAAGTTTGTGATCTGTTTTTCCAAGCTACTTTGTTGACGGTTCGTTGCTCCTGCTTTGAGCGCATTTGCATATGAAATAGCTGGATTAACTGGATGCGCAGTGCTTTGTTGCTGGACAAAGTTATGGGTTGGGAATATATTTTGAGTTGGGTTTCGGTTTACTTTCCTTTTTTCAGAGATTCTAGCTTTTAACTCTTTATAAATAGGACAACCCCTATAGTTTGCAGTGTGATCCCCTTGGCAGTTAGCGCACTTCTTTAAATTTATATCTTTTTTCAACTTGTTTGAACACTTAGAAATGTGGTGAAGTTCTCCACAAGCGACACAGACAGATTGAAGGGTACAGTATGTTTTTGTATGCCCATACTCTTGGCAGTTAGTACACTGTACCGGACCGTTTTTTTTATGAGGTTCCTCTATCACCACACGACGGTGAAGAAAATATTCAAGTTTATAAATTGGGTGGACCTCATTCTTATTTAATTTAGTAGAATCAGGATAAATATCAACCTTAAACATAGGTTGTGGAACCTTATTCTTGTTTACTATATTTATTACAGCTTTAGCATCGAAATTTTTCAGACCTAAAGCATCTTTGATTTCAGCAGGGTCAACAGAGGAATCAATACCCTTAATAACAACTGTAATACCTTTACTGCTTTTTAGCTGGTATGTGTAAAAAGATTTATTACTGTCGTTAAAGTTTTTCGCAATAATGCGGAAATATTCCTCGCTTTTTACTTGAATCTTCGTTTCATGAAGATTACCTCTAGTTAAGGGAACAATAAAAAAGGTATCTTTCCCTATAAGCTGTGTTAGCTTTGCTACTAAAGCGTTTGAGCTTCGCTCACGCAAATAAATTGGAGGCGGCTTAAAAGTTTTGGGTGGTTCACTAGCATTGTTTTCGTTAAGTTCGCTTAATGATGCAAATCGATTGCCAGATAGAACATTTGAAGGTGTAACTAAATTGTTAGTTTTATTTATCTTTGCATTCCCTACATTCCCTTTTTGAGGGCTGAGCTTTCGCTTTGAATTCAAAGTTATGTAAAAAAACCTCTACAACTTGCAGCATTTTTTAAATCAAGATTATTAAAAATGGGTTGTTTACTTAAAACAGAGGGCGCTAATCCAGTTTTCAATATTAACCTTAATCCTAGTAATGGGGCTTGTCCAGACATATAAGACTATTGTAATCCGCTGACACATCGTGAAAAAATCAAAAAGTTTTTTTTTGAACCGCTCTAATATATATATCAAATTACACTACTCAACAAGATTTTCCATAACAAATTCCGATAACATTTTCTAACTATGTATAGTGAAATTTTCTCTAGAATCCGAATATTGTAATGTTTTTTTTCTATTGGTCCCAATTTTCCATATAAATAGCAAAACTCAAACAAATGCACTGTTGAGAGCACATACTTCACATAAATTACTTACTTACTTACTTAGATGGTCATAACAACCCGTTGTCAGGTTACGGCCGACCTCATTAGCTCTCGCCAGGCGCCTCTGGTTTGCGCGCGCCTTCTCCAATCGTTAATGCCAAGCGCGGTTAGGGCTTCCTCAGCTTGGTTTATCCACCGGAAGCATGGTCTCCCTCTTCGTCGTTGACCGGGGACCTTCCCTTCGAATACCTTTTTCGCTGGAGCTTCTTTATCCATACGATGGACATGACCCAGACATCGTAGTCGCTGTATTGTTATACGCTTAACTATGTCAATGTCGGCGTAGAGCTCATACAGCTCGTGGTTCATTCGAATGCGATAGTCGTCGTCAACTCGAACAGGACCAAAGATTTTGCGGAGAACTTTCCTCTCGAACACCCCAAGAGCGGCTGCGTCTGTTGTCGAAACCACCCATGCCTCAACGCCATAAAGAAGCACAGACAGAATGAGCGTCTTGTAGAGTGTTAGCTTTGTCGATCGAGAGAGAGCTCTGCAACGTAATTGCTTACTGAGACCGTAGTAGCACCTATTAGCAATTGTTATTCTCCGCTTAATCTCCAGACTGACATCATTGTTGCTGGTTACGGCAGTGCCAAGGTAAATGAATTCCTTGACAACTTCTAATTTACAGTTGCCCGCTGTAACATGAGAGTCTAGATCCCGTGCTCTCTTGTTGTTGTTAGTAGACATCATGTATTTCGTCTTGCCCTCGTTTACCGTCAAACCCACTTTGGCTGATTCCTTTTCAATAGCAGTGAAAGCAGCAGTAACATCTCTCTTACTCCGACCGATAATATCAATATCATCAGCGTACGCAAGGAGCTGAACACCTTTGAAGAAAATGGTGCCATTATGATGCACACCGGCTTTTCGTACGATCCCCTCCATAATGAAATTGAAGAGATCGCACGAGAGCGGGTCGCCTTGTCTGAAACCTCGCTCGGTATTAAAAGTTCCGGAGAGGTTATTCCCTACCTTGACGGAGCTACACGTATTGCTCAACGTCATCCTGCAGAGCCTTATCAACTTTGCTTGTATACCGAGCTCAGACATTGCTGCGTATTGACAATCCCGCACTGGGCTATCGAACGCAGCTTTATAATCGACGAAGAGATGGTGAGTGGCGATTTGATATTCATGGGTTTTCTCCAGGATTTGGCGTAGTGTAAAAATCTGGTCTATGGTGGACTTACCAGGTCCAAAGCCACACTGATAGGATCCGATCAGCGTTTCTGTATACGGCTTCAATCTTTCACACAATACGCTCGAGAGGATCTTATATGCGATGGAAATAAGACTGATACCCCTGTAGTTGGCGCAGATTGTAGGGTCTCCTTTCTTTATTACAGGACAAAGCACGCTGAGATTCCAATCGTCGGCCATGCTTTCCGCTAGCCATATTTTGCTGATGAGTTGATGCATGCACCTTATCAATTCATCGCCAACAGCTTTAAGCAACTCAGCTGGCAGGCCGTCAGCACCCGCTGCTTTGTTGTTTTTGAGTCGCTGGATAGCAACTCGAACCTCTTCATGGCTAGGTGATGGTACTTCCACTGCGTTATCATTGATTGGTAGTATCGTACTGCATTCTCTCTGGGCGGAATTGGTGGAATCATCGCCCGTAAGCAAGTTGGAGAAATGCTGCCTCGATAACCTCAGTACACTCTTCACATAAATGCTTGTAAGAAACTTGATTGTCAGCCAAGCCAATTTTAAATATGTCTAGAGGAGAGTCTTACAAACAGTTTAAAGTACAAAATGTGCCAATAGTATTAATGTTATGGCTGTTATGATCGAAATTAGATAAAAATGTCTTTTTTTTCGCTTTCTTTTAACGAATTCCAACTTTAAACTATCTGGAATGTATCCAAAATAAGATATTTAATAGTAGCTCGAAGATGTTCTTGCCTAGAAACAGGTGCTCTTTCGATTGGTCGTGACTCGTCTGGCTGAAGTTTTGGCGACAAGTATCATTATAATAATAATCATGGACTCCATATAGTGTCTTGGCTTTTTCTTCATATTCAGAAAACTGTTTATCTTTCATATCATGAAGAAAAGAAGCCAGAGGACCATAAATTTGGACAACGGATGATAAATTGATTTGAGAATCCTGAAGTTTTTTATTCGCAGCATTGAAGCGATTTAAAATTGCGTTCCAAACAATGACTATTATTGCTGTTATTAAATGCTGTAATTTTCTCAGTAGTACGATAGCCAATTTTATCTTGCTTTCTTTATAGGTTATTGTGTGTGCGGCTGTTTATAATGAAGGCTTGCGAAAAGGCGTAAACAAATTCTCATCACCTCAAATGTCTCTAAGCGCGCATTAAACTCATATCATCTCTTTCTTATATTAGTACAAGTTCAAAATAAAATTTTAAGCGAAATAAAAGGTGGGGTTTTTCAGAAAATTACTTAACTTTGTTTTTCCTCATAAAAAGCGGTATAAATTTGCCAATTTTTAACCATTTTGAAATTTCTTAAAAGATTCTAATAGAAATTAAGAAGTTCTATAAGAATCAAAAGACAAAAGTTAATTATTTTGATTTGGATGGAAATGTCACTTTTTTGAAACAATATTCAGCCCAAAATGGGCATAATTTAAAATGGCCATAGCTTCATAAAAAAAATTTTTATCGAATCGGGGAAATATACACATACCCTTTCAAAACCAACATATTTCATCGGCAACCAATTCCGTAATATGAAATAATCCGCGTGCATGGTTTGAGATGGATTTGGTCCTTATATTCTTGCGCCTTCAAAATGCTGTCGTTATTAAGTTTTTGCCGCCCATAAAACTTTGCCTAGGCCCCCGCCTCACGGGTCTAGGCGCAAATCCGCCACTGGAGGTAGCCCCTTTGACCCTAAAGCCCAATTTCCATGTGATCTTATCTTATCTTATCTTATCTTATCTTATCTTATCTTATCTTATCTTATCTTATCTTATCTTATCTTATCTTATCTTATCTTATCTTATCTTATCTTATCTTATCTTATCTTATCTTATCTTATCTTATCTTATCTTATCTTATCTTATCTTATCTTATCTTATCTTATCTTATCTTATCTTATCTTATCTTATCTTATCTTATCTTATCTTATCTTATCTTATCTTATCTTATCTTATCTTATCCCATATCAGGGATATCAAATCAAATTTTTGTAAGAAAGAAAAAGCATGCGAACAGAACCTAATGCGCTTGGAGAATGCGAGAGTGAATAGCATACATTTGCTATCTTTATAGCATGTGATGTCCTCCCTGATATTTGATAAGATAAGATAAGATAAGATAAGATAAGATAAGATAAGATAAGATAAGATAAGATAAGATAAGATAAGATAAGATAAGATAAGATAAGATAAGATAAGATAAGATAAGATAAGATAAGATAAGATAAGATAAGATAAGATAAGATAAGATAAGATAAGATAAGATAAGATAAGATAAGATAAGATCACATGGAAATTGGGCTTAATCCTCTGATTCATACTAAAAAAAAATATATACATAGTCTGAAAACAAAAGAAGAATAGAAAGAAAATAAGAAGAGAAAAAGAAAACTAAGTAACAAAAAACAAACTGAACTAAAAGAAATAAACCAAAATAAAATATTTAGAGGAATCCCATTTATAGATTTAAGCACTTATATAAATACTATATATACTTATAATTAAATCCATCATTTATACATATACTCTTTTTTTGCCATCTATATAAATAAAATGATAGCCGTTTTCGATGAATAGGATCCACGCAAAATCTACTGAATCAATTTCGATCAAATTTTTTTAGTTATCTTTCTTAGACGCTTGGTCTTGACATAGAATTAAATTTATCACGATATTCCTATTAAATATCAAAATATTAAAGTTTTAAAATTGCTAAGAAAATGAATTTCACTCATAGAAAGAAGCATGTAAGCATAACAAATCGTTTAATGGCAAGTCAGTGGGTTAGTAAGGGTGTGTGCATTTTATTTTTATATGGCAATGCAATGGAAGACAAAAAACGGAATTTGACTCTCGCTCTCGCTCGCGCTCTCATTCTCAATTTGTCAACACAACAACGCGGAATTTTTGAACAATGAAGAATGAAAAAAAATTACAGTATGTTCACACATGAGAATGGAATGTGTTATGCTTTGAACAGAATTATTGTAGCCCCAGAATTAGAGCGGTGGCGGTAAAGCGGCGACGAATATACGCTGTCAAAAATTATACCATACTTGATCATGTGAAATTGAACAGAATTGCGGAGTATTACTGGGAACCTGCCGTCGATTTAGATTTAATTCTATTTTCACCGTCCGATCAGTGTTGCATTTTGGACAGCATGTGTGATAATGTGAACTGGGCTAATTGAATGTGTTAGTTAGGCTTTGTTGTTTGTCTTTCACATGGCAATGCAATGGTATATTTATGGAAGAGAAAACAACAACTCTAGATCTGTGAAGAAGAATCAAAATTGACTGTAGTTCTATTTAAAAAAAAATAAATTGTTTGTCTTCGCAGAAAAACAGGCTACGCGTACAAAGTCGCGGGCATCTGCTAGTATTACATAAAATTGTTTTTTTCTAACTATACCTACCTAGACTTATATACCCGTATTTAAATACCATTGTATAGCCGTGTAAAATAAGAAGAAAGAGTATATTTTTGTGTAAAGGATTAAAAAAAAAATACATACATATATACATGAATTACAATCCGATTTCTTTCATTTTAAAAATGGAATTTTAGGTACAGATCTAGGCGAGAGGAGATCATTGCTTGGTCTCATGGCAGTGCGGGACGGGTAATGTATTGATGTTTTTTTGTGGGGCGATTCTTCCCGGGGTTTGGGGATTTTTTAAAGGATTTGTTTTTGAATTTTCTTTAGAATTCTCGGTTGAAATTTTTATTTTTGTTGTCAGACCTCGATCCGATTGGCTGGGTTAAGAACCACCCCGAAAATCTTCAGGTAGCTGGGGAAAAGCCAATTGGATACTATGACAAGGGTCAATGACAATATTATTGAATAATTTATTTTATTTTCCGGCTAAAAAGGTGTAGTGTATTTTATCAATAAGTAATATTAAGTACTACTTTACTACTATTACTTTAAACTATTGTGAATATCAATAATCTATTACTAAGCTTAAGCCTCTGTAAATACACACTAAGTCACCATATGTTTTATGTTAAACATATGTTTTTGTTTACATAAACAAGGATACCGTTATTCCTGTATAAAAGCAGGAAGCGGTTGCAATAAAAGATCAGTTGATCAATTAGCCTTAAACTGGCTGCCTTTTGATTTTAAAACTAATAAGCCTTAAACTGGCTGATAATTATCTTCACATAGAGCACTCTTTGAAGCGCTTTAATTTTTTTATTTTTATTGCCCGTGGCGTTTTAAAGCGCCGGCAAATACACTAGGCAGGTCCACCGTCATGGCAACAGGCAAATGAGATATGGCAACAGATAATCGCAACCGAAGCAGAACTAGAAGACCATAAAACCAAAAACACAAGAACAAACACTTCACAAACACATTAAAAACAAAACAAAAAACACCAATATTATTTTTATATTTTTATTCTTATGATAAACATATCCATATACTTTATTCACCCTTATCATCGTAGTCGTTTTTTTTTTTCGACGACTGTCGTTTTTTTCGTCGTCTCGTTTTTTTTTTGGTATCATCGTAATTTTGCGACACTACAAAATTTTTACGACTCGTGACTACTACAGTTTCAATGAAAGCTTTTACAATTTGATGTCGATAGTTGTTTGACAATTATGAAATGTCTCAAAATTTGTTTTTATTTTGATGTTGTGTTTATAAATTTAGCTAAAATTGTGTACAAATTCAAAATATTCATGGAATAACGAGACATCGGTATGCCAGCGGTAGTCAACAATAATTTTTTAATCGTTACGAATCTTAAGTAAGTTCTTGCAAGCACTAATTTTCCTCATCATAACAAAATTGTGATTTTTGTTCCAGCGGTCGATGAAGATCCTACCGACAACTCTTTTGCAACCCATACAATAGAAACCAATAAGTTATTCGGTAGGGAAAGCAGTAAACGTAATCCATCAATTCAGCAATCACATAGAAATATATTAAAATCGCAAACATTCTCGGATATAACATCAAATTTTAGTTCCATATCATTGCAATTGCCTGCATCAAATACCGTATTTGAAGTTTCTTCTATAAAATCGGAATGTGTTCAATATATAGTACCAGAAGAAAAATCAAAAATTATTGCCACCACTTCTAATTTTGCTGCACGCGCTTCTAAAGATGATGATGCGACAGTGTCAAGTTCAATATTTAATAGTCTCGAAAAGAAACTTTCACAAAATCCAGCTGATTCCGAATTTGTTGCGCCACGTTCTGTTAGTCCTTTGTCATTGGAGCGCATTGATAATTTAAAAATCAACACCAAGGGTAAACTTAATGAAGCAATTTCTTCTAAGCATGTGACTACAGGACGTGGTGGCGATAGTTGAAGGAGTAGACGTAGCAGCAAGCATCGTCTGTGAGATGATTTTAATCGCAGCCTTTCACAAGTTATAGAAGTAAAAGAGCAAATAAAATCAACGCTTGATAATTCGCAACAAATATGAACAGAGCGGATCAATCGTCAGAATAGTAAGAGAGATAGTACACGAAGTCTATGAATACTCAAGTGATTTTGAAGCTGCTTCTAGTAGGTTAACTACAATTAAAGTCAACTATGAAGAGACCGCTATCAAGCAAAGAGCTGTAGATATGGAAATAGTTTGCAGCAGCGTAAAAAGGAACTATTTCACATAACGAACGAAGTGAAACCACTGTTAAGTTCATCACAAATACCAACTAAGAGTACCACGGAGAAAAATAACGCATCTAATTTAAATTTTAATTTGAATCTGCTGAAAACTCTAGTTCTAAAACAAATACTATACTAAGCGCAAAAAGTTCTGCGGTAAGGACATCTCAGTTGCTTGAAGAAGCACGCTTAAGCTCCTCACAATCTGGAGACAGCCTAGACAAACGCTTACATGATATTGAACAATTGATGTTGAATCTGAAACAAAGCTACTACAGGCGTTGGATGTAATGAGCGCTGTTTAACGTAGTGCAGTAAATTAAACTAGTTTTTAAATTTTGCTAAACTAAATTGTATTTGTATGCAAAGTTAAGCCACAAATAAAATGTTTGATCAAAAGTTTAAAGTGTAATTTACTGATGTCCATTTTTATTGGTCTTATTGATTTTATTTTGTTAAGTATTTATATTTTACTTAAATTGAAAATGATCTAGCACCTCCAATTTTTTTAGAATTGCATTCAGCGAAGTTTTCTGAGCCAGAGTCTAAAATATAAAATCAGGGAACATTAAAAAAAAATTTTTTTTTGTTCAAAAACTAAAAAAAAAACACTTAGTAAAAATTCAAATAAGTTCAAAATTGTTGTCGTCGTACACAAATTTCTGAACGACAAAAAATGTCGTTTTGGGATGTCAATTTTTTATACGATGATTCGAAATTTGTAAAAAAATTGTCGTTATTTGTAATAGATTGTCGTTTTTGCGACTGTCGATTTTATAAAACGACTAGCATGATACCAATTTTGTCGTATCGTTTTTTTTTCTCTGTCGTATACGACTACGATGATAAGGGTGATTATGAAAATAAAAAATGAATTAAATTAAATTACAATTTTTAATAACACTAGCTTTTTCTTTTATATATTTTTTTTTTTATTTTATAAAAAAACACATTACACAAATGTAAAAAAAATACAATATTGCCACCATTTGCTTCTCTTTTTATTTTGACGTTTTGCAAGTGGTCACATTCAGAATACGCAATTTTTGCATAACTTCTTTTCGTCGTTTACATAGTCGACAATTTTTGCAAACAGTTTTTATGATTGAACAAATATGATATTAAAAGAATCAAAAATTAAGTGAATTTATTAATAAAAAAAAAAAAAAACTGACAGCACAGGTCCGTAGTGTTTTAGGTCGAGCTAACAAACCCTCGAATTTTACAGAGCTAAAAAAATTATTGGAAGATTCCTACCCAAATCCAAGGACTCTACTACAGGTTTTAACAGAGCTAGGGTCCATTAAACAAAATAATAAAAGTATAGCCGAATTTAGAGAAAAAATTGCAGAACTTTCAGACCAATTAGTAGTCTGCCATTTCTGCGATGATCTTTATCATGCGAAATGTGTTGGACTAAATGATCGAATTGCTGATATCCTCGAGAAGGGTGAAGGTCTTCGAAGGTCATGCGCAAAATGCAAGGCAGCCGATAACTGCTTATACAACTTATATAAGCAATCCAAAAAATGTTTTGCTGAGTTTGGCAAGGACCTGTCATTCCTTATGCAGAAATTTCAGCATTTTTAAAGTATTTTTAATGATTTTAGATGCTTAGAAGAGCAAAACTCAACACCTAAAAATCGACTCCGATGACTCTTCGTGGGAAGCAGAAAAATTATAAAAAATCTGGAAGTACCATATCTAAATCTGCAACGTTGGATAAATTACCTAAGCCTGTTCAGCCTCATATGCAAAGTACAACACCAGTACAATCCAATTTGCCATCTACCTCTCCTCAAAATGATAAAGATTCAAACTCAGTAACAGTCTCCGTTAGAAATGAGCCAAAAGAGCTTGTAGTTATATCTTTAAAAAAAACTGTTTTTGTGTCGCGTTTCGCTTTTGATACTTCGGTTGAGGACTTAAATTATTATATAAAAAATAAATTAAATGGCTTCAGTGATTTTTCTGTGCGTAAGCTAAATTTTTCATACCGGAGGAAAAAGTCTTCATTCAAAATTTTTGTCCCTGGAGAAGTTTTCGAAAGGGTAAATCACAAAGATTTTTGGCCGCTCAATACTCTAGTTCGTGAATTCGAGTATAGAAACAGCCCATACTCTGAAAATGTTGTTACCTTACGACAACGTTCTGTAGACCTAAATGTTTCAAAAAACTAATTCTTGACCGGCTTCAAACTTTAACCATCGCTTACCAAAACGTTAGAGGTTTAAATACGAAAATATCAGATTTATTCTTGAATGGTTTCGATTATAAATTTCATGTTATTGCATTCACTGAAACGTGACTTCGTGAAAATATACAGAATTCTGAAATTTTTTGTAGCAATTACCAAATCTTCAGGAAAAACCGAAATTCGAAAATTGGTGGTGGAGGCCTTTTGGCAGTGCACATCTCTTTATCCTGTGAGGAATTAAAGTTTAACAACAATACTGACTTAGAACTTGTTGGGGTTGTTATTAAGCTTGGTAATAAATCAATATATTTAACTTGTTCCTACATTCCACCAAATGCTGATCACAATACCTATTTACGACATGCAGAAGAAATTAAAGAAATAAATAATCATCATACTGCAAATGATTCCATGATTGTACTAGGGGACTTCAATTTACCATACGTTTCATGGAATATAACGGACAATTGCTGTTTTCTTACACCCACTTCATGCAATTGTGTTATAACCGAATTTCTGGATATTCTTTCTGATTGCTGTCTTCATCAAATAAATAATATTCTTAATACGAACAATAGAAACCTTGATCTTGTATTTGTTGATGAATTAAACAACATAACTATAAGTCGCATTGACCCTCTAGTTATACCAGAGGATAAACATCGTCCAACTTTTCAACTAAAGTATGTTTTAGCATGTAGCTTAGTGAAAACAAATCGTGTAAAATCTCAGAACTCATGTTTCAACTAAAAAAAAAAACGAATTATGTCAGACTTAACTCCCTGTTAAACCATATCGACTGGTCAGTTATATTACCTGATAAACCATATTACTCTGTGGCTGATATTGAGAGTTATGTAAAATCATTTAATGAGCGCTTGCAAAATTGTATTTCTAAATCTGTGTCAAAATTTAATTCATCTGTATTGTCAAACGATCCTCCGTGGGTAACAAAAGAATTAAAGTACCTTAAAAATATAAAAAATCGCCGGTTTAAAAAATTCAAAATGTCAGGTAAATCCATTGATTATATAAGCTATTCCCGTGCTCGGTATAATTATCAAAATAATAATAAACGGTCTTATTTAAACTACATTTCATATATAAAACTCAACATTAAGAAGAATCCTAAATTTTTTTACAAATTTATAAACATCAAGCGTAAATCTTCTGTGTATCCTCTTCTAATGTCCTATAATGGTATAACATCATCCGAAAAAAGTGAAATATCCAATTTGTTTGCAAACTTCTTCAAGTCTACTTATTCATCTTCTACTTATGATTCTGACGTCAACTACCCATATAATCTTTCGCGTATAAATGAAATTCAACTTCCACAAATTGGTGCTGATTTAGTTAGCAATGAACTGAAAATTTTAAAATGCACTTATTCAACTGGACCAGATAATATTCCTACAAACATCCTAAAGTATTGCGCAAGTAGTCTTTGTTATCCTCTCTCAAAAATTTTTAATATTTCCTTGAATTTGGGCTATTTCCCAAAATTATGGAAAGAGTCTTACATTATTCCACTTCACAAATCCGGAAGTAAGGCTAATATTGAAAATTACAGAGGTATTGCTAAGCTCAGCGCAATCCCAAAACTTTTTGAAAAAATAATTAATGATCATCTTACAAACATCGTTTCATCCCTGATGACAGTATCTCAGCACGGCTTTCTAAAGGGTATATCTACATCAACAAATCTTTTGGAGTTCACCACGCTTGTTATAAATGGATTTAAGCGAAAACAGCAAACGGATGTTATATACACTGATTTCAGCAAAGCTTTTGACTGCGTAAGCCATAGCCTACTTTTAAAAAAGTTATATTTAATAGGATTTCCTTCAACGATATTAAAGTGGATTAGATCGTATCTGACGAATAGGAAGCAACAAGTTTTATTCAACAACATGTTTTCTAAACATATAATGGTTTCATCTGGAGTTCCCCAGGGCAGCCATCTTGGCCCCACATTATTTCTATTATTTATAAACGACCTACCTTCTGCTACAAATTCGTCCCATATTCTTATGTATACTGATGATGTAAAACTTTTTTACTCTTTTAATGATCACTTTAAACATAAAACTCTACAAAGAAACCTAAATGAACTTGTTAAATGGTGTGATGTAAACTTGATGACATTAAATCTCAAAAAGTGTAAGCAAATGACTTTTTCAAGAAGTAAAGAATTTGAGACTTCATATTCAATAAACGGTTTAAAACTGGAAAAGGTTGACAATTTTGTAGATTTAGGCGTCACTATGGATAAAAAACTTCGCTTCAACGTGCATATTGGTTTAATGGTAAACAAAGCAAAAGGCGTCCTTGGATTTATTAAACGATGGCCTAAAAAATTTGACGACCCCTATACGACGAAGTTGCTTTTCACTTCACTTGTTAGACCAATATTGGAATATGCGTCAGTGGTGTGGAACCCCCAATATAATATATACATTGATATGCTCGAGTCGGTGCAGAAACAATTTCTATTGTTTGCACTTCGTGGGCTACCTTGGAATCCGGACTCAAATTTACCTTCAAATGAAAGCCGCCTCAAACTAGTACGTTTACCAACACTGCGCAGCCGAAGAATTATGCTTAACGTAACTTTTTTAAATAAACTGTTCTCCGGCTCAATGAACTCTGAGTTGTTGCTAGGTATGGTCAACTTTACCAATCCTGGATGGGATTTGAGACACTTTCGTTTCTTAAGACTTGATATATGTAGTTCTAACTATGCTCATTTTTGTCCATTTCGGTGTATATGTAATGATTATAATAACCTTTGTCATATTATTTCACCCATGGACTCTCACAATATTATAAAGCAAAAAAAAAATTATTTTCTTAAATACTTGAAACTGTACTTTTTCCTTTGTTTCTGCTGCATAGCCTCTGGGCTTAGTAGAAATTGTGCTCAATCTGTGATCGGAAATTGCTCTACCCATCATTTCGATCAGAGAAAAAGTGCAGTCCCGGTCACCGATCCGTACGATAGACGGATGTGCCTCACGTACGGTTTCGCCTAATGAACGCAGAGCAGTCCGGGCTGTTCGTAGTCGGTCACCGATCCGTACGATAGACGGATGCGCCTCTTGTGTGGTTAGGCGGGTAAGTGGGACCGCAGAGACCGATCGCAAAAAAAAAAAAAAAAAAAAAAAAAATTAAACTTAATATTTGAAGACTGCCACATTCAACACCATTTCCATATCGTTCATAACGATTTTCCAATCGCAACCGATGGAATCATAGGATGGGACATTTTAGAAAAATACATGTCAAAAATTGATTTTGAGACATTTAATATAACTTTCATAATAAATGAGAAAGAATTTACTCTGCCAATCATGTCAAAAAACACAAATCGAATGAATATTATTATACCAGCACGATCTGAATCTATCGTACCGGTTAATATTGAAGTTAATGAAGATAGCATCGTTTTAAATAAAGAAATAGCTGATGGAATTGTTTTAGGAAATACTCTAATACCAGCAAAAGGTATATCCCATGTTAAATTACTAAATACGACTGATAAAGATTTAGTTTTGGACAATTTACCCTGCGATATACATCCATTGAAAAACTATAATGTCTTTACTTGGGCCGAAACCAATTCACCAAACAGACTTGAAGAACTCTTAAAGAATTTAAAAATTGGTTGAAATGAACCGAAAGCACAAGAGTCACTTGTAGAAATAATAAAGAATTTCGAAGATATTTTTCACCTCCCGGGAGAACAACTAAGTGTCAATAACTTCTATAAGTAACAAATTCAAACGACAGACTCAACACCTGTTTATATAAAAAACTATAGATTACCGGAAACACAAATTAAAGAAATCAATGAACAAGTTGGAAAACTACTAAATGACAATATTATTGAAAATTCAGTTAGCCCCTACAATGCAACATTATTAGTAGTTCCAAAAAAGTCAACCAATGATACAAACAAATGGTGTCGAGTCGTTGATTTCAGAAAATTGAATGAAAAAATAATAAATGACAAATTTCCCCTGACAAGAATCGAAGACGTTTTAGACAAATTGGGAAGAGCCAAATACTTTTCGACATTGAACATGACCAGCTCTTTCCACCAAATAGACTTAGACGAAGACTCACGACCATTGACAGCTTTTTCAACAGGAACAGGACACTTTCAGTTCACACGACTACCCTTTGGACTAAAAATATCATCCAATAGTTTTCAAAGAATGCTGACAATTGCATTAAGTGGTCTATATGCAAAAGCATTTCTTTATGTAGATGATATAATCGTTTTTGGTTGTAGTATAAAACATCACAACGACAATTTGGTAAAGGTATTCGAAAGGCTGCGGAAATATAATTTGAAATTGAACTCAGAAAAATGTTGTTTTTTAAAATCAGAGGTGGTACACCTTGGTCATCTTATAACGGCCAATGGGATCAAAACAGACCCATCTAAACATAAGGTCATTAAGGACTACCCAGTTCCAACAAACGCGGATGAAGTAAGAAGGTTTGTAGCTTTCTGTAACTATTATCGCCGGTACATACCAAAATTTGCAGAAATAGCGAAAAATCTAAACGCAGTCTTAAAAAAAAACACAAAGTTTCAATGGGGAATGGATTGTCAAGATTCTTTTGACACTTTAAAAACTAAACTCATGAACCCGCCCATTTTGCAATATCCAGATTTTAAAAAAGAATTTGTTTTGACCACTGATGCGTCAAACTATGCTCTTGGAGCAGTTTTATCGCAAGGCGAAATTGGCGCAGATTTACCCATTTCTTTCTAGCAAATCACTCTCTAAACATGATTTGAATAAACCAGTGATAGAGAAGGAATTACTAGCCATTCACTGGGCCATCAATTATTTTAGGCCATATCTATATGGTAGAAAATTCACCGTCATAACTGACCATAGACCGTTAGTGTCACTTTTTTCACATAAGAATCCGTCATCGAAGATGACTCGTATCAGGTTGGACCTATGCGACTATAATTTTGAAATAATTTTTAAAAAAGGAAAAATTAATACGAATGCGGACGCATTGTAAAGAATAGTTCTAAATAGTGAATCATTGAAAGCAATGATTCCAACAGGAATTGAGCAGAATATGAAAAATATCCTAGCTATCACCAGAAGCAAAAGCAGATTTACCAAAAACTACAAGAATGATAACACGGAATGCCTTTCTGGCAAAAATACTGATGAACTTTTTGTTTGGGAATGTACTTCCATTTCGGATGTTAATAAAATGAAAAAAATTAGGTTCTTTCCTCATAAAAATTTTGAAGGATGTAGCGATAATCCATTGAGCACATCGTTGTCTTTGAAGAAACTACCATCCGAAATTGAGGTTAAAGATAGTGAAGTATTGGTTAGATGTAGTGATAATCCACTGAGCACACCGTTGACTTTGGAGAAACTATCATCGAAAATGCTTTCATTAGGGATTCAGGAGCTCGCATTAAAGAGCACATATGAAATATTTAAATTCATAACAGTAGAAGAATTTTAAACGATGTATAAAAATTTAAAACGAAATAGCGAAAATTTGAATATTTTAATATATAACGAACCTAAAAGAATACTGAACAAAGATACGCAACATGAACTTATTCATGAATACCACAATTCGACACACGGAGGTCATATGGGTATAAGAAAAACAATTTTGAAACTTAAACAGAAATATGTATGGAAAAATATGAGCAGAATGATTAAACAATACATATCGAACTGCAAGCAATGCAAAATAAGTAAACAAACAAAACATACAAGAGAAAATTTAACCAAGACAGACACACCAGGAACTAGTTTCGAGGTAGTATTAATAGACACGGTAGGCCCTCTGCGCATATCGAATAACTATAGGTATGTACTAACGATACAGTGTGAGCTAACAAAATATGTAGTAGCATGTCCGATGGAAACAAAGGATGCTAAGACTGTAGCGAAGACATTAGTAGAACATTTCATTCTGACCTACGGACATTTCAAGAATCTAAAATCGGATAAGAGTACAGAGTTTACCAATCAATTAATGTCTGAGATATGTAACCTATTAAAAATCAAACAAATTTTTAGCACTCCATACCACCATGAATCTTTGGCTCTGTAGAGCGAAATCATAGGGTACTAAATGAATTCTTATTAAACTTTTGTAAAGACGATGAATGGGATTATTGGATTCCATACTTTTCCTTTGCATATAATACAACACCGCATGTCGATACAAATTACACGCCATATGAGCTAGTTTTTGGAAAACTGTCAACTTTACCAAATGACACGGTTATGTCAGATAAGCCAGTCTATAATACTGATGATTATGCACAAGAACTAAAACAAAGACTAAAATTCTCTTTAAATAAAGCTAAAGAATTAATTGAAACTGTTAAAAAGAACAGAACACAGCAAAATGTCAAAATAAATCCCATAAATTTAAAAATTGGAGATTTAGTTTTATTAAAAAATATGAATAGAAGAAAAAATCAACCGCCATATCTTGGCCCATATAAAGTCATAGAAACAAAAGATGTCAACACTGTTTTAGATTTAGGGAACAAAATCAAAGAATATCATAACAATATGCTAAAAAAAATGAATTAATCATAGTTATTTCTATTGTTATTAACATTAAAATATTAGTGTATTGCAAAATTATTTGTATTAAAATAAAAATAATTTTTATCTTAAGGGTGAGGGTGTAGTGTATTTTATCAATAAGTAATATTAAGTACTACTTTACTACTATTACTTTAAGCTATTGTGAATATCAATAATCTATTACTAAGCTTAAGCCACTGTAAATACACACAAAGTCACCATATGTTTTTGTTTACATATAATAAAAGATCAGTAAAAGATCAGTTGATCAATTAGCCTTAAACTGACTGCCTTTTTATTTTAAAACTAATAGGCCTTAAACTGGCTGATAACTATCTTCACATAGAGCACTCTTTGAAGCGCTTTAATTAGCGCCGGCAAATACACTAGACAGGTCCTACTTCTTTTTCATTTTTACAAAAACTTGCTAAATCCTACGAAGGGGGTAAATACGCTAAAATTTAGAACAAAGTATATACCATTTTTAAGGGAATAAATTAAGCTTTCTTAAAATGCTAAAGCAATTATAGGTCATAAACACATTTTTTGGAAAAAATAAGTTTTTTTCAAAAACAAATTTGTCGAAATTTCGGAGATATTACGATTTATGTCATCAAAATTTTTGTTCAAATTTCAAAATTTTTCTCAACAATATTGTATGACATTAAATTATCCTTCTTATGACACCCATATTTCTAAGGCTGTGCAACGAGCACAGTTTGCTCGATCCAACTCGAGGCTCGAATCAATTTCAACATAATTTGCTGTTCGAACTGTGCTTCAAACGTTCGAGCACTAGAACGGTATGAAGCGTTCGAACTGCTCCATACCAAATCGTTGCATACAAACAGGGCGGATTTACAGATATGCCAAATCGGTTTGAAGCATCAGTGAAAATGGGACAACATAAGAAGAAATAATTTATTTGAAGCTTGTATAAGCTTTAATAGTTTTTTTTTTAAAGTAAACTCAACAAATATAAAAAATTACAAATTGATTTTTTGAGTTTACTTTAAAAGAAACTTAAGATTTTTTCTTAAAGGTATTGTTTGAAAGTTTTTTTTTTGATTTAAAAAAAATAAGCTTTTAATGTGTTGGTAATTTGGTAATTAATTACATCAACCAATTACTTGGAATTGTAATTGAAATATTTTCGACGGAAATTACTGGAATCCAAAATATGTAATTAAAAAGCAAAGTAATTGAACAAAATTTGTAATGAATTACTTTTACTTGTAATTTCCAATATTTTAAGTAATCAATTACAAGATATAAATATGAATTACATTCATATAAATACATATTATTGTTAGTATGCACCTCTAAGTTATAAGATGAGCCCACAAACCAAATCTTCTTTTCGATAGCTTGAGGAATCTGAGGTCGACGTCATTCTTGTTTTTTACATTCCTATATAAATCATATGCAATAACATAAATATTTTTTGTGAATTTTGTAAAATTTTATCGCTTCAAAAAAATATTGTTTCAAATTTTAATAAATGTAATTGTAGAAAAATGAGTAGTCAATTACATTTTTCTTTCAAATTACTTGGCAAAAGTAATGGATTACAATTCTCTAAAGGATTAAATTTTCATGGATTACTTGTAAAATTACAAAAGTACTTGTAAGGCTATGAATTGTATATGACGTTTTAAATTGATATCTAAGAAACAATAAATCGGAGGCATCATTCACCTAAAGGCAGCAAGAAGCCTTAATGCGGCCCTGGAAACAACTTGTATGATATAACCAAATAATGTGTTGATTGTAAGGTTGTGTAGTGTGACCATGATACAACCAGTGCATTGTATTCGATATACCACTCGTTGTAGTATAGCGCATTGCTACCTAACTCACTTGCACTACTCTTTCTTGCAGAGTCAACATAAATTGTCCAATTCATAAGTATGCCGAAAAGGTTCTTATTACATTGTTGGACAGTTCAGTGTGTCATTAAGGCAAGAAAGAGAATGTAAATAGAATAACAAAAATTGTCTTTTAGTGCAAGATACGCATTTTTCTCTATTGAGTTTTTTTCATGTTATTGAGTGCAATTGCACAAAAAGGGCGGCGCTTAGATATGCTCATAACAATATTATTATATTTTAATTTCATATAAATAAGAGAAGTTTAAGTTTTAAAAATTAGAATAAAATCATCAAGATAAAATAGCTAATGTTTTGTTTTCACTTCTTTGCGGCAATCTAAGTGCCATAAGAAACACCGCGTGGCGCGCAAATGTAAATACGCCAAAACTGTTCAGAAAATACAAAATCTATCTTTTCTTTACCCCCACATGGCAATCCTGCCAATCCTGCTTTTCTGAGGACCATAAGAACGAATATCGATCCTGCAAATCCTGCTTTTCTAAAGACCATACAACAGATCCTGCTAATTCTGATGACAGAAGCATCAGTAAATGCCATTTTCGAAAATTGGCCTAATTACACTGATGAGTACGTGCCGCAACCGATAGTAGCAGCGACAGCAAAGGTACCAAGTTACACTCCAGAACCAAAGAATTTGGGACCAAAGCCCATAACAATAGAAGAATACAAGGCGAGAAAAAAAGAGCCCATATCTGTATCAAAGGAGCTGCACAACAACAAAGCAAAAAGACCAAGAAGAGGTAAACAACAAAAATTCAAGACAGAGTGCGCTGAACTACACAGGATTATCCCCATCAGCAGTGGCCAAAACAAAAAAAATTTAATAGCGAAACTTGCAGCACTTAAACTTAAAGAAAAACAAAGACGATTCGCTAACAAACAACATCGAGCAACATGGGATGGTTTGGTGGAGAGACTGTAACCACCAACAACAATAACAACAACAACAGCAGCAGCGACAACACTAACAACTTTACTACCACGGTAGCCGTAATTTCTGTTATTTTTATAGTAGTTTCTATTGATAGGTATTACAAAAACTACGTACGTAGGCAATTACGTAGCTCTATCACAAATAATGTCTAAATAAAATTAAAGTTAAAAACACATGGGTTTACTAGAATTAGAACAATTATTGGCAATATTTAAAATCTCCTAATAGGGAACACTCTCAAGAATATATAGACGCGGCAAAGGCCCACATAGAATACATTTGGAAATCAGAATCAGAAAATACAGCCCTCAAGGACTTACAAGAGTTAAAAACCAAATTCGAAGACATTAAAACAAAAATTTACCAATTTTTAAAGGTAAAAAAAAAGACGATACTAATACACCAACAAACAAATACATCAGAAAACACAGCAATGTAAACATTTAACCTAGAAGTTGCTTTAAAAAGCATTCCGATTTTCAGCGGACAGTATAATGACCTAGAATCTTTTCTAAAAATTACCGAAATTCTATACAAATCATACAATACCTTTGGACATAAATTACTTTTAGATTTCGTTCTAAGTGTAAAACTGAGTACAACGGTACGAACTACACTGGGTTTCGCAAATGATTTTAGCTCTTTTGATGTTCTAAAATCTGCTCTATTAAGTAAATATAAAAGCAATTTAACGGTAGCACAGCTCCACACTCAACTTTCAGTTTTCACCCAAAGAAACTTATCCACCACTAATTACAAAGACAAAATACTAAATTTAATCACACAATTAAATAAAATTCAAATAGAAGAATTAGGAGCATCGGCAACATCAGATCAGAAAACAGTTATATCCAAAATTAATGATAACTATGCCGTAACAATATTTAAAAACGGATTGGATGATCACTACAAAAACACGATATTTGCAGCACAACCCACTGATTTTGGAAATGCGGTAAATTTAGCACTAGAATTGGAGCAAAATAATAAATTCAGTAGCACAAGAGTATTTACCTACAACACAAATAAAAACCAACACTACAACCAGCATACAAACAGTAACCAAAATCAAAGACCAAATGGTTATAACAATTACAATCCCCATAGAGATATCAGAAACAATACCAATTATAGAGGTAATAACAATCTCCAAAGACAAAACAACAACGGCAACCGAAATAATTTCAACAACAATAGGAGTAACAATTTCAACAGTAATAGGAATAACAATTTCAACAATAATAGGAATAACAATTTCAACAATAATAGGAACAACAACTTCAACAACAATTCTCGATATAATAACCGAAACAATAATCGCATAAGACAAATAAATATACAGGGAAACGCCAACGGCCCGGAGGACAACCAACAACCTCCGGAAAGCCATTAATAAAACAGACTAAGAAAATTTACTCCCTACCAGAACATGCAACAAATTACATTACACTGAAATGTGCCGAGATGAATAAAACCCTTACATTCTTAATCGATACTGGTGCAGACATTTCAATCTGCAAAACCACAAATCTAGACAACATAGATATAAATAATGAGGAATCATGCAAACTTACAGGAATCACAAACGAAGAAGTACATTCCTTAGGAACAACGCGTTTAAGCTTATGCTTAGAAAAGGATAGGGCAATAAACAATTTTCACATAGTTAACGAAAATTTTCCGATCACCACAGATGGAATCATAGGTCGAGTTTTCCTCACGAAATATATGTGCAAAATAGATTTTGAAACCATGACAATCTCGATATTATTCAAACATGATGAATACATTTTACCTTTAATAACGGTAACACCGATACAAACCAAGTATAGCATACCCCCAAGATCTGAAGTTATATTTCCAATACAATTAAAGCTAACTGAAGACAGTTTGATTTTAAATCAAGAACTTACAGATGGTGTATTTTTAGCAAATTCAATAGCACCAGTTAAAGGTACATGCCACATTAAAATAATTAACGTAAACGAAAAAGAAATCATTTTAGATAAAATTGAACCACAAATAGAACGATAAGCAAGTTACAACATTATAAATATAACACAAAAATCAAACAATACTAATGAAAAACGATTCAAAAAACTGATGAAAGAACTTAACCTGAACGAACAGTCAAAAACTGAATTAGAGGACATGTTTAAAAAATACCAATCAATATTCCATTTGGAAGATGAAACACTGACAGTGAACAATTTTTACACACAAAACCTACGTTTAACAGACAAAACACCAGTATATATTAAAAACTACAGACTGCCACACACACAATACGAAGTAATAAATAGACAGGTTGACGAATTAATAAAAAATGAAACAATAGAACATTCAATAAGTCCCTATAACGCACCATTACTTTTAGTACCAAAGAAAAGTGATGAAAATAATAAAAAATCGCGTCTAGTGGTTGATTTTAGAAAAATTAATGACAAACTAGTAAACGATAAATTCCCTCTAACAAGATTAGAAGACGTACTGGACATGTTAGGTAGAGCCAAATATTTTTCAACACTTGATATGACAAGCTCGTTTCACCAAATACCATTAAGCAAAAGAATCCCGACATTTGACTGCATTCTCGGCTCAAAACGGACACTATCAATTTAAGCGTTTACCATTTGGTTTAAAAATTTCATCAAATAGTTTCCAACGCATGTTAAGCATTGCGTTGAGTGGTTTAAATTCTGAAGCATTTCTATACGTAAATGATATAATCGTGTTCGGATGTTCATTGCAATCAGAATCTTTGATCGTTTACAACATTACAATTTAAAACTTAATGCAAGTAAATGTCAATTTTTAAAGTCTGAAGTTATTTATTTAGGCCATCTGATAACCGACAAAGGTATAAAAACTGACCCTTCAAAATGTGAAACTGTATTGAAATATCCCGTTCCAAAGAATGCCGACGAAGTAAGAAGATTCGTTGCATTTTGCAACTATTATAGACGTTTCATACCGGAATTTGCAGCTACTGTCAAATGTATGAATTCCTTACTAAAAAAAGGAACACCATTCATCTGGTCGGAGGAATGCGAGAAAGCATTCAATACTCTTAAACAAAAACTCATCAATCCACCAGTATTACAGTACCCAGATTTCGAGAAACCGTTCATTCTTACAACTGACGCATCTGACTTTGCGTTAGGAGCAGTACTCTCACAAGGAGAGATTGGAAATGATTTACCAATATCATTCGCAAGTAAAACTTTAGAAAAACATGATATAAACAAGCCCATTATTGAAAAAGAACTTCTTGCTATACATTGGGGAATAAATTTTTTCAAACCATACCGTTATGGAAAAAAATTTATAGTAGTCACTGACCATCGACCATTAGTATCGTTATTTGCACAGAAAAATCCTTCATCAAAGATGACAAGGATAAGGCTTGACCTGTCTGATAACGATTTCCATATTGTCTATGAATTAAAACATTGAAAAAGTGAGCCAACAGCACTTGAACTGTGACTCTTCGTAGTATAGAATTAAAACACGAAATTAGTTTAACTTCCACATTATAATTGATTTATTAATTTGTAACGGCTGACTTATATACTAATAAATTACTTACTAAAGCAAAAACATTACAACAACAAACACCAAATTACTCGGCACAGTGAGCCCCAAGTATAAACGCAAAGACAAGCAAAAAATCAAACCTTTTGGTTTACTGAACTTTGAGTGCAAAGCATAAAAAAATGCATTCAAAATTGTATTGCAGGTATCATGTTCATTGCTATGCTTGTCTGTGCGTCTGTACATTTTGTCAATTAAGCACATCAACCGTCCAATTTTTAATTAAATATTATATTTCGGCTTCCGGTTGTTAACTCCAAAAGTAAATGAACTTAACAACAAAATGCAACAAAATAAAAAATTAAAAATAATGTTACTGTGTTAACATGCTGCCGGCCTTGAATTGACAAATTCAAACCTTCTAACATTAAGTCTAATTTTTGAAAACTAACACTCTGTAGCAACGGCAGCGTATCGTTGTCGTGGTAACGGGACCGGCTCAGCTTGTGCAGTCTTTGTGATCTTCCTTAATCTGTACATTGTTATCAAGATGGCAGCAATGACTAGGGCAATGGCTACATAGCTGATGAATAGGCTGTGCGTATTGGTCGTTGTGACATCATTTGGGAGAGCGGATTCTCTGATGTGTTCTAACTGCTTTTGAATTTTCTCGAGATCTTGTATGTTGGGCTTAAACAATTTGATGCTGATATTGTTGGTAGCATACTGTTTGCTCCACCCAAGTGGCATGTTGAATTTTTCGTTTACTGTGTGTATTGTAGTGACGATTTGTGTGCGACCCTTTATGGTTATTAGATCGTTTTTGATGGTGCAATCATCGCGAAGTTGTATCAAACCGCTGTTATCGAGCTCAAGCTGATCTACTTCATTTTTGCATGCTGCGCTGAGTTGAATAGTGCTTAGGGTGGCGTAAATCCAATGATTAGAATGTTTTAGCTGGTGCCATACTGTTCTGTCAACCAGTTTGTAAAACTCGCATTTCGGGTAGGCTTGATTGTTAAGCAAATCTAGTTCGCATTTGTTGACTGTAGATGCTTTGTGATAGGTTGGTTGCACATTCTGACAAAGTAACTCTTCGTCACTTAGTGATAAGCACGCGTCCAGCTGCCCCTGCGACATTGGAACAAATTCATCGCGATGTGGACTGATTGCCAGAAACCTTGTGGATAATTTGACTTCTGAAAGTGATTCATTGATTGCTGCCGCTATTGGAACAAGGTGCAATAATTGAAATTCCTTAGGGTCTGCTAGCGGGAGCTGTATGCTAAATATCACATGGGTTTTTGTGACAACTCCATTGACCTTGCTGAGTTTATATATCTCAAGTAGGTTGTTTTGATGGATGGGTAGCTGCAAGTGTGATGGAAGGTGAGCCTTGATTTTCAAAATTTCTTCGTTGAGTTGAAGTGGAGTTATCAACAGTGGGTTGATTTTTCCATGATGGCTGTCGATGAGAATGTCCGTTAATGATGAGTAAGTCCACAGTAAGTTGGAAACCATAATGAACATTTGAATTGACAGAATGATTATGTTTTGGGACACAAGAAGTTCTTGCAGAGATTGGTTTTGTGATTTACCATACAATAATTGGTTGATTCGTGTGTCGATTTCATCAAACTTGGCCTGAGTGTTTAGCTGGTTTGCCTTGATAATGTTGATCGTAGAATCAATTAACGAGGTTTGATTTTTCAAAAGAAACTCCAAATGTTTGTCGTTTTGCTTTAAACCTTCAATTGTTTCTGACATTTTTGTAGCGTACTTTTCATCAAGGATGCCAAACAGTGAGTTCGCAACATTTCCGACGATATCAATGGCACCTCTTTTTGGCCGCTTTACAGAGAGAAGGTTGAGTTTTGACTGTAACTCACTCTGAATGTGGTCAAAGAAGTTTAGTAAGAACTTACACGGTGAGTCATCTGAAGAATTGTCGCATAGCTTCTGTAGCGTTGAAGTTCCATCACCAAGCAGGTTCATTTCTTGATGAAGTGGTTCAAGATTAAAGGAAACCACCATGTTCCAGTTGGTAGTAGCGAACTTAACCTTGCTTAATTCTTCAAAATATATTCCAGGTTTATTATCAAATTTTGTAATGTTGATTGGGCTGCATAGCGCAAGTGGCAACATCATTAATGTAAGGATAGTGAGTAGCAATCCTGGATTAAGACGAGAACGTTTTTTGGGAGTTGATTCGTTGGTCAATAAATTTCTTCTTATC
This sequence comes from Tricholauxania praeusta, assembly GCA_949775025.1. Classification (NCBI taxonomy): domain Eukaryota; kingdom Metazoa; phylum Arthropoda; class Insecta; order Diptera; family Lauxaniidae; genus Tricholauxania; species Tricholauxania praeusta. Next base: position 107,252,515 of record OX459028.1, read on the forward strand.
CGGGTTAATGGAATGCTAATAAGAAGTGACACTGGTGTTTGCCTGGAAGGGTCCTGCACTTGTTCATGATGTTCTTCCTCATTGCTGGTATTACTAGGTTGTTGTGTTGAGTTTTCCATTGTTGACTCGGCGTGGTTATCATCAATTTCCTCTGCAGGAAACAGTGGGGCCAATCTATGAACTGGTCTTTTGAATATACCTTTTTGTGTTTTGACATCACAGACTCTCACTAACCCATCGTCACCCTTGTAGACCTTAATTATGCGTCCCAATGGCCATTTCAATACTGGGAGGTTATCTTCCTTGATGATGACCATTGTGTTAGGCTGTATGTCATTTAATGGGCCCTTCCACTTATGTCTTTGCTGCAATTCATTAAGGTACTCCTTGGACCAACGCTGCCAAAAGTTGTGTTTTAGCTCTGATACTAGATGCCATCGGTCAAGTAATTTTCTTTTTGGATCTGCCGCATGCACATCAACGCTTGATGTGAGCTCTTCACCGATGAGAATGTGGCCAGGAGTGATGGCGTTTAGATCATTTGCATCTGAGGAATTGGGAATGAGAGGTCGGGAATTCAAAATAGCTTCGATTTCAATGACAACAGTTTCAAGCTCTTCGTAGGTGAGCGACGCTGATGATACATTTTTTATCAATAAATGTTTCGCTGATTTTACTGCAGCTTCCCATAAGCCTCCAAAGTGTGGTGACCTGGGTGGAATAAAATGAAATTCTATTCCCTTTCCACTGCATGTTCCGATGATCGATTCTCTAGCTGCTCGAGAGTATATTACGTCATCAAGTTCCAGAAGCTGGTTCCTTGCTCCTACGAAGTTGGTCGCATTATCGCAGTACAATGCCTTGCAGTGTCCTCTTCTTGCGATGAATCGTTTTAATGCCCCCAGAAATGCGTCGGTAGTTAAGTCAGTGACTAGCTCTAGGTGCACTGCCTTTGTTGCGAAACAGCAAAACACTGCTAGGTATGCCTTTTGAGGTCGTTTGCCTCTGGTTTTAAAATGTACCCAAAATGGGCCACAATAATCGACGCCTGAATTCAGAAATGGTCGAGTCGATTGTACGCGATGAGCTGGTAAGTTTCCCATAACTTGGTTATATACAATAGGCTTGGCTCTCGTGCATCTTACGCACCGTTGAACGACTGCCCTTGTTAGGCTTTTTGCCTTGAGGGGCCAAAAACGCTGTCTTACTTGTGCAAGTAATGCTTGAGGACCGCAATGGTAATTTTCTTTGTGTATCTTGTCCACCAATAATTTAACGAGTGGATCATTGCCTGGCAATATCATTTGATGAACTGCATCGAATTGTTGTTTTGACGAACTTAGTCGCCCACCAACCCGGATTATTCCTTCTTCATCTAAGAATGGAGTTAATGAGCTTAAATGATTTGATGTTGGCACAAATTTGTTCTTTATCAGCATTTTTTTTAAGTCCTGAAAATCGGAGGACTGGATTTGACGAACAATAATCTTGAGGGCTGTGTCGAGTTCCATTGGCGAGAGCTGTGTGTACTCTGGTCGCGAGTCCTTTTGTCGCCTCGAATTTTTTGTAAACCGTAGCACATATCCGACCACTCGCTGCACGTATCGAAATGAATTTTTCGAATTTATTGAATAAATCCAACATTCCTCCATGTCAAAACCTGTTGATTTTGCTGAGACAGCTACTGTTGCATTTATATTTTCGATTGATAATTCTCTTTTGAAGGGAGCTGGCCACATCTTTTCTTGATGATACAGAAAAAGCGGCCCGTAGAACCATATGTTGCATGTTGGTAGCTCCTTTGGTTTGAGTCCCCTAGACAGAATATCTGCTGGATTTTGCTTTGATGGGACATGGCGCCATTGTTCTGTGTTGGTTAGTTGAGTAATTTTAATGATGCGATGAGCAACAAATGCTGGTAGTGTGCCTGGATGATTGTTAATCCAGGATAATATTATTTGTGAATCGCTCCAATAAAAAGTTGCCTTATCTTGATATTTTAAGTCACGCTTTATCCTTGACATTAACTCAGATGCCAGAAGTGCAGCGCAGAGTTCTAGTCGTGGAATCGTTTGTGACTTAATTGGCGCCACTCGTGACTTTGAGCATAGTAAGTTCACTTTAATGCTATTATCATTTAGCACTGACCTGATATATATAGCAGCACCGTACGCCTTCTCTGAAGCATCAGCGAACACGTGTAATTGTATGTTTCGCTGACCTTGTTTACTGAGTACGTTTCTCTCTACTGTGACATTGTCCAACGCTGCTAGATCATTTTGAAATCGTGACCATAGTCGTTGAACTTCAAGGGGCAGCTCAGCGTCCCAATAAATTTTTAGTTGCCAGAGCTGCTGTATCTGAATTTTTGCAGTCACCACCACTGGTCCAATAAGTCCTAAAGGATCAAAAATACGTGCCAAATCTGAAGTCATGCTCCGCTTAGTTGTGGTTGCTCGGTTTTGAATGTTGGCTCTTATGCAGAATCGGTCTGATTTCGGTAGCCATAGCAGCCCTAAAGTTTTTGTGGATTGTTTCTCTTCAGAGTCAAAATTTAAGTTAACCTCTTGATCTTCTGGTGCAATGCCATGCAACAGTTTTGGATCATTTGCACACCATTTACGAAGCTTCATTCCGGCCTTACTGAGGATAGTTATAAGCTGATCTTGGATGTCTAAAGTTTCTCTTATTGTATTTGCTCCAATTAATCCATCATCCACATAAAAATCGGATTTAAGAGACGCTGAACCCATTGGGAAATGGTCGTGATTTTCGTCAGCGAGTTGATTTAGGCATCGCGTTGCCAAATATGGGGCAGCTCGAGTTCCATATGTCACCGTATTAAGCTCGTAGTATTTTAAAGTTTCTGCAGGGCTATCTCTCCACATGATGATTTGTAGCTTGCGATCTTCTGTATTAACCCAAATCTGGCGGTACATTTTTTCCACATCGGTTTTTAGAACATATTTGTGCATTCTAAATCGAAGTAAAATTGAAAATAGTTCACTTTGAACTGTAGGTCCATTGTACATGATGTCGTTAAGCGATACCCCGTTTGAAGCTTTAGCCGAAGCGTCGAAAACCACTCTTAATTTCGTGCTGGTGCTTTCTGGTCGTAAGATACAATGATGAGGAATGAAATATTGTGTTGAAACTATTTCTTTACTGCTGATTTCTGTCATATGTCCCAGCAATTTATATTCCTGCATGAACTGTGCATACTGAGCCTTTAAGTCGGCATTTTGGTTCAAACGTCGCTCTAAAGATAAAAATCTGCTAAAGGCCATTGATTTGGAATTTCCTAAAACAGAAGAATGCTCTTTTAATGGCAGCTTGACTATAAATTTTCCATCAGTTAATCGCCTGGTGTTTTGTACGAAATGTGATTCGCAGCGTAGTTCGTCTTCGGTGAGTGTATTACTGGTGCTGGGTGTGTCTTCCAGCTGCCAAAATTTTGCAATGGTGTCTTCCAATTCTTCTGTAGTGCATACTCCACATGTGACTGTATTGCTGTAAGGACTTGAAACCTTACCTGCTGCTATCCACCCAAACACGGTGTTTTGTAGCCTTGGAAGATTTTCTGCTAATTTTATTTTTCCATTGGTCAATAGATCCAAGTAAATTTCTGCACCTATTAAGCAATCGATGCGGCCTGGTTGTGCAAAATTTGGGTCAGCTAGAACAATGTCCTTTGGAATGTTCCAATCCGCTATTTTTAACCGATGAGATGGCTGGTCGGAAACAATTTTGGGTATTACATGAACGTCCAATGAAGTAGCGAAATTTTTGTACTTTGATCGAAGTTCAATTGTGGTACGATGTTGTATTGTTTTTCCGGATGCTCCAATTCCTTCTATATTCGTTGGTATAGAACTTACAGTGCTTCCAAGCTTCTTCATCAACTTTTCTGTAATGAGGTTTACTTGCGAACATGAATCTAGCAATGCTCGGCATTCTATGAGCTGCCCATTGTCTGCAACTAGTTGTACTATGGCGGATCCGAGTAACACGAATATTTCATCATTATCATAGTTGTTGGCCACTAGGCTGGCCCTTTGTGAATCGTTTTGGCGTGGTGATGCTACTGCATTATTTTGTTGTGACGCCACTGATGTTGTTTGAACAGGCCTTTCAAAATGAAGCAGGGTGTTATGCTTTTTTGTGCACTTTGTGCAATGCTGTAGGTTGCACGATTTTGACCGGTGTCCTGACCTTAGGCAATTAGCACATAACTGAAATTGTGATACCCACTGCCATCTTTCTTTGGAGCTTGCTTGTTCAAATTTCTTGCATCTGTATAACGGGTGGACTTCTTTGTGGCACACCTTGCACTTTTGTTCATTGGTCACAGCAGCCGCACACGCCCTTGGTGATAATTCTGTCTTACATCGCACTTCTAATGACTGAAATCTGCGCTCCAAAAATTAAAGTACTTCTTGAAGGGATACCAGCCGCCTGTTGTTGTCCAGACCTTGCTCAAATGACGTTTGAGTGACAGGGTCCAATTTCTTCAAAACTATATGTGCCACAATAGCATCCCAATGTTGAACCTGGATTGCTTGAGCCTTAAGTCCATGAATGCATTCTTGAGTTATATCATGTAATGATTTTATAGCCGATGGAGACTCAACCTTAATTGATGACTGCGTTAGCAGCTTGTCCAGCAACGTTGTCACCAACAATCGTTTATTGTCGTACCGACTGGTGAGCAATGTCCAAGCTGCATTATAATTGCTTCCTACTGCCGGAAGGTGCTTAATGAGGTTTTTAGGTTCACCAATTAAGGCTTGGGTTAAATAATGCATTTTTCGTGCTTCGCTGATGCGTGCGTTATGGATTATTTCGATGTATAGGTCCTTAAATGCTACCCATTGCAAATAATTTCCATTAAAAGTGGGAATAGAAATTTTTGGTAATGGGAAGTCATTTTCGGGTTGACGAACTGGTCCTGCGTCTAACACTAATTGTTCGTCACTGCGAAGAGAGGCGTGTTGTCTGAGTTCGATGATGATTGCCTCTACTCTGGCTTCCATTTCATAATACACCTCTGGAGTGTATTCTTGGATGCGGTCATCTGTCGTGGAGTCCCACAATGCTGTATTGTTTTGAGCCAAATCCGTCATGTGTTTATCCAAAATGGCCAATTTTATAGGGTAATATGAAGATGGATGGTTCATCTCCCTTTGTGCTATTATTTCGTCAATATTCCGATTAAGGGCCTTTAACAGTGACCGTTGGTTACGTAGAATTTTTTGTACATCTACACTTAGTTCCGAAGTTTTATGCTGTAGAATCTGCTTCGGTATCGCGCCTCCGCCCGGTGGATTGACTGAAGCTGCATTTGGTGTATTAGCTGCAGCGCCTTCTTCGCGTCCACTCATGGGGATATGACCAACATTAGCACTTTCAAAGATCCTTGCATAATAGGTCACCTTTTTTTCAATGTCATCAAACGTGTCAAAGTACTCATGACTGTCCGGAAGGTCTTCGGAATCCACAAGTTCCTTATGGTTGAGGTGGAACTCTTCTGCAAAATCCTGCAGCCTTTTTAACCGCTCCATAAAATATTCCGACGTCTTTCGTTGTTCAGAATCCTTTTTGAAATTTCTTATGAGCTGGTTGATTTCTTTACTCAGCTCCAGCTGTCTTTTTATTACTTTTTCAACTCCCTCCATCGCTTTTTTTTGCTTATTTATTGTGGTTTAGCAAGGCTGCTTGTCGTCCTTCTGAAATGCGTGGTTTTTCAGCAAGGCTGCTTGTCGTCCTTCTGAATGGCGTGGATTTTTCAGCAAGGCTGCTTGTCGTCTTTCTGAAACTGCGTAGATTTTTCAGCAAGGCTGCTTGTCGTCCTTCTGAAATGCGTAGATTTTTCAGCAAGGCTGCTTGTCGTCCTTCTGAAACTGCGTAGGTTTTCAGCAAGGCTGCTTGTCGTCCTTCTGAAACTGCGTAGGTTTTCAGCAAGGCTGCTTGTCGTCCTTCTGAAATGCGTAGATTTTTCAGCAAGGCTGCTTGTCGTCCTTCTGAAACTGCGTAGGTTTTTCAGCAAGGCTGCTTGTCGTCCTTCTGAAATGCGTAGATTTTTCAGCAAGGCTGCTTGTCGTCCTTCTGAAATGCGTTAGATTTTTGAAATTCCAGTAAGGCTGCTTGTCGTCCTTCTGAAATGCGTGGTTTTTCAGCAAGGCTGCTTGTCGTCCTTCTGAAACTGGTTAGATTTTTATAGAATTTCCAGTAAGGCTGCTTGTCGTCCTTCTGAAACTGGTTAGATTTTTGACATTCCAGTAAGGCTGCTTGTCGTCCTTCTGAAATGCGTACTTTTTCAGGAATGCTGCTTGTCGTCCTTCTGAAATGCGTAGGTTTTTCAGCAAGGCTGCTTCTGAATGGCGTGGATTTTTCAGCAAGGCTGCTTGTCGTCCTTCTGAAATGCGTAGATTGTGGTGTCTTTTTTTAACGAGTTTTATTCGCGACGAACATTTATTTCACTCGCAATTTTTCTCGGTTTAAAAACTTTCGCGATTTAACTCAAGCGTGATCTTGTCAGGTAGAACACCAGCAAGGATCACGTCGGGGTCACCAAAAATGTCTATGAATTAAAACATTGAAAAAGTGAGCCAACAGCACTTGAACTGTGACTCTTCGTAGTATAGAATTAAAACACGAAATTAGTTTAACTTCCACATTATAATTGATTTATTAATTTGTAACGGCTGACTTATATACTAATAAATTACTTACTAAAGCAAAAACATTACAACAACAAACACCAAATTACTCGGCACAGTGAGCCCCAAGTATAAACGCAAAGACAAGCAAAAAATCAAACCTTTTGGTTTACTGAACTTTGAGTGCAAAGCATAAAAAAATGCATTCAAAATTGTATTGCAGGTATCATGTTCATTGCTATGCTTGTCTGTGCGTCTGTACATTTTGTCAATTAAGCACATCAACCGTCCAATTTTTAATTAAATATTATATTTCGGCTTCCGGTTGTTAACTCCAAAAGTAAATGAACTTAACAACAAAATGCAACAAAATAAAAAATTAAAAATAATGTTACTGTGTTAACACATATTATTTACAAGCAAGGTAAAATCAATACAAACGCAGACGCGTTATCGCGAATAAAAATTGACAGCGACATTTTAAAGTCTATGATTCCCACAAGTGAACAAAATGAAAAACAAGGACAAGCGAATACAAGTGAGCAAAATAAACATAAAGTACAAGAAATTACAAGGAGCAAAACTAAGACAAACAACGAAGCGAGTGCAAAAGAATATAAAAAAGAATAGAGGCAAATAATGCAAATATTTAGGGATTCCGACGCATCAAAGAGAATAACATCACCCCATGCCAGTCTGATCAACTGCACATATGGGAATGTACATCCTTTAATGACGTCAAACAGTTGAAGAAACTGAAATTTATTATTGATAATAATAATGAAACCATGGTTGAATTGAAAAACAATGAAGTGCACGTAACATGTAGTGATAACCTTTCGAAGCTAGATTCGATGTTGGAGAAGCTACATTGTTTACTACAAAAGTAACATGTGAAGGAGCTAGCCCTCTGTGACAGTAATTATATATTTAAAAATATCAACATGATTGCATTCAAACAAAGATACAATGAATTAAAAAGAAATAAAGCCTCACCAATAAATATTTTAATATACAAAGCTCCAAATAAATAAATAGCACACTACAGCAATATAAGCTGATCGACGAATTTCATACGTCTCACATATCAGGTCATTTCGGCGTAAGAAAAACTGTTCTCAAACTAAAACAACGTTATATTTGAAAGAATTCATAAACAGTTGTACACATTGTTCAAAAAATAAAACAACAAAGCACATAAAAGAACATATGGTGCTAACGGATACACCAACTACAAGTTTTGAAATTATTACAATAGATACCGTCGGACCACTTAGAATCTCCAACGGTTATCGTTACATTTTAACGATGCAATGTGATCTAACAAAATTTGTAATTGCATATCCCATTGCAACAAAAGACGCTAAAACCATAGCGACCACACTAGTAGAACAAATCGTGCTGAGGTACGGATGTTTTAAAACACTTAAATCTGACCAAGGGACAGAATTTAAAAACTCATTAATGACAAACGTATGCCAGCTTCTTGAGACACATCAAGTGTTTTCCACACCATATCACCACCAAACTATGGGAAGTATTGAGAAAAACCATCGTACGTTGAATGAATATCTTCTTTCATTTTCCGATGAGAATGAATGGGAAAAACACGTAAGCTATTACACTTTCAGTTACAATACGACCCCCCACGTAGACACTGAATATAGTCCTTTTGAATTAGTGTACGGAAAAATACCATCACTTCCAAGTGAATTAACACAAAGTAACAACAAAATTTATGACCTCGACAATTATGCTAACGAGCTCAAGCTACGATTAAAAATATCAGCGTTAAGAGCTAGGGAAATGATAAACAAAGCCAAAATTAATAGGAAAAAATACTACGATAAAAACACAAATGTACAGACACTAGAAATAGGAGACTCGGTATTGGTAAAAAGGGAAAATAGAAAAAAATTACAAAATCCATATACCGGCCCATACAAAATCATTGAAAGAAAAAGAGTCAATTCCATAGTAGAAGTAAATGGTAGACTCAAAGAATTACACAATAATTTACTAAAAAAAAATAAATATCTAGAATAAGTTGCAATCTTTAAATAAAATAAAATAGTTGAGGATATATTTCAAATAATTACATAAAAAAAACTAAATAAGATATATTGCAATAAAGCAAACTAGTTAAGGACATACAAAAAAAAAAAATAAATAAATGAATAAGATATATAACTAATTAAGGTATATTTATATATATTTTTTTTATTTTTCCATATAATACTTAGAATAACACAAGCATTACATATCTTATTATGAAGCATTTTTAAAAGCAACCCCATTCAAAAATCATTTTTGCAAAATAATTTTTTCACTTAAGGGTATGGGTGTAGTGTGACCATGATACAACCAGTGCATTGTATTCGATATACCACTCGTTGTAGTATAGCGCATTGCTACCTAACTCACTTGCACTACTCTTTCTTGCAGAGTCAACATAAATTGTCCAATTCATAAGTGTGCCGAAAAGGTTCTTATTACATTGTTGGACAGTTCAGTGTGTCACTAAGGCAAGAAAGAGAATGTAAATAGAATAACAAAAATTGTCTTTTAGTGCAAGATATGCATTTTTCTCTATTGAGTTTTTTTCATGTTATTGAGTGCAATTGCACAAAAAGGGCGGCGCTTAGATATGCTCATAACAATATTATTATATTTTAATTTCATATAAATAAGAGAAGTTTAAGTTTTAAAAATTAGAATAAAATCATCAAGCTAAAATAGCTAATGTTTTGTTTTCACTTCTTTGCGGCAATCTAAGTGCCATAAGAAACACCGCGTGGCGCGCAAATGTAAATACGCCAAAACTGTTCAGAAAATACAAAATCTATCTTTTCCATACCCCCACAGTTGCGTTCAGAGTAGACTGTGTAACAATATGCAACAACATGCAAAAAGAGCAACAGCACGCATACTCTGATCGCAACCTAAGGTTGTGAAACGACCGCAGTTTGCTTAGCATTATTGGGCTCAGCGAAATACAAGTCCATTTCGACATGCAGCTTATTTTGGAAATGTTCTGTATCGCTAAGGCTATTTGTGGGTTCATTTGCATCCTTCCCAAATAGACTTTCAAGGAATTGATTGGAAATGGATGTATCTAAAGTACAAAAAAAATATTTGTTTTTCTTCGCTATGGTTATTGATATTTGGCAGTTATAAACTGCTTATTTAATCAGTAAAAACCTACCTGCTATAGTCGAGTTCAGCGACAGCTCCTCGAGACTCATATCTCTGCTTTGTTCGAAAACAGAACACTTTGATTTTAAAAGAGTCGTTGCATTCTGTTTTTGTTCTGGCGACAAAAACCTTTTTTTTAAATCGAGGATTTAGTACCATTACCAGTAATAATGGTTCACAAGCTCTCCGAATCTGCGGTCTAACTCTGTTGTCAATCTTGTTCTAAGGAATTGCATTTCGTCTGATGTAGCCTCGCAGTTCATTTAACCGTACATTTTTTTTAGCGTTTTTATAACGGGAATGTAATTGAAAGCAGTTGGGTATTTATTTGCACTCATCAAAGACGTGGCTACTTTAAGAGGCTCAAATAATTTTTTAAATTGTTTAGCAATCTCCCATTCGGCGTTTGATAAATTTGTAAAGTTCACTCCTACAAATGAAATTCTATGAAATGTTATATTCTAAGTGAAATCTGAATTTTTGAACCTTTCTCCCTTGCAGCTTCTCCTAAAGCATCCCGCAACTCAATAAGTCTACTCAACATGACAAATTGGCTATTCCATCGAGTTGATATATCCTGCACAGGCTTAAGACACCGTTCTGAAGGATCAATGGATTCCTGAGCTTTTTCAAGGGCAGTCGCTCCTTTGGTTGAGCGGTTCATGTAGGAAACAATACTTCTTGCTTTTTCTAAAACACGTGTGAGCTCCGAACATCCCTAGAAGTATAACTTATTCTATGATTTTGAAAAATTTTTGCTAAACTTAGACCTACTTTTATAGAAAGGTTTACAACAAGTTGGAGTGTATGTCCAAAGCAAGGTATGTGCATCCACTTATTACTGTTGAGCTTTATTGCATTTGTAAGGTTTCTTGCATTGTCCGTTACAAAGTAAATAGGAGTTGGTAAATTTGATAAGCCCCACTTATTTAAAGAATTGTTCAAAAATTGTGATAAATTGCTCGCAGTATGTGTATCTGGCAAATATCGCATATTGAGTATAAGCCTTTTTAACTCAATGCTTTGGGTTAGAAAATGCATGGTCAAGGATAAATATCCATCAGTTGCTCGTGACGTCCATCCATCTACCGTAAAGGCCGCGCTTTCAATACCTATGTTTTTGAATTTCTTCAAATTGTTTGTTATGTTTGAAATACAAATTATTTTTTTACCTTTTTCCATTTCCATGTTCAAAAAATCTCTCATTTTGGACCGTTCATCGTCATACATTTTAGGTATTATTGACCTGGAAAATGTTGTTCTGGATGGAATGGTGTATTGAGGTGCCAACAGGCTTATCAATTTCCTAAAGCCACTTTGCCAGTTATAATAAAAGGCCGTAAATTTTTCACCATCATTCGCGTTATTGCCTGTGTAATGGCAGGTTTGTCAACCTGAGCAGGCTGAAAAGTTAAATCTGCAATGATATTTTTTTATTAAAGTTTATAACTGTGTCCAGTGAAATTAAAACTATATATCGCTTTTGATTTTTTACTTTCATATACTAAAAAATATACTAAAAATATATAATAAACGACATCATTATGGCACAAAAATGATTGCAGGTCAAAGATATTTGTAAAAGTTAAAACAATAATTTTTTTTTTGCGTAGTGATCTCGTTATAAATTTTTGGTATATGTTATAAAACATCAAAATAAATCAATTTGTGAAAAACCAGGTAGGCTCTAATTTTCTAGATCAGAAAACTTTAATTTTACTGGATTATATGAGAAAGCCAGCAGATATAAAATAAATGAAAATGAAATTATAAATAAAAATATATAAATCAAAAAAATAAAAACATGTGTGTGTAATGAATATAATAATGAAAAACAAAATGTCATCAAATATTTGTTTATAAATAAAAACAGATTTATACAAAACCTTCACATAAAAATTTGTTTATACTTAGATACTTCCGTGCTGTTTTGCAGTCATTTTTATATATAAAATTGGAAAAGACTTTAAGTAACAATAAAATGACCAAAGCATTTGTTAAATATAATAATAAATACATGAATTTAAATTAATAAATTAACTTACTTGCAGGGTTTATGTTTGGATCATGCAATTTGGCATGTCGCAAAAGTGAAGTCGTCGTGGAACCACTATACAATATTGACTTAAAACATTTCTTACATTTTTCTGTTTGGTTCCGCGGTATCCTCAAAATGTTCCCACACAACGCTTCGCTTGGCTATGTTAAACATATTCACACACTTTCACTTGCACCAAACACAGAATACAAAGCACAACTGATTACATGAATTGAATCACGGTTCGACAGCGCGAAGCAGTCGGCAAACACGTTGCAAGCAGCGCTGCCACTTTGCTACCATCGTAGCAAATTTGCTACACTAAAGCAAAAAATAACACATTTGCGACTTTGCTACCCACTCTCATCAAATGTATCAATTTTGCTACACTTTTTCCATTTCCATGTTTTTGTACTATACGTATTCATATAATTTTTCTTACTTTTTCTCTTGCGATTTTTTTAATTAATTTTCCATTTATTGGCAACTCTATATCAGCACCAGCTGAATTGTCAACTAAACAAAGTTTTTATGATTTCTAATGTCAGTTATTGATTTTCAAAAAAACTGCTTATTTTGCCAGACAGCAGTGCATCTGCAGAGCGAATTTTTTCAGACCTAAATTTAATAAAAAATTAACTCCTACAAAATAGATACCATAGGTTATATAATGTTTGATCTCAAATAAGGACACCGCCTTGAAAATGTAATAATCAGATGAATTATATCATATGCTTATGAACAATTATATGTAGTTATTTTTATTTATGTGAATTGTAATGTGTTAATAACATTTATGTTATGCACTTTTACACCATTGTGAAATTTATGTTTAGTTTACTGTTCAATAAAAGATAGTTCAGCCAATTATTGACATTTGCTACGATGCACACCGTTTTACTACGCAATTTTGCTACAAAAATTTTATCCAAAGTGGCAGCACTGGTTGCAGGCTACGAGCTCTCGAACATTCGGACTGTTCGATCTGCTCGTTTTAGGTTCGAATCTTTGATGGAATGCCCGAGCAAGTTCGAACTGCTCTTTGCACACCCTTAACTGATGCAGACATAATCCCCATAGCTTTGGGGATTATGTCCGCTTTTTTATGGGGATTATGGCCGAAAATTTTGCGGACATAATCCCCACACCAAAAATGGGGATTATGTCCGTGGGGATTATGTCACGGCACCGTTCCATACAGAAAAGTGTCCCTTTTGTGTCATTTTGACACAATAAATTTTTGATCGCAGCAGATTCACGATAAATGATTTTTCTGATCAAATATTTGTTTTTTCCGTTTATTTTACTTATTTATAATGCAAGCAGTTCAAAAAATACACTCTGATCAACTTATTTTTCTATATTTTTTCATAGATCTGCACATATCATGTGAAACAATGAGAAAATTTTTAACTTTTTCGAGAAAAAACATGAAAATTCCTAAAAAAAAACGTGAAATTTATTTAAAATTATGTACTATGGAATAAAAATACATAAATTAGAAAAACTAAAATAAATAAGAAAGAGTTTTGATCACATTGTTCACACAAATTGAATCCATGACTTGAACTAACATCTTTCACGTACTTGTCTCATAGAGCAGAATTAACGTTTGAATTGGCAAATTTCGGTCATATATGCCACTTAGTGCTGTTCTAAAAATTGATAGTTTCAGGCATCTATTTTTGCCATTATCAAATTGTTTCGTGATGTGCAGGTCATAATCAAATACCAATTCTGAGTGATATTTATGCTATTTACACACACCGAATTTGAGCGTCGACGTATGACTTCGGAGTAGTTTTTTGTTGAGTAAGTGCGACATACGTCGGAATGGTAGTTCGGTATTTCTACGTCGGCGTGGTAAGTCGATGCACAAGTTCACTGCTGTGTAAATGGAGGTTTGAGCGTCGACGTTCGAATGTCAAAAATGGTAAAATTAATGTGTAAGTAAAATAAATGTTTAAAACAGCTAAAATAAATCTTAAAATTTAACAAAAATAAATTTTGAAATACGAAAACAAAAGAAAAATAAGAGAAAACATCTATTATTATTAATTTTTCTTCTTAATCTTAGACTACGTCGTAGCAAACTATTTTGTTGTTGTTCGTTTTGTCATCAAAGAATGACATTTGAACGTCGACGTATCTGTGTGTAAATGCCTGAATAAGATCGAACTTGTGAGTCGGTGTTACAAGTCGACGCTGCGTGTAAACAAAGTAATTGTGGAAACTTTTTCATGTTGATCAATGAAAAGGAAAGCTCCTTTCGATTCTTACTAATCGAGCCAACATGCCATTTGGCGTTCCTTCAGTGAAATGGCCAGCTGACGAGATGTAAAAAAATGTCACATGTAACATTTCGGCCATTAAGATCTTTCTACTTTGCAAATAACCCAAAGTTCCATGCCATATTTATGATATTTTGAAGGAATATACTGCGTAAATTGGCATCTTCAGCGAAAAAGCAATTATTGTTCATCGACTGTTGGAGATTTACCTGATCCACCTCTTGTGGATTGTCAAAGCGCATACATCAGTTTGTTTCTCTAAAACGCTTGAGCAGCAGCATGACATATAGCTCTGCCAGTTTTGTCGTCCCATAATTCTGCACTCATTCTCCACGTGCATGATACTATAGACGGCCAGCAATAACAAACCATAGTATGCACGCATATCAACAATATTAGCATAATTTGAACAATATCCATATTCGCGTACACCATAAATGTTAGTCATTTCGACAATCCTCTTAGTATGAGCCTGTCCCATTCGATATCTTTTTGTGAAATTTGTGAATTTAATGAAATTTTGACAGTTCTCTGAGGTGAATATGCCCCAGGGCTAGTGCAAATTTTGACAAGTAATAGCAGTCAACAATTGTAAACAACATTGTAAAGACGTCAACATTGTCATGAATTAAAAAAGAAAATTTGTAAGTTACTCAGTTTATTTATAAAATATAAATATAAATTTTACAATATCTTTATATTTTTATTAGCGACAAGATTTGCTCGATCACAGGGAGAAAAACATGCAGAAGCAAATGCAAGATCAGGTAAATTATAAAATTTATAATTTAATTCATGTAATATTTCCTTCTCTTTGCAGGCATGACATACAATGAGACAAGACAAATTTTAAAGGTTCAAGATAAATTATGTAAGTTGAGGTATAGCTCATATGCATACTGCTGCGATGAAATAGCTATGGATACTAAAAACGATGTATGGATGCATATGCCACACAATACATCAGATGGCACTGACACCAGCAGCAGTAATGTAAATAGTTCAGGAAAACGGCACAATGGAAAAGATTCTCATAACTGCACCGATACTAATGAAACAGTGCAAAGTCTGCTTTCTACATCTCATAACAACTATGCTCCTATATCTGAGATGAATCATACTCATAATAAGAATCACAATCATCATCAGCAGTTGCCAGATAGCAATACTTTGTCAACTAATTTAGATGAAAATTCTACAATAGGAAATAATTATAGGTCATTGTCAAATAACGACACTGTCACACTGATTCTACGAGAACATGAATCATCTCACCATGGGCATAGTCATTTGCATGGACATGTGCATTCACCACCTGAATCATTTATTGCAGTTGCGTGGATGATTATTATGGGTGATGGATTACACAATTTTACTGATGGCATGGCTATAGGTAAGAAACATAAAAAGTTAACTTATACTGTATACTTCAATGTAAAAAATGCATTTAATGTTCGCAAAAAAAAATATCCTTAAGTTTTTTTGCTCAAATCACACTTTGCTGTGTTATTGCTTGACCGTGTTTAAATTCGCCTTTTGTATGTATGGTCGCAGTCATAAATTTTTTCATATGTTTCAGGTGCTGCTTTTGCTGAGAACATTGCTGGTGGGTTTTCAACTTCACTTGCTGTATTCTGTCATGAGTTACCATATGAATTCTTATAAAGCCAGATATCAGAATCGGTTTACGGGGGGTTAAGCTTCGTTGGAATGATATTTGGTATAGTTTTTGGGCAGTCACATTGAACA
This sequence comes from Tricholauxania praeusta, assembly GCA_949775025.1. Lineage (NCBI taxonomy): Eukaryota > Metazoa > Arthropoda > Insecta > Diptera > Lauxaniidae > Tricholauxania > Tricholauxania praeusta. The sequence continues at coordinate 107,268,447 of OX459028.1, forward strand.
GTCGTTCAATGGATGTTTGCAGCAGCTGCTGGTCTTTTTATATACATTGCACCAGCTTATATGGTAAATAATAATAACCTTTTACTTGAATACATGAGTATTAATTTTTATTTACTTAAGATGCCGGAGCTATCAGCATCGCATAAATCGATAGATCAAGTCGTGCTGCAAATACTGCGCATGAGCAGCGGTGTTTTGATAACTTTTAATGTACTGCTTCGTATTACGAATATTGTAATGTATATTTTTATAAAAATAAAGGAAAGCTGAAGAAAATTAAACACAATATTTTGTGCCAAGCACAAAAGCATTACACTTTTTATGAAAATAAATTATGCTTTCATTATTTTGAAAACTTAATGCCAATGCCTATGTACTTATGTCTAGTATGGCATAGTATTTGTTAATGACATGATATAAAATTAGGATGGTAACATGTGGTATGGAATATATAATCATGTATATTCCTATAACATAACCAAATTTTAATTTTTTTCATGCACCGGCAAACAGTAATTTACTAAACTAGCTTATGTTAAGTGGTTCATTCAGTTGTATAAGTGTAAGTATTAGATAATTAGTGTACATGATTGTGACCAACTGACACTGTCGATGGTGTTAAGGAAGAATCAAAAACATTCATTAGATCACCTTCGTATGTAAATAGTTAAATCTGCATTTTTTATGGGATGAAATTTATATTTTTTCAGACACGTGATATTATAATCAAGATGTGTATAAGTATTACTTATTTCCACACCGCCTATGAGGTAGAGTTTTGGTGCGTTTTTTTTTACAGTGGTTTCCCCTGTATGCATACTCCACAGCATACCCGTTGAGATAGATTTTTCTTGTTAAGAATGCATTACATAATTTGTCATTTTCCGATAACGGGGCGTGGAAACTTCCATGCAACAAAAACACTTAAAACGCTATATCTTGGGATTTATGATAGGTACTGTTGTGAAACTTGATAAATGGATCAACATTGATTCTGCCAAGCAACTCGCAAAATGTGAACCGGATTGAACATTTAGCGTGGCATCTCAAAAGCAATAAAAACACTTAAATTGCTATTCTTGGTACTTATACCGAGCTGTAACATTTGGTGCATGTACCTAATACTCTGCAGTAAGGACTGCGTAAAATGTGAGATTGTACAACGAGGAGGGAGCGGGCAAAGCAGCGAAAAATTATGTTGAAGCTATGAAAACATAATTAAAGTTATGTTTGTTTCTTTTTGCCAACATATACAGGCTATTTTGATTATTTAAAATAAATAATAAAAATGCGGTCGAAAAATTTTACTTTCATTTTCAAGAAATTTTTATGCTGTCAAAATTTCATCAATTTGTAAATGTTCTTGATCTCCCTTTTAGGCAATAATTACAGGCAGTATTAAGAAATATTTTGATATTTAAAAAAAAAAATACGTATAAGTCAATTCAATGTATATAATTTGTATTGATTTCGTTGGAGATCAATAAATTAAGTTAAGATGAATATTGTTATTATATTTGCTTATTATTCATTGAATAGATTGCAAATAAAATGATTCTTTAAAAAAAAAAAAAAAAAATAAAATTTGTAAAAAGATATCGAATGGGACAGCAAATTGAAAAATTTAGTCACCACAGTAAAAATTTTACTCACCAGGCTAAAAATGGTTTTCACCGCGATTTGCCTAGGTAAAAAGATATCGATTGGGATAGACCCTATGTGTCAAATTTACACAAGAGGGACTCTTTTGTTACTTTTCATGTTGGCAGCACTGTGTATATATTTTCGTTTCGAGAATTGCAAAAAATGAAATTTCACCGAAAAATACCTAAAGACCCGTTTTTGTTCTCAATTCGCTTCAAAACTGAGCGCGCTGTTACAAAATGAATATGAAAATTGTGTCAAATTGACACAAGCGATGGATGCGAGAAAAGGGTGGCAATCCCGGGATCCCAGGATTTGCTCTAAATATAGGCTAAAGTAATCCCGGGATTACAAAGTGGCAATCCCGGGATTTTCGGGATTAGAAAAAAGTTTTATATTATAACGGGTGTTTTTTTAGAGGTTTGTTTTTCGAATAGAGATAAAACTGGCATTTTATGGTCAATTCTGGCAACTCTAATGTCATTTATGTTCAGTTTGGTTTGCCATTTCATCATGAACAGGTTGACAAAAGAACAACGCTTGCAAATCGTGCAAATTTATTTCGAAAATAATGGTTCAGTTCGCGAAGTTTACCGCAAGCTCCCTCCATTTTATGGTCGACATAATCGTCCATCAGAGCAATTAATTCGGTTAACCATGGGTCGTTTTCGCACTACGTTTACTCTATGTGATAATACGCATCCGCAGAGACGTCGAACAGTGCGCACCGAAGAAACAATTGCCGCTGTAGAGCAAAATGTTGAAGAGGACCCGAATGAATCGATTCGCCACCGTGCACAGCAATTGGAGCTTTGTCCATCAACTTTATGGAAGATTTTGCGCAAAGATCTTGGCTTGCGACCTTACAAGATCCAGCTTGTGCAAGAATTAAAGCCGCGAGACCATGCAATGCGTCGTGATTTTGGTGTATGGGCCGAAAATGAGATTGATCTCGATGCTGATTTTCATCGCAAAATTTTGTTCAGTGATGAGGCTCATTTTTGGATGAATGGCTACGTCAACAAGCAAAATTGTCGCATTTGGAGTGAAGAGAATCCACATGAGACCCTTGAGACGCCATTATATCCACAAAAACTGACTGTTTGGTGTGCTCTATGGGCTGGTGGAGTCATTGGGCCATACTTTTTCCGAAATAATGCTGGAGAGTCAGTTAACGTTAATGGAGACCGGTATAGAGCCATGATAACCGACTATTTTGTTCCCGAATTGGATGGCTTGAATGTGGATGAGTTGTGGTTCCAACAAGACGGCGCTACATGCCACACAGCGCACGTCACAATCAATTTATTGAAGGAAACATTCGATGAGCGCATAATTTCGCGGAATGGACCTGTCAATTGGCCACCAAGATCGTGTGATTTGACACCATTGGATTATTTTCTTTGGGGATATGTGAAGTCACTCGTCTACGCCAACAAACCAGAAACGTTAGGGGACTTGGAAGCCAACATTCGTGGCGTTATTGCCGACATACGGCCCCATATGCTCGAAAAAGTGGTTCAAAATTGGACCTGTAGAATTGGCTTTATTCGAGCCAGCCGCGGCGGCCACATGCCCGAAATCATATTTTAACATTAATGGCATAAAATTATCCTTCCAATAAAGCCAAATTGATGGACATTAAAACGATTTTCTTGTGTTTTATTTCAATTCGAAGCTCTATACCTCTAAAAAAAACACCCTGTATAATAAATATTCTTTTATATGACATATTTAAGTACAAAATCTGCAAAATAATTGTTTTCAATACATTTGATGTGCATGAATTATTATTGCATCCTGCAAAATGCACTTCAATTGTGTCTGAACCTTAAATTGAGTAAAAATATTTTTTTTACTGTAGCAATTTTTTGTTTAAGATTTTCTTAAAAAAAATGTGAAATAGCAAAAAAAATATCTTTTTTAATAGTTTGACTAAGTTTAAGAATTTTTTACTAAGTGCGATTTGTATTGCAAATTGATAGTTCACTAGAAAAATTATATAATGTGAAATTTAGACTAAAATTATTTTTATCAATAACGGAAGTACTAAAAATGCAATAGAAAAACAACTTAAGCAAAACATATCTATTTTTTATAATAAAATACAAATCTACAACAAAAAATATAGGTTTGTCTTCAAAAAAAAAAACCACAGCCGACTTTGATTTGACATTGAAATTTTGACCCAAACCTAGACCTACCAAAATTAAGGTTCTAAGATATAATTAAACTTTTGTCTGAAGCTTTTTTTCTGAAATCAGCATCTAATGAAGCACACTTATGGGTGCGTCTACTGAGAGCGAGCCATTCGGTGCCACTAAATGCCATCACTGTCACATTTGAAGAAGGCGATAAAGTATTAATCAAGTACAAAGTGTGGTACACGAATTTTTAAGTCTAAAAATAAAATTGAATAATAAAATTGATAGTTTGGTCATAAATGCTTGATTATCCTCTATCATCTTCTTTTAATAGTGATTATCTTCTTCTAGTCAAACTTAGTAAATGTGATTTAGATGTATTAAGTGTTCTAAGTCAATTTTTAAGCCATTATTTTTTCTATTATTTTGCGTTCTTATTCTTCATTGTTACGCTGTGAAATAAGGCAATTTTAATTTTATATCGTATACAACAGTATAAACTTCTCGTTTTTTTTTGTAGTTTTGTATGCATTTACTAGAACTATCAATCCCGGGATTGATCCCTGGATTGGAAACTTCGATCCCGAAAATCTCGAAACTCAAAAAAGCTCCGGGATCGCCACCCCTAATGCGGGATAAGACACATATAAACGTTTCGTATGACGGATTTTACACCTCTTCCTGTAGAAAATTTTAGATTAAATCCATGTCTACGCCTGTACATTGAAATGACCTGCCACTATTTACGCGGAAGATGGGCAGGTTCAGTGGCGTGTCGTGGCTTTTTCAGCTGGGTGTTCAACGTGTATGTGTTGTTTAAATATGAATGCCTATTCTTAGTTTTTTCCAGGACCACGAAGGGGGCGTGATAGACTGAGATCCCATTTTAGTTTTTTTTTTTATATTTTTTTACATTTTTTTAAAGGTTTTATTATTATTTCTTTTTGATTCCAAACAATTTTACTGGTATGTAAATTCAATTCAATTTTAAGAAAAATTCAAAAATTTTTCCTGTTTAATTTCTTGTTCAATAAATTCAGAGCACACATCGCAGTTTTCTCAGTCAAACATTTTTAAACAGCGCTGCGCTGCATTGTCGAAGTGCGAATTTTTTGACAAACGTACATTTGTTTTTTTTTCTGTTGGGTGGCAGAGATTCTCTGCCACGACTCGTGTTGTTATGTGCGCTAATGTTCTACGAACACAGTTTACTGTTAATCATGCGCATTTCGTTAGAATGTGTGTGTAGTAGTTTTTTTTATTATTGCTTTTTACTGTGACTTGGTGCGACATCAAGAAGCGCACACTCAAGTCGGTTGGATGGAATTCAACATCATGAAATAATGTTGCGTTTGATCTGCTACGATGAGCTAGAACAATTGTAGTCGTATAACGTACATACGCATGTACATATATTGTACGCTTAGAGGAGGAAACTATGATATGATAGATATGGCATATTGCAGCGTGCCAGTAGGAACAGTAACAGTGTCAAATTATTGATTTAATATGTTTCACAAATATGAGAACGTATAATAGGGGGGAAAAAACGCATCGAATTTTGGTTGGGTGTGCGGAGAACACCTACGCACCTAAGAGTAAACTGGGCCGGTTAGCCATAATTTGTTGCGGCTTTACATTGCTGTGATGGCGACAAGTTACGCAGACTTTGAGAATTAAATTGCGGCCGCCGACAATCCAAAATCATCTTTGTAAAGTTGATTGATTTGTAGCGGTATTGGCTTCATGAGTTGGCAGCAAGCTATCTCATCTTTAAATGCATATGATTGCACCTGCTTAATCCAAGACTTTTCTACAGCTTGTAGTTCTGTGTAAGTTAGCGCGCCTGTAATCATAGGACCTTGCTTCCATAGCTTTTGCTTTAAATTATATATGTAACGCATACAATAGGCTGTTATACGTTTTAAGTGTCTATATGATGGATAAAAAGTAAGTAGGTTCCAACTAGGGGATGCGGACACCGAATGAGTTAATATTTTGATGGAACGCTCTTCCAAGTTTTTAGAATGTTTTTTTACTTGGAGTGAAGGCCAGCGGCTAGAGTTAATGCAAGCCAAGGAGGCCCCGACCACCATAGCGCGTAATTTATTAGTTTTGTGGGGTGCATCCCTCTAGATCAGTGTCAACCAAAACGTGCTCGCGAGCAAAATGCGGCGGAATGCAAGCAGAAACTGCGTGTATGTATACATATTCAATATGCCACGAGAACTCATACAAGCAACAACAAGTCGCATGGCTTTTCTTTTTTTGTATGTACATGGTAAAAGTAATTGATTAACGGAAATGTTTAAGTTAGATTGGGAATTAAAATTTTTTTGTTCTGTTAATGCGAAAAATGAACAACGTTTGTTGTGCGATCATAATATAAAAAATAAGGTTACGCATTCAAAGCAGACCAGCGACTAGGGTGGCTTCGTGGGTGTTCAATGAATCTGTCCAACCATGTTTTTCTGATGAGTCCTCCTAATGATTTTAGGACATGCTTTGCGAGACTGGACACGAGTGTATCTGCACAGTTTCAGTTTAGCTATCGAAACCGTGCGCAACGGTGCTACTTTGGTTTTTGCGCAAACCAATGCTGCAATAGAGCCATCAATATGCTCTGTCCTTCTGTATATAACGCCTGCGTAGGCGACTTCAGATGCATCTGCGAAGCAATGCAGGACAGTTATAGAGCCTTCTTCTCCTGTTCCGAGCCATCGTGGTATTTGTAGTGTATTCAGTATTTAAAGAACTTCGCGATAATCTAACCAGTAAGTTGCTATGTCTTGCGGAACCAGTTCATCCCAGTCAATTTTTAGTTTCCAAAGGCGCTGAAACAAAATTTTAGAAACTACAGTTACAGGAGATACCTTACCCGTAGGATCAAAAAGACGGCATGCATCAGATAGCAGAAGTCTCTTGGTGAGCACATTTGGTGCTCAAATGAATGTCCGGTTAATAAATCATCCATATAAAAATCTTTAATGACGGTTGAAGATGCTAGCGGATATTTCGATTGGAAATCCAGCGCTGTTAGATGAAGTGCTTTGACTGCGTGATGTGCACTAGAAGCAATGCCATATGTTACACGTAACATACGATAATCTTGAATGGTGTCCGACGGCGACTTTTGCCAAACAATGCGGTGGTAGTCTGTGTGTTTTTCATCAATTTTGACTTGCCTATACATGGCAGCGACATCTGATATCATTGCGTAACAGTGCGATTGAAAGCGGTTGAGAATCGACGGTAAATCTTGTTCAAGCTGCGGACCAACCATCAGCATATCCTTTAAGGAGTAACCGTTTGAAGTTTTTTGCGATGCATTAAAAACTATGCGTATTTTTGTTGTCGAGCTGGTATCCTTAACGACGCTGTGATGTGGCATATAAAGTTTTTGCGTTATAGCTTTGAGCTAGCTCCATGTGATCCTGATCCAACATATCTTGTAGAAAGGCGTTGTTATGTTTATTATTCATTATTTTTACAAAAGTGGGCTACCTGTGAAGCTTAGTGCTTATCTGCAGGTGATTAAATTAATCTAACATTTTTATGAATCTAGTGAGTACAGTGATAGTTTTTTATTATTTTTTTTTCTTTAAATTTTTTAAATTCAAAAGGTATACATCGCACAAATATAAAAGAGAGAAAAAAAAAGAAAAATTTAATTTTTGATTCTACTTTTTCTTTTTAAATACAATTTTCTTTTGAAACATACACTTATCCCTCGCTTTACACGCTACTAATTTGCACGTTTTCGATCTTACACGGTTTTTAAAATCAAAATTAAGAACAAAAATTATGTAGAAAATGACTAATTTTGACTGCACGCGAATTTATTTCTACTTTATTATAGATCTGGCAACACTTCAGACGTACACATGATCCACTGTCATAAACTTATACAAATTTTTTTTTATTTATATGAAGTAAAATATTTTTTTTAATGTATGAAATGGATTTTTTATGTTTTTTTTTCCACTTTACAAATAAATTTAACTTTTTTTATGTTTTCTATGTTTTAAATGGTATTTTTATATTTTATTAAGTGTATGTTTTAGTCATATTTTGTGTTCAATAAATGTCTAAAAAAGCTTTTTTATAGTCATTTTCGTTTTACACGGTTTTTCCATACAAAAATTATTTTTTCGAATTACACGGATTTGTCAGGAAAGTATCTACCGTGTAAAGCGAGGGACAGGTGTATTTTTTTAAAATGCTGAAATCATGCTTAAAAAATGCTTCCTCAAATTTTTTTTTCGATTTTTGAAATTGCGAATATTTTTAAGATGCGCTGGTAACCTATTTAGAAGATTTGGAACGACGTAACTTAGTTGCCTTTTTCCATAAAAATTAAACGTTTCAGGAATTTCAAAAAGTCCCTGAGCTCGCCTTCTTGTGTTAACACTGTGCCGAATGGGTTGCTGAAATCTTAGGTCGTCATAGAACTCCAGTATATTTGTCATCTTATATATCGTGTTGACATCTAGAACTTTAAAGTTAGAGTTATTTGTGTTAACGATTCGAGTTAAGCGACGTTGCAATTGAATAATCTTATCAGTGTGTGTTTTTGCAGCGTTTCCCCAAGCTAGTATCCCGTATCTCAATCTGGACTGAACAAGCGAGTAGTATACTTTTCTCAAGATGTCAGTGTTGGTGTATCTCTTTAGGTACACTAATGCAAAGACTGCGCTCCTTAATTGGGTAAGCAACTTGCTTATTTGCTCATTCCAGATAAAGTGGTTATCGATTATGATGCCAAGATATTTAATACTCTTAACCAATTCTATGGCTTCACTTCGAGGTATCGTCGGGCAATCATCGTTTTTGTAATATATGTTTACACTAACTTCAGGCTGGTACGGTGTACGTATATGTCAGTATTTTTTCCTTTTTGAAACCAATATTGATTTGATTGAAGAATTTTATGTTTTTTAATGAACGTATCTAATCGTTTAATTATAATTTCTTCCATGCATTTTTCTACAACAGGCAAAATTGCAATTGGTCTGTAGTTTTCTATATTTTTCTTAACGCCACCTTTGTATATAGGTCGAATTATTGACGTTTTTAATAGCTTTGGAACTGATCCCTGACTAATGCCTCGACTAATAATTGTGTGAATAATTGGCGCTTAGGTCGAGGCATTCGGCTTAAGATCAATTGCTCTGATATTGTCAGCGCCTGGTCCCTTGCTTGTTTTTAAGCAACTCAACATCGTAAATACTTCTGAAAGCTTGGTTCTTCTAAATATATTGACGGTGCAATATACAAAAAACAAAGTATATGCTGTCCACAAACTGGGAGACGCGGCGTATTGGATCCTTTGTTACTGCGAACAACTATACTTTCGAAGTTGTCAAGGAATTCACCTATCTTGGCACCGCCGTGAACACTCAAAACGATGTCAGCCTGGAGATAAAGCGAAGACTAACTCTTGCTAATAGGTGTTACCATGGTCTCAGTAAGCAATTGAGTAGAGACCTCTCTCGCCCGACAAAACTGACACTCTACAAGACGCTCATTTTACCCGTGCTACTTTACGGCGCAGAAGCATGGGTTGTGTCGCAGACTGATGCAGCCACGCTTGGGGTGTTTGAGAGAAAAATTCTTCGCAAAATCTTTGGTCCTGTTCACGTCGGCGACGACTACCGTAATCGAATGAACCACGAACTGTACGAGCTCTACGGTGACATTGACATAGTCAAGCGCATCACTATCCAACGTCTGCGCTGGCTGGGACATGTTGTGCGTATGGACGAAGAAGCTCCGGCGAAAAAGGTGTTTGATGCGGAAGCCGCTGGGCGACGACGAAGAGGAAGACCATGCCTCCGATGGAAAGACCAAGCCGAGGAAACCCTATCCACGCTTGGTGTGAATGATTGGAGAAGGCGCGCACAAAGCGGAGGCGCCTGGAGAGAGCTTTTGAGGTCGGCCGTAACCCGGTAACGGGTTGTTATGGCCACCCAAGGAAGTAAGTAAGCAATATACATTTGTTCGTGCTTAGACGTTATTTGATTACATTTGTGCAAAATTCTTGACACCTGATTGGAAAAATGATCAGCAAATTTCTCAACAGTCGCTGATATACTATTCATGGAGAAGTTATTTAAAATAGTCTCATCTATTGTGCGTTTTTTTCGGCCAAAAAGTTCACTTAACACATTCCATGTTTTTCTAGAATCATCTCTGGCTTAAGTGAATTGATCTTTGTAAAACTTTGTTTTTCTATTAAATATGTTTTTATTTACCATATTTCGAAAAATGTTATACTCTCGTTCATATGTTTTTTGTTTAGCGTGTTACTTTTCCACCTTCTGTGTAATTCCTCCCTTTTTTTACACTGTGTTAAAATATCTTCTGTTATCCACGGTTTATTTTTTCGATATCTAAATTTTTTTGATGTGTATTTTGATTGCGAGTATATATTATTCATTCTTTTTACAAAGCTATTGTAAATGCATTCAACGTCCGGATCGTTACAATATTCTTGCCAATTACTTACTTACTTAGATGGCCATAACAACCCGTTGTCAGGTTACGGCCGACCTCATTAGCTCTCGCCAGGCGCCTCTGTTTTGCGCGCGCCTTCTCCAATCGTTAATGCCAAGCGCGGTTAGGGCTTCCTCAGCTTGGTCTATCCACCGGAGGCATGGTCTCCCTCTACGTCGTTGACCGGGGACCTTCCCTTCGAATACCTTTTTCGCTGGAGCTTCTTTATCCATACGATGGACATGACCCAGCCAGCGTAGTCGCTGTATTGTTATACGCTTAACTATGTCAATGTCGGCGTAGAGCTCATACAGCTCGTGGTTCATTCGAATGCGATAGTCGTCGCCAACTCGAACAGGACCAAAGATTTTGCGGAGAACTTTCCTCTCGAACACCCCAAGAGCGGCTGCGCCTGTTGTCGAAACCACCCATGCCTCAGCGCCATAAAGAAGCACAGGTAGAATGAGCGTCTTGTAGAGTGTTAGCTTTGTCGATCGAGAGAGAGCTCTGCAACGTAATTGCTTACTGAGACCGTAGTAGCACCTATTAGCAATTGTTATTCTCCGCTTAATCCCCAGACTGACATCATTGTTGCTGGTTACGGCAGTGCCAAGGTAAATGAATTCCTTGACAACTTCAAATTTACAGTTGCCCGCTGTAACATGAGAGTCTAGATCCCGTGCTCTCTTGTTGTTGTTAGTAGACATCATGTATTTCGTCTTGCCCTCGTTTACCGTCAAACCCACTTTGGCTGATTCCTTTTCAATAGCAGTGAAAGCAGCAGTAACATCTCTCTTACTCCGACCGATAATATCAATATCATCAGCGTACGCAAGGAGCTGAACACCTTTGAAGAAAATGGTGCCATTATGATGCACACCGGCTTTTCGTACGGTCCCCTCCATAATGAAATTGAAGAGATCGCACGAGAGCGGGTCGCCTTGTCTGAAACCTCACTCGGTATTAAAAGTTCCGGAGAGGTCATTCCCTACCTTGACAGAGCTACACGTATTGCTCAACGTCATCCTGCAGAGCCTTATCAACTTTGCAGGTATACCGAACTCAGACATTGTTGCGTATAGGCAATCCCGCACTGGGCTATCGAACGCAGCTTTATAATCGACGAAGAGATGGTGAGTGTCGATTTGATATTCATGGGTTTTCTCCAGGACTTGGCGTAGTGTAAAAATCTGGTCTATGGTGGACTTACCAGGTCTAAAGCCACACTGATAGGATCCGATCAGCGTTTCTGTATACGGCTTCAATCTTTCACACAATACGCTCGAGAGGATCTTATATGCGATGGAAATAAGACTGATACCCCTGTAGTTGGCGCAGATTGTCGGGTCTCCTTTCTTTATTACAGGACAAAGCACGCTGAGATTCCAATCGTCGGGCATGCTTTCCGCTAGCCATATTTTGCTGATGAGTTGATGCATGCACCTTATCAATTCATCGCCACCAGCTTTAAACAACTCAGCTGGCAGGCCGTCAGCACCCGCTGCTTTGTTGTTTTTGAGTCGCTGGATAGCAACTCGAACCTCTTCATGGCTAGGTGATGGTACTTCCACTGCTCCCTTTTTTTACGTCTGAAAATGCGCCTCTCTTCCTTCCTCTTTTCGCGGTAGTTTTCTCGCACGGCTCGCGTTGCGGCTAACTGCAGCGTCTTCTTGTATGCGGCGTTTTTTTTCAGCAGTCGCATCGCGACACTCCTGGTAATACCATTGGTTTCGAGGTTGTGGGCGTCGGAAACCAATGACTTCCTCGGCAGCAGCGCGCATGGAGTGGGAGATGTGTGTCCAAAGTCCACCGGCGTCGTCGGTTCCAGAGGTTGGTTGGTTGAGCTTAACCGACAGTTGAGCGGAGTACGCCTCGGCAGTCCGTTGTGAATGCAGCTTGGCGACGTCCAGCTTTCGTTGCATGCCTGTGCGTACATTCTTTGCATTGCATAGCCGCATGCGGATCTTAGCTGCAACAAGATAGTGGTCGGAGTCAATGTTGACCACCCGAAATGTACGCACATCCAGAATGCTTGAAGCGTGCCTTCCGTCGATCACAACATGATCAATTTGGTTTTTCGTTCTTTGATCCGGAGATAGCCAGGTGGCCTTGTGAATGTCGAGGTGTTGAAATCTGGTACTACTAACTACCATGTTTCGCGCCGCGGCGAAGTCGATCAGTCTCAGACCGTTGTTTGAAGTGGTCTCGTGGAGACTGAACTGACCGATTGTAGCGCCAAAGATGCCTTCTCTTCCGACCTTCGCGTTAAAATCGCCGAGGACTATTTTTACATCGTGGGTCGGACAACGGTCATACACGTCCTCTAGGCTCGCGTAGAAATCATCCTTGGTGGCATCGTCCTTTTCCTCCGTCGGGGCGTGCGCGCAAATTAGGCTTATGTTGAAGAATTTTGCCTTGATACGGATCGTAGCCAGCCTTTCGTTTATTGGCGTGAACCGGGAAACTAGGTGGCGTAATTTTCGACTTACAACGAATCCGCAACCAAATTCGCGCCTCTCCGCATGGCCGCTGTAGTAGATATCACAGTTCGTCCGTTTAGAGCAGCCTTGTCCTTTCCATCGCATCTCCTGGATGGCGGTGATGTCAGCCTTTATTTTTACGAGGGCTTCCGCCAGTTGGATAGTTGCACCTTCCCTATGGAGGGTCCGGACATTCCAGGTGCATATCCGTAAATCATTGTCCGTTTTTCGTTTGCAGTGGTCGTCATCGAAGTGGGGGCTATTATCCGAGGCTGATTTGGTTTTCATTGGAAATGATGATAATGTGTGGTGGGACCCAAACCCTACGCACACATTCCAAGTTTTAAGTCTAGGGGAGACCCGCCTTCTCACAACTAGCTCACCCCCGGACGGGTGTCCAAGGGATCTCCAGAGGATACTTGGCCAAAAAAAGGCCGGAAGTTTGTGAGCTGCTTGAACTGCTTGCAAAAGAATCATCTCTGGCCACTCCCAAGTGAGTGGCGATCAGGACTTTCCCCACTTACGTGGACTTCTACAAGCAGCCCCATCCTTGCCAATTGGTTTGAGCAATTAATTGATTAACTTTCTGTTGATTTATTTTTACGACCATATTCTTTTCAGAAAAATGTGTAGTATTAATTTTAGTAGCATACATATTGAGATAATGATCCGATATATCTGTTTCAATAGTAGCAGACAAAATTTCCAACTTTGTAATGCTGACAAATATATGATCAATTAGCGTAGCCGTATTCGCAATCGTATCAACTCTCGTGGGTTGCTTTATTACACCTGTTAATCCTTTGGATGCCATCATATCCAAATATCTTATGACTTGAGGATCATTATGGCTTAGTATATTAATGTTCATATCACCTAACACAATTAGTTCACGCTCAATTCTTATATTATTGTTGATTTCTTCTATAAATTCAGAAATATCATGACTCGGTGGCCTATAAATTGCATGAATACACTTTACCCTTGCCGATTCTTCTATTTGTATTATGATATTTTCATAAGTTAAACTATCTATATGCAACCTTTAATATCTAATATTATTTTTAATGAAAACTGCAATTCCTCTACCTCTGCGTTCTTTTCTGTTGTTAAACTCGGAATTATATCCATTTATATAATAAAAATTATTTTCTGCTTCTTTTATATTAATTTCATTCAAGACTATGATATCGATATAGCATAATATGTTTATTGTTTTTGCTAAAAATGTATTCCATTTTTTTCTCATCGACCTTATATTAAAACAAACGCAACTAAAATTTGTATTTTTTAAAATATTTGCATCTATGCTAGTAATACCATGTATTACCCTATAATCTATGTCGGTTTCACTAAAGTCGTTTGTTAACATTTTATTTCTTTTTGTTTTTTTCTTCTTAATATGCTTTCATGAGTTTTATGTTAAATAGATATTTTATTAAGATCGTTAACAGAGCCGATGTGTATCGTATCTCCGTTTTCTGCTTTTTTTGCAAGCACTTTGGCTGATGTCTCCCATGCAAATCTCCAGTTGCATTCTCTTGCTTTATTTTTGGTCAGCCAAAGTAACTGTTTATTTGTTGGAGTCAGCTGGTTATTTATATATATCTGAGCATTACTCTCATTTTCTCCTTTTTGATTGCTGTTGTTGGTGTTTTTTCGTACATCATTTAGTTCAATATTCCGTGCTGACTTTGCACTTTGACTTTAAAAGCATAATTAGCAAAAGAAACAATAATGTTGGATTTACAGTGGAACCTCGATTATCCGTCAGGCACGGGACCAGCAGCCTGACGAATAATCGAATAGACGGATGATCGGATATATGGCAGAATTTTGTTTTGATTCTGAATGGTGATGTAGTTTTGCGCGACCATCCAATGATTCAATTTGAGAGACATACTTTTCGATCTCATCAGCATTTTTCTTTATATCACTAATTGTGGCTCGCGGAATACCAAATTGAGTGTTTTTTTGATTTCGATTTTTTTTTCAATCGTAAGAACGGTTCTCTTGCGTTTTTGTTTACCAGATTCTGATCGTTGAGGCTCCAAATGAACAAAATCAATCATGTTATGAAATTGAATCACACACATAAAGTGAACTAGATTAATGAATTTCTGCGAAATTTTCATCTCCGAATTTCGTAAGAAAAATTTCAGACTGAATGGCTTCGCGCTATGTGTGCATACATAAACAAATCGAAAAAAAAGTTTGCTGACAAAATGTGACGGGTTAATCGGAGTGACGGTTGATCGGGAGACGGATAATCGAGGTTCCACTATATTTGGATTTCGTTTATTTGTTCTATAAACGTTAGTTACATCGGAGTCATTTATTTCGCAGTTTATTGTTTTGCTCACAGCTTTAATAATTTCTGTTAAATTTTCGTTTGTTGTTGGTGGAATGTTTTTAATTTCAATATTGTTTTTTATCAATTGCTGTTCTAATGAATTAATTTTTGTTTCCATTAAATGAATTTGTGAATCTTTTTTGTTGCTGTTTTCTTTAAGATCTTTTATTTCCTGTGAAAGTTTTTTTAGAATATCATTATTGACATATGTTGATTAATTTGGTCGTATTTATTTGCAACGAACTCGCAGCTGGATTTAATATCCGACATTTCTTTACGAATCTTTTTCATCTTCTCCAAAAACGCAGTATTTCCTTTGTCAGTGGCATTTATATCACTTACGTCAGGAGAGCTTCTTGATCTTTTTGGATGAGGTTGGGTTGGCGTTGATTCCATAGTGGTTACGACAGATTTTTTTGTATTGTCTACGAGTGCTTCCTTTCTGCAGGTTGCACATCTCCATTCTTCCTTCTTAGCAAGAGTCATTTTTCTATACGACCTTTCTGTAATAGAGGTGCAATGAAAATGCATTTTTCTTTGGCATTTATAGCTTATTACGAAGTCTCCTTCGGATGGGAGATTGGTGGAACATTCGCTGCAATCTTCCATTGTAATTTACAATACAGAACGATCGTTTAAAATCAATAGTGTTCTTCAGATGAGCTTATTGGCAAGATCAGTTTTTCTCACAAGTCTTAAAATAATTTCTGGAGCTAATCAAAAACACAACCGATCACTTTAACTCACGATCACATAGCTTATACGAAGTTCGTCATTGTGTCGGAGTCGACTTTCCATGCGAAGCCAAGATTGAATTGCGATGGATCTTGACTCGCCAAGGCTCATGTTCGGTTTGAACGGTAATTTTACTGTGAGTCTTCCATCCTTGTCTCTTTTGTACGATAGATCGAAAATCCTTTCGCAGGCTTCTTCATCGGGCGTGTGATAAATTTTTTCCGGCATCACCTCTAGCTCCCAAGCTTTCATAACTACTTAAGTCAGCTCCACAAACAGGCTAGTTCTGATTGTTGATTAACTTCATTTGTTGCTTCACCAAAGAGTACCCATCCTAATGCAGCTTTTTGAGCTAGTGGCCTACCGGGCAAACATTTTATGAGATTAGGTTCAAAAAGTGATGACATTTTATCAGCACCAATTATTAAGTCTACTCGAGAGGGATTGTAAAATTGTGGGTCAGTCAAAGTTGACCCGTTGATATGTGGCCAGATGGTGTTAGTGATTTTCACTATTAGGGCCTGTAAGTTTTGTGAGTATAACGGGATGTATCGTGTAGACCTCACTTCAATTAACTGGTGATACCATGACAGTGCTTTCACCCTTCCTATTTCCTCTTGACAATCCGATGCCGATGATGGTAACAGTGGAACATCTATTCAATAATTTTAATTTTATGGCGCATGCCTCTGTTATAAGCGATGCTTGCGATCCATTGTCTAGTAGTGCACGCAAGATGTGAGATGTGTCCATCGCTGCTGTACGCTTTGACTAAGGCGGCGACCAATAGTACAGATCTATTGGCGTTTGTTGACAATATCGTGGTCGTTGGACTTGTTTACGGATTATTTGTTTCGGCTTTAGAGTCTAAAGTGGCGTTTTTGTTTGAATGTAGAAGCGTGTGATGGCGTTGACTGCAAACTCTGCATGTGGAGGTGCTTTGACACTTATTTTCTGTGTGTTGAACGCTGAGGCAATTTGTTCAAGCACATTTACGAAAATTGTTACAATGGTAAATTTTATGGCTAGCTGAACAATAAAAGCAAGGTTTTTTGCGGGAATCCTCAGTTTATGTGGTCAAGCACATATGTACTTTGTTTCCTTTTAATGTTTGTTGTTTGGTGTTAACATTTTTAAAGAGCGGCTGCGGTTTTCTAAGGAATCTTGTAAGTCTTTTAGGTTAGGTGTCTTGTCACCAGATATAGTTAATTCCCATTGGCGTCGCGTTTCATAAGCAAGGCGATGTACTATGGTGTGTATTAGCCAGTCTTCCAATATGAAACTGGCAAATTAAGTGATTTGAGTGCTTGCATGTTCTATAAAGTGGAAACCATGTACTTTCCGCCAATATGCTATATTATTGCATTTTGTTTTGTTGTTAACTATAGTGCCCTATCTAACAGTTGCTTATATAAAAAATTTCATAGAAAGTTTTTGGAGTACAAAAATCAAGTCCCATATCTGTGAAGAGATGAATCGGTACTGCGAAAACTCATCCTATTCAAAGAATTTGACACCGTAAATCAGGCAACCCTATTGGCAGTTATATGTATATCGAGTACACGAATATAATATCAAAAAGTGAAACAGAGTATCCCGCAAAGATAAGGTGCGTTTACTGCCACGCGTTTTTTTAGCGCTACACGACAGCTTCAGAGCGACGGCGCTACCATCGAAAACGCAAGCAACGTAAGTGTTTACAGCTAAGCGATTTCACGTAGCGCGACACTTCGCGACTTTTTTGCCGATCTTAAGCCGATTCGTGATTAGTTTCGTTCATGTTTATTTTTAATTTATAGCCACTTTGAATAAAAAAATTCTATAAACATTGTTTTTCACGCACAATTTCAATATACTTGTCCATATTCTTTGAGATTCGATAGATAGGCGCAAAATATTTAGGATGTAGCTAGAATTGGGCAAATTTTCATAAATAACGAATAAGAATGAGAGGACATTCTTGATAAAAATTTTATTGCAACTTTCGGTAAGCTGAAATCGAACATTTTTTTTATATTACCAGTGGCAGCCCCGGTCCCGTTTAAGGAGGGGTCTGAGCGCTACATTTTAAGCATAAGTTTAAAAATGTTTTTTAGTGATATGGTAATAGTAAATTTATTTATTTAAAAAACATATAAAGAGTATTCAGTGAAATTTTAATTAAAAAATATTGCAAAATAGGCCATTGGCAGCAACTTTCCGCGGACGCCTCAAAAAAAAAAAAAACGGTGGTTTGCGGTGGACATCATTACTCATGACTTTATCACCTTTTTTTTTCTCCCTTAAGGCTAATTTCCTTAAACTTACTTGGTTCCTATAGGTCCGATTTTAATTAATCTTAGAAAAAATTGCAGAATATTTGATTTTGTAAAAAGTGCTTGATAAATTTTTTAGTGTGACCAAAACGGCTGGTAAAATGTAAAATTGTGTAAAACCTATTTCTAATCTTTAACCTTGGATATTTTGAAAACCATTGAACTAACGTGATTTACGGCGTTAATTTATGTTTTGAAAATTGCCTTATCTTTGACTTTTACATAATTTAGTTTGTGTCCGCTTAATAGGAAGCGAGATAATAGCGAAAAACTTTTCTATTACCTTTGACCTTGAATATCAGTATGTCACAGAAAATTAGAACCAAATTGGTCTCTTCCGAGGCGGTCCCAAATTATGTTAAAAATATATTTTTCACCTTTCCTCATCGATTGGTGAAAGCATTTTTCTTCGAAAATGGGCTCAGAACTGTCTCTCCCGAGGTCCAGGGCCGTCTCAAATTAAATTAAGAAACAATTTTCGACCTTTCCTCGTCGATTAGTACAGTAATTTTTTTTTCGGAAATTGGTAAAAAATGGTCTATCCAACGGTCCTGGGTGGTCCTTAATTATGTCAAAAATCTATTTTGGACCTTTTCTCATCGACTGAAATCTATTTTCAACCTTTCCTCATCGGAATAGTGCCACCAACATTGATATTCGCTTAATATTTTTATTTCGTCGTCGCTGCAAAATGTTTTGGTTGCAGATTTTGGTAACAAGCGACGGTGCTTCGGAGCTTGCCGACGCTCTTGTCGCGCTACGCGAAAGCGAATCGCTGTAAGCACTTCCATATGCACGCATGTATTTCAACGGCAGGAGTGACAAGCAGTCGTACAAGCGCTACGAAAAAAGCGTGGCTGTAAACGCACTCCAAGCTACTCCAATCAGGATTTGCTCGATTTACCACATCCGGTGGATGTGCGCACTATCAGGAAGGATCTAAGAAAACGTCTAATCGCTATAAGCTACCTAATAATCGTGTTACCATTTGAACAGCTTGGTTCTGGAGTGGCTTTCTAAACGATCAATAAGAAGTTGCATCGGCATTAGAAAATTGGAAAGCTTGCCACCCACCGCGGCTGATGACGAAATACAATTGTCGTAATGTACAACATATACACCCCGGTGCAACTCCGGTTAGGGTGGAACCGGATGCTGAACTGTTACATATCTCACTTACAACTCAAACGTGTCAAGCACTGTCCAGAGTGCGACCTCAGCCCTCTCCGCATGTCGGAAGCGACCCACCTCACACCAGCATTACTGTTGAGTCGGCAAATCCTCGCAGCTCACATTCTGAGCCTCAAACTGACAGATCCGGAAGAATAAAAAATATTGCGATTTCTAACGTAACTACATCGATCTGTAACTGAGGATTACTAAGCATCTGTTGAGGTACAGCAGTAACTCTCGTTTGAGTAGTCCTACACTTAATCATACTGAAACTACTCTTCAGTAAGGGTACAATGGACCGAATGGTCCCAGTACATATCGATATTTTAATCTAAATATATAGATAAAAATTGAAAATCGAGATTCTTATGTCCCAAACCATTATTATTAATTATACTACATCACATAAAAAATATATCAATCTCATAAAAATTAAGTAAATCTGGCGGTTGCTGGCTCTTGCTCTATAAGATTATAATTTACTAAGCAAAATAAAAAAGCATGATGTACCTATTAATACGAAACATTTTTTTATTTGTTTTTTTTTTTTTTGCACGTTTCGTAATTGGAAAAGTTTTATTGTTACTAATTATCTGTATGGAACTCCAAATATAACAAAACTGTTGAAATAAGAAATATGTCCAATGTTCAAAATTGTGGTCGGTCACGTGCACATTTTCCCGAGTAGTTTTATTTGCCAAGTCCAATTTTTTTTGCATCTACTTCATATATAAGTAATCTCCACATTTTTACAACAAAAACTTCAGCTTCCTCATCAAGCACCTGAAAATATTTTTAAGTTAATATTGAAGCTTATATGTAATATATATTCAAGTTAAGAGTGTGATTAATATAAGAATATCATGTAATACTTTTGCTTATTCTTATCATTATTGGTCGAAAACATTTTTAGAAATTCAACTTTTACTACGAGTAGTTACCAAAAGTTATAACTAATCATGGCTTAGATACCATCACGGATCCTCTAGCACTAGTAAGAACCGCTTAATTGTTATACAGGGGATTTTATTATTTTTCATAGTTTGAATGTATAACTATAAGAATATACTTTAAAAAGGAAAAAAACGAAAAACATATTGAATATTTATGGAGTTATTGTCGAGAACGCAATCGTCACGAATTATAAGACAAGACATGGTAGCATTACCTTTAGGTCTGCTCAAAAAATCAAAGGTGAAATTTAGTTTTTTGTAGACTTTGTTCCGTAAGTGCATAACTCACGGCGCTTTCGTGCGTTTTCACCAAACACCCGATGGTACCAGCAGAAGCTGTCATTATTAAATCTTGGGTTAGCTGCGTAATTGTTATTCCTTTGTCGTCCCATAGACGAGGAACGTGAACGTCGCCTGTGTCTAGCACTACCGTTCTGAAACATTGTACTGAACTGCTGTTCGATGTGCTCGATCTCTTTTATCGATATTGGACAAGTCGGAATTTCGGATTTTAACTGGTGAAATAACGGAGAGTTGCCGAAAGTCATCAACCTAAATTATTTTGTAATTAATTTGGCAAGTTCACTTAATTCTGCGTTTGAGGCTTGCAAAATGGTAAATCGTTGCAACCATAGTGGTTTAAAAATTCGGCGTTAATTTCGTTTTTTGCCAGCGCGCTTAAAGGGGCGATTAGAATTTTCAAGAAAAAGAGTTTTTCTATATACAATATGTGAAGAACTGTAAAAAGGACAGAGCGAAGCATTGAATATTTCTGGAGTTATTGTCAAGAACGTCAGAGTCCGGATACCGTCGTACCATATCGTATTGAAACTTTAAACGCGAATAACACTAAACTGTATTTGCAAAAACTGATCGTGCCGTAGCTTAAAAATGAATAGGCTGAAATTTGGAGAGGTTTCTTTCTATAGTATTATCGGAAGGATGTACCTAAAAGTTTAAAGATATTGCGTTAGTAAATAACTTTTTTGGGGTCAAAACTGTTGAAAAAAATAGTAGAAAATCTGAACCTTTGATTAAACAGCCGATATAAGTCTTAATTTAAACTCTTTAAAGGCGTGGCACCACCTACTATTGAAAAAAAAAGTATACACTGCACTCCCTCTCTTCACACCCGTTTTATGGTCGGCATTTCCTTAAAAAAAAATTCGAAAACACCCGTTCTCATATGAAAGCTCTTGAGCATACGAACATTTTGACATCTTAAAAATGTTTTTCCGCTGTGCTCAATTTTGGGCAGACAACTATCCCGGATGACATGGAACGTCCCATATGTATATAGAAAAATGTTGACAGATGCAGCAGTTTTCGATGCCTCTGAAGAGATACACTGGAGAGATACTCTGCAGAGCCGCAATTTTGTTAAAAAAAAATCAAATGTTTTTTACACTTTCAATACTATAGTAAAAAGATATTGAAATTTAAAAATGATCCAATTATTTAATCACCTTAAAAACTTTCATGAAAAATTACTCCTTTTACCTTGTCTAAAGGAATTGCCCCCTTTAAGTTCAAAATTCGCATTAAAGGGTGAGCTATGTATGATTTGAAACGATAAAGTGAACTTCGTATAACTCGTTAGCAAAATTTAAGCTCGCTTTTTTTTAACTGCGATCTTAAAAAGCTATAATACTCTAATTTTTGGGTATTTTTCTATATTTTCGTTTATTTCTTCGCTGAGAAATAATAAACAAGCGAATATCGTGTTGATGCTTACTTACTTACTTAGATGGCCATAACAACCCGTTGTCAGGTTACGGCCGACCTCATTAGCTCTCGCCAGGCGCCTCTGTTTTGCGCGCGCCTTCTCCAATCGTTAATGCCAAGCGCGGTTAGGGCTTCCTCAGCTTGGTCTATCCACCGAAGGCATGGTCTCCCTCTTCGTCGTTGACCGGGGACCTTCCCTTCGAATACCTTTTTCGCTGGAGCTTCTTTATCCATACGATGGACATGACCCAGCCAGCATAGTCGCTGTATTGTTATACGCTTAACTATGTCAATGTCGGCGTAGAGCTCATACAGCTCGTGGTTCATTCGAATGCGATAGTCGTCGCCAACTCGAACAGGACCAAAGATTTTGCGGAGAACTTTCCTCTCGAACACCCCAAGAGCGGCTGCGTCTGTTGTCGAAATCACCCATGCCTCAGCGCCATAAAGAAGCACAGGTAGAATGAGCGTCTTGTAGAGTGTTAGCTTTGTCGATCGAGAGAGAGCTCTGCAACGTAATTGCTTACTGAGACCGTAGTAGCACCTATTAGCAATTGTTATTCTCCGCTTAATCTCCAGACTGCCATCATTGTTGCTGGTTACGGCAGTGCCAAGGTAAATGAATTCCTTGACAACTTCTAATTTACAGTTGCCCGCTGTAACATGAGAGTCTAGAACCCGTGCTCTCTTGTTGTTGTTAGTAGACATCATGTATTTCGTCTTGCCCTCGTTTACCGTCAAACCCACTTTGGCTGATTCCTTTTCAATAGCAGTGAAAGCAGCAGTAACATCTCTCTTACTCCGACCGATAATATCAATATCATCAGCGTACGCAAGGAGCTGAACACCTTTGAAGAAAATGGTGCCATTATGATGCACACCGGCTTTTCGTACGATCCCCTCCATAATGAAATTGAAGAGATCGCACGAGAGCGGGTCGCCTTGTCTGAAACCTCGCTCGGTATTAAAAGTTCCGGAGAGGTCATTCCCTACCTTGACGGAGCTACACGTATTGCTCAACGTCATCCTGCAGAGCCTTATCAACTTTGCAGGTATACCGAACTCAGACATTGTTGCGTATAGGCAATCCCGCACTGGGCTATCGAACGCAGCTTTATAATCGACGAAAAGACGGTGAGTGTCGATTTGATATTCATGGGTTTTCTCCAGGATTTGGCGTAGTGTAAAAATCTGGTCTATGGTGGACTTACCAGGTCTAAAACCACACTGATAGGATCCGATCAGCGTTTCTGTATACGGCTTCAATCTTTCACACAATACGCTCGAGAGGATCTTATATGCGATGGAAATAAGACTGATACCCCTGTAGTTGGCGCAGATTGTCGGGTCTCCTTTCTTTATTACAGGACAAAGCACGCTGAGATTCCAATCGTCGGCCATGCTTTCCGCTAGCCATATTTTGCTGATGAGTTGATGTATGCACCTTATCAATTCATCGCCACCAGCTTTAAACAACTCAGCTGGCAGGCCGTCAGCACCCGCTGCTTTGTTGTTTTTGAGTCGCTGGATAGCAACTCGAACCTCTTCATGGCTAGGTGATGGTACTTCCACTGCGTTATCATCGATTGGTGGTATCGTACTGCATTCTCTCTGGGCGGAATTGGTGGAATCATCGCCCGTAAGCAAGTTGGAGAAATGCTGCCTCCATAACCTCAGTACACTCTGTGTATCTGTAACCAGATTTCCATTTTCGTCTCTACAAGTGGATGCTCCGGGCTTGAAACCTTGAGTTAGACGCTTAACTTGTTGATAGAATTTTCGTGCGTCCTTCTTGCCCGTGTTGTTGCATCTCGTTTTATTTTCAACCTTTTCGAGTTTATCAAATGATAAACTCATTTTCAGATGATGTGAAAAGTGAGGAACTCATTTTGTGATGCCTTTTGCATAATTCTTATCGCTCGTGAGTATTCAAATATTAAGTGGGGTTTTCATGCTATCTTTCTTGATCTCATCTTATGAAATTTCACAAATTTTTTGCCATAATAAGCGAGATGGATATATGTCATTTTTGCTATAAAAGTTTGACATTTCGGCTTGTGTATTTGTAAACAAATGACTATTTGCTTTTCAAAACAAAAACTTGTATCGAAATGAACGAATTTGAACACGAATAAATGCAGCCTCGCCCGATTTTGGTGTTGTTGCTGTGAGACTTTGACAAAAGAAATATGTTAATTTTTGTTAAAACAGCAATCGTCATACTTTTTTACTTATTTAACTTGTTTATTTTACTTTGTAAAATCATATTTTTAACAATTTAAGCAAAATTTTGAGAAATTCAGCTGCTTATAACCCTTTTTCATTGACTTTTTTTATTTGAAAACTGTCAAACTTGACACTACATAAAATCATTGCCTTGGAGGACTTGAGAGGGTATTTTTTTGAACGGATAACTATTTGGCTACCAACTTCTGGAGAGGTTTTCGTTGGTCTACCTCTAGTTTCTTTTCCTATTTAGTTTATAAAAACATTTTGCACAAAACGCAAAGACTAATCCATCAAACTAGCGATCTCCCGCAAAGATTTTCCTATTTTTCGTAGGCTCAGAATCTTAAAACAAAAAACACACATAAACTTTGAACTTTGTAAAAGCTTTACGCTTTATGTTTTATTTTCTTTTATTAAATTAAAAAGAGATGACCTCATCGGTACATCCATCGTATTCATCATGATTTTATTGTTCTTATGCATATGAATGCTCTCATATGTGTCTAAGCTTTCTTGTTTTTGCACTTGCTTTATTAATTTTAAATTCTTTATTGATATATTGTGGTTATTTTTTAACGCAAGTAAAAGCAATTAAATTTACAAGCGAAATTTAGAACGAGAAAAAACTACCTTTTCTGGATGTAATGGCAAATAACAAATTATTGATTCTTTTTGTCCTATGCAATATAAAAGAGCAGCATTCAATAGTATGGTTTTTAGGTTTTGTAAATTGCCGCTTAGTGTTAAAAGTTACATAAAAGAACTTGAGTGCATCAAATATGTGGCGGAGTTAAATGGTTACGAAAGAGAAATCATAACGAGGATGGTTGAAAAACAATCCAAATTATCGAGAAGACAAGATTTTACAACATTAACTTCAGTTTAAGAAACAAAATCGAATAAGCGCATAAAAATACATTTTGCGCCTGCAATAACAAATAAATTAAAGTGCATTTTCAAAAAACAAAACATTGACTTAGTTTTTGTAGATATACTTGCTAGAAGGTATGTTTTTGCAAAAATTTGGCCTTATTAAATTTCATAACGATTACGTTGTTAGTTCTCTTAATATAACGTTTATAAATATTGTGGGCTGTGCCACGCCCTTAATCGAGTTTTTTCATTAAAGTGGCTGAGCTTGTATTGATGACTGCTTCCAGCGGCATCATCTCCAAAATTTTTATGAAAATCGTTTAAGCCACTTTTGAGATATATAGAATCAAAAGTTTTAACTGTTGAAAAGTGCCACGCCCACTTTTACGATTCCGCCCACTTTTATCACAATTCAAGATACATTTAAAATGTACCCGTTTACCAAATTTCATAACAATATCTTGCACGGCTTACGAGATATGGTGGTATAAAGGTTAAAATTTAGAGCTGTGCCACGCCCCTGTAGAAAGCTTTGAAAACTTGAAAGCTAACCTAATCCTAATCTTGTTCACATGTGCATCATATCACCAATTTTCATCAAAATCGCTGCAACTTTTTTCAAAATTGACCTGGGTATATATACATAGGGTATGGGCGGTAGGCGTGTCCGTTAACCGATTTCGCCCATTTTCAATAGCAAGATGCCCGCAAGAAGATGTGACCTGTGTGTGAAAGTTTCATTCAATTAGCAGCTCTCTTGGTTTTCCCGTAAACCTGATTTCAACAGACAGACAGACAGGCGGACAGACAGACAGACGGACATCGCTAAATCAACTCAGGTGGTGACGCTGATCAAGAATATATATACTTTTCCATACCTGCCACGCCTCCTTCTATGTGTTACAAACGGATGGACAAAGTGAATATACCCTCGGTGTAGGGTATAAAAAATAAAACATAAAGCGTAATGCTGAAATCGCAATTCGGCGCTAGGTCGGTCGCGCTTTGAACAACTTTGACCGGCGTTTGAGAAACTTTACAAAAATATACGATATTGGCTGTCAAAACGCCTGACCTTACTTTTTATAAATCATAATGTTGCGAGCGTCTGTCATTTCAACATTGTCAATAAAAGGAATTCTATTTGTCAGTTTTTTGCTTAATTTTGTCGTGTTTTTTAGTTTTGATTGTTATTTTCTTAAAATAAATAGGTTTCAACGAAATGGATAATTTAGTGGACCTTATTTTATCACTGCATGAAACGCTGGGTAAACGAGAAGTGTCAAAAGCACGTTCTAGTAGAAAGTAGCTCTACTCGAACTTCGGGTATGGCGTTGATCGTATTTACGATAAAACGCAACGCAACGCCTGAGGTCGCATTTAAGATTACAGCATAATCATGCATTGTTTCTACTTCAGCTGTCAGAGTGCGACAGACCGAACGCAGCATTGCGATTTCAGCATAAAGCTTTTACAAAGTTCAAAGTTTATGTTTGTTTTTTGTTTTAAGATTCATGGCACACTATGAAGAGCGGAGCTGTTGTAAGCTAAAATTTAAAATTAAAAAAATTTTGTCTGAAAAGTTGAACAATTTGTATGTACTCGTATAAATGTTTTTTTGTATTTAAAATAGATATTTAATATTTATTGTATTTAGAAATAAAAATATGACCACTGATGATGGTGTTTAATACACCGAAATGTACATCTGAAAATGAAAATGTAGTTTTTTATTGACTCATTTTTATAAAAAGGCGAAGTATAGAAAGGCGGTAAATTTCACATTTGGATACTTTTTGCTTTGCGGTATTGTCCTATTTGTTAGTTTTTGACTAATAATCAAATGACGATAAAAGTCCTAACAAATATTTTTAGTCACAAAACAATACGAATGATCAATAGTGTTTGCCCGCAATCAAAGTTTCCTAATTTATATATCTCAATAATTTTAATTCAACATTTTGTATTAGTAAAAAAAATAATGCATATGTATAAATTTTATATAAAAAAATCAAAGTTGAGTTAGCTATAGCCTTTAATTTGTTGCTAAAAACCCCGTATTCCTTTTGCTTTCAATCTTTCCTGTTTAATTTTCCGTCTGTGGGGTTTTCTTTTGCTACAATCGCAGGTTTTAGAAATGATTGTTTGTAGTTTTAATGTTTATGTATATATTTCTTGTCGTGTAGTTTTTTATTTATTTAATGTTCTGCTTGTTAAATTTTTATGAATTTGTGCGACTTTAGACATTTTTCATTAATTTTTTTCAAGGTGATATACGTAAAATAATCGGATCATTTTTCAATTTTAGCACCTTTTTATTACAGTATTAAAGTGTAAGAAAACATGAGTTTTTTGTTTTTAACAAAATGGCGGATCTGCAGAGTATCCTTTCAGTGTATCTTTTCAGAGGCATCGAAAGCTGCTGCAGCTGTAAAAAAATGTTCTATTTATCTTAAAAAAAATTTCCTTTTTTCGATTACTGGATATATTCAATAGAAGGACAAAACTATAAATTTTAAGAAAATAAATTTTATATCGACTGTTGAATCAAAAGTTCAGATTTTTAACTATTTTTTCAATGTGGTTTTGTTTGAACAGAACATGATTTATATAAATATGTTATTTTATTGAGCTTATTGTTCCATATGTTTGTGTTGTGTCAACCAAATTCTATTTATTGAAAATTCTAAAGGTACCACCTCTTTAACAGGGTCTATTGTATTTAAGTCCCCCTTTTTGTTTTGTTTCTCTTTTTTTACTTTAATGCCGCCACTATGCATTTTTAACTGGTATGACTTGAAAATAACGACTTATATGACGTATTTCCTTAATTTTTTTTGTTTAGCAAATTTTTTGAAATTTTTCAAAATATGTTTATAGCTCGCAGAAAAAAAAGTAGCAATGTCCTTTTCGGGTACTTTGAATTTTCCTTTTTTTCTCACAGGACATGCGAGGACTATGCGAACGACTTCAATAAAAATTATGAACTGTACCGAATTTAATCGACACGCAAGGACTTCTTGTTTTTATTTTTGGAATCGCATGATCTTTAAAACGGTTCTAAGGGTCAATATGCCAAACCAAAAAAACCTTGCGATTCCTTTCTGGTAAACAATTTTTGACAAATACTTCTTCATTAGTCTAATGATTTAGGTGGATTAACTTTTTTTTTATGCCCTTGAAATGCATGAGGTTCACGCACTCCTTACTGTCGACCTTGAAGTCCAACAAAAATCACATCTTCGATCCCACTCTAAGTATTTTAAAAAGTGTCTTGACTAGCATAGCATACCAGGCACCAATAAACCCATACAAAATTTCGCATGCAAATGGCCCTGACATTGAAAATATTATTCTTACTACATTTATTTTTGTTGTGTAATTTGGCCACAATGTCGTTGAGTAATTATCGTTCAATTTGATATAACTAGAGCGTTCGATATGATTAACCACGAAATTCTTCTAAAAAAAAAGTTCAAAATGCTGGCATTCGAGGCTTTATGTTGCAATGGTTTGCTTTCTATTAGTCAGATAGTACACAAAGGGTGAAATTTGTTAGTGATAAAATCTTGATAAAAATTATTAACCTAGGAGTTCCCCAAGGTTCCGTCTTGGGAACTCTATTATTTCTTATATACATTAACTCTCTGTTTAGCCAACAATTTAGAGGCCATTTGACTGTCTTTGTCCCTGAATGCAATCGTTTTAAATTGATCAGTTGCCTTTGCAATCCTAATTATTACACTAGGTCATACAATCATAATGACGGCTGTAATAAAAACTGTTTCAGGGTGAAAGAATATAAATACTTAGGTGTTATTATTGTTTCTAAAATTAGCTGGATTAGTCATATAGATCTAGTAAGGAACTATTTCTGTTCAACACTCAGAAGTTTTCATTATTTAAAAAATTTGTGTTCCATCAAACTTTTGACTTTCATTTACTATGGAATCTTTAATTCAAAACTACAGTACAGTATAGAATTGTTGGGGGGACTTACTTTAATAGGATTAATCCTCTACTAACTCTGCAAGAGCATTTTATTAGAAAAATTTCGAATAAGAATCGTCTTTATCACAGTCTTTCACTGTTTTTGGACTCAAAAATTGTTCTTGTGCGTCATATGTTTTGTTTAAAAGTACTCAAAATATTCTTTATAAGATCAGGGTATTTAATATACAGGGTTTGTAATGTAAGAAATCTTCGTATTAACACTATGAACCTCGTAAATGTACCATATAATCGCACATGCTCTTAATAATGTAGCTTCGTGCCGTTTAATAAACTTTAAAGATTATTGGTTTCTTCTAATATTTTTGGTTTATAAACTAAAGCATTGGCTTATGTTGTTTGATTTTAGCGCAATAGAAAATTTGCGAAATGATTGAAGTTGATTGCTAGGTTACAATAATGCCCTAAGAAATTGTCAATCCTAATTATTTTGAATTTTCTATTTTATATATAATTTGAAAGCAGAGCTGTGAATAAATGCATTCATTTTCAATTTTAACTCATGAGAAATTCCGCATTCAGAGTGCAGCTATTTAAAAATGAAGTCATCTGTAGACTTCAATGCCATAATCTTGCAGCCTTTTCTATCACAAAAGAGTGCAATTATTTTGGTGACGTCACGTTTTTGATTGGAACCATTATTGGAAGAATTTTGATTGCATTGAAGTCACCTCAAATCATTTTTATATCTTTGCAATAACTTAAAGTCGCTGCAATCACTTGAAGTCGCTGCAATCACTTGAAGTTGCTGCAATCATTTGAAGTCAGTGAAGACACTTGAAGTCATTTGCTCTGAGTTAACTCGAAAATCTACACATATACATATGTATATGCATACATATATACCCAACGGGAAACGGAAGCGCGTTCGAAGGGCTTCGGATGTGCTTCAAGGGAAGTGGAAGCTGCTTCCAATGCGTTTCTCACTGCTTATCTTTTTTAACATACGATGTCATTGCGGCGATGCACATCTTTGGAAGCATATTTGATGCGCTTCCTTGGATGTTGAGTAGAGACACATCTTTGGAAACATATGAAATGCGCTTCCTTGGATGATGAGTAGAAGCATATTAAGCTTAAATTGAAAACAAAAACTCAACTAATTTTTTTAATTTGTCACCGAACAGATTCGAACTTAGGCCTCCTGCCTGCTATATACTCGTAGTGTTCTGAAAAGCGCAAATCTTAACCAATTGAGCTTATTATTAATGTGAAGGAGACTAAAACTGCAAAAGTCTTCTGTTAAAATTTGAAACCCGTTGGTTAATATTGTTAGGTTGCAACCCTTTGTAGGGGATCCAATTCATGTTACTTTAAAATGGCTATAACTTTGCAAGGAAACATCACAGATCACCACTTGAAAGCTCATTTTAAAGGGCAAGGATGGTACTAAATGATGCTTTTGTTAAAAATAAGCTGATCAACTTTCTTTGAATCCTATACACGGCCTCAAAAGTAGACAAAAAACATCATGTTTCAGGTAATTAACCTCAAATATTTCAGGATTCCGACATGATGGGTCAATTCTGAGGCCAGATTCGGATTCAGCGTAAGAAATTACGTCGAAAAACGACCATTTTCAGCTCAACAACACTAATCACTTATTCATTTAGATACCATTTTTGTAAAAAATAATTTTTCCATACATTTTACATGTAAAACTAACAGGCTCCGGCGCCACCTTATAAAATTGAGTTACAGAGCTCAATTTTCGTGAACTTTTTCTTCATATCATAAACTTACTTTTTAAGCACCTTAAAAAAACAAAAAAAAAATTTGAATCACCCTAATGTACACACATTCACTTTTATGTGTATGCTTAGAAGATATTTGTGTAGGTTTTCGAGTTAATTCAGAGCAGATGTCTTCAAGTGCCTTCACTGACTTCAAATGATTGCAGCGACTTCAAGTGATTGCAAAGAATTAAAAATGATTTGAGGTGACTTCAATGCAATCAAAATTCTTCCAATCATGATTCCAATCAAAAACGTGATGTCACCAAAATAATTGCATTCTTTTGTGATAGAAACGACTGAAAGATTATGGCATTGAAGTCTACAGGTGACTTCATTTTTTAATAGCTGCACTGCACTGGATTTCAATTGCACTCTTTCACAGCTCTGTTTGAAAGTAACAAAATGTTTCAATGGTGGTCCATTGTTAACATTTTTTTCTGCTCTTTTCTTTTTATGTCATGTACTCTTTTCTTTGCAATTTCGATTTTTTTACATTTTAATAATTAATGTTAAACATTTACTATTATTTCTTGTAAGTATGTAAGGAAGTAAATACATTTTGGCAATTGTTTATTTAATAATATTAATGCAAACATAATTTACATTAAAAATTAAAAGAGCAATGGCATGGGAAAAGATTTTTTTGTTGTAAACTACAACAATACAGGCATAAGCAATGCAATTGCAGACGAGCATATACATATGGTTCATAAAAAATATATATTTTTGTTCAAGAGAATTTTTTTGTATTTTTGGGATTTACTTTTATCATATACGGCTCTGGCGCTGCAGAGACGCGTTACAAAATATCACGCAATTATTCGTTTACTTGACGGTTTAGACTATTGAATTAATTTTTACGCGGTTTAATATTGAAAAGTCGCGATTTAAAGTTAGCACTAAGTCTGCACGTCTACTTAGCGATCGTGTTTTTTCCCTTCTCATTGCTTTTTCTTTTTTTGTAATATTCTCTCGTCCAAGTAGCCCAGATTTATGTATATCGTCGGCTTACAAGCAATATTGAATATCTGCAAAAAAATAATTGGTGAGTAACATTAATTATTGTTTTAATTATGCTTAGATCCTCTTAACTTTGTGATTTATTATTTTCGGTTATTAAAAAGAAATGTATACAGTACCTGTTGAGGTGTGTTATAAGAGTACATTCTTACATTAACAATTAGAATTTGTACACTTTCCATCAAAAACACAAAATATTATTTTTTGTAGATGGTCAATTTTGCTTGTAGGCCGACGATATGTTATTTAACCAAATACGACTGCAAGAGTGCGTGGGTTTGTGGATTTAATTGAAAACTTGTGGAACTAATTTTTGTTGAATTTTTTTGTTCTATTTGGTAGATCTTATTATTATTATTAAGAATTACCCACCTAATGATTTTGAAATTTTACGTTGAACGTGATCAAAATGCTTCAATTTAATTGCTTGAAACGTTTTGTATGGAGAATTCACTTTATTTTACCTGCCTTAACGGCGACGAACACACACTATTTTTTATTTGTGCATATCTATGGAACAGTACAGTACCTTTCGAATGAAAGGTCCCCATTTTTATAGTAAATACTCGTCGTTGATATTGACATGTAACGTCCAAACGGGATATAAGGAAGCAGTTTTCAAGGGGAGCATGTGTTTCTTCGGAAGCATTAAATTCGAAATTCTATTTAATGTTAAAAAAATATTTTATTCCTCAATCACTGCGATTTGAACCTGGGCATTTATTGCTGTTACATACGCATTTTAACGACATCAGCCAAGACAGTTATTATATTTTGGCTGGCTAAAAGTATATTATATAAATTATCAAGTGGCAACTACAGAAATCGAAAACTCAACATTTGATTTTGACAGAAAAGTAATGTAGTTTTAGTTTTTCTGAAATTAATAAGAGTAGCTCGGTTAGTTAAGATGTGCGCATCTCGGAACACTGGCATAGTACAAGGAATCTGATCTGAGACAAATAAAAACTTTTGCTAAGATTTTTTCCAGTGTTAAGCTTTATTGATTATGTATATCTAGCGCATTTTTAATATACTTCGAAAAATGTGCTTCTGCTCAGCATCCAAAAAAGTGTATTCTACTTAGCATTTAAGGAAGTACATTTTATATGCTTCCAGCGATGTGCATCCCCGCAATGGCATACTATATTAAAAAAAAAATGCAGCGAAAAGTGCATTAGAAGCTTCCTGCTTTCCTTGAAGCTCATCCGAAGCGCCTTATACATGCTTCCGTTTCTCGTTGGAGGAGTTCACATTTATGCGTATTAGAAAAACTAAGAGTAAAGTGAAAATAACACTGCTTTTTTAAAAATATGAAATTTGTTATTATTAAATAACTTAATCGTTTCTATCCAGAATAACGCCCCTAGAAGCTTAAAATGCAAGAGACAGACGTGTAAAACATAAGGGGCTGTATATCTCAAAGTAAGTCATTCGCCTCTACTCAGCTCTGGCTATAGAATGACTTTTGTCTTATCTTATTTTGTCCTGAAAATTATTTGTAAAAACTATATTGTACAATAAAATAAGATATACTGAATTAATAAAAAAAAAGTATCTCAACAAAATTATGAAGTACGATAACAGAAAAATAACATAAGTCACGAAAAAAAAAGAATAGTAAGTTTTGTAAATTTTATATAGATAAATCCTTAATGTATATATGTACCTTAAGTGCTCAAAAACGTCTGCCCTCTCTATTTTTATGAACTTGTCAGCCAAGTTCAAGAAATGATTTATTTCTCAATATTTTATTAACATGTTTGTTGTGTTGCCATATTTAAATGCAGCAATAGCTAAGTGACAGAAGTTTTTTTCTCTCGCGTCTTATGACATAATCCTTATAATTATTGCGATCTGCACGACGATAAAATCACTTAAGTTTGTAGGTAGGCATACACTTACATATATAAAAAAAAAAGTATTGCACTACACTTAACCGCAGCGCCAAAAAATTTGACGATTTTGTATACTTTATTTTACCTGCCTTAACGGAGGCACACACACATTATTTTTTGTTTTTGCACATCTATGGAATAGTACCTTTCGAATGATATAAGTTTCAGTTCCATCTTTTTTATATAAAATACAAAAAATATACAAAACTTTTCGATGTTCAGGCATTAATGTATAGATAATTATTTTATTATGTCTATAGTAGGGGTGACAATCCCGGAGCATTTTTGAGTTTCGGGATTTTCGGCATTGAAGTTTCCAATCCCGGGATCCCAGGATTGATAGTTCTAGCAAATGCATACAGAACTACAAAAAAAACGAGAAGTTTATACTATTGTATATATAAAATTAAAATTGCTTTATTTCACAGCGTAACAATGAAGAATAAGAACGCAAAATAATAGAAAAAATAACAGCTAAAAATTGACTTAGAACACTTCGAGTATTAATACATCTAAATCACATTTACTAAGTTTGACTAGTAAAAGATAGCCACTATAAAAAGGAGATGATAGAAGATAATCAAGCATTTATGACCAAACTATCAATTTCATTTTTACATTTAAAAATTCGTGTACCACATTTTGTACTTGATTAATACTTTATCACCTTATTCAAATGTGACAGTGATGGCATTTAGCGCACCCATAAGTGTGCTTCATTTAAGTTGTCAAAATCTTAGATGCTGATTTCGGAAAAAAAGCTTCAGACAAAAGTTTAATTATATATTAGAACTTAAGTTTTGGTAGGTCTAGGTATGGGTCAAAACTTCAATATGAAATCAAGGTCGGAAGACAAACCTATATTTTTTGTTGCAGATTTGTATTTTATTATAAGGAATAGATATGTTTTGCTTATGTGGTTTTTCTATTGCATTTTTAGTATTTCCGTTATTGATAAAAATAATTTTAGTCCAAATAGGTTTGTTTGTTAACTGAAAATTTGTACGAATTTGTACAAATTTGTAACAATTGTTACTGGATTGTGTTTGTGAACAAAAAATATCCAGTAACGAGAGAGGTAGTGAGAGAATAAAGTGACAATTATTTGCGAGAGAGCCTGCTAGTTTTTACTGAATAAAATTTTACCAGCAAACATTTTTCAAAAAGAAAAACATATGATTTTGACAATTGTCTATATTTTTTCATAAATAAAAAAGCAAATTGTTTTGAAAAACTTAAATATTTTTTTTCACTTGTCAGTTTGTACGAATTTTTACTGGATTGTGTTTGTTTACTTTTATGAAAATTTTTTTTCTCTGTGTGCAAATGCTTTCTTACGCTCTTAAATTTCTTTACTGGATAATTGTTACAGGAAAAGTAAGCAAACACACTTAATTTCACATTTTATCATTTTTCTCATGAACTATCAATTTTCAATACAAATCGCACTTAGTAAAAAATTCTTAAAATTAGTCAAAGTATGAAAAAGATATTTTTTTTGTTATGTGACATTTTTAATAAGAAAATCTTAAACAAAAAGTTGCTACAGTAAAAAAAAATATTTTTACTCAATTTAAGGTTCAGACACAATTGAAGTGCATTTTGCAGGTTTTGCAATCATGCATTGAAAACAATTATTTTGCATATTTTGTACTTAAATATGTCATATAAAAGAATATTTGTTATATAATATAAAATTTTTTTCTAATCCCGGGATTGTCTCTTTGTAATCCCGGGATTACTTTAGCCTATATTTAGAGCAAATCCCGGGATCCCACCCCTAATCTATAGTATGTGAATGTTCACACGATTTGAGTGGGTATATTGAGAGTACAAAAATGCTAAGAAAAAATTAAAATATGAAATAAAAAGCATTAATTTTCGATGTTCAGGTATTGATATATAGATAATTATTTTACTATATCTAGATGTGCATTGATCATATGCTAAGTTGGTATATAGAGAGAGTTTAATTTTTTAATAAACTTTTTCTTGATTTAAAGCTTTAAGCTAAATAGCTACAAGGGCTAATGGCCCTTTAATTCTCACATTGGAGGTAGTTCAAAAGTTGGGGGCCTAAATAAGTCTTAATTTTCCGTAATTAAACACATCCGCTATGACGAAAATACATTTTCCTCAAATAACACAAGATACAATCACAAAATTAAAATCAAGACTTCTCGGTTGGTTTAAAAAACTATTAAAAACTAATTTGTAGTCGAAGTAAATATTTTTTATGTTTATTGTCTTCTGAGTCGTTCTTGCAATTAGATTTAAGTAGAAAAACGAAAACTTCGTATTTGTTGCTTCAAGCAAGGGAATCAGATTAGGCTATTGCTTACCCACCACTTCTTTATATAGCTTTTCTACATAAGGAGGCACACTCTTTTTAAATAATTAATTAATAACAATTACCATTTGCACATCATCTAAAATGCTTTGAGGTGAACTACCAGCAAGTACTTTGGAACATATAAAATCCACTAATGTTGGTTCAGGTTCGCCAATATATTCAATTATTTTTTTGTTTATCCACGGGCGAATTTTTCTTTCCATCAAATTGTTGTCAATTTCACCTCGATCAAGTTTATAGTTAAATAAGTCTTCTTTCTGAGTTGGAATTCTGTCAATAATGCTTTTTATGTGCCGTCGTTTTTCATCATGAAGTTTTGTTCCATTCTCATCTTTTTTATTGCCATTATCTTCGGAGCTTTCATTTTTGTTAGATTTTTTCGTATCTGGTTTTGACATGCCTTGCTTTTGCGAGTTGGTTTCATTGCGTTCTTTATTAAGAGCTGTGCTTACTTGAAAGCTATCCAACTGGTTATCATCATAATCTAAAAGTAATAATTATGTACGTAAAAAATTTTTATTTTATTTGTTAAAACATCTTTTAGTTTATCTTATGTTTCTTAGATACCATTGAGAAATAAGATTATTTTATTTTTTATAATTCACAGGAAAATATGTTTCATAAATAAAATGGTGCTAAATTTGGAAAACATAACCGTTTGGTTAAGACATTCTGAATGCAAGGCGAGTGAAGCATTTTCGAGAATATTATTGAAATAACTTAAAAAGTAAATGTTCGATTTTAAAGTTTTCTGCCTGATTTTTATAGCTTCATAAATTATCTTGAACTTTGATTTATTTTAAATGCATAAAATGCATTTTAAAACAATGCTTAGGATAAAAATAAGAGGTTTGACGTTAAGTAAATTTTAGCCAAAATTTTTTTACATTTTGAGTTAAACAGTTTTGTTGCATTATTTCTACTGAACACTACTTATAGCAGAAAAAAAATTAAGTGTTTATAAACAAAGCATAAAAAACACTAAAGTTGTACAAGCGGGAATTCTTGCCGAAAAGTAATTAATATTAAATTTTGTGTTCGCATTTGATTATTCAATTTATTTTATGTGAGTATAAAGAGTGCAATTATTAAAGTGCTATTTGAAAAACGTAAAAACATTTTACTTAAATTCTGAAGTGTACATTAAATTGCATATTATTAAAAATTTTTTAAAAAAAATTTAATTTCCCTCGCATGCAAAAAGTGAGTCACCAGTCCGTTGCCTACGATTTTGACAGTCTTCAATTTTTAGCCACAAGAAATTTCTCTGGGTAAAAATTGAACTTATTTTTGGGAGGGGAAGTCATCAGCTGTTTCTTATTCTCATTTTTTCTCTCTCAAACACCACATTTTTTCTGGCTGGAACGCTTTTTGTGGTAAAACTTTATAAATATTTATACATATTTACCTATTTTTTCTGGCTAGAACAAACCTATTATATCCTAAAATATTGCACTAAGTGAAATAATAAGTGAAAAAATAAAATAAATACGACTACATGAAACATGTTTGTTTCCGCTAACTTTAAGTCTTTTGGAATACCTAAAGACTAAATAGGATCTAATTAATGCAAGTTTTATATGGAATCTTTTCCGGACTTCA
The DNA here is from genome assembly GCA_949775025.1 of Tricholauxania praeusta. Lineage (NCBI taxonomy): Eukaryota > Metazoa > Arthropoda > Insecta > Diptera > Lauxaniidae > Tricholauxania > Tricholauxania praeusta. The sequence continues at coordinate 107,306,186 of OX459028.1, forward strand.
TTAGCTTGTAACCTTCATTAGCTAGCGACCCCAATTTTGCAAACACCTAACAAGGAGCGCAAAACACTGCACGCTTGATCTTCGAAAATACGAGCTAAGATCAAAGTTGTGTTTCGCCATTGTTCAATGTTCGGCTAAAAAGTGACCGTGATAGATATCTGGTGTTATCTGCTTTTATTTTTTAATCAAAATTATTCTTCTAACGTAATTCTAATGTAATTTGATATTAATGCAAAGAAATGGTTACTGTTCTTATTTAATTTTGTAACTTATTTCAGTTATTGATGAGCAAAGTAATTAAAAATGGTTTGCCTAAATTTTCCGTTCTCATGAATTGACTCGGTAAAGAGTTCCAAAGTCGAATGGCATTAATGAAAAATAATCGTGAGGAGTTTAAGTAATTAAATCTAGGTATTATTAACACAAATTCTTCGCAAAATCTTCGGTCCTGTTCACGTCGGCGACGACTACCGTATTCGAATGAACCACGAACTGTACGAGCTCTACGCTGACATTGACATAGTCAAGCGCATCACTATTCAACGTCTGCGCTGGCTGGGACATGTTGTGCCTATGGACGAAGAAGCTCCAGCGAAAAAGGTGTTTGATGCGGAAGCCGCTGGGCGACGACGAAGAGGAAGACCATGCCTCCGATGGAAAGACCAAGCCGAGGAAACCCTATCCACGCTTGGTGTGAATGATTGGAGAAGGCGTGCGCAAAGCAGAGGCGCCTGGAGAGAGCTTTTGAGGTCGGCCGTAACCCGGTAACGGGTTGTTATGGCCACCCAAGTAAGTAAGTAAGTATTATTAACACATAACTCCTTTGCGACAGGCTAAATTGTAATTTTTCATATAAATAAAATTGTGTTTTCAAGTGAATGAGCTTATGAACGCATCACTCAAAATGACATCAATTCGGGTGAGCAAGGAATTACGCTGCAAATGTTGTTCAGCGAAATTATTGCACTAAAAAACGTAGTTACGGAACATTTGTGCAAAACAAAAACGTTGGAAGAATGCAATGCGACTCTTACTAATAAAGTATTGTCACTAGTAACGAAAATGAATGCATTAGAGCAAAAAGAAAGACATTGCGTTATTGATATTGTGGGTATTCCTGATGTCAACAAAGAGAATGCCAAAGAGAAGGTGACAGATTTATTAACTGCTGTTATTGGTGAGCAAACAAATGCTGAAGAGATTACATCTTGCTTCGAAAAAAATGTAAATGTAAGCGGCAGCAAAATTGTTTGTGTTACGTTTTCGTCTATTGCTCGCAAAAAAATGAGAATAAACAAAAACAAAGTTTCTACCGATATTTTTGGTGTGCGCAATAATAACAATAGCAGTCGCAGAATTTTTGTAAACGATTGTCTCACTGTTTACTCACGATCATTACTAAAGAAGGCTAATGAACTTAAGCAAAACAACAGTTGTAAGTTTGTTTGGATCAGAGATTCGTCTGTTTACATCAGGAAAAAGAAAGCTGACCATGCTATAAAAATTAGTTCTTTCGAGGATTTTTTAAAGCTTGAAAATTCAAGCAGATAAAAAATTATTTATATACAGTACCAGGAGACCGACCAAAGTTTGGTTTTTCGTTTTCAGGTTGAAAAAGTCGAAAAAATGTAATGCAATTGAATGAGATGTCAGAAATATTTAAAAAATATTGAATATGGTTGAAAAGCCGAAAATATGAAAAATGTTGAAGTATGTGAAAAAGTTTGATAAACTCGATAGTATATTAAAATGTTGAAAACATTGAAAGAGATTGAAAAGCTCGAAAAAAGTTGAAAGTCTCGGAAAAAGATGAATGAGGTTGAAAAGCCGAAAAAACTTGAATGTGGTTGAAAAAGTCCAAAAAATGGAACGTGTTGAAAAAAGTTGAAAAGGTTGAAAAATATGGAAAAAGTTGGAAGAGTTTGAATAGTTCGGAAAAATTTGAATAAGGTTGAAAAATTCGAAAATATATGGAAAATGTTGAAAAAAGTTGAAAGAGATTGAAAAATGTTGAATGAGGTTGAATAACTCGAAAAAAGTTGAATAAGGTTGAAAAATTCGAAAAAATATGGAAAATGTTGAGAAAAGTTGAAAGAAGTTGAAAAATGTTGAAACAGTTGAAAGAGATTGAAAAACTCGAAAAAAGTTGAATTAGGTTGAAAAAGTCGAAAAAATTTGGAAAATGTTGAGAAAAGTTGAAAGAGGTTGAAAAATAATGAAGCAGTTGAAAGAGGTTGAAAAACTCGAACTAAATATGGCATTTTACGCTTTAAGTTTGTATGGGAGGTACCACGCCCACTGATGTAATCCCATCAATATTCATTTAATTTAAAAGGTTATAGTAACCGACATCTCTCTACCAAATTTTATTAGGATCACTCCTATAGTACTCTAAATATGGGATTTATCATTATAAGTTTGTATGGGAGGTGCCAGGCCCACTAATGAAATCTCGTCAAAATTCATATAATTAGAAAGCTTATAGTAACCGACACCTCTACACCAAATTTCAAAAATTTGACTCCAAGAGCACACTTGATATAGCCTTAAACATTTTCGCTTGTATGGGAGGTGCCACGCCCGCAAATGCAATCCCGTCGAAATCCATTTAGTTTCAAAGCACATGGTAATCGACGTCTCTAAACCAAATTTAAAAAAAATTACTCCCATAGCACACTAAATATAACACATAAAATTTTTTGCATTTAGGGGAGGTGCCACGCCCACTGATGCAATCCCATCGAAATCCATTTAGTTTCAAAGCTTATAGTAACCGACATCTCTATACCAAATTTAAAAAATATTACTCTCATAGAACAATAAATGAAGCATTTGACTGATTTCGCTTGTATGGAAGGTGCCACGCCCACAGGTGTCGTTGTGCCCACATTTGGTTACAAGATACGCAATAGCCAGTATATTTAACATGTTAAATTTCATAACGATTGCGTTGTTAGTTCTCTTATTATAACGTTTATAAATATTTTGGCTGTGTCACGCCTTTAAACGAGTTTTGCCAGTATAGTGGCATAGCTTGTTATAATGACTGCATTCAGCGATATTAAGTTTAAAATTTTTATGAAAATCGTCGGTGCCGTTTTCGAGTAATATCGAATCAAAGTTTTCAGTTATTGAAATATGCCACGCCCACTTATCCGATTCCGCCCACTTTTTATAGCATTTTAGATATTTATGATCTGCATCCGTCTACCAAATTTTGTTGCAATACCTTGAATGGTTTGCGAGTTATCACGAAATAAAAATTTAAATTTAGGGCAGTGCCACACCCCTGTTAGAAACTTCAAAAACTTAAAACCTAGTCCAATCTTAGTTTTGTTCACATATGAACGAAATCCCGAAGTTTTATCAAAATCGCTGCAGTCGTTTTCGAAATAAAGTTCAGCCATATATAAATATACAATTTTAGCTCGTTTAATAATAGTAGATAGATATATTTAGAATGAATACTACTATTACTACTGATACTTATCCTCAAAATAACATTAATGATAGTTTTCCTTCCTTATCTGATAGCCTTAATTGCCTTTGTATTAACCACTTAAATGATAAACAATATTCCTGTTTTTCTGTCGTGCACCAAAATATCCGCAGCATGAGAGCAAACTTTGACACATTTCTTTCTCATCTTTCTTCCCTAAGTTATTTATCTGATATCATTTTTGTATCTGAAATTTGGATTTTTGAAGAAGAAATCTCATTCTATAAGATTCCGAATTTCTGTTTTGATGCTACGTGCAATAATTCGTATTCAGCTGGTGGAGTTGGATTATTTTTTAGAAGTGGTATATTTGGAAGTAAAATTAATAAATATAATTTGAAAAGTGCTGATGTGATTAGTTTTAGTTGCGAATTATCTGATGTTACGAGTAACTATCGTTTTATATGCGTCTATAGGCTTCACAAATGTACAGCAAAAACTTTCGTTGATGAATTTTCTTGCTTTTTAGAACGACAAACGTGTAAAAATATCGTTTTGCTAGGTGATTTTAACATCAATATTTCTTCTGAATCTACCGATGTCGATTATTTACTGACAATTTTGTCTTCGTTTGGTTTTGATTCATTATTGACTGTATCTACTCGACTAAGCTCTTGCTTAGACCATATTTATATTAGACTGCATAGGAATAATTACGTATGTTACAAAGCTGCAGTTTTTGATTTAAAGGTAACTGATCACAGTCTTACTACCATTCAATTCGATTTTAAATTTAAAAGATTTCACAAAGCTGAAAAAAATTTTACAAAATAAAATCAATTTCTACGCTCTCAGAACTTGCCTTAATGTTGAATTTTGGGATGATGTCTATTGTGCACAAGATCCTTCTATTGCTTTTGACTTATTTCTAGATAAATTACAATTTCATATCTCTAATTGCAAAGAGCCTATAAATAAATACAAAACCAAATTTAAGAGCCTTAAACCATGGATGAATGTGTTGTTAAAAAAAATTAAAATAATGCAACGACTTTGTATGCGCATTAATAAAACCCAAATAATATGAGATTAAAAAGCTATTATGATAAGTTATGCCTCGAGATTGAAACGGAAATTCCACTCAGCAGGGAAAGATATTTTCGAAATAGGCTTTCTGAAAATGTAGGTAATTCCAAAAAAGAATGGCGAATTGTCAACGATATTCTAGGTCGTAATACTGCTTGTGCTGATGTTATTTTAAGTTTAAATAACACAACTGTCTCTGAACCTCAAGAAGTAGCCAATCTATTTAATAATTTTTTTTTTTTGCAAACATAAGTTCTGGTGAGGACCGTTACATAGATTCAGCATGTTTTGGAGATTTTATGTTAAGTATTTTTCCACAATCAAAGAGTTTTTCTTTGAACCATTTTGTGCTATAGAAATTATTAACATAATAAAATCTTTAAAGACATCAAAATCTTCATCTTTCGATCATATCTCTAGCTATGATTTGAAATACATTTCTTTTCACGTTTCTGACATTTTATGTTTCATCTTCAATTGGAGCGTTTGGTCAGGTATATTTCCAGAAGCTTTGAAGACTGCAGTCGTTCTTCCCTTGCATATAAAGGGTGATACCACACTTTTAAATAATTATCGTCCTATTTCGATATTATCTGTTTTCTCCAAGGTTTTTGAAAAAGGTCAAATCTAGAATTTTATCATTCCTAGATAAAACAAATTTTTTTAATGCTGCTCAATTTGGCTTCAGAAGTGGCAGATCCACTGAAGAAGCCCTTTTAAAACTAAACGGTGAAATTTATAAAAGTTTGAATTCTTCTGAAGTTCCAGCTTCTCTTTTTATCGACATAACAAAAGTATTTGATATGGTTAACCATCCATTTTTGCTTCATAAATTATATAATGCTGGTTTTAGAGGTTTTATGTTTGATTGGTTTGTGTCTTATTTGACCAAAAGAAAACAAATGGTTAAAATTAAAAATTGTTATAGCGTACAGACCATTATTAAATTAGGAGTTCCTCAAGGCTCTGTATTGGGCCCATTACTATTTTTAATTTATGTTAATTCCTTATTTGAACCTTTTAGAGGCAAAATAACAGCGTTTGCGGACGATACAGCTCTTACGTATTTTAGCAAAAAACTTTTTAATTTGTTTTCGGATGTGAATTTCGATCTTAATCTATTAAAAAAGTGGCTTAGTGAACATAAATTATTAATCAGTGAGAAAACAAAATTCATGGTTTTCAATTTAAAAAATTCTGCAAAAAGTGGTGACTGGCCTTTATATTACCATTCTCCAAATTGTTTAAGGTTCTGTTTTGCAAACAAATGTAAGGATGCTATTACTTTCAAACACAATGAAAGTTGTAGCCACGGCTGTTTCGAAATTGAGTGTGTGATAATTTTAAATACTTGGGTCTAATTTTGGATAGTCAACTGAGTTGGAAAAACCACACTTCTTATCTAAAAAAAATATCTTAATACTGTAGTAAGGCAACTTTACAATCTTAGTTTATGCTGCCATAAGCCAATCTTAAAATTGGTTTATAACGGTTTGTTTAAATCTAAACTACAGTATGGTATTTCTTACTGGGGTGGTACCTATAGTAATAAAATAGAGCCAATACTTGTCGAACAAAAACATGCATTACGCATTTTATGTGGTGTTAATTGTAGGACCATCAGTTTGAACTTGTTCGCACATCAAAGGATTCTTTCCGTAAGACATTTGTATTGTTACAAAGTCTTGAAAATATTTTTTGATAATTCTGGTTTTTATTCTGTAAGATTTCAAGATAATTACAATTTACGAGTAAATTCAGGTAATTTCGTAACTATTCCAACAGTACATAAAACGCACTTTTCACGTTTTTACTACACAACTGCACCTCGTTTATTTAATCCTTATGATATTAGATGTGAAAGGGTAAGGACTTTATTTTTGAGAAATGTTCAACAATGGTTACTTTCGTTTAGCTACTCCTCTTTAGAAAATTTATTATGTCCGTTGGTCTAACTTGTATATTGTTTATCACTTTATCTTCTGTTTAATTTTTTATTGCTTTTATTTTCTGTTTACTTTATATTTCTATTTAATTTGAAATCTTAATTTTTGTTTTCTTGCTTACAAAAATTATGTTACTTATATATTATTCCCCATCAATAAATTTTTTTGCAATTTTGTCAAATTCATTCGTTGCATTCGTCAATTGTTACTTGAACAACAGAATGTAACTTACTATTTCATTTTAAAAATAAATATGTACATATTTTTAAGATTTATTTAACATGAATTTAATAAGATCTTTTATTTGAAATAAAGCTGAATTATGAAAAAAAAAAAAAGACACAGTTTCTGAAACTTTGGTAGGTGATTATGTCACATCCCAGGATCTTATTTTTAATCGCAGACACATGATCAAACCTGCGTAGACCATAAACATATCTTACATCATGATTGAGAGCCATTTGTAATTTTTGCCTGGAATGAGAATCAAGTTTACTGTAGACTAGTTCCGCACAAGATATAATGGGGACAATGAGCTGAACAAGTTTACGTTTGGTTTTAACTGGTGTATAGTCAGCTGACATTCTTAGATTCCGTAAAATAAAATACATTTTTCGGACTATACTGTTTACGCGGTCTGTGCACGTCAATATTGAATTAATATGAATGCCAAGGTTACATGTTTTGCTAATAACTTTCATATTTGTTTCGCCTATACTTAAATTAGGTATGTCTTCAATATGGATTTCGTTCTTAGATGTAGGCAAATTAAACGATTTTTTAGCATTGACTTGAAGACAATTTGCTACTGCCCAATTGTTAATAGAATCAAGATCTTCATTGATCCTGCAACATAATGCTTTGAACACAATTAGAGCGGTGGCGGTAAAGCGGCGAAGAATATACGCTGTCAAAAATTATAATATACTTGATCATGTGAAATTGAACAGAATTGCGGCGTACGACTGGTGAGCTGCCGACGATTCGCCGTCGATTTAGAATTAATTCTATCTTTATGTCGGATCAGTGTTGCATTTCTTTGTCATTCTCTTTGCCAATAGGATTTTCTCAGCAAAATTTATTGTTTACAAATTTTGTTTTTGTCACTCTCTTTTCCCTATACGATTCCCTCACAAGAAATCAGACGTGAAAAGCAGTCGTCCGCCGCAATTGTGTTCATTCAAACGATTTTCGTCGCGTTTTTTTTTTGACAGCGTATATTCGTCGCCGCTTTACCGCCACCGCTCTAATTGTGTTCAAAGCATAAGTCCTCTAAAAGACCAGCCCGGCTAGATAAATACAATTGGACATCATCTGCGTAGGTAATTACATTTTGAGAAAACGTTATTCACAAAAATTGAAAAAAAGCATCGGTCCAATGAATGACCCTTGAGGAACACCTGAACTAAGTAATTTATATTTTGAATAATTATTACCCACCTTAACCCTTTGAAAACGATTTGACAAATAGCTTTTCACGAGCCGTACTGCAGCATCACTGAAACCGTATACACGTTTTAGTTTTTCGCAAAGTAAACAATGGTTCACAGTGTCGAAAGCTTTTGTAAAATCGAGCATACACAGCAAAGTTATATCTCCTTCATCATACGATGGCCTTATGCCATCCATTATTTTGACAATGGCACTTGCGCAACTGTGTCCTGCTCTAGGCCCGGACTGGACCGATGAAAGAAATTTATTTTCAACGGACTAAGAATATGGTCAAGTATAAGTTTAACAAATTTGAGGGATATTCCATCCTCACCAATAGCATTTGACCTAATTTTAAAAATGCTCTTTCTAACACTATTCTCACTAACTGAAGTAAACTGAAAACTCTGATGAAATTGTGTTTCTGTGAATCCAATGCCATCACTTGTAGAGGGCGCAAAGACATGGAGAGAAAAAAGTCGTTTAGATGATCAGGATCAGCATTACATACAGTGGAGTTTTTCTCACCAATACCCAATTTTTTTAAATTTTTCCATAGAGTTTTTGAGGGAAGGACTGAACCTAGTTTAGTGGAACAATACCGTATCTTAGACTGTCTTAGAGCTATTTCTGGCCATTCTGAACCTCTCCCAGTTTTTAGACGTGGGAGAGGTTAACATTTTTCTCTTTTAATTAAAGCTTACCAACAAAATACTACATATTTTTGGAGCCCGAATTTTGAAATAAAAATATTGTTTCTTGGAAAAACCAAAAAAAAAAAAAACATTTTTAAATATTTTTTGTTTCAAAAATTACAAGAGACCAAAAACTTTGTCATTTTGTCAAACATTTTTTTTTTGTTCAATAAAAGCTTATAAAAGCGGCAAAAAATCGTCAAAAAAAAGATTTTCGGACTTAAACAAAGAAATTGAAAGTTAGTGACTTTTAAAAATGAGCAAAAAATCTCTTTTTTCGGACTTTGATCACTTGTAACTCCATCAAATCTTATTTGATTCTCATGAAGTCCAAAGCGTTAGTAAAAAAAAAAACCCTTTTGAACGGTGTGCTTCGAATAAAAGGCTGGAAATTGGTGTGCTTGTTGCTTTTAATACGTACATATCAAAAAATGAGCAAAATCCAAGAGAGACGGGCCAAAACCTCGGTGATTTGGAATAGAATGTCTCATATACAAAAAAAAGTTTGTTAGACGCTGGCGATCAGCAAATAAAACATGAATATAATTTTTATTTTTCAGTTTGAACTGAAAAATGGATGTATTCGATCAAGCCCTCCCACCCCCCAACATTAATATATATGGGTAGTTCTTTGTCAAAAAGGCCACCCCCTCTGCCCATTTCAGTTTTGACAAAAAAAAATGTTCAAGCATATGAAAAAATCAGAAATTTTCTCAATTTCTTGATGCCGTCTAGTCTTTTTCGAAAAAATAGCTTTCTAACCTCAAAAAAAAGTGTTTGAAAAGAAAGTGCTACTAAAAAATATACATAAATAGGGAATCTCTAAACGGTTGCACCACTTTTTCTCAGCCATAGCACAACGTAATCGCTCAATTTTTTTTTGTTGGAAAGGTTGTAAGGAGAAGGGGGGACATGTATACTTTGTTTTTCAATAGTAGGCGGTGCCACTCCCCTAAAAAGGAAAAACGTTTCCTTGGCTAAACTAATGGACCGATTTTGATGAAATTTTGTTTGAAGATAGATTGAATCCTAAGAAAGATTATCTGAAACTCTGATTTCTAAAAAGGGGCGTGGAATCGCCTCAAATGTGAAAAAACGCTATCACGGGTGCCACTGCACCGATTTTGATGAAATGAAATCTGTAACAGGCGTGGCACCGCCCACTAAAAAAAATATTTTAACTTAAGATCCAATCTATCTACATACCAAATTTCATCAAAATCGGTGCAGTGGCACCCGTGATAGCGTTTTTTCACATTTGAGGCGATGCCACGCCCCTTTTTAGAAATCAGAGTTTCAGATAATCTTTCTTAGGATTCAATCTATCTTCAAACAAAATTTCATCAAAATCGGTCCATTACTTTAGCCAAGGAAAGTTTTTCCTTTTTAGGGGAGTGGCACCGCCTACTATTGAAAAACAAAGTATACATGTCCCCCCTTCTCCTTACAACCTTTCCAACAAAAAAAAATTGAGCGATTACGTTGTGCTATGGCTGAGAAAAAGTGGTGCAACCGTTTAGAGATTCCCTATTTATGTATATTTTTTAGTAGCACTTTCTTTTCAAACACTTTTTTTGAGGTTAGAAAGCTATTTTTTCGAAAAAGACCAGACGGCATCAAGAAATTGAGAAAATTTCTGATTTTTTCATATGCTTGAACATTTTTTTTTGTCAAAACTGAAATGGGCAGAGGGGGTGGCCTTTTTGACAAAGAACTACCCATATGTATATTATACTATTTATATAATAATATCCGCCTAAGAAAAAATACTGGTTGCAACAAATATCATAATTTGAAGCACGTTCAAGCAAAGAACATGATTATCATTTTTGACATTTTTACCTGAATTTTTCTGCCGAAAAAATACCAACATTGGAAATAACGGCATCGGTTGCGAACTATCATACCAAAAAACAAAAGCAGCAGCACGCATTTTTTTCATTGAATTATTATGAAGAAAAAAAAAAAAACAACAGCAATGTTTTCCCTCCATTCTTTATTTATAATTAATGTCGAATTTTTGAATATGTATGCCGAAAGAGTCTTCTTTTTAAATTTTAATTTATATTCCATTAATTCATTTTCTTATACATATTCAAAAAAACTTCTTTATCAATTTAAGAAAATAAATAAATTAGAAAATACAAATAAAGTACAAAATGACTGAGCAAGTTTCTGGTTCGTTGTTAAAGTTGAAGCGCATCAGAAATGGAATCCAATGGGATTTGATACGTTAAAATAACAGTTTCTAAGGTTTACACAACAAGAAATCAATTAATACGGGAAAAAACTGGGAGCCTCGTTCTTTTATATTTGATTATTTGCTCGAATATGACTAAATTTACTAATTTAAGGTGTTCCCGAAGAATTCTAGAGCATGAGTTTTTTTTGAGCATGTCTCATATACATATCGGTCATTCTTCCAGTAACTGCACAAACACTTTGTTTTTTTTTTACGTTTTTGAAAATTTTTTGAAACGAAATATCTCAAAAACTTTAGGAGATAGGATAAAAAATTATTTATTCATGTTTGTTAAGAAAGACTATAAGTTTATGAAAAAAGTTAAAAAAATTTAAATAACTTTGTTTAAACACTAATTTTTTAATTAAAAAAAAGTTTTCAATATAACATATTTTTTTTGTATTAATTTTCTTATATGTTATTATCAATCAATCCTAAGAATGTATCTGCATTCAAATCGAAATTCCCACCATAACTTTGGAAAATATGAGTTTAGCGCGCATCAGCGTTATTGTATGAATTGTATGCTATTTTCAATTTTATGTTGAGAAAACATGGTGCGCGTCATCAGTAAAAAATTCGTAGTTTCCAAAGTTACTGTGGGATTTTCGATATGTAAGCATATGCATTCTTAGGATTGATTGATTAAAAAAATCAAAACAAAAAAAATATGTTATATTGAAAATTCTTTCTGAAAAATTTTTTTAATTAAAAAAATTAGTGTTTTAACTAATAATAACTTTACATTTTTGGCTGACAATTTGTGTAGAAAATTTCTTTCCTGAACTAACTTTAAAAATCTTAGTCCAAGTTCTTTCGATAAATTTTTTAATGGACTTTCGAACAGTCGTAATTGTTTTTCGAAAATTTTAAGATTTGACCTTTGGCAAAACAACAAAATGGCTCAATCCAGAAATAGTGTAAATAGTAATGTCAACACGGTGGGCTTTAGCCAAGTTTAAATGCGAAGTTGAGTTGCAACAAAAACTTAAATGGGGAATTATTTGGAATGTAATTTACAGTCGATATACATGAAAGAAAAAAAATTCGCCAGAGCAATTTTTTTTAAATTGCATATTTACTGTTTTTAAGTAATTATTGCATACCTATGAGTGGAATCTCAAAAACATCCGATTTTGCTGAAATTTTGACACGTCAAAGGACCGTAAAAGATAGCATCACATCTAAGTAAGCGGGGTGCTGAGTACTGAGGTCAAAGTTTGCAAAAAACGCTATTTTTACGAAAACAGCCGGATTCGATGTCTCATGCCTCTGAACTTGGTCAATCATTTGTCTGCGTGATATTTCATTTTAAAGGTTATAACAATTTGAACATATCAAAGCATAGTTTAAGTATTATAAGTGAAACCTGGATTTGGTGCACCATTTTAAAGGTTGTCATCTTTTACTAAGACCTTAAAATTATTTTTTGTATATGGGGAATTCCATGCCATATCACCGAGGTTTTGGCCCGACCCTTTTCGATTTCGCAAATTTTATATGTATTAGTGCGTATTAAAAGTAACAAATACACCAATTTCCAGTCTTGTATTCAAAATCGTTATTGAGTAATCGGTTTTTTAAATTTGTTTTTTAAGATTGAATTATCTATATCACCAAATTAAACAAAAAAATATCTGGTTTCTCACATACTTTTTTTATGTATTTTGGGTCTTAACTTCCAAAAATGCCAACTGCTTTTTTCTCTTAAGAATAGTTTTCGAGTTATTTCCCAAAAACTAGTTTTTTGCACTTTTTTCATTTATTTGGCTTTATTTCCATTCTTTTTTTTTTCGAACCAAATCAGTTCCACACCATTCAAAAGGTGTTATTTTTTCTTACTAACAGTTTGGAGTTAATGAGAATCGAATAAGATTTGATGGAGTTACAAGTGATCAAAATCCAAAAAAGCTCTTACGTATTTTAGCAAAAAACTTTTTAATTTGTTTTCGGATGTGAATTTCGATCTTAATCTATTAAAAAAGTGGTTTAGTGAACATAAATTATTAATCAGTGAGAAAACAAAATTCATGGTTTTCAATTTAAAAAATTCTGCAAAAAGTGGTGACTGGCCTTTATATTACCATTCTCCAAATTGTTTAAGGTTCTGTTTTGCAAACAAATGTAAGGATGCTATTACTTTCAAACACAATGAAAGTTGTAGCCACGGCTGTTTCGAAATTGAGTGTGTGATAATTTTAAATACTTGGGTCTAATTTTGGATAGTCAACTGAGTTGGAAAAACCACACTTCTTATCTAAAAAAAATATCTTAATACTGTAGTAAGGCAACTTTACAATCTTAGTTTATGCTGCCATAAGCCAATCTTAAAATTGGTTTATAACGGTTTGTTTAAATCTAAACTACAGTATGGTATTTCTTACTGGGGTGGTACCTATAGTAATAAAATAGAGCCAATACTTGTCGAACAAAAACATGCATTACGCATTTTATGTGGTGTTAATTGTAGGACCATCAGTTTGAACTTGTTCGCACATTAAAGGATTCTTTCCGTAAGACATTTGTATTGTTACAAAGTCTTGAAAATATTTTTTGATAATTCTGGTTTTTATTCTGTAAGATTTCAAGATAATTACAATTTACGAGTAAATTCAGGTAATTTCGTAACTATTCCAACAGTACATAAAACGCACTTTTCACGTTTTTACTACACAACTGCACCTCGTTTATTTAATCCTTATGATATTAGATGTGAAAGGGTAAGGACTTTATTTTTGAGAAATGTTCAACAATGGTTACTTTCGTTTAGCTACTCCTCTTTAGAAAATTTATTATGTCCGTTGGTCTAACTTGTATATTGTTTATCACTTTATCTTCTGTTTAATTTTTTATTGCTTTTATTTTCTGTTTACTTTATATTTCTATTTAATTTGAAATCTTAATTTTTGTTTTCTTGCTTACAAAAATTATGTTACTTATATATTATTCCCCATCAATAAATTTTTTTGCAATTTTGTCAAATTCATTCGTTGCATTCGTCAATTGTTACTTGAACAACAGAATGTAACTTACTATTTCATTTTAAAAATAAATATGTACATATTTTTAAGATTTATTTAACATGAATTTAATAAGATCTTTTATTTGAAATAAAGCTGAATTATGAAAAAAAAAAAAGACACAGTTTCTGAAACTTTGGTAGGTGATTATGTCACATCCCAGGATCTTATTTTTAATCGCAGACACATGATCAAACCTGCGTAGACCATAAACATATCTTACATCATGATTGAGAGCCATTTGTAATTTTTGCCTGGAATGAGAATCAAGTTTACTGTAGACTAGTTCCGCACAAGATATAATGGGGACAATGAGCTGAACAAGTTTACGTTTGGTTTTAACTGGTGTATAGTCAGCTGACATTCTTAGATTCCGTAAAATAAAATACATTTTTCGGACTATACTGTTTACGCGGTCTGTGCACGTCAACATTGAATTAATATGAATGCCAAGGTTACATGTTTTGCTAATAACTTTCATATTTGTTTCGCCTATACTTAAATTAGGTATGTCTTCAATATGGATTTCGTTCTTAGATGTAGGCAAATTAAACGATTTTTTAGCATTGACTTGAAGACAATTTGCTACTGCCCAATTGTTAATAGAATCAAGATCTTCATTGATCCTGCAACATAATGCTTTGAACACAATTAGAGCGGTGGCGGTAAAGCGGCGAAGAATATACGCTGTCAAAAATTATAATATACTTGATCATGTGAAATTGAACAGAATTGCGGCGTACGACTGGTGAGCTGCCGACGATTCGCCGTCGATTTAGAATTAATTCTATCTTTATGTCGGATCAGTGTTGCATTTCTTTGTCATTCTCTTTGCCAATAGGATTTTCTCAGCAAAATTTATTGTTTACAAATTTTGTTTTTGTCACTCTCTTTTCCCTATACGATTCCCTCACAAGAAATCAGACGTGAAAAGCAGTCGTCCGCCGCAATTGTGTTCATTCAAACGATTTTCGTCGCGTTTTTTTTTTGACAGCGTATATTCGTCGCCGCTTTACCGCCACCGCTCTAATTGTGTTCAAAGCATAAGTCCTCTAAAAGACCAGCCCGGCTAGATAAATACAATTGGACATCATCTGCGTAGGTAATTACATTTTGAGAAAACGTTATTCACAAAAATTGAAAAAAAGCATCGGTCCAATGAATGACCCTTGAGGAACACCTGAACTAAGTAATTTATATTTTGAATAATTATTACCCACCTTAACCCTTTGAAAACGATTTGACAAATAGCTTTTCACGAGCCGTACTGCAGCATCACTGAAACCGTATACACGTTTTAGTTTTTCGCAAAGTAAACAATGGTTCACAGTGTCGAAAGCTTTTGTAAAATCGAGCATACACAGCAAAGTTATATCTCCTTCATCATACGATGGCCTTATGCCATCCATTATTTTGACAATGGCACTTGCGCAACTGTGTCCTGCTCTAGGCCCGGACTGGACCGGTGAAAGAAATTTATTTTCAACGGACTAAGAATATGGTCAAGTATAAGTTTAACAAATTTGAGGGATATTCCATCCTCACCAATAGCATTTGACCTAATTTTAAAAATGCTCTTTCTAACACTATTCTCACTAACTGAAGTAAACTGAAAACTCTGATGAAATTGTGTTTCTGTGAATCCAATGCCATCACTTGTAGAGGGCGCAAAGACATGGAGAGAAAAAAGTCGTTTAGATGATCAGGATCAGCATTACATACAGTGGAGTTTTTCTCACCAATACCCAATTTTTTTAAATTTTTCCATAGAGTTTTTGAGGGAAGGACTGAACCTAGTTTAGTGGAACAATACCGTATCTTAGACTGTCTTAGAGCTATTTCTGGCCATTCTGAACCTCTCCCAGTTTTTAGACGTGGGAGAGGTTAACATTTTTCTCTTTTAATTAAAGCTTACCAACAAAATACTACATATTTTTGGAGCCCGAATTTTGAAATAAAAATATTGTTTCTTGGAAAAACCAAAAAAAAAAAAACATTTTTAAATATTTTTTGTTTCAAAAATTACAAGAGACCAAAAACTTTGTCATTTTGTCAAACATTTTTTTTTTGTTCAATAAAAGCTTATAAAAGCGGCAAAAAATCGTCAAAAAAAAGATTTTCGGACTTAAACAAAGAAATTGAAAGTTAGTGACTTTTAAAAATGAGCAAAAAATCTCTTTTTTCGGACTTTGATCACTTGTAACTCCATCAAATCTTATTTGATTCTCATGAAGTCCAAAGCGTTAGTAAAAAAAAAAAAACCCTTTTGAACGGTGTGCTTCGAATAAAAGGCTGGAAATTGGTGTGCTTGTTGCTTTTAATACGTACATATCAAAAAATGAGCAAAATCCAAGAGAGACGGGCCAAAACCTCGGTGATTTGGAATAGAATGTCTCATATACAAAAAAAAGTTTGTTAGACGCTGGCGATCAGCAAATAAAACATGAATATAATTTTTATTTTTCAGTTTGAACTGAAAAATGGATGTATTCGATCAAGCCCTCCCACCCCCCAACATTAATATATATGGGTAGTTCTTTGTCAAAAAGGCCACCCCCTCTGCCCATTTCAGTTTTGACAAAAAAAATGTTCAAGCATATGAAAAAATCAGAAATTTTCTCAATTTCTTGATGCCGTCTAGTCTTTTTCGAAAAAATAGCTTTCTAACCTCAAAAAAAAGTGTTTGAAAAGAAAGTGCTACTAAAAAATATACATAAATAGGGAATCTCTAAACGGTTGCACCACTTTTTCTCAGCCATAGCACAACGTAATCGCTCAATTTTTTTTTGTTGGAAAGGTTGTAAGGAGAAGGGGGGACATGTATACTTTGTTTTTCAATAGTAGGCGGTGCCACTCCCCTAAAAAGGAAAAACGTTTCCTTGGCTAAACTAATGGACCGATTTTGATGAAATTTTGTTTGAAGATAGATTGAATCCTAAGAAAGATTATCTGAAACTCTGATTTCTAAAAAGGGGCGTGGAATCGCCTCAAATGTGAAAAAACGCTATCACGGGTGCCACTGCACCGATTTTGATGAAATGAAATCTGTAACAGGCGTGGCACCGCCCACTAAAAAAAATATTTTAACTTAAGATCCAATCTATCTACATACCAAATTTCATCAAAATCGGTGCAGTGGCACCCGTGATAGCGTTTTTTTCACATTTGAGGCGATGCCACGCCCCTTTTTAGAAATCAGAGTTTCAGATAATCTTTCTTAGGATTCAATCTATCTTCAAACAAAATTTCATCAAAATCGGTCCATTACTTTAGCCAAGGAAAGTTTTTCCTTTTTAGGGGAGTGGCACCGCCTACTATTGAAAAACAAAGTATACATGTCCCCCCTTCTCCTTACAACCTTTCCAACAAAAAAAAATTGAGCGATTACGTTGTGCTATGGCTGAGAAAAAGTGGTGCAACCGTTTAGATATTCCCTATTTATGTATATTTTTTAGTAGCACTTTCTTTTCAAACACTTTTTTTGAGGTTAGAAAGCTATTTTTTCGAAAAAGACCAGACGGCATCAAGAAATTGAGAAAATTTCTGATTTTTTCATATGCTTGAACATTTTTTTTTTGTCAAAACTGAAATGGGCAGAGGGGGTGGCCTTTTTGACAAAGAACTACCCATATGTATATTATACTATTTATATAATAATATCCGCCTAAGAAAAAATACTGGTTGCAACAAATATCATAATTTGAAGCACGTTCAAGCAAAGAACATGATTATCATTTTTGACATTTTTACCTGAATTTTTCTGCCGAAAAAATACCAACATTGGAAATAACGGCATCGGTTGCGAACTATCATACCAAAAAACAAAAGCAGCAGCACGCATTTTTTTCATTGAATTATTATGAAGAAAAAAAAAAAACAACAGCAATGTTTTCCCTCCATTCTTTATTTATAATTAATGTCGAATTTTTGAATATGTATGCCGAAAGAGTCTTCTTTTTAAATTTTAATTTATATTCCATTAATTCATTTTCTTATACATATTCAAAAAAACTTCTTTATCAATTTAAGAAAATAAATAAATTAGAAAATACAAATAAAGTACAAAATGACTGAGCAAGTTTCTGGTTCGTTGTTAAAGTTGAAGCGCATCAGAAATGGAATCCAATGGGATTTGATACGTTAAAATAACAGTTTCTAAGGTTTACACAACAAGAAATCAATTAATACGGGAAAAAACTGGGAGCCTCGTTCTTTTATATTTGATTATTTGCTCGAATATGACTAAATTTACTAATTTAAGGTGTTCCCGAAGAATTCTAGAGCATGAGTTTTTTTTGAGCATGTCTCATATACATATCGGTCATTCTTCCAGTAACTGCACAAACACTTTGTTTTTTTTTACGTTTTTGAAAATTTTTTGAAACGAAATATCTCAAAAACTTTAGGAGATAGGATAAAAAATTATTTATTCATGTTTGTTAAGAAAGACTATAAGTTTATGAAAAAAGTTAAAAAAATTTAAATAGCTTTGTTTAAACACTAATTTTTTAATTAAAAAAAAGTTTTCAATATAACATATTTTTTTTGTATTAATTTTCTTATATGTTATTATCAATCAATCCTAAGAATGTATCTGCATTCAAATCGAAATTCCCACCATAACTTTGGAAAATATGAGTTTAGCGCGCATCAGCGTTATTGTATGAATTGTATGCTATTTTCAATTTTATGTTGAGAAAACATGGTGCGCGTCATCAGTAAAAAATTCGTAGTTTCCAAAGTTACTGTGGGATTTTCGATATGTAAGCATATGCATTCTTAGGATTGATTGATTAAAAAAATCAAAACAAAAAAAATATGTTATATTGAAAATTCTTTCTGAAAAATTTTTTTAATTAAAAAAATTAGTGTTTTAACTAATAATAACTTTACATTTTTGGTTGACAATTTGTGTAGAAAATTTCTTTCCTGAACTAACTTTAAAAATCTTAGTCCAAGTTCTTTCGATAAATTTTTTAATGGACTTTCGAACAGTCGTAATTGTTTTTCGAAAATTTTAAGATTTGACCTTTGGCAAAACAACAATAAAACATATGCAAACTCAATTGCAACAGATTATTGAGCATATGTATTTGGCACAAGAGTAGGAATCATGGAAAGTTAGAGAAATGGCTCAATCCAGAAATAGTGTAAATAGTAATGTCAACACGGTGGGCTTTAGCCAAGTTTAAATGCGAAGTTGAGTTGCAACAAAAACTTAAATGGGGAATTATTTGGAATGTAATTTACAGTCGATATACATGAAAGAAAAAAAATTCGCCAGAGCAATTTTTTTTAAATTGCATATTTACTGTTTTTAAGTAATTATTGCATACCTATGAGTGGAATCTCAAAAAGATCCGATTTTGCTGAAATTTTGACACGTCAAAGGACCGTAAAAGATAGCATCACATCTAAGTAAGCGGGGTGCTGAGTACTGAGGTCAAAGTTTGCAAAAAACGCTATTTTTACGAAAACAGCCGGATTCGATGTCTCATGCCTCTGAACTTGGTCAATCATTTGTCTGCGTGATATTTCATTTTAAAGGTTATAACAATTTGAACATATCAAAGCATAGTTTAAGTATTATAAGTGAAACCTGGATTTGGTGCACCATTTTAAAGGTTGTCATCTTTTACTAAGACCTTAAAATTATTTTTTGTATATGGGGAATTCCATGCCATATCACCGAGGTTTTGGCCCGACCCTTTTCGATTTCGCAAATTTTATATGTATTAGTGCGTATTAAAAGTAACAAATACACCAATTTCCAGTCTTGTATTCAAAATCGTTATTGAGTAATCGGTTTTTTAAATTTGTTTTTTAAGATTGAATTATCTATATCACCAAATTAAACAAAAAAATATCTGGTTTCTCACATACTTTTTTTATGTATTTTGGGTCTTAACTTCCAAAAATGCCAACTGCTTTTTTCTCTTAAGAATAGTTTTCGAGTTATTTCCCAAAAACTAGTTTTTTGCACTTTTTTCATTTATTTGGCTTTATTTCCATTCTTTTTTTTTTCGAACCAAATCAGTTCCACACCATTCAAAAGGTGTTATTTTTTCTTACTAACAGTTTGGAGTTAATGAGAATCGAATAAGATTTGATGGAGTTACAAGTGATCAAAATCCAAAAAAGCTCTTACGTATTTTAGCAAAAAACTTTTTAATTTGTTTTCGGATGTGAATTTCGATCTTAATCTATTAAAAAAGTGGTTTAGTGAACATAAATTATTAATCAGTGAGAAAACAAAATTCATGGTTTTCAATTTAAAAAATTCTGCAAAAAGTGGTGACTGGCCTTTATATTACCATTCTCCAAATTGTTTAAGGTTCTGTTTTGCAAACAAATGTAAGGATGCTATTACTTTCAAACACAATGAAAGTTGTAGCCACGGCTGTTTCGAAATTGAGTGTGTGATAATTTTAAATACTTGGGTCTAATTTTGGATAGTCAACTGAGTTGGAAAAACCACACTTCTTATCTAAAAAAAATATCTTAATACTGTAGTAAGGCAACTTTACAATCTTAGTTTATGCTGCCATAAGCCAATCTTAAAATTGGTTTATAACGGTTTGTTTAAATCTAAACTACAGTATGGTATTTCTTACTGGGGTGGTACCTATAGTAATAAAATAGAGCCAATACTTGTCGAACAAAAACATGCATTACGCATTTTATGTGGTGTTAATTGTAGGACCATCAGTTTGAACTTGTTCGCACATTAAAGGATTCTTTCCGTAAGACATTTGTATTGTTACAAAGTCTTGAAAATATTTTTTGATAATTCTGGTTTTTATTCTGTAAGATTTCAAGATAATTACAATTTACGAGTAAATTCAGGTAATTTCGTAACTATTCCAACAGTACATAAAACGCACTTTTCACGTTTTTACTACACAACTGCACCTCGTTTATTTAATCCTTATGATATTAGATGTGAAAGGGTAAGGACTTTATTTTTGAGAAATGTTCAACAATGGTTACTTTCGTTTAGCTACTCCTCTTTAGAAAATTTATTATGTCCGTTGGTCTAACTTGTATATTGTTTATCACTTTATCTTCTGTTTAATTTTTTATTGCTTTTATTTTCTGTTTACTTTATATTTCTATTTAATTTGAAATCTTAATTTTTGTTTTCTTGCTTACAAAAATTATGTTACTTATATATTATTCCCCATCAATAAATTTTTTTGCAATTTTGTCAAATTCATTCGTTGCATTCGTCAATTGTTACTTGAACAACAGAATGTAACTTACTATTTCATTTTAAAAATAAATATGTACATATTTTTAAGATTTATTTAACATGAATTTAATAAGATCTTTTATTTGAAATAAAGCTGAATTATGAAAAAAAAAAAGACACAGTTTCTGAAACTTTGGTAGGTGATTATGTCACATCCCAGGATCTTATTTTTAATCGCAGACACATGATCAAACCTGCGTAGACCATAAACATATCTTACATCATGATTGAGAGCCATTTGTAATTTTTGCCTGGAATGAGAATCAAGTTTACTGTAGACTAGTTCCGCACAAGATATAATGGGGACAATGAGCTGAACAAGTTTACGTTTGGTTTTAACTGGTGTATAGTCAGCTGACATTCTTAGATTCCGTAAAATAAAATACATTTTTCGGACTATACTGTTTACGCGGTCTGTGCACGTCAACATTGAATTAATATGAATGCCAAGGTTACATGTTTTGCTAATAACTTTCATATTTGTTTCGCCTATACTTAAATTAGGTATGTCTTCAATATGGATTTCGTTCTTAGATGTAGGCAAATTAAACGATTTTTTAGCATTGACTTGAAGACAATTTGCTACTGCCCAATTGTTAATAGAATCAAGATCTTCATTGATCCTGCAACATAATGCTTTGAACACAATTAGAGCGGTGGCGGTAAAGCGGCGAAGAATATACGCTGTCAAAAATTATAATATACTTGATCATGTGAAATTGAACAGAATTGCGGCGTACGACTGGTGAGCTGCCGACGATTCGCCGTCGATTTAGAATTAATTCTATCTTTATGTCGGATCAGTGTTGCATTTCTTTGTCATTCTCTTTGCCAATAGGATTTTCTCAGCAAAATTTATTGTTTACAAATTTTGTTTTTGTCACTCTCTTTTCCCTATACGATTCCCTCACAAGAAATCAGACGTGAAAAGCAGTCGTCCGCCGCAATTGTGTTCATTCAAACGATTTTCGTCGCGTTTTTTTTTTGACAGCGTATATTCGTCGCCGCTTTACCGCCACCGCTCTAATTGTGTTCAAAGCATAAGTCCTCTAAAAGACCAGCCCGGCTAGATAAATACAATTGGACATCATCTGCGTAGGTAATTACATTTTGAGAAAACGTTATTCACAAAAATTGAAAAAAAGCATCGGTCCAATGAATGACCCTTGAGGAACACCTGAACTAAGTAATTTATATTTTGAATAATTATTACCCACCTTAACCCTTTGAAAACGATTTGACAAATAGCTTTTCACGAGCCGTACTGCAGCATCACTGAAACCGTATACACGTTTTAGTTTTTCGCAAAGTAAACAATGGTTCACAGTGTCGAAAGCTTTTGTAAAATCGAGCATACACAGCAAAGTTATATCTCCTTCATCATACGATGGCCTTATGCCATCCATTATTTTGACAATGGCACTTGCGCAACTGTGTCCTGCTCTAGGCCCGGACTGGACCGGTGAAAGAAATTTATTTTCAACGGACTAAGAATATGGTCAAGTATAAGTTTAACAAATTTGAGGGATATTCCATCCTCACCAATAGCATTTGACCTAATTTTAAAAATGCTCTTTCTAACACTATTCTCACTAACTGAAGTAAACTGAAAACTCTGATGAAATTGTGTTTCTGTGAATCCAATGCCATCACTTGTAGAGGGCGCAAAGACATGGAGAGAAAAAAGTCGTTTAGATGATCAGGATCAGCATTACATACAGTGGAGTTTTTCTCACCAATACCCAATTTTTTTAAATTTTTCCATAGAGTTTTTGAGGGAAGGACTGAACCTAGTTTAGTGGAACAATACCGTATCTTAGACTGTCTTAGAGCTATTTCTGGCCATTCTGAACCTCTCCCAGTTTTTAGACGTGGGAGAGGTTAACATTTTTCTCTTTTAATTAAAGCTTACCAACAAAATACTACATATTTTTGGAGCCCGAATTTTGAAATAAAAATATTGTTTCTTGGAAAAACCAAAAAAAAAAAAACATTTTTAAATATTTTTTGTTTCAAAAATTACAAGAGACCAAAAACTTTGTCATTTTGTCAAACATTTTTTTTTTGTTCAATAAAAGCTTATAAAAGCGGCAAAAAATCGTCAAAAAAAAGATTTTCGGACTTAAACAAAGAAATTGAAAGTTAGTGACTTTTAAAAATGAGCAAAAAATCTCTTTTTTCGGACTTTGATCACTTGTAACTCCATCAAATCTTATTTGATTCTCATGAAGTCCAAAGCGTTAGTAAAAAAAAAAAAACCCTTTTGAACGGTGTGCTTCGAATAAAAGGCTGGAAATTGGTGTGCTTGTTGCTTTTAATACGTACATATCAAAAAATGAGCAAAATCCAAGAGAGACGGGCCAAAACCTCGGTGATTTGGAATAGAATGTCTCATATACAAAAAAAAGTTTGTTAGACGCTGGCGATCAGCAAATAAAACATGAATATAATTTTTATTTTTCAGTTTGAACTGAAAAATGGATGTATTCGATCAAGCCCTCCCACCCCCCAACATTAATATATATGGGTAGTTCTTTGTCAAAAAGGCCACCCCCTCTGCCCATTTCAGTTTTGACAAAAAAAATGTTCAAGCATATGAAAAAATCAGAAATTTTCTCAATTTCTTGATGCCGTCTAGTCTTTTTCGAAAAAATAGCTTTCTAACCTCAAAAAAAAGTGTTTGAAAAGAAAGTGCTACTAAAAAATATACATAAATAGGGAATCTCTAAACGGTTGCACCACTTTTTCTCAGCCATAGCACAACGTAATCGCTCAATTTTTTTTTGTTGGAAAGGTTGTAAGGAGAAGGGGGGACATGTATACTTTGTTTTTCAATAGTAGGCGGTGCCACTCCCCTAAAAAGGAAAAACGTTTCCTTGGCTAAACTAATGGACCGATTTTGATGAAATTTTGTTTGAAGATAGATTGAATCCTAAGAAAGATTATCTGAAACTCTGATTTCTAAAAAGGGGCGTGGAATCGCCTCAAATGTGAAAAAACGCTATCACGGGTGCCACTGCACCGATTTTGATGAAATGAAATCTGTAACAGGCGTGGCACCGCCCACTAAAAAAAATATTTTAACTTAAGATCCAATCTATCTACATACCAAATTTCATCAAAATCGGTGCAGTGGCACCCGTGATAGCGTTTTTTCACATTTGAGGCGATGCCACGCCCCTTTTTAGAAATCAGAGTTTCAGATAATCTTTCTTAGGATTCAATCTATCTTCAAACAAAATTTCATCAAAATCGGTCCATTACTTTAGCCAAGGAAAGTTTTTCCTTTTTAGGGGAGTGGCACCGCCTACTATTGAAAAACAAAGTATACATGTCCCCCCTTCTCCTTACAACCTTTCCAACAAAAAAAAATTGAGCGATTACGTTGTGCTATGGCTGAGAAAAAGTGGTGCAACCGTTTAGATATTCCCTATTTATGTATATTTTTTAGTAGCACTTTCTTTTCAAACACTTTTTTTGAGGTTAGAAAGCTATTTTTTCGAAAAAGACCAGACGGCATCAAGAAATTGAGAAAATTTCTGATTTTTTCATATGCTTGAACATTTTTTTTTTGTCAAAACTGAAATGGGCAGAGGGGGTGGCCTTTTTGACAAAGAACTACCCATATGTATATTATACTATTTATATAATAATATCCGCCTAAGAAAAAATACTGGTTGCAACAAATATCATAATTTGAAGCACGTTCAAGCAAAGAACATGATTATCATTTTTGACATTTTTACCTGAATTTTTCTGCCGAAAAAATACCAACATTGGAAATAACGGCATCGGTTGCGAACTATCATACCAAAAAACAAAAGCAGCAGCACGCATTTTTTTCATTGAATTATTATGAAGAAAAAAAAAAAACAACAGCAATGTTTTCCCTCCATTCTTTATTTATAATTAATGTCGAATTTTTGAATATGTATGCCGAAAGAGTCTTCTTTTTAAATTTTAATTTATATTCCATTAATTCATTTTCTTATACATATTCAAAAAAACTTCTTTATCAATTTAAGAAAATAAATAAATTAGAAAATACAAATAAAGTACAAAATGACTGAGCAAGTTTCTGGTTCGTTGTTAAAGTTGAAGCGCATCAGAAATGGAATCCAATGGGATTTGATACGTTAAAATAACAGTTTCTAAGGTTTACACAACAAGAAATCAATTAATACGGGAAAAAACTGGGAGCCTCGTTCTTTTATATTTGATTATTTGCTCGAATATGACTAAATTTACTAATTTAAGGTGTTCCCGAAGAATTCTAGAGCATGAGTTTTTTTTGAGCATGTCTCATATACATATCGGTCATTCTTCCAGTAACTGCACAAACACTTTGTTTTTTTTTACGTTTTTGAAAATTTTTTGAAACGAAATATCTCAAAAACTTTAGGAGATAGGATAAAAAATTATTTATTCATGTTTGTTAAGAAAGACTATAAGTTTATGAAAAAAGTTAAAAAAATTTAAATAGCTTTGTTTAAACACTAATTTTTTAATTAAAAAAAAGTTTTCAATATAACATATTTTTTTTGTATTAATTTTCTTATATGTTATTATCAATCAATCCTAAGAATGTATCTGCATTCAAATCGAAATTCCCACCATAACTTTGGAAAATATGAGTTTAGCGCGCATCAGCGTTATTGTATGAATTGTATGCTATTTTCAATTTTATGTTGAGAAAACATGGTGCGCGTCATCAGTAAAAAATTCGTAGTTTCCAAAGTTACTGTGGGATTTTCGATATGTAAGCATATGCATTCTTAGGATTGATTGATTAAAAAAATCAAAACAAAAAAAATATGTTATATTGAAAATTCTTTCTGAAAAATTTTTTTAATTAAAAAAATTAGTGTTTTAACTAATAATAACTTTACATTTTTGGTTGACAATTTGTGTAGAAAATTTCTTTCCTGAACTAACTTTAAAAATCTTAGTCCAAGTTCTTTCGATAAATTTTTTAATGGACTTTCGAACAGTCGTAATTGTTTTTCGAAAATTTTAAGATTTGACCTTTGGCAAAACAACAATAAAACATATGCAAACTCAATTGCAACAGATTATTGAGCATATGTATTTGGCACAAGAGTAGGAATCATGGAAAGTTAGAGAAATGGCTCAATCCAGAAATAGTGTAAATAGTAATGTCAACACGGTGGGCTTTAGCCAAGTTTAAATGCGAAGTTGAGTTGCAACAAAAACTTAAATGGGGAATTATTTGGAATGTAATTTACAGTCGATATACATGAAAGAAAAAAAATTCGCCAGAGCAATTTTTTTTAAATTGCATATTTACTGTTTTTAAGTAATTATTGCATACCTATGAGTGGAATCTCAAAAAGATCCGATTTTGCTGAAATTTTGACACGTCAAAGGACCGTAAAAGATAGCATCACATCTAAGTAAGCGGGGTGCTGAGTACTGAGGTCAAAGTTTGCAAAAAACGCTATTTTTACGAAAACAGCCGGATTCGATGTCTCATGCCTCTGAACTTGGTCAATCATTTGTCTGCGTGATATTTCATTTTAAAGGTTATAACAATTTGAACATATCAAAGCATAGTTTAAGTATTATAAGTGAAACCTGGATTTGGTGCACCATTTTAAAGGTTGTCATCTTTTACTAAGACCTTAAAATTATTTTTTGTATATGGGGAATTCCATGCCATATCACCGAGGTTTTGGCCCGACCCTTTTCGATTTCGCAAATTTTATATGTATTAGTGCGTATTAAAAGTAACAAATACACCAATTTCCAGTCTTGTATTCAAAATCGTTATTGAGTAATCGGTTTTTTAAATTTGTTTTTTAAGATTGAATTATCTATATCACCAAATTAAACAAAAAAATATCTGGTTTCTCACATACTTTTTTTATGTATTTTGGGTCTTAACTTCCAAAAATGCCAACTGCTTTTTTCTCTTAAGAATAGTTTTCGAGTTATTTCCCAAAAACTAGTTTTTTGCACTTTTTTCATTTATTTGGCTTTATTTCCATTCTTTTTTTTTTCGAACCAAATCAGTTCCACACCATTCAAAAGGTGTTATTTTTTCTTACTAACAGTTTGGAGTTAATGAGAATCGAATAAGATTTGATGGAGTTACAAGTGATCAAAATCCAAAAAAGTGATTTTTTGCTCATTTTTAAAAATCACTAAATTTCAATTGCTCCGTTTAAATCCAAAAACCTTTTTTTTATATTTTTGAGGTTAAGAATGAAAGTCCATTACTTTGGATTACTGCGAAACGTCGGCATACAATAAAAAGAAAATTAATTTTTAAAGCTCAAAAAAAAAGGTTTTTAATTAGTTTTTTCAGTCGGTATAAAAACCTTTTTTTAATCTTATAAATATTAAAAAGTGACCTTTATTAAGTTTACATACATATATAAAATTATACGGAAGGCCAGCCGCACGAAATAACGTCCTAAATATTTTTTAAAAAAATTGTTTTTTGTTTGACATTTAATAACATAAAAATTCGGTTAAACAGAAAATAAAATCATGGGAAATTTTTATGAACACATTAAATACAAATATAATAACAAAACATCTTCAATATTAAAAAATTTTCACAACAACAACGTAAAACTAGCTAAACAACACTCCAGATTAAAGTTTTTAAATAATTGCAACTCCTATGGAATAATACCATCTCATATAAGGGGTAAAACACGCGAAAACGCCAGCGAAAAAATTTTTTGGCTCCGATTTGGCTGAAATTTGGCATTATTGTAATATCAATGTCCAGCAATAGAACTGCGTTCAGGAATTTGCCCTAGTATTATTTGTTGTTGAGATACGTGGGTATGAAATTCACGATTTTTGTACTTTTTCAGAATAAGTGTTTTTTTTTCGAAAATTCATAACTTACAGCAAACTCTATCAATTAATAATTGGTATACCAACGATTTTAGGTTTTTACTTGTACTTTTTGAAAAAAAATACTGTTTTCAGGTTAACGGCTCAAACATTTTAATTAACTACTTGCCCTCATGTTATGGCATATCATTTTGAAGCTTGTGTATGAAGCTGTAATCTGAAGTTCACCGAAAAAATATTCATTTTTACGTCATTCAACGCAGAATAAATCAAAGTTTTTTTTGAAATAAAAAAAAAAAATTTTTAAATATGGGTTTTTAAAAAAAAATGCAAAAATATTTTTCAATTCACAAAATTTTTGAGAAAATTTTTTTTTTTTTTCAAAAACAGTATTTTTTTCGAAAAGTACAAGTAAAAACCTAAAAATGTAACAACAAAAAAATATTCAGAAATGCATTTTTCAAAAAAAATTCAAAAATTCATTTCAATTTTCAACATTTTGGCTCTTTAATTTTTTTTTAAATTAAAAAAAAAAACATAAATAATTTTTTCCCCATAAAAAATTTTAATTTTTAGCTGTAATCTGAAGTTCACCGAAAAAATATTCATTTTTACGTCATTCAACGCAGAACAAATCAAAGTTTTTTTGAAAATAAAAAAAAAATTTTTAAAAAATGGTTTTTTTAAAAAAAATTCAAAAATAATTTTAAATTCGCAAAATTTTTGCGAAAAAATTTTTTTTTTTCAGAAACAGTATTTTTTTCAAAAAGTACAACTGAAAACCTAAAATCGTAGGTATACCAATTATTAATTGATAGAGTTTGCTGTAAGCTATGAATTTTCGAAAAAAACACTTATTCTGAAAAAGTACAAAAATCGTGAATTTCATACCCACGTATCTCAACAACAAATAATACTAGGGCAAATTCCTGAACGCAGTTCTATTGCTGGACATCGATATTACAATAATGCCAAATTTCAGCCAAATCGGAGCCAAAAAATTTTTTCGCTGGCGTGTTCGCGTGTTTTACCCCATAAATATTCCTTTTTGAACGCGAATTAAATATTAAAATTCGATAATAAACTAAGAACCAAATTATCAAAAATCAATTAAAATTTTCAAACGAAAATTCTGCGTTTAGAAATACAACAAACAAACATAAATATCAGAAGAATAAATAAAGCAGAAGTCCACCAAAAAGATGTTATATGCAATACATTGGAAACTGCGGAATTTGAAAAATTTTTTGGAAAAACAACAAATAACATATTCACATACGAAATAAAACAACTATCTAACACTCTCTTACAAAATAGACACACTAAATCAAAAACAATTCATCAAGTTAGGTTTCACATACAACGAAAGTTGGTTAGAAAATAAAACGAACATAGAGTTTCCTAAAGCAAGCAAGTGGCTTTTGTCCCTCGGTAAAAAATTCGCCATACCAACAGACCCCAAAAAAATTCCCACCGCACACTTGATCGCCGAAGTAGAGGAATGCATAAAAACATTAAAAGATGAGAAGGAACGAGATCTCGCGCGCAGTAGATTCACACACAGACTCACAGGATATAAAAGAAGAGGAAGCACAAAAAACGAAAGAGCTGCCTACATACTGAAAGTTTACACTGATACACAAAAACGGATACAATAACGATATCGTAATCACCAACGCGGACAAGGGAAATAAAACAGTGATTTTCTACAAGACTGAATACATCTCAAAAATGCAAGAAATTATAGGGGATAAAAGCACCTACAAGACAATTAGAAGTGGTCCCAGGAATAAATTACAAAGAGAGAACAATAAAATAACGAACGAATTATACAATGATAATCAAATATGCAAAAAAACTTAAGCTAAAATTAAATTGCAATTCCGCAGCAGCACCTAGGCTTTACGGACTCCCAAAAATCCACAAGAAGGACACCCCACTTAGGCCAATTTCATCATTAATTCACGTTCCTTGCTACAAGTTATCAAATCATATAGGAGAAATCTTGAAGAACATAATATCAGAGGAATACAATGTTAAAAATGCAACCCAAGTTAAAGAAGAGCTTAAAGTTTTGAAGATAAAAGAGGACGAGGTGTTATTCTCATTCGACGCGGTATCATTGTTTACCAATATACCTATTTATCAAGCCATAAAAATTATTATGAAAAAATGGTCGGCAATAAGTCAACATACCGACATTAAGAAAAACAATTTTCTCAAAATATTAAACTTTCGTTTACCACTCTCTCCGTACATAGCAGATATAGTCTACTAGACGAAACAATACACAATTTAAAACAAAAAAACATAACAATAACAAAAATATTTAAGTATGTGGACGACATTTTAGCAGTTGTTACTAAAAACGACTGCAACACTATACTAGCTGAACTAAATTCGTACCACCAAAAATTACAGTTCACTGTATAGGCTATTGACAATGTATTTTAATTAGGAACTAATTCGTTAAAGGTATTTTATTGTCTTATATGTTCAATTAAACCCTAGAAATGATGATTGAGATACAGTGGTTTAAAGTTACCTACTTTTGTATGATTTTACCTTTATGCCATCAGGCTATTGACTATGTATGGATTTTAATAAAAAACTTATTAGTTGAAGGTATTTTATTGTCTCAGATGTTCAATTGTAACCTGAAAATGATAAATCTAAAAGTGCGATAAAATTTATGCTTGGACTTTTGAGAACAGTGCAAATTTGTCTAATATTATATTTTTTTCTATAACTCAAAAACTATGTAGTTTTATTATATACACAATATCAGACTTATTGTAGAACGTAAAATTTCCTATCGAAATGACATTTTTAAAAGTCAAAAAAACATATTTTTTCATCAAAATAAGATAAAAAAACCGAAAAATTTCAATTTTTGCGTTTAAATTTTTTCTGAATGAACTTTGGCATTTTTTTAGTGTACGAAAAAGAAAGTTGATATAGTTTCCGTTAAAATGATGACCCACAAAAGTATTTTGGATAAAAATTGGCTGAGATACAGTCGTTCAAAGTTGCCTACTTTTGTATGATTTCACCAACTTTTAACTATATACTGTGTTAGTTTTAATTTTTACACACTAAAGTAATGTTAAAATATTAGTAATATGTCATTGATAAA
This sequence comes from Tricholauxania praeusta, assembly GCA_949775025.1. NCBI lineage: Eukaryota > Metazoa > Arthropoda > Insecta > Diptera > Lauxaniidae > Tricholauxania > Tricholauxania praeusta. The sequence continues at coordinate 107,337,264 of OX459028.1, forward strand.
CTGAAAATTATTTTTTAGTCATAGCCTAATGGCATAAAGGTAAGAATTGGTAAAATCATACAAAAGTAGGTAACTTTGAACCACTGTATCTCAGTCAATCTTTATCTAAGATACTTTTAAAGGTCATTATTTTGACGGAAACTACGTCACCTTTTTTTTATGTAAACAAACTAATCCCCTAAATCCACTCTGAAAAAAATGATACTCAAAAATGAAAAAAAAGTTCAAAACATTGAAATTTTTCAGTTTTTTTTTAATAGTTTTTTAACTTATTTTGATGAAAAAATAAGTCGTTTGATTTTATAAAGTATCATTTCAATAGGAAATTTTATTCCCTACAATAAGTCACCGAATGTGTATAATCTAAAAATATACAGTTTTTGAGTTCGAATTAAAAATATAAAAAATGGGCAAATTTGCACCGATCTCAGAAGTCCAAACCTTAATTTAATCGCATTTTTGGCGACATCATTTTTAGGGTTTAGTTGAACATGTAAGACAATAAAATACCTTTAACGAATTAGTTCCTTATACCTGTTATTTATGACATAGTCAATAGCTTAGTAGAAGAAGAAATAAACAACACTCTGACTTATCTTGAAAAACAATAAGCTACATTCTGACTGGTACACAAAGCCCACTTCATCATTAAGAATACTGAATTATTTCTCGGATCAGCCCAACCATCATAAAATCAATACAGCCAAAAATTTAATCCATAAAATAATAATGATAAGTGGTAAACCTTTCTTAGAAAACAATTTTAAAAAAATACGGGATATACTAACAAATAACAACTATCCAATAAAACTAATAAATAAATTAATAAAAAACGCGAAACACAAAATCAAAGACAGTACAGTTAAAAACCAAAATCAAAATAAAAACATTAACCAAACAAAGAAACAAATCTACGAAAATATATGAGAATACCATACATAAAGAACTTCACAAAAAAAAAAAAAAACACATAAAAGAAATTATTTCCAATGACCAAATAACATTGCGCATAAATCAGTCTCCACACTGAACACAATTTTTACAAAAACAAAAACACCAATTAATAAAGAACAACAATCAAACATTGTCTATCAAATTAGTTGCAAAGGAAACGACAACCCGTGCAATAAAATATACATAGGAACAACAAAAAGGTCTTTAGGAACACGAACTAAAGAACACGAATCAAATGTAAAAACAAAAAAAGAGACAACAGCGCTGGCACAGCACATCAAATACACAGGTCACACAGCTGATTTTCAAAGCGCCAAAATCATAGACAGAGAAAACAACCAAAACATTAGAATAACTTTAGAAAGTCTACACATACAAAAAAACATAAAGAGAACGATGAACAAAAAGGAAGATGTCGACAACATAAGCTCCATTTACAAAATTTTGTTAACATAGTTTTTGTTCTGTTCCCAATTTTTAATGTTTACATGTTTGTTATGGTATTTTATCTCCTGTGTTTAATGTTTGTTAGTATTATCTCTTATGTTTAATGTTTATTAGTATTGTTTAAAGAGCTTTTGTATATTGGTGTCAACATAATATTTATGGATATTAAATGTTAGTTTTAAGGAAGACGCCCTGATGAAGCAGTCAAAAAAACTGCGAAACGTCGGCATATAATAAAAAGAAAATTCATTTTTAAAACTGAAAAAAAAAAATTTTTTAAACAGTTTTTTATATTTTTTCGGTCACTATAAGAAGCCTTTTTTTAATCTTACAGATATTTTTTTGTTTAATTTGGTGATATGGATAATTCAATCATAAAAAACAAACATAAAATTTTCAAAATTCGAAAAAAATGAAAAAAATTGTCTGCACATCTTGAACTACAGCTTGAAAGTGGCGTATTATAGAGTAGAATTTTGAGAACATTTTTAAGAAAAATCAAAGGTGTCGCACTTTTCGAAAATGTCGATTTTAATCTTTAAACGTTAATAACTGATTAATACTTCGAATAATTTTTTTTTTTCAGAAACTACATTCAAATACGAAAAAATGATACCACACTTTTTATTGATATCGATATGTATAACTAGTATATCGTTAATTGAAAATTTTTTGCCTTCAAATTTAAACTTAAACCGATTACTCAATAAAGGTTTTGAATACAAGACTGGAAATTGGTGTGCTTGTTGCTTTTAATACGCACAAAAACATATCAAAAAAATTGCGAAATCGAAGAGGGTCGGGCCAAAACCTCGGTGATTTGGCATGGAATGTCTCATATACTAAATGACATAACAAGAAAAAGTGATATCCACAACTTTAAAATTAGAGTTGTGGGCTTTTAGAAATAAAATTCTTAAATCGGACTAAAAACGGATATTTTCAGGCCAAAATATAGTTCTTCTTCAGGACTCCGACCACCTAGGTAGCTGAAATTCAGGCTGTGGTGATACATATTAAAGAAATCTGAACAAAATCGGATCGTTTTTAAATTTCATACATTCATTAAAAAACAGTAAATATGGAACAAAAAAAAAAGCTTTCTTCTGTTTTATCATATATCGACTCTGAACTACATCCCAAATAATCTTCAATTAAACATTTTGTTGTAACTCACACTTTTATTAAAAGTATTTAAATAAAGGCTGAACTGAAGAACTGAGCTGACCAAACTGAAATGAAGATATGCTTTCTTCATTTAAAAATTAAAATTCAACTCTCAAGCCGCCGAAGTTGGCACATTGACAACACTTATTATAAGGACACCATACTTTATAGTGACTGTAGTTGTAGCAATCAATAAATACAACGTTCCTGTTTGCACTTCCAACGTCTCATCATGTACTCTTACACATTACTGATTTTATGTTGACTTGAAAAATCCTAACTGAATGATTTTTGACTCAAAATGACCTTCTTCGAAGCTAATGTTTATCAAAGATATTAAAATCAGAGAAAGAAACTAATTTAAATTTTGTTGTTTACACACAAAAAGTATCCATAAAAAAATGTGTGCATTTCTGTTTTTTCAAGTTCGATGGAAATATTTTTGTCATAGGCTTTGTTGAGGAATTACATAGAACTCCTTTGATCAGATTTCGCCAAAATTGCAAATCTTCCACAAGGTCGTAAGCTTAAATTTTACATAAGGGTGCCAACCTTAACAACAGTAAAATTCATTGAGGGTATTCCTGAAAACGCGAAAAAGCCTCGAAAACTGCGTAAACTGCGAAAACTGAGCACATTTTCGAGCCTCGAAAATAATTTGTATGAAGACAAGTTTGCTCAATCCTCGAAAACTTTCGAGGCAAATTAGTTGAGCAAGTAGCCTCGAAAAGTCGGAAAATGAATGTGTTGCCATTTGTCGAAATGGCATAAGTAATAATAATACCGACAAACATGCCGTGTTTTTGTGGAACCAAAGTGGAGCGACACCATCATGAAAAAATACAATGTAGTCACTGTAAGGCATTTTTCCATTGTAGTTGTGTCAACATTAAGCAAACTGATATTGCATACATGGAAAACGATGGTACAGCATTCAAATTGGAGTCCCATTTAGTACTGACGAGAATCTCCTAGATACTTTCAGCAAGCTGTGTACTGCGATACGGGTTACCCCTCCCACAGTTATAAGCATACATCGCCTACGGTCCTTTAGCAACAGAACTGATGCACCAGTATTGATTAAACTTGCAACACCGGCAAGCAAGCACCTAATATTAAAATCAATAGCGTCATTTAGACGTGAAAATAACAATGTTCTTTGCTTGCATAATATTGGATTGTAATCAAATGTCCCCATATATGTAAATGAAAGCCTGACGAAAGCCAACCACAAAATTCTTAAGTCAGCTTTACAAATAAAAAAAAAAAAAAACAAATATGGGCTGTGTTTACTAGAAGTGGTCGTGTTTTTATCAAAAAGAACCGCGAGGACACTGAGCACTGCATAGATTCAGAGCAAAATCTGTCACAGATAGTTGGTCCCAATAATACTGTTAATAACGGTAATTCTTCTTTTCGCAACAGCAACCATGATAATATCATCAGCTGAGTTTATGCATTATTTTAATCTTTTTAATTTTTATTTTTTAAAAATACTTGTTCTTAAAATGTTTATTTAATTGTTATGTTTTTATTATTGCAACAAACACTGCTATCAACAAGATATTACTCAAACTATTGCACAAACTTATAAATATGACATTGAATTCATTGAGCGATGATTTAGTTCGTTCCAAAGACAATGCACATATTTTAATGCGCATTCTCTGTAAACAGAAGAGTGGCATAAATATATGCCATGTCAATGCACAAAGTCTAGTCAACAAAATTGATGAGTTTCGCTACATTTTTGAAGGTTCGGGAGTCGATGTGGTTTGTGTGTCAGAAACTTGGTTCCATGCAAGTATGCAGGATGCTTTATTAAAACTAAATGGATATAAAATTTTTCGTGCTGATAGGAGGAGCCACGGAGGTGGTGCAGCAATTTTCGTTCGTCATGGTTTAAGGTGCAAAATGCATTGTAAGTCTGCTACTGCTCAATACCTATTTTCTCGAAGCATGATGCCATATTTGTCACATTTGACTTTCAAGTCAGTTCTTCATCGTTACAGTGATTTCAAAAATATTAATTATGTTGCCCTGGAGCATGCTTTAGATATTATAGACTGGCGGTACATATACAGAACTGATTCAGTTGATGACCAAATCTGTTTTTTTCAAAGTACTTAGGTTAACTGAGCTATTTGATGGACGTGTTCCTCAGAAATCTAGGTATGTTAAGCATCAGCAACGACCTTGGTTCAATAACCATATCAAAGAACTTGTAATGCAACGTGATCGTGCATATACAGATGTAACAAATTGAAGCGGTACATAACGCCTGAGTTGTACACTGAATTTAAAATTATTCGATGGCGTGTTGTGAGAGAAATCAAATCAGCGAAATTTAACTACTACAGTCAAAAATTCGGTTCTGCTGTAAATAACAAGCAAAAGTGGAGGGAAATTCGCAATATTGGTGTAGGTAAGACCAAGTCGAGTAGTTCAGAAGTATCTAATGTAGACAACTTAAATAAACAATTTGTAGATATACCAATGCCACTTGTGACAACAAATACATACATTCACGCAACTAGCTCTATTTTGCAAGACATTCAGTTCAACTTTGCTTGCGTTGAGCAAACTGATGTTCTTGAAGCCTTGTTGGCTATTAAATCTAATGCTATGGGATTTGACAAGATACATCCAGTTTTCTTGAAAATCCTCTTACCAAAGATACTACCTTACATTACTCACATGTTTAATACAGCAATTACCTCTTCTACATTTCCTGCAAGTTGGAAAATTGTAAAAATAATTCCTGTACCCAAATCCAGTAATGAGTTTCGTCCAATTGCGATCTTATCTTTTGTCTCTAAAGCTTTTGAGGATCTTACACATACAGATTAGCAAATTTATTTTTAATAACAGCCTATTAACAAATCGACAATCTGGCTTTAGACCTAAACGTAGTTGCATTACGGCATTGCTCGATGTTATCGAATACATACGAACTGCCCTGGATGATAACGCAATCACTTTCTTGGTCCTTTTAGATCATTCGAAGGCTTTCGATACTGTTGATCACTCAATTTTACTGACAAAACTTGCTAAAATGTTCAATTTTACTAATACAGCTGTTAATCTCATAGACTCATATTTTTCCTCCAGGTATTAAGCAGTTTGTACAAGCAGTGTATCTTCTGATTTTCTCCCAATCTATAGAGGGGTCCCTCAAGGCTCTATTCTTGGTCCACTTTTATTTTCATTGTACATAAATAATCTTCCAGGCGTATTGAATACTTGTACAATCCATGTTTAAGTCCAAAAAAATCTAAACGTCTAGTGATATCAAAAAAAATTATAGATACAACTACTGTCCCTAGGTTAACCTTAACAAACTGCTACATTGATTATGAAGACAAAGTAAAAAATTTAGGTGTCACATTTAATCGAATTTTGACTTGGAATAATCACATTGGCATTGCTATCGGAAGGGTCTATGGGCATGCTACGCGTATTATGGACAACGCAATATTTTACTCCGCTGTATATCAGAATCCTCTTAGCTAAAACGTATCTTGTTCCCACTTTGCTTTACGGTTGCGAAATTTTTGCGAATTGCGATTTTTCTTGCAAACAGAAATTAAATGTTGTGTTTAATAACATCGCTAGGTACGTTTTCCACTTGCAGTGATCGCGTATCACAATATGCCAAGAAGCTGTACGGTATGACATTTGAAAATCTATTAAAATTTCGAACACTTGTTTTTCTGCACAAAATTATAACTACTATTGAGCCAACTTATCTATTTGAAAGATTAATTTTCTCGCGATCAGAACGGGTTAAATCGATAATCCCAATGCGCCATTCATGCCTTACATCTGAAAAGCAATTTTTTGTTTTTTCTGTGCGTCTTCGGAACGCACTTCCTTCGTATTTAAGAAACATTAATAATATTGTACAATTTAAGAACCAACTAACCCTGCACTTTTCATTGTTACAATAATAGTATTTAGATGTATAATTTTTAAAAAAAAAATAAAATTAAAAAATGTTATGTAATTTAATTTTTAGTAGTTAGGCATTTTTATTTTAATGTTTAATGTATCCTAAAAAATATTATGTACATGAAGCTGGTATGGTTATATAAGATTTTAATCTTGTTATTCTAGCTGATTTAAAATTTAATAAATGAAAATGAAAATAAATTGTTTGTAGTATTTTCTTCAATAAATTGAATCTTGTTTTCACTATTTTGCGGCATTTTAGGGATTTTATTTTATATGACAAAGAATTTGATGAAATATTTGATTATTTTCAACAAAACCAGCCATAACTGAAATAGTGGACGTTTTGACTAAAATACTGCAACACGACAGACTGATCGAACTGTCAAATTGCCATTGCTCAATTATTTACGCGTTTAAATTGATAGGGGTGTTCCCGAAAGCAAACTCGAAAACTTTCGAGTTTTCGCGTTTAGAGGAATACCCTTATTATTATTACGCTTTTTACAAGGCAAAAATATCGACATACTAATCTAGAAAATATAGATGGTAAATTGGATGCATTCTTTTTTTCGCCACATTAATGTGTTGAAAATAATTTCTTACCAAGTGGAACTAATTTCCTTTTCTTTGGATTGCAACTGTCATCATTATCCTCGTCATTAATAAAAACTCCAGTAGCTTCAATTTTTTTCTTTTTAGCGTTTGCACCTAAATTAAGACTTATAAAGGATGTAGAAATCGGTGGACTGTTTGCGATAACGTTTTGTGAATTTATTGTTTCAAAGCTTTGCAAAGGCGATTGTAAAACAGAATCAGATTCTTGATGGTTATTTACAAAATCCCGTGACTCTGACCCTTGCCTACTATATTGACTGTCAACGTTTGAAACTGAATCTGGACGTGATGCACAATCGTCATTCGATGTCGACTCAATCGATTCAGATTTTGAAACTTCATGCAGTTTTTCCTCGTTAATAAGCACATCTTGCAAAAAACGCCGTTTTTCAATGGTAGCTTTTTTTTCTTTAAGACGTTTCTGTTCACGTTCTTTTTTTTGTGTAGTTTCCAAGTTAACATTTATAAGAATTTGTGGCTTATAAAGTTTATCATGTTCTTTCTTAGCCTTTTCATATTCTTGAGTGGGATTTTCAAACTCCCCACTAAAAATTTTGTTTTTAAGCTCCTCCAATTCTTCTTGTTCCTTGTTTCTATCCTTAGCATCTGAATCGGCTTCGCGAACACGTTCAGCCAAACGTCGCTGCAATTCTCTGCCCCTAAAAAAAAAAAAAACAAGTTAGTATTGTAGTTGATCAATGTTCGTAAAATTTTCGATTTTCAAGACAAATTTTAATTTGCTACAAAGTTTTTAATTTGATTTAGTTAGGAAATTTTATATTTCTACTAGCTAATACCCGCGACTTTGTACGCGTAGTCTGTTTTTAATTAAGTTATAATCGAAGTTATTTCGGTCATTTATAAAAGTACCGGGCAATAAAATTTAATGCGCCATTACCTTATTTACATCCAAAAAGACGTTTACGCACCAGGTTATAATTATATGGTGCATATTAGTACGAAATATATCTACTATTATTAAACGAGCTAAAATTGTATGTTTATATATTTATATATTTACATATATATGGATGAACTTTATTTCGAAAACGGCTGCAGCGATTTTGATAAAACTTCGGGATTTCGTGCACATGTAAACAAAATTAAGATTGGACTAGGTTTTAAGTTTTTGAAGTTTTAACAGGGGCGTGGCACAGCCCTAAATTTAAATTTTTATTTCGTGATAACTCGCAAACCATTCAAGGTATTGCAACGAAATTTGGTAGACGGATGCAGATCATAAATATCTAAAATGCTATAAAAAGTGGGCGGAATCGGATAAGTGGGCGTGGCATATTTCAATAACTGAAAACTTTGATTCGATATTACTCGAAAACGGCACCGACGATTTTCATAAAAATTTTAAACGTAATATCGCTGAATGCAGTCATTATAACAAGCTATGCCACTATACTGGCAAAACTCGTTTAAAGGCGTAGCACAGCGCAAAATATTTATAAACGTTATAATAAGAGAACTAACAACGCAATCGTTATGAAATTTAACATGTTAAATATACTGGCTATTGGGTATCTTGTAACCAAATGTGGGCACAACGACACCTGTGGGCGTCGCACCTTCCATACAAGCGAAATCAGTCAAATGCTTCATTTATTGTTCTATGAGAGTAATATTTTTTAAATTTGGTATAGAGATGTCGGTTACTATAAGCTTTGAAACTAAATGGATTTCGATGGGATTGCATCAGTGGGCGTAGCACCTCCCCTAAATGCAAAAAATTTTATGTGTTATATTTAGTGTGCTATGGGAGTAATTTTTTTTAAATTTGGTTTAGAGACGTCGATTACCATGTGCTTTGAAACTAAATGGATTTCGACGGGATTGCATTTGTGGGCGTGGCACCTCCCATACAAGCAAAAAATGTTTAAGGCTATATCAAGTGTGCTCTTGCGAGTCAAATTTTTGAAATTTGGTGTAGAGGTGTCGGTTACTATAAGCTTTCTAATTATATGAATTTTGACGAGATTTCATTAGTGGGCGTGGCACCTCCCATACAAACTTATAATGATAAATGCCATATTTAGAGTACTATAGGAGTGATCCTAATAAAATTTGGTAGAGAGATGTCGGTTACTATAACCTTTTAAATTAAATGAATATTGATGGGATTACATCAGTGGGCGTGGTACCTCCCATACATATTTAGTTCGAGTTTTTCAACCTCTTTCAACTGCTTCATTATTTTTCAACCTCTTTCAACTTTTCTCAACATTTTCCAAATTTTTTCGACTTTTTCAACCTAATTCAACTTTTTTCGAGTTTTTCAATCTCTTTCAACTGTTTCAACATTTTTCAACTTCTTTCAACTTTTCTCAACATTTTCCATATTTTTTCGAATTTTTCAACCTTATTCAACTTTTTTCGAGTAATTCAACCTCTTTCAACTGTTTCAACATTTTTCAAACTCTTTCAACTTTTCTCAACATTTTCCATATTTTTTCGAATTTGTCAACCTTATTCAACTTTTTTCGAGTAATTCAACCTCTTTCAACTGTTTCAACATTTTTCAACCTCTTTCAAATTTTCTCAACATTTTCCAAATTTTTTCGATTTTTTCAACCTCATTCAACTTTTTTCGTCTTTTCAACCTCATTCAACTTTTTCCGAGACTTTCAACTTTTTTAGCACTTTAATATACTATCGAGTTTATCAAACTTTTTCACCTGCTTCAACCTCTCTCAATGTTTTTCAACATTTTTCATATATAATCAACTTCTTTCAAATTTTTTTTAACTTGTATTGTATTCAATATTTTTTAAATATTTTGGACTTCTCATTCAATTGCATTAATTTTTTTTGACTTTTTCAAGTCAAAACGAAAAACCGAACGATGGTTGGTCTCATGGTACTAAACCATTATAGTCTAAAAGCTAGCAGCTACTTTGAGGAACCTACTAGATACAAAGCTAAGATTTTGTGTATATGTACTTTATTTAGTAATTGACGCGGTTGCAAAGGTACACCCTGTTTCAAAATGCAAAATGTTGCTCAAAAAAACCTTCTCGCACAAGGCTGGCGTTCGAATATCTCTTAGTTTATTTATTTTTGAATATCGTGAAAAAAGTCTGGCATGTTTTTCGCGTTTGTAAGTATCTGCCAGACGAGCCTAAAGGGGATTGTTAAAGGGTAAATGATGGAACTCTAGGTCCGAAGAGGGTGGGATGAAGTGGAGGGGTGGGGCTCTAGGATGAGATAGTTAAAGTGTAATCTGAAGTTGGATGACATAACTAGTCTCTGAGATATAGCCATCGGAAGTCAAGAAATAACTTTTTAAAAAATCATTATACGTTGGGAACGCCTGAACGGACTTCCAAACTATTAATGTCATATGAAAGATAATTTGATAAGCTATAACATTTGCTCACACATTTTTTAAATATTGTACATACATTTTGAGACACAACAATTTTTCTGAAATTTGAAAAAAAAAATATGTTTCCGACCCTTAGCTTTAGTAACACGTTGAGAAAGTACAATTTGTCCCCTTTAAAATTATGTAACATTTGTGTGAATTTTTTCTCATACTAACCCTTTTTCTACCGGAAAATAAAAAAAAGTAGTTGAATACATTTTTTGAAAACGAAAACATATGTACATTAGGGTGGTTGAAATTTTTTTTTTGTTTTTTTTTATTGGGGGTGCTGTTGCTTAAAAAGTAAGTTTATGATATGAAGATAATTTTCACAAAAATTCAGTTCTTTATCTCAATTTTATAAGGTGGCGCCGAAGCCAGTGAGATTTACATGTAAATTGTATGAGAACATTAAATTTTTTGATTAAAGCTTCTTTTGATACATTAAAATAATTGGGAAATAATTTTTGAATAGTTATATTACTTAAGAATTATCTGCTTTACAAAAGACTCCAATTGCCAGAGTCAACCGATAAAAAGTTATATCCATTTAAGTTTCACTATATCCTACACTCAGGATAAATGTACTTTGCCATTCCGTTTGTAAAGCATGGAAGGATGCGTGGCAGGTATAGAAAAGTATATATGTATATTCTTGATCACCGTCACCTCCTGAATAGATTTAGATATGTCTGTCTCTCTGTCTATGGAAATCACGATTACGAGAAAACCAAGGGATATAACTGAATGAAATTCAGTACCTTATAAATAAAACATTTTAAACGCTATATTGCTAAAATTACGATTGTCAATATTTATTGTGCATAAATTATACTGGTTTAATGTTATTCCATATGGTCAAAATAATAAGTACACTACCTGATATCTTATTAGTTCTCAATTATTTTTTGTTTTACTGAAAATATATATGGAAATTCTTTTTTATTTTGATAATTTCAATATGGCAATGCCTTTAAAAGTGAAAAAGAAGAAGGGATTTATCCGAATTTTTCTATACGCGTATGTTTTCATTTAAAGGGCTTATTTCACTTGGACAAAATAATAAGTACATTAATCATTTCTTTAATTTTGCAACAATCTGATCGGCTTTTTCGTACAAGTTTGTTAATTTTATTTATGTTCATATTTAGTTATAGCAAAATAAAAAGAAAAAAATGATGATTCATAGATGGGAAGAATTCAACATTGTACTGCCGAGGAGAGGCAGATGGTTTCGACACTCAGAAATTACGGCCAAAGTCTTCGTACTTATGCCGAAGTTATGGATCAGTCAATTTTTTCGTCCAAAACGCTTTAAAAGTTAAAAAAGTGGTTGAAACCCGCGGAAGACTAAAAAATTCTTCAACAACGTTAGATAATCATATTGTCACTGTCGCAAAAAAGAACCAATTCGCATCTTCAAGAGCCATTTCAGCAGACATCGGCAATGTGATCTCGTTCCGAACGGTACGTCGATGATTAGAACGAACCAATTTAACTTGACGAATAGCGAGAAAAGTTTCTATGCTTCGAAAAAAAAAAAATTTGAAGATGCGTTTATCATTCGCAAAGAAACATTCAAATTGGTCCGGACCAGACGGCGAGAAGAAATAGCGTAATACTTTGTGGAGCGACAAGTCAAAAATAAATATGTTTGGAAATGGCTCCGCCCGAAATGTTCGACGCCCCAAGGGTAAAGAATTTCATGTACGCTTCACAAACAAGACTGTAAAGCATGGGGGTGGCCACATTATGGTCTGGGGTTATTTTTCATGGTACGGTGGCAGACCAATACATCGAATTTCCGATACCATGACCAGATTCCACTATAAAGACATTTTGGAAAGTACGATGTTGCCCTATGCTGAGGAAAGTATGCCGCGTATGGCTTTGCCAGACTTATAAGGCTATTGTAATCCGCTGAAACATCATGAAAAAATCAAAAAGTTTTTATTTTGAACCGCTCTAATGTATATATTCAGTCGCCTTTGTTTATTGGTCCAAAATTATGAATTCGAGCATGATATAATTTCTGAGTATAAAGAACTATTTGGGTCGATTATATAATATAATCAGCTCGTCGGGTCACAAAAATTTCTGTTTTGAGCAATTTTTCGCCTTATAGGTACAAAATTGGATTTTCTCCAAAAGGGGAGCTGATCCGATTTCAAGTGAAGTGGTTTCGGTTACTAATGATGCCAAGGAATAGTTTCCAGGTGGTTCCTGGTGTCGTAATTTTTGGCAAACCTGTTTTATCTTCCTGAGCACTGTGTGTAAGAAGTTAACTATAAATTTGTTTTTCTATTAACTTAAATAAGTAAACCTCGAGGAAAGAAGAAACCCCCATGGTGGTCAAATGAAATTCAGGTTCTTCGACGAAGAAGTAGGAATTTATTTAACAAAGCCAAAAAATCAGGTTTGGACAATGACTGGAATGATTATAAATCTATTCTCAAAATTTACAAGAGTTCGTTAAGAAAAACTAAACGTAACTCGTGGAGGAACTTCTGTGGAAACATTGAAGAGATTTCAGAAGCATCTAGGCTAAGGAAGATTTTACCTACCTCGCCCACTACTCTAGGTCTTTTAAAAAAGCCTGACGGCTCCTGGACAACATCTAGCGAAGAGACCTTAGACCTCTTACTAAATACTCACTTCCCTGGTAACTCATTGCATGAACCAGAGGAATTGAATGTTCAACCTCAGATGTCCTCAATTATTCTCGGGGACATTGTTTCGGAAACCAAAATTCGATGGGCGATAAATAGCTTCAAACCCTATAAATCACCAGGACTTGATGGTGTGACACCAATTGAGCTGCAACAATCTGCTCGCTTAATTATACCTTGGTTGACAGCTATTTTCAAGGGCTGTCTTAACCTTTCCTATATTCCTCTAGCCTGGAGGATGACTAAAGTCATTTTCATTCCAAAGGTTGGGAAGAGCTCTTACATAAATCCAAGGGATTTTAGACCAATAAGTCTTTCCTCTTTTCTTTTAAAAACTTTGGAAAGACTCATAGAAATTTATGTTCGCAGCAGTATCAAACCTGATCTGCTGTCTACTTCTCAACATGCTTACACGAAAGGCAGATCTATAGAAACCGCTCTTCACACACTAGTGAGCAGCATTGAAAAATCCTTTGCATGTAAGGAATTTGCCCTGGCGGCGTTCCTGGATATTGAAGGAGCTTTTAACAACGTTGACCCAGGTATTATTATCAATGAACTGCAGAAACTGGGTATCAACAGTTCCATAGTTGAGCTGATTAAAAAGCTACTGACAAACAGAGCCATCAAATCTTGGCATTTCCGAAGCTAATAGGTTTGTCCGCAGAGGAACGCCGCAGGGTGGAGTGCTATCTCCTCTACTGTGGAATCTGGCAATAAATAAGATGCTCATGTCACTGAAAAGGCTGGGCTGTAGTAAAGCTATTGCCTATGCCGACGATGTAGCATTAATTGCATGTGGTAAATTCCCAAACACACTGTGTGAAATTCTTCAGAATGCTTTAAACAGACTCGTCTCATGGGCAGATGAGGCTGATTTAGGCGTAAATCTGAACAAAACTGAACTAGTACTCTTTACTAGGAGTCACAAACTTCCAATTATAGTACCACCTTCGCTAAAGGACGTTAGACTTGTCTTAAAAAGTAGTGCAAGGTATCTTGGTCTGATATTGGATAGGAAATTAAGTTGGAAAATAAATGTTGTTGAGAGAGTTAGGAAAGCAACTGTAGCACTATACTCTTGTAAAAAAGCTGTGGGGAGAAGATGGGGGCTATCACCTCGTATTATTCATTGGCTCTACACAGCGGTAATTCGACCGATTCTGTTCTATGGCATTGTGTTGTGGTGGCCTGTCTTAGACAAGGTCACCTATTACAGACAATTGCAGAAGGTTCAAAGAGCTGCTTCCATGTGCATCAGTGGTGCACTGAGGACCACACCGACTGATGCCTTGGAGGTCCTCTTTCATCTCGTTCCCCTTGACCTGTTTGGTAAACGAATGGCAGCATGTACCGCCATTAGACTCAGGGAAACTGCTTGCTGGTCCGAGGGAAGTACAGGACACTCAACTATCCTTAATAGCTTGAATTCCGTACCCTCTAAATTGGACTACACTATTCCAGTAATCTCATTCAAGAGAGATTACGTAACCCATATCCCATCTAGGGATGACTGGAAGGGAGGAATCCCGGGGAGAAGGAACCATATTAATTTCTACACGGATGGCTCCAAGTTAAATAACCAAGTGGGTTATGGTATTTACTCTAAGGAACTGAAGATAAGTATTGCTGCGAGGTTACCAGACCATTGTAGTGTTTTTCAGGCAGAGGTTATAGCAATAGAAGAAGTAGCATCCTGGCTGAGAATAAATGTGGTATCCAAGAAGGGTATTAATATTTATTCAGACAGTCAAGCTGCTATTAAATCCTTAGAATCAGTCTTCCTAAACTCACTAGTGGCCCAACAATGCCGCTCGTCTCTAAATGAGATGGCTCAGCATTTTAACATTCACCTCATCTGGGTGCCTGGGCATAGGAACATTGATGGCAATTGCAAAGCTGATGAACTTGCTAGGCAGGGGACTACTGCACAAATTCCTCAAGACAAGGAAGGTGTTGGCATGCCACTTACTACCTGCAAGTTACTGCTTAAAGAAGACATGATAAAAAAGGCTAACATAAGATGGACCCAAGGGCTAACTTGCAATATAACAAGGCAAATCTGGCCGGAATGGAACGCTAAGCGATCTCTAGAACTGATATCCCGCACTAGACACAGTGTCTCGTCAGTTGTTGCAGTAATAACTGGCCACTGGCTTATCGGCAGACATGCGGAGAGATTAGGTATTCGGTCTTTTGACTACTGTAGAAGTTGTGGGGATGTGGAGGAGGAGGAAAACATTAAACATTTTCTTTGTTCCTGCCCTGCACTTGCTAGAAAACGCCACAAAACACTTGGCTCGTTTTTGTTTGATGACCTGGAGGACCTTAGACATGTTAGCATAGGTCAGTTATTTAGTTTCATAACGAAATCTGGATGGTTCAATGAGAGGGTATAGTCAAGTACCCTGTGGTATCACAATGGACCAAACTTGGTCTAAGTGAGTCGGTTTTTGTAACTGACTGCCACTCCTACCTAACCTAACCTATTAACTTAAATAAATTTTTGCCTACAAGCCATTGAACTAATTATGTGAGCGTGTACTTATTATTTTGACCATATGTGTATGTATTGAATTGCATAGACATGAATTTTTTGCTTATTAAATTATTGAATTAATTGAGTTTTCCAATGGTTCTTATGCTATTTCTATCATTAATTACACTAGATTACACTCAAAATGCTCCATTGATCTGAGGTTACTTTTCTTATGTTTTTTTGCCTGCTGAGTTCGAAAATGAAAATTTTTTGAAGAGATATTGTAGTTTTTTAATTTTTTCGTCCTCTTTTCACTTTAAAATTCATATCTTGAGCTAGAAATGTCCAATTTCCTTGTTCTTAGTGTCAAATTAAAGGTAATAAAATGACAATGTGTAATTATATCTTTAAGTAAAAAAGTGGTTCAAAAGATATCGATGAAAAATTAAATTTTACATTTGATTCTGTGGCCACGAAAAAATAGAAATAAAATAAAAAATAATAATTTTACTTCCTACACGTAGAGCTAATACTTTTACGCAAAAATTAAGATATTTCACAAGAAAATCGACTGTAAAATGACAACGTTATGAGCGATTGAATGAATAAGTCTAAGTGCCACATTTTCTGAACATATCAATTTTTTCGACAATCTGTTGAGTTTAATCCTTGCAATTCTCTTATATTGTTTGGTGTTTTCATATCATTAGAATAAGTTTGCTTAAAACCTCCAATAGCCTAGAAAATAAAAATGCACCGGAACAATGTCCAAAAAACCACATTTATATGAAGAGGTCGAAAAAATTAAAAAACTACAATATCTCGAAAACTGTACCATTCAAAAAATTTTCATTTTCGAACTCAGCAGGAAAAAGTACATAAGAAAAGTAACCTCAGATCAATGGAACATTTTCAGTGTAAACTAGTCTAGATAATAATAATAATGATAGAAATAGCATAAGGACCATTGGAAAACTCAATTAATTCAATAATTTAATAAACAAAAAATTCATGTCTATGCAATTCAGTACATACAGTACCGCTCAAATGCTTTGCAACTGAAATTACTTTTGAAGAAACATCAAATTATTTCAGTGAAACAATAACTTTGAATTTAATTTTATGTTGCTTTTATTAACTTCGCTGATTTTTTACAAAAAACAAAAATTTTATTCCGTTACACAATACTAAGCAAAAATACATAACCAGTCTAATATTTGGTTCCGTAACCGTTATTTCTGATGACTGCATGACTTCTTCTGGACATTGATTCATAAGTTTGTTTATTAATAAGGTAAAATAGCGTTCCAATCTTTTAGTATCCCAGCGAATAGGTCATTACCACTTTTGAACATTTCCTTACCGATTATGCGTTTTGCCACCATGAACATGTTCCCAATCGGGTTGAGATAGGGAGACTGCACCGACCATTACCTGATATCAACTCCTTTTTCCGCAAACCAAGCTTTTACAAGCCTTGAACTAAGATTTCTATCATTGTCATATTGGATTGTCCAAGGAAGTGGCATGCTCTAGTCAGCAAATAAAAGAATAACATTGCTTAAGATATTGTTGCAACCAGCTGTCGTCATCCCGCCTTCATTGCGCTTAATGGATCCAACTCTATCTTCCGAGAAACAACGCTACACTACCTCGTTCCGACCTCCGTGTTTAACTGTAGATGTTCAGTATTTCCCAATTATTTTACTGTATCAAAAGAAGCTTTAATCAAAAAATTAAATGTTCCCATACAATTTACATGTAAATCTAACTGGCTTCGGCGCCACCTTATAAAATTGAGACACAGAACTGAATTTTTGTGAAAATTATCTCCATATCATAAACTTACTTTTTGAGCAACAGCACCTCAAAAAAAAAAACAAAAAAAAAGAAATTTGAATCACCCTAATGTACATGTCGCTTAACTCCCAATTTTCTTCAAATTGAAGTATGTATGTTGTAAAATTCAACGTGCTGAACAAGAATACATACATATGTTGGGCGTCGAAATATATCCTTCATATATTTTTTTATTTTTTGAGCTTGAATATTACTTGAATATTCCATTTCATTACATTTAAAATCATTTTGGCAGAGCATCCGACGATATTTTGAATGTCGCTACATGTTATCCATCGTTTCATAGTGTTTTGATCGAATTTCGCTTCTATTTTTGTGCAGATTGGGTGATCTATTTTCTAACTTTTGCTACAAATATTATTTACTTTCCATTCGTTGCAAAAAAAAAAAAAAAATTAAAACAGAAAAGCAATTCTCCTGATCACAATTTTTTTTACCGAATCAATTGTACCACTGCTATTTTTGTGAACAGCCTTACACAAGTGCACGAAGACAAGTAACGCCAAAGGATAAGAAGAACCTTTTTTGCAGAATTTTTTTAATAAACCGTTATTCAGAAGAATAAAATGAGGGGAAAAAACAGGTTTAACAGGTTGAAAATATTTGCATTATGATTATAATTGATCGCGCAGTGCTACTTTGTGAACACAACTGTACTTAAATATGGCTTTAAGACTCTCTGCAAAAATTAATCTAAAATTAAGAGTTCGATGGCAATTTTTCGTTTTAAAGAGCGACGGGCGCTCATAAAAGAAGAAATAGATAGATATTTAAATACAAATATATTGAAAATTCCCCAATTAGATTAAAACTTTAAAAATTGTTTGGACTATAGGGCAATACTTAAAATAACGGTATCTTGAAGTAAAGTAAAGAAAACGTCAAAAATATTACAAGTTCGCTAAATTTTGCGCGCAAACTTTACAGTCTTGTAAATCCATTGTGAAAAAGTGAAAGTTTTTATTTTTTTAAAAAAAAATAATTTCAAAGTTTTCTTATTTGAAATAAAATAAAATCTAAGCAGAGTTATTGATAGCAACAAAATTTTGTATACACTGAAAAAACCTACTTTAACTGTGAGTATTACAAAAAAAAAACTTTTGTTGACAATAAAAAAAATTGTTTAGAGTTCTGACTATGATTACAGTTAAGCTTGATATATATACTAATAGAATCAACAAAAACAATTCTAGGCCTAGCTGCGGCACCCATACAACCATTTTCAAAGATAACCTCTGAAATTTCTCGCTTCCAAATATTTTAGTTATGGCTTGATACTGCAGTAAACAAACGATTAGAGAGGATGATATTGTTTTTATCCGGTATTGTTGCTGGTGGATCGCAAAGTACTGTGGATATTGATAAGGTTAAGCAATATGCCAAGAACTTGTTGTCGCAACTGAGTTCCCGGTGGGCGAATACTTGTCAGAAGAAAGATCGATTTATTTCATCAAATAAAGATTGGCTCGGAGGTAAAATCGAATTTTCTTTATTTTTGTGCACTACATCGAAAAAATTTTCTGGTGGGAGACCAAATAAAGAATTTGAAGAATGCACCGAAAGCACTAAAAATAAAAAAGTCTGAGAAGTTGCAAAAGAAGTGAACGAAAATCAAGGCATTGACAGCTGAAATAACTGGTATAAATTTGGAACTATTTGTTCGTTTCCGTACCTTGCTTCAATGCTTAAACTCTGGCCTTCCAATCAATGTGGATGCTTCCAAAAATACTGCAGGATACGCTGTACCTATATTGAGAGTTATATCCTTGGTACTATATGCCATCAACAGTACACAAAGTGCTTTACCATGAAAGCAGTGTAATAAAAACCTGCATTATACCTATTGGCCAAATTTCAGAGGAAGTACACGAAGCACGTAATAAGGATGACCGGCGTTGTAAAGAGCTTCTTACGCAAAAAATTTCAAGCATCGATACAAATACTGATTTGATCAATAGATTCTTGATAACATCGGATCCATTCATAGCAAGTTTGCGCAAAACGCCTAAAAAGAAGTATAGAGACCTAAGTCCGGACACGATAACATTGCTTCAAATGAAAAAACGATGACACCTCTGATTCAAGACTCATTTATCTTTGGAGTAAATTTTAGAAATTGCACTGTAAGCATTTTTAATATTTATCCTTTTCATAATTGTTTTGTTGATTAATTTTTTATGTATCAACTTCACAGACATGCTTATGATGAACCTAGTCATAAAGACTTTGTACCTACATATGTAATGGTCCTAAGTTTGAGAGCAGCATCCCTGAATTTAAGAACATATAAAAATTGTAAAGTACAGATTTTTTTTTTGAAATAAACGAAAAAAAAATCAAATAATCTTTGATGTACGAGTTCATATTTTTGGTTGTATAATATAATTTGTTATTCATTTCGTAATTATTTTACAAATTCGCATCCAAACCTCAGCTGAAATCATTACAGCTCCGAAAGCTTAAACTATTTACATATAAAAGAAACGCTGAAAAATTCACTTTCTAATATTCTACAATTATCTCAAAAGTTATATTTTTGTATCTTAAGCAAGCTAAAAGTTATGTAAAAATTTTAATTTCAAAAACATTTCAATGAAAAACCACATGATAAAATATTTATTTTCATTGCAAAATGTTCGTCAGACACTAAAAAATAATAATCTACTATAAACTCAAGCTTTACATACTTTTTTATTTGGGTCGTCCTTTAAAACACCAAGGCGAAAAAATCGGTATGGCAGCTATATCTTAAACCCAACCGATTTACACCATTTTTACGTTAATGCTGTAAAATATAAATAATAACATTTGTGGAAAATTTTATTGACCTAGCTGCTATAGTTTTTGAGATATTAGTTTAGTTCTGCTAGGTTGGCAAAATAACACACTGTGCGTGGGGGCAAAACGCCGATCGATGAGCGCAAAAGATAGTTTAAAATTACTTAAGACTTCATATAAGAGTAGCAACAAATTTAACTTTGCTCGCTGTGCAGGTAAAATCTTAATTAGAAGAACTGAAAAAGTACATACTTATAATATTTAAGATCATCACGCTCATCATCGTAATCTTCCACAAACTCTTTTAACCGCTTAGCTTCTTTTTCCCTTTCTTCCATCCTTACAATTTCTTTATTTCGTATCTAGAAGAAAAAATTTTAAAAATAATTTAATGACTTTACAAATATGTTTTAAATGAGTAGTGTCACGACACCCTTTAACTTTTTTTAAGGGTCGTTTTCACTACAGATGTAATCATGATAGATTTTGTATGATATTTTATGTCACTACTGGTTAAGATTTGACTGTGAAAATTTTTACACACTATGTATGAGTTAAGCCAAGTTGTAAGAAAATGTCAGCAACATAAATAGTAGGTATATGCCTCTTTAAAAGATATTCAGCTCAATTCTAAACATTCTCTAGGTATTCAGTTCACACGGATTTTAATTTTCTCGAGAAATAAATACTCCTATTCCGAATCTTCCGGGAAATACGTTTTCCTTAAAAAAAAAAAGGAGAAGAGGAATTCGAATTTTCGAAAAGTGTTTTGTAGCATTTTGACACTTGAGTGAAGTTTGTTTTAAAAAAAAATATTTGTTTGAATTTACAATCAGCACAATTCTACATAGCAATATAAAGGAAAAATTAATAGATTAGCATTTAGTATGGTGATGGAGGAGGCCGTTGTTGCAGAGCAGCAGCAAAAAGAGCAACCGAGGCTTATTAGGAGGAATAAGCGAGACTCAATGAATCCACTGGAGTTGCCGCAATCCTTGTAAATAAAAAAAACCTTTTAATCGATTTGTAGAAATTAGATTTTCTTTCTTACAGTTTTGAGAAATATTATAGATTCAATAAGGCAGTTTTTCAATATTTATTGGAAATCCTACTACACACACTCAGTTAGTGAAGAAGAGATTTGCAGTTGCTTCGCTTATGAAACTGAGCGCATATTTGCGGTTCTTTTCTGAAGGTGGGTACCAAACGGGAATAGGAAAGGATAGCGACGTTTCTGTTGCCCAATCGAGCTTCAGTAAAGTTCCATCAAAAGTGCTGAACATTTTTGAAATGTTACTATGTCCAAGGTGGATTAATGATTTTAGAACAACGGACAAGAGAAGAAAAATTGCGCTAACACTGTACGACAAGCATGGTATAACCGGTGTTGTGGAATGTGTTGATGGAACGCACGTTCGAATCATAGCTCCCTCTAAAAATAAGCATTTATACTACAATAGAAAAGGAAACTACAGTTTCATTGAAATTTCGTTTTGTTATATCATAAACTAATATATTTGCAGATGGTACTTGTCATGATTCTTTCATTAGGAACACCAGCGATTTACGAGGTTTGAAGAAAAATATTTACGAGGTGTCAGTAATTTTTAGTTATTAGGTAAATTTATATCGATATTTATGAGCTCTGATTCAATCTTAACTACTTTAAAACAGTCACCGCACAAGAAAGTGCGGTTATTTCCTAAGCCTCACCCCAATATTTAGCTGCATCGCAGAGAATCAGAGCTAACATCGGGGGCACTCTAACAATACCAGCGATGCAGCGACTCGTGGGATGTATGACCACCAAAGGTGTTGGCAGACTGAGCGGAATTGAAGATCGAATGACAACGGAGTCCTACATTGGAATTCTACGAAGGCATTTGCTTGGCACTGCAGAAAATTTGGAAGTGAATGCTTCGGATATTGTCTTTCAACAGGACAATGATCTAAAGCACACAGCAAGAATGACACGAAAATGGCTTGTGGGCATTGGAACTCTAACATTAAGTTGGCCACCACAATCCCTAGACCTCAATCTAATTGACCATCTATAGGGGATACTAAAAAAAATTAATATCAGGCGAACCTGGTACTTTACATGAATTGTGGCCTTAGGAGCAAGATGCATGGGATGCTATTGCTTCCGAAACTTGTAAAAACCTTGCAGATAGTATTCCAAGTAGAATAAAAGCAGTAATTGGTGCTCGAAGAGGCTACACAAAACATCAATATTAGTTTTTAAGTCTTATTTTGTCAAGTCACAAAATTGATCATATTGAATGTTTTTGATTTTGTTGTTATTTTTTAGAAAAAAAAAATTTATGAAATTTTGCCCTTGTTTCTTTTCGTTTATCTTCAACCAGTTTGAACAAAATAAGGATTAAGTAAACATATTAAGCTTCTTCGGAGATTTTATTAGTAGTTTACATACATAGCAAAAGCGTGATCCCTTTCGTGAATCACTGTATGTTTCGATTCTTAAAATCTTATTAATATACTTTTGGTTGATGCCTACGTCTGCACTCAAATTACAAACGCCATATTAACGCATACATAACGAAAAGTTAATTTTTAATTTCAAGCAAATATGATAAAATTTGAAGTTATCTATTTTTAGGATACCACACCATTGCGTTGAAAGTTTCAATCAGCTGTTCCAATCTGTTTACATACTAACGATGACGTCGTAACATGAATACTAGACATGGTCAAATAAATGGCATGTTCTAGAATACTTAAAGAACACTCGATTTTCGAAAAATTATTCATATTCGTGTATATCCTCATTTAAAAAATAGTCCTAGGTTGCTACCAGAGCAGCAAAATATTAATTTTTCGGAATTTGGCCAAAAAAATGAAGAAAATTTGATTTTTTTCTTATTTATACTTTTTTTTTAATTTTTTTCGATTTTCCTTGCGTACACATTAGGAAGTATCGAAAAAAAAGTACCGCTATTTTTTAAGCGTAACTGTGGTCTCTCCGCGAATAGAGCCTTGGTGTGTCTTGTGTAACAGCTCCTTTGTTGTTTTCACTGCATACAACTTAATACTATAATTTGAAATTGTCAATGCCACTACATGAATTTTCATTAAAAAAATGAGAAAAAAAAAATTTTCCATTTTTGGTCCAAAAATTAACGAAGTTAAATTATTTTTTTTTTTAAGTAATATATGCACTGTTAGTTAGAGTGCACGGTGGGCTTTCATCAACTTTTAATAAAAGTGTGCGTTACAACAAAAACTTAAATTGTAGATTGTTAAGGATGTAAGTAAGAGTCGATATATGCTAAAACAAATGAAATCCTTAGAGCTTTTTTTTTAATTTCATATTTACTGTTTTTTAATGATATGACATATGAGGCGCCCAGTTGCAAAACCGGCCAAGTCCAAAAAAATAAAACTTTTAGATATTCTCAAATATAAAAATCTAGACCATGCTTTATCTTTCTACAATAGTTTTAGATTAAAAAAAAATTTTTGACAGAATTATTACATTTTTTAAAGATATTTTGAAGCTTGGATTTGAAACCCGGCCAAGTCCATGAACTTGCTTTCAAAACCAGTCCAACGCCTTGGAACCGGCCAAGTCCAGTACATTGGTTTCAAAACAGGCCAAGTCCACTTTTTTGCCAACGCCTTGGAATCAAAACCGGCCAAGTCCAATTCATTGGTATCAAAACCGGCCAAGTCCAAAATTGTTTTCTCAAAAACATACGCAAATAAAACTTGAGAAGTCTGATCTGACGTGCTTTGAGTAAGAAATTTTATAAGCTATCATTATTATTATTATTATTTTTATTTATCCATTATTGTAATAAAACATTTGCATTTACTAACATTTATAAGAAATAAAGTATATAATAAACTTAAAAATATAAATTACAATAATAGAAACTACATTCTGTTGTCCAAATGACAAGTGTCGAATTTTGTAGCACTTACGACTATAAATACAAAATTCATGAGAATTATTTTAAAAAATATTGTGTGTGTGGGGCACAACCCATAATATAATATAATAATATAATAGCAAAAAGAATATTTTACATTTCAAAACTAAATAATTTATTTGATTTAAATAATTTAAATGGTTGGCAAAAACAACAAATATCAATTAACAATATATTAAGATGCTGATCAGCATAAAAAAAGGAAAAAATTTACTCCAGAATTGAAGTGAGACGATTTGCTTCCTGAAAACCGAAATTAAAAAGCCAAATTTTTATTTTATTTAAGAAATTAAAAAATGCTGGGATGTGTGACAGGGAGCAGAAGCTTAACACTGATTATTAATCCTTAGCCCATAAACTAAAGTATTTCTATTAACAAGATAACCGCATTTTATGAAAAAAATTTTTAATACCTTATTGTACGAAGGCCGCCCAGCCACAGCGTGCCTAAGCCAATCAAACACGTATTTTAAGCACCGTTGTATAGGATTTCAGTTGATTATTTACACGAAGTATCGGTTTTATACATGAAATAACAGGAGCTAAAATCTGGAAACAGATTTTTTAATAAACTTAATATAAAATTCAGTAAAAATTGCTTACACTTGTGCTTATTGCCTCTCTGAACAACTTAGTACTTTAATCTGGCTTACAATTTAAACTATTTTAATATACGCGGACTTTAATTTTAATTCAAACCGCGTGCAAGTTAATCATAAAGAGTAATGATATGAAATAGCCGGAAGACCGGCATTTTACAAAGTTAAGAAAAATGAGATTTTGACAGTTTGCTTTACGCAGTAAATATTTGCGCAGGGCTGCAATTCAATAACGCCCCAACATTCCCCTTCTCGTAAACTTCAGTCTTCGTCTTGGAGTTTACCCTTTTATGTCCAGTTTTGCCAACTTTACAATTGGCCGTGTCAAAATTCCCTTAGACGTTTTAATTACAGCGCTGCGTGACTGCCCATCTTTTGCAACACGAAGTTCCATAACAACTGCCTTTTTTCATAAGCTTCTCTTCATAGTGTCATCGATGACAATCACGACGTCTCCAATTTGTATGGGATCGGCTGGCTTGTGACACCATTTCGAACGCCTTGTCAAATCTGGTAAGCATTCACGAATCCATTGCTTTCGGAAGCGATCGGCTATTTGACAGGATATTCGAAAGCTCTTACCTAATTCGGTTTCGTTTGAATCCAGACGATCATGAATGCATAGCTCACTGGAGCCTCCACGCAGAAAGTGGTTAGGCGTAAGCACGTCAGCATCAGTATACTCTAAAGGCACGTATGTCAATGGTCTGGAGTTTAGTATATTTTCGATGTCAGCTAACGCAGCTCTTAACACATGCTCTTGAACATTAGTTTCGGGAAGTATATCGACTAGTATCGATTTTGTTGATCTTATCATTCTCTCCCATGCGCCTCCCATGTGAGGCGTGGCTGGTGGAATAAATGACCATTTTATTTCTGGATATTGTTGTTCCAGTACGTCTGAAGAAATTCTCGCAATTTCCGTTGCTAGCAACCGGCTAGCACCTCTGAAGTTAGTGCCGTGATCAGACAAAATTTGTCGTGGCACACCACGATGACTGACGAATTGTTTCAAAACAAGCAAAAATGTGTCCGTCGATAAAGACGGTGCAATTTCAATGTGTACTGCTCGAAATGTGAGGCAAGTGAACAGCACGCCCCACCGCTTTTCTCGTCGCCGTCCTACGACCGCCTCTAGTGGGCCAAAATAATCCACGCCAGTGTTAGTAAAGGCTGGCGCTTGTACAGCAAGTCTTTCGGGTGGTAATACGCCCATCTCCGGTGCTCTTGGCTCCGCTCTACGATTCCGGCAGATCTGGCAAACTTTTGTGACAGCTCTAGCTAACGCTCGTAAACCTGATACGTAATAACGTTGACGTATCTCATTAACAACGATTTCATTATGATGATGATGATACTTTCTATGATAATAGTCAACATTAAGTGCGTCACGTGATGATGTCGTGGTAGTATGACAGGTCTTTTGACGCAAACCGCAACTCCTTCGATTGCATCGATGCGTCCCTTTATCCTCAATACGCCGACTTCGTCTAAGTAAGGTGAGCATTTATAAATTGAACTTTTGCTGCTTATTTCCTCACCATTTAGTGAAGACCTTATTTCAGTACCATACGCATTGCTTTGGCACACCCGATAAATGACGCTCTCTACATTTTTGAGTGTATCATAATTTAGCACTGTTTCCGCGAATGCTCGCTTCGCAATCAGCTTCAAAAAACGCATCACCAACTTCATGGCGCCACGAAGCTTTTCCCATTTGCTAAAACGTACTGGGTCGGGAACGATTGCGTCCAGGTGCAAAGTAGAAACGGTAACTAAGTCCACGTGATGAATTCTTTCCGATTCTGCAAAACCCTGCAACTCTGTTACGGGCCAAGTCGCCTCAGGTCCACTTAAAAATGACGGACCCACAAACCATCGTGCATTCATGTCAAAATTTGTTTGTTTTCTGCATTTTGTACCCTCATCGGCAACATTTTCTGCGGATGGCACCCACCGCCATTCGTTCACGTCGGACTGCTCCAAAATTTCGCCAACACGCAGAGCTACAAATTGATGAAATTTTCGCGCATCAGAGTTAATCCAGTACAAGACATTTTTTGAATCTGTCCAAAATAGACGCCGCTTAATTTTCAAAGTCATTTCGCTTTCGATAAACTTTGCTAGACGTAACCCAAGAAGAGCGCCCATGAGCTCCAAGCGGGGAATAGAAATTGGCTTTATTGGTGCCACTCGAGTCTTCGACGCCACTAAACTGCATCTTATTTCACCGTTCCGTTGAGCTCTCAAATACACAGCTGCCGCGTAAGCGTTGATGCCTGCATCCGTAAATATGTGTAACTGCAAATCTTCGCTGTGGCTGGCCCATGGATAACATCTCGGCACATGAATATTTTTTATAAGGGGCAACGTATGAACCCAGTTCCACCACTGAACTCTTTCCTCTTCCTTGATAGGTTCGTCCCATGCGACTCCTGAACGCCATATGTTCTGCAATATAATTTTTGCTTGAACCACATAGAACCCCAGTAGACCAAGAGGGTCGAAAATAGTCATAGCCACTCTCAAAATGTTACGCTTTGTTGGCTGCGAAGTCTCATCGAAAATTGATGCGTCAAATTTCTCGATGAACGTAAGTTCATCAGACCAGGGCAGCCACCACATGCCCAGAACCTTTTCGCAAGTTGATTCAGGTTCCTCAATACACTTTTTTTGTTGATCATTCGAGCCAGTAAGTGTAAACACGACATGTGGAGAATTTGATATCCAACCCCGCATTTCAAAGCCGCCATCCTGGTGGATATCTCGAACACGTACCGCTAATGAAGCCATCTCCTTTTCATCATCGACGCTTTGAAGCCAATCGTCGACGAACGTATTCTGCAGAATAGCGTCTACAGCGTCTGAAACCTTTTCAACAAACCTGGAAGCATTTTCATTTTTGATGTAATTTGCCAAAGCTGGAGAACAAGATGCGCCAAATGTCATTACTTGCATGACATAAACATCTGGTTCAATTGTGTTGTCACCATATCGCCACAAAAATTGTTGAGCCATCTGGTCATCGGGCATCACTCGAATCTGATGAAACATTTGGCGTATGTCCCCGCAGATTGCAATCTCTCTTTCTCTGAACCGTATGAGCACTCCCACCAAGTTTGTGAGTAAGTCAGGTCCTTTAAGAAGAGCCGAATTCAATGCAATACCCTGTACTTTGGCTGCAGCATCCCAAACAAGACGCGTTTTGTTTTTGTTTTTATTTATTACAGCAAACATCGGTATGAACCATGCCTTTCCCGTTCTGGATATTTGATGTTTTTCCAACTTACGCACATAACCTTGCTCTTCGTACGCCCGTATTTGACTGTTCATAAATATTTTCAAATTTTCGTCTCGTGTCATTTTAGTTTCAAGGCACCTTAGACGATGCATTGCCATTGAAAACGAATCTGGCAAGTCGACTTGATCGCATCACCACAATAGTCCAGTTTCCCACTTCTTTTCCTTTGGTAGGTATCGAACAGTTTGTTTCATTATGGCATGCGCACGCTCATTATCTTTTAACTGTAACTTTCCGCTTGTTGTAGAAACACCAACAGCATCCAGTGAAAAATTTGCTTTAACTATTTCGTCAATATTTTTATCATCTACGCATGTGCACACGTGCATAACCCTATTATGCATTAGAGTACCTCTCTTACCACTACCATATACCGCCCAGCCTAATCTGGATTTCGTTGCAATCAAATTGTCGCCTCCGACCTCTTTTACCACCAGTGGTACGCCCAACTTTGCGTTGTCAATGCCGATAATAATAGAGGCACATGCATTTTGATATTCTCGTATAGGTAAATTTTTTAGATTTCGGTGCCTTTTTAATTCTGACTTAGCAAATGATTGTACAGGTAAATCCAAACTCGATATCGTACGTACTTCTCGTAGATTATATCGGTGTGCGTGTGCATCCAGTGCCGATATGTCAAGCGTGACGCGTTTTGATTCTGGTTCATTGTGGGTGATATCCCCAGTCCACCGTAAGCACAGCTCACCCATTGGTCCATCAAGACCTAGCTCGTTGGCCATTCGACTCTCGATAAGTGTGCACGCTGAACCCTCGCCAATTAATGCAAACGCCTGAATAGATTTTTCTGGGCCGTATAGGATTACTGGTATATAACGAAATAACACCTTATCCTGTTTGTTCTGCTGTGACTCAGCATGTAGAACAGTAGCCATTTTCGGTTCATGTTTCTTAAATTTATCGGCATTACGACCGTGAGTTACGCCACCCGTTGACCCATGCAAAATTTCATTATGAATTTTTTCACAACCTTCGATGCCGCACTTACTTTTATTAGAACAGTGCTTGACATAGTGTTTTCGTAAACACCGCACGCAAAGTTTTGCTTCACGCACAAAACGCCATCGTTCCTGTATAGCAAGTGCTCGAAACTCTTCACAGTCTAGCAAGAAATGAGCGCCATCACATTTACGACATTGTGACACCGCAACGGTAGCAACATCTGATTTGCTGTTGTTGTTGTTATTTTTGTCAACGTTGTGTATCATCACATGAGATTTTGTGGACCTACCCACACGCCGTTCTTCAGGTCTCAATTCCGTAGCTGCCTCACTAAATGGCACTACCCTGCTTGCACATGTAGCGAGCTTAAACAGCCAATCATCAAATACTGTGATATCTGATGTCACCATTGTCGAACTAAAGCGTGCCCAGTCGAGTTTCAAATCGCAAGGTAATTTGCCTATTAAATGGTGAAGAAGCATCGGATCATTTAAAAAATTCACGAGCCCTAGTGCCTGCATAGTGGCCCTATAATTTTGCACTGCCAATGCAAATTGAACTAACGTTTCTAGTTTGTGTGATTTCACAGCTGGCTCATCCCGCAGTTTACGCTGCATTATCTGATGTATCATTTCGGGTCTGCCGTATAGCATACGCAAAGTTTCGATTGCCTGAAAAATGGTCTCCGGTACCATCAATTTCCCACGCACGGCTTCCAACGCTGCCCCTTTCAGGCATTTCTGCAAGCGTATTAAATTTTCTTGATCGGAAAACCCGCATCGCTCCGTTGACTGTTCATAGCTTGCGATGAACATCGGCCATTCTTCTGGTTTGCCAGAAAATAAGGGCAAATCTTTGCTTATCACTTGGCGCGTTGCTATTTGCTCCGAAGTGAGTGACAAATCCGACCTTTCTCTCAGTATTGTTGGCTGAGTGCTATTTGCCAAATGCGCCCACTGATGACCCCCTACATACGTTGGTGGATTTAATTGAAAACTTACCGCTGGTTGTGTTATAGCAGCACCGGTGAATGCATTGCATATATGTCCCATCGAAGCTGTCTGCCCATAGACGCTGCCAACGCCAGTTGGGATATATGCCTGCGCATGTGTATTAGTGCGCATATTCATCGCACCATTTTGCGACCAGTTGACATAATTGCCGTTGAGTGCCGCTGAATTTGTAGAGAATCCGTTACGCTGTGTTGACACTATTTGTGACGTCATCATTGGCAAAGTATTTGTAAAAGATGTAACTACGCCATGACTATGAATTGGTGACAACCAAGGCTGCGACGGTGCCTGCCTCATAGTAGCAGTCGCGTTTTCGTTGAACGCCAATTCGTTATCAGCAGCTATCTGCGTGCTGGCCCCGGCTGTATCAAATGTGACTGTGTGCGCAACAGCACCTTGAGAAACCTCCATTTGTGATGTTCCAGCAGGGCTTTGTAAGTCCATGCCTGAAGCGCCTACAGAATCGCCATTTGTTGTTGCCGTTAATATAGAATTTAATTCTTTTGTTGAAGAATTGTCTTTTCTATCCATCGTTGTCAATTTCTACTTTTTTTGACGTTTGTTTTTAGATAACCCAGCAGACAATTGTATTACGATTGCAGTGCTTGCAAAACCTTAACAACTGCCAAAATCTATATAAACTCAATGCTTACCAAACCAAAACACCTGCAAAAACAAATTTAAAGTTTAAAGACTATCGTGATGTCCTAATTATTGTGCATCGGTATTGCAGAGCAATCGCACAATTATTCGATATGACAGCAGCGATGACCTCGTATGCCAGAAAGTTGACTTTTGAAGGTTAAGTCCGACCAATTCGTTGTGAAGTTAACTGCACACTGCTTTAATGACAAATTCCTCAAGCCTCCGAATTCGACAGCAGGTTACAAACAGTATTTGCTTAGTGAAATACTGTATCCACGAACAGTTAATGACCACTTGGCGGATGATGACTTCAAAATTGTCCAGTTGTTCAATCGAATCAGAATGCAAAGTATTTGGGGTTAACTTTGCGCGCAACCAAAAAAAGTATTTTAGAATGTACGAAGGCCGCCCAGCCACAGCGTGCCTAAGCCAATCAAACACGTATTTTAAGCACCGTTGTATAGGATTTCAGTTGATTATTTACACGAAGTATCGGTTTTATACATGAAATAACAGGAGCTAAAATCTGGAAACAGATTTTTTAATAAACTTAATATAAAATTCAGTAAAAATTGCTTACACTTGTGCTTATTGCCTCTCTGAACAACTTAGTACTTTAATCTGGCTTACAATTTAAACTATTTTAATATACGCGGACTTTAATTTTAATTCAAACCGCGTGCAAGTTAATCATAAAGAGTAATGAAATGAAATAGCCGGAAGACCGGCATTTTACAAAGTTAAGAAAAATGAGATTTTGACAGTTTGCTTTACGCAGTAAATATTTGCGCAGGACTGCAATTTAATAACGCCCCAACAACCTTATAATAGTATAAGTGTTTCAATGGAAGTATTTGAAGGCTCTTAAATAAAGGGAAACTATGCACTAACCGACCTTGCTTACAAATCATTCTAATAACATGTTTTTGTGAGTTAAGTAAGGGATTCAATTTATAAATATGCGTACCGCCCCAAGAAAATAGAGTTGCCTAGTTGCAGCCAAACAATATTTCTTTAACATAGCTGTGTGATCGTGTCAACTCATTTTCCAATCAATAAGCAAGCCTAGGTATCTGAAAGACTTAACCGATTCAATTTCAAAACATTTTGCTGAACAAACACGATTTTCGTAAAAAGTTTGTACTTCACAAGAAGAACAACAGGGATCATTATCAATCAAATATTTCTGACAACTTGAACAGTGAAAAATCAAATTACTAAATTGGCGTACTAAAATCCATTAGTTTAGTCTTATCACTTAATATAAGTTTATTTATTGCAAACCAGTGCCTAAGTAAACTCAAATCATGATTAATATTAGCCGTTAAGTTTAGGGCTGACTCACTAGTAAAAGTAAATGCCATGTCATCGGCAAAAGCAATAACTTTGCTTTTAAAAGTTAGCGAAAAAATTGAATTTATAAATATCAAAAATAAAACAGGTCCAAGAATTGAACCTTGTGTTCAAGTAAGAAAAACTACTGAAATAACTACCAATTTTTACTCGTTGTTTTCTATTAAAATGATAAGACTTAAACCAGTTAAAAATAGCACCTTTAAAGCCACAATTAAACAGTTTTTTCAGAAGAATTTCGTGGTCAACAGTATCAAACGCTTTCGTTATATCAACGAACAAAGCGGCAGAATTTTGTTTTTTATTTAGTCTGGAGTAAATTTTGTTGCAGAATTTTAAGAAGGCATCCTCAGTAGACCTTCCCTCACGGAAGCCGAATCGACTATCATCAAAAAATGTTTACTTGTTTAAATAGTTAACCATTCTATTTTTTATAGCTTTTTCGAAAACTTTAGAAAACACCGGTAAAATTGAAATAGGCCTATAGTTGTTGAGATGAGTTTTATCACCTTTTTTAAACAAAGGGATAACCTCAGCTCATGTGGGAAATACTTTTTAATTTTTCAATTAACATAGATGAAGATAAACGTATGAAAAATGGACTTGGCCGGTTTTGAAACCGGGCACCTCATTTGTATAAAATACCTACGAAATTTAAAAAACATCCGATTTTGTTCAAATTTTGATACGTCAAAGAACCTGAATAGATGGCACCACAGCTCAAATTTCAGTCCTCTAGGTGATCGGGATCATGAGAAATAGTCATATTTTTGGCCTGGAAATAGCCGTTTTTAGCCCGTTTCAAAAATTTTAGTTCTAAAAGTCGACAAATTTAAATTTAAAGTTATGGTAATTTTTTTATTACTATGTCATCTTATATGCTTTTAAAAAAATTTAAGCTTCTAGACCTTAAGACCTTTTTTTGCGACTCGATTAAGTGAAATTACAGTTTTAAAAATGGTGTCCTAAATCGTAGTTTTTTCATAATACTAAAGACCGATCTTATTACGTTTGTCTATCTATTCGCTTTAAAATGAGATACCATATAGTAAAAATGGTTTACCAGGCCCAGAGATATCAAACATTGAATTAGGCTATTTTCGCAAAAATTTGGTTTTTTCGAAATTTGACCTAACAGTACTCAAGACTCCGAATATCTAGGGAGCTGAAATTTTGACCGTGAGACTATCTTTTTAGGTTCTTTAACGTGTCAAAGTCTGAGCACAATCGGATGTTTTTTAAATTTCATACGTACGTTATACTCATATTCTACTAGATAATATTACTAAAAAAACAGTAAATATGGAATTAAAAAAAAAGCTCTAAGGATTTTTTTTCCTTTTGATGCATTTCTACTTTGATTAACATCCCAAACAATTCCACATTCAAGTTTTTTTTGTAACTCAACTTGTCGTTTAAAGTTGGTTGAAGCCCATAGTGAGTGACTAATTTTTGAAGCAAAATATTGTAATTGCTTGTTTACAAAATACTTTGGGGTGCTTAACAGTGAAATCCGGACAAACAGTGAATAAAATCCTTTGGGATCTGAATTTTAAATCAATTCAAAAAACTGATGCAACGATCAGAGAAGCAAATAATTTTTACTGAAAATATTTTGCTGTAAGTCAGAAAACCACACCATAAACATCTATTTTTAGCAAAAAAAAAGTGAAATATGTCCCTTACTGTAAAATAAAAGTTTTTTGGTAAAATGTTATAAAATTTTATTTTTAAGGCACTAATTCTAATTATAGCAGGTACTTTAAGAACCAATCTTTAGGATTAAAAAAAAAGCAGGTATCAATATTTTGTTGTTCCTCTGCTTTTATGGCCGCCATAAGTCGCTGCGACATGGAAGAGATCAAATTTTTCAAAAGATGGTGCGAAATGCCGTCGTATCAAGCATTTTGAATTATTCTGCCTTGTGGTTTGCTGTTTAGATCGAGACTATTGCTTGGCCACGATAAAGTTGAAATGCCAAGTTCATTCAAGTAATTCTTTACCTGTAAAATAAGAAGAAAACGGATGAAAGTTGTCGATTATTATCAAGTACATAATAAGGATTTACAAAACACTAATGCTTACCAATCGCGCTCGATGACAAGACGCAGAATTATCTTGAAAAGTCACGTTGTCCACATGCGAAAAATGCTCTTCATTAGAAGGTTCCAAGTTTTCTTTCAGGATGTTTTTATATTCAGCTGCTTTCTTAGTTCCTTCAGTCAAGGCCAGTTGTCCCCAGACCATTCTACTAATCACTTGCCTAGATCTTCTTTGGATGCACTCGTTGCTATAGTGCTCTTGGGCGCACGTACAGCATTCCATCGGAGCCGGATATGTTGAACTTTGATTATTTGAGAAGATCACATTTTGCTAATCAGATGCAGTCCACATTTCGTGCTGGTTGGCTTACTCCAAGCGTTTCCGACGCATTTGAGTGATCAAAAATGGCTTTTTAGCGGGGCGATGTGTAGATAAACCAGCGTCATGGAGCCTTCGTCGCACAGTCATTTCTACAGCCGTTTTGAAGGGATTTTTACGACTAATCCTTTTAAAAAGTCGATCATCAGCTTCTGTAATCTTTTTTCGTTCTCCTGACCCTTTCTTTCGACTTGTCGACCCAGTTTCAGAATACTTTTTCAAAAACTCGCCTACTGAGGACTTAATAATCGTATCTTTAATCCATCGCTTCGAAACGCCAAAATCTCGCGCTTATCCGCTTCGTTCTTTTTTTTTTATAATTTGGCATCTTTTCCAACACAATAACGCATTAATGGTTAAAAACTAACAGTATAACTTCTATTTATACTAAGGTATTGTCCTACCTCCAAAACAAAGCTCTACCTACGCCATACTTGTAATAATGAAATTCTTTTTTATATACGTAGGGGAGAAGTGGGGGTTGTGGGCATAGTTTTGTTTTCAGCTTATAATTACCGACATAGTGCATATTATTTGGACATATGGGTATCTGTGTAAAGCTAGAGACCTAAGCTAACTAATTATAAAGAAACATACCCGATTCCGTCATGCAACAAAATTTTACATGGACTTTCGTAAAATCGTCATTTTCAGCTAAAATTTTTTTTAGGGGGGTTATGGGCACCCTTGGAAAAAATGCTACAAATGGAAAAATATGAAAAAAAACCACAACTAATATGAACAAAATTACAGTTTATTAATCTCAAAGCCTGCATAGGCGTTATTCATCGTCGGAAATACAATTTTGACATGTATAATAACTTGCCCGCATGCCCGCACATTTCAAATGAAAAGCTCGATCGCAGATGTTACAATTGATGGAGTTGGCTGCGGTCAATTGGCGTGGCAAAAATTTCAAGCAGATGAGACAAAAGTCCACATCCTCGTCAGACGGCGTGGACTCCTTTGCCTTGTCATGCTTAGCGGAAGTTGGTTTTACGAGCTTGGTTGATGGTTTAGCTGGAGTCGCCTTCGCCCGTTTAGTTGGTGTCACGTTCTTGGTCGATTTAGCGCGCTTGGTCGGTGTTGCTTTTTTAGTTGCCTTGGCCGCTATGTTAGCATCCCGTTCAGTTGCCTTTCCTTCAAATTAGCAAGAACTTCCGGGGATGTCAGTGTTGAGCTCTTCATTGACCAATTTCATCCAAAATCGAATGACTGCCCATTGATGTGGCGAGTGGAACCGAAGTGGATGGCTCTGAAGTTGATGGCTCTGTTGGTTGTGTTTGTTCTACGGCTTCAATGAAATCAACGTCACTAAAAATGTCCCGATTAAATGGCATGATCGGACGAATATTTAGATTTATTCTTGGACGGCATAACTAACGAAACCGTAAGATGAATGGAAAACGAAATGCATCTGACGATCGACGAAAGATTACTGAGTTCATGAAAGAAATTGACCGCTTTATATACAGTGGAATCGCGATAATTCGTACCCCGTTAAAT
This sequence comes from Tricholauxania praeusta, assembly GCA_949775025.1. Taxonomy (NCBI): domain Eukaryota; kingdom Metazoa; phylum Arthropoda; class Insecta; order Diptera; family Lauxaniidae; genus Tricholauxania; species Tricholauxania praeusta. The sequence goes on from OX459028.1 coordinate 107,373,314, forward strand.
CGAAAATCTCAATAATTCGTAGCAAACTGTTGGTCCCTTGAAAAAATCGCTTTAATTCGTAAAAATTCCATACATTTTGGTCCCCTCGATAGTTCGTATTTTTTTATTGTGCAATAAAGTCTGTTTAACCTCTTATAATTCGTAATGCAAAACAAAATTCTATGGAACTAAAGTTTAAAAAACAATATCAATCATAGTAGGCTACGTTCACCGTTCATATTGTTTGGTGGAATTTTTTGTGATTTCGTGGTCAGTTTGTTCGTTGATTTACCAGAGGTGTGTGAAAAAGAGAGTGTGGCGTGAAAATGGCAAACAAACGTACGAATAAGACTTTATAAGTGTTGCAAAAGCAAAATATCATTTCAGCTATGATAATGGAGCAAAAAAAAAAAAAAAACAAATTCCAAACAAATTTTTAGAACAATTTTACGAGAAATTGTAGGTATATAAAAAATTTGACTAAAAAAACGGGTGCCCACAACCCACCCAATTTTTGTTCCCACAGCCAACTTTGGCAGACATTTTAAAAAGTAATGAAAAAATGTTTATGCATAAATTTTTTGGTTCAAATCGGTATTGTTCCATTCAGCATAATACTTCGACTAAATAAAAATACATTACACTTACCTTTCCAATCGATCCACTTTGATTCGTACACTATTGAAAATGTTTGAAAAAAGTTTCACCACCTTTTCAAATCCCAAAAAAAAACCAATTCGTTCATTTCCAAAAGCAAACGCGTCCGTTTACTTTGATATTTGGCATGAATCATACATAGGGTAATTGCTTGCGAATGACATTACCAACGAAACTCAATCTTCATTTTGTGAAAATATACGTAGGAGTGCCCACAACCGACCCATGCCCACAACCCCCACTTCTCCCCTACGATTTATGCTTATCCATTTTCTGTTTATATTCCAATTTAAGTTGGATACTATTTTTTTAAATTCAACTATCTTATGCGTTGAAAAACTATTTTAGGTAATCTGAAGATAATCTCTTACGGCCAATATGAACTCTGCTTGACTTGACGTGCTTTGAAAAAGTTGGAATGATGTAGCATTTTTTATGTACCTTAGGGTGGGTCAAATTTTTTCGCGAAAAAGCGTCTAGCAAAAACGTAATCTACTTAAAATTCTAAGAAAATTTGGCAAAGAAACCATGGATCTAAAATAATATCGAGCCCCCGATTTTTGCCGAGAATATTTTTATATACATTAAAAAAAAAACATATCATTGAGTTTGCTTTCAAATTGTTGTTTTGGTTAATTTGTGCAGTTGGAAATTATCGTGTGTTGCGTGTGTTAACATTTTTTCGCAATTGCAGATTTTAAAAGCATTTCTCGGAGATGGACGTTTCATCATCAATTGTCACTGGATCAAGTTTACTAAGTACATATGCCGTATCGAAACTATACTACTTTTGGCTTACCAAGTGTTTTGAGCGAACTCAATTTGCCAAGTGGTTGCCATATTTTAAGATACTATTTTTTTTTTTTTGAGTGAGTGTTCCAGAAATGAAAGCAAGATGTCCTCGTATTCATTTTTCACTCCACAAGTAGCGGATAAATTAATTGAAATTTGGAAGAAATTAAATATTGGTGTAATTAATAAGAAAAGTTTTACGAAAAAACTAACATAATTGCTTAATACATCAGGGACGTGAACAAGGTGAAAAATTGTCTCGGTGCGGTTCAGCGGTTCGAACAGTTTTTACACTTTTGGATTGGTTCGTCAAAACGGTTTTTTCTTTGAATCGGGTTTTCGGTTCGGTTCAACGGTTCGGAAATTAAAAAAAGACTATGTACATTTGTATTATTTTTATTCAGTAACAATCCAAAACATCAAAGAAATATGGGCAATTCTCTAGAACCTTTTACTTACGATATTTCAATTAATAAAAATTCAAGTCGGTGGCACAGCCACAGCCACATATTCATGATTTTTATGTTTATTTTGGCTCAATAATACATATTTTCATGTTGAACATTGAAATTTTCAATGCTCCCGATTCCATAGAGATTCATTATAAGCTTTTTCAAATTCTTATACTTTTGACAGTCTTAGGCTTTTGACATTCACTTAATTCAATTAATTATTCTGGTAACATAAGGTATGAATTTAATGTCAAACATGATAAATTAAGTGATATTAGTAATCCATCACTATGTTTTGAGTCAGATAAACGCAATACTATTGAGTTATTACAACTTATAGTTTTGACATTCAAATGTAACATCTGTACATGGCGGCACGTCCAGCTCAAAATCGGCGCGAATTTCACATATTTGTACAAAAAAATTTAATACACATACTGGTTAATGTTTGAACAATCTGTGCGCGGGCCAATATTCACAAAAAATTATTACTATTTGAATTAATAGTACATACCATGCATCTTAGTCATTTGACATCAAAACTTGATGACAACTTTCAGATTTTTTTTATGACAAATATTGAACACACACACTTATATAAACAAAACCACCTCGTTCGGGGTAACTTAAAGTACAGTAATTGATTTTTTCTGCTTTGGTTCAAACTTGCCCTTCATGAGATATAAACGGTTTTTATATTGAAAAGTGTTAAGCGACAAGTAGAAAAATGGCAAGTGTCTGAACAGTCTTTGAATTTTTTTTCGAAACAATGTTAGAAAATGGGTTTTAATGACATATAATTGCAAATTAATAATTGCTTAATAGTATAAATAACTGAAAATATTATAATTGGTACGGATTATAATCTAATTTGATGAAAGTATGTAAGCGACATACAAGTTAAAAGTTTCTGAGAAATGCCCATATATGTATATGTAAACTTAATTTACGCTATAATTACGTAGTAAAAAATTGTTATTTGAAAAAAAATTTTATTTACAACTAGCGAAACCCGGCGCGCTACGTCTCAACAAATAAAACATAATGTGTTTTTATTTTAGTTGGATTAAATAAGTAAAAACTATTTTTATTGATATTTATCTTATTGCGAGTGGATAAACAACGTTGTTGGTTTTTCTATTTGGCTCATAAATGAACAATTGAATTGGCGGGAGTTTGATTTGCAGGAGTTGAATTTGGTTACAGTCCTTGTCTTCTTGTCTCATAGTCATAGTTTTTTCTTATTTTGGAGGCATGGCACTACCTATTTTTTCATTGAATCTTACTTTCTTTCTTTTTGACTAATTTTTTCCAAACCAAACTATGTTAAGAAATTTTTACAAACTATAAGAAACATATGTACCAAATCCTTGCTCAGGCAATCGCCGCGGTAACCTGTGTTCATAGTCACTCGGAGTTTCTATTCGCCTTGATTGTGTTTTTTCGTCTCAGTTTCTGACACCCTTCTTTTTTCATTTTCTTTTCTTCGCGATCTCTCTCGAAAAAAAACAACTTATATTTAGTTGAGTGATACTTATTCCTAAGAGCCCAGAGCTCTACAGCCTAACCATGAACGGGGTTGATCCCCCTTTTCGAAACAGATTCAAGGATCTTAATCCCGACCAAAGCCTTCATAATTTTACACATCCCAAAAACAAAAGATTACGAGAAGAGGATTTTATTCCTCTCCCTGTAAACGTGCAAAACGACGATCACAGTCCACGCTACCTAGTGGCCTCTGCTACTGGTCCGACCAAGGATGACCAAATTCGCCCTCTTTCTTCGTACAATGTCTTTCAAATAGAAAAAGGATTAAAATTCATTTCTCGAGAATATTCAGAGGTAACTGAGCTCACATCAGGGGACTTACTTATAAAAACGCTAAATTTAAAGGCTGCGGAAAAATTTCTGAAAGCTAAATATATTGACGTGGTTCCTGTTAAAATAACTTCGCACATGAAGCTCAACACTACGCAAGGGAGAATTTTTTCGAAGAATATCATAGAAATTCCAGAAAACGAATTGGTTGAATCTCTTTCAGATCAAAAAGTAGTCCAAGTACGGAAAGTTCTCAAAAAAGTCGACGACAGTCTCGTTCCAACGGGAGCTGCTATTATCACTTTTGACTTAATCCGACGTCCTGACATGCTCAAATTAGGTTGGGAAAGAGTGAAAATATATGAATTTATACCTAACCCATTGCGATGCATCAATTGCCAAAGACTCGGCCATACAAAAAATTATTGTCGTAATGCAGAATTATGCAGGGAATGTGCCCTTACTCCTCCTCACGACACATGTTCAAGAAAATTTTCTGTGAATTGTGACAACGACACTCACACTTCGTATGACAAAGTAAAAATTGATCGAAGATGCACAGTCCGTGAAGCGTGGAAGGTGTATAACAGCAATCCCGATGCTCATAAACTAGAACCATATATAAAAAACACAGCAAAAACAACTTTCGCACAAGTCTTAAAAAAATCAAATACATAAACTACAACAACTAACCAACACACGCCAAACTCGTCCACCGATGCACACACTTCTTCTACAACAACAACAATTGCCGCAACTACCGTTACCCATAAAGACACTCCAACTACAACTCACTCAACAAAAAATTCATTCACCGCTATCATACCAAATAACAAGTTATTATCAAAAAAAAACGCAACTAACAACCAAAAATCACCTCCTAATAAAAACATCAACAAAACTACAACCACTAATACAGCATCATATATAGTAAATTCAACAACAACTCATTCACATGACATGATTGACACTACACCTCCTAGGAAGAGCTTTTACGACAGTGACACAAACATGTCACCCAGTTCGCAACGCTACAAACGCTTTCCAGATCTAAACGTTCTTATCACCCCCAATACACTAAAGGAAGTACAATCTTCCCATACTAATAACAAAATTAACAATTAAATAGCCTTTTTACAAAAATAGAATTTAACAAATGGATTTTGGCCTTGATTTTACACTCTACAATGGAATGTTCAGGGTTTTATCAACAACAAATTTGCCTTAGAAATTCTGGTAGCTAAGCACAAGCCTGACATCATTGCCTTACAAGAAACCCACATAGTCAACAAAAATGTAAATTTTCTACACCTACCAAATTACAATATATATTATCACAACAAAGACTACTCCTATGCCAAGGCTGGCATTGCTTTTTTAGTAAAAAACAATATCAATGTCGCACAACACAAAATTTCACAGAACAATTTGCTATTCCACACTATAACAATTAAAGGAAAAACTGACCTTCATATTACCAATATTTACAAAGAGAGAGATGTATATTTAACACCAGATTTAGTGAAAGATATTCATACATTCGGGTCCAACCACCATCTTTTGATTGGAGACCTTAACTCACAAAATACCTTGTGGGGGTCTCGGAGCACCCCGCCGAGTGGGTCAATATGGGAAAACTTTGCTGACGACAGAAGCCTTACTATTTTGAATGACGGTTCACCAACCTTGCTTAGCACAAAAAACACCTTTACAGCAGTAGCAGTGGCATTGGCTTCTACCGACCTTGAACCCACTCTAACCTGGAAATGCCTTCCTGTACCTGAAGTATCTGACCATCTTCCGATCCTTATATACAACCGGATTGGTACAAATTATAAAAGAACAGTCATTAAATTCTCAGATAAAAAAGCGAACTGGCCTTGTTTCAGCACTAAAACCTCAGAGCTTTCCAACATCTTTCTAGAGTCAACTAATGTAAATAAGGAAGCAGCTAAAATAAAAAGAAATTTAAGAAAAGCAGCTAACGAATCGATGCACTTGAGTCGTTCAGTATCAACTCGTCACAGTCCAGCGTGGTTTAATTCAGACATTTTATCTTTAATTAGACAAAAATATAAAGCGTGGAAACTATTCAAAAAGCTAAGATGTCAAGCCAACTGCCTTGCTTACAGGAAGTCATGTGCGAAAGTGAGAAGAGCTTGCAAGGAAGCTAAGCAATCCACTTGGAACAATTTCCTGAAGTCTTTAAATCCCACTATGGATATAAGAGTCTTATGGAAAAAAGTCAACAATATAAGAGCTACTAGGGTAAATAGCTTTCCGTCTATTATTCTGCAAAATGAGGTCCTCACCCATCCTAAAGACATCGCGAACAAATTTGGCGACTATTGGAGCTCTATTGGGTCTGATAATTCTTTCACCACTGAATTAATATCAAGTAAAAAATCGTTGAATATTGAAAAAATGCCAGAAATTCTATCAAAATCAAGTGGAATTGTCGAAAAAATAATCCTTGCTGAACTAGAATCAGTGCTTCAAAATTCAAAAGGCTCATGTCCAAGTGCGGATAAGATTACTTACCTGATGATTAAAAATTCTTCTTTAGCACTAAAAAAACGAATGATTAATCTATTTAACAGCATATTAAATACAGGTATTTATCCACATGACTGGAAGCACGCAATTTTGTCTCCCATCCCAAAAGCTGACAAAAACCCTAATCATATTGAAGGTTACAGGCCTATTTCGTTACTTCCTGTCCTATCAAAAACATTTGACAAAATAATATCAGTTAGATTATGGTACTTCTCCAAATCAAAAATACTTAGTGGACAACACGCTTTTCTACCCAAGCACGGTGTACACACTCTCTGCCATCAGCTTGAATATCGGCTAAGGAAAAACATAGATCAAAAAAAGCACAGCGTAGTTTTATCTGAAGATCTTGAGAAACCGTGTCATATCTTCTTTTGTTATTCAAGAACTTTATGAATGGGGCCTACCCAAAAATATGCTCAAAGTTATTCTGTGCTTTCTCACAGACAGGCATATAACCATAAGGGTAGACAGGTTTTTATCGCAAAAGCTGCCTCTAGACAATGGACTGGCACAAGGTTCCCCCCTCTCGGTTGTGTTATTTACAGCTTATACCAATTCTTTACTAAAAGCGCTAGGAGATATCAAGGCCATCAATTTTTTTGGCATCTACGCTGACAATATATTTGCCGTCGCTTCCGGGACCCCTCAGGAAGGCACTAGTTGCCTTAATGATGTCGACCATATAGTTAACAACTGGGCAACCAGTAGAGGAGCAGCTATTCCAATTTGCAAAGCTGAAATTCTTCATGTCTGCAGAAAACAGAAATGTTGTTACGCATCGTCCTTGTTAAGAGGACAGATTATATTGGCTAAATCAAAAATGCGAATACTGGGAATTGTATTTACCAAAAACCTTAAGTGGAATGAACAAACTACGCTAATTATTAACAAGCTTAAAAAAATTAACAACATCTTAAAAGTTATTTGCTCCAGAAAAAAGGGCCCACACATAGATACAGCCATCGCAATCTGCAAATCTCTAACTTGCGGGACAATACAACACGCTATATCTATATACGGTTGGACATCTGGACAATCGTTATTTGACTTCTCCCAAAATTCTTTGGCTTGGTCTTTGTCTGGACGCTCTGACGAAGTTTGTGGCATTATCACAAAACAATTCCGAATTAAGTCCTCTTCTGTCCTTCTGCAGCACTCAAATCAGAGACAACTTCAATATGGCACGCTTTGCTTGCGAAACAAATAAAAAATGCCAAACATGCCTTCGCAGGTTTTCAGCTCTAGATTCAGAAATCTCTTCAAAACAATCAAGTAGGATTCTCCCAGTGAGTTTGAATTGACCTTAAGGGGTAAATGCACCATAAAACGTCCCGATAAAGAGGGTTTAACTGAAGCATGAAATTGTTCTTCGCAAGACTGCTCCTCATGTGAAAGCAAACACGTGGTCAATGAGGGGTTTTCGCACAACCAAAACCTTTTACCAAATCAGAAAATATTTTTGTATCATTTTCTGTGGTGACCTTCATGGATGCAGCACTCAAAAGATCAGTAGAACCAGTTATTGAAATTTGGGTCAGCAAGCTCGTAACTGCCATTCCAATGATTCCACATTTGCGTTTTGCTCAGGAGCATATGGAGTGATTTCCGGAATTGCCACAAACTTTAACTTATCTGAGAAATTGGTCACTCTGGACTTGATGTAGGTGACGACTTCCGCCGTGACTTTTGTTTTTGCATCACCGATCCCATTGATGGTGATAATATTTGGAGCTGGTATAAACCTAGGGCCGAAACCATCTTTGAAGTTATAAAGTTAAGCTTACTTCCAGAATCTAAGATTGCACAGCATCTCATAAATTGTCCATCACGATTTTTAACAAAAAGCACAGCAGTAGCTAAAAAATTTATGCTGCACGATGAGAGCTGAAGAGAGACCACGAAGAGAGCTGAATGAGTTTCTAGTATCGAGAGAAGTCGACATTTCTAACGTTGATAAGTTTTTTTGTTTTCTCTATATAGGCTGTGATCCTTGACCGAGTGCTTCTGTTCCATACACATCAAGCAAAGTGAATGTTTCTTAACCTCAAAATAACGTTGCAGTGGAGTTAATTTAGGAAACGCCAGACATTTAACTAAACGAACACGAACAATAATTCTTCTTGACTGGAATCTGCCTTTTCTGAAAAGAGAAGACCCAAAGATTTTTGATTCTTTATTAAGGTTTAGGTCACGATTTTCCAAAGCTGTGATTTGAAATAAATTTGGAAAGTTACTCCCATGACAGAAGACTTTTGCAGTCAAAATCGCTATCCCATTTTGCTATAGTTTCGTCATCTATTTTTGAACGAACAAAATTACATTCACCATCTCCTCGATATTTCCAAGCGATTGAAGTGAACAAAGATGAGAGCTAACATCGTCACCAACTTTGCGCAGTGATAAAGGACACGACTGAATGACTCGAGAAAGGTTAAAAAGTTCCCTTACATGAGCTTGGAATATGATGGCCCGATTATCGAAGCGCTCTTTAAGTAAGTCAAGAGCATAACTATAATTTTGTGCCTTAACCTCCAAAGGCTCAATTGTACTCATGGGAACAGTTTCCAAACAAGAGCGCAGATATATAAATTTTGCTAAATTATCTAGCTGTGGATCTGCATCCATCAAAGAGCAAAAGGTATTGTACCACTTGGTCCATTCAGTATAATTTGCATTAAATGTAGTCAGATGAATTTTTAACAAATTAGTGTAGCGTGGGGCTGTCATTGTTGAATTATTAGGAGCTTGTTGAAACCTTTGCTCAGTAGCATGCGCCTTAAGGTATTCAATTTTTTGAAGACTACGAAGAATTTTCGCCTTAACCAGGCAATATAACTCTTCAATAAACTGAATTTGGCATAAGATGACGAACCTTGAAAAAATGACCCATCAGTGTAAACAATCATGTCGGGAGAAAAACTCGAAGTTTTATACAAGAATAATTTTCTAAAAACTGAAGGATCAGTACCAGTTTTGGAAAACTGGCTTAAGCTAGAATCAAAGAGAAAGTTTTGTGTGCTTTGACTTAATGGGGGCTCTGGTTTTAGGCTTGGGATAGGTAAGTGCATTTCCAGTAAAAGATTGACAGAGTTGCCAATGCTGCACAATTTTTTACCAGGGTATTTTCTGTTCTGTACCTTGTGAAGCACTTCCCAAAATATTTCATGAAGCCCCTCAGAAACTGACGTAAGAGATCTCTCTGCTAACTTAATACATCTATTGTTTTTAATCTGTCCGAAACCCTGGAAACGGGCTTCAATCCGTAATGCCGCTATAGCAGTGCAGGTAAGGATCCCTGTTGCCGTTCTAAAGCATTTGTTGAGAGCTATATCGATTTTCCTTATATTAGTAGCAGATGTCCAACCGTATATAGATATAGCGTGTTGTATTGTCCCGCAAGTTAGAGATTTGCAGATTGCGATGGCTGTATCTATGTGTGGGCCCTTTTTTCTGGAGCAAATAACTTTTAAGATGTTGTTAATTTTTTTAAGCTTGTTAATAATTAGCGTAGTTTGTTCATTCCACTTAAGGTTTTTGGTAAATACAATTCCCAGTATTCGCATTTTTGATTTAGCCAATATAATCTGTCCTCTTAACAAGGACGATGCGTAACAACATTTCTGTTTTCTGCAGACATGAAGAATTTCAGCTTTGCAAATTGGAATAGCTGCTCCTCTACTGGTTGCCCAGTTGTTAACTATATGGTCGACATCATTAAGGCAACTAGTGCCTTCCTGAGGGGTCCCGGAAGCGACGGCAAATATATTGTCAGCGTAGATGCCAAAAAAATTGATGGCCTTGATATCTCCTAGCGCTTTTAGTAAAGAATTGGTATAAGCTGTAAATAACACAACCGAGAGGGGGGAACCTTGTGCCAGTCCATTGTCTAGAGGCAGCTTTTGCGATAAAAACTTGTCTACCCTTATGGTTATATGCCTGTCTGTGAGAAAGCACAGAATAACTTTGAGCATATTTTTGGGTAGGCCCCATTCATAAAGTTCTTGAATAACAAAAGAAGATATGACACGGTCAAATGCTTTCTCAAGATCTTCAGATAAAACTACGCTGTGCTTTTTTTGATCTATGTTTTTCCTTAGCCGATATTCAAGCTGATGGCAGAGAGTGTGTACACCGTGCTTGGGTAGAAAAGCGTGTTGTCCACTAAGTATTTTTGATTTGGAGAAGTACCATAATCTAACTGATATTATTTTGTCAAATGTTTTTGATAGGACAGGAAGTAACGAAATAGGCCTGTAACCTTCAATATGATTAGGGTTTTTGTCAGCTTTTGGGATGGGAGACAAAATTGCGTGTGGATAAATACCTGTATTTAATATGCTGTTAAATAGATTAATCATTCGTTTTTTTAGTGCTAAAGAAGAATTTTTAATCATCAGGTAAGTAATCTTATCCGCACTTGGACATGAGCCTTTTGAATTTTGAAGCACTGATTCTAGTTCAGCAAGGATTATTTTTTCGACAATTCCACTTGATTTTGATAGAATTTCTGGCATTTTTTCAATATTCAACGATTTTTTACTTGATATTAATTCAGTGGTGAAAGAATTATCAGACCCAATAGAGCTCCAATAGTCGCCAAATTTGTTCGCGATGTCTTTAGGATGGGTGAGAACCTCATTTTGCAGAATAATAGACGGAAAGCTATTTACCCTAGTAGCTCTTATATTGTTGACTTTTTTCCATAAGACTCTTATATCCATCGTGGGATTTAAAGACTTCAGGAAATTGTTCCAAGTGGATTGCTTAGCTTCCTTGCAAGCTCTTCTCACTTTCGCACATGACTTCCTGTAAGCAAGGCAGTTGGCTTGACATCTTAGCTTTTTGAATAGTTTCCACGCTTTATATTTTTGTCTAATTAAAGATAAAATGTCTGAATTAAACCACGCTGGACTGTGACGAGTTGATACTGAACGACTCAAGTGCATCGATTCGTTAGCTGCTTTTCTTAAATTTCTTTTTATTTGAGCTGCTTCCTTATTTACATTAGTTGACTCTAGAAAGATGTTGGAAAGCTCTGAGGTTTTAGTGCTGAAACAAGGCCAGTTCGCTTTTTTATCTGAGAATTTAATGACTGTTCTTTTATAATTTGTACCAATCCGGTTGTATATAAGGATCGGAAGATGGTCAGATACTTCAGGTACAGGAAGGCATTTCCAGGTTAGAGTGGGTTCAAGGTCGGTAGAAGCCAATGCCACTGCTACTGCTGTAAAGGTGTTTTTTGTGCTAAGCAAGGTTGGTGAACCGTCATTCAAAATAGTAAGGCTTCTGTCGTCAGCAAAGTTTTCCCATATTGACCCACTCGGCGAGGTGCTCCGAGACCCCCACAAGGTATTTTGTGAGTTAAGGTCTCCAATCAAAAGATGGTGGTTGGACCCGAATGTATGAATATCTTTCACTAAATCTGGTGTTAAATATACATCTCTCTCTTTGTAAATATTGGTAATATGAAGGTCAGTTTTTCCTTTAATTGTTATAGTGTGGAATAGCAAATTGTTCTGTGAAATTTTGTGTTGTGCGACATTGTTACTAAAAAAGCAATGCCAGCCTTGGCATAGGAGTAGTCTTTGTTGTGATAATATATATTGTTACGAAATTTCTGTCTCTTTGACGATAATTTCGATCTCTCACACTTTTCTGAGTTCGATCACTGGATTGTGTAACAATTAAAAACACACGAACTTATTTAGTTATAAAATGGTTTATTTTATTAACGTTCAAATTCTAATATTAATTTAACACTGTATAGAAAACTGTTTTGTTCTACTACGGATCACACTGTATTCACTTTATTGCTTATTGCTTCGCTGTTCTAACTCAACTGTTTTTTCAGCTCAGATGACAACCCTTTTTATACTGCAGTCATCACTCTCTCGAATAATCCAGTACCTTCTAAGTGGCGTATATTCTACCATTATCTACAACCCACCAGTGCTACTTTGTAGCGTGCTTTCTACTACTATCCACATTTCACCACAATACACCAGCATGGCGCACTGACGTTGAGCTAGCTATTATGCTAGATGTTAGATGGCGTTGTACGTTGTACGACGGCGATAATTTCTCTCGGTTGTTGACTTTTTATTGTTTACTGCAGCGTCTGTTCGGTTTATTATTTTTAGCATTTTGCGCTAGATGGTGCTAATATCGTTTAGTTTCTTTCGTTGGTATTTATTTCAAGAGTCTTCTAGCATAAACCAAATTTCGCTACACTGCACTCCGCTTAAACTTGTTCGTCCCGAACAAGAGTCTCTCCGTCCCTAGTATAAGGTGCCAGCCTTTCGATGTGGACTACCTTTAATTTACTTTTGTTCCCGGGGTATTTTTGGATTCGATACACAACATCAATAATCCTTGTGACGATCCGGTAAGGTCCCTCCCAATGAGTCTGTAATTTAGGAGACAAGCCTCGTTTTCGTTGTGGGTTATGTAGCAGCACTAGTTGACCTTCTTTGAACCCTTCAGTATTTGCTCGCAGGTCATACCGAGCTTTCATCTTGTCGCTAGCCAATTGAGTACGTCTTCTAATAAGCTCGTGTATATCTGCTAATTCTTCTCTTTTCCGCGACATGTAATCGTCCAGCATGGGTCGTTTCTGGGACAACGCTTACTCCGTACTTCAAATCTGCTGGAAGCCTTAAGTCCGTACCAAAAATGGCTTTTGCTGGCGTAACTGTAGTGGTATCGTGTATTGCCGACCGATAAGCCATCAGAAACATTGGTAGATGCTCATCCCAATCTTTTTGTCCTTTATCGACAACCTTTTTTAAATGTTCCTCTAGAGTACGGTTGAACCTTTCGACCATGCCATCGGACTGAGGATGCAAAGCTGTGGTGCGTGTCTTCTGTATTCCAAGCATGTCACAAACCTCCTTAAAAAGTGTCGACTCAAAATTTCGTCCTTGGTCGGAATGCAACTCAAGTGGAGCTCCATATCGGCAAATCCAATTTTTGATGAAAATGTCTACCACTGTTTTTGCTTCTTGATTGGGAATGGGATATACTTCTGGCCACTTACTGAAGTAATCAATTACCACAAGGATGTATTTATTTCCTGCATTGCTGATTGGAAAAGGTCCCGCTATATCCATGGCTATCCTCTCAAAGGGGGCTCCAACGTTATACTGATGCATTTTTCCCCGAGTGCGTTGCCTTGGTCCTTTAGCAATTGCACATTGGTCACAACGGCGGATCCAGTCAGCAACTGATTCTTGGCATCCTACCCAATAAAACCGTTTCTTTATTTTCTCTGTGGTTTTCGTTATGCCCAGATGTCCACCACTCGATCCATTGTGATAATCCTCGATTATATCCTTAAATTTGGCCTTTGGAATAACCAGCAGTTTTGAGCGAGTTTTACCATCCTCGCTTTCCCAGATTCGGTAGAGACAACCGTCATGCAACTCCAAACTTTGCCATTGCGCCCAGTATGCTTTACAGATTTGGCTTTCATTTGAAATTTCTTGCCACGCCGGTTTCCTACCCAGCTCCTTATACTTAATTATAGTTGCCAAATCTGTATCATTGCGCTGGTCCCGTTTTACCTCCTCTTTTGTCCACTTTTCTTCAGGCATAACGTTCAAAAGGCGCACATCAATTGTTCCAGCTTTATTTTCTGTTCGCGAACAATGACCGCATTCAATTTTACATGGACGACGGGAAAGTGCATCCGCATTTCCATGCTGGCTTCCTTTGCGATGCTCTATGGTGAAATCATAGCTCTGCAAGCGTTCTATCCACCGTGCGATTTGACCTTCAGGATCCTTGAATTGAAGTAGCCACCTTAATGCCACATGGTCTGTCCTCAGGAGAAAGTGCTGTCCATATAAGTACTTATGGAAGTGTTTCACGCATTCCATTACTGCCAGTAACTCTCTCCGAGTTACGCAATAATTCCTCTCAGGTTTCGACAGAATTTTGCTGAAATATGCGACGACTTTTTCTTGGCCATTGATGATTTGGGACAAAACTCCTCCAATACCATGGCCACTCGCATCGGTGTCCAATACAAATTCTTTGCCGGGTATTGGATACGCGAGTATTGGCGCTGTAGACAGTAATTCTTTCAGCTTTTGGAATGCAGTTTCCTGTGCCCCACTCCATTCGAAATTTCGATTTTTCTGTGTCAGCTCATGTAGACTGCCTGCAACATTTGCGAAACCAGGAACAAAGCGTCTGTAATAAGTGCATAGACCCAGAAAACTTCGCAATTCATGAAGATTAGATGGACGTGGCCAATTTTTCACAGCTTTTATTTTATCTTCATCTGTGTGTATTCCTTCTGACGTAACCTTGTGCCCCAGATATTTGACTTCACGCTGGAAAAGTGAGCACTTTTTCGCACTTAATTTTAGTCCAGCTGCCTCCAAGCGCTCAAACACTTCCTCCAGATTTTTCAAGTGGTCATCAAAATCTTTACCCATGATGATTATGTCATCGAGATACACTAGACAAGTCTTCCAATGTAGTCCTTTGAGAACTCGTTCCATTAACCGTTCAAACGTAGCTGGAGCGTTACAAAGACCAAACGGCATGACGTTGAACTGCCATAGACCATTCCCAATACTAAAGGCAGTTTTCTCTTTGTCTTTTTCATCTATTTCCACCTGCCAATATCCACTTTGTAAGTCCAGGGTGGAAAACCATGTTGCTCCAGATAACGTATCCAGTGTATCATCGATTCTGGGTAACGGGTAGCTGTCTTTCTTAGTGACGTCATTCAATTTTCTGTAATCCACACAGAATCGCATACTTCCATCCTTTTTCTTCACAAGTACGACCGGTGAACTCCATGGGCTTTCTGATGGTGCAATGACATTTTCTCGCGCCATATCTTCTATAAGGCCCGTCACTTCTTCTCTCTTAGCGAGTGCTAGCCTCCTTGGAGGTTGACGAATCGGCTGAAAATCACCTGTATCAATGCGATGTTTGACAACTGATGTTCGGCCATTATTTTCTCCTTTGGACGCAAATATCCGCCAATGTTTTTGCAGAAACCTTTTTGCTTTATTTTTGTTCTGGACAGACAACTCCTTCGTCCATTCTTTCGTCAATACTTCCATGGCCGACGATTTCGTTAAAGTTGGGCCTTGTGTGTTCTGCTGGTTATTTTCACAATTTACCACAGCCGTAACTTTCTCACATTGCGCTATAAGTTCACCTTTTTGCATCCATTTCGGCTTATTTGTTGGATTCAAAATTCGCACCGGTATTCTTTTGTCTGTTCTTGTGTTTACTAGGGTCTTTCCAATAATCAGGTCTTTCTTTACATTTTTCTTATCTGCTTCCACTACCCACAGATGGCTTGTCCCACAGTCTTCATTTGTTGTGGCCCAAATAATTTCTTCGGTATTGGGTTCAATTCGACAGAGCTCACTAATGTAGACTCTTGCTATTGATAATTTTTGTCCACAGCCAATGTCTAAAGGCAACTCTACATTGGCATACCTTAACGTTTTTTTTTTAAGATCCAAAGTGAACCCGTGTCGAATCATGAAGTCCACGCCAATGATAACCTCATCGGTGATGTTTGCAACAATAAAATCATGTTCCACAGTTTTGTTGCCGATGAGAATACTCGCTGTAACCTTTCCTACTATTTGCGCAATTTCTCCTGTCGCTGTTCTCAATTGGATCCCATTTAACGGCGTTACTCGTCGTCTTTCAAATAAGTCTTTCCTCACAATTGAATGCGATGCGCCTGTATCCAAAGTAAGCTCACATGGTCTTCCGTTGATTTTTCCACCGATGGTAAGGCTGTTGGAATTTCGGCAGAGCTTCGAAACCAAGACTATGGGGCAATCATCTGTAAGAGTCAGCTCACGCCCCGCTGTACTGACTCTCTTTAGTTTAACGACTGCTGCTCGCTAACATTTTCGCCATCGTTCACCCTATTTCCAAGTCTTCTTTTTGGTGAACGTGATGCAGATCGTTTACGACGTGATTTGCAGTCACGTGCCATGTGTCCCTGCTTACCACAATTGTAGCATTTTCCGCTGAAGCTACCGCTGGCGAACGATGAATTTTTCTTTTCAGCCTCCACCTCCATCCGACGAGTTTTCAGTGATGGGCGGCATGTTAACGCAATCGTCTCCTGCGTGAGGGCAACCGTTACTGTTTCATTAAATGTCGTCTTCGGGCTTCTCATTGTCTCGCGTTTTGTTTCTGAGTCACGTATGCCGTCAATAAACGCCTCTATTTTGAATTTTTCAGCTACGACACTTAACTCGTCAGGATAGGAAAGGTGTGCCAATCGCTCAATATCCGCAGCATACTCCTGCAAGGACTCACCAGATTTCTGGATACGACTTTTTAACTCCAATCTGTGAATCTGCTTCATGTGGTCACTGCCATATTTTCGCTGTAAGGCATCCATCACCGCCTTGTAATTTTTCTGCTGCGCCACTGGAACTGTTTGCAATACTTCTGCAGCTGCGCCTTTTAATGCCACAATTAGCGCTGCAGCTGCGCTTTCGTTATCCCAACGATTGTGACCAGATGTTGTTTCGAACTGGAGCTTGAAAACACTAAATGGCGTTGTTCCATCGTACGAGGGTGCCTTAAGCCTCTCTGCGCTGATTTCTCTTATCACTTGAGTGGTTGGTTCGCTTATTTCCAACAGTTGAATCCTTTTATTAACGTCCTCAAAATTATTTTGAACTTTTTCAAGATTATTTTGAACTTTTTCCTTGAATGATTCAACGTCATCTCGTAACTCAGTCATTTTTGCATCGAGGCCATCTACCATTTTGGCAACCTCCGTTCGAACAGCCTCGTGGATCTGCGTCGCGTTCTGACTTAACTTTTGGTCTATTTGCAGTGCATTTTGACTTAACTTTTCCTCTATTTGCAGTGCATTTTGACATAACTTTTCGTCTATTTTTTTCTGAACCGCATGGATCTGCAGCGCGTTCTGACCAATATCTTCCCGAACGGCCTGGATATTGCTATTCATCTGTAGTGCATTTTGACTTAAGCTCTGACCAATTTCTTCCCGAACGGCCTGGATATTGCTTGTCATCGCCATTAACATTTTCTCGAACTTTGACATATCTATTTCGCTTGATTTCCACATATTTTTTTCATCTTATAACCTCTTATAAACTATTCGCCCTCACGAGGAGAACGTACAATTATACTTGACTAAGTTAAGAGAGGACAATCTTTGTTGACGTTTTTCTCTTTTAACTTTGAACGAATTTTTCATTTCAACTTTTTCAATATGACAATGTTTTGTTCTTCTACGGATCACACTGTATTCACTTTATTGCTTATTGCTTCGCTGTTCTAACTCAACTGTTTTTTCAGCTCAGATGACAACCCTTTTTATACTGCAGTCATCACTCTCTCGAATAATCCAGTACCTTCTAAGTGGCGTATATTCTACCATTATCTACAACCCACCAGTGCTACTTTGTAGCGTGCATTCTACTACTATCCACATTTCACCACAATACACCAGCATGGCGCACTGACGTTGAGCTAGCTATTATGCTAGATGTTAGATGGCGTTGTACGTTGTACGACGGCGATAATTTCTCTCGGTTGTTGACTTTTTATTGTTTACTGCAGCGTCTGTTCGGTTTATTATTTTTAGCATTTTGCGCTAGATGGTGCTAATATCGTTTAGTTTCTTTCGTTGGTATTTATTTCAAGAGTCTTCTAGCATAAACCAAATTTCGCTACAATATTGTAATTTGGTAGGTGTAGAAAATTTACATTTTTGTTGACTATGTGGGTTTCTTGTAAGGCAATGATGTCAGGCTTGTGCTTAGCTACCAGAATTTCTAAGGCAAATTTGTTGTTGATAAAACCCTGAACATTCCATTGTAGAGTGTAAAATCTAGGCCAAAATCCATTTGTTAAATTCTATTTTTGTAAAAAGGCTATTTAATTGTTAATTTTGTTATTAGTATGGGAAGATTGTACTTCCTTTAGTGTATTGGGGGTGATAAGAACGTTTAGATCTGGAAAGCGTTTGTAGCGTTGCGAACTGGGTGACATGTTTGTGTCACTGTCGTAAAAGCTCTTCCTAGGAGGTGTAGTGTCAATCATGTCATGTGAATGAGTTGTTGTTGAATTTACTATATATGATGCTGTATTAGTGGTTGTAGTTTTGTTGATGTTTTTATTAGGAGGTGATTTTTGGTTGTTAGTTGCGTTTTTTTTTGATAATAACTTGTTATTTGGTATGATAGCGGTGAATGAATTTTTTGTTGAGTGAGTTGTAGTTGGAGTGTCTTTATGGGTAACGGTAGTTGCGGCAATTGTTGTTGTTGTAGAAGAAGTGTGTGCATCGGTGGACGAGTTTGGCGTGTGTTGGTTAGTTGTTGTAGTTTATGTATTTGATTTTTTTAAGACTTGTGCGAAAGTTGTTTTTGCTGTGTTTTTTATATATGGTTCTAGTTTATGAGCATCGGGATTGCTGTTATACACCTTCCACGCTTCACGGACTGTGCATCTTCGATCAATTTTTACTTTGTCATACGAAGTGTGAGTGTCGTTGTCACAATTCACAGAAAATTTTCTTGAACATGTGTCGTGAGGAACATCTTTTATAGGCGGACCCTTCTTGTTTAATTCTGCGGCCAATTCACTCCAACGAGCTTCCATCGTCACACGATCTCCCTTGACAAAACCCCTCGCAAAGTCGGGATGGGTCTCCATAAATTTTATTAAAACTGCGTCCTGCGCTACGTTCTTATGTTCACCCCTAATTTAGAATGTAAAATTATAATTATTTTAGCGAAATAATCTAAAAAAATATTTACATCGCTGCTTTGCGCTTTTTTCCTTTATAAAAATACAGATTAACAATAACGTTACAAAGATGCCACTTTATTTGAAAAAACTTTCTTCGCATAAAATTCATTTCAGATGTTTCTTGAAATTGAAACATACATATTATTATTGTATAATATTTTATATTTTAATCGATTTTCAACACATTTATACTAAAAATTGCACTGAAATTAAAAAGATTTTCGATAAAATAGGCTGGCAGCTTGTTTTCGAACTACTATTACTTCACCAGAGATACCTAAATATAACGTCCCTGATTCCACACATACAGCTTAACAGTTGACTTCGAAAATATAAAATTTACGACTTTTGCTTGTCAATGAATAAAAATTGTGAACAGATAACATTTATTTGTTTTTTCGATATATTTAATCTTTTCTTAAGAATCTTGTAGAATATTAGTGTTTTTAGACAGAAAATATTTCAAAGATTTTTTCTTGAGTTAAGTCCTTTAATAATAAAATATAACATAAACGTCTAACAAAAGTTCGGCAATCGACTACAACTTTTTAAAACGGTTCAAATCTACCTCGATTTCACTTTGTCGTATAAGTGGAATTCGCGACAGGCCTGATAGACACAATATTTCGTAAATTTAAAAGTTGGGCTGAAATTATATACCAGACAAGAAAATATTTGAAGGTTCCGCCATGTCCATTAATTTCGATGCTATTCATGGTAAACTCGCTGCCATGGAGCAAGCTCAATAAAACCTTAAGAAGAAAATAGATGAGGTCCAAGGTTTGTAAGGTTTTAGTGTTAATCGCATATTTGTGCTTAAATCCAATTATAATTTTCATTTTACAGAGGAACAACGCATTGGCTTCACACAGGTCTTGGGTGTACTCAATCAAATATTAAAAAAAATTTACCAAATGCTACAGCCTCTATTTTTCCAGTAAAAACACTGGAAATATTGAAAATAGCTAAGGATGAAATTGGTCAATAAATGGAAAATTATGTAAGCTTCGAACACAAAGCACTTGCTTTTTGTACAAAAGTTTCTTTACATATTCTAGTAATTCGAAATATAATTAGCGCTGAGGGATTAAGTGAGAATTTAGAAAGAGTTACAGGGGAGGAAGTCATTCAAGCCTGCAATTACGATCGCATGAAAGTTTCCTTTAAAGAGTTAAATAGTTTGAACATGGCGTTGTTTGGTAAGTAGTTCAGTTTAGACGGACAGATACGATTTTTTAGATTCGAGTTAAATCATGACATCCATCTTTCATTTCAGAAGCTGTAGAAAAAGAAAAAATGACAGATAAAGACTACGTCAACTTAATAAGGGAGTGCTTCCGTAGCTATAAGCATAGATTTTCCAAACGAAGCTACGACTCTGAGAAAAAAATGCACTAAAATCTAAACATAATAACAAATAAATCATTTGTTTGTAACATAACTTAATAATAAAAAAAAATTTTATCTTATTTAAATCTCCTATTTTATATTTATTTTATTGTGTAGGTGTGCTGTTTTGAATAGTTAGTTTAAAAATACCAACACTGGATAAGTAATTTTTCCCCGCAGCTGGGATATAGCTAGTATAAATATTTTTAAACCAACAATAAATGCATGTAACACCAATTTTCATAGGTGCTGCATATTAAACGATACACTGTGTGCCAGTGTTGGCATGTCACAAATAAACGCGACTTTTAAAACTTGAGTTTGTGACAAGAACGAATTCTTAAGTTCTTACTGAGAAAAATTATTTAATATATTTTTGTATTACACTAAAACAGTACAAAAGCACGTTTTTAATTTTTATTCCATGTAATTATATACAGCTGTGTTCATAATAATAGGAGTGATAACACACAAAGGCAAATAAAAGGATTTTTTGCTAAATTTTAGTTATTACAAAAAAAAAAAATTCTTTCAGGAAACTTAGTTCTTAGTATTTAGCCTCACTTTTTCAAAAAAACAAGAACTTAAATATGATACATATTTTTTAAAACAATAAACTCTACTTTATCTTCATATTCTGGCTGTTCAAATTAATAGGAGTGTTTGCTAAAACCGTGAATATATACAGGGTGTTTTTTTTTAGAGGTTTGTTTTTCGAATAGAGATAAAACTGGCATTTTATGGTCAAATCTGGCAACTCTAATGTCATTTATGTTCAGTTTGGTTTGCCATTTCATCATGAACAGGTTGACAAAAGAAAACGCTTGCAAATCGTGCAAATTTATTTCGAAAATAATGGTTCAGTTCGCGAAGTTTACCGCAAGCTCCGTCCATTTTATGGTCGACATAATCGTCCATCAGAGCAATTAATTCGGTTAACCATGGGTCGTTTTCGCACTACGTTTACTCTATGTGATAATACGCATCCGCAGAGACGTCAAACAGTGCGCACCGAAGAAACAATTGCCGCTGTAGAGCAAAATGTTGAAGAGGACCCGAATGAATCGATTCGCCACCGTGCACAGCAATTGGAGCTAATAACCGACTATTTTGTTCCCGAATTGGATGGCATGAATGTGGATGAGTTGTGGTTCCAACAAGACGGCGCTACATGCCACACAGCGCACGTCACAATCAATTTATTGAAGGAAACATTCGATGAGCGCATAATTTCGCGGAATGGACCTGTCAATTGGCCACCAAGATCGTGTGATTTGACACCATTGGATTATTTTCTTTGGGGATATGTGAAGTCGCTCGTCTACGCCAACAAACCAGAAACGTTAGGGGACTTGGAAGCCAACATTCGTGGCGTTATTGCCGACATACGGCCCCATATGCTCGAAAAAGTGGTTCAAAATTGGACCTGTAGAATTGGCTTTATTCGAGCCAGCCGCGGCGGCCACATGCCCGAAATCATATTTAAACATTAATGGCATAAAATTATCCTTCCAATAAAGCCAAATTGATGGACATTAAAACGATTTTCTTGTGTTTTATTTCAATTCGAAGCTCTATACCTCTAAAAAAAACACCCTGTACTAATAAGAAATGACAAATTTAAAATTTTGAAACTAAGTATTTGTGAATAGAAACATAAACTAAGCTTAATATTTAGTCGAAAAGCCTTTTTTTTTTCTTTAAACGGCTTCACCGTGACGTGGCATTGAGTCCATAAGATTTTGAGATCGTGTGAGAGATAACTTTGTACAGGCGCTAGCACAATTTGGCACAACATTAGTTTTTTTGAATTTTGAAATAGTTTGGCTGAATTTTCAGAGATCAATAATGGTTGGGCAAAATTGCATCCGAAAATTTGTTTTTCTCGTAAAACTATTACTGCTGCATTTTTTTTTTATGAAGTTTGCGGCACAACGCAGCACAACTCTAGTACAATCCAGCACAACTTTATTTTTTTTATGCTGGCCTCAGTTTCCAGAAACAAATAATGGTTGGGCCAACTTGTACTTGAAATTGTGCTTTTCCAAAGAAAAAACTTTATTTTTGGAGATATATTTACAAGTTTACGGCACAATATAGCACAACTCTAGCACAACATTAACTTTTTGAATTTTGAAATAGTTTGGCTGTATTTCTTGAAATTAATAATGGTTGGGCGAAAGCGCATCTGAAAATTTGTTTTGCTCATAAGATTTTTGTTATTGGAAATTTCTTTTTTAAATTTGCGGCACAACGCAGCATAAGTGTAGCACAACTTAAATTCTTTTGAATTTCAAAAAAGGATGGGCCAACTGTCCTGACATACATATGGACATTTCTCTCATGTTGAACGGGGCGGAAGTACACTTTTAAAGTGGAATAAAAGTCAAAGTAAAACACTTTTATTCTTTTCTGTTACTTTATGGAATAACCCTTTGGTAGCACTATATTGAGTGGTAAAGTTGATGCCCGACGTAATACTGGTTCCAAGATAAAAGCAATAAAAAAGCCATTCGAACGGGACAAAAGAGGAAGTGTTTTTCATGGCCATCTATAGAAGAGCAGAAGTCAGCGAAACCTGGCAACATTTTTTAATGCGACTAATTTTAAAATGTTGTGGAATAATATAACTTTTTAATAAATTTTGTTTGATTGAAAAATCTTATTTACTTTTTTTCTTACATTTTGGCTCACTTGGGCAATTTTTCAAAACGACTTTAAAATTTATATAAATAAAAATATTTAAGATATATACAGTAATTAAAAAAACAAATTTAATGTTTATATTTATCAAATTAATTAGTGCGATAAGTTTTAACAAAGAAAAGAGGAAGGAGTAGATATTTTTCTTAAAACAATATAAAACTTGTCTTTTTGCTGTTAAAACGTTTTTTCTGTAAGAGGCGTGGTACCGCCCACTAAAAAAAATATATTTTTACTCAAGTTTCAATCTATCTACATACCAAATTTCATCAAAAACGGTATAGTGGCACAGCCGTGATACCGTTTTTTTCCCATTTTGAACAATCCTTTAAGGAATCAGAGTTTCTGATAATCCTTCTTAGGATTCAACCTATCTTTAAACAAAATTTCATCAAAATCGGTCCATTAGTTTAGCCGTGGAAACGTTTTTTTCCCGTTAGGGGCGTAGCACCGCCTACTATTGAAAAAAAAAGTATACATGCCCCTCCTTCTCTTCACAGCCTTTCCAACAAAAAATTATGCGATTTTGTTGTGCTATGGCTGTGAAAAAGTGGTTTAACAGTTTTGAACTGGTTTTAACCGGTTGGCCTTTTGGCGGAAATGCCCATATAAAAAGGCTTTCAGATTTTTCAGTTTTAAAATGTATGTTCTAAGAAAATTCGTATTTTAAGAAATTTATATTTTACTGATCCACGATTTGATCTTAGGAATTTTTAAAACAAAAATAAAATATGTTCCTGCTACTTTTCTGGAAGTATTCCATAAGCTCAACGAGTTTTTTCTAAGATTGATTAAGGTACATGATTAACATATATGTACATATACATATACATACAGTGGTGACATTGAAATCCGGACAAACAAAAAAAGTTGAATAAAATCCATTAGGATCTAAATTTTTTATCGATTCAAAAAACTGACGCAAGGCTCAGAGGAGCAAATAATTTTTACTGAAAATATTTTGCTGTAGGTCGGAAAACCACACCATAAACGTCTTTTTTAGCAAAAAAGTGATATATGTCCTTTATTAATAAAAAAGAGTTTTTGGTAAAATGTAATAAAATTTTATTTTTAAGGAACTAATTTTAAAATATTTACATCAGGTATTTTAAGGACTAATATTAAGGATTAAGAAAAAACAGTTATCAATATTTTGTTGTTCCTCTCTTCGCTTTTTGACCGCCATAACTCGCTGCGGCATGGAAGAAACCAAATTTTTCAGAAGATCTTGCCAAATGCCTTCGTACCAAACATCTTAATTATTCTGTCTAACTCAGGTAAATTAGTGGGCTTGTAGCTTGCTATCTGTACCTTTATTATGCGCCAATGATTCTTAATGGGGTTTAGATCGGGACTATTGTCTGGCCACGATAAAGGTGAAATACCAAGTTCATTCAAATAATTCTTTATCTGTAAAAGAAGAAGAAAAAAAGGATAAAAGTTGTGGATTATTATTAAGCGTTTCCGACGCATTTGAGTGGTCAAAAAAGGCTTTTTACTGGGGCGATGTGCTCATAAACCAGCGTCATGCATCCTTCGTCGCACAGTCATTGGAGTAATTTCTATTCCTCCACATTCAATTTCCACAGCCGTTTGAAAGCGATGTCTAAGGCTAATCCGTTTTAAAAGTCGGTTATCAGCTTCTGTAGTCTTTTATCGCGCTCCTGACCCTTCCTTTCGACTTGTTGACCCATTTTCAGAATATTTTTTTAAAAACTCGCAATTGAGGACTTACTAAAGCCTTCTTTATCAGAAATTTCCCGAATCGTTAATCTATCGCTGCGAAACTTCAAAATCTCGCGCTTATCCACATCGCTCTTTTTTATATAATTTGACATCTAAGATATTGTCCTACCTCTAAAAGAACCCCCTACCTAAGCCATACCTGTTAAAAAAAGTCGTACCTACAAAACAAAGAGGTTAACGGGGTCGTAAACCCTTTTTTTAAAATTTTTTTGCATGTCCGGATTTCAATATTCACCACTGTATATCTATTATGCAACTTTTAATTTTAATTTAATTACCTTTTCATATTCCTTTAACTTTCGCTTTTCTCTTAATTCCCAATTTATTAGCCGTTCTTGATAGGCTTCTTCTTTTTCGCGGGCTTTTTTTTCACCTTTCTTTCGCTCTCGAAGCTCTTCTTCTATTTCCTTTTCCTTTTGAATATCTCGCATATTTTTTATTATCTTTTCATCGCGTTCCCTGAAATAATATAAATAAAGAAGTGAACGTTATGAAATGGATATTAAAAGGAAGTCGAAACTTTTTAAGACGGCAGGTTCATATTAAAAATATATGTCGGTTAGTGGAAACTTGGGGGGTTAGATAATTTTTAAGCTCGCAAAGCACTAACGGAATTAACAAAGTTGAATTTGCTTTATAAAGAGTAATATGAAAATGGTATATAATTTTATGCATCTTGTCCAACAACTAGACAACCAAAAATGTTTGTTAGGAAATTCTTTCAAATTTACACTAACGACAGCGTGACTTAGCCTTGATTACAGATAGCTGCAATGTTGATGTAAGAAATACTATTTCTGCGGTTGATTCCTAAGGTGGATACCTTTGAGAATTGTATACCAATCCAATGAAAATTTTACCACCACCACCTCTGAAAATTGCGTACCAATCCAATGAAAATCTTACTAATGCATGTTACCCGAGTAGAAATTTTCGTCCAGATCGTATAAGATTGGCCCTATTAGAGATTCGGTACGGACTTGGGTATTCGGATGAGATTCGGATATGTTTGGTAACGCATGGAGCCAGGCTAACCGGACCAGCCAATCCTTACATCTCACTGATCGGCACTGATCAATGTGCCTGACGTGGCACTGAACAATGAGCATGATTCACCACTGATCAGTGTGACTGATGAGACATTCTAACGTATGAGACGGTACATAAAATACATATTAACTTGCACTGAATGTTGTCTCAATAAACCTGAAGAGGGAAAGTATGAGAGCGACATGCATATGATGGGAGTATTACCCATACCAATTAGGTCAGTACATGTGGACCATTTGAAACCGCAAATTTGCATGTCCTCGTATTAGTTTGTGAATTTAGTAAGTACACCATATTGAAATCTGTAAGGAGTACAAAAGCGACACCTGTAATTTCAATATTATGTTATGTCCATATTTGGACAGCATTTGAAAATTACGACAGACAGAGAAACGTAACGCGGTGCGCAATCCATCACGTTAAGACAGCGATGAAAACACCTAGAGCCAACAGAGAAGTGGGACGAGTTACCAAGACGATTTTAGCTTCGATAAGGTGCCTGGCAAACTATGTCAAAGATTGGCACACCAATCTTCCAACCATTCAGTAGGTTATCAACTTACAAAGTAACTCAACGACGAAGCTTAGTCCAAATGAGCTGATATTTAATTGTAACCTTTGAGTCGTTAGCGAAAATCGAGTAAATCAGGCACGTTATGATGAAAACGTGTTACCAGACAAAGTACACACAGCCACATACGTGAGAGGTATATTTTTAAATTTTCTAACGCAATATCAACAAGTTAAGGTGTTATCTTCGGCCAGGCCGAAACTCACATACCCTACACTTCACTGAAAGTACCTTTTCAATAAATGTTGACATTGAAGAGGTTGAATAAGTCGAAAAAATTTTGAAATGTTAGAAAGGTTGACAGATGTTGAAAAAGTCGTAAATATATGCAAAATATTGAAAAAAGTTGAGAGGTTGAAAAACTCTAAAAAAGTTGAAAGAGGTTGAAAAAATTTGATACTAGTTACTCAAAATTGAAGAAAAAGTCGAAAAAATAAAGAAACTTATGAAGAAAGTTGAAAAGTCGAACAAATACATATAGTCGAAAGAATATGGAAAATGTTGAAAAAATCGAATAGAAATGAAAAATTTGAAATATGCCACGCCCACTTTTGGTTCAATAAATTATATTTGTGATCGACGCCCTCATATTAAATTTAAGCACAATAGCTTGTATAGTTTGCGATATATGCCGCAGTTAAATTTAAAATTTAGGGCAGTGGCACACCCACTGGTACAATCCAGCCCGTATTTAACCCAGAAATAGCTTTTCATAAGCAAACCCCTAACACCAAATTTTAGTATGATTGCTCACATATTTCGATAAATATGCCACTTACCGTATTTTATTAGTATGGGAGGTTCCACGCCCACTGGTTCTATTTCAGCCACTTTTGATTCAGATATACTTTATAGCAACTGAACCACTTACATTAAATTTCATAGCAATTGCTGCAATAGTTCACTTAAAACAGCGCTTACAAATTTATGTTAATATGGGAGGTGCCATGCCCACTGATGCAATCCTATCAAAATTCATTTATTTTTAAAGTTTATAGTAACTGACATCTATACACCAAATTTTATGAAGATTACTCTCATAGCACACTATCTATAACAATTAACGTTTTTTGCTTATATGGGAGGTGCCACGCCCACAGGCACTATTGGACCGAATTTTTGAATTAAGAGACCTTACAGCAAGTATATAATCCTCATTAAATTTCATAACTATTACGTTGTTACTTCTCTAAATATAACTTTTAATAATGTTGTGAGCGGTGCCACGCCCTTCATTGAGTTTTTTCAGTAAAGTGGCTGAGTCTGTATTGATGACTGCTTTCAGCGGCATCATCTCCAAAATTTTTATGGAAATCGGCTGTGCCAATTTTGAGACATACGGAATCAAAATTTTTAACAGTAGAAAAGTGCCACGCCCACTTTTATCTCAATTCAAGATATATTTTATATGTATCCGTTTACCAAATTTCATCGCAATATCTTGAACGGCTTACAAGATATGGTGACATAAATGATAAAGTTTAGGGCTGTGCCACGCCCCTGTAGGACCCTTTGGAAACTTGAAATCCAGCCTAATCCTAATTTGGTTCACATGTGCACCAAATCACCAAGTTTCATCAAAATCGCTGCAACTTTTTTCAAAACTGGCCTGGGTAAATATACATAGAGTATGGGCGGTAGGCGTGTCCGTAAACCGATTTCACCCATTTTCAATAGCAAGATGCCTGCAAGAAGGTGTGACCTGTGTGTGAAAATTTCATTCAATAAGCTTTCTTGGTTTTCCCGTAAATCTGATTTCAACAGACGGACAGACAGACGGACATAGCTAAATCGACTCAGGTTGTGACGCTGATCAAGAATATATGTACTTTTCCATACCTGCCACGCCCCCTTCGATGTGTTACAAACGGAGAGACAAAGTGAATATACCCTCGGTGTAGGGTATAAATTTTACAATGTACTTATCTATACTGACAACAGCAGCAAACAAAACAATTCATCTAGGCAAAGCATATCATACGCAGAAAAAGGGGAATCCCGACGTAATTCAGTGTCACAAAAGTGGCATCGTATGTTCGCTTATGTGGCTGTGTGTAGATATCAACGCTAAAAGGCAAATTTCGTGTGAAAATAAATGCTCTGAAAATCTAAAATGGTACAAAGAAAATCAAGCATAAGCTTAAACCAAAATTCAAAGACCAATACATCATAACGAAGGTTTGAGATTTCGACAGAGCACCACGCACCGACAAACGGTATTGCAACTTATTATCAAGTGAACATATGAAGCCATGAAGAATTTCTATCCCATGCAGATTCGTTCTAGCAGCCGAAATGTCAGGAGATACCGAGCTGAAACGAGAGAAACTCCGCGAAGTCAGTCGTTGTTTGGTTGTCGTGAGAAGCGGTTCTCCTCGGCAGTGAAATTAAACTTGAAAATGGTTCGAATGATATATGGTTTCAATAAGACGGTGCTACGTAACATACAGTTCGTTAAGCTATTGATCACTAAATATAGGATATTGATTATGTCGTAAAAAACAGGGCAATAAGGAACTAATACGTACGCGGGTTTTTATTGCAGGAATCGGTCAATGGGTCATTTAGGAAGAAAAAACCGCGGAGTGCTATTAAATTAGAGCGTGGAAATCCGAGATATTGGTGAAAATGGACCCTTTTTAGTTTTTTCAATATGTTTCGCAAACGAAGCAAAATTTCGACATATTTCTTATAAAACATTTTGTAGAAAATTAAATTTCTCATTGAAATGGTTTATTTAAAAAATTTTGGAAAATTTTTTTTATGCCAAAAATGTTGAAACAAAAAAAAAAGAAAAAAACCCAAAATTTAGTGACAAAATTTTCTTTTGTTTTTTGCGGTTGTTCAATATCCGAACAAACGTATATTGGAAAAAATAAAATATTTAATTATATTTTTTTTATAAAAGAGTCATTCCAGATGATAACGTCTAATCGGTAAAGCTGGTTTAGTTTAGATTTTGCTCAAACTTTGCGAGAACCCTCTTTAGGGTTCCAAGGAAGGAAATCCAATGGCATTTAAATTTCAGATGCGTCAGTTCCCGCCTGGCCGAATTGAAGCATATGAAAAACGTCATTTATAGGCTTCAATATTTTTAGCTGTAAAAATTTTTTTGCTTAAGATAGACACACTTGAGATGGCATCTTAAAGCTAAGAGAAAGAATATAAATTCACACAATCTGTATACGCGAAAATTACACGGTGCTGAAAATACATGTATTATATTGATTTTTTCGTTATTTTTAACTGGCTCCAGTGTCGCGACTGTTGGATACAAACCATTAATATTTCTTATAGATCAAGTACACATATCGGGGAAGAAATAAAATCTAAAAATAACTCCTTCGGCTTACTTTTTATAAGAAAAATCTGTGCTTGAAATTTCGAACTTTTGAAAAATTGCATTTTTTAGGCCATTATATCAGCATGTGGACCACGAGATAAAAATATGAAACTTTCAGGATATTTGGTTTAAACCTTGAACTTTTAACCCTTTCCACGTGTTCAGGTGGCTTAAAAGAAGCAACAAAAAAAAAAAAGAGTGAGTTTTTTGTTTGAATTTCGAACCCAAACACCAATGGTACAAATGAGAGGAAGAAAACAACAATTGAGGAGTGGGCGAACAGAACGGCACATAGCCCTTTCCACTTTAGTTTTTCAATATTGAAAATTATTTTTTGTTACTTATATGACCGCTTCATTAGAAAATATCTTTATAATATGAGCTACCTAATCTTTATTAAATAAGTACTTTTTAAAACGGTGGTGTAAAGGGCCGTCCATTAATTTCGTATACATATCATGTATTTAAAAAAACTGACGGCGTTCCTGGATATTGAAGGAGCATTTAATAAAGTTGAACCTGCTTCGCTAAAGGGCACTAGACTTGCCTTTAAAGGTAGTGCAAGGTATCTTGGTCTGGTATTGGATAGGAAATTAAGTTGGAAAATTAATGTTATAGAGAGTTAGGAAAGCAATTGTAGCGCTATACTCTTGTAAAAAAGCTGTGGGTGGAAGATGGGGGCTATCAGTTCGTATCATTCACTGGCTATACACAGCGGTGATTTAACCGATTCTGTTATACGGAATTGTGGTGTGGTGGCCTGTCTTAGACAAGATCATCTATTACAAAGGTTCAAAGGGATGCTTCCATGTGCGTCAGTGGTGCTCAGGAGACCACACGACTGATGCCTTGGAGGTCGTCTTTCATCTCGATTCTCTTGATTTGCTTGGTAAGCGCATGTCAGCATGTACCATCATTTGACTCAGGGAAACTTTTTGCTGGTCCAAGGGAAGGATATGACACTCAACTATTCTTCATAGCTTGAGTTCTGCACCCTACAATATAGACTATATTGTTTTAGCAATATCATTCAAGAGCGATTATGCAACTCACATTCCATCTAGGGATGACTGGAAGGGAGGAATCCAAGGGTGAAGGGGCTATATTAATTTATACACGGATGGCTCCAAGCTAAATAACCAACTGGGTTATGGTATTTACTCTAAGGAACTGAAGATAAGAATTGCAGCGAGGTTCCCAGACTGTTGTAGCGTTTTTAGGCAGAGGTTATAGTGATAGAAGAAATAGGATCCTGGCTGAGGATAAATGTCGTATCCAAAAAGTATATAAACATTTATTCAGATAGTCAGGCTGCTATCAAATCCTAGAATCAGTCTTCCTAAAGGAACATTGATGGCAATTGCAAAGGTAATGAGCTTGCTAGGCAGGGGAGTACTGCACAAATTCCTCAGGACAAGGAAGGTGTTGGCATGCTACTTGCTACCTGCAAGTTACTGCTTAAAGAAAACATGGTAAAAAAGGCAAACAAAAGATGGACCCAATGGTCAACTTGCAATATAACAAGGCAAATCTGGCTGAAGTGGAACGCTAAGCGCTCTCTAGAACTGATTCTCGCACTAAATTTAGGGTCTCGTCAGTTGCTGCAGTCATAGCTGGCCACTGCCTTATCGTCAGACATGCGGAGGGATTAGGTGTCTGGTCTTTTGACTTCTGTAGAAATTGTAGGGATGTGGAGGTGGAGGAAAACATTAATCATTTTCTTTGCTCCTGCCACATTAAATCATTAAAATTAAATGGAATTCGACGGAATTGCATCGGTGGGAGTGGCACCTCCCCTTCAAGAACAAAATATTTAAGGCTGTACTGGAGTAATCCTAATAAAACTTTGTGTAGAGTTGTCGGTTAAATAAGCATCGATGTTAAATGGAATTCAACGGGATCGCATCAGTGGGCGTGGCACCAAAAAGATGGCACTGTGGCATTTGTAGACTTTTTGTTAATATTTTTTGACTATTTCAATATTTTCCCTTTCCTTTCGAATTTTTTAACCTCTTTCAAAGAATATTGAATTTACCTTGATCATTCAACATTTCAACACGATTATTTAAATTCAACAATGTTTAAATTTTTTTCAACTCCTTTGTTCGAATTTTTCAGCCTTTTTCAACATTTTTGATATTTGATCGACGTTATCAGCCATTTGCTACTGTTTCAACGACTTATTCAACCTTATTCAACTTTTTCGTCATTTTCCATAACTTATCAACTTATTTAACTTCTAACGACTGTTCAAACTTTCTTCAACCTATTTCAACATTTTTAACATTTTACATTTTTTTTTTCAACTTTTTCAAAATCTTGATCAGTTTTCTATATTAGTTTCATATTTGGTGGTCAGCCGACTGCACAGATTAGCGGAACAAAGCGATATACATGATTAGCAGTTAGTACATGCTTGTCGTGCCGCAATTAGTGACAGTCGGTAGTGTAGCTATGACCTCCAAGCTGATGGCCACTGGAAACAGCTCTCCAGGAAGTTAAGTCTTGACTGTAGGGCTGGCTAGCATAGCTAGGCTAGGGGTCGGTTAGCTCCTCAAATACCTGAGGTATCTTCGGGACAGCACATATCGGTTCTCACCGCTAAATCATGAGTGTCTGGTGCCGATGGGTGCATGTCCTTAAGGTATTTCAGGTTGAAATACCCCCAATCCAAGGTGGAACAGCATATGCCGAGGGATGAATGGCTAGTGGGTTATCTAGTTGATAATATGCGGACTCGGGACGTTTGGCGAACTCCTGTTTTAATCTAGCCTTATCCACACATGCATGCTCTGTGGGAATGGACTCCTTTTTCCCTTGCTTGGGCAGGATCAAGGTGTTATGCGATCCGTGCTGAGGATCTTTCAGGTTGGGAGCCCAGTTTCAAAAAAAAAATAGCCCAATCGCTAACGGAGCATACCGGATACCTGGCGCCCTCCGGTATTACCCAGCCTTACCCACGCACCTGGACCTCTGTGTGGGTGGACATATGCGTCCTGTACTCGTGGGAATCATATGGATCTTTCAACTTCAAAAACAAAATCAAAAACAGAAACGAAAACAAAAACAAACAAAAATTCTGAGTCCGGAGCTCGCAAAAATCCGAAAAATGGCGATAACGCCGGCACCTCATCAGGTGAGACCAGCGCTGGCCTTCGGATGGCTGGACCTGCACTGATGGTGGGAGGGAAAAAGAGGGCTCTGGACTTCACGTCCAACCCTACAAGTAAAAAATCTGGGGAACCTTCACTGCCCACCCCAGTGACAACTAGTTCGGCAACGATCACGGCCTCACAGCCAGATCAGTCTAAGTCGGCTGGGAGATCAGAGGTTGGGCAGGATTCTAATGGGGGAATTTTGTTGTCCGGTCTTGGACAAACCAGTTCGGCATCGACCATAGCCTCAGGGCAGGGTCAGACAAAGTCGGCTGGGGAGTCCAGGCAGGAGCAGC
Organism: Tricholauxania praeusta; assembly: GCA_949775025.1. Taxonomy (NCBI): domain Eukaryota; kingdom Metazoa; phylum Arthropoda; class Insecta; order Diptera; family Lauxaniidae; genus Tricholauxania; species Tricholauxania praeusta. Next base: position 107,406,604 of record OX459028.1, read on the forward strand.
ACTCTGTCGGGGAGCAAACTAAGCTCTATCGACCCTCTAAGAGGAAATATATGGTCAAGCAGGCGGCGATTAGAATTCGCCGTCACTTGGAAGCTGCCGATCCCAGCGCCATGTCCAGGGAGGATAGGGACTCCCTTAATTGGGCGAAGAGGGTCGATCTAGGGACTGAAGGCCATTCACAAAAGGTCGTAAAAAAGCTACCTAAGAGACAGAGGTCACAAGACGAGACGTCTGATGCCAAGCGGCAAAAGACAACCGGAAAACCTCTGTCTTTTAGTGAGGTTGTTAAAGGAAGCAAGGGGAGAATTTTGGCAGTCCTTGACAGGGCGGCGGAGGACGGGGCAATTCCTCGTGATAAATGGAAATGGGTGGATGATGCCTTGGCAAACACTCTTTTCCAGATATTGGAGGAGTTTCCTGGTTCTGTGCCGTCCTGTGAAGAGGCAGGCTGGCATCAGGGCCTTTATAAATTGATCTCCTGCGAGGATGAGCGGTCTGCTATGCTCTACAAGGTAGCCGTGAGCAGGTTAGGGGAGGTGTATCCGGGCGCGAGACTGGAAGCTGTTGAGAAGGAAGAAATTCCTTCCAGGCCCCGGGCTCGCGTCTGGTTACTTAGTACCCCGTCGGGAGAGGACGCAGTACTGCGGATGCTCCGACTTTGCAATCCCAATCTTCCAACTCACAATTGGAAGATTGGGAAGCTAGAAACTCCTGTCGGACCATCCATGCAGGCTATGGTCCTACTTAATAAATAGTCCGTGGAAGCTTTAGCGGAATCCAAAAGGATCATAAAGTACGGTTTCAATAAGGTGACGCTTAGGGTCTACCGCAAAGACGAGGAGCTTGCCTCCAAAGGGACTGTCTCTGCCTCCACAAAAGCCGTAGCCACTGCGCAACCAGTGCCAGGGGATATGGATGTTGGGGAGGGGGAAGTGGAACCAGAGGGGGGGAGCTGTTCTCCAGGCGGTCAACCTGAGGCGTCTCTTGTGGAAAACTCCACGGACTCTGATGGGTTATCAGAGGTAGGAAATTTCCTTGAAGAAGCTCTGCTACTCGAGGAGGTTGAAGATGATGAAGAAGACATAACCATGGTGGAGGGGGGTGATTTGGAATCCGATGAGGCTACTCCAAATTAACCTCCACCACTTAAAGCGGCATCTGCGGGCTTGCTGATCCGCTTAAGTAAAAGCGGAGATGATGTAGTCCTCATGCAGGAACCCTGGGTTCATGCTGGGAGAGTCTGTGGGCTGAGGATGTTAGGGTATAAGCTACTGGTGGCAAATGATGAAGGTAACCGCAGGGCATGTATTTGGCAAAGACCAACCTTAACTTGTTTTTGCTTTCTAATTATAGTGACCGAGATACGGCCGTTGCCAGCCTTGAGTTTGAAGCTGGATGCTTCTGGCTAGCTTCGTCCTACATGGCTCACGACATGACAGGTGGCCTACCACCGACTGTACTTAAGGCTGCTATAGAGCAGGCCTTTTTCAACAAAACTAGGCTAGTCATAGGCAGTGACGCAAATGCACACCACACTGTCTGGGGTAGCACAGATGAAAATGAACGAGGTGAGTTACTTTTTGATTATATTTTGAATACTAACCTCCTTATCTGTAACAAAGGCTGCGAACCAACCTTTATAATAAAGAATAGAGAAGAAGTCCTGGACATAACACTTGTCTCGGACTTCGCTTTCGATTTCATTGTTGACTGGAGAGTCTCAGGCGAGCACTCTTTCTCAGATCATCGTTACATAGAATTTACTCTCTCTGTTAACTCCCCAGTTCCTATTGCTCAGCGGAACGTTAAAAGGACAAACTGGGGTTTATATAACAGGAATCTTGCGGCACATCTGCCTATTTCAACCTCCGTAGTGCCGCCAACTGTCCACGAGATTGACAAATTGGTTCAACAATTAATAGGAGGATTAAATAAATCTTTGGAGATATCTTGCCCAATAGGCAAGCCCAGGGGAAAGAAAAAACCCCCATGGTGATCAACAGATATTCAAGCCCTTAGACGTAGTAGTAGAACCTTATTTAATAAAGCCAAAAAAATCAGGTTTAGAAAATGATTGAACGAATATAAATCTAGTCTTAAATTATACAAGAGTTCGTTGAGGAAAGCTAAACGCAACTCGTGGCGGAACTTCTGTGAGAACATAGAAGAGACTTCAGAAGCATCTAGATTGAGGAAGATTCTATCTACCTCACCCACTACGCTAGGTTTCTTAAAAAAGCCTGATGGCTGCTGGACAACTTCTAGCAAAGAGACCTTAGACCTCTTACTAGACTCACACTTCCCTGGTAACTCTTTGCAGCAACCAGTTGATTTAAGTGTTCAAAATCAGATATCTTCAAATATTCTTTGGGACATTGTTTCGGAAACCAAAGTTCGATGGGCGATTAGTAGCTTCAAACCCTACATATCACCAGGGCCTGATGGTGTAACACCAGTTGAACTGCAACGATCTGTTCGTTTAATTATACCATAGTTGGTAGCTATTTTTAAAGGCTGCCTTAATAGTCCAGTAGAAATAGGGTTTGAAAAACAAAATAATTCGTTACAGCAATCTGACAGCGGAATATTGTTGAACACGCTCTTGTAAAAGCGGACAAAAAAATCGAACCGACAGCAGCTATCCGGGGTGGAATGGGGTGAATTTTTAGAGGTCGAACACAGTTTTTCACGATTTCTGGCTAAACTGTGCATCATATCAAAAAAAGTTCAATTCAAAAGTTGTAGGAAATAAGATCTACAACTTTTGTACTGATCATTTTCGCCTTAACCTTAAAATTTTTCAAAAAAATGGCTGAAAACCGGTTTTTTGGTTTTCAATTTTTTTCTTTCACAAAAAAGTTTCTATGGAGCTGAAACTTGGGCAAAACATACTTTTCAGTGTTACACAAAGGCAGTAATTTTTTAAGACGGAAATATTCAGAGGTTGTTGTTAAATTTAATTTTTAAACTAAAAAAACCGAAATTTTTAACTGAGATTCCTCTTAAAACTACACCTCCTAAAGAGTTGTTTTGGCTCACTTACTCTTTGTTATGTCTTCTTTAGATAAATGGTAAAAAAAAGGTATACGGCAATGGAAAAATTGACCGAAAAATTGAAAATCTGTAGTCTCTCCGCGAGTAGAGTTTTGGTGTTTCGTGTGTAGCAGCTCAAATCCTTTGTTGTTTTCACTGTATTTACCTTAATACACTATAATTTGAAATTGTCAATGCCACTACATAAATTTTCATTAAAAAAATACATGAGATAAAAAATTTTGATAATTCTTGGACCAAAAATTAAAATTTTTTTTTTTCTCATTTATTTTTTTAATGAAAATTTATGTAGTAGCATTGACAATTTCAAATTATAGTGTATTAAAGTAAATACAGTGAAAACAACAAAGGATTTGAGCTGTTACACACGAAACACCAAAACTCTACTCGCGGAGAGACCACATATTTTCAATTTTTCGGTAAATTTTTCCATAGCAGATACCTTTTTTTTACCATTTATATAAAGAAGACATAACAAAGAGTAAGTGAGCCAAAACAGAACTCCTTAGGAGGTGTAGTTTTAAGAGGAATCTCATTTAAAAATTTCGTTTTTTTTAGTTTAAAAATTAAATTTAACAACAACCTCTGAATATTTCCGTATGAAAAAATTACTGCCATTGTGTAACACTGAAAAGTATGTTTTGCCCAAGTTTCAGCTCCATAGAAACTTTTTTGTGAAAAAAAAAATTAAAAACCAAAAAACCGGTTTTCAGTCATTTTTTTGAAACATTTTGAGGTTAAGGCGAAAATGATCAGTACAAAAGTTGTAGATCTTCTTATTTCCTACAACTTTTGAATTGAACTTTTTTTGATATGATGCACAGTTTAGCCAGAAATTGTGAAAAACTGTGTTCGACCTCTAAAAATGCACCCCATTCCACCCCGGATAGCTGCTGTCGGTTCGATTTTTTTGTCCGCTCTTACAAGAGCTTGTTCAACAATATTCCGCTGTCAGATTGCTGTAACAAATTATTTTTTTTTTCTCATTTTTTCGACTAATTCTACTGGACTGTAACCTTTCCTACATTCCTCTAGCTTGGGGGATGACCAAAGTCATCTTCATTCCAAAGGCCGGGAAGAGCTCTTACATAAATCCAAAGGATTTTAGGCCAATAAGTCCTTCCTCCTTTCTTCCAAAAACTTTGGAAAGGCTCATAGAAATCTATATTCGAAGTACTATCAAACCTGATCTACTGTCTAATTCTCAGCATGCCTATACGAAAGGCAGATCTATAGAAACTGCACCCCACACTATAGTAGGTAGTATTAAGAAATCCTTTGAATATAAGGAATTCGCACTGACGGCGCACAGTGGCTCCTTTTTCAAAAAGTGATTGCTAAAATCAAATTTTCGAATTCTGATTTTCGAAACTTTTTTTTTTTATTTAAAAGATAATTGACCAAAGGTTCTAAAACCGAAAACTTTTTTTATTTATGACAAGTATTTTGGTTTTTATGGGTGCTCAAAGTTGGATAACTTTTTATCGTTCATTAAATTAGCATTTTTTTACATTTTTCGCAATATTAAAAATGGAAAATTTCAAAAGTTTGAAAAAACATGGGAATTTGAAGTACGCTCTCTAAATTTATGGTATTTTAAAATAAATAATTTTCACAAGATGTAGAAAAAAAATTTTAGTTAGTAATTTTCATGAATTTTTCAAAAAGGTCGTTTTTAGCATAGTTTTTCAAATTTACCTTGGCCTATAATCCACAAATCAATGTCAATCAAGGATTTGTGAATGAGAGATTATAGTTGACATATCTGCCAACAAAAATCATATAGGTCTTACCTGCATATATTTGCCCATTTAGAAGTCATAGCTACTTACGAGTATGTGACATGATATGCATAAAACTGAATTTGTTGTGTGATGACGATTTTCAGTCTATGATATTTTGACTTGGAAATTGTTAATATGAATTTGATAGAATGTTTTCAGCGAATATAGACATCACTCAAAATAAATTAAAAATTGTAAATATGGACGTTACCACGCCCCTTTCTTAATTTATTCTTCCTATTTCCAAAACTATTTGACGCAAATAGATGCATATATAAAGAGTACCTAGAAAACTTCTGTCCATATAATATGGGCTTTACCCCACCTCCAAAACGGTTGATTTGTCACTTTTTCCAAATCATTTCACTCTTTCTTCAACACCGTTCGAAGTACAAGTTAAAAACAAGTGATCTTAAAATAAAGCTTTAATTTGTTGAAGAAAGCGTATAAATCAGGCTGAAACTTGGCTTCTTATTAGCTATCCATTAGCGAAAGCTTGGAAGTTGAAAGTTGCAGCATCTGTAGCGGATGAGGTGAGTGGCTCATCTTCGTTTCTTTTTGGTGCATATTTCGGCGAAGTGGTGCTCCAAAGAACTTACCGGAGATTGGACTTTGACCTCATTTGATAAATAAAGCAAAATAAAACAAAACTAATCTAACTCCAACGAGTAAATTGAATGAAATCTTTTACTAGCCACGCTCAAACCCTTATTATATACAACAACCTACGAACTGCATTATCGATACAAAGGGCTTTTTGAAGCTTTGTGGCAGCATAGGCAGCAACCACTACATAAGCTTAATTTAAGTTCTTTGACCAAATAATGCAAAAATTACTGACATCCGATTGGATTTAGGGTTACCAGACTTTAAGGATCTTAATAAATTTATTTAAAGCAAATGTTGATCGGCATGGAAATTGCAATATGAGTTTCAGCGATTTAATTTCGATCACACCAAATGAGTATGTACTCAAGCAGATGAATGAAGCATTGTTCAAAGAAAGCTGTGAACGTAGCCAAAATGAACAGCTATTATATGAACAATGGCAGTTCGTTGTCAAAGGATGGCAAACAGTCACAAATATATTTAAAGCTGCAAGCAATGAAAATAATTGCCTAAAACATAAAATTACCGATTTGCAAAAGCAAATAGATAATTTAAGAACAAGCATGATGCAAAAACAAACAACAACACCAAAGAAGGTTGTTCCTAAGACGGGTTCAATATTTTCGTCATTAAATAAGGTATCTGAATACTATACAGATGAAGAAGACCTGGCCAAGGAGACTGAATGGATAAGGGTAAAAAACAAAACTAAGAAACGTAAATTGAATGCTACACCCTCTCCCCCTACCCTAAGAAATTCTCAAAATCCTACCCAATTAGAACAAAAAACTAAAAAAGATCCATCTCCACCTCCAATTATGGTTGATAATTTTAAGTCCTATGAAAGCATGTACGATTTGCTAATTCAGGTAGCTCCAGAAAATGATTTTCAAGTTAAAATCATTAGCAATGCAACAGCAAAAATTAATTGCACTGACGCAGAAAATTATAGAAAAATAATTAAAGCGTTTCAGGAGGCTAAGTACTCTTTTCATACTTATGAAAATAAACAGTCCAGACCAATTAGGGTCATAGCTAAAAATTTACACCACACCTGTAATACTGAAAATATAAGGGAAAACCTACTAAAACAAGGCTTTAACCTTATTTCTGCTGATAAAAAATTATCATGGAAAAATAAACACCCATTAAATATGTTCATGTTAACTTTTGATAACAGTGAAAGCATTGAAAAAATTTACAAAATAAAACACATTCTTGGATGTAAAGTTGAGATTAATTCAATCAAGGGTTCAAAACTAGTACCCCAATGTAAAAAGTGCCAGGCATTTGGTCACACTCAGAAATTTTGTTCAAAAGAACCAAGATGTGTCAAATGTGCAGGTAAACACATAACTCAAGAATGCAAAAAAGAAGATAATCAAAATCCAAAATGTGTTAACTGTGGGGAAGGACATCCAGCTAATTACAGAGGATGTTTAGTAGCCAAGGAACTACAAAAAATTAAAAATAAAAACATACAAGTAAAAACTAATGATACAACTAAAAAAGAACCATTAGTCCAGCAAAAACAAGTAACCTATAGTGTGTCTGATACTCGTAGCAAAACAACTTATGCCTCAATCGCTGCATAGGTCAAAGTATGCAAAAACCACAAAATCTTGAGAATAGTGATATAAATCAGTCTCTGCAGATCATTATCAAAAAAATGACTAATTTAGAAACCACGATTTCAAATATGAACGAGCGAGTTAAAAAGCTTGAAAACGTTTCTCTGACATCTGGGTCAAAGCGCAAAAACAAATAATATGTCCGTTTCTCTAAAAATTATGTCATGGAATGCAAATGGATTGCTTAAACATCAAGAAGAGCTTCAGGCAATCCTGATTTCAGAAACTCATTTTACGAAACAATCTTTCATAAAATTCAAAGGATACAAAATCTACCACACAATCCATCCTAACAATTCAGCTAGAGGAGGAAGCGCAGTAATAATTAAAGAATCTATACAACATAATGAAGAGTTTAAATTCGAATCGGATGATATTCAAGCAACGGCAGCACGAGTTAAAACCAACAATTACAACATAACTGTGGTGGGGCTATATAGCCCTCCAAAGCACAATATCAAAACTGAAAGATATATTGAATTCTTCAAACGAATAGGCAATCGGTTTATAATTGGAGGTGACTTCAACGCAAAGCACACGCAATGGGGATCAAGAATTATATCCACTAAGGGCAAAGAGCTACTCAAAGCAATAAACTGTTGCAATTGTGATGCTGTTTCAACGGGTAAGCCAACATATTGGCCTACAGATCCTGATAAAATTCCTGATTTGATAGACTTTTATATAATTAAAAACATTTCAAGTAATTATATGCAGATATAAGATAGCTTAGAGCTAAATTCGGATCATTCACCAATTATTCTTACCTTAAGTGAAAGAATTATTTAAAAGCCCTGTAACCCTGCGCTAGTAAATAAAAAAACTGACTGGGTCAGTTTCAGGATTGCAATAGAAGAAAAAATTAATTTATTAGTTCCACTGCAGACAAATGAACAGTTAGACCTTGAGGTCGAAAATTTTGTGAATAATATTCAGAAGTCTGCATGGACTAATACTCCCGAAATTAAGAGGAAGTTAAGAGGAAGTAATTATCCTAGAGAAATTTTAGAATTATTATCAGAAAAAAGAAAAGCTAGGAAAAAATGGCATCAAACTAGAGCTCCGCAGGATAAATCAAAGCTTAACAATCTTACTTCTCAGCTTAGAAATGAAATTAAAGAGTTGAAGAACAACTTCATAAGCGAATTCCTAAGAAACCTCAATAATGATTCTGCAACTGATTACTCACTTTGGAAAACCACAAAAAGCTTAAAAAGGCCAATTATGCAAATACCTCCTATTAAAAAGTTAAATGATAGTTGGGCTCGAAGCAATGAGCAAAAGGCGACCAGGTTTGCTGAACACTTGAAAAACATATTTCAACCAAATTCAAACAGCAATAGTGAAACAGTACCCGTTGTTATAGAGCAAGAAAGCATCGATATCCCTTACACTACACTTGCTGAAGTCAAAAAAGAAATAAGAACTAATATCAATGCAAAAAAAGCTCCTGGATTTGATCTAATTACTGGTCAAATTCTAAAAGAACTCCCTAGGAAAGCCTTGGTGAAACTCACTAATCTTATCAACGCATCATTTCGTCTTAAATATGTACCTCAACTGTGGAAAGTGGCTGAAGTCATCATGATCGCTAAGCCTGGAAAGCCACCTCATGTAGCAACATCATATCGGCCCATTTCATTGTTGCCAATTATGTCTAAACTATTTGAGAAGCTTATACTAAAGAGATTAAAGCCTATCATAGAAGATAAAAATCTTATTCCTGATCATCAATTTGGTTTTAGGAGCCAACACTCCACAATCGACCAGGTTCATAGAATTTGCAATGGAATTGAAAGATCCTTAGAAGAAAATAAAGTCTGCTCGGCACTATTCTTGGATGTTGCCCAAGCATTTGATAAAGTATGGCATGAGGGGCTAAATCTTAAACTTAAAATGCTTTTGCCAATGCAATATTCAGAAATTTTAAAATCTTATCTATCAGATAGATACTTTAGGGTAAAACAAGAAGATGCCTACTCTGACTTAATAAAAATTGAAGCTGGTGTACCCCAAGGAAGTGTGTTGGGACCTACGCTGTATCTACTGTACACTAGTGATTTTCCAACCTTCACAGAAAATATTGTTGCAACGTTTGCAGATGATACTGCAATTATGTCTATTGGCGACAACAATAATGAAACAACGCAAAAACTACAAACAGCTGTTATGGAAGTACAACGCTGGACTACGAAGTGGAGAATCAAGCTCAACGAATCCAAATCGGTGCATATCGATTTCACCAACAAACATATAGAGCATAAGCCTATTTTCATTAATGGCACAGTAATCCCGTATGAGAATTCAGCCAAATATCTCGGTATGACGCTAGATGCCAAATTAAGATGGAAGCTGCACGTGAAAAAAAAACTTGAAGAGCTGAATCTTAAATACAGGAAAATGTACTGGTTACTGGGCCGATACTCTGTCCTGTCAAGATATAATAAGCTTTTGCTTTACAAGCAAGTCCTTAAGCCAATATGGACTTATGGCGCACAACTTTGGGGTTGCACCAGTCAAAGCAGCAGAAACATCATCCAACGTTTCCAAAACAAAGTGCTACGAGGTATCGTCAATGCTCCGTGGTACATCCGCAATGACTGTCTACATAAAGATTTAAATGTAGAAACAGTCGATGATGTCATAAAAATAATTGCACAAGGTCATGAAAAGCGACTCCAACAGCACATTAATATCGAGGCTCTCCAGCTCCTTAACAATGATAGCTTAGTCAGAAGACTTAAGAGAACTAAACCTTTTGAGTTAGCATGAAATAAACATTTTCAAATTTAAAATTAATTAAGTTATTAGATCGCATTCACTAGGCGACGCAATTTAATAAAAACCTTAGTGTTAATCATGAGATGAGCACTTAGTATTATGACGTATTGTATTATTATTTTAAGTTAAAAACAAATGGCTCATTAGTTTGTAAACTAGATTGTCATAATAAATGAAGAAAAAAAAAAAATTTCACCCTTTTTAAGAAAATTCGCTTTTGTATAGCGAAATAGTAATACTTGCCTCAGATATTTATATTTATATCTAAGTTTTTAATGCAATTTAAAAATATCCAGTAATGTCAAATAGAATAAAGCTGTATTTTTTGTATTGAATACTTCTGATAACATTGAACTCTAGTGCAGGCCAACTTTATAGACACCTGTTTTATTACGGTAGATATCATACAAGGAATTTAGCTTATTAGGTAGTTCAATTTTTTCGCTGATCAAGTATTATGTTTGAGGTTTGTAGCTCAATATTTTGTACCTGTATTTGTATAAAATTCAAATTTTAAGGCTCAATAACTCAGTCCAAAAGTTAAGAATAAAAAATAATACAAGATCAATTTCGAGAAAAATTGGGTATTATAGTAGATATGACGGAAACACAGCAAGGCGATTTTTTGAGAAACCAGAAACAACTTCAGAAATAACGGGAGTCGATGAGGACGTGATAAAAAGATTACAAGTTATTTTAAACGTACTATCATATATAGAACCCGTTAAAGTAGAAAAATTTGAAAAGTATACCAAGGAAACTGCAGACATATTAGAACATAAATACAGCCAAAAATTACTGACCCCCTCTGTCCATAATACCTTAGCTCATAGTGGACAAATTATCAAGCCTTATCCCATAGGAGAATTATCAGAAGAAGTCCAAGTGATTTCATTACTTAGGCATGTTAGGTCACGAAAAGAACTGACTGATAAATTCTGTAGTACTGTTTTAAGTTTCTTAGATATCCAAAATAATGATGATATTTTTATAGAATTGAAGATTGTTGTTGATTTTTTAAGGAAATTACCTAATTTATATCTGTAACCCTTTTTTTAAAACTTTTCTAGCCTTTGAGAAAGACTGTTTATAAATTATGTTAAGAGATAAAAAAATTAATGCATATCAATGAATTAGTAAAAATTAGAAACATTTTTTGTTTAAAAAAGTATTTAAAAAATTTTTAAATTATTTAAAGTTCATTAATTGAATAAAGCGCACTAAAATTTATACAAAAAAAAAATATTTTTTTATGAATTCATACCACTAAAAACCAAAAATTTCGAAATTTGGACTTTCACCTCTTTTTAAAAGTATTTATAGCTAAGCCTCAAACCTGAATCTTATATATGTCATATCTACAGAAATTACCAACCAAAATCAAAAAACTTTGCTCAAATATCTTTACCCGTTCAAAAGTTATGATTTTAGCAACGCGAAATCGCAAAAGGCGCCACTGTGCGGCGTTCTTAGACATTGAAGGAGCATTTAATAATGTTAACCCAAATATGATCATATCAGAGCTTCAGAAACTGGGCATTAATAGTTCACTAGTTGATATGATTAAAAAGCTACTGACAAACAGAAGTATTACATCAAATCTTGGCAAATCCAAGGCAAATAGGTTCGTTTGCAGAGGAACGCCGCAGGGGGGTGTACTATCTCCTCTACTGTGGAATCTGGCAGTAAATAAAATGCTCATGTCACTAAAAGGGCACGGCTGTAAGGCTGTTGCCTATGCAGATGATGTAGCATTAATTGCATGTGGCAAATTTCCAAACACACTGTGTGAAATTCTTCAGGATGCCTTAAATATACTCGTCTCATGGGCAGATGAGGCTGGCTTAGGTGTAAATCCGAACAAAACTGAACTAGTTCTCTTCACTAGGAATAACAAACTTCCAATTTTAGTACCACCTTCGCTAAATGGCACTAGATTAACGTTTAATTATAGTGCAAGGTATCTTGGTCTGGTATTGGATAGGAAATTAAGTTGGAAAATTAACATTGAAGAAAGAGTTAGGAAAGTAACTGTAGCGCTATGGAAGATGGGGGCTATCACCTCGTATTGTTCACTGGCTTTACACAGCGGTCATTCAACCGATTCTTTTATACGGCATTGTGGTATGGTGGCCTGTCTTAGACAAGGTTACCTATTACAAAAAATTGCAGAGTTCAAAGGGCAGTTTCCATGTGTATCAGTGGTGCACTGAGGACTACACCAACTGACGCCTTGGAGGTCCTCTTTAATCTCGTTCCTCTTGACCTGCTAGGTAAACGGATCGCAGCCTGTGCTGCCATCAGACTCAGGGAAACTATCTGCTGGTCCGAGGGTGGAACAGACCACTCAACTATCCTTAATAGCTTGCGGTCTGTACCCTCCAATTTGGACTATATTGTTCCAGTCATCTCATTCAATAAGGATTACGTAACTCACATTCCATCTAGGGATGACTGGAAGGGAGGAATCCCGGGGAGAAGGGGCCATATTAATTTTTACACAGATGGTTCCAAGCTAAATAACCAGGTGGGTTATGGTATTTACTCTAAGGAACTGAAGATTACTATCGCTGCGAGGTTACCAGACCACTGTAGCGTTTTTCAGGCAGAGGTTATAGCGATAGAAGAAGTAGCATCCTGGCTGAGGATGAATGTCGTATCCAGAAAGAATATAACCATTTATTCAGATAGTCAGGCTGCTATAAAAGCTCTAGAATCAGTCTTCCATAATTCACTAGTGGTCCAACAATGTCGCTCATCTCTAAATGAGATGGCCCAGCATTTTAATATTCACCTCATCTGGGTGCCAGGGCATAGGAACATTGATGGCAACTGCAAAGCTGATGAACTTGCTAGGCAAGGGACTACTGCACAAATTCCTCAAGATAAGCAAGGTGTTGGCATGCCACTTGCTACCTGCAAGTTATTGCTTAAAGAAGAAATGGTAAGAAATGCAAACAAATGTGGACTCAAGGGTCAACTTGTAATATAACTAGGCAGATTTGGCCGAAATGGGATGCTAAGCGTTCGTCAGAACTAATTTCTCGCACTAGACATAGTGTCTCGACAGTTGTTGCAGTCATAACTGGACATTGCCTCATTGGCAAACATGCGGAGAGATTAGGTGTTAGGTCTTTTGACTTTTGCAGAAGTTGCGGAGATGTGGAGGAGGAAGAAAACATAAAACATTTTCTCTGCTCCTGCCCCGCACTTGCTAGGAAACGCCACAAAACACTCGGTTTGTTTCTATTTGATGACCTGGATGACCTGAAGCATGTTGGTATAGGTCAGCTATCAAGTTTTATTAAGAGATCTGGTTGGTTCAACGAGAGGGTATAGTGAGACACCCTGTGGTATCACAATGGATAATTTTTGGTCTAAGTGAGTCAGTTCTTAACTGACTGCCACTCCTACCTAACCAAATCTAGTTTCATATTTTTCGACTTTTTCAGCGATTTTAAACTACAAATTTTTATTTGTTATAAGTCGACTGATTACACTAGTTTACACTCAAAATGTTCCATTGAACTGAGGTTACTTTTCTTATGTAGATTTTCCTGCTGAGTTCGAAAATGAAAATGAAAATTTTTTGAATGGTACAGTTTTCGAGATATTGTGGTTTTTTCACTTTTTCGACCTCTTTTCACTTTAAAATTCATATCTTCAAAATTCAATTTCCTTGTTCTTAGTGTCAAATTAAAGATAATAAAATGACAAACAAACGTGTGTAATTACATTTCTTATTAAAAAAGTGGTTCAAAAGATATAGATGAAAATAGACCAGATTTTAAGAAAAATCAAATTTTACATTTGATTCTGTGGCCACGAAAAAATAAAAGTAAAACAAAAAAAATAATTTTACTTCACACTCGTAGAGCTGATACTTTTACGCAAAAATTAAGACATCCTACAAAAAATCGACTGTAAAATGACAACGTTAGGAGCGATTGAATGAATGAATCCAAATTCCACATTTTATGAATATATTAATTTTTTCGACAATTTTTTGAGCCTAATCGTTACAAAAAAAATTGTTCTCATGTACCTTTGATAAGAGGATAGTTTTCTTATGTACTTTTTCCTGCTGAATTCGAAAATGAAAATGAAAATTTTTTAAATGGTACAGTTTTCGAGATATTGTGGTTTTTTCATATTTTCGACTTTTTTGGACTTTCACTTTTAAATTTATATCTTAAGCTAGAAATGTCTAATTTCATCGTTTTTTGGTACTAAATTAAAGGTATTAAAATGCCAAACAAAAATGTATGATTGAATTTTTTATTGAATTAGCAATTAAAAAGATATAGATGAAAAATTACCAGATTTTTGAAAAAATCAAATTTTACGGTTGATTCTGTGGCCACGAAAAAATATAAATCGGTAAAAAACTTCCACATTTACTTCATTTGCGTAAGGCTGACACTTTTTTGTGAAAAATAAATGAAATAAAAAAAATAATTTTACTTCATACACGTAAGGCTGATACTTTTACACATATAAAATTTAATTTTTCTTGAAATCTGGCCTGTTTTCATCTATATCTTTTGAACCTCTTTTTTAATAAAAGATATAATAACGTACGTTTGTTTGTCATTTTATTATTTTTAATTTGACACTAAGAACGAGAAAATTGGATATTTCTAGCTCAATATATAAGTTTTGAAGTGAAAAAAGGTCGAAAAAGTGAAAAAACCACAATATCTCGAAAACTGCACCATTCAAAAAATTTTAATTTTCATTTTCGAATTCAGCCGGAAAAAGTACATATAAAAACTATCCTCTTATCAAAGGTACATGAGAACAATTTTTTTGTAACGATTAGGCTCAACAAATTGTCGAAAAAATTAATATATTCATAAAATGTGGAATTCAGATTCATTCATTCAATCGCTCCTAACGTTGTTATTTTACAGTCGATTTTCTTGTGGGATGTCTTAATTTTTGCGCAAAAGTATCAGCTCTATGTGTAAGAAGTAAAAAAATTTTTTTTATTTTATTTCTATTTTTTCGTGGCCACAGAATCAAATGTAAAATTTGATTTTTCTCAAAATCTGGTCTATTTTCATCTACATCTATTGAACCACTTTTTTAATAAAAGATATAATTACACACGTTTGTTTGTCATTTTATTATCTTTAACTTGACACTAAGAACGAGGAAGTTGAACATTTCCAGCTCAAGATATGAATTTTAAAGTGAAAAGAGGTCGAAAATGTGAAAAAGCCACAATATCTCAAAAACTGTACCATTCAAAAAATTTTCATTTTCATTTTCGAACTCAGCAGGAAAATCTACATAAGAAAAGTAACCTCAGATTAATGGAACAGAAAAAAAAATTCATTTTGTAAACTAGTGTTATTTATTATTGATTCTATGAATATTATTTGATCGATTTTAACAGAAACCGATATTTGTGTGAACTTTCACATATCGGTTAATGCTTTATAAACCTGATGAGGCTATGCACAGCTGTGAACATGAAAATAGCAATACCTTCAAGTAAATTTTATAAAAATCCATATATTTTTTCACACAAACTCTGAATAACAATTTGAAGACTATTTTATTACTAGGGGCTCTGGGTTTATGGAGGTGTTAAAATTTCATAACACAAAATCTCAACTGTGCTGATTAAAAGAATGTAACCACGTTTTTTCATGAAACATCAAAATAGCAGTGTTATTATCTGTTTTGAGTTTTATTGAAAGAAGTGAAATTTTTTAACAAAAATTTTAATGAAAATAAGTTGAATATTCTTTATTTGTAATCTTTTTATAAATAACACTGAAAATTAATGCATTTATTGTTACTTTTTTAGCCACAGTGGGGCGCGCCAAACATTGCACTGCTAATAAGCGAAAATTAATTTTAAAGTTGGGGAAAGAAAGAAAATCTTATGAAGATATTCTAAATAATCTATCGTGCTAAACAAAAATGATAATTATAACCATCAAATATGTAGAAATCAAGAGAGAAGAGGTGAATTTTTTTTTTAATGCTTTATTTAGCTTTCCTTAGAAGAATGTTAGTTTTTTTTAATTATACTTTAAAATGCAGTAAATTGACAGAAAACATTTTCGTTGAGATGGGTCGTAAGCCACATTGCTCTTCTGAAGAATCGAGACTGACTTTAAACTTGAAAAAAAGGAACAAACTCTCTTCAATGCATTGGCAGGTTGCTGAATAGATCTCAAAATTTCATGAGAAATGTATTTAAATATAAACAATAAAAAAAATCTCGTGGTAGACCACCAAAAAACGCTCCAAGAGTTGATCTTCATATTGTAACTATCGGAAAAATAGACACATTTAGGTCTTCAAAGAAAATTTTAGCAGAAATTTGGATCGTGGTTGGTGCTTAAGGAGGGAGCAGGGTCTGAGCGCTACATTTTAAGCATAAGTTAAATATAATTTTTTTTTTTGATATGGTAATAATAATGTTATTTATTTAAAAACCATATAAGAGTACAATATTTAAAGAGTATTCTGTGAAAATTTCATGAAAAAATATTAAAAAAATAAGCTATTGACAGCGAATTTCCGCGGACGGTTCGAAAAAACTGGATCATTTGAAATCAAAAAATTTTAAGAATTTGTTAGTTTATGAGTTGTTTGAGGTAGTGACCTTTTTTTTATATGACGATTTTTAAGATTTTGGCATAATTTTGAAGCCAAAAAAAAATAACGCTTTTTTTAAAAAAGAAATGCAAAAATCACTATATTTGTTATTGTAAAACTAATTATAATGCAAAAAAAATCTCGACGTCAGTACCTGGTATTTTATGTATTAAAAGAGTGTGCCAAATTTCAAGAGAATCGGTCAAGTAGTTTTTGAGTTAGTGTCCACCGACTTTGCACATTTATATTCGAGAATAACGCAAGTAATAATTTTGAGAATAAAAAACTCGATTTGTTATTTGCTGTCCAAACGTTAGATTATTTCTGTCTTCAAAATTCTTTGCTTATCTTAATTCTAGCAAGCAAAAGTGCTAGCGCTATTGTTGTACATTTACAACATTGTAGACATAGCGTCAGCAAAGTGCTAGTGCTATTGTTGTAAATTTGCAACATTGTAGACATAGCGTCAGCAGTTTTTCTGGGAATGAAAAGTGTAAAATAATATGTTACTATGTAATGTTTTGTGTGTTTATGTTACTCCTCCCAACTATAGAAGAGTCAATATCCTTATTGATAAATTTTTTATAAGAAAATTTCTTACTTATTACGAACAATACAATAAATCTATATACATATAAATAGGCAATCTCTTAACGGTTACACCACTTTTTCTCAGCCATAGCACAACATAATCGCTTAATTTTTTTTTTGTTGGAAAGGTTGTGTAGAGAAGGTTGGACATGTAAACTTTTTTTTCAATAGTAGGCGGTGCCACGCCCCTAAAGAAGAAAAACGTTTTCACGGCTAAACTAATGCACCGATTTTGATGAAATTTTGTTTGAAGATAGATTGAATCCTAAGAAAGATAATTAGAAACTGATTTCTTAAAGGAGGCGTGGCATCACCCCAAATAGCAAAAAACGGTATCACGGCTGTGCCACTACACCGATTTTGATGAAATTTGGTACACAGATAGACTGAATATTGAGTAAAAATATATTTTTTTAGTGGGCGGTGCCACGCTTCTTACAGGAAAATACGTCGTTACTACTAAACTAACGGACCGATTTTGATGAAATTTTGTTAGGATATAGACTGAACCCTAAAAAAGATTTCTAAAAGCTAAAATTTTTTTAGGAGGCGTGGCAGCACTTCTAACAGGAAAAAGCGTATTCACTACTAAGCTAATATGCCAATTTTGATGGAATTTGGTACAGTGATAGATTGAACCCTGAGGAAAGCTATTTGTTTTAAAGTGGACGGTACCAACCCCCAGTCGAAAAATATGTGTTCACAGCTAAGTTAATGAACCGATTTTGATGAATTTGGTATGGAGACAGATTGCGCCCTAAGGAAGAGAAAGAGATAGGGACATAGCAACATGATATGTACTATGACTTACAATTTTGGAGCGATGATAAAAAATTACTTTCCAGTTCAGTTTTTAATGCAATAAGCGGAAGTCCGTAAATTACGTGAGTCAAAATAGGGGGGAGGGGGTCCGGAAAAATCACACCAAGTCTCACTAAGGGGGAGGGGGGTCAATAAAAATCTCACGTCAACTTTTTAATGCAGAGACTAAACATTATTATTACATTTAAAAATTATAAGGCAAGTCTCATGGAAGGAAAGGGGGGGGGGGTCCCGTCAGAGCTCACCAAATCTCATCAAGGGGAGGATTTTCAAAAATGCACCTCACGTATTTAATGGACGGCCCCTAATCGAATTTTAGAGTTGAGACATGCAACAGCTTCTTACTCTTTGTTTGTGAAAAGGTGAGGATTATCTATACATATGTACATTAGGGTGATTCAAATTTTTTATTTTTTGTTTTTTTTAAGGTGCTGTTGCTTAAAAAGTAAGTTTATGATATGAAGAAAAAGCTCACGAAAATTCAGCTCTGTAACTCAATTTTATAAGGTGGCGCCGGAGCCTGTTAGTTTTACATGTAAATTGTATGGAAAAATTATTTTTTTCAAAAAAGGTGTCTAAATGAATAGGTGATTAGTGCTGTTGAGCTGAAAAGGGTCGTTTTTCGATGTAATTTTTTACGCTGAATCCGAATCTGGCCTCAGAATTGACCCATCATGTCTGAATCCTGAAATATTTGAGTCTAAGTACCTAAAACATAATGTTTTTTGTCTACTTTCGAGGTCATGTATAGGATTCAAAGAAAGTTGATCAGCTTATTTTTAACAAAAGTATCATTTAGTACCATCCTTGCCCTTTAAAATGAGCTTTCAAGTGGTGATCTGTGATGTTTCCTTGCAAAGTTATAGCCATTTTAAAGTGACATGAATTGGATCCCCCACAATGGGTTGCAACCCAACAATATTAACCAACGGGTTTCAAATTCATGTCACCTTGAAATGGCTGCAACTTTGCAAGGAAGCATCACAGATCACCACTTGAAAGCTCATTTTAAAGGGCAAGGATGGTACTAAATGATGCTATTGTTAAAAATAAGCTGATCAACTTTCTTTCAATCCTATACATGGCCTCGAAAGTAGACAAAAAACATCATGTTTTAGGTACTTAGCCTCAAATATTTCAGGATTCCGACATGATGAGTCAATTCTGAGGCCAGATTCGGATTCAGCGTAAAAAATTACATCGAAAAACGACCCTTTTCAGCTCAACAGCACTAATCACCTATTCATTTAGACACCTTTTTTGAAAAAAATAATTTTTCCATACAATTTACATGTAAAACTAACAGGCTCCGGCGCCACCTTATAAAATTGAGTTACAGAGCTGAATTTTCGTGAGCTTTTTCTTCATATCATAAACTTACTTTTTAAGCAACAGCACCTTAAAAAAAACAAAAAATAAAAAATTTGAATCACCCTAATGTACATAAATAGGCAGTTGCAAAACGGCTTCATCCTATTTTAACTGCCATAACACAACATAATCGCCTAGTTTATTTTTTCTGTTGTAAAGGTTATGAAGAGGACCAGTGCTGAATGTGAATTTTTTTTTAATAGTAGGTAGAGCCACGCCTTCAACAGGAAAATACGTTTCCACGGTTAAAAAAGTGGACTGATGTTGGTGAAATTTGGTTTGGTGATGGATTGGAACCTTAAAAAAATGTATTAAAATCGCCACTACATAAATTTCCATTAAAAAATAAATGAAAAAAAAAAAAATTTTGATAATTCTTGGACCAAAAATTAAAAATTTTTTTTTCTCATTTATTTTGTAATGGACACTTATGTAGTAGCATTGACAATTTCAAATTATAGTGTATTAAGGTAAATACAGTGAAAACAACAAATGATCTGAACTATTACACACAAAACACCAAAACTCTACTCGCGGAGAGACCACAGATTTTCAATTTTTCGGTAAATTTTTCCATAGCAGTAAACCCTTTTTTACAATTTATCTAAAGAAGACAAAACAACGAGTAAGTGAGCCAAAACAGAACTCCTTAGGAGGTGTAGTTTTAAGAGGAATTTCAGTTTAAAATTTCGGTTTTTTTAGTTGAAAAATTAAATTGAACAACAACTTCTGAATATTTCCGTCTTAAAAATTACTGCCTTATTGTAGCACAGAAAAGTATCGTTTGCCCAAGTTTCAGCTCCATAGAAACTTTTTTGTCAAAGAACAAAATTAAAAACCAAAAAACCGGTTTTCAGCCATTTTTTCGAAAATTTCGGTTAAGGTGAAAATGATCAGTACAAAAGTTATAGATCTTTTTGTTTCCTACAACTTTTGTATCAAACTTTTTTTGATATGATGCACAGTTTAGCCAAAATTTGTGAAAAACTGTGTTCGACCTCTAAAAATGCACCCCATTCCACCCCGGTCAGCTGCTGTCGGTTCGATTTTTTTGTCCTCTTTTAAAAGAGCTTGTTCAACAATATTCCGCTGTCAGATTGCTGTAACGAATTATTTTTTTTATCATTTTTTCGACTAATTCTACTGCACTATTTGTTTAACCGCAAAAAATTATATTTTTTTTTCGGTTGAACCAGTCTAAAGATATCTTGCTCACAGCAAATTTTGAGATCGTTCACGACATTGCACTTTTCTTACTTATTGACGAATATTTTTGGACCAAAATTACAGGGATAAATTTTGAAGAATTATACTTCAATATACTTTGAACGATTGTTCAAAATTTTTGAATGCCAGGCGTAACATTTTTGCTAACCAAAATCCTTCAGACCTACTGAAAAACATGTCTGCTGAAAAAATATCAATGTTTGTTAAGTTCATTCTCCAATGTAATTTGCTATATAAAATTTAAATTAGTATAATATATCATTTATAATTTTTTTTTCTTCATGTATCCTATATAGACTTAAATCTTTTAATTATTTTAGTACTTTCACTATTTTCTAAAGCTATTTTATATACCTGTATAAACATTCTTTAGATAATTTAACTGACGGATAGCCTATGTTGCTCGAGTTAGGTACCATAGTAATATTGTTATTTATAATTATATTTCTAATAAATAAATAAATAAATAAATAAAAAAAAAAAATAATAAAGTGTCTTTATATTTTTCGAAAAACTCTCGGAGGTCCTTAAACAATTCGACGACGTTTACTAAAGGCTAACATACGTGGGCGCTTAACTAAAAAAGTTCCTTTGTTGCGAAAAAAAAAGTTGAGCATGATGCTAAATTTTGTAAGGATCAGTATCAGTATCAAGTGCATGAAGTAAAATTATTTTTTTTATTTTATTTCTATTTTTTCGAGGCCACAGAATCAAATATAAAACTTATTTTTTTTTTTAATCTGAAATGATATTTTTTATTATACTTTAGCACCAGGAGATCAACCATAGTTCGTTTTTTCGTTTTGGAGTTGAAAAAATATGCAAAATGTTGAATGAAAACTGTTGGAAATTGGGAGAACGCCTGAAAAATTTAGAAGAATTTATATGATAAATGTTGATCAAAGTTAAAAAAAGGTAAAAAAAAGTATGGAAATTGGTTGGAAAAGACTTGTAAGAGCTGTAAAATGTTGGTAAAAATGGAAAAGGTTGGAATAGTTGAAAGATGTTTAAAAATGTTGAAACAGTTGAAAGAAGTTGAAAAACTCGAAAAATGTTAAGTGAGGTAGAAAAAGTTGAAATGAACTAAAAGAGGTTGAAAAAGGCGAAAACATATTTTAAAAAGGATTCTGGGCACTCAAATTGGTTTCCCTGAGTCTTCTTTTAACAGTTTCTACACTCGCTGCTATATTAAGCACTTTCTTTATTTCCGATTATTCGTGTATTTCATCGTATTTTAAACCATTTTCACAGAACATCCGATAAAATTTTGAATTTTCTTACCTTGCGGAATGGTACTTATTTTTAATATTTTAACATTGTTCTGGCGTAGAATGCTTTCCACGGCCCACTTAAATGCAAGCACTTGAAATAATCATTGCATTATTATACAACAATAATAGAACTTACAATTTAAGAACAAATTTTTTTAATGTGAGTAAATACCTAATCTTGAGAAGTAAAGGAGTTGAACAAAGCTATTATTTTGAATTGACATTGACATTGAAGTGACATTGAACTTTACGATTCCTTTTCAATAAAAAATCGCTCAGCTATTTAATTAAATTAATAGCATTTTCCAACAAATTTTTTGATTTCAAGTTTTTTGTTATGTTGCTCCTTCTTAACACAACCTTATAAGAAGTCAAAAAAAAATCAACGCTGAAAATTATTTCATAAGGAAAGTATTGGACAGGTATCATTCAGACAGGAAATTCCATTTTCCTCGCTTGTGAAAAGTGAGGCTCCAGTCTCGTTGCCTACGATTTTGACAGTCTTTAAGTTTTAGCCACAAGAAATTTATCTGGGTGAAAATTTAAACTTATTTTTGGGAAGGAAAGTGATCAGCTGTTTCTTGCTCTTATTTTTCTCTCTCAAACACCAAATTTTTTCTGGCTGGAACACTTTTTGTGGTAAATCTTTATAAATATTTACCCATTTTTTCTGGCAGGAACAAACCTATTATAACGTTTATAAATGTTGTGGGATGTGCCGCTGTAGTACGTATAAGTCTTATATTTCCTGCATAAATAATGTAGAGTGCTTCCACGCGCAAGCTTACAAAATGCAGCGTAAGCAGCATTCAGCACTCCCACGCGCAAGCGTACAAAATGCAGCATAAGCAACATTCATTATCGCTGTCACGTACGACGCCTCCCGTTAGTTATTAATGTATGTGTATGTAAAATTAGCTTAGATCGTAAGAAGGAATTTAATAAATATTCATTCAAGCATAAAAAAGCAAAGTGAACAGTACTTTTATTTAACTAAAAGAAAAGTTTAATAACAGATAATATGGCGATCCTGCCTTGATCTCGCGATCATCAGATCCTGCCTTCAGGACGTGGTCATGGTAATAATTAGCGTGGACAAGTAACTGGTTTAAACCAGTCCAATAGAAATTATTTTACTAATCAAGGTAGCCAAAATCAGGGCAATAGGCACGTGAGAGTTACACATGACAATTCGGAAAACAAAAGTGTTCCAAGTGCTCAGTAAATCAAAAGAAAAATAGTAAAATCAAATCCTTAATATAATAATAATAACTTAAGTTAAGCATCGTTTATGAAGATGAGAACAGTTCTGAATGATGAAACTATAACATTTCTAAAAGATACAGGAGCAGTCTCTATAGTAAAAAACAATAACATAAATGAACACTAAATAAACACAAGTACAATAACTAACTTGCACTGTATTGGTCAAGAAAAAATTGTTACCCATGCAAAACTAAAATCCGATCTTATGGTCGATAACCTATTAATAGAAGTTTATCTTCACGTAGTTAGTGATAACTTCCCAATCCCAACAGATGGAATACTAAGTCTAGATTCTATAAAGAAAATACAATTATGTTCTTGATTATCAAGAGATATCGCGATACCCATGACAAATTCTCCAAGTATAAATACAATATCCTCACCGGCTAGGTCAGAAGTAATCAGAAAAATACCAGTTGATGCTGAAGAAATAAATGTTTTAATACCACATTAAAAACTTGATGGAATTTTTATTGCAAGTATCATTGCAAGCAGCTCATGCTTATGTAAGAATTGTAAATATGTACAACCATTACTCATGTAGTCATATCTAACATTCAGGTAAAAACAGAAAGTCTTGACAACTATGAATTCGAAAATATATATATATAGTATATAGAAAATAATCATAATCACATTTTTGAAAAATTAACTAACATATTTCCTTATTTTGTTAAATCTAATTTAGAGGATCTTTGTAAAAAAAAGTTTTACGTATTTGCACTTGAAACAGCTAAAATATCAGTCCACAATTTTTACAAACAAAAATTAAAACTAAAAGGTCATGAGCCCACCCACGAACCGAAATTACCAAACAAATTGACAAATTTATAAGCAATGACATTATAGATCCTTCCACATCAGCGTATAATAGCTCCGTGATTCTGGTACCAATAAAATCCCTTCCATGTAAAACTGAGGAGAGATGTTGTTTAGTAGAAGATTATAGAGGCATTAACAAAAAATTAATTGCAGATAAATTCCCGTTGCCAAGAATTGATGACAACTGGGCAGAGCTAAATATTTTTCTTGTCTTAACTTAACAACCGGTGAAAACCAAATTTAACTTGAAGAGGACTCACGAGACCTAACGTCTTTTTGATCAAAATATCTCTTTACAAATTCTAATTTGATCTTGTTTTGTAAGAAACTATTTTGGTGGTTCCCCTTATAATGCGAATGTACACATATATGTTTGTCAAAAATGTTGAGTAGAGTTGGACTTTTTCGTTCATTATGTGAATAAGTTTGGTGCCGTTTGGTTGCTTAGTTCGTATTACTCGTTTTTTAACATCTCAGTGCCATAAAATGGCCTTCAATTGCTCTTAAATTCGAAAAATGTATCGGTGGTATATCCTCTAAGGAAGACTCACATGTTTTGTGCAAACATGGCTGGAGAAAAAGAGCTGATTTTTGAGCATTTAAAGATCTTCTTATTATTGCACTACCGGTTGATTTGAAGTCAAACAAAAAAGCATGGATGACTCGAGAAATCATGTCGGAATGGCTGCAGCAGTTGAATCGGAAAATGATATTTTAAAACGAAACATTCTTTTGTTCTTGGATAACGCTGCATCTCGTCCAAGGAAATTAAACTTAACAAATTTAATCATTGTTTTTTACCTCCAAATACAACTGCAGTTTGTCAACCCATATTACAAAATTTTAAGGTTTATTATAGCTGCTCTCTTAAAAAACAAATACTACCAAAAGTAGACTTCAGAATCAGAGTTGTCAAAATCGATTGATGTTCTTGAAGCTTTGTACTTCATTAAAGCCCTTTGGAATAAAGTTGAAGCAACAAACATAAGAAACTGCATACTACCAAAAGTAAACTTCAGAATCAGAGTTGTCAAAATCGATTAATGTTCTTGAAGCTTTGTACTTCATCAAAGCCCTTTGGAATAAAGTTGAAGCAACAAACATAAGAAACTGCTTCCGTAAGGTCGATTCTTTGAAACCAATATATGTCTTGCCGATTTTGATGCCGAGGATTAATTAACCCGGCAACAAATTTTCGAAAATCGATGAAAGTTTATTAAGTGAAGACAACAATACTGAAGTGCAATTTAAAAATCAAAGCGCCACTCCAGAGATAAGCGAGTTTGAAGACAAAGCTGATGAAGAAATTGTTGACCCCATAACTGCATATGATGACTCATTGATGAGGCATTCAAGCAAGTTGCCTGTTTGAAGCATTTTGGCGGAGATGATGTTCTAGAATTGCATTACATCAAGAATGTAGAGATGCATTTTGAAACCCAGTATTTTAAGTTGAGCCAATCGAAGTTAAAACAATCTACGCTAAGTTTTTTAACCAAATTAGTATGTAAACTTGTGTAAAATGCCTGTGGTGTGTAAATTCGATCAGCAAACTCAGTAAGCTTGCAGTTTTAAATAAAAATTCTTGTTCCTCCCCCATAAGCGGACATCTCCCATAACCGGACAAAAATACTGCGACGGTGGGTGTCCGGTTATGGGGAATTTCACTGTAATAGCAAATTTTTTATACAAAATCGCCATAGAACTACTTAATCCCGCATGATAAAATCCTAGCTATTTGAACTCAGCGTTTCATAGTATTTTGCAAAAATTTTATTTTACTAATTCCAAAAATAAAGTAATTTGCAACTTGCTGTAAATTCATTCAACGAAAAAATTATAGACTTTTTAAATGAAAAACATGGTCGCGAAAAAGTTCAAAAGTTGATTTTCTTCTCTGATGGTGGATGGCGGTCAGTATAAAAATAAAAAGATTTTTTTTAATCTACTTTATTTCAAAAATCATTTTGGTATTGATTTTTTTTGCAACATCGAATGGTGCTTGTGGTGGAATCGGAGCAAATGTGAAAAGAAATGCAACTAGTGCGAGCCAGCAATCAATAAAATAACCAATTACGAATGCAAAAGTCTGATACGAATGGTGTCAAAGTTTCTCAAATAATATCAATTTTTCCTTTGACTCAAAGACTGAATATGACGCTGCAAAGAAGATATTAGAGCAACGATGGCAAACGGCAGTGACGGTCCAAAACACAAGAAATTGTCATTCTTTCATTCCATTTAGTAAATAAAATTTGCGTGTCGAATATTTTCATCGTCAAATTTCATGTAAATCGGTCAAACGGTTCGTTAGATATAAAAAGAAGAAACAAAAAAACAGGTCGAAAATGTTTATGACAATATGTCGGAAAATAAAATTTTTTTCGATCCAAAACTTTGCGGAGTGATTTCACTAGTAAATTACTAATAATATGTCATATTTTCATAAATATTAAATACAGTCGAAAAAAGTGATACTTTTCACAAGTTCTAACGCATTTTCTGATTTAAAACCATCCAAGCTTTTCTGTATATGGATGATTTAGTTGTATTGGGTCGTTAGACAGAAGATATTGCCACCCTCATTTTCAAAACTTTAAGTATTGTGGCAAAATATTTTCGTCGAAAGTGACTTCCGAGAAAAGATATTAAGCGGCAAAGTCATCGCCCTAGCTAATTTCAAAATTTTATTTTTTTTTCTCGAGTTAAGTGAGCACAATTGATCACATCGTGCTGTTTATATGATTCACTTTTGGACTATTTAAAAATGGTGCACATAGTTGAAGGTATAAGTGATATTTTAAGCTTATTCGATTAGATACAAGTGTACAAGTGTATTAAAAAAAAAAAATTTTATTTGCTAGTAAAACAATATTCTTAAATTTTTGCTTTGCATCCCATATCTTCAAAGGCACATAAAGGCACATGTAAATTTTATTATCTATATAATCTAGTGTACTTAAGGTTTCTAAATATGTTCGATTTTTTACTCCCTACTTGCCCTTGCCGAACAAACTTTTCAATTTTGCAGGTAACGGCACTATCGTAAAAAAACATCGACATGTTAAATGTTCTTAGAAAGTACCCTCCAATTAAGCCTTGTAGAAAGAAATCAAAAGATATTGTTGAACAAAGATGTTACTGAACATTTTTCTTGCCGATCGGTCAGTTTGGGGAAGATGCACAAGAATGTCGCCATAAGGAAATAAAGTATTTTAGGGAGCATAACACAAGAAAAATGAGTAGGAAGGAAACAAAACAAGATTTATTTAAAATTTTACTTTTAACATTGGACCCTCAAATATCTCTGTTATGGCCATTACCTCAAAAAACAAGCGGCTCTCTACCCAACGAAGCTTTAAGTCTACTAGAACAGCCGGAATTTAATGAAGAAATGTAAGATATTAGATAATTTTTCCGCACACTTAATTAATAACACACTTTTTCCATCAGAATATGAAAAATAAGAAGCTACATAACTTTCTTGAAAATAATTGCACACAAGAGATTGAACATGGGATTCAAAGAGGAAGTCGATCTCCGTACGAATCTGTAATCAAAAACTCTCGGCAAAACTTTGTGCGTCTAATTTTTGTGGATGAAGTTGGCAAAAAGTTCAGTTTTGACTGCATATAACTAAAAAACCAGACGTAATGGAAAAAAATGGAGCTCATTTTTGGATTCAGCGTGTCCAAATCAACCTAAATAGTGATCAGTGATTTTGTTGTTTGACCTGCGTTATGAATTGTAATTATTTTTACATTTTGTTACATAACATTTTTTTTACACAAAATCTCGGAACGGATATTGGGGAAAATAAATAAAAAATGAATAAATATTCAAAAATGGTCAAACTCAGCCATAATCCGGTTTGAAATATTTTCGTCCTCCTAAAAGGTAAAATTTGATCACTGTGCGTCGTGTGTATTAAACGTGAGCAAAATAATATCAAATAAAAAACGTTTGTTTTAGAATAAATTAAATTTCTTTTCATTTATTGCCATCCTATGACAATTTCAGAAGTGGGATAATTGACTCATAAAATAAAATGCCTAATTTTCGTGACATTAACATTGAAAAACTTTGAGAAAAATGCCGTCGTTTAGCACTATCGAGTGCAGACAATAAAACGGAATTAGTTAAATGTATTTTGCACGCAGAAATTAGTTCGGAGAATCGAGTGACGATGTCGAAAAATTCGAGTGATTTATTTTATGGTTTCGAAATGATAAGTGCAAATGTACCGGGATGCTCATTCCATAAATGTTCCGCAAAACATATACGGTCGCCAATCTTCAAGTGATGATGCAACGCGCGCTGTGCCGGTGATTTCGAATTACACACACCTAGGACAATTACCCGTTTCTAACGTCGCATGTATGCCATCTGTCTCTTACCCACAAGTTCTAACGCATACAACACCGCTTCCAACGCATTACGCACACACACAGTCAATGCCGATTTATTCGTTTGCGCCACAATATTTGGTACCGATGACATCGAATGCTAATTGTTTGCAGCAACCACCAGTCTATGCTCCTTCCACCCCGCATCAATATTTGCACGCACAGAACAAAACTAACTAACTAAACTAACAAACTTCTTTTTACCCTATTTTGAAAAAACCCGGATCAGAAATAAGAAAGCTTTTTTTAATTCAAATTTTTGCAGTGTTTTTAGCAACAAAATACAATTGGGGAAATACCCGAATTTTATTTTCAGTTTTTTTTTTATTCCATTGTAC
The DNA here is from genome assembly GCA_949775025.1 of Tricholauxania praeusta. Classification (NCBI taxonomy): domain Eukaryota; kingdom Metazoa; phylum Arthropoda; class Insecta; order Diptera; family Lauxaniidae; genus Tricholauxania; species Tricholauxania praeusta. Next base: position 107,435,195 of record OX459028.1, read on the forward strand.
AGTAAATTCCGCTTAAGCACCTCAATCAAAATGTCAGCTTTTTGAGGTACTTAAGCGGGCTAGGCATTTAAGCGGGTCTCGCTTAAGTACCTCAAAGCACTAACCATATATAAATCTTCTGGTCCAATTGTAAATATTAAAAAAAAGGTTTCAATCTTAAATAGTTTTGTTTATTTAGTACTTATACGTTGAACGTAGCGATATGCATTTACCTACATATCGTTACCTTAATATAGAAAGGCCTTAAATAACATTTTGTTTCAAAATTCAGGGTCAGCTGATTTGTTGGTAATTAAGTTAGCTCTCATTTAGAAAATAACACTTTTAATTTTTAATTTTCAGTCCTAAGCAATTTTTAGAACCAAAAAATATTTTTAAAAAATTTTTTTTCGCCCATTTCCAAAAAACAGTATTTTGTATTCCATATTCGGGCTCCAAGGATTTTTTGGAATCTAAATAAGCATTAGTTAAAAGAAAAAATGGTTCAGTTGTGACAAGATTTGCGCTCTCTAGCGATTTTTGCACCAAAAAAGACGATTTGGGACCACTGTACGCTGCAAGAACCTGTAACAAGTTGCTTTTGACAATTTTGTGCGTTATTACACTGCTTGAACTTCTAACTTGATTTTTGGCCGATAATGCTGAAATTGTTTTTTTTTTCAAGCAGCTACCAATTGACTTAAAAAATGGACCAAGTCGGGCGTTAAGCGGAACAGTTTGCAAAACTTGCTTTTCTTTACATCACACAACCCACTCAGCTGCATTGCCCCGCAAGGCAATCTCATCGCCAAAAGTGGATAAGTCCATTGCTAGAAATTGCATTGCCATTTTTTTTATGTGTATATAATGAACACAATTTATAATTTTATTATTATCATTGCTTTAATTACAGTTAAAAACTTTTTTTCACAACTAACGACACCAAATCAAACGTCTTTAACTTAACTTCAATTGTTGTTCAGTAACGATAAGGAACTGTCAAATTTAACGACAAGTTTGACTAACTTAGTTTTTGAGAATATCATTTAACGACAATGTTGTTATGAGCAGTTAACGATAACAACAATCGTCGTTAACAAGTTTGGGAATTCCGCTACAGGAATCGTTAAGGATGTTCAAATTAATGGAATATTTTTGAAAGCATTTATTGACCCAGGCAGTTCAGTTTCGCTAGTAAAAAAAAGTTCTTCGTCAATATTTCGTGGTGAAGTACCGTATTCAGGACGGTCATTACAAGGAATGTTTGGTGGTGACTACGACTGTACATCACAGCTACGCGTATCCCTTTCAATGGATGCTGAACAGTTTCCATTGTCGCTATTGATAATTGATGACGAATTTATGAACGAGCCAATTTTGGTGGGCAGTGACGTATTATGCCAACCAGGCGTGAGGTTTGTTATCGAAGATGGTTCTTGTCGCATTGAAAAAATAGAATTAGGTGATCTGCAAGTTGATCCGAATCTGGAAGAAGAATCCATAAATCAACTTTATGAATTGTTGGTAAGTTATGCTGACTGTTTCGCTTCAAAAATTTCAGAGTTAGGCAAATACTCCAAAAATAAGTTTACGATTCGCCTAAAATCCAATGTTCCAGTAAGCAGACGACCATATCGACTTCCTTTTGCTAAAGGAAATAATAAGCGACCTTCTTACCAACAACATCATTCCTCGAAGTGAGTCACCATTTGTTTCACCAATTGTTTTAGTGAAAAGAAGAACGAAGAAGATCGGTTATATGTGGACTACCGAGAGTTGAACAAGATTACGATAAAAGAACCTTTTCCAATGCCCATCATGGAAGACCTGTTTTCGTCGCTGGATGGTAATCGATATTTTACATCGCTCGACTTGATGTGCGGCTACCATCAAATCGCTGTCGAAGAAAACAGTACACAGCTTTTATGACCAATGAGGGTCATTTTGAATATAATTTTACGCCATTTGAATTGGTTAACGCGCCATCGGTGTTTCAGTCGGTTATGAACTCAGTAGCAAGCCAAATGCCACCGGCCGAAGTCATTACTTACTTGGACGACGTAGTTATCCCAAGCTGAACGATATCAGAGGGTTTAGATCGGTTGGAAAAATTTTTTAAAATTCTCCGGGAAGAAGGACTAACGTTAAAATTAACCAAATGTTGTTTTCTATCCGTTGAAATAAATTTTCTAGGCCACCGAATAAATACAAATGAAATCCGCCCAGGTGAAAGCACCGTTATCGCTATTAAAAACTTTGAGCGACCGAAAAATATTACCGAGGTGCGATGTTTTCTTGGCCTTACAGGATTTTTCCGTAAATTCGTGAAAAATTACTCACTAATTTCAAAACCGATCACAAATTTGTTAAAAAAATAGAATACCGAATTTAAATGGTGTGAACCACAGGAGGAAGCGTTTTGTGAGCTGAAACAGCTGCTTTGCTCCGAACCGATCCTTGCAATTAACGACCACCAAAAAGATCACGAAGTGCATGCTGATGCTAGTGCTATAGGTTTAGCCGGCATACTATTTCAGCGTTCTGACGACAATGCATTGGCGTCGGTGTGCTATTACATACAGTCGACATTGTAGTAGCACAGAAGAAAAATATCATATATGATATTTACACACACCGAATTTGAGAGTCGACGTATGACTTCGGAGTAATTTTTTGTTGTGTAAATGCGACTTACGTCGGAGTGGTAGTTCGGTACTTCTACGTCGACGTGGTGAGTCGATGCACAAGTTCGCTGCTGTGTAAATGGAGATTTGAGCGTCGACGTTCGAATGTCAAAAATGCTTATATTAATGTGTAAGTAAAATAAATGTTTAAAACAGCATTAAGCTAAAATAAATATTAAAATTTAACAAAAATACATTTTAAAATACGAAAGCAAAAGAAAAATAAGAGAAAACATCTATTATTATTAATTTTTCTTTTTAAACTTAGACTACGTCTTAGCAAACTATTTTGTTGTTGTTCGTTTTGTCATCAAATAATGACATTTGAACGTCGACGTATCTGTGTGTAAGTGCCTGAATAAGATCGAACTTGTGAGTCGGTGTTACAAGTCGACGCTGCGTGTAAACAAGGTAATAGCTACGAGTTGGAAGTGCTAGCAGTATTTGTCATTGGAACGTTTCCGATTTAATTTACTGGGAAAGCATTTTCGAGTGGTAACAGATTGCTCAGCTATTTGCACCTTAAAAACGACCACTCCGATGCTGTCACGAGTTTCCAGATGGTGGTTAAAGCTGCAGGACTTCGACTTCGAGACTATTCATCGAGCTGGGGTACGTATGGCCCATGTCGACGCATTGAGTAGGAGTTCAATTGAAAGTGCCCGAGAACCTGAAACTGTCGCCGATAAAATTCTACGCATAGAAATTTCAACACAAGATTGGTTAGCTGCTATGCAGGTGCAAGATCCGGAATTGAAAAATATATTTGGCATACTTCAACGCAAACTCGAATCCAACCAACTAAAAAAATTACAAAGTGAGTACGTCATTAAAAAATCACGTTTATACCGTAAAATAAGAATTGTGGGTGGTTCCAAAGGGCGTTAGATGGAGTATTGTAAGGTCTTGTCATGATGAAGCCGTACATTTCGCAGTGGACAAAACAATCGACCGTATCATGAAAAATTACTGGTTTCCTCGAATGTGAAATTTTGTTAAAGGCTATATCGCCAGCTGTATCGAATGTTGTTTTCACCATAAGCCTGGTGGACTACCCGTAGGAGAGCTGCATATAGAAGAACTAGAGCCGTTAATGCCATTTCTCATTCGACATATTGATCATCTTGGCCCGTTTATAAAAAGTAAAAAAGGAAACCCTCATATTCTAGCTATTGTTGACCGATTCAGCAAATTTACCACCATTAAAGCCGTTCGAAACACAAAAACTCAACCAGTAATAAACGTTTTAAATGAATTCAGTTCTTTCTTTGGTTTGCCAGCAAAAATTATTACCGACAGAGGAACGTCTTTTATGTCTAAAATTTTTTCGGAACACTGTGGTAGCAACAACATCCAACACATTAACACAGCAGTACGGACACTGAGGGCCAACGGACAAGTGGAGAGGATAATTCTATTCAATTCTATCATTCCTTCGGTCAAATGCATCAACTGAGAAAAACTGGGACATAGAACTACGGTCACTACAATGGATGTTAAACACCCAAACTTATTCAACAACAAAATTCGCTCCAAACTATCTTTTGTTCGATTTTAAATTAAAAGACATATCCGCTAACCGTCCACACGATGCCTTGCAAGAAGATACACCAGTAGATATGGTTTCACGCCGTCAAGAAGCTATCCAGCACATGGAAATCGCACGTTCCAAGTGGAAACAACGATTTGACAGCAAGCACCGTAAGCCAATAATTTACAAAGAAGGGGACTTAGTAGTAGTCGAAAACATGCCAACAGCAACTGGTGAATCGAGAAAGTTGGAAGCCTAATACCGAGGACCGTATGTGGTAAGAAAAGTAATTGGAAACGATCGCTACCTGATTGAAGACATGGAACATAATCAAATCAAAAGCCGAAAATATTCATCAATATTATCAAGTGACAAAATAAAATTATGGTGTTCTCTCTATCCAGAGATTGACGACTTCGAAGATGATTCAGATCCTGAAGAAAACGACTCGCAACTCGAGGCGACTTGCGGCCAGGAAGGGCCAAGCTGTCACCCTAATTTTCAAAACTTTAATTAGAGACGACAACACTACATAAAACGACAATACGACATAGAAACGACAACACAGTAGTTACGAACGGAACTACGTAAAACGTTTGTTTTAGAATAAATTAAATTTTCTTTTCATTAATTGTCATCCTATGACAATATGTTAAAGAACTTAACAGATCTTATCGATATTTGCCAAAAATAGAATCTAAGATCGCACCCTTACAGTCATGAAGTGACATACTTAGGACACAAATGTATAAAAGATGGTATTCTTCTTTATGAGAGTAAATTTGATATAATTTTAAAATATTCAACCCCTAAAAATGCTGATGAAACAAAAAGATTTGTTGCATGATGTAACTATTACAGCCGTTTTGTTCCGAATTTCACAGAACACTCTCTACTCTTAACGAGATTATGCAAGAAAAATTTAATTTTTAAAGGGTCAACTGACTGTGAAAATGCATTCCAACACTTCCCGTTGTATACGCCTCACGATCTTTCAATTAAAGGTGAAAGCAATAAATCTACTATTGAACAAGAACTAGCCGCCATACATTGGGCAATAACTTATTTCAGGCCCTACATTTGTGGTGCTAAATTTCTAATAAAAAGTGATCATCATCCACTATCATATCTTTTCGCAATAAAAAACCCATCAACAAAACTCACACGAATGAAGTTAGATTTAGAAGAATACAATTTTGCTTTAGAGTATTTGAGAGGTAAAGAGAATTACGTGGCAGATGCCTTTTCACGAATAGATTTTGAAAATATTAAATCAATACAATTTTAAAAGTCACAACAAGATTATACATAGATTAAACAGTTGGAAAAAACAAGTAATTCAACAAACAAAATAAATACAAAAACATCATCCAGCAAATTAAAAATATATGAGCGTTAAATGCAAGTGGGTATAAGAAAATTGCTCGATTAACGTAAAAGGCCAAGAATTAACAGCCAGATTATGTAAAACGCGACGCGGCGAGTCACATTTTCCCGTGAGCAGCCAATTTCGTATTATATAAGCTCACTCACTCACATCATCGTCAAAATGTGACGGATAGCGTGTGCCTTACGTTTTTTGGTATTATGCACAGGCGCGAAGAGGTACAAAAACGCACTTCAGCTGTCAAATTCGTCACTTGCCTTTATGCTTGCGTCGGCTTTTTCTAAATTGATTTTCATTATTTTATTAAATTTTTTAATAAATCTTAAACTGTGACATATTTATTAATTTGGTGTTTAAACATGATTATGCGGAGTCAAACAAAAAAAACAAACTTCAACGAAAAAAAAAATTCTGTTCTGCACCCAGTGGGGTTAGAACATAGGCATTTTGTGCTTCTAGATGTGCAGTTTAACGAGATCAGCCAAACTCATTGTTTGTTTTTGGTTCTCTAAAAGTATAATAATTTTTTTAACCGAGTCTTATTTGAATTGTCATTTTGCCTGAGTTCCCAGATTTGGGAGTTTTTGTAATTTTAGGTAGTTTTTTGCCATAATTTTCCTATCAAAGTGAAACATTGAATTGAAAGTTTATTTGCTACTCGATAACACTAGTTTACAAATTTGTGGTTCATCTCGAGATCTGGTTTCTCATAGACTTTTTTCCATGTATTTTGGGGCGCAGATTCCAAAAATGGCAACCATTTTTTTTTTCTTAAGAATCGTTTTCGAGATATCCCCAAAAAACCCTTTTTTCGGCACTTTTTTCATTTATTTGGCTATACGACGACTTTTTTCTTATTTAAAAACAGTTTTGTTTCAACATATTTTTAATACCAAAATCTTAAGTTTAAAGAAAAAAGGCTTCTCAGGTCAGATTTCAAGAATGCGGTAACGCAAGTTGTTGTTAAATGAAATGAAAATTAGAGACGAAGGAGTGGTTATATGGTCGAATTATGGAGTGACGCATTTTTTAACAATTGTAGATTTTACTTATTTAGCAATAACATCACAATTATAAAGTAAATAATTGTTTTTGTAAGATTTCATTGTCTCACACAATTTAGCGCTTGCACACCAAAAGATTTTGGTCATCGATAGTAATCTAAGATTTCATCTATTTCAAGCTTTTAATTATTACATAACACATGGTTTTTAACACGACGATGTCATAGCAAAAGTAATTAAACTTTTCATTGATATAAAAAAAAAAATTACCTAGTATCGATCTCATGCACTATTAACTATGAGCTCACAGTCCAAACCATTTGACCAGTATGGCTGTTTTACAGATATTAGTGTAATTTTCATTGTGATTTTGATATTACATTGCATATTACATTACGCCTTCGCTTACCATATTGGGCATTATTTTTACATCTAAGTGTAATGTAAGAATCCAATGTTTGCAAAATTAATGCATGGCCCCAAAAACTAGTACGATGTCTTTTTTGTAAAGATGTACATATGTAACTACATGCAAATGAATGAAGACTATTCTCAAACTCTGAGCTCTTAGATTGTGGTAAAGGGTTTTATGTGGTAAATTGTGTTTTGTAGTTTAGTTTGTCGAACATCGGCTTTTCTAGCCACAATATTGCTTTAAAACTTTTAGCAATTAATTAGAAAATCCACAAACTTGATCATTTTTACACACAAAAATGACTTAGAAAAATTTCATCATTGGAGGAATACAAGATTCTATGTCATGCAAATCTGTTACATTTTGCACTAAAAAAATGTGGCATCAAACGTCAAAATTGCGCGAATGTCAAAAATGCTCATATTACTTATAGCGAGTCGCCTAACTTTCAATCGCCAGAAATGTCAAAATCGGGCGAATAGAATTTGTATGTGACAAATATTTGAATAAGTGTTTGAAAAATTTTATAAAACGTTGTGATAGAGAAAATTTTACAAATTTTACAAAAAGTAGATATAGAGAAAATTTTAAAAGCTTCACAAAAAGTATAGATATCGCAATCGCGGAAAGCACAAACAAAACGTCAGTATAAAAATTTATAGATCAATTTTATTCATGCATGTGTACAGCAGTTTCATAAAGTAGTAAAGCTTATGGAGGAAAATCCTGAACTAGCAAAGGGACTTGGTAGTTTTGGGTCGAATAAGAAGACCAACAAGGATATGTGGGATCAACTCGCAATTGAGATAAATTCGCTAGGACCACCCACACGTGATGGAAAAGGTTGGAATTACGGTACTACGATCGTATAATCCGAATAAGCTTTCCATTGTTTCCAATAAATACACAAACGCTTTTTTATTAATCCTGAAGCAAGACACAAATCTGGAAAAACAATTTCTTCATATATTTCTTGTCAATATTTAAGAAATGAATTTGCTTACAGCCGGCTAGGCAGTTCGAGTGGGTTCGAGCTTTCCCTAATGTTCCGCCGCATTCTTTGAATATTGCTATCCACAACCTCATAGCTATCTTCAAAAAATAAGTCCACATTGCTTATCATTTTAATTTTATTTTTTTTTCACTTGTAAAAATTAGATGCTCAAAATTTTCACGAATTCAAATTTGAAGTTTTTCAGCTGTCAATTTCTGTTTTTAATTTGGCAGCAAAACTTCAGATTTGAAGTTTCTTAGACGTCAATTTCTGTTTTGTAACTTGGCAGGATTGTTTTGTAGGCGAACGTGTACATTCGCCACTATAATATAGAGCCATAGGCGACTCGCCACGGAAGGCGAATCGACAAATTCAGGCGAATCGCCATCGGTAATAGGGCTATGAAATTAAATTCCGGTTATAGACGGAAGATTTTCTGCCCTTAGTGGCAATAAAATAATAAAAAAGTTGATTGTTTATTGTACGCATAAATAATAAACAAGTGAGAAATAATGCCGGTTGAACGCTCACCGCCATCCGAAAAAAAGACTCGTCGGTCAGTGCCGAGTCTAAAGCCTTAACCCAAATAGACGTGACAGGACGTCTGTTTTGACATTCAACCCAAAGTTACTCTAGCCAACGAACCGAAAAAGCTGTTATGACGAGTAGCAACGTTTTGAAGTTCGGTTCTTACGGAACTCTTACGTCTCGTCAAAATGTTTCGGACACTTTCGATCAATTACGTAGGTTCATTTTGGCTATCAAAATTGGTTTACATACACTCGAACTTACACGTTATATCTCGTCTCGTCTATTTTGGTTTAGGCTTAACGAAAAAAAATCAGTATAGTTCGCTACCTAAAAGTGAGTGCGAAATAAGTAAAAAAAAGCGGCTCTCCCGGTAAAACGATCAGCCAAAGTGAAAAAATACAAGCTAGCGCGCGTACCAACACTACAGTGTCACCCACCAACGCCTAAACGCGCTAAAAATCAACCGAGCTCACACACACCAGAAATAAATGCAGAACCAGCAGCAACTAACAAAGCGGGTTGTCTCACTGCTAAGTCACCATGGAGTGTACAATGCAGCTCTCTTCTGATTCCCCAATAGGAAACTTAAGACCCCACTAGAAAAAAATAATACAATCGCAGGTATAAATTTTGCCAATGTTTCTAATGTTTTTAGCCAAAAAAGGAATCACACCACCGATGCTAACTACAATAAGGTTACAAATTCAGCAATCCAGACTGGCATGGATCGCTACATTAAAATCAAGCAAAAAGCCAAGTCCATCAAAAGGTAATATAAATAACTCAAGATATACCCGCTAAGCCAAAATCCGCATGCTTTACTTGATAACGACCCATCTGATTTGAGTAACGACAACAGAAACGACTGAAACATTAAAACGTTTAAGCCTCCACCCATCTACTTGCGTGAACGCAGCTCTAACGCTCTTGTTTCTAACATAGTTTCCCTAATTGGAAAAGACGATTTCCATATAATTCCTCTCACCAAAGGTAATGTTCACGAAATTAAAATACAAATCTATGGAGCGAAAAGTTATAGAACATTTGCCACATACCTGGAAAAAAAAATAAAAAAAGTTACTACACCTACCAGCTTAAAAGCAGCAAAGGTTTAACAATTATAATAAAAGGCATAGAACCTGACGTCGAACAAAATCAAATTTAAGAAGCTCTAATTCATGCTGGATTTTATCCAAAGTCAATTTTCAACATTAGAAATAAAAATATAATCCCACAGCCGCTTTTTCGTGTTGAACTTGAACCAGATACCCGAAAATTGCAAAAAAAAAAATATGTGCATCCTATTTTTAATCTGCGCTACTTTTTAAAACGCAGAATATCTGTTGAGGAGCCCCATAAACGAATAGGTCCTGTGTAGTGCACAAACTGCCAGGAATTTGGCCACACCAAATCTTATTGCACTCTTCGTTTTATTTGTATTGCTTGTGGCGACTTTCACCCCTCGTCAGCATGTTCTACTGACAAAAAAGATGCTACTACAAAAAAGTGCAATAATTGCGGAGGCAACCACACAGCCAACTGCAGGGGGTGCCCATTTTATGGTGAATTTCAAAACAAAATGCGTTTACGTAAGGAAATAGTTCGAAGCCCACCTACCCAAGTCATGCAGATTTTAACAAATAACACTGTACCTACAAACTTGCCCAATATGACGGCCCAGACCTATGCTAACGTGCTCAAATCGAGTCAGGATAAGCCTGCAAATATCATAAGCAACTCTCAAAATCTTGAGACCATGCTTACGACGCTCACTCAATGCATGACTCAGTTCATGACAACAATGCAGACAATGATGCATGATGCAGTCTTGAATATAAAGTTATTTTGTATAAAGCTATTATTATACCTATATGGTCATACGGTATCCAACTGTGGTGCAACGCAAGCTTATCAAACATAGAACTATTGCAGAGGTCTCAGTCAAAAATACTTCGAACTATTTCCAGCGCACCATGGTACATCAAGAATATAAACATTCACCAAGACCTTGGAATACCTTTTATAAAGCAGATACAGGAAACCAAAAGGCGAACAAATTAATTAAAGCTGCAGCAACATCCAAACATACTGGCTAGGAACTTACTCCTAACATTGAATACGTCTCGACTAAAAATACAAGACTTAGCACCCCTGTAGCTATTATGTACACTAGACATGTTCAAAAAAAGAAATGTTCTAGAATACTTCAAGAACACTCGATTTTTGAAAATTTATTCATATTTGAGCATTTAAAAAAATAAAAAAAAAAAATAATTCTATGGCTGCTACCAGAGCTGCAAAATTTTAATTTTTTGGAATTTGGCCAAAAAAAAAAATTATGAAAATTTGATTTTTTTTTTATTTATAATATTTTTCTTCTTAATAATTTTTCAATTTTCCTCATGTACACATAAGGACGTATAGAAAAAAAATGTGCCGCTATTTTTTAAGCCAAAACATAAGGAGAAAAACAGGTCTATCCTCGAGTAGAACTTTGGTGTTTCTTGTGTAACAGCTCAAATCCTTTGTTGTTTAGCTACTACAGCTATTTTCACAGCTTTCTTAGCTATTTAGCATTGAAGCTTTATACCAAGTAAAAAGCTTATTCAATAAATAATGGAATCGAAAAAATGATCACGCACATTAAATTGTTATTTTTTTATAATTTTTTCTTAGCTTTATCGCACTTTCTCAACATACCCACTTAGATCATATGTGCATATTGCATGAATGTAATTGTATGAATTTAATCATATGGTCTAAGGGATAAATGTCAGAAAAAATTTACCCAGCATGCTGTGGGGCTCGGACAACACAAACATAAAAATACACACCACCATTAAGCTACAAATTTAGCTACAGTTAGTTTTCAGTCTAAGCTTGAGTTGACCTTTTGACAAGCTAATGTTATAAACTTCGCAATTATTAACAAGAGTTGTCATGCGATTAAAAGGGGCTGTAGTCATATAATTAGTTCTACAACCGGTTGGTAAAATAATTGATAAGAGTTAAGAGTACTCCTCCGATTACATTAAAATGTATGTAGCTAAGAAGCTCTGGTGCAGCAAGAGACCCAGTTACAAGTTGATGCTGATAAAGTATATACGCAATATTTCTACGCGAGCTCAGAGGCTGCATATGTAGTAACTTCAAACGATCCTCATAAGGAAAAAGGCTTAAAGGGTCAATCCAATTTAAGCCATTGAGAGCAAAACGAATAAAATTTTTTTGAATTCTTTCAATTCTATTTATATGAATATTATAAAATGGTGAACATACTTGGCTAGCATACTCTAAGTGAGGACGCACTATTGTATTATATAAAGTCACCGTTACTAAAGGACTATTAAATTCTTTTGCCCACCTCTTAATAAAGCCAAGCAGAGATGAGAATTTTTTACAAATTTGATTGATATGCTCATTAAAAGTCAACTTAGTATCAAAATGTATACCTAGGTCTTTGACTACATCGACACGACAAATATTTTTATCTTTTAATTTATAATCAAATTCCACAATAGTTTTCTTCCTGGTAAAAATCATAGCTTGGCATTTATCAGGATTGAGATGTAAGTTATTCTTAGAACACCAAACTTCAAAGGATTTCAAGTCAGACTGAAGTGGAATAGTATCACCAACCCCCTTTACGTTCTTGTAAATTTTCATGTCATCTGCATATACTAACAGATGGGAGTTTTTAATAACATGTGTAACGTCATTAATTGCTAAAATGAACAGGAGCGGCCCCATGTGGCTTCCTTGTGGAACACCTGATGTCGCGCTAAATGGGGAGGAAAACACTCTCCTAAATTTTATTTGATACGTACGATCAGATAAATAGGATTCAATCCAGCTGACAAAACTTAAAGGAAATCCAAGCTTCTTTAACTTAAACAAAATCAAATTATGTGGTAATTTGTCAAATGCTTTACTGAAGTCAGTGTACGAGGGGCGCTATTTATATTTCGGGATAACCAAGAAAAAGACAAAGAATTCAGTTGATATTGGCTTTATTGTTTTTCAAAATACTCTCCATTAAGATCGATACACTTTTGCATCCGTTTAAACCAATTTGAAAATAATTCATACCACTTTGAAGTTGGTATCTCAGAAACGTGTGTTTTGAAGGGTTTTGCTCATCTTGAAACCCCCAAACAGTCGATTGCTGCTTTGTTTCGGGCTCATCTGCATATATCCACGATTCGTCACCTGTGTAGATGTTATACACAGTTTTTGATGTACCACGATTGTATTTTTTAACATTTCTTTGCACCAATCGATGCGAGCCTTTTTTTGAGTAATTGTTAAATTATGTGGAATCCAACGCGAACAGATTTTTTTTACGGCCAAATGTTCCTGCAAAATCTTGTTGATGCTAGTCATACTAATGCCCAATGTTGCCTCTATCTCACGGTATGTCACATGACGGTCTAGCATTATTAGATTTTTCACAGCATCGATGTTTTCTGACACAACCACTGATTTTGGGCGACCTTCACGATATTCATCACTGAGCGAACTACGGCCACGATTAAATTCTGAGTACCACCGAAACACAGTAGTCCTCGATGGTGCTTCGTCACCATACAAAGCAATTAATTCATCGACGTACTCTTGTTGTGATAATTTACGCCGAATGTTGTGATAAATAATAGCACGAAAATGTTCACGATTTAATTCCATTTTTTTACTGAACCACAATTTTCAAATGAATGTAAACAATACCAATTGCAATGATACGTCAAAACGTTCTGAGTACGTTTAGGCTATAAAATGTCAAACTTTCCAATGGAAGTGTAAGATTGCTGAATTTGACATTAGTATTGCCCGATCCCGAAATATAAATAGCAACCTACGTAGATGCAGTCAACTTGCCCACCAGAGTCCAAAGAGCTTAATGCAAAAGAAGTGAAATCAAGGAGGTTAGAAACTGTAGATCTGCCATTAACAAAACCATGCTGACGAGTTGTTATGACTTCACTACAGCACACCTTAACGTGATCGTATATAATGTGTTCAAAAATTTTCGGTATTGATGATAACTTAGCCACGGACCTGTAGTTTGAAACATCATTTTTACACCCTTTCTTGAAAATGGCTTTCTCGAATTGATCTATTAAATAAAAAACTGAGGGGCTGACTCAGCACAGAGCTGCAGTTAACTAAAACTGTCGCAGGAATACCATCAGGCCCGGAGTTGAAGTCATCATCAATAGATGAAATATATTTCTCTATGAGGTCAGGAGAGAAAGATATCTCATTAACCGAAACTAAAGGGTCGTTATCCATATATTCAAAATAGTTGATTTCAGGGCTAAATAAATCTGTAGAAAATGATTCATTAAACAAATTAGCAAACAACCGGGCTATAATTTGTGGGTCGCTAGTGAGCCCATCAACTGTTCTAAACTCAGATGGAAACCCGTCAGACTTTTTTTTAGAATTAATAAAACCCCAAAAATTCTTGGGGTCATGAAGAATATTAAGCCTAATTTTATTCAAATATTCAGAATAAACTAAAGCTGACATATCTTTAAATTCAATAAACAGTCGCTGATAAGCAACAAGGTCATTTCGGTCCTGGCTACAAACGTATTTATTCCATGCCCTATTACGGCCATTGCGAATTTTTTTCAAATCCTTTGTATACCAAGGGTACGAGGAATTATTAACGTACCTCTTTGTATATGGCACCGACAATGCTATGGCAGAAAAAAGTTCACCATAGAAAAATTTAATGCAATCATCAAATGTATTGTTATTAAAAAAATTAAGCAAGTCGTCTAATTTATTACTTAAATTTTCGTTCAGTTTCAAAAAGTCAGCTTTCTTGAAATTGAATTCGTAAATATTAATGGATGAACATGCATTAGTTAAATTTTCATTGTCAGATTGGTACACATAACTCAAAGGTGGATGGTAGGAATCTACCGTAGACAGAGCATGGATAGCATTTCTCTCAACAACATTGCTACTATCTGTAGCCAAGACTAAGTCAAGTTGTCGTCCGTGACAATTAGTAATACAACTTACTTGTTGTAAATTTGAAAGTATTTCGTCAACAAAAATTTGTTGTTGTCGAGTTTTTGGACAAGATGCATAAAAATATGTACCATCGTCCGAAGGAGTCCATTTTAGGTCAGGCATATTAAAGTCACTTAACAACAAAATGTCGTCATTAGCGTCTAGTTCATTTATAATGTATTCTACGGCCATCGAAAGACATTCGTAGACATCTGCGCAACTATTTGGTGGAACATAAGTGTTAAGAATGTATAAATTAGAGTTACAATGTGTAACTTTAACACATAAAAGTTCAATATTAGACGTACAGGCAATTTCGATTAATGAACTGGTTAAGTGATCCGGGGAATCAGTCTTCTTGCCATCTCTTACAAGGTCCTGTCGACTGTACTGTGTGAAAGACTTAAGCCGTTTGCCAACACACTGATTGGGCCTTATCAGTGCGGCTTTAGACCTGGTAAGTCCACCATAGACCAGATCTTCACACTACGTCAAATCCTGGAAAAAACCCACGAAAAACAGAGCGATACCCATCATCTCTTTATCGATTTTAAAGCTGCTTTCGATAGCCCGATACGGGATTGCCTGTATGCCACCATGTCTGAGTTCGGTATACCTGCGAAGCTGGTGCGGCTTTGCAGAATGACGTTGAGCAACACAGCCAGCTCCGGCAGAGTAGGAAGGGACCTCTCCGAACCATTTGATACCGAACGAGATTTCAGACAGAGCGATCCACTATCCTGCAACCTCTTCAACTTTGTGATGGAAGGGGTGTTGCGAAGAGCCAGTGTACATCGTAATGGCACTATTTTCTACAAAAGTGTCCAGCTCCTTGCATATGCCGATGATATTCATAGCATTGGACGTTGTAAGCGAGATGTTACTGCTGCGTTCTCTGCTATCGAAAAAGAGTCAGCGAAAGTGGGTTTGACGGTGAACGAGGGCAAAACAAAGTATATGCTGTCCATAAACAGGGAGACGCAGCGTATTGGATCCTTTGTTACTACGAACAACTATACTTTCGAAGTTGTCAAGGAATTCACCTATCTTGGCACCGCCGTGAACACTCAAAACGATGTCAGCCTGGAGATAAAGCGAAGACTAACTCTTGCTAATAGGTGTTACTATGGTCTCAGTAAGCAATTGAGTAGTAGAGACCTCTCTCGCCCGACAAAACTGACACTCTACAAGACGCTCATCCTACCCGTGCTACTTTACGGCGCAGAAGCATGGGTTGTGTCGCAGACTGATGCAGCCACGCTTAGGGTGTTTGAGAGAAAAATTCTTCGCAAAATCTTCGGTCCTGTTCACGTCGACGACGACTACCGTATTCGAATTAACCACGAACTGTACGAGCTCTACGCTGACATTGACATAGTCAAGCGCATCACTATCCAACGTCTGCGCTGGCTGGGACATGTTGTGCGTATGGACGAAAAAGGTGTTTGATGCGGAAGCCGCTGGGCGACGACGAAGATGAAGACCATGCCTCCGATGGAAAGACCAATCCGAGGAAACCCTATCCACGCTTGGTGTGAATGATTGGAGAAGGCGCGCGCGCAGCAGATGCGCTTGGAGAGAGCTTTTGAGGTCGGCCGTAACCCGGTAACGGGTTATTATGGCCACCCAAGTAAGTAAGTAAGTGATTCTTTATAGCAATTAAGACGCCTCCACCAACAGAAGAAATATCTTCCAAGTGTCTGTCTCTTCTAAAAACAAGGGAACGCAAGCCCCTTACATTTTGATAGTAAAGGGATAGCCGTTTCAGTTTTTTGAATTTGAACGGACAGTGTGTCGGACAGTTTTTTTAATTTTTTTCGACTTGAATTCAGAAATAAAAATATTATCTACCCATGCATTAGAATTTAGAATGGCGGAAAAAATAAGAAGTTGCCACTGTAATTTTAAAAGACGCATGAGTTGTTTTACTACCGAAGGAGTGGAAGCAAAAGCCAAAGAAGCCTCGGTAATAGATTTATTATGAGTAAAACTAACATTGGGTGAAACAGCCTCATTAAGGCTTTCTTCAATTTGGGGAGTTATATCTAGATAATTGCTTATAATACCTCTGAAATTATTATTCAGATTGTTTAGGTTTTCCCCAAATTTCTTAATTTTGTCGAAAAATACCGACGGGGACAGAGCACTGCAAGATGGACAGTACCAACGCAGGCCCGTACGTTCAGAACATAACAAATCTATAATGGATTTAGATAAATTTGCACAAGAGGCATGAAACATTTGTTCACAAGGACCTGAACAGGAAAATATAGGATTTAAAATATTCTGACTTTTGCACTGATCTCCTACAGAGCAAGCTAGTAAATTTTCTGAGGAAAAATAATCCATCATGAAATTGTAAAAACACGTAAGCAGAAAAAAAGGTTGAAAAGAAAAGAAAAATATCTATAAAAAAAAAAAATTGCTTAAAAAATTTCCAAAAGCGGAAAAAAAGGGTTAATAATTTAGCAAAATACACCCGTTGAGCAGCAACAACAAAAACACAACAGAGTTTAAAGTCTAGCTTTGTATACGAACAAAGCACAAAAGCGAATCAAAAACAAAACTGTTGCACTGCTTACACTGATTTATTTTGCTTGCAGAAAGAAAGTAAATATTAACATGTATGTAAGATTGTGTGTAACATCAAAATAAACAAAAACACAAAATTAAAGCAAAATTATTAATACAAGCATGCAATTTTTAGCAACGACACTATATTAAACACAAAATTAATGAATTATTTAGTAAGAACAAATTACACAGGCCGACAAAATTTAACCAACATTCAGACCCAGAAACCAGACTATATATTTCCGAAGGTTTTTGATGCGCTGATTCCGAATCTGGTCGCAGAATTGCTCCATCACGTCAGGTTTTCGAGATATCCTAACCTAAAAGTGCAAAAAACATTGTTTTTGCCCATTTTTGAGGTTATGTAGCACCGTGAATTTTCTTTTTTTCAAAAAACCATATGTGTGATCTTAAAGAGCTGTTCTTCTTCTTTCCAATGTCGTTGAGTTTTCTGAAATATCTTTCTTTATCGTCCAGTTATCGCATTTTGAAATTTTCAAATTTTTTGACACACAAATGTTTCTAATGAGCTTGCAGGTACAAGCAAAATCACAAATATGAAAATTTCAAAATGCGATAGATCGGCAAAAAAGAAAGATATTTCAGAAAACTCAACGACATTGGAAAGAAGAAGAACAGCTCTTTAAGATCACACATATAGTTTTTTGAAAAAAAGAAAATTCACGGTGCTACATAACCTCAAAAATGGGCAAAAACAATGTTTTTTGCACTTTTAGGTTAGGATATCTCGAAAACCTGACGTGATGGAGCAATTCTGCGACCAGATTCGGAATCAGCGCATCGAAAACCTACGGAAATATATAGTCCGGTTTCTGGGTATAATTTTTGTCGGCCTGTGTTATTAGAAAATAATAATAACAAAACCACAATACACTTAAAAACACTACCGACACTGACAAAGAAACGAAGTCAACTGAAACTGTTTTTACTGCATTCACCTTTATAAACTATAACTTGAAATTGTCATTGCCACTACATGAACTTCCATTAAAAAAATAAACGAGAAAAAAAATTAAATTTGACTTTTGGTCCAAAAAATATTTTAAAAAAAAATATTAAATGTGAATAAAAAAAAAATTAAATTTTCATCATTTTTTTGGCCAAATTCAAAAAAATTAAAATTTTGCAGCTCTGGTAGCAGCCATAGGACTATTTTTTTTTATATTTTTTTAAATGAGGAAATACTCGAATATGAATAAATCTTCGAAAATCGAGTGTTCTTGAAGTATTCTAGAACATGTTTTTTTTTTTTCAACATGTCTAATGTACACGGTATACTGGCAAATTTTTTAACAAATCAATACAGAATTTGATTAAAAAAAAAAAAAATCTTAGCATTGGCTTAGAAAAGTACAGCGCTCTATTAGTTTTTATCATTTTAAGATATGCATAGTTATTGTTAGTCTCCAAGCGAGTTGATACAATAAATAAATAATAAGTTTTTGAAAAAAAAAAATTCAACATTTAATGATTACATACGAAGCAATGAAGCTATATCACTACAAAAACGTTTGGGATATTTGGCTTAAGTACTATACGTACTGCTATAATACAACAACTTCGACGGTACACAGCTACTGTCCTTTCAAATTAATTTTCGGAAAAATTCCAAATATCTATGACTTCCTAAGCCAAGACCAAGTAGAACCTGTATATAATATAGAGGCCTACGGTAAAGAAATAAAATTTAGGCTACAAAATCGTAAAAATAGAACATAAAATTTATATGATAGGAAACAAAATGATAATTTCTGTGGAAATGGACATATAGGTGTAGTGACCGACAATTACACTCCTAAGTTTACACTCTTGCAAACACACCACATGATAAAACACTTGCTCTAAAATAACCTTAAAATTTAATACTTTTGAAATTTTGAAAAACTATTTTTTTATTTTAAGTCAACAATTTTCAATTTGGAAAAATTTTAATTTGAATTTTCACTTATGTACATAAATTGATATACAAAAATACAATTTTAATGCCCAGTGTCACCAAAATCAATCAAAATCAATTTTAACTAACAGGCTTTTAGAATTTATAAGGCTGTTAAAATTATTTCTGTTTCACCAACATTAGAAGTTGTACTTTTAGCTAACAGCCTGTTAGCCGTATGAATGAAGCAGAAATGCCTAAAACAAATATCCGATTGTATGCGAAAGAGTGAAACTAAAATAATTTTTGTTGATTGACATATGTCAAACAAATTAATGTGTCATTCAAAATATATTCAAAACATAAACTTTTAAAGATTTAACAGCAGCAAAACGGCTTGTTATGCCCAGTTTCACCAAAATCAATTAAAATCAATTTTAACTAACAGGCTTTTAGAATTTATAAGGCTGTTACCAACATTAGAAGTTGTACTTTTAGCTAACAGCCTGTTAGCCGAATGAATGAAACAGAAATGCCTAACACAAATATCTGATTGTATGCGAAAGAGTGAAACTGAAATAATTTTTGTTGATTGACACATGCCAAACAAATAAATGTGTCATTCAAAATATATTCAAAATATAAACAAACTTTTAAAAATTTAACAGAAGCAAAACGGCTTGTTAGTTTATCAGGTTGTTTAACAGGCTGTTAGCGCTAAGAGTGTTTGATGAAACAAAATTTTAAAATTTGAGGTTTTAACAGCCTGGTAAATTTTAAAAATGATTTGTGAAACCGGGCATAAATGTTCCAAAACTAATATTAAAAAAATAAATACTACTACAAAAACGAAATATAACACTAAAAATGGCGATCCTGCTGCCAATCCACAACAATTTTAGCAATAAATTTTCCTGCTACCGATCCTACTGAAGAGCCACAACAATTGTAGCAACAATTTTAACAATAAATTTTCCTGCTGCCGATACACAACGAAATTTCATCCAACAAGCCCACTTTTTAAGGAATTTCAATTCCAATACCCAAAACCAACTTTTCCATCATTTACACCACGAAAGGAGTGCAACCAACATCCTTACCCTGACCCTTACAAGCCCCATCCCATTCTACCCACTTCTCTCACCACGAATTAACAAATGCAAATAATAGTGAATTGGAGGAACACCTGAATCTGGCAGATAGATTATCGGAAGTAATTTCCGAAAAGAAATTTCAGCAATACACAAAAATCCAATATCACGAAATCATACACCAGATGATTTCACACTCGCGATTCACACAACTTCTTGATAAAATCCACAAATTAAAACTAGAGGTAGAATCGAATAGATCAGAACGAGATCATACGATGCAAACAACCATGTTCATTCGTGCAACACAACCCATTAAACTAAAACACTCCATCATCGCGATGGTTAGTCATGACGGAAGTCTAACAACATTCACACGTCGTCTTTTCATTCACAACTCAAGCAATTCAAAATTCCTCGTTGACAGTGGAGCAGAAGTTTCTGTGCTCCCATCTTCCAAATTCAAAAACCATAAACAAAAGTCCGATATTATTTTGACAGACGCTAGCTAAGAGCACATCAATAGCAACTTACGGTAAAAAGTTTAAAATTAAGACGAGATCTACCATTCACCTTTTTGATTACAGCCATTTCTAAACCAATTTTAGGCGCAGACTTTCTAGCAAAATGCGGCGTAGTCATTGACTTAAAACACAATCGCCTCATTGACCCACTCACAAAACTATCCATAGACACAATTTCAGCATACACAGAACCACCCTTACCAAAATTATTTTCAATCATCAACAAATACACTTATGCCCAGTTTTACCAAAATCAATTAAAATCAATTTTAACTAACAGGCTTTTGGAATTTATAAGGCTGTTAAAATTAATTCTGTTTCACCAACATTTGAATTTGTGCTTTTAGCTAACAGCCTGTTAGTCGAATGAATGAAATAGAAATGCCTAACACAAATATCTGATTGCATACGAAAGAGTGAAACTTAAATAATTTTTGTTGATTGACATATGCCAAGCAAATTATTGTGTCATCCAAAATATAAACAAACTTTTAAAAATTTAACAGCATCAAAACGGCTTGTTAGTTTATCAGGTTGTTTAACAGGCTGGTAGCGCTAAAAGTGTTTGGTGAAACAAAATTAGGTTATTTTAAGTTTTAACAGCCTGGTAAATTTTAAAATTGATTGGTAAAACTGGGTATCAGTTACTCAAAAAATTCCCTGCACTCACAACAGAACCCGATTACACTATACCAGTCAAACACAAAACAATACACCATGTTACCACACAAGGACAATTACCTTAAAACAAACCTCGACGACTAGATCTGCCAAAAATTAAAATAGCCAAACAAGAATTTGACTTCTTAGTTAAAGCTGGCATCTGCAGACCATCTAATTCCATGACAGCATCTCCACTACACTTAGTTCCTAAACGCGAAGCAAACGACTGGAGACCATGCTTAGATTATAGGAGGCTTAACACAATAACTGTATCAGACCGCTACCCATTACCACACATACACGATTTTTCAATAAATTTACACAACACAACCATTTATTCAAATTATCAAATTAGACCTAATACGAGCCTATCACCAAATACCAATGGCTCCTGAAGACATTCACAAAACAGCAATCAGTACACATTCCAGAATGTTCGAGTTCCTCCGAATGGCTTTCGACTTGAGGAACTCAACGCAAGCATTCCACAGATTCATTGACGAAGTTCTAAACAGACTAGACTTCATTTTCGTATACTTAGACGATAAACTAGTTGCCAGCGAACCAGAGGAACAACATCTACAATACGTAACACAAGTTTACACACGATTCAATAATTACGGAATCAACATCAAACCGAACAAATGCGTTTTCGTAGTCGATAACATAACATTTCTAAGTTACAAAATTTCACAACACGGCATACAACCTTCTACAGAACGAATACAGTGCAAATAAGACTACCCACAGCCAACCAAAACAAATGCAAAAATTCATCAGTATGACAAACTATTACAACAGATGCATTCCCAAACTTTCATGTCTCATGCCCAAAACATTCGTAAAAATTGCTTGGCACGAGCCAAACGAAATGCCGACTTCATCAAAAACTTCTCTAATCGTGATTCGACGATTCTCCGACACTAATTTCTTCACTTCTTCAACGTTTTCATCAATTGTTGAAGTGCTGGGGCGAACTTCGTCATTAATATCTTCTCGTCCTTCTCGGAAAAGCTTGTACCACTTATAAACATTTTTTTTACTCAGTGTAGACTCACCATATGTCACTGTCAACATGTCAAGTATTTTGTAGCACTCAATTCAATTTTTTACACAAAAATTTGATGTTTATTTCTTGATCCATTTTTTTATTCAGAAAATCGCCGAACACGCAAAACACTTCTTCACCTTTATGCCTCTCGCAAGCCAACAATGAATGCTATACTACTGAAACTGTGAACATATGCTCGAGACAACTATACCAACATAAGAAAAAATCAAAAAAATAAAAACCAACTGTAGGTATCCCTCGAAATTCCAAAGTCACCTTATTTTTTGATCACACCTCGTACACCGATCACAAACCACTTATCAATGCACTTCACTCAAAAACTGAACGAGTCCAAGACAAACACGTCACCTAGAATACATCGCACAGTTTACGAAACGAAAGGTATAAAGAACACTGTCGCAGATGCTCAACCTAAAACATTTACACATCGAACAATCAAACGATACAGAACTAAACAAAACAAAATTTATTTCAGGAAACTTAGTTCTTAGTATTTAGCAGCACTTTTACAAAAAAACAAGAACTTAAGTACGACACAATTTTTTAAAAAATTAAAATCTACTTCAACTTCATATATTGGTTGTTCAAAATAATAGGAGTGTTTGCTAAAACCATGAATATGTGCTGATAAAAAATTACATTTACAATGGTACTATTGGACCAAGTTTTTGTAATAAGAGGCCTCTTAGCAAATATATCTACCTCATTAAATTTCATAACGATTTAGTTGTTAGTTCTCTTAACATAACGTTTAGAAATATTGTGGGCGGTGCCACGCCCTTCAACGAGTTTTTGCAGTAAAGTGGCTGAGTCTGTATTGATGACTGCTTTCAGCGGCATCATCTCCAAAGTTTTTATGAAAATCGTTTGTTCCAATTTTGAGATATACGGAATCAAAATTTTTAACAGTTTAAAAGTGCCACGACCACTTTTTCGATTCCGCTCACTTTTATCACAATTCAAGATATATTTGATATGTATCCGTTTACCGAATTTCATCGCAATATCTTGAACGGCTTACAAGATATGGTGGTATAAAGGATAAAATTTAGGGCTGTGCCACGCCCCTGTTGGATCCTTTGGAAACTTGAAACCCAGCCTAATCCTAATTTGGTTCACATGTGCACCAAATCACCAAGTTTCATCAAAATCGCTGCAACTTTTTTCAAAATTGGCCTGGGTAAATATACATAGAATATGGGCGGTATGTGTTCCTGAACCGATTTCGCTCATTTTCAATAGCAAGATGCCTGCAAGAAGGTGTGACCTGTGTGTGGACGTTTCATTCAATTAGCTTTCTTGGTTTTCCCGTAAACCTGATTTCAACAGAGGGACTGACAGATAGATAGACAGACGGACATCGCTAAATCAACTCAGATGGTGACGCTGATCAAGAATATATATACTTTTCCATACCTGCCACGCCCCCTTCTATGTGTTACAAACGGAGAGACAAAATGAAAAAACTGAATATTAAAGCACTAAATAGGTATACGAGAACATATATGAAGAGCTGAAATGCAAAACCCGCAAAGTCCAAAAAAATTAAAATGTGAGATATTGTAGGAGGGGACCGAAAAAATGTTTGTGTACAAGCCTGTATACTCTTAATTTAAAAAAAAAAAATTTCCTTTCACAAACTTTTGATTGCAAAAATTTCTGTTAAATTCTTTTTATCAAAACCCGCCAAGTCCACATTTCTGAGAATCAAAACCCGCCAAGCCCAATTTTATTTGTTATTTGGAGCGAAACATTCATTTGTGAAAAAATTATGGGTATTCCAAAAGCTGTGAGAAGTAATCCAAATTAAAAGTAATCAGTCCTTATTACTATGATATGAGAGTATTTAAATCATAAAACCACCTTAAGAATGTTAAAATCACAAAATGCAGAAAAATTGTCGATGCTAATTTGGCACATAGTGTAGAAATTAATTTTTAAAACAAGCGTTAATAAAAATATAGTAATACATTAGTGTCATCACTAATGCATTAAGTATTTGCATCTCTAACAATTGCAACATAAGTGTAACAAGTTTCTATAAGATTTATGAAAATGTTGATTACAAAAATCGATTTTAAGTTAATATAAACTGTTTAATACTATTTTCTTTGTAAGAATATACGTTGTTTTGAAATTAATTAAAACTTAGCCATTTTAAAAAAATGATTTCGGAACCTTTTACTATTATTATTTTTCAAAACCCGCCAAGTCCCGAAGTTTCACTTTCAAAACCAGCCAAGTCCACGTTTTCAATTTCAAAACCCGCCAAGTCCACAGTTTTTGTTTCAAAACCCGCCAAGTCCAAACGTTTTTTTATTATAGTCCTTATAAATTAGGTCATAAAATGTAATGAAAAATCAGAATTTTAATAACTTTTGACAACTATTACAATGGATCAATCTACTATTTTACTGTAGTTAAATTTCAGTGGAAAACAGTTTTTTCGATTTTCCCAAAAATGCAAAATGGTGGGTTTTGCATCTCAGCTTTTCATATATTACGGTGGTTCTTTTTTGAAGCTTTTACGATAATCAAATGCGACGACCCTTAATTGGTTCGAAATAGTATAAAACTTTAGGAATTTTTTTCAAATGTTTATCTCTAACCCATACTGACCCTTTTTCAATGTGAAGTGTGGTCTAAGCGGCCACTATTCGCTATTGACGAAAATCGTAAAAAATTTACGAATGCCAGCAAAGAAAATATTATCGAAATGATTTAAATTGAACAAATGATATTTATCTTACTAGCCGATAGTGCTTGTTATGATATAAGATCTTACCTTTAATAGTTAATTGAAATAAACATTTTATAAAAAAAACACCAGTTCGTTCATTAAAGAATTAAAGGAAATAAATTGGAATTTGGTAATAAAATTACAGATTAATAACAGAGGAATTGAAGGAAATAACGGTAATTTAAAAAAAAAAATGTAAACATTTTTAAAAACCTCCATCTTTCAAAATATATGATACTAGCATTACCCTGTGCGCATCGCTTCACCTCAACCGTGGTGTATTTTCGATGTGCAGTCTTCTATTTAAAAAAATACTTTTTTATGAGGACCACCCTTAGTATGTACCCAAAACAAAATCTTTACAACCTAAGCAGTGCCTCTTAATATAAAAAACCACGTGGTGTAAATTCTATGAGAATCGATTAAGCGGTCTTCGAGAAAATTATATTTAAAAATATTTTTGTATGAGGGCCACCCTAAATAAAAGTTTTGTAGCCTAAGCTATGCCTATTAATATAAGAGCTACGTGGTGTAAGTTCGGTGTGAATCGACTAACCTGTCTTCGTGAAAATGATATTTGAAAATATTTTTGTGTGAGGGTCACCCTAAGTATGCACTCTAAGTAAAATTTTTACGACCTTATCGGAAGGAAGGTGTCACATTGAAGTCTTAATACTACTAAAAAGAACTTAAAAATATCAATAAGAAACTTAAATTAATAAGTTGTAAGAAACTCAACGTACGTATAAAATGTACGTCAGAAATTATAAATACGTCAAATTTTTTCGGGTGTATTATCAGTTTTTACAAAAAAATACGCAACCAAAAATACGCTAGCTAGCAATTATCTGTCGCAGGTCTTGCTTCTTTGGCTGCTGAAGTAGAACTGAGTCGATGTTGTGCGTTCACATTTGTATACGTATACACGATACGATCTAGTTACGCTCAATTACTCTCAATTACGCTCTTGTTAGAACTTGTGCCCAGCTATGTTCTTAACATAAGAGATACGTGGTGTAAATTCGGTGTGAATCGATTTATTTGTCTTCGTGAAAATGATATTTAAAAATATATTTGTATGAGAGCCACTCTAATTATGCACCCTAATAAAAATTTTTACCATCCACTCTGTGCCCCTTAACATAAAAGCCATACTGTGTAAATTTCATGACAATCGATTTAACTGTCTTTGAGAAATCGCTATTTTTAAAATATTTGTGTATGAGGGCCACACTAAATAAGAGTTTTATAGCCTATGACACCCGCCTGATCGATACTAACATACTGTAAAAATTTCATCAAGATCGGCTGGATAGTTTCCGCGTCCATAAAGGACATACAGACAGACAGACAAAAATTAATTTTATATAATAGATATATATATCGGTAATTCTTTTAATAACTGCTCACTTTGTTTTTTTTACGTTTTTGAAACGAAATATCTCAAAAACTATAGTAGAAAGGAAAAAAAATCAATTGAACATTTTTGTTTAGAAAGACTATAACTTTATAAAAAAAGTTAAAATAATTTGCATAGTTTTGTTAAAACACTAATTTTTTTAATTAAAAAATTTTTTCTTTAAATATTTTCAATATAACATATTTTTTTTTGTTTTGATTTTTTTATATGTTATTCGTCAATCAATCCCAAGAATGCAAGTGTTTTCACATCGAAATTCCCGCCATAACTTTGGAAACTACAAATTTTTTGCTGATGACGCGCACCATGTTTTTTCAACATAAAATGGAAAATAGCACACAATTCATACAATTTGACTGATGCGCGCCTTTATAAAAACTCATATTTTCCAAAGTTATGGTGGGAATTTCGATTTGAATGCAGATACATTTTTAGGATTGATTGAAAATAACATTACAAAAAAAAATGTTATGTTGAATAAACATGATGCGCGTCACCGGTAAAAAGTTCGTAGATTCCAAAGTTATGGCGGGAATTTCGATATGAAAGAACATGCATTCTTAGGATTGATTGAAAAAATCAAAACAAAAAAAATATGTTATGTATATTGAAAATATTTTGAGAAAAATTTTTTTAATTAAAAAAATTAGTGTTTTAGCAATTTTATTTAAATTTTTTTTACTTTTTTTATAAAGTTATAGTCTTTCTTAACAAAGATGATTAAATGATTTTTATCCTGTCTAGTTTTTGAGATATTTCGTTTCAAAAAATGTTCAAAAACGTCAAAAAAAAACAGAGCTTGCAGTTATTAAAAGAATGAACCATATGTATTAATATAAAAAAAATCAAAACCAAGTTGGGAAGCCATTGCTGAATATTTTATGTTTTTGAAGGATTTGATTAATTTCAGAATAGCTGTCACTTGCTAATTCTATCGAATTCCAGTAGTCTTAGGTATGTACCTCATCACTGAATCGTAACTTTTTTTTTATTTAATAAATGGAAAACTGCAGCAAACAAAACTATTCTCACAAAATCAACATAAAACATGTAAAGGTGGTATCTTTGAGCTGAAGACTTTTTATTAAAAGAGTACTTATCCACGACACTATATGCTGGCTGGTTTGACTTAACGTACTCACATTGAATTTTACAACATTTACTCAAATAAGTTTCTGTGTAGCATTTTGAAGTTTATGCTTGTATGGGAGGTGCCACGCACTCTTTTCTAATCTTTTGTATTTGTGTGAAATTTGTTTAAATTATTTTAAATAATTCCATACTATTTCAATTGGCACGATCGACAGTGGTCCAGACGATTACCAACTGACAACCGCTATATAGCCCTAAAAATAAATTGCGAAAAATATCACTGGGACTAGATAAATTTGTCAGTTCTATAGCGCCACTTTTGTTGTTTTGCATAATACGAGTATGATATATTTTATTTAGTTAGTTTCGATTTTAGTTTCTGAGAAATGGTTTAAAAGGTTCCCAATTTTTGTTTTGGTTTTAAATCCACAAATGCCTTTTTTGAAATTTTACTGATCCTTATTCTGCAATGTCTTCTAATATCAAAAAAATAAAAAAATTATGCCACCGAACTTTTCATTTGAACGTCAGTTACCTTTCACGATCTCTTTCACGTTCTCTTTCTCGTTCTCTTTCCCGCTCCCTTTCACGTTCCTTTTCTCGTTCGCGGTCCTTTTCTCGCTCACGGTCCTTTTCTCGTTCACGATCTTTTTCACGCTCACGTTCACGTTCTTTGTCGCGCAACTCACGCTCTCTATCTCTGTATTCACGATCCTTTTCTTTAGAACGCGACTTACTTCGACGACGTCTTTCTTTTAATTCACGATCTTTATCTTTGCGTGGAGACGAGTCTTTTCGAGGTGACAAACGATCAGAACGACTTGCACCAGTGATATCCTCATGCTCATCTTTGTCCCAATCCTGTTCGCTATCATTACTTTTCACTTTATCAACATCCTTTTCATCACGTTTTTTTCTGTCCTTCTCCTTGCGATTATCATCAGCTTCGGCTTTTTTTCTAAATTTTCCAATTTCACTGCTTATGAGACTACGTTTGTCTTCTTCAAGATTAGCTTCCTGTAACGCTTTGCTTATCTTTAAATCATCTTGTCTGCCAGCTTTTACTTTAGTACTTCTACCATATTGTTCTCTTTTAGTTCCATCAAAATCATCAAAGAGAAACTCATTCGTTTGTTCTTCTAAAATAGCATGCATCAATCTTATTGCAGCTTCGTCGTCAGTTTTTTCAGTATCGGTTTCCCTGCAACCGTTTTTCAATTCCTCTTCTTTAAAATTGTCTAATAGAAGTTTATTTTTTGCGTCAACCTTGGCAACTAGCTTCTTCCCATCTATTTCCATTTCGCTTAGTAAGCGTACCGCTCGCATTCCTGCTGTAGGACCGCTAAAAATATAATTTTTTATCAATGTTACAAATGTTTACTATTAGATATTGTATTTGAAATAATTTATAAATAAATGTAATGATGAAAATGTTAGTTGTTTGATTTTGTTTTGGCAGATTAAATAATAACATAGTCCTACAACGAATTCTCTTTTTAACCCTCTAACGGACAAAATTGTATTGCTGGGAAAGGAAGTTTAATATTTATTCTACTGGTTCTTAAGATGCTAGAAACCCGAAAATTGAAAACCGCAGGTTAAATGTATTTATTTGCCAGGTGAGAAAAACGTTAAGCTATAAAAAAATGGACAGGTATGCTTTTGTGAATTCAATACTTTTTATTGAGAAAAATTTTAAGAAACTAGAAAACAAAATATATAGGCAACAAGAACAGATTACTTTCGATAATGATATTCAAAGAAGCAGTTCTTGGTGTTCAAACAACATAAGTGGAGTTCACATTTTTGGCAAAAACATGTCGTTTGCGATGCGGCGCCGAGACATAATCCCCACGGACATAATCCCCATTTTTGGTATGGGGGTTATGTCCGAAAATTTTTCGGACTTAATCCCTATGGGGGTAATGTCCGAAAAATTAAATTAATGATAACAGTTTTGGGCCTTATGTCTGTTTTATTTTTCGGTCACAATCCTCACCTCGTGATGGGCTTATATCAACTTCTAAGAATGGACATAGCCGCAGTTGCATATATTGGAGGATGTAAGTCCTGAGAAGCCACCATTGGAATTATGTCCGTATGTTCAACACCAGCTTCGCTAGCTATAGTAATTCTACATAAAAGATAAGTTGGCGGCCTTCGGCCGCAGTTCAGAATTTAAAACTACCAAAAATCCAACATCGGCTACGCGGCGGCCTTCGGCCGCGGATCAGTCTATAAAATATCCAACACCTAGTTTGCTAGCCACAGTAATTCCACATAAAAGTTAAGGTAAATGGGCGGCCTTCGTCGGCTTTTTGTGATCCCACTTACCTTAACTTTTATGTGGACTTACTGTGGCTAGCAAACTAGGTGTTGGATATTATATTATATTAAAGGCTAATCTTATCTTTGGGCATTATATCCGCTTTTTTATGGGGATTATGGCCGAAAATTTTGCGGTCATAATCCCCATACCAAAAATGGGGATTATGTCCGTGGGGATTATTTCACGGCACCATGCGATGCTTTACAGTTTAGTTGTCGTAAGAAACGTTATCTATTTATTTATTTATTTAAGTCTATAAAATTTAATTCTTACAGACTAGAGCCATAATCGATGATTGCCGTGTGAAGAACTTTCTTGAGACGGTGTTCTCGCTTGTCGGCCAACATGACGCCTGCCTTTGTATGCAACAAGTTCAGCCGCGATTGCTTCTCAAAACTGAGGTAGCAGCAATAACCTTTCATTTTCATTTTCAGTATAAGTATCACCGCTTGAATTGTCTGAATGTATGCGACGATATAAAATATATGTATTAAATGCAGCCATATTGACTATATGATATGACGGTTATATTCATTTATGATCTACGGGCAGTCAACTTCGTAGTATTGCTTTCTATGGCAATGGAGGCCGGGTTCTTTTTGGCGGTAGCTTTGCTGCTATCGATGATTCTCTATCTATTACTGAGGATATCACTGCTTCAGCAGAAGTAGTTGCAACCGTTTCAAGTGCTGAGGAAACTTCAATTTATGAAGAAATGAGATTAGACGACACTGAAGGTCCGTGACCAACTGACGATGGCGATAAAGCAAAATTTTTAATAGATAAATCTCTTATCCCCCTGCATTCATGTCTGCACCACACATCGAAACACATTGCTCGATTTCAAGTGATATTTCATCCAAAACGAAATCAGGATCATCAAAATCATGGTCGGAGCTAAAATCACCGTCATATTCATTCGATTCCACTGATTCCATTAGTCCTAGAAACTGATCATCAGATATTTCTGAAAGTCTGAATATTTTTTGTCTCAAAAATTGGTTTTACCTTCCATTTCTATTAGAAAAATTTACAAAACGGAAACATAGATCAAAAACTAGTATAAAAAAAAGTTGCCTCAAACGGGTAAAGCTGCCCTGAGGGCGCTATTAGTTTTTCGCTTCTAACTCACAACTTATTATATTTTCATAGACCCTAAACATTCACAGCGAAAGTAAAAACTCTGAAAACTTACCAGTCTAATTCCTCATTTAATTCTGCCCTAAGGCAGCTTTAACCGATAGAGGGTTAAAGTTCCAGCAGTGTTTCTATTAGATTTTTGTATGCTGATTACGAGAAAATATGTCAAAAATTTCCATCACGTAAGGTTTTAGAGATATTCTAATCTAAAAGTGCAAAAAAACACTATTTTTTTGACATATTAGAGGTTATGTAGCATCGTGTTTTTTTTTTAAGT
This sequence comes from Tricholauxania praeusta, assembly GCA_949775025.1. Lineage (NCBI taxonomy): Eukaryota > Metazoa > Arthropoda > Insecta > Diptera > Lauxaniidae > Tricholauxania > Tricholauxania praeusta. The sequence continues at coordinate 107,466,563 of OX459028.1, forward strand.
ACAGTTACCTTTCGATTTAATACATATAACCTCAAATACCTTGAAAACTGTAATATTCCCACTTTTAAGTTAGATTGTCTGGAAAACCGAAACCATCAGAGAAATTCTGACCTCAGAAAAGTATATTTGGGTTTCAGATACTGAGGTTTGTCAACCTGTGTAATTTAATATGATAAAAAATTATGTGGAAGAATCGATTAAATATTTTTGAAATTAAAGTGAATTTTTATATGGGATTATTGGGCATTTTCATGGCTACGCACGTGACATTCGTACATCTCTAATAGGAAAAAAAATTCAATTTTTTTTCTTGTTTTATTTTTGGATATCACTTTAATAGCACTATATTTAGTGTAAAATGGTTTTTTTTTCTGCATCGAAAAAAACACAAAAAGAAAGAAATAAGAAATTGTTCATATAATGGCCCGTATGCATAAAAACTGAGTAAATGCTGCTTTTACCCCGGAGTAAGAAAAACGATTTGAGTAAAAGCTATCTGAGTAAGAGCCTTATTCGTATGCATCATCTATTACTTCACTCGGTTTTTTGACTCTGTTATACTTTTGTATAACAGAGTATTAAAACGTCAAAACGTCAGAATTAGTTTTGTTGACATGATAGTTGGTAAGTAAAGAAATATGTTTAAAAGAAAAATATTCATTTTTTTAATTTGTGTTTTTGGAACAAAATTTCATAATAGTATTGAGGGTATTCCTGAAAACGCGAAAAAGCCGCGAAAACTGCGTAAACTGCGAAAACTGAGCACATTTTCGAGCCTCGAAAATAATTTGTATGAAGACAAGTTTTCTCAACCATCGAAAACTTTCGAGGCAAATTAGTTGAGCAAGTAGCCTCGAAAAGACGGAAAGTGAATCAGTATTGCCGTTTGTCGAAACGGCAAGGTAAATTGTTTATAATATTTTCTTCAATAAATTGAATAAATTTATTTTTTCACTATTTTGCGGCATTTTAAGGATTTTATTTTATTTGACAAAGAATTTGATGAAAAATTTGATTATTTTTCAACAAAATCAACCATAACTGAAATAGTGAACGTTTTGATTAAAACACTGCAGCACGGCAGCACTGATCGAACTGTAAAATTGCCATTGCTCAATCATTTACGCGTTTGCATTGATAGGGGTGTTCCCGAAAGCAATCTCGAAAACTTTCGAGTTTTCACGATTTTCGAGTTTTCGCGTTTAGAGGAATACCCCTATTATGTTTTTGTACAGAGCTTATTGTTCAGTACTTTTTAGTGCAAAAAACCACAGCAAAATTACAAGCGCAAAATGCATTAAAATGGGCAACGAGCTGCTTATACTAGTTTCAATGACCGCTACGTCATATCATCAGTAAGCTTTGTTAGCCGAAGTATAGTAGTCTGCAAGCCTACTATGTTCCCTTTCTTGCGTTGATTAGTTTAGAATCACAGCAAAAAACAAAACAAAACTTCTACATTTCAATGCAAGTGCCCTTGTAATCTCCTTGATATCACACATTTCTTGACGAGCGCTTCGTTGAAGGCTTTTTTGGCGATACGAACGAAGCTGCAAGTGCTACATGTAAATATCGGCAAGCTCACCGAAAGTAATTTTTTTAATTCTGCTCAGAGCAGAAGACGTTGCGACAGGAAACAACAACATTTTAGTGGACAAACAAAGAAGAAGAAGGCTAAAACCACCAAAAATATTGTGCTGCGTATGGAATGCACTGCATGCAAATACCGCAAGCAGACCCCATTGAAGTGCTGCAATCATTTTGAGCTGGGAGGTGACAAGAAGAGAAAGGGACAGATGATTCAGTTCTAAATTACTCGCCCCTGTCGTCTTACTGAATTTAATTGTTGGAAAATTAAAGCAAAATGCTAAATATAAAAAGTTGCATCTAGGGGGAGGTGGGGCACATTGATACGATTTCTTTACAAACGAAAAAAAGAGGCATTGACAAAAATAATTTTAAAAAAATGTATCTGAATGTTTTCAGTGTTTATCTTACTAACTTATTTCAAACAAATTTTAACTCAAATTTATTTGGAAAAAAATATTATGAAATGTTTTTAAAAACAGAATTTCGTATCAAACTGCCCCACACACGGGGTACATTGATACACGCTTGTGGTACTTTAACTCATAATTTAAAACACCCCTATATTAAATAAAATACCCTCCTTTTACGTCTTTTGACATAGGTGGATCAGTATCAACTGCGTTATTTTTAAATTGTACTTATAGGCCGCATTTCTTATTGATAACTTGCATTCCAATACATCAAAAATTGCAGAAGCCATAGCGCTATCATCGATGTTACCTCTATCAATTTCTCGATTTTACGTTCGCACCATATTCCTTTCTGTTAAGAAACAAAACGAATAAGTCACAATCCATTTACCAGACGGGACAAATTCTTACATATCAATGTGCCCCGTAGATGCTTGTATCAATGGGCCCCAAGTGACTTTTTTGTTTTAAATAATAATTTTACGTTTAAGTGTTAAGTAAATATAAAAATTGTTTTACCTACTTATATACGTTTGAATATCTGACCGCGTCAGGTTTTGATTTAACGGCCACCGTATCTATGTGCCCCGTGTATCAATGTACTCCTTCTCCCCCTACAGAGCTTGGAATACAGATCAACCACGATTCACTCAACCACCAGCAGCCCTACAACAGCAGCCAATGCCAGTTGTAGCTCCTCCATCCATGATTATTATTTTAACTCCTTTACATTAGACCGTACCGCAAAAAAAAAGTTCACCGTACACTATCCAAACTAAAGCATTTTTGCAAGACAGTTATAAATTATAAAAAAAATTTATTTTTTTACCGAAATTTTTCTTCATATCATCGGCATTTACAGTCCTATCTTAATGTATGTTATGATATATCAATGTTTTTGTCTCGAGTAGACCAATTTTTTGCTCTAAGGGTCACTGACATCAAGAACCCCGTTCTAGTACTTACCCACCAGATCTCAGTTCCTACAATATTAATGTACCTTTTTAGTGTTAGATAATTAAAGCTTGCAAAAAATCATTAAACTTTGCTAATAGAAGTATTTCAATTATTCCATTAACACTATTTTAAAAAATGTTTTTAATTTTTTTACCGAACTTAGCGGTTCTCTTATTAAATTTTTCGTCATATATCCGGTATTTATAGTCCGATCTTAAAACATAATGTTTCGATGTTTTTGTCTCGAGGAGACCAATGTTTCTTAACTCCAAAGGTCATTGACCTCAAGTATCTACCCAGCAAATCTCAACTTCAACAACATGAATTAATAAATTAAAATCAAATAAAGTGTCTTCCAGCCGTTGCCCAATGATAACGGACCCAGATCCGCTAGTACGATCAGATGGCTATGAGAAGATCTTAACAGCCCGCAAGGAAGCAACGGGATGCGTTCGTCAAATGTTCGGTCTACAGGTAGATCATATCATAGATTTCGAAAGTGGCTTATACTTCAATATGATCAACTGGCTCACGTTCAAAGTGAGTGAGCCGCCGTGCTTGCAGTTTTTCACACAAGACCAGCTGGAAGAATTACATTATTCAAAAGAAATAATCACATTACCAGGTTCACACATGGCAAATAAGTTTATTTCATAGCTTTCTTTGCTAAACTTAATTATTTTCACAGCTTATCCATGCCATTCTCAAAACACTGAGCGTTTTGTTCAAGTAGTGCATAAATCTGCAATGGCGGTCACCGATGAACAATGCATGGGCCATATTTTATCTAAGCTCGAGAGCCGCCAGAAATACTACCAACTTGAATCGCGTTGAAATATTATCGATTAAAATTTAATGCTACATAAATAGAGCTTAGAGAAATGTTTATTTGAAAAGTAGCTTAATAAATTAATTAAAGTGGGTTTTTCAACATACATAAGTTTTCCCTCTATAAAAGCTTTGTGTTTTATTTAAATAATAAGAAGTGCGAATTTAATTGTACCATATGGTGAGGTCCTTCGAGATGCTGGGCAACGGCCTGAAGACACTTTATTTAATTTTAATTTTTCAACTCATGTTGTAGAAGTTGAGATTTGGTAGGTACATACTTAAGGTCAATGACCTTCGGAGCAAAAAAAAAATTGGTCTCGAGACAAAAACATCGAAACATCATGTTTTAATGGACTGTAAATGTCGGAGATATGACGAAAAATTTAATAAGTGAACCGCTACGTTCGGTAAAAAAATTAAAAACACTTTTTATTTATTTATTTAAACGAAAAATGCAGATTAAATCACTAAATTACACAGAAAGGAGCACTAGTAACTAGGACCTACGGCTCTCTTGATAAATATTAGAAACTTAAATAAGATATACAATCACACTGTGCGCAATTTAAATAGGGCCACATATTTTTTATTGGATTTCTTCTGATTTTTCTTCTTGTAGATGTTTTGAACCTATTTTTTTATTCTTATTTAGTAAGTATGTATATCGTTTACGAATTGATAGAAAAAAATGTACCTCGTAGAGTACCTTTGCTGTTTTTTTACTTTGTTGTTATGAGGTACAAAAAAATGAGTTTTTATTTGCGCCACTTAAATAAGGCCACATAAGAAAATATAGAAAAAAATGTTATTTGATGATTTTTTTGAAAGTTTGTTTATATTTAAGAAATTCAAACTATCAGTAATGTGTGGAGCCTCTTTTTTTAAAAATCAGTTCAAAAATACGGTTATGCAATGCATCGTAGAGTGACTGTAAATAATTCCAAGAAATTGTTGCCCATGGCTTGAGCTGTTGATTTTTTGTCTTCAAACTGCCCTCCGTTTTCATAAGCTTTTCTAACCAACCATCCCCAGACGTTTTCCATGATGTTCATATCGCGCAAACACGGCGGCCATGACAAAATTTGAATATTTTGGTGTTGAATCCAGGCTTTAACGATTTTTGCTGTATGTATCGGAGCGTTATATTGCTAATAAGTCAATGGAATTTGTTCAAATATGCTTTGAAATTGTGGGAATACTCTTTCCAGAATGGATTTGTCGGAGTTTGTCATTTTTGAATTTACAAACACCAAATCAATATTTGCATAATATGAAATGGCCCCATATACCATTACGCCACCTTCTCTGCAGGGTAGACATCACAGCAGAGTTTGTCATTTTTGAATTTACAAACACCAAATCAATATTTGCATAATATGAAATGGCCCCATATACCATTACGCCACCTTCTCTGCAGGGTAGACATCACAGCAGAGAAAGTGGCGTAATAGCATGGGGGGCCAGGCCATTTCATATTATGAAACAATTGATTTGGTGTTTGTAAATTCAAAAATGACAGTAAACTCCGACAAATCCATTCTGGAAAGAGCATTCCTACAATCTCGCGTTGTTTAAGTTCGTACAGATGTGTGTTAATCAAGCGAAAAATGTCTTTTTTCTCTATAACGTTCATGGTCATTAGTGGCTGCAACGAAACTGATTTTGCAGTTAGATTCGCGGCTTCATTTCCTTTTATCCCTATGTGGCTTGGGACCCACATAATTTTAAGAGTATTTCTGTTTTGAGAGAGGGTACTTCGGATTGAATTGAGTAAATGCGGGTTATGGTTTGTCTTGAAAGTGTTTGAATCGTTCCTAGACTATCTGTGCATATAACAAACTTTCCGACAGATTTGTTAGCAAATTGGACTGTGAAAACTCCGCAATATTGGTGTAAACGTCCGACCGATATGATGCCACCCTTGTCGTCTACTACTGCAAATGAAGTGGCAGGGCTAGATTTAGAGCCATCCGTGTATAAAAAATTCCAGGAACTAGACTGTAACGGTATAGATACTTCATTAAATAGATTCCGAAAAACCAATGGTGCTATCCTTTGGAAGTTTTGCCAACTGAAGAAGAAAATATGACTGAATAGATTCCCATGGCGAAGGACTAATCAGTTTGGATTTCGCTGAATGTACTGGAATTTCTAGTTCGGTTGCGAATGTAATGCATCTCATGATGGTAGAATTTCTCCTTAATATTTTTTTGTGTTTTACCATTGTTTTTGCAGTGTTGTTAATTAGAAAATTTTTGCTGCTAGTCAGCTTTGGTATCAGCCTAAGACTGTTGTATTTCAATCTTTCTGCGATAGTTGGAAGACCGGCTTCGGCGAGGATGCATTTCACGGGAGATGTTGGGAAAGCACGGACACTACGTCTGGCAGCGTTGTGGTATGTTGCATGTAAAAGCTGTATGGCTTTGACTTGGCACAATGACCGTACATCGCTAATCTGTAATCTATCTTCGACAATATCAGAGTCTTTGTGATATTAACAAGTGTTGTTAAGTGAATAAGACAATAAGATATTTAATTACATTGAGTCTTAAAACTAAGTTATTCCTCAGATATTTACAATGCTCTTTAAAAGATAGTTTATTGTCAAATATTACACCTAAAATATTTAGTTTTAAGCAATTTGCAATGGTTGTATTATTGAAAGACAAGTTCGGAGGTGTACAATGTTTTTTATTGCAGATATGAAGAGATTTGCATTTGTTGTAAGATAAATTAGCACCTGATTCTTTTGACCAGTTTGAAATATCTAATAGAACTTCGGTGTACTTGTTATGAACATGAGTCAGGTCTTTGCATTTTGTGAACAACAATACATCGTCAGCGTACATTACGTGTGAAATGCATTTGTGTTTAAGTAAAATATTATCAATTTCTTCAAACGCAAATATAAATAAAATAACAGAGAGCGGAGAAATGTCAGAAAATTTGTTATTTAATTTCACACAAAAGGTGCGATTGGTTAAAAAGGCTTTGGCGAAATTATAAATTTTTTTACCGACTTTCCATTTGGACAACTGACGTAGAATGACATGAATGCCAATTCTATCGAAGGCTTTTTCAAAGTCTAGACTTAGTACAGAAGTATGGTTTTTTGTGGAGAGAGCCGTGGAGGCGTAATTTTCAAAATATAAGAGGGCGTCCATTGTGCTATGACCTTCCTTAAAACAAACCTGATGAGGACTGATACAATTGTTTGACATTGACTTTGCCTAGGCAAGGTAACAGAGAGATTGGCCTGTACCCAGATAAAGAAGTTGCTGGGTGGTTAGTTTTAGGGATTGGGATAACGGTTGCTTGTTTTAAAATATGAGGGTAAACTCCTTGCTCTAGAATATTTCTGTATAGGGACACAAGCCTAGTTTTTAGTACACATGACATGTTTTTAAGCATTGGGTAAGAGATTCTATCTTGACCTGGAGTTTTACCTGTTAGTGAAGAAATCGTTAAGTCGAATTCGAAGGAAGTATTGGGAGCTTCTATTTTTTTGCAGATGGTGTGAGCCAATGGTCTGTATAATCATTATTTATCAATTTTGATTTTTGAGAAATAAAATCGTGGTGAAAATTTAAATCCTGAGAATATGTTGACCAGGAGGAGCCAAGGTAATTGCTAATAACCCTAGGTGAATAAATGGAACCATTGTTTGTATCTAACACTTTTATTGTAGAAGGGGTATAATTTCCTGAAAGCATCTTAAGTTTAGACCTGATTTCTTTAGGGTTGGAAGTAGGATTTGTTGATTCTGTTAGTTTTTCAAGGATCTGTCTTTTTGCCGCCTTTTATTTCTTTTTAAATAGAGCGTTCGATTTTTTATATGAAATTAAATTTGCATCAGAACGCGATCTTTTAAAATTGTACCATAATTTTTTCCTTTCTTCGCGCAGAAAAGAAAAATAAGGAGACCAATAAGGAACTATGTGTTTTGAAATTTGAAATAAGTCTGAGGAATAGAATTGTGGGGAGCATAGCGAATTGCTTTTTTTATGATTGCAGTTTCTTTATTAACATTATTAGATGGTGGGTGTTTCGAAATATACGCATCTGTCAAGTTCTGGAAAAGAGTCCAGTTAGCTTTTTCAGCTTTAAATTTAGGAGTTGGTATACCCTTATTTGAGATAGGAGTTGACATTCTGGTTAAAAGTGGAAAATGATCGCTTCCGTAGAGAGAGTTGAGTGTGTAGCAGGAGAAATTGGGGGCAATATAAGCTGAACAAATAGAGAGGTCTACATTTGTAAAAGTTTTATGCGACGAGAAGTGAGTGGGTGAGCCGTCGTTCAAAACAATCAGGTTCTCAGAAAGTATCAGATTTTCAAGAATCTTACCTCTTTGATTAGAATCGGATCCCCAGAAGGGGCTCCATGAGTTAAGGTCGCCTATTAGGAGAAAAGGGTTGGAAATATTTGAAAATATGTCTTGGAAATGTTTGAGGCTGAAGCTATGTTGCGGTAGTATATATAAAGATAATATTGTAAATTTGAAACAGAGGTTAATTTCAATTGCCAAGGTTGAAATTGGCGATTGGATTGGAATAGATTTGTGAAGGATATCTTTTTTCACAAGAACTGCTATTCCTTGTTTATTAGATGAAATATTATGAAGGTTGTGAAAGTAGCTATTGTATTGTTTAGGGACTGTTGCGTGAGCGTTGTAGGGTAAGTGTGTTTCTTGCAGTGATTTAAAAGATGGAGAGAAGTCCTTAATAATAAGCTGTAAGTCGTTATAGTTATTGTAGAAGCCTTTCATATTCCACTGTAGAATGTCAAATGCCATATTATGAATTATAAGGTTAAAATTAATCTGATAGAGAGTCATTTGAGTCAAAGTTACTAGGTGTTACAAAGTATTGGTTTTTATCTGATAATTCTTGTGTTATTTTGGAAATAGGAGATTGAAGAGATGTTTCGGAAGCATGGTCATTGGAAGTAAAATTTGTAGCAGTAGTCAAGGAGACTCCACTTTTACTATTTTCCATTTTATTGTTGTTGTATGATGTCTGTTTTTCAGTGGTTGAGTTATCGGTGTTGTTTATGGATGGTTGAGGTTTTAATAGTGTAGTTGGATTAGAATTAAGTGTTGTTTCTGATTGTTGTTTATTTAAAATTGATTGTTCATTTGGAATTGGTTGTTTATTTGAAATTTGTTGTTTATTTGAAATTGGTTGCATGTTTGAAATTTGTTGAGTTTGAGCCTTTTGGGAAAGAACCTCAGAATAGGATGTAGAATCTGAAGGCTGTTGAGATTTGTGGATCTGTCTTGCATCACGCATTGAACACTTCTTCTGAGATTTGATTTTTAATATCTGTTTTTGTTGTATAAGTTTTTTGCAATTGTTAGAGTTAGAAGGGTGGTTTTCTACGCAATTTGCGCATTTTGAATACATGCATTCACTGGGACTGTGGGGAGGAAGACTGCAGTTTACACAGGATGGGCTATTATTACAGCGTTTCAATGTATGTCCGAACTGGCAAGACTTGCAGCACATCGGATTAGGGATATATTCCCTCATCAGAACTTGGTGCCAAGAAACCTGAATAGACTCAGGTAAGAAGTAAAGATCGAATGTGAGCAAGACCACGCCTCTAGGCTGGGGCTTATTATCAATCGTTTTAGTAAATTTGTGAATACCAACTACACCTTGGGGGGCCAATTCACTCACAATTTCAGCATCAGAAACATTGTTCATAAGGAGCGTATATCGTACCTTTCACAAAATTTAAGTTTTCATGGAATTTATATTTTATGTCGCACAGGCCAAGTAATTTCTTGGAAGAAATAAATTTGTCAGCTGTATTTTTATTTTTAACAAGCAGCAAAAGACTTTCGTCGCGTAGTTCAGAAATATTTTCGATATCTTTACTAATTAGGTGGAGGGATTATTGCACTGCAAAACACGAATATTGTGACAAAGGTTTTTTTTGGAAATGGGAAGGACCGGAAAATCAGAAAAAGAATTTAGGCCACGTTTATTTTTTGCTTTAGGACCGGTTGCTAACGCAGCAAACCGATTGTCCCCTAAATTGGAGCCCCAGGGGCATATTGACACAGTTTAATACACTGAGTTGTTAAAAACAAGTGTAACACATGGGAAGAAAGCAAATCAAAACGAGTTTTGACAAGAGTTATTGATAACGGTACCACGCAAAAAATACAATAGACGCAGGTAGATCGCAATAAGCACACGAACCGCACTCGACGAGAGATAGTCGGAGACTGAAACATTTTTTAAAATAGTTTCAATGAAATAATTGAAATACTTCTATCGGCGAAGTTTAATGATTTTTTGCAAGCTTTAATTATCTGACACTAAAAAGGTACATAAAGATGATAGGAACTGAGATCTGGTGGGTAAGTACTAGAACGGAGTCCTTGATGTCAGTGACCCTTAAAGCGAAAAATTGGTCTACTCGAGACAAAAACATTGATATATAATGCTTTAAGATCGGACTGTAAATGCCGATGATATGAAGAAAAATGTAGATGCGCGACCTCCATTTACGGTAAAAAAAAAAAATTTTCGAAATTGTGTGGCAAAAATGCTTCAGATTTGATGGTGTACGGCGAACTTTTTTTTTTGCCTGTAAGGTGGTACGGTCTAATGTACATGTTGGCATACACGAAGAAATGCTCAAATATGAGGTGCGCAATATAGCCTACCGTATCATAATAAGCTCTTTTTTCGTGGTAAAGTGAGTATAAATATAAATATAAATATGTTGTCATGTTGTAGATAAGATGAAAACACATCGATTTCATGTCCGAAAAATTTCCGTATCACCAGATTTTGCCCACTTTCATAGTTCTAAAATTACTAATGACCATCTCCATTTTCGAAAAAAATACGGTTTTTATTAAAACTTTTAAATTAAAATTACTCTTCCAAATCTGAAAATCGTATTTTTCATCCAAAATAATAATTTTTGATCAAAATTACAGCATTTATTCAAAACTTTAAAACGGTGAAAGGTAGGTCAATTATTATAGTATGGAGATTTATTGGGCATAAAATCGGTGTGTTTTTATCTCCTCTACTTGAGCGAAACTATTTTTGTCGGCCTCTCACAACCTTTTCACTATCTCTAATTTATTTATCCAGCAAATAGTTGACTAAATTTATAAAAATAAAATAATAACTTGAATTGGGGATTATTTGGAATGTAATTTAGAGTCAAAATAAGTTAACTACAAATAATTAAATGACTGCGTTTTCCTTAATTCTTCATTTCAATCAATTTGATATTATATGAAATCGCTTAATTGCAATAAATAATCAATTCATTTAAAATATTAATTCTGTGAATTTACAAAATAAACTAAATTAAACAAATAGCAACTCTTTCACAATAATTATTGTTTGCTTGCATTAACTTAAGGTTAATGCACTTTGCAGGCATTACCCTAAGGTTTGCACTTTGCTTGCGTAATTTAAGGTTAGTGCGCTATTCCCATTTCCTTTTTACAGTAGATGTTCTAATAATATTTACTAGGATATTATACGTGCTAACTCCCCCTTCCTTAAGCATCACTGATAAAAATTTTCAAAGATAGTTTTTTAAAACTGAAGGTAGATCAACAATTGGTGGAATATAAAAGGTTTTATTACGGGATGTCGATCTAGAGCAAAAATATAGAGTCAAAAATAGTGTTAGTCCGAAAAAAATTACTGCGAAGCACGAGCTGATCGATACATTCTTAAAGGAAGTATGTTCTAGTTTTTATACATTGGTAAAATGAAGTTGGCGAAGATACTGCAGGTCTAACTTGGTCTCGTTTTCTGTAAGTATTGGCGGTAAGATTTAATGGGTTGTAGTTTACCAATTAGTATAGCTAACATAGCCCAGAGTGATAGTTTCGTTGAAAAAGTTAATAATAAATGTGCCATTCAGAGTCTGGGAAATGTTACTATGGGTCAAATTGCCATTAAACTTGAAACGAAAAATTGTTCTTTCTGCAATTAATTAAATTATTGGTTTGTTTTGGAATTGCTTTTTCTCTAGTGAGAACTTGTGTGATGCAGTGATTTTTTTCTAATTTTTGGAGTTGATTCTTTTTGCGAATTGTCATATCTTCAATAACCATGCATTTTTCTTGTATTCCATACTTTTCTGTTTGGGATTTAAAAAGGTTAGTAAAACTGAGCTAAATGAGGTTGACCGAATAAGAATATTGTTGAACATAGTATCCGTTGTTTGAGGTAATGTAATAACATACAGTAGAAGTGAATCCTTAACTATCATTGATGGTGCTTCATGTTTGAATGGAAGTGTTTCTGTTTGCGAGAGAATGTTAGAAATGTCTGCTTTTGTTAATAATTGTGAATGAACAATTCCTTTTTTTGCGAGCTGAATTGCCATGGCTATCTAAGCAATTTCGTTTTTTATTAATCCTAACTTATTAAATAACGTTTCTTCGTACATGTTCGTGTTATTCGTATTTATTTCGTCCATGATTCGATTGTACCCGTCTAACATTTCGTTTGTCGTCTTGATCAAAAGTTCGTCGGGAAAAGGGTCGGAAAATCAATTTTTTTTTAAATTTCTTTTCTGATACTACAAGTTATAAGGAATATTGTCAGAAAATTTGAAGTCATTAGAGGCAAAACTTTTCGAGTTCCAGACAATAGAGTCTGAGCGGTCATATGAAGAAGTAATTAACTTCAATCTCATTTTTCTCAAAACTTTTAAGTCAGTAATTAAGATTTTTCGAAAACATGTAAACCGATTTTGCCAAGATTTTACACACTTCTTTTCGATACTAAATACTCGGATCTGAACAAAGGATTTTTTTTCAATTGCTACTTACTTTTTGATTAAACAAAAGGAGCAATTTTTGGTAAAAATCAGAGTTTTTTGATTAAACCTGTACCAAAAATTTAAAACTGAATATTGTGTTTATTCTTTCGTCCAAGATGAACTTATATACTAAAGAAATATTTTTGGTATTTTAATTTCAGATGAAGCAGTCATGAGTTATCTTGCATACCGCATGTTGACTTTTTTTTTAGGTTACTTAGTTCTCCCCACTACCACTGGCTTATTTTTTAATATTTTTTAATGAAAATTTAGCAAAATATTCTTGAAATGATACTTAATAATGTTACAAGTTTTTTTACGCTTTTTTTTTTGTCCCTCCGACCCTTTTCCCCCATAATTATGTACTGTTTATTATATTTTCTGTTAGATTATTTGTATTGTTTAAAATTACGCCCCAGTCAGTGGCGTTAGAGTTTCCGGTTAACCAATTTTACTGGCGAGAATCGAACCCACACACTGTGAGCTGTGAGTTCACAGTCCTAACCACTTCGCCACGCTGCCTTGTGGACTCCAGTTTTTAAATTATATACTTCTTTACGCATGCTTGACATGGGGGTAAGCTGGTGAATGCGTTACAGAAATGAGCGAACGAAATGCGTTACGAAAAATGTGATCTAGCTATTTGCTAGCAAATAACGTTTTGTTTTGATATAGCAATGCAATGGAAGAGAAATAACGGAATATTCAAATCTTACTCTCGCTCTCATTCTCAATTTGTCAACGCAACAACGCGGAATTTGTGAATGCTGAAGAATGAAAAAAAAAAATTACAGTAGGTTCACACATAAGGGCGAAACGCATAAAAAGTATGCATGTATCAAGGCGTTTAACATATCATTTAAATACACGTGTGCTTATGAAGCAACACACATAAAAAGTGAGTATACAAGCATGCTTCAATATGCATGGCTGTAGTTGACAAACTTTCAACTTTTTGTAGGTATCGAAGCATTGACAGATTTTGTGTGAGAGAATCGTATGGGAAAAGAGAGTGACGAAAACAAAATTTGTAAGCAATATATATTCGCTGAGAAATGCGTTGCATAGAATTGGGACGGGGTGGGGAAAGCGACAACGATTAAATGCTGTTAAAAATTATAACATACTTGATCATGTGAAATTGAACAGAATTGCGTCGTACGAATGGTAACCTGCCGAAGGGTACCGGTCGATTTAGATTTATGCGTTGAACAGAATTGGGACGGGGTCGGGAAAGCGGCAACGATTACACGTTGTCAAAAATAATAACATACTTGATCATGTGAAATTGAACAGAATTGCGGCGTACTAGAGCGGTTCAAAAAAAAAAAACTTTTTGATTTTTTCACGATGTGTCAGCCGATTACAATAGCCTTATATGTCTGGACAAGCCCCATTACTAGGATTAAGGTTAATATTGAAAACTGGATTAGCGCCCTCTGTTTTAAGTAAACAACCCATTTTCAAAAATCTTGATTTAAAAAATGCTGCAAGTTGTAGAGGTTATAAAATTTTTCAACAAAGTGGGTATCGTTTTCGGGAAACAATCGATCGGGGAATTCAAATCCGTGATTGGTTTTTTTCTTCTTCTTCCTTCCTTACAAAAAAATTGACAATTGACCGGACAAAAGTAAAAAAGTACCGATTTTCCACTTTCTAGCTCCAACACCTCAAATATTATGTAACCGCTGATCCCATGGAACATCATTTTTAATGAACTGATATTCCTTTAAATGAATGCCGAAACCGCATATCATTATCTTATTTCAAAACAAAGATATCTGCATTTTTCTAAATTAACAGACCTGATTTTTTCGAATCGGAGTCGACAAATTTGCATATTAAGGTGATTCTAATTTTTTTTTTTATTTAAAACAGTAACCATCAATAGAGGAATTCGAATTCATGATCAGTTTTTCTTCTTCTTCTTCTTCTTCTTCTTTTCTTACAAAAAAATTCAAAATTGACCGGAAAAAAATGAAAAAATTCTGATATTGTACTTTAAAGTTGCAAAATCATCCCATATTATTTTGCTGTCGATCCCGCGTTACATCATTTTTAATGTACTGTTATTTGCTTAACAGAATGCCGTAAACCGCATATCATTTTCTTATTTCGAACCCGAGATATCTGCATTTTTCTAAATTAACAGAACTGACATAATTTGAATTTTTGAATATTTTAGAAAAATCTATAGAATAGTTCAATTATGGCAGTTCTGTTAATTTGGAAAAATGCAGATATCTCGGGTTTGCAATAAGGAAATGATATGCAGTTTATGACTTTCTCTTAAGCAAATAACAGTACATTAAAAATGATGTAACACGGGATCGGTAGCAAAATAATATGGGATGATTTTGCAACTTTAAAGTACAATATCGGAATTTTTTCATTTTTTTCCGGTCAATTTTGAATTTTTTTGTAAGAAAAAAAGAAGAAGAAAAACTGATCATGAATTCGAAATCCTCTATTGATGGTTCCTGTTTTAAATAAAAAAAAAAATTAGAATCACCTTAATATGCAAATTTGTCGACTCCGATTCGAAAAAAATCAGGTCTGTTAATTTAGAAAAATGCAGATATCTTTGTTTTGAAATAAGATAATGATATGCGGTTTCGGCATTCATTTAAAGGAATATCAGTTCATTAAAAATGATGTTCCATGGGATCAGCGGTCACATAATATTTGAGGTGTTGGAGCTAGAAAGTGGGAAATCGGTACTTTTTTACTTTTGTCCGGTAAATTTTCAATTTTTTTGTAAGAAAGGAAGAAGAAGAAAAATCAATCACGGATTTGAATTCCCCGATCGATTGTTTCCCGAAAACGATACCCACTTTGTTGAAAAATTTTATAACCTCTACAACTCGCAGCATTTTTTAAATCAAGATTTTTGAAAATGGGTTATTTACTTAAAACAGAGGGCGCTAATCCAGTTTTCAATATTAACCTTAATCCTAGTAATGGGGCTTGTCCAGACATATAAGGCTATTGTAATCCGCTGACACATCGTGAAAAAATCAAAAAGTTTTTTTTTTGAACCGCTCTACGGCGTACGACTGGTAACCTACCGACGGGTACCCGTCGATTTAGATTTAATTCAGTGACCGGCAGCCCATCTGGCCGCGGCCAAGCAAAGAGCATAAGCATTCGCTCTTGCTTAACGAATTCAACACTTCAGTTTCAATTGAAACGTTGAATGAGAAAGTCCGCGCTGCGCATTTTATTTACTGCACTGCGAAAAATGTAAAACGTGGAATGGGAAAATACTTATTTTTTCGCAGAAAATTTTTTTGGCCAACCGCAATGTTTGATTTGCATGTGCACTTTCTGTTCAAAGCATTAATTCTATTTTCACCGTCGGATCAGTGTTGCATTTCTAATGTATTAAAATTTGTCACTCTATTTTCCCATACGATTTTCTCAGCAAAATTTATTGTTTACAAATTTTGTTTCCGTCACTCTCTTTTCCCATACGATTCTCTCACAAGAAATCTGTCAATGCCTCGATGCGAAGTGAGTGAAAAGCAGTCGTCCGCCGCAATTGCATTTATTCAAACGATTTTCCGACGAGCTTTCTTTTTTTGACAACGTGTAATCGTTGCCGCCTTCCGAACTCCGTCCCAATTCTGGGCAACGCAAAAATCATATGGGAAAAGAGAGTGACAAATTGTAATAGATGCTTTCTATGTGTGTTGAAAAGCATACGACGCAGGCATCGATACATGCATGCTTTTTCAAACGAAAGATAGCTCTTAATGGTACGTGCATCCAGATTTGGTGAGCATATCAGAGGAATAAAATAGTTCATCTTGAATTGTACATGTAGTTCTTTTGGTTTCGTCTTGAAATATTTCATCGTTTAATATTAGATTTGTTTGTCCTTTCAACGAGTCGATAAGCAATAAAAAAATCTTTGTTTTATTTGTTTTTATGATATGTAACATCCAGAACATTGTAATAAAAATATATAATGCAAAATAGCTTATAAGTTTTTGAAATAAAAAGTATTCCATAATTCTGAATTTTTTCCTTATTCTAAAAGTAAAAGATAAAGTAAAAAAAAAAGTTAAAAAGAAAATGGTTGCATCAGTGGAGAATCGAACTAGTGACCCCCAGGATCATACGCTAACTCGTTAAACACTATGCTACTCTGCTGCTCGAACGAAAGTAAGCTTTTTTTGTAAAACACAACTATTGGAAAACTTTGAACACGATTTTCTCGCTTTTCCTTGAGCATTGCAAAAAACGGTAAAATATGGGTTTTCTTATTTCACGTGAACTACCATCTGGAAAAATTTGAGCCACATCGGTGAGGTCACAGGGTAGTGGTCTCCTTGTCAGTTTTATGCATACGGGCCAATACGTGTGAATCGCTAAAAACAATGCTGCCATATGTTGTAAAGAAAATTTTGCAGAAATTTACTTCTGGTTTATGGCATCATTAATATAATATACTTAACTTTCAAATTAATTCATTACAGCAATGAAAAAAAAAGTTCTATATTATTGCGAAACTATGCCAAAATTTGAAAACAAAATACAACATTTATTTAATGTTAACAGCGTGTCTTTTGATCGTAATTCTGCCTAAAAAAGTTCTAAATGAGAAACCATCTTGTAATCATAGCAACAGATATAGCTGCTACCATGATATCGCATATTTTTACTTAGCAAAAGAAAAAAAGTTTTGATATATTTATGTAGTAATGCCGATTTTTAGGTAAAAGGACACTTTGGTTATTACTTAATTAAATTCACTTTTGTTGTACATTTAGTTTTACTTATATTTTAGTTCAACAGTTTTTAGGTTTAACGACTTTACTTATTGAGCGATTTTTACAGACTGCTTTGTTCGTTAGTTTGATCGTTTTTCTTCCTTCTTCGTTGTCAAGTTCAGTGTTGTCAGGTTCATTGTTCTTAGTACTCTTTTCCACATCTGTTGTATGTGTTGGCGTTGCCAGTTGATTGTCTGGGTGTACATTATGGCCTACTCCTACATTCGGTCGTCCTGCAGATTCATTCGACCCGAATGCGGATTCCAACTTTTCATAAGTTCAGCTACAGTCGTTGTTCGTCCTGGTCCCTCGTGATCTCCCACTTTGCTGGCTTCATACCTTCCATGACCCATTTTTTTGTTATTTTTGTGGGCCAAAAAATTTCGGCTTTAATTTTAATCCAGCTCCAAATTGAGTTCGCTTAATGGCGACTAACTGGTCAATATCGTAATTTGGCTCCTGTTTACGTTTCGCATTAAAGGTCTTCCGATTCTCTTCCTGTATACTCTTAATACTTTCTTGTGCATGTTCACGTAGTTTTTGCCATTCGATATCAAGTTCATCAACGTAGGCACTATCTAGAAGATCTTGAAGTTCTGGTACGCCAGATATTCGCATTTCTAATCCTGTCAGGATTCTGAACGGCGACAATTTCGTGCTTCGAGGTGGAGTACTATTTATTAGCTGTTGGACTCTTTCCACATGCTTATACCAACTTGTAGGATTTTCGCAACATAATTTCGAGAGCATGGACACAACTATCTTATGTATCCGCTCCACCTGCCCATTTCCACGAGGAACTCCAGGCGCTATAAGCAAATGCTGCACGCCTTCGCTTTCGCAATAATCTTTAAATAAGTTTGATGTAAAAGCAGCTCCTCGATCCGATATCACTCTTTTTGGATTCACAAAGGTCACCGCTTGTCTTTTTAACCGGTCTACTACCGATTCAGCATTCGTATTTCGAGTAGGGTATAACCACACAAGCTTCGAAAATGCGTCGACGACAACCAAGACATGATTGTAGGACCTATTCGTCATCTCCATCGGTCCCACATGATCCAAATGGTACATTCCCAATGGTTTATCTTCCTTATTTATGGGATTCAAAAACCCTTCCTTCTTTCAAGTTCTATTTTCTGTCACGATACATTCTATGAAACTTCGAACAAGCTTAAATGCATTTGAACTAAGCTAAGGAATGTAAAAAGACTTTTCAACTAATTCTTGGGTCTTTTTTGCTGAGAAATTACCCAGCTTATGAGCAATTCTTATGATTTCTTCCTCCATCAAAGCTGGTACTACTAGTAGCTCCTTGACAGGATCTTTATAGAGTACGCCATTTTTTACGTAAAAGTTCTCATACTCATCTTTTTCGAGGATTTTCATAATTGCTCTAATCCAATCTCATCCGATGGTTCAGTTCCCCTTTCATAACTAAACAAGAAACTCTACTCAACATGTTTCATTTTTGTTCCACTGCGATGTTCAATATCATAATCAAAATCTTGAAGAAACATTGCCCAACGAGAAACTCTTAGCGGAACTTCGCGCTTCTTCAACGTCATAGCAAATGCGTTACAATCTGTAACTATTTTGAATTTTGTGCCATGTGTTCTCCATGTCTTTAACGCCTCTATAATGGCCTCGTTCTGCGGCTTTGTTCTGCGGCTCATATATTCCGCTGGGTGAAGTTGCTGATCATCGAAGTCTTTTTGCAAAAGTACCGCTCCATAACCGTACATACACGCGTAAGTGTGCACCTCCGTGACAGCTTTTGGGTCGTACAACTTAAGTATTGGGGCATGCATCAAATTTATTTTTAACTGCTCAATCGTCGCAAGCTGATCTTCCTTCAATTCGAATTTACTTTCCTTCCTCAACAAATCGGTCAGCGGTTTGGCTACCACTGCGTACCCGTCTACAAGTCTTCGATAATATGACGTCAATCCAAGGAACCGTTGCAAGGTCTTACGGTCGGTTGGAATTTGAAATTTCTTTACGGCCATAATTTTCAGTTCAGAAGGTAATATGGATCCATTTTCTATGACATAGCCCAAAAAACTAAATTTAATTTCTGCGGCTTTGCTCAGTACAACTTCAAGTTTCAGAATGCCTTCAGATTCATCCTTGGTTGGAATTACCAGGTCATCCATGTAAGCAATAACCGTTCCATTATTTATCAGCTCTCTGAATACAGCAAAAATAAATCGTGAAAATATCGCCGATGAATTCGAAATTCCAAACGGCACAAGCAAAAACTCATATTGTCCATTATGAGTTACAAAAGAGGTATATTTTCTAGAATTTTCCTTAACGGGCACGTGAAAAAAGCCATTGACCAAATCTAGTGTTGTGAACACACTTGCACCTTGTAATCGCTCGACCACATCATCAATTAAGGGCATAGGGAAATTATTCCTTACCATTTTTTCATTCTAGCGTCTATAATCGCAGCAAAGTCTCTTGGTGCCATATTTTTTTCCTACTAACACCACAGGGGAGGCATATTCTGATGAACTTTCTTGTATTATGCCTTCATCCAGCCACTTATTTACTTGTTCCTCAACTACATATTTGTCAGCATACGATAAACGTCTTGGCCTTTCGAATACATGAATATCATCTGAAAGAATAATTTTCATTTCGACTGGGGTTGGCGGCTTTTGGCTTGGTGTGTATGTTTCGATTATCATCTGCACCGCTTCGGCTTGGCGACCATTTATGTGAGAAATATCTACTTTAAATTCGTTCGCATCGCTATTTTCGGTCATTAAACACAAGTCTCCAAACTCTTTCAACAACTCTTCGACATTGCCCCGAACCTCTGGCTCACAATTTTCTACGACACGAATTTGATCAACTGAAGCCTCATCAAAAATTTCAGATATTTCTTCAATATACGCTTTCTGTCTCAACTTGACTCCATCCATGGTCACTGTCAAATCTACCAACTTTGAAATTGGATTACCGATCACTGCTGCATAGCTTATATCGCGTTCCTTTACTACATGAAATGTCAACACGAGTTGTATTTCGCCAACCACATTGCACTGGTGGTAAAGCTACCCAATGTCGTGAGTTCGCTTTTACCGATCCCTACTAACCGCCTCTTATCGTCGCTTAGTTTCCACATTTAAAACATTTCCTTTAAGTTTTGTCCGGCTTTTTTGTTCATCAACTGCGAGTAATTCGAATTCGATGTCTGTGGTTTGACGGAATTTTTTCGTAGATTGATATTTGCTCCTTTAATTCATCAACTGTTTTGGTTTGATTAATTTTGGCATCTGGGATGCCGTCTATAAAATATTCAATCAAGCTCGTCTAAGTTTATTAACATTCCAATTTTCATTAAGCTATACAAATATTCTCTTATGTCGTTGTTGTTGACGTTTCTTGCGATTTCGAAGCATTCGATGTACCTCAATCGACGACCGACCACAACCGAATTCTTTCCGCAACGCTGCTTTTAATAAATTCCAGTTGACTATGCTTCGTTGGCTTCGTATAAGAATCTTGGCTGCACCCTTTAACAGTTGCTTTGCATATATAAATTGCTGAAGATCGTTCCAAAATACTGCCGCTGCGTTTGCCTCAAAGTCTTCAAGCCACTGTTCTATATTTGGCTGACCCGATCCACTGAAAGGCGTCAGTGAATCCTCGATATCGCGAAGAGTAAATGGCGTTGGTCTCATTGCTGCCTGGCTAGCTGCACTTGCTGGTATAGCATTTACGTCATCATAATGAGAAGCTTCGTCGTCAACGTCTTCAACGGTAAGACCAAAATGGTTATTAATATTTTTTTTTTGTTTTATTAAATATCTCTTTACTTTATCAGTGTAAATAAAAAATACATAAAACGAATTTTGAATGTTTATCGATTGGACTTAGCAACACGTTCCAATTCGTCCTTCTTCTTAATAGCGTAAGAGTTTGAAGAACCCTTTGCAGCGTTGATCAATTCATCAGCTAAGCATTCAGCAATGGTTTTGATGTTTCTGAATGCTGCTTCACCCGCACCTGTGCAAAGCAACCAAATAGCTTGGTTGACACGACGCAATGGTGATACATCAACAGCTTGACGACGAACGGTACCAGCACGTCCAATACGTGTAGAATCTTCACGTGGGCCTGAGTTAATAATAGCGCTTACGAGAATCTGAAGTGGATTTTCACCAGTTAGCAAATGAATAATTTCAAATGAATGTCTAACAATGCGACAGGCTATCAATTTTTTACCATTGTTGCGTCCCTTCATCATCATAGAGTTGGTTAAACGCTCCACAATTGGGCATTGAGCCTTACGGAAACGTTTAGCGGCATAACGACCAGTTGAATGTGGTAAATAGCGAGCAAATTTCTCCTTAACGGAGATATAATCTTGCAATGAGATGTCATTTACTGTAACATCATCGCATGACCAGCGACCGAACAATTTAATTTCGGGTAATTCAGTTTGTGCGATGATATTGGTGTCCAGAAGTAGTTCAGCACCAACTTCAGGTTCAATTGCAGGTTGTTCCTCGAAGGTTTCAACAACGGTTTCAGCAACTTCAGCCATGTTTTTTTTCGTAGAAAAATCGTCTCCGATACAAACAGCAATGGCGTTCGCAAGAAAAAATGTTAATGTAAATGTAAATGTTTAATGTCAACCCTAACTCCCTAAGTTTCGCTTTCAGTTGTTCAGTATTAAAACTCAAAATTTGATCTTTGTCCATCTTTAGTTTACGAAAAATTTCAGAATATTTTAAAATATATTGCTTGGCTACAAAATATTTATATACATATGTAAGATTCAGTTTAGTGTTATAATATTAAAGAATGTAATGCAACTTATAAATATTCATACAGTCGTTACAAAATTTACACAAAATTCAAGATATACAACTTAATTTTCGCTCTTACAATTTTAATTTTAATCAAACTTCAAAATTAACATTAACAAATTTTCTTTGATTTTACAAAAAAAAACTTGAAATTTTTTCCAAAACTTAAAATCTTGTTTACTAATGATGATTTTTGCGACCTCTTTTTATTATAATATAAAAGTTTTGAGTAGGCTCAAGGTCCAATTTAATGAAAAACTTTTAGATGTTAATCATTCAAAATTTTATTTCCAATATTTCAACTACCATTGGTAGTCATCTTCAGGAATTCTGTTCGAAGACTGTTGGCTTCCAAGTCCCCTAACGTTTCTGGTTTGTTGGCGTAGACGAGCGACTTCACATATCCCCAAAGAAAATAATCCAATGGTGTCAAATCACACGATCTTGGTGGCCAATTGACAGGTCCATTCCGCGAAATTATGCGCTCATCGAATGTTTCCTTCAATAAATTGATTGTGACGTGCGCAGTGTGGCATGTAGCGCCGTCTTGTTGGAACCACAACTCATCCACATTCATGCCATCCAATTCGGGAACAAAATAGTCGGTTATCATGGCTCTATACCGGTCTCCATTAACGGTAACTGACTCTCCAGCATTATTTCGGAAGAAGTATGGCCCAATTACTCTACCAGCCCATAGAGCACACCAAACAGTCAGTTTTTGTGGATGTAATGGCGTCTCAAGGGTCTCATGTGGATTCTCTTCACTCCAAATGCGGCAATTTTGCTTGTTGACGTAGCCATTCAACCAAAAATGAGCCTCATCACGGAACAAAATTTTGCGATGAAAATCAGCATCGAGATCAATCTCATTTTCGGCCCATACACCAAAATCACGACGCATTGCATGGTCTCGCGGCTTTAATTCTTGCACAAGCTGGATCTTGTAAGGTCGCAAGCCAAGATCTTTGCGCAAAATCTTCCATAAAGTTGATGGACAAAGCTCCAATTGCTGTGCACGGTGGCGAATCGATTCATTCCGGTCCTCTTCAACATTTTGCTCTACAGCGGCAATTGTTTCTTCGGTGCGCACTGTTCGACGTCTCTGCGGATGCGTATTATCACATAGAGTAAACGTAGTGCAAAAACGACCCATGGTTAACCGAATTAATTGCTCTGATGGACGATTATGTCGACCATAAAATGGACGGAGCTTGCGGTAAACTTCGCGAACTGAACCATTATTTTCAAAATAAATTTGCACGATTTGCAAGCGTTGTTCTTTTGTCAACCTGTTCATGATGAAATGGCAAACCAAACTGAACATAAATGACATTAGAGTTGCCAGATTTGACCATAAAATGCCAGTTTTATCTCTATTCGAAAAACAAACCTCTAAAAAAAAACACCCTTTATAAACAAAAACAACACAAATACAGGTTTAAATAAATAATTGCTTCAAAAATAAATAATTACTTTAAAACTAACAAAACGGTGGACAAAACAAAAACATAAATATTGCACAGAAATATTGCACAAATTTAATGAAGTTTTTGTAAACAAATCACAGCTGTTATGATGGTGATCTATCGTCCACTGATCTTATTTGTTTTGTTTTGCTATCAAATATCTGTAGCTTTGAGCAATTTTCTCTGTGTCTGTTTTAAAATTTAATCGTTGCAAGTGTGGTGTGTTAATTATATGGAGCATTTCTAATGTGTAACGTTTGATGTAATTTGTCTCTTGTTGCAATATTTCTACGTTGTCGAAGTCGGCAGAGTGTGCATGTCTAGTACAGTGGGCCGAAAGCGCTGTTCTCTGCTCCATTGGTTTATCCCTTGACTTTTGTTCCGATTTGTGCGATGAAATTCTTGTCCGTAATTTGTTTTTAGTTGTCCCCACATATGCTTCGTTGCATAAGTGGGACCCGTTTCCTTTACATGTTATTTTGTAAATAACATTTGACTTGTCATATTTATCAGTTTTACTCTTAGTGTAGAGATTTTCCACTATTCAAAATCATTGCTGATGGTGAAAACTGCGTCAATACAAACAACAACAAAGAAGAACAAGAGATTGCAAGAACGAAGCTGACCACATTAATAGAAGAACATTTAAACTCAATGCAGCTAAACGAAAACATTTTTAAACAAAAATAAAGACCTACTTATACTAAATGCAGACAAAAGAAACATGACAGTTGCTATGAACAAAACGGAATATGAGAGACGTGCAGCGTGTCCTCCATTGGAAGTAAACTGGGTTGTGCGCAGGGTTTGGTACCCGCCACGTAAAAAAAACACTCCAATGAAGACTAAAAAAGCCTCGGATAATGAACCCCTCAACGTTGACGACCACTGTAAACGAAAAAAGGGCTATGATTTAAAGATATGCACCGCCATTTAGGAAATAAGATGGATAGGACAAGGTTGCTCTAAGCAAGCAAGTTGCGATATCTACTACAGCTGCCATGCGGAGAGGCGCGAATTGGGATGCGGATTCGTAGTAAGCAAGAGACTTCGCCACCATATCTCCAGGTTCACACCTGTGAGCGAAAGGTTGGCTACGATCCGCGTCAAGGCTAAATTTTTTAACATGAGCTTGATTTGCGCGCACGCCCCGACTGAGAAAAGGACGATGCTGTCAAAGATGCCTTCTATGCGAGACTCGAGGAAGTATACGACCGCTGCCCGGCCCACGACGTTAAAATTGTACTCGGGGATTTCAACGGAAAGGTCGGAAGAGAAGGTATATTTGGCCCCACTGTCGGTCAGTTGAGCCTTCACGAGACCACCTCAAACAACGGTCTACGGCTGATCGACTTCGCCGCGGCGCGAAACATGGTAGTAAGTAGCACACCTCGATATCCACAAGGCCACCTGGCTGTCCTCTGATCAGAAAACACGCAACCAAATCGATCATTTTGTGATCGACGGAAGGCATGCTTCCAACGTGCTAAATGTTCGTACGTTCCGAGGAGTCAATATTGACTCCGATCATTATCTTGTTGCAGCCAAGATACGCATGCGGCTGTGCAATGCAAAGGATGTACGCTCTGGTACGCAACGAAAGCTGGACGTCGCTAAGCTGCAGTCACATCGGACGGCCGATACCTATTCCGCTCGCCTCTCAGGACTGCTCCTTCAACCTGACTCTCTACCCGATGATGCCGGTGGACTTTGGGCGCATATATCCCGCTCCATGCGCTCTGCCGCTGAGGAAGTCATTGGTTTCCGACGCCCACTTCTGCGAAATCAATGGTATGACCAGGAGTGTCGCGAAGCTACTGCTGTGAAAAACGCCGCCTACAAAAGAACCCTGCAATCAGCCGCAACGCGAGCCGTGCACGAAAACTACCGGGAAAAGAGAAAAGATGAGAGGCGCCTTTTCAGACGCAAGAAACGAGAGCAGGCACGAGCGTGAGAAACTCGAAGTGTTACGGGGCAGGAATGATGCTCGAAAATTTTACCAACAAGTCAAGCGTCTGACCCAAGGTTTCAAGCCCGGAGCATCTATCTGTAAAGATGAACATGGAAACCTGGTTACGGATACGCAGGAAACACTGAGATTATGGAGGGAACACTTTTCCAAGCTGCTTGCTGGCGATGACTCCACCAATCCCGCCTTTGGAGAAATTAACCCGATGCCACCAATCAACGACGATGGTGTGGACGTACCACCATCTAGCCATGACGCGGTACGAGTTGCGATCCAACGACTTAAGAACGATCGGCGGCGATGAGCTGATAGGGTGTATGCATCAACTCATCTGCAAAATATGGCTAATTGAAAGCATGCCCAACGATTGGAATCTCAGTGTCCTTTGTCCTGTACTGAAGAAAGGTGACCCGACAATCTGCGCTAACTACCGGGGAATCAGTCTTCTTGCCATCTCGTACAAGGTCCTGTCGACTGTACTGTGTGAAAGACTTAAGCCGTTTGCCAACACACTGATTGGGCCTTATCAGTGCGGCTTTAGACCTGGTAAGTCCACCATAGACCAGATCCTCACACTACGTCAAATCCTGGAAAAAAACCACGAAAAACAGATCGATACCCATCATCTCTTTATCGATTTTAAAGCTGCTTTCGATAGCCCGATACGGGATTGCCTGTATGCCACCATGTCTGAGTTCGGTATACCTGCGAAGCTGGTGCGGCTTTGCAGATTGACGTTGAGCAACACAGCCAGCTCCGTCAGAGTAGGAAGGGACCTGTCCGAACTATTTGATACCGAACGAGGTTTCAGACAGGGAGATCCACTATTCTGCAACCTCTTCAACTTTGTGATGGAAGGGGTGTTGCGAAGAGCCAGTGTACATCGTAATGGCACTATTTTCTACAAAAATGTCCAGCTCCTTGCATATGCCGATGATATTGATATCATTGGACGTTGTAAGCGAGATGCTACTGCTGCGTTCTCTGCTATCGAAAAAGAGTCAGCGAAGGTGGGTTTGACGGTGAACGAGGGCAAAACAAAGTATATGCTGTCCACAAACAGGGAGACGCGACGTATTGCATCCTATGTTACTGCGAACAGCTATACTTTCGAAGTTGTCAAGGACTTCACCTATCTTGGCACCGCCGTGAACACTCAAAACGATATCAGCCTGGAGATAAAGCGAAGACTAACTCTTGCTAATAGGTGTTACTATGGTCTCAGTAAGCAATTGAGTAGTAGAGACCTCTCTCGCCCGACAAAACTGACACTCTACAAGACGCTCATCTTACCCGTGCTACTTTACGGCGCAGAAGCATGGGTTGTGTCGCAGACTCATGCAGCCACGCTTGGGGTGTTTGAGAGAAAAATTCTTCGCAAAGTCTTCGGTCCTGTTCACGTCGGCGACGACTACCGTATTCGAATGAACCACGAACTGTACGAGCTCTACGCTGACATTGACGAAGAAGCTCCGGCGAAAAAGGTGTTTGATGCGGAAGCCGCTGGGCGACGACGAAGAGGAAGACCATGCCTCCGATGGAAAGACCAAGCCGAGGAAACCCTATCCACGCTTGGTGTGAATGATTGGAGAAGGCGTGCGCAAAGCAGAGGCGGCTGGAGAGAGCTGGAGAGAGAGAGAGTCGGCCGTAACCCGGTAACGGGTTGTTATGGCCACCCAAGTAAGTAAAGTTATAAGCAAATTCGGTCAAAAAGTGTTCTTACAAGCATTGACAAGATCACAATATCTTTTCTGGAATCTTTTATTAAGTTTTTCTATTATTCTTTGCAAATTATTTTTTTGTTTCCAATTAGTTGACTCAGTCAAATCTGAGGTTTGAGCAGAAAATGTCTCATAAAACTTTTTATGCCATGAATTTGATTTCAATTGTTCTTTTTTTAGAGCTTATATGTTCCACATTTATAATATCTATAAATTTCACATAGAAAAATAAATGAAAAAACTACCAATAACACAACGAAAGATTTCGTTTCCAATTAGTTGACAACAGCTGTATATATATTAGGGTGTTTTTTTTTTCAAACTTTTAGAGAGTAATTTTATTTATTTTTTCCCATATTATAGCTTGAGTAATAAAAATAATTGCCCCAACATTTGAGCTTCCTAGCTCAAACCTGAAAACGGCGCGGACAGAGTTTATGTCCAATTCCTTTGAAATTTAACGAAAAAACCGACTTACTAAAACGTAGAAAAATTCTGCCTTAGGTACCAAGATATAGCGTTTTGGGTTTTTCAGTTGAATGGGAGTCGCCACCCACTGTTGTAAGACCACGCCCACATTTTTCGTGTGACTAAAAATGCGGAAAAAATACACCCGAAGGAGGTATCTTTGTTTTTTTTAAATTTGCGGTCCTATATGCCTACATAATAGAATCGGGTTTGAAGAAAATTCTCCCAAAAATTCAGCTTCTTAGATCAAACCTGCGAACGGCGCATCCACTTTGTTTCCTTGTACAATTCAGATAAAAAACGAAAAAGCAAAATAACGAAAAACAGAAAATTTACTAAAACGCAAAAAAAAATCTGTTTTTCTTCTAAGAGAAAAAGTAACTTAATTAAATAATAGTATAACGTGATATAGCAAAAAAAATAAATAGAGCTAACAATTATAAAACCTATTTACCGTGCACTGCATTTCAAATTTTTTTAATTTGAGTTGGTAATGAGTTCCACAGTTTGACAACACTGACATAAAACATACGAGAAGTAATTAAATATGTAGTTGAATTCCGGTACTAAGATATTGCATGTTCGAGTTGATTGTAGAAAACATAGTTTTGAATACAAATAATGGGGACGACGGATGTTGATGAGTTTGTGAATGAACATCAGAAAACGAATACAGTAAAATTTGGTGATGTCATTGTTGAGAATTTGTATCGAATAATTGGAGATGTGATCATATTTTCTTTTAGAAAAAACATGTCTTGCTGCTGTGTTTAAAGCCAACTGCAAGATATGCCTCGATGCTGGATCTAAGGTCCGATTTACTAATTCACTGTATGAAAGGAGGGATATTAAAAAGATTTTTACAAGCTTTAGCTTCATTTCTTGGCTCACAAAGTCTGCAGAGGACCATAATTTTCGTATTACGAATTACATTTTCTTTACCAAGTGGTTGATATGATCCCTGCAGCTCAAATTGAAGTTAATTCTAAGCCCTAAGCTAGTTACGGTCTTTTCATATTTAATTGACAACCCATCCACCATTATGGGAGGCAGCAATTTACTGTCATAATTTATTTGTGAGATTGCAAGAGCTTGAGTTTTCAATGCATTTAATTTTTAATTATTTTCTTTAGCCCACCACTGTATTCTATTTAAATCTTTATTTATCCGACATGTCAAATCCTATGAGAGACCAATGGGTCTCGAAAGATATATCTGTGAGTCATCAGCATAGAGATGAATTGAAACATGTTTACAGCAGTAAACCATATCATTTATAAAAATACTAAATAGGATTGGACCCAAAATCGATCCCTGAGGAACACCCGATAAAATTTCACTTAAGTTCGAAAAACTGTTTTGTGGACGCACTCGTTAGAATCTATTAGTCAAATAAGTTTTAATAAGTTGCAAAGCATGAATGCCAAACCATAATATTTCTCCAATTTAGTGAGCAATACCTCGTGATTAAGCGTATCAAAAGCGTTAGAAAAATCTAATAATACAAGTATTGTTAGATCACCTTGGTCATAGCTCGGGCGAATTTCTTCCATAATTTTAAGCATAGCAGTAGCACAGCTGTGACCTGCCCTGTAGCCTGATTGATTTTCAGTAAGAAGATTATGTCTATCGAGATAGCAAAAAATTTGTTTCGATAAAAATTTTTTAAAAACTTTTGATAAGGCTGGCAATATGATAATAGGCCGAAAGCACTCATGTGATATTGTTACATTCGTTTTTGGTACAGGGGTTATATTCGCTATCTTCCATGCTTCAGGGAAAACTCTGACAGTAAGAGCAAAATTTATGATGTGAGTTAGTGGTCCGATCACAAAAGGAAGAATAATTTTTATAAATTTAAGACTAATTTCGTCTGCTCCAATAGCATATACGCATTTCATAATATCAATCTCACTTGCCATACCAAAATCGAACTTATTCTCAAAGTTCCGAACAAGATTTGGATTAACTTGAAACATGGAACTATCAACCATAGAATATGAACGCAAAAAGTATCTATTCATGTCATCAGCATCTAAGTTACAGTCACTTTTATTATTTTTTCCGACTCCTATTCTTTTCATGTTGTTACATAGCTTTTTTGATGGTAGGCTCACATTAAGTTTAGACATGTAGTATTGTTTTTTAGAATTTTTGATTAAAAGAGCTTCTAACCCTACGATATGCTTCCCAATTAGCATCAGTAGAATTGTGTCTCCAACGTGAGTGCGCTTTACTACGATTTCTTCATTATTAAGCCATGGTTGACTCAATTTTTTTATTTTTACTCTTTTTAGATGTACATGTTTATTAAAGAGGTGGTTCACTAAAGCATTAAACCAATTAATTTTATTATTAATATCACAGTAAAACCTTCAATCATGCCACCGCAATGAAGCACATTCTTCCATTAAACCATTATTGTCAATTCTGTTGAAGTCTCTAAAGCTAATAAGCGAATTATATTTAGGTAGATTGAAGTTTATGTGATACGACAAAAAAAGCATATCATGATCTGAAATTACTGGCAGTGACAGTTGTTCATCTATAACACCCAAAACATCAAGCAAACTCGGTTTAGCATTTGGACCAAATCTGGTAGGAGAGTCATTTACTATCGAGATCCCAATACCATTCATTTCAGCCAATGAGCTTTCAGACCGAGAGTCTCTTTCTAGTAAATTAATGTTCAGGTCACCACATAGTATAATGTGTTCGTAAAGTGGACAAAAATCTAATAGTTTATTAAAATTTTTTTAAATTTAATGTCTTTGATGGGTTATAGACACCAATGGCGTAGCCAGAATTTTGATTTGGGGTGGGCCCGGTGGTGTAGTGATGACTTTTCAGGGGTGTAAGGACACTTGCCTGAAATGAAAGCTAAAGTGAATTTCACAGTCTCAAACATATCAATGATGGATTCCTCACTGATTGGTATGTTGCGATGTATAGTCATGAGAGCCATACCTGTAAGACGCTCCTCACTTGTACGATTGCGAAGGTTCTTAACACGCTTTAACGTCGAGAAACTGCGTTCAACAGTTGCCGTCGTGACAGGAAGCGTCGCCAAGAGTGTTGTGATGTGAAGTGAAGATTTTCATGTAAAAGAAAGGTAAATTTAAAGGTTGTTAGTTTATGTTGGGACAGGCAGAGTATGCCATTGATCCTTACCTTGCTGTTATCCTAATAAGGAAAGCAGGGTAAATTCTAGGGACTTGAAGCCGGTGTCTAAATTAAATTAGAAGGCTAATGCCGAATATTTTCAAAAGAAAAAGGCAAGTTGATGTTTGTAGAACAAATCATGTATTTATTAAAATTACAATTTCTTTTATACAATAATTGACTTACACTCAATTTAATTCTATCTTATTTCTACATACATGAAAACTTAGCTTATCCATTCCTACTTACATAAATCTGAGTGTCATTCTATTATGAGTCAAATTTGCTTTACTAAGCTTACAGAATTATTTAGGGATTTGGTTACATTAAATTTATAGGGTGTTTTTTTTAGAGGTATAGAGCTTCGAATTGAAATAAAACACAAGAAAATCGTTTTAATGTCCATCAATTTGGCTTTATTGGAAGGATAATTTTATGCCATTAATGTTTAAATATGATTTCGGGCATGTGGCCGCCGCGGCTGGCTCGAATAAAGCCAATTCTACAGGTCCAATTTTGAACCACTTTTTCGAGCATATGGGGCCGTATGTCGGCAATAACGCCACGAATGTTGGCTTCCAAGTCCCCTAACGTTTCTGGTTTGTTGGCGTAGACGAGCGACTTCACATATCCCCAAAGAAAATAATCCAATGGTGTCAAATCACACGATCTTGGTGGCCAATTGACAGGTCCATTCCGCGAAATTATGCGCTCATCGAATGTTTCCTTCAATAAATTGATTGTGACGTGCGCTGTGTGGCATGTAGCGCCGTCTTGTTGGAACCACAACTCATCCACATTCATGCCATCCAATTCGGGAACAAAATAGTCGGTTATCATGGCTCTATACCGGTCTTCATTAACGGTAACTGACTCTCCAGCATTATTTCGGAAGAAGTATGGCCCAATGACTCCACCAGCCCATAGAGCACACCAAACAGTCAGTTTTTGTGGATGTAATGGCGTCTCAAGGGTCTCATGTGGATTCTCTTCACTCCAAATGCGGCAATTTTGCTTGTTGGCGTAGCCATTCAACCAAAAATGAGCCTCATCACGGAACAACATTTTGCGATGAAAATCAGCATCGAGATCAATCTCATTTTCGGCCCATACACCAAAATCACGACGCATTGCATGGTCTCGCGGCTTTAATTCTTGCACAAGCTGGATCTTGTAAGGTCGCAAGCCAAGATCTTTGCGCAAAATCTTCCATAAAGTTGATGGACAAAGCTCCAATTGCTGTGCACGGTGGCGAATCGATTCATTCGGGTCCTCTTCAACATTTTGCTCTACAGCGGCAATTGTTTCTTCGGTGCGCACTGTTCGACGTCTCTGCGGATGCGTATTATCACATAGAGTAAACGTAGTGCGAAAACGACCCATGGTTAACCGAATTAATTGCTCTGATGGACGATTATGTCGACCATAAAATGGACGGAGCTTGCGGTAAACTTCGCGAACTGAACCATTATTTTCGAAATAAATTTGCACGATTTGCAAGCGTTGTTCTTTTGTCAACCTGTTCATGATGAAATGGCAAACCAAACTGAACATAAATGACATTAGAGTTGCCAGATTTGACCATAAAATGCCAGTTTTATCTCTATTCGAAAAACAAACCTCTAAAAAAAACACCCAGTACAATGAGGCATTTTTTACATGCATCTCCAACTTCAACGAATAAAAATTAAATAGGATCAGAAACATCAGATCTGAATATAATCATTTTAACTGCTTTTTCACGTAAATAGCAATTCCACCGCCTCTCGTATCAGTTACCCTATCATTCCGAATTAACTCATAATCGCATAGATAATACTTTTTAGAAATTTTTGGTTTATTTATTGGCTTTCTTAATAATATTAATAATTAAATGATTATTGAACTTTAGCCATTTTTCGCAGCGATCAACATTTATGTAAAATTCTACAAGTTGATAAAATGCTTTATGTATTAAACAAACTTTGATAACAAAGGAAAAACACAACAACAACTTTAGAATATAGACATACATATGTTTCGATTCTTAAAATCTCATCAGTATATTTTTGGTTGATGTCTACGTCAGCACTCAAATTGCACCCGCTATATTAATACAAATCTATCGAAAAGCTAATTTTTAATTTTAAGCAAATGTGGTTAATATTTTAAATGCGTTGAGTTTTTCAATTAGCTGTACCGCTGTCTTTGTTTTGTTTACATCATTAAAGCAAGACGCCACGTGAGTGGATTAAACCGTAATTCTCCTTTGTTATCGCAGTTTTCTTTCTACGGTTTAATCCACTCACGTGGCGTCTTGCTTTAATGATGTAAACAAAACAAAGAAAGCGGTACAGCTAATTGAAAAACTCAACGCAATGGCGTGATCTAAGAATTCTTACTTACTTACTTACTTGGGTGGCCATAACAACCCGTTACCGGGTTACGGCCGACCTCAAAAGCTCTCTCCAGGCGCCTCTGTTTCGCGCGCGCCTTCTCCAATCAGTCGCACCAAGCGTGGATAAGGTTTCCACGGCTTGGTCTTTCCATCGGAGGCATGGTCTTCCTCTTCGTCGTCGCCCAGCGGCTTCCGCATCAAACACCTTTTTCGCCGGAGCTTCTTCGTCCATACGCACAACATGGCCCAGCCAGCGCAGACGTTGGATAGTGATGCTCTTGACTATGTCAATGTCAGCGTAGAGCTCGTACAGTTCGTGGTTCATTCGAATACGGTAGTCGTCGTCGACGTGAACAGGACCGAAGATTTTGCGAAGAATTTTTCTCTCAAACACCCCAAGCGTGGCTGCATCAGTCTGCGACACAGCCCATGCTTCTGCGCCGTAAAGTAGCACGGGTAAGATGAGCGTCTTGAAGAGTGTCAGTTTTGTCGGGCGAGAAAGGTCTCTACTACTCAATTGCTTACTGAGACCATAGTAAAACCTATTAGCAAGAGTAAGTCTTCGCTTTATCTCCAGGCTGACATCGTTTTGAGTGTTCACGGCGGTGCCAAGATAGGTGAATTCCTTGACAACTTCGAAAGTATATTTGTTCGCAGTAACATAGGATCCAATACGCCGCGTCTCCCTGTTTGTGTACAGCATATACTTTGTTTTGCCCTCGTTCACCGTCAAACCCACTTTCGCTGACTCTTTTTCGATAGCAGAAAACGCAGCACTAACATCTCGCTTACAACGTCCAATGATATCAATATCATCGGCATATGCAAGGAGCTGGACACTTTTGTAGAAAATAGTGCCATTACGATGTACACTGGCTCTTCGCAACACCCCTTCCATCACAAAGTTGAATAAGTTGCAGGATAGTGGATCGCCATGTCTGAAACCTCGTTCGGTATCAAATGGTTCGGAGAGATCCCTTTCTACTCTGACGGAGCTGGCTGTGTTTCTCAACGTCATTCTGCAAAGCCGCACCAGCTTCGCAGGTATACCGAACTCAGACATGGTGGCATACAGGCAATCCCGTATCGGGCTATCGAAAGCAGCTTTAAAATCGATAAAGAGATGATGGGTATCGATCTGTTTTTCGTGGGTTTTTTTCCAGGATTTGACGTAGTGTGAAGATCTGGTCTATGGTGGACTTACCAGGTCTAAAGCCGCACTGATAAGGCCCAATCAGTGTGTTGGCAAACGGCTTAAGTCTTTCACACAGTACAGTCGACAGGACCTTGTACGAGATGGCAAGAAGACTGATTCCCCGGTAGTTAGCGCAGATTGTCGGGTCACCTTTCTTCAGTACAGGACAAAGGACACTGAGATTCCAATCGTTGGGCATGCTTTCAATTAGCCATATTTTGCAGATGAGTTGATGCATACACCCTATAAGCTCATCGCCGCCGATCGTTCTTAAGTCGTTGGATCGCAACTCGTACCGCGTCATGGCTAGATGGTGGTACGTCCACACCATCGTCGTTGATTGGTGGCATCGGGTTAATTTCTCCAAAAGCGGTATTGGTGGAGTCGTCGCCAGCAAGCAGCTTGGAAAAGTGTTCCCTCCATAATCTCAGTGTACCCTGCGTATCCGTAACCAGATTTCCATGTTCATCTTTGCAGATAGATGCTCCGGGCTTGAAACCTTGAGTCAAACGCTTGACTTGTTGGTAAAATTTTCGAGCATCATTCCTGCCCCGTAACACTTCGAGTTTCTCACGCTCGTGCCTTTCCTGCTCTCGTTTCTTGCGTCTGAAAAGGCGCCTCTCTTCCTTTCTCTTTTCCCGGTAGTTTTCGTGCACGGCTCGCGTAGCGGCTGACTGCAGGATTCTTTTGTAGGCGGCGTTTTTCACAGCAGTAGCTTCGCGACACTCCTGGTCATACCATTGATTTCGCGAAAGTGGGCGTCGGAAACCAATGACTTCCTCAGCGGCAGAGCGCATGGAGCGGGATAAATGCGCCCAAAGTTCACCGGCATCATCGGGTAGAGAGTCAGGTTGAAGGAGCAGTCCTGAGAGGCGAGCGGAATAGGTATCGGCCGTCCGATGTGATTGCAGCTCAGCGACGTCCAGCTTTCGTTGCGTACCAGAGCGTACATCCTTTGCATTGCACAGCCGCATGCGTATCTTGGCTGCAACAAGATAATGATCGGAGTCAATATTGATTCCCCGGAACGTACGAACACCTAGCACGTTGGAAGCATGCCTTCCGTCGATCACAAAATGATCGATTTGGTTGCGTGTTTTCTGATCAGGGGACAGCCAGGTGGCCTTGTGGATATCGAGGTGTTGAAATCTGGTGCTACTTACTACCATGTTTCGCGCCGCGGCGAAGTCGATCAGCCGTAGACCGTTGTTTGAGGTGGTCTCGTGAAGGCTCAACTGACCGACAGTGGGGCCAAATATACCTGCTCTTCCGACCCTTCCGTTGAAATTCCCGTATACTTCCTCGAGTCTCGCATAGAAGGCATCTTTGACAGCATCGTCCTTTTCCTCCGTCGGGGCGTGCGCGCAAATCAGGCTGATGTTAAAAAATCGAGCCTTGATGCGGATCGTAGCCAACCTTTCGCTCACAGGTGTGAACCTGGAGATATGGTGGCAAAGTCTCTTGCTTATTACGAATCCGCATCCCAATTCGCGCCTCTCCGCATGGCAGCTGTAGTAAATATCGCAACTTACTTGGTTAGAGCAACCTTGTCCTATCCATCTTTTTTCCTGGATGGCGGTGATGTCAGAATTAATTTTTCCGAGGACATCCGCCAATTTTTTTTTTTTTTTTTTTTTTTTTTTTTATTTATTTATTTGGCAAGGTTTTGCCATTTGATTAAAACAATACAAGTCTTAAACTACTAAATATATTAAATAAATCTATTTTTAACATACTCAACTAATAGGTGTTTAAATCTTAATATATTTGGTTCATGCTTTAATATGCTAGGCAGGCTATTATAAATATCTAAGCCTCTATGGAGAACCATGTTTCTTGTTCTTAAATTTCTATACATTGGCAATCTAAAATCTTGAGCATTACGCAAAGTAAAAGGTTGTGCATCACTTACATATATAACATGATCATTTAAATAATTAGGTAATAAATTATATCTAATTTTATAAACAAACACTATCACATTGAACAAAATTCTTTGGTTAATACTCATCCAAGATAACCTATGAAGCATTTCCCTTATTGGAGTAAATCTATTGCACATCAAAACAATCCTTAATCCTCTATTTTGCAATTTTTGCAATCTCATTATCATCTGATTATTACACATAAACAAAATAGTAGAACAATACTCGAAATGCGGTTTTACTGTAGTATTATAAACGTGAATAGAAGTTCTTATGGTTATCTTTCTCCTAATCCTGAACAAAAAATTCAGTTTTTTAGAAATCTTTTTGCATATATATTCTACATGTGCATCAAAGTTTAAATGATTATCAATAATAATACCTAAATACTTAATTTCATTAACAACATCAATGATATCATTATTTATATTAATATCACTACCTATGCTGCCATTGAAAATCATCGCTTTACTTTTATTAATATTTAATTTCAACAAATTTTTATCAAACCAATCTTGTAGACTTTGCAGATCTGAATTTATTTTATCTACACATTCATTTGCATTATTGCCAGAAACAAACAACAAAGCATCATCTGCAAAAAGAACTAATTTTGAAAATTTAACAGCCTTCTCCATATCATTGATGTATACCAAAAACAGCAACACGCCAAGTAATGACCCTTGAGGCACTCCATGTTTAACCGGAACAGAATTTGAAACAACTTCATTTATTTTTGTTCTTTGACTTCTGCCTTCTAGATACGATTTAAACCAATTCAGCTCATTATCTCTCACTCCATACTTTTCCAATTTCTGGACTAAGATTAATTTATCCACTGTTTCAAATGCTCTCTTTAAGTCTAGAAACACCGCCACCACCACTTTTTTGTCATGAATCTCAATTTTCCACTTAGTGATTACTAGATTTAGTAGTGATTCACAATTATGGTTTTTGCGAAATCCAGATTGATAGCAAGAAATCAAATTATAAGATTCCAAGTAAGTTTGTAATTGATTGTAGACAACTTTTTCAATAACTTTGCTTTGTAGGGACAGCATGTTAACTGGTCTAAAGTCTTCCACTTTTTTAGAGTTTTTTACTTTTGGAATTGGTACAATTAGAGATTCCTTGCAGCAATTCGGAAAAACACTAGTCATTAATGACATGTTGATAATTTTTAGCAAAAAATGTCCACAGACATCAAACGTATCTAAATACATTTTAACACAAATACCATTTGTATCTTTTTTATTGTTCATAGATTTCAATATAGTTTTCAAATCGACCATATTTATTTGTTCAAATCTAAACTTAAGGTAGTAGTAGTCGAAAGAATTTACATAAGGAGTCTTTTTTATACTATTTCTTACTTCTTCGATGCTATTTACAAAAAATGAATTGAACACATTTGATATTTCAAAGTCATTTTCGTATTTTGTGTTGTTCCATATTATATCTTTTACATTTTTTTCATTTTCTTTAAGTACTAACTTTTTTAGTGTTCTCCACATGGATTTTTGATCACTGCAAATTTCAATTTTTGTACTAATGTATTTGTTTTTCGCGTTTTCAATAAGCATTTTAAAACGATTTCTGCATACTTTGTAACTGATCCAGTCAGCTTCCTGACATGATGCCTTCGCCTTTTCGTACTTCGATATTTTTTCATTTTTTAGCTCTCGTAAATTTTGTTTAAACCACGCGTTTTGTGTACCATTCACTTTTTTATATGTGATGAAGTTATTAATTGCTTGTGAAAAATTATTTGAGAAAATTCTAGCTAATTCATTAACAGATATGTTTTCATTCTGCGCTGAGAAATTGCAGTTCTTTATTTTGTCTGTAAAACTTTCCGAGTTGTAATTTACCATCCGAACAATATTATTTTTTCCGCGTTTAATGGATTGTAGTACACTTATGTTTATTACTACAGATTCGTGATCACTTATTTTCATTGAATTTTCAGTTTTTGCTGTAATGTTGACCTTGTTATTAGTTATAACGTAGTCAATCAAAGACTGCGAATCTTTTGTTATTCTTGTTGGATTGGAAACTATTTGACTATATGAGTTATCATTCATTATCGCACTTAGTTGCTTTTTATATCTATTGTTGTTTAACCAATTTATATTAATATCACCCATTAATATCACATTGTTGCAAATTAATTTTTCAATCCAATTGGAAAATTGCTCAATAAATATAGCTTCAGAGTAACTTGGTGATCTATACATTCCACCAAGAGTATACACAATGTTATTAAACGTCACTTTTATTAATAAAAACCAGATTTTCTTTTCAATTGCAAAATTGTCTATTATGTCAAATCTCCAATTGTCTTTAATATAAAACACAACTCCACCTGTGTGTGATGATATTGAATCGCATCTTATAACATTGTAGCCATTTAACTCAATTACTTTGTTTTCTTCTAAATGAGTGAGGTGTGTCTCTGATGTACATATAAAATCGAATCCATTGTCATGGACAATATTTTCCAGTTCAGTGAAGTTATTTATAAGGCCTGCAATATTTAGATAAAAGCATTTTAAGTCCGATAATTGCTAATAATTGATTCTTCCGCGCTCATTCTGTAATTGCCTTTTATATATTGGACACTCTACACTGCGGACATCATGATTTATATTAATCTCAGTGAGATTCGCTTTAATTTTAAGCCTAATGCAGTTAACACATTTCATTTCCGCACTAGTACATTCTTTTATTTCGTGGTTGTTTTCTCCACATTTCAAACAAACTTTAGCGCTTGTGCAATTTTCATGCTTATGGTTGTATCCCAAACACTTATAGCACCGGCGAACACCAATCTTTTCATACACGACACAGCGATCATATTTAATATAAATCTTTTTAATTTTCATAATTTCATGGAAAGATTTGTTATCAACTTCTAAAATTGCATTGAAAAATCTCTTGTTTTTAAAAGATTGGTACACCTTCACACACTTCAAATGCTCAAAATTTACATTGTTTTGATTTTTAATAGCCTCAACAATTAGATTGCCATCTAAATTTTCACTCATACCGCTTACTAGTATTGTAGGGTTTTTCATAAGTGGCATATGCACTTCATATTTATCGCTTAATTTATTTTTTATTTCATCTCCGATTTTTTTTGAAGCTTCTTCATTTTCACAACTAATAGCAATTGAACCATCCTTTCTCTCAAACAAGCTGTTTATCTTTATAGACAGAGCCGATGGATCAATTTTCTTTTTAATTTCTGCTTTTGTTATGTCACCGCGTTGATTCTCTTTAGGTTTCACTAACACAGGCGCAATTGCCACAGGTCTCTTAAGTAATTCCGCATAAGTTGGCTGAGCTTTCTTTTTAACTTCACGCTCTTTATTTTTATTTGAATTAATCACCTCTTTCTTGCACTCATCAATTTTCTCAGATAAGCTTTGGCAAACATTTTCAATTTTTTGCAGTTGTTCTTTTTTTTCACTTGCACTTTCAGTTGCTGTTGATAGCAAATCTCTTTTAATTTCCATAATTGCTCCCGAAATTGATTGCACTTCTTCCTTTTCAGTCATACAATTTTTTATGACATCGCCAATTTGAGCTGACAACATCTTTACACCTGAATTTAAAATGTCCGCAATTTTTTCATATTTTGATTGTTGCGCCTCTAGTAATTTTTCATATTGATTTAGAATTTTACTTGTTATCACTAAACAATCATTGCACATATAATTTAAATTTGCACTGCTTTTAATTTTTCTAACATCATATTCTGTTAGACCTCCTTCACAACACTTTTGATGAAAAATTTTCTTGCACAAACCGCCGCAAGCCACCACAGTCACATCTCCGCGCGCAAATCTTAAATCGCACTTTCCGCAAAAATCATCCATTGCCTCGATTGACTTTTATCATTAATTTATTCACCAAACACTCCTCTTATGCAAAAAGTATTTTTGATTAAAAAAAAACACCAATAAAATTGATAAAAAAACAGATTTATTCTTAAGCACTTGTTAACACGTCCTTATCGCTCGCTCTCTCTCTCTTGATTCGATAGAGGCACCTTCCCTATTGAGGGTCCGGATATTCCAGGTGCATATCCTTAAATCATAGTCCTTTTTTCGCTTGCAGTGGTCGTCAACGTTGAGGGGTTCTGTACCAGAGGCTTTTTTAGTCATCATTGGAGTGTTTTTTTTACGTGGCGGGTACCAAACCCTGCGCACAACCCAGTTTACTTCCAGGGAGGACACGCTGCACACATTCGCTCACTATCTCAGCGGATGCGGAGATAGCTACCCAGATAGAGCCGCGGGGAGGCTGTGTGTCAACTTGCTAATGGTTGGCTCAGAGATCGCTCTGGCAATCCCCAGGTGGAAAGCAGTCAGAAACTTTACTCTGATCAACCAAGAGCCAATCCATCCGATCTAAGAAGTCACTTAAAATATTAACCACATTTGCTTGAAATTAAAAATTAGCTTTTCAATAGATTTGCATTAATATAGCGGGTGCAATTTGAGTGCTGACGTAGACATCAACCAAAAATATACTGATGAGATTTTAAGAATCGAAACATATATCTACATTCTAGAGTTGTTGTTGTTTTTTTCCTTTGTTATCAAAGTTTATTTAATACATAAAGCATTGTATCAACT
Source organism: Tricholauxania praeusta (assembly GCA_949775025.1). Taxonomy (NCBI): domain Eukaryota; kingdom Metazoa; phylum Arthropoda; class Insecta; order Diptera; family Lauxaniidae; genus Tricholauxania; species Tricholauxania praeusta. Next base: position 107,507,692 of record OX459028.1, read on the forward strand.
TGTAAAATTTTACATAAATGTTGATCGCTGTGAAAAATGGCTAAAGTTCAATAATCATTTAATTAATAATACATTTTATCATTATCATCCTCTTTAAACCAAGTTTCCACAACACACACAATATCAATACATTGTTTTTCAAATACATAATTAATAAAATCTAGTTTGGATACATTTAAGCAGCTGGCATTAAAAAACCACGGTGATATTCACTCACCAGACGTAAAACTGTTTTTAAATTATGTTTGTCAGTGTTGAAACTCGCATTTGGTCTATTCATTGACATACATTTCTTTTGCACTTATAAATTGGCAGTTTATAATGTAAATTAAATTTAAAATGGTTTCATTGATTAAGAAAATATATATAATAAAATATGAAAAATTCTAGATACTTAAAATAAAATGATTTTGTTTTCTATAAGTCAAATACATGCATAATAACATATTTTGTTGTTGTTGATTTTATGTAGTACTGACGACGATATCATCAACACTTTTCTTATCGTCTACTCGTTTTGCTTCTCCCCTATTAACTTTTCGTACGAAAACCTGTCCACTAATTGAGAATGCAGTGGATAAGAGTTTTTGAGGCTTAAGGCTCAGATGAATTTAGCTTTATTATAATCGGCGAATGCCTGTTGTTATTTTCCTTCTTTTTAGGTATACGAAAAGCTTCACGCACCGAAGGCATTTCGTGCCGCAAAGTAGACTGTAGACTGTAAACTTTTGAAAAAATCTCATTGCAGTTGCTGTTGTCAGAATTGGGAATGCCGTTGATTATTAAACCTTAAGTAAGTTCATGCAATTCTGTTTTCAGTGCAGCGATCTCATTACACGATGCTTCAACAGCTGTCAGTCTGACTTCGATAAATTTAATTGTTGTTTTAAAGCTTACCAGATCAGCGGACAGTTCATCAATTCTCTGCATAACCCTTTCTTCACTACTCTTTAGCATCACAATCAGTTGCGCAATTATCGATTCCTTTTGTTGTTTCATTTCCAATTTTACTTGCTGAATTCAGTGTGCTGCCGCCGGGCATACAGTATGTTGTATTTTCTGCTGAACTGGAGTTTCGTTTTTTTGAGGGGAAGTCTTCGTAGTTCTTGTTATTTTTCTGTTTTCATACATGACTCAGTGTTTAGAATTTTTAATATACGAGTATATTGCAAAATTTAATTTTTCGATTTTATTCCAAAACCCCACGTATAATTTAAGAATTTTTTAGTGCGCGACGTTTTAATAACTAAACCACGCAATTTTTTTCAAATTCGGGATTTAATCAAATGGTACTTAACATGAAAAATGCGATTTAATCGGTAGTACAAATTTAATGCGTCTACTCGCTATGCATATAAAAACTTTTTTTCTTAAAAAAAAGTTTAAAATTGACCGGAAAAAAATGGAAAAATCCAATTTTGTACTTAAAAAATTCTGTCCCAAACCTGGGTTGCCACTCATTTAAGAAAAGTTGACCCCAAAAACGGGTGTCAACTAATGTTTAGGACATGATTCGAAAAGGCAAACCCTACATATTCTATTTAGGCTCTTCGATATTTATCATTTCAATTGGGACATGATTCAACAATGCAATCCCAGGTATTATATTTAGGCCTCTTCGATTTCTATGTTTTGGCATACATTTCGAGCTGTTATGTCCTACAGTTTTAATTAGAACAACAAAATTGGCTAAAATTCGGACATTTTCGGCCATCGGGACAGGCTTTGGCAAGACAACCCTAAATATTCTGTTTAGGCTCGTCGAGCTCTATCATTTGGCATGCATCCCATCCTGTAATCTTATACACTCGACTTTTCTACAGCCGGCTCTTGTTGTTGATTTTCACCTTTATATTTACATTTGCGCTTTTATAAGTTGCAAAAACAATAGTTTTTTGGATATTAATACTTACAGCCCTATTCTGCTTGTTGACTTAACAAGAAATAATAAAGGTGCTCGTGTTAATCTAATTGTTATGAAATGTAAATATTGGTATTCTAAAAAATCATTAACAACATAAAAGCTTTTGAATTCCCCACACCAAAGCTTTCGTGGTAAACTTGTCAAATTTTGACTTTTTAAATTTAAATTAATAAAATTACAAATAGAGTAATACAAAACTTGAATATACAAGGCAACGTGGCGAAGTAGTTAGGACTTTGAACTCATAGTTTGCGTGCGTGGGTTCTATACTCGCAAATCCAAAATTTTTTTTTATTGATATCAATGAAAATAAATGTTTTTTTAAGACATGGTTGTAAATATTGAAAACCACGTTGTCCTGCCTTTTAAATTTTATAAAAAAAAATAATTTTACTTAGCTCAATACTCAAATATCACTCGTTGTTAAGACACTTTCTGACATTAACAAAATAGTACAGAAAAGAGCTTTTAAATTTTTGCCAGAATACGGAACATTAACAACGTGTTAATATTAAATATTTTGTTAATGTGGTGAGCTTTGTTAAGCTGCCAGAATAGGGCTGTTAGACTATTTCCGCATGCCCAATCATAGTATATTTTCATATCATGATTGTGGAACTCCAATTTTACATGTAAGCTCATCACTTATTTCATCATTAAGTTTAACTGAATGAGGTCTGTTTTTCAAGTAACTTTCCATCAATTTGTTTGCTACTCCTCGGATGTCTATATTACTCAATATATTTAATTATTTTGCATGGTCAAAAAGGTCAAATGCTTTTGACAAATCTATAAAGGCAGTAGTAACTAGTTTCTTTTCGTTTAGATCATCATACATTTTTTCCATATTAGCTGCTATTGCCGACACTGTCCCACTTTTTTCTAAAACGCCAAACTGATTGTGATCGAAGCCTATGGAAGTATTAATAAAGTTTTCTATTCTGTTGCCTATTGCTTTTTCAAATACTTTGCTTAATGCATTGCGGACTGAAATGGGTCTGTAGTTTTCACAAACGTCTTTTTCCCCTTCTTTGTGTACCGGCGACATAATGGCTTTTTTCAAGAAGTCTGGGAAAATTCCAGTTGAAAAATATTTGTTTATTTCATCAACTAATATTTTGCAAATAGTTGATAAGAAAGATTTCAGATCTTTTACGGATATTCCATCAGCTCCTAGCGCTGCATTACTATTGAGGTTTATAACTATATGTTGAGCTTCGTTAAGTGTTACTGGTTTCAAACATATCTTTTTTTTTTTTTACTCTTAATAGAGTTTAGCTACTACAGCTATTATAGCATTCTTAGCTATTTAGCATTGAAGCTTTATACCAAGTAAAAAGCTTATTAAAAAATTATCATGCACATTAATTTGTAATTATACCTACTCACACCATGTAAACATAGACATATATATATTAAAATAATTATATGTATAAATTTACGTGGTCCAAGGCATAAATGTTAGAAAAAATTTACCCAGCATGCTGTGGGGCTCGGACAACACAAACATAAAAAAATACACACCACCATTAAGCTACAAATTTAGCTACAGTTAGTTTTCAGTCTAAGCTTGAGTTGACCTTTTGACAAGCTAATGTTATAAACTTTGCAATTATTAATAAGAGTTTTAATGCGATTAAAAGGAGCTGTAGCCATATAATTAGTTCTACTAACCGGTTGATAAAATAGTTCATAGGAGTTACGAGTACTCCTACAATTACTATTAAAATGTATCTAGTTAAGAAGCTCTGGTGCAGCAAGAGACCCATTTACAAGTTGATGCAGATAAAGTATATCCGCAATATTTCTACGGTAGCTCAAAGACTGCAATCCAATTTAAGCCATTGAGAGCAAAAGGAATAAAATTTTTTTGAATTCTCTCAATTCTATTTATATGAATATTATAAAAAGGTGACCATACTTGGCTGGCATACTCTAAGTGAGGACGCACTACTGTATTATATAAAGTCACCGTTACTAAAGGACTATTAAATTCTTTTGCCCACCTCTTAATAAAGCCAAGCAGAGATGAGGATTTTTTACAAATTTGATTAATATGCTCATTAAAAGTCAACTTAGTATCAAATTGTATACCTAGGCCTTTGACTACATCGACACGACAAATATTTTTATCTTTAAATTTATAATCAAATTCCACAATAGTTTTCTTCCTGATAAAAATCATAGCTTGGCATTTATCAGGATTGAGATGTAAGTTATTCTTAGAACACCAAACTTCAAAGGATTTCAAGTCAGACTGAAGTGGAATAGTATCACCAACCCCCTTTACGTTCCTGTAAATTTTTATGTCATCTGGATATACTAACAGATGGGAGTTTTTAATAAATGTGTAACGTCATTAATTGCTAAAATGAACAGGAGCGGCCCCAGGTGGCTTCCTTGTGGAACACCTGATGTCGCGCTAAATGGGGAGGAAAACACTCTCCTAAATATTATTTGATACGTGCGATCAGATAAATAAGATTCAATCCAGCTGACAAACTTAAGGGAAATCCAAGCTTCTTTAACTTAAACAAAATCAAATTATGTGGTAATTTATCAAATGCTTTACTGAAGTCAGTGTAGATGCAGTCAACTTGCCCACCAGAGTCTAAAGAGCTTAATGCAAAAGAAGTGAAATCAAGGAGGTTAGAAACTGTAGATCTGCCATTAACAAAACCATGCTGACGAGTTGTTATGACTTCACTACAGCACACCTTAATCTGATCGTATATATGTTCAAAAATTTTCGGTATTGATGATAACTTAGCCACGGGCCTGTAGTTTGAAACATCATTTTTACACCCTTTCTTGAAAATGGGGCTTATGTATGCATTTTTCTAAAATTTAGGAAAATAGCTTTCTTGAAATAATCTATTAAATAAAATACTGAGGGGCTGACTCAGCAGAGCTGCAGTTTACTAAAACTGTCGCAGGAATACCATCCGGCCCGGAGTTGAAGTCATCATCAACAGATGAAATATATTTCTCTATGAGGTCAGGAGAGAAAGATATCTCATTAACCGAAACGAAAGTGTCGTTATCCATATATTCAAAATAGTTGATTTCAGGGCTAAATAAATCCGTAGAAAACGATTCATTAAACAAATTAGCAAACAACCCGGCTATAATTTGTGGGTCGCTAGTGAGCCCATCAACTGTTCTAAACTCAGATGGAAACCCGTCAGATTTTTTTTTAGAATTAATAAAACCCCAAAAATTCTTGGGGTCATGAAGAATATTTAGCCTAATCTTATTCAAATATTCAGAATAAACCAAAGCTGACATATCTTTAAATTCAAGAAACAGTCGCTGATAAGCAACAAGGTCATTACGGTCCTGGCTACAAATGTATTTATTCCATGTCCTATTACGGCCATTGCGAACTTTTTTCAAATCCTTTGTATACCAAGGGTACGAGGAATTATTAACGTACCTCTTTGTATATGACACCGACAATGCTATGACAGAAAAAAGTTCACCATAGAAAAATTTAATGCAATCAGCAAATGTATTGTTATTAAAAAAAGTAAGCAAGTCGTCTAATTTATTTCTTAAATTTTCATTCAATTTTAAAAAGTCAGCTTTCTTAAAATTAAATTCGTAAATATTAATGGATGGACATGCATTAGTCCAATTTTCATTATCAGATTGGTACACAATACTTAAAGGTGGATGATGAGAATCTACCGTAGACTGAGCATGGATAGCATTTCTTACAATAACATTGCTACTATTTGTAGCCAAGACTAAGTCAAGTTGTCATCCGTGGAAATTAGTTATACAACTTGCTTGTTGTAAATTTGAAAGTATTTCGTCAACAAAAATTTGCTGTTGTCGAGTTTTTGGACAAGATGCATAATAATATGTACCATCATCCGAAGAAGTCCATTTTAGGTCAGGCAGATTAAAGTCACCTAACAACAAAATGATGGATTGGCTTTTGGTTGATCAGAGTAAAGTTTCTGATTGCTTTCCACCTGGGGATTGCCAGAGCGAACTCTGAGCCAACCATTAGCAAGTTGACACACAGCCTCCCCGCGGCTCCATCTGGGTAGCTATCTCCGCATCCGCTGAGATAGTGAGCGAATGTGTGCAGCGTGTCCTCCCTGGAAGTAAACTGGGTTGTGCGCAGGGTTTGGTACCCGCCACGTAAAAAAAACACTCCAATGAAGACTAAAAAAGCCTCGGATAATGAACCCCTCAACGTTGACGACCACTGCAAACGAAAAAAGGACTATGATTTAAGGATATGCACCTGGAATATCCGGACCCTCAATAGGGAAGGTGCCTCTATCGAATTGGCGGATGCCCTCGGAAAAATTAAGGCTGACATCACCGCCATCCAGGAAATAAGATGGATAGGACAAGGTTGCTCTAAGCAAGCAAGTTGCGATATCTACTACAGCTGCCATGCGGAGAGGCGCGAATTGGGATGCGGATTCGTAGTAAGCAAGAGACTTCGCCACCATATCTCCAGGTTCACACCTGTGAGCGAAAGGTTGGCTACGATCCGCGTCAAGGCTCGATTTTTCAACATCAGCTTGATTTGCGCGCACGCCCCGACGGAGGAAAAGGACGATGCTGTCAAAGATGCCTTCTATGCGAGACTCGAGGAAGTATACGACCGCTGCCCGGCCCATGACGTTAAAATTGTACTCGGGGATTTCAACGGAAAGGTCGGAAGAGAAGGTATATTTGGCCCCACTGTCGGTCAGTTCAGCCTTCACGAGACCACCTCAAACAACGGTCTACGGCTGATCGACTTCGCCGCGGCGCGAAACATGGTAGTAAGTAGCACCAGATTTCAACACCTCGATATCCACAAGGCCACCTGGCTGTCCCCTGATCAGAAAACACGCAACCAAATCGATCATGTTGTGATCGACGGAAGGCATGCTTCGAGCGTGCTAGATGTTCGTACGTTCCGGGGAGTCAATATTGACTCCGATCATTATCTTGTTGCAGCCAAGATACGCATGCGGCTGTGCAATGCAAAGGATGTACGCTCTGGTACGCAACGAAAGCTGGACGTCGCTAAGCTGCAATCACATCGGACGGCCGAAGCCTATTCCGCTCGCCTCTCAGAATTGCTCCTTCAACCTGACTCTCTACCCGATGATGCCAGTGGACTTTGGGCGCATATATCCCGCTCCATGCGCTCTGCCGCTGAGGAAGTCATTGGTTTCCGACGCCCACTTCCGCGAAATCAATGGTATGACCAGGAGTGTCGCGAAGCTACTGCAGTGAAAAACGCCGCCTACAAAAGAACCCTGCAGTCAGCAGCAACGCGAGCCGTGCACGAAAACTACCGGGAAAAGAGAAAGGATGAGAGGCGCCTTTTCAGACGCAAGAAACGAGAGCAGGAAAGGCACGAGCGTGAGAAACTCGAAGTGTTACGGGGCAGGAATGATGCTCGAAAATTTTACCAACAAGTCAAGCGTCTGACCCAAGGTTTCAAGCCCGGAGCATCAACCTGTAAAGATGAACATGGAAATCTGGTTACGGATACGCAGGGTGCACTGAGATTATGGAGGGAACACTTTTCCAAGCTGCTTGCTGGCGATGACTCCACCAATCCCGCCTTTGGAGAAATTAACCCGATGCCACCAATCAACGACGATGGTGTGGAGGTACCACCACCTAGCCATGACGAGGTACGAGTTGTGATCCAACGACTTAAGAACAACAAAGCGGCTGGTGCCGATGGCCTGCCTGCTGAATTGTTCAAAACCGGCGGCGATGAGCTGATAGGGTGTATGCATCAACTCATCTGCAAAATATGGCTAGTTGAAAGCATGCCCGACGATTGGAATCTCAGTGTCCTTTGTCCTGTACTGAAGAAAGGTGACCCGACAATCTGCGCTAACTACCGGGGAATTAGTCTTCTTGCCATCTCTTACAAGGTCCTGTCGACTGTACTGTGTGAAAGACTTAAGCCGTTTGCCAACACACTGATTGGGCCTTATCAGTGCGGCTTTAGACCTGGTAAGTCCACCATAGACCAGATTTTCACACTACGTCAAATCCTGGAAAAAACTCACGAAAAACAGATCGATACCCATCATCTCTTTATCGATTTTAAAGCAGCTTTCGATAGCCCGATACGGGATTGCCTGTATGCCACCATGTCTGAGTTCGGTATACCTGCGAAGCTGGTGCGGCTTTGCAGAATGACGTTGAGCAACACAGCCAGCTCCGTTAGAGTAGGAAGGGACCTCTCCGAACCATTTGATACCGAACGAGGTTTCAGACAGGGCGATCCATTATCCTGCAACCTCTTCAACTTTGTGATGGAAGGGGTGTTGCGAAGAGCCAGTGTACATCGTAATGGCACTATTTTCTACAAAAGTGTCCAGCTCCTTGCATATGCCGATGATATTGATATCATTGGACGTTGTAAGCGAGATGTTACTGCTGCGTTCTCTGCTATCGAAAAAGAGTCAGCGAAAGTGGGTTTGACGGTGAACGAGGGCAAAACAAAGTATATGCTGTCCACAAACAGGGAGACGCGGCGTATTGGATCCTTTGTTACTGCGAACAACTATACTTTCGAAGTTGTCAAGGAATTCACCTATCTTGGCACCGCCGTGAACACTCAAAACGATGTCAGCCTGGAGATAAAGCGAAGACTAACTCTTGCTAATAGGTGTTACTATGGTCTCAGTAAGCAATTGAGTAGTAGAGACCTTTCTCGCCCGACAAAACTGACACTCTACAAGACGCTCATCTTACCCGTGCTACTTTACGGCGCAGAAGCATGGGTTGTGTCGCAGACTGATGCAGCCACGCTTGGGGTGTTTGAGAGAAAAATTCTTCGCAAAATCTTCGGTCCTGTTCACGTCGGCGACGACTACCGTATTCGAATGAACCACGAACTGTACGAGCTCTACGCTGACATTGACATAGTCAAGCGCATCACTATTCAACGTCTGCGCTGGCTGGGACATGTTGTGCGTATGGACGAAGAAGCTCCGGCGAAAAAGGTGTTTGATGCGGAAGCCGCTGGGCGACGACGAAGAGGAAGACCATGCCTCCGATGGAAAGACCAAGCCGAGGAAACCCTATCCACGCTTGGTGTGAATGATTGGAGAAGGCGTGCGCAAAGCAGAGGCGCCTGGAGAGAGCTTTTGAGGTCGGCCGTAACCCGGTAACGGGTTGTTATGGCCACCCAAGTAAGTAAGTAACAACAAAATGTCGTCATTAGCGTCTAGTTCAGTAATAATATATTCTACTGCCATTGAAAGACATTCGTAGACATCTGCGCTACTATTTGGAAGAACATAAGTGTTAAGAATGTATAAATTAGAGTTACAATGTGTAACCTTAACACATAACAGTTCAATATTAGATGCACAGGCAATTTCAACTAATGAACTGGTTAAATGATTTTTTATAGCTATTAAGACGCCTCCACCAACAGAAGAAAGATCTTCCAAGTGTCTGTCTCTACTAAAAACATGGAAACTATTATCAAAAAGTTCTATATTGAGAAAACTGTTATTTAACCAAGTTTCGGTAAACACTATAATATCCTCAGAGAAATTCTGAGTTGATAAAAAGATATCTTGCGTCTTGGAACAAAATCCCCTTACATTTTGATAGTAAAGGGATAGCCGTTTCAGTTTTTTGAATTGGAACGGACAGTGTGTCGGACAGTTTTATTAATTTTTTCGACTTGAATTCAGAAATAAAGATATTATTTACCCATGCATTGGAATTTAAAATGGCGGAAAAATAAGAAGTCGCCGCTGTAATTTTAAAAGACGCATGAGTTGTTTTATTACCGATTTTCCTGCATGAAATGAAGGCGTCAATAAAGTTTTTAACGTTGTCAGTGGTAGTGTCATGATGAAGTCGTGAAATAAAAATATATTTTAACCTTGGCAATGCCTGCAGAGAAACAGGAGGCATCGATTTTGAATTAGTAGCATTTGGCGTAATTCTGTTATTAGGGTTTATGTTTTAGGCTAAATCTACTCCTACTTCATTTAAGTATTTGTTCATATTATTTACATATTCATATTATTACAGTATTGCTTCCTTGAGATTCTCTTAATGTAAATGTTATCTCTTCTTAATTTTTCAATGTTGAATTGATCACGTTCCTTAATTTTCTTGGATTGTTCAATTTGGGTATTTCTGTGCTTCTGCTTGCTGATTTTTATTAAAAGACTGGCTTCGTTTTTTACTTTTTTATATGTCTCCTTGATATATTTATTGTCCGGGTTGGATTTAGTCTTGTTATACTGTTTTTGCCTTAGCTGAATTTTAGTCTGAAGATCCGTAGAAATCTAGTTATTATTTCTGCACCTGTAAATAGTAGTTTTCTTTTTGGCAACCTGTATAATATTTGTTAACAATTCAAACTGTTTGATGTTATTTTAGCTAATTCATTTTTAATTATATTGTAAAGGATTGGTGTTACTATTGTTTTGGTGTTTAGGCGCACCTCGCCAATTTCGTTACAGCACAAATGCTTTTTATTTTTGAATCATAAAATTAAAAAGAGAGCACGACTAGTGCAAGTTAAGTGTGAAATTATGATTAAATTTTATTTACCAAATTTTACACGTATTTTCTTATTCTACTTAGTTCTTACCACTATTTTCTAACTCCACCCCTCCGTTTGCCTTATTCGCCCGATTGGCGATCAATTTGGATTTCTGGTTGCATTTGTTTATGGTTCTCCTTCACGCACGTTAATTCAATTTCAAAGCCACGAAATTAAGGGTGAAATCAAATAGCTCTGTCGCTAGGTCAGCTTGTCGCATCGCATTCAACGTCACTGACTTGTGCATGTAACCCAATGCCCAATGCAGTTATTTGTTGTTGTTGTGTTTAGAGCAAGTGCATTTTGGTGTACTAGCAATAAGGTAAACAATAACCAAACTCAAGTAATACTTTTAGTATCAAATACCGATCGTAAATTAGGTTATTGTTTATTTTGGCTGTCTGAAGTAAATTTGGTATTTGTATAATTAGAGGTTTTACATTACCATATGGGAAAATTGAAATGGAATTTAACTGATTTGGTTTAATGCATTGGTTTTTGGTGAGAATGGGAAATTTATGAAGTTCACATTAGTGAACTGAAATTGATCTAATGGCTAGAAGTTTTAGTGGCTGTCATAGTGACTGTATAGGTTCACTACAATATTTTTTATTTTATAATTGATTTTTTGAGTAACAACTGTTTTCATCAATTCTTTGTGAGATTTAAGTGATGTTATTGTTGCTGTTGTGTATTTATGATCCGAAATGTCGGTCAAGTGGCAATTAATTTTGTGTGTAGCGTCTATATTGGAAATAATGTGATCAATTAGGGTACTTGTGTTATTTGATATTCTGGTGGGTTGAGCGCTAAAAATAAGTATAAAACCGTTTATTTGTATTAAGTCTGTGTACTTGATAATAGTACAGTGAAATTCCCCATAGCCGGACACCCACCGTTGCAGTCCGGTTATTGGAGCGCCGGCTATCGTAATTAATTTTGTATGGAAAAGTTAGTGAGTGTCGCTGAAATATGTCCGGTTATGGGAGCTGTCCGGTTAAGGAGGCTGTCCGTAATGGGTAATTTAACTGTATTTGATTGTTCAAAAATATTAATGTTGACATCTGCAAAGAAAACGCAATTTTTTCTATTGCTTAATTCTTTTTCCATAAATTCCATGAACGTTTTTGAATTTTCATTTGTAGCCTTGTAGAAAGTTCCAATTTGTAGTGGTTTATTTAAGTTTGTAAATTTAATTAATGTAGTTGTACTTTTCATGTTTTATTATTTCATGTCTTTGACGTAAATAACTGTTCCACGTCCTCGTTTTTCTTTTCGGCTGTTATGAATAGCAGTGTAATTTGGAATATAAAAAATTGTAATTTCAATTACATACAACCAAGTATCAGTTATAATTATAACACTAATGTTTTTAAGGGTGCTAACAAGTGCGTCGAGATCATATAGAGGGTAGCCTCGAAAAGTCGAAAAGTGAATCAGTGTTGCCGTTTGTCGAAATAATTTGCTGCCAGTTGAAAATTTCTTTAGAAATTTGCACATAAACTTAACATAACGATTTTTAAATATATTAAAAGTTCAGATTTTTTTGTTTTCCTATTTTTTTTTTTTTTTGATATTTACTAACTTAATTCTACATATTTTTACTTTTTGGTGTATTACATTTTTTTTTTCATGGCTGCGGCAACACTGATCAAACCGTCAAATTGCCATTGCTCAATCATTTACGCATTTGCATTATTAGGGGTGTCCCCGAAAGCAAGTTCGAAAACTTGAAAATTTGCAAATATTAATATAAACATTGAGTGTCGATTCTTTGACCATTTGATTAAAGGTAGTTTATTCTGTCCTTCACTGTTTTCATTTTCAGAATATGAATTGCAATTGAATTGCAGTGATCTGACCCTACTTTATGCTCTCAAGAGTATCCAGCTCCGTGTTTATTTGCTCAATTAATGCTTATTCTTTATATGTTCTTGTATCATGTTTTTCTGCAAATATGCTGCACGTTTCTTCCCCTTCACTTTTGCCACTTGAATGATGATATTTTTGACATTTATAACATCGGGTTAGAGTCTTTTATAAATCTTGATCTGTAATTCAACATCACATACCTGTTTGAAACTTTTTTAAACGTATTTCTAGAGACTTCTATAATATAACTATATAGAGATGTTTTTTTATTCATATATTTATGTTCTATTTCATCTTGGTTATAGTTTTTGTCTATGTTTGAAATCAGTATTTTAGGCAATATAGGTCTTGGTACCGATATTTTATAGCCTGCTGTTAACTTTTGATTAATTTCTGATTCCAATTTTTTTCTTTCTTGCTCATTTACTGTGGAGACTACGAAACTCCCATGTTTTATATGTTTAATAGAAGAAATCCTTATTTTTATTTTTGGTCTTACTATTTGGGCTTTAATAAGATTTTCATTCTCTTTACTTTCTTGTTTACTATTTGTTGGTAGAATTATGATGCTACTTAGTGCTTCTTGTTTACTGGGTTGTTGCTTCATGTTAGCACACCATCATAATTGGGGGTTTGTTAGTTGTTGCTATTTTTTCTAATTTTAGGATTGCTTCTTTTATTTCAGTAGGATCCGTTGATCTCATTATTTGTTGATCTTGTTTTTTCTAAATTTGATTCACCCTTTAACCATTGCTTAAATTTTTATTATCGGTATCGCAAATCCAAAATCATTTACTTTTTAGTGCAGCAATTGCGTTATAGTCTCCATATGTATAATTGATCCAGTCTATATGCCACCATGATTGACTTAGTCCCTCTCATTTTAATCCTTGTTTATACTTTTTTCCTACATTTCTTGCACCAGTTTCTGTTTCTTCATCAGTCATTGTTCTGGTTTAAGGCGCTAGATACGTGACCATAAACATATATATACATATGTTGCTGCTATTATTATTAATTTTTTGCTACAGATTTTGCATTCACGAAATAGTTTTTTTCGACAATTTATTACTTTATTTGACTTGCTTTCCAGTGTTTTCATAATTTAGTACTAAGCCAATAGTTTTAATAACATTTATATTTTATTTTGATTTTTGTTTATTAAGTTTTTTCTGTATTTTCCTCTTATTTTTCTCTGCTGATTTTTTCACTTGTTTTTACTCACTCACTCTTAAAAGTCTTATCTTGCGAAATTGAATTTTAGATAATTTTACATTGCTCTAGCGTAGAATGCTTTCCACGGCCCACTAAAATGCAAAAACTTGAAAAAGTCATTGCAGTAACAAAAATAATAGAACTTACTTTTTACGAACAAATTTTTTTAACAAGAATAAATACCTAACCTTGAGAAGTAAAGGAGTTGATCACTGTAATATTTTGACCGCTTAAAAGTACAAATTACTCAATCTCAATATAATAGCAAACTTAGAGAGTATCGTTATTTTTTGAAATAAAATGTCATGTGCTTATTTTGTGTACTTATCAAATAACAATATTTTAAAAGATTAGAAGAAAAAATACTTCACTCAATTCACAAACTTTTCTTTCAATTCATAAATTACACAACACTGCCATTATTTTGGCTTAAGTTTCCTTTAGCTCTCATGGTCCAATGGTAATTGAACTAAACTTTTCTTATGAGCTTTTTTATTCTAAGCAAAAATATGTAATCAAAAAAAGTCGCTCGGATCAGGTTTCGGATATATGTATATCCATCGGAAGTTGCGGATATAACTTTTGTAAATATTCTTATAAGTTGGGAACCCCTGAATGGATATCAAAAACATGGGTGTCATAAGATAGATAATTTAATGGCCTACAATAATGGTACGCAAATCTTTGAAATCTAACCCATAATTTTGGAGATAGCAATATCCGCAAGTTCCGATGGCTATATATCCGAAAATGGGTTCATTTATCGTCGTTTAAGCCAACGGTTACAGCATCTTATATAATTTCTTATGTTGCAAAATATGCTGAAATTAGTAAAAACCATATTACTTGCTATCCACTGATAAAAAAAGATAGTAATTTGGGGGATCTCTTCTTTGCACTATAACAAGCTTTTTAATCCCTCTTTTTGGCAAAGTAAATCAAAGTCCGTCCTTTTCAGAATCTGGGGGAAATCATTCCACTCAAGTGCCATCATATTTTTTTAATATTTCTCTGTCCAACCACGTATTTCAAATAGGCCTCATGTAGATACTATTGTCCACTTAACTAAAAATAATGGTGTCAATAGACATTTTGGTATTTTAGGGGATTATAACCTAAGAAGGGTTGATTGGTCTTTGATGTCAAATGATCTTTCGCTAATGCCATCAAATGTGAATCAGCCACATGAAATAAACCTAATTGACTCATTTTTTGAAGTTGATTTGGCACAAATAAACAATTTTTTCAGCAAGCTTGGCAGACTACAAGATTTGGTTTTTATGAGTAACAATATTAAATGTTCCCTAATGGAAAGTATGTTTCCGATCTCAGCACCAAATTTGCACCACTTTCCTTTAATTTTGGATATTCAGTTTTATGAATATCTGAAAACAATCGACAAAGTGGATTCTCAAGTAAGGTATAATCTGAAATCATGCAATTTTGAAAATTTAAATAATATTTTTGTTGGCATAAATTGGAATTCATTATTTGATAGTAATGATACATCAACTTGCTACGATTTGTTTTTAAACACTTTTCACACAGTTTGTAAAAATAATGTTCCAAATTGTCGTAAAAAAATCCATAAGTTACCTTGGTACACCTCTGGTTTGAAAAAATTAAAAAATTTAAGAAACAAGTTTCATAAACTTTGCCAGTAATAATTTAGCTTATAAAGTAAAAGTACCAGGAGACCAACCACAGTTCGGTATTTCGTTTTGAGATTGAAAAAGTCGAAAAAATGTAATGCAATTGAATGAGAAGTCGGAAATATTTAAAAAATATTGAATAGGGTTGAAAACCCGAAAACAAGTTAAAAAAAAAAACGGC
Source organism: Tricholauxania praeusta (assembly GCA_949775025.1). Taxonomy (NCBI): domain Eukaryota; kingdom Metazoa; phylum Arthropoda; class Insecta; order Diptera; family Lauxaniidae; genus Tricholauxania; species Tricholauxania praeusta. Next base: position 107,523,090 of record OX459028.1, read on the forward strand.
GGGTTGCACTCCGGGAGTGCCGACAGAAGTGAAAACAAATCGTTTAATGGCAAGTTAGTGTGTTAGTTGGTATGTGTGCGTTTTCTTTTTATATGGCAATGCAATGGAAAACAAAAACGGAATATGTATTCAAATTTTACTCTCGCTCTCATTCTCAATTTGTCAACGCAACAACGAGGAATTTGAAAGAAACAAACATGTAAGCATAACAATCGTTGAATGAGAATGGAATGTGTCAGTTAGTGTGTCTGCTTTGCTTTTTGTCTTCCACTTGGAATATTTATTTAAAAGAAACAATAGAACATTCAAATTTTACTATCGCATTCATGACGGGGAATCCCGATGACGGTCGGTGTCGCGAGTTTATACTTTTTTCCTCAGCCGCACAACGTGCAATAAGAAGTTTTCACTTCAAAAATTGCTGGAAGAAGTATATTCGGCTCAGTAGCCTCAACTGTGAATAATTAAATTTGAGCTAAGTATTCCTAATGTTTGAGAACAAAAATTTATTCTGATTGCAGTAAGAAACATCATTGCGAATTATGTAAGTATAAGAAAAAATCAGGTAAAGAAAGTACCTGGGCCTGTGACTAAATAGCTTAAACATAATTTTTCTAAAACTTAACTTAAAAATCTGCTTATTCCTAGACCTATAACACCACATTTATCAAAATTGGCTTATTCGTTGCCGAGTTATGGCTGTTAGAATATTCAAACTGCTTAAAACGCCATCTAGTGACAGTTTATCAAACCACAAATGACTTCAAAAAAATCTGCTTGTTCTTAAAAAAACTATTACACCTCATTTGTCTAAATCGGTTTAGTAATAGCCGAGATATAACGTTTTAAAGTTTTTCAAAAAACCAAATTTGCTTGTTGCTGGTTCATAGTGGCCTGGTATTTCAGATTTTCTCTGCTTTGGGCTGCTGGCTCTGCTTTCGGCTGCGCATGCAGAGAAAAATTTGCTGACTGAGCAACAGCTAACCGGAAGTCAACATATGTATGCTACAAATTAAAAAATTTTTTCTAAAAAATTGCAAGCTTTCATGGGCCAATTTTTTCAAAAAACGTTGCCAACTTTTAGGAGCTTTTGATAATTTACCCCCAAAAGTATGCAACACTTTCCAACAAATTTCAAAAATAGCTTCTTTAAGTTGGCAACCTTAACTGAAATTTTTAAAATCGTTGCCTACTTTTAGGCGCTATTTTGGAATTTGTCAGAAAGTGTTGTCTTCAAAATTCCAAAATCAAGTTCGTTTCCCAAGTCTTAAAAATTTGAAATCGAGTTCGTTTCCCAAGTCTTCAAATTTCTGAAATCGAGTTCGTTTCCCAAGTCTTCAAAATTCTAAAATGGAGCTCGTTTCCCAAGTCTTCAAAATTCCAAAATCGAGTTCGTTTCCCAAGTCTTCAAAATTCCAAAATCGAGTTCGTTTCCCAAGTCTTCAAAGAACATTCAAATTTTACTATCGCATTCATGACGGGGAATCCCGATGACGGTCGGTGTCGCGAGTTTATACTTTTTTACTCAACCGCACAACGTGCCATAAGAAGTTTTCACTTCAAAAATTTGAAAGAAATTGATTACATATGAAAATGTTGAAAAACGTTGAGAGAGGTTGAAGCAGATGAAAAAGTTTGATAAGCTCGATAGTATATTAAAGTGTTGAAAAAGTTGAAGGAGAAAAGAAAAGCTCGAAAAAAGTTGAAAGTCTCGGAAAAAGTTGAATGAGTTGAAAAGCCGAAAAAAGTTGAATGTGGTTGAAAAAGTACAAAAAATATGGAACGTGTTGAAAAAAGTTGAATAGGTTGAAAAATATTGAAAAAGTTGAAAGAGTTTGAATAGTTTTGACACGGTCAATCGTTCGTTGTTGTTGCAGAAACTACAGCTTTTGTATGGTTTTTGCGAAAACGCGGTAAAACTAATAAATAGCTATTTCTGTGCAGAGAGTGAAAGTAGGAAACAAATTTTCTCAATATAAAACTGTCTGTAGTGGAGTACCTCAAGAATCAGTTTATGGACCTCTGCTATTTTCAATATTTGCTAATGATATTTTTTCGGTATGTAAATATGCGTCTTTGCATGCTTACGCTGATGACATACAGCTATATTTATCTGGTCGAATTGGTTTAATGGAGGATCTGAGCCAGAGATTAAATGAAGATCTTGATCGAATAAGCATATGGGCTACTTGTAATGGACTGCAGTTCAATGCCACAAAGTCCACGTTTTACCAATTTATAAAGATAAATTATATTTTTAGGACATTCCTAATCTTTTGATTAATAACAAAAAACTAAAGTTAATCAACCATGCGGTTAGGCTTGGCTTCCACATTAATTGCACATTGTCTTGCGTTGATCACATCAATAGTACAATAAGAAAAATATATTTTACTCTGCGAAACCTCAGAATGTCAGCTGAATTTACACCTCTTGCTACCAAACGAAAACTCGTGATTCAACTAATTTTGCCGTTCATAACATATTCTGATGTGGTTTATAGTAAACTAGATTCTAGTTCACAACTAAAATTGCAAATTGCATTTAATCATGTAACACGTTATGTGTATGGATTGAGAAAATTCGATCATATATCATAGTTCAGGAAAATGATCCTCAACTGTGAAATTATTAGCTATCTTAAATTCAGAAATTGCTTGTTTTTACATAAATTAATGTACTCTAAAACACCAAAGTATTTATATGAAAAGTTACTGTTAAGTCAACCAATAAGAAGTAATTCATTAACAATCCCAAAATTCAATTATCTCAATTCTTCAAGACTTTTTTTTGTCAATGCTATTAGACTCTGGAATTCACTACCTAATACTTTAAAATCAATTGCAGGAACAGGAAATAAAATATATAATAATCATTTCTAAATTTTTCTTTTTATATTTTAACTCATTCATCTTATCCTAACTTTAGTTTGTTTTATTTTTGTATTTCCTTTTCTCATTATTTTTCTATTTTCCTCTCTATCCTTCTTTCTTTTTCTTTATGAATCTATTATTTTAAACTTGTATTTAATTACCCATTGTATCCATATATTTATTATATTAGTTTAAGTATTAAATTTTCAAGTTTGAAATATATATCTAAGTAATCCAATCTTTGTGCATTAAAAGAACATAGTTCTTATTGTACTAATTTTTGAAATAAATTGAAATTGAAAGTTGAAAGAGGTTGAAAAATGTTGAAACAGTTGAAAGAGGTTGAAAAACTCGAATTTAGTTTAATAAGACTGAATATATTGAAACCAAATTTTATTAGGATCACTCCTATAGTACGCTAAATATGGCATTTTACGCTATAATTTTGTATGGGAGCTGCCACGCCCACTAATTAAATCCCATCGAAATTCATATAATTTCAAAGATTATAGTAACCGACACCTCTAAACCAAATTTAAAGAATATTACTCCAATAGCACACTAAATATGACATTTCAAGTTTTTTGCTTATATAGGAGGTGCCACACCCACTGATGCAATCTCGTCGATTTTTGTTTAATTTCAAAGCTTATGGTAATGAAATTACTACCACAGCACACTAAATATAACTATTAACGTTTTTGCATGCATGGGAGGTGCCACACCCACTGATGTAATCCCATCAATATTCATTTAGTTTAATAGGTTATAACGGGTGTTTTTTTTAGAGGTTTGTTTTTCGAATAGAGATAAAACTGGCATTTTATGGTCAAATCTGGCAACTCTAATGTTATTTATGTTCAGTTTGGTTTGCCATTTCATCATGAACAGGTTGACAAAAGAACAACGCTTGCAAATCGTGCAAATTTATTTCGAAAATAATGGTTCAGTTCGCGAAGTTTACCGCAAGCTCCGTCCATTTTATGGTCGACATAATCGTCCATCAGAGCAATTAATTCGGTTAACCATGGGTCGTTTTCGCACTACGTTTACTCTATGTGATAATACGCATCCGCAGAGACGTCGAACAGTGCGCACCGAAGAAACAATTGCCGCTGTAGAGCAAAATGTTGAAGAGGACCCGAATGAATCGATTCGCCACCGTGCACAGCAATTGGAGCTTTGTCCATCAACTTTATGGAAGATTTTGCGCAAAGATCTTGGCTTGCGACCTTACAAGATCCAGCTTGTGCAAGAATTAAAGCCGCGAGACCATGCAATGCGTCGTGATTTTGGTGTATGGGCCGAAAATGAGATTGATCTCGATGCTGATTTTCATCGCAAAATTTTGTTCCGTGATGAGGCTCATTTTTGGTTGAATGGCTACGCCAACAAGCAAAATTGCCGCATTTGGAGTGAAGAGGATCCACATGAGACCCTTGAGACGCCATTACATCCACAAAAACTGACTGTTTGGTGTGCTCTATGGGCTGGTGGAGTCATTGGGCCATACTTCTTCCGAAATAATGCTGGAGAGTCAGTTACCGTTAATGAAGACCGGCATAGAGCCATGATAACCGACTATTTTGTTCCCGAATTGGATGGCATGAATGTGGATGAGTTGTGGTTCCAACAAGACGGCGCTACATGCCACACAGCGCACGTCACAATCAATTTATTGAAGGAAACATTCGATGAGCGCATAATTTCGCGGAATGGACCTGTCAATTGGCCACCAAGATCGTGTGATTTGACACCATTGGATTATTTTCTTTGGGGATATGTGAAGTCGCTCGTCTACGCCAACAAACAAGAAACGTTAGGGGACTTGGAAGCCAACATTCGTGGCGTTATTGCCGACATACGGCCCCATATGCTCGAAAAAGTGGTTCAAAATTGGACCTGTAGAATTGGCTTTATTCGAGCCAGCCGCGGCGGCCACATGCCCGAAATCATATTTAAACATTAATGGCATAAAATTATCCTTCCAATAAAGCCAAATTGATGGACATTAAAACGATTTTCTTGTGTTTTATTTCAATTCGAAGCTCTATACCTCTAAAAAAAACACCCTGCAGTAGCCGACATATCTCTACCAAGTTTTGTTAGGATCACTCATATGGTACGTTAAATATGGCATTTAGCGTTATAAGTTTGTATGGGAGGTGCCACGCCCACTTATGAAATCTCGTCAAAGCTTATAGTAACCGACACCTCTACATAAATTTGGCTCCAAGAGCACACTAAATATACCCTTAAACATTTTTTGCTTGTATGGGAGGTGCCACGCTCACTAATGCAATCCCATCGAAATCCATTTAGTTTCAAAGCTTATAGTAACCGACATCTCTATACCAAATTTAAAAAATATTACTCGCATAGAACAATAAATATAGCATTTAACTGTTTTCGCTTATATGGAAGGTGCCACGCCCACAGGTGTCGTTGTGCCCACTTTTGGTTACAAGATACCCAATAGCCAGTATATTTAACATGTTAAATTTCATAACGACTGCGTTGTTAGTTCTCTTATTATAACGTTTATAAATATTGTGGGCTGTGCCACGCCCTTCAACGAGTTTTGCCAGTATAGTGGCATAGCTATTAAACAGATGAAAAACAGATGGTTCCAAAAATTCAGATACGACTGCTTTTGGTGTTATCGATTCAAATTTATCTACAATAAGTATATTTCAGCTTCCTAAATATTCATCAGTCTTTACTGCCGAAACTGAAGCACTTCTGGTTGCAGCCAGATACTTCAGAAGCTGCAAGGGTAAACATGTTCTGTGTTCAGATTCACAATCGGTTATAAAAGCAATATTGAACATCAACCACAAAAACTTAAAATTATGTGGATTCCTGGCCATGTTGGTATACCTGGCAACACAAAAGCTGATGAAATTGCTAAACTTGCAACAAACGCACCAATATTAATGCATCCCAACTATGCGAAGAAAGACTGGGAAAAGCTCATTAGCACCTTTCACAAACACAAACTAAAACAAGACTGGGCCAACTACAACCATATATACAAAGCAATAAACCCAGAAGGCAATGCTCCTAAATATGCAACCAACATCCCAAAGCTGCACCTCCAAAAATTCATCCGGATCCGCCTTGGCCACACCTTGCTGACCCACAAATATATTTTCGAAAAAGCATCACAACCAGAATGCCCATTTTGTCACAATCGTAACCTTACAATAGATCATCTTATTAAATACTGTCACTTTTTAAAACAGAAACAACTTTTTCTTTTTAATGCACTAATTTTGCCAAATTCTCTAAAAGTAGCTTCCACTTGCAATGTACAAAACATTATTAAATTACTATACTTTTGTCATATTTATTTTGATATTTAATTTAGCCTTTTATTAAATCTAATAGGACGAAGACCTTAGTTGTTAGTGCCTAGCTTTAAGTTTTCTTGTAAAATTTATTTTATGAATAAACTCTAATAATAATAATGGTTTGATTTCAATGAAATTCTAAGATAACGTAACGCCAGAAAAAATTAATTTATTCTCATTATCTCTACTCTGACGATCGCAAGTCCGTGAAATTTTGTATGTTAACAAAGGTTAATAAATTGAACTAATTTCAATAAAAAACTCGGTTACTAAACAAATAGTTAATTTTATAATAAATTTCGAAAGTGCGTAACGTAACGCCAGATTGTCAGTAATTTACTTGTATATTTTGTTTATTTTAAATTTTTCGACTTTTAACTTTTTTGACGTTTTTTAACATTTTCCATATTTTATCAACCTCTTTCAACTTTTTAAGTGCTTTCCATATTTTTTCTATATACTTAACCATAATAATATTTAATTCATACTATTCAACTGATTTCAACATATTTCATATTTTTTCGACTTATTCAGCCTCCAAACGAAATACCGATCTTTTGGTAGTAATATATAATAGCTAAAAGTGGTGTTTTATTTGCGCTAAATAATTTTTTTAAAACAATTTTTGCTAAAAATTTTCCAATGGAAATTTAAGTAACGTAACGCCAAGTAACGTAACGTCAGATACTAAGGCTAATAACTAATAAACCGAGAAAAGTTTTTAAATTTGACAACTTGGAAAATAAACCTATATTATGTCAAGTCCTACTAAAAAAGGTTTTATACTAAAAGCTTTACCCAATTCGCAGAGTTTTGCAATTTTGTAATCCAAGTCAAAAACCCACTTCTGTTTTTTGTAACGTAACGCCAGTGCACTTTTTTGCTTATATCTTGAAATCCATATGGTCGATTGCTGTCAATTTTCTTACTTAATATACTGCTACTTAATTACTATGCAAATATAAAAAATTTTAAAAATGTGCCATTTTGTATTTTTTTTTAAATAGTTTTTCGTACGAACGTAACGTAAACGCCAGAATGGAAATGCCCATATATAAACATACAATTTTAGCTCGCCGATCACTGACCCCTACCATTTGTCGCACAGTGCAATAGTAGACATGTACAATTCCATCAGATTTGGCCTTTTAGCTGGACTCGTTTTTTTTTTTTTTTTTTTTTTTGAGTACATCTTACAGCCATAGATTTTCTTGAAGCTAAGGCTGTCTTGAATTAATATTCAAGGTTGTTCAATTAAAATTCAGATAGCTATTTTTTTTTATTTAACTTTATATGTAACTTTTCATGTTTTTTTAAACTTAGGAGTCCCTTTATGCTGTTCACTCTGTCCGTCTTGAACGCATTCAAAAGAAATTCATTAAATTTGCCTTAACTTCCTTAAACTTTTTTAAACCATTTCCATCATATTATGCGCGGTGCTTACTTTTAAATAAATACCTAAATACTCTGGAAATAAGGCGTTCGATACAATCAGTAATGTTTTTGTACGATCTCATTAATGACAATATAGACTGTAATTTCCTATTTCAATTTTTATGTCCCTGCAAGATACTTGCGTAATCCTACTGTTGATTTTTATGTGAACCAATAAATAGGGTGTTAATGGAGTGTTCAATAAACTCTGTTCTCATAATTGCTTGGATTTTAGTTTAAATTAAAAAGTATTCAATTAATTGTTATTCTTAATAAGAAAATATATTTATATTTTATTACTATTGTTATCTTATTTTTAATACAATTTGCTAGTCTGTTAAGATTTATCTTCTGTGTCAAATCGCACCAAAAAATAGAATTATTTTAAATTTCTCTGCAATAAATTTTCTAGTGTCAATTTTGTACTCACTACAAACGTATAGCAAAAATCTGTGCGATATTGCACGTTCCAGTTCTGTTTAGGCATTTAGCCTGGTGAGTAAAATGTTTACTCTGACTTAGGGCTACCAGATGCGATACTAAAGTAGCAAAAGTGCTACTTTTGCAAGGCTTTGCTACTTTTGACTCGAAATGTGCTACTTTTGGATGGTTTTCCTACTTTCGATGTTTGCATTGTAAAATAAAATATTTGAACTGAAGTGAGCGACACTTTTTTTTGCTATTTTTATTTTCATTTTAGGGGGTAAACCAAAAAAAAAGATTGGAGAATGGGAGCTAGAGTAAACCTGTGCCATTATTTTGACCGCAGCTGTACATACTTTTCTTTTTCAAAATTTCATTCATTTATTTTAAGCAAAACACCTCTTGGAACATCAACCTAATTAATATAAATGTGTAATCGAAAATTTTTAAAAAGATGATACCATAAAATAGTACAAATGTAGACTTTTTCAAATAAAAATTTAGTAAGAAGAGTTAACTACTTACTCATATTCGCAAAAGCCAAAAGTTGAGACGCGCTTCCAATTGACAACAACACCACACGATGACAAAATACGCTTTATTAGACCTTCAGGTACGCGTTCACTAATGTTTCCTAAATGTTTCAAACATAGTAGAAACTTCACAACTTCATAAAAATCTATATTTACCAACAAATACAGTTATTATAGGTCCTCTGAACTGTGGAACAGGTTCTGGCACACGAGAGTACACCGTTGGTTGAGAACTTATTGTTGCAGTATTTCGATAGGACGATCTTGACTGCGCCGAAGGATTTCCCATTGGCGGAATCATCTAATAGTAAAACAAATAAGAATTGAATATCAATTTATTAACTTCAATACTAACGTGAGGTGGTGGTATTGAAGGATTCATATATGGTGGCAATGGTGGCCGGGGTGGGTACGACATCTTAATTCTGAAACTAACAAAACAAATTTTTAATTAATATTAAAAACTTATAGGCAAATCTTAAAAATAATGAATAAAAACAATGCTCACTACGTAAAATTCAACAAGATGCAGAATTCAATATGTTAAAACAGGGATTCCACATCTCTTTATCATCTCACCACACGTAATTTAATATTGCTGCAGTTATGGTGTTTACACACACCGAACCTACGCGTCAGCATATCACTTCGGAGTAGTTTTTTGTTGTGTAGGGTTATTTTCCAACCGATACCTTTTTACGTAGGCAAATCGCGGTGAAAAATATTTTAAATGCCTTAACAGAACTGAGACGTGCGATTTATTTTCTATGTCAAATCGCACCAAATAATAGAATTACTTTAAATTTCTCTGCGATAAATTTTCTAGTGTCAATTCTTTACTTAGCAAAAATCTGTGCGATATTGCACGTTCCAGTTCTGTTTAGGCATTTAGCCTGGTGAGTAAAATTTATACTCTGGTGACTAAAATTTCCAATTTTGCTGGCCCATTCGATATCTCTTTATTCAATGATGAAATTATAACAGCACAAAATATTCGGCTGCAGTTTACTTGAGCTGACATTCTCCAAATCAATTTATTTTTTTAGGGGTAATAGAGGGTTAAAAAAAAAATGTATGATAGTAAAGTCGCTCGGATCTAGTTTCGGAGATGTAGACATCGGAGTTTGTGGATATAGCTTTTGGAAAAATGATTATAATCTGAAAATCACTGAATGGAAAATAGAAATATGTAAGGGTGTGCAAAGAGCAGTTCGAACTTGCTCGGGCATTCCATCAAAGATTCGAGCCTAAAACGAGCAGATCGAGCGATCGAACAGTCCGAATGTTCGAATGCTCGTAGCTTGCAACTTGTTTGCCGACTGTTTCGCGCTGTCGAACCGTGATTCAATTCATGTAATCAGTTGTGCTTTGTATTCTGTGTTTGGTGCAAGTGAAAGTGTGAAAATGTCTAACATAGCCAAGCGAAGCGTTGTGTGGGAACATTTTGAGGATACCGCGGAACCAAACAGAAAAAAATGTAAGAAATGTTTTAAGTCAATATTGTATAGTGGTTCCACGACGACTTCACTTTTGCGACATGCCAAATTGCATGATCCAAACATAAACCCTGCAAGTAAGTTAATTTATTAATTTAAATTCATGTATTTATTATTATATATAACAAATTTTTTGGTCATTCTATTGTTACTTAAAGGCTTTTCCAATTTTACGGAAGTATCTTAGTATAAAAAAATTTTTATGTAAAGGTTTTGTATAAATTTAGAATTTTGAAGACTTGGGAAACGAACTCGATTTCAGAAATTTGAAGACTTGGGAAACGAACTCGATTTCAAATTTGGAAGACTTGGGAAACGAACTCGATTTTAGAATTTTGAAGACTTGGAAAACGAACTCGATTTCAAAAAATTTTAAAAATGTTCCCTACTTTTAGGCGCTATTAATAATTTGCCTCTAAAAGTATGCAACACTTTCTGACCAATTTCAAAATAGCGTCTAAAAGTAGGCAACGATTTTAAAAATATCAGATAATGTTGCCCACTTTTAAACGCTATTTTTGAAATTTGTCGGAAAGTGTTGCATACTTTTGGGGGTAAATTATCAAAAGCTCCTAAAAGTACACAATGTTTTTTGAATAAATTGGCCGGCCCATGAAAGTATGCAATTTTTTGGAAAAAAATTTTTAATTTGTAGCATACATATGTTGACTTCCGGTTAGCTGTTGCTCAGTCAGCAAATTTTTCTCTGCAAGCGCAGCCGAAAGCAGAGCCAGCAGCCCAAAGCAGAGAAAAATCTGAAATACCAGGCCACCATGAACCAGCAGCAAGCAAATTTGGTTTTTTGAAAAACCTTTAAACGTTATATCTCGGCTATTACTATACCGATTTAGACAAATGAGGTGTAATAGTTTTTTAAGAACAAGCAGATTTTTTTGAAGTCAGTTGTGTTTTGATAAACTGTCACTAGATAGCGTTTTAAGCAGTTTGAAGATTCTAACAGCTATAACTCGGCAACGAATAAGCCGATTTTGATAAATGTGGTGTCATAGTGTCTGTAGGCAGAAGCAGATTTTTAAGCTAAGTTTTAGAAAAATTATGTTTAAGTTATTTAGTCACAGGTCCAGGTACTTTCTTTACCTAATTTTTTCTTATACTTACATTATTCGCAATGATGTTTCTTACTGCAATCAGGCTACTGAGCGGAATATACTTCTTCCAGCAATTTTTGAAGTGAAAACTTCTTATGGCACGTTGTGAGGCTGAGGAAAAAAGTATAAACTCGCGACACCGACCGTCATCGGGATTCCCCGTCATGAATGCGATAGTAAAATTTGAATGTTCTATTGTTTTTTTTTAAATAAATATTCCAAGTGGCAGACAAAAAGCAAAGCAGGCACACTAACTGACACATTCCATTCTCATTCAACGATTGTTATGCTTACAAGTTTGTGTCTTTAAAATTCCGCGTTGTTGCGTTGACAAATTGAGAATGAGAGCGAGAGTAAAATTTGAATACATATTCCATTTTTGTCTTCCATTGCATTGCCATATAAAAAGAAAACGCACACATACCAATTAACACACTAACTTGCCACTAAATGATTTGTTTTCACTTCTGTCGGCACTCCCGGAGTGTAACCCGCTGTTTTTTTCTTTCTTTTTTTCATTATTATATTCATTACACACACAAAATTATTTTTTATTTATTATATTTTCATTTATTTATATCTGCTGGCTTTTGATTTTGTCTTTCTCATACAATCCAGTAAAATTAGAATTTTTTGATCTAGAAAATTAGAGCCTACCTGGTTTTTCGCAAATTGATTTATTTTGATGTCTTATAACATATACCAAAAAGTTATAACGAGATCACTACGCCAAAAAAAAAAATTATTGTTTTAACTTTTACAAATATCTTTGACCTGCAATCATTTTTGTGCCATAATGATGTCGTTTAGTTGAGTTATTATATATTTTTAGTATATGTTTTAGTATATGAAAGTAAAAAATCAAAAGCGATATATAGTTTTAATTTCACTGTACACAGTTATAAACTTTAATAAAAAAACATCATTGCAGATTTAACTTTTCAGCCTGCTCAGGTTGACAAACCTGCCATTACACAGGCAATAACGCGAATGATGGTAAAAGATTTACAGCCCTTTAGTATAACTGAGCAAGGTGGCTTTAGGGAATTGATAAGCCTGTTGGCACCTCAATACACCATTCCATCCAGAACAACATTTTCCAGGTCAATAATACCTAAAATGTATGACGATGAACGGTCCAAAATGAGAGATTTTTTGAACATGGAAATGGAAAAAGGTAAAAAAATAATTTGTATTTCAAACATAACAAACAATTTGAAGAAATTCAAAAACATAGGTATTGAAAGCGCGGCCTTTACGGTAGATGGATGGACGTCACGAGCAACTGATGAATATTTATCCTTGACCATGCACTTTCTAACTAAAGGCTTATGCTCAATATGCGATATTTGCCAGATGCTCATACTGCGAGCAATTTATCAGAATTTTTGAACAATTCTTTAAATAAGTGGGGCTTATCAAATTTACCAACTCCTATTTACTTTGTAACGGACAATGCAAGAAACCTTACAAATGCAATAAAGCTCAACAGTAATAAGTGGATGCACATACCTTGCTTTGGACATACACTCCAACTTGTTGTAAACGATTCTATAAAAGTAAGTCTAAGTTTAGCAAAAATTTTTCAAAATCATAGAATAAGTTATACTTCTAAGGATGTTCGGAGCACACACGTGTTTTAGAAAACAAGAAGTATTGTTTCCTACATGAACCGCTCAAACAAAGGAGCGACTGCCCTTGAAAAAGCTCAGGAATCCATTGATTCCTCAAAACGGTGTCTTAAGCCTGTGCAGGATATATTAACTCGATGGAATAGCCAATTTGACATGTTGAGTAGACTTATTGAGTTGAGGGATGCTTTAGGAGAAGCAGCAAGGGAGAAAGGTTTAAAAATTCAGATTTCAGTTAGAATATAACATTTCATAGAATTTCATTTGTAGGAGTAAACTTTACAAATTTATCAAACGCCGAATGGCAGATTGCTAAACAATTTAAAAAATTATTTGAGCCTCTTAAAGTAGCCACTTTGATGAGTGCAGATAAATACCCAACTGCTTCCAATTACATTCCCGTTATAAAAACGCTAAAAAAATGTATGGTGAAATGGACTGCGAGGCTACATCAGACGAAATGCAATCCCTTAGAACAAGATTGACAACAGAGTTAGACCGCAGATTCGGAAAATTGGAAAGAGCTTGTGAACCATTATAACTGACAATGGTACTAGATCCTCGATTTAAACAAAATCACCAGATTTGTCGCCAGAACAAAAACAGAATGCAACGACACTTTTAAAATCAAAGTGTTCTGTTTTCGAACAAAGCAGAGATATGAGTCTCGAGGAGCTGTCGCGGAACTCGACTATAGCAGGTAGGTTTTTATTGATTAAATAAGCAGTTTATAACTGCCAAATATCAATAACCATAGCGAAAAAAAAAATAATTTTTCTGTACTTTAGATACATCCATCTCCAATCAATTCCTTTAAAGTCTATTTGGGAAGGATGCAAATGAACCCACAAATAGCCTTAGCAATACAGAACATTTCAAAAATAAGCTGCATGCCGAAATGGACTTATATTTCGCTGAGCCCAATAATGCTAAGCAAACTGATATTATTCAGTGGTGGAAGAATCATATCTACATTTTTTCAAATCTGTGCCGTCTGGCGAAATCATTTTTAAACATACCAGCAACGCAAACGGCAAGCGAACGCCTATTTTCAACATGTGGCAATATTGTTCGACCTGATCGAGCGAATTTGCTAACGGCGCATGTAGAACAACTGGCGTTTCCACACGAAAATTCCTTATAGCTTTTATTTATATTTTTTCTATTTTTTAGTCCTTGTTTTTATCATAGTGAATATTGTTTTTTTTTTTTTTGATATGTTTTTTTACGTTATATGGAAATACCATGAATTTAAATAAAAAACTTTGCTTTGTGCACAAAATATAAGACTATACGAATATGTTTATATGTATGTTTACTGGGCGCAGCCAAACCATTCGATCGCTTTGAGTTTTTGAAATATCAAAACGAACAGCGACAGGACAGTGAACACAAGACACATCAATTTCTGTTGAAATTGGCCGTGCTTCGGGTTGGATCGAGCAAGCTGCGGTCGTTTCACAACCTTAGGTTGCGATCAGAGTATGCGTGCTGTTGCTATTTTTGCATGTTATTGCATATTGTTACACAGTCTACTCTGAACGCAACCTTACACTCAACACATTTGGTTATATCGGGTCTATCCCAATCGATATCTTTTTACCTAGGCAAATCGCGGTGAAAACCATTTTTAGCCTGGTGAGTAAAGTTTTTACTGTGGTGACTAAAATTTCCAATTTTGCTGTCCCATTCGATATTTCATAAATTTCTTGAAAATGAAAGCAAAATTTTTCGACCGCATTTTCATTATTAATTTTGAATAATCAAAATAGCCTGTATATGTTGGCAAATAGATACAAACATAGCTTCAACATCATTTTTCTCTGCTTTGCCCGCTCCCTCCTCGTTGTACAACCTCACATTTTACGCAGTCCTTACTGCATAGTATTAGGTCCATGCACAAAATTTCACAGCTCGGTATAAGTACCAAGAATAGCAATTTAAGTGGGTTTGTTGCTTTGGAGATGCCACGACCCAATGCTCAATCCCGTTCACATTTTGCGAACATTTTGTAATGCATCTTAACGATAGAAATCTGTCTCAACGGGTATGCTGTGGAGTATACCTACAGGGGAAACCACTGTAAAAAAAAGCACAAAAACTCTACCTCATAGGTGGTGTGGAAATGAGTAATACATATGTTCCTATCCACAACTTGATTATAATATCACGTATCTAAAAAAATATAAATTCCAACCCATAAAAAATGCAGTCTTTACTATTTATATATGAAGGTGATCTAATGAATGTTTTTGATTTTTCCTTAACACCATCGACAGTGTCAGTTGGTCACAATCATGTACACTAATTATCTAATACTTACACTTATACAACTGAATGAATCACTTAACATAAGCTAGTTTAGTAAATTAGTGTTTGCCGGTGCACGAAAAAATTAAAATTTGGTTAGGAGTATACATGTTTATATATTACTTACCACATGTTACCATCTTAATTTTACATCGTGTCTGTAACAAACATACCATACTAGACATAAGTACATAGGCATTGGCATTAAGTTTTCAAAATAATGAAAGCATAATTTATTATCATAAAAAGTGAATTCCCTCATTGGCATAAAATACTGTGTTTAATTTTCTTCAGTTTTCCTTAATTTTTATAAATATACATTACAATATTCGTAATACGATGCAGTACATTAAAAGTTATCGAAACACCGCTGCTCATGCCCAGTATTTGTAGCACGAATTGCTCTATCGATTTATTTAATTAATTTTTTGATAAACAATTTTCATAAATTTAGAAAACAAATGAATCTAAAGGATTTTTTAATAAAATTAAAAATTCTTATTGCTACATATATTATTAATGAATACACATCCAAAATCGAAATTAATTGATTGACTTGATGAGCAATTGTTTTGAAAACTGCATTATAGTAATCCTTTTTGGAGGTGTGCAATTTTTTTCCATTTAGGGATTTTTACGCCTCATTCTGCTTGCATTCCTCCTTCTGATTCAAAATGATTAACGAACGCCTGAACATGCTGAATACATCAAAGAATAAGTCCAATGCATGATGAACAACATCCCGATTGCCTAAGCGACATTTTTCAATAATGCTTTGTGTATCGTAGACAATAAATGCAGCCATAACAAAAACGCCAATATATAATGGCCATTGTATTAATGATGCTCACTAGTAAGCCGCCTAAATACAAATATTTTCCACGCTCGGCTAGCAATGCGGCCAAAGAAAGTGAAGCAAAAGTTATCCCCGTACCCATCAATACAGTAAATATAATGGCTGGATTTATTGTTATTATGTACTGCATTAGTGGGCCCAATGTTTGTCCCGAGCAAAAGCCAAATGCGAGCAACATTCCCAGACGCGTATAATAATTCTTGCCATCATCTCTGTAAAAATGTAAGCTCAATACGAGTATCAATGAACCAATAGCTGCTAGTACTCCGGCATCAATTCTATGATTTATTTGCGAAATTTCACCGAACGCAGCAGACAATGTGGTGCCACCAAGCACCATGTAAACTGTGGCCAAATGTTGACGGACATAGCGTTCATATCTCTCGCCTAGACTTTTCGCGAAACGTTGAAAATGTGAATTAAGTGTCGTTGCCGACATTTTCTTAGGCTTCTGTCGTTTCTCCGGGGGAGACTTGCATTCAACTTTTCTTTGTGGCTCAACACATACCTTTTTACTGATGTGATGTGATGCAGATAGCTCCGGCATCTTAAGTAAATAAAAATTAATACTCATGTATTCAAGTAAAAGGTTATTATTATTTACCATATCAACTAGTGCAATATACATATATAAAAAGACCAGCAGCTGCTGCAAACATCCATTGAACAGCATCCTGTGACTGTCCAAAAACTATACCAAATATCATTCCAACGAAGCTTAACACCCCCGTAAGCAGATTTTAATAAACAGCCGACTTAACGGACATACCTGCCTTTATTAGAATTCATGTGGTAACTCATGACAGAATACAGCAAGTGAAGTTGATAACCCACCAGCAATGTCCTCAGCAAAAGCAGCACCTGAAACATATGAAAAAATTTATGACTCCGAACATATTTACATACAAAAGACGAATTTAAACACGGTCAAGCAACAACACAGCAAAGTGTGATTTAAGCAAAAAATTTAAGGATATTTTTTTTTTTTTTGCAAACTTTAAATGTATTTTTTACATTGAAGTATACAGTAGAAGTTAACTTTTTTATGTTTTGCATTTCTTACCTATAGCCATGCCATCAGCAAAATTGTGTAATGCATCACCCATAATAATCATCCATGCAACTGCAATAAATGATTCAGGTGGTGAATGCACATGTCCATGCAAATGACTATGCCCATGGTGAGATGACTCATGTTCTCGTAGAATCACTGTGACAGTGTCGTCCTTTGACAATGACCTATCTTTAATTCCATTTTTATTACCAGCTGCAACGGAACCACCACCTGTTGTAGAATGTTCATCTAAATTAGTTGACTTTGCACTATTTCATTAGTATCGGTGCAGTTATGCAAATCTTTTCCATTGTGCCGTTTCCTGAACTATTTGCATTACTGCTGCTGGTGTCAGTGCCATCTGATGTATTGTGTGGCTTATGCATCCATACATCGTTTTTAGTATCCATAGCTATTTCATCGTAACAATATGCTCCACCGTCAGAACATCGAGCAAGTCCTGTGGCTAATAGAAATATAAAGATATTGTAAAATTTCTAATATTTTATAAATAAAACGTGTAACACTTACAAATTTTCTTTTTCAATTGATGTCAATGTTTGACGTCTTTACGATGTTGTTTACAATTGTTGATTGCTATTTTAATTTCTAGCCCCAGGGCTAGTGCAAATTTTGACATTTCATATTCACCTCAGAGAAATGTCAAAATTTCATTAAATTTCACAAAAAGATATCGAATGAGAGAGGCTCATCATACAAGTTGTTTGCAGGGCCGGATTAAGGCTTCTTGCTGCCTTTAGGTGAATGGTGCCTCCGATTTCTTGTTTCTCAGATATCAATTTAAAACGTCATATACAATTCATAGCCTTACAAGGTCTCTAAACCCTTTTTACAATTACATGCAATTCTAATTACTTTTGTAATTGGACAAGTAATCCATGAAAATTTAATCCTTCAGAGAATTGTAATCCATTACTTTTGCCAAGTAATTTGAAAGAAAAATGTAATTGACTACTCATTTTTCTACAATTACATTTATTAAAATTTGAAATAATATTTTTTTGAAGCGGTGTCTTGGGTGTAATCTATTACATTTGGTAATTAATTACATCAACCAATTTAACTTTACGGCTGAATATCTTTTGTTTGGCAACCCATGACTTTTAACGGTAAACTGCATGCGACAGAGTGATAATTTCTGAGTAAACTGAGAGAAGGGTGAATGTGAAACAACTTTGGTTCTTTTTGTTTCTTATGTTAATCAGTGCAAGATCACGAGCGTATAAAAAACATTGAAAAAGTAGTTGCAGAACAGTTATTTTTTTCATTATATAAACAAAACCAAATAATAAAAAATAAACGAAATGTATCAGTATAAAGGTAAGTTAATTAATTTATGTATTAGTTTAGAGCTACAGTTTTGATTTGTGGGAAATAGAATTTTCTAAAGTTCAAAATCGCTTATAAGCAACATCGGTCCATAGTGTACACAAATAATTCAATTGCAAAACTGATTTGCAGGAAAACTTTCACGTGAAAAACGGCTCACTAATATTGAAATTGAAGCTATTGCGAACTTTGATTGGAGTGTTTCATCTGACGAAGATGAAGATAGTGATGATGAAGGCGAACAGGATTTTTCGGAAGAAGCGCTTAAAGAAATTTTAGCAAGTGGAGAGGTGATAGAAACGGATTTATTGGAGAACTTGATGGAAAATGACCAAGACCCAATTAGTGATGATATCGCAAATGATGATGATGCTAAAGACTTCGGTGATGAAGTTTGTTTTGGAAAAGTAAACGCATCTAAATTGAAGTGGAGAAAACGGGAAATGGAGGCCGTTGATGTGGTATGAAAAGGAATTGCAGTAAGCGATGATGAGTGTCAGGTAAATACACCTATTGAATATTTTGAAATATTTTTCGATGACGAGGTTTTTGAACTCATAACATCGCAAAGCAATTTATATGCGATGGAAAAATAGGGCGTAGAGCTAAAATGCACGTCTTTTGAAATGAGACGATATATTGGTGTGCTGTTGTTTATGGGCATCATAAAAATACCACAAACAAGAATGATTTGGTCAAAAAAATTAAAATTAAATATTGTAACTGACGCCATGACCCGGCAAAGATTTGAAAAAATTAAAACTTGCTTTCATCTCAATGATAACTCTAAAGAGCCAAAAAATGGTGACTAAACTTTGACAAATTGTACAAAGTGCGTCCATTGCTGACATTGCTGAAAAATAAATTCAACCTCTTGCCACAAGAGGAATTACAGTGCGTGGATGAGCAAACTATTGCATTCAAGGGCAGACCAAGCCTGAAATAATATATCTCAGCAAAGCTTCATAAGTGGGGATTGAAGATGTTTACCAGAGCTGGTGTATCAGGTATGATTTATAATTTTGAATTATATGTCGGTGATGGGACGTGTCCAACTTACGGGCTGGGAATATCGTCAGATATTGTGCTATACTTAGCCTCCAGCATGCCGAAGAATCAAAATTTTAAAATCTACTTTGATAATTGGTTTACTTCTATAAGCCTAATGATTGGCCTAAAAGAAATGGGTATATTGTCTTCTGGAACCGTCCGACAAAACAGAATGATTAAATGAGATCTCCTTTCAGAAGTAGAATTAAAAAAAGAGGCAGGGGCTCGCACGATATGAAATGCGAAACTACAAACAACATAACTTCGATTTGCTGGTATGATAAAAAGCTGTGACACTTTTGTCGACCCATACGTCTGACAAGCCTATAGGATCCTGCAAGCGTTGGAGTGGTACAGATAAAAAATTTATAAATATTCCACAACCAGCTATAGTTGAAGACTATAATCGGCATATGGGTGGATTTGATTTATGTGATATGGATTATGGAGCTTTATAAAATTAACCACAAGTCAAAAAAGTACTACATGCGCATTGTCTACTGGTGCATTGGAGCAGCTGTGGTAAACGCTTGGCTTATATCGTAAGGATTTCAAATCGTCCAAAGCCCTTGGTAAGCCGATGCGTCTTATATACTTTCAAATGGAAAAAGCTGAATCACTACTAAACTCCACCAACGTAAAACGGTCAAGAGGTCGTCCTGCTACAGTGAGCTTGCAAACTAAGCAATCTCAGTCTTCGCCTATTCAATCACCATCGTCATCATCCGTGAGCAGTGCTTGTAGCTCATTGAAACGGAAGTACGTATGCGATCCATCAAAAGCTTTGAGTTACGATGAGAAAGGGCATTGGCTCACATGGGGTCAGAAAGGTCGCTGCCGTCTTTGTAAAACAGGGACTCCGCTTTGCAAATGCATGAAGTGTGATGTTCACTTTTGCTCCAATCCAAAAAAAAATTGCTTTTTGTCATACCACACCTAAACAATACATTTCTTGTATCAATTTTATGAAATAAATAAAATACGAATTTGCTTAATTATGTGTTCTTTTTTATTACCACTATGGACAAATGTTGCTTAAAATCAACTTCTCACAGGACCTTCTAGATAGGACATTGGACTAGATATTGACATAAAATTTATAAAATAGCTTATTTAGGGACAAAAATCAGTGTGAAACACGATTTTGAATTTTTCGGGTTGCAGGTTAAAAAGCTGTCTTCAAAGGGATCAATGGATTCCTGAGCTTTTTCAAGGGCAGTCGCTCCTTTGGTTGAGTGGTTCATGTAGGAAACAATACTTCTTGCTTTTTCTAAAACACGTGTGAGCTCCGAACATCCCTAGAAGTATAACTTATTCTATGATTTTGAAAAATTTTTGCTAAACTTAGACTTACTTTTATAGAATCGTTTGCAACAAGTTGGAGTGTATGTCCTAGGCAAGGTATGTGCATCCACTTATTACTGTTGAGCTTTATTGCATTTGTAAGGTTTCGTGCATTGTCCGTTACAAAGTAAATAGGAGTTGGTAAATTTGATAAGCCCCACTTATTTAAAGAATTGTTCAAAAATTCTGATAAATTGCTCGCAGTATGAGCATCTGGCAAATATCGCATATTGAGCATAAGCCTTTAGTTAGAAAGTGCATGGTCAAGGATAAATATTCATCAGTTGCTCGTGACGTCCATCCATCTACCGTAAAGGCCGCGCTTTCAATACCTATGTTTTTGAATTTCTTCAAATTGTTTGTTATTTTTGAAATACAAATTATTTTTTTACCTTTTTCCATTTCCATGTTCAAAAAATCTCTCATTTTGGACCGTTCATCGTCATACATTTTAGGTATTATTGACCTGGAAAATGTTGTTCTGGATGGAATGGTGTATTGAGGTGCCAACAGGCTTATCAATTCCCTAAAGCCACCTTGCTCAGTTGTACTAAAGGGCTGCAAATCTTTTACCATCATTCGCGTTATTGCCTGTGTAATGGCAGGTTTGTCAACCTGAGCAGGCTGAAAAGTTAAATCTGCAATGATGTTTTTTTATTAAAGTTTATAACTGTGTCCAGTGAAATTAAAACTACATATTGCTTTTGATTTTTTACTTTCATATACTAAAACATATACTAAAAATATATAATAACTCAACTAAACGACATCATTATGGCACAAAAATGATTGCAGGTCAAAGATATTTGTAAAAGTTAAAACAATAATTTTTTTTTTTTTTGGCGTAGTGATCTCGTTATAAATTTTTGGTATATGTTATAAGACATCAAAATAAATCAATTTGCGAAAAACCAGGTAGGCTCTAATTCTCTAGATCAGAAAATTCTAATTTTACTGGATTGTATGAGAAAGACAAAATCAAAAGCCAGCAGATATAAAATAAATGAAAATGAAATTATAAATAAAAATATATAAATCAAAAAAAAAAGAAATAAAAACATAATGTGTGTGTAATGAATATAATAATGAAAAAAAAAATGTCATCAAATATTTGTTTATAAATAAAAACAGATTTATACAAAACCTTCACATAAAAATTTGTTTATACTTAGATACTTCCGTGCTGTTTTGCAGTAATTTTTATATACAAAATTTGAAAAGCCTTTAAGTAACAATAGAATGACCAAAAATTTGTTAAATATAATAATAAATACATGAATTTAAATTAATAAATTAACTTACTTGCAGGGTTTATGTTTGGATCATGCAATTTGGCATGTCGCAAAAGTGAAGTCGTCGTAGAACCACTATACAATATTGACTTAAAACATTTCTTACATTTTTTTCTGTTTGGTTCCGCGGTATCCTCAAAATGTTCCCACACAACGCTTCGCTTGGCTATGTTAGACATTTTCACACTTTCACTTGCACCAAACACAGAATACAAATCACAACTGATTACATGAATTGAATCACGGTTCGACAGCGCGAAGCAGTCGGCAAACAAGTTGCAAGCTACGAGCACTCGAACATTCGGACTGTTCGATCTGCTCGTTTTAGGTTCGAATCTTTGATGGATTGCCCGAGCAAGTTCGAACTGCTCTTTGCACACCCTTACTAAACAGCTATCACATATAACAATCGCAAAAAAGCGATAATCAAATTGACAATCACCTTACAGAGAGCAAAAGTGCGATAGTTGATAATCAATTGTCGACTATCACCTTAGTGAATTCCACTCCAGAACATTTCTGTTTTGTGATATACATCCGTCAGTGAAAATTATGACATCTTTAGGATCTTCGTCTATCATTTTCCTAAATAATCGACAAGAAATGAGTTACACGTTGATGCTTTCAAATCTGGGCGCTTATCATGATTCACGAAAACGCAAATAAACTCTTCGAATTCGAGTAGTTAGAATTTTGTTTTGCGAAACGCAACAGTGATAGTTGCGAGATTCGCATCTCATTTTTGCCCTGTTCGAATTTGAGAAGTCGTTACATTTTGATTCGCGTTTTCATCTGTCAAACACGTTCGAATTTCGTAAATTTCATTCGACAACAAAAAAACAATCGAACAACGCAGACGCGTTTTTTTTTTCTGCATCCGTCATGCCAAAGCTTATGTGTTTTGGACACAGCACTTTTTCAACTGCAGAGCATACCTCGGTTAGACATGAAGACACAATTGATTGCGCCAATTCAGTGTTACAGTCTTCACCGATTTGATGTTGGTAGCCGCCTTGTCCAAGAAATTTCAATGTCGTTGCTAGTTTGATTTCGGCGGCAATAGCATGTGACCGTATTGATGGAGCTAGGTCGCTTGAAATTTCATTCAGCACATGGGTAAAAACCTCTTTGGAAAGCCGGAAATTTTTTACAAAGTTGGAAAAAAACTTACATTTATATTTTTTATTTGAAAATAACTTAGGTGGTTCATACCTTCATCACTAAGGCTGAAAATGTTTGTTGATTGACGCAAAGCCCGCCTTACAATTCGTTCATCTTGAACAGGAGAATCTTCTAACCAAAGTGCTACAAAATCCATTTAAATTTTTTATTATATATACAAACATATATGTTCAGTATTCCTATTTATATTTTTTTAAAAAAAAACTGTTTACTTTTCTTTTTTTTACACTTTTTTTGTTGTTGTGTTGTCACTTTGCCTTCATACTTTGATGTTTATAGCAAGTAATGCGTACCAATATAGAATTCCCTCACTTAAAAAAACAGGGTAAAAGTGCAGATGTTTGAACGAGTTCGAACGAATTACAAAGTACCATTTTGCGTTCGATTCGTATATTACTTTCGTAACGCATCTACTTTCGATTCGCGAATCATCCCTACAAGAAATGGCTAACCGAAACTCCAACACATTGATAATGATTTTCATTTTTAATAACACATAAATAAATACTTTTGCTATTAAAACAAGAGCAAGAACACTGTCAGTCAGATGACAGGTCATCTGATAGACAGCTCGGATTAAAATTTCGGTCAGATGTTTCCATCTGTTTCTGAATAGCAGTGTGAAAAATCTGGATCTGTATACGTGTGACTTGACATCCTTTTCTATTACATCAAGTTCTAGGTTTCATCGAACATTCAGTTGTCTCGATTATTCTAATCAGTCATGATTGCATTTTTCGTCATTGCTGATAAGTGACAGCGTTTCTCAATAGTCAGATATCTGTCATATAAATGACGTAAATATAAGTCAGAACAGATGGAAAATAAAGAACATAACCTTAGAAGCATATAGCATTTCTTTATTATGTACATGTGTATGTAAATACTATTGAATAATAAAATTAAATACGAGTATAAATACCATTAACAATATCACCTAAATAAAAACGTGCCACATCTGGTAGCAATTAACAAATCATTGTTGTGAGACCCTAGGTAATCGTACCCAACGCGGCCCGCACCGGCTAGCTTGCGGATCAGGGGGTTCTTAACCCGCCGCGTTGGGTCGAGGGCGAAGTGAAATTCGGGAAGTGAAATTTAAACTAAATCTCAAAAACTGAACCAAAACAAGGTTAAGAATAAACGGCGAATAAATAAAAAAAAAACTGAAATTCTAATAAATAACAAAAAAAAGCTGCAAAGTTTTAAAAGCAATAATTATATGAACATGAAAAAAAAAACCGAAGAACGAAAAATTTAGTGTCCAAAAGAAAAAATTCTAAAAATCAAATAATTTGAAACCATCACCAATTCCAGGGCTCTCCGATAGGAAAGAGGGAGGAAACCTTCCCTCCCTATGCGCCTACCCAACCTGTGATGCCCACCCCATTTTGGGGACATCACCAACTATCCAATCACCGCAGCATTACTTTATACGGTCATTTCCGGTCACCCTCCCGGCTCATTTCCGGTCAGCACACGTCTCCCTTCCCATGTAAAGTCCTTAGCACAATTTCAGTTTTTATTAGGAAACTAACATTGTTTAAAGGTATGACAACTCACGATATCAAAACAAAAAAAAAAATAACTTAATCCTGAAACAAGAGATTGATAATTATGGACATGTATAAATGATATGAAGAAAAGTATAAAATCAAATTTAACTAAATCAACTACACAAAAAAAAGTTGTTTTATAAATATGGTAAATTTTAAATTGAAAAATAGTTAAACCTAGAATAACTAAATAGTAAAATTATAAAATAAGAAATCACAACGCGTAAACGAGAAAACTGGCTAAAAAGGTATGGAAATCATAAAAAAATAAAATAATAAAAATACGAAATTTACTTAATCAAAAAAAAAAAAAAACAGAATTCACAGGACCACCCTAAGGAAGCTTCCTTAACACCAAAAACAAAATATTTATAACGAAAATACTAAA
The DNA here is from genome assembly GCA_949775025.1 of Tricholauxania praeusta. NCBI lineage: Eukaryota > Metazoa > Arthropoda > Insecta > Diptera > Lauxaniidae > Tricholauxania > Tricholauxania praeusta. The sequence goes on from OX459028.1 coordinate 107,548,324, forward strand.
AAAAACTAACTAAAACCGCGCGCCAAGTTTTCTCTTTTTACAGATCGAAACGAAATTTGGGTATCAAAACTGCTAAGTTCAAAAGTAAATAAAATTTAACATAAAAGAAATCAATCATAAATTAATCATACCATACGCGCATAAATATGTATTTTACCGCGATTTTGTTCGGGTTTGCTCCACAGTATGAGTGACGCAGCATCCGGTTTGAACCGCTTGTCGACGCTGGTTCCAATCGGAACTTCTATGTTTTCGTTTTTTTTGTATTTTACGTCTCGTTTGACACTCTACACAGGATTAACACCTCTTCGTTTTTTTTGTAATAAACGTGATTAGGATACTTTCATCCCGTATCTAGAGCTTCTGAATTTAAACTTAAATATACAGATAAATATTATTGTGGCTGACTTATCTTTTTTTTTCCTTTTAGGCTTGTCTGCCAAAACTTCTCCTTTAGTTTGGTTTCTTGAGAATCAGATATTTTGCTTGCCAGCCACACTATTAAAAATAAAAGGATACCACTTATTGAACATATCTAATTATGGTTATGAAAGGATTTTGTTTTTTTTTTTTTTTGAAATGCTTACATCAATTTCCTCAAAATTTTTTTGCTCTATATTTGCTGTCGAACTCCTTCTTCCAATATTTTTGTGCAGTATTGGTCGTTGAGCTTGTTCCTCCTCATTAATTCGCGGTTATCCATCTCAATTAAGGCATTAGCTACAATTCTAATTTCCCTGTAGAAATTCAAACTTTTACCCTTTTTAATCTAGGATATCAAAAATAATTCCTTAATTCTTCGAACAATCCTCGTCCAGTCAACACTATCGAACTTTATTTTAGATTATTACATTCACAGGAACACTTTAACTTTTAAAATTTGAACTGACTTTTGAAAAAAAAACTTTAACACAAATTTTAAACGCGACCTTTTGCAGCAATGGTGGAAACATTTATGAAATTTTGGGCGGATATTTCTAATCGTCAAGCCCTAAATTTCTTGGCTCCGCAGAAGCAACAAAACAAAATCCGTTTAAAAACACCATATACATGTAAATACATAAATCTAACTTAAGACACTACATTAATCCATATACGACTTACTAATACAACATTAAACATAAACCAAAGTAACATGCCTCAATTCGGATTAAGCTCTAATCAACCTTTTTCTTCGGCACAAAGAAAGTTGTTGCAACATATTTTGCCCAAAAATTTTCTTTCTAAACATGTTTTTGTTTTACGATGTTGCTATACTTTTGGTACGGAATCAGCTGGCTATGCATTGTAATATACATAAAAAAAATGTTTGCAATGGAGCCAGAAGTGGAATATCCATTTATTTTGAAATTGTGGAGCATAGAATATGTTTATACAGCAAAATTGACGCATTTTATTGTAACTGAAAAGTAAAGGAAAGGGCTTGGAGTACAGTTGCAGAAATATGCAATTTAATATACAAGTTAACACAGTGCATACTGTAATTGCACAATAGCGAATTGGGTTACCACACAGCACAGCTAAGTGTGAATGCACGATGGATCGCCTTGTCAGCAGTATGGGGTAATTTAGGCTATTGATTTATTATTAATAATTTTAAGTCTGCTGGTTTGTAAATTGAACTGGACAAACCAGTCTGATTTTAGACACATAACGCTAAGGCATTAAAATCTGTAAAACTAGTTAAGTGAAGAACAATAAAGAAACTTTGTAAAACTAAATAAGTGAATTGAATTCATACAAAATTAGAGTCAGTGTTTGTATCCAGAACAGGTAATATAAGTTGGCCCGTTGGGCATTGGCTAAACGTGGCCTGGACAATGCGGCCAACAAAACTATTTTTTTGATCCTCTTTAAGGCAGGATTTGTTAGTGGCGCCCGAGCAGGGACCCGCCAAAAATGTCATGGTGGGTTCCTGAGGAAATGGAATAAAAGAACCTCTGTGAAATCTATAACAAATCTTTTTTGCGTGCTCTTGGAAAAAAAAGGGGGTGTGTTTGTGTTGTTTTATTCTTTTTGCACTCGATAAAACGAGTTCTTTTTCCCAAATAAAAAGAAACATAAAAAAGGAGCATGCAAGAAGGTTTGAGCAATAATTAGAAGTAACCTGTGCTACAAGGCTTCCTCTCACCAGTGATAAGGGGTTTTGTAGACACAGGAACATCAAGGTAACCCCTTGGTGGGAGATAATAAAGAGGTCCTGTAATGACTTGAGAATACGGGAAATCTTTTTCCTATAATTAAAGGTATAGCGATTCTAAACGCTAGACCCTCCAGTACAAAAACAAAATAAATAAACTAAATGATTAAGGAACTGTCAGCTGACAGCTTTTAATAATAAAATAAATTAAAAACAAAAAAGATGTCATACACTAGCCCTAAATAAGGCGGGTCACTGGCAATCTTAGTAAAAATTATCCAATGTAATTAAAAAACGAGGACAAGGCAAGCTAAACTCCTGTTGTAAGTAATTAACTAATTTGACTAGGGGCAAGAACGCGCAAATAAAGGCTAATCAATCAAGGAAAATAATAATTAAACTCATGGACGAATCCCTTAAGGCCTTTTCTGACTTAAAAAATTTACTAATATCTGCTGAGGTCTTGGCTTTTCCAGATTTCGAAAAGCCTTCCAACCTAATAACCGATGCTTCTAACACTGCAATTGGGGTGGTGCTTTCACAGGGAAAAATAGGAGCCGACAGGCCAATTACTTTCATATCTCGTTCATTGAATAAAATTGAGAGAATTATGCAACGAACAAGAGGGAAATGTTAGCAATAGTGTGGTCTTTAGATAATCTTCGGTCCTATTTATATGGTGCAAAAGAAATTCGAATCTATACTAACCACCAACCTTTGACCTACGCGCTTGGGAGTAGAAACTATAATGCGAAGCTGAAACGATGAAAAGCGTGCATCGAGGAGTATAACTGCCAATTGATTACACACTCGGTAAATCAAATATGGTGGCTGATGCGCTTTCTCGTCTGGAATCTGAAGTTAATCACTTGACTGATTCAGTACAGCCTGAACCAGCTCATAGTGAATCGCCAACAGATACAGCTAGTGAGGGGCGTTCCTTGGACAAAACGATTCACAGCGCGGAAATGGACGCCTCTGACCTGATTCCTCATGTCGAGGCGCCTTTAAATGTCTTTAGGAATCAAATCGTAATAACACAGGGTAAGAATTTGCATGCCTGGATAGAGCCACCTCCTGGCTATAAGCGACATTGTGTAAAAATGGCGGTTATAAACAGCAAAAATCTGATCTCCCATTTGAAGGAAATTTTAAATCCCTCCGTCATAAATGGCGTCAGGATACCCGAAAGTTCCCTGGAATTACTTCAGCTGGTTTACTTGCACAATTTTGTTAATTACAAGTTAAGGATAACCCAAAGATTCGTGGAAGACGTTAAAGACCAAGAAAAGGTTTGTCGATTAATTGAAGACGAACATAAGAGGGCACACAGGAATCCTCGCGAAAACAAAGGACAACTGTTAGAAAAACACTACTTCCCACGAATGCATGCTCTAATAAAAAAGTACACAGCGAGCTGTGAGGTTTGCTGATTGAACAAATATGATCGGCACCCAATAAGGTTGCAGCTTCAACCGACCCCAAAAAGTTCCTGAGCTGTGTAGACAAATTTTCCAAATTTGCGAAACTGTTTCATATACGAAACAGGTCCACACCATATTTGCGTACCAAGCTAGTAAAGGTTCTTCACTATTTTACTGTACCCAGAATGATCGTTACGGATAACGAAAGAAGTTTCCTTAGCCCAACAATATCCAACTATATAAGGTCGTTAGAAATAGAGATTTACCAAACGCCAACTCAGCGTAGCGAGGTCAATGGTCAGGTTGAACGTCTTCATTCCACACTATTGGAGATCTACAGGTACCTTAGACATGAATTACAAAATTTCACTCCAAGGGAGCTAGTCTATGTGGCTGTCGATAGGTATAACAACACAATTCACTCTGTGACAAGTAAAAAACCCTGCGACGTGTTTTTTGATAGGACACAGAGAATCAATTACCAAGACTTGCCAGATTTTCGAGAAGTGGCTCATGAAGATATTAGGGGTCAGATAGAAAGGAACCAGGAGGTAATAAACCTTAGGTTGAATAGAAAAAAAACTGAACCTAATACTTACAATGAGAGCGATCAGGTCTATATTAAAGATAAACAAATTAAGGGAAAGCACAAACCTTTATTTTATTTGAGATTAATTTATCATTTTAATTTGGCAAAATGGTGGGTACCTTGCATATCCTGCAGGATGCCGGGGTTCGACTCCCGTCAAAAGAACAAATAGAATTTGATTTAAATATATGCGATAATAATAAATGACAAAATTTTTCATCATTGTCTTAAATTTGGCAATTTAAAATTTTTTTTTATGCTAACATAAATTATAACTCAATGATAAGAATATATAAGATATTTTAATACTAATAGCATGAATGGGTACAATTTAATATGGTCTAACCAATAATTTTTTTCTTTCTATTAGTATGTAAAATATAAAAAAGGGGAAAGGGAATAATACCGTTTCTACTACTTTAGGATATTACTTTTTATTACTGCTGTGCAAGGCATTCACATATTCAGCTATGAAGCTCCAATTGTGACGGTGCACAATGGTAATGGATTGATCATCAATGGTTATTTCAAATTGGTACATATCGTGGACCTGGAAAAATTTGACGTAATACTAAGGGGTATGCTGAGCTCTGCACAATCCGATATCCGAAATGATGAAAAGAGACGTATATTTGATTACCTCTACAAATGGAGAAGTGACCGTCTGAATATACTAGGTGCCCGTCATGTCAGGACAGCGAGATCAATAAACTGGATTGGTTCCGCTTGGAAATGGATAGCTGGGTCGCCAGACGCAACAGATTGGAATGAGATACTACTAAGCCAAGATCAAATAATTAGTAACAACAACCAGCAATACAGAATTAATAAAAAATTCTTTGCATCATATCAAGAGGCCATGCAGACAGCCAACCAGATGGTAGGTCAGATTAATTCAATATCGAAAACAACTTAGGAAAAGCAACTCGAAAGTGACATCATCAGCAGGATGTTGATCCTGAAGGCTGAGGTCAGCGAAATCATTCGTGCATGCCAAATGGCGGAAGGTGGGATCGTCAACAGCAACATGCCTGATAATGAGGAAATTAACAAGCCTCTGAGCGAGGTGGAAACGTTACCATATCAAAACGTTATCGAGGCCACGGAGTATGGAAGACCATCGGTGTTCACAAACGGCACACTTCTACTATACATTCTCTCCATGCCAAAATTAGGGGAAAAGAAATATCATCTCATGAAAACAAGGGCCGCGATAACGACGAAGAAGCAGCTGGATATCAAATTCGACAAAATGCTAGTAAATCAACTCGAAAAGTATGGCTTAGAGAGGGAATGCTTTTCCATCAACAACTCCACCATTTGCGACATGAACTCATTAAGGAAGATTGAGGAGGACAGTTATATACCAAGGGTATTAAAAGGAGGACATGCTGAATGTAAATTCAGAACAAATAACGAAGTGATTGTAGAAATGCTGAGCGAGGACATGATCTTTTTGACAAATTTTATTGGAAACATAGAAGCAGAAAATGCAACCACTCTTCTAAACGGTACATATGTACATCATTCAACTAAACCTCGAAAGCGTCCTAATACAAAATCAAACATACCAAAGTAAAAGCGGATCCAACCAGCGGGCGCTACCATCAGTACTAATCTACATAACCAGTCAAGGGCTCAAAGTTGACCTGGCTTACGTGCATAGCCTTAGTCTGGAAAACATAAGATGATTGGGTAACTTACAAGAAACATTTAATATATCTTTCATCACAAACATAGCAATGGTCATTCTGGTGTTATCCATCGCGGGTTCATTGTGCTACAAAGTATTTAGGAGAATCAGCATTCCTCCTCTAAGGACATTCGGGCTACAGCCATCGTCAAGCGATACGCCCCAAAACCAATACGGCGCTGTCAACCATCTTTGAATCTGCGGGACGCAGACATTTAAAAGGGGAGGAGTTAACACAGTGCATACTGTAATTGCACAATAGCGAATTGGGTTACCGGTATTAAAAGTGCTGACGTAGTCCACGCGCAATCAACGGCAGCACAGCTAAGTGTGAATGCACGATGGATCGCCTTGTCAGCAGTATGGGGTAATTTAGGCTATTGATTTATAATTAATAATTTTAAGTCTGCTGGTTTGTAAATTGAACTGGACAAACCAGTGTGATTTTAGACACATAACGTTAAGGCATTGAAATCTGTAGAACTAGTTAAGTGAAGAACAATAAAGTAACTTTGTAAAACTAAATAAGCGAATTGAATTCATACAAAATTAGAGTCAGTGTTTGTATCCAGAACAGGTAATATAAGTTGGCCCGTTGGGCATTGGCTAGGCGTGGCCTGGTCAATGCGGCCAGTAAAATTATTTTTTGATCCTCCCTAAGGCAGGATTTGTTAGTTACAAATTGGCAAAATTAAAAGTGTGAGTTTGTAGTGAGAGAAGAAAGACTGTACCAAAAGAAATTTTACGCAGAAATCGTTTGCGAAATGAATGTTGCTGCAGAAATTGAAGTGTATAAAAAGAAGTAGAAAATATATTTAGAGTCTAAAAATTAATGCTTACATTGTTATGTGACGTGAAAAAAAAAATAGTGAACTTGCACCGAAAAGGCATTACGACACGTTTCATACTGAATTTTATAAGGTTGTATCATCAGCCGAAGCTGTAAATAAAATTCTCTATGTGCATAAAAGATAGCAATAACGACATCCGGACATGATGTTGCTATGACAATGGTTTTTCGACAGCTAAAAGAAAGAGCATAACAATGCGTGTGATATACTCCAGCTCAATTGAGCTATGGAAAATCAAATTTTGCCGACCCCATGGTGTAATAACAAAGGTGGAGTACTTAAAACAAAGATTTTCAAAAGTGTGTCTTTCGTATCCTCCATTGTCTTTGTAGTCTATTTGTCCTACATTATCTTTAGTAAAACACTTCGCGCTTTGTAGTTCAGTGTGCGTTTATTTTGTATGCTTGTTACTAATCAACTTACTCTACTTTACTAACTCCATAACTTACATGCTAGTTTAGTACATATTACTAAGAGTACTTATTTAACATAGCGGATTTATTTTGCTTAAGAATATACAGGGGAGAGCGCATATCGATCGCTACGATACTCCCCCTTTAAGAAAAAATAAAGGTTAATTTAGTTCGAGGTACAAATATGAAATTCAATTATGTAACTTAAAATAACTTATTGATATGTACATGTGTATATTAGGGTGTTTTTTTCAAACTTTAGGACAGGGATTTTGTTTATTTTTTCCAATATTATAGCTCGAGGAATAAAAATAATTGTCCCAACATTTGAGCTTCCTAGCTCTAACCTGAAAACTGCACGGACAGAGTTTATGTCCAATTCCGTTGAAATTTAACGAAAAAACCGACTTACTAAAACGTAGAAAAAGCCTAATTTAGGTGCCAAGATATAGCGTTTTGGGTCGCCACCCACTGTTGTAAAACCACGCCCACATTTTTCGTGTGACTAAAAATGCGGATGCCACCCGAAGGAGGTATTTTTATTTTTATTTCTTAAAAATTTGCGGTCCTGTGTGCCTATATAATAGAATCGGGTTTGAAGAAAATTCTCCCAAAATTTCAGCTTCCTAGATCAAACCTGCGAACTGCGCAATCACTTTATTTTTTAGTACGATTCGTATGAAAAAAGAAAAAACAAAACAACGAAAAACAGATTTTTTTTTTGCGTTTTAGTAAATTTTCTGATTTTCGTTGTTTTGCTTTTTCGTTTTTCATACGAATTGTACTAAAAAACAAAGTGATTGCGCGGTTCGCGGGTTTGATCTAGGAATCTATTATATAGGCACACAGGACCGCAAACTTAAAAAAAAAATAAAAATACCTCCTTCGGGTGTATTTTTTCCTCATTTTAGTCACACGAAGTAGATAGGCTATGCCGGCTCTGGGACAAATTTAGCTACTTTTGTATGGAAATTCCTATACAAAAATTTAAGGTCTAATTTTGCCCAAATTGCGACAAATCTCAGGAATTTAATATGCCGACAGAATGAAAGTAGGGTGTAGCGATAAGCTGGTAGTAACCGCAGCCGCGACTTGTGAGTCGCGGCTCATGAGTAAGTAGATAAGAGTAACCGTCGGTGGGGGGCCAGGCAGGTTACAGTGCTACTTCTATGATATCACGCATGTGCAGGTAGCACAGTTGTGGCCGCAGTCACGCTGAGCGTGTGAATTAGAATTTGTTGTAGTTAGATTATGATGCAGCAATGATCATACACGTAGGGCAATGTGTGTTATTAGGGCTTACGAAAGTTTACCCAAATTGTGGGGGTTTTAGGGATTACCCCACTCCAAGCTGTGAGATTCAGGGGATTTCCCCAAATTTTTCCTTATGCAGCGGTGTGCTGCAGCAGAGTTGGTTTCAATTTACAGAATGGGGATAAGCGGTGAAGTAGAATTTGTTGTAGGTATATGTGATATGTAACTTAAGCTATTGAAAAGATTAAAAAAACAAACGATATGTGTTGTTGTTGTATTATATTTTAAGTATTTTCTTTATTTTTTTTTCGATAAGAAATTACACCATATAATTTTTATTAACCCAAGAATTATGATCAGAGGAAAACCCCAACCATTTAACAAAAATTTGGTTTCCTTTAGTTTTTATAACCTTCTCAATTAAATATGTGTTTGGATAATGAGTTCGCATTAACTCGTTTTCATAAAATCCTCCAATAATTGGCTGCCCTTGGTAATCTTCCAATAAATATGTTACTAGTGTTTTGTATGACGCGTATTTTGAAGATTTCAGTAGTCCAGTTGGGGGTGTATCCTTTATTGAAAACATGCTTATACTTGCTAATGCGTACATGATCTCCAACTTTTAGTTTACCTTTTGTGAAAATTTTAACATGATTATAAGCTCGTTTAAGTATAGAGCGCTCATTTTTTATGTTGACAGATTTGGGTGACATTCCAATTGTTCTATGTTTATTATTGTTGTATTGATTTATAAGGTCTCTATAAATATTAATCCAATGATGATTTCCTTGCAAACTAAATTTTTTCCACATCATTTCTTTTAATGTTCTATTAAAACGTTCCACAATAGAAGCTTTCAGGGTACTGTATGACGAATAGTGATTAATATTATGTTTCCTCATAAGATTTCCAAATATTTTATTATAAAACTCTTTACCATTGTCTGTTTGCAAGTTTTTTAGTATTCTTTTTTGTAAAAAAATTGTTCTCATCGCGTTGGTAATATCTTTACTACCTTTTGATTTAACAGCAACAGCCCAAGCAAACTTTGAAAATGTATCTATTACAGTTAAAATAAACCGATAATTTTTGTTGTATTTTGAAAAAGCATCCATCTCAACAAGATCTGCTTGCCAAAGATCATCTATACCTTTTGTTATTACTCGACGTCGGATGAAATTTCTTCGTGCTTGTTTATGCAGTTCCTGAACTATTTGTTGCAGTTACATCTTCAGCTTCTATTATTTTCTTAAGAGTAAAATCAACACTATTTATTCTATCTTCAAAAGACTCTTTATTATCTTGTATTGTTTTATTAATTCGTGTTTCCAACGCAATAATTGATCTATTAACAGTTTCTGCTGAGAACTCAATTTTATATGAGAGTAAATATTTCACCTGTCTTAGTACTTCTTCTAAATTACTTTGTAATTTGTTTTGTTCTTCTATAAACTTTCTAAGTATTATTTCAGTATTATTAATTTTTTCTGTAAATGATTTCGCAATATGTTTAGTTAATTCTTGGGAATTCGTTTGAAGTGTACTTTCTAAAAAAGTTTTGTTAACAGTATCTTTTCCCAACATAGGATTTGCAATATTTTTGATTCTACGCAAGTTGAAATTAAAATTTTGATCACTATCTTCTTGTGGCACCTTCCCTCACTTTCACTAATATAATGTACAAACTTATCGAGAGGCATTTTGTGAATATAGATAATTACTTATACAATAATCCCTGCTTCACTTAATTCTTCAATAATTGAAACAATTTCATTATTATGGTTTATTAAAAACTAAAAGTTCATATAAACCTCGTGTAATAGGCCATTTTGATTTACCAATAACTGCGTTGTCATCATTAAAAGTAATGATTTCACTACCAAATCTCCATTTTTGATTTTTATCTCTTTGAGGACCATAAGCTTTATCCAATTTTCTGATAGAAATGTTTGATAAATTGGGTTCAATATATCCCTTAGATGGTGATGTAATGGTTTCATTAACATCATCATCATCATCATTATCTATAATATCAGTATTATCATTATTACCTTCATCAACATCATCATCAAATGATTTAAGTGCTGAGGAGCTTTTTTTACTCTGATATGTTTTATAATCATTTCTACTTTTTTTAAATGGTGTGCTACTGATAGGGAAATTGTAATCACTATCTTTGAATGAGTTATTCGAATGATTTTCCCTTTTTATTTTCCTATCATGAACTATTTCTTTTAATGGATTAGTTATTGGCTTAAAAGTTTTTTCTAAAAGCTCATCATTTGCAGCTTCTCCAAGTTGAATACTCTTATATTTCTTTTTCAGAATATTTCGAGTCTTAATGAGGTTTTTAAGTAGATTTTCATCCATTTTAACTGGAACAGGTCAGATGGTAGCTTAACAGGAACAGATCAGATAACAGTTAGCAGTTTAACAGGAATAGATCAGGTAGTAGTTAGCAGTTTAACAGGAGCCAACCAGATATCAGTTTGGAAGTAGTTTTAATACTAAGATATCAAAAATGAGTTGATACTACTTTTATATGCTTATATACACATCGAATCCTTTCCTATAACGCCCACTATGCATTGGATCATCCTTACTAATAACAAGGAAACCATACTTTTCCTTCCAACAATTTGCACGTAATTCATAGAATGTCTTAAAACTCATATCGGAGCCAACATGATCATTATAAATATGTCTTATATTCATCTCATCCTGCTTAAACATGATAATCATATTTGCATTATCGCGAATCAAGTGTTTTGGTATGTGTGTATAAGTTTGACATAAATAGAAACTATCAACTGCTTTATGACGCCCCATACAAAAATATGATCGTACATGATTTTGTTTCTCGCAAGCTATATCATCAAATATAAATATTGAATTTGGTTTTACTTCATCGCGAGATAGCACGTCATCGTTGTTGGAAAATACTGAAAAATTTATCCTCTTAATAGGTTTTATTAAGCGCTCTAAGTACTTATATTTTGGTTGGTGTGTCGACTTTGAGTATAAGTAAATACGTTCAAATTTTAAACCATTAGGGCTTTCAATAAGACTTATCATCATAATAATAATAATAATAATAATAATAATAATAATAATAATAATAATAATAATAATAATAATAATAATAATAATAATAATAATAATAATAATAATAATAATAATAATAATAATAATAATAATAATAATAATAATAATAATAATAATAATAATAATAATAATAATAATAATAATAATAATAATAATAATAATAATAATAATAATAATAATAATAATAATAATAATAATAATAATAATAATAATAATAATAATAATAATAATAATAATAATAATAATAATAATAATAATAATAATAATAATAATAATAATAATAATAATAATAATAATAATAATAATAATAATAATAATAATAATAATAATAATAATAATAATAATAATAATAATAATAATAATAATAATAATAATAATAATAATAATAATAATAATAATAATAATAATAATAATAATAATAATAATAATAATAATAATAATAATAATAATAATAATAATAATAATAATAATAATAATAATAATAATAATAATAATAATAATAATAATAATAATAATAATAATAATAATAATAATAATAATAATAATAATAATATAATAATAATAATAATAATAATAATAATAATAATAATAATAATAATAATAATAATAATAATAATAATAATAATAATAATAATAATAATAATAATAATAATAATAATAATAATAATAATAATAATAATAATAATAATAATAATAATAATAATAATAATAATATAATAATAATAATAATAATAATAATAATAATAATAATAATAATAATAATAATAATAATAATAATAATAATAATAATAATAATAATAATAATAATAATAATAATAATAATAATAATAATAATAATAATAATAATAATAATAATAATAATAATAATAATAATAATAATAATAATAATAATAATAATAATAATAATAATAATAATAATAATAATAATAATAATAATAATAATAATAATAATAATAATAATAATAATAATAATAATAATAATAATAATAATAATAATAATAATAATAATAATAATAATAATAATAATAATAATAATAATAATAATAATAATAATAATAATAATAATAATAATAATAATAATAATAATAATAATAATAATAATAATAATAATAATAATAATAATAATAATAATAATAATAATAATAATAATAATAATAATAATAATAATAATAATAATAATAATAATAATAATAATAATAATAATAATAATAATAATAATAATAATAATAATAATAATAATAATAATAATAATAATAATAATAATAATAATAATAATAATAATAATAATAATAATAATAATAATAATAATAATAATAATAATAATAATAATAATAATAATAATAATAATAATAATAATAATAATAATAATAATAATAATAATAATAATAATAATAATAATAATAATAATAATAATAATAATAATAATAATAATAATAATAATAATAATAATAATAATAATAATAATAATAATAATAATAATAATAATAATAATAATAATAATAATAATAATAATAATAATAATAATAATAATAATAATATAATAATAATAATAATAATAATAATAATAATAATAATAATAATAATAATAATAATAATAATAATAATAATAATAATAATAATAATAATAATATAATAATAATAATAATAATAATAATAATAATAATAATAATAATAATAATAATAATAATAATAATAATAATAATAATAATAAATAATAATAATAATAATAATAATAATAATAATAATAATATAATAATAATAATAATAATAATAATAATAATAATAATAATAATAATAATAATAATAATAATAATAATAATAATAATAATAATAATAATAATAATAATAATAATAATAATAATAATAATAATAATAATAATAATAATAATAATAATAATAATAATAATAATAATAATAATAATAATAATAATAATAATAATAATAATAATAATAATAATAATAATAATAATAATAATAATAATAATAATAATAATAATAATAATAATAATAATAATAATAATAATAATAATAATAATAATAATAATAATAATAATAATAATAATAATAATAATAATAATAATAATAATAATAATAATAATAATAATAATAATAATAATAATAATAATAATAATAATAATAATAATAATAATAATAATAATAATAATAATAATAATAATAATAATAATAATAATAATAATAATAATAATAATAATAATAATAATAATAATAATAATAATAATAATAATAATAATAATAATAATAATAATAATAATAATAATAATAATAATAATAATAATAATAATAATAATAATAATAATAATAATAATAATAATAATAATAATAATAATAATAATAATAATAATAATAATAATAATAATAATAATAATAATAATAATAATAATAATAATAATAATAATAATAATAATAATAATAATAATAATAATAATAATAATAATAATAATAATAATAATAATAATAATAATAATAATAATAATAATAATAATAATAATAATAATAATAATAATAATAATAATAATAATAATAATAATAATAATAATAATAATAATAATAATAATAATAATAATAATAATAATAATAATAATAATAATAATAATAATAATAATAATAATAATAATAATAATAATAATAATAATAATAATAATAATAATAATAATAATAATAATAATAATAATAATAATAATAATAATAATAATAATAATAATAATAATAATAATAATAATAATAATAATAATACTAATAATAATAATAATAATAATAATAATAATAATAATAATAATAATAATAATGATAATGATAATGATAATGATAATGATAATGATAATGATAATGATAATGATAATGATAATGATAATGATAATGATAATGATAATGATAATGATAATGATAATGATAATGATAATGATAATGATAATGATAATGATAATGATAATGATAATGATAATGATAATGATAATGATAATGATAATGATAATGATAATGATAATGATAATGATAATGATAATGATAATGATAATGATAATGATAATGATAATGATAATGATAATGATAATGATAATGATAATGATAATGATAATGATAATGATAATGATAATGATAATGATAATGATAATGATAATGATAATGATAATGATAATGATAATGATAATGATAATGATAATGATAATGATAATGATAATGATAATGATAATGATAATGATAATGATAATGATAATGATAATAATAATAATAATATTTATATATATCAAATATAATTTGATTGACAATTCAGTGATGCCACGCACTGCATTTGCCAATACTTTTCCCCACAATCTAAACGCATAGTACAAAATGAGCAATTTTGTTTTCTTATTTTTTTCTTAAAATTAGTAAAAACAATATCTGGATTACATATTTATTTCTTTAAGTATCTAAATTAATGTCATTGAATAACATTTTGTGAATGAACTCAATTTATTTAGGAAATATAAGAAATAAAATTTATGCAATTGTGGGAATATTTCATACGTTTGCAACTATGGCTACATCGCTTCTTAAGTTCAACAATGTACAACATAAGCCTTAACCAAAATAGACGTGCGGAGACGGTTGCAATTGAACGAACGTCTGCACTCGTTTCGTTTGTTTTGACATTTAACCCAAAATGTTACGCTAGCCAACGAACTGAAAAAGCTGTTATGACGAGTAGCAACGATTTGAAGTTCGGTTCTTACGGAACTCTTACGTCACATGAAAATGTTTCGTTCACTTTCGATCAATTACGTTGGTTCATTTTGGCTATTAACATTGGTTTACATACACTCGAACTTACTCGTTATGTTTCGTTTCGTCTATTTTGGTTTAGGCTATAGCCACTAAAAAGTCTACTCTGAGTTTCTTAAGCATCTGACAGGCTTTTCGTTGAAATTTAAAAGTAGGTTACGCTAGGCGATGCATGGTTTAGTTGGGCCTTTAGAATTAAAACTCAAAAAATCCAACACCGTCTTCGTGGCGGCCTACAATGTATCCAACACTGGCCAAAGAGACTAAATAATCTAAAGAGATCTCGTCCGGTGGAACGGAACAAAAGCTTTTCAGAAAATATGTTCGGTTAACTTATGGTCTAAATTTTCGCCGTGAATAAATTCCCCTGAACAATTGAAAATGAAAAATATGTCGAAATACGAGCGAAACTCAAATGAGAGAACTGAAAACTCACTTATTCGCTTTTGTTTTCGTTCGTATTGTGTTTTCTATTATATTTCGCATGCTGCGTAGAAATTTCATTTTATATGCAATTCATATTGAAAATTTGTAATTCATTTTATTTAATTATTCATGTTAAAAATTTTTATTTAATTAATCGAGATTGAATAAATCACAAAAATGAAAAACATATGAAATAAATTATGAAAAATAAAAAAAAGGAATATCTGAACTGGGATTTGAACATACATAGATCTTTTTTGTTTTTTGTTCAAATTGGCTGAAATTTCTTCATATTAAAAGCAAAAAAAAAAAAGATTAGATTTGAGATTTACATACATATGTATGTAGGTTCATTTATTTTTGTTCGCTTTCTTTAGTTTATTTTTTTGTGGCTAAGTATCACAACTAAATATTACATTGAATAAAATTATAAAAAATGTAAAAATAACTAAAAACATAAGTTTCACAATCATTTTACTTTACTACGATTTTCTATTGTAGCATAAACGAAGCAAAGACCTTCACACACACATATATACATATGTATGTACATATGTGCTTGCCTAGTTTTTGTCTGTTGATCTTTTTGTGCATAATAGAAAATCATCTCTTATTTTGTGATGTTAACAATGAAAAGCGAAAAGATTCACTGCATTGTCATTTTCTGAATTATACAATAATATACATAAATATTTGTAAATAGTTATTGGTACATGATAGTATTTAATTGTAAATAGATATTGATAAGAAGAATATTCTACTTTTAATGCTGATTGATAAAAATTTAAGTCCTCTATTTGAAAATCGTGACGGCTGATCAATAGCGAAAATGCTACGTTGCATTTGCATTTGCTACGTCAGTATCGGAATTTGGCAACAATGTATTAATTGTATTCAAATTTGAAAGGAGCTAGAATAAACACCAATTTTCTTTTGAAAGTCATTTATGCACATATATACATATGTATGTATTTCCTTTTATTTTTGCTTGCATTTTTAGTTAATTTTTTCTGAAATTTACTTGGACTTGGACTAATTCGTTTAGTGTATTTTTGGCATTGGCCACCCTAAACACTTTTTTGCGATCCCATACATACCTACACTTACAGACGACATAACCCTAAGACACTTTAAAACAGATAACACAGTTTTTGCCTTTAAATCAACAAAAACGATCTCAGCGTTATTTTCAAAGACAAAAGACAAAACAGAAAAATATCAACAACACAACGTAGTGTACAAAATAGAATGCAAAGGCAAAGAAGGAGAAACATGTAACAGAGTTTATATAGGAACAACAAAACGAACAATAGGTACACGAATAGGAGAACACAAAGCCGATGTAAGCCACAACAGACATACGACAGCACTAGCAAAACATATGGATGAAAACAAACACTCAGCTGACTTTGACAATATTACAATACTGGACAGAGAAAAAAGAGAAAAGACCAGATATACGCTAGAGAGCCTAAGAATTAGGCAGCATTACAAAACAGCGATGAACATTAAAGAAGACTTGGACAACATTAGTCTTAGCTACAGTGTGGTGCTATAAAGTGTTTTAAGATCTAATTTTTCAAAAAATTTTTTTTATTTTTTATTGTTTTTTATTTTTATTTTTCTAATGATTTTTTTTGTTTGTAATATGTTTTAACATTGTAAGTTTTTAATTGTCATATATAAAATGTGTAAATGTAATAGTTTTTTAAATTTATCAACAGCAATAAAGAATTTTGGACTACCCCTGAAGAAGCTTAAAACCCATAAGCGAAACGTAGGATGAATAAATGAATTAAACTTTGTTTTATTCAGCAAACAGAAGTGACCGAATAGCCCAGTTTTCACAAAGAAAACACAATTTTACAATTTTTTTTTTTTATTTTTCCTATTTTATTTCATATGTTTTTCATTTTTGTGATTTATTCAATCTCGATTAATTTAATAAAAATTTTTAACATGAATAATTAAATAAAATGAATTACAAATTTTCAATATGAATTGCATATAAAATGAAATTTCTATGCAGCATGCGAAATATAATAGAAAACACAATACGAACGAAAACAAAAGCGAATAAGTGAGTTTTCAGTTCTCTCATTTGAGTTTCGCTCGTATTTCGACATATTTTTCATTTTCACGGCGAAAATTTAGACCATAAGTTAACCGAACTTATTTTCTGAAAAGCTTTTGTTCCGTTCCACCGGACGAGGTCTCTTTAGATTATTTAGTCTCTTTGCACTGGCTTGTGTGGACACAGTAATGCTACTAAAAAGTTAGGATAAGTAAGTGGCCTTCGGTCGAGGCTCAGGATTTAAAACTCCCAAAAATCAGACACCGGCTATAACTTTTAAAACTAGTGCCCATATATATTTTATTGTATTCAAAAAAAATTTTTTTTTTTCCGGTAAAAAAAGTTATTATTATAAAAATATAGTACAAATAGTACATCGTTTTAAAGCTTATGAATTATACTTTCTAAATATATAAGTATTACTTTAGGTTAACGATACATTTATTGAAAAAAATTTTTTAAAAAAAATAAGTCAACATTTCGCATAAAACCTCATATCTCGTAAACTATCCAACGGATTTAAATTTTTTGCCATTATCTTATACCTCAATAAATTATCTTTCATATGAAATCTATATTTTTGAGATCCATCCAGGGGTTCCCAACTTATAGCATTTTTTATAAAAGCTCCGAACGATTATTTTTTTTGCAGATTTATTGTTTAATTATAAAGTAAACTTAAGCCGCAAAATGTATCAAAAGGGAGTACCAAAGTACCAATTCGCAAAAATGAAATAAAAACGTACCTGTTTTGTATGATACAAATGTACCAAAGTGGCAACCGTGATTGGAATATAAATATGTAAAAGGTGAGAGATATTAAAGTTAAAATTCTGAAATTTATGGAAGATGACTGATATAGCAATTAAACTTCTTGTGATAGGAGAAAGTGGTGTTGGTAAATCCAGGTATGTAACGTTTTTGTAAGTAAGCAAAAGTTACTAATATTATATATTGGTAGTCTAGTGCGTCGTTTTGCGGAAAACAAGTTTACTGAAAATCATGATGTCACTATTGGAATGGATTTCAATACAAAAGAAATTTATGTTAATGGAGTGAAATATAAGCTTGCTCTATGGGACACTGCTGGCACCGAGAAATTTCGCAGCTTAACCCCTAGTTTTTATAGGAAAGCGCACGGAGCAATATTAGTTTACGACGTTACATGCAGGGAATCCCTTCTTAAGCTAGAGTCATGGTACACAGAACTTCATAACTACAGCGATAATCCAAACGTAGCTACAGTAGTTATTGGCAATAAAATAGATATGGACAGAGCTGTAAGTCGTGAAGAAGGATTTAAGTTTGCAAGAAAGCATAGAGCTTTATTCATCGAAACGTCCGCCAAAAACGATCAATTTGTATCTGATGCGTTTATGGGTCTAGTTGAAAAGGTTAGATTTATACAATATGGTATAATATCGCTCGTTTGTTGGAAGACCGTCATAACTCAAAAAACCTAAATTTGTAGAGAAACGCATTTATAATTTTCAATAAATTATTTTTTACACGTAAATAAAAGTATGTCGACACATACTTTTCCCCACAAGGCTAGTTCATAAGATACCGTTATATCGAAATATATTTTTTGTTGAGATAACTCTTTCAGCAAACGAGCGGTATGTATTTTTTGGCTTATTCTATGGATTAAAATGCAATCAAAATGTGCTTGTCTTAAACTGGATATATCTTTTCTAAAAATCGCTACAATAAGCTACAATATTGGTTTCCAAATTTTTGAAATATATGGGGCATTTCAGGCGAAGCGGACAATGCTAAAAAAAATGAGATATAGGAATTTGTCCATATTCGGCTTAATTGTACTTCTGGAAGGTGTAAACACTTAATTTTTTTTATATAAGGCTTAGTTTTCAAGTTGTGGACTTCCAAAAATTGACGAAATATGAAAAATGGATTTTTCGGCAGCCGTTTTTCGAACTTAACAAAATTTCAATAAAATATGAAACATTGTGTTTTCAATAAGAAATTTACTGATTTTTTTTCTTATGGGAAGTGAACATTTTATCTCAGAATTGAAATAATTTCGACATATTTTATTTTTATTATTTTAACTTTAAAATAAAGCGTAAAATATACCAGTAATATGCTTAAAATTTTTTAACGTGATCTACATTAGTTTACGAGATATATGAATTGAAGTGTACGTCCCGCACTTTGTATGGGACGTGACACTTTCTTAAGTACTTTAATTTATATATCTCCTTAACTAATAACGATCACGTTAAATTTTTTTTTGTGAAACATTTATATTCTTAAGGTTTTTTTTTTAAAAATAAAATATTTAAAAAATATGTCGAAGTTACTGAAAATTTGATTTAAAATTTTTACTTCCAGTTTTCTATACTTAAAAAAATTTGAAATTCGAATTTAACTAAAAAATTAAAAAGAGCATTCTTTTTACTAGTTGAATCAATATTTTTTATATTTTATCATAAATTCCTTGATTCCAATAATAGCGTTCAAAAATGACGGTCCTTAAACTTCGACAATTCTTCAGAACCCCATAACTCGGCAATAAAAAAAAAAAAATATGTGTAAAGATTTATGTCTACTAGATGTATAACTTACCGGAATATAAACAAATTTCACGACCTCACTTTATTTTCATTGCCCGCTTCGCGTGAAATGCCCGATATATCATAGTTTTCCAGATATTACTTTTTTAAAATTTCCACCGATTTTTCGAAAAACCGTTAGTTTTATTAACATATTAAGAAAGCTCAATTAATTACCTTTAAAAAGAAGTAGTATTTGTACTAAGGTTTTTGTATTATCCCTTTTTGTGCCGGAAAGCAAAAAAAATAGCTCAATACAAACTATATTTCGTTACCTTAATATAGAAAGGCCCTAACTAACATTTTTTGCAAAATCGAGATTTTTATAGATTTCGGTAGGTAGCCCACTAATACACCATTGGCAAAAAAACGTGTGTGCTACGATTGAAAATAAATCAATTACAAGCAAATAAAAAAAAAGCCATTACTCACTTTAACTCACAAAAACTTTAATTTTTATTAAGTTTTTTCGTTCTCCTGTAAAATAATAAAAATGTAAGATAGGGCCTTTCTATATTAAAGTAACGATATGTACATATGAAAATTTTGAATTTATGGATAATAACCACAACTACTATTACAACAACAACATTGATTCAGCATGTGGTGCTATTTTACATAAAAAAGGCAGAATATGTATAAAAAGATTGTTGTACGGTGTTGTACATGCTACAGTGACCTGCAGGCGAAGGCCGTCGTGAATTCGGTGTTGTTGGCTAACGAAGCCGGTGTTTCCTATTACAAGAACTATGCGGTTGAAATATATTTTAATATTTATTATCTTAACGGATTTGGTGATGATATTAGGTTTGGTTCTACCAGAAAAAAATAGGTAAATATTTATGAAGTCTTACCACAAAAAGTGTTCCTGCCAGAAAAAATGCGGTGTCTGAGAGAGAAAAAATGAGAGTAAGAAACAGCTGATCACTTCCCCTTCCAAAAATAAGTTTAAATTTTCACCCAGATAAATTTCTTGTGGCTAAAACTTGAAGACTGTCAAAATCGTAGGCAACGAGACTGGAGCCTCACTTTTCACAAGCGAGGGAAATGAAATTTCCTGTCTGAATTATACCTGTCCAATACAGTAATCCCTCGCACTGAGCGGTAGTTACGTTCTGAAAAAACAGCGCGCAGGCCGAAACCGTGCACTGTGAACCCACTTTTGTATTAAATTTGGGAAATACGTTCCAAACCCTAAATTTCTTATAAAAATTTTAGTTTTAAGTAGGTCCATAGTTCAAATGAAGTCTTTATAAGAGTTATAATACATATAAATAAACGTAAAACTTAAACAAAAATAAATAAAAATTTTAAATTCATTTATATATGTACATACATTAGGGTGGTTCAAATTACAAACATGTTCCGATTTTTGGTGCTCAGGCCTGAAAATATATCTTGATACCATGAAGCTCTTATGTCAAAATTTCACCTTAATCAGACCATGGGAAGGCGTGTCAGTGGGTCGATTTGTGCGATTTTTGTGCATTTTCGAGACGATTTAAAGCATAATTGCTTTTATTTAAAAAAACATCAACATCGGGGTATGTTTGTGGTTATCAATTTTTATAGACTCAGTATGATGTGAAATATGTGCAAAAATTATAAATCAGAAAATTGGCACAAATTTGAGTATTGATTCATTGATAAGAATGTGAAAAATGCTAAGAAATCTGACATACAGCTACGTGCAACTAATTAGGGACAGTAGTTTTTGATTTATATAAAGACATACTAAGACGTACTAAGACAACACTTTTCCGTTCCTTTGCATTCCAATGACGACACTTTTTGGCAAACTCAATCCTTTTCTTATCGTTGCGTTCAAATAATAGGGGCTTCTTCCGAGAAATCCGTCCAAAAAGTCCAACTTCACGGAAACATCTATTAATTGTGTCTACGGATAGGGCTGCTTCATTTTCGCCATTGATGGCCATCCCATCATCGTTTGCGGATTTATGCGGATTTTTTTTTAGACTCCCAGACAATATTTTGATGCGCGTGGGGGATCTCTTTGTCCAGGCTTTTTGGACGGCACTCCAAAGCTGGTTTATATTTGTTGGCTTAGCATTGTTTACATATTTTTTAATGTCGAACCACAAGTTTTCGATTGGATTTATGTCTGGTGACTGAACAGTCTACAGTATGACCTCAACACCTTTCGCCCGAAACCACTCGTTTGCCCGTTTACTGGTGTGTTTCGGGTCATTGTCTTGGTGAAAGACCCAACGAAGTGGCATTTCATCTTCGGCAAAAAGGAGCATAACGTCTTGTAAAACGTTGACACACACAACTTGGCTTATAATGCCTTTTACCCAGCCAGAATATATTAAATCATATAAAATATTGTTTTTCGAAGTGCACAGTTTCAACCTAAAGAATTGAAGGTGTCGCTAAATAAAAGTTGCTCCATTTTTTTGTTTTTACAATTCCATCGAACAAGCTACGCTTATCTCCTGTACTTTTTCTGCGTTTTGCTTCATATCAAACTTAAAAATTTTTAATAATATGCAATTTAATGTACACTTCAGAATTTAAATAATATGTTTTTACGTTTTTCAAATAGCACTTTAATAATTGCACTCTTTATACTCACATAAAATAAATTGAATAATCAAATGGGAACACAAAATTTAAACTTAATTACTTTTCGGCAAAAATTCCTTCAACTTTACTTATTTTTTTATGCTTTGGTTATAAACACTTAAATTTTGTTTCTGCTATAAGTAGTGATCAGTAGAAATAATATTAAAAAACTGTTTAACTCAAAATGTAAAATAATTTTGGCTAAAATTTACTTTATGCCTCGCATTGTTTTAAAATGCACTTTATGCATTTAAAATAAATCAAAGTTCACGATAATTTATGAAGCTATAAAAATCAGGTAGAAAACTTTAAAACCGGTCATTTACTTTTTGAATTATTTCAATAATATTCTCGAAAATGCTTCACTCGCCTTGCATTCAGAAAGTGTTAACCAAATGGTTATGCTACTATAGCCTTCTTAGCTATTTAGCATTGAAGCTTTATACCAAGTAAAAAGCTTATTCAATAAATAATGGAATAGAAAAATTATCATGCACATTAATTTGTTATTTATTTTATAATTTTTTCTTAGCTTTATCGCACTTTCTCAACATACCCGCTCACACCATGTAAACATAGACATATAGATATTAAAATAATTATATGTATAAATTTACGTGGTCCAAGGCATAAATGTTAGAAAAAATTTACCCAGCATGCTGTGGGGCTCGAACAACACAAACATAAAAAAATACACACCACCATTAAGCTACAAATTTAGCTACAGTTAGCTTTCAGTCTAAGCTTGAGTTGACCTTTTGACAAGCTAATGTTATAAACTTCGCAATTATTAATAAGAGTTGTCATGCGATTAAAAGGAGCTGTAGCCATATAATTTGTTCTACTAACCGGTTGGTAAAATAACTGATGAGTTACGAGTACTCCTCCGATTACTATTAAAATGTATATGGTTAAGAAGTTCTGGTGCAGCAAGAGACCCAGTTACAAGTTGATGCAGATAAAGTATATCCGCAATATTTCTACGCGAGCTCAAAGACTGCATATGTAATAACTTTAAGCGATTCTCATAAGGAGGAAGGTTTAAAGGGTCAATCCAATTTAAGCCATTGAGAGCAAAACGAATAAAAATTTTTTGAAATCCTTCAATTATATTTATATGAATATTATAAAATGGTGACCATACTTGGCTAGCGTACTCTAAGTCAGGGCGCACTATTGTATTATATAAAGTCACCGTTACTAAAGGGCTATTAAATTCTTTTGCCCACCTCTTAATAAAGCCAAGCAGAGATGAGGATTTTTTACA
The DNA here is from genome assembly GCA_949775025.1 of Tricholauxania praeusta. Classification (NCBI taxonomy): domain Eukaryota; kingdom Metazoa; phylum Arthropoda; class Insecta; order Diptera; family Lauxaniidae; genus Tricholauxania; species Tricholauxania praeusta. The sequence continues at coordinate 107,572,505 of OX459028.1, forward strand.
AATTTGATTAATATGCTCATTAAAAGTCAACTTAGTATCAAAATGTATACCTAAAAGAAAATCTACTCCTCTTACAAGAGTTGAGGAAGACGCTCCCACCACTAAAACCGTGGATGAGACTTGTCCAAATCAATCTCCAGCATTGTAAGGCAGCTTCTGCCTCTCTTTTAGCGTTTCTTACTGAGGAACGCCTTGATGTCGCTTTGATTCAGGAACCATGGTTTTCTGAAAATAGAATTCGTGGTCTTAAGCATAGCGAATTCAAAATTTTTCAAAATGCACCTACTAGCCAGGGAAGAGCTAGAACTTGCATCTTGGCCCGTAAGGACATAAATATTTCTCTCTTATCTCACTTATGCACTGACGACCTAGTTGTAATTCGCGCTGATGATGGCCGAAGTAGGCCTTTTCTTTTGGCGTTTGCTTATCTTACACATGGATCTCCAACACCCACTGCTGAAGTTGTAGCAGCTTACAACTGGGCTGTCTCGCGTGGATTGGACTTAGCGATAGCTGCTGATGCCAATTCACATCATACACAATGGGGCAGTACAGGCATAAATGCCCGTGGTGAGTCTCTTTTTGATTTCATTATAAATTCTTCTCTTTTAACTTGCAATAAAGGAAACGAACCAACTTTTGTGACTCGAGCTAGATCTGAAGTTTTGGACATAACTTTAGTTACAGAGTCTAACAAATTCAAAATTGATAATTGGCTCGTTTCTGATAATGCCACTTTATCAGATCATAGGTACATTACTTTTTCTATTTGTCGATTTAAAATCGAAGTAGCCAAATTTCGAAATCCTTTGAAAACAAAGTGGTCGAAATTTGCATATCTTCTTTCTAAGGACCTAGCTCCTCCGAAAATGGAGAAGCTGGAAAGCTCAGAACAAATTAACTGGGTCGTGGGCGACCTTACAACAAAACTACGTTCAGCTTTTGAAAAGTCTTGCCCACTGCGTAGAACCTCAAAAAAAAAGTTGTCACCCTGGTGGAATGAAAATGTCCATATAAGTCGTACCACCGCAAGAATGCTATTTAACGTTGCCCGCAAAAGCGGCTTTGCTGAAGACGGGGCAGTTTACAGATTACATTTAAGACTTTTTAAGAAAACTGTCAGAATCGCGAAACGTACATCCTGGCGTGATCTTTGTAATTCTATAGAGTGTATCAACCAGTCGGGAAGACTCAGGAAAATTCTTACTAAGGAATCTTTCCCGTTAACCTGCTTGAAATGTTCAAATGGGCTATGGACTGAGTCCCCGAAAGACACACTAAATTTACTTTTCAATACTCATTTTCCAGAAAACTCATTAAACGAAAATGAGATCGAAGACTGGAATTTAGCATCAAGTATTGTATCTGACGAAAAAGTTAGATTAGCTATGAGTTCTTTTGCACCCTACAAATCTCCAGGGCTCAATGGCGTCATTCCTAAAATGATTCAAGAAGCCCCTGGCAACGTTCTGAGTTGGTTGAAGGTTACTTATAGGAGTTGTCTCGTTTTACGCTTCCTGCCCTTAGAATGGAAAAAAGTGAAAGTTTCTTTTATTCCGAAAGCAGGTAAATCTAGCCATGTAACAGCAAAGGATTTTAGACCTATCAGTTTATCTTCATTTCTGATAAAAAATTTTGAAAGATTATTGGATTACCATTTGCGTGACAAAGCAGTGGCTTATGGTATATCTAATGATCAGCATGTATATATTAAGGGGAAATCAACGGAAACAGCTCTACATGATGCTGTGACTGTTGCTGAAAAATCTCCATAAAGAATTTACACTTGCTACCTTTATTGATATAGAAGGAGCTTTCAACAATATTCTTCCTAGCGCCATGATTACGGCACTAAGCCGCATTGGCACTGAAGGGTGTGTTCAATTAACAGTTAAAAACATGCTCCTGAACAGGACAATTTGGTCTGAACTAGGAGGAAGTTCACTCATTAGATCTGTATCAATGGGAACACCACAGGGTGGTGTCTTATCCCCATTACTTTGGATTGTTGTTGTAGACGATTTGCTTCGAATCATTAGTCGACAAGGTGTTAAAGTGGTAGCGTACGCTCATGATCTTCTTTTGCTTGTGTCTGGTAAAGACTTGACTACTTGATAGGAAATTGTCTTGGAAGCTAAATATAGAAGAAAGGGCACGAAAAGAATGTGTTGCATTTTAAACATGTAAGAGGATGTTAAACAAATCTTGGGGCCCTAAGCCAAAAATAGTTATGTGGATGTATAAAGCCATCATCAGACCAATTCTGACATATGGAATTCTTGTATGGTGGATGGCTTTAGACAAGCACACTTATTTGACAATCTTATCAAAAATTCAAAGAATGGCAGGCATTGCAGTAAGTGGAGCAGTAAATACTACTCCGTCTGTTGCTCTCGACACTTTACTCCACTTAGAGCCTCTTGACATTTTCAGTAAAGGGATTGCAGCAAAAAGTGCTGTTAATCTGAGGGAATGTGGTTTTTGGAAATCGAAACCCTATGGCCATGGGAGTATTCTTGCTCAATTTCCTGGCTGTGACATTCAATGTGGGACTGATTATATCACCCTCACTCTTATGTTCTCAGCCAACTTTCAAGTGAAAATATCTGAAAGAAAGGGCTGGGCTCCTATTTCGAATTCCAAAGAAATATACACTGACGGTTCAAGAATGGATTCTGGTACTGGGGCTGGAATTTTTTCCTGTGACTTAAGCACTAGTGAATCTTTTTCTTTACCCTGTTACTGTAGCGTATTTCAAGCGGAAGTTGTAGCTGTCTGGAAGGCATGCCAAATTATTAAATCAAAAATGTTTGAACGTAGTGACAGTTTTGTTATATACGTCGATAGCCAAGCAGCCATTAAGGCCCTCGGCTCTAATATAATCAAATCTCGTTTGGTCCTAGATTGCAGGAAATCACTATGTGAAATGGGCGGGAAATGCAACTTAACCGTATGTTGGGTTCCTGGCCATAGCGACATCATTGGCAACGAAACTGCAGATGAACTTGCTAGAAAAGGCTCTAAATCTGACACAATTTCTGAACCATATATTATGAAACCACTAGCCTTAATTATAGCCAAAATTGGCTCAAAATGTATAAAGTGGGCTAATATGAGATGGTCTAACATGACAACATGTTGTACGTCGAGGGCAATCTGGCCTTATTATGATACTAATAGAACGCGAAAAGTGCTCTCATTAGACAAACAAACCCTGAGAATCTTTGTCGGTGTCATTACAGGACACTATTTTATAGGCAAACATGCCGCAAGACTAGGGCTTTCTGATGTAGGGGATCTTTGTAGAAGCTGTAAAGATCCGGACGTCGAAGAGTCAGTCCAGCGCAGCAAATCGGCGGCTTAAGATATTCGAATGCCACTTCTTCGACTCTCTTGAAGACATCGCTCAAAAGTGTCCAAAATCCATTTTGAGGTTTATAAAAATTTCGAAATGGTTTGAATAGGTTGATAACGAAGTTATAAACAGGGTATACAATGGGCCCAATTGCGGCCTAAGTTATGATGACAATTGTCATCTCCCGTGCTAACCTAACCTAACCTAAGATATCTGGAGACTGGTTCGTCCGAAAAAAGAAAACTAAATTTTAAATTTGATCGATCGATTTTTTTTTGGATGCATATTTTTTGATTTATAGCCTAAAATGACCTCAAGTTTGTGCACAAAAAATGAAAACTTTCTTTGTACGCCCGCCATTTTGTCAAAAATTAATATTTTTCAAAAATCAACGATCAAATGCCCCTTAACTATTTGCTTAACCGAAAAAAATTTGTTTTCTGAAAACAGATCGGTAAAAATTTCATATTTAATAATTTCAAAATTATCATATTTTGGAACTCAATACAAGAGTTCCCGGTTATAACAATTTTTAGATAAGCTGTATCCATAACTTCCTATGGCTATATCTCCGGAACCACATTCGAGCGACACTAGTTTTACATAAATTTTTATTTAACTAAAAAAATTGCGAATGTGAGCTAAAGAAAATCTGTTGCAAGTGCTTCGGATATGGTTTCGGAGTTAAAGTCATCGGAAGTTGCGGATACAGATTTTCTAAAAACTTGTGTAAGCTATGAACCCCTGAATTGAAATTCAAAGAATGGATGTTACAAAAGATAATTTAACTATTGGTAACGATAGCTTCGTTTTATTCGCCATCCACTCCTAGCTATCTACATATAGCTAGCAATGATAATTGTAAGGGAAGGCAGAAACAAAATCGCAAAATTAATGAGTAAAATTATAATTGCTACATATACATAGCAAGTTGCTTAAGTGCTAGTTCTTCCCAGCAGATTTGTATTTTGTCTATTGTGCATTTTGAATTAAAAAGAAGAAATATTTCACGAAAAAACAATTGTTTAAAACGGCAGGCGGCGAGAAGAAGTATGTCATATGAAATAAATGAAAGTAGAAAGAACAACAACGAGTACTCGTAAAAACAGCGACAAATACAACATCAAAAATGCAATTGACCTAAAACAAAAACTAACAGCCTACACTCTAACAGATGATGAAATAGTTGTATCTTTTGACGTCATATCTCTTTTCACCAACAACAAAATATAAAAAACTTGACAAAGATACCACGACGACAATTTCTAGAATTTTGTCTTAAGGATAACAACTATTTCAAATATGACGATACAGTGTACCATCAAATATACAGATGTGCGAAAAAATAGCAGTGTCATATGAAATAATCTTTGCCTTTATGAAAAATAAAAATTATTCATAGGAAAAATTAAATTCCAAATTTATTTGCTTCATTTATGTTTCACCAATGTTAAACAAGCATTTTTTTGAACATTAAAATTTATTCGGACTTCAAACAGGGAAAAATTAGGGAACGTTCCAAAATTCAGGTGTGAAAAATAATAGCAGTGCTTGGCAATACTTAACAAAAACAAAACTAAAAAAAGTATAATTCAATATCTAAACCTTATTTATATTAAATTTATTAACAATTAGTGGAATGACCTTTATTAGAACGAACGGATGCACATCTTCGCTGTATAGAATCCACCAAACGCTGGCATTTCTCTACAGGAATGGCTTTCCATGCTGCCCTTACAGTATGCCACAATTCTTTGACATTCTTAGGACATACCTTGCCCACGGCTTCTTTGACATTGGCCCAAAGGTTTTCGATGGGGTTGAGGTCTGGGGACTGGGCTGACCTCTGCAATACCTCAATCCTATTTGTGGAAAACCAATTTTTCGCCAATTTGCTCATGCGCTTTGGGTCGTTGTCTTGCTGGTAAACCCATTTTAACGTCATTTTCCATTCAGCTTAGGGTAGTATGGTTGAGCTCATTATTTCCACGTATAATTTTGCATCCATGTTTCCTTTTATCCAATAAATTGGACCTGTGTCAGAGTGTATGAAAAGCAGACCCGAAAGTTAATTTTTGCAACACCATGCTTTACGGTCCTTGGCACGTATTTCTGCCAAACAATACGGACAATGGTGAGAGCAGAAGACGTGAAACTTGCTTATAGATCAAACCTGACTCTCAGCAGCATATTTACACAGACAAAGACTAAAATTGAAAACAAAGACAAAAACAACGTAATATACGAAGTAACTTGTAGCGGAGACAAAAATGGGAAGTGCGGGAAAATATACATTGGGACTACAAAACGCGCGCTTGAAGTGAGAATGGGAGTACATAAGCGCGACATTAAAAATAAGAAACAATCAACAGCAATAGCACAACATATATTAGAGACAAATCACACAGCTGATTTTGAAAAAGTTAGAATATTGGACATAGAAAGATATCTAAACAAAAGACTGACACTAGAAAGCTTACGAATTCAGGAAAAGGGGGAAATGACAATGAACTACAAAGAGGACACGGACAACATCAGTAATAAGTACACAGTCGCCATACAACCGTGATAACGTGTTTTTATGTTTTAAATGTTTTTGAATGTTACATGTTCAGTGTTTTTAATCTTAATTAAGCTTAATGTATTAAAATAATTATTAATTGTAAGTTTTCAATGTTTAAAAATTTTCTTATGTTTTTCTTTATGTAATTTTTCAAATAAGTGTTTCAAAAATTTTGTATTTATTTTGTGTTTTAGCAATAAACTCCTTTGATGAAGTCAACAAAAAATTGACGAAACGTTGGGACAAAACTGACTAAATGATTTTTTAGTGCAATTATAATCCACTGGTCATAAACCTCTACAAACCACATAACGGTAGAATCTAGCCATAATACCGAAATTCCTTACATATGTGCTCACATTGAAAGTCTGGTAGCGAAATGATCGATTAAAGTAAAGGTGAATTTACCGTTAGGTTTGAACAACGATAATTTGTTTTGGTTTTCCATGTCTAGTTAACTTCTTGCTCTCATGAACGCGAAATTGCAAATTTTTTTAAAAAAATGTAAGTCTACGGCTTACGGTATTATTAAAAGATATAAAGAGGACAAACAATTTTTAAATAAACAACGTGCAAAAATGGACTTTCCACAAAATTCATAAATATCCATTCATATCAACTCCAAAATTTACTGTAATGGTAAAAACTAATTTTCAAAATGAGGTCCATGCTGTAGTGTAGCATAGTTCGAATAGTTTCCTGGAAAAATAATATAAATGGCCGACTGGCACAGGATAAGCCATGGCGTCAACAAGAAAAGTTCACTTGAATTTCGTAAGAGAGGACATTCCAAAAGATTCTCATTTTGGAGCATGGTAAACACATTTTTTTATAGAATCTTACATTTTATTGAGTTAAATTTTTGGAAACTGTGAACAAAAATAATGTGATTTAAGGTGGGGAAAGGGTTTCTTAAACACCTTAAACATAAAAGTTAGGGCGCCCTTCAGCTGCGGCTCAGGACTTACATCCTATAGTATGTTCAACTCCGGTTTCGCTGGCCACAGTGCTTTTGCATTAAAATTTCATGTTAATAAAATTTACCAGTGTTTAAAAAACTGCCAGCAAAATAGCAACAGCACTGAAAAATATGCTGCCGCTGCGCTGCCAAAGATATTTTGTTTACAGAAAATATTTTTCGCTTTGCTTTACTGCGCACTTCCCAACAGCTAAGCTACAGTACAGCTGAAATTTGTTTTTCGTTCAACTGTACTGTTGCTTAGCTTTGCGAATTGAAACAGTTCAGTCGCAGCAGAGCTAAAATTTTTGTTAGTTTGAACAGGCTGCACAGCAGCACAGTACAAAACTGATTCGTGTTACTGCTTTTGTTGCTGCTCGTAGGCTGTCGTAAGCTGCCGAAGAGCTTTTTAACTTGCATGCTGAGTGAAATCGAAGAATATACGTAACATAAATGTTTAGTAAGTGATTGAAATTGATAGTGTTTACATATTATTTTGTTGCTTATTTTGATCATGTCTCCGCGAAATAATATTTCAAACATCATTTGGGAATATTTCGAGAATAAAAAAGAAATTGGAAAGGCGGTGTGTAATTTATGCAAATTCGCATTAAAAAATACAAGAATGTATAATTTAAAAAGTCATTTGTTAAAATTACATAAAATAGACTTACATAGCGTGGAAAAAGTGACAAATTCATCTAACTCAGATATAACGACCTCTAATTCAACAAGAAAACAAAACATTAAAGTTCAAATAAATAAAAAGATATTATTTAGATCTTATATTGGACTAGTTACCGAAGACAATGTGCCATTTCATGTTCTTAATTCTCCCAATTTGAGAAACATAATTGATCCAAGGGAAAGGAAGCATTCCGAACCCGAACTTTACGCCTTAAGCAACGTTTGTTTCGGCATTCCTCCAACTCAGGTATTCAATGATTGTTTCTAGTTCATGTCATTGTTCATTCTTATAAGTATGTATGTATATTTCTAACAGATTACCATAGAACGAGCTTTTTCTTCATTAAAGCTCATTTTAACAGACAACCGCAACCGAATGAAACATGAGACGTTAGAAGACATATTATTAGTGAAGCTAAACTCAACATTTTTAAACGAAGCCATCAACAATTTGCCGCTATTCGAAGATGTGATTTCAGAGGATATTCAAGATTAACACCCACATAAACATTTAATTTCAACTTATATGCTAATTTCCTTAATATTTTCAATTTATCTATCTATTATAGATCTTCTCAATAAATACCTATAATATTCATTATGTGTTGCTTGTCCTTTTTTTTCGCTTTTGAACAGGCTTTCAGCAATAACAACAGCAACCGCAACAGTCGAACTTCGGTATTTTTGTTGTGACTGTCGCTTTGCTTTCGTGCTGCGGAAATTTTCGCTGCACAGCAACGGTTGAATTGTGGCTTTTTTCATACTGCTGTTGCTTTGCTGTCGTGCTGCTACAATTTTTGCAGTAGAGCGACAGTACAGCTTCGGATTTTTTTGTTATTGCTATGGCTTCGCTTTTGTGTTTGTATATTTTCGCAGTCACAGCATAGCCAAGCAAAGAAAATGAAAAAATGAAAGCCTTTCAAACGCTGAAATTTACCTTGACAAGGGAGTGAAATTTAAATTAAAATTTACGTGAATTTACTATTTGAAGTATCAGAAAATACACCGGTGTTATAAAAATTTTTGGATTCGATATGGGCTGGAGCCCCACTGCTTAATATTTATCGAAAATTCCATTAAGAACAATATGTAAAAAAAACAACAAATTATGCTCTAGATATTTGTTCCATAATAATTGTTGATGTTTGAAAATGTAGAGCTTTTTGACGTAGTTCTGGGCAAACAATTTAACTTAAATTATTCAAAATTTGTACGACGGCCTTCTTTTATTGCCGATCAACAAATTGTGAGAAATTTTCCAAAAGTGGTGAATCTAGTACTGGCATAGGTTCGGAAGTTTGCTGCGTTCGGGAGTTTTCAGCTGCGGTTACCGGAAATTTGGCTTTTATAGAAAATATCATGAGTATGAATATGTGTTTTCAGGTCTCAAATGACAATTTGCTGCAGAGTGCCAAAAATCTGACCATACAGACAAATTTACGATTTTATCAATATAAAAACCCAAAACACAGAGCGGACATAGTTCAATCATGGTAAATATATAAGTGCCCGCATTTCTTGGCACCGCCAGCATAGTCCGTAGAAAAAAATGTCCGGAAATACAACATTTCAAGCAAAAAAGGCCGAAAAGAGGCATTTTAAATTGAATGGCGTAATATCCCGCCAGATACCACTTTAAAACTTGCTGCTTCGATACCAAACCAATTTTAAGCCATTGTTGACCGAATAGCCTACCAAACTGAACACAAAAAATTTCAAAATCATTGCTTATTTTTCTTTTGACAAAGTTTTTACAGCTGTGACTTGAAATTTAGTAGTATGTTTTGATTTTCCATGTTTAAAATTGCTGTTAATATTTTTTAACAATAAAAAATATTATTTTTTAGACTTAAATTTTTTTTCTTTCAAATGACATCAAAATATTTTTCAATTCCATTTTGTATCAGAATTGTAGAGCGCTGAAGTTAAAAGTATGCACTGCAGACAATAAGCTGTGAGCCACTGTATTTGAAGACTCCGTTGTTGTTATGCAGTTATGTTATTGTTTTGCTTGAATATTTTAGTGTGACTGTACTCGTACCTTTGCAAAATTTATGTGAGGCAAATTTCTCACTAGAATATTTTGTCCTCACAAACCGACTAGAGCTTTCCTTAACTATTGAAAAACTGTTGTTTACTGGATATTGCGCGAGGGCGGACATATCTGTTATTTCCAATGAGATTTTCAATTTGCTTAAACAATCTTTTATTTTATTTAAGTTACAGTATCTATCGTTAAATGTGGAACTTTCACAACATCAAAATCATTTTATGAAATTTTCTAACCTGTGAACATCAAATTGCTAAAGTTTCACTGATGTTGTAATAGTTACCAGTTGCACAAAATTCATTGTGTCGAAAAATGTTGATGATACAAATGAAAAATGGCAGTTATAAACAATTTAAGTTTTTTGTTAAAACAATCGCTATTTCGCGAAAAAAAAAATTCTGAAAATATAATTATGTGTACTTCACTAGCAAAACTCATGTAGATAATAAAAAAAAAATTTATTTTGTTATACAGCTCCGTGCAACCGTAGTTTTTGATTTATATAAAGACATATGCAATTTGCAATACGCAACAAATTCCGTAGTATCAATACTTTTTAAAAGTTGAACTTTGATACTTTAAAAATACAACATAGGCAATACTTTTTTCTACCGTTATTCTTATGAAGTGAAGACATTCGATATTTTGTTAATGAGTAGATCGTGCAACAAATTATTGACAGTGACAAAATATAACTATTATTAATTAAAAAAATTAAGAAGAAGGGGCTGCTACCTTTAATCTCAAATTTCCTTTGAAAAAAATAATTCAAAAAGCCTTGATTTTTAGAGCATAAGGGGGATATAACCCCTTAAAGATGGTTACAATAAGAAAGCGTTCACAAATTACGTCACCCGCTTAGGGGAAGGAGTGGTGAACGAAAAATGGGAATTTGAGTTACGGTGCATTACGAAGGATCTAAGGGAGGGGGGTCTTGAAACAACGTTACGTAAGGCGATATGTTAAAATTTAAAGAGAATGCAAATGTGGTTCGCATGGTTTTTTATGAATAGTTCAATTAAGTTTATGCCCGTGCATATACAGCTGTGAACATGAAAATAGCAGTACCTTCATCTAAATTTTATAAAGTATCATATTTTTTTTTCAAACAAGCTCTAAATAACAATTTGAACACTAATTTATTACTAGGGGTTCTGGGCTAATGGAGGAGCTCAAATCTCATAATAAAAATCAAAACTCTGTAGATAACGCGTTTTAAAGTATATTATTATTTATTATATTTTATTTAAAAAAATTCAAAGTACAATAAGGCTTAGCCCTTATAGTACATCAAGGTATATTTTCTAGACAATATTTAAACTTTAAGAATTACAAAAAATAAATAATTTTAAAATATTAAATACTTGAAAATGTAAATAATAACTATAAAAAATGAACAAAATTAAAAAAGAAAAATAGTTAAAAATTAGATAGAAATAGATCCAAGATAGAAAAGAAAATAGACTAGAAAAAAAAAATCTTTAGGAGTTGGAAAAATAAGAATAAATAGCACGTTTGAAGTTGCACATAAATCTAATTCTTTTAATATTAATAGGCAAAGAGTTCCAAAGCCTAATAGTGCTAATGAAAAAGAAGCGGCTAGTATTAAGGTAGTAGCATCTAGGGACAATCAAATGAAGTGATTTAGTGGAGTGACAAAAACTAAGCTTTTTAAACAGATAATCAGGAGCTTGAAAATAAATTTGTTTGTATAAGAAAATAAGATTCCTGATGTCGAGGTACTTCATTAAACTGACCCCTAAAATGCTTTTACTCCTTTGGCTAATATGGTCAAACTGTCGTACACAATACACATGTCATGAGCCCATAAGCTTAGAAAGACAAGTCAGCGTTCATTCTAAAAGTAAGATCCTCTATAAGTCCAACAGGTCGCGAAAAATAGAGCTGAAAGCCATCAGCATAGGCGTGAACAGTTGAGTGTTCACACACTAAGAAAATGTCATTAATAAACATTGGACCTAGAATGGAGCCCTGAGGAACACCTAATTTTATAACTGTAAGAGAAGAGAATGCATTACCAATTTTCACTTGCTGCAATCTTTCATTAAGAAAATTTTACACAAGTTTAACAGCACTATCAGAAAAATTAAAAAGTAATTTTAACTTTCTACAAAGTAACTTATGATTAACTGAATCAAAGGCTTTGGAGAAATCCAAGAGGCAAAGAATAGGTCCTGGTCGTATTGAATCCGAATATCATCAGTAATTTTCATCACAGCAGTTTGACAACTGTGGCCAGTACAAAATCCAGATTGCAGAGGAGTGGGTATTGAGATAATCTGTTATCAGGTCAGACATAATTCTCTCACATACCTAAGGCAGGCAAAATGCTTATAGGCCTAAAATCATTGGATACAGAAGCAGAAGATGACTTAGCGATCGGTATAGCTGTTGCTATTTTCCACAAGTTAGGCAATCTGGAACAAGTAAAACTGATTTATTATGTGAGCTAAAGGGGACAAAATAAAAGGCAAAATAATTATTATAAACCTAATGCATTAGAGCTGATACAATTAACACACGCGGATACTTTATCTTCACTAACAGCACAGAATTGAAAAGGGCTATCAGTTGAACTTTCTGGTAGTTCAGGCAAAGGTGTGTATAAAACAGGTTCAGAATCAATGAGGTTTACAGTGTTAAGGAAAAAGTCATTTAGATTATCGGGGTCCAATTCGCATGATTTTAGGTCTTTGTTATAGACCCTATATCTTCTAATATTTTGCCATAACTGTCTAGCAGTTAAATTAACATTTAATTTAAGGTTTGCGCACGATGAAACTAGTGCACACATTATTACTTGTTAATTGCTTAGATTCAAAAAATTCAAAAAAATTTTAATCAAATTGGCTTTGGTAAATATGTACAAATGTGCATGCTACTTTTTTTACTCTTTCGTTAATTTATGGCTTCACCACGAGCAGCGAAATAAAAGTGCATGAAAAAATTTCCAAAATATTTAACGAAAATAAAAATTGAACTTTCAAAGTAATTGCTAGAAAAGCTTAGATTTTGCGGAATACCGTTTCGCGTGTTATTAAATCCTATATGGAACGTCTGACCGTGAGTCGAAATCAAGGAAGTAGAAAAAATAAAGGTTTTGATAATCCTAATGCTGCCAAGAAGGTGATAGCTTCTTTTAAGAAAAATCCCAATATATTGGGAAGAAAAGTAGCTGAGAAAGTCCAAAAGTTAAAAAGGAGGAAGGGCTTAAGTCATTTAAGGTCCAGAAAGTTCCGGACAGAAATTCCAAAAAGAACGTCAAGGCAAAAAAGCGAGCCAAAATACTTTACCCCGAATACGTTAAAAAATTTGACTGTTGCATTAAGGACGACGAGACTTACGTACTTGGTGACTTTTCGCAGCTTCCAGGTGTCGACTTTTATGTTGCAGATCATAGAGGAAATGTTCAAGAAGAAGAAGTTTTTGGTATGGCAGGCAATCTGCAGCTGCGGTAGGCGAAGCAGTTCATTTGTTTCAACTGGGACTATTAACACCGAAATATGCATCCAGGAGTGCATGAAAAAACGTCTCACCATTTATTAGACAGCATGAGGTCTCAACTTTTTTTGGCCAGATTTGGCTTCATGCCATTACATCAAATCTGCAGTTGAATGGTATGAAAAGAACAAAGTAGAATTTGTACCTAAATATGCAAATCCTCCTAACTGCCCGGAGCTCAGACCCATCGAAAGATATTGGACTCTGATAAAAAGGATTATGAAGAAGACAAAACAGGTTGCTGAAAACACCAAAAATTTTTCAAGAAAATGGTTAGTATCCAGTAAACAAATCTCTGAAGATACGATTAAAAGTTTAATGGGAGTTCAACTTATTCATAAAAAACCAATAATGTTTAATATATTTGCAATAAAAGTAAACATGAATAAGATTTCTGTTAAAAAAATGTATATTTCTCGTTTTAATGTCAACTAGTTAAAAAGTTATTTGAGTTAATTCGTGCACTAATTTCATCGTGCGCAAGCCTTAGAACAGAAAAAATGACCAAGTTTTTTTGCGTAACATTAAAATAGCATTGCGATTACATATTTTGAATTTTACTGAAAGAATAGTAATTTTTTCCAAAAATTTTAATGAAAGTATCTAAGTTGAATATCCTTTCTTTGTAATCTTTTTATAAATTACATTTAAAATTTATGAATTTATTATGACTTTTTTGGCCATAGTGGGGCGCGCCATACATTGTACTGCTAATCAGCGAAAATTAATTTTATAGTTGAGGAAAAAAGGGGAGTCTTATAAATATATTCTTAATATTATATCGTGCTCAACAAAAATGAATATTACCGCCTTCAAATATGCATGAATCAGGAGAGGAGAGCTGAAAAACGAAAATTTTCGCCAAAGGTCGATGGCAAAATTGTGGTGCTGTCCAAAAAAGATCCAATGAAATCGGTTAGGCATGTTTCCTTTCAAACTGCAGACGTTTTTCTTTGTTTTTTTGGTGGAGTCTTTTTCCCGGAATGTGAACTGATAATCCTGATTCCAAGAGCCTCCTCAGGCTCATTTAACTCATAATTTGTCTGCCTAACCGATTTTATTGGATCTTTTTTGGTCGGCACCACAATTTTGCCATCGACTTTTGGCGAAATTTTCGTTTTCCAGCTCTTCTCTCCTGATTTCTACATATTTGATGGCGGTAATTGCCATTTTTCTTGAGCACGATGTAATATTAAGAATATATTTATAAGATTTCCTTTTTTTTCCTCAACTATAAAATTAATTTTCTCTGATTAGCAGTGCAATGTTTGGCGCGCCCCCCCACTATGGCCAAAAAAGTCATAATAAATTTATTAATTTTCAGTGTAATTTATAAAAAGATTACAAATAAAGGATATTCAACTTACTTTCATTAAAATTTTTGGAAAAAATTACAATTCTTTGAATAAAACTCAAAAAAGATCTTCGCACTACTATTTTAATGTTACTCCAAAAAATGTGGTAATATACTTTAAAACGCGTTATCTACATAGTTTTAACTTTTTTATCATGAGATTTAAGCTCCTCCATATGCCCAGAACCCCTAGTAATATATTAGTGTTTCAATTCAATTCAATTTATTATTCAAGAAAAATTATGTACATTGTTTATCTTATATTACACATTTCACAGGAGTTGAGTTACAATTTTACGTATCTTCCTTATTATAAATACAAATCAAACTTATTATACAAATTAATTTTAGCTTATAGAATGTATATGAGAGGAAAAAATAAATATTAGTGTTTAAATTGTTATTCAGGGCTTGTTTGAAAAAAAAAAAAAATTATGAGATTTTATAAAATTTAGATGAAGGTACTTACTATTTTCATGTTCACAATTATATATGTTTTTGATTAATTTTAAATATTCTGTAAAAGAAATTACGAACATTTGTGTAACGTAATTTGTGAACTCTCCCAAATCAAAAACAAGTAAAATGAAAAATATTCTAAAGTATAATATTAAAAAATTTGAGTTCTAGAGCATTGTTCATATCTAAATAGTGCAATATCAACGCAGAAATATTAAATATATTTGTGCTAAGGAAAATTTTGTATCTTTTCAAATTTCTTACTTATGGATATTTCCTATATAACATGTATTTTGCAATACTAACAAAGCTGAACTCTTTACTTTTTTAGATTGTTTCATCTGAAAATTTTGAATTTTCTCACACAAATACCGTTGCCGTTTCAGAAGACAGCTTCCAGAAATCTAAATGGAATTGTTGTTAGTGGCGATTATTTTGATTTTTAACTAATGAAAGCATTAAGTAAAATTATTTTCAAATATATATACATACATACATAGGAGCAAACTTTTTCAAATTAAATCAAACATTTTTCAAATTAAATTTAACTTTTATGACATTAATCGAACTATTTTCAAGTTCAAGTTTAATAAATCAAAGTATTATTTGGTGGACATATGAAGGTGGGTTTTATTTATTCTTATTTATTTATTTAATATCAAGCAAATTCTTTATAATTTAATCGGTAACTACATTTATGAAATACAAAAGAATTAACTTAAAACTTTCAAGATATTAGCCATAAGGCAGTTTGAAATAATAGCTGAGTAAGAGTCATAAAAGTTCATTTGTACTAGTCGAAATGGTCAACAACTTTAGCAATTGAGATTTTCAAGACATCAAAGTTTTTTTCGCTAGATAAATTGTTTATGCATTTAAACCATTTCAAAATAATATTATAGCAATTGGAAGTGAGCGCGGCAGAGAGTCGGCACGAAGCTCAAAGTATACAATCGTCGACGTCGCACAGTATATTATTTTGGCAATCTAGCAGCACTAAACTCAAAAAAAAAGTTGATTTTTGATAGAATTTAAATGTAAATATATTAAAACTTCCCCAATTAGGTTAAAAGTTCAAAAACCTTTTGGACTGTATGGCAAAACTTAAAATAACGGTACTTTGAAAGTAAGTATAAAGAACACGTCAAAAAAATTATAAGTTTGTTGAAAATTGCGTTCAAACCTTAAAGTCTTGTAAATACATTGTGAAAAAGTGAAAGTTTTTATTTTTTTTAAAAAAATAATTTCAAAGTTTTCTTGATCGAAATAACATAAAATCTAAGCAGAGTTATTGATAGCAACAAAATTTTGTATACTCTGAAAAAAAAACTTACTTTAACTTTCAGTATTCAAAAAAAAAAAAAAAACCAGGCTTCCGAACCCTGTAAATTTTGGGTGCGGGTACGGGTTCAGGTTCAATGCATTTAAATTTAGTGGGTCCGGGTTAGAGGTCTGCATAAGTATAATCATTAACTTACGAAACTGTTATCGAAGTCAATTTTATTGATTTGAATGCGTATAAATAGCGTTTGCTTGTGTTACTGTTACCATCATTATAAATTTCTCTGCTTACTCGTAACCAACTTTACGTAGATGAATGCGTCATGTGTATGGATAATATGCATGTATGCTGCGAGTACAACGAGTGCCGCGATTACTACGCATTTGATATTTTGTACTACGCAGTAATGCACTTTAACATGCATGGATCAGTGATAATTTGATGTGTGCAGGCGAGTGAGGTCTTTGTTTTCTAAATAAATTTATGTTATATTATAAAAACAGTTTTTGAAAACGAAAAAGATGCCGGGTTTTTTAATTCTATTTCCTATAGTTTTTGAGATATTTCGTTACAAAAAATTTTCAAATAACTCAAAAAAAAAATGTGGAGTTATTTTAACTAAATTGACCGATACCAATATGCGTATGTGATTTATTTATGAATTATGTTTATTTATATATTATGTTATTTATTTTATATGGACTGAACTAACATTTTTAATTTATCGTTGTGATTAATAAATTATAGGTACCAAAAAAAAACTTTGGACTTTGTATATGTAAATATAAGGCAGTAGTTAAGGTAATTTTTCTAGCATCATACTAAAGATAAAACTACCAAAAAGTATTTTAAACAGATCCACAATGATGTTAAAAAATTAATATAATCCCGGACATTCGTTTTATTTTAGTTTTCAGATAAATAAATAAAAAAGTTGCGCATGTAAATCTTCTGGCAACGCCTTGGTGCACAAATGAATTCTCTCTTCCTCACTTTCATCGAATAAATAAAACAATAAAGAACGTTTTTCAGTTCGATTTATTAACTTCAGCTTTGTTGTGCGTATACATACACGAAGCTTATGCAACTTTTTTTACTTTACGCTATGGTACTCAAAGGAAATGTGTACTTGTAATTGGAGTAACAGAAAAGTGAACGAGTACTGAAACGAGTAAATTTTTGGTATCCGTGCAGAACTCTAGTCCGGGTTCGAGTTCGGGTTCAAGTTCAATTTCTTTCAAAAAAAATTAAATAATTTAATTTTTATTTTAGAATGTTATTTTATTTATTTTTAGAAAAAATGTTCATTTAAACGCACAAGTAGAATATGCTCTAGTGATTCTTCGTAAAGATGCACTCTTTCCGAAGCCAAAACAAACTGCAACGCAGAAAAAGCTCTCTCGACATTGACTTGAGTTGCTGGAACAGCTAATATGACCTGACAATAGAGGTGTATCAATTTTTTTTTGTTCCCAGAATTCTAAAATCTTTTTTCTTTAGAAATCCTAGGATAAGTATGATCTCTGCACCTATATATATATCGTTATATAAACTAAACAAGAGTTCTAATCCTTCTTCATTTGCATTTAATTCTTCTTCTTTGTCTTAAACTTCTTCAAAATCTAGAAATTCACATTCATTTCTTAGGAGTTCAATGAAAATTGTCAAAGCAAATAAAAACCAAAAATAACAAATAATAATCTTGCTTGAAGCAAAAAAATTCTGCGAAATATGAAATTTTAAAAACTTCTGTAAAATATTTAATTTGAATTTCTATGCGCAATAAAAATTGAACCTGAACCGAATTTTTTAATGGGTTTGAGTTCGGGTTCACATAATGTAAAAAAAAAACATTGAACAGGAGCGGTTTCAGGGTTCGGGTTCGAAACTCTGAAAAAAACTTTTGTGTACAATAAAAAAATTGTTTAGAATAGTTTCGAGCTCTGACTATGATTACAGTTAAGCTTGATATATATACTAATAGAATCCACAAAAAATTCTGCGCCTAGTTGCGGCACCCATACAACCATTTTAAATTTTCAAAGTTGACCTCTGATATTTCTCGCACAAAACCATACGAATTGATCCAACACAGAAATTACAGAGAATTAACAATGATATAATTAATACTTTATATAAAAACAAACACATGGATGTAAAAACAAAAATTCATTTGGCCTGTTCAGCGAGTAACGCACCAAAACTATATGGTTTGCCAAAAATACACAAACCTGACATAACAATAAAATTCCATATCTAAACACAACCATTCAAAGAAAAAACAATAACATCATTTTCAACTGGTACACAAAACCAACATCATCCGGCAGAATAATCAACTTCAACTCAACACAACCGTACAAACAAAAACGTAACACAGCCAGCAACACAATACGAACAGCAATACCGACCAGCAACAAAATATTCCAAAAACAAAAGATAGAAAAACTTAAAAATATATTACACAAAAATAATTATCCTACAAAACTAATCAATCACCTAATAAATAAAAATATAGACACAATAAACTGCACTCAACATATACAATTACCCAACATTGATGATCAACCAAAACGATATTTTAGCATACCATATGTTCCCACTTTAACGGATGAAAATTCGCTAAAAAGCTTCAAAAGAGATAATACTGCGTTTGCATACAAACCAAACAAAACGCTCACGTCACTATTCACCAACACCAAAAACAAAACAGAAAAATTACAAGTACACAACATTGTTTATAAAATTAACTGCAAAGGCAAGGAGAACGAAGACTGCAACGCGATCTACATCGGTACAACAAAAAGAGCTTTTGGCACTCGAATTAACGAACACAAAGCAGACGCAAAAAACAAAAAAAAGAGTCGACAGCGCTAGCAAAACATTTAAATGAAAAACACCACACAGCTGATTTTGACAATGCGACAATCTTAGACAGAGAAAAGAAAGAAAAAGTTCGGCTCACTCTGGAGAGCCTACGTATTAGGCAATATTACAAGACAGCCATCAATAGGAAAGAGGACTATAGCAACGTTAGGCTTAGTTACAGTGCCGTGCTTTAATGTTTGTATTTTCGTTGTGCTTTCATGTTTTATGTTATTTATTTATTTTAATTGTCAAAAATAATTTTAATGTAATCCTTAACGTAAGTCGACAAATGCACACTTGTGCATCATTATAAGATTATAATTTTTCCTCTATTTTTAGTCATTGTTTTTCATAATAAACGCCCCTGAAGAAGCCTAAAACCGATTGGCGAAACGTTGGGAATGAAATGGAATAAATTTGTTTTATTTACATTAAAATATTATTGACCTAAAAGCCCAAATATCACATCAATATTAATATTAAATATTTATTATAAATTAATTTATAAAAAACAATAGCTACAAAGGCTATCGGCTTTCGTTACAAAATAAGTTTAACATAAGTTTAATAAAGAGTGTATGTAGGTGAATAACAGGAGATCATAATAAATTTAAGTTTGAAATACGTTTGTACATGAGTATAATTAATTAGATTGAGGGTATTCCTGAAAACTCGAAAAGCCTCGAAAACTGCGTAAACTGCGAAAACTGAGCACATTTTCGAGAATCGAAAATAATTTGTATGAAGACAAGTTTGCTCAACCCTCGAAAACTTTCCAGGCAAATTAGTTGAGCAAGTATCCTCTAAAAGTCGAAAAGTGAATCAGTGTTGCCGTTTGTCGAAACGGCATAAGTAAATTGCTTATAGTATTTTCTTCAATAAATTGAATCAATTTATTTTTTTTTACTCTTTTGCGGCATTTCAAGGATTCTATTTTATTTGACAAAGAATTTGAGGAAAATTTCATTATTTTTCAATAAAATCAGTCAT
The DNA here is from genome assembly GCA_949775025.1 of Tricholauxania praeusta. NCBI lineage: Eukaryota > Metazoa > Arthropoda > Insecta > Diptera > Lauxaniidae > Tricholauxania > Tricholauxania praeusta. The sequence goes on from OX459028.1 coordinate 107,592,593, forward strand.
AACTAAAATAGTGGAAGTTTTGACTTAAACTCTGCAGCACGGCAGCACGGCAGCACTGATCGAACTGTCAAATTGCCATTGCTCAATCATTTACGCGTTTGCATTAATAGGGGTGTTCCCGAAAGCAAGCTCGAATACTTTCGAGTTTTCGCGTTTAGAGGAATACTCTTATTGAGTTATGTAAGTTTAATTTTTTTTAAAAATTGTGTATGAGAAGAACATTCGAGTCAGAAGGGTTGAAAAGAATAGGGTAGGGGGAGGAATTTCGGAAACAGGCTGAGTAAACTGAACTTAGGGAAGGACAGTTGGAAAGGAAATGAGGAATAGTTAGTGGGGAGTTGTCGCAGAATTGACAAATGGGCTTAGGTTCTTATTTCAAAAGGTAAATATGTGTTGCGACTGAGTGTTCTAACCGGATTCTAGTGAACATTTATTTTGTTGTGTATTTGTGGAGCTCGGTAATCGTAGTGGAATATTGTTAATGTTAACTTTTTTGTAGTTGTGATTGTAATTGACCCAATACATAGCGGTTTTCCTGCGCAGTTTGTGGAGTGCACACTTGGTTATGAAATGCTTGGTGTTTGGAATATACGTACGTACAGGGTACTGGTGAACAGACTTAGCGGCTTGATCTGCGTACTCGTTACCTATGATACCTGCATGGCCTGGTATCCACATGATCTTGATCTTATTTTTCATTTCAATGAGAAGTTGTTTAAATGACAATAATTGATGTATCCCGATTCGAAAAATTTTTGGCGGCTTCAAATACAGATTTACTATCAGTACAAATAATATATCTGTTTTTAGAGGATTTAGAAAATTCCAGCGCAGAGATGATACCTTTCGCCTCAGCATCAAAGATTGAAGCTGCCTCCACCATTGTGTTTTGAGATAAAGTATTGCCAATTTCGTCAAACACAGCAAACGAAACCGAATCTTTGTTTTTGGAGCCATCCGTATAATGAAGATGCCAACCCAAGTTTTTGAAATTCTGAGTGCTGTCTAAAAACAATTAATTATATAAAGCTGGAGAGGTTTTGTCCTTTTGAAAACAGGCCAGATTAGTGATGAAAGAAAAGGGGTCCAAATTCTACGAGGGAAAAAGTTCGCGTTTGGTTAATGTTTCGTTTATGTTAATATCGTAGGCTCTTGTGTCGATCAGGAGCGAAATCGCCGATTGTTTTTCATTTTGGTTTTCCTCTTTTTGATGGACGTAACTAACTTATGTATACAGCAGGCTGGTGTTCGGGTTAGAGAGCTTATGGATGTTTCGGCATCTTAGATTTAAAATTCTGTTTTAAATGGGATCCAGTCCACTTTCAGCATGCAAGTTCATCATTGGAGATGTTCGAAAGGCCCTGAGGCTCGATCTAATGGCAGCATGATAAGCAGCTTGCATATTCACTATAATGTTATTACAGTTTATTTTCTTACAAATACGAATATGCTTGTTTTTTGCTAAAGAAATGTCTGCTCCGGATAACTTTGACCATGTGTCTATTGCGTTCAGAGAAGTGGAAAAATTGTTCGCAATCTCATTGACATCTTGTTGTTTTGCTATAATGAATATATCGTCGGCGTAAATGCAGTGCTCTAGTTTCCTCATGCTGAGAATTATACGACTAAGATCGTCGAAAACAATTATGAACAAGGTAACTGATAGAGGTGAGCCTTGGGGAATGCCATTGAATAGTGGATACATTTTTGAAAAAACGTTGTTGATTTTACATCTAAATTGCTCATGCGTTAAGAAGGATTTAATAAAAGTATAGATTTTTGGGCCGATACGCCACTCGGAATGTTTTTTAAGACCATGTGTATTCCAATCCTGTCAAGTCAATCGATAAGATTGAAATATGATTTTTAGCAGAGAGATTTCTACAGATCAGATGATCAAGGTAAAGTAAAGCGTCCAAAGTACCAGAACCGGGTTGAAATGCCACTTGATGAGAGGAAATAAGCTTATGAGTTTTTATTAACCACATATTTCGTTTGGATATAATTTTTTCTAAGAGCTTGCCAAGTAGAGAAATGGGTCTATACGAGTCAATGAGATCACTAGTCTTATTTAGTTTCTTAATCGGACAAATAATAGCAGTTTTGTAGCTTTGCGGGATGATACCAGAGTCAAAAATATTGTTGAACAGGCTAAGAATGCGGAGTTTAAAGGATGTTGGAGAATTTTTGATCATATCATAAGGTATTTTATCGAAACCAGGGGTTTTGCCTGTAGATGTTCATTAAAGGTCAAGACTGTTTCAATTTGTTTTGCAAAATTTGAGCAGCTAGAAGAAATTGGAAGATCAAGGATAGTTTGCTTACTTATCTGAAAGTCAAGAGAAAAGTTTGTGTCACGGGAGTTGGCTGACCAAGTTTTTGCAAACTCTTCTGTGATATCACAGGTTCCGTAATGCTAATTCTTTTTATACTGCTGGAGGTCGAAGTTCCTACCAAGGTACGAAAAATTCTCCAACTTTCAGAGAGGGATGCGTTGGGCTTAAGAGACATTGTAAAATCGTTGAAACTTCGTGCCTTAGCTTCCTTTTTGGCTTTGTTATAAAGAGCATTTTTGCGTTTATAATCTATTAAGTTTCCAACTGAGGCATGTCTTTGATAGCAACGCCATGCATTTTATTTTGTATCCCTGAGAAATTTCAATTAGCAGAAGACAGAAAGATTTTGTGGATCTGTGCAGCTTCCTTATTAACACAATGTGCCAGGGGATAATTGTCAGAAATTTCAAAAACTTTGTTTTGGAACAAAGTCCAATTTGCACGTTTAGTATTATAATGAGATATTCTAGGAGAGTTATGTACCGAATTAAGTGTAACGGATGTAATTATTGGAAAGTGATCGCTGTTGTGGAGATCAATATTGAATAGATTGGAGGCTAAAATAAAAACTTCAAGTATCTGACCTCTCTGATTAGTTGAAGCCGACCCCCATAGTGAACTCCAACCATTAAGGTCACCCACTATCAGAATAGGAGAAGTTATATTTGTTAGTAAATTCAGTAAATCGGGTGTTGAAAAAGATTGCATGGGAGGAATGTAAATCGATATAACAGTGAAATTGATTTTTAAGTAAAATTCAACAGCCACAACAGATAAATTGGAAGTAAGAATAAGCCGTTTGTGAGGTAAAGATTTTTTAATTAGTACACCAGTACCTTGCTTTGCAGTTATATTGTACGAAAAGTTATGAAAATAACCAATGTACGACTTAGGCACAATAGGATTGTCGTCAAATTTACAGTGGGTTTCTTGAAGACAGATGATGGATAGAATTTGCTCTTTGATGAGCATTTCTAAATCTATATAATTATTACGATAACCTCTAATAAAGTAGCGTTATTTTTTGGAACAAAATGTATCTTGTGTACTTATCAAGTAACTATACTGTAAAATATTAGAAGAAAAAAAACGTCAGTTGTTCGAAATATCTTCTTTCAATTCATGAATGACACCCTGTTTCTATTATTTTGACCGCAACTGTAAGTGTGTGGTTGCTTCTAAGAGAGGGGAAGAAGATAAAAGGGAAGGTGTTGAGAGTTATGTAGAATTATTACTTAAATTGTTGTTGTTGTTATGTGGTTGAGATGTTGTTGGATTAATATTGAGAGATGGGTTTTTATGCTCTGTTTGAGGAGAAGAATTCTTAGGTGGCTGAGTTGTATTTTTTACAGTTTTGGATGAAAGGTTATTGCTGTTGTTTGTAGTCGAGCTATGTTGGATATTATTGTTTTTTATCAAGGCATATGAATAAGAAACTATATTGGGTTGAATAGGATTATTTTGTCTACAGAGACGTTTAGCGTCAGCTATGCTGCATTTGTTTTGAATTTTAAAATTTCGTTTTGTTCGAATTTTGGACATGAGGGGGAAGAGGCAGCATGTGGCTCTAAGCAATTGGCACACATTTCACGAGTACATGATATAGGTTGATGAGGAGGTAAATTACATGTGACACAGGCAGGATTATTTTTGCAAGTGTGGCCAAGAATTTGGCAATTTTTGCAGCGCATTGGGTTGGGATAATATTCTTGGACGAGGAGCTTATACCAGGCTATGTCAATGAATTTGGGTGGTCGATACAAGTCAAAAGTGAGGAGGATAAGACCAGAGGGAACACGTTTTTCTCCATCAATTTTGGTAAATTTATAAACATTTCAGACACCTTGGCTTTTCAAATCTTCCAGAATTTCAAATTCTGGTGTAAATTCGTTCAAATTCGTTCGTTGGTGATCGTTGGTACCCTTACAAGAATTTAGAGATTCATGTGAGAAAACTGAGACAGGACATAGTCCACCGAAGTTTTTTGTGCGAATAAACTTATCAGCAACCTTTTGATTTTTTGCTAAAACAAGCAAACTGCCGCACAGTGGAATTTTGTGGCCATAAATAGGAAGAATTTGAAAGTGCTTGGAATTGAAAAATTTTGTAGTACAATCGTCAGATAATACTTAGGGGATGAAAAAAAAACTATAAAAGTCTTAAATTTGTTTTGGATTTAGCGACACAGTGGGCTCTAAGTTGAACTTTGTACTCTAAAAATTTTCTATGAATTTTTTTATAAAGAAACTGTTAGATAGGGTGCTCTAGTTAACTTGTTTGAAACCATGATTCAACTATAAAGGTTTTCGCAAGCTGTCAAGCTCATTAGCCAAAAGTCAGATCTACGAATGTCAGAATTGTTAATCAAAGCAAAAACACGAAAAAAACAAATACAATTCGTGTGTCACAAATATGATTTTCACAGACGCTTTGGACGCACAAATTTGCAATAATTTAATAATAATTCGCGTCTGCCACCGAAATGTTGATGGCGAAATTTAAAATATTTATATTTACACGCAGTTAAGCAGCTGTTGCACTGGTGCCGTACGCAAACGCAATATTCACATTTGCCCTGGTTCAACACTATGGGTTACAAGAAGGGCTTTGGTGCTGAATTAATTGCTGTTGTATGTGAGTTGTTTCCACTTATCGATGTAGTGCAATTGCAAAGCAACAAAGATATTAATAATTTTGATTATTTAATGGAACCTCATGTTACGGCAGCGCTGCCACGAAATATATTTAGTGGTGTTGAGTTTCATACTAACGCTGAAGCACGATTAGCTGCTGATGCTTATCGTCTGCATGTCTTAAATTCCGCCGTTTTACAAGAGAGTCGCTATCAACGGGAATGGGATATGAGTGCGAAGGATCAGCGTTATGCCATAATGTTGTCACGTCTTAGTGTTGTAATTGTTAGCAGTGGCAACGTTGAACGGCTAATAGACTGCAGACTACTTAGGTAACTTAATTGAATTACTAGCGTTATACTGGTCCAATATTTTTATAATTTTTCTCATACCACGTCTCTAGATAGTCTAAAATTTGTAAATTTACTTGCTGGCGAATAAACACGAGAGCAGCTACTGAAGGCTATAGAAGCGAATTTGGTTTACCTTTGCCACCAGGAAGAAAACTCAGATCTTATAAAATGCTTAGGGATTGGTATGTATTTCACATATAAGACAATATAAAGATTATATGACGAAAATCATATCCCAATGGTTTAAAAGATTAAACTTCTGAAACTACATTTATGGCTCGTCGAGACGATCGTCTCGATGTATGATAACAAAAAGGTCACTTCAACGACCTGATGAAGACAAGTTTCAAGTGTTCTAAGGTCAAATAACGGTTAAAATCTTATTTTTCAGGTATTGTACGTGTCATTGACCACCATGTAAATCAAATCTATCTACTGCTAGCTGCGGCTCACGACATGTCTGATGTTAATTGTCTTGCTATTGGAGAAATACCTTTTCCCACATCGATATTTACAAATCAAGGGCCAAAAGTACAGCACCTTTTGTTTATAATACAGTAGCTGCCAATACTTCCAAATCAATTAAACAAATCTATCATCGATCAGCAACATTCTTGGGTGGCAAACAAAAAACTTAATTTTAAGTTTCGTAACTTTAATCTATTTTTTAGTTTGTTATATAATTAAAGTGGAAACAAACTATTTTGTTTTTGTTAAAGAATTAAAGAACTGCAAATTATATACATTTTACATTCAGAAGCATATATTTTGTTTTTCTCTTATATGCGGTACGCACAAATTTGCCGTTTTCTACCTCTAATACGATAACACATATCCCTTAAGTATACTCTGCATTAAAGCACGTCGTCCCTCTGATGTTGACATACGTTTTTCCCAGCCATGTACGTTTATGCGCTTTAATTCGCGGGCTTAGGAGTGGGAGCGTACTTTAGTTTTAATTATATCGCGATTGAATATGTGCGAATCACGCGAGAGTGCTAAAAGTAGCCGTCACTGTTCTACAAATAAAAAGATGCAATGAACAATTTATGCGTATTTTTCAATCATTTAAGTAAACGAACCTTTGCAATATATTTTTTCCTTCGAGGAATCCGCGTAGCATATTTCGCAAACAAATTAATTTATATGTATTTTAAAAAATTCAATGCGTCACAAATTTAATAAAATAAATTTTTGTTAAATATTTATTTTTCACAAAAAAATTCAAATGACAAAAAAAGTTATCACTTTTTGTTATGGTCGGTCTATTCTGACATTAAACCAGCTATGGAAGAAGCAGCATTTTGCTTTCGCATAAACCTGTATTATTCAATCATGGTTTGAAACAAAATGCAATAATGTAGCATATTGGCGAAAAGTACATTGTTTTTACTTTATAAAAATTAATTTAGTTATCTTTTATCGGTCTTAAATGAATTTTACGGAATTTTCAAAAATTAGAATGAAAAATGGTAAAAGTGAAAAACTTTAAAACTTTAACAGAAAAAAACCAAAAAGTATATCTCCAGATTTAAAAATGGTTAGAAAAAAAAGGTGCGCATATTCATGACTTTTTTTTTATCAGATTTTTCTTAATGTAGTCTTATAAGGAACAAAATATATCGGCTTTTATTAAATGCTTTGGAGGATGGAGCTGCTTGTAGAATTCCACGTAAGTGGGTAAAGTTCCTGATCGCCACTCACTTGGGAGTGGCCAGGGATGATTCTTTTGCAAGCAGTTCAAGCAGCTCACAAACTTCCGGCCTTTTTGGCGAAGTATCCTCTGGAGATCCCTTGGAAACCCGTCCGGGGGTAAGCTAGTTGTGAGAAGGCGAGTCTCTCCTAGACTTAAAACTTGGAATGTGTGCGTAGGGTTTGGGTCCCACCACACATTATCATAATTTCCAATGAAAACCAAATCAGCCTCGGGTAATAGCCTCCACTACGATGACGACCACTGCAAACGAAAAACGGACAATGATTTACGGATATGCACCTGGAATGTCCGGACCCTCCATAGGGAAAGTGCTGCTATCCAACTGGCAGAAGCCCTCGTAAAAATAAAGGCTGACATCACCGCCATCAAGGAGATGCGATGGAAAGGACAAGGCTGCTCTTAATGGACCAACTGTGATGTCTACTACAGCGGCCATGCGGAGAGGCGCGAATTTGGTTGCGGATTCGTTGTATGTCGAAAATTACGCCACCTAGTTTCCCGGTTCACGCCAATAAACGAAAGGTTGGCTACGATCCGTATCAAGGCAAAATTCTTCAACATAAGCCTAATTTGCGCGCACGCCCCGACGGAGGAAAAGGACGATGCCACCAAGGATGATTTCTACGCGAGCCTAGAGGACGTGTATGACCGTTGTCCGACCCACGATGTAAAAATAGTCCTCGGCGATTTTAACGCGAAGGTCGGAAGAGAAGGCATCTTTGGCGCTACAGTTGGTCAGTTCAGTCGCCACGAGACCACTTCAAACAACGGTCTGAGACTGATCGACTTCGCCGCGGCGCAAAACATGGTAGTTAGTAGCACCAGATTTCAACACCTCGACATTCACAAGGCCACCTGGCTATCCCCGGATCAAAAAACGGAAAACCAAATTGATCATGTTGTGATCGACGGGGGGTCAACACTGACTCCGACCACTATCTTGTTGCAGCTAAGATCCGCATGCGGCTATGCAATGCGAAGAATGTACGCACGGGCATGCAACGAAAGCTGGACGTTGCCAAGCTGCAATCACAACGGACTGCCGATGCATACTCCGCTAAACTGTCGGTTAAGCTCAACCAACCAACCTCTGGAACCGACGACGCCGGTGGACTTTGGACACACATCTCTCACTCCATGCGCGCTGCTGCCGAGGAAGTCATTGGTTTCCGACGCCCACAACCTCGAAACCAATGGTATGACCAGGAGTGTCGCGATGCGACTTCTGCAAAAAACGCCGCATACAAGAGATACTGCAGTCAGCCGCAACGCGAGCCGTGTGAGAAAACTACCGCGAAAAGCAGAAGGAAGAGAGGCGCAGTTTCAGACGTAAAAAAAGGTAGCAAGAAAAGCGTGAGCGTGAGGAACTTGAGGAGTACCAGGGCAAGAAGGATGCACGAAAGTTCTATCAACAAGTTAAGCATCAAACTCAAGGTTTCAAGCCCGGAGCATCCACTTGTAGAGACGAAAATGGAAATCTGGTTACAGATACACAGAGTGTACTGAGGTTATGGAGGCAGCATTTCTCCAACTTGCTAACGGGCGATGATTCCACCAATTCCGCCCAGAGAGAATGCAGTACGATACCACCAATCGATGATAATTCGCTATCCAGCGACTCAAAAACAACAAAGCAGCGGGTGCTGACGGCCTGCCAGCAAACAGAAAAACTGATCGGATCCTATCAGTTTGGCTTTAGACCTGGTAAATTAAGTACGTCAAACGTCAAGCTGTTAAAAAGTGTTTTTTGTTTGCTCCTGTTTAACCTTAAATTTAAGTGTTTTAATTCATTCATTTTATTATTTGAAAGTGTTCAAAGTGAAAATTAAACAATCTTGTGTTTTAATATTGTGTCTGCTTGTGGATATTGAAATTGCATTGTGTTAAAATAATTAAATCAAATTTAATACTTTTATTCTCTTTTGCAGCAACAAATTCGATTTTTGTTTATATCCGAACATACATACATACATTGAGAGTATTTTTGCGCATTTTTTGTTGTGCTTAATTTTTCAGTTTTTGCTTTTGCTCTTATTTTTTGACACTTAAGTAATACACTTGACGTTTTTGCTTTAAGAACCTGTTAGAAAAAAGAAAAATCTATAGCATACTTTTAGTTACATTCTGTTTTAGTACTGTGAATCGGTTAGAAAATCTATTGAAAAAGTGTAGCATACTTTTAGTTTACCTTTACTTTAACATTCTTTTTACCATGATCTGTAAACACCCTGTCTGCACTGTTAAAGACGCAAATGAGCGATTCGTAGTCTGCCATTTCTGCGATGATCTTTATCATGCGAAATGTGTTGGACTAAATGGTCGAATTGCTGATATCCTCGAGAAGGGTGAAGGTCTTCGGTGGTCATGCGCAAAATGCAAGGCAGCCGATAACTGCTTATACAACTTATATAAGCAATCTAAAAAATGTTTTGCTGAGATTGGCAAGGACCTGTCATCCCTTATGCAGAAATTTCAGCATTTTGAAAGTATTTTTAATGATTTTAGATGCTAAGAAGAGCAAAACTCAACACCTAAAAAATCGACTCCGATGACTCTTCGTGGGAAGCAGAAAAATGATAAAAATCTGGAAGTACCATATCTAAATCTACAACGTTGGATAAATTACCTAAGCCTGTTCAGCCTCATATGCAAAGTACAACACCAGTACAATCCAATTTGCCATCTACCTCTCCTCAAAATGATAAGGATTCAAACTCAGTAACAGTCTCCGTTAGAAATGAGCCAAAAGAGCTTGTAGTTATATCTTTAAAAAAAACTTTATTTTTTTTTTTTATTTATTTTATTTATTATTTGCACAATATATTATTATTATTATCTAAAACAATTCAATTAAGATTTATACAATTTCATAATAATATTTAATAATAACTATTTTCTACATCCTGTAGTTTAAACTAGTGGTGGATGTGGATGTACATTTAAAATTCACATTTGAGTACGTGGGGTCGTTTTTTTTTTATAATAATAATTTACAAAAAAAAGAAAAAATGTTTATAAAAAAAGAAGATAAAATTTTTATTATAAGAAATAAAACTGTTAGGCGATTTACTGCAACAAAATATGCTAATATAGGGAGAAAAAAAAAATTAAAAAAAGAATATAACAATGCAGCCAAAATTAGACAAGAAATATTCTATAACGCAATATCGATCAATGAACTTACGGAATCGTAAGAAAATCCAAACAGCCACGACTTTACTTCTTTGAGAAAAATATGATTATTTCGAAGGCATCTTATATTAAGCGGAAGACTATTATAAATCCTTGGAGCAACAGAATCATAAAAATGCAAGAAATGTTGAATGTTATGTGATGGCACTACAGCTAAGTTAAGATAATTGATTCTTAAATTATAATTCGAGTGAGTTCTAGAATTATGCGAATAACCAGCTCTATTAAAAAACAGTTTCAGTACCTTAAAATAATATAGATGCTTCAACGGTAAAACATTTAAATTCCTAAACAGTGGCAAACTACTCTCATATCGATTTTTTTTACTTATAATGCGAATAGCATGTTTTTGAATAGTAAGTAGTGGACGAATTTTATTGTTATGTGTACCACCCCAACATGCCAATCCATATTCCAACTTTGAATTAAATATACCAAAGTAAATAGAAGTGAGTAGTTTTAGAGAGCAACAATTTCTTAAATGATATAGTTGCCTTGTTGCCGACATTAAATATTTTTTTATCATGGTTGAATGCTCAAACCAATTCATTTTGCTGTCAAGTAATAAGCCAAGGTATCTGTAAGACTTCACGCAATCAATTTTAAAACAATTTTGTGAACAAGAACCTGTGCCAATATAGCTATACGTTGAATTTGCCGAACTGCAAATATCTTTTGGAATTAAAAACTTTTTACAATTAGCGCTGTGATATTTAAAATCACATAGTTTAGTTTCTCTACCAGTCACGTTAAAAATGATTAATCTAGTTTTTTCGCTAATAACCAGTTTGTGGGTAGAAAACCAGTGCCTTAACATTTCTAAGTCATGATTTATATCCTGCACCAATTCAAAAATTGTATCGCAAGAAAAAGTACACGCCGTGTCGTCTGCAAAAGCAATAGTTTTACTGCTAAATTTTAGTGTAAACAGCGAATTTACGTAAATCAAAAACAAAATAGGTCCTAAGACAGAGCCTTGAGGAACCCCTATATTTATCTCGCTTGATTCACTAAATACACCATCAATCTTAACTTTTTGAAATCTATTGGATAAATAAGATACAAACCATTCTAGTATATTGCCACGAAAACCGCATTTGAATAACTTATTTAAAAGAATTCGATGGTCTACCGTGTCAAACGCTTTTGTGATGTCTACAAACAAGGCTGCAGAAATCTTTTTATTGTTCAAAGAACTATAAATATCAGTACAAAACTTTAACAAGGCGTCTTCTGTTGAGAGTCCATTTCTAAAACCAAATTGGCTGTTACTGAAAAATTTATGTTTATTAAGAAAATTAACCATTCGGACTTTCATAGCTTTTTCGAAAATTTTTGAAAAAGTAGACAGAAGCGAAATTGGCCTGTAATTATTTATGAGGCATTTATTCCCTTTTTTAAACAAAGGAATTACTTCGGCTAATTTCAGAACGTCCGGAAAAATACCTTCACTAATACTTTTGTTAAATAAGTAACACAAAATGTCGGCTATGTTAAAAACTATTTTTTTAATAAAAACGCTAGAATAGCTGCCGTTTGTGGATGAATTTGAGTTTTTAAGTGCCAATATGATTTTAAAAACTTCTAGAGACGATATTGGCTCACAGAAAAAGGTTCGTTGAATCACTTTTTCTCTATCTAAGCAAATACAAGATGAATCGTGCAAGCCATTATTTGTAACAACATCTTTTCCAATATTAACAAAATAATCATTAAAAATATTTGCTTTTGCCTGAGGATCAGTATATATAGTATTATTAACGTTTATATCTAGAATAGTATTTCTCTGGCTTGTCCTATTAAGAATATAGTTCACTAGACTCCATTCTTTTTTAACATTTCCTTTGACCTTGTTAAATTCATTAGCAAAAAAATTATTTTTAAAAGTAGAAACTTCAGCAGATATTTCTTTGCAAAGATTTTTATATTGTAACTTTAGACTAACATTGCTTGGAGACTTTTTGCATTTTTTAAATAGCTTATTTTTTTTGTTTATTTTATTTAGCAACTCAATAGTCATCCATGTTTTCAGCCTTTTATTTTTGGATGAATTTACCGTCTTTTGTTTTGAACAGATATTCACGTAATATGTCAAAGTTTCAATAAATTTTTTGAATGCTATTGATGGGTTCGGCTCTTCATATACATTATTCCATGTCTCAAGGAAAAGATAATTATTCAACATAACAAAATCTGTATACAATTTTTGAATTACAGGAGGTGCAAAATCAATTTTGCTTCTGGCAACATTTTCAAATGAAAGGCATAACAGACAATGATCGGATAGGTAGAGATCGCAAACTGAACAACCAACTGCCATGTTATTTGAGTTCTTCAATCAAGTTACAGAAAAATCAGTAATGCGCGTTGGCTCATTAATACAGGATTTGAGTCCAAAAGAGGAAAGCAGTGCTAAATAATTGTCGACAACAATTGAGTTATGTAAGATATTAAGATTAATATCTCCCAAAAACACTAGGTTTTCAGATTTGTCATTTACCAGCAAATTATTCAAATCACTAAAGAAAACATCATAAGATATATTAACATGAAACCTGTAAATACAAATGAAAGTAAATATTTGACTATCAATTAAACATTTAATCTCAATAGCATCAGAACTTTTTAAACTAAAGCATGAAAATTCGCAGTTCAGATCATTCGAAACATATACTGCAACACCACCAGCTGCATAATTATTATTGCAATTTGCATAAAGATTGTACCCAGGAATATCGAAAAGTGTTATCTCATAATCAAAAATCCATGTTTCAGTAAGAAATATAAAATCGGGCTTTGATTTAAATGAATCAAGTTGCAACACAAAACTATCGAAATTTTTTCGCATGCTTCTTATATTTTGGCAGATTATATAAAAACCATTTAGTTTGTTTGGGTTTGAAATTACGCTTTGAAAATCAACATTTTGAACAAAAGGCATATTAAGCAAATCATCATTAGGATCAAGAAAATTTAAATTCATAACGATTACAAAATTTAGTTAAGATTGCTTAGATCCTCAAAAGTATTAATAATAATGACGTCGCCGCCTTCCTCCTTTCTCAAAAAAACTTTTTCATTTCTAACCCAAACAAACTTATAATGTTTTCCTTTTCCAAACTTTTGCGCAGCTCTGAATAATTTTCTAGTTTGCATTGAGAGACTGTCATTAAGAAAGATTCTCTTTTTTTTATCTCCACCAAGTATATTAGCACATAATTTATTCTTGTTAAAATATTTCCTCCTCATTAAGTCTTTTTTTTTACTTAGTGATACAAATTTTACACATAATATATCTAAAGTACTATTACCAGCAGTTGAAGCCCTGTTCGTAATTGTCTTCACAAAACAGTCATCAATATGTTCCGCGGTAACCTCAGCATTCAGCCCATCAGAAAAAATTTTAATTGCTGATTGGAGCGCATTATTTTTGTTAACGTTAGGAGCTCCAACAATTTCAATAGTTTTTTCTCTATGTTTCCTTTTCAATAAATTTACTTCTCTTTCAAGTGCATTTAACCTATCAGATAATAATCTTTTCTCTTCTTGCAGAGCAGATATAAGAGACAAATCCTCAGCTTTCATTTTTTTCAGCGCAATGATTTCACGATACAAAACACCCAATGTTATATGTGAGTCATCTACAGTTTGATCTTCTTCTGATCCACTCACCAAATTCTCTTTGTCAACGTTGCTGTTGTTGTTGATCATTTGCTGTTGTTGCTGGGTAACCTTTGTACTCGGTGGTACTTGCTGTTCGTGTTGTGGCTGCACCAGCTGATGTTGAATTTGTTGTTGCTGATTTTGCTGCTGTTGTTTTAGTTGCAGTTGTTGTTGTTGTTGCAGTTTAAGCTTGTGTATATTTTGATTTGGCTCTTTGCTATTCTCACTTCTTTTTTTAAAGTTGTTCCAAATCCAATTGAAGGTACTGCAAGGGGCGATGAACCGGTGATTGGAGAGGAATGAAGAGAAGATCGTCTCTTTGAAACACAATCATTACAAATAAATGTTTTGCCAGCATTCTGCATAAATTCAACTTCGTTGTGACTTAAATTAACACAACTGCAGTGGCAAAAAACTTTGCAGCTACCACATTCAATTTTCTCCTGGTTTCTGTCCACTTTTTGTTTACAAACCGTACAAGGCATATTGCTAAGAATTTGTATAATATTATTTTAAATAAAAAAAATTTAGCGCTTAGAACTTTTGCGTGTTGACCCCACGACGACACACAGTTTTTGTGTCGCGTTTCGCTTCTGATACTTCGGTTGAGGACTTAAATTATTATATAAAAAATAAATTAAATGGCTTCAGTGATTTTTCTGTGCGTAAGCTAAATTTTTCATACCGGAGGAAAAAGTCTTCGATCAAAATTTTTGTCCCTGAAGAAGTTTTCGAAAGGGTAAATCACAAAGATTTTTGGCCGCTCAATACTCTAGTTCGTGAATTCGAGTATAGAAATAGCCCACACTCTGAAAATGTTGTTACCTTACCACAACGTTCTGTAGACCTAAATGTTTCAAAAAACTAATTCTTGACCGGCTTCAAACTTTAACCATCGCTTACCAAAACGTTAGAGGTTTAAATACGAAAATATCAGATTTATTCTTGAATAGTTTCGATTATGAATTTCATGTTATTGCATTCTCTGAAACGTGGCTTCGTGAAAATATGAACTCTGAAATTTTTTGTAGCAATTACCAAATCTTCAGGAAAGACCGAAATTCGAAAATTGGTGGTGGAGTCCTTCTGGCAGTGCACATCTCTTTATCCTGTGAGGAATTAAATTTTAACAACAATACTGACTTAGAACTTGTTGGGGTTGTTATTAAGCTTGGTAATAAATCAATATATTTAACTTGTTCCTACATTCCACCAAATGCTGATCACAATACCTATTTACGACATGCAGAAGAAATTAAAGGAATAAATAATCATCATACTGCAAATGATTCCATGATTGTACTAGGGGACTTCAATTTACCATACGTTTCATGGAATATAACGGACAATTGCTGTTTTCTTACACCCACTTCATGCAATTGTGTTATTACCGAAATTCTGGATATTCTTTCTGATTGCTGTCTTCATCAAATTAATAATATTCTTAATACGAACAATAGAAACCTTGATCTTGTATTTGTTGATGAATTAAACAACATAACTATAAGTCGCATTGACCCTCTAGTTATACCAGAGGATAAACATCATCCAACTCTTCAACTAAAGTATGTTTTAGCATGTAGCTTAGTGAAAACAAATCGTGTAAAATCTCAGAACTCATGTTTCAACTACAAAAAAACGAATTATGTCAGACTTAACTCCCTGTTAAACCATATCGACTGGTCAGTTATATTACCTGACAAACCATATTACTCTGTGGCTGATATTGAGAGTTATGTAAAATCATTTAATGAGCGCTTGCAAAATTGTATTTCTAAATCTGTGCCAAAATTTAATTCATCTGTATTGTCAAACGATCCTCCGTGGGTAACAAAAGAATTAAAGTACCTTAAAAACATAAAAAATCGCCGGTTTAAAAAATTCAAAATGTCAGGTAAATCCATTGATTATGTAAGCTATTCCCGTGCTCGGTATAGTTATCAAAATAATAATAAACGGTCTTATTTAAACTACATTTCATATATAAAACTCAACATTAAGAAGAATCCTAAAATTTTTTACAAATTTATAAACATCAAGCGTAAATCTTCTGTGTATCCTCTTCAGATGTCCTATAATGGTATAACATCATTAAATATCCAATTTGCTTGCAAACTTCTTCAAGTCTACTTATTCATCTTCTACTTATGATTCTGACGTCAACTACCCATATAATCTTTCGCGTATAAATGAAATTCAACTTCCACAAATTGGTGCTGATTTAGTTAGCAATGAACTGAAAATTTTAAAATGCACTTATTCATCTGGACCAGATAATATTCCTACAAACATCCTAAAGTATTGCGCAAGTAGTCTTTGTTATCCTCTCTCAAAAATTTTTAATATTTCCTTGAATTTGGGCTATTTCCCAAAATTATGGAAAGAGTCTTACATTATTCCACTTCACAAATCCGGAAGTAAGGCTAATATTGAAAATTACAGAGGTATTGCTAAGCTCAGCGCAATCCCAAAACTTTTTGAAAAAATAATTAATGATCATCTTACAAACATCGTTTCATCCCTGATGACAGTATCTCAGCACGGCTTTCTAAAGGGTAAATCTACATCAACAAATCTTTTGGAGTTCACCACGCTTGTTATAAATGGATTTAAGCGAAAACAGCAAACGGATGTTATATACACTGATTTCAGCAAAGCTTTTGACTGCGTAAGTCATAGCCTACTTTTAAAAAAGTTATATTTAATAGGATTTCCTTCAACGATATTAAAGTGGATTAGATCGTATCTGACGAATAGGAAGCAACAAGTTTTATTCAACAACATGTTTTCTAAACATATAATGGTTTCATCTGGAGGGTCCCAGGGCAGCCATCTTGGTCCCACATTATTTCTATTATTTATAAATGACCTACCTTCTGCTACAAATTCGTCCCATATTCTAATGTATGCTGATGATGTAAAACTTTTTTACTCTTTTAATGATCACTTTAAACATAAAACTCTACAAAGAAACCTAAATGAACTTGTTAAATGGTGTGATGTTAACTTGATGACATTAAATCTCAAAAAGTGTAAGCAAATGACTTTTTCAAGAAGTAAAGAATTTGAGACTTCATATTCAATAAACGGTTTAAAACTGGAAAAGGTTGACAATTTTGTAGATTTAGGCGTCACTATGGATAAAAAACTTCGCTTCAACGTGCATATTGGTTTAATGGTAAACAAAGCAAAAGGCGTCCTTGGATTTATTAAACGATGGTCTAAAAAATTTGACGACCCCTATACGGCGAAGTTGCTTTTCACTTCACTTGTTAGACCAATATTGGAATATGCGTCAGTGGTGTGGAACCCCCAATATAATATATACATTGATATGCTGAAGTCGGTGCAGAAACAATTTCTATTGTTTGCACTTCGTCGGCTACCTTGGAATCCGTACTCAAATTTACCTTCAAATGAAAGCCGCCTCAAACTAATACGTTTACCAACACTGCGCAGCCGAAGAATTATGCTTAACGTAACTTTTTTAAATAAACTGTTCTCCGGCTCAATGAACTCTGAGTTGTTGCTAGGTATGGTCAACTTTAACAATCCTGGAAGGGATTTTGAGACACTTGCGTTTCTTAAGACTTGATATATGTAATTCTAACTATGCTCATTTTTGTCCATTTCGGTGTATATGTAATGATTATAATAACCTTTGTCATATTATTTCACCCATGGATTCTCACAATATTATAAAGCAAAAAATAATTATTTTCTTAAATACTTGAAACTGTACTTTTTCCTTTGTTTCTGCTGCATAGCCTATGGGCTTAGTAGAAATTGTGCTCAATCTGTGATCGGAAATTGCTCTACCCATCATTTCGTTCAGAAAAATAGTGCAGTCCCGGTCACCGATCCGTACGATAGACGGATGTGCCTCACGTACGATTTCGCCTAATGAACGCAGAGCAGTCCGGGCTGTTCGTAGTCGATCACCGATCCGTACGATAGACGGATGCGCCTCTCGTGCGGGTAAGTGGGACCGCAGGGACCGATCGCAAAAAAAAGCAAAAAAAAAAAAAAAAATCCACCATAGATCAGATTTTTACACTACGCCAAATCCTGGAGAAAACCCATGAATATCAAATCGACACTCACCATCTCTTCGTCAATTATAAAGTTGCGTTCGATAGCCCAGTGCGGAATTGCCTATACGAAACAATGTCTGAGTTCGGTATACCTGCAAAGTTGATAAGGCTCTGCAGGATGACGTTGAGCAATACGTGTAGCTCCGTCAAGGTAGGGAATGACCTCTCCGGAACTTTTAATACCGAGCGAGGTTTCAGACAAGGCGACCCGCTCTCAAGCGATCTCTTCAATTTCATTATGGAGGGGATCATACGAAAAGCCTGTGTGCATCATAATGGCACCATTTTCTTCAAAGGTGTTCAGCTCCTTGCGTACGCTGATGATATTGATATTATCGGTCGGAGTAAGAGAGATGTTACTGCTGCTTTCACTGCTATTGAAAAGGAATCAGTCAAAGTGGGTTTGACGGTAAACGAGGGCAAGACGAAATACATGATGTCTACTAACAACAACAAGAGAGCACGGGATCTAGACTCTTATGTTACAGCGGGCAACTGGGTAATTAGAAGTTGTCAAGGAATTCATTTACCTTGGCACTGCCGTAACCAGCAACAATGATGTCAGTCTGGAGATTAAGCGGAGAATAACAATTGCTAATAGGTTCTACTACGGTCTCAGTAAGCAATTACGTTGCAGAGCTCTCTCACGATCGACAAAGCTAATACTCTACAAGACGCTCATTCTACCTGTGCTTCTTTATGGCGCTGAGGCATGGGTGGTTTCGACAACAGACGCAGCCGCTCTTGGGGTGTTCGAGAGGAAAGTTCTCCGCAAAATCTTTGGTCCTGTTCGAGTTGGCGACGACTATCGCATTCGAATGAGCCACGAGCTGTATGAGCTCTACGCCGACATTGACATAGTTAAGCGTATAAAAATACAGCGACTACGCTGGCTGGGTCATGTACATCGTATGGATAAAGAAGCTCCAGCGAAAAAGGTATTCGAAGGGAAGTCTCCGGTCAACGACGATGAGGGAGACAATGCCTCCGGTGGATAGACCAAGCTGAGGAAGCCCTAACCACGCTTGGCATTAATGATTGGAGAAGGCGCGCGTAAAACAGAGGCGCCTGGCGAGAGCTAATGAGGTCGGCCGTAACCTGACAACGGGTAGTTATGGCTATCTAAGTAAAGTAAGTAATTAAATGCTTTCACTAATTTGTTTATATCGAAATTTACCAAAATTACATACTGGCAAAAAGTTCATAAATTGTACTATTTAAAAATTGTTTGTTTGAAGTCTTATATTCTATGTGTGAATTATGCTTATTTTTATAAAAATTAGGGCTGAAAAAGTCATAATTCAAAAATTTCGCAATATTTAAAAGCAAAAAACAAAAAAGTATATCTTCAGATTTAAAATTTTTTTTTATATATTATGTGCGAAGGTATGGTTAGCAAAAACAAAAAAAAAAGCTGCTCATATTCATAAATTTTTTTTTTAATGAATTTTTTTCTATTGCAATATTTGAAGAAAAAAATATTTGTGTATCTTCGCATTTTGAAACGCTTAACAGCAATTTTATAAATTGTAAAAGCTAACATTAAAAAGGAAGTTGCTTGAATTTTGATAGGAGTTCCCTCATTAGAGGGGAACTGGTTAAGGCTGTTTTTTTTCTTTTTTCATCCCTCTTTGCTTTCGCTTTTTTAAGAACTAAACATAGCGTAGTGCAGATATGGATGGTGCAGCATAGGGGGTCCGATTATGATCATTTTTGTTATTATTATTGTAATATATTTCCAAAAAAATTTATTTTAAATTCTTATGTTCTTAATTATGAAAGTTATCATTTTATATTTTTATATTTTCCAATAAATTTATTTTTTGTTTTTAATGTCTTTAATATATGTTCAGCAAAAACATGTTTTTATTGGAAACTAAACGTACAGTGGTTCAAAAGTCATTGCGGCCGAATATTGTTTTACTATTAATATTTTACAGTTATTTTATCAAAACAAATATAGTAGAATATTTTACAAGTTCTAGCTTCCGGAGAAGTTATAAATCTCGAAAGCTTTCACAAATATACCCAAAAACTGTGTAAATTTATAAAAAGGACTACAATTGGTACAACATGCGTCCTTCCGTGCACAAAGTTCTAATACATTGAAGTCAAATTATGCAAGAGCTAGAAGTTCCAATTGGACGTCTTTCTGAAGAAGTTCAGGAAGCATCAAATAAAGTTTTTAAAATGGCGAGGTTGCACAACAGCAGGTGTTGCTCTAGAGTAGCAAAAACGAAGATGTTTTGCATTATTTGCTGATTTCTTCTGATCCTCTTACCAGCCAAATTCGAATAAAGCGAGATAAAAATATAAAGAGTTATCACCAGAGGCACAAGAAATGCTTGAAGTCTATGAAGAGACGTTTAAAATAAATTTAAAAATCGATACCCATTTTGAAGAACAAGTCTCAATCACATCCCACCTTTGTATGGGCGGTAGGCGTGTACGTGGACCGTCTGTTTATGGCCACCGTTTTTTGGTCTTTCTGTAATAACTTTAAAGCTATAAGAGATATTGAAAAATTTATAACATTTTTGAAATCAGCATAGCCAAATTAATGAAAATTGATACCAATTTTGAAAAAAAATCACAACCACATCCCACCTTTGTATGGGAGGTAGGCGTGTCCTTGAACAAATTTTTTTAAAAATCACCAATTTTTGTTGTCTTTATCTAAAAAACATCTGCACCAAATTTCAAAAGTCTAGCGCAATTATTACTATTTATGGCCGCCGCACAGTGGCGTCTTTTGCGATTTCGCGTTGCTAAAATCATAACTTTTGAACGGGTAAACATATTTAAGTAAAGTTTTTTGATTTTGGTTGGTAATTTCTGTAGATATGACATACATAAGCATACCAACTGTACTTATTTAGTAAGTACAGTACTTATTTTCAGCTTGCCGTACTTATTTTTTAAAGCGTACTTAATTTGTACTTATTTTTCAAAGCGTACTTAATTTGTACTTATTTCGGCCGAAATCTGTTTCTCAAATTAATAATAAATATAAATATCATTTGCGCTGGCCTGATGATTGCGAAATAGTTGTAACTAGAATTCCTTTAATTAGTATTTACAAACGAATGTTTCAAAAATTGATATGAGGCTTCACTAAATTTGAGTTTGAGAGCGCAGACAGTAGTTTTTTAAAATGTCAAACCTACTTTCAACTTTTTGTAGGCATCGAAGCAATGACAGATTTTGTGTGAGAGAGTCGTATGGGAAAAGAGAGTGACAAAAACAAAATTTGTAAACAATACATATTTGCTGAGAAAATTGTATGGGAAAAGAGAATGACAAGTTTTAATAGATGCATTCTATGTGTGTTGAAAAGCATACGATGCTTGCATGCTTTTTATGTGTTTCGCCTTACATGCTTCGTGTTTCTATTCATTAAATGGTAATGGCGCCGCAACGCCGTAAGTGTATTTTTTTCGGATCTTCAGAAAAAATATCCGCAAATGAAAAAAGGAAGAACAGAAAGTGATATACGGTGTAATTTGTGCGACACGAAACTCAACATCGCAAATGCCGGAAAGAGTGAAATCGATAAGCATTTGGAATCCACGAAACGCAAGAAAGCGTTGTCTGCCAAATCGAACAGCCACACTGTTGCGAACTTTTTTACTTCGTCAGCCGACACCACCCTTACGGCATGTGAAGGCGTTTGGTCGTATCATGTCATAAAAGCGAATAATAGCTTCATTTCATCGGACTGCGCTTCCAAAATATTCCGCACATGCTTCGAAATGCGAAATTCTAATTGAAGAATGGAAAGAGAAGAAATTGTTACATGAAGAACGCTGGGTTGAGATATTTAAGCACATGGAAGCTTCACAAGTTTTGAATTTTCTCGTCTCGTCTCGTCGAATTCATTCTGTGCCTACCTGAACGAGTTCACCAGTGGAGCGCGTCTTTTCATCAGCAAAAAACATCTAGAAAACCGAGTTATCTCGGCTTGAAGTGAACACTCTAAAATCGATTTTGATCGTAAAAATAAACTTGCAGTATATATGGTATATATATACCATTTTTTGAAATCGCAACCGCAGCTGTTACGACAAACTTCATGTCAAGAAAAATACAATTTCAAAGAGCAACAGCGCACCGTGGTTGCTGTCTGTGAAACTGCTTACGCTAAGGCTGCCTCATCCAACAAAATGTCGATTGGTAGTACACAGAGCGAACATTTATAAAATTTCTGAACATTTTTTCAACTTTAACTTATTGTTGACAAATACAATTCAATAAAGAAATTTCGATATAAAAACAATAGCTCGCAATCATGGTATAATTATATGGTGGGTGCAATACAGGATCGTTCTCTTACCACTAAAGCACACCGCGTTGACATCTGGTCGTTGCATTTTTTCTTTGTTCTATTTGATTTTTCTCTTTACTGCACCCACCATATAAAAACACCATGGATTGATATTGTACTTATTTGCACTTATTTTCAACTATTGATTTTAGGCAAATGTACTTATTTTTTCAAACCCAAAGTTGGTATGCTTAGACATACATAAGATTCAGGTTTGAGGCTTAGCTATAAATACTTTAAAAAAGAGGTGAAATTCCAAATTTCGAAATTTTTGGTTTTAGTGGTATGAATTCATAAAAAAAAATTTTTTTATAAATTTTAGTGCGCTTTATTAAATTAATGAAATTTTTATAATTTAAAATTTTTTAAATACTTTTTTAAAAAAAGTTTTTTTTTTAATTTTTTCTAATTCATTCATATGCATTTATTTTTTTATCTCTTAACATAATTTATAAACAGTCTTTCTCAAAGGCTAGAAAAGTTTTAAAAAAGGCTTACAGTAATAAATTAGGTAATTTCTTTAAAAAATCAACAGCAATCTACAATTCTATAAAAATATCATCATTATTTTGGATATCTAAGAAACTTAAAACAGTACTACAGAATTTATCAGTCAGTTCTTTTCGTGACCTAAGGTGCCTAAGTGATGAAATCAACGGATCTGAAGATGCTGAAAGTATATTGAACAAGTCCTCATTCTGTCGAATACGTGAAATTTTACATGTATTGCTATATCTGTACTTCTTATAATCTTTGTTTTTAGACTCTTGGGCTTATCTGATAATTCTCCTATTGGTAAGGCTTGATAATTCATAATTTGTCCACTATGACCTAAAATCTTATGGACAGAGGGTGTCAGTAATTTTTGGCTGTATTTATGTTCTAAGTAATATGTCTGCAGTTTCCTTGGTATACTTTTCAAATTTTTCTACTTTAACGGGTTCTCTACAGGATAGTACGTTTAAAATAATTTGTAATCTTTTTATCACGTCCCCATCGACTCACGTTATTTCTGAAGTTGTTTCTGGTTTCTCAAAAAATCGCCTTGCTGTGTTTCCGTCATTTGTGTTACCAAATCCTTGCTTAGGAGTATCTACTATAATACCCAGTTTTTCTCGAAATTGATCTTGTATTATTTTTTTGGTTGTTTGGATTATCATCATTTCCTATGCTGTAGGCTAGTTTTAGAATAAATTCCATGGATCTTATCCTTGCATGTAATTGCAAAATGCCATACGCATAATTGTGTTCATCGTTGGAGTCATCATTACTTCGGAAATCTTTTTGTGAATGCTTACATATAGCACTAGATCTAGTAGATTTGGTGCCAGTTATCTCATTAAGTACTTTGCCGTCAATCATTGTTAAAAATAATTCGTGTCTAATTATAATTTTTTTGTCATCATTTCCTTTAAATATGGTGGGTTGAAGTTCATTTATTTGTTGTTTTATATTGCTGATGGTGCTTCTTATTTGATCTGAAGATCCTTTTGCGTACTTAAACATTATAGGTCGACAATAAAGAACTGATGATGGTCGAGGATTTCTCCAATGTTCAGCATTTTCACTCCTTATTCGAAGTGGGGCTATTGAAGCCATAAACATGTTGGCATCTGAAATATTTTGTCCATCTTCTGTAGAAATTGTTTGTCTATATGCACTTTGTCCAGATGATCCATAACAGCCCCACTTTGTTAACAAAGAAATATTATCTGGGAACGATTGTATTTCATGGTTGCTTTTACTGCTCAAAATTCGCTTAGAGGTATGATCTAGTAAATCTTGGAGTCTAACTTCAGCTAATGTTTCTGTCACCGTACAATTACCAGTAACCGCTTCCTTTTTGGCTTCTGACACAACTTTGTAGCTGGGAAAAATATCTACGTTGTGGCTTCTTAATGAATTTCTCAAGTTGTTATATTTTTCCTTTGAAAGCCCCAAATCTAGGAAATTCGCTAAAGCACTGGAACCGTCATATTTTATGGGATCACACTGTGGAGTAGGAATACTTTTTTTGATTCGATCGACTCTTGTTGGGCTAGCCAATAAAACTCTTTTCGTTATTTCTGCCTTTTTCATTTCATGATCTTTGTTGTACTTCATGCTGAGCGCATCTGCTAAGTTCTCTTTTGAAATGTTTCCAGTGGCAACTGCTATTTTTCTCTTTTTCGTAAATTCCCCACAGTTTTCAATTTGTTTTGCTGGTCTTCCTCTGGAGGCCTGTGATGTGGTAGGAATATCATCAAGTGATAGATCAAAGTCCTTTTTAAAAAAGTCTGCATACTTTATATAAAAATTCGCTTTGGTTCTATTACATGACACCCAATATCTCTTTGTGTTGCAGTAAAAGTTTTTTAACTTTTGTGTATGCTCATCCTTAATATGTTTCGGGTATTTGTTCTTTACCGCAACCACAAATGAATCTCCATTTTCGCTGTTTGCAAATATTTCAAACAAATTTTCATAAGATATACTCATTTTCCTTGGAAACTTGCGTAGTTCACACTTTAAATAGTCAGAAAAGACTGAGTTATTGAGGCTTAAAATTTGACTTTTATACAAATACAGGTACAAAATATTGTGTTACAAACCTCAAACATATACTTGTTCAGCGAAAAAATTGAGCTTCCTAATAAGCTTAATTCCTTGTATGATATCTACCGTAATAAAACAGGTGTCTATAAAATTGGCCTGCACTAGAGTTCACTGTTATCAGAAGTGCATCTACCTGTATTCTATACAAAAAATACAGCTCTATTATATTTGACATTACGAGTACTAGATATTTTTAAATTGCATTAAAAACTTAGATATAAATATCTGAGGCAAGTATTACTATTTCGCTATACAAAAGCGAATTTTCTTAAAAAGAGTGAAATGATTTGGAAAAAGTGACAAATCAAGCGTTTTGGAGGTGGGGTAAAGCCCATATTATATGGACAGAAGTTTTCTAGGTACTCTTTACATATGCATCTATTTGCGTCAAATAGTTTTGGAAATAGGAAGAATAAATTAAGAAAGGGGCGTGGTAACGTCCATATTTATAATTTTTAATTTATTTTGAGTGATGTCTATATTCGCTAAAAACATTCTATCAAATTCAAATTAACAATTTCCAAGTCAAAATATCATAGACTGAAATCGTCATCACACAACAAATTCAGTTTTATGCATATCATGTCACATAAGTAGCTATAACTTCTTACCTGGCAAATATCGGCAGGTAAGACCTATATGATTTTTGTTGGCAGATATGTGAACTATAATGTCTCATTCACCAATCCTTGATTGACATTGATTTGTGGATTATAGGCCAAGGTAAATTTGAAAAACTGTGCTAAAAACGACCTTTTTTGAAAAATTCATGAAAATTACTAACTAAAATTTTTTTTCTATATCTTGTGGAAATTATTTATTTTAAAATACCATAAATTCAGAAAACTAACTCAAAATTCTCATGTTTTTTTAAACTTTTGAAATTTTCCATTTTTAATATTGCGAAAAATGTAAAAAAATGCTATTTTAATGAACGATAAAAAGTTATCCAACTTTGAGCACCCATAAAAACCAAAATACTTGTCATAAATCAAAAAAGTTTTCGGTTTTAGAACCTTTGGTCAAATATCTGTCAAATAAAAAAAAAGTTTCGAAAATCAGAAATCGAAAATTTGATTTTAGCAATCACTTTTTGCGGCGCACAGTGGATGGATTTGTATGGAACGGCGGCCATAAATAGTAATAATTGCGCTAGACTCTTGAAATTTGGTACAGATGTTTTTAAGATAAAGACAACAAAAATTGGTGATTTTTAAAAAAATCGGTTCAAGGACACGCCTACCTCCCACACAAAGGTGGGATGTGGTTGTGATTTTTTTTCAAAATTGGTATGAATTTTCATTAATTTGGCAATGCTGATTTCAAAAATGTTATAAATTTTTCAATATCTCTTATAGTTTTAAAGTTATTACAGAAAGACCAAAAAACGGTGGCCATAAACAGTAAGAACAGCGCCAGAGTCTTGCAATTTGGCACAGATGTTTTTTAGGTTAAATAAACAAAAATTTATGAATAAGAAAAAATCCATTCACGTATACGCCTACCGCCCATACAAAGGTGGGATGTGATTGAGACTTGTTCTTCAAAATGGGTATCGATTTCTAATAATTTGGCAATGCTGATTTCAAAAGTGTTACAAATTGTGCAATATTATAGTTTTCAAGTTATTAAAGAAAAACTGAAAGTTCAATAAAAAAACCTAATTTGAAAAATAGATAAAAAAACAATAATGTTTTTTTTTTTAAATTTATTTTAATCGTCTTCTTCATAAACTTCAAGCATTTCTTGTGCCTCTGGTGATAACTCTTTATATTTTTATCTCGCTTTATTCGAATTTGGCTGGTAAGAGGATCAGAAGAAATCAGCAAATAATGCAAAACATCTTCGTTTTTGCTACTCTAGAGCAACACCTGCTGTTGTACAACCTCGCGTTTTTAAAAACTTTATTTGATGCTTCCTGAACTTCTTCAGAAAGACGTCCAATTGGAACTTCTAGTTCTTGCATAATTTGACTTCAATGTATTAGAACTTTGTGCCCGGAAGGAGGCATGTTATACCAATTGTAGTCCTTTTTATAAAGTTACACAGTTTTTGGGTATATTTGTGAAAGCTTTCGAGATTTATAACTTCTCCGGAAGCCAGAACTTGTAAAATATTCTACTATATTTGTTTTGATAAAATAACTGTAAAATATTAATAGTAAAACAATATTCGGCCGCAATGACTTTTGAACCACTGTACGTTTAGTTTCCAATAAAAACATGTTTTTGCTGAACATATATTAAAGACATTAAAAACAAAAAATAAATTTATTGGAAAATATAAAAATATAAAATGATAACTTTCATAATTAAGAACATAAGAATTTAAAATAAATTTTTTTGGAAATATATTACAATAATATTAACAAAAATGATCATAATCGGACCCCCTATGCTGCACCATCCATATCTGCACTACGCTATGTTTAGTTCTTAAAAAAGCGAAAGCAAAGAGGGATGAAAAAAGAAAAAAAACAGCCTTAACCAGTTCCCCTCTAATGAGGGAACTCCTATCAAAATTCAAGCAACTTCCTTTTTAATGTTAGCTTTTACAATTTATAAAATTGCTGTTAAGCGTTTCAAAATGCGAAGATACACAAATATTTTTTTCTTCAAATATTGCAATAGAAAAAAATTCATTAAAAAAAAAATTTATGAATATGAGCAGCTTTTTTTTTTGTTTTTGCTAAACATACCTTCGCACATAATGTATAAACAAAAAATTTAAATCTGAAGATATACTTTTTTGTTTTTTGCTGTTAAATATTGCGAAATTTTTGAATTATGACTTTTTCAGCCCTAATTTTTATAAAAATAAGCATAATTCACACATAGAATATAAGACTTCAAACAAACAATTTTTAAATAGTACAATTTATGAACTTTTTGCCAGTATGTAATTTTGGTAAATTTCGATATAAACAAATTAGTGAAAGCATTTAATTACTTACTTTACTTAGATAGCCATAACTACCCGTTGTCAGGTTACGGCCGACCTCATTAGCTCTCGCAAGGCGCCTCTGTTTTACGCGCGCCTTCTCCAATCATTAATGCCAAGCGTGGTTAGGGCTTCCTCAGCTTGGTCTATCCACCGGAGGCATTGTCTCCCTCATCGTCGTTGACCGGAGACTTCCCTTCGAATACCTTTTTCGCTGGAGCTTCTTTATCCATACGATGTACATGACCCAGCCAGCGTAGTCGCTGTATTGTTATACGCTTAACTATGTCAATGTCGGCGTAGAGCTCATACAGCTCGTGGCTCATTCGAATGCGATAGTCGTCGCCAACTCGAACAGGACCAAAGATTTTGCGGAGAACTTTCCTCTCGAACACCCCAAGAGCGGCTGCGTCTGTTGTCGAAACCACCCATGCCTCAGCGCCATAAAGAAGCACAGGTAGAATGAGCGTCTTGTAGAGTGTTAGCTTTGTCGATCGTGAGAGAGCTCTGCAACGTAATTGCTTACTGAGACCGTAGTAGAATCTATTAGCAATTGTTATTCTCCGCTTAATCTCCAGACTGACATCATTGTTGCTGGTTACGGCAGTGCCAAGGTAAATGAATTCCTTGACAACTTCTAATTACCCAGTTGCCCGCTGTAACATAAGAGTCTAGATCCCGTGCTCTCTTGTTGTTGTTAGTAGACATCATGTATTTCGTCTTGCCCTCGTTTACCGTCAAACCCACTTTGACTGATTCCTTTTCAATAGCAGTGAAAGCAGCAGTAACATCTCTCTTACTCCGACCGATAATATCAATATCATCAGCGTACGCAAGGAGCTGAACACCTTTGAAGAAAATGGTGCCATTATGATGCACACAGGCTTTTCGTATGATCCCCTCCATAATGAAATTGAAGAGATCGCATGAGAGCGGGTCGCCTTGTCTGAAACCTCGCTCGGTATTAAAAGTTCCGGAGAGGTCATTCCCTACCTTGACGGAGCTACACGTATTGCTCAACGTCATCCTGCAGAGCCTTATCAACTTTGCAGGTATACCGAACTCAGACATTGTTTCGTATAGGCAATTCCGCACTGGGCTATCGAACGCAACTTTATAATTGACGAAGAGATGGTGAGTGTCGATTTGATATTCATGGGTTTTCTCCAGGATTTGGCGTAGTGTAAAAATCTGATCTATGGTGGATTTTTTTTTTTTTTTTTGCGATCGGTCCCTGCGGTCCCACTTACCCGCCTAACCGCACGAGAGGCGCATCCGTCTATCGTACGGATCGGTGACCGGGACTGCACTATTTCTCTGAACGAAATGATGGGTAGAGCAATTTCCGATCACAGATTTAGCACAATTTCTACTAAGCAGCTATGCAGCAGAAACAAAGGAAAAAGTACAGTTTCAAGTATTTAAGAAAATAATTATTTTTTGCTTTATAATATTGTGAGAATCCATGGGTGAAATAATATGACAAAGGTTATTATAATCATTACATATACACCGAAATGGACAAAAATGAGCATAGTTAGAATTACATATATCAAGTCTTAAGAAACGAAAGTGTCTCAAATCCCTTCCAGGATTGTTAAAGTTGACCATACCTAGCAACAACTCAGAGTTCATTGAGCCGGAGAACAGTTTATTTAAAAAAGTTACGTTAAGCATAATTCTTCGGCTGCGCAGTGTTGGTAAACGTATTAGTTTGAGGCGGCTTTCATTTGAAGGTAAATTTGAGTACGGATTCCAAGGTAGCCGACGAAGTGCAAACAATAGAAATTGTTTCTGCACCGACTTCAGCATATCAATGTATATATTATATTGGGGGTTCCACACCACTGACGCATATTCCAATATTGGTCTAACAAGTGAAGTGAAAAGCAACTTCGTCGTATAGGGGTCGTCAAATTTTTTAGACCATCGTTTAATAAATCCAAGGACGCCTTTTGCTTTGTTTACCATTAAACCAATATGCACGTTGAAGCGAAGTTTTTTATCCATAGTGACGCCTAAATCTACAAAATTGTCAACCTTTTCCAGTTTTAAGCCGTTTATTGAATATGAAGTCTCAAATTCTTTACTTCTTGAAAAAGTCATTGGCTTACACTTTTTGAGATTTAATGTCATCAAGTTTACATCACACCATTTAACAAGTTCATTTAGGTTTCTTTGTAGAGTTTTATGTTTAAAGTGATCATTAAAAGAGTAAAAAAGTTTTACATCATCAGCATACATTAGAATATGGGACGAATTTGTAGCAGAAGGTAGGTCATTTATAAATAATAGAAATAATGTGGGACCAAGATGGCTGCCCTGGGACCCTCCAGATGAAACCATTATATGTTTAGAAAACATGTTGTTGAATAAAACTTGTTGCTTCCTATTCGTCAGATACGATCTAATCCACTTTAATATCGTTGAAGGAAATCCTATTAAATATAACTTTTTTAAAAGTAGGCTATGACTTACGCAGTCAAAAGCTTTGCTGAAATCAGTGTATATAACATCCGTTTGCTGTTTTCGCTTAAATCCATTTATAACAAGCGTGGTGAACTCCAAAAGATTTGTTGATGTAGATTTACCCTTTAGAAAGCCGTGCTGAGATACTGTCATCAGGGATGAAACGATGTTTGTAAGATGATCATTAATTATTTTTTCAAAAAGTTTTGGGATTGCGCTGAGCTTAGCAATACCTCTGTAATTTTCAATATTAGCCTTACTTCCGGATTTGTGAAGTGGAATAATGTAAGACTCTTTCCATAATTTTGGGAAATAGCCCAAATTCAAGGAAATATTAAAAATTTTTGAGAGAGGATAACAAAGACTACTTGCGCAATACTTTAGGATGTTTGTAGGAATATTATCTGGTCCAGATGAATAAGTGCATTTTAAAATTTTCAGTTCATTGCTAACTAAATCAGCACCAATTTGTGGAAGTTGAATTTCATTTATACGCGAAAGATTATATGGGTAGTTGACGTCAGAATCATAAGTAGAAGATGAATAAGTAGACTTGAAGAAGTTTGCAAGCAAATTGGATATTTAATTTTTTTCGGATGATGTTATACCATTATAGGACATCTGAAGAGGATACACAGAAGATTTACGCTTGATGTTTATAAATTTGTAAAAAATTTTAGGATTCTTCTTAATGTTGAGTTTTATATATGAAATGTAGTTTAAATAAGACCGTTTATTATTATTTTGATAACTATACCGAGCACGGGAATAGCTTACATAATCAATGGATTTACCTGACATTTTGAATTTTTTAAACCGGCGATTTTTTATGTTTTTAAGGTACTTTAATTCTTTTGTTACCCACGGAGGATCGTTTGACAATACAGATGAATTAAATTTTGGCACAGATTTAGAAATACAATTTTGCAAGCGCTCATTAAATGATTTTGCATAACTCTCAATATCAGCCACAGAGTAATATGGTTTGTCAGGTAATATAACTGACCAGTCGATATGGTTTAACAGGGAGTTAAGTCTGACATAATTCGTTTTTTTGTAGTTGAAACATGAGTTCTGAGATTTTACACGATTTGTTTTCACTAAGCTACATGCTAAAACATACTTTAGTTGAAGAGTTGGATGATGTTTATCCTCTGGTATAACTAGAGGGTCAATGCGACTTATAGTTATGTTGTTTAATTCATCAACAAATACAAGATCAAGGTTTCTATTGTTCGTATTAAGAATATTATTAATTTGATGAAGACAGCAATCAGAAAGAATATCCAGAATTTCGGTAATAACACAATTGCATGAAGTGGGTGTAAGAAAACAGCAATTGTCCGTTATATTCCATGAAACGTATGGTAAATTGAAGTCCCCTAGTACAATCATGGAATCATTTGCAGTATGATGATTATTTATTCCTTTAATTTCTTCTGCATGTCGTAAATAGGTATTGTGATCAGCATTTGGTGGAATGTAGGAACAAGTTAAATATATTGATTTATTACCAAGCTTAATAACAACCCCAACAAGTTCTAAGTCAGTATTGTTGTTAAACTTTAATTCCTCACAGGATAAAGAGATGTGCACTGCCAGAAGGACTCCACCACCAATTTTCGAATTTCGGTCTTTCCTGAAGATTTGGTAATTGCTACAAAAAATTTCAGAGTTCAGTATATTTTCACGAAGCCACGTTTCAGAGAATGCAATAACATGAAATTCATAATCGAAACTATTCAAGAATAAATCTGATATTTTCGTATTTAAACCTCTAACGTTTTGGTAAGCGATGGTTAAAGTTTGAAGCCGGTCAAGAATTAGTTTTTTGAAACATTTAGGTCTACAGAACGTTGTGGTAAGGTAACAAGAGTATTGAGCGGCCAAAAATCTTTGTGATTTACCCTTTCGAAAACTTCTTCAGGGACAAAAATTTTGAATGAAGACTTTTTCCTCCGGTATGAAAAATTTAGCTTACGCACAGAAAAATCACTGAAGCCATTTAATTTATTTTTTATATAATAATTTAAGTCCTCAACCGAAGTATCAGAAGCGAAACGCGACACAAAAACAGTTTTTTTTAAAGATATAACTACAAGCTCTTTTGGCTCATTTCTAACGGAGACTGTTACTGAGTTCGAATCCTTATCATTTTGAGGAGAGGTAGATGGCAAATTGGATTGTACTGGTGTTGTACTTTGCATATGAGGCTGAACAGGCTTAGGTAATTTATCCAACGTTGTAGATTTAGATATGGTACTTCCAGATTTTTATCATTTTTCTGCTTCCCACGAAGAGTCATCGGAGTCGATTTTTTAGGTGTTGAGTTTTGCTCTTCTAAGCATCTAAAATCATTAAAAATACTTTCAAAATGCTGAAATTTCTGCATAAGGGATGACAGGTCCTTGCCAATCTCAGCAAAACATTTTTTAGATTGCTTATATAAGTTGTATAAGCAGTTATCGGCTGCCTTGCATTTTGCGCATGACCACCGAAGACCTTCACCCTTCTCGAGGATATCAGCAATTCGACCATTTAGTCCAACACATTTCGCATGATAAAGATCATCGCAGAAATGGCAGACTACGAATCGCTCATTTGCGTCTTTAACAGTGCAGACAGGGTGTTTACAGATCATGGTAAAAAGAATGTTAAAGTAAAGGTAAACTAAAAGTATGCTACACTTTTTCAATAGATTTTCTAACCGATTCACAGTACTAAAACAGAATGTAACTAAAAGTATGCTATAGATTTTTCTTTTTTCTAACAGGTTCTTAAAGCAAAAACGTCAAGTGTATTACTTAAGTGTCAAAAAATAAGAGCAAAAGCAAAAACTGAAAAATTAAGCACAACAAAAAATGCGCAAAAATACTCTCAATGTATGTATGTATGTTCGGATATAAACAAAAATCGAATTTGTTGCTGCAAAAGAGAATAAAAGTATTAAATTTGATTTAATTATTTTAACACAATGCAATTTCAATATCCACAAGCAGACACAATATTTAAACACAAGATTGTTTAATTTTCACTTTGAACACTTTCAAATAATAAAATGAATGAATTAAAACACTTAAATTTAAGGTTAAACAGGAGCAAACAAAAAACACTTTTTAACAGCTTGACGTTTGACATACTTAATTTACCAGGTCTAAAGCCAAACTGATAGGATCCGATCAGTTTTTCTGTTTGCTGGCAGGCCGTCAGCACCCGCTGCTTTGTTGTTTTTGAGTCGCTGGATAGCGAATTATCATCGATTGGTGGTATCGTACTGCATTCTCTCTGGGCGGAATTGGTGGAATCATCGCCCGTTAGCAAGTTGGAGAAATGCTGCCTCCATAACCTCAGTACACTCTGTGTATCTGTAACCAGATTTCCATTTTCGTCTCTACAAGTGGATGCTCCGGGCTTGAAACCTTGAGTTAGATGCTTAACTTGTTGATAGAACTTTCGTGCATCCTTCTTGCCCTGGTACTCCTCAAGTTCCTCACGCTCACGCTTTTCTTGCTACTTTTTTTTACGTCTGAAACTGCGCCTCTCTTCCTTCCTCTTTTCGCGGTAGTTTTCTCGCACGGCTCGCGTTGCGGCTGACTGCAGCGTCTTCTTGTATGCGGCGTTTTCTGCAGAAGTCGCATCGCGACACTCCTGGTCATACCATTGGTTTCGAGGTTGTGTTCGTCGGAAACCAATGACTTCCTCGGCAGCAGCGCGCATGGAGTGGGAGATGTGTGTCCAAAGTCCACCGGCGTCGTCGGTTCCAGAGGTTGGTTGGTTGAGCTTAACCGACAGTTTAGCGGAGTATGCATCGGCAGTCCGTTGTGATTGCAGCTTGGCAACGTCCAGCTTTCGTTGCATGCCCGTGCGTACATTCTTCGCATTGCATAGCCGCATGCAGATCTTAGCTGCAACAAGATAATGATCGGAGTCAGTGTTGACCCCCCGTCGATCACAACATGATCAATTTGGTTTTCCGTTTTTTGATCCGGGGATAGCCAGGTGGCCTTGTGAATGTCGAGGTGTTGAAATCTGGTGCTACTAACTACCATGTTTCGCGCCGCGGCGAAGTCGATCAGTCTCAGACCGTTGTTTGAAGTGGTCTCGTGGCGACTGAACTGACCAACTGTAGCGCCAAAGATGCCTTCTCTTCCGACCTTCGCGTTAAAATCGCCGAGGACTATTTTTACATCGTGGGTCGGACAACGGTCATACACGTCCTCTAGGCTCGCGTAGAAATCATCCTTGGTGGCATCGTCCTTTTCCTCCGTCGGGGCGTGCGCGCAAATTAGGCTTATGTTGAAGAATTTTGCCTTGATACGGATCGTAGCCAACCTTTCGTTTATTGGCGTGAACCGGGAAACTAGGTGGCGTAATTTTCGACATACAACGAATCCGCAACCAAATTCGCGCCTCTCCGCATGGCCGCTGTAGTAGATATCACAGTTGGTCCGTTTAGAGCAGCCTTGTCCTTTCCATCGCATCTCCTGGATGGCGGTGATGTCAGCCTTTATTTTTACGAGGGCTTCTGCCAGTTGGATAGCAGCACCTTCCCTATGGAGGGTCCGGACATTCCAGGTGCATATCCGTAAATCATTGTCCGTTTTTCGTTTGCAGTGGTCGTCATCGTAGTGGAGGCTATTACCCGAGGCAGATTTGGTTTTCATTGGAAATTATGATAATGTGTGGTGGGACCCAAACCCTACGCACACATTCCAAGTTTTAAGTCTAGGAGAGACTCGCCTTCTCACAACTAGCTCACCCCCGGACGGGTGTCCAAGGGATCTCCAGAGGATACTTCGCCAAAAAGGCCGGAAGTTTGTGAGCTGCTTGAACTGCTTGCAAAAGAATCATCCCTGGCCACTCCCAAGTGAGTGGCGATCAGGAACTTTACCCACTTACGTGGAATTCTACAAGCAGCTCCATCCTCCAAAGCATTTAATAAAAGCCGATATATTTTGTTCCTTATAAGACTACATTAAGAAAAATCTGATAAAAAAAAGTCATGAATATGCGCACCTTTTTTTTCTAACCATTTTTAAATCTGGAGATATACTTTTTGGTTTTTTTCTGTTAAAGTTTTAAAGTTTTTCACTTTTACCATTTTTCATTCTAATTTTTGAAAATTCCGTAAAATTCATTTAAGACCGATAAGAGATAACTAAATTAATTTTTATAAAGTAAAAACAATGTACTTTTCGCCAATATGCTACATTATTGCATTTTGTTTCAAACCATGATTAAATAATACAGGTTTATGCGAAAGCAAAATGCTGCTTCTTCCATAGCTGGTTTAATGTCAGAATAGACCGACCATAACAAAAAGTGATAACTTTTTTTGTCATTTGAATTTTTTTGTGAAAAATAAATATTTAAAAAAAATTTATTTTATTAAATTTGTGACGCAGTGAATTTTTTAAAATACATATAAATTAATTTGTTTGCGAAATATGCTACGCGGATTCCTCGAAGGAAAAAATATATTGCAAAGGTTCGTTTACTTAAATGATTGAAAAATACGCATAAATTGTTCATTGCATCTTTTTATTTGTAGAACAGTGACGACTACTTTTAGCACTCTCGCGTGATTCGCACATATTCAATCGCGATATAATTAAAACTAAAGTACGCTCCCACTCCTAAGCCCGCGAATTAAAGCGCATAAACGTACATGGCTGGGAAAAACGTATGTCAACATCAGAGGGACGACGTGCTTTAATGCAGAGTATACTTAAGGGATATGTGTTATCGTATTAGAGGTAGAAAACGGCAAATTTGTGCGTACCGCATATAAGAGAAAAACAAAATATATGCTTCTGAATGTAAAATGTATATAATTTGCAGTTCTTTAATTCTTTAACAAAAACAAAATAGTTTGTTTCCACTTTAATTATATAACAAACTAAAAAATAGATTAAAGTTACGAAACTTAAAATTAAGTTTTTTGTTTGCCACCCAAGAATGTTGCTGATCGATGATAGATTTGTTTAATTGATTTGGAAGTATTGGCAGCTACTGTATTATAAACAAAAGGTGCTGTACTTTTGGCCCTTGATTTGTAAATATCGATGTGGGAAAAGGTATTTCTCCAATAGCAAGACAATTAACATCAGACATGTCGTGAGCCGCAGCTAGCAGTAGATAGATTTGATTTACATGGTGGTCAATGACACGTACAATACCTGAAAAATAAGATTTTAACCGTTATTTGACCTTAGAACACTTGAAACTTGTCTTCATCAGGTCGTTGAAGTGACCTTTTTGTTATCATACATCGAGACGATCGTCTCGACGAGCCATAAATGTAGTTTCAGAAGTTTAATCTTTTAAACCATTGGGATATGATTTTCGTCATATAATCTTTATATTGTCTTATATGTGAAATACATACCAATCCCTAAGCATTTTATAAGATCTGAGTTTTCTTCCTGGTGGCAAAGGTAAACCAAATTCGCTTCTATAGCCTTCAGTAGCTGCTCTCGTGTTTATTCGCCAGCAAGTAAATTTACAAATTTTAGACTATCTAGAGACGTGGTATGAGAAAAATTATAAATATATTGGACCAGTATAACGCTAGTAATTCAATTAAGTTACCTAAGTAGTCTGCAGTCTATTAGCCGTTCAACGTTGCCACTGCTAACAATTACAACACTAAGACGTGACAACATTATGGCATAACGCTGATCCTTCGCACTCATATCCCATTCCCGTTGATAGCGACTCTCTTGTAAAACGGCGGAATTTAAGACATGCAGACGATAAGCATCAGCAGCTAATCGTGCTTCAGCGTTAGTATGAAACTCAACACCACTAAATATATTTCGTGGCAGCGCTGCCGTAACATGAGGTTCCATTAAATAATCAAAATTATTAATATCTTTGTTGCTTTGCAATTGCACTACATCGATAAGTGGAAACAACTCACATACAACAGCAATTAATTCAGCACCAAAGCCCTTCTTGTAACCCATAGTGTTGAACCAGGGCAAATGTGAATATTGCGTTTGCGTACGGCACCAGTGCAACAGCTGCTTAACTGCGTGTAAATATAAATATTTTAAATTTCGCCATCAACATTTCGGTGGCAGACGCGAATTATTATTAAATTATTGCAAATTTGTGCGTCCAAAGCGTCTGTGAAAATCATATTTGTGACACACGAATTGTATTTGTTTTTTTCGTGTTTTTGCTTTGATTAACAATTCTGACATTCGTAGATCTGACTTTTGGCTAATGAGCTTGACAGCTTGCGAAAACCTTTATAGTTGAATCATGGTTTCAAACAAGTTAACTAGAGCACCCTATCTAACAGTTTCTTTATAAAAAAATTCATAGAAAATTTTTAGAGTACAAAGTTCAACTTAGAGCCCACTGTGTCGCTAAATCCAAAACAAATTTAAGACTTTTATAGTTTTTTTTTCATCCCCTAAGTATTATCTGACGATTGTACTACAAAATTTTTCAATTCCAAGCACTTTCAAATTCTTCCTATTTATGGCCACAAAATTCCACTGTGCGGCAGTTTGCTTGTTTTAGCAAAAAATCAAAAGGTTGCTGATAAGTTTATTCGCACAAAAAACTTCGGTGGACTATGTCCTGTCTCAGTTTTCTCACATGAATCTCTAAATTCTTGTAAGGGTACCAACGATCACCAACGAACGAATTTGAACGAATTTACACCAGAATTTGAAATTCTGGAAGATTTGAAAAGCCAAGGTGTCTGAAATGTTTATAAATTTACCAAAATTGATGGAGAAAAACGTGTTCCCTCTGGTCTTATCCTCCTCACTTTTGACTTGTATCGACCACCCAAATTCATTGACATAGCCTGGTATAAGCTCCTCGTCCAAGAATATTATCCCAACCCAATGCGCTGCAAAAATTGCCAAATTCTTGGCCACACTTGCAAAAATAATCCTGCCTGTGTCACATGTAATTTACCTCCTCATCAACCTATATCATGTACTCGTGAAATGTGTGCCAATTGCTTAGAGCCACATGCTGCCTCTTCCCCCTCATGTCCAAAATTCGAACAAAACGAAATTTTAAAATTCAAAACAAATGCAGCATAGCTGACGCTAAACGTCTCTGTAGACAAAATAATCCTATTCAACCCAATATAGTTTCTTATTCATATGCCTTGATAAAAAACAATAATATCCAACATAGCTCGACTACAAACAACAGCAATAACCTTTCATCCAAAACTGTAAAAAATACAACTCAGCCACCTAAGAATTCTTCTCCTCAAACAGAGCATAAAAACCCATCTCTCAATATTAATCCAACAACATCTCAACCACATAACAACAACAACAATTTAAGTAATAATTCTACATAACTCTCAACACCTTCCCTTTTATCTTCTTCCCCTCTCTTAGAAGCAACCACACACTTACAGTTGCGGTCAAAATAATAGAAACAGGGTGTCATTCATGAATTGAAAGAAGATATTTCGAACAACTGACGTTTTTTTTCTTCTAATATTTTACAGTATAGTTACTTGATAAGTACACAAGATACATTTTGTTCCAAAAAATAACGGTACTTTATTAGAGGTTATCGTAATAATTATATAGATTTAGAAATGCTCATCAAAGAGCAAATTCCATCCATCATCTGTCTTCAAGAAACCCACTGTAAATTTGACGACAATCCTATTGTGCCTAAGTCGTACCTAACTTTTCGTACAATATAACTGCAAAGCATGGTACTGGTGTACTAATTAAAAAATCTTTACATCACAAAGGGCTTATTCTTACTTCCAATTTATCTGTTTTGGCTGTTGAATTTTACTTAAAAATCAATTTCACGGTTATATCGATTTACATTCCTCCCATGCAATCTTTTTCAACACCCGATTTACTGAATTTACTAACAAATATAACTTCTCCTATTCTGATAGTGGGTGACCTTAATGGTTGGAGTCCACTATGGGGGTCAGCTTCAACTAATCAGAGAGGTCAGATACTTGAAGATTTTATTTTAGCCTCCAATCTATTCAATATTGATCTCCACAACAGCGATCACTTTCCAATAATTACATCCGTTACACTTAATTCGGTACATAACTCTCCTAGAATATCTCATTATAATACTAAACGTGCAAATTGGACTTTGTTCCAAAACAAAGTTTTTGAAATTTCTGACAATTATCCCCTGGCACATTGTGTTAATAAGGAAGCTGCACTGATCCACAAAATCTTTCTGTCTTCTGCTAATTGTTCGGTACCTGAAACCACTTATAGAAAATCTTTCAAAACAGTTCCTTGTAGGTCTCCAGAATTGAAATTTCTCAGGGATACAAAAAAAAAGTGCATGGCGTTCCTATCAAAGACATGCCTCAGTTGGAAACTTAATAGATTATAAACGCAAAAATGCTCTTTTTAACAAAGCCAAAAAGGAAGCTAAGGCACGAAGTTTCAACGATTTTACAATGTCTCTTAAGCCCAACGCATCCCTCTCTGAAAGTTGGAGAATTTTTCGTACCTTGGTAGGAACTTCGACCTCCAGCAGTATAAAAAGAATTAGCATTACGGAACCTGTGATATCACAGAAGAGTTTGCAAAAACTTTGTCAGCCAACTCCCGTGACACAAACTTTTCTCTTGACTTTCAGATAAGTAAGCAAACTATCCTTGATCTTCCAATTTCTTCTAGCTGCTCAAATTTTGCAAAACAAATTGAAACAGTCTTGACCTTTAATGAACATCTACAGGCAAAACCTCTGGTTTCGATAAAATACCTTATGATATGATCAAAAATTCTCCAACATCCTTTAAACTCCGCATTCTTAACCTGTTCAACAATATTTTTGACTCTGGTATCATCCCGCAAAGCTACAAAACTGCTATTATTTGTCCGATTAAGAAACTAAATAAGACTAGTGATCTCATTGACTCGTATAGACCCATTTCTCTACTTGGCAAGCTCTTAGAAAAAATTATATCCAAACGAAATATGTGGTGAATAAAAACTCATAAGCTTATTTCCCCTCATCAAGTGGCATTTCAACCCGGTTCTGGTACTTTGGACGCTTTACTTTACCTTGATCATCTGATCTGTAGAAATCTCTCTGCTAAAAATCATATTTCAATCTTATCGATTGACTTGACAGGATTGGAATACACATGGTCTTAAAAAACATTCCGAGTGGCGTATCGGCCCAAAAATCTATACTTTTATTAAATTGTGATTGTTTACGCCAATAATGAACACCCTATGTCCTAATACCGGCATATTGGTGTTCGTTAAGTTTTTTCTTCTTTTGGGCTGCGCTTCTCGCTCCCTCTCTTTTACTTGTACCATAATGTAATTTACTTCCGAATTGTTACTTAAACAATAAAGTCGTTTGAAAGTTGAATCGCCGTGTTTTCTTTTTAAAGTGTTTTTTTTTCAGTTTTAAATTCAAAGTGAATTTTCCCCCTTTTTTCCCCCAGCGAAACATTTGGTCCTTCTCGACCCGTTTTTAGTGCCGCGCATTTAAAAAAAATAAAAACATTTTGAAAAAAAAAACAATATTTTTATTAAAAAAATTAAACTCTCGCCGCGAGTTTTTTTTGTGAACATAATTAAAAAAAAAAAAAATTTTTTGTTTTAAACAAAAATATTTTTTGGTGAACAGCAGCATCAAATACATCCTCATCAACTGCGTCTGCAACATCATCAACAGCAGCAACTACACCTGCATCAACTGCTCCAGCTTCATCAGCAACTACAACAGCAGTTAATTTTTTGCGTTTTGCCGACGGCATTTTGATTTTTTTTTTGCCTTAAATTTTTCTACGAACAGAAAAATAACCAAGTAAGTGGTTTCTTTTGAAATTTAAAA
Organism: Tricholauxania praeusta; assembly: GCA_949775025.1. Classification (NCBI taxonomy): domain Eukaryota; kingdom Metazoa; phylum Arthropoda; class Insecta; order Diptera; family Lauxaniidae; genus Tricholauxania; species Tricholauxania praeusta. The sequence continues at coordinate 107,633,736 of OX459028.1, forward strand.
AAAAGTGAAACTAAGTTGAATTCAAATTCAACCATTTTTACAAAAAAAGTCTTGGTTTCGAATTCCGCCCATAAATTCGGTTCGGTTCGGTTCGCTAATTTTGAGTAATTTTTTGAAATTCGTGAGTTTTGTCAAATAATTTTGCGTGTGCATATACATATGTATTTAATTAAAAATTGCCAAAAAGTTTCATAAAGGAAAGGGGAATTCGTTAACCTTTCCAATTTCTTTTATATATATATGTATATTCATACATATATGTATATAGATTGATTTTGTGGCGCTATTTTTTGTACATAAATTAGTATATACACATATGCATAACGTTTCTTGGTTTCACCAAGGTTTTGCATTCTTTTGTGGTTTTTGTTTCAAAAAGAGATTTTTACTCTTTTGAATTTGAGCTACCGAAAATTATTTGTGCTAAGCAAAAATTTGAGAATCGGGTTTCAAGTAAAAGAAATTTAAAATCAGTGTTTGTTGTTTTTTATTTATTTTTTTTTCGTCTTAGAAAAACTGAGATTTATTGTGATAGAGTACAAGCAGACTTTCTGCACTCTTCACCCACACAATTTTTTTTTGCCCCATAAGTAACTGCCGAAGCCAAAGTTACACTCTGTGCTTGGTAAAGTGCAATTACCCACCCCAATTTTTTGTACAAAGAGATCATGCTCTTGTACTTACTAGACTTTTTTTTTCATTTGCTTTGTGTCGTGTCCGTTCTGGTCAAAGCCAACACAGCGCTTTGTGCTTGGACATCAACACACTCAGTTGTTAAAATTTTCAGTATTTTTTTGCAAGTGAGAGTAAATCCGTTGCACAGTGGGAAAAAACCCTGCAATTTCAGGCAAATTTAAAAGAATTTTATTTCTTGTATAAATCGCACAGTGGGCAAAAAATATTTTTTTTCGGATGAAAAAAAATATTAAGAATTTAATAAATTTATTTATATTTTGATTATTTTTGTTTTTTTTTTATTAACATTTTCAGGTAAATTTTTTTTTTACCACTACTAAAGTGTTTACTCGTAGTTGCGTTTTTTGTCTGCAGTAAAAAACTTTTCTCAAATATTTTTTTTTTTTTTTTGTTTATAAATTTTTTTTTTTTTTAATATAGTTTCTTTGAAGAAAACTATATTTTTTTCTATTCGAACTGCATACAAGGTATAATAAAGCAGTAACTATGTCTCATTTAAAGACATTTATTCGTCTGACCGATTCACTTATTGAATTCGAAATAGATTTCAATGCTGTTGAGTCACATCCAGTATTTTCTCTGGATACTCAAAGTGAAGAGCTTAAGTCTTTGTGGAATAAAATCAAAGCTGCTTATGATACTTGCTTAGACAAGTTATCACCTCCAACTGAGCAAGCAGAAATTGACTCAGTTAAGAAAAAGTATCGCAGTAGCTACCAAACATATATAAGAGTAGCAGGAAAACTTTCGGAGCTTTCACAAGCGAGGCCTTCCCGTCATACAGTTGATGCAGAGCCAGAACCTGTATTGGGTCACAGCATGCCTGTACCCCCCTGCGATACTGAGGTATTCGATGGCGATTACCTCTCATGGCCGTCCTTTAGGGACATGTTTACGGCCATTTACATAAGTAACTCGCGGCTAACTCCAGTGGAAAAACTTTTCCACTTAAATAAAAAAACACGTGGCGAAGCAAAGGAGATTGTGCGGAGTTCTCCTTTGACAAACGAAGGTTCTGTGCAAGCCTGGCAAAATTTATCTGACAGATACGAAAATAAACGTATCTTAGTCAATAGCCAGTTAAAAATTATGTTCAACTTGCCTCACGTGCCTAAAGAATCTGGCACAGAACTCAAGAAACTTCAGAGGGATATCAATAGTTGTATTTTCGCGCTCAAAACGCACAATATTGATATCTCGAATTGGGATGCAATCCTTGTGTACCTTTGCTCTACACGATTGCCAGAGGTCACGCTGTCGTTATGGGAGCAATCCATTCAAAATAGGAATGAAATTCCGAAATGGACAGACCTCGATAATTTTTTGACAAGTCGGTTTCAAACGCTAGAAACCGTTTCTGACATTCGCAGCTCAAGTGGTGCGATTTCTCGGCAAAATTCTATGCCATCCTCCTCCAAACAAATTACCTCTAATGCCAGTAAGCGATTAAATAACTATCAAGTTAAAATCTCGCCAGCAAATTGCAAATGATGTTCGTCGGAACAGCATGCTCTGCGCTTTTGCCCTCGATTTTTAAAAATGGATGCAAAGGAACGCTTAGCAATAGTTCGCAAGCATCACTATTGCATCAATTGCTTAGCAAACTCTCATGAAGTAAAAGAGTGCAAGTGTCTGTATACTTGTGCAACGTGCAAACAACGTCACAATACACTTTTGCATCGCAATTCGACTCCAGCCTCCTCTCCTGCTTCGAGTGTAAACTCAAGTAAGTCGAATTTGCGACCCAACCCCCCGGGCTCTAATACTCAAACCCACTCCACACAAATACAGTCCACTAATTCGCTTCTAGTACCAAGCACGTATTGCTAGGTACTGCAATGGTGACCGTATGTCACTTAGGTTCGGCGTACACAACCAGAGCGCTTATCGACTCTGGCTCTGAAGGTACTTTTGTATCCGAACGTTTGCAGAAGTTGTTGAAGCTCCCTACTCGTGCTGTCAATGCTCAAGTTTCAGGGCTTAATAATGCGGTTTCAGCGCAAGTTACTAAAGCTTGCGATTTGATTTAAAGTTCCCCAAAAAATAGGCAGTTTCAAATTGAAGCTACAGCTTTTGTTCTGTCCCGCTTAACTGGTAATTTACCCTCAGTTTCCCTTGAATCTTCCTTGTTGAAGAGCCTGCCTGATTTTCAACTGGCAGATCCACATTTCTTCCACAGCAGCCAAATAGATGTACTTATCGGTGGCGATTTGTACCCCGCCATAATCCTCGATGGCATCCAACGCAACATTCTTGGGTCACTTCTTGCCCAGGAAACTGTTTTCGGTATTTACAGGCCCTATACCTCGTAGTGAAATATCCAGTTTTACTACTTGCCTTACTCATTTTAGTGAGGTTGCGATCGACAAGCAGATCGCACGTTTTTGGGAGTTGGAGGAACTTCCTAAAAAACAGTTTCTAACACAAGCTGATAAGTTTTGTGAAGAAAACTATAAGGAAACGACTAGACGAGACGAAAGTGGTCGCTATATAGTCACTTTGCCTTTCAAAAGTGGCTACCCCGATGAAATCAACTTAGGATTTTCTCGAGGCATCGCCTTTAAACAATTTCTTAAAGGTGAAACTCGTTTAACAAAAAATCCAGATTTCGAAATTCAATATGACGAAGTGGTTAATGAATATTTTAAATTGAACCACATGAAAAAAGTCTCTCCACCAAGATTCGAGATTTCGCCATCTCACTATTATTTACCGCATCATGCGGTCATCAAATCAGAAAGTACTACAACGAAGGTTCGTGTAGTATTCAACGCGTCAAGTCCCACTTCCAATGGAGTAAGCTTAAATGATGTCCTATACACAGATCCAATCCTTCAAGCTGATTTAACGCTTCTGGTCTTAAAATGGCGTTTTTTCAAATACGTTTTTAATGGTGATATTCAGCAAATGTATCGCCAAATACTTGTGGATTCAAAACATTCCACTTTCCAGCGAATTCTTTTTAGAAGCTCACCCGATAACGAAATTCAAGATTACGAGCTTAAGACCGTAACTTTCGGCGTTAATTGTGCACCATATCTAGGGATTAGAACCACGCTGCAATTGGCAGATGATGTACAGCAGCAGTATCCCCTTGCTACTCAAATTCTTCGGCACTTCACATACGTTGATGACGCTTTAGCTGGCGCTCACGATGTTGAAACTGCCATAAAAGCTAGAAATGAGCTGATTTCTGCACTTGACTCAGCAGGTTTCACAATGCGCAAGTGGACAGCTAATGCGTCAAGCATATTAGCTGACCTTCCTGTCGAGCATCTTTTGCGTGAAAACTTTTTGAGACTAGAAGATGAAAGTTGTGCAAAAGCTCTAGGAGTTCGTTGGAATGCCACTTCCGATTCATTTTATTTTTCTGCAAAACGTCTCGAAATTAAGTCGTCCTATAGTAAAAGGGAAGTTCTTTCAATCATTGCCCAACTATTTGATCCTGCATGTTGGCTGGCACCAATTGTTGTGACAGCGAAAATTTTAATGCAGCAAATATGGTTGGATGAAATAGATTGGGATGAAAGCATCCCCCCGCACAGTCTCCGTTGCTGGCAATCATTTTTGCAGGAATATGAATTTATTGAAGAAATTCGCGTCCCACGTTATGTCAGCTATTCGCCAGCCTCAGAAGTAGAGTTTCACGCATTCTGCGATGCTTCTGAGAATGCGTATGCTGCATCAATATACCTCCGCGTTAGGCAAAGTGACTGTATTGTCAGTCATCTGCTTTATGCTAAAAGTAAAGTTGCTCCAGTCAAGACGATCTCATTACCTCGCCTTGAGTTATGTGGCGCTACATTACTTGCGGATATGGTCGATTCCTTGATCTCTCACCTCGATATTGATAGGCACCGACTGTATTGTTGGACAGACTCCACAATCGTACTTGCCTGGCTTTGCAAGCCTCCTTGCTCCTGGACAACGTTCGTAGCCAATAGAGTTTCGAAAGTAGCGGAAATGGTTGGCAGTCGTAACTGGTTTCATGTTGAATCACATGAAAACCCCGCTGACTTAGCTACTCGTGGTGTGACACCACAAGACTTAAAAGATAGCTCACTCTGGTGGTATGGGCCGTCATGGCTGACAATTGAAAGTTCTTCATGGCAAAATAAACCTCAGCCTTCAGTTTTTGACACTGCGCTCGAGAAAAAGACTGTTAAGGTTAATTTCTCATATTTTTCAAAATATGAAGACATATTGGAACGTTTTTCATCGCTTCAACGTGGCTTACGGGTCTTGGCATATGTTTTTCGTTTCCTGCGTCATACCCGACCACATACTAACTCATCTTTTTCACATAAATCACTACGTATAGATCATGCTGAAATCAAGTATGTCAAAACTCGTTTGATTTTGTTGTGCCAAAAGGTTGCTTTTTCGGATGAGTACCACAACTTGGAAACAAAACAACTCGTTGGTTCCAAAAGTGTCCTAATGTCTCTTAATCCGTTTCTGCATACAGATGCACTATTGCGTGTTGGTGGACGGCTAGCCTCTTCACCCACGCTTTCATTTGATGAAAGATTTCCAATAATCTTGCCGTACAATTGTCAATTTACTCGTCTTTTAGTCAGTTTTATTCATGAAATTTCAATTCATGGAGCAAATCAGCTAATGCTTCGTCTTATTCGAATGCAATACTGGATTCCGCGTGCTAAAAATCTCATTAAAACAACTTTGCACAATTGCAAGACTTGTGTGATTTATAAAAAACAACAGCGGACTCAGATTATGGCTGCTCTTCCGGCAGAACGAACTGTGATCTCACGTCCTTTTTCGTCCACTGGTATTGATTTTGCTGGTCCATTCGACATAAAAAGCTACATTGGTAGAAGTTGTCGAATTAGTAAGGGCTATGTCTGCCTTTTTATTTGCTTTTCAACTAAAGCAATTCATCTTGAAGCCACTAGCGACCTTTCAACTGCTACATTTTTGGCGGCCTTTGCCAGATTCGTCGCAAGACGTGGCTGTCCAGCAAATCTGTACTCTGGCAATGGAACTAACTTTGTCGGAGCTTCTAAAGTTCTGAAAAAGGATTTTAAACATTTCTTAACCCAATCTCAAGATGCCGTGTTAGCACAATATACTTATCAAGAGATTTCTCGGCATTTCATTCCAGCAGGTGCTCCCCATATGGGAGGATTATGGGAAACTGGTATAAAAAGTTTTAAGTCCCATTTCAAAAAAATGGCCGGAAGTATGAAATATACTTTCGAAGGATTTCTAACTTTACTTAGTCGAATCGAATCGTGTCTAAATTCGCGTCCACTAAGCGCCATGTCTGAAAATCCAGATGATTTCCAGTCTCTAACTCCAGGTCATTTCTTGGTTGGCGGTCCACTTTTGTCTCAAGTGGAGCCAGAAATTTTTGATCAGCCTCCGAAAATTGTCAATCGTTGGCAACGGATAAAGGCTATGCAACAACATATTTGCCATAGATGGAAAAGCGAATATCTTAAAGAAATGCACCGTCGCGTTAAGTGGAAATCGTCACAACGAGACCTCACCATTAACGATTTGGTCGTGGTTAAAGAAGATAATCTTCCCGCGAATGAATGGCGCTTAGGTAGGATACTCAAGACGTATCCCGGTAGCGATAATCGAGTACGGGTCGCCGATATTCGAACCGAGAGAGGTTGCATTACGTGACCTATAGTTAAATTAGTCGCTCTACCGTCGACTGAATAAAATTGTTTCACTTTTTTTTCCTCTTAATTTTTTGTTTCGTTTCAGCATGTCTACTGCCAACATCGTCGCCGATCTTATTGACGAAATGGTCCTCAGCACCGATGTCAGTGATGTTGAGACGGTCCGTGAATGCGATCCCGAAGTGCAATCCGCACTGCCAAATGCGGTGCAAACCGCATTGCCGAGTGTGGTCGCCGTGGTGGCGCGCAACGACTCCTCCATGAGGTGTCGTTTATGTTTGTTTAAGCATAACCTGCTGTCGTGCAGGCAGTTCCTCGAGATGAATCTGGAGGAGCGGTTGCGAGCAGTACTCATGCATGGGTACTGCTCCAACTGTCTTTCTTCGAATCATTCGCGACGGGACTGTCGGAGCGACAGAAGGTGCCGCCACTACGGAGACGATCACCATAGCCTGCTCCATTCGCATTCACGGAAGCGGCCCGGTCGACGAGATAGCAAGAAGTCTCGCGGTAGACGTGGTTCTGTAAAGCAGCGTAGCAGTCCGAAGCAGCCCAAGCGTCATCAGCCATCGACATCAAGGGGGTTAAAAACAGGACCTAGTTCGTTCTGTGAGAGACCGCGACCAGGGCCTGGCTCGTCCTCGGTTAGGAACCAAGTCCCGAAGCGGGCTCCTCCCAATCCTCTTTCGGCAGCGACCCTCCAGCGCGTAGTCTCCTTATTCCCGACGGCCATAGTACGCGTCTTGGCAAATGGGCGCATAGTATCGGAGCGTCCAATTCTGGATGCGTGCTCACCAAGATCCTTGATCTCCAAGGACTTGGTTAAGAAGTGGCGCATTCCAACGAGCTTCGTTGATGGCGAAGAAATATGTCTTTTGTCGCTACGAGCCAAGCACGACACCAACATGAGTCTGGAGACTATGGCCAAGGTGGAAAAAGGGATGGAGGTCGTCACGCCAATGAGAGATGTCGATGAGCGAGTGCGGGAGCCCTTCACTAATATAAAGTTGGCTGATCCAACATTTTATAAATCGGTGTCGGTTCATCTCTGGCTTGGGGTATATGTGTACCCCAGGATCATGCTGGCAGGCATCTTCCCGACCGGAGTTGGTCAGCCGCTAGCGCAGAACACCATTTTTGGATGGGTTCTGTCAGGACCTTGTTCCTGGTGATCACCGTTCTAGAAATGCTGCCGGTAGGCGTCTACCCGACCGGATGAGGTCTGCCACTGGCACATTTTACCTATAGGACTCCCGTTCCAGTTTTTTCATTTGTTTATAAATTTTTTTTTTTCCATTAATTTTTTCTTATTGTTGCATTCCTGCAAGGCGGGCGGCATGTTTACGCCAATAATGAACACCCTATGTCCTAATACCGGCATAGTGGTGTTCGTTAAGTTTTTTCTTCTTTTGGGCTGCGCTTCTCGCTCCCTCTCTTTTATTTGTACCATAATGTAATTTACTTCCGAATTGTTACTTAAACAATAAAGTCGTTTGAAAGTTGAATCGCCGTGTTTTCTTTTTAAAGTGTTTTTTTTTTCAGTTTTAAATTCAAAGTGAATTTTTCCCATTTTTTCCCCCAGCGAAACAGTGATGATTGCATATATTACATACTCTGCCCCTTTACAATAACCTGGCATATTGCATATTCCACCCCTGTGCATTTTCAGATGCAAAATAACCAAACTCATATTCTCACCCCGCACACAAATTTAGCGCCTGAAATTAAAAGTAAAATATCCAAATTCATAAAATCCGACAATGTGCTACAATTCTTTTAAAACACACTGACCTATAGCAACAAAAATAAAATAGCTTAATGCACAAAAACTTATCACATTTCAAATTCAAGGCCACTAAACAAAGTCGCTGCCGATATAACGCAGCCAGACTTTTGTTTATTCTTTTTTTTCTTCTGCACTCAAATTCCCGTTGGATTATAAGCAAAGCCACGGACGTACAAGAATTTGCTTACGTAGCAATTTCTTGTACAAATCGAATTTAAACAATTAGATTTTTCGTGGGATACAATAAAATCCCACAAGTCACAAATACTAACACAATTTTCGTGTCACTGAAAATTGGAGCCCTTATTTTTAAGAATGTATTAGTAATTAAAATAAGTATAAATAAGTTGAATCTGAAAATAAAATTCAGAGTATGATGAAGATACTCTACAGCTTAAGAACTTGTTTCTATTAGCTAAAAGAAGACTTGGCAGTAATTTTGCCGAAGAAAAATATCCCTGGCTACGATTGTGTGTGCCGGGATAAAACAGTGAACCGTAGCGTTTTTAAGCGCTGGTTCAAAACATCCTTACATAGAAGAGAAAATTGAGGTACCAGATCTACCAACACCACATGACGATCTTCCAACTCCATCCAACTCCACAAAATCCTTCTTAACGCATGAGCAATTTAGATGTAAAATCAACAACGTTTTTTCAAAAATGTATCCACTATTCAATGGCATTCCCCAAGGCTCACCTCTATCAGTTACCTTGTTCATAATTGCTTTCGACGACCTTAGTCGTATAATTCTCAGCATGAGGAAACTAGAGCACTGCATTTACGCCGAAGATTTATTCATTATAGCAAAACAACAAGATGTCAATGAGATTGCGAACAATTTTTCCACTTCTCTGAACGCAATAGACACATGGTCAAAGTTATCCGGAGCAGACATTTCTTTAGCAAAAAACAAGCATATTCGTATTTGTAAGAAAATAAACTGTAATAACATTATAGTGAATATGCAAGCTGCTTATCATGCTGCCATTAGATCGAGCCTCAGGGCCTTTCGAACATCTCCAATGCTGAACTCGCACGCTGAAAGTGGACTGGATCCCATTCAAAACAGAATTTTAAATCTAAGATGCCGAAACATCCATAAGCTCTCTAACCCGAACACCAGCCTGCTGTATACATAAGTTAGTTACGTCCATCAAAAAGAGGAAAACCAAAATGAAAAACAATCGGCGATTTCGCTCCTGATCGACACAAGAGCCTACGATATTAACATAAACGAAACATTAACCAAACGCGAACTTTTTCCCTCGTAGAATTTGGACCCCTTTTCTTTCATCACTAATCTGGCCTGTTTTCAAAAGGACAAAACCTCTCCAGCTTTATATAATTAATTGTTTTTAGACAGCACTCAGACTTTCAAAAACTTGGGTTGGCATCTTCTTTATACGGATGGCTCCAAAAACAAAGATTCGGTTTCGTTTGCTGAGTTTGACGAAATTGGCAATACTTTATCTCAAAACACAATGGTGGAGGCAGCTTCAATCTTTGATGCTGAGGCGAAAGGTATCATCTCTGCGCTGGAATTTTCTAAATCCTCTAAAAACAGATATATTATTTGTACTGATAGTAAATCTGTATTTGAAGCCGCCAAAAATTTTTCGAATCGGGATAAATCAATTATTGTCATTTAAACAAATGAAAAATAAGATCAAGATCATGTGGATACCAGGCCATGCAGGTATCAAAGGTAACGAGTACGCAGATCAAGCCGCTAAGTCTGTTCATCAGTACCCTGTACGTACGTGTATTCCAAACACCAAGCATTTCATAACCAAGTGTGCACTCCACAAACTGCGCAGGAAAACCGCTATGGATTGGGTCAATTACAATCACAACTACAAAAAAGTTAACATTAACAATATTCCACTACGATTACCGAGCTCCACAAATACACAACAAAATAAATGTTCACTAGAATCCGGTTAGAACACTCAGTCGCAACACATATTTACCTTTTGAAATAAGAACCTAAGCCCATTTGACAATTCTGCAACAACTCCCCACTAACTATTCCTCATATCCTTTCCAACTGTCCTTCCCTAAGTTCAGTTTACTCAGCCTGTTTCCGAAATTCCTCCCCCTACCCTATTCTATCCAACCCCTCTGACTCGAATGTTCTTCTCATACACAATTTTTAAAAAAAATTAAACTTACATAACTCAATAAGAGTATTCCTCTAAACGCGAAAACTCGAAAGTATTCGAGCTTGCTTTCGGGAACACCCCTATCAATGCAAACGCGTATATGATTGAGCAATGACAATTTGACAGTTCGATCAGTGCTGCCGTGCTGCAGAGTTTTAGTCAAAACTTCCACTATTTTAGTTATGACTGATTTTATTGAAAAATAATGAAATTTTCCTCAAATTCTTTGTCAAATAAAATAGAATCCTTAAAATGCCGCAAAAGAGTAAAAAAAAATAAATTGATTCAATTTATTGAAGAAAATACTATAAGCAATTTACTTATGCCGTTTCGACAAACGGCAACACTGATTCACTTTCCGACTTTTAGAGGATACTTGCTCAACTAATTTGCCTGGAAAGTTTTCGAGGGTTGAGCAAACTTGTCTTCATACAAATTATTTTCGATTCTCGAAAATGTGCTCAGTTTTCGCAGTTTACGCAGTTTTCGAGGCTTTTTCGAGTTTTCAGGAACACCCTCAATCTAATTAATTATATTCATGTACAAACGTATTTCTAACTTAAATTTATTATGATCTCCTGTTATTCACCTATATACACTCTTTATTAATAATTATGTTAAACTTATTTTGTAACGAAAGTCGATAGCCTTTGTAGCTAGTGCTTACCATTGTTTTTTATAAATTAATTTATAATAAATATATAATATTAATAATAATAATATATAACATTTTTTGCATGTATGGCAGGTGCCACGCCCACTAATTCAATCCCGTCGAAATCCATTTAGTTTCATAGTAATTATAGTAATCGACATCTCTGTACCAAATTTTAAAAAAATTATTCGCATAGCACACCAAATATAACATTTAACATTTTTTGAATGTATGAAAGGTGCCACGCCCACTAATGAATTCCTGTCAATAACCATTTCATTATACATAGTAACCGACATCTCTATACCATATTACACCGTATATCACTTTCTGTTCTTCCTTTTTTCATTTGCCGATATTTTTTCTGAAGATCCGAAAAAAATACACTTACGGCGTTGCGGCGCCATTACCATTTAATGTATAGAAACACGAAGTATATAAGGCGAAACACATAAAAAGCATGCAAGCATCGTATGCTTTTCAACACACATAGAATGCATCTATTAAAACTTGTCACTCTCTTTTCCCATACAATTTTCTCAGCAAATATGTATTGTTTACAAATTTTGTTTGTCACTCTCTTTTCCCATACGATTCTCTCACACAAAATCTGTCATTGCTTCGATGCCTACAAAAAGTTGAAAGTAGGTTTGACATTTTAAAAAACTACTGTCTGCGCTCTCAAACTCAAATTTAGTGAAGCCTCATATCAATTTTTGAAACATTCGTTTGTAAATACTAATTAAAGAAATTCTAGTCACAACTATTTCGCAATCATCAGGCCAGCGCAAATGATATTTATATTTATTATTAATTTGAGAAACAGATTTCGGCCGAAATAAGTACAAATTAAGTACGCTTTGAAAAATAAGTACAAATTAAGTACGCTTTAAAAAATAAGTACGGCAAGCTGAAAATAAGTATTGTACTTACTAAATAAGTACAGTTGGTATGCTTATGTATGTCATATCTACAGAAATTACCATCCAAAATCAAAAAACTTTACATAAATATGTTTACCCGTTCAAAAGTTATGATTTTAGCAACGCGAAATCGCAAAAGACGCCACTGTGCGGCGGCCATAAATAGTAATAATTGCGCTAGACTCTTGAAATTTGGTGCAGATGTTTTTTAGATAAAGACAACAAAAATTGGTGATTTTTAAAAAAATCTGTTCAAGGACACGCCTACCTCCCATACAAAGGTGGGATGTGGTTGTGATTTTTTTTCAAAATTGGTATCAATTTTCATTAATTTGGCTATGCTGATTTCAAAAATGTTATAAATTTTTCAATATCTCTTATAGCTTTAAAGTTATTACAGAAAGACCAAAAAACGGTGGCCATAAACAGACGGTCCACGTACACGCCTACCGCCCATACAAAGGTGGGATGTGATTGAGACTTGTTCTTCAAAATGGGTATCGATTTTTAAATTTATTTTAAACGTCTCTTCATAGACTTCAAGCATTTCTTGTGCCTCTGGTGATAACTCTTTATATTTTTATCTCGCTTTATTCGAATTTGGCTGGTAAGAGGATCAGAAGAAATCAGCAAATAATGCAAAACATCTTCGTTTTTGCTACTCTAGAGCAACACCTGCTGTTGTGCAACCTCGCCATTTTAAAAACTTTATTTGATGCTTCCTGAACTTCTTCAGAAAGACGTCCAATTGGAACTTCTAGCTCTTGCATAATTTGACTTCAATGTATTAGAACTTTGTGCCCGGAAGGAGGCATGTTGTACCAATTGTAGTCCTTTTTATAAATTTACACAGTTTTTGGGTATATTTGTGAAAGCTTTCGAGATTTATAACTTCTCCGGAAGCCAGAACTTGTAAAATATTCTACTATATTTGTTTTGATAAAATAACTGTAAAATATTAATAGTAAAACAATATTCGGCCGCAATGACTTTTGAACCACTGTACGTTTAGTTTCCAATAAAAACAGGTTTTTGCTGAACATATATTAAAGACATTAAAAACGAAAAATAAATTTATTGGAAAATATAAAAATATAAAATGATAACTTTCATAATTAAGAACATAAGAATTTAAAATAAATTTTTTTGGAAATATATTACAATAATATTAACAAAAATGATCATAATCGGACCCCCTATGCTGCACCATCCATATCTGCACTACGCTATGTTAAGTTCTTAAAAAAGCGAAAGCAAAGAGGGATGAAAAAAGAAAAAACAGCCTTAACCAGTTCCCCTCTAATGAGGGAACTCCTATCAAAATTCAAGCAACTTCCTTTTTAATGTAAGCTTTTACAATTTATAAAAATGTTGTTAAGCATTGCAAAATGCGAAGATACACAAATATTTTTTTCTTCAAATATTGCAATAGAAAAAAATTCATTAAAAAAAAAATTTATGAATATGAGCAGCTTTTTTTTTTGTTTTTGCTAAACATACCTTCGCACATAATGTATAAACAAAAAATTTAAATCTGAAGATATACTTTTTTGTTTTTTGCTGTTAAATATTGCGAAATTTTTGAATTATGACTTTTTCAGCCCTAATTTTTATAAAAATAAGCATAATTCACACATAGAATATAAGACTTCAAACAAACAATTTTTAAATAGTACAATTTATGAACTTTTTGCCAGTATGTAATTTTGGTAAATTTCGATATAAACAAATTAGTGAAAGCATTTAATTACTTACTTTACTTAGATGGCCATAACTACCCGTTGTCAGGTTACGGCCGACCTCATTAGCTCTCGCAAGGCGCCTCTGTTTTACGCGCGCCTTCTCCATTCATTAATGCCAAGCGTGGTTAGGGCTTCCTCAGCTTGGTCTATCCACCGGAGGCATTGTCTCCCTCATCGTCGTTGACCGGGGACTTTCCTTCGAATACCTTTTTCGCTGGAGCTTCTTTATCCATACGATGTACATGAACCAGCCAGCGTAGTCGCTGTATTGTTATACGTTTAACTATGTCAATGTCGGCGTAGAGCTCATACAGCTCGTGGCTCATTCGAATGCGATAGTCGTCGCCAACTCGAACAGGACCAATGATTTTGCGGAGAACTTTCCTCTCGAACACCCCAAGAGCGGCTGCGTCTGTTGTCGAAACCACCCATGCCTCAGCGCCATAAAGAAGCACAGGTAGAATGAGCGCCTTGTAGAGTGTTAGCTTTGTCGATCGTGAGAGAGCTCTGCAACGTAATTGCTTACTGAGACCGTAGTAGAACCTATTAGCAATTGTTATTCTCCGCTTAATCTCCAGACTGACATCATTGTTGCTGGTTACGGCAGTGCCAAGGTAAATGAATTCCTTGACAACTTCTAATTACCCAGTTGCCCGCTGTAACATAAGAGTCTAGATCCCGTGCTCTCTTGTTGTTGTTAGTAGACATCATGTATTTCGTCTTGCCCTCGTTTACCGTCAAACCCACTTTGACTGATTCCTTTTCAATAGCAGTGAAAGCAGCAGTAACATCTCTCTTACTCCGACCGATAATATCAATATCATCAGCGTACGCAAGAAGCTGAACACCTTTGAAGAAAATGGTGCCATTATGATGCACACAGGCTTTTTGTATGATCCCTTCCATAATGAAATTGAAGAGATCGCATGAGAGCGGGTCGCCTTGTCTGAAACCTCGCTCGGTATTAAAAGTTCCGGAGAGGTCATTCCCTACCTTGACGGAGCTACACGTATTGCTCAACGTCATCCTGCAGAGCCTTATCAACTTTGCAGGTATACCGAACTCAGACATTGTTTCGTATAGGCAATTCCGCACTGGGCTATCGAACGCAACTTTATAATTGACGAAGAGATGGTGAGTGTCGATTTGATATCCATGGGTTTTCTCCAGGATTTGGCGTAGTGTAAAAATCTGATCTATGGTGGATTTACCAGGTCTAAAGCCACACTGATAGGATCCGATCAGTTTTTCTGTATGTGGCTTCAATCTTTCACACAATACGCTCGAGAGGATCTTATATGCGATGGAAATAAGACTGATACCCCTGTAGTTGGCGCAGATTGTCGGGTCTTCTTTCTTTATTACAGGACAAAGCACGCTGAGATTCCAATCGTCGGGCATGCTTTCCGCTAGCCATATTTTGCTGATGAGTTGATGCATGCACCTTATCAATTCATCGCCACCAGCTTTAAACAACTCAGCTGGCAGGCCGTCAGCACCCGCTGCTTTGTTGTTTTTGAGTCGCTGGATAGCGAATTATCATCGATTGGTGGTATCGTACTGCATTCTCTCTGGGCGGAATTGGTGGAATCATCGCCCGTTAGCAAGTTGGAGAAATGCTGCCTACATAACCTCAGTACACTCTGTGTATCTGTAACCAGATTTCCATTTTCGTCTCTACAAGTGGATGCTCCGGGCTTGAAACCTTGAGTTAGATGCTTAACTTGTTGATAGAATTTTCGTGCATCCTTCTTGCCCTGGTACTCCTCAAGTTCCTCACGCTCACGCTTTTCTTGCTACCTTTTTTTACGTCTGAAACTGCGCCTCTCTTCCTTCTTCTTTTCGCGGTAGTTTTCTCGCACGGCTCGCGTTGCGGCTGACTGCAGTATCTCTTGTATGCGGCGTTTTTTGCAGAAGTCGCATCGCGACACTCCTGGTCATACCATTGGTTTCGAGGTTGTGTTCGTCGGAAACCAATGACTTCCTCGGCAGCAGCGCGCATGGAGTGAGAGATGTGTGTCCAAAGTCCACCGGCGTCGTCGGTTCCAGAGGTTGGTTGGTTGAGCTTAACCGACAGTTTAGCGGAGTACGCATCTGCAGTCCGTTGTGATTGCAGCTTGGCAACGTCCAGCTTTCGTTGCATGCCCGTGCGTACATTCTTCGCATTGCATAGCCGCATGCGGATCTTAGCTGCAACAAGATAGTGGTCGGAGTCAGTGTTGACCCCCCGTCGATCACAACATGATCAATTTGGTTTTCCGTTTTTTGATCCGGGGATAGCCAGGTGGCCTTGTGAATGTCGAGGTGTTGAAATCTGGTGCTACTAACTACCATGTTTCGCGCCGCGGCGAAGTCGATCAGTCTCAGACCGTTGTTTGAAGTGGTCTCGTGGCGACTGAACTGACGAACTGTAGCGCCAAAGATGCATTCTCTTCCGACCTTCGCGTTAAAATCGCCGAGGACTATTTTTACATCGTGGGTCGGACAACGGTCATACACGTCCTCTAGGCTCGCGTAGAAATCATCCTTGGTGGCATCGTCCTTTTCCTCCGTCGGGGCGTGCGCGCAAATTAGGCTTATGTTGAAGAATTTTGCCTTGATACGGATCGTAGCCAACCTTTCGTTTATTGGCGTGAACCGGGAAACTAGGTGGCGTAATTTTCGACATACAACGAATCCGCAACCAAATTCGCGCCTCTCCGCATGGCCGCTGTAGTAGATATCATAGTTGGTCCGTTTAGAGCAGCCTTGTCCTTTCCATCGCATCTCCTGGATGGCGGTGATGTCAGCCTTTATTTTTACGAGGGCTTCTGCCAGTTGGATAGCAGCACCTTTCCTATGGAGGGTCCGGACATTCCAGGTGCATATCCGTAAATCATTGTCCGTTTTTCGTTTGCAGTGGTCGTCATCGTAGTGGAGGCTATTACCCGAGGCTGATTTGGTTTTCATTGGAAATTATGATAATGTGTGGTGGGACCCAAACCCTACGCACACATTCCACGTTTTAAGTCTAGGAGAGACTCGCCTTCTCACAACTAGCTCACCCCCGGACGGATGTCCAAGGGATATCCAGAGGATACTTCGCCAAAAAGGCCGGAAGTTTGTGAGCTGCTTGAACTGCTTGTAAAAGAATCATCCCTGGCCACTCCCAAGTGAGTGGCGATCAGGAACTTTACCCATTTACGTGGAATTCTACAAGCAGCTCCATCCTCCAAAGCATTTAATAAAAGCCGATATATTTTGTTCCTTATAAGACTACATTAAGAAAAATCTGATAAAAAAAAAGTCATGAATATGCGCACCTTTTTTTTTTAACCATTTTTAAATCTGGAGATATACTTTTTGGTTTTTTTCTGTTAAAGTTTTAAAGTTTTTCACTTTTACCATTTTTCATTCTAATTTTTGAAAATTCCGTAAAATTCATTTAAGACCGATAAAAGATAACTAAATTAATTTTTATAAAGTAAAAACAATGTACTTTTCGCCAATATGCTACATTATTGCATTTTGTTTCAAACCATGATTGAATAATACAGGTTTATGCGAAAGCAAAATGCTGCTTCTTCCATAGCTGGTTTAATGTCAGAATAGACCGACCATAACAAAAAGTGATAACTTTTTTTGTCATTTGAATTTTTTTGTGAAAAATAAATATTTAACAAAAATTTATTTTATTAAATTTGTGACGCATTGAATTTTTTAAAATACATATAAATTAATTTGTTTGCGAAATATGCTACGCGGATTCCTCGAAGGAAAAAATATATTGCAAAGGTTCGTTTACTTAAATGATTGAAAAATACGCATAAATTGTTCATTGCATCTTTTTATTTGTAGAACAGTGACGGTTACTTTTAGCACACTCGCGTGATTCGCACATGTTCAATCGCGATATAATTAAAACTAAAGTACGCTCCCACTCCTAAGCCCGCGAATTGAAGCGCATAAACGTACATGGCTGGGAAAAACGTATGTCAACATCAGAGGGACGACGTGCTTTAATGCAGAGTATACTTAAGGGATATGTGTTATCGTATTAGAGGTAGAAAACGGCAAATTTGTGCGTACCGCATATAAGAGAAAAACAAAATATATGCTTCTGAATGTAAAATGTATATAATTTGCAGTTCTTTAATTCTTTAACAAAAACAAAATAGTTTGTTTCAACTTTAATTATATAATAAACTAAAAAAAGATTAAAGTTACGAAACTTAAAATTAAGTTTTTTGTTTGCCACCCAAGAACGTTGCTGATCGATGATAGATTTGTTTAATTGATTTGGAAGTATTGGCAGCTACTGTATTATAAACAAAAGGTGCTGTACTTTTGGCCCTTGATTTGTAAATATCGATGTGGGAAAAGGTATTTCTCCAATAGCAAGACAATTAACATCAGACATGTCGTGAGCCGCAGCTAGCAGTAGATAGATTTGATTTACATGGTGGTCAATGACACGTACAATACCTGAAAAATAAGATTTTAACCGTTGTTTGACCTTAGAACACTTGAAACTTGTCTTCATCAGGTCGTTGAAGTGACCTTTTTGTTATCATACATCGAGACGACCGTCTCGACGAGCCATAAATGTAGTTTCAGAAGTTTAATCTTTTAAGCCATTGGGATATGATTTTCGTCATATAATCTTTATATTGTCTTATATGTGAAATACATACCAATCCCTAAGCATTTTATAAGATCTGAGTTTTCTTCCTGGTGGCAAAGGTAAACCAAATTCGCTTCTATAGCCTTCAGTAGCTGCTCTCGTGTTTATTCGCCAGCAAGTAAATTTACAAATTTTAGACTATCTAGAGACGTGGTATGTGAAAAATTATAAAAATATTGGACCAGTATAACGCTAGTAATTCAATTAAGTTACCTAAGTAGTCTGCAGTCTATTAGCCGTTCAACGTTGCCACTGCTAACAATTATAACACTAAGACGTGACAACATTATGGCATAACGCTGATCCTTCGCACTCATATCCCATTCCCGTTGATAGCGACTCTCTTGTAAAACGGCGGAATTTAAGATATGCAGACGATAAGCATCAGCAGCTACTCGTGCTTCAGCGTTAGTATGAAACTCAACACCACTAAATATATTTCGTGGCAGCGCTGCCGTAACATGAGGTTCCATTAAATAATCAAAATTATTAATATCTTTGTTGCTTTGCAATTGCACTACATCGGTAAGTGGAAACAACTCACATATAACAGCAATTAATTCAGCACCAAAGCCCTTCTTGTAACCCATAGTGTTGAACCAGGGCAAATGTGAATATTGCGTTTGCGTACGGCACCAGTGCAACAGCTGCTTAACTGCGTGTAAATATAAATATTTTAAATTTCGCCATCGACATTTCGGTGGCAGACGCGAACTATTATTAAATTATTGCAATTTCGTGCGTCTGTGAAAATCATATTTGTGACTTTGATTAACAATTCTGACATTCGTAGATCTGACTTTTGGCTAATGAGCTTGACAGCTTGCGAAAACCTTTATAGTTGAATCATGGTTTCAAACAAGTTAACTAGAGCACCCTATCTAACAGTTTCTTATATAAAAAAATTCATAGAAAATTTTTGGAGTACAAAGTTTAACTTTGAGCCCACTGTGTCGCTAAATCCAAAACAAATTTAAAACTTTTATAGTTTTTTTTTTTCATCTCCTAAGTATTATCTGACGATTGTACTACAAAATTTTTCAATTCCAAGCACTTTCAAATTCTTCCTATTTATGGCCACAAAATTCCACTGTACGGCAGTTTGCTTGTTTTAGCAAAAAATCAAAAGGTTGCTGATAAGTTTATTCGCACAAAAAACTTCGGTGGACTATGTCCTGTCTCAGTTTTCTCACATGAATCTCTAAATTCTTGTAAGGATACCAACGATCACCAACGAACGAATTTGAACGAATTTACACCAGAATTTGAAATTCTGGAAGATTTGAAAAGCCAAGGTGTCTGAAATGTTTATAAATTTACCAAAATTGATGGAGAAAAACGTGTTCCCTCTGGTCTTATCCTCCTCACTTTTGACTTGTATCGACCACCCAAATTCATTGGCATAGCCTGGTATAAGCTCCTCGTCCAAGAATATTATCCCAACCCAATGCGCTGCAAAAATTGCCAAATTCTTGGCCACACTTGCAAAAATAATCCTGCCTGTGTCACATGTAATTTACCTCCTCATCAACCTATATCATGTACTCGTGAAATGTGTGCCAATTGCTTAGAGCCACATGCTGCCTCTTCCCCCTCATGTCCAAAATTCGAACAAAACGAAATTTTAAAATTCAAAACAAATGCAGCATAGCTGACGCTAAACGTCTCTGTAGACAAAATAATCCTATTCAACCCAATATAGTTTCTTATTCATATGCCTTGATAAAAACAATAATATCCAACATAGCTCGACTACAAACAACAGCAATAACCTTTCATCCAAAACTGTAAAAAATACAACTCAGCCACCTAAGAATTCTTCTCCTCAAACAGAGCATAAAAACCCATCTCTCAATATTAATCCAACAACATCTCAACCACATAACAACAACAACAATTTGAGTAATAATTCTACATAACTCTCAACACATTCCCTTTTATCATCTTCCCCTCTCTTAGAAGCAACCACACACTTACAGTTGCGGTCAAAATAATAGAAACAGGGTGTCATTCATGAATTGAAAGAAGATATTTCGAACAACTGACGTTTTTTTTCTTCTAATATTTTACAGTATAGTTACTTGATAAGTACACAAGATACATTTTGTTCCAAAAAATAACGCTACTTTATTAGAGGTTATCGTAATAATTATATAGATTTAGAAATGCTCATCAAAGAGCAAATTCTATCCATCATCTGTCTTCAAGAAACCCACTGTAAATTTGACGACAATCCTATTGTGCCTAAGTCGTACATTGGTTATTTTCATAACTTTTCGTACAATATAACTGCAAAGCAAGGTACTGGTGTACTAATTAAAAAATCTTTACCTCACAAACGGCTTATTCTTACTTCCAATTTATCTGTTGTGGCTGTTGAATTTTACTTAAAAATCAATTTCACTGTTATATCGATTTACATTCCTCCCATGCAATCTTTTTCAACACCCGATTTACTGAATTTACTAACAAATATAACTTCTCCTATTCTGATAGTGGGTGACCTTAATGGTTGGAGTTCACTATGGGGGTCGGCTTCAACTAATCAGAGAGGTCAGATACTTGAAGTTTTTATTTTAGCCTCCAATCTATTCAATATTGATCTCCACAACAGCGATCACTTTCCAATAATTACATCCGTTACACTTAATTCGGTACATAACTCTCCTAGAATATCTCATTATAATACTAAACGTGCAAATTGGACTTTGTTCCAAAACAAAGTTTTTGAAATTTCTGACAATTATCCCCTGGCACATTGTGTTAATAAGGAAGCTGCACAGATCCACAAAATCTTTCTGTCTTCTGCTAATTGAAATTTCTCAGGGATACAAAATAAAATGCATGGCGTTGCTATCAAAGACATGCCTCAGTTGGAAACTTAATAGATTATAAACGCAAAAATGCTCTTTATAACAAAGCCAAAAAGGAAGCTAAGGCACGAAGTTTCAACGATTTTACAATGTCTCTTAAGCCCAACGCATCCCTCTCTGAAAGTTGGAGAATTTTTCGTACCTTGGTAGGAACTTCGACCTCCAGCAGTATAAAAAGAATTAGCATTACGGAACCTGTGATATCACAGAAGAGTTTGCAAAAACTTGGTCAGCCAACTCCCGTGACACAAACTTTTCTCTTGACTTTCAGATAAGTAAGCAAACTATCCTTGATCTTCCAATTTCTTCTAGCTGCTCAAATTTTGCAAAACAAATTGAAACAGTCTTGACCTTTAATGAACATCTACAGGCAAAACCCCTGGTTTCGATAAAATACCTTATGATATGATCAAAAATTCTCCAACATCCTTTAAACTCCGCATTCTTAGCCTGTTCAACAATATTTTTGACTCTGGTATCATCCCGCAAAGCTACAAAACTGCTATTATTTGTCCGATTAAGAAACTAAATAAGACTAGTGATCTCATTGACTCGTATAGACCCATTTCTCTACTTGGCAAGCTCTTAGAAAAAATTATATCCAAACGAAATATGTGGTTAATAAAAACTCATAAGCTTATTTCCTCTCATCAAGTGGCATTTCAACCCGGTTCTGGTACTTTGGACGCTTTACTTTACCTTGATCATCTGATCTGTAGAAATCTCTCTGCTAAAAATCATATTTCAATCTTATCGATTGACTTGACAGGATTGGAATACACATGGTCTTAAAAAACATTCCGAGTGGCGTATCGGCCCAAAAATCTATACTTTTATTAAATCCTTCTTAACGCATGAGCAATTTAGATGTAAAATCAACAACGTTTTTTCAAAAATGTATCCACTATTCAATGGCATTCCCCAAGGCTCACCTCTATCAGTTACCTTGTTCATAATTGTTTTCGACGATCTTAGTCGTATAATTCTCAGCATGAGGAAACTAGAGCACTGCATTTACGCCGACGATATATTCATTATAGCAAAACAACAAGATGTCAATGAGATTGCGAACAATTTTTCCACTTCTCTGAACGCAATAGACACATGGTCAAAGTTATCCGGAGCAGACATTTCTTTAGCAAAAAACAAGCATATTCGTATTTGTAAGAAAATAAACTGTAATAACATTATAGTGAATATGCAAGCTGCTTATCATGCTGCCATTAGATCGAGCCTCAGGGCCTTTCGAACATCTCCAATGATGAACTTGCATGCTGAAAGTGGACTGGATCCCATTTAAAACAGAATTTTAAATCTAAGATGCCGAAACATCCATAAGCTCTCTAACCCGAACACCAGCCTGCTGTATACATAAGTTAGTTACGTCCATCAAAAAGAGGAAAACCAAAATGAAAAACAATCGGCGATTTCGCTCCTGATCGACACAAGAGCCTACGATATTAACATAAACGAAACATTAACCAAACGCGAACTTTTTCCCTCGTAGAATTTGGACCCCTTTTCTTTCATCACTAATCTGGCCTGTTTTCAAAAGGACAAAACCTCTCCAGCTTTATATAATTAATTGTTTTTAGACAGCACTCAGAATTTCAAAAACTTGGGTTGGCATCTTCTTTATACGGATGGCTCCAAAAACAAAGATTCGGTTTCGTTTGCTGTGTTTGACGAAATTGGCAATACTTTATCTCAAAACACAATGGTGGAGGCAGCTTCAATCTTTGATGCTGAGGCGAAAGGTATCATCTCTGCGCTGGAATTTTCTAAATCCTCTAAAAACAGATATATTATTTGTACTGATAGTAAATCTGTATTTGAAGCCGCCAAAAATTTTTCGAATCGGGATACATCAATTATTGTCATTTAAACAACTTCTCATTGAAATGAAAAATAAGATCAAGATCATGTGGATACCAGGCCATGCAGGTATCATAGGTAACGAGTACGCAGATCAAGCCGCTAAGTCTGTTCACCAGTACCCTGTACGTACGTGTATTCCAAACACCAAGCATTTCATAACCAAGTGTGCACTCCACAAACTGCGCAGGAAAACCGCTATGTATTGGGTCAATTACAATCACAACTACAAAAAAGTTAACATTAACAATATTCCACTACGATTACCGAGCTCCACAAATACACAACAAAATAAATGTTCACTAGAATCCGGTTAGAACACTCAGTCGCAACACATATTTACCTTTTGAAATAAGAACCTAAGCCCATTTGTCAATTCTGCGACAACTCCCCACTAACTATTCCTCATTTCCTTTCCAACTGTCCTTCCCTAAGTTCAGTTTACTCAGTCTGTTTCCGAAATTCCACCCCCTACCCTATTCTTTTCAACCCTTCTGACTCGAATGTTCTTCTCATACACAATTTTTAAAAAAAATTAAACTTACATAACTCAATAAGAGTATTCCTCTAAACGCGAAAACTCGAAAGTATTCGAGCTTGCTTTCGGGAACACCCCTATTAATGCAAACGCGTAAATGATTGAGCAATGGCAATTTGACAGTTCGATCAGTGCTGCCGTGCTGCCGTGCTGCAGAGTTTAAGTCAAAACTTCCACTATTTTAGTTATGACTGATTTTATTGAAAAATAATGAAATTTTCCTCAAATTCTTTGTCAAATAAAATAGAATCCTTAAAATGCCGCAAAAGAGTAAAAAAAAATAAATTGATTCAATTTATTGAAGAAAATACTATAAGCAATTTACTTATGCCGTTTCGACAAACGGCAACACTGATTCACTTTTCGACTTTTAGAGGATACTTGCTCAACTAATTTGCCTGGAAAGTTTTCGAGGGTTGAGCAAACTTGTCTTCATACAAATTATTTTCGACGCTCGAAAATGTGCTCAGTTTTCGCAGTTTACGCAGTTTTCGAGGCTTTTCGAGTTTTCAGGAACACCCTCAATCTAATTAATTATACTCATGTACAAACGTATTTCTAACTTAAATTTGTTATGATCTCCTGTTATTCACCTATATACACTCTTTATTAATAATTACGTTAAACTTATTTTGTAACGAAAGCCGATAGCCTTTGTAGCTAGTGCTTACCATTGTTTTTTATAAATTAATTTATAATAAATATATAATATTAATAATAATAATATTTAACATTTTTTGCATGTATGGCAGGTGCCACGCCCACTAATTCAATCCCGTCGAAATCCATTTAGTTTCATAGTAATTATAGTAATCGACATCTCTGTACCAAATTTTAAAAAAATTATTCGCATAGCACACCAAATATAACATTTAACATTTTTTGGATGTATGAAAGGTGCCACGCCCACTAATGAATTCCTGTCGATAGCCATTTCATTATACATAGTAACCGACATCTCTATACCATATTACACCGTATATCACTTTCTGTTCTTCCTTTTTTCATTTGCCGATATTTTTTCTGAAGATCCGAAAAAAATACACTTACGGCGTTGCGGCGCCATTACCATTTAATGAATAGAAACACGAAGCATATAAGGCGAAACACATAAAAAGCATGCAAGCATCGTATGCTTTTCAACACACATAGAATGCATCTATTAAAACTTGTCACTCTCTTTTCCCATACAATTTTCTCAGCAAATATGTATTGTTTACAAATTTTGTTTTTGTCACTCTCTTTTCCCATACGATTCTCTCACACAAAATCTGTCATTGCTTCGATGCCTACAAAAAGTTGAAAGTAGGTTTGACATTTTAAAAAACTACTGTCTGCGCTCTCAAACTCAAATTTAGTGAAGCCTCCCTCATATCAATTTTTGAAACATTCGTTTGTAAATACTAATTAAAGGAATTCTAGTTACAACTATTTCGCAATCATCAGGCCAGCGCAAATGATATTTATATTTATTATTAATTTGAGAAACAGATTTCGGCCGAAATAAGTACAAATTAAGTACGCTTTGAAAAATAAGTACAAATTAAGTACGCTTTAAAAAATAAGTACGGCAAGCTGAAAATAAGTACTGTACTTACTAAATAAGTACAGTTGGTATGCTTATGTATGTCATATCTACAGAAATTACCAACCAAAATCAAAAAACTTTACTTAAATATGTTTACCCGTTCAAAAGTTATGATTTTAGCAACGCGAAATCGCAAAAGACGCCACTGTGCGGCGGCCATAAATAGTAATAATTGCGCTAGACTTTTGAAATTTGGTGCAGATGTTTTTTAGATAAAGACAACAAAAATTGGTGATTTTTAAAAAAATTTGTTCAAGGACACGCCTACCTCCCATACAAAGGTGGGATGTGGTTGTGATTTTTTTTCAAAATTGGTATCAATTTTCATTAATTTGGCTATGCTGATTTCAAAAATGTTATAAATTTTTCAATATCTCTTATAGTTTTAAAGTTATTACAGAAAGACCAAAAAACGGTGGCCATAAACAGACGGTCCACGTACACGCCTACCGCCCATACAAAGGTGGGATGTGATTGAGACTTGTTCTTCAAAATGGGTATCGATTTTTAAATTTATTTTAATCGTCTCTTCATAGACTTCAAGCATTTCTTGTGCCTCTGGTGATAACTCTTTATATTTTTATCTCGCTTTATTCGAATTTGGCTAGTAAGAGGATCAGAAGAAATCAGCAAATAATGCAAAACATCTTCGTTTTTGCTACTCTAGAGCAACATCTGCTGTTGTGCAACCTCGCCATTTTAAAAACTTTATTTGATGCTTCCTGAACTTCTTCAGAAAGACGTCCAATTGGAACTTCTAGCTCTTGCATAATTTGACTTCAATGTATTAGAACTTTGTGCACGGAAGGAGGCATGTTGTACCAATTGTAGTCCTTTTTAAAAAGTTACACAGTTTTTGGGTATATTTGTGAAAGCTTTCGAGATTTATAACTTCTCCGAAAGCCAGAACTTGTAAAATATTCTACTATATTTGTTTTGATAAAATAACTGTAAAATATTAATAGTAAAACAATATTCGGCCGCAATGACTTTTGAACCACTGTACGTTTAGTTTCCAATAAAAACATGTTTTTGCTGAACATATATTAAAGACATTAAAAACAAAAAATAAATTTATTGGAAAATATAAAAATATAAAATGATAACTTTCATAATTAAGAACATAAGAATTGAAAATAAATTTTTTTTGGAAATATATTACAATAATAATAACAAAATTGATCATAATCGGACCCCCTATGCTGCACCATCCATATCTGCACTACGCTATGTTTAGTTCTTAAAAAAGCGAAAGCATAGAGGGATGAAAAAAGAAAAAAACAGCCTTAACCAGTTCCCCTCTAATGAAGAACTCCTATCTAAATTCAAGCAATTTCCTTTTTAATGTAAGCTTTTACAATTTATAAAAATGTTGTTAAGCATTGCAAAATGCGAAGATACACAAATATTTTTTTCTTCAAATATTGCAATAGAAAAAAATTCATTAAAAAAAAAAATTATGAATATGCGCAGCTTTTTATTTTTTGTTTTTGCTAATCATACCTTCGCACATAATATATAAACAAATTTTTGCTTTTAAGTATTGCGAAATTTTTGAATTATGACTTTTTCAGCCCTAATTTTTAAAAAATCAGCATAATTCACACATAGCATATAAGGCTTCAAACAAACAATTTTTAAATAGTACAATTTATGAACTTTTTGCCAGTATGTAATTTTGGTAAATTTCGATACAGACAAATAAGTGAAAGCATTTAATACAAGTCGATATATTTTGTTCCTTCTAAAACTAAATTAAGAAAAATCTGATAAAAAAAAAGTTATGAATATGCGCAGCTTTTTTTTGCTTATCATACCTTCCCACATAATATATAAAAAAATTTATTAAATCTGGAGATATATGTACGTTTTTGTTTTTTTCTGTCAAAGATTTAAAATTTTTCACTTTTACCATTCTAATTATTGAAAATTCCGTAAAATTCATATAAGACCGATAAAAGAAACTAAATTAATTTTTATAAAGTAAAAACAATGTACTTTTCGCCAATATGCTACATTATTGCATTTTGTTTCAAACAAGTTAACTAGAGTACCCTATCTAACAGTTGCTTATATAAAAAAATTCATAGAAAATTTTTGGAGTACAAAGTTCAACTTTGAGCCCACTGTGTCGCTAAATCCAAAACAAATTTAAAGCTTTTATAGTTTTTTGCTCATCCCCTAAGTATTATCTGAAGATTGTACTACAAAATTTTTCAATTCCAAGCACTTTCAAATTCTTCCTACTTATGGCCACAAAGTTCAACAGTGCGGCGCAATCGTGCAAGGGTGGTTAGAGTTAGTTTTCAATATATTTAAAATTTACAATTTTGGTTTATTTCACGTTGAAACTATTTTTATATACAAACTGTCCCAAAAATGTTTACAGTTTCACATTATTTCTCTGGCATATATTGCTATTCATTCTTAAATTTAACATACAAAATACACATCTCTTTGAATTAGTTATCACAATATTTGCGTGGAAGCGAATTTAAAGAATTGTTCAAATAGTTACGTATAGATATCTACTATATAGAGAGTTAATAAAACGAGTGCATAGTAATTATTATATTTTGCTTAAACTAATTTTTATATATGAAAATTATGTCTTCGTCAGTGCCATAAGCCTTTCTAGCAATATCCATAGATTCCACGGAGCAGTAACAAACATCTGTAAAATATAAAAAATTAATTCTTGAGTAAAATAATTAGCTATTTACTAAGAAAATACACTTGGCACAATTGTCCCCAAGTTAAGTTTAATTTTGGAAATGATGAGATAAGATTTGTCAGTTTCACTGTAGTTTGGCTTAAACATTTTATTTAGCACTAGCATTACAATGTGCGCATCGCTTCACCTCAACCGTGGTATATTTTCGATGTGTAGTCTGCGTGAAAATTCTATCTAAAAAATGCTTTTGTATGAGAACCCTATGCACCCAAAACAAAATTTTTACAACTTAAAATTTTTACAGTGACTCTTAATATAAAAGCCATATGGCGTCAATTCCATGAGAATCGATTAAGCGGTCTTCGAGAAAATGATATTTAAAAATATTTTTATATGAGGGCCACCCTACATATGCACCCTAAATAAAACTTTTTTAAGTTTGTCTGTGCCTCTTAATATAAAAGCCATGTGGTGTAAAGTCCAAGAAAATCAATCAATTCTTTGAGAAAATGAAGTTTAAAAAATATTTTTGTGTGAGGGCCACCCTAAATAAAAGTTTTGTATCCTTAACTATTCCTCTTAGCAAAAGGGCTACGTGGTGTAAATTCGGTGTGAATCGACTAAGCTGTGTTTGTTAAAATGATATATAAAAAATATTTTTGTGTGAGGGCCACCCTAAATAAAATTTTTGTGGCCTAAGCTTTTCTTCTTAACATAAGAGATACGTAGTGTAAATTCGGTGTGAATCGATTTATTTGTCTTCGTGAAAATGATATTTAAAAATATATTTGTATGAGGGCTACCCTAATTATGCACCCTAAATAAAATTTTTAACATCCAATCTGTGCCTTTTAACATAAAAGCCATACTGTTTAAATTTCATGAGAATCGATTTGCCTGTCTTTGAGAAATCGCTATTTTTAAAATATTTGTGTATGAGGGCCACCCTAAATAAAAGTTTTATAGCCTATGCCACCCGCCTGATCGATACTAACATACTGTAAAAATTTCATTAAAATCGGCCGGATAGTTTTCGCGTCCATAAAAGACATACAGACAGACAGGAAAAAAATGAATTTTATATGATATACACAAAAACTCATGTTCTAGAATTATTCGGAAACGCTTAAAATTCACATTTGAGTATGTATATTAGGGTGGTTCTTAAGTGTACTTTTTTGCAAAAATTAAATGGGTAAAAAAATTTAAAAAATAATTCAAAATTTTTTTCTTTAACCCCTACGAACCCTTTTTCAAAATGAAATTTGACATAAGCCGCCATTTTTTTAAGTAAGTAGCTTTTAATTTTAAGAAAGAATATACAAAAAAAAAGTATCGTTCGGATCTAGTTTTCAAGACATAGTCATGTGAAGTTCCGGATATGGCTTTTCTAAAAATCATTATAAGTTGGAATCTCCTAAACAAATTTTAAATTTCCACCAAAAAAGGGATGGCCTCGTTTTTTTTTAAATTTTTTTTTTGGAGTACATCTTTTAGCCATAGTTTTTCTTGAAGCTAAGGCTGTCTTGAATTAATATTCAAGGTTGTTCAATTAAAATTCAGATAGCTATTTTTTTATTTAACCTTATAGGTAACATTTCATGTTTTTTTTAGCTTAAATGTAATTTTAACTATGTCTCCCTTTGAATTTTAATTGTTTCTCCTTGAATATTAATTCAAAATAGCCTTAACTTCAAGAAAAACCATGTTTGAAGAGTCTGCTCCAAAAAAACAAAATAAAAAAAAAATTGAATTTGTCATCTTAGCTCGACCATGGCTTCGATTTTTTTTTTAATTTTTTTATTTTGAAGCAGACTCTTCAAACATGGTTTTTCTTAAAGTTAAGACTATTCTGAATCAATATTCAAGGAGGAACAATTAAAATTCAAAGGTAGACATAGTGAAAATTGCATTCAAATTAAAAAAAAAACACGAAAAGTTACATATTAAGTCAAATAAAAAAAATAGCTATCTCAATTTTAATTGAACAACCTTGAATATTAATTCAAGACAGCCTTAGCTTCAATAAAAACTATAGCTGAAAGATGTACTCAAAAAAAAAAAAAAAAAAAAACGAGGCCAGCTAAAAGGCCTTTTTTGGTGGAAATGTACATATATATATGTCATATGGAATTAAAGTCCGTTAATTGGGCTATAATAATATGTTAATAAAATTACAGATTAATGATACAATTTTTAGAGAAAATAACAGTTATTTTTTAAAAAAAATGGTGACAATTTTTAAAAAGCTCCATACCTCAAAACACTTGGAAGTTATTTCAAATTTGTATGCATTAGTCTTATAGACAGTAAAATGACCTTCCATATGACATCAATATATTGTTACGAAATTTCTGTCTCTTTGACGATAATTTCGATCTCTCACACTTTTCTGAGTTCGATCACTGGATTGTGTAACAATTATAAACACACAAACTTATTTAGTTATAAAATGGTTTATTTTATTAACGTTCAAATTCTAATATTAATTTAACACTGTATAGAAAACTGTTTTACTTTACTACGGATCACACTGTATTCACTTTATTGCTTTTAATTCAAGTGTTCCACTTCACTGTTGAAATACTACTGTGTCCGAAAACTCAAATGACACCCTTTTATACTACAGGCATCACTTTCTCGAATAATCTACAGGGTGTTTTTTTTAGAGATATAGAGCTTCGAATTGAAATAAAACACAAGAAAATCGTTTTAATGTCCATCAATTTGGCTTTATTGGAAGGATAATTTTATGCCATTAATGTTTAAATATGATTTCGGGCATGTGGCCGCCGCGGCTGGCTCGAATAAAGCCAATTCTACAGGTCCAATTTTGAACAACTTTTTCGAGCATATGGGGCCGTATGTCGGCAATAACCCCACGAATGTTGGCTTCCAAGTCCCCTAACGTTTCTGGTTTGTTGGCGTAGACGAGCGACTTCACATATTCCCAAAGAAAATAATCCAATGGTGTCAAATCACACGATCTTGGTGGCCAATTGACAGGTCCATTCCGCGAAATTATGCGCTCATCGAATGTTTCCTTCAATAAATTGATTGTGACGTGCGCTGTGTGGCATGTAGCGCCGTCTTGTTGGAACCACAACTCATCCACATTCATGCCATCCAATTCGGGAACAAAATAGTCGGTTATCATGGCTCTATACCGGTCTCCATTAACGGTAACTGGCTCTCCAGCATTATTTCGGAAGAAGTATGGCCCAATGACTCCACCAGCCAATAGAGCACACCAAACAGTCAGTTTTTGTGGATGTAATGGCGTCTCAAGGGTCTCATGTGGATTCTCTTCACTCCAAATGCAGCAATTTTGCTTGTTGACGTAGCCATTCAACCAAAAATGAGCCTCATCACTGAACAAAATTTTGCGATGAAAATCAGCATCGAGATCAATCTCATTTTCGGCCCATACACCAAAATCACGACGCATTGCATGGTCTCGCGGCTTTAATTCTTGCACAAGCTGAATCTTGTAAGGTCGCAAGCCAAGATCTTTGCGCAAAATCTTCCATAAAGTTGATGGACAAAGCTCCAAATGCTGTGCACGGTGGCGATTCGATTCATTCGGGTCCTCTTCAACATTTTACTCTACAGCGGCAATTGTTTCTTCGGTGCGCACTGTTCGACGTCTCTGCGGATGCGTATTATCACATAGAGTAAACGTAGTGCGAAAACGACCCATGGTTAACCGAATAAATTGCTCTGATGGACCATTATGTCGACCATAAAATGGACGGAGCTTGCGGTAAACTTCGCGAACTGAACCATTATTTTCGAAATAAATTTGCACGATTTGCAAGCGTTGTTCTTTTGTCAACCTGTTCATGATGAAATGGCAAACCAAACTGAACATAAATGACATTAGAGTTGCCAGATTTGACCATAAAATGCCAGTTTTATCTCTATTCGAAAAACAAACCTCTAAAAAAAACACCCAGTACTTACTAGCTGCCAGATGGCGTATATTCTACAATTATCTACAACCTACCAGTGCTACTTTGTAGCGTACATTCTACCACCATCCACAATTCACCGGCATGGCGCACTGACGTTGAGCTCACAATTATCCAGAATGTTGCTATTAGATGGCGTTGTACGTTGTACGACGGCGATAATTTCTCTCGGTTGTCGATTTTTTTATTGTTTACTGCAGCGTCTGTTCGGTTTATTATTTTTAGAACTTTGCGCTAGATGGTGCTAATATCGTTTAGTTTCTTTTGTTGGTATTTATTTCAAGAGTTTTCTAGCATAAACCAATATGCTACAATATGTAAAATCTGTTCAGGAGTTTCCAACTTAAAAGGATTTTTAGAAAAGCTATATCCGCAACTTCCCATGACTATATGTATTACGAAAACTAGATCCAAATGATACTTTTTTTAATACATTCTTTCTTAAAACTAAAAGCCTCTCAAGAAAAAATAGTTTAAGAAATGGCGGCTCCAGAATCCTTAACCAGCAATAAATAGTATTTTTGAATTTTTATTTTAGTTTTAAATGTTAATTTATTAAATTGTGTCGTCTTTAATTATTTTTATAAACAATTCTTGTGCAATATTTATGTTTTTCGTATAAATGTTTGTGCAAGTTGCAGTCATGTTAATTTAAAATCAAAGAAACAAAAAATTTTTGTAAGTTAAGATTTATTTAAAATTTAAGTATACAAAAAGTATCACACGTCTTTTGTTCTCCTGTGTTTTTTTAGATTAAAAATTGTCCCTGTAGAAGGTGGAAACCCCCGCCGAAACTTCGGACTGAAAAAATGAAATAAATTTGTTTTATTTGCATTTCAAAATTTATTGACCTAAAAAGCCTACAATTTTTAAATTCATAAAAATTTTAAATTAATTTTTATTATCCTATTTCGAACCGATATAGGGGGCGTCCCCAATTTTTTTTTTCTTAAGTACCACCCTAATGTATGTCCTCATGTAAAAAAAAACTGCACAATTTTAATTTTTTCTTAATTTGAGTACAATTTTTTTTTTCCATTTTCCTAATGTACATAAAAGGAAGTATTGAAAAAATTCAACCGTTATTTTTTAAGCTTATGTACTATGTAGGGGTAGCAATCCCGGGATTTGCTCTATATATAGCAGTGTAAGCCATTCTGTGCTCGTGGGCAAAACGCTGCAGAATTTAAGCAGAGGCTGCGTGTATGTATACTAGGGTGTTTTTTTTCAAACTTTTGGATAGAGATTTTATTTATTTTTTCCTATATTATAACTTGAGGAATAAATATAACTGTTCCAACATTTGAGCTTCCTAGCTCAAACCTGTTAACGGCGCGGGCAGAGTTTATGTCCAATTTCGTTGGCGCATATTCATAGTCGTATTTTAAAGTTGAAACCACCTAAACTCTAACTAAGCTCAAAATAAATTTGGTCATGACTAAAAATTGTTCTCTATTCATAGTCGATTTTTTAGTATTGAGTAACTGGCATAAGCTAATGAATTGACCACACAAAAGCTTTCGTGGTAAACTTTTGAAATTTTGACTTTTTAATTTCAAGTTAGTAAAATAACAAAGAGAGTAATAAAAAATTTTAACACACAAGGCATCGTGGCCCAATAGTTAGGACTGTGAACTCATAGCTTACAGGACGTTGATTCGATTCTCGTCAGTTAGCATGTTTTTTTTTTTTAAAACATATATGTATATGAATATATATAATTTTTTTTTACCCTTCCGGTTTTTAAAGTGACCTGCCATTACAAATTTTGACTTTTTAATTTTAACTAATAAAATAACAAAAATAGTAATAAAAAACTGGATTTTACAAGGCAGCGTGGCGAAATGGTTAGGACTGTGGACTGTTTTATTCAAAAAATATGGGGCTATAGAATTTACTATTGGTTAAATTGGAAACTAAAACAGAAGAAATAACGAAAAATACATATTAATTCGTTCAATTTATTGAAGAAACTTAACATAAATGAGTTCAAAACATAAAAGCTATCAGTTAATTTTAAAGCATTTCAACTGTCATTCACTTAAATCACACTTTTTAACATATATATTCAACTAAATTCTCTGTAGGGTGGTGTATATTCAGATGTCAAGTGTACCCCTTTGGCAGAAGTCAAATGTGCCCCAAGCCCCCAAACTTTCAAGAGGCGTTTTCCTATTTTTTTTTTATTATTACTGTTTTATTTTCACAAAGCACACTTTAATTGTGTTGTTACTTAAACGTAATGCTAACATATTTTGCCACTCAATTTACAAAAACAACCCCACATAATTCACAAAACGCTTAGGTACTTGGTATCGAAAACTACATCAGGGATCGCGAAAACAGAAAAACTCGTGGTAATCCGAAGGGAGTTGAAGAAGAACTGTCAAAGTTCATAACGTTTTTTTAACTCATTTTCGGCCACTGGTCGATTTTTCGACCACTAAATTTTAGTCACAGAAATTATTTTTTTTAAAAAAAAGGAATTGCTTTCTTCTTCTTTCTTTTCGTGAAAATGTTATTTCATGATTACTTTGTTATTTTTATACACTGAAAAAAATATATTTAATAAATCATTTTTTTAGATAATTTTAAAACTTTTTTTTTAAATATAAATAGTTTCAATATGAAAAAATTTAAATGCAGTTCTGTTCACAAAAGTTCTTTCTTAATAAATCAGTTTTATTCCACTAATTTATATGAAGTTAGTTACACTGAATTTTAATGAGAAATCAAGTGGTTGAATAACACTACTCAACAAGATTTTTCACAACGAATGGCGATAACATTTTCTATAGTGAAATTTTCCGTAGAATCCGAATATCGCAATGGTTTTTTTTCGATTGGCCCCAATTTTCCATATAAATGGCAAAACTCAAAAAATGCACTTTTGAGAGCATATACTTCACATAAATGCTTGTAAGAACTTTAATCGTCAGCCAACCAACTTTAAATTTTTCTATAGTGCAGAATAGAGTCTTACAAACATTTTAAGGTACAAAATGTGCAAATTGCATTAATTTTATGGCTGCTATGATCGAAAATAGGTAAAAAAATCGCTTTTTTTTTGTTTTTTTTTTAACAAATTCTAACTTTGAAGCCTTCTATCTGGAATCAATTATACGGGTTACAAAAAGTTAGCCATCCTATCTTATAGAAAATTTTATTACAAAAATTTTAAATATACATTTGTTAGTAGAAAAGTCATAACTAGAGTATTTTATTAACATAAATGCAAGCAATATTTTTTCACATAAATGCACATTATTTTTCAAATCGATTAAAGCGGACCACATCAATGTCATCAATTTGCTTAAAGCTTACAGGTGTTATTCTATGCTCAATTTTAATAGACCCATATTTTTTTATTTTGCTGAAAAGCCACATTTTTCAAAGTTATCGTCATTTGAACTTTGTATATTAAAATTACAAAATTCTGAAAGGACTTATTTTTAAATTGTTGTTATTTCCTCAATACGTAATGGATTTTCATATTTTTTTTTTAATTTCTTCATAATTTTTTCTTAAATTTCTTTATTATTGTATGTGTTTCATGAAAAAGTGACGTTTAGTGCAAAGTAAATTTTGCAATTTTTGATTTGAAGAAAGTGCCTCAGCCTTGCGGTATGAACAACATTCTTTGCAAAATAATTTATTTTGCACTAAACGTCACTTTTTCATGAAACACATACAATAATAAAGAAATTTAAGAAAAAATTATCAAAATCCATTACGTATTGAGGAAATAACGACAATTTAAAAAAAAAGTCCTTTTAGAATTTTGTAATTTTAACATACAAAGTTCAAATGACGATAACTTTGAAAATTGTGGCTTTTCAGCAAAATAAAAAAATATGGGTCTCTTAAAATTGAGCATAGAATGATACCTGTAAGTTTTAAGCAAATTGATTACATTGATGTGGTCCGCTTTAATCGATTTGAAAAATAATGTGCATTTATGTGAAAAAATATTGCTTGCATTGATGTTAATAAAATACTCTAGTTATGACTTTTCTACTAACAAATGTATATTTAAAATTTTTGTAATAAATTTTTCTATAAGATAGGATAGCTAACTTTTTGTAACCCGTATAATTGATTCCAGATAGAAGGCTTGGCTGACGATTAAAGTTCTTACAAGCATTTATGTGAAGTATATGCTTTCAAAAGTGCATTTTTTTTAGTTTTGCCATTTATATGGAAAATTGGGGCCAATCGAAAAAAACCATTGCGATATTCGGATTCTACGGAAAATTTCACTATAGAAAATGTTATCGCCATTCGTTGTGGTGTAAGTTGTTGTAAATTTGTAGAGTAGTGTAATCGACCATTGGCTGTTATGAATATCAAAATAGCAAGATTCAGTACATCATGTTTATTTTGTTCAAGTAAGATTAGATGCAAATTTTGAGAGAGGATTACACGTTTCGTACTCAGAGAGATATCCACATAGCCATTCTATTTGCAACGCGTAAATGGGGGCGTGGCAGGTATAGAAAAGTATATATATTCTTGATCAGCGTCACCACTTGAGTCGGTTTAGCAATATCCGTCTGTCTGTCTGTGAAAATCACGATTACGAGAAAATCAAACAAGGTAATTAAATGAAATTTATAACACACGCCACACCTTCAAACAAGCTTCTTGGGGTTGTAAATGGGCGAAGTCCGTTCACGGACACTCCTGCGATCCATACAAGTAAAACATATTGAACTCTATATTAAGAGAGTTATTTCATGTAGTGGAACCAAATTTTTAAAAATACTAGGAAAAACTTGAGGAATTTCGACAAAAAGGCTAGCACATTCCATGGAAGCAAAAACTTCACTTCGCCATAATGAAATAATTATTTCTGGCAGTAAAACGACATTTCGCACAAATGAAAAAAACAGTTCGGTTTAGTATTAGACAAATTAACGAATTTCGTCAAAACGCTAAAAAATATGTAAAATATGTACTACTTCAAATGCCATTATTCAGCTTAAAAAAGTTTGGTAAAATGAATTAACTACTGGATTTTATACTTCATTTATTAGCCTTTTTAACCTCATAATTGGATTTTAAAAATAAATAAAAAATACACTGAAAAAAATGAGAAATATTTTTCTTTATCATTTTTTACAATGTTCGCCTAACAAATTTTTTTTTAAGAAAATTAAAAAAAAGCTTATATTATGCTTATACTTCGTGCCAAGTTTGATAGTGGTCCGCCCAGCCGTTTTGGAGCTATATGCATTGCAATGCCGAAAACCGAGTCGAGTCAGTTGATTTTCATAAAAATAACAAGATATTCATAGAAATATCGTCGCACTCCGTCAGAAAAAAAATCTATCTTTCTTAATATTATAGTGTGCAAATTTTTTATTTTTAAAATGCGATCAGTAATTTTTAGCGCATCTAGGAAAAAATAAATAGTTTCTCAATTAGCCCTAGAACATAGTATAGTTGACAAATGTTTAAACAAATTGTTGATAATTTAAACAAATCGCTCTCGAACAACAAGTAAATAATTTTTTTTCGAAAAATATAGCTTCTTTAGAATTATTTAAAAAAAACAGCACGACTTTATCTCTTTTCGTTAACGAGATATTAATTAAACAAATTTTCAATTCGCGATTTTTTGCAGAATAATCAAAATTTTTCAAAAAAAATTTCACACGTCAACTTTACATTTGCTCCACTACATATAAACGTGTACATCGAATAAATCGCAGGAAAAATTTGTTTGGGTGGCCCGCTACACTTATTTTGACTCTATACTGAGAGAATTATGTAATTGATTATAGATTTGGCAAGAAAAATTAAGATTTTCTAGTTAGATAGTCGGACAACGCAGATGTTATCTTAACTACAAATTTTGAAAATGTGACCCCAATTCAAATAGCTAGCCGTTGCGACCGCTAGACAAAAAACACATAACTATATACTAGTAACTTAATCGCATTTAATCAACACACATAATTAATACATGTGTAGCATTGATCTACACGATAATGCTGCCGCTAACTACAGAATTTCTATATGCGGTAAGAAATGGTGTTGGCCACTCTTCATCCATTCTCGAATACCGCTCTTGTAAACGCCTAGAAAATATACCATATTTCCTTATAGCTTAACACAAATCTTTAAAAGTTATGTGAAAACTTGAATTTCGAAGTGTAGTTACATGATACTTGCTGACTCAAGAAGTTACCTCGGATATCGACTCTGAATACGGTCACCCTTCAGAAAGGCAACATGAGAATGACCATTTAATACAACAAGCACCGCACGGAAAACATTG
This sequence comes from Tricholauxania praeusta, assembly GCA_949775025.1. Lineage (NCBI taxonomy): Eukaryota > Metazoa > Arthropoda > Insecta > Diptera > Lauxaniidae > Tricholauxania > Tricholauxania praeusta. The sequence goes on from OX459028.1 coordinate 107,671,822, forward strand.
TCACTGCAAGCATTGCTATAAGCACATGGTTACTATGTAGAATCGCTGCATTGTTCATCTATTTTTTGTATTCTGTCCATAAAAAATTAAAACTGCACTTTTAATGATGTTACTCCTTTTAAAAATTAGCAAAAAAGTTTTTTTTATATAAAAAATCAATTCCAATTATTTTCTTTTTTGTTACCGGTAACAGCCATTGGTCGATTTTTCGACCACCTCCTACAGGATAAAGGACGAAAGATATTTTATTTTTTTTTACTTTTAACAGCTATATAGGATCATAATAGACAGTCCATGAAAGGAATTGCATTTTCGATAAAAAAAATTTTTCTCGGCCGAAAATGAGTTAAGTCAAAGTATGTTTCTTTCTGCATTTAAACTTGTTGGCGCCTTAGTCGTTTTCATACTGAAATTGGCAAAGTCACATGTGCCCCAGTGTCAAAGGTACCCCACTTCCCTCTATGCACGTATATTTTTTTTAACACGCCAAATAAAAACAACTTATAATCCTCAAAATTATCAAAATTGAATTTTCTGATATGAAATGAATGTATTTTCTCCATATTTTATTTTTATTTCTTTTTTGATATCGACTTAATATCAACTTCAGCTGAAACAATATTTTTAGTTATAACTAAGCAGAAAAGCCGATGCTAAATTGACTATGAATGACTTAGTTATTGCTAAAATAAAGTTCTAACTTAAGCTGATGCCAAACATGACAATGAATATGCGCCGTTGAAATTTAACGAAAAAACCGACTTACTAAAACATAGAAAAAGTCTGCCTTAAGTGCCAAGATATAGCGTTTTAGGATTTCTAGTTGAATGGGGGACGCCACCCACTGTTGTACAACCACGCCCACATTTTTCGTGTGACTAAAAATGCGGAAAAAATACACCCGAAGGAGGTATTTTTATTTTTTTTTTAAATTTGCGGTCCTATATGCCTATATAATAGAATCGGGTTTGAAAAAAATTCTCCCAAAATTGTAAATACAAAATGCAAATGCATTTGTGTAGGTTTGGCTTACACTGATATATAGGCTAAAGCTTAAAGACAATCTCGGGATTAGAAAAAAACCATATATGCGTTAATGAGACTGAAGTTTTACTTTATTAACGAATAAATATTAATACTTATGTCTTAAATTATTATTTTTTTTTTTAAAGTGTGCTTCATTTAAGTTTTCAAAATCCATAAAAGCTGATTTCAAAAAAAAAATTTCCAGACAAAGTTTAATTATTTCTTAAAACATAAATTTTGGCAGGTTTAGATATTAATGGATCAAAATTTCAAAGTAAAATCAAGGTCGGTTGTGGTTTTTTTTAAGACAAACTCATATTTTTTATTGCAGATTTGTATTTTATTAGAAAAAATAGATATACTTTGCATAAGTTGTTTTTTCTCTAGCATTTTCAGTTATTGCGTTATTGATAAAAATAGTTTTAGTATAGATAAATTTCACATTTTATCATTTTTCTCCTAAGCTATCAATGTTCAGTAAAAATCGGATTAAAAAGATCTTAAAATTGGTCACATATTTACAAAATATTTTTTCTAGCATTTTCTTAGAAAAAAAGTTCACAAAACAAAAAAAAAATATATTTTTTTGAATATTTTGACCAGGGAAGTGAACCGGGAGAAAAATTTGGTCGGTTCGGTTCATCGGTTCGAACCGTTTTTGCACTTTTGAATTGGTTCGTCAAAACGGTTTTTGTTTTCTTTGAACCGGGGTTTCTGTTCGGTTCAACGGTTCGGGAATGAAAAAAAACTGCAAATTTGTGTTATTTTTGTTCAGTAACAATCCAAAAGAATATAGAAATATATATAAACATATTAATTTAAAATTTTTAATCGAACTTTACAGTCAATTGCAGTAACCAATATTCTTGTGAAATTTCACAAATCGGTTAATGCTTTATAAACAAACATGACAAAGACAACAAATGGAACAATTTAACCTGGTAATTGGTGACATATGTTTCGGCTATTACCACATATATACACATATTCATATGTATATACATAGCCTCATCAGACCAGTTTTTGGTTAATTTGTAATGTGATTCGAACCCCCGACCATTCCATGAATTATATGTGGACGGCCGCTCAAACACTTGAGCCACGGAGGTTGTGCTGAACGACATGTACAAAGTGCAAATTTTATATTATGCGATTGCGCCATCTGTTGTAATTTTATTGTCATTTCTCGTTTGCTGCATAGCTTTGTTAAACCATCGGTTTAAGGACATGCTATATGATGTAGCTTTATTATTTCGAATTTCGGGCTTCCGCCACTTATTCTTCGAATAATTGTTGGACGTATTCTTCCGGTTTTAGAAATTTTAATTTGTTTTAGTCGACTGAATGTTATTAATTAATTTGAAATTTTTAATCGATCTTTACAGACAATTGCAGTAACCAATATTCTTGTGAAATTTCACAAATCGGTTAATGCTTTATAAACAAACATGACAAAGACAACAAATGGAACAATTTAACCTGGTAATTGGTGACATATGTTTCGGCTATTACCACATATATACACATATTCATATGTATATACATAGCCTCATCAGACCAGTTTAACAAAGCTATGCAGCAAACGAGAAATGACAATAAAATTACAACAGATGGCGCAATCGCATAATATAAAATTTGCACTTTGTACACAACCTCCGTGGCTCAAGTGTTTGAGCGGCTGTCCACATATAATTCATGGAATGGTCGGGGGTTCGAATCACATTACAAATTAACCAAAAACTGGTCTGATGAGGCTATGTATATACATATGAATATGTGTATATATGTGGTAATAGCCGAAACATATGTCACCAATTACCAGGTTAAATTGTTCCATTTGTTGTCTTTGTCATGTTTGTTTATAAAGCATTAACCGATTTGTGAAATTTCACAAGAATATTGGTTACTGCAATTGACTGTAAAGTTCGATTAAAAATTTCAAATTAATTAATAACATTCAGTCGACTAAAACAAATTAGAAATTTATATAAACATATAATTTATGTCATACGCTATAAGTACTTAGTAAAAAATTAGTATTTGATAAAAAATTTGATTTACAATAATCAGTTGAGATTGATGAGAAAAATATCTTCTAACAAGTGCTCGTCAATATTTCCCCGCAGGTCTCCGAGAATAAATTTTAGGGTGGAAAATGTCGTCTCTACCAAAACCTGGGTTGCTGAAACATCATAAATAACTTGAGCTAATTCAGATAATTCTTTGAAAGGGTGGTTATTCCAAAAGTTCAAAACATTAACATTAAAGCCACTTTATATTATCAAACAATTTGATTTTATCTATTAATGATTTATTTTTGAGCTCTGTCTCATTCTTCCCTATTTCTTTCAAAATTTCATCAATTTCCATATTTAACAAAAAATAAAAATAAAAACAGTGGGGAAAATTTGTCCATTGAAAATTGGTCAGAATCAACCCTCGAACCGTTATAAGAAGTGGTTCGGTTTTCGGTTCGGATCATTCATTTGTCGAAAATTTCGGTTCGGTTAATGTTTCGCGTTGTCCTTTTTATAGTATATTCATATTATAAGTTGGAATTATGAAAAAAAATCAATTCTCTTTCTTGAATATTCTAATGGTATCGCCCCCCTTAAACTATCTCTGTTCTTCGAACGGAAGGCAGCCTCTTGTAGTAGAAAAGTGTAAACTTGATTTTATAATTCTCACAGAAACGAATGAAATTGAAAATACTTCACATAGTGCAACTGAAATAATGAATTATAAATCAGTTAAATGTTTGTCAAACTCTACAAAAACAGGTGGAGTAAACGTGTACGATAAAATAAAACAAATAAAGTGAAAGTGTATGAAAAAGTTGTAGAATCGAAGATATGGTGTATCGCAGTGAAATGTCACCTAAATACGTATGAAGTTGTCATAGCAGGAGTGTATAGATCGCCTTCGAACAGCAATGAAAGAGAATTCTGTGACATATTTACTGAATGCTGCGAAGTCTTAACAGAATGATATAAAAAGTAATAATCGCAGGTGATTTCAACATTGACTGGCTGAGGAATACTACATATAAACGTGAAATTGAAAGTACAATAAATGATAATGGTCTAAAACAAATAGTGATGCAACACACACGAATAACTGCAAATACAAGAACACTAATCGCCTTGTCATAACTAATATACCTGAAGTAATAACTGTCATACAACCTGATCACAAAATATCCGATCACGAAACTATCTTGATCAAATTGAAATGTGATAAGCAAAACAGAGCCTGTGATAAAAAACAAATAAAATTTTTAAATTACAATAAAGATTTATTTATTGGACTAAGCAACAAAAAATATTAATATAAGTGCAGTAAATGATATGTCGCATCATCATCTTCAGAAGCGCTTGCAGCAAAATTAGAATTGGTGGCAACAATTTTTTGAATTTTCTTTTGGTGCTGTATATTGAACACATTCCGAGTTTCTTTCAACGAGTTTCTTGTAAACATAAATATTCAAATTTGAAAAATATTCTATCCGGCGTTCCGCAGGGATCTATTCTTGGGCCAATACTCTTCAGTATTTTCATAAATGACATTGTTCAGTGTTGCGAACATGTTTCAATACACCTTTATGCAGACGACGCGCAGGTTTATTTGTCGAGGCCGATCGGTCTGTCCGAGGACCTAATATGTAGACTAAATGAAGATCTAAGCAGAATTCACTCATGGGCAGAGAAGAATAACCTCAAATTAAATGCATCCAAAACACAAGCTTTAGCAATCTCCCATTCTATTTTTGACTTGAGTTCGCTGTCACCTCTATCTTTAGGCGGAGTGTCGGTAGGTTTTAAGAATTGCGTAACAAGTCTGGGATTTAAATTGAATTCACACTTAAATTGCAGAGATCATATCAATCAAGTAGTCAATAGGATGTATTCAGTGATCAGGAAATTGTGGTTTTCATCAGCATTTATATCAGAAGATGTCAAATTAAAGTTGGTAAAAACATTTCTTGTACCAATTATTTCATATAGTGGTCTTGTGTATGGAAATTTAGATGAAGCATCGAAGCAAAAATTGCAAAAGGCCTTAAACAACGCGGCAAGGTACGTGTTTTTGAAAAGAAAATTTGATCATATTTCTACTTATGCACTTCAAATTCTTAGCTGTGATATAACAAAATATTACAACATCCAAAATCTTGTATTCTTTCACAAGCTGATCAACACCCGCTGTCCTTCATATCTATACACCAAGATACACTTTTCACAATCTACCAGAACATGCAATATCAATGTACCTGAATTTAAGTTTTTAGCGTCGTCTAGAATGTTCTTTGTTAGTGTTGTCAAACTGTGGAACTCATTGCCATATTGTATTAAAACTCTTCGAAATTTAAAGCACTAGTAGGCAGTAGTAGGTTTTTTCAGTTAATAAGTATTTTAGGTTAAATGATATATTTTTAAGTTTATTAAGTACTACTTTTTCTTTTTAATTTTATCGCTTAAGATTTTTCAATGAATTTATATTTTTATACTTATACACAAATTATATCTAAATTTGATTACATATGATGTACTGCATAGACTAAGTCTCATAGTACAACTATTCTCAATAAATTGAAATTCTCAATAAATTGAAATTCCGATTTTATAAAAGAAACTTCAGACACGGTATTTGATGCAGGCCATTGCAATGATATGGAACTAAAATTTCATGTTATATCCGAGAATATTTTCGGTTTTAATATATTTTCATGTGATTGCTTGGTTTACGTTTACTGCTTTCCCTATCGAATAATTTATTGTTTTCTATTGTATGGGTTGCAAAAGAGTCGTCGGTAGGATCTTCATCGACCGCTGGAACTAAAAATTACAATTTTGTTATGATGAGGAAAATTAGTGCTTGCAAGAACTTACTAGAGATCCGTAACGATTGAAAAAGTAATGTTGACTAACGCTGGCACACCGATGTCTCGTTATTTGATGAATATTTTGGATTTGTACGCAATTGTAGCTAAATTTCAAAACACAACATCAAAATACAAACAAATTTTGAGACATTTCATAATTGTCAAACATCTGTCGACATCAAATTGTAAAAGCTTTCATTGAAATTGTAGTAGTAACGAGTCGTACAAATTTTCTCGTGTTCGAAAATTACGATGATACCAAAAAAAAAACGAGACGACGAAAAAAACGACTACGATGATAAGGGTGATTATTCTTACATGTAAAGGAGATATTCCGTATTCGTAATTTTCCTCATCTTCAATGTTTTTGTCGGTGCTTTGAAATTTACTTTGGGTTTTTTTACAAATTGTAAACATTTTTGTGTCTTTTGTATGAGTCAATTCGTTGACCATTTTCCCGTCAACCATAGCAAGGAAAAATTGATGTTTATGTTTATGATACAGTAATCCCCGCTTAATTAAACATTCCAAAATGTTTGCACTTTACACTAAGATTCAATTAAAGAAATCCCGCTTTGTTGCACTATTGTTCAATAAGGAAAATACCATTTAGTTTAACTTTTGTTTAATTAAGCAAAACAGCTACTTTCATGGGTAAAAAAAAAAATCTATTTATTTTCGTCAAAAAAACAAAATATCAGTTCTTAACAAAAACGAACAAAAAATATAATATAAATAACGGAAAATCAGGTACATAGTAAGCCTGTTCCATTAGTTGCCATTACTTGAAAATTCGTACATACTTAAACGTATTTAAGTAGAATTTGTTTTTGCCTATTCTCGCAAATTATGCAACTTGCGAGTTTTTGCTCCAAAAGTTACGGAACAGACTTAGTATGCAATTAATTTAAATTTTTGTTTTGTAAGTCTACAGCTTGAATGTGAAGCTCAGTTTTTCCTTTCGAAGAAGCGCGTTATTATTGCCTGTTTTGCACCTTCTATCTTTTGAGAGACAATGTCAGTGCACATACATATATATGCTCTAATTCTTTGGAAAATGTGTCTTCAGTGAGAAAATGCTGCTGCTAAAGTGCAATCGCTGTGAGAAGCTTTTTCGCTGGAATGGGCTTATAAGAAACGTCTTCCCCTTCTATATCTGATTGCTCCGAGGTCAAATCTGCTATAACGTTGTCTGCAACTTTTTTATAGGTCAAGAGTCTATATCATGGCTCGCTAAAAGCTGCCAATAAAGCGGGATTTTTTATAAGAATTTTTATATCTCGGTGTATTTCATCATATCTCGGGAAATTCAAATTGTTTTATTCTGGATTGTCGCATCAAAGGCTTTCGGAGTAGATTGTACTTTTCCTCTGAAAGTCCCAAGTCCATGAATAAAGCCAAAGCTTTCTCAGCGGCATATTTTACGCCATATGCATTCGGTGGAGTAGGAATGCTTTTTTTAATCACATTTCGATTTAACTTTTAATCTATTGAATACTGCATGAATTGTTTGCCGCATTTCAGGTTTTTCGAATTTTTCATCAGTGATGTTAAAAAGTTTTTGTAATGCTGCTCCGAAATCTAATTAAGTTGATGAACTTTTGAATATTTCGTATCTGATATGATTTGAAATGGATATTTTTACAGGTCTTCTTTATAGAACAAAGTGAAACGCTCTGTTTTCAGTTTTTTGAAGAACTTATAGAATAATTATTTTTTTTTTGAAAACAAAAAAAAAAATTTAGTACAATAAGAACTATGTTCTTTTACAGCACAAAGCAGAAATTTTTAGAAGTTTCATTACAAATTCAATACTTAAATTGGCTAAATACATATATGTATAAAAAATAAGTTAACAAATACAAACTATAAATGAAGTCTAAAAGGACAACAATGATATGAAAAAAAGGGTAGCGAAATGGTTTCCTTTTAACTCATTGAGCAGAAAAATTACTAAAAATTGAAAGCCCAAATTCTCTTTCACCAACAATCGATCTTAAATGGTATGGCAATGAATTCTATAGTCTGATAGAATTAACGAAAAAAAGTCTGGAAGATTTCAAATAATTGAATCTTGGCATGATTTATTGCTTCTTATTGATTGACTGAACAATAACTTTTCATACAAGTAAGAAGGTTTTTTATTATATATTATTTTATGTAGAAAGAGGCAGTTCCTGTAATTAAGAAAATTTGTTATATGGGTCGTTCCATCTATAATTTGCTTTTTTTACCCTGACGTGTTTTAAATTGGCTGAAAATTTTTTGAGTGATTAAGGCATTATCTAATATATAGAAAAATATTATATCAAACTTTTTCGACCAATAGTTTTGATAAAAAAATTAATTTCTTAACCCTGTTCAGAGCCGCTCGTAAATAACACAAAAACTTGAATGATAAATATGAACAAACAAACACAATTCAAATTCGCTTTCATATTATTTTTAGGTAGCTGTGTACTAGTAGATGACAAAAAAACTGCAAGTTTGGAAAAATTAACGCCTAAGCGTTATATATACACTGAAAGAAAAAAAATTTACGTTTCAGGAAAACATCGATTTCTCAAATACTCCAAAATCGATTTCAGCTTTTTTAGGCTCAAATCGTTCAAAACATATAGGAGTACCACTCCTTAAACTTTCGTTCATGTTTCTGCATCCTATTTGATTTGAAAAGCATTTTACTAAAGATTTATGAAACTTAAAAATAAAATTAGGATATTCCATTGATACTTTTGTTAATTTTTCGATATTTTTTTGTAATTTTTGTAGCATTTTCAAACTTTCTAAGTCTTCAGCTTTTTTCAATTTCAAAAAGTTTTTAAATTTTTTTAAGTTTTCCATTTTTTTTGAAAGTTTCAAAAATTTAAGATATATTAAAAATTTTAAAAATAGAAAAAGTTCAAAAATTGGCATAGATTGAAAAAATCTGAGTTTCTCAAAATGTTCAAAACCTATAGAAGTACCAACCCTGAAGGTTTATTTATGGTTTTGCACCCTATTTGATTTGACAAGCATTTTAGTAAAGATTGATGAAACTTAAAAATAAAATTTGGATCTTTATTGATACTTATGTTAATTTTTCGATATTTTTTTGTAATTTATATAATATTTTCAAACTTTCGAAATCTTCAGCTTTTTTTAAAATTTTTAATAATTCTTAAATTTTTGAAATTTTCAAAAAAAATGGAAAACTTAAAAAAATTTAAAAACTTTTAGAAATTGAGAATAGCTGAAGATTTCGAAAGTTTGAAAATATTATATAAATTACAAAAAAATATCGAAAAAATAACAAAAGTATCAATGGAAGATCCAAATTTTATTTTTAAGTTTCATCAATCTTTACTAAAATGCTTGTCAAATCAAATAGGGTGCAAAACCATAAATGAAACTTTCAGGGATGGTACTCCTATATGTTTTGAACATTTTGAGAAACTCAGCTTTTTTCAATCTATGCCAATTTTTGAAATTTTTCTGTTTTTAAAATTTTAAATATTTCTTAAATTTTTGAAATTTTCAAAAAAATAGAAAACTTAAAAAAATTTTAAGACTTTTAAAAATTGAAAAAAGCTGAAGATTTCGAAAGTCTGAAAAAATTATAAAATTTACAAAAAAACCTCGAAAAATTTACACAAGTATCAATAGAATACCCAAATTTTATTTTAAAGTTTCATAAATCTTCACTAAAATGCTTGTCAAATCAAATAGGGTGCAAAACCATGAACGAAAGTTTAAAGGATGGTACTCCTATATGTTCTGAACATTTGGAGCCTAAAAAAACTGAAATCGATTTTGGAGTATTTGAGAAATCGATATTTTCCAGAAACGTAATTTTTTTTTCTTTCAGTGTATATATAACGGTTAGGCGTTAATTTTTCCAGAATTGGAGTTTTTTTGTCATCCACTAGTACACAGCTACTTAAAAATAATATGAAAGCTAACTTGAATTGTGTTTGTTTGTTAATATTCATCATTCAAGTTTTTGTGTTATTTACGAGCGGCTCTGAACAGAGGTAAGAAATTAATTAACTAATGTAACCCGCTTCGGCTACCTCGCAGTCTCTTGGGGTGGTGTTTTTTTAGCAAGCTTCGTTGAGCTGGAATGTAAAACAAAAAATTTCACTTCAGTGAAGTCAATAACCTTCTTCCAAGAAACTACGAGTTGCCGACGAGAGTTGCGTTGGGTACGCTCACCAAGGGTTGCGTAACAAATAAAAATTCATATACCTTTGTTAAACCTACATATGTAACATGTAATATATAAATATAACTATTATACATATATACATGGTTTATTTTTTTTTCATAAGCAAAAATTAAAAAATTGGTTTTTAAACATAAAGTTTTGAATTTTATTGACGGATTTAACATTTTTATTGTTGGAGTTTGCTTAATCATAATGAATTATGAACAAAGTAGCATTGTCAAATTATTTCGCTTAGCAACTCCATTACTTTTAGTATAAATATCTTCTGTTCGCTCGTATGAACTTTCATTTTCATGATCAATTGATTGGCTAAGACAATTGAATGCATCATTCACATACTCTGAATCATTTTTTTCGTTAATTATAAAGTTATGTAAAATTGTGTAGGCCAAAACAACTTTTGATGTACCACTAAGTGTCTTTACATCTATGTGATTCAAAATTTTAAACTTTTGCCTTAAAATTCCAAATGCTTGTTCTATAAAAACTCGAGTTAAACTCAAGTAATAATTGAACTTCCTTTGCTCACTAGTTAAGTGACCATTGTCTCTATAAGGAGTTATTAAAAATTCCGAAATTGGATAAGCACAATCCCCTAACAGGGTAGCATTTTCTGCAAGCTCTATCCGACCAGATGTAATTGCCCTGTATATTGGGCTATTTTTCCATACATTAGCGTCGTGGCAACAACAACGTATGCTTTTGCATATAAAAAACTGCTTCTTTCAACGCTGCAATTTCTGTTAGCGCTCACTTCAATTAATTTCGCCGCAGTTGCAGTTGCTTCGTTTTCATTTTTTTTTCAATGCGCTCTATGACATTACTTACGGCAATAGTAACATCGTTTAATTTCAATGCCCAACTTCTTTCGAGCTCATCAATTTATTCAGAAAGTTTTTTACGAAACTTACCAATTTCATGCTTTATGCATTCCGTGAGCTTTTCACTTTGTTTAATAAGACGATCTTCAAATTGCTGTAGAGTAAGAGAACCCTTAAAAATATTTTTAGTAGCCGGTGAGTCACCCTGCATGTAAGTTGTCGTCAATAATTGGTTTTTGGCGCTTGATGTTTTAGCTCTTGTTTGAGTTGCAGTTTGAAGCATGATTCACTCGTAAAAATCACGGAATATATCAGCAATCACAGTTGAAAACAAAATTGGTGCAAAAATGAGGTTCTTGATTTTATGAATTATAACTAATGCTGTTTACAGAAATTTAGTGTCTTGCTTTTGCAAATAATTAATACTATCGATCCACCGCGTTAGATAAATTATTAAGTATAAATAGCACATTAAAAATTAAATATATGTAGTTGAGCGATATAAAAATACGTCTACTCGTTGCAACACATGCGGTATATATTTTTTCAATATATTTTCAATATTTTTCGTTTCATTTTCCTTAATATAAGTTTTTAAACAATATATTCGTGGCATGAAAAAAGTCTCAGGTTTCCTGATAAAAATCGTTATAACTCATTTTCCCGACATTTTCCGACAGTAAAAATTTTTAAATTGTATTTAGAATTGTTCAAAAGATTTACTTTTTGTAGTCGGAACTTAAAATTTTGCGAACTTTTTTTTGAAAGTCCATTTAAAGTTAAAAAAATGGATAAAAATAGTGTTTCGAAAAAATATAGTCCTCCTCCTACATTAACACAAAAATCACTTTTTTTTTAGTGTTAGTTGATAGTGCCGCTTATGTCATATATGCAAAAAAAAAAAAAAAACTTTTCTTTCATAACTCGCAGAAAAATTTGAACCTCATCTTGAACTACAAAAAAAAATACAAATTAAATTAAAAAACTCGAAAAAACAATCAACTTTCACCAGCTCTACAGAGCGAACCATTTTTCCAAATAAGTTAAAATTTTACATTCGCGAGTTTAGGGCAATTGTTTATCAAACTGCATCATATGATTTGCGAAAACGTGCTCGACGATTGTCCTGTACTAAAGAAAGGTGACCCGATATTCTGCGCTAACTACCGGGGAATCAGTCTTTTTGCCATCTCATACATACAAGTTCCTGTACTGTATGAAAGACTCAAGCCGTTCGCAAAAACACACTGATTGGGCCTTATCAGTGCATCTTTAGAACCGGTAAGTCCAACATAGACCAGATCTTTACACTACGTCAAATCCTGGAAAAACAGATTATCGATTATAAAGCTGCTTTCGGTAGCCCGATACGAGATTGCCTGTATACCACCATATCTGAGTTCGTTATACCTGCGAAGCTAGAGCGGCTTTACAGAATGACGTTGAGCAACACATCCAGGTCCATCAGGGTAGGAAAGGACCTATCCGAACCATTTGATAGCGAATGAGGTTTCGGACAAGGCGATCCACTATCTTGCAACCTCTTCAACTTTACGAAAAGCCAGTGTACATCGTAATGGCACTATTTTCTACAAAAGTGTTCAGCTCCTTGAATATGCCGATGATATTGATATCATTGGACGTGTTAAGCGAGATGTTACTGCTGCGTTTTCTGCTATCGGAAAAGAGTCAACGAAGGTGGGTTTGAAGGTAAACGCGGCGCATTGGATCCTACGTTACTGAGAACAGCTATACTTTCGAAGTTGTCAAGGAATTCACCTATCTTGGCACCGCCGTGAACACTCAAAACGTTATTAGCCTGGAGATAAAGCGAAGACTCACTCTTGCTAATAGGTGTTACTATGGTCTCAGTAAGAAACTGAATAGTAGAAACTTCTTTCGCCCGACAAAACTGACATTCTACAAGACGCTCATCTTACCCGTGCTACTTTACAGCGCAGAAGCATTGGTTGTGTCGCAGACCGATGCAGTCACGCTTGGGGTGTTTGAGAGAAAAATTCTTCGCAACATCTTCAGTCCGTTCGCGTCGGCGACGACTACCGTATTCGAATGAACCACGAACTGTACGAGCTCTACGCTGATATTATAAAGAGTTTCTCCGTTCTGTTTTATTTTGAAGCCTATGGGAGGATTTAAATTAGGGCAGGGCCTAGTTGCTGTGTATTGGCGCACGCGTTTTTTGCTTTCAGCCGCAAGGCTTTATTTCATATAGCCACAAGACTTTATTTGACTTTAACCACAAGGCTTTATGTAACTTTAGCCACAAGGCTTTATTTTTAGAAAGTGAAATTCAGTTTTTTCTTATTGAATAATAATCTAGATTATTGAGGTCGTTGACCTCAAGTATCTACCCACCAGATCTCAACTTCTGCAACATGAATTAAAAAATTAAAAGTAAAATCAAATAAAGTGTCTTCGAGCCGTATGGCTCGACCTCATCATACACTTAAATTCGCAGTTCTTATCACTTAAATTATTATCGATCTGGTATGTAGATACTTGAGGTCAATGACCTTTGGAGAAAAAAAAAATTGGCTCCTGGAGACAAAAACCTCGATACATCATGTTTATAAGATCCAACTCTAAAATCCGGTGATATGACGAAAAATTTAATAAGGGAACTCCTACGTTCAGCAAAAAATTAAAAAAAAGTTTTAAAATAGTTATAATGGAATAATCGTAATACTTCCGTTGTAAAAGCTTACTGATTTTTGTCTGATTGAAAGATTTATTAGTATAATATTTATCAGGAAGTTTACATGACATTAGAATATGATTATCAATATGCCTATGGGCAACATTGTCTTCACTTGTCAAAATCACTGTTTTGTTATTTTTTTCAGTGATTTGCTTTCGTTTTGTCTTACCGGCAATTCTGTTTTCAGTAAGGAAGATCCAGGATACCGAGGACATAAAAATTGATATCAGTTAACCTTTGCGATCATAGTTATAAAAGCTTGAACTGAAATATTTGTTTTCCTCTAATTTTAATTCGGTCCTGAAAGGTTAAGAATACTTCTCATTGCTATGTTTTGCAGCCTTTGAAGTAGAGATGAAACGGATATCCGGTATCTATCCGGTATCCGGCCTATCCGGCGGCCTAAATACTATCCGGCCGAATACCAGATTTAAAAAAAAAATATTTTTAGGCAATTATTTGCTTTATTTAGCTAGTATAACTTAAGAAATACAATCAGTAATCACAAGAACTTTGAAAATTAATTAGTACTCATACTAGACTAAGGACAAATTATGGTGAATAAATGCTAATTTTCCTGCATTAAGAGGTAGCAAGCGGTTTCGTTTGTCTTCGTAGATAAAGCCAGCTTCAGAAAAAAGTCTTTAGCTGTACACACTGCTGCAAGGTGCTGAAAGATAGATCTTGGCAAACTTTTTTAAATTTGGATATTGTTTGGCATTAGCTGCCCACCAAGAATAAGGGTCACAATTACGATCAATTCGCACTGACTTCAGATAAAAATCAAGCTCACATGCTATCGCGTTTTCTTCTTCACGTTGAACCTGGCTAATATTATTTTCATTTGCTACCTCATCAAAGCAATCCCAAAACGTGTCATGAGCTTTGCGAGATACAGCTGACTCTGTCTCTTCTCGTCTACTTTTTTTAGCCGGTGTTGAAGATGAACTGGTACTGGAGGCCTCTTCACAAGACATTTTTATACCCTACACCGTGGGTATATTCACTTTGTCTCTCCGTTTGTAACACATAGAAGGGGGCGTGGCAGGTATGGAAAAGTATATATATTCTTGATCAGCGTCACCACCTAAGTCGATTTAGCCATGTCCGTCTGTCTGTCTGTCTGGGTGTCTGTTGAAATCAGTTTTACGGGAAAACCAAGAAAGCTAATTGAATGAAACTATCACACACAGGTCACATCTTCTTGCAGGCATCTTGCTATTGAAAATGGGCAAAATCGGTTGACAGACACGCCTACCGCCCACACTCTATGTATATTTACCCCGACCAATTTTGAAAAAAGTTTCAGCGATTTTGATGAAACTTGGTGATTTGGTGCACATGTGAACCAAATTAGGATTAGGCTGGGTTTCAAGTTTGCAAAGGGTCGTACAGGGGCGTGGCACAGCCCTAAATTTTATCATTAATACTACCATATCTAAGCCGTTCAAGATATTGCAATTAAATTTGGTAAACGGATACATATAAAATATATTTTGAATTCTGATAAAAGTGGGCGGAATCGAAAAAGTGGGCGTGGCACTTTTCAACTGTTAAAAATTTTGATTCCGTATATCTCAAAATTCGCACAAACGATTTCCATAAAAATTTTGGAGATGATGCCGCTGAAAGCAGTCATCAATACAAGCTCAGCTACTGGACCGAAAAAACTCGTTGAAGGGCGTGGCACAGCTCACAATATTTATAAACGTTATATTTAAAGAACTAACAACGTAATCGTTATAAAATTTAATGAGGCAGATATACTTGCTATAAGGTCTCTTACTACAAAAATTTGGTCCAATAGTACCTGTGGGCGTGGCACCTCCCATATAAGCAAAAAACGTTTATTGTTATAGATAGTGTGCTATGAGAGTAATCTTCATAAAATTTGGTGTTTAGATGTCAGTTACTATAAGCTTTAAAAATAAATTAATTTTGACAGGATTGCATCAGTGGGCGTGGCACCTCCCATATTAACATAAATTTGTTAGCGCTGTTTTAAGTGAACTATTGCAGCAATTGGTATGAAATTTAATGTATGTATTTCTGTCGCTATAGGGCATATCTGAATCAAAAGTGGCTGAAATAGCATCAGTAGGCGTGGCACCTCCCATACAAATAAAATACGGTAAGTGGCATATTTATCGAAATATGTGAGCAATCAAAATTTGGTGTTAGGGGTTTGATTATGGAAAGCTATTTCTGAATCAAAACCGGGCTGGATTGTACCAGTGGGTGTGCCACCGCCCTCAATTTTGAACTTTTGTTGCAGCATATATCGCAAACTATACAAGCTATTGAGCTAAAATTTAATATGAGGATGTCGATCGCGAATATAATTTATTGTACCAAAAGTGGGCGGAACTGGAGAAGTGGGCGTGACATATTTCAAAATTTTCATTTCTATTCGATTTTTTCCAACATTTTCTACATTCTTTCGACTTTTTCAACTTTTCAACTTTTTCCAATATATCCTATATGTATTTGTTCGACATTTTCAACCTCTTTCAACTTCCTTCATAAGTTTCTTTATTTTTTCGACTTTTTCATCAACTTTGAATTGTTTAAAAAATTTTCAACCTTTTTCAACTTTTTTAGAGTTTTTCAACCTCTCTCAACTTTTTTCAACATTTTGCATATATTTTCGACATTTTCCAACCTCTGCCAATATTTCTAACATTTCACATTTTTTTCGACTTACTCAACCTCTTCAATGTCTTTTCAACATTTATTTAAAAGGTTATTTCAGTGCAGTGTAGGGTATGTGAGTTTCGGCCTGGCCGAAGATAACACCTTAACTTGTTATGTATTGAAATAGAACTCCTGGCGCGCTCTTTCAGCATCAAGCACCCCCAAGTAGTTTGTTTTGAATCTCGGGTCTAGGTAAGTTGCAATCAAGTAGTTTGAGTCTTGACTTATGGAGTTAAAACGAGTTTCTAATCCAGCTTTTAACGAGGTCCGCATATGTGATAAATCAGGAGTTCTGTGCTCAGTTTCATCTTTTTCTAAGTATTTTTTTAAAGCAGCAACGTGTGGTATTACTATTACTGGAACTTGTTATTTTGGTGATTTCTTCGAAGGGCTTTAATAAATTGATACATTGCTCCATTAAACTCCACTGTTGAGCTGTCAAATTGATGAGAGTATCGTGATCAGCAACATACAATGATATGGCCCGCTTTTGTTCTAACAAACGTTCAATCATATAAAAAGTGGAATTCCACCTAGTGCTAATATCTTGCACTAACCTATGCTCGGGTAAATTTAGCTCTTTTTGAATCGTCAGCAGTTTTTCTTGAGCTAAGCCTGAGTGATTGAAGTGCGTCACAAGTCGTCTTCCTGTAGCAATCATTGTGATCACTTCAGCCTGGACTTTGAGCGACACATTTATAGCTCTTTGAAGCGTATGTATGAAACATCTAGCAGAAGCGTACTCAGCCAAACGAACACACTTCACCATGTTAGCGCCACTATCATGAATGAGTAAATGTATTTTAGTGTGCTCAATATCCCAGCGATTCGCAACAATGTTAAGCTCATTTGCTATATTTTCTCCTGTGTGTGAACCTGAGAAAGGTTTCATTGCTAGAACTCCATGTTCTAGCTTAAATTCAGGTGATATCCAATGAGCTGTGAAGCTCAGAATGCTAGCATTGTTGTGTAAGCAAGTCCATATGTCCGAAGTCACTGAAATATCGGAAGCACTCGAAATGTTATGTTTGATTTTCTCGTAAATTCTGTCATATATGTCAGGATTGATTTTTTGGGTAATATAAGTCCGGCTTGGCAATTTATAGCGGGGTAAAGCTTGTTCTAAGAGTCTGGTGAATCCGGTTCTTTCTACCATGGATAATGGCTCGTTGTCCAGTACAATCATTTCGGCTATTAAATAATGGTACTTTCTGGCTTTTGCGTCATTTACGTCCCAGAGCAATTTCCTTTCAAAAGATTCTGTCATAGTCAATTGCTTTTTTGCTACTGAAGACGAACTTGTCCCCGGAATGACTAAAGGAATTGTAGTAGGCACGACGGCGGCATTATCTTTATTAAGTGCACTGAATTCATCAGGATGTTTTGATTTTATGTGATTTTTCATGGCAGAAGTACATAGAAAAAGTTAGATTTAAGATACCATCATAAGAACTATCTCTGCCATAAATAAACTTTAAATAAACGTAAATATGCCTAACAAATAGATAAATACATAGATAATCAACAAGTTACAATTAAAAAAAATCGAAAGTGACTTCATGGCTTTCACAAGATAGCAAAACAAATTCCAATTAGATACATACCTGCTTTTTTCCCTTCGCCGCCACGAGAAATTTTAACATTGCATAATAAACAAACAGCAAACTTATTATTATCACTGTTTAAATCAAAATACTCCCATAAAAACGATGTTTTCTTCACCGATGTCATTTCTCGTCGTTAAATCTTTTTAGAATTATAAAAATACTTTAGAAAACAAGCACAAATAAAATAATAAACTAAAACTATCAGGCACGTGTCTGCACTGCAATCAATACAATAAATCAATGAAAGAAACAATTGTTAACTTCGCTTATCAACGAAAAGACCCGAATATGACCGAGTCAACCCGATCGTTCGCACGGCCTCCTATGCAAGCGTGCTTTGTTCGATGAACCAAACGGCAATGTTCCACCGGATATTCGGCCGCCGTTTCGTTGCCACATGTATATTAGGGTGATTCAATTTTTTTTTTTGTTTTTTTTTGAAGGTGCTGTTGCTTGAAAAGTAAGTTTATGATATGAAGAAAAAGTTCACGAAAATTCAGCTCTGTAACTCAATTTTATAAGGTGGCGCCGGAGCCTGTTAGTTTTACATGTAAATTGTATGGTAAAATTATTTTTTACAAAAAAGGTATCTAAATGAATAAGTGATTAGTGTTGTTGAGCTGAAAAGGGTCGTTTTTCGACGTAATTTCTTACGCTGAATCCGAATCTGGCCTCAGAATTGACCCATCATGTCGGAATAATGAAATATTTGAGGTGAATTACGTGAAACATTATGTTTTTTGTCTACTTTCGAGGCCATGTATAGGATTCAAAGAAAGTTGATCAGCTTATTTTTAACAAAAGCATCATTTAGTACCATCCTTGCCCTTTAAAATGAGCTTTCAAGTGGTTATCTCTGATGTTTCCTTGCAAAGTTATAGCCATTTTAAAGTGACATGAATTGGATCCCCTACAAAGGGTTGCAACCCAACAATATTAACCAACGGGTTTCAAATTCATGTCACCTTGAAATGGCTATAACTTTGCAAGGAAACATCACAGATCACCACTTGAAAGCTCTGTCTGTCATAAACTTATACAAAATTTTTTTTTATTTATATGAAGTACAATATTTTTTTTCTATGAAATGGATTTTTTATGTTTTCACTTTAAAAATAAATTTAACAATTTTTATGTTTTCTATGACTTGATTGATATTTTTATATTTTATTAAGTGTATGTATTAGTCATATTTTGTGTTCAATAAATGTTTAAAAAAGATTTTTTATAGTCATTTTCGTTTTACACGGTTTTTCCATACAAAAATTAGTTTTTCGAATTACACGGATTTGTCAGGAACGTATCTACCGTGTAAAACGAGGGACAGGTGTATTGTAAACATTAATCGCGGTCAGACACTTGATTTTACTTCTTACTCGTTTGAAAAAACTATCTTTTTTTGTGATTTTTTTGCAAATATAATCGAAATGGTAATTGAGTTTGTTATCAATGATGACTCCTAAACACTTTATTTTGTTAACTTTTTCAATTGATTCATTATTTATTTCATTGAGTTATTTCAGATATGTCTGTCCGTAATTTGTTTTCACACTCTTCACTAGATTCTCCTTCAGCGTAGACTAATGTATCATTGGAATATAAAACTAGCTTGCATTTTCTAACAATATCAGGCAAATCGTTGATATACAAGGTTGCTCATATTCGAAGCGCCCATTTTATTTTTAAATAAATAAAAAAAAACACAATTTTTCTCTGTTCGTCATGAAAATCATTTAATTGGGTTCAAGTAGATTTGTTACATCATTTCTTCAATATGATATCTCGTAAATGGTCGCCCTTGGCCTGTACGGCGTATTGTGCCCGTTTTGCTGCATTTTCCATGGTTTTCTTCAACATTTCGACCGGAATGGCGGCTATTTCTTGACGGATGTTGGTTTTCAGCTCTTCTAGGGTCTTTGGCTTGTTGACGTAAGCCTTTGATTTCAAATAACCCCACAAAAAGAAGTCTGGAGGCGTTAAATCTGGTGATCTCGGCGGCCAATCGAAATCACCATTTTTTGACATCAAACCGCCAGGGAACAATGAACAATTGCTTCAAAAAATCGATTGTTGAAACCAGCAGTGCCCCATACGCTTTCGACGAATAATTGGCATGAAAAAATTGGTTATCATATCGCGATAACGCTCCTGATTAACAGTAACCGTGTGGCAATTATAATCTTCGAAAAAGAACGGCCCAATGACCATTTTAGCACAAACGCCGCACCAAACAGTGACTTTTGCATCGTGAAGAGGTGTACCTCTTGAATCTCTTGTGGATTTTCAGTGGCATAAATACGGAAATTTTGTTTGTTTACCGTTCCGTTCAACTGGAAATGAGCTTCATTGGTCATGATAATTTTAGCACGTTGAGTTTTCACTATTGACTTGTTTTGTTGAATGTAAATTTCAACAATTTTAGAGCGTTCGCGTTGCGTGTACTGTTCCATGGTAAAAATCTGCTTGGAATGACGTCATCTGCTCGTTATTAGTCGATTTGACATCGCTGTCAAAAGTTATAGTGTTGCCTGATGGGCGCTTCGAATATGGGCAACCCTATATATTATGAATAGTAATACTCCTAATATAGAACCTTGTGGTACTCCATATTCAATTTGCACAGGTTCAGATATCGAATTATTAATTTTTGTTCTCGTGTTATACGTAAGGTAAGCTTTAAACCAGTTGTATTCATTTCCACGTATGCCGTAGGACCACAGTTTTTTTAGTAATATGGAATGATCGATTGTTTCAAACGCTCTTTTAAAATCTATGAATAATGCCAATATCTTCTTTTTTACCTCTTTTCCATTCATTTATGATATTAGACAATGACGTTTCACATGAGATATTTTTTTCGAAACCCAGATTGGTAACACTAGTTTACAAGAAAAAAGATCTGGTTTCTCATAGACTATTTCCCATGTATTTTGGGGCGTATATTCCAAAAATGGCAACCATTTTTTTTCTTTAGAATCGTTTTCGAGATATCCCCAAAAAACCCATTTTTCGGCACTTTTTAATTTATTTGGCTATATCTCGATGAATTTTTTTTCGACTCAAAAATGCTTTTCAGCTTTCGAAAGATATTTTTATTCTTTCTAACGGCATGCTGTTTGCTTGAATCGAATAAGATTTGATGGAGTTACAAGCGCTCAAAGTTCAAAAAACTGACTTTTTTCGAGAAAATAGTAAAAACTTGCAATTAAATTGAACGAAAATACTTATAATTTTTATCTAAAAAGAAATGGAGAATAAAAGTAAAGAACCACACGAGTACAAAATCGTATGTATTTTCGTTCAACTTTATTGCAAGATTTTTACTGTTTTCTCGAATAACTTTTAACATTTTTTGTCCGATTTGCGCAAAACTATACTTAAAATATTTGCAAAGGAATAGTCTTTCATTTTTAAATCTAAAAATATGAAAAAGAAAAATTTTTTCATTCAAATGGAGCAATTGAAATTTGGTGATTTTTAAAAAAGACCAAAAAAGTCAGTTTTTTGGACTTTGAGTGTTTGTATCTCTATTAAATCTTATTCGATTCAAAAAAGCAGCATACCGTTAGAAAGGGAATACAAAAATTTCTTTGGAGTGCTGAAAAGCGTTTTTGAGAAGAAAAAAAAATTCATCGAGATATAGCCAAATAAATGAAAAAAGTGCCGAAAAAGGGGTTTTTTGGGGATATCTCGAAAACGATTTTTAAGAAATAAAAAAAATGGTTGCCACAAAATGCATGGAAAAGAGTGTATGAGAAACCAGATCTCGAGGTGAACCCCAAATTTGCCAGCTAGTGTAGTTCGACATAATGTTATTGTTTTCAATGTATTCTACGAGCTGCTGTTTTACTACTTGTTCTAAAAATTTTTCAAGAATTCTAAGAGTATTAATCGGTTACAGCTCTTTCAACTGATGTTATTAAAGACTCCGTCCATGACGCTGGGAAATCTCCAATCTTTAAAGATGTATTTACAATTTGTAATAATGATGCGCACAATAAATCCCAACAATCCAGGATCATATTAGGATTTATGTATTCGAAATCCGCTTTTTGCTTAAGAGTTTTGCATATACATATTTTCAAGCTCAAATAATGTGATTTCTTGAAATTTGAATTCTGTTTCTTTTGGTTCTATTACATTTACATAGCTTATATCTTCAATTGAGTCTCTAATGTCTTTAATGCTGTTTGCAAAATAAATTAGGTAATTTCTTTAAAAAATCAACAACAATCTACAATTCTATAAAAATATCATCATTATTTTGGATATCTAAGAAACTTAAAACAGTACTACAGAATTTATCAGTCAGTTCTTTTCGTGACCTAACGTGCCTAAGTGATGAAATCAAAGGATCTGAAGAAGCTGAAAGTATATTGAACAAGTCCTCATTCTGTCGAATACGTGAAATTTTACATGTATTGCTATATCTGTACTTCTTATAATCTTTGTTTTTAGACTCTTGGGCTGCTTCTGATAATTCTCCTATTGGTAAGGCTTGATAATTGATAATTTGTCCACTATGAGCTAAGATTATATGGACAGAGGGTGTCAGTAATTTTTGGCTGTATTTATGTTCTAATATGTCTGCAGTTTCCTTGATATACTTTTCAAATTTTTCTACTTTAACGGGTTCTCTACAGGATAGTACGCTTAAAATAACTTGAAATCTTTTTATCACGCCCTCATCGACTCCCGTCATTTCTGAAGTTGTTTCTGGTTTCTCAAAAAATCGCCTTGCTGTGTTTCCGTCATTTGTGTTACCAAATCCTTGCTTAGGAGTATCTACTATAATACCCAGTTTTTCTCGAAATTGATCTTGTATTATTTTTTTTTCTTAACTTTTGGTTGCTTGGATTATCATCATTTCCTATGCTGTAGGCTAGTTTCAGAATAAATTCCATGGATCTTATCCTTGCATGTAATTGCGAAATGCCGTACTCATAATTGTGTTCATCGTTGGAGTCATCATTACTTCGGAAATCTTTTTGTGAACGCTTACATATAGCACAAGATCTAGTAGATTTGGTGACAGTTATCTCATTAAGTACTTTGCCGTCAATCATTGTTAAAAATAATTCGTGTCTAATTATAATTTTTTTGTCATCATTTCCTTCAAATATGGTGGGTTGAAGTTCATTTATTTGTTGCTTTATATTGATGATGGTGCTTCTTATTTGATCTGAAGATCCTTTTGCGTACTTAAACATTATAGGTTGACAATAAAGAACTGATGATGGAGGATTTTTCCAATGTTCAGCATTTTCACTCCTTATTCGAAGTGGAGCTATTGAAGCCATAAACATGTTGGCATCTGAAATATTTTGTCCATCTTCTGTAGAAATTTTTTGTTTGTATGCACTTTGTCCAGATGATCCATAACAGCCCCACCTTGTTAACAAAGAAATATTATCTGGGAACGATTGTATTTCATGGTTGCTTTTACTGCTCAAAATTCGCTTAGCGGTATGATCTAGTAAATCTTGGAGTCTAACTTCAGCTGATGTTTCTGTCACCGTACAATTACCAGGAACCGCTTCCCTTTTGGATTCTGACACAACTTTGTAGCTTGGAAAAACATCTATGTTGTGGCTTCTTATTGAATTTCTCAAGTTGTTATATTTTTCCTTTGAAAGTCCCAAATCTAGGAAAAGCGCTAAAGCACTGGAACCGTCATATTCTATGGGATCACGTTGTGGAGTAGGAATAATTTTTGGGATTCGATCGATTCTTGTTGGGCCAATAAAACTCTTTTCGTTATTTCGGCCTTTTTCATTTCATGATCTTTGTTGTACTTCATGCTGAGTGCATCTGCTAAGTTCTCTTTTGAAATGTTTCCAGTGTCGACTGCTATTTTTCTCTTTTTCGTAAATTCCCCACAGTTTTCAATTTGTTTTGCTGGTCTTCCTCTGGAGTCCTGTGATGTGCTAGGAATATCATCAAGTGATAGCTCAAAGTCCTTTTTCAGAAAGTCTGCATACCTTATATAAAAATACGCTTTGGTTTTCTTACATGACACCCAATATCTCTTTGTGTTGCAGTAAAAGTTTTTTAACTTTTGTGCATGCTCATCCTTAATATGTTTCGGGTATTTGTTTTTTACCGCAACCACAAATGAATCTCCATTTTCGCTGTTTGCAAATATTTCAAACAAATTTTCATAAAATATACTCAGTTTCCTTGGACACTTGCGTAGTTCACACTTTAAATAGTCAGAAAAGACTGTGTTATTGAGGCTTAAAATTTGACTTTTATACAAATACAGGTACAAAATATTGTGCCACAAACCTCAAACATAATACTTGTTCAGCGAAAAACCTAATAAGCTAAATTCCTTGTATGATATCTACCGTAATAAAACAGGTGTCTATAAAGTTGGCCTGCACTAGAGTTCAATGTTATCAGAAGTGCATCTACCTGTATTCTATACAAAAAATACAGCTTTATTATATTTGACATTACGAGTCCTAGATATTTTTAAATTGCATTAAAAACTTAGATATAAATATCTGAGGCAAGTATTACTATTTCGCTATACAAAAGCGAATTTTCTTAAAAAGAGTGAAATGATTTGGAAAAAGTGACAAATCAAGCGTTTTGGAGGTGGGGTAAAGCCCATATTATATGGACAGAAGTTTTCTAGGTACTCTTTACATATGCATCTATTTGCGTCAAATAGTTTTGGAAAAAGGAAGAATAAATTAAGAAAGGGGCGTGGTAACGTCCATATTTACAATTTTTAATTTATTTTGAGTGATTTCTATATTCGCTAAAAACATTCTATCAAATTCAAATTAACAATTTTCAAGTCAAAATATCATAGACTGAAATCGTCATCACACAACAAATTCAGTTTTATGCATATCATGTCACATAAGTAGCTATAACTTCTTACCTGGCAAATATCGGCAGGTAAGGGGGCGTTCAAGTATTACGTAACGCAATTTTTGACCCCCCCCCCTCCCTCCATGTAACGCACCGTAACGTTTTCCCCCTACCCCCCCCCCCCCCCCCACTCTTAAACGTTACGTAACACCCAAGTGACCAAATTTACCTAAAAGTCACAATTATGTTGCGAAAAGTACCGGAAATACATGCGATGTTTATTTTCTTTATTATACCCTACACCGAGGGTATATTCATTTTGTCATTTCGTTTGTAACATATAGAAAGAGGAGTGGGAGTTATGGTAAAGTACATATATTCTTGATCAGCGTCTTGCAGGCATCTTGCTATTAAAAATGGATGAAATCGGTTTATGGACACGCCAACCGCGCATACTCTATCTATATTTCCACAATCCCATTTTGAAAAAAATGCAACTATTTTGATGAATGAATTTGGTGATGATGAATTTGGTGTACATGTGAACTAAATTAGGATTAAGCTAGGTTTCAAATTTTCAAAGATTCCCGTGGCACAGCCCTTAATTTTAACCTTTATTCCACCATATCTCGTAAACCCTGCAAGATATTGTGATGAAATTTCTTTGTCCTTTATTTTTTCGACTTTTTGATCGAATTGGAGTTTTTTCAACCTCTCTCAACATTTTTTAACATTTTGCATATATTTACGACTTTTTCAACATTTTTCAACCTCTGTTAACCTTTTAAACACTTCACACTTTTTTCGAATTATGCAACCTCTTCAACGTCTTTTTAACATTTATTGAAATATATGTTCTTTCAGTGCAGTGTAGGGTATGTGAGTTTTGGCCTGGCTGAAGATAACACCTTAACTTGTTCATATTGTTATTTGATAAAAAATCACACATAATGTTATAAACATTTGCTTAAGTTTAAATTATGTTAAAATGGCGAAAAATGAGACGAAAATATTTAATTAAAATGATAAAAGTTGATGGGATCTAGAACAGCTACAGCAATAATGATAAAAATAGGAAATCTTTCCACGCTTAAATCTCAGGTTTTGGTTAAACAATCTCGAAGATGATAGTTTAAGGACATTCTGCTCGTTGAGTGCTTTAATGTGATGTATCATTTATTGCTGTAGCTTATCTAGATCCCGTCAACTTTTATCATTTTAATAAAATATTTTGGCTGTAGCTATCTAATACCCATACACATTAAGAAAGAGTTTCATTATACACACCTAATTTCAAATAACCACCCGCTAAAGTAGTTTCACTTCAAAAACAATGTTACGTAACGTAATACGTAATACTTGTCATAAATCAAAAAAGTTTTCGGTTTTAGAACCTTTGGTCAATTATCTTTTAAATAAAAAAAAAAGTTTCGAAAATCAGAAATCGAAAATTTGATTTTAGCAATCACTTTTTGAAAAAGGAGCCACTGTGCGGCGGTGGGGGACGCCACAGACTGTTGTCAAACCACGCTCTCATTTTTCGTGTGACTAAAAATTCGGAAAAAATATATCCGAAGGAGGTTTCCTAATACAATTCCTATGGAAGCAATTTTTTTTTTACTAAAATGCAAAAGAAAATTCTGTTTTTCGTTTTTTTGCATTTTGTTTTTCATATGAATTGTAATAGGAAACAAAATGGATGCGCCATTCGCAGGTTTGATCTAGGAAGCTGAAATTTTGGGAGAACTTTCTTCAAACCCGATTCTATTATATAGGCATATAGGACCGCAAATTTTAAAAGAAAAAATAAAAATACCTCCTTCGAGTGTATTTTTTCCGCGTTTTTAGTCACACGAAAAATGTGGGCGTGGTTGAACAACAGTGGGTGGGGTCCCTCATTCAACTAAAAAATACAAAACGCTATATCTTGGCACCTAGGGCAGACTTTTTTTACGTTTTAGAAAGTCGGTTTTTTTGTTAAATTTCAACGAAATTGGACATAAACTCTGTCCGCGCCGTTTACAGGTTTGAGCTAAGAAGCTCAAAGCTAGAAAGCTCAAATGTTGGGACAAATATTCCTCAAGCTATAATTAAAATCCAACTCCAAAAGTTTGAAAAAGCACTCTAATGTAAATACATATGTATGTATTAAATTTTAATTGAATGTCTATTAGACCGGGTCGAAACTTAGATTCATCACCGACTCAAAAGTTAGAAGTACACTTAAAAACGATATCTGCGTCATTTTGTTTTCATTGCGAGAAAAACCAATAGATCACTTTTGATTCTCCTAAGATCCTTTTTGGCTAAATAAAACGTGTTTTTTGCTCGTAACTTTTATTCCTTCACAGAATGGATACCCGAATTTAGTCGAAAAATAAAGATTGCGTTCTTGCAGAAAACTTGACGTTAAAAAATTATAAATTATTTTTCTATTATAGATAATATTAAGTCCCAAAATTCGATTTTTTTCACATTTTTTATATGGAAAAATCGAATTTTGGGACTAAATATTATCTATAAAAGAAAAAAAAATTTTAAATTTTTTAACGTCAAATTTTTTCAATAACGCAATTTTTATTTTTCAAGCAAATTCAGGTATCCATTCTGTGAAGGAATAAAAGTTACGAGCAAAAAACACGTTTTTTTAGCCAAAAAGGATTTTAGGAGAATCAAAAAATACTTACGTTTTTTAGCCAAAAAGGACCTACAGGATAATCAATAGTTATCCATTGGGTCGCGGAACGAAGACAAAATGACACAGATATCGTTTTTAAAGGTCCTTCTAACTTTTGAGTTGGTGTCTGGCTGACTTTATTTTGCTTCATCGACCCGGTCTAATGTCTATATTAAAAGTAAACCTTTTTCGACGTTTTTTATGAACATAATCTAACATGAAATGTCCGAGTTAAAACCCCCCCCCCCATGGATGATTCCTGCGCACGGGCCTGCCTCTTATGATGCTAATTACAATAACAAAATACACGCTAAAATAATTTACATAGATAATAAAAACAACAATTGAAATCGGAACAAACTTAAACTACTTTGCAAATATTTAACCTAGAGAAATTTATACTAGGTTAAAATTATTTGGCCTTTAAAAATTTAAACTAGTTAAAATGTTTGACAAGCAAAAATCTTATTCTAGTTTAAATTTTGGCCTACAATAATAGTGAGGTTGACATATTTCCAGGTTTCATAACTTGCATTTGTTGTTGCAGTTCATTGCATTGTGTTCTCATTCTTGTTATTATTCAACAAGTAGAATTTTCACATAGCAACTTAATGACCAACAAATAAGTATATGCTTAAAAATATGCCATAATGTAATAACAGAAATTTACTGTTATTGGATGATGTTAATCATCATCCCAAAAATATACCACAATATGTCGTTTTTGTTATGATATAAATGTGGTAATTAACACACAACACTGTAATGGTACAAACTAATTTTCAAAATGAGGTCCATGCCATAGCAGTTCGAAGATTTCCGAAAAAAATAATTTAAAAGACCGAGTTGCATGAACATTGGCATCAACAGGAAAAGTTCGCTTGAATTTCGCTAGAGAGCACATTTCAAAAGATTCTCACTTTGGAGCACGGTAACAAATTTTTTTTAAGCCGTGGTAAAAAACTGAAGGGTATTGAACTATTCGCAGGAAAATTTTTCGTATATATATGTGGAGTCCAATAATTAAATCAGATATTTTAAATTTAAAGTATTTATATTTTGTTAAACTATTTATTTTTTACAGAAAAAAAAAACAAAAATTAAATTAAGATATCAAATTTTAAAAAGTTAAATCGTAATTTTCTGTAAAAAATAAATCGTTTAAATAAAATATTTTGATACTTTCAACGGACCCCACATATACAGGGTGTTTTTTTTAGAGGTATAGAGCTTCGAATTGAAATAAAACACAAGAAAATCGTTTTAATGTCCATCAATTTGGCTTTATTGGAAGGATAATTTTATGCCATTAATGTTTAAATATGATTTCGGGCATGTGGCCGCCGCGGCTGGCTCGAATAAAGCCAATTCTACAGGTCCAATTTTGAACCACTTTTTCGAGCATATGGGGCCGTATGTCGGCAATAACGCCACGAATGTTGGCTTCCAAGTCCCCTAACGTTTCTGGTTTGTTGGCGTAGACGAGCGACTTCACATATCCCCACAGAAAATAATCCAATGGTGTCAAATCACATGATCTTGGTGGCCAATTGACAGGTCCATTCCGCGAAATTATGCGCTCATCGAATGTTTCCTTCAATAAATTGATTGTGACGTGCGCTGTGTGGCATGTAGCGCCGTCTTGTTGGAACCACAACTCATCCACATTCATGCCATCCAATTCGGGAACAAAATAGTCGGTTATCATGGCTCTATACCGGTCTCCATTAACGGTAACTGACTCTCCAGCATTATTTCGGAAGAAGTATGGCCCAATGACTCCACCAGCCAATAGAGCACACCAAACAGTCAGTTTTTGTGGATGTAATGGCGTCTCAAGGGTCTCATGTAGATTCTCTACACTCCAAATGCGGCAATTTTGCTTGTTGACGTAGCCATTCAACCAAAAATGAGCCTCATCACTGAACAAAATTTTGCGATGAAAATCAGCATCGAGATCAATCTCATTTTCGGCCCATACACCAAAATCACGACGCATTGCATGGTCTCGCGGCTTTAATTCTTGCACAAGCTGGATCTTGTAAGGTCGCAAGTCAAGATCTTTGCGCAAAATCTTCCATAAAGTTGATGGACAAAGCTCCAATTGCTGTGCACGGTGGCGAATCGATTCATTCGGGTCCTCTTCAACATTTTGCTCTACAGCGGCAATTGGTTCTTCGGTGCGCACTGTTCGACGTCTCTGCGGATGCGTATTATCACATAGAGTAAACGTAGTGCGAAAACGACCCATGGTTAACCGAATTAATTGCTCTGATGGACGATTATGTCGACCATAAAATGGACGGAGCTTGCGGTAAACTTCGCGAACTGAACCATTATTTTCGAAATAAATTTGCACGATTTGCAAGCGTTGTTCTTTTGTCAACCAGTTCATGATGAAATGGCAAACCAAACTGAACATAAATGACATTAGAGTTGCCAGATTTGACCATAAAATGCCAGTTTTATCTCTATTCGAAAAACAAACCTCTAAAAAAAACACCCAGTATTTGCGTAGCTATCCAAACTCAATTTATATGTGGTATCGAATCGGGGAAGTTCTTGATAAAACATATTCTTATTATATTTACAAAAATTTACTTTAATTTTTTCCAATTTTTTGATAGGATTTTCTTTTTCAATCAAAATCTGAACAAGCTCATGGTCGGTAATTTTCTAGTCTGTTAACACGTTTGTCTTAACTTTATCGACGTTTGTAATAACATAATCTATAATGGTTTTTGAGTTTTCAGTAATCTTCCAACAGTTATCGTCAAGTATTCTCTCGATTTCACGCTTATAAATATAATTTTTGTTCCAATCGATATTAAAATCGCCACAAACGATAATTTTATTTTCTTTGTGACAGAATGTTTCCATTGTCTCTTTGAAAAATTCGCAAAACTCCCTTTCGGAGCTGTTTGGAGATCTGTATAAGGCACATATGATAATTTCTAAATCACTAAATTTGCATTTTTTCTAGATTATGAGTTTTAGTGCACCAAAATACCTGCGGATATGCATCAATTTTGAATTTTTATAGGAAAAAATTTTTTGACTTTTGGGGGTGTAATGGGGTACTGGGTGCTTTTGGGTGGGACAAAGTGGTTGAAATCAGTTTTTATCTATATTAACAGCTTTAGTCTACCAAAGTACATAGGAATACGCATTCATTTTGAAATTTTACAAAAAACAGATTTTTAACCCCCTTTGGGGGTATATGGGGGAAAAGTGGGTACCTAAAATAATTTTTATTTTAAGATAGTATTATAGCACACCTAAATACGTGATATAAATAAGGTCCACATTTTTTTTTTAAGGACTTTCTTTTAAAGTATTTTTAGGTGTAATTTTGAGGTTATGTCGAAATCTGAGGGTGATGGAAAAATTCTGACCTCGGATTCGTGTTTAGGAGGCCAAAATACATACCGTATGATACCTCACGTTCCAACTTCTTGACCTTTTTTTTTGTGGTCCTGTGTAATTCTTGGTTTTATAGCATTAGGTATTTTGACCTCATAATTATCACTCATTTTATTTATCAGTTCATTTTTCATCTTCTCCCTTTCAGTTTCATTATTGCTGTCAATTACCATTGTGTTTTGCTGTAACATCCGTAATTTCATAATTTTAAGGGTTCACATTTTTATTCAAGTCTTCTTTAGTTTTCACACTGGGTAGCTTGCTCTTTGGTTTTACAATAAGCGGTACTTTTTTTCTCATAATTGGCAACTCCGACCTATTTTGCTTGTTTGCTTTAAGTACTTCGGCGAAGGTGGCTTGACGTTTATTTTATGTCTATTGATTTATTGCTATTATTTTTCAATTCGTACATTATTTGCTCTTGTTGTTTTTTGCTGTCTTGACAAAAAGTTTTTTCTATTTTATTTTTTTTAACAACAGTAAAGTCATTTACTGCGTTTTCATGTTATCTTTCATTATCTTCTACTATCCATATCACAAATTTGTTGCAATAGAAGGGAGATGGATATGTCATTATTGCTATAAAAGTATGACATTTCGGCATGTGTATTTGTAAGCAAATCACAATTTATTTTTCAAAATAAAAACTTCCACCGAAATGAAAGACTTTGAAGACGAAGAAACCAGTGCAGTTATGGAAATTATTTTTTCAAGCTCCTCATCATCTTCTGAAGATGACGAACCATCGCCTCCAAAACGGAAGCACCGTTCTTGGGTACGCGAGTTTTATAAAAACCGCAACTAAGATGGTTCTTTTATAACCCACTTTGTAAAATTCTATTTTTAGCAATAGATACTTTTGCTGTACTCTCAGATTTTTTTTAATTCGGACTAAGTTTTGTGAAACTCAACAATACAAATAAATCTTCTTATAACTTTTTGTTTCATCCTTATTTTTTGTTGAAAACTGTCAAACTTGACATTACATAAACAGCAATCATAAAAATTACTGCCCAATTTATAGCACGTAATCAACTTTTATAGTAAAAGTTCAACTATTTGAACTTTTTATATCTCCTGAAATCACAGAATGTATGCCTATTCACTCTCGCGTTTGTCAAGCGCATTAGGTTCTGCTCGCATGCTCATTCTTGCTTCCAATAATTTGATTGTGGAAGCAGCGTTGCCTGAAAAATTTTTTTAGGTGGAGTCATTTCGCGGGCCAAATTGAGAAAGTCGGGGCCAAACGATGAGATACTGTTGATGATGAGGAAATTATGTTAACTTTTTATTATGAGCTAATTTTTAAGAAAATCGTACCATAATTTTGATTACTTTTATTATAACAAAAATCCATAAGAACAAAACATAATAATTCATTGCAAAAGATAATATCTAATAGATAATTGCATGTATAGGGTGTTTTTTTTTAGAGGTATAGAGCTTCGAATTGAAATAAAACACAAGAAAATCGTTTTAATGTCCATCAATTTGGCTTTATTGGAAGGATAATTTTATGCCATTAATGTTTAAATATGATTTCGGGCATGTGGCCGCCGCGGCTGGCTCGAATAAAGCCAATTCTACAGGTCCAATTTTGAACCACTTTTTCGAGCATATGGGGCCGTATGTCGGCAATAACGCCACGAATGTTGGCTTCCAAGTCCCCTAACGTTTCTGGTTTGTTGGCGTAGACGAGCGACTTCACATACCCCAAAGAAAATAATCCAATGGTGTCAAACCACACGATCTTGGTGGCCAATTGACAGGTCCATTCCGCGAAATTATGCGCTCATCGAATGTTTCCTTCAATAAATTGATTGTGACGTGCGCTGTGTGGTATGTAGCGTCGTCTTGTTGGAACCACAACTCATCCACATTCATGCCATCCAATTCGGGAACAAAATAGTCGGTTATCATGGCTCTATACCGGTCTCCATTAACGGTAACTGACTCTCCAGCATTATTTCGGAAAAAGTATGGCCCAATGACTCCACCAGCCCATAGAGCACACCAAACAGTCAGTTTTTGTGGATGTAATGGCGTCTCAAGGGTCTCATGTGGATTCTCTTCACTCCAAATGCGGCAATTTTGCTTGTTGACGTAGCCATTCAACCAAAAATGAGCCTCATCACTGAACAAAATTTTGCGATGAAAATCAGCATCGAGATCAATCTCATTTTCGGCCCATACACCAAAATCACGACGCATTGCATGGTCTCGCGGCTTTAATTCTTGCACAAGCTGGATCTTGTAAGGTCGCAAGCCAAGATCTTTGCGCAAAATCTTCCATAAAGTTGATGGACAAAGCTCCAATTGCTGTGCACGGTGGCGAATCGATTCATTCGGGTCCTCTTCAACATTTTGCTCTACAGCGGCAATTGGTTCTTCGGTGCGCACTGTTCGACGTCTCTGCGGATGCGTATTATCACATAGAGTAAACGTAGTAGGAAAACGACCCATGGTTAACCGAATTAATTGCTCTGATGGACGATTATGTCGACCATAAAATGGACGGAGCTTGCGGTAAACTTCGCGAACTGAACCATTATTTTCGAAATAAATTTGCACGATTTGCAAGCGTTGTTCTTTTGTCAACCTGTTCGTGATGAAATGGCAAACCAAACTGAACATAAATGACATTAGAGTTGCCAGATTTGACCATAAAATGCCAGTTTTATCTATATTCGAAAAACAAACCTCTAAAAAAAACACCCTGTATAAGTAAATTTATTTGGTTTTTGTTTATAAGCCATTTCATAAATTAAAATACTTCTGATACTTATGCATTACAAAAATAAAGTATATAAAGAAGGGAAGTGATCTTAGGAATTTCGTGCAATGTCACCAATTTTGGTCAAATTTCTTGAAGGTATACTCTCAGGCAGCCATCGGCATTCTGCTACTTATGAGTAGCAGAGCTACACGTATACAACAAAAGAGAATAATAAATATCAGATCAGTTCGTATTAGAGGTCTGCACGGATACCAAAAATTTACTCGTTTCAGTACTCGTTCACTTTTCTGTTCCTCCAATTACAAGTACACATTTCCTTTGAGTACCATAGCGTAAAGTAAAAAAAGTTGAATAAGCTTCGTGTATGTGTACGCACAACAAAACTGAAGGTAATGAATCGAACTGAATGACGTGCTTTATTGTTTTATTTATTCGATGAAAGTGAGGAAGAGAGAATTCATTTATGCACCAAGGCGTTGCCAGAAGATTTAAATGCGCAACTTTTTTGTTTATTTATCTGAAAACTAAAATAAAACGAATGTCCGGGATTATATTAATTTTTAACATCATTGTGGATCTGTTTAAAATACTTTTTGGTAGTTTTATCCTTAGAATGATGCTAGAAAAATTACTATAACTACTGCCCTATATTTACATTTACAAAGTCCAAAGTTTTTTTAGAATAATTTATTAATCACATTGATAAAACAAAAATGTTAGTTCAGTCCATACAAAATAAATAACAAAATATATAAGTAAACATAATTCATAAATAAATCACATACGCTTTTTGTAACGAAATATCTCAAAAACTATAGGAAATAGAATAAAAAACCCGGAATCTTTTTCGATTAAAAGAACTTATATTACATCACTTTTTATCAAAAACGATTCAATGTTTTTCATGCTATTTTCTATAGTTTTTCTGATCTTTTCGTTTCAAAAAATGTGTGAAAAAGTAAAAAAAAGGTTTTACAGGTATTTAAATTATGATCGATTTATATGTAAATATTTTTATAAAATTATCCCGTCTTGATTTTCTACTTCCTCGAGTAAACATTCTTCTTTCAAATTATTGTTAAGGAACATAATTTTATTAACAGATGTAGGATTAGACCCAAGTGAACTGCGCTTCTCGCATATTAAATTTTTCGCTTTGGAAAATGTTCTTTCTGAAGCGGCACTGCTGGCAGGAGTTGCTAAAATTTTGCAACTTAACCGGTATAAAAATTCAAATTCTGTGCGATGTAGGTGCCACCAATCTAAGACATTGAAGTCACTTTCAAGTTTAACGTCAGTATTTTCATACTTTTGTATTTCACTATTGATTTTGCAAGCTCAAGCTTCACAAAGAAACACTTTATGAATAAATTTATAAATCACTTTTAAAGTCTAAGTCCACTGTACTTATCACATTTTAAAAATATTTACCAATGCTAGACCAAATTAAAAAAAAATCATAAATAAATTACCAATGTTACAAAGTGGCAACTTTGCCAACAATATCAAAAGTTATAATAAAGGAGAAGCAAATAAAACATGTTCACTTTAATATAATATTTCACTTTGTGTACATATGTATAATCTTACATGGCTCATATTTGTTTTCAAAAACTGTTTTTATAATATAACATAAATTTATTTAGGAAACAAAGACCTCACTCGCCTGCACACATCAAATTTTCACTGATCCTCACTAAACATTCTTAAGCATTACTGCGTAGTACAAAATATCAAATGCGTAGTAATCGCGCAACTTGTTGTACTCGCAGCATACATGCATATTATCCGTACACATGACGCATTCATCTACGTACAGTTGGTTACGAGTAAGAAGAGAAATTTATAATGATGGTAACAGTAACACAAGCAAACGCTATGTATACGCATTCAAATCAATAAAATTGACTTCGGTAACAGTTTCGTAAGTTAACGATTATACTTATGCAGACCTCTAGTTCGTATCAAAGGGAATCCAAAGAGATGAAGCTCTTCTCTGCCCGAAAACTCTGCTCACACGTATTGCTTGTCAGAGAATACGTGAGAATCGTTCCAAACAATGCTGCCGTACGTTGTAAAATAAAGTTTTCGGAAATTTTCTCTTAATTTGGGATATTATCTGGCGATTGGGGAATCCCTTGGGAATATTTTCATAATGCTGTTATGTAATTGTGAAGAAAACTTGTAATAGAATCGCAAACTTGAAAAAAGTTGAAATATGCCCATATGTTTGGCATGAAAACTTATGAACTAACAATAAGCAGGCTAAAAATATATCACTAAATAGAAAACAAGTTCATATGAATAGTTAAAAACGAGTTACACAAATGACAAATAGTCCAACTTGATAAGGAGCTGCTCATAAGTTTTTAAGGGAGGGAAAGCGGGGTCAAAAACTAAATTACGTAACATATGAACAGCCTCTAACTTAATTATTTTCTAGATATAAAATAGCTTTGTCTATAGATTTGTAAAATAATGTAGCAATTAATATAAAATTTGTTAATTCAACGTAATTTTTGTTACATTCAAAGAAATACGTATTGCTTACCCACAATTCACAGTTAACGTAATTATTACAGAAGTTTCATTTTAAAAAGTTTTAAATCGGAAATTTGAGGACAAAACACCACAAATACATAACGTTTTTATTTTCTAATACAGTTTTAATTAGTTTTTCATCAATTCGTTCAGTTTATTAATGGTCAAACTCGCAATAAATTTAAACCATTACAAGTTTTTCTTAAAAAAAAATTAGCTCAGGAACAGTTTATTATTCCTATTTTGCAAAAAAATATTATTTTTATGAATTTATAAAATTCCATAACACTTTATTTTAATTTATTTCAATTTAATTTTTTTTCAATCTTAATTTATTTTAAGATTGTCTGAAATGTTATTGTTACAGTTAATGGAGTATGAAAATACATATGTGATGTTTTTGCAAAATTTTATAAGCCAGACAAAATCTTTAATTAGCTTATGTCTTCAGTGACACTTACAGGGCTATTCTGGCAACTATCTTATAACTCACCAGAGTCTTTAGTAAGACAAAAGTCTTACTTAAAGAAAAGTCTTTAATTTGTCAGATGCATTGTTTACATTATAAACGTTAGAAAAACTATTAAGTTTAAAGGGAATTATAACATTTTTAGTGACGGGAATCGAACTCACGCACTTGGAGCTATGAGTTCACAGTCCTAACTACTTATCCACGCTGCCTGGTGAATTCAAGCTTTTTTATTATTCCTTTTGTTATTTTATTAGTTTAAAATTAAAAAATCAAAATTTGAAAAGTTTACCACGAAAGCTTTTGTGTGGGGAATTCAATAGCTTTATCTGTAAGACTTTTTCTCTAGAATACCTAGTCTTACAAAATATTTTCGTAAGACTTTTAGCTGTCTTTGCCAGAATAGCCCTGTTAGTCTGTTTTAGTTTTAGTTTTAAATTTATAAGAAACAAACGACGGACGCGATTATTAGTGTTTTGGTTAAAATCAATGATTATATTAAATTTTTTCGGCTTAATTTTTCACATAAGTAGTCCATTTTTCTAACTTATTATACTTATTAAGTAAGGCTGCGATCAATAATTCGCTTTATATGCAAAAATAGGTTAAGTCGTTGAAAGCCGTCATAATAATATACTTTTTGGGTAAACTTTGCCTATTTCGAACATTTTGCGGCGTGACGTTTAAATTTTGTCCGTAGGGGCAACATCTGAACGTCGTGGTGAAAAAAATATTTTACTGAAAAATATGCTGAAATATGAAAATTTCAAAACACAATTGCAATCATTTTTAAGCCTTGCCAAACAAGATATATAATTTTTTTATTCTTAAAACTCAATATTATTATTTGGGTGGGCATAATAATATTCTCTTAATTCCGTTTCTTTCATAAAGAAACTAAGAAAAAGAAGAAGAATACTGAAAAAATTTAAAAGAAATGAAAGGTTTTGTAAACGATGATCGCATGAAAATGCGAGGTTACGTACACGATGATCGGCTAAGTATTAGTGAAAATGACTGATTTTTACAACCGTGCAGGAGGGGAAATATTTTTAATTTGGTGAAGAAACTGACAGCTGATTTTGAGGTACCACTAATTAGTGAAAAGAACTGATTTTTACAACCGTGAAGGAGGGGAAATATTTATTTTTCTTTCTAATTTGGAGAACAAGATGCCAACTGATTTTGAGGTACTACCATAAATGACATTTCAATGGAAATGAAAAATGAGTGGTGAAGTATTATATAAAATTTGTCAGATGACTAGGTTGCCATATGTTAAGATTTTGAACTATAAGTGGCCTGGAAGTGATTTTTGCTTATATAAAGGACAACAAGCCCGCAAACTATATTATTTATCCCTATTTTTTAATAATTTTTAGAATTTGTTCAAATCACACTAATTTTATTGACTATATAATAAAAGTAATTTTTGAATGATCCCAATTTGGACCAAAATGCCCTAAGTGGTAAAGTCAAAAATTGTGTTAGTCACCATGGGAGGGTGAGTTTTTAAATGCAGCGACTCGACTGAATTTTTTTGCGTTAGTAGTAGAATTCTGCCTAGAGCTTCATTTCTTTGGATACTCTTTGGTTCGTATGCAACTGTTGAACAAGCAAGACCACGTTTCTTTGTGCTATATTTTCTTGTCACATACGTACACTGTATGAATATTGTATTCCGTTAGCTTATAAACTTTGATCTATTTTTTTCTTTACTTTGCAAAACAAACTTATTACTTAAGCAATTTTAAGATAGTATATAAGACTTTTTTCAGAAAATAAATATTTTTAAAATAGTATTAAGGAGTTTTGATTACACTTTTTTAGACATTAAGTTAAATATATTTCACTTTACTTTTAAATTTAATCTTATAACATTAGCTTTTATTACTTTTTTGTTAGACAATAAGTAATTTTAAGATAGTATATAAGACTTTTTTTTAGTAAGTAAGTATTTTTAATATAGTGTTTAAGAGTTACGACTTTCAGTTTCTATTTTTTCCTTTTTTTGAATAATAGGAAATATTATTAATAAAATGGCAGAAAAAAAAGTAGAAATGAAATGCTGGGAAAACTTTTTTTTATTGTAGTAAATAATTCTGAGGCCC
The DNA here is from genome assembly GCA_949775025.1 of Tricholauxania praeusta. Lineage (NCBI taxonomy): Eukaryota > Metazoa > Arthropoda > Insecta > Diptera > Lauxaniidae > Tricholauxania > Tricholauxania praeusta. The sequence continues at coordinate 107,710,561 of OX459028.1, forward strand.
AATGTGTAATTTGTCATAAGACATTAATTTCTTGGAGAAGCTATAATTTAGAAAGACACTTTTTGAAATCTCACCCAGAATATCAAATGTTTGATACGGTTGAAAAACGGGAATTGTTCTTAAATCTTAAGTCAGCACTATTGACAAAATCTGCTACTGAAAACATAGAAAGTCCGACTTTTTCAGGAAATGTTACTGCTTCCAAAAATGAGAAGTTAAACAGCAAAACTGAATTAAAAGCTTCGTATATAATAGTTTTGGGATTCGCACGGCAAGGTCGCCCTTTGATAGACGGTACATTCAACAAGGATATGACGAAATCAATTGTGGAATGTTTTGGTGAGAATGGGAAGGAGCTTAGCTCGCTCATCGAAAAAGTTTTGTGCTCTGCAAGGAGAATTTGTCGCAGAACAAAAATGATTAGTAGCTACATTTTTTCAATTATAAAAGAAAGGATAAAAAAATGCGAATTTTTTTCTATATGCTTGGACGAAAGTACAGATATAAATGACATGAGTCAAATGATTATATGTGTGAGAACTATTGACAAAGGATTCAATATATTCGAAGATGTTCTATCTGTAATTTCTTTTCATGGCAATGTTCGTGGGAAAAATATTTATGAAGCTGTGGAAAACAAACTATTCTGTTTTGCTGACAGACAAAAACTAGCGTCAGTTTGCACAGACAGTGCTTCTGTAATGACGGGATAGACCAATGGCTTTGTTGGTTTCTTAATAAAAAATGGTTTTAAAATACCATATTATCACTGCATTATCCATCAAAAATCTCTTTTTGCTAATACAAGAGGATTTAATTAAGCTTCAGATGGATGTAACATTGCGATTATACAGTGGGATGGAATTTTGGAAATCAATTGATGGAAATAAGTATTCAAACATTAAAAAAAGTGTTTATAAATTGCTTTCAATGTTTGGTTCCACATATTGGTGTGAATCGTCTTTTTCTACACTAAAAAACTTATTAACAAAGCAAAGGAACCGCTTAGTTGACGAACACCTCGAGAACATAATTCGAATAAAATGTTGCAGTTTTGATATTGATATTGAAGATGTTTTGGACAATACATAAAAATTTGCAACATTTCAAATTATTTTAACCACCAAAGTCAGAAAATCTTTTAATAATCAAAAATATTGATTCGTGCACCAAAATACCTGTGGATATGCATTAATTTTGAATTTTTATAAGAAATGAGTTTTTAACCCTTTGGGGGTAAATGGGGGTGCTAGGGAAAAAGTGGGCAGCTAAAACTCATTTTTATTGTAAGATATTATTTTGGCACACCTAGATACGTAATATAAGTATATAAGGTCTACCTTCTGGATTTTGATTATTTTTTTTTTTTTGGGACTTTCTTTTTAACGTATTTTGAAGTGTAGTTTTGAGGTTATGTCAAAATCTGAGGGTGATGGAAAAATTCTGACCTCAGATTCGTGTTTAGGACACCAAAATACATACCGTATGATGCCTCATCTTCCAACTACAAGACCTTTTTTTTGTGGTCCTGTGTAATCAAGGATATGTACTAACCGTATTTCGTAATATGCAATTGTCAACACAAATCTTTCCAAATAAATTCACAACCGAACAGGCCGCAACTATTTTACTTATGAGCGTACAAAACAGGTTTATGTTTATCGAACGCGAAGCGATACCTGAACGCAGTTGAAATTCAAATATATGATATGTTCTGTCGACGCCTACTTATGTACGTTTAAATGATATCTCACCGCGTCAGATTTTGATTTAACGGCAACCGTATCTATGTGCCCCGTGTATCAATGTACCCCTTCTTCCCCCAGTATGAGGAAAAACTTTGATTCTTTTTTAAAGTATTTAGATGCTGCCAGATTTTATTTTTTTTTTCTGAAATTTGGTTGTAAACTATCGAATTATAGAATTAATGGTTATAATTTGTATGGCAACTGTAATAATTCATATAAGGCCGGTGGTGTTGCTGCTTTCATTAAAAATTCGTACCAATGCACTATGGGCTCGTTGACCGCTTTTGTTGGCCAAAACCTATTATTTTCATACTCCATAATTGTTTTTTTGTTGTTGTAATCTGATAGAAAATACTTCAAACCATACAAAAATGCACTTTGTTTTTGTTAATACTAATTTAAAGTTTAACAACAAACCCTTAAAGTCTTGCTTTCTGAGCAGAATTCTGAATACAATTACGTGCACGTGTTTTTTCAGATTATTTATATAGTGTTTTTGCTTAAAATAAAAAAGTTAAAAAAAAAAAAATATGGAAAATGAAGGTGGTGGTAAGTACTTCTATGTATATGTACATTTAAAAAAAAAAGAGCTTGTGCAGTGAAAAATTCAATTGTTTAATGCAACCTATAAAATTATTGTGATTTTTTAATTCTTGAGTTTGTGTTGGCTTTCAAAAAATTGCCCAAGTTTGCCCAGCCTAAAACCAAAAAAAAAATCATAACTTGAGATATAATAAGTTTGTTTCATCATGTTTTGTGTTGCGATTTTTAAGAAAAACACTTTTTTTCCAGACAACTTCTGCTTCAAAATTTCAGATTTTTTTCAAGTTTTGAGAAACGAGCATTGCAAAAATCAAAAAATGGCCTGTATTATCAACTATCTACTAAAAAAAATTGTAGATGAAAACATTCCTGACGCCTTCCAAAATATTTATTGGAAAATGTGCGCAAATTTTGCCAAAAATTTACTTTAAAATGGGAAAAGTGCCATTCAGGTTCCACTGAAGAAGACTTTGATGAGGAAAATTTAGTTTTGGATAATGAATTGGATTTTGCACAGTAATAAATTTCAAATCTTAAATAATTTAACATAAAAGCATTTTAAAAAATTTTATTATTTCTTATCAAGGTGAAGGTTTCCATCAAAATTTCATCAAATATAAGTAGTTTCATTTGTCAAAATCAATTAGAAGTCTAAAGGACTTGGTACAAATTCCGGAACCTTGAAATAAGTTATCGAGTATCTACTTTAAATTCCGGATGCCATATTGGATCTGCCATTTTGAATTTATAATTTTTCATACCAAATTCGAAATCAGAGACCGCGAAAACTTCCTTACACAACGTTTCATACAGATACAATGTTATTTTGAAATTTCGGCCGCCATATTGGATCCGCCATTTTGAATTTTTGCCATCAAATTCGAAATCAGCAACCTCGAAAACCCCCTTACACAACGTTTCATACAGATACAATGTTATTTCGAAATTTTGACCGCCATATTGGATCCGCCATTTTGAATTTTTGACATCAAATTCGAAATCAGCGACCCCAAAAACCCTTTTGTAGAGACTTTCAGAGTTTTGGCCAACAAAAGTGGTCAGCGAGCCCATAGTGCAATGCACTAGCTATAGGTCAAATAGCAAATTTCGCTGGCAAAAACTAATAACGGCTATATTATCATGGTGATTAACTAGAAATGTATTTTTAGGTTGACTCTAGGATAAAAGAAGAACTCTGAGAAATATCTTAACCCTTGTGCTACCGGGTCAAAAACGCCACATACTACATTTTTTAAAATTCCATAATTAATGAAATAAAAGATGTGTTCTTATTTTTAGATTGTATTAGGTTAAGAAATACATAACGTTTATTTAAGCATCACTTAAGATAAATTAGTTAAAATGTTTAAATACATTGAGCTTAAATTTCGGTTTCCCCAATTTTATCTTCCTCTTCTGTATTCTCGCGTGTTTCATAGCTTGATAAGTTAAGTTCTTCGACTTGGATTTCATACCTTAATAATCGGATCACTTCTGTCGCAAGTTGGAGACACTTTTTAGTCTGAATGCGTCTATTTAAAGTCAGCGAAGAAATTATTGGATCTGATGTGTCTATTGCTCTATGAAACACGTCTAAAAGTTTATTAACGCGGCTACTTTTGCGTGCATGATGTAGTCTATCAGATTTGTATAATTTGTGTCGAGACTCTGCTGATTTTTCTCCAAAAATACTAACAGGAAGAACTAAGCCCTCTATAATTTTCTTTGAATGAATAAGAATTTTGTGTAAAGTTGCTGTCATTGGGTCAGGAGTACATGTTTTGAATAATTTTTGGCGGTTTCAAAGCAGTAAAATTGAAATTTGTTTACATTTAAAGAAAATTGACAAGACATGCGTATTCAATTTATTTTTAGGCGAAAAATCAAGCCCTTGTCAATGCCGGTAATTTGAGGAAATATTTCATGTTCCGCAAAAGCTCGACGCGCATTGTTCCCATCGTTTATATTCCCAAAACCACCTACTTTCGGTTTATCTACTATGAGGCCAAGCTTTTTAAATAATAAATCTTGTATTGTTTTCTTTTTTTCTGATACTGTATTTTTATCATCTTCATTTCTGATTTGCGACTTGCGACAAATTCAAAAAAAAACATGAAACTTCCAGTGGCTTTTTACCCATTTTCCGTAAGCTTTAACACAAAAATTATGCGCACTTTGCCACAAATAACTTGAACTAGTAGCATCCTCAGTATTTTACAATAAGTAATTGAAAACAGCCTCTTCTTTTTAATTTTTGTCTGTCTTTTGCTGCCAGACTTCGAATAAATCAGAATTTCGGAAGAATAAGTCTCCTGACAAAAAAGTTCATTAAAAAAATACTTTCAAAATCGGGCATCAATATTTCTAAATAATACTCACAATAGCAACATCCAACTAATTTAGGGTGTTATAAGACTAACAAATCCCAACAAAATTTTAAAAGCTTACACAAAGTTGGAAACTAGATTTTTTTCACAAAACCCAAAAAATATTTAAATGTTTTAAATTAAATTACATTATACATACCATCATTTTTTCCCTTTTTATTTTAAAAAAAAAAATAAAATTATTTAAATTACTTCACAATAGTTAAAGAAGGAGTAATAATCACCACTTGTTTGCGTTATCGCAGTAGAATGCAGATGCATCAACTTTGGCACATCGCTAAAAAACGGTAAATTATTTCTTCCAAAAACCAAATGCAATTTTGTTCATTTTGAGGTATTCTCCGTTACACTACATTAACAAAAATTAAATAGCGACACTTGTATAAATTGAGTTTTGGCCAGACAAGTGTGCTGTTTGACCTATAAAGCAATGTACAGTTTAATGAATTCAACTGGTGCAGATATAGGGTGAATTCGAGATTGACAGTATTGCGCATTATAAGAAAGCAGCACGTTCTTGTTGAAATTTCTGGCAACACTACAAACGTCAAGCGTTCGAGTTGACAGCTGCTGGCAATTTACTGCGAAATTTCTAGATAGAAAAACAACAAACAACGCAGCAAAAAAATTATAACTGCTCACAAAGATGGATGAAGAAAAGTAAATGAAACTCAAATTAAAGGCAATTTATTTATTTTTAACTATTTTTTTTTATATTTTCAGCAAACTTTTAAACTCTTCGGCATTAAAGTTGCTTATTCGATCCCGGCAAAACATGGAAAATGAATTCTCATCCGGAAAAAAGAAAAAAAGCGTTCTTTGGAGTAAAGTGCTGCAAAATATGAAAAATATTAACCCAAACATAAACTACACAAAAGAACAGGTGCAGAAAAAATTTCTGAACCTTACAACAACATATAAGAGAATAAAAAAAAGGAACAAAGAAACAGGAAGAGATACAACGGCGTGGGATTTTTTTGAAGAATTTGATGAAATCTATGGGAGGAGACACTCAATTAAACCTCCTTGTAAGAACTTGGAGGCTTCTTTAACTATAGAAGCAAATGAGGAAAATATTGAGAAAAGTGTCAATGAAGAAAGCAGTGAAGAAACCCCAAGGAAACGACCGAGATTGGCCGTGAACGAAATTTTGAATTTTTTAAAAGAAGAAGCAGCTGAAGAGAAAAAGAGGCACTCTCAAGTCTTGGCTGTAGAAGTGGAAAAAATAAAGATAGAAAAGGAGAAAATTAAAGCAATGCAAGAATTGCGGGAAGCAATGGTGTGCTTTATCCCAAAACGAGTTTAGCTAGCGAACTACACTACAAATACATCACAATACTTTTTTTTATATTTTATTTAACTTCTTATTATTGAAATCGGTCTTAAGCGAGAACTTTTGGTGAATATTGAGCTATAGTCGTAACAATAAAACAAAAACTCAAATTTTGACTAAAAAAATCTGTTTGGTTTATTGCTACAGCCATATCTCAATGTTCACCAAAAGTTATCTATTTTATAGTTAAAATTAATTTTTATGTTGCCAATGAAGGCTTTATGAAATAAAAAGCATTTTTAAATTATTTCTCCTACTGACTCCTTCGTTAGTGTCGTTGATATTTTCATTTGACTCAATATGATTATCATTTTCAGTATCATTTCCAGTGTTTATATCTGACAATGTTGGACCATGCTCTTCTTTTAATATGAAACTGTGCAATATAGTACAGGCCAATATTACTTGCGAAACATCTTTTATGGACCTTTCATCAATATGATTCAATGCTCTAAATTTGTGTCTTAAGACTCCAAAGGCTTGCTCAATGAATACTCTGGTTGAACTTAGGTAAAAATTAAATTTTCTGTCATCACTGGATGTCCATTATCCTTAAAAGGAGTAATTAAATATTTTGAAAAGGGGTAAGCCGAATCTGCTAGAAAAACAGCTCCATTTGCTAAATGTATGTCACCACATGTTATTCCCTTATATATTGGACTGTTTTTCCATACATTCGCATCATGACAGCTACCAGGATACCCAATGAAAACATCAAGAAAACGAAGACTGGAGTCGCATATTGCCTAAAATGCAGATATGAAAAAGACCTTAAACAAGTCTATGCAATATATACCTGCATTATGATTGAAAAGTTGCCTTTGTAGTCGTAATAGCTTATTGTGTCGTTTTTTGGTGTATTTATTTTAAAATGTGTTCCATCCACACATCCAACTACAAAAGGAAAAGGGTTAGCTCTAGACATCTGGAAATTTTCCATTATACGTAGCTGCTCATCAACAGATGGCCAAGATATTTCATTTTTGAGGCAGCATATAGTTTTAACAGTTTTGTGAAATATTTTGTGTGCTGTTCCTTTTCCAACATTGAATCGGTCGGAAAGCTCTCGGTATGAGACTCTACTGTTGCCCACTTTCCACAATGTGAGGTAAAGCGCTTCTTTCAGTGAATAGCCTGTATGCCACTTTGACCAAAAAGGCTCCAAAGTGTTTTTTAGTTTCTAATAAAATTTTATTGCTTAGTTTGAAAATAGAACTGAAATTTCAGTTGACTTACAAAAAATGTAGCCGGGCTCATCCGAAAATGTGCAAAAAATGTGTCATCCGCATATTTTTCAATTGTTTTGTAAAAATTTGTCACTTTTGTGACTTTTACCTTCTTCAACATTTCCTTCAGCAACAAATGCCTCTTTTTCATCTTGGTCCTTCTTCTTTTTCCATAACTTCCTAATAAATTACTACTACTTGTGTCCGGAGTTTCAATTGTTAAATTTAATAACATTTCCATTTTAACTCTTATGGGATTAAGTTCGAGAAAATAACTTGCTCAGTAATGCAGCACACTGACAGCTGAGCAGCGACAGCAGGGTTGCAGATTAAGTAAAAAACTTGCAGTGCTAACGCAGTGCTGTCGCATTTCTGTCCATCCCGAACTCACCCATACTCAAGATCGTTTGCCAAATAAATATGGAGCCATTAACAATTTTATGGATTTACCGTTTGCATGAAAATGGGTTAAGCAAACATATTTTTTTTATAGAAAGTTTGGATGAACTACTGAGAAATGTAAAAACTAAAAATTTGATAATCATTCGTGATCTAAATATTGATTTAGTAAAAGCAAATAATGATACTAATAATTATGTTTTTGATGTCGTCTTATGGATTAAAATCGATTATTAATGTGCCAACGCACATAACCAATGAAACAAAAACTTGCATAGATCATATTTTTGTAAGATTTCAAAAAAATATGGTTTACGATATTCACGGTGAAGTGATGGATTTTCAGAAAACTGATCATTGTTTAATTGAACTTAAAATGACGCAAAAAAACACTAGCAAATTGAATAACTCTACTCCAGTCATTCTGACTCAAGAAATTAGTTTTAAAAAATTAACAGTTCTTTTAAAAATTGAAAGGTGGGAAGAAGTATACTGTGAGCCACACCCATCGTTAGCCTTTGATAGATTTTTAAAAATTTTGAAAAAACATATACATAGGTAAATGCACCACAGTGCAGCCTAGGGGTGCCTCCAAAGTAAGAAGGCTAAAACGGTGGATTTCAGAGGGCTTAGTAATATTAATTAACAAAAAAAATAAAGTAAGAAAACAATGTAAGAGAAAATACCAAAACCCACACTTGAAAAAATATTATCGTAGTTTAACCTAAAAGCCAAAAAAACAAATCAGCTTGAGCAAAAAACATAATTATTCCAGAAAACTTAAGAATTGCACAGGAAACATAAAAGAAGAATGGAAGGTTGCAAACAATATTCTTAATAAAGCGACAAGTAAAGAAAATATTTCAGAGATTGAAGTCGACAATCTAACGCTAACGAATCCGGTCAACATTGCAAACAAATTCAATAATTATTTTGTTTTAATTGGTTTGTATTCTAAAAGGCGTACTCAGTCGAATAGCTGCTACTGCGATAAATATAAGTCTCTAGTGGGAGATAATTTTCAAGTGAATAGCTTTGTGTATCATCCAAATATTCTAAATTTGAATAATAAGAATTCATGTGCCTCTGATGGTATTACCAACTGCCATACTTTTATTCAAAAAGATTTCAAAATAAAAGTTTCTTAAATTTTTTTTGTTATAAAAATTTTTAAAAAATTTCTTCAAAAACTTTTATAGGATAAAAGTTTTTCCAAAACACTTTTTCAAAAAATTTTTACAAAAATTTTTTCCAAAAAACTTTTATGAAAAAAAGGTTTTTTTGGAACCCATTATTCGAAAAAAATTTTGTTGCACGATTCGATGGGAAAAGGCCAAAAATGGATTTTGAAGGTGACAAGTGAGGTCCGCGACCCTCCTAAAAGGGGTTTTTGGACCCATTTTTCGAAAAAAATTTTGTTGTACGATTCGATGGGAAAACGCCGAAAATGGATTTTGAAGGTGACAAGTGAGTTTTTTGGACCCACTTTCGATAAAAATTTTACTGCACAAATCGATGGAAAAAGGCCGCAAACGGATTTTAAAGGTGACAAGTGAGGTCCCCGACCCTCCTAAAAGGGTTTTTTGGAACCCATTATTCGAAAAAAATTTTGTTGCACGATTCGATGGGAAAAGTCCAAAAATGGATTTTGAAGGTGACAAGTGAGGTCCGCGACCCTCCTAAAAGGGGTTTTTGGACCCATTTTTCGAAAAAAATTTTGTTGTACGATTCGATGGGAAAAGGCCGAAATTGGATTTAGAAGGTGACAAGTGAGGTCCCCGAACCTCTTAAAAGGGTTTTTTGGACCCATTTTCGATAAAAAATTTTACTGCACAAATCGATGGAAAAAGGCCGAAAACGGATTTTAAAGGTGACAAGTGAGGTCCCCGACCCTCCCAAAACGGTTTTTTGAACCTATTTTTCGAAAAATTTTTATTGTACGGTTTGATGGGAAAAGGCCAAAAATGGATTTTTACCATGATAGAAGAGGTCCTCGACCATCTTCAAAGGGTTTTTTGGACCCATTTTTCGAAAAAAAATTTTGTTGCACGATTCGATGGAAAAAGGCCGAAAATGGATTTTGACAGTGACAGAAAAGGTCCTCGAGCCTCTTAAAAGAGTTTTTTGAACCCATTTTTCGAAAAAAATTTTGTTGCACGAGTCGATGGGAAAAGGCCGAAAATGGATTTTGGAAGTGAGGGGGGTACTCTCCGAACCTCCTTAACGGGTTTTCCGGAAAACATGAATTTTTATTTGAAGGCTCCTGGTGTTTAAGCTGTATGAGCGTTGGGATTGCTTGAAGAATAACATATAAAGCAAATCAAATGAAAAAAAAGATGTTATGTCGAAGAAGATATTTTAAGAAACATTTTTACAGATTAAAATAAATTTTTAAATTTAATTAAAATTAAAAAAAAAAAAAGAAGTGTACAGTTATTTATAGAATGTTCTATGTGTATATTATGACATACGGTTTCATGTATAATTAAATAAAAGTTGCGTTACAATAAGTGTTTAAGATGTGAAGTAGGTAGATGGAAATTTTAGTCAATTTGGTGATTTCAACATCATACCTGTATTGAAGATTTATGAACGAATTCAAAATACGTTCCGAATAACAATCCGTCAAAAGGTATTTAAAAGACGAAATGACTTACTTTACATTGTTTTTCTAAGTTAAATAAAGTTTCTTTTGTTCATTCAAAAGTATACTGCACGAAAAAATTTAACCTTATTTCTTAACGATTTGTCACCAACGTTTTTATTGTTTCTGCATATTATTTTCATTAAGGTATCAGAGGAAAAAAACGTACAGAGAAAGATTAACTCAGGTATACTCCATATGTACATCGTTAACCGACTACACTAGTAAATAAAAACACTTGTAGGTGAAATGAATAGATTAAAAACTTCGATTTGCAGGTGGCCCGAATAAAACAGGTAGTTTCGATTTCTGAGTATTTCGAAAAAAAAAACAAATAGAAATTTATTGCCTCCTTCATTTATGAAGCTTTTTATTACCCGTTCCGTTACGCAAATTCCTTATATTTTTTTTTGATATGAAATTTATTTTAATTTTTAATTTACCAAAACAAAAAGCAATACGCTCAAAATAAATTTTGAAAAAAAGGATGCAGCACAGTAAACGGTGCCTTCGAAAAATTAAATATTCGAAAAGCAATATTTTCGTTGGTGAATACCTAATATGCTTTTGATATATTCTTCTGCCTCAAAAAATCAATTTTCGACTGTAACGTTGTTCGCATAAAATGGGTCCAAAATAGGTCGGGGACCTCTCCTGTCAAAGGGGATGCATTGGAAGCCACATATTGCTTAATTAAAAATGTATCTTATGTCTGTAACTCGTAAATTCTATTTATACAAGGATCATTGTTCTGAAAAACTGTTGACTATCATATACAAATTGCTAAAAAAAACAAAATGACAAGCAGCTGGCCATTGTTTTGTCACTAACACATCTTGCCACTTAAACACCTATATGTATATAAGGTACTAAAAATATTTTTCACACGAAGTGGAAATAGTTCTAGTTAACCAAAAACCCAATTTCTTTACCGTATCAGCACCTACCATTTTTAACCAGTTTCCCTATGAAATAAGATCGTTAACATTTTATAACATTTTTATTAGAAAAGTAAAATCTATTTACAGTGGAAAATTCATTGATCAAAAGTTTATTTTTAAATGTTGTATAAAGTTTTTTTCAAAATTATCTACCTTTGCGTTAATTTGCTTGTAAATCCAAATTTATATAATTCTAAAATTGTTTTTAATCGTATAATTTTAATAATTCAAATACTTGTTGCCTATGATTGTAACCCCACATGTAGTAATAAATTAATTATTTATCACAAGTCATTCGCCTGTAGTCAGTTCTGGCTATAGAATGACTTTTGTCTTATTTTAGAAATATTGTTCCTGCAAATTATTTGCAAAAACTATATTGTACAATAAAATAAGATATATGTACATTTGTTTTTTATCTAATTTTATTGCAAGTTTTTTACTGTTTTCTCGAATAACTTCTACATTTTTTGTCCGATATCCGCAAAATTATGCTTAAAATATTTGCAAAAAAATAGTCTTTCACTTTTAATTCTAAAAATATGAAAAAGAAAAAAATTTTCATTCAAATGGAGCAATTGAAACTTAGTGATTTTTAAAAAAGTCAGTTTTTTTAGACTTTGAGCGCTTGTAACTTAATCAAATCTCATTCGATTCAAGGAAACAGCATACCGTTAGAAAGGGAAGAAAAATATCTGAAAAGCGTTTTTGAGTCGAAAAAAAAAATTAATTGAGATATAGCCAAATAAATAAAAAAAGTGCCGAAAAAGGGGTTTTTTGGGGATATCTCGAAAACGATTCTTAAGAAGAAAAAAAAAATGGTTGCCATTTTTGGAAACTACGCCCCAAAACACATGGAAAAAAGTCTATGAGAAAATAGATCCTTTTTCTTGTAAACTAGTGTCATTGATTTTTTTGAAAAATAACAATAATTTTATATATTTCTCGTCCGCCCGGTACCACTATAATATTTATACCGTCAAAAGTAATTGAGGCTCCACGATTTTTTTGACGAATTATAATTTGGAAGGGTTCAATCCATCTCTGTAATTTTTTTTCAGATTTTTTCGAGGCGGCGCACATCATTAAAACTCAATTGTTTATAAAAAAATTGCTATTTAACAACAAAAATGCAAAATTTTTGCAACTTTTTTTTTAATACATAAGCTCAACTTATTATCTACAGAAATTAAAAAATTTCGTCACGATCAGTCAAGCAGTTCAAAACTTACAGCATTTTAAAAAAAAAGTTGATGAAAACTTTGATTAGCAAGAATTATTACAAAAACAATTTTTTTTTAAAAATTTTTCCATACACTAATTTCTACCACATGCAGCTACTGATTTATTTAAAAAACTTTGAAAAACATTTCAGACATGTCGGTTTCACGTATTCTGACCCTTTTGTAATTGGACTAGTAATCCATGAAAATGTAATCCCTAAGAGAATTGTAATCCATTACTTTTGCCAAATAATTTGAAACGAAAATGTATGTCTATGTATGTATGTATGTAATTGATTACTAATTTTTCTGCAATTACTTTTATTAAAATTTGAAACAAAATTTTTTTTGAAGCGACAAAATTTTATAAAATTCAGAAAAAATACATATGTTATTGCATATGATTTATATGGGAATGTAAAACAAGAACTTTCGCATGACTGACTCATTGAGTCAATGACGTCGACCTCAGACTCCTCAAGCTATCGCAAAGATTTGGTTTGTGGGCTCATCTTATAACGTAGAGGTGCATACAAACAATAATATGTATATATATGAATGCAATTCATATTTAAATCTTGTAATTGCTTACTTGAAATATTGGAAATTACAAATAAAAGTAATCCATTACAAATTTCGTTCGATTAATTTACTTTTCAATTACATATTTTGGAAAATATCCATCGAAAATATTTCAATTACAATTATATGTTAATGTAATGTTCAATTACAAGCAATTGTAATTGCATATGTAATTAATTACCAAATGTAATTGATTACGCCCAAGTCTGCAGTGGGTATTACACTCTTCTATGGACTGACCCTATCACAAACACTATTAAAAAATTTCTAAGTTTACATATACATACATTCAAAAACGAAATCTCATAAAGAACATAAGTAGAAAAGCGATAGAAACATTTTTGCAAAAAACTTGTTATTACTAGCTTATTTTTCATACGAGTATCTTAACAGAAAAAAAATCGACGTTACAAATGTCAACAAAAATCAAATTTTAAGTTGACTGCTAAAATAAATTAAATTATTTCCAAGTGTAAAAAGTTTTATTTTTTTTGTATTACATTTGAAATGATGTAACGTGAAACGATTTTGGTTCCATTGGCCACAGAAGCCATAATGTAGGCGCAGCGCCTAAAATCCGTTAAGAACATCCAAAAAATTACGCAATCCATGAAGATGGTGTCAGCGGCGAATACTCTAGCGCTGAACGCGACTGAGAGCTGCACGCCCCTATGGCATCGGAGCAGAACAGTTTTTCAAGAAGACCGAAATTCAAACTGAGAGCCCAAAAAGTTTTTTATCGCCATGACTTCAGATCGTGGTCTTAACAGTGCTGTCTACACTGGTGTCGCCCGATATATCCGCAATTAATTAAGCAAGGATGATTCAAATTCAAAAATATTTTGTGTCGGTGACATGTCGCGTGCCATTTTGTCGTGCCTCTACGACAAAAACATTTTAGTGGTTGACAATGAGATAGGCCGTTTGCCACCCACTTTCTTGGATGCTTGCTCATGAAGTCCTTAAGTGCGGCTATGAATTCACTAACGGTAAGATCGTCTATAGACCAAATCCATTTCAAACCATGCAGTCGGACTATTTCATATTACGGAATTGGCTGCCGATTAAATATGTGGTTTTTCCAAGGATATAAGGGAGCCCATATTTCCCCGATTTGATTAAAAAAATGTTTTTACGAAGCTAGACCCATTTTAAGTTTTGATGTCAAAAATTTGAAAACCGCTGAAAGTTTTTTCAAAAACGCGGCATTTCCATTCAAATCAAAATAATTAACTTTTGTCTTTTGATTCTAATAGAACTTTTTTTTCTCTGTTAGAATCTTTAAGAAAAATGGTTGAAAATTGGCAGAGTTATAGCTCTTTTTATGAGAAAAAACAAAGCTAATTTTATGAAAAACTTCACTTTTTTTCGCTCAAAATTTTATTTTGGATTTGTTCTAATGTAAGAAAGAAATGACATGAGTTTAATGTGCGCTTAAAGAAAATTTATACTTTTTTTCAACATTGCCAAGCCATCTGTGATCCTACTACTTTCAGCTTATTTTTAATAATAACATCATTTAGTACCGCTCTTTCTCTTTGCAGTTATTTGATTATTTTTATCTTGTATTAATCCTTAAAGTCATAATAATTCTTATCATAACACAGGACCACAAATTTTTTTTTATACTCAAATAAGATTAGTTGTCTTATACGTACAAGATAAAAATAATCAAATAACTGCATCATCAAGTTTAGAAAAATGCTCAATACCAGTAAAAGAATCATTGATAAATACATATCTTTCTTTTACTGCTGCTGTTTATGCTGCCACCTGCTCAAAACATTTTTCTTCTGTGAAAGAGATGCAAATTTAACGCACACAGTTTTTTAAGATTTTCTTTGACTGTCTTCTCACACACTCTAAACAAAACATGAAACAATTTCGCTGCTTTTAGTTTCTTTAAGTATAGTTCATAACAACTTATCAGCTCACTCCTTTACATTTGAACTGTTCCAAGGCATTGAGCTATGTTTCCAAAAATACAACCTTTTTGTTGAGAGAATCAGTTTCATTTTCTTCTAATATTTTAATTTTTGTAAGCGCCTCATTGTTTACATGATTGAGTTCAATGATCTTCCTGTAAGGCATTTGAAGTACTTTGTTTTTAAATTTGATATTTTTTGTAAAGCTATTCTTTACGTGTGTGACCCCATCAACACTCGAATGCGAGTCCCACATTTTTTTAATTGTTTTTAAATTTTGTGTTGAAATTGTTGATAGTGTTTAATGTTGAAAATTACTCGTATTATTTTGTTGTTGTGAGTTATCTTCCTTTTATGTGATTTGGTTTCTTCGTTTGTGAATTTATTTAACTTCCTTGTAGTTTGGCTGGTGTTTACGTTGTGTTGATTTGTTTGTTTGAAATATTCCTTCTAGTACATAAACTAGAAGGTTTTTGATGATTATGGTTAACAGTACTTGGAACTATTACCACATAAAAATGTTTATCGATTCAAAAGCTTAGATTTCTGAAGCTAGAATAAATTTTTTATTGATTTGAGTTTCTTTTTTATACAATAAAATTGCAAATAATACAATATACTAATTAAACAAAAAGTGCAATTAGTAAAATGCAAATTAAATAAGAAGTTGCAAAATAAAAAAGTATGAATTATGCAAAAATAGAAGAATTAAATAACTAACTTAAATTAACAAAAATAACTGTAAGAACTGCAAAGTATGCAGTTATGATACGGTCAATGCGCTACGTAGTACATTGACCATGCATAAGATATGGTTACAATAAATGTAAAAACTGCAAAGTATGTAGTTATGATAAGGTGAATGCTACGTAGTGCATTGACCATAAGTTTAATAAAGAACTATGCAACATAATGATTATGTATGTGATTGCACATTCTCCCGCGCGTTGACCGGTGTTTTGGTCAACAGTGTTCTCATGTTTCCGTAATATTATATTGTGTTTTTTGTTGACGAGGTTGTGGAATAGGAGTACAATTTTGCCTTGGTTGGTATGACGTCATTCGTTTTCGTAGCCGCTAGCCGCCAAACAATTATAACTCCTAAGATAAAAGATAAGAGCAAAGCCAAGTAGCTGACGACATGATGATGAATGCTGTTTGCAAGAACCGTAGTAGTTAATGTTGTGAGTCCTTGTCCTTGGAGTGCCGAAAGTTGAGCTTGAAGATTTCTTAGTGAGTCTAGATGTGTGTTGTTAAAAGCTGATATCGATGCCAATTTTGTTTCATCAGAACTGTTCATTACAAAAATGTTTCCAAATCTGGTGTAAGAAGATCTCAGTGAACACAGTTACACAATTTTCGTCAATTGATATGAGTCCAGTTTCAGTAAGTTCAACTTGGAGTGTTTCTCTTTGCATACGGCAGTCATTTGAATAGTTTGTAGAGACCCAGTGATTTTTATTATGTAATTGTGTTAAAATAAGGTTGTTACTTAGTTTCACTGAGTTGCAAGCTGGTATTGTAACGTTGTTAAACAGATTGAATTCACAACAATAAGCTTGAGATCCGGCATGGTACTTTGCCTTTGTGTTGGAGCAAATATAACGCATATCAATGACTTCTTTACACTCGTTCAGTTCTGCTGTTTCAACTGGAAAATACTGGTCCCTGTGTCTATTTATGGCCATTATCTCAATTGATGTGTCAATGATGATGAGAGTGTCATTTATGATTGCAGGTAGCATAAATAATGTTAACATAACGGTAGTCATCAATGAGCTATATGATGCCCTCCTACGTTTCATTTGAGTTTGTTGAAGTGTCTCTGCTGAATTGCTGTGATTTGACAGGGGTGTTTCACTCGTAAGGTTAAGTTGTAATGGTAGAGATGTCTCTTTTTTAGCATCAGTCTCTATAGGTAATGGTGCTAGACTTCGAACTGGTCGTTTCCAAACTCCTGTTGATGTTCTGACGTCGGCTACGCGGACAAATTTATCATTTCCTGTACATATTTTAATGATTCTTCCGAGTGGCCATTTAAGAGCTGGCGTGTTATCTTCTTTGATAATGACCATGTCTCCGTTTTTTATGTTGTTGTATTGAGTTTTCCACTTGTGTCTACATTGAAGCTGATTTAAATATTCTATAGACCATCGTGTCCAAAATTCTTGTTTTAAGTGAGAGACTAGCCGCCATCTTGACAACAGTGTTGACTTTGTAGGTAACGAAGCTGCATCTCTTTGTGCTGCAAGTGGCTCTCCAATGAGGAAAAGGCCTGGTGTTAATGCCGTGAGATCGTTTGAATTGGAGGACATTGGAGTAATTGGACGTGAATTGAGTATTGCTTCAATCTCAATTATAACTGTTTTTAGTTCTTCGTATGTGAGTGATGCCGTTGAAACACTTCTGAGTTGCAAATGTTTTGCTGATTTTACGGCAGCTTCCCATAAGCCGCCAAAGTTTGGTGATCTTGGTGGAATAAACTTGAAATTAATTCCTTTGTCGCTACTGGTCTTGATTATCTTCTCTCGAGCTGAATCGGAATGGATCACATCACTGAAGTCTTGTAGTTGTCTTTTGGCACCGACAAAATTTGTGGCGTTGTCGCAGAATATGTTTTCGCATCGATCTCGCCGACTGATGAACCTTTTCAATGCTCCGATGAAGGCTTCTGTGGTTAGATCACTGAACAATTCTAAGTGCACTGCTTTGGTGGCAAAACAGCAAAACACTAAAAGATATGCTTTGTGTGTCCTTTTTCCTCGAATCTTATAGTGAACCCAGAAGGAGCCACAATAATCAACACCAGAGTTAAGAAATGGCCGCGCTGATGTAACTCTTTCGGCTGGAAAATTGCCCATTATCTGATTGATTAACGCTGGGTTGGCTTTGGCGCAACGCACACAATTGTTTACGATGTTTCGTGCACAAGTTTTTCCCTTTATCGGCCAAAATCTTTGTCTCATGATTGCAAGTAAAGCTTGTGGTCCACAATGTTTGTTATCATCGTGTTCCATTTTGAATAAGAGTTTCACCAATGGATCATTATATGGTAACAGCATAGGATGTTTTGCGTCATACGCAAGCTCGGTAGATTGAAGAGGACCACCTACGCGTAATATGCCATCTTTATCCAGGAAAGGTGTCAGGGTGGTGAGTGAGCTGGACTTGCAGATGTCTTTGTGATTTTTTAGTTGTTTTATCTCTTCCATGAATTCTGATTGTTGTGTTGTTTTAACAATGACCTTCAGAGCGGCGTTTAGTTCTTCTGGCGTTAGTGGCTCTTGTTTAGAGGATGATCCAGAAGTACGCTTAATCGCATTGATGAAGCGTTGTATGTAACCAATCACTCTCAAAAGAAATGGAAAAGAATTGCGATGATTCAGATTATATACATGTTGTAGACCATTATCCTCTGCTGCAATCGCTGTCGTTTGGTGTATTTTTTTCTTTTCTAAATCTGATGATATTAAAATTGACCATGGTTTTGACCATAATGAATCTTTTCCGTGGAGATATAATGGTCAATAAAACCATATTGAACATGTCATAAGTTTTCTTGGAGATATTCCCCTAGATAAAACATCTGCTGGGTTGTCCTTTGATTTAAAATGCCGCCATTGATCCTTTTGTGATAGTTCTTGTATTTTGGCCACTCTGTTCACCACAAAGGTGTGAAATGTTGATGCTGAAGAATTTATCCATGATAGCACAATTTCAGAGACCGTTCAGAGGATGGCAACAGTATCATTTAAGTTCAAATCTTTCTGAATTTTTGTAGTCAGTTCTGCTCCCAGAAGTGCTGCACATAGCTCAAGTCGTGGCAAAGTTTGCTTTTTGATGGGTGCTACGCGAGACTTTGCGCACAGAAGATTTACCCGAGTCACTCCATGCCGGGATGTTGAACGTAAGTATACAGCTGCGCCATATGCCTTTTCTGATGCATCTACGAAAGTGTGAAGCTGAACTGTACTTAACGTTTCCTTGCTAAAGATGTGCCTCGAAAATGTTGAATTGTTTAACGTTTTGACGTCATTTCTGAACTCCGTCAATCTTTTTTCTAAATTTTCTGGCAGCTTGTCGTCCCAAGATAAATTTGTTTGTCATAATTCTTGTATGAATATCTTTGCTGTTACAACTGCTGGCCCGAGAATTCCCAAAGGATCAAAAATTCGTGCTAATTCTGCAGTGATGCTACGCTTCGTGAAAATATTTGTTGATTAGCTTTTGTCCTTATGCAGAACTGGTCAGTTTTTTGTAGCCACGTCAAACCCAAAGTCTTGATTGATGGAGATTCATCATCTGTAAAGTCCAAGTTGACTTCCTGGTCCTGAAGTGGAATGCCTTGTAATAGTTGAGGGTGATTTGCGCACCACCTTCGAGGCTTAAATCCTGCCTCGTTTAGGCATATTTTTAGCTGTGCTTGCTTCTCAATTGTTGTTGCAAGGGCATCAGATCCGGTGAGTCCACCATCTACATAAAAGTCATCATGTAGAGCCTGCGCCCCCAATGGATATTTAGAATTGTTTTTGGTTGCTAAATATTGCAAACACTTTGTTGCCAAATACGGTGCTGAGCTTGTTCCGTGTGTCACAGTGTTCAAACAAAATATTTTAATCTCTTCGGATGGATGGTTCCTCCAAAATATTAACTGATACTTGCGATCACTTTGATTGATGAGTATTTGTCTGTATATTTTCTCGACATATTTGTGTAGACGGAATCGCAGAAGAATTGTGATTAGTTCACTTTGCACTGTAGGTCCCGTATGTAGGATGTCGATGAGTGATAATCCGGATGATGATTTTGTTGATGCATCGAACACCACACGTAGCTTAGTTGTGGTGCTATCCGGCTTTAGCACACAATGATGAGGAATGAAATAATTTGATTCTGGAATTTCATTAGGGTGTATTTCCGTCATGTGTCCTAAGTTTTCATATTCTTTCATGAAGTTGTTATAATCTGTCTTTAAGTTTTGATTTTTCTCCAGATGTCTTTCTAAGGCAAGGAATCTGTTGTAAGCTATATCCCTTGAATCGCCTAGGGTTTCAGGATTTTCTGCAAATGGTAGCTTAACAATAAAACGGCCTTTAATTGATCGCCCGACATTTTGCATAAAATGTGTTTCGCAAATTTTTTCCTTTGGGCTTAGTGGGTTTTGAATATCCTGTGACTCTTCTAGTTTCCAAAAGCGTTCTAGTAGTTGGTTAGTGGACTCGTCATCATCACTGTATACACCGCAAGTAGCCTTTTCATATCGTGAGTGATCTATCATTCCGCTGACCACCCACCCAAAAACCGTGTTTTGTAGAGTTTTTAGGTAATAGGGGTGGCAATCCCGGAGCTTTTTTGAGATTCGGGATTTTCGGGATCGAAGTTTCCAATCCCGGGATTGATAGTTCTAGTAAATGCATACAGAACTACAAAAAAAAACGAGAAGTTTATACTATTGTATATACAAAATTAAAATGAAGACTAAGAACGCAAAATAATAGAAAAAATAATAGCTTAAAAATTGACTTAGAACACTTCGAGTGTTAATTAGGGGTGGCAATCACGGAGCTTTTTTGAGTTTCGGGATTTTCGGGATCGAAGTTTCCAATCCCGGGATCAATCCCGGGATTGATAGTTCTAGTAAATGCATACAAAACTACAAAAAAAAACGAGAAGTTTATACTATTGTATACGATATAAAATTAAAATTGCCTCATTTCACAGCGTAACAATGAAGAATAAGAACGCAAAATAATAGAAAAAATAATAGCTTAAAAATTGGCTTAGAACACTTCGAGTGTTAATACATCTAAATCACATTTACTAAGTTTGACTAATAGAAGATAGCCACTATTAAAAGGAGATGATAGAGGATAATAAAGCATTTATGACCAAACTAGCAATTTAATTTTTACATTTAAAAATTCGTGTACAACATTTTGTACTTGAATAATACTTTATCACCTTCTTCAAATGTGACAGTGATGGCATTTAGTGGCACCGAATGGCTCGCTCTCAGTAGACGCACCCATAAGTGTGCTTCATTTAAGTTGTCAAAATCTTTAGATGCTGATTTCAGAAAAAAACCTTCAGACAAAAGTTTAATTATATCTTAGAACTTAAGTTTTGGTAGGTCTAGGTATCGGTCAAAATTTCAATGTCAAATCAAGGTCGGCTGTGGTTTTTTTTTTTTTTTTTGAAGACAAACCTATATTTTTTGTTGCAGATTTGTATTTTATTATAAGATATGTTTTGCTAATGTTGTTTTTCTATTGCATTTTTAGTATTTCCGTTATTGATAAAAATAATTTTAGTCTAAAAAGGTCTGTTTGTTAACTGAAAATTTGTACAAATTTGTAACAATTGTTACTGGATTGTGTTTGTTAACAAAAATATCCAGTAACAAGAGAGGCAGTGAGAGAATAAAGTGACAATTTGTTGCGAGAGAGCCTACCAGCAAACTTTTTTCAAAAAGAAAAACATATGATTTTGACAATTGTCAATATTTTTTCAGTAAATTGTTTTGAAAAACTTTTTTTTTTTCACCTGTCAGTTTGTACGAATTTTTACTGGATTGTGTTTGTTTACTTTTATGAAAATTTTTTTCTCTGTGAGCAAATACTTTCTTACTCTCTAAAATTTCTTTACTGGATAATTGTTACTGGGAAAGCAAACAAACACACTTAATTTCACATTTTTCTCATGAATTATCAATTTTCAATACAAATCGCACATAGTAAAAAATTCTTAAAATTAGTCAAAGTATTAAAAAAGATATTTTTTTTGCTATGTGACATTTTTAATAAGAAAATCTTAAACAAAAAATTGCTACAATAAAAAAAAATATTTTTACTCAATTTAAGGTTCAGACACAATTGAAGTGCATTTTGCAGGTTGATGCAATAATGTTTCATGCACATCAAATGTATTGAAAACAATTATTTTGCAGATTTTGTACTTAAATATGCCATATAAAAGAATATTTATTATATAATACAAAATTTTTTTCTAATCCCGAAAATCCCGGAATTGTCTCTTTGTAATCCCGGGATCACTTTAGCCTATATTTAGAGCAAATTCCGGGATCCCGGGATTGCGACCCCTAGTAGGTGATCATCTAATTGAATTTGTCCATGTAGGAGCACTTTTTGTGATAAAACTCCGCTCCTAGAAGAACATCAATTTTTTCAGACTTGTAGAACTCTGGGTCTGCTAATGGTATATTATCTGGAAGCGGCCAAGTTGCTACATCGAAGTTTTGCGTAGGTTGAGCGGCTACTATTTGCGGTAGCAAAAACGCTTCAAATCTCGAGGAGAATTTCCCTATTTTGGATTGTATGATGACGTTTACACGGCGTGTAGAATTGCGCGCTCTGCGACCTATCCCTTCAATGCAAATTGATGTATTTGTGGTAGAAATTGCTAAACGTTTAACAAGTTGTTCTGAGATGACGTCGATTTGTGAGCAAGAGTCTAAGATGGCTCTTATTTCGCCACTTTGTCCGTTATTTGCTTTTATTATTGTTTTTGCTGTGGCGAGAAATACATATTTCTGGTAGTTATGTTCTTGATTTGATGCTGACACACTGCGTTCATAAACTATAGCACAATTTATGTATTTTAAGAAAATGTGCTGTAGCATGTTGGATATTGAACCTCAGACGCTCAAATTTTGTATTCACTTGACTCTCTCCATGAACCGTGATCAATATCTCCAACATTGCATTTTTTTCGCCTAAAAATCGTTCATTTGTATAGCACAAATGATTTAAAGTCAATTTTTTCAACAAAAACAACAAATTTTTATTATAATTTTTTATTATTTATTACGAAGTGGTTCCACCATTTGATTTGGTGCATTCAAATATCCTGTTTCGCATGGAGTGTGCTAAATTTTGTACCAGTTGAGCGTTGAGAATCTCTCTCTCTTCAAATATGGCTGCTTTTAATCCAGCAACACTTGAAAACAGTCGCTTATCAGCATATATTCGCCTGGCAAGAATCCCCCAAATGTTCTCAATTGGATATAAGTCAGGAAAACAAGCTGGTCAATCCAAAACATTGACATTGTTCATTTAAAGCCACTCTTGTGTTTCCTTCCTGGCGAGAACAGCGGCGTTATCCTTCTGAAATATGTAGTAACAGCATCTATTATATGGAAGCAAACTAGTTCTCAATAGCTGACAATACAACTCTCTGATCAGTTTTGTGGGTACAACTTGTAGTTCCAAAGTGCTTTGAGCTGTAAAAAACCCCAAATCACAAAATAATCTTCACTAAAATTTCTCTTTGAAAAATATCAGGGTTCTTTTTTTAAATCACGCCAAAATCCTATATTGTCATTCGGACCGTCCAAGTTGAACATCTTTTCATGAGAATAAATTACCAGTTGAAATTAACAACCATTAACGAAGATATAATGGAGCATATTAAAAAAGCTTAGCTTTGTCCAGTCTCTGTCCATATTACTCCGGCAAAACTCTAACCGTGCATCCTTATGACGCTTGAAGAGATGTGGCATAAGCTCCAATTTTTGCCTGCAAATTTGTTTGAAGCACTTGAGCATATTCCAAATCGTTGTTTTGTACACTTTTGTTGGAACACAAGCTGCAAGTTGGTTGCTGTCCACGCCAACAAGATAACACAAGAGTGGCTTGAAATGAACAATGTTAATGTTTTGGATTAGCCAGCTTGTTTTCCTGACTTATATCCAATTGAGAACATTTGGGGGATTCGCTTCAGGCTAATATATGCTGATAAACGACTGTTTTCAAGTGTTGCTGGATTAAAAACAGCCATATTTGAAGAGTGAGAGGCTCTCGACGCTCAACTGGTACAAAATTTAGCACACTCCATGCGAAACAGGATATTTGAATGCACCAAATCAAATGGTGGAACCACTTCGTAATAAATAATAAAAAATTATAATAAAAATTTGTTGTTTTTGTTTAAAAAAATAGACTTTAAATCATTTGTGCTATACTAAATGAACGATTTTTAGGCGGAAAAAATGCAATGTTGGAGATATTGATCACGGTTTATGGAGAGAGTCAAGTGAATACAAAATTTGATAATGTCAGCTTAAAGAGAACATATTTAAGCACAAAATATGTCAGTATGAGCGTCTGAGGTTCAATATCCAACATGCTACAGCACATTTTCTTAAAATACATAAATTGTGCTATAGTTTATGAACGCAGTGTAGTGTTGATGATGGTTTTGGTTCATCCGTGTTAACTTGTGATTTGTTTGTAGAGGATGCCTTTCCATTACTTCCTTCTAACTGGAGCAGAGTGTTGTGTTTTTGATTGCATTTGCTGCAGCTACGTGAAAGACACGTTTTTGAGCTATGTCTTGACTTGAGGAAATTGACACATAGCTTCTGTTTTTGGATCCATTTCAGACGCTCCGCTGCGAAAAGCTTGAGGAATCTTTCGCAATAAAACAAGGGGTGATTTCCTTGTCTGCAGAATACACAATTATGTTCTTTTTGATATGATAGCATTGATGACATTTTTGAGGTATTCGATTTGTCTTTTTGTCCTATTGCTTCCAAAGTTTGAAACCGCTTCTCCAAAAAACCCTGAAACTCCTCTATTGTTTGTAGTCCTCTTGGATCTTTTATTGATTGTTCATAGATCATATGGGTATGACGATCAAGTTTCTTTATCAGAATATGTACTAGTAATGGTCCCCAGGAACATGTGTTTATGTCCATATTATTAAGGGCCAGCAAACTTTCATGAATACAATCATGAAAGCCTTTTATTGATCTGTCGTCGGGACTTATACTTGATTGATCAGTTAACATTTGCAATAGTACTCTCTTATTATTAAATCGATCTTGCATTAATTTCCAAGCTGTTGTGTAGTTTTCTGCACTCAAGCTCAGGTGTCTAATAAGCCGCTCTGCCTCGACAGTAATATTAGCCTTCAGATACCAATTTTTTGAATTTCAGGTAATGCTTGTTCATAAACGTTGTTCAAAAACTTCTGATTCCAATTCTATGTATGTGTTTATATTGTATCCTTTTGCTTCAGGGTTGTCGCAGTTTTCCCAAATGCTGTAGTGCAATTCCTCGATTTGTTGCCAGAGCTCGTTGATGCTTTTTAAATTGTGATCTTGTGCAATATCTGGATTGTTGGTGAACATAGCTAATACCCGTCTCAATGAGTTCATGACAGCTGCTTGTATTCTGATCAGACCTTGAAACTTTTATTCAAAAAGTTTTCAAAATAAAAGTTTCTTAAAACTTTTTTGTTATAAAAGATTTTATAAACTTTCTTCAAAAACTTTTATTGAATAAAAGTTCTCTCAAAAAACTGATGCTCAACGCATCAATGGGAAAAGGCCGAAAATGGATTTTGGGAGTGACAGGGGAGGTTCCTGAACCTCCTAAAGAGGTGTTTTGGACCCATTTTTCGAAAAAATTTTATTGCACGAATCGATGGGAAAAGGCCGAAAATGGATTTTGTGGGTGACAAGTGAGGTTTTTCTTGACTTTTATTAATAAAAGTTTTTTTTAAAAGTTTTTTTTGACTTTTTGAATTATAAGTTAAAAAATACTTTTACTTTTATTTTCGGATATAAAATTTTCAAGGAAACTTTTACTTTTATTTCACAAAAATAAAAGTTTTAAGTTGACTTTTACCTAAAAAAAAACTTTTATAAAAGTTTATTTCAAGCTCTGCTTCTGATCATGGCAATAACTTTGTCGCCTGGCTTAGATGTAGTTGTTCCAGACTTTTGACCCCGATCTGTGTTGTTCGTTGATGGGGCGCTGACAGGAGCCATGACAGCGCCTTGTGCGTCAAAGTTTGCCTGCTGTATTCTTTCGATGTTTTCGTCGAAAATTTTCTCGTAACGGTCGCAAAGTTCAGATATGCGATCGTAGTACTGCTCAGTAAAATATTCATGACCCCTGGCTACATCTCTTAGCATTCGAATTTGATTGTCTGTTTCTTCAAATTGTTGGCGAGCCTCAGCAAGGCGTTGCTTTCGTTCTTGAAAGTACAAAACTCTCTGCTTACGATAATGGGAATCTTTCTTGAAATTCGCTATAATTTGTTGGATCTGTGCGCCAACCTCTAGCTGACTTGCGTTTAAATTCTCCATGATGTTTTAATAACGAGAAATCTTTGCGTTGTCTCTGCAGCTGTAATTGTTGTTTCAGTTGCTACTGCAAAACGTTGATTATACCAAATGATGAGTTGTGTGATAATGTGTCCTTATGGCACCGAACAGAAGAAGTGTAGGCTTGTAATGATTGTCTTGAAGATATTCACCAAATGTAGTAAATATACTCTAAGTCCTGGGTGGAATGTCCTTTAAGACTGAATCCTCTGCCTGGAACGTCGGTGTGGTTACCAAATGTTAATGAATGTTGGCTGTGCTGTATTTGACCAATGTCTGCTTGGTCCTTGATGATGTTCACCAAATGTTGATGAATACCGGTAATGCTGTATTTGACCAATGTCTGCTTGGTCCTTGATGATGTATGCCAAATGTTGATGAAAATACCGCCTGTGCTGTAGTTGACCAATGTGTGCTTGGTCCTTGATGATATCCACCAACTGCAATGAATTGACTATGTATCCGGGCTGGAATGTCCTGTTGGACTGTATCCTCTGCCAGGACCGTCGGGGTCACCAAATGTTGATTTGTATGTTTGAAATATTCCTTCTAGTACATAAACTAGAAGGTTTTTGATGATTATGGTTAACAGTACTTGGAACTATTACCACATAAAAATGTTTATCGATTCAAAAGCTTAGATTTCTGAAGCTAGAATGAATTTTTTATTGATTTGAGTTTCTTTTTTATACAATAAAAGTGCAAATAATACAATATACTAATTAAGCAAGAAGTGCAATTAGTAAAATGCAAATTAAATAAGAAGTTGCAAAATAAAAATGTGTGAATTATGCAAAAATAGAAGAATTAAATAATTGACTTAAATTAACAAAAATAACTGTAAGAACTGCAAAGTATGCAGTTATGATATGGTCAATGCGCTACGTAGTACATTGACCATACATAAGATATGGTTACAATAAATGTAAAAACTGCATAGTATGCAGTTATTTATTTATTTATTTATTTATTACGGCTTATTCAAGCCTAATTAAAAATCATTTAAAATAGTTCACAAAAATATTCTATAGTAATTAAATCTAAAATTATCTTATAAGAATAAAATTATTATAAGAATAAAAAGAAAAGTAATACAAAATATTTAGCATTTATCTTATTTCTAATGTTTTGGTATAATCATACAATCTTATTTTGAACAAGTTTATATCACAGTTCTTAATAATTTCAGGTAATTCATTAAAGCATTTCAACCCTTTATAAAATAGACTATTTTTCTCAGACTCTGTTCTATAGAGAGGTAAATTAAAATTATTTCTTTTTCTTGTGTGTCTGTCATGTACCTCGTAGTTAAATTTCATATTAGTTCTTAAATAATCTGGCAAATTTCCGTTCTTGATATTGTATATAAATTTCATGGTATAAAAAAAAATTTGCTGCTTTATGCTTAGCCAATTCAGACTACATAACATTTCCCTAATTGATGTATCATAACGTTTCTTCAGTATAAATCGCATGACTTTATTTTGCAATTTTTGAAGCTTTTCAATTTGGGAATCTTTCATAATGAAAAAAATTGTGGGGCAATAGATAAAATGAGGCTCAACAATTGATCTGTACACCAATATTTTGTAGGATTTACTTAAGTTATTGCAGGTCCTTTTAATGAACCCAATTTTTTTAGCTATTTTGCTGATAGTATAATCTATATGGTCATCAAATTTCAATTTAGCGTCAATTTGGATTCCCAAGTATTTTATTTTTTGCACCTTTTCAATTACTTGATTTTTAATTTTAATACTTCCAATATTTACATTGTTCTTTCGTGTTATGATCATGTATTTAGTTTTGTCAATATTAATTTTTAATTTATTAGCACACAACCAAAAATAGAGCGCATCAAGATCAAATTGTAAGTTTTCTCTTAGTTCATGTTCATTTTTGCCACATATCGAAATTAATGCATCGTCTGCAAACAGTTTGATAGTACTAAATTTCAAAATTGATGGAATATCGTTTATGTAAATATTAAACAATATTGGAGCCAACACCGATCCTTGAGGCAGGCCAATTTTAACAATTTCTTCTTCTGAAATAACAGAACCAACTGCAGTACATTGTTTACGATTTGTTAAAAAATTTTCAAACCAATTTAACTCAACATTTCTTATACCAATAGCTGATAATTTCTCCAGTAATATTTTTCTATCGATAGTTTCAAAAGCTCTTTTTAAATCAACAAAGACTGCTATAATAATATTTTTGCAATTGAGTTCCTCTTTCCATTCAGCTAAAACCATATTTAATGCAGTTTCACAGGAATGTTTTTGTCTAAACCCTGACTGTTGTGCTATAATTATTTTATTGTTTTCTAAATATTGTACCAATTGATTTTTTACTACGGTTTCCAAAATTTTTTCATCACAAGGCAAAGTATTTATTGGCCGTAACTCTTCAGCTTTTATGGTGTGCTTAACTTTTTCAATTGGAACAATGATTGAGGTTTTCCACAAGCTAGGAACTATACCTGTATTTAAGCTTTCATTTATAATATGAGCATAAAAAAAACCCATATAAGGCATTAAATCCTTTAAAACACCTTCAGACAGTAATTTTTTTCCTCCTCTCTTGGCTTTGAATTTATTTACTATTTCTTCAATACTATTAATAGTTACTTGGCTAAATTTGAAATTACTACTTAACTGAGTTGATATATATTGATCTCTATGAACTTGTTCGATGTTGATGCTAATATTTACAATACTATTGACAAAATATTTGTTTAAACTATTCGCTATCTCCAATTCATTCTCAAATATTTGGCTGTTGATAATAACCTTTTTTATTGATGAATTTACATTTACCATAGATATTGCTTGCTTTAGGAATTTCCACATCATTTTACTATCGTGACTATTGCTAGTTATCTTGTATTCCATATGTTTAATTTTTTTAATTTTCACTAGTTTTTTATATATCTTTTTAGTATTATTGTATTCTTCCCAATTTCCCGATATTTGTGCCAGTTTATACAGGTCAAACTTATATTTGTTCAGGTTAGCTAACTCGTTATCGTACCATTTATTCATAATTTTCAATTTGATTTCTTTTTCGTACGTTATATTCCTCATAACATTCAGAACATTGCTATTAATTAACGAAACTTTGTTCTCCAAGTCAATTGCATTAAAACTGCTAAAATTGCATTGGCGCAGTTGATTTAGAAGTATTTCGCTATTATAGAATTCCCAAGAAATAATTTTTACAAAACTTCTCATTTGAAATTTATGATAAAGTTTAATCTTAAATAAGATCGTTTCATGATCAGAGATTTGATATTCGTCTAACTTTTCACACACTATATCATTAGAGTTTGTAAATAATAAATCAATTTTAGTGTTTGATGTATCGGTTATACGAGTATCAAAATCGATTTTTTGATCCATTGAATGCAATTTAAAAAGCTCAGATAATTTAGTGCTATAAGTCGATTGATTATTTAAGTTAATATTAAAATCACCTACTACAATATTACTTTCTGACAGTTCGCATATATTACCTACCACATTACTTAAATAATTTATAAAGTTCGCATCACTTGAACTAGGCGAGTGATAGACTAATCCAATTTGCCATCTAGGGTTGAAATGTTTTAATTTAATAAAAATACACCACATATTTGTATCAATTGTCTTATTATATTTGATGCTATACTCAATCGATTTGTTCACATAAATTAATACACCACCAGTGTGCCTACTATGAGAATCACATCGTACTAACGTGTAAGTTTGTATGCTCAACTCTTGATCAGTAATTTGAATAGTGGTACAAGTTTCCGCACATAGTATAATTGCTGGTTTTTTTACTTTAATAAGTCTATCTAATTCATATTTATTAGATAATATACTATTAATATTAAGATATAAGCAATTTAAGTCTGTATTAATTGATTGCTACTTGCGGGCTTTGGTTTTGTTTTCAAAATATCTTTTATATGCTGGACATTCTCTGCTAAAGGCAAAGTGATGTACATCAACATCTAACAACTTCTTCTGAACTAATTCACAACAATTTACACATTTAGATACATTTGACGTACAATCTTTGCTATCGTGATTTCCTGCACATTTACTACAAGCTTTTTTGTTGATACATTCAACAGCTTTATGATTATATCCTAAACATTTAAAACATCTTAAAACATGCACATGCTCAAAAACAATGCACGAATCCCACTCAATGTTAATTCTATTTTGTTTTAAAATATTCTCATAAGTTAAACAATCTGTTTCAATAAGAGCATTAAAAGATTCCTCTCTTCTGTTTCCATTTACATATATTTTAATAATTTTAAACTCTTTTCCTACACAAATATCATTTTGTTTAGAAATATCATTTAGTTATGATAAGGTGAATGCTACGTAGTGCATTGACCATAAGTTTAATAAAGAAATATGCAACATAATGATTATGTATGTGATTGCACACGTTGGCTTGATAAAAATCAATGGCGCAGACGGAATCGTGAAAGTCTTACGAGACCCGAGGTGATCGCAGCGCTATTTACACCATTGGCGGGCAGTAGAACGAACAGCATTAATTATGCTACGTCCACACTGTTTACAATGTATGTAAACAGAGTTAAAAACAAACCAAACATTAGTTTAATCTCTTTGTCAGACATAAAATAACTTTTAAAAATAACCGTCGCACAGTGATAAAATTTTACTTTTTAGGTGGACGAAAATATTTCAAACCGGAATTTGGCTTACCTTGATATAAATATTAATTTTTTATTTGTTTTCCCCAATATCCATTCCGAGTTTTTGTGTAAAAAAAATTTTATGTAACAAAATGTAAAAATAATTACAATTCATAACGAAATGAAACACAGGTCAAACAACAAAATTACTTACTTACTTACTTGGGTGGCCATAACAACCCGTTACCGGGTTACGGCCGACCTCAAAAGCTCTCTTCAGGCGCCTCTGCTTTGCGCACGCCTTCTCCAATCATTCACACCAAGCGTGGATAGGGTTTCCTCGGCTTGGTCTTTCCATCGGAGGCATGGTCTTCCTCTTCGTCGTCGCCCAGCGGCTTCCGCATCAAACACCTTTTTCGCCGGAGCTTCTTCGTCCATACGCACAACATGTCCCAGCCAGCGCAGACGTTGAATAGTGATGCGCTTGACTATGTCAATGTCAGCGTAGATCTCGTACAGTTCGTGGTTCATTCGAATACGGTAGTCGTCGCCGACGTGAACAGGACCGAAGATTTTGCGAAGAGTTTTTCTCTCAAACACCCCAAGCGTGGCTGCATCAGTCTGCGACACAACCCATGCTTCTGCGCCGTAAAGTAGCACGGGTAAGATGAGCGTCTTGTAGAATGTCAGTTTTGTCGGGCGAGAGAGGTCTCTACTACTCAATTGCTTACTGAGACCATAGTAACACCTATTAGCAAGAGTTAGTCTTCGCTTTATCTCCAGGCTGACATCGTTTTGAGTGTTCACGGCGGTGCCAAGATAGGTGAATTCCTTGACAACTTCGAAAGTATAGTTGTTCGCAGTAACAAAGGATCCAATACGCCGCGTCTCCCTGTTTGTGGACAGCATATACTTTGTTTTGCCCTCGTTCACCGTCAAACCCACTTTTGCTGACTCTTTTTCGATAGCAGAGAACGCAGCAGTAACATCTCGCTTACAACGTCCAATGATATCAATATCATCAGCATATGCAAGGAGCTGGACACTTTTGTAGAAAATAGTGCCATTACGATGTACACTGGCTCTTCGCAACACCCCTTCCATCACAAAGTTGAAGAGGTTGCAGGATAATGGATCGCCCTGTCTGAAACCTCGTTCGGTATCAAATGGTTCGGAGAGGTCCCTTCCTACTCTGACGGAGCTGGCTGTGTTGCTCAACGTCATTCTGCAAAGCCGCACCAGCTTTTCGCAGGTATACCGAACTCAGACATGATGGCATACAGGCAATCCCGTATCGGGCTATCGAAAGCTGCTTTAAAATCGATAAAGAGATGATGGGTATCGATCTGTTTTTCGTGGGTTTTTTCCAGGATTTGACGTAGTGTGAAGATCTGGTCTATGGTGGACTTACCAGGTCTAAAGCCGCACTGATAAGGCCCAATCAGTGTGTTGGCAAACGGCTTAAGTCTTTCACACAGTACAGTCGACAGGACCTTGTAAGAGATGGCAAGAAGACTGATTCGCCGGTAGTTAGCGCAGATTGTCGGGTCACCTTTCTTCAGTACAGGACAAAGAACAATGAGATTCCAATCGTCGGGCATGCTTTCTACTAGCCATATTTTGCAGATGAGTTGATGCATACACCCTATCAGCTCATCGCCGCCGGTCTTGAACAATTCAGCAGGCAGGCCATCGGCACCAGCCGCTTTGTTGTACTTAAGTCGTTGTATCACAACTCGTACCGAGTCATGGCTAGGTGGTGGTACGTCCACACCATCGTCGTTGATTGGTGGCATCGGGTTAATTTCTCCAAAGGCGGGATTGGTGGAGTCATCGCCAGCAAGCAGCTTGGAAAAGTGTTCCCTCCATAATCTCAGTGCACCCTGCGTATCCGTAACCAGATTTCCATGTTCATCTTTACAGGTTGATGCTCCGGGCTTGAAACCTTGGGTCAGACGCTTGACTTGTTGGTAAAATTTTCGAACATCATTCCTGCCCCGTAACACTTCGAGTTTCTCACGCTCGTGCCTTTCCTGCTCTCGTTTCTTGCGTCTGAAAAGGCGCCTCTCATCCTTTCTCTTTTCCCGGTAGTTTTCGTGCACGGCTCGCGTTGCTGCTGACTGCAGGGTTCTTT
The DNA here is from genome assembly GCA_949775025.1 of Tricholauxania praeusta. Taxonomy (NCBI): domain Eukaryota; kingdom Metazoa; phylum Arthropoda; class Insecta; order Diptera; family Lauxaniidae; genus Tricholauxania; species Tricholauxania praeusta. The sequence continues at coordinate 107,743,440 of OX459028.1, forward strand.
TGTAGGCGGCGTTTTTCACTGCAGTAGCTTCGCGACACTCCTGGTCATACCATTGATTTCGCGGAAGTGGGCGTCGGAAACCAATGACTTCATCAGCGGCAGAGCGCATGGAGCGGGATATATGCGCCCAAAGTCCACCGGCATCATCGGGTAGAGAGTCAGGTTGAAGGAGCAGTTCTGAGAGGCGAGCGGAATAGGCTTCGGCCGTCCGATGTGATTGCAGCTTAGCGACGTCCAGCTTTCGTTGCGTACCAGAGCGTACATCCTTTGCATTGCACAGCCGCATGCGTATCTTGGCTGCAACAAGATAATGATCGGAGTCAATATTGACTCCCCGGAACGTACGAACATCTAGCACGCTCGAAGCATGCCTTCCGTCGATCACAACATGATCGATTTGGTTGCGTGTTTTCTGATCAGGGGACAGCCAGGTGGCCTTGTGGATATCGAGGTGTTGAAATCTGGTGCAACTTACTACCATGTTTCGCGCCGCGGCGAAGTCGATCAGCCGTAGACCATTGTTTGAGGTGGTCTCGTGAAGGCTGAACTGACCGACAGTGGGGCCAAATATACCTTCTCTTCCGACCTTTCCGTTGAAATCCCCGAGTACAATTTTAACGTCATGGGCCGGGCAGCGGTCGTATACTTCCTCGAGTCTCGCATAGAAGGCATCTTTGACAGCATCGTCCTTTTCCTCCGTCGGGGCGTGCGCGCAAATCAAGCTGATGTTGAAAAATCGAGCCTTGACGACAAAATTACTGATCACTATTTAGGACGATTTGGGAACACTGAATCCAAAAATGAGCTCCTGATTTTTAAGTTATATGCAGTCAAAACTGAACTTTTTGCCAACTTCATGCACTAAAATTAGATGCACAAACTTTTACCGAGAGTTTTTGATTACAGATTCGTACGTAGGTCGACTTCCTCTTTGAATCCCATGTTCAATCTTTTTGTGCAATTATTTTCAAGAAAGTTATGTAGCTTTGAAAATATTCTTATTTTTCATATTCTGATGAAAAATTTAAAAAGTGTGTTATTAATTAAGTATGCGGAAAAATTATCTAATATTTTACATTTCATCATTAAATTCCGGCTGTTCTAGTAGACTTAAAACTTCGCTGGGTGGAGAGCGGCTTGTTTTTTGAGGTAATGGACATAACAGATGTAACGAATTTATCGAAGCACCCTGTTTGCTATGGCTTAAAAAAAATATGCTCTACTGTTCTTGCAAAGCGGTAAAAGCACGCCACTCAAAAGCTTTTCTTTTTTTTGTTGTTTTGCTAAGCTATTTTTTTTTTGTTACAAGACAATAAAATGTATGTGTGCATATACGTAGGGATACTAAGCGAAAGAAACAAAAACGGTAAATACATGGCGTGAGTAGCTGAAGGACGGCAACAAGCAGTAAGCCGATCTCTGAGTGGCAACAGGTTGCCAAAAAAAACGCATCGTACAGGCAGTTGCCGAAAAATAATCATCGTGCGCGGTCGAGTCTGCAAAACAAAAACATTGCAATTAAATTATAAAACAAAAATAATAGAATCTTCTGAACTGAAGAAAACCATAAAAAAAAGAATTAAAAGTAGTCCTCTAACTCTTGGAAAAAAATCAATTAAATAAACTCTGTGAATACAAAAATAAAAATGCGTAGAATTTTTTTTTTAAATTGCAAAAAGTAAAGAAATTGCAACAATTCTATTATAAAACAATTAAAGCTACAACAAACGCGACGACGCCCAAAAGAAGTGTACAACAACACCAGCAGCATCTGGTGGAAATTTTATTTCAACCAATTATCCCAATTCATTGCAAACATTTTGCGCAATTGTTTTAAATGTGAAAGTGTTGCAAAATATACGTTACAACCACAACAAAGAATATTTAAATAAACGATTGTGGTTGGCTTTTCAATCTACCACAAAAAAACTGTGTGTGTGAATTTGTGGAAAGTTGTGTGAAAAATTGAAAAACTCGAACGAAATTCGTGGATTGATCCCTGTGCTGTGCTGTCCAAATCGACGCATAAAATCTTTTGGTTTCGCTTAGCGGTGTCAAAAAATTTCATGAATTTAACCGCAACGCCGAGGACAGGGCAGTTGACCAAAATTAAAAAAATTTGAATTTGACCAATTTGACATTTTTTTTTAAAATTTGACAATAATTACAAAATAATAACTAATTGAAATTAGCTATCGTTAAAACATTTGTGTAACAATAAAAATTAAGAAGAAGCATAATAAAAACTGATTAAATACCAAACTAAGTGAAAACACTAAACCCAAAGAATAATTCAAAAAATTCCTAATAAAATAACATTTAAATTAAAAACAAGACATAAAATTCCTGCAGACCAAAACTCAACAAACAACAAAAACAACCGCTGCAGCAGCCAGCATCAACGTCAACGACAACAACAAGCAACGGGGTACCCCAGGAATATAAGTATAATAATTTTCCTTAAATTACTTAGACTCTTTATTTATATTGCATAAATAAAATATTGATGTACCAACGATCAACCAGTTTTCAAAGTATTCTAATGATTTACAACTTAGCTCTTATTTTATTGAAGTAAATAAAAAGAAATAATAATTTTTGTAAAAGAAAGAAAAATTTTAAAATTTTAAAAATTTTTTTTTTGTAAATTAAAATTATAAAAGAACAAAAAAAAAAAGAAAAGAAGAAAAGAAAATGAAATTAAAATTAACCAAATCAAAGCAAAATTAAATTTTTTTTGTTAAACATGAAGGTAATGAAGGTTGATAATTTTAGGGGAGATGACAGGGTGGAGATCCGACGATGATGCAGATGAAAGAAAACAATGTAAACGTAAGTAGTAGGGACCTGTGGGATTTTACTCCCCGTTTGTAAATTTTTTCCGAGATATTTCCGGAATTTGATTTTTTTTTTCTATGCGTACGCCTAGATGTGGCTTTGGGAAACCGCGGCCCTAGCCGGGATGTCTGAGTGCTTGGCACTAAAGATTCGCGTGATCGTTCCGTTAACATGCCGCGCGTAACACAGAGATATTTGAAGGTCCGATGTTAAAAGTAAAATTTTAAGTAAATGTTGTTTTGTTTCCTTCCTACTCATTTTTCTTGTGTTATGCTCGCTAAAATGGATGGATTGGCTTTTGGTTGATCAGAGTAAAGTTTCTGACTACTTTCCACCTGGGGATTGCCAGAGCGATCTCTGAGCCAACCATTAGCAAGTTGACACACAGCCTTCCTGCGGCTCCATCTGGGTAGCTATCTCCGCATCCGCTGAGATAGTGAGCGAATGTGTGCAGCGTGTCCTCCCTGGAAGTAAACTGGGTTGTGCGCAGGGTTTGGTACCCGCCACGTAAAAAAAACACTATAATGAAGACTAAAAAAGCCTCGGATGATGAACCCCTCAACGTTGACGACCACTGCAAACGAAAAAAAGGACTATGATTTAAGAATATGCACCTGGAATATCGGGACCCTCAATAGGGAAGGTGCCTCTATCGAATTGGTGGATGCCCTCGGCAATAATTAAGGCTGACATCACCGCCATCCAGGAAATAATATGGATAGGACAAGGTTGCTCTAAGCAAGCAAGTTGCGATATCTACTGCAGCTGGCATGCGGAGAGGCGCGAATTGGGATGCGGTTTCGTAGAAAGCAAGAGACTTCGCCACCATATCTCCAGGTTCACACCTGTGAGCGAAAGGTTGGCTACGATCCGCGTCAAGGCTCAATTTTTCAACATCAGCTTGATTTGCGCGCACGCCCCGACGGAGGAAAAGGACGATGCTGTCAAAGATGCCTTCTATGCGAGACTCGAGGAAGTATACGACCGCTGCCCGGCCCATGACGTTAAAATTGTACTCGGGGATTTCAACGGAAAGGTCGGAAGAGAAGGTATATTTGGCCCCACTGTCGGTCAGTTCAGCCTTCACAAGACCACCTCAAACAACAGTCTACGGCTGATCGACTTCGCCGCGGCGCGAAACATGGTAGTAAGTAGCACCAGATTTCAACACCTCGATATCCACAAGGCCACCTGGCTGTCCCCTGATCAGAAAACACGCAACCAAATCGATCATGTTGTGATCGACGGAAGGCATGCTTCCAGCGTGCTAGATGTTCGTACGTTCCGGGGAGTCAATATTGACTCCGATCATTATCTTGTTGCAGCCAAGATACGCATGCGGCTGTGCAATGCAAAGGATGTACGCTCTGGTACGCAACGAAAGCTGGACGTCGCTAAGCTGCAATCACATCGGACGGCCGAAGCCTATTCCGCTCGCCTCTCAGAACTGCTCCTTCAACCTGACTCTCTACCCGATGATGCCGGTGGACTTTGGGCGCACATATCCCGCTCCATGCGCTCTGCCGCTGAGGAAGCCATTGGTTTCCGACGCCCACTTCCGCGAAATCAATGGTATGACCAGGAGTGTCGCGAAGCTACTGCAGTGAAAAACGCCGCCCACAAAAGAACCCTGCAGTCAGCAGCAACGCGAGCCATGCACAAAAACTACCGGGAAAAAAGAAAGGATGAGAGGCGCCTTTTCAGACGCAAGAAACGAGAGCAGGAAAGGCACGAGCGTGAGAAACTCGAAGTGTTACGGGGCAGGAATGATGCTCGAAAATTTTACCAACAAGTCAAGCGTCTGACCCAAGGTTTCAAGCCCGGAGCATCTACTTGTAAAGATGAACATGGAAATCTGGTTACGGATACGCAGGGCACACTGAGATTATGGAGGGAACACTTTTCGAAGCTGCTTGCTGGCGATGACTCCACCAATCCCGCCTTTGGGGAAATTAACCCGATGCCACCAATCAACGACGATGGTGTGGAAGTACCACCACCTAGCCATGACGCGGTACGAGTTGTGATCCAACGACTTAAGAACAACAAAGCGGCTGGTGCCGATGGCCTGCCTGCTGAATTGTTCAAGACCGGCGGCGATGAGCTGATAGGGTGTATGCATCAACTCATTTGCAAAATATGGCTAGTTGAAAGCATGCTCGACGATTGGAATCTCAGTGTCCTTTGTCCTGTAATGAAGAAAGGTGACCCGACAATCTGCGCTAACTACCGGGGAATCAGTCTTCTTGCCATCTCTTACAAGGTCCTGTCGACTGCACTGTGTGAAAGACTTAAGCCGTTTGCCATCACACTGATCGGGCCTTATCAGTGCGGCTTTAGACCTGGTAAGTCCACCATAGACCAGATCTTCACACTACGTCAAATCCTGGAAAAAACCCACGAAAAACAGATCGATACCCATCATCTCTTTATCGATTTTAAAGCTTCTTTCGATAGCCCGATACGGTATTGCCTGTATGCCACCATGTCTGAGTTCGGTATACCTGGGAAGCTGGTGCGGCTTTGCAGAATGACGTTGAGCAACACAGCCAGCTCCGTCAGAGTAGGAAGGGACCTCTCCGAACCAGGTTTCAGACAGGGCGATCCACTATCCTGCAACTTCTTCAACTTTGTGATGGGAGGGGTGTTGCGAAGAGCCAGTGTACATCGTAATGGCACTATTTTCTACAAAAGTGTCCAGCTCCTTGCATATGCCGATGATATTGATATCATTGGACGTTGCAAGCGAGATGTCACTGCTGCGTTCTCTGCTATCGAAAAAGAGTCAGCGAAGGTGGGTTTGGCGGTGAACGAGGGCAAAACAAAGTATATGCTGTCCACAAACAGGGAGACGCGGCGTATTGGATCCTTTGTTACTGCGAACAACTATACTTTCGAAGTTGTCAAGGAGTTCACCTATCTTGGCACCGCCGTGAACACTCAAAACGATGTCAGCCTGGAGATAAAGCGAAGACTAACTCTTGCTAATAGGTGTTACTATGGTCTCAGTAAGCAATTGAGTAGTAGAGACCTCTCTCGCCCGACAAAACTGACACTCTACAAGACGCTCATCTTACCCGTGCTACTTTACGGCGCAGAAGCATGGGTTGTGTCGCAGACTGATGCAGCCACGCTTGGGGTGTTTGAGAGAAAAATTCTTCGCAAAATCTTCGGTCCTGTTCACGTCGGCGACGACTACCGTATTCGAATGAACCACGAACTGTACGAGCTCTACGCTGACATTGACATAGTCAAGCGCATCACTATCCAACGTCTGCGCTGGCTGGGACATGTTGTGCGTATGGACGAAGAAGCTCCGGCGAAAAAGGTGTTTGAAGCGGAAGCCGCTGGGCGACGACGAAGAGGAAGACCATGCCTCCGATGGAAAGACCAAGCCGAGGAAACCCTATCCACGCTTGGTGTGAATGATTGGAGAAGGCGCGCGGAAAGCAGAGGCGCCTGGAGAGAGCTTTTGAGGTCGGCCGTAACCCGGTAACGGGTTGTTATGGCCACCCAAGTAAGTAAGTAAGTAATGCTCGCTAAGATACTTTACTTCCTTATGGCGACATTCTTGTGCATCTTCCCCTAATTGTTCAATAACATCTTTTCCATACATCAAGACCTTATGCACTATTGGTGGCATGGGAAACCATTCACATAATTTAACGTACAGTTTTGTAGTTTTGAAAAAGGTTGTTTCGGACGTCCTCTCCTCATAATTTTTAAGGTGAAATGGTTATCAGTATGAGGTCAAGAGCTGATAACACATTTGGAGAGCCACTCATCATATTTTTTCTCAAATTTGTTGATATCCCGCCCAACCGCAATCCAATTTCTAGCAGCTGATTTACAAAAACAATTTACCGAAATTGGAGGGTACCTTCTAACATTTAACTTGTCGATGTTTTTTTATGATAGCGCCGTTACCTGCAAAATTGAAAAGTTTGTTCGGCAAGAGCAAGTAGGGAGTAAAAAATGGAACATATTTAGAAACCTTAAGTACACTAGATTATATAGATAATAAAATTTCCATGTGCCTTTAAAGGTATGGGACGTAAAGCAAAAATTTAAAATTATTTTTTTACTAACAAATAAAATTATTTTTTTTTAATACACTTGTATTGTATAAATCTAATCGAATAAGCTTAAAATATCACTTATACCTTCAACTATGTGCACCATTTCTAAATAGTCCAAAAGTGAATTATATAAACAGCACAATGTGATCAATTGCGCTCACTTAACTCGAGAAAAAAAAACTGAAATAATGAAATTAGCTAGGGCGATGACTTTGTCGCTTAATATCTTTTCTCTTACGTCACTTTAGACGAAAATATTTTGCCACAATACGCAATAAGGACTTACAAGTATAATGCAATATTTTTTTCTCACTTCCCTTACATAGAGAAAAATGAATTTCGTCCAGCTAAAAGATATTAATTGATCACTGTGCGTCGTGGGATATATTTAGAAAAAAAAAATTGCACAAAGTTCATTTTTTATTTTCAACTTGGCGCTTCTTCCACTCAAATTTTTTGGTGGCTGACTTAAATTGTTATTCCTCTATTAAATTCTATCTCTTAAATTGTTCAGACTCCTTCATGTGGTTTTAATTATTTTGGAGTATCTGCCGGACTTCAATAAAAAAATTTCTTTGAATTTCAATCTGATCCAACAAAAGTTCAGTCTTGTTCTTCATCCTTATTTTCTGAGTATTTTCATTTATGGTGCAAGTTGCGTAGATATTTTCAAATACTCTTTTGAGCGCTTCTGCGGATGTTGATGGAAGTGGATCAGGTGATTGTGCTGCGACCACGGAGGAAGTGTCTGGGGCCATACCTTCAGGGTTAATATTCCCTTGAAGCACATGATTCTGTTTCTTCTAACGTTGAAAGGTTTTTTTGCTTAAGTATTCCGCCTCTAGTGGCGTGCAACTCACGTATGTTGTGTGTAGTCTTTCTTTATTTTTCCTTTTAAGTCTATCCAAACCTATAATTATACGTTTCACCTTATTAACATCGAAGAGCTTTGAAAAATTTTTTTTTATTTTTTCGGACCCAAGCTAAAGACTGTCCTAGAAAAAACTTGCGGTTTTATTTTGTTTGATTATACTCTACCTGATAATCTTATACAGTAGCTCAAAGCCAAACTCGTACATCAAAAAATTTGTTTTTTTTTTCAATTTCTCAAATATAGCTACGTAAAAATAATTTAAAATATTTGGAATACGAATTTAAGTAGTTTATTTAATCCTTAATTTATAACAAAAAACTTAAAATTTCGCATTGTTTTTAAAAATAAATAAAAAGTACTAACAAATTAAATATATTCAGTACCAAAGCCAAAATTGTACACTTTAGAAAATCTCCTACATTTATATAAGTGTAATATTTAGTATGCACTCCTCCATTTTTTATTATCATTTTTAGTCTTTTTGGCATGCTATGGAAAATTTTTTCGCAATAGCTGGGTTTAATATTTTCCCATTCTTCCATAAGTATCCTCTTTAGCTCTTATAAAAACGAAAAATTTGGAGTTTTGTTTTTTGTTAAAATTCAAGGGCTAAAAATACTATTTATAAACATACTACGAATTTTTAATCCTTTTTATGTTATTATTCTTGGAGAATCGGAAAATAATTCTTTTGATGTACGAGTTTGGCTTTGAGCTACTGTAGGTCTTAAAAGACATTAAGCTTTAAATTAATTTACATTAGTAATTTTCATTTTTTTATGCGTATTTCACTTAACTTTTTTGCATTTTACTTTCGAACATTCGATTATGAAAACGACATCGATAAGAAATTACTACTTTCGTCGACGCTCAGCTCTCAAGTCGACCGTTTGAAATTCGACAATTGTAATAAATTGTTCTACGTTTGTCATTTGAAATGACGAGTTTGACTATGGTGATTCGACAATACTGCTGTTGAGCATTTTAGAGCCGACTTTAACAATGGTGATAGGAGTGAATAAGTTGCATAATCACGAAAACAGAATATTGACGCCAGCGTCTATTATTTCTGTTATTGGAATTTACATTTGGTTTATTGCGTTTTTTAATATGGAATAAGTATTTTTGTAAGTTTTTGGTTTTTTGATAAAAAAAAGAGTAAGTGCACAATAATTTAGATCACTGTTAAGCAGAAGAACTAAGCACAAAAACGTGCCTCACCTAATATTCATTGGGGACCATGTTACACGAAAACAGACGACGAAAGTATTTTTTTATCACAACTTTGTGTGCTACGTTATATTGGAGAATGAAGTAGAAAACTTTGCTTACAATTTGGTATATAACATGTTCTAGCAGCCTTATTATGAGGAACGCATATCGTATTTTCGCCAAAATAGCGTGGTCCCTGGAAAAATATTAGCAAAAACGGCTTGATCCTCAATATATTAACACATTTATTGAAAAAGTAACAGTCGTTTAAAAAAATATTTGTAAATATTTCAGAAAAATTATCATGTCTTCAAAACTATAGGTCAAATTTGACAGATCTTTTCACCAATATTGTAGCTCATTGAGTTACACAAGCCGACAAAATTTTACCAACATTCGGACCCGAAACCAGACTACATATTTGCGAAGGTTTTTGATGCTCTAAATCCAAATTTGGCCTCGGAAATACTCTACTATATCAGCTCTGGTTTTCGATAACAGGAAAACTTTAAAATGCGATAGCTCTTAAAAAAAAAAAAAAGATATTTGAGAAATTTCTACACTATTTCAAAGAAGAAGATTTGTACTTATTTTGGTGAAATAAAAAATCCGCAAGGCTACATGACCTCAAAAATGGGCAAAAACGGTGTATCTTGCACTCTTAGGTTAGAATATCTAGAAAACCAGAGCTGATAGAGTATTTCCGAGGCCAGATTTGAAATATATAGCCTGTATTCTGGTTCTGAGATGCTGTCGGCCTTTCTTTCATACGACATCCATAATTTGGATATAAGTCTAAATGTTGCCAACTTATATTGATTTTTACAACAGCTATATCGGCATGAAGCATGCATTTTTTTTGTATTTTAAAAAGCCTGAGTTCTAGGTAAATGTTTTGTGAACATTTAGAGGCAATAAGTGTTAAATGTTATTGATAAGGCCTTCGTGCCATACTTGATCAAACACATTTGTGACATCGAAAAATATTGCTGTGCAGTATTCACTACGCTTATATGCCTTCTTTACTTCATTTGTGATCCTATTAACCTATTTGATTGTGCTGTGCTATTTTTTGGAAGTCGAATTGGTGAGGTTGAAATAAGTTTTTACCAGTAACATATGGAATTGATTTTTCTAGAATTAATATCCCAAATGGCTTTGATAACACAGGACCACAAAAAAAAAAAGGTCTTGTAGTTGAAAGTGTAAGTATCATACGGTATGTATTTTGGGTCAGAATTCACCCATCACCCTTAGATTATGACACAACCTCAAAATCACACTTTAAAATACGTTGAAAAGAAAGTCCCTCAAAAAAAAAAAAATCAAAATCCAGAAGGTAGACCTTACTTATATTACGTATTTAGGTAAGCTAAAATAATATCTAACAATAAAAATGAGTTTTAGTTGCCCACTTTTCCCCAGCACCCCCATTTACCCCCAAAGGGTCAAAAACTCATTTCTTATAAAAATTCAAAATAATGCATATCCGCAGGTATTTTGGTGCACGAATACTCAAAATTTCGGTAAAAACCTTTGGGGAGGTGTAATAAAGTACTGTGTTGGGTTTGGGTGGTGATTAGGGGGTAGAAATAAGTTTTAATTGATATTAACAGTTGTAGTGCACCTACAAAATACCTGCGGATATGCATTAATTTTGAATATTTATAAGAAATGAGTTTTTGACCTTTTGGGGGTGCTGAGGGAAAAGTGGGCAACTAAAACTTATTTTTTATTTTAAGTCATTACTTTAATACACCTTTATACGTAATATAAGTAAGGTCTACTTTCTGGGTTTGATTATATTTTTTTTTTTTTGAGGGACTTTCTTTTTGACGTTAAAAGTGTGATTTTGAGGTTATGTCAAAATCTAAGGGTGATGGGCAAATTCTAACCACAAATTCGTTTTTAGCACACCCAAAATACAATTCAACTACAAGACTGTGTAATCAAGGTAAAAGACTTATGGGTCTATATGATGATGCTAATGTACGATCTTTTCCATGTTTTGGTATCATGATTATCAACGAGTTTTTCCATGCTGTTGGGTAATATCTGTACTGAATTATAGCAATAAAAAGTTTGTTCAAAAAGATAATACCTGAAAAAGGCAATTCCTTAATCAGGGCACATTTCTTGAATAAAACTCTTTTTTTCCGAAAATATACTTTGAAACAGTGTGGTTTTGATAACACTAATATATTTTGAAATAAATAAAATTCTGAACTAATTAAAGAACCATATTATATTTTTAAGAAGTATGAATTTAGATAAATTGTACTTACGTTTATCATTTACTTCTGGATTATGATAGAAGACCTTTTTGTTCCTTAAATTGTATCCACATAAAACAACATAATGCCCAGCATAACTTTTGGAAATGCATTTGTTATTGATAAGAAACGTGAAACAACTTTAAATAAATTATTTTGCATCATATAGTGTTTATTGTATTATATTACTTAAGAAAATGGATGATGTAAAATAATTGGACACTGTCGTACACTTTCGTGTTCGGTTTTCCATTAAGTGATGTTTTTAATTTTCAATAAACCCCACAAGAAGAAGTCCTTAGGTGTCAAATAACAACTTCTTGAAAGCTTTTCGGTGTCTGCATTTCTTTAGATTTTTGAACTTATTGACAGATATTGGCTCTCCGCCACGTGGAACCGTCTTGTTAAAACCACATGTTTGTTAACTCAATGCCTTCCAATTGGTGCCATAAAGAACTTCCATTTTGAAGCCGATCAAAGTTTTATAAAAATACTTGCAAAAATCTACAAAAAGGAATACAAATCATACCACCACTCGTTGAAGTGAAAAGGTGAAAACCTATTGATGAATTCCGGATCAGGAATGGGAAAGATTAGCCAAATTGCAGCCCTATAAGGGAAAGCCTCATAGAATTTCGTCCAGTCCGAACCAGTTTTACCAAATCATTAACGGACCTGGACGATTCTGAAAAGGACCAGAACTGGCTAGCCTAATTTAAGCTCTTTAATGGAAAGCCCTATAAAAACCAATACAGTTCTGATCAACTTAGCCAAATCAAGACCAATGCGTCAGGTAATATGTTAACCTGATAGATTATTCTATGAAATTCAATTTAAAAAAAAATTATGTCGTTTCCACTGACCTGGGCACTTCCTATTAACACAATCATTACATGTGCAGTTTAATGACATTTGCCAAACTATTGTTATTTTTTGGCTGGGTAAAAATTTATTATTTGAAATATCATTTTTTTTTTAAATTCATCTCTTTTTATTGTATCTTCTCTAAAGAGACTAACAATAAGTTTTAAAATCTTAAAAATTTCTCAAATTAACGAAGCTAACTCGAGTAATTTTGACGTTTGTTCCTTCAAATTTAATGCAAAATTTGGATTGAGTAAATGTAAAATATTTTGCATTTATTTTTTTTTAAAGGAGCTAGTAACGTTCAAATTGTAAAATGCAATGAGACAACTTGCTGAGAAAAATAAGCGGAGTTCAATTTTGTCGATTTAACCTTAACGCTGTCTTACCGCTCCATATTCACTTTACCAAAATCTCTGTGATTTGAACGTACCTGATGAGCATAATGGAAAGATGTTTGCTGTCAATTGCCTATAATCTCTTTTGGCAAAGGTTCCAAGGACAGATTTCTGAAACGACGGGCACAAGTTGCAGGCTTTCTTTTAGTCCTAGGAAAGCAGTCAATCAACTTCGAATTTATTTTTATATGAAGCAAACAATATAGAAAATTCAGGAGTAAGTGCTACAGAGTGCCAGTGTTAAGATAAAGGAGTCATGGACAACAAATTGAAGCAACAATCTTTCCAATCATTACAGTAATCGAATGTTTCTGAAATATATTTGTCATCTGCCAAATATACTATTCTCAATTAACCTCAAATGTCTATATGAACAATTCACAATTGACTTTATGTGTTGCATTTTTCGTTAAACTGAGATTTCTTAATACTCAATGAATTCAGAGATAAGTTACCAAATTTAATTCGAGATAAAATCGCAGTTTATAAAATCTCCGATTAAAGTGGTATTGAGTTAAAATTGGTGAGAAACTAAGCAATTCCAAGTTTATAAACTTAGGTGTACCACAGTGTTCAGTACTAGGCCCAATTTTGTTTTTAATTTATGTGAATTCTTTATTTTCACTACCGTTTAAAGGTAAAGTCAAGGCATATGCAGATGATCTAGGTATTGCTTACGTTTCAACAGACCCTCTTAACTTAGTTGCAGACATAAATAATGATGTTCACCTCCTAAGGTCTTGGTTTGCTAAACATAAGCTTATTGTCAGCAAAAAAACAAAATTACTGTTCTTTCACCAAAATTTTCAAAAATCGGTAGATCTGAAAATAAAATTTCATGGCGCTAACTGCAATCAATTTGTATTGTATAGTGAAAACTGTATTAATAATTGTGCTGAAAAATACTTTAATGCGCATATCTTATGTAATGATAGCTGCTTTGAAATTGAAACGGTTGATAGTTATAAATACCTAGGAGTCACAATTGATTCTAAGTTGAATTGGAATGAGCATATTTCTATTTTAAAAAAATATCTGCTTCATTCTAATAGAATGTTTTATCGCCTTAGAAATTATGTGTCTGATATGACATTAAAAACAGTGTAATTTCATTCTAAGCTGGAATATGGAATTAGTTGTTGGGGAAGTGCTTATCTAAATAAAATACATCAATTAATTGTACTACAAAAAAGTGGTGTAAGAAAAATCTGTAACCGCTCTCGTTTAACGCATTCCATGGAACTTTTTAGAAAAACGAAAATTCTGCCAGTCCGTCATCTTTTTTATTTCAAATTTTTGAAAGTATTTTATATGAGAGGTGGTTATATGCAAAGTCCTATAAATGATATCTACACTTTGCGAAGTAACTCAAACTCTGCTGTGTCGTTGCTAAGTTTTCGCAATTTAGAAACTCCTACACGATTCTATCTCGTAAATTGTTTAATTCTCTCCCTGAGGATCTGAGAAACATTAGAACCCAATCCGTGTTTTTGAAAAAAATTAAAGTCTGGCTTTTTGAGTTTGATACCAACCAGATCGAAAATTTGATGCGTTACTCTGTTTAATCTGTTTTTCATTGTTTTAAATTTTTTTTTTAACGCATGTATGAACTGAAAAATCGGTTTAAAGAACAATTTTAATATATGAATTTTCTATTTCGAGCTCTTTTTTATTCACTGCATTTATTTTTTGTTTTATATTTATTTATTTATTTTTGATCCTCGCCACAGTTTCTTTTGCTGTCTACCCCAAACATTTAACTAATATTAGTTTTTTATTGTTTTAATTTTTTATGATGTGACATTTATCACTAATTTTTTTTATAACAAATTAAAAATGTCACTTACTATTCTCTATAAGATAAATTTGTGAATCTGAGATTATGTACCTACCATTTTTATTTATTTTGTAAATATGAGAATAATGAATAAATATTGAATTGAATTGAAAATAAGAAAAGAGATAAGTTAACAGGCCTTAATACAAAATTTGCCATAATGTACCGTAAGACAAGTCAGGGACTTTGGCTTTTATGTTGGATTGATTTCATATGTACATATATGCAAAATTTTTCAGTTATTATCCTTATCAACCTTTTATTTAACGGGTTGTATAATTTATGTTCTGGTTGGTATTGACAGAATAACATTTCCATTTTTATTGAAACGATTTGGAAATATGTATCAGTAGTGGTAGTTATTCAACGAATTCAGTTTTACACAGTTAAATCTAATAATAAAATATAAAAGTGTTTTTGAGGCGCATGCTTTTTTTTTAAATGGTAAAGTGAAGCTGAACTATACTTCTTTGTAATGCACTCATTCTTAAAAGAATGTCAAACGCAAATGCAATAACGGACGTGACATTGCGGACGTTAGAAATTTTTCCCTTACAATAACTTATAAGACATAATTTCTGTATTTTTATCCATTTAAATAGTTTTTATTGAATTAAAGTATAAAATTAAGCCCAACTTCAGGAACGATACCAAAATCAAATGTTATTAGATTTTTATCTTTTTTATAAGAGAATAAGATGTTCGAGTAACCTTTATATCGTCGGTATATGCAAACCAACTTCGGTTCGGTACTCCTATTTTTTTCTCGAATATTTTTCTGTCGAATACGATCCTTTTCCTTCTTTCTTTAAAGGTTTTCTTATCGTTTTTCTATAGCTCTTTCATACGCATACGATACTGTTGCTTTCTTTCAGCATCTTTTTTCTTATAATTACCAAACTGTTTCTTATTTTTCTCCACTTTATGTAATACTGGGTGTTTTTTCTAGAGGTTTGTTTTTCGAATAAAGATAAAACTGGCATTTTATGGTCAAATCTGGCAACTCTAATGTCATTTATGTTCAGTTTGATTTGCCATTTCATCATGAACAGGTTGACAAATGAACAACGCTTGCAAATCGTGCAAATTTATTTCGAAAATTATGGTTCAGTTCGCGAAGTTTACCGCAAGCTCCGTTTATTTTATGGTCGACATAATCGTCCATCAGAGCAATTAATTCGGTTAACCATGGGTCGTTTTCGCACTACGTTTACTCTATGTGATAATACGCATCCGCAGAGACGTCGAACAGTGCGCACCGAAGAACCAATTGCCGCTGTAGAGCAAAATGTTGAAGAGGACCCGAATGAATCGATTCGCCACCGTGCACAGCAATTGGAGCTTTGTCCATCAACTTTATGGACGATTTTGCGCAAAGATCTTGGCTTGCGACCTTACAAGATCCAGCTTGTGCAAGAATTAAAGCCGCGAGACCATGCAATGCGTCGTGATTTTGGTGCATGGGCCGAAAATGAGATTGATCTCGATGCTGATTTTCATCGCAAAATTTTGTTCAGTGATGAGGCTCATTTTTGGTTGAATGGCTACGTCAACAAGCAAAATTGCCGCATTTGGAGTGAAGAGAATCCACATGAGACCCTTGAGACGCCATTACATCCACAAAAACTGACTGTTTGGTGTGCTCTATGGGCTGGTGGAGTCATTGGGCCATACTTCTTCCGAAATAATGCTGGAGAGTCAGTTACCGTTAATGGAGACCGGTATAGAGCCATGATAACCGACTATTTTGTTCCCGAATTGGATGGCATGAATGTGGATGAGTTGTGGTTCCAACAAGACGGCGCTACATGCCACACAGCGCACGTCACAATCAATTTATTGAAGGAAACATTCGATGAGCGCATAATTTCGCGGAATGGACCTGTCAATTGGCCACCAAGATCGTGTGATTTGACACCATTGGATTATTTTCTTTGGGGATATGTGAAGTCGCTCGTCTACGCCAACAAACCAGAAACGTTAGGGGACTTGGAAGCCAACATTCGTGGCGTTATTGCCGACATACGGCCCCATATGCTCGAAAAAGTGGTTCAAAATTGGACCTGTAGAATTGGCTTTATTCGAGCCAGCCGCGGCGGCCACATGCCCGAAATCATATTTAAACATTAATGGCATAAAATTATTCTTCCAATAAAGCCAAATTGATGGACATTAAAACGATTTTCTTGTGTTTTATTTCAATTCGAAGCTCTATACCTCTAAAAAAAAAACACCCTGTATAAGTTTTGGTTTTACCAAAATTACTTACTTATATCATATTTATTACTTACTATAGCGGACGTACAAATTTCAGACGCTTATAACTTTTTCGATATGTTTTATTGGTTGTTAATAAATATGTATTTTTTAGTGCACTATGATTTTGTTTAAGGTATAGAGTTTCAATCATGAATGAACGCTAACACACTAATGGCAATAAGAAATAGTGTTTTGGAGATATGGACGTGACATTAAACTTGACTTAAAACAAATTAAAAAATTGCCGTTATTCAATCTCCGTTTGCTATTTTTGCATTTTATTTGTTTGGTGGTTGTAAGACACATTTTTAAACACAATTGCAATAAAAAAAAACTCTCTTAATTTACCTTATTAATAAAGAAAATAGACTACTAAATTTGTAAAAAAATCTTCTATGCGACCATTTTTTTGTGGGTCAACACTGATATAAGTTATAGGTATATAATATACACTGGCAGTCATGAAAACCGCACCACTGGCGAAACTGTTTTTATATGTAAAAATTAAAATAATTCAGATATTTTTTTCAACTTCAATTAATGGGTTAATTTGAAAGTTTTAATCGACTTTCAGTATTAAAGTATTGCAAGTGTATTGACAACGAAAATAAGCTATTGTTAGTAGATCGTTTTTTAAAATAAGTGCAGTAAGGGTCTAAAACATAAGCAGCTGTTACGTGACCAAAAAGCGACTGCACTTGCTTTAGCTGACCAAGGTGTATCTTATCGTTAAACCTAGGAAATAATGGGGTTTTCACATTCCACAATTGTGCATTTTTTTGAAAAAAAAAAGGAGAGGGCCTAAACGTACAACCAATAGAAGGACAAAGATGGTCTAATAAGAAATGAATTTGAAGAATCGTTTTAAAAGTGTGGTTCCTAAACGAGCTAGAAACGCATCATTCCATTAAAATTAGTGTGGAAACTATCCGCAGGATAGTAATGTCGGAGTAGTCGAGT
Source organism: Tricholauxania praeusta (assembly GCA_949775025.1). Lineage (NCBI taxonomy): Eukaryota > Metazoa > Arthropoda > Insecta > Diptera > Lauxaniidae > Tricholauxania > Tricholauxania praeusta. Next base: position 107,761,034 of record OX459028.1, read on the forward strand.
TTTTTGTCGCCTCCTGCTTAATTATTTTTTAAAGTATTATTTCGCAACTGTTTTTTCTTGAAACTGACATAACAAACGCCGGGTTCACTTTCCTAATAAGAAGGGTTTATTATTGACAAAAGTTCTTCACAATATATGCATTTAAATTGCAATTTAATTAAATAGAAGAAATTAAAACCAAAACAAAGCTGAAAAATTTTTTTTTCCCGCGTTTTAACTTAACATTTTTGAGAGCAGTAAAATGAGTGGAACAAATAAAATCATCAGCACCGAGTCATCTTCAACTTTAATTACACGATCACAAAAAATAAAGAGCGCAGCAAGTGTTTCTACACCTAATCAGCCTACAAAGAAACCAAATGTCACTCCATCCACTCACAACCTCACCGAAGAACTAAACAAACACACTGATGCTATTCTGAGTCAAATTTCATGTGAAGGAAAAGACATGCGCAGTGATATGATGCAACAGTTTTCGCTCTTGGAGCAGAAATTTTCAAAGTCGCTTAGTGCCTTAAGGCCCAACTAAACCATGCATCGCCTAGCGTAACCTGTCAAATTTGAGCGAAAAGCCTGTCAAATGCTTAAGAAACTCAGAGAAGGCTTTTTAGTGGCTATGTTGTACTTCGTTGAACTTAAGAAGCGATGTAGCCATAGTTGCAAGCGTGTGAAATATTGCCACAATTTTATAAATTTTATTTCTTATATTTCCTAAATAAATTGAATTCATTCACAAAATGTTATTCAATGACATTTATTTAAATCTTAAAGCAATAAATATGTAATCCAGATATTGTTTTTACTAATTTTAAGAAAAAAATAAGAAAACAAAATTGCTCATTTTGTACTATGCGTGTAGATTGTGGGTAAAAGTATTGGCAAATGCAGCGCGTGGCATCACTGAATTGTCAATCAAATTGTTGTATGTATTGTGTGTGTAAATTAAAATGCATATTTCTGCAACTTCACTCCAAGCCCTTTCCTTTACATTTCGATTTCAATGAAATGCGTCTATTTTACTGTTTAATTATCTTCTTTTTCACATTTTCTATTAATTTCAAAACAAAAGTATTTTCCACTTCAAGTTCCATTGCAAAAATTTTTTCTTATGTATACAATGCATAAACAGCTGATTCCGTACAGAAAGTGCGTTCAGTTTCGCTCTTTCCTTAAGCAAATGACATTTGTGGAAATTGAACGAAACTTTTTGTTAAGTACGTTGTAGCTTTGATATACGATTTGTGTGTATTCGCACACTTGCAGAAGTTGACTGCAGTCAAAGCGTGCATGGTTTAGTTGGCCCTTTACAGCTGCGAGTGGAAAAATTGGAGCTTCAAATGAGTGAAACTTTATCGTCGCACTCAAATGAAATCGCAGACTTAAATGACCAGCTGGTAAGTGTAAAAGAGAGGTGTGATAGCCTTCAGCAAAATGAAAATAGTTATTTGAGTGAGCAACTGGCTAACGTTACTGAGAGATGTGATATGTTGGAGCGCAACAATCTCGCAACCGATTGTGTTATTTTTGGAGTGCCGGAGTTGCCAGATGAAAATCTTCAGATGATATTTCTTCAAATTTGTCAGAATATAGACTGCAAGCCACCTTCCTTAAATGCTATTTTTCGCCCTCGTCGTCAAAATGAGAGAACGTATCCTCCAATTATTTTAAAATTTAAGAGTCCGCAAGAGCGAAACCTGGTATTAAAGTCCATCAACGATTTTCGGAAGAAAAATAAAAAGCAACTCGCGTTACGTGACATTGGTTTGGATTCACACAGCCATATTTATATAAATGAGAGCCTAACTAAGAAGAATCGCTCTTTGTTAATTCAAGCTACGCGCATGAAACGTCGTGGGCAGCTGTATTCTGTGTTCACAAAAAATGGATCTGTTTTTGTCAGACAGTGTGAAAATGATCAAGTCATTATAGTTAATTGTGAAACTATACTTTCCACGCTGGGCATGGTCAATGCAAATGCAGGCGGTGGAAGACAGTGCGATCAAAATGGGACAGATGAGACATAATTTCTATGAACGTAAATTGTGTTTATGTTTATGTGAAATATGTAATAACATTATTATATTAATTAGTATTCTCTTTCAATTTTCCCTTTTCCTTTGTTTTTTCTCTTCTTTATTCAATACCTACATCTATTATATTTCTATGCAATCTCTATCTTCATATTTACTTACGCTAGTTGCAAAGATAAATTTTGAGTTCTTTTTAATGCGTGGTTTTTGTTTGAATGGGCTACCTTAGCTAAAAAAAGTTTGCATACGATGGTAGAAGGTTATTCCATGGATAATACTAAGACAGTATTAAAAATTTTATGCGAGAAACGGAAAGCTATTAATATTTGTCATTTGAACGCACAAAGCGTAAAAAATAAAATTGATAGTCTGCGTTCCCTTTTTAATGAAAGTCTGGTTGATATAATTTGTCTTTCTGAGGCTTGGTTTAAGCCAGAAATGTTCAGTAATCTTTTCAATTTGATAGGCTATAATTTAGTACGTTCTGATAGGCAAATCAAAGTTGGAGGTGGTATATGCATATACATTAGAAGCAACTATAAGTACCATATAGTAAAAAAATCCGCTACTGATGACCCGATAGAATACATTTTTATTGAAGTCAGTCATAGCAATGGTAAATTTCTATTAGGCTGTGTTTATATGGCACCGAATGTTGCATCCTCCAGCCATATTTCAAACTTATTGGAAGAGTTAACTCCTTTTTATTCAAATATAATAATTTGTGGTGATCTTAACACAAATTTACTCGACCACAAACATAAGAATTTTATTGAATCAGTTGAATCTTTTAATATGAGCTTTGCAAATTATAAACAACCAACCCACTTTTTTCCAAACAAGACACCATCACGTCTGGACGTTTTTCTTCTATCCGACCCCAGTCTCATATCATGCTATGACCAACTTTTAGCACCTGCATTTTCCAATCATGACTTGATTTTTTTAACAGTTGCAATTTTATCACCGCCATTAAACAGTAACTGTTATCAATGGCATGATTACTCCAGCATTGATATAAATTCTCTTTTTGCTAGCTGCTTAAACCATAACTGGTCACCAATTTATACGACAAATGACGCTAACTTGCAAATTGAATATTTCAATAACTCTATTAGTACCTTTCACAGTAGATATGCACCGCTAAAAATCAAGCGCATTAATCGGCAAGCTATTCCTTGGCTTACTTATGAGGTAAGGCAGGTGATAAAAATGCGAAATTGTCTGTATGCGCGTTGGAGGCGCTTTAAATGTTCTTGTATTTACAACGAATTTAAAAAAATGAGAAATAAAGTAACTATGCTTCTACGTCGGAACAAAAAATCATTCTATACAAGGAAATTTCGTCCAAATGACTCAAGCTCAGTTTTTTGGCAAACAAATAAAGCAAATTGGAATAAGCTCTGAAAGGCATACTCTACCAGAGTCTCTGGACCTAGATAACCTTAATCAATTTTTTATTCAAACAGCCAGCCCACCATCTGCAATGAGTCCAAATTATAACTTTACAGGTAGTAATATTTCTTCAAATTTTTCCTTTGCTTGTGTTGATGAGTTTAATGTAGGTACAACTATCTTAAAAATCAAGTATAAGGCAATAGGCTCTGATGGTATGCAAATTAAATGTTTCACTCACGAATTTATATTAAAAAAAAAAATATTTTTATTTATTTTCATTTCTTTTAATACAATACAATAAACTAAACTTTACAATTTGAAGTCTTGTTTCGTAAGAGAACACAGTCTTAACTTAACTTATGTATTTATACACAGTTCTTCTTCTTCTTTTGAGAACTGTTGTTTTCTATTTATTTTTGCAATTCTTTGACTTGCAACATGATCCCTTTTCTAATTACAAAGTTATGAGTTGCTCCAAATTTCTAATTAATTTTTAATGATCGTTTTGTTGAAAACATATGTTAAATATTAATGGTTGCTACGTGACTTTATTAACTTGTCATTTGATATGCAATTTGTAGCAGTTAGTAAATCTTAACTCCCCTCTTTGTTAAAAATGAAGCTCCTGATTCATTCTTATTCTTTATTAAAATTTTGTATTCTATCTTGTAGATTTTCTAAAGTCAATATTTCATTTAAATTTAATTCATTTAGATTTACTTCTGAATTTCTTCTTTCGATTGTCTGATTTGATAATTTAAATATTTTATAATACTTGAATATTTTTGAAGCAACACATATTACAATTATGATTAATAATATACTTGACAAAGTCCAAATTGATTCTTTGCCTACAAATTCTTTTTTAAGGGTTAACAAGTCTATGTTTTCAAAATCAGTATCTAAATCTTCTGATTCATAATATTTTAATATTTCATAATTATTTAGATTTGTGTTTTTTAAATAATTTATAATTATATCTTCATTATCAATTCTAATTTCATTATTAAATGTGATTAGATATATTCCAATTTTTTCTATGTCTTCTATTGTATGTTTTCCACTCAACAAAATTACTCCATCTGTGATCATTTCAAATTTTTCATTATTTGCTTTAATTTTATTACATTTTCCTTTTTTGTTATTTAACAATTTTATTAAACACAAATCTTCTCTATTTAATTTACAATAGATATTTGATAATTCTTTTTTACAATTTTCAACATTTTTATATTTAGTTCCACATTCAACTATTTCTTTTGGAATTATTAATTTAGACCCATTTTGACTTATTGATCTAACCTCAAAATATTTGCATAGTTTTTCTGTGATTGGATATCTTATATAAATTATTATCAAATCTTTATTTTAAATTCTGACATATCTAATAAATCGACCATTGTAACTTTTTCATGTTCATGCCTTGTGATTTCTTGAATTTCTTCCAAATGAAGAATCATAGGACTTAATATCCCGACTTTTGCCATTGTAACTGCATGAATGACATTATGTAATTCGTTCACTATTAATAGATTTCTTCTTTTAATCATTAATTTTGAATGTGAAGTTTCGGGAACTCTCTTTACGGCTTCATTTAATTGCTGAATAGCTTTAAACATTTGTGAATTTGTGACGAATTGTTTATTATTATTTTTTACAAGTTCATCTAATTTATTTTGGACATTTACTAGATCATCATGATCTGGTGTTCCTGCGATCCATTTCCATAATGTGCCTATTTCATTTATTCCCCTTTCAAATCTATTTTGACTCTTTAACTTTTTAATTTCATTTCTTTGCTTTTGCAATTGACTTAATAAAACTTCTATCAGTTCCATTTCCAAATCGATTTCTGTATCTTCATTATAGGTTTGACTTGTATCAAGTAATCTCTTATTTTTCTCATGACTTTATGTTATCTTTATGTATTATGCGATTCCTATTTTTGATCCTGATTTTCTTTCCTAAATCTTCTTTTACTTTTTGTCTTTTATGCCTTGGTTTCAATTTGTTTCTTTCACCAATTATTTTCTCATATATTTCTTGACCAATTATAAACTGTTTTTCGTTTCTATCCATATTATTTGTTTTTAACATATTATTTTGGGGGTATTTTAAATTCATTATTACCGCTTCATGATTTATTTTATTATATAAAATTTCAAATGGTTTTCCATCAGTTACTGAATGAATTGTTTTATTATATTGTTGTGAAGCTCTAATAATAGCTTCCAAATTACTTATTAAATTCTGTTCTTGTTTAATACATCTTGCTATTTCAATTAATGTAGAGTGGGCTCTTTCCACTTGACCGTTTGTCGAACTGTGTCTTGGATCACAATAATAAAGATGAATATTTGATCTTTCAATCATCGATCTGAATTGTGGTGTACTAAATCCTGGTTCATTATCTAACGTTATACTTCTAGCATTCGGGAAAGTTTGTAAAATCTCTAGTACTTTCTCTTCTAGATTTATTTTATTTTCAATATTTTGTACGACCAAAAATTTAGAATATGAATCAAAACATGTTAAAAAAATTAATCTTTCTGCGTAAAATATATCTATATGTAGTAATTCCCCCTCTTTGTTTGGAATTGGTGCCTCACCAATTGGTACTAGTTGTGGGTGTCTATCGTATTTGTTACTATTACATGTATTACAATGTTTCACATATTCTTTAAACTTTTTATTCATCTGTGGCCAATAATAAATTTTTGCAATCTGTTTAATATTTTCTTTATAATTTCTATGAGCTCTTTTATGCGTTTGCTCAATAATTATTCCCTGATCTTCTTTATTTAAAACATCTCCTGGAAAACATTTTGTATATATAAATTTCATATGAAATGTTTCTAACAGTTTATCTTTAATTTCATACAAATCTTCTACAGAACAGTGTATTGCTGTAACTAAGTTTGGTTTTAAAAATTGTTTTAAAATTGACATTAAATTTTCCACCGTGTCATATTCAATTATGTGTCGTATATTTCCAAAGCATTCGATTTGTTCATGAATCGTTGTATTTCCATGTTTACTTAATAACACTTGTTGTTTAAATTGATTAAGCGGTTTACAAGTTTCTTTTATTTGAACATTATCGCTACTTTCAGCTGAATGTTGTGTATTATCTGTCTCTGATGAACTTTCAGTTAAGACATTTACATTACATTTACATTCGTTGTTCCCGGTTTGTAGATTATTTTTGGTGCATATTCTTCAATAAATGCGTGCCATCTTTTCATTTTTGCGTTGGGATTTCTTGTTGATACTGCGAAAGTTAATGGTTGATGGTCAGTGTGAATTTCCAAATTCCTTACTCCGTACAAGTAATTTCGTAAATTTTTTAATGCCCATACTATAGCATATAACTCCTATTCATTTGTAGCATAATTTTGTTCTGTTGTATTTAATGTTTTTGAGATAAAACTGATAGGATTTTTATCTTGTGACAATACAGCTCCGATTGCCATATTTGATGCATCCGTTGTTAAAATAAATTTTTTATTATAGTCTGGTTGGTATAATTCAATTCTATTTGCTAGAAGACTTTTTAAATTTTTGCATGCTTGGATTCCTTCCTGATCTAACTTTACTTCTGTATTTTTTGATTTATATCGAGATATTTTACCATTATCCCCTGATAAGTGTTTTGTCAAAGGTTTTGCAACTGTTTCATAATCCTTTATAAACTTCCTATAATAACCTGTTAGACCTAGAAAACTTCGTAATTGTCGTAAAGTTTTCGGAGGAGGAAATTCTGATATGGTTTGAATTTTCTTTGGATCTGTCTTAATTACATTTTGTGCTACTTTATATCCTAAAAATTCTACTTCTTTTTTAAAGAATAATGATTTTTCTAACGATATTTTCATATGTGAATTTTTTAATGTTTCAATGATAATTTTTAAATGTTCCATGTGTTGATCTTCATTTTCCGAATATACAATTATATCGTCTATATAAATGTGACAAAACTTTCCTACAAAGTTTCTTAAAATATCGTCCATTGCTCTTTGGAAAATGCTTGGTGCATTTTTTAAACCAAACGGCATTCTTAAGTATTCATATTTTCCGTTATTTACTGAAAATGCTGTTTTTTCCATGTCTGATTCTTTCATCATAATTTGGTGGAATCCTGATTCCAAAACGATTGTAGAAAATATTTTTGCTTTTCCCAAATTTTATAATATTACGTTGACATCTGGTATGGGATATTTATCTGAAATCGTATGTTCATTTAATTTTTTATAATCTATGACCATCCTTTGTTTTGGAGTTCCATCTTCGTTCGTTCCCTTTTTTGGTACTACCCAAATTGGTGAATTATAAGGACTTTTACTTGGTCTTATAATTTCTTCTTTTAGCATTCTCTCAATTTCTTTATTGACAAATGAATTTACAGATAAAGGATATGGGTACTGTTTACTTCATATTGCTGTATCAATTGATGTTCGGATCTCTGCTCTAACATCAGTACGAAATGGTAAATTCATATTTATACCATATTACCATGTGATTGTTTAATTTTATTCATGATTTCTTTTTTAAAATTTTCAATTTTATTTTTACTTATGCTGGTATTATCTTCAGCTGGCGTTTCAAGATTATTGTATCTCAAAATATTATTATTTTCAAAATTGTCGGAATTCGTCATCGACGGCGTTTTAGAACTTTTATGTTCCAAAGTAGTGTTTAACTTATTTATTTTAGCGGTATTAATCATCGCTGGCGTTGTGGAATCTTTCTGTTCCACATTATTTCTTTCTGTTAAATTGTTTTTATCGGATGGACTTGTTTCGTTTTCCATTTCTTTAATGTACTTTATATCGTAAGTCACTCCGTTTACTTCTAATTTGTTGGTTACAAAATCCAACTTAATTCCATTACCTTTTATAAAATTTATCCCCAATAAAAGATCACATCCCAAATTATTTAACTCATAAAACCTCTGTTTTATCCCCAATATTCTTAATTCTGATGAATGAGTTATTTCAGTATAACCATTCACTGTTTTTACCCTTTTTTTTATAATTCATTTTTCCCTAACCACTGCAAAGTTTGGACTGCAATAACAATTTGTTGCCCCAGTATCTATTAGAATTTTTATTTCTTTTCCTCTATAGTATCCGATGATGAAGGGCAGGACACTTCCCCTTGGCTTTCCCCTAAAAAAGCATTTTCATGGAGATTATTAATTCTTTGTAATTTCTGAGGTGGGAGTTGAGCACTAGGTAATTGTCTTTTTTGTGCATCATTTTGATTATTCTGGTATCTATTAAAATTATTATATGCTCTATTATAGTTATTTTGATAATTATTATAATATCTACGACGATTTTGTGTAGATCCGTCTACCTCCATTGGTTCAATCTTTTGTTGGTTTTTGGGCTTCGTTTCCCAAGGTCTATTCCTTTGATCACCCGAATTGTTTTTGTACATTCCTTGTGTTGGGAATCTTAAATTTCCTTCGTGGTTTTTATTTCTATTAAATTGTAGAGCAAAATTAGCTCTGAAATTGTTCGCTTCTAATTCCTGTGCTTTTGCTAAAGCGTTAGGTAAATCTTCTGGTCCTAATGAAAATAGGATATTAGATAATGGTTGATTTAACCCAGTAATTAAAATTCTTAGTGCGTTATTGCGATTCTTTTTATTTAGTTCATTTGCTATGGCAGTGTTTGTGCCATGAGTCATAATTGTTTTATTTATAAGTTAAGTCAACTTTTGATTAACCGAATTATAGTAATCAAGGATACTTGATGATCCTTGTCCTAAAACACTCAACTCTTGTTCTAGGATATGGATAGGGCGTTTATCCGAATAAGCAAAGTCTAAACGACTCAAAATCGCATCAAAGTTCATAACTGTCCCGTGACTAGTTAAAACGTCATTCGCGTCACCGGTAATTTTGTTTCGCAAAATTGCTAAAGCACCATTATATCTCCTACTAGTCCTAACATAAAGTTTCATAGAAAAATTTGCTGCCTCTCTCCAACTAACGTATGTGTTTATTTTTCCCGAAAATTCTGGTATTGACTTAATTATATCTAATGTTTCATTACACACAACTTGATCATTGATCGTTTCTGCTTCATAATTTTCAACTGTATTTGTTGTTGTTAGCAAAGCTATTTGACCCTGTAATTCTGTCACTTGATTCGCAAATGCTTGGTTATTCCTAGCAATTAGTTCTGTTATTACATCAATTGTTAAATTATTCATTTCGAAGCTTTCTTCTTTTATTACTTCTAAAGATATTTTTTTAAATAAACTTACTAATTCTTCTCCACTTGATAAGTCAGCTAATTCTTGTATATTATTTTCTTTTTTCACTGAAGAATTAATCATTTAACCACTCACAGGAAACCTTCACATTTATTTTATCACTATTCAAAATTATTTTAAATTTATTTCATATATCTTATATTTATTTCTTACTCTTCCTTTGGATGTTTCGCCTTAATTGGTTACTTAGTTGTTTTAGTGGCCAATTCACTATTATCCTTTGTTTGCAGGATTTCCTTAGTAATCGTTGCAGCTTAAATTGTGATTTGCTTATAGTTGACTTGTTGTCATCGGCAATTGTTGTCTCAATTTTAGTTGCACCACTGTTGTGTTGGTCCCAGTTGACACTTTTTGAAAACTCGTCGTCCTTACTTTTTGCTCCTTTTTAGGGTTTTCAGGATTTAATATAATTTTATATTGTTCAGGAGGGACTGGTTTTTTACGCTCAGTATCGCTGAATTTTAATTATTATACTTGAGGAGGGACTGGTTTTTTAGGCTCAGTATCGCTAAAGTTATTATTTAAAATTATTGAGTTTTATTTTTGTGCCTCCTGGCAGGATCGCCAATTAAATGTTTCACTCACGAATTTATATTAAAAAAAAAAATATTTTTATTTATTTTCATTTCTTTTAATACAATACAATAAACTAAACTTTACAATTTGAAGTCTTGTTTCGTAAGAGAACACAGTCTTAACTTAACTTATGTATTTATACACAGTTCTTCTTCTTCTTTTGAGAACTGTTATTTTCTATTTATTTTTGCAATTCTTTGACTTGCAACATGATCCCTTTTCTAATTACAAAGTTATGAGTTGCTCCAAATTTCTAATTAATTTTTAATGATCGTTTTGTTGAAAACATATGTTAAATATTAATGGTTGCTACGTGACTTTATTAACTTGTCATTTGATATGCAATTTGTAGCAGTTAGTAAATCTTAACTTGCACCCTAATTTTATAAAAGTTTTATTGCCTGTAATATTAAAACAAATCACACACATTTTCAACACCATTATCACCACTTCTTCTTTTCCTAGCAGCTGGAAAATTGCAAAAATTTTACCAATGCTAAAATCAGGTAGTCGTAATAAACCTGAATATAGGCCAATAGCAATATTGCCATTTCTTAGTAAAGCCTTTGAAATTGTTATATCCAGTCAAATAAAACTATTTTTATCTGAGCAAAATATCATCAGCAAATTTCAGTCAGGGTTTCGGGCCAAACGTAATTGCAGTACTGCACTGTTGAGAGTAAGTGAGGACATACGAACTGGACTTGACATGGATATGATGGGGTTAATTGTGTTTTTGGACTTCTCCAAGGCATTTGATCGCGTTAATCATAGCCTACTTATAAACAAACTTGGTAGCCTTTTATTTGTGTTTTTGGAACAAAATTTAATAATAACAATATTTTTGTACAGAGCTTCTTGTTCAGTACTTTTAGTGCAAAAAACAACAAAAAAATTACAAGCAAAATGCATTAAAATGGGCAACGAGCTGCTTATACTAGTTTCAATGACCGCTACGTCATATCATCAGTAAGCTTTGTTAGCCGAAGTATAGTAGTTCTACAAGCCTACTATGTAATGTTTCTTGCGTTGATCTGTTAAGAATCACAGCAGTAAACAAAACAAAAACTTCTACATCGTAATGCAATTGACCTTGTAATCTCTTTGATATCACACATTTCTTGACGAGCGCTTCGTTGTCCGCTTTTTTGGCGATCCGAACGAAGTTGCAAGTACTACATGTAAATATCGGCGAGCTCACCGAGGGTAATTTTTTATTTGTGTTTTTGGAACAAAATTTAATAATAACAATATTTTTGTACAGAGCTTCTTGTTCAGTACTTTTAGTGCAAAAAACAACAAAAAAATTACAAGCAAAATGCATTAAAATGGGCAACGAGCTGCTTATACTAGTTTCAATGACCGCTACGTCATATCATCAGTAAGCTTTGTTAGCCGAAGTATAGTAGTTCTACAAGCCTACTATGTAATGTTTCTTGCGTTGATCTGTTAAGAATCACAGCAGTAAACAAAACAAAAACTTCTACATCTTAATGCAATTGACCTTGTAATCTCTTTGATATCACACATTTCTTGACGAGCGCTTCGTTGTCCGCTTTTTTGGCGATCCGAACGAAGTTGCAAGTGCTACATGTAAATATCGGCGAGCTCACCGAGGGTAATTTTTTATTTGTGTTTTTGGAACAAAACTTAATAATAACAATATTTTTGTACAGAGCTTCTTGTTCAGTACTTTTAGTGCAAAAAACAACAAAAAAATTACAAGCAAAATGCATTAAAATGGGCAACGAGCTGATTATACTTGGTAGCCAATTTTATTTCAGTGGTATGGCTTGTAATTTAGTCCAATCATACCTTACAAATCGTTCCCAATACGTATCTGGAAATAATAAATTTTCTTCTCGCCTTGCAGTTCCTAGTGGGGTTCCTCAGGGTTCTGTTATGGGTCCACTCTTATTCACGTTTTTTATAAACGATATATGTGAATGTTTTTCAACAATTCAATACCACATTTATGCTGATGATGTGCAAATATACTCGATGTTTCCAATAGCAAACAAGTCCGCTGAGTTTAACAACATAAATAATGCGCTGAATAAAGTGCACTCATGGTGTTTAAATAACCAACTTATGTTAAATCATACAAAAACGAAGGCTATGATCATCAATAGAGGTAAAAATAAAATAGACCTGCCTCCACTTACGATAAGCAATGCACCTGTAGAATATGTAGACAATATAAAAAATCTCGGAGTATATTTTAACAATAAGCTTAGTTGGAGCAAACAAATAAATAATGTTATTGCAAAAACTTATGGAGCATTACGGGGTCTGAGTCCAACCTCGAAATTTTTACCGGCTGAGGTGAAGCTGAAGCTAATAAAATCTTTTATTCTTCCTAATTTTTACTATTGTTGTGAGCTTTTCGCAGGAATGGAAGCAGAATCGTACAGGAGGCTCAACACATCATACAACAGCTGTGCGAGATTTATTTTTAATGTTCCTAGAGGGCTGCACATTTCTGAATTAACCAAGCAAATAATGGGCTGTTCACTGAAAGGCCTCATGAATTATCGATCGGTGTTGTTGCTTTCAAAAATTATTAGATACAAGGAACCAGATTATCTATTTGAAAAAATCGTTTTCGCTCGAGCTCAAAGAACGGCACAGCTAATAATACCAAAGCATAAATACCTTAATACTTCACGGCAATTTTTTATTCACACGGTGTATCTATGGAATCTTCTCCCCATTAACGTAAAGCGTGTAAACAGTGATGCCACGTTTAATCATGAACTCTTTAAATATTTTTCACACAACTACTAGCGTTTTATGAATTTTCGCTATTCTTCTATACTATTTTACTTTTTTCTTAATCTTGGCTTTCTCTCTACTTAGTAAATTCATTTCTATAGCTTTATTTTAAAATTAGTTTAAGCCTATTATTGGAATACATTTTTACATTAGGTTTCTTTTTATTATTGTTAGTTTTTTCTATATTTATTTACTCCTATGTTAAAACAAATCAAATTTTAATTGTTGAATAATTATAAAGTATGTGCAAACATTATAAGCTTATGCTTACTTGTACAATATATATCTTATTAATAAATGAAATGAAATGAAATGAGGCTGCGAGATGCTGGCTTATGTGAAAGACGTTCTACAAAAAAGCCATTGTTGACAAAAAATTAAAAAAAGTGCGGCTAGCTTGGGTTCAAACTTACAAAAACTGGACACTGGAGCTGTGGCGAAGTGTCATTTAGTCGGATGAAAGCAAATTCAACTATCTATGCGTTGACATCGTCCTTTAGTCAGTGTCGGTTGTGTTGTTAAGTGTATCGTGATTTGTTTATAAATTTTTTGTCAGTTAAGTGTACTAAATAATAATTTTCTAAACTTGTGTTTAATGCAGTATCGTTGCTAATAAAATTGCATGCTAGTAGTAAAAATTTTGTGCTTTTGTTTATTGAATATTGTTTTTTAATTTGTACATACAAACACACATATGTGAATATTTTTTTTCTGCAAGCGTAAATATTGTAAGCAGTGCGACAATTTTGTTTTTTGATTTGCTTTTATGCTTTATTCGTATTCAAAGCTTGACTTTAAACTCAGTTGTTTTTTGTTGTTGCTGATTAACGGGTGCATTTTGTACAATTATTAACCCTTTTTTTCACGACATTAAAATTTTTTTAAGCAACATTAAAACATTTTCTTATTTTATTTTTCTTTTAATTTTTTTGGGTGCCATATTTTCCACATACATACATATTATATGATGGATTATTTTTCTTCCGAAAATTTATTAGCTTGCTCTCTAGGAGATCAATGCAAAAGCCAAAATATACTATGTTCTATGTTTTCTTGTTCAGGTCCCTGTGAACAAGTTTTTCATGCCTCTTGTGCAAACTTGACGAAATCTATTACAGATTTATTATGTTCTGTACGTTCGGGCCTGCATTGGTACTGTCCATCTTGCAGGGCCCTTTCCCCGTCGGTTTTTTTCGAAAAAATTAAGCAATTTGGGGAAAATCTTAACAATCTGAATACTAATTTCAGAGGTATTCTCAACAATTATCTAGATTCAACTCCCCAAATTGAAAAATGCCTTAATGAGGCTATTTCACCTGATGTTAGTTTGCAAAATAAAACTATTACCGAGGCTCCTTTGGTTTTTGCTTCCATTCCTTCGATCTCTTCTTTACCTAAACAAGCTATTCCCTTAAAGAAGAAAAGAAAATCTAAGAGGAAATTAAACAAGAATCTGGGTAATGTGGGGAGAGCGAATAGTGCGGGCATCAGTCGTGACAAAACTTCCGTGGATTGCTAATTTCTTCTCCACCTATTCGCAATTTTCCTGCTACTATTTCTGTAACTAACCCTCCGTCCCCTTCCTCCTCTTTAATTACTCCTCTTTCGATTTCAGTTATTCCCAATCCACGGGAGGTTGATGCGATTGTGCCTCCTGTTTCTTTGCAGGCATTGCCAAGGTTAAAATCTATTTTTAGACTTCAACATAACACTACCACTGACAATTTTAAAAACTTTATCAGACAAAAATATATTATTCCTGCCGACGCCTTCATTTCATGCAGGAAAATCGGTAATAAAACAACTCATGCGTCTTTTAAAATTGCAGTGGCGACTTCTTATTTTTCTGCCATTCTAAATTCTAATGCATGGGTAGATAATATCTTTATTACTGAATTCAAGTCGAAAAAAATTAATAAAACTGTCCGACACACTGTCCGTTCCAATTCAAAAAACTGAAACGGCTATCCCTTTACTATCAAAATGTAAGGGGTTTGCGTTCCAAGACGCAAGATATCTTTTTATCAACTCAGAATTTCTCTGAGGATATTATCGTGTTTACCGAAACTTGGTTAAATAACAGTTTTCTCAATATGGAACTTTTTGATAATAGTTTCCAAGTTTTCAGAAGAGACAGACACTTGGAAGATATTTCTTCTGTTGGTGGAGGCGTCTTAATAGCTATAAAAAATCATTTAACTAGTTCATTAGTCGAAATTGCCTGTGCATCTAATATTGAACTGTTATGTGTTAAAGTTACACATTGTAACACTAATTTATACATTCTTAACACTTATGTTCCTCCAAATAGTAGCGCAGATGTCTACGAATGTCTTTCGATGGCCGCAGAACATATTATTAATGAACTAGACGCTAATGACGACATTTTGTTGTTAGGTGACTTTATTCTGCCTGACCTAAAATGGACTCCTTCGGACGATGGTACATATTTTTATGCATCTTGTCCAAAAACTCGACAACAACAAATTTTGTTTGCCGAAATACTTTCAAATTTACAACAAGTAAGTTGTATAACTAATTGCCACGGGCGACAACTTGACTTAGTCTTGGCTACAAATAGTAGCAATGTTGTTGTAAGAAATGCTATCCATGCTCTGTCTACGGTAGATTCCTATCATCCACCTTTGAGTATTGTGTACCAATCTGACAATGAAAATTTGACTAATGCATGTTCATCCATTAATATTTACGAACTCAATTTTAAGAAAGCTGACTTTTTGAAATTGAACGAAAATTTAAGAAATAAATTAGACGACTTACTAAATTTTTTTAATAACAATACATTTGATGATTGCATTAAATTTTTCTATGGTGAACTTTTTTCTGCCATAGCATTGTCGGTGCCATATACAAAGAGGTACGTTAATAGTTCCTCGTACCCTTGGTATACAAAGGATTTGAAAAAAATTCGGAATGGCCGTAATAGGGCATGGAATAAATACGTTTGTAGCCAGGACCGAAATGACCTTGTTGCTTATCAGCGACTGTTTAATGAATTTAAAGATATGTCAGCTTTAGTTTATTCTGAATATTTGAATAAAATTAGGCTGAATATTCTTCATGACCCCAAGAATTTTTGGGGTTTTATTAATTCTAAAAAAAATCTGACGGTTTTCCATCTGAGTTTAAAACAGTTGATGGGCTCACTAGCGACCCACAAATTATAGCCGGGTTGTTTGCCAATTTGTTTAAGGAATCATTTTCTACGGATTTATTTAGCCCTGAAATCAACTATTTTGAATATATGGATAACGACCCTTTAGTTTCGGTTAATGAGATATCTTTCTCTCCTGACCTCATAGAGAAATATATTTCATCTGTTAATGATGATTTCAGCTCCGGGCCTGATGGTATTCCTGCGACAGTTTTAGTTAACTGCAGCTCTATGCTGAGTCAGCCCCTCAGTTTTTTATTTAATAGATCAATTAGAGAAAGCTATTTTCCTAAATTTTGGAAAAATGCATACATTTGCCCCATTTTCAAGAAAGGGTGTAAAAATGATGTTTCAAACTACAGGCCCGTGGCTAAGTTAACATCAATACCGAAAGTTTTTGAACATATTTTATACGATCAGGTTAAGGAGTGCTGTAGTGAAGTCATAACAACTCGTCAGCATGGTTTTGTTAATGGCAGATCTACAGTTTCTAACCTCCTTGATTTCACCTCTTTTGCATTAAGCTCTTTGGACTCTGGTGGGCAAGTTGACTGCATCTACACTGACTTCAGTAAAGCATTTGATAAATTACCACATAACTTGATTTTGTTTAAGTTAAAGACGCTTGGATTTCCTTAAAGTTTTGTCAGCTGGATTGAATCTTATTTATCTGATCGTACGTATTGTCGTGTCGATGTAGTCAAAGACCTAGGCATACATTTTGATACTAAGTTGACTTTTAATGAGCATATTAATCAAATTTGTAAAAAATCCTCATCTCTGCTTGGCTTTATTAAGAGGTGGGCAAAAGAATTTAATAGCCCTTTAGTAACGGTGACTTTATATAATACAATAGTGCGCCCTCACTTAGAGTACGCTAGCCAAGTATGGTCACCATTTTATAATATTCATATAAATAGAATTGAAAGAATTCAAAAAAATTTTATTCGTTTTGCTCTCAATGACTTAAATTGGATTGACCCTTTAAACCTTCCTCCTTATGAGGATCGTTTAAAGTTATTACATATGCAGTCTTTGAGCTCGCGTAGAAATATTGCGGATATACTTTATCTGCATCAACTTGTAACTGGGTCTCTTGCTGCACCAGAGCTTCTTAATTATATACATTTTAATAGTAATCGGAGGAGTACTCGTAACTCTTATCAGTTATTTTATCAACCGGTTAGTAGAACTAATTATATGGCTACAGCTCCTTTTAATCCCATGACAACTCTTATTATTAATTGCGAAGTTTATAACATTAGCTTGTCAAAAGGTCAACTCAAGCTTAGACTGAAAACTAACTGTAGCTAAATTTGTAGCTTAATGGTGGTGTGAATTTTTTTGTTTGTGTTGTCCGAGCCCCACAGCATGCTGGGTAAATTTTTTCTAACATTTATGCCTTGGACCACGTAAATTTATACATATAATTATTTTAATATCTATATGTCTATTTTTACATGGTGTGAGTGGGTATGTTGAGAAAGTGCGATAAAGCTAAGAAAAAATTATAAAATAAATAACAAATTAATGTGCATGATAATTTTTTCTATTCCATTTTTTATTGAATAAGCTTTTTACTTGGTATAAAGCTTCAATGCTAAATAGCTAAGAAGGCTATAATAGCTGTAGTAGCTAAACTCTATTAAAAAAAAAAAAAGATATTTTGCATACGTGCGCCGTTTCGATGTAGAAAGTTAGGCAGAAAAGTGCATAGTGAAAACGTTAAAATTCTTGTTTTTGATTTGCTTTTTGTTGTTCCAACATATATTTTATCACACATGCTAATTCCATTTCCTTTGCACTTTATTTGATGGTGAAGTTTCCGGCGATGTTTAGTGTAACATTTCTTGGATGCTTTGAGGGTCGAGGCCATCGGTAAATGATAAGGGAAAGTTGAGTTTTCAGAATACCACTTGAAAACTCATTTTAAAGGGAAAGAACGGTACTAAATGATGCTATTATTAAAAATTAGTTGAAGATAGTACCACAGATGTCTTGGCAGTGTTAAAAAAACAAAAATTTAAACTTTGATGTGAAAAAAAATTTCCTGACCTGAAATGTCTTTAAGCCCGCATTAAACTCTTGTCATTTCTTTCTCATATTACTACAAATCCACAGTAAAATTTTAAGCGAAAAAAAAGGTGGAGTCTTTGAGAAAATAAGCTGTGTTTTTTTTTCATAAAAAACGCTATAGCTCCGCTAATTTTCAACCATGTTAAAAATTTTTCAAAGATTCTGACAGAGATCAAGAAGTTCTCTTAGAATCAAAAGACAAAAATTAATTATTTTTATTTGGATGGAAATGACCATTTTTTGAAAAAATTTTCAGCGGTTTTTTAATTTTTAACACCATTAAAATAAGCATAACTTCGTAAAAAATAATTTTCAATCAAATCGGGGAAATACGTGTCCCCCTATATCCTCTGAAAAACATATGGGCATTTCTCTCATGTTGAACGGGACGGAAATTTTTTTTTAAAGTGGAATAAAAGTCAAAGTAAAACACTTTAATTTTTTTCTGTTACTTTAAAGAATAACCCTTTGATAGCATTATATTGAGTGGTAAAGTTGATGCCAGACGTAGTACTGCTTCCAAGATAGAGGCAATTAAAAAACTATTCGAACGGGACAAAAAACGGAAGTGTTTTTCATGGCCATCTATAGAAAAGCAGAAGTCAGCGAAACCTGGCAACATTTTTTAATACGACTAATTTTAAAATGTCATGGACTAATGTAACTTTTTAATAGATTTCGTTTGATTGAAAAATCTTCTTTACCTTTTTCCTTACAAGGCATAATAATCCATTCGAACGGGACATTCGAACGGGACATATTTTTCCGTTTATGTTCACTTATAAATTTTTTCAAAACTACTTTAATATTTATATAAATAATAATATTTAAGATACATACAGTAATTAAAAAAACAAATTTAATGTTTATATTTATCAAATCAATTAGTGAGATCAATTTTAGCAAAGAAAAGAGGAAGGAGTAGATATTTTTCTTAAAAGAATATAAAACTTGTCTTTTTACTGTTAAAACGTTTTTCCTGTAAGAGGCGTGGCACCTCCCACTTAAAAAAATATTTTAACTCAAGTTTCAATCTATCTACATACCAAATTTCATCAAAATCGGTGTAGTGGCACAGCCGTGATAGCGTTTTTCCCCATTTTGAGCAATGCCACGCTCGTTTTAAGGAATCAGAGTCTCTAATAATCTTTCTTAGGTTTCAATCTATCTTTAAGAAAAATTTCATCAAAATCGGTCCATTAGTTTAGCCGTGGAACGTTTTTTCCCATTAAGGGCGTGGCACCGCCTACTATTGAAAAAAAAGTATACATGTCCCTCCTTCCCTTCACAACCTTTCCAACAAAAAAAAATTATGCGATTATGTTGTGCTATGGCTGTGAAAAAGTGGTTTAACCGTTTTGAACTGCTTATTTATTACACTTATCTTTTCGAACATAACCAACTTCAAACAGCTCCAAAAATTTTAAATTTTATTGTTTTTGCACTCGTTTTTTTTTTTAATTATGTACATGAAACTCTGTTCGTGCAAAAATTTTGACACACTTGCTGCTATTATCAATTTCGAAATGAGAACAAATGATGTTTTTCTATTTTATTTGTGACTTTAGAACAGGGATGGCCAGGTCGAACAAAATTTAATTATTCCTGCTCATTCCCAAATATGATCTGCTCTCATATAAATTTGATGAAAATGTCATTTGAAGATTCAATTAAAGGTAAAAAAATTAAATGCAGGCAAACAACAATAAAAAATAAATATTGTTACATTTACTGTTACTTGTGTTTTTTTGTCAGCATTTCTTGTCACTATTCAGTTGTTCATCATCAGTTCAATTGCGTTTTTGTTTTTGTAATTTTCAATTTTTTCAAAATAGAAAAACACTAACAACAATACCGAAAAATACGGCTCGACGCTCGCCACAAAAAATTTCACAACACATTTGACTTCATGCTTGTGTATAAAAAATTAAATGTACATACATAATTGTTGTCGCGATCGCTCCCCTCGCATTTCGTTTTTCTTGACTTTTTTCAATTCTTGGAATTAGATTTTGCAAACTACGCATTCGCTCACTTAATCAGGTGATTAGCGATTTCCTGCTCCCAAACTCCACTCTTCTGGCCATGCCTGCTTTAGAACATGAACTTAGCAAATTAAAATTTTAGTTAATAGAGATTGATTTGATGTTTTGCATTGTTTTTAGCTAATTGACGTTGGAAGAGAGATTTTTCGGAAAGACTATCACTATGTATCACTTCTCTTACATACGTAAATATTTAAGGCAAAATACTATTCAATATTACAAAAAAGAGAAACTGCATTTATGCAAGTTTGCAGGTGGTTTGCTCAATGTGATAAATGAATTCTGGTGTAAATTGTTTAAATTAACAAAATTTGAATATTTTCCTTAGATATCAGATAGTAACGCTCTTATAATAACTTTTAATTTTTCTTTTACGGTTGGCTTTTTGGCGGAAATGCCCATATTCAACCATAATGTATGTATACATATACACCAAATCCATTTCAAACCATACAGTCGGACTGACTTCAATTTGCGGAATTGGTTGCCGATTGAATATGTTGTTTTTCAGAGGATATAGGGGGACACGTATTTCCCCGATTTGATTGAAAATTATTTTTTACGAAGTTATGCTTATTTTAATGGTGTTAAAAATTGAAAAACCGCTGAAAATTTTTTCAAAAAATGGTCATTTCCATCCAAATAAAAATAATTAATTTTTGTCTTTTGATTCTAAGAGAACTTCTTGATCTCTGTCAGAATCTTTGAAAAATTTTTAACATGGTTGAAAATTAGCGGAGCTATAGCGTTTTTTATGAAAAAAAACACAGCTAATTTTCTCAAAGACTCCACCTTTTTTTTCGCTTAAAATTTTACTGTGGATTTGTAGTAATATGAGAAAGAAATGACAAGAGTTTAATGCGGGCTTAAAGACATTTCAGGTCAGGAAATTTTTTTTCACATCAAAGTTTAAATTTTTGTTTTTTTAACACTGCCAAGACATCTGTGGTACTATCTTCAACTAATTTTTAATAATAGCATCATTTAGTACCGTTCTTTCCCTTTAAAATGAGTTTTCAAGTGGTAATCTGAAAACTCAACTTTCCCTTATTATTTACCGATGGCCTCGGGGAGATTAATCAACTGGCACTCAAAGCATCCAAGAAATGTTACACTAAACATCGCCGGAAACTTCACCATCAAATAAAGTGCAAAGGAAATGGAATTAGCATGTGTGATAAAATATATGTTGGAACAACAAAAAGCAAATCAAAAACAAGAATTTTAACGTTTTCACTATGCACTTTTCTGCCTAACTTTCTACATCGAAACGGCGCACGTATGCAAAATATCGGCGCATAGATAGTTGAATTTGCTTTCATCCGACTAAATGACACTTCGCCACAGCTCCAGTGTCCAGTTTTTGTAAGTTTGAACCCAAGCTAGCCGCACTTTTGTAGAACGTCTTTCACATAAGCCAGCATCTCGCAGCCTCCTGCGGATAGTTTCCACACTAATTTTAATGGAATGATGCGTTTCTAGCTCGTTTAGGAACCACACTTTTAAAACGATTCTTCAAATTCATTTCTTATTAGACCATCTTTGTCCTTCTACTGGTTGTACGTTTAGGCCCTCTCCAAGGGCTCCAAAATATTATTTTTTTTTTCAAAAAAATGCACAATTGTGGAATGTGAAAAACCCATTATTTCCTAGGTTTAACGATAAGATACACCTTGGTCAGCTAAAGCAAGTGTAGTCGCTTTTTGGTCACGTAACAGCTGCTTATGTTTTAGACCCATTACTGCACTTATTTTAAAAAGCGATCTACTAACAATAGCTTATTTTCGTTGTCAATACACTTGCAATACTTTAATACTGAAAGTCGATTAAAACTTTCAAATTAACCCATTAATTGAAGTTGAAAAAATATCTGAATTATTTTAATTTTTACATATAAAAACGGTTTCGCCAGTGGTGCGGTTTTCATGACTGCCAGTGTATATTATATACCTATAACTTATATCAGTGTTGACCCACAAAAAAATGGTCGCATAGAAGATTTTTTTTTTTTTTTTCAACAGTTTTTTACAAAATTAGTAGTCTATTTTCTTTATTAATAAGGTAAATTAAAAAAATTTTTTTTATTGCAATTGTGTTTAAAAATGTGTCTTACAACAACAACCAAACAAATAAAATGCAAAAATAGCAAACGGAGATCGAATAACGGCAATTTTTTAATTTGTTTTAAGTCAAGTTTAATGTCACGTCCATATCTCCAAAACACTATTTGTTATTGCCATTAGTGCGTTCATACATGATTGAAACTCTATACCTTAAACAAAATCATAGTGCACTAAAAATACATATTTATTAACTACCAATAAAACATATCGAAAAAGTTATAAGCGTCTGAAATTTGTATGTCCGCTATAGTAAGTAATAAATATGATATAAATTATTTTTTCTATTTAATATAAATTTTCTATGTAGATGGCAAGTAATTTTGGTAAAACCAAAATTTATATTACAAAAAGTGGAGAAAAATAAGAAACAGTTTGGTAATTATAAGAGAAAAGATGCTGAAAGAAAGCAACAGTATCGTATGCGTATGAAAGAGCTATAGAAAAACGATAAGAAAACCCTTAAAGAAAGAAGGAAAAGGATCGTATTCGACAGAAAAATATTCGAGAAAAAAATAGGAGTACCGAACCGAAGTTGGTTTGCATATACCGACGATATAAAGGTTACTCAAACATCTTATTCTCTTATAAAAAAGATAGAAATCTAATAACATTTGATTTTGGTATCGTTCCTGAAGTTGGGCTTAATTTTATACTTTAATTCAATAAAAACTATTTAAATGGATAAAAGTACAGAAATTATGTCTTATAAGTTATTGTAAGGGAAAAATTTCTAACGTCCGCAATGTCACGTCCGTTATTGCATTTGCGTTTGACATTCTTTTAAGAATGAGTGCATTACAAAGAAGTATAGTTCAGCTTCACTTTACCATTTAAAAAAAAAGCATGCGCCTTTTATTATTAGATTTAACTGTGTAAAACTGAATTCGTTGAATAAGAAACTACTACCACTACTGATACATATTTCCAAATCGTTTCAATAAAAATGGAAATGATATTCTGTCAATACCAACCAGAACATAAATTATACAACCCGTTAAATAAAAGGTTGATAAGGATAATAACTGAAAAATTTTGCATATATGTACATATGAAATCAATCCAACATAAAAGCCAAAGTCCCTGACTTGTCTTACGGTACATTATGGCAAATTTTGTATTAAGGCCTGTTATCTCTTTTCTTAATACCACTTTAATCGGAGATTTTATAAACTGCGATTTTATCTCGAATTATATTTGGTAACTTATCTCTGAATTCATTGAGTATTATAAGAAATCTCAGTTTAACGAAAAATGCAACACATAAAGTCAATTGTGAATTGTTCATATAGACATTTGAGGTTAATTGAGAATAGTATATTTGGCAGATGACAAAAATATTTCAGAAACATTCGATTACTGTAATGATTGGAAAGATTGTTGCTTCAATTTGTTGTCCATGACTCCTTTATCTTAACACTGGCACTCTGTAGCACTTACTCCTGCATTTTCTATATTGTTTGCTTCATATAAAAATAAATTCGAAGTTGATTGACTGCTTTCCTAGGACTAAAAGAAAGCCTGCAACTTGTGCCCGTCGTTTCAGAAATCTGTCCTTGGAACCTTTGCCAAAAGAGATTATAGGCAATTGACAGCAAACATCTTTCCATTATGCTCATCAGGAACGTTCAAATCACAGAGATTTTGGTAAAGTGAACATGGAGCGGTAAGACAGCGTTAAGGTTAAATCGACAAAATTGAACTCCGCTAATTTTTCTCAGCAAGTTGTCTCATTGCATTTTACAATTTGAATCAGTTACTGGCGCCTTTAAAAAAAATAAATGCAAAATATTTTACATTTACTCAATCCAAATTTTGCATTAAATTATTTGAAGGAACAAACGTCAAATTTGAATTTTACTTATGTGCGAGTGCGTGTGTTACTTGGTTGCCATATTGAAATTTTAGTTTTTCCGCACGCCTCACAGTGGATGGATTTGTATGGAACGGCGGCCATAAATAGTAATAATTGCACTAGACTCTTGAAATTTGGTACAGATGTTTTTAAGGTAAAAGAACAAAAATTGGTGATTTTTAAAAAAATCGGCTCAAGGACACGCCTACCTCCCATACAAAGGTGGGATGTGTTTGGGACTTTTTTCAAAATTGGTATGAATTTTCATTAATTTGGCAATGCTTATTTCAAAAATGTTATAAATTCTTCAATATCTTTTATAGTTCAGTCTTGTTCAGGCAATCTTCGCGTATAGACCTGTACTCTCTCGTTGCGTTGCTCTATTTTCTTTAGTTGTTTACTTAGCTTCAACTTTATTAAACTCATTACCGTTTTCTTCTAACATACATACTTCAACAATGCCATACACTTATATAATTTGCTTACTTAAAAGACCGCGTAACAATAATTGTGATTCTTGGTGACACTGTTAGAAGATGAACGGGGTTGAACCCCCATACCATAACAGGTTTAGGGTATTAGACCCGGACTTTGCCCCTACCCTAAAAGATATAAAAATAAACGTTTTCATAGTGAAGATTTTGCAACCCTCCCGGAAAAGAAGCAAAATGATGATCATATTCCGCGTTATGTGGTGATTTCTGCTATTGGACTTAATAATAAAGAGAATGTTCGTCCGATATCTTTCTACAATGTATTTCAAATCGAAAAAGGACTGAATTTTATTACACGTGAATACTCGGAAGTAAACGAGCTTCTATCTGGAGATCTTTTAGTGAAAGCATTAAATTTGAAAGCCGCAGAAAAATTTCTCAAAGCATCTTTAGTCGACTGTGTGCCGGTTAAAGTTACATCTCATATCGGTCTTAATACAACACAAGTTCGCATTTTTACGCGAAAAATAATTGACATTCCTGAAGAAGATCTTGTTGGATCGTTGTCAAATCAAAAAGTAATTGCCGTAAGGAAAATAATGAAAAGAGATAAAGACACGCTAACCTCTACTGGCGCTGCAATTATAACATTTGATTTAATTCGTCGTCCAGAAACTATAAAATTAGGTTGGGATAGAGTTCATGTCCAAGAGTACATCCCTAACCCTATGAGGTGTGTTAATTGCCAGAAACTGGGTCACACTAAGAATAGATGTCGTAATGTAGAACTCTGTAAATAATGCGCTCTTCCACCACCCCATGACATTTGTACAAGAATTTTTTGCATTAACTGCAATACTGAGAATCACGCCGCCTACGACTCCGAATGCCCTAGTTTCTTAACCCATTAGAGCCCACAGCGATCTAGAAAGACTAGAGCACTGACATTTTTAACAGATATTCCTAGCAAAATAATAAGTTTTGATACCAAATTTTAGCCTTGTACCTTTTAAAAGAGAGGCGTGGCAAGCCGTTACCATATGGTAACAGTGGGCCATACTCAGAAGAAAATTTATTACGTTATCGTAGAACAATTTGACTCAACACATATTAATGTATATATTTTTTTTAATGAAATGAATGATATAACATGAGTTATGAGTTTACAATATAGTGAAATGTCTTAAAACAGTTTATTTATACAAAATATAACCCTAGATTTTGAAACATTGTGTACAAACTACAGTACACTGCAACAGTTTACGTATCTCCATTTGTCTTGACTACAAAGTTTCCGAGCATATCCTAACGGGACGTGCACTTAGCACTTTTTGAAGAACGACGATACCCACCAATTATCGATAACCAGTAATCTCGATAGTCATTCTCATCAAAAGAAGACTTCGAAGAGCCACGACTATCGTTAGACCATACTAAGATTGAAAGTCCAGTAGCTTTTTGTGAAGGTGATTTGAATGATGATGAATTGTTTTTAAACGCTTTCGGGTGGTGGTTGAAACTAGCAAACCTTTATGAGTTTGAGAGTCTCTTATATTTAATTTAGAAGGTGAGAACTCTACGGCATATCTCATTGGTGAAGTGCCGATTTGTGGAAAAGTATTGATACCACTTTTAAGCGGACTTGCATCCACCCAGGTGGAACAGAGTCCAAGAGACCAACATTTAAATTATAACATGAATCCTTAATTGAGAATTTCATCGTTATCTCGGCCATTTAGAGCCAACATGCATGGAGGTATCAGTTGAGATCCAAGCAAATTGGTAACATCGCCAGGTTCACTCTCTTCTCCCGAGTCTTCATCTGACCGCCCATTCTCTGGTGGCTCCAAAAATATTTTTTTAACCACCTTATTTGCATATTCGTTCTCCATAAGCTCTTGAAAATATTCACAAATCTCTTCTCTAGTCAATTTAAATCTAAAAACTAAGAAGAACATGCAAAATAACTCTTGGAAATAAGAATTGAATTAGAGTAGCGAATGGCCCACTGTTACCATATGGTAACATCGTTGAAAATCCTTGTATGTGGGTTAAAGCATAAAGCTGTTAATAAAATAAAAATCGACAGTAGATGCACACCACGTGAAGCATGGATGACTTATAACAATAACCCTGCCGCTTATAAGCTCCAACCATATAAAAAAAAACACAACATCACCTACAATTGCAGAAGTCATAAAAAATTTTACTCACACTACTAATGAATCATCTATTGTACAACAAACAAGCATAACTAAAACCCAAACAACTAAAACAACACCAGTAAAAGAAGTACAGAAAGAAACACAAGTAATCCTATCTACAGTTATTCCAAAACCCAAAAGCAATGTCACATCCAAAGTCGAAAATACAAAAAACAACTAAAAGACATCACCTAAAAACAACAATACAAAGCAACTAACAACTACTACAATAGTATCAAATATAAATACATCAAATGAAGAACGAATGGAAACATTATACGGTGATTACTCACCACCTAGAACAAGTTCTAATAGTAGCAGAAATATAGAAACTACACCATGCTCTCAAATGTACAGAAATTTCCCTGAATTAAACGTTATTATAACACCTAACACCTTCAAAAATACTTTACCATCTCAAAAAAAATAATAAAAATCATTAACTACAAATATAAGAATTTTTTTTTTCACTCGTATTATTAATGTAAATTATATGGACTTTAAATTAAATGTTAAAATACTACAATGGAATATGAACGGGTATATAAATAACAAATTTGCCCTAGAAAGATTAGTTGCAAAACACAACCCTGATGTAATTGCTATTCAAGAAACTCACATAGTAGACAAAAATATTCATTTGCTTCATCTTTGAAACTACAATTTTTTTTGCAACAATAAAGATTATTCTTATGCCAAATCTGGTGTAGCAATGCTAGTTAAAAAAAAATATTAATGTAACACACCACAAAGTATCACAAAAGAACCTACTTTTTCATACAATAACAATAAAAGCAAACACTAACTTGCATATAACCAATATACAGTGTCGGCCAAAACTTAAGCACCCCCTTAGTACATTTTTTTCAAATTATGATTTTTTTTATGAAAACTAAGTTTTTAAAACATATTACGTATTTATTTTATTTATTTATATCTTTATTATTGACAAGCAAAAATTAAAAAAATCTGCGTCTCATAAATGAAAAGTTAACATCAAAGGAACATTTTAAACCCAAAACCTTAACGGACAAAACTAAAGCACCCCCATTGTGTACGTTGACATACTAAAAGATGTGATGTTGCCATATGCCGATGTAGAGAAGCCACTTGAATGAAGGTTGCATCAGGACAATGATCCAAATATGTCTCTAATGCTTGTAAGGGCTGGCTTCAGAGCAATAGGGTAGAAGTTTTTGGTTGGCCTGCCTCGGCCTGAATCCTCTTGAGACCTTGTGGGATATTTTCAACATGAATATCATCAGAAAAAATTGCGAAACCACGGAAGATCCATTCAGTTCTTAAAAATATCCTGGGGAAGGGTATCGCAGGCTATCATTAATAATTTAATTTTTTCTATGCCTTAAAGAGGTGCGCGAGTCGTCAAGAATAAAGGGTTCGCAACTAAGTACTAATTTTAAAAGTTTTTATTTACCATAAAAATGGGGGTGCTTTAGTTTCGTCCGTTAAAGTTTTGGGTTTAAAATGTTCCTTCGATGTTAACTTTTTATTTATGAGACGCAGATTTTTTTAATTTTTGCTTGTCAATAATAAAGGTATAAATAAATAAAATAAATACGTAATATGTTTTAAGAACGTAGTTTTTATAAAAAAAAATCATGATTTGAAAAAAATGTACTAAGGGGGTGCTTAAGTTTTGGCCAGGGACGTGAACCGGTTTTGAACCGAACCGGTTTTGAACCGGAAAACCGCTTTTTTTTAATAATTAACTGAACCATTAACCGAACCGACATTTTCGACAAATGATTGAACCGAACCGAAAACCGAACCACTTTTTATAACGGTTCGAAGGTTCATTTTAACCAATTTTTAATAGACAAATTTTCCCCACTTTTTATTTTTTCTTTTGTTAAATATGGTAATACCATGTTTGTTTACCATGTGGCAATATCATATGTAAAGATCAATAGGGCGAAACACATAAAATCATGCATGCTTCAAAGCAATTGACATATCATTTAAATACACATGTGCTTATGAAGTAACGCACATAAAAAGTGAGTGTGAATGCATAACTTTTATGTGTTTCGCCCTAATGGCAACCCATCTCATTTGACAGGCACGTGTCTCTTAATTTTGCGCGTTATTCCAATTTACTAATTATTTTATAAAACGTCAAAGCATCCAGTGCACAATTATTTCGTTTATTACGAGTCGAGTGATAAAAGCGAATGTAAACATTGCGACACGAAAATGAGGGGAAAACATGCCCAAAATTTACTTCGCCATTTGAAAAGGAAGCACACAGATGTTTACCAACAAATGCAAGAGCCTAAGAAGGTAAAACCAGATTCTAGTTTCGCCCAGGAAAAATTGGATAAATATTTAAAATTGTCGCAACATATGGTAAATATATTAAAAGATCAATTGTTTGATGGATGCGTCGAACTAGTCACCAAAAATGGTCGCCCACTTTCACTGATCGAAGACAGTGGTTTTCGAAAAATTATTGAGCCACTTTGCCAGTCATTGGGCGTGCGTATTAATAAATGTAACATAAGACAAAAGGTCTTAGAAAAAGCAGCGAAAATACGTAGCAATCTTGGCTCGTGCCTTAACAATCGGTAATTTACTTTATGTTATTCTGCACATAAAAATATGCTTATTATTAAATCTGCATGCAGGTTGTTTTCGCTGAAGATTGATTGCGTCTCAAGATTGGACCGCTCCATAATGGGTATAAATGCGCAATACTGCGAGAGTGGTGTTATTATCATACAAACACTAGCTATGAAGGAAGTTCATGATAAACATAGCAGTTTGAATTTGACTCATATACTGATGGAGGTTCTCGAATCGTATGGTGTAAGCCTGGTCCAAATATGCTCTATTACCATAGACAACACCGCAAATATGGTTAGTCTAGGAAATTTGGTCAATAAAGAATTACAAAATATTGAAAAAATTAATAGCAGCAAAAACGAACATAACATAATAGACGCTGAGTATGATGTAGATGACGAAAGTGATGGAGAAAATAAGGATGTAGCAGAAGTTCCTTTCGATGATGCTGCTGCTTTAGATGCTACCTATTGTGAAATTTATTCAAATTTAGAAACTGATTTGGCAGCCAGTGATAATATATCCATTATAAGATGTGCTTCACATACCTTGAACTTAGCTGTATGTGATTTTCTAAAGGAAATCCAAGGCATACGCAGCAAAGTAAAAATGGTTGTCAAAAAACTAAGAACTCCGACATTATTACATCTGTTACGTGCAGAAAAGCTTCGTAAACCTGTTATCGAATGCGTAACGTGTTGGGGCTCCACTTACAACATGTTTCTATGTTTATTGCAGCTTAAAAGTTTTTGTGTGAAAAGCGCAGCTGATATTGCAGACTTGCATATAAGCGAACCAGATTGGTTGACTATCAAAAGCGTTTGTTCAGTTTTGGAGCCCGTTTATTCAGTATCCATAAAACTTAAAAAAAAAGATCTTGTTTTAAGCGATTTATATTTTTCATGGTATTCATGCAAGCACAAAGTTGAAAAAATGTGGGGAAAGTATGGCGCGTTTTTTTCTAGATCACTAAAAAAACGTGGAGAAATATTGCTGCGGAACCCGTATGTTTTATCTGCTGTCTACCTGGATCCACGGTATCAAATTCTCCTTACTGATTCTGAAAAGTGTACTGCAATTGAACATATTATACATGTTTCTAATCTAAAATCGAAATTGAATGGTATGCAGTCATCAGTAGACTCGTCAATATCTTCAAAATTTTGTACCGATGACGAAATTGATGAAATTTTGTAAGAAATAGAGAAGAATGAGACAGAGTTCAAAAATAGATCATTAATAGACAATATCAAATCGTTTGATAATGCAAAGCGGCTTTCCAATAATGTTGATGTTTTGAACTTTTGGAATAACTACCCTGACAAAGAATTATCTGAGTTAGCTCTGATTATTTTTGGTGTTCCAGCAACCCAGGTTTCGGTAGAGAGGGCATTTTCCACCCTAAAATTTATTGTCGGAGACCTGCGGGGAAATATTGACGAGGACTTGTTGGAAGATATTCTTCTCATCAATATCAACTGATTTTATTATTTTATCAAATAAGATTTTTTTACCACGTACTTAAGTATATCGTATGACATAAGTTATATGTACATATGTATATATTTCTATATCCTTTTGAATTATTACTGAATAAAAATAACGTAGATATGAATAGTTTTTTTTTTAGTTCCCGAACCGTTGAACCGAACCAAAACCTCGGCTCAAAAAAAAAAAAAAACCGGTTTGATGAACCAATCCGAAAGTGGAAAAACGGTTCGAACCGCTGAACCGAACCGACCAAATTTTTCACCCGGTTCACGTCCCTGGTTTTGGCCGACACTGTATATAAGGAATGCGATGTTTATTCAACACCGGAATTTGTTAGTGATATTCCCAAGTTTAACACCGATCATCATCTTTTACTCGGAGATTTAAATTCCCAAAACACGTTATGGGGCTCTCAAAGCACATCAAATAGTGGTGTGATTTGGGAAAACTTTGCGGATGAGCGAAATTTTACAATTTTAAATTATGGATCTCTTACTCTGTTGAGCACTAGAAATACTCTAACTGCAGTAGATGTATCGATGGCTACAGTTGACTTAGCCCCCACTCTTACATGGACTTGTCTCCCTCAACCAGAAGTCAGCGATCATATTCCTATTACTCGTATTATCTTCAACCGAGATATTGCTTGCAATAAAATGTTTGAATACAGTTTTATTGACAAGAAAGCAGATTGGAGTCGATATTCTAGCAATACATCTAAGTTTTGTGGTGATTTTATTGAAACTGACAATATAAATAAAGAGGCTGCGCAAATAAAAAGAATCATAAGAAAGTTTGCAAATGAATCTATCCCAAAGAGTAAAAAACCGCTTGATAGAAACAGCCCTGTTTGGTTCAATACTGATGTTGCCATATTAATTCAACAAAAAAATCAAGCATGGAAGCTGTTTAAAAGAAATAGAAGTCAATCAAATTGTATTAATTACAGAAAAATATGTGCAAAAGTTAGAAGAGAATGCAAAATAGCAAAGAAAAATACATGGACGCATTTTCTAAACACTCTCAACCCAATGATGGATATCCGAGTACTCTGGAATAAAGTGAACAAAATTAGAGCTACTAAATTAACAAACTTTCCTACAATATTTGTTGATAGTGCGGTTTTTTCCCATCCGAAGGAAATAGCAGAAAGTTTTGCTAATTATTGGCGTTCGATAGGCTCAAATAGCTCTCTTAGTCATGAAATAATTGCCCAAAAAAACGCTTTTAAAGTCGATATGCTGGTTGAAATTGAACCGTCACTAGTTACTACTATTCAGGAGGTAACGATAACCGAGCTTGATTTCATTCTTCAGTCCACCAAAAGTACTAGTCCAGGATTTGACAAAATAACTTATTCAATGTTTAATAACGCATCTAGTAAGTTAAAAGCACGAGTGTGTAAGCTTTACAGTAACATTTTGATCACTGGAATTTATCCTCATTCTTGGAAACACGCAATTTTATCCCCGATTCCGAAACCAGGCAAAAATTTGAACTGCATAGAAGGACATCGTCCAATATCTCTGTTGCCATTTTTATCAAAACTGCTTGAAAAAATTGTGTCAAAGCGTCTATTGACTTGTTTTAAAAACAAATTTCTAAAAGAACAACAAGGATTTTTACCTGAACGTGGTGTCGATACATTGTGTCATCAATTAGAAACAAAATTGAAGGAAAATTTGAGAAATAAAAAACACAGTGTGGTACTTTCAGAGGATATTGAAAAAGCATTTGATCGGGTTGTATCCTTTTTTATAATTAAAGAACTAAGCTCATGGGGAACCCCAAAAGTAATGCTGAAATTAATTTTGTCTTTTCTTACAAACCGACAAATAACTGTTCGTGTAGATGGCTATTATTCCAAAAAGTTTTCTATTGATAATGGAGTAACCCAAGAGTCACCACTATCCGTTCTTCTTTACAATGCATATGTTAATTCTCTAACAAAAAATCTTAGACATTCTGAAGGCATTGACTTTATTGGTATTTATGCAGATAATATATTTGCTATTGCATCCGGTCCTATTTATGAAGTGAACCATAATTTAAAAGTTTTTGACAACAATATTCTTCAATGGGCCACCGAACGAGGTGCTGCAATACCAATTAATAAAATTTAAATTCTACATGTCTGCAGAAAGCACAACTGCTGTAATAATACAATAGATTTAAGAGAAGTGAAAATTCAAGTGAAAACGAAGATGAGAGTTCTCGGAGTTATTTTTACCAAAACTTTACTTTGGAACGAGCAAGTAGCGAATATCGTCAATAAACTTGGTAAAATCAATAACCTATTGAAAATCATTTGTTCTAGAAAAAAAGGGCCACATATAGACACGGCTATTAACATTTGCAGATCTCTTGCGGTTGGTTTAGTTCAACATTGTGTAACCATTTATAGTTGGACAAGTTCACGAAATATAAAAAAAAATTGATGCAGCACTTAACAAATGCTTCAGAACAGCATTTGGCGCACTTACACCAAGACCTTTGGAGGCTTTAAGGATCGAAGCTCGGTTTCAAGACTTTCAATGGCTACAAAAAAACAGATGTATTAAGCTGGCTTCGAAATCTTTAACATCCATTAGTGGAGGCTTACATGATTTGTTTTGGGAAAAACTAAATGAGGACAAAATTAAATATTGCTCTAAGAATAATTGTTGCGGCATTAAAACATAATTAACCTCTCAATAGCAAAACCCATACAAGTCCGATATTGTTTAAGCAACTTTTTTACCATTTAATTTCAAATTTTGCACCGGATATGACATTATACACTGACGGATCTTTTTTCGAGGGCACAACTTCTTACGCTGTTTTAAGGCAACTGGATAATAACTACATTAAAATTAAGCAAAGTCTGCTACCAATGCACGCTGGAGTTTTTAATGCAGAACTTGCAGCAATAACATTTGCGGTTAAATATGCAGTCAAAAAACAAATCAAAACTTTAATATGCTCAGATAGCCTAAGTGTTCTAAAAGCATTAAACAGTGGAAAAAGCAGTACATATAATTTTGTTTTTGAAGACATTAAATGTAACAATGTCATAAAAATAATGTGGACACCGGCACATATAGAAATTCCTGGTAATGAAAATGCTGATGCAGCGGCTAAGGCGGCTCTTAGTTTGCCACTTGTTTTTGAAAACCCCTGCTTGGACTCAGTGATTTTAAGCTGTTTTTATGCAATTCAAAAAGAAAAAATGGAACTAGCCTGGGAGTCCTCAAGCTCTTTTTTGAGAACGCACAACATGAATTTGAAGAGACCAGATTATAATATTCACTTTTCACGCGAAGAATGAGTAACGTTAACTAGGGTCAGACTCGGTAAAACTTTATTTAGTGCAAAACACTTGTTCACAAAATCGGAACCTATGCAGTGCGATTTTTGCAACTCAACGATGACGGTTCAGTTCCCTTTGTCCAAGTGCAATCAACAATTAAATACTTTACTGGATTGCAGCAAAAGAGAGTCTATTGATTTTGTTAAAGAGGCATTGATGAAACACAACCTATATTACGAAGTGTAGTCAACTACCGGTGCAACATGGCCTCGCTGCCCTGCACCATTCCATATTTTATAAATTAATTTGTAAAATATGTTACAATAAATAAATAAATAAATCTCTTATAGTTTTAAAGTTATTAGAGAAAAACCAAAAAACGGTGGCCATAAACAGTAAGAATAGCGCCAGAGTTTTGAAATTTGGCACAGACGTTTTTTAGGTTAAATCAACAAAAATTTATGAATATGTAAAAAAATCGGTCCACGTACACGCCTACCGCCCATATATAGGTTGGATATGATTGAGACTTGTTCTTCAAAATGGGTATAGATTTCTAATAATTTGGCAATGCTGATTTCAAAAATGGTACAAATTGTGCGATATTTTTTATAGTTTTCAAGTTATTAGAGAAAAACTGAAAATTCCATATAAAAACCTAATTTGAAAACTGGATAAAGTAGATATACAGCAATGTTTTTTTTAATTTATTTTACTCGTCTTTTTCATAGACTTGAAGCATTTTTTGTGCCTCTGGTGATGACTCTTTATATTTTTTATCTCGCTTTATTCGAATTTGGCTGATAAGAGGATCAGAAGAAATCAGCAAGTAATGTAAAACATCTTCGTTGTTTGCTACTCTAGAGCAACACTTGTTGTTGTGCAACCTCGCGTTTTTAAAAAATCTATTTGATGCTTCCTGAGTTTCTTCAGAAAACGTCTAATTGAAACTTCTAGTTCTTGCATAATTTCACTTCCATGCATTAGAGCTTTGTGCATGGAAGGAGGCATGTTGTACCAATTGCAGTCCTTTTACCAGTAGACTTGATATAACGAAGTCCCACAGAAACAGATATTTTGCCTCTATGAGCTGATGACGTTATAGCCGAATCTCTTTATAGTCGAATATTAAGAAGTAGGGTTACAAGTGCGCCAAGCTTAAAGTAAGACTACAACAATCTTACCGCACGGTTGTTAAATGCAGAATTATCTTAACTGGGTTCTACTGTGTTTGTTTTGATAAAATAACTGTAAAATATTAATAGCAAAAGCAATATTCGGTCGCAATGACTTTTGAAGCACTGTACGTTTAATTTCTTATGAAAACACAAGTTTTTTCTGAACATATATTAAAGACATTAAAAACATAAAAGAAATTTATTGGAAAATATAAAAATATAGAATGATAACTATCATAATTGAGGACATAAGAATTTAAAATACATTTTTGGAAAAATAATACGATTATAATAATAAATAAAATGTTTATATTCGGACTTAAGCCCCCTATGCTGCACAATCCATATCTGCACTACGCTATGCTTAGTTCTAAAAAAGCGAAAGCAAAGAGAGATGAAAAAAGAAAAACAGCCTTAACCAGTTCCCCTCCATTTGAGGGAAGTCCTATCTAAATTCAAGCAACTTCCTTCACAATGTAAGCTTTTACAATTTATAAAATTTTTGTAAAGCATTGTAAAATGTGAAGATACATAAATGTTTTTTCCTCCAAATATTGCAATAGAAAAAAATTCATTAAAAAAAAAGTTATGAATATCTTCGCACATAATCTATGCTATTATATAAAGAGGTAAGGTTTGTTTGTTTGTTTGTATGTTCAGGGTAATATCTGGAATTACGGAACCGATTCCAAAAATTTTTCAACTAATAGAAAGCTACACTATTCCTGAGTAACATGAGCTATATTTTTTTTTGATAAAATCAAGGGGCGTGGCACTTTACATGCAATTAAAACCTTTAACTCGCTATATCTTGGTTCATATGATAGCAAGAGTCTTAAAATTCGGTGTCAGGATGCACTTAGCTTATGTTAAGCACTTTACAAAATATGAACGGGACTAGACACCAGGGGCGTGGTGGCTATAAAACTTTAATTTAGGGTGGCCCTCATACGCAATTATTTTTAAAATAGCATTTTCACAAAGACCACTTAATCGGTTCACATGGAATTTACACCACCTGTCTCTTTTATTAAGACGCATAGCTAAGACGATGAAACTTTTATTTAGGTACATACACAAATATTTTAAAAATAGCGATTCCTCAAAGACAGGTAAATCGATTCTGATGAAACTTACACAGTATGGCTTTTATATTAAGGGGCACAGATTAGATTGTAAAAATTTTATTTAGGGTGCATACTTAGGGTGGCCCTCATACAAATATATTTTTAAATATAGTTTTCACGAAGACAGGTTAATCGATTCACACTGAATTTACACCACGTATTTCTTATGTTAAGAAGCATAGCTTAGGCTACAAAACTTTTATTTAGGGTGGCCCTCACACAAAAATATTTTTTAAATATCATTTTCTCGAAGACCGCTAAATCGATTCTTATGTAATTTACACCACCTGACTTATACTAAAAAGCACAGATTAGATTGTAAAAATTTTACTTACGGTTCATACTTAGGGTGGTCCTGATACAAAAATATTTATAAATATCATTTTTTCGAAGACCGCTCAATCGATTCTCATGGAATTTACTCCACATGGCTTTTATATTAAGAGGCACAGATAAGGCTGTAAAACTTTTATTTAGGGTGCATACTTAGGGTGACCTTCATACAAAAATATTTTTAAAAATAATTTCACGAAGACAGGTTAGACGATTCACACCGAATTTACGTCACGTATCTCTTATGTTAAAAAGAATAGCTTAGGCTACACAACTTTTATTTATGGTGGCCTTCATACAAAAATATTTTTTAAATATCATTTTCTCAAAGACCGTTTAATCGATTCTCATGGTCTTAACACCACATGGCTTTTATATGAAGGGGCACATATTAGATAGTAAAAATTTTACTTAGGGTTCACACTTT
Organism: Tricholauxania praeusta; assembly: GCA_949775025.1. Classification (NCBI taxonomy): domain Eukaryota; kingdom Metazoa; phylum Arthropoda; class Insecta; order Diptera; family Lauxaniidae; genus Tricholauxania; species Tricholauxania praeusta. Next base: position 107,798,435 of record OX459028.1, read on the forward strand.
GGGTGGTGCTCATACAAAAATATTTTTAAATATCTTTTTCACGAAGACAGGTTAATCGATTCATACCGAATTTACACCAAGTAACTTTTATATTAAGAGGCGTAGCTAAGGCTTCAATACTTTTTTTTAGTGAGCGGTCCTTCATACAAATATATTTTTTGAACATAATTTTCTCGAAGATCGCTTAATCGGTTCTCATGGAATTCACACCACGAGGCTTTTATATAAACAGGCACAGCTTAGAATAGAATGGGTGATACCACGCCCCCTTATCTAAAAGAAAATAAGATTCATCATATCTATTCAACTATTTGATGCAGATAAATGAAACTTGGTACATATATAAAGAGTAGAGAAAGAAGTAAGATTCCATGCAAAAATGGGCAGTACCACGCTTCCATATGAGAAAAAATCAACTTTTTTATGTATCAACAACTATTTGACGCAGATGAATAAGATTTGGTGCATATTTTTCTTATAGTTTGTAAAAATTTCTTAACATAGTTTTGTTTGGAAAAAATGAGCCAAAAAGAAAGAAAGTAAGATTCAATGGAAAAATGGGTAGTGCCATGCCTCCAAAATAAGAAAAGACTATGACTATGAGACTCGGTATATATATAGAAGACAAGGACTGTAACCAAATTAAACTCATTCAAAGGTGCTGATTCTACGCATTCCAATCATTCCCGCCAATTCAATTGTTCATTTATAAGCCAAATAGAAAAACCAAGAACGTTGTTTATCCACTCGCAATAAGATAAATATCAATAAAAATAATTTTTACTTATTTAATTCAACTAAAATAAAAACACATTATATTTTATTTGTTGAGGGGTAGCAACGCGCGCCGGGTTTTGCTAGTAATATATAAAAAAAATTTTAAATCCGGGGATACTTTTTTGTTTTTTGCTGTGAAATATTGCGAAATTTCTGAATTATGACTTTTTCAACCCTACACATAGAATATAAGACTTCAAACAAACAATTTTTGAATAGTACAATCAATGAACTTTTTGCCAGTATCCAAATTTGGTAAATGTCGATACAAACAAATTAGTGAAAGCATTTAATAAAAGTCGATATATTTTGTTCCTTCTAAAACTATATTTGGAAAAGCCTCATCAGATTTTTTTTGCTAACCATACCTTCGCACATAATATATAAAACAAATTTTTAAATCCGGGGATATACTTTGTTTTTTACTGTTAAAGTTTTAAAATTTTTCACTTTTACCATTTTTCATTCTAATTTTTGAAAACTCCGTAAAGACCGATAAAAGAAAACTAAATTAATTTTTATAAAGTGATAGCAATATACTTTCCGCCAATATGCTATATTATTGCATTCTGTTTCAAACAACTTAACTAGAGCACCCTATCTAACGGTTGCTTATATAAAAAAATTCATAGAAAATTTTTGGAGTACAAAGTTCAACTTTGAGCCCACTGTGTCGCTCAATCCAAAAGAAATTTAAAACTTTTATAGTTTTTTTTTTTTTCATCCCCTAAGTATTATCTGACGATTGTACTACAAAATTTTTCAATTCCTAGCACTTTCAAATTCTTCCTATTTGTAGCCACGAAATTTCACTGTGCGCCGCTGCGTACTTTATTGGCCAACCACCATAATGTATATCAAATATTATTCGCGATTAATTACGCATGCACTTTTTGCCTTAATTTCATGTTTCACACAGAGTACTCGCTATGTCAACGTTTACACGAGGAAACTTTTTCGGCAAAGTTTCCTGGTTTGTTGGCAAGATGTTGTATATCAAATCTTATTCGCGATTAATTACGCATGCACTTTTTGCCTTATTTTCATGTTTCACACAGAGTACTCGCTATGTCAACGTTTACACGAGGAAACTTTTTCGGCAAAGTTTCCTGGTTTGTTGGCAAGAGGGGAAAAACGAAAGGGACGAGGTAAAAAATTTGTCATATGTCGCAGACTTGAAACGAAAGTCACAAAAGATAATGGACAAGAATTTGTCTCTCAAACTTTCCTAGTGTTTGGTAAATTTTTTAAAGCGGCAGCACTCATGTTACCATAGAAATCTATTACGATTACAGCTGTTATTATTCGGGATCTTGAGTTCTGTTAGGTCAAATTTCGAAAAAAATGCAAGTTTTGCGAAAATAGCCGGATTCAATGTTTAAAATCTCTGGGCCTGGTTAACCATTTTCACTAGATGACCTCATTTAAAAGCGAATAGGTAGACAAACAAAAAAATATCTGTTTTTAGTATTATGAATGTGGGAATAAAAGCGGCCTAACAAATGACAATTTACAAAAAATGACAACACACTGATAAATTAGGAACTTGACAACACTGACGAATTAAAAAACGACGCTTGTGATTTTTGAGAAACGGACAACAAGAGAGTTACAAAGAACGAGTGAACGCGAACGGACTGTGCTAAAAAAAAGACGTGTTAAGAAACTACTTTTTTAAACATAATTTCAATTAACTACTTATATTTAAATCTAAATAAATAAAGCTAAAATAACTAAATGAAAACAGTGGTGATTAATTCTTGGAAATAGTGGTGTTTAATTTTAGAAACCTATATGAATAAAACTAAGACTTACGGCACCATTTTCAAAGCAGTCATATTTTATTAAGACCTAATTATTCACTTAATCGGGTCGCAAAAATAAGTCTCTAGAGGATCTAAAATTTTTTTTTAAGCATATAAGATGACATAATAAAAAAAATCAAATCCAGAGCTTTGAATTTGGATTTTTTGGCTTTTAGAACTAAAATTTTTAAAACAGGCCAAAAACGGCTATTTTCAGGCTGACTATTTCTCAGAATCCCGACTCCCTAGAGAACAGAAATTTTGGCTGTGGTACCATCTGTTAAGGTTCTTTGACGTATCAAATTTTGAAAAATCGGATGTTTTTTTGAATTTCGTACGTATGTTATACATATGTCATAACATTCAAAAACAGTAAATATGAAATTAAAAAAAAAAGCTCTGAGGATTTCTTTTGTTTTAGCAATACCCAATTACTTTTATAAAAAGTTGGTTAAAGCCCACCGTGCCATATAATATTCAACTAACATAAGGACTGAAGCCTACCACACAAATGCGCAGAAGATACGCATATTGAGTATTGGAACTACGGACATTGAATGATTTTTCGAACCTAACTTTCTCCAGAGACAAAGCTTATTTCTTCTCGTTAGATACGTGGATAAGTAAAATTCCCATATATGGTGCTCTAAAAATCCACAAGTGAGCTTAGACAAGCCATTGTATCTGAAGTAAATGGCTGATGTAAATTATGGTCGGGTGGTTTTTGGCTCTTAATACTTTGGGAAAGACGAAGGAGAGACCGTTGCCAACAAATCTGAGCACAACGGCTGGTAACCGAATTTTTGCTCTGCAATTGAACATTTCGATCTGGAAAATATTCGGTTTCAACAAGACTGCGCCACTAGGACAAGAATTTTGAGATTTGGTGATGTCAATTGGCCAATACCATACGATTTGACGCCGTTAAGCTTTCCTTGTGGTTCTATGCGAAAGATTGTGTTTACGCAAGCAATGCTCAAACTCTAAAGCAATTAAAACCAAAATTGGTCAAGCTATGTCCGAGTTTCAGCTCAAATTGTGAAGATAAATTATCTCAAAAGGATTGAGTTTTGCAGTAGCTCTCAATATTTAAAAGATGTTTTATTTGGTGATAGTTGTTTAAAGGACACCTCTCCCATTTTCTTGAAATTTCAGTATGTTGTAGTAGGTGAGGAGCCGGTAATCCTGAAAGCCCCGTGATCGCGGATTTAAAAATTTTTAATGAAAAATAATAGTTTACACGAATAAGATAAGCTTAGTCAGCGTGGATTTAATTGGCCGAAAATATGTTTAAATAAATTATGTATTATTAAATGGCCATAATGTTTTACCGTCATCGCGGTTTTTGATCAATCATTTAATAATTGATGTGAAATTTCATTAGCATTAAGAAAAAATCCGGCCGAGCAATTTTTTTTAGGCGGAAAGGTCTGGCATAAAAAAAAATATCAAAAAAATGTTTTGTAGGCTGAAAATTTTATTTTGTCACGCACATTTTTCTAGAGATTCGCCATTTTTATTTTATTTTTATAATTTTAATAAAACATTTTCGTCTCATTCTATCGCAATTTAGTTTTCTAAAGGTTTGACTTCAACCACGTGTGAACTGCAGACATGATTTTTTTTAATAATTGCTTTAGAGCAATCGGTATAATTAAATCGATGTTACATTCTAATGGAGTCGCTTGAATATAGATTAAATCATTAACAAAAGAGTCGTCGACTAACTCTTCATTTTCATTTAGAAATCTTTCAAAATGTAAAGACGGAAAGACAGCTGCACAAATAGGATAGGTCCTTTTACACCGGTTGAAATGTTTTGCATTTATAAAACCATTGATGGAACCAGGCGCAAGAATTTCACATTCTCCGAGTAAAACATAAATACCACAGGAATAAATGTACTTTCTAAGGGCCTTAAAAAATGTCATTATATGTGAAATCCACCCATATTCATGAATATATTGTCATAAGTTAGACTTTCTGTGATTTGAATTTTCATTGCCATTCTTGCAATTGCTAAATCATATGTAACTATGTTGTACTCTTGGTTACACTGCCTAGTAATTTCTTGCGTGTTCTTTAGATTTTCCAATATTGTACTATAAGATTTTGGAGACATACTTAAGTATTTGCGGTAATAGTCAACTATTATCTATTAAAGTTAAAAAACTAAAACTGCATCCTGTTTGACGTTGGAATTTTCTGCTGATTAACTTTCTCAATACTCAGAAGGATGGAGGCATGCGATGGCTTTCGGTTTTCTTGCATAAACTGATATTTCACGAGAAATAACATCAAATCGTCGCCTTTTCTTGGATTGTTGTGATCCGGAAGTAGCGGCTTCGTGTTTTGGTATTCCATTATTATTATTGAAATCTTCATTTCTGTCAGCTTTGAATTAATAGATAATTCCAACAGTATCATGGAGAGTTTCCTTGCCATTTATAGTATCAACGAAGCGATCGTAATTATCGAATGCGACGTGGGTGCAAATAATTATTCCGTGCTATGCCTGCTGGAATGATGCTGTTTTCTTCATATGAAGAATATGTTAATTCTGTTTCTAATTCTTTAGCTACAGAATATGAGACACAACGACCATACTTATTTGAAATTGTTAAAACTTTTTTACTTCCGGTCAATGAATTCAACGATGATGCCAGCATCATGTGTTGTGTTGGCTTAACTCTGCCTTTATTGACCACATTAAGTAAAACGTCACATATTGATTTGATTCTCATAGAATCCATACCAGATAATTTCCTTTTAAAATTTGAACTTTTGATTAAATAATACATAAAGTTTTGCATTAATTCGGGAATATTACAATCGCCACCAGAAATATAATTGGAGTCGACTTTTTCTGATTTCTTATTCACGACATTTAATATTTTATTACGAAGATAGTAGGCAACTTCTAGTAATTTATATGTTTGTGAATATGAAGCAATCAATCTTTCTGCTAAATCAGGGTCCATTTATTTTATAAATAATTTTTCTGTAACTGTGCTTTTGTGTCGTTCCAATGGCTAAGACATCTCCGTATTTTGTTACTATTTTGTCTTATGGTCCATTCGGTAAGTCTCAAAATCATATGTAACATTTTGTTTCAGCTGGTATTCATTCAATAGAGCTTTGTAGTGCTTGTAAACATCAGAGAATAAGTATACATTAGAGCGGTTCAAAAAAAAAATTTTTTGATTTTTTCACGATGTGTCAGCGGATTACAATAGCCTTATATGTCGGGACAAGCCCCATTTCTAGGATTAAGGTTAATATTGAAAACTGGATTAGCGACCTCTGTTTTAAGTAAACCACCCATTTTCAAAAATCTTGATTAAAAAATGGTGCAAGTTGTAGAGGTTATAAAGGAGATGTTGGAGCTAGAAAGTGGAAAAACGGTACTTTTTTACTTTTGTCCGATCAATTGTCAGTTTTTTTTTATAAGAAAGAAAGAAGAAGAAAAACAAATCACGGATTTGAATTCCCCGATCGATAGTTTTCCGAAAACCATACCCACTTTGTTGGAAAATTTTATAACCTCTACAACTTGCACCATTTTTTAAATCAGGATTTTTGAAAATGGGTTGTATACTTAAAACAGAGGTCGCTAATCCAGTTTTCAATATTAACCTTAATCCTAGTAATGGGGCTTGTCCAGACATATAAGGCTATTGTAATCCGCTGACACGTCGTGAAAAAATCAAAAAGTTTTTTTTTTGAACCGCTCTAGTATACATGTTGTTTTTTGAAAATTTCGTTTTCTAAAAAAGTTTCAAATATATTGAACGCTTCTTTGTGAATTTTACGCACTTGATGCGACAATTCATCTCTGGAATTTTCTTCTGTTAAAGATCTTTTGTATTTCATTTTCATGAAATTCATGTTTACCTGCTGAATGATAATGAATAGATTAATCTGAATATGTTAATCTTTGACAACTAGCAGCATATCTTCGATTGTTTTTCTTAAATTTTTTTGTCTTCTATCAGGTCTTGACGACGATTTTTTACTTTTTTATCCGAGTGCCCACAAAAAACACATTTATTTTTATTGGTAGTATTGCTGCCGCTTAGTTGGTGTATGAGCATGTGAAGTACTTCGCTGATTCTAAGGACTGTCCCAGAAAAAACTTGCTCTTTTATTTTTTAAGATTATACTCTACCTGATAATCTTATAGGTCTAAAAAGACAAAATATTTATTCCATATAAAGTGACGTTTGATATGATGTATAACACTTGAAGATAGCACTTCTAACGACAAAGATGTCTAGCAAGCAAGAAAAAGTCCGCGAACTGATTTTGTCCACATACCTGCAAAATCCAGGGTTAAAATATTCAGCTATAGCAAAAATAGTTGGTGCATCAGAAAGAACTGTCAAAACGGTTATTTCTAATTATAAGAAGGGTCTACCTGTTTCACGAAGAAAGGGTTCAGGCAGAAAACCAGAATTTTCTAACCCAAAGGTAGCGGCGAAGGTGAAGCGCCTTTTTAGGCAGAATCCCAACGCGTCAGTGCGAGATATGGCGGCTAGAGGAGGTACATCAAAATCTACTGTGCAAAGGATAAAGGAGAAAAGTAAGCTAAAGACATATAGAGTTCAAAAAGTACCAGACCATTCTGATGAAAAGCAGTTGATAGCTCAGATGCGAGCCCGAAAATTGTATGAAAGGTACCTGACTAAATTTGACTGCTGTGTTATGGACGACGAAACTTACGTTAAAGCAGATTTTAAGCAGCTACCTGGGCACGAATATTATACATCACCGAAGAAGGGGAATGTGCCTAGTAAATTCAAAGAAAAAAAAATTTCGAAATTTCCGAAGCAATATATGGTTTGGCAGGCCATATGCACCTGTGGCCTCAGAAGCAGCTTCTTTGTTACGCAAGGCACAATCAATTCCAAAGTTTATATAGACGAGTGCCTCGAAAAACGTCTTCTACCATTTATTCGTGCACATGAGGGTACCGTGATATTCTGGCCAGATTTAGCAACCTCTCATTACTCTAAAGCTACGATGGAATGGTATGCAAGTAAAAAGATCAATTTTGTACCAAAAATAGCAAATCCGCCTAACTGCCCAGAGCTTCGCCCAATTGAAAGATATTGGGCTCTAATGAAAAGAGATCTTCGAAAGAGTGGCAGGACTGCAAAAAATTTTCAAGACTTCAGACTTAAGTGGAAAAGATCGTACCGTACTGTCGATGAAACAACTGTGCAAAATTTAATGAAGGGCCTTAAAAAAAAGTAAGAAATTTTTATAGAAAAAACAAAATTGTTAATTAGTTTTTAGATATTTATATTCTGAACACTAGCCATTATTAATAAAAAAATAAAAAAAACCAAAAAAATTGCTGGGTATTTTTTTATAACTAAAAAACAAAGTGCAAGTTTTTTCTGGGACAGTCCTTATGTTTAATCAAATAACATTTTTTATATTTCATCGAGTAATACAATTTATTATGTAGAAAGAAATAAAGTCAGAAGTAATAACACACAGTTAGAGAAATTTTTTATCTAGAAAGCGAAATATACTTTTCCGAAGGTTTTCGACGCGCTGAGTTCGAAACGTGTAATAAATTTAAGTTTACGATAAAGAAAAAAGATTTTAGGTTAGAATATCTCGAAATCCGACACCATCAGATAAATTCTGACCTCGAATTCAGCGCATCGAAAACCTTCGGAAAATTATATTTGGGTTTCAGATACTGAGATTTGAACAAAATCTGTCGAACTGTGTAATTATTAAGATTACTTCAAACTTAGTATGATTGACAATATAGTATTAAAACTGTTACCGACCTCATCACGAATCCTTTCTTGCACTGTACCAGAAGAGGAATCGTCAATTTCTATTTCTGGGGAAAGGTGTTGACCCTGCAATGATTACATCCAATTAGTGAATTCTTCTCTATGATTCACTGGTATAGGCATACATTTCTTATAGCACGTAAGATGATAACCACTATCATTCAAATAATTGGAACTTAGGGCCCTATTGCGGTTGTCGAATTGCGATAAAATCGATAGCCATTGATCTAATAGAAATGATGCCATTTTGGCATCATTGTGACTTGAAATATTATTATTTTTCTTAAGACAGCCGTTCAATTTCATTAAATTTGAAATATTTTGCGTGAAAAATTTAAAAAATAAAGAAATATCAGCAACTAAAATAAAAAAATCTTATATATCAAAACAAAATCAGGGAACAGTCAGCGATTGTTATGCCATTCACAGTCGACAAACATTCTACTAATCTATAAGCACAATACCAAGCTAATAGAAAATAGAAAAAAAGCGTTTATCTATTGTATACCGACAACCGCAATAGGGGCCTTAACTTAACACTTGAAACTTAAGCACTCGAAAAATTAGCACTTTCTCACATTTTTTAAAAGCGTCTTTCCTTCCAGAGAATGGAATAATCTTCTCCATAGTTGATATATTACAACTGAAACACTTCATTTTTTTCAGTACACTGAATCTAACGTCATTTGTCACAAAAACGGTTTTTGAATTACGAAACGAAAATTTTTAATTATTTAACGGCCAGTTTCGTAAAATAACGACTTTCAACAGCTATGAGGACAGCAGACTGACATGTCGAAATTATCTTAACTCCATATAAGACAAGGCTAGGCAGGCTCTGACATTTTGGAGTAAGAAAAAAATACATACAAAAATTCGACATTAACCCTATGTTGCTCTCGCTCGCTCTTAGGAGTGTAAAAGTAAAAATCGAGACTATGCAATAAAAACTGGTATGCACGATACTTCCGACAATTTCTAAGCCCGCATACCAAGATATTTTGAATTTGATATTAAAACACGTAAATTAAAAAAAAAAAGGTTTCCGTGATGACTGAGAAATTATTCCCCCTGTCACCCCTTTCAAATAGGTATGCCAGTCCTTTCCGTCTAAAAAAAAATTGGTCGGCCGGATTTTTTTTTTAATGCTAATGAAATTTCGCAGCAATTATCATATGATTGATCAAAATCTGCGATGACGGTAAAGCATAATGGCCATTTAATAATACATAATTTATTTAAACATATTTTCGGCCAATTAAATCCACGCCGACCAAGCTTATCTTATTCGTCTATGTGTAAACTAGTATTTTTCATTAAAAACTTTCAAATCCGCGATCACTGGGCTTTCAGGATTGCCGGCTCCCGGACTATAGAGTTCAGCATGCTGATAAAGAATATATTCATGTTGGGCGCGTAAACATCTCTATCATATTTTTGAAAATTGCTAAAATCCTACATATACATAGTAGATCCAACACCAGCTTCGCTAGCCACAATAATTCTACATAAGTTAGGGTAGGTGGGTAGTGTTCGGATTACATCCTCTAATATGCGCTAGCACGTGCTGGACAAACTATAGTGAAGCGCCCACTTACTCTAACTTGTACGCTTACTGTGGTTAGCGAAATCGTTGTTGACTGTACTATAGTGAATGCGATTTTCAAGCTAAAAAAAATGGCTTAAGTTTACTTTAGCTCCCATTTTCCAATGGTAATTAAACAAATTTTTTTTATGTGCTTTTTTATTCTAAGCACAAATATTTATCAAAAAACGTCGCTCGGATCTGGTTTCGGATATATAGCCATCGGAAGTAGCGGTGGTAGCGGTAGATAGAAGTAGTAGTAGTAGCGGATTTGTAAAAATCCTTATAAGTTGGAAACCCCTGAATGTATATCAAATATATGGGTGTCATAAGATAGATAATTTAAGCAAACCTTTGAAATTCAACCCATAATTTTGGAGATATGACGATTTTTCTGAAATTTTGACCAATTTTTATTTTTAAAGCCGTTAGTTTTTCCAAAAAAATTAGTTATTAACCTATAACTTTTTAGCAAGTTAAGAAAGCTTAATTTATTCCCTTTAAAATGGTATACATATTGTAAATTTTTTAATATTTACCCCCTTTCTGACCGAAAAACACAAAAATTTATTCAATCAATTCTTATGGAAACTATGTTTTTATGAACAAAAACAATGAAAAACAACAACAGCGACTATTACAACAACAACTATTATTATAAGACGATTCTCATTATAAAACTTAAAAATTTTTATTAAAAATTGCACGCGCTTTTTTTCAACATAACCTTACATAACATAACATAACATAATCTTGTCATATTACAATGAGAATTGTCCTATTATAATTATTGTTGTTGTAATAGTCATTGTTGTTGTTGTTTTTTCATTGTTTTTGGCCAAAAATACATTGTTTTCATAAGAATTCCTTGAATATTTTTTTTCTTCAGTCTTATAGGGGATATACAGCTGTGATCAGAAAAATAGTAGTGCGATGTCATTTATGAATTGAAAGAAAATATTTCGAACAAATGAGATTTTTTTTCCTAATCTTTTAAAATATAGTTACTTGAAGTACACAAAATAAGCACATGACATTTTGTTCCAAAAAAATAACGGTACTTTTTAAGTTTGCTATTATATGGAGTAATTTGTAACTTTGAGTGATCAGAATAATAGTAGTATTCCACTTCATTACTTCTGAAGATTAGATATTCACTCTTATTAAAAAAATTTGTTCGAAATATTTTCTTTCAATTCATATATGACATTTCACTACTATTTTTTGAACACAATTTAAAAACATACAACTAAGGACTGTCCCAGAAAAAATTTCACTTTTTATTTTGTTTGATTAGGGGGCGTTCAAGTATTACGTAACGCAATTTTCAAAGATCTTTGAAAGTATTGCGCTGTTATTTATTTATAAAATAAATATAATATTTATTGCTGTAGCTTGTCTAGAAATCGTTTCATTATGCAGACCTAATTTCAAATCACCCATTGCAAAATAGTTGGTGCAACAGGTAGAACTGTTTTTTCAAACTCAAGAGTAGTGGCGAAGGTGAAGGGTTTTTTTAAGCAGAACCTCAGCACCTGAGTGCGAGATATGGGGGCCGGAGCAGGTTCATCAAAATCTACTGTGCAAAGGATAAGGGAAAAAAGTAAGCTGAAGACATATAGAGTTCAAAAAGTACCAGACCGTTCTGATGAAAAGCAGTTGATGGCTCAGATACGAGCCCGAAAATTGTATGAAAGGTACCTGACTAAATTTGATTGCTGCGTTATGAACGACGGAAGTTACGTCAAAGCAGATTTTAAGCCGCTATCTGGGCACAAATATTATACATCACCGAAGAAGGGGCATATTCCTAGTAAATTTAAATAAAAAAAAATTTCAAAATGTTCTAAGCAATATATAGTTTGGCAGGTCATATGTACCTGTCGCCTCAGAAGAAGCTTCTTTGTTACGCAAGGCACAATCAATTCAAGAGTTTATATAAACGAGTGCCTCGAAAAACGTGTTCTACCATTTATTCGTGCGCATGAAGGTACAGTGATTCTCTGGCCCGATTTAGCAACCTCTCATTACTCTAAAGCTACGATGGAATGGTATCAAAGTAAAAATATCAATTTTGTATCAAAAATAGCGAATCCGCCCAACTGCCCAGAGCTTCGTCCAATTCGGAGATATTGGGCTCTAATGAAAAGAAATCTTCTTAAGAGTGGTAAGACTACAAAAAACTTACAAGACTTTAGACTTAAGTGAAAAAGATCGTTCCGTACTGTCGATGAAACACCTGTACAAAATGTAACAAAGGGACTTAAGAACAAAGTTAGAAATTTTTATAAAAAAAAGAAATTGTTAATTAGTTTTTAGTTATTTATATTTTTAACACTAGCTTTTATTAATAAAAAAAGACCAAAAAGTTTGTTGGGTATTTTTTTATAACTGAAAATTAAAGTGAAAACTTTTTCTGGGACAGTCCTTATATACCATTTGAAAGGGAATAAATTAAGCTTTCTTAGCATGCTAAAAAAATTATAGATTAATAGTTTTGGGAAAAAAAAAAACCGTTTTTTAAAAAAATTGCTCAAAATTTCAGAAAAATTGTCATATATCCAAAATTATGGGTTAGATTGCGCACCATTATTGTAGGCCATTAAATTATCTGTCTAATATATATTATATTTTTGACATCCATTCAGTGGTTCCCAACTTATAAGGATTTTTACAAAAGCTATATCCGCAACTTCCGATGGCTATATATCCGAAACCAGATCCGAGCGACACTTTTTTTTACTATTTTTATTTTCATTTTAGGGGGTAAAACAAAAAAAAACTGATTCGCGCATGGGAGCTACAGTAAACCTGTTCCAAAAAAATTATAGAGGTTTCCCGCGCCCAACAAAAATATATATTCTTGATCAGTATGCTAACTCTACATCAAGAAACTAAACTATTACCGCTCTTAGATATTGTTTGCAAATACAGTATACATACATATGTATAACCAAACCAACTCACCCCACTTTATCTAGGACGTTTTGCTTACACACCTCACAAGTTAACAGTGAAGCATTCGTCAGTAAAATCACAGGACCATGCTTAGCAAGATGCTTAAGCAGCTCTAACATTTCGACAGTTCGCTGTTCCACATACAGACCCTGTGATTTCGCCTCATTAAACTTTTTCTCAATACGTGTCTTATCCATATCGATTATTTTTGTATAATAGCTATGCTGGCTGTAGTTTGGATCAACGCCAAGCGTCTTGGTAAAATATTCATGATGAACTTTAAATTTTTTTAAAATGTAACACAAATCAATGGTCCATGTGCTTGCACCAAAACCTTCATCTTCACAAATATTGTTGAAATTCTTTAAGAAATCTTGACGCTGTGTGCTGGACAATATCATAAGTATACATGAGATGCCACAATCCCAGTTGAAACGCTGTTGGTAATGTGTTAGGTTGTAATGCTTTTCTGTTGGCAATCCTTGAAGCACTTCGTTGAATTAAAAAAATCAATCAATCTCGAATTTTTAAAAAGTTAAAATTAAAGTTACTATACCTTCCATTTTACGATGAACTATATTGTTAGATAAAAACAAAGAATATTTTAAAAGCTTTAAACAAAAAAACAATAATGTTTATATTGTTCCAGAATTTCAACCAAAAGATAGGAAAAGAAATGAAGCTTTTGAGTCAAGATTCTTGACCATATTCTTTCAAGCATAGACAATCAGAATATCAGATTACGCATTCCGAGTTGAATAATGGAAATCCTGTGCGCACTCGTCATCTGGTGGACGATTACGGTTGCGTTTTTCTACTTTTGCACCAAGTACATAAGGGTTGCCGAGTACTTTTTTCCTCAACTATACTTAACCTCATATAAAAATATAGTATTTATTTTGAGTTCAACTTCAATATTTCGTTTGATTTATATTTTTATTATGTTTAACTATTTTCCCTTTATTTATTCACAAAAGTTGTAAAATATCTAGATCTTGTTTTGAGTAATGAAAAACACATTCTGAGTCTGGTAATTGTTTTATTAAGTTTTCTTTTTCTTTTATAAACGTTTTCATCTAAGTCCCTATTAAGAAATCTTATCCTAAAATACATTCTAGCTCTGAAGAACATTTTTTTTAGTTCAACATTGCAGTTTACATTATTTGCCTGTTCTAAAAGTTTTTCTAAATAATTTTCGGTTATTTGTATTCCGTCCTCATTAAACTCTAAAAAAGTTTTATCTAGTTGTCTCATATGAGTCATTAGTTCGTTACTTGGCTTTGATAGGCCACCTTCACTGAGATGGTTAACCCATGTGAAGCTTATCTCAGTTTCTTGTTGTTCTGACATAAATAAATATATAGGGAACAAATTATTAATTTTTCAAAAGTGCTTCAGAATACACAGTTCTGCTATAAAATAAACTTAACCCATACAATAAATACCAATCTACGATGCCTAAGTCCATCGAAAAGTCTTATTTAAGACATTTTGCGATATTTGTCTACACATCTACTTTTTGAATTTTTAGTTTGAACCATGATTGAATAATACAGGTTTATGCAAAAGTCAAATGCTGCTTCTTTCATAGTTGGTTTAATGTCAGAATTGATCAACCACAACAAAAAGTGATAACGTTTTTATGCGATTTGAATTTTTTTGTGAAAAATAAATATTTAACAAAAATTCATTAAAATTTGAATAAATTTGTTTTAAAACATAAATTAATTTGTTTCCGTGGATTTCTCGAAGGAAAAAATATATTGCAAAGGTTTGTTTACTCAAATGATTGCAAAATACGCATAAATTATTCATTGCATCTTTTTATTTGTAGAACATTAACGGCTGCTTTCAACACTGCGCAGCTGATATTCAATCGCGATATAATTAAAACTAAAGTACGCTGCCACTTTCCTAAGCCCGCGAAGTAAAGCGCATAAATGTACATGGCTGGGAAGCATCAGAGGGACGTCATGTTTTAATGCAGTGGATACTTAAGGGACGACATGTGTTATCGTATTAGAGGTAGAAAACGGCAAATTTGTTCAGTTCTTTAATTCTTTAACAAAAACAAAATAGTTTATTTCAACTTTAATTATAAAATAAACTAAAAAATAGATTAAAGTTACGAAACTTAAAATTAAGTTTTTTGTTTACCACCCAAGAACATTGCAGACGATAAGCATAAGAAGCTAATCATGCTTCAGCGTTAGTATGAAACTCAACATCACTAAATATGTTTTGTGGCAGCGCTGTCGCAACATGAGGTTCCATTAAAGCGTCTGAGAAAATCAGATTTGTGACACTAATTGTAATTGTTTTTTTCGTGTTTTTGCTTTGTTTAACAATTCTGACATTCGTACATCTGACTTTTGACTAATGACTTTTTTGAGTTTGACAGCTTGCGAAAACCTTTATAGTTGAATCATGGTTTGAACTAATTTTCCAATAACAAAATATAGAAGTATCAAAAGAGTAGTATAAAATTATATAATAGTAACTAGTATTTTTTTGGGAACATTAGTAGCATTTCGTTGTTGGAATTAGAGAAATTTGTGAAAACTCTTTCCTCAGAAATAGATAAGCTTAATATTGAACTACAGCAGTCAAAATTTTCACAAAAATTTTCTAATGAAACTGGACGCAAGTTGAAGTACAACAACAAGCAAGATAAAACATTGTGTTTCTACCATGCTCGATTTGGGGATTCTGTTCAAAAGTGTCGACCTGGCTGTGCAAATTGGAATGTAGGTTCGGAGAACTAATAACGCTGTCATCTGTCAATATGATTGGCGGCAGCCCATCACAGATTGTGAATAATTCGAATAGCATTAAATCTACGCATAATTTTACACGAACACCAGAGGAAACTCGTCTTCATATTTACGACAAATTTTCGCATATTCGTTATATAATATTTTTGTAATAGAGCTTAAGCTAAAAACTCAAAAATATACCTATTATTAAAAATTAAAATTACATAAGAAAAGTTTGGTTTCATAATAATTTGGAACTGAAGTGAATTTAGCCTTTTCCACAGTACAGTGTTTGCTTCTCAACAGACAAAATGCGAATTAAGATTAAAAGGAAGTATGAAAACGTACAATTGGCTCTCAAACTTGCACTTGTGCTGTGTTGAATATTTAATAGACAAAATGCGAATTAAGAGGAAAAACAAGCATTAAAATGTACGATTTGCTGTCACACTTGTGCTTGTACTGTGTAGAACACTTAATTTACGGTTGCAGCAATCATCTCAATTGCTACTTTTTCTTTTTGTTTTGATTTGATTTATGATTTAAATCATAAAAATGTTGGTAGATTTGAAATGTGACAAATGACTTAAAGGCCGATTTAAATCCACTCACGCAGATCTCTATTATGTACTGATACATGAGGCCTCTTATCGCGATAGGCCCCGCTCAACCACACGACCATAAAGTCGGCTCTGATTTGAAAATATAGTTTCTTTCAAACACTGTCATGCCACCTGTTGGCCAAATGCAGAATTATAAAAGGTTAAACTTATGCGTTTTATTGACTTTTAGGTTTAACCAAAGTCAATAAAACACGGCTATTCTTTGCAAAAATGAATTCGAATTTCAATGCAAACAAATTTTTGAGAGCGTTTAGGGCTGTGAAATACGCTATTCACACACACCGAATTTGATCGCCGGCGTATGACTTCGGAATAGTTTTTTAATTGTGTGAATATAAGATACGTCGGTGTTGTAGTGCAACCTACAAGAAATGACTCCAACACATTGATTATGATTTTCATTTTTACTGGCATAAATACTTGTGCTATAAAGACAAAGCAGAGAAAAAGAGACTGTTCCACTGCGTACATTAATGCCATAAGATGGAGTAGAAGGATAGAGACGGATACATTGTCAGAAAATTTGACGTTTAATAGAAAAATAAAAAGTTCGAGTGTTGGGAAGGAAAATATAAACGCAAAATAACTGCGCAATTGGAAATAATATGGTTCTAAGGAAACTGATGGAAAATTCCATATCGTTTGACTTAAAATCCCATCATATATGACCAAAATACAAAACCCATCATTACTGATTAAAACTAAATTCTTAAGTGTATTTTGAAACTTTTAATGATAACCCTCATAAGAACATGACAATAGAAACTGAAAACATTTCTTTATTATGTATCTACATATGTTTGTATATCTATACTATTTATATAAAATTGCTTATATAGAAATGGTTTGTAACGCTAAACCGCAAAATATACTGAACCGATTTTAATAATTTATGTTTTAAAACAACATATTTGCACTAAAAAAGGTTATTGTATACTTATTTCTATGATTTTTTTAAGCTAAAAATGCTATTTTTTAGGATTAAGTTTTTTGCAAAACCTAACACAATAATTTTCGTTCGATTTGTCGTTGCTTATGCTGCTTCTTGAATTCTGTGTTGTTATTTTTGTTTTCATTTGTACCGTTTGTATTTGGCTTCGAAGTTCAAAGAACAACTCTCCTTGAGTTTTTTTTTACTTTTGATGAGAGAGTACGATGTTAATAAATTTTTGAAAAAAGTGTACATTGCTTTTTACAGTTAAACTGCAATTTGTTGTTTTTATAAAATTTAGTTTTTGCCTGTCCGTCTATATGTTTGTTTTTTATGGAAACGGAAACTATCCGGCCGATTTTGATGAAAATTTTACAGTATGTTAGTATCGATCACGCGGGTGTTATAGAATATAAGTCTTTTATTAAGAGTGCATATTTAGGGTGGCCCACAAACAAAAATATTTTTAAAATAGAATTTTCACTAAGTCCGGTAAATGGACTCACACCGAATTTACACCACAAAAAACTTACAGCACGTGTCTTTTATATTAAGATGCATAAGTTGGCTATAAGACTTTAATTAAGGGTGCATATTTAGGTTTTCCCTAATACAAAAACATTTTTAAAATATTATTTTCTCGAAGACTGCTTATTCGATTCTCATGGAACTTACACCAAATGGCTTTAAGTGGCACAACTTAGGCCGTACACATTTTATTTAGGGTGCATACTTTGGGTGGCCCTTATACAAAATATCTTTTTAAATAGAATTTATATGAAGATTTCATAATTGTGGCCTATGGAAGGTTTTTACAAAGTTTGATATAAAAAATGAGCGATGACACGCTCTTCAAAATCAAGTTCATCATATATCACCTACTACTGGACGCAGATGAATGGGACTTGGTACATAAACATGTATATAAAAGGTACGGACAAAAGTAAGTTTCAAATGAAAAAATTATCGCCCCACATAACAACGTCTGCCAGGCCTGCTATATATTTGTAAAATAATAGGGACAAAAGTTAGTTTCACTGGGAAAGTGGGCTGTTTTGCTTTTACATTCCATCACATGCGTTCATACAACATCGCCCCACACATCGAAAAGGGCAGAACAACGTCTGCCGGGACAGCTAGTACTATTATAAAATTAAATTAAACCGAAATACATTAACAATATCATCTAAATGAAAAGGTGCCACCTCTGGTAGCAATTAACAAATCATTAATGTCGTTTTCTTGCCCAAGCTCTACGTTTATTGTGGAGGAATTAATGTCTCCTGGCATTAATACGATGTTTGAAGAGAAAGTTATTTTTTGTGCCTGCGTAGAAGCACTTGGTCTCAAAGGTTTTGGTAAGCCACGACCCTGTGCATCAATACGTAAAGTGGCAACGCCAAATCTTTGTGAAAGTTCTTGAAAAGCAGTGCGGAGTGGTGCTTTACCAAGTGGCACGGTACGAATGTGAAGATTTTGAGTTTCATGAATAGCTCCAAGTATGACCGAACTTCTTGTAGCTAATAAAATGCGAATTTCTTGTGCATTAAGTGAGCACATATTATGCTAAAAAGATTATATGTTAATCATGGTGTAATAACAAAGGCGGAGTACTTAAAACAAAATTTCTCAAAAGTGTGGGTTTCGTATCCTCCATTGTCTTGTTTCGTAATTTGTTTTGACACTTCGACGTTTTGATTATTTGACCCGTTCAGCAACTTCAGTATTTTTGAAGCGCTTTAAACAATTTTTACTGAGAGGTATTGGTGTTGAGTTTAAAAATTCTGTTGTGAACAAAAAACTACGCTAAATAATGCAGCGGTCTTCAAACTGATAGCAATAAGTCATTTTTGTTATTGCAATATTTCAATAACAACTACAGCGACTAAATTATTAAGATTTAATGTAGTTTGCAGCATATCGTTCAGAAAATTTTCAAGATCTTAATGCTCAAGCGCTGCATTTCATCAAAGCGCTTAAATTTTCTGAATGCGCAATTGAAATGTTATGAATGTCAAAATTACAGCAAATTAGATGACAGATGATTGAAAATCGAGGCTCTCCCTAATTATTTCATCTTTATTATTACACCATGAGTAAAGTTAATGCTCTGAGTAAAAGACAATATTCATATGCATAATCTTTTACTTAACTCGGTTTTTGACTCTGTTCTAATTTTGTATAACAGAGTACTGAAACGTCAAAACGTCAGAATTAGTTTTGTTGACATGCTAGCTGGTAAGTAAAGAAATATTTGTAAAGAAAAATATCAAAATTATTGCTTTATTTTCGCTAAGAAAAATGTTGCATCTACAGGCTTCGGAATACCATTCAACCACCAGCAGCTAGTGCCAGCTGTAGCTCCATCTTCTGCGGTCACCGACACAATTGCGTGTTCAGTATGAAATTCAATTTGGAGGTGAAGAAACATAAATTAAGATTTTTTGCAATTTAAACCTTTAGAAATAGTAACATCTTGATTAATAATGCCACCATCAACAGTATAACTAAAAAATTGGACACGGAGTCCGCTGCTGATGACATGAAATCACGTAACTATTATTTTAACTCATGTACATTTTGGCATACACGAAGAAATGCTCAAAGATGAGGTGCGCAATATAGTCTACAGTAACCCGATGTCAAAGATTACAAAAGATGTGAAAGTCTTTTGCGCCAAAATTTTTCACTCTCACGTATTGATTGTCAAAGTTCGCTAAAAACAATATACCCGTATATTGGAAACTAAATTTTTTGGAAAGTTATTTCCGATTTTGGGCATTATTGGGCGATTTAGGAAAAACTTGGGGAATTAAAAATATACTAATATGTACATAGCACAATATTTAGTTCTTACATGGATTAATTTCAATATGCAAACATTTGTTGTTTATTAACAAAGCCTATGTGTCACCATTTATGTCTTATTTTCATTTATTTATGGTTTGTTCTGATAGTAAGAAATATTTTTTTTTCATCTCACTTAAATCACAAGCATGATACTTTGAAAATCTCTTATATTTGTTTTACAAAATATGCAAACAGTGATGAAAAGCTTGTCGTTGATATAACTTTCATAACTAGTTTGCATAAAAAACTGATATTTTTAATATAAATTTTAACCCTATCGATACTATTGAATTAGATTTTAGTACGAAATTATCGATGTGAGGGATTATTTTTATTTCTCAAGTTCACTTTCAATTTGCAATTTAATTTTTGTTTTTGTTTTTTTTTCAACGAAGTCTGCTTAATTCAGAAACACTGTTTGGTTGATAAATGGATGACCTGTCAAATGCGCACATAATATGCCAAATAGTGAAATTCAAGCAATTGCAAGACTTCCACAAAGTTTTTAGTGCAAATATTAAGTGCTATGAAAATTAATATCGGATATGTAAATTTTGTAATGATGATGTAAAAATCAAAACATTTGCTGATGAACATCTACTTAGTAAATTTTAAAACGTAAGTTCGGGCTTTATCTTACGCGAAAGAAGAAATAAATTCAAACTGAACATATAATGGATATGAGTGGTACTAAAAATTGGCCTTTTGTATAAAAGAAAGTTCTAATTTCTGAAGCATTTATGTTCCGAATAATTATATGAAATTCTTAATGAAACACAAAAATATTGATTTTTTCGTTCAGGGTAATTGAATTGCTTAACAAGAATACCTTACCACACATTTTACGTCATATTCGATATGTAATTGACAGTGGTGGCAACTTCTTAACACCGCTGTGAAACGAAAATGTAATGAAAAATATGCAAAAATATGAAGATTTCAAAATGGAATTGCAATGTTTTTTGGATCTCGCAAGAGAACTTGGGTACATTTTTGATTTTTAAAAATCTTTATTATTGTTTGTGTGTATATAAGATTTTTCATATTGTTCAGAGTTTTTCATAAAAAGCTTATTAAAGGAGGTAGAATATTAAGAAATTGTGGGACAAAAGTGTGGTGAATAATTTTCACGTTTGGTGGTGCGGGGTTTTTCTGAAAAGGTGAGGTGTAAAATTTTGTCCACGTTTGTACTAGAGCGGGGGCCAAGGGCGGATTCACGGGAGGGGAAATGGGGGAAATTTCCCCCTCCAACGGCTTCAAAAATACACTAGAGAGCTTTAAAGTTTTAAAAAACCATGCAGCATCTCAGAAACAAACTGAAAATTTTTGAAGTTTCTAGTAACGCCGGAGATGTGTAGTTTTTCAGTTTGTTAACTTATTCATATAAACTTAAAAATTAACAAATCATATTACGCTACAAATTTGCAAAAACTTACATCACATTGAATGGCGATGATATCTAATGTAGTGAAAATTTCCGTAGAATTCGAATATCCTAATGATTTTTTTCAATTGGCCCCAATTTTCCACATAAATGGAAAAATTCAAAAATAAGTGCTTGTAAAAACTTTGATTGTCAGCAAATGAATTTTAATTTTTTTTTAGTATAGAGAAGAGTTCTACAACAATTTTAATTGTGCCAATAGTGTTATGATATTCAATTTAAGAGACCCATATTTTTTTATTTTGCTGAAGAGCCACATTTTTCGAAGTTATCGTCATTTAAACTTTGTATGTTAAGATTACAAATACGAAACAAATTTTGAAAGGACTTTTTTTCAAATTGTCGGTATTTCGTTAGTACATAATGGCTTCTTATATATGTACATTTTTTTAAAATTTCTTCATTATTTTATGAGTTTTATGAAAAAGTGACGTTTAGTGCTTAGTAAAAAAAATTATGAAAACCCATTATGTATCAAGGAAATACCTACAATTTGAAAAAAGGTCCTTTCAGAATTTTTTTCGTGTATGCATTTTAACATACGAGTACTACAATGTTCAAATTATAGAAGAAAAAATATTTTTGCGTTGATGTTAATAAAATGCTCCATAGTAGTTATGACTTTTCTATAAGCATGTGCAGGTCTATGTGTGTATATAGAAAATTGGGGCTAATCGGAATATATGTTACTATCACGATATTCAGATGCATCCACACTGCACACTAAAAGCAAAACCGAGTGCAAAGTTGATTTTCCATGCGAGAAGCGGAATTAGGGGTGGCCATAGTGATCGCGAGAAACGGCGCTGAAATTCTGATTGTCGTTCGTACATATATGTTACATATCTGTGGACGTTTGACAAAACAACCTCTTTCGATCTACGGTAATAATTCAATATAGCGTAAGTCTTGCGTTGAAGCTATGTATAAAGTTTATTCAGTCTCGTGATTCAATAATTAAAATAATTTTTCTACCAAAAATCTATTGTGGTAGCACTTATTTTTGTGGCCCTTCAGAGCAAGTCGAGAATAAGCTTTACCTATAAAAATTTCAAAATTCATTACACAATCAAAGGATTTATTCACTAACAAATACTCATTTGATACTGAGTAGACGAAAATTCACTTGTAAAAATGAGGAGAGCTGCCCAAAATAAAATAGTAGAAAGTTAAATTTGTTTTTTCTTTTTGTTAGCAATAATAACCCTGCAGGATGGAATGTGCCCACACGTTAAAAAATCAGGCAAAATTTGTACAGTATCCAAGTGCAATGAACCTGTACCCCAAATTTATTCTAAATTTATATGTTTCCACATATTTTAAGACTAGTCTTAGAACTATTTAATTAATTAAAGTTGAAAATCTCCTAATTTAAAAAATGTGTCTGGGTATCTTTCGGTGAAATTTTTCAACAAAAATCGAAACGTGAATTTTCAATTATATAATTTAATTTTTTTTTCAACTGAAATTATCCAATTGTAAATTAAAAAAATTAACTTTTGAGTTACATAGTAAAATACGTGATTTTACTTGTAAAAATAAATTTTTTTGATTTAAGAAACAAGTCTTAGAAATAAACTCATTTTAAAGTATGGGTGGATTACATTCACGTCAGTAATGGCGTTACAAAAAAGGCGTCTGTAATGCAGGGTTTAAAAGTTAACATAGAAGACCTGATCATCTTTTTTTAACTTACAAAAATCATCCAATTAACGGTTTCTTCCGAAAATTTTGAAATCCTACAAGGCTTTGACATGCAATCAATGCCTTGGCCTCTTGGAAACCCTGTTTGAAGCGAACAGAGCTATAATTCCACTATAAGAAGAAGAAGCTATATGGCTTATAATGTAAACGTGAACGAACATTATAGTAAAACAATCACCCCTATCACCGCTGTCGAGCGTCGACATTAGTGACTGTCGACTTTTCTTTCGAGTCGACCTAAAAAAGCTATCATCGAACTAACTCGACTCGACGATGTTTGTAATAGATTATTTTTCCGACAATAATTTGTGCGACAGGTGACTTATACAATCTGAGTGAATGAAATTCAAAAATATTTTTAAATTTGCTGTCAATTGTCATACATTTAGCAAAGAATTTTTAAAATACACATTTTTTTTAACCAGTGATGAAGAGGACGAAGTTCAAAAACAGATATAAGTGCTTAAGGCCATGCCGACTGGGTAAATCGTTTCCTTGAAGCAGATGATATTGGCGACGGTTGCTTCCAGCTTTTTTGTTTTAATATTCCGTCTCCAGTAGCGTACAACGGTACCATGTCATTGGCTATAATAGCCAAAAATATTTGTACCTTATGTCCACCTCAAAAATGGTCATAGTCCCCAAAATTATTTTGGGAATTATGATCACTCATAACAATGGACATAACTCCCATGGGTGTTATGACCATTTTCGTTTTGCTTGTAAATACAAGAGAAATTTCATATTTTTCTAAACATTCACTTTGTTTTGTTATATGCAATAAATTAAAATAGTCTAACTAATCGAAAAGCGATACACGTCACCGATGACCTTGAACCTCAAATATTTTTGGGGTTTTTCATAGCAAGTGCATAGGGCGCCTTCAAATTTTTGGTTTAGCTTGAAAATCGCATTAAATTCTATCGTATGCGTATCCAATGCTGGCTTCGCTAGCTACATGAATTATATATAAAAGTAAAAATAAGTGGATGGCTTTTTGTCTCTACTCAGGACTTGCATCCTCCAATATGTCCAACACCGGCTTCGTAGCGGCTTTCGGCCATCTATAGTGAACGTAACGCTCAAGACATTTGGCGTTATATCCGTTTTTGGGGATTATGTCCGCTTTTAGAAGTGGTCATAAGCCCAAAAAAAAAATGGAAATTATAACCGAAAAAAAACGGACATAAGGCCCAAAATTGTGTTGGGAATTTTGACCATTGGGGCTATGACCGGGTACCTCGTGCAATTAACGTTTATTATGTGGAGTTTTTTTACCTTTCCTTTTGAGTGTATCGAAACCTATAATTATGCGTTTCACCTTACTAACAATAAAAAATTTTGACAAATTTTTTCTTAGTTTTTGCCAGCCATCGCTTCACGCATTGGCGGACCCAAGCTAGTTAGCTTCCCAGCAACCGAGTTTGCACTCTTGCTTAGCGTCCAGTTTTGTTAAGTCTTTGTTAAAGTTTCTTGCAAATTCTAGACTTCTCTCCACGTGGTATACTAAAACTTCAAATTGATTTGAATTGGCTATCTAAATTTTTTTCCGGGTATTTTACTTAACTTATTCGACTGTTTTACTTTAATTTTTCAAGTGTCGACTAAAGAAACGAACTCGACAAAAAATTGCTACTTTCGTCGACGCTCAGTTCTCACATCGACATTTGAAATTCGACAATTGTAATAAATTGTTCTATGTTTGTCATTTGAAATGTCGAGTTCGACATTGGTGATGCGACAATACTGCTGTCGAGCATTTTAGAGTCGACTTCGACAATGATGATAGGGGTGAATATTTATTTTATGTATATATAGTAAACTTTTTTGGACATAAATTTAACATAACCAATTTCCCCCTCCAATATTTTTTCCTGGATCCGCGCCTGGCGGGGGCAAAGGAAAGGATTAATGCATACGTGGGTTTGGTGAAATTTTTTCGCTTTGGTGAATAAGGACAGCTGATTTTGAAGTTTGTCCAAATATGACAGTTGAAAAATATCAAAACAGCGTAAACACTGTATAACACAATTTAAATAAATGAATTTAAGTAATTCAATTCAATTTTATTATTAAAATCTCAATTAAATTAAATTGAAACTAATTTGTTTTCCTTACAGGTTCAAAACGGACATACTGCTTCGCTACAACTGTGGTTTTCAGACGATGCTTGTGGCTACTGCCATTCATTATGAGTTGTTTACGCATACTGTTTCCGTGCCTTAACTCATGCGCTTGAAGTAATTCCATCAAAATTTGCTGAGAATACTGACCTGAATCCAATCGCAACAGTGACAGTGCAAGATCCGACGATACATCGACCTTCACCCATCTGCTTACCGAATGAAACTTATTTTTTATTAAATTTCGAATATAGACGAACACATCCAGGAACACTTGCCTATTGAAATATGGTTATGGCTATTTTTAATTGAAATGATTTTAATTAACTTTTTTTCGAATTCTTCACCCACTTGTTTACCAAACAAATATTATTCAAACCGAAAGTTTGAAGCATAAAGAATATGCCTTAGTAGTATTGCCTACTTTTTTCTGGTCATGACTACCTGGCAAGCAGGTATAAACAGGTAAGTAAATATAGGTAACTGCACTGATCCAATCGGACCGATGCACCAATCGAAATATATATCGAAATAAAGATAATTTAATTACTAATACGATGGTATAGTATGTATTGCCTGCAATAAACCGGTTAATTAAAATAGTTTTAATTAAAAATAGCCATGACCATATTTCAAAAGGCAAGTGTTCCTGGATGTGTTCGTCTATATTCGAAATTCAATAAAAAATAAGTTTCATTCGGTAAGCAGATGGGTGAAGGTCAATGTATCGTCGGATCTTAGACTATGATAGCTACGAATTCATTATGCACAAGGCGAATGGAATGCTGGCATTAATGTGCGCGTATTCAACATAATAATTGCTACTACTACAAATAACAAACACTCATCATTATACTTGGCAAGTACCACATACGGCAGTGCCATAGCCACCACAGTTGGTGGCGGAACCACAGTAACGGGCACCTGTCGCCCCCTTCATACTTGCTGCAAGCAACAGCAAAATAACACATCTCGGACGACAAGCGCTGGTGCCAAACTACCACACACAATAGCTGCTGCAATCAATCGCTACCGCCATTGCGCCGCCGTAATCAACTGCTGCTTCTACTAATGTTCCTATTTCAACTAATGTAAGTTTTGTGCAGTTTTATAGTTCTGCTGGTATTGATACTTCCGTTGCTGTTACAGTGGGTGCTGGCTCTCTGCATGAATATGAAAATGATAGTTGGAAAGAAGCTAAAAATAAAAAACGTTAAAAACGTTTTTATGTTAAGGGTACTATAAAAGTGCAAGTACTGAGCTTGCTGTAATGGAACGTAAGAGATGGGTTCATCTAAGCTCTTTTAAAGCATCCGTTACTGAGTCTGATATCATGGATTATATTGTTAAACACACTGATATTCCGAAAATAGATCTCTCTTGCTACAAATTGTTTAAAAAAGATACCGAAGTGGAAAAAGTGAAACGAGTGAATTTTAAACTTGGTGTTTTATCACCTCTGCATAATAAGATTGTGGATCCATCTTTATGGCCTGTTGATGTGCGGGTGAAGGATTTCGAGTTTTTTCGGAAAACCGCGAAGAAATTGGAGAAAACTTAGTGGATTCTGGTCCTGATTTGAATAATTCTTTGAAAAATTATATGCTTAAAATTTATTATCAAAATGTGTCAGGCGCAAGGACCAAATCTGAAAGTATTTTTGCTGCTACTTCTCATGGTGACTTTGATGTTATCATTTTAACTGAAACTTGATTAAATTGTAACTTCCATAATACGGAATTTTTTGATCTACATATATATAATGTATATCGTAAGGATCGTGACGTGAATGCAGCTGGCTGTCAACGTGGTGGTGGTGTGCTAGTTGCTGTAAAACGTGAATTTTTGTCGCTGGGAAATACTAACGTGCTACTGGATCAACTATGTGTAGTAATCAGAGGTTCATTGGTATCTCTCTACATAGTAGTTTCTTACTTGCCGCCTAGTAGTTCTTTTGAATTATAAAAGATGCATCTCAATAACATCTCTACAATAGTTGCAGATTTTTCCATTGACGCTAACCAATTGATGATTGCTGGTGACTTTAATCTCTGTGGTGTTACCTGGTCTGATGGCTGTGGTGATCTTTATCTAACACCATCTAAAGTATCTAGTGCTATTGAAATGTATGTTGTAGATAAATTTTTAGATCTAGGTCTCATGCAAGTCAATAACTGTTTTAATGTCCTTAGGATGCTGCTAGATTTAGTTTTTATTAGTAGCAATATCAATTCAAATATTTACGAATCACCTTTTCCTATATCAGCCATTAGTATGCATCATGTTCCATTATGCATCACTATATCTTTTATAAATTTACTTACTTACTTGGGTGGCCATAACAACCCGTTACCGGGTTACGGCCAACCTCAAAAGCTCTCTCCAGGCGCCTCTGCTTCGCGCGCGCCTTCTCCAATCATTCACACCAAGCGTGGATAGGGTTTCCTCGGCTTGGTCTCTCCATCGGAGGCATGGTCTTCCTCTTCGTAGTCACCCAGCGGCTTCCGCTTCAAACACCTTTTTCGCCGGAGCTTCTTCGTCCATACGCACAACATGTCCCAGCCAGCGCAGACGTTGGATAGTGATGCGCTTGACTATGTCAATGTCAGCGTAGAGGTCGTACAGTTCGTGGTTCATTCGAATACCGTAGTCGTCGCCGACGTGAACAGGACCGAAGATTTTGCGAAGAATTTTTCTCTCAAACACCCCAAGCGTGGCTGCATCAGTCTGCGACACAACCCATGCTTCTGCGCCGTAAAGTAGCACGGGTAAGATGAGCGTCTTGTAGAGTGTCAGTTTTGTCGGGCGAGAGAGGTGTTTACTACTCAATTGCTTACTGAGACCATAGTAACACCTATTAGCAAGAGTTAGTCTTCGCTTTATCTCCAGGCTGACATCGTTTTGAGTGTTCACGGCGGTGTCAAGATAGGTGAATTCCTTGATAACTTCGAAAGTATAGTTGTTCGCAGTAACAAAGGATCCAATACGCCGCATCTCCCTGTTTGTGGACAGCATATACTTTGTTTTGCCCTCGTTCACCGTCAAACCCACTTTCGCTGACTCTTTTTCGATAGCAGAGAACGCAGCAGTAACATCTCGCTTACAACGTCCAATGATATCAATATCATCGGCATATGCAAGGAGCTGGACACTTTTGTAGAAAATAGTGCCATTACGATGTACAGTGGCTCTTCGCAACACCCCTTCCATCACAAAGTTGAAGAGGTTGCAGGATAGTGGATCGCCCTGTCTGAAACCTCGTTCGGTATCAAATCGTTCGGAGAGGTCCCTTCCTACTCTGACGGAGCTGGCTGTGTTGCTCAACGTCATTCTGCAAAGCCGCACCAGCTTCGCAGGTATACCGAACTCAGACATGGTGGCATACAGGCAATCCCGTATCGAGCTATCGAAAGCAGCTTTAAAATCGATAAAGAGATGATGGGTATCGATCTGTTTTTCGTGGGTTTTTTCCAGGATTTGACGTAGTGTGAAGATCTGGTCTATGGTGGACTTACCAGGTCTAAAGCCGCACTGATAAGGCCCAATCAGTGTGTTGACAAACGGCTTAAATCTTTCACACAGTACAGTCGACAGGACCTTGTAAGAGATGGCAGGAAGACTGATTCCCCGGTAGTTAGCGCAGATTGGCGGGTCACCTTTCTTCAGTACAGGACAAAGAACACTGAGATTCCAATCGTCGGGCATGCTTTCTACTAGCCATATTTTGCAGATGAGTTGATGCATACACCCTATCAGCTCATCGCCGCCGGTCTTGAACAATTCAGCAGGCAGGCCATTGGCACCAGCCGCTTTGTTGTTGTTAAGTCGTTGGATCCCAAATCGTACCGCGTCATGGCTAGGTGGTGGTACGTCCACACCATCGTCGTTGATTGGTGGCATCGGGTTAATTTCCCCAAAGGCGGGATTGGTGGAGTCATCGCCAGCAAGCAGCTTGGAAAAGTGTTCCCTCCATAATCTCAGTGTGCCCTGCGTATCCGTAACCAGATTTCCATGTTCATCTTTACAAGTAGATGCTCCGGGCTTGAAACCTTGGGTCAGACGCTTGACTTGTTGGTAAAATTTTCGAGCATTATTCCTGCCCCGTAACACTTCGAGTTTCTCACGCTCGTGCCTTTCCTGCTCTCATTTCTTGCGTCTGAAAAGGCGCCTCTCTTCCTTTCTCTTTTCCCGGTAGTTTTCGTGCACGGCTCACGTTGCTGCTGACTGCAGGGTTCCTTTGTAGGCGGCGTTTTTCACTGCAGTAGCTTCGCGACACTCCTGATCATACCATAGATTTTGCGGAAGTGGGCGTCGGAAACCAATGACTTCCTCAGCGGCAGAGCGCATGGAGCGGGATATATGCGCCCAATGTCCACCGGCATCATCGGGTAGAGAGTCAGGTTGAAGGAGCAGTTCTGAGAGGCGAGCGGAATAGGCTTTGGCCGTCCGATATGATTGCAGCTTAGCGACGTCCAGCTTTCGTTGCGTACCAAAGCGTACTTCATTTGCATTGCATAGCCGCATGCGTATCTTGGCTGCAACAAGATAATGATCCGAGTCAATATTGACTCCCCAGAACGTACAAAAATCTAGCACACTGGAAGCATGCCTTCCGTCGATCACAACATGATCGATTTGGTTGCGTGTTTTCTGATCAGGGGACAGCCAGGTGGCCTTGTGGATATCGAGGTGTTGAAATCTGGTGCTACTTACTACCATGCTTCGCGCCGCGGCGAAGTTGATCAGCCGTAGACCGTTGTTTGAGGTGGTCTCGTGAAGTCTGAACTGACCGACAGTGGGGCCAAATATACCTTCTCTTCCGACCTTTCCGTTGAAATCTCCGAGTACAATTTTAACGTAGTGGGCCGGGCAGCGGTCGTATACTTCCTCGAGTCTCGCATAGAAGGCATCTTTGAGAGCATCGTCCTTTTCCTCCGTCGGGGCGTGCGCGCAAATCAAGCTCATGTTAAAAAATCGAGCCTTGACGCGGATCGTAGCCAACCTTTCGCTCACAGGTGTGAACCTGGAGATATGGTGGCGAAGTATCTTGCTTGCGCATCCCAATTCGCGCCTCTCCGCATGGCAGCTGTAGTAGATATCGCAACTTGCTTGCTTAGAGCAACCTTGTCCTATCCATCTTATTTCCTGGATGGCGGTGATGTCAGCCTTAATTTTTCCAAGGGCATCCGCCAATTCGATAGAGGCACCTTCCCTATTGAGGGTCCGGATATTCCAGGTGCATATCCTTAAATCGTAGTCCTTTTTTCGTTTGCAGTGGTCGTCAACGTTGAGGGGTTCTGTATCCGAGGCTTTTTTAGTCTTCATTGGAATGTTTTTTTACAAATTTTATAAATTTGCTACTGTTAAATCTAATGTTGAAATATCCCACTTTAACTTTGAAAGATGTAATTTTCATCTGTTAAATAATGCCATGAATCAAATTGATTGGGAAAAGGAATTTTATCTTTTAGAAACTGAGTCTTGCTATAACATTTTTATGACCTTAATTCATAATGAGTTTGTTAATTATGTTCCGAAAGCTAAAAAATATTGTTATAAATGTCCGTGGCATACTCGGGGGCTAAAGAAACTAAAAAATCTTCGTTCAAAGTTTTTCAAAAAATTTATTCATACCAATCAAAACTGTTAATTTTTAAAATATCGGCATTATATGAGAGAATTCAATTTTTTGGATAAATACTTACACAAGCAATATATTACAAAATATGAATCTAATATTAAATCTAACCCTAAATCATTTTGGCGTTATTTTAAATCTAAAAGAGGCTGCTCGAATATACCAGCATCAATGTTTTTGGGGGCAGAATCTGCTAATGATACTTTGCCCATTGCTAATTTATTTGTTGATTTTTTTAAGTCTAATTTTGAATCACCTAGTAACCATATCCCTAAAGTCTCAAATAATGTACGTCCTCTGATAGATTTTGGTAACTTGTCTCTATTACATGATGATATTTGGAAGGGTATTCAAAATCTTAAACCATCTATACTTCCAGATGCCGACGGTTTTTGCGGTTTTTTCATTAAAAACTATGCACACAATTTACTTCTCCCCTTGATGATAATTTTTAATAAATCGTTGTCGTCGGGTGTATTTCTGGATTGTTGGAAAGTAGCGTATATTACATCTACGTATAAATCTGGTTGTAAAAAAATCTCCAAACTTTTTGAATCCATTGTTAAGGATAAACTATTCTTTGCTGTTAAAAATATAGTTTCTCCTTATCAACATGGTTTCGTGAGAGGACGCTCAACTATCTCTAACTTGAATCGACTAAGTTGTCTTTGTGAAAATGATATTTAAGAACATTTTTGTATGAGGGTCACCCTAAGTATGCACCCTAAATAAAATTTTTTTAAGCAAATCTGTGCCTCTTAATACAAAAGCCTTGTGGTGTAAATTCCAAAAAAGTCGATTTATCAGACTTCGAGAAAATTATAGAATTTAAAAAATATTTTTGTATGAGGGCCACCCTAAATAAAAGTTTTGTATCCTTAACTATTCCTCTTAACATAAGAGCTTAGTGGTGTGGATTCGGTGTGAATCGACTAACCTGTCTTCGTGAAAATAATATTTAAAAATATATTTGTGTGAGGGCCACCCTAACTATGCACTCTAAATATAATTTTAACCATTCAATCTGTGCTCATTAACGTAAAAGCCATACTGTGTAAATTTCATGAGAATCGATTTGCCTGTCTTTGAGAAATCGCTATTTTTAAAATATTTGTGTATGAGGGCCACCATAAATAAAAGTTTTATAGCCTATGACACCCGCCTGATCGATACTAACATAGTGTAAAAATTTCATCAAAATCGGCTGGATAGTTTCCGCGTGCATAAGAGACAGACAGACAGACGGACAGACAAAAATTAATTTTATATAATAGAATTGCGTCTTTATTTGTCAATTGTAAATGCCTATTGTACGCTGATGATCTTAAGCTATTCTTACAAATTAAAAACGTGACTGATTCTGCACTTCTACAGTATGATTTAAATAACCTCCATCTTTGGTCTATTAATAATTTACTTCCTCTTAATTTAAATAAATGTGCTTATATGTCTTTTTCTAAGTCTAACATCTTTCTTTCAACCGCGTATAATATTGCAAGCTTTCCACTTATGTCTGCTGTTGAATTTAAAGACCTCGGAGTAATATTTGATTCTAATTTTTCTTTTCGTCCACATTTGGACTTTATCATTCCAAAAGCATATGCTATGCTTGCTTTTATAAAACGCAATAGTTCTTCGTTTAGTGATCCGTACACTCTCAAAGTTTTGTTTACCAGCTTTGTTAGATCAAGGTTGGAATATGCGTCAATTGTATGGTTTCCTTTTTATGAAATACATAAATTTAGAATTGAAAAGGTGCAAAAATCTTTTACTAAGTTTGCATTGCGTTCGTTAAACTTTGAAAATGGTTCTCCTCCATATAATGCCCGATGCCTTTTGATTGGTTTAAAAACCTTAGAAAGTAGAAGAGATATTTTGTCTCTACTATTCTTACATGACATCGTCTCTAATGCAATTGATAGCCCTGAATTACTTGGACTGATTAATTTTAATGTGCCAGCAAGAGCTCTAAGAATTCAAGTTCCTTTTTATCTTATAACTCCTCGTACTAATTAAACCTAAACCAAAATAGACGAGACGAGACGTAACGAGTAAGTTCGAGTGTATGTAAACCAATGTTGATAGCCAAAATGAACCAACGTAATTGATCGAAAGTGAACGAAACATTTTGACGAGAAGTGTTGTTCCGTAAGAACCGAACTTCAATACGTTGCTACTCGTCATAACAGCTTTTTCGACTCGTTGGCTAACGTAACATTTTGGGTTAAATGTCAAAACAGACGAAACGAGTGCAAACGTTCGTTCAATTGCTATCGTCTCGTCACGTCTATTTTGGTTAAGGCTTTACGCTGAAAATGTGCCTATTTTTAGAACTATGAAAATGTTTAATCAAGTTAGTGCTTCGAACAATTTAGATCTCTCGGCTACTAAAACGGTCGTTAAGCATATTTTAAATAATTTTTTTTAATTGATGTATTTTATTTTATTCTAGTCTGTAAGAATAATTATGTTCATAGACTAAATTATTATTAAAAATAAAAAAATAAAATATGTACATATGTATGTATGTATATTAGGGTGATTCAAATTTTTTTTTTTTTGCTTGAAACAGGTTCAAAAGTTCCAGGCACACGAAAAAAAAATTCTGGTGAAATTATAGCTCATAATATTGATATTTACTGGTGGCTCATCGAGCTTTTTTGTTTTCCATACGATTTGTATGGGGAAAAATGCTTGACAAGACATTTGTCTCTATATCTCATGAAAAAAAAAATGTTAAAAATACGGGACCTAGCCTATTGGAAAGATCATAAAATTTTCTATAAAAAAGATCCTTGCATTTTTTTCGTGAAGCAAGCACTTCGTTAGTAAATTTGTTTCAATCTCGGCAGTCGACAATAAGGCGAGTAAATAGGAATCCATGTTGATTTTAAGCATCGCTTAAGAGTACATGTGCTGTGTTATTGAATGAATTTATGTTGCTAATTAACTAACGAAGCGCTTGCTTCACGAAAAAAATGCAAGGAGATTTTTTATAGAAAATTTTATGATCTTTCGAATAGGCTAGGTCCCGTTTATGTAAATTTTTTTTTTCACGAGATATAGAGACAAATGTCTTGTCAATTTAGAGTTTTTTATGAATTTAGTTTGCTAATTAACTAACGAAGTGCTTGCTTCACGAAAAAAATGCAAGGAGCTTTTTTATAGAAAATTTAATGATCTTTCCAATAAGCTAGGTCCCGTATTTTTAACTTTTTTTTTCACGAGATATAGAGACAAATGTCTTGTCAAGCATTTTTCCCCATACAAATCGAATGGAAAACAAAAAAGCTCGATGAGCCACCAGTAAATATCAATATTATGAGCTATAATTTCACCAGAATTTTTTTTTCGTGTGCCTGCAACTTTTGAACCTGTTTCAAGCAAAAAAAAAAAATTTGAATCACCCTAATGTATATGCTATATTTATATATAGTTTAAACTGTTAAATATAGTAAATAAATTAGTAAAACTATAATTTTTCAATTTGCCGTTCGTAGCCTTCTCTAGCTGTTGTACTGTTGTGGGCTTCTACCATTTTGCAGATCAACTCCCCTGGCTTCAGTAGTTATGCTGGCAGTCTTTTATGTTTCAGCTAATTTTCTTTAGACCGGGCAGGGCATTAACTTCCGTTTGCCAGACAACTTTGTCTTTTGTAGTTGTTTTTAATTGACGCACCAGCATCAGCTAACAGCGCGTATCTGCACAATAAATAAAAATTTAATTTGAGTAAATCAAAATTTTAAATAAACTACCTTATTAAACGGCAAACTTGGATAACAAATAAATATTTCATATTTAGTCTGTCTTTTCAAATTATTGTTCAAATATAAATATTTACTTTTCAGAAATAAATATTTACTTTTCCTATTTGACGTCTAGAGATGAAATATTTTCAATTAAACATTGGAAACTTTGTGAAACTGTGTTACCAAATCGCATATTTGCCAGCCCAATTGTAAGTACTCCAACGCTTATTTTTACGACTAATATTTAAGCGGCGAATATATCGCCCACTAATTTCTCATACAAAAATTTTTTTTAGCGGGTAACCGCGTCAAAAAAAACACGGCTATAGTTAGGGAGCAACCGAATGTCAAAATTAAAACAAAGGAAAAAATCGAATATATTTTGGCAAATTGATTGCTGTAGAAAAAGATATTTTGGTCGATCAGCTGAATGATTTTGACTTTGAACCTATGTTTGAAAGAAGCAGCATTTTTTTTTGCAGCAACCTATTATTATAGGGATAATGGGAATACCGAACTTCACATTTAGTAAAAAACTGCTCCGAAATCATATACCGACGCTCAAATTCGGTGTGTGTGAATAGTATTTCTCTATTAATGTGCGATAGGTACATTGATTCTTATTAAACCTGATACTTTTCTTTTCGATATGAATCGATAATTCAAC
This sequence comes from Tricholauxania praeusta, assembly GCA_949775025.1. Lineage (NCBI taxonomy): Eukaryota > Metazoa > Arthropoda > Insecta > Diptera > Lauxaniidae > Tricholauxania > Tricholauxania praeusta. The sequence goes on from OX459028.1 coordinate 107,833,861, forward strand.
CCCTAAGTAGATCAGCTGTTAAAATTAAGAAAAATAAACTTTTATTGGTTTAAGTTGAAATGCAGAAAAAACGCATTAATTCAAATTTAATTTTGGATAAATTGCATCGGGGTGTCGTTTGGACTTGTATAGGACTTACTCTCTACGGAACATATATGTTGGGTGTACGAGGTTACAGATATGTTACGGTAGTGCGTCCTACAAGACAACAAGATGAGCTGAAAATGATTGAAGAAGGATTGAAGGACAAGGCGCCTGAAATAAAATTTTAATGTAAAACTTGAATTTTTTCTTACGCTAAGGATGCAAATTCTTTTATTGTATATATAGATATGTATATTACACATTTGGAGAAATGCCAATACCCCTAACCTGTACTTTTTATCTTAAAAATAAAACTTGAACGCGCTAACCAAATTACTTCAACACACTACACTTTTTTAATTATTTAAATACGAAAACAACAGCTCATACAGCGGCTTAAGTTTACTTTAGCTCCTATTCGCCAATTTTTAACTAACTTTTTTATGTGCTTTTTAATTCTAAGAATAAATACAGTGAGTCAAAATAGGGAACATGTTTACTTTCATCTCCTATTCTCCAATCTTTTATTTTTTGGGTAATAGGGTGTAAAATGCAAAAAAAAAAAAATGCTTAAAAAAGTGTGACCCGGATCTGGTTTCGGAGATATGGTCAAAATAATAAGTACACTACCTGATTTCTTATTAGTTCTCAATTATTTTTTGTTTTACTGAAAATATATATGGAAATTCGGAACAGGTTTACTTTAGCTGACATTGTCCAATTTTATTTATTTTTTTTTTCCTAAAAGGGGGTTAAAAACAAAAAAATATAAAATTATCAAAAAAAGTCGCTCGGATCTAGTATCGGAGATATAGACATCGGAAGTTCCGGATATATCTTTTATAAAAATGGTTATAAGTTGGGAACCCCTGAATGGATTTCAAAAAAATGAGTGTCATAAGATAGATAATTTAATGGTCTACAATAATGGTGGGTAAAGTTTTGAAATTTGACCCATATTTTTGGAGATATTACGATTTTTGTGAAATTTCGACCAATTTTTTTTTGAAAAAACATTTTTTTTTTCAAAAAATGTGTTAATGACCTAAAACTTTTTTAGCATTTTAAGAAACCTTATTTTATTCCCTTTAAAATGGTATATAGTTTCTTGTAAATTTTTGTGAATTTAGCCCCTTTTTAAGGAAAATCAAAAAAAAATATTCAATGAATTCTTATGAAAATTATGTTTTTGTGGGCAAAAACAGTGGAAAACAACAACAACAACGATTAGTACACCTACAACTATTATTATTTAAACGATTCTCATAATAAAATAATATGGTTATCATATAAATTAAAAATTTTTTAAAATGTGAGGTTATGTTGAAGGAAAAGAGCGCCGCAGGCGAAAAATTTTTATTAAAAATCGCGCGCGCGATTTTTAATAAAAATTTTTAAGTTTTAAAATGAAAATGGACTTACAATAATTGTTGTTGTTGTTGTTGGTTTTTTATTGTTTTTGTCCATAAATAGAGACTTTTCATAAGAATTTATTGCATATTTTTTTTTATTTTCCGGCAAAAAAGGGGGTAAATACGCAAAAATTTAAAACAAGCTATATACTATTTTAAAGGGAATAAAATAAGCTTTCTTAAAATGCTAAAAAAGTTTCAGGTCATTAACACATTTTTTGGAAAAAAAAATGTTTTTTCAAAAAAAAATTGGTCGAAATTTCACAAAAATCGTAATATCTCCAAAAATATGGGTCAAATTTCAAAACTTCACGCACCATTATTGTAGGCCATTAAATTATCTATCTTATGACACCCATTTTTTTGAAATCCATTCAGGGGTTCCCAACTTATAACCATTTTTCCAAAAGCTATATCCGCAACTTCCGATGTCTATATCTCCGATACTAGATCCGAGCGACTTTTTTTGAAATTTTTATATTTTTTTATTTTTCACCTTCTATCACCCCTAAAAAAAGAAATTGATTTGGAGAATGTCAGCTAAAGTAAACTTAAGCCGGAAATTCTTTTTTATTTTGATAATTTCAATATGGCAATGCCTTTAAAAGTAAAAAAAGAAGGGATTTCCCCGAATTTTTCTATACGCGTATGTATTCATTTAAAGGGCTTATTTCACTTGGACAAAATAATAAGTACATTAATCATTTCTTTAATTTTGCAACAATCTGATCGGCTTTTTCGTACAAGTTTGTTAATTTTGTTTATTTTCATATTTAGTTATATCAAAATAAAAAGAAAAAAATTTCATAGATGGGAAGAAATCAACATTGTACTGCCGAGGAGAGGCAGATGGTTTCGACACTCAGAAATTACGGCCAAAGCCTTCGTACTAATGCCGAAGCCATGGATCAGTAAATTTTTTCGTCCAAAACGCTTTAAAAGCTAAAAAAAAAATTCTTCAACAACGATAGATAATCATATTGTCACTGTCGCAAAAATTAACCATTTCGCATCTTCAAGAGCCATTTCAGCAGACATTGGCAATGTGATCTTGTTCCGAATGGTACATACGTCGATGATTACAACGAACCAATTCACCTTGACGAATAGCGAGAAAAGTTTCTATGCTTCGAAAAAAAAATTTGAAGATGCGTTTATCATTGGCAAAGAAACATTCAAATTGGTCCGGGCCAGACGGCTAGAAGAAATAGCGTAATATTTTGTGGAGCGACAAGTCAAAAATAAATATGTTTGGAAATGACTCCGCCCGAAATGTTCGTCGCCCCAAGGGTAAAGAATTTCACGTACGCTTCACAAAAAAGACTGTAAAGCATGGGGGTGGCCATATTATGGTCTGGGGTTATTTTTCATGGTACGGTGCCAGACCAATACATTGAATTTCCGATAGCATGACCAGATTCTACTGAAAAGACATTTTGGAAAGTACGATGTGCCCTATGCTGAGGAAAGTATGCCGTTAAAATGGACATTTGAGCAGGATATTGATCCTAAGCATACTTCCAAGTTGGTGAAGAATTGGTGTCAAAACAATAGTGTGACCTTGCTTAACTGGCCGAGTCAATGACTGAACTTGAACTCTTTGGAAAACCTTTGGCGAGAGTTGAAGCAGAGAATAGGAAAGGAAGTATTTCAAAATAAGAAGCAATTATGGAGTTTTGTCCAAAAACTTGGTATGAAAAACCAGTAGAGACTTGCCGTAAGCTTATCTCCAGTATGCCAAAAATAGTACACAAAATTACCTAAAACAATGGTTGATATACCGGCTACTAATGATGAACTTTAAATATCAACAAATAGAGCCGATAAGATCGAGTTAATTTTTTTTTTTATTAAAATGTACTGAATGTACTTATTATTTTGTCCATTCATTTTAATCCATTTTTTACTTTTTTGATAAGACTGAAAGATATTTTTGTCTTTTATTAATGTTATACCTTTTTATTTTATTTAATATGTCGTAAGAAGTTAACTATAAATTTGTTTTTCTATTAACTTAAATAAATTTTTGCCTACAAGCCATTGAACTAATTATGTGAGCGTGTACTTATTATTTTGACCATATGTGTAGCCCTCAGAAGTTACTGATATAGCGTTTGTAAAAATCATTACTAGTTAGGAACTCCTAAATATATCAAAAATTTGGGTGTAATAAGAAAGATGATTTCTTGGCCTACAATAACTATAAGCAAAACTTTGAAAATTAACCTAGGCTTAAGCTTACTTTAGCTGACATTCTCCAAATCAATTTATTTTTTTAGTGGTTTATTTTTTTTTTAAAAACATAAAATTAAAAAAAAGTCGCTCGGATCTAGTATCGGAGATATATACATCGGAAGTTGCAGATATAGCTTTTAGAAAAATGATTATAAGGGGCCGTTCAAGTATTACGTAACGCAATTAGGGGGGGAGGGGGGGTCTTGTGAAACGTTACGATGCGTTACAGGGGAGGGGGGGGGGGGGTTCGAACAACGCGTTACGTAACATTGTTTTTGAAGTGAAACTACTTTAGCGAGTGGTTATTTGAAATTAGGTGTGTATAATGAAATGAAACTCTACTCTTTCTTAATGTGTATGTTTATTGAATACCTACAGCCAAAACATTTTATTAAAATGATAAAAGTTGATGGGATCTAGATAATTTACAGCAATAAATGATATGTTAAATTAAAGCACTTATCAAGCAGAATGTCCTAAAACTATCATCTTCGAGATTGGTTAACCAAAACCAGAGATGTAAGCGTGGAAAGATTTCCTATTTTTCTCATTTATTGCTGTAGCTGTTCTAGATCCCATCAACTTTTATCATTTTAATGAAATATGTTCGTCTCATTTTTCGCCATTTTAACATATTTTAAGCTTAAGCAAATGTTTATTACATTATGTGTGATCTTTATTAAATAACAATATGAACAAGTTAAGGTGTTATCTTCAGTCAGGCCGAAACTCACATACCCTACACTGCACTCAAAGTAGGTACATATATTTCAGTAAAAAAGACGTTGAAGAGGTTAAATAATTCGAAAAAAGTGTGAAATGTTTAAGAGGTTGAAAAAGTCGTAAATATATGCAAAATGTTAATGTTGAGAGAGGTTGAAAAAGTCTAAGCAATTTAAAATCGATGAAAAAGTCGAAAAAATTAACAAATTTCATCACAATATCTTGCACGGTTTACGAGACATGGTGGTATAGAGGTTAAAATTTAGGACCGTGCCACGCGAATCTTTGGAAACTTGAAACCTAGCCTAATCTTAATTTAGTTCAAATGTACACCTAATCACCAAGTTTCATCAAAATCGCTGCATTTTTTTTCAAAATGGGATTGGGCAAATATACATAAAGTATGGGCGGTAGGCGTGTCTATGAACCGATTACGTCCATTTTCAATAGCAAGATGCCTGCAAGAAGGTCTGACCTGAGTGTGCTAATTTCATTCAATTAGCTTTCTTGGTTTTTCCGTAAACCTGATTTGAACAGACAGACAGACGGACATAGCTAAATCAACTCAGGTGGTGACGCTGATCAAGAATATATCTACATACTTTTTCATACCTACCACCGCCCTCTTCTATGCGTTTCAAACAAAATGACAAAGTGAATATACCCTCGGTGTAGGGTATAATAAAGAAAATAAACAACATACGCATGTATTTCCGGTACTTTTCGCAACATAATTGTGACTTTTAGGTAAATATGGTCACTTGGGTGTTACGTAACGTTTAAAGGGGGGGGGGGGGGGGGGGGGGTAGAGGAAAACGTTACGGCGCGTTACATAGGGGGGAGGGGGGGTCAAAAATCTTCGAAAATTGCGTTACGTAATACTTGAACGGCCCCTAAGTTGGGAACCCCTAAACGGAAAATGAGAAATATGGGTGTCATAAGGATAATTTAATGGCCTACAATAATGGTAACTAACGTTTTGAAATTTGTCCTGTAATTTTGGAGATATTACGATTTTTCTGAAATTTCGGCCAATTTTTTTTTGAAAAATCTTATTTTTTCCAAAGAATGTGTCAATAACCTATTATTATTTAAGCATATCAAGAAATCTTAATTTATTCCCATTAAAACGGTATATAGCTTGGTCTAAATTTTTGCGTATTAACCCCTTTTTTTGCCAGAAAATAAAAATAAATATTCGATAAATTCTTATGAAAAGTCTGTATTTAAAAACAAAAAAAAAAACATCAAAAACAACAAGAATTATTATAAGACCATTCTCATTGTAAAAATTTTTCGACTGCGGCGCTTTTCTTTCAACATAACCTCACATATTAATAAATTATTAATTTATATAACCTTATTATTTTATAATAAGAATCGTCTTATAATAACAGTTGTAGTTGCACTATTCATTGTTGTTTTCTATTAAGGGTATTCCTCTAAACACGAAAACTCGAAAAGCGCGAAAACTCGAAAGTTTTCGAGCTTGCTTTCGGGAACACCCCTATCAATGAAAACGCGTAAGTGATTGAGCAATGGCAATTTGACAGTTCGATCAGTGCTGCCGTGCTGCAGTGTTTTAGTCAAAACGTCCACTATTTCAGTTATGACTGATTTTGTTGAAAAATAATTAAATTTTTCATCAAATTTTTTGTCAAATAAAATAGTATCCTTAAAATCCCTTAGTGAAAAAAATAATTTGATTCAATTTATTGAAGAAAATACTATAAGCAATTTACTTATGCCGTTTCGACAAACGGCAACATTGATTCACTTTCCGACTTTTCGAGGATACTTGCTCAACTAAAGCCCAATTTCCATGTGATTTTTCTTGAACTTATCTTATTAAATTTCACAGATTTTTTGCCATAATGAGCGAGATGGATATATATCAATCTTGCTATAAAAGTTTGACAATTCAGTTTGTTTATTTGTAAACAAATGACAATTTTTTTACCAAAACTAAAACTCAAAATGAACCAATTTGAAAAAGAAGAAATGGCAGCTATGGAATTTGTTTTTTCAAGCTCCTCATCAGAAATAAACAACGGCAACGACAGAATAACTGACACAGTGTAATGGGCAATGTTTTGGCCTTAAATGTTATCTTACCAAATTCTGCCAACACTTCCATCCACAAAAGTTGTCGCTTTTGAATATTCCTGTAGCTCATTGTTGACATATTCCAAAGTGCAGGCCGTGAACGCACTGCTTCAATAAGCTGCTCTATGTTTCATAAAAAAATAAATAATAATAATCGTGAAAGGAAATTAAATAGTACTACCATTTTCCACTAACAGTTGATTGTCGTTCATGATGGTGCTGATTTTGGTGTTGATGCTGCAAGACTTTGACAAAAGAAATATGTTAATTTTTGTTAAAATAGCAATCGTCATACTTTTTACTTACTTAACTTGTTTATCTGATTTCTTAAAATTGTATTTTCAACAATTTAAACTAAATTTTGAGAAAGCACCTTATAACCTTTTTTCATTGACTTTTGTTTTTATTTTGAAAACTGTCAAACTTGACACTACATAAAATTATAGCGCAACTATAAAAATGACTGCCAAATTTATAGCATGTAATCAACTTTAATAAAAAAGTTCAACTTTTTGAACTTTCTGATATCCGAAATCACGGAGAATATTACATGCTATAAAAAATAGCAAATGTGTGCCTATTCACTCTCGCATTCTCTAAGCGCATTAGGTTGTGCTCGCATGCTTTTTCTTTCTTACAAAAATTTAATAAGATAAGTTCAAGAAAAATCACATGGAAATTGGGCTTAATTTGCCTCGAAATTTTTCGAGGGTTGAGCAAACTTGTCTTCATACAAATTATTTTCGAGACTCGAAAATGTGCTCAGTTTTCACAGTTTTCGAGGCTTTTTCACATTTTCAGGAACACCCTCATTGTTTTTGTCCACAAAAACATAGTTTCCATAAGAATTTATTTAATAAATTTTTTTGTTTTTCTTTAAAGTGTGTAAATATAAAAAAATTTTCAGCAACCTACATATCATATAAAGAGAATTATTCTAAAATGCTAAAAAAGTTTTAGGTCATTGACACATTATTTGTAAAAATAAGGTTTTTTCAAAAAAAAATTAGTCGAAATTTCAGAAAAGTCGTAATATCTCCAAAATTATTGGTGAAATTTCAAAACTTTGCTTACCATTATTGTAGGCCAATAAATTATCTTTCTTATGACACCCATAATTTCCATTTTCTATTCAGGCGTTCCTAAATTATAACCTTTTTTACAAAAGCTATATCCGCAACTTCCGATGTCTATATCTCCGATAATAGATCCGAGCGACTTTTTTTTTTTAATCTTATATTTTTTTGTTTTAAACCCCCTTTTACAAAAAAAAAATAAATAAATAAAATTGGACAATGTCAGCTAAAGTAAACCTGTTCCTTTATTTTATTATGCAAAACTTTTTTACAAACATTGTAATACAAATCCATCTTTTCCAAATATATCACCTCACCAATCCCTTCGCTTCGATGACTAATTTGTGGGTAAAAATGTAAGTTTTTCGTTAAGTTGTAGCTGAGTTTTGATAAGTTGAGAGAGGGTTACAACCATTAGCAAATCACGCACATTGGCATTGAACATTTGCGTAAATTGTTCATGGCTCATATGTGGCACCGAATGAATCAAGTTCAATAGCTGACGACCAACAGCGTTATCCGGAGACTGCTTGTGTGCAATAACATCCTCGACATACTTAAGTATAAGGTCGAGCAATCCTTGAAGCTTTTGTGAAGCTTCAGAGATCTGCGCTAGATCGAGCATCGGTGACACAGTTTTCGGCCGATGAGGTTGCGAAATGCCAATCGTCTTTTGCAATAACTTCAGACCAAATGTTTCTGGTTCGTAACACGTTACTTCCACTGGAATAGGTGTAAACATACATCCAGTTTTTCCTCCAGGCACACCAAGTTGTATACAGACGTAAGCCTTTAAGCCCATACGCCCACCTTGAAGGGAAGTGTCCACAGTCAAGTGCACTGGGTTATTGCACTCCCGTGCGTAATACTCATGGATTACTGAGCTGTGATTGGTAACGTCATTACCTGTAGCCCACCAACCTGTTCACAGTAATCATTAAGAAGGTAGCTGATAATAAGGTTATGTCAAACTCACCCACGACGTTTTCGTTGGGATTGACTTTACGATTTAAATCGTATAGGTCCAGCGCGTAACTGAGCTCAGCTTCCACCTGGTCGTCATGTTCTTTGTGTGGTACACAGAAGCAGTTAGTAACCTCGACAATTCCCTTTTCAACAGAGCCTGTCATATATGGAACACCTTTAGTTACATGTAAATAAAACATGACATTTCTTACCCAAAAGTGTTCCAATTACACGATGAGAATCAGCGTTACGTCGTTCATATGCATCTACAACTTGGAAAAGGACAACGGGATGCACCCTAACTGTTAAATTGAGGCTAGACATTATTGCATGCGTTTAATCAATGTCTTTGTTGTCCTGAAAGAGAATTTGTACAATAAGTGCTACCAAGTTTCGCCTTTTATAACCAGGGACGAATGAATACCTAAATGCGATAACCAGAGTACGGACGGTTGACCGAAATACCGCAAGCGTAAAAACCGGTAAACGGAAAACCCGTCGTAAAATCATTTCGAGTAGAAAGAATTGCGACGTACGACGGACGTTATCATTTTGCGTTTATAAGAGAGTAAAACAGTGACCGGCAGTCCATCTAGCCGCGGCCAAGCGAAGAGCATAAGCATTCGCTATTGCTTAACGAATTCAACATTTCAGTTTCAATTGAAACGTTGAATGAGTATGTTCGCGCTCGCATTTTCTTTAGTGCACTGCGAAAAATGATTAACGTGGAATGGAAAAAACCAAAACCTTATTTTTTCGCAGAAAATTTTTTTGGTCAACCGCAATGTTTGATTTGCATGCACGTTTTAAGGGAAATACATAAAGGGACAATAGAAACACATTTCTTGTCTGTTCATCAAGATTTTCATAACAAACAGCTTAATGAGAGGGAGATTTTATTTCGTGAATTGAAAAATCACTCTTTTGAGCAAATTATTAACCGCTCAATTAGTGAAAATAAGACAAAGTCTGAAACAGATTTAATTTTTAGAAAACGAAAATGTAGTTACATTTCGTTATCATTGGTTAAACAATGTTGGCCTTTTGAAGATGAAATTTTTCTTGGATGTAAGCAAAGAGGTTCTGCAGTTGTTTGGTGAAAAGGGAAATGAAGCGAAGGAGTTTTTTGACTCTATACTAGTTTTTAGATTATTTTTTATGAAAACTGAATTTTCTTGCAACATATTCAGTTGAAAAAAAAAAAGAAAATATCATAATTTTTCATAAAAACTGCATTATTTTATAACTTCACTTTATAAATTTTGATTGAATTTTCTTAAAATAATTTGTTCCTATCCACTCGGTAAGAAATAGATTTAAAGAGCTAAAAACAAAGAACTGCAAGCGCAATATGAAAATTGTAAGAATATATTCAAACAAATTGAAACATACAGGAATTTCTCTCAGTGGTGGAGCGCTTTTGATTTCCCTCTTTTTTGGGCGCAAGGAAAAATTTGAGTTTCGCTTTTTGCCGATCACTGGAGTAAAAGGATTTCCAGCGTTATTTGCAACTGTCCACTGAAAGTGTTTTACATTTTTGAAACAGGTTTACTTTAGCTGACATTGTCCAATTTTTTTAGGGGTACTAGGTGGTTAAAAATAAATATAAAAAAACAAAAGAAGTCGCTCGCATTTAGTTTCGGAGATATAGACATCGGAAGTTGCGGATATAGCTTTTGTAAAAATGGTTATAAGCTAAGAACCCCTGAATAGAAAACGGAAAATATGGATGTCATTAGAAAGATATGTAACGTGTCCCCATTTTATCGTATCGAACGCGGTCCGCCACGGCCAGCTTGCGGTTTCCAGGGAGGGTTATTAACCCGCCGCGTTAGATCGAGGGATGTACAATAATTTCAGTTTCCGGTTTCGGCCGGAAGTGAAATAAAAAAAAAACAAATCTACATGACTCAAAATTGCTGAACTGAAGTTAATACTGAAATTTTCTAAAACGATAAAAAAAAATAAAATCATTTAAAACTTAACGGCAAAAAAAAATTTATCTACACAACAAAATAAAAGTAGCAACTCAATACGCAATCGACACTCAATTCAAAGGCAAAATGCACACCAACAAAAATTAGAATTATACACATAAGCCAGGAATTAGCTGACCGCTTCCTGCGCGCCCGCCCATCCTGTGTCATCAACAAATTTTCTAATGACACCCACTAAGGAAACCAGCCGCATTCTCATTTTCTAGGCCTACCTCATTTGCCCTCTATCACCGGTCACGACTTTCAACCCCCCCATAACGCAACTTTAACACATCATATTAGCTTTTTTGATTTTCTTTACAACATTTTTTTTCTTTATTTTTTTCTCGAATTCATAAGACTTAATAATAATGTTTTCTAACAACAATAAATTTTTCTCTTTTCCTCCTTTTAGATCCCGGAAGGAAGTAAATCCATAGATTCACAAATCGATCTCCAAATTCGGGTACCCTTTGGGGAAATTACCAAAACTTAAACGAGGAACTTTTTTAAGACTAATTTGCCCAAAACAAAATGTTTAAATGTGCTGGGTACCAAAAAATATAATATAAGCACTTAAATTTAAAAATCAAAAATAAATTGTAAAAATTAACTTAACAAATAATATAAATAAAAATTTAGTACATTAAAAAAAAAAATAAATATAAGTTCAGTTGTCGCAAGCAAATCAGCGTAAGTAGAAAAAAAAAATCAATTTTAGGAGCGTATTCAAAAAAAAACTAATGCACGAAACCAAGAAAAAAAAACAACTGCGAAATTTCCTAGTCCTAAAGGAGCTCGCTTAGGATTTCAAAAGAACCAGCCTTACCTGCCCACTCAAATTCTTAATTGTCGCGGAACTTCGCTGAAAAATGCTCCAGACTAACTGGGACCCTTTTTTAAAAAAAAAAAAACAATACAAATTCTAGACATTAAAATACAATTAAAGATATAAATAGTAATTAGTTTTCAAATAAACGCTAACTAAAGCCTAAAAATAAATAAATCGGACTTCTGGAGTTTTCGCACACTGTACTAGGTTTTTCTTTGTGGAATGTAGACACGATATGATGCAAAGGCTACTCTCTCTTTTTTCCTTTTTTTTTTATTGTCGCTGAAACAGATTTTAGCTTCCACGAAGTGAACCTTGCTATTAAGCTGACCCACTTAATGGTTTGTGTCTTTGGGCACTATACTTCTTAATTCAGTAGAGTTTCGCACTCGGATGATTTTTTTCAGTTTCTGCTTCCACCGAAACGAACTATAATTTTCTTGCATTTGCTGCTAACAAGATCAGCCTAGGACCTCTAACTTTTTAACTGATTTTACGCTTGTTCTTAATATAAATGAAAATTGTGACTGACTTAGCTGTGATTTAGTTCTTCCTGTCGGTTTTGCGAATCATGGCCTTCTTTAAAAACTTCTCCAGCCTCGTATCCAGGGTCAGTCACACTACAAAAATATTTTTATTTTTTTTTATGCATACATTTCTAACATACGTTAACATTTTTTTCTTTCTCTAATTAAAGGAATAATAACTAATTGCCTTAGACACTTACATTTTCTTATTTCTTCACAGGACAATAACTCGGTTCTAGAATTACGATGAAATCCCTCCACTTTTCCTCTTGATTAATTTTTGGATTATGCAAAAGCGTTTTTTTTTTATTTTTATACAGCTACCACAAATTTAAGTTTAATCCCGGTGAATTCAAATTATTTTAAACTTTTACTTTTTCTTTAAAACAGGGCGACTGTACCACTTATAAGACACCGAACGATTTTACTTTAAAATAAATTACACAAATTTAGCCAAACACGACTTATGCGTTTGCGGGATTATTTTGGAATGATCTTTCCGAGTCTAGAACTTTTGTTACCAAGCCTAATTTACATACATAACCTGCAACAGTTTCAAAATACTTAAACATAATATATAACATACAATAACCAACAAGCATCATATTAAACATTTCTTTTTAGGTAAATAACATTCAATGTATTTGTCCATCTAACCTATATCCATTTCCCTCTAAAATTTTGATGTTCCTCAACTCTTGCAACCTTTTCATCAACTTTTGAGTCTCGCCCAAGCAAAGGATGCAAAGCTTTTGTTTCGTCTGTTAACGTAAACAACATTACCGACATTATTAAAGAAAAAGTTGTGGAACTTTTATTGGAACCTAAAAGCAGGGAAGCTATAAATATTTGACAGATTGACATTTGCTAGAAATTAATGATGGCAGAATTATTGTTTTTGTTTTGCTTTTTGGTTCATAGCCATCCGGTGTGAGGTAAGTGCGAGCAACCAAAATTATAAATTTTCTTTTTTTTTGTTACTTTTCTCTTGCAGATCCAATAGGATGGTAGCGAATTTCAGCAGTCAATCCCCACACGCAACAGATAATTTAATGGGCTACATTAATGGTACACAGGGTTTTGAAATTTGATCTATAATTTTGCAGATATTACAATATTTCTGAAATTTTGACCAATTTTTTTTGAAAAATCCGTATTTTGTCCAAAAATGTGTCAGTGGCCTCAAAATTTTTTAGCATGTTATGAAACCTTAATTTATTCCCTTTTCAATGGTATATAGTTTGCTGTTAACTTTTTTGTATTTACACCCTTTTCAAAGAAAAACAAAAAAAAGTTTATTCAGTGAATTTTTATGAAAACTATGTTTTTATGGACAAAAACAATGAGAAACAACAACGACTAGTAAAATCGCAACAATTATTTCAAGATGATTATAAAATAATAAGATTGTCAAAGAAATTAATAATTTCATTATGAACTTACAGTCATTTTAGCAAAGACCAATATTGTAAATTTTACTTATTGATCAATGCTTTTTTTTTTTTCAACAAACATGACAAAGATAACAAATGGAACAATTTAACCTGGTAATTAGTGACATATGTTTCGGCTATTACCACATAGCCTCATCAGACCAGTTTTTTTTTGGTTAATGTTGTACATGGAGTCGATCCCCTGACCGTACATGCATTTCAATTGCATATCTGTCGACGGCCGCTCTAACAACTGAGCTACTGAGGAACTGACCTTGAACTGTACAAATTGCGTATATCCATTTATTATCTCTTGTCACTTTCTCGCTTGTTGTCACAGCTGCTAAGCCATTGGCTTAGAGACTTGCTATGATTTTATTTTTCGAAAATTGTGGTGTTGCCAGCCACATATTTTTTTGAAATTGGCGTGTTCTCCGTATGGTTTAAGAAAGTTGATTTTTGTGACTGATTATTTTTATTATAATTAAACATTATGAACTTACAGTCATTTTAGTAAAGACCAATATTGTAAATTTTACTTATTGATCAATGCTATTTTTTATTCCACAAACATGACAAAGATAACAAATGAAACAATTTAACCTGGTAATTGGTGACATATGTTTCGGCTATTACCACATAGCCTCATCAGACCAGTTTTTGGTTAATGTTGTACATGGGGTCGATCCCCTGACCGTACATGCATTTCAATTGCATATCTGTCGACGGCCGCTCTAACAACTGAGCTACTGAGGAACTGACCTTGAACTGTACAAATTGCGTATATCCATTTATTATCTCTTGTCACTTTCTCGCTTGTTGTCACAGCTGCTAAGCCATTGGCTTAGAGACTTGCTATGATTTTATTTTTCGAAAATTGTGGTGTTGCCAGCCACATATTTTTTTGAAATTGGCGTGTTCTCCGTATGGTTTAAGGAAGTTGATTTTTGCGACTGATTATTTTTATTATAATTAAACATTATGAACTTACAGTCATTTTAGCAAAGACCAATATTGTAAATTTTACTTATTGATCAATGCTATTTTTTATTCAACAAACATGACAAAGATAACAAATGGAACAATTTAACCTGGTAATTGGTGACATATGTTTCGGCTATTACCACATAGCCTCATCAGACCAGTTTTTGGTTAATGTTGTACATGGAGTCGATCCCCTGACCGTACATGCATTTCAATTGCATATCTGTCGACGGCCGCTCTAACAACTGAGCTACTGAGGAACTGACCTTGAACTGTACAAATTGCGTATATCCATTTATTATCTCTTGTCACTTTCTCGCTTGTTGTCACAGCTGCTAAGCCATTGGCTTAGAGACTTGCTATGATTTTATTTTTCGAAAATTGTGGTGTTGCCGTCGACAGATATGCAATTGAAATGCATGTACGGTCAGGGGATCGACTCCATGTACAACATTAACCAAAAACTGGTCTGATGAGGCTATGTGGTAATAGCCGAAACATATGTCACCAATTACCAGGTTAAATTGTTCCTTTGTTATCTTTGTCGTGTTTGTTGAATAAAAAATAGCATTGATCAATAAGTAAAATTTACAATATTGGTCTTTGCTAAAATGACTGTAAGTTCATAATGTTTAATTATAATAAAAATAATCAGTCGCAAAAATCAACTTTCTTAAACCATACGGAGAACACGCCAATTTCAAAAAAATATGTGGCTGGCAACACCACAATTTTCGAAAAATAAAATCATAGCAAGTCTCTAAGCCAATGGCTTAGCAGCTGTGACAACAAGCGAGAAAGTGACAAGAGATAATAAATGGATATACGCAATTTGTACAGTTCAAGGTCAGTTCCTCAGTAGCTCAGTTGTTAGAGCGGCCGTCGACAGATATGCAATTGAAATGCATGTACGGTCAGGGGATCGACTCCATGTACAACATTAACCAAAAACTGGTCTGATGAGGCTATGTGGTAATAGCCGAAACATATGTCACCAATTACCAGGTTAAATTGTTCCATTTGTTATCTTTGTCATGTTTGTTGAATAAAAAATAGCATTGATCAATAAGTAAAATTTACAATATTGGTCTTTGCTAAAATGACTGTAAGTTCATAATGTTTAATTATAATAAGAATAATCAGTCGCAAAAATCAACTTTCTTAATTAATAATTTCTTAAAATGTAAGGTTATGTTGAAAGAAAAGAGCGTCGCAGGCTCGCACGCAATTTTTAATAAAATTTTCTAAGTTGTACAATAATAATTGTTGTTGTTGCTGTTGTTGGTTTTTTACTACTTTTGTCCATAAATACACACTTTTTATAAGAATTCATTGAAAATGCTTTATTATTTTCATTCAAAACAAGCTGTTTACCATTTTAAAGGGAATAAATTAAGCTTTCTTACCATGCTAAAATAATTATACATCATTAACACGTTTTTTGGAAAAAGATAAGGTTTTATCAAAAAAAAAATTGGTCCAAATTTCAGAAAAATCAAAATATCTCCAAATAGGGTTGCCAACACGGACTGATGTCTGACCCGGAGATTCAATAAGTGGGGTGGGTGAAATTGAATTAAAGTTTTTATTTGAATTTTTTTAAAAACATACACCCAACGTCAAAAAAAAGTTTCCACTCGATTTTATTGAACATAATCAGAGTCACATTAAAAAAACGAGATTTATATTAAATATATATAAAGCAACAAAATATTATATTAAAATTCAAAGTAATGACAACATTTTTTAATTATCTTAAAAGAACATTTTAAATTGCTTTGGAAAAAAAATATAGTACTTCAATATTAGCAAAAAATACATGGTTTTAGCAATTATTTGCATGTTTGATAAAACCTCTGACTATTACAAAGCTTTCTTGAATATTACAAATATTTTGAAAAATATGGATACAAATGATTAAAATTTATTAAATTAAAGAAAAAAATTTAAAAAAAAAATTATTTGTTTTAAAATTGAAGTCAATAACGTGTTTGCCCTCTTTTTGCTTCCATTACGGCCTTGATGCGCATAGGCATGGACGAATACAAATTTTCAATTTCTTCTTCCCCTATTTCATTTTGCCAGACATGGAGAATAACATTTTCCAGCATTTTCAGTGTTGAAGGCTGTTTTTCTCTAATTTTTTGGACCATAATATACAAAAAGTTCTCTATTGGATTGAGGTCTGAGCTGTTTCCGGACCAGGATAAGGACCGTGAGCATGATTGCTGGGCCGAAAGTGATTGGAAAAGAGTCATATTTTAAGATGAATCTAAGTTTAATTTGCTTGGCCCAGATGGGACTCTCAGGGTAAGGGGTAAAGATGGGGAGCGTTACAGAAGAGGCAACACATTTAGTAATGTCAAGCATTCCCCATATGTGATGGTGTGGGGCTGCATCACTTTAATGGGAGTTCGTAACATAATTTTACTCAGATCAACAGTGAATCGAAATCAATATAAAAAAATCATTGATGAAGGTGTTGTGCCGACTATTGAGGAGTTGTTAGCAGAATTCGATGACGTCGTATACCAAGACGATTCTGCCCCTTGTTATCGAGCCAAAATCGCAAGCATTTTGCAATTCCTCTGTACATTTTAAGTATTTTTTTAAATTAATGTTACTTTCTTAACCCATAGGTGAAAGATCACAAAGATAAATTAGGGAAAAAGTCCTTATCCTGGCCCGGAAACAGCGCAGACCTCAATCTAATAGAGAATTTTTGGTATATTATGGGCCAAAAAATTAGAAAAAAAGAGCCTTCAACACTGAAAATGCTGGAAAATGTTATTCTCCATGTCTGGCAAAATGAAATAAGGGAAGAAGAAATTGAAAATTTGTATTCGTCCATGCCTATGCGCATCAAGGCCGTAATGGAAGCAAAAAGAGGGCAAACACGTTATTGACTTGAATTTTAAAACAAATAATTTTTTTTTTTTTAATTTTTTTCTTTAATTTAATAAATTTTAATCATTTGTATCCATATTTTTCAAAATATTTGTAATATTCAAGAAAGCTTTGTAATAGTCAGAGGTTTTATCAAACATGCAAATAATTGCTAAAACCATGTATTTTTTGCTAATATTGAAGTACTATATTTTTTTTCCAAAGTAATTTAAAATGTTCTTTTAAGATAATTAAAAAATGTTGTCATTACTTTGAATTTTAATATAATATTTTGTTGCTTTATATATATTTAATATAAATCTCGTTTTTTTTAATGTGACTCTGATTATGTTCAATAGAATCGAGTGGAAACTTTTTTTTGACGTTGGGTGTAAGTAAAATTATTTAATATTTACACTAGATTTCATTGAATCCAACACTTAGTTTTTCTCTCGGATTTCTTTTTATTACATAAAAGTTATCTTGAAAACTAAACGAGATATCGATTTTTTTTATTTAAGATTTTCAATATCTGTTCTATCGAAAACCATCGTCAGATTACGGCCAATTTGTGTATATGCTTATAGATATATATTTTTGTAAATATGTCGGATCTTGTTTCGGAGATGTGTATAGTAGATCAAGAAAACGTCATCGAAGGGTATGACAGGAAAATATTCTACTGACAATTCTGAACAACTTTGATGCAAAAACTGTAGGTCTAAAGTCAATTTTGAGCTTCCGAATATTTACAAATAGGTTTTGTACAGTACTTACATACATACTTACTTATATTGCACTTTTCCTATTTTCTATTATCAGCTAAATTGAGCTAAATCGGCCATTTTGATGTCGTTGGAAAGGTTTTTTGCATTCTTTCGGGCATTTTCAGCCATCGGGGCAGGCCTTGGCAAGGCAACCCAAGATATTCTATTTAGGCTCATCAAGCTCTTTCCTTTGGCATACATCTCATCCTGTAATCTTATACACTCGACTTTTCTACAGCCAGTTGAACAGCAACCATCAGAAATAGCGGTGGTCATCCACTTACGCGTGGATCTGTCATAAGTGGAGGCATTTTTCCAGTGCTGCATACAAACGACGAAAAGGCAACTCATTGAAATGCATTAGACATACAAACCAATGCAAGGGTTTGCCCAGTTGAACTTCAAATCGACGTAATATTCCATTTGTTATGCCGGTATTAGTTGTTTTGCCGTCACAGCATATGCCAATTAATCCATCCATAGAAATACTGTTGCTATCAAAAAAGGTTTTCAGCTCTCGAGTTTTATTTTCAGTGTCTTCAGCATCAACTTTAACGTATCGCACAACATGGCAAAGCTATAGGCTCTGTAGTTTTTTTATATCGTCTCTGTGGAATAAACACTTCATCTACATATTCGATAGATTGGTTGAATTCGCCAACGACCAGATTCAATTGCTCAGGTATGGTATTGGATTGTGACTAGCTGACGCCAATGTTGTTTCTTGCTCAGTCATTTCAGTAATTGGCTCTTGTATCGTTAGCTTTCTATCATTATGTTGATCAAACTTGAAATTTTGTAAACGGTCAGGTATTAATCCACAAGAACATTTACTATGTTTTAAGTCGCATGTGCACTTTCCAATAAAAATATATTTTTAGTCCAATCTAAAAATGCTTGAAATCTATTTTTAGATTTGAACCTTGTTTCTTTTTGATAATAGTCGACCAAAGAGTTTAACTTTTTAGCAAAACTTCTACATTAATAATTTCGATATTTCATTTTTCCAAATTTCAAATAATTTTTTTAGTACTTGAGGTGTAAAACTTTTATACGAAAACATTCTGCTTTCAGCTTTAGCTCCATTTAAATCACTTGCCAAGGCAAAGGTATATTTTGAGATGGCATATGCAACAGGCTGGATCCGGAGGATGTGGGTGTTGAAGGTAGCTCCATAATTGGAAAAAAACGAAGAAAATCACGATTTACGCTCGAAAGTTTCACCGATTTTTTTTTGCCGATTTACCCCAATATTTGCTGAAAATATGAAATACTTTGTAATTGTTCCCATAAAAGGGTATGTATGTAAGTACTGTACAAAACCTATTTGTAAAAATGCGGAGGCTCGAAATTGATTTTAGACCCAAGTCTGGCAATTGCTCAGAATTATCAGTAGAACCCTTTCCTACTATACCCTTTTAAAAAAAAAATCGACCCGCCCAACAACCGACCGCCCAACGACCGACCCCGTATAGCCAACATAAGTTGCTGATATAGCTTTTGTAAAACTGATTATAAGTTGGGAACCCCTGAGCGGATATCTAAAATATGGATGCCATAAGAAAGATAATTTAATGGCCTGCAATTTTGACCAATTATTTTTTTAACAAAACGTTATTTTTTCAAAAAAATGTGTTAAAAATTGATACTTTTTTAGCATGATAGGAATGTTTGATTATTTTGCTTTAAGATTATGTACAATTTGCATAGTTTTTTTTTAATTTTACCAATTTTTTTTAAAAATTTTATTCGTGAAAATTTCAGGAAAATTATCATATATCCAAAATTATTGGCTAAATTTTAAAACTAATCTAACCACTATAGAAGGCCATTAAATTATCTTTCTTATGACATCCATGTTTTTGATATCCATTCAGAGGTTCCCAACTTATACCGCTTTTTATAAAAGCTTTACTCTTCCTCTTCAAAACACAATTGAAATCATAACGATATCTTTTTTTCTAATTTTTCATACAAATTTACATACAAAAGTTTGTATGGAGACTAGAGCGGGTCAAAATAAAAACATTTTGATTTTTTCACGATGTACACAGTAGCCTTATATGTCTGGACAAAGCCTATTACTAGGACATATAAGGCTACTGAAATCCGCTTACACATCGTGAAAAAATCAAAATGTTTTTATTTTGAACCGCTCTAATGGAGACCTATATAATAATTTTCAATTTAGGATACTTTGAAAAGCAAAAAAATTATCGATATAATTCTAAGTGAGTATTGAGAGTAGTTCTTTCGAACCCCATTAATTGTTTCATAAAAAAAATTATATTTCTATATAAATTTGCCTTAAATATCTCGAAAAATCGTGATTTTCGCACTTTTAGGTTAGAATATCTCGAAAACCGGAGCCACTTGAGAAATTCTAAGCTTGGATTCGAATTCAGCGCGTCAAAACCTTCGGAAAAGTAAGTCAACAAAATCAAAATTTTTTTCATTGCGGTCGACAAAAATGATATTCAACCCGGAGGGATTGACTTTGAACCCGGAGACCCGGAAATCATACTCAAAACCCTGAGTCTCCGGGCGAAACCCTGAGTGTTGGCATCCCTATCTCCAAAATTATAGGTCAATTTCAAAACTTGGCCTACCATTATTGTAGGCCATTAAATTATCGTTCTTATGACACCCTTATTTTTTTCCATTCAGGGGTTTCCAACTTATAATCATTTTTCCAAAAGCTATATCCGCAAACTAGATCCGAGCGACTTTTTTTTTGAATTTTTTTATTTTTAACCTTCTATTACACCTAAAAAAAAATTGATTTGGAGAATGTCAGCTAAAGTAAACTTAAGCTACATTTTTATGTTCATGGAATTGTAAAAATAAGCAATGTACTTATAGGGGTGGTACCGTTGTATTTTTCATAGTTCTTTCCTCCACTTTATTTTTTTTTTAATTGATAGCTTAAGTATAACTGAAATGGAAATAAGCGTCAGATGCCGCAACCGTGGTGGGGCTGGTTGTGAGAGGACGAAAAAAAACTTCGCTCAATAACTCGGAAAGTAAGCCTCAAGTAGAAAAATATGTTAACACCAATGTTGTAGAAGAGATAAGAACCCATCGATTTCATGTCCTAAAAGCCTTCATACGATAAGATTTGAGCCACCTGTCATCGTTTTAAAGTTTCCAATAAATACCGTAATTTTGATCAAAAATAGTTATTTTTAGCATTGAACGAGTAATTTTGACTTAAAACCTTCAATATAATCCGTATTTTCGTGAAAATGTCACTAATAATTTTAAAACAGTGAAAGGCAGGTCAAATCTTTTCAAACGAAAATAGAGCATGAAATCAATACGATTTCACCTCCTCTACGACATTGGTTTTTATATATTTTGCTACTTATGGCTTACTCTTCGAGTTATTGAGGGTAACTTTTTTTGTCAGCCTCTCACAACCAGTCCCACCACGATTTTGGCGACTGACGCTTATTTCAATTGTCAGTTGTACTTAAACTATCAGTTGCAAAAAAAAAAAAAAATTAAACAGCAGGAAAGGACTATGAAAATTGCAACGCAACTTCCTAGGATATTACTTGTGTAGCTTGTACTTAAAGTTTTCCCAATCTCTTCCCAAAGTACATCCTTTTTCTGCGCGTTCTTGTAGCCCTTCAGTGAAAGGTCGTAAAGATACTTATATATGCGGATTTCTTCAATTAACAATTCCTTGAAGTTCACTTGGTTTTTAAAACTTTTTTATAATACATAATTTACACTTGCTTTGTTTATAAAAATTAAAATTACTTTTAATTCAATCAAAATATACACTAAGAACTTCGATTTCGCCCGCCTGTATGATGCGGTTTTTTTAGGTTTCATAAAATGATGATATTCCAAGTTTAACCAACTACCATTGCATTATCCACCAGCAGGTTTTTTGCTCGAAGATATTAAATTCAGACCATGTGATGAATGTTGCATTCAAAATAATTAATTCTATTCGCGGAAGCAGTTTGCAAAGACGAAAATTCAGAGCATGGCTAGGAGAATGTAAATCTGATCTTGGTGAATTACTATTGCACACTGATGTTAGATGGTTAAGCCGCGCTAAGTTTTTAAAAAGATTCTTGGGTCTCTTACCTGAAGTAATGGAGTTTATGGCAATAACTAACAAATCGTATCCTTAATTGAAAGATGATCAGTGGGTTCTTGATCTTGCTTTTCTCTCTGACATTACAGAAAAACTAAATGACTTAAATTTACGACTTCAAGGGAAGAATAAAACATTGACTGAGATGGTTAGCGCCGTAAATACGTTCAAAGATAAACTGTCTCTACTAGAAGCGCAATTGAGAAAGGACGATTTTAAACAATTGGAAAATATGGCAGCTAAATCAAAAGATAAAAAGCCATCTGATAAGATAACTGTGGAGTCCTATATTTGTATCTTTTGATTTTATAAGACGATTTATTTTTTATTGAAAATTACTTATTTAATTTATGAAAATTGAAAATTGAATGAAAAATTTATTTTTTCATTTTGAAATAAAAATACAATTTTTCTTAAATGAATACAATTTCTTAATTTTGAGAATGTGGTGTATTTGGGTTAAATGTAAGTGTTGGATGTGTTATGTGGGTCCCTACACTACTCCCCCTTCTAAAAAAAAAATGTGTGTTGTTGTGTTTGACTTTATGACACGCTTTGGCGGTTTACTCATAGTTAAGTCAGTAATACTTTGATTATATTATTACAGTTAACCAGATCCTGGATCGTGGTTTTATCCTACTGTAATTATAATCAAAGTATTGTGTTTATGTATATGTGTGTATGGAGTAATGTAGAGAATAGTGTTAAATTAATTTTTGTGGTGTTGTATATTATTCCATTTAAAATAGGGTTTGTAAAATTTTTAGTGTTGTTGAAATTAGTGTTGGCGTGTATATTTTGTTTTGTAAGTCGGGTTATGACCCTGGATTGGTGGACTTAACGGTTGACGATAATCTGTTAAATTGTGTATGATGTTGTGGCGTTTCAGCTGGCGACTGAACAGCGAGATTCGTAAATTTGTAAAAATTTTGATGTTGTGGCGTTGTTGAAGTTGGGGTAGATGAATGCTGTTGCTGATGATGATGATGCGCCATATGCTGGTGATGATGCTGCTGCCGATGTTGCGTACGGTTCGTCTTTGTGGGCAACGTTTCTATGGCTAAGTTCGAATTGGAAGATTTTTTTTGTTTGATTGTTGATTTTGCCGACGATTTGTAGTAGAATTGGTACACGAAGTTTTTGATGAAATCGATGACGCCGAGGGCGAAGATGAAGACGAACAGGATGAAGTTGAACTGGAGGCATAATTTGATTTTTTAATTTGTTGTTGCTGCTGCTGTTGTTGAAAGTGTGTCTGTGACTGCACAGATTGTGTATGATGAAAATGATGATGATACGCTAGCTGTTGCTGACCACAATTGGTATTATTTTGATGTCGCGGTCCACCACTTCCATTGTTATGATAGGCGTGATATGATTGCTGCCGATTACTACCAACGCCATTGCTAAATAAACGTGTGATATTTTCACACCTTTCTTCTCTCCTGGCAAGATCGCCAATGTGGAGTCCTATATTTGTATCTTATGATTTTATAAGACGATTTATTTTTTATTGAAAATTACTTATTTATTTTATGAAAATTGAAAATTGAATGAAAAATTTATTTTTTTATTTTGAAATAAAAATACAATTTTTCTTAAATGAATACAATTTCTTAATTTTGAGAATGTGGTGTATTTGGGTTAAATGTAAGTGTTGGATGTGTTATGTGGGTCCCTACATAACTCTGCTACGAAATGAGTTCGTTAGACGAATTAAAGATATTTCAAAAATAAAGGACATAATAAACCAATTTACTTTAGGCTAAATGGTCAGTTGTTAAATAAATTAAACATCTATTTGTTTCGTTTACGTAACCAACGTTTCGTGGGTTGTTTCCCACTTACTCAGGGTTATTTATTTTAAAACACTGTAATACAATAAAAAATTTTTTTAAATATTATATTTTTTAAATTTTGGCTGTTAAAAATTAACATTGTTAAACTTACAGATATGAAATTACATGACAATTTGAACTGACATCACCTTTTTTAAATTAACTATTCTAAACATTAAACATATAAAACACAAAAAATAATAAACATTCAATTATTGCCGCTTCCCTATTGCTAATGAGTAGACGTTATTAATTTTGTCTTTGTCTTCTTTGCTGTTCATAGTTTTTGGATACGAAGGCTTTCCAACGTATATCGTGTATTAGATTTCCTTTCTCTGTCTAAAATTTTTAAGTCGAGTAAGTCTGCTGAATGTTGGTATTCTAATACGTGTTGCGCCAATGCTGTTGTTGTTCTTTTCTTTGTCATGTCTGTTTTGTGTTCCGCGATTCGTGTTCCCAGCGCTCTCTTTGTTGTTCCAATGTATTTTAGCCTGCAGTTCTGATTCTCGTTTCCCTTGCACCTGATCTCATATACGACATCGCTTTCTTGTTCTTTCTCTAATCTGTCTTTTGTATTAGTAAAAATCGTTTGTAGTGTACTGTTTGATCTGTGTGCGAAAATGATGTTCTCTCTGTTTGTTATTGTTTTAAGTTGCTTATTGCTGCTTAGTTTTGGAATGAATGCAACTCCAAAATATTGTTTAGGCTCCTCTTGATTTTCTGTTGTGGGTGATTCTCGTTGTGTGTTTTTTTCATATTTTGTAATTAAATTTCGTATTATGTGTTTTGGGTAATTGTTTAATGTTAAAATCTTAATTATTTCATTTAAATTATCCTTTTTAAATCTAAAGTCGCTTATTTTTAATACTTTTTGAATGAAATTGCTTGCTGTGTTGATTTTTTGTTGCATAGGCTGTGTAGATTTGAAATTTATCATTCTACCTGATGCAATTGGTTTTTTATACCAATTGAAAATTATTTTGTTGTTAATTCTGTGAACTTTTGTGTCCAAATAAGCTATGCTCTTGTTGTTTTCGTCCTCAGCCGTAAATTGTATTTTGTTGTGGTATTTGTTCAGTGTGGATAAAATAGTTTCTTTATCTTGTGCCTTGATGATGGCAAAAATACCGTCAACATATTTGACGATGAATCTGATTTGAATTTGTTTTTTGTTTAATTCACTTATTGTTTCGTCTAACAGATTGTCCAAAATAATATCAGCAATAGTGGGAGATAATGGATTTCCCATAGGCATTCCAAAAACCTGTTTATAAAAGTTGTTATTAAATTTGAAGTAATTATTGTCCTTTAGACAGAAGTCAAGCATTTTTAGGAACTGTCCTTTAGGTATTTTTGTTAATTGTCCTATTACGTTCCACTGTTTCATAATCGTTTTTATTGCTGTGTATGTTGGAATGTTAGTGAATAGTGAAACTGCGTCGAAAGAGATTAAAACATCGTCCTCATCTAATGATACATCCTTCAATTTGTCTTTAAGTTGTAGTGATAATAATATTTTTCATGTCATTTCCATTCAATAATGAAATACAAACAGAAGAAATATCAACAAAACTAAAACAGTTTATTGATGTGGACCAAATACTGATTGAGGATGAAATCTTAAAATTAAAATGCGATATATTTTTGAAATCACGATGGTCACAAATTAATTTATACTTACTCTCTGTAGAATTATATCCATGTTTGTGGAGATGTGCGGCGTATTTGACAACCTATTTTTGGATCCACTTTTTCTACAATGAACGCCATTAAAACAAAAAATCGCTCCCGTTTAAATTATGATGAGATTACAGAAAATATGGAATGCCATGATTCCAGATTTATGAATTGTAAAGCTAATGAGATTGCATGCGTTAATAAAACTAAAATAAAAGAACATCTTGACTTATTTACAGACTATTTTTATGTTTGTATTAAGTTATCAATTATTACTGTTGTTAAAATGACTTGATATTTAATTGGTATTGGTATCATCTATATTTATTTTCAATTGAAACTGATTTATAGCTTTAAATTGCTATTTTTAAGGTTAGTAGACCGCCGCCAAAAATTTTAAGAGCAGGTCGCCCGCATTGGTTAAAACTTTGGCCACCCATGGAATATAACTTATAAATTCCTAAGGTTGCTTTTGTTGTCAGGCGTTTGTACAGGGTGTTTTTTTTAGAGGTATAGAGCTTCGAATTGAAATAAAACACAAGAAAATCGTTTTAATGTCCATCAATTTGGCTTTATTGGAAGGATAATTTTATGCCATTAATGTTTAAATATGATTTCGGGCATGTGGCCACCGCGGCTGGATCGAATAAAGCCAATTCTACAGGTCCAATTTTGAACCACTTTTTCGAGCATATGGGGCCGTATGCAATAACGCCACGAATGTTGGCTTCCAAGTCCCCTAACGTTTCTGGTTTGTTGGCGTAGACGAGCGACTTCACATATCCCCAAAGAAAATAATCCAATGGTGTCAAATCACACGATCTTGGTGGCCAATTGACAGGTCCATTCCGCGAAATTATGCGCTCATCGAATGTTTCCTTCAATAAATTGATTGTGACGTGCGCTGTGTGGCATGTAGCGCCGTCTTGTTGGAACCACAACTCATCCACATTCATGCCATCCAATTCGGGAACAAAATAGTCGGTTATCATGGCTCTATACCGGTCTCCATTAACGGTAACTGACTCTCCAGCATTATTTCGGAAGAAGTATGGCCCAATGACTCCATCAGCCCATAGAGCACACCAAACAGTCAGTTTTTGTGGATGTAATGGCGTCTCAAGGGTCTCATGTGGATTCTCTTCACTCCAAATGCGGCAATTTTGCTTGTTGACGTAGCCATTCAACCAAAAATGAGCCTCATCACTGAACAAAATTTTGCGATGAAAATCAGCATCGAGATCAATCTCATTTTCGGCCCATACACCAAAATCACGACGCATTGCATGGTCTCGCGGCTTTAATTCTTGCACAAGCTGGATCTTGTAAGGTCGCAAGCCAAGATCTTTGCGCAAAATCTTCCATAAAGTTGATGGACAAAGCTCCAATTGCTGTGCACGGTGGCGAATCGATTCATTCGGGTCCTCTTCAACATTTTGCTCTACAGCGGCAATTGTTTCTTCGGTGCGCACTGTTCGACGTCTCTGCGGATGCGTATTATCACATAGAGTAAACGTAGTGCGAAACGACCCATGGTTAACCGAATTAATTGCTCTGATGGACAATTATGTCGACCAGAAAATGGACGGAGCTTGCGGTAAACTTCGCGAACTGAACCATTATTTTCGAAATAAATTTGCACGATTTGCAAGCGTTGGTCTTTTGTCAACCTGTTCATGATGAAATGGCAAACCAAACTGAACATAAATGACATTAGAGTTGCCAGATTTGACCATAAAATGCCAGTTTTATCTCTATTCGAAAAACAAACCTCTAAAAAAAACACCCAGTACTACTAAAAATCAGCCCCTGCCTACTATGTACCTTATTTTCTGTTATAAAATGTTTTTTGTATTATATTTTTTAATTTATTTTCTTTTGCTTTTGTTAAGAACTTATATTTTGTTTTTTTGAACTAAATATATAGTTTTTTTACCCAAGCATGTAGCTGTTTTGCTTAATTAAACAAAAGTTCAATTAAGTGGTATTTTTCTTATTGAACAATAGTGCAACTAAGCGGGATTTCTTTAATTGGATTTTAGTGTAATCAAGCCGGATTTTGTTAATTGAATTTCCCTGTTAATTGAGCAAAAGTGTGAATATTTTGGAATGTTTAATTAAGCGGAGACTACTGTGCATGAAATAAATAAATAAACAGAAACATAAGACTTCGTTACTCTCTATCAAATAACATACATATTTGTGCAGAATTGATTGAGGTTACAAATTCTCGTTATGAGTTCTATTTTATAAATTCAAAAGAGTTGCTAAAATTTATCCCAAAGAAAACGTACGTTCCGCTCTAATAGCATGTTTGAGGAAGGATTTGAAACTGCAGATGGTCTCTAAAATACTATTTCGGAAAAGATTGGTATGAATTATGAAACGCCTGGTGAAAAACGTTATCGCTCTATAGGCTATAAGCATCCCTTAAGTATTTGGTCAATGCAGGTGGATTGGAAAAGGCGCAAGGCGTTGATTGTAGAAGTTTTGTTCTGTTTACTGCTGTGATTCTTAACTGATCAACGCAAGAAATAGAATATAGTAGGCTTGCAGACTACTAAACTTCGGCTTACAAAGCTTACTGATGATATGACGTAGCGGTCATTGAAACTAGTATAAGCAGCTCGTTGCCCATTTTAATGCATTTCGCGTTTGTAATTTTTTTTGTTTTTTGCACTAAAAGTACTGAACAAGAAGCTCTGTACAAAAATATTAGATAAGACTATAAATTGTTTTTCTCAGAAGCTTAAAAAGGAAACTTTAAAGTTTAATTTAAAGTTTTTTGTTTGAAGTGGCTTTTATAAAAGTCTATTTGGTATAAATTAAGATATTAGTAGTTTTTAATTTTACTTTAAGTATTCATAGTAAATTTTGCTATTTTTAGATTTAATATTTAAGTTATAATAATTAAACATTATGAACTTACAGTCATTTTAGCAAAGACCAATATTGTAAATTTTACTTATTGATCAATGCTATTTTTTATTCAACAAACATGACAAAGATAACAAATGGAACAATTTAACCTGGTAATTGGTGACATATGTTTCGGCTATTACCACATAGCCTCATCAGACCAGTTTTTTGGTTAATGTTGTACATGGAGTCGATCCCCTGACCGTACATGCATTTCAATTGCATATCTGTCGACGGCCGCTCTAACAACTGAGCTACTGAGGAACTGACCTTGAACTGTACAAATTGCGTATATCCATTTATTATCTCTTGTCACTTTCTCGCTTGTTGTTATTTAAGTTATATTAATACAAACATTGTTTACAAGTACATACATTTTCTAGTTTTTTTTTGTAATTTAGTAAGATATTGTAAACGCTCTTTATGCGGAGTTTAAAAATGTAATTACAACATGTATTAAACGTGCATTAAAATCTTACTTGTGAACTTAAATGAAGAGCTAAAAAATTGACAAATTCATATTTATAGCAAAGAATGGTGCTGCTGCGGTTGGACAATTTTAAATCCAAAATTTAATTCAATGTACTTATAATATTTATTTTATTTTATTTTGCAATTCTTTTATGTATGAATGATTTGCATTTTTTGTTTATGTTCAACAAACTGATCAAATTGTGTAGCTTGCAGTTTTGCCTTTGGTCAATGTACTTAAAATCATTCAACTTAATAAACTGCATAGCTTGCAGTTTGTCATTTGGTCAATGTACTTAAAATTATTTAACTTACTAAAACTGCATAGCTTGCAGGTTGCTTTTTTGACATTCATGTAAATCACTTAATTGCTTACATTTTTATTTTTTTTATTATTGTTATTTGTAATATTAAGTTGTATAAAAGAAGGCTGATATAAAATAATGTTGTGATTTAAATTCAGAATTCATCAAGCCAACTGTTTTTAATTAAACTACGCGGAACCAGGTTTATGTGCCTTTGTTCTAATCAACAATTCAAAATCTCCAAAGGGAACTAGTTTAATGTGCCTTTGTCTCCAATCCACAACTCAAATCTCTAAAGGGAACTAGGTTTATGTGCCTTTGTTCCATAAAAACATTATCGTGGTGCAACACCTCGATATAACACTATCCAAGATAGATCTGGTGTAAACCAACACCCGAATAATCATTGGTGACCCCGACGTGATCCAGATCAAGGACATAAATTGCTGATCCATATTGGGACCAATTGCCACATCCTGCTGCCAAAGAAGATAAAAATTTGAAGCCTCTATCAGTTTAGTAAAAGCTTAAAATGAGTGATTTTGAAAATTTGATTGCTGAACAACGATTGACGGGCGAGCAGATTCAGGGCTTAATTCGAAACTACAAGAAGGACTCTGCAGACCGAAAATCTTCTGTGAAGTACTTCCAAAGAAGAATTAAGCAACTTGACGATGCTTGGACTGTGTTTAACTGCACTGACAGCAAAATTAGACTGCTGAAAAATATCCCATCCGATCATGAGTACTTCGTGAAGGAGTACTACACAAAAATCATGGAACTAACAGGCGCATACCAAGAGGAATTTGAAGCTAAAATGTTAAAGAATAAATTCTTAATTAGTGTTCCTTCAACAAAGTTACCTTAGGAAAACCAAGCGGCAGCTACAAAGAATCCATCCAATCAACGTGAAGAAGGCGCTGCAGCTTACATACAAAATGCAACTTCAGCCAACCAAGCGGGCGCAGGCGCCATGTCAGAACTAAGTACAAATGCACAAAAAATTATACGGAACCAAAGATCATTGGTTACGGCGCTTAATCGAAACATCGATGAAATAATTACAGAAAGGCAGATGAGCCACCCAGCTACCTATTATCCGGTAAAATTGGCCATTTTGGAGAAACATATGACAGATTCGGCCCGAAACAACGCAGCATTGTTTGATTCCACAACAGATGATCACATTCAGGAATACACTCCAGAGGTCTATAATGAAATGGGATCTAGGGTAGAGTCCGTCATCATCGAACTTAAGCAACACGTTTCCCGTCAAAGTGATGAACAATCATTTCAAAACGCACAACCGATTCGTCAACCAGAATATGATGTCCCATTACCGAAAATTTCCTTTCCCATTTTTAATGGAGATCATTTGCAATGGGTAGCGTTTAAGAACTTTTACACTGAAACAGTCCATAACGCTCGCATCAGTGACGCAAGGAAAATGCATTACTTAGCACAAGCATTAATTGGTGAGATAAAAAACCTGATAAGGCACCTTCCAGCGGTAGGAAACAATTATTATGCGGCTTGGGCACTGCTCACCAGTCGTTATGACAATACACGATTGTTGGTGACAACTTTACTGGATAAGTTGCTAACACAGTCAACAATTAAGGTTGAGCCATCGGCAGCTGTTATAAAGAGCTTACATGACGTAATTAAGGAATGCCTACTAGCACTGAACAATTTAAAGGTAGAAACCAAGTTTTGGGATCCAATACTCTTGCATTAGTTAATAAAGAAATTGGATAAATCTACTCATATTCGATACGAAAAGTCAATTACAGCTCCAAAAAAGTCTGTAAACCGTGAAGGATTTTTTGGAAAAACATTTCAACTGCTTGGAAGCAATGGGTGGTTGCAAGGACAAACCTTCAATCACACCATCAGCAAGAGCATACACTTCGATTGTTTCGTCTACAAAGGCCAACCCAATTATCTGCAAGCTATGCAAAACCGGAATACATCCCTTGTACGCTTGCGGAAAATTTCTACAACTTGGAATATCAGAAAGATTCCAGTTCATTCAAAATCTCTGGTTGTGCAAAAATTGTTTGAGATCGAATCATTCGACCAACCAATGTACATCTAGAAGTTGCACAATATGCAACAAGAAACACAATTCATAGCTTCATTTTGAAAGCAAAGAAAGCAACTTACTTTCCACAACAAGGGCTGATGAATCATCAACTAGCAACAATTCGAAGTTACTAAACATCGCAGAAGCGAAAAGGTTCATCCTGAGGGATGGAACAGCAACACCCATAAATACCGAAACTAAAAACTCAATATCGCTAGCCGCAGCAAATAATAATCAGCTTCAGTCATACGTAATGCTGAGTACAGCAATAATAAAACTAAGGACAACCGATGGACGGAAATTGAATGCAGGGCTATTCTTGATTCTGGCTCACAAATAAATCACATCACAGTGGCTAGGTGTATCAAAATGGCAAATTCCGAAAAATATGTCAGATCACAATTTCAACAAACCAAGTAAAATTGATGTCCTTCTAGGAGCAGAATTTTACCATCAAATATTTTCAATTGGACAAATAAGGCTATCCGAGGATCTTCCAACTTTACAAAACACGGTGTTCGGTTGGATAATAGCTGGAAAAATCGCCAATACCAAATTAAATTCAGCTTCTTGTGGAATATGCACTGAAGACGACATCAACTTAGAAGCAGCTATTGAACTTACTTACTTACTTGGGTGGCCATAACAACCCGTTACCGGGTTACGGCCAACCTCAAAAGCTCTCTCCAGGCGCCTCTGCTTCGCGCGCGCCTTCTCCAATCATTCACACCAAGCGTGGATAGGGCTTCCTCGGCTTGGTCTCTCCATCGGAGGCATGGTCTTCCTCTTCGTCGTCGCCCAGCGGCTTCCGCATCAAACACCTTTTTCGCCAGAGCTTCTTCGTCCATACGCACAACATGTTCCAGCCAGCGCAGACGTTAGATAGTGATGCGCTTGACTATTTCAATGTCAGCGTAGAGCTCGTACAGTTCGTGGTTCATTCGAATACGGTAGTCGTCGCCGACGTGAACAGGACCGAAGATTTTGCGAAGAATTTTTCTCTCAAACACCCCAAGCGTGGCTGCATCAGTCTGCGACACAACCCATGCTTCTGCGCCGTAAAGTAGCACGGGTAAGATGAGCGTCTTGTAGAGTTTCAGTTTTGTCGGGCGAGAGAGGCCTCTACTACTCAATTGCTTACTGAGACCATAGTAACACCTATTAGCAAGAGTTAGTCTTCGCTTTATCTCCAGGCTGACATCGTTTTTAGTGTTCACGGCCGTGCCAAGATTGGTTAATTGCTTGACAACTTCGAAAGTATAGTTGTTCGCAGTAACAAAGGATCCAATACGCCGCGTCTCCCTGTTTGTGGACAGCATATACTTTGTTTTGCCCTCATTCACCGTCAAGCCCACTTTCGCTGACTCTTTTCGATAGCAGAGAACGCAGCAGTAACATCTCGCTTACAACGTCCAATGATATCAATATCATCGGCATATGCAAGGAGCTGGACACTTTTGTAGAAAATAGTGCCATTACGATGTACACTGGCTCTTCGCAACACCCCTTCCATCACAAAGTTGATGAGGTTGCAGGATAGTGGATCGCCCTGTCTGAAACCTCGTTCCTGTAGGATATATTGGAAAAAGTTAAAGGGTTGAAAAAGTCGAAAGAATATGGAAAATGTTGAAAAAATCGAAGAGAAATAAAAAATTTGATATATGCCACGCCCACTTTTGGTTCAATAAATTATGTTTGTGATCGACGCCCTCATATTAAATTTAAGCACAATAGCTTGTATAGTTTGCGATATATGCCGCAGTTAAATTTAAAATTTAGGGCAGTGACACACCCACTGGTACAATCCAGCCTGGATTTAACCCAGAAATACCTTTTCATAAGCAAACCCCTAACACCAAATTTTAGTATGATTGCTCACATATTTTGATAAACATGCCACTTAACGTATTTTATTTGTATGGGAGGTGCCACGCCCACTGGTTCTATTTCAGCCACTTTTGATTCAGATATACTCTATAGCAACTGAACCACTTACATTAAATTTTATAGCAATTGCTGCAATAGTTCACTAAAAACAGCGCTTACAAATTTATGTTAATATAGGAGGTGCCACGCCCACTGATGCAATCCTATCAACATTTTTTTTTTTTTAAAGCTTATAGTAACTGACATCTATACACCAAATTTTATGAAGATTACTCTCATAGCACACTATCTATAACAATAAACGTTTTTTGCTTATATGGAAGGTGCCACGCCCACAGGTACTATTGGACCAAGTTTTTGTAATAAGAGGCCTCATAGCAAATATATTTACCTCATTAAATTTCATAGCGATTTAGTTGTTAGTTCTCTTAATATAACGTTTAGAAATATTGTGGGTGGTGCCACGCCCTTCAAAGAGTTTTTGCAGTAAAGTGGCTGAGTCTGTATTGATCACTGCTTTCAGCGGCATCATCTCCTAAATTTTTATGAAAATCGTTTGTGCCAATTTTAAGATATATGGAATCAAAATTTTTAACAGTGGAAAAGTGCCACGCTCACATTTTCAATTCCGCCCAATTTTATCTCAATTCAAGATATTTTTGATATGTATCCGTTTACCAAATTTCATTGCAATATCTTGAACGGCTTACAAGATATGATGGTATAAATGATAAAATTTAGGGCTGTGCCACGCCCCTGTACGACCCTTTGTAAACTTGAAACCCAGGCTAATCCTAATTATGTGAAAGTTTCATTCAATTAGCTTTCTTGGTTTTCCCATAAACCTGATATCAACAGACGGACAGAGAGACAGACGGACATCGCTAAATCAACTCAGGTGGTGACGCTGATCAAGAATATATATACTTTTCCATACCTGCCACGCCCTCTTCGATGTGTTACAAACGGAGAGACAAATTGAATATACCCTCGGTGTAGGGTATCAAACGATCACCACTCCCAGCTACTTTATTCCTCATCATTGCGTATTGAAGCCAGACAGCAGCACTAATAAACTAAGAGTTGTTTTTGACGCATCCGCCAAAACATCATCAGGGTACTCATTAAACGATTTAATGTTTAATGGACCCACGATTCAAAGTGACCTGTTTTCGATACTTCTTCGTTTTCGGTTGCCACGTTTTGTCTTCACTACAGATATTGAAAAAATATATCGCCAGATATTTATTCATCCCGACATATAGCTCCATATCTGGCAACCAAATGTCTTCAACAAATAGCAGAAGAGAATTGCGATAGTTTTCCACTTGGATCAAAAATGCTCCAAGACAATTTTTATGTGGACGATGACCTTGGTGGATCAGACAGTCCAACTACAACAATCGAAATGCAAGCACAGCTAACAAACATTTTGGAACAATCAGGATTCAAGTTACGCAAATGGTGTGCAAATCATCCAAGATTATTACAAAACCTACATCAAGATGATCAAGACATCAATTTAGATTTCTCAAAAGTCAATAAAAACTTTAGGATTCATTTGGCTGCCCAAAAGTGATCAATTTCAAATTCGAGTAAACTTGGAGGCAAATAAACGCATTACAAAACGAACGGTGACGTCAGACCTGGCAAAATTGTTTGACCCACTTGGTTCGGTAGCTCCAGTGCTGATAGCAGCTAAGAAACTCATTCAAGAACTATGGCAGCTAAAAATGGCTTGGGACGAGGCGTTACCAGCTGAACTTCACACAAGATGGATACATTTTCGTAACAGCTTACCGGAGTTAGAAAATCTTCAAATTCCTCGACATCTGTTTGGAGGGGAGATCGCAGAATCACTTTAAATACATGTATTTGCAGATGCTTCTTTAACAGCTTTTGGGGCCGGAGCTTATATCCGCTCTGTTCTTAAAAATGAAACAGTGATTGTTGGATTATTATGCTCAAAATCACGCATTGCACCATCAACCGACCAACATTGCCTCGATTGGAACTATGTGCAGCAGTTTTAGCGGCTCAGTTGGCAGTTCGTGTGAAAATGGATTTAAAATTTCTCAATGTTCCTGTGTTTCTTTGGTCCGATTCAGAAATCGTTTTATATTGGATCAATTCACCAGTTTCATCACTTGAAACGTTTATAGCCAACAGAGTGGCTACTATTCAAAAACTATCATTCACAGATCAATGGCGTCATGTTCGATCTGAACACAATCCAGCTGATCTCTTAACAAGAGGGTTATCACCAATAAAGTTGCATAAATGCAACTTATGGTTTTATGGACCAATGTTTTTGCATGGCAGGGAATCAGGATGGCCATCGGTGCTTTCAATGAAATTAGCTGCACCAGTAGACATTGGATTGAAGCAAAAGCTTCCGGTCTCGTTGATTAACAAATTTGGTTCAAACGACATGTTAACTGAGCAAATAAATCACAGAAATTCGTTTAGAAAATTACAACGAATTGTTGGGTATGTGTTGCGATTCATAAATTACGCAAGACATCCAACCACATCACGACCTCTTCACGTAGCTTTGACATCTACCGAAATGGAAAAAGTGCTTGTCGTCATAATAAAGACAATACAAGGGTCAGACTTTAAAAATGAAATTGGTCATCTCAAAAAATACGGCACGCTGACGGAATCCAGTCCCCTCAGCAAGCTATGACCGTTCTTCGACGAAGAAGACATTATTCGAGTTGGAGGACGATTGCAGGCATCAATGCTAACATTTGATGAAAAACTTCAAATGGTGCTACCACACAATCATTCCTTAACGATTCTACTGATTGAAATGATTCACAAGGATAGCAACCATTGTGGAGAACAAGCGTTGAGAGCACACATCCGAGGAAGATTCTGGCCTATAAAGTGCAAATCCATGGCGAGATCAATAGTGCATCGATGCATAATGTAACGAACCTCGCGCCGAGGTTTTAACTCGTCGGTGTCCAAGGTTCGGCTACAAAAATTTATATTTTTGCAGGTGACTGAATTTATTTTTCAACAAAATAAATAATAACAATCCACTGTTCCTTTTTTTCTTTTCAAAAACGTTATAATTTTATTTCCTTAAATCCATATTACTTAATCTATTCATTTTACTACTGACGAATGTTAATGTTCGAACGCGTACGTCGTGTTTTCGCTTCTTGCGTTTGGTCGCCTTGGTCCCACGCTGATTGCTTCTGCTCTCCTGTATTCCCGTCGTACGGGTTTTGGCACGGCTCAGTCACCGCTCGACGGTTTTCACACGCCGCTCTGTTCACATGAGCGTCGGCGCAGCGCAACGAATGTAAGACAGAGTTTCACCGTTATGTTTCTACGCTACCCTGCACGGCTTCTGCTTGGTCTCAGTCGCACGGTTCCCGGCACAGCACAGTTGCCGTACGACAGATCCCACAGATCCTTAGAACGCCGCTCTGCTCACACGAATGTCGGCGCAGCTCAACAAGCGGGTGGCAGAAACTCTAGGCTACCGTCTATGCTACTCTGCACGGCTTCTGCTTGGTCTCAGTCGCACGGTTCCCGGCGCAGCGCAGTTGCCGTACGACAGATCCCACAGATCCTTAGAACGCCGCTCTGCTCATACGAATGTCGGCGCAGCTCAACAAGCGGATGGCAGAAACTCTAGGCTACCGTCTATGCTACTTTGCACGGCTTCTGCTTGGTCTCAGTCGCACGGTTCCCGGCGCAGCGCAGTTGCCGTACGACAGATCCCACAGATCTTTGGACGCTGCTCTGTTCACACGAATGTCGGCGCAGCTCAACAAGCGTGTGGCAGAACCACCAATTAGCTACTTTCTATTCTACTGCTAACTACACTAACTAGGGCTTACCAACTGCAGAGTTGTTTCCTCGCTGAGATCACCAGCCGACTGCCCCCTACTACTGGTGTGCTACCGCTTTTATAGCCCTTTGTGCTGCGTGGTGTAGAGATTGAACAGCTGTTTGTAAAGTCTCCAAAAACAGCTGTTCCCTAAGTGTTGCCGTTCTACTTGTTATGTGTTACACAATTTTCTTAGCATAATTATTTTTAATACGTACAATTAATTTATTTATAAGTAAATTAAATTAAATAATTCATGGTTTTAAATAATTCTAAGTATAATTCAAGGTAATACAAAAATAAAAATACATTCCGCATGATTTTGTGGGCGGAAACGCGGGTACCAACTTCCGCCTTCACACTTCCCCCTCACCTCGAACGAAGACTCTTGCGAAGCTGGCTTTATTCATCCGGATATCGAACAATATCCCGTTTATTTTTTTCACTTGTCCGAGCCTTTTACCTAGTGGTAGCGTGGCGATGAAGAACCGCAGCTCTCTGATGGTGTATGGGGCTGTGGCGGTAATTGCTGCTGTTGTTGCTGTGCAGCTGATGTTAAGGCAGTTGTTGTCACAGATGGTGAGATATCAGTGGATGATGTTGACGACTGTTGTGGCACAAAAGTTGGTGATTGTTGTGGCGGTGTTGAAGTGGTTCGCTGTTGTAACCGTGACGCCCTGGCTGGTTGGTTTTCTTTCGACGCGGTTGCGGGCGACGTATTGGCGGCTGTGTTTCGTTCGCTGCCCCGGGCTGATACGCTGCTGATAGTCGTACCCTGGCACGCTGCAGTAATGGTCCGTTGTCATCACATTGTAGGGCTGCGGTGCTCTCCCATGGGATGCTGATTCTTGCCTGAGTCGCCTCTTCGTACTCAGCATTTAGCACCCTAAGTTGGCGGGTCGCTCTACTTCGCTCTTGGGCCCGGCGTTGGATGGCGCGGATCACATTGATGTTCGGTTTGCGGTGGTTTGGCATCGTTAAAAAGTATTTAGCATCTTCACCCGCGATTCTCTCTGTTTGTATCTTTGATGCTGACTTTGCTTAGATATCTGTTGTTGACTCGGCTGGAAGCTTTTCTGGGAGCTTTGCTATTGACTGTGCTGGTACCTCTGATGTTGTCTTTGCTGGTATTTCTGTCGTTAACTCTGTTCAGAACTCCGTCGTTAACTCTGCTGTGACTCTGCTCGATTTTTGATATAAACTCTGCTGTAGGTCTTCCTTGTGACTCTGCTGAAATCTCTGATGTTGACTCTGCAGGTATCTCTGATGTTGAATTTGCTAGTATTTCTGTTGTAAACTCTGCTCAGAACTCCGTTGTTAACCTTGCTGGAACTTTGATAGAAACTTTGCTTTGGATCTATGTTGTTGACTTGACTGGGATTTCTTCAAGGAACTCCACTGGGGACCCTCCTTGTTGACTCTGCCGGTATCTCTGTTGTTGACTCTGCTGGTATCTTTGATGTTGACTTTGCTGGTATTTCTGCTGCTAACTCTGCTCAGAACTCCGTTGTTAACTCTGCTGTGAATTCTCCTTGTTGGATCTGCCGGTATGTTGGCTCTGCCGGTAGGTTGGCTCTGCCGGGTTTGTTGGCTCTGCCGGTATGTTGGCTCTGCCGGTATCTCTGATGTAACTCTGTTGGTATCTCTGATTTTGACTCTGCTGGTATCTCTGATATTAACTTTGCTTAGAACTCCGTTGTTAACTCTTCTATAACTCTGCTGGGAATCCTCCTTGTTGACTCTGCTGGTATCTTGGCTCCGCCGGTATGTTGGCTCTGCCGGTTTTGTTGGCTCTGCCGGTTTGTTGGCTCTGCCGGTATGTTGGCTCTGCCGGTATCTCTGATGTAACTCTGTTGGTATCTCTGATTTTGACTCTGCTGGTATCTCTGATGTAACTCTGTTGGTATCTCTGATTTTGACTCTGCTGGTATCTCTGATGTTGACTTTGCTTAGAACTCCGTTGTTAACTTAGATTCTAACTTCGATGTTGGCGTCGTAAGTTTCGCTGTGGAATCAAATAAGCTAGCACGATTTCAAACTTGGCACTATTTTTTTTTTTTTTAAACCCGTACTGTTCTTGCTATTGTTTTTTTTTTATGCTATTTATTTTATCGTTAGTCCTTGCACTTTGTTAATAAATTTTTTCTGTTTGGTGCTTTTTTTTTTCACTTTCACTTTTCACTGTCACTTTGTTTCAATGGTTTTTTTTTCAGACTTTGTTTAGGCATTTTTTTCAAGGGTTGCCTCTTTTCTTTGAATTTTTTTTTTTTTTTTTAGTCACTGTTTATTACTATTTTTATGTCGCACTAGTGGGCTTTTAACAAGGGCTGCCTCTTTTGTTTTCTTTTCTTGTTTTCTTTTTCCTTTGTTTCTAGCTTAGTTTATTCGTTTTCGCTGTTTTTTTTTCCGCTGCGTGACACACACCGTTTACGGTTCATGCAAAGATTTCACGATTTCTTTTGTAGCTACGTCGCGTACCGCACTCGTAATAGGATTAAGGTATTATGATTGTTATTACTATTTCTGTCTCCTTAAACCGTTTCGTCAGCCAAGGTCCCTGCTCGGGCGCCATTGTAACGAACCTCGCGCCGAGGTTTTAACTCGTCGGTGTCCAAGGTTCGGCTACAAAAATTTATATTTTTGCAGGTGACTGAATTTATTTTTCAACAAAATAAATAATAACAATCCACTGTTCCTTTTTTTCTTTTCAAAAACGTTATAATTTTATTTCCTTAAATCCATATTACTTAATCTATTCATTTTACTACTGACGAATGTTAATGTTCGAACGCGTACGTCGTGTTTTCGCTTCTTGCGTTTGGTCGCCTTGGTCCCACGCTGATTGCTTCTGCTCTCCTGTATTCCCGTCGTACGGGTTTTGGCACGGCTCAGTCACCGCTCGACGGTTTTCACACGCCGCTCTGTTCACATGAGCGTCGGCGCAGCGCAACGAATGTAAGACAGAGTTTCACCGTTATGTTTCTACGCTACCCTGCACGGCTTCTGCTTGGTCTCAGTCGCACGGTTCCCGGCACAGCACAGTTGCCGTACGACAGATCCCACAGATCCTTAGAACGCCGCTCTGCTCACACGAATGTCGGCGCAGCTCAACAAGCGGGTGGCAGAAACTCTAGGCTACCGTCTATGCTACTCTGCACGGCTTCTGCTTGGTCTCAGTCGCACGGTTCCCGGCGCAGCGCAGTTGCCGTACGACAGATCCCACAGATCCTTAGAACGCCGCTCTGCTCATACGAATGTCGGCGCAGCTCAACAAGCGGATGGCAGAAACTCTAGGCTACCGTCTATGCTACTTTGCACGGCTTCTGCTTGGTCTCAGTCGCACGGTTCCCGGCGCAGCGCAGTTGCCGTACGACAGATCCCACAGATCTTTGGACGCTGCTCTGTTCACACGAATGTCGGCGCAGCTCAACAAGCGTGTGGCAGAACCACCAATTAGCTACTTTCTATTCTACTGCTAACTACACTAACTAGGGCTTACCAACTGCAGAGTTGTTTCCTCGCTGAGATCACCAGCCGACTGCCCCCTACTACTGGTGTGCTACCGCTTTTATAGCCCTTTGTGCTGCGTGGTGTAGAGATTGAACAGCTGTTTGTAAAGTCTCCAAAAACAGCTGTTCCCTAAGTGTTGCCGTTCTACTTGTTATGTGTTACACAATTTTCTTAGCATAATTATTTTTAATACGTACAATTAATTTATTTATAAGTAAATTAAATTAAATAATTCATGGTTTTAAATAATTCTAAGTATAATTCAAGGTAATACAAAAATAAAAATACATTCCGCATGATTTTGTGGGCGGAAACGCGGGTACCAACTTCCGCCTTCACAATAACGTGCACAAGGGCTCATCCTAAACTATTCAATCAAGTAATGGGAAATCTTCCAGCTGCTCGAGTAAGTCCGGCACGCCCATTTATTAATTATGGAGTTGACTATTGTGGTCCTTTTTATGTGCACTTTAAAATCAGAGGAAAAAAGCCACAAAAGGCATATTTGGCTATTTTTTGCTGCCTTGCAACCAAAACTGTGCACTTAGAGCTCGTGACAGACTTGAAAACCGAAGCCTTTATTGGCGCGTTAAAACGGTTTATTGGCCGCCGAGGACGTTGCTTGAATCTATATTGTGACAACGTAACAAATTTTGTGGGTGCTAAGAACAAATTATCAGAGCTACAAAGCGCAATCTACTCTTCAGAAGCGCAAAACACAATCGTAAGCAAATGCAGTGAAAAGGGAATAAGCTGTCATTTTATTCTCCCTAGAGCTCCTCATTTTGGAGGTCTATGGGAATCAGCAGTTAAATCTGCAAAACATCTACTAACCAGAAGTGTAATCACAGAATCACTTACATATGAAGAATTTGAAACTGTTGTGGTAGAAGTTGAATCAATACTAAACTCCAGGCCACTTTATCCAATATCAGAGGATCCCAATGACATAGCAGCCATTATTCCAGGACACTTTTTGATAGGTGAACCATTTACTGCTCAAGTTGATAGGAAGGCAATCGACGAGTATAGGAGTACGTCAACAAGATGGAAGAGGCTGTTTCACGTATGAAACACGTGTTCTGGGGACGTTGGTCAAGGGATTATCTGAACGAGTTGCAGTATAAGAACAAATAGAAAACCAATCGTGAAAGTCTGAAGCCTGGAGACATGGTAATCCTTAAGGAGGATAATGTCCCCATCATGAAATGGCCATTAGGAATAGTAACATACAAGAGTGAAGATGGTGCTGTAAGAGTGGCAGACGTAAGGACGGCAAATGGCATCTGGAAACGTGGAATTCACTATATAGCTCCACTGCCGACAGAAAAACCGGAAGATAAATTGAGTCAATATCAAGAGCCAGAG
Source organism: Tricholauxania praeusta (assembly GCA_949775025.1). Lineage (NCBI taxonomy): Eukaryota > Metazoa > Arthropoda > Insecta > Diptera > Lauxaniidae > Tricholauxania > Tricholauxania praeusta. The sequence goes on from OX459028.1 coordinate 107,875,890, forward strand.
GAAGATTCAACAAACACGAGAATGCCATCTCATGGAGAAGTACTTCCAAAGGGGAAACGGCTTACTAATGACGCTAATCTGACAACTATGTTTCTTATTGTACTACTTGGGCTGCCATGTTTAGCAGCCAAGATAGAAGTCACTAAGTTTCGATCAAACATAGGGATGCACTTCGAGAACATCGGTACAATTAAGGTTGCACAATCAGAGTGGAATTTGATTATATACTACGATTTAGAACCCTACTGGAAGGAAGTAGCCACACTCGAGAATGGAACCGCTGCCATGCAACATCTCTGTCAACAATTCTAGGGAAGAAGCAGCTGCACAAATGTCGTGAGCACACTAGAACATCTCAATTTCGGGTTGAAACAAGACAACAAATTACTATCTGCTAAACGAACAAAAAGAGGTGCTCTAAATGTAGTGGGAAATATGGCAATACTTTATTTGGAGTTCTTGACTCAAACTATGCAGAAGAAATGTCAAAAAACATCGAGAAAATAAAAACCAATGAATATCATCTCCTGCATCTATTTCTGAACCAGACGTTAATAATAGATTCAACAATAAATATATACAAACATGATCAAATAGCCATCCAACAAAAATTCAATAAGACGGACACTCCAATAAATGAAATAAAAACAAGGCTCAACGATGTGCGTGAAGTCGGCTATCAAACAAAAATATTTGAAAACTTTATTTCACTATCACTACAACTGACTATACTGGCAGTAAATTTACAAAGGATTCAATCATCGATTCTTGACGTCTTGACAGATACCCACACGGCAAAATAAGTCCAACACTTTTATCCCCTATACAATTGGATGAAGAATTGGTAAAAATCAGAAATCATTTACCATCATCACTGCAGTTACCAGGAGATCTTCTTCAACTATACCAACTGAATGATATTAAAAGGTGGAGTTATAGAGTCACATGCAGTTTTTAAGGTCTCAGTACCCCTGTGTGACCTTAATTAAATGGACGTATACAATGTAATTCTTGTTCCAATGCTAATCAACAACAGCATGATCACCCTCCAATCATGCAGCGAATTCAATCAATATCTTCCAATGAACAGAGATTCGTTAAACTCGTGCATATTAACTAATAACGATTCATACGTATGTTCAAACATCCAATCTTTATACGAAAAAGATGCTTAAACCTGTCATTGTGAAATTCAACTATTTAATAATAATCTACATCAGAGTTGCAATCTTCAAGAAATTAAGAAAAACATAACATGGATGCAACTTCAGGATAACAAATGGCTCTACGCATTAAAAACACCGATACGAGTGACAACAATTTGGAAAAGAGATGTTCATCAATTGAATCTAAAGTATGATTACTTTGGATCCTGAATATATTATAAAACACTACTCAATTGTTATCCATGGTCGCCAAAGATTAGCAAGCAAGGTTTCACTATCGTATACCAGCCTGGGCAACATCAGCCAGATATCAAACACAACGCAGCTTATACATTTAATATCAAGGAGCCAGCAATACTTAACCCAAGTTAGCAATCTCACTGAAATTCAAAAGAGTTTGCAACTCCAAGAATCACTGAATCTACCATCAAAAATTGAATTCATCAAATATCGTCATTCAGCTGTGGGATATTCAGCGTTAATATTGATTATGTTTGCAGTCGTCTATCTTCGATGGAAAATGGCAAGAATTAGAGTGGCAGAAATAGCTCAGCCACCACAACCTGCCAAACCTTGTCCGAATTGGCAACATCCGTATAAAAGTAGCAGTATCAGATTTGTAAAATTCACTAACGACAGCTAATCTGCAATTTTCCCATAGTAAGCTTACGATTTCCTGTTCAAATAGCATCAAAACACTTGAGCACCGCTCAAGGGGGGCAGGATGGACAATTGTAAATCCAAAATTTAATTCAATTTACTTATAATATTTATTTTATTTTATTTTGCAATTCTTTTATGTATGAATGATTTGCATTCTTTGTTTATGTTCAACAAACAGATCAAAATTGTGTAGCTTGCAGTTTTGCCTTTGGTCAATGTACTTAAAATCATTCAACTTAATAAACTGCATAGCTTGCAGTTTGTCTTTTGGTCAATGTACTTAAAATTATTTAACTTACTAAAACTGTATAGCTTGCAGGTTGCTTTTTTGACATTTATGTAAATCACTTAATTGCTTACATTTTTATTTTTTTTATTATTGTTATTGTTATTTGTAATATTAAGTTGCATAAAAGAAGGCTGAAATAAAATAATGTTGTGATTTTAGTTCAGAATTCATTTAGCCAACTGTTTTTAATTAAACTACGCGGAACCAGGTTTATGTGCCTTTGTTCCAATCAACAATTCAAAATCTCCAATGGGAACTAGGCTTATGTGCTTTTGTTTCCAATCCACAATTCAAATCTCCAAAGGGAACTAGGTTTATGTGCCTTTGCTTCATAAAAACATTATCGTGGTGCAACACCTCGATATAACACTATCCAAGATAGATCTGGTGTAAACCAACACTCGAATAACCAGCGGTGTTAACGATAGCGCAAGCTAGTGATAGTGTTGTACGTATTGCTTGTTGTAGGGTTCGCACCAACCAGTGTGCATAAAGGGCTTTGACCAACACAATGTTTGTAGCGTGTCAATGCAATAAAATATTATGACACGCTAAGCGGCAACTCAAAGACATAATTTACGATGATCAATAATTTGTGCAACAACAACAAATGTCTGGTTGACATACATTTGAAAATGCACAACATAAATGTGTCATGCATTTGACACCACACACAAAGCCAAAGCAATGGGATGTAACATAACACTTTTATTATTGTTTGTTTATCGTTTTGCTTTGAGCTAAATTCAATATGTTACAGATGCATGGCATGTGTCACAGGGGGGGTTTTAACTCGAACATTTCTTATTAGATTATTTTCATAAAAAACGTCAAACAAAGGTTTACTTTTAATATAGACATTTAATTATAATTAAATACATAAATACTAAAGCACTGCACAAGACATTCTATTCTATGCAGAACAATACTTCACAGCATTGTTTATCTCGATTCAGTACTTACTTTTTGTGTATTGATTATTGTCATAGCATAGTTTGTAGTGAATAAATATTGTCGTGTCGAAACCCGATTGCCTGCTTCGTCACTACACGACGATCTTTTGATCCCTAACGACAGCGTCAACCACAGCATATGACAATAAACAGCAATATAAAAGCAAACATAGCAACAGCAAGAGCACCAAGTACACTAGTGAATTTGTTGTTATTTGTTTCTAGCTGAACAGCAAAATATGTACACATTGTTTGTAGCATAAGTTTAAGAGTGCGAGGCAATTTAAGGAGAAAGTGCGATATAAAAATGTAGTGATACGATCGGGTGCCTTAGGGATTCAAACCTTTCTAAATATTTTTTTTACTTTGTATGAATTTTATTTCAAAAATTTTTAAAATTAGAATACGAAAAAATTACATAAGTAATCATATCAAAGTTGCATTATCTCATTGAAAATGTGTTGTTACTTTGATAATTAATTAATTTTAATTTGTATATTAATTTTCGTATTTAAATAAATTCAGAAGATCTAGTCAAATTGTTCCTTACTTTCTTAAGCGACCACTCAGCTACAATATTTTACCAGGTGATGCGCTGTGGGATGTAGAACAAATTTGCATCAAAAAGTCAACTTCGAAAAATGACACATACGATGATTTCGTTCAAAGGGGTCGATATGTCTTATTACGTTTTATACTGCACACGTTTTTAAAAACTTCCACAGTTCAAAATCTTAAAGTTTTGGGAAAATCAAAAAAAAAACCCTTAAAATTTTACAGAATTATATGCATTAAAACCCATAAATAATAGCCATTACATTGATGAAGAATTGCAGTACAATTTTCCAAATATTAAGCTTTGCTTGACATTTCATAGTTTTTCTATTGGGCCTCTAGACCAAATTGATCTTTCCCTCATGTTTTTAGTAACACCCGCATATAATCATTTCATAAGAAGTCCCCTGCAGCCGTCGCCTAACTGTGACACTGTTCATTAATACATACACAAATGTAAAATTTTAACAAATCATTTGCTTTCGCTTACTCTTCTTTATACATTCTTGTTGCTCAATATTGCCACAACAGAATTTTAGAATCACAATATTGACAATGCTGTTTACTGTTGTGTTGTACTTCAATTCATTGTCATAAGGTGTTGGTGTTCGTTTGTTGTCGTGCATGCGAAGAGCATAAAGACATTATTCGTTTAATACAGCAAAAACAATGGCAACACTCCATCAGTCAATTAAATTAGAGTCATAACATTGATTGCGCTTTCAGATGTCTTGTGCAGCCCTTTAATAAATACAGGTGTTTATTATCTTTTCGGAAATTGGCCAAAAAATTAAGAATATTTGATTTGTTTTCTTATTTTTAATATTTTTTTTTTTAAATTTTTTTTCGATTTTCCTTATTTCCATTCAAAAAATAAATGAGAAAAAAAATAAAATTTGATTTTTGGTCTAAAAATTTTCAAAGTACTTTATAAGCAAGTAATTACAATATTTTGCTTCAATAACTACACGGTTAGAAATTTTGGAATAAAATGACTACACCAGAATTGTATTAAAATTCAATACAGTCTAGACATTAAAATTCATTTTTAATACAAATTTGAATTTAAATTTAAAAACTCGTTTTTATTAAGATTTAAAAAAAAATTTTACGATACGCTGCTTTTGTGCTGCGTTCTTAAAACTTTATATGAGAACTTAAGTTTTTTACCTGTCACCGATCAGAATTGAACCTAGGTCGTCGTCCTGCGTCATGCCATTGTTCATATACGCTCATCTTTACCAACTGAGCTACTGTCATTTCCATGAACGACTAAATCTCAATTACTGACTTTTCCGTCAAAATTAAATATTGAACTTTCATTTCATGTTGTTGTCAATTGATAATTTAAATATACTTTTAGCCAAACGAAATACGATACTACGTTGGCTGATGTCGTTAAACTGCTCATGCAACCATTGTACTGAAAGGGAACCAGGTTCGAATCTCAGTGCATACGACATATTTTTTTTTTTTTTTAATTTAATAAAGAAAGTATTAAAATATAATACAGTATGGTTTAAAAATCAAATGTAATACTTGCGATATTAAAATTTAATACAAACTGTCTTACAAAATTTTGTAATCTGTTCAAAAGTATTAATTGTAATCAAAATTGTATTAAAAATCTTTGTAATACTTCGATTGTATTAAAATATATTCCAAGATTTCTAACCGTGTAGTCAGTGCATGATTAGCTTAAAAAAATTAAAAAATTAAATTTTGATAACTTTTGGGCCAAACATACAAACATTTTTTATTCTCATTTATTTTTTTAATGGAAATTCATGTAGTGGCATTGACAATTTCAAATTTCAAAACAACAAAGGACTTGAGCTGTTACACAAGAAACACCAAAGCTCTACTCGCGGAGACGCTACAGTTTTTCTCCTTATGTATAGGCTTAGAAAATAGCGGTCAATTCTTTTCGACACTTCCTTTTGTGTACATATGGAAAATAAGAAAAAATTTAATTTTCTTAATTTTTTTGGCCAAATTCCGAAAAATTAAAATTTTGCAGCTCTGGTAGTAACCCTAAGACTATTTTTTTTTATTATTTTTTAAATGAGGATATACTCGAATGTGAACGAATTTTCGAAAGTCGAGTGTTTTGAAGTGTTAATGATATGATTCGATATTCAGTTATCATTACGTAAGTAGCAAATTCTGCGAGGTACTTGAAAAAACTCGTCAAAAACTCTTTCAACTTTGATTTCGATATCGTGATGTATATTAAGCGAGGTTGAGCCGTTCAGCCGATCATTGGACATAGTTGATCTGAGGTATGTCTTTAGACGACGTAGCACTGAAAATGAGCGTTCATTTGTTGCTATTGTCACAGGCAAAGCTGTCAAAACACGAAGCATTTTTGATGTCTTGCCCCGCAAAGCGTTGACGTTGGTCTTTTTAACTTCATTTATGTCACGTGAACTATCATGCAAAATTGAATGATATGGTACAAATAGATTTGTGCATGAATTTTCATTGAAGCTGATTTTATTGATGCCGGAGCTATGCTTAAGCGCGCAGTGAAAAAAAGGTCGTGTTACTTAGCCTTAGCGACGTGCAGTGGTCCCAAATCGTGTTTTTTGGTTCAAAAATAGCTAGAGTGCGCAAATCTTGAGAAAATAAAAAACTCGTGCTCTGATAATTTATTGGCATTTCAGTTCTTTTATTTAAAAAAAAAAAAAATTTGTTTTGTCTTTTTGATTTTTCATTCAAATGTCAATAAAAATCTATGTGCGGAAACTCCCAATGGGGGGGGGGGGGTTGAACCCCCAAACCCCCCCCCCCCCCCCCCCCCTTGCGCACGGGCCTGATGTGTCACAATTATTTTTGTAAAATTTTAATGAGCAAGAATTTTTGGATAATGAGTGAAAAGAAGAAATGTTTCAATTAAAAATGTATAAAAGAAAATGTAATTTAAAATAAACTATGATTTATCATCTGATCTCTAAAAAGCAAAGTAGTGTTTTTTACTTCTACTTAGAGATTGCCCAAAAGCCTTACCTTTGTGGCTAAGTAAGTGATAGCTCGTGGCGAGCTAATAATAAAAGCCAAAAGTAGGACCTTAGGGAAAACCTTTTAACTAAAACTCCTTTCTGCTATAGTTAAGTCATCCGAAGTCCTCAGAAGTACTATATGGCGATCTTGCCGACCAAATCTGGAGTCAATAGTAAAGCAGCAGAGGGAGCTGCGAGATCTACAACGACTTATACATATCTCCAAAGGACAGCAACGACAGAAATTAGTAAATCATTTGCGCGATTTGAAACACAAAATAAAAACGGAACGTGAAGCAAAGAAGAAGAATAACGTACTGCTTCATATGCGAACAGGAAACTGATGAAATTAATAAACATCTGAACCTGCATAATGACATAATTGAGCAAGCGGAAAAAATAGTCACAAATTTAAAACAATTAAAGCCAATTAAGAAAATAAAATATACTAGAAAAGATAAGGAACTTTTCAAACTAACACATAAAGTTATGTTAGAATATTTACATTAACCCTTTCGTTGTTTTTGTACAATATATTGTACAAAAAAAAACTATCACATTTCTATTCTTCTCCTTTTAAAACTTTCGCAAATTTTGTAAAAAGGCATTTAATTTTTGAATCAATCATGTTTTTTCTTTTCAAAATTCAAATTTGAGTAACAGAGGTAGCATAGTTAGTTTTTTATTTGAATTTGAAAAACAGTCTATGTTGCAACTGAGTGTTATAAGGCAATGCGCAAACAAATTTTAGGTTTTTGAGAAGGTAGTGAACATTTTTATTTTAATTATATGAGCTTAAATCAAAGTTAAAGAACCAATTCTTAGAAGAACCTCAATATTTTTTAAAAAAGATGTGGAAAAAAAATTGTTTTAATAGCTTAAAAAAAGTGTACAATATATTGTACAAATTCCAACAACGGTAATGTACAACATAAATAATTTGGTCAATATATTGTACAAAATACAAGAACGGTTGTTATTTTTTTCAAATAAGCATACGAAATTAATGACATCTTGGACAGGATCGCCGTGGGATTAAATCAAGGAAAGAAAACTCCGACTGACTCAGAAAACTTGGTAAAGAACGGGTTCTCAACAGCAATAGCTTTGCAGTTGAGTAAAAAATTGACAAATTTTGGTCATATTCTGTACTTCGACAACTTTTTTGACTCTAACAACTTGCTTTTAAACCTTCCATAAATTTTTTGAATCTAAAGTTTGAGTTTTTATGCTTTTCAGGCTACGCTACTAGACTTTTAAAGAATTGTAATATTTATATTTTCGTTTTTCAATAAAAAAAAGTATTATAAATAAAAAAAGATTTTCTTAAATTTTACTCCATTGATGCACTTTGGTCAATATATTGTACAAATTTTCCTAAGGTCTATAGTCTTTCCCAAAAACTTTTTGCTATATTTTTTTGTGTTTTATTATTAATAAAACTTATATCTGTGATTATAAGACAAAAAAAAATTTTTCTGGCCCGATATGAGAAAGTTGATAAGAAAGGGTTAAAGCAAATAAAAACTATAAAAAAGTTAATGTAATAAAACATTTAAGCATGTTATTCATGTAATATTTAATCACCAGATATTTTTTTTTTCTATGCCAAATGACTTTATAGCTGCTAAAATGGTAATATTAGGACAAGAGACTAGGGTTACGGAAAACATTGCAATCAATGGTAACATAAAAAATAAATATGAAACTTACATTGATTTCTTTGTTGTAATCGCAATTATAGCCTTGATAATATACATACTTAAAAGGATAAATGCATATTATAAAGGTTAAGTTGCAAAAAGGGTAGCAAATGTAACCGTCTAGATTCATCTGAATGGAAAAATTATTAGAAACAGCCTTCAGATTAAAATACACTCTTTCGAAATCTACATCACGTGCATTTAGGATAGAAACATTAGAGAAAAAACTTGCACAATGCGATAAAATAGCAAAAGAATTAGAAAGATTAAAAGCAAAAACCACTGACTACGATGAAGTCATTATCATAAAAAAATATTTAATTAAATTAATAAAGCAGAAACTAGAAGATTGTGACAATAACCAAGAATATCAAAGTGAATCAGAATCAGAAATGGCGAATTTTGACATAGGGACAGCTTCTAAGCTGTTAGAAGAATTTGATGGGGAACCAAATAAATTGTCAACATTCCTAGGAGCAAAAGAATTTTATGCCTCCACATTAAAAGATGAGTGACAAAAAACATTGCTAGTACAATTCATTTTTGCAGTTAAGCTATCTGCAAAAATAAAAAACGGACTCTTACCTGAAGTAACACCAACAACAATAGCTGATTTAAAAACAGCACTAATAAAGCACTATAAAACATGTAATAATCCATTAAAGTGCAGAATGAAATAGGTAGATTAAAACATAGCGTCACTTAATGATATACAAATATCGACACAAGGGGATGTTGTAGCAAGTGGATGCTGTGCAAGTAGTTAACCCCTTGGTTAACACTTTCCTACCGGCTGCGCCAAATGTTGTCGCAAGTTTTTATCCTTGCGAGGGATAACACTTTGTTACTGGTTGAAACTGTACCTGCAAGTAGAATTTTAGGAATTACTGTCGTGAGGGCTTTACGTACCTAGTGGTAGTAGCCGTCTCCAATCAAATTCACTTTAAATTAAAAAACTGGTGTTTCACTTTGCACGTTAAGAATCCAACTCACTTTTATTTAAAAACTTAAATACCTTAACACCTCGTATAATAAAAATTACAACAATAATTACGTAGGGGAGAAGTGGGGGTTGTGGGCACCCCTACGTATCTTTTCACAAAATGAAGATTGAGTTTCGTTGGTAATGTCATTCGCAAGGGTAATTACCCTATGTATGATTCATGCCAAATATCAAAGTAAACGGACGCGTTTGCTTTTGGAAATGAACGAATTGGTTTTTTTTGGGCTTTGAAAAGGTGGTGAAGTTTTTTTCAAACATTTTCAATAGTGTATCAATCAAAGTGGATCGATTGGAAAGGTAAGTGTAATGTATTTTTATTTAGTCGAAGTATTATGCTGAATGGAACAATATCGATTTGAACCAAAAAATTTATGCATAAACATTTTTTCATTACTTTTTAAAATGTCTGCTAAAGTTGGTTGTGGGCACAAAAGTTGGGTGGGTTGTGGGCACCCGTTTTTTTCCACGAAATCACAAAAAATTCCACCAAAAAATATGAACGGTGAACGTAGCCTACTATGATTGATATTGTTCTTTAAACTTTAGTTCCATAGAATTTTGTTTTGTTTGAAATTTTTGCCACGCCAATTGACCGCAGCCAACTCCATCAATTGTAACATCTGCGATCGAGCTTTTCATTTGAAATGTGCGGGCATGCGGGCAAGCTATTATACATGTCAAAATTGTATTTCCGACGATGAATAAATCCTATAATAAACTGTCATTTTGTTCATATTAGTTGTGGTTTTTTTTTCGTATTTTTCCATTTTTAGCATTTTTTCTAAGGGTGCCCACAACCCCCCCTAAAAAAAATTTTTTCTCAAAATGACGATTTTACGAAAGTCCATGTAAAATTTTTTTGCATGACGGAATCGGGTATGTTTCTTTATAATTAGTTAGCTTAGGTGTCTAGCCTTACACAGATACCCATATGTCCAAATAATATGCACTAGGTCGGTAATTATAAGCCGAAAACAAAACTATGCCCACAATCCCCACTTCTCCCCTACTAAAATATTTCAAGGTAACTACAATAACAAAAACACTTATTCTACATACCGTGTGAAATTTGGCTTGCAAAATTCAATGACCCGAAATGACATCCGGTTGCACAATATGGCTTTTACTTGGAGTTTTGTTGTTGCATTTAAATGCACGACGAGGTCATTCTTGTTTCTGCTTAGCAAACAGAATTTACATATTTAAGTGCACGACGTGATCATTCTTGTTTCTGCTTAGCAAACAGAATTTACCCAACAACCACATCATCAACAAAACGACAACAGCCCGCGAGTATGCTACACTTTCGCAACGATATTTAATCATATTAATATATATATTAAATTAATAATGCTACCAAATATGTTAACGAATGATGTTAAGCATCATCCTAAAAGTATGTGAAATATATTACTTATGTTAATAACATATATTGTGCGGTTAAAAACCCACAACATTCCTCCCCTCTTGGGATAAGAAAAAATTATGGTTAAGAAATAACAATAATTTTTTCTTAATACCACATAATTTTGCGTTATTCTTTTTTTTTTTTTTTTTTTTTTTTTTTTAATAATTCATAATATTGGTTTTTGTGTTAAGTATGAAAAATGTGATAAAAATATTTATTATTTTTCTTGAAGATAATTTACTAAATAACCCTACCTAATTCATGGCCCTATTATTCCCCATCACCGCTTGTCCCCCTTGGTCGGAACATCTTGGCTTCGAATAATTTGTATGAACTTGACTGTTTTGGTTGAACGATGACTCTAGGGGCGACGCTACTGTTCTATCTGCTTTTGTAACCAGATTATCGGCTGTATAACATCTTCAGCTTGTCCCTTTTGGTTGGAATTGGCATACTTTGTTTACTAGACTAACTCCTCCACCAAGTTAAGTGCTGAGTTCAGGGAAAATGTCACTGTTTTATCGGCCTTATATGTCTAGAAGTAACATATGGTCGGTTGCATGCAGTATTAGTGGCTATCTTCAATTCGGATTTTAGTTGATCTGGCTTATGCCACAGTTTTCTCTCGACAAGGGAGGCGTTATTTTGAAAGCTATTGCCCCCTCCCTTCCTTCTGCTTGGTTGTCTCCAGTAAAGATTGGCAACCACTTAATTTGTCATCATCGATGGATATTTCACTTATGTTGCATGAAATATCCCTCAGCTTAGCTTTACAAAGCTTATCTCGCGTCTTCTCAGTGATATGATTGCTCATGTTGCTTTAGGTTACTAAGCAAATAGTCAGTATGCGGTACTCGTCCCCTTGAATCAATAATTTATACTTGACATCTAACGTACATATCTGCCTCGTCTACTGCTATACTGCTACAGAATAGGACCATGATAATAATGAAATTGTCTATTAAATACTTTTTGTGCAAAATTTTTACTGTATTTGTTAAAACAAAATCAAAATCTATTCTTTAATTTAACATAATTTATTACGATACAAATCTCTATTTGTCAATGCATATCTTATCTTTTCCTTTAATTAATTGTAAATGATATATGTTTTTGCATTTATTTATAATGCATAAAAATATATACGCATACGGCATTTACTTCGTTTTTTTTTATATTTTATTTAATATATTCTTCTTGTTGGCTTTGTGTACCAAAATAGTATGATATAATTTTAATTTACGCAATTAACCAAAAATCATTATGTCAATAACATTAAAATTTAAGCAAGTCGTTAAACTGACTTGTTTGCTTCGTTTACGATATATGTGAAGCTTACATCGTATTTAAATTCAAAAGTTTTAATTACATTTATATATGTGTTAAAACGTATCTATACAAATATATATTTTCTCAATCTATAGAAATTACTAATTTATTATCCTTATCTAAGGTCTTTTAATAGAACAAAAAGTTTTGCTCTGTCCATAAACAATTTTAAAAAAAAATTTTTATCTTATTATTTTTTTTTTCAAATTGCTTACTTTCAAATTTAGTTTCTTCTTAATTTGAAACCAAAATTTATTTTATATATGTATATGCATTTTTTGTATGCACGCAAATATATATTTCGCATGGCTTGCAATTTTGTTTTAATAATTCTAGCCAAAGTAACTATTTTTCGTCATGTCTTTGGTTGTCAACATGATATAATATGACCTTCAATTATGGAATTTCAGCTTTTGGGATTTGTTAAGCTAGGTGGTATGTATTCGTTTTTCCTTTTGTCAACGTTGCTTCTTTTCGTTTTGATTTGTTGCATTGTGCAAAATAAAGCAATGCTATTATTCCTAGATACAAAGCTGATTTCAGGTTGCATATATTTTTGGTTCGCATTTGCATTGTTAGAGTTTTTCCCTTAATTTATTTTTCAAATTTGCCTACTTGCACACTGTTGGGGTAGGTCAGTTCTACGCGATCGCGTGTGTTTCTGCAGTACATTTTGGTTCAAATTGCTTCGCTAATCCACATGTATTTTTAGGTATTTAGATTTTGTTATTTTGTATTTAATTTTGCTCTGTTGGCTGTTTTTTATTGTAGCTTAAGTTGGTTCATTAAATAATTTAAGTAAATTATTATGCAACCTCTTTTTCTTGCCTTTTATTACAACCTCTGTTGTAACAGGCCCCTTGACTCCCAAAACTTCAAATGGCCCTACCCATATGGGAGGAAATTTGTTTTTCCTAGTTTGATTTTTCATCAAAACTTTATCCCCTTGTTTAAATTTAACGGGGTTGATTGCACCGTCATATTGTTTTTTAGACAATTCTTTCGCCTTTTCTTGGTTTTTCCTAACTAACTCATAAGTTCTTTGAATTTTAAATTTTAATACCTTTGATTGGTCCTCCGCGTTGTATAGCGGTGAACATTTTCGTTTCAAATTCGTAGGCAATTCAAAGTCGAAACCGTACAAAGTACGAAACGGGGTTTGCTTAGTAGAAGTATGTGTTGTATTATTATGGACATGCATGGCTGCTGTCAGCCATTGGTCCCAATTTGAACCATCTTCTTTAGCAAAACTTCGCAAGTACTCTGCTAGCGGTCTGTGGCTTCTTTCCAAAGAACCATTAGCCTGCGGATGATATGGTGTTATGTGCAACTTCTTAATTCCCAGCATCTTACAAGTGTCTGAAAACAATTTCGCAATAAAATTTGTACCATTGTCAGCAACTAATATCTTTGGGATATTGTACCTGGCAATGATTTCGTCATAAAATTTCTTCGAGACCGTATTTGCTTCTGCATCGGGCATTGCAGCACACGCCATATATTTCGAAAAATCATCTTGAAATGTCAATATGTATTTGTTTCCTGATATAACGGGTGTTTTTTTTAGAGGTATAGAGCTTCGAATTGAAATAAAACACAAGAAAATGTCCATCAATTTGGCTTTATTGGAAGGATAATTTTATGCCATTAATGTTTAAATATGATTTCGGGCATATGGCCGCCGCGGCTGGCTCGAATAAAGTCAATTCTACAGGTCCAATTTTGAACCACTTTTTCGAGCATATGGGGCCGTATGTCGGCAATAACGCCACGAATGTTGGCTTCCAAGTCCCCTAACGTTTCTGGTTTGTTGGCGTAGACGAGCGACTTCACATATCCCCAAAGAAAATAATCCAATGGTGTCAAATCACACGATCTTGGTGGCCAATTGACAGGTCCATTCCGCGAAATTATGCGCTCATCGAATGTTTCCTCCAATAAATTGATTGTGACGTGCGCTGGATCTTGTAAGGTCGCAAGCCAAGATCTTTGCGCAAAATCTTCCATAAAGTTGATGGACAAAGCTCCAATTGCTGTGCACGGTGGCGAATCGATTCATTCGGGTCCTCTTCAACATTTTGCTCTACAGCGGCAATTGTTTCTTCGGAGCGCACTGTTCGACGTCTCTGCGGATGCGTATTATCACATAGAGTAAACGTAGTGCGAAAACGACCCATGGTTAACCGAATTAATTGCTCTGATGGACGATTATGTCAACCATAAAATGGACGGAGCTTGCGGTAAACTTCGCGAACTGAACCATTATTTTCGAAATAAATTTGCACGATTTGCAAGCGTTGTTCTTTTGTCAACCTGTTCATGATGAAATGGCAAACCAAACTGAACATAAATGACATTAGAGTTGCCAGATTTGACCATAAAATGCCAGTTTTATCTCTATTCGAAAAACAAACCTCTAAAAAAAACACCCTATAGTTTCAGATAATAGGCCAACTAAGTCCATGTAAACTTTATCAAAAGGTCGATTTGGTGTGTCAGTCAAAACCATAGGCATTTTTGTGAGTCTTGAACTCTTATTTGTCTGACATTTTGTACATTTTTTAATGTACTCTTTAAAATCTTTTTGCATTCCTGGCCATCTATACTGCTTCCTTATTCTAAGAAGCGTTTTTACTGCACCTTGATGCCCGCCTAATAGTGTACTATGAAAATCACTTAATATTATTTCTATTTCCTTTGGGTCCTTCAATACAATCACCTTTTCTTTTTGGCTGATGTCAATCACCGTATCTTTGAAACATTCAATTTGAAATATTCAATTTTTCATTTCCAGAATTTTTAGATTTTGATCTAGTTTGTACCACTTTTATTTGCTTATCTGTTTGTGGTAATCTACTCAAAGTGTCTGCGTTTAAATTTCTTTTCCCAGGCTTGTAAATTATTTCAAAATCATATTCTGACAGTTTGTGTCGGAAGCGTGCCAAGCGTGACGTTTGATCCTTAAGGTTGGATATACCACGTAATGGTTGATGATCGGTATATATTTTGAAATGTCTGCCAAGCAAATATGCTCTAAAATTTTTCGTTGCCCAAACTATAGCGAGAAATTCTTTTTCAATGGTTGAATACCTCTTCTCGGTATCGCTTAGTGCTCTACTGGCAAATGCTATTGGATTATCTTTACCGACTTCTCCTTGAGATATAATTGCACCAATTGCATCATTACTGGCATCCGTAGTTAACAAAAACTCCTTGGAAAAATCTGGATATATCAATATGGGAGGTGACATTATCGCCTTTTTTAAGTCCTCAATTGATTTTTGGCACTCATTTGACCACATGAACTTTGCATCCTTCTCAATAACTTGTTTATTGGTAATGCTAGTCGTGCCGTGTCCTTAATGAATTTTCGGTAATAATTTACCAGACCTAGAAATGCCTGTACATTTTTTTTGTTTTTAGGCACTGGTATGTTTTGTACACATTTCACCTTATCTGGATCTGGTAGGGCTCCATGTTCCGAACATTTATGTCCTAAATAAACCACTTCGCGACGCAAAAAATTGCATTTTTTCGTGTTTAACTTTAGGTTATGTTGTCTTAATACTGTGAACACTTTACGTAGCCTTTCTTCATGCTCACGTAAGTTTTTCCCGTATATGACAATGTCATCTAAATATACAAAACATTCTAGACCTTGGAGTCCTGTTAAAATATAGTTCATAATTCGTTGAAAAGTTGCTGGGGCTCCCGTTAGACCAAATGGCATTCTGTTAAACTCAAAATGTCCTAACCCCGTACTAAATGCTGTTTTTTCCTTATCATCGTCATTCACCAATACTTGGTGGTAACCACTCGCTAAATCGAAAGTGGAAAAATATCTACTGTGTCCTAATTGATCTAAAATTTCATCAATTCGTGGAATGGGAAAAACTTGTTGAATAGTAGCTTCATTCAATTTTCTGAAGTCTATAACTAATCTCCATTTTTTCTCGCCATCTTTACCACTTTTCTTAGGAACAAGTAACAATGGTGAATTCCAAGGTGAGGTGCTAGGCGAAATTGTCCCTTCATCCAACAGTTCTTCTACCTGCCTATTAATTTCCATTTTATGCGAATGGGGTAGTCTATACTGTTTTTGATTTATTGGAGGTTGCCCCGCAAAAGTAGGGATATCGTTTTTCAAAACTGGAGTATATGATAAGCAATCACCTTCCAACAAAAATATGTCATGGAAAGATGCACATATATTTTCCATAGAAGCCTTTTCTTCTCTGCTAATGTGTGGATCTAAATTAATAGATTCAAATAGCTTGCCTAATCTTTCCCTCACATTTTGTTCAGTTATAGTGTTTATTCCGGTATTCGTATTTATTTTGAATTTATTGTAATTTGAAAATACCGGTCTGAAATTTTTATCCATAGCAAATTTGTCTACTGATGAATTTAAAACTGGCACATATACTATGCCATCTTCCACTTTTGTTAGAGCTTCTCCCAAGTAAACTCCTTGTGAAAGTTCTTGTTTGTGTATAAAAACTTCTTTTAATGTTGTTTTAACACATAATGGTACTATTTTTACAGTTCGAGCTTCGACTGCTGTTTCTGTATTGTACTTTATTTAAGTCATTCATCGGCTTTAGCGTGAATGCTATTATTTTCTGTCGTTCTTTGTTAAAAAACGTTAGATTTTTATCTATTGCATTTATGATAGTTTGGTTCCACAAATTGTCTCTACCAATTATTCCATCAGCTGGTATTCCATGATCTAGTGACACTATGTGTAACTTCAAGCTAAGATCTTGGTACTGATTGTGCTGAATAGTGGTAGTACCTAATGTGGTAACCTGTCCGGCAAATGCTCCACTTAAATCTTTTGTATTATTTATATCTAATCCTGGGAAATGCAGCATTGCACTTTCTTTGACCAAACTTGTATCGGCACCGGAGTCTACCAACAAAATAAGTTTTCCAAATTTAGCACCTTCACAGGGCACTTCTATGAACACATTATTTTGTTTTGCTTGGTAAAAATTCTCGTTATGCCTGCCATACAAAATATGTCTCCCAGTTATGATATTTTTCGTGTTTGCTTTTAATAATTTCTTTGAAATTATTTGTATGGGTTTAGTCAGTAGTAATTTTGAACATACTGACTGTATTCTACCCCATGAAGCCAAACAAGTTAAATATAATACATTAAAAACCAAACAGACTACTAATAGTACTGTATGTAGAAATTTTATTCCAAATTGCATAGCAGGGGATGCCTCAACTACAGTTTTCTGTGTATGATTTATCTTCTCTGCATTGCATTGTTTTAATTTGTATTGTAAAATATTATTGTTTTTACATTTAGTGGTTAACGTATCAGTTGCACTTTGATGTGGCTGATTTACTGTTAAAAATTTTTTTGTAACTTTAGATGTAGTTAACGTATCAGTTGCACTTTGATGTGACTGATTTACTGTTACTACTTTATCTAAATTCTTTTTTGAAATTTTATTTGTTTTATATACAGTAGTTAACGTATCAACAGCACATTTTTGTGGTTGATTTACTGTAACTACTTTATTTGGCCTTGATTTGCTAAGATTTTTGGGGTCCCAGACTATTAGCCGATCTTGGGCCCCTCTTAGTTTCCCTGTGACTTTTCAAAGTCTTTTTTGGCAAAACAATTTTCTATTGCATGCCCAACCCTTTTACACCAGCGGCATTTATTCAATGTCCGTTGGCCGCTCTTTTCGCGTCGAAAATTTGATTTTTTATTTTGGTCAGTCTCTTTTGTTCTTGTGTCCGTTTTATTTACTGAGCACTTTTTACTGGCCTCATGACCATATTCTGAACATTTCTCACAAAAAGGTGTGTTTTTTCTAACAAAACATTCATCTCTTGTGTGTCCTTTTTTGTTGCAGAATGAACAAGTTATATCTGGCCTTCTTATTGATTTTCCAGGACTTTGCTGGAATGGGCTATTGTGTGTTTGTTCATGCTGTTTGCCCCAACTTTTTGGCTTTTTGGCATGTAAAATATTAGAGATAATTGTGTCAACTTTTGCTTGGAAAGCGTTTATACCCAGTGCTGGTTCGTAATCATAGTACTGCAGCGTATCTTCGGCTGAGATTGCTGCTTCTAATAATCCTTCCAAACTATTTGAATTATTATTAACCAATATAACTTTTGTTGTTTGGTATCTTAATCCTGTTTTGAATGCTCTCAACACAGACCTTGTAAGTTCCTGTATGTACATTCGGTCATCCAATGTTGAATATCTATTTCTGAGTTTCTCCAAAACGGAAGACTGCAGTGATTTTAGTCGCCTTGCGAACGCTCTTCAACCTTCATGGGGACCTTGGCGTGCATTACTTATATCCTTTTGTACTACTTCTAAGGACTTTTCACTTATGTATGTTTCTTTTAAAATTTTGTACAAGTCTTGCATATTACTAAAATTAGTCGCTCTGACCAATTCATATGCATCGCCATTGAGATGCAGTCTCACCTTTGAAATGAGCTCATTTTCATCCCCAGGATTAATTAATCTTCTTACTGATTCGCATGCTCTATAAATCTGTATAGATCTGCTTTAAGAGTAAGAGATTCTATCCCTGAAAAATAAGGCACTGTATCTCGTACCCATTTACCAATATTGCTATAGCTTTTTGAGTTCGCTAGTTGGTCATGGGTAGACACGTTCGTCATTGGTTGTGCGTTGTCTGTCAGACTTCCTGCTTGGTTATTGTGAACTTCCGCCCTTACTGTTAGAATCTCTGAATTTTTTGATTTCTCCGTTTCTTCTAAGAAGACCATGAATTTCTTTAGTTTCATGTCCATTCTTCCTTTTTGTTTCTCAAATAAAGTTTCTAACTGCAACATGAAATTATTTGTGAAGTATGTTTCATTTTTCTTTTGACTTTCAAACTTTCTCAGTTCTTCATCGGTTGATACTATTACTGACCAAATTTCATTTAATTCCTTAAATTTTTTGTTAAAATAGCTAACACTGTATCTGGTTTCCGAATCTTTTCCAAAATTCTCAAAGAATCGTGTCAATGTCTTATGATTTTCCAATTGACTTTTTGCTAGTTCGTTAAATTCAGACATTTTTGGATTTGCTATTTCCTTTTTTGTTTTTGAATTAAATTTAGCTGTTGCTAGCTCTTGTCTTAATTTCTTGTTTTTCTTCTCCAAATCTTGGACACGTTTATTAACTTCAATTATAGACCGATTGCTTTCTTCTAAATCGTGACCCACTGGTAATGAAAAGTTCAGCTTTGTGATATTCCTATCATCCAGTGTATCGTTCAATCTGAAGTTTTCTTCTTCCAATTCCCTTATTTGCTCAGCGTTTAAATTTAACTGAGTGATATGTTGATCATATCGTTTTTTAAGGGCGTGAAAATCCTTCTCCCAATTTTCGGCTATCCCCGTGACTCTAAATTGCCCCTGTTCGAAAAAACTCAAAACCTCGTCTAACACGGTATCCGCTAACTCGACTTCTGATAAATTATGGAAACCCTCAACTTTTTCCTTAATTAAGGATAGTTGATTTTTATCGTTTATTATGTCTTCTAAATATTTTCACAATTTGTCAGTAAATCTCTTTAATTCTCCTAACAATTTTTCATGGGTGTATTTGATTAGCTGCAAATCATTCATTACTTAAATTCATTTAACCTAACAAAAAGCGTCGTCAGCAACTTTCAACGGTTGTTGACTTCAACAAAAAGCAAGCGTTTTAAGTTACGTGCTTTTTTGTTATTTATCTTTGTTTTCAGGGTCTAATTTTTATTAGAGTGAATGAACTTCTTCAGTAAATTTTTGCATTCAAATTGTTTTTAGGAATCTAATACGCGACCTACCGCAAATAACGTTTGGATTTGCTTGTGTACCAATAAATGAATTATTGGTATGAAAAGAAATACCTAAACTTTTTTAACTAGGAACAATTTTTGTTAAATTGATCGTGGACCTGTTATTTTGATTTGGGTCAATCTTTAATTTCTTGAATAAAACTATGAGGTTTTTGACCAGTAATTGTAAGTTTAAAATAATTAAATTAACATTTATTATTAAACTTTGCCCTGACGTTTCGTCACTTTTTTGGCGACATCTTCAGAGGGTTTTATCTTAAGGAACACAAACAAAATAATTTTTCAAAATTAATTAGAAATATTGCATTCAAAATTTTTAAAGTTAACACTTACATGTAACAAAATTTAATCACATAATATAAAACTTATTTTAACACATAAAACTTTTTAACATTGAACATTAAACATTTAAATACCACTAGAACTAATTTGACGTGAACTACTTAAAGTTACTGAATAGTTGTTATTTATGTTGTCGGTATCTTCTATGTAATTTAATGTCTCCTCTCCTTTTTGTTGTATACGCAGACTTCCAGTGTCAATCGTTTGTTGTATTTCCTCTCTATGTCCAAAATCTTTACATCATCCAAATCAGCTGTGTGACCTGTCTCCAATATATGTTGTGCAATCGCTGTTGATCTTGTTTTGTTTTTTATGTCTCGCATATGTTCTGTCATTCTTGTTTGTAGTGCTCTTTTTGTTGTTCCGATGTATACTTTTCCGCATTTTTCGTTTTTGCCGCCCTTACATGTTATTTCGTATATTACGTTGCTTTTTTCTTTGTCATCAATTTTTGTTTGGGTTCTTGTAGAAATGTTGGTGAGAGTCTTATTGGATTTATACGCTATTGCAGCGTTTTCTGCTCTCACCACATTACGAATGCAATCGCCGCTGGTAAGCCTAGGTATGTAGGCATGGTGTAATAACCAAGGTGGAGTACTTAAAAACGAAATTCTCAAAAGTTTGGGTTTCTTGTCCTTCATTGTCTTGTTTCGTAATTTTTTTTGGCACTTCGGTGTTTTGATTAATTGGCCCGTTCAGCAACTTCAGTATTTTTGAAGCGCTTTAAACAACTTTTTATTGAAAGGTATTTGTGTTGAGTTTCAAAATTCTGACGCGAACAAAAAACTACGCTAAATAATGTAGCAGGCTTTAATATGATAGCAATAAGTCTTTTTTGTTTTTGCAGTAACAACCACATCGACTAAGTTTTTAAGTTTTAATGTAGTTTGCAGCTATCGTTCAGAAAATGTTCAAGACCTTACGCCTGAGCGCTGCAATTTATCAAAGCGCTTAAGTTTTCTGAATGGGCAATTGAAATGTTATGAATGTCAAAACTACAGCAAATAGGATGACAGATGATTGAAAATCGAGGCTCTCCCTAATTACTAAACCTTGGTTATTACACCATGGTATGTAGGTGATGCTGTCAAATGTTTTTCTTTGGTGTTGCCAGACTGTTTTGTATTTATTATTTGTTGAGGATTTTTTATATATTTGTTTGTTTCACTGTCAATAAGTGTCTTAATTGTTTGTATTGGAAAGTCATTGTTTATAAGTATTGTCCTAATCTTGTTGATGTTTTTGTCTAAGAATATTGTGTCCCTAAGTGATAGTACTTTGTATATAAGGTTCCTAGCTGTATTTATCTTTTGTTGCATTGGTTGCGTCGAATGAAAATTGATCAATCTTCCTGAGGAAGTAGTTTTTGAGAACCATTCAAAGTATATTTTTTCATTACGTCTATGAAGCTTGACGTCCAAATATGAGATACTATTATTTTGTTCAATTTCTGTCGTAAATTGTAATTTTTCGTGATAATTATTAAGTGTCCTAAGAATAATGTCAATATCTTTTTTCTTTATAATGGCAAGTATGTCATCAACATATTTACATATAAAACCAACATTAATGTTAAGCTTATTCAGTTCATTTATAGATTGTCAAGAATAATGTCAGCTATCGTCGGTGATAAGGGATTACCCATGGGCATACCATATATTTGATGGTACAATGTGCTCTCAAATTTAAAATAATTGTTGTCTTTTAGACAAAATTCTAAAATTTTTAAAAATTCCTTTCGTGGTATCATTGTCAGGCTTTTAATCGTGGACCCTTTCAGAACACGAATCCTTGGAATAGTTGAAAGTATTCCTTGGAACCCAACAAATTCTGCAAGGTTTTTTATACGTGTTACGAGAAATCAAAATATTTATAGCAATTAAACGCGAGTCTCTGTTGAATAACTTCAACAAGATTTGTACGAAGCAATAACAATTTAGAAAGAGTTGTTAACTTGTTACCTTCCAATAAGGTTACAAATTTTCAAATAAATTAATGAAACCTAATTTTCCTATTAATTGATGCAGAAAATAGACTATGAGAATCTCTCATAGTTTATTTTCCCAAGTTCGTTAGGTTGACTGCCAAAATAAAGCTCTCCTAAGGAAATGGCTAAGTGCCGCACTATTTTGGAAGTTTAGGGGTTAGTGATCAGTGTTTAGGATACTTACACAATTTTCAAGCGTTGTATTTTTGCACTTGTGTTTTTAAATGTTGTATTGCTGCTGTTAAGACTTCTGAACTGGCTGGTTACCAATGTCCGTTCAAGCGTTGAGACTCGATGTCTGTCCGAGTATTTTAGTTCCTTATATTTGTGGTTCCGAGTGGTGGCTTGAAATACCGGCTGCGCCAAATGTTGTAGCAAGTGGATGCTGTGCAAGTAGTTAACCCCTTGGTTAACACTTTCCTACCGGCTGCGCCAAATGTTGTAGCAAGTGGATGCTGTGCAAGTAGTTAACCCCTTGGTTAACACTTTCCTACCGGCTGCGCCAAATGTTGTCGCAAGTTTTTATCCTTGCGAGGGATAACACTTTGTTACTGGTTGAAACTGTACCTGCAAGTAGAATTTTAGGAATTACTGTCGTGAGGGCTTTACGTACCTAGTGGTAGTAGCCGTCTCCAATCAAATTCACTTTAAATTAAAAAACTGGTGTTTCACTTTGCACGTTAAGAATCCAACTCACTTTTATTTAAAACTTAAATACCTTAACACCTCGTATAATAAAAATTACAACAATAATTACGTACTAAAATATTTCAAGGTAACTACTATAACAAAAACACTTATTCTACATACCGTGTGAAATTTGGCTTGCAAAATTCAATGACCCGAAATGACATTCGGTTGCAAAATATGGCTTTTACTTGGAGTTTTGTTGTTGCATTTAAATGCACGACGTGGTCATTCTTGTTTCTGCTTAGCAAACAGAATTTACCCAACAACCACATCATCAACAAAACGACAACAGCCCGCGAGTATGCTACACTTTCGCAACGATATTTAATCATATTAATTATCCAATAGTAAAATAATAATGCTACCAAATATGTTAACGAATGATGTTAAGCATCATCCTAACAGCCAGATTATGTAAAACGCGACGCGACGCGACCAGTCACATTTTCGCGTCAGCAACCAATTTCGTATTATATAAGCTCACTTACTCACATGATCGTCAAAAAGTGACGGATAGCGTGTTTCTTACGTTTTTTTGGTATTATGCACAGGCGCGAAGAGGCACAAAAACGCACTTCAATTATCAAAGTCGTCACTTGCCTTTATGCTTGTGTCGACCTTTTCTAATTTGATTTTCATTATTTTATTCAATTTTTTAATAAATGTTAAACTGTGGTATATTTATTAATTTGGTGTTTAAGCATTATTATACGAAAACAAAAAAAAAAACAGATTTCAACGAAAAAAAAATTCTGTTCTGCATCCACTGGGGTTCGAACATAGGTATTTTGTGCTGCTAGATGCGCAGTTTAACGAGATCAGCCAAACTCATTGTTGGTTTCTGGCTCGCTAAAAGTATAATAAGTTTTTTAGCCGAGTCTTATTTGAATTGTCATTTTGTCAGAGTTCTCAGACTTGGGAGTTTTTGTAATTTTAGGTAGTTTTTTGCCATAATTTTCCTATCAAAGTGAAAAATTGAATTGAAAGTTTATTTGCTACTCAATAATTGAAAGAATATTTGTAATAACATGCATACAACCATTGTAGCAACGGCTTTTTTTTAATTAAGAACAGTATTGCTTCAACATATTTTTAATACCAAAATCTCAAGTTTAAGCAAAAAAGGCTTCTCAGGTCAGATTTCAAGAATGCGGAAACGCAAGTTGTTAAATAAAATGAAAATTAGAGTCGATGGAGTGGTTATACGGCCGAATTGTGGAGTGACGCATTTTTTAACAATTGCAGATTTTACTTATTTAGCAATACTATCACAATTATAAAGTAAATAATTGTTTTTGTAAGATTTCATTGTATCACACACACAATTTAGCGTTTGCACACTAGAAGATTTTGGTCGTCGATAGTAATCTAAGCTTTTATTTATTTCAGGTTTTTACTTATTACATAACACATGATTTTTAAGCGATGTTATAGCAAAACTAGTGCGCGATACTTTCCTTTACTCAGTAATTAAGCTTTCCATTGATATGAAAAAAAAAAATACCTTACCGAGTATCGATCTCATGAACTATTATTTTTGAGCTCACAGTCCTAACCTATTGTTTTAGAAACATTTGTGTAATTTTACTGTGATTTTGATAATTTGCTTATTACATTACATCTTCGCTTACCACATTGTGCATTATTTCTAAATCAAAGTGTAATGTAAGAAATCAATGTTTACAAAATTAATGCATGGACCCAAAAACTAGTAAGGACTCTATTTTGTAAAGCTGTATATGCAAATGAATGAAGACTATTCTCCAAATGTGAGCTTTTGGATTTCGGTCAAGAATCTTATGTGGTAAATTGTGTTTTGTAGTTTAGTTTGTCTAACATCGACTTTTCTATGCACAATATTGCATTAAAACTTTTAGCAATCAATTAGAAAAACCACATACTTGATCATTTTTACACACTAAGAAATTGTCTTCATTGGAGGAATACAAGATTCTATGTCATGCAAATCTTTTACATTTTGCACCAAAGAAAGGTGGCATCATGACAACGTAAAGTTTTACGTATAAAGCTGACAACTCTAGTGACAAAATAACTGGACGAACGCCATGACGTAAATAATTATATAATTCCAATTTGTGACGCAAGGTGACTAAAAGTGTCGCGCACGCGAAGTGTCACCGCGTTTTACATAATCTGACTGTAAAAGTATGTGAAATATATTACTTATGTTAATAACATATATTGTGCGGTTAAAAACCCACAACAGCGATAGCAACAAAACTTTGATCATAACACTTAATGATCAATTAGCGCTTAACGCCTATAAAATGGTTTAAATGAACCATATAAAAGCATATTGCTTGCGGCTCAACCGCAAACTTTTGCAAAAGCAATTGAAATTGTCACTGACGTAGATAACCAAAATAATCCCACGCATAATGTTATGACATTTCAGACTCGTAGTTACAATGATAGGTACAGGAATAGCTTGTGGTGTTGGATACTGAGGGGGGCCTAAAGTTAGTTTAGTGTGGGCCTGAAGTTGTGTGTATTGTTAAGGCGCACACGCCATTTACTTCAGCCGCAAGGCTTTTTAAGGAAATTTCCAGTATAGCCACAAAGGCTAATTTAGCATGTCAGAAAGCCACAAGTGCTATTTCAAATTAAAGTAAAACTGTTTGCTTTTAACTCTGAATAAATTCTGATTTTATTTACAAATTCTAAAACTATTTATACAAATTAAACTAGTATTTCTTAACACTATTTTTGCCGTTATTTTACCATAACTCCTCCTCCATTCAATTTCCCCGCTGATCGCGCAATTTCAGTTGCGTCAGCATTTCAATATCCAATATGCAAAATTTGGTAAGAGTGAAAGAGTCGCAAATCTAATTTGATTTCAGTCACTTGTTCCCAGCCTTGAAAATACGGCATAAGGGTGTTTTCTTACCATGTGCATTTGGGTTTGTTATTGTTGTTGTGTGTGGTCAGTTTAGGTAGGCTAAGACGTTGCCTTGAATGCACGAAGTCAATGACGTGCGGGTGAAACATATTGCTTGCATTTAATTGTTGTTGCTTTTGTTTGTGCGAGTGGCGTTAGCGGCACGAGAAAAAAAAAAAGAATGAAATGAAAGGAATGGAAAGAAAAAATGAGAATGACTTGCAGATGTAAGTCGTAAATTGTACTTTTTATTACTTTACCGAAAAGTGTCATATGAATTTGTTTATTTTTGATTTCCGTAAATCAAAAATAAAATTTAAATTTGAGTGGCTTTATTTTACTGTGAGGAATGTGGGTTAAGTTAAATTGAAATTAAGTGGAAATCGGTGGGAACGTTTAGTTAATTTGGTTCCCTTGTTATTGGAATTTAGAGAAGGTGTTAGTGGTGGTCATGGTGATTAAGTAGGTTCACTACACCCTAACCCTTAAGCGAAAAATTATATCTGGAGATAATTTTTTAAGATGGTGGAGTATTGGCAAAATAATATAACCTGTATTAAAATTGATAAGTTTTAGTCATAATATAAGAGATTAAGTTCTAGATATGTATATAGTATTTGATTAATGATTAATATTTTTATAAAATTAATAGAAAAGTATTTAATTAATTATGTATTAAAATTATATTTTAATGTATGAATTTTATTTCATGAATTATTTAATTTTATAGAAATTTAATTATGAAAAGTAAATAAAGTTTAGAAGTTACAATATAAATTTTATATGATGGTTAAATATATTTCTTTATAGTAAAATGTATATTTTATCATAAGATATGTATACAAAATTAAAATATTAATTGAATAGTTAACTTATTATATGTGTTCCTATATACGGTAAGTAAATATAATTAATTATTTGAAAAAAATAATTACATTAATATTGGTTTATAATTATTCTTTTTGACATTTATTTATTTCATTCTGTGTATTTTTTTTTAACATATTATTATGAGAGGATTTTAAATTATTATTTATTTCTATAACGGAATTAACTCCGTTCCTTTCTTTTATTACATATGGACCTTTATATGGACTTTGAGATTTTCTCCTATTCTCTAGTTTTATTAGTACAAGATCTCCTATTTTAAGATCTGATGAGTTTACATTTTTGTCATAACTCAGTTTCCGTTTGTTTTTTACCATGTTTATAAGGTTTCTTGCTTTATTTATTGCTGTCCTTAATCTTATTTGTAGTTCGTTTCTATAGTCTTCTAAATTATAATGTTTTGTTTTGTCGCTAGCCAAGTCACTAGGAAGTGAAGGTAGTTTTCCGAAAATTAGTTCAAAGGGTGTGTAATAGATATCTACGTGTGGGGTTGAGTTGTATGCGAAAGTATAATATGGAATCCATTTGTCCCATTCAAAGTCATCGGCGAAGGATAGTAAGTACTCGTTTAGGGTTCTATGATTTTTCTCGAGTGCACCAATCGTTTCGTGATGGTAGGGGGTTGAAAATATTTGTTCTATTTTAAGCAGTTCGCATGGTTTTCAGTAGTTCATTTGTGAACTCTGTTCCACGGTCGGATTTTAATTTTTTAAATAAGCCAAATTTTAAAAATAATTGTTCTACTAATGTTTGTGCGATTGACCTTGCGTCTTTGGTTTCTATAGGGTGTGCAATAACGAATTTTGCGAGTTCGCACTGCATCGTTAATATGTATCGGTATCCGTTTGATATTTTAAGTGGACCTACTGTGTCAATTGATATTGTTTGGAAACTTGTACTCGGTGTGTCCGTTACGGTCATATTTTCTTTTGTGTGTCTCGTATATTTGTTGCTAGCACATTTGTTGACATAGTTTTTTACCATTTGCCGCATGTTTTTCCATGTGTAGCGCAGTTTTAATTTAAGTACTGTTTTTCTGCTTCCTAAGTGTCCTCCCTGGGGTGAATCATGGAATTATTTTATTAAATTTTGTTGCATGGTTTTACTTATTATTTTCTTCGAGGGTTCATATATCAATATATTAAGAGATTTATTACTCTTTGTTTTCTTCTTTTGCTGCAGCTTATTAAATTTTTTCTTGAATTCATTTTTATCAAGAATTTCAAATATAGCATCATTTGCTTTTAGGCCTAGATCCTTAATATTCTTTTTATACATAAGAGATGATAGCTTCTCCAAAGTCGAATCTGGATTCGTTGGATTGTCGCCACATCGTACTTGTACGATATCATCTGTAATTTCAACACGTGTATTGTTTAAATTGTTTATAATGAACTCTAATTTCTTCATATTTCTGACGTCTGTTATAGATGTGCAATCCCATGTGAAAAGTTGATCAGACTCGTTCTGAGATGTGCATTTCTCTTGTTCATTTTCTTTTGCTAGCTTCTTTTTAATTCCCCTTGTTATAACCAATGCTTTATTTATTTTTTTATCTTCTTCGGTTGGTATCATATTTACCAATATTTCCGTATTTATTTGAATACGTGATAGCGCGTCGGCGTTGGTGTTGGTCTTACCTTGTTTGAATTTAATTTCAAAATCGTAGTCTGAAAGATCCAATCTTATTCTTGTCATTTTGGATGAGGGATTTTTGTGGCTGAATAACGAGACTAAAGGTCTGTGATCTGTCACAACGATAAATTTTCTTCCATATAAGTAGGGTTTGAAAAAATTTATTCCCCAGTGTATTGCAAGTAATTCTTTTTCAATTACCGGTTTGTTTATATCATGCTTTTGTAGGGTTTTGCTTGCGTAGGATATTGGCAAGTCTTGTCCAATTTCACCTTGTGATAGAATAGCTCCTAGTGCAAAATTTGAAGCATCAGTCGTTACAATAAAAGGTTTCGTAAAATCTGGATATTGTAAGACTGGAGGTTCTATAAATTTTTTTTTTAGTGTTTCAAAGGCTGATTGGCATTTATCTGACCATATAAACGGTTGATTCTTTTTAAGTAGTGTATTAAGGCATTGTGCAATTGTCGCGAAGTCTTTTATGAAACGTCTGTAGTAGTTGCAAAAGGCTACAAATCGTCTTACGTCGTCTGCATTCCTTGGTGTTGGATAATTTTTAATCGTGTCATATTTTGAAGGGTCTGTCCTGATACCTTCTTGTGTTATCAAGTGTCCTAGGTAAACTACTTCTGGTCTTAAAAATTTACATTTACTAGCGTTTAGCTTTAAATTATATTTTGAAAGTCTGTCGAAAACTTAAACGAGATTTTGATTATGATGCTGTAGGCTGCATCCAAAAATTATGATATCATCAACGTATAGAAATGCTTCTGAACTTAAACCTGTTAATGCTATGGTAAGCATGCGTTGAAAACTGTTGGAGGATATTTTCAATCCAAAGGGTAGTCTCTTAAATTGGTAGTGACCGTCCTTTGTTGAAAAAGCTGTTAATGGTCGTGATTGTCTGTCTAGTGGTATTTGGTGAAAAGAGCTAGTCATGTCGAGTGTAGAAAAATATTTTGCTCTTCCTAATTTGTCTAAAACATGATCTATCCTAGTCAGTGGAAATTTGTCGTTTACTAACTTGTCGTTTAATTTTCTAAAATCGACGACTAATCGCCATTTTTTTGTATCGTCACTGCTCTTTTTGGGTACTAGTAATAAAGGTGCGTTATATGGACTAATTGAATGTTCTATGATGTCGT
Organism: Tricholauxania praeusta; assembly: GCA_949775025.1. Lineage (NCBI taxonomy): Eukaryota > Metazoa > Arthropoda > Insecta > Diptera > Lauxaniidae > Tricholauxania > Tricholauxania praeusta. Next base: position 107,905,385 of record OX459028.1, read on the forward strand.
TTTGTAGTAAATCTCCTATTTGTCTGTGTATTTCTTTATCATGAGCTTGTGGTAGTCTGTAGTTTTTTATGTATGTTGGAGTGTTATCAGTTGTAGATAGTGATTGAGTGTAGAAATTGTTTACTGTCAGTTGTTCATTGTCTAAGTGAAAAATATTTTGATATTTCCTAAAAATTTCGGTCAAATGGTGACTTTCATCAATATTTAATTCTTTTTGTAGTTTCTTAAATCGTTCGTCATTTTGTTTGTTGTTATTTCTAAATTGTATATAATTTGTTAGTGGTTCTAATTTTGGTTTTAGTTTTAATATTTTTATTTCTTTGTCATTAGTATTTAGTATTTTGACGTGGCATTTTCCGATAGCAGGAATTATGGTGTTAGCTAAAAATACACCTTCCTGAATTTCTTCATTTAATACCAAGCTGTCCTCTTGTACGTCTATATTGATGGGATGTACTATCTCTGTCCTTGGTGGCATTTGTATAATGTCGTAAGCGTGTTTGTTAAAGTGTAAAGGTATTATCACGTCTGTATCGTCTAATATTGTTGTTAATGTTTGTGTTTCGTAATCTATTTTGCACATGTGTTTTGAGAAAAAATCTCTGCCTAATATACCGTCTGTTGGTATAGCAAAATTATTTTCTACTGCATGAAATATATGGGGCACTATACGGTATTGAAAATCGAGTTCTAGATTGATTGTTCCTAGAGTTGCAATTTCATCGTTCGTTATTCCTGTCAATTTGCATTGATTTCCCGTCATCAATTCTATATTATTTAAATTTTCGAGTTTGCAGATCGATATATCTGCTCCTGTATCTATAAGAAATTTTAAATTAGTTTTTGCATTTTTACATTTTAAGTATATGTAATTAGTTGAGGTATCCGAGATATTAAAAATTCTTAATTCTGCTGTCCCGGAGGATCTTGTAATACGACCTCCGAGCGATTCTCGTTTCCCTGATTGCTGGATTCTGCAACATATATTCTATTTTGGTTGCTTCGATTATTTGAGTAACCATTGTTGTTGTTGCGAGAATTTTGATTCCTGTTAGAATTAATATTATTTCGAGAATTGTTATTGTTGTTATTCTGATATCTACGATTGTTATTAGAATGATAAGCATTATTTGATCTTCGATTGTTATTGAAATTGTTGTTATTTCGGTATCCGCGGTTATTATTATAATTTTCATTTTGATTAGAATTATTGCGGTTGTAGTTATTGGAGAAATTAGGGTTACGATTGTTATTATTGTTATTGTTATATCTCCTATTGTTACTAGAATTGTTGTAGCGGTTGCTGTTGTTATTTTGTCTAAAATATAACAGTTGGTTACTTGATTTGTTGCTTTTTTCTAATTCAAGTGCTCGGTTGGTTGCTTCTGTTAATGTTTTAGGTTGGGCTGCAAATATCGTCTGCTTTAACTCATCATTTAGACCATTTTTGAACACGGTTAAAGCGTAGGTTTCGTTCATCTTTAGGATGACATTTCTTTGGTTTTCATCGCCTGTTATTTCAGTGATCTGTAAACTGTTAATTTCTGATATGAGGTTTAAGAGTTTGTCCTTAAATTGTGTCACTGTGTTATTTTTTTGGGTTAACGTGGCTAATTGAGTGTGTATTTGAGCTGTTGTCAAGCTACTTTTGTATGAGTTGCGTAATGCTGTTTCTAGTTGGGGTAAGGTCGTAATGTTTGATGTATACCATAACGTCGTTCTAACATTACCGGTTAATTTTATACCTATGACAAGCTCTATTAATTTTTTCTTGTCATCTGCAGAGTATGTTTCATGTAGTAATTGTATAAGCTTCAAAAAACCTTCTAAATCTTTGTAGTTTCCTGCGAAAACAGGTACTATTTTTATTACAGTCTCTAAATTGAATTCGGTCATTTTTGGTTCTTTATTTTGTTGCGGTGGTTGTGTATTGGTATTATTTTCTTCTACCATTTGGTTCAAAAGTGTTGTTGTCTCTTTGATTAGAATGTAAAATTCTTCTGTGAGTCGTAGTAATTCATATGTTGGTTTTATGGTCTGCTTGTGAATTTCAAATCGTTGTTTGTAGTGGTTTAATTGTTCTAGTTTGTTAAATAGTGTTGTATTGGTGTATCTTCTATTTACTGTTTTTTTGTATTTATTTTTATGGTTCGAACGTCTTTAAATATTTTCGTTAACGTATGCATAAAAATATTCTTTAGAAAGAATTTGTGTGGTTTTTGCAAAAATTTTTAGAAAATAGAAGAGATTTTTTAAATTTAGGGTATAATGTTTTGTGTTCTAGTCACATGTTTTAATACGTATTCCTTGCAATATCTGTTCAAGTGAAAACCTAAATAAAATAAAATTAGTACTCCGATTTAAGTTATAAAAACTGTAGTGCCAATTGTGGTTACTTCGTTCTTGGTAATGGCTGAACCTAAATTGTTCTCTATATTCTCGTTTATAGTTATCTTTTCCCTATTAGTATTGTCCAACATCGTTATATTTACTATAGTCGTAGAAAAATTTGGAATCATTAAATAAAAATGTCTGATAATTTATTATTAAAAAGCATATAATTGGATTTATTATGATTAATTACTATTCCTAATAATATAAATCCGCGATCTTTCTTTTGAGGGCTGGTGACTCGATGTTTTCTATGTCTATCACGAACGTTGGATTCAGCTTTACGAAATTCTCCAGTGTTTCAATTGTTTTAACAGTTTAATTTGTTTTTTCGAAAATGTTGTTGTGCTCGTTCAGATGAATTTCGATGTCTTCAGTTTCTGCTTCGCACACGAAACAGATTTCTTTTACCATTTTATGGGATTTTATTTTTTATTCTGTATTGTAGGTCTTTGATTTGATTGATGAATTTTAATTTTTGTTGTCCTTTGGAAATGTGGACCATTCGATATAGCTCCTGCTGTTCTTTTCGTTGACGAACTGTCCTTTTCCTCTTTGTAGTTTCAGATGATTTTTTACATTCGTTGTGTTTTATTTTTTGTCTGGCAAGGTATTCATCTATTGATATTGCCTTCGGACCTGGTATAGGTGTTGGTTTGTATACTGCTGCTGTTTCTGTTTCTATTTCTTCTCCTATGTTTTCTATCTCCTGTTGTAGTTTCTTTATGTAGTTTGCTAATTCTGTATATTTCTTGTCAAAGTCTTCCTCGTTCATAATAAGTAATTTATTTCTTTTTAAATTTGACTTCTTGTATTTTCCAGTGTAGTTGTCCGCAGGATCGCCATGTGGTGTTGGATACTGAGGGGGGCCTAAGGTTAGTTTAGTGTGGGCCTGAAGTTGTGTGTATTGTCAAGGGCTATTTCAAATTAAAGTAAAACTGTTTGCTTTTAACTCTGAATAAATTCTGATTTTATTTACAAATTCTAAAACTATTTATACAAATTAAACTAGTATTTCTTAACACTATTTTTGCCGTTATTTTACCATAACTTCTCCTCCATTCAATTTCCCCGCTGATCGCGCAATTTCAGTTGCGTCAGCATTTCAATATCCAATATGCAAAATTTGGTAAGAGTGAAAGTGTCGCAAATCTAATTTGACTTCAGTCACTTGTTCCCAGCCTTGAAAATACGGCATAAGGGTGTTTTCTTACCATGTGCATTTGGGTTTGTTATTGTTGTTGTGTGTGGTCAGTTTAGGTAGGCTAAGACGTTGCCTTGAATGCACTAAGTCAATGACGTGCGGGTGAAACATAATGCATGCATTTAATTGTTGTTGCTTTTGTTTGTGCGAGTGGCGTTAGCGGCACGAGAAAAAAAAAAAGAATGAAATGAAAGGAATGGAAAGAAAAAATGAGAATGACTTGCAGATGTAAGTCGTAAATTGTACTTTTTATTACTTTACCGAAAAGTGTCATATGAATTTGTTTATTTTTGATTTCCGTAAATCAAAAATAAAATTTAAATTTGAGTGGCTTTATTTTACTGTGAGGAATGTGGGTTAAGTTAAATTGAAATTAAGTGGAAATCGGTGGGAACGTTTAGTTAATTTGGTTCCCTTGTTATTGGAATTTAGAGAAGGTGTTAGTGGTGGTCATGGTGATTAAGTAGGTTCACTACAAGCTATAGTGGAAATAACTATAGAGGAAATAGCTTAGAGGAGGTAACTATAGAGGAAATAACCACAGGGGAAATAACTACAATAGAAATAGCTACAGTAGGCGCGATAATAATTATAGGCGCACAAATCAAAACAGAGAATACCCTAATAGAAGTAATGAAAATGTGCGTAATACAGAAAATAATACGCGTCACAATAGAAATGGTTATAGAAACAATAACAGACGTGGATCGGGAAACAGAAGAAGCCCTGGCAATGCGGGGCTACAGCAAAATTAAAGAAATTTAGAATAGTTTGCTTAAAATCCCAAAAACAAAATATAATAAAAGTCAACATAGGTAATAATAGGAAAATTAATCTCCTAATAGATACAGGTGCAGATATCTCAATAATTAAGCAAAATGTCATAGAAAATCATCCAATATTGATGATTGAGCCATGCCAGATAACAGGAATAGCAAGCAAGCCAATTAACATTGACCAGCAAGCAGTGGCGTTTACTCTAAGGTGCGCAGGTGTTCTCCGCACACCCAACCAAAATCCAAGGCATTTCCCCCCCCCCCCCCCCTATTATCCGTTCTCATATTTGTGAAACATATTAAGTAAATCAATAATTTGACACTGTTACTGTTCCTACTGGCACGCTGCAATATGCCATATCTATCATATCATAGTTTCCTCCTCTAAGCGTACAATATACATGCGTATGTACGTAATACGACTACAATTGTTCTAGCTCATCGTAGCAGATCAAACGCAACATTATTTCATGATGTTGAATTCCATCCAACCGACTTGAGTGTGCGCTTCTTGATGTCACACCAAGTCACAGCAAAAACCTATAATAAAAAAAAAAAACTACTACACACACATTCTAACGAAATACTCATAATAAACAATAAACTGTGTTTGTAGGATATTAGCGCACATAACTTGATACAACAAGAGTCGTGTTGTATCATCGACCAACGGCCGCTTCTCAAACGCAAAATTATTTGACGATGTTATGTTCCATCCAACCGACTTGAGTGTGCGCTTCTTGATGTCGCACCAAGTCACAGCAAAAACCTATAATAAAAAAAAAACTACTACACACACATTCTAACGAAATGCGCATGATAAACAGTAAACTGTGTTCGTAGAACATTAGCGCACATGACAACACGAGAAAAAAAACAAATGTACGTTTGTCAAAAAATTCGCACTTCGACAATGCAGCGCAGCGCTGTTTAAAAATGTTTGACTGAGAAAATTGCGATGTGTTTTTCTTTCACGACACAATGAACAGGTTTCGGAAAACCGTCTAGTTTTGGAACTACTTGTGGATTCTGTCTGCTTTCTTGGTTCTCAAGAGCTATCTTTTAGAGGCCATGATGAAGCAGAATCAAACAATAAAGGTAATTATGTTGAGCTCATTCACTTGATTGCTAAATATGATGACCAATTAAAGCGGCATTTAAATACTGTAACTGTTTTTAAGGGTACTTCGAATACTATACAAAATGATTTAATTAATTCGGTTGCAGCTGCAATTTCGAATAATATTGACAAAGAAATAAATGATGTTTTGTTTCTTTCCGTAATGCTCGACGAAACAACTATTGTCACTAAAAAGTCTCAACTGTCCGTCGTTTTCCGATATGTCAATGCAAAAGGCTTTGCAAAAGAACGATTTTATCAATTTTGGGAAGTAAGCGATGATCGAACGGCTAATGCTATTGCTAAAAAATTAATAGATTTGGTTAGATCTAAAAATTGGGGTGGGAAGTTAGTAGCTCAAACATATGATGGTGCAGCAGTTATGTCTAGTGATTTAAATGGAACACAAGCCAAGGTTAGGGCAGAATTTCCAAGTGCTATTTTTATCCACTGTTTTGCTCATGTATTGAATCTTGTTCTATCACAGTCCGTTAATTTTATTCAAGAAGCTAAAATTTTTTTATTGCCTTGTCCGGACTATCAAGTTTTTTCTCTCAATCAACGAAGAGAACTAATTTTTTAGTCCAAGTAGTTAAAAGAAGACTTTATACAGTGGCACCAACAAGATGGAACTATTCCTCTAGACTTGTTAATGTTGTTCATGCAAATATCGCTGATCTGATTATATTATTTGAAGAAATGATTGACGATCCGAATACTTGGGGTGCCGATGCAGTGCAGGCGAGAGGATTTCTTCAATTCTTTACTTCATTCAATACAGTTTTCATGCTTAATGTACTTAATGATATATTTTCATTTACTGAAGTATTATTTAATATTCTACAAGCAAAATACTTAGATATTCAATATTGTTGTGACCAAATTGAAGTGACAAAAAATAAAATTTCAAACACCAGGCCGCAGTTTGAAACATTTTTTGTTGCTGCAAAAAATGCGACTAACCCAACTCCAAAACGTGGCGAACAATTACAATGTTTTGAAATGCGTTACAAACGTGTATTTTTTGAAATAATTGATACTTTGGATATAAGATTTAAGTCGTTAAAAAGATTAAAGTTTTTGGAATTGTTGAATTCAAAAAAGTTTCTCAATTTCGAAAGAAGTTTTCCAGATGATGATTTTGAAAGCCTTAAAATTTCATATGCCCCCTTCTTCGAATTTGTTAATTTAAGGAATGAGTTGAGTGTATTTTTCTCATGTGAACAGTTTCGTAGCATTTTCATCAAAGATATACCCGAAACTCTTTTAAATTTGGACTTGAAAGATACGTTTTCAGAAATTTTTAAGCAAAGTTCCTTAATTTTGACAATCACAACTTCAACTAGCTCAGTTGAAAGATCATTCTCTGCACTCAAGCGGATAAAGACTTTTTCGAGAAATACTATGTGCGAACAGAGATTGTTGGAACTGGCTTTGATTTCCATAGAAGAAGTATTCCTTAAGGAAATCAAAAGCAAAAACAGCTTTTATAATGAGGTTTTGGAAATTTTCTTGAAAAAAACACGCCGTATTGAATTGAAATACCAGTAAAATTGTTTGGAATAAAAAAGAAATAATAATAAAAACTTTAAAAAAATTTAAAAAAAATATTAAAAAAATATTAAAAAAAAATATAAAAAAAAAACAAAAAAACTAAAATGGGATCTCAGTCTATCACGTCCTCGTCGTGGTCCTGAAAAAAATTAAGAATAGGCATTTATATTTAAACAACACATACACGTTGAACACCCAGCCACGACACTCCACTGCCAGCAAGTCGAATTAGACATTAAATTAAATAGCGGTCAAATAAAACATGAATTCTATGCAGCAGATAAACAAATCGACATAGTTACAGATGGTATACTAGGAAGAAATTTCCTACTAAAATTTAATTGCAAAATAGATTACGAAACATGTGTTCTAACTAGGGGTGGCAATCCCGGAGCATTTTTGAGTTTCGGGATTTTCGGGATCGGGATTGATCCCGGGATTGATAGTTCTAGTAAATGCACACAGAACTACAAAAAAAAAAAAAAAAAAAAGAGAAGCTTATACTATTGTATATATTCCGTGCGCAGGAATCATCCATGTGGGGGGTTTTTAACTCGAAAATTTCTTGTTAGATTATGTTCATAAAAATCGCCGATAAATGGTTTACTTTAAATATAGACATTTAATTGTAGTTAAATACATTAATAATATAGCTGTGGTCAAAATAACAGCAGTGCGGTGTCATTTTTTGAATTGAAAGCAAATATTTCGAATGAATGACGATTTATTTCTTCTAATCTTTTAAAATATAGTTACTTGATAACTGCACAAAATAAGCACATAACATTTTGTTCCAAGAAAATAACGGTACTTTCTAAGTTTGAGTAATTTGCGCTTTCGAGCGGTCAAAATAATAGCAGTGCTCAACTTTTTCTTTTGTTCTCAAGACTAGGTATTTACTTTTATTAAAAAAATTTGATCGTAACAAGTAAAATCCATTATTTTTGTATAATACGAGTACTAAAATGATTTTTTTGAGTTTTTGCATTTTTGTGGGCCGTGGAAAGCATTCTACGACAGAGCAAATTAAAATTATTAAGAATTCCATTTTGCAAGGTGAGACTTTTACGGAAATTTAAAATGTTATCGGATGTTTATTGAAAATGGTTTAGAATACGAGCAATTCTTGTCTAAAATGAAAAACTCGGGCTCCTACGATTTGTTGGCATTTCAGTTCTTCATTTAAAAAAAAACTGTGTCTTTCTGATTTTTCGTTCAAATGTCAATAAAATGTCAATGAGCGAAAATTCCCAATGGGGGGAGGAATTTGAACCCCCCAAACTCCCCCCCCCCCCTTGCGAACGGGCCTGGTATTTATAAAATGAAAATTGCTTTATTTCACAGCGTAACAATAAAGAATAAGAACGCAAAATAATAGAAAAAATAATAGCTTTAAAATTGACTTAGAACACTTCGAGTGTTAATACATCTAAATCACATTTAATAAGTTTGACTAGTAGAAGATAGCCACTATTAAAAGGAGATGATAGAGGATAATCAAGCATTTATGACCAAACTATCAATTTTATTTTTACATTCAAAAATTCGTGTACCACATTTTGAACTTTATTAATACTTTATCACCTTCTTCAAATGTGACAGTGATGGCATTTAGTGGCACCGAATGGCTCGCTCTCAGTGGACGCGCCCATAAGTGTTCTTCATTTAAGTTGTCCAAGTCTTTAGATGCTGATTTCAGAAAAAAAGCTTCAGACAAAAGTATAATTATATCTTAGAACTTAAGTTTTGGTAGGTCTAGGTATGGGTCAAAATTTCAATGTCAATTCAAGGACGGCTGTGGTTTTTTTTTTTGACGACAAACCTATATTTTTTGTTGCAGAATTGTATTTTATTATAAGAAATAGATATGTTTTGCTTATGTTGTTTTTCTATTGCATTTTTAGTATTTCCGTTAGTGATAAAAATAATTTTAGTCTAAATTTTACATTTTCTCATTTTTCTCATGAACTATCAATTTTCAATACAAATCGCACTTAGTAAAAAATTCTTAAAATTATTCAAAGTATTAAAAAAAATATTTTTTTTGCTATGTGACATTTTTTTAAGAAAATCTTAAACAAAAAATTGCTACAGTAAAAAAAATATTTTAACTCAATTTAAGGTTCAGATACAATTGAAGTGTATTTTGCAGGTTGATGCAATAATGTTTCTTGCACATCAAATGTATTGAAAACAATTATTTTGCAGATTTTGTACTTAAATATGTCACATAAAAGAATATTTATTATATAATATAAAATTTTTTTCTAATCCCGAAAATCCCGGGATTGTCTCCTTGTAATCCCGGGATTACTTTAGCCTATGTTTAGAGCAAATCCCGGGATCCCGGCATTGCCATCCCTAGTTCTAACACTAAACATGTCGGAAATGCAAGAAGACATTCCAACATACATGAAATTGTCCACAAGGATATTTAATATTACAATCCCAAAGGGAAGTGAAATAATTACAAGCGTAAATGTGAACCTAAATGAAGACTCCATAGTACATGCAAGAGAAATACAAAAAGGTATTTTTATAGCTAATTCGATAGTCCCAGCAAATGGTAACAAACATATAAAAATCCTGAATACAACAGATAATGACATTCATATCAAAGAATGTGACATATCCATAGAGCCGTTAAAAAACTACTAAATTCTGGGTTTCAAGGATAATCCCAATGAACATGATGATTTAGAACCAATGATTAAAGGATATGATGACAAAGCAAAACAAGAAGTAATGGACTTATGAAACAAGTACAAAAATATTTTTCATAGAGAAGGAGACATATTAGCAACAAATAATTTTTACAAACAACATGTAGTGCTAAATGACGAGTCACCTGTCTACATAAAAAACTATAGACTTCCACAATCTCAACTTCATGAAATAGAAAATCAAGTAGAAAAATTGTTAGAAGGAGACATCGTTGAACCATCGCACAGCCCATACAATTCACCGCTACTCGTAGTGCCAAAGAAATCGCAAAGTGGTACAGCAAAATGGAGACTAGTGGTAGATTTTAGGGCACTAAACAAAAAGATTGTTAATAATAAATTCCCACTAACAAGACTGGAAGACGTATTAGACAAACTCGGAAACGCAAAATATTTTTCAACTCTAGATATGACGAGTTCATTTCATCAGATTCCATTAAATAAAAGCTCAAAACATCTAACGGCATTCTCAACTAATGCAGGACATTTCCACTTTAAACGTTTTCCATTTGTACTAAAAATTGCGACAAACAGTTTCCAACGGATGCTATCAATTGCTTTAAGCGGACTACAGGAATCAGCATTCCTTTATGTAAATGACATCATAGTGTTTGGTTCCACCTTGAAACAACACCTAGAACAGAAACCTAGAACAAGTATTTCAAAACCTACAAAAAGTTAACCTAAAGCTCAACCTTAGCAAATGTGAGTTTTTGAAAACAGAAATAGTATATCTAGGGCATCTGATAACATCTAAAGGTGTAACAGATCCAGCAAAACACGACGTCATAAGGAATTACCCACAACCGAAGGACGCTGATGAAACACGTAGATTCGTAGCATTCTGCAACTATTACAGAAAATTTATTAAAAATTTTGCAGAAATTGCTCGACCTTTAAATCAATTGTTAAAAAAAGGACAACTGTTCAACTGGACAGAAGAATGCAACACAGCTTTCAACACACTGCGAGAAAAACTGATATCACCGCAACTGTTAGCATATCCAAATTTCGAGAAACCATTCATTCTGACAACAGACGCATCACAATACGCATTAGGAGCAGTCTTATCCCAAGGTGAACCAGGACAAGATAAGCCAATAGCTTACGCCTCGAAAACTCTAAGCAAACATGAAGTCAACAAAGCAATCAACGAGAAAGAATTACTTGTTATACATTGGGGGATAAACTACTTTAGACCGTATCTGTACGGAAGAAAATTCACAGTATATATAGACCACAAACCTTTAGTGAGTCTATTTACGCATAAAAATCCATCATCAAAATTAACAAGAATACGTTTAGATTTAATGGACTACGACTTTGAAATAATTTTCAAACAGGGCAAAATGAACACAAATGCAGATGCACTCTCACGAATAAAAATAGATTCAAATAAATTAAAAGAAATGATACCAAAAGAAAAGCACGTGCAAGTACTTACAAAGGCGGCAAAAGAAAAATTAAAAAAAGAAGATAATGTGTACACGAAAAAACTGAGCAGTGGTGCTAGTTCTCAGCGAGTGCAGTATGATCAACTACATATATGGGAAGCTACATCATTTTCGGAAGTAAAAGGCCTAAAAAGATTAAAATTTATAAATAATTCCATGGAAAATAAGAATCTTGAAAGAGCAGAAAATCTTGAGATGATAAACGAAAAATCTTTACCAGAGTTAAAATTGGTTCAGAAGAAGTCTACATCGAAAAATCAAGGTAAAAATGATAAAATAATCATTGCTCAGAATAAAGTTCTTGCGATATTACACGAAAAATCTTTACCTGAGCTAAAATTGGTTCTGAGGAAGTTAATATCAAAAACACGAGAACAAGAGTTAAAAACGCTAGCGCTGGAAACGAATGATGAGATATTCACATTGATAACAGTTCCAGAATTAAAAGAATCATATAATAAGCTGCAGCATAAAATAAAAACACGTTAAAATAATATTGTATCAGCCCCCTAATGAAATTAAAAATAAAGAAGAACAAATACAACTGATAAAACAGCATCATGACACACGAACAGGAGGTCATGTAGGTATCAAAAGATGCATCGCGAAGTTAAAACAAAAGTACATTTGGAAGAATCTATCCAAAATGGTAAAAACATATATAAATAATTGTAATCTATGCAAAAAAAATATGGCTAGCGGAAAGCATGCCCGACGATTGGAATCTCAGCGTGCTTTGTCCTGTAATAAAGAAAGGAGACCCGACAATCTGCGCCAACTACAGGGGTATCAGTCTTATTTCCATCGCATATAAGATCCTTTCGAGCGTATTGTGTGAAAGATTGAAGCTGTATATAGAAACGCTGATCGGATCCTATCAGTGTGGCTTTAGACCTGGTAAGTCCACCATAGACCAGATTTTTACACTACGCCAAATCCTGGAGAAAACCCATGAATATCAAATCGACACTCACCATCTCTTCGTCGATTATAAAGCTGCGTTCGATAGCCCAGTGCGGAATTGCCTTCACGCAACAATGTCTGAGTTCGGTATACCTGCAAAGTTGATAAGGCTTTGAAGGATGACGTTGAGCAATACGTGTAGCAAAAAAAATTAGATTTAGAAATTTGTCCATATTCGGCTTAATTGTACTTCCAGAAGGTGTAAACACTTAATTTTTTTTATATAAGGCTTAGTTTTCAAGTTGTGGACTTCCAAAAACTGACGAAATATGAATAATGGATTTTTCGGAAGCAGTTTTTCGAATTTAACAAAATTGTAATAAAATATGAAATATTGTGGTTTCAATCGGAAATTTACTGCTATTTTCAATAATGAAATCATATTGGAAATTTAATTTTTTTTTTGTGGAAAATCGGAAGTGAACATTTCATCTCAGAATTGAAATAATTTCGACATATTTTATTTTTTTTATTTTAACTTTAAAATAAAGCATAAAACAATAAAACCGGTAATATGCTAAAAATTTTTTAACGTGATCTACATTAGTTTACGAGATATATGAATTGAAGTGCATACGTGCCGCACTATGTATGAGACGTGGCACTTTCTTAAGTACTTTAATTTATATATCTCCTTAACTAATATTGATCACGTTAAATTTTTTTTTGTGAAACATTTATATTCTTTAGGCTTTTTTTTAAAAATAAAATATTTAAAAAATATTATGTCGAAGTTACTGAAAATTTGATTTAAAATTTTTACTTCCGGTTTTCCATACTTCAAAAAATTTAAAATTCGAATTTAACTAAAAAATTAAAAAGAGCATCGTTTTTACTAGTTAAATCAATATTTTTATATTTTATTAGAAATTCCTTGATTCCAATAACAGCGTTCAAAAATGACCTTAAACTTCGCCAAATATGTGTACACATTTATGTCTACTAGATGTATAACTTACGGGAATATAAACAAATTTCACGACCTCACTTTATTTTCATTGTCCGCTTCGCCTGAAATGCACCATAAGCAGCTCGTTGCCCATTTTAATGCATTTTGCGCTTGTAATTTTTTTGTGTTTTTTTTTCACTAGATGTACTGAACATAAAAGCTCTGTACAAAAATAAGGTACCTGACTAAATTTGATTGCTGTGTTATGAACGACGGAAGTAACGTCAAAGCAGATTTTAAGCCGCTACTTGGGCACAAATATTATACTTCACCGAAGAAGGAGCATATGCCTAGTAAATTCAAAGAGAAAAACATTTCGAAATTTTCGAAGCAATATATGGTTTAGCAGGTCATATGTAAGTTAACAGGATCCTTTGCGTAATCGTAAGCAATTCCAAGGTATGATAACAATAATGTGTTTCTCGGTCTTCTATAGTATTTTAATTGCTGTCGAACTATCAATACTCCAGATACTTGCAGTTGCTCGGTTGAAAATAATTTAAAGAAAACAGTTTGCAAGTTAACAGGAACAAAACTTTAATTTATAATTCATTTACTTTGATGTCCAAAAATGATCTGAACTCTATTATAAAATTATCTTTACTTGAAGCAAACTTGCAAAGGCAAAACTTGCGAGCTTGCTAAAAATCATAATTATACTCAGCACAGTTAAACAGACAAAAAGTCACGTACGATTGTAAGGCCACGTACGAGGATCAAATATCTAGTGTTAAATACGGTAGGACTAACTTATTAAATACGGGTGTTAAATACGGTGGGACTAACTCCTCCCTCTCTTAAGTTTGAAGCGTCCCGGTTTCGATTTGGATACGTTGAATAATTTCCTTCACATCTACTTCTTGACGTTCTTGACTGATGATGATCTTGTTGCGGCTCTTAATAAAAATGATAATTGTAATTATGGTGAAGGCTGCTATCATCGGTGTTGACAACCAAAAAATTTTTTTTGCAAAGTAAATCCATCCTGCAGTGTATTAATATGTCTGGTATTATCGATGTGGATTTAATGATAGTATGGTAGAGATCAAGGCCGTATCCAGGATTTTATTTCGGGGGGGGTTTTGGAATTGAAGTTGTGATAAGACCAAAAAATAAATAGAGATTATGATCGAACAAAAGCGGAAATAAGGCCCAAAATTGTTTTGGGGACTATGACCATTCTGGTTATGACCGGGTACCAATATAATGTTACAGCCAAATATATTAACAGTAATGACACAGTACCAAATCAGCACTGATACTAACTATACTTATTAATGGTCATAGTTCTTAGAACAACAAAACTGCAATGGAAAAATTGCTTATGAAATAAATTTTATCACTACATTTTTGTGAAATGCTCCAAATCAGTTGGTGTCCTGTGCACGATAATAGTAAATTTCAGTATCTTAGACATACTCCTATTTGACCAAATTTATCTCAAAATCCAGGTGTGATGAAAACTAATTAAAACCACATTTCAATTCAGCGTCAAAATTACCATAGAAAATGATACAAGAATTTAAATAAAAATCTCAAAAACTGATGTTTTAAGCAAACTCGATTTTTTTAAGAAAAATGTGATTTTAGTATAAAGAGCCAATGATATGACTTATTACTTAATATGAATTAATCATGACTCTAATCTTTCCCCTTGATCTACCGTTTCATACAGTGCTGAGCTGATTCAGGATGTTTTTTTAAACTCATATTTTCGAATTGAAATAATTCACATATAATTGTTAAATACCCCGATTTTGACTTTATTTAGATAATTTTATTTATACCATTCAACATTTAAGTATGATTTCGTACATATGAGCGCCGCAATAGGCCAGTCTGAAGGTTAAACTTACAATTGCCTATTCCACAATGAGGCCTTATTACCGAAATAACAAAAGCTTTAAATATTGCTGGCTTATCAGTATAAGCCTGAGGCTCCACATATTAATAAATAACCCAATTGATTTCCTTATTGCAAAACAATAGAAATAGCTAAACATACTGAGAAAAATCAACTGTTACTAGAAACAGTGTTCTCAATTTAAGAACCAAACCTCTAGAGAAAACGCAGAAACAGAAACTATTTCGGAAAAGTTTTCTTGTTTGTTGGCAAGAGGGGAAAAACGAAATTGTCGAGATGCAGAATTTGTCGTTTGTCGCAAACGCAAAACGAAAATCACAAAAGAAAATAGACAAGAATTTCTATCATGAGCCTTTGGTAACTATAAGCTTTGAAATTAAATGGGTTTTGGCGGGATTGCATCAGCGGGGTGGCACCTCCCATGTTAACATTAAGTTATAAGCGTGAGAAATGTTGGTTTTTTTGAATTTTTTTTAATATTTCAACTTTTTTCAACATTTTCCTTTCGACTTTTTTAACCCCTTTCAACTTAATTAAATTAACTAAGATTTTTTCAACCTGTTTCAATTTTTTTTCAAATTTTCAACTCTTTCAGCTTTTTTCGAGCTTTTCAACCTCTTCCAATTTTTTCAACATTTTTCTTATTATATTGATGTTATCAACCAGTTTGCACACGGTTCGTTTCAAGCAATATCAAAATCGGTAAAAATTGTCACCAAATCTGACAATGCACAATTATTACTTAGTGTTCGCAGATTCCAGAAACAAGATCTGTAAAATCGTACCTGGTCATTTACTCATTTTATGGCTATTTTACGGTAAACGCTTTTACCGATAATTTTAATAAAATTATGAAGGCCTAAAACAATTTTTTTTTGTAATATTTTTAATTCTTTTCCATGGAAAATGATGAATAACATAACATATAAAAACATTTTTTTATTTGTTTTATTTTTTATTGGATTTGTAGTCAAAAAAACTTTTAAAGCCCACAAAAGATAAAAAAAAACATTTGCATATTTGCAAAAATTAGTGACTTCATCGTGTTCAGCGACTCAAAATACATAAAAACAATTATCATAGCATATTTTAAAGTTTCACTTGATCTTAAAAGTATTAAAAACTGTACACTGTGCGCATCATAATTTTATTAAAATTATCTGTAAAAAAACGAGTAAATGACCAGGTACGATTTTACAGATCTTGTTTTTGGAATATCCGAACACTAAAGAATAATTGTGCATTCTCAAATTTGGTTGACAATTTTATCGATCTTGATCTTGCTTGAAGCGAACCGTGTATATTGTTTCAACCAATGCAACCTCAATCAATTGTTTTCGACTTTTTCAACCGTATTAAAATTTTTCTGTAATGTTTCATATTTTATCAACTTTTGAACATCCTTCAATATTTCTTAAATATATCGGACTTATTCAATCTCTTTCAACTTTTTTCAATATTTTCCATATTTTTTGACGTTAAATCGTTTCAATCTTCTCCATTAGCGATTTTTAAGTACTTTTTTGAACCTCTTTCAACTTTTTCCACATATTTTCAACCTCATTCAACTTTTTTCGACTTCTTCAACCACATTCGACATTTTGGAGATTTTCAACCTCTTTCAACATTTTCAACCTCTTTCAATTTTTTCAACACTTAATATATTGTTGACTTTATCAGCCTTTTTCACCTGTTTCAACCTCTCTCAACTTTTCCTCTTTCAATTTATTTAAACGTTTTCAACCTAATTCAACTTTTTTCAACATTTTCCATATTTTTTCGACTCCTTCAGCCTTTTTCACCTGTTTCAAAATTTTTTCAACTTCTTTCAATTTTTTTCGATCATTTCGATATATTTCCGATTTTTCCAACATTTTTCAGCTTTACAGTTCATTTCAACATTTTTTATACCTTTTTAACCATATGTATTCTTAATTTAATTTTTTTCAACATGTGGTATATTTTTTCGACTTTTTAAACCTCAAAACGAAAAACCGAACTATGTAACCGTATGAAAAGTATCGTTAATATATTTTCATACGAGGACTAAAAATTGTTTTTAAAATCTCATGACTCTTTTATAGATCTTTTTTCAAAAATCATTTTAATAGGCTTTCACATAGTTTTTTTTTATAATGTATTTCTCACAAAATCTTTTTTACATAGTGTCTATTCTTTACAAAATTGTTTCTATATAGTGTCCGTAAAAATATTTCGGGGGGAAGGGGGGTTCTATCTCCCCTTATCCCCCCTAGATACGGCCCTGGGTGCCCAATGTGCACAAAAACGGACGCGAATTCGTTTCGAATTTGAAACGAATTCGTTTGTGCGCATTCCGTTTTTTGTAAGTAAAACGAATTCGCAACGGACTTCAAATACGAATCTGTTTCGAATTCGTTTTTTGTTCATAAAACGAATCCGTTTCGAATTTGATTTTTGTTCATAAAACAGATCAAATTTTTTTGGAAAATTTCCCAAAAAAATTTTCAAAGACAATTTTCAAAAAAAAATTTTGTGTCTTAATCGAATTAGAAATGTTCCAAAAGTTGAAAAAAACACATACATATGTATTTCCAAAATTTTCAACTTTTTCCAAAAAAATTTGAGTTAAAAATTTTATAAGTTTTTTTGAACTTTTAAGCAATTTTAAGTCGCTTCCCAATATGCACAAAAACGAACGCGAATTCGTTTCGAACTCGAAACAAATTCGTTTCGAATTCGTAACGGACTTCAAATACGAATTCTTTTCGAATTCGATTTTTGGTCATAAAACGAATTCGTTTCGTTTATATTTGTTCATAGAACGAAATCGTTGCGAAGTTTGTTTTTTGTAAATAAAAAGAATTCGTTTCGAATTCGTAACGGACTTCAAATACGAATCCGTTTCGAATTCGTTTTTTTAATGCGGACGATCTTTTCGTTTTTTCGAGAGGAATTTTATACGAAAACGAGTTCGAGACGAATTCGTAAAGGAATCCAAAACGGATGAATAGTACGAAGAAACGAATTCGTTTGGTACACTGGGTTAAAACATTAAATTTTTTTTATGAACAAAAAACGAATTCGAAACTGATCCGGTTTATGAACAAAAAACGAATTCGAAACCCATGCTGGGGCATGGGTTCGAGCCTGACTTTTGAAATTTGTAAATCGTAAGTAAAATTTAATTTGATAATAATGTGATGATCCCATATCATCTAACACTTCCAATCACTAGCCACACTAGCTGCGCTTTTCGCTCCCTCTCTTTAATTGTACATGTAATGTAACCATTTACTTCCGAATTGTTACTTAAACAATAAAGTCGTTTCAAAGTTGAACCGCCTTGTTAAAGTGTTTTATTTTAGTTTAAATTCAAAGTAAGTTTCCCTCCTTTTTTCACCCAAAGAAAAATTTGGTCCTTCTCGACCCGTTTTTAGTGCCGCGCATTTAAAAAAATAAAAACATTTTGAAAAAAAAAAAAACAATATTTTTATATTTTTATTAAAAAATAAAAATTAAACTCACGCCGCGAGTTTTTTGTGAAATACAATTAAAAAAAAATTTTTTTGTTTTAAACAAAAAGACTTTTTGGTGATCAGCAGCATCATCTTCATCTTCATCAACTGCACCAGCAGCATTTACATCACCAGCAACAACACTTGCATCAACTGCAGCATCGTCTCCAGCTTAAAGAGCAAATAGGAATTTTTGCGTTTTTTTGACGCCATTTTGATTTTTTCATTAAATTTTTCTACCAACAGAAAAATAACCATGTAAGTGGTTTCATTTGAAATTTAAAAAAAATGTGAAACTAGGTTGAATTTAAATTCAACCATTTTTTATAAAGTCTCGTGTTCGAATTCCGCCCATAAATTCGGTTCGGTTCGCTAAGTTTTTTTTCGAAATTTGTGAATTTTGTGAAATCATTTTACGTGTGCATATATTCAATTAAAAATTGTCAAAAAGTTCTATAAAAGAAAGGGGAATTCGTTGACCTTTCCCATTTCTTTTATATAGTACATATATATATATTCATACATATATATAGATTTATTTTGTGGCGCTATTTTTTGTACATACATTGGTACATACTTATATGCATAACGTTTTTTGGTTTCACCAGAGTTTTTAATTCGTTTGTGAACTTGAACTACCGAATGTTAATTTTGCAAAGCGAAAATCTGAGAATCGGGTTTAAAAGAAGTTTCAAAACAGTGTTTGTTGTTTTTTTATTTTTTTTCTTAGAAAACTGAGATTTATTATGATAGAGTACAAGCAGCCTTTCTGCACTCTTCACCCACACATTTTTTTTTCTTATAATTTTTGCCGCATAAGTAACTGCCGAAGCCAAAGTTACACTCTGTGCTTGGTAAAGTGCATATACCCACCCCAATTCTTTGTACAAAGAGATCTTGCTCTTGTACATAATAGACTTTTTTTTCATTTGCTTTGTGTCGTGTCCGTTCTGGTCAAAGCCAACACAGTGCTTTGTGCTTGGACATCAACACACTCACTTGTTGAAATTTTCAGTATTTTTTTTTTGCAAGTTAGAGTAAATCCGTTGCATAGTGGGAATAAACCCTGCAATTTCAGGCAAATTTAAAAGAATTTTATTTCTTGTACAAATCGCACAGGGGGACAAAAAATATTAAGAATTTAATAAATTTATTTACATTTTGATTATTTTTGTTTTTTTTTTATTAACATTTTCAGGTACATTTTTTTTTACCACTACTAAAGTGTTAAGTTGCGTTTTTTGTTTGCAATAAAAAACTTTTACAAATTTTTTTTTGTGCACTTCAAGGAAATTCTTTCCATCCAATTTTGTAAAAAGTTTTTTGTTTATATATTTTTTTAATATAGTTTCTGTGAAGAAAACTATATTTTTTTCCTATTCGAATTGCATACAAGAAATAGTAAAGCAGTAACTATGTCTCATTTAAAGACATTTATTCGTCTGACCGATTCACTTATTGAATTCGAAACAGATTTCAATGCTGTTGAGTCACATCCGGTATTTTCTCTGGATGCTCAAAGTGAAGAGCTTAAGTTTTTGTGGAATAAAATCAAAGCTGCTTATGATACTTGCTTAGACAAGTTATCACCTCCAACTGAGCAAGCAGAAATTGACTCAGTTAAGAAAAAGTATCGCAGTAGCTACCAAACATATATAAGAGTAGCAGGAAAAATTTCGGAGCTTTCACAAGCGAAGCCTTCCCGTCATACAGTTGATGCAGAGCCAGCACCTGTATTGGGTCACAGCATGCCTGTACCCCCCTGCGATACTGAGGTATTCGATGGCGATTACCTCTCATGGCCGTTCTTAAGGGACATGTTTATGGCCATTTACATAAGTAACTCGCGGCTAACTCCAGTGGAAAAACTTTTCCACTTAAATAAAAAAACACGTGGCGAAGCAAAGGAGATTGTGCGGAATTCTCCTTTGACAAACGAAGGTTTTGTGCAAGCCTTGCAAAATTTATCTGACAGATACAAAAATAAACGTATCTTAGTCAACAGCCAGTTAAAATTATGTTCAACTTGCCTCACGTGCCTAAAGAATCTGGCACAGAACTCAAGAAACTTCAGAGGGATATCAATAGTTGTATTTTCGCGCTCAAAACGCACAAATGATATCTCGAATTAGGATGCAATCCTTGTGTACCTTTGCTCTACACGATTACCAGAGGTCACGCTGTCGTTATGGGAGCAATCCATTCAAAATAAGAATGAAATTCCGAAATGGACAGACCTCGATAATTTTTTGACAAGTCGGTTTAAAACGCTAGAAACCGTTTCCGACATTCTCAGCTCAAGTGGTGCGATTTCTCGGCAAAATTCTATGCCATCCATCCTCCTCCAAACAAATTACTTCTAATACCAGTAAGCGATTAAATAACTATCAAGTTAAAATCACGCCAGCAAATTGCAAATTATGTTCGTCGGAACAGCATGCGCTGCGCTTTTGCCCTCGATTTTTAAAAATGGATGCAAAAGAACGCGTAGCAATTGTTCGCAAGCATCACTATTGCATCAATTGCTTAGCGAACTCCCATGAAGTAAAAGAGTGCAAGAGTCTGTATACTTGTGCAACGTGCAAACAACGTCACAATACACTTTTGCATCGCAATTCTACTCCAGCCCCTTCTCCTGCTTCGAGTGTAAGCTCAAGTAAGTCGAATTTGCGACCCAACCCCCCGGGCTCTAATACTCAAACCCACTCCACACAAATACAGTCCATTAATTGCGACATCCAATCATGCTTCGCTTCTAGTACCAAGCACGTATTGCTAGGTACTGCAATGGTGACCGTATGTCACTTAGGTTCGGCGTACACAACCAGAGCGCTTATCGACTCTGCCTCTGAAGGTACTTTTGTATCCGAACGTTTGCAGAAGTTGTTGAAGCTCCCTACTCGTGCTGTCAATGCTCAAGTTTCAGGGCTTAATAATGCGGTTTCAGCGCAAGTTACTAAAGCTTGCGATTTGATTTTAAGTTCCCCAAAAAATAGGCAGTTTCAAATTGAAGCTACAGCTTTTGTTCTGTCCCGCTTAACTGGTAATTTGCCCCCAGTTTCCCTTGAATCTTCTTTGTTGAAGAGCCTGCCTGATTTTCAACTGGCAGATCCACATTTCTTCCATAGTGGCCAAATAGATGTACTTATCGGTTGCAATTTGTACCCTACCATAATCCTCGATGGCATCCAACGCAACATTCTTGGGTCACTTCTTGCCCAAGAAACTGTTTTCGGTTGGATATTTACAGGCCCTATACCTCGTAGTGAAATATCCAGTTTTACTACTTGCCTTACTCATTTTAGTGAGGTTGCGATCGACAAGCAGATCGCACGTTTTTGGGAGTTGGAGGAACTTGCTAAAAAACAGTTTCTAACACAAGCTGATAAGTTTTGTGAAGAAAACTATATGAAAACGACTAGACGAGACGAAAGTGGTTGCTATATAGTCACTTTGCCTTTCAAAAGTGGCTACCCCGATGAAATCAACTTAGGATTTTCTCGAGGCATCGCCTTTAAATAATTTCTTAAAGGTGAAACTCGTTTAACAAAAAATCCAGATTTCAAAATTCAATATGACGAAGTGGTTAATGAATATTTTAAATTGAACCACATGAAAAAAGTCTCTCCACCAAGATTCGAGAATTTGCCATCTCACTATTATTTACTGCATCATGCGGTCATCAAATCAGAAAGTACTACAACGAAGGTTCGTGTAGTATTCAACTCGTCATGTTCCTTTTTCCAATGGAGTAAGCTTGAATGATGTCCTATACACAGGTCCAATCCTTCAAGCTGATTTAACGCTTCTGGTCTTAAAATGGCGTTTTTTCAAATACGTTTTTAATGGTGATATTCAGCAAATGTATCGCCAAATACTTGTGGATTCAAAACATTCCACTTTCCAGCGAATTCTTTTTAGAAGCTCACCCGATAACGAAATTCAAGATTACGAGCTTAAGACCGTAACTTTCGGCGTTAATTGTGCACCATATCTAGCGATTAGAACCATGCTGCAATTGGCAGATGATGTACAGCAGCAGTATCCCCTTGCTACTCAAATTCTTCGGCACTTCACATACGTTGATGACGCTTTAGCTGGCGCTCACGATGTTGAAACTGCCATAAAAGCTAGAAATGAGCTGATTTCTGCACTTGACTCAGCAGGTTTCACAATGCGCAAGTGGACAGCTAATGCGTTAAGCATATTAGCTGACCTTCCTGTCGAGCATCTTTTGCGTGAAAATTTTTGAAACTAGAAGATGAAAGTTGTGCAAAAGCTCTAGGAGTTCGTTGGAATGCCACTTCCGATTCATTTTATTTTACTGCAAAAAGTCTCGAAATTAAGTCGTCCTATAGTAAAAGGGAAGTTCTTTCAGTCATTGCCCAACTATTTGATCCTGCAGGTTGGCTGGCACCAATTGTTGTGACAGCGAAAATTTTAATGCAGCAAATATGGTTTTTTTTTTTTTTTTTTTTTTTTTTGCGGGTGAGGCAGGTGAAATGCTTTTCGCACCTTCAACCAGGTCGTCACCTGGTCGGTGTGTGGGACTTCCGTAGTGGTATACCCACTAAAACACCTCCCTCTTTGTCCGGGAATTGATTCCCCCACTGGGAGGCTCTCTTGAGCATTACTTCAGTGGGGTTCCCTTTATTTAGGCATCCAATGCCATTAGCTGCTTTCTGAGCCTGCGGCCAGGCCTCCGCTTCCATCTTGTCTTCTTTGAAAAACGTCGAGGTCCCTTCTCTTTATTCGTGGTACGCTTTCGACGTATCTCGTTATCTGCATCCAGTACTCCTCGCTTCTTAGCATCGTCGGGACGATGTTTTCGACTGTTAGTGGGCCAACTTGTCCTTCTAAAGTGCTCCTTCTTTCAGCCCAGTTCCTGCAGTTGAAGAACGTGTGTTCCGCATCATCAACGTCTGCGTCACCATATATGCAGTTTGGTGCCTCGGTTTTTCCCATCCTGTGCAGGTATTTTTGGAAATACCCGTGGCCAGACAGGAGCTGCGTGATGTAATAGCCCACCTCTACAAAACATCTATTCAGCCATATGTCTAGCTGAGGTATTAAATGTGCTGTCCAGCGCCCGTAGGTTTCATTTTGCCACCTTTCTTGCCACTTTTGTAATGTTTGGCTTCTAGCCTCTCGTTTTGTCAGTCGATTTTCGGCTTGGTTCCTCTGCTTCCATATCCTTTGCCGCTCCAAGACCAGTAGGTCAACTGGGATGGTTCCGCTTATTACAAGCACCGCAGCTAGTGAAACAGTGCGGTATGCTGAGGCTACCCTTAAAGCTGCCGTTCTTTGTACTGAACTCAGCACTTTCCGGTATTGCTCCTTTTTCACTGCGTCCGCCCATACCTCGCAACCATACAGCAAGGCCGCCTGAGTTGTTGCCATAAGGAGTTTGCGTTTGCTTGCTATTGGTTCACCTGTGTTTGCCATTAATCTTGACAGTGATCTTGTGGCTTGTGCTGCTTTTGTAGTCGCGTGCTGTATCTGCGCCCAATAAGTCAGCCTGGAATCCAGCCGAACTCCCAGGTATTTTACCGCCTTTTTCGTTTGAAAAGTCTCTGAGATCGTGTTTATCGGTATCTCTAACGGTATATGCTTCTTTGTAAGAATGAGTAGCTCCGTCTTTTCAGATGCCAGCTTGAGCCCGTGATTTGCCATCCACGCCTGCGTTCGTATCATGACCTGGTTCAGCTTCCGTTGAGCGTCTTCGATGTTTCTCGCTGTGATAACTTCTGCGATGTCGTCCGCGTAGCCAACCAGATAGGTGTCGTCCGGCATCTCAATGCGTAGTACTTCGTCGTAGCAAACGTTCCAAAGGTCTGGGCCAAGGATGGAGCCTTGCGCCGCACCTGATGATATTTCCATACGACGAGGGCCACTGCTGGTGTCGTAAATTAGCGTTCTGTTATGTAAGTAACTACGTATTAGCCTTCTTTGATATTCTGGAATCCGGAATTTGTTTTCAAGGGCGTCGATCATATCTACCCACCTAGCACTGTTGAATGCGTTTTTAACATCTAATGTTGCCAGTAATATTATTTTCCTGCTGAAATGGCTCTGCGCAGATTGTACACTTTTTATTACGTCGGTTATAGCATCGACTGTAGACCTTCCTGGGCGGAATCCGTACTGTTTGTTTGAAAGACCGCCAGAGTTTTCTATCGCCTGGGATAGCCGCGGCTTTATCAGCTTTTCCAACAGTTTTCCCGCTGTGTCCAACATACAAGGTGGGCGGTATGAAGATGGTGCCTCTGGGTCGCCTTTGCCCTTGCCAATAAGAACCAGGTATTGTGTTTTCCAAACTTCTGGAAAAAGTCTATCCGTCAAACAAGCATTATACACTCTAAGAAGCAACTGAGGTCATTCTCTTGCGAGAATCTGGATTATCTCGGCTGGAATATGGTTGCAGCAAATATGGTTGGATGAAATAGATTGGGATGAAAGCATCCCCCCGCACAGTCTCCGTTCCTGGC
This sequence comes from Tricholauxania praeusta, assembly GCA_949775025.1. Taxonomy (NCBI): domain Eukaryota; kingdom Metazoa; phylum Arthropoda; class Insecta; order Diptera; family Lauxaniidae; genus Tricholauxania; species Tricholauxania praeusta. The sequence goes on from OX459028.1 coordinate 107,930,368, forward strand.
AATCATTTTTGCAGGAATATGAATTTATTGAAGAAATTCGCATCCCACGTTATGTCAGCTATTCGCCAGCCTCAGAAGTAGAGTTTCACGCATTCTGCGATGCTTCTGAGAAAGCGTATGCTGCATCAATATACCTCCGTGTTAGGCAAGGTGACTGTATTGTCAGTCATCTGCTTTATGCTAAAAGTAAAGTTGCTCCAGTCAAGACGATCTCATTACCTCGTCTTGAGTTATGTGGCGCTAAATTGGAACGTTTTTCATCGCTTCCACGTGGCTTACGGGTCTTGGCATATGTTTTTCGTTTTCTGCGTTATACCCGGCCACATACTAATTCATCTTTTTAACATAAATCACTACGTATAGATCATGCTGAAATCAAGTATGTCAAAAATCGTTTGATTTTGTTGTGCCAAAAGGTTGCTTTTTCGGATGAGTACCACAACTTGGAAACGAAACAACTCGTTGGTTCCAAAAGTGTCATAATGTCTCTTAATCCGTTTCTGCATACAGATGCACCATTGCGTGTTGGTGGACGGCTAGCCTCTTCACCCACGCTTTCATTTGATGAAAGATTTCCAATAATCTTGCCGTACAATTGTCAATTTACTCGTCTTTTAGTCAGTTTTATTCATGAAATTTCAATTCATGGAGCAAATCAGCTAATGCTTCACTTTATTCGAATGCAATACTGGATTCCGCGTGCTAAAAATCTCATTAAAACAACTTTGCACAATTGCAAGACTTGTGTGATTTATAAAAAACAACAGCGGACTCAGATAATGGCTGCTCTTCCGGCAGAACGAACTGTGATCTCACGTCCTTTTTCGTCCACTGGTATTGATTTTGCTGGTCCATTCGACATAAAAAGCTACATTGGTAGAAGTTGTCGAATTAGTAAGGGCTATGTCTGCATTTTTATTTGCTTTTCAACTAAAGCAATTCATCTTGAAGCCACTAGCGACCTTTCAACTGCTACATTTTCGGCATCCTTTGCCAGATTCGTCGCAAGACGTGGCTGTCCAGCAAATCTGTACTCTGACAATGGAACTAACTTTGTCGGAGCTTCTAAAGTTCTGAAAAAGGACTTTAAACATTTCTTAACCCAATCTCAAGATGCCGTGTTAGCACAATATACTCATCAAGAGATTTCTTGGCATTTTATTCTAGCAGGTGCTCCCCATATGGGAGGATTATGGGAAGCTGGTATGAAAAGTTTTAAGTCCCATTTCAAAAAAATGGCCGGAAGTATGAAATATACTTTCGAAGAATTTCTAACTTTACTTAGTCGAATCGTGTCTAAATTCGCGTCCACTAAGCGCCATGTCTGAAAATCCAGATGATTTCCAGTCTCTAACTCCAGGTCATTTCTTGGTTGGCGGTCCACTTTTGTCTCAAGTGGAGCCAGAAATTTTTGATCAGCCTCCGAAAATTGTCAATCGTTGGCAACGGATAAAGGCTATGCAACAACATATTTGTCATAGATGGAAAAGCGAATATCTTAAAGAAATGCACCGTCGCGTTAAGTGGAAAGCACCACAACGAGACCTTAACATAAATGATTTGGTCGTAGTTAAAGAAGATAATCTTCCCGCGAATGAATGGCGCTTAGGTAGGATACTCAAGACGTATCCCGTACCTCCTCCATGAGGTGTCGTTTATGTTTGTTTAAGCATAACCTGCTGTCGTGCAGGCAGTTCCTCGAGATTAATCTGGAGGAGCGGTTGCGAGCAGTACTCATGCATAGGTACTGCTCCAACTGCCTTTCTTCGAATCATTCGCGACGGGACTGTCGGAGCGACAGAAGGTGCCGCCACTGCGGAGACGATCACCATAGCCTGCTCCATTCGCAAGTAGTCTCGCGGTAGACGTGGTTCTATAAAGAAGCGTAGCAGTCAGAAGCAGCCCAAGCCTCATCAGCAGCCCAAGCGTCATCAGCCATCGGCATCTAGAGGGTTAAAAACAGGACCTAGTTCGTCCTGTGAGAGACTGCGACCAGGGCCTAGTTCGTCCTCGGTAAGGAACCAAATTCCGAAGCGGGCTCCTCTCAATCCTCTTTCGGCAGCGACCCTCCAGTGCGTAGTCTCCTTATTCCCGACGGCCATAGTACGCGTCTTGGCATATGGGCGCATAGTATCGGAGCGTGCAATTCTGGATGCGTGCTCACCAAGATCCTTGATCTCCAAGGACTTGGTTAGGAAGTGGCGCATTCCGACGAGCTTCGTTGATGGCGAAGAAATATGTGTTTTGTCGCAACGAGCCAAGCACTACACCAACATGAGTCTGGAGACTATGGGCAAGGTGGAAAGAAGGATGGAGGTCATCACGCCACTGAGAGATGTCGATGAGCGAGTGCTGGAGCCTTCACTAATATAAAGTTGGCTGACCCAAATTTTTGTGTATCGGCGCCGATTCATCTGCGACTTGGGGTAGATGTGTACCCCAGCATCATGCTGGCAGCCATATTCCCGACCGGAGTTGGTCAGCCGCTAGCGCAGAACACCATTTTTGGATGGGTTCTGTCAGGATCTTGTTCTTGGGGATCGCCGTTTATTTAGTAATGCTGCCGGTATGCGTCCACCCTACCGGAAGAGGTCTGCCACTAGCGCATTCTACCTTTAGGGCTCCCGTTCCATTATTATTTTTTTTTTTTTTTGTTTTTTTACTTTGCATTTTTTTATATACATACATTTTTTTTTAATATTGCATTCCTGCAAGGTGGGCGGCATGTTTACGCCAATAATGAACACCCTATGCCCTAATACCGGCATAGTGGTGTTCGTTAAGTTTTTTTTCTTTTGGGCTGCGCTTTTCGCTCCCTCTCTTTAATTGTACATGTAATGTAACCATTTACTTCCGAATTGTTACTTAAACAATAAAGTCGTTTTAAAGTTGAACCGCCGTGTTAAAGTGTTTTATTTTAGTTTAAATTCAAAGTGAATTTCCCCCCTTTTTTTCCCCAAAGAAACGTTTGGCCTGTGATGTTCCCACATCACCTAACACTTCCATTTACTGGCCACACAAATATTTGACCCATATCATCTAACACTAAGGCCTTCACACGCCTTGCAGTTCATTCACTTAAACAAAACCCTAATTCCTTTAAATTCACAAAATAAACAAATTAAACTCAATGCAATTTATGTGCACCGCTTAGTCTTCAAACAAGACACATGAAAAAATCAAATTACATTTATGCTCGCCGCCGATAACGATGCCCACACCACAAGCGACGTCGCGACGTAGCTTGATACTTTTGTTTACAATTAAATTTAGAGGTATGTAAATGCAAACCGTGTGAAAGAAAAATAATTTTGTTTAAGAATTTACCAAATCAAAATACTCAAATTTTGATTTGCGTAACTAAATTAGGTTGGAAAACTGGAAATGTTGGAAAATGGTGAGTGGCATTTTTTGTAAGTCACTCAACAATTTTTGTATAAATAGTTTAGAAATATTTAAATAAAATCAATTGATTATCTCGACTGAAGAGAAAAAAAAACTCTTGTTTTTTTAAAATCAATTCAAATAAAGCATTTTTGCTAAAAAGTAATAGGCGAGGTGCGCCTTGAAACTTGCGCCCCAACTTTTTAAATACCAACTATTTAATTACCACAATGCCTTAAAGTCTTACAATTTGCATATTAAATAATAATTTTTTTTTTTTAAATAAAATTAATTTTTTTATGAACAAAAAAAATTCGTTTTATGAACAGAAAACGAATTCGAAACAAATTCGTATTTGAAGTCCGTTACGAATTCGAAACGAATTTGTTAATGCGGACGATCCTTCCGTTTTTTCGAGAGGAATTTCATACGAAAACGAGTTCGAGACGAATTTCTAACGGAATCGATGAATAGTACGAAGAAACGAATTCGTTTGGCACACTGGGTGCTCACATTGTCGTACAAAAACCGAAATTTTGTCTATGTAGAACCGAAAATGATAATCTAAATTTTAATCCTTTTAAAATATACTGCTTTTAATATACATTTTATCAGGAAAAATGGCAGAAATGGAGCAGAAAAATGTACAGCAGTCTTTTGTGCACACATGGCCACTTGTAACGCAAAGTTAACAACTCTTAATAAGCTTTATTACACATAAGCTATGCATGCCTAACGTGATCAACAATTTTTCAGCAAAAAGAAGTGCAAACCGAACTGGAAAGATGTACTGAAAATATCTAACATTTTACCAAAAAAACAAAATAATTTAAAGAAAAGTTCTGCACATCCAAAATATATATGTAAGATTGATCACGTTATGCATATTCTATACTTTACAATTAAATGCAAATCACACTACACTATGAACACTGCAACCACTGTATGCACACTTCTTTTTTTTTTTTTTTTTTTTTTAATTTTAAGTGTTTTTTTCACTTATGTATCTTTATTTATCCATAAATGGAGCACTCACACAAATTTTTAAATGAACTTACCTTTAATTAAAGACAACTCGGCAAACTTATCAATTTATCAATCTAATTTATAAATGGATCACTTTATAAATTAGTATATTGGTCACTTGAAACTTTTTTTTTCACTTTTTTATAACAAAAACTGTTGAAGATTGCTAATTAAAAAACACTACCGTTTACGACACCTGCAAATCAACAAAAGATTGAGCTTGAATTGTAATATGAAGTTCATTGGTACATGCAAAGTCCTTAGCCCTGTTGTTATGTTGATACTATCTTTCGAGGGATAATACCAGGTTGAAAGTTGTATCTGTAAAGAAATTTTAATTAATGGTTTAAATTGGGGAGGATACTTACCAGTATTTCCCTTTGATTCTTCCTAAAACTCTTTACGTAAATAAAAGACGTACTTTTCTTTTACTATCTAGAACAAACTCTAATCTTTATTCAAAATCTTAAATAACTTAAAACCTCTTATGATGTTAATTACAAAAACAAATTACATGTTAAAATTATTTACTTAGAAAACCAAAACAACAATTTTAACAAAAACAAACTTAATCTACTTTAAATTATTTGGCCTTTTAAAAATGTAAACCAGAACAAAATGTTTGATAAGCAAAAATCTTATTCTACAGGCCTGTCGCGAAAAACGGTACGTTTTCATTTCGAAAACTTTTTGAATCAATTTGTCTTCGAAGTCAAATTCAAGTGGATTTGCAGTATTTTTGATGTAGTTTACGTTTCAATGTATAAGTGAAAACTTTTTGTATTGAATCAGCTGATCATATTAAGGATCAAAAAAAAAGAAGTGCAGCAAAATAATTTGTATTCAAAATGAGTATTGCATTCACCGCTGCAATTGCAATGCAATTAAATAAGGAAAAAAAGGATATCAATATCAAAAGACGGCCAATTCACTCCAACGAGCTTCCATCGTCACACGATCTCCCTTGACAAAACCCCTCGCAAAGTCGGGATGGGTCTCCATGAATTTAATCAAAACTGCGTCCTGCGCTACGTTCTTGTGTTTACCCCTAATTTAGAATGTAAAATTATAATTATTTTAGCGAAATAATCTAAAAAAATACTCACATCGCCGCTTTGCGCTTTTTTCCTTGTAAAAATACAGATTAACAACAACGTTACAAAGATGCCACTTTATTTGAAAAAACTTTCATTCAATTATCTTAATTCGCATAAAATTCATTTCAGATGTATCTTGCAATTGAAACATACATATTATTATTGTATAATGTTTTAAATTTTATATTTTAATCGATTTTCAACACATTTATACTAAAAACTGCACTGAAATTAAAAAGATTTTCGTTAAAATAGGCTGGCAGCTTGTTTTCGAACTACTACTACTTCACCAGAGATATCTTAATATAACGTCCCTGATTCCACACATTCAGCTTAACAGCTGATTTCGAAAATATAAAATTGACGACTTTTGCTTGCCTCAGAATAAAAAATGTGAACAGATAACAATTATTTGTTTTTACGATATATTTGATCTTTTCTTAAGAATCTTGTGAAATATTAGTGTTTTTAGACAGAAAATATTTCAAAGATTTTTTCTTGATCATTTTATTTGGAGTTAAATCCTTTGATAATAAAATATAACATAAACGTCTAACAAAAGTTCGACAATCGACTACAACTTTTTAAAACGGTTCAAATCTACCTCGATTTTACTTTGTCGTATAAGTGAAATTCGCGACAGGCCTGCTAGTTTAAATTTTGGCCTACAATAAAAGTGAGGTTGGCATATTTCCGGGTTTCATAACTTACATTGCATTATTTGCCTTTTTGTTGTTGCAGTTTCATTGCATTGTTCTCATTCTTGTTATTATTCAACAAGTAGAATTTTCACATAGCAACTTAAACTGACCAACAAATAAGCAAATGCCCAAAAATATGCCGTATTATCATAACAGAAATTTACTGTTATTGGATGATGTTAATCATCATCCCAAAAATATACCACAATATGTCGTTTTTGTTAAAACAACACATTGTGATATAAGTGTGGTAATTAACACACAACATTCCTCACCCTTTTGGATAAGAAAAAATTATGGCTAAGAATTAACTATAATTTTTTCTTAATAACACATTATTGTGTATCATAATGTTTTTATTTTACTTTAAAGTTTAGTTATAAGTTTAAAATTATTTCCTTTAAAATTTGTATGATAATAATATATATTTAAGATGATCAATTAAATTACTCTACCTAATTCATGGCCCTATTTTTCTCCGTAACTGCTTGTCCCCCTTGGTTGGAAACTGCTTGGCTTTGACTTTGTGGCTTCGCTAGTTTAGTCATACCACAAACTTAACTTTTGATTTGATTCAAGGTGCAACATTTTTTTTTATTAGCCTTGTATGTTTAGCTTCAACATTGACAACCATTGAATCATTTAGCTATTGATGCTGGATACTTTGCTTATTGTGCATGAAGTATTCTGCAGCTTAGCTTTAATTATTCATTCATTTTCAAATTTTGAACAAAATTTTTATTTTTAATTCAGTTCTTAGTTAACTAGCGTGTTTGCATCCTTGAATCATTAGTGTGACAAGCTTCTGGCCACTGCTACTGCTAATCTGCTGTAGTATAGGACCATGTTAATAAAATAGCTATCTATTTAGTTAAATATTTATCATTTAATTATTTATGGTTATTACTTTAATTGATAAATTTCTATATTTATCTTTCTATTTAAAACAAAATTATTCAATGCTTTCTAATATGTCAAGTTATAAACCATTCTTTAAAAATATCAATATAATTAAGTGTTTATTTTATGTAACTAATAATACGTGTAAATGATATATATGTTTATGCATTTATCTGATATGCATAAAAATATATATATAAATATACGGCATTTACTCCGTTTTATTTTACTCATTATATTTAAACTTCTAATTTTCATTGTAAATGTTATATATGTTTATGCATTTATCTAATATGCATAAAAATATATATTTGCATATACGGCATTTACTCCGTTTATTTTTTTTTTCTTTTGAAACTGTGCTGGTTTGTTTACCAACATTCAATTTGTGCAACTAAGCAGAATCATCAAGTCATTAAAATGTTCATCATTTCATATTTTCTTTTGCATATCATTGTTTACAATTCGACATGAATTGGAAATACAAAATCAATTTCGCCAAATTGCTTAGGTCAATATTTTATGGCCTAGTTATGATTTTGTAATTAACCAAAAATTATTTTGTTTATTAATTATTGTGTGGTGGCTTTGCTACCAATATTCTGTGACATAGTTTCGTCGCCAATTATGCAATTCAGCAAAATTGCATTTACATGCCTCAAATACGTTTTATAAAATCTACCGGGTGTTACAATATCCACTCAGTTGAAAAAAAAAATGGCATCCAATAACAACCCGAATTCTTCAGCATCTCAATTGGAATATATTCCAGAAAATGTAGAACCGAAAAATACAGTGCCGTTATATATCCCTACTCCTATCGCTGCTGGGCCAAAACGCCTGACGGTCGAGGATTATCGACGTAGGCAGGTCGTTAAAAAGGATGATACAGCTGCGAAACCTACTATACAAAAAAGACCTAGAGGAGGAAAGAAAGTGCTATCCAGGCAAGAAATCGCTCGGATGTACCGATAAGTTACCGAAACAGATGATGAGGAAACTAAGCGATTGCTTTTTAGAGCTATTGAAGAATCTCGAAAAATTTCGGGTCTTAAAAAAAAATAATTGATTTTATTGTATTTATTTTACTTTTTGTTTTTATAAATAAATGTATGAAATCCATTTATTGTATTTTATTATATAATTTCCCTTTCGGTAGCTCTTTGTTCCTCTGTTGTGTTTGGCAGATTTTGTGCTGCTGATATCCTTGCCTTACGAGACATGCATAAAAAGATTATAGTGCAACCGAACAGAACAACATTGCAAGTAAGAAGTATAAGCTCTGTATTTGAGAAATATTTATCCTTCTGATTTACATTTTCTATAATTATCTTACGGTCGTTACGTATGTTGGAAAAAGTGAGGTTTTCGAGTTCAAACTTAATGGGTTCTATTTTTTCTATGACTTTAAAGTTATAGGTTGGCAATAACATATGCTCTTCAATTTTTATCGCGCTATTTTCATAAGTTGTGTCATTTAAACTAACTTTACAATTCTCAAATTGTATAATGCTATTCCGGAAAAGACGCAAGTCAACCTTATTACAATTTTGGTTTAGACTGAGGTTTCCAGCATTCATAACAATCAAGAGGCCTTGTTCAATTTCTTTTATCATTGTTTTATTGTTATAACTCATTGCACATTCCGCGGTCTTTGACAACGCTATATGTTTTAGGCAACCATCGTGTATCTCTATTAAATTATTCTTTAAGTTGTCCTTCACCACATATTCAAATACATTCCCAAAGTCATCCATCAAAAATTTATTTTCTGTTAATATTATCGACTTGTTCTCCATATTTGGGACAGGGATAATTTTAGTGTTGTAGAATATTTTATCCAAATACAAAGGTATGAATACCATGATTATAATCTGATTTTCATAGTAAGCTATTGTGATTTTAATATCTCTCATAGCTTCTACGTCTGATATTAAATCTATTTCCTTTTCTGATAAAATATTCCTTGACAGTATATTTAGCTTGCTTGCTAAAATTATTTGCTGTATGTCTTCTACATTATTCCTGAAAAGTGTTGTATCGAAGTTAATTTGAAATATTTTGCGGAAAATTTCCAGGTCATTTTCGATGTCGCCTGTTTTATTCAATATTTTCCCCGTGAATTCTTCTAATTTTTTTGATATGAGGTTTTGTTGGGTGTTAATATGGTTTGAAACGTTTTTTATTTGCTCTGAAATTTGTGTGTTAATCGCGATTTGCTTATTGGACTCAGTAATTAAATCGTGATTATTCATTTCTAACTTTTCCAGGTGACTTAATAAAATATTCGTCATCGCTGTCCATTGTTCCAGCGATCACCTTTAGTCCTTTGCCTAAAATATTCATTAGTCCTCTTGTTTTCCTGAAATGTGGCTTAAGACCCCGTACTTTCGACTGCAATAGTTTATAGTTATGCTCCAACGTTAGAAAAGATGGGTCACCTGGCTTGCATAGTACCCGAAGACTCTCTATATTTTTTCCTATTTCGTTTTCTGTTACCTCGAAATCTGTAATGTTAATTATATGTATCGATTTCTGAAATTTTTTAATTACCTTCGTCTGGCCTGTTCTCAAAGTGATGTAACCGTTGTTGTCATTTATATTTATTATTTCTATTATTTGGGTTGGAACCATCATTGGTCCGAAAAAGAAGAACAACACTATTGGTACATTCATTTTGTTCCTAAAACAAAAAAAAAATTGGTTATTAACACTCACTAAGGTTTTGTGTGTCAAATATAATTGACGCACCCTGTATTTAATTAAGTGCATTGTAGAATTGCATTTTTGCATTTGTATGCAATTTCTTACTATAAAAGATTTTGATTAAACAACGTTAACTCAGTTTAGAATCATGTTCCATAACAAAGCCATTGATTTTACAGTAGAAATGTTGGAGCTAGAACAGCTCGCAACTTTCTATTATCTCAACAATTATGAGGACGACGGCTTAGCCTGGCGGCTACGTGCTCAGATACAATCCTTTACTGGAGAAGGGCCGCTGATGTTTAAATGTACTCCTGCACAATTTTCCATGTGCATGGAGTGCATCAAACACTTGGAAAAAATATCGAAGCGCTGGGGATTCCCTACAGCAAAAATCAGCAGGCGGCTAAGGAGAGCGTACGTACGTTGCGACTATGCCGCCGCTAAAGGGCAGCTGCCCCTAGTATCATACCATATTTTTTAAAAAAAAAAAACATATTTAAAAAATAATAAAAGTTAACAACAATAAAATAAAATACAAAAATATATTCGTTGCATTTCATTTATAGGATTCTATATTTTTCAGTTGTTTTTTATGGTAATTTGTCTTTCGTTATTGTACATATCTCCAATGTTGTTGGATTACTTGTTGGAATACTTGTTCGTGTCATTTTGTCGTTGGTCTTTTTCCCTTATTTTCAAATTTGCCTTAATGTTGAGGTAGGTGAGTTTTGCGAGATCGCGTGCGCTTTCTGTGGCACACGTTGACTCATATTACACATGTTTTCTTGTCATTTTTGTATTTTAGTTTTGCTCTGTTGGCTATTTTTTATTGTAAATTAAGTAGGTTCATTAAATAATTTAAGTAAATTATTGTGCAACCTCTTTTTCTTGCCTTTTATTACAACTTCTGTTGTAACAGGCCCCTTGACTCCCAAAACTTCAAATGGGCCTATCCATATCGGAGAAAATTTATTTTTTCTAGTCTGATTTTTCATCAAAACTTAATCCCCTTGTTTAAATATAACTGGGTTGGTTGAAACATCATATTGTTTTTTCGATAATTCTTTTGTCTTTTCTTGATTCTTCCTCACTAGTTCGTGAGTTCTTTGAATCTGAAATTTTAATATTTTTGATTGGTCCTCCGCGTTATATAGCGGTGAACATTTACGTTTCAAATTCGTAGGCAATTCAAAATCGAAACCGTACAAAGTACGAAACGGAGTTTGCTTAGTAGAAGTATGTGTCGTATTATTATGGACATGCATGGCTGCCGTCAGCCATTGGTCCCAATTCGAACCATCTTCTTTAGCAAAACTTCGCAAGTACTCTGCTAGTGGCCTGTGGCTTCTTTCCAAAGAACCATTAGCCTGTGGATGATATGGTGTTATGTGCAACTTTTTAATTCCCAGCATCTTACAAGTGTCCGAAAACAATTTTGCAATAAAATTTGTACCATTGTCAGTAACTAATATCTTTGGGATATTGTATCTGGCAATGATTTCGTCGTAAAATTTTTTCGAAACCGTACTTGCTTCTGCATCAGGCATTGCAGCACACGCCATATATTTTGAAAAATCATCCTGAAATGTCAATATATATTTATTTCCTGATACCGTTTCAGGTAATGGGCCGACTATGTCCATGTACACTTTATCGAAAGGTCTGTTTGGTGTATCTGTCAAAACCATAGGCATTTTTGTGGGTCTTGAACTCTTGTTTGTTTGGCATTTGGTGCATTTTTTAATGTATTCCTTTACATCTTTTTGCATGCTTGGCCATCTATATTGCTTCCTTATTCTTAGAAGCGTTTTTACTGCACCTTGGTGCCCTCCTAACGGTGTACAATGAAAATCCCTTAATACTATTTCCATCTCCTTAGGATCTTTAAGTATGACCACTGTTTTTTCTGTGTTACTTTCAACCACCGTGTCCTTATCCACCTCATTTGAAATACTAAATTTTTCTATTGCAGAATTTTTAACCTTTGATCTTGTTTGTACCACTGTTATTTGTTCATTTGTTTGTGGTAATCTACTTAAAGCGTCTGCGTTTAAGTTTCTTTTCCCAGGCTTGTAAATAATTTCAAAATCATATTCTGATAGTTTATGTCGGAAGCGTGCCAAGCGTGACGTTTGATCTTTAAGGTTTGATATACCACGTAAAGGTTGATGATCGGTATATATTTGAAATGTCTGCCAAGCAAATATGCTCTAAAATTTTTCGTTGCCCAAACTATAGCGAGAAATTCTTTTTCAATCGTTGAATACCTCTTTTCGGTGTCGCTTAGCGCTCTACTGGCAAATGCTATTGGATTAGCTTTACCGACTTCCCCTTGTGATATAATTGCACCAATTGCATCATTGCTGGCATCCGTGGTTAACAAAAATTCTTTGGAAAATCTGGGTATATCAATATGGGTGGTGACATTATCGCCTTTTTTAAGTCCTCAAATGATTTTTGGCACTCATTTGACCAAATGAACTTAGCATCTTTTCTCAATAATTTGTTTATGAACTTTCGGTAGTAATTTACCAGACCTAGAAATGCCTGTACTTCTTTTTTGTTTTTAGGCACTGGTATGTTTTTTACACATTTCACCTTATCTGGGTCTGGTAAAGCACCATGCTCTGAACATTTATGTCCTAAATACACAACTTCACGACGCAAAAAATTGCATTTTTTCGTGTTTAATTTAAGATTATGTTGTCTTAATACCGTGAACACTTTACGAAGCCTATCTTCATGCTCTCGTAAGTTTTTCTCGTATATGACAATGTCATCTAAGTAAAAAAAACACTCTAGACCTTGTAGTCCTGTGAGTATATGATTAATAATACGTTGAAATGTTGCTGGTGCCCCCGTCAGACCAAACGGCATTCTGTTAAACTCAAAATGTCCTAACCCCGTACTAAATGCTGTTTTTTCTTTATCCTCATCATTCACCAATACCTGGTGGTAGCCACTTGCTAAATCCAGGGTGGAAAAATATCTACTGTGTCCTAATTGATCTAAAATTTCATCAATTCGTGGTATGGGGAAAACTTGTTTGATTGTAGCTTCATTCAATTTTCCGAAGTCTAAACTAATCTCCATTTTTTCTCGCCATCTTTACCACTTTTCTTAGGAACAAGTAATAATGGTGAATTCCAAGGTGAGGTGCTAGGCGTAATTATCCCTTCATCCAACAGTTCTTCTACCTGCCTATTAATTTCCACTCTATGAGAATGGGGTAGTCTATACTGTTTTTGATTTATTGGAGGTTGGCCCGCTAGTGTAGGGATATCGTGCTTCAAAACTGGAGTATATGATAAACAATCACCTTCCAACAAGAATATGTCATGGAAGGATGCACATATATTTTCCATAGAAGCCTTTTCTTCATTGCTAATGTGAGGATCTAAATTAATAGATTCAAATAGCTTACCTAGTCTTTCCCTAACATTTTGTTCCGTTATAATATTAATTGCGGTATTTTTTTTTATTTTATATTTATTATGATTTGAGAATTTCGGTCTGAAATCTTTCTCAATGATAAATTTGTCTTCCGACGAATTTAAAATTGGCACATAGACTATGCCATCTTTCACTTTGGTTAGGGCTTCCCCCAAGTAAACTCCTTGTGAAAGTTCTTGTTTGTGTATAACAACTTCTTTAAACGTTGTCTTAACACATAACGGTACTATTTTTACAGTTCGAGCTTCTATTGCTGTTTCTGTATTGTATAGTATTTTATTTAAGTCATTCATCGGCTTTAGCGTGAATGCTATTATTTTCTGTCGTTTTTCATTAAAAAACGTTAGATTTTTATCTATTGCATTTATGATAGTTTGGTTCCACAAATTGTCTCTACCAATTATTCCATCAGCTGGTATTCCATGATCTAGTGACACTATGTGTAATTTTAAACTTAGATCTTGATACCGATTGTGATGAATAGTGGTAGTACCTAATTTGGTAACCTGTCCACCAAATGCTCCACTCAAATCTTTTGTATTATTTATATCTAATCCAGGGAAATGCAACATTGCACTTTCTTTGACCAAACTTGTATCGGCACCGGAATCTACCAACAAAATAAGTTTTCCATACTTAGCACCTTCACAGGGCACTTCTATGAACACATCATTTTGTTTTGTTTGGAAAAAATTCTCGTTATGCCTGCCATACAAGATATGTCTCCCAGTTACGATATTTTTCGTGTTTGCTTCTAATAATTTCTTTGAAATTAATTGTATGGGTTTAGTCAGTAGTAATTTTGAACGTACTGACTTTATTCTACCCCATGAAGCCAAACAAGCTAAATATAATACATTAAAGATTAAACCGACTATTAATAGTACTGTATGAAGGAATTTAATTCCAAATTGCATAGCAGGGGATGCCTCAACTTCAGTTCTCTGTGTATGATTTATCACTCCTGTACTGCATTTTTTTAAGCTATTACTTAAAATTTTATTATTTTTACGCTTAGTAGTTAACGTATCAACTGCACTTTTTTGTAGTTGATTTACTGTTGCTACTTTAGTAAAATTATTTTTTGAAACTTTAATTGTTTCGTATTCAGTAGTTAACGTATCAACTGCACTTTGCTGTTGTTGATTTAGTGTTACTACTTTAGTTGGCCCTATATTACTAAGATTTTTGGGGTCCCAGACTATTGGCCGGTCTTGGGCCCCTCTTAATTTCCCTGAGACTTTTCATAATCTCTTTTAGCAAAACAATTTTCCACAGTATGCCCGACTCTTTGACAGCAACGGCATGTAATCAATGTTCGTTGACCGCTTTGCTTGCTTTGAAAATTAATTTTTTTATTGTGACCATTGATTTTTGTGTCCGCCTTTTCCTGTAAACACTTTCTACTAGTTTGGTGACCGTATTCTGAACATTGTTCACAAAAATGTGTGTTTTTTCTAACCAAACATTCATCTCTTGTGTGTCCCTTTTTGTTGCAGAATGAACAAGTTATATCTGGCCTTCTGCTTGAAAAATTATTTTTATTTGTGTTTGCGGGTTTTTTCTGGAACTGTCTGTTCTGATGTTTGGCCCAACTTGGTGGTTGAGCTTGCAAAATATTTGAGCTGCTTGTGTCAACTAGCTCATCTTCTTCTCCAGGATTGATTGATCTCCTTACTGATTCGCATGCTTCTATAAATCTATATAGATCTGCTTTACGTGTAGGTGATTCTATTCCTGAAAAATAAGGTACTGTATCTCGTACCCATTTCCCGATATTGTTGAAGCTTCTTATATTAGCTTGTTGGTCATGGGTTAACATATATCTCATTGGTTGTGTGTTTTCATGGTAAACATCTTCCCTCATGGTATGTACGTTTACATCATGTGATCCTTGTTGTTCATCTAAATCTGCCAAAAATTTTGTTGATTTTGCTTCCATTTTCTGTTTTTGTTTCACATATTTTACTTCTAACTGGGACATAACATTCTCTGTGAAATACGCATCATTTTTCTTAAGCTGTTGGAATTCTTTTATTTTTCCGTCGGTTACGATTTTTGTTGACCAAATATCTGTCAATTCTTTAAATTTTTTGCTAAAATAATTCACACTATATCTGCTCTCTGAATCTTTACTAAAATTTTCGCAGAATCGTGATAGCGTCTGTTTATTAATTTCTTGTGTGGCTACGAGATCTTTTAACTCAGCCATTTTCTGATTTTGCAATTCCTTGTTTATTAAATTAATTTGTGCGGTTTTAAGCTCTTTGCTCAACCTTTTATTTTCTTTTTCCAAATCCTGAACGTGGTTGTTAATCTCGATGATGGACCGATTACTTTCTTTTAAATCGTGTCCCACTGTTAATGAAAAATTCAACTTTGTGATATTTCTTTCATCCAGTGTGTCGTTTAATTTAAAATTTTCTTCCTCTAGTTCCTTTATTTGTTCAGAGTTTAAATTTAACAGAATGATATGTTGATCGTATCTCTTCTTCAAGGCGTGAAACTCTGTTTCCCAGCTTTCTGCTGTTCCTGCGTCCTTAAACTGTCTTTGCTCCATAAAACTCAAAATTTCGTCAAGTACAACGTCCGCTATTTCGACTTCTGATAAATTATGGAAATCATCAACTTTTTGTTTTATTAAAATAAGTTGTTCATTATCATTTACTATGTCTTCCAAATATTTCCACAATTTATCAGTAAATCTGCATAATTCTCCTAACAATTTTTTATGGGCGTATTTATTCTGCTGTAAATCGTTCATTACCTTAAACTCATTTCAAACAAAACAAAAAACGTCAGCAATATTTAAATGGTTGTTGCCTTCAACAAAAAGCAAAAATGATTCCTTTTTGTTTTTTCTTTTTGTTTATTTTTTGTTTTGTAATGTACAAGGCTTAAATTACTTCATAAGTGAATGAACGACCTACTGCACTAATGAAATTTTTGCCTCTAAGCAGAACCTTAATTTGCGACCTACCGCAAATTTCGTATGGATTTGCTTGTATACCAATAAATGAATTATTGGTATGAAAAGAAATACCTAAACCTTTTATTTCCTTGTTAGGAAAAATATTTTATTTTATTAATTGAACGCGGACCTTTTCAGAACACGAATCCTTGGAATAGTTGAAAGTATTCCTTGGAACCCAAAAAATTCTGCAAGGTTTTTTATTAACGAAAAATAACAATCAAACGCGAGACTTTTTATTTCGTATGGAGTAAAAACATTTCACGTGAAAAATTTTCTTTCAAGAACTGAAGATACTAGACAAACTTTAAAAGTGAGAAATTTTAATTCATAATACAACTACTAGTAATCTCCAAGCTCTTAATTGAAAATAAAATAGAAATCTATCATTTAATTTCAATAAAATTCAATAGCTTCTAATGTCTCAGTTTTAAAAACACTGAAAATCAAACCTTAAACGTCATTTAAAACAAATGCTTCAAAGTTTAAGATTTCCAATTTCAATAAAACTTCAGTTGCAATTGAATTGAATTAAAATGAATTGATGTTCAATTGAAAAAAGAAATTTTAATTTGTAACCTTCCAATAAGGTTACAGATTTTCAAAACGAATAAATGATACATAATTTTTATAATTCATAAACTTCCAATAAGTTTACGAATTATAACCTAGCTTCCCTACTAAATGATGCAGAACATAGACTATGAGGATCGCTCATAGTTTATGTTCCTAAGTTCGTGAGGATGATTGCCAAAGTAAGGCTCTCCTAAGGAATGGCTAGTGCCGATGTGTTTTGGATGTTTATTGATTAGTGGTATATGCTAAGGATACTTACTTTTATTCAGCGTTGTATGTATCCTGGAACTTTTTGTCCTTTTGTTTTAAAATCCTATGTTGTATGTATTCTGGAACTTTTTGTCCTTTTGTTGAGTCCTATGTTGTATGTATCCTGGAACTTTTTGTCCTTTTGTTAAAATCCTATGTTGAATGTATCCTGGAACTTTTTGTCCTTTTGTTGAGTACTATGTTGCATGTATCCTGGTTCGAGTGTTGCTCGAAGTACCGGCTGCGCCAATGTTGTTATGTTGATACTATCCTTTCGAGGGATAATACCAGGTTGAAAGTTGTATCTGTAAAGAAATTTTAATTAATGGTTTAAATTGGGGAGGATACTTACCAGTATTTCCCTTTGATTCTTCCTAAAACTATTTACTTAAATAAAAGACGTACTTTTCTTTTACTATCTAGAATAAACTCTAATCTTTATTCAAAATCTAAAATAACTTAACACCTCTTATGATGTTAATTACAAAAACAAATTACATGTTAAAATTATTTACTTAGAAAACAAAAACAACAATTTTAACAAAAACAAACTTAATCTACTTTGCACATATTTAACCTACAGAAATTTATTCTAGGTTAAATTATTTGGCCTTTTAAAAATGTAAACCAGAACAAAATGTTTGATAAGCAAAAATCTTATTCTAGTTTAAATTTTGGCTTACAATAAAAGTGAGGTTGGCATATTTCCGGGTTTCATAACTTACATTGCATTATTTGCCTTTTTGTTGTTGCAGTTTCATTGCATTGTTCTCATTCTTGTTATTATTCAACAAGTAGAATTTTCACATAGCAACTTAAACTGACCAACAAATAAGCAAATGCCCAAAAATATGCCGTATTATCATAACAGAAATTTACTGTTATTGGATGATGTTAATCATCATCCCAAAAATATACCACAATATGTCGTTTTTGTTAAAACAACACATTGTGATATAAGTGTGGTAATTAACACACAACAGCCCTTTCAATCAAAATTCTTTTTTCTCAGAATCTAGTTGATTTTCAATAATTAATGACAAAATTGGACAATTGGTACGAAAGAATTAAAGTTTTTCTTTTTTCTATTG
Organism: Tricholauxania praeusta; assembly: GCA_949775025.1. Classification (NCBI taxonomy): domain Eukaryota; kingdom Metazoa; phylum Arthropoda; class Insecta; order Diptera; family Lauxaniidae; genus Tricholauxania; species Tricholauxania praeusta. The sequence continues at coordinate 107,948,525 of OX459028.1, forward strand.
GAATTATTGCTATATTCTTAAAATAACCCTGAAAATCTAACGGAGGATTTGCTCATTGATTACGAATAGAAAGTAGACCCTTATTTGCATACTCCATTATGTGTGAAATAAACGAGCAATTCATTATTAGCAAGGTATCCTAGTGGCTTATGCACTTGACTTACAAGCAGTGGATCGATGTTCGAATCCCATGCAATGTTTTTTTTTAATTTTCTTATAACTGACCCACGCAAGTAAAGTAAAAAAAATAATTTATTTTTTATTTTATATAATTTATGCAATCTCTATTATTAATTTTTTACATTTTTTTTACAACTTATTCCATAATAATAATAAAATAAAATGAAATACAAATTTTCAATATGAATAGGGCTACCAGATGGCATACTTTAGTAGCAAATGTGCTACTTTTGCAAGGCTTTGCTACTTTTCACTTGAAATATTTTTTTTTTTTTTTCTCACCAAAAATATTTTTATGGGACTACAAAAATTTTTGGTTATCATTCGAAAATTTAAATTTTTTGACATGCACTACTTTTGTAGGCAGGTCATCTGGTAGCCCTAAATATGAATGCATATAAAATGGAATTTCCAAAGCTCTACTCGCGAAGAGACCACTGTTTTTCTCCTTATGTATAGGCTTAAAAACAGGGACATAACTATTATAAGATTTATGTCAAAAAATTGGTTTATAATTATTATGAATAAGAAATATTTTATTAGTTGTCAATAACTATTATTTTTCAATGGATTCTTTTTTACGTTGAGTCATAACTATTATGCATAAGAGATATTTTATTAGTTGTCAATAACTATTATTTTTCAATGGATTTTTTTTACGTTGAGTCATAACTATTATGCATAAGAGATATTTTATTAGTTGTCAATAACTATTATTTTTCAATGGATTTTTTTTACGTTGAGTCATAACTATTATGAATAAGAAATATTTTATTAGTTGTCAATAACTATTATCTTTCAATGGATTTTTTTTACGTTGAGTCATAACTATTATGCATAAGAGATATTTTATTAGTTGTCAATAACTATTAATTTGGAAAAAATATTTTTTTACGTTGTTTTGAAAAAAGTGTTCAACAGATTTTCATTTTTGTGAATCTTTTTGCACCAATCGATGGGGAGGTGGTTTTTATGACATCACCAGAGGTGGTCATCGGTTCGAAAATGTGCGCGATTTTGACTCATTTTTGAAGTTTTTTTGCTTCAATCAATGAAAAGAGGTCTAAAAAGGATATTGGCCATCACTAGAAGTGGTACCGATCCTTAAAAGTACTCTATTTAGGTCCATTTTCGAATTTTTTTTTGCAAAAAATCGATGGAAAGAGGTTGACAATGGGCTTTGGCCATCACCAGAGTTGGTCCCAACTAAAAAAGTGGTCGATTTTGGTGCGTTTTAAAAAAAATTTTGTACCAATCGTTGGAAATAGGTCGAAGTCGAAAAAAAGTACGAGAAAGTGCCCGATTTTAGTCCATTTTCGAAATTTTGTTTGCACCAATCTTTGGAAAGAGGTCGAAGTCGAAGAAAAAGGAACCAAAAAGTGCCCGATTTTGGTCCATTTTCGAAATTTTGTTTGCACCAATCTTTGGAAAGAGCCGAAAATAGATTTTGGTCATCATCAAAGGTGGTTTCGAGTCCCAAAATGCGCCCGATTTTGGTCCATTTTCGAAATTTTGTTCGCACCAATCTTTGGAAAGAGGTCGAAGTCGAAAAAAAGGGTACCAAAAAGTGGCCGATTTTGGTCCATTTTCGAAATTTTGTTTGCACCAATCTTTGGAAAGAGGTTGAAGTCGTAAAAAAAGGTACCAAAAAGTGCCCGATTTTGGTCCATTTTCGAAATTTTGCTTGCACCAATCTTTGGAAAGAGGTCGAAAATAGATTTTGGTCATCATCAAAGGTGGTTCCGAGTCCCAAAATGTGCCCGATTTTGGTCCATTTTCGAAATTTTGTTCGCACCAATCTTTGGAAAGAGGTCGAAGTCGAAAAAAAGGGTACCAAAAAGTGGCCGATTTTGGTCCATTTTCGAAATTTTGTTTGCACCAATCTTTAGAAAGAGGTTGAAGTCGTAAAAAAAGGTACCAAAAAGTGCCCGATTTTGGTCCATTTTCGAAATTTCTCTTGCACCAATCTTTAGAAAGAGGTCGAAAATAGATTTTGGTCATCATCAAAGGTGGTTCCGAGTCCCAAAATGTGCCCGATTTTGGTCCATTTTCGAAATTGTGTTCGCACCAATCTTTGGAAAGAGGTCGAAGTCGAAAAAAAAGGTACCAAAAAGTGGCCGATTTTGGTCCATTTTCGAAATTTTGTTTGCACCAATCTTTGGAAAGAGGTTGAAGTCGTAAAAAAAGGTACCAAAAAGTGCCCGATTTTGGTCCATTTTCGAAATTTTGCTTGCACCAATCTTTGGAAAGAGGTCGAAAATAGATTTTGGTCATCATCAAAGGTGGTTCCGAGTCCCAAAATGTGCCCGATTTTGATCCATTTTCGAAATTTTGTTTGCACCAGTCATTAAATAGAGGTCGAAAATGAATTTTGGACCTCATTAGAGGTGGCTCCGGACCCTGGAAAGGACCGTTTATGACCCATTTTCGAAAAAAACTTCTTTTTTCTGAAATAAATAGGAAAAGGTCGAAAATGGATTTTGGACATCACCTAGAGTGGCTCCTGAGTCCGGCCCCGAGAAAGAACCGTTTTTGACCCATTTTCGGAACATTTTTTTTTTTCTGTAATTAATGTGAAAACGTCGAATATAAATATTTGAAATCATTCAGGGTGGCTCCGGGCCCTGGAAAGGACCGCTTTCGATCGTTTTGGTAGTTTTCCGGAACTTGAAAAGATATCCAAAACGCATTTTCAACATGTCATAATCGATAGGAGCAAAAAAAATTTTAGGGTGGTTCATAAAAAATTTTTTTTTGCTCCAATGCATAGATAAAGCTCGAAAATAACTACGGTCGACATTTCCCTATCGACATTTCCCCATGCAATGTTTTTTTTTAATTTTCTTATAACTGACCCACGCAAGTAAAGTAAAAAAAATAATTTATTTTTTATTTTATATAATTTATGCAATCTCTATTATTAATTTTTTACATTTTTTTTACAACTTATTCCATAATAATAATAAAATAAAATGAAATACAAATTTTCAATATGAATAGGGCTACCAGATGGCATACTTTAGTAGCAAATGTGCTACTTTTGCAAGGCTTTGCTACTTTTCACTTGAAATATTTTTTTTTTTTTTTTCTCACCAAAAATATTTTTATGGGACTACAAAAATTTTTGGTTATCATTCGAAAATTTAAATTTTTTGACATGCACTACTTTTGTAGGCAGGTCATCTGGTAGCCCTAAATATGAATGCATATAAAATGGAATTGGATGGATTGGCTTTTGGTTGATCAGAGTAAAGTTTCTGATTGCTTTCCACCTGGGGATTGCCAGAGCGATCTCTGAGCCAACCATTAGCAAGTTGACACACAGCCTCCCCGCGGCTCCATCTGGGTAGCTATCTCCGCATCCGCTGAGATAGTGAGCGAATGTGTGCAGCGTGTCCTCCCTGGAAGTAAACTGGGTTGTGCGCAGGGTTTGGTACCCGCCACGTAAAAAAAAACACTCCAATGAAGACTAAAAAAGCCTCGGATAATGAACCCCTCAACGTTGACGACCACTGCAAACGAAAAAAGGACTATGATTTAAGGATATGCACCTGGAATATCCGGGCCCTCAATAGGGAAGGTGCCTCTATCGAATTGGCGGATGCCCTCGGAAAAATTAAGGCTGACATCACCGCCATCCAGGAAATAAGATGGATAGGACAAGGTTGCTCTAAACAAGCAAGTTGCGATATCTACTACAGCTGCCATGCGGAGAGGCGCGAATTGGGATGCGGATTCGTAGTAAGCAAGAGACTTCGCCACCATATCTCCAGGTTCACACCTGTGAGCGAAAGGTTGGCTACGATCCGCGTCAAGGCTCGATTTTTCAACATAAGCTTGATTTGCGCGCACGCCCCGACGGAAGAAAAGGACGATGCTGTCAAAGATGCCTTCTATGCGAGACTCGAGGAAGTATACGACCGCTGCCCGGCCCATGACGTTAAAATTGTACTCGGGGATTTCAACGGAAAGGTCGGAAGAGAAGGTATATTTGGCCCCACTGTCGGTCAGTTCAGCCTTCACGAGACCACCTCAAACAACGGTCTACGGCTGATCGACTTCGCCGCGGCGCGAAACATGGTAGTAAGTAGCACCAGATTTCAACACCTCGATATCCACAAGGCCACCTGGCTGTCCCCTGATCAGAAAACACGCAACCAAATCGATCATGTTGTGATCGACGGAAGGCATGCTTCGAGCGTGCTAGATGTTCGTACGTTCCGGGGAGTCAATATTGACTCCGATCATTATCTTGTTGCAGCCAAGATACGCATGCGGCTGTGCAATGCAAAGGATGTACGCTCTGGTACGCAACGAAAGCTGGACGTCGCTAAGCTGCAATCACATCGGACGGCCGAAGCCTATTCCGCTCGCCTCTCAGAACTGCTCCTTCAACCTGACTCTCTACCCGATGATGCCGGTGGACTTTGGGCGCATATGTCCCGCTCCATGCGCTCTGCCGCTGAGGAAGTCATTGGTTTCCAACGCCCACTTCCGCGAAATCAATGGTATGACCAGGAGTGTCGCGAAGCTACTGCAGTGAAAAACGCCGCCTACAAAAGAACCCTGCAGTCAGCAGCAACGCGAGCCGTGCACGAAAACTACAGGGAAAAGAGAAAGGATGAGAGGCGCCTTTTCAGACGCAAGAAACGAGAGCAGGAAAGGCACGAGCGTGAGAAACTCGAAGTGTTACGGGGCAGGAATGATGCTCGAAAATTTTACCAACAAGTCAAGCGTCTGACCCAGGGTTTCAAGCCCGGAGCATCAACCTGTAAAGATGAACATGGAAATCTGGTTACGGATACGCAGGGTGCACTGAGATTATGGAGGGAACATTTTTCCAAGCTGCTTGCTGGCGATGACTCCACCAATCCCGCCTTTGGAGAAATTAACCCGATGCCACCAATCAACGACGATGGTGTGGACGTACCACCACCTAGCCATGACGCGGTACGAGTTGTGATCCAACGACTTAAGAACAACAAAGCGGCTGGTGCCGATGGCCTGCCTGCTGAATTGTTCAAGACCGGCGGCGATGAGCTGATAGGGTGTATGCATCAACTCATCTGCAAAATATGGCTAGTAGAAAGCATGCCCGACGATTGGAATCTCAGTGTCCTTTGTCCTGTACTGAAGAAAGGTGACCCGACAATCTGCGCTAACTACCGGGGAATCAGTCTTCTTGCCATCTCTTACAAGGTCCTGTCGACTGTACTGTGTGAAAGACTTAAGCCATTTGCCAACACACTGATTGGGCCTTATCAGTGCGGCTTTAGACCTGGTAAGTCCACCATAGACCAGATCTTCACACTACGTCAAATCCTGGAAAAAACCCACGAAAAACAGATCGATACCCATCATCTCTTTATCGATTTTAAAGCAGCTTTCGATAGCCCGATACGGGATTGCCTGTATGCCACCATGTCTGAGTTCGGTATACCTGCGAAGCTGGTGCGGCTTTGCAGAATGACGTTGAGCAACACAGCCAGCTCCGTCAGAGTAGGAAGGGACCTCTCCGAACCATTTGATACCGAACGAGGTTTCAGACAGGGCGATCCATTATCCTGCAACCTCTTCAACTTTGTGATGGAAGGGGTGTTGCGAAGAGCCAGTGTACATCGTAATGGCACTATTTTCTACAAAAGTGTCCAGCTCCTTGCATATGCCGATGATATTGATATCATTGGACGTTGTAAGCGAGATGTTACTGCTGCGTTCTCTGCTATCGAAAAAGAGTCAGCGAAAGTGGGTTTGACGGTGAACGAGGGCAAAACAAAGTATATGCTGTCCACAAACAGAGAGACGCGGCGTATTGGATCCTTTGTTACTGCGAACAACTATACTTTTGAAGTTGTCAAGGAATTCACCTATCTTGGCACCGCCGTGAACACTCAAAACGATGTCAGCCTGGAGATAAAGCGAAGACTAACTCTTGCTAATAGGTGTTACTATGGTCTCAGTAAGCAATTGAGTAGTAGAGACCTCTCTCGCCCGACAAAACTGACACTCTACAAGACGCTCATCTTACCCGTGCTACTTTACGGCGCAGAAGCATGGGTTGTGTCGCAGACTGATGCAGCCACGCTTGGGGTGTTTGAGAGAAAAATTCTTCGCAAAATCTTCGGTCCTGTTCACGTCGGCGACGACTACCGTATTCGAATGAACCACGAACTGTACGAGCTCTACGCTGACATTGACATAGTCAAGCGCATCACTATTCAACGTCTGCGCTGGCTGGGACATGTTGTGCGTATGGACGAAGAAGCTCCGGCGAAAAAGGTGTTTGATGCGGAAGCCGCTGGGCGACGACGAAGAGGAAGACCATGCCTCCGATGGAAAGACCAAGCCGAGGAAACCCTATCCACGCTTGGTGTGAATGATTGGAGAAGGCGTGCGCAAAGCAGAGGCGCCTGGAGAGAGCTTTTGAGGTCGGCCGTAACCCGGTAACGGGTTGTTATGGCCACCCAAGTAAGTAAGTAAGTATAAAATGGAATTTCCAAAGCTCTACTCGCGAAGAGACCACTGTTTTTCTCCTTATGTATAGGCTTAAAAACAGGGACATAACTATTATAAGATTTATGTCAAAAAATTGGTTTATAATTATTATGAATAAGAAATATTTTATTAGTTGTCAATAACTATTATTTTTCAATGGATTCTTTTTTACGTTGAGTCATAACTATTATGCATAAGAGATATTTTATTAGTTGTCAATAACTATTATTTTTCAATGGATTTTTTTTACGTTGAGTCATAACTATTATGCATAAGAGATATTTTATTAGTTGTCAATAACTATTATTTTTCAATGGATTTTTTTTACGTTGAGTCATAACTATTATGAATAAGAAATATTTTATTAGTTGTCAATAACTATTATCTTTCAATGGATTTTTTTTACGTTGAGTCATAACTATTATGCATAAGAGATATTTTATTAGTTGTCAATAACTATTAATTTGGAAAAAATATTTTTTTACGTTGTTTTGAAAAAAGTGTTCAACAGATTTTCATTTTTGTGAATCTTTTTGCACCAATCGATGGGGAGGTGGTTTTTATGACATCACCAGAGGTGGTCATCGGTTCGAAAATGTGCGCGATTTTGACTCATTTTTGAAGTTTTTTTGCTTCAATCAATGAAAAGAGGTCTAAAAAGGATATTGGCCATCACTAGAAGTGGTACCGATCCTTAAAAGTACTCTATTTAGGTCCATTTTCGAATTTTTTTTTTGCAAAAAATCGATGGAAAGAGGTTGACAATGGGCTTTGGCCATCACCAGAGTTGGTCCCAACTAAAAAAGTGGTCGATTTTGGTGCGTTTTAAAAAAAATTTTGTACCAATCGTTGGAAATAGGTCGAAGTCGAAAAAAAGTACGAGAAAGTGCCCGATTTTAGTCCATTTTCGAAATTTTGTTTGCACCAATCTTTGGAAAGAGGTCGAAGTCGAAGAAAAAGGAACCAAAAAGTGCCCGATTTTGGTCCATTTTCGAAATTTTGTTTGCACCAATCTTTGGAAAGAGGCCGAAAATAGATTTTGGTCATCATCAAAGGTGGTTTCGAGTCCCAAAATGCGCCCGATTTTGGTCCATTTTCGAAATTTTGTTCGCACCAATCTTTGGAAAGAGGTTGAAGTCGAAAAAAAGGGTACCAAAAAGTGGCCGATTTTGGTCCATTTTCGAAATTTTGTTTGCACCAATCTTTGGAAAGAGGTTGAAGTCGTAAAAAAAGGTACCAAAAAGTGCCCGATTTTGGTCCATTTTCGAAATTTTGCTTGCACCAATCTTTGGAAAGAGGTCGAAAATAGATTTTGGTCATCATCAAAGGTGGTTCCGAGTCCCAAAATGTGCCCGATTTTGGTCCATTTTCGAAATTTTGTTCGCACCAATCTTTGGAAAGAGGTCGAAGTCGAAAAAAAGGGTACCAAAAAGTGGCCGATTTTGGTCCATTTTCGAAATTTTGTTTGCACCAATCTTTAGAAAGAGGTTGAAGTCGTAAAAAAAGGTACCAAAAAGTGCCCGATTTTGGTCCATTTTCGAAATTTCTCTTGCACCAATCTTTAGAAAGAGGTCGAAAATAGATTTTGGTCATCATCAAAGGTGGTTCCGAGTCCCAAAATGTGCCCGATTTTGGTCCATTTTCGAAATTGTGTTCGCACCAATCTTTGGAAAGAGGTCGAAGTCGAAAAAAAAGGTACCAAAAAGTGGCCGATTTTGGTCCATTTTCGAAATTTTGTTTGCACCAATCTTTGGAAAGAGGTTGAAGTCGTAAAAAAAGGTACCAAAAAGTGCCCGATTTTGGTCCATTTTCGAAATTTTGCTTGCACCAATCTTTGGAAAGAGGTCGAAAATAGATTTTGGTCATCATCAAAGGTGGTTCCGAGTCCCAAAATGTGCCCGATTTTGATCCATTTTCGAAATTTTGTTTGCACCAGTCATTAAATAGAGGTCGAAAATGAATTTTGGACCTCATTAGAGGCGGCTCCGGACCCTGGAAAGGACCGTTTATGACCCATTTTCGAAAAAAACTTCTTTTTTCTGTAATAAATAGGAAAAGGTCGAAAATGGATTTTGGACATCACCTAGAGTGGCTCCTGAGTCCGGCCCCGAGAAAGAACCGTTTTTGACCCATTTTCGGAACATTTTTTTTTTTCTGTAATTAATGTGAAAACGTCGAATATAAATATTTGAAATCATTCAGGGTGGCTCCGGGCCCTGGAAAGGACCGCTTTCGATCGTTTTGGTAGTTTTCCGGAACTTGAAAAGATATCCAAAACGCATTTTCAACATGTCATAATCGATAGGAGCAAAAAAAATTTTAGGGTGGTTCATAAAAAATTTTTTTTTGCTCCAATGCATAGATAAAGCTCGAAAATAACTACGGTCGACATTTCCCTATCGATTCAAACAAAAAAAAAAAAAATTTTATGAACCACCCTAAAATTTTTTATTGCTCCTATCGATTATGAAATGTTGAAAATGCGTTTTGGATGTCTTTTAAAGTAGCTCCGGAACTTGAAAACTACCAAAATGATCGAAAGCGGTCCTTTCCAGGGTCCGGAGCCACCCTGAATGATTTCAAATATTTATATTCGACGTTTTCACATTAATTACAGAAAAAAAAAAATTTTTCCGAAAATGGGTCAAAAACGGTTCTTTCTCGGGGCCGGACTCAGGAGCCACTCTAGGTGATGTCCAAAATCCATTTTCGACCTTTTCCTATTTATTTCAGAAAAAAGAAGTTTTTTTTCGAAAATGGGTCATAAACGGTCCTTTCCAGGGTCCGGAGCCACCTCTAATGAGGTCCAAAATTCATTTTCGACCTCTATTTAATGACTGGTGCAAACAAAATTTCGAAAATGGATCAAAATCGGGCACATTTTGGGACTCGGAACCACCTTTGATGATGACCAAAATCTATTTTCGACCTCTTTCCAAAGATTGGTGCAAGCAAAATTTCGAAAATGGACCAAAATCGGGCACTTTTTGGTACCTTTTTTTACGACTTCAACCTCTTTCCAAAGATTGGTGCAAACAAAATTTCGAAAATGGACCAAAATCGGCCACTTTTTGGTACCTTTTTTTTCGACTTCGACCTCTTTCCAAAGATTGGTGCGAACAAAATTTCGAAAATGGACCAAAATCGGGCACATTTTGGGACTCGGAACCACCTTTGATGATGACCAAAATCTATTTTCGACCTCTTCTAAAGATTGGTGCAAGCAAAATTTCGAAAATGGACCAAAATCGGGCACTTTTTGGTACCTTTTTTTACGACTTCAACCTCTTTCCAAAGATTGGTGCAAACAAAATTTCGAAAATGGACCAAAATCGGCCACTTTTTGGTACCCTTTTTTTCGACTTCGACCTCTTTCCAAAGATTGGTGCGAACAAAATTTCGAAAATGGACCGAAATCGGGCACATTTTGGGACTCGGAACCACCTTTGATGATGACCAAAATCTATTTTCGACCTCTTTCCAAGGTTGGTGCAAGCAAAATTTCGAAAATGGACCAAAATCGGGCACTTTTTGGTACCTTTTTTTACGACTTCAACCTCTTTCCAAAGATTGGTGCGAACAAAATTTCGAAAATGGACCAAAATCGGGCACATTTTGGGACTCGAAACCACCTTTGATGATGACCAAAATCTATTTTCGGCCTCTTTCCAAAGATTGGTGCAAACAAAATTTCGAAAATGGACCAAAATCAGGCACTTTTTGGTACCTTTTTTTTCGACTTCGACCTCTTTCCAAAGATTGGTGCGAACAAAGTTTTGAAAATGGACCAAAATCGGGCACTTTCTGGTACTTTTTTTCGACTTCGACCTCTTTCCAACGATTGATACAAAATATTTTTTTCAAAATAGACCAAAATCGACCCCTTTTTAGTTGGGACCAACTCTGGTGATGGCCAAAGCCCATTGTCAACTTCTTTCCATAGATTTTTTGCAAAAGAAAACTTGAAAATGGACCTAAATAGAGCACTTTTAAGGATCGGTACCACTTCTAGTGATGGCCAATATCCTATTTAGACCTCTTTTCATTGATTGAAGCAAAGATTTATGACCACCTCTGGTGATGTCATAAAAACCACCTCCCCATCGATTGGTGCAAAAAGATTCACAAAAATGAAAATCTGTTGAACACTTTTTTTAAAACAACGTAAAAAAATATTTTTTCCAAATTAATAGTTATTGACAACTAATAAAATATCTCTTATGCATAATAGTTATGACTCAACGTAAAAAAAATCCATTGAAAAATAATAGTTATTGACAACTAATAAAATATCTCTTATGCATAATAGTTATGACTCAACGTAAAAAAAATCCATTGAAAAATAATAGTTATTGACAACTAATAAAATATCTCTTATGCATAATAGTTATGACTCAACGTAAAAAAATCCATTGAAAAATAATAGTTATTGACAACTAATAAAATATTTCTTATTCATAATAATTATAAATCAATTTTTAAAAATAACTATTAAAATTAGGCAATTTTTTCAATCTGAAAAAAGAAAATAATAGTTATTTTGGGTCCCTGATAAACAGTAATAATTCGCTGAAAGTATCAACGTCGCACACAATGCTTTTATACGTAAACGGTTTTTCTGGACTCCGTTCGGAAATTTTATCTTTCAATAGTTCTACTCTTTTAGATGAATTCGAGAAAAAGTTTGACACTGATGAAACTGTGCCTAGTATGTTACGAATTTCAGAAATATTACATGATTTTCCTGCGCACAAATTCAGAGACTGACTGAAAACAAATAGTATAAAATGCTAAAAGTTGGTTTTCAGATATCAAAGCCCTCATAGCCCCCCCTCCCCCTCCTTGTATCCGCCACTGCCTATGTTTACATAAGGAAAATCGAAAAAATAATTTTAAAAAAAATATTATACATAAGAAAAAAATCAAATTTTCTTCATTTTTTTGGACAAATTCCGAAAAGTTAAAATTTTGCAGCTCTGGAAGCAACCCTTGGAATATTTTTTTCTTATTTTTTTAAATGAGGATGGACTCGAATGTAAATAAATTTTCGAAAATCGAGTGTTCTTGAAGTATTCTAGAACATGCAATTTATTTGAACATGTCTAGTAGTCAGCCAAGAAAGATTTTATTCTTGTTTTTGTGTTGCCAAATGTTTCACGGTGGGCCTTAACCAAGTTTAGTTACAACAAAAGCTTGAATGGGGAATTATTTGGGATGTTATTTATAGTCGATATACATACATACATAAAAATAAAAAAAATCCCAGAGCTTGTTTTTTGAATTCCATTGTCAGGTTTTTAGTAATATTATTTTTTATAACACATGCATACGTATGAAATTTAAAAAGCATGCGATTTTGCTCATTTTGACACTTTAAAGAACCTTGAGAGATAAACTCACATCCCAAATTTAAGCTCCCTCGGTTTGAGCACTGTTAAATCAAAGTTCGAAAAATAAAACATTATTTTGCAAAAACATCAGAATTTAATGTCTAATATTTTTGGGCCTGGTGCACCATTTTCACTGACAAGCAAAAAAGTCCGTCTTGAGCATTATAAATAAAATCTCGAGGGCACCATTTTCAAAGTTGTCATCTTTTACTTATACCTTTTTCACTTAATCGGGTCGCAAAACAAGGTCTTAAGTTCTTGGAACTTGTTCTTGTTACTTTTCGTAACATTAAATTTGGATTTGTGGGCTTTATTAGCTAAAATTTTTAAAACGGACTACATACATATGTATTAGAGCGGTTCAAAATAAAATTTTTTTGAGTTTTTCACAATGTGTCAGCGGATTACAATAGCGTTATATATTTCTGAACATTACTAGGATTAAGATTGATATTGAAAACTGGATTAGAGTCCTCTATTTGAAGTAAACAACCCATTTTCAAAAATATTGATTTAAAAAATGGTGCAAGTTACCGAGGTTATTAAATTTTCCAACACAGTGGGTATGGTTTTCGGGCATCTATCGATTGGGGAATTTTTCTTCTTCTTCTTTCTTTCTTATGAAAAAATTGATAATTGATCGGACAAAAGTAAAAAGTACCAATTTTCCACTTTCCACAACACCTCAAATATTATTTAACCGCTAATCCCGTGGTACATCATTTTTAATGTACTGTTATTTGTTTAAGAGAATACGGAAACCGTATATCATTATATTATTTCAAAACCAAGATATCTGCAGTTTTCTAAATTAACAGACCTGATGTTTTTCGAATCGGAGTGGACAAATTTACAATCAAATTTTTTTTTGTTTCAAACAGCAATTATTGATCGAGGAATTCAAATCCGTGGTTAGCTTTTCTTCTTCTTCTTTTTTTCTTATAAAAGAAATCCGATTTTGTACGTTAAAGTTGCAAAATCACCCCATATTATTTTGCGAGCCAATCCCGTGTTACATGATTTTTAATGTATTTCTATCTGCTTAAAAGAATGTCGTAAGCCGCATATCATTTTCTTATTTCGAACCCGAGATATCTGATGACAACAAAAAGTTAACTAAAATTATAGCAAACCAAAACTAAGTATCGTTGCGCAAACCTAACGGCAAGTGCACCGATACTTTGATCGATCTTTTCGTTGCCCGACTTTTAATGTGAGAACATTTGTAATAAAATTTCGACACTATTGCTAGATTATACTTTTATGTCAAAAATTAGTAAATTTATTTTAATTTCATTTTCTTCTGTATTCATCAATAAATTCAAGACATAAAAAATTCTAAAAAAAAAATTTTTTTATAATACTTAAAGTTATATGGTATTTTTTTGCGCACAGATGCCCGACATTTGATGTGAACCACTGTATACGATTTTGCAACAGATAATTTATTCTATATGCGATTAAGCATTTTAAACGACGACATAGAAGCATATTTTAAGCAGCATCAAATGTTAATAAACGCATACAATGCTGTAAAAAGGTGTTTTTTTTAAATCGAAAAATTTTGGTAGGTTACAAACGATTTTGTTATCTTCGGCCAGGCCGAAAACCACATACCCTACACTGCACTGAAAGTCAAATTTAAATAAATGTTAAAATATGTTCTCCAATCCCGCCTTCTTTGGGTTACTAAATTATGTTCGTCATTGACATCCACATACCGAATCTAAGCCCAATAGGTTGTATATTTTGTGATATATGCCGTAATTAGTCTTTAAATTTAGGCTGGTAAAACACCCACTGGTGTAATATGGTTCAATTTTTATCCAGAAATAGCTTTCTATAAGCAACACTCACACCAAATTTTAGTATGATTGATCACATATGTATTTCGCTAGATATGCCACTTAAGGTATTTAACTTTTATGGGGAGTGTCACGCTCACTGGTGCTATTTCGCCCACTTTTGATTCAGGTTTACTAGGGTGTCCCAGGCTATAAAGGAGAAATTATTATAATATTTATTATTATAAATTATTTTTTTCCATTTGACCCAAATAACTGAAAAAATAAATATTATTGATATCGGATAATGATAACCCGTGCCGACTTGATGTCAAAAGTTTCAAATAAAAATTAGTATGGAAGCCATAAAGGGATTTTAGAACTTAATAGTTTTTCAGTAAACAAAACACTGCTTTACCTATATCTTATATATAGTATGTATTTATCATTAAAACGATATTATTTATAAAATTTTCTTTTCAAATTTTGCTTGTTACAGTCAGGATATACATATACACAGCTGCTCAAAATAGTACGTACATCTTTGAGATTTTAGTTTAAGCTTTATTACAAAAATATTTTGGCAATTTAGAGGAAAAATCATAGTGATAACGTAAGGTACACAATTTGGCAGCACGATCTTCATGTCATGTCAAATCATGTGATTGCGTTAAGTTTCTACTAACTGTGAATAGTTAGAATATTTGCCTTAAAATAATAGGTACACCTACACGTTGATCACAATTTCGTAAGAAATGTATTTAGGAATAAACTGAAAAAAAAAATCACGTGGTAGGCCACCAAAAACCGCTCCAAGAGTTGACCTTCATATAGAAAATAGACACATTTAAGACAAATTCAGCTGAAATTGGGAACGTGGTTAGTGCTAAAATAATTCGATAACGTTTTCTAAAGACTAAAATACCTGGGCGCTTAGTCAAAAAATTTCAGCATGATACTAAATTTTGCAAGAATCATTAGACCATTAGCAAGTTGACACACAGCCTCTCCGCAGCTCCATCTGGGTAGCTATCTCCGCATCCGCTGAGATAGTGAGCGAATGTGTGCAGCGTGTCCTCCCTGGAAGTAAACTGGGTTGTGCGCAGGGTTTGGTACCCGCCACGTAAAAAAAACATTCCAATGAAGACTAAAAATGCTTCGGATACAAAGTCCCTCAACGTTGACGACCACTGCAAACAAAAAAAGGAATATGATTTAAGGATATGCACCTGGAATATCCGGACCCTCAATAGGGAAGGTGCCTCTATCGAATTGGCGGATACCCTCAGAAAAATTAAGGCTGACACCGCCATCCAGGAAATAAGATGGATAGGACAAGGTTGCTTTAACCAAACAAATTGCGATATCTACTACAGCTGCTATGCGGAGAGGCGCGAATTGGGATGTGGACTCGTAGTAAGCAAGAGACTTCGCCACCATATCTCCAGGTTCACACCTGTGAGCGAAAGGTTGGCTACGATCTGCGTCACGGCTCGATTTTTAAACATCAGCTTGATTTGCGCGCACGCCCCGACATAGGAAAAGGACGATGCTGTCAAAGATGCCTTCTATGCGAGACTCGAAGAAGTATACGATCGCTGCCCGGCCCACGACGTTAAAATTGTACTCGGGGATTTCAACGGAAAGCTCGGAAAAGAAGGTATATTTGGTCACTGTCGGTCAGTTCAGCCTTCACGAGACCACCTCAAACAACGGTCTACGGCTGATCGACTTCGCCGCGGCGCGAAACATGGTAGTAAGTAGCACCAGATTTCAACACATCGATATCCACAAGGCCACCTGGCTATCCCCTGATCAAAAAACACGCAACCGAATCGATCATGTTGTGATCGACGGAAGGCATGCTTCCAGCGTGCTAGATGTTCGTACATTCCGGGGAGTCAATATTGACTCCAATCATTATCTTGTTGCAGCCAAGATACGCATGCGGCTGTGCAATGCAAACGATGTACGCTCTGGTACGCAGCGAAAGCTGGACGTCGCTAAGCATTCACATTGGATGGCCGAAGCCTATTCCGCACGCCTCTCAGAACTGCTCCTTCAACCTGACTCTCTACCCGATGATGCCGGTGGACTTTGGGCGCATATATTCCGCTCCATGCACTCTACCGCTGAGGAAGTCATTGGTTTCCGACGCCCACTTCCGCGAAATCAATGGTATGACCAGGAGTGTCGCGAAGCTACTGCAGTGAAAAACGCCGCCTACAAAACAACCCTTCAGTTAGCCGCAGCGCGAGCCGTGCATTAAAACTACCGGGAAAAGAGAAAGGAAGAGAGGCGCCTTTTCAGACGCAAGAAACGAGAGCAGGAAAGGCACGAGCGTGAGAAACTCAAAGTGTTACTTGTGTTACCAACAAGTCAACATCTGACCCAAGGTTTCAAGCCCGGAGCATCTACCTATAAAGATGAACATGGAAATCTGGTTACGGATACGCAGGGTACACTGAGATTATGGAGGGAACACTTTTCCAAGCTGCTTGCTGGCGATGACTCCACCAATACCGCCTTTGGAGAAACTAACCCGATGCCACCAATCAACGACGATGGTGTGGACGTACCACCACCTAGCAATGACGCGGTACGAGTTGTGATCCAACGACTTAAGAATAACAAAGCGGCTGGTGCCGATGGCCTGCCTGCTGAATTGTTCAAGACCGGCGGCGATGAGCTGATAGGGTGTATGCATGAACTCATCTGCAAAATATGGCTAGTAGAAAGCATGCCCGACGATTGGAATCTCAGTGTCCTTTGTCCTGTACTGAAGAAAGGTGACCCGACAATCTGCGCTAACTACCGCGGAACCATCAATCTTACAAGGTCCTGTCGACTGTGCTGTGTGAAAGACTTAAGCCGTTTGCCAACACACTGATTGGGCCTTATCAGTACGGCTTTAGACCTAGTAAGTCCACCATAGACCAGATCTTCACAATACGTCAAATCCTGGAAAAAGCCCACGAAAAAAAATCGATACTCATCATCTCTTTATCGATTTTAAAGCTTCTTTCGATAGCCCGATACGGGATTGCCTGTATGCCACCATGTCTGAGTTCGGTATACCTGCGAAGCTGGTGCGGCTTTGCAGAATGACGTTGAGCAACACAGCTCCATCAGAGTAGGAAGGGACCTCTCCGAACCATTTGATACCGAACGAGGTTTCAGACAGGGCGATGCACTATCCTGCAACCTCTTCAACTTTGTGATGGAAGGGGTGTTGCGAAGAGCCAATGTACATCGTAATGGCACTATTTTCTACAAAAGTGTCCAGCTCCTTGCATATGCCGATGATATTGATATCATTGGACGTTGCAAGCGAGATGACACTGCTGCGTTCTCTGCTATCGAAAAAGAGTCAGCGAAGGTGGGTTTGGCGGTGAACGAGGGCAAAACAAAGTATATGCTGTCCACAAACAGGGAGACGCGGCGTATTGGATCCTTTGTTACTGCGAACAACTATAATTTCGAAGTTGTCAAGAAATTCACCTATCTTGGCACCGCCGTGAACACTCAAAACGATGTCAGCCTGGAGATAAAGTGAAGACTAACTCTTGCTTATAGGTGTTACTATGGTCTCAGTAAGCGATTGAGTAGTAGAGACCTCTCTCGCTCGACAAAACTGACACTCTACAAGACGCTCATCTTACCCGTGCTACATTACGGCGCAGAAGCATGGTTGTGTCGCAGACTGATGCAGCCACGCTTGGGGTGTTTGTGAGAAAAATTCTTCGGTCCAGTTCACGTCGGCGACGACTACCGTATTTGAATGAGCCACGAACTGAACGAACTCTACGCTGACATTGACATAGTCAAGCGCATCACTATCAAACGTCTTCGTTAGCTGGGACATGTTGTGCGTATGGACGAAGAAGCTCCGGCGAAAAAGGTTATTGATGCGGAAGCCGCTGGGCGACGACGAAGAGGAAGACCATGCCTCCGATGGAAAGACCAAGCCGAGGAAACCCTATCCACGCTTGATGTGAATGATTGGAGAAGGCGCGCGCGAAGCAGAGGCGCCTGGAGAGAGCTTTTGAGGTCGGCCGTAACCCGGTAACGGGTTGTTATGGCCACCAAATTAAGTAAGTAATGCGTTAAAAAAAATAGCTTTTATTTTTTTGGGACATCCTAAGGTATACCTTATAGCAAGTAAATCACGTAAATTAAATTTCATACCAATTGTTGCAATAGTTCAAAATTTTATGGTTATATAAGAGGTGCCACGCCCACTACTGCAATCAATTCAATTTTCTTTTAATTTCAAACCCCATAGCAGCTGACACCTCCAAACCAAATTTTATGAAGATTACTCTCATAGCACACTATTTATAGCATTAAACGTTTTTTGCTTGTATGGGAGGTGCCACGCCCACATGCTCTTTTACGCCAAATTTTTGCAAAACATACCTTCTAGGTTGAGATTGTATTGATGACTGCTTTTAGTGGCATCATTACCAAAATTTTTGTGAAAATCGTTTGTGCCAATTTTGAAATATACGGAATCAAAATTTTTAACTGTTGAAAAGTATCACGCCCACTTTTACGATTCCGCCCACTTTTATCACAATTCAAGATATATTTAAAATGTAACTGTTTACCAATTTTCATCACAATATCTTGCACGGCTTACGAGGTATGCTGGTACAGTAGCTAAAATTTAGGACTGTGCGGTGAAACCTAGCTTAATCCTAATCTAGTTCACATGTGCATCAAATCATCAAGTAAAATCATACAAAAGTAGGTATCAACTGTATCTCAGCCAACTTTCATAAACAATACTTTTATGGGTCACTCTTTGGACGGAGGATACGTCACCTTTCTGTGTTGTTAACCAAAAAAACCACTTAGAAAAAAGTTATGCTCAAAAATTCAAAAAATTTAAATTTTTCGTTTTTTTATCTTAATTGTTGAAAAAATAATCTTATTTCCATTTCGATAGGAAATTTTATTCTCTACAGTAATTCTGATGCGTATACACTAAAAATGTGTAGTTTTTGAGTTATGATTAAAAGATAAAAATGGACAAATATCCATAGTTTTCAAAAATCTAAACCTTAATGTAGTCGCATTTTTCGATTTATCATTTTTAGGGTACAATTGAACAAATAAAATATTAAAATGCCTCCAACGAATAAGTTCCTTATTCAAATGCAATATAAGAATATATACAATATAGGTTAGGTTAGGTTAGAGTGGCGGCTTAGCATACAAGCAAAGCCAATAAATAGCACTGATGTGCCGTTTTAAAACCACATACGTGATCCTACAAAACTGGCAAGAAGATTGTTATTAGATTTTAATTAAGGACCAAGTAAGAATAAAAACTATATCCAGTTAGTCCTGTAGAGGTAGTTAAGCAGCGATCTGATATCAGTTTCGGCCAGTTCGCTGAGGTTGTTAAAGAAAGCTTGTCCTAGATATTTGAGCCTGGTTCTGGCAAGGGCCGGGCAGAAGCAGAGAAAGTGTTCAACAGATTCTTTCTCGTTTACATTCAGACAACTACGGCAGTAAGGGTTGAATGGGATACCTAATTTTTCAGCAAAGGTGCCGATGTTCCAGTGTCCAGTGCAGATCTTTGCGGCTCTTGGACAATAGGTCAGTGGTTTTTGCCTTATTATATGATGGCCAAATCGCCCTGGATGTCATGCAGGTTTGCAAAGATCTCCAGTCCTTTGCTGCCTCGGAAAGAAAGAGCGAGAAGACCTTTTTCTTAACTATACTAATTGAAGTGTACACGGGCTCTGGGGCTCCGGTTTCAACGAGGGAGGAACCGTGCCTTGCTAATTCGTCAGCCTTTTCATTACCCTCAATGTTCCTATGGCCTGGAACCCATATGAGGGTTATGTCAAGCTGACGCCCTAGCCTAGTTAATTCGCTCCTACATAGTGCTACTAATTTAGATTTTATCAACTCCGAGTTTAGAGCCTTGATGGCAGCCTGGCTATCGGAGAAGATTGCTAGCTTTCCCATATTAGTATTGCCCACTAGCTTGCAGGCTGCTAAACTGGCAAAGACTTCTGCTTGGAAAACGCTAGCTGAGTTCGGTAAGCGGAAAGATTTAGAAATTTCTGGGTCTTTTGAGTAGACCCCCGCATTCACACCGGAGTCCATCTTTGACCCATCGGTGTATATTGTGGTTTCAATATTTGAGTCGATAGTGCCCATTGAAATCTCTCCGGAATCCTCAATGAAAATTTTTCTCGAAGTTGAGAGTAGGGCAGATATAGTCGGTTGGGAGATTAGTAAATTCACTTGACAGTATGTCGATGATGGAACAGTGCCCGTATTGCTTTGCTACCCAAGATCCAGCTTCTCTAAGTCGGATCGCACTGCAGCACGCTGTTGCTTTGATCAAGATATAAGGGGGCACTAGGTGTAGGAGAACGTTGAGGGCTTCTGTGGGGCAAGATCTCATTGCTCCCGTCACACATACACAGGCAGTCCTTCGTACTCTAGCTAGCTTTTTTTGGTTGTAGCCCTTGCTAATGGCTGGCCACCATATTAAGCAGCCGTAGCTTAGGATCGGGCGCACAACGGCTGTGTACATCCAAAGTACCATTTTTGGTTGCAGACCCCATTTTTTACTAAAGTTTACAGGCATAGAAAGCTACACACGCTTTTTTTGCTCTATGTTCGATGTTATCTTTCCAATTGAGTTTTGGATCTAGTATGACTCCTAGATATTTAGCTTTTTTGGAAAGTGTAATTGTTTGTCGGGGTGAAAAACATCAGTTCAGTTTTTGCTGGATTTACCCCCAGGCCACACCCGGTTGCCCAGGAGCAAAGCTGAACTAAAGCTCCCTCCATGATATTGCTTATCACGTCGGGGAACAGCCCTGATACTAGCACGACCACATCATCCGCATACGCAATGGCCTTCACCCCGTTTTTGTTAAGTTGTATGAGGACAGTATTTATTACAGCCAGCCAGAGCAGGGGGGATAGTACACCGCCCTGAGGTGTGCCCCTATTTACCTGCAGTGTTACTTGACTGCTGCCCATGCTGGCCTTAATTATTCTGGTTTTCAGCATTGCTACTATCCAAGTGATAATATAGTCATCCACCCCCAGCCCGGAGAGGGCGGTCTGGACAGCTTCAGTACGTACGTTGTTAAAAGCTCCTTCAATATCAAGAAAAGCTGCAAGTGTGAATTGACGAAAGTATAAAGACCTCTCAATCGTACGAACAACCTCATGGAGAGCAGTTTCTGTTGATCTTCCTTTAAGGTATGCATGTTGTGAGGTGAATAGGGAATTAATGTCTATTGCTTCTCTGATATAAACGTCTATAATTCTTTCAAATGTTTTTAGTACGAAGGAGGACAGACTGATTGGCCTGAAGTCCTTAACAGATTCATGACCACTTCTGCCCACCTTTGGAATGAAAACTACCCTCACTTTCCTCCAACTAGCAGGAATATAGTTTAGGGTAATACTTGCTCTAAAAATATTATAGAGCAATGGAGTCACCGTGCTCTGCATCTTCTGCAGCATTATTGGTAAAATACCGTCTGGTCCTGGTGACTTGAAGGGCGAGAAACTGTTTATTGACCATAATATTCTATTCTCGGTTATTAGGGAATTGAGGGATTCTGGCACGATATTCTCAATTATATTTGAACCCGTAGGTAATTCGTGAACATTTGTGCTGCCAGGAAAGTAATTTGTTGTAAGAAGTTCTAGTGCTTCTTGTGTGGACTCTGTCCATGCACCGTCTGATTTCTTGACGAACGATGGACTAGAGTATTCTTTGGACAGGATTCTACTAAGCTTAGCCGAATCCTTAATGTTATCTATAGACTGACAAAAATTTATCCAAGATTGCTGTTTTGCAACTCTAATGGCTTTTTTGTACACCTTAAGACTTTCTCTGTAGGGCTGCCATGATTTCTGAAAATGGCATTGATTAAAAATCTTTCTACACGGTTGAAAAAATCAGTATAAATATTTATACGAATATCAGTTTAAGGGTCGTTTTATATGAATTTAGGTATAAATTTAATAACTATTCAACATATAAAAACCAGCTATGCGGCCAGTTGTTTATGCTCAATTTTGTCTAATAAATCATCAACATTCTGTAGTCGAGCTAGCTAATGAACGGGGTCGAATTCAAACTATTCTAGAAATGAAGCAGGTTCAAATCTCTACCCATTCATGTTATGTTATTCAAATCATTTTATAAATAAAAATTGTAAATAAAATTAAATTAAAAAGAAGTATCTGTTCCCGGACTCGAACCCATGAATTCTGCGTCCCAGTCAAACTTTCTAACAACCGACATAAATATACATTTTTTTTACTATTGTTAAAATTAAATGTAAACTCTTATTATAAAATAGAATTTATACGTCAACCTATTCTATACTTTTTAATATAGATACATATATGATATTCATATAAAATTTTATAACTGCGGAACTTATAAAATCTATACGGTTTTTTTATGGATTTATATGAATAACTAAAAGTTATTAATTTTATACTGATATTTTCAACCGTGTAGTAGCCTTCCTTAGCTCACTTAGATTTTTATTCCACCAGTACGGATATATTTTCCTAGAATGAGTAATAGGACAAGATGCCTTGAAAGCTACTTGCATGGCGCCTTCAAGTGAACTAACATGTGACTCTAGGTCATCAAGAGCACTAATGCTTTTATGAGGTAGTTTTCTAAGTTTTGACTTGACTATCTTGTCAAATAAAACCCAGTTGGTGTTCTTGATATTTCTGAGGTCGAGGGTCCTCTATTCTAAAATTTACCTTGAAAAGTATCAGCCTATGATCCGAAAAGGAGATATCAGGCAATACTTTCCAGTTCTCCACTCTGAACTCAGCGTTATCAGATATAAGTGTTATATTAAGGACTTCTTCCCAACCCGCAAAATTTTCCGAGCTTGGAAAATAAAGGTAGGAGTGTTCCCCTTGTTACTAATGGACATGTTGGAGTTTATAATAAAATCGAAAAAAGACTCACCACGATTATTGATATGCTTACTGCCCCATAGCGTGTGCCTTGCATTTGCGTCGCATCCCATGAGAATGTTGTTAGATAGCCTCGAGGCTATCTGCTGCACCTCTTCTGGTGGTGCATCTCGATCGTGAGCACAGTAAGCAGATGCTATATAAATTTCGGCCCCGTCCCCGTTCTCAACCTTAACGACTGTCAGGTCCGACGAGCTAAGATTGGGGCAAAGAAAAGCTTTTATGTGTTTTTTAGCTAATATACACGATCCAGGCTTACCGTTGACTCGCTTGTAGGAGAGGGTGTAATTTTTGTCACCCAGTTCTTTAACATCCAAGCCATGGACCCAGGGTTCCTGGACGATGCCGATGTCGACATTTTCGTCTCTCTCTGAGGAAAATGGAAAAATTATCCGAGGCGCACTTCGAGTGCCTCAGATTAATTTGGGCGACCTTTATCATCGAGATCGACCACTGGCTTGCCTTTGTCGATATTCATGACATCCATCAACTTGTTGGCGTCATCAATCTCGTCATTTTCGTCATCGATGCTCGAGGGACGGAAAATTTTCACTTTAGCGAATTTGACACCAAAGCGAAGCCTGTTATCGAGCTTTTCAAGTGCCCCAAGGCATTCGTCATTTATCAGCAGCAAAGCAGACGTGATATTACCCTGTAGTTCTTCCATCTTCATGACGGACCAGTCATCCATAGGGATTCCAGGGCTCTGAAGACGTAGACATTGCAACAGCTTTGCATTGTCTAGCGCCATTTAAGGCAACCAAATGCGAGCACGAGGCCTCCTTGGAATTTCCTTTGCAGGGATTAGTTTGATCTTCAAACCATCCCATGCGTCACTAATCTTAGCGACGCACTCGCTCAGAAATTTTTTGGAGAACTCATCCTCACACCTGATCAACCTACACCCATGAAGAACCGCCGAACTATTGAAGCAGGGTAGCGGTCCACTTTGCTTGCAGAAAAGGTAACTCCATTACAAATTCAGAGAGCTTGGTCTCAATCTCCACCCACTTGTCGAGAGCTTTTTTCCCGCTGCGAGTGGTTTCGTCGAAGAGAGCCATTTGTAGTCCATCACGTGCCACTTCACTGAATGGCTTGTTCAGAACTGTTGGTGCAAAGTTGCCAGTTTTGCTTCTTTTAGCAACATTCACGGTCTCGTCGTTCGACCTATTGCGTTTTGGACCGTTGCGCTCCCCCTGGAGCCGCCTTGTAGCCTCCGACCGCTGGATATTTTTGGCCTGGTACAACTTGTACTCATCGACCATAGCTTGATACTTTATTTTGTCCTGCTCGTCGCCCTCGTCAATGTTACCTGCCTCTGCATTTTTAGCAATCTTGCTAAGCATGAACAGCGACTTCTGGTATCTTGACCTCATGGCGGCAGAGTGAGACTTCGCTTTTTTGTTTCTTGTATGGGATTCGCCATGTCCTGCGAGTACTCCTTTGGATGTCGATGGTTGTGGAGTACTATGGCTGGTACTCTCCACGGCACTTACAATAGTCTACTTGCTGGAGGCTAGCAATTCATCCTCTGATGATAAGCCTGGTATGTCAGGCTCGAAGGCTAGCTTTCGGGGCTTCTCCCCCTTATCCAACATCCCTGGACGTATCCCTTGACTCGGTGATACGAACGCTATACTTCAAAGGATGAGAAATTTATAATGCACAATTTTTTTTTACAATAACACAAAATAAAACACAAACTAAACCAGTGATAAAATTATTTAAATTTACTAAAATCACTCTCAGACCGCAGGAGCCCAGCACTGCTCATACTCGAAAAGTACACAAGCACCGATGCCTGAGAATGAACTCCGGAAACCGGAAAAAAGAAAATTTAAGAATTTTTTAAATTTAAAAAAAGAAAAATATTTAAAATTTTTATTTTGTTGGTCAGTGTGATTAGCGACAGTAAAACTCACACTAGAATTCTATTGCTGCACACACACACAAAAGAAAACCAACAAGTTGGAAGACAACAAAAACAAACAACACAGAAAAAAAGAACTTCACGGCCAACAGTCCGTCTGCCGTGGAGTCTCAATCCGTCCCTTATCTTTCTTGTCCTCCTTGCAAATAATGTTAGCTTTCCAATTACGAGAATAAGCTACTTTGCACTGAAAAATTTAAGCACTTTGTGGTCTGCAGCAACAAAGTTTTAAAAACTCAAAATTTATTGCCGCCCAAAACTAATGCACAGAAAAGTTTAGTTAGCAAAAGATTTCATTGAGATAGTCACTGAGCAATTTGCAGGAAAAAATTTTTTACCGAAAAATTTGTAGCTGCAAATTGTACTCGCGCGGAAAGAATTCACACAATGGATTCAACCTCAAGAAAAAAATTTCACTACCACTAGACCGGCTGTTGGTGGAGTCTCGACAAAATTTTTTCTAAGAAGTTGGGTTAGATTTTTATGGAAATTTACACTAAAATTTTTCACCAAAAAAATCGTACCACTTACTTGAAATTCACCGGATTTTTTTGTGGATGAGTTGGAGGACGAAAGTTAACACTTTTTATATTTTTAAAATGCAAAAAAACTGAAATAAAACACTTTATAAAAAGCTAAATAAAATCCGCACAGAAAAACGAACAGTGAACAGTTGACAGTGTTGCCGATCACCACCATAAACAATATAAGAAAATATGTAAATAAACTGCATCAGAACAAAGTCTTAAGATTTGAAATATTTTAAAATCTTGGAAAATGATTTATTCAATAAAAAAAAATTATTACTACGTTTATTTGTTTTTACATTTAATTAGCTCTATTCAAATCTTCTTTTTTCTTATCTTGTCTGCAAAGAATAATATTTCCATATGCTTGTCTATATTCCAATGACATCAGCACATATATGAGAGGATTTATGCATGTTGTAAGATAAATAAGTAAATATCCACTTATATTAACCAGATGTTGCTCCGTTGCACTTCTCCAAATTTTTGTAACAGTAATTGGTAGGTAACAAATTACAAATGATACAAAAATAACTAATATAATTTTTAATAAACGGCGATCCTTTTGACTCATTCTGCCTGGGTATATAGATGACGCGTTCGATGTATTTCCTATTGACACATAATGACTCTTTCGGGATGTGATTTTGTTAAATGATGTCTTCAATGAACTTTTAATAGGAACGCCAAATCTAAGGAATAAATAAGAAAAAACAATAAATAACAATTGCTTATTACTGCACGGTTGAAAAAATAAGTATGAGTTTAATGCGATTTTAAGACTGGCTTTATATGAATTTAGGTATAAATTTAATAACTTTTCAACATATAAAACCAGCTAAACGGACAATTATTTATGTCTTATTTTGTCTAATAAAACCTCAATATTATGTAGCCGAGCTAGACAAAGAAACAGGGTAGCATTCAAACTATTCTAAAAATGAAGCAGGCTCAAACCTCAGTCAATTAAAGATGTGTTATTCGAATCATTTTATATATAAACATATTCCCTAAAATTAAATTAGAAAGAAGTATCTGTTCCACGATTTGAACCTGTGTGCTGCGTCCTAGGCAAATCTTCAAACAATCTACAAAAATATACATTTTTGTCAATATCGTAAAAATTAAACATAACTTCTTATTATAAAATAGAATTTAAACGTAAGCCTATAAACTTATGCTATGCTTTTCAGTATAAAAATATGATATTCATATAAAATGGTATAACTTTGCAACTTTAAAAAATTAGCAAAACAATCACTTTTTTCGGAATTTCATCTCTTATAACTTCATCAAATCTTATTCGATTCTCATTAAATCTAAACCGTTAGTAAGAAAAAAAAGGTACCTTTTGAACGGTTTGCAACTGATTTAGTTAAAAAAAAAATTGATGGAAATAAATGAAAAAAGGGTAAAAAAAGAGTTTTTGGAAGATAACTCGAAAACGATTCTTGAGAGAAAAAATGGTTGGCATTTTTGGAAATCACGACCCAAAATACATTTTTTTATGTATGTGAGAACCCAGATATTTTTTTGTGTAAACTAGTTACATATTTATTTATTTAGTAAATATTAACAGCAAGTTAAAATTTAGAGTTATTATGTTATTTAGCTATGGCATCATAGGCCTTAAGCTTAACTTAAATATAGAACATCAGTGGTTGTTATTATTATAATTAATTTTGAAAATTGTTAATAGCTTGGTTATAATATTTTAATTTTTCAAATATGTTTATATAAATCGGTAAGTTTTAGAAAATTTATAGTTTTGAAAATATTTGCTAGATTTGGAGTAGAAATTAAAGTTAAAGGGTCTGTATTTTGAAAGATACGTGTTCTAGTGTAATGGAATTTTGGACAGAAGATTAGGAGGTGAGTTAAATTTATTGGTGTTGTTGAATTGCAAAATGGGCAGGAAGTGCGGGAGTTATTGTTCATGAGGTAATCGTGGGTTATCTCTGTATGTCCAAGTCTAAGACGTTCGAATTTAATAATGTCTTTTCTGGATAAATTTGTGTTTGTCAAAATATGAATGTTGTATATGTTCAATCATAAAAAAAAGATAAAGTTTTCAAAATTCAAAAAAAATAGAAAAAATTGTCAGCACATCTTGAACTATGACACATTCAAATGCAAAAAAAAAATTATACCCTACTTTTTATTGATATCGTATTTAATACTAGTTCTATCGTTAATTGGAAATTTTTTGCCTTAAAATTTAAAAACCCGATTACTAAATAACAGCTTCGAATACAAGACTGGAAATTAGTGTGCTTGTTGATTTTAATACGCACTAAAACATATCAAAAATTTAGCGAAATCGAAGAGGGTCGGGCCAAAATCTCGGTGATTTGGCATGGAATGCCCCATATGCATACCCTGGTTAGGAATTTGTTGAAGTCAGCTTAAAAAACTTTATTACGAAGTGAAGGTGTAAGATTATATTGAACTTTTAAAATTCGAAGCCTTTTCATTATCCTCAACGTCGCACAGTGGCTCCTTTTTCAAAAAGTGATTGCTAAAATCAAATTTTCGATTTCTGATTTTCGAAACTTTTTTTTTTATTTGACAGATAATTGACCAAAGGTTCTAAAACCGAAAAGTTTATTGATTTATGACAAGAATTTTGGTTTTATGGGTGCTCAAAGTTGGATAACTTTTTATCGTTCATTAAAATAGCATTTTTTTAACATTTTTCGCAATATTAAAAATGGAAAATTTCAAAAGTTTGAAAAAACATGGGAATTTGAAGTATGTTTTCTGAATTTATGGTATTTAAAATAAATAATTTCCTCAAGATGTAGAAAAAAAATTTTAGTTAGTAATTTTCATGAATTTTTTAAAAAAGGTCGTTTTTAGCACAGTTTTTCAAATTTACCTTGGCCTATAATCCACAAATCAATGTCAATCAAGAATTGGTGAATGGGAAATTATAGTTGACATATCTGCCAACAAAAATCATGTGGGTCTTACCTGCATATATTTGCCCATTTAGAAGTTATAGCTACTTATGTGACATGATATGCATAAGACTGAATTTGTTGTGTGATGACGATTTTCAGTCTATGATATTTTGACTTGGAAATTGTTAATCTGAATTTGACAGAATGTTTTTAGCGAATATACATCACTCAAAATAAATTAAAAATTGTAAATATGGACGTTACCACGCCCCTTTCTTAAATTATGCTTCCTATTTCCAAAACTATTTGACGCAAATAGATGCATATGTAAAGAGTACCTAGAAAACTTCTGTCCATATAATATGGGCTTTACCCCACCTCCAAAACGCTTGATTTGTCACTTTTTCCAAATCATTTCATTCTTTTTAAGAAAATTCGCTTTTGTATAGCGAAATAGTAATATTTGCCTCAGATATTTATATCTAAGTTTTTAATGCAATTTAAAAATATCTAGTAATGTCAAATAAAATAAAGCTTTTTTTTTTGTATAGAATACAGGTAGATGCACTTCTGATAACAGTGAACTCTAGTGCAGGCCAACTTTATAGACACCTGTGTTATTAGGGTAGATATCATACAAGGAATTTAGCTTATTAGGTAACTAGTTCGATTTTTTCGCTGAACAAGTATTATGTTTGAGGTTTGTATCACAATATTTTGTACCTGTATTTGTATAAAAGTCAAATTTTAAGCATCAATAACTCAGTCTTTTCTGACTATTTAAATTATGAGCTACGCAAGTTTCCAAGGAAAATGAGTATATCTTATGAAAATTTGTTTGAAATATTTGCAAACAGCGAAAATGGAGATTCATTTGTTGTTGCGGTAAAAAACAAATACCCGAAACATATTAAGGATGAGCATACATAAAAGTTAAAAAACTTTTACTGCAACACAAAGAGATATTGGGTGTCATGTAAGAGAACCAAAGCGAATTTTTATATAAAGTATGCAGACTTTCTTAAAAAGGACTTAGAGCTATCACTTGATGATATTTCTAGCACATCACAGGCCTCCAGAGGAAGACCAGCAAAACAAATTGAAAACTGTGGGGAATTTACGAAAAAGAGAAAAATAGCAGTCGTTACCGGAACTTTACTGGCAAGCCCAACAAGACTCGATCGAAACAAAAAAAGTATTCCTACACCACAATGTGATCCCATCAAAAATGTCGGTTCCAGTGCTTTAGCGCTTTTCTTAGACTTGGGGCTTTCAAAGGAAAAATATAACAACTTGAGAAATTCATTAAGAAGCCACAACGTAGATGTTTTTCCCAGCTACAAAGTTGTTTCAGAAGCCAAAAAAGAGCGGTTCCTGGTAACTGTACGGTGACAGAAACATCAGCTGAAGTTAGACTCCAAGATTTACTAGATCATACCGCTAAGCGAATTTTGAGCAGTAAAAGCAACCATGAAATACAATCGTTCCCAAATAATATTTCTTTATTTATTTTAACAAAGTGGGGCTGTAATGGATCATCTGGACAAAGTGCATATAAACAAAAAAATTCTACAGAAGATGGACAAAATATTTCAGATGCCAACATGTTTATGGCTTCAATAGCCCCACTTCGAATAAGTAGTGAAAACGCTGAACATTGGAAAAACCCTCGACCATCATCAGTTCTTTATTGTCGACCTATAATGTTTAAGTACGCAAAAGAATCTTCAGATCAAATAAGAAGCACCATCAACAATATAAAACAACAAATAAATGAACTTCAACCCACCATATTTGAAGGAAATGATGACAAAAAAATTATAATGAGACACGAATTATTTTTAACAATGATTGACGGCAAAGTACTTAATGAGATAACTGGCACCAAATCTACTAGATTTTGTGCTATATGTAAGCGTTCACAAAAAGATTTCCGAAGTAATGATGACTAACGATGAACACAATTATAAATACGGCATTTCGCAATTACATGCAAGGATAAGATCTATGGAATTTATTCTGAAACTAGCCTACAGCATAGGAAATGATGATAATCCTAACAACCAAAAGTTAAGAAAAAAATAACACAAGATCAATTTCGAGAGAAACTGGGTATTATAGTAGATACTCCTAAGCAAGGATTTGGTAGCACAAATGACGGAAACACAGCAAGGCAATTTTTTGAGAAACCAGAAACTACTACAGAAATATCGGGAGTCGATGAGGACGTGATAAAAAGATTACAAGTTATTTTAAATGTACTATCCTGAAAATGGAAATCTGGTTACAGATACACAGAGTGTACTGAGGTTATGGAGGCAGCATTTCTCCAACTTGCTTACGGGCGATGATCCCACCAATTCCGCCCAGAGAGAATGCAGTACGATACCACCAATCGATGATAACGCAGTGGAAATACCATCACCTAGCCATGAAGAGGTTCGAGTTGCTATCCAGCGACTCAAAACCAACAAAGCAGCGGGTGCTGACGGCCTGCCAGCTGAGTTGTTTAAAGCTGGTGGAGATGAATTGATAAGGTGCATGCATCAACTCATCAACAAAATATGGCTAGCGGAAAGCATGCCCGACGATTGGAATCTCAGCGTGCTTTGTCCTGTAATAAAGAAAGGAGACCCGACAATCTGCGCCAACTACAGGGGTATCAGTCTTATTTCCATCGCATATAAGATCCTCTCGAGCGTATTGTGTGAAAGATTGAAGCCGTATACAGAAACGCTGATCGGATCCTATCAGTGTGGCTTTGGACCTGGTAAGTCCACCATAGACCAGATTTTTACACTACGCCAAATCCTGGAGAGAACCCATGAATATCAAATCGACACTCACCATCTCTTCGTCGATTATAAAGCTGCGTTCGATAGCCCAGTGCGGGATTGCCTATACGCAACAATGTCTGAGTTCGGTATACCTGCAAAGTTGATAAGGCTCTGCAGGATGACGTTGAGCAATACGTGTAGCTCCATCAAGGTAGGGAATGACCTCTCCGGAACTTTTAATACCGAGCGAGGTTTCAGACAAGGCGACCCGCTCTCGTGCGATCTCTTCAATTTTATTATGGAGGGGATCGTACGAAAAGCCGGTGTGTGATATTGTGATATTGTGTGATATTGATATTATCGGTCGGAGTAAGAGAGATGTTACTGCTGCTTTCACTGCTATTGAAAAGGAATCAGCCAAAGTGGGTTTGACGGTAAACGAGGGCAAGACGAAATACATGATGTCTACTAACAACAACAAGAGAGCACGAGATCTAGACTCTCATGTTACAGGGGGCAACTGTAAATTAGAAGTTGTCAAGGAATTCATTTCCCTTGGCACTGCCGTAAGCAGCAACAATGATGTCAGTCTGGAGATTAAGCGGAGAATAACAATTGCTAATAGGTGCTACTACGGTCTCAGTAAGCAATTACGTTGCAGAGCTCTCTCTCGATCGACAAAGCTAACACTCTACAAGACGCTCAATCTACCTGTGCTTCTTTATGGCGCTGAGGCATGGGTGGTTTCGACAACAGACGCAGCCGCTCTTGGGGTGTTCGAGAGGAAAGTTCTCCGCAAAATCTTTGGTCCTGTTCGAGTTGGCAACGACTATCGCATTCGAATGAACCACGAGCTGTATGAGCTCTACGCCGACATTGACATAGTTAAGCGTATAACAATACAGCGACTACGCTAGCTGGGTCATGTCCATCGTATGGATAAAGAAGCTCCAGCGAAAAAGGTATTCGAAGGGAAGGTCCCCGGTCAACGACGAAGAGGAAGACCATGCCTCCGGTGGATAGACCAAGCTGAGGAAGCCCTAACCGCGCTTGGCATTAACGATTGGAGAAGGCGCGCGCAAAACAGAGGCGCCTGGCGAGAGCTAATGAGGTCGGCCGTAACCTGACAACGGGTTGTTATGGCCATCTAAGTAAGTAAGTAATACCAAGGAAACTGCAGACATATTAGAACATAAATACAGCCAAAAATTACTGACACCCTCTGTCCATAAGACATACTTAGCTCATAGTGGACAAATTACACTAGTTTACAAGAAAAAAGATCTGGTTTCTCATACACTTTTTTCGATGTATTTTGGGGCGTAGATTCCAAAAATGGCAACCATTTTTTTTTTCTTAAGAATTGTTTTCGAGATATCCTCAAAAAACCCCTTTTTCGGCACTTTTTTCATTTATTTGACTATATCTCCATGAATTTTTTTTCGACTCAAAAACGACTTTCAGCTTTCGAAAGATATTTGTATTTCCTTTCTAACGATATGGAAACGCAAAAATATTGGACAGAGAGAAAAAAGAGAATGTGCGGCTTACTCTGGAAAGCTTAAGAATTAGGCAAAGCTACAAGACAGCTATAAATAGAAAAGAAGATTACAGCAATATTAGTCTTAGTTACAGTACAGTGATTTGATGTTGTAATTTTTGTTGTGATATTTTTGTTAATTTATTTAAGTGTTTATTTTCAATTTTATTTTTATTTTAAATGTAATTTACATGTAAGTTGACAAGTGTTCGTGATGTTCATAATTTATGTTTTAAAAATTGTTCTTTATTTTAAGCTTTTACTTCAATATATAACCCTTGAAGAAGCCGAAAATCCATTGGCGAAACGTCGGGTGAAAATATGAAATAAAATTTGTTTTATTTGCATATATAACATTGTGACCAAAATAGCCCAAGTACACGTACACACATATATTCAGATATGCTTTTTGTTTGAATCGGATAATATTTGATAGAGTTACAAGCGCTCAAAGTTCAAAAAAACTGACTTTTTTGGTCTTTTTTAAAAATCACTAAATTTCAATTGCTCCATTTGAATGAAAAATTTTTTCTCTTTCATATTTTTAAAATTTTTAATGAAAGACTATTCTTTTGAAAATATTTTAAGTATAATTTTGCGAAAATCGGACAAAAAATGTAGAAGTTATTCGAAAAAACACTAAAAAACTTGCAATAAAATTAAATTCATGGAGATATAGTCAAATAAATGAAAAAAGTGCCGAAAAAGGGGTTTTTTGGGGATATCTCGAAAACGATTCTTAAGAAAAAAAAATGGTTGCCATTTTTGGAATCTACGCCCTAAAATACATCGAAAAAAATCTATGAGAAACCAGATCTCGAGATCAAGCCCGAATTTGTAAACTAGTGTTATCAATTATCAAGCCTTACCAATAGGAGAATTATCAGAAGAAGCCCAAGAGTCTAAAAACAAAGATTTTAAGAAGTACAGATGTAAAATTTCACGTATTCGACAGAGTGAGGACTTGTTCAACATACTTTCAGCATCTTCAGATCCTTTGATTTCATCACTTAGGCACGTTAGGTCACGAAAAGAACTGACTGATAAATTCTGTAGTACTGTTTTAAGTTTCTTAGATATCCAAAATAATGATGATATTTTTATAGAATTGTAGATTGTTGTTGATTTTTTAAAGAAATTACCTTATTTATTACTGTAACCTTTTTTTTAAACTTTTCTAGCCTTTGAAAAAGACTGTTTATAAATTATGTTGAGAGATAAAAAATAAATGCATATGAATGAATTATTAAAAATAAAAAATTTTTTTTTTAAAAAAGTATTTAAAAAATTTTTAAATTATTAAAAGTTCATTGATTGAACAAAGCGCAGTAAAATTTATAAAAAAAGTTTTTTTATTATGAATTAATACCACTAAAAACCAAAAATTTCGATATTTGGAAGTATTTATAGCTAAGCCTCAAACCTGAATCTTATATATGTCACATCTACAGAAATTACCAACCAAAATCAAAAAACTTTACTCAAATATCTTTACCCGTTCAAAAATTATGATTTTAGCAACGCGAAATCGCAAAAGGCGCCACTGTGCGGTGTTTGTCATATATGGTAAAGTAGATATTACGAAATGTAATAGATAAATATTTATGAAAATGGCTTATTAGACCGGGTAAGCCATATTATGTTTTTTTAGAAGTAATTGCTTAAAAAAAGGTGTCTGACTTGAGAATATGCGAAGACTACCAAACGATCAACAAAGGAACGTTAAAAGACAATTATCCAATACCTTAGATCGATAATCTAATTTTTAAGTTATCGTGAAAAATAAAAACATTTTTAACAAGGTAAATTTAAAAATTGTCTTATCGTGTGTACATAAGCCATGTTCAAGTAAATGTCATATCCTAGAACACTTCAGGAACACTCGAAATTCGAAAACTTTTTCATATTCGAGTATATCCTCATTAAAAAAAAAATACCTCACAGCTGAAAAATTGTAATTTTTTGGAATTTTAGTAAAAAAATTAAGAAAAATAGATTTTTTTATTCAAAGTTTTTCTTATAATTTTTTTTCAATTTTCCTTATATAATTTTCACATGAGGAAGTATCGAAAAAAAGGCTATTTTGTAAACCTATGTATAATAATTTCAAGTAGTCCTTTTGTTTTTCTTTTTTAATAGCTCAATCCTTTGCTAATTTTACTATATTTACCTTAATACAATCAAGGAATTACAATATTTTCCTTCAATAATTGGTTACTCTAACTAACAGCACATGTTTAACTTAAAAAAATAAAAAAATACAATTTAATTTTGCTAACTCTTGGACCAAAAAATATTTTTTTTTTTTCGTTAATTTTTTTAAGGGAAATGCATGTAGTGGCATCAGTGTTGGCATGTAACAGGGATTTTTAGGTTTACGACGGTCACACGTCGTAAACTGTCTTAAATGTCACAAAGGTCGCAAACTCCAGATCAACCTCGCTTTCACAACTACTAAAATTGTTTGTCGAACAATTTGACGAAAAAAAAAATATATGTAATTTGATGAGAATTTGAAAATGTTTGACAAACTGTCGTAAACGTCGTAAGTGTCGCAAACGTCGCGCTCATTCGTGACATGCCAACACTGAGTGGCGTAGACAGTTTAATGTAGCGAAAACAGCAGAGGATATGAGCTGTTACACAAGAAACACCAAAGCTCTATTTACGCAGAGATCATGGATTTTATCCTTATATATAGGTTTAAAAAATAGCGGTCAGATTTTTTTTGATACTTCCTTATGTGTACATAAGGAAAAGTGTAAAAAAAAATTTTAAATGACAAAAAATCTAATAACACCAGGGTTTAAATTGCTGCAGCAATTTCTTATACTTTGCTTTCTGCTGATCATTGCAGCAAAAAAGTTCTGCTCCGAAATACTGTGCTGCGAAATGCTAATTGCTTTTTCGGCAGCATGCTGCATAAAAGTATTTCCTGAAATGCTGCGAAACTGGCCTAAAAAAATGCTGATTCCCATTTGCTGCACATTTGTGTTTGTAAACGTATAACAAAAAAAAAAATCAAAGGAACAAACGTACCAATGTTGTCTTTTGGTGCTTTTGGGGTAATATACAGCAATATATGGGCAAATAAATTTAAAAATTTGCCCTAAAATGATTCTGAATTTTTGTTTTTGGTATTACATAAATAAATGTAATTTTTTCTTTCTTAAGTTATTCAGGAGTGAAAAAAAGTAGCGTTCACATTTACAATGTTTTTATTTCGCTTCAGAAATCCAGTCTAAGCAAGAGCTATCCATCCACACAAATTATTTTTGCAAGTTGAGTTACAGTATAAAATTATTTTAAAGATTACATTAAATTTTTTCGGTTCCTAGCAAAAAAGAAAACATAAATTTCATTTCATTCAAATTATATCTTTTAATTAATTTAAAATAACCAAAAATTAACAAAATGTCCTTTGAACTTTACAAAATATCACATGGTATTTTACTTACATATTTATATTGCGTAAATGCAAAAAAATATTATCAAAATAATAAAAAGTAAATTCAGTCGTTTTAAAAAATATTAAGTAAACAATAAACAAATTATTGGACTAAGACTTTGCATGGCGCCATCTAGAAAGCTTTTGTTTAGTTTTATCAATAGTATATCTTCAAGAATATCATGTTTGAGTTGAGATCTTAAGTCTGAAAGAATTAACTTAAGAGCAGAAAAAGCTCTTTCTACAGTAACTTGTGTTGGCGGAATACCAAAACACACTTGAGCAAGTGCATACAATTCAGAGTCTGAATGTTTTTTAGTTTTCCAATACTCAAAAACATTTGTAGTGCTGTCGCAAAAAGGTGGA
The DNA here is from genome assembly GCA_949775025.1 of Tricholauxania praeusta. Lineage (NCBI taxonomy): Eukaryota > Metazoa > Arthropoda > Insecta > Diptera > Lauxaniidae > Tricholauxania > Tricholauxania praeusta. Next base: position 107,984,862 of record OX459028.1, read on the forward strand.
GAGAAAAGTGAAATTTTAGTCTTCAAACTAACATTTTCCCAGTACGTTATACTTTTTCCTTGCAAAAGGTACTTATTTAAAAGATGATTTTCTTCATTGATATGGAAAATAGATGGCTGAGTTTCTACTGTATTCCAAGTGTAATTTTTTTGATTTTCGGAGTTGTACTTTTGGGGATTTACTTTTTTTAGTTGCTCCCATATTCTCAGCAAAAAATTTGTAGCATTCAGCCTTTGCGCCTGGTTTAAGCGATGGTTGAATCTAGGATCAAGATATAAGCAAGAATTGAACCCTTCGTTGTCCAATAGGTTAACTTCTGGTTTTTCAATAGATTGTTGAAGAATTTTTGCCATACTTTTGATGAAAATGGTTTCTTGACAGTGATTATTTTCTTGTGAAGTTGATATTTCTTCAGTTTGTAACTTACATTTTATCCAACATATGTAAAAGTCTCCGTAATTTAATTGTTCCTCCTGAAACTTTATAACGGTTTTCTGAAGTGGAGCAAAAACTTTTACATATGCTTCAATGAAACTCCACAGACTTTCATTTAAAATAAAATTATCATCTTCTGACTTGTTAAGTACACTAATGTCATTGCTAACATAATTTCTGACATTTCTGAGGTCGTCCAACATTTTGTAAGTTGATCCCCAAAGCGTAGCACAATCCAGACCAGGTATTTTTAATTTATTCATTAGGAAAATATTCCTATAGCCGTTAGATGATTTTTTTAAAAATTTGGTGAAATTACGGCATTGCAAAAAATAACTCTTAACAGTTGGATCTTTTGTTACGTCAAGAGCACAAAGTTGGGTAGTGTGAGCTGCACATCTACAATGTTGAAGAGCACCAATTTTTAATGCGCTCTCATCGAACTCATCGTACGACTGAACATTATTGAATTATTCTTCGTTTCTTTCTTCTTCATTCCATTCATCTTGAAGTATTTGATCTTCACTCAATAATTTTGACGCTTTGATCATTTTGGCACCATTGTTAGATGTCACGGACACTACTTGGTCTAATGTTATATTAAAGATGTTTAAAATTTTAAGTACCCGATCTGCTAATTTCCTTGAAGAAGATCCCATTACACCATGTATTTCACATTACTGAGGAATCGAGATTCAATATTATCAGCATTTGTAAATTGTGCACTTACTGCAAAAACAGTTCTACCTAATCTTGATCCACTGTCTATTTTAAGAGATACAAGTTTCCCCAATAATTCTAATTTGATTGTATTTTTAATATTCTTGGCGACCAGAGAAACAGTATTTTTGAAATTGGACGCATTTAGCTAAAACTTTTTGCCATGTAAGACACTTAGTCCGTCGCATATCGGATCTACAATGGATCGTAAATTTGAGGAATTCAAAACATTAAACGTTAACCATCTTCTGTTACAAGTCCCACATATGCACGAAAAAGTTCTTGTTTAGTTAATTGTACTTTTATTAACTTGGTGGGTGTTGCCTTGTTGTTACTAAAACTTAATGGGATGTATGCGTCTTCTTCTGTGAATACTACTTTTTGAATCTTTTCCAAGTGCGCCCTTAAGTTGTTCGTTCTGTCACTTTTCATAATATTGCTACACGCCTTGCATTTAGCGATGCTTGAATTGACTTCATAATATTCCAAAATGTTTGCTCTCTTAACACGCATTCTACAAAACGTAAGAACATAAAATATATGTATATAAATGTTTTGTATGTTCATATGAAAATTTTATTAAGTTTTAAATTAATTCCCAAAAATACCCCAATCTACTGCTTAAAATAAAGAAGAGGCAACACTGAGCTCGTACGATACAGCCGCTGCAAGTGCGCAGTATTCTCAACAACTATATTAGCACTTCATACACAAACGAAAAAAACACTATATAAATAAAAAATTACAAGTAATAAACACACAGAATTTATTTTTTTTACCTCAACTTATTATTTATTGTTAGTAAAAAACTTAAATTATTGTAAAAACTCGCAAACAGCACGAACAAAAAAGAACACAACTTTCAAGAAAATGCACACGACAAGATCCGTGTTGTCATTGATAGAAAAAGCAACATTTGTAGAAGGTTCTGTATAAGCGAAAATTATACATAAGGAAGAAAGTAACAAAAACATTCTATGACAACACTGAGCATGATCGGTTATTTCTTGTCGGCTTACTTCGTATCAAAACATGTATGCATACAGTAATCCCTTGAACTACGCGGCTTCTGACTGCGCAGTTTCGGAGCTGCGCGATTTTGTTTTTACCACTGAAATTTCGCATTGCGCGGTAAAAGTTTCGCAGCAGCGCGTATATATTTCTCCATTTCTCTTTTAACGCACTTTTCTTCGTGAAATACATATGCACACAGAATTTGATGAATTAACTTTGCACATAAAATTTTGTGAATCTCCTTAAATTCGTATAGTTTTTGTGGTGAGTAACGGTGTAACAGATTAGAAAGTTATGTTTTGTTAAAAGTTAATACATTTTAATAACTTTAATTATTCAGTAATAATCTCTCACCGTCTTACCTAACATTTTACTCTAGAACTTATCCGTATTGAATACGAAGTTTTGGTACTCAACCTAACTAATGCGATGTGAGTCTAAGCTTAGGCGCACATTGAGCTATGTCACGCAGGCAGCGCAGTCTACACAGCGCAGGAAAAACCATTGTGTCGCACATTCGTACTCGCATATTGAGAAGTAGTTTCGTGCAACAGGTCGATGACAAGATGTTCGTCTTGCGAGAAAAGGCTTAAGCTTATTTTAGCTCCCATTCTCCAATTTTAATTAAACCAAAAGCATATATATGTAATCAAAAAGTTTCGCTCGGATCTAGTTTCGGAGATATAGCCATCGAAAATTGCAGATATAGCTTTTGTAAAAATCCTTATAAGTTGGGAATCTCTGAATGGATATCAAAAATATGGGTGTCATAAAAAAGATAATCCAGTGGCCTACTATAATTTAAACAAACCTTGGAAATTGAACGATTTTTCTGCAATTTTGACTTGATATTTTTTAAAAAACTTTTATTTAAAAAAAATATATATATTTTAATAAGCCATACACTTCTTAGCAAGTTAAAAAAGCTTAATTTATTCCCTTTAAAATGTTACATAGTTTCCAAATGTGAAAATTTACCGCCTTTCTTTACTTCGCCTTTTTATAAAAATGAGTCAATAAAACACTACATTTTTATTTTCAGATGTACATTTCGGTGTATTAAACACCATCATCAGTGGTCATATTTTTATTTCTAAATACAAAAAATACAAAAAACATTAAATATCTATTTTAAATACATAAAAACATTTATACATACATACAAATTGTTCAACTTTTCAGACAATAATATTTAATTTTAAATTTTTAAATTTTAGCTTACAACAGCTCCGCTCTTCGTAGTGTGCCATGAATCTTAAAACAAAACCAAAAACATAAACTTTGAACTTTGTAAAAGCTTTACGCTTTATGTTTTATTTTCTTTTATTAAATTAAAAAGAGATGACCTGATCGGTGCATCCATCGTATTCATCATGATTTTATTGTTCTTATGCATATGAATGCTTTCATATGCGTCTAAGCTTTCTTCTTTTTGCACTTGCTTTATTAATTTTAAATTTTTTATTGATATGTTGTGGTTATTTTCTAACGCATGTAAAGCAATAGCTGACTTATTAGGCCTAACATATTTGATATGCGAAAAATGTTCGTTGAACCTCGTCTCTATGTTTCGTTTTGTTTGCCCTACGTATTTTTGTAAACAATGAGTGCAATTGACCTCATATATGCCAGCTTTCTTGTTATCATCTGTCTTGTCTTTCGTTGTTCCTAGTTTATGTTTGAGTTTATCGTTTGATACAAAAACTAAGTCAATGTTTTGTTTTTTGAAAATGCACTTTAATTTATTTGTTATTGCAGGCGCAAAATGTATTTTTATGCGCTTATTCGATTTTGTTTCTTGAGCTGCAGTTAATGTTGTAAAATCTTGTTTACTCGATAATTTGGATTGTTTTTCATCCATCCTCGTTATGATATTTCTTTCGTAACCATTTAACTCCGCCACATATTTGATGTACTCAAGTTCTTCCATGTAACTTTTAACACTAAGCGGCAATTTGCAAAGCCTAAAAACCATACTATTGAATGCAGCTCTTTTATATTGCATAGGACACAAAGAATCACTTTGGATATACCGCGGAATATTTGTAGGTTTCCTGTAAATTGCAAAGAATAATTTGTTATTTGCCATTCTAGTAATCATTACATCCAGAAAAGGTAGTTTATTCTCGTTCTCCATTTCGCTTGTAAATTTAATTGCAGAATATTTAGAATTTAAAATAGTTAAAATATCATTAACTTTATTTTTGTGAACCACGGCAAAAATGTCATCTACATATCGGAACCATACTCTTGGAAGATTACCTTCTAGTTCTAAATCACCTTCAAATGAAGACAAAAATAGTTCCGCTAAAAAGGGTGATAGCGAATTTCCCATCGCAGTGCCTTCAACTATTTTAAAAAATTTGTTAGAAAACTGAAAACAGTTGTGGTTCATGAATAATTTAGCAGCTTCTAAATAGATTTCTTTCTTTTCACAATTCCATTCTCTTTCATTTAGCCATACTTTTAGTAACTTCAAAGTTTTATCTATTGGTATGCTAGGAAACAAAGCCACAACATCAAAAGAAATCAAAATTTCGCCTTCTTTTAAAACGACATTCTTGATTTTATCAACGAATTCGAATTTTTCACGCTATATTTAAACCCGTTTTCATATTTTTTAAATTCAGCTACTAACCACTTTGAAACTTTTTCCGTCGGGGAATTAATGTTTGAAATTATGGGTCTCATTTTTAGAATGGGCTTATGCGTCTTTGGTAGACCATACATTTTTGGAATCGAAGGATTTGAAACTAACAACTTGAACTTAATTTTTGGTCCGAAAACTTTTGATAGTTGAATAGTTTTTAATAAAGCAGTTGATTCTTTGATCATAGTTGGTAATGGTGTTTTATTTAACTCAATGACATTGCTGGCAGACGTTATTTCGCTCATTTTATCCAAATAATGTGCCTTGTCCATTGTAACCAAATCGCGTCCTTTATCAGACTTGATATATACACAATATCTTTTTCTTAATTTCTGAATAATGATGGCTTCATGTGATTTTTTATTTTTATAACGAGATTGAGATCTTGTAGCCATTTCTAAAATAGGTTTAACCTCTTTTCTAACCTCTTCTTTATTAATATCTGGTAAAAATTTAATACCCGTTCGATATCGGCAATAATATCCTCTAATGGTAAATCATTAAGTGCCGGTGTATAATTCAATCCTTTTTGTAACAGATTTATTTCGTCGTCATTAAATTCCTGTGATGAAATATTGCGTACGAATTTTTTTGGTGACTATTCCTTTGTGTCCTATGCAATATAAAAGAGCTGCATTCAATAGTATGGTTTTTAGGCTTTGTAAATTGCCGCTTAGTGTTAAAAGTTACATGGAAGAACTTGAGTACATCAAATATGTGGCGGAGTTAAATGGTTACGAAAGAAATATCATAACGAGGATGGTTGAAAAACAATCCAAATTATCGAGTAAACAAGATTTTACAACATTAACTTCAGCTCAAGAAACAAAATCGAATAAGCGCATAAAAATACATTTTGCGCCTGCAATAACAAATAAATTAAAGTGCATTTTCAAAAAACAAAACATTGACTTAGTTTTTGTATCAAACGATAAACTCAAACATAAACTAGGAACAACGAAAGACAAGACAGATGATAACAAGAAAGCTGGCATATATGAGGTCAATTGCACTCATTGTTTACAAAAATACGTAGGGCAAACAAAACGAAACATAGAGACGAGGTTCAACGAACATTTTTCGCATATTAAATATGTTAGGCCTAATAAGTCAGCTATTGCTTTACATGCGTTAGAAAATAACCACAACATATCAATAAAAAATTTAAAATTAATAAAGCAAGTGCAAAAAGAAGAAAGCTTAGACGCATATGAAAGCATTCATATGCATAAGAACAATAAAATCATGATGAATACGATGGATGCACCGATCAGGTCATCTCTTTTTAATTTAATGAAAGAAAATAAAACATAAAGCGTAAAGCTTTTACAAAGTTCAAAGTTTATGTTTTTGGTTTTGTTTTAAGATTCATGGCACACTACGAAGAGCGGAGCTGTTGTAAGCTAAAATTTAAAAATTTAAAATTAAATATTATTGTCTGAAAAGTTGAACAATTTGTATGTATGTATAAATGTTTTTATGTATTTAAAATAGATATTTAATGTTTTTTGTATTTTTTGTATTTAGAAATAAAAATATGACCACTGATGATGGTGTTTAATACACCGAAATGTACATCTGAAAATGAAAATGTAGTGTTTTATTGACTCATTTTTATAAAAACGCGAAGTTAAGAAAGGCGGTACATTTTCACATTTGGATACTTTTTGCTTCGCGGTATTGTCCTATTTAGTAGTCAGTAGTACCAGATTTCAACACCTCAACATTCACAAGGCCAGCTGGCTATCCCCGGATCAAAAAACGAAAAACCAAATTGATCATGTTGGGATCGACGGAAGGCACGCTTAAAGCGTTCTGGATGTGCGTACATTTCGGGGGGTCATCACTGACTCCGACCACTATCTTGTTGCAGCTAAGATCCGCATGCGGCTATGCAATGCGAAGAATGTACGCACGGGCAGGCAACTAAAGCTGGACGTTGCCAAGCTGCAATCACAACGGACTGCCGAGGCGTACTCCGCTCAACTCTCGGTTAAGCTCAATCTACCAACCTCTGGAACCGACGACGCCGGTGGACTTTGGACACACATCTCCCACTCCATGCGCGCTGCTGCCGAGGAAGTCATTAGTTTTCGACGCCCACAACCTCGAAACCAATGGTATGACCAGGAGTGTCGCGATGCGACTGCTGCAAAAAACGCAGCATACAAGAAGACGCTGCAGTCAGCCGCAACGCGAGCCGTGCGAGAAAACTACCGCGAAAAGAGGAAGGAAGAGAGGCGCATTTTCAGACGCAAAAAAAGGGAGCAGGAAAAGCGTGAGCGTGAGGAACTTGAGATGTACTAGGGCAAGAAGGATGCACGAAAATTCTATCAACAAGTTAAGCGTCTAACTCAAGGTTTCAAGCCCGGAGCATCCACTTGTAGAGACGAAAATGGAAATCTGGTTACAGATACACAGAGTGTACTGAGGTTATGGAGGCAGCATTTCTCCAACTTGCTTACGGGCGATGATTCCACCAATTCCGCCCAGAGAGAATGCAGTACGATACCACGAATCGATGATAACACAGTGGAAGTACCATCACCTAGCCATGAAGAGGTTCGAGTTGCTATCCAGCGACTCAAAAACAACAAAGCAGCGGGTGCTGACGGCCTGCCAGCTGAGTTGTTTAAAGCTGGTGGCGATGAATTGATAAGGTGCATGCATCAACTCATCAACAAAATATGGCTAGCGGAAAGCATGCCCGACGATTGGAATCTCAGCGTGCTTTGTCCTGTAATAAAGAAAGGAAACCCGAAAATCTGCGCCAACTACAGGGTGTGAGGGCCTATCAATTTGAACTGTCTCTAAAATGTATTAAGTTTTAAAATATTTGGAGTAAGTTTCTCAAACTTACAATATATTTTTTGCCTCATTAAATGAAAAGTTGGTGGAAAGTTGCCTTTAACTAAGTTGGAAATTTCTAACATAAAATGTTTTAAAACACCACTGGCGTGTTTTATTTGCTGTTTATTCTGAACCTTCCCCATATTCGAATACTACTGAAACGTAATTTTGAGTCTTCGACGGATTGTATAGGGCATGTACGGATATCGAATGGCGCTCTGCCTGTTCTTTTTCTGAAGAAGAACACGACACGAGCTAGTCCACTTGCTGATCCAAGCGACTTTTAAAAATCAACAAAGGCTTAAGTAAATTTAGTATATATTCGCGTAAAGCAAATTATAATTTAAAAGTTTAAAATAATATCGCGTCTATAAAAGTAAAGTTGGTCGGAAAAGAAGAATAAAATATAAGCAGAATCAACAAAAGAACGTGAAAAAATTTGGACGGACGAACGTATTGAATTGGTGTACATACGTACATACCTCAACATAAAAAGTTAACGTCCAAAGATCGATGTAAAGAGCACAGATGAGAAATAAAAATTGAAGCAGCGACGTTCCAAAAGGAAAAAAAATCCATCCTAATGCAGCTGAAATTTCATGGCAGTTATACAAAAATTACTTAGAAAAAAATTTAGTTCAAGAAGTACAAAGTTACTATAGAAAATTTGATAGAAAAAAAAACAAAAGAAACATAGTGAAAAGATACTAGAAACCAAAATTTGAATTGAAAAATTTATTTCATAGATTAAAACTAAATTTAGAAAAGTGTCAAAGTCATATTGTTAAAAAAAAAAACAAAAAAAAAAACACTTGCAAAGACATACTCATGAAAAAAAAGAACAAAGAAATACCCAACAAACAACAGAAAAAAATGCATCCTAGTTAGAAAAAACAACAGAAAGAAGAAAAAAAAAAAGAACTTAAAATTTAAAGCAAAACATTCTAAATCCCAATTACATGTTGTATGTAGGCTAGAATTATTGCGTTAGTAGGTACATATTAATTAGAAATAAAAATCTTTTCAAATAGCACACGAAATATCACCGCCATGGAGGGTACCTTTCATCGCTGGATGTAAAAGTAAGTGTTAATGAAATTTAAAAAAAAAAATTAAATGCATATGCATGTTAAATTTGTTTAAAATTACGATAAGGTTGCATAACAACAGGCGCCTAACAGTGGCAGATCGACGGTTCCCCTGCAACGTACAAAGTTTATTTTTGCAGTGGGTTTGTAGTTAAATGTGCGGCGCAACTCGACAAAAGAGCGCAAACCGTAATCATACCTAACCACCGTGGTTAGTATGCTTGTTGCGAGTCTACTTGTTTGCTTTCGATGATCTGCTATTGTTAGTTTGTGCGTGTGAGAGTATGAACATGGGTGGCATCGAACCTGTTCGACGAGCGTATTTCTCTCTCTCAAATTGGTTTTGCTGTTGGACTTACTAACATTGACAGTCAGCAACATCAATGTTGACGCTGAGCAGAAGTTGAGATGCATGCCTATGTTGATGCTATTATCTGTTGCAATTGATTTTTTTTTGTACATTATTTTGATTTTGGAAATTTGAAACATTTGTACAACATTTTGAAATTATTTGGTGTAGAGATTTTCGTGCTGAATTAACTTTAGTTTTAGTTTGCTTGAGAGCTAGATATGACTTAGGTTGCTATATAGAAATTAAGAACTTGGTAACCTCATGAATTTGATATTAAGATATATTTACAATTATAAATGATTCTCCCCAGTAAAGTAAGTTTAAGAATAACATGAAAAAAAAGGCAAATATTGGTAATCATTGTTTAGTTTAAGCGAGGTTGCATACAATATAATTTTTTTTTCTTTGTTCAGCAGTCACAATTTGTGAATATATTTATAAGCAAAAATATGAATTTTGTTAAATAAAAGAAAAGGAAAAATGAGATAAATTTTTTTTTATTTATCACATGTAAGGCATCGGAAGGTAAAGCTAGAGGGTTTACTTAGGGCTAAAAGCAAAACACGGAATCTTTTAGCAGGATGGGCGGGTAAAGAACACGGTGGCGATAACATCTGGCGTCACCATATTAACTTTTGCGGTTTGTGATTGTTGACCTTAAATTAATCAGTCTGTCGGCTTCAACAATGTATTTGTTAAATTTTTTTCGGTAAATCTCTGTTTCCTTTTTATTTCTGGTAACCTACCTTAACAATAATATACGGAGCAAAACCCACCCCAATGCCCTGAGCACGGTCGGCACCTGAAACAGAGTACGCTCCTAAAACATGTTTAAGTAGTCGGTACGTTACAGATTTTGGCGCCCAACGTGGGGCCGATAGACCATTTCTGACACTTTGTCAGTCCCCTACCGTTAGCATTTTTTTTTTATAGTTTCTGATTTATGGCGTTAAATTTTTCCAATTTTGGATTGCTGTCAGCTGGATTATTTTTTTTTGTTCGGGTCAGACCAATGGAATGTTAAGCCATAGTTTCTTACTTTTTTTTGCAGTGTATTTCAACCATGGAATAAATTTTTCGTGAATGTTGTGATTGATTTGATTTTGATTTCAAACGCGAATAATTTTCTATGGAAGCAAGATATTTGATTCATGACTCATTTGTATATTTCGTTGGATTTTTTTTTTGGATTTATTTCATTTTAATACCTCGAAATTTCATTTGTACCACAACCTATTTTTTTTTAGATGCAGTTAAAAGTTAACAATCTAGAACCAGCAGTGAGTTATTGTTTTTTTTTATAAGTAGCTCATTCTTACAAACTTAGAATAAGTCCTTACATGTGAAAAATAATTTTGAATAATATTACCAAATTCTTGTTTTCGTTAAATCACAATTATTTGAATTTTGTGCGATTGCAAATTTTATTTTTTTTTGAATGCTTTGAAACTTTTTGTCTTCAAAGAACTTCAATTTGTATGGGAAAAATAATTTTTTTTTTTTTGATTAATTTTTGAGAATTGAATTGTCTTACAATGGCTGTTCGATACAGTAACGAAAATTTAGCAACTCTGAACGGTGTGTCAGAGAACACATTGTGCACAGTTTGCAATGAAAATTTGCAGATTCTCGATGATAAGGTTAAAACAAATTGCAATCATAAGTTTCATCGAACATGCATATTAACTTGGCTCGATGGTAACGAAACTTGTCCAGTATGTAGGCGTACAGTTGCATCCTCAGACATAAGTGCCTATCAGTTAGAACCGGCTAGCTCAGTTGCTCATGCTTCTGGCAACGCTAATTCTAATTTAAATAATTCTCGTGGGAGAGGTGGAGCGATTCCAAGAACTCGTCCTCAAACCCGGTCTTACTCTCGAAACCGCGGTTCATCAAACACATCGTCAAGAAGGTTTGTTAATCAGAATCAAAATAGTTCCGTGGGTTCGAATAATCATCCTCCAAATGTTTCAATAACTGAAAACAGAGTACAATCTTTAATTCAAAATTCCTTAAATGAATTTCGCTTAGATATTACGACTTCAGTAGCAAATGAACTACGTTCACTTTTTAGAGACTTAAACTTGGCTTCCAATGCAGCTGCAACCTTGCCTACGAGTCCAAATTTAAATAACCCTATATGGCCACTAGATATGCCTGATTTGCAAGGTCAGTCCATAAATAGGTCAGCACAAATCTATGATCAGAACCATAATCCAAGAGGCGATAATTCAATTATAGATACGCAGAAAATTTCAAATTTGATAGCCAATTGGCATATTAAGTTTACAGGTAACTCCAGTGATATCACTGTTGACGATTTTATTTATAGGGTAAACGCCCTTACTAACCAGTCGCTACATGGCAATTTTGAAACCCTATGCCAATATGCCCATTTGTTATTTGGTGGCAAAGCACAAGCATGGTATTGACGATATCATCGCAATTCACAGAATGTTGAGTGGGTGGAGTTGTGTGAGGCATTGAGAAAGAAATATAAAGATTATCTAACAGATTTCGACATAAAAGAGAATATGCGAACACTAAAGCAAAAACCTAATGAAAATTTTGACCAGTATCTGGATACTATTTTGGCATTATCAGATAAGTTGGAAATAGCTATGACTGATCGAGAATTGGTTGAAACAATTTTGAGAAATTTGAAACCAGAGTTGGGGCATGAGCTTCTTCACCTTAAGATCTTAGATATATCGTCCTTGCGTCGCGAAGCTCACAAGCACGAAAACTTTTTCAGGAATTTTAATGCTAGTTCACAAGTGCGGGGTAGCTACCTGAGACGTGTTGTATCGGAAATCGTAAACGAAAGTGATACGGTTGAAGAAAATTCAATTCAAGATTTGCACTCGGTGTCAGAAATTAATTCAAGTCCCCAAATAAAATGTTGGAATTGTGACGAACTTGGTCACCGATATCATGATTGCCTGCAAACGCGCAGTGTTTTCTGTTATGGGTGTGGTACCCTAAACACCTACAAGCCATCGTGCCAAAAGTGTAAGCTTGATTCGGAAAACCGATTGGTAGATATCCGTCGCTTCTCACGCGGATATCAACAGCCTCAGCCTCGTCAGTAAAAATATTACCACGTATCTCTTCCGAAGATACCAAGGAACCGAAAGTTCCGAAATTACATCCGATAGTTCCTTACCATATTCGCCTTGCGAATTATAATATAATTAAATCAAAAATATTTTCCGAAAAATTTACGACAAACTCAAATTCACGTTCAGCTCGCCGTATGCGCGAATTTTGGTTGAATAAGAAAAAACTGCGTAAGCACGTAATTTCTTAAATTGTGTATAAAACTTCTGATATTCGTCCGTTCACAGAAGTTGAAATATTTAATAAAAAATACTTAGCTTTACTCGATAGTGGAGCTAACAAAAGTGTTATTGGCAGCGAACTTGCAAGCCAAATCTTGAGTTCTGATATTTCTTTTGTTAAAATTCTTGGCAATGTTAAGACAGCCGATGGGCAGAAACAGCAAGTAAAAGGCTCAATTAAACTTGAAGTGAAATATAACGATCAGATTGAGAAATTTGAATTTTTAATTGTACCAACGATAACCCAGAATATACAATGTGGCATGGATTTTTGGATCCATTTTGGCATTTCTATTTCTAATGTATTTTCGGTAAATGAAATAAAACTTCAAACTTATAAGACAGATTCCGATATTTTGTGTTTAAGCCCAGAACAGCAGCATCGTTTGTGTTCGGTGGTGGATTCTTTTCCTTCATTTGAAAGAGACGGTTTAGGTAAAACCACGCTTATCCAACACGTTATTGATACTGGAAATGCTAAGCCGATCAAACAAAAATTTTATCCCATTTCCCAATTGCTCTGTCAAGAAATTGATCGCATGATTTCTATGGATGTAATTGAAGAAGCACCAAGCTCTTCATGGTCATCACCCACAGTTCTTATAGTTAAGCCTGGAAAAGTGCGTTTTTGTTTGGATTCCCGCAAACTCAATGAAGTTACGGTGAAGGATTCATATCCGATACCAAACATTGATGGGTTGCTAAGTCGTCTACCTCCAGTACACTGCATTTCAAAAGTTAATCTCAAGGATGCCTTCTGGCAAATCTGTCTTGAGGATCAATCGCGATTAAAAACAGCTTTCACAGTGCCCAACAGGCCATTGTATCAATTCAAAAGGATGCCCTTTGGATTGTGCAATGCGCCACAGACTATGTGCCGATTGATGGACATGGTGGTGCCCCACTATATGAAATCACATACTTTTGTATACTTGGATGACTTGTTGGTCATGTCTAGCTCATTTGATGAACATCTTGTTCATTTATCAGAAATTTCTTCTCGATTACGCATGTCTGGATTAACAATAAATGTTGCAAAAAGTAATTTTTGCTTGAGTCATACAAAATACCTTGGCTATATTGTTGGTCATGGCACACTTCAGGTCGATCCTGAAAAAGTTAGCGCCATAACGCAGTACCCGATACCTACGACTGTTCGACAAGTAAGACAATTTTTAGGAATGGCAAATTGGTATAGACGCTTCATACCAGATTATTCCAGTATCACTTTTTATCTAACATTATTATTGAAGAATGCAAAGAGGTTTGTTTGGAATCCCCAAGCACAAGAATCTTTTGAAAATTTAAAGCGAAAACTTACGTCTGCGCCTTTGCTTGTCCATCCGGATTACGAAAAGCCATTTATAGTACAGTGTGACGCAAGCCAGTTTGGTATAGGTGGGTTACTTGCTCAACAGGATTGTGATGGCAATGAAAGGCCTATCGCATACATGTCCAAGAAATTGAACAAAGCGCAACGTAACTACTCTGTTACTGAGTTAGAGTGCTTGGCCGTCATGGAGGCAATAAAGCGATTTCGTATGTATATAGAAGGACACGAATTTAAAGTTGTTACTGACCATTCTAGCTTACGTTGGCTAATGCAGCAAAAAGACTTAAGTAGAAAATTAGCTAGATAAAATTAGGGCGATAAAATTGCAAGGATTTAATTTTTCTATTGAACACCGGAAAGGTTCCGAGAATGTTGTCGCTGATGCGCTATCGCGATCACGAGAAACTGAAGACGAAATTGCAATAGTTGATTTAGAAATTCTTCCTATCATTGATTTGAATGCAAGTGCTTTTTATTCCAAAGAATATATTGATTTAAAGAATAAATATTCTGAAGCGAATTTGCCTGATTTTCGAGTAATGGACAAATATATTTATCATCGCACAGAGTTTCCCACAGGTGATGAAAGTATTGATGATAGTGCTTGGAAACTTTTCGTACCAGCAGAGCTGCGCGAAGGCGTTATTCGGGCTGCACATGACCAACCATCTGCGTCACATGGCGGTATAGCGAAAACGGTTGAACGTATTCGGCGAAATTTCTTTTGGCCCGGTTTGGTTGTCCAAACACGCGAATACATCAAAAATTGCGAGTTGTGTAATACGTCAAAAGTACCTACACGTGTTCTTCGTCCTCCAATGGGAAAATTAATGGAAAGCGAAAGGCCGTTCCAAAGGCTATATCTCGATTTGATAGGTCCATTTCCGCGGTCAAAAAAGGGTTTTATTGGTATTTTGATAGTATTGGATCATCTATCTAAATTTACTTTTCTGAAACCACTGAAAAAATTTACTTCTATTTTAATCACGGAATTTTTAAAAGAAAGCGTATTTGATTGTTTCGGGGTTCCCGAAACAATAGTGACTGACAATGGTAGTCAGTTCAAAAGTCACGAATTTGAATCTTTTTTGTCTAAGTATGGTGTAGCACATACTTGCACAGCAGTATATTCACCACAATCGAACGCTAGCGAACGCGTAAATCGATCAATTAATGAGGCTTTGAGATCCTATATTAGGAAAGACCAACGTGAATGGTATTCATTTTTGAGCAGCATCAACTGCGCCTTGAGAAATAGCATTCATCAATCGATAGGAGTATCACCATATTTCGTAGTATTTGGACAAAACATGATTTCACATGGCGATGATTTCAAATTGCTTAGAAACCTAAAATTGTTAGGAGACTATTCAGCTAAATTGCCAAAAGTAGACCAATTTCAGATTATTCGAAACAAAATTAAAGAAAACCTCGAAAAAGCGCACAACAAGAATACAAAAACTTATAATCTTCGTTCACGCGAACGCAAATTTCAAGTAGGCCAAATAGTCGTCAGACGTAATTTTGCCCAAAGTAATCTAGCAGAGAGATTCAATGCTAAACTTGCACCAACAGGTATCAGATCTCGCATTAAAGCAGTACTCGGTAACGCGTATTATACTTTAGAAGATTTAAATGGAAAAACGCTCGGAAATTACCATGCGAAAGATATTTGGTGAGCCGTTAAAACATAAAAAGAAATATAAAGAACAATTTAATAAATAATTAATATAAATTGATAGCTTTTTTTTTTCAGCTCCAACTTTGAGCAATTGCTCAAATTAGTACCTGTTTTGTGAGGGCCTATCAATTTGAACTGTCTCTAAAATGTATTAAGTTTTAAAATATTTGGAGTAAGTTTCTCAAACTTACAATATATTTTTTGCCTCATTAAATGAAAAGTTGGTGGAAAGTTGCCTTTAACTAAGTTGGAAATTTCTAACATAAAATGTTTTAAAACACCACTGGCGTGTTTTATTTGCTGTTTATTCTGAACCTTCCCCATATTCGAATACTACTGAAACGTAATTTTGAGTCTTCGACGGATTGTATAGGGCATGTACGGATATCGAATGGCGCTCTGCCTGTTCTTTTTCTGAAGAAGACCACGACACGAGCTAGTCCACTTGCTGATCCAAGCGACTTTTAAAAATCAACAAAGGCTTAAGTAAATTTAGTATATATTCGCGTAAAGCAAATTATAATTTAAAAGTTTAAAATAATATCGCGTCTATAAAAGTAAAGTTGGTCGGAAAAGAAGAAAAAAATATAAGCAGAATCAACAAAAGAACGTGAAAAAATTTGGACGGACGAACGTATTGAATTGGTGTACATACGTACATACCTCAACATAAAAAGTTAACGTCCAAAGATCGATGTAAAGAGCACAGATGAGAAATAAAAATTGAAGCAGCGACGTTCCAAAAGGAAAAAAAATCCATCCTAATGCAGCTGAAATTTCATGGCAGTTATACAAAAATTACTTAGAAAAAAATTTAGTTCAAGAAGTACAAAGTTACTATAGAAAATTTGATAGAAAAAAAAACAAAAGAAACATAGTGAAAAGATACTAGAAACCAAAATTTGAATTGAAAAATTTATTTCATAGATTAAAACTAAATTTAGAAAAGTGTCAAAGTCATATTGTTAAAAAAAAAAACAAAAAAAAAAACACTTGCAAAGACATACTCATGAAAAAAAAGAACAAAGAAATACCCAACAAACAACAGAAAAAAATGCATCCTAGTTAGAAAAAACAACAGAAAGAAGAAAAAAAAAAAAGAACTTAAAATTTAAAGCAAAACATTCTAAATCCCAATTACATGTTGTATGTAGGCTAGAATTATTGCGTTAGTAGGTACATATTAATTAGAAATAAAAATCTTTTCAAATAGCACACGAAATATCACCGCCATGGAGGGTACCTTTCATCGCTGGATGTAAAAGTAAGTGTTAATGAAATTTAAAAAAAAAATTAAATGCATATGCATGTTAAATTTGTTTAAAATTACGATAAGGTTGCATAACAACAGGCGCCTAACAGTGGCAGATCGACGGTTCCCCTGCAACGTACAAAGTTTATTTTTGCAGTGGGTTTGTAGTTAAATGTGCGGCGCAACTCGACAAAAGAGCGCAAACCGTAATCATACCTAACCACCGTGGTTAGTATGCTTGTTGCGAGTCTACTTGTTTGCTTTCGATGATCTGCTATTGTTAGTTTGTGCGTGTGAGAGTATGAACATGGGTGGCATCGAACCTGTTCGACGAGCGTATTTCTCTCTCTCAAATTGGTTTTGCTGTTGGACTTACTAACATTGACAGTCAGCAACATCAATGTTGACGCTGAGCAGAAGTTGAGATGCATGCCTATGTTGATGCTATTATCTGTTGCAATTGATTTTTTTTTGTACATTATTTTGATTTTGGAAATTTGAAACATTTGTACAACATTTTGAAATTATTTGGTGTAGAGATTTTCGTGCTGAATTAACTTTAGTTTTAGTTTGCTTGAGAGCTAGATATGACTTAGGTTGCTATATAGAAATTAAGAACTTGGTAACCTCATGAATTTGATATTAAGATATATTTACAATTATAAATGATTCTCCCCAGTAAAGTAAGTTTAAGAATAACATGAAAAAAAAGGCAAATATTGGTAATCATTGTTTAGTTTAAGCGAGGTTGCATACAATATAATTTTTTTTTCTTTGTTCAGCAGTCACAATTTGTGAATATATTTATAAGCAAAAATATGAATTTTGTTAAATAAAAGAAAAGGAAAAATGAGATAATTTTTTTTTTATTTATCACATGTAAGGCATCGGAAGGTAAAGCTAGAGGGTTTACTTAGGGCTAAAAGCAAAACGCGGAATCTTTTAGCAGGATGGGCGGGTAAAGAACACGGTGGCGATAACATCTGGCGTCACCATATTAACTTTTGCGGTTTGTGATTGTTGACCTTAAATTAATCAGTCTGTCGGCTTCAACAATGTATTTGTTAAATTTTTTTCGGTAAATCTCTGTTTCCTTTTTATTTCTGGTAACCTACCTTAACAATAATATACGGAGCAAAACCCACCCCAATGCCCTGAGCACGGTCGGCACCCGAAACAGAGTACGCTCCTAAAACATGTTTAAGTAGTCGGTACGTTACAAGGGGTATCAGTCTTATTTCCATCGCATATAAGATCCTCTCGAGCGTATTGTGTGAAAGATTGAAGCCGTATACAGAAACGCTGATCGGATCCTATCAGTGTGGCTTTAGACCTGGTAAGTCCACCATAGACCAGATTTGTACACTACGCCAAATCCTGGAGAAAACCCATGAATATCAAATCGACACTCACCATCTCTTCGTCGATTATAAAGCTGCGTTCGATAGCCTAGTGCGGGATTGCCTATACGAAACAATGTCTGAGTTCGGTATACCTGCAAAGTTGATAAGGCTCTGCAGGATGACGTTGAGCAATACGTGTAGCTCCGTCAAGGTAGGGAATGACCTCTCCGGAACTTTTAATACCGAGCGAGGTTTCAGACAAGGCGACCCGCTCTCGTGCGATCTCTTCAATTTCATTATGGAGGGGATCGTACGAAAAGCCGGTGTGCATCATAATGGCACCATTTTCTTCAAAGGTGTTCAGCTCCTTGCGTACGCTGATGATATTGATATTGTCGGTCGGAATAAGAGAGATGTTACTGCTGCTTTCACTGCTATTGAAAAGGAATCAGCCAAAGTGGGTTTGACGGTAAACGAGGGCAAGACGAAATACATGATGTCTACTAACAACAACAAGAGAGCACGGGATCTAGACTCTCATGTTACAGCGGGCAACTGTAAATTAGAAGTTGTCAAGGAATTCATTTACCTTGGCACAGCCGTAACCAGCAACAATGATGTCAGTCTGGAGATTAAGCGGAGAATAACAATTGCTAATAGGTGCTACTACGGTCTCAGTAAGCAATTACGTTGCAGAGCTCTCTCTCGATCGACAAAGCTAACACTCTACAAGACGCTCATTCTACCTGTGCTTCTTTATGGCGCTGAGGCATGGGTGGTTTCGACAGCAGACGCATCCGCTCTTGGGGTGTTCGAGAGGAAAGTTCTCCGCAAAATCTTTGGTCCTGTTCGAGTTGGCGACGACTATCGCATTCGAATGAATCACGAGCTGTATGAACTCTACGCCGACATTGACATAGTTAAGCGTATAACAATACAGCGACTACGCTGGCTGGGTCATGTCCATCGTATGGATAAAGAAGCTCCAGCGAAAAAGGTATTCGAAGGGAAGGTCCCCGGTCAACGACGAAGAGGGAGACCATGCTTTCGGTGGATAGACCAAGCTGAGGAAGCCCTAACCGCGCTTGGCATTAACGATTGGAGAAGGCGCGCGCAAAACAGAGGCTCATGGCGAGAGCTAATGAGGGCGGCCGTAACCTGACAACGGGTTGTTATGGCCATCTAAGTAAGTAAGTAACAATCTTATCATTTTATAGTGATACACCATTTTAAAGTCAATTAATTAAGCTCTCTGGACATGCTATATATAAGTACTTAATTATAGGTTACTAACATATTTTTCGGAAAAATAACGGTTTTTAAAAAAAAATTGGTCTTAATATCAGAAAAATTGTAATATCTCCAAAATTGTAGATTAAATTTCTAAGTTCTGCTAACCGTTATTGTAGGCCATTAAATTATATTTCTTTCTACACCCATATTTTTGATATCAATTTAGGTGTTCCCAACTTATAAGGATTTTTACAAAATCTAAATCCATTGATTCCGATGGCTATATCTCCGAAACCAGATCCGAGCGCCACTTTTTTTCACCTTTTTTTTTTTGCAATTTACCCCTTATTACTCCAAAAAAGAAAATCAAGATTGGAGAATGAAAGCTAAAGTAAACCTGTTCCCGAGGAAAAATAATGTGGGATTATTTCGATTCCGAATCAGATTCTGATGAGCTGTAAACCATAGCTGGACATTAACTCGTTAATCCGTTAATCGTTAATTAACGAAATTAACATTTCGACTAACGGATTAACTTTTAAGTTAACTTTAAAAAGTGTTAACGGACTTGTTAACTTCCGTTAAATTTCACCAAGTCCGTTAATCTTTAATCCAGTACCTACTATTTACCAAAAAGGTACCACTCATTCCGCGCCGCGCCACGAAAAACACGTTCTGACAACAAATACGTTTCGGTTGATATGGATGAAAAAGTATGACTGAGTGGATACAATAAAAAAATGCATAAAAAAAGGTAGAAGAGGCGTTACGACAAAAAGCTGCTAAAAGTTCGCAGAACAGAGATAGTTTAAGTGGCGGAGGCAACAACGCGAGTAACAACGAAAATGATGAGGAAGACTTTTTCAATTCTTTCACTCAGTCTAAAGAAAAACCTAACGCCCACAAATCTTTGAAGACTAAAGCTCAAAATCTCGTCAAAATGTGGCATGTTCAACCATGCGGCATTCCTCAGGGAACAGATATTCATAAAGCTGTTTATTAAATATAATACTGCTATACCCTCAAGCGCTGCAGTTGAAAATCTTTTTACACGGGCAAAGATATATTAACGACGAAACTAGATTCGCTTTCAGACAAGAACTTCAAACATATTAATGTTCATGAAGAGGAATATCCACACAGTGGCGTACCGTGCATATTTTTGGCGCCCGGGAAGAATAGTTCACTTGCCCTACATACACAAGAAAAAAATGATTCCAAAAACGGTAGCAAAATGAGATATTTCACACTGAATTACAAAATCATCAACATACCTTCCACTTCTTTATAATTTAATAAAAAAAGGTCCTCACTTTTAGTTAAACAAAAATCCTAGCAAAATAAGATATATGCTTGGACCGCCATCCCCTAGGTACGCTTCTGTATCCATATTATTTCAGAGGACTAAATTACACACTCCAATTATGCTCGTCTTTTTTTTTTTTGTTCCTAACCTGTTAACTTCTAGAACTCAAAGCAACAGTTTTTATAAGATCAATTACGCAACGATATAAAAAATGCAATTGTTAACGGATTAACGATTAACGTTAAGTTGCGTTAAGTCTTCCGAAATGTAACGCATTAACGTTTAACGAAGTTAACTTTTTTAGTAACGGATTAGCGATTAACGAAGTTTACTATTTGATTAACGGTGCCCAGCTATGCTGGAAACGTTATTTTTGCTATATCAAAAATTCCGAAAGGTTAACAAAATTTGGAGAAGTGAAAAGCTATCCAAATTTCGCCTTGAAGCATGAAACTTTTTATATAGATTATTTTTATATTTTATTTATTATTATATTTTGGTTTATTGTTTAAATCACCACCTGATCCAAACCCGACGAACAAGCGTCGTTGTTTGTGTTCAAGGTGTTAAAGTTATTAACCTCGCTTCCACCAGAGTCGGTTTCCCGTCTTCAGGTGTTTAGTGGGTTTATTTTTCTTACTTAGTCGCCAGAAAAGAAAATAAAAAAATTAGTTGGGGATTGCTTTTATTTTTAGAACTTTATTCCTTCCAAGTATGCAGCCGAATGACCAAAACAAGTTTACAAGTTTTATGCTTGCCCTTTCTTCGAAAGTAATCGTCTTCATTTTCGAAAGTTACAATAACAAAGTTACATGCTAATTTTTCGAAACCAAAATGAAAATGAAGAGAGAGAGTGCAATTAAAATCTATGCTTTAACAAGAGTTTGACTATGCAAATTCGATCATTACAGTCGTGGGTTAAATGTTATAACCAAAAATAGAATAGTTTTTAAAATGATATAAGTAAGGAAATTGAAATATACAAAATGAATTAAATGTTAACTACTTTTAAGTTGAAATACATTATTGATATTAGCATTCGCTACAATCTCCCCCTCTGCCATCAAAGTCGTACCGACAATAAATGGCAGTACTACTAATCTTCTGTTGCTTTCCTGGGACGCAATACTCGCGATGTCGTCATCTGGAAATTGTTGCTCGGTTGATTTACGTGTGATGAGTTATCTGCTGTTGTTTGTTGTGTTGCATTTAGATTGGCATAAGTAGAGTCTTGTGCGGCGTTTTGCTTTGGCCGACCTCGACGTTTCATAGGATGAATTGGTAAGTTATCTGGACCGTTGTACTGTGTCAGTGCTGATGCATGAAGTGTTGCTATTGGGATGTCAGGATGCTCTTCAGATGCTATGATGAAACAAGCTGCACCTTTTCTGCTCAAAATTCTGTAGGGACCATCTCTGCGAGGAGCAAGCTTCGAAGATATCTTTTTAGAAGAATTGCTTAATATATGTGTTGCAACAAGTACTCTGTCTCCGACATTAAATTTAATTTGTGGTCTCCTTTTCTTATCAGCATATAATTTGTTTTTGTCTTGCATCTTTTCTTCTGCTTCTTTCGCTAACTTTAATGTATCTGACAGTCTCAGTAGATGCGGGGTTAACTGTGGTATAAAATTTTCTGATTGAACGACCGTTTTCAGATCGTAATGTGCCTCCAAAGGACTTCTAAGCTCTCTACCGAAGGTTAAATATGCTGCAGAGTAGCCTGTGCTGCTGCATTTTACGCTATTCATTGCAAATCTTCTCATTGGAAGTTTCGATGCCCACGAAGTGTGTTCTTTTCCCACGTAAATAGCTAGCTGAGTTTTTAAATCACAATTTTTTCTTTCTACAGGATTTGCTTCCGGGTGGTATATTGGTGTAAAAGTTTGCTGTATGCCTAGGCAGTACGTAAGCTTTTGCATTATTGCGGAGATAAATTGGCATCCATTATCTGTATGTATTCGCCTTGGTACGCCGTATCTTAAAACGATCTCATTTAATATTATTATAGCGCAATTTTCGGCTGTGCCATCTTTCATTGGAAATAGCTCTACCCATCTACTGCAAATGTTTTCAATCACTAGAATCCATTGTTGACCTTGATTTGTGCGTGGCAAAGGACCAACTAAATCAATAGCTATAGTTTCAAAGCGTTGATTGCTAGAAACAGTTTGCAGAAGTCCTGCTGGTTTTAAGTTTGTCGGCTTGTACCTTTGACAGACTATACATGCTTTTACATGGTTTGCTATTTCTGAACGCATTCCTGACCAGTAATAATGCGGAGTAATACGACATATTGTCCGGTCAATACCATAATGACCTGCTGTAGCATCTTCATGAAATTTAGATAGTATTGTGTTCCGCATAGATTTGGGCACCACCAATTGGCCATTTTCAGAATCTTCTTCCGAACAGTATCTATATAACACGCCATCTATCATCATGTATCTTGTAACATCATCATCATTTGATTCAAAAGACTTGATTATATTATTTATTTCTATGTCTTCAAGCTGTGCTTGTCGCATTTCGTCAGCACCTTTTCTGGGGAAATCAATTTCTATCGCAAAACATTCACAAACCAGTTGGTTGTGACTTTCAAGTGAACATGGTGGGCGTGATAACGTATCTGCCACAACGTTTTGCTTTCCAGGTGTATAGCCAAACTTTATGTTATAAATTTGAAGCTGGAGAGCCCATCGTGCCAGACGACCTGTTGGTGACTTCAAACTAAATAACCACTTCAATGGTTGATGGTCTGTCAGCACTGTTAACTCTGAGCCTTCAATATAACCACGAAACCTTTGTATAGCCCATACAACGGCAAGCGCTTCACGTTCTGTTGTGGAGTAATTTCGCTCTGCAGGCAATAGAAGACGACTTGCGTATTCAATTGGATGCTCATCATCTTTCTCCCCCTGCAATAGAACTGCCCCGAGCGCATAATTGCTTGCATCTGTCCTTAACAAAAATGGCTTACCTTCATCAACCTGTTGTAATATTGGTGGCAAGGCTAGGATGCTTTTAAGGTTATCAAACGCTGCCTGATGCTCGGATAACCATTTCCACTGTGCGCTTTTTTTTGTTAGGCTTGATAACGGCTTCGAAATATCAGCAAAACCTGGTACAAAACGCCTATACCAAGAGCATGTTTGAAAAAATGAAATTAATTGTTTGAGGTTTTTCGGCCTAGGTCGTTGTAAAATTGCCTCTGTTTTTTCTGGATCGGGCTTCAGCCCTTTAGGTGTCAGTATATGACCTAAATATTTTACTTCTAGTCTACAAAAATGGCATTTTTCGCGATTGAGCTGTAGACCAAACATTTTAATTCTTTTGAAAGTTTGACGTAACTCTATAATGTGCGCTTCAAAATTTTTAGAACAGATTATAATGTCGTCCAAATATGCCAAAATTATTATTTGTGGAAGTCCAGATCGAAATTTATCCACCATTCTTTGGAATGTAGCTGGAGCGTTTTTAAGACCGAATGGCATTCGATTGAATACGTAAATTCCAAAGGGCGTAGTGAATGCAGTTTTTATTTTGTCTCTCTCAGCCATTTTTATTTGCCAGTATCCGGCTTTCAGATCGATTGTTGACATAAACGGCGTTGCTTTTGCTGCACGCAGTAGGTCATCCATGCGTGGCAGCGGATATTTATCTGTTGTCGTAATCGCGTTAAGACGTCTATAGTCCACACAAACTTGTACGTTTCCCTGTTTTTTTGGAATAAGGACCACTGGGAATGCCCATGGCGACTCTTTTTCTTCAATTATTTTATTTTTTAGCATATCCTTTAATTCAATATGTAACTTTTCCTTCATAACTGGTGATAGTCGATACGGAGGACATGATATCGGCTCATGACTACCAGTGTTGATGAAATGTTCAACATGAGGAATTGGTTCACCGCTATCTTCAAATACAGCTTTTACTTCATGGAGAAGATTTTTCAAAATTTCCTTTTGGGACGCTTCAAGACTTGAACCTTCATCAATTCGTAGGTTTACATCGAAACAATTTAAATTTATTTGAGTTTCAGTGGTAACATCACCAGCTTTTGGAATTTTCAGTTTTTTCAATGGTGGAAACAAATTACACTCCTCTGAAGCTTGAAAATTCGTCGGAAGGCAACTTTCGAAAATTTTGTCAATTCCACCCGGTGAATAATCTTGGTCAGCTTGTGGTACTGAGTTTTTAGGAGTAACTCTTCCTTCAATAACAACTTCATTTGATCTTTCGACATAGGATAGAAAATCGTTCATTGCGTTATGTTCCTTAATATTTGCTTGTGTTAGTGGTAGCGATTGTGACAATTCAGGCTTGTGCATTTTGAACTCGAAAATTGTGTTGGGGTTATCCTTGAAATGCCAAGTACGTTGAGCAAGATCCATTACGATGCCGGCCTGCTCCAGAAAATCGATGCCAATAAGAGTTCGGTTATCACGTGCCTTTGGCAAGCATATGAATCTTATGCGTTTTAGCCGTTTTCCAATTAAGATATGAACTATCGTAGCAAATACTTTTTCTTGACGCGGAATGCCATCAGCCAGTATTATTTCCGCAGATACTTCTTGAAACTCCACGTTATTTTGTTTTAATTGCTGATATAAGCGATAGCCAGCAACGCTTGTGCGTGCAGCTGTGTCAAAGTAAGCTTCTCCTTTCAAGCCATTGATATTAATGTTTACTGTAGGGACATTTCGTCCAACGAGAGTTGTGTGCACAGCATTAAAATCAATTTTTTCTGGGCTTGTCAACGGGTTTTTTGTGTTACAATTCGGACAATTTGACCTGTAGTAGCCGGTGGCACCACAGCCATAGCAATTAAAACTTGTTTCTTGCGTTTTTCCTTTACGGTCAGCTTCAATTTTTTTATAGCATGTTTCAGCCGTATGATTTTTCTTTCTGCAGAAAGAACAGCGAACAGTAGGATTTTGAGTGAACTCATCGAATTTTTGCAATTGTTCAAAATGTTTTGCTTTATTATCTTTGTTTTCGTTTATTAGCATTTCGACTTCTCTTGCTTTTTGAAGTAAAGCTTGGAAACTATTTATGCTTTCACGAGTGATTTTTTCTCGTATTGTTAGTAGCAATTGCGAAAAAATAATATTTAACATAGTGTTTTCGGATAGCTTTTCGGATAATTGTGCAAACAGTCGTCGCTTTTTGCAAACAAAACTATCTGTTGATTCAGATGCCTTTTGTCTATCCTGACTAATTTCAGCAAAAATACGCCAATCTGGTTTTGGTGGTGAAAATGCCTGCCTGAGTAAATCTAAAGCTGTATTAAACGTTCTGGCCTCACTTTTGACACCTTGCCACCATGATGAAGCGTAGCCTTCTAGCGAAAGTGGTAAGCTGAGCAAAGCATATGCGTCTGAAACATTTTCAGCGTTTTTAAAAACCAAAATGGTTGCGATGAAATCATCAACTTTTGTGGTACTGCGTCCACCACTAAAGCGAGCACTACAAGAGTTAAAAGTGGCTCTGCTTTCTGGTCGAACTTGCAAACCTCCTATTAACTGAAAAAATTGATCCTGTGTCAACGTAACGTTTACAGCAGCTGCATTTCCTACTGGGATATGAGAACCACTGGTATTTGGGTTGACTTCACTATTTGAAATATAATTGTTATCGTCAAAAAAACCATAAGCAGAAGCATTTTGTTGAATATCACCAACATTTTGCATAGGATCGGAACTAGCGTGAATATTTTGAGTAATGCCAGAAGTTTGAAGTACATTATTGTTAGCTAAAGCACTGTTAGCATTACGGGCCGCAGCAGCACTACGAGTCTCGACACCGCTAACAGGTGTATCAGAAGTACTTGTTTTTTTCGACGGACTGTCAGACATTTTTTTTTTTTTGTAAATATTGGTACTTGTCGCAGATTCTTTCACCAAAAATAAAACGAAGATGATGCGTTGTATAGTGGCAACTAAAATAGCAACTGCACTGATAACAGTTAAACACAACTTTATGCAACGACTCTGTATGGTATTTGTGTAACAAAAATAGCGAAGAACAGCAATAACAATCACTCCGTTAACTAACGGCTTACATCCAGTGCAAATATTTTCTGCTATGTAGAATTTTCGGCCGTTGTTGTATTTTATGTGTAATTGTTATTGTTTCAATTTATTTTACGTTGGGCGCCAATGAAGCATGAAACTTTTTATATAGATTATTTTTATATTTTATTTATTATTATATTTTGGTTTATTGTTTAAATCACCACCTGATCCAAACCCGACGAACAAGCGTCGTTGTTTGTGTTCAAGGTGTTAAAGTTATTAACCTCGCTTCCACCGGAGTCGGTTTCCCGTCTTCAGGTGTTTAGTGGGTTTATTTTTCTTACTTAGTCGCCAGAAAAGAAAATAAAAAAATTAGTTGGGGATTGCTTTTATTTTTAGAACTTTATTCCTTCCAAGTATGCAGCCGAATGACCAAAACAAGTTTACAAGTTTTATGCTTGCCCTTTCTTCGAAAGTAATCGTCTTCATTTTCGAAAGTTACAATAACAAAGTTACATGCTAATTTTTCGAAACAAACAGTAGCGAAATATGAAAAAAATGAAGAGAGAAAGTGCAATTAAAATCTATGCTTTAACAAGAGTTTGACTATGCAAATTCGATCATTACAGTCGTGGGTTAAATGTTATAACCAAAAATAGAATAGTTTTTAAAATGATATAAGTAAGGAAATTGAAATATACAAAATGAATTAAATGTTAACTACTTTTAAGTTGAAATACATTATTGATATTAGCATTCGCTACAGCCTTTGTATTTACTTTTCATATAATTGCAGTCGCTGGTGTCATATAAAGCCGGGTATTTTCTTACAAGCTCTATCAATTTTTTCTCACACTCCATAATTTCAATTAACTTAAGCACAAACTGTAATTATATCGAAGAACAAAAAAATAAAACAATGGAAATTCAAAAACACACGAGTAAACTGCGGCCTGTGTGACACATTTTCTGTGCCATCTCCACAAGTGAACGCAGTCGATACGTGACGCAGTACTGCGCTACGCTTCAATGCTCGCGCTTTCCTTAAAATACGTAGCTTACAAAAACTGCCCTGCCTACGCTGCTTTGCTGCGTCTTCAATGTGCGATGGGCCTAAAACAATACGGTTTTTACTTGAATCTTATATCGGCGTTTTACGAGAACTGACTGTAATTGAAATATATTGAATAGCATTTCCAGCAAGCAAAATTAGCTCAGCATTCCGCTCAGCAAGTATTCAGCAGAATTCAACAGCGTAGCATTTTAGAAATTCAGCATCAGCAACAGTTTCGTTTGCCATCCCATTATTTTTCCTTTGCTGACTGCAGTCAGCAAAAAAAGGCATGTTTAATTTTTTGCTGACTTAGCTTTCAAACCCTGAATAACACTACTCTACAAATTTACAAAAACTTACACCACAACGAATGGCGATAACATTTTTTATAGTGAAATTTTCCGCAAAATCCGAATATCGCAATGGCTCTTTTCGTTTGGCTCCAATTTTCCATATAAATGGCAAAACTCAACAAAATTCACTTTTAAGAGCATACACTTCAATAAATGCTTCTAAAAAATTTAATTGTCAGCCAACCAATTTAAAATTTTTCTATTGTGCAGAATAGAGTATTAAAAACATTTTAAGATACAAAATGTGCAAATAGTATTAATTTCATGGCTGTTATGGTCGAAAATAGGTAAAAAAATCCATTTTTGTTTTTAACAATTTCCAACTTTGAAGCCCTTTATCTCGAATTGTTACAAAAAGCTAACCCTTCTATCTTATAGAGAATCTCATTGTAAAAATTTTAAATATACAGAAAAGTCATAGCCTAAGTGCTGAAAAGCGTTTTTGAATCAAAAAAATTCATCGAGATATAGCCAAATAAATGAAAAAAGTGCCGAAAAAGGGGTTTTTTGGGGATATCTCGAAAACGATTCTTAAGAAAAAAATGGTTGCCAGTTTTTGAATCTACGCCCAAAAATGCATGCAAAAAAGTATATGAGAAACCAGATCTCGAGATGAACACCAAATTTGTAAACTAGTGTTATTGAGCAAAAACTAGTGTGGGTGGTATGGGAGGTGGGCGTATGCGTAGGCGATTAGGTTTTCAGATGGATAATAATACTCCATACACACATAGCAAATTTTATATTTATAGAACACATATAACACCTATTATTGAGATTTCACAATTGTGGGTGATATGAGAGGCGGACGTAATTTTGGGCGTGTGCCAAAAAACTTCAATAGAATCCGAATTTCAATCGATTTCGATGTCTTTTTCTAAATATATAAGAAAAATATTGCTAAAACAAGGGCTTAAAAGTGACGAAATATCAATCGCGATTATCTCGAGAATTTGGTATAATCGATAAAAACAGTATTCTATTCACCGTGTTCTACGACCAAAAAATAAGTTTGGGTGTCTCGGCGTTTTTGTGTGTCTTTTTCAAGTCCCTAGAGTGTAATTGAACAATTTTTATATTGAACTTTTTTAGTCATATTTATTCAACAAACATGACAAAGATAACTAGTGGATCAATTTAACCTGGTAATTGGTGACATATGTTTCGGCTATTACCACGTACATATATACATATTCATATGCATCAGACCAGTTTTGGTTAAGTTGTATGCTATATGTATATACGTGGTAATAGCCGAAACATATGCCACCAATTACCAGATTAAATTGATCCACTTGTTATCTTTGTCATGTTTGTTGAATAAAAATGACTAAAAAGCTCAATATAAAAATTGTTCGACTTTTTTTAAATTGTCGTTATTTCTTCAATACGTATACATAATGGATTTTCATAATTTTTTTTTTTAAATTTCTTTATTATTTTATGGGTTTTATGAAAAAGTGACATTTAGTGCAAAGTAAATCTTACAACTTTTTGATTTGAAGAAAGTGTTTCAGCCTTGCGATACGAACAACATCTTCTACAAAATAATTCATTTTGCACTATTCGTCACTTTTTCATAAAACCCATAAAATAATGAAGTTCAAATGACGATAACTTTGAAAAGGGTGGCTTTTCAGCAAAATAAAAAAATATGGGTCTCTCAGGCCCGTTCGCAGGAATCATTCATGGGGGGGGGGGGGCTTAACTCGGACATTTCATGTAAGATTATGTTCATAGAAAACGTCAAAAATCGATTTATTTTTAATATAGACATTAGACCGGGTCGATTTGTATGAAGCAAAATAAAGTCAGCCAGACACAAACTCAAAAGTTAGAAAGACCCTTAAAAACGATATCTGCGTCAGTTTGTTTTTGTTACGAGAAAATCAATGGATCTTTTTTGATTCTCCTGAAGGTCCTTTTTGGCTAAATAGACGTGTTTTTTGCTCGAAACTTTTATTTCTTTACAGAATGGATACCTGAATTTGCTTGAAAAAAAAAAATTGTAAAAAATTTGACGTTAAAAAATTTTAAATTTTTTTCTGTAATAGATAATATTTAGTCCCAAAATTCGATTTTTCCATATAAAAAATGTGAAAGATTATATGATTATCATTATGTTAGTAGCTAATTCTGCGAGGTACTTGAAAAAACTCGTCCAAAACTCTTTCCACATTGATTTCAATATCGCGATGTATATTTAGCGAGGCTAAGCCGTTCAGCTGATCTTCGGACATAGTTGATCTGAGATAGACGACGTAGCACTGAAAAGGAGCGTTCTTTTGTTGCTGTTCTCACAGGCAAAGTTGCCATAACACGAAGAATTTGATGGACATTTGGAAAAGCGTCTTCATTGCAAATATCCAGTGCTTCGAGACAATTTTTGATGTCTTACCACACAATGCGTTAACGCCAAAGCTTTTTTATCCACATGTCACGTGAACTATCATACAAAATTTAAACATATCGACCCCTGTGCGCGAAATTATCGTATGTGTCAAAAACCAAATTTTTCAGGAGAGGGTTTTTTCTACTTTTCTGTGCTTTGGTTGGCAATATCAATACAAAATTTTCCATGTACTTAGATAATTGACTATTATAACAAAACTCAGAATTTTTCCTGCGGAAAAGTGTACATTTTCCGAGAAAAACATATTTTTTGGCATTTACGATAGTTTCGCTCACAACGTTATGTAGGTGTGCTTGCAGCAAATGGCACTTACGATAACATGAAAAACAGTTTCAATTGGAAATAAATTGAAACGCAAAGTTATTTGTGATCTTAAATCTTTGTGAAAAAATTAAGGTTTTATTTATTTAAATTTTTTTTATTATTTTAAGTGGTATAAAATAACATTAAACAAAAGTTACACATAACAAAAGCATGTTTTTAATATCAAAAATAATTAAATTTAAGTAATTCAATCTTCATCGTCGCTTTCATTTAACGATTCTTTTATTTTTGAGGAATGTTTTAAATTTAAATACTCATTGTGATATTTTGATGGAATACTATTTTCTAAACATAGATTTTGCAAATCATTAAATTTAATCGAGGAGATACATAAAGGCTTATGATACAACATTTGTAGCTTAAAAGTAAAATTAAAGTTGATTATGGTTTTTTCAGTAGAATTTTCAGAATATCCATGGATGGGTTCAATTGATTTTGATTTTTTTTTGAATGAAGCTATGCGAAGTTTATTTGAGTCTAGTTTAATTTTGTTCGGTAGTAAAAAATCTGCAAGTGACTTCCAGTTCTTAAACTCAGAGTGACCTATTTTAATGCAGTCGTATCTCGATAGGTTAGTGCGTGCATTTCGAATAATTGTGGGCCATTCACTGGGCGTCCAAACCGTACGATTTCGTACAAAAGATTCAATTGTTATATACACAGAATCAACTGGTATGACCGGGAAGTAAATATGTAATTTTAATTTTTTCAATGAAGTTTGAAGAATTTGAAAAATGTGCCAGCATAGCTAATACGGTCTTGTTGCGGTTTTGACCAACATAACTTACGCAATAAAGACTTATGTCATTAGCTGTCTGTCTTTGGTCTACGATTATTAGATATTTATAAAGGGCAGTGAAAATTTAATTGCATCCTAGCCTACCATCCCACTCACCCCACAAAAAACAATTATCTGTACATGAGTAACGGTAAAGCATGATACGAAAGGCTACATAACGCGAGCAATAGTTACGCTTCACATTCTACTTCTAATTTAAAAAAGAAGTAGTGAATATAATAACAACAATTAAGCACAATATATTTTTGTATGGCACATACGATAATTTCGCGCACAAGCAAATGATCTAGTGTGACATACGATAAAATTTACAGTCAATTTTTGGCGTAACTATAAGAATTTCTGCTACAATATTTTACCAGGTGACTGAAATGTTTTTCAAAGTTTTTTATATAAATCAGTAGCTGCAAGTGGTAGAAATTAGTGTACGGAAAAATTTTTTAAAAAAAATTGTTGTTGCAATAATTATGGCCAGTCAAAGTTTTCATTAACCTTTTTTTTAAAATGCTATAAGTTTTGAACTGCTTGACTGATTGTGACGAAATTTTTTAATTTCTGTAGATAATAAGTTGAACTTATGTATTAAGAAAAAAAGTTGCATTAATTTTGCATTTTTGTTGTTAATTAGCAATTTTTCTATCAACAATTGAATTTTAATGACTTGCTCCGCCTCGAAAAAATCTGAAAAAAAATTACAGAGATGCATTGAATCCTTCCAAACTAGAATTTGTAAAAAAAATCGTAGAGCCTCAATTAGTTTTTACGGCATAAATATTATAGTGGCACCGGGCGGACGAAAAATGCATAAAAATTTTGTTGTTTTTCAAAAAAATCAATAACACTAGTTTACAAGAAAAAGGATCGGGTTTCTCATAGACTTTTTTCCATGTATTATGGGACGTAGTTTCCAAAAATGGCAACCATTTTTTTTTTTCTTAACAATCGTTTTCGAGATATCCCCAAAAACCCCCTTTATCGGCACTTTTTTCATTTATTTGGCTATATCACGCTTAATTTTTTTTCGATTCAAAAAATTATAAAAAACATATGTATTTTCGTTAAATTTTATTGCAAGTTTTTTACTGTTTTCTCGAATAACTTCTACATTTTTTGCTCGATATCCGCAAAATTATACTAAAATATTTGCAAAAGAAAAGTCTTTCATTTTAAATTCTAAAAATATGAAAAAGAAAAAATTTTTCATTCAAATGGAGCAGTTGAATTTTAGTGATTTTTAAAAAAGTCAGTTTTTTGCACTTTGCGCACTTGTAACTTCATCAAATCTTATTCGATTCTAGGAAACAGTATATTGTTAGAAAGGGAATAAAAATATCTTTAAAGTGCTGAAAAGCGTTTTTGAATCGAAAAAAAATTATTCGAGATATAGCCAAATAAATGAAAAAAGTGCCGAAAAAGGGGGTTTTTGGGGATATCTCAAAACGATTCTTAAGAAAAAAAAAATGGTTGCCATTTTTGGAAACTACGTCCCATAATACATGGAAAAAAGTCTATGAGAAACCCGATCCTTTTTCTTGTAAACTAGTGTTATTGATTTTTTTGAAAAACAACAAAATTTTTATGCATTTTTCGTCCGCCCGGTACCACTATAATATTTATGCCGTAAAAACTAATTGAGGCTTCACGATTTTTTTTACGAATTCTAGTTTGGAAGGATTCAATGCATCTCTGTAATTTTTTTTCAGATTTTTTCGAGGCGGAGCAAGTCATTAAAATTCAATTGTTGATAGAAAAATTGCTAATTAACAACAAAAATGCAAAATTTTTGCAACTTTTTTTTCTTAATACATAAGTTCAACTTATTATCTACAGAAATTAAAAAATTTCGTCACAATCAGTCAAGCAGTTCAAAACTTATAGCATTTTAAAAAAAAGGTTAATGAAAACTTTGACTGGCCATAATTATTGCAACAACAATTTTTTTTAAAAAATTTTTCCGTACACTAATTTCTACCACTTGCAGCTACTGATTTATATAAAAAACTTTGAAAAACATTTCAGACATGTCGGTTTCGCGTATTCTGACCCACATACGATAATTTCGCGCACAGGGGTCGATATGGCGCGAGTAGATTCGTGCAGGAATTTTCATTGAAGCTGATTTTTAGCTGATTAGCAGTGGTCCCAAAGCGTGTTTTTTGGTTCAAAATAGCTAGAGAGAGCAAATCTTGTCGAAAATGAAAAACTCGGGCTCAGGCGATTTCTTGGCATTTTAGTTCTTTCATTTAAAAAAAAAATTTGTTGTCTTTTTGATTTTTCATTCAAATGTCAATAAAAAACTATGTGCGAAAATTCCCAATGGGGGGGAGGGTTTGAACCCCCAAAACCCCCCCTGCGCACGGGCCTGGGGTCTCTTAAAATTGAGCATATAATGATACCTGCAAGTCTTAAGCAAATTGATGACATCGATGTGGTCCGCTTTAGTCGATTTTAAATAATGATTATGTGCATTTATAAGGAAAAATATTGCTTGCATTGATGTTAATAAAATCCTCTTGCTATGATTTTTCTTTAAGCATATGTATATTCAAAATTTTATGATGAAATTCTCTATAAGATAAGAGGGCTAACATTTTGTAATAGACATAAATAATTCCAGATAAAGGGCTTCAAAGTTTGTTTGTTAAAAAAAAAGAAAAAAATTGTTTTTTTTTTTTAAACCTATTTTCGATCATAACAACCATAAAATTAATACTGTTTGCACTTCTTGTACCTTAAAATGTCTGTAAGATTCTACCCTAGTAGCATCAGAGGAAGTTATGAAGAAAAAAATCTAGCTTACAAAACAGTGATGTCTTTAAATAGATGTGTATCAAAATTAATAAGATGTTTCGCCTTTGTAGTGAAATTTGCTTTTATAATATTTTGCTAGAGCAAGATATAAATTCATGATATAGAGACCGCATGTCTCTTATGTCATAATACTGTAGCCATATAAGTCATTTGAAAAACATGACGTTTGATGTTTTTAGAGACACACTAGATAGGGCATATTATTGCCAATTTTTTTGTCGCTT
Source organism: Tricholauxania praeusta (assembly GCA_949775025.1). Lineage (NCBI taxonomy): Eukaryota > Metazoa > Arthropoda > Insecta > Diptera > Lauxaniidae > Tricholauxania > Tricholauxania praeusta. The sequence goes on from OX459028.1 coordinate 108,019,454, forward strand.
TACCAAAACATATGAGAGAAAGATATGATTTGCCTTTGACATGTAATATAATATATGACAGGTAGCTTAGTAGGTAGCGTGCAGGACTATGAATCGCTGGGACATGGGTTCGAGACTGACTTTGCAAATTTGTAAATCGTAAGTAAAAATTAAATTTGATGATAAAATCAAATTAATAAGTATAATAAAGTTCCTACAATTTGCATGTTAATTAAATTATTTGATAATAAAATAAAATTAAGTATAACAAAGTTTTACAAGACAGGGATATTTTTTTTTAAATGTTTTTAAGGTGTCCTTAAAACAGCTCAGAAAGATACTTCACCGAGTCTCTTGAAAGACAACACTGAGGGGAAAGTGTCTTTATACCTCATACGCCAAATGGCTCTTATAAGCCCCTATAAAAAATTTATATATATAATATTGTAGCGAAATTTGGTTTATGCTAGAAGACTCTTGAAATAAATACCAACGAAAGAAACTAAACGATATTAGCACCATCTAGCGCAACATGCTAAAAATAATAAACCGAACAGACGCTGCAGTAAACAATAAAAAGTCAACAACCGAGAGAAATTATCGCCGTCGTACAACGTACAACGCCATCTAACATCTAGCATAATAGCTAGCTCAACGTCAGTGCGCCATGCTGGTGAATTGTGGATAGTAGTAGAATGCACGCTACAAAGTAGCACTGGTGGGTTGTAGATGGTGGTAGAATATACGCCACTTAGAAGGTACTGGATTATTCGAGAGAGTGATGACTGCAGTATAAAAAGGGTTGTCATCTGAGCTGAACAGACAGTAGAATTAAACCAGCGAAGCAGAACAGTTGTAGTTCAACAGTTGAGCAATAAGTAATAAAGTGAATACAGTGTGATCCGTAGTAGAACAAAACAGTTTTCTATACAGTGTTAAATTAACATTAGAATTTGAACGTTAATAAAATAAACCATTTTATAACTAAATAAGTTTGTGTGTTTTTAATTGTTACACAATCCAGTGATCGAACTCAGAAAAGTGTGAGAGATCGAAATTATCGTCAAAGAGACAGAAATTTCGTAACAATTGGTGTCAGAAGTGGGATTGTGTAAAAAGAATTAACAATCAAATAAAAAAAAAAAAAAAAAAAAAAATTAATAAAAATGGTTAAGTTTGACGAACTAAAAGTGGATCAACTGAAGAAGGAGTTGCAGCAGCTGAATCTGCAATCTACTGGCGGAAAGGTGGAGTTACAGAAACGCTTACGGCAGGCTCTTGAGGCTCAAGGTGTAAACCTGGAAGAGCATGAATTTTATAGTGATGTATCAGAATCAGCAGCGAAAGTGGAAGAAACTTCTGGACCGGCGGCAAGTGGTGTAGATATGTCAAAGTTCGAGAAAATGTTAATGGCGATGACGCAGACAATAAATCTACAGATGAATAGCAATATCCAGGCCTTTCAGAAAAAAATTGTTCAGAGCTTAAGTCAGCACGCGCTGCAGATCCAGGCGGTTTGGAAAGAAATTGATCAGAGCTTAAGTCAGAACGCGACGCAGATCCACGCAGTGAATCAAAACACTGAGGATGTTTGAACGGAGGTGCACAAAATGGAAGAAGTTCAAAATAATTTTAAAGACGTTAATAATAGGATTGAACAGTTGGAAATAAGCGAACCAACCACTCAAGTGATAAGAGAAATCAGCGCAGAGAGGCTTAAGGCACCCTCGTACGATGGAACAACGCCATTTAGTGTTTTCAAGCTCCAGTTTGAAACAACATCTGGTCACAATCGTTGGGATAACGAAAGCGCAGCTGCAGCGCTAATTGTGGCATTAAAGGGCGCAGCTGCAGAAGTATTGCAAACGGTTCCAGTGGCGGAGCAGAAAAACTACAAGGCGGTGATGGATGCCTTACAGCGAAAATATGGCAGTGACCACATGAAGCAGATTCACAGATTGGAGTTGAAAAGTCGTATCCAGAAATCTGGTGAGTCCTTGCAGGAGTATGCTGCGGATATTGAGCGATTGGCACACCTTTCCTATCCTGACGAGTTAAGTGTTGTAGCTGAAAAATTCAAAATAGAGGCGTTTATTGACGGCATACGTGACTTAGATACAAAACGCGAAACAATGCGGAGCCCGAAGACAACATTTAACGAAACAGTAATGGTTGCCCTCACTGAAGAGATGATTGCGTTGACATGCCGCCCATCACTGAAAACTCGTCGGATAGAGGTGGAGGCTGAAAAGAAAAATTCATCGTTCGCCAGCGGTAGCTTCAGCAGAAAATGCTTCAACTGTGGTAAGCAGGGACACATGGCACGTGACTGCAAATCACGATCTGCATCACGTTCACCAAGAAGAAAAATTGAAAATCGGATGGAGGTGGATTTTAAAAAGAAAAGTTCATCGTTCGCCAGCAGTAGCTTCAGCGGAAAATGCTACAACTGTGGTAAGCACGGACACATGGCACGTGACTGCGAATCACGTCGTAAACGATCTGCATCACATTCACCAAAAAGAAGAATTGAAAATAGGGTGGACGATGGCGAAAATGGTAGCGAGCAGCAGGCGCGTACGTGGAATCAGGGATCGATTCCGGAGAGGGGGCCTGAGAAACGACTACCACATCGCAAAGAAAGCCAGCATGAAAATGCGGATGCATTTTTCCGTCGCCTATGTAAAATTGAATGTTCACGAACGGAAAATAAAGCTGGAACAATTGATGTGCGCCGTTTGAACGTTTTGCCTGAAGAGGAGGTAAGATGGGACCAGCGCAGTGATCGGGATCGTGGTGATCGTGAACGAGAGCGTGAAATGGAACGCGAACGAGAGCGGGAGAGAGAACGTGAAAGAGATCGCGAGCGTGATCGCGAACGGCGTGAAGAACGCGATAGAGAGCGAAAGCGGGAACGTGAAAGAGAACGTGAACGAGAGGAGGTTAGAGAGCGCGCTGAAAGAGATAAAGTTGAAAAGAAGGATCCAGAACGGCCTGATGAAGATCGTGAGCGCAGAAGAAGAGAAAGGGAACGCAAACATGAGAAAGAGCGAGAACGAGAGCAGTCACGCCGAGAACGTTCTCGAAGTCGGGAGAAATCTTCTAGACGTCGTTCTAAATCGCGTAAAAAGGAACGTGAGAAAGAGCGTGATAAAGATCGCCACAAGATGAAAGCTCGGTATGACCTGCGAGCAAATACTGAAGGGTTCAAAGAAGGTCAACTAGTGCTGCTACATAACCCAAAACGAAAACGAGGCTTGTCTCCTAAATTACAGACTCATTGGGAGGGACCTTACCGGATCGTCACAAGGATTAATGATGTTGTGTATCGAATCCAAAAATACCACGGGAACAAAAGTAAATTAAAGGTAGTCCACATCGAAAGGCTGGCACCTTATACTAGGGACGGAGAGACTCTTGTTCGGGACGAACAAGTTTAAGCGGAGGGCAGTGTAGCGAAATTTGGTTGATGCTAGAAGACTCTTGAAATAAATACCAACGAAAGAAACTAAACGATATTAGCACCATCTAGCGCAAAATGCTAAAAATAATAAACCGAACAGACTCTGCAGTAAACAATAAAAAGTCAACAACCGAGAGAAATTATCGCCGTCGTACAACGTACAACGCCATCTAACATCTACCATAATAGCTAGCTCAACGTCAGTGCGCCATGCTGGTGAATTGTGGATAGTAGTAGAATGCACGCTACAAAGTAGCACTGGTGGGTTGTAGATGGTGGTAGAATATACGCCACTTAGAAGGTACTGGATTATTCGAGAGAGTGATGACTGCAGTATAAAAAGGGTTGTCATCTGAGCTGAACAGACAGTAGAATTAAACCAGCGAAGCAGAACAGTTGTAGTTCAACAGTTGAGCAATAAGTAATAAAGTGAATACAGTGTGATCCGTAGTAGAACAAAACAGTTTTCTATACAGTGTTAAATTAATATTAGAATTTGAACGTTAATAAAATAAACCATTTTATAACTAAATAAGTTTGTGTGTTTTTAATTGTTACACAATCCAGTGATCGAACTCAGAAAAGTGTGAGAGATCGAAATTATCGTCAAAGAGACAGAAATTTCGTAACTATATGTTGTCTTTCTACTTGTCTTTAAAAGGCCTGTAAAAGAAGCTATAAGACCTTTTTATGCTACTAGGGTATTCTGCACTATAGAAAAATTTAAAATTGGTTGGCTTACAATTAAGGTTCTTACAAGCTTTTATGTGAAGTACATAAAGGGTGGAACAACAAAAAATTTTATTTTGATCCACCCTAAAATTTTTTTTTTACTCCAATCGATCCTTTCCAGGGCCCGGGGCCACCTTAAATGATTTTCAAAATTCATTTACAACCATTCTCCATTAATTATAGAAAAAAAAATGTTCCTAAAATGGGCCAAAAATGGTCCTTACAGGGTCCGGAGCCACCCTAAATGATGTCCAAAATCCCCATTAATTACAGAAAAAAACCACCACCACCCTGAGTGAAGCAGCATTAAGTTAAATAAAATGCATGTGTAAACACCCAATTTTTATAAAGCCTAAAAGTATGCCACACTTTATGTTCAATTTCCGTAACATTTTATTTCCGTTACATATTTTGTTCGCTCATTTCCGTTACGCATTCACCAGTTTACCACCATGCCAACGCACGTTTAGAAGTATATACTTCAAAAACCATTTCGATATTCGGATTCTACGGAAAATTTCACTACAGAAAATGTTATCACCATTCGTTGTGAAAATCTTGTTGTGTAGTGTAATCTTAATTTTTTTACTCTAATTCCGAAAAATGAAAATTTTACACCAACTCTATAGTACAATCATTTGGTTTTAACTGGAAAGCTTTCCGGTAGTTTTGAAAATGAGTAATTTTATAGATTTCGATGTGCTCTTTCCGAATTTTAACTTTGCTACCTCGTATTGTTTTTTTTTTTAATGAGGATATACTCGAATACGAATAAATTTTCGAATTTCAAATACACCTTCACACCGACTCCTGTGGGGCAGTACGAATGCCATTTTAGCTTCGCAACGCACTAGCAGTTTTCAAAGGTATGTTAATAAGAAGACAAAGTTATTATCTACCTTGATGACATGATGATAGCAACAAATGAGTGTAAGTTTTACAAAAAATAATGAAAAACTCGGGCTCAGGCGATTTCTTGGCATGTTAGTTCTTTCATTTAAAAAAAAAATTTGTTGTGTCTTTTTGATTTGTCATTCAAATGTCAATAAAAAACCATGTGCGAAAATTCCCAATGGGGGGGAGGGTTTGAACCCCTAAAACCCCCCCTGCGCACGGGCCTGGGGTCTCTTAAAATTGAGCATATAATGATACCTGCAAGTCTTAAGCAAATTGATGACATCGATGTGGTCCGCTTTAGTCGATTTGAAATAATGATTATGTGCATTTATAAGGAAAAATATTGCTTGCATTGATGTTAATAAAATCCTCTTGCTATGATTTTTCTTTAAGCATATGTATATTCAAAATTTTATGATGAAATTCTCTATAAGATAAGAGGGCTAACATTTGTGGAGTTGGAAGATCGTCATGTGGTGTTGGTAGATCTGGTACCTCAATTTTCTCTTCTATGTAAGGATGTTTTGAACCAGCGCTTAAAAACGCTACGGTTCACTGCTTTATCCCGGCACACACAATCGTAGCCAGGGATATTTTTCTTCGGCAAAATTACTGCCAAGTCTTCTTTTAGCTAATAGAAACAAGTTCTTAAGCTGTAGAGTATCTTCATCATACTCTGAATTTTATTTTCAGATTCAACTTATTTATACTTATTTTAATTACTAATACATTCTTAAAAATAAGGGCTCCAATTTTCAGTGACACGAAAATTCTGTTAGTATTTGTGACTTGTGGGATTTTATTATATCCCACGAAAAATCTAATTGTTTAAATTCGATTTGTACAAGAAATTGCTACGTAAGCAAATTCTTGTACGTCCGTGGCTTTGCTTATAATCCAACGGGAATTTGAGTGCAGAAGAAAAAAAAGAATAAACAAAAGTCTGGCTGCGTTATATCGGCAGCGACTTTGTTTAGTGGCCTTGAATTTGAAATGTGATAAGTTTTTGTGCATTAAGCTATTTTATTTTTGTTGCTATAGATCAGTGTGTTTTAAAAGAATTGTAGCACATTGTCGGATTTTATGAATTTGGATATTTTACTTTTAATTTCAGGCGCTAAATTTGTGTGCGGGGTGAGAATATGAGTTTGGTTATTTTGCATCTGAAAATGCACAGGGGTGGAATATGCAATATGCCAGGTTATAGTAAAGGGGCGGAATATGTAATATATGAAATCATCACACCTCCTTCGGCAAGTTAAAATTATTTTGAAAAGATTTGTCACAAAGACTTAAAAAATAATTTTCACTGAAAAAAAGTTTTGGAGTCCATTGTAGTACATTGTTATTTCTAAGTAATTTATTTTATAGTTTTAAGTAATAATATGAAATAATATATATCCTTATCTAGTCGTTATAGGTAATAGTGCTGAAGTTATATATTAAAAAATTGTAGTATAAGTAATGATTTGAATATTCTTATCTAAATCATCTGTTACTAATAATTTTTGAATTAAGAAAAATTTAATTAATTTTATGTTTAATTATTTATGATTTAAATATTTTTTTAACATATTATTATGAAAAGTTTTTAACTTATCTTTTATTTTAATCACTGAATTAACACCTTTTCTTTCTATAATGGTGTATGGGCCATTGTACGGGCTTTGTGATTTCTTTCTATTTACTATTTTTAAAAATACAAGATCACCTACATTAAAATTTGAGTTATTTACATTCTCGTCATAAATATTTTTTCTTTTAGTTTTTACAATGTTTATTAGCTCTCTAGCTTTTTGCAATGAGGATCTTAGTCGCATTTTTAATTCGTTAGAATAGTCCTCTAAATTGTATATTTTTGACTCATTACTTAGCAAATGGTTTGGAAGTGATGGTAATTTACCAAAAATCAGCTCGAAAGGCGTGTACTGATTGTCTACGTGAGGCGTAGTATTATAAGCGAACGTGTAATATGGTACCCATATGTTCCATTCGTAATCGTCTGCGAAGGACAAAAGGTATTCATTGAGAGTACGATGGTTTTTCTCGAGAGCTCCAACGGTCTCGTGATGGTATGGAGTCGAGAAGGTCTGTTCTATTTTCAGTAAGTTACACACATTTCTCATTAGTTCATTAAGGAATTCTGTTCCCCGGTCTGTTTTAAGTTTGCTAAAAATACCATATTTTAAGATGAGTTCTTCTACTAGTGTTTTTGCAATAGTTTTTGCATCTTTAGATTCTATAGGATGCGCGATAACGTATTTCGTCAGTTCGCATTGCATTGTCAGTATGTATCGAAAACCGTTCGATACTCTTAGTGGGCCTACCGTGTCAATAGCTATAGTCTGAAAACTAGACGTTGGTGTGTCCGTAATAGTCATATTTTCTTTGATATGTTTCGTTTGTTTGTTACGAGCACATTTCTCGCATTTATTAATGTATGTTTTAATCATTTGCCGCATGTTTTTCCATGTGTAGCGCTGTTTCATTTTAAGTACTGTTTTACGTATTCCTAGATGTCCTCCTTGGGGTGAATCGTGGAATTCTTGAATTAGTTTTAGTTGCATGGTTCTATCTTTTATTCGTTTAGGGGGTACATATACTAATATGTTGAGCGATTTATTCTTTAATTTCTTTTTATGCTGCAGCTTGTTAAATAGGTTCTTAAATTCATTTTTATGCATAATCGTAAATATAGCATCATTTGCTTCTAGGGCTAGCTCCTTTATGTTTAATTTATTCATTTGAGAAGATAGCTTTTCCAGAGTCGAATCTAGATTCGCTGGATTATCGCCACATCGTACTAGTACAATATCTTCTATAATTTCAACACATGTATTTTTATAATCGCTAATTTCAAATTTTAAACGTTTTACGTTTTTGACGTCAGTAATAGAAGTGCAATCCCATATGAAAAGTTGATCAGGCTCCTCTTGAGATATGCTTTGTTGCGCAACTTCTTTCTTTTTACTTTCCCTTGTAGTGACCAATGCTTTTTTTATAGTGATATCCTCTTCTTTAGGTATCATGTTTATTAGAATTTCGGAATTTATATTAATTCTCGATAGCGCGTCGGCATTTGTGTTAATTTTTCCCTTTTTAAATATTATGTTAAAATCATAGTCGGAAAGGTCAAGCCTTATCCGAGTCATCTTCGATGAAGGATTCTTGTGACTAAATAGTGATACCAGTGGTCTATGGTCTGTTACGACGATGAATTTTTTACCATACAAATATGGTTTAAAAAAATTGATTCCCCAGTGTATTGCGAGTAGTTCCTTTTCTATAATCGGTATATTTAAATCATGCTTCTGTAATGTTTTGCTTGCATAAGAAATGGGTAAATCTTGTCCGATTTCACCTTGTGGCAAGACAGCTCCTAATGCAAAATTTGAAGCATCTGTTGTTAAAATAAAAGGTTTAGAAAAGTCTGGGTATTGGAGTATTGGTGGTTCAATTAATTTCTGTTTTAGGTTCTCGAAAGCAGTTTGGCATTCTTCTGTCCATATAAATAATTTATTTTTTTTTAATAAAGAATTTAAGCATTGTGCAATTGTGGCAAAGTCTTTTATGAATCTTCTGTAATAATTACAGAAAGCTACGAATCGTCGTACGTCGTCCGCGTTTTTTGGTACAGGGTAGTTTTTTATGGAGTCATGTTTTGACGGGTCTGTCTTAATTTCTTCTTGTGTTATGAGGTGTCCTAAATATACAACTTCTGGTCGTAAGAATTGGCATTTTTCTGCATTTAATTTTAGATTGTATTGTTCTAATCTGTCAAAAACTTTTATTAGATTTCTGTTGTGATGTTGTAAACTACATCCGAATACAATTATGTCATCTACATATAAGAATGCTTCGGAGCTAAGACCTGTAAGTGCTAGCGTTAGCATGCGCTGAAAACTATTTGAAGATATTTTTAATCCAAATGGTAGTCGTTTAAGCTGATAATGACCATCATTGGTCGAAAATGCTGTTAGTGGTTTTGATTGTTCGTCTAAAGGAATTTGATGAAATGAACTAGTCATGTCAAGTGTCGAAAAGTATTAAGCTCTTCCAAGTTTGTCCAATATGTCTTCTAGTCTTGTCAGTGGAAATTTATCATTAACCAGTTTGTCATTTAATTTTCGAAAATCTATGACGAGTCTCCATTTTTTTGTGTCGTCGGTGGACTTCTTTGGTACAAGTAAAAGTGGTGCATTATATGGTGATTTTGAGTGTTCAATAACGTCATTCTGTAATAGTTCTTCTACTTGTTTATGTATTTCCTCGTTATGGGAGTGAGGTAGTCTGTAGTTCTTAATGAAAGTTGGTGTATTACCGATTGTTGTAAGTGTTTGTGTATAAAAATTGTTGGTTGTTAGTTATTCATCTTCTAAATGAAAAATGTGTTGATATCTCTTAAAAATTTCAGTTAATGGATGATTTTGTTCTATTTTTAATTCATTTAGTAATTTATTAAGTCGTGTTTCGTAATAACTGTTATTATCTGTACGTAGTTTGATAGTGGTTTCAACTTTGGTGATAATTTCATTATTTTGACCTCTTTATTTGTTGTGTTTAGTATTTTTACATGACATTTTCCTGTTGCTGGTATTATTGAGTTGGCTATGAATACTCCTTTTTGTAGTTCTTCATTTAAAATTAGAGTGTCCTCGTTTACGCTTAGATTTATTGGTTGTATGATTTCTGTCCTGGGTGGCATTCGTATTGTGTCCTGTGCATGTTTGTTAATGTGTAGGGATATGATAACGTCTGTGTTATCTAGTACTGTTGTCAATGTTTGCGTCTCATAGTCTATTTTGCACATATATTTTGATAAAAAGTCTTTTCCTAAAATGCCATCTGTTTCAATTGGAAAATTGTTTTCTACTGCACGAAAAGTGTGTGGAACTATGCGATATTGGAAATCGAGTTCCAATTTGATTGTACTTAATGTTAAAATTTCATTTTCTGTTATTCCTGTGAGTTTGCATTTGTTCGTCGTTTCAAGATTTTCGTCACTTATGTTTTCAAATTTACAGATCGATATGTCTGCACCAGTATCAATTAAAAATTTTAAATTTCTTTGTGAGTTTAAACATTTTAAATTTATATAATTTGTTGTGTTATCCGATATATTGAATATCTTTAATTGCGCTGTCCCGGAGTATCCACTATATTGGTCTCCGAGCGATTTTCGTTTCCCTGGTTACTTTCTGTTACATATATCCTGTTTTGGTTATTTTGATTATTCCGATTACTGTTGGGATTTCCTCTTCGGTTATTATTGTAGTTGTTGCCTTGTCGTGAGTTTTGATTTCCATTATTATTACTGTAGTTATTGGTGTTTCGGTTACTGTTGGCATATCTTCTGTTGTTGTTGTTACGGTAATTATTGTTGTAATTACCATAATTTCTGTTGGTATTATTCCGATTGTTATTAAAGTTGTTGTTGTTCCGGTTGTTGTTAAAATTGTTGCTGTATCTACTGATGTTGTTTCGGTTATTGTAACCATTATTGTTTCTGTTGTTGTTATTGTTGTTATTTCTGAAATATAACAATTTATTTCCCGAACTTTTATCTTTTTCTAGCTCGAGTGCTAGATTTGTCGCTTCTATGAGCGTTTTTGGTTGTGCAGCAAAAATTGTTTGCTTAATTTCGTCGTTAAGTCCATTCTTGAATACTGTCAGAGCGTATTTTTCATTCATTTTTAGAATGACTGCTTTCTGAGTATCATCATCTGTTAGTTCTGTTATTTGTATATTATTTAATTCTGCTACGAGATTCATTAGTTTATCCTTGTAATGGGTTACCGAATTGTTTCTTTGAGTCAATGCTGAAAGTTGTGTATGAATATTTGCTGTCGTAAGGTTGATTTTAAATGTGTTTTGTAAGGCTTGCTTTAATTTTGGTAGTGTGTCTATGTTCGAAATATAACCTAAAGTAGTTTTGACTGTAGCGTTTAATTTAATGCTGACTATTATTTCAATTAACTTTTTTCTATTTTCAGCTGAGTAGGAGTCGTATATTATCTCTATTATTTTTAGAAAACCCTCTAATTCTTTATAGTTCCCTGTGAAGATTGGTACTATTTTTATTATAGAATCTAGATTAAAATCTGCCATTTTGCTGTTCTGTGATTTATTATCTTCTGTTTGTTGGGATTGTTCCTTTGTCATGTCTTCTAATTGACCTAGTAATAGTTTGTTGGTTTCGCTAACTAAAATATAAAATTTATTAGTGAGATCTAATATTTCTAAGTTCTCTTTTAAGGTATTTCTATGGGTGTTAAAGTTTTCTTTAAGTGATTTAATTTCATATATTTTATTAAAAATGGTTTGTCTTGTATATCCTCTTGTAATAGATTTTTTTTAGGTTAATTTTTATTGTCTTTACTTTGTGATAAATTTCTATTAAAATTTGCATGTGGTAATTATTAAACGTTTTCTGCCCTGGTTATACGTTTCAAGACGTAACTTTTGTAGTATCTATTTATTCTGTAAGCTATGTACCCCAGAATTGCTATTACTATAATAGTAATTATTTCTGTGCTTACTGTTGATTGTATTTCTGTTTTCGTTACCGCTGAACCTAGGTTATTTTCAATCTCCTCGTTTATGGTAATTGTATCTTGCTTTTTGTTGTCTAACATAGTGAAATATATGTCATTTATGTTTGGAAGGAAAAACATTTCTAGCAGTCTAATTCCTTAGTTTCTAATTCGTTCATTATCCTGTTTACTATATCAAAAATGTCGTTATGCCTATCTAAATGATCACTAATGTCATTTGCAAATTCTTCACAAACAAAACACTGAGTACCAACTTTATGCTCTACTTCCATTTTAAGTTATGATGTCAAAAAAATTTTATTTAATTTTTTTTTTAGAGATTAGATTTTTTTTTTTTATCTATTTTGTAATATTTATTTCATCAAAAGGAAAAAAAAATTTCTGGTATATTATTTGTTGTTGCATCTGGTTTTCTTAATATTCTCAAGTTCTTCTTCCAATTTGATGATTTTGGTCCAAACGGACACCGATTGGCCCCAGCTCGGTGGTGGGTCACTGTTGACTATTCTTTTTAGGCATGCTAGGTTGCGACGGATTTTTGTCAGCTTTCCACCTCTTCGGTGCTTTGGCTTGGTTGTTTCTGGAATCTTTGTTAATTTTGTTTCTTTATTTTTTTGTTGTCTCTGGAGGTATTGGGTTATTTTTTTGGTCCAATTATTGCTTTTGATGGGATGTATTTTTCAACCGGTTTGGATACTGGAACGATACTTTGTGGTACATATTCCTCCTCTCTGTTCATGATATTTTTAATTAGATCCTGGTTCGTTTATACAAGATCGCCATGTGGAGTTGGAAGATCGTCATGTGGTGTTGGTAGATCTGGTACCTCAATTTTCTCTTCTATGTAAGGATGTTTTGAACCAGCGCTTAAAAACGCTACGGTTCACTGTTTTATCCCGGCACTCACAATCGTAGCCAGGGATATTTTTCTTCGGCAAAATTACTGCCAAGTCTTCTTTTAGCTAATAGAAACAAGTTCTTAAGCTGTAGAGTATCTTCATCATACTCTGAATTTTATTTTCAGATTCAACTTATTTATACTTATTTTAATTACTAATACATTCTTAAAAATAAGGGCTCCAATTTTCAGTGACACGAAAATTCTGTTAGTATTTGTGACTTGTGGGATTTTATTATATCCCACGAAAAATCTAATTGTTTAAATTCGATTTGTACAAGAAATTGCTACGTAAGCAAATTCTTGTACGTCCGTGGCTTTGCTTATAATCCAACGGGAATTTGAGTGCAGAAGAAAAAAAAGAATAAACAAAAGTCTGGCTGCGTTATATCGGCAGCGACTTTGTTTAGTGGCCTTGAATTTGAAATGTGATAAGTTTTTGTGCATTAAGCTATTTTATTTTTGTTGCTATAGATTAGTGTGTTTTAAAAGAATTGTAGCACATTGTCGGATTTTATGAATTTGGATATTTTACTTTTAATTTCAGGCGCTAAATTTGTGTGCGGGGTGAGAATATGAGTTTGGTTATTTTGCATCTGAAAATGCACAGGGATGGAATATGCAATATGCCAGGTTATAGTAAAGGGGCGGAATATGTAATATATGAAATCATCACACATTTTGTAATAGACATAAATAATTCCAGATAGAGGGCTTCAAAGTTTGTTTGTTAAAAAAAAAAAAAAATTGTTTTTTTTTTTAACCTATTTTCGATCATAACAACCATAAAATTAATACAGTTTGTACTTCTTGTACCTTAAAATGTCTGTAAGATTCTACTCTAGTAGCATCAGAGGAAGTTATGAAGACAAAAATCTAGCTTACAAAACAGTGATGTCTTTAAATAGATGTGTATCAAAATTAATAAGATGTTTCGCCTTTGTAGTGAAATTTGCTTTTATAATATTTTGCTAGAGCAAGATATAAAATCATGATATAGAGACCGCATGTCTCTTATGTCATAATACTGTAGCCATATAAGTCATTTGAAAAACATGACGTTTGATGTTTTTAGAGACACACTAGATAGGGCATATTATTGGCAATTTTTTTGTCGCTTTAAAAAAACATATGAGAGAAAGATATGATTTGCCTTTGACATGTAATATAATATATGACAGGTAGCTTAGTAGGTAGCGTGCAGGACTATGAATCGCTGGGACATGGGTTCGAGACTGACTTTGCAAATTTGTAAATCGTTAGTAAAAATTAAATTTGATGATAAAATCAAATTAATAAGTATAATAAAGTTTCTACAATTTGCATGTTAATTAAATTATTTGATAATAAAATAAAATTAAGTATAACAAAGTTTTACAAGACAGGGATATTTTTTTTTAAATGTTTTTAAGGTGTCTTTAAAACAGCTCAGAAAGATACTTCACCGAGTCTCTTGAAAGATAACACTGAGGGGAAAGTGTCTTTATACCTCATACGCCAAATGGCTCTTATAAGCCCCTATAAAAAATTTATATATATAATATGTTGTCTTTCTACTTGTCTTTAAAAGGCCTGTAAAAGAAGCTATAAGACCTTTTTATGCTACTAGGGTATTCTGCACTATAGAAAAATTTAAAATTGGTTGGCTTACAATTAAGGTTCTTACAAGCTTTTATGTGAAGTACATAAAGGGTGGAACAACAAAAAATTTTATTTTGATCCACCCTAAAATTTTTTTTTTACTCCAATCGATCCTTTCCAGGGCCCGGGGCCACCTTAAATGATTTTCAAAATTCATTTACAACCATTCTCCATTAATTATAGAAAAAAAATGTTCCTAAAATGGGCCAAAAATGGTCCTTACAGGGTCCGGAGCCACCCTAAATGATGTCCAAAATCCCCATTGATTACAGAAAAAAACCACCACCACCCTGAGTGAAGCAGCATTAAGTTAAATAAAATGCATGTGTAAACACCCAATTTTTATAAAGCCTAAAAGTATGCCACACTTTATGTTCAATTTCCGTAACATTTTATTTCCGTTACATATTTTGTTCGCTCATTTCCGTTACGCATTCACCAGTTTACCACCATGCCAACGCACGTTTAGAAGTATATACTTCAAAAACCATTTCGATATTCGGATTCTACGGAAAATTTCACTACGGAAAATTTCACTATAGAAAATGTTATCACCATTCGTTGTGAAAATCTTGTTGTGTAGTGTAATCTTAATTTTTTTACTCTAATTCCGAAAAATGAAAATTTTACACCAACTCTATAGTACAATCATTTGGTTTTAACTGGAAAGCTTTCCGGTAGTTTTGAAAATGAGTAATTTTATAGATTTCGATGTGCTCTTTCCGAATTTTAACTTTGCCACCTCGTATTGTTTTTTTTTTTAATGAGGATATACTCGAATACGAATAAATTTTCGAATTTCAAATACACCTTCACACCTACTCCTGTGGGGCAGTACGAATGCAATTTAAGCTTCGCAACGCACTAACAGTTTTCAAAGGTATGTTAATAAGAAGACAAAGTTATTATCTACCTTGATGACATGATGATAGTAACAAATGAGTGTAAGTTTTACAAAAATACTAACAGAAGCCCTTAAACGTCAAAGACAAATGTGAGTTTCTTCAATTCAAAGTAAAGTATTTAGGATACGTGTTAATAGGAAAATGAACAAGACCAGATGATTAGGGACTACTTCCAGTCCCAAATAAACGCACAAAGTACGAGTTCCTTGGACTTGTGCTCCTATTTCAATTCGTTAAGAATTTTTCGACAATAGCAAAACTCTTATATGATCTAACTAAAAAGAAATGATTTACTGAAATACTTAAATAAAAATTACTGGAATCGCCAATATCTCGCTTTACATAACCCAAATGGCAATTTCGAATTACACTCTGACGAATGTGCTTTGGATTTCGGTGCTATTTTTATGTAAAAAAAAAGATGATGGGAGGCAATATCCTATATTTTATTTTTCAAATCAAACGAGCGAACCCGAATAAGAATATTTTCTTCTATTATTAAACGAGCTAAAAATGTATATGGGTCATTCTATCTATAATCGCCCTATCATTACCCTGAGGGTTTTGAAATAGGCTGAACATTTTTTCAGTGATTGGGCCTTCACGTAGAAGATAGAAAAAAATGCGATCAATACGGAATAACAGAAGTGGCGCGGCACATACAATTTTCATAAAAATTTTAAAGATAATAGCGCTGAAATCAGTCATCACAACAAGCTATGTCACGTTACTGGAAAAACTTGTTGAAGGGCGTGTCACAGCCCACAATATTTATGAACGTTATACTCAGAAAACTATTAACGGGAGCGTTATGATATATAAAACTGTTAAAGAATGTTTAATGTTATATTGAGTGTGCTATTGGAGTAATTTTTTTGAAATTTGGTGTTGAGATGTCGGTTACTGTAAGCTTTGAAATTAAATGTAATTTGAAGAGATTACATCAGTGGGCATGGCAACTCCCATACAAACACAAAACGTTTGATGTTATCCCAGCAGGCAAATTAGCAAGGCCTGACTCGGAGAAGGCCTGCTAGCACTACTGCGATTATATAAGGACTTCTCAAAACTAGATTTTCATGCAAATAAAAATACAATCACAGAAGGCATAATATGCCTTCCCACAACAGACGTGCTATCAGGCCTGATATAAGAAGGCAAAGGAGAAGGACCCCATTTACTTTAAAGCATTTCTGGTTCTTTTTTCATTTCATATATTGCAATGTTTTATGATTCGGCATTACTTTTTTTGTCATATGCATTGTACATATGGGGTAAAACACACAAAAACGCTATCTGGAAAAATTTTGGCTCCGATTTGGCATGATTGTAGTATCAATGTCTAGGAATAAAAGTGCGTTTAAGGTTTTGCCCTAATATTATTTGTTGTTCAGATACGCGGGTATGAAATTCACGATTTTCGTACTTTTCCAGAATAAGTATGTTTTTTCGAAAATTCATAGCTTACAGCAAACTTTATCAATCAACCAAATCGGAGCCAAAAATTTTTCCAGGTGGCGTTTTTGTGTGTTTTACTCCATATACGACATGAAAAGTAGACACATGCTTAGAAATTAATGTTAAGAAGGTAGAGTTTTGTGTATTCTTTTTCAAATTGTAAATTAAGACCCATCACAAATTGATTCAGCATACCGTTAGAAAGAGAGTGAAAATATATTTGGAGTGCTGAAAAGCGTTTTGATTCGAAAAAAAAAGATTAATCGAGATATAGCCAAATAAATGAAAAAAGGGCCGAAAAGGGGGTTTTTTGGGGATATCTCGAAAACGATTCTTAAGAGAAAAAAAAATGGTTGCCATTTTTGAAAACTACGCCTCAAAATACATAGAAAAAAGTCTATGAGAAACCCGATCCTTTTTTTTGTAAACAAGTGTTATTGATTTTTTTGAAAAACAATAAAATTTTTATGCATTACTTATGTTTTTTTTTACTCTTTCAGGCTTTCTCACCTGTTTCAAAATTTCTATGTTCGGTCTCCTGGTAGTAGTTTAGAGACTTTAGCGATAACATTTGGGTCATAATACGTGAAACCGACATGTCTGAAATGTTTTTCAAAGTTTTTTTATATAAATCAGTAGCTGCAAGTGGTAGAAATTAGTGTATTGAAAAATTTTTAAAAAAAAATTGTTTTTGTAATAATTATTGCTAATCAAAGTTTTCATTAACTTTTTTTTCAAAATGCTATAAGTTTTGAACTGCTAGACTGATCGTGACGAAATTTTTTAATTACTGTAGATAATAAGTTTAACTAATGTATTAAAAAAAAGTTGCAAAAAATTTTGCATTTTTGTTGCTAATTAGCAATTTTTTAACATCAATTGAGTTTTAATGACTTGCTCCGCCTCGAAAAAATCTGAAAAAAAATTACAGAGATGTATTGAACCCTTCCAAACTAGAATTAGTCAAAAAAATCGTGGAGCCTCAATTAGTTTTGACGGTATAAATATTATAGTGGTACCGGGCGGACGAGAAATACACAAAATTTTTTTTATTTTTCAAAAAATCAATAACACTAATTTACAAGAAAAAGGATCGGTTTTCCAAAAAAAAACCACTTTTTCGGCACTTTTTTCATATATTTGGCTATATCTCGATTAATTTTTTTTTCGACTCAAAAACGCTTTTCAGGGATATTTTTATTCCCTTTCTTACGGTATGCTGTTTCCTTGAATCGAATAAGATTTGATGAAGTTACAAGCTCTCAAAGTCCAAAAGAACTGACTTTTTGGTCTTTTTTACGGTTTCACGTATTCTGACCCATTTGTATTAGAAAAGCTAAAAGTATGTTAGCAAGTCAAAAATTTTAAACTAATAACAGATTGTAAGGATGGATTGGCTTTTGGTTGATCAGAGTAAAGTTTCTGACTGCTTTCCACCTGGGGATTGCCAGAGCGATCTCTGAGCCAACCATTAGCAAGTTGACACACAGCCTCCCCGCGGCTCCATCTGGGTAGCTATCTCCGCATCCGCTGAGATAGTGAGCGAATGTGTGCAGCGTGTCCTCCCTGGAAGTAAACTGGGTTGTGCGCAGGGTTTGGTACCCTCCACGTAAAAAAAACACTCCAATGAAAGCTAAAAAAGCCTCGGATACAGAACCCCTCAACGTTGACGACCACTGCAAACGAAAAAAGGAATATGATTTAAGGATATGCACCTGGAATATCCGGACCCTCAATAGGGAAGGTGCCTCTATCGAATTGGCGGATACCCTCAGAAAAATTAAGGCTGACACCGCCATCCAGGTAATAAGATGGATAGGACAAGGTTGCTCTAACCAAACAAATTGCGATATCTACTACAGCTGCTATGCGGAGAGGCGCGAATTGGGATGTGGACTCGTAGTAAGCAAGAGACTTCGCCACCATATCTCCAGGTTCACACCTGTGAGCGAAAGGTTGGCTACGATCTGCGTCAAGGCTCGATTTTTTAACATCAGCTTGATTTGCGCGCACGCCCCGACGGAGGAAAAGGACGATGCTGTCAAAGATGCCTTCTATGCGAGACTCGAGGAAGTATACGACCGCTGCCCGGCCCACGACGTTAAAATTGTACTCGGAGATTTCAACGGAAAGGTCGGAAGAGAAGGTATATTTGGCCCCACTGTCGGTCAGTTCAGCCTTCACGAGACCAACTCAAACAACGGTCTACGGCTGATCGACTTCGCCATGGTAGTAAGTAGCACCAGATTTCAACACCTCGATATCCACAAGGCCACCTGGCTGTCCCCTGATCAGAAAACACGCAACCGAATCGATCATGTTGTGATCGACGGAAGGCATGCTTCCAGCGTGCTAGATGTTCGTACGTTCTGGGGAGTCAATATTGACTCCAATCGTTATCTTGTTGCAGCCAAGATACGCATGCGGCTGTGCAATGCAAACGATGTACGCTCTGGTACGCAACGAAAGCTGGACGTCGCTAAGCTGCAATCACATCGGACGGCCGAAGCCTTTTCCGCTAGCCTCTCAGAACTGCTCCTTCAACCTGAATCTCTACCCGATGATGCCGGTGGACTTTGGGCACATATATCCCGCTCCATGCGCTCTGCCGCTGAGGAAGTCATTGGTTTCCGACGCCCACTTCCGCGAAATCAATGGTATGACCAGGAGTGTCGCGAAGCTACTGCAGTGAAAAACGCCGCCTACAAAAGAACCCTGCTGTCAGCAGCAACGCGAGCCGTGCACGAAAACTACCGGGAAAAGAGAAAGGAAGAGAGGCGCCTTTCCAGATGCAAGAAACGAGAGCAGGAAAGGCACGAGCGTGAGAAACTCGAAGTGTTACGGGGCAGGAATAATGCTCGAAAATTTTACCAACAAGTCAAGCGTCTGATCCAAGGTTTCAAGCCCGGAGCATCTACCTGTAAAGATGAACATGGAAATCTGGTTACGGATACGCAGGGAACACTGAGATTATGGAGGGAACACTTTTCCAAGCTACTTGCTGGCGATGACTCCACCAATCCCGCCTTTGGAGAAACTAACCCGATGCCACCAATCAACGACGCTGGTGTGGACGTACCAACACCTAGCAATGACGCGGTACGAGTTGTGATCCAACGACTTAAGAACAACAAAGAGGCTATCGGCCTGCCTGCTGAATTGTTCAAGACCGGCGGCGATGAGCTGATAGGGTGAAGAACGAGGGCAAAATAAAGTATATGCTGTCCACAAACAGGGAGACGCGGCGTAGTGGATCCTTTGTTACTGCGAACAACTATACTTTCGAAGTTGTCAAGGAATTCACCTATCTTGGCACCGCCGTGAACACTCAAAACGATGTCAGCCTGGAGATAAAGCGAAGACTAACTCTTGCTAATAGGTGTTACTATGGTCTCAGAAAGCAATTGAGTAGTAGAGACCTCTCTCGCCCGACAAAACTGGCACTCTACAAGACGCTCATCTTACTACTACTACTTTACGGCGCTGAATCATGGGTTGTGTCGCAGACTAATGCAGCCACGCTTGAGGTGTTTGAGAGAAAAATTCTTCGCAAAATCTTCGGTCCTGTTCACGTCGTCGACGACTACCGTATTCGAATGAACCACGAACTGTACGAGCTCTACGCTGACATTGACATAGTCAAGCGTATCACTATCCAACGTATGCGCTGGCTGGGACATGTTGTGCGTATGGAAGCCGCTGGGCGACGACGAAGAGGAAGACCATGCCTCCGATGGAAAGACCAAGCCGAGGAAACCCTATCCACGCTTGTTGTGAATGATTGGAGAAGGCGCGCGCGAAGCAGAGGCGCCTGGAGAGAGCTTTTGAGGTCGGTCGTAACCTGGTAACGGGTTGTTATGGCCACCCAAGAAAGTAAGTAAGTAACAGATTGTAAGTCCTTAGCGGTACCACTTAATAAAATTAATTATATAACTAAATCTTACAACTTGCTGTTAGGAAATAGAATAGCAATATCATGATTGTGTTTCAGGGCATTAGGTAAGAAACAGAATGCAAATCATAACAATATATTCAAACATATTTGAAGAAAATTTAACAATTTGTCAATGCAAAGATAAAAAGTTTGTGAGATCGATTAGATTAAAATTAGAAGAAAATTTAGCAATTCGCCAATGCTAAGACAAAAAGTTTGTGAGATCGATGACAAGATCAGAATCAAATGTTATGAGATTCAAAACGGTGTGTTGTTCAAAAAGCAAACCACTGATACGCTTTCATTCAATGTATTTTCCCGAAGGAAAGGAAGATCATGTGCTATATGAATATCATGACGAGTTAGACCATCGGAATGGACAAAATCACAGAACTGATTTAAAAAGCTACTGGTTTCCGCAGGTTAGAGTAAAATCTAGCCAACATACATATTTAAATTCCCTAACTTCCTTATATCAAAAGGATCGAGACCAATTGATGTTGTAAGCATTGACCACTAGGGTTGGGCAAGTAAAAAATGTTATCGAAATATAGATGATCGATAGTTTCAAACAGTTTCAAAATATAACGACAAAAAATATCGATAATCGATATAGAATCGGCCCAAAGGCTAGGTCCCCAAAAAATATAAAAATATTTAAGCTCGGAAAATAACAAACATTATTATCTCAATACTCAATGATTCTTTTTGCCCTATGCAACATAAAATAGCTGCATTCAATAGTTTGGTTTTTAGGCTTTGTAAATTGCCGCTTAGTGTTGAAAGTTACATGAAAAAACTTGAGTACATCAAATATGTGGCGGAGTTAAATGGTTACGAAAGAGAAATCATAACGAGGATGGTTGAAAAACAATCCAAATTATCGAGAAGACATGATTTTACAACATTAACTTCAGTTCAAGAAACAAAATCGAATAAGCGCATAAAAATACATTTTGCGCATGCAATAACAAATAAATTAAAGTGCATTTTCAAAAAATAAAACATTGACTTAGTTTTTGTATCAAACGATAAACTCAAACATAAACTAGGAACAACGACAGACAAGACAGATGATAACAAGAAAGCTGGCATATATGAGGTCAATTGCACTCATTGTTTACAAAAATACGTAGGGCAAACAAAACGAAACATAGAGACGAGGTTCAACGAGCATTTTTCGCATATCAAATACGTTAGGCCTAATAAGTCAGCTATTGCTTTACATGCGTTAGAAAATAACCACAACATATCAATAAAGAATTTAAAATTAATAAAGCAAGTGCAAAAAGGAGAAAGCTTAGGCGCAAATGAAAGCATTCATATGCATAAGAACCATAAAATCATGATGAATACGATGCACCGATCAGATCATCTCTTCCTAATTTAATAAAAGAATATGAAACATAAAGCGTAAAGCTTTTACAAAGTTCAAAGTTTATGTTTGTTTTTTGTTTTAAGATTCATGGCACACTATGAAGAGCGGAGCTGTTGTAAGCTAAAATTTAAAAATAAAAAAGTTTGTCTGAAAAGTTGAACAATTTGTATGTGGGGTAAAACACGCGAAAACGCCAGCGAAAACATTTTTTGGCTCCGATTTGGCTGAAATTTGGCATTATTGTAATATCGATGTCCAGCAATAGAACTGCGTTCAGGAATTTGCCCTAGTATTATTTGTTGTTGAGATACGCGGGTATGAAATTCACGATTTTTGTACTTTTTCAGAATGAGTGTTTTTTTCGAAAATTCATAGCTTACAGCAAACTCTATAAATTAATAATTGGTATACCTACGATTTTAGGATTTTACTTGTACTTTTCGAAAAAAAATACTGTTTCTGAAAAAAAAAATTTTCGCAAAAATTTTGCGAATTTAAAATTATTTTTGAATTTTTTTTTAAAAAAACCATTTTTTAAAAATTTTTTTTTTTATTTTTAAAAAAAACTTTGATTTATTCTGCTCTTAATGCCGTAAAATTTTTTATGGAGAAAAAATTATTTATTTTTTAGATTTTTATATAATTTTTACTTTATTATTATTTTCGATATTTCGACTTCATTTTAATTAACTACTTGCCCTCATGTTTTGGCATATCATTTTGAAGCTTGCGTATCGAGCTGTAATCTGAAGTTCACCGAAAAAATATTCAGAAATAGATTTTTCAAAAAAAATACAAAAATTCATTTCAATTTACAAAATTTTAGCTCTTTAATTTTTGTTAAAATTAAAAAAAAAATATAAATACTTTTTTCCCCGCGAACATTTTTACGTCATTCAACGCAGAATAAATCAAAGTTTTTTTTAAAAAAAAAAAAAATTTATATATGGGTTTTTTAAAAAAAATGCAAAAATATTTTTCAATTCGCAAAATTTTTGTGAAAATTTTTTTTTTTCAAAAGCAGAATTTTTTTTCGAAAAGTATGAGTAAAAACCTAAGAATGTAAAAACATTAAAATATTCAGAAATGCATTTTTTAAAAAAAATTCAAAAATTCATTTCAATTTCCAACATTTTGGCTCTTTAATTTTTTTTAAATTAAAAAAAAAAATATAAATAATTTTTTTCCCCATAAAAAATTTTATGGTATTAAGCGCAGAATAAATCAAAGTTTTTTTTTGAAAATAAAAAAAAAGGTTTTTTTAAAAAAAATTCAAAAATAATTTTAAATTCGCAAAATTTTTGCGAAAAATTTTTTTTTTTTCAGAAAAAGTATTTTTTTTTCGAAAAGTACAAGTAAAACCTAAAATCGTAGGTATACCAATTATTAATTGATAGAGTTTGCTGTAAGCTATGAATTTTCGAAAAAAACACTTATTCTGAAATAGCAAAGAATTATATGTTAAAGAACTACGCTCCCAGAAATGTCGATAATTGGAACGTGTTACTAATTCAAAGACCTTAGAAATACGGTCTTAGAATGAGGGGAAATGCGACATTGCGCATTGGGATTTTTAGCAACGAAGCTGAAATTCCCTCTGATCTGCCATTTTCTATTTTATTAAGATTTTTTATTTTATTTATTTAAATTAATAGAGAAGTTTTTTGAAAATACGAAATGAAAATAAATGCTATATGAATTGATAATTAAAAAAAAGAGGAAACTTTTCGGCAATTACAAAATAATTTCAATATTAGTTTTGATTATTAAATGGAGGAAAATCCTGATGACATTTACTCACTTATAATAATTATTTCCGCCATTTTTTATTTGCATAACCCATATTAATTAATTTATTTAGCTGCATTTGAGAAAATTCCTTTGTATTGCTACCAGGCAATCAGCAAATCCAACAACATGATTTTTATTTTGACTTCTTCAAACTTGCAAATTTGCAGCTGTTGCCGCGTAAATTTTGTTGTTGGTTTTTCTTCAGAAAAATTCAGTTGAAAAAATCCTAAAAAAAATTGCGTGTATTTGTTGTTGCTTTTTTGTAGTTTACAACTGATACCGTTATTTGTAATTTTGTTGGTATTTTTTCGGCAGAAAAATCACAAAAATTATATTTATGTTGTTTGCGTGTGTGTGTGCTCAAATTAGGCTGTTTTTTGCAACCAGGATTTTTGCTTCGGGGGCTATAAATATATAGAAATTATGAACTTATATTTTTCAATTTTCTTGTTTTACTTAAAACGAATCATTAGTTGAATCAAGTTAATAATAAATAAGTTCAATTAGAATAGTTTAGTCACTAGAACTGATTCTGCATTTAAAACAACACGAAAATCATATTTTCAAAGATAAAAAAATGGAGATTTCTTTAAAATTAACACGGAAACTAAATCAATGTGCCAAAATACACTACTGCTATCGCCATGTTATTTAAATTTGGGCTTAAGCCTTTCCGAATCAAGAAATATTGATATAAGGGGCTTAGCACCCTTGATCCCTTGATCAAGTACGTACATTTTTCGGCTCAAACTGAAAAATAAAAATGATATTCATGTTGTTTTATTTGCTGAGCGCCTGCTTCAAACAAAATTTCATTTGTCTTACGGATTGAATTGAAATTATTTTACAAAACTCAAAATATTTCTATAATTTCTATATTTTGCAAAATGATCATGGAAATAACAATTAAGGTTATACTAAATTGTCACATTAAAATTTGACAGCAAAATGTGGCTTCGCAGCATAAATATAATTTTTGTGATTTTTCTGCCGAAAAAATACCAACAAAATTACAAATAACGGTATCAGTTGTAAACTACAAAAAATCAACAACAAATACACGCAATTTTTTTTAGGATTTTTTCAACTGAATTTTTCTGAAGAAAAACCAACAACAAAATTTACGCGGCAACAGCTGCAAATTTGCAAGTTTGAAGAAGTCAAAATAAAAATCATGTTGTTGGATTTGCTGATTGCCTGGTAGCAATACAAAGGAATTTTCTCAAATGCAGCTAAATAAATTAATTAATATGGGTTATGCAAATAAAAAATGGCAAAAATAATTATTATTAGTGAGTAAATATTATCAGGATTTTCCTCCATTTAATAATCAAAACTAATATTGAAATTATTTTGTAATTGCCGAAAAGTTTCCTCTTTTTTTTAATGATCAATTCATATAGCATTTATTTTCATTTCGTATTTTCAAAAAACTTCTCTATTAATTTAAATAAATAAAATAAAAAATCTTAATAAAATAGAAAATGGCAGATCAGAGGGAATTTCAGCTTCGTTGCTAAAAATCCCAATGCGCAATGTCGCATTTCCCCTCATTCTAAGACCGTATTTCTAAAGTCTTTGAATTAGTAACACGTTCCAATTATCGACATTTCTGGGAGTGTAGTTCTTTAATATATAATCCTTTGGAAATAGTACAAAAATCGTGAATTTCATACCCGCGTATCTCAACAACAAATAATACTAGGGAAAATTCCTGAACGCAGTTCTATTGCTGGACATCGATATTACAATAATGCTAAATTTCAGCCAAATCGGAGCCAAAAAATTTTTTCGCTGGCGCTTTTACGTGTTTTACCCCATGTATAAATGTTTTTTGTATTTAAAATAGATATTTAATGTTTTTGTATTTAGAATATTAAAAATATGACCACTGATGATGGTGTTTAATACACCGAAATGTACATCTGAAAATGAAAATGTAGTTTTTTATTGACTTATTTTTATAAAAAGGCGATGTATAGAAAGGATGTTCACATTTGGATAATTTTTGCTTCGCGGTATTGTCACGCCTATATGCTCCATTGTACCAAATTTTTGCAAAAACATACCTTCTAGCCCTATTAAATTTCAGAACGATTACGATGTTAGTTCTCTTAATATAACGTTTATGAATATTGTGGGCTGTGCCACGCTCTTCAACGAATTTTTATAGTAAAGTGGCTGAGCTTGTACTGATGACTACCTTCAGCGGCATCATCCCCAAAATTTTTATGAAAATCGTTTGTGCCAATTTTGAGATATACGGAATCAAATTTTTTAACTGTTGAAAAGTTTCACGCCCACTTTTACGATTCCACCCACTTTTGTCAGTATTCAAGATACATTTGAAATGTACCCTTTTACCCCGTTGATATTGAAATGTCTTGCACGGCTTACGAGATATGGTGGTATAAAGGTTGAAATATGGGGCTGTGCCACGCCCCTGTAGGAAGCCTAATGTGGCATAATCCTAATATTGTTCACATGTGCATCAAATCACCAAGTTTATCAAATTCGCTGAAACTTTTTTTCAAAATTGGCCTGGGTAAATATTAGGGGTAGCAATCCCGGAGCTTTTTTGTGTTTCGGGATTTTCGGGATCAAAGTTTCCAATCCCGGGATTCCGGGATCAATCCCGTGATAGATATATTCTAGTAAATGCATAAAAAACTACAAAAAAAAACGAGAAGTGTATACTATTGTATCTATAAAATCAAAATTACTTTATTGCACAGCGTAACAATGAAGAATAAGAACGCAAAATAATAGCTTAAAAATTGACTCAGAACACTTCGAGTGTTAATACATCTAAATCACATTTACTAAGTTTAATAGACTAGTAGAAGATAGTCACTATTAAAAGGAGATGATATAGGATAATCAAGCATTTATGACCAAACTATCAATTTTATTGTTAAATTTTTTTATTACATTTAAAAATTCGTGTACCACACTTTGTACTTGATTAATACTTTATCACCTTCTTCAAATGTGACAGTGATGGCATTTAGTGGCACCGAATGGCACGCTCTCAGTAGACGCACCCATAAGTGTTCTTCATTTAAGTCGTCAAAATCTTTAGATGCTGATTTCAGAAAAAAAGCTTCAGACAAAAGCTTATTATATCTTAGTACTTAAGTTTTGGTAGGTCTAGGTATGGGTCAAAATTTCAATGTCAAATCAAGGTCGGCTGTGGTTTTTTTTTTTGGAAGACAAACCTATATTTTTTGTTGCAGATTTGTATTTTATTATATGAAATAGATATGTTTTGCTTATGTTGTTTTTCTATTGCATTTTTAGTATTTCCGTTATTGATAGAAATAATTTTGGTCTAAATTTCACATTTTCTCATTTTTCTCCTGAACTATCAATTTTCAATACAATCTTAAAATTAGTCAAAGTATCAAAAAAGATATTTTTTTTTTGTTATGTGACATTTTTTTTAAGAAAATCTTAAGCAAAAAATTGCTACAATAAAAAAAAATATTTGGACTCAATTTAAGGTTCAGACACAATTGAAGTGCATTTTGCAGGTTGATGCAATAATGTTTCATGCACATCAAATGTATTGAAAACAGTTATTTTGCAGATTTTGTACTTAAATATGTCATATAAAAGAATATTTATTATATACTATAAAATTTTTTTCTAATCCCGGGATTACTTTAGCCTATATTTAGAGCAAATCCCGGGATCCCGTAATCCCGGGATTGCCACCCCTAGTAAATATACATAGAGTGCGATAGGCGTGTCCGTGAACCGATTTCACCCATTTTCAATAGCAAGATGCCTGCAAGAAGGTGTGACCGGAGTGTGATAATTTCATTTTCATTAGCTTTCTTGGTTTTCCCGTAAACCTGTTTTCAACGGACAGACAGACAGACGGACATCGCTAAATTAAGTCAGGTGGTGACGCTGATCAAGAATATATATGGGGCATTCCATGCCAAATCACCGAGGTTTTGGCCAGACCCTCTTCAATTTCGCTAATTTTTTGTTATGTTTTATTGCGTATTAAACAACAAGCAAAAAATTTTCAATTAACGATATACTAGTAATAAATATCGATGGCAATAAAAAGTGGGGTATCATTTTTTCGTATTTGAATGCAATTTCTGAAAAAAATAAAAAAAATTTATTCGAAGTAATTATCAGTTAGTTATTAACGTTTAAAGATTAAAATCGACATTTTCGAAAGTGCGACACCTTCGATTTTTTTTAAGAATTTTCTCAAAATTCTACTCTATATTACGCAACTTTTAAGTTGCAGTTCGTTATGTTCTGAGAATTTTTTCTATTTTTTTTTTGAATTTTGACAATTTTATATATGTTTTTTATGATTGAATTAACTATATCACTAGTTTTCACACGAAAATATTTGATTTGTCACATACTTTTTTATGTATTTTGGGTCGTAAATTCCAAAAATGCCAACCATTTTTTTCTCTTAAGAGTCGGTTTTGAGTTATCCCCCAAAAACCCGTTTTTTCGCACTTTTTCCATTTATTTGGCCATATATTCATAAATTTTTTTTTGAACTAAATCAGTTGCACACCGTTCAAAAGGTACTTTTTTTCTTATTAATAGTTTGGAGGTAATGAGAATCGAATAAGATTTGATTTTTTTATTTGTGTTTTTGGAACAAAATTTCATAATAATATTTTTGTACACACGGAAAAAAAAATTCTGTAAAAATTCATTGGATTTCCGACAATAATTACAGTTTTTCCCTGTAATGCCCAGATAGTAAGCGAAACACTGAAATAATTGATTGTGATTGTCAATGAAAAATTACAGTGCTCACACTGTAAAATCTAGCATTTACTCCGAAAAAATTTTTAAAACGAAAATTTTACTTTTTTTTCATATTTTATTTTATTTTTTTCTTAATTTATGTTTTATTATACTTCCTAACCATACTTCTTAACATAGCATGAAACAGAGAACCATCCTGGCAACATCCATATAATTATTTTCTTGTAACCATATATCTACATTTTATGTCGTATTTGTACAACGCAGGTGACAAAAAAGTTATATCGAATCATAAGATAAATAATTTATTATGTGATACTTATTGAAGATTTTACAGTTTACCCTGTAATTTTTATTTGTCGATCATATGAAATTTTCATTAATTATTTAGTACTTTTTGCTAACTTAATATTTCCCTGACCACATTGTATATTTTCCATTCTGAAACTGTAATAATAAAGTTTTAGACTGTAATAATTGCAGTTTGCGCATCAATTTATACTGAGTATTTCATGAAATTAGAAATTACAGGGCTATACGACAATTTTTCCTGATTATTTTGCTTTTTTGAATATCTCACGTTATTTTTTACAAAACCTTTTTTTCCGTGGAGAGCTTATTGTTTAGTACTTTAAGTGCAAAAAAACACAAAAAAAATACAAGCGCAAAATGCATTCAAATGAGCAACGAGCTGCTTATACTAGCTTCAATGACCGCTACGTCATATCATCAGTAAGCTTTGTTAGCCGAAGTTTAGATATAGATTTTCGGACTTAAACAAAATAATTGAAAATTAGTGACTTTTAAAAATGAGCAACAAACTCACTTTTTTCGGAATTTGATCACTTGTAACTCCATCAAATCTTATTCGATTCTCATTACCTCCAAACTATTAGAAAGAAAAAATAGTACCTTTTGAATGGTGTTCAACTGATTTAGTTCGAAAAAAATTGTTGGAAATATGGCCAAATAAATGAAAAAAGTGCAAAAAACGTGTTTTTGGGGGATAACTCAAAAACGATTCTTAAGAGAAAAAAATGGTTGGCATTTTTTGAATTTACGATCCAAAATACATAAAAAGAATCTGTTAGAAATCAGATATTTTCGTGTGAAAACTAGTTATATATGTAGATAATTCAATCATAAGCATAAAAAGCATATATAAAATTTTTAAAACTCAAAAAAAATAGAAAAAATTCCCAGAACATAACGAACTGCAACTTAAAAGTTGCGTAATATAGAGTGGAACTTTGAGAAAGTTTTTAAAAAAAAATCGAAGGTGTCGCACTTTCGAAAATGTCGATTTTAATCTTTAAACGTTAATAACTAACTGATAATTACTTCGAATAAGTTTTTTTGATTTTTTTTCAGAAACTAGATTTAATTACGAAAAAAATTATCCCCCACTTTTTATTGACATCGATATTTATTACTAGTATATCGTTAATTGAAAATTTTTTTCCTTACAATTTATAAAAGTCAATAACGGTTTCGAATACAAGACTGGAAATTGTTTTGCTTGTTGCTTTTAATACGCACTAAAACATAACAACAAATGAGCGAAATCGAAGGGGGTCGGACCAAAATTTCGGTGATTTGGCATGGAATGCCCCATATACTTTTCCATGCCTGCACGCCTCCTTCATGTGTTACAAACGGAAGGACAAAGTGAATATACCCTCGGTGTAGAGTATAAAAAAAAATTAAAGTGAGTAAAAATGAGAGGAAAAAAAATAACAACAATTGAGGAGTGAACAGTACGGTACATGTCCAGTTGCAAAAAATGTTCAGAAATCACAAAAAACAGTATATGTCTCTGAGTTAATTAGAGAAAAACCTTTATTTTTCTATTAATAAAGTATGAGATATAGTTCCTTTTTGCGTCTTAGATTGAAATTACTTGAAGGTGTGCTTAATGGACACAATTCTACATAAAATGACAAAGTAATGTACATATTCTCTGCAGCAATTCAATACAAATGAGAATTCAAATAGTGTCGATGAAAAAATTGTGGGCATTATTGGCTACTTCAAGATTGTTATAGTCAATCTCTTCGTAGAATCATCAGCTTAGAAGTTATTTCAAAAAAGCACCTTAGTAACGAGGTGGGTAAAAACTAAGATCTTTCATAAGGTTGAAAACTGGAACTTTCATAAAGGTTTTGATATTAATCCCATGTGTAAAAACTGACCTTGTTCGAATTTTTGCAACGCTAAAGCCTCTACTGATTGGACTATTAGTTTAAACTCTTAAAAAAAATCATTCAGGGCAAATTATTCGCCTGAGGCACTTCCTATAATATATGGATACTTTATTTAACAATATTAGCTTCAAAAACTTTTTATTTAAAATCACGCAGTTTTCTAATAAAGTTTTCATTTATCTTCATAAATCAATTGTGTTCCGATATGTATAAATTGAGATGCAGCCATAAACTTTATAAGCAACTAGCATTACCCTGTGCGCATCGCTTCACCTCAACCGTGGTGTATATTCGATGTGCAGTCTGCTTGAAAATTTTATTTTAAAAATACTTTTGCATGAGGACCACCCTTAATATGCACCCTTCTTACAACTTAAGCAGTGCCTCTTAATTTAAGAACCACGTGATGTAAATTCCATGAGAATAAATTAAGCGGTCTTCGAGAAAATTATATTTAAAAATATTTTTGTGTGAGGGCCTAAATAAAAGTTTTGTAGCCTAAGCTATGCCTATTAACATAAGAGCTACGTGGTGTAAATTCGGTTTGAATAGACTAACCTGTCTTTATGAAAATGATATCTAAAAATATTTTTGTATGAGGGCCACCCTAAGTATGCAAGTTAACAACTGATACTCCAGTTCTCTACTGGGCAAGCGCAGCAGACAAACACATCCGCTGCAGTAATGCGATGCCGGTCACGAGGCGCAAGCTCATCATTATAGTGAGCTTATGGCTGCGCAGTCAACGGGAATTAGGGCTTAGTATGTAGAAATATAATTTTATTCTTTAGTTTTAAAATTCAACTCAACAGGCACTATGTGCTTTTAATAAATATTTTAAATAAAATTTCTTGTTTTCTTGTTGCGCCCATCGGTCAACAATATATTTGCAAATAATTTGCATACGAAAACTAACTGGCGCCCAACGTAAATAAAAATAAAAATATTGCAAGTGCAACAGCAAGAAGATTTGCAAAAATCAGCGTGCCATCAAATCAACAGCTAGGGATGGATTATCAATTTGACGGCAGCGTGGGATCACCATACATATTTTATAAAATCGTGCCATCAAATCAACAGCTAGGGCTGGATTATCAATTTGACGGCAGCGTGGGATCACCATACAAATTTTATAAAATGTAAGTGAGATGATTACATAAAATTGATTGTGTTAGCTTTGATAGGAAAATTAGAAAGAACCAAACAAAAGCGTTCACGCTAAATGTGATTTGCCGACGGCTATTTACTATTATAAAAACAAATCGTTCTTTGTGCGCGCTTTGTGCGTATTTTATGTATTTCGGTGTTGTCCCTTGCCAATAATTAAAAATAAGTAACAATTGTTCATTGGTAGCCTTGTGACAGTGTGTGTTAAGAATAGGTTTTTAACTAATGAGCGATAACTCAGGCGACGCCGACAGTGACCAGATAAAAAATTACGACAGTGCCCTACAACTATTAACAGGTGAGGACAGTGTTCTACAATCACTGACTAACAGGATAGGAAGTTTAAGAGTTACGGAAGAAACCTCCGGCATGAATCCAGACCAATTACGGCTAGTAGTGGAGGGTGCAGTGTCCAGTGCGCTGTCAGCGCAGGCAGCTTACTATGAGCAAAGAGACACCACCCTGAGGCGGGAGTTTAGCCAGCAAATTGCCGAGCTAACGAGTTGCCTCAGGAGCACACATATTGCCTTGCCAGAAATTGAGGTGTATGAGGAAGTTAAAATTGTTGAGGGGGAAAAATGTGATGAACCCTTAGACGCCGTGAAATGCTTGCCAGAGTTTTTTGGCTCGCAAGAGACATACGTGTCATGGCGTCAAGCAGCGCGTGCTGCGTACAAGATTTTCAAACCATATAATGGCAGCTCGCGCCATTATCAAGCGGTTATAATAATTAGAAGTAAAGTTAGGGGTCCAGCTGATGCTGTAGTCGCATCCTTCAATACGGTGTTGAATTTCGATGCCCTCCTGGCTAGGTTAGATTTCACGTATAGCGATAAGCCAATCCACATAATAGAGCAGGAACTTAGCACGCTCAGGCAAGGAAGCTTGTCGCTCCTACAATATTATGATGAGGTTGAGAAAAAGCTCACCTTGCTGACCAACAAATTTGATATTATAATATTATGCATAGCGAGTAGACGTATTAAATTTGTACTGCCGATTAAATCGCATTTTTCACGTTAAGTACCATTTCATTAAATCCCGAATCTGAAAAAAATTGCGTGGTATAGTTATTGAAACGTCGCGCACTAAAAGAATTCTTAAATTATACGTGGGGTTTTGGAATAATATCGAAAAATTAATTTTGCAATATACTTGTGTATTAAATATTCTAAACACTGAGTCATGTCTGGAAATAGAAAAACAACAAGAACTACGAAGACTTCCCCTCAAAAAAACGAAACTCCAGTTCAGCAGAAAATACAACGTACCGAAAGCCCGGCGGCAGCACACTGGATTCAGCAAGTGAAATTGGAAATAAATCAACAAAAGGAATCGATAATTGAGCAACTGAGTGTGATGCTAAAGAGAAGTGAAGAAAGAGTTATGCAGAGAATTGATGAACTGTCCGCTGATCTGGTAAGCTTTAAAACAACAATGAAATTTATCGAAGTGAGACTGACAGCTGTTGAAGCATCGTGCAATGATATCGCTGCACTGAAAACAGAATTGCATGAACTCAAAAGAGATGCGGAGAAATGCGAAAATGAAGCCGTTGCTTCAGATTTAATAATCAACGGCATTCCCAATTCTGACAACATCAACTGCACTGAAATTTTTTCTAAAATCTGTAAAGCTTTGCGACACGAAATGCCTTCGGTGCGTGAAGCTTTTCGTATACCTAAAAAGAAGGAAAATAAAAACACGCATTCGCCGATAATAATAAAATTAAACTCATCTCATGCTCGCAGTCAGCTGTTCAGGTCTCTTGCGGGCTTCAGCAAGGCAAATAAGAGATCGCTTACTCTGAGTGATATTGGAGTGGATGGTGATACAAATGTGTATATGCATGAAAGCCTCACAAGGGCGAATCGTGAACTCATGCACTACGCATCTAGTCTTAAGCGTCAAAAACTCTTATCAACTGCATTCTCAATTCGTGGACAGGTCTTCGTACGAAAAGTTAATGGGGGAGAAGCAAAACGAGTAGTCGATAAGAAGAGTGTTGATGATATCGTTGTCAGTACTGCATAAAAATAACAACAAAAAATATGTTATTACGCAAATACATGCATGCACATACTTATAGTAAACAAAAACATTATATTTTAATCTTGAATTTATCACATTTTATTTTATATATTTACTTAATCACTGTTACCATTTTAAACTTCATTTACATTATAAACTGCCAATTTATAAGTGCAAAACAAATGTACGTCAATGAATAGACCAAATGCGAGTTTGAACACTGACAAACATAATTTAAAAACAGTTTTGCGTCTGGTGAGTGAATATCACCGTGGTTTTCAGCTTTGTTTTTTTAATGCCCGCAGCTTAAATGTATCGAAACTAGATTTTATTAATTATGTATTTGAAAAACAAAGTATTGATATTGTGTGTGTTGTGGAGACTTGGTTTAAAGAGGATGATGATGATAAAATGTATTATCTATGCGATTATGAGTTAATTCGGAATGATAGGGTAACTGATACGAGAGGTGGTGGAGTTGCTATTTACGTGAAAAAGCAGTTAAATAAAACTATTATATTTAGGTCTGATGTTTCTGATCCTATTGAATTTTTATGCGTTGAAGTTGGAGATGCATGTCAAAAATGCCTCATTGTATGTGTCTATAACCCATCAAAGACCTTAAATTTAAAAAAAATTTTTGATAAGCTATTAGATTTTTGTCCACTTTACGAACACATTATACTCTGTGGTGACTTGAACATTAATTTACTAGAAAGAGACTCTCGATCTGAAAGCTTATTGGCTGAAATGAATGGTATTGGGATCTCGATAATAAATGACTCTCCTACCAGATTTGGTCCAAATGCTAAACCGAGTTTGCTTGATGTTCTGGGTGTTATAGATGAAAGCAATTTGATTCATTATGAACAACTGTCACTGCCAGGAATTTCAGATCATGATATGCTCTTTTTGTCTTATCACATTAGCTTCAATCTACCTAAAAATAATTCGCTTATTAGCTTTAGAGATTTCAACAGAATTGACCATAATCGTTTAATGGAAGAATGTGCTTTATTGCCGTGGTATGATTGCCGGTTTTACTCCGATATTAATAATAAAATTAATTGGTTTACTGCTTTAGTGAACCACCTCTTTAATAAACATGTACCTTTAAAAAGAGTAGAAATAAAAAAATTGAGTCAGCCCTGGTTTAATAATGAAGTTCTCCTGTGGATTAGAAATCGTAGTAAAGCGCACTCACGTTGGAGACACAATTCTACTGATGCTAATTGGGAAGCATATCGTAGGGTTAGAAACTATGTAGCTCTTTTAATCAAAAATACTAAAAAACAATACTACTTGTCCAAACTTAATGTGAGCCTACCATCAAAAAAGCTATGGAATAACTTGAAAAGAATAGGAGTCGGAAAAAATAATAAAAGTGACTGTAACTTTGATGCTGATGACATGAATAGATACTTTTTGCGTTCAAATTCTATGGTCGATAGTTCCATGTTTCATGTTAATCCAAATCTTGTTCGGAACTTTGAGAATAAGTTCGATTTTGATATGGCAAGTGAGGTTGATGTTATGAAATGCGTATATGCTATTAAGTGTAATGCTATTGGAGAAGACAAAATTAGTCTTCAATTTATCAAAATTATTCTTCCTTTTGTGATCGGACCACTAACTCACATTATAAATTTCGCTCTGACTGTCAGAGTTTTTCCTGAAGCATGGAAGATAGCTAATGTAACTCCTGTAGCAAAAAAGAATGTAACAACATCACACGAGTGCTTTCGGCCTATTAGTATATTGCCAGCCTTATCGAAAGTTTTTGAAAAATTTTTATCGAAACAAATTGTTTGCCACCTCGATAAACATAATCTTCTTTCTGAAAATCAATCAGGCTACAGGGCAGGTCACAGCTGTGCTACGGCTATGCTTAAAATTATGGAAGAAATTCGCCCGAGCTATGACAAAGGTGATCTAACAATTCTTGTTTTATTAGATTTTTCTAAGGCTTTTGATACGCTTAATCATGAGGTATTGCTCACTAAATTGGAGAAATATTATGGTTTTGGCATTCATGCTTTGCAACTTATAAAAACTTATTTGACAAATAGATTCCAGCGAGTGCGCACACAAAACAGTTTTTCGAACTTAAGTGAAATTTTATCGGGTGTTCCTCAGGGATCGATTTTGGGTCCAATCCTTTTTAGTATTTTTATAAATGATATTGTTTACTGCTGTAAACATGTTTCAATTCATCTCTATGCTGATGATTCACAGATATATCTTTCGAGACCCATTGGCCTCTCAGAGGATTTGATATGTCGTATGAATAAAGACTTAAATAGAATACAGTGGTGTGCTAAAGAAAATAATTTAAAATTAAATGCATTGAAAACCCAAGCTCTTGCAATCTCACATATAAATTATGACAGTAAATTGCTGCCTCCCATAATGGTGGATGGGTTGTTAATCAAATATGAAAAGACCGTAACTAGTTTAGGGTTTAGAATTAACTTCAACTTGAGCTGCAGGGATCATATCAACCACTTAGTAAAGAAAATGTACTTCGTAATACGAAAACTATGGTCCTCTGCAGACTTTGTGAGCCAAGAGATGAAGCTAAAGCTTGTTAAAATCTTTTTAATACCTCTCCTTTCATACAGTGAATTAGTATATGGGACCTTAGATGCAGCATCGAGGCATATCTTGCAGCTGGCTTTAAACACAGCAGCAAGATATGTTTTTTCTAAAAGAAAATATGATCACATCTCCAATTATTCGATACAAATTCTCAGCAATGACATCACCAAATTTTACTATATTCGTAATCTTATGTTCATCCATAAACTCATCAACACCCGTCGTCCCCTTTATTTGTATTCAAAACTATGTTTTCTACAATCAACTCGAACATGCAATATCCTAGTACCGGAATCCAACTATTTAATTACTTCTCGTATGTTTTATGTTAGTGTTGTCAAACTGTGGAACTCATTACCAACTCAAATTAAAAAAATTCGAAATGCAGTGCACTTTAAATTGGCGGTAAATAGGTTTTATAATTGTTAGCTCTATTTTTATTTTTTTTTTTGCTATATCACTGTATACTATTATTTATTTAAGTTACTTTTTCCTTCGGATATAAACATATATACTTGCTGATGTACTACATAAGACTTTGATCTAATTGTACAACCACATTATTTTTTCAAATAAAAAAAAAAAAAAAAAAAAAAAACATGTCATACGATTCAGCTTTAGCAAAGGGCATGTGTGAAAAGTTTAGGGGGGATGCTCTTCGAGTGTTCGTGTCCGGGCTCAAACGAAACCTCACAGATGTGCTATTTGCGGCCCATCCTCCTGATCTGCCGTCGGCCTTAGCGTTGGCTCAGGAAGTTGAGGCTAACCATGATAGATACGCGTTTGCAGCGAACTATGCGAGAAGCATTGAGGAGAAATCGCAGAGGTCAGACCACCGATCACAGAATCGGCAGCAGCCGAAACAACAAGATAAAGGAAACTGGGCCCGGGCAGGTCAGGGTAAAAGCCCTTTCTTCAGAAAACAGCAGAGTAATCAGCGACAAGATGACCAGGCCCAAGCCAAACCCAACCGTGGAAATTAAGCTGAACCAATGGACATTGATCCGTCTTCGTCAAAATTTCGACAGGCTACGGCGTACCAAAAACACCAAGGCTCTGGTAAATATAATGCAAGCCCCTACCAAGGCAACAAAGATGGCAATGGGTCAGAGCGCATCTCAGGACAAAGGCGACAGAGGCTCGATCATATATGGTAGCTGAGATCCAGGCAGAGAGTGAAAACGAATACGAAAGCGACGGCATTAATTTTTTAGGGGAAACTCCCTGCTGCCGTTCGTTTGGCGAAGGGTAGCGGGGGTAAAAATGAAGTTTTTAATCGACACGGGCACGTCAAAGAACTACGTTAAGCCCTGCAAGTGGCTAGAAGATGTGTCCCCGGTCGACTCCCCATTCGTCGTGCACTCTATTCATGGTTCTAACAGCATTGCCGAAAAATGCTTGCTACCAATGTTTGGAAAAATTACACCATTTTTTTTACTTAACAGTCTCTCGACATTCGACGGGATTATTGGTCTTGACTTGCTTACGCAAGTAGGAGCGATCCTAAGTTTAAAAACGAACGAAATCAAGATCGGTTCGAAGTCGGAAGCGATACAGTATCACAAGTGCGCTGATGTCAACTTTACCAAAATTTTTGACGTCGACGCCCCGCCCGCGGTTAGAACCAGCTTCACCAAAATGCTGAAGAGTAGGGCTAAGGCATTCGCGGACTCTATCGAGTCGCTGCCATATAACACGTCTGTAGTTGCCACAATTCGGACAACGGACGATGAGCCAATTTACTCCAAGCTATACCCATATCCTATGGGCGTAGCAGATTTTGTTGCCACTGAAGTAAAAAATCTTCTTAAAAATGGTATTATCAGGGTGTCTAAGTCGCCATATAACAACCCAATTTGGGTGGTTGACAAAAAAGGCACCGATGAGTTAGGTTATAGAAAGAAACGTCTTGTAATGGACTTTCGAAAACTCAACCAAAAAACGATTGCAGATAAGTACCCGATGCCGAGCATATCTATGATTTTGGCAAATCTGGGAAAAGCCAAGTATTTGACAACCTTGGATCTGAAATTTGGCTATCACCAAATTACATTGGCAGAGCGCGACCGCGAAAAGACGTCGTTTTCAATCAATGGCGGGAAGTACGAATTTTGTCGGCTCCCATTTGACCTAAAGAATGCTGGCAGCATTTTTCAGAGGGCAATTGATGACGTTCTACGTGAACAGATCGGCAAGTCGTGTTATGTTTACGTCAATGACGTCATCATATTTTCTAAAAACGAGACGGATCATGTCAAGCACGTTGACTGGGTTCTGAAAAGTCTCTACGACGCCAACATGAGGGTGGCACAGGAGAAATCACATTTTTTTAAAACGAGCGTTGAATACCTCGGGTTTATCGTGACTAGCGATGGTGCAAAAACGGACCCGGAAAAGGTGAGAGCTATCCAGGAGTACGTTGAGCCAAGGAATTTATTTGCAGTAAGATCTTTCCTAGGTCTGGCTAGCTACTATAGATGCTTCGTTAAGGACTTTGCATCAATAGCAAAACCCCTCTCGGACATTTTGAAGGGGGAAAACGGGTCTGTCAGTGAGCACAGGTCTAAGAAAAAACCCATTCAGCTTAATGAAATTCAACGCCACGCCTTCTAAAGGTTAAGAAACATTTTGGCATCAGAAGATGTCATGCTCAGATACCCAGACTATAAGAAAGCTTTCGATTTAACCACCGACGCTTCAGCCTGTGGTATAGGGGCAGTTCTCTCCCAGAATGGTCGTCCTATCACAATGATTTCCAGAACATTGAAGGACAGGGAAATGAATTATGCAACTAATGAGAGGGAACTCCTGGCCATAGTGTGGGCTCTTGGAAAACTTCGTCATTACCTGTACGGGGTGAAGGACATCAACATCTTCACAGATCATCAACCGCTTACCTTTGCGGTTTCAGAAAGAAACCCTAACGCAAAAATTAAGCGTTGGAAGGCGCGCATTGACGAGCTCAATGCTAACGTTTTCTATAAGCCCGGCAAAGAAAATCATTTCACCGACGCTTTATCGCGACAGAATCTGAATACGCTGGAAAATCAGTGCCCCGCATCTGACGTAGCCACAATAGTGAGCTGTCCCTAACCTACACGTTAGAAACGACAGAAAAGCCCTTGAACTGCTTTAGGAATCAAATCATATTAGAAGAAGCGCGCTTCCCATTGAAACGGAATTTCATTCTGTTTGGCAAAAAAACACGTCATGCTATACACTTCACCGACAGGGAGTCCCTTGTTGAAGATGTAAAGTCAGTAGTAAATCCGGACGTTGTCAACGCCATACATTGCGACTTACCAACTTTAGCCCGTATTCAACATGATTTTGTAAGGTGTTTCCCAAACACAAAGTTTTGGTATTGTAAGACTTTGGTTACGGATATCTTCGACAGCAATGAGAGAAAGGAGATAATTAATGTAGAGCATAATCGGGCCCACAGAGCAGCCTAAGAAAATGTGAAACAGGTTTTGGCGACTATTATTTCCCAAGAATGACGAAGTTGGCCAATGAAGTGGTGTTAAACTGTAAAATCTGTTCGAAAGCCAAGTATAGCAGACACCCAAAAAAACAGGTGCTCGGCAAAACGCCAATTCCCTCCTACACAGGAGAAATGTTACACATCGACATTTTTTCCACAGATAGGAAGTTTTTCCTGACTTGCATTGACAAATTCTCGAAATTCGCAATCGTACAACCGATAACCTCGCGCACTATCGAAGATGTGAAAATACCATTGGTTCAACTGATGAACATTTTTCCATGCGCGAAATTAGTTTACTGCGACAATGAAGCCTCTTTTAATTCGGAGACAATAAAATCTCTACTGTTGAAACAGTTTGGGGTTAGCATCGCCAACGCGCCGCCACTCCACAGTACCTCAAATGGCCAGGTAGAGCGGTTGCATAGCACTCTCCTGGAGATCGCGAGGTGCCTAAAGCTCGAAAGAGGAATTGATAATACTGTTGACCTTATCTTACAGGCAACGGTAGAGTACAACAGGTCGATGCACTCTGTCACCGGCATGAAACCCATTGACATACTCCACTCATCTTCGCAAAGTTTCAGAGAAGGAGTAAAGGATAAAGTTCGGGTAGCGCAAGAGCTCCAAATCAACAGAAATAATCAGACTAGACGAAATAGGGTTTTCAAAGTAGGCGAGAAAGTTTTTGTTAAAACAAACAGAAGGCTCGGGAATAAATTGACCCCCTTATGTGTCGAAGAGAAAATAGAGGCAGATTTAGGGACAACAGTCCTAATTAAGGGGAGGGTGGTCCACAAGGACAACCTAAGATAGTAAGCTAGGTTTTACCTTTGGCATTCTCTAGAAATTTAAAAATCGAATTTAGGCTCACGTAGGTTCCATTTTATAATCACAGGTTTTTTCCAACAATACTGTCTTTAGTCACGATAGTGACAGCTCGAATCTCTGACTACACTCACTCCAATTACGTTCCGATACTGGACGGTAACGTACTTGTGTGGGACCGGCATGACTACTTAAGACACACCGCTAACTTGACCGATTACACTCGCTTGACGGATGAGACGATTAAGATGACGATCATGTTCCCCAATCCCACATGCGGAAGTTACTGGAGATCATGTAAAAAATTTGCTGTCCGCTTTAAATGTACACCACAGGTTAGCGAGAAGTCTAGATTTCCTGGACACAGCCTTAAAGGTTGTAGCTGGCACACCGGACGCTAGCGACTTAGAACGGATTAAGGTAACTGAAGCTCAGCTGGTCGAGACCAACAATAGACAGGTAGTAATTAACAGCCAAACACAAAATCAAATCAGTCAGTTAACAAACACGGTGAACAGTATGTTAGAATCCACAAAAAAGGAACACATTGATACGGCTCACCTGTTTGAGGTCTTATTGGCAAGGAATAGAATGTTGATTACGGAAATACAAAATCTAATGCTCACTATTACGCTAGCGAAAGTAAATATTATAAATGCAGCTATTTTGGACCATACTGACTTGAAATCAATCTTTGTTGATCATCTGACAGGGACTAGCATTACAAATATTCTAGAAGTATCTAGTATTAAGGTATTGCAATCAGATAACATAATACATTTCATTATCAAGTACCCTAGGATTAAGTTTTCATGTAAAAAGGTAACAATCTTCCCCGTTGCGCATAATGGCACTATTCTCCAACTTTTCGATAACATTGTGGCCGAATGTGATAACCAAGTGCTGGCTGTCACCAATTGCACGCT
This sequence comes from Tricholauxania praeusta, assembly GCA_949775025.1. Taxonomy (NCBI): domain Eukaryota; kingdom Metazoa; phylum Arthropoda; class Insecta; order Diptera; family Lauxaniidae; genus Tricholauxania; species Tricholauxania praeusta. The sequence goes on from OX459028.1 coordinate 108,061,077, forward strand.
GACAACCGTAACAACATTTTGCAGATTGGCAGAAAATGGCACATACGCCCAAGATTTGCATGCTGGTAATCTGGCTCATTGCCAGACTCAACCTAACCATCTAAGCCCCATAACTCTAGTCGATGATGGAATTATCATCGTCAATGATCACCCAGCGAAAATTAGAGTCGACAATGGGACAGAAATTGCTGTGAAGGGTACAAATCTCATCACATTTGACAATTACGCCCTGATAAATGGAACGAGATACATAAACCGCAATAGCATCCAGAGAAGGCTCCCGGAAATTGCGTCGTCGCCATTATTAAACATCATCGGCCACGATACCATATTGAGCCTCCCTTCTTTCATCAGCTTAGCGAGAGGAACCTCCTTTTCATCAAGGAAGTTAAGGATGAGGTTTCGTCCAATACGAAGGCAGCAGCACCATTCTGTCTGGGGCTAGACGTTTGCGCAGTGATCATTGGGCTCATTTTCCTAAAACAACACTTTAAGAAAAAGCGAAATAAGCGTGAAATAAAAGAAATGGTGGCAAATTTAAGCACTGCCGAGGACGGCAATGTCTCGAAGAGAGAATTCCATAAGAATCGAATTAGCGGTCTTCAAAAAAATTATATTTGAGAATATTTTTTGTGAGGGTAACCCTACATATGTGAATCGACTGACCTGTCTTCTTGAAAATGGTATTTAAAAATATTTTTGTATGAGGGTGACCTTAAGTATGCACCCTAAATAAAGTTTTTTTAATCTCATCTGTGCCTCTTAATATAAAAGACATGTGGTGTAAATTCCAAGAGAATCGATCAAACAGTCTTTAAAAAATATTTTTGTGTGAGGGCCACCCTAAACAAAATTTTAGTACCCTTAACTATGCCTCTAAACATAAGAGCTACGTGGTGTAAATTCGGTATGAATCGACTAACCTGTCTTTGTGAAAATGATATTTAAAAATAATTTTGTATGAGGGACACCCTACATATGCACCCTAAATAAAATTTTTACAATCTAATCTGTGTCTCTTCACATAAAAGCTATGTGGTGTAAATTATGTACATGAGAATCGACTTAGCGGACTTCGAGAAAATGATATTATTTAATAAATATTTTTGTATGAGGGCCACCCTAAATAAAATTTTTATGGCCTATGCTATGCTTCTTAACATAAGAGATACGTAGTGTAAATTCGGTGCGAATCGACTAACCTGTCTTTGTGAAAATGATATTTAAAAATATATTTGTATGAGGGCCACCCTAAGTATGTACCTTAAATGAAATTGTTACCATTCATTCTGTGCCTCCAAACATAAAAGCCATACGGTGTAAATTTCATTAGAATCGATTTGCCTCTCTTTGAGAAAAAGTTATTTTTAAAATATTTATGTATGAGAGCCACCCTAAATATGCACCCTAAATAAAAGTTTTATAGCCTATGACACCCGCCTGATCGATACTAACATACTGTAAAAATTTCATCAAGATCGGCTGGATAGTTTTCGCGTCCATAAAGGACATACAGACAGACAGACAAAAAATGAATTTTATATATGTGATAGAAGATAAGCGAGCTCTTTAATTCAAAACCGGATAATACAAAGAGTTCGAAAACATCTGTTTCTAGAACACACTGATTGCTACTGGGTAAAAAATAGCAACGCGTCGGCAGTGAGCAGTGAGCAGTGCTGCACAGGTTAGCAAATTTATTTCTTTGGTGTTGAATATTTTCATTTTCTCCAATTAGCCCTGTAGAATTAGTCGAAAAAATGAGAAAAAAAAATAATTCGTTACAGCAATCTGACAACGGAATATTGTTGAACAAGCTCTTTTAAAAGAGGACAAACAAATCGAACCGACAGCAGCTATCCGGGTTGGTATGGGGTGCATTTTTAGAGGTCGAACACAGTTTTTCCCGATTTCTGGCTAAACTTTGCATCATATCAAAAACAGTTTAATGCAAAAGTTGTAGGAAATAAGAAGATCTACAACTGATCATTTCAAATTATAGTGTATTAGGGGACGTTCAAGTATTGCGTAACGCAATTTTTAAAGATCTTTGAAAGTAATGCGCATTTATTTATTTATATAATAAATATAATATTTTTCGCTGTAGCTAATCTAGAAATCGTTTCATTATGCACACCTAATTTCAAATCACCCGTTGTTCGACACCACCTCCCGCCCCTGTACCGCATCGTATCGTTTTACAAATTGCGTTACGTAATACTTGAACGCTCCCTTAAGGTAAATACAGTGGAACCTCGATTATCCGTCAGGCACAGGACCAGCTGTCTGACGGATATTCGAATAGACGGATAATCGAATATATGGCAGAATTTTGTTTTGATTCTGTATAGTGACGCTAGAATACAAAGTATTGAATATAAATATATATGTATTGTAATTCAAAAACGCAAGAAAAAAGGAAACGTAACAAAAAATGTTGATTTGTCATTTTCGTATTTTATTATGTGCATACATAAACAGAATCGAAACAAAACGAAAAAAAAGTTTGCTGACAAAATGTGTCGGTTATCGGAGTGACGGTTGATCGGGAGACGGATAATCGAGGTTCCACTGTACAGTGAAAACAACAAAGGATCTGAGCTGTTACACACAAAACACCAAAACTCTACTCGCGGAGAGACCACAGATTTTCAATTTTTCGGTCGATTTTCCCATTGCAGCATACCTTTTTTTTACCATTTATCTAAAGAAAACAAAAAATTAAGTAAGTAAGCCAAAACAGAACTCCTTAGGAGGTGTAGTTTTAAGAGGAATCTCAGTTTAAAATTTCGGTGTTTTTAGTTTAAGAATTAAATTGAACAACAACCTCTGAATATTTCCGTCTTAAAAAATTACTGCCTTTGTGTAACACTGAAAAGTATCTTTTGCCCAAGTTTCAGCTCTATAGAAACTATTTTGTCAAAAAAAAAAATTAAAAACCAAAAAACCGGTTTTCAGCTATTTTTTTGAAAAATTTTGAGGTTAAGGTGAAAATGATCAGGACAAAAGTTGTAGATCTACTTATTTCCTTCAACTTTTGCATTAAACTTTTTTTGATATGATGCACAGTTTAGCCAGAAATCGTGAAAAAACTGTATTCGATCTCTAAAAATGCACCCCATTCCACCCCGGATAGCTGCTGTCGGTTCGATTTTTTTCTCCTCTTTTAAAAGAGCTTGTTCAACAACATTCCGCTGTCAGATTGCTGTAACGAATTATTTTGTTGTTCAAACCCTATTTCTCCTGGACTAAATTGCTTATATTTTTATACCTGCAAAATATTTCCAATGTATTATATAATACTAGCTGTCCCGGCAGACGTTGTTCTGCCCTTTCCGGTAGGTGGGCAGAATTCGATTCACGCCGAATTTACACCACGTAACTTTTATATTAAGAGGCTTACTTAAGCCTACAAAACTTTTATTTAGGGTGGCCCTCATACAAAAATATTTTTAAAATAGCATTTTTGCAAAGACCTCTGCATAGATTCACATGGAATTTACACCACGTATCTGTTATATTAAGAGGCACAGATATGACCGTGCAGTACAACGTCTTCCATATAAGAAAAGACCAAAATTTGTGATGCAGATGAATGAGACTAGATACATATGTATATAAAAAGTACGGGCATAAAGAAGTTTCAATGAGAAAATGGGTGGTGCCACACCTTCCATATGCGAATAAAACAGCATTTTGTATATATCAGCAATTACTTGATGCAGATGATTGAGACTTCGTAACTATGTAAAACACAAAAGCTATAATAAGTTAAACTCATCGCACCACCTAGCAGTAAGGCCAGAACAACGTCTGCCAAGTCTGCTATACTATACTATATGTAAAAGAGTAGGGACAGAAGTTGATTTCACTTAAAAAATGGGCTGACTCGCTTTAACATTCCATAGCATGAGTTCATACAGCTTCGCGCCACCTACCGGAAAGGGCAGAACAACGTCTGCCGGGACAGCCAGTATTAGATATAATACTAAATCTATCTTATACATTTGAGCAAAGTTTCCTTAAAGTAAATACACTCAAAAAAAAAAAGTGTTTGCCACTTATGAAATAAGTAGATGGAACTATTTCAAGTGTTTGCGGAAACTATTTAAAGTGTTTGTGAGAAATAATAAAATTTTTGTATCAAAAACTTTTAATTTTACAAGCATGTGAGTTTTTGGTGCAAACATTTTATTGTTTCCCAAAAACACTTGAAATAGTTTTCGCAAATACTTGAAATAGTTCCATCTATTTCATACGTGGCAAACAATTTTTTTTTTGAGTGTAACGAAAAAAATATCTATTTCATACGCTGTATTTGGATTTCAATAGCAGTAAATGTTTACACTGACAGGTTAAACTTTAAAGCAGAAAATCGAGTTTCGAGTTTTCAAACATGAATCTTGAATTATGTTGTCGTTCCCAATCAATGTTGGTGTACCTCTAAGTGGAGATTGTATGACAGGATGCTCAGTTATGTAATTCTGCAATATCGTTAATTTTGACAACGGACGACGTTCTCCTGAAAATTATATTGTGGGAAGAAAAGGTTCTAATATCCAGTTCGTATTACAATTCTTACACGTACTGCTTTGAATTATTATTTTTTCTTTTTAGCAAAACCAATACTAGGGGCTCACCCTTCAGCTTCCAAGAAATCTCTGCCGTCGCCAATATGAGATTCAAACTCTTATGCCAACTTAAATTAATATTGATGTTGCAATTGTTGGAGGTATTAATTTAAGTTTGCTTAAATACTTACGTTGACTTCTCGCTAGATGCCGCTTCCACTATTTCACTTTTAGGAGATTTTAAGTCCGGTACGACCTGCTTGAAATAAAAAAAGAATCATTTAATAATGGTTAAGTTCTATACAATTTTGCAAATTTGCTTATAACCCAGATGCCCCAGGTTTGATTTCCAGTTTCTACATATCCCCATTTAATAATTTTTATATTTGTGTAATAATTAATTTTTTTTTTATGCAGTTGTTCGAAAAACATTTATTGAAATGCAGCATTGAGCTTTCCAACTATGGTTGAGGAATACGTTTAGAAGTAAATTTATAATTGTTTTCAGAGTAAGCAATGGTAGAAGTGGTGAAATCGCAAAGAAATCAATTTGTTTGTATCTGATGCATTGCGTGCGCTTATGTGTGTATGTCAGTCATGGTTTGCATTAGGGACGTGAACCGGGTGAAAAATTTGGTCGGTTCGAACCGTTTTTGCATTTTTGGATTGGTTAGTCAAAACGGTTTTTGTTTTCTTTGAACCGAGGCTTCGGTTCGGTTCAGCGGTTCGGGAATGAAAAAAAAAATTATGCAAATTTGTGTTATTTTTATTCAGTAACAATCCAAAAGAATATAGAAATTAATATATGTACATATAACACTAGTTTACAAGAAAAAAGATTTGGTTTCTCATAGACTTTTTTCGATGTATTTTGGGGCGTAGATTCCAAAAATGGCAACCATTTTTTTTTTCTTAAGAATCGTTTTCGAGATATCCACAAAAAACCCCTTTTTCGGCACTATTTTCATTTATTTGACTATATCTCCATACATTTTTTTTGACTCAAAAACAATTTTCAGCATTCGAAAGATATTTGTATTCCCTTTCTAACGATATACTTTTTGCTAGAATCGGATAAGATTTGATTGAAAAACTGATTTTTTTGGTCTTTTTTGAAAATCACTAAATTTCAATTGCTCCATTTGAATGAAAAATATTTTCTTTTTCATATTTTTAAAATTTTTAATGAAAAACTATCCTTTTACAAATATTTTAAGTATAATTTTGCGAAAATTGGACAAAAAATGTAGAAGTTATTCGAAAAAACACTAAAAAACTTGCAATAAAATTAAAAGAAAATACATATGGTTGTGTTTGTGTGTGGTTCTTTACTTTTATTCTCCGTTTCTTTTTAAATAAAAAACGTATGTATTTTCGTTTAATGTTATTGCAAGTGTTTTAGTGTTTTTTTTCGAATAACTTCTACATTTTTTGTCCGATTTTCGCAAAATTATACTTAAAATATTTGCAAAAGAATAGTCTTTCATTAAAAATTTTAAAAACCGTTTCGGTTCAAAACCGGTTCACGTCCCTGGTTTGCATAGCAGTCATCACATATAACAAACGTCTGGTTATGAAATCGATGTATTAATATTTTCAAATACACACAATGCACTATAGGTCAAACAGCACACTTGTCTGGGCAAAACCCAATTTATACAAGTGTCGCTACTTAATTTTTGTTAATGTAGTGTAACGGAGAATATCTCAAAATAAACTAAATTGAAATTTGGTTTTTGGAAAAAATAATTTACCATTTTTTAGCGACGTGATGCATTTGCATTCTACTGTGATAACGCAAATAAGTGGTGATTTTTACTCCTTTTTTAACTATTGTTAGGTAATTTAAATTATTTGTTTTTTTTTTAAATAAAAATGGAAAAAATTGATGATGGTATGTTTTATGTAATTTAACTTAAAATATATTTTGGTTTTCTGTGAAAAAAATCGAAAATTGAAATGAGATCCCTGATTTGTCAAGTTTTTTTTAAATTTCCAACTTTGTGTAAGCTTTTAAAATTTTGTTGGGATTTGTTAGTCTTATGTTACCCTAAATTAGTTAGATGTTGCTATTGTGAGTGTTATTTTGAAATTTGGATGTCCGATTTTTCACGTTATTCTTCCGAAATTCTGATTTATTCGAAGTCTGGTTGCAAAATACAGACAAAAAGGAAAACGAAGAGGCTGTTTTCGAATACTGATTGGAAAATACTGAGGATGCTACTAGTTCAAGTTATTTGCGGCAAAGTGCGCATAATTTTTGCATTAGATCTTACAAAAAATGGGTAAAAAGCCACTGGAAGTTGCCTGTGTTTTTGAATTTGTATTACATGGAGATTACAAGTGCGGCATCCAAAAGTGGCAGATCAGAAATGAAGATGATAAAAATACAGTATCAGAAAAAAAGAAAAAAATAATAATGGATAAACTGAAAATAGGTGGTTTTGGGAGTACAAACGATGGCAACACTGCGCGCCGAGTTTTTGTGATACATGAAATGTTTTTTTTTCAAATTACCGGCATTGACAAGGGCTTGATTTGTCGCTTAAAAATAATTTTAATAAGCATCAATTTCCTTTAAATGTAAACAAATTTCAAGTTTACTGCTTTGATACCACAAAAATTATTCAAAAGATTTATTCCTGACTCATAATGAAAGCAACTTAACACAAAATTCGTATTCATTCTGTGAGGACAAAATATTCTAGTAAGAAATTTTGCCTCACAAAAATTTGACAAAGGTACAGTCACATCAAAATATTTAAGCAAAGCAGCAACATAGGCTGCATAACAACAACGGAGTCACCAAATTAGCTCGAAAACATGCAACAATAACGGAGTCACCAAATTTAGTGCGTAAACATTTAATACAACAGGTTCGATCGAACACGCAACCGAAACCAATTCTTTATATGCAGTTGAAAGTGTATATAAAACACTTCACAACGTGCAGAGCAAGACAGTCAGCAAGCAGCGATCAAAGCGAACACAAGTTCAAACCAAGCAAAGAAACAAAGTAAAAACAAAGTGAAACAAACAACAACAAGTGCTTGCACAAGAATAAACATACGATCAACACGTGCAGAGCCCCAGTGAGCAACAACAGCAAGGATCACTCAGTGAGAAAGCAGCACCTTACATGAGAGGCGATTCCTTAGAAGTCACAAGTGCAGTCAAACCGGAGCCAATCCAGCAACGAGGCAGCGTCCTAAGAACCACCAGGACTAAGGAATCCCAGGTAGGAGTAAGGTCAGTAAGGGTAGGAAAAGTAAGTAAGTGTTAATTGATTGGGTCTTTCCTCCGACTTTGACATTGGTTTGAAAGTGTTTTCGTCTGATCTGATCTGGAGTCACTGTTCCGAGCCGTTTAGTGCTAGTTCCACCAAAGATTCTTTTGGAATATTATCAATTGATTGGGTCTTTCCTCCGACTTTTACGGTTTACGGTGCGGCGAAGGAGCGACTTGGAAAGCACCACAAAAGCAAGAAACTTATAGTTCCTGAATCAAATAAATATTTTTGTAAAAGTTATTAAATAAACAATAACCCAGAGTTCAAAGTGAAATTCAAAGCGTTATTATTTCACGAACGCCTGGACATCCGGCAAGCTTACCCCGGCTGGAAAACTTCTTTACAATTCAAAGGATATTTTAGAGGGTTTTGTTCTTCCTATTAGTTGTTTTGGAGAAGAATCAGCAGAGTCTCGACACAAATTATTCAAATCTGATAGACTACATCAGGCACTCAAAAGTAGCCGCGTTAATACATTTTTAGACGTGTTTCATAGAGCAATGGACACATCAGATCCAATAATTTCTTCGCTGTCTTTATAAAAATGCATTCAGACTAAAAAAGGTCTCCAACTTCCAACAGAAGTGATCCGATTATTAAGGTGTGAAGTCCCAGTCGAAGAACTTAACTTAACAAGCTATGAAACATGCGAAAATGAAGAAGAGGAAGATGAAATTGGGGAAACCGAAATTTTAAGTCCTATTACTACAATCTAAAAATAAAAACACATCTTTTATTTCAATAATTATGGAATTTTCAAAAATGTAGTACGTGCCATTTTTGACCCGGTAGCACAAGGGTTAAGATTTTTCTCAGAGTTCTTCTTTTAGCCTAGAGACATTTCTAGTCAATCACCATAATAATATAGCCGATATTAGTTTTGGCCAGTGAAATGTGCTATTTGACCTATAGTGCAATGTATCAGATGCAAAACAAATATTTGTTTGCCCTCAGAGCCTATTTAACAACTTCCACCTTTGCTAACTCTAAGGGAAACAATTTGTCAGGTGAAGTTTCCGGAGAAGAAGTCGCTAATTTTGAAAGCACCATATACACCGATGGGTTAAGGATGGACAGCGAGGTGGGTGTGGGGTCTATTCAAAAGACCCAAAAATGTTTCGATCGGATACCTAACTCAGCTAACGTTTCCCATCAGAAATTTTGCTATCCTATAGCAATTCAAAGTCACTGACTCAATGCCTAAGAGCCGCAGTGACATCGCGAGAATCACCGCAGCTTGTAATATTCTATTCATCTTTTTCTGCCGTAGATTACCGAATGTAAACGAGAAAGAATCTGTTGAGCAATTTCTCTGTAACTATCCAGCCTTCGACAGAAACTCAATTAGTGCACAATTAGTGCTACTTCCCGAGTAGAATTTTTCTTAGGCATGCCTAAATATTCTTTTGGCCCTAACTGGGAAATAATTAGGCTAGCCAAAATGTGTACCAGCAGCCTAATTAGGCAAATGTAAGGCATTTCTAAATTAGTTTTACCTATCAACTGCCTGATTAGGCCCTACTGCGGCATGCCAATGTTTGGTTTGCCTAAAGGTTTTGTCATGGTAATAACTAAGGAATCCCTGAATTCAGTAATTCTGGGGAATAAGTAATGTGATAGTCGTGACTAAGTTCGCATTTACTCCTGAACTGTAAGAAATGACCGCAGATAAAACTGAACTTACAAAAGGTAACATTACTACAATTCGCTGGTACGGGCAGTTGTCGACTATCTTGTTTGGTTCCCTTGCTTCGTATAAATTGGAACCAATAGAAAATTTTGAACATGTTATTTTCTGTCAATTCAATTTTATTGAGACTTTTTTATAATTAGCCCAAGAGCCTGCTGTAGAAAAGTTGAGTGTATAAGATTACAGCATGGCAATGGAAAAGATAGTGAGCCAAATTGGTTAAACTTATGGATCAATTTTTAATATCCCACTCGGCATGAAACGTTTCAGAAATATTTCGTAACGTTGCAGAAAAGCTTCAAATGAAACGTTGCAAGTGAAACGTTGCAGAAATCTTTCTGATACGTTTCTAATGTAATGTATCGTTTGCAATCATTCTGAAGCGTTTCTGAAAGGTTTCAGATGCAACGTTTCCTGAACTTTTTCAATTTTGATTTTCATCATTTAATTTTTTAATGAATATTGACCTTGATATATATATAAATTTGGTGTTTTATTATGCGAACTCAAATTAAAAAAACAAGTTAAGGTGTTATCTTCGGCCAGGCCGAAACTCATATACCCTACACTGCACTGAAATAACCTTTTAAATAAATGTTGAAAAGACATTGAAGAGGTTGAGTAAGTCGAAAAAAATGTGAAATGTTAGAAAGATTGGCAGAGGTTGGAAAATGTCGAAAATATATGCAAAATGTTGAAAAAAGTTGAGAGAGGTTGAAAAACTCTAAAAAAGATGAAAAAGGTTGAAAAATTTTTAAACAATTCAAAGTTGATGAAAAAGTCGAAAAAATAAAGAAACTTATGAAGGAAGTTGAAAGAGGTTGAAAATGTCGAACAAATACATATAGGATATATTGGAAAAAGTTGAAAGGTTGAAAAAGTCGAAAGAATGTAGAAAATGTTGGAAAAAATCGAATAGAAATTAAAATTTTGAAAAATGCCACGCCCACTTCTCCAGTTCCGCCCACTTTTGGTACAATAAATTATATTCGCGATCGACATCCTCATATTAAATTTTAGCTCAATAGCTTGTATGGTTTGCGATATATGCTGCAACAAAAATTCAAAATTTAGGGCGGTGACACACCCACTGGTACAATCCAGCCCAGTTTTGATCCAGAAATAGCTTTCCGTAATCAAACCCCTAACACCAAATTTTAGTATGATTGCTCACATATTTCGATAAATATGCCACTTACCGTGTTTTATTTGTATGGGAGGTGCCACGCCTACTGATGCTATTTCAGCCACTTTTGATTCAGATATGCCCTATAGCGACAGAAATACATACATTAAATTTCACACCAATTACTGCAATAGTTCACTTAAAACAGCGCTAACAAATTTATGTTAATATGGGAGGTGCCACGCCTACTGATGCAATCCTGTCAAAATTAATTTATTTTTAAAGCTTATAGTAACTGACATCTATACACCAACTTTTATGAAGATTACTCTCATAGCACACTATCTATAACAATAATCATTTTTTGCTTATATAGGAGGTGCCACGCCCACAGGTACTATTGGACCAAATTTTTGTAGTAAGAGACCTTATAGCAAGTATATCTGCCTCATTAAATTTTATAACGATTACGTTGTTAGTTCTTTAAATATAACGTTTATAAATATTGTGGGCTGTGCCACGCCCTTCAACGAGTTTTTTCGGTCCAGTAGCTGAGCTTGTATTGATGACTGTTTTCAGCGGCATCATCTCCAAAATTTTTATGGAAATCGTTTGTGCGAATTTTGAGATAACAATTCAAGGTATATTTTATTTGTATCCGTTTACCAAATTTAATCGCAATATCTTGAACGGCTTACAAGATATGGAAGTATTAATGATAAAATTTAGGGCTGTGCCACGCCCCTGTACGACCTTTTGGAAACTTGAAACCTAGCCAAATCCTAATTTGGTTCACATGTGCACCAAATCACCAAGTTTCATCTAAATCGCTGAAACTTTTTTCAAAATTGGCCGGGGTAAATATACCTAGAGCATGGGCGGTAGGCGTGTCTGTCAACCGATTTTGCCCATTTTCAATAGCAAGATGCCTGCAAGAAGATGTGACCTGTGTGTGATAGTTTCATTCAATAAGCTTTCTTGGTTTTCCTGTAAAACTGATTTCAACAGACAGACAGACAGACAGACAGACAGACAGACAGACAGACAGACAGACAGACAGACAGACAGACAGACAGACAGACAGACAGACAGACAGACAGACAGACAGACAGACAGACAGACAGACAGACAGACAGACAGACAGACAGACAGACAGACAGACAGACAGACAGACAGACAGACAGACAGACAGACAGACAGACAGACAGACAGACAGACAGACAGACAGACAGACAGACAGACAGACAGACAGACAGACAGACAGACAGACAGACAGACAGACAGACAGACAGACAGACAGACAGACAGACAGACAGACAGACAGACAGACAGACAGACAGACAGACAGACAGACAGACAGACAGACAGACAGACAGACAGACAGACAGACAGACAGACAGACAGACAGACAGACAGACAGACAGACAGACAGACAGACAGACAGACAGACAGACAGACAGACAGACAGACAGACAGACAGACAGACAGACAGACAGACAGACAGACAGACAGACAGACAGACAGACAGACAGACAGACAGACAGACAGACAGACAGACAGACAGACAGACAGACAGACAGACAGACAGACAGACAGACAGACAGACAGACAGACAGACAGACAGACAGACAGACAGACAGACAGACAGACAGACAGACAGACAGACAGACAGACAGACAGACAGACAGACAGACAGACAGACAGACAGACAGACAGACAGACAGACAGACAGACAGACAGACAGACAGACAGACAGACAGACAGACAGACAGACAGACAGACAGACAGACAGACAGACAGACAGACAGACAGACAGACAGACAGACAGACAGACAGACAGACAGACAGACAGACAGACAGACAGACAGACAGACAGACAGACAGACAGACAGACAGACAGACAGACAGACAGACAGACAGACAGACAGACAGACAGACAGACAGACAGACAGACAGACAGACAGACAGACAGACAGACAGACAGACAGACAGACAGACAGACAGACAGACAGACAGACAGACAGACAGACAGACAGACAGACAGACAGACAGACAGACAGACAGACAGACAGACAGACAGACAGACAGACAGACAGACAGACAGACAGACAGACAGACAGACAGACAGACAGACAGACAGACAGACAGACAGACAGACAGACAGACAGACAGACAGACAGACAGACAGACAGACAGACAGACAGACAGACAGACAGACAGACAGACAGACAGACAGACAGACAGACAGACAGACAGACAGACAGACAGACAGACAGACAGACAGACAGACAGACAGACAGACAGACAGACAGACAGACAGACAGACAGACAGACAGACAGACAGACAGACAGACAGACAGACAGACAGACAGACAGACAGACAGACAGACAGACAGACAGACAGACAGACAGACAGACAGACAGACAGACAGACAGACAGACAGACAGACAGACAGACAGACAGACAGACAGACAGACAGACAGACAGACAGACAGACAGACAGACAGACAGACGGACATCGCTAAAACGACTCAGGTTGTGACGCTGATCAAGAATATATATACTTTTCCATACCTGCCACGCCCCCTTCGATGTGTTACAAACGGAGAGACAAAGTGAATATACCCACGGTGTAGGGTATAAAAATTTCGAAGAACTTTTCATGCGCTGGAGTTGAACCTGGCCATTCCATGTCGTTAGATGCGTAGCTTAACGCAACAACTCATTGTTGTATAGTGACTCACTAGTGTAAATAATTATAATTTTTCTAACCGTGTCATATTTGAAATGTCATTTTATCTGAGTTCCCAGATTTGGGTGTTTTTGTAATGTTTGATTATTTTTTTTTTGCTATAAATTTATGTGGTAGCTGCTCGATAATTGGAATTAGAATATTAACATAACATAAGCTTACTGTAGCAATGACTTTTTATTTATTTATAAAACAGTTTTGTGTCAACATATTTTTAATACAAGCTGATATATAATTAAAAAAGCCTTTTCAAGAATGTAGTTATGCAAGTTGTTGTTAAATAGAATAAAAATTAGAGACGAAAGAGTGGTTATACGACTGAATTATGAAGTGCCGTATCTTTTAACAATTGCAGTTTTACTTATGGATTTAACAATAATGTCACAGTTATAAAGTAAATAATTATTTGTGTAAGATTTCATTGTGTCATACAATTTAGTGCAACCACTAATTTGCAATGCTCAATGAAACATTATTTGTATTTTTTATTTTTGGTAATTGAAAAAATTGTTCTTTGATAAATTTGTTGCAATGAAACCTCCCTTTTTTAGCCATTTTTGATAGAATTTCAATGTAATTTTCAAATCCGATTGCATCGAATTCATCCAAAACTTTTCTCACCTGCAAGATGCCGCGAATTATGTGAAATATATATTTTCGAATTGGGACTCAAAGTAGTTCAAAAGCATGTACACGTGCAGAAGTTACAAATGGTTCTACAATTTGTTTCTAAAAACTTTTTGCAAAACCACAAATATCCAAAATATGTCAGAAATGATCAGAATTCGGTCGCCTTCCAATATTTATGGTATATTAGAGGTCTCGGTTTCCCAAGTAAGCGTCAGATTTGTACTATAAATATGTTTTTTCTTAAAATAAAACACAGTACAAAAAGCATTCAAAAACAAGCTAAATAAAGTAAAGTAACTTATCAAATCAGAAGGAACATTAATTTACATCGGTTCATTTAATTGTCAAAGAAAAATCAACCGAAATGAAAAAAATCTTAATTTCTACCAAACCAAAAATTTTCTACCAAATTTGGGGAAATCTACCAAATGTGGCAGCGCATGTAAATATTTAATTTTTCTAATAAAATCTAAATAATTTTTTATGATTCGTTATAACTTTTTTGTTTTCATAATTGTATATATATGACATCAAATGTATACACACAGTGATGAACTATGTGAATGTTGCCTGGGTGGCTCTTTGGTTTGATGTTGTATTAAAATATGAATATATATGTGCAAATCCGCAAAATTTGGCCTTTTAGCTGGCTTCGTTTTTTTTTTTTTTTTTTGAGTACATCGTTCAGCCATAGTTTTTCTTGAAGCTACGACTGTCTTAAATTAATATTCAAGGTTGTTCAATTAAAATTCAGATAGCTATTTTTTTATTTAACTTTGTATGTAACTTTTCATGTTTTTTTTAAACTTAAATGCAATTTTAACTATGTCTCCCTTTGAATTTTAATTGTTCCTCCTTGAATATTAATTAAAGATAGTCAACACTCTAACTTAATCTAACCTAACATATCGCCTCGTCCAACAAACAATGTCCGATATTCATGATTATGTACGTTATCAAAGGTACCTTCTGCAAAACTCAGTGAAAGTTTTTGAAAAGGACCTAAAAATATTGAATAAGAGAGTGTCATGTGCACTTTGAGTTGAGAGTACAAACAACTAAAGTTGGCAAACACTATAATTGGATCAGGTCCTAAATATTTTCGGAGTTTCTTAAACTGACAGCCAGGAGGGAAAGTAAAAGAATGACAGCCAACTTCATAAAAAGAGATGAAAAGAAACAAGTTAAGGTGTTATCTTCGGCCAGGCCGAAACTCACATACCCTACACTGCGCTGAAAGTACCTTTTAAATAAATGTAAAAAAGGCGTTGAAGAGGTTGAAAAAGTCGAAAAAATTTGAAATGTTAGAAAGGTTGACAGAGGTTGAAAAATGTTGAAAAAGTCGAAAATATATGCAAAATGTTGAAAAAAGTTGAGAGAGGTTGAAAAACTCTAAAAAAGTTGAAACAACTTGAAACAATTCAAAATGGATGAAAAAGTCGAAAAAATAAAAAAGCTAATGAAGAAAGTTGAAAAAGTCGAACAAATACATATAGGATATATTGGAAAAAGTTAAAGGGTTGAAAGAGTCGAAAGAATATTGAAAAGGTTGAAAAAATCGAATAGAAATGAAAAATTTGAAATATGCCACACCCACTTCTCCAATTCCGCCCACTTTTGGTTCAATAAATTATATTCGTGATCGATATCCTCATATTAATTTTAGTACAATACCTTGTATAGAGTATAGGGGTAATCAAACCCCTAACACCAAATTTTAGTATGATTGCTCACATATTTCGATAAATATGCCACTTAGCCTACTGATGCTATTTCAGCCACTTTTGATTCAGATATGCCCTATAGCGACAGAAATACATACATTAAATTTCATACCAATTACTGCAATAGTTCACTTAAAACAGCGCTTACAAATTCATGTTAATATGGAAGGTGCCACGCCCACTGATGCGATCCCGTCAAACTTCATTTATTTTTAAAGCTTATGGTAACTGACATCTATACACCAAATCTTATGTAGATTACTCTCATTACACACTATCTATAACAATAAATGTTTTTTGCTTATATGGGAGGTGCCACGCCCACAGGTACTACCAAATTTTTGTAATAAGAGACCTTATAGCAAGTATATCTTCCTCATTAAATTTCATAACGATTACGTTGTTAGTTCTCTTAATATAACGTTTATAAATATTGTGGGCTGTGCCACGCCTTTAAACGAGTCTTTTCATTTAAGTAGCTGAGCTTGTATTGATCACTGCTTTCAGCGGCATCATCTCCAAAATTTTTATGAAAATCGTTTGTGGCAGTTTTGAGTTATACGAAATCAAAATTTTTGACAGTTGAAAAGTGTCACGCCCTCTTATTCGATTCCGCCCACTTTTATCACAATTCAAGATATATTTTATATGTATCCGTTTACCAAATTTCATCGCAATATCTTGAACGGCTTACAAGATATTGTAGTTTAAATGATAAAATTTAGGGCTGTGCTACGACCCTGTACGACCTTTTGGAAACTTGAAACCCAGCGTAATCCTAATTTGGTTCACATGTGCACCAAATCACCAAGTTTCATCAAAATCGCTGCAACTTCTTTCAAAATTGGCCTGGGTAAATTTACATAGAGTATGGGCGGTAGGCGTGTCTGTCAACCGATTTCACCCATTTTCAATAGCAAGATGCCTGCAAGAAGATGTGACCTGTGTGTGAAAGTTTCATTCAATTAGCTTTCTTGGTTTTCCTGTAAACATGATTTCAACGGACTGACAGACAGACAGACAGACAGACGGACATTGCTAAATCGACTCAGGTGGTAACGCTGATCAAGAATATATATACTTTTCCATACCTGCCATGCCATGCCATACCTCGGTGTAGGGTATAAAAAGAGAAATGCTGGTGAGATCCTGCTTTTAACCTTCCTTTCAAGATGGTTCAACGACAGTGATGGCATTTTCGGTACATTTGCGTCCTGAAAAATCGTCTTCGACAAGTTTTCAGTACATTCGGTACATTTCGGTCATTTTCGGTACATTTGGAGAATTTTCAGTACATTTGAACAATTAATAATTTCCTTTTTTTTAGTAATTTTTGTTAAAATATGTGTCCAAATACCATTTTTTTTTTAGTAAATTGAATGAGACCTCATCATTGGAATTAATAATGTAGTAGATATTGCGGATGAAGAGTCATTATAAGAGTGAAGTTTCATTGTGATACTGAAGCACAGTGGGCTTTAACCCAATTTTAATAAAAGTTTCAGTTACTACAAAAACTTTAATGGGGGATTATTTGGGATGTAATTTAAAGTCGATATATGAAAAACATAAGAAATCTGTAGAGTATTTTTTTACTTCCATACTTACTGTTTTTCAATGATATTACACAAGTAAAACATACGAAGATGGAGCTGCTTGTAGAAGTCCACGTAAGTGGGTAAAGTTCCTGATCGCCACTCACCTGGGAGTGGCCAGGGATGATTCTTTTGCAAGCAGTTCAAGCAGCTCACAAGCTTCCGGCCTTTTGGCCAAGTATCCTCTGGAGATCCCTTGGACACCCGTCCGGGGGTGAGCTAGTTGTGAGAAGGCGAGTCTCTCCTAGACTTAAAACTTGGAATGTGTGCGTAGGGTTTGGGTCCCACCACACATTATTATCATTTCCAATGAAAACCAAAACAGCTTTGGATAATAACCCCCACTACAATGACGACCACTGCAAACGAAAAACGGACAATGATTTACGGATATGCACCTGGAATGTCCGGACCCTCCATAGGGAAGGTGCAACTATCTAAAAATAAAGGCTGACATCACCGCCATCCAGGAGATGCGATGGAAAAGACAAGGCTGCTCAAAACGGACCAACTGTGATATCTACTACAGCGGCCATGCGGAGAGGCGCGAATTTGGTTGCGGATTCGTTGTAAGTCGAAAATTACGCCACCTAGTTTCCCGGTTCACGCCAATAAACGAAAGGTTGGCTACGATCCGTATCAAGGCAAAATTCTTCAACATAAGCCTAATTTGCGCGCACGCCCCGACGGAGGAAACGGACGATGCCACCAAGGATGATTTCTACGCGAGCCTAGAGGACGTGTATGACCGTTGTCCAAACCACGATGTAAAAATAGTCCTCGGCGATTTTAACGCGAAGGTCGGAAGAGAAGGCATCTTTGGCGCTACAGTCGGTCAGTTCAGTCTCCACGAGACCACTTCAAACAACGGTCTGAGACTGATCGACTTCGCCGCGGCGCGAAACATGGTAGTTAGTAGTACCAGATTTCAACACCTCGACATTCACAAGGCCACCTGGCTAACCCCGGATCAAAAAACGAAAAACCAAATTGATCATGTTGTGATCGACGGAAGGCACGCTTCAAGCGTTCTGGATGTGCGTACATTTCGGGGGGTCAACACTGACTCCGACCACTATCTTGTTGCAGCTAAGATCCGCATGCGGCTATGCAATGCGAAGAATGTACGCACGGGCATGCAACGAAAGCTGGACGTTGCTAAGCTGCAATCACAACGGACTGCCGACACGTACTCCGCTCAACTCTCGGTTAAGCTCAACCAACCAACCTTTGGAACCGACGACCCGGTGGACTTTGGACACACATCTCCCACTCCATGCGCGCTGCTGCCGAGGAAGTCATTGGTTTTCGACGCCCACAACCTCGAAACCAATGGTATGACCAGGAGTGTCACGATGCGACTGCAGCAAAAAACGCCGCATACAAGAAGACGCTGCAGTCAGCCGCAACGCGAGCCGTGCGAGAAAACTACCGCGAAAAGAGGAAGGAAGAGAGGCGCATTTTCAGACACATAAAAAGGGAGCAAGAAAAGCGTGAGCGTGAGGAACTTGAGGTGTACCAGGGCAAGAAGAATGCACGAAAATTCTATCAACAAGTTAAGCGTCTAACTCAAGGTTTCAAGGTTTCAACAAAGCCAGCGGGTGCTGACGGCCTGCCAGCTGAGTTGTTTAAAGCTGGTCGCGATGAATTGATAAGGTGCATGCATCAACTCATCAGCAAAGTATGGCTAGCGGAAAGCATGCCCGACGATTGGAATCTCAGCGTGCTTTGTCCTGTAATAAAGAAAGGACAATCTGCGCCAACTACAGGGGTATCAGTCTTATTTCCATCGCATATAAGATCCTCTCGAGCGTATTGTGTGAAAGATTGAAGCCGTATACAGAAACGCTGATCGGATCCTATCAGTGTGGCTTTAGACCTGGTAAGTCCACCGTAGACCAGATTTTTACACTACGCCAAATCCTGGAGAAAATCCATGAATATCAAATCGACACTCACCATCTCTTCGTCGATTATAAAGCTGCGTTCGATAGCTCCTGCGGAATTGCCTATGTGGTGCCCCACATTTACACTCTTACATTCACACTTCTACATTTACATTTTTACAATAACACCATATAAAACACTTATCTTAATTTTACTTTAAAATTTAATTATTCCTAGTTTTAAAAATTCGTTTTTCAAGTTTTGAATTTTTAAATTTTTTAGAAAAAATTATTCTTTGTATTACGATAAGTAATAGACTTCGTATCGTAATACATCGAAAGGACACTATACAGCACTAGGCACACACACACTTAACTTTCTGATCGAACCAAACCATCAAACTACCCCTCCTCACCCTACAATGAATCGTACCCCTTCTCCTACACCGAACCCCAACCTTACCCAAACTAACCAAACACATAATCCTTACCACCCTAAGACACTACCCAACCCCTTCGAATCTCCCTTGGAAATCCATGCTACTTCAGTAAAGCTACCACAATTCTAGACCAATTGTCCAGAAGCATGGTTCATCCAAGCGGATACACAGTTCAACACAAAAAACATAACAACAGACAAAACAAAATACGAACACCTAATCACCGCACTCCCACAAGACGTAATAATCACAGTTTTAGACTTCATACAGAAACCTCCACTAGATAATCTGTATGAAGGACTAAAACGAGTGCTTATAGAACGTCACTCCTTAAGCGAGAACAAGCGACTCGATAAAATATTTTCTGACACAGAGATAGGTGACTGAAAATCATCTCAGTTTTACAGATCGCTTCTTCTTCTATAGCAAGTTCTTCGATAGATCCAGAACTTCTACGGAATTTATGGATCCGAAAACTACCGAAGAACCTAAACATTGCCTTAACAAATACAAACAACAAAGACTTAGAAGAACTTCTAGACTTAGCAGATAGATTATGGGAAATTATGAATGAACACGAAATTTCTGCTATACACAAATAACAAAATTTTGCAATCCACTCACAAAATGATTTCACAATAGCAATACAATCATTCACACAAACAAACGCACAACTTCTTGATAAAATTAGCAAATTAACACTAGAGATAGAATCAATTAGATCAGAACGAGATCATGAACGATCATATCGACGTTCAAACTCACAATCAAGAGGTTTCTCTAGGAACAGATATGACTTCCGAAATAACTCTCGTCAACGTTCCCCAAACTGTCTATGTAGATACCACACCCAAAAAAATATCCGTTGTCAATTTCACAAAATGTGGAGGTCCATTTTACAATTATTTGTCGATTTACGAATTTGAAACCAAAAGCAATCATATAAACAATTAATTATAAGTTTTACAGTAAATGTAATCAATTCTACAATAAATTTGCTAAAATGATCTCGATTTCTATTTTTAAAATTCACAGCGTGTTGTAATTTTGTGTTGTAAAATTGCTTATAAAATTTTGTGAAATCTACCAAGATAATTGTGAAATTCGCAACAGCTCTAAAAGTGACATCGCTATTTATGCATTCAAATTTACAACATTTGCTGTAGCATCTGCAGAAAAGTTGTGAATGTAAAAAAGACAATTTTACGGCTAAAAATTTAAAAAAAATCTAAATTATTGCTTGACGCGGACGTCGTGAAAAAATTTACGTTGTGCAAAAGTGGTGCCATTTTTAGCAGGTAAGTTGTACATTTTCTTTATGTTTTGGACATGCGTTATATAAAAGATTCGTCTTTTGAAATGCCACGGACTAACAAAAAGAAGTTTGCTCCTACTTAGACCTGAGGTCATTTCTTAAATATTTTCCAGCAATTTGGCTTGCAATTGGAGTTCGAAGACGAGACGAAAGTGGAAAAAAGTGAGGTAAGCACTATTGTATGTTAGTTTTGATAGTTACATCAACTTAAAAATTAAATTATTTCCTTATGATGACGCAATGCAGAACTGTGAGCACGAAATTGAGCACCACACAGTGGGTTGAGGACGTCTATGTAAGCAAACACTATTAACTGTTAAGTGTACAATAATACTTTCTGTGTAATTCTTAATGTTAATAAATATAATCATAAACATAAACAAACGAAAATTGAAATTTTTTTATTGTATGTATTTTGTTTACGAGTCTAGAGTATTTATCACAGCAAAATGCTGTAAAAGTGGAAAGTAGAAATTATATTTTTGATAGCAAAAATTATGACTTTTACAATTTGAGCAGTACAACCAAGAGCAAATTTTGTTTTATAAATAATGCTTTTGCTGTGAAATTTACCACAATTTTTTTTATTTTCACAAGCAATTCTTCAAATGTACAACGATACATTTGCAATAATGACTGCAAATGATTTCGGTTCTAAAATGACGATAAATGCAGCAATATTTACAGCATTTTTCAACACTTTTACAGCAGATTTTTTTCGGTGCCAGACGATGTGAACAACCATGTTCATTCGCCCAACACAATCCTTTAAACTGAAAAACTCTATCATCGCGACGGCCTATGATGGAAGTCTCCATACACTCACACGTCGTCTTTTCATTCACGATATCACAAACAATATAAAATTTCTCGTTGACAGTGGAGCAGAAGTTTCTGTTCTCCCATCTTCTAAATTCAAAAACCACAAACATAAGTCCGACATTATTTTTACAGCCGCTAACGGCACCTCAATAGAAACTTACGGCAAAAAGTTACTAACACTAAATCTAAAATTAAGACGTGACTTACCATTCACCTTTTTAATTGCAGACATTTCCAAACCAATTTTAGGCACAGACTTTCTAACAAAATACGGACTACTCATCGACTTAAAACACAAACGTCTCATTGACCCACTCACAAAAATATCTATAAACGCTATTTCAGCATACACAGAAACACCATTACCAAAATTATTTTCAATCAACAACAAATATACTCAATTACTAAAAAAATTACCTGCAGTCACAATAGAACCCGATTACAATACACCAGTCAAACATAAAACAGTACACCATGTTACAACACAAAGACAATTACCTTACAACAAACCTCGACGTCTAGATCTACCAAAAATGAAAATAGCTAAACAAGAATTTGACTTCTTGGTTAAAGCTGGCATCTGCAGACCATCTAATTCAATGACAGCTTCTCCATTACACTTAGTTCCTAAACGTAAATCAAACGACTGGAGACCATGCGGAGATTACAGAAGACTAAACACAATAACTGTACCGGACCGCTATCCATTACCACACATATACGATTTTTCAATAAATTTACACAACACTACCATTTATTCAAAACTAGACTTAGTGAGAGCCTATCACCAAATACCAATGGCCTCCAAAGACGTACACAAAACAGCAATCACTACACCTTTCGGAAGGTTCGAGTTCCTCCGAATGCCCTTCGGCTTGAGGAACTCAGGGCAAACGTTCCAAAGATTCATAGACGAAGTTCTAAACGGACTAGACTTCATATTCGTATACTTAGACGATATACTAATTGCCAGTGAAACAGAAGAACAACATTTACAACACTTAACCCAAGTTTTCACACGTCTTAACAATTATGGACTCAACATCAAACCAAACAAATGCGTTTTCGGAGTTGATAACATAACGTTCCTAAGTTACAACATTTCACAACACGGTATACAACCTTCTACAGAACGAATACAGTGCATACAAGACTACCCACAACCAACCACAGTCAAACACATGCAAAAATTTATCGGTATGACAAACTATTATCACAGATGCATTCCCAAACTCGCACACACATTAGGACCAATCTATCAAATGGTAACCAACGCATCAAAAACCAAAAACAAACAATTACAATGGACAAAAGACACTCTAGATGCATTTACTTCAATAAAAGATTGCTTCGCTAAGCAAACACTGCTTAATCATGTTAACAGTAAAGCGAAACTATCAATTGCTGTAGCTGCATCAAACACAGCAGTTGGTGGAGTCCTACAACAAGAACACAATAACAAATTAGAACCACTAGTATTCTTTTCTAAAAAACTTTCACCCACAGAAACAAAATACAGCACATTCGATCGCGAATTACTTGCCATTTACTTAACTATTAAACATTTTAGACACCACTTAGAAGGCAACACATTCACAGTATACACCGATCACAAGCCACTAATCAACGCACTTCAGTCAAAAACAGAACGCAGTCCAAGACAAACACGTCATTTAGAATACATCGCACAGTTTACCAACACAATACTACACATTAAAGGTACAGAGAACACTGTTGCCGATGCTCTATCGAGATACGAGGTAGAAAAACTTAAAACACCAGACCTCAATCTAAAACAATTACATATCGAACAAACAAACGATACAGAACTAAGCGACATACTCAACAAAAAACGTATACAAATTCAAACAAATCGATATTCCATTCCTTAACATAAAAATTTGGTGCGAACACTCAACAAAAGATACCCGTCCATACATACCACAAACACTGCGTAAAAAAATATTCGAACAAACACACAACATTTCTCACCCCGGAACTAGAGGTTCCAGACGACTAATTACACAACGATACTTCTGGCCCAACATGAATTCGCAAATCAACAAATGGTCCCAGGAATGTGTTAACTGTCAACGAGCCAAAGTACACAGACACACAAAGACACTACCTCATAAGATACATATTCCACACGGTCACTTCGAACATATCCACATCGATTTGGTCGGCCCATTACCAATATCAAATATCTATAGATATCTACTAACTGCCATAGATAGGAATACACGTTGGCCCGAAAAATACCCAATAAAAGATAAGGATACCAACACAATTGTTGAAACTTTCAACAGAGAATTCATTTCTCGTTTCAGAGTTCCACTCGAAATAACTTCTGATCGAGGACCTCAATTCACCTCTCATACATTTAAACAGTTTATAAAAACACTAGGTACTCACCACATCACTACTTCAGCATATCATCCACAAGCAAACGGAATAATAGAAAGATTCCACAGAACACTTAAGGCCTCCTTAATAGCCTCTAATAATCAAAAAAACTGGTATTCGGAACTTCCCCTAATTCTATTAGGTCTCAGATCAGCTGTTAAAGAAAACATTAAATCATCACCAGCTGAAATGGTTTTTGGTCAAACACTCAGATTACCACAACAACTAACAGTTCAGAAAGTAGAACCATTCAAACCATCAGAGACGTTGTTCAAGCTTAAAGAAAATATAAACACCATTCAATCAAACATTTTACACCATAACACAAAGTACCAACAACACGTACCACAAACATTAAAAGACTGTAAATTCGTTTTTGTACGAAACGATACAATACGACACTCATTACAACACCCATACGATGGACCATTCAGAGTCATCGAAAAATCACCAAAATTTTTTAAAATAATTAAAAACAATACCACAACTACAATCAACATAGACAGACTTAAACCAGCTATTCTAAATACAGAAAATACGCAAAAACTCTCCCCTCTAAGTAAACCTACCAAAAAAGTACACTTCAATATTCTTAACAACACCATTAAACTCTACAGGGAGGGGGAATAATGTGGTGCCCCACATTTACACTCTTACATTCACACTTCTACATTTACATTTTTACAATAACACCATATAAAACACTTATCTTAATTTTACTTTAAAATTTAATTATTCCTAGTTTTAAAAATTTGTTTTTCAAGCTTTGAATTTTTTAATTTTTTGTCAAAAAAGTTTTCATTATTATAAAAATTCAATCGAAAATATATTCAAACTAAAAATCTTATAAAATAATTTTTGAAAACAAAAATTCTTAAAATAAATAATAAATAAAAGATATTTATTAAAACCAATTTAATCAGCACCAAACCTATACGCAAGAATGTCTGAATTCGGTATACCTGCAAAGTTGATAAGGCTCTGCAGGATGACGTTGAGCAATACGTGTAGCTCCGTCAAGGTAGGGAATGACCTCTCCGGAACTTTTAATACCAAGCGAGGTTTCAGACAAGGCGACCCGCTCTCGTGCGATCTCTTCAATTTCATTATGGAGGGGATCGTACGAAAAGCCGATGTGCATCATAATGGCACCATTTTCTTCAAAGGTGTTCAGCTCCTTGCGTTCGCTGATGATATTGACATTATCGGTCGGAGTAAGAGAGATGTTACTGCTGCTTTCACTGCTATTGAAATGGAATCAGCCAAAGTGGGTTTGACGGTAAACGAGGGCAAGACGAAATACATGATGTCTACTAACAACAACAAGAAAGCACGGGATCTAGACTCTCATGTTACAGCGGGCAACTGTAAATTAGAAGTTGTCAAGGAATTCATTTACCTTGGCATTTCCGTAACCAGCAAAAATGATGTCAGTCTGGAGATTAAGCGGAGAATAACAATTGCTAATAGGTTCTACTACTGTCTCAGTAAGCAATTACGTTGCAGAGCTCTGTCTCGATCGACAAAGCTAACACTCTACAAGACGCTCATTCTACCTGTGCTTCTTTATGGCGCTGAGGCATGGGTGGTTTTGACAACAGACGCAGCCGCTCTTGGGGTGTTCGAGAGGATAGTTCTCCGCAAAATCTTTGGTCCTGTTCGAGTTGGCGACGACTATCCCATTCGAATGAACCACGAGCTGTATGAGCTCTACGCCGACATTGACATAGTTAAGCGTATAACAATACAGCGACTACGCTGGCTGGGTCATGTCCATCGTATGGATAAAGAAGCTCCAGCGAAAAAGGTATTCGAAGGGAAGGACCCCGGTCAACGACGAAGAGGGAGACCATGCCTCCGGTGGATAGACCAAGCTGAGGAAGCACTAACCACGCTTGGCATTAATGATTGGAGAAGGCGCGCGCAAAACAGAGGCGCCAGGCGAGAGCTAATGAGGTCGGCCTTAACCTGACAACGGGTTGTTATGGCCATTTAAGTAAATAAGTAAGTAAAACATACGATTGAAATTTAAAAAATGTCCGATTTTGCTCAAATTTTAACACGCCAAAGTACTTAGATACTTATATTATTTTATATACATTCAATTGTAACTAAAAAGAAGACAGTCAAACTGGGTATTTACAATTGATTCTTCAGTTTATTGAAGCAGCCCTAGTAGCATTAAAAGGTCTTATAGCTTCTTTTACAGGCCTTATAAAGACAAGTAGAAAGACAACAAATTATATATATAAATTGTTTATAAGGGCTTATAAGAGCCATTTGGCATATGAGGTATAAAGACACTTTCACCTCAATGTTATCTTTCAAGAGGCTCGTATCTTTCTGAGCTTTTTAAAAGACACCTTAAAAACATTTAAGAAAAAAATATCCGTGTCTTGTAAAACTTTGTTAAACATAATTTTATTTTATTATCAAATTATTTAATTAATATGCAAATTGTAGAAACTTTATTATACTTAATTTGATTTCATTATCATTTGTAAAATCAGTCTCGAACCCATGTCCCAGCGATTCATGGTCCTGCGCGCTACCTACTAGGCTACTTGTCATCAAGGGCGGATTCACGGGAGGGGAAATGGGGGAAATTTCCCCCTCCAACGGCTTCAAAAATACACTAGAGAGCTTTAAAGTTTTAAAAAACCATGCAGCATCTGAGAAACAAACTGAAAATTTTTGAAGTTTCTAGTAACGCCGGAGATGTGTAGTTTTTCAATTTGTTAACTTATTCATATAAACTTAAAAATTAACAAATCATATTACTCTACAAATTTGCAAAAACTTACATCACATCGAATGGCGATGATATTTAATGCAGTGAAAATTTCCGTAGAATTTGAGTATCCTAATGTTTTTTTCGATTGGCCCCAATTTTCCACATAAATGGTAAAATTCAAAAATAAATGCTTGTAAAAACTTTGATTGGCAGCAAATGAATTTTAATTTTTTTTTAGTATAGAGAAGAGTTCTACAACAATTTTAATTGTGCCAATAGTGTTATGATATTCAATTTAAGAGACTTTATTTATTTTTAGAATTTATTTTGCTGAAGAGCCATATTTTTCGAAGTTATCGTCATTTAAACTTTGTATGTTAAGATTACAAATACGAAACAAATTTTGAAAGGACTTTTTTTCAAATTGTCGGTATTTCGTTAGTACAGAATGGCTTCTTATATATATTTTTTTTAAATTTCTTCATTATTTTATGGGTTTTATGAAAAAGTGACGTTTAGTGCTAAGTAAAAAACAATTATGAAAACCCATTTTGTATCAAGGAAATACCTACAATTTGAAAAAAGGTCCTTTCAGAATTTTTTTCGTATATGGGTCAGAATACGCGAAACCGACAGGTCTGAAATGTTTTTCAAAGTTTTTTATATAAATCAGTAGCTGCAAGTGGTAGAAATTAGTGTACGGAAAAATTTTTAAAAAAAAATTGTTGTTGCAATAACTATTGCCAGTCAAAGTTTTCATTAAACTTTTTTTAAAATGCTATAAGTTTTGAACTGCTTGACTGATCGTGACGAAATTTTTTAGTTTCTGTAGATAATAAGTTGAACTTATGTATTAAAAAAAAAAAGTTGCAAAAATTTTGCATTTTTGTTGTTAATTAGCAGTTTTTATATCAACAATTGAATTTTAATGACTTGCTCCGCCTCGAAAAAATCTGAAAAAAAATTACAGAGATGCATTGAACCCTTCCAAACTAGAATTCGTCAAAAAAATCGTGGAGCCTCAATTAGTTTTTACGGTATAAATATTATAGTGGTACCGGGCGGACGAAAAATGCATAAAAATTTTATTGTTTTTCAAAAAAATCAATAACACTAGTTTACAAGAAAAAGGATCAGGTTTCTCATGGACTTTTTTCCATGTATTTTGAGGCGTAGTTTCCAAAAATGGCAACCATTTTTTTTTTTCTTAAGAATCGTTTTCGAGATATCCCTAAAAAAACCCTTTTTCGGCACCTTTTTCATATATTTGGCTATAACTCGATAAATTTATTTTCGACTCAAAAACATTTTTCAGCACTCTAAAGACATTTTTACTCCCTTTCTAACGGTATGCTGTTTCCTTGAAACGAATAAGATTTGATGAAGTTACAAGCGCTCAAAGTTCAAAAAAACTGACTTTTATAAAAATCACTAAATTTCAACTGCCCCATTTGAATGAAATCTTTTTTTTTTTTATATTTTTAGAATTAAAAATGAAAGACTATTCTTTTGCAAATATTTTAAGACTAATTTTGCGGATATCGGCAAAAAATATAGAAGCTATTCGAGAAAACAGTAAAAAACTTGCAATAAAATTTAACGAAAATACATATGTTTTTTATATAATTTTATTGCAAGTTTTTCACTGTTTTCTCGAATACCTTCTACATTTTTTGTCCGATATCCACAAAATTATACTTAAAATAATTGCAAAAGAATAGCCTTTTATTTTTAATTCTAAAAATATGGAAAAAAAAAATTTTTTCATTCAAATGGAGCAGTTGAAATTTAGTGATTTTTAAAAAAGTCAGTTTTTTTGAACTTTGAGTGCTTGTAACTTCATCAAATCTTATTCGATTCAAGGAAATAGCATACTGTTAGAAAGGGAGTAAAAATGTCTTTAGAGTGCTGAAAAATGTTTTTGAGTCGAAAATAAATTTATCGAGTTATAGCCAAATATATGAAAAAGGTGCCGAAAAAGGGTTTTTTTAGGGATATCTCGAAAACGATTCTTAAGAAAAAAAAAAATGGTTGCCATTTTTGGAAACTACGCCTCAAAATACATGGAAAAAAGTCCATGAGAAACCTGATCCTTTTTCTTGTAAACTAGTGTTATTGATTTTTTTGAAAAACAATAAAATTTTTATGCATTTTTCGTCCGCCCGGTACCACTATAATATTTATACCGTCAAAACTAGTTGAGGCTCCACGATTTTTTTGACGAATTCTACTTTGGAAGGCTTCAGTGCATCTCTGTAATTTTTTTTCAGATTTTTTCGACGCGGAGCAAGTCATTAAAATTCAATTCTTGATAGGAAAATTGCTAATTAACAACAAAAATGCAAATTTTTTGCAACTTTTTTTTTTTAATACATAAGTTCAACTTATTATCTACAGAAACTAAAAAATTTCGTCACGATCAGTCAAGCAGTTCAAAACTTATAGCATTTTAAAAAAAGTTTAATGAAAACTTTGACTGGCAATAATCATTGCAACATTTTTTTTTTAAAAATTTTTCAGTACACTAATTTCTACCACTTGCAGCTACTGATTTATATAAAAAACTTTGAAAAACATTTCAGACATGTCGGTTTCGCGTATTCTGACCCATATGCATTTTAACATTCGAGTACAATGTTCAAATTATATAAGAAAAAATATTTTTGCGTTGATGTTAATAAAATGCTCCATAGTAGTTATGACTTTTCTATAAACATGTGTAGGTACTATGTTTAAAATTTTTATAATGAAATTTTCTATGAAATAGAAGGACTAACTTTTAGTAACTCACATAATTAATTCTGGAAAGAGGGCATCAAAGTTGGAATTTGTTAAAAAAAAAAAAAAGAAAACAAAAAATATTTTTTTACCTAATTTCGATCATAATAGCCATATCACTAATACTATTGGCACATTTTATACCTTTAAATATTTATAGGACTCTTCTCTATACTTAAAAAAATTTTAAATTGATTTGCTGACAATTAAAGTTCTTACAAGCATTTATGTGAAGTATGCACTCTCAACACTGCATTTTTTTGAATTTTGCCGTCTATGTGTGTATATAGAAAATTGGGGCTAATCGGAATATATGTTACTATCACGATATTCAGATGCATCCACACTGCACACTAAAAGCAAAACCGAGTGCAAAGTTGATTTTCCATGCGAGAAGCGGAATTAGGGGTGGCCATAGTAAACGCGAGAAACGGCGCTGAAATTCTGATTGTCGTTCGTACATATATGTTACATATCTGTGGACGTTTGACAAAACAACCTCTTTCGATCTACGGTAATAATTCAATATAGCGTAAGTCTTGCGTTAAAGCTATGTATAAAGATTTTTCAGTCTTGTGATTCAATAATTAAAATAATTTTTCTACCAAAAATCTATTGTGGTAGCACTTATTTTTGTGGCCCTTCAGAGCAAGTCGAGAATAAACTTTACCTATAAAAATTTCAAAATTCATTTTACACATTCAAAGGATTTATTCACTAACAAATACTCATTTGTTACTGAGTAGACGAAAATTCACTTGTAAAAATGAGGAGATCTTCCCAAAATAAAATAGTAGAAAGTTAAACTTGTTTTTTATTTTTGTTAGCAATAATAACCCTGCAGGATGGAATGTGCCCACACGTTAAAAAATCAGGCAAAATTTGTATAGTATCCAAGTGCAATGAACCTGTACCCCAAATTTATTCTAAATTTATATATTTCCACATATTTTAAGACTAGTCTTAGAAGTATTTAATTAATTAAAGTTGAAAATCTCCTAATTTAAAAAATGTGTCTGGGTATCTTTCGGTGAAATTTTTCAAGAAAAATCGAAACGTTAACTTTCAATTATATAATTTAATTTTTTTTTTCAACTGAAATTATCCAATTGTAAATTAAAAAAATTAACTTTTGAGTTACATAGTAAAATACGTAATTTTACTTGTAAAAATAAAATTTTTTGATTTAAGAAACAAGTCTTAGAAATATACTCATTTTAAAGTATGGGTGGATTACATTCACGTCAGTAATGGCGTTACGAAAAAGGCGTCTGTAATGCAGGGCTTAAAAGTTAACATAGAAGACCTGATCATCTTTTTTTAACTAACAAAAATCATCCAATTAACGGTTTCTTCCAAAAATTTTGAAATCCTACAAGGCTTTGACATGCAATCAATGCCTTGGCCTCTTGGCAACCTTGTTTGAAGCGAACAGAGCTATAATTCCACTATAAGAAGAAGAAGCTATATGGCTTATAATGTAAACGTGAACGAACATTATAGTTAAGCAATTTTTATTTCATGTATATATCTACAGTAAACTTTTTTGGACATAAATTTAACATAACCAATTTCCCCCTCCAATATTTTTTCCTGGATCCGCGCCTGCTTGTCATATATTACATTACATGTCAAAAGCGAATCATATCTTTCTCTCATTTGTTTTGGTAAAGCGACAAAAAAATGGGGAATATTGTGCCCTATCTCGTGTCTCTAAAAACATCAAAAGTCATGTTTTTCAAGTGACTTATATGGCTACAGTATTAAGACATAAGAGACATGCGGTCGCTTTATCATGATTTAATATCTTGTTCTAGAAAAATATTATAAAAGCAAATTTCACTACAAAGGCGTAGTATCTTATTAATTTTGATGCACATCTATTTAAAGGACATCACTGTTTTGTAAGATAAGAAAGTGTGCCAATAGATGAAAAACGATAAAATGTGAAGTTTCAGATCAATTCGAGGGGATTTGGAGGTCGCTCAAGCCGACCAAAATATCGAAAAATATTATTTCCATGCATTTGGTTCATTTACTCACTTCTGAATGTGTCAAACCATAAAAATAAATACTAATGCATATTAAATAATTAATTACCTTTCTAGCAAGCTAAAAATCATAAAAATCGGTTGAAAAATAAAGAAGTTATGGACATTTTTTTATCTTTATTATTAGGGGACAGTGCCCTTGACGAGCTAGGTCCCGGTACAAAGTCCACTTTGCAAAGAATTTGGAATGCTTCTATCGTTGCGTATGCACATACTCAAATGGAAGTTTCACGATCGATGTCAATAAGCGTGGTGGATATATCTATAATAGCTGGACGGTCAGACCTTTTTAAACGCGAATGTGCTGAAGTGTTGGCAAGTGGCGTAGCTAATGAATTGATGCAGTTTTTGGAGGTATTTTCCTCTTTTCATCCTTAACCATAGGTATATGGAGATCTCTATGGATATTAGGGTGGTCCTTATTTTAATTTTTAATGTTTTTTTACATAGGACCCCTCAGTTTTATTCTACCCAAGGTCAAAATAAAGCATGAATTATTTGATAATTTTTGGACAATGTTTTCCAGTGCCGCAAGTGGTTTTAAATTCCAAAACTCTGAGATTCTTGATATTATTTAAAAAAAAAATGTCGCTGCCAATAGTACACACATATCTTAGAATTATCAACAATTATATTATCAACTAATTAAATTTTCTCATTATTAGCTGTGAATAATCCTCAAGTCCAAAACGTTTCATAGAACTTATGTTTATTTGTTCAAAGTTTTTCTGCTGTAACCGAGATATTGCTTACGGTAACTCTGAACCATCTGTAATAAATATTGTTTTTATTCTTTGTTTTTCGTAAGTTTTGTATTGAATTCTTCCATAAGCTTTACACCCCTTTCATGATGTGCCATTAACGACTTGAAGTTTGGAAAGTATTTCTTGCGCCTTCTTATAACTGCCATCATCCTTCCAAACTCCAGGATCAGTGTATAAAAATTCCATGGGTATTTGAAATCTCTCAAATAATTTTTTTGACCTGGCCGAAAGTAACTCTGTTGGCAGATCTTTACCGATAAAGTGTGAAACGTCCTTTGGTGATAAAAGCAACTTTTTCTGAACTTCAGTGTGTTCCTCATCGTAAGTTTTCTGCATTATTTTTTTAACCATTTAACGCTTCCGTTCTACATCAATTCGGTCATCAAATAATGATAATGCAGCACACTCTTCATTTAGATACCATAAATGATTTGTAAATTTTATCATCGCTCGCTCTGCTATTTCCTTATTATATTTTTTGTAACTTTAAAGTATTTCCAAAAATAAAATGTCATTCATGGGTGCCTCAATAGCATTAGAAGAAGAAAACCAAGCTTCAGCGTATTACTTAAAAATGAAACAACAAATTGCCTTTAGGATATCCTCTTCTCTTTTGTTTATTTTGAATTGATCTTTAAATAAAAATATTTTTAAACAATATATGGCCTTTGCCATCCATCTAGCTAAATGATAGGCACCAGGCTGCTGGAAACTCCAGGAGAAGAATCGCCCAGAAAAATAATAATTAGTTTCAAGAATTCTTTGTAATTGTTAAGTGGAAAATCTGCAAGTAGCTTTTTTTTGCAAATAATAAAACAGAATCAACGGAGTCCTTTAAAGTTTCTTGAACGATGGCATCGGACCGCCATGTGCACTTAAGGTTTTTATTAATATTTTGCCACTCCTTTTGGAATCTTTTAAATAGAGGTACATCTGGTCCAGACATCGGAGTAAGTTTGGACTGTGTATAAACGCTCTGAAGTACTATTTCAAATATGTGATAACGGCAATCTAAAAATAGTACATTTCTATTTAACATATGTTCTACTAGGACACACGCGTCATTTAAGCGGCCTGTATTTGATGCAGTAGTATCGAATACAAACCCTTGAACTTTGTAAGAAAGTGACCAATTCTGAAGTGCATCGAAAACGGTTAATGACATTTTTGAACCAGTGCGAGATAATTGATGAAGGACTCCTAGAAGCTGTTCGATATTAGGAGCTGTTACAATTATCGGAAGACGATATAAGTATATTAACTTTTCCAGTCACATCCGGCAACAATTTGGGATCCTAGTGTACAATAGGCTGGTTCAAAATCGTATGAAAAAATTAAAACAATAGCGAAATTCAAATTCAATTCAGAAAATGATTTTTGTGTTTGATTTGAAGTTTGTTTTCGAAAATTTTCTCGGAATCTTTTTATTGAAGTTTGGTTGATAACATAATCAACGCGATTTAGTTGCAGGGCTTCTACACAAGCAGTCAATACATGCACCGAATCTCTGTCGCTAATTTTACATTTATCAAGTGCTGCAGAAAGCCGCTGCGACATAATTTATCGTCTGGCCCTTTTTGCACTTGATGTTTGCGGATAAATAGGTGCAAAGTTTAAAAATTAGCATTAAAAAGTTATTTATCTTGTACACTGAAATTTTGTCAACCTTCGGCCTCGATGCAGCACGGGTAAACGTTATGCGACCACTCCAAAATTTTATCATTTTGGTCTTATCATATAGGACAATGATGTAAGAGGGTCCTACATTAAAAAAGAAAATTTTGGTTTTTGTTCATACGAATAAGGGCCACACTAATGGATATGCTCATTTGTAATGAACCAAGGTGCTCCTGTTATTGTCCTTAGTATCTTTGTAGAATTTTTATATTTGATGAACTAGCGAATCCATATAGCTGTATGCCATAGGTCCAGATAGGCTTGATGACACTATTGTATAGTAGAACTTTATATTCCAATTTCAGAGGAGAGTGTCTGTTAATTAACCAGTATAAGCTAGCAGCATTGAGTTTAATTTGCGTCTTTTTGGATTCGATATGTTTAC
Source organism: Tricholauxania praeusta (assembly GCA_949775025.1). Taxonomy (NCBI): domain Eukaryota; kingdom Metazoa; phylum Arthropoda; class Insecta; order Diptera; family Lauxaniidae; genus Tricholauxania; species Tricholauxania praeusta. The sequence continues at coordinate 108,095,713 of OX459028.1, forward strand.
GCCATCTAATCATCTATCTAAGTGAATGCTAAGATAAGTTACATCATTTGCTTCTGAAACTCGAATACCATTTAATGTTAAGGTTGAAGTTGGATTTCTATTTAATGTAAATATGACATGTCGGCATTTTTGTTCATTCAACTTGATACGCCATTTTGATAACCAGTTTTCAATAAGGGCTAGATAAATTTGAAGCTGGTTGGTGGCAACCACAGTAGTTTTGTGACGACTTAAAATTGCCGTATCGTCAGCAAAAGTGGAGGTGACTAGCTGGTCATTTGTCGGAATATCAGAGGTGAATAAAATATATAAAAACGGACCAAGAACACTACCCTGAGGAACATCAGCGCCAATCGAAAATTTAGATTATTAAGACTTTAATACTTAACCCTATAACACCTGTTTGCCAAGTATGACTCTAGGACTGCATGGACATTTTGAGGTAGGAGCTGTCTGATTTTGTAAATTAGACCTTCATGCCATACTTTATCAAAAGCTTGCTTAACATCGAGAAATATGGCGGAACAGTATTCTCGCTGTTCAAACGCATTTCTAAGTTCACTTGCTCAATGGTTCCATGTTTTTCCCTAATGCCAAACTGGTGTGAAGGAATAAGTTAATAATCTTCCCTTTTGTGTTGATCCTGCCAAAATGAAAGCCAAGGGACAGTTTAAAGAATATGAAGTTATTGGCCGGAAACTCCCGACGGAGAAAGAGCCTCAAACTCCACTGTATAAAATGAGAATTTTCGCACCTGATAACATCGTAGCTAAGTCTCGCTTCTGGTACTTTTTGCGCTAACTGAAAAAATTTAAGAAAACAACCGGCGAATAAAAATAAAGAATTTTGGCATATGGCTGCGTTAAGATTCACGTTCTGGCACTCACAATATGTACCGCGAGTATCGTGACTTAACCGTAGGTGGAGCAGTTACACAATGCTATCGTGACATGGGTGCACGTCATCGTGCTCGTGCCCATTCTATTCAGATTATCAAGGTAAACGCTATTCCAGCTAGTAAAACTCGCTGAGCTCACGTGAAACAGTTCCATGACTCAAAGATCAAGTTTCCATTGGTTCAAGGAGTGCATCACAAAGGAAATAGGAAGTTATTCTCATTCAGAAAGCCGAGGACATATTTCCTATAAAGATCCTATAAAGATATAATTGATTGTTGATTTGGTCTCTTTTACAAAAGTGTTTTTAAAGTATCAGTTAATAAATTTGAAAAAAGGCGGTTGTGTTATCGAGTCAAATTGTTACACCTGGAACAAATAAATTTGAGAAATTTGAGTATGACCTAAGCTTTTCTAAATTTAACAATATGACAGTGGCTACCTCATTTGGAGAAATATGCATATTTATATTTTGGGTGTTACTTATTTGCGAAGGAAGATCAATAATGATTTTTTAAATGAAGACCCTTCTAAGTGGAACGTCAATGAAGCTTATAAAAAAGGAAATAATATAATTCATAATATAAATGTGGTAAATGATGCAGCAGAGCGTGGAGTAATATTATTTGAAGAATAAAATTTTAACCAAAAAAGAACAAGAAAAGCAATATTTATTGCAAATGGTTACTGACTATCGAAAAAACTTCAAATCACATACTAAATCAGCCTTGACTTAAATATTAGTTTTGTATTATTTTTCCTTTTGAATTTTCAAAATAAAAAAATATTGATCGCTATTATGTATGTTATAGAAATCAAAATGTTTAGTTTTTAAATAATATAAATGGCCATAACTTCTTTATTTGTCAACCGATTTTTATGATTTTTACGTGGTTGGAAAGGTAATCAATTACATAACATGTATAAATATTTACTTTTTTTGTTCAAGACTTAAGAGTGGGTAAAAGGAAAAAAATAGAAAAAAAACATTTTTCGATATTTTGACCGGCTTGAGCGACCTATAAATCACTTCGGATTAATCTAAAACTTTACATTTTATCGTTTTTCATATATTCGCACATTTTTAGGGGATCGATTTAAAAAAACGACACTTTTGAGGGCCACCTTAATGTATACATGTAAATATTTTCAATAAATTTAATTTTTTAGTCAACTTAAAGGCGATGAGAAAAAGTCCAATGCAAAGTTAGACGTAATAAGTACAAACGAAGATTGTGAAGTTATGCATGGAAATGGAGCTAAAGGTACGTGCTTAATTATGGCATTTTAATAAATTTATTACTGGCTTAGAGACATTCGTAAGAACTATTGAATGAGTCTGTAGAATTAAATATATTTGTTGTGTATGTAAATTTTATTGAAAATTTTTTGGGTTTGTTTGGTCAGTTTTATTTCATGCACAATAAAAAAACAAAGCTTTTAAATTTTTTCGACGTTCGCATATGGAATTTAGGTTTCTTAAGGGGACGTCATTTTAAAAAAACTTAAATGAAAAACTATTAATAATTGAAATTATGGTTCAAAGACCATTTGTCAAATACTTACACTTTACACAACTTTAAGCATTATACAATTTTACTTTTATTTTTTTTTATAAAATATTAAACATTTAAGTGCTTAATATAGATAGCACCACATTGCAACTGCCTAGGTGGTCGGGGTTCTGAGAAAGAGCTGTATTTTGGCGTGAAAGTAGCCGAACTTAGTCCGTTTTAAAAATTTTAGTTTTTAAAGCTCACAGATCTAAGTTTAAAGTTATGGATAGCATTTTATTTTTGTTATGTCATTTACCATACACAAAAAATATTTCTAAGCATCTAGACATTAAGACAGGGACCCAAAATAACTATTATTTGCTATTTTCAGATTGAAAAAATTGCCCAATTTTAATAATTATTTTTAAAAATTGATTTATAATTATTATGAATAAGAAATATTTTATTAGTTGTCCATAACTATTATTTTTCAATGGATTCTTTTTTACGTTGAGTCATAACTATTATGAATAAGAAATATTTTATTAGTTGTCCATAACTATTATTTTTCAATGGATTCTTTTTTACGTTGAGTCATAACTATTATGAATAAGAAATATTTTATTAGTTGTCAATAACTATTATTTTTCAATGGATTCTTTTTTATGTTGAGTCATAACTATTATGAATAAGAAATATTTTATTAGTTGTCAATAACTATTAATTTGGAAAAAATATTTTTTTACGTTGTTTTTAAAAAAGTGTTCAACAGATTTTCATTTTTTTGAATCTTTTTGCACACATCGATGGGGAGGTGGTTTTTATGACATCACCAGAGGTGGTCATCGGTTCGAAAATGTGCGAGATTTTGACTCATTTTTGAAGTTTTATTTTGCTTCAATCAATGAAAAGAGGTCTAAAAAGGATATTGGCCATCATTAGAAGTGGTACTGGTCCTTAAAAGTGCTCTATTTAGGTCCATTTTCGAAATTTTTTTTGCAAAAAATCGATGGAAAGAGGTTGACAATGGGTTTTGACCATCACCAGCGTTGGTTCCAATTAAAAAGGTGGTCGATTTTGGTCCATTTTGAAAAAAAACATTTTGTACCAATCGTTGGAAAGAGGTCAAAGTCGAAAAAAAAGTACCAAAAAGTGCCCGATTTTGGTCCATTTTCGAAATTATGTTTGCACCAGTCGTTGAATAGAGCTCGAAAATGGATTTTGGTCATCATCAAAGGTGGTCCGGAGTCCCAAAAAGTTCCCGATTTTGATCCATTTTCGCAATTTCGTTTGCACCAATCTTTGGAAAGAGGTCGAAGTCGAAAAAAGTACCAATAAGTGGCCGATTTTGGTCCATTTTCAAAATTTTGTTCGCACCAGTCGTTGAATAAAGGTCAAAAATAGATTTTGGTCATCATCACAAAAAAATTTTTTATGAACCACCCTAAATTTTTTTTTTTGCTCCAATCGATTATGAAAGGTTGAAAATGCATTTTGGATGTCTTTTAGAGTAGCTCCAGAACTTGAAAACTATCAAAATGATCGAAAGCGGTCGTTTCCAGGGTCCGGAGCCACCCTAAATGATGTCAAATATTTATATTCGACGTTTTCCCATTAATTACAGAAAAAAAAAAATTTTCGAAATGGGTCAAAAACGGTTCTTTCTCGGGGCCGGAGTCAGGAGCCACTCTAAATGATGTCCAAAATCCATTTTCGACCTTTTCCCATTTATTACAGAAAAAAGAAGTTTTTTTCGAAAATGGGTCAAAAACGGTCCTTTCCAGGGTCCGGAGCCACCTTAAATGGGGTCCAAAATTCGTTTTCGACCTCTATTCAACGACTGGTGCAAACAAAATTTCGAAAATGAATCAAAATCGGGAAATTTTTGGGTCTTGGGACCACCTGTGATGATGACCAAAATCTATTTTCGACCTTTATTCAACGACTGGTGCAAACAAAATTTTGAAAATGGACCAAAATCAGCCACTTATTGGTACTTTTTTCGACTTCGACCTCTTTCCAAAGATTGGTGCAAACGAAATTTCGAAAATGGATCAAAATCGGGAACTTTTTGGGACTCGGGACCACCTTTGATGATGACCAAAATCCATTTTCGACCTCTATTCAACGACTGGTGCAAACATAATTTCGAAAATGGACCAAAATCGGGCACTTTTTGGTTTTTTTTTCGACTTTGACCTCTTTCCAACGATTGGTACTGTCTATGAATTAAAACATTGAAAAAGTGAGCCAACAGCACTTGAACTTCGTAGTATAGAATTAAAACACGAAATTAGTTTAACTTCCACATTATAATTGATTTATTAATTTGTAACGGCTGACTTATATACTAATAAATTACTTACTAAGGCAAAAACATTACAACAACAAACACCAAATTACTCGGCACAGTGAGCCCCAAGTACAAACGCAAAGACAAGCAAAAAATCAAACCTTTTGGTTTACTGAACTTTGAGTGCAAAGCATAAAAAAAATGCATTCAAAATTGTATTGCAGGTATCATGTTTATTGCTATGCTTGTCTGTGCGTCTGTACATTTTGTCAATTAAGCACATCAACCGTCCAATTTTTAATTAAATATTATATTTCAGCTTCCGGTTGTTAACTCCAAAAGTAAATGAACTTAACAACCAAATGCAACAAAATAAAAAATTAAAAATAATGTTACTGTGTTAACATGCTGCCGGCCTTGAATTGACAAATTCAAACCTTCTAACATTAAGTCTAATTTTTGAAAACTAACACTCTGTAGCAACGGCAGTGTATCGTTGTCGTGGTAACGGGACCGGCTCAGCTTGTGCAGTCTTTGTGATCTTCCTTAATCTGTACATTGTTATCAAGATGGCAGCAATGACTAGGGCAATGGCTACATAGCTGATGAATAGGCTGTGCGTATTGGTCGTTGTGACATCATTTGGGAGAGCGGATTCACTGATGTGTTCTAACTGCCTTTGAATTTTCTCGAGATCTAGTATGTTGGGCTTAAACAATTTGATGCTGATATTGTTGGTAGCATACTGTTTGCTCCACCCAAGTGGCATGTTGAATTTTTCGTTTACTGTGTGTATTGCAGTGACGATTTGTATGCGACCCTTTATGGTTATTAGATCGTTTTTGATGGTGCAATCATCGCGAAGTTGTATCAAACCGCTGTTATCGAGCTCAAGCTGATCTACTTCATTTTTGCATGCTGCGCTGAGTTGAATAGTGCTTAGGGTGGCGTAAATCCAATGATTAGAATGTTTTAGCTGGTGCCATACTGTTCTGTCAACCAGTTTGTAAAACTCGCATTTCGGGTAGGCTTGATTGTTAAGCAAATCTAGTTCGCATTTGTTGACTGTAGATGCTTTGTGATAGGTTGGTTGCACATTCTGACAAAGTAACTCTTCGTCACTTAGTGATAAGCACGCGTCCAGCTGCCCCTGCGACATTGGAACAAATTCATCGCGATGTGGACTGATTGCCAGAAACCTTGTGGATAATTTGACTTCTGAAAGTGATTCATTGATTGCTGCCGCTATTGGAACAAGGTGCAATAATTGAAATTCCTTAGGGTCTGCTAGCGGGAGCTGTATGCTAAATATCACATGGGTTTTTGTGACAACTCCATTGACCTTGCTGAGTTTATATATCTCAAGTAGGTTGTTTTGATGGATGGGTAGCTGCAAGTGTGATGGAAGGTGAGCCTTGATTTTCAAAATTTCTTCGTTGAGTTGAAGTGGAGTTATCAACAGTGGGTTGATTTTTCCATGATGGCTGTCGATGAGAATGTCCGTTAATGATGAGTAAGTCCACAGTAAGTTGGAAACCGTTTTGTGATTTACCATACAATAATTGGTTGATTCGTGTGTCGATTTCATCAAACTTGGCCTGAGTGTTTAGCTGGTTTGCCTTGATAATGTTGATCGTAGAATCAATTAACGAGGTTTGATTTTTCAAAAGAAACTCCAAATGTTTGTCGTTTTGCTTTAAACCTTCAATTGTTTCTGACATTTTTGTAGCGTACTTTTCATCAAGGATGCCAAACAGTGAGTTCGCAACATTTCCGACGATATCAATGACACCTCTTTTTGGCCGCTTTACAGAGAGAAGGTTGAGTTTTGACTGTAACTCACTCTGAATGTGGTCAAAGAAGTTTAGTAAGAACTTACACGGTGAGTCATCTGAAGAATTGTCGCATAGCTTCTGTAGCGTTGAAGTTCCATCACCAAGCAGGTTCATTTCTTGATGAAGTGGTTCAAGATCAAAGTAAACCACCATGTTCCAGTTGGTAGTAGCGAACTTAACCTTGCTTAATTCTTCAAAATATATTCCAGGTTTATTATCAAATTTTGTAATGTTGATTGGGCTGCATAGCGCAAGTGGCAACATCATTAATGTAAGGATAGTGAGTAGCAATCCTGGATTAAGACGAGAACGTTTTTTGGGAGTTGATTCGTTGGTCAATAAATTTCTTCTTATCCGGGTTAATGGAATGCTAATGAGAAGTGACACTGGTGTTTGCCTGGAAGGGTCCTGCACTTGTTCATGATGTTCTTCCTCATTGCTGGTATTACTAGGTTGTTGTGTTGAGTTTTCCATTGTTGACTCGGCGTGGTTATCATCAATTTCCTCTGCAGGAAACAGTGGGGCCAATCTGTGAACTGGTCTTTTGAATATACCTTTTTGTGTTTTGACATCACAGACTCTCACTAACCCATCGTCACCCTTGTAGACCTTAATTATGCGTCCCAATGGCCATTTCAATACTGGGAGGTTATCTTCCTTGATGATGACCATTGTGTTAGGCTGTATGTCATTTAATGGGCCCTTCCACTTATGTCTTTGCTGCAATTCATTAAGGTACTCCTTGGACCAACGCTGCCAAAAGTTGTGTTTAAGCTCTGATACTAGATGCCATCGGTCAAGTAATTTTCTTTTTGGATCTGCCGCATGCACATCAACGCTTGATGTGAGCTCTTCACCGATGAGAATGTGGCCAGGAGCGATGGCGTTTAGATCATTTGCATCTGAGGAATTGGGAATGAGAGGTCGGGAATTCAAAATAACTTCGATTTCAATGACAACAGTTTCAAGCTCTTCGTAGGTGAGCGACGCTGATGATATATTTTTTATCAATAAATGTTTCGCTGATTTTACTGCAGCTTCCCATAAGCCTCCAAAGTGTGGTGACCTGGGTGGAATAAAATGAAATTCTATTCCCTTTCCACTGCATGTTCCGATGATCGATTCTCTAGCTGCTCGAGAGTATATTACGTAATCAAGTTCCAGAAGCTGGTTCCTTGCTCCTACGAAGTTGGTCGCATTATCGCAGTACAATGCCTTGCAGTGTCCTCTTCTTGCGATGAATCGTTTTAATGCCCCCAGAAATGCGTCGGTAGTTAAGTCAGTGACTAGCTCTAGGTGCACTGCCTTTGTTGCGAAACAGCAAAACACTGCTAGGTATGCCTTTTGAGGTCGTTTGCCTCTGGTTTTAAAATGTACCCAAAATACTTACTTACTTACTTGGGTAGCCATAACAACCCGTTACCGGGTTACGGCCGACCTCAAAAGCTCTCTCCAGGAGCCTCTGCTTTGCGCACGCCTTCTCCAATCATTCACACCAAGCGTGGATAGGGTTTCCTCGGCTTGGTCTTTCCATCGGAGGCATGGTCTTCCTCTTCGTCGTCGCCCAGCGGCTTCCGCATCAAACACCTTTTTCGCCGAAGCTTCTTCGTCCATACGCACAACATGTCCCAGCCAGCGCAGACGTTGAATAGTGATGCGCTTGACTATGTCAATGTCAGCGTAGAGCTCGTACAGTTCGTGGTTCATTCGAATACGGTAGTCGTCGCCGACGTGAACAGGACCGAAGATTTTGCGAAGAATTTTTCTCTCAAACACCCCAAGCGTGGCTGCATCAGTCTGCGACACAACCCATGCTTCTGCGCCGTAAAGTAGCACGGGTAAGATGAGCGTCTTGTAGAGTGTCAGTTTTGTCGGGCGAGAGAGGTCTCTACTACTCAATTGCTTACTGAGACCATAGTAACACCTATTAGCAAGAGTTAGTCTTCGCTTTATCTCCAGGCTGACATCGTTTTGAGTGTTCACGGCGGTGCCAAGATAGGTGAATTCCTTGACAACTTCGAAAGTATAGTTGTTCGCAGTAACAAAGGATCCAATACGCCGCGTCTCCCTGTTTGTGGACAGCATATACTTTGTTTTGCCCTCGTTCACCGTCAAACCCACTTTCGCTGACTCTTTTTCGATAGCAGAGAACGCAGCAGTAACATCTCGCTTACAACGTCCAATGATATCAATATCATCGGCATATGCAAGGAGCTGGACACTTTTGTAGAAAATAGTGCCATTACGATGTACACTGGCTCTTCGCAACACCCCTTCCATCACAAAGTTGAAGAGGTTGCAGGATAATGGATCGCCCTGTCTGAAACCTCGTTCGGTATTAAATGGTTCGGAGAGGTCCCTTTCTACTCTAACGGAGCTGGCTGTGTTGCTCAACGTCATTCTGCAAAGCCGCACCAGCTTCGCAGGTATACCGAACTCAGACATGGTGGCATACAGGCAATCCCGTATCGGGCTATCGAAAGCTGCTTTAAAATCGATAAAGAGATGATGGGTATCGATCTGTTTTTCGTGGGTTTTTTCCAGGATTTGACGTAGGGTGAAGATCTGGTCTATGGTGGACTTACCAGGTCTAAAGCCGCACTGATAAGGCCCAATCAGTGTGTTGGCAAACGGCTTAAGTCTTTCACACAGTACAGTCGACAGGACCTTGTAAGAGATGGCAAGAAGACTGATTCCCCGGTAGTTAGCGCAGATTGTCGGGTCACCTTTCTTCAGTACAGGACAAAGGACACTGAGATTCCAATCGTCGGGCATGCTTTCAACTAGCCATATTTTGCAGATGAGTTGATGCATACACCCTATCAGCTCATCGCCGGTCTTGAACAATTCAGCTGGCAGGCCATCGGCACCAGCCGCTTTGTTGTTCTTAAGTCGTTGGATCACAACTCGTACCGCGTCATGGCTAGGTGGTGGTACGTCCACACCATCGTCGTTGATTGGTGGTATCGGGTAAATTTCTCCAAAGGCGGGTTTGGTGGAGTCATCGCCAGCAAGCAGCTTGGAAAAGTGTTCCCTCCATAGTCTCAGTGTACCCTGCGTATCCGTAACCAGATTTCCATGTTCATCTTTACAGGTAGATGCTCCGGGCTTGAAACCTTGGGTCAGACGCTTGACTTGTTGGTAAAATTTTCGAGCATCATTCCTGCCCCGTAACACTTCGAGTTTTTCACGCTCGTGCCTTTCCTGCTCTCGTTTCTTGCGTCTGAAAAGGCGCCTCTCATCCTTTCTCTTTTCCCGGTAGTTTTCGTGCACGGCTCGCGTTGCTGCTGAGCGCAGGGTTCTTTTGTAGGCGGCGTTTTTCACTGCAGTAGCTTCGCGACACTCCTGGTCATACCATTGATTTCGCGGAAGTGGGCGTCGGAAACCAATGACTTCTTCAGCGGCAGAGCGCATGGAGCGGGATATATGCGCCCAAAGTCCACCGGCATCATCGGGTAGAGAGTCAGGTTGAAGAAGCAGTTCTGAGAGGCGAGCGGAATAGGCTTCGGTCGTCCGATGTGATTGCAGCTTAGCGACGTCCAGCTTTCGTTGCGTACCAGAGCGTACATCCTTTGCATTGCACAGCCGCATGCGTATCTTGGCTGCAACAAGATAATGATCGGAGTCAATATTGACTCCCCGGAACGTACGAACATCTAGCATGCTCGAAGCATGCCTTCCGTCGATCACAACATGATCGATTTGGTTGCGTGTTTTCTGATCAGGGGACAGCCAGGTGGCCTTGTGGATATCGAGGTGTTGAAATCTGGTGCTACTTACTACCATGTTTCGCGCCGCGGCGAAGTCGATCAGCCGTAGACCGTTGTTTGAGGTGGTCTCGTGAAGGCTGAACTGACCGACAGTGGGGCCAAATATACCTTCTCTTCCGACCTTTCCGTTGAAATCCCCGAGTACAATTTTAACGTCATGGGCCGGGCAGCGGTCGTATACTTCCTCGAGTCTCGCATAGAAGGCATCTTTGACAGCATCGTCCTTTTCCTCCGTCGGGGCGTGCGCGCAAATCAAGCTGATGTTGAAAAATCGAGCCTTGACGCGGATCGTAGCCAACCTTTCGCTCACAGGTGTGAACCTGGAGATATGGTGGCGAAGTCTCTTGCTTACTACGAATCCACATCCCAATTCGCACCTCTCCGCATGGCAGCTGTAGTAGATATCGCAACTTGCTTGCTTAGAGCAACCTTGTCCTATCCATCTTATTTCCTGGATGGCGGTGATGTCAGCCTTAATTTTTCCGAGGGCATCCGCCAATTCGATAGAGGCACCTTCCCTATTGAGGGTCCGGATATTCCAGGTGCATATCCTTAAATCATAGTCCTTTTTTCGTTTGCAGTGGTCGTCAACGTTGAGGGGTTCATTGTCCGAGGCTTTTTTAGTCTTCATTGGAGTGTTTTTTTTACGTGGAGGGTACCAAACCCTGCGCACAACCCAGTTTACTTCCAGGGAAGACACGCAAAATGGACCACAATAATCGACGCCTGAAGTCAGAAATGGTCGAGCCGATTGTACGCGATGAGCTGGTAAGTTTCCCATAACTTGGTTATATACAATAGGCTTGGCTCTCGTGCATCTTACGCACCGTTGAACGACTGCCCTTGTTAGGCTTTTTGCCTTGAGGGGCCAAAAACGCTGTCTTACTTGTGCAAGTAATGCTTGAGGACCACAATGGTAATTTTCTTTGTGTATCTTGTCCACCAATAATTTAACGAGTGGATCATTGCCGGTCAATATCATTTGATGAACTGCATCGAATTGTTGTTTTGACGAACTTAGTCGCCCACCAACCCGGATTATTCCTTCTTCATCTAAGAATGGAGTTAATGAGCTTAAATGATTTGATGTTGGCACAAATTTGTTCTTTATCAGCATTTTTTTTTAAGTCCTGAAAATCGGAGGACTGGATTTGACGAACAATAATCTTGAGGGCTGTGTCGAGTTCCATTGGCGAGAGCTGTGTGTACTCTGGTCGCGAGTCCTTTTGTCGCCTCGAATTTTTTGTAAACCGTAGCACATATCCGACCACTCGCTGCACGTATCGAAATGAATTTTTCGAATTTATTGAATAAATCCAACATTCCTCCATGTCAAAACCTGTTGATTTTGCTGAGACAGCTAATGTTGCATTTATATTTTCGATTGATAATTCTCTTTTGAAGGGAGCTGGCCACATCTTTTCTTGATGATACAGAAAAAGCGGCCCGTAGAACCATATGTTGCATGTTGGTAGCTCCTTTGGTTTGAGTCCCCTAGACAGAATATCTGCTGGGTTTTGCTTTGATGGGACATGGCGCCATTGTTCTGTGTTGGTTAGTTGAGTAATTTTAATGATGCGATGAGCAACAAATGCTGGTAGTGTGCCTGGATGATTGTTAATCCAGGATAATATTATTTGTGAATCGCTCCAATAAAAAGTTGCCTTATCTTGATATTTTAAGTCACGCTTTATCCTTGACATTAACTCAGATGCCAGAAGTGCAGCGCAGAGTTCTAGTCGTGGAATCGTTTGTGACTTAATTGGCGCCACTCGTGACCTTGAGCATAGTAAGTTCACTTTAATGCTATTATCATTTAGCACTGACCTGATATATATAGCAGCACCGTACGCCTTCTCTGAAGCATCAGCGAACACGTGTAATTGTATGTTTCGCTGACCTTGTTTACTGAGTACGTTTCTCTCTACTGTGACATTGTCCAACGCTGCTAGATCATTTTGAAATCGTGACCATAGTCGTTGAACTTCAAGGGGCAGCTCAGCATCCCAATCAATTTTTAGTTGCCAGAGCTGCTGTATCTGAATTTTTGCAGTCACCACCACTGGTCCAATAAGTCCTAAAGGATCAAAAATACGTGCCAAATCTGAAGTCATGCTCCGCTTAGTTGTGGTTGCCCGGTTTAGAATGTTGGCTCTTATGCAGAATCGGTCCGATTTCGGTAGCCATAGCAGCCCTAAAGTTTTTGTGGATTGTTTCTCTTCAGAGTCAAAATTTAAGTTAACCTCTTGATCTTCTGGTGCAATGCCATGCAACAGTTTTGGATCATTTGCACACCATTTACGAAGCTTCATTCCGGCCTTACTGAGGATAGTTATAAGCTGATCTTGGAAGTCTGAAGTTTCTCTTATTGTATTTGCTCCAATTAATCCATCATCCACATAAAAATCGGATTTAAGAGACGCTGAACCCATTGGGAAATGGTCGTGATTTTCGTCAGCGAGTTGATTTAGGCATCGCGTTGCCAAATATGGGGCAGCTCGAGTTCCATATGTCACCGTATTAAGCTCGTAGTATTTTAAAGTTTCTGCAGGGCTATCTCTCCACATGATGATTTGTAGCTTGCGATCTTCTGTATTAACCCAAATCTGGCGGTACATTTTTTCCACATCGGTTTTTAGAACATATTTGTGCATTCTAAATCGAAGTAAAATTGAAAATAGTTCACTTTGAACTGTAGGTCCATTGTACATGATGTCGTTAAGCGATACCCCGTTTGAAGCTTTAGCCGAAGCGTCGAAAACCACTCTTAATTTCGTGCTGGTGCTTTCTGGTCGTAAGATACAATGATGAGGAATGAAATATTGTGTTGAAACTATTTCTTTACTGCTGATTTCTGTCATATAGTATGTCCCAGCAATTTATATTCGTGCATGAACTGTGCATACTGAGCCTTTAAGTTGGCATTTTGGTTCAAACGTCGCTCTAAAGATAAAAATCTGCTAAAGGCCATTGATTTGGAATTTCCTAAAACAGAAGAATGCTCTTTTAATGGCAGCTTGACTATAAATTTTCCATCAGTTAATCGCCTGGTGTTTTGTACGAAATGTGATTCGCAGCGTAGTTCGTCTTCGGTGAGTGTATTACTGGTGCTAGGTGTGTCTTCCAGCTGCCAAAATTTTGCAATGGTGTCTTCCAATTCTTCTGTAGTGCATACTCCACATGTGACTGTATTGCTGTAAGGACTTGAAACCTTACCTGCTGCTATCCACCCAAACACGGTGTTTTGTAGCCTTGGAAGATTTTCTGCTAATTTTATTTTTCCATTGGTCAATAGATCCAAGTAAATTTCTGCACCTATTAAGCAATCGATGCGGCCTGGTTGTGCAAAATTTGGGTCAGCTAGAACAATGTCCTTTGGAATGTTCCAATCCGCTATTTTTAACCGATGCGATGGCTGGTCGGAAACAATTTTGGGTATTACATGAACGTCCAATGAAGTAGCGAAATTTTTGTACTTTGATCGAAGTTCAATTGTGGTACGATGTTGTATTGTTTTTCCGGATGCTCCAATTCCTTCTATATTCGTTGATATAGAACTTACAGTGCTTCCAAGCTTCTTCATCAACTTTTCTGTAATGAGGTTTACTTGCGAACATGAATCTAGCAATGCTCAGCATTCTATGAGCTGCCCATTGTCTGCAACTAGTTGTACTATGGCGGATCCGAGTAACACGAATATTTCATCATTATCATAGTTGTTGGCCACTAGGCTGGCCCTTTGTGAATCGTTTTGGCGTGGTGATGCTACTGCATTATTTTGTTGTGACGCCACTGATGTTGTTTGAACAGGCCTTTCAAAATGAAGCAGGGTGTTATGCTTTTTTGTGCACTTTGTGCAATGCTGTAGGTTGCACGATTTTGACCGGTGTCCTGACCTTAGGCAATTAGCACATAACTGAAATTGTGATACCCACTGCCATCTTTCTTTGGAGCTTGCTTGTTCAAATTTCTTGCATCTGTATAACGGGTGGACTTCTTTGTGGCACACCTTGCACTTTTGTTCATTGGTCACAGCAGCCGCACACGCCCTTGGTGATAATTCTGTCTTACATCGCACTTCTAATGACTGAAATCTGCGCTCCAAAAATGAAAGTACTTCTTGAAGGGATACCAGCCGCCTGTTGTTGTCCAGACCTTGCTCAAATGACGTTTGAGTGACAGGGTCCAATTTCTTCAAAACTATATGTGCCACAATAGCATCCCAATATTGAACCTGGATTGCTTGAGCCTTAAGTCCATGAAAGCATTCTTGAGTTATATCATGTAATGATTTTATAGCCGATGGAGACTCAACCTTAATTGATGACTGCGTTAGCAGCTTGTCCAGCAACGTTGTCACCAACAATCGTTTATTGTCGTACCGACTGGTGAGCAATGTCCAAGCTGCATTATAATTGCTTCCTACTGCCGGAAGGTGCCTAATGAGGTTTTTAGGTTCACCAATTAAGGCTTGGGTTAAATAATGCATTTTTCGTGCTTCGCTGATGCGTGCGTTATGGATTATTTCGATGTATAGGTCCTTAAATGCTACCCATTGCAAATAATTTCCATTAAAAGTGGGAATAGAAATTTTTGGTAATGGGAAGTCATTTTCGGGTTGACGAACTGGTCCTGCGTCTAACACTAATTGTTCGTCACTGCGAAGAGAGGCGTGTTGTCTGAGTTCGATGATGATTGCCTCTACTCTGGCTTCCATTTCATAATACACCTCTGGAGTGTATTCTTGGATGCGGTCATCTGTCGTGGAGTCCCACAATGCTGTATTGTTTTGAGCCAAATCCGTCATGTGTTTATCCAAAATGGCCAATTTTATAGGGTAATATGAAGATGGATGGTTCATCTCCCTTTGTGCTATTATTTCGTCAATATTCCGATTAAGGGCCTTTAACAGTGACCGTTGGTTACGTAGAATTTTTTGTACATCTACACTTAGTTCCGAAGTTTTATGCTGTAGAATCTGCTTCGGTATCGCGCCTCCGCCCGGTGGATTGACTGAAGCTGCATTTGGTGTATTAGCTGCAGCGCCTTCTTCGCGTCCACTCATTGGGATATGACCAACATTAGCACTTTCAAAGATCCTTGCATAATAGGTCACCTTTTTTTCAATGTCATCAAACGTGTCAAAGTACTCATGACTGTCCGGAAGGTCTTCGGAATTCACAAGTTCCTTATGGTTGAGGTGGAACTCTTCTGCAAAATCCTGCAGCCTTTTTAACCGCTCCATAAGATATTCCGACGTCTTTCGTTGTTCAGAATCCTTTTTGAAATTTCTTATGAGCTGGTTGATTTCTTTACTCAGCTCCAGCTGTCTTTTTATTACTTTTTCAACTCCCTCCATCGCTTTTTTTGCTTATTTATTGTGGTTTAGCAAGGCTGCTTGTCGTCCTTCTGAAATGCGTGGTTTTTCAGCAAGGCTGCTTGTCGTCCTTCTGAATGGCGTGGATTTTTCAGCAAGGCTGCTTGTCGTCCTTCTGAAACTGCGTAGATTTTTCAGCAAGGCTGCTTGTCGTCCTTCTGAAATGCGTAGATTTTTCAGCAAGGCTGCTGGTCGTCCTTCTGAAACTGCGTAGGTTTTTTAGCAAGGCTGCTTGTCGTCCTTCTGAAATGCGTAGATTTTTCAGCAAGGCTGCTTGTCGTCCTTCTGAAATGCGTAGATTTTTCAGCAAGGCTGCTTGTCGTCCTTCTGAAACTGCGTAGGTTTTTCAGCAAGGCTGCTTGTCATCCTTCTGAAATGCGTAGATTTTTCAGTAAGGCTGCTTGTAGTCCTTCTGAAACTGCGTAGATTGTGGTGTCTTTTTTTTAACGAGTTTTATTCGCGACGAACACTTATTTCACTCGCAATTTTTCTCGGTTTAAAAACTTTCGCGTTTTAACTGAAGCGTGATCCTGTCAGGTAGAACACCAGCAAGGATCACGTCGGGGTCACCAAAAATGTCTATGAATTAAAACATTGAAAAAGTGAGCCAACAGCACTTGAACTGTGACTCTTCGTAGTATAGAATTAAAACACGAAATTAGTTTAACTTCCACATTATAATTGATTTATTAATTTGTAACGGCTGACTTATATACTAATAAATTACTTACTAAGGCAAAAACATTACAACAACAAACACCAAATTACTCGGCACAGTGAGCCCCAAGTACAAACGCAAAGACAAGCAAAAAATCAAACCTTTTGGTTTACTGAACTTTGAGTGCAAAGCATAAAAAAAATGCATTCAAAATTGTATTGCAGGTATCATGTTTATTGCTATGCTTGTCTGTGCGTCTGTACATTTTGTCAATTAAGCACATTGTTGTGTGTTAATTACCACACTTATAATCACAATGTGTTGTTTTAACAAACAACGACATATTGTGGTATATTTTTGGGATGATGATTAACATCATCCAATAACAGTTAATTTCCGTTATTATAATACAGCATATTTTTGGGCATTTGCTGATTTGTTGGTCAGTTTAAAATGCTATGTGTAAATTCTGCTTGTTGAAAAGTAACAAGAATGAAAACACAATGCATTTAACTGCAACAACAAACCAGGAAGTAAACGCCAGGTGTGCGATCCGGAAATATCCAAACCCCACTAGGTTTGCAAGCCAAGGTTTTTGTAAACCAAATTCTGCAAGCCAGAATTAATTTTTGTAGACGTAAGTTTTTGTTATTGTATTTTTAAGTAATTATTTTATAATGTATTTTGTTGTTATAATTATCTTTATAAGAGGTGTTAAGTTATTTAAGATTTGGAATAAAGATTAGAATTTGTTCTGAGCTAAAAAAGATAAGACGCATTCTTTTATTTTAAAGCAAAGATATTTGGACTGTGGGGAAGTTTTTATAATACAGGTAAGTATTATATTGTAACACCTTTTAGATTCTTATTTCTTTTCAGATACGGTTCTCACCTGGTATTATCCCTCGAAAGGATAGTATAAACGACACAACATTGGCGCAGCCGGTAGGATCAACGACACAACATTGGCGCAGCCGGTACTTCGAGCAACACTCGAACCAGGACTCAACAAAAGGACAAAAAGTTCCAGGATACATAACAACATACATTCAGTACAAGGGCTAAAAAGGACAAAAACTTCCAGGATTCAGTTCAAGGACTGAAAAGGACAAAAAGTTCCAGGATTCAGTACAAGGACTAAAAAGGACAGGCAAGGAATCTCAACGTTTAGACGGACATTGGGAACAAGCCAGTTATAACAGGCAGTACACACAACTCTGGAAGGTCAAATTTTGTAAGTATCCTAAGCATATACCACTAATCCATAAACTTCTAAAAACACATCGGCACTTAGCCATTCCTTAGGAGAGCCTTACTTTGGCAGTCAACCTAACGAACTTAGGAACATAAACTATGAGCGATCCTCATAGTCTATGTTCTGCATCATTTAATAGGGAAGCTAGGTTATAATTCGTAAACTTATTGGAAGTTTATGAATTATAAAAATTAGGTTTCATTTATTCGTTTTGAAAATTTGTAACCTTATTGGAAGGTTACAAATTAAAAATTCTTTTTTTTTTTCAATTGAACATCAATTCATTTTAATTCAATTCAATTGCAACTGAAGTTTTATTGAAATTGGAAATCTTAAACTTTAAAGCATTTGTTTTAAATGACGTTTAAGGTTTGATTTTCAGAGTTTTCAAAACTAAGACATTATAAGCTATTGAATTTTATTGAAATTAAATGATAGATTTCTATTATATTTTCAATTAAGAGCTTGGAGATTACTAGTAGTTCTATTATAAATTAAAATTTCTCACTTTTAAAGTTTGTCTAGTATTTTCTGCTCTTGAAAGAAAATTTGCAATTTAATTTTTCACGAAAACGTTTATTCCATACGAAAAACAAGTCTTGTTGAACTTATTTTTGGTTCCGAAGAATATTTTAAATTCTGAGGATCAGTTTATTCAACATAGACTCGCGTTTAATTGCTATAAAATATTTTGATTTTTTAATAACACGTATAAAAAAAATTTGTGGTAGGTCGTCTTTTCCTTAATTGTTAGCGAAAAACGTTTTATTTAGTATGTCAAGTTCTTGGTAATAATTGAAGTCATTAACTTTAAAGAAAATCAAGAGTAATCAAAATTTAACAGTCAAGGTTACACAGCGTTTTGTTTACCTATAAACGTTTTGTTTTTATTTAATATAATTATGAAAATTTTGCTTACTAGTGTTCAAATGTGTTGGGCTTTACGCTTTAAACAATTATAAACAATTTAAACACACCGACAAAGTTTTATATTCATAATGGGTCTCCTAGAAATCTCTAAGTTGGTGAAGAATATAGTACCTTATTTTTCAGGGGCTAGTTCACCAACGTTAGAATCAGATTTACATAGGTTCTTAGAGGGATGTGAGACAGTGCGGAATGAAATTAAAGATGAAGAAGAACCTAAACTCATAGCACTCATTAGGCTTCATTTGCATGGTGATGCATTTGAGTTAATCAGGTCGCTTAAGTTTAAATCATTGGAAGAGCTACGCAAGTTATTAAAAATAACATATATTAAAGCAAAATCTATTCATTTAATTCGAGAGCAAATAGAAAACGCACGACAACTTCCTGAAGAAGAACTGCGTGCATTTGCCAGACGAATAAATGCGCTACGGAACGAAGCCTTAGATATACTAAAATCAACTTATGGAAATTTATCGGATGAAATGTGCAGAGAAGAATTGAATTTGTCAGTGATAAAAAAATTTAAGACAGGAGTACATAATCAGACGTTACGTATGTTGTTGATAAATCAAAAAACAAACAACTTAGATAAGTTGTTAGAGGAAGCAATCGGAATAGAAGATTTAATGCAAGATGATTTAGAATTAAATTCAGGAATTAATACCGTGCAGTCTGGCTATGAAGTAGACCACCCAGTGAATTCAAGCATTCGAAGATTACCAATGAGAAGCTTAGAAACAGAAATATTCCCATTTAGAGAGCAGGGGAGTACAAAAAAATTTTTAGCCAAACAGTTATCAGTCAAGTGCTCATTTTGCAATGTAAGAGGACATACTAGAGATGAATGTTTAAATCGTAAAAATTCGCGGGAGTGTCAAGATAACCTCACGTACGGTCAAGAAACCGACAAAAGGTGCACGAAGAACAAAAGGAAACCAGAAGTTGATTTCAACTATCAACAACAAGGCATAGAAAGCAAAAAACAGAGAACAAAAGACACAATTTTACAGGTCCAAAATAAGGTAGATGAAAATACACCTACATGCCGTTGGTGTAAAAGAATTGGGCATGCAATGGAAAATTGTTATGCCAAAAGAGACTATGAGACGTCTCAGGGAAACTAAGAGGGGCCCAAGACCGGCCAATAGTCTGGGACCCCAAAAATCTTAGTAAATTAGGGCCAACTAAAGTAGTAACTGTAAATCAACCACAACAAAGTGCAGTTGATACGTTAACTACAGTATGTAAAACAAATAAAGTTTTAGGGGAAAATTTTGATAACGTAGTAACAGTAAATCAACCACAACAAAGTGCAGTTGATACGTTACCTACTGGAAATGAAACTATTACAGTTTCAAAGAATATTTTTGACGAAGTAATAACTACAATTCAGCCACAACAAAGTGTAACTGATACGTTAACTAATAAACGCATAAATAATAAAGTTTTAAGTAACAACTTAGAACAATATAAAGCAGGAACAAATCATACGCAGAAAACTGTAGTTGAGGCGTCCCTTGCAAAACCCATAGAATGCGTAAAAAATGATAACGACATCGAAACTGGGAGACATATCTTGTATGGAAGGCATAACGAGAATTTTTACCAAGTAAATCAAAATGACGTGTTCATAGAAGTGCCCTGTGAAGGTGCTAAATATGGAAAACTTATTTTGTTGGTAGACTCCGGTGCCGATACAAGTTTGGTCAAAGAAAGTGCAATGCTGCATTTCCCAGGATTAGATATGAATAATACAAAAGATTTAAGTGGAGCATTTGGTGGACAGGTTACCACATTAGGTACTACCATTATTCAGCACAATCAGTACCAAGATCTTAGTTTGAAGTTACACATAGTGTCACTAGATCATGGAATACCAGCTGATGGAATAATTGGTAGAGACAATTTGTGGAACCAAACTATCATAAATGCAATAGATAAAAATCTAACGTTTTTTAACAAAGAACGACAGAAAATAATAGCATTCACGCTAAAGCCGATGAATGACTTAAATAAAGTACTATGCAATACAGAAACAGCAGTCCAAGCTCGAACTGTAAAAATAGTACCATTATGAGTCAAAACAACATTAAAAGAAGTTGTTATACATAAACAAGAACTTTCACAAGGAGTTTACTTGGGAGAAACCATAACAAAAGTGAAAGATGGCATAGTTTATGTGCCCGTTTTAAATTCGTCAGAGGACAAATTTATTATTGATAAAAATTTCAGACCGGTATTTTCAAATTGCAATAAATTCAAAATAAATACAAATACCGGAATAAACACTATAACTGAACAAAATGTGAGGGAAAGATTAGGCAAGCTATTTGAATCTATTAATTTAGATCCACACATTAGCAGAGAAGAAAAGGCTTCTATGGAAAATATATGTGCATCTTTCCATGACATATTTTTGTTGGAAGGTGATTGCTTATCATATACTCCAGTTTTGAAGCATGATATCCCAACACTAGCGGGGCAATCCCCAATAAATCAAAAACAGTATAGACTACCTCATTCTCATAGAATGGAAATAAATAAACAGGTAGGAGAACTGTTAGATGAAGGGATAATTTCACCAAGCACCTCACCTTGGAATTCACCATTATTACTTGTTCCTAAGAAAAGTGGTAAAGATGGCGAGAAAAAATGGAGATTAGTTATAGACTTCAGAAAATTGAATGAAGCTACAATCAAACAAGTTTTCCCCATACCACGAATTGATGAAATTTTAGATCAGTTAGGACACAGTAGATATTTTTCCACCCTGGATTTAGCAAGTGGCTACCACCAGGTATTGGTGAATGATGATGATAAGGAAAAAACAGCATTTAGTACGGGGTTAGGACATTTTGAGTTTAACAGAATGCCGTTTGGTCTGACGGGAGCACCAGCAACATTTCAACGTATTATGAATCATATACTCACAGGACTACAAGGTCTAGAGTGTTTTGTTTACTTAGATGACATTGTCATATACGGGAAAAACTTACGAGAGCATGAAGATAGGCTTCGTAAAGTGTTCACGGTGTTAAGACAACATAATCTTAAATTAAACACGAAAAAATGCAATTTTTTGCGTCGTGAAGTTGTGTATTTAGGACATAAATGTTCAGAGCATGGTGCTTTACCAGACCCAGATAAGGTGAAATGTGTAAAAAACATACCAGTGCCGAAAAACAAAAAAGAAGTACAGGCATTTCTAGGTCTGGTAAATTACTACCGAAAGTTCATAAAAGACACGGCAAGACTAGCATTACCAATAAACAAATTATTGAGAAAAGATGCTAAGTTCATTTGGTCGAATGAGTGCCAAAAATCATTTGAGGACTTAAAAAAGGCGATAATGTCACCACCCTTATTGATATACCCAGATTTTTCCAAAGAATTTTTGTTAACCACGGATGCCAGCAATGATGCAATTGGTGCAATTATATCACAAGGGGAAGTTGGTAAAGATAATCCAATAGCATTTGCCAGTAGAGCACTAAGCGATACCGAGAAGAGGTATTCAACCATTGAAAAAGAATTTCTCGCTATAGTGTGGGCAACGAAAAATTTTAGAGCATATTTGCTTGGCAGACATTTCAAAATATATACCGATCATCAACCATTACGCGGTATATCCAACCTTAAGGATCAAACGTCACGCTTGGCACGCTTCCGACACAAACTGTCAGAATACGATTTTGAAATAATTTACAAGCCTGGGAAAAGAAACTTAAATGCAGACGCTTTGAGTAGATTACCACAAACAAATAAACAAATAACAGTGGTACAAACTAGATCAAAATCTAAAAACTCTGGAAATGAAAAATTGAATACTTCAAATGAGGTGGACAAAGACACGGTGATTGACATCAGCCAAAAAGAAAAGGTGATTGTATTGAAGGACCCGAAGGAAATAGAAATAATATTAAGGGATTTTCATAGCACACCATTAGGCGGGCATCAAGGTGCAGTAAAAACACTTCTAAGGATAAGGAAGCAGTATAGATGGCCGGGAATGCAAAAAGATGTTAAAGAGTACATTAAAAAATGTACAAAATGTCAAACAAACAAGAGTTCAAGACTCACAAAAATGCCTATGGTTTTGACTGACACACCAAATCGACCTTTTGATAAAGTTTACATGGACATAGTCGGCCCATTACCTGAAGCTATATCAGGAAACAAATACATATTGACATTTCAAGATGATTTTTCGAAATATATGGCGTGTGCTGCAATGCCCGATGCAGAAGCAAGTACGGTCTCGAAGAAATTTTATGACGAAATCATTGCCAGGTACAATATCCCAAAGATATTAGTTACTGACAATGGTACAAATTTTATTGCGAAATTGTTTTCAGACACTTGTAAGATGCTGGGAATTAAGAAGTTGCACATAACACCATATCATCCGCAGGCTAATGGTTCTTTGGAAAGAAGTCACAGACCGCTTGCAGAGTACTTGCGAAGTTTTGCTAAAGAAGATGGTTCAAATTGGGACCAATGGCTGACAGCAGCCATGCATGTGCATAATAATACAACACATACTTCTACTAAGCAAACTCCGTTTCGTACTTTGTACGGTTTCGACTTTGAATTGCCTACGAATTTGAAACGTAAATGTTCACCGCTATATAACGCAGAGGACCAATCAAAAATATTAAAATTCCAGTGTAACGAACCTACGGCTGGGGGGTCTTGACTCGCCGGAGTCCAGAGGTTCGGTCACAAAAATTTATATTTTTGCAAGGAGTGGCTCTTTAATAAATGAGGGGGGATCGCAGAATCAATTCGTTTTAAATATTTATTTGTAATTCAGTAATATGACAAAAATATATATATATATAAATAAATAAAGTTTAACAATGGAAAGTATATCGTTACCCCGTCAGCGTGCCTCGGTTTTGTATTCCGTCGTCGTAGTGAGGTTCGTAAGAAGAGCGTGACTGATTTCTCTGCCTATGCGATATCTCAGCCCTACTTTCTCATGCTTCTGAGCTAACTGAAACCTTAATGCGCACCGGGTCCCTGGTCACGAATGTACGGCAACGGGGAGCGCATACACCCGCAAACCAAAATCCGATGCTCACGACGCCTTTCGATTCTATGTCCCTTTTTATCCGCTGCAGAGCTCTCAATTTCACTGTGATCACGCATGTGAGTGCGAGAGCACCGTGGAACCTCGAGTTTTAACTGGCCGTATGCGTGTCGGCCTTCAGACCACGAATGTACGGCAACGGGGAGCGCATACACACGTGGACCTAAAATCCGACGCCCACGACGGGTTTTACGACCCTATTACTCACTGCTGAGCTCTCCGCTCCACAAATACGAAAGCACTGTGGAACCTCGAGTTTTAGCGGACCGTATGCGTGTCAGTTTCTAGGCCACGAATGTACGGCAACGGGGAGCGCATACACACGTAGACCTAAAATCCGACGCTCACGACGGCTTTTTATGACCCTATTACTTACTGCCGAGCTCTCCGCTCCACAAATACGAAGGCACTGTGGAACCTCGAGTTTTAGCGGACCGTATGCGTGTCAGTTTCCAGGCCACGAATGTACGGCAACGGGGAGCGCATACACACGTAGGCCTAAAATCCGACGCTCACGACGGCTTTTACGACCCTATTACTTACTGCCGAGCTCTCCGCTCCACAAATACGAAGGCACTGTGGAACCTCGAGTTTTAGCGGACCGTATGCGTGTCAGTTTCCAGGCCACGAATGTACGGCAACGGGGAGCGCATACACACGTAGACCTAAAATCCGACGCTCACGACGGCTTTTACGACCCTATTACTTCACTGCCGAGCTCTCAGTTTCACCAATGCTAACGAATACGGGAGAGCGAAAGCACCGTGGAAACCTTTGAGTTTTGGCTTGTCGTATGCGTGTTGGTTCACAGGTTACGAATGCACTGATACGGGAGCGCGTACATTCGCAAAACTTAGTCCCAACGCTCGCAACGGCTACTATATCGCCTACTCAGTCACCCTCTACTCTACTCACTACGGTATAAGTTATATGGTATATAACAACAATGTACCTGAGTTACACGCTGCTGGTCGTGCTTCTGCTGCTGCCTCTCCGCTTCACTGCTTCCCTGCTCCCACTGCTTTCCTCTGCTTCCACTGCTTGCACTGCGATCACTGCTGCTGGCTGTTGGCTTAGCACTACTTGCGCTGGCGGCTCTTCACAACTCAACTAATTTTTAGTGGTGCAAGCCCTTTTATACCTCGTAGCTGCGTTTAATTTTCCACACCAGTGGCTGAAACAGCTGATCGTTCGCACCATTAGCTGAGTTTAATATCCTCCCGCTTGACATCGCTGGTACTTGACATCGCTGGTACGTTGACATGGCCGACTTAGGTTGCCACCTGGGTGTTTGACGCGACTTTGGATACGATTTCGTTAGTATACGACATAATAATACACAACAACGACTTAATTAATGTGCCTTCATGGCTTCTTAAATTTTAATATAAAATAAAGAATTCAAGTGTAAACAAATAATAATAAAGATAATAACATAAAGAAATATAAATATCAGTACTGCTGCCGCTGTAGTTGATTGTGGGCGAAAACGAGGCCCCTGCCGACTTTCGTCATCACACTATCCCCTCACTTCGGGGGGGACGAATTTCACGGACCCATATGGTGCCGTCCCGGTTACCGAGGAGTCGAACTTTCCTACCGTTTATGTTACGGGCTACTCCGAATCGTTTCCCCAATGTTAGCTTTGCGATTTCTTGCCGCAATGCGGCGATGAAATTAGCGTCGAGATTGCTTTGCTCCAAACGAGTCAAAGGCGCATCAGGCTTTCCGCTACTATACCACAGCGCCGGTCCCTCTGGATTGGTTACTGCAGTAGTAGTGGGTTCAGGGCGGCATGTTGTGTGTTCATCGCTCGATTCCTCCTCACTACTACTAGTGGTGTCAATTTCTTTACCTTTGGACGCTTGTTCGGATAGTCCTTGAGCGGCGGTTGTGTCACTGGTGGGGGCTTCTTCCATCGGTTGAGCCTCTCCTATTTCATTTCCCCCCATCGCTGGTACTTGAATCACCATCTTGGCCGTACGTTCCCATCGTCGGAACCCCTTTCCCCTAAACTCGGTCTGCGTTTCCTTAAAAATTGCCCACCCTGTACGTCTTCTTGGGCTGGGCAACCGCTGTCCGTTGTCACTCTCCGCCGAATGGACCGTCGCTGTCGATGACAAGGCCGAGCCTGGAGAAATTGGTCGGTTTTCTAGGCCCCATAGGTTTTCAGTACCTTCTAGACTCCATATGGCGTCCATTTCTTCTAGAATGCCGAGCCACTCTGCGTCCTCGCTCTCGGGACTGGTTGTCAAGACTGCAGCGTTGTTTGAATGACTGGTAGCTCGAGCGTTGTCGTCTCTCGGTGGGTGGTGTTTGCGAGTCGTCTGCGGAGGGCTGGCGGACGTCCGAACTGGCGATGATTGTCGCGGGACCCTTTCGCGCGTCGCTGCACGTGGCCTGTGTTGGTGACGCCGCGTTGAAGTTGGACTTCTGCGTTTGTTCCGTCCCCCCTGTGTCTGGGTCTCTGGTATCTGGACAGGCTTTCCAGACGTCTGCGGAGGGCTGTCGCACGAGTGAGCTGGTCTGGGCATTGGTTGTGACTGGTCTGTTTTGCGGATCGGTGTACGTGACCTTTGTTGGTGGTGCGGTGTTGGGGTTGATCTTGTGGTATTTCGTTTCTTTTGAGCGTAGTGTACCCTATCTCGTTGCTGCGCTGCGGACGGTTGTGAGTGAAGAGATTGGATTTTCCTTGGCGGTGTCATACCCATACTCCTGTGGCTGGCTCGATGCTGTGGTCTTGTTGGAGAGGATACCCCGCATGATCTGCGCGGTCTCCTCCTTGATTGTTTAGGACTCTGTGATTGCAGAAACGTTGCTCGAGCGAGTTTTTCTTGCTGCTCCTCGACTACTGGGCGTTTTCTTCTTCTACGGTTTCTTGGCTCTGGGGCCAGCCCCTTTCTTGCCCGATTCATCTCGAAGGGAAAATCCAGTGTTTTCGTCCGACGTCCTTGACTACTTGCTTCGTGATGGAGCCGCCTAAACTTCTCATGATCGATGTTATACCCCGACTTGGGTGCACTGGTCATTGTGTGTTGTCAACTGTGAATGAAAAGAAAATAAGATAAAGTTAATTTTTCCTCGCCTACTGTTGGTGGAAAATTTTGAGCTCGCTCAGGTGCGCGGTACGAATTTTCTTGTCGCCATTTTTTTTCAATTGTGTTATTACTGGGGAGGTAAACCCGACCACCGAATATGGGCCGGAATATTTTGGGGCGAGTTTGCCCGCAAAATTTTCAATTGCCTTAGACTGAGGGTGTTCTCGGATCCACACTAACTGTCCGACTGTGGGCTTCCATTGACGCCGGCGAAGATTATAGTGACGGGCCTGGTTTTGGGCAGCCTTTGCCAAGTTAATCTTCACGATGTCGAATACCTCCTTCAGGCGTACTGCTCCTGACTTGGGTTCTTGCCTCGACTCTCCCGTTCCTGTGGTGACCTCATCGTAAAGCGCCTTGGGTAGTCGGGGCTGTCGACCTTGGGTTAGGAAGGCGGGGCTGTATCCTGTAGTCTCCGATACGCTAGTGTTGATTGCCAAGGATATCTCCGGCAGGTTGTCATCCCAGGTCCTGTGATGGTTTTTCGCTAACTGTGCTATCATTATTTTTACCGTTCTGTTGACTCTCTCAGTGGGATTCTCCTGTGGCATGTAGGGTGCGGTAAATCGTTGTTTTACTCCGATCTCTTCAAGGTAGGTTTTTACAATTCGGCTGGTGAACTGCGCGCCGTTGTCCGTGATGAGCACTTTTGGCACCCCATACCGTGCCAATATTCTTTCTCTGAACGCCCTTACCACCCCCTCAGCGGTGGCTTTTCGTAGTGGAATTAATTCAGTCCACTTAGAGAATCGGTCAAACAAAACTAGTAGCATACTGTTTCCATGAGTTGATCGGGGTAAGGGTCCCACGAAGTCTGCGCAGACTGTGGCCCAAGGTTCTTCAGGGACAGTGATGAGCATCTCTCCTGCTGGAGCCTGCTGACTGGTTTTGTAACGCTGGCACGACTCACAGCCTCTTACGTAACGGCTAACATCCCGAAACATCCCGGGCCAATAGTAACGGTTAGCAATGCGGGCGATCGTCTTCCTGATCCCCAGGTGTCCGGCGCTGGCGCTGTCGTGGTTCTCCTCCAGTACTCTTTTCCGTAGAGGAGTAGCCACACACAGTTTCCACTGGGCGCAGTCTTCGTCCGTGGGATGCCCTGGTAGATGTCGGTATAGCTGGCCGCCCATCTCGATGAAGTCGGGAAATTTCTCGGGTTGTTGGCGCACTTCGTTTTTTCTTCTCCGTAGCCAGGGACAGTCGTCTTCTAGCCTGCTGTTGACTGTGGCTACTCTTAACGTCTCTTGGGGTTGTCGGGATAATGCGTCAGCCACCACGTTCTGCTTACCTTTGCGGTACTGCACTGTGAACTGGTACTGTTGCAATTCCAGCGCCCAACGCGCTATGCGGCCTGTGGGACTTTCGATAGAGTTCATCCACTTCAACGATAGGTGATCAGTTATTACTATGAACTGATACCCCTCCAGATAGGGACGCATTTTCCGGATGCCCCATACCATAGCCAGACATTCCTTTTCGGTAGGCGAATAATTTTTTTCCGCGTGGTTTAGGCTGCGGCTTGCATAGGCGATCACCCGCTCCTCTCCATCACAGGTCTGCGTCAGAACGGCTCCGAGACCCAAGTCACTGGCATCAGTCTGAAGGCTAAAGGTCTGATTAAAGTCCGGGCAAGTTAGCACCGGCGCCTCTGTAAGTTTTTGTTTGAGGATATCGAACGCGCTTTGTTGCTCCTGACCCCACTTCCAATGTTTGCCCTTTTTTAGCAATGATGTCAGGGGTTGGACCACTGATGCAAAATCGGGAACAAAGCGACGATACCAAGAAGCTATCCCGAGGAAGCGCCGTACTCCGCGCACGTTCTGTGGTGGGTCTAAATCGCGGATTGCGGCTACCTTGTCCGGGTCCGTTTGTATTCCTTCGCCACTTACCACATGACCGAGATATTTAATCTGGGTCTTAAAAAATTCACATTTTTCCGGATTTATCCGCAGATTTGCGGCCCGCAATCGCCGAAATACTTCGCGCAGGTTGTGTAAGTGCTCCTCTAGGGTAGCTCCGGTGACAACAATATCGTCCAAGTAGGCGAATGCAACCGGCTCCATCTCCGCGCCAATGACACTATCGAGGGCCCGCTGAAAAGTTGCGGGAGCTGAATGGAGGCCAAAAGGCATGACCTTCCACTGGTAGAGTCCACGCCCTGGAACCGTGAAAGCGGTATACTGCTTACTTGCCGCCTCCATCGGGATCTGCCAGTAACCATCCTTGAGGTCAAGACTGCTGACGTATTTGGCGTTGCGCAGGCGGTCCAAAATGTGTGTAATTCGGGGAAGCGGATACGCGTCTGGTACCGATCTACTATTCAATTGACGGTAGTCAATACACAGCCGCCAGGCTCCGGTCTTTTTCCGCACCAACACAATAGGTGCACTGTACGGGCTGTGGGATGGTTCAATACATCCTTTCGCCAGTAGTTTGTTGATCTCCTCATCGATAATTGCTTGCATTGCCGGGTTCCGCGGAATATATCTTTGCTTAACTGGCCGGTCATCCCTCATGACAATCCGGTGCGCGGTAAGCTGTGTGACGCCTTGTAGACCTTCAAATTTTTGGAGTTCATCTGCAAGAAAATCTTTAATTACCTGTTCATCTCCATGCTGCCCTGCTTTTGGAACTGTTGGCGTCGCTTCTGCGATGGCTAGGGCCTCTGCCTTGATTGCTTTTGTAGAATCTGCTGGTAAAATAGTCGTCTTAGTCTGCGGTAGATTTCGGCGCTGACGTCGGCGCGATCTGCGGCGGTGAATGGACTGAGGTTTCTGTTTATGTTGATGTCGACCGTTCTGCTGTTGATTTTCTTCTGAGTCCGTGCATGATGGCTGAGGATTCATTCGTGTACGCGATTGAACGTATGGTTTTTGAATGTGCTTCAAGCTTAAGTGGATTTCCTGTTGTTGGCCTGGCTGGGCCCTTGTATGTCGTCTCCGTGCTGCCCTGGGATTCCTTGACGGCAAGCGGTGGTCATGATTCGGCTGAGGTTTGCCCAAGTTGAGCGTGTCTCCTCCGACAGTGATGGTGGCGGCGCTCTGTGCTAGAAAGTCGAGTCCAAGTACGAGATCTTCAATAGCGTCGGGCATAATGATGAACTTGAACTTTCCCCGGTGATCCCCATATTTTACCTCGGTCTGGATTGCACCATCCAATTGTCGACTTGATCCATCGGCCAGCACGACCTCGCCTCGGTATGGTACCTGGGTGGACTTTCCACGTAACCTGGCCGCAAATGATTGTCGTATAAAGCTCATCGTCGCCCCGGTGTCGATTGTGGCCGACACCCTCTCTCCGCCAACCGATATGTTGGCGAACACTCGTCTGCGGTCGGGTGTTATCTGTACTACTTTTGTTGAGGGGATACCACTGGAGCGTCCGCCTCCCCTCGTTCTGGGCGGCCTCCTCGTTCGTTTCCCGCTGAACGGCAGCAGCTGATGGTTCTGATCCCTAGTCGGCCACAAACCCAACAAAATAGTTTCTGTGGTGCTCGGCACTCCCTTTCAAAATGGCCATCCTGCCCACATCGTCGGCAGGCGGTTCGGACGTCGATCCGATTTTCGTTAGTTGGCAGCATCATCCGATGTCGTTCGGCTCGGTTACTGGCTACAGTTGGTCTCTCCGGTTCCCGCTGCCGAATACACTCTAGGTCGTCTGCTAATGAAATTAGGTCGGCTAATGAAGTGAAATCCTTCCTTTTAATGTACCATTGGTACTCCGCCGAGCAATTCCGAAAAATACGCTCGATTTGGCGCTCTTCTGTAAAGTGAGCATGCCGCATCATTGTTTGTAAGGCCAGCACGTATTCCTTGAAAGTCTCACGGGGTTTTTGAGTTCGTTCCCTTATGGCGTCTTCCAAATTTTCCAGATACCTTGGAGGTAAAAAGAATTTTAGGAAACTTATTTTGAAATCGTGCCATGACGCCCACTGTTGGTAGTTATTCCTATACCAGGCTAACGCTTTCTCACGCAACAGTTCTGGCATCGTCCTAGGGACATAATCAATATTGATTCCGTATGCTTCTGCTAATTCTTCGACTCGTTCCACGAACATTAGCGGTTCTTTCACCCCGTCATACTTCAATCCCCATTTTCGCACCTGTTCCATTACTGTGGTACCGAGCGCCGCGGGGCCGCTTGAAGGCGGTATTACAAGCTGGGGCAACGTGATGTAGGGCATCTTCGAACTCTGTTCTTGTGTGAGCTGGACACCTATATCGTGTGTTTCCAGTTTATCTCCGGTGAGTGAAACTTTAAGTTGACCCGTCCCTGGGTTTGGTGATGTTGCGCGTTTGTGCAGCGACTGCAGCTCTTCAAGCCGCTTTAATTGAGCTGTCGAATGAGTTTCGTCCGATAAAAAAACTTTTAACCGCTTCCGCATATCGTCCATGGTGCCTTGAGTATCAACGCCAAACTCTTCACAGTAAGTTGTGAGTTCCTCTTTCTTCAAACCGTGGATCCACGACACGTTCACCATTTTCACTACAAATGTTTTTTTTTTTTTTTTTTTTTTTGTCACTGATTGATGTCTATATTTTTTTTTAATATTATTTTCTTTTTAGGGAAATTTTCACCGGGCACTGTGTCTGAGCGATTTTTTTTTTCACTGCTAATGTTTTCACTGTCTGTTTCTTTTCACTGTTTCTTTTTTTTTTTTCCCCTTTTCTTTTTTTTTCACTGTTGTTGTTTTTTTTTTCACTGTTTGTTTTTTTTTTTTTAAACTTTCCGCCGCCGGCGCACCACACAATTTTCCTTGTTGGGTTTTTTTTTTTTTTTGATGTTTTATTCTCGCTGCTGGTACTGCTGTTGTATGCAAGTTGCTAAAATCTTCGCTGATGTATATGCGCTGAGATTCACTCTGGGATTCACGCTGCTGGTGCTGGGATAAAATTATTGAATATATATATATTATTGTGGTTCTATTTCCCTTTTTAAAGAAGCCAAGGTCCCTGCTCGGGCGCCATTGTAACGAACCTACGGCTGGGGGGTCTTGACTCGCCGGAGTCCAGAGGTTCGGTCACAAAAATTTATATTTTTGCAAGGAGTGGCTCTTTAATAAATGAGGGGGGATCGCAGAATCAATTCGTTTTAAATATTTATTTGTAATTCAGTAATATGACAAAAATATATATATATATAAATAAATAAAGTTTAACAATGGAAAGTATATCGTTACCCCCGTCAGCGTGCCTCGGTTTTGTATTCCGTCGTCGTAGTGAGGTTCGTAAGAAGAGCGTGACTGATTTCTCTGCCTATGCGATATCTCAGCCCTACTTTCTCATGCTTCTGAGCTAACTGAAACCTTAATGCGCACCGGGTCCCTGGTCACGAATGTACGGCAACGGGGAGCGCATACACCCGCAAACCAAAATCCGATGCTCACGACGCCTTTCGATTCTATGTCCCTTTTTATCCGCTGCAGAGCTCTCAATTTCACTGTGATCACGCATGTGAGTGCGAGAGCACCGTGGAACCTCGAGTTTTAACTGGCCGTATGCGTGTCGGCCTTCAGACCACGAATGTACGGCAACGGGGAGCGCATACACACGTGGACCTAAAATCCGACGCTCACGACGGGTTTTACGACCCTATTACTCACTGCTGAGCTCTCCGCTCCACAAATACGAAAGCACTGTGGAACCTCGAGTTTTAGCGGACCGTATGCGTGTCAGTTTCTAGGCCACGAATGTACGGCAACGGGGAGCGCATACACACGTAGACCTAAAATCCGACGCTCACGACGGCTTTTTATGACCCTATTACTTACTGCCGAGCTCTCCGCTCCACAAATACGAAGGCACTGTGGAACCTCGAGTTTTAGCGGACCGTATGCGTGTCAGTTTCCAGGCCACGAATGTACGGCAACGGGGAGCGCATACACACGTAGGCCTAAAATCCGACGCTCACGACGGCTTTTACGACCCTATTACTTACTGCCGAGCTCTCCGCTCCACAAATACGAAGGCACTGTGGAACCTCGAGTTTTAGCGGACCGTATGCGTGTCAGTTTCCAGGCCACGAATGTACGGCAACGGGGAGCGCATACACACGTAGACCTAAAATCCGACGCTCACGACGGCTTTTACGACCCTATTACTTCACTGCCGAGCTCTCAGTTTCACCAATGCTAACGAATACGGGAGAGCGAAAGCACCGTGGAAACCTTTGAGTTTTGGCTTGTCGTATGCGTGTTGGTTCACAGGTTACGAATGCACTGATACGGGAGCGCGTACATTCGCAAAACTTAGTCCCAACGCTCGCAACGGCTACTATATCGCCTACTCAGTCACCCTCTACTCTACTCACTACGGTATAAGTTATATGGTATATAACAACAATGTACCTGAGTTACACGCTGCTGGTCGTGCTTCTGCTGCTGCCTCTCCGCTTCACTGCTTCCCTGCTCCCACTGCTTTCCTCTGCTTCCACTGCTTGCACTGCGATCACTGCTGCTGGCTGTTGGCTTAGCACTACTTGCGCTGGCGGCTCTTCACAACTCAACTAATTTTTAGTGGTGCAAGCCCTTTTATACCTCGTAGCTGCGTTTAATTTTCCACACCAGTGGCTGAAACAGCTGATCGTTCGCACCATTAGCTGAGTTTAATATCCTCCCGCTTGACATCGCTGGTACTTGACATCGCTGGTACGTTGACATGGCCGACTTAGGTTGCCACCTGGGTGTTTGACGCGACTTTGGATACGATTTCGTTAGTATACGACATAATAATACACAACAACGACTTAATTAATGTGCCTTCATGGCTTCTTAAATTTTAATATAAAATAAAGAATTCAAGTGTAAACAAATAATAATAAAGATAATAACATAAAGAAATATAAATATCAGTACTGCTGCCGCTGTAGTTGATTGTGGGCGAAAACGAGGCCCCTGCCGACTTTCGTCATCACACCAGATTCAAAGAACTCACGAACTAGTGAGGAAGAACCAAGAAAAGGCTAAAGAATTGTCTAAAAAACAATATGACGGTGCAATCAACCCCGTTAAATTTAAACAAGGGGATAAAGTTTTAATGAAAAATCAAACTAGGAAAAACAAATTTTCTCCCATATGGGTAGGGCCATTTGAAGTTTTGGGAGTCAAGGGGCCTGTTACAACAGAAGTTGTAATAAAAGGCAAGAAAAAGAGGTTGCACAATAATTTACTTAAATTATTTAATGAACCTACTTAATTTACAATAAAAATAGCTAACAGAGCAAAACTAAAATACAAAAATAACAAGCTCTGAAAACTTAGAAGTACATGTTCGTTAACATAAACAGAAATGTGAAACGTTTTTTTTTTTTTTTTTTTTCAAATTGAATATGCAAATGGAAAAAAGAAGATAATATAAACAAATAATAAATAAAAATAACAAGCTCTGAAAACATGTGTAATATGAGTCAACGTGTGCCACAGAAAGCGCACGCGATCGCGTAGAACTAACCTACCTCAACGATAGTAGTAGAAATATGACACATTTCATTTCAATTAAAATAAGCTCAAATGCAAAACAAAAATAATAAAAGCAAATGCAGCTTGGGCTCAGCTTTGTACATAGCTATGAGTATTAGCATTCATTTGATTTGCAAAATGAAATGAAACAAAAGGAAATAACAGCAACTTTAGCTGAAGTTCCATAATTGAAGGTCATATTATATCATGATGACAACCAAAGACATGACGAAAAATAGTTACTTTGGCTATAATTATTAAAACGAAATTACAAGCTATGCGCAATATATATTTGGATGCATACAAAAGATGTATACACATATATAGCATACAAAAATTAAAATTTCTGTTTCAAAACTAAGAAAAGACTAAATTTGAAACCCAGATAAATTATTAAAACATTCTGGGTACAGACTCATTAAATTATTTTCAAAACAGAACAAAACTTTTTGTTCTATTAAAATAAATAACAGAAAACATATATATTTGTATAAATACGTTTTAACACGTATGTATATACATATATAGCTTAAACTTGTTGAATCTAAATACAATGTGAACTTCACATATATCGTAAATTAAACAATCAAGTCAGTTCAACGACTTGCTTAAATGTTATTCTTGTTGAAATAATAATTTTTGCATAATTGCATAATTTGACATTATGTCATAAATGTTGGTAAACAAAGCCAGCACAATTAAAAGTAAATAAATAAAAATAAAGAGTGCTTCAAAAGAAAAACGGAAATTTAGAAGCAAATTTTATCATAATGAATAAAACAAAACGGAGTAAATGCCGTATATGCAAATATATATTTTTATGCATATTAGATAAATGCATAAACATATATAACATTTACAATAAAAATTAGAAGTTTAAATATAATGAGTAAAATATAACGGAGTAAATGCCATATATATATATATATATTTTTATGCATAGCAGATAAATGCATAAACATATATATCATT
The DNA here is from genome assembly GCA_949775025.1 of Tricholauxania praeusta. Classification (NCBI taxonomy): domain Eukaryota; kingdom Metazoa; phylum Arthropoda; class Insecta; order Diptera; family Lauxaniidae; genus Tricholauxania; species Tricholauxania praeusta. The sequence continues at coordinate 108,130,844 of OX459028.1, forward strand.
TACACGTATTATTAGTTATATAAAATAAACACTTAATTATATTGATATTTTTTTTTTAAAGAATGATTTATAACTTGATGTATTAGAAAACATTGAATAATTTTGTTTTAAATAGAAAGATAAATATAGAAATTTATCAATTAAAGTAATAACCATAAATAATTAAATGATAAATATTTAACTAAATAGATAGCTATTTTATTAACATGGTCCTATACTACAGCAGATTAGCAGTAGCAGTGGCCAGAAGCTTGTCACACTAATGATTCAAGGATGCAAACACGCTAGTTAACTAAGAACTGAATGAAAAATAAAAATTTTGTTCAAAATTTGAAAGTTAATGAATAATTAAAGCTAAGCTGCAGAATACTTCATGCACAATAAGCAAAGTATCCAGCATTAATAGCTAAATCATTCAATGGTTGTCAATCTTTACATAGTGACAACCTAACCAAAGGAAGGGAGGGGGCTACAGTTTTTAGCATAACGCCTTCCCTTTCGAGAAAAACTGTGGCATAAGCCGTCTCAACATGATTTGAAATGATGGTAGCCAGAAGTATGACATGCACCAAGCCTTATGTTGAAGCTAAACATACAAGGCTAATAAAAACAAGTGTTGCACCTTGAATCAAATCAAAAGTTAAGTTTGTGGTATGACTAAACTAGCGAAGCCACAAAGTCAAAGCCAAGCAGTTGCCAACCAAGGGGGACAAGCAGTTATGGAGAAAAATAGGGCCATGAATTAGGTAGAGTAATTTAATTGACCATTTTTAAATATATGTATATAATTATCAGACATTCTTAAAGAAAATAATGTTAACTAATAACTAAACTTTAAAGTAAAACATTATGTTACACAATAATGTGTTATTAAGAAAAAATTATAGTTAATTCTTAGCCATAATTTTTTCTTATCCAAAAGGGTGAGGAATGTTGTGTGTTAATTACCACACTTATAATCACAATGTGTTGTTTTAACAAACAACGACATATTGTGGTATATTTTTGGGATGATGATTAACATCATCCAATAACAGTTAATTTCCGTTATTATAATACGGCATATTTTTGGGCATTTGCTGATTTGTTGGTCAGTTTAAAATGCTATGTGTAAATTCTGCTTGTTGAAAAGTAACAAGAATGAAAACACAATGCATTTAACTGCAACAACAAACCAGGAAGTAAACGCCAGGTGTGCGATCCGGAAATATCCAAACCCCACTAGGTTTGCAAGCCAAGGTTTTTGTAAACCAAATTCTGCAAGCCAGAATTAATTTTTGTAGACGTAAGTTTTTGTTATTGTATTTTTAAGTAATTATTTTATAATGTATTTTGTTGTTATAATTATCTTTATAAGAGGTGTTAAGTTATTTAAGATTTGGAATAAAGATTAGAATTTGTTCTGAGCTAAAAAAGATAAGACGCATTCTTTTATTTTAAAGCAAAGATATTTGGACTGTGGGGAAGTTTTTATAATACAGGTAAGTATTATATTGTAACACCTTTTAGATTCTTATTTCTTTTCAGATACGGTTCTCACCTGGTATTATCCCTCGAAAGGATAGTATCAACAACACAACAACATCAACCGTCCAATTTTTAATTAAATATTATATTTCAGCTTCCGGTTGTTAACTCCAAAAGTAAATGAACTTAACAACCAAATGCAACAAAATAAAAAATTAAAAATAATGTTACTGTGTTAACAGGTACAAAATGTTTTTTTTCAAAATGGACCAAAATCGACCACCTTTTTAATTGGAACCAACGCTGGTGATGGTCAAAACCCATTGTCAACCTCTTTCCATCGATTTTTTGCAAAATGGACCTAAATAGAGCACTTTTAAGGACCGGTACCACTTCTAGTGATGGCCAATATCCTTTTTAGACCTCTTTTCATTGATTGAAGCAAAATAAAACTTGGAAAAAGGATTCAAAATCTCGCACATTTTCGAACTGATGACCACCTCTGGTGATGTCATAAAAACCACCTCCCCATCGATGTGTGCAAAAAGATTCAAAAAAATGAAAATCTGTTGAACACTTTTTTAAAAACAACGTAAAAAAATATTTTTTCCAAATTAATAGTTATTGACAACTAATAAAATATTTCTTATTCATAATAGTTAAGACTCAACGTAAAAAAAATCCATTGAAAAATAATAGTTATTGACAACTAATAAAATATTTCTTATACATAATAGTTATGACTCAACGTAAAAAAGAATCCATTGAAAAATAATAGTTATGGACAACTAATAAAATATTTCTTATTCATAATAGTTATGACTCAACGTGAAAAAGAATCCATTGAAAAATAATAGTTATTGACAACTAATAAAATATTTCTTATTCATAATAGTTATGGCTCAACGTAAAAAGAATCCATTGAAAAATAATAGTTATGGACAACTAATAAAATATTTCTTATTCATAATAGTTATGACTCAACGTAAAAAAGAATCCATTGAAAAATAATAGTTATGGACAACTAATAAAATATTTCTTATTCATAATAATTATAAACCAATTTTTTGACATAAATCTTATAATAGTTATGTCCCTGCATTAAGATCTTTGTTTGCGACCAAATTAAGTGAAAAAGGCTTTAGTAAAATATGACAACTTTAAAAATGGTGCCCCAAGTCTAGGTCTTATTTAAAATACTTAAATTAAAATTCATATTGTTAACATTTTTATAGACTTCAAAATGAAATATCACACAGTGAAAATATTCGGCTTGGTTCAGAGATATTCGACATTGAATTAGGCAGTTCCCGCAAAAATAGCGTTTTTTCCAAACTTTGACCCAACAGTACTCATGACTCCGACTATCTAAGGAAGTGAAATTTGTGTTGTGGAGCTATCTTTCAAAGTTCTTTGACGTGTCAAAATTTGATAAAAATTGGATGTTTTTAAAATTGCATACGTATGTCATACGTATTTCATACGTGTGTAATTACATTAAAAAACAGTAAATATGGAATAAAAAAAAAACTCAAAGGATTATTTTCGCTTTGATATACATACATATAACGACTATAAATAATATTCCAAATAATTCTCTATTCAAGTTTTCGTAGTAACTCAACTTGTCGTTTAAACTTGGTTAAAGCCGTCCGTGGAAGAGTTATTGTTCGAATGAATCAGAACATATTTATGCTACATATAAGTATGTAGGATATGTAAATAAGCAAAGAATAAATAAATAAGAGTTGAATTAATGTAGAAGATCTGTTTTTTGTTTTTTTTTTGTAATTAAGTTAAGTAATGAATTAGGTACTGCTCATGTTTGCATACCCAAAAGTAATGACCTTTGGTTTTACACAGTTCAGTATTCACCCAGAAGTGATGATCTTTTTTTTTTAGTGAAATATCAAAATTTTTACACATTTTATTAAAATTTGGCAAAAAATACTCCAAAAAAGTATATTTGAAGTCTCGATTCAGTACATTTCCACAAAACCCAAATGCCATCACTGCTCAACGACCGAAGCTGGTGGCTCAGCAGAGGAAAAAGCTAGAGCTGGGCGCGAATACATATTTTATGGCCAAAGAATCTCTGATCAAAGTATTGTTTTAAGTTGTCTTTTTTGTTATGCCAAGATTTCATCATTGGCGGAACGGAAAACAAAGGAGCGGTCTGAGATTTCAAACAGCTGTCAATGCACTTTCAATTAGATAGGAGGGCAAGCGTGCACTGAAATAATGGGATGACGTTTTTATGACTTTGAATTTATCAATTAAAACTGATGACATACAGAAGCATCAGCATCATTCAAGTCCCGAAGGTAGTGAGAAGAGCCACAGAAGCAGCAGTGATCAGAGCGACAAACTGGACAAGCCTACGATTGATTACATGTCCAGCGAAAAGTCATCAACACAACCAACACTGCCTCCTCCAGCTCTAATAATAACAACAACCACAAAAATTCCAAATGTCATCGAATAAAAGCAACCAACGATTGCTTACTTTACTTAGATGGCCATAACAACCCGTTGTCAGGTTACGGCCGACCTCATTAGCTCTCGCCAGGCGCCTCCGTTTTGCACGCGCCTTCTCCAATCGTTAATGCCAAGCGCGGTTAGGGCTTCCTCAGCTTGGTCTATCCACCGGAGGCATGGTCTCCCTCTTCGTCGTTGGCCGGGGACCTTCCCTTCGAATACCTTTTTCGCTGGAGCTTCTTTATCCATACGATGGACATGACCCAGCCAGCGTAGTCGCTGTATTGTTATACGCTTAACTATGTCAATGTCGGCGTAGAGCTCATACAGCTCGTGGTTCATTCGAATGCAATAGTCGTCGCCAACTCGAACAGGACCAAAGATTTTGCGGAGAACTTTCCTCTCGAACACCCCAAGAGCGGCTGCGTCTGTTGTCGAAACCACCCATGCCTCAGCGCCATAAAGAAGCACAGGTTGAATGAGCGTCTTGTAGAGTGTTAGCTTTGTCGATCGAGAGAGAGCTCTGCAACGTAATTGCATACTGAGACCGTAGTAGCACCTATTAGCAATTGTTATTCTCCGCTTAATCTCCAGACTGACAACATTGTTGCTGGTTACGGCAGTGCCAAGGTAGATGAATTCCTTGACAACTTCTAATTTACAGTTGCCCGTTGTAACATGAGAGTCTAGATCCCGTGCTCTCTTGTTGTTGTTAGTAGACATCATCCATCATCCATCACCAACGATTGCACCCAGTGAAATTACTCGTATATCACGCTTACTACTATAATAATCCTGTTGTCGATCAATACGCTACTGCGCAAGGCATACTCGTAAATGCACGACCTGAATCGATTAGCGCTGTTAAAAAACGCAATGCTCTTGAAGCAGCGCATGCGTTAGTTGCGACTCAGTCATTACCTATTATAACTGGCATCCTTAAGAATCCCACAGTATAAGCGGCACCAACAACAGCGTCTATATAAAGTGGAGCAACACAATTATAATTACAACTATAGCTACAACTATGATAGTTATACCAACAAATAACTACAACAATAGCCATAGTAGTCATCCACCTACAATAGCAGCAGCAGTAAAACAACAGCAACTGCACTTGATCACCTAAGCGCAATGAAATCACATCAACTCTTCCATCATTCTCCACGACATTCAACAACAAAGATCGCACCGAAAGCAACAACTGCAACAATAATTATACATCATCCACCTACAACAGCAATCATCATACCAACACCACTACGACATTAAAATAACAGCACCACCAACAACAACGAATTGCAGCTGCTGCGTAAGAAAGAATCCAGGTATTTTCATTCAATGTATAAAATAATAATTAAAATAGAAAAATATTTAAAGAAAAAAAACAGGTGCAGAAACTAAGAGATAAAATAACAATTTATGTTAGTTACAAATCTAATTTAAAACATTAGCTTTTACAAATCACTTACACTTACTATCTAAAATTTTATTTTCAAGATCGCCAAAAAAAATTAGAATATGTATATTAGTGTGGTCCTTATTTGTATGAGGAAAAAAAATTTTTTTCTTTTTTAATGTTGGGCCCTCTTAAATCATTGTCTTATATGATAAGACCAAAATGATAATATTTTGGAGTGGTCGCAAAACGTTTACCCGTGCCGCATCGAGGCCGAAGGTTGACAAAATTTCAGTGTACAAGATGAGTAACTTTTTAATGCTAATTTTTAAACTTTGCACCTATTTATCCGCAAACATCGAGTGCAAAAAGGGCCAGACAAGAAATTATGTTGCAGCGACTTTCTGCAGCACTTGATATACATATTAGAGGTCTGCGTGAGTGGATTTAAATCGGCCTTTAAGTCATTTGCCACATTTCAAATCTACCAAAATTTTTATGATTAAAATCATAAATCAAATCAAAACAAAAAGAAAAAACAGCAAGTGAGGTGATTGCTGCAACCGTATATTCAGTGTTCAACGCAGTACAAGCGCAAGTGTGACAGCAAATCGCACATTTTAATGCTTCTTTTTCCTCTTAATTCGCATTTTGTCTATGTCGACGCTTACACGAGGAAAGTCTGAGAGACAAATTCTTGTCCATTCTCTTTTGTGATTTTCGTTTCGCGTTTGCAACATATGACAAGTTTTTTACCTCGTCCCTTTCGTTTTTCCCCTCTTGCCGACAAACAAGGAAACTTTGCCGAAAAACTTTCCTCGTGTAAACCTTGACTATTGAATGTTCAACACAGCACAAGTGCAAGTGTGAGAGCAAATTGTACGTTTTCATACTTCCTTTTAATCTTAGTTCGCATTTTGACTGTTGAGAAGCAAACACACTGTGTACTGTGGAAATGACTAAATTTACTTCAGCTCCAAATTTTTATGAAATCAAATTTAAGGGAACATGACACCTTCAAATTTTCAAGAATTAAAAAATTTTTTTTTGACTGTTTCTTGCTTAAAAAATATTGAAAAATACATTTTTAATAATATAAACCTCAAATTCGGCTTATAAAATAACTATATAGCGAGCATTTTAGGAACATCGTGTCAAAGTTATAGTACTTGAAAAGCTATATGTAGTTGAAAAACTCTAAACGGGTTTTTGTCGAAACCACGTTTTTCGAGTTGGCGGGCATGATAAAAAAAAACTACTCGACCGATCTTTCTGAAATTTTAATATGTTTCTGTGCACATATTAATGCAGAAAGATCGGTATTATAGTTTTTGATTTTTGGCACGATTTTGGTTCGAAAAATTGGCAATTTTCGAAAAAAATGACGCCATTTTGTTATTTTTGGACCAACATTTTTGCCTGTAGTTCATTTCCTGGCGGCTTTGATGCTGATTAAAACTTCTTATTTTTTTTTAAATGTTCCAGTGAGCTGCAATCATGCCCGCCATGATTTTTTGATGTTTTTTTTCAAAAAATTCTAGTGGTCATAAATATTATAAAATAATTTAAAAGAAATTGTTTTCAAATATAGTTTTGTGTCAAAATATATGTGTAAAGTTTCAAAATGATATCTTGTTTTTTATAAAAACTATACGTATTTTAAAACACTTAAGAACAAATTGTTTGAAAGTGTCATGTCCCCTTAAGGGGTTATATCTCCCTTATGCTATGAAAAAGAAAGCCGTTTTAATTATTTTTTTTAAAGAACATTTGAGATTAAAGGTATACAAATAATATAAGATTGGATTAAGCAACTCTTGAAGAAGAGAAAAATTTTTTTTATTGTTATATGTTACAAAATCCTAACTCAAATAATCAACGCAATTTTACAACGCAACCAACCAAATTTCAAATGTCAGCCAAGTAGGCGTAAATGTGCGCCATGTCTTTTTTTGTTGACGTTGTCGTTCTAAATCGTATGTTTAAATCACAGCGAATTACAACCCATAAGCAAACGAAGCTAAATAATTTTTTTGTATTGTCATGTTTCGTGACATTGTTATTAAGGTGCTGCAGAATGTCAAACTTGATTTAAGGGCCAACTAAACCATGCACGCTTTGACTGCAGTCAACTTCTGCAAGTGTGCAAATACACACAAATCGTATATCAAAGCTACAACGTACTTAACAAAAAGTTTCGTTCAATTTCCACAAATGTCATTTGCTTAAGGAAAGAGCGAAACTGAACGCACTTTCTGTACGGAATCAGCTGTTTATGCATTGTATACATAAGAAAAAGTTTTTGCAATGGAACTTGAAGTGGAAAATACTTTTGTTTTGAAATTAATAGAAAATGTGAAAAAGAAGATAATTAAACAGTAAAATAGACGCATTTTATTGAAATCGAAATGTAAAGGAAAAGGCTTCGAGTGAAATTGCAGAAATATGCATTTTAATGTACACACACAATACATACAACAATTTGATTGACAATTCAGTGATGCCACGCGCTGCATTTGTCAATACTCTTCCCCACAATCTACACGCATGGTACAAAATGAGCAATTTTGTTTTCTTATTTTTTTCTTAAAATTAGTAAAAACAGTATCTGGATTACATATTTATTGCTTTAAGTATTTAAATAAATGTCATTGAATAACATTTTGTGAATGAATTCAATTTATTTAGGAAATATAAGAAATAAAATTTATGCAATTGTGGGAATAGTTCACACGCTTGCAACTATGGCTACATCGCTTCTTAAGTTCAACGAAGTACAACATAGCCACTAAAAAGTCTTCTCTGAGTTTCTTAAGCATTTGACAGGCTTTTCGTTCAAATTTGACAGTAGGTTACGCTAGGCGATGCATGGTTTAGTTGGGCCTTTAGAGTTGTCAATAAATCCAATAGTCTGACGTAACAGCAAGCGCATTCATACATATGTAAAATTAGCGACAGAGATGCGGTGCATGTATTTATGCTTTTTACACACACCGAATTTGAGCGTCGACGTAAGACTTCGGAGTAGTTTTTTGTTGTGTAAATGCGACATACGTCGGAGTGGTAGTTCGGTACTTCTACGTCGACGTGGTGAGTCGATGCACAAGTTCGCTGTTGTGTAAATGGAGATTTGAGCGTCGACGTTCGAATGTCAAAAATGCTTATATTAATGTGTTAGTAAAATAAATGTTTAAAACAGCATTAAGCTAAAATAAATCTTAAAATTTAACAAAAATAAGTTTTAAAATACGAAAACAAAAGAACAATAAGAGAAAACATCTATCAATATTGATTTTTCTTCTTAATCTTAGACTACGTCGCAGCAAAGTATTTTGTTGTTGTTCGTTTTGTCATCAAAGAATGACATTTGAACGTCGACGTATCTGTGTGTAAATGCCTGAATAAGATCGAACTTGTGAATCGGTGTTACAAGTCGACGCTGCGTGTATACAAGGTAATTGACTGCTTGTGTAGAGGCCCTGTCGCTAAATTTAGCTTTATCGAGTGGAGTATGTTATCAACCAAACTTCAATAAAAAGATTCCGAGAAAATTTTCGAAAACAAACTTCAAATCAAATACAAAAATCATTTTCTGAATTGAATTTGAATTTCGCTATTGTATGTACACTGCGATCGCAAATTGTTGCCGGATGTGACTGGAAACGTAAATATATATCGTATTCCGATTATTGTAACAGCTCCTAATATCGAACAACTTCTAGGAGTCCCTCATCAATTATATGGCACTGGTTCAGAAGTTTCATTAACAGTTTTCGATACACTTCAGAAGTGGTCACTTTCTTAAATGGCGAGTGTATTCTATTAGAACATATGTTAAATAGAAATGTAGTATTTTTAGCTTCACATATTTGAAATAGTACTTCAAAGCGTTTTTACACAGTCCAAACTTTCTCCGATATCTAGACCAGATGTACCTTTATTTAAAAGATTCCAAAAGGAGAGGCAAAATATTAATAAAAACATTTACTGCACGTGGCGGTCCGATGCCAGTGTTCAAGAAACTATAAAGGACTCCGTTGATCCTGTTTTATTATTTGCAATAAAGAAACTACTTGAAGATTTTCCAAGTAACGATTACAAAGAGTTCTTGAAACTAATTATTATTTTTCTGCGCGATTCTTCTCCTGGAGGAACTAGTTTCCAGCAGCCTGGTGGCTCCCATTTAGCTTGATGGATGACAAAGGCCATATATTGCTTAAAAATATTTTATTTAAAGATCAATTCAAAATAAACAAAAGAGAAGAGGATGTCCTAAATAAATTTCTTGTTTCATTGTTAAGTGATACGCTGAAGCTTGGTTTTCTTCTAATGAAGAGCATAAATAACATTTTATTTTTGGAAAAACTGGAAAGTTACAAAGAATATAATAAGGAAATAGCAGAGCGAGCGATAATAATCATAGAACTTAAGTTTTGGTAGGTCTAGGTATTGGTCAAAATTTCAATGTCAAATCAAGGTCGGCTGTGTTTTTTATTTTTTTTGAAGACAAACCTATATTTTTTGTTGCAGATTTTTATTTTATTATAAGAAATAAATATGTTTTGCTTATGTTGTTTTTCTATTGCATTTTTAGTATTTCCGTTATTGATAAAAGTAATTTTAGTCTAAATAGGTCTGTTTGTTAACTGAAAATTTGTACGAATTTGTACAAATTTGTAACAATTGTTACTGGATTGTGTTTGTTAACAAAAAATATCCAGTAACGAGAGAGGCAGTGAGAGAATAAAGTGACAATTTGTTGCGAGAGAGCCTGCTAGTTTTTACTGGATAACATTTTACCAGCAAACATTTTCAAAAAGAAAAACATATTATTTTGACAATTGTCAATTTTTTTTTCAGAAATAATAAAGCAAATTGTTTTGAAAAACTTCAATATTTTTTTCTTTTGTCAGTTTGTACGAATTTTTACTAGATTGTGTTTGTTTACTTTTATGAAAATTTTTTTCTCTGTGAGCAAATACTTTCTTACTCTCTAAAATTTCTTTACTGGATAATTGTTACTGGGAAAGTAAACAAACACACTTAATTTCACATTTTATCATTTTTCTCATGAACTATAATTTTCAATACAAATCGCACTTAGTAAAAAATTCTTAAAATTAGTCAAAGTATTAAAAAAGATATTTTTTTTGCTATGTGACATTTTTAATAAGAAAATCTTAAACCAAAAATTGCAACAATAAAAAAAAATATTTTTACTCAATTTGAGGTTCAGACACAATTGAAGTGCATTTTGCAGGTTGATTCAATAATGTTTCATGCACATCAAATGTATTGAAAACAATTATTTTTCAGATTTTGTACTTAAATATGTCATATAAAAGAATATTTATTATATAATGTAACGAACCTACGGCTGGGGGGTCTTGACTCGCCGGAGTCCAGAGGTTCGGTCACAAAAATTTGTATTTTTGCAGGGGGGTGGCTCTTTAATTTAATAATGATTGTTCATAGTTTTTTTCTTTTAATTAAGTTTATTCAATAACAATATATTTATATGTATAATAACAGCTACTTAATTTAAATACGCGTCGCGTCTTTCTGTCGTCGTGTTTTACAACCGTCGCGTTTTCTACCGTCGTGGGTTTGAGCCGTCGTACTCTCAGCCGTCGCGTTTGTTTTAACCGTCGCGAGTTTTTTAGGCCGTCGTGTTTTCAGCCGTCGTGCTTTTGATCCGTCGTGTTTTCAGCCGTCGTGTTTATTTTAACCGTCGTAGGACTCTTGTCCCTGGCGGTGTGATGCTACTGCTGCCACTGCTACTGTTGTCTCTGCTACCACTGCTACTGATGTTGACTGCTACCACTGCTACTGATGTTGACTCCTCGCTGGTTCGGCACGACTGTCCCGATTTCTGGTTGAGCAAGCCTTTTTATTTGCCGTGGCTGCGTTTAATTTTTCATTACGTGGCTGTATCAGCTGTTCGATCACATCATAAGCTGCGTTTATTTTCACCATCGTTGTGACATCGCTGGTGTTTGACATCGCTGGTGCTTTGACATAACCGTGCTAGGTTGCCACCTGGGTATCCAATGCGACTTAGCTCTGACTCTCACGCGGCCCCATGCGATCTTAACCATAACTAATTCAAATACTTAATAATTGACAACTTTATCTTAATTAAGGCGCCTTCATGGCTTTAGTATAATAGAAATAAGTAAATATGTAAATATAATTAAAAATGCGTAAAAAATAAAATAAAAATAAATAATCTTGACTTGCGTTGCCGTGAAATGTGGACGAAAACGAGTCCTACCGACTTTCGTCTTCACAATAATATAAAATTTTTTTCTAATCCCGAAAATCCCGGGATTGTTTCTTTGTAATCCCGGGATTACTTTAGCCAATATATAGAGCAAATCCCGGGATCCCGCGATTGCCACCCCTATCCCCCATATATTTTGATAATCCATAGCATGCAACATTATTCGAGGATGCGATAGGTCTAAGTGGTAAATTTTCCTTATGTATCTTGGGTAGTCCGCATAGTCTAGGAGCCGATGCCGCATCACACCATAGTTTTATTTTATCCTGTTTGTTGATATATCCCTTTTTTATGAGGTCATTGGTGATTGTGTTGTTCTTTTTTTCGAGCTTATTGGTTGGATCTTCACGAATGATTTTGTATGTTAGCTTGTCTTCTAATAATTTCTCCATTTTCGTCATATAGTCTACTTTGTAAATAACAACAGTCTTATTTCCTTTGTCCGTTATGATAATCTCTTTTTTAAATTGTTTTAGGAATTTTTTGGTGTTATTGTATGTTTTTAAAATTAATTTTTCTTCTGTTGTGTTGTGTATTTTTCAAAGTATTTTGTAAGCAAATAATTACAATATTTTGCTTCAGTAATTATTTACTCTTACTAACAGTGCATGATTAGTTTAAAAAATAGTTTAAAAAAATAATTTAATTTTGATAATTTTTGGCACAAAAATGAAAAATTTTTTTTTTCTCATTAATTTTTTTAATGGAAATTCATGTAGTTGTATTGAAAATTTCAAGTTATAGTGTATTAAGGTGGATGCAATGAAAACAACAAAGGATTTGAGCTGTTACTCTAGAAACAACAAAGCTCTACTCGCGGAGAGACCACTGTTTTTCTCTTTATGTATAGGCTTAAAAATTTTTTTTTTTTTTTTTTTGCAACTTTTTATTTATTAATTGAACCAACTCGCTTGGAGACTAACAATAATTATACAAATCTTGAGAAACTAATATAACGTCGGACTTTTCCAAGCCATTGCTTAGAAATGTTATTTTTTCAAATTTTGCCTTCGGTTGTGAAAAGAGTACCCTTTATGCGTATACATAATAGCTACAGGGGTGGTAAGTCTTGTCTCTTCAATCGAGACGTATTCGATGTTAGGAGTAGGTTCCTAGCCAGTATGTTCGGATGTTGCTGTAGTTTTTGTTGATACGATCGCTTTATGTTTTCCTGTATCTGCTTAACGAAGGGTATACCAAGATCTTGGTGTATGTTTATATTCTTGACATACCATGGTGCGCCGGAAATAGTTCGAAGTATTTTTGACTGAGACCTTTGCAATATTTCTATATTCGATGAGCTTGCGTTGCCTCACAGCTGGATTCCGTATGACCATATAGGTATAATAATAGCTTTGTACAGAAGAACTTTATATTCAAGGCTGAGTTTTGAATGTTTATGCAAAAGCCAATTAATGCTTGATGCTTTTAACTTCATTTGAATTTTTTTCTTTTCAATGTGACTTTTCCAAGTAAGGCGTCTGTCGAGGTGCATACCTAAGTATTTAACTTCAGTGCTCTGAGGTATTGCGGTGTTATTTAGGTGAACTGTGGGGCAAGTATTTTTATTGAGTGTAAAAGTTACATGTTTACTTTTTTGCTCATTTACATTTATTCGCCAGTTTAAAAGCCATGTTTCAACTAGATGCATATGTTTTTCGAGGGTATGTGACGCACTATGAGGGTCTGCGTGACAAGACAAAATTGCAGTGTCATCAGCAAAAGTAGATGTAAGCACAGAGTTGTTTGTCGACAAGTCAGAAGTGTAAATTAGGTAAAGAATTGGGCCAAGAACACTACCTTGTGGTACGCCTCCAAAAATGTCAACGTCATCTGAAATGTAGTCGTTGCATTTTACCCTGAGCTTTCGTCCTGTAAGGTAAGACCCTAGTAAAGCATGGGTATTTTTAGGGAGTAATTTTTTTATCTTGTGTAGAAGTCCATCGTGCCACACCTTATCAAAAGCTTGAGCTACATCTAGAAATACTGCTGAGCAATATTTTTTTTCTTCATATGTCTTTCTAATTTTTGCTATTATCCTGTGAACTTGCTCTATAGTTCCATGTTTTTTGCAGAAGCCAAATTGGTGCTGAGATATTATGTTAAGTTGGTTCATGTGGGGCAAAATTTTCGAGAGCAGCAGCTTTTCAAAAAGTTTTGATGTGGTTGGCAACAAGCTTATTGGCCGATATGATGAAACTTGTGTGGGATTTTTCCCAGGCTTAGAAATCATTGTGATTTGAGACATTTTCCAGCTTTTTGGGTAGTGACTCAATCGAGTAATAGCGTTAAAAAGTATGGTTAGGTGTCTGACTGCACAGTAAGGTAATTCAATAAGCATATTAGCAGTTATTAGGTCATGACCTGGTGCTTTCTTCTTGTTTAATTGAGTTTTTATGTATGAATGAACGTCTTTAGTTGTGAAGCGCAACAAAATTTGTCTCATATTTTGAGTTTCTTGTGGTATTTCAAAGCTGTTGCCCGGAGGATTCGGCTGAAATACATGTTTAAGATGGTGAGCAAATGCTTGCCCTTTTTCTTCGTTACTTCTAGCCCAGCAACCATTGCTTAGTCTAATGGGAGAATCTATGTCAGTTGGTTTTTTCATACTTCTGATGGCCTTCCATAAAGAGTAGTTCGAAGACTCTAGAGGGCTCAGCTTTTTAATGTAAGAGTCTATACCTCTTTCAGACTCTTCTCGAAGGGCATTTCTCAGTTGAAGTTTGGCTAAGGTTAGTTTATGTTTAAGTGTAGGTGACCTGACTTCTTGCCATAGTCGCCTGAGGCGTCTTTTTTACTTCACTAAACGTTCTATTTGTGAGGAGCTGAGGCGCTGCTTTATATAGATTGGTTGCACAGGAGTGGCATGAAGAGCAGCTGATACAAGCATGTTGTTATATAATTGTATGGCTGATTCCAGCTCCTCCGAGTCTTTAAGGCTAACGTCATTACGAAGATGACTACTAATGTATTTTTTATATTTAAGCCAATTCGTTTTATTTGTTGTAAGCCCATTGGGTGTCTGCATCATATTTATGCAGATGCAAAATGACAGGAGAATGGTCTGAGCTCAAGTCAAAACATGATTTAGCAGAAATTTACCTCTTATTGATTCCTTTTGTAATTGCAAAATCCATAAGATCTGGAGTCTTTTGAAGGTCTGATGGCCAATAAGTTGGCTGACCAGTGGAGACATATTCAAGTCCATTGCGGCGATTGGTTAATGAAAGCCAAAGTGCTTTGCCTTTTGGATTGATAAGCCGTGAACCCCAGTGGTTATGCTTCGCATTATAGTCACCAGCAGCTACGAATTTTGATCCTAGTGAATTAAAAAAGTGCTCGAACTGGGCTGTCGTAATTTTATATCTTGGCGGACAATATACAGCTGAAACTGTTACTTTGTCATCCCAACATTGTAAGGAAATCGACGTAGCTTGTAGGTAGTCTCTCTCATACTGCTCGAATTCGTAGTGCTTTATACGAATTTTAATGAGTATTCCTGTACCTCCTCGTGCTTTACCATCAGGGTGACAGGTTCTGTAGAATTTATAACCTTCAATTTTAAAATTGTGCATGATGGCCAGTTGTGTTTCAGAAATTAGTAAAATGTCAATTTCGTTGTTGCAAAGAAAATTTCTAATTTCTAATTCATTTTGATTGTTCATCATCTCATGCATCATTATCTGCATTGTTGTCATGAACTGGGTCATGCATTGCGTGAGCGTCATAAGCATGGTCTCAAGATTTTGAGAGCTACTTATGATATTTGCAGGTTTATCCTGACTGGATTTAAGCACGTTAGCATAGGTTTGACCCGATATGTTGGACAAGTTTGTAGGTACTATGTTATTTGTAAAAGTCTGCATGACTTGTGTAGGTGGATTTCGAACTATTTCCTTACGTAAGCGCATTTTGTTTTTTAATTCAGAGTATACGGGACAACCCCTGTAGTTAGCTGTGTGGTTACCTCCGCAATTATTGCATTTTTTTGTAGTAGCGTCTTTTTTGTCGGTAGTGCATGCGGACGAAGGGTGAAAGTCGCCACAAGCAACACAAATAGTACGTAGGGTACAATATGATTTGGTGTGGCCAAACTCCTGGCAGTTTGTGCATTGAACAAGACCCATGCGCTTATGGGGCTCCTCTACGGATATTCTGCGATTTATTAAGTAGCGCAGATTATAAATAGGATGGACATAGTTTTTTCCCAATTTTCGTGCGTCTGGTTCAAGTTCCACACGAAAAAGCGGCTGGGGGATTTTATTTTTATTCATAATGTTGAAAATTGATTTAGGAATAAATCTGGCATTAATTAGAGCTTCTTTAATTTCAATTTGTTCTACGCCGGGTTCAATGACTTTCAATATAACTGTTAGACCTTTACTGCTTTTAAGCTGGTAGGTGTAGTAGCTTTTATTATTTTTATCCAGGTAAGAAGCAATTGTTCTATAATTTTTAGTAATAGAAAAATTGAGCACTTTTATACTTGCGGTTTTTGCATCATTTTCCTGATGGGGTGTTGAATTTGGCATTGGTGACACATTTCCCTGCTGGGGGATCAAGGGAGAGCCACACTGTACACTCCATGGTGACTTAGCAGAGAGAGTACCCGCTTGATTAGATGTAGTTGGCTCTTGAGTAATTTCTAATATTTTTTGATGTGTGTGAGTTCGGTGTGTGAGGTTTTGCGCGGGATTGATCGGTTGAACAGTGATGTTGGTGGGAGACACTTTGGTGTTGGTACGCGCGCTTGCATGTATTTTAGCATTTTTGCTATCCGAATTCACAAGAGAACCACTTTTTGTATTTTTTTTGCACTCATTATTTTTTTTAGACTCGGCACTGACCGATGAGTCTTTTGGAGGTGAGCGCTCAACCGGCATTTTTATTTTTCACTTGTTTATTATCGTGAGATAAAATAAACAATTTATTATTTTTATTTGTTTTGCCACTAAGTGCAGGGAAGCTGCCGTCTTTAAATTGAACTTGTTTTAAAATTTATGTGCGTCTCTGTCGCAATTTTTAAAATTTTTTAAATTCACGTTTTCACTATAAAAATCGAATTTATACACGGAGCGAGTTTTTATACAGCCCGACACGGAGAGTGAGCACCGTATATTGAAAAATGCTTAAAAAATAGCAGCAAGTTTTTTTTACGATACTTCCTATGTTTACATAAAGAAAATCGAAAAAATAATTTTAAAAAAAGTATTATACATAAGAAAAAATCAAATTTTCTTCATTTTTTTGTACAAATTCCGAAAAGTTAAAATTTTGCAGCTCTGAAAGCAACCCTAGGAATATTTTTTTTTTTTATTTTTTTAAGTGAGGATAAACTCGAATATAAATAAATTTTCGAAAATCGAGTGTTCTTGAAGTATTCTAGAACATGCAATTTATTTGAACATGTCTAGTGGTCAGCCAAGAAAGATTTTATTCTTGTTTTTGTGTTGTCAAATGTTTCACGGTGGGCCTTAAACAAGTTCAGTTACAACAAAAACTTGAATAGGGAATTATTTGGGATGTTATTTACAGTCGATATACATACATAAAAATAAATAAAAAATCCCAGAGCTTGTTTTTTGAATTCCATTGTAGGGTTTTTAGTAATATTATTTTTTATAACACATGCATACGTATGAAATTTAAAAAGCATCCGATTTTGCTCATTTTGACACTTTAAGGAACTATGAGAGATAACCTCACATCCCAAATTTAAGCTCCCTAGGTTTGAGCACTGTTAAATCAAAGTTCGAAAAATGAAACATTATTTTGCAAAAACATCAGAATTCAATGTCTAATATTTTTGGGCCTGGTGCACCATTTGTCCGTCTTGAGTATTATAAATAAAATCTCGAGGGCACCATTTTCAAAGTTGTCATCTTTTACTTAGACCTTTTTCACTTAATCGGGTCGCAAAACAAGGTCTTAAGTTCTTGGAACTTGTTCTTGTTACTTTGCGTAACATTAAATTTGGATTTGTGGGCTTTATTAGCTAACATTTTTAAAACGGACTACATACATATGTATTATAGCGGTTCAAAATAAAAACTTTTTGATTTTTTCACAATGTGTCAGCGGATTACAATAGCCTTATATGTCTGAACACTACTAGGATTAAGGTTGATATTGAAAACTGGATTAGAGTCCTCTATTTGAAGTAAACAACACATTTTCAAAAATATTGATTTAAAAAATGGTGCAAGCTACCGAGGTTATTAAATTTTTAAACACAGTGGATATGGTTTTCGGGCAACTATCGATTGGGGAATCCGAATCCGTGATTTGTTTTTCTTCTTCTTCTTTCTTTCTGATGAAAAAATTGATAATTGATCGGACAAAACTAAAAAGTACAAATTTTCCACTTTCTAGTTGCAACACCTCGAATATTATTTAACCGCTAATCCCGTGGTACATCATTTTTAATGTACTGTTATTTGTTTAAAAGAATACCGAAACCGTATATCATTATATTATTTCAAAACCAAGATATCTGCAGTTTTCTAAATTAAAAGACCTGATGTTTTTCGAATCGGAGGGGACAAATTTACATTCAAATTTTTTTTTGTTTCAAACAGCAATTATTGATCGAGGAATTCAAATCCGTGGTTAGCTTCCCTTCTTCTTCGTTTTTTCTTATAAAAGAATTCCGATTTTGTACTTCAAAGTTGCAAAATCACCCCTTAATATTTTGCGAGCCAATCCCGTGTTACATGATTTTTAATGTATTTTTATCTGCTTAAAAGAATGTCGTAAGCCACTTATCATTTTCTTATTTCGAACCCGAGATATCTGATGACAACAAAAAGTTAACTAAAATTATAGACCAATAAATTTAAGACATACAAATTTTTTTAAAACAAAAATTTTGTATAATACTTAAAGTTACATGGTAACTTTTTGCGCACAGATGTCTGACATTTGATGTGAACCACTGTAAACGATTTTGCAACAGATAATTTGTGCTATATGCGGTTAAGCATTTTAAACGACGACATAGAAGCATATTTTAAGCAGCATCAAATGTTAATAAACGCATTCAATGCTGTAAAATGGTGTTTTTTTTAAATCGAAAAATTTTGGTAGGTTACAAACGATTTTGGTAGGTTTTCTAGTAAATTTTGGTAGGAAAAAAAATTTCTCAGTGGCAACACTGAGCCCAAGTCCGATACCCAAAACCTAATATAAAGCTTGTGTCGGAAAAGGAATGGAAGAGAGTATTTGATTGACGAGTGGAGGAGGGTTAAGGTTTTTGCTAGTGCGTAAAAGTAAGTAGATTGTGCTCTTTGTATACTTAGTTTCAGGAAAACAAATTCTATTCAGCGCTTGAAATAAACTTTTATAAAAGTTTTTTTTAGGTAAAAGTAAACTTTAAACTTTTATTTTTGTTTAAAAGTTTTTTTTTAACTTATATTTTTAAAAGTCACAAGCAAAGAGTTTTTTTTGACTTTTATTTTTCAAAAGGCGAAAATAAAAGTTTTTTTGTGTAAAAGAACGAAGAAAATCTTAAAATAATATCTTGGATCACTAAGCAAAAAATTTCAAAGGAGAAAACTTAGGACTTTTGATAATAAAGTCCAAAGGAAAATACTTAACATGTTTCTGAAAAGAAAGAAATTTATGACAATTATTCACTTATAATTTTTAGAAAAATTGTACTCAACGCATCAATGGGAAAAGGCCGAAAATGGATTTTGGGAGTGACAGGGGATGTTCCTGACCCTCCTAAAGAGGTGTTTTAGACCAATTTTTCGAAAAAATTTTTACTGCACGAATCGATGGGGAAGGGCCGAAAACAGATTTTGAAGGTGACAAGTGAGGTCCCCGACCCTCCTAAATGGGTTTTTCGGACCCATTTTTCGAAAAAAACTTTATTGCACGAATCGATGGGAAAAGGCCGAAAATGGATTTTGAAAGTGACAAGTGAGGTCCCCGACCCTCCTAAAAGTGTTTTTTGGACCCATTTTTCGAAAAAAATTTTATTGCACGAATCGATGGGAAAAGGCCGAAAACGGATTTTGAAGGTGACAAGTGAGGTCCCCGACCCTCCTAAAAGGGTTTTTGGACCCATTTTTCGAAAAAACTTTATTGCACAACTCGATGGGAAAAGGCCAAAAATGGATTTTTACAGTGATAGAAGAGGTCCTCGACCCTCTTAAAAGAGGTTTTTGGACTCTCTTTTTGAAAAAAATTTTGTTGCACAATTCGATGGGAAAAGGCCGAAAATGGATTTTGGAAGTGGCAAGTGAGGTTCCCGACCCTCCTAAATGGATTTTTTGGACCCATTTTTCGAAAAAAAAATGTTATTGCACGAATCGATGGGCAAAGGCCGAAAATTGATTTTGGAAGTGAAAAGTGAAAATTGACTTTGAAGGGTCAAAAATCCATTTAGGAAGGTCGGGAACCTCCCCTGTCACTCGCAGAATCCATTTTCGGCCTTTTGCCAATGATGCATTGAGCACAATTTTCTTAAAAATAATAAGTGCATAATTATCATAAATTTCTTTCTTTTCAGAAACATGTTAAGTATTTTCTTTTGGATTTTATTATCAATAATCCTAAGTGTTCTCCTTTGAAATTTTTAGCTTAGTGATCCAAGATATTATTTTAGAATTTTCTCGTTTTTTCATATAAAAAAAACTTTTATTTTCGCCTTTGCATGTGACTTTTAAAAATATAAGTTAAAAAAACTTTTAAGAAAAACTTTTATTAATAAAAGTCAAAAAAACCTTTTATGAGTTTATAAAAACTTTTATAGCAAAAAAGTTTTAAGAGACTTTTATTTTGGAAAATTTTTGAATAAAAGTATAAAAGTTTCAAGGTCTGATTCTATTTGACTAAATCCATTAAGATTGGTACTAGAAAAAAAAAATGTCTGTCGTTGCCAACGTCGACAAGAACCACGGCGAGTAAAACACAACAAGAGTTAACTTTGTGTTCAATATTGAAAAAAGAAATATAATAAAAATAGATTGATATTTGAAATTGAAGAAATTTTGAACCACACCTTAGAAAATTTAAAATTTGTGTATGAGTGCTTTAGCTGCGGGTATTGCGGGACATGCCTACCGTTCCACGCCACACAGTGGCGAAAAGGTGATTTTTTTTGTTCTTCGTTTGTAAATTCTCCATTAATCAGTGTGGTCAGATCTTTTCTGCGGCCTTTTATTCAAAGTGGCGGATCCAAAATGGCGGAGAAAAAAATGCAAATTCTTCCAATCTGTAAGTATTTTGTCACACTTTTGATCATAATTTCTAAAATAATTGCGGTCCGAAAAATTTCGAAACGAATTTGTATTTCTTAGGAATTTGATGTTTTTCAGATTCTTAGAAGGCACAGAACACACAAAAATTAATTGTTTGCAAACAATTTATTAAAAAATTATAAAAAAAAAATTTTTATTTTGACATTTTTCAAACGATTAATCAAAGTCAAACTTATATTCCTTACTATGCCAAGTTTAAACATTTCGATAAAAATCAGGATGATAATTTTATTTCTGCAAATGACACGTGTTATGATTCTATAATGGAGAGTTTAATAAAAAAAGGGAAATTTCGACATGAAACATGGAACCTTCCATACTACCAAATATTTCAGAGCTCTATACTGAGAGACTTAGAGGTTAGAGGGTTTTCTGACAGAGTTTTAAAGGTAATACTACAAATTTAAAAATAATACTAGAAATGGTTCGAAGAAATAGACGCATTTTGATAAGAGAGCGTAGAACGTCCCATACAAGCTAAAGTCTATAACGCTGTACGTAAAGTGTTTTTAAGAAAATTCACCCAAATTTTACACAAAAACTAAAAATGGTTACGACAAGTATTAAAGAAAAAGTGGCAGATTTTGACAAGGAAGCGTTACACCGGCTTACTAAGTATATGATGAGAAGTTCACGTAGCGTTGCGGAAAATATGCCCTTTTAAAAAAAATTGAGACTTCACACTTTTATTATTAAAGCAGCATCAGCAGGAGTAAAATGTAAAATTTTCACACTAACAGTACTGAACAGAAGGCTCAGTAAATAATAAAGTAAAATGTTACACCCTTATCAGCTTTAAATTTATTACATTTGTCTATTGTCGCCTCTGCGCCAACAACAACCTGTTCTTTTTTTTCTTCAAAAATTAAAAATTACATTAGCTCAAAAGTTTGAAAAATCTCTAAAATCATACACTGTATCCTCTTGGGTTGACCTCTAGCAAATATTATCTGTCACTTAATTTCACAAGCTCTCCCAACTCATAGCCTGTGGGCATCAAAAAAGGTCTATAAATTAATCCACGTAAAACAGAATTGGTTCTCTTTCCAAGAAAATACAATATTCACAAATTTAGGGAAATAGCACTCAGAAATACTATCATCCCAATTTCAAACGAAGCAAAATTCCTAGGGATAATTTTGGATAATAAATTATCCTAGAAAGAAAGATATAGATTAACGAATTAGAAAAGCACATAATGCATACTACGCATGTAAAAAAATGTGGAATGGAGCTATGATTTGGTGGAAGGCTCTAGAAAGTAAGCATATACTCTTAAAGTTTGAAAGGCTACAACGTCTTTTGTGCATAAGTATTGTTGAAGCCCTGAAAACAATATCAACAGTGGCACTAAATACCATACTTAGCTTATAAAACGGCTTAAAGAGTCTAATTGTTTCAAAATTAGGCACTATGGACATGGTAACATAGACAATGTAACAAATATTTCCACGGATTACCTTAAGCCTGTAACTGGTTTTGATTAAAAATATTTCAATAAATGTCCATCAAGAAACTACAGGTCCAGTAGGGCAGGTGATCCTCCAAATTGCATCAACATGTATACAGATGGTTCCAAACAAAACGAAGGGGTAGGTGTGAGTATTTTCAATGCCACCACCAACTTTAAAGAACACTGCTGGCTCCCAAGCCCGTGCACCATTTTTCAAGCCGAAAGAATCGCAATTCAAAAAGCAGCAGAGAGCATTTTAATTGGTAACAGTAACTGTCGTATAAACATATATGGACCAAAACGCAAAAAAGTAAACTACAGAGAAACATTTTGTTTTTTAAATTTCGAGGGTTCTTCATTAATTTCTGGTTGTACATATCCCAAAGTATCGAGAAACATAAATGTCAACGCGAAATTTGTTGCTTGCTACGAGAATTTTGACTTGTTTTCATGTTGCCTCTTTATGAATAAAAATGAACAAAAATACAACACGAATCAAAAGGGTATGTTGTATTCAATATATGAAGAGCTGAGATGCAAAACCCGCCAAGTCCATATTTTGCGTTTTTGGGAAAATCGAAAAAACTGTTTTCCATTGAAATTTAACTACAGTAAAAAAGTAGATTGATCCATTGTAATAGTTGTCAAAAGTTATTAAAATTCTGATTTTTCATTACATTTTATGACCTAATCTATAAGAACTATAATAAAAAAACGTTTGGACTTGGCGGGTTTTGAAACAAAAACTGTGGACTTGGCGGGTTTTGAAATTGAAAACGTGGACTCGGCTGGTTTTGAAAGTGAAACCTCGGGACTTGGCGGGTTTTGAAAAATAATAATAGTAATAGGTTCCGAAATCATTTTTTAAAAATGGCTTAGTTTAAATTAATTTCAAAACATTTGAATAATTGTAGACCGAAATTTAAATTACACAATATAATTTCAATGTTAAAATAACATTAAACTATTTGCATTTATGAAAGCCGAATCTTTTTTAATGAAAAATTGGATTTGGCAGGTTTTGATTTTCAGAAATGTGGACTTGGCGGGATTTGATAAAAATAATTTATCAGAAATTATTGCAATCAAAAGTTTTTGAAGGGAAACATTTTTTTTTACAATTAAGAGTATGTAGGCTTGTAAACAAATATATTTTCTGTCCCCTCCTACAATATCTCACATTTCCATTTTTTTGGACTTGGCGGGTTTTGCATCTCAGCTCTTCATATGTTATTTATACGTGCTATCCGGTTCTCTGAGATAGAACTAGGTATAGTGAAAGTAACTTAATAAAATTTTTGAAGGTATCCCAACGAAAAGTTTCAATCGAAGGTTTTCGTATCTGACAACATAATGCACACAAAAGAAACCATAATTCCCTACATGTACATTTTACTGTCAGGACTATTTGCGACTTCTCACGGGAAAGGTTGTATCGATGATATAGGCGCATCTACCAAAATGATTGTGGGGAAGCAAGTTTTGTCTCGTAAATGTGTCGTGAACTGTGCTTCAGACTTTGTTACTGCATTTTATCGTACAGAATCGAGAATCGCGAACGAAGAAGTTAATGAACGTAATTCTTAAGATATAAATTACATTTTGAACGCGCCTGCGATTTTCGCTAGTGCAAAAAGTATCCGCGATATAGCGTCGGCTCACCAAATTCAATTGATTGATGGAAAATCATCACGTTTACCACTTCGAAACAAGAATACGATTTTTAATTTTTAATGATCTCCACTTTGTAAATTATTTTTAATAAATGTTAATGAGTTCAGTGAATAATTAGAGCTTTGTTGGTTCTTTTGGATTCCATGTCTATTACCTGGAGGTTCTTAAATGTATAATCGTAAGACCCTTGAACTAATAATATATTGTGAAATTGAACAATTTAAGCTATTTTAATGCTTAATTTTAGTTTTTATACAAACATAGATCGCAAAGGTAACGTAACAGTCTTTTCGTGTAACGTAACAGTCCAAAAATATTTGCTTCTATAAAACTCAAAAACAAAATGTTTTCTGCGTAATTAAAAATTAGTTAATTACATTCATCCTGAAGCTTGGAAATTATAAGCTTCACGAATAGTTCACCAAAAGAGCAGACTTTTCCAATAATGTAAGGCAACTTTAAAATCTTCTTCCAAAATTATGTAACGAGATACATAATGCTGATACATTCATAACTCCTAAGTGATAAGGCATACACAAAATTTTTATAATAATACAAAATGGTATTAGAGAAGCATACCTTTAGATGGATCTACAAAAAATATTTAAAGCACTCCATTTCATGTGTTTTAGGAACAATTTATGTCAAAGTGTGCATACGAATGTAACGTATCAGTTTTCGTTTTGGTCCATATGTGGATAGCCAGGCCGCTTTAAAATCTCTCCAAAGTAACACAATAAAAACAGTTCTCAAATGCTATAAATCTCTACAAGGTCTCAACATCAATAACAAAGGCATAATCGATAATGAGGGAGCGGACGAACAAGCGAAACAAGGAGCGCTTATGGATACAGTGCCTTTAAGTATCGCAGTACCTATACAACACTTTAACTCAAAAGTAGACATCTGCATGGTAACACAAGCTAACTCACGCTGGCATTGCCATATGGCAACGCCAGGGTGATTCGGGTTAATTATCCAAGTCAAACATCAAATATACATTTAAATTCAAAATATATGCTTTATTCTTAAGGGAAAAAGGATTTATTTTACATTTAAATCAAAACTTAAAATTTGTAATAAAAATAAGCAAAATATGTTAAAAATTGACGCGACAAAACATATTGAACTAAGTATTTGCCATCAATATTTTGTGGAATATCCCTTGTTTTTAAGGACGGCTGCGCATCTCCTTGGCATGGAAGCAATAAGGTTGGTTATTGTCGTTGTTTCTACAGCAAACCAAGCATCTGTCAAAGCACCAAAAAGTTTTTTCTTATCTCCTCCAACATTTTCTCTATTGATCTTTTTATTGACTATTTCCCATAGATTCTCGATTGGGTTGAGATCTGGAGATTGTGCTGGCCACTTCATTACACGTATTTCTTCCTTTTCAAACCAATCCTTCACATACCTTGAGGTATGTTTTGGATCGTTGTCCTGCTGAAATTGCCATGAAATGGGCATATTCCACTCTGCATGGGGAAGCATCAGTCTTTGTAGGATTTCTTGGTACTGGAACCTATCCATTATTCCATCTATCAGGCCTGTCGCGAATTTCACTTATACGACAAAGTGAAATCGAGGTAGATTTGAACCGTTTTAAAAAGTTGTAGTCGATTGTCGAACTTTTGTTAGACGTTTATGTTATATTTTATTATCAAAGGATTTAACTCCAAATAAAATGATCAAGAAAAAATCTTTGAAATATTTTCTGTCTAAAAACACTAATATTTCACAAGATTCTTAAGAAAAGATCAAATATATCGTAAAAACAAATAATTGTTATCTGTTCACATTTTTTATTCTGAGGCAAGCAAAAGTCGTCAATTTTATATTTTCGAAATCAGCTGTTAAGCTGAATGTGTGGAATCAGGGACGTTATATTAAGGTATCTCTGGTGAAGTAGTAGTAGTTCGAAAACAAGCTGCCAGCCTATTTTAACGAAAATCTTTTTAATTTCAGTGCAGTTTTTAGTATAAATGTGTTGAAAATCGATTAAAATATAAAATTTAAAACAATATACAATAATAATATGTATGTTTCAATTGCAAGATACATCTGAAATGAATTTTATGCGAATTAAGATAATTGAATGAAAGTTTTTTCAAATAAAGTGGCATCTTTGTAACGTTGTTAATCTGTATTTTTATTTACAAGGAAAAAAGCGCAAAGCGGCGATGTGAGTATTTTTTTAGATTATTTCGCTAAAATAATTATAATTTTACATTCTAAATTAGGGGTAAACACAAGAACGTAGCGCAGGACGCAGTTTTGATTAAATTCATGGAGACCCATCCCGACTTTGCGAGGGGTTTTGTCAAGGGAGATCGTGTGACGATGGAAGCTCGTTGGAGTGAATTGGCCGTCTTTTGATATTGATATCCTTTTTTTCCTTATTTAATTGCATTGCAATTGCAGCGGCGAATGCAATACTCATTTTGAATACAAATTATTTTGCTGCACTTCTTTTTTTTTGATCCTTAATATGATCAGCTGATTCAATACAAAAAGTTTTCACTTATACATTGAAACGTAAACTACATCAAAAATACTGCAAATCCACTTGAATTTGACTTCGAAGACAAATTGATTCAAAAAGTTTTCGAAATGAAAACGTACCGTTTTTCGCGACAGGCCTGTATTTTATGTAAGGGTCCTAAACCATTTCCAGAAAAGCAGCCCCAGACCATCACATTTCCACCACCGTTTTTTACAGTGCCTTGACAATACCGAGGATCCAACCGTTTATTTCTTGGTCTGCGTATTCTCTTCATACCACCATTTTAAATTAAATTTTGATTCATCTGAAAATAAGACTGTGTTCCATTTCGGTATGGACCAATTGATGTGCTCTGCGGCAAATTCTATTCGAACTTTTCGATTTTTCTCCGAAATGAATGGCAGCTCGATAACTTTTAAGTCCAGCAGCACATGCTCTTCTCTGTACGGTTCGACTGCTTATATTTAAGTCCAGAGTTTCAACAACACAAGGAGCTGACTTATCCGGATATTTTTTAAACTCTCCAACTATCCTTGCATCGTCTTTAGATGTCGTACACCTTAACCGGCCACCGCAGTGAACAGTTTCAACTGTTCCAGAAGTTGTGAAATTTTTAATAATGAAGCTGACTGTTGACTTCGGCAAGGAAAACTTCTCACAAATTTCTTTTTGTGACAGGCCGTCATGAAAGTTTTTTAATTATCATTTTTTTTTAAATGAGCGTTGTATTTGTTTTGGGCCATTTTTTGTCTAAATTAAAAAAATCTAGAATGATTTCGCTATAAATTTCATAAGCACCCACCTTCGGCTAATGGAAATAATTAAATGACTGACAATAGCATAATAGAACACCACATGGTGCAATATTCTTCGTTTGTACTATTATTAATTCTTTGGAATTGTAACGGGACATTTACAGCTATGTTTTGATGGCATTGTCGGAAATTCAAAACAAAATATGCAACATAATGGAAATGTGATTTCAGTCCAATATGTTTTGTCCGACACTGTATGTGCATAAAGACTTATGTATATTGTGCCCACATAGCAAAGGTTTTTATTTAAATTCACGGTATTCACTATAATGAAAACAAGGACTAAAAAATAGAAAAAATAAAAATTACAAGGAATTTTCGTGTAGGAACACCAATTCTTCCACATGCACAGTTAGCAAATTCGCTCGATCAGGTCGAACAATATTGCCACAGGTTGAAAATAGGCGTTTGCTTGTCGTTTGCGTTGCTGGTATGTTCAACAATAATTTCGCCAGACGGCACATATTTGGAGAAATATGGATATGATTCTTCCACCACCTTTACATAAAAATTTACTTATACTTAGATACTTCCGTGCTGTTTTGCAGTCATTTTTATATAAAAAATTGGAAAAGCCTTTAAGTAACAATAAAATGACCAAAAAATTCGTTAAACTAATTAACTTACTTACTCGCAGGGTTTATGATTGGATCATGCAATTTGGCATGTCGTGGAACCACTATACAATATTGACTTAAAACATTTTTTTCTGTTTGGTTCCGCGGTATCATCAAAATGTTCTCACACAACGCTTCGCTTGGCTATGTTAGACATTTTTCACACTTTCACTTGCACCATACACAGTACACAAAGCACAACTGATTACATGAATTGAATCACGGTTCGACAGCGCGAAGCAGTCGGCAAACACGATGCAAGCACTCGAACGTTCGGGCTGTTCGATCGCTCGTAGCTTGCATCGTGTTTGCCGACTGCTTCGCGCTGTCGAACCGTGATTCAATTCATGTAATCAGTTGTGCTTTGTGTACTGTGTATGGTGCAAGCAGCGTTGCCGTTTTTGGTAGTTTCCTACCAAATCGGGTAGGTTTTTTTCCTCTTGGTAGGTTGGTAGGTTAAATCTGATTTTGGTAGGATTTAGGATAAATTTTTATGAAAATCGAAAATTGAAATTTCTTCGTGAAGTTTTTCGAATCAGGAAGCAAATATTTACATCTGGAAATAAGCTTTTACCAACCCTATCTTCAACAAGTGGGTATGGTCTCTGTTTTCTTGCATACAAATTACGTTTAGGGAATACGCATATGCATGTACAATGTGACGAAATAGTGTTGCGACTGATCGCACATCTAAATTGTTGCATGTGTGCTCAGACCCGGCGTATTAGAAACAAAAGTTACTAGCGCTATTAATAACATAATTTTTTTGATCGCAGCTGTGATCAAAATCGGGCCGCTAAAAAACGTCTTAAGTTCTAAGAACTAAACTTTTTTTATGTACATAATTAGAAAAAATATTTCCGAAATAATAAATTTGAATTTGTGGGCTTTAATAAATAGCATTTCAAAAACGGACTGTAAGTATACGGTTATTGTCAGGCTAAAATATGGCTCTTTTTCAGAACCCCGACCACTTAGGGTGTGTTTACCATGCTCCAAAAGGAGAATATTTTAAAATGTGCTCTTTTGCGAAATTCAAGCGAAATTGTTTTGTTGATGCATGGCTTATCTTGTGCGACTCAGCCATTAAAATTATTTTTCCGGAGAACTTTTCGAACGGCATGGACTTCTTAATGAATATTAGTTTTACCATTACAGTAAGTTTTTGAGTAGATGATATGAATGGATTTTTAAAAATTTCTCGGATGGTACATTTTTCGTCTCTCGAGCTAAACGTTTTTTTTTTGCCACCGTTCGTTGTTTATTTGAAATCCTTTTGTCCTCTTTATAACATTTAATAATACCGTGAACCGCTGGCAAAATTTGTAACTTTGCGATCGGATTTGCCTTCAAAATAATTTTTAATTACTATTTTTCTTTCTTCTAACGTTCATCGCTTAAATATACGCTGCATGTGTCATGTGGTAACTTTTTGCGCACACTTGCCCGACTTTTGATGTGAACGATTTAGCAACAGAAAATTTGTGCTATATGCGGTTAAGCATTTTAAACGACGACATACAAGAATATGTATTTTAAACAGCATTAAATGTTAATAAACGAATTCAATGCTGCAAAAAGATTTTTTTTTTAATTTGTAAAGTTTTGGTAGGTTACAAACGACTTTGGTAGGTTTTCGAGAAAATTTTGGTAGGAAAACAAATTTCTCAGTGGCAACACTGGGTGCAAGTGAAAGTGTGAAAAATGTCTAACATAGCCAAGCGAAGCGTTGTGTGAGAACATTTTACGTTCGAAACTTTGATGGAATGCCCGAGCAAGTTCCTTAAAAATCATCCCTTATTTTGTGATCTTAACAACAGTGAAAAGGGAAAACAAAAAGAATAAATTATCTTTTTTTATGCAAAATGATGATTTTTCTTATTGAAAATACAATTGTTGTACGTCATACACTTTCGATTACACTGATTTATACTAAGGGGACGTCCATAAATTACGTGAGTCGAAATAGGGGGAGGGGGGTCCGGCAAAATATGACCAAGTCTCACCAAGCGGGAGGGAGGGGGTCAACGAAAATCTCACGTCAACTTTTTAATGCAGAGAGTATACATTATTATAGCAGATTACATCTAAAAATTATGAGGCAAGCCTCACGGAGGGTGGGGGAGTTCCGCCAGAACTCACCAAATCTCACCAAGGGGAGGGGGGGGGGCTTCCGAATTTTCAAAAAAACACCTCATGTAGTTTATGGACGTAATGAGGACATTATCCTGCAAAATGATGGCTTCGCCTAGTTCGCAGACGAATTTGATGTATTTTCACGGAGAGAAATCGCAACTTTTAAGAAGAAATATAAGATACATTGATAATATTATTATCAAACCTATTATTAAATATTTATGAACTTTTTGTCTTTAATTTTGTTTTTTGTTGAATAAAGAACTTTTTTGTAGTAATAATTTTATCGTATTCGAAACCATTTTTACAGAGCATCCGATACAATTTTAAATTTCATCAAAAGTCTAACCTTGCGAAATGGAATTTTTAATAATTTTACATTACTCTGGCGTAGAATGCTTTCCACTGCCCACTAAAATGCAAAAACTTGAAAAAATCATTACAGTATTATACAAAAGTAATGTAACTTACTTTTTTCGAACAAATATTTTTAATGAGAGTAAATATCTAATCTTGTAAAGTAAAGAAGTTGAAGACCATTATTAATTTGACCGCAATTGTAAACGCGTTTTAAAAGAAAATTTGTATTTATTATAGCTCCTTTCAAATTTTAATACAATTTACATTGTTGCCAAATTCCGATACTAACGTAGCAATCAGTCGTCACAGTCTTCAAATAGAGTACAGTCGAACCCTCTTAACTGAACTCCGCCTAACTGAAAAAACCGTTTAACTGAAACACCAAATCTTGCACGGAGCATTTTTTGATAATTTTCTTATAAATAACTCCGCATAACTGAAACCCGCTTAACTGAAAACCCCGCTTAGCTGAAAAAAAGTTTTGGCAAAAATTAAAGTTTTTCACTTAAACAGCTCCGCATAACTGAAAATAAACTTTAAATGAACAGGTCTACAAAAAAGTGCTCTTTATTTTTCCCCGCTCACCCTGTCTGCTATGTCAGATTTGACAGAATGATATTAATTGGTTTTTGCTTATATTGCGTAATTATTTCATCGAATCTTCAATAAGTTTATTGATGTCGAAGCAAAAGGTAAGAGTTGTAATAGATGTGAATTAATATAGTTATGCATATTTATGGAAAATTTCAGGAATCTGCTACTGGGAAGAAATGCATTGGATTGTCATTACAAAAAAAACTAGAAATTGTGAAGAGAATTAATTCTGGGGAATCCAGAAAGAAAATATGTGCAGAGTTTGGTTGCAGTGCATCAACTTTAACAAGAATTGTTCATAATAAGGACGGGTGCGAACTGGAGCGCACAAAGATATTGAGAAGGCGCTATCGATTTGGTTCAAGGACATGCGATCGAAAAATGCAACTATAACCGGCCCACTTTTAAAAGAAAAAGCTAAAATGTTTGCCACAATGCTTAATGTCGAATTTGAACCTTCAAACGGTTGGCTAGAACGATGGAAGAATAGGGAAAATATTCATTTTAAAAATGTTCATGGGGAGAAAACTTTTGCCAGTGTGCATGAAGCCAACGAATATTTGACAAACATTTTACCTGCACATTTTTAAGAATATAGTGCGGATAATATTTATAATGCGGATGAGTCTGCATTACTGTTTAAGCTTTACCCACCGGCACATTGGCAAACAAATTTGAAAAACCATCATCAGTTAAAGCCAATATAGACAGAATCACCATTCTTTTTGTGGTAAATTCAACAGCTAGCGACAAAATGATATTCTGTGTAGGAAAATCACGAAATCCCAGGTACTTTAGGAACGCAATTCCTGTAAAATATTTTTCAAATACAAAGGCTTGGATGACTTCATCAATCTGGAGTGAAATAATGCAGGAGCTGAATGCAAAATTTAGAGCGAATGGTAAAAAAATGTTACTTCTGGTTGATAATGCAGCATGCCATAAATTAGAGGACAGTATGCTTTTAGGCAACATAAAAATAGAATTTCTGCCACCTAATACAACTTCCCTCATCCAGCCGTTGGATCAGGGGATAATTCGTTCTTTCAAGTCTCACTACAGAACTTGCAAGGAAGGTGACAAGTTCTCCACCTAGATAACGGACATTCTTTAATAGATTTTTCCAAAAAGGTAGACTTGCTTGCAGCATTAAAAATGGTAAAAAGAGCCTGGTGCATGGAAATTGCTTTCGGAAGGCGGGTTTTGCAGCAAGCAGTGACGAAATTATTTCGGAAAATAATGATGAAGAATAATCTTACTTTTCGAACACACTCAGGCAGGAAATTGAATTTCTTGTAGATTTCGATGCAGATTTACCTTGTTTTGGAGACATGACAGATGAATAAATCCAGGCCCGTGCGCAGGAATCATCCATGGGGGGGGGGGCTTAACTCAGACATTTCATGTTAGATTATGTTCATAAAAAACGTCAAAAAAGATTTACTTTTAATATAGACATTAGACTGGGTCGATTTGTATGAAGCAAAATAAAGTCAGCCATACACCGACTCGAAAGTTAGAAGAACCTTTAAAAACGATATCTGCGTCATAAAATTTTTAGTTATCATTACGTAAGTAGCTAATTCTGCGAGGTACTTGGAAAAACTCGTTGAAAACTCTATCCACATTGATTTCGATATCGCGATGTATATTTAGCGAGACTAAGCCGTTCAGCGAACTTCGGAACTAGTTGACTTGAGGTATGTCTTTAGACGACGTAGCACTGAAAAGGAGCGTTCATTTGTTGCAATGCGGCAATCCCACTGGGCATTAAAATAATCGGCAGCTCTCGATGAATTTTCGAAAGCATTTAATTAATATTTATAAGGCTCTTAATTTATACCAGAGTATTTATTCGCCTTTTAAAAGGATTAAATTAAATCTTGCGATGAAAAATATTTATGAAGCATTTCAAAACTGCTAATTAAGATGTTGACAAATACAAAAACTACTTACTTAGACTTTTAAAAGTACTTATAAAGGTCTTAACGACGTCTTGTGAGAGGTTCTTAAAATGTCTGTAAATATCTCCTTCTTAAGGAGAGCTTAGGTATTTATAAGGTTTTAACAAGCATTCGGAAGATCTTTATAAAACGTTTATAAATATTTTTGTATTCGAAAATTTAAATATTTATCAATGCCTTTAAAAAGTGTTTGATAAAAGCTTTTTAATAAATAAAAATTATTTTTTACTTTAGGAGCTATAGCTTTTATTGAGCTCTTTAATTTTTGAGTTTTTAAGTGGTCCATAAGAGCCAATGCAAACTTTAACTCTTACATGAACTTTTAAAATACCTCTGTAAATTTCAACATTTAATGAAGAGAATCTTAAATCGGATATATTTATAGGACTCTTCGCAAGAGCTCCATAAAACATTTTATGATCTCACAGTTATGGAGGCTGCAACGTACGTTTCGAATACGAGTAGTAGGCTTACCAAACTTCTGCAATTCAATAAAAGTTCTTATACTATAAAAGTTGTTTTTTAAATTATTACTTAAACATTTATTTAAAAAATTAAAATTTTGAAATTTGATAAATACTTGATTCAATTGGCCAAAAGAAGTGTATCACTATTTTTGACAAGATTTAACCCAATATTGAACAAAATAGTTATTTTAGGCGTAAAATCCAGTTTTCGGAACTAAACAAGTAATATTACCTTAAAATTTTCCATAAAAACAACGTTTTTCGCCAAAATACTTGCTATTATTCGAAAATCGTGGTGGTGGTTGCAAAATTTAAAGCTATGAAAAAGGGGTTTAATTTTATCATACCGAGATTTTTAAGATATGAAATCGATGTGTTTTTCTCCTCTCCTCTACAAAATTAGCCTTAACATATTTTTCTGTTTTTGGCTTACTTTCCGAGTAATTGAGCTAATCTTGTTTCGCGGCCTCTTGAATAGACCAGATCTTGGCATTGGACAACAATCTTTGCTACAAAATTTTGTAGATTGTTATCACTGATCAAAATTAAGCGTTTAAAAATTAAATATCGCCCACTGCTAAATTTGTTTAAAAAATATGAGAAAAAAAAAATAAACGTTAGATTGCCCAAAATATGTTCATTCATTCAAACTTGGGTTATAATTTATATTTCTATAAAGAAAAACGGCCCATAAAAAAGCTCAAAAGCGTTTCTTCTTTAATTTGCCTCTTGTTCATATGGTAACCCTAACAATGGACCCACAACCATTTTAAATAAACAATTTAAAAATATTAAAACTGTAAAGTTTTATTAAGCCCTTTAGATAATTCTTAAGTTTAAAGTTCCTCTTATGAAGCATTTGAGATAATCCTTAAGAGTTACTTTTTTTTGCCAATATAATGATTTTTTCAGCACTAAATCCCTTTATTTCCATATGCCTTTACGTAAAAAATCATTGAAAAATATTTTGCGACATAAATATTAAGGAAAAAACAAAAAAAAAAATGTTCGCCCAAAAATTGTATTTTCCTAAAAAGCTATATTTTCGAAGCGCGGTAAGTTTTTCGAACCAAAACCACAAACTTCGCGATAAATCCAGGGACCCAAAATAACTATTATTTTATTTTTTCAGATTGAAAAAATTGCCCAATTTTAATAATTATTTTTAAAAATTGATTTATAATTATTATGAATAAGAAATATTATATTAGTTGTCAATAACTATTATTTTTCAATTGATTCTTTTTTACGTTGAGTCATAACTATTATGCATAAGAGATATTGTATTAGTTGTCAATAACTATTAATTTGGAAAAAATATTTTTTTACGTTGTTTTGAAAAAGTGTTCAACAGATTTTCATTTTTGTGAATCTTTTTGCACCAATCGATGGGGAGGTGGTTTTTATGACATCACCAGAGGTGGTCATCGGTTCGAAAATGTACGCGATTTTGACTCATTTTTGAAGTTTTTTTTTTGCTTCAATCAATGAAAAGAGGTCTAAAAAGGATATTGGCCATCACTAGAAGTGGTACCGATCCTTAAAAGTGCTCTATTTAGGTCCATTTTCAAATTTTTTTTTGCAAAAAATCGATGGAAAGAGGTTGACAATGGGCTTTGGCCATCACCAGAGTTGGTCCCAACTAAAAAAGTGCTCGATTTTGGTCCGTTTTGAAAAAAAAAATTTTGTACCAATCGTTGTAAAGAGGTCGAAGTCGAAAAAAAAGGTACCAAAAAGTGCCCGATTTTGGTCAATTTTCGAAATTTTGTTTGCACCAACCTTTGGAAAGAGGTCGAAGTCGAAAGAAAAGGTACCAAAAGTGCCCGATTTTGGTCCATTTTCGAAATTTTGTTTGCACCAATCGTTGGAAAGAGGTCGAAGTCGAAAAAAATGGTACCAAAAAGTGTCTGATTTTGGTCCATTTTCTAAATTATGATTGCACCAATCGTTGGAAAGAGGTCGAAGTCGAAAAAAAAAGGTACCAAAAAGTGCCCGATTTTGGTCCATTTTCGAAATTTTGTTTGCACCAATCGTTGGAAAGAGGTCGAAGTCGAAAAAAATGGTACCAAAAAGTGCCCGATTTTGGTCCATTTTCTAAATTTTGATTGCACCAATCGTTGGAAAGAGGTCGAAGTCGAAAAAAAAGGTACCAAAAAGTGCCCGATTTTGGTCCATTTTTGAAATTTTGTTTGCACCAATCTTTGGAAAGAGGTCGAAGTCGAAAAAAAAGGTACCAAAAAAGTGCCTGACTTTGGTCCATTTTCGAAATTTTGCTTGCACCAATCTTTGGAAAGAGGTCGAAAATAGATTTTGGTCATCATCAAAGGTGGTTCCGAGTCCCAAAATGTGCCCGATTTTGATCCATTTTCGAAATTTTGTTTCACCAGTCATTAAATAGAGGTCGAAAATGAATTTTGGACCTCATTAGAGGCGGCTCCGGACCCTGAAAAGGACCGTTTTAGACCCATTTTCGAAAAAAACTTATTTTTTCTGTAATAAATAGGAAATGGTCGAAAATGGATTTTGGACATCACCTAGAGTGGCTCCTGAGTCCGGCCCCGAGAAAGAACCGTTTTTGACCCATTTTCGGAAAATTTTTTTTTTTCTGTAATTAATGGGAAAACGTCGAATATAAATATTTGAAATCATTCAGGGTGGTTCCGGACCCTGGAAACGACCGCTTTCGATCATTTTGGTAGTTTTCAAGTTCCGGAGCTACTCTAAAAGATATCGAAAACGCATTTTCAACCTTTCATGATCGATTGGAGCAATAAAAAATTTTAGGGTGGTGAAGCAAAAAAACTTCAAAAATGAGTCAAAATCGCGCACATTTTCGAACCGATGACCACCTCTGGTGATGTCATAAAAACCACCTCCCCATCGATTGGTGCAAAAAGATTCACAAAAATGAAAATCTGTTGAACACTTTTTTCAAAACAACGTAAAAAAATATTTTTTTCCAAATTAATAGTTATTGAAAACTAATAAAATATCTCTTATGCATAATAGTTATGACTCAACGTAAAAAAAATCCATTGAAAAATAATAGTTATTGACAATTAATAAAATATTTCTTATTCATAATAATTATAAACCAATTTTTTGACATAAATCTTATAATAGTTATGTCCCTGGATAAATCCTTGCTCGCGCGTAAATTTTGATCAATATTAGTGCCGAAATTCATAACTATTCGTTGCATCATTTTCAATTGTCATTTTATATTTCCATTTGTCATCATCCTTTTATCTATTTAACTTTGGTATACTGCAAATATTTAGTATGTATAACAAAAGCCAAATCTTTATTAAGACTTCGTAAGAATAAAATAAGCCTCATTAAAATGTTTTTAAAAAAATTTGTGTATAAATATTTTCAATAACTTAAATTTTTTTATAGACCTCTAGTTGTATTTATTTAATTTACAGCCAGATTATGTAAAACGCGGTGACATTTCGCGTGCGCGACACTTTTAGTCACCATGCGTCACAAATTGGTATTATATAATTGTTTACGTCATGGCGTTCGTCCAGTTATTTTGTCACTAGAGTTGTCAACTTTTAACGTAACAGTTTACGTTTTCATGATGCCACCTTTCTTTGGTGCAAATTGTAAAAGATTTGCATGACATAGAATCTAGTATTCCTCCAATGAAAACAATTTCTTAGTGTGTAAAAATGATCAAGTATGTGGCTTTTCTAATTAATTGCTAAAATTTTTAATGCAATAATGTGCCTAGAAAAGTCGATGTTAGACAAACTAAGCTACAAACCACAATTTACCACATAAAACCCTTGACCAAAATCCAAAAGATCACATTTGGAGAATAGTCTTCATTCATATGCATATACAGCTTTACAAAATAGACACCCTACTAGTTTTCGGGGCTATGCATTAATTTTGTAAACGTTGATTTCTTACATTACACTTTGATTTAGAAATAATGCACAATGCGAAGGTGTAATATAATAAGCAAATTATCAAAATCACAGTAAAATTACACAAATATTTGTAAAATAATAGGTTAGGACTGTGAGCTCAAAAATAATAGTTCATGAGCTAGATGCTCGGTAAGGTATTTTTTTTTTTTTCATATCAATGGAAAGTTTAATTACTGAGTAAAGGAAAGTATCGCGCACTAGTTTTGCTATGACATCGCTGTGTTAAAAATCATGTGTTAGGTAATAAGTAAAAACCTGAAATAAATTAAAGCTTAGATTACTATCGATGACCAAAATCTTCTGGTGTGCAATCGCTAAATTGTGTGTGTGATACAATGAAATCTTACAAAAACAATTATTTACTTTATAATTGTGATAGTTTTGCTAAATAAATAAAATCTGCAATTTTTAAAAAATGCGTCACTCCATAATTCGGCCGTATAACCACTCCATCGACTCTAATTTTCATTTTATTTAACAACAACTTGCGTTTACGCATTTTTTAAATCTGACCTGAGAAGCCTTTTTTGCTTAAAAGATTTTGGTATTAAAAATATGTTGAAGCAATACTGTTCTTAATTAAAAAAAAAAGCCGTTGCTACAATGGTTGTATGTATGTTATTACAAATATTCTTCCAATTATTGAGTAGCAAATAAACTTTCAATTCAATTTTTCACTTTGATAGGAAAATTATGTCAAAAAACTACCTAAAATTACAAAAACTCCCAAGTCTGGGAACTCTGACAAAATGACAATTCAAATAAGACTCGGCTAAAAAAACTATTATACTTTTAGCTAGCCAAAAACCAACAATGAGTTTGGCTGATCTCGTTAAACTGCGCATCTAGCAGCACAAAATGCCTATGTTCGAACCCCAGTGGATGCAGAACAAAATTTTTTTTTCGTTGAAGTCTGTTTTTTTTTTTTTGTTTTCGTATAATAATGCTTAAACACCAAATTAATAAATATATCACAGTTTAATATTTATTAAAAAATTGAATAAAATAATGAAAATCAAATTAGAAAAAGTCGACGCAAGCATAAAGGCAAGTGACGACTTTGACAATTGAAGTGCGTTTTTGTGCCTCTTCGCGCCTGTGCATAATACCAAAAAAACGTAAGGAACACGCTATTCGTCACTTTTTGACGATGATGTGAGTAAGTGAGCTTATATAATACGAAATTGGTTGCTGACGCGAAAATGTGACTCGTCGCGTCGCGTCGCGTTTTACATAATCTGGCTGTTAATAACATCTTGAAGAGGATTTGAAAACGTCACAACTAACTCTTACATAAACCTCTTGAAAGCCCCCATAGAAGGTGCCCTTTTGGTCTTAAATTGGATTTATTGTGTATTTTAAAACCTCTTTAGTGAATATTTACAAGAGTTCTGCTCGTAAAGAATGGTTATATAGAACTCTTGAAGACCCTAACAAATGCCTAATGGGATGCGTTGACGTCAAAGTTGAACTTCATTTATCCACATGTCACGTTAACTACTTATCATGCAAAATTTATATACACTTAATCGTAAATGTTTGTGAATTTGGCTATGTGATTGAAAGAAACAGTATTTTGTTCAAAGTTTTTCATCAAATCAGTCATATTTATTTACTATTATACTAAAGGAAACATTAATTAATAAATCACATTTCAAAAACTTTAAAAAAAATTATATTTGACTAAACAATGCATTATATGGAAAAACTTAGAAAATTCACCTCACAAAAGTATATGAATTTTCGGATTCATGTCTTTTACAACAAACTTAAGCAATATTTGTAAAAAAATTAATACTTTCTATGGTACCTTCTATTGCTATGAACTGCTGCTAATGGCTCGGGCATCGATTCGACAAATTTACGGCACAACTCTGGTGCAATTTTATCCCATTTTTCTTGCAAAACATTTCTAAGACTGATTTTGGACGAAATGTGGTGAGTTCTTGTACGATCCTCCAGATGCGACCACAAATTTTCGATAGGATTCAAGTCTGAAATTTGTGGTGGTGTTATGAGTTGTTTTGTAATACGTAATATCCATATTTTAACGTCCCAAGTCGTGTGTTGGGGATCGTTATCTTGCTGGAATAATAGTTATTGAGGAGCTGAACCCATTTTAGAGGAGCTAGCGTGTAAGTTCTCCTTCAAAATGGACAAATACACTTTCTTGCCCATAATTCCATCTATAAATTTCAAATTTCCAACACCATAAGCGGACATACAATATATGGCGCGAATATATATGAATTTTCATTGAAGCTGATTTTATTTATGCCGGAGCTATGCTTAAACGCGTATTGAAAAAACGCTCGTGCTACTTAGCCTTAGCGACGCGCAGTAGTCCTAAATCCTGTTTTTTGGTTCAAAAAAAGCTAGAGAACGCAAATCTTATCAAAAATGAAAAACTTGGGCTCTGACGATATATTGGCATTTTAGTTCTCTCATTTAAAAAAAAAAAATTGTTGTGTCTTTTTGATTTTTCATTCAAATGCCAATAAAAACCTATGTGCGAAAATTCCCAAATGGAATTGCGCACGGGCCTGAAGAAATCATAAATGAAGTAATACATAAGTCTAATAATAATCAAAATGAAGTCGATTCTGATACCGAAGAGTTGATAAATTCAGATTTAACACAAAAGCCCACTGTGAATGAGGCTTTTTATGCTATTCGAACTTTTAAGGAATTTTTTTATAGGGATTTCGGAAGTCGATGAAGCTATAGATGAACTTGAAGACAAAATATCTCTCCGTAATATGCAGACTCATAATAAACAAACGAAGATAGGAGACTTTTATATGTAACTCGCGATTTTAAATATGTTCATAGCTACATATGTATGCAACGAAAGTGACCTGTGAATTTGCATCAAAATATTTTATTTTTTTCATTCGAAGTGACCTGTGAATTAGTTCCTAAACATTTGTTATTTTTTTTTTTACTTATAAGCACGTTTTGTTTTATTTTTTTTTTGATTGCCTTAATAAAGTATGAATATTGTTTTAAAACTACACCTTATATTTTTATATTAGCATGTAAATATTAAATTTTCCGGTTGGATTATTTTTCAGTTATCCAAGCTCAGTCTAAGTGAAATTTTTTTCTGCTATCCAAACTCCGCTTAAGAGAAATTTCTTTTCAGTTATCCGAACTCCGCTTAAGTGAAATTTTTTTCAGCTAACCAAACTCCGTATAAGTGAAATAACCGCTTAAGTGAAAAAAAAAAATGTTGGCAAATTGCCGTTTCAGTTAAGCGGGTTCGACTGTACTTCAATTTTTATCAATCAGCATTAAAAGTAGAAAATTCTTCTAATAGGTTCATATAAATATACTTTGCAGGTTGATTGCTTTGTATGTAAAAAAGACAAGTGTTTTAACATTAGTATAGTATCCTAGTGTGTAACGCGCTTGCCTTGCATCAAACTGATCTATGTTCAAGTCCCAGTTAGGCAACCTTTTTTTTAATTTTCTTATGACTGACAAAAATTTATTTTTTTAATTTTTATAATTTATTCAATTTCGATTAATTAAATACAAATGTTTAACATGAATAATATAATAAAATGAAATACAAATTTTCAATATGAATCGCATATAAAATGAAATTTCAATGCAGCAAGCGAAATGTAATAGAAATCACAATACGAACGAAAATAAAGGCGAACAAGCGAGTTGTCAGTTCTCCTATTTGAGTTTCGCTCGTATTTCGACTTATTTTGTAATTTTGTTTTGATCAGGGGATTTCAGTTTCAGACCATTGGAAAAAAGCAACCCACGATTCTGCAAAGCAAAGCTCGGAAGAGCGCGATGACATCTCTTTACATATTTTATACTCTTTGGGTCCAAGCTATGAGCTTTGACACAACTTCTGCAAACACCGGTCACATCAAAGGAGCATGCACTATTTTAGAAAAGAAACTTGGGCGGCAATTAATGTGGTTGGCCTGGGGCCATCATATGTTTGAATTCTAAGCAACACCAAGCTGCTTTCTCTACGATTTCTTTTACAAATAATACGCACAATGTACTTTTGAATAATCAGTAATGGGTTAACTTTGTTTTTGTGTGTACCACCCCAACAAACTATACCATATTCTACGTAGAATGAAAAAGGCCATAATAAAGACACGTAAGCAGTTTCATTGAGGAAAATTGCTTCAAAATAAATAATTGCCTTACAACAGCCAGCGCGTAAGATTTTAGTGCATTGGTATGATCTATCCAGCTTAACTTCCAATCTAATAAAATGCCAAGATATTTGAAAGTTTTTACGCAATCAATACGAAAACATTCGCCAGAACATTGCTTAGAGTTAACAAAAGAAACAATTTTAGTTGATGAGTTGCAATCACTATTACCAAGTGGAAATTTATCGCAATGTGTGTGATGAAAAATAAAATTATTAATGTATAAATCATTTCCTGCTGCATTAAATGTCATGATTTTAGTTTTTTCACTTAATACCAGCTTATGGTAGGCAAACCAATGTCTTAATGAGCACAAATCATTATTGATATCAGCTACAAGGTCGAGTACGGAATTGCAAGAAAAAGTTCAAGCCATATCGTCTGCGAAAGCTACAACTTTACTAATTAATTTCAGTGAAAAAATCGAGTTAATAAAAACTAAGAAAAGGATCGGACCCAACACTGATCCTTGCGGGACGCCTATGTCTATATTTGTATAAGAGCAATAGTTATTTAAAATTTTAACTCTCTGGACCCTGTCTGTTAGGTATGAGGTTAACCATTTGTGAGAAGATCCTCTAACACCACCTTTGTATGATTTATCTAGAAGTATCTTGTGGTCGTCGGTGTCGAAAGCCTTCGTTATGTCAATGAAAAGTGCTCCATATATTTCTTATTATTGAGACTACTATAAATATTATAACAGAACTCTAAAAGTGCATGTTCCGTTGATAGTTCTTCTCGAAACCCGAAGTAGCAATCACTAAAAAATTTTGTTTTGTTAAAAAAGCACAGAAATCTCTTTTCCACCACTTTTTCATAAATTTTTGAAAACACAGGTAGCAACGAAATGCGTCTGTAGTTATTTAAGTTAGTTTTGTCTCCTTTTTTGAAAAGGGGAATTACTTCAGCTTTTTTAAGTCTGCTTGGAAAAATACCAGCTTCAACACTTTTATTTACAAGGTGACATAGGATGTCTGAATTATTCAGAGCAATTTTTTTTATAAAAATATTTGTTAAACCATCTGCAGTTCTAGCATAAGAATTTTTAAGCGACATTACAATTTTAAATATCTCAAAAGACGTTACAGGCTCAAAGAACAAGCTTGAGCTGTAGGACTCTTCTTGCGATAAGGAGTTACAATTTTCAAGTGAAATACCATTGTCAGCTACAACATTTTTACCAGCATCTGCTTAAAAACAATTAAAAATATCAGATTTTCACGCGGATTAGAGATCAATTTACCATTAAAGTTTATTTCAGATATTTTGTCATTTTTATTGGTTCTATTCAGTAAATTATTAACCAATCCCCATTCTTAGGCATTATTATGTACTACAACACATTGCTGTCTTCCCGTCAAGTAAGATTTTAACAACTTAGTGGCATTTGGGAAAAAGTGAAACGAGTTATACAACTTCGAGCATAAAATATCATGGTTCACAGTGTCAAATGCTTTTGAGAAGTCAAGAAGAGTAAGAAACGTAAAATCTTTTCGATCTAAGATTTTTCTGATTTCATCTACAACGTAGAGCAAGGCCGTTTTACAGCTCCTGCTGGGTCTATATCCTGATTGTTCTGAGCAGAGCAGTCTATATTTGTCAATGTGCTTTTGTATTTGTTTTATCAGAGCCTTTTATTAAACACTTTTGATAGAAATGGCAATATTGCGATTGGCCTAAGTTCAAGAGAGCAACTATTTTGTTTCTTAGGTATTGGGATAATTTATGCCTTTTTTCACTCTTTAGGATATTCGGAGGTTGTTAAAATGGTATTGAGTATGTGCGAGAGAAAAGGAAGGATTTGAGGAAGAAAGAGTTTAATAAATCAGGAATTAATACCATCTAGGCCTGTGGCCAGAGATTTTATTGAAATTATTGCCTCTACGACTTCTGAGTCCTGTAAATTAATAAAACTCAAAGATCTTCCAGATTCTACAGTACTGTGCCGCACCAAGGGCGGATTCACGGGAGGGGAAATGGGGGAAATCTTCCCCTCCAACGGCTTCAAAAATACACTAGAGAGCTTTAAAGTTTTAAAAAACCATGCAGCATCTGAGAAACAAACTGAAAATTTTTGAAGTTTCTAGTAACGCCGGAGATGTGAAGTTTTTCAGTTTGTTAACTTATTCATATAAACTTAAAAATTAACAAATCATATTACTCTACAAATTGCAAAAACTTACAACACATCGAATGGCGATGATATTTAATGTAGTGAAAATTTCCGTAGAATTCGAATATCCAAATGATTTTTTTCGATTGGCCCCAATTTTCCACATAAATGGTAAAATTCAAAAATAAGTGCTTGTAAAAACTTTGATTGTCAGCAAATGAATTTTAATTCTTTT
This sequence comes from Tricholauxania praeusta, assembly GCA_949775025.1. Lineage (NCBI taxonomy): Eukaryota > Metazoa > Arthropoda > Insecta > Diptera > Lauxaniidae > Tricholauxania > Tricholauxania praeusta. Next base: position 108,174,802 of record OX459028.1, read on the forward strand.
TAGTATAGAGAAGAGTTCTACAACAATTTTAATTGTGCCAATAGTGTTATGATATTCAATTTAAGAGACTAATATTTTTTTATTTTGCTGAAGAGCCACATTTTTCGAAGTTATCGTCATTTAAACTTTGTATGTTAAGATTACAAATACGAAACAAATTTTGAAAGGACTTTTTTTCAAATTGTCGGTATTTCGTTAGTACATAATGGCTTCTTATATATATATTTTTTTTAAATTTCTTCATTATTTTATGGGTTTTATGAAAAAGTGACGTTTAGCTAAGTAAAAAACAATTATGAAAACCCATTATGTATCAACGAAATACCTACAATTTGAAAAAAGGTCCTTTCAGAATTTTTTTCGTATATGCATTTTAACATACGAGTACAATGTTCAAATTATATAAGAAAAAATATTTTTGCGTTGATGTTAATAAAATGCTCCATAATAGTTATGACTTTTCTATAAACATGTGTAGGTACTATGTTTAAAATTTTTATAATGAAATTCTCTATGAAATAGAAGGACTAACTTTTAGTAACTCACATAATTAATTCTGGAAAGAGGGCATTAAAGTTGGAATTTGTTAAAAATAAAAACGAAAACAAAAAATATTTTTTTACCTAATTTTGATCATAATAGCCATATCACTAATACTATTGGCACATTTTATACCTTTAAATATTTGTAGGACTCTTCTCTACACTTAAAAAAATTTTAAATTGATTTGCTGACAATTAAAGTTCTTACAAGCATTTATGTGAAGTATGCGCTCTCAACACTGCATTTTTTTGAATTTTGCCGTCTATGTGTGTATATAGAAAATTAGGGTTAATCGGAATATATGTTACTATCACGATATTCAGATGCATCCAAACTGCACACTAAAAGCAAAACCGAGTGCAAAGTTGATTTTCCATGCGAGAAGCGGAATTAGGGGTGACCATAGTGAACGCGAGAAACGGCGCTGAAATTCTGATTGTCGTTCGTACATATATGTTACATATCTGTGGACGTTTGACAAAACAACCTCTTTCGATCTACGGTAATAATTCAATATAGCGTAAATCTTGCGTTGAAGCTATGTATAAAGATTTTTCAGTCTTGTGATTCAATAATTAAAATAATTTTTCTACCAAAAATCTATTGTGGTAGCACTTATTTTTGTGGCCCTTCAGAGCAAGTCGAGAATAAACTTTACCTATAAAAATTTCAAAATTCATTTTACACAATCAAAGGATTTATTCACTAACAAATACTCATTTGATACTGAGTAGACGAAAATTCACTTGTATAAATGAGGAGAGCTTCCCAAAATAAAATAGTAGAAAGTTAAATTTGTTTTTTCTTTTTGTTAGCAATAATAACCCTGCAGGATGGAATGTGCCCACACGTTAAAAAATCAGGCAAAATTTGTATAGTATCCAAGTGCAATGAACCTGTACCCCAAATTTATTCTAAATTTATATATTTCCACATATTTTAAGACTAGTCTTAGAAGTATTTAATTAATTAAAGTTGAAAATCTCCTAATTTAAAAAATGTGTCTGGGTATCTTTCGGTGAAATTTTTCAAGAAAAATCGAAACGTGAACTTTCAATTATATAATTTAATTTTTTTTTTTCAACTGAAATTATCCAATTGTAAATTAAAAAAATTAACTTTTGAGTTACATAGTAAAATACGTGATTTTACTTGTAAAAATAAAATTTTTTGATTTAAGAAACAAGTCTTAGAAATATACTCATTTTAAAGTATGGGTGGATTACATTCACGTCAGTAATGGCGTTACGAAAAAGGCGTCTGTAATGCAGGGTTTAAAAGTTAACATAGAAGACCTGATCATCTTTTTTTAACTAACAAAAATCATCCAATTAACGGTTTCTTCCGAAAATTTTGAAATCCTACAAGGCTTTGACATGCAATCAATGCCTTGGCCTCTTGGCAACCCTGTTTGAAGCGAATAGAGCTATAATTCCACTATAAGAAGAAGAAGCTATATGGCTTATAATGTAAACGTGAACGAACATTATAGTAAAACAATATTTATTTCATGTATATATCTACAGTAAACTTTTTTGGACATAAATTTAACATAACCAATTTCCCCCTCCAATATTTTTTCCTGAATCCGCGCCAGACTGTGCCAAGTAATGCTTACAGATGGGGGCTCCTGAGCAGGAGAGTGGGAGATAAATTTCAAATTTAAGAGATTATAATCGATACTTTCTGGTTATTTTGGTTTTTGTTTTCCAATTCCTAATTTATTTAAATTTGTCCACGGGCTCTTTCCCGTAAGAGTTGAATTTATTTTATGTGCATAGAACCTTTTTTTAGCTTGTTGTATTTTTTGTACAATCTGATTTCGAAGATTACAGAAGGCGCTATTTAATTCATTAATTTTTCAGAGTCTTTTGTAAGCCTCATAACTGAGGACACAATTCAAACTTTCGAAGTCCACAAAATTGTGTTCAGCCGTAACAGCAGTGCGCTCCGTGGTCATAATTTTATCACCAAGATATAAAGAAGTGAAGCAATGGTCTGAGATTTGAAGATCTGACACTGCACTACTTAAACTTATTTTGCTTGACTGTTTAAGTCGAACAAAAATATGACCAATGCACGTACCAGAACTGCAAAGCAAAATTAAATAGTTATCTGAAAAATTTGATTGCAGTATATTTAGATTAATATCGCCTAATATAACAATGTTGTCAGATTTATCAATTTCTATTAAGCTTTTGAGATGGTTAAGAAAGATATCTTGGGCATTATTTTCATGAAATCGATAAATACATATAAATGTAAGCTTTTGGCCATAGATTAAGCATTTTATAGTAAGGACATCACAACTCAAAAAGTTATACCTAAAAGAGTCACAGTGCAAGTCTTTATTTACAAAAGCCGCAACACCCCCCGCAACGTACTGATTATTGCAATTTGCAAAAAAGTTATAGCCATGAATATCGAAAAGCGACACTTCTACATCATAAATCCATGTTTCTGTCAAAAAGATCTTGTCAGGCTTATTCACAAAAGAATCTATATGTACAAGAAAATTGTCGAAGTTTTTTCTCATACTCCTAAAAAACTGCTTGGATTATCACAAAAAGAATGAAAATCAACGTTTTGACAAATCAGAAAAGGATTATTTAATAAAAAATTTTGAGAATTTTCAAGTTCACTTATCATTTTTTAGTTTTTAGCTGTGGAATTAGATAAGAATTTATTATTAAACAATTTATTTAAGTCCTCAAAAGAGTTTATCATATGTAATTTCTCACCATCTTCTCTAAGCATCAAAACAATATCTCCTCGTACCCATACGTATTTGAATTTGAATTTTTTTTCTTTATTAAGATTCTTAGCAGCTGCTAAAAGTTTTTTCATAGCATACGATAAGCATTCGTTTATATAAATACCTTTATTCAGATTAGGGTTGTCATACGTATTGATTCTATCAGTACATGTACTGATTTTTACAAATTTTCTTTAAAAATACTGATTTTTCAAAATTTTGAAATCAGTACGCAAATGTACTAGGGTTGTGCAAAATATATCGATTATCGATATTTGCGATATTTTTTTCGACGATTATGAGTGATATTTTTGTTATTGATATATCGATGTTCGATTTCATTTTTCGACTATCGAATTCGATATTTTTGTTTAAAGGTAGCTCTGTATCCAATTGTAAAGAACAAAAGATGACAAAACTTCTGAAAATTTGCGCTTTTATATGATACATACTTGACGAAAGCGTCAGTATGGCATGATATGTACATTACACATATTCAAAAAAAGTCGTGTTCTAGAATACTTCAAGGACAATCGATTTTCGAAAAATTTTTCATATTTTCCAAATCCAGATCTGTTTTATGAACAAAAAACGAAATCGTTTTATGAACAAAAAAACGAATTCGTATTTGAAGTCCGTTACGAATTCGTTTTATTTACAAAAAACGGAATGCGCAAAAACGAATTCGTTACGAATTCGAAACGAATTCGCATCCGTTTTTGTGCACATTGGGTTTTGCTGTAATGTTGGAGTTTGATGTGTTTGAGGATGTTGTTGCGGTGTGTGTAGATGTTGTATCTCAGTTTGTAGATTCTGTAGTAATGTAGGATTTGGATTTTGTGCGTGAAGATGTTGTAACTGAGCTTGTAGTTTTACTTTTACTGTTTCGTTAGTTGGGAGGACTTTCAGTGGAGGTTTATTCAGTGGTGCCCACTACTACATGCAAACGATATCACTATAAGCATGTGATGATGATTTGTTTATCAATTCTGTATACGTGCACGCTTTTTTACGCTCTTAAAAACCGACTGATCGTTCTCATATTTACACTCTTTGAGCGCCTGCTCGTTCTCTGGGCAGCACCGCTCATACTGGATAGCTGTTTGTTTTGTTCTTTTTGCAAAGGTTTTGGCGTTATTTTATTCTGTTGATTTTGTTTTTAGGAGAAATTTTGTTTTTTACTTTCGAAAATTTTTTATATTTAAATAGCTAAAATAAGAATCTACTGTTTAAATTTGGTACATCAACACCAAATGAAAATTTTTTACTGAAATAATTCGATTTTAAGAATCTTATGTACAATGCAATGAACCAATTTCGGCAAAATAATTAAAGTTCTGGCGCGTCGCCGCCCACAATATTGTAAAGAAATTACAAAATGATATAACTTGCCTGATGCTACTAATGGAGACTTACTTCGCAGTAGTAAGAGCTCTAACTGTATTAGTTAAACGTGAAACTTTCTCGCTTACCCCTCAGGACTGTGCCACAATTTATAATTATGAAGTGAAACTACTTTAGCAAAGGTGTGATTTGAAATCAGGTCGCGTAGAAATATTGCGGATATACTTTATCTGCATCAACTTGTAACTGGGTATCTTGCTGCACCAGAGCTTCTTAACTACATACATTTTAATTGTAATCGGAGGAGTACCCGTAACTCTTATCAATTATTTTACCAACCGGTTAGTAAAACTAATTATATGGCTACAGCTCCTTTTAATCGCATGACAACGCTTATTAATAATTGCGAAGTTTATAATATTAGCTTGTGAAAAGGTCAACTCAAGCTTAGACTGAAAACTAACTGTAGCTAAATTTGTAGCTTAATGGTGGTGTGTATTTTAATGTTTGTGTTGTCCGAGCCAGCTATGTGAACTTGGCACCCGAAGTCGAAATAAAAATGTTTTTTTTCTGTGAATTGGTAGCTTTTTGTTTGTAGTTGTTTGTAGTAAATTTATTTTCGTTTGTAGTTGAACCGTTTTCGAAAAAAACGAATTTTAAAAAAAAGATAGCACCCCACTTTCGGAATTCCAAAAACTGAAAATGCAGTTTTATTCGGAATCGATTTTTTGAAATAGCAAAATTATTGAAAATCAAAGTATGCAGTTCGATTTAGATTCATTTGTAGTTGTAGAAAAAGATATTTTTTTGTTTGTAGTTTAAAGAATAAAAAGCTACAAACGATTTTTTGAAACAACAAATATATTGAAAATAAAAGTATGCAGTTCGATTTAAATTCATTTGTAGTTGTAGAAAAAGATATTTTTATCGTTTGTAGTTCAAAGAAGCAGAAGCTGCAAACGATTTTTCGAAAGTCTTGACCACAACTCTTGAAATTATTACTAACTACTTTAAAACAAATATAGTATGTAAATACTCAGCTCGATTCAAACTCATTTTTTACTGTAGAAAACTCTTTTTTATACTTCAAATGATAAAAAGATTAGTAGTTTATTAGTATGCAAATTTTTAGTATTGCAAAATTACATGAAAAAAATAAAACAGTTCTCTGTTGCTCAATTCAATTAGAATATTTCTTATTGGAAGAGAGTAACGTTTCTTTTCTTTTCCTTTCGCTTGAATAACTACAAAGCTACAAATGTTTCGGTTTTCGTCGATTTGGCGTTCAATTCTTTATTACTTCATTGCTTTGCATTTTTTTTTTTCTATTTAAGAAAAAAAAAACGTTAAAAGCAATATTTTCAAAAATGTAATGAGATTACTGAAAATCTAAGTATACGGTTCCATTTAGCCATATTTTCAAAAATGTAATAAGATTACTGAAAATCTAAGTACTCGGATCGATTAAGAATCGCTTGTATGTAGTTGTAAAATAAGTAATTTTTTCGTTTGTAGCTCAAAAAATAAAAAGCTACAAGCGATTTTTTGAAATAACGAAATTATTGAAAATCAAAGTATGCAGTTCGATTAAGAATCGTTTGTAGTTGTAGAAAAAGATATTTTTTTCGTTTGTAGTTTAAAGAATAAAAAGCTACAAACGATTTTTTGAAACAACAAAAGTAGTGAAAATCAAAGTACGCAGTTCGATTTAAAATCGTTTGTAGTTGTAGAAAAATATATTTTTTTCGTTTGTAGTTTAAAGAATAAAAAGCTACAAACGATTTTTTGAAATAACAACAGTAGCGAAAATCAAAGTATGCAGTTCGATTTAGAATGGTTTGTAGTTGTAGAAATATATATTTTTTTCGTTTGTAGTTTAAAGAATAAAAAGCTACAAACGATTTTTTGAAATAACAACAGTAGCAAAAATCAAAGTATGCAGTTCGATTTAGAATCGTTTGTAGTTGTAGAAAAATATATTTTTTCGTTTGTAGTTTAAAGAATAAAAAGCTACAAACGATTTTTTGAAATAACAAAAGTAGTGAAAATCAAAGTATGCAGTTCGATTTAGAATCGTTTGTAGTTGGAAGATGGAAATTTCTTGTAGCTTCAGAAATACACTCAGCAAATTTATTATAAAACTACTAGCTGACCCGACAGTCGTTGTTCTGTCATCTATTACAAACATTTGTTATAGATATAACAGATAGAATAGGGTCAGAATACAATAAAATAAAATAAAACAATTTTTTTTTTAAAAATTTTTCCGTACACTAATTTCTACCACTTGCAGCTACTGATTTATATAAAAAATTTTGAAAAACATTTCAGACATGTCGTTTTCACGTATTCTGACCCAATATTGTTTAGAACCTTCTTTAGCTCAGTGGAAATAAGAGAATAAAGATTTTTTCACTTCGAAAATATGACTCTTTTATTTTATTGATACGATGGATTTTTCAAAACACAGCGCGGTAAGACAATGTTATTCTTCGAATGAAGATTTTTTCACTTTTTTTATTGATTTGATGGATTGCTCTGTTGCTTTGTTATTTAAACAATTCACAGCATAACCAAAGAACTAAAACTTAAAGAACGAAACGATCCTTAAGAAAATGCGATTTTAAAAATATTTTTGTATGAAGACCACCCTAAACATTCACTCTATATATGAAAAACATATTTTAATAAGCGCGTGCAGATATAAGTCCTACGTGGTGTTAATTCCATGCGAATCGACAAAGAGATCTTCAAGCAAGTGCGATTTTAAAAATATATATGTATGAGGACCACCCTCAATAAAATTTATAGAACTTAATAATGGTCTCTGAGTATAAAGACTACGTGGAGTTAATTCCATGTGAATTGATGAAGCGATCTTTAAGAAAATGCGATTTTAAAAATATTTTTGTATGAGGACCACCCTAAATAAAATTTATAGATCTTAAAAATAGTCTCTGAGTATAAAGACCACGTGGTGTTAATTCCATGCGAATCGATGAAGCAATCCTTAAGAAAATGCGATTTTAAACATATTTTTGTATGTGGACCACCCTAAATATGAATCTTAAACAAAATTTTCTTTCATACAAACCTTGTCCTAAAAATTACAAATACAACGAAAAAGAAATCAGCCAAATCGGCCGAGCCGTTCTCAAGTGATGCGGGAACACACACAAATTGGCAATTAATTTTTATATATATAGATTACAAGCGAATTTGAAGAAAACTGGATTTTTAAAATCCCGGTACACAGGCCACAGCTCCAGGCTCTTGAGATTAAAAACAGGCGAAATCAGTTCACGAACACGCCTACCGGTCATACAAATAAAACGCTATATTGAGCGGCTTCTTTGATGCAGTGTTACCAAATTTCTCACAAATACTAAGGATAAGCTTTGAAAAAGTTTTCGAATTACAAAAAGGGGGCGTGGCACCTCTTATAAAATCAAACTTCAGAGAAATATTGAGGTCATGAAACCAAATTTCACACCAACAGTAGGATTAATATGGAAAAGCTCTAAAAAAGATAGTGATAAATACTTGAGAGTGAGCGTGGCACTCCCAAAGAAACTAAAACTTTAAAACGCTGATCTGTGACAAATATTCAAGAAAATTTAACCAAATTTCACAGAAATACTATATCTACTTCGGCTTAGCGGTAGGAAAAATGGATACATTTTAATACAGGGCGCACAGTGGCTCCTTTTTCAAAAAGTGATTGCTAAAATCAAATTTTCGATTTCTGATTTTCGAAACTTTTTTTTTATTTAAAAGATAACTAACCAAAGGTTTTAAAACCGAAAACTTTTTTGATTTATGACAAGTATTTTGGTTTTTATGGGTGCTCAAAGTTGGATAACTTTTTATCGTTCATTAAAATAGCATTTTTTTTACATTTTTCGCAATATTAAAAATGGAAAATTTCAAAAGTTTGAAAAAACATGGAAATTTGAAGTACGCTCTCTAAATTTATGGTATTTTAAAATAAATAATTTTCACAAGATGTAGAAAAAAATTTTAGTTAGTAATTTTCATGAATTTTTCAAAAAAGGTCGTTTTAGCATAGTTTTTCAAATTTACTTTGACCTATAATCCACAAATCAATGTCAATCAAGGATTGCTGAATGAGAAATTATAGTTGACATATCTGCCAACAAAAATCATATAGTTCTTACCTGCCAATATTTGTCAGGTAAGAAGTTATAGCTACTTATGTGACATGATATGCTTATGTGATGACGATTTTCAGTCTATGATATTTTGACTTGGAAATTGTTAATATGAATTTGATAGAATGTTTTTAGCGAATATAGACATCACTCAAAATAAATTAAAAATTGTAAATATGGACGATACCACGCCCCTTTCTTAATTTATTCTTCCTATTTCCAAAATTATTTGACGCAAATAGATGCACATGTAAAGAGTACCTAGAAAACTTCTGTCCATATAATATGGGCTCTACCCCACCTCCAAAACGCTTGATTTGTCACTTTTTCCAAATTATTTCATTATTTTTAAGAAAATTCGCTTTTGTATAACGAAATAGTAATACTTGCCTCAGATATTTATATCTAAGTTTTTAATGCAATTTAAAAATATCTAGTACTCGTAATGTTAAATATAATAAAGCTGTATTTTTTGTATAGAATACAGGTTGTTATGGGACTACTGGATAACGCGTATGGTGGAAAATATTGTTGAACGTCACCAATGGAAGTTTGCTTTTTTACTAGTGGGGTAAATAAATTATTTGCACTTAAGTAGGCTTCTATAATCCTCCAACTGCTATCGTGTGCACCTGGCTCATCCCGGAGCTTCAGTATAGCAGTTGGAGGATTATAGAAGCCTACTTAAGTGCAAATAATTTATTTACCCCACTAGTAAAAAAGCAAACTTCCATTGGTGACGTTCAACAATATTTTCCACCATACGCGTTATCCAGTAGTCCCATAACAGAAATGGCGCCCAACGTGGGGCCCACGTAATGTTCGTGGGGTCCGAGATTATATCCTTTACATCTGTAGGTCGGATACGAAAATTATGAACTATTTTATTGAAACTGATAATTTTTTTTTGTAGGTACATTTTCTGTTTGTATTTGGAGAATCTACAGTATAAAAGAACTTTGTGTTCGGTTATCTGACTCAAGTACGTTTTAAGAAATATTGCGATTTGTTTTCGGTGCGAATACGTAATGATAACAAGCTGTGTTCAGTTTTTGTTCATACGTACACCAACTTCATGGTCATGTGATCACTTTGTTCAATGTGTATAGGAATTATGTGTTTTATAAAGTTATTTTTACTTTGTTCACATCCATTTGCAAAGGACAAAGTTGAAAAATCACGTTAGATCGGTAATGATTCTCTCTTTCACGCTTTTGAAATCAAACTATTTTTTTTTTCCTCAACACCACATAGCTATTTGAAATTAGGACCACTGTTTTTTTTTCTGACATTGACAGTTTGAAAGGAAAATTTAATAATTTTTATATTTATATAGTATTGTATAGTATATACTCTGGGATTACATTTTAAAATGCCGTTACGTCATAGTACTGAAAATCTTTCATCAGAAACAAAAGTTTTCTGCACAATTTGTCGCGAAACATTTAGTTCAAGTGCGGAGATTTTACGAACTGCATGTTCTCACACTTTTCATAGAGCTTGCCTTTTAGCGTGGCTAAAAAGAAACCCTTCATGTCCACAATGTCATGCAGTTTGCTCTAGCAAAGACTTTGGGGTTGCTTCAAATACTGGAGCTAAAACTAGATCTCGTACGGCAGCTAACGCAGTAACTAGTCCACGAATTAATGACGAACAACCTTTCACTTCACATGCTGCACGAATGTCCCTTGAAAATCAAAACCCACCTGCAGAACTGATATCCGTAAGTGCTCAGACTAATAATGTAAGCCAACCAGATCATCAAAATGAACTGAATGATAGTCGCATTCGAAGTATTGTTTCGGCAGTAGTTTCTGCAAGACAAGCTTCGGCTTTTGAAAATTTGGAAGCACGTATTGCACACTTGATCGAAAATAGAATTGAGAGTTCACTCAATGATATAATGGGCAGATTTAATTTAAATAACAATGTTCAATCGGCTGAGACAGTAAGTAGTCATTTTTCTGTACCCAATCAACAACACCATGTACCAATTAATGAATGGCCACAAGATATGCCAAACTTACCAAATAGTTCTATGCGAAATCCAGAACGTAACCGTTTGAGTGAAGTTTCTGGTTATACCAATTCTGGTAAAACTGCTCAATTGATATCCAGCTGGGATATTAAATTTGATGGTACTCAAAGCTTGTCTGTTGAAAATTTTATTTGGCGAATTGAATCGCAGGTCATTGATACGCTCAATGGAAACTTTAATATTTTATGTGAACATGCACAAAGCCTGTTTACTCACGAAGCCAAAGATTGGTATTGGAGATATCGCCGTTATGTTGATCATGTGACGTGGCCTTCACTGTGTCAAGCCATTCGTACAAACTATGGGGAGCACAAAACCGATAGTGATATTAAAGAGGTTATGAAAGGTAGAAAGCAAGGTACTTCAGAGTCATTCGACGAATACCGAAATGCTATTTTTAAGATCTCAGAAAGCTTGCGAAACCCTATTCCAGAATCAGAGCTCGTTGAAATCCTACAGCGTGGCTTGCGACCTCGGATTAGACAACAACTTTTATATGTGCCAATAAACTCTATAGCAGAGTTGCGAAAATTGTGCTTGAAAGGCGAAATGCTCTTTAATGAAATAACAAAGACAAATTTTCCAGCGTCTTCATCTAACTTGACAATTACGAACCGAAACAATGCTTCTCGGCGTCAGGTGAATGAAATCGAAAACGACCTTGAAAATGAACTAGTTGAAAACGAATCTGCCGTTGAGGTAGAAGAAATTAATAGACGGTTGATTAAGGGGAAACTCATGTGTTGGAATTGCCGTCAAGAAGGACATAGGTTTTTTGATTGCCTTGAGGAAAGGACTATATTCTGCTATGGTTGCGGTACCATAGGTGTCTACAAACCCAATTGTTTGACCTGCAATCAGGGAAACTTGAAACCGAGCGAAGGTTCAAAGCAAAACCTTCGCAAAGACCAAACAAATTCGAATTAAATAAATCACTTATACGACCTGTTAATCCAAATATTCAAAAAATCAAACAAATTTCTATAATTCCTTATGCTGAACGGCTAAAAGCTTATATTACTAAAAGAGCCGAAATATTTAAAGATTTTAAAGCAAAATCATCTAGTAGATCATCTATCCGTTTTAAAAATTTCTGGAAAAAAGTTAAAAATAACAGAAAACAAGTTTCTAAAATAATTTGCACAGTGCATCATAAGGAAAATGATCTAAGGCCATATGTAAACATTTTCATTTTTGATAAAATATATCTCAGTTTGTTGGACAGTGGCGCTCAAGTATCTTGCATTGGTGGTGCACTAGCAAAAGAAATCTGTAATAGATCTGATTTTAAGTCACGTAAAACTTCAGTGCGTACAGCTGATGGCAAGCAACAGGTTGTTTATGGTACCTGTTTGGAAAATGTCAAATACAAAAATCGAATAGAATCTATTGAATTCTTCGTGGTTCCAACTTTATCGCAAGAAATTATCTTGGGTGTTGATTTCTGGCATAAATTTTCCATTGCACCAAATATTATATCTCAAATTGACACTTTAAACACTGACTTGAAGGAGGTAGGTGAAAACCTAATACAATTAGATGAAAAACAGAAAATTCGCTTAAATTATGTAAAATCGCTTTTTCCATCGTATGAAGAAAAAGGCTTAGGCAAAACATCTCTAATGGAGCACGTTATTGAGCTGGAACCTAACGTCCGTCCGATTAAGCAAAGATATTTTCCAATTTCTCCGGCCATAGAAAAATTAGTTCATAAAGAAATTGATGATATGCTTCGACTGGGTGTGATAGAAGAATCCCCTAACAGTCCGTGGTCAAGTCCAGTAGTGTTGGTAGTAAAACCAGAAAAAGTTCGCTTGTGTCTAGATTCTAGAAAAGTGAACAATGTAACTATAAAAGATGCTTATCCTTTACCACAAATTGAAGGTATACTAAGTCGCTTGCCAAAGGCTGAGTTTATAAGTTCCCTCGACTTACGTCATGCATTTTGGCAAATACCTCTAGCAAAAAACTCCCGAGATTATACATGTTTCACTGTTCCTAATCGGCCACTTTATCGATATCGCGTTATGCCTTTCGGACTTTGTAACGCCCCTCAGGCTCTATGTCGGTTGATGGATCGCGTTATACCCTCTCACTTGAAAGATCAAGTTTTCGTGTATTTGGACGATCTTTTGATCATTTCATCAAATTTTGATAATCATATGACAGTTTTAACAGAAGTGGCTCTGCACTTGCAAAAAGCTTCACTCACCATTAATATTCAAAAAAGCAAGTTCTGTATCAAAGAGATAAAATATTTAGGCTACATAGTGGGAAACGGAACTCTGCAAACAGATCCCGATAAAATATCTGCAGTTACCGATTACCCAGCACCAACCTCCATCAAGCAACTAAGACGATTCCTTGGTATGGCGGGATGGTATCGACGTTTTGTAGAAAATTTTGCTGCCATTACAACGCCACTTACAAATTTATTGAAGAAAGGAAAAGGATTTAAGTGGAATAAAGAGGCACAGACTGCATTTGAATTTTTAAAAGAAAAACTATCAACAGCGCCAGTACTAGCCAGTCCGCATTATAAAAAGCCTTTTATAATACAATGTGATGCTAGTAAGTTAGGAGTCGGCTCCGTTCTTGCACAAGTAAATGATGAAGGAGTAGAAATGCCAATAGCGTATTTTTCGCACAAATTAAATAAAGCACAAAGTAACTATAGTGTTACAGAATTAGAATGCTTAGCAGCCTTACTCAGCTTGAAAAAATTCCGAGCATACGTTGAAGGGCAAGAATTCACCATCGTCACTGACCATGCTAGTCTCCAATGGCTCATGCGCCAGCCAGATTTGTCATGCAAGCTAGCTCGGTGGGCGATGAAACTACAAGGCTTTAAGTTCAAAATTCAGCACCGTCGTGGGTCACAGAATGTCGTGCCAGATTGTCTGTCGCGAAAGAATTTCGGTGAAGTTAATGAGGTTGAGTATGGTCCGCTTGTTAATTCAAAGTCACCAGAGTTTGAGTCCACTGAATACGAGAAGTTGAAATGTCATGTCCGCGAAAATCAAAGTCAGTTACCTGATCTCAAAATTCTTGATAATCTCGTTTACAAACGTACCGAACACCATGATGGCAATCCTGAGCGTGAAGCTTTTAACTGGAAATTATGGGTACCTAAATCTTTGATTAACAACATTCTTCAAAACGCTCATGTACCTCCAAATAAGTGTCATGGTGGAGTGGCAAAAACTTTAGAGCGTTTGCGTAAAAATTTGTTTTGGCCAAATATGACAGTTGATGTCAAAAATTATATTTCAAAGTGCGAAATTTGCCATCAAACTAAATCACCAAATACAAATTTACGGCCTCCAATGTCCACCCAGTACACCGTACAACGTCCGTTTCAAAAGATTTACATTGATTTTCTTGGCCCTTACGTACCTTCTAAACTAAGGAATACAGGTATGGTAATAGTTTTAGACCATTTGACTAAATTTCCGCTCATGAAAGTTATTAAAAAAGCAACTGCATTTGTAGTTTGCGATTTCCTTAGAGATCAAGTTTTTAGTGTTTTTGGAACGCCAGAGGTAATCTTTAGCGATAATGGTCCGCAGTTCAAGTCTGCATATTTTAGCAATTTTCTTAATCAACGCGGTATTCGACATGTTCGAACAGCGGTGTATAGCCCTCAAGCAAATGCTAGTGAACGCGTTAATAGGTCTATAGTGCAAGGCATAAGGGCATATATTGCAAATGATCATACAGCCTGGGACAAATATATTGCAGATATAGGAGAATCACTTCGTAGCTCATACCATCAAACTATAGGTTTCTCTCCGTACTATTCTTTATTCGGGCAGCAGATGGTCACACATGCCGAGGAGTACGACCTGTTCCGAAAATTGCAATCTTTTGATGAACATATCCTGAACAAAGATGATAGATTGAAGTTGGCAAGAAAAACTATTTTAGAAAATATCTCAAAAGCTTTTGAACTATCAGCGAAAAGATACAATTTAAGAAGTTCTTCTCAAAAATTTAATATAGGTGATAAAATATATCGTCGAAATTTTGTTTTGAGTCATAAAGCTAAAAAGTTTAGTGCTAAATTCGCACCAACATTCGTTAATGCGACTGTAGTTGGCATTAAAGGAAATTGTATGTACATACTAGAGGACGAAGATACAAAAAGAACAGATACTTATCACGCTAAAGACATTCGTCGTAGAAAAACTTAACCCATCAACCCTTCTTCAATTTTTGCAACTGTGCTGCAAAATTTGTTTTGCACTGGGTTGACTGTCGTACATAAAAAAAAAAAAAATTAAAAAAAAAAAAATTTAAATTGTCATTCTACCAAATAATTTGTACAATCTGGTACCTACGATTATTTTTGTGTAACATTGCACGGCAGCAAGGTTATGACAATGTTCAAAGACATAATTCGATTTTCGAAAATTTCATGAGATTGTCGGCAGACACGTGCAGGGATTTTTTTTTTGGAGTTTCCGGTTTTTTTGGGGAATTGATCTTTCGTCTTGGCTGAGATTTGAAACGATCGAGTCGTTGTTTAAGAAAAAAAAAAGTGATATTTTGTTTTATAAAGCAATTGCTTTTCTTTAAAAATAAAAAAAAAATAATAAGAAAAAAAACAGTTTAGTTTGATTGTGACGCAACATAAAGACATCAGCCAAAACAGCTTAATATTGGTTAGCTAAAAATTACGAAATCCGAAGAAAAAGTGGATCGTAGTCAGCAAAAGGTGTCTACGCAAAAACAAAATCAAAAAAATTTTTGATGCGATTATAAAATTCACATCAACGATATGAATATGAAGAATTCATCTACGATCGTGAAAACAAAATAACGCAGCCCAAGAATACTAAATTTTTCAGGAGAGAAATCCGAAGTTTTTTTTTTGGTTATATGCATAACCTCATGCACTTCTGATAACATTGAACTCTAGTGATGGCCAACTTTATAGACACCTGTTTTATTACGGTAGATATCATACAAGGAATTTAGCTTAATAGGTAGTTAAATTTTTTCGCTGAACAAGTATTATGTTTGAGGTTTGTGGCACAATATTTTGTACCTGTATTTGTATAAAAGTCAAATTTTAAGCCTCAATAACACAGTCTTTTCTGACTATTTAAAGTGTGAGCTACGCAAGTGTCCAAGGAAATTGAGTATATTTTATGAAAATTTGTTTGAAATATTTGCAAACAGCAAAAATGGAGATTCATTTCTGGTTGCGGTAAAAAACAAATACCCGAAACATATTAAGGATGAGCATACACAAAAGTTAAAAAACTTTTACTGCAACACAAAGAGATATTGGGTGTCATGTAAGAGAACCAAAGCGTATTTTTATATAAAGTATGCAGACTCTTCTGGAGGATGGAGCTGCTTGTAGAAGTACACGTAAGTGTGAAAAGTTCCTGATCGCCACTCACTTGGAAGTGGCCAGGGATGATTCTTTTGCAAGCAGTTCAAGCAGCTCACAAACTTCCGGCCTTTTTGGCCAAGTATCCTCTGGAGATCCCTTGGACACCCGTCCGGGGGTGAGCTAGTTGTGAGAAGGCGAGTCTCTCCTAGACTTAAAACTTGGAATGTGTGCGTAGAGTTTGGGTCCCACCACACATTATCATCATTTCCAATGAGAACCAAATCAGCATCGTATAATAGCCCCCACTACGATGACGACCACTGCAAACGAAAAACGGACAATGATTTACGGATATGCACCTGGAATGTCCGGACCCTCCATAGGGAAGGTGCAACTATCCAACTGGCAGAAGCCCTCGTAAAAATAAAGGCTGACATCATCGCCATCCAGGAGATGCGATGGAAAGGACAAGGCTGCTCTAAACGGACGAACTGTGATATCTACTACAGCGGCCATGTGGAGAAACGCGAATTTGGTTGCGAAAGGTTGGCTACGATCCGTATCAAGGCAAAATTCTTCAACATAAGCCTAATTTGCGCGCACGCCCCGACGGAGGAAAAGGACGATGCCACCAAGGATGATTTCTACGCGAGCCTAGAGGACGTGTATGACCGTTGTCCGACCCACGATGTAAAAATAGTCCTCGGCGATTTTAACGCGAAGGTCGGAAGAGAAGGCATCTTTTTCGCTACAGTCGATCAGTTCAGTCTCTACGAGACCACTTCAAACAACGGTCTGAGACTGATCCACTTCGCCGCGGCGCGAAACATGGTAGTTAGTAGTACCAGATTTCAACACCTCGACATTCACAAGGCCATCTGGCTATCCCCGGATCAAAAAACGAAAAACCAAATTGATCATGTTTTGATCGACGGAAGGCACGCTTCAAGCGTTCTGGATGTGCGTACATTTCGGGAGGTCAACACTGACTCCGACCACTATCTTGTTGCTGCTAAGATCCGCATGCGGCTATGCAATGCGAAGAATGTACGCACGGGCATGCAACGAAAGCTGGACGTTGCCAAGCTTCAATCACAACGGACTGCCGAGGCGTACTCCGCTCAACTCTCGGTTAAGCTCAACCAACCAACCTCTGGAACCGACGACGCCGGTGGACTTTGGACACACATCTCCCACTCCATGCGCGCTGCTGCCGAGGAAGTCATTGGTTCTCGACGCCCACAACCTCGAAACTAATGGTATGACCAGGACTGTCGCGATGCGACTGCTGCAAAAAACGCAGCATATCAGAAGACGCTGCAGTCAGCCGCAACGCGAGCCGTGCGAGAAAACTACCGCGAAAAGAGGAAGGAAGAGAGGCGCATTTTCAGACGTAAAAAAAGGGAGCAGGAAGCGTGAGGAACTTGAGGAGTGCCAGGGCAAGAAGGATGCACGAAAATTCTATCAACAAGCTAAGCGTCTAACTCAAGGTTTCAAGCCCGGAGCATCCACTTGTAGAGACGAAAATGGAAATCTGGTTACAGGTACACAGAGTGTACTGAGGTTATGGAGGCAGCATTTCTCCAACTTGCTTACGGGCGATGATTCCACCAATTCCGCCTAGAGAGAATGCAGTACGATACCACCAATCGATGATAACACAGTGGAGTACCATCACCTAGCCATGAAGAGGTTCGAGTTGCTATCCAGCGACTCAATAACAACATAGCAGCGGGTGCTGACGGCCTGCCAGCTGAGTTGTTGAAAGCTGGTGGCGATGAATTGATAAGGTGCATGCATCAACTCATCAGCAAAATATGGCTAGCGGAAAGCATGCTCGCCGATTGGAATCTCGGCGTGCTTTGTCCTGTAATAAAGAAAGGAGACCCGACAATCTGCGCCAACTACAGGGGTATCAGTCTTATTTCCATCGTATATAAGATCCTCTCGAGCGTATTGTGTGAAAGATTGAAGCCGTATACAGAAACGTTGATCGGATCCTATCAGTGTGGCTTTAGACCTGGTTAGTCCACCATAGACCAGATTTTTACACTACGCCAAATCCTGGAAAAAACCCATGAATATCAAATTGACACTCACCATCTCTTCGTCGATTATAAAGCTGCGTTCGATAGCCCAGTGCGGGATTGCCTATACGCAACAATGTCTGAGTTCGGTATACCTGCAAAGTTGATAAGGCTCTGCAGGATGACGTTGAGCAATACGTGTAGCTCCGTCAAGGTAGGGAATGACCTCTCCGGAACTTTTAATACCGAGCGAGGTTTTAGACAAGGCGACCCGCTCTCGTGCGATCTGTTCAATTTCATTATGGAGGGGATCGTACGAAAAGCCGGTGTGCATCATAATGGCACCATTTTCTTCAAAGGTGTTCAGCTCCTTGCGTACGCTGATGATATTGATATTATCGGTCGGAGTAAGAGAGATGTTACTGCTGCTTTCACTGCTATTGAAATGGAATCAGCCAAAGTGGGTTTGACGGTAAACGAGGGCAAGACGAAATACATGATGTCTACTAACAACAACAAGAGAGCACGGGATCTAGACTCTCATGTTACAGCGGGCAACTGTAAATTAGAAGTTGTCAAGGAATTCATTTCCCTTGGCACTGCCGTAACCAGCAACAATGATGTCAGTCTGGAGATTAAGCGGAGAATAACAATTGCTAATAGGTGCTACTACGGTCTCAGTAAGCAATTACGTTGCAGAGCTCTCCCTCGATCGACAAAGCTAACACTCTACAAGACGCTCATTCTACCTGTGCTTCTTTATGGCGCTGAGGCATGGGTGGTTTCGACAACAGACGCATCCGCTCTTGGGGTGTTCGAGAGGAAAGTTCTTCGCAAAATCTTTGGTTCTGTTCGAGTTGGCGACGACTATCGCATTCGAATGAACCACGAGCTGTATGAGCTCTACGCCGACATTGACATAGTTAAGCGTATAACAATACAGCAACTACGCTGGCTGGGTCATGTCCATCGTATGGATAAAGAAGCTCCAGCGAAAAAGGTATTCGAAGGGAAGGTCCCCGGTCAACGACGAAGAGGGAGACCATGCCTCCGGTGGATAGACCAAGCTGAGGAAGCCCTAACCACGCTTGGCATTAACGATTGGAGAAGGCGCGCGCAAAACAGAGGCGCCTGGCGAGAGCTAATGAGGTCGGCCGTAACCTGACAATGGGTTGTTATGGCCATCTAAGTAAGTAAGTAATGCAGACTTTCTGAAAAAGGACTTTGAGCTATCACTTGATGATATTCCTAGCACATCACAGGCCTCCAGAGGAAGACCAGCAAAACAAATTGAAAACTGTGGGGAACTTACGAAAAAGAGAAAAATAGCAGTCGCCACTGGAAACATTTCAAAAGATAACTTAAGTAGCAAATGCGCTCAGCATGAAGTACAACAAAGATCATGAAATGAAAAAGGCAGAAATAACGAAAAGAGTTTTATTGGCAAGCCCAACAAGAGTCGATCGAATCAAAAAAAGTATTCCTACTCCACAACGTGATCCCATAAAATATGACGGTTCCAGTGCTTTAGCTCTTTTCCTAGATTTGGGGCTTTCAAAGGAAAAATATAACAACTTGAGAAATTCATTAAGAAGCCACAACGTAGATGTTTTTCCCAGCTACAAAGTTGTGTCAGAAGCCAAAAGGGAAGCGGTTTCTGGTAACTGTACGGTGACAGAAACTTCAGCTGAAGTTAGACTCCAAGATTTACTAGATCATACCGCTAAGCGAATTTTGAGCAGTAAAAGCAACCATAAAATAAAATCGTTCCCAGATAATATTTCTTTGTTAACAAAGTGGGGCTGTGATGGATCATCTGGACAAAGTGCATATAAACAAAAAATTTCTACAGAAGATGGAAAAAATATTTCAGATGCCAACATGTTTATGGCTTCAATAGCCCCACTTCGAATAAGGAGTGAAAATGCTGAACATTGGAAAAATCCTCGACCATCATCAGTTCTTTATTGTTGACCTATAATGTATAAGTACGCAAAAGAATCTTCAGATCAAATAAAAAGCACCATCAGCAATATAAAACAACAAATAAATGAACTTCAAGCCACCATATTTGAAGGAAATGATGACAAAAAAATTATAATTAGACACGAATTATTTTTAACAATGATTGACGGTAAAGTACTCAATGAGATAACTGGCACCAAATCTACTAGATCTTGTGCTATATGTAAGCGTTCACAAAAAGATTTCCGAAGTAATGATGACTCCAACGATGAACACAATTATGAGTACGGCATTTCGCAATTACATGCAAGGATAAGATCCATGGAATTTTTTCTGAAACTAGCCTACAGCATAGGAAATGATGATAATCCAAACAACCAAAAGTTAAGGAAAAAAATAATACAAGATCAATTTCGAGAAAAACTGGGTATTATAGTAGATACTCCTAACCAAGGATTTGGTAATACAAATGACGGAAACACAGCAAGGCGATTTTTTGAGAAACCAGAAACAACTTCAGAAATAACGGGAGTCGATGAGGACGTGATAAAAAGATTTCAAGTTATTTTTAACGTACTATCCTGTAGAAAACCCGTTAAAGTAGAAAAATTTGAAAAGTATACCAAGGAAACTGCAGACATATTAGAACATAAATACAGCCAAAAATTACTGACCCCCTCTGTCCATAATACCTTAGCTCATAGTGGACAAATTATCAATTATCAAGCCCTACCCATAGGAGAATTATCAGAAGAAGCCCAAGAGTCTAAAAACAAAGATTATAAGAAGTACAGATATAGCAATACATGAAAAATATCACGTATTCGACAAAATGAGGACTTGTTCAATATACTTTCAGCATCTTCAGATCCTTTGATTTCATCACTTAGGCACGTTAGGTCACGAAAAGAACTGACTGATAAATTCTGTAGTACTGTTTTAAGTTTCTTAGATATCCAAAATAATGATGATATTTTTATAGAATTGTAGATTGTTGTTGATTTTTTAAAGAAATTACCTAATTTAATACTGTAACTTTTCTAGCCTTTGAAAAAGACTGTTTATAAATTATGTTAAGAGATAAAAAATAAATGCATATGAATGAATTAGTAAAAATTAAAAAACCTTTTTTTTAAAAAAGTATTTAAAAAATTTTTAAATTATTAAAAGTTGATTGATTGAACAAAGCGCAGTAAAATTTATAAAAAAAGTTTTTTTATTATGAATTAATACCACTAAAAACAAAAAATTTCGAAATTTGAACTTTCACCTCTTTTTAAAAGTATTTATAGCTTAGCCTTAAACCTGAATTTTATATATGTCATATCTACAGAAATTACCAACCAAAATCAAAAAACTTTACTCAAATATCTTTACCTGTTCAAAAGTTATGATTTTAGCAATGCGAAATCGCAAAAGGCGCCACTGTGGGGCGTAGCATCTACTATGCAACTTAAAACTTTGAACTGTTTCACTGAAGTTAGTGCAATCAAAGTCTAGACTTATACTAAGAATGGTATAAATTTATAATTGGATAAATTTCGACAAGGCATGACACCACTTAAAATTTAGTAACTATCCCTAAAATTCGCTTGCAGATTAGGCGTTGTGCATTGCCAAAAAAATGATCGTCAAAAAATTATATGTATGTTTATTTTGCCATTTGATTTGAAACATTTTTGCTGTGCATTAGAGAAATAACGCTCTTCGCTTGCTCGCAAGCATATGTTGCGCGGACCACTCACATACATTCAAACGAAAGCAAAATCAATGACCAACGACAAAAAACAAATCGTTTGTAGTTTGTAGTTATTTAAAGAGAAGCGAAAGGAAGAAACGTTACTCTCTCTTAATAAGAAATATTCTTATTGAATTGAGAGAAATGTTTTCCATTTTTCCATGTAATTTAACAATACCAAAAATTTTCAATGATCAACGACAAAAAACAAATCGTTTGTAGTTTTGTAGTTATTTAAGGAGAAGCGAAGGGAAGAAACGTTACTCTCTCTCAATAAGAAATATTCTTATTGAATTGAGAGAAATGTTTTACATTTTTCCATGTAATTTTGCAATACCAAAACTTTTCGCTACTAATGTTATTTCAAAAAATCGTTTGTAGCTTTTTATTCTTTAAACTACAAACGAAAAAAATATATTTTTCTACAACTACAAACGATTCTAAATCGAACTGCATACTTTGAGTTTCGCTACTGTTTTTATTTCAAAAAATCGTTTGTAGCTTTTTATTCTTTAAACTACAAACGAAAAAAATATCTTTTTGTACAACTATAAACGATTCTAGATCGAACTTCGTACTTTGAATTTCACTACTGCTGTTATTTCAAAAAATCGTTTGTAGCTTTTTATTCCTTAAACTACAAACAAAAAAAATATCTTTTTCTACAACTACAAACGATTTCAAATCGAACTGCGTACTTTGATTTTCACTACTGTTGTTATTTCAAAAAATCGTTTGTTGCTTTTTATTCTTTAAACTACAAACGAAAAAAATATCTTTTTCTACAAACGATTTTATATCGAACTTCGTACTTTGATTTTCACTACTTTTGTTATTTCAAAAAATCGTTTGTAGCTTTTTATTCTTTAAACTACAATGAAAAAAATATCTTTTTCTACGACTCCAAACGATTCTAAATCGAACTGCGTACTTTGATTTTCACTACTTTTGTTATTTCAAAAAAATCGTTTGTAGCTTTTTATTCTTTAAACTACAAACGAAAAAAATATCATTTTCTTCAACTACAAACGATTCTAGATCGAACTTCGTACTTTGATTTTCACTACTGTTGTTATTTCAAAAAATCGTTTGTAGCTTTTTATTCTTTAAACTACAAACGAAAAAAATATATTTTTCTACAACTACAAACGATTTTAAATCGAACTGCGTACTTTGATTTTCACTACTTTTGTTATTTCAAAAAATCGTTTGTAGCTTTTTATTCTTTAAACTACAAACGAAAAAAATATCTTTTTCTACAACTACAAACGATTCTTAATCGAACTGCATACTTTGATTTTCAATAATTTCGTTATTTCAAAAAATCGCTTGTAGCTTTTTATTTTTTGAGCTACAAACGAAAAAATTACTTATTTTACAACTACATACAAGCGATTCTTAATCGATCCGTGTACTTAGATTTTCAGTAATCTTATTACATTTTTGAAAATATGGCTAAATGGAACCGTATACTTAGATTTTCAGTAATCTCATTACATTTTTGAAAATATTGCTTTTAACGTTTTTTTTTTTCTTAAATAGAAAAAAAAAAATGCAAAGCAATGAAGTAATAAAGAATTGAACGCCAAATCGACGAAAACCGAAACATTTGTAGCTTTGTAGTTATTCAAGCGAAAGGAAAAGAAAAGAAACGTTACTCTCTTCCAATAAGAAATATTCTAATTGAATTGAGCAACAGAGAACTGTTTTATTTTTTTCATGTAATTTTGCAATACTAAAAATTTGCATACTAATAAACTACTAATCTTTTTATCATTTGAAGTATAAAAAAGAGTTTTCTACAGTAAAAAATGAGTTTGAATCGAGCTGAGTATTTACATACTATATTTGTTTTAAAGTAGTTAGTAATAATTTCAAGAGTTGTGGTCAAGACTTTCGAAAAATCGTTTGCAGCTTCTGCTTCTTTGAACTACAAACGATAAAAATATCTTTTTCTACAACTACAAATGAATTTAAATCGAACTGCATACTTTTATTTTCAATATATTTGTTGTTTCAAAAAATCGTTTGTAGCTTTTTATTCTTTAAACTACAAACAAAAAAAATATCTTTTTCTACAACTACAAATGAATCTAAATCAAACTGCATACTTTGATTTTCAATAATTTTGCTATTTCAAAAAATCGATTCCGAATAAAACTGCATTTTCAGTTTTTGGAATTCCGAAAGTGGGGTGCTATCTTTTTTTTAAAATTCGCTTTTTTTCGAAAACGGTTCAACTACAAACGAAAATAAATTTACTACAAACAACTACAAACAAAAAGCTACCAATTCACAGAAAAAAAACATTTTTTTTTCGACTTCGGGTGCCAAGTTCACATAGCTGGCTCGGACAAAACAAACATTAAAATACACACCACCATTAAGCTACAAATTTAGCTACAGTTAGTTTTCAGTCTAAGCTTGAGTTGACCTTTTCACAAGCTAATATTATAAACTTCGCAATTATTAATAAGCGTTGTCATGCGATTAAAAGGAGCTGTAGCCATATAATTAGTTTTACTAACCGGTTGGTAAAATAATTGATAAGAGTTACGGGTACTCCTCCGATTACAATTAAAATGTATGTAGTTAAGAAGCTCTGGTGCAGCAAGATACCCAGTTACAAGTTGATGCAGATAAAGTATATCCGCAATATTTCTACGCGACCTGATTTCAAATCACACCTTTGCTAAAGTAGTTTCACTTCATAATTATAAATTGTGGCACAGTCCTGAGGGGTAAGCGAGAAAGTTTCACGTTTAACTAATACAGTTAGAGCTCTTACTACTGCGAAGTAAGTCTCCATTAGTAGCATCAGGCAAGTTATATCTTTTTGTAATTTCTTTACAATATTGTGGGCGGTGACGCGCCAGAACTTTAATTATTTTGCCGAAATTGGTTCATTGCATTGTACATAAGATTCTTAAAATCGGATTATTTCAGTAAAAAATTTTCATTTGGTGTTGATGTACCAAATTTAAACAGTAGATTCTTATTTTAGCTATTTAAATATAAAAAATTTTCGAAAGTAAAAAACAAAATTTCTCCTAAAAACAAAATCAACAGAATAAAATAACGCCAAAACCTTTTCAAAAATAACAAAAACAAACAGCTATCAAGTATGAGCGGTGCTGCCCAGAGAACGAGCAGGCGCTCAAAGAGTGTAAATATGAGAACGATCAGTCGGTTTTTAAGAGCGTAAAAAAGCGTGCACGTATACAGAATTGATAAACAAATCATCATCACATGCTTATAGTGATATCGTTTGCATGTAGTAGTGGGCACCACTGAATATGAGCCATCAAAATAAACCTCCACTGAAAGTCCTCCCAACTAACGAAACAGAAAAAGTAAAACTACAAGCTCAGTTACAACATCTTCACGCACAAAATCCAAATCCTACATTACTACAGAATCTACAAACTGAGATACAACATCTACACACACCGCAACAACATCCTCAAACACATCAAACTCCAACATTACAGCAAAACCCAATGTGCACAAAAACGGATGCGAATTCGTTTCGAATTCCGGACTTCAAATACGAATTCGTTTCGAATTCGTTTTTTGTTCATAAAACGATTTCGTTTATTGTTCATAAAACGGATCTGGATTTGGAAAATATGAAAAATTTTTCGAAAATCGATTGTCCTTGAAGTATTCTAGAACACGACTTTTTTTGAATATGTGTAATGTACATATCATGCCATACTGACGCTTTCGTCAAGTATGTATACTAGGATGATGCAATAACCATGTTAGTTGCATCATATAAAAGCGCAAATTTTCAGAAGTTTTGTCATCTTTTGTTCTTTACAATTGGATACAGAGCTACCTTTAAACAAAAATATCGAATTCGATAGTCGAAAAATGAAATCGAACATCGATATATCAATAACAAAAATATCACTCATAATCGTCGAAAAAAATATCGCAAATGTCGATAATCGATATATTTTGCACAACCCTAGTACATTTGCGTACTGATTTCAAAATTTTGAAAAATCAGTATTTTTAAAGAAAATTTGTAAAAATCAGTACATGTACTGATAGAATCAATACGTATGACAACCCTAATCTGAATAAAGGTATTTATATAAACGAATGCTTATCGTATGCTATGAAAAAACTTTTAGCAGCTGCTAAGAATCTTAATAAAGAAAAAAAATTCAAATTCAAATACGTATGGGTACGAGGAGATATTGTTTTGATGCTTAGAGAAGATGGTGAGAAATTACATATGATAAACTCTTTTGAGGACTTAAATAAATTGTTTAATAATAAATTCTTATCTAATTCCACAGCTAAAAACTAAAAAATGATAAGTGAACTTGAAAATTCTCAAAATTTTTTATTAAATAATCCTTTTCTGATTTGTCAAAACGTTGATTTTCATTCTTTTTGTGATAATCCAAGCAGTTTTTTAGGAGTATGAGAAAAAACTTCGACAATTTTCTTGTACATATAGATTCTTTTGTGAATAAGCCTGACAAGATCTTTTTGACAGAAACATGGATTTATGATGTAGAAGTGTCGCTTTTCGATATTCATGGCTATAACTTTTTTGCAAATTGCAATAATCAGTACGTTGCGGGGGGTGTTGCGGCTTTTGTAAATAAAGACTTGCACTGTGACTCTTTTAGGTATAACTTTGTGAGTTGTGATGTCCTTACTATAAAATGATTAATCTATGGCCAAAAGTTTAAATTTATATGTATTTATCGATTTCATGAAAATAATGCCCAAGATATCTTTCTTAACCATCTCAA
The DNA here is from genome assembly GCA_949775025.1 of Tricholauxania praeusta. Classification (NCBI taxonomy): domain Eukaryota; kingdom Metazoa; phylum Arthropoda; class Insecta; order Diptera; family Lauxaniidae; genus Tricholauxania; species Tricholauxania praeusta. Next base: position 108,201,503 of record OX459028.1, read on the forward strand.
AAGCTTAATAGAAATTGATAAATCTGACAACATTGTTATATTAGGCGATATTAATCTAAATATACTGCAATCAAATTTTTCAGATAACTATTTAATTTTGCTTTGCAGTTCTGGTACGTGCATTGGTCATATTTTTGTTCGACTTAAACAGTCAAGCAAAATAAGTTTAAGTAGAGCAGTGTCAGATCTTCAAATCTCAGACCATTGCTTCACTCCTTTATATCTTAGTGATAAAATTATGACCACGGAGCGCACTGCTGTTACGGCTGAACACAATTTTGTGGACTTCGAAAGTTTGAATTGTGTCCTCAGTTATGAGGCTTACAAAAGACTCTGAAAAATTAATGAATTAAATAGCGCCTTCTGTAATCTTCGAAATCAGATTGTACAAAAAATACAACAAGCTAAAAAAAGGTTCTATGCACATAAAATAAATTCAACTCTTACGGGAAAGAGCCCGTGGACAAATTTAAATAAATTAGGAATTGGAAAACAAAAACCAAAATAACCAGAAAGTATCGATTATAATCTCTTAAATTTGAAATTTATCTCCCACTCTCCTGCTCAGGAGCCCCCATCTGTAAGCATTACTTGGCACAGTCTGGCGCGGATCCAGGAAAAAATATTGGAGGGGGAAATTGGTTATGTTAAATTTATGTCCAAAAAAGTTTACTGTAGATATATACATGAAATAAATATTGTTTTACTATAATGTTCGTTCACGTTTACATTATAAGCCATATAGCTTCTTCTTCTTATAGTGGAATTATAGCTCTATTCGCTTCAAACAGGGTTGCCAAGAGGCCAAGGCATTGATTGCATGTCAAAGCCTTGTAGGATTTCAAAATTTTCGGAAGAAACCGTTAATTGGATGATTTTTGTTAGTTAAAAAAAGATGATCAGGTCTTCTATGTTAACTTTTAAACCCTGCATTACAGACGCCTTTTTCGTAACGCCATTACTGACGTGAATGTAATCCACCCATACTTTAAAATGAGTATATTTCTAAGACTTGTTTCTTAAATCAAAAAATTTTATTTTTACAAGTAAAATCACGTATTTTACTATGTAACTCAAAAGTTAATTTTTTTAATTTACAATTGGATAATTTCAGTTGAAAAAAAAAAATTAAATTATATAATCGAAAGTTCACGTTTCGATTTTTCTTGAAAAATTTCACCGAAAGATACCCAGACACATTTTTTAAATTAGGAGATTTTCAACTTTAATTAATTAAATACTTCTAAGACTAGTCTTAAAATATGTGGAAATATATAAATTTAGAATAAATTTGGGGTACAGGTTCATTGCACTTGGATACTATACAAATTTTGCCTGATTTTTTAACGTGTGGGCACATTCCATCCTGCAGGGTTATTATTGCTAACAAAAAGAAAAAACAAATTTAACTTTCTACTATTTTATTTTGGGAAGATCTCCTCATTTATACAAGTGAATTTTCGTCTACTCAGTATCAAATGAGTATTTGTTAGTGAATAAATCCTTTGATTGTGTAAAATGAATTTTGAAATTTTTATAGGTAAAGTTTATTCTCGACTTGCTCTGAAGGGCCACAAAAATAAGTGCTACCACAATAGATTTTTGGTAGAAAAATTATTTTAATTATTGAATCACAAGACTGAAAAATCTTTATACATAGCTTCAACGCAAGATTTACGCTATATTGAATTATTACCGTAGATCGAAAGAGGTTGTTTTGTCAAACGTCCACAGATATGTAACATATATGTACGAACGACAATCAGAATTTCAGCGCCGTTTCTCGCGTTCACTATGGTCACCCCTAATTCCGCTTCTCGCATGGAAAATCAACTTTGCACTCGGTTTTGCTTTTAGTGTGCAGTTTGGATGCATCTGAATATCGTGATAGTAACATATATTCCGATTAACCCCAATTTTCTATATACACACATAGACGGCAAAATTCAAAAAAATGCAGTGTTGAGAGCGCATACTTCACATAAATGCTTGTAAGAACTTTAATTGTCAGCAAATCAATTTAAAATTTTTTACAAACGAAAAAAATATCTTTTTCTACATCTATAAATGAATCTAAATCGAACTGCATACTTTGATTTTCAATAATTTTGCTATTTCAAAAAATCGTTTGTAGCTTTTTAGCCTTCATAGCACAAAAAAAAAAAAGAAAATCACTAAAAACGATTCCGAATAAAACTGCATTTTCAGTTTTTGGAATTCCGAAAGTGGGGTACTATCTTTTTTTTAAATTCGTTTTTTCGAAAACGGTTCAACTACAAACGAAAATAAATTTACTACAAACAAAAAGCTACCAATTCACAGAAAAAAAAACATTTTTTTTCGACTTCGGTTGCTAAGTTCACATAGCTGTCCGAGCACCACAGCATGCTGGTTAAATTGTTTCTGACATTTATCCCTTAGAGCATATGATTAAATCCATACAATTACATTCATGCAATATATACATATTATCTGAGTGGGTATGTTGAGAAAGTGTGATAAAGCTAAGAAAAAATTATAAAATAAAAAACAAATTAATGTGCATGATAATTTTTTCTATTCCATAATTTATTGAATAAGCTTTTAACTTGGTATAAAGCTTCAATGCTAAATAGGTAAGAAGGCTATAATAGCTGTAGTAGCTAAACTCTATTACTATTATTATTATGTATACAGAAAATCAAATAGTTTTTTCCTCAAAGGTATTGCTTATTTGACGAAATCTAGAATATGTAGCTACAGCAATAAGCGATATATCAAATTAAAGTACTCATCAAGAGTGCTCGAAAACTATCAGCTGCGAGATCGATTAACCAAAAGCTGAAATATAAAAGTGTAAAGATTTCCTATTTCTGTCAATTTTTTCAAGCATTGCACTGATCAACTGCAAAAGTCTCTCTCTCTCTCCCAACTAAACGTTGTTGTTATTAAAATATCAAAAGCAATACCAATAAATAAGTGTTTGTGTGCGTAATGTAATACCCAATGCACAGTGTGCTAAACGAATTCGTTTCGAATTAAAAACGAACTCGTTTCTTCGTACTATTTATCCGAAACGGATTCCGTCACGAATTTCTTTCGAACTCGTTTTCTATGAAATTCCTCTCGAAAAAACGGAAGGATCGTCCGCATTAACGAATTCGTAACGGACATTAAATACGAATTCGTATTATGAACAAAAAACGAATTCGTATTTCAAGTCCATTACGAATTCGTTTTACTTACAAAAAACGGAATGCGCACAGAAGAACAAAAAAATCGTTTATAAACAAAAATCGAATTCGAGACGAATTCGTATTTGAAGTCCGTTTCGAATTCGAAACGAATTTGTTTTTTGTAAATAAAACGGATGAAATGAGAGAATGATATCATTCGCCTTTGACATATATTATAATGTATGACAGGTAGCCTAGTAGGTAGCGCGCAGTACTATGAATCGCTGGGACATGGGTTCGAGAATAACTTTGGAAATTTGTAAATCGTAAGTAAAAATCAAATTTGATAATAAAATAAAATTATATGTAATAAAGTCTTACAATTTTCATATTAAATAATTTGATAATTAAATAAAATTATTTTTACGGATCCGTTTTATGAACAAAAAACGAACGAAAAACGAATCCGAACACTCTTTTTTAGTGTAGGCCACAGAAAGTTTCAAACGCTGCATAGGTGATAAGTGACAAAACAAATTCCTCAATTTTCACTTCTGGAATATGTCAAAATTAAACATTATCTCGAAAATATTCTCATTTTATTTACTCTGTGTGCACAGTAATCAGCAAAAGAAAGACGTCAATGTTATCTAAAATCTTACACCCCCTGGGATCTGCTGCCAGGCTTTTTGGTTAGTTTTCTAATTATTTACAACAATATAAAGACTTAAACATTTTTGTATGCATTTATGGTCATAAAGTTTGCACAATCTTTAATTAAGACGTGGCACTATAGGTCAAATAGAACATTTCACTGGCCAAAACTAATAACGGCTATATTGGTGATCATTGTGATTAACTGGAAATGTATTTTTATGTTGACTCTAGGCTAAAAAAAGAACTCTGAGAAAAATCTTAGCCCTCGTGCTACTGGGCCAAAAATGGCACTTACTACATTTCTTAAAATTCCATAATTAATGAAATAAAAGATGTATTTTTATTTTTAGATTGTACATAGTATAGTATTAGGTTAAGAAATACATAACGTTTACTTAAGCATCACTTTCTACCCAGGGTGCCAAACAAATTCGTTTCGAATTCGAAACGGATTTCAAATACCTTAAAATTCATCGAAAAAACTAGTATTTTATTTAACACTGAAATTACAATTCGAAACGGAACCGTTTTATGAACAAAAAACGAATTCGTTTCGATTGGGATTTTACAACCACCTTAATAATCGGATCACTTTTGTCGGACTTAAAGAAAGCGAAGAAGTTATTAGATCTGATGTGTCCATTGCTCTATGAAACACGTCTAAAAGTGTATTAGTTAACGCGGCTACTTTTGCGTGCATGATGTAGTCTATCAGATTTGTATAATTTGTGTTGAGGCCCTGCTGATTCTTCTCCAAAACAACCATGAAGAACTAAACCCTCTATAATTTCCTTTGAATGCATAAGAATTTTTTGTAAATATGCTGACATTGGGAGCCAGGAATACATGTTTTGAATAATTTTTGAGGTTTAAAGGCAGTAAACTTGAAATTTGTTTACATATAAAGGAAATTGACAAGACATGCTTATTAAAATTATTTTCAGGCGAAAAATTAAGGTTCTTGTCAATGCCGGTAATTTGATAAAACATTTCATATTCCGCAAAAGCACGGCGCATAGTGTTGCCATCGTTTGTGCTCCCGAAACCACCTTGCTGCAAACATTAGATAACTCTGCTGCGGCGCGTCGTTTAGAACGTACCGATTTTTCCCTAAAAAGGAGTTGCGGACGCACGCCCACAGACGTGCTTGATGTCGGTTGTTGCTTTTTCATCAATATTTTGCACTTGAGTCAAGTATTATTTTGCTGTTGGAATGCAGGCAACTTCCAATGGCTTTTTACCCATTTTTCGTAAGCCATAATGCAAAAATTATGCGCACTCTGCTGCAAATAACTTAAACTAGATGCATCCTCAGTATTTTCCAATAAGTTATTGAAAACAGACTCTTCGTTCTCTTTCTGTTCTGTTTTTTGCAACCAGACTTCGAATAAATCAGAATTGCGGAAGAATAAGTCACCTGACAAAAAATTCATTAAAAAAAACGTGCAAAATCGGGCATCCAAATTTTTAAATGACATTCACAATAGCAACATCTAACTAAGACTAACAAATCCCAACAAAATTTTAAAAGCTTACACAAAGTTGGAAATTTAAAAAAAATTTGACAAATCAGGGGTCGCATTACAATTTTAGATTTTTTCACAGAAAACCAAAATATATTTATATATTTTTTAAGTTAAATTACATTATACACACCATCATTAATTTTTTCATTTTTATTAAAAAAAAAAAACAAAGTATTTATAGTACAATCATTTGGTAGTAAAAAACGACGTTGCCTGGAAAGTTTTGCGGTAGTTTTGAAAATGAGTATTTTTATAGACTAGAGTTCGCCCAGCGGTTGAAATTCAACCATTAAAAATGCTTTTGGTATTAAAAAACTGATATAAGAAAGAGCTTTTTTTGTCATCGCTTTTAAAAATAAAAATCATACTCAAATGCTGCCCTATCCCTTATCTATATCTTCTTAGAGTTCAATATACATACCATTTCATCAAAATCATTCAATTAGTTTAGCTAAGGAAACATATTTTCCTGTTAAGAGCGTGGCACCACCCACATAAAAAAATCTTTAATCTATCTCCATACTGAATTTCATCAAAATCGGTCCATTAGTTAAGTTGCTAAAACATATTTTCCTATTGAAAGGGCGGCACCCTCCATTTTAAAACAAATGCGTTTTCTCAGGGTTAAATTTATTTCTGAATCTCATCAAAATCGGTCCATTAGCTTAGTAGTAAAACAATTTTACCTGTTAGGGACGTGGTACAGTTCACTCAAAATAAATATCTTTACTGAAGATTCAATCTATCTTCATACCAAATTTCATCAAAATCGGTGTAGTGGCACTGCCGTTATACCGCTCTTTCCCATTAGTGGCGGTGCCACGCCTTCTTAATAAACTTGAAGATTTTAATACCTTTTTTAAGGTTCCAATCTATCTCCAAATCAAATTTCACCAACATCAGTCCACTTGTTTAACCGTGGAAACGTATTTTCCTGATGAAGGCGTGGCTCCGCCTACTATTAAAAAAAATTCTGCACTGGTCCTCTTCAAACTATTACAATAAAAAAAAACCAAGCAATTATGTTGTGTTATTGCAGTTAAAAAAGGATGGATGTATAGATAATCCTCACTCTCTCACAAACAAAGAGTAAGAAGCTGTTGCATGTCTCAACTCTAAGACTCGATTACGGGCTGTCCATTAATTACGTGAGGTGTATTTTTGAAAATTCGGACCCCCCCTCCTCCTGATGAGATTTGGTGAGCTCTGACGGGACCCCCTCCCCCCCCCCCCCTCCCATCCATGAGACTTGACTTGTAATTTTTAAATATAATCTGCTATAATAATGCCTAGTCTCTGTTTCAAAAAGTTTACGTGAGATTTTTATTGACCCCCCTATCTCTTTGTAAGACTTGGTAAGATTTTTCCGGACCCTCTCCCCCCCTATTTTAACTCACGTAATTTATGGACTTCCCATTATGGTATTCAAAAACTGAACTGGAAAGAGTAATTTTTTGTCATCGCTCCAAAAATTTAGATCATAGTACCATCTTGCTACATCCCTACCACTATCTCTTTCTCTTACTTAGGGCGCAATCCATCTTCATACCAAATTCATCAAAATCGGTTCATTAGCTTAGCAGTGAAAACATATTTTCCTACTGGGGGTTGGTACCGTACACTTTAAATAGCAAATAGCTTGCCTCAGGGTTCAAACCATCCCTGTACCAAATTCCATCAAAATGGGCACATTAGCTTAGTAGAGAAAACTCTTTTTCCTGTTAGAGGTGCTGCCACTCATCCTAAAAAAATTTGAGTTTTTAGAAATCTCTTTTAGGGTTCAGTCTATATTCTAACTAAATTTTATCAAAATCGGTCTGCTAGCTTAGTAGTAATGACGTATTTTCCTTTAAGAGGCTTGGCACCGCCCACTAAAAAAAAATGTTTTTACTCAAGATTCAATCTACTTACATACCAAACTTAATCAAAATCGGTGTAGTGGCACAGCCGTGATACAGTTTTTCTCCATTGGGCGCGATGCCACGCCTCCTAAAAAAATTTGTGTTTTTAAAAATCTTTTTTAGTGTTCAGTCTATATCCTAACAAAATTTCATCAAAATCGGTCTGTTAGTTTAGTAGTAACGACGTATTTTCCTGTAAGAGGCGTGGCACCGTCCACCGAAAAAAATATATTTTTACTTAAGATCCAATCTATCTACATACCAAATTTCATCAAAATCGGTGTAGTGGCACAGCCGTGATAGCGTTTTTTCACATTTGAGGCGATGCCATGCCCCTTTTTAGAAATCAGAGTTTCTTTCTTAGGATTCAATCTATCTTCAAACAAAATTTCATCAAAATCGTTCCATTAGCTTAGCCAAGGAAACGTTTTTCCTTTTTAGGGGCGTGGCACCGCCTACTATTGAAAAACAAAGTATACATGTCCCCCCTTCTCCTCACAACCTTTCCAATAAAAAAAAAACTGAGCGATTACGTTGAGCTATGGCTGAGAAAAAGTGGTGCAACCGTTTAGAGATTGCCTATTTATATAATGATTTTGATGTGCTCTTTCTGAATTTCAACTTTGCCACCTCGGATTGTTGCCGCTCGCGCCGCCATATTGGAGAAATGGCGCCCAAAAGCAGTTTTTTGATAATTTGTTGAACTTATGTACTTATTAAAAAAAAAAGTTGCAAAAATTTTGCATTTTTGTTATTAATTAGCAATTTTTTCATCAACAATTGAGTTTTAATGATGTGCTCCGCCTCGAGAAAATCTGAAAAAAATTACAGAGATGCATTAAGCCCTTCCAAATCATAATTCGTCAAAAAAATCGTGGAGCCTCAATTAGTTTTGACGGTATAAATATTATAGTGGTACCGGGCGGACGAGAAATACATAAAATTTTTGTTATTTTTCAAATAAATAAATAGTAGTAGTAGTAGTAATAGTAGTAGTTTCCAAAAATGGTAACCATTTTTTTTCTTAAGAATCGTTTTCGAGATATCCCCAAAAGAACCCTTTTTCGGCACTTTTTTTATTTATTTGGCTATATCTCGATTAATTTTTTTCGATTCAAAAACGCTTTTCAGAACTCCAAAGATATTTTTATTCCCTTTATAACGGTATGCTTCTTTGAATCGAATAAGATTTGATGGAGTTACAAGCGTTCAAAGTCCAAAAAAAACTGACTTTTTTAAAATTCACTAAATTTCAATTGCTCCATTTGAATGAAAAAATTTTTTTTTCATGTTTTTAGAATTAAAAATGAAAGACTATTCCTTTGCAAATATTTTAAGTATAATTTTGCGGATATCGGACAAAAACTGTAGAAGTTATTCGAGAAAACACTAAAAAACTTGCAATAAAATTGAACGAAAATACATACATATGTTTTTTATCACTATATATAGTGAACAAAATGAAATAAGGATATTGTCACATTACTAGGCGGTATGGTTAGAGCCAGTGTTGCCACCGTGACATAATTCAGGTCACTTGTGACATAAATTTTTTGGTGGTGACATAGCTTAAAAAAGAATTATGCTGACATAAAAGGTGACATAATTTGAAATCGAAGTTAAATTATGCCATGAAATGCAGCAAAGACTCAAGGAAAAATTCGATCCCCAAACAATACGGAACACCTTAAACAGATGAAGTTATTATGGAAGAGTTCTTCAGCACAAACCGTTAATTTCGGCAGTGAATCAGAAAAAAATGTTGAAGTTCGTCAAACTCAATGTTAATCAGCCAGAAACTTTTTGGAATAGCGTGATATTTAGTGACGAATCAAAGTTTTACCTATTTGGCTCAGATGGCACACAAAAAATTTGGCGAAAATCATAAAAAGAGCTGCTAAAAAATAATGTAATCAAAACAGATAAGGGGCCGTTCAAGTATTACGTAACGCAATTTTCGAAGATTTTTGACCCCCCTCCCCCCTATGTAACGCGCCGTAACGTAACACCCAAGTGACCATATTTACCTAAAAGTCACAATTATGTTGCGAAAAGTACCGGAAATACATGCGTATGTTGTTTATTTTCTTTATTATACCCTACACCGAGGGTATATTCACTTTGTTATTTTGTTTGTAACGCATAGAAGAGGGCGGTGGTAGGTATGAAAAAGTATATAGATATATTCTTGATCAGCGTCACCACCTGAATTGATTTAGCTATGTCCGTCTGTCTGTCTGTTCAAATCAGGTTTACGGAAAAACCAAGAAAGCTAATTGAATGAAATTTGCACACTCAGGTCAGACCTTCTTGCAGGCATCTTGCTATTGAAAATGGACGTAATCGGTTCATGGACACGCCTACCGCCTACACTCTATGTATATTTGCCCAATCCCATTTTGAAAAAAAATGCAGCGATTTTGATGAAACTTGGTGATTAGGTGTACATTTGAACTAAATTAAGATTAGGCTAGGTTTCAAGTTTCCAAAGAATCGCGTGGCACGGTCCTAAATTTTAACCTCTATACCACCATATCTCGTAAACCGTGCAAGATATTGTGATGAAATTTCTTTATTTTTTCGACTTTTTCATCGATTTTAAATTGTTTAGACTTTTTCAACCTCTCTCAACATTAACATTTTGCATATATTTACGACTTTTTCAACAGTTTTCAACCTCTTAAACATTTCACACTTTTTTCGAATTATTTAACCTCTTCAACGTCTTTTTTTACTGAAATATATGTACCTACTTTGAGTGCAGTGTAGGGTATGTGAGTCTCGGCCTGACTGAAGATAACACCTTAACTTGTTCATATTGTTATTTAATAAAAATCACACATAATGTAATAAACATTTGCTTAAGCTTAAAATATGTTAAAATGGCGAAAAATGAGACGAACATATTTTATTAAAATGATAAAAGTTGATGGGATCTAGAACAACTACAGCAATAAATGAGAAAAATAGGAAATCTTTCCACGCATCTCTGGTTTTGGTTGACCAATCTCGAAGATGATAGTTTTAGGACATTCTGCTTGATAAGTGCTTTAATTTAACATATCAATTATTGCTCTAAATTATCTAGATCCCAACTTTTATCATTATAATAAAATTTTTTGGCTGTAGCTATTCAATAAGCATACACATAAAGAAAGCGTTTCATTATACACACCTCATTTCAAATCACCACCCGCTAAAGTAGTTTCACTTCTAAAACAATGTTACGTAACGCGTTGTTCGAACCCCCCCCCCCCCCTCCCCTGTAACGCATCGTAACGTTTCACAAGACCCCCCTCCCCCCTAATTGCGTTACGTAATACTTGAACGGCCCCTAAGCACGGTGGCGGTAATGTTGTGCTTTGGTAATGTATAGCAGCATCTGGAGTGGGAGATCTTGTCTTTATTGATGGGAAAATGGAGAAGCACTTGTATAAGAATATTTTGTAGGAAAATTTAGCCCCAAGTGTTGAGAAGTTGGGGTTGAATGGGAAACCATTTATGATCTAAAAAGATAGCAACCCGAAACATTCGTCGTTTCTTGTATAGGAATGGCTAATATACCATTGTAAACAACTTAAGGGGAGGATAACGTTAATACGTACAAAACCAGGCACATTTTTGTGAATTTTTTTCGACAACACAGCTTAAATCTATTTATTAAAACCAATGGTAGATCAAAATATAACATTTGAAGAATATTTTAAAAATTTTCAGGTAGAAATATTGAAAACTACGGCAATGGCAGCATTTTTTTGGTAGCGTCTCAGAAAAAAGTAGAATTGCGGTGCCCACGATAAGTCGATGCTGGATCATCTCAAATCAAAAAAAAAAATTTTTTCGTTAGATAATCGATTTCCCCAGGTAATGCTGGGGGGTTTTTTTGAAATTTACATTTTTCAATTTTTGGGAACACTTTGAATTAAAAAACGCGATTTTTGCAAAAAAAAAAATCGGATAATTTGTTATTATAAAATAATAAATATTGACAAATTTGAAAAAAAAAACTCTCCAGCGTTACCTCGTAAATTATGTACAGAAACAGTGTTCAAAATTTCAAAAAAATCGATGCAGTAATTTTGAAGATACGGTGGGCATCGACTTTGAAAACGTGAGTTGTGGGAAAAACGCTTTAAAGTTTTAAACGTGCACTGATTCATATATGAGGCGCGATTGCTTAAACTGCTGTATCTTCGTTGTTTTTGCTCCGATCCGTCTCAAATTTTCACACAATATTCTTGAAAGGTTTTTCGGAGCATTATCTTGCTAATAAGTCAATGAAATTTGTTTAAATATTCTTTGAAATTGTGAGAATGCTCTTTCCAAAATGGATTTGTCATTGTTGAATTTACAAACACCAAATCAATTGTTGCATAATATGAAATGGCCCCGCATGCTATTACGCCACTTTCTCTGCTGTAATGTCTACCCAAAAAAACTTCCAAACATGGCACTGATGGTTATTTTCACGACTTAAGAAAAGAAGAAGTCTTTTTGGATAGGCATCACAGCAGAGAAAGTGGGGGGCCATTTCATATTATGCAACAATTTATTTGGTAATTGTAAATTCAAAAATGACAGCAAACCCCAACAAATCCATTCTGGAAAGAGCATTCCCACAATTTCAAAGAATATTTAAACAAATTTCATTGACTTATTATCAAGATAATGCTCCGAAAAACCTTTCAAGAACATTGTGTGAAAATTTGAGACGGATCGGAGCAAAAGCAACGAAGATACAGCAGTTTAAGCAATCGCGCCTCATACATGACTCAGTGCACGTTTAAAACTTTAAAGCGTTTTTCCCACAACTCACGTTTTCAAAGTCGATGCCCACCGTATCTTAGCAAGATAATGCTACGATACATGCAGCAAAAATCGTTAAAGCCTGGATTCAACACCAAAATATTCAAGTTTTGTCATGGCCGCCGTATTTGCGCGATATTAACATCATGGAAAACGTCTGGGGATGGTTGGTTAGAAAAGTTTATGAAAACAGAAGGCAGTTTGAAGACAAAAAATCACTAGTTCAAGCCATTGGCAACAATTTCTTGGAATTATTTAGAGTCACTCTACGATGCAATGCATAACCGTATTTTTGAACTGATTTTTTAAAAAAAGAGGCTCCACATATTACTGATAGCTTAAATTTCTTAAATATAAGCAAACTTTCAAAAAAAAAACATCAGATAACATTTTTTTTCTGTATTTTCTTAAGTGGCCTTATTCAATTAGCGCAAATAAAAACGCATTTTTTTGTACTTCATAACAACAAAGTAAAAAAAAAAACAGCTAACGGTACTCTACGATGTACTTTTTTTTCTATCAATTTGTAAACTCAGGCCCGTGCGCAAGGGGGGCGCATTTTGGGAATTTTCGCACATAGGTTTTTATTGATATTTAAACAAAAATTAAACAGACACAAAAAACTTTGTTTTTTAAATGAAAGAACTGAAAGGCCAATAAATCGTCGGTATTTTTGAACCAAAAAACACGATTTGGGACCACTGCGCGTCGCTAGGGCCAAGTAACACGAGCGTTTTTGCAATGCGCGTTTAAGCATAGCTCCGGCATCAGTAAAATCAGCTTCAATGAAAATTCATGCACACATCTATTCGCGCCATATATTTCAATTTTGCATGATAGTTTACATGACATTTGCATAAATGAAGTTCAACTTTGGCGTCAACGCATTGCCGGGCAAGACATCAGAAATTCTCTCGAAGCACTGGATATTTGCAATAAAGACGCGTTTCTAAATGTCCATCAAATTCTTCGTGTTATGGCAACTTTGCCTGTGACAACAGCAACAAATAAACGCTCCTTTTCAGCGCTACGTCGTTTAAAGACACACCCCAGATCAACTATGTCCGAAGATCGGCTGAAGGCTAAATATACATCGCGATATCGAAATCAAAGTGGAAAAAGTTTTGGACGAGTTTTTTCAAGTACCTCGCAGAATTAGCTACTTACGTAATTATAACTGAATATCGAATCATAACATAAACACTAGACATGTTCAAATAAATGGCATGTTCTAGAATACTTCAAAACACTCGATTTTCGAAAGTTTATTCATATTCGAGTATATCCTCATTTAAAAAAATAAAATAAAAATTGTCTTAGGGTTGCTACCAGAGCTGCATAATTTTCATTTTTTTAGAATTTGGACAAAAAAAATATGAAGAAAATTTAATTTTTTTCTTATTTATATTTTTTTTTTAATTTTCTCTCGATTTTCTTTATGTACACATAAGGAAGTATCGAAAAAAACTGACCGCTATTTTTTAAGCTTATACATAAGGAGAAAAACTGTGATCTCTCCGCGAGTAGAGCTTTGGTGTTTCTTGTGTAACAACTCAAATCCTTTGTTGTTTTAAAATTTGAAATTGTCAATGCCACTACATGAGTTTCCATTAAAAAAATTAATGAGAAAAAAAAATTTTTCCATGTTTGGTCCAAAAGTTATCAAAATTTTTTCATTTGTGTTTTTGGAACAAAATTTCATAACAATATTTTTGTACAGAGCTTATTGTTCAGTACTTTTAGTGCAAAAAATTACAGGCGCAAAATGCATTAAAATGGGCAACGAGCTGCTTATACTAGTTTTAATGACCGCTACGTCATATCATCAGTAAGCTTTGTTAGTCGAAGTTTAGAAGTCTGCAAGCCTACTATGTTCTATTTCTTGCGTTGATCAGTTAAGAATCACATCAAAAAACAAAACAAAACCTCTACATTTTAATGCAATTGCTTTTGTAATCTCTTTGATATTATTACAAAATTTTGTTCCAAAAACACAAATTACTTTCGGTGAGCTCGCTGATATTGACATGTAGCACTTGCAACTTCGTTCGTATCATCCCCATGGATGATTCCTGCGCACGGGCCTGCGTAAGAGATATACATATTTACGAAATTAGAATAAATACATATGTTCACAACATCTACAAGAAGAAAAATCAGAAGAAATCCTAAAAAAATATGTGGCCTTATTCAAGTGACGCGCAGTGTATCTTCCAAAATATTTCAAATTTTATTTCGTATAAAACTTATTTTTCATTCCAATTTTCAATTTTAGAAATATTCGATTTTTTACTTCCACCCCGCTCCTCCACCATCAACACTTATAGCATTGTCCAAGGTCATCAAAACTCCCTTGCCTCTTCTAGGGATTTACCTTATATTTACTTATGTTTCTGTTATGTTAAACATAAATATATATTATGTTATGATTTACAAGGGTTCAGTATATTTTTTTATTACTAAAATGATTGGATAGAGCAAAATAAGTGTGTATAAAGGAGTTTTTGTTTACTTTTTTTATTTTTTTAATTCTCGCTAGAGAATTATGTCACTGACATAATGTTGGAGTCGTCGTGACATTATATTTTTCGGGTTAATGGCAACGCTGGTTAGAGCGCAGCAATTCATAGTCAAAAAGACGCAAACAGATATATTTCCTCTCTCCTGGTGATCATATTAATTCAATATACTGTTATAAAACTACTCACCTTTTCTAATGAGCTGCTATTGTTCGTTTTGTATATTGTGTTTGTTGGAAGGTACTCATTTGAATTACTCATATCAATATACTCGATATCATCATCTATTTTAAAAGATTTATGAAAGATGTCTTCATCTTCGATATGCCTTATGTGAGGATCTTTTTGAGTTGCATTTTCTATGTTGTTAACGTTTCGAGTGGTTGATTTTTTTGCCACTGGCTCTCTTGTTTTGATTGCAGCCTTACGAACAGTACAGAAAATGCGAGCATAGCAAATCACAATGCAAATGCAAGGAATCATAAACGCTATGACAAATAAAAACTCTTTAGGAGATCTACCATTTTTGTCGTGAAGTATTGAACAAGAACCAATAGAAATATCCAATCCAAATGTACCCCAAACACCATGCCATGTAGGAATCATGAACGAGAACGCTGTAAGCCAAGTTCCCGCAACCATAAGTGCAAGATATCCATGTCGGTAAATACTGTATGTGACACGAGAATAATAGTTAGTACAAAAATACATGTGTATTATAAGTACATATGCGTAAATATATATATTACCGGGGATATTGCCGTGGATGCGCAATCATGATGTATCTGTTGATAGTGATAAGTGACACTGTAAAGAGAGATACCGCAAGTAAACCGTATCTAAGTAGTGGAAAGAGCCTGCACAATAAATCGCCATAACTCCAAGATCGTTTTAAAAACGTTGACGCAGCCAACGGGAGGTTGAAACATCCAAATAACAAATCAGAAACTGATAAGTTGATAATAAAAATCGCTGTTGCATTTCTGGTCTAAAAAAAATAACAACAATAAAAGAATGATTAAAAAAAAATATGTCTTATTAACTTGAAGAAATTTATAATAAAAAAAACGTCGATATGAAAGGAAACATAGTTCTGTTTCAATTTGTGATTTGAACGAGTTTTATACATACCATATACATTAGGGTGGAGCGAAATTTTTTTTTCGATTTTCGAAATGGGCCATATGCGAAAAGATGCTCCATAATATACTTAATAAAAAATATTACGGGTACTTTTTGATAGTTTAATGTTTTGTACTGCCGCAAAGACATAGAAGTTTTGAAAAAAAAATAATATTACGTAGCGTATGTTTGTATGGAATAAAGTCAATTAAAGAGCCTAGACATGTCGAAATTGTGATTTTTGTTATAATATTAATGTAGAAATATGAAACAAACAACATAAATTCTATAATTTTTGTGTCGGAAACTATAAATATCCTCCTCTAATATGACAAATTTTCCGGTATTTTACGCAAATATGTACTCCTTTTTAGTATTAAAAACAGTTATAATTTTTCGACATTCTAGCCTTATTTTGATGAAACCAACTCTTTTTTCTGAACCACATACCGCAGCAGCAGCTTCACTTACAATTTTTACGCACCTTTCAGTTGCCTGAGTATGATACTGAAAATTTTGAAGAAACAGCATCACATCCTTAGTTCCAGTATCTTTCTGAAGGCTGAAATCCTAACAGATCTTGACTTGTCTGCAAGCATCGATTTTAAGATATTTTCTGGATGACCAAAATAGCCATTTCTCGGAATAACAGGGTCAAATATTTTTTTTAGTGAATCACTAACATAACGAGAAATCAAAATTGTTCGGTGCAAATGTTTGGTACCATAAATGCAAATTGGTTGAGTTTGAATTGTAAACCACATAGGAGAATATATTTTTAAGATAAAGTTTGTAAGAATCTGTAGATTTTCATAGAGTTTTGCTGAGCTAACATACAATCTTAAAATTCTGTTGGCAGTAGTAAGCCATCTCGAATAAATTATTTTACCGGTATTTCTTTTCAGCAAGGTTTCCGAACAAGTGCCCATATTCATAGCTTGGCACATTTCGTACATGTATAATTTATCAGTACTTAAATCATTAGAGAGCTTGGGACATAGTTGTGAGTACAATTTTCATAGTCGTTAATTGCGATTTCGTATTTTCATTGTATGAAGAACGATTTAATGCATTGGCGGGCATGGAAATGTAACAAAAGGGCTAACCAACAACATCAAGCAACAACAAACAAAATTTTAAAGTTTTTTTGCTGTCATTTTCAAATATGCCAACAGCACAAAAAAATACCAAATTGCACTGCAAACAAAAACAATTGCTACATTCGTCAAGACCGGTGCTGCCTCTGCGCACGATCAGGCGCTCAAAGAGCGTAAAATGAGAACGTTAAGACGATTAAAGAGCGTCAAATAGCGTAAAAAACTGTGCGCGTATACAGAATTATCAACACATGTTTATCGTTGCTTGTGGTAGTGGGCAACACTGGTCAAGACACAATGCGGTGCCTTTGTGTTTTTGTTTATATTTGAATTCAAGTCAACGCTGTGCCTCGATGGCTTTGAAATTCTGCGAATTTTTTTTCACTTGCTTGAGCCTCGAATAACGTGCCCACCACTGATTTAATGCTTTAATTGACCGTTCTCTTTGCGAAGTTTTAGCTTCCTCAAGCTCTTTCTGGGACCGTTTTTAAGATGTTACCATCGCAAGTTGAAGCGAAGCTAGACCAGAGATGGCATTTGGGTTTTGTGAAAATGTACTGAATCAAGACTTCAAATGTACTTTTTAGAGGCTGAATGTAATTTTTTTTTGTCTTCAACACCGAAAAATGTACAAATGTACCGAAAATGCCAATACTGCGCTAGATTGGAGCGTAAAATCCTTTGTTTACATCTTTCTCATCGCTGGTTGGCCTCTGCTTTCTTTTTTCTGTGCAACGCGTAATGTTTGGTTGGCTTGCGGCAGTACTAAAACTCAAATTTTTTAAAAAATATTTATATACCTATAAAAGGTGATAGACGGAGCACCTTTTCCGCACTGGCCCATTTAGAAGATGTAAAAATAAAAAATCTCCATAGAGCCGCACTCCACCCTAATATACATTAGGGTGGATCAAATTGACTTTGTCAAAAGGCGAAATGTCAAAAAATTCTAAGAAAGTTTCTCCAAGAAACTATGGGTTTAAAATCAAATTCTAACTCCCGAGTGACAAAAATTCACATATGAAACATTTTTAAAAACAGCGTGGTGTTATTAAAAAATGCTGTTATATGCAAAAAATACCACAGTTTTCATTAATGTTGGGCATATTTCTGCTTCATCTTTTCAAGTCAAATTTTAGAAATTTTTGAAAATTTACCCATAAACTTAAGTTTGTAATGTCATTAAATAATCAGTAAAAACACATATTTTTTTTTTAAATTCATGTCATATTTTGTAAACTCAAGCAACAGAAACTCATATATATAAAAAAGCTGAACTTATTTGTTAAAGCATTGCAAAAGGTATTTTTTTAAAGTCTTTTTTACAGTCAATTCGAAGTATTCGGGTACGAATTTCTAGAGTCACTCCCATAACATCCTCTCGATTCTTTGCAATTACGCGTCTTGGGACATGCGTTAGAAATTGTACACCTTGCTCGGTTCCCTGAATGTGCGATGGATTTCCTGTATCTGGCAGTGGTATTTCTTCACAGTTTTTGTACTCCAACAAATGCTCGTGTAAATATAGGCCCAGATTATATGTTGTCATTATCGAAGTCGACTAAATCCATATAATCTGTGCAAATGAATGAGATGCTTCTTTAAAGCTCTAAGTTTAGTTGACTCATATGATTGTTCACGATAATAAAGAATTTGTTTAATGGCTCTTTCGCGAACATATTTCCTTTCATCGAAAAGCAATGTGAACAAAATATTTTCTGGATGGGCAAAAAATGCTTTCTGTTGGATTGTTTTGTTTCCAATTTCTCGAAGACTTAGTGGTAGAAATTGCGTTGACTGTTTAAATGTATATAAAAGTGCTCTGTCATATACCGCTGAATTATAAAATTTTTCATTAAAATACATAAATTTTTTTTCGAAGTGGCGAAAATGGCTGCAAAACACCTCTTTAGGAGGGTTATGGACTTCCCCTAACACTTCCAAAATCCGTTTTCGGTATTTTTCCATCGATTCGTGCAACATTATTTTTTTCGAAAAATGGGTCCAAGACAACCCTTAAGAAGATCGGGGACCTCCCCTGGTACTTTGAAACCCATTTTCTGCCTTTTCCCAAGGATGGGTGAAGGAACATTTTTATTTGAAAATTATACATAAGTGCATAGTTATCTTAAATTTTTTCTTTTTAAAAACTTGTACTGAGTAAAGTTTTCTCAACTGGACACACTAAAACCAAAGTTATTAAACTTAAACTTTTTATTGCATAACTTTGAAGATATATTGATCAATATTAAGGCCTCATACTTATTTTTGCAAAATTTGGATTTTTTAAAAAGTTATGAGCAAGTGAACTTTTATGTGGGTGTTTTTTTAAATTGCGATTTCTCAGTAAATATTGGGAAACATTTATTGAAATTTTCGTGATAAGACAAGAAATGTTTTGCAATTTATATGAAATAAAGTTTTTATAAAAATTTTATTTATTATTTATAAAAAATTAAGCTTTTAATAAACAAATAGTATTTAGACCAACTTTTCGTATGTTTAGAAACAAAATTTTTCCACAGAATTATTCTGTAAAGTCTACACAAATTTTTGCTGAAAAAAAATTTTAGTACGTTTCATAAACAAAAAAGTTACGACTGTTTGAGTGTCGCCAACTAGGTAATTTTACTCCCAAAAACCATCCGATTCAGCAAAAATTTGTGTGGACTTTACAGAACAATTCTGTGGAAAAATTTTGTTTCTAAACATACGAGAAGTTGGTTTAAATTCTATTTGTTTATTAAAAACTTAATTTTTTATAAATAATAAATAAAATTTTTATAAAAACTTTATTTCATATAAATTGCAAAACATTTCTTGTCCTATCACGAAAATTTCAATAAATTTTTCCCAATATTTACTGAGAAATCGCAATTTAAAAAAACACCCACATAAAAGTTCACTTGCTCATAACTTTTTAAAAAATCCAAATTTTGCAAAAATAAGTATGAGGCCTTAATATTGATCAATATATCTTCAAAGTTATGAAATTAAAAGTTTAAGTTTAATAACTTTGGTTTTAGTGTGTCCAGTTGAGAAAACTTTACTCATTGTGTTTTTATCCTCTCGTTATTTGGATGTCTTCTAAGTTTTTTGAAAAGCTTATTCTTTTTTCTTATTCTGGAAAGCAACTCTGTAGTCATCCAAGGTTTTAACTTTTTTGTACTAGATGTGCTTAATTTAACACGTTTTGTACAAAGGTTAGCATAATAATTCAATTTATCGTTAAAATTTTCAAACGCTAATGATGGGTTTTCTTCATTAAAGACATTATTCCAATCCTCAAGGAGGAGGTAACCATTTAACATATTAAAGTCAAATTCTGATTTGAACTGCTCAAAGGGTGGACAAATTCTATTAATCTTTGGAACATTTTCGAAATAGAGGCATGTTAGACAATGGTCAGATAAGCTTAGATCGCATACAGAACTAGTGATCGACAAGCGATTTTTTAGATTTAGACGCACAAAAATATGGTCAATGCAAGTTGCTGAAGATTCAGTGATTCGGGTTGGCTCATTTATGCATGATTCTAGTCCGAGTGAAGAAAGCATAGTTAAATAGCTATCTGAAAATACCGAGTCCTGTAAAATATTTAAATTCATATCACCTAAAAGTACTAAATTTTCAGACTTATCATTTATTAGCAGATCATTCAACTCATTTAAAAATACTTCTTCCGAGGCAAGGGCATGAATTCTATACAAACTATACATACATATGAAGCTAAAATTGTGTTCATCTATGGAACATTTAACCTTCATAACATCAGAACTCACAAGGCCATAACTAACAAATTCACAATTCAGATCCGTCGAAACGAAAGCTGCTACGCCACCAGCCGCATACAGATTATTACAATTTGCATGAAAAATGTACCCGGGAATACTAAAAAGAGACTGCTCATGGTCATAAATCCATGTTTCAGTCAAAAAAATTAAATCTGGTTTTCTTCTAAAAGAATTAAGTTGTAATATCAAATGATCGAAATTTTTACGCATGCTTCTAATGTTTTGTGAAATTATATAAAAACTATTTGAAGTGTTTGGGTTCGAATATACATTTTCAAAATTTACATTTTTACAATTTGCAAAGGGAATCTCAAATAAATTATCGCGGGGATCAATATTTCTGAAGCTCAGAAAAAATTTTAACTGCAACATCAAGAGCATTATCGTTGCTTACGCTTGGCACACCAACGATTTCGATGCATTTCTCTCTACTCTTTTGTTTTAATAAATTCACTTCTCTTTCAAGTTCATCAACTCTATTAATTAAAAATTGTTTCTCTTCTTGCATTGTTTTTATAAAAGAAATAGTATTTGCATTTTCGATTTGAGCATTAGCGCGACAATTTCATTGTAGACACATTCTAAGGTCACTGATGAGTCATTGTTAATCGAACTAACCGTATTTTCTTTGTCGTCTTTTTTGTTTTTAAGCTGCGGCTGTTCTTTGTCCACCGTTGCACTGCTGCTGTCGTTATTTGATATGATCAGCTGTTCTTGATGTGCTTGTACCTGCTGATTTAGTTGTTGAGGATGACCTTACTGTTTTAGTAATTTCTTCTGTTGAAGAGAAAATTGTGGAGAATCTTTTTTTATGGTCTTTTTTATTGCTCCTGTTGTTGGTGCTGATGTTGATGGAGCGGAAAGCGGAGGGGTATGTATTGATGTACGTCTCTTTGCTGTGCAGTTGCAACAATAAAATTCTTCCCAGCCTGTCTCATGACGTCAATTTCAACATCACTTATATTCATGCAGCTACAGTGAAATAATTCGTTGCAACCGGCACATTTAATTTTTTCTTGGCCTCTTTCGACCTCATTTTTACAAATGCAAGGCATATTGTGTAGAAAATTAAATATTATTTATTTTAACCGGAAGAAAATTGAAATATTATTAGAGCGAAACAATTTATGCGTGTTGACCCCACGACGACACACAACTCTTTATACATATTGTAGCGAAATTTGGTTTATGCTAGAAAACTCTTGAAATAAATACCAACAAAAGAAACTAAACGATATTAGCACCATCTAGCGCAAAGTGCTAAAAATAATAAACCGAACAGACGCTGCAGTAAACAATAAAAAGTCGACAACCGAGAGAAATTATCGCCGTCGTACAACGTACAATGCCATCTAGCATAATAGCTAGCACAACGTCAGTGCGCCATGCTGGTGAATTGTGGATAGTGGTAGAATGCACGCTACAAAGTAGCTGCCATCTGGCAGCTAGTAGATTATTCGATAAAGTGATGCCTGTAGTATAAAAGGGTGTCATTTGAGTTTTCGGACACAGTAGTATTTCAACAGTGAAGTGGAACTCTTGAATTAAAAGCAATAAAGTGAATACAGTGTGATCCGTAGTAAAGTAAAACAGTTTTCTATACAGTGTTAAATTAATATTAGAATTTGAACGTTAATAAAATAAACCATTTTATAACTAAATAAGTTTGTGTGTTTTTAATTGTTACACAATCCAGTGATCGAACTCAGGAAAGTGTGAGAGATCGAAATTATCGTCAAAGAGACAGAAATTTCGTAACAATATATTAAAATTTTATTCAAGCCATCAACTTACCAACAGACCCTACTTAGGTCCAAGAGCTCTAGCAAAGTCTTCTAATGAATGGAAAACTCCTAACAAGGAACCTTTTCAATTTAAACAATTTTCTGAGCTTTCAGAATTGTGAGTCTGAAATAATTCATATTTTTGATAAAAACATGACCCTAATTGCTAGACACCCATATATTTTGACCCTTTTTTTACTCCCTTATGTTTCATAAATTCTGAACTTCAAAATAGTAGCAAACACGCAGACACTATGGCCCTTATTGCGGTTGTCGATTTACAATAGATAAACGCTTTTTTTCTATTAGCGATTTTCCTTGGAATTGTGTTTATCGATCACAATCGCTGGCTGTTCTATCATTTTGTTCTGATAGATAAGATTTTTCTTTATTTTAGTAGATATTTCTTTACTTTTTAAATTTTTCACATAAAATATTTTAAACTGAATGAAACTAAACGGCTGTCTCAAGAAAAATAATAATATTTCAAGTAACAATGACTCAATTTTTCCTACTGAGTTTCATAATACCAAAATGGCATCGTTTCTATTAAATCGATGGCTATCGATTTTATCGCAAATTGACAACCACAATAGGGGCCTATGACTCTTATTTGACTCTGTTGTGCTTCATAAATTCTGGAACGAAATTTGAACTGAAACTACAATAGTAGCAGTTTATTTAAGTAAATAAACTAATAAATAAAAAAAAAAATGAAAAAAATATTATTTCGCGTGTGGGATTAATATATGTTAGTAATTTCCAATTGGATAAATTTAAATTTATAAACTAAATTAATCTTTTTTCGTAGTGCTGAAAGTACAAAGGTGCTAAGTACGGAGCTAGATCGGAAATACACACATTTTTGACTCTTTTATGAACTCATGAGTGTATAAGATCAGAATCATGAGTCATATCTGACTTCAAAAAGAGTATGGGTTTGATCATTACCAGGGCTCAGAAATTTAAGCTCTAAAAAACTGATTTTAAGCTTTTAAATATTATCTAAAAAAGTGAAAAGTATGCACGCAAATATGCATTAAAAAATCAAAAAAATATGGTGTAAAAACTTGCCATATTCAGTAAATAGCACTTTTTGAGTTGTTCTTCGCTACCATCCTTGACGCCAAATACACAATTAGCAACTAGTCGCTGTTTGGAATCTGTGGTTTCGTCAATAGAAACCCAAATGCACGTATTAGATGCTTTCATCCGTAAATCATTTACGCACTGGTCATACAGCAAAGGCAAATATTTGCGGCGAAGAGACATTTCAGTCGGAATAGCATTGTTTGTATGTTTTTCCAAAAATTTTATCACACTTGGGTGATATTAAATGCCTCTAAAAACGTCTTGCAAATGTCCATATTAAACGAATTTATTTGATTTCCAGCGTAATCTGTCAGAAATGTCTGCGATTGCTTATTTTTCTCACGCCCTTGCGCAGCAGCCTTATGGTTTGAGATTTTAAAATGTTGCTTGATGTTAAAAATTTTGATTCCTGAAATCTCGCAGCTACAATACACGCACATTATAACTGAATTGCGAAGTATGTCAGGAAATTGATTCACCATCCTCGCTAGATAAGTATTTATATTTTATTTTTCTTTAGGCATATTTTTTTGTATATTGCTGATGCAATTGGAAATGCGAAAATAATGTTTTGCCTACTAATGCAATACGGATGATCCGTCACAACCGTAAAATGATAACCCTTCAGATATGCTCTCATTTTTCGTATTCCCCATATAATCGATGTGGTGGAATAGTTTAGCTAAGCTTTATTGAGGTGTCGATTAGGGTTGTAACGGAGCTGCGCATCCGCAAGTGCGGTACTTCCGCTTGACATCGTACCTCCGCCTCCGTTTTCGCCTCCGCGGGAAGATATACTTGCTATAAGGTCTCTTATTACAAAAATTTGGTCCAATAGTACCTGTGGGCGTGGCACCTCCCATAAGAGCAAAAAACATTTATTGTTATAGATAGTGTGTTATGAGAGTAATCTGCATAAGATTTGGTGTATAGATGTCAGTTACCATAAGCTTTAAAAATAAATGAAGTTTGACGGGATCGCATCAGTGGGCGTGGTACCTCCCATATTAACATTAATTTGTAAGCGCTGTTTTAAGTGAACTATTGCAGCAATTGGTATGAAACTTAATGCAAGTGGTTCAGTTGATAAAGAGTATATCTGAATCAAAAGTGGTTGAAATAGCACCAATGGGCGTGGCACCTCCCATGCAAATAAAATACGGTAAGTGCCATATTTATCGAAATATGTGAGCAATCATACTGAAATTTGGTGCAAGGGGCTTCCTTATGGAAATCTATTTCTGGATCAAAGCCAGGCTGGATTGTACCAGTGAGTGTGTCACCGCCCTAAATTTGTAATTTAACTGTGGCATATATCGCAAACAATACAAGGTATTGTGCTAAAATTTAATATGAGGATGTCGATAACGAATATAATTTATTGAACAAAAGTGGGCGGAATTGGAGCAGTGGGTGTGGCATATTTCAAATTTTTCATTTATATTCGATTTTGTCATCATTTTCCATATTCTTTCGATTTTTTCAACCCTTTAACTTTTTCCAATATATCCTGTATGTATTTGTTCGACTGTTTCAACCTCTTTCAACTTTCTTCACAAGTTTCTTTTTTTTCGACTTTTTCATCAATTCTGAAATGTTTCAAATTTTTTCAACCTCTTTCAATTTTTTTAAAGTTTATCAACCTCTCTCAACTTTTTTCAACATTTTGCATATATTTTCGACTTTTTCAACATTTTTCAACCTCTGTCAACCTTTCTAACATTTCACATTTTTTTCAACTTATTCAACCTCTTCAACGTCTTTTAAACATTTATTCAAAAGGTACTTTCAGTGCAGTGTAGGGTTTGTGAGTTTCGGCCTGGCCGAAGATAACACCTTAACTTGTTTTTTTTTTTCATATTGAGTAAAGTTTTCTCAAGTGGGCACAGTAAAAACCTAGCTATTAAACTTAAACTTTTTATTCCATAACTTTGAAGATTATTGAACAATATTAAGGCCTTATATTTTTTTTGCAAAATTTTAATTTTTTAAAAAGTTATGAACAAGTGCATTTCTATGCACGTGTTCTTTTAAATTGCAATTTCTCAGTAAATATTGGGAAAAAGATAATGAAATTTTCGTGTTAGGACAAAAAATATTTTACAATTTATATAAAATAAAGTTTTTATAAAAATTTTATTTACTATTGATAAAAAATTAACTTTTTAGTAAACAAACAGAGTTTTAACCATTTTCTCATATGCACAGAAACAAAATTTTTCCACAGAAACCTTATACAGAGTACCTTATATAACGAATGTTTCAAAATATTTAACGCCGATATTACGAATGATGAATTAAATAATTTTAGACCATTAAATAGTAAGTTAAAAATTAAAATAAAAAGATAGAGAAAAATAACAGTTGCAGGTACTGTATGTTTTTTAATATTTCCTTAGATTTTTTTAGCGGCAGCTTATATTTTTTGTCACATTTGGATCAAGTTCTAGTAAGTGTTGTTGAAGAATTAATATGGTAAATTGAAAATGAATTTCACGAAGTGAAAAATTAAAAATATTGAATGAATGTAAAAAGGGTATAAGCCTATGTGTGATTTCACAAAAGTATGGAATACCAAAATCTTCCATATGCACATTGAAGAAAATGGAACACAAAATTTTCTCACACCTGAAAGAAATAAGCAATGGTACAAAAAATCGTCGATCTCTTAAAACGAGTGAGTTTGGTTCCTTAACCAATGCACTATAGGTCAAAAAGCCCATTTCACTGGCCAAAATCTAATTTATACAAGTGTTACTATTTAAGTTTTGTTGTTGTAGTGTAACGGAGAATACTTCAAAACAAACAAAATTGTATTTTGTTTTTGGAAAAAATAATTTACCGTTTTTTAGCGATGCCTCAAAGTTGATGCATTTGTATTCTGCTGTGATAACGCAAACAAGTGGTGATTTTTACATCTTTTTTAATTATTGTGAAATAACACTAGTTTACAAGAAAAAAGATCTGGTTTCTCATATACTTTTTTCGATGTATGTTGAGGCGTAGATTCCAAAAATGGCAACCATTTTTTTTTTCTTAAGAATCGTTTTCGAGATATCCTCAAAAAACCCCTTTTTCGGCACTTTTTTCATTTATTTGGCTATATCTCCACAAACTTTCGAATCAAAAACGATGTTCAGCATTCAAAAGATATTTGTATTCCCTTTCTAACGATATACTTTTTGCTTAAATCGGATAAGATTTGATGGAGTTACAAGCGCTCAAAGTCCAAAAAAAACTGACTTTTTTAGTTTTTTTTGAAAATTACTCAATTTCAATTGCTCCATTTGAATGAAAAATTTTTTTTTTTCATATTTTTAAAATTTTAATGGAAGACTATTCTTTTGCAAATATTTTAAGTAAAATTTTGCGAAAATCGGACAAAAAATGTAGAAGTTATTCAAAAAAATATTAAAAAACTTGCAATAAAATTAAACGAAAATACTAATGAATTTGCATTACATGCAGGTTACAAGTGCGACATCAAAAAGTGGCAAATCAGAAATGAAGATGATAAAAATACAGTTTCAGAAAAAAAGAAATCAATACAAGATTTATTTTTCAAAAAACTTGGCCTCATAGTAGATAAACCGAAAGTAGGTGGTTTTGGGAGTACAAACGATGGCAACACTGCGCGCCGAGTTTTTGCGGAACAATGTTTTCTCAAATTACCGGCATTGACAAGGACTTGATATTTCAGCTTAAAATAATTTTAATAAGCATGTCTTGTCAATTTCCTTTAATTGTAAACAAATATCAAGTTTACTGCTTTGAAACCGCAAAAATTATTCAAAACATGTATTCCTGGCTGCTAATGACAGCAACTTTACACAAAGTTCTTATTCATTCAAAGGAAATTATAGAGGGTTTAGTTCTTTTTGTTGGATATTTTGGAGAAGAATCAGCAGAGTCTCAACACAAATTATACAAATCTGATAGACTACATCATGTACGCAAAAGTAGCCGCGTTAATACACTTTTAGACGTGTTTCATAGAGCAATGGAGACATCAGATCCAATAATTTCTTCGCTGACTTTAAATAGACGCATTCAGACTAAAAAGCGTCTCCAACTTCCAACAGAAGTGATCCAATTATTAAGGTGTGAAATCCCAGTCGAAGAACTTAACCTAACAAGCTATGAAACACGCGAGAATGAAGGAGAGGAAGATGAAATTGGGGAAACCGAAATTTTAAGTTCAATGTATTTAAACATTTTAACTAATTTATCTTTAGAATGTGATGCTTAAGTAAACGTTATGTATTTCTTAACCTAATATTATAATCTATAAATAAAAACACATCTTTTATTTCATTAATTATAGAATTTTAAAAAATTTAGTACGTGCCATTATTGACCCGGTAGCACAAGGGTTAAAATTTTTCTCAGAGTTCTTCTTTTAGCCTAGAATCAACATAAAAAATACATTTCCAGTTAATCACCATGATAATATAGCAGTTATTAGTTTTGGCCAGTGAAATGGGCTATTTGACCTATAGTGCAATGGAAGAAAAATGTTTCAGTCAAGGGAATAACATTAGAAATCAAAGCCGAAATACAAAAAAGCCTTGCGATGGTGAATTCCACGCAAGTTGTACAATATACAGAACAAATTTATTGAAATGTGTTCCAAAATAAAAATATAAAAACTGATATTTTAAGTTCTATTAATGTTAATTTAAAAAGTTTATTATGTAAATGAATTGGAGAATTTAAAGTTGCTGATATAAAATTATTAAACAAAAAAAAAAAAAAACATTCCGACTTAACGAATTTTTCGATATAACGAAAGGGCCTGACATTATATCATTCGTTATACCGAGACTTGCCTGTATTTCATAAAAAAAAAAATAAGAATGGTTGAGTGTCGCCACCTAGGTAATTTTACTCCTACAAATCATCTGATAAGAAAAATTTGAACTGTTTTTTTTATTTTTATACCCTACACCGAGGGTACATTCACTTTGTCTCTCCGTTTGTAACACATCGAAGGGGGCGTGGCAGGTATGGAAAAGTATATATATTCTTGATCAGCGTCACCACCTGAGTCGATTTAGCGATGTCCGTCTGTCTGTCTATTTGTCTTTCCGTCTGTTGAAATCAGGATTAAGGGAAAACCAAGAAAGCTAATTGAATGAAACTTTCACACACAGGTCACATCTTCTTGCAGGCATCTTGCTATTGAAAATGGGCGAAATCGGTTAACGGACACGCCTACCGCCCATACTCTATGTATATTTACCCAGCCCAATTTTGAAAAAAGTTGCAGCGATTTTGATGAAACTTGGTGATTTGGTGCACATGTGAACCAAATTAGGATTAGGCTGGGTTTCAAGTTTCTAAAAGGTCGTACAGGGGCGTGGCACAGCCCTAAAATTTATCATTAATACTACCATATCTTGTAAGCCGTTCAAGATATTGCGATGAGATTTGGTAAACGGATACATATCAAATATATCTTGAATTGAGAAAAAAGTGGGCGTGGCATTTTTAAACATTTAAAAAAAATTGGCACAAACGATTTCCATAAAAATTTTGGAGATGATGCCGCTGAAAGCAGTCATCAATACAAGCTCAGCAACTTTCGTTAAAAAAGCTCGTTGAAGGGCGTGGAACCACCCACAATATTTATAAACGTTATATTAAGAGAACTAACAACGTAATCGTTATGAAATTTAATGAGGTAGATATACTTGCTATAAGGTCTCTTATTACAAAAAATTTAGTGTAATAGTACCTGTGGGCGTGGCACCTCCCATATAAGCAAAAAACGTTTATTGTTATAGATAGTGTGCTATAAGAGTAATCTTCATAAGATTTGGTGTATAGATGTCACTTACTATAAGCTTTAAAAATAAATGAATTTTTAAGCGATTGCTTCAGCAGGCGTGGCACCTCCCATATTGACATAAATTTGTCATCGCTGTTTTAAGTGAACTATTGCAGCAATTGCTATGAAATTTAATATAAGTGGTTCAGTT
The DNA here is from genome assembly GCA_949775025.1 of Tricholauxania praeusta. Classification (NCBI taxonomy): domain Eukaryota; kingdom Metazoa; phylum Arthropoda; class Insecta; order Diptera; family Lauxaniidae; genus Tricholauxania; species Tricholauxania praeusta. Next base: position 108,230,937 of record OX459028.1, read on the forward strand.
GCCATAGAGTATATCTGGATCAAAAGTGGCTGAAATAGCAACAGTGGGCGTGACATCTCCCATACAAATAAAATACGGTAAGTGCCATATTTATCGAAATATGTGAGCAATCATACCAAAATTTGGTGTAAGGGGTTTGCTTATGAAAACCTATTTCTGGATCAAAACCGGGCTGGATTGTACCAGTGGGTGTGTCACCGCGTGGCATATTTAAAATTTTTCATTTCTATTCGATTTTGTCATCATTTTCCATATTCTTTCGACTTTTTCAACCCTTTAACTTTTTCTAATATATCCTATACATATGTATTTGTTCGACTTTTTCAACCTCTTTCAACTTTCTTCATAAGTTTCTTTATTTTTTTTCGACTTTTTCATTAATTTTGATTAGTTTCAAATTTTTTTCAACCTCTTTTAACTTTTTTAGAGTTTTTCAACTTTTTTCCACATTTTGCATATATTTACGACTTTTTCAACATTTTTCAACCTCTGTCAACCTTTCTAACATTTCACATTTTTTCGACTTATTCAATTTCTTCAACGTCTTTTTAACATTTATTGAAAATGTACTTTCAGTGCAGTGTAGGGTATGTGAGTTTCGGCCTAGCCAAAGATAACACCTTAACTGGTTTTGAATTGTATTTGAATTGTAAAATTCAAATTATATAAATAACTAGCTGTCCCGGCAGACGTTGTTCTGCCCTTTCCGGTAGGTGGCGCGAAGCTATATGAACTCATGCTATGGAATGTAAGAGCCAATCAGCCCATTTTTAAAGTGAAATCAACTTCTGTCCCTACTTTTTTACATATAGTATAGTATAGCAGACTTTGCAGACGTTTTTCTGACCTTACTGCTAGGTGGTGCGATGAGTTTAATTTATTGTAGCTTTCGTGTTTTATATAATTACAGATTCTCAATCATCTGCATCAAATAATTACTGACATATACAACATGTTGTTTTATTCGCATATGGAAGGTGTGGCACCACCCATTTTCTCATTGAAATTTCTTTTTGCCCCTACTTTTTATATGTGTATGTTAGGGTGGTTCTTATATTGATTTTGTTTTGAATTTTCGACCGGGCACCATCTCAATTGATTTTCTACGATAAGAAACTATTTCTGCATTTTTTTCAATTTTCTTAATTAATATTTAGGGGTCGCTACCAATGTTAAAATTTTGTATGTGCTAAATAGCTTAAAAACACTTTTTTAATCGCTAACTTATTTTAAGGGAGAGGAGGGGGTGAGGCTTTCTGCATTCTATTTATTTTTGATATAGGCTAATAAAATGTACCAGATTCAATACGCCGGATTGAAGTTATAGTGTCCATACAATGTTTTTTTCTGAAAGTTTGACTTATGGTAGCGAGCTCTAAAGCTTTTATAAAAGTAAATTAAAAAAATACGTATTCATTATTTTAGGGCAGAGAATCATATGACGGGGTGCCCCGAAAGTCGAAAAATAAGGACTACCCTAATGTATGTATCTAATCTCATTCATCACAAATTTTAGTATTTTCTTATATGGAAGGCATAATAATGAACGGTCTTAGCTGTGCCTCTTAATATAAAAGATACGTGGCGTAAATTCCATGTGAATCGATGCAGTGGTCATTATGAAAATGCTATTTTAAAAATATTTTTGTATTAGGGCCATATGAATCGATTTAAAATTATATTTTAAAAATATTTTTGTTTATGAGGGCCACCCTTAATATGCACCCTTAATTAAAGTTTTATAAACTCAACTATGTCTCTAAACATAAAAGATACGTGGTGTAAATTACATGTGAATCGATGTAGTGGTCATTATGAAAATGTTATTTTAAAAATATTTTTGTATGAGGAACACCCTAAATAAAAGTTTTATGAACTCAACTATGTCTCTAAATTTAGAAGACACGTGGAGTGAATTCCATGTGCATCGATGCAGTGGTCTTTGTGAAAATGATATTTTAAAAATTATTTTTGTATTTTGGCCTCCCTAAATATGCATCCTAAATAAAATTTTTATAAGCTTAACTATGTCTCTTAATATAAAAGACATGTGGTGTAAATTCTATTAGAATCGATGCAGTGGTCTTTGTGAAAATGCTATTTTAAAAATATTTTTGTATGAGAGTCACCCTAAATGCACCATCTGTCGGGCTGATTTGTGGTTCTAAACCATCCAGGGCGCCACCCAAACGCTTATAAAAAAAATGATTCAAATCGGTCTAGCCGTTTAGGAGGAGTTCAGTGACATACACACTAGACATGTTCAAAAAAAGGTCACGTTCTAGAATACTTCAAGAACACTCGATTTTCGAAAATTTATTCATATTCGTGTATTTCCTCACTTAAAAAAATTAGAAAAAAAAATAATCCTATAGCTGCTACCAGAGCTGCAAAATTTGCATTTTTTGAAATTTGGCCAAAAAAGGAAGGAAGTATGGAAAAAAAATTTCCGCGAGCAGAGCTTTAGTGTTTCTTGTGTCATAGCTCAAATCCTTTGTTGTTTTCACTGCATTCACCTTAATACACTATAACTTGAAATTGTCAATGCCATTACATGAATTTCCATTAAAAAATAAATGAGAAAAAAATGTTATCCAGTTTTGGTCCAAAAATAATAAAAATTAAATTTTTTTTTTTTTATTTTACAGTTTGAAATAATATATTCCACCGTTGTTTAAAATAATTTTTCCATCTAAATAATAGATATTGTATTTTTTATTTAGTCCTAAAAATTTATTTTAATGGTTATTTGTTTATCTGTCTCAAGGTCAATTTTAATTAAAAACAGATTATAAGTTTTTGTTTTTATATTTAATTAATGTTTTATTTTTTCACCAATATTTCGAGTTGCATTGCAACTCATCCTCAGGGTGAATAATCTGTTTTTAATTAAAATTGACCTTGAGCCAGTTAAACAAATAACCATAAATTTATAAAGGTCGCTAAAACAAATTCATAATTTATTTTAATGACAAAAACCAAAAAAAAAAAGCTTTAAATTATTTATTTGTAATTAAATAATTTGTGAATTAAAAATTAAATAACAAAAGCGAACGTGCTTCATCCCTACAATAATTTTTAATTCACAAATTATTTAATTACAAATAAATATTTTTGAAGTTTATGTTTTTTGTTGGTTTTTGTCATTAAAATAAATTGTTATGACTAAATAAACAATACAATATCTATTATTAAGATGGAAAAATTATTTTAAACAACAGTGGAATGTATTATTTCAAACTTTAAAATAAAAAATTTAATTTTTATCATTTTTGGACCAAAACTGAAAAACATTTTTTTATTCGCTTTTAAATGAGATACCATATAGTAAAAATGGTTAACCAGGCCCAGAGATATCAAACATTGAGTTTGGCTATTTTCGCAAAAATTGAGTTTTTTTCGAAATTTGACCTAACAGCACTCAAGACCCCGAATACATAGGGCTGTGAGACTGTCTTCCTAGGTTCTTTAACGTGTCAAAATTTGAGCACAATCGGATGTTATTTGAATTTCATACTTACGTTATAAACATATTATACTAGATATATTACTAAAAAACTATTTATCTAAGAATTTTTTTCCTTTTGATGCATTTCTACTTTAACATCCAAATAATTCCACATTCAAGTTTTTGTTATAACTCAACTTGTCATTTAAAGTTGGTTAAAGCCCGCCATGAGGTATATTACGTTTGATCCAAAACACACAAAAGTCTTCTTTTTTTATTCGTGAACATGTTTGATGGGGGCATAGGAAAACGGGTATGTAGAAAAATCTATTCTAAAGTGTTTTGGCTGGACCGTTACGTCACGCGTAGTGCTAACGTTCACGGCACGCTCATGCTAGTGTTATATTTTATAGCGTAGACAGACGGCAGCGTTAATTTACATTAGCAGACTTAATTCAAATTAACTTGTGAATTATTCCCATTCTAATGCGCATTAGCTCTGATGTAAATGCACAAAATTAAAATTAATTTATACTGAATATAAACAACACAGCCGATAATTCTAAATTACTAATGTCGTGTCATTATTTGTGACATTGAATTTATTGTTTATATTCAAAAATGGATACAAAGACAACGAATGTAAGTTATTTCAATTATATTCAGCAAAAAATACTTATGTATATATTAAAATCTTAATGCCTTTTTTTTATTTAAGAAGTCATTATTTGTGATTTTGTGTGAGAGAATCTTATATAGAAGAGAGTGACAAAAACAAAATTTGTAAACAATACTTTTTTGCTGAGAAAATCGTATGGGAGAAGAGAGTGACAAATTTTAATAGATGCTTCCTATGTGTGTTGAACAAGTCAGCTGTTTTCTAAATGCACAAAACTATCGTCTGTCAGGGTAAAATTTTAATTTGAATTAGTAAATTTTTAATGCACATTAATGCTGCCGTCTGTCTACGCTATTAGACCAAAACTTCTAAGGTACTGAGCCGATTTTTACAAACGAAGTATCGTTGTTTGCATATTATCAAGAAGAGTCTAATAAAGCTATTAATACTTCGAAAATCTGATCACAGAGGACGCTGTATGCAAAAAATAAAATATAATAATTACATAAGTCACATAATTAAATAAGTCAAAAGACACAGCTCCTAAAATACTAAGCCGATATTGACAAACGAAGATTGTATATTTTTTTTTACTAAGAGGACTAAAATGAGGGTACTTACATATGTTTCAAAAATTTATTCATAGATGTTACTATAGACAAAAATTATGTATATAGCTATATATATATATTTATATAATATATTGAATTCAGCGAAAACGGGGTACATTCACGAATTTATTCGGAAATTTGCAAGAGTCACTCAAAAACAAATACAACAGGCTTTGGTTTCAACGAATACTTAAAATAGGATTAAGAAAAAATATTCAGGAAAGCTTGCTAGATTACCTTCTTTTTTTTGGCTTTAGAACCTTCATTCATTCGTGTACATATGTATATGTATGTTTTGGAAGGATGAAAAAAAAAAAAAATTGATACACGGCTAGAAATCTTGGAATCTTTTTTTTTCTTCCATCAAATGAGGCCTAAGCAGATATAAGACAGTACCATTCGTACTTCAAAATCCATTTTCAGCCTTTTTGCAACGATTGGTGCCAGAAATTTTTTGTCTTGAAACGAGGCCAAATCACCGCCGCACAGTGGAATTTTGTGGCCATAAATAGGAAGAATTTGAAAGTACTTGAAATTGAAAAATTTTGTAGTACAATCGTTAGTTAAAACTTAGGGGATGAAAAAAAACTATAAAAGTTTTAAATTTAGCGACACAGTGGGCTCAAAGTTGAACTTTGTACTCCAAAAATTTTCTATGAGCTTTTTATATAAGCAACTGTTAGATAGTGTGCTCTAGTTAACTTGTTTGAAACACAATGCAATAATGTAGTATATTGGCGGAAAGTTCATTGTTTCTACTTTATAAAAATTAATTTAGTTTTCTTTTAGCGGTCTTATATGAATTTTACGGAATTTTCAAAAACTAGAATGAAAAATGGTAAAAAGAAAAATTTTAAAACTTTAACTGAAAAAAACACAGAAGTATATCTCCAGATTTAATAAATCTTTTTATATATTATGTGCGAAGGTATAGTTAACAAAATAAAAAATAAAAAGCTGCGCATATTCATAATTTTTTTTTATCAGGTTTTTCCTAATGTAGTTTTAGAAGGAACAAAATATATCGACATTTATTAAATGCTTTCACTAATTTGTTTGTATCGAAATTTTCCAAATTTGCATACTGGCAAAAAGTTCATGAATTGTACTATTTAAAAATTGTTAGCTTAAAGTTTTATATTCTATGTGTGAATTATGCTGATTTTTTAAAAATTAGGGCTGAAAAAGTCATAATTCAAAAATTTCGCAATATTTAACAGCAAAAAACACAAAAGTATATCTCAAGATTTAAAAAATGTTTGTATACAGTGGTGGCCACGAATTTAACACACACTGCAGTGGTAACTTCATATTGAAAATATTGTAGCGAAATTTGGTTTATGCTAGAAAACTCTTGAAATAAATACCAACAAAAGAAACTAAACGATATTAGCACCATCTAGCGGCAAAGTGCAGTTTTTGTACTAAAAATAATAAACCGAACAGACGCTGCAGTACTAAAGTCGACAACTGAGAGAAACTATCGCCGTTGTACAACGCCATCTAGCATAATAGCAACATTCTGGATAATTGTGAACTCAACGTCGATACGCCGTTTGGAAAGTAATGGTAAATTATGGATAATGGTAGATTACACGCCAATTGGAAGGTACTGGATTGTTCGAGAGAGTGATGACTGCAGTATAAAAGGGTTGTCATCTGAGTTGAGTGACACAGTTGTATTTAAACAGTGAAGCAATAAGCAATAAAGTGAATACAGTGTGATCCGTAGTAAAGTAAAACAGTTTTCTATACAGTGTTAAATTAATATTAGAATTTGAACGTTAATAAAATAAACCATTTTATAACTAAATAAGTTTGTGTGTTTTTAATTGTTACACAATCCAGTGATCGAACTCAGAAAAGTGTGAGAGATCGAAATTATCGTCAAAGAGACAGAAATTTCGTAACAATTGGTGTCAGAAGTGGGATTGTGTAAAAAGAATTAACAATCAATTAAAAAAAAAAAATAAAATAAATAAATAAAAATGGTTAAGTTTGACGAACTAAAAGTGGATCAACTGAAGAAGGAGTTGCAGCAGCTGAGTCTGCAATCTACTGGCGGAAAGGTGGAGTTACAGAAACGCTTACGGCAGGCCCTTGAGGCTCAAGGTGTAAGCCTGGAAGAGCATGAATTTTATAGTGATGTATCAGAATCAGCAGCGAAAGTGGAAGAAGCTTCTGGACCGGCGGCAAGTGGTGAAGTTTTAGATATGTCAAAGTTCGAGAAAATGTTAATGGCGATGACGCAAACAATAAATCTACAAATAAATAGCAATATCCAGGCCGTTCAGGAAAAAATAGACGAGAAGTTAAGTCAAAATGCATTGCAAATAGATCAGAAGTTAAGTCAGAACGCGCTGCAGATCCAGACGGTTCGGGAAGAAATTGATCAGAGCTTAAGTCAAAATGCACTGCAAATAGACCAGAAGTTAAGTCAGAACGCGACGCAGATCCACGAAGCTTCTCGAACGGAGGTTGCCAAAATGGTAGACGGCCTCGATGCAAAAATGACTGAGTTACGAGATGACGTTGAATCATTCAAGGAAGAAGTTCAAAATAATTTTGAAGACGTTAATAAAAGGATTCAACAGTTGGAAATAAGTGAACCAACCACTCAATTGATAAGAGAAATCAGCGCAGAGAGGCTTAAGGCACCCTCGTGCGATGGAACAACGCCATTTAGTGTTTTCAAGCTCCAGTTCGAAACAACATCTGGTCACAATCGTTGGGATAACGAAAGCGCAGCTGCAGCGCTAATTGTGGCATTAAAAGGCGCAGCTGCAGAAGTATTGCAAACGGTTCCAGTGGTGGAGCAGAAAAGTTACAAGACGGTGATGGATGCCTTACAGCGAAAATATGGCAGTGACCACATGAAGCAGATTCACAGATTGAAGTTGAAAAGTCGTAATCAGAAATCTGGTGAGTCCTTGCAAGAGTATGCTGCGGATATTGAGCGATTGGCACACCTTTCCTATCCTGACGAAATAAGCGTCGTAGCTGAAAAATTCAAAATAGAGGCGTTTATTGACGGCATACGTGACTCAAAAACAAAACGCGAGACAATGAGGAGCGCGAACACAACATTTAATGAAACAGTAACGGTTGCCCATGATTGCGTTGACATGCCGCCCATCACTGAAAACTCGTCGGATGGAGTTAGAGGCTGAAATGAAAAATTCATCGTTCGCCAGCAGTAGCTTCAACGGAAAATGCTACAACTGTGGTAAGCAGGGACACATGGCACGTGACTGCAAATCACGTCGTAAACGATCTGCATCACGTTCACCAAGAAGAAGAATTGAAAATCGGATGGAGGTGGATTCTGAAAAGAAAAATTCATCGTTCGCCAGCAGTAGCTTCAGCGGAAAATGCTACAACTGTGGTAAGCAGGGACACATGGCACGTGACTGCAAATCACGGCGTAAACGATCTGCATCACATTCATCAAGAAGAGGAATTGAAAATAGGGTGGACGGTGACGAAAATGGTAGCGGGCAGCAGACGCGTACTGGGAATCTGGGTTCGATTCCAGAGAGGGAGCCTGAGAAACGACTACCACATCGCAAAGAATGCCAGCATGGAAATGCGGATGCATTTTTCCGTCGTCTATGTAAAATTGAATGCAGTCATTGTTCACAAACGGAAAATAAAGCTGGAACAATTGATGTGCGCCGTTTGAACGTTTTGCCTGAATAAAAGTGGACAAAAGAGGAGGTAAGACGGGACCAGCGCAGTGATAGGGATCGTGGTGATCGTGAACGAGAGCGTGAAAGAGAACGTGAACGAGAGGAGGTTAGAGAGCGTGCTGAAAGAGATAAAATTGAAAAGGAGGATCCAGAAAGGCCAGATAAAGATCGTGAGCGCAGAAGAAGAAAAAGGGAACGCGTACATGAGAAAGAGCGAGAACGAGAGCAGTCACGCCGAGAACGTTCTCGAAGTCAGGAGAAATTTTCTAGACGTCGTTCTAAATCGCGTAAAAAGGAAGGTGAGAAGAGCGTGATAAAGATCGCGACAAGATGAAAGCTCGGTGTGACCTAAGAGCAAATACTGAAGGGTTCAAGAAAGATAAACTAGTGCTGCTACACAACCCACAACGGAAACGAGGCTTGTCTCCTAAGTTTCGGACTCACTGGGATGGACCTTACCGGATCGTCACAAGGATTAATGATGTTGTGTATCGAATCCGAAAATACCCCGGGAACAAAAATAAATTTAAGGTAGTCCACACTGAAAGGCTTGCACCTTATACTAGAAACGGAGAGACTATTGTTCGGGACGAACAAGTTTAAGCGGAGAGCAGTGTAGCGAAATTTGGTTTATGCTAGAAAACTCTTGAAATAAATACCAACAAAAGAAACTAAACGATATTAGCACCATCTAGCGGCAAAGTGCAGTTTTTGTACTAAAAATAATAAACCGAACAGACTCTGCAGTACTAAAGTCGACAGCTGAGAGAAACTATCGCCGTCGTACAACGCCATCTAGCATAATAGCAACATTCTGGATAATTGTGAACTCAACGTCGATACGCCGTTTGGAAAGTAATGGTAAATTATGGATAATGGTAGATTACACGCCAATTGGAAGGTACTGGATTGTTCGAGAGAGTGATGACTGCAGTATAAAAGGGTTGTCATCTGAGTTGAGTGACACAGTTGTATTTAAACAGTGAAGCAATAAAGTGAATACAGTGTGATCCGTAGTAAAGTAAAACAGTTTTCTATACAGTGTTAAATTAATATTAGAATTTGAACGTTAATAAAATAAACCATTTTATAACTAAATAAGTTTGTGTGTTTTTAATTGTTACACAATCCAGTGATCGAACTCAGAAAAGTGTGAGAGATCGAAATTATCGTCAAAGAGACAGAAATTTCGTAACAATTGGTGTCAGAAGTGGGATTGTGTAAAAAGAATTAACAATCAATTAAAAAAAAAAATAAAATAAATAAATAAAAATGGTTAAGTTTGACGAACTAAAAGTGGATCAACTGAAGAAGGAGTTGCAGCAGCTGAGTCTGCAATCTACTGGCGGAAAGGTGGAGTTACAGAAACGCTTACGGCAGGCCCTTGAGGCTCAAGGTGTAAGCCTGGAAGAGCATGAATTTTATAGTGATGTATCAGAATCAGCAGCGAAAGTGGAAGAAGCTTCTGGACCGGCGGCAAGTGGTGAAGTTTTAGATATGTCAAAGTTCGAGAAAATGTTAATGGCGATGACGCAAACAATAAATCTACAAATAAATAGCAATATCCAGGCCGTTCAGGAAAAAATAGACGAGAAGTTAAGTCAAAATGCATTGCAAATAGATCAGAAGTTAAGTCAGAACGCGCTGCAGATCCAGACGGTTCGGGAAGAAATTGATCAGAGCTTAAGTCAAAATACACTGCAAATAGACCAGAAGTTAAGTCAGAACGCGACGCAGATCCACGAAGCTTCTCGAACGGAGGTTGCCAAAATGGTAGACGGCCTCGATGCAAAAATGACTGAGTTACGAGATGACGTTGAATCATTCAAGGAAGAAGTTCAAAATAATTTTGAAGACGTTAATAAAAGGATTCAACAGTTGGAAATAAGTGAACCAACCACTCAATTGATAAGAGAAATCAGCGCAGAGAGGCTTAAGGCACCCTCGTGCGATGGAACAACGCCATTTAGTGTTTTCAAGCTCCAGTTCGAAACAACATCTGGTCACAATCGTTGGGATAACGAAAGCGCAGCTGCAGCGCTAATTGTGGCATTAAAAGGCGCAGCTGCAGAAGTATTGCAAACGGTTCCAGTGGTGGAGCAGAAAAGTTACAAGACGGTGATGGATGCCTTACAGCGAAAATATGGCAGTGACCACATGAAGCAGATTCACAGATTGAAGTTGAAAAGTCGTAATCAGAAATCTGGTGAGTCCTTGCAAGAGTATGCTGCGGATATTGAGCGATTGGCACACCTTTCCTATCCTGACGAAATAAGCCTCGTAGCTGAAAAATTCAAAATAGAGGCGTTTATTGACGGCATACGTGACTCAAAAACAAAACGCGAGACAATGAGGAGCGCGAACACAACATTTAATGAAACAGTAACGGTTGCCCATGATTGCGTTGACATGCCGCCCATCACTGAAAACTCGTCGGATGGAGTTAGAGGCTGAAATGAAAAATTCATCGTTCGCCAGCAGTAGCTTCAACGGAAAATGCTACAACTGTGGTAAGCAGGGACACATGGCACGTGACTGCAAATCACGTCGTAAACGATCTGCATCACGTTCACCAAGAAGAAGAATTGAAAATCGGATGGAGGTGGATTCTGAAAAGAAAAATTCATCGTTCGCCAGCAGTAGCTTCAGCGGAAAATGCTACAACTGTGGTAAGCAGGGACACATGGCACGTGACTGCAAATCACGGCGTAAACGATCTGCATCACATTCATCAAGAAGAGGAATTGAAAATAGGGTGGACGGTGACGAAAATGGTAGCGGGCAGCAGACGCGTACTGGGAATCTGGGTTCGATTCCAGAGAGGGAGCCTGAGAAACGACTACCACATCGCAAAGAATGCCAGCATGGAAATGCGGATGCATTTTTCCGTCGTCTATGTAAAATTGAATGCAGTCATTGTTCACAAACGGAAAATAAAGCTGGAACAATTGATGTGCGCCGTTTGAACGTTTTGCCTGAATAAAAGTGGACAAAAGAGGAGGTAAGACGGGACCAGCGCAGTGATAGGGATCGTGGTGATCGTGAACGAGAGCGTGAAAGAGAACGTGAACGAGAGGAGGTTAGAGAGCGTGCTGAAAGAGATAAAATTGAAAAGGAGGATCCAGAAAGGCCAGATAAAGATCGTGAGCGCAGAAGAAGAAAAAGGGAACGCGTACATGAGAAAGAGCGAGAACGAGAGCAGTCACGCCGAGAACGTTCTCGAAGTCAGGAGAAATTTTCTAGACGTCGTTCTAAATCGCGTAAAAAGGAAGGTGAGAAGAGCGTGATAAAGATCGCGACAAGATGAAAGCTCGGTGTGACCTAAGAGCAAATACTGAAGGGTTCAAGAAAGATAAACTAGTGCTGCTACACAACCCACAACGGAAACGAGGCTTGTCTCCTAAGTTTCGGACTCACTGGGATGGACCTTACCGGATCGTCACAAGGATTAATGATGTTGTGTATCGAATCCGAAAATACCCCGGGAACAAAAATAAATTTAAGGTAGTCCACACTGAAAGGCTTGCACCTTATACTAGAAACGGAGAGACTATTGTTCGGGACGAACAAGTTTAAGCGGAGAGCAGTGTAGCGAAATTTGGTTTATGCTAGAAAACTCTTGAAATAAATACCAACAAAAGAAACTAAACGATATTAGCACCATCTAGCGGCAAAGTGCAGTTTTTGTACTAAAAATAATAAACCGAACAGACTCTGCAGTACTAAAGTCGACAGCTGAGAGAAACTATCGCCGTCGTACAACGCCATCTAGCATAATAGCAACATTCTGGATAATTGTGAACTCAACGTCGATACGCCGTTTGGAAAGTAATGGTAAATTATGGATAATGGTAGATTACACGCCAATTGGAAGGTACTGGATTGTTCGAGAGAGTGATGACTGCAGTATAAAAGGGTTGTCATCTGAGTTGAGTGACACAGTTGTATTTAAACAGTGAAGCAATAAAGTGAATACAGTGTGATCCGTAGTAAAGTAAAACAGTTTTCTATACAGTGTTAAATTAATATTAGAATTTGAACGTTAATAAAATAAACCATTTTATAACTAAATAAGTTTGTGTGTTTTTAATTGTTACACAATCCAGTGATCGAACTCAGGAAAGTGTGAGAGATCGAAATTATCGTCAAAGAGACAGAAATTTCGTAACAATATTAATATTATAGTCCAAGAATTCTAAACTAATATTTTTCCGTGAGTGAGAGATGATGAAGCACCGTTAATTTAAATGGTTGTTTTTACTCTAATTTTCCACATATTACAAACATTTGAAATTAACGCGCCTTTCAAGTTGGCCACGAATTTAGTACAATTTAAAAATAACGCTTTATTCGTCCCTCTTTACTTTCGCTTTTTTAGAACTAAATATAGCGTAGTGCAGATATGGATGATGCAGCATAGGGGGTTACAAAAAAATATTAAATGAAGAACTGCTATCTAAATTCAAACAAATTCCTTCACAATGTAAGCTTTTACAATTTATAAAATTGTTGTAAAGCATTGCAAAATGCGAAGATACACAAATATTTTTTCCTTCAAATATTGCAATAGAAAAAAATTCATTAAAAAAAAGTTATACTTTTGTGTTTTTTGCTGTTAAATATTGCTAAATTTTTGAATTATGACTTTTTCAGCCTTAATTTTTAAAAAATCAGCATAATTCATACATAGAATATAAAACTTTAAGCTCACAATTTTTAAATAGTACCTACAATTCATGAACTTTTTGCCAGTATGCAAATGTGGAAAATTTCGATACAAACAAATTAGTGAAAGCATTTAATAAAAGTCGATATATTTTGTTCCTTCTAAAACTACATTAGGAAAAACCTGATAAAAAAAAAGTTATGAATATGCGCAGCTTTTTATTTTTTTATTTTGTTAACCATACCTTTGCACATAATATACAGTGGTGGCCACGAATTCAACACACACTGCAGTGGTAACTTCATATTGAAAATATTAATATTATAGTCCAAGAATTGTAAACTAATATTTTTCCGTGAGTGTTGCTTACAACAAGATGATGAAGTACCGTTAATTTAAATGGTTGTTTTTACTCTAATTTTCCACATATTACAAACAATTGAAATTAACGCGCCTTTCAAGTTGGCCACGAATTTAGCACAATTTAAAAATAACGCTTTATTCGTCCCTCTTTACTTTCGCTTTTTTAGAACTAAATATAGCGTAGTGCAGATATGGATGGTGCAGCATAGGGGGTCCGATTATAAACATTTTTGTTATTATTACTATCGTAATATATTTCCAAAAAATATATTTTAAATTCTTATGTCCTTAATTATGAAAGTTATCATTCTATATTTTTATATTTTTCAATAAATTTATTTATTTTATATTTTTAATGTCTTTAATATACTTATGCTCAGAAAAAATTTGTGTTTTCATTAGAAACTAAACGTACAGTGTTTCAAAAGACATTGTGACCGAACATTGCCTTTGCTACTAATATTTCACAGTTATTTTATCAAAACAAATACAGTAGAACCCAGTTAAGACGATTTTGCATTTAACAACCGTGCGGTAAGATCGTCGTAGTTTTACTTTAAGTTGGCGCACTTGTAACCCCACTTCTTAATATTCGACTATAAAGAGATTCGGCTATAACATCATCAGCTCATAGCGGCGAAATATCTGTTTCTGTGGGACTTCGTTAAATCAAGTTTTTACACATAAAAGGACTACATTGGTATAACATGCCTCCTTCCGTGCACAAAGTTCTAATGCATAGAAGTCAAATTAGGCAAGAAATAAAAGTTCCAATTGAACGTTTTTCTGAAGAAGCTCAGGAAGCATCAAATAAAGTTTTTAAAAACGCGAGGTTGCACAACAGCAGGTGTTGCTCTAGAGTAGCAAACGACGAAGATGTTTTACACTACTTGCTGATTTCTTCTGATCCTCTTATCAGCCAAATTCGAATAAAGCGAAATTAAAAATATAAAGAGTTATCACCAGAGGCACAATACATGCTTAAAGTCTATGAAGAAGAGGATTAAAATAAATTTAAAAAAAAACTTTGCTGTATATCTTCTTTATCTATTTTTTAAATTAGGTTTTTTAATTGAATTTTCAGTTTTTCTTTAATAACTTGAAAACTATAAAAGATATCGCACAATTTGTAACATTTTCAAAATCAGCATTGCCAAATTAATGAAAATTGATACCAATTTTGAAAAAAAATCTCAATCACATCCTACCTTTGTATGGGCGGTAGGCGTGTACGTGGACCGTTTTTTTTCATATTCATAAATTTTTGTTGATTTAACCTAAAAAACGTCTGTGCCAAATTTCAAAACTCTGGGGCTATTCTTACTGTTTATGGCCACCGTTTTTTGATTTTTCTCTAATAACTTTAAAACTATAAAAGATATTGAAAAATTAATAACATTTTTGAAATTAGCATTGCCAAATCAATGAAAATTGATACCAATTTTGAAAAATAGTCACAACCACATCCCACCTTTGTATGGGAGGTAGGCGTGTCCTTGAACCAATTTTTTTAAAAATCACTAATTTTTTTTCTTTTAACCTTAAAAACATCCGTACCAAATTTCAAGAGTCTAGCGCAATTATTGCTATTTATGGCCTCCGTTCCATACAAATCCATCCACTGTGCGCCGGGGATACTTTTCCCCTCTCTTACTAAAGTCCATTCTCACTTTTGACCTGAGAGCGATTGTTTACTATTTAATGTGACTTCAAAGACAAAAAAAGCAGTTAGGACATTTGCAGTCCGAGATTTTATTCTGAAAGCTGCAGTTAGGACATAACGCATACTGAGATCTTTGGAACGGGAAGAGGTAGCCAAATTTCGATAACACCAAACGAAAAAGTGTATTTTCTTTAGTAAGTTAGCGTGTTAAAAACATTTTGTCAATAAGTGCGATAGGACACTTACACTCTGAAGTGACGATATCTACATTTTATTTCGTATTTGTACAATGCAGATGACAAAAAAGTAATATGGAATCATAAGATAAATGATTTACTATGTGATACTTATTGAAGATTTACAGTTTAACTTGTAATTTTTGTAATTTTCAATAATTATTCAGTACTTTTTGCTAACTAAATTTGACCTGACCACATTTCATATTTTCCATACTGTAGTAATAAAGTGTTAGACTGTAATGATAACAGTTTACCCATCAATTTGTACTGAGTATCCCATGAAATTAGAAATTACAGGGCTATACGACAAATTTTCGTGATTATTTTTCTTATTTTGAATATCACACGCTATTTTTTACAAAACCTATTTTTCCGTGTACCTTTTGCGCTATTTGCTGCCTAGGCTACCGTCGTCAGTCGACACCCGAGTTTTATGTTTTGCTTTCTGGTGAACTTACGCTCCGGATCTCCTTATAATATATGCTTTTGCAGGTAAGTTTTAGGTACAAGCACAATATAACAAAGCCTAGCTTAGCCTCATCAAAAAAGTTTGGCAGCTCTTTTACCATATTTATGTTATTTTAGATAAACAGAACATATTTTATCAGAGTTGTGTGGTAATATACAAAATTGCTAAAGGATCTTACTTGTTTTCCTCTAGATAAGGCGATAATTGTTAAAAAATTTCCCGGGACTCCAACTATAATAAACACAATACATGCTGCTGATGCAAATGTGAGCAACTCATCCGAATAGCCCTCAAAAAGTTCATAATTTTGCTCTCGTAAAGTTTTAACAGGTAAATTGTTTTGTGGGGCCATTTGAGCCCTGTGAACCAATCACAACTGAAATAAAATAACACATTAATGTTTTGGTAAGTCAAATATTATTATATTACTTTTAATGACCAGTATAAACAAGTCAAATGCTGTCGATTATTTTAATGACATGAAGTACTGCAGCGTTCATATGTAAATTGATTTAGGTCTCTTATAGCAATGATTATATATAGCCATTTGTTGTATGCACTCCAGAATTATTTATCCATGAGATATTTTCAATAGTTAAAAAATGTACACAAAACTAAGCGAAGCAAACAATTTTAAGTGACTTGATTTACTATATGTATAAAAGGCTTATATGGAATTAATTAAATTTCACTGCAGTACATATAAGTTCTTTAAAATTTATAAAAAACTTTGATTAAATTTAAATTAAGTATTCAAGCAGTTATGTAATTTAGATGATCGCATACTGAACAACTTAGTTATACTAACAATATTTAAAATTTTTGTATATCATCGCACACTATGGAGGGATTGTGCTTTGTTTACAATTAAGTTTAAACTCTAAATAAGAAAAAAGTGAGCAGCTTTTTTTATTCTTCAAATTATAGATCTGTATACTTATTTGTGTAATGTTATTTTGTATGAATTTGAACATAAGAAAGAAATTAAATGTGTTGTATCGAAAAGTGTACGTACAAAATCAATAAAAAGTTGCTATTGGTTTATTTTTATTAGCAGAATACACTAATTTTCTTTTAAAAGCATACAAAATAATGATTAACCTGCATCGCTAAGAGGGCATCCATAATTATGTATCGTACTTTAGATGAATTGTGTAGTTTCATTTCAATAGAAGAAGGAAACCTCGAAAGAAAAAATAAAAAACTATATGATAGCCTGAGGGCTGAAACGAACCAAAGATTTTTATTGCAATAATTTTTTTTTCTTTCATCAAATGAGGCCTAAGCAGATGTAATACAGTACCATTCGTACTTCAAAATCCATTTTCGGCCTTTATGCAACGATTGGTGCCAGAAATTTTTTGTCTTGAAAATAGGTCAAATCACCGCCGGGGATATCTTTTCCCCTCTCTTACTAAAGTCCATTCTCACTTTTGACCTGAGAGCCATTGTTTACTATTTAATGGGTAAAAAACACATTTGTTCTTAATTAAATTTTGCAACTTCAATCACAATTACATTTTCAGTAATTGTTCGAATTTAATTATAATTACATTTCAATTACAATTGTAGGTATATCAGTTACAATTACAATCACAATTTGACTGTAATTGAATAAATACATAGTTGTAATTGAAATCGCAGTTGCAATAACGCTGCAATTGAAATTTGTCACATTATTATTATCATTTTCATTGCAGTAATAGAGACTGAAAATGAAAATAATCTCAATTACATGTACTGGTAATTGCATGTGTCATCAAAATTTATTGAGGTTGACACACAACCAATTGAAAGTAACATTTGAAAACTTTAACTTTTGTTAGAGACAGATGACATAGGGGGCATTTCAGGCGAAGCGGACAATGCAAAAAAAATGAGATTTAGAAATTTGTTCACATTCGGCTTAGTTGTACTTCTAGAAGGTGTAAACACTTAATTTTTTTTTATATAAGGCTTAGTTGTCAAGTTGTGGACTCCCAAAAACTTACTTAATATAAATAATGGATTTTTCGGAAGCCGTTTTTCGAACTTAACGAAATTTCAATAAAACGTGAAATATTGTGGTTTCAATAGGAAATTTACTGCTCTGTTCAATTATGAAATCAGATTGGAAATTTGATTTTTTTTTTCTTCTGGAAAACCGGAAGTGAACATTTGATATCAGAATTGAAATAATTTCGACATATTTTATTTTTTTTATTTTAACTTAAAAACAAAGCATAAAATATACCGGTAATATGCAAAAAATTTTTTTAACGTGATCAACATTAGTTTACGAGATATATGAAGTGCATACAAGCCGCACTTTGTGTGGGACGTGACACTTTCTTAAGTACTTTAATTTATATATCCCCTTAACTTATAACGATCACGTTAAAATTTTTTTTTTGTGAAACATCTAACATATGTATATACTAAAGGCTTTTTTCAAAAAATAAAATATTTAAAAAATATTATGTCGAAGTTACTGTGAATTTGATTTGAAATTTTTACTTCCAGTTTTCCATACATAAAAAAGTCTAAAATTCAAATTTGACTAATTTGTTTATATTTTATTATAAATTCCTTAATTCCAATAACAGCGTTCGAAAATAACGGTCCATAAACTTCGCCAATTTTTCAGAAGCCCATAACTCGGCAAATAAGCCTCATACGAAAAAAAAATTATGTGTACACATTTATGTCTACTTCATGTATAACTAACCGGAATATAAACAAATTTCATGACCTCACTTTATTTTCATTGCCCGCTTCGCCTGAAATGTTCCATAGGTAGAATGTCTTATTGTCGTTATTTTACAAACCGAACAGTTTCTGACCGCCTCATAATTAAATCGCTCCAAATTTTTTTTACGTATTCTTTGAGTTATATTAGTAGACACGTGTTGCGGGAACTAATTTGTTATCAAAGATGTCGAGAGATACCGAGCTGTGAACTTCGAAAGTTTTACGTTTTATGATGTTTTATGGTAATGTTAAAATTTTCATATCTCCGGTAAATTTTAACGGTAAAATAATTTTTTTATATAGTTTTAAAGCTAAAAAAATAATCTTTTTTATAAAATTTTTACCTATGGCATTAGATGAAAAATTAAAATTTGTTATGACCAATCAATGGTTTAAGGTTAGTTAATAAGGCGATGGCCACTCGATACGAAAATAAAAAAATATCACTAGATTCCTCGTCAAATTTCCTTTAAAAATTTATTTTTTAGAGTGGTAGGCAAATACGGACTATCCCAAATAAATGAGCTCTTGCGCGCACCCCTGAAAATAAAGTGCCGCTGGTTCCAAAATCGCTAAAAAGCGCCAAACATGTCGGAAATAAACAACTTTTTTTTTTTAAATAAAAGCTTACTAAAATGTTAATAGACTGCCTGAACCCGAATTTCGAAAAAAAGATTTCGGTTATTATTATTTGAAGTTAAGTGCCGAAAAAATGTTTTTTTTAACTTTTTTTTGTTCAAAAATGGCTAGACAGCACAAATGTTTTCAGAAATTAACATTTTTTTCTTTTTATTAAAGCTTAGCAAAACTCTAACAAATTTTTGGAGCACAAATTTTTAAAATAAAAATATTGTTTCTTGGAAAAAGCCAAAAAAAAAATTTTTAGCTTCAAATATTGCTAGAGACCATAAAATTTGTCGGAAATCAACAGTTTTTGTTTTAAAAAAAAGCTAACGTAAACGCCAAGAGATTGTCGTACCGCAATTTTGAAAAAAATAAATTCGTTTTTAGTTATTTTAAGTTAAAAGCCAAAAAAAATTTTTTTTTATTGTAAGTTGCTATAAGAGAATCTTAAACGTCTCCCAGAGCCGGCCTTAGGAGCACCAAATTAATTCGATTGCACTGGGTTTCGAGTCATATTTTTTTCTTTTCGAAAAACGCCGATAAAAAGCTTCTAAACTGTTTTTATAGCGTTGTAGGCGCTAAAACCGGAGTTTTTTTTGTTGTTTTCAGTGCATAAAACACATACAATTACATTTATGCAATTTTTGAAGGTGAAGAACAATGCTAATGCCGTTGTATAAAAAAGAAGAAATAAAAGCAGAGTTAAGGGAGAGGTTTTTATTATGTGTACTGGTTGTAAGGAGCCTCGCACCTATTGGTTGCATGGGCCTCGCACTACCTAAGGCTGGCTCGGCCCTCTCGAATTATCTCTTATTACAAGATTTTACATAAACGAACCACATGTAGAAATTACTATTGAAAAAAGCGATTTTCGTTGAATGTGTTTTTATTATTTTTGAAATTGTCGTGAAAAATACCTTTAAGGGATTTTTTTTTTGTATTTTTGTAGGTGTTGCAAGTATTTTAGGATTTTGGGACCATGATTTTCGTAATCAGCTGCCCAAAGAATGCATATATAGAGATAATAAAATAAGGCTCTAGCTGTTAATCATCTTTGACACCCACAACTACGTATTCAATAGTCTTCAATGCTTGTGGCGCATTGAGCGACCTCTAGAATGTACTTAAAGTTCTGAAAAAAGGCATACTGATTTCGGAGGACATATAGAACAATATACTAAAAGAAGAACGATTTTTATTAACTTTATTTGTGTCCGAATCACTTTAACGTACAAGTCACCTCTTCGAACCATCCTAACGCTTCTAAATAAAAATAAATTTAAAAAATGAGTATAGAAAATTGTTTGGAATAAAATGGTCTACAAAAAACATGCGGAGTATATTTTTAATTAAATCAATAGAAAAAAAGTTATAGTCCTTAAATGATATTTTACCCGAATAATTTAGTCGTTTTTTATAACTTTTTCATTTTCAATTTAACAATAAAACGTATATCAATCAATATTGTAGAAAATACAATTTTCTACTCAAAAAGTTTTAAAAAAATTTTGTGAGACATACGGCTGTCAAGATATCGTGGACAAATTATTTACACCCATTTTTTAAAATGGCGGTCAAATGGGGGGGCTTTCAATCCCGAAAACCGAGACTTATACTCACACTGATCCCCTCTACAAAACACAAAAAAAAATTTTGTCCTATCCAAAATGCAATTTTCAGCCAAAATCTTGTATCAATAAAATTACCAAAAGATACGACAAAAAATTGTTGGGCCCCTTGAAACGTTCACTGCCTTCTCCTTTTCTCTTAACTCCGCAACTAGTTATAGATCGTGCGTAGGTTCCCATTTATGGTACTAAAATACAGTTACTTATTTTGAACTTGAAATACACACTCTGCATTATAATCAGTAATCTTATGTACATTGAGCGGTTCAAAATAAAAACTTTTTGATTTTTTCACGATGTGTCAGCGGATTACAATAGCCTTATATGTCTGGACAAAGCCCATTACTAGGCATAAGTTTAAAAATGTTTTTAGTGATATGGTAAAAGTAAATTTATTGATTTAAAAAGCATATAAAATTACAATATTTAAAGAGTATTTTCTGAAAATTTCATTAAAAAATTTTGAAAAATAAGTCATTGGCAGCAAATTTCCGCGGACGCCTAAAAAAAAGGTGGTTTGCGGTGGACAACATAACTCATCACTTTATCATCTGAAATCAAAAATCAAAAAAAATTGGTTAGCTTATAAGTTTTTCAAGGTATTGACGAAGGGTTTTTTTCTTTGACTATTTTTAAGATTTTGGCATAATTTTTAAGCCAAAAAACGATTTTTTTTTCAAAAAATTATGCAAAAATCAGTATATTTATTATTGCAGAACTAGTTTTAATGCAAAAAATAAGAAACCCCTTCGTCAGTACCTAGTTTTGTATGTATTAAAAGAGTGTGTCAAATTTATAGTAGTTTTTGAGAAAAAGTGTCCACCGACTTTGAAAAGTTAGTTTCGAGAAAATCACGTTTAAATTTTAGCAGTCTTTTTTTCATATATGTACTTACACAGAATCATCGAAACTCAAAACACTGTACCTTCGTCAGTTTTACTCCAATCTACCTCAAATTTCAACAGGATACCTTTGAAGAGTTATACTATTAAATAAAACAACAAAAAAAATGGAAAAACAAAATTTGTTAAAACTCTACCTCTCCTTAAGGATTTTAAGTAGACAACCCATTTTCAATAATATACGTATTGATTTAAGAAATGGTGCAAGGTGCATAGGTTATCAAATTTTCCAACAAAGTGGGTATGGTTTTCGGGCAATTATCGATCGGGGAATTCGGATCAGAAATTAGTTTTTCATCTTCTTCTTACTGTCATTTTTTTCGTTTTCTTTTTCAAATAAAAAGAAATGTTTTTATTCTTCTTTTTAATTCATTATTACTTTTAGTTTGTTTGTTTATAGAACTTTGTTTTGATTCTTTTTTTTTATAATAATAATAATATTTCAATAATAATAATAATATATAAGCTATACTATCTATACTATTATATAAAGAGGTAAGGTTTGTTTGTTTGCATGTTCAGGATAATCTCTGGAACTACGGAACCGATTCCAAAAATTTTTCTACTAATAGAAAGCTACACTATTTCTCAGTAACATGGGCTACATTTTTTTTTGATAAAAGTAAGGGGCGTGGCACTTTACATGCAATTAAAACCTTTAACTCGCTATATCTTGGTTCATATGATAGC
Source organism: Tricholauxania praeusta (assembly GCA_949775025.1). Lineage (NCBI taxonomy): Eukaryota > Metazoa > Arthropoda > Insecta > Diptera > Lauxaniidae > Tricholauxania > Tricholauxania praeusta. The sequence goes on from OX459028.1 coordinate 108,253,278, forward strand.
AAGAGTCTTAAAATTCGGTGTCAGGATGCACATAGCCTATGTTAAGCACTTCACAAAATATGAAAGGGACTAGACACCAGGGGCGTGGTGGCGATAAAATTTTAATTTAGGGTGGCCCTCATACGCAATTATTTTTAAAATACCATTTTTACAAAGACCACTTAATCGGTTCACATGGAATTTGCATCACCTGTCTCTTATATGAAGACGCATAGCTAAGACGATGAAACGTTTATTTAGGGTGCATATTTAGGGTGGCCCTCAAACACAAATATTTTAAAAATAGCGTTTTCTCAAAGACAGGTCAATCGATCCTCATGAAACTTACACAGTATGGCTTTTATATTAATGAGCACAGATAGGAATATAAAAACTTTATTTAGGGTGCATACTTAGGGTGGCCCTCATACAAATATATTTTTAAATAACATTTTCACTAAGAAAGGTTAATCGATTCACACCGAATTTACACCACGTAGCTCTGATGTCAAGAGGAATGGCTTAGGCTACAAAACTTTAACTTAGGGTGACCCTCATGCACAAATATTTTTTTTAAATATAATTTCCACAAAGACCGCTAAGTCGATTCACACCGAAATTACATCACGTAACTTTTATATTTAGAGGCATAGTTTAGGCTACAAAATTTTTATTCAGGGTGGTTTTTATACAAAAATATTTTTAAATATAATTTTCTCAAAGACCGCTTAATCGATTATCATAAAACTTACACCACGTGGCTTTTATATTAAGAGGCACAGCTTGGTCTTTAAAGAAATATTTAGGGTGCATTCTTAGGGTGGCCCTCATACAAATGTATTTTTTAAATAGAGTTTTTAGGAAGACCGCACATCGAATTTACAACACGTTGTCCTAGGTCAATTTGTTTTGAAATGTTCATATGTTTTGGCGAAGGTTCTTAGCATAGTTGGGTTTGAAAAAAAATTAGCGATGACCGTCACCAAAATCAAATTCATCATAACTCATCGGCTGTTTGGCGCAGGTGAAAGGGACTTGGTAGATATATAAAAGATACGTAAAAAAATAAATTTCAATACCAAAATGGGCATTGCCACACCCCCATATGCAAAAACTGAAAACCTTACCTATGTCTATACTATTATACAACGAGGTAAAATTTGTTTCTTTGTATGTAGAGGTTAATCACTGGAACTACTGAAACCGAAGGCTATATGTATTTTATTTTGATAAAAGCAAGGGGCGTGACACTTTTCACTTTTGATGTAATTAATAATAAAATTACTATTTCTTAAAATTAAAATTTTTTATAATAATATAAGTATTTGAAGGAAATATCTCCAGGTAAGAAACTCTAAGATCCACGTGGGCTACAGCTAGTGTATAATAAAGTTATATATTAATTATTGAATTATAGAAGGCCATTTTTATTTTGTTTAGTTTAGTTATTGGTTATGGTCAAATAAAAAAAAAATATAATTTTAATCAATAATAGATTTACAGTTTCATGTAAATTTACAATTTCTATAAAACAGAAATTTTACAAAATTTAGCAGAAAATGAGTCTTTTCATTCAAAAGTACTATTAAATAGAAAACTGCAAAGTTTTTAGATTATGTTGTGATTTTTAGATGTATAAAAATGAGTTCTTACTAAAATCACAATACAAGAAAAAAAAACGTTTCAATAGTTTATATGAAATTAAAAAAAAAATTACGCACTGGAAATTTTATAAGGAAATTAGTTAAATGCTAGATTAATAGCTCAATTTAGCGATTTTGTACTCAGATTGATTAAGTTAATTTACTTTTTTTTATATCTAAACAAATTTTTTTTTCTTAGTCCCTTTCCTTAAATACATAAATACAAATAAATTTAATAGGTGCATCTCACGGTTTTAGGTGTTCTGTTGAGGTTGTTGTCACTGTTGTCTTTAAAGATGTATATTGCCTGGTGGTTTTATTTCTATTGTAATTGTTAAAGTTGTTTTTCTCTGGTTAAGTTTTCTTGTATGGTTTAGTGTTGTTGTTGTGTTGTGATTTTTGTTTAATCTTTTCTTTTATTTTTGTTATTGTCTATTTTTTTAAAGTATATTGATTGGTGGTTGTTGAATGTTATTGATGTTTTTATGTGAGACTTTGTGTTGGTAAAGTGTAAAGTACAATTATTCGGCGGGATTGTTCTTGCTGAAAATTTATTTGAATTGCACATCGCACATCCACAGTACATGAAAATTTTCGATAAACGTTTTTGTTAAATTTTTGGAGAAATAAAATTCATATTATTTTAGTTAATTGTGCATTTTTTTCTTGTTTTATGAAAAATATAATAAAAACTTTTTTTTCGAATCAGCGAACGCGCACTACCGACGAACAGGAAAAAACTCAACTACCACGACTGCGCTCTACGACATCAGAAAAACAACTCCCCGTCATGTTTCGTTTTCTCGCAAATGAGCGATCTCATTGGCTGGTGCAGCGCGCGCAAGGAAAAGTCTAGAAAATCATGCGCGATAACGTGATTTTCGAAATTCATATGTCATTTTTGACATTTTTGGCTAGACTTTTTCCCTGCAACGCCTGTCACCACCAGATGGCAACTCAAAAAATGCCAATTCGCACTCGTCGGAACTGGTGCCGTTACAAAACAGTTTTTTCGAAATCTACTGTTGTGGGTTGCAAAAACTGAAGGCACTACTTTCTAATGTCCTTCGCGTGAAAAATGCCAAGTCGTTTATTGTCCATGTGTGCTAGCTCATAATATGCCGGACCCATTCTTTTAATCACTTGAGCCTTTTCAAATACATTTGCCAATTTGGCATTCAAGTGTTCGGAAGCTTTGCTCAGAGCAAAACTCCTACGATACACGATTTGACCGATTTCAAAACGAACTGGACGTGAGCGCATATTATAATTTTTAGCATTAGTATCATATGTCTTTTTTAAATTTTCTCGCACGTTTTCCCGAATCAACTCAGTTTTTTCCTCATGCTTTATGTCGGTGATCGGATCTTCTATAAGTTTTAGCTTTCGCAATACTTCAAAAGAATTTGCGTGGCAGATCATATTTTGACCGAAAACGACAAAGTATGGAGAAAAACCAGAGGACGAATGCACAGAGCTTCTGAGAGCAATGTTAATAGCAAATAATTTTTCATCCCAATCTTTTTGATTTGGATTAATATAAGCTCAAAAAGCAGCGATGATTGAGCGATTGACTCGTTCAACTGCATTAGATTGCGGAGAATAGTTGGCAGTATAATTATGCGTCACACCATATTTCTTTAAAAGGTCTTCGGAAAGTTTAGATCTGAATTGCACTCCATTGTCAGTGGTAATGACTTCAGGAACACCAAAAATGGCAAAAATTCGTTTTTCAAGAAAATCAACAATTTTGTTGGCAGTGAAACTTCGGATTGGCTCTAAAAAATGAAACTTTGAGAGATCGTCAAGGATAATCACCATACCCACGTTTCCTGAGCGTGATCTTGGATAAGGTCCAAGAAGGTCTACGTAGAGTTTTTGAAAAATTCGTTCAGACGTAGCCTGCTTACCCATAGGAGGATGAAGTATGTGATTTGGAGCTCTGGTTTGCTTGCAAATTTCACAAGAAAGAACGTGATCTCGCACTTGTTTGGACAGAAATAAAAAGTTTTAAGTTTTGTCAGAGTTTTACCCACTCCACCATGAGAACTCATTGGATGGTCATGTGCTCGAAAAATAAGATCTTGACTCATTTCCAACGGAACCCAGACTTTCCATGATTGCTCTTCTTGAATCGGATCACCGCTAGCAAATTCGCAACGTTTATAAGTTATACCATCTATAACTTGTATATCTGGTTGCTTACTTGGCTCTTTTTGAAATTCCTCGATCATTTTTAAATAATTTTCGGTTTTGAACAATTCCAAATTAAAATCAATTTCGAAAAATTGGTCTGTTTCTGACGCAGTCAGAGAAGAAATAGGAGGCTTTCCTGAGAATAAGTTCTTGATAAGGTATCAGGAATAACGTTTTGGCTGCCTTTCCCATAAAGAATTGTAAGTTTGAAGCCTTGCAACTTCAGTGCCCAACGCGCCAGTCTGATATGCAAATCGGTTTGACTCATAAGCCATTTTAAAGAGGCATGATCGGTTATAACTTCGAATTCATGTCTTTCGACATATGCTCGAAATTTTTTTATGGCCATAACCGCCGCAAGACATTCTTGTTCGGAAACAGTATAGTTTCTTTGCGCTTGGTTAAATTTGTGGGACATGTATGCAATGGGAACTTCATCACCTTCATCGGTCCGTTGGGCCAAAACTGCTCCAACTCCAAATTGACTAGCGTCACATTGGATAGAAAAAAGACGAGAAAAATCAGGACTGTGTAGCACTGGTGCACTACTTAAACTATTTTTGAGTGAGTCGAAAGCAGCAATTGCGTCTTCAATCCAAACAAATTTACAAGCTTTTTGAAGCATGTTTGTCAAAGGGGTTGAACTTGAAGCATAATTTTGCACAAACCTTCGGTACCATCCACAGACACCCAAAAAGCGACGAAGTTGTCTAACAGTTTTCGGACGAGGAAATTCTTTTATCGCTTTTACTTTGTCCGCTTATGTACTTATGGTTCCATGTCCAATGACATGACCAAGGTAGTGAATTTGTTTGAGCAGAAGTGAAATATGGTCATCGAAAGTTTCGGTTATTAACAACAAATCGTCTAAGTATACAAATACTTTAGTTCGCAAATGAGCAGGGATCACCTTATCCATGAGACGGGTCATGGTCTGTGGCGCATTACATAAGCCAAATGGCATTGTAACAAATTGATATAAAGGTCGGTTGGGCATAGTAAGGGCTGTCTTATCCCTTGACGCTTCATCCAACGGAATTTGCCAGAAGGCATCCTTCTAAGCTTGAAATAAACTGTGCCTTCGGGAGCCTGCTGAGTATGCCATTGATGAGCGGCAAAGGATAAGCATCCTTCACTGTGACCTCATTGACTTTACGTGCGTCGAGACACATACTTTTTTTGGTTTGACGATCAGTGCAACCGGAGATGACCATGCACTTTGAGATTCTTCGATAACGCCAAGAGAGAGCATTCTATCAATCTCTGCAAAAAGAAGTTTCTCAACGCCTGGTGAGACAGAAAAATGTCTTTGTTTTATAAGCTTAGCTTTACCTATATCAATGACATGGCTTATAAGATTTGTTCGGCCTAAGCCTTGTTTAGAAAAAGAAAGTATTAATAAAATGGTTGCACTTAAATTTGCTTGCTGTCGAGCATTTAACACATGATGATTGGAGTCTAACTCCGCAATGTTCAAATTAGCAGAAAACGGAATATATTCATGAAAAAGACACTTTGCCAAACCGAAAGTCGTAACAAAATCAACGCCCAAATATAAGTCTTGAGAAAGAGTTGGAATTATCAAAAATTTTAAAGGTTTAGTTATTCCTCTAAAAGTGATAAAAGTTTCAACGAAACCCAATGCAAAACGATTCGTTCTATCCGCAGTTTTAAGATTAGTCTTAACCTTGTGCCAATGGTGCTGGTTATTTTCTAAAAATTGTTGAGCCAAATTGTTGGCTAAACAACTGACAGAAGCACCAGTATCGACTAATCCTTCAATTTTTTCATTAAAAAAGGGGATTTGAACATAGGGACGTAAATCATTTTTAGGTTTGTCAGAAATCACGGAAGAACAAATAAATTTTTTCTTCGCTTTTAAATTTTTCCAAAATTTTATCAATATCAAAGTGGAACATTTCTCATGCGTAGACCCCGGTGAAGCAATGTTTTCAACATCACAAAAAATTCGCCTGCGTGCTGCTTTGTATTCCTGCCAACGAATGTGCAGAGGTTTAAATTTACGTTTATGTAAAATATTAAGTAGGTGTAATGTCGGGTTTATTTTCAAGCTGTAAATTAGCATGTATGGGTTTCAAAATAAAAATGTCAATTTGGCAAGCCGCCTCACTATTTAAGGTGGTGGTGGTGCGGTTGGTAACTCTAAAAAATGATTATTTGATAGTTCTTCTGTGTTAACGTTAACTTCCGATACGTTGCGTGCAACTTGGAAGTTTCTGGTCGACCTGCCGTACTCTTCATCCAACAACTCGCGTTTCTGAACAAATGTTCGAAGCTGTTTAATGTTTTCTATGGAGACATAGAGAAGACTGCGTCTAACGTCGAGACGTAAATTTCGCTGAATGATCTCGAACAAAGTTGTCGGGTCAAGAGGACGTTGCAATTTGTCGCAGAACTGAAGAACAGATTCATAAAATTCATCGAATTTTTCATCAAATTTTTGTTTCCTATGACGAATCAAATCCATTATATCTAAATCTGTCCTCCGGTCTCGGAACTGACCACGAAGTTCACCACACAAGGTTTCCCAATCTATTTGAGTCACACTTCGGTGATAACGCCAAAACCAATCCAACGCTTTCCCAGCAAACAAAATATGTGCATGACTACACAAGGCTTCAAAATCACATCGCAAACTTTGGACAGTTAGAGAATGTACTCGGTAAATAAATTTATCGACGGTCAATCCGTCTTCTTTTCCACTAAAAGTGACTTTCCAATTGGCAATGAGATTTGAGACCTTCTCTGATGCCATGAAAGGTGGAATTGCCCTATGGTAAGTTGAAGTACCTTGAGCAAATATACTTTGGGTTGATTATTGTTAATTGTTTGGTTGAAAAACCGTAGCAGGAGGAAGCTGTGGGTTATATAGAGGAAGTCCGTATGAAATTTGAGAATGGTTGGTGGCATTTCCAGGAGCCTGGAGTATGTCCGAAGTTCGACCAAAAGTTGCAGATTGTGTTGGATCTCTATTCCGTTCAGGAGGTGCATTACTGACTGAATTTAAATTCATTTTAGCCAGTTGAGCTCTTACCGCTTCATCAATCAGATTTTGTAGCTGTGCGTCAGAAAGTTGAGGTAAATTAATTTTTTTGTCTTGAGTAGACAAGCCTGTAGAGAACGGCTGCAAACCTGACATATTGACATGTTGTGTAGGTGACACTGAGCTATTTTATTTAAATGAATTTTTGTAACCTCGTGTTACCGGACAACTATTTTTCGAAATTGTGCCAGTGTGTGTATCAGCTGGTGTTGTTGTTGTGAACGAATTCAAATCTAGGATTGGCATGGGCTTATACGGTTTTAGTTTTTTCGAATTACACACTGCCTGACAATAAGGGCAATTGCGTGTGTCCTGTACCCACTTTAAAATGCACTCAGAATGAAAGATGTGAAAGCATGGGGTAATCATTAGATTCTCACCATCTATCATTTGCTGAGTACAAACAACACACGGATTATCCGGTGCATTTCCCAGAATGGACAAGTTTTCCGTGCTACGATGCAGAGGCATTTTTCACGAATTTCGCGACCAATCTCAGAAACGAACCGAATTTTACGAAACGCGGTAAAAGTAAACTATCAAAAACCGAAAAGTATCAAATTTGTAAATAAAAAAATTTGCCGAAAGTTAAATTTAGTGATAGTCCGTGGAATTTTTTCCACTATGTTTTCAAAATATCAAATTGTATATGTCAAAAGTTTTGTGTTGGTTAATTTAGGCACAGCTAAATTAATGCGAACATTAGTTTCAAATTATTCTTTTTCTTCTTAAAAAAAAAAAAAAAATTTATTTTTCACAAAAAAAATTTTTTAAATTTTCTTTAAAGTTTTCTTTAAGCTTTGAAATTTTCAAAAAAAATCAATTTTCAATTTATGACAGCTTGGTCGCATGCTTAACCGTTTCAAATTATTGTTAATAATTTTTAGGTCAACCACAATGAAGAAGAATTAGGGAAGAAAATCAGAATTAAAAATATTTACTTATTTTTATTTTTTATATTTGTAAGTAAGAGCGTGTATTTTATTTAACAGTTTCAAACGTAATGAAAATTTAATATATATTTTTTTATAAAAATTAATGACAGAATTCAATTGAAAATCAAAGGTTACTTATTAATAACAAGTTTTAAGAATAAACAGTTTTAGATATAACATTTCTTCCTCGCCTTCCAATCTGTTATGGTGCAAACAAGACACGAGGTTTACGAACCCTTTGAGATCTGCGAAGTGGTGGACACTCAAATAAGCCATCTGTATTTTTGGAAATCCGTGGAGTCCCCCAATTGTGTGTATCAGACTGATCCCGAAGGATAGGTGGGGACACTGTATCAATCGCTGGTGGTATCGGTTCTGTTTCTGGAAGTTCGTTCGTGTGCAAGGCTATATGTTCCATTTCAGGCGCAGATTCTCTATCTGGGTAATAGTGTAAATGGCGTTCCAATTCATAATGTAATGGAGCATGGTGTTGCGGTTGATGCTGCTGAGGTTGATCCTTTAGACGTACAGCTGATTGAAAATAGGATGCCTTCTTATCTATTCTACCATTCTTTTCCTCTGCCCGCTTTTGAATTTGGTCAATATGACGTTTACATATTTTATTTTCATACTCGATTTCATAGTGTAGGTCTCCTAACTGTTTCTTAACAGTTCCGCGTAGCCATTTGTCCATACGTGGGTTATTAGATAAAAACCAGACCGTTTGTCCTGGCTCCATTTGACGAAAATTGTGGTCAAACTTTTGGTATTGCTTTTCCGTGACCGTAACCGACACATCCTGTGGGAATACTTTATCGAGTCGAGTTCGAATAGCACGTCCCAAAAATAACTGCGATGGTGACTGACCTGTAGTAGCGTGTGGAGCACGTCTGTACTGGCGAAGAAATTCATTTAAGTTTCCCTGTAGTGTAGCTTTTGAAGTACCCATAGCTTTCAGGGCATTCTTTACGGTTTGAACCGAACGTTCCGCTTGACCATTAGTCGCTGGGTGGTAAGGTGTACTTAACTTATGAAATTTTACTCCAACTTTAACTAAAAATTCCTCAAATTCCGCTGACCTAAAATTTGTACCATTGTCCGAAACAAGAGTTATTGGGACGCCATATGCCGCAAAAAGTTCATCCAAAATATTAATAGTTGCAGCTGAAGTCATCGAATTTGTAATTTTAACTTCTAGCCATTTGCTGTAAGCGTCTGAGATGATCATTAGCATTTATCCAGCCACTGGTCCGGCGTAATCAATGTGAACTCTCTTCCAAGGTCCCTTTGGATACTCCCAATGATGATTTTTGCATTTCGGTGGGTTATTTGAATTCTTTATACAGTTTTCACAACTGTTTGCTACATTTTCTATATCGGAATCTAGTCCCGGCTAATACACGAATGAACGGGCTAATCCTTTCCTATCCCTAAGTGACCAGCATGTAAATCTTTTAATATTCTTGGACGAAGTGAGGGTGGAATTACAACTCTGTGCTCAAAAAGTAAACATCCCTCTAGAAATTGATAGTTTATTTCTGGTGATTTGTATCCAAGTCGTTTTAGATTTTTGCCACCTTCTAGTTGCTTTACAATCTTGCCTAGAAATTCATCTTTACTTGTTTCGTTTGCAATCTTATGTGCTTTTACTGGTAATTGTTGAATTTGCTTCACCATAAATTCCTGGAATTCATCGCGCTCCATAAGCACCTGCTCGGTGGTTTTCGCTTGTGTTATTTTGTTGATGGAATTTTTTGTCATTATACGTGAGCAAAAATCTGCATTCGCATTTGCTTTCGTTGGCTTAAACATTCACCCCTATCATCATTGTCGAAGTCGACTCTAAAATGCTCGACAGCAGTATTGTCGCATCACCATTGTCGAACTCGACATTTCAAATGACAAACATAGAACAATTTATTACAATTGTCGAATTTCAAATGTCGATGTGACAACTGAGCGTCGACGAAAATAGTAATTTTTTGTAGAGTTCGTTTCTTTAGTCGACACTTGAAAAATTAAAGTAAAACAGTCGAAAAAGTTAAGTAAAATACCCGGAAAAAAATGAAGATAACCAATGCAAATCAATTTGAAGTTATAGTATACCACGTGGAGAGAAATGTAGAATTTGCAAGAAACTTTAATAAAGACTTAACAAAACTGGATGTTAAGCAAGAGTTCCAACTCGCTAGCTGGGAAGCTAAATAACTTGGGTCCGCCAATGCGTGAAAGCGATGGCTGGTAAAAAGTAAGAAAAAATTTATCAAAGTTCTTTATTGTTAGTAAGGTGAAACGCATAATTATAGGTTTCGATAGACTCAAAAGGAAAGGTAAAAAAACTCCACATAATAAACGTGAATTGCACGAGGTACTCGGTCATAACCCCCATGGTCATAATTCCCAACACAACTTTGGGCTTTATGTCCGTTTTTTTTCGGTCATAATTTCCATTTTTTTTTTTGGGGCTTATGACCACTTCTAAAAACGGACATAATCCCCAAAAACGGATATAACGCCAAATATCTTGAGCGTTACGTTCACAATAGCCGGTGTTGGCCATATTGGAGGATGAAAGTCCTGACTAAAGACCGCAAGCCATCTACTTATTTTAACTTTCATATAGAATTAATGTAGCTAGCGAAGCCAGCATTGGATACACATAGGATAGAATTTAATGCGATTTTCAAGCTAAACCAAAAATTTGAATGCGCCCTATACACTTGCTATGAATAACCCCAAAAATATTTGAGGTTCAAGGTCATCGGTGACGTGTATCGCTTTTCGATTAGTGAGACTATTTTAATTTATTGCATATAACAAAACAAAGTGAATGTTTAGAAAAATATAAAATTTTTCTTGTATTTACAAGCAAAACAAAAATGGTCATAACACCCATTGGAGTTATGTCCATTGTTATGAGTGATCATACTTCCCAAAATAATTTTGGGGACTATGACCATTTTTGAGGTGGACATAAGGTTCAAATATTTTTGGCTATTATAGCCAATGACGTGGTACCGTCGCACGCAACTGGAGACAGAATATTTAAACAAAAAAGCTGGAAGCAACCGTCGCCAATATCATGTGCTTCAAGGAAACGATTAACCCAGTCGGGACGGCCTTAGGCACTAATTTCTGTTTTTGAACTGCGTCCTCTTCATCACTGGTTAAAAACAAAGTGTGTATTTTAAGAATTCTTTGCTAATTATATGACAATTGGCAGCAAATTTAAAAATATTTTTGAATTTCATTCACTCAGATTGTATAAGTCACCTGTCGCACAAATTATTGTCGGAAAAATATTCTATTACAAACATCATCGAGTCGAGTTATTTCGATGATCGCTTTTTTAGGTCGACTCGAAAGAAAAGTCGACAGTCACTAAAGTCGACGCTCGACAGCGGTGATAGGGGTGATTACTTCAAAGTCAAAATTTCCTAAAAAATCGGCATAATTGGCCATACGGCTGATGCATAATATCGGCAATGATTTATGTGGTTGTAGAATTTGTGCCAACGGTTTATGATCCGTGATTAAGGTCCAATGCCGAGCATACAAATATAGGAAACATTTTTGAACTGCCCATACTATTGCTAAAGCTTCTTTATCCATTTGTGGATATTTTTGCTCAGTAGAAGTCAATGTGCGACTAGCGTATGCAATAGGGCGCTCCTGTCCATTTTCCAGACGATGGGACAAAACTGCTCCGAGACCTACTTTACTTGCATCAGTTGCGAGCAATAATGGCAATTTGGGATCATAGGGCATCAACACTTCCGATGAAATTAATGCATGTTTTATGTCTTTATAAGCCTTGTCTGCATCAGCTGTCCATTTGAATTCTGTTTTCTGTAAAACATCCCTTAATGGCTTATTTCTAGTGGATAAATTTGAAATAAACGAAATGTAGTAGCAAGCTTTACCTATAAATAGCTGTAGTTCTTCAAATGAAGAAGGTTTTGGGGCATCTTGAATGGCTCTAATGTGTGCGTCCGATTTATGAATTCCTTTACAATCAATTTTATGGCCCAAAAACTCAACAGCAGGAGCAGCAAATACGCATTTTGATCTATTCAGTCGTAATCCTTGACTTCTTAATCGCTCTAATGTGTCCTTCAGTGATGTTAACAAAGATTCAAAGTTTTCCGCGTATACGAGAATGTCGTCAAAGAAACTGCACACATTTTTTAAACTTTTTAGTACGTTTTCCATGCGTCGTTGCCATATTGCTGGAATGTTTGCAGCGCTATACACAGCTCGTGATGGACGTATCAAGCCGTGTGTAGGTGTGTTGAGTGTGAGTGCATGTGCAAACTCTTCATCTACTGTTAGATGAGAATAGGCATCGGTAATATCAAGATGGCAAAATAATTTAGCTTTATTCATCTGATTAAGTAACATGTCCACTCTAGGGATTGGATGTTCATCTATAATCATTCTGGGGTTGAGTGTGGGTTTGTAATTATCGGTGATGCGAATTTTACCATTTTTCTTGGTTACTACATGAGTTGACGAAGCCCATTCCGAGTAGTCTACTCTTATGAATAAGCCGGAAGCGATCTTTGAATCTATTTCTTTTGCGTATGCATCCTTTAAAGCCAGTGGAATATTTCTAGCCTTCGTAAAAATAGGAGTAGCATCTGATCGTAGGTGAACTTTCGCTGGGGGGCCTACCAGTTTCCCTGCTGTTTCGCTGAATATATTCTCATAGCTTGTCAAAACTTCTTGAAGTTTCTTTTGCTGTGAAATGTTAAGCGTCGGGGTAGCCAATTTAATTGCATTCGTTTGATTCGACGGTGAAAAGATATTGGACCAATTTATTTCATTAGTAAAGTGACTAATCCATTCTCGCCCGAATAACGAATCAAAATGTCCATCCATCACATAAACGTTCAACTTCCGAGTGGTTCGACCCACTTTGACGGAAACTGGTACTCGTCCAATACATGGAATTTTGTGACCAGTATAACTAGAAAATTGTCTTTTTGTTTTTTGTAATCTTCCACAGTAGATCTTTTTCAAAACTTCTTTATTGATAATACCGCATGGTGCGCCCGTGTCTAGTTCCATGTTCACGTCGTACCCATTGATGCTCACTTTGATCATTCCTTTATCATTTTTTTTTGGTATTTACTGCATTTATTTCAAATCTCTTTATTGACTCATCGATGCTTCCTTCTTCACTATCTCTTACTTGATGAGCTTTTGATTTACATACCTTCGCAATATGTCCTTTCTTTTTGCACGCGAAAGATTCTGCATTCCGCAAATGACATTGTGTACGAGAATGTTTTCCACCGCATCCTTGGCACATTTGAGCTCCCTTATCCCTGTTAGGAAATTGATTGTATGAAAAATTTGAGGAAGTTACCTTCTTTTTTGATTGTACAGGTCCATATCCCAGTTTGTGTGTTGACTCTATTTCCGTTTCCATTGCTGTTGCTTTCATCTTTGTCGTTGTTTGTTGTGTTGCTTCCAATGATTGTGCGATTTCATACGCTTCGTTGAATGTATTCGGGTTCTTAGCAATTACTTCGTCACATATTGAGCGGGATTCAGTACCCAAAATAAGTTGTTCTGTAAGCATTCTATCGAGAAAACTGCCATATTCGCAATGTAAAGCTGCATCTTTTAGTCGAAGAACATAATTTGATATGGATTCATCTTTGAATTGTGTGATTTGACGAAATTTCACGCTTTCAGCATATTTGTTCTTTTTCCTATCGAAGTGTTTTGCCAGTATTTCCTTTAATTCCGTGAATGTGCAAGTATCTGGATCTCTCGGATGTATCAAAGCTTTCAATGCTTTATTAAGATACTCACCCATATGTATCTGTGCGTAGCTGGTGAATTCTGTTTGAGATATCTTACTGAGTTTGAGTGCCAGTTCAAATCGCTTGAAATACTCCTCCACTGATGAAGACTCTGCAGTTGAGTACTCCGACATTCTAAACACTGGAGTTTTCGATGAATTGCCCGTACCTGCATGTGCATTTCCATTTTGTTGCTCTAAACACCGTTGCGCAATTGCCTCAACATTTTGCGTGGCTTGCATAAAATCTGCTAGAATTTTGGCTAGTTTATCTAATTCTTGTGACATCGTTTCAAACCACTTCTGACACCACTTTTATTTTTTATATTTGTAAGTAAGAGCGTGTATTTTATTTAACAGTTTCAAACGTAATGAAAATTTAATATATATTTTTTTATAAAAATTAATGACAGAATTCAATTGAAAATCAAAGGTTACTTATTAATAACAAGTTTTAAGAATAAACAGTTTTAGATATAACACTTATTAACTCATTTTGAACAAAAACCGAAGTACAACAGATTCAAGCTACCGTAACGCGGTCGACAAGAAAATTACGCACTGGAAATTTTATAAGGAAATTAGTTAAATGCTAGATTAATAGCTCAATTTAGCGATTTTGTACTCAGATTGATTAAGTTAATTTACTTTTTTTTATATCTAAACAAATTTTTTTTTCTTGGTCCCTTTCCTTAAATACATAAATACAAATAAATTTAATAGGTGCTTCTCACGGTTTTAGGTGTTCTGTTGAGGTTGTTGTCACTGTTGTCTTTAAAGATGTATATTGCCTGGTGGTTTTATTTCTATTGTAATTGTTAAAGTTGTTTTTCTCTGGTTAAGTTTTCTTGTATGGTTTAGTGTTGTTGTTGTGTTGTGATTTTTGTTTAATCTTTTCTTTTATTTTTGTTATTGTCTATTTTTTTAAAGTATATTGATTGGTGGTTGTTGAATGTTATTGATGTTTTTATGTGAGACTTTGTGTTGCTAAAGTTGTTTTGTTTTGACATTTTCTTTTAGTTGTATGTGTATCTGTTTCTTTTATTTTTTTTTTCAATGTCACAAATTTTAAAATGTCGCCTTTTTTTCACGTGTTATAGGGGGTAGCGCTAGCGCTTCCGCGAATACATAGAAATTTCTGTCTGCCGTAATAAATATTTTGTGCAAATCTATTTTTCGTCACTATATTTTACAATCTTTTTAAAAAAATATGAAAATCTTGTTATATTATGGATTAAACTATTGTTTTCACTAGTTTTTGTGCAGAAAAGTAAAATTATTCGGCGGGATTGTTCTTGCTGAAAATTTATTTAAATTGCACATCGCACATCCACAGTACATGAAAATTTTCGATAAACGTTTTTGTTAAATTTTTGGAGAAATAAAATTCGTATTATTTTAGTTAATTGTGCATTTTTTTCTTGTTTTATGAAAAATATAATAAAAACTTTTTTTTCGAATCAGCGAACGCGCACTACCGACGAACTGAAAAAAGCCCAACTACCACGACTGCGCTCTACGACGTCAGAAATACAACTCCCCGTCATTTTTCGTTTTCTCTTTCTTGTTCACACGTTCGAACAGATTTTTATTGCCCGACGCGCAAATGAGCGATCTCATTGGCTGGTGCAGCGCGCGCAAGGAAAAGTCTAGAAAATCATGCGCGATAACGCGATTTTCGAAATTCATATGTCATTTTTGACATTTTTGGCTAGACGTTTTCCTTGCAACGCCTGTCACCACCAGATGGCAAATCGAAAAACGCCAATTCGCACTCGTCGGAACTGGTACCGTTACACTGACCGGACAAAAGTAAAAAATACCGATTTTCCACATTCTAATTGCAACACCTCAAATATTATATTATCGCCGATCCCGTGGTACATCATTATTAATATACTGTTATTTGCTTTTAAGAATGTCGAAACCGCATGTCATTATCTTATTTCAAAACCAAGATATCTGCATTTTTCGAAATTAACAGACCTGTTTTTTCGAATCGAAGTCGACAAACTTACATATTAAGGTGATTGAAATTTTTTTGTGTTTCAAACAGTAACTATTGAATGAGGAATAAGAATCCGTGATTATTTTTTCTTCTTCTTCTTTTTTTTTTGTAAAAAAATTGAAAATTGAGCGGGAAAAAATTAAAAAATACAGATTTTGTACTTTAAAGTTGCAAATTTACATCATGTTTTTTGTCGCCGATCCCGTGTTATATCATTTTTAATGTATTGTTATTTACTTAAAAGAATGCCATAAGCCGCATATCATTTACTTATTTCAAGCCCGAGATATCGGCATTTTTCACAAATTGTCAGAATTTTAAATTTTGAAAATTGTAGAAAAATCCATAGAATAGTTAAAATTATGCCAGGTCTTGTTGCAGCCGAAAATTGATTTTTTAAAGCAAAGAAATATATCAAGAGCCTATTATGGTATTCACCAAAGGAAATGTTGCTTTTCAAATATTTGAATTTTCGAAGGCACCGTTCACTGTGCTGGATCCTTTTTTCAAAATTTATTTTGAGCATTGCTTTCTGTTTCGGCAATCTAAAATCCTAATAAATCGACAAAAAATTCAAGGAATTTGCGTAAGGGTCTGAACTGGTAGTAAAATAAAATTTCATAAATGAAGGAGGCAATAAGTTTTCTGTGATTACTTACTTACTTGGGTGGCCATAACAACCCGTTACCGGGTTACGGCCGACCTCAAAAGCTCTCTCCAGGCGCCTCTGCTTTGCGCACGCCTTCTCCAATCATTCACACCAAGCGTGGATAGGGTTTCCTCGGCTTGGTCTTTCCATCGGAGGCATGGTCTTCCTCTTCGTCGTCGCCCAGCGGCTTCCGCATCAAACACCTTTTTCGCCGGAGCTTCTTCGTCCATACGCACAACATGTCCCAGCCAGCGCAGACGTTGGATAGTGATGCGCTTGACTATGTCAATGTCAGCGTAGAGCTCGTACAGTTCGTGGTTCATTCGAATACGGTAGTCGTCGCCGACGTGAACAGGACCGAAGATTTTGCGAAGAATTTTTCTCTCAAACACCCCAAGCGTGGCTGCATCAGTCTGCGACACAACCCATGCTTCTGCGCCGTAAAGTAGCATGGGTAAGATGAACGTCTTGTAGAGTGTCAGTTTTGTCAGGCGAGAGAGGTCTCTACTACTCAATTGCTTACTGAGACCATAGTAACACCTATTAGCAAGAGTTAGTCTTCGCTTTATCTCCAGGCTGACATCGTTTTGAGTGTTCACAGCGGTGCCAAGATAGGTGAATTCCTTGACAACTTCGAAAGTATAGTTGTTCGCAGTAACAAAGGATCCAATACGCCGCGTCTCTCTGTTTGTGGACAGCATATACTTTGTTTTCTGTGATACTTATTTATTTATTTCGAAAACCGGCACAACAAAGTTTAAAGCCTTAAAACAGTACCGGTAGCTTAGAAATATAAATATTATTTTAAATAGAGAGCTTAGATATTTTTACAATAATAAATAACATTAAGCAAACAGCAAAGTATATAATTAAACAAACATAACTATAAAAAAAGGAAATAGGATTTAAACATTTATATATAAGTTTTAACTATTTAACATATTTTAGCTAACTATTTAATTATTTAACATATTAAACTATTCAAATATTACAGCGAAGAAAAGTGTAAAGCTACTTTGTTTTTGAAGTGCACAACGTTATTGCACGATCTTAAACTAGTAGGAAGCGAATTCCAAAGACGTTCAGAGTGAATGTTAAACTACTTTTCAGACGCCAAACAAGTAAAACGCAAATAATTAAGCTTATTTGCTTATTTATTTAAGAACCTTTTGGAAATGTACCTTTGTAACATGTGATGTCGATATAATTATAACACAATTTAAATTATTAAGACGAGAAAGCAAAACAACGAAAAACAGATTTTTTTGCATTTTAGTAAATTTTCTGATTTTTCGTTGTTTTGCTTTTTTGTTTTTCATATAAATTGTACTAGGAAACAAAGTGGATGCGCCGTTCGCAGGTTTGATCTAGGAAGCTGAAATTTTGCGAATTTTCTTCAAAACCGATTCTATAATATAGCCATATAGGACCGCAAATTTAAAAAAAAAAAAAAATACCTCCTTCGGGTGTATTTTTTCCGCATTTTTAGTCACACGAAAAATGTGGGCGTGGTTTTACAACAGTGGTTGGCGTCCCCATTCAACTACTTACTTACTTACTTGGGTGGGCATAACAACCCGTTACCAGGTTACAGCCGACCTCAAAAGCTCTCTCTAGGCGCCTCTGCTTCGCACGCGCCTTCTCCAATCAGTCACACCAAGCGTGGATAGGGTTTCCTCGGCTTGGTCTTTCCATCGGAGGCATGGTCTTCCTCTTCGTCGTCGCCCAGCGGCTTCCGCATCAAACACCTTTTTCGCCAGAGCTTCTTCGTCCATACGCACAACATGTCCCAGCCAGCGCAGACGTTGGATAGTGATGCGCTTGACTATGTCAATGTCAGCGTAGAGCTCGTACAGTTCGTGGTTTATTCGAATACGGTAGTCGTCGCCGACGTGAACAGGACCGAAGATTTTGCGAAGAATTTTTCTCTCAAACACCCCAAGCGTGGCTGCATCAGTCTGCGACACAACCCATGCTTCTGCGCCGTAAAGTAGCATGGGTAAGATGAACGTCTTGTAGAGTGTCAGTTTTGTCAGGCGAGAGAGGTCTCTACTACTCAATTGCTTACTGAGACCATAGTAACACCTATTAGCAAGAGTTAGTCTTCGCTTTATCTCCAGGCTGACATCGTTTTGAGTGTTCACAGCGGTGCCAAGATAGGTGAATTCCTTGACAACTTCGAAAGTATAGTTGTTCGCAGTAACAAAGGATCCAATACGCCGCGTCTCCCTGTTTGTGGACAGCATATACTTTGTTTTGCCCTCGTTCACCGTCAAACCCACTTTCGCTGACTCTTTTTCGATAGCAGAGAACGCAGCAGTAACATCTCGCTTACAACGTCCAATGATATCAATATCATCGGAATATGCAAGGAGCTGGACACTGTTGTAGAAAATAGTGCCATTACGATGTACACTGGCTCTTCGCAACACCCTTTCCATCACAAAGTTTAATAGGTTGCAGGATAGTGGATCGCCCTGTCTGGAACCTCGTTCGGTATGAAATGGTTCGGAGAGGTCCCTTCCTACTCTGACGGAGCTGGCTGTGTTGCTCAACGTCATTCTGTAAAGCCGCACCAGCTTCGCAGGTATACCGAACTCAGACATGGTGGCATACAGGCAATCCCGTATCGGGCTATCGAAAGTAGCTTTAAAATCGATAAAGAGATAATGGGTATCGATCTGTTTTTCATGGGTTTTTTCCAGGATTTGACGTAGTGTGAAGATCTGGTCTATGGTGGACTTACCAGGTCAAAAGCCGCACTGATAAGGCCCGATCAGTGTGTTGGCAAACGGCTTAAGTCTTTCACACAGTACAGCCGACAGGACCTTGTAAGAGATGGCAAGAAGACTGATTCCCCGGTAGTTAGCGCAGATTGTCGGGTCACCTTTCTTCAGTACAGGACAAAGGACACTGAGATTCCAATCGTCGAGCATGCTTTCTACTAGCCCTATTTTGCAGATGAGTTGATGCATACACCCTATCAGCTCATCACCGCAGCAGGCAGGCCATCGGCACCAGCCGCTCTGTTGTTCTTAAGTCGTTGGATCGCAACTCGTACCGCGTCATTGCTAGGTGGTGGTACATCCACACCATCTTCGTTGATTGGTTGCATCGGGTTTATTTCTCCAAAGGCGGGATTGGTGGAGTCATCGCCAGCAAGCAGCTTGGAAAAGTGTTTCCTCCATAATCTCAGTGTACCCTGCGTATGCGTAACCAGATTTCCATGTTCATCTTTACAGGTAGATGCTCCGAGCTTAAAACCTTGGGTCAGACGCTTGACTTGTTGGTAAAATTTTCGAGCATCATTCCTGCCCCGTAACACTTCGAGTTTCTCACGCTCGTGCTTTCCCTGCTCTCGTTACTTGCGTCTGAAAGGCGCCTCCCTTCCTTTTTCTTTTCCCGGTAGTTTTCGTGCGCGGCTCGCGTTGCGGCTGACTGCAGGGTTCTTTTGTTGGCGGCGTTTTTCACTGCATTAGCTTCGCGACACTCCTGGTCATACCATTTATTTCGCGGAAGTGGGCGTCGGAAACCAATGACTTCCTCAGCGACAGAGCGCATGGAGCTGGATAAATGCGCCCAAAGTCCACCGGCATCATCGGGTAGAGAGTTAGGTTGAAGGAGCAGTTCTGAGAGTCGAGCGGAATAGGCTTCGGCCGTCCTATGTGATTGCAGCTTAGTGACGTCCAGCTTTCGTTGCGTACCAGAGCGTACATCCTTTGCATTGCACAGCCGCATGTGTATCTTGGCTGCAACAAGATATTGATCGGAGTCAATATTGACTCCCCGGAACGTACGAACATCTATAACGCTGGAAGCATGCCTTCCGTCGATCGATTTGGTTTCTTGTTTTCTGATCAGAGGACAGCCAGGTGGCCTTGTGGATATCAAGGTGTTGAAATCTGGTGCTACTTACTATCATGTTTCGCGCCGCGGCGAAGTCGATCAGCCGTAGACCGTTGTTTGAGGTGGTCTCGTGAAGGCTGAACTGACCGACAGTGGGGCCAAATATACCTTCTCTTCCGACCTTTCCGTTGAAATCCCCGAGTACAACTTTAACGTCGTGGGCTGGGCAGCGGTCGTATACTTCCTCGAGTCTCGCATAGAAGGCATCTTTGGCAGCATCGTCCTTTTCCTCCGTCGGGGCGTGCGCGCAAATCAGGCTTATGTTAAAAAATCGAGCCTTTACGCGGATCGTAGCCAACCTTTCGCTCACAGGTGTGAACCTGGAGATATGGTGGCGAACTCTCTTGCTTATTACGAATCCGCATCCCAATTCGCGCCTCTCCGCATGGCAGCTGTACTATATATCGCAACTTACTTGGTTAGAGCAACCTTGTCCTATCCATCTTATTTCCTGGATGGCTGTGATGTCAGCCTTAATTTTTCCGAGGGCATCCGCCAATTCGATAGACGCACCTTCCCTATTGAGGGTCCGGATATTCCAGGTGCATATCTTTAAATCATAGTCCTTTTTTCGTTTGCAGTGGTCGTCAACGTTGAGGGGTTCTGTATTCGAGGCTTTTTTAGTCTTCATTGGAATGTTTTTTTTACGTGGCGGGTACCAAACCCTGCGCACAACCCAGTTTACTTCCAGGGAGGACACGCTGCACACATTCGCTCACTATCTCAGTGGATGCGGAGATAGCTACCCAGATGGAGCCGCGGGGAGGCTGTGTGTCATCTTGCTAATGGTTGGCTCAGAGATCGCTCTGGCAATCCCCAGGTGGAAAGCAGTCAGAAACTTTACTCTGATCAACCAAAAGCCAATCCATCCGTCCCCATTCAACAAAAAATCCCAAAACGCTATATCCTGGCACCTAAGGCAGACTTTTTCTACGTTTTATTAAGTCGGTTGATTCGTTAAATTTCAACAAAATTGGACATAAACTCTGTCCGCGCCGTCTACAGGTTTGAGCTAGGAAGGTCAAATGTTGGGACAGTTATTTTTATTCCTCGAGCTATGATATCGGAAAAAATTAATAAAATCCCTTTCCTAAAGTTTGAAAAAAAACACCCTAATGTATATGTAAGTTATTTTTTACACATCTTTTACAATTTATTATGTGAACTTTCAGGTATTTTTAGTTATTTTTTTTAATGGAATATGTTAACTTGTATATGGTCCTTTTTATTACATTTTGGTCCTTTTTCTATAAAATGTTGGTCCCAAAAAATATTTTGGTGTGGCAACCGTGGCCGTCCCTGTCAAACAGCTATTGAGATGAAACAAAATGACCACGCGGTACGGTCATGTTAAACAGCTGTTGAGATGGAACAATGAGATCACGCGGTACAACATGAAAGTGAACAGAAGCATAAAACAAGGAAGTCAACGTAGAATCGCGCTAGTTTAATAAAAGCAAACTCTAAGCTTTAGCTTGTAGAACTTTTCTTTATTGAACGAATCTTAAGACTCAAACTTGGCATATTCAAATGCCTTTAATTTAATATTAATAAATGCTTATTAAGCATTGATACGGTTCAATGTATGCTCAGTCATAAACAACGGATGTGGCTTGATTAAATTCACGTTGTTTATGCTTGAGCAAGGGTATTAAGTTTCAAATATTTTTGGACGATGATTGCTATATCATCGCCACTTGTATTTGCTTCAGGAGTGGATTGAGGGTACGTAACTCCTCCCCTCTTTGACAAAGGATCCTCCTGGATTCTTACTTTAAAATTTTTATACATTGATATTACAACAAATATTATTAATATAACTAGTATTATAAATACTATACTGTTTGCTACAATATTATGAATTTGTATTTCTTTTATGTTTTTTATTTCTTTTGTTAACAATTCTCTAAAAGATGGTTTGTCTGTGAAATTGTATATTTTAATTGTTTCTTCTTCTTCAAAGTTTTGCATGTAAATTTCTTCATTGTTTGAATACATATTTTTTTCTATTATTATTGAATAATTTGTATATTCAATTAAAAAGTTTCCTGTTAATATTTGATTTTCTTCAATATCGTTACATTTATATTCTATTAGCATATTTTTCATATTGTGTAGGAGTATAGTGCCTTCGTTAATGATTTCTGTTTTTGATTCTGAATCTAGTATCATTTTGCAATTGTTCTGTATTATGCAATTTTTGCTAAGCTTCAATTCTTTCATCGTTCTTTCCTTTTCATATACATATGTCTTGTTGTTTATTTGTACTACCTCTTCTGTTTCCATGTCTATTCTTTTGTTTTCGCTATTTGTTATTGGTGTTAGTTGTATAGTGTTAGCATAAATGATATCAGTTGGTATTTTTATTGCTATAATAATATTATTGTTGTGAAGCATTACCCCCAATCGTATTAGTTTAATTTTATAAAAATCTATGTTGTAGTTATTAAATTCTTCGCTTGTTAGTATGGATGGGTGGAAGATATTATATCTTGTTGATGCTATTGTGTCTAAGATGGTATCTACTTTATCATGTAAAAATTTTAGTTTAAGCAGTTGATCATGATACATAATTTCAGTTTTCATTATGTTATTATATGTGTTAATGTTTTCTTCTATTTTCTGTACTAGGTCTAGAATTTCGGGTGGGTTAATTATGTGTAAAATTCAGGGACGTGAACCGGGTGAAAAATTTGGTCGGTTCGGTTCATCGGTTCGAACCGTTTTTGCACTTTCGGATTGGTTCGTCAAAACGGTTTTTGTTTTCTTTGAACCGAGGTTTCGGTTCGGTTCAGCGTAACAGTAACAATCCAAAAGAATATAGAAATATATAATTTATGTCATACGCTATAAGTACGTAGTAAAAAATTAGTATTTGAGAACAAATTTGACTTATAATAATCAGTTGAGATTGATGAGAAAAATATTTTCTAACAAGTCCTCGTCAATATTTCCCCGCAGGTCTCCGAGAATAAGTTTTAGGGTGGAAAGTGTCCTCTCTACTAAAACCTGGGTTGCTGAAACATCATAAATAACTTGAGCTAATTCAGATAATTCTTTGGCAGGGTAGTTATTCCAAAAGTTCAAAACATTAACATTATTTGAAAGCCGCTTTATATTATCAAACGATTTGAATTTATCTGTTAATGATTTATTTTTGAACTCCGTCTCATTCTTCCCTATTTCTTTCAAAATTTCATCAATTTCCATGTATGTATATAAAAAAAAAAATAAAACAAGTGGGGAAAATTTGTCCATTGAAAATTGGTCAGAATGAACCCTCGAACCATTGTAAAAAGTGGTTCGGTTTTCGGTTCGGATCAATCATTTGTCGAAAATTTCGGTTCGGTTAATGGTTCAGTTAATTATTAAAAAAAAGCGGTTTTCCGGTTCAAAGCCGGTTCGGTTCAAAACCGGTTCACGTCCCTGGTAAAATTATTATTGTATTATTAACTATTTCTACTGTGGCTTTGTCAATGGATACGAAACCCGTTTCAGTTTGGATTGGTGTTACCTTGAACAGTGCAGATGTTTGGACCGGGATCATGTAGGCAATCAGGATGAACATTAGTACCTGAAAATTTATTAGGTCGTTTAATATTTGTTGTATGTATGTTTGCTAGGTTTAGTTTCCTAAACTTAGGTTGTTCTTTATGTCGTACGTTTTTGTAATATCGTACAAGTCCCTCTTCTCTACTTTCTGTATATGTCTCTCGTCTCTTATTAGCTTTGTTAATTGTTTTAGTTTTATTTTGATTCAACCTGTCGAATATTATTTCATGTTTGATTTTGAAGTTTTGTACTTCGAGTGGTGAACATTTGATAACACTGTGGTACATGTTATTATAACAAGAAATGGCTTTTGTCATTTGCGAGACAATTGGCCGCATTTCGTCGAGGTTTAATGTTCTAATTTTTTCAGATAGGGTGTTATTCAATCTCTCTATATCGCTGTTACCCATGTGGCTGTTGGGTTTTGTGGAGTGAAACTCAATATTCTCTCTTTGTAAAAACTCTTTGACGTTTGTATT
The DNA here is from genome assembly GCA_949775025.1 of Tricholauxania praeusta. NCBI lineage: Eukaryota > Metazoa > Arthropoda > Insecta > Diptera > Lauxaniidae > Tricholauxania > Tricholauxania praeusta. The sequence goes on from OX459028.1 coordinate 108,277,501, forward strand.
TTTAAACTCGTTACCGAATACGAATTTTTTTACTTTGCCCCTTAATGCTAAAAATTGCTGCATGTTGTCTACTATAGTAGTGCTATTTCGGTCCGTGAGTGGAAAGAAGGTCGCTAGCTTGGAGAATTTGTCTATGAATATTATGAAAGGTTGTTTTGAGTTGACATAAGTGTCAACATGGACGATTTCATTTATTGTTGTAGGAGTTTCTGTTATTTGAATTTTTTTTTTGATAGGGTTTCTATCATATTTTCCACCACTACAAACGTCGCAGTTATTGATTATTTTATGTATTGCCATTTTGAGGTTAGGACTGTATATTGATTGTTTTAATTTTTAGTATGTAGACACAATGCCACAATGACCACTTTCGTTCTTATGAAAAAGGGCGATTTGCGTATTCAATTCATCGTCCGACTCTATATCTTTTGCGAACCTTGTGCACTTTACAAATTTCAATTTACGGTTCTCTGAATACTCTCTTTCAATGATTTTCTGTAATTGATAGTATTCATGGTCGCTTGTTGCTGAGAATATGCCTACCTTTCCTGAATTTATTTCTCTACATAGGATATTCAATGCTTGGTTTTCTGGTATATCGTTCATTTCAATGAATACTCTTTTGTTGCCAAAGATAGTTACTAAATTGTTTTGTTTATTTCTAACAAATATTATCTGTGTTTTAAACCTATTAACGACTGTGTCCAATATTGGTATTTCGTACAGTGTGTCCTCCTCTTGAGAGTGGACTGTTTGAACTTCAATTGAGGCTTCATCTTCTGCCTCTATTGGATTAAGTTCAGACTCCCAGTGGTTAATCTCGTCATCTCTTATACGACTTAAGAAATCTGCTATATTATTGTATTTTTCTTTTATGTAGTCAAGGGAAAAGCTATATTCTCCTATGCTTATAAGCCACCTTTGTAATCGCGAACTTATATCTTTGCCCGTATATTTCGTCATCAGCCACTTTAGTGGCTGGTGGTCACTCTCAAGGTCAAATCTTCTGCCATAAACATATGGTCTAAAGCAGGGGTGCCCACAGCCTATGCCCTTGGTGCACATTTGTTGTTGCAAATGCCCTTAGACATAGGCTGTGTATTCTCATACACAAACACAGCACTCCGTACTTAGCAATACAAAATACACCAACAATTTTGTCTTCTTCGTTTCTTATGTGTACAACGCAACAACAATCGTATGCTTTGTTGGTAGACATTGGCGACAGTGATATTCAACGAAAATTTTGTTGTTGCTTTCGTTTGAAAAATGTTTGCAGCTGTGAATTCAGAGGCACTTGGAAAAATTTGTGTTGGATTTAAGTTTCAAATTTAAATCATTCTAACTTTGCAAAAATGAATAACAGACCTTTAGAAGAGAAGTGGGAACTTGATTTTTTTTTCACTCATAATTATAAGGCTGAAGCTCAATGCTTAATATGCTTTCAAATAATTCAAATGAACACCAAGCATCATATTGAAAGGCATTTTAGGGCATTTCATATAGATTACGTTGCCAATAAGATAGCAGGTGGGTCAAGAGAACAGTTAGTTTCCGAGTTTAAAAAGTCTTTTTTAGTTCACGATGCGTTACAAATTTTGGAGTACATTGAAAGTAATGCCGAGGAAATAAAAAAACAATGTCAATCAAATGTTACTTCTGATGGACCTCTGAAAGCATCTTTTGTTGCAAGTTTAAGTATTGCTCAGAACTTCAAACCGTTTTCGGATGGCATTTTTATTAAAAAAGTTTGCAAGGAAATGCTTTCTTGTTTTGGAGAAAGTGGAAATTTGTTAGCAGACTCAATTGAAAAAGTTCCTTTGTCACGAAACACTGTGACCAGAAGAATTGAAGAGCTAAAAAAATACGTGGATTCACTTTTAAAAAAGAAATTGAAGTTCTGTTCATACTTCTCTCTGGCATTGGACGAATCTTGCGATATTTCAGACATAAGTCAACTAATATTGGCAATCAGAATGGTTGACGATAATTTTAATGTAGATGAAGAGATTCTTGCACTGATCCCACTACTTCGAAATACAAGAGGCATAGACGTATTTGATGCGGTAAACGGAAGGTTGGAAATAAAAACCGAATCAGCAAGACTAACAGCCGTATGCACAGATGGTGCTCCCGCAATGCTAGGAAAAAAGGATGGCTTTATTGGACAGTTAATTAAAAATGGGATACGGGTTCCTTCGTTCCACTGTGTTATTCATCAAGAAGCACTGTGTGCAAAATGGACGAATAGCGTTCACACAATGAATGTTGTGGTTAAAATAGTGAATAAAATCAGGGGTGGCCACAATTCATTAACTCATCGCAAGTTGAAAAAATTCCTTGAAGAATGTGAAAATCAATATGGGGATCTACTTATGTTTACTGAGGTGAGATGGTTAAGCAAAGGAAAATGCCTGGAACGTTTTTTTGAATTGCGAAAAGAAATTATTGAGTTCATTGAATTGGAATTACCAAATTTTGACATTTTAGACGAAATTAAATCTCAAGAATTTAACATCAATCTAGCGTTTTTGACCGACTCAACGACACATCTAAATTGCCTTAACATTTCACTTCAAGGCAAAAACAAATCTATTTTTGATTTGGTAGACTTAATCGAAGGTTTCCTTAAAAAGATCGATATTTTTATATACGATTTAGATATGAAAAAAATGTGGCACTTTTCATCTCTAAAAACTATATTAAATGAGTTTAAATTACCAACTTTTGATTTTAATAAATATATTAGCCATTTACATGATTTAAAAAAAAATTTTCAAAAAAGATTTAAGGATTTTGGGTGCATTAAACAAATGAATGCCATTTTTTATAGTCCAATGACATGTAGCATATACGATCAAAAGGCTGATCTACAAATGGAGCTATGTGATATGCAATGTGACTCTAAACTTAAAATATCTAATTTAAAGGGCATTGATTTTTGGAAATCTATAAGTCCAAATAAATATCCTTTGCTTCACAAACAAATTTTAAGTTTGTATTCTATGTTTGGTAGCACATACATTTGTGAAAGTGCTTTTTCAAATTTAAAATTAATAAAAAACAAGCACAGAAGTAGAATAAGTAATGAACACTTGGAGGCTTTATTAAAATTATCTACAACTGGCGTTGACATAAATTTGGATAATTTATTGGAAGGATCGTGGAAGAATTAAAGAAAATTTAGTTTAATAAGTTTATTTTTTCATTACATACTACATACTTTGCAGAAAATGAATTCGATTTTTTTTCAGTGTACATATTGAATTATGTTTTTTTTTTTTAATAAAGCTTATATGTATTAGTGTTTGCCCTTCCATAAGAAACTTTTGGGCACCCCTGGTCTAAAGTATTTTACGGCCCATACTATGGCAAGTAATTCTTTTTCTATTGTAGCATAATTACATTCGTGTTGATTCAAAGTACGGGATGCGTAAGCAATTGGGTGTCAATCTTGAGATAGAAATGCTCCTATTGCAAAATTGCTGGCATCCGTTGTGATTTTAAAGGATTTTTGGAAATTTGGGTACCTAAGTATAGGACTATTGGTCATCAAAGTTTTTAGTTTATCGAATGCTGCCAAGTAGTTAGGATCATTTGTATTTAAGATTGCGTCCTTTTTCAGATATCTGGACATAGGAAATGCCACCTTGGCATAGTCTTTTACAAATTTTCTGTAAAATCCAGTCATTCCTAAGAATGACTTTATTGGTTTATTGTTATTGGGTACTTTAAGGCTTTGTATAATGGAAATTTTTGCAGGGTCTGGTTTTATGCCTTGTGTAGTTAATATATGGCCAAGAAATTGCGTTTCTTTCTTTAGAAAGTTGCATTTGTCAATTTGTATTTTGAGCCTGGCTTTTCTTTACTCATCAAATATCTTACTCAAACTAGTGATGTGTTCTTGAAGAGATGTACTGAACACTAGGATATCGTCCATGTAGACGATACAGATTTTACCAATATGTTCTTTTAGGACTCTGTTCATGAGTCGTTGGAACGTTGAAGGGGCGTTTTTCAGCCCAAATGGCATTCGAATAAATTCATGGTGACCTGATGGGGTTGATATGCCGTTTTAGGTCTATCTTCCAATCTCACCGTAATATGGTGGAAGCCATTTGCCAGATCAATGGTAGTAAAGTATTTTGATCTACCCAGCTTATCCAACAATGAGTTCAAATTTGGAATTGGATATTTATCGTCAACCGTGAACTCATTCAGTTTCCGATAATCCACAACAAGTCTGAATTTTTTTATTCCAGAATTGTCAAGCTTTTTTTCAACAATCCATAGTGGACTGTTGTACGGAGAATTACTCTTCTGAATAATATTTTGGTCTAACATTTCTTTTATTTGTCGATTTATTTCAGCTTCGTGAATTTGAGGGTACCGATAAATTTTAGTGTACAATGGTTTTTCGGTGGTTGTGACAATTTCATGGCTAACTTCATTAGTTGCCGATAAAACGTCCCCATCCTTGAAAAAAAGATCGTTGTATTTATTGAGTAACCTTAAGGCTACTTTGTTTTCCTCACTGTTCAAATGGTCGAGGTTGAAAAGTTGTGAAATGTTATTCGCTTTTACCGATTGGAGAGTATGTATGTTATGCATCTCCTCCGGGTAGTTGTATTCCGGAAAACAAAATTTGTTACCGAACATTTCTACGAAATCAAGGTTATTATCAATTTGGGCTTTGAATGGTTTTAAGAAGTTTCGCCCTATTATGGCTGAAAAATTCTTATTAGGGAAGTTCATAACTCTCCATTGGAGGGTCCCTTTACAGGGGAATTCATTCGGATATGGTGTTATTATGTAATGGGTTGCTATTGTTATTTTTGTATTGTTAAAACACTTGAAAGAGCATGATTTTCTAGTGGAACTTCGGGATATGTTCCTCCTAGGGTTGGCAAACTATCGATGGCACTATCGACACTATCGATGGTTTTGAGCAAAAATGTACTATCGATATATTCGAAAAACTATCAAGATTTTCACAACACTATTTAAATTTACAAACACTAAAAAAGTTTGCGCGCAAAGAAGTAAATACATTTTAGATTGCTGTTATTAAAAATATAAAATACAAAATAACTCGAAAATTAAAGAAATGGATATTCTTTCAAGTGGTCAAAAAGGTAATAAGTATAATAAATATATGTTCATATGCTATGAACAAACATGCATTTTATTCAAATAGAAGAAAACGCAGTGACACATAACGACATGTCATCCGATGAGCAAAAAGTTGGTGGCAAGAGGAGTAAAGCAAAAATATCCACGGTTTGTCAATGAAACAGTTTTCTATAAAACATTATGTTTCATACGCATTATTCAATATAATTAATGATATTCATGATGTTGCTATAACCGCTTACTGTTGGACCTCAGTCGCACATGAGAGCTATTTAACAATAACTTGCCATTTTACGGAAAAAGATTTTGTTTTGCGTTCTGCTATTCTCAGGACTAAAAAAATGATTGAAGTCGCGAACCATAGTGCATCAAACATAACCAATTCAATGAGTGATATATTTGCACAATGGAACATAGCTGATAAAATATCATGCGTGGTTACAGATAATGCTAAGTCCATGATTAAGGCGTGCGACAATCTAAAATTAAAACATCTGCCTTGCTTCGCGCATTTATTAAACTTGGTGGTTCAGGATGCCCTTAGAGGATCAACACATGTTCATGATATTTTAATTAAATGCAAAAATATTGTTCACTTGTTCAAAAGTAGTTCCATAGCTAATGAAAAACTAAAAAGGGAGCAAATCACAAAAACACCACTAAAATTGATCCAGGACATGCCTACACGATGGAACAGCACGTATGATATGGTAGAAAGGTTTTTAAAAATAAAAGATGCAGTTTCAGCGACTTTTTTGACTTGCCTTAAAGCGCCTACACCGTTAACCGCAGAAGAAAATTTCATATTATATGAAGTAGAACGTTTACTGTGTCCGTTTAAGTTGGCAACGGAGCAGTTATGCGGAAATTTTGTAACTCAGTCACTTATTATTCCTGTTGTCCATGGACTTTTTAATAAAATTAGCGAAATTGATGATAAAATTGAGTCAAGCGCTGGTAGAACACTTTATGAATCGTTAATTGCAGGCATTCGCAGTCGTTTGTTTCTGTATGAAACAAGGACCTCTACACGGATGGCCACTCTTATTGATCCTCGATTTAAAAAAGAAGGCTTTTTAAGGCCAACAAATGCTGAACAAGCAGTCTTACGATTTGAAGAGGAAATAATGATTTTTAATAGAAGTAGTGAGAGAACACCGTCTATTTCTACTCCACCCCAAAGAAACAGCACATCTTTTTTTTTTCTTTTTTGGATGAGAAAAATGCTCGAAAAAATAGAAATCGGCAAGTGGATGCAATAATTCTTAAGCGTCAATATTAAGAACGTGAAAACTCCGCACAGGACACTAATCCGCTACAGTTTTGGAAGGTATTTTGAAAAATTTTAAATTTTTGTATAACTGACAAAAGTTTTTATTTCTCCTAGTTTATGGAAACTGAATTCAATCCAATGAAACGTTGCGCTACTAAGTATTTGAGCATACCAGCTACTTCGTGCGAATCTGAGCGATCATTCAGTACAGCTGGAACGATTATATCTCAGGAGCGGTCACGCTTGAAAGACACAAATGCCGACATTCTCATATTTCTGGCAAAAAATAAATGGGTTCTAAAATAAATGGCTAGAAGATCTCTAACCATTGAGTCCTTATGACTTCATTTTGTCCTACGTACTTTTAAAGATATAAACCTTATATATTTTACTGTACTTGCTTACTCGTTTAATAAATATTTTTTATTTGTTTGATGATGCAATTTTAAAGATACGTTTGTGTAAGCAGTTTTCTTTTAACTTTTAAACAATTAAAACGTATTTTTAGCATTTATTTTTTTTTTAAATAAGCTATGTGGAATATTTAACACTATCGATAGTACTATCGATGGTTGGCTTCAAACTATCGAACACTGTCGATAGTGCTGTTGTTGTGCCTGTTCTTGTAGTTGCTGAAGTTTTTGCTGTAGTTGTATCTTCCTGTCTTCTTACAACTTCTGCCAGGGCTTGTTCATTTAATGGGATATCCATAATGCGATTATTGTCAAATAGCCGTTGTCTATTCATGTATTATTGAAACTGGTATTCACGATCCTTATTCACTCGAACGTTGAAAGTTTAATCTTTAGATTAAATTGTAATGAAAAAGTTTTCTTTTTTTTTATATTTTTTTTTTTAATATTTGGTTCTTTGCACAAAAAAAATTTTTGGATTTCTTTGCCCGACGACTGCGCCAGTTTAATAAAAGCAAACTCTAAGCTTTAGCCTGTAGATCTTTTCTTTATTAAGCGAATCTTAAGACTAAAACTTGAAAAATACTTGGCATATGCAAATGTCTTTAATTTAATATTAATAAATGCTTATTAAGCATTGATACGGTTCAATGTATGCTCAGTCATAAACAACGGATGTGGTTTAATTAAATTCACGTTGTTTATGCTTGAGCAAGGGTATTAAGTTTCAAATATTTTTGGACGATGATTGCTATATCATCGCCACTTGTATTTGCTTCAGGAGCGGATTGAGGGTACGTAACTCCAAGAGCGGATTGAGGGTACGTAACTCGCTCAGTCGTGGCAGGCCACCGTCGTGTGCAGTAGTCAACCAGTGCCTTACTCTTATATTAAAACCGACGGTGCTTCGTACTGAGTGCGAATAACTCTGCGTTTATGGTATATTCGTTCTCACGCGAATTTAGTTAACCCGTTAGCGTAGTGCGACAGAATAGGCGTAGTTTGTATTTTTGCGTTGCCCTCTATTTTTGGTATACCAGCAACGGTGCGCTTGTGCTTTGCTATTATATTAAAACTGGCGGTGCTTTGCACTGAGTACCAGTAACTCTGCGTTTGTGGAGTATTAGTTCTCAGACGAATTTAGTTAACCTGATAGCGTTAGTGCGACAGAATATGCGTAGTTTGTATTTTGCTTTGCACTCAATTTGTTGGTATACTAGCAACGGTGCGCTTGTGCCTTGTTGTTATATTAGAACCGACGGTGCTTCGTACTGAGTACGAATAATTCTGCGTCTGTGGAATATTCGTTCTCAGGCGAATTTAGCTAACCCGATAGCATTAGTGCGACATAATAGGCTTAGGTTGTATTTTTCTTTGCACTCTATTTTGGTATACCAGCAGCGGTGCGCTTGTGCCTTGCTATTATATTAAAGCCGATGGTGTTTCGTACTGAGTACGAGTAACTCTGCGTCTGTGGAGTATTGGTGCTCAGACGAATTTATTCGCTCTATAGGAAAGATTTAAAGAGAGAAAATGTGTTAGGCCACGACTGGGATTAACCCTCGTAATCACCGAGAGACGCTGTACAGCACCCGCAACGCGGAAATTAATTACTACACCAAATTGTTTTATTTTCCTTATATATATTATTGTACATAAATATAATCTTAATTCTAAAAAAAATTAAAGTAAAAGTGAATTTTAAAAACGAATCAGCGAAAACATTATTATTTGAAATAAAGTTAGTCACCTGTAAATTATAAATATTTGTAAAGGAACCTTGGCATCGGCGAATTAATACTCAGGTCGAAGGTTCGTTAGAAAGTTTTTATTGTCAAATAAAACATTCAATTTGGCTTTACTTGAACAATCACAATTAGCAAATATTTCACAACCGAATAGCATTGATGGGACGAGATATGTTTTAGCAAGCAGCATACGTATATAAAAAGGTGTAAAGTACTGGGTCGTCCATAGGACATGAAGCATACCGTACACCTTCCCGACAGTGCTATTTATATGGTTATTCAAGTCAGCGTTCTATTGAAGGTTAACCCCAAATTTTTCGCGGAGTCAACGTATTCGATATTGCCACCATTTAATGCAAGGTGAGGGGCAGTGGAAAGTCAATCACATTTTTCGCAATCACCATTTTTGAGTGCCCACTCACCAATACTTTTAAGAACACTATTCATATGAGATATCCAGTCGTATAAAGGGTATTCCTCTAAACGCGAAAACTCGAAAAGCACGAAAACTCGATTGTTTTCGAGCTTGCTTTTGGAAACACCCCTACCAATGCAAACGCGTAAATGATTGAGCAATGGCAATTTAACAGTTTGATCAGCGTTGCCGTGTTGCAGTGTTTTAGACAAAACGTCAACTCTTTCAGTTATTGCTGATTTTGTTGAAAAATAATCAAATTTTTCATCAAATTCTTTGTCAAATAAAATAATAAATATACATACATACACATATAAAAATCGTATTGTTTAATTCATTCAAAAGAAGAATTTCAAATTAGCAGCAAATTGTTTCGACAAACGACAACACTAATTTTTTTATTTATGAAACGTACTAAAATTTTTTTTCAGGGAAAAGCTCTTAAGACTTTTCAGAACAATTCTGTGGAAAAATTTTGTTTCTGAACATATGATAAGTTGGTTTAACCCTAGGATGTTCAGTTGGGCTTTTCGAGGCCCATTTAGACTTTGAGTCACTGGCAAAATTTATTCTTAGGTCTGAGCGCCAAACGGTTTCTTGCCAACTACCGCTCATGATTTCTGAACGCAATGAAACCGGAAATGGGTTGATTGCGCTGACTTCGCGGAACAAACCCTTTATGTTTATATAGTAACATCATATGTGTGCCTGTTGGGCCTCGCGAGTCCCAGCTATTAAACGTATGGCAGATTGTAAGCTGATAAATAAAACATCTTACACCACGTTCGAATTAAGGTTTCTGAACTGAATCATTGCGATTCAATGCCTTATTCAGGTTGAAAATTCGGATATGACAATGAAAACACGCAGGCGGATCGTAGTGCATTGAGCAAATCGGCAGCTGTCGACGACCCTTGGGTGATGCTCAACGGCGATTTGGAGCGCTCATATGTGCCAGCAGCCAATCTGACTGTAGATCAGCAATTTTTTCCATATCGAGGTCGTCCTTGATTTACACAGTACATCCCTTCGAAGCTGGCCAAATATGGTATCAAAGTCTGGTAGATTTGTGACACGAAGAGCAACTATCGGCTGAAGGGTGAAATCTGCACCGGCAAATTGGCTAACGATACTCGAGATGTTAGCACGATAGTTGGCACGAAAATTTTACCAAACCGGTCGAACAATTTATTGCGACAATTTATTCACTTTTTTGCACTTGGCTGAAGAATTGCGTAAATTGAGACTCAATTGTGGGAACTATCCGTATGTATGTACCAAAAAAGTACAAAAGCCGTCATTTTGCTGACCAGCTAGCATTATACGTCTAACTTCAAATTTAAGATTACAATGAAATGAAATGAAATTAAATTGTAAGACTTTCATACGGTGCGGACGTGTTTTAAGTGACCTCTGTGTTTTTCAAATATAAATTCAACTTCCTGCATTTTTATTTATTTTTTGCATATGCTATGCCATACGAATGTGGACTAAAGGTTGATCGGGGTCAGCCATCAACTCAGTGTGCCAATTGCTATGAACTTTTTCATTTGGCTTGCATAAATATCTATCTATAGAATTTTTGCAAAATTCAAACAATTCTTATCGCTGTAAAAATTGCTTAGTAATCCGCCGAAGCTCTATTCGTTCGCCTCAAAAAATTCGTGAGAGCTCGTTCTCTTTCACGTCGTCATCTTACGTTCAATTAGTGCAACAACAACAACCAAAACCGGTTTTGCAAAATTCCAATATGCAAGAAATTACATTGCAATTAGTGTTTGAAGAGATCGTTGCACTTAGAGCAGAAAATGCGCGCGCTTTATCTTTGATATTCTCTTTAGAAAAAAATAAAAAATTTGCTAATTGAAAAAATTGATGACTTGCATTTTGATCTACATTCGCTGAAGTCTCAACTTAGCAACAATGACATTTCTTCTGCACTCTCTCGTCTTTCGCAAGACGTTAAACTCTTAACTAATAAATCCGTTGTTGTGTTGAATAACCCCAATAATAAAAATAATAAACGTGTTAAGCTCTTGAAGAACAATGATTTGCTTGCTCTTAATCAAGTTTCGCCGTCATCTGTCTCAGCTGATCTCTTTGTTGATGACACAACTGTTGTTATAGATGTTTCTTACGCATCGACATCTTATGCTGCCGCTGCTGCTACAATTTCGCCAACTCCTGTTGTCTCACATCATTTGCATGCTTCTGCTGCTGCTGCCTCTTCTACTAATGCTATTTCACAATCCTCTTTGTGTGTGAGTGCTGCTGTTGATGTTGCTGATGCTGTTGCTGTTGTTGCTGGTCCACGATCTTCGCCGAATGATATTTCTTTTAATTTTGCTTCGCATGTAGCTAAGGAAAATGCATCTGTAACTGTGCCATTGCCTTTGTCTATAGTTTCAAATCATTCTCTTTTTCTTGAGAACAATGATACTCAGTGGAGCAAAGTTATAAGTAAAAAACGAAATAAACGTGAATTTGTTGTTGGGAAAAAAATTAATAACGACCTTGCAGTGAGCGACCGTAAGAGATGGGTTCATCTCTCTTCATTTAAACCTTCTGTCTCTGAAGCTGATATTATTGAATATGTAATTAAGCATTTAAGAATTGAGATAAATAGTATTTCTTGTTATAAATTAATTAAAAAAGATGTCGATAATGATGCACTAAGTCGTGTAAATTTTAAATTGGGAGTTGACGCGGTGTTCTATGAAAAAATCATAGACCCGAATTTGTGGCCTGTTGCAGTTAAAGTAAAGGATTTTCAGTTTTTTCTAAAAGTGGTAACTTGAACGAAAGCCACGTAAGGAAATCTGTTAGAAACTATCCACTAAAAATTTATTACCAAAATGTTTCTGCCCTCAGAACTAAAACAAATTCAATGTTTGCCTGTACTTCTGAATGTGATTATGATATAATTATACTATCTGAAACTTGGCTCAACGAAAAGTTTTGCAGTGAAGAGTATTTTGATCCTCGTCTGTACAACATTTATAGAAAAGATCGTGACATCAACGCAACTGGTTGTCTTCGTGGTGGTGGCGTTTTAATTGCGGTCAATCGTAATTTTATTTCTTCATCTGAGTTGTTGGTAAATGCTGATGTGCTTTTGAACCAGTTATGTGTGGTGATCAAGGGTTTATCTGAAACTCTTTACATCACTGTTTCCTATGTGCCACCTAACAGTATCCTGGACTTGTACAAATGTCATGTGGATAATATATCTGCATTAGTTGCATCTTTCCTACTGATAAATGCCAATTGATGGTTTTTGGTGATTTTAATCTATGTGAAATTTCCTGGTCCCAACTGCCTGGTGCTAATTATATCTCTGCATCTAATATAATGATGAATATGATAATTAGATTTTAAATTGAAGAATCTTTTATACAAAGGCGTATAAAAGTTGGACCTGAGTTTGCTTAGAGCAGGTGTGCATGCTAGCGGTTCCTGGTCTCAGCTCGTCAGCTAAGTCGGGGTTCGTGTCCTAACCATAACTCTTCCGATTATCAGTTATATAAAAAAAATCATGCACGTCTGTATAAACAAAAAAAGTAGAACCAAACAGCAAACAATATTTTCAAAAACTAAGACAAATTGTAGCTCAATAGCCACTAAGCCATCTTATGGTACAGATAAAGATATTTTACATTTTGAATAAGAGACAAAGTTGTAGCTGCCTCAGGTCTTATCCCTTACCCAACCATGCACTGAGAGACCTTTGTATTTTCTCTCCCAAACCCAACCAGAAGGAAAACTAGTGAGTTTTCAGTTTCATCGCAAGACTTACAAAACAGTCTACAATTTATTCATTGTTTTAGACTTTCAACAAAATTTCAAAATAAAATAAAAACAAATCTCCTTGAATATTAAAGTATTCATACAAAGTCTACTTTATGCATTTGTGCATAACATACTTTTTCCAAAAATTTCAAATTATAACTAATATACTTATGTATATGATATATAAAGATATACATTCTTTATTTCTATACGTTAAGGTGATTAAGAATGGATTAAAAGAAATTCATTACATCCAAAAAAAAACTCACAAAATCATCGGCAGCAAAGAGAAAGAAAGCTTTCAAACTGCATAGAAATTATTGAGAAACGAATCATTATGATCAATACTGCACTATAGAGAATTTGTTAATCAAACAAACAATTTTTTTCTTTGTTTTGTTTTGCCAATTTATAAACTGCATTGTTTATTTAACTTTTTCTTTGTTTTAACTGCTGCTATCATTAAGACAAACGCGAGAGCAATTTATAAAAAAAGTTGAGAAAAATAATGACAAACATTTTACTCACTTTGCTTTTCCATCGTTGACGTTGAGCTCAGCGTTCGATGAAGCTGCTGCTGAGATTTTATATTAATCTCTTGCTAATTAATTCATTATGTGGTTGTACTAAGTACTAAAATTTAAGGTAAACTCTCTCTCCGTCTATTTAAGAATTAAGACCTGGTATTTTATCTTTTTAGAACTTCTCTAAGCAATAAGCTTATTCTTATAACAAAAAAAAAAGTTCTTCTCAGATACTTCAAAGCGTTTTTCTCATCAAATTTTAGTACAATTTATGATATGATATGATCTCTTTTCTTTTTCTTTTATTTTGTTTCTAGTTTTTCTGTAGATTTTTCTTTCTAGAATTTCAGCGATTGCATAGTTTAATGTAATGCATCAGGAGCAATTAAAGAAAATATAGAATCATTTAATAGTTCAAATATATGTATTTCACAAATAAATTAAATTGAAATTTCAGACATACTTCATTTTAGAGTAAAAGTATTCATCCCAAAAACGAAACAAGAAACAAACAAAGTTCAAAAAAAAAATACCAAGCCCTAATTAGAGTTAATTTTTGAATTCAATCACTATCTTTAAGTCTAGAATTAAGAACTTAAGTAACTTGTTTAACTTAAGCCTATCAAGAGTTTTAATTAAATTTAACTAGATTTAAATAGCTACTTTAAAAATTGCAGTTTTAGCTTTATGATTTGATTCACCATGTAGTAATATTAATAAGTTCTAGCAGAAAATTAATTTCAAATTATTGCTAATTTTTATAAAACTAATTAGGAAAGTAATTTGAAATATTTTAAGTAATGTAAATTTAATTTAAATATATGTCGTTATATTTAAAAATAAAGTAGTTTTGAACGCAAAATTGGAATTAGAACTCAAATTTCAATTCACTTTCTGTTAGATTTTTCAATAGTCCTAGTAGTTATTTGGAATTTCTTTTACCAATCTGATTTTTCAGAATTCGCCATTTTATGATGAGGCTTAGAATTATTTTATAGAGAACTTCAAAACTTTTGAAGGTTAAATTGTAAAAATCGCAATTACGTTTACGAAAGAAAATCTTTGCTGGCAGTTTTGCTGGTGGAGGATGATTTCGTTGTTACATATTTTCATAGTTTCCGCAAAATTAGTTTGAGCTGCACTTTGAGCCGTATTTTAATATCTTGCACATCTCCAGGAATTGCCTGAAGATGCGCCCAAGATTTTGTAGAATTTTGCAAATATACTGGAAACGCTTCGCCTTTAAAATTTGCTTTAGTATTGTGTCGAAAATATGTCTTCGTGTAGAATACCATATAGGGAAAGGTAACCTACAGCAAGTACAATTTACTTTAATAGAAATTGGGATAAATAATTAAACAAAACTTTACCTGAAAATATTCAATGCTCCGTCTATAATTTCTTTCCTTTTAATGTCATTTCATTTATTAGAAAATTAAAACCGAAACTAAGCTGATTTTCTTGATTTTTCGAGATTAATATTAGGCCACATTTATTTTATTTTTTAAGACTTTTTTTTTCGTAGAAGTTAAATAAAACGCTTTACACCTTTACAGCTCGAAGATCACCCAGCAAAAGAATGAGAAATCGATGCCAAAACTCAGTCTGTGCTTTGGGGAGAACATTTTTGTAAAAACGGTATTCTCTCAAAACAAGTTTTTGCAGACAAAATATCAACTATAATCGGCAAGATCACTAGTTGCATACGCTATCAGTGTCAATTATAATATAAACAAGATATACTTTTATATATATAGCAGATTGATTTTACATTGAGTTCGGGCGACTGTAGAGTGTACTGCTGCAAACAAAGCGTAACACACAAGCACCGGAGAAAAAAAAAATTCAGAAGTGTTCAACAGAAGTGGGCAATCTGAAAATGTTTTAAGAGTGCTCAAAACATAGAATTCGTATAACAGTTACGAAACTTATGTGTGGCTTTTTCCAATAATGATTTTTAGTTGCTCATTACACTAATATTAATAGTATTACTGAAATGTATGTTATTGATAAATTTTCTGAACTTGAACTTATTCAAATTAATAATTGCTTTAATGGTTTAAACAGATTATTGGACTTAGTTTTTATTTCCAGTAATATTAATTATAATATGTATGTTTCTCCTTTTCCATTATCAGTTCGAACTCTGCATCATGTACCTCTAGAGCTTGAGTTTTCATTTTACAAATATCTAAGTTTTTCTAACAAAGTTCGTACATTTCATTTCAATTTTAAAATTTGTAATTTTAACTTAGTAAAAACTGCTTTTAGCAATATTGACTGGGATAGTGAGTTCCTCCACTTAGACACCTTGTCCTGTTTTAATTCTTTTAAGAAATTTATTTCGTCTGTTTGTAATAAATATGTTCCTAAGGTGAAAGATTGTGTTTTTAAGTTGCTTTGGTATTCGAATGGCTTAAAAAAACTTAAAAAATTACGTGCGAAACCAATAATTTTGTCGGAGTCGAAACAATTCGCTTTCATATTCAACACAAACCTCTTGTTGTACAACGTCCATTCGATATCTGGAAAGATTAATGATTAAGCATCTTTGTCCAGATAATTCCAAAGAAAATGAATTGTTTTGATTTAATTCAGTTGTCAGTTTTTGTTTGACAGTTGCTCTACGGCAGTGCTGCCAAATTTAACCGTTGTTGTGCTGAACGACATGTACAAAGTGCAATTTATATTATGCGATTGCGCCATCTGTTGTAATTTTATTGTCATTTCTCGTTTGCTCCGTGGCTCAAGTGTTAGAGCGGCCGTCCACATATAATTCATGGAATGGTCGGGGGTTCGAATCACATTACAAATTAACCAAAAACTGGTCTGATGAGGCTATGTATATACATATGAATATGTGTATATATGTGGTAATAGCCGAAACATATGTCACCAATTACCAGGTTAAATTGTTCCATTTGTTGTCTTTGTCATGTTTGCTTATAAAGCATTAACCGATTTGTGAAATTTCACAAGAACATTGGTTACTGCAATTGACTGTAAAGTTCGATTAAAAATTTCAAATTTATTAATGATTTATTTTTGAACTCTGTTCCATTCTTCCCTATTTTCAAAATTTCATCAATTTCCAAATTTAACAAAAAAAAAAATAAAATAAAACAAGTGGGGAAAAAAGTCTATTGAAAATTGGTCAGAATAAACCCTCGAACCGTTATAAAAAATGGTTCGGTTTTCGGTTCGGATCAGTCATTTGTCGAAAATTTCGGTTCGATTAATGGTTCAGTTAATTATTAATAAAAAGCGGTTTTCCGGTTCAAAACTGGTTCACGTTCCTGATTAATAGTAATACACCAAATTTTGTTAACGTCGTAGTATTTTTAACAAAAACAATTTGGTTAAAATGTAAGCTAGTTTTGGTCATCTATGAATGAAATGGAAACAAATTCAATGATTAAGTATTTTCAGAATTATTTATTAGCAATTTTTTAACATAGCTTTAGAAACTTTAAAACTATTTTAGCATTTCAATAAAAATTGGCAGAATAGTTATTCATTAAAAATTTTAAGACAGGATCTTAATAAGAAAAACAGATAATCCACAACAGAAAACCACAGCTCAAAATTTATTAAATACGTATAAGGTATTATCTAAGGCAGTATAAAATAAATTAAGCAGAATCCATTTTTTACTTAAAAATAATAACAATAATGATGCAGTTTTAATTAAGCTTTGTTGGTACTTAGATATTTTTTACAGGAGGGTCTGGGTCCTCACTTGTGACCTTTAACATCCATTTTCAGCCTTTTCCCATCGATTCGTGCAATAAATTTTTTTTTCCAAAAATGGGTCCAAAACACCTCTTTAAGAGGGTCGGGAACCTCTCCTGTCACTATTTATGGCCCCCATCCCATACAAACTCATCGACTGCGCGACGCACAGTGCGGCCGAATCCGCATTTTGCGGTCAAAACTCGAAAAACAAAGTTTCTAGATAGGAGTTTTTTATCATTGAGTTGGCTAAGGGATCCTCAAAGAAGTGAAAACCGTTCACAGTAACGTCGTGTACCCTAAGTCCTTTCTATACTGTTAGTTGGAATGTGGCCTTCGCCCAAGCACAACATCCCAACTAGAAAATATCGTTAGGCGTAAATTAGGTCCCCATTGGTTTTGCCTAGCCAGAACGTTAGGGCCAAGTGTGGAGCCCCAACGATAACCTAATTTGGATTGTAACGGTGTGACCCAAATTTTCCTAAATTGTTTGATTGTCCAATGCCCTTCTCATTAGGCTCTCGTTGGGCTTTTGTACAAGGCCATAACGTTCTGGTTAGGCGAAACCAATGGGGAACTAATTTACGCCTAAGGACATTTTCTAGTTGGGATGTCGTGCTTAGGCGAAGGCCACATTCCAACTAACAGTATATCAGTATCGCATATAAATTGCAAAAGAAACTTTCATCGATGTTAATAAATATTTTGACATTGTTGGGTTTGTTTTGAAAACTTATTTCTATGAATAATAGAAAATAATATTTTCAAAACATACATGACGCAAACGTCAAAGAAACTGATAAAATCCTTAATGAGCAAGAGTTATTAATACATGTATTTCGACACTTTGTTTGTCTCTTATAAAAAAGAGGGCCATACATTACAGGCCTCAGTTTTAATACTGTAAGCGAGCGAGATAAATGTACTATTATAATTGTCAAACAACACTACGCTGTCTGAGTGTTGAAATTTTATCCTTGGTTCCAGTTTATACGAAGCGAGAAGAAACCAAACGAGATAGTCAACAATTGCCCGTACCGGCGAATTGGCGATTTTTGATAATTGCTTCATTTACTTATTTGCTGCAGCAGAACACGTAGGCGCTAGGCTTGTTGATATTTTATTAAATGTCAGATATCGATAATATCGATATTTTGACAGTCCGATAAATATCAAACCGATATATATCGGCGAAAAATAACGATAAGCGATATATCGATATTCTTTGAACATTATATTGATTATTGATAATTAAATATGGTTAAAACGTAAAACACAGATTTTTGTGAAATATGATGAGAATGTAGCAACGTTTATACTTTAAGTTTAGGCTTTAACTTTATACTGCCAAACCTAGAGAGATTTCAAAATTTAAATTTTTGGTTTTCGAACAAATTAAAAAAAACGTTTTACCGAACGCAAAAAGTTTAAATTTTTGAAATAAGTAGATCATTCTAGCCAACAAATTAACCTAGCTTATTACAACCGGAGGGTTTTTAATTTTTTAAATGATTTATTACAATCTACCAATTACCTTATTCCATTAGATATCGTCGAAAATTTACCTTGGTTGAATCTGGTGTGGTGGAACTCGGGCCTATGATCTTAGTGTGGATTTCGAAGCCTAATAAAAAAACGTTTGGTATATTCTGGCGCACCACGCCAAAGTGTGATGGCTAAAGAGCCGTACTTATTGAAAATTAATTAGAGATAAAGCGAAACGCCTTTTTGAGTTCTAAGGTAATTCTGACTTCATTATTTACAATATTAACTATTTGTACAAAATAAACTAGTATTTTCTTAACACTATTTTGCCGTTATTTTTTCCCTGACTCCTCCTCTATTCAATTTCCCCGCTGATCATGCAATTTCGGTTGCACCAGCATTTCCATACTCAATTTGCAGAATTTGGTAAGTGTGAAAGAGTCGTAAAGCTACCCAGCAGGCAAATGAGCAAGGCCTGACTCGGAGAAGGCCTGCTAGCACTGCTACGATTATATAAGGACTTCTCAAAACTAGATTTCATGCAAATAAAAATACAATCACAGAGGGCAAAGTATGCCTTCCCACAACAGACGTGCTATCAGGCCTTATATTAGAAGGCAAAGAAGAAGGACCCCATTTACTTTAAAGTATTTCTGTTTCTATATTTATTTCATGAATTGCAATGTTTTATGATTCGGCATTACTTTTTTGTCATATGTGCATATCCATCAGATTTGGCCTTTTAGCTGGCCTCCTTTCTTTTTTTTTTAGAGTACATCTTTCAGCCATAGTTTTCTTGAAGCTAAGGCTGTCTTGAATTAATATTCAAGGTTGTTCAATTAAAATTCAGATAGCAATTTGCATTAAAGTTAAAAAAAAAACATGAAATGTTACATATAAAGTTAAATAAAAAAATAGCTATCTGAATTTTAATTGAACAACCTTGAATATTAATTCAAGACAGCCTAAGCTCCAAGAAAAACTATGGCTCAAAAAAAAAAAAAAAAAAGCGAGGCCAGCTAAAAGGCCAAATATGATGGATTTGCACATATGCATTGTACATATACGACATGAAAAGTAGACACATGGTTAGAAATTAAGAGAATGTGCATATGACCAGGCTTGTCTTCTGTTCTTTCATGTTATGTTAAGGACGTAGAGTTTTGTGTGTTCTTAATCAAATCTTTAAAAAAATGTCAACGCAAGTGAGATGACGCGGATAAAAAAAACAAGTTAAGGTGTCATTTTCGGCGAGGCCGAAACTCACATACCCTACACTGCACTGAAAGTACCTTTTCATCAAATGTTAAGAAGACGTTGAAGAGGTAGAATAAGTCGAAAAAAATGTGAAATGTTAGAAAGGTTGACAGAGGTTGAGAATGTTGAAAAGTCGTAAGTATATGCAAAATGTTGAAAAAAGTTGAGAGAGGTTGAAAAACTCTGAAAAACTGAAAGAGGTTGAAAAAATTTGGAACTATTCAGAATCAGACCTTGAAACTTTTATACTTTTATTCAAAAAGTTTTAAAAATAAAAGTTTCTTAAAACTTTTTTGTTATAAAAGTTTTTATAAACTTTCTTCAAAAACTTTTATAGAATAAAAGTTTTTCCAAAAAACTTTTTCAAAAAGTTTATAATAAAAGTTTTTTCAAAAAACTTTTATGAAAAACTTTTTCATAAGAGTTTTTCTGAAAAACTTTTAAAAAAAACTTTTATTAATAAAAGTTTTTAAAAATTAAATGATTATTGAACTTTAGCCATTTTTCGCAGTGATCAACATTTGTTATGTAAAATTTTACAAGTTGATACAATGCATTATGTATTAAACAAACTTTGATAACAAAGGAAAAAACAACAACAACTCTAGAATATAGACATATGTTTCGATTCTTAAAATCTCATCAGTATATTTTTGGTTGATGTCTACGTCAGCACTCAAATTGCACCCGCCATATTAATGAAGAACAATCGAAAAGGTAATTTTTAATTTCAAGCAAATGTGGTTATATTTTAAGTGAATTTTTAAGATCACACCATTGCGTTGAATTTTTTTTTTTTTTTTTTTTTTTTTTCTTTTTTCTTTTTAATAAAAGTTTTTTATAAAAGTTTTTTTTGACTTTTATTAATAAAAGTTTTTTTTAAAAGTTTTTTTTAACTTATATTTTTAACAGTCACATGCAAAGAGTTTTTTTTGACTTTTATTTTTCAAAAGGCGAAAATAAAAGTTTTTTTTGTATGAAAGAACGAGGAAAATCCAAAAATAATATCTTGGATTACTAAGCAAAAAATTTCAAAGGAGAAAACTTAGGATTATTGATAATAAAGTCCAAAGGAAAATACTTAAGATGTTTCTGAAACGAAAGAAATTTCTGATAATTATGCACTTATAATATTTAGAAAAATTGTGCTTAACGCATCAATGGGAAAAGGCCGAAAATGGATTTTGAGAGTACAGGGGAGGTTCCTGACCCTCCAAAAAGGTGTTTTGGACCTATTTTTCGAAAGAAATTTTATTGCACGAATCGATAGTAAAAGGCCGAAAATGGACCCTCCTAAATGGGATTTTTGGACCCATTTTTCGAAAAAAATTTTATTGCACGAATCGATGGGAAAATCCGAAAATGGATTTTGGAAGTGACAAGTGAGGTCCCCGACCCTCCTAAATGGGATATTTGGACCCATTTTTCGAATAAAATTTTACTGCACGAATCGATGGGAAAAGGCCGAAAATGGATTTTTGAAGTGACAAGTGAGGTCCCCGACCCTCCTAAATGGGATTTTTGGACCCATTTTTCGAAAAAAAATTTATTGCACGAATTGATGGGAAAAGGCCGAAAATGGATTTTGGAAGTGACAAGTGAGGTCCCCGACTCTCCTAAATGGTTTTTTTGGACCTATTTTTGGAAAAAAATTTTAGTGCAAGAGTAAAATTTTTTTACAAAAATAGGTCCAAAAAAACCCACTTTTACTTTTATTTCACAAAAATAAAAGTTTAAAGTTTACTTTTACCTAAAAAAAAACTTTTATAAAAGTTTATTTCAAGCTCTGTTCAGAATTGATGAAAAAGTCGAAAAAATAAAGAAACTTATGAAGAAAGTTGAAAGAGGTTGAAAAAGTCGAACAAATACATATAGAATATATTGGAAAAAGTTAAAGGGTTGAAAAAGTCGAAAGAATATGGAAAATGTTGAAAAAATCGAACAAAAATGAAAAATTTGAAATATGCCACGCCCACTTTTGGTTCAACAAATTATATTTGTGATCGACATCCTCATATTAAATTTCAGCACAATAGCTTGTATAGTTTGCGATATATGCTGCAGTTTAATTTAAAATTTAGGGCGGTGACACACCCACTGGTTCAATCCAGCCCGGGCAAACCCCTAACACCAAATTTTAGTATGATTGCTCACTTATTTCGATAAATATGCCACTTACCGTATTTTACTTGTATGCGAGGTGCCACGCTCACTGGTGCTATTTCAGCTACTTTTGATTCAGATATACTCTATAGCAACTGAACCACTTTCATTAAATTTCATAGCAATTGCTGCAATAGTTTACTTAAAACAGCGCTTACAAATTTATATTAATATGGGAGGTGCCACGCCCACGGATGCAATTCTGTCAAAACTAATTTATTTTTAAAGCCTGTAGTAACTGACATCTAAACATCAAATTTTATGAAGATTACTCTCTTAGTACACTATTTATAACAATAAACAGTTTTTGCTTACATGGGAGGTGCCACGTCCCCAGTAAATATTTTTGTAATAAAAGACCTTACAGCAAGTATATCTACCTCATTAAATTTCATCACGATGACGTTGTTCGTTCTTTTAATATAACGTTTATAAATATTGTGGGCGGTGCCACGCCCTTCAACGAGTTTTTTCAATAAAGAGGCTGAGCTTGTATTGATGACAGCTTTCAGCAGCATCATCTCCAAGATTTTTATGAAAATCGTTTGTGCCAATTTTGAGATATATGGAGTCAAAATTTTTAGCAGTTGAAAAGTGCCACGCCCACTTTTTCAATTCCGCCCACTTTTATCTCAACTCAAGATATATTTGATATGTATCCGTTTGCCAAATTTCATAACAATATCTTGCACGGCTTACGAGATATGGTGGTATAAAGGTTAAAATTTAGGGCTGTGCCACGCCCCTGTAGGAAGCTTTGAAAACTTGAAACCTAACCTAATCCTAATCTTGTTCACATCTGCATCAAATCACCAATTTTCATCAAAATCGCTGCAACTTTTTTCAAAATTGACCTGGGTATATATACATAGGGTATTGGCGGTAGGCGTGTCAGTTAACCGATTTTGCCCATTTTCAATAGCAAGATGCCTGCAAGAAGATGTGACCTGTGTGTGGAAGTTTCATTCCATTAGCTCTCTTGGTTTTCCTGTAAACCTGATTTCAACAGACAGACAGGCAGACAGACGGACAGACAGACAGACGGACATCGCTAAATCAACTCAGGTGGTGACGCTGATCAAGAATATATGTACTTTTGCATACCTGCCACGCCTCCTTCTATGTGTTACAAACGGAGAGACAAAGTGAATATACCCTCGGTGTAGGGTATAAAAACAATTAATATTTAGAGTCTTGTTTGCCAAGTACTTCTGAGAGTCCTACTACGGTAAGCGGTCTTAGAAAGCCTGCTTCGGAAGGCCTATTTTCTTGGAACATTTCATATAAAAAGAAAGTACGTTTGAAAAGAGGGTGGAAGGCCTTATATTTACAAAGGAAGGCCTTCTAGAAGCACTGTTAGCTCCTGCCCTTGCCCACTGGGTAATTGACTTCAATCACTTGTTCCCAGCCTTGAAAATATGGCATAAGGGTGTTTTCTTACAATATGCATTTGAGTTTGTTATTGTTGTTTTGTGTGGTCAGTTGAGGTAGTCAAAGACGTTGCCTTGAAGGCACTAAGTCAATGACGTGTGGGTGAAATATTAATCTGCATTCATTTGTTGTCGCTTTTGTTTGTGCGAGTGGCGTTAGCGGCATGAGCACAAAAAAAAAAGGCAAAGGAAAAATAAATTTGACTTGCAGATGTAAATCGTAAGTTTTACTTTTTATAAATTGACCGAAAAGTGTCATATGAATTTGTTCATTTTTGATTTCCGTAAATCAAAAATAAATAAATTTAAATTTGAGTGAATTTGATCCCCTACGATCAAGATGAAATAAATTTTGAGCCGGTTGGCTAATATTGTTTGGTCGTAGGGGATCAAATTCATGTCTTTTTCAAATGGCTGTAACTTTGCGAGGAAACATCGCAGATTATCACTTGAAAGCTCATTTTAAAGAGAAAGAACGTTACTAAATGATGTTATTATTAAAAATAAGCTGAAAATAGTAGTATTAGAGATGGCTGGCAAGGTTGAAACAAAAATTTAAATATTTTTTTTTGGAAAAAAAATTCTCCTCACCTCAAATTCTCTTTCTTATATTAGTACAAGTCCAAAATAAAATTTTAAGCGAAAAAAAGGTGTGGTTTTTCAGAAAATTGGCTTTGTTTTTTCTCATAAAAATCGCTATAACTCTGCCAATTTTTAAGCATTTTGAAATTTTTTTAAAGATTCTAACAGAGATTAAGTTCTATAAGAATCAAAAGTCAAAAGTTCATTATTTTGATTTGGATGGGAATGCCGCTTTTTTGAAACAATTTTCAGCCTAAAATGGGTATAACTTAAAATGGCCATAACTTCATAAAAAAAATTTTTAATCAAATCAGGGAAATATGGGTCCCCTTATATCCTTTGAAAAACAACATATTTATTCGGCAACCAATTCCGTAACATGAAATAAGTTGGTGCATGGTTTGAGATGGATTTGGTCTATATAATATTTAATTAATGATTTAATATATTTATCACATAAATGAAAACGGATTTAATTAATTATGTGTTAAAATTATATTCTAATTTATGAATTTTATTACATGAATTGGATAAATTTGATAAAAATTTAATTATGAAAAGTAAATAAAGTTTAGAAGTTACAATATAATTTTATTATAAGATTGATTAAATATGTTTCTTTAAAATAAATTATATATATATTAACATAGAATATTAAAATAATAATTAAAAATTTTTATTTTTTAATATATAATAATAAAATTTGATTGATTATTTTAAATTTGTAATTATTATTTTTGATTAAAAACGTTATTTTAATAGTTTAATTATTTTATGTAAATAGTAAAATAAGTGATTACAGTAAGTATATTTTATTTATATATTTATATTGTTATATTTTACAAATTGATTATTATAAAATTTGATTGATTATTTTAAATAGAAATTTTAAATTTGTAATGATTATTTTTAATTAAAAACGTTATTTTAATAGTTTAATTATTTTATGCTATTTTCTAAATAGTACAGCCAGTATTACAGTAAGTATATTTTATTTATATTGTTATATTTTACAAATTGATTATTTTAAAAACTTTAAACACATTAAATTTGTGTATTTACATATTAAATTAATATTGGTTTCATTGTGTATATTTATTTAAAATGTTGTTATGAAATGATTTTAAATTATTATTTATTTCAATTACGGAATTAACACCGTTTCTTTCTTTTATTACATATGGACCTTGAGATTTCTTTCTGTTTTCTAATTTTGCAAATACAAGGTCTCTTATTTTAAAATCTGAAGGATTTACATTTAAGTCGTATGTAGTTTTTATTTAGTTTTTTACTGCTTCTATAAGATTTCTTGCTTTTCCTATTGAAGTCTTTAACCTGATTTTTAGTTCATTGGAATAATCTTCTTAGTTATAGTGTTTTGTTTCTTCGTTTGTCAAATCAGTCGAAAGTGATGGTAATTTACCAAAAATAAGTTCAATTGGTGTGTAGTTATTGTCTACGTGTGGGGTAGAATTGTACGCGAAAGTATAGTATGGTATCCACTTGTCCCATTCGAAGTCGTCGGCAAAGGATAAAAGTTATTCATTTAACGTCCTATGGTTTTTCTCAATTGAACCAAGTGTCTGGTAGTGGTAGGGGTAGAAAATTGTTGCTCTATTTTTAATAGTTTACATACGTTGTTCATTGACAAATTCTGTCCCTCGGTCGGATTTTAATATTTTAAAATAACCATATTTTTATTCTCGAATTAATTTTTATCAAGAATTTCAAATATATTATCATTTGACTTTAGGCCTAAGTCTTTAATATTCTTTTTATACATAAGAGATGATAGCTTCTCCAAAGTCGAATCTAGATTCGTTAGATTATCGCCACATCGTACTTGTACGATATCATCTGTAATTTCAATACTCGTATTATTTAAATTATTTATAATGAATTCTAATTTCTTCATATTTCTGACGTCAGTTATAGATGTGTAATCTCATGTGAAAAGTTGATCAGACTCGTTCTGAGACTTGCATTTCTCTTGTTCATTATCTTTTGCTAGCTTCTTTTTAATTCCCCTTGTTATAACCAATGCTTTATTTATATTTTTATCTTCTTCAGTTGGTATCATTTTTACCAATATTTCTGTATTTATTTGAATACGTGATAGCGCGTCAGCATTTGTGTTTATCTTTCCTTGTTTAAATTTTATTTCGAAATCATAATCTGCGAGGTCTAATCTTATCCTTGTCATCTTGGATGATGGATTTTTGTGCCTGAATAACGATACTAAGTGTCTATGATCAGTCACAACGATAAATTTTCTTCCATATAGATAGGGTTTGAAAAAATTTACTCCCCAGTGTATCGCAAGTAATTCTTTTTCGATTACGGGTTTGTTTATATCATGCTTTTGCTTGCGTATGATATTGGCAAGTCTTGTCTAATTTCGCCTTGAGATAAGATAGCTCCTAAAGCAAAATTTTAAACATCAGTCGTTACAATAAAAGGTTTCGTAAAATCTGGATATTGTAAGACTGGAGGTTCAATCAATTTTTGATTTAGTGTTTCAAAGGCTGATTGGCATTTATCTGACCATATAAATGGTTAATTTTTTTTGAGCAGTGCATTTAAGTATTATGCAATTGTCGCGAAGTTTTCTATAAATCGTCTGTAGTAGTTGCAAAAGGCTACAAATCGTCTGCGTTTTTTGGTATTGGGCAATTTTTTATTGTGTCGTATTTTGAAGGGTCTGTTTTGATGCCTTTTTGAGTTATTAGGTGTTCTAGGTAAACTACTTCCGGTCTCAAAAATTTCCATTTACTAGAGTTTAGCTTTAAATTATATTTTGACAGTCTGTCGAAAACTTTAACGAGATTTTGATTATGATGCTGTAGGCTGCATCCGAAAATTATAATATCGTCTACATATAGGAAAGCTTCTGAACTTAAACCTGTTAATGCTATTGTGAGCATGCGTTGGAAACTGTTGGAAGATATTTTTAATCCAAATGTTAGTCTTTTAAATTGATTGTGACCGTCGTTTGTTGAAAATGCTATGAGCGGTCTTGATTTTTTGTCCAGAGGTATCTGGTGAAAAGAACTAGTCATGTCGAGTGTAGAGAAATACTTTGCACGCCCTAATTTATCCAAAACATCGACTATTCTAGTCAATCGAAATTTGTCGTTTACTAACTTGTCGTTTAATTTTCGAAAATCGACGACTAATCGCCATTTCTTAGTATCATTATCGCCTTTCTTCGGTACTAGTAGTAATGGTGCGTTGTATGGACTAATTGAATGTTTTATGATGTCGTTTCGTAGTAAATCTCCTATTTTTCTATGTATTTCTTCGTCATGAGCTTGTGGTAGTCTGTAGTTTTTTATGTATGTTGGTGTGTTGTCAGTTGTAGATAGTGTTTGAGTGTAAAAAATATTTACTGTCAGTTGTTCATTTTCTAAGTGAAATATGTTTTGATATTTTCTAAAAATTTCAGTTAAAGGGTGATTTGAGTCAATATTTAATTCTTTTTTTAGTTTCTTAAATCGTTCGTCATGTTTTTCATTGTTATTTTTAAATTGTATGTAATTTGTTAGTGGTTCTAATTTTGGATTAAGTTTTAGTATTTTTACTTCTTTGTCGTTAGTATTTTGATGTGGCATTTTCCGATAGCAGGAAGTTAGCTAAAAATACACCTTCCTGAATTTCTTCATTTAATACCAAACTGTCCTCTTTTACGTCTATATTAATTGGATGTATAATTTCTGTCCTCGGCTTACAATAACGTCTGTATCGTCTGGTACTGTAGTCAATGTTTGCGTTTCGTAGTCTATTTTGCACATTTATTTTGAGAAAAAGTCTCTGCCTAATATACCGTCTGATGGTATAGGAAAATTATCTTCTACTGCATGAACAATATGGGGTACTATACGGTATTGGAAATTTATTTCCAATTTTACTGTTCTTAAAATAAGGATTTCATTGTCTGTAATACCTGTTAATTTGCATTGTTTTCCTTTCGTCAGCTCTACTGTGCTTACATTTTCTAGTTTGCAGATTGATATGTCTGCACCCGTGTCTATAAGAAATCTTACATTTTTGTTTGCATTTTATATTTATATAGTTTGTTGTGTTATCCGATATATTGAAGATCTTCAATTTTTCTGTGCCGTATGATCTTTTATTTCGATCTCCGAGCGATCCTCGTTTCCCTGGTTATTAGTTTCTATAACGTATATCCTATTTTGGTTATGTTGGTTGTTGAAATTTCTTCTTGTGTTATAATTATTCGATTGCACATTCCTTTGCGTAAACCTGTTGTTGTTTGAATTACCGTTCCATCTTACGATGTTGTTGTTTTGATATCTGTTTGCATTATTATTATTATTTTGGTTTCCGCGTTTATTATTGAAATTATTGTTGTAATTTGAATTATTGCGGTTGTAATTATTGGAAAAATTACGGTTGTAATTGTTATTGTTTTTATTATTATTTCTTTGATTGTTATTGAAATTATTGTATCGTTGGTTATTGCTATAACCATTAATGTTTCATTGATTATAGGAAGTGTTTTTGAAATAGAGTAATTGGTTGTTTGATTTTTGACTGATACGAATGATACGATTACCATGTCAGCGTGCTTCGGTCGTCGTGTTTCTTCGCCTTGTCAGTGAGGCGCGTGACTGAGTTTTCTATCCATGCGATTTCCTAGTTTTATTTGTTACAGTTTTCTTGCTTAATCATAGTTCCACCGTAGCTAACGAATAAAACAGAGCGAAAGCACCATGGAACCTCAAGTTACCAGCTGGACGTATGCGTGTCGGGCCTTAGGAAACGAGCGCACGAATAGAACAGAGCGTACACTCGGAGACCTAATTCCGACGCTCGCGACGGTTTCACCTTCCCTTACTACCCGCTGCCGAGCTCTCAGTTCCACATTGGCTAACGACTATAACAGAGCGAAACCACCATGGAACCTCAAGTTACCAAATGGCCATATGCGTGTCGGGCTCTAGGAAACGAGTGTACGAATAGAACAGAGCATACACTCGCAGACCTAAATCCGACGCTCACGACGGTCTCTATGCTGTCCACTCAGTCGCAACCCCTACTCTAATCACTACAGTCAAACTACTGACTCACAATTTACCTGCACTCCACGCTGCTTGTGATATCTCTGCTACTGCTGCCACTGCTACTGTTGCCAATGCTACTGCTGCTGTTGGCTTATCACTGCCTTCGCCTGCTGCTTCCAAGACTGTGTGTTTTCTGGTCGAGCAAGTCTTTTTATTTACCGTGCCTGCTTTTAATTGTACCACCGCGTGGCTGTAACAGCTGATCCATACATACCAGTAGCTGCGTTTATTTTCACCACTACTCTGCTGTAACAGCTGATCGTGACATTGATGGTGTTTGACAACGCTGGTGCATTGACATTGAAACTTAGGTTGCCACCTGGGTATTTGCTAAGTTTTCGATGCAACTTTCATACGATTCTCACGCGATTCTATGCGATTCTAATCTTAAGTAATTTTCTTAATTCAATACTTATAAATTAACAACTCAGTTTTAATAAAGATGCCTTCATGGCCTTAAGCTTTAATATAAAATGTAAAAAATAAAAAATTCAGCAATGTATAAACTACATAAATAAATAAAGAAAAATAAAATCTGCTTTGCTGCTGTAGGTTGTAAGCGAAAACGAGGCCTCTGCCGGCTTTCGTCGTCACATTACATTAAACTGATTGAATTCTATTCACATGTTTTAGTACATATGATTTGTAATAGTTATTTAATTTGTATCAAATATATGCAATAATGATTACAATTATTATTGTTATTATTATTGTTGTTCCTTGCGTTTTTTACGTCTTCGTTGGTTGTAGCAGATCCAACATTGTTCTCTATTGTTTCAGAGATGCTGATGTAGTCCTTGTTTTTGTTATTTAACATGCTGGATGATAGTATGATTTGGATAAATCCTGTAACATGAGTGATATTCTTAATTTTTGTTGTCTTTTTTGATCATCTTCCTCATTCGTTTGTTCATTTTTTTGAATATGTTTCTGGGCTGTTCTATTGTCGGTTGATGTAGTAATAATTTATATTATTGTTTAATGTTTGCAATTTCTGCTTCTATTTTATCTATTTCATTCCATAATTTGGATTTTGGAAGTTTCTGACTGCTTTCCACCAGGGGATAGAGCGATCTCTGAGCCAACCATTAGCAAGTTGACACACAGCCTCCCAACGGCTCCATCTGGGTAGCTATCTCCGCATCCGCTGAGATAGTGAGCGAATGTGTGCAGCGTGTCCTCCCTGGAAGTAAACTGGGTTGTGCGCAGGATTTGGTACCCGCCACGTAAAAAAAAAACATTCCAATGAAGACTAAAGAAGCCTCGGATACAGAATCCCTCAACGTTGACGACCACTGCAAGCGAAAAAAGGACTATGATTTACGGATATGCACCTGGAATATCCGGACCCTCAATAGGGAAGGTGCGTCTATCGAATTGGCGGATGCCCTCGGAAAAATTAAGGCTGACATCCCCACCATCCTGGAAATAGGACGTATATGACAAGGTTGCTCTAACCAAGTAAGTTGCGATATCTACTACAGCTTCCATGCGGAGAGGCGCGAATTGGGATGCGGATTCCTAGTAAGCAAGAGACTTCGCCACCATATCTCCAGGTTCACACCTGTGAGCGAAAAGTTGGCTACGATCCGCGTCAAGGCTCGATTTTTTAACATCAGCTTGATTTGCGCGCACGCCCCGACGGAGGAAAAGGACGATGCTGTTAAAGATGACTTCTATGCGAGACTCGAGGAAGTATACGACCGCTGCCCGGCCCACGACGTTAAAATTGTACTCGGGGCTTCAACGGAAAGGTCGGAAAAGAATGTATATTTGGCCCCACTGTCGGTCAGTTCAGCCTTCACGAGACCACCTCAAACAACGGTCTACGGCTGATCGACTTCACCGTGGCGCGAAACATGAAAGTAAGTAGCACCAGATTTCAACACCTTGATATCCACAAGGCCACCTAGCTGTCCCCTGATCAGAAAAAACGCAACCAAATCGATCATGTTGTGATCGACGGAAGGCATGCTTCCAGCGTGCTAGATGTTCGTACGTTCTGGGGAGTCGATATTGACTCAGATCATTATCTTGTTGCAGCCAAGATACGCATGCGGCTGTGCAATTCAAAGGATGAACGCTCTGGTACGCAACGATAGCTGGACATCGCTAAGCTGCAATCAAATCGGACGGCCGAAGCCTATTCCACTCGCCTCTCAGAACTGCTCTTTCAACCTGACTCTATACCCGATGATGCCGGTGGACTTTGGGCGCATATATCCCGCTCCATGCGCTCTGCCGCTGAGGAAGTTATGGTTTTCCGACGCCCACTTCTGCGAAATCAATGGTATGACCAGGAGTGTCGCGAACCTACTGCAGTGAAAAACGCCGTCTACAAAAGAACCCTGCAGTCAGCCGCAACGCGAGCCGTGCACGAAAGCTACCGGGAAAAGAGAAACGAAGAGAAGCGCCTTTTCAGACGCAAGAAACGAGAGCAGGAAAGGTACGAGCATGAGAAACTCAAAGTGTTACGGGCAGGAATGATGCTCGAAAATTTTACCAAGAAGTCAAGCGTCTGACCCAAGGTTTCAAGCCCGGAGCATCTACCTGTAAAGATGAACTTGGAAATCTGGTTACGCATACGCAGGGTACACTGAGATTATGGATGGAACACTTTTCCAAGCTGCTTGCTGGCGGTTACTCCACTAATCCCGCCTTTGGAGAAATTAACCTGATGCCATTAATCAACGACGATGGTGTGGACGTTCCGCCACCTAGCCATGACACGGTACGAAATGTGATCCAACGACTTAAGAACAACAAAGCGGCTGGTGCCGACGGAATTGTTCAAGACCGGCGGCGATGAGCTGATAGGGTGTATGCATCAACTCATCTGCAAAATATGGCTAGTAGAAAGCATGTCCGATGATAAGAATCTCAGTGTCCTTTGTCCTCTACTGAAGAAAGGTGACCCGACAATCTGCGCTAACTACCGGGGAATCAGTCTTCTTGCCATTTCTTACAAGGTCATGTCTACTGTACTGTGTGAAAGACTTAAGCCGTTTGCCAACACACTGATTGGGCCTTATCAGTGCGGCTTTAAGCCTTTTAAGTCGACCATAGACCAGATCTTCACACTACGTCAAATCCTGGAAAAACCCTACGAAAAACAGATCGATACCCATCATCTCCTTATCGATTTAAAGCTTCTTTTGATAGCCCAATACGGGATTGCCTGTATGCCACCAAGTCTGAGTTCGGTATACCTGCGAAGCTGGTGCGGCTTTGCAGAATGACGTTGAGCAACACAGCCAGCTCCGTCAGAGTAGGAAGGGACCTCTGCGAACCATTTGATAACGAACGAAGTTTCAGACAGGGCGATCCCTTATCCTGCAACCTCTTCAACTTTGTGATGGAAAGGGGTGTTGCGAAGAGCCAGTGTACATCATAATGGCACTATTTTCTACAAAAGTGTTCAGCTCCTTGCATATGCCGATGATATTGATATCATTGGACGTTGTAAACGAGATGTTACTGCTGCGTTCTCTGCTATCGAAAAAGAGTCAGCGAAGGTGGGTTTGACGGTGAACGAGGGCAAAACAAAGTATATGCTGTCCACAAACAGAGAGACGCGGCGTATTGGATCCTTTGTTACTGCGAACAACTATACTTTCGAAGTTGTCAAGGAATTCACCTATCTTGGCACCGCTGTGAACACTCAAAACGATGTCAGCCTGGAGATAAAGCGAAGACTAACTCTTGCTAATAGGTGTTACTATGGTCTCAGTAAGCAATTGAGTAGTAGAGACCTCTCTCGCCCGACAAAACTGACACTCTACAAGACGCTCATCTTACCCGTGCTACTTTACGGCGCAGAAGCATGGGTTGTGTAGCAGACTGATGCAGCCACGCTTGGGGTGTTTGAGAGAAAAATTCTTCGCAAAATCTTCGGTCCTGTTCACGTCGGCGACGACTACCGTATTCAAATGAACCACGAACTGTACGAGCTCTACGCTGACATTGACATAGTCAAGCACATCACTATCCAACGTCTGCGCTATATGGGACATGTTGTGCGTATGGACGAAGAAGCTCCGGCGAAAAAGGTGTTTGATGCGGAAGCCGATGGGCGACGACGAAGAGGAAGACCATGCCTCCGATGGAAAGACCAAGCCGAGGAAACCCTATCCACGCTTGGTGTGACTGATTGGAAAAGGCGCGCGCGAAGCAGAGGCGCCTGGAGAGAGCTTTTGAGGTCGGCCGTAACCTGGTAACGGGTTGTTATGGCCACCCAAGTAAGTAAGTAAGCATTCCATAATTTTGTTACGCTATGCCACGGTGGTAGCGGATCTGAATTAATGATTTTTTCAAATTTGCTATTTTAGAGTTCAGTGATTATATTCTGCTGTAGCTTTTTTTTTTCTGTGAAATTAATTTTTTTGATCTTCTTTGTTTGGTGTGAGTGTGATGATCCCATACAGATCTCTAATGTCATTTCGGGCTTTCACTTTTTTCCTTGCTCGTGCCTTTTTTTTTCGGTTGTTCATCTTTTATTCTTTCCAGGAATTGCTTGAGTGAATTTTGTTGTATAAGTTGTCGCTCTCGGTATTTTTCTAGAGTTACTGGTTTTGGTCCAGCATTTTTCGGAGTTGGTACATATAACGGAGGTTCTGTTGTTGGTTTTTCTACTAGTTGCGGTATGTATGACATAATGTGACATAATATCTGTGGCATAAAGCAATAGCAGCTTAAGTCTTAAATTTATATTTCGAGAAAATATGGTTTAAAGTTTTAAACGAATTCTTGATAAAAGCTGCAACGCTTTTTGAAAAAAAAAATTTGCAAATAATAATCGGCTATTATACTTATGAGCAATGTAAATAAATTAAATTAATATTAAAAAATTATTTATTGACCAAGTATTTCATAAAAACCTGATATTAACGATTGTTGCAAAATTGCTATCAACATTCAATGGCTCTTATATCGACTTAAGCTTATATTGCAGCATATTATCACGTTAATTTCTTTTTATATGTTGATTTAAGTTGTTGAAATTGTACCAATTTGACAAAATATTCATCCAAACAACTCTGAAATAACAATGTAATTTGATATAAGCTTTTTCAAAGAAACAAAAATATATGTGGACGCAATTTTAGTCAAACTTAGGCGATTATTGCAAATGTAATTTATATTCATTCTGAGTTAAGCGAATACGTTTTTTGAAATAACTTTTTTTTTTAAATAGTACAGACTCTCGGATTTTACCTAAATATCTACTATTATTAAACGAGCTAAAATTGTATGTATATATATGGGGTAAAACACGCGAAAACGCCAGCGAAAAAAATTTTTTGGCTCCGATTTGGCTGAAATTTGGCATTATTGTAATATTGATGTCCAGCAATAGAACTGTGTTCAGGAATTTGCCCTAGTATTATTTGTTGTTGAGATACGCGGGTATGAAATTCACGATTTTTGTACTTTTTCAGAATAAGTGTTTTTTTCGAAAATTCATAGCTTACAGCAAACTCTATCAATTAATAATTGGTATACCTACGATTTTAGGTTTTTACTTGTAATTTTCGAAAAAAAATAGTGTTTCTGGAAAAAAAAAATTTTTTCGCAAAAATTTTGCGAATTTAAAATTATTTTTGAATTTTTTTTAAAAAAAACAATTTTTTAAAATTTTTTTTTTATTTTTAAAAAAAAACTTTGATTTATTCTGCACTTAATGCCGTAAAATTTTTTATGGGGCAAAAATTATTTATATTTTTTTTTTAAATTAAAAAAAAATTAGAGAGCCAAAATGTTGAAAATTGAAATGAATTTTTGAATTTTTTTTGAAAAATGCATTTCTTAAATTTTTTTGTTTTTACATTTTTAGGTTTTTAGTTGTACTTTTCGAAAAAAAATACTGCTTTTGAAAAAAAAAAATTTTCTCAAAAATTTTGAGAATTGAAAAATATTTTTGCATTTTTTTTAAAAAAACCCATATTTAAAATTTTTTTTTTTTTAAAAAAAAAACTTTGATTTATTCTGCGTTGAATGACGTAAAAATTTTCGCGGGGAAAAAAGTATTTATATTTTTTTTTAATTTTAACAAAAATTAAAGAGCTAAAATTTTGTAAATTGAAATGAATTTTTGAATTTTTTTTGAAAAATCCATTTCTGAATATTTTTTCGGTGAACTTCAGATTACAGCTTGATACACAAGCTTCAAAATGATATGCCATAACATGAGGGCAAGTAGTTAGTTAAAATAATTTTTTCCCCATAAAAAATTTTACGGCATTAAGCGCAGAATAAATCAAAGTTTTTTTAAAAATAAAAAAAAAAAAATTTTAAAATATGGTTTTTTTAAAAAAAAATTCAAAAATAATTTTAGATTCGCAAAATTTTTGCGAAAAATTTTTTTTTTTTCAGAAACACTATTTTTTTTTCGAAAAGTACAAGTAAAAATCTAAAATTGTAGGTATACCAATTATTAATTGATAGAGTTTGCTGTAAGCTATGAATTTTCGAAAAAAACACTTATTCTGAAAAAGTACAAAAATCGTGAATTTCATACCCGCGTATCTCAACAACAAATAATACTAGGGCAAATTCCTGAACACACTTCTATTGCTGGACATCGATATTACAATAATGCCAAATTTTAGCCAAATCGGAACCAAAAAATTTTTTCGCTGGCGTTTTCGCGTGTTTTACTCCATATATATAAATAAATATGTATACGAATGAACATTATTTCGAAAAAAGCTGCAGCGATTTTGATGAAACTTACGGATTTGGTGCATATGAAAACAAAATAAAGATTGGGCTAGGGTTTAAGTTCTTAAGGTTTCTAACAGGGGCGTGGCACAGCCCTTAACTTTAATTTTTATACCGTGATAACTCGGAAACTACTTAAGATATTTTGACGAAATTTGGTAGACTGATGCAAATAATAATAGAACCAAAAGTGGGCGAAATTGGAGCATAGGGCGTGGCATCTTTCAACAATTCTAAATTTTGATTCAATATTACTCAAAAACGGCGCCTACGATTTTCATAAAAATTTTGACAGCAATACTGCTAAAAGCAGTCATCATAATAAGCTATTCCACTGTACTGGCAAAGCTCATTGAAGGGCGTGGCACAGCCCACAATATTTATAAATGTTATAATAAGAGATCGAACAACTCAATCGTTATGAAATTTCATATGGTAGATACACTGGCTACAAAGTTTCTTATAACCGAAAGTGGGCGCAATGGCGTCTGTGGGCGTGGTACCTTCCATACAAGCAAATATTGTTAAATGTTATGTTTAGTGTGCTATGGGAGTAATATTTTTTTAAATTTGGCATTGAGATGTCGCTTACTATAAGCTTTAAAACTAAATAGATTTCGATGGGATTGCATCAGTGGGCGTGGCACCTCCCATACATCCAAAAAATGGTAAGTGTTATATTTAGTGTGGTATGGGAGTAATTTTTTTAAAATTTGGTGCAATGTTGTCGGTTACCATGAGCTTTAATATTAAATATGTTTCGATGGGATTACGTCAGTGGGCGTGGTACC
Source organism: Tricholauxania praeusta (assembly GCA_949775025.1). Classification (NCBI taxonomy): domain Eukaryota; kingdom Metazoa; phylum Arthropoda; class Insecta; order Diptera; family Lauxaniidae; genus Tricholauxania; species Tricholauxania praeusta. The sequence goes on from OX459028.1 coordinate 108,314,040, forward strand.
TCCCATACAAGTTAAAACCGTTAAATGTTATATTTAGTGCACTATATGAGTGATCCTAATAAAATTTGGTACAGAGATGTCGGTCACTATAGCCTTTTAATTTAAATGGATTTCGATGTGATTACATCAGTGGGCGTGGCACCTCCCATACATGCAAAACACGTTTATAGTAATATTTAGTGTGCTGTGGGAGTAATTTCATTAAAATTTGGTGTAAAGTTGTCTGCTACTATAAACTTTGAAGTTAAATGAAAATCGACGAGATTGTATCAGTGGGTGTGGCACTTCCCATATTAGCAAAAAACGTTAAATGTTATATTTAGTGTGCTATTGGGGTAATATTTTTGAAATTTAGTGTAGAGGTGTCGGTTACTATAAGCTTTGATACCATATGAATTTTGACGGAATTCTTTAGTGGGCGTGGCACCTCCCTTACAAACTTATAACGTTAATGCCATAGTAAGTTAACTAAAGGAGTGATTCTTATAAAATTTTGTCTCAACATATTCAGCCTCATTCAACTTAGTTCAAGTTTTTCAACCTCTTTCTACTGCTTCATTATTTTTCAACCTCTTTCGACTTTTCTCAACGGTTTTCTACATTTTTCAAATATTTTCGACGTTTTCAGTATATGTTTGACTTTTTCAACCTCTTTTAACTTTTTTCGAGTTTTTCAAGCTCTTTCAACTTTTCTCAACATTTCCCATATTTTTTCGAGTTTTTTAACCTCTTTCAAATTTTCTCAATATTTTCCGAATATCTTTTCGAATTTTTCAACCTTATTCAACTTTTTTCGAGTTATTCAAACTTTTTCAACTTTTTTCGAGTTATTCTTTCAACATTTTTCAACTTTTTTTTAACGTTTTCCATATATTTCGAATATTTCAACCATGTTCAACTTTTTTCAAACTCTTTCAATATTTTTCAACCTCTTTAATTTTTTTTCAATCATTTCCATATATTTTCGAATTTTTCAACCTTGTTCAACTTTTTTCGAGTTATTCAAACTCTTTCAACTTTTTCACCATTTTTCTCCCTCATTCAACTTTATTTTTAGATTTTCAACTATTTTCGAGGTTTTCAAACTCTTTAAAATATTTTTAACACTTTTCATGTTTTTTTGGACTTTCCAACTTCTTAGCTTAACATCTTCTTCATCTGCCTCAACCTCTTTCAACTATTTTCAACGCTCTCCATATTTTTGTGACTTTTCAACTTCATCAACCTCATTCAACTGTTGGAAGATTTCAACCCCTTTCAATTTTTTTTCGACTTTTTTAACCTCATTCAATTTATTTCGAGATTTTCAACTTTTTTTCAAGTTTTTCAACCTCTTTAAGTCTTATCGACTTTTCAACCTCATTCAACATTTTTTTTTTCGAATTTTCCAACCTCAACTTTTTTCGAGTTATTCAAACTTTTTCAAAATTTTTCAACCTCTTTCAACTTTTTTTAACATATTCCATATTTTTTGAACTTTTTCAACCTCGTTCAACTTTTTTCGGCTTTTCAACCTCATTCAACTTTTTTCGAGACTTTCAACTTTTTTCAAGCTTTCAATCTCTTTCAACTTTTTCAACACTTTCATATATTATCGAGTTAATCAACCTTTTTCACCTGCTTCTACCTCTCTCAACGTTTTTCAACATTTTTCATATACATACATATTAGGGATGCCAATTTTCGGGATTTTTTTGATTCCGGGATTTTCGAGATTTGAAACTGCGATCCCGGGATCCCGGGACAGTCCCGGGATTTAAGAATTCTAAATATTATCAATATAAATTTACCTATACGTCGGAAAAAGCTAAAATAATTTGACTATTTATAACGTGGCAATACTATTTATTTAAAAAATAAGTATAAATACTAAAAACTTTTCATAACAGTTAAAATAATAAAAAATTAACATTAAAAAATATAATTTTTTGTTAGGTATCACACATTTTTATAAATACATATATTATTATAAGTTAGAGTAATGAAGTCTGTTCATTATAAGGAAATATTTTTATAAATTAAATTGGATATAAAACCTTCCCATTCTTTTTTAAAATATGACCCTAAAAATACTAAAGCATTCAGAGTATCATCCTCTAAACGTGGAGGATGAGAAGCACTTTCTTGCTTTAACACTTGCTTGTCGGCTCAATTGTTGCCAGGAAAATAAAATCTTTTTATAAATAGAAGCCCCTGTCCCCACCATTACAAAATATATCTATTGCTTTATTTAGAGCATCGACTAAGGAATAACTTGTCCTATCAAAGGAATTTCGGGTAGTGTTATTTAAAACAAAACGTAATTTTTCTTTTTAACTTGCGGGTGGATTTAAATTTCTTATTTCAGTGTTATCGATATCATCGATTTTGGAGTTAGTCTCGTTTTTTAATTTGAACAAAATATCATATAACTGTTTCTATATAATTGTTAGTGATGGGGTTTTAGAAAAGTCAAACTTAAGCTTATAATTATTGTCAGGATTCATTAAATATAAATGAAATGTCAAATAAAACAGTTCTTCTTTGCTTTATTCTCTCTATAATTTGATTAAATAAAAGATTGCAAAAAGGAGATTTATTTTGATTGATTTCATCTAGCATGAAATTTAATGCTATGTCCTATATAGATCCATATCACGAGCACATATGGCTTCAATAATTACTTTAATGGGTTGAAGTATAATTACTACATCTTTTAAGACTTTGAATTCATGATTCAATAATGAATTGTACTTATTTAATTAATCCCGGGATTCAATGGCACCAATCCCGGGATTTTCGGGACTCAAAAAAGGCCGGGATCCTGGGATCTCGGGATCCCGGGATTGGCATCGCTAATACATATGTATAATCAAGTTCTTTAAATTTTTTTTTAACTTGTTTTCGGCTTTTTAACCGTATTCAATGTTTTTTTAAAATATTTCCGACTTCTCATTCAATTGCATTACATTTTTTCGACTTTTTCAACCTGAAAACGAAAAACTGAACTTTGGTCGGTCTCCTGGTACTGCAGTTTAATAAAAGAAATATGGTGCTAATCATAGCTCAAATCTTTCTTATGTCAACTTAAGCGGTTATTGCTTTTTGCCACAGATATATTATTTGCTTTTTTTTGTAGGATGAAAGTTTTGCGTGGTTTTTTTTTTGAAAGAAATTTGATTTTATTTGGTAGAATATTCTAGATTCGTGGACCTGAATCAAAAATGAGGCAGGGTCGCCATGTGGTAGCCTATGATCTTAGTGTGGATTTCGAAGCCTAATAAAAAAAAGTTTGGTGTATTCTGGCGCACCACGCCAAAGTGTGTTGGCTAAAGAGCCGTACTTATTGAAAATTAATTAGAGATAAAGCGAAACGCCGTTTTGAGTTCTAAGTTAATTCTGACTTTATTATTTACAATCTTAACTATTTATTCAAAATAAACTAGTATTTTTTTAACACTATTTTGTTGTTATTTTTACACTGACTCCTCCTCTATTCAATTTCCCCGCTGATCATGCGATTTCGGTTGCACCAGCATTTCCATACTCAATTTGCAGTATTTGGTAAGTGTGAAAGAGTCGTAAAGCTAATTGACTTCAATCGGTTGTTCCCAGCCTTGAAAATATGGCATAAGGGTGTTTTCTTACAATATGCATTTGGGTTTGTTATTGTTGTTTTGTAAGGTCAGTTGAGGTAGTTAAAGACGTTGCCTTGAATGCACTAAGTCAATGACGTGTGGGTGAAATATTAATCTGCATTCATTTGTTGTCGCTTTTGTTTGTGCGAGTGGCGTTAGCGGCACGAGCACAAAAAAAAATCAAAGGAAAAATAAATATGTTTTGCAGATGTAAATCGTAAATTTTACTTTTTATGACTTGCCGAAAAGTGTCATATGAATTTGTTCATTTTTGATTTCCGTAAATCAAAGAAGAATGTAATTTGACTCAAGTGGAAATTGGTGGGAACGTTTAGTTTGATTGGTTCCCTTATTATCGGATTTTAAAGTAAGTGTTAGCAGTGGCGAATCCAGGATTTCCTTCAGGGGGGGGGGGGGGGGGCTAACATTTTTACTGAATGAAAACACACATTGATTAAATTTTTCAACGAGCAATATTTATATTTTTTGACATATTACAACAATCTAATCAGTAGTCCAGTCAAGGGTTTCAAGACGGTGAGGTTTCTTCTGGAAAAATAATTCAACAATTTCAGCTGAGCTGATATAAATTTGCTTATGAATATTTTCCAGAGCCAATCCATTCAAGCAATCTTCTGTCATTGTAGACCTTAAATACAATACAAAATTTCAATCATTTTAACACAGAAAAACTTTGTTCTCCTGGAATTGTGGCAAATACTTGCAGTAGAATTGTAATGCATTGGAAGAACGATTCCATTTGTTTTTTTTTTTTTGGTTTTGATAACACCTTTTAAAAAAAAGGTCTGAATTCTCATATACTTTTTTCTATGTATTTTAGGGCGTAGATTCCAAAAATGACAACCATTTTTTTTTTCTTAAGAATCGTTTTGAGATATCCCCAAAAGAACTTTTTTTTCTGCACTTTTTTCATTTATTTGGATCATTTTTATACCCTACACCGAGGGTATATTCACTTTGTCCATCCGTTTGTAACACATAAAAGGAGGCGTGGCAGGTATGGAAAAGTATATATTCTTGATGAGCGTCACCACCTGAGTTGATTTAGCGATGTCCGTCTGTCTGTCTGTCTGTCTGTCTGTCTGTCTGTCTGTCTGTCTGTCTGTCTGTCTGTCTGTCTGTCTGTCTGTCTGTCTGTCTGTCTGTCTGTCTGTCTGTCTGTCTGTCTGTCTGTCTGTCTGTCTGTCTGTCTGTCTGTCTGTCTGTCTGTCTGTCTGTCTGTCTGTCTGTCTGTCTGTCTGTCTGTCTGTCTGTCTGTCTGTCTGTCTGTCTGTCTGTCTGTCTGTCTGTCTGTCTGTCTGTCTGTCTGTCTGTCTGTCTGTCTGTCTGTCTGTCTGTCTGTCTGTCTGTCTGTCTGTCTGTCTGTCTGTCTGTCTGTCTGTCTGTCTGTCTGTCTGTCTGTCTGTCTGTTGAAATCAGGTTTACTAGAAACCAAGAGACCTAATGGAATGAAACTTTCACACACAGGTCACATCTTCTTGCAGGCATCTTGCTATTGAAAATGGGCGAAATCGGTTAACGGACACGCCTACCGCCCATACTCTATGTAAATTTACCCAGGCCAATTTTAAAAAAAGTTGCAGCGATTTTGATGAAACTTGGTGATAATGATATGCGGTTTCGGTATTCATTTAAGGGAATATCAGTTCATTAAAAATGATTTTTCATGGGATCAGCAGTAACATAATATTTGAGGTGTTGGAGCTAGAAAGTGGAAAATCGGTACGTTTTTACTTTTGTCCGGTCAATTGTCAATTTTTTTGTAAGAAACGAAGAAGAAGAAGAAAAACCAATCACGGATTTGAATTCTCCAATCGATTGTTTCCCGAAAACCATACCCACTTTGTTGAAAAATTTTATAACCTCTACAACTTGCAGCATTTTTTAAATCAAGATTTTTGAAAATGGGTTGTTTACTTAAAACAGAAGGCGCTAATCCAGTTTTCAATATTAACCTTAATCCTAGTAATGGGGCTTGTCCAGACATATAAGGCTATTGTAATCCGCTGACACATCGTGAAAAAATCAAAACGTTTTTTTTTTAACCGCTCTAATATACATATATACTTAAAATATTTGTTAAAAAATAGATTTTCATGCTGAATATTAAAAATATAAAAAAAAATAAAAGTTTTAACTTTTTCGAAAAGACCAAAAAAGTCACTCTTTTTGGAATATGACCGCTTGTAACTCCAGCAAATCCTATCCTATTCTCTTGAACAGCAGACCGTTAGACAGAAGATAAAATTAATTTTTGAATAGTGTGCAACCGATTTAGGTCGAAAAAAAAATTGATAGAAATATGATCAAATAAATGAAAGAACTGCAGAAAAAAGGGTTTTTTCTTAACGATTCTTAAAAAAATGGTTTTAATTTTTGGAATCTATGCCCCAAAATACATAGGAAAGCTTCTATGAGAAACCATATCTCAATATGAGGCCCAAAATTGTAAGCTAGTGTAATGGGCAATGCTTTCATTGAATTCAAAGTATCTTTGAAATCGGTTTTACAACAATGCTGATGACACAATTTAATTTCGGATTAGCGCTCAACCTTACTGCAATCACTTTTCACTTTCGTAAGTGAGAGCAGCCTCTATGATTTTGTCAACATGCCTCATCGAGTGATTACCTGTATAAAACGTTCTAAGGGTAAAATTCTCAAAAATGTACTCTGGAATTTTGATTTTGATTCTGAAATTTTATGATCCAAATAAGGATAGAATATTGCGGCTCTGAAACATTTGAGAAAGAAATGTGAAATAAAAATAAATTAAAACTAGTAATATTCGGCCATGCCGAAACTCACATGCCTAACACTGCATTGAAAGTACCTTTTAAATAAATGTTAAAAAGACGTTGAAGAGCTTGAATAAGTCGAGAAAAAATGTAAATAGATTGAAAAAGTTTGAAAAGTTTTGAAACAGTTGCAAAAGACTGTTTGAAGAAATTGAAAAAGTCGAAAAAATAAGGAAAATGCTGAAAAATGTTGAAAAATTGAAAAAATTTAAAATGTCGAAAAAATATGGTAAATGATGAAAAATATTGAAAGCGGTTGAAAAACTCTCAAAAAATTGCAGAAGTTGAAAAATGTTGAATCAATAAAGAAAATGACGAATAAAGTTGAAAGAGGTTGAAAAAGACGAAAAAATACTTATGGAATATACACATATGGTCAAAATAATAAGTACACGCTCACATAATTAGTTCAATGGCTTGTAGGCAAAAATTTATTTAAGTTAATAGAAAAACAAATTTATAGATAACTTCTTACAACATATAAAATAAAATAAAAAGGTATAACATTAATAAAAGACAAAAATATCTTTCAGTCTTATTAAAAAAGTAAAAAATGGTTTAAAATGACTGGACAAAATAATAAGTACATTCAGTATATTTTAATAAAAAAAAAAATTAACTCGATTTTATCGGCTCTATTTGTTGATATTTAAAGTTCATCATTAGTAGACGGTATATCAACCATTGTTTTGAGTAATTTTGTGTACTATTTTTGGCATACTGGCAAAACTCCATAATTGCTTCTTATTTTGGAATACTTCCTTTCCTATTCTCTGCTTCAACTCTCGTTTTCCAAAGGGTTCAAGTTCAGTCATTAACTTAGCCAGTTAAGCAAGGTCACACTATTGTTTTGACACCAATTCTTCACCAACTTGGAAGTATGCTTAGGATCAATATCCTGCTGAAATGTCCATTTTAGCGGCATACTTTCCTCAGCATAGGGCAACATCGTACTTTCCAAAATGTCTTTATGGTGCAATCTGCTCATGCTATCGAAAATTCGATGTATTGGTCTGGCACCGTACCATGAAAAATAACTCCAGACCATAATATGGCCACCCCCATGCTTTACAGTCTTTTTTGTGAAGCGTACGTGAAATTCTTTACCCTTGAGGCGTCGAATATTTCGGGCGGAGTCATTTCCAAACATATTTGTTTTTGACTTGTCGCTCCACAAAATATTACTCTATTTCTTCTCGCCGTCTGGTCCGGACCAATTTGAATGTTTCTTTGCGAATGATAAACGCATCTTCAATTTTTATTTTCGAAGCATAGAAACTTTTCTCGCTATCCGTCAAGGTAAATTGGTTCGTTGTAATCATCGACGTACCGTTCGGAACGAGATCACATTACCGATGTCTGCTGAAATGGCTCTTGAAGATGTGAAATGGTTCTTTTTTGCGACAGTGACAATAGGATTATCTATCGTTGTTGAAGAATTTTTTGGTCTTCCGCGGGTTTCAACCCGCTTTAGCTTTTAAAGTGTTTTAGACGAAAAAATTGACTGATCCATGGCTTCGGCATTAGTACGAAGACTTTGGCCGTAATTTCTGAGTGTCGAAACCATCTGCCTCTCCTCGGCAGTACAATGTTGATTTCTTCCCATCTATGAAATTTTTTTCTTTTTATTTTGATATAACTTAATATGAAAATAAATAAAATTAACAATCTTGTACGAAAAAGCCGATCAGATTGTTGCAAAATAAAAGAAATGGTTAATGTACTTATTATTTTATCCAAGTGAAATAAGCCCTTTAAATGAAAACATACGCGTATAGAAAAATTCGGGGAAATCCCTTCTTCTTTTTCACTTTTAAAGGCATTGCCATATTAAAATTATCAAAATAAAAAAGAATTTCCATATATATTTTCAGTAAAACAAAAAATAATTGAGAACTAATAAGATATCAGGTAGTGTACATATTATTTTGACCATATGTGTATGTATTTATGTATTGGAAAAAGTTAAAAGCTTGGAAAAAGTTAAAATAATATGGAAAATGTTGAAAAAATCGAATAGAAATTAAATAGTCGAAATATTCTTCACCCACTTCTTCAATTCCGCCTACTTTTGGATATGAAATGAATTTTATTCGTGATCGACATTCACATACCGATTTTTAGCACAATGGCTTGTATATTAGTCTTAAAATTTAGGGCGGCGACACACCTACTGGTACAACCCAGTCTGATTTTAATCCAGAAATAGCTTTCCATAAACTTACCTCTTAACCCAGTAGAGCCCACTGCTACCATATGGTAACATTCGGTTACCTTATTTTCAAAAACAGTTTAAAATGGCAAAATACGTGCTACTATGTTTCTAACGGTACTTTTAGAAAGAAAAATTCACAATAGAGCATACAACATTTTGAAGTTGTCACTCATCTGATTGATTCTGTGCAAAAAACTTGGCGAAAAAAATAGTGCAAGGGAAGAACCAAAAAAAAAACGCATGCTGGACGATAGTGCAAGTTAAAAATGATTTTATATCTCATTATTTCACTTTTTTTTGAAAATGTTTTTACATGAACTTTTAATTAATAAAGAATATTTTAAAATAAAGTATGTACTATTTCTTTTTGCTCTGCCTGTGACGCACATACAAGGATTTTCAACGATGTTACCATATGGTAACAGTGGGCCATTCGCTACTCTAATTCAATTCTTATTTCTAAGAGTTATTTTGTATGTTCTTCTTAGTTTTTAGATTTAAATTGACTAGAGAAGAGATTTGTGAATGTTTCCAAGAGCTTATGGAGAACGAATATGCAAATAAGATGGTTCAAAAAATAGTTTTGGAGCCACCAGAGAATGGGCGGTCAGATGAAGACTCGGGAGAAGAGAGTGAACTTGGCGATGTTACCAATTTGCTTGGATTTCAACTGATACCTCCATGCATGTTGGCTCTAAATGGCCGATATAACGATGAAATTCTCAATTTAGGATTCATGTTATAATTCAAATGTTGGTCTCTTGGACTCTGTTCCACCTGGGTGGATGCAAGTCCGCTTAAAAGTGGTATCAATACTTTTCCACAAATCGGCACTTCACCAATGAGATATGCCGTAGAGTTCTCACCTTCTAAATTAAATATAAGAGACTCTCAAACTCATAAAGGTTTGCTAGTTTCAACCACCACCCGAAAGCGTTTAAAAACAATTCATCATCATTCAAATCACCTTCACAAAAAGCTACTGGACTTTCAATCTTAGTATGGTCTAACGATAGTCGTGGCTCTTCGAAGTCTTCTTTTGATGAGAATGACTATCGAGATTACTGGTTATCGATAATTGGTGGGTATCGTCGTCCTTCAAACAGTGTTAAGTGCACGTCCCGTTAGGATATGCTCGGAAACTTTGTAGTCAAGACAAATGGAGATACGTAAACTGTTGCAGTGTACTGTAGTTTGTACACAATGTTTCAAAATCTAGAGTTATATTTTGTATAAATAAACTGTTTTAAGACATTTCACTATATTGTATACTCATAACTCATGTTATATCATTCATTTCATTAAAAAAAATATATACATTAATATGTGTTGTGTCAAATTGTTCTACGATAACGTAATAAATTTTCTTCTGAGTATGGCCCACTGTTACCATATGGAAACGGCTTGCCACGCCTCTCTTTTAAAAGGTACAAGGCTAAAATTTAGTATCAAAACTTATTATTTTGCTAGGAATATCTGTTAAAAATGTCAGTGCTCTAGTCTTTCTAGATCACTGTGGGCTCTAATGGGTTAAGCCAAATTGTAGTATGATGAATCACCAAGTTTCATTAAAATCGCAGCAATAGTTTCAATGATAACTAAATAGATATGTAAATATAAGAATATTTGCTGGTCAAATTACGTCGGAACACGAAATTTAAAAAAAAAATATTTGAACTTAGCTTCTCCACGATCGAACCGGTTTCGAAAATTCTTATATTTATCGAAGTTTTTATGGGAATTAAAAAAAAACAAGAGGACTTACATTTCGGAAATCAAGTTTTTTGAAGTGAACTGAAAATAAATGATGAAGGCTAAAATGTTTCATAAAGTCGTATTTTTTCCTTAAAGAGCATGTATGCGTTACAAACGGGATGACAAAGTTATTATAAACTCAGTGTTGGGTATATTTTACTTTTTATTATTTATTTATTTACGATCGGGAAAGAATCAATTAAGTGTCTAACTCAACAGCGATTGAAGATACTTCATTAAAAATATCATCAAATATCGTTTAATTTTTTCGCATTTCTGAAAAAAGGTTGATAATTTGCTTGACATGAGTAAAGGCTGAAGAGATTTGTAGTGTCGGATCTTGTAGTTTGCGACTGAGCGACAATATAGGAACATTTACAATAGTTCTACTCTTTAAGATGATTTCGAGAAGAAGTTTGACACTGATGAAACTTTGCCTAGCATGTTACGAATTTCAGAAATATCACATGATTTTCCTGCACACAAATTCAGATACTGTCTGAAAACAATGAGTGTAAAATGCTAAGAGTTGGTTTTCAGATGTTAAAGCTTGAACTGCTTTTATTTGTTCGATCCTCCATGAACGTTCTTGAATAAAAATATTTTTTTTCGCTCTCAGGGGGGGGCTTCAGCCCCCATATCCCCCCCCTTGTTTCCGCCACTGAGTGTTAGTGGTGGTCATGGTGATTAAGTGGGTTCACTACACTAGGATTCTGTACCTTTTTATTTAAATAAATAATAACAATTATTTTTTACATGATTAATTTAAAAAAAAAATTAAAAGCTTCAATAAATGTAACAAGAAACTAGTTTTTTCATAGTAAAAATTTTTTATTATGAAAAAGACGACATTTTTTAAATTCAGATTCATAAACATTTATGAAATTAGACTGACATTGTCAAATGCCAAAATTTAGCATCAAGAAACTTAGCTTGTCTTGAAATTTTTATCAACTTTGGTAAAATACTATTTAAAATCTAGTTTATTGATTTCCGAGCTCATTTTGAACAAACCGTCTTTTGACGCGAATTTTGGTCAGCTGGTCATACAGTGCCACCACATTTGAATGCAGAAAATTAGAGAAGGAGAAAAAGTTAATGAACGTAAGAGAGAAAGATCATTGTGCTTCGCAGTTAGATTGAGTTTATAGTTAGTTTTTTTTCAACTGAAATTCGGAAAAAAGTTCCAAAAAATAATTCCGTCATCACCTATATCATGAACCGATATGATAAATCTGATACCGAATATCTTTATATCGTGTGCTAAAAATATCTTGAAAATATTGATAACGGTATCCTTTGAAATATCGATATTTTGATATATCGACAAATTATCACCAAGCCTAGTAGGCGCGTTCATAAATTACGTAAGACAATTTCATTACATTTTTGACCCCCCCCCCCATCCTCCGAGTATGATTTCGTAAGATTCTCACAACCTCCCCCTCCCCACTGTGATGTACTATATTTAATTTAAATACACATTTTCTACATTTTTCTGAATTTTTAACTTCATTCAATTGTTTTCGCGATTTTTTACCTTTTTCAAATATTTTTAGCATTTTCAATATTTGTTTGACTTTTCCAACCTCATTCAACCTCTTTCAACTGTTTCAACATTTTTCAACCTCTTTCAACTTTTCTCAACATTTTCCATATTTTTTCGAATTTTTCAACCTTATTTAACTTTTTCCGAATTATTCAAACTCTTTCAACTTTTTCAAAATTTTTCAACTTTTTTTCAACACTTTTCATATTTTGTCGAATTTTCCAACCTAATATAACTTTTTTCGAGTTGTTCAAACCTTTTCAACTTTTTTCAACACGTTCCATATATTCTGGGCTTTTTCAACCACATTCAACTTTTTTCGGCTTTTCAACCTCATTCAATTTTTTCCGAGAAATTCAACTTTTTTCGAGCTTTTCAATCTCCTTTAACTTTTTCAACACTTTAATATACATACTATCGAGTTTATCAAACTTTTTCACCAGCTTCAACCTCTCTCAACATTTTTCATATATAATCGACTTCTTTAAAATTTTTGAAGTGCAAACTTCTTATGGCACGTGCGGCTGAGGAAAAAAGTATAAGCTCGCGACACCGACCGTCATCGGGACTCCCCGTCATGAATGCGATAGTAAAATTTGAATGTCCTTTGAAGACTTGGGAAACGAACTCGATTTTGGAATTGTTGTGTGTTAATTACCACACTTATATCACAATGTGTTGTTTTAACAAAAACGACATATTGTGGTATATTTTTGGGATGATGATTAACATCATCCAATAACAGTAAATTTCTGTTATGATAATACGGCATATTTTTGGGCATTTGCTTATTTGTTGGTCAGTTTAAGTTGCTATGTGAAAATTCTACTTGTTGAATAATAACAAGAATGAGAACAATGCAATGAAACTGCAACAACAAAAAGGCAAATAATGCAATGTAAGCTATGAAACCCGGAAAGGTGCCGTGACATAATCCCCACGGACATAATCCCCATTTTTGAAATGGGGATTATGTCCAAAAATTTTCGGACATAATCCCCATTTTTGCTGTGGGGGTTATGTCCGCAAAATTTTCGGACATAACCCCCATAAAAAAGCGGACATAATCCCCAAAGCTATGGGGATTATGTCCGCATCAGTTTCGGACATAATCCCCATAACAATAATTTTGTCTAGCTACAGTAATTCCACATAAAAGTCAAGGTAAGTGGGCGGCCTTCGGCCGCAGCTCAGGATTTAAAACTCCCAAAAATTCAACACCGGCTTCGCGGCGGCCTTCGGCCGCGGATCAGTCTATAAAATATCCAACACCTTGTTTGCTAATCACAGTAATTCCACATAAAAGTCAAGGCAAGTGGGCGGCCTTCGGCCGCAGCTCAGGATTTAAAACTCCCAAAAATTCAACACCGGCTTCGCGGCGGCCTTCGGCCGCGGATCAGTCTATAAAATATCCAACACCTTGTTTGCTAATCACAGTAATTCCACATAAAAGTCAAGGCAAGTGGGCGGCCTTCGGCCGCAGCTCAGGATTTAAAACTCCCAAAAATCCAACAGCGGCTTCGCGGCGGCCTTTGGCCGCGGATCAGTCTATAAAATATCCAACACCAACGGCCTTCGGCTGCCTTTTATGATCCCACTTACCTTAACTTTTATGTGGAATAACTGTGGCTAGCAAACTAGGTGTTGGATATTTTATAGACTGATCCGCGGCCGAAGGCCGCCGCGAAGCCGGTGTTGGATTTTTGGGAGTTTTAAATCCTGAGCTGCGGCCGAAGGCCGCCCACTTGCCTAGACTTTTTTGTGGAATTACTGTGACTAGCAAACAAGGTGTTGGATATTTTATAGACTGATCCGCGGCCGAAGGCCGCCGCGAAGCCGGTGTTGGATTTTTGGGAGTTTTAAATCCTGAGCTGCGGCCGAAGGCCGCCTACTTGCCTTGACTTTTATGTGGAATTACTGTGATTAGCAAACAAGGTGTTGGATATTTTATAGACTGATCCGCGGCCGAAGGCCGCCGCGAAGCCGGTGTTGGATTTTTGGGAGTTTTAAATCCTGAGCTGCGGCCGAAGGCCGCTCACTTGCCTAGACTTTTATGTGGAATTACTGTGACTAGCAAACAAGGTGTTGGATATTTTATAGACTGATCCGCGGCCGAAGACCGCCGCGAAGCCGGTGTTGGATTTTTGGGAGTTTTAAATCCTGAGCTGCGGCCGAAGGCCTCCCACTTACCTTGACTTTTATGTGGAATTACTGTAGCTAGACAAAATTATTGTTATGGGGATTATGTCCGCATCAGTGACGGACATAATCCCCATAATGGGGGTTATGTCCGAAACTGATGCGGACATAATCCCCATAGCTTTGGGGATTATGTCCGCTTTTTTATGGGGATTATGTCCGAAAATTTTGCGGACATAACCCCCACAGCAAAAATGGGGATTATGTCCGAAAATTTTTGGATATAATCCCCATTTCAAAAATGGGGATTATGTCCGTGGGGATTATGTCACGGCACCGATTTGTGCTTATCAAACATTTTGTTTTGGTTTACATTTTTAAAAGGCCAAATAATTTAACCTAGAATAAATTTCTGTAGGTTAAATATTTGCAAAGTAGATTAAGTTTGTTTTTGTTAAAATTGTTGTTTTTGTTTTCTAAGTGAATAATTTTAACATGTAATTTGTTTTTGTAATTAACATCATAAGAGGTGTTAAGTTATTTAAGATTTTGAATAAAGATTAGAGTTTGTTCTAGATAGTAAAAGAAAAGTACGTCTTTTATTTAAGTAAATAGTTTTAGGAAGAATCAAAGGGAAATACTGGTAAGTATCCTCCCCAATTTAAACCATTAATTAAAATTTCTTTACAGATACAACTTTCAACCTGGTATTATCCCTCGAAAGGATAGTATCAACATAACAACATTGGCGCAGCCGGTACTTCGAGCAACACTCGAACCAGGATACATACAACATAGTACTCAACAAAAGGACAAAAAGTTCCAGGATACATTCAACATAGGATTTTAACAAAAGGACAAAAAGTTCCAGGATACATACAACATAGGACTCAACAAAAGGACAAAAAGTTCCAGAATACATACAACATAGGATTTTAAAACAAAAGGACAAAAAGTTCCAGGATACATACAACGCTGAATAAAAGTAAGTATCCTTAGCATATACCACTAATCAATAAACATCCAAAACACATCGGCACTAGCCATTCCTTAGGAGAGCCTTACTTTGGCAATCATCCTCACGAACTTAGGAACATAAACTATGAGCGATCCTCATAGTCTATGTTCTGCATCATTTAGTAGGGAAGCTAGGTTATAATTCGTAAACTTATTGGAAGTTTATGAATTATAAAAATTAGGTTTCATTTATTCGTTTTGAAAATTTGTAACCTTATTGGAAGGTTACAAATTAAAATTTCTTTTTTCAATTGAACATCAATTCATTTTAATTCAATTCAATTGCAACTGAAGTTTTATTGAAATTGGAAATCTTAAACTTTGAAGCATTTGTTTTAAATGACGTTTAAGGTTTGATTTTCAGTGTTTTTAAAACTGAGACATTAGAAGCTATTGAATTTTATTGAAATTAAATGATAGATTTCTATTTTATTTTCAATTAAGAGCTTGGAGATTACTAGTAGTTGTATTATGAATTAAAATTTCTCACTTTTAAAGTTTGTCTAGTATCTTCAGTTCTTGAAAGAAAATTTTTCACGTGAAATGTTTTTACTCCATACGAAATAAAAAGTATCGCGTTTGATTGTTATTTTTCGTTAATAAAATACCTTGCACAATTTTTTGGGTTCCAAGGAATACTTTCAACTATTCCAAGAATTCGTGTTCTGAAAAGGTCCGCGTTCAATTAATAAAATAAAAATATTTTTCCTAACAAGGAAATAAAAGGTTTAGGTATTTCTTTTCATACCAATAATTCATTTATTGGTATACAAGCAAATCCATACGAAATTTGCGGTAGGTCGCAAATTAAGGTTCTGCTTAGAGGCAAAAATTTCATTAGTGCAGTAGGTCGTTCATTCACTTATGAAGTAATTTAAGCCTTGAACATTACAAAACAAAAATAAACAAAAAGAAAAAACAAAAAGGTATCATTTTTGCTTTTTGTTGAAGGCAACAACCATTTAAATATTGCTGACAACGTTTTTTGTTTTGTTTGAAATGAGTTTAAGGTAATGAACGATTTACAGCAGAATAAATACGCCCACAAAAAATTGTTAGGAGAATTATGCAGATTTACTGATAAATTGTGGAAATATTTGGAAGACATAGTAAATGATAATGAACAACTTATTTTAATGAAACAAAAAGTTGATGATTTCCATAATTTATCAGAAGTCGAAATAGCGGACGTTGTACTTGACGAAATTTTGAGTTTTGTGGAGCAAAGACAGTTTAAGGACGCAGGAACAGCAGAAAGCTGGGAAACAGAGTTTCACGCCTTGAAGAAGAGATACGATCAACATATCATTCTGTTGAATTTAAACTCTGAACAAATAAAGGAACTAGAGGAAGAAAATTTTAAATTAAACGACACACTGGATGAAAGAAATATCACAAAGTTGAATTTTTCATTACCAGTGGGACACGATTTAGAAGAAAGTAATCGGTCCATCATCGAGATTAACAACCACGTTCAGGATTTGGAAAAAGAAAATAAAAGGTTGAGCAAAGAGCTTAAAACCGCACAAATTAATTTAATAAACAAGGAATTGCAAAATCAGAAAATGGCTGAGTTAAAAGATCTCGTAGCCACACAAGAAATTAATAAACAGACGCTATCACGATTCTGCGAAAATTTTAGTAAAGATTCAGAGAGCAGATATAGTGTGAATTATTTTAGCAAAAAATTTAAAGAATTGACAGATATTTGGTCAACAAAAATCGTAACCGACGGAAAAATAAAAGAATTCCAACAGCTTAAGAAAAATGATGCGTATTTCACAGAGAATGTTATGTCCCAGTTAGAAGCAAAATATGTGAAACAAAAACAGAAAATGGAAGCAAAATCAACAAAATTTTTGGCAGATTTAGATGAACAACAAGGATCACATGATGTAAACGTACATACCATGAGGGAAGATGTTTACCATGAAAACACACAACCAATGAGATATATGTAAACCCATGACCAACAAGCTAAGTAATATAAGAAGCTTCAACAATATCGGGAAATGGGTACGAGAGACAGTACCTTATTTTTAGGAATAGAATCACCTACACTTAAAGCAGATCTATATAGATTTATAGAAGCATGCGAATCAGTAAGGAGATCAATCAATCCTGGAGAAGAAGAGGAGCTAATTTCATAAGTAAGACTACACCTAAATGGCGATGCATATGAATTAGTAAGAGCGACTTATTTCAGTAGTATGCAAGACTTATACAAAACTTTAAAGGAATCCTACATAAGGGAAAAGTCTTTAGAACTAATACAAAAAGAAATAAGGAACGCACACCAAGGTCCCCATGAGGATCTAAGAGCATTCGCTATTCGGTTAAAGTCATTACAGACATCTGTATTGGAAAAGCTCAGGGATAGGTATTCTACATTGGATGATAAAATGTCTAAAGAAGAGCTGACTCGATCTGTATTAATAGCTTTTAAAAAAGGGTTAAGAAACCAAACAACAAAAGTTTTATTGGTTAATACTAATGCAAATAGTTTGGAAGGTTTATTGGAAGCAGCAATCGCAGCAGAAGATACTCTGCAACATTATGATTATGAACCAACGCTGGAAATAAACGCCTTCCAAACAAAAGTTGACACAAGCAGCTCAAATATTTTGCAAGCTCAACCACCAAGTTGGGCCAAACATCAGAACAGACAGTTCCAGCAAAAACCCGCAAACACAAATAAAAATAATTTTTCAAGCAGAAGGCCAGATATAACTTGTTCATTCTGCAACAAAAAGGGACACACAAGAGATGAATGTTTGGTTAGAAAAAACACACCTTTTTGTGAACAATGTTCAGAATACGGTCACCAAACCAGTAGGAAGTGTTTACAGGAAAAGGCGGACACAAAAATCACTGGTCACAATAAAGAAATGAATTTTCAAAGCAAGCAAAGCGGTCAACGAACATTGATTACATGCCGTTGGTGTCAAAGAGTCGGGCATACTGTGGAAAATTGTTTTGCTAAAAGAGATTATGAAAAGTCTCAGGGAAACTAAGAGGGGCCCAAGACCGGCCAATAGTCTGGGACCCCAAAAATCTTAGTAATATAGGGCCAACTAAAATAGTAACACTAAATCAACCACAGCAAAGTGCAGTTGATACGTTAACTACTGAATACGAAACAATTAAAGTTTCAAAAAATAATTTTACTAAAGTAGCAACAGTAAATCAACTACAAAAAAGTGCAGTTAATACGTTAACTACTAAACGTAAAAATAATAAAATTTTAAGTAATAGCTTAAAAAAATGCAGTACAGGAGTGATAAATCATACACAGAGAACTGTAGTTGAGGTATCCCCTGCTATGCAATTTGGAATTAAATTCCTTCATACAGTACTATTAATAGTCTGTTTAATCTTTAATGTATTATATTTAGCTTGTTTGGCTTCATGGGGTAGAATAAAGTCAGTACGTTCAAAATTACTACTGACTAAACCCATACAATTAATTTTAAAGAAATTATTAGAAGCAAACACGAAAAATATCGTAACTGGGAGACATATCTTGTATGGCAGGCATAACGAGAATTTTTTCCAAGCAAAACAAAATGATGTGTTCATAGAAGTGCCCTGTGAAGGTGCTAAATATGGAAAACTTATTTTGTTGGTAGATTCCGGTGCCGATACAAGTTTGGTCAAAGAAAATGCAATGTTGCATTTCCCTGGATTAGATATAAATAATACAAAAGATTTGAGTGGAGCATTTGGTGGACAGGTTACCACATTAGGTACTGCCACTATTCATCACAATCAGTATCAAGATCTAAGTTTAAAATTACACATAGTGTCACTAGATCATGGAATACCAGCTGATGGAATAATTGGTAGAGACAATTTGTGGAGCCAAACTATCATAAATGCAATAGATAAAAATCTAACGTTTTTTAATGAAAAACTACAGAAAATAATAGCATTCACGCTAAAGCCGATGAATGACTTAAATAAAATACTATACAATACAGAAACAGCAATAGAAGCTCGAACTGTAAAAATAGTACCGTTATGTGTTAAGACAACGTTTAAAGAAGTTGTTATACACAAACAAGAACTTTCACAAGGAGTTTACTTGGGGGAAGCCCTAACCAAAGTGAAAGATGGCATAGTCTATGTGCCAATTTTAAATTCGTCGGAAGACAAATTTATCATTGAGAAAGATTTCAGACCGAAATTCTCAAAACATAATAAATATAAAATAAAAACAAGTACCGCAATTAATATTATAACGGAACAAAATGTCAGGGAAAGATTAGGCAAGCTATTTGAATCTATTAATTTAGATCCTCACATTAGCAATGAAGAAAAGGCTTCTATGGAAAATATATGTGCATCCTTCCATGACATATTCTTGTTGGAAGGTGATTGCTTATCATATACTCCAGTTTTAAAGCACGATATCCCTACATTGGCGGGCCAACCTCCAATAAAACAAAAACAGTATAGACTACCCCATTCTCATAGAGTGGAAATTAATAGGCAGGTAGAAGAACTGTTGGATGAAGGGATAATTACGCCTAGCACCTCACCTTGGAATTCACCATTATTACTTGTTCCTAAGAAAAGTGGTAAAGATGGCGAGAAAAAATGGAGATTAGTTATAGACTTCAGAAAATTGAATGAAGCTACAATCAAACAAGTTTTCCCCATACCACGAATTGATGAAATTTTAGATCAGTTAGGTCACAGTAGATATTTTTCCACCCTGGATTTAGCAAGTGGCTACCACCAGGTATTGGTGAATGATGAGGATAAGGAAAAAACAGCATTTAGTACGGGGTTAGGGCATTTTGAGTTTAACAGAATGCAGTTTGGTTTGACGGGGGCACCAGCAACATTTCAGCGTATTATGAATCATATACTCACAGGACTACAAGGTCTAGAGTGTTTTGTTTACTTAGATGACATTGTCATATACGGGAAAAACTTACGAGAGCATGAAGATAGGCTACGTAAAGTGTTCACGGTATTAAGACAACATAATCTTAAATTAAACACGAAAAAATGAAATTTTTTGCGTCGTGAAGTTGTGTATTTAGGACATAAATGTTCAGAGTATGGTGCTTTACCAGACCCAGATAAGGTGAAATGTGTAAAAAACATACCAGTGCCTAAAAACAAAAAAGAAGTACAGGCATTTCTTGGTCTGGTAAATTACTACCGAAAGTTCATAAAAGACACGGCAAGACTAGCATTACCAATAAACAAATTATTGAGAAAAGATGCTAAGTTCATTTGGTCAAATGAGTGCCAAAAATCATTTGAGGACTTAAAAAAGGCGATAATGTCACCACCCATATTGATATACCCAGATTTTTCCAAAGAATTTTTGTTAACCACGGATGCCAGCAATGATGCAATTGGTGCAATTATATCACAAGGGGAAGTCGGTAAAGATAATCCAATAGCATTTGCCAGTAGAGCGCTAAGCGATACCGAAAAAAGGTATTCAACGATTGAAAAAGAATTTCTCGCTATAGTTTGGGCGACGAAAAATTTTAGAGCATATTTGCTTGGCAGACATTTCAAAATATATACCGATCATCAACCTTTACGTGGTATATCAAACCTTAAAGATCAAACGTCACGCTTGGCACGCTTCCGACATAAACTGTCAGAATATGATTTTGAAATTATTTACAAGCCTGGGAAAAGAAACTTAAACGCAGACGCTTTAAGTAGATTACCACAAACAAATGAACAAATAACAGTGTTACAAACAAGATCAAAGGTTAAAAATTCTGCAATAGAAAAATTTAGTATTTCAAATAAGGTGGATAAGGACACGGTGGTTGAAAGTAACACAGAAAAAACAGTGGTCATACTTAAAGATCCTAAGGAGATAGAAATAGTATTAAGGGATTTTCATTGTACACCGTTAGGAGGGCATCAAGGTGCAGTAAAAACGCTTCTAAGAATAAGGAAGCAATATAGATGGCCAAGCATGCAAAAAGATGTAAAGGAATACATTAAAAAATGCACCAAATGCCAAACAAACAAGAGTTCAAGACTCACAAAAATGCCTATGGTTTTGACAGATACACCAAACAGACCTTTCGGTAAAGTGTACATGGACATAGTCGGCCCATTACCTGAAACGGTATCAGGAAATAAATATATATTGACATTTCAGGATGATTTTTCAAAATATATCGCGTGTGCTGCAATGCCCGATGCAGAAGCAAGTACTGTCTGGAAAAAATTTTACGACGAAATTATTGCCAGATACAATATCCCAAAGATATTAGTTACTGACAATGGTACAAATTTTATTGCAAAATTGTTTTCGGACACTTGTTAGATGCTGGGAATTAAAAAGTTGCACATAACACCATATCATCCACAGGCTAATGGTTCTTTGGAAAGAAGCCACAGGCCACTAGCAGAGTACTTGCGAAGTTTTGCTAAAGAAGATGGTTCGAATTGGGACCAATGGCTGACGGCAGCCATGCATGTCCATAATAATTCGACACATACTTCTACTAAGCAAACTCCGTTTCGTACTTTGTACGGTTTCGATTTTGAATTGCCTACGAATTTGAAACGAAAATGTTCACCGCTATATAACGCGGAGGACCAATCAAAAATATTAAAATTTCAGATTCAAAGAACTCATGAATTAGTTAGGAAAAACCAAGAAAAGGCGAAAAAATTGTCTAAAAAACAATATGATGTTTCAACCAACACCGTTAAATTTAAACAAGGGGATAAA
This sequence comes from Tricholauxania praeusta, assembly GCA_949775025.1. Classification (NCBI taxonomy): domain Eukaryota; kingdom Metazoa; phylum Arthropoda; class Insecta; order Diptera; family Lauxaniidae; genus Tricholauxania; species Tricholauxania praeusta. Next base: position 108,335,875 of record OX459028.1, read on the forward strand.
GTTTTGATGAAAAATCAGACTAGGAAAAATAAATTTTCTCCGATATGGATAGGCCCATTTGAAGTTTTGAGAGACAGAGGGCCTGTTACAACAGAAGTTGTAATAAAAGGCAAGAAAAAGAGGTTGCACAATAATTTACTTAAATTATTCAATGAACCTACTTAATTTACAATAAAAAATAGCAACAGAGCAAAACTAAAATACAAAAATAACAAGCTCTGAAAACTTAGAAGTACATGTTCATTAACGAAGCAATTTGAGCCAAAATGTACCGCAGAGAGCACACGCGATCGCGTAAAACTCACCTGCCTCAACAGTAAGGCAAATTTGAAAATAAGGGAAAAAGACCAACGACAAAATGACAAGAAAACATGTGTAATATGAGTCAACGTGTGCCACAGAAAGCGCACGCGATCTCGCAAAACTCACCTACCTCAACATTAAGGCAAATTTGAAAATAAGGGAAAAAGACCAACGACAAAATGACACGAACAAATATTCCAACAAGTAATCCAACAACATTGGAGATATGTACAATAACGAAAGACAAATTACCATAAAAAACAACTGAAAAATATAGAATCCTATAAATGAAATGCAACGAATATATTTTTATATTTTATTTTATTGTTGCAATTCCTTCGAATGAGGTCGGCCGTAACCTGACAACGGGTTGTTATGGCCATCTAAGTAAGTAAGTAATTCCTTCGAATATATTCCAATTGAGATGCTGAAGAATTCGGGTTGTTATTGGATGCCATTTTTTTTTTCAACTGAGTGGATATTGTAACACCCGGTAGATTTTATAAAACGTATTTGAGGCATGTAAATGCAATTTTGCTGAATTGCATAATTGGTGACGAAACTATGTCACAGAATATTGGTAGCAAAGCCAACACACAATAATTAATAAACAAAATAATTTTTGGTTAATTACAAAATCATAACTAGGCCATAAAATATTGACCTAAGCAATTTTGCGAAATTGATTTTGTATTTCCAATTCATGTCGAATTGTAAACAATGATATGCAAAAGAAAATATGAAATGATGAAAATTTTAATGACTTCATGATTTTGCTTAGTTGCACAAATTGAATGTTGGTAAACAAACCAGCACAGTTTCAAATAAATAAAACGAAACGGAGTAAATGCCGTATATGCAAATATATATTTTTATGCATATTAGATAAATGCATAAACATATATAACATTTACAAGAAGAATAAGAAGTTAAAGAATAATAAATAAAACGAAACGGAGTAAATGCCGTATATGCAAATATATATTTTTATGCATATTAGATAAATGCATAAACATATATAACATTTACAATAAAAATTAGAAGTTTAAATATAATGAGTAAAATAAAACGGAGTAAATGCCGTATATTTATATATATATTTTTATGCATATCAGATAAATGCATAAACATATATATCATTTACACGTATTATTAGTTACATAAAATAAACACTTAATTATATTGATATTTTTAAAGAATGATTTATAACTTGACATATTAGAAAACATTGAATATTTTTGTTTTAAATAGAAAGATAAATATAGAAATTTATCAATTAAAGTAATAACCATAAATAATTAAATGATAGATATTTAACTAAATATATAGCTATTAACATGGTCCTATACTACAGCAGATTAGCAGTAGCAGTGGCCAGAAGCTTGTCACACTAATGATTCAAGGATGCAAACACGCTAGTTAACTAAGAACTGAATTAAAAATAAAATTTTGATCAAAATTTGAAAATGAATGAATATTTAAAGCTAAGCTGAAGAATACTTCATGCACAATAAGCAAAGTATCCAGCATTAATAGCTAAATCATTCAATGGTTGTCAATCTTTACATAGTGACAACCTAACCAAAGGAAGGGAGGGGGCTACAGTTTTTAGCATAACGCCTTTCCTTTTCGAGAAAAACTGTGGCATAAGCCGTCTCAACATGATTTGAAATGATGGTAGCCAGAAGTATGACATGCACCCAGCCTTATGTTGAAGCTAAACATACAAGGCTAATAAAAACAAGTGTTGCACCTTGAATCAAATCAAAAGTTAAGTTTGTGGTATGACTAAACTAGCGAAGCCACAAAGTCAAAGCCAAGCAGTTTCCAACCAAGGGGGACAAGCAGTTACGGAGAAAAATAGGGCCATGAATTAGGTAGAGTAATTTAATTGATCATCTTAAATATATATTATTATCATACAAATGTTAAAGGAAATAATTTTAAACTTATAACTAAACTTTAAAGTAAAATAAAAACATTATGATACACAATAATGTGTTATTAAGAAAAAATTATAGTTAATTCTTAGCCATAATTTTTTCTTATCTAAAAGGGTGAGGAATGTTGTGTGTTAATTACCACACTTATATCACAATGTGTTGTTTTAACAAAAACGACATATTGTGGTGTATTTTTGGGATGATGATTAACATCATCCAATAACAGTAAATTTCTGTTATGATAATACGGCATATTTTTGGGCATTTGCTTATTTGTTGGTCAGTTTAAGTTGCTATGTGAAAATTCTACTTGTTGAATAATAACAAGAATGAGAACAATGCAATGAAACTGCAACAACAAAAAGGCAAATAATGCAATGTAAGTTATGAAACCCGGAAATATGCCAATAAGATTTTTGCTTATCAAACATTTTGTTCTGGCTTACATTTTTAAAAGGCCAAATAATTTAACCTAGAATAAATTTCTGTAGGTTAAATATTTGCAAAGTAGATTAAGTTTGTTTTTGTTAAAATTGTTGTTTTTGTTTTCTAAGTGAATAATTTTAACATGTAATTTGTTTTTGTAATTAACATCATAAGAGGTGTTAAGTTATTTAAGATTTTTAATAAAGATTAGAGTTTGTTCTAGATAGTAAAAGAAAAGTACGTCTTTTATTTAAGTAAAGAGTTTTTAGGAAGAATCAAAGGGAAATACTGGTAAGTATCCTCCCCAATTTAAACCATTAATTAAAATTCTTTACAGATACAGCTTTCAACCTGGTATTATCCCTCGAAAGGATAGTACCAACATAGCAACAGAATTTTGAAAACTTGGGAAACGAACTCGATTTTGGAATTTTGAAGACTTGGGAAACGAGCTCGATTTCAGAATTTGGAAGACTTGGAAAACGAACTCAATTTCAAAAATTTAGAAAACGTTGCCTACTTTTAGGCGCTATTAATAATTTCCCTTAAAGGTATGCAACACTTTCTGACAAATTTCAAAACAGCGCCTAAAAGTAGGCAACGATTTTAAAATTTCAGATTATGTTGCCTACTTTTAGACGCTATTTGTGAAATTTGTCGGAAAGTGTTGCATACTTTTAGGGGTAAATTATCAAAGGCGCCTAAAAGTAGGCAACGTTTTTTGAAAAAAAAAATGGCCCATGAAAGTATGCAATTTTTTGGAAAAAATTTTTAAATTTGTAGCATACATATGTTGACTTCCGGTTAGCTGTTGCTCAGTCAGCAAATTTTTCTCTGCAAGCCCAAAGCAGAGCCAGCAGCCCAAAGCAGAGAAAAATCTGAAATACCAGGCCACCATGAACCAGCAGCAAGCAAATTTGGTTTTTTGAAAAACTTTAAAACGTTATATGTATCTCGGCTATTACTAAACCGATTTAGACAAATGAAGTGTAATAGTTTTTTTAAGAACAAGCAGATTTTTTTGAAGTCATTTGTATTTTGATAAATGTCACTAGATGGCATTTTAAGCAGTTTGAATATTCTGACAGCCATAACTCGGCAACGAATAAGCCGATTTTGATGTATGTGGTGTCATAGTGTCTGTAGGAAGAAGCAGATTTTTAAATTAAGTTTTAGAAAAATTATGTTTAAGCTATTTAGTCACAGGTTCAGGTAATTTCTTTACCTGATTTTTTCTTATACTTACATAATTCGCAATGATGTTTCTTACTGCAATCAGAATAAATTTTTGTTCTCAAACATAAGGAGTACTTAGCTCAAATTTAATTATTCATAGTTGAGGCTACTGAGCAGAATATACTTCTTCCAGCAATTTTTGAAGTGAAAACTTCTTATGGCACGTTGTGCGGCTGAGGAAAACAGTATAAACTCGCGACACCGACCGTCATCGGGATTCCCCGTCATGAATGCCATAGTTCTATTGTTTCTTTTAAATAAATATTCCAAGTGGAAGACAAAAAGCAAAGCAGACACACTAACTGATACATTCCATTCTCATTCAACGATTGTTATGCTTACATGTTTGTTTCTTTCAAATTCCGCGTTGTTGCGTTGACAAATTGAGAATGAGAGCGAGAGTAAAATTTGAATACATATTCCGTTTTTGTCTTCCATTGCATTGCCATATAAAAAGAAAACGCACACATACCAACTAACACTCTAACTTGCCATTAAACAATTTGTTTTCACTTCTGTCGGCACTCCCGGAGTGCAACCCGCCGTTTTTTTTAACTTGTTTTCAACCCTATTCAATGTTTTTTAAATAGGTATTTCCAACTTCTCATTCAATTGCATTACATTTTTTTGACTTTTTCAACCTAAAAACGAAAAACCGAACAAGGGTCGGTCTCCTGGTACTAACTCGATTATTTGAAACGAATTACCTCTATAGCTCGAAGTAAAATAAGATACCGACTTTAAGAATATGCCGACAATGTAAATCATTGTTTCTTAGAAATCAATGTAAAAGCCTACTTATACTATAAACCAATTCTATGGAATTTATGACTGACATTAACACGTGATTTCATTTGAATTTTAGCGAATTTACTTTATTGTTGTCGATTGAAAAATTATCAGAAATAGTTCGGTCCTACGGCAATGCACACCAATGTTTAATGCCTCTATAACTAGGATTTATTTCACCTCTCTAACTCAAAATTAGTTAGAATAAATCTTAAGCTCTACAAGGCGAACATTTCCTGACAAAATTCGCTTCAGTCGAAGTCCTCCATAAGTCGAAAACTCTATAACTCCAATTTTTTGGCGTCTCCCTTCAACTTCGACTCATAGAGGTTCTACTGTATATAAATTGTGATAAAAGTGGGTGGAATCGAAAAAGTGGGTGTGGCACTTTACAACAATTAAAAATTATGACTATGTCTCGAAATTGGCACACATGATTTTTTCAAAATTTTAGAGATGATGCCGCAGACATCAATACAAGCTTAGCCACTTTACTGAAAAAACTCGTTGACTGAACCTACAATATTTATAATAGTTATATTAAGTGAACTAACAACGTAATCGTTATGAATTTAATGAGGTAGATATACTTGCTATAAGGTTTTTTATTAAAGGAATTTGGACAAATAGTACCTGTGGGCGTGGCAGCTCCCATGTCTCCCAATCATACTGAAATTTGGTATAAAAGGTTTTCTTATGCAAATCTATTTCTGGATCAAAACCGGACTGGATTGTACCACTGGGTGTGTCACCGCCCTAAATTTTAAGGCTAACTACGGCACATATCGCAAACTATACAAGCTATTGTGCTAAGATTTGGTATGTGGGTGTCGATCACGAATATAATTTATTGAACTAAAAGTAGGCGAAGTTGGGTAAGTGGGTGTGGCATATTTCAACTTTTTAATTTCTATTCGATTTTGAAAACAATTTTCATATTCTTTCGACTTTTTCAATCTTTTAACTTTTCACAATATATCGGTCATTTCACGCGAAGCGGACAGGGAAAATGGAGTCATGTTTCTAATTTCAGATTTATCTAAATAAGTATGTTGTACCTGTATATGTCCTCGACACACAAACAAAATATTTTTAGAATGGCAACACTGGTTTACAAAATAAGGGTCTTTGAAAATTTGAGAAATCGTTAGGTATGTACTACTTCAAATGCCATTATTCAGCTTAAAAAAGTCTGGTAAAATGAATTAACTACTAGATTTTATACTTCATTTATTGGCCTTTTTAACCTCATAATTGAATTTTAAAAACAAAAAAAAAAAATAAACTGAAAAAAATGAGAAATATTTTTCTTTATGATTTTTTACAAAAAGCGTTACGGCGCGTTACATGGGGGAGGGAGGATAATAAATCTTCAAAACTTGCGTTACGTAATACTTGAACGCCCCCATACAATAACAACACACCTCGTTTGTTTTAGCAGCTGAATTTGTATATCGGACTTTCTTTCGTTTTCTTTATAGCCACAGTATAAGTTTATAAGAAAAATTTGGGTAAATTTGAGGATTTTGGATTTTGAAACCCTTAAAAATCTCCACAATTTGGATAACTTTCCCTTAAGCCCTTATAACTCATATAACACTGGTTTGTGGTCACAGCTATATTAACAGCATACAACAAAACCGCAAAAGAAAAATATATTTTTGTTTTAAAAGTAAGAATTGTTATCAAACCTTTTTGAACAATGCTAAATGAAATACTAATGTTTTATCAGTTAAATGTCTCCACAGTTTGAGGTGGGAAATCCCTCGAAATTCCCCACAATGTGGATAAATTTCCCTTAAGCCCTTATAACTTATATTACTCTAATTTTCTGCCATTACGACATTATCATTATGTTGTCTGCATATGCCTGCAACGTCATAAAAGCAGCGCTGCCACAGAGCCTTCATACCTTCTTTACAACCCGCCCCGCTGCCGGCTGCTCTAATGAGCCGTTCATAAATTTCGTAAGACAGTTTCATAACATTTTTGTTCCCCCCTCCCCCGAGTAAGATTTCGTAAGATTCTCACAACCCCTCCCCTCCTTCCGAAATCTTACTTAAGACTCAGAATAAAGGTGAAACTAGTCAAAAACGTGTATTTTTCATGTGATGTACTATATTACTATATTTAATTTAAATGTACATATTACATAAATATCACGAAACTACCAACTACACATTTGTTTTTTAAGATGAATAAAATAAGTCATCGTTAGTCCATGCGCTTTGCAACCAGCCTTATAGTGAACCTACAATTGGCACACCCGGTTCGTCTGTTGAATTATAGGATTCATATTCAAACTCTGTAACATCAATATCCTTGTCGTCATACCACTCTGCAACTTGACAAATCTCCGATTGTTTTAAAATGCAAAGGTTTTTCCCCTTTCCGTGTTTCAAAATTGTAACTCGTTGAATCACGTGAGTACGACTACAGTCTTTTCCTAGGAGTTTTTTGTGCATTACAGTAGCTTTTTTCGAGGCAAAGTACAAACTCGATCAGCTAAGACGTTTGCAAGTGTTACGCGCGGCATACAAAAGGAGGAAAAACTCACTAATCTTGAGTGTCAAGCACTCAGACTATCCCGGCAAGGGTCGCGGTTTCCCTACACCACCTGTTGCGTGACACAGAACATAAAACTTTTAATTTTTTTACATACAAAAAAAAATTACCGAAACGGGGAGCAGAAAAACCCCAGGTCTCTTTCCTTAAATCCCACCCGATAGCATCACGGGCTTACCACCATGTCATCCCCCCCTAAATCTACCGCCTAGCAGATCTTCATTATTTAAAAAAAAAAAATTTTAATTTTGCTTTAATTTAATCTCCTTTAATGTCGTTTTCTTTTCTTTATTTTTTTTTTGTTCTTTTATAATTTTTTGATTTTTAATTTACAAAAAAGAAATTTTTAAATTTTTCTTTTTTTACAAAAATTATTATTTCTTTTAAATATTTCCTTATTGCATAGAACTGCAATCTCAATTTTTAGAATAGCTTTAAAGCGATCAGCAAATTTTTAATTCATTTATAAGAATAGTTATCGTACCCTTAGGAATACAAAATAAATATACTTATATACTAATAAAATACTTATTTTACTGGGGTACCCCTTTGCTGGCAGCTGCTGCGATGTTGTTGCCGGTACGTTTGTAGAGGTTGTTGCTGCTGCAATTTGACGGCGGCGACGACTATATTTTTCTTTTTATTGTTGTTATACTGCTACTGGTTAATTATTTATATTGTAGCTGATTTTAAGTAGTTTTGTTTAATTATTATTTTTTTGCATCTATTTATTAATTGTTATTTATGTAAAACTAATTTTATATTAATTTCCATTCTTCACTTAAACTCGCGTAGTCTTTTTTTTTTCTATTAATGCGCTTCTGTTGCAATTTCAACTGAAATCCGTGTCGCGCGCGGGCTCTTTACTGTACTTTATTAGTATTGTTTTTATTTTGATTTGCACTTGATTTTTATATATTTTTTTTTTATTTTATTCACAAAGTTTTCACAGTTTTTTTTTTTTTGTTCTTTTGAGCAAGTTTAAGAACTTTTTCCACCTTTCTTAATTTTGATATTTTTATTTTTATGTTAAAAAAACAATCCTTCAGCTGCGTTACTTTTATATAATAAATAAAACACTCAAGACATTTCATTAAAAAAAATTGTTTGTGGTAAAGCTGCTAGTCGATCTGTCGGGTTAGAACTGAACGACTAAATTTCACTGTATACGTTCAATTATGTATAACACTGTTCCCAATGCACTTTTTACAAGATTTTTTTTTTTACCAACATTGAAATATGTAATCCGTTCGTCACTCAGATAATTATTCAGCAGGACTTTTATTAATTTATTTCCGATTTTAGAAACACATCGATTTTAACATTCGAAACTAATAAGTTTTATTTATTTTGAAGCAGTCACTATTTATCATATCATGTACTTCAAAATGACCCACCACCATTTCACAAAAAAAAACGCTTCAGCAAAAAGCGAGACGGGTACTGTAAAAAGTTGAATTGACACAATTTTCACCGAAAGTATTTGTAATCGCAAAAAAACACACACAAAGCAGTGAGGACTAAAAAGTTTTTACGTGCAAAATTAACTTGGACGTTTTACACAAGTTTTTATAATTTAAATCGTACTTTTAACCAAATATTTTCACTTTTGCATTACGAGAAATTGTTGACAAGAAATCGAACAATGCGAAACGAAATACGAACTTTTTTTTTGCTAACTTTCTCGTGGTGTTCGTAAATTTGTCCTCTTAATTGTGCGACCGACGTGTTTTAGAATTTTTCAGCAACTTTTATTTTTGCGACGTCCGCGCACGCTGGGTATCTTTCGGCAACTATCTCTACCATGCGCTTTTGGCAACCTGTTGCCACTCAACGGTCGGCTTACTGCTTGTTGCCGTCCGTCTGCCGCTCACGCCATGTACTTACGGTTTTTTTTTCTTTCGCTTAGTATATACATTAGACCGTACCACTTTACAGGAAAAAAAAAAAAGTTCACCGTACACCATCAAATCTGAAGCATTTTTGTAAGACAATTTCGAAAAAATTTTTTTTTTTTTTTTTACCGAATATAGAGGTCGCGCATCTACATTTTTCTTCATATCATCGGCATTTACAGTCCAATCTTAAAGTATGGTATATCAATATTTTTGTCTCAAATAGACCAATTTTTGCTTTGAGGATCATTGACATCAAGGACCCCGTTCTTGTTTTTACCCACCAGATCTCAGTTCCCACCATCTCAATGTACCCTTTTGGTGTCAGATAATTAAAGCTTGCAAAAAATCATTAAACTTTGCCAATAGAAATATTTCGATTATTCCATTGAAACTATTTTAAAAAATGTTTTTAATTTTTTACCGAACGTAGCGGTTCTCTTATTAAATTTTTCGTCATATCTCTGGCATTTACAGTCGGATCTTAAAACATGATGTTTCGATGTTTTTGTCTCGAGGAGACCAATTTTTTTTTTGCTTCAAAGTTCATTGACCTCAAGTATTTACCCACCAAATCTCAACTTCTACAACATGAATTAAAAATTAAAATCAAATAAAGTGTCATCGAGCCGTTCCCCAGCATCTCGAAGGACCTCACCTCAAAGAAAAAAATTGCTCTACTTGAGACAAAAATATTGATATACCATACTTTAAGATCGGACTGTAAATGCTGATGATATGAAGAAAAATGTAGATGCGCGACCTCTATTTTCGGTAAAAAAAATTTTTTTTCGAAAATGTCTTGCAAAAATGCTTCAGTTTCGATGGTGTACGGTGAACTTTTTTTTTGCGGTACGGTCTAATATACATACTCATTCAAAGACATATTATTGTCTTGCAAAAAAAATAGCTTGACAAAACAAAAAAAAAGAAAAGCGTTTAAGTGGCGTGTTTTTACCGTTTGCAAGAACAGAATAGCATATTTTTTTTTAACTATAGCAAACAGGGTGCTTTGATAAATTCGTTACACATGTTAAGGACAAAAAAATCGTAAGGCATGATTTTGAAATGTAGATGTACTTTTGACCAATCGTAATTTAACGCTAAGCGAGAAATAGAGGACAAAACTGATTGCTGTTTAGGTCTACTGTTGAAGAAGGAATCGAAAGCGAATCTTCTTGTTGAAGAGGGCAAGGGGGTGGCAAAAAACCGAACAACAACAACAACATTTCAACGTCGACGTATCCGCGTGTAAATGCCTGAATAATAGCAAACTTGTGAGACGGTGTTACAAGTCGACCCTGCGTGTTACAACATACATATATTTCATTACATTAGCAGAAGAGAAGTTGTCCCGTTCAGAGTCGATTACTTAAATCGGTTGTAATCGATATTTCTGAATCTTTCGTGACTGTCGAAAATTCAAATATATTTCATTACTGTCACAAATGACGATGCGTTAATACAACTTTTATGTATGAATACGCATTTTAAATCTTACGTAAGATGATCATTGACCACCCCCCGCCCGACCGCTCCCCCCAAAACGTCTTACGTAATTTATGAACGGCCCCTAAGTAGAAATAGGTCTAAAGGAGAATATGCAAAAATCGTTGAGAAAAATTGAAGTAAATTTTTCTGAAAAAAAAAGGATTTATTCTATACTTTAGGACGGGACATAACGAGAATTTTGTATGAAGATGTTTTTTTATTCCATTAATTAAAGATAAATTAAGTTTTGTTCAAATGTTTCTAAAAATGATTTTTCGATTTCTTCGCGCGATAAATTCTTTCATAACCCTTTGCAAATCTAAGGATCCAATTTTTGCTTTATAAACATGAAGGAGCGTTGTATGGGTAAGACGTTTTTGGGTCATTTGTAAACGAAGATAAGCCTTTAACCATCGTAAAGCGCTAAGTGACCATTCACAAGAAGCTGGTGAATCTGGGCACTGTCGTTATCAAATTGACCAGTCGATGAACTTTATATAGAAGATGTTTCGTTGTTTGAGATGATTTCCGAAGTTAGTCAGCGATTTCAGGACAGCACGTTGGCTTGTTGCCAGGCATTTTTTTCAACATTTGGAGTTGAGGACGGAGGTTGGTCAGTTCAAAATCATCTAAGAAAATGCCCAGTTTTGACTCCAAAATTTCTTCAGTGGGTACATTTCCTTTGTATGTAGGAAGAAGTATATTTTCCAACGACTCTAAGTCATCAAGGTCTAAAAAAAATTTCAAATAAATTATCAAAATTATCAGTGCAACATTATTTAAAAAAGAAATTATATACAGATCTTTCGCTCATCTCTTGCGTTATCGTGACTTTTTCATATTTGAGTTTGCAATTTGCTAATGAAAGTTTTCACAAGTTTTGGGGGATGGGGCTGCTTGTAGAAGTCCACGTAAGTGGGAAAAGTTCCTGATCGCCACTCACTTGGGAGTGGCCAGGGATGATTCTTTTGCAAGCAGTTCAAGCAGCTCACAAACTTCCGGCCTTTTTAGCCAAGTATCCTCTGGTGATCCCTTGGACACCCGTCCGGGGGTGAGCTAGTTGTGAGAAGGCGAGTCTCTCCTAGACTTAAAACTTGGAATGTGTGCGTAGGGTTTGGGTCCCACCACACATTATCATCATTTCCAATGAAAAACAAATCAGCGTCGGATAATAGCCCCCACTACGATGACGACCACTGCAAACGAAAAACGGACAATGATTTACGGATATGCACCTGGAATGTCCGGACCCTCCATAGGGAAGGTGCAACTATCCAACTAGCGGAAGCCCTCGTAAAAATAAAGGGTGACATCACCGCCATCCAGGAGATGCGATGGAAAGGACAAGGCTGCTCTAAACGGACGAACTGTGATATCTACTACAGCGGCCATGCGGAGAGGCGCGAATTTGGTTGCGGATTCGTTGTAAGTCGAAAATTACGCCACCTAGTTTCCCGGTTCACGCCAATAAACGAAAGGTTAGCTACGATCCGTATCAGGGCAAAATTCTTCAACATAAGCCTAATTTGCGCGCACGCCCCGACGAAGGAAAAGGACGATGCCACCAAGGATGATTTCTACGCGAGCCTAGAGGACGTGTATGACCGTTGTCCGACCCACGATGTAAAAATAGTCCTCGGCGATTTTAACGCGAAGGTCGGAAGAAAAGGCATCTTTGGCGCTACAGTCGGTCAGTTCAGTCTCGACGAGACCACTTCAAACAACGGTCTGAGACTTATCGACTTCGCCGCGGCGCGAAACATGGTAGTTAGTAGTACCAGATTTCAACACCTCGACATTCACAAGGCCACCTGGCTATCCCCGGATCAAAAAACGAAAAACCAAATTGATCATATTGTGATCGACGGAAGGCACGCTTTAAGCGTTCTGGATGCGCGTACATTTCGGGGGGTCAACACTGACTCCGACCACTATCTTGTTGCAGCTAAGATCCGCATGCTGCTATGCAATGTGAAGAATGTACGCACAGGCATGCAACGAAAGCTGGACGTTGCCAAGCTGCAATCACAACGGACTGCCGAGGCGTACTCCGCTCAACTCTCGGTTAAGCTCAACCAACCAACCTCTGGAACCGACGACGCCGGTGGACTTTGGACACACATCTCCCACTCCATGCGCGCTGCTGCCGAGGAAGTCATTGGTTTTCGACCCCCACAACCTCGAAACCAATGGTATGACCAGGAGTGTCGCGATGCGACTGCTGAAAAAAACGCCGCATACAAGAAGACGCTGCAGTCAGCCGCAACGCGAGCTGTGCGTGAAAAGAGGAAGAAAGAGAGGCGCATTTTAGACGTAAAAAAAGGGATCAGGAAAAGCGTGAGCGTGAGGAATTTGAGGTGTACCAGGGCAAGAAGGATGCACGAAAATTCTATCAACAAGTTAAGCGTCTAACTCAAGGTTTCAAGCCCGGAGCATCCACTTGTAGAGACGAAAATGGAAATCTGGTTACAGATACACAGAGTGTACTGAGGTTATGGAGGCAGCATTTCTCCAACTTGCTTACGGGCGATGATTCCACCAATTCCGCCCAGAGAGAATGCAGTACGATACCACCAATCGATGATAACGCAGTGGAAGTACCATCACCTAGCCATGAAGAGGTTCGAGTTGCTATCCAGCGACTCAAAAACAACAAAGCAGCGTGTGCTGACGGCCTGCCAGCTGAGTTGTTTAAAGCTGGTGGCGATGAATTGATAAGGTGCATGCATCAACTCATCAGCAAAATATGGATAGCGGAGAGCATGCCCGACGATTGGAATCTCAGCGTACTTTGTCCTGTAATAAAGAAAGGAGACCCGACAATCTGCGCCAACTACAGGGGTATCAGTCTTATTTCCATCGCATATAAGATCCTCTCGAGCGTATTGTGTGAAAGATTGAAGCCGTATACAGAAACGCTTGTCGGATCCTATTAGTGTGGCTTTAGACCTGGTAAGTCCACCATAGACCAGATTTTTACACTACGCCAAACCCTGGAGAAAACCCATGAATATCAAATCGACACTCACCATCTCTTCGTCGATTATAAAGCTGCGTTCGATAGCCCAGTGCCGGATTGCCTATACGCAACAATGTCTGAGTTCGGTATACCTGCAAAGTTGATAAGGCTCTGCAGGATGACGTTGAGCAATACGTGTAGCTCCGTCAAGGTAGGGAATGATCTCTCCGGAACTTTTAATACCAAGCGAGGGTTCAGACAAAGCGACCCGCTCTCGTGCGATCTCTTCAATTTCATTATGGAGGGGATCGTACGAAAAGCCGGTGTGCATCATAATGGCACCATTTTCTTCAAAGGTGTTCAGCTCCTTGCGTACGCTGATGATATTGATATTATCGGTCGGAGTAAGAGAGATGTTACTGCTGCTTTCACTGCTATTGAAAAGGAATCAGCCAAAGTGAGTTTGACGGTAAGCGAGAGCAAGACGAAATACATGATGTCTACTAACAACAACAAGAGAGCACGGGATCTAGACTCTCATGTTACAGCGGGCAACTGTAAATTAGAAGTTGTCAAGGAATTCATTTACCTTGGCACTGCCGTAACCAGCAACAATGATGTCAGTCTGGAGATTAAGCGGAGAATAACAATTGCTAATAGGTGCTACTACGGTCTCAGTAAGCAATTACGTTGCAGAGCTCTCTCTCGATCAACAAAGCTAACACTCTACAAGACGCTCATTTAACCTGTGCTTCTTTATGGTGCTGAGGCAAGGGTGGTTTCGACAACAGACGCATCCGCTCTTGGGGTGTTCTAGAGGAAAGTTCTCCGCAAAATCTTTGGTCCTGTTCGAGTTGGCGACGACTATCGCATTCGAATGAACCACGAGCTGTATGAGCTCTACGCCGACATTGACATAGTTAAGCGTATAACAATACAGCGACTACGCTGGCTGGGTCATGTCCATCGTATGGATAAAGAAGCTCCAGCGAAAAAGGTATTCGAAGGGAAGGTCCCCGGTCAACGACGAAGAGGGAGACCATGCCTCCGGTGGATAGACCAAGCTGAGGAAGCCCTAACCGCGCTTGGCATTAACGATTGGAGAAGGCGCGCGCAAAGCAGAGGCGCCTGGCGAGAGCTAATGAGGTCGGCCGTAACCTGACAACGGGTTGTTATGGCCATCTAAGTAAGTAAGTAAGTTTTCACAAAATTTCAAAAAGCCCAAAGTCCCTCTTTTATTTCTAAGATTTATTGAGTCTGCAGCCCCATGGTGACATAATTTACAACCCGTAAGTTGAGAATACTCGAGAATACTAAAAATATTACCTGAAATACTGTCAATACTTTGGCTGTGTTTTGTAAAAGATAACAATATTTTCAGGTCTCGACGTGAATATTTTCTGTTGCTCTTACCATTACTATTATGATTCAAAATGATTGATATTCATTTCATCATCATTAATTTTGATTATTATTTATCATTTTCATCATTATCATTTATTATACGAATAATTTTTATTATTGTGCAGTTTTTTATAAAATCAAAAAATATACCAAAGAAACGTTGAGCAGATCGTAAAAAGTAGTAACTTTTTGATCGAAAAAGTACGTTTTTGATCGAATCTTCTTTCCGATTCTTTTGAGAGAAGATCCAACACTTCAAAGTAGTCTTTCCGAAATCGATCTCTTGATGATAATCTTACTTCAGGAGAGGAACAATTGGTTTGTTCTAAGCGTCGAGGGATTTGTCTGGTTCTGGGCTCAGAAGAATATTCAAGTTCAAACTTATCAGCTTCATATATCGCCTCTTTAACAATCCGTTCAAATTCTTTATCGGAACTGAGTCTTTGAATAGCTGGGACTAAAAGTCTCGCTGCCTGTTTCGCACCTGTGGCTATTAATCTTGGATTTTGAAGAGCTCGAACAAGTTGTTCGCAAGGACCGAAAATATCAATATTCAGATGCAGAGTTCGGAAATATTCAGTCATGATCGCTCGCGAAAATGAACGTGTACATTTTAATTTTTTCTGAATCTATCATATTCATGTATGATAAGATGCAAACATTTCCAATCGATCGCACACATGAACTGTTGGAATTTTTTTTTTGTCATCTATCGTATACGAATGTATGTATGTATCCGTTTGCTTTTACTAGCCTATCATAAACGAGTAGAAGCCAATAATTTTTAAATCTAGCATTTATGATAGATATGATAAATGATAGATTCATTATAGATTCATATGTACAAATTTTCTGTCGCTCAGAGATTGTATAAAAAAAGTTTGTGATACTCACGTGGAACAATTTGGGAAGTTTTTAAAAATATGGGGAAAGGTCGAAAATTGTTTTTGGACATCATTTAGGATGACTCCGGACCGTGGAAGGACCGTTTTTGACCCATTTTCGGAAAAAAAATTTTTTCTGTAATTAATGGGGAAAGGTCGAAAATAGATTTTGGACATCATTTAAGGTGGGTCCGGACCGTGGAAGGACCGTTTTTGACCCATTTTCGGAAAATTTTTTTTTCGTGTAATTAATGGGGAAAGGTCGAAAATGGATTTTGGACATCATTTAGGGTGGGTCCGGACCGTTAAATGACCGTTTTTGACCCATTTTCGGGTATTTTTTTTAATTTTATTTTATTTAATTTATTATTCATAATTGTGTTGCACAAGACTTAGTCTCTTATAGTACATCAAGGATGTTACACTAGGGTGATTCAAATTTTTTTTTTTTTTTGTTTTTTTTAAGGTGCTGTTGCTTAAAAAGTAAGTTTATGATATGAAGAAAAAGTTCACGAAAATTCAGCTCTGTAACTCAATTTTATAAGGTGGCGCCGGAGCCTGTTAGTTTTACATGTAAATTGTATGGAAAATTATTTTTTACAAAAAGGTATCTAAATGAATAGGTGATTAGTGTTGTTGAGCTGAAAAGAGTCATTTTTCGAAGTATTTTTTTACGCTGAATCCGAATCTGGCCTCAAAATTGACCCATCATGTCGGAATCCTGAAATATTTGAGGCTAAGTACCTAAAACATGATGTTATTTGTCTACTTTCGAGGCCATGTATAGAATTCAAAGAAAGTTGATCAGCTTATTTTTAACAAAAGCATCATTTAGTACCATTCTTGCCCTTTAAAATGAGCTTTCAAGTGGTGATCTGTGATATTTCCTTGCAAAGTTATAGCCATTTTAAAGTGACATGAATTGGATCCCCTACAAAGGGTTGCAACCCAACAATATTAACCAACGTTTTTCAAAGTCATGTCACCTTTAAATAGCTGCAACTTTGCAAGGAAGCATCACAGATCACCACTTGAAAGCTCATTTTAAAGGGCAAGGATGGTACTAAATTATGTTTTTGTTAAAAATAAGCTGATCAACTTTCTTTGAATCCTATACATGGCCTCGAAAGTAGACAAAAAACATCATTTTTTAGGTACTTAGCCTCAAATATTTCAGGGTTCCGACATGATGAGTCAATTTTGAGGCCAGATTCGGATTCAGCGTAAAAAAGTACTTCGAAAAATTACCCTTTTCAGCTCAACAACACTAATCACCTATTCATTTAGATACCTTTTTGTAAAAAATAATTTTCCATACAATTTACATGTAAAACTAACATTTAGATACCTTTTTTGTAAAAAATAATTTTTCCATACAATTTACATGTAAAACTAACAGGCTCCGGCGCCACCTTATAAAATTGAGTTACAGAGCTGAATTTTCGTGAACTTTTTCTTCATATCATAAACTTACTTTTTAAGCAACAGCACCTTAAAAAAAAACAAAAAAAAAATTGTAATCACCCTAATGTTACACATTAAAAAATGAGTTGAAATACATATTAAAATGTAAAGCCAATTAAATACTTAAATACTATTTATAAGCTAATAGCTTAGTAATAAAAAATCAAAAGAGAGTATAAACACAATAAAAAGAATTGATAGAGAATAGAAGAAAGCTAATAAAATACTAAAAGTAGTTCAAATATTGGAACTAAAATAGTTACAAATAGTTTGTTTGAAGTTGAGGTTTGCTCTAATATGTTTAACATCAGCTGGTAAAGAGTTCCACAGCCCAATGGTGCTAATAAAGAAATATTTGGATGAATTAAGGTAGTTGTATCTAGGAACAATTAGACACAACGACCTTGTTGATTGGCAAAATTGTAATTTGTTGAACAGATATGCAGGAGTTCGGGAATGAATGAGCTTATGCAAAAAAAATAATATTGCGTATATCCAAGTAAACATTTAGGCTACAACCTAGAATGCTCCTACTTCTCTCCGAAATGTAGTCAAAACGTCTTAAACCAAAAACATATCTGACAGCATTATTAAATGCAACAGTAAGCTTGTGTAAGGACTGTGAGTCAATCCTACTATAAACAGAATTACTGTACAATATGTGCGGCATTATTAGCTGCAGTACAAGTCTACGCCTGATATCAGTTGAAGTAAAGTTACTAGAAACACGTAACTGACGCAAGGTACCATAAATCTTACTAACAATGTTATTCACATGATCGGTACATGGCAATTTAGAATTTAAAATGAATCCAAGGTTTCTTACTTTATTTACAAATTCTAAATTAGAAGACCCAATGGACAACTGAGGAATCCCCACCAGACTTAAATCACTTCTTGCTATAGGCAGAACATTAGATTTGGAAGGGTTAATAAAAAGAAAATTTTTCACTAGCCCATTTGTTTATAGAAAACAAGTCGAGGTTAAGTCTATAGGACAGGTCTTCTACAAGCCCAATTGGTCGTGATAAATAGAGCTGAATATCATCAGCATAAGCGTGTACAGTAGCATGTTTGCAAACTGAGAAGACATCATTAAGAAACATGGAGAATAGTAAAGGGCCCAAAATGGAACCCTGTGGAACTCCTATATTAACTGATCTAAGAGATGATGATATATTCCCAACTACAACCTTCTGAAATCGACTTCCCAAATAGTTTGCCAACATACTAACTGCACTATCACTAAAATTAAAAAAAGACATTAATTTAAAGCAAAGTAAGGAATGGTCGACTGAATCAAAAGCTTTGAAAAAATCGAGGAGGCAAAGAAGTGTTAGGAGATCCTGGTCATAATAGGAGCGAATATTATCAATAACTTTCACTGAATAACCAGACTGAAGAGAAGATAAGAGATCATATTGGTTGATGTGTGAGTTAATTTGATCATAGATAATTCGTTCACATACTTTTCCTAAGGCAGGTAAAATATTATTGGGCCTAAAATCACTGGGCAAAGAAGCAGCGGACGATTTAGCAATTGGGATAACAGTAGCGATTTTCCAACTATTAGGAAAACTGGAGCAAGTAAGACAAAAATTAATAATATGAGTGAAAGAAGACAATATATGAGGCAAAATTATTTTTATAAATTTAATAGGAATTCATCGCTTCCTACAGCATTAGAATCAATTTCCAAAACACTTCTTGCCACTTTTTCTTCATTGACAGCAGCAAAACAGAATAGATTGTCTGGAGATGGCATTTCAGATTCACATAAAATCACATTAGATACTCGTCTCAGTGGACTACCTACTAAGAAATGGTCGTTAAGTACCTCAGGGTCCAAATTAGTTTCCTTCGTGTTTTTAGAATAGACTTTATATTTTCGAATATTTTGCCACAACTGCTTCGACGTTAAGGTTGGATTAAGTTTAGATTTGAAGAAATTTCTTTTTTCCTGCCTAATAATAAAGTTAGCTACATTCCGAGCCCTTCTAAACTGTTACCAGTTTGCTACTGTGCGAATAGCTCTCCATTTAGATTGAAGTTTATTCCTTTTCCTTAGGGCATTCAGAACACGAAACGTAAACCATGGACATTTAGAATTAATAACATTGACAGAACGTAAAGGTACGAAGCGGTCAAAAGCATATTTTACTTTGCTTATAAAAAGTTCAAGCTTATCATCAACAGAGCTTTGAAACCAGCAATCATTCCAGCACATCCTAGACAGTTCAGAATTCATTGCATTCATATCTATTGCATTGTAGTCACGGTATGAAAAGCTTACAAGAGGAGGGACTTGACCTATATCAATATTCAGGCAACATTATATTTTATATTTTAGCAAAATGGAAATATCAGACACAATAAAAACATCCAAAAGACTTGGTTCACAATTGTTAGAGCAACGAGTAGGTAAACATAAATTTACTAATTTTAGCCCACATGACGTGAATCTGTGACTAAAACAATCAGTTATGGCATCTGCAATGAGTAAATTAACGTTGAAATCACCAGAAACAATTAAGAAGTCATAATCAGTGAGATTTAAGCTGAGGTCATCAAAAAAGGGTTCAAGACTGTGGTTCCTATGAGGGTTATAGACGCAAGATATTAAAATGTTAGTACTACTATCAAAAATTTCTACATTCAATTGCTCACAAAAACTAATAACACCATAACTTTGACTAACAAACCAAGAATTCAGGCTAGATTTACAATAAATCGCAAATCCGCCACCCCTTTTGTCACACCTATCATTTCTGTACAAATTAAATCCAAACAAAATCATACTGGGAATCAGGTACACCACTCTTAAACCAGGTCTCAGTAACACAAATAACATCAACGGAAGAGTTTTCGAAAATATACTTGGCACAATCAAGCTTTACACCATTTAAACTTCTTGCATTGAAGTGTATCACATTCAATCCTTTATATTGCTTACAAAGCACATTCACCAGAGTTTTATAACTTTCACTAACACCATTAGAAAGATTAGGCAAATTCAATTGGGCAAGAACAGCAAACCGCCGCTTCAAACAAAAACGTAACTAATAAAAATAAAAGACATAAATAGCAAAAAAGAAGTAGAACCTAATAATATATATAAATATCTTAAAAAAATAATACTAAAATTTAGCATAAAGGCTAAATAGAAAATATGCAAAAATGAAAAAAAATGTTTAAGCATTTTGTTTTGATAATTTTCAAATCACCCTAAACTGCAGGTCCAACGACGCAATCAACACCGTCTTACTGCATACCAATACAGCTTCGCTCTCACGATTAACCCTCACATACACCTTCCCACGAACAGAGAACACAGCAAATATTCGTTTCTCTCGTTTCTTTTGGCTCGCATAAAGCAGTACGGCACGATTATTTTTGGTTAACTCTCATGTAGATAGAACTTTTGCTCACCATCACACTCAATATCACTAAGCATAAGCTGCCTCTTCTTCAGCTTACAACATGCTGCAACAGCTTTGAACAAGTTGTTTCGCTCAAAAGACGAAGAGAGTTTTACAATTATTGCGGGATTGTTGTTATTGCTAGGTCGAAGTCTAAATATGTCTCGTCCCAATGTGCACAAAAACGGAAGCGAATTCGTTTCGAATTCGTAATGAACTGCAAATACGAATTCGTTTTTTTGTTCAGAATACGAATTCGAAACGAATTCGTTTTTTGTCCATAAAACGAATTCGTTTCGAATTTTGTTTTTTGTAAGTAAAACGAATTCGTTTCGAATTCGTAACGGACTTCAAATACGAATTCGAAACGAATTCGTTTTTTGTTCATAAAACGAATTCGTTTCGAACTCGTTTTTTGTTCATAAATCGGATCAATTTCGAACTCGTTTTTTGTTCATAAATCGGATCAGTTTCGAACTCGTTTTTTGTTCATAAAAAAATTTTATGTTTCGAGCGACTTCAAATTGGTTAAAAAAGGTTAAAAAAACTTATAAAATTTTTTACTCCCGCAAAAATTTTCAAAGAAAAATTTTGTGTCTTAATCGAATAAGAAATGTTTAAAAAGTCGAAAAAAACAACAATTTTTTTGAATATTTTTCTTTGATTTGAAATTTGAGTAAAAAATTTTACAAAATTTGAGTAAAAAATTTTACAAAATTTGAGTAAAAAATTTTATAAGTTTTTTTAACCTTCTAAGCAATTTGAGGTCGCTCGAAACATAAAATTTTTTTATGAACAAAAAACGAGTTCGAAACCGATCCGATTTATGAACAAAAAGCGAGTTCGAAACGAATTCGATTTATGAACAAAAAACGAATTCGTTTCGAGTTCGTATTTGAAGTCCGTTAGGAATTCGAAA
Source organism: Tricholauxania praeusta (assembly GCA_949775025.1). Classification (NCBI taxonomy): domain Eukaryota; kingdom Metazoa; phylum Arthropoda; class Insecta; order Diptera; family Lauxaniidae; genus Tricholauxania; species Tricholauxania praeusta. The sequence goes on from OX459028.1 coordinate 108,357,572, forward strand.
CGAATTCGTTTTTTGTAAATAAAGCGTATCAAATGAGAGAAGATATCATTAGCCTTTGACATATATTTTAATATATGACAGGTAGCCTAGTAGGTAGCGCGCATGACTATGAATCGCTGGGACATGGGTTTGAGCCTGACTTTGGAAATTTGTAAATCGTAAGTAAAATTTAATTTGATAATAAAATAAAATTACATATATGTATGCAATAAAGTCTTACAATTTGCATACATAAAAAATTTTTTTTTTTAAATAAAATTAATTTTTTTATGAACAAAAAAAATTCGTTCTATAAACAAAAAACGAATTCGTTTCGAATTCGTATTATGAACAAAAAACGATTTCGTTTCGAATTTATATTATGAACAGAAAACGAATTCGAAACGAACTCGTTTTTTGTTCATAATAAGCGGAAAATTCTTCCGTTTTTTCGAGAGGAATTTCATACGAAAACGAATTCGAAACGAGTTCGTAACGAAATCCGTTTCGGATGAATAGTACGAAGAAACGAGTTCGTTTCGAATTCGAAACGAATTCGTTTTGCACACTGGGCAGTAGCTTTCATTGTAGCATTCATCTGTCCTATGATACTCTCCCTGAAAGATGACAGCTTAGCCTCAAGAGTAGCATCGGAGTATACAGGCACTGTTTTAGGCGTAGACTTCTCAGAGTCTGAGTTGGATGCTCCACTCGGGGTAATCGGCAATACATGTTGCTTACGCGAATTGATTGTAGTTCTGGCGCCTTTTGTTTGCAACTCCGACATTTTTTCTCATATGAAATTATAATACTGCACAAATAATTTCAACAATTTAGGTAATGCAAAAGCTTGACAAAGCAGCAAAGCAAATTAAGATGGAAACAGAAATCAGTATATATAAAATTCTACACGAATAATTTAAATCGGTCAATTTCTTCCTCAGTAAAAAGCGTTGAATTGCGGACACTTAAAAAACACGTCTACTCCATACGAAATGCTTTATTTTTTTGTGGGAAAGGTCTAAAATGGGTTTCGGACATCACTTAGGGTGGGTCCGGACCGTGGAAGGACCGTTTTTGACCCATTTTCGGAATTTTTTTTTGTGCTATTAAAGGGGAAAGGTCGAAAATGGATTTTGGACATCATTTAGGGTGGTTTCGGACCGTGGAAGGACAGTTTTTGACTCATTTTTGGAAAAAAATTTTATTTTAATATTTATTTATTTATTATAGAAGTTTTATTATTAAATGACACACATATTTCATTCATTAACACAATAACATATATCAATACAATCATTTAATAATATCTATATTCTATAGTTTAGGAAAACTAGAGGCGAATACAGATTGAACTATATAAACTTAAAAATACATTTAAAACTAATTCAATTGGATTGTGGGGTCAAATCAATATTCGCAAATTAAAAATTTTCAGCTATATCGACTTGAATTGAAATTATATAAGTTCAAAAAGAGAGAGAAAAAAAAAGTATGTAATTATTATTATATATTCTATATTATATTCATTATTTTTTTTTTTTTTTGAATTTATTGAGTTATTAAGTTTGATATTATGTACGTTTAGAATGCAAAAGTATTTACAAGAAGTTAGTCTTGAACAGAAAGAAATGAGTTAACTTCGTTATAGCCATTGGTAAAAAGCCAAGACCTAATCCTGTCGAGGAAAACATTAGAATTACGGAGGCATCTGATACTATCTGGAAGACTACTAAAAACTCTCGGAGCTACTGCTGCATAGAAATTAAAATAAAGTTGCGATGAATGTGATGGCATTACTGTTAGGTTTTGGTTATTAGTTCGTAAGTTATAATTAGTGTAACATCTATTTACGAGGTAACCACTGTTATTAAAAAATGCTTTCAAAACTTTATAAAAGTATAAATGTTTGAGGGGTAATATTTTTAGGTTTCAAAATAACACCAAGCTGCTTTCTCTACGATTACTTTTGTAAATAATATGCACAATGTGCTTCTGAATAATCAGTAATGGGTTTATCTTATTTTTGTGTGTACCACCCCAACAAACTATACCATATTCTATCTTAGAATGAAAAAGGCCATAATAAAGACACGTAAGCAGTTTAATTGAACAAAATTGCTTCAAAAAATATATTTGCCTTACAACAGCCAGCGCGTAAGATTTTAGTGCATTGGTATGATCTATCCAGCTTAACTTCCAATCTAATAAAATGCCAAGATATTTGAAAGTTTTTACGCAATCAATACGAAAACATTCGCCAGAACATTGCTTAGAGTTAACAAAAGAAACAATTTTAGTTGATGAGTTGCAATCACTATTACCAAGTGGAAATTTATCGCAATGTGTGTGATGAAAAATAAAATTATTAATGTATAAATCATTTCCTGCTGCATTAAATGTCATGATTTTAGTTTTTTCACTTAATACCAGCTTATGGTAGGCAAACCAATGTCTTAATGAGCACAAATCATTATTGATATCAGCTACAAGGTCGAGTACGGAATTGCAAGAAAAAGTTCAAGCCATATCGTCTGCGAAAGCTACAACTTTACTAATTAATTTCAGTGAAAAAATCGAGTTAATAAAAACTAAGAAAAGGATCGGACCCAACACTGATCCTTGCGGGACGCCTATGTCTATATTTGTATAAGAGCAATAGTTATTTAAAATTTTAACTCTCTGGACCCTGTCTGTTAGGTATGAGGTTAACCATTTGTGAGAAGATCCTCTAACACCACATTTGTATAGCTTATCAAGATGTATCTTGTGGTCGACGGTGTCGAAAGCCTTCGTTATGTCAGTAAAAAGTGCTCCAGAAATTTTTTTCCTATTGAGACTAATATAATTATTATGACAGAACTCAAAAAGTGCATGTTCTGTTGATAGTTCTTCTCGAAACCCGAATTGACAATCACTAAGAAATTTTGTTTTGTTAAAAAAGCACAGAAATCTCTTTTCCACCACTTTTTCATAAATTTTTGAAAACACAGGTAGCAACGAAATGGGTCTGTAGTTATTTAAGTTAGTTTTGTCTCCTTTTTTGAAAAGGGGAATTACTTCAGCTTTTTTAAGTCTGCTTGGAAAAATACCAGCTTCAACACTTTTATTTACAAGGTGACATAGGACGTCAGAAATATTCAGAGCAATTTTTTTTATAAAAATATTTGTAAGACCATCTGCAGTTCTAACATAAGAATTTTTAAGCGACATTACAATTTTAAATATCTCAAAAGACGTTACAGGTTCAAAGAACAAACTTGAGCTGTAGGCCTCTTCTTGCAATAAGCAATTACAATTTTCAGGTGAAATACCATTATCAGATACTACATTTTTACCTGCATCTGCAAAAAGCAATTGAAAATATTAGAGTTTTCAACCGGATTAGAGATCAATTTACCATTAAAGTTTATTTCAGACATTTTGTCATTTTTATTGGTTCTATTCAGTTAATTATTAACCAATCCCCATTCCTTTTTTCCGTTCCCTTTAATTTTGCTGAATTCATTTATATAAAAACTATTTTTAGCGATTGTGGTTTCTGAACGAATTTCTTTACAAATATTCCTATATTGTTCCTTTAGATGTAGTTTATTTGGATGGTTTTTCAGTAGCTTGAACATTTTATTTTTCTTCTTTATTTTTTTAAGTAGCTCTCTAGTAATCCAAGGCTTTAACCTTTTGGAGTAAGACCATTTTTTCTTAATAATTTTTGTACACACACACGTGTGGCGCAACAAAGTTTCAACAAATAAGTCATAGGCTTTAGAAGGATCAGGCTAAATAAAAACATTGTCCCAAAACTCATAGCTGAGGACACCATTCAAACTTTCGAAGTCCACGAAATTGTGTTCAGCCGTAACAGCAGTGCGCTCCGTGGTCATAATTTTATCACCAAGACATAAAGAAGTTAAGCAATGGTCTGAGATTTGAAGATCTGACACTGCTCTACTTAAACATATTTTGCTTGGCTGTTTAAGTCTTACAAAAATATTATCAATGCACGTACCAGAAGAGATACGTGTTGGCTGTTGTATGCAAGATTCAAAACCGTAAGATGGAAGCAAAATTAAATAGTTATCTGAAAAATTTGACTCTTGCAGTATATTTAGATTAATATCGCCTAATATAACAATGTTGTCAGATTTGTTAATTTCTATTAAACGTTTCAGATCATTAAGAAAGATATCCTGAGCATGATTTTCATGAAATCGATAAATACGTATAAAAGTAAACTTTTGGCCATAGTTTATGCATTTTATAGTTAGAACATCAGAACTCAAAAAATTATACTTAAAAGAGTCACAGTATAAATCTTTATTTACAAAAGCCGCAACACCCCCATCAGTGTACTGATTATTGCAATTTGCAAAAAAAATATAGCCATGGATATAGAAAAGCGACGCTTCTACATCATAAATCCATGTTTCTGTCAAAAAGATCAGGTCAGGCTTATTCAGAAATGAGTCTATATATACAAGAAAATTATCGAAGTTTTTTCTCATACTCCTAATGTTCTGCTGCAAAACATAAAAACTGCTTGTATTATCACAAAGAGATTGAAAATCAACGTTTTGACAAATTAGAAAGGGGTTATTCAATAAACAATTTTGAGAATTTTCAAGTTCACTTATCATTTTTTAGTTTTTAACTGTGGAATTAGATAAGAGTTTATTATTAGGCAGTTTATTTAAATCCTCAAAAGAGTTTATCACATGTAATTTCTCACCATCCTCTCTACGCATCAAAACAATATCTCCTCGTACCCATACATATTTGAATTTTAATTTTTTTTCCTTATTAAGATTCTTAGCAGCTGTAAAAAGTTTTCTTGTCGTAAACTATATGCATTCGTTTATATAAATACCTTTATTCCAGGGACATAACTATTATAAGTTTTATGTCAAAAAATTGGTTTATAATTATTATGAATAAGAAACATTTTATTAGTTGTCAATAACTATTATTTTTCAATGGATTTTTTTTACGGTGAGTCATAACTATTATGAATAAGAGATATTTTATTAGTTGTCAATAACTATTAATTTGGAAAAAAATATTTTTTTACGTTGTTTTGAAAAAAGTGTTCAACAGATTTTCATTTCTGTGATTCTTTTTGCACCAATCGAAGGGGAGGTGGTTTTTATGACATCACCAGAGGTGGTCATCGGTTCGAAAATGTACGCGATTTTAACTCATTTTTGAAGTTTTTTTTGCTTCAATCAATGAAAAGAGGTATAAAAAGGATATTGGCCATCACTAGAAGTGGAACCGATCCTTGAAAGTGCTCGATTTAGGTCCATTTTCGAAATTTTTTTGCAAAAAATCGATGGGAAGAGGTTGACAATGGGCTTTGGCCATCACCAGAGTTGGTCCCAACTAAAAAAGTGGTCGATTTTGGTCCGTTTTGAAAAAAAAAATTTGTACCAATCGTTGGAAAGAGGTTGAAGTCGGAAAAAAAGTACCAAAAAGTGCCCGATTTTGGTCCATTTTCGAAATTTTGTTTGCACCAATCTTTGGAAAGAGGTCGAAGTCGAAAAAAAAGGTACCAAAAAGTGCCTGGTTTTGGTCCATTTTCGAAATTTTGTTTGCACCAATCTTTAGAAAGAGGTCGAAAATAGATTTTGGTCATCATCAATGGTGGTTCCGAGTCCCAAAATGTGCCCGGTTTTGATCCATTTTCGAAATTTTGTTTGCACCAGTCGTTAAATAGAGGTCGAAAATGAATTTTGGACCCCATTTAAAGTGGCGCCGGACCCTGGAAAGGACCGTTTTTGACCCATTTTCGAAAAATACTCCTTTTTTCTGTAATAAATGGGAAAAGGTCGAAAATGGATTTTGGACATCATTTAGAGTGGCTCCTCAGTCCGGCCCCGAGAAAGAACCGTTTTCGACCCATTTTCGGAAAAATTTTTTTTTTTCTGTAATTAATGGGAAAACGTCGAATATAAATATTTGACATCATTTATGGTGGCTCCGGACCCTGGAAAGGACCGCTTTCGATCATTTTGGTAGTTTTCAAGTTACGGAGCTACTCTAAAAGATATCCAAAACGCATTTTCAACCTTTCATAATCGATTGGAGCAAAAAAAAATTTTAGGGTGGTTCATAAAAATTTGTTTTTTTGCACCAATGCATAGTTAAAGCTCGAAAATGACTACTGTCAACATTTCCCTATCGATTCGAACAAAAAAAAATTTTTTTATGAACCACCCTAAAATTTTTTTTTGCTAAAATAGATTATGAAAGGTTGAAAATACGTTTTGATATCTTTTAGATTAGCTGCGGAACTTTAAAACTACCAAAATGATCGAAAGCGGTCCTTTCCAGAGTCCGGAGCCACCCTAAATGATGTCAAATATTTATATTCGACGTTTTCCCATTAATTACAGAAAAAAAATTTTTTCGAAAATGGGTCAAAAACGGTTCTTTCTCGGGGCCGGACTGAGGAGCCACTCTAAATGATGTCCAAAATCCATTTTCGACCTTTTCCCATTTATTACAGAAAAAAGGAGTATTTTTCGAAAATGGGTCAAAAACGGTCCTTTCCAGGGTCCGGCGCCACTTTAAATGAGGTCCAAAATTCATTTTCGACCTCTATTTAACGACTGGTGCAAACAAAATTGCGAAAATGGATCAAAACCGGGCACATTTTGGGACTCGGAACCACCTTTGATGATGACCAAAATCTGTTTTCGACCTCTTTCCAAAGATAGGTGCAATAAAAATTTTGAAAATGGACCAAAATCAGGCACTTTTTGTCAACCTTTTCCCATCGATTTTTTGCAAAAAAATTTCGAAAATGGACCTAAATCGAGCACTTTCAAGGATCGGTTCCACTTCTAGTGATGGCCGATATCCTTTTTAGACCTCTTTTCATTGATTGAAGCAAAAAAAATTTCAAAAATGAGTTAAAATCGCGTACATTTTCGAACCGATGACCACCTCTGGTGATGTCATAAAAACCACCTCCCCATCGATTGGTGCAAAAAGATTCACAAAAATGAAAATCTGTTGAACACTTTTTTCAAAACAACGTAAAAAAATATTTTTTCCAAATTAATAGTTATTGACAACTAATAAAATATTTCTTATTCATAATAGTTATGACTCAACGTAAAAAAAAATCCATTGAAAAATAATAGTTATTGACAACTAATAAAATATTTCTTATTCATAATAATTATAAATCAATTTTTAAAAATAATTATTAAAATTAGGCAATTTTTTCAATCTGAAAAAAAAATAATAGTTATTTTGGGTCCCTGCTTTATTCATATTAACATCAAAAAGCTTTGACGGCAGTTTTTTTCTGTTTACATACTTTTTTTTAAACACCTTATTTTTTGTTAATCATGAAACAAAATTGACACATAGAATTTTTGTTTGTACGTTAGAAGAGTCAATGTCCGTAGCATTTTTTTGTAAGTACGTACATAACATTTATCAATTTGCTCCTCTTTTACATTAATACCTAAGCCGTCTGAAAAAACTTTCATTGCAGATTCAAGTGCATTATCATTATTAACATTTGGAACGCCAACAATTTCAATGCACTTATCTCTGTTTTGTTTTTTCAAATAGTTTACTTCTTTTTGAAGCTCAGAGACATGATTTGTTAAATCACTTTTTTCTTTTTGAAGAGTATCAATTCGAGACACTGTGGCGTACTTAAAAATGAAATTCTCAAAGGTTTGGGTTTCTTGTCCTTCATTGTCTCTTTTCGTAATTTTTTTTGACACTTCGGTGTTTTGATTAATTGGCCCGTTCAGCAACTTCAGTATTTTTGAAGCGCTTTAAGCAACTTTATACTGAGAGGTATTTGTGCTGAGTTTCAAAATTCTGATGCGAACAAAAAACTACGCTAAATAATGTAGCAGGCTTCAATATGATAGCAATAAGTCTTTTTTGTTTTTGCAATAACAACCACATCGACTAAATTTTTAAGATTAAATGTAGTTTGCAGCTATCGTTCAGAAAATGTTCAAGATTTTACGCCTAAGCGCTGCAATTTCTCAAAGCGCTTAAGTTTTCTGAATGGGCAATTGAAATGTTATGAATGTCAAAACTACAGCAAATAGGATGACAGATGATTGAAAATCGAGGCTCTACCTAATTACTCCACCTTGGTTATTACACCATGTGCAGAAGCAAACATAGTTTTTAAAGAGATAATCTCATTGTAAACAAGCTCTAATTTCGCTTTAATGTTCAGTTGAACTTGTGTGTTTGTAAAGTTGGTTGAAGATTCTTGTTGTTGCTCAAACTCGTTTTCTTGTTGGTATTTTTCTATGTTTAATTGCTCGCACTGTAGTGAGAGTTTATGCTGTTGAAGCTGTGTGTCAATTTATGGATTTTGCTGTAATGTTGGAGTTTGATGTGTTTGAGGCAGAGCTTGAAATAAACGTTTTTTTTTAGGAAAAAGTAAACTTTAAACTTTTATTTTTGTGAAATAAAAGTAAAAGTTTCCTTAAAACTTTTATATCCGAAAATAAAAGTAAAAGTTTTTTTTAACTTTTATTTCAAAAAGTCAAAAAAAACTTTTTAAAAAAACTTATATTAATAAAAGTTTTTTTTAAAAGTTTTTTTTTGACTTTTATTAATAAAAGTTTTTTTTAAAAGTTTTTTTTAACTTATCTTTTTAACAGTCACATGCAAAGAGTTTTTTTTGACTTTTATTTTTCAAAAGGCGAAAATAAAAGTTTTTTTTGTATGAAAGAACGAGGAAAATCCAAAAAAAATATCTTGGATCACTAAGCAAAAAATTTCAAAGGAGAAAACTTAGGATTATTGATAATAAAGTCCAAAGGAAAATACTTAAGATGTTTCTGAAAAGAAAGAAATTTATGATAATTATGCACTTATAATTTTTAGAAAAATTGTGCTTAACGCATCAATGGGAAAAGGCCGAAAATGGATTTTGGGAGTACAAGGGAGGTTCCTGACCCTCCAAAGAGGTGTTTTGGACCCATATTTCGAAAAAAATTTTATTGCACGAATCGATGGGAAAAGGCCGAAAATGGATTTTGGAAGTGACAAGTGAGGTCCCCGACCCTCCTAAATGGGATTTTTGGACCCATTTTTCGAAAAAATTTTATTGCACGAATCGATGGGAAAAGACCGAAAATGGATTTTGGAAGTGACAAGTGAGGTACCCGACCTTCCTAAATGGGATTTTTGGACCCATTTTCGAAAAAAAATTTATTGCACGAATCGATGGGAAAAGGCCGAAAATGGATTTTGGAAGTGACAAGTGAGGTCCCCGACCCTCCTAAATGGGATTTTTGGACCCATTTTTCGAAAAAAATTTTATTGCACGAATCGATGGGAAAAGACCGAAAATGGATTTTGGAAGAGACAAGTGAGGTACCCGACCTTCCTAAATGGGATTTTTGGACCCATTTTTCGAAAAAAATTTTTTTGCACGAATCGATGGGAAAAGGCCGAAAATGGATTTTGGAAGTGACAAGTGAGGTCAGGAACCTCCCCTGTACTCCCAAAATCCATTTTCGGCCTTTTCCCATTGATGCGTTAAGCACACTTTTTCTAAAAATTATAAGTGCATAATTATCATAAATTTCTTTCTTTTCAGAAACATCTTAAGTATTTTCCTTTGGACTTTATTATCAATAATCCTAAGTTTTCTCCTTTGAAATTTTTTGCTCAGTGATCCAAGATATTTTTTTTTGGATTTTCTTCGTTCTTTCATACAAAAAAAACTTTTATTTTCGCCTTTTGAAAAATAAAAGTCAAAAAAAACTCTTTGCATGTGACTGTTAAAAATATAAGTTAAAAAAAACTTTTAAAAAAAACTTTTATTAATAAAAGTCAAAAAAAACTTTTAAAAAAAACTTTTATTAATAAAAGTTTTTTTTAAAAGTTTTTTCAGAAAAACTCTTATGAAAAAGTTTTTTATAAAAGTTTTTTGAAAAAACTTTTATGTAAAAACTTTTTGAAAAAGTTTTTTGGAAAAATTTTTATTCAATAAAAGTTTTTGAAGAAAGTTTATAAAAACTTTTATAACAAAAAAGTTTTAAGAAACTTTTATTTTGAAAACTTTTTGAATAAAAGTATAAAAGTTTCAAGGTCTGGTTTGAGGATGTTGTTGCGGTGTGTGTAGATGTTGTATCTCAGTTTGTAGATTCTGTAGTAATGTAGGAGTTTGAAGCGTTTCGGATTTTGTGCGTGAAAATGTTGTAACTGATTTTGTATATTTACTTTTTCTGTTTCGTTAGTTGGGAGAACTTTGAGTGGAGGTTTATTTTGATGACTCATATTAGATGGCTGTTTGTTTTGTTCTTTTTGCAAAGATTTTGGCACTATTTTATTCAGTTACTTTTGTGTTTTAGGAGAAATTTTGTTTTTTACTTTATTTATTTTTGTTGAAAGATTTTGAGCATAATTTTTTTTGCATTTTCCGTATTTTTGTTTATTGTTGTTTCACTTGTTTTTTAGTCTTTGCTTTCGGGCAATGAGAAAGGAACTTCATCGAGAGAACAAAACGAGGTTCGTCTTGCTGTTACACAAATTTTGCATTTGTACTGAGTTTGTATGAATTCCTTGTCTTCTGGTAAAATGTTAACGCATTTACAATGATAATAAATTTTGCACAATACACATTGAATTTTGTTGTCGTCATAACGATCAACTTTAGATAAACAAAGACACGGGATTATGTAAATCTTACACTTTAAATTAATCAAGTTATTTAAAGTGTAAGATTTACATAATCCCGTGTCTTTGTTTATCTAAAGTTGATCGTTATATACATGTATATATATATATAATAATATATATATAATATATATAATATATATAATATATCAGAACTGCAGCTAAATCGATGTTGACCCCACGAACTCAACGACACGATAATATAAAGTAAACAGATACTCATATACGATTGCGGTGCAATAAAGAACGAGTTTCATTCTTGCGTTCATGAGAATGAGTGAATGAAAAAAAATTTAAGAAAATTCATTCATAAAATCATGAATGCGACATTGAGTGCTCATACATGAATATTTCCGAACTCTGCTTTCCAGAGTCCGGACCCACCCTATGTGATGTCCAAAATCCATTTTCGACCTTTCCCCATTAAATTCACAAAAAAATTTAAGAAAATTAATACATGAATAATATCATGAATGAGACATTTTGAGTGCTCAAACATGAATATTTTCGAACTCTGCTCAGATGTAAGACTATTGATATGACTATAACTAACACTCACAAACTAATGGAAAGTTTGCTTGTAAGACTATTGATATGACTATAACTAACGCTCACAAACTAATGGAAAGTTTACTTGAAGCTCAGTTTATACACTCTTTCTTAAATGTTCATTTTGTCACATTTCGATGTACTCAGGATGTGAGATAATCACATTAATAAAAAGATTTGTTGAGTCCTAAAAATGTTGATCAAATTTTGATATAACTTTTTCCCGAGAAGGGGGGCAAAATGAATACACTGCCCTCTGCCAAAATTTCTGGGAAGCAACTGCCCCCTGGTTGCGACGCCCCTGAAGTAATGTTACCTTGTGAAAGCTCAGCTTTCTCTGTGGTCATTTCTTACAATTCAGGAGTAATTTCGAACTTAATCACGGCTACCACAATACTGAATGTCCAGATTTACCGAATTCGGGCGTTTCTTAGGTTATTACCATGACCAAACCTTTAAGAAAACCCAACATAGGCATGCTGTAGTAAGGCGTAATCAGGCCTTAAAAATTAAAAATTCCTTAGGATTGCCTAATTAGGCTGCTAGTACACATTCCTAATTGTGGCTAACCTCATTATTTCCCAGTTAGGGCCGAAAGTATATTAAGGCATGCCTAGGAAAAATTCTAGTCGGGATTATTACAGATACAAAGGAAAAAGTTATGAACATATGAAAGTGCTTCGAGTAAAAAAAATCCAACAAAACCAAATGGAATCTACGTCTGAAGGTTAATAAAATACGTTAAAGATTTTTTGAATATCAATACTGTAACAGAAAATTGTAAGAAATAAAATAAATGAAGGGATTCTTTTTTTCGTTTTTTAAACAAAATTTGAATTGTTAAATGAAACAGTAATAACACGCTGTCGTATGCTGCCTTTAAACCTGTTGGAGGTTACTTAGAATAGTATTAGCTTCTGAATACTTGAATTTTAATGTATTTTTTCTTAATGCAATAGAATATTCAATAGCTAAAGTTTCAAATTTGTCGCATAACACGACGCCATATTTTGTCCGCCATTTTGAATTTCGTAATTCTGACATCGGATTCGTAATCAGTGACCCCAAAAACCCATGAGTGTATATTTTGGAGTAAGTTACTTGAATTTTCGAATTTTGGCCGCAAAATGCGACTTCGGCCGAACTGTGCGACGCGTCAATATCAAAATTATTTTCCGAAATATTAAGCACATTCAAAAAGTTCTCTTCTTTCGCCATTAACGAATATCCATTTTCGTCATAGATAAACTTAAAATTGTTGATATAGTGTATTTTTTTGTATTATTATCCGGCACAATTAAGATTTTGCTTATTTCTTTTAGTCCATTAACTTAAACTTCACTTATAATAAAACTTTTTTTTGTTGTTGGTACCAGAGAGCGTCATTGAGTAGCTCATTGAGGGTTTTGAGCCAATACCAAATATATGAGACGTGAGTGTGCCTTTTGCATGCAACAGTGAGTGTGAATCGTACTTACAAGTAGTTAGGATTTGCCGGTTCTGGGACACGCCAGTAGAGAAATCCTATACGCGCCAGCAGAGCGCTTACGACGCCGGCAGAGAAATTGCATACACGCCAGTAGAGTTTTGGAAGCAGATTTCGCCAGCAGAGCGCGGCAGCAGAGAGCGCATGGACGTCGGCAGAAAAATCCCATACACGCCAGCAGAGTTTTGGCAGCGGAGTTCGCTAGCAGAGCGCCCCTACACGCCGGCAGAGAGAAAAAGAGAACAGACGACACCAGGCCAACAGAAATTTTAGAAAGTGAAAATCATGAGAGTCGAAAAAAGTACAACACAATAAAATAAAAACAAAAAAAATTGAAAAAATAAAAAAAATTTGAACGGATGTAGCGAGTCATATGCAGCAACAACAACCACATGAAAAAAATCGCAAGCGAGTTAAGCACAGCTGCGAAAATATTTTGGCGCGTGCCAGTGTACGTACCACACCAATTGTGATAAGGCTTTTTTTGTTTGAAAATTATGTTTCCTGACCTACATTAATAATAATAAGAGTGTTAATAGAATATTTTACGTTGAACGTGAAACTTTTAAGAGTTCTTGACCTATATTAAATGAGAATGAAAGCAAAATAATTATTAAGTTTCTTAAAATTATAAAATTTTTTTTTCTGCGCAGACATAAAAACTGTTTTTATGATTATTATAAACATTTACAGTTGAATTGCTTAAATATAAGGTTTTTAAATTTTACATTACTTTTCTTATTTCACCTGTTAGAGGTAAATATTCAATAACACGATCATGAATCACTAAGCAGTATGCTGAGGTATTCGCTGGGATAGCTTTTGATGCTTCAATATCAAATTCAATTCGTACATCGATTGGTCCAGTTTTTACTGTCTCATTCTGATAAGTTACGTCAACAACAATAAGTGGACTAGTTTTCTTATATTCAACAATATCCAACAATGGTTATGGGTCCCACATATAATAGCTTTGTTGAAATTTTGAATACATATCATATAGAATAGCGTATTGACCCATATCAAAGCGGACATTTAAGTCGTCGTAAGGATATGTGTCCGAGTTAAGGTAGACTTTTAAATTAGTTACGTTGCAATGATCAAACGTATTTCCATATTCTTTACTTTTAGATTTTTGTAATCCAATTATAATAAATCGAGGTCTTTCATTTTGTGGTGTAAGTTTTACATTCCATAAAACCTTTGTACTGCCTGTTAGCAACGGATTTACATGACATTCCCAACTTCGAAACGCAATGGGTGTAGAATTTTTACTGCTGATTAATTTAAATATTTCTAATTTTGCTAAATCCGACAGTTGTATGTGAGCTATTTTCCAAGTTATGTCTTGTATTGTTAATTTTAATTTATCGGTTGGTATAGCCGGATGAAATGATCTATCATAATTTTTAGAGCGTTGCAGAATAATTTCATGTTTGGAATTCAATATTATTTTGTTATAATCCTCAGCAAAACCTAGCAACATTTTCAATGGAATGCAACAACTAAAATGACCTTTTTCTAGAATTAAATTTTCTGCAGGACACCAACCAGCATTTTTTAAGTAATTGCTTTCAGTTTTATTTAATGATACAAAATTCTTCATAGACGTTGTAATTCCAAGATTACGAGTCCGATCAATTTCAAAACCATTTATTTCATATCTAATTTCATCGAACAAGTATGAAGCAAAGTTATTCTTTAATTTGGCATCTCCGAATACATCATTTTTACCACTTTCTTGCTTCACTATGAATCCATGAACGTAGATCATACTTTCACTTGGTATCTCATCATTGTTGTTAAACGATTTTAGGTATGGTGAGTAACTATGGTATTCTTTTTTTATAATACTTTCAATGTGTAAAGGTTTTTGAAGAACATTTAGTATATCATCCATGATGTAAATGTAATCCTACTGATTTTATATATTCTTTATTTTTGTATGATAACATTTTAAGGTGTTTGGTTAACGTTTCCTTCGTAGGCAGCTTCTTTGATGTTAGATAGTCAAAGGCTGGAGACTGAATAATTCTAAAATTCCTTTGTATAACATCTTTATTGTAAATCAACATTATTCTGGCTTAAAGTGTAGCTTAACTGCAATTGTTTCCCCACGAAAATATTAGATTTCTGTCTTGATCAACTACCTTAACCGTTATGTTGTTTATCTCTCTACAGTTCACGGGTAAGTAAATAACATTTAGAGCCTTCTCATTTATTTTATATCCTGGTGGAACATCAACAGAAAACTCATGGATAGTATGCACTGATGTATTATTAATATATGATCCGGTTGTTACATTACAATCAATGTGAAGTGTATTCACATTTGTTATGTTCAAAGGTTTATCAGATTCAAATGTCTGAGCTTTATTTTATTGATTCGTAGCCTGTAATTCATTATCATTCAACTCAATCTCTTGTAAAATTCCGTTTGAAGGTAATGTAATAATATCCTTATATTCAACTGAATTGACTATCAACTTTTTTGGGCTAAAACCAAGCAACTTCCCTATACTGTTAGGTTTTGTAAAATCTATATCAAGAGACGTAGTAATTTCTGTTTTAAGAGTATTGTTGTTGGATTCAATTAAAAGATAAACCTTCTCATCAATATCTTTTATAGATGAATTTAAGAAAAATGCAATGTCTTCAAGTTCCACAGGAACTGAAATAATATGGTTTCCTATGTGTAATAAATTGTTGTGATCATCAATGTTGGGTATAGAATTAAATGCAGCAAATTCGATTAAACCGCAAACATATTTTGAAGATAGCTCAATTGGCGGAAAATATTCTCCAACCAAAGTTGATGTAGATCCAGTCAATGAAATTGTTATTGACATATGGAGTTCTAAATAAAGTATGAGACTTTTTTTTGTTTTTAACAATATACATCTTTTTATTATTATTTTTAATACAACACACATATTTATTTTTGAATCCTTAATAAAATATTAATGTTGTATACATATATACTATAACAACTTAAATGTAATCATGAATATTCCGTATACAAACAAAATTTTCTTATCAGAATTATAAATTGTCTGCACTTAATTTATAATGCCCCCAGGCATACGTATTGATCCCATCTGATCTAATACATCAATACTCAAAACTAATTTATTAATTTGTTGTGTATAAATATTATGCATAACAGATCTAAATACATACATATCATCACTATAATTTTTTCTTTCTAATAAACACTTTCGAAAGTCATTTATACTTAATTTTTTAAGCACTATTTTCTTAACCCCCTTTGCTTTTTTAACATCTTCGTTATCAACAGCGTCATCAACTTTAATGGAATACACTTTTGCTCTAAGACCGATGAACTCTCTCATGATCCGGCCATTATTTTCACCCTTCATCATACCCAATTTTGTTTTATTAACATGGCTTTGCAAAGAATGTCCAATAGGGTAGTCAGAAGTATCAAAATGATTTAAAACATCTGA
This sequence comes from Tricholauxania praeusta, assembly GCA_949775025.1. Lineage (NCBI taxonomy): Eukaryota > Metazoa > Arthropoda > Insecta > Diptera > Lauxaniidae > Tricholauxania > Tricholauxania praeusta. The sequence goes on from OX459028.1 coordinate 108,373,727, forward strand.
AGAAATATCATTATAGAAGTTATTGGTTTGAATCGTATATATATAAGAATCCATATCCATATAGTTTAATGTTAAATTTCCGTTATACCTTTTTTTTCATAAAATCATAATGAAAATCATACATTTTCCATTTGGATAGTTCTAAAACACAAAAACCTATGTATATTGGCTTATCATAAAACACTTTAAGTGTATTTAGTTGGATTGCGCTCATATTTTGCTGAAATAAGTTTGAGCTATGATAACTAGGATCCTTTGCATTGTTTATAAACGATGATATGCTATCAAAATTTGGCATCGCTATTAGTGCGCGGGCGCCTCGACGTTTACCATGACTCTCCCACTCCGTTACTATTTTAACGTTCTTACGCTTATCAACATTTTCCATTGTTTTAATATAACAAGAATTATTTTGTCCTTTAAAAAAGTTATTTTGCAATTCGTTTGTAGCCATAGTCCTATGATAATTATTCAAATCAATATATTTTTTTAACCAATCCGACTGATTAAATTTTAAAATCCTATGGATTTTCTTTAATAAAAGGCCGTTTTTAATACACTGTTGAAGAGTACGATAGTGTATTACATAGTTTTTCTTGTTGGTTAAATCAACTACAGTCAAGTACGGATAAGTGCAACACGGATCATTGCAAAAAACGCATAAGTGCATCGAGTCTTGAAGCCATAAGCTTTTTTTATGCTTTTTCATGAAAAAATGTACGGATAAGTGCAACACGCATAAATTCAAAACACTTATAAGTGCATAATTTTTGAACCCTGAAAGTGGATTTTTGGTCCAACTTTGTGTTCATAAATGCACAACCCTGATACTTCCTACCCTGACCTTTTATTAAGCAGCATTGCCAACGTCACTTACAAATAGAATGAAGAATGAAAAGAGAACAACAAAGCTCATGAAATTCGCAGAAAGTTTTCGTAAGTAAATAATTATGTACATAACATACGATTTCAAACTATGTATTTTTGAGTAAAAACTTAACAGATTCAATGTTTTCCATACAGATAACCATGACCACCAAGAAGCACACATTGAGCGTCAAGGAAAAGCTGAAATTGATCAAATCGTTTGAAGCCGGCTGTAGGCGGAAGGATCTGGCTGAAAAATATGATCTAAATATTTCGACGATTTCGCGCATATTAAAAGATCAGCAAAAGTTAGAAGTTATTCGTGACCGTCATGAGAACACCACGCGGAAACGTTTTAAGCCAGGACAGTATGACATGGTGAATAAAGCCGTTTTAGTGTGGTTTAAGGATATGAGATCCAAAAACGCAATCATTACTTGGCCCATGATTTGCGAAAGAGCCAAGAAGTTTGCAGTTTCAATGTAGGTAGAGGGTTTTGAGGGAAAAGCTGGTTGGCTGCAACGTTGAAAAAAAAATGAAAACATATCTTTTCGAAAAATTTGTGGCGAAAAGGCAAATTCAGATTATGTAGCTGGTGCAGAATGGGCAAATTCAACGCTGCCAGATTTAATCAAAGACCTGCCTCCTTGCCAGGCTTATAATGCTGATGAGACAGGATTATTTTATAAAGCAATACCCACAGGTACATTTGCTTCGGAAGGCGATACAGTGTCTGGGGGGAAAATATCTAAACTTCGACTAACTTTACTATTTTTGTGTAATTGGAATGGTTCCGATAAGCGTGTGTGTGCTATAGAGAATTCAAAGAAACCACACGACTTTAGGGGAAAAGTAGTTCCGATTCCATATTATGGTCAAAGGAATGCCTGGATGAGTAGCTCCATTTGGATTGAAATTCTGACCGATTTCGATAAAAGCCTGAAACAGAAAATTGTACTTTTTGTTGACAACGCTAGTTGCCATAAGATTCCAGATAATTCTATTTTTCAACACATTACGTTACTTCCACCTCCCTAATCCAACCTTTAGATCAGGGCATAATAAAAAATTTTAAGCTTCATTGCCGCACATCCCTAGTACGGAAACAACTATTGGCCTTAGAGACAGGGATTTCAATAGATAATTTTTCAAAAAGTATTACTGTCTTGGAAGCTCTCAAAATAGTTAAGCGAGCATGGTACAGTAATCCAAAATTGTTTTAGAAAGGCAGGATTCGTAAATAGCGTGCGAGAAGCTATCGAGGAAAAAGATAATTGCGAAGTAATTGATTTACCACCAATTCCAGAAACGGAGTTCATTTTTATATTAGAATGTGACAATAGCTTAAAATGTTATGGTGCTCTAACTGAAACTGATATTTTAAAAGACATTGGTTGGGGAGACAATTTTGAAGGTATAAATCCCGATCATAGTGATGAGCAAAGTGACGAATCTAATAATGTGGAGATTCCTACTTACATAGAGGCTGTGAAGGCTTTCCATACTATTAAAAATTACATCGAACACAAAAATGTAGATTTCGATTTCGACAAACTTGAAGAAAGTCTGTTTAAGGTAGGAACCAAAAACTTGATCCAAAAAACGGTTTCCGACTTTTTCACTATAAATGACTTAGAGCAAGCTGAATGATATTATTCACATTGGTCCTCATGTAATTAATTTTCAACCAACTTTTTTTTAATCGCTTTTTATGTTATTTGATTAAACAATTTTAATGTTTTTTAAAATCAAAAGCAAATTAACCTAATGAGCTGAACTAAAAATGTACAAACTGAACTGATATTTTTAGATTTTTATAGAAGAGTTTTATGTACATATATGATACATAAAAACTTGTTAACATACATATGTGCATTAAATATAATTAGTGAAATGAAACTTTGTGATTTTGAATTTTTTTTTAATGTTATTTTCAATCTGTATACAATACAAAAAAAACTTGTAAAAATATATGAATTATCAATAAAAAATCAACAGTTAATTTTTTGTTATTTTAGTAACTGTTCGTTTTTTTTCTTTTATGTACATACTCTAAGATGAATGTGCTCCTCTGTATATTAGCATAAATGCACGAAATGTGCATTTATTCAATGTTTTTATAATTGCAATATTTGTGAACTTATCCGAGGTTTTCCTAAATTATAGTTAACATTACAACTTTCATGAGCTGGACCCCGATATTGTCCAGTCAAATGACAATGATCTCTTACTTTAATATCTGTTGGAAGAAATTGTTTACAACAGATATGACATTCTTTAAATTCTGATTGTCTTTGAAGTTCTATGTATGATCGTGAGAGGATTCATCGGCATCACTTTCATCAAATAAGTTTGAAACAAAACCTTTGTATCTCGCAACAATTTTTCTATGAAAACTGCAGAAGCATCTTCACCGCTATATATTTCAAACTTATTCAAATTTTCATCAAATGATGACTTTATATAATAACTAAAGGTTACTGGTAGTAGTTTGTGTATGTAAATTTAATAAAGGTCACTTTTTAAAATTTATATGATTAAAAAAGGCTTGTTTTAGCGACCGAAAAAATAAAAATTGAAAAAACTGTTTAAAAAAACTTTTTTTATAGTTTTAAAAAATAATTTTCTTTTTTATTTGCCGACGTTTCGCAATTTTTTTGACTGCTTCATCAGGGCGTCTTCCTTAAAACTAACATTTAATTTTCATAAATAGTATGTTTACACCAATATACAAAATTTCTTTAAACAGTACTAATTAACATTAAACATAAGAGATAATACTAACAAACATTAAACATAGGAGATAAAATACCATAACAAACATGTAAACATTGGAAACTGAGAAACACAACAAAATGTTATAAATCAGTGGTCGGCACCGCATAGCACAATTGTGCAATCAAATATCACACGCATTCTTATGCTCTTTCATTCAGTTGTTGAAAAACCATTGACAGAGCAACATCGTGCGCGGATGTAGCTTTTATCATCTGTTATGTACATAGAGAATTTTTTTTTACAGCTATGGCAAATGAACGAATTTACAACGAAAAGGCATTGTGACGCATTTCAAATGCCTTTTCGTCGCCAAATCGTTAGTTTCTTTTGACGACATCTAACAAAAAATGCATTGCGCTCTAGATTGTATAATCTTAATATCTCTTTTAATATTTTTTTATTTTTCACTTTCTGTCTCAACATTCATTTCGCAAACAATTTCTGCGAATATTTCTTGCGGTGCAGCCTCTCTCCTCTCACGAACACAATCACACTTTTAATTTTGCCGACCACTGTTATAAATAGAGCTTATGTTGTCGACATCTTCCTTCTTGTTCATCGTTCTCTTTATGTTTTTTTGTATGTGTAAGCTCTCTAAAGTTATTCTAATGTTTTAGTTGTTCTCTCTGTCTATGATTTTGGCGCTTTGAAAATCAGCTGTGTGACCACTGTATTTGATGTGCTGTGCCAGCGCTGTTGTCTCTTTTTTTGTTTTTACATCGGATTCGTGTTCTTTAGTTCGTGTTCCTAATGACCTTTTTGTTGTTCCTATGTATATTTTATTGCATGGGTTGTCGTTTCCTTTGCAACTAATTTGGTAGACAATGTTTGATTGTTGTTCTTTATTAATTGGTGTTTTTGTTTTTGTAAAAATTGTGTTCAGTGTGGAGACTGATCTATGCGCAAATATTATTTGGTCATTGGAAATTATTTCTTTTATGTGTTTGTTTTCTGTGAGGTTCTTTATGTATGGTATTCTCATATATCTTCGTAGATTTGTTTCTTTCTTTGGTTAATGTTTTGATTTTGATTTTCAACTGTACTGTCTTTGATTTTGTCTTTCGCATTTTTTATTAATTTATTTATTAGTTTTATTGGATAGTTGTTATTTGTTAGTATGTTCCGTATTTTTTTGAAATTGTTTTCTAAGAAAGTTTTATCACTTATCGCTATTATTTTATGGATTAAATTTTTGGCTGTATTGATTTTATGATGGTTGGGCTGATCCGAGAAATAATTCAGTATTCTTCCTGATGAAGTGGGCTTTGTGTACCAGTCAAAAAGCAGCTTATTGATTTTCCTTATTATCTTCATATCAAGATAAGTCAGAGTGTTGTTTGTTTCTTCTTCTACAGTGAACTGTAATTTTTGGTGATACGAATTTAGTTCAGTTAATATAGTGTTGCAGTCGTTTTTATTAACAACTGCTAAAATGTCATCCACATACTTAAATATTTTGGTTATGGTTATGTTTTAAATTGTGTATTGTTTCGTCTAGTAGATCGTCCAAGACTATGTCTGCTATGTACGGGGAGAGTGGGTTTCCCATGGGCATTCCAAATACTTAGTTGTACACCGTTTTGTCTAAGATGAAGTTGTTGTTGTCCTTCAAACAAAAGTTTAATAGTTTGAGAAAATTGTTTTTCTTAATGTCGGTATGGTGACTTATTGCTGACCATTTTTTCATAATAATTTTTATGGCTTGATAAATAGGTATATTAGTAAACAATGATACCGCGTCGAATGAGAATAACATCTCGTCCTCTTTTATCTTCAAGACTTTAAGCTCTTCTATAACTTGGGTTGCATTTTTGACATTGTATTCCTCTGATATTATATTCTTCAAAATTTCTCCTATATGCTTTGATAGCTTGTAGCACGGAACGTGAATTGATGATGAAATTGGCCTAAGTGGGGTGTCCTTCTTGTGGATTTTTGGGAGTCCGTAAAGCCTAGGTGCTGGTGCGGAATTGCAATTTAATTTTAGTTTAAGTTTTTGGCATATTTGATTATCATTGTATAATTCGTTCGTTTTTTTATTGTTCTCTCTTTGTAGTTTATTCGTGGGATCCTTTCTAATTGTCTTGTAGGTGCTTTTATCCCCTATAATTTCTTGCATTTTTGAGATGTGTTCAGTCTTGTATAAAATCACTGTTTTATTTCCCTTGTCCGCGTTGGTGATTACGATATCGTTTTTGTATCCGTACAGTAATTTTTGTGTATCAGTGTAAACTTTCAGTATGTAGGCAGCTCTTTCGTTTTTTGTGCTTCCTCCTCTTTTATATTCTGTGAGTCTGTGTGTGAATCTACTGCGCGCGAGATCTCGTTCCTTCTCATCTTTTAATGTTTTTATGCATTCCTCTACTTCGGCAATCAGGTGTGCAGTGGGAATTTTTTTGGGGTTTGTTGGTATGGCGAACTTTTTACCGAGGGACAAAAGCCACTTGCTTTCTTTAGGAAACTCTATGTTCGTTTTATTTTCTAACCAACTTTAACCAACTTTATCAAAAATCAATTACAATTTTCAAGCGAAAATTCTGCGGTTAGAAATACAACAAACACACATAAATATCAGAAGAATAAATAAAGCAAAAATCCACCAAAAAGATGTTATATGCAATACATTGGAAACTGCGGAATATGAAACATTTTTGGAAAAACAACAAATAACATATTCACATACGAAACAAAACAACGACCTAACACTCTCCTACAAAATAGACACACTAAAACAAAAACAATTCATCAAGTTAGGTTTCACATACAACGAAAGTTATTCTCATTCGACGCGGTATCATTGTTTACTAATATACCTATTTATCAAGCCATAAAAATTATTATGAAAAAATGGTCAGCAATAAGTCACCATACCGACATTAAGAAAAACAATTTTCTCAAACTATTAAACTTTTGTTTGAAGGACAACAACAACTTCATCTTAGACAAAACGGTGTACAACTAAGTATTTGGAATGCCCATGGGAAACCCACTCTCCCCGTACATAGCAGACATAGTCTTGGACGATCTACTAGACGAAACAATACACAATTTAAAACATAACCATAACCAAAATATTTAAGTATGTGGATGACATTTTAGCAGTTGTTAATAAAAACGACTGCAACACTATATTAACTGAACTAAATTCGTATCACCAAAAATTACAGTTCACTGTAGAAGAAGAAACAAACAACACTCTGACTTATCTTGATATGAAGATAATAAGGAAAATCAATAAGCTGCTTTTTGACTGGTACACAAAGCCCACTTCATCAGGAAGAATACTGAATTATTTCTCGGATCAGCCCAACCATCATAAAATCAATACAGCCAAAAATTTAATCCATAAAATAATAGCGATAAGTGATAAAACTTTCTTCGAAAACAATTTCAAAAAAATACGGAACATACTAACAAATAACAACTATCCAATAAAACTAATTAATAAATTAATAAAAAATGCGAAAGACAAAATCAAAGACAGTACAGTTGAAAATCAAAATAAAAACATTAACCAAAGCAAAGAAACAAATCTACGAAGATATATGAGAATACCATACATAAAGAACCTCACAGAAAACAAACACATAAAAGAAATAATTTCCAATGACCAAATAATATTTGCGCATAGATCAGTCTCCACACTGAACACAATTTTTACAAAAACAAAAACACCAATTAATAAAGAACAACAATCAAACATTGTCTACCAAATTAGTTGCAAAGGAAACGACAACCCATGCAATAAAATATACATAGGAACAACAAAAAGGTCATTAGGAACACGAACTAAAGAACACGAATCCGATGTAAAAACAAAAAAAGAGACAACAGCGCTGGCACAGCACATCGAATACAGTGGTCACACAGCTGATTTTCAAAGCGCCAAAATCATAGACAGAGAGAACAACCAAAACATTAGAACAGTGGTCGGCACCCCATATGCTCGCGAGCAAACGAAGAGAATAAGCGAGAGTAAGCAAACTACAAAATGATCTGATTATTTCGTTAATGCACTGCAAAAATGCTTCAAATCAAATGACAAAATAAATATTTTTTCGCTGAAAATTGTTTTTTGTCAAGGCGCAATGCTTAATCTGCAAGCGACTTTTAGTGATAGTTAATAACTTTCACATAGAAAGCCATTTTATAACTAAAATTCAAACCCTAAATGATGAAATCATATGGAGCGTAAACAGCAAAACGTGCAAACATTTTTCGCAGTGATTGGTGCTTTTGTCATTTCCCTCTCTTTTGAGAGTATGAAAATAATTGATATTTGCGCTCTGCCGACCACTGCATTAGAATAACTTTAGAGAGCTTACACATACAAAAAAACATAAAGAGAACGATGAACAAGAAGGAAGATGTCGACAACATAAGCTCTATTTATAACATTTTGTTAACATAGTTTTTGTTGTGTTTCTCAGTTTCAAATGTTTACATGTTTGTTATGGTATTTTATTTCCTATGTTTAATGTTTGTTAGTATTATCTCTTATGTTTAATGTTTATTAGTATTGTTTAAAGAAATTTTGTATATTGGTGTCAACATACTATTTATGAAAATTAAATGTTAGTTTTAAGGAAGACGCCCTGATGAAGCAGTCAAAAAAATTGCGAAACGTCGGCAAATAAAAAAAAAAATTATTTTTTAAAACTATAAAAAAAGTTTTTTTAAACAGTTTTTTCAATTTTTATTTTTTCGGTCGCTAAAACAAGCCTTTTTTAATCATGTAAATTTTAAAAAGTGACCTTTATTAAATTTACATACACAAACTACTACCAGTAACCTTTAGTTGTTATATAAAGTCATCATTTGATGAAAATTTGAATAAGTTTGAAATATATAGCGGTGAAGATGCTTCTGCAGTTTTCATAGAAAAATTGTTGCGAGATACAAAGGTTTTGTTTCAAACTTATTTGATGAAAGTGATGCCGATGAATCCTCTCACGATCATACATAGAACTTCAAAGACAATCAGAATTTAAAGAATGTCATATCTGTTGTAAACAATTTCTTCCAACAGATATTAAAGTAAGAGATCATTGTCATTTGACTGGACAATATCGGGGTCCAGCTCATGAAAGTTGTAATGTTAACTATAATTTAGGAAAACCTCGGATAAGTTCACAAATATTGCAATTATAAAAACATTGAATAAATGCACATTTCGTGCATTTATGCTAATATACAGAGGAGCACATTAATCTTAGAGTATGTACATAAAAGAAAAAAAACGAACAGTTACTAAAATAACAAAAAATTAACTGTTGATTTTTTATTGATAATTCATATATTTTTACAGATTGAAAATAACATTAAAAAAAAATTCAAAATCACAAAGTTTCATTTCACTAATTATATTTAATGCACATATGTATGTTAACAAGTTTTTATGTATCATATATGTACATAAAACTCTTCTATAAAAATCTAAAAATATCAGTTCAGTTTGTACATTTTTAGTTCAGCTCATTAGGTTAATTTGCTTTTGATTTTAAAAAACATTAAAATTGTTTAATCAAATAACATAAAAAGCGATTAAAAAAAAGTTGGTTGAAAATTAATTACATGAGGACCAATGTGAATAATATCATTCAGCTTGCTCTAAGTCATTTATAGTGAAAAAGTCGGAAACCGTTTTTTGGATCAAGTTTTTGGTTCCTACCTTAAACAGACTTTCTTCAAGTTTGTCGAAATCGAAATCTACATTTTTGTGTTCGATGTAATTTTTAATAGTATGGAAAGCCTTCACAGCCTCTATGTAAGTAGGAATCTCCACAATATTAGATTCGTCACTTTGCTCATCACTATGATCGGGATTTATACCTTCAAAATTGTCTCCCCAACCAATGTCTTTTAAAATATCAGTTTCAGTTAGATCACCATAACATTTTAAGCTATTGTCACATTCTAATATAAAAATGAACTCCGTTTCTGGAATTGGTGGTAAATCAATTACTTCGCAATTATCTTTTTCCTCGATAGCTTCTCGCACGCTATTTACGAATCCTGCCTTTCTAAAACAATTTTGGATTACTGTACCATGCTCGCTTAACTATTTTGAGAGCTTCCAAGACAGTAATACTTTTTGAAAAATTATCTATTGAAATCCCTGCCTCTAAGGCCAATAGTTGTTTCCGTACTAGGGATGTGCGGCAATGAAGCTTAAAATTTTTTATTATGCCCTGATCTAAAGGTTGGATTAGGGAGGTGGAAGTAACGTAATGTGTTGAAAAATAGAATTATCTGGAATCTTATGGCAACTAGCGTTGTCAACAAAAAGTACAATTTTCTGTTTCAGGCTTTTATCGAAATCGGTCAGAATTTCAATCCAAATGGAGCTACTCATCCAGGCATTCCTTTGACCATAATATGGAATCGGAACTATTTTTCCCCTAAAGTCGTGTGGTTTCTTTGAATTCTCTATAGCACACACACGCTTATCGGAACCATTCCAATTACACAAAAATAGTAAAGTTAGTCGAAGTTTAGATATTTTCCCCCCAGACACTGTATCGCCTTCCGAAGCAAATGTACCTGTGGGTATTGCTTTATAAAATAATCCTGTCTCATCAGCATTATAAGCCTGGCAAGGAGGCAGGTCTTTGATTAAATCTGGCAGCGTTGAATTTGCCCATTCTGCACCAGCTACATAATCTGAATTTGCCTTTTCGCCACAAATTTTTCGAAAAGATATGTTTTCATTTTTTTTTCAACGTTGCAGCCAACCAGCTTTTCCTTCAAAACCCTCTACCTACATTGAAACTGCAAACTTCTTGGCTCTTTCGCAAATCATGGGCCCAGTAATGATTGCGTTTTTGGATCTCATATCCTTAAACCACACTGAAACGGCTTTATTCACCATGTCATACTGTCCTGGCTTAAAACGTTTCCGCGTGGTGTTCTCATGACGGTCACGAATAACTTCTAACTTTTGCTGATCTTTTAATATGCGCGAAATCGTCGAAATATTTAGATCATATTTTTCAGCCAGATCCTTCCGCCTACAGCCGGCTTCAAACGATTTGATCAATTTCAGCTTTTCCTTGACGCTCAATGTGTGCTTCTTGGTGGTCATGGTTATCTGTATGGAAAACATTGAATCTGTTAAGTTTTTACTCAAAAATACATAGTTTGAAAACGTATGTTATGTACATAATTATTTACTTACGAAAACTTTCTGCGAATTTCATGAGCTTTGTTGTCCTCTTTTCATTCTTCATTCTATTTGTAAGTGACGTTGGCAATGCTGCTTAATAAAAGGTCAGGGTAGGAAGTATCAGGGTTTTGCATTTATGAACACAAAGTTGGACCAAAAATCCACTTTCAGGGTTCAAAAATTATGCACTTATAAGTGTTTTGAATTTATGCGTGTTGCACTTATCCGTACATTTTTTCATGAAAAAGCATAAAAAAAGCTTATGGCTTCAAGACTCGATGCACTTATGCGTTTTTTGCAATTATCCGTGTTGCACTTATCCGTACTTGACTGTAGTTGATTTAACCAACAAGAAAAACTATGTAATACACTATCGTACTCTTCAACAGTGTATTAAAAACGGCCTTTTATTAAAGAAAATCCATAGGATTTTAAAATTTAATCAGTCGGATTGGTTAAAAAAATATATTGATTTGAATAATTATCATAGGACTATGGCTACAAACGAATTGCAAAATAACTTTTTTAAAGGACAAAATAATTCTTGTTATATTAAAACAATGGAAAATGTTGATAAGCGTAAGAACGTTAAAATAGTAACGGAGTGGGATAGTCATGGTAAACGTCGAGGCGCCCGCGCACTAATAGCGATGCCAAATTTTGATAGCATATCATCGTTTATAAACAATGCAAAGGATCCTAGTTATCATAGCTCAAACTTATTTCAGCAAAATATGAGCGCAATTCAACTAAATACACTTAAAGTGTTTTATGATAAGCCAATATACATAGGTTTTTGTGTTTTAGAACTATCCAAATGGAAAATGTATGATTTTCATTATGATTTTATGAAAAAAAAGGTATAATGGAAATTTAACATTAAACTATATGGATACGGATTCTTATATATATACGATTCAAACCAATAACTTCTATAATGATATTTCTTCAGATGTTTTAAATCATTTTGATACTTCTGACTACCCTATTGGACATTCTTTGCAAAGCAATGTTAATAAAACAAAATTGGGTATGATGAAGGGTGAAAATAATGGCCGGATCATGAGAGAGTTCATCGGTCTTAGAGCAAAAATGTATTCCATTAAAGTTGATGACGCTGTTGATAACGAAGATGTTAAAAAAGCAAAGGGGGTTAAGAAAATTGTGCTTAAAAAATTAAGTATAAATGACTTTCGAAAGTGTTTATTAGAAAGAAAAAATTATAGTGATGATATGTATGTATTTAGATCTGTTATGCATAATATTTATACACAACAAATTAATAAATTAGTTTTGAGTTATAATGATGATAAGCGATGTATTAGATCAGATGGGATCAATACGTATGCCTGGGGGCATTATAAATTAAGTGCAGACAATTTATAATTCTGATAAGAAAATTTTGTTTGTATACGGAATATTCATGATTACATTTAAGTTGTTATAGTATATATGTATACAACATTAATATTTTATTAAGGATTCAAAAATAAATATGTGTGTTGTATTAAAAATAATAATAAAAAGATGTATATTGTTAAAAACAAAAAAAAGTCTCATACTTTATTTAGAACTCCATATGTCAATAACAATTTCATTGACTGGATCTACATCAACTTTGGTTGGAGAATATTTTCCGCCAATTGAGCTATCTTCAAAATATGTTTGCGGTTTAATCGAATTTGCTGCATTTAATTCTATACCCAACATTGATGATCACAACAATTTATTACACATAGGAAACCATATTATTTCAGTTCCTGTGGAACTTGAAGACATTGCATTTTTCTTAAATTCATCTATAAAAGATATTGATGAGAAGGTTTTTCTTTTAATTGAATCCAACAACAATACTCTTAAAACAGAAATTACTACGTCTCTTGATATAGATTTTACAAAACCTTACAGTATAGGGAAGTTGCTTGGTTTTAGCCCAAAAAAGTTGATAGTCAATTCAGTTGAATATAAGGATATTATTACATTACCTTCAAACGGAATTTTACAAGAGATTGAGTTGAATGATAATGAATTACAGGCTACGAATCAATATAATAAAACTCAGACATTTGAATCTGATAAACCTTTGAACATAACAAATGTGAATACACTTCACATTGAATGTAATGTAACAACCGGATCATATATTAATAATACATCAGTGCATACTATCCATGAGTTTTCTGTTGATGTTCCACCAGGATATAAAATAAATGAGAAGGCTCTAAATGTTATTTACTTACCCGTGAACTGTAGAGAGATAAACAACATAACGGTTAAGATCGTTGATCAAGACAGAAATCTAATAAATTTTCGTGGGGAAACAATTGCAGTTAAGCTACACTTTAAGCCAGAATAATGATGATTTACAATAAAGATGTTATACAAAGGAATTTTAGAATTATTCAGTCTCCAGCCTTTGACTATCTAACATCAAAGAAGCTGCCTACGAAGGAAACGTTAACCAAACACCTTAAAAAGTTATCATACAAAAATAAAGAATTTTAAGAATAAAAAAAAAAGAAATAAACCGTTTAGGATTAGAGACAATATTAAAAAGGCAATTTTATTTAAGTAACCAATATTTATAAGGTTCTGTTTAAAAACATAAATATAAAAACAGAAATGTTTATATTCTAGTATATATTACTAAATATTACATTCAACATAATTTTAATAACTAAATTTACTATTTTGTTAGTTATAGTCTTAAATATAAAAAAAGGAAAAATTTAAAAAACAAAAAAAAACAAAAATTTTTTTTTTTGTAAATTAAAATTAAAAAAGAGAATAATTAAATAAGGTTTATAAATTTGTATACAAACAAAGAAAAAACGAAAAGAAAAAGAAAACAAAAGGCGATTAAAATTGAATTGGATAATTAAAAAAACTTAATCTTTTTTTTTAATTATGAAGAGCGACTAGGCGGGATACTTGGGGAGATGTCGGAGTGGGCGGAGCCGTAACGCGTAAGGAAATTTAGGGTTAAGATTAGCACCTGGGGTTTTTCTGCTCCCCGTTTAGTCAGTTAATTTTTTTTTTAAAAACTACGAATTTTTTTCTCTATGCATACGCCTAGATGCGGCCTTGGGAAACCGCGGCCCTAGCCGGGAAGTCTGAGTGCTTGGCACGAAAGACTCGCGAGTTTTTCTTTCCATTTACATGCCGCGCGTAACACTCTATAAAACAGGTGCAGAAAAACTCATACTTGAAATAGTGCCTAAGCATTTTGTTTGTAGTTTCTAGCTCATTTCATTCTACCTTTACATAACATGTGCAGATAACAAGTATACAGACAGTCATTTTTCAAATAGTGCCTATAGGCATTTTTTTCAGTTCATAATCTTTTTAATTACACCATTATAAAAAAGGTGGAGGTAAAAAGTGAATAGATAAAGGATTATAAATAAGCGATATTCGGATACAACTCAGTTGCTATAATATATCTCAGCAATAACAATCGAAAATTAAAACATTTATTCAAAAAACATGGAGAGCTTCAGTAATAAAGAATTGGCTGACGAGTATTTCAATTGTATTTATTATCTTATTATTTATTCTAAGAGTTGCCCATATTTAAAGCGCCCATCAGGCAACACTTTAACTTTTGACAGCGATGTCAAATCGACTAATGACATACAGCGTTTTGAAGCGTCATTCCAAGCAGATTTTTACCATGGAACAGTACACGCAACGCGAATGCTCTAAAATTGTTAAAATTTACATTCAACAAAACAAGTCAATAGCGAAAACTCAACGTGCTTTATTATCATGACCGATGAAGCTCACTTCCAGTTGAACGGAACGGTAAGCAAACAAAATTTCAATATTTATGCCACTTAAAATCCACAAGAGATTCAAGAGGTACCTCTTTCCTATAAAAATTAAAAATTGATGCATATCCGCAGGAGTAATGGGGTACTGGGTGGTTTTGGGTAGGATCAAGTGGTTGAATCAGTTTTTATCTATATTAACAGCTTTAGTCTACCAAAATACATAGGAATACGCATTCGTTTTGAAATTTTACAAAAAACAGATTTTTAACCCCCTTTGGGGGTATATGGGGGAAAAGTGGGTACCTAAAGTTAATTGTTATTGTTTAGATAGTATTATAGCACACCTAAGTACGTAATGTAAATAAGGTCCACATTTTGGTTTTTGGTTAATTTTTTTTTTAAGGACTTTTTTTTAACGTATTTTTAGGTGTAATTTTGAGGATATGTCGAAATCTGAGGGTGATGGAAAAATTCTGACATCGGATTCGTGCTTAGGAGGCCAAAATACATACCGTATGATACCTCACGTTCCAACTTCTTGAGCTTTTTTTTTTTGTGGTCCTGTGTTATAGATCAGTTAAAACAAGAGTCAGGCAATATAAATTATGACAATACAACAAGAAGATTCTTCTTAGATCCGGAAAGAACATCTGCAATAACAGGAGTTGATTTGAATTTTATTTCAAGATTTGAAATAATTATCGATGTATTTCCGTGCAATGAACTAATAGACGCTAGAAAATTTGGTGATGACGCTGAGGAAACTGCAAAGATTTATAATACCCATTGAGAAATATGTCAGCAACAATTCACAAAATCCTTTATCACGGAAAAGATGTTATTTATTGTATCATTTAGTACCATTTGGAGATCTATCAGAGGAAGCTCAGGAAAAAAGAAATAAGGATTACAAATTTTATAGAGAGCACAGCACTAGAAAAATGTTACGAAATACCACAATGAAAACCTATTTAATATATTGTTGGCAACGTCAGGTCCGTTCATCTCTAGCATGCGACATCAATAGATCAATAGAAAGTGAAACATCTAAGCTCAGATGAAGAAGCAAAAGAACTACTACAGGGCAGAAATAATACATAACTGAATATGGAATATTTGCAAGCAATACTTCAAACAAATGAATAATAACACTGTAGGGACGTAAAAAAGACACACAAAAACGACGAGACATCCAAACTTATTTTTGGTCGTGGAACACGGTGGCATACTCAGTTTTTTTTCGATTAGATCAAATTCTCGAGATATTCGCGATTGATATTTCGTTTCTTTTAAGCCCTTGTTTTAGCAATATTTTTATTATATATTTAGAAAAAGACATCGAAATCGATTGAAATTAGGTACATATGTTCATATGAACCTAAGTGTTAGATCTATTGAATTTTTTTGGCACACGCCCAAAATTACGCCCACCTCTCATATCTCCCACAATTGTGGAATCTCAATAATAGGTGTTATATGTGTACTATAGATATAAAATTAGCTATGTGTTGAAAAAAAATTCATCGAGATATAGCTAAATAAATGAAAAAAGTGCCGAAAAATGGATTTTTTGGGATATCTCGAAAACGATTCTTAAGAAAAAAAAAAAATGGTTGCCATTTTTGGAATCTGCGCCCCAAAATACATGGAAAAAAGTATATAAGAAACCAGATCTTCAGATGAACCCCAAATTTGTAAACTAGTGTTATTGAGCAAAAACTAGTGTGGGTGGTATGGGAGGTAGGCGTATGCTAAGGCGTTTTGGTTTTCAGATGGACAATAATACTACATACACACATAGCAAATTTTATATCTGTAGTTCACATTAGGGGTGGCAATCCCGGGATTACGGGATCCCGGGATTTGCTCTTAATATAGGCTAAAGTAATCCCGGGATTACAAAGAGGCAATCCCGGGATTTTCGGGATTAGAAAAAAATTTTATATTATATAATAAATATTCTTTTATATGACATATTTAAGTACAAAATCTGCAAAATAATCGTTTTCAATACATTTGATGTGCATGAATTATTATTGCATCCACCTGCAAAATGCACTTCAATTGTGTCTGAACCTTAAATTGAGTAAAAATATTTTTTTTTATTGCAGCAATTTTTTGCTTAAGATTATCTTTAAAAAAATGTGACATAGCAAAAAAAAATATATTTTTTAATACTTTGACTAATTTTAAGAACTTTTAACTAAATTGATATTTGAAAATTGAAATTGAAAATTGATAGTTCACTAGAAAAATTATATAATGTGAAATTTAGACTAAAATTATTTTTATCAATAACGGAAATACTAAAAGTGCAATAGAAAAACATATCTATTTTTTATAAATAAATACAAATCTGTACAAAAAATATAGGTTTGTCTTCAAAAAAAAAAAAAAAAAACACCACAGCCGACCTTGATTTGACCCATACCTAGACCTACTGAAATTTAAGTTCTAACTGTTCAACCTAAATTAGAGCGTTGGGCGTTGACTTTGCCAGCGCTACGCTTTTGAGTTCAGCGCTGAACATAAATAAGAGCGTAGCGTTAAATGTCATGTAGAGTTTATTTGTTTACTGTTTGTGATAGAAAAAATCAACACAATAAAATTAAAAAATTAGCTGCCGACGCTCTGTCAAAATTGGAAAATCGAATACGCTGGCGTTAGAGCGTTGCTTATTTCGAATGGCTTCATATAAAATGTATGTGCATGAGAAAGTTTTGACAGTTAAACGACGCTGGTGCTCTAATTTAGGTTGAACCAGAAGCTCGTTTCTGTAACTCGTAACGATCGCAGTTACCGACTCTTATTACCGATTTGACGTCACTCTCACCTGCACTGTTTCTGTAAATATTTGAATCGACTTCAGTTTCAATTTATTTGTTTCAAATCGATAAGTTGTCACATTCTCCAATTTCATTCCAATAGAACCTTTTCAAAAAGTGTTTCTGTAAGAAATGTGAATCGATTTAAACCGTCAGTTTTGTCACTGACTCTCCAGTAAGTGAGAATTTTACCGATTCTAATAAATGTCAGTAATGTTGTGTAAATATGAAGAAACAAGTACTCAATATAAATTTTTAAAACCGGGTACTTTAGCTGAAGTTGAATTTTTTACTGATTATAATCTTCTTGTTTATTTTAGAACATTTCAGTTTCCAAGATAATGTATTTCAAAACTAAAACGTGTATACATAACAGTCAGAAACATAAACAAAAAAAAAATATTTGTTAAAGCATCCCGGGATTGATAGTTCTAGTAAATGCATACAAAACTACAAAAAAAAAACGAAAAGTTTATACTCTTGTATATATAAAATTAAAATGGTTGGTTACCCTAGTTGAATGTTTGCTGTTAACGTTATTTTCTGACAACAATGCGTGGAGAAAAATAAAAAATCGCGGCATTTTTGTTTTAAAGGCGTGCAAAAAACCTCAAATATAACCAGGGCTGCACATGGAGACTTTCTCTTGTCTTATACATTCAACTTTCCAAAATCTTTTTTCGATATTGATTTCTAATTTTATATTTGCTTTTTAAGGTTGTGATATTTATGTATAGGAATTGTTATTTAAAGAAACTTAAAACACATTTGTTTAAAATTGTGGATAATTAGCCACAAAATTAAAATGCTATGAAAGTTTGAAATTTCTGTGTTAAATTTTACATCGAACCTGCTGAGTTTTCTAAGCCTAAGGCCATACATACGTGCGTTTTAGCATAACTCTGGAATTAAAAAAATACACGTGTTGCAACACGCGTTGATGTGTGACCCATGGCGTATTTAGTAGAAACGTGCGTTGAAAAATTTGTAGCAAGAATTTGAATGGAAAATTTTTAAACAGTTTGAACATACTGTACGAGTAGTTTGGTTCTAAGATAAATCAAAATTACTCGTACTTCACCAAGTTTTTTGGTACAGCTTCATTTATGTACTAATGTGTCTAAATACGAGTATGTACATTTTATGTTTACAGCAAACCGAACTTTACTAAAAACAAATTATTTTTTGTACACTTTTTCATCCAACAAATATATGATGGGCTATTGCCACAAGAACGTTTTTTCACGCGTACTGAACCACACAATCAACGCGCGTTGGTTTTGTTAATGCCGGAGCTATGCTAAGACTTGATTCGTGGACAACGCTCGTTAAAAAATCGCGCGCGTGGTGTCAGAATAAATTTAATTTTCCGTAAAAATGAAAAGTTTCCTGAAAATTTTTCTATCAGCCACAAGCGGGTCAAAAAGGGATTGAAATTCTTAGGGTGTAATATTTGTTCGAAAGTATTTCGTTAAGAATGCTTCCCACTTAAATATCTTATTTCAGCATAAAATTGAATTTTCCGGAAAAATCAAAGAATTTCCTAAACTTTTTTCCGTAAGAAAATAGCTCGAAATGCCGATGGTAAAATATATTTTCACAAGTGTTTTGTTAAAAATTTTTCCCGCTTATATATCTTATTTTAGCATAAATTGAATTTTCCGAAACTTTTTTTTCATTAGAAAATAGCTCGAAGTTCCTATGGTGATATATTTTTAAATAAGCTTTTCATTAAGATTGCTTCCCGCTTAGATATATTATCTTAACATAAAATTGAATTTTCCGGAAACCTCAAAGGTTTTCTGAAAATTGTTTGCTGTAAGAAAATAGCTCAAAATTTCCATGATGACATATTTTTGCTGGGGACTTCGCTTTGGTAGGTTCCCGCTTAGATATATTCCCTGAGCTATACAAAAAATTTTTCGCAATTTTCCGGAAAATGAAAAACTTTTGGAACCGCTCGAAAATACTGTCGGATAGCTCGAAAATAGCTCGAAATTCCAGTGTTAACAGTTTTTCATAACCTCAGTTTTGTATAGCTTAGATATCTGACCTCTCAGGGCCCCTTTCTGAGCTTTTGGAGTGTAGCAGCACAGTCGATTTAGATTCGATATATGAAAAATATAAAAAATTCTTAGAGCTTTTTTTTATTAATTCCATATTTACTGTTTTTTAATGATATTACATATGCATAACATACGTATGAAATTTAAAAGTTATTCGATTTTCTTCAAATTACTTTAATGGATAGCACTATAGTCTAAATTTCAGCTTCCTTGGAAAGAGAAAGAACCATATTCAGACCTACAAATAGTCGTGTTTAGTCCGGTTTAAAAATATTTGTTCTAAAAGCCCTCAAATCTAAATTTAAAGTTGTGAATATATTTTTTTTTTGTTATGTCATCTTTTATACATACAAAATAATTCTAAACCTCTAGACCTTAAGACCCGTTTAAGTTAAATACGTCTTAATAAAATATGACTGCTTTGAAAACGGTGTACTTAAAGTGAGTACATTTTTACTAGTGGAAAGAGTGGATATGAAATGTGTGGAATATAAAATAAATGAATAGATCAAGTCAATGTTTAGATTAGATTTACTTAAAAAGGAGATAATAAGCGCGTGTCGGAATATAAGAATTCAGAATTTTCGACAAAATATAAAAACAAGTTTTATGAATATTCACTAGGTTGCACGTTATATCATTGATGATGGCAGCATTGAGATCATTTGCTATCAATGACCAATACTAAGTATTTTTAACCACGAAGAGAAATCCAGTAAATATTTATTGCATTTTCGAAAAGATCAACGCGTCGCCTCCCTTTTACTTTATTGATAAATGATGTCTGGCTCCTCTACCATTACTATCTAACGTTGCTTTATTTCATACCGCAACACGCGATGCTTTGGTTCGACCTGCAGATAATTGGACAACACTGTAACGGGCTGCAATTAAATAAATAAACTAAGCAATGTCGTTCCAACGAATTGCGGATCATCAATTTGTGGAACTGTGCCTGAGCTGGGCCAAGTGCGACAAAACGTTGCTTCAAATCAAATTGATAAGGGTACATTGTCGTCATTGTCAGCGTCCAGGTACTCACCAAACATTTCTGTTGTACCACAAATCTTGAATATACTTTTCAAGGCGCCATCAGTTTTGGTAGGTCCAGCATCATCACAGAATATGTGGTCGTCTGGGACATCAATACGTTCGACAATTGTCTTTGATCTTTGCGGCTCGGTTTCCTCATCGCCAGACCAGTAATTTTCAATTATGGCTTCCAATTCACGAATTAAAAAGACTTTCATTCTCGAAATCACACTCAAATACGTCGCTATAACTCTCCAATCTCTCTCTAAAAATTACAACCGACTGACGTGCACGAAACTCACAGCGTACGCACGTGCAACTGCAAAATTTTCTCTAGTAAAAATGTGGTCCTTAGCGCCGATGGGTGCGAAAACGCACATGTACCGGTGCGAAAACGGTAACATGTAGAAACTTGAAATTTTTATGAGATATACATAGTGGGGTGGAGCGAAATTTTTTTTTTCGATTTTCGAAATGGGCTATATGCGAAAAGATGCTTCATAATATACTTAATACAAAATATTATGGGTACTTTTTGTTAGTTTAATGTTTTGTACTGCCGCAAAGACATAGAAGTTTTGAAAAAAAAAATAATATTACGTAGCGTATGTTTGTATGGAATAAAGTCAATAAAAGAGCTTAGACATGTCCAAATTGTGATTTTTGTTATAAAATTAATGTAGAAATATGAAACAAACCACATAAATTCTATAATTATAGTGTCGGAAACTATAAATATCCCCCTCTAATATGACAAATTTTCCGGTATTTTACGCATATTTGTACTCCTTTTTAGTATTAAAAACAGTTATAATTTTTTGGCATTCTAGCCTTATTTTGATGAAACCAGCTCTTTTTTCTGAACCACATACCGCAGCAACAGCTTCACTTATAATTTTCACGCACCTTTCACTTGCCTGAGTATGATACTGAAAATTTTGAATTTGCGGTAAAATCCTCCAAACTATCCGGATTTTCAATGCTTTCAGAAATAATCTCTGTCGATATATGTATGTTTCAATAGAGGCGGCTCCGATAAAGAAACAGCGTCACAGTTGATCAATTCAGTGTAAGATCTAGACTGAAAATTAAATTTCGGCAAAAGAATTTGTCGAATAAGACCGGACGATGCGATTTCTTTTTTCCTTAGTTCCAGTATCTTTTTCAAGGCTGAAATCCTAACAGATCTTGACTTGTCCGCAGGCATCGATTTTAAGATATTTTCAGGATGACCAAAATAGCCATTTCTCTGAATAACAGGGTCAACTATTTTTTTTAATGAATCACTCATATAACGAGAAATCAAAATTGTTCGGTGCAAATGTTTGGTACCATAAATGCAAATTTGTTGAGTTTTAATAGTAAACCACATAGGAGAATATATTTTTGAGATAAAGTTTGTAAGAATCTGTAGATTTTCATAGGGTTTTGCTGAGCTAACATACAATCTTAAAATTCTGTTGGCAGTAGTAAGCCATCTCGAATAAATTATTTTACCGGGATTTCTTTTCAGCAAGCTTTCCGAACAAGTGCCCATATTCATAGCTTGGCACATTTCGTACAGGTATAATTTTTCAGTACTTAAATCATTAGAGAGCTTGGGACATAGTTGAGAGTACAATTTACATAGTCGTTACCCAGTGTGCAAAACGAATTCGTTTCGAATTCGAAACGAACTAGTTTCATCGTACTATTCATCCGAAACGGACTTCGTTACGAACTTGTTTCGAATTCGTTTTTTGTTCTGAACAAAAAAACGAATTCGAAACGAATTCGTTTTTCTTACAAAAAACGGAATGCACACAAACGAATTCGCTTCCGTTTTTGTGCACATTGGGTAATTGCGATTTCGTATTTTCATTGTATGAAGAACGATTTAATGCATTGGTGGGCATGGACATGTAACAAAAGGGCTAACCAACAACATCAAGCAACAACAAACAAAGTTTTAAAGTTTTTTTGCTGTCATTTTCAAATTTGCCAACAGCACAAAAAAACCAAATTGCACTACAAACAAAAACAATTGCTACATTCGTCAAGACCGGTGCTGCCCAGAGAACGAACAAGCGCTCAAAGAGCGTAAAAATGAGATCGTTAAGGCGCTTAAAGAGCGTCAAAGAGCGTAAAAAACTGTGCACGTATACAGAATTATCAACACATGTTTATCGTTTCTTGTGGTAGTGGGCACCACTGGTCAAGACACAATGCGGTGCCTTTGTTTATGTTTTCATTTGAATTCAAGTCAACGCTGTGCCTCGATAGCTTTGAGCGTCGAATAACGGTGCGGGCAATGAGGGCGGATAGGGACACTACGTACCCACCACTGATTTAATGCTTTAATTGGCCGTTATCTTTGAGAAGTTGTAGCTTCCTGAAGCTCTTTCTGGGACCGTTTTTAAGATGCTACCATCGCAAGTTGAAGCGAAGCTAGACCAGAGATGGCATTTGGGTTTTGTG
The DNA here is from genome assembly GCA_949775025.1 of Tricholauxania praeusta. Taxonomy (NCBI): domain Eukaryota; kingdom Metazoa; phylum Arthropoda; class Insecta; order Diptera; family Lauxaniidae; genus Tricholauxania; species Tricholauxania praeusta. Next base: position 108,396,690 of record OX459028.1, read on the forward strand.
AAAATGTACTGAATCAAGACTTCAAATGTACTTTTTAGAGGCTGAACGTACTTTTTTTGTCTTCAACACCGAAAAAGGTACAAATGTACCGAAAATGCCAATACTGCGCTAGATTGGAGCGTAAAATCCTTTGTTTACATCTTTCTCATCGCTCGTTGGCTTCTGCTTTCTTTTTTCTGTGCAACGCGTAATGTTTGGTTGGCTTGTGGCAGTACTAAAACTCAAAATTTTTAAAAAATATTTATATACCTATAAAAGGTGATAGACGGAGCACCTTTTCCGCACTGGCCCATTTAGAATATGTAAAAATAAAAAATATCCATAGAGCCGCGCTCCACTCTAATACATAGGCTTAATAATTACCGATCCTCATCATTACATATTCCTTAAATATATTTTTTCTGAGATTTTTCTATGTTAAAATGGTTAATTTTTCACATGCCGGAAAACCAGCACCTGCCGATGCAGTTATCATTAAGTAGATGCCATCATATGACTTACCTGTTCAGGACGCATATGTAGGCCCATTCATGTTTTACCCACATCAAAAGACGGCTAAGCGATATCAACCACCTAACATTTTCTATGACTTTTCAAACACACCTCTGTTTTTTGATGCGTTTTCGCACCCGTCGGCGTTAATATACAATATTATTTTCTATAAGTTACATACGTATCCAATTTACACAATTCCAATATCCAGAAGCCACTTTCATGCCACTCTTGCTGTGTGTTTTGGATCATTGTCCTGTTGAAAGACAATATCCGGAGCAGTCACTTCCAAATCATCTATAGTGCCAAGCAAATGACTTCGTAGAATTCTAATGGAGGACCCGTTGTAATTCGACCTTCAATTTCGCTCAGTCTGCCAACACTTTTGGTGGTCATACACCCCCACACCATCATTGAGTCTCCTCCAAACTTAAGTGTGGGTTTAACGTGGTGTGGCAGAAGTTTCGAGCCCTTACTCCTCCAGACCCACTCACGGCCGTCCGATCCAAAGCGGTTTATTTTAGATTCATCTGATTATATAACCTTCTTCCAATCATTTGCGCTTCAGTCTTGGTAATATTTTGCAAATTCCAACGCAACTTTCTGTGCCTCTCCGAGAGCAATGGCTTTTTAACTTTTGCACGTCCCGCACTTAAGTTTGGAGGAGACTCAATAATGGTGTGGGGGTGTATGACCACCAAAAGTGTTGGCAGACTGAGCCAAATTGAAGGTCGAATTACAACGGGGTCCTACATTGGCATTCTACGAAGTCATTTGCTTGATTTGGATGTGACTGCTCCGGATATTGTCTTTCAACAGGACAATGATCCAAAACACACAGCAAGAATGGCATGAAAATGGCTTCTGGACATTGAAATTCCAACGTTGAGTTGGCCACCACAATCCCCAGACCTCAATCCAATTGAGCATCTATGGGTGATACTAAAAAAATCAATAGTAGGCGAAACTGGTACTCTTTAGATGAATTGTGGCCTAAGGTGCAAAATGCATGGGATGCTATTGCTCCCGAAACTTGTCAAAACCTTGCAGATAGTATGCCTAGTAGAAAAAAAGCTGTAATTGGTGCTCGAAGAGGCTATACAAAATATCAATATTAGTTTTTAAGTCTTATTATTTTACAAAGTCACAAAATTGATCACACTGAATGTTTTTGATTTTAATTATTATTTACTGAGCCTTCTGTTCAGTACTGTTAGTGTGAAAAAAACACAAAAAAAATTTACAGCGCAAAATGCATAAAAAGAAACAAATCATTTCTTTTGGGCAAACCAGCAGCTTATACTAGTTTCGATGACCGCTACGTCATCATCATCAGTAAGCTTTGTTCGCCGAAATTTAATAGTCTAACTAGCATACTATATCTTACTTCTTGCGTTGACCATTTAAGAATCATCGCAACAAATATAAACATAGTGCGCCAAAAACTACATTTCCCTCTTCATATGCAAATTGTTCTTGTAATCTTTTTGATATCACACATTTCTTGACTAGCGCTCCGTCGAAGGCTTATTTGGCGATACGAACGAAGGTGCAAGTGCTAATATGTAAAATCGGCAAGCTCACCGAAGGTAATTTTTTTGTTTGTGTTTATAGAACAGATCATAATATTTTAATTATTATTTACTGAGCCTTCTGTTCAGTACTGTTAGTGTGAAAAAAACACAAAAAAAATTTACAGCGCAAAATGCATAAAAAGAAACAAATCATTTCTTTTGGGCAAACCAGCAGCTTATACTAGTTTCGATGACCGCTACGTCATCATCATCAGTAAGCTTTGTTCGCCGAAATTTAATAGTCTAACTAGCATACTATATCTTACTTCTTGCGTTGACCATTTAAGAATCATCGCAACAAATATAAACATAGTGCGCCAAAAACTACATTTCCCTCTTCATATGCAAATTGTTCTTGTAATCTTTTTGATATAACACATTTCTTGACTAGCGCTCCGTCGAAGGCTTATTTGGCGATACGAACGAAGGTGCAAGTGCTAATATGTAAAATCGGCAAGCTCACCGAAGGTAATTTTTTTGTTTGTGTTTATAGAACAGATCATAATATTTTAATTATTATTTACTGAGCCTTCTGTTCAGTACTGTTAGTGTGAAAAAAACACAAAAAAAATTACAGCGCAAAATGCATAAAAAGAAACAAATCATTTCTTTTGGGCAAACCAGCAGCTTATACTAGTTTCGATGACCGCTACGTCATCATCATCAGTAAGCTTTGTTCGCCGAAATTTAATAGTCTAACTAGCATACTATATCTTACTTCTTGCGTTGACCATTTAAGAATCATCGCAACAAATATAAACATAGTGCGCCAAAAACTACATTTCCCTCTTCATATGCAAATTGTTCTTGTAATCTTTTTGATATCACACATTTCTTGACTAGCGCTCCGTCGAAGGCTTATTTGGCGATACGAACGAAGGTGCAAGTGCTAATATGTAAAATCGGCAAGCTCACCGAAGGTAATTTTTTTTGTTTGTGTTTATAGAACAGATCATAATATTTTAATTATTATTTACTGAGCCTTCTGTTCAGTACTGTTAGTGTGAAAAAAACACAAAAAAAAAAAATTACAGCGCAAAATGCATAAAAAGAAACAAATCATTTCTTTTGGGCAAACCAGCAGCTTATACTAGTTTCGATGACCGCTACGTCATCATCATCAGTAAGCTTTGTTCGCCGAAATTTAATAGTCTAACTAGCATACTATATCTTACTTCTTGCGTTGACCATTTAAGAATCATCGCAACAAATATAAACATAGTGCGCCAAAAACTACATTTCCCTCTTCATATGCAAATTGTTCTTGTAATCTTTTTGATATCACACATTTCTTGACTAGCGCTCCGTCGAAGGCTTATTTGGCGATACGAACGAAGGTGCAAGTGCTAATATGTAAAATCGGCAAGCTCACCGAAGGTAATTTTTTTGTTTGTGTTTATAGAACAGATCATAATATTTTAATTATTATTTACTGAGCCTTCTGTTCAGTACTGTTAGTGTGAAAAAAACACAAAAAAAAATTACAGCGCAAAATGCATAAAAAGAAACAAATCATTTCTTTTGGTTTTTGATTTTGTTGTTGTTTTTTTTTAAGAAAAAAAATTTGGTGAAATTTTTCCCCGGTTTCTTTTTCTTTATCCTCAGCCAGTTTGAACAAAATAAAGATTAAGTAAAAATATTAAACTTCTTCGGAGATATTATTAGTAGTTTGCATACATAGCAAAAGCGTGATCAATTTCGTGAGTCACTGTATCTACTTGGCGCCCACTGAATATGTCATTTAAAGTTTTGTTGTAATCATTTACATTGAGATTATTTGTGGTGTGTAGAGGAGACTTTCATGATATTTTAGCTACTTACTTGGTCTGCAAATTCATTACCTGGTATTCCAGCATGTCCAGGTATCCAGACAAGCAAAAACTTTGGATAGAATTCAATAAGTTTGTTTCTTATGTTATTAGGGTACAAGTGATTTTATCTATGTTTATTACTGAATTTAGAGCTGCTAGAGATTCTGTGCATATGGCAAATTTGCCAGATTTTGATATTGCATAATTTAAGAAGAACTGCCGATTTTATGACTTTATTGTCGGTAGTGACGCTATAGGCACATACATAAATCATTAGTTTTGCAGCCGTCGGTGTATAAAAAGTTGTGGTTTAATATAGAGTTTTTAAGCTCAAGAAAGAGTGTTTGGTATATTTTTGGTGAGGTAATGGACTTATCGAATTTATGTAGAGAGATATTTATTGTGGAAGGATCTAGAAGCCATGGGGGATTTTTATTCAAAGGTTCAGTTATTGGTTTAAGTGGGATGTGAAGCGAAGAGCATAGTGTAATAGCCCTATTTATTACTGAAGAAATTTTTAGATGTTTTTTTGCTAAAATTGATTGTATGACCAATGCTGCTAATGGAGTGTCTTTATTTAAGACTAGCTGTTTGAAAAGTTTTGATGTTAAAAGTTCTCTCTTAATTTCAATACTTATGATATTTGATTCAAAGTGCAAGTTAAGAACCGGTGTGGTACGAAAGGCACCTCATCCTATTCTGATTGCAGAGTTAACAATTGATTTAATTTTCTTCAGCAATGATTTGGGTGCAAAACCGAAGAAGGGAAGGCTATAGTCTAATTTTGATTACAATAGAGCTTTCGTGGCATGGATTAAGGAAAGCGTGCGGCATCTATATTTTTTGTTGGCTAAACATTTAATTATATTGAGGCGTTTTGACAAAGAGTGGGATATAAAGTCAATGTGTGCTTGCCATTTAAATCTGTTGGTAAATACATATAATACCTAGGACTTAAAGGTTGTTGACGCGTTCTATCATTTAGGTGTTTGAGACAATATTTGCTTGCGACAAATGTGAATGTGTTTGCATTTGGAGATAGACAATTTTGCACCTAAGTATTCACCCCAAGATTTTATATCTTCTAACAGATTTTCTTAAGATAAAGATCTATTTTTTTTATTGTCTAATTTTGGAATTATAATAAAATCGTCGGCATAGGCGCAAATTTTTATTTCTTTATGTAGAGAGATGACACGACATAACTTATTGTATGCTATCAGGAAAAGTATTACCGAAAGAGGGAATCCTTGGGGTATGCCATTGTAAAGTGGAAGCGAGTTTGAATAAATGTTGCTTATCCGAGTGGTAATTTGTCTGAGCGTCATATAGTTTTTAATGTAATTTACCATATTTGGGCCTACGCCCCAAGAAGTCAACTGGTCAATTAAAGTATGTACACCAATTTTATCAAACGCCTTCGCAAAGTCTTATAGGAAAGCTTAGCTGTGATCAAATGATCTAAGTAGATTAGAGCGTTAGTCACTGATTTGCCTTTTTTAAAACCTCGTTGACGACTATCAAGTAGTTTGTTGGTTGTAGCAAACCACCATAGTCTATTGGCGATAACTTTATCAAGAATTTCGGCTGGACAAGAATTTAGAGATATTTGTCTATAAGATGACATGGAAGTTGTATCGGTGTTGGGTTTGTGGATGGGGATAACTGTACTTAGCTTGTATGAGTGTGGAATATGACTATTAATAATATTATTGTAATGAAGGAGAAGCCTTTGTTGAATGGATGGAGGTAGATTTTTAATCATGGGATAGGAAACCCTGTCCCTGCCTGGTGTTGATCTCTTAAGGCTTTTTAAAGCAGAAATTAATTCTATGTTGCTAATATCTTTTTCATTATATGCTGCTTTTGCGCAGGCTGTGTTGTTTATTGAGTTTGTTGTTGATTGAAGTTTGTATGTTTGAAATGTTACTGGAAAATTCGAGTCGGCTGTTTGCTCTGACCAGAATTGACAGAGCGCATTGGCTATTTGTTCTTTTCCATTACTGTATGTGGGTATCGATGAGGATTTTCTATACAATGTATATTAAAGTGGTTATTAATTCCACAAAAAGGTATTATTGGTTGGATTTATTTCTGAAGTAAAGAGGTTTATTGATTTTGATTTTGCCAATTATAGGCTTCGTTTGAACTGAGCGTTAGCTTTTTTGTAGCTTATTAGGTTTTGCGTAGATATGTTGGGTTTAAATACTTGCCATAACCTTTCTTTGGTATTGCGAATAAATTGTAATTCGTTGTTCCACCAAGGAACGTTGAATTTTTTTTTTGTTTTTGTGTAATTTGGGGTATAGAGTTATTAGCGCTCTGAATGATTATTTTAGAGATAATTGCTGCTTCTTTGTTTGTGTTGCTCCTAATAGGCCTAGTTGAGTTGTGGTGGTCAGAGAGATCTCGAAAGAGGTTCCAATTTGCTAATTTGGCTTTAAAACAGGATAGAGGCATTATTGGGCTTTGTTTGTGGGTAGCAAGTAGCTAAGCAAAAATCGTAAAATGGTTGCTTCCGCAGAGGTCATCAATGATATCCCATTGTATGAGTGCGACTAAGGTGGATGAGGAAAAAGTTATGTCAATATGGGTAAATGTCTTTCGGGTGCTGAGATGTGTTGGAGAACCATTGTTGAGAACGATTAAGTTATTTTTATTGACGAATTTAGAAATAATGTTTCCACGCCAGTTGTTTTGTGGAGAACCCCATTTAAGGTGCCAGCTGTTGAAGTCATTATCAAGTTCAGATTTTGAATGTTGAAAGCATTCTCTAAAGTTTGGATATTGAATGGCTTATGGAGTGGTATATATGCGGATATTATTACTATGTCTAATATTGAATGTATTTTCACTGCTATATTTTCTATGTCCTTGTTAGTAGTAACTAGTTCTTGTTGGAGTGAGTTATGAACTAGCAGGGCGACTCCTCCGTACGAGTTTGAAGACGAATTGAAGTTGTAGATAAAATAATTAATAGGAATTTGTATATGGTCAGTACAATTGAAGTGTGTTTCTTGTAGTGCCATAATTTGTGGGAGATGTTGATTTATTAATAACTGTAGTTCGATATAGTTATTTCTGTACCCGTTCAGATTCCACTGTATAATATTAAGTGACATATTCTACTTTAATGATTAATGAAAATTAGTTTGAAAAAAAAGAAAGAAAAAAGATAATTGTACTTATAGTTATATTCAAATACGATGTGTACAAATCAGGCTTCTTCCATGGATAAATCTTCTGTACTGCTGAGGTGAATTGAAGTAGCTGTATAATTATTTGTTGTCGTAAGCTTTACGAATTTTCGCGCTTGATCAATGTTTTTTTGTTTTTATAAGCAAATCGCCATTTTTTGCACATTTCAACTTCTCCATCACAGAGATGATCAATTGTTTTTTTAATTAGGAATGGTGATACGCTTTTAAGAGTTTCGGTGTTTTTTTCTCTTGAGATTAACAAATACTTTGGACCATCAGAGAGAGATTTTAATTTTTTTGCATGATCAACTTCAATGAGAGGTTGAAGCTGTTTGTCTTTTATATTATATTTTATTATGGATTATATGCGTAAATGTTTAATTTATTTTAGATATAACAATATAATTTATTTATCAAGTCTTAACTCAGACTTTTACTATTAATTAATCCGCACGATAAGTGAACTTATCTATTTTAATTAATTGAATTTTAATCGAATTTTACAATCGATTGCAATCACAGATATTCATGTGAAATTTTACAATTCAGTTAATTTTTTTTAAACAAACATGACAAAGATAACAAATGGAACAATTTAACCTGGTAATTTTTGACATATGTTTCGGCTATTACGATATATATACACATATTCATATGTATATACATAGCCTCATCAGACCAGTTTTTGGTCAATTTGTAATGCGATTCGAACCCCCGACCATTCCTTGAATTATATGTGGACGGCCGCTCATAACACTTGAGCCATGGAGGTTCTGCTGAACCACATGTACAAAGTGCACATTTATATTATGCAAATTTTGCGCCATCTGTTGTATTTAATGTCATTTCTCGTTTGCTGCATAGCTTTGTTAAACCGTCGCGACCGTTTAAGGACTTGCTATATGATGTAGCTTTATTATTTCGTATTTCGGGCTTCCGCCACTTATTTTTCGAATAATGTTTGGACGTATTCTTCCGGTTGTAGAAATTTTTAATTTGTTTTAGTCGACTGAATATTATTAATTAATTGAATTTAAATCGAATTTCACAGTGAATTGCAGTAACCGATATTCATGTGAAATTTCACAATTCGGTTAATGCTTTTTAAACAAACATGGCAAAGATAACAAATGGAAATGGATAAATGTTAGACATGTTTTATTTAAAAGAATATTTTTATTCTTTAAAAACGCTTCAATTTTATATCAAGTTTTTTACTGTTTTCTCGAATAACTTCTACATTTTTTGTCCGATTTCCGCAAAATTATACTTTAAATATTTGCAAAAGAATAGTCTTTCATTTTTAATTCTAAAAATACGAAAAGGAAAAAATTTTCATTCAAATGAAGCAATTGAAATTCAGTGATTTTCAAAAAAGTCAGTTTTATGGACTTTGAGCGCTTGTAACTCCATCAAATCTTATTTGATTCAAGCAAACAACATATTGTTAGAAAGGGAATAAACATATCTTTCAAGTGCTAAAAAACGTTTTTGAGTCGAAAAAAAATTCATCGAGATATAGCCAAATAAATAAAAAAAGTACCAAAAAGGGATATCTCGAAGACGATTCTTAAGAAAAAAAAAATGGTTACCATTTTTGGAATCTACGCCTCAAATTACATGGAAAAAAAGTCTATGAGAAACCAGATCTTTTTTCTTGTAAACTAGTGTTATATTTCAATGCATGGGAAATAATTTTGCAAAATGAACTTGCACTATTAAAGTTTAAATTGCAATGGAAACATTTTTTTTATCTCTTTAGAAAATGTTGGATTATTGCGAAAAGAAAAAATTCATTTTAATAAATTTTTTTTGTTATAATTTTTTTTTTATTGTGTAAAAATTTATAAATATGTATAAAGAAACTTTGAGGCGCATTATTTATCTTAGAGTTTTAGAAGAAACTAGTCGAAAAATTTTTATTCGCACACAGTTTGTAGTTCTGGAAGAATGCTTCTTATTGAACTTTATGTAATTGATATTATATTAAAAAATTCTCATATTTTTCAAGAAAATAAAAGAAAAGTAAATTCGTTCAAATAAATGCCAATAAGTATCACAAACGTAAATACTTGTTATACATAATTATATAATTAACAAACACATTCATATTAATACCAATACAATTTTTTAAAGCGCCTTTATTGCTTGGAATGGCAAAAATAGCGCTTTAATGGTGCTATTTTTTCGCATTTTTCCTTCTGTAAAGAAATGTGAAATGCTAAATTCTGATTCCCAAAGGCGTTTTATAAGCTATATGACAGCGCATTCTTGATCACTTTCTAGTAGCAAGAAAAGCAACGCAGCAATTATTTTTTATTGAAATGCGCTGTATTAGTCAAAAACTTGCAACATGTGCTACTTGGGTATGCACTAAATAAATGTATGTGGTGGTTTTTTATACAAACTAAATTATAACAATGAACTTGCAGCCAGTTAGCAATAATCAACATTCTTGTAAAATTTTACAAATTGATTCAATGCTTTATTTATTTTTTTTAATAAACACACATGAAAATGGTTTCTTATCACTTTTTTTTTTTAATTTCATTTTTTATATTCTCCACCGCCCTCCGTGTAAATGATTAACAGTTATTTGAATAAATTGCAAAAAATGCGATTCTTCAATGGGCGATTATACAAATAAAACTGCATTCATCTCTCGAACTATGACATAAATAAATCAAGAGATTCAGCAGTTCAGAGCTTTTTAGAACTGGTTGTCAGAATTTTGCAACTTATCTGGCAGTGTTATGCAACGACCTTTATTTTTCAAGTCATAATTTTCATGTATTCTGGCATAAGCTCGGTAGTTTTTATTTACCTTTTGAAGGTAATAGTTATTAACAAACAGATATAGAATGGAATTTTGCACGCTCCCTTTTTATTTTGTTTAATAAAGTTTCACAATTTCTCTACTAGAAAACACTTATTTTTATATGTAAATCATTAACTTGTTAAAAAAGAACAATCAATGTCTATTTAATAATTCAGTACTGTAAAACTTAAGATACATATAAATAATTGAAGTCGTTTCCTTTTTATATGATCTTTCTTCTATATTTCGTATTTTAAGATTCATACCGATTCCACGTGCTCCGCTGTCTCTAATATTGGACTTTCAATTAACGGTTTAATGACAGTTTGCCAATTCGGTGAAATTAAACTTGTTGAGGATGCTTTCTGAAACATAAAAAAGATTATAAGAAATGCGGTTTTTTAGCAGAATGACATACATAAATAATTTCTATGACATGTATCCATTTCGATACCATGGATCACATTTTATGAACCTAAGGAATATTTAAACGAGGCTGCGACCGCGAAAGATTACACAATAATTCTCACCATTTGTATACAGACCTTTGTGGTCTCATTGCACACATATGTTAGGTCGGGAAGTTTTTGTGAAAACCACCACAAGTCTTTAAAATAAAATTTACACGAATCGAAAAAACTACTTTTTTGCAACACCTCCATAAATTTGTGGAGTGCGATAGAAAGAAATGTATAAATGACAAGCAAATAAAGACGGCGCACTAAAATCAAAAAAAAAAAAAGTTGATTCTTTGATAGAATTTAAATGCAAATATATTAAAAATTCCTAAACTATGTTAGAAATGTAAAAGGTTTTGGACAATATGTACTTAAAATAACGATACTTTGAAAGTAAGTGTCCAAAAAAATTATAAGTTCGCTTAAAATCGCGCGCAAGCTTTAAAGTATTTTCAATTCTTTGTGAAAAAGAGAAATTTTTTATTTTCTTAAAAAAAAAAACTAGTTTCAAAGCTTTCTTGATTGAAATCACAAAAAAATCTTAGCAGAATTGTGGATAACAACACAATTTTTTATACACTGAAAACCCTACTTTGACTGTGAGTATTTTAAGAGAAAACAAAATCAAAACTTTTATAGTCAATAAAAAATTACTTAGAATATGTAATAGTTCTGACTATGATGGCAATTAAGCTTGATATGTATACTAATAGAATCTCTAAAAAATTTTTGCGCCCATCATCAAAGACAAATCTACCCATCTCAGGGCCACTGCACAGTGGATGAATTTGTATGGAACGGCGGCCATAAATAGTAATAATTGCGCTAGACTCTTGAAATTTGATACAGATGTTTTTAAGGTTAAAAGAACAAAAATTGTTGATTTTTAAAAAAATCGGTTCAAGGGCACGCCTACCTCCCAAACAAAGGTGGGATGTGGTTGTGACTTTTTTTAAAAATTGGTATCAATTTTCATTGATTTGGCAATGCTAATTTCAAAAATGTTATAAATTTTTCAATATCTTTTATAATTTTAAGGTTATTAGAGAAAAACCAAAAAACGGTGGCATAAACAGTAAGAATAACGCCAGAGTCAAAGAATTATATATGAAAGAACTACGCTCCCAGAAATGTCGTTAATCGGCTCGCTTCACTAATTTTCTGACAATAAAATTACGGTCTTAGAATGAGGGGAAATGTGATTTTGGCTTATGCTGTGCATTGGGGTTTTTAGCAACGAAGCTGAAATTTTATTTGCTCTGCCATTTTGTGTATTGTTAAGATTTTATATTTATTAATTTATGACTTTAAAGGAAAGTTTTTGAATATAAGAAAATGAAAATTAATGCTATATGAATTGAACTTGAAAAAAAAGGAGCTAGTCTTTCTGCAATTAGTCAGTAAATGCAATATAAATTGTAAATAAAAAAGTCGTATTATTCAATAAGTGAAATTCTTTCCTTTTTAATTGAAATTACTATTTGTACTTTATATTTTAGTCATAAGCTAGTTAGTTAATTGAAACCTGTTACAATAAATGGCTATTTATACTAAAATTTAGTTATTTGAATTTCAATTTGTAACAACAAGGTATTTTAATAGAAAAATAATATAAATGCAATTTATGCAAATTGAAAATCAAAAAAAAAAAAAATCTTTTATATCAATTTAGGTAGAAAAAATGTAAAAAAAATATTTCCAGCCTGACTCTGCACGGAATCGAACCGAGGCAGAAAGTATCAAAAATAAAAACCTCTATCACTAGGACACAGCCTAATTTATAAATGAAATTCAAAAATTACAAATTTAAGGAACAAAATTTTCATTCACAAATATTTTTCTTTTATTTTTCTCTTTTGTTGTTGTACAACAAAATCAAGATGCGTGGCAACGTAGCTAACTCAATAGAAAAAGCAGCAAAGATATGAATGAAAAATCTCTAAAACGCAGTGATCTATAGTTTTAAGTGAAACAAAAACTTTTTCCGATGAAGATGCGTGGCAACGTAGCTAATTCAAGAGAAAAAGCAGCATATGAATGAAATATCTGTAAAATTCAATATTCTATCGTTTTAAGTGAAATAAATATTTTTTTTGTTAAGTATCAATATTTAATGGCAAAAAATTTTATTTTTTAATTTATATAAGCGATCGAGTTTAAGTGTTTGTACATATCATATTTATAGTTGGATATATGTAAATACAAACACTTGTATGTACATTAGGGTGGTTCAAAATATTAAAGTTGTTCCAAACTTTGAAAACTGGAAAATGGTCCTCAATCTATCAAAAATCATTAATATCTCTCCGAAGCTGCCCCCTAGAAGGATCAAATGTATGACAAGGTCCCATTATTTATCCTTCTCCAACATTTTTCCTGAACATGCTTACCCCCTATCACAACCCCTTAGGGGTGCTCCCCTGCAAAAATTACATTCTTGTGAAATTATGATATCGACTTCCCCCTCTTCTCAGATGCCTCAGAAGGGGTAAAACGCAAGTCGAACTCGCATTATTTTTTTTCTCCCAAACTTTTCCTTGTGCACATCTACCCCCTATGAATTATTTTTCGAAACTTTTTTCATTTTTTCAAAGGGATCCCCCAAAGGGGTTGAGATAGGGGGTAAGTATGTTCGGAAAAATGTAGGGAGGACCTGGTAATACATTAGACCACTCTACGGGTCACTCAGGGAAAGCTATGAACTATTTGTAGAAATTTTTTTAATTTTTTGTGTTTTTTGTAGGGGGACCCCCAAAAGGGTGGCAGATAGAAGGTAGGTATGTTGGGGAAAAATATTGGAAAAGAAAATATAATAGGACTTAGTCATATATATTAACCCTTTTTGGGTCACTTCGGGGGAGCTATGAACTATTTTTCGAAATTTTTTGTGTTTTTTGTAGGGGGACCCCCAAAAGGGTGGCAGATAGGGGGTAGATGTGTACAGGGAAAAGTTTGGGAGAAAAGAAATAATGCGAGTTCGTCTTGCGTTTTACCCCTTCTGAGGCATCTGAGAAGAGGGGGAGGTCGATTTCATAATTTCACAAGAATGTAATTTTTGCAGGGGAGCACCCCTAAGGGGTTGTGATAGGGGGTAAGTATGTTCAGGAAAAATGTTGGAGAAGGAAAAATAATGGGACCTTGTCATACATTTGATCCCTCTAGGGGGCAGCTTCGGAGAGATATTAATGATTTTTGATAGATTGAGGACCATTTTCCAGTTTTCAAAAGGGTGGCGGGTCCATCAAATGTTTTCTGAAATGGACCAAATTTAATGTGGTTCTTAGTGGCACCAATACGAAACTTTTGGTGCCCGGGGAGCAAAGTTTGGAACAACTTTAATTTTTTTCATATATCTCTGAACCACCCTAATGTACATATCAACATTGCCAGGGTAACGGGTGTGACAGTCTAACTCTTATTTTCATTCATATGTATCTTTTCAGACAAGTGTGAGAATGCAATTTAATCTCTTGCATCAAGTACTATGACACCTCCCAATATTTATTAAAAGTATGGGTACAAATTTGACATATAATGTTATAAGTTCAGAAAATGCTTTTAATTTATTTTTTAAATATTTTGAGTTTGAGTTCGAATTGCCTAAAACTTTGCAGGAATGAGTGATAAATTGATATAATTTTAGAAATATTTGATATGTTTTTTATTAAAATTATAAGAAACTTTTAACATAAACTTTTAAATAATATATACAAAGTAACTTCAAAAATGTAACGGGTGTGGCATTATAATAATCTTATAGTAAAAATGAAGTAAAAAAAAGAAAAACAAATAAATCCAATATGTGACGAAGATTTTTTATCTATTATGGTATAAATTCGATGTGATGCATCGTTTAATTTTTAATATGTACTTGCAATTTTTCGTATATGTACATATATAATTTTAGTTTTTCGAAAAGTGGTCAGTTAAGCTGGAAGTGTCGATATGTAGATAATTGAGTGGTGATTATTAAATTAACATCGATTCCGTGCAGAGTCAGGCTGGAAATATTTTTTTACATTTTTTCTACCTAAATTGATATAAAAGATTTTTTTTTTTTTTTTGAGTTTCAATTTGCATAAATTGCATTTATATTATTTTTCTATTAAAATACCTTGTTGTTACAAATTGAAATTCAAATAACTAAATTTTAGTATAAATAGCCATTTATTGTAACAGGTTTCAATTAACTAACTAGCTTATGACTAAAATATAAAGTACAAATAGTAATTTCAATTAAAAAGGAAAGAATTTCACTTATTGAATAATACGACTTTTTTATTTACAATTTATATTGCATTTACTGACTAATTGCAGAAAGACTAGCTCCTTTTTTTTCAAGTTCAATTCATATAGCATTCATTTTCATTTTCTTATATTCAAAAACTTTCCTTTAAAGTCATAAATTAATAAATATAAAATCTTAACAATACACAAAATGGCAGAGCAAATAAAATTTCAGCTTCGTTGCTAAAAACCCCAATGCGCAGCATAAGCCAAAATCACATTTCCCCTCATTCTAAGACCGTAATTTTATTGTCAGAAAATTAGTGAAGCGAGCCGATTATCGACATTTCTGGGAGCGTAGTTCTTTCATATACAATTCTTTGGCCCAATTTCGTACGTCGGTAAATGAGTGCAACAAACTAAGTGACGGAATCAAAACAGTTAAATAGTAAATTTTTACAAAAAGAACTTGAAAAATGTGTCGATCTACAAAGCGTAGCCAACATTAGTAAGCACAGCATAATCATAAGCAAAGATACATTACGCGAAACCCTGCTATGCAGGGAGTTATTGATGACAGGGCCGTCTTTGACCTATTGGAGGCCCTGGGCATATGAGGGTAATGGGGCTCCTATGACTTTCACAGAACACTACTTTGTTAGAATAGACAAGGAAAGTAGATAAACAAGGCTCTAGATTTGCTTATATTGACAATCACATTAAGTGAATAGATAATGTAATATAATCCACAAAACTAAATCTTTTAACAATCACAGGTTAGTGCTTTAAAATCTATGTTGATTAAAGAGGAACCCTTCTAGATTTGAGATGGGCAAAATCATTAATCACTTCTTCAAAATCTATGTTTTTGAGCACATCACATTCTATTGACATCAACGACAAACTGGTTAATCTCTCTTAAAGCACTGTACTTCTCAATTAATTTTTTATTCTTTTCAATTTTGAGAAGGAGTGTTCCCCACTGCAGTTAGTTACCAACATGCTTAACCCTAATCCCCAGAATTATGCCTCACAGACACAATCAGCATTTTAAATGTTGAATGTGACTCCCAAACTTAAATATATTTTTCTCTAATATTTTATGTATTCCTATAATTGTATGTGAGAGTAAAATTGTTTTTACAAATTTTAAATTATGTACATATTTTTAATTGTTTTTTTTTGTAACAAATCCTCAGGAATGTGCCTTAGAGGCACAAACCACGAGAGATTAACTTAACTATTTTTGAGTTTCTAAGCATTTAACGATCGCATCGCACGCTCCAAAACTTGGCAGCTATTTTTATGTCAACTATACATCATAACGCAAACACTTGAAGATGAGGGCAAACAAATCTCAGAAGTTAATTATTTTTAAAACAATACTAAGGACGGAGTGGATACAATTGATTCTTGAGTATATGATAAAACGCAAAACCAATAGATGGCCTTTAGCTTTCTTTATGTACTTGATTGACGCTGCTAATATTGCTGCTTATTTTATATTTACAAAAACACATCCTCATTTAAATGAGCATAAACCCAACAAACGATATTGGAATACGGAAAAGGTGGTGTGCAAAATATGTTCGAAAGGCAACACAGGTGTATATTAAGACTATGTTACTCCAAGAAGTCGATTCTAAGCCGTCTGATACTGGTGCCCGGAAACGTAAACGCTGTCATATTTATCCAACAAAGACTGCCAAAATTCAGATGCAAATAAAATGTTCGCAATGAGCATTCACAAAGGTTTGCAAAAAATGTGAAAATTAAAGTTTATTACTAACGTTTTTGCTTCGCCAAAAAGGCTTTTATTTATGTATTTATTATTTTTAATAAAAATCACAAAAATATCAAGTGTCTTTTAATTACGTATCGGATGTTTAATATGATAAAATAATTACGGTTTTCAGTACTTTACCTCATATGTGCCTAACAGGCACACTTCTGGGTTTTCGTTACTTTTTAAATTCTGGGTTTTAGGATTATAAAGATTCTCAATACGATTTCTACATTTGGAAGTGTGTCTTCAATTTTGTTTTCTTTCAAAAGTTGATACACTTACAATATACTATTAGTTCCCTCATTTTCACTGTGAACAATTTTGAAGTATTCTTTTAAATTCAGATATTCTATTTCTAACACTATCTCATTAATATCTTCATAATAAAATTCAGCAAACTCTTTGCAACTTTGTCTCAACTCTTCAGAATTCAGAGTATTCAAGCGAAATAATCATATATGTAATGGAAATAATAAATCAAAACGTTTACTAATGTTCTTTTACGAATGGATCGATCGCGGGGCCCTGGGCACTTGCCCAAAGTACCCAGTGGGAAAGAGGGGTCTGATTGATGAGGATATTAATAACTCACTATCTCCAGGGTGCGTCGAACAATCGCGTAGTAACTACAGTACACTCATCGTATTCGTACCAAATAAAGACAAGCGCTTAGCGTCTTTGCATGGACTATTGCCAATTAAATAGTATATTGATTCCAGTCTCATTTTGGACTGTCTGCAGAACGCCAAGTTCATCAGCAGCCTGGATGTAAAGAAAGGTCAGATTTGCCTACCTCGATTATATCATTATGACGGAATCAATTTTACATATTTTCCTCTTTTAAGAGTTTTAATTCTGGAGTTCCTCAGTGCTCTTTCTTGGGACCACTTCTATTTTCTATGTTCATTAATGATATTTTTATTGTTTGTGAGTATTCGACTGAACATGTTTATGCGGATGACAGACAAATTTAACTTTTTTGACCCATCGGACATATTATAAAGACGGAAGTTGCACACGCGTTTCCGCCTACAACAACAACGGCGACGCAGAACACCTTGTATTTTTTTTTTTTTTTTTTATATTGAATATACTAATTTCATTTTTTTACTTCTTATTTATAAAATAATTAAAATAACTTTAAGCTACTTAATATAATACCACTTCTTCTTTTCCGAAGTACTTTAGTTGATTACGTGCACGGCAGCTAGACAATCCACTAGACTTTCCGCTACTTCCAATTGCAAATTTTAGGCTACCCCATTTGAGCCCCCAGTTAGATAGTTTCAACAGTTAATTAAATAGTTAATTAAGTTAAACTTCATTTATTGGCTTCCATTATGAGAATGAAAGTCTCTGCAAGCATTTTATAAAACCAAAGCTTAATGAAAACTGAACATCAGCAATCAGCAGCTAATGCTTAGTTGCATTTGCTGTCGTTATAAATGTTAACACAATCATGAGCTGAATGGATATAAATGTTTGCAGAAACTTGATACACATGAAATGCTTAATAATAAGTTCAATAACTTTTTAAAAGAACGACGCAGGACACCTTTTATTTTTATACCCTACACGGTTGAAAATATCAGTATAAAATTAATAACTTTTAGTTATTCATATAAATCCATAAAAAAATCGTATAGATTTTATAAGTTCCGCAGTTATAAAATTTTATATGAATATCATATATGTTTCTATATTAAAAAGTATAGAATAGGTTGACGTATAAATTCTATTTTACAAAAAGAGTTTATATTTAATTTTAACAATAGTAAAAAAAATGTATATTTATGTCGGTTGTTAGAACGTTTGACTGGGACGCAGAATTCATGGGTTCGAGTCCGGGAACAGATACTTCTTTTTAATTTAATTTTATTTACAATTTTTATTTATAAAATGATTTGAATAACAGAACATGAATGGGTAGAGATTTGAACCTGCTTCATTTCTAGAATAGTTTGAATTCGACCCCGTTCGTTAGCTAGCTCGGCTACAGAATGTTGATGATTTATTAGACAAAATTGAGCATAAACAACTGGCCGCATAGCTGGTTTTTATATGTTGAAAAATTAAATTTATACCTAAATTCATATAAAACGACCCTTAAACTGATATTCGTATAAAAATTTATACTGATTTTTTCAACCGTGTACACCGAGTGTATATTCACTTTGTCTCTCCGTTTGTAACGCATAGAAGGGGGCGTGGTAGGTATGGAAAAGTATATATATTCTTGATCAGCGTCACCACCTGAGTCGATTTAGCGATGTCCGTCTGTCTGTCAGTGTGTCTGTCTATCCGTCTGTTGAAATCAGGTTTACGGGAAAACCAAGAAAGCTAAGGGTAAAGTTTTCTCAACTGGGCACATTAAACCCAAAGTTATTAAACTTAAAGTTTTTCTTATTTATAAAAAATTAAGTTTTTAATAAACAAATAGAGTTTAAACCAACTTCTCATCTGTTCAGAAACAAAAATTTTCCACAGAATTGTTCTGTAAAGTCTACATAACTTTTTCCTGAAAAAAAATTTTAGTACGTTTCATAAATAAAAAAGTTACGAATGTTTAAGTGCCGCCACCTAGGCAATTTTACTCCCAAAAACCACCATACGATAAGAAAAATTTTAATTGTGCTTCTTGTTTTTTGAATTGTATTTGAATTGTAAAATTTTTACCAGTCAATTTGAAAAAAGTTGTAGCGATTGGTGATATGGTGCACATGTGCACCAAATTAGGATCAGGCTAAGTTTCAAGTTTCCAAAGGATCGTACAGGGACGTGGCACAGCCCTTAATTTTATCATTTATACTACCATATCTTGTAACCCGTTCAAGATATTGCGATGAAATTTGGTATACGGATACATATCAAATATATATTGAATTTGGATAAAAGTGGGCGGAATCGAAAAAATGGGCGTGTCACTTTTCAACTGTTCAAAATTTTGATTCCGTATATCTCAAAATTGGCACAAACGATTTTCATAAAAATCTTGGAGATGATGCCGCTGAAAGCATTCATCAATCCAAGCTCGGCCACTTTGCTGAAAAAACTCGTTGAAGGGCGTGGCACTGCCCACAATATTTATAAACGTTATATTAAGAGAACTAACAACGTAATTGTTATGAAATTTAATAAGGTAGATGTACTTGCTATAAGGTCTCTTATTACAAAAATTTGGTCCAATAGTACCTGTGCGAGTTACGTCATCTACCTCCACAAATGTTCCTTGTGTTAAAGAACTTATCCAAAAATACAAATAGATTCTTTATAAGCCTTCTTATATTTTATGCTGAAAGTTCTACTTAATATTATAAACAATTTTTGTATTCAGACATACATGATAGAGTTTTGATAATTTGTTCAAAAAATAGTTTTCTATTCATTGAAAAGCAATTCTGCACACGAACGTTTTTCTTTCTTCCAAAATCTACTTTTCTCCCCAAAAAGTCTTCTTCCTCCTTTTCTCAATATCCCGTGTGCAGATCTGCCATCTCGCTCTTACTTCAGAAGAGCATAGATTCATGAGCAAGAGAAATATAAATTTTATTAAACGAAAATAAAATAATTCATATTTTCCATCAAATCATTTTTTTAATGACATTTAATTCATAGATAAAATAATTGATAAACTAGGAACAGTATTTTGCTCCAACACGGCCATCCTGCTCAAACATCGCTCTCGATGAATATGATCTAGTTTAAGTCCAAGATCACAAAATAAGAAACAGTAGGCATTTAACAAACAAGAAAAAGAAAACAACATTTTCAAATATAAAAACAACAGAATCGAAATATTCATTAATATTAAACTCCATAACGGTCATCTAATTATCTGATATAATCAGCCAATGCAACACATCAAATTCTGTAACAAGAATCATTAGATTATTTTTCAGACTTGACTTTTCGAATCGCAACTCAGAGGCAATCTTAAGCTTGTTTGCATGTCAACACAACATCTGTCAACGTTATGGCTCAGAGGCAATCTTAAGCTTGTCCACAACTTCAACCAAATGCTAAACTTAATTCCGAACAACATGTCTCAGAGGCAATCTTAAGCTTGTACATGAGTTCGACGTCAAAATAAAAATCATTAAACAGAGGCAATCTTAAGCATGCTTATGAATTCGACACTTATTAGAATATAATAACTGAATGTTGTAAAATTTACCTTTTTAATTACTAACATGCTTTTCATCTTCGGCTTCAGGTATGGGACGAATGACCTCTCTTGCAGCAACAACAATGGTATTGCAGTTCTCTTTCTTCAACTTGTATCGATCATTGGAAAGAACGCCCACTATTTCATAAGGGCCACGATAATAGGCTTGCAATTTCGATTTTCGAATCTGGTTACTACAGTATACAACTTTTTGGCCAATTTTTAATTGAGTTGGCTTACATTTATTCAGATCAAACCTTAGTTTCATCCGCTCAGCGTTTACTTCTGTTCGTTCACGGGCTAGATTGCGTATTGACTCTACGTCGTCGAATTGTGGTTCAATTTCTAACTCTGTTAGAAGGGCGCCAACATCTGGAGAGCGACCTGAAATTCCTGTCAACACCTTCAATGGAGAAAACCCGGTTGTCTTGTTAACTGTAGTGTTAAGAACTAGATGTATACGACTAACATAGCTAGTCCATTCGACATTAGTTCCTAAATTAGTTCTTAATAAATTGGCAACAGTATCCACATACCGTTCTACTTGCCCATTCGCTCTACTGGCACCGGGTGCTATTAAGTGATGTGTTATTCCCAGAGATATGCAAAGATTTTTGAATTCAGAACTGGTAAAATTAGTGCCTCTGTCACTAATGAGCTTGCTTGGAGCACCAAACAACATTACATAGTTATAGAGCATCCTTACAGTTTCAGTAGCTTTATTCGTTTTACAAGGAAATAATATTACAAATTTTGTAAATGCATCAACTAAAATGAAGATATATCGATGATCTTTTCCGTCGAAAGGTCCCATAAAATCTGCGTGCACCACATCAAATGGAATTGGCTTCTTTTCAATTGGATGAAGCTCGCACTGTTTCTTTCCTGACGGTCTTTTAGCTACAAGACAAATTAAACAAGATTCAACAAATTTTCTTACATTTTTAGTCATGTGTGGCATCCAAAAATATTCCTGCATTTTAATCAGAGTCTTTTCCCATCCAACATGACAGTTTTCTTCATGAAATCGCCTCATTAGAGTCAATCGGCATTGCTGTGGTACATAAATTTTGTAAGTATTTTCCAGTTTTTTATACAGAATCCCGGTTTTGAGTAAATACTGCGCTAATATTTAGAATCTCCGCTCTTGATTTTGTCAATAATTTCAAGTGTAGCTGGATCTCTTTGCTGCTCAATATGTAACCACGTCTCCGACAGACTATTTATTTGGTAACATGGCTTTGCTGGCATATTACGACTGAAGTAATCCGCATGCAATAAAGCTTTTCCTTTTCTATAGACAATTTCAAACTCAAAATCTTGAAGAAAAATCCACCAACGAGCTATACGAGGCAGTAAATCTTTTTTCTCTTTTGTTGCCTTCAGAGCGTTGCAATCAGTGACTAACAAAAACTTAACACCTAGAAGATAGTGCCGAAAATGTTTTACCGCATTTACAACGGCGAGCGTCTCCAATTCATAGCTGTGGTATTTAGTTTCATACGTTTTAGTTGCCTGGCTATAATATGCAACTACATGCAATCTTTGATTAACGCGCTGAAATAAAATAGCTCCATAACCAAGAGCACTCGCATCAGTGTGCAGCTCTGTTGGAAGCTCAGGATTAAACAATACAAGTAACGGTCGAGTAGTAAGTTGTTCTATTATATAACGCTTTGCGGCTTGACACTCTTCACTCCACAAGAATTGTGTGTTGTTTTTTGTTAAAGAAGTAATGCATGAAGTTTTTGCTGCAAACTCAGGGACAAATTTTCGAAAGTAATTAGCCAGGCCCATAAATTGGCGTACTTGCTTAACATTACTTGGAGAAGGAGAACTCACTAATGCATCAATTTTAGATTTACTTGGCCTGACACCATCTGCAGATACTTCTCGTCCTAAATACTCAATAGTTGTTTGAAGAAATTTGCATTTGTCCATGTTTAATGAAAATCCACTATCCACTAATGCTTTTAAAACAACATCAAGCTTCTCAAGGCCCTCATCGATGGTTTTTGATGCTACCAACACATCATCTAAATAAACTAAAGCCAATGTTCCCCTTAGTTCTCCTAATGCCACGTTGATTGCCCTTTGAAAAACAGCAGGTGCGTTAACGAGACCAAACGGCATACACAGGTACTCATAATGCCCATCAGGTGTAACAAAAGCGGTTTTTTCAATAGAATCTTCAGCAATCGGAATTTGATGAAAGCCGGAAGCCATATCCAATGATGTGAAAAAAGTATTTCCAGTCAATTCATCAAGCTGATCCTCAATTCTTGGTAGCGGATAACGATCTCTCACAGTGATTTTGTTCAGCGCCCTAAAGTCAACGCAAAGGCGATTCTGGCCATTTTTCTTTTTCACTAGAATCATTGGACTCGCAAATGGAGATTGGCTTTCCCTTATAATGCCATTAGACTTCAAATTTGCAATAATTTCTTTTGTTATCTCCCGCTCACTGTGCGCCATTCGATATGGTCTATAATAAATATTCGAATCCTTGAGTAAACGAATTCTTAAAGAGCCAGTGGTTACCCTTGAAGTAGGAAAACCAGTTATAAAGTTTTGCGAATATTTTGCTAACACAATATTTAGTTTTTCCATATTAGATTTCGACAAATCTGTGGTTGGGGTAAAACTTTTTTTGTTTTTGGAACACAAAACTGACTTACTGCGGTGTAAAGTTGATCCATTTACATTTACAGTAATTGTTAAAGTTGGATCTTTAAACACATCTCTACCAATAAGAATTTCATGGTGTAAATGTTTCTCATCGATCACGTAAAAAGTAACTTCTACAATAAGATCCTCAAATTCAACAAATGTTTCAAGTCTCTCGGTGAGTAAAACAGGTTCTCTTCCAATTCCTTGTACCGATAGAAAATGAGCCTCCCTTCTTGCACATATCTGATCAGCAATATCAGATCTTATTAATGAGCAATCTGAACCAGTATCAAGAATACAGCGATACAATTTTCCATTAATGATCACTGGAGTGTAATTGTTTGAAAGCACTGTATCTTTGCAGAGATTAACATTTTTACGTTCAGCTCTTTGCTTAGCCCAGCAAGTTGTTTCCTCATGACCAGATTTTCCGCAAAAAGAGCACTTGAAATTTGTTTCCATAGCTTTCTTCGATGTGCTCTGAGCAGCCAGTTCTTTTACCTTGCATTTTTTGGTGCAATTAGTCCTAATATGTCCTTTTTTTCCACACTCAAAGCATCGTCTTTCATCCTCCATTCGTTTACGTTTCAGTGGAACAGGCAACTTAGCATCTACTCCTATAGTGGAAGCTGAACCAAAATGTAAACTATTTTCTTCATGTAAGCGACGTGCTGAAAATTCTTGTTTTCGTAGAGGTTTTTCTCGGATAGAGGACAGATGGTCAATTAAACTTTGTACTGAAGATGGCATCACAAACGTCAATGAATTTCTCAAACTTACTTCAGATATGCAACCGATGATGATTTTGACGATTTTGTCTTCCGGAATTTCAAAAGGTAGTCTGTTAATTTGGCACACTTTATTCATCACGAAATCAGTATATGAAACGAACTCATTGCTTTCGGCATTGGCAACTCTCCGCAATTGTACAACAATATCTGCGTCATTAGAAAATGCATGAACCAAAGAAGCACGTAAATCTGCCCAGCTATAATGTTGATACCCATATTTATCATACCATGATTTCGCTCTTCCAAGCAAAGAAACTTTAATTCTGGGTATGACATCAAAATTTTCCATGCCATCACGCTGTACTCTCGCATCGATATCCGTACACCACTTAAGAATATCAACGCGAGAATGATTTGGGTCAAAACTTGGAAAACCGACCAACTCTTTGCAAGTTTGTTGACGTTGAGTAGCTTCTATTTTATTTATAGCATCCACAGTAATAACAAAATTTTCAGATTTTGTGCTTATAACAGGCTCAGATTCCACTGTTGAATCATTTAAATCATCACTTACCAAACTTGTAGTATTGCTCCGCCATCTTGAATTTAACACCAAGAAAAAAAATTTTCGTTTTTTTTGAATTTCAAATTCGTTTTCTTGAATTTATTATATAAATCTATTTTTTGTTTTTGTTAATAGACTGGTGAGCAATCCCACTTCTGATGATAGAGTTTTGATAATTTGTTCAAAAAATAGTTTTCTATTCATTGAAAAGCAATTCTGCACACGAACGTTTTTCTTTCTTCCAAAATCTACTTTTCTCCCCAAAAAGTCTTCTTCCTCCTTTTCTCAATATCCCGTGTGCAGATCTGCCATCTCGCTCTTACTTCAGAAGAGCATAGATTCATGAGCAAGAGAAATATAAATTTTATTAAACGAAAATAAAATAATTCATATTTTCCATCAAATCATTTTTTTTAATGACATTTAATTCATAGATAAAATAATTGATAAACTAGGAACAGTATTTTGCTCCAACATACATATATACATATGTATATGTATATATACATTATGAAAATACACATGAGCTATGCAACAGCGTTATCGCTAAGATTCCGTTGTCGCATAGCAGATGGTTTCATGTTCGGTTGAGACTACAAATGCAAAATCTGCTGAGTAGCATATTTTGCACTCTAAGACCAACCGAATTCGAACAAGAAATGTAGTTGATAGCATAAGAAAATATATTGTAATTTTAGTCTTAAGATTCACTTAATAAAATAAAGTTATTGAGCTAAAGCTTAATTTCTTTTATTGACATCTATAATTGGCGCAGTCGTCGGTTTTGAACCTAATTTGAGATTTACCTAACGTGTTTAAAGTATAAAAAATTTTAATAAAAAAGAAGGTGAAGTGATCATTTAAGCTCAACGAATATAAGAATTCGATAAATTCAAGTCGATAAATGCAATTTCATTACCAAAGAAACCTCATATTTAGGTCGTATATTAACTCCTGAAGGAATTAAACCAGATGAAAGAAAAATAAATACAATAAAAAATCTTCACTTGCCTACAACGCAAAAACAAATAAAATCATTTCTTGGTCTAACTGGGTATTACAGGAAGCTTATCAAGGATTATGCCAAAGTAGCATATCCTATGATATTTTACTTAAAGAAAAATAAAAAGGTTAACATAAATGACCCTAATTATATAGTTTCTTCGAAAAACTAAAAAGTTTGATTACGGAATACCCAATTCTTCGTTACCCTAATTTTAATAAAAAGTTTAGTCTAACTACGGATGCCAGCAATTTTGCTTTAGAGGCAGTTCTCTCTCAAGAGGGACATCCCATATATTTTGCTTCAAGGACACTAAACGACCATGAAAAAAACTACTCTGCGACCGAAAAAGAGCTTCTTGCAGTTGTCTGGGTTGTGAAATATTTTAGGCCATACATATATGGCAGGGAATTTGACTTATACACTGACCATCAACCACTGAAGTGGTTGCAAGCAAAAAATCCAGGAAAAGATATAAATTATAGACTACAAAGATGGTTAGTCCAATTAAGAGAATATAATGCGAGAATAGCTTATATTGAAGGTAAATATAACAAAATTGTTAGGATTAAATTTTTTTAATGAAAGTAAATACCTAGTCTTGAGAAGAAAAGGAGTTGAGCACTGCTATTATTTTGACCGCTCGAAATTACACATTACTCAATATATTAGCAAACCTAGAAAGTACCATTTTTTTTTTGAACAAAATGTCATGTGCTTATCTTGTGTACTTATCACGTAACTATACTGTAAAATATTGGAAGAAAAAAAAAACGTCAGTTGTTCGAAATATCTTCTTTCAGTTCATGAATGACACCCTGTTTCTATTATTTTGACCGCAACTGTATGTTTTGTAGTTTTATAAGAAATTTAATTTAATTCACTGAATTACAAATATGAATTACAAAAAAACTACGCTATGTCTTAGTCTTAAAAAATTATAAGTCAAACGGCAACACTTAGGGAATAGCTGTTTGTGGAGACTTGACAAACAGCTGTTCATTCTCTACACTCAGTAGCAAAAATGGTGTATATAAGAGACAGCTCACTTAAGGCCCCTTCAGACAATGTGAGAAGTCATGTAAAAAGTCATATGAGTTGTCAAATATGACAACTCTCATAGTGTGAATATGTTTATTAGGGTGATTCAAATTTTTTATTTTTTGTTTTTTTTAAGATGTTGTTGCTTAAAAAGTAAGTTTATGATATGAAGAAAAAGCTCACGAAAATTCAGCTCAGTAACTCAATTTTATAAGGTGGCGCCGGAGCCTGTTAGTTTTACATGTAAATTGTATGGAAAAATTATTTTTTTCAAAAAAGGTGTCTAAATGAATAGGTGATTAGTGCTGTTGAGCTGAAAAGGGTCGTTTTTCGATGTAATTTTTTACGCTGAATCCGAATCTGGCCTCAGAATTGACCCATCATGTCGGAATCCTGAAATATTTGAGGCTAAGTACCTAAAACATGATGTTTTTTGTTTACTTTCGAGGCCATGTATAGGATTTAAAGAAAGTTGATCAGCTTATTTTTAACAAAAGCATCATTTAGTATTATCCTTGCCCTTTAAAATGAGCTTTCATGTGGTGATCTGTGATGCTATAACTTTGCAAGGAAACATCACGGATCACCACTTGAAAGCTCATTTTAAAGGGCAAGGATGGTACTAAATGATGGTTTTGTTAAAAATAAGCTGATCAACTTTCTTTGAATCCTATACATGGCCTCGAAAGTAGACAAAAAACATCATGTTTTAGGTACTTAGCCTCAAATATTTCAGGATTCCGACATGATGGGTCAATTCTGAGGCCAGATTCGGATTCAGCGTAAAAAATTACATCGAAAAACGACCCTTTTCAGCTCAACAGCACTAATCACCTATTCATTTAGACACCTTTTTTGAAAAAAATAATTTTTCCATACAATTTACATGTAAAACTAACAGGCTCCGGCGCCACCTTATAAAATTGAGTTACTGAGCTGAATTTTCGTGAGCTTTTTCTTCATATCATAAACTTACTTTTTAAGCAACAGCACCTTAAAAAAAACAAAAAATAAAAAATTTGAATCACCCTAATGTTTATATTACACACATGAGTTTTCATATGAGAAAGCATATGACTATTTTGACATTCGATTCAAGTCTATTTGAAAATAGAAGTCATATGAGTTTTGTGTTAAAAAATGAGATCTGGTCAAGTTTCTTCGTTATTAAAATACTGGATGGTCATTAATACCCTTACGACGTTTATTCTTTAAAGAAAAACAATTATTTTGAATTAAATAAATACAAAAAACTTACCTGCAGTCTTAATATCATTTAAATAGTATGAACACAATAAAATATTTCTGATGCGATTTGACAAATCATATCTAAAAACATACAAAAAAACATACCAAAAAGCATATGACTTCTCACATAGTCTGAAGGGGCCTTTAGAGTGAGGACCAGTGTTACCATATTAGCAGTCTTAACTGCAGATTCTTTAAAAAAATCTGGCAACATTGGTGAGGACAGTCAGTTGGTAGTCGCGTCCTGGGCAACTTCACTGTATTAAGCTGTAGTTGGCAGTAGATCTTAGCAAGTAAACGTAGAAAGTAGATAGCTGGGTGCAACCCTGGGTGCAACGCTAACTGGGTGCAACGCAAACAGTCGTGTCGGCAGAATAGTATTCGTCCCTCTTTAGTATTTATCGTTGAAGATTCTGTCACACGTCTGTGTGCAACGCTATCATTCGTGTCGGCAGACTAGCAAGTAGACATAGAAAGTAAACAAAGGAAGTACATAACTGGCTGCAATGCAACTGGGTTTATGCAAGTAAACATAGAAAGTAGATAACTGGGTGCAACGCTAACAGTCGTGTCGGCAGAATAGTATTCGTCCCTCTTTAGTACTTATCGTTGAAGATTCTGTCACACGTCTGTGTGCAATGTTATCATTCGTGTCGGCAGAATAGTATTCAGACCTTTTATTATTTAGTGTCGGCAATTCTATCACACGTTTTTGTGTGCAACGCTATCATTCGAGGCGGCAGAATAGTATTCAGCGACCTGGCATAGTAATAGACAAATAACCACGTCGCGATCTATCTTTCGACAACTACGCAACGCCGGAATCCGCACGTTAGAGCATTGGTGAAGAAAGAATATGGGCGGAAGAGCAGCAACGGAAGCGATCGTGTGTAGAATAAGCTTAGCAACTGTAATCACGAGTAGGCTAAGCATACCAATGTAAATAAATTATTATAACGTATTTAAAAAGAAAGGAGGAACCCATGTGTTTTTATTTATTTTGTTGAAAACTATTTATTTCCGGTTCGTTAACCACCTGTAAAATTATGAATTTTTGTAGCCGAACCTTGGTCACCGACAAGTTAAAGCCTCGGCGCGAGGTTCGTTACAATGGCGCCCGAGCAGGAATCCTGGCAACAAAAAAAAAGTGTATCACAACAAAATAAAAATCTTAATAATAAGTGGAAAATCACTATGTATGCGGTACGTGGCGTAACTCAAAACGAAAATAGTGATATTCTTCCAATGACCGATTATAGTGTGTGCTACGTAGACAAAAGACGTATAAACTACTTACTTACTTACTTAGATGGCCATAACAACCCGTTGTCAGGTTACGGCCGACCTCATTTGCTTTCGTCAGGCGCCTCTGTTTTGCGCGCAACTTCTCCAATCGTTAATGTCAAGCGTGGTTAGGGCTTCCTCAGCTTGGTCTATCCAACGGAGGCATGGTCTCCCTCTTCTTCGTTGACCGGGGACCTTCCCTTCGAATACCTTTTTCGATGGAGCTTCTTTATCCATACGATGGACATGACCCAGCCAGCGTAGTCGCTGTATTGTTATACGCTTAACTATGTGAATGTCGGCGTAGAGCTCATACAGCTCGTGGTTCATTCAAATGCGATAGTCGTCACCAACTCGAACAGGACCAAAGATTTTGCGGAGAACTTTCCTTTCGACACCCCAAGAACAACTGCGTCTGTTGTCGAAACCACCCATGCCTCAGCGCCATAAAGAAGAACAGGTAGAATGAGCGTCTTGTAGAGTGTTAGCTTTGTCGATCGAGAGAGAGCTCTGCAACATAATTGCTTACTGAGACCGTAGTAGCACCTATTAGCAATTGTTATTCTCTGCTAAATCTCCAGACTGACATCATTGTTGCTGGTTACGGCAGTGCCAAGGTAAGTGAATTCCTTGACAAATTCTAATTTACAGTTGCCCTCTGTAACATGAGAGCATGGATCCCGCACTCTCTTGTTGTTGTTAGTAGACATCATGTATTTCGTCTTGCCCTCGTTTACCGTCAAACCCACTTTGGCTGATTCCTGTTCAATAGCAGTGAAGGCAGCAGTAACATCTCTCTTACTTCGACCGAAAATATCAATATCATCAGCGTAGGCAAGGAGATGAACATCTTTGAAGAAAATGGTGCCATTATGATGCACACTGGCTTTTCGTACGATCCCCTCCATAATGAAATTGAAGAGATCGAACGAGAGCGGGTCGCCTTGTCTGAAACCTCGCTCGGTATTTAAAGTTCCGGAGAGGTCATTCCCTACCTTGATAGAGCTACACGTATTGCTCAACGTCATCCTGCAGAGCCTTATCAACTTTGCAGGTATACCGAACTCACACATTGTTGCGTATAGGCAATTCCGCACTGGGTTATCGAACGCAGCTTTATAATCGACGAAGAGATGGTGAGTATCAATTTGATATTCATGGGTTTTCTCCAGGATTCGGCGTAGTGTAAAAAGCTGGTCTATAGTGGATTTTCCAGGTCTAAGATCACACTGATAGGATCCGATCAGTGTTTCTGTATGCGGCTTCAATCTTTCACACAATACGCTCGAGAGGATCTTATATGCGATGGAAATAAGACTGATACCCCTGTAGTTGGCGCAGTTTGTCGGGTCTCCTTTCTTTATTACAGGACAAAGCACGCTGAGATTCTAATCGTCGGGAATGCTTTCCGCTAGCCATATTTTGCTGATGAGTTGATGCATGCACCTTATCAATTCATCGCCACCAGCTTTAAACGACTCAGCTGGCAGGCCGTCAGCACCCGCTGCTTTGTTGTTTTTGAGTCGCTGGATAGCAACTCGAACCTCTTCATGGCTAGGTGATGGTACTTCCACTGCGTTATCATCAATTGGTGGTATCGTACTGCATTCTCTCTGGGCGGGATTGGTGGAATCATCGCCCGTAAGCAAGTTGGAGAAATGCTGCCTCCATAACGTCAGTACACTCTGTGTATCTGTAACCAGATTTCCATTTTCGTCTCTACAAGTGGATGCTCCGGGCTTGAAACCTTGAGTTAGACGATTAACTTGTTGATAGAATTTTCGTGCATCCTTCTTGCCATGGTACACCTCAAGTTCCTCACGCTTACGCTTTTCCTGCTCCCTTTTTTACGTCTGAAAATGCGCTTCCGGCTCGCGTTGCGGCTGACTGCAGCGTCTTCTTGTATGTGGCGTTTTTTTCAGCAGTCGCATCGCGACACTCCTGGTCATACCATTGGTTTCGAGGTTGTTGGCGTCGGAAACCAATGACTTCCACGGCAGCAGCTCGCATGGAGTGGGAGATGTGTGTCCTAAGTCCACCGGCGTCGTCGGTTCCAGAGGTTGGTTGGTTGAGCTTAACCGAGAGTTGAGCGGAGTACGCCTCGGCAGTCCGTTGTGATTGCAGCTTAGCAACGTCCAGCTTTCGTTGCATGCCCGTGCGTACATTCTTCGCATTGCATAGCCGCATGCGGATCATAGCTGCAACATTATAGTGGTCGGAGTCAGTGTTGACCGCCCGAAATGTACGGACATCCAGAACGCTTGAAGCGTGCCTTCCGTCGATCACAACATGATCAATTTGGTTTTTCGTTTTTTGATCCGGGGATAGCCAGGTGGCCTTGTGAATGTCGAGGTGTTGAAATCTGGTGCTACTAACTACCATGTTTCGCGCCGCGGCGAAGTCGATCAGTCTCAGACCGTTGTTTGAAGTGGTCTCGTTGAAACTGAACTGACCGACTGTAGCGCCAAAGATGCCTTCTCTTCCGACCTTCGCGTTAAAATCGCCGAGGACTATTTTTACATCGTGGGTCGGACAACGGTCATACACGTCCTCTAGGCTAGCGTTTATTTTTACGAGGGCTTTCGCCAGTTGGATAGTTGCACCTTCCCTATGGAGGGTCCGGACATTCCAGGTGCATATCCGTAAATCATTGTCCGTTTTTCGTTTGCAGTTATTGTCATCGTAGTGGGGGTTATTATCTGAGGCTATTTTAGTTTTCATTGGAAATGATGATAATGTGTGGTGGGACCCAAACCACACATTCCAAGTTTTAAGTCTAGGAGAGACTCGCCTTCTCACAACTAGCTCACCCCCGGACGGGTGTCCAAGGGATCTCCAGAGGATACTTGGCCAAAAGGCCGGAAGAATCATTCCTGGCCACTCCCAGGTGAGTGGTGATCAGGAACTTTACCCACTTACGTGGTTTTCTACAAGCAGCTCCATCTTACAAGCAGCTCCATATTACGCTAGAAGCCAAAAAAAAAAAACTTGAAAAAAAAAATTCGAACAAAGTGAAAAATAAAACAAAAAAAAACCGCCTTATAGTGAGATAAAACATTCAAACAAAGTGGAAATCAGACAGAACAAAAACCCAGTAAACAATAATAAACAGTGACTTAAAAGAAAAAATTCAAAAAAGGCAACCCGTGTAAAAGCCCAAAAGTGAAATCCAAAAAAAACCCGATTCAACAAAAGAGTGTAAATCAAAGTATACAAAGACAGGGTCAACTTTGAAACAAAGTGACGAGTTAAAAAAAAACAACGAGAAAACGTGTATTGGGATCACACTCTTAAAGAATAAGAGTTAATTACATACATGCAGGAAACGGTTTAAAGCGTTCCTGGCCGAAGAACATACGCCAGAAGTAGAGGAACGATTGCTTTAGCTACAGAAGCAACACTGGCAACCTTTTTCCCCATGCCCACAGACGACAAAGCCAAAGGTGGATACCATGTCCGATACGCGAATGCTGGAAGATAATCCTGTGTCAGGCTCCGTCATGCATGATGATGCCAAGAGCGTGACCACGGTCGTATATCGGGACCAAGTAGCGCCCTATAAGGAGTCAAACAATCAAGCCACAGACCTCCTACAGCAGGCGGCAATTGCAAAAACTAAGCAATACAATCCCACAACAATGAACCAAGTGTGAAAATGGACACTGAAATACAACGATGGAAAGAATAGAGGAGCTGTATGAGGCAGACGGACTAGTATTGGACCACCTTTCATGGACTATGCCGGAATTAAGAGATAAAACTCTCGCATGGTATTGCAATATAACCAACGAGTAGTCATATGGGAGTTGTTTAAGCACAGTTTATCGGATTTATTTCTATCACCACGTTATTTCGAAACATAAGACGATAATATCAGGAAGCGATACCAGCGGATAAGGAAAAAATTTAAAGATATCGTGCTTTCTTTATAAACCATGATGCGATATGCAAATTACTCGGAGGAGTAACGCCTGGAGCGAATCTTCAGAAATTGTCTTCTAGAATATCAATGGTACATCAAGCAACGAGACTTCACCACGCTCACGGCTTCAATCAGGATGGCCAAAGACCTCGAGGGCATACGGCAAAGAAAAGCAGAAGTAGGGTTCGAGCTGAACAATATCGAATGATGACTCTGATGGCCACTTGCCGACAGTGTGGATTAGATGGACACCTTTTCAGTACAGAGCAAGGCCCCACGCGGCTATTTTGTTGGGATTGCGGAAAAGTTGGAGTATACACGATATATTACTGTCGTTTGTCGGGAAACGACAGAGGAGGGCACCCAGACCGAGAGGAGGCACACCCTCCAAGAGACGCCTCTCGACCAACCTAAACGAAATCCACAGCAACTCCAGGAGAGTATACACCAACATGATGGTAGGCGGAGAGCAGGTGGCGGCTACCATTGACACGGGAGCAACAGTGAGCTTACTGAAAGAATCACTCGTCGAAGCATTAAGAGAAAGAGCCACGAGGGTGGCGTACCAAGGAGAAGTAGTATTGGCCGATGGATCTTCACGACCACTAAAATATGCCGTAGACACCTTAATCCAGTTCGTCAGCCATCAGAGGAGATTTCGATTCGTCGCCATGCCAGACGCCACCAAAGATGCTATTTTAGGCCTGGACTTCTTGGCCAAAAGTAGTACGACCATACATATCACTAAGGAAGTGATTACGCTAGACGGAGGAGATCCCGAGCAACAAGCAAGATGTATGGTGAGTGAAATTAAATCTGTTCAAAGCCTAAACAACTATCCTCAAAAGATTACTCACACATCACAGAAACAAAAGAGGAAGCATGCCCGGAAACGAAAACAGCAGCAACAACGAAGAAACCTAGATAAGCGCAACCAAAATCTGCTGGGTGTAATGACTACAGGGTTGACGTAAGCTCTGCTGGTACTCCCAAGAAACACCATAACAGAGCGGTCATTCTTTACGGAAGTCAAACACGAGCCCGAGGAAAACCCATGGAGAATCCTGCCGGCAGACGAATCTCAGCAGGTTATTAATCATTTCTTGTTAAAAAAAAATGCGAAGGTTTGATGGACTAAGGGGAGTGACTTAGATCACAGGGCATCGCATAGTAATGACGGACGACGGTTTATTCCCAGGAATCCCACGATGCAAACAGTAATCAACGGAGAGGTTAACAAACAACTTGCGAAAGGGTGCATTTAACCCACCCACAGCTCATACAGCGCGCCCATAGTGTACATTAGGAAGAAGACAGGGTGTGGTTGTGCATCGACTACCGACAACTGAATAGTAAGTCAGTACCCGACGCGTATCCTCTTCCCCGAATAACCCACACACTAGACAGACTACGAGATGCCAAAATTGTCAGCAGTTTAGATCGAAAGGACGGTTACTATCAGATCCCAATGGCATAAGCAGTACACAGCGCTTACAGTTCCTGGTCGTGGCGGGTAATGACATTTGGTTTGCATTCTGCTCCCGCAACGTTTTCAGCCCTCGTTGGACAGGTTCATCGAGGCAGACATGGAGCCTTTAGCTTTTGCATACTTAGACGACATTGTGGTTACCAGCACATGGTCAATTTGCGAGAGGTCTTCCGACGACTATAGGAGGCGAACCTTCGGATCAACCCTTAAAAATGAGAACAAAGATAAAATATTTGGGCCATGTAGTCAGCGGTGAAGGTATACAGACCGATCCAGGATGGCCAAAGACCTCGAGGGCATACGGCAAAGAAAAGCAGAAGTAGGGTTCGAGCTGAACAATATCGAATGATGACTCTGATGGCCACTTGCCGACAGTGTGTCTTCCTGTTGATTGACTGGTACTATTTTGCTGTCATAAAAAACAAAGGCCGCTTTTAACCTGTCTAGAGATATCTTTGCCTCTCGTTGCCGAATTTTAATTATGTAATATCCTCAAATGGCAAAGAAGTAGATAGGAAAGAACTAGACTCCGAGCTTTTTGCCTGTATTAAATTTTGGCGAGAAGAATGAAAGCTGGAACCAATGAGAATTACGAAGCAAAATCCAATTGGATTTATTTCTGATTTTGTTCGGCTTTTGCAACGAACCGAACGAATTCACAATGTTAAATACAGACCATTTTGTATTTTTTAATTTATTTATTTTCTTAAATTCATAAAAAAGTTATATGAATATTAGAAAATGAAAATAAATAAATTGAAATTCAAAAATAAGGAAAACTTGTTGAGAAAATTTATTCAATTGCGATGACTTACATTTAAACCTGCATTTGAGAAAATCAATTTTTATATCTACCAGGTAACCAGCAAATGCAATAGCATGATTTTTATTTTGACTCCTTCAAACTTGCAAATTCGCAAGTGATCCCGCGTAAATTTTGTTGTTGGTTTTTCTTCAGAAAAATTCAGTCGAAAAAATCCTAAAAAAACTTCGTGTATTTGTTGTTGCGTTTTTGTAGTTTACAACCGATGCCGTTAGTTTCAATTTTGTTGGTATTTTTTCGGCAGAAAAATTGAGTGGAAAACAACAAAAATTATATTCATGTTGTCTGCTTGTATGTGTGCTGAAATTATGCTATTTTTCGCAACTAGGATTTTTCCTTTGGGGGCTATAAATATATAGAAATTATGAAGTTATATTTTTCAATTTTCTTGTTTTACTTGAAACGAATCATTAGTTGAAATAAGTTAATAACAAATAAGTTCAATTAGAATAGCTTAATCACTAGAACTGATTCTGCATTTAAAAAAACACGAAAATCATATTTTCAAAGATAAAAAATGGAGATTTCTTTAAAATTAACACGGAAACTAAGTCAATGTGTCAAAATACACTACTACTATCGAAGTATTATCTTAACTTGGATTCAAACCTTCCGAATCCAAAAATATTCATGTAAGGGGCTTAGCACCCTTGATCCCTTGGTCAAGTACGTACATTTTTCGGTTCAAACTGAAAAATAAAAATGATATTCATGTTGTTTTATTTGCTGAGCGCCTGCTTCAAACAAAATTTCATTTGTCTTACGGATTGAATTGAAATTATTTTACAAAACTCAAAATATTTCTATAATTTCTATATTTTTCAATATTATCATGGAAATAAAAATAAAGGTTGTACTTAACTGTCATATTAAAATTTGACAGCAAAATATGGTTTCATAGTTGTCAAAATCCAATGCAAAATGTAAACAAAAGAAATTGAGTTGAACAATTACGAAGCCATATTTTGCTGTCAAATTTTAAAGTGACAATTTAGTATAACCTTTATTTTTATTTCCATGATAATGTTGAAAAATATAGAAATTATAGAAATATTTTGAGTTTTGTAAAATAATTTCAATTCAATCCGTAAGACAAATGAAATTTTGTTTGAAGCAGGCGCTCAGCAAATAAAACAACATGAATATCATTTTTATTTTTCAGTTTGAACCGAAAAATGTACGTACTTGACCAAGGGATCAAGGGTGCTAAGCCCCTTACACGAATATTTTTGGATTCGGAAGGTTTGAATACAAGTTAAGATAATACTTCGATAGTAGTAGTGTATTTTGACACATTGACTTAGTTTCCGTGTTAATTTTAAAGAAATCTCCATTTTTTATCTTTGAAAATATGATTTTCGTGTTTTTTTAAATGCAGAATCAGTTCTAGTGATTAAGCTATTCTAATTGAACTTATTTGTTATTAACTTATTTCAACTAATGATTCGTTTCAAGTAAAACAAGAAAATTGAAAAATATAACTTCATAATTTCTATATATTTATAGCCCCCAAAGGAAAAATCCTAGTTGCGAAAAATAGCATAATTTCAGCACACATACAAGCAGACAACATGAATATAATTTTTGTTGTTTTCCACTCAATTTTTCTGCCGAAAAAATACCAACAAAATTGAAACTAACGGCATCGGTTGTAAACTACAAAAACGCAACAACAAATACACGCAGTTTTTTTAGGATTTTTTCGACTGAATTTTTCTGAAGAAAAACCAACAACAAAATTTACGCGGGATCACTTGCGAATTTGCAAGTTTGAAGGAGTCAAAATAAAAATCATGCTATTGCATTTGCTGGTTACCTGGTAGATATAAAAATTGATTTTCTCAAATGCAGGTTTAAATGTAAGTCATCGCAATTGAATAAATTTTCTCAACAAGTTTTCCTTATTTTTGAATTTCAATTTATTTATTTTCATTTTCTAATATTCAAATAACTTTTTTATGAATTTAAGAAAATAAATAAATTAAAAAATACAAAATGGTCTGTATTTAACATTGTGAATTCGTTCGGTTCGTTGCAAAAGCCGAACAAAATCAGAAATAAATCCAATTGGATTTTGCTTCGTAATTCTCATTGGTTCCAGCTTTCATTCTTCTCGCCAAAATTTAATACAGGCAAAAAGCTCGGAGTCTAGTTCTTTCCTATCTACTTCTTTGCAAATGGTCCCTCATAGCTAGGCTCTAACGGTGACCGAACACGAACAAATACGTACTTGCAATTGGTCAACGCAGGTTGCACAAATGGTTTCATTTCACCATGACGAGATAGTTTTGTCATAGGTAAATCATTTATTGTCTTACGTAACAATTTGATAAATTCGGTTTCGTCAAGCTTAGATTCTCGTTGAGTAATAAATTCTCCTGGTATACGCAAGGGTGCACCGTAGAGCATCTCCGCCGAGCTAGCACCAATATCGTTTTTAATAGTAGAATGCATACCTAACAATACTAGAGGTAGCACGAAGCTCCAATTGGTTGTTGCGTAACATTTGATAGCACATTTCAGAGACCGGTACCATCTTTTGATAAACCCATTTGACTGTGGGTGATAAGGTGTTGTGCGTAGGTGGGAAACTCCCAGCATACTTGCTAACTCACTAAAAATCGGTGACTCGAACTGTCTGCCTAAATCTATTGTTATCCTTAACGGGACGCCATACAATGAGATCCATCCGCTTGTAAGAGCTATTGCCACACTTTCTGCTGTAATATCTGCCAAAGGCACTGCAGCCGGCCACCTTGAAAATCGATCAATACACGTGAGGCAATAACGATATCTGATGTTGGTAAAGGTCCAACGATGTCGATATTTATATGTTGGAAACGATAGTCAACTTCTGCGTTATTACCTACAGGAGTTTTGCAATGGCGCTGGACTTTTGTTTTTGGGCAAGAAATGCAACTTCGTACAAACATAGCTACGTCCTTAGCCATCCCTGGCCAAACATATCGCTCTGCAACCAACTTTTGGGTGGCTTTTATGCCTGGGTGTGATAAGCCGTGTTACTTTTTGAATACAATTTGCCGAAAATTACTTGGAACAAATGGTCTCACTTTTCCGTGGGCAACATTGCAAAATAGTGACTTTTCATTTTCTGGAAAATATAATTTTTTTAGTAAGATTGAACTATCCTTACCTTCCTTTAAATAAGATTTGAGCTGTGGATCGCTTTCTTGCTCGCTGTTTGTATGATGTTGATGCGTGAAAGTAAATCGGCAATATTGTTGTCGCTGCCAGATACATGACGAATGTCGGTACTAAACAGGCTAATATAATCGAGTTGTCGAGCTCTTCGCGGTGACGCCTTTTCGCTGTTTTGTTGAAATGCAAAGATTAGAGGCTTACGATCTGTAAAAATCACGAACTCCCTTCCTTCCAATGCATATTTAAAATGTTGTATTCCTTGAAATATGGCTGTTAATTCGCGGTCGTACGCACTATAGTTTTTTTGAGTAAAATCCAAGTGGTTCTATTTCGTTGTTGACGATTTGTTGCAGGACAGCTCCTACTGCTTCGTCCGAAGCATCAGCCGAAAGCGTTACTTGTGCGTTTGGTGCAATATAATTCAAAAACGTTGCGTTCGCTTATTCTTCTTTACATTTATTGAAAGCAGTGATGGCATCGTTCGTCCAATCGATAATTATGTTATCGTTTTTTCGATTTCCATATATAAGCTGTTGTAGAACATGTTGATTTTTCGTTGCTCGTGGCATGAACGATCGGTAAAAATTTATCATACCTAAAAATTTTTTTAACTCCTTCGCTGACTTTGGTGTCGGAAAATTGCGTACTGCTGCAACTTTTTCTTCGGGTGGCTTAAAACCTGTCGCGCTTATCGTATGACCTAAAAAGGTTAATTTAGTTTTTCCGAACTGGCACTTAGCATAGTTAATTCATCAATATACGCGAAGATGAAATCTTTACCTTTTAACACCTCATGAATGTGGCGTTGAAATGTTTGCGTGGCATTTCGTAAGCCGAACGTCATACACGA
The DNA here is from genome assembly GCA_949775025.1 of Tricholauxania praeusta. Classification (NCBI taxonomy): domain Eukaryota; kingdom Metazoa; phylum Arthropoda; class Insecta; order Diptera; family Lauxaniidae; genus Tricholauxania; species Tricholauxania praeusta. The sequence goes on from OX459028.1 coordinate 108,436,009, forward strand.
AAACTCAAAAAGTCCAAAAGGAGTTGAAATTGCCGTTTTTGGAATATCGCACGGTTCAATGGGAATTTGATGGTAGGCTCTTTGCAGGTCAATAACAGAAAATACTTTTTTGTTATATAAAATACTTGTGACGTCGTGCAGGTACGGGATCGGATACCTATCGGGCACGGTTTTCAAATTTAAGGCGTGGTAGTCCCCACATGCTCTCCACTCACCGGAATGTTTTTTTACCAAATGCAGTGGACTATCCCAATTTCTTTTGGATGGGCTGCAAATTCCCTTTTCTAATAAATATTCAAATTCCTTCTTTGCTGCGATTAATTTTTCGCCCGCCAGCCTTCGTGGGCGTGCAAACACTGGAGCCCCCGTTGTAGTTATGTGATGGGTTACTCCAGCATCCGTTGGGTTTTTATTTGTGTTAACCGTTGCCAAGTCACGATATTCATGTAATAAATTCGCATACCGTTCATGTATATCATATAACAAAATTTTTGTTATAGAGGATTGTGTAGAAATACCTTTTGTTTGGAGCAGTGTTTTCCGATCAATCAAATTTCCTTTTCCCATATCGACTAAAAGATTATAATGCCTTTTAAATCCGACCCTAGAATAGGCGAGCCAACGTCAGCCAAAATAAAAGTCCATATAAAATTACGCCTCAATCCAAGTGAAAGATTTATTCGTTTTTCACCGTATGTACGTATCGGTGTACCATTAGCAGCGAATAATTTTACTGAACCCTGATTTTTAAAATTTGCGTAGTGTGCAGGTAGCACCGATACGTCGGCACCGGTGTCTAATAAGAATTGCTTTTTGGAATTGTCGTCACGAATTATAAGGCGAGCTATGGTAGCATTACCTTTTGATCTGCTCGCATATCAAAGGTGAAATTTAGTTTTTTGTAGGTTTTGTTTTGTAAGTGCATGGCTCACGGCACTTTCGTGCGTTTTTGCCGAACACCCGATAATACCAGCAAAAACTGTCATTACTACATAATCGTAATTCCTTTGTCGCTTCATAGACGAGGAACGTGAACGTCGCTTGTGCCTAGCACCACCGTTCTGAAACATTTTGCTGAACTGCCTTTCGATGCGCTCGATCCTTTTATTGATATGGGACCGATCGGAACTTTGAATTTTGCTTGCTGAAATCACCGAGAGTTGCCGAAAGTCACTAACCTCAATTATTTAGTCTGCTAATTTGGCAAGTTTATTTAATTCTGCGTTTGAGGCTTGCAAAATAGCTCTTACTTGTGCAGGCAATCGCTGCAGCCATAGAAATTTTAAAAACTCTGCGTTAATTTTGTTTTTTGCCAGCCCGCTTAGTTCATGTAGTAGTTGCGTTGGGCGCTTGTCGCCAAGGTCAACCTCTGATAATAATTTTTGCATTCTTTTTTGCTCACTCTCGCAGTAGCGCTCGATAATACATTTTTTCAAATTGTCATATCTACCGATCTCTGGTGGGCTTAAAATGGCGTCTGAAATTTGGTCTAGAACATTCGATTCAACTGCGGCTACGACAGTGTTGAAGCGCGATAAGTCGCTATTAATGCCGGACACTCCAAATTGTGCTTCAATTTGAGCGAACCAAATTTCAGGATTTCCTGCCCAGAAAGGCGGCACCTTAACAGAAACCCTATTAACCACAACGTTCTCCCAGTCGCCGCTGCCGATGGTGCTGCACCGTTTTGACTCTTATTGGAATCGGGCATATTGTCGTCGGGGTCACCAATTTATAGCCTTTATTACTATAATAAATTAAACTTTATTTATTTTCTCTAAAAATATATTTAATTAATTAATAAAAATTCAATGTCTCATTACAACGCGAGAACCCAAAAAACGTGTTAGAATAACAACGCTGTCAAAAATAGAATAATACATAAGTCAAAATTACAGGGATATCAATGTTGTTATCTTTGTTACAATAGGGACAAAAATAGTCACTACAGTATCAATTTGTCTTAGTCACAGATCATCTGTCACTTAAGTGGATGAACTCCATTGAGAGCCCTACCAGACGGATCGCACGCTGGACACTGGAGCTTCAACAATATCAATTCATGGTCCAGTATCGTAAGGGCAAAATTAATGTTGTCGCTAGTGCCTTGTCCCGGCAACCTAGAGAGGCGTTGCAGCTAGCAGAAGTGAGCACAAGCGATGCCAAAGAATGCTCGTGGCTAAGAAAGAAGCGAGAAGAAATCCACAAGCAGTACAAGTTTCCGGATTACGCAGAGGTTTGACCACAAATGTATAGGCATATCCCACAACATACAGGCGACAAGGACTGCGCCCAATGGAAGCTATGTGTGACAACTCCTCTCAGGAAACGGGTCATGAGCGAAAACCGCGACAAATCCAGCGCCGGACACCAAAGCATACGGAATGCAATTGCGCGCATAGCCAACAAATATTATTAGCCGGGGATGTTCCGGGACATAAGTAAATACGTTAGGAGCTGCAATTCCTGCCAACGTTACAGAGTTAGCCAACAGATTCCCGCAGGGGAGATGCTTACAGGCAAAGGTATGCGCGGATTTCTTCGGAAAACTACCACGCTGAAACCACGGCAATAACATGCTGCTAGTCTTCTTTGATCGATTTTCCAAGTGGACAGAGCTAGTTTCTCTACGCAAAGCCACCGCAGACGGAGTAGTCAAGGCGTTCCGTGAAAGGATTTTGGCAAAGTACGGCGTACGTAAGCGTTTCATCACCGATAATGGATCTCAGTTTGCGAGTCGAGTAGTCAAGAAATACTTTCAGGAACTAGGGGTACAGCAACGGTTCACGGCGCCATATACTCCTCAAGAAAATCTCAAGGAGTGAGTCAACCGTACGAATAAGACGTTGATGAACTTCCAACAAAGTGGGTATGGTTTTCGGGAAACTATCGATCGCGGAATTCAAATCCGTGATTTGTTTTTCATCTTTCTTTCGTATAAAAAAACTGACAATTTTACCGGTCAATTTTAAATTATTGTCCAGGTGGCAACTACATCAATGCAACTTGTCATCGATTACACAGAATCGATTGCAAAACATTGAAAGTTTACACCACTGGATACCTTTGGTTTGCAAATTGTAAATAAACCAAAAGAAGGCTACATTGATCGCCATCATTTTTTGGTAATAAATACGGCGCCGCGAGTGATTTTGTGATCATTAAAATCTTAAATTCTTCAACTGGATGACACAGCGCTTCCATTAAAATAGTAAATTTAAAATTCTAAATAATTATAAATAAAATTAAAATTATAAAGTTTACGAAAAAGTTAAGTGTTTTTCTTTGTATTTTCGCGTAAACATTTTTGGTCCATTCGAACCGGAGTGTCATCCAGGGTGATTAAAAAAGTGTTCAGTGGTCAAAATCAACCACCAAACGGCAGCACAAACAACCACCGAACAGAAGCATCATCTACAACATCATCAGCAGCATCAAGCTCAACATCATAATCAGCAGCATCATCAGCAGCATAACCAACATCATCAGGAGCATAATCAGCAGCATCATCTACAACATCATCAGCAGCATCATCAGTAGCATCATCAACATTATCAACTTCAACATCTCATCAACCAACCAAATCCAACAAAATTGGTAACTACCCTACAAAAGGATAAATTTATTTCACCGCGGGAGCACCCATATACCCAAGTAAAGGTCAGTTCCTCCATTTTCATGTAATTTGCAAATTAAACCCTATATGCAACAAAACATATTTTCATATAATTTGCATTTGCATATTACATACTTACGCACATACATATCAATGCAAAATATTTCATTTGCATATTACATACATACATACATATCAATGCAAAATATTTCATTTTGCCAAAGTGATGTGCAAAAAATTTTGTGCAATTAGTGTTGTGCAATAATTTTAAGCAATTACTTTTACGTAAATTTTTTAAACGGTTACTTTTGCTAAGTTTTTCAATTCTGGTAATTTCGTGAGTGATATTTTAACTTTTCCTTAAAATAAAACGTTTTGTTTTATATCAAATACGTATATTACGTTATAATTGTGAAAATCAAAGAAAATAATGAAAAGTTGTGAATTATTACAGTAATTCACGATTTTCCAAAGCTTAGCAAAGGTATTCAAGAAATAATTCGAATCTGATTTTAAGTTTTTTAACCCATTTTATCGCGCCGTTTTCTTAACCCGTTGTTGTATGAATCCTTGCTTTTCAAGGATTTTTAAGTATTTTCGCGACCGGTTTCGTTTTTATTTTCTCCACAAAAACTTTGGAAACCCACACCCATAATTACGAGCAAAATTATTGTGAGCCTAAGGGACAATTTACATATGTAACTAAAGTGAAAAGTGCGCGAAAGTGTTAAAAACAAAAACAAAATTGTCGTAAATTTTGAAAAGAAAGAAATATTGAAAATACCAGTGATTTATTATTACGGTAATAATATAAGTACAGTTTCGGTTCGTGCCTTTGGACCAGACCAACAACAACCGTTTTGCGCCAATTTGGAACCTGCCGCCACTTTCTGGAATTCGGAGTTCGTCCATTTTTCAAATTTTTTGAATAGCGGAATTAAATTGTTTTTCGTTTTTTTGGCGCCTGTTGCAGATTTCATCCAGTTTTTTCACCGAGAGCTGTGGATTCAACCTTCGTGAAGGTCGAGAAACTTTGAAAATTTGCAGTTATAATTAATTTTTTTTCCTTTGCAGCTTAATTTTTTGTATTAACTTGTAATTATTACTGTAAATTTTGAACCGAAAGCAATTTAAATGCAAACTCATTTGCTTATTTAATATTTTATGCCTTTTATTTAATTTCATCACCCAAGCATATTTCAACAACCATTTTTTATTTTATTTCATTTAACATTTTCGCCATTAACCCATCAACACCCAGTTATTCTGATAAACGGTCAAGCTATAAATATTTAAATCATAAACTATTTAATATTTGCGATAAAATAATCAAGACCAAATTCTAATAAAGTGAATTAATTGACTTTTATTTGCATGTACTATTCGGTTTTTGCCCAGTAAATAAAATTTTGCAGATCGCGTTTTCCTAACTCAAATATTTAAAATAATTCGAATTATGAATTAATTGACGGTATCAAATCAATACTCATCATATGCTTATATATTTTAAAAATTATAAATTTTCGTGGATACATTTTTTCGTCAATTTAGCTTATTTTTAACAAATAAATTTTCTGAGGAACCAATATGTTAACGGTGTTAAATCAGAACCCGTTAAATTCTAAAACATTTTAATCAGTAAAAATTTCGTGATCAAGCTTTCGTGTTAAAATACAACCGTTGTAAAATTCGAATTCCGGTTAATTCGCAGTTATAGCTTTATACGAGTTTGATTTCCAAAAACTTTTTTTTTACAAAATGTCTGCCCTAGATAATTTCATTCGTATTGCTGATCAGCTCGTAGAATACGAAGCTTATTTTAACGAACTTCCAAATTCCGAACATACTGTAACCAACTTAGAAATAGAAAAGGTTGAGTTTCAGGATATTTGGATAAAATTAAAGGCTTCGTATGAAAAGTGCCTTGAAAGTTGTTCGGCACTTAAACCCTCAAAGAAAGGCAAAGCAACTGAAAAGGATACTGATGATACACAAGAACCCATTGATGCCTCAGTCATTAAATCGAAATATCGCGATTCTCATCGAACGTTTGTACGTTGTCTATCTAAAATAACTGAAAATATTACTCTAATTAATCAAGAAAACGCTCCAAAAAATTTACGCGTAGGCTCAAATAATGAATCGCGCCATACCTCAAGTATCCATTTACCTCCATGCGATATTGATCCGTTTGCGGGTGATTACTTATCTTGGCCCACATTTAGGGATCTATTTACAGCACTTTACATCAATAATTCGCGACTCAGTCAAGTAGAAATGCTATACCACTTATTACAAAAAACGCGCGGTGAAGCAAAAGATATTGTCCAAAAGGTACCCCTTACGAATGAGAGATTTAGTTTAGCCTGGGAAAATTTAAAAACTCAATATGAGAATCCGCGTATTCTCATCAACAATCAGTTGAAGGTTCTTTTTAATTTAAAACGCATTACCAACGAATCTGGTAATGCAATTAAGTCACTGCAACGTGAAATTAATAACTCGATTTCTGTCCTTCAGCTACACCAAATCGACATAACCAATTGGGATGCAATAATTGTATACCTATGCTCCACTAGACTTTCTGAAGTCACCTTATCTTTATGGGAACAATCCATAAGCAGCAAACCATGCATTCCTAAGTGGAAAGACATGGATCAATTTCTAACTGATAGATATCACACCTTAGAAACGGTGATGGATATTCGTGCTCCAGTATCTGAATCGAAATCTCAATCGGCTTCAAAGCCTACGCAATCACAGTCATCATTCAAACCCAAACCAGTCAAATCATTTCACACCAAATTTAATGGTAATTCACCTTGTAAGCTATGCAAGGGGCCTCATCCTCTACGACTGTGCCCTCGATTTTTACAATTGAGTATAAGCGACAGAATTTCAACAATCAAGAGATTGAACTGTTGTCTTAATTTTTTGGCGGTTGTGCATCAAGTCAAGGACTGTCAAAGTTCTCACAACTGCTTTGTGTGTAAAAAGCGACACAATACCTTACTGCATATAGAAACCAATGCAATCCCATCTAATTTCCAAAATCGATCACAAACTTTAAATAATCGTCAATCTAATGCTCGCTGGAGCAATCCACCTGTAGAATCAAATAGGCCTATATCAACAAATCCCGCACATGGCTCTGTAGCTCAAAATCAATTACAGTCCACTTTACCATCAACATCAGGAAGTTCATCTTTGGCTCCTCCTGCTGCATCCAATTTGCAGAGCTTTTTTACATCCACTCCTAAAAATGTACTTTTAGGTACGGCCATAATACAAGTGATTCATCTTCAGGTAACTTATAGTATTCGAGCGCTGATCGATCCTGCTTCTGAAGGGACATTTATGTCAGAACGACTTCGTAACCGTCTAAAATTACCCTTCAAAAATATCGATGCCCAAGTTTCAGGACTTAATGGTTCTGTTAGCGCACGCACAAGTAAAATGTGCAATCTTATAATTGGTTCTTCTTTAGATTTATCTATCCAATTGTCTATAAACGCACTAATTTTACCTAACCTTACAGGCAATCTCCCATCTTGTAATCTGAATTATAATATCATTAGTGAACTGCCAAATATAGACCTTGCAGACCCGAACTTTTATCAGAGTTCACAGGTTGATCTATTGATAGGAGGTGATCTTTATCCCACGATTTTGCGCAATGGAAATCTTAGGAACATATTAGGATCTTTAATTGCTCAGGAAACCATCTTCGGATGGATACTGACTGGCCCTATATCAAATTCTCACAGCCCATCAAACATAGTATCATTTTATACTGAACTAGCTATTGATCAGCAAATAGCTAAATTTTGGGAAATGGAAGAAATACCCAAAACTAAACCATTGTCCATATCTGACCAACGTTGTGAAGAATTATTCACGACTACGACTTATCGTGACCCAGAAGGTCGCTATGTAGTTAATCTACCGTTTAAAGCAGAATTTCCCAATAAATTACAGTTGGGTCCCTCTAGGCATATTGCATTGGCTCAGTTTCAACGAAATGAGCGAAATCTTTGTAGAAATCCTGATTTTAAGTTGCAATATGATAAAGTCATAAAACAATATTTAGAGTTAAACCATATGAGTGAAGTTGAGTCTGAATTCAAATCGACTACTAATTTTTATCTTCCTCACCATGCAGTCGTAAAACCGGACAGTAAAACTACCAAATTAAGGGTAGTGTTCAACGCTTCGTGTCCATCAGCTAATGGTCTCAGTCTTAATGACATTTTAAACACTGGCTCGGTGCTGCAAACAAATCTCACTACACTGATTTTAAAGTGGAGATTTTTTAAATACGTATTCAATGCAGACATTGAAAAAATGTATCGACAGATACTAGTCAATCCTACTCATACGCCTTATCAAAGGATCGTATTTAGAGATCCACCTGATAGTGAAGTTCGTGACTTCGAGCTAAAAACTGTCACCTTCGGCGTGAACTGTGCGCCTTATCTTGCAATTAGGACGCTTTTGCAACTATCTGCAGATGGTAAAGATTCACACCCTTTGGCTTCGACCATTTTGCGTCACTACATGTATGTAGATGATGTTTTAGCAGGAGCACATGACTTAACGTCAGCTCAAGAGGCTAGAAAACAAATTATAGAAGCACTTGGGTCCGCAGGATTTTCTCTTAGAAAATGGACGTCCAATTTTAAAGAGATTCTGAACAATTTACCCTTAGAGCATCTTCTAGATGTTGAATTTCTTGAAATCAATGATAAAAGCACTGCAAGAATGTTAGGAGTTTCTTGGAACGCAAAAGCTGATTCCTTCTGCTTCACTACGCAACTTCTGGAAGTCAAAACCTCATATACAAAAAGAGAAGTTTTGTCTCTAATTGCGAAACTTTTCGACCCTGCAGGCTGGCTGGCTCCAGTTGTTGTAGTTGCAAAAATTATAATGCAACAGGTCTGGTTAGACAACACTGATTGGGATGAGCAACTTAAGCCATTAACTCTTCATAATTGGCACAAGTTTGTGTCAAATTATAATTATATCAATTTGATTAAAGTCCCTAGATGGATAAAATTTGAACTTAATTCAAAAATCGAATTTCATGCGTTTTGTGACGCATCAGAAAAGGCTTATGCGGCTACTATATATGTTCGCATTGAAAATATAAATAAAATGATCTCATCTCATTTACTTGTGGCCAAATCAAAAGTTGCTCCAGTAAAAAGCGTATCTTTACCCCGATTAGAATTGTGTGGAGCTGAACTTTTATCGAATCTTTTCGATTCAATAATTCCTCAGATGGAAGTAGAATCATATACGAAGTTCTTCTGGACAGATTCTACGATTGTATTGGCATGGTTAAACAAACCACCATGTACTTGGTCCACTTTTGTTGCCAACAGGGTTTCAAAAATAATTCATAAGGTTGGCTGCGATAATTGGGCACATATAGATACCCATGAAAATCCTGCCGATCTAGCAACCCGGGGGCTATCCCCTTCAGAATTAAAATCAAACAGGCTTTGGTGGCATGGCCCTTCTTGGCTTTCCAATGAAAAATCTTCTTGGCCTGTGAGCTTACCCAAAGAAAACTTAGAAACATTGGTAGAAATAAAATCTGTCAAGGCTAACTTTGCTAGCTCGTCTTATAATGACCACATCTTAGAAAGGTTTTCATCATTATCTAAAGCTTACCGAGTAGTTTCTTACATTTTTAGGTTTTTCAAGCACACTCATCCGAAATCGCGTTCTTTGCGGACCGATTGTAAATCCCTAGCTATCTCGTCAGACGAGATAAAATCTACAAAAATATGCTTAATAAGGTTAACGCAAATTTTATACTTTCCAGCAGAATATAAGGCATTATTAGAAAAAAGACCCATTGAGCAAAAAAGTACAATCTTAACTCTAAATCCATTTATTGATAAAGATCAAGTTATGAGAGTCAATGGCTGTCTGCTTCACATGCACTCACTTATAATGAACGACATCCAATACTTTTGTCATATGGTTGCAGATTTGCTAGGCTTTTAGTAGAATTTACCCATATTTTATCAATCCACGGTGGAAATCAATTAGTTCTCCGACTTCTTAGACAAGAGTTTTGGATAATTAAGGTTAAAAACCTTATTAAGACTTGCATTCATAACTGCAAGGTTTGCGTTATCCATCGCAAGAAGTATCAAACTCAATTAATGGCTGCTCTGCCGCCAGAAAGGACCTCACTATCCCGACCATTTACAATCACGGGTATGGATTTCGCTGGTCCTTTCGATATAAAAAACTACACTGGTAGAGCCTGCCTTATAACAAAAGGTTACGTTTGTATTTTTATTTGCTTTGCTACCAAAGCAATTCATTTAGAACCTACCAGTGACTTATCGAGCTCTGCCTTTTTGGCAGCATTCGATAGGTTTGTATCGCGTCGTGGTTGCCCATCTAAATTATACTCCGATAATGGAACCAACTTTGTAGGAGCAGAAAAGGTACTTTTAAAAGACTTTAAAGCGTTTTTAGCTCAATCACATGATGATGTTATCGCTAAGTATGGTTTTCAGCGTCTATCTTGGCATTTTATGCCAGCAGGTGCACCCCATATGGGAGGTCTCTGGGAGGCTGGAGTGAAAAGCTTCAAAGCTCATTTTAAAAAAGTTACAGGCGACATGAGATTCACATTCGAAGAATTCGCTACACTCCTTTCTCGGATTGAGGCATGTTTGAACTCAAGACCTTTGACTTCATTGTCAGAAAATCCTTCTGACCTAGCTCCTCTAACTCCTGGGCACTTCTTGGTGGGCGGTACACTGCTATCACCTGCGGAACCGGAACTCCCAAATACAAAAATTTCGTACCTGAATCGATGGCAAAAATTAAAGGCCTTGTACCAAATATTTTGTGCTCGATGGAAAGACGAGTACCTATTAGAACTTCAAAAAAGATATAAATGGAAAAATTCACAGGAGAATCTTAAAGAAAACTCGATGGTAGTAATTCGCAGCGAAAATCTTTGCCCCACTGAATGGCGTTTAGGTCGTATAGTGAAATTATATTTCGGAGCCGATAGTCGTGTTCGCGTCGCGGATCTAAAAACTCAGAAGGGTGTAATAACTCGCCCAATCTCAAAATTGATTGTGCTTCCCACTGCACAGTAGGCGTGAACTCACCTATCATAAGATTTTAGCTCATGTTAGTAATCTGACGTGATTACTAATCTCATTTTCGGGTCTTCTTTAAATAAGCTAGGCTCAATTTAACTAACACACAAATATACATACGTTTTCTATTTTTATTTTATTTTTCCATATAAGTAATACTGATCTTTGCAACCCGCAAAACAATGACCCTTTTTTCGTCGTAATGAGCTTGCCCGGAGCTCCGCGTATTTTTCCGCAGTTTTTTGTGTAATAGAGCAAAGTTCCCATACCCTCATCAGAGCCCAACCAGCGTGGTGGGTGAATAGTTCTGACTACGCCAGTTCATTTACTGTGCTCTCTAAAACCGATCCTCTGGTACGGATACGATTAGTTGCACGCATCGACACAGATGACCATCCGAGCACTCCATCAGTATCAGCAGATCCGAAGGTAGCAGATTCCTTCACAAATATGATTCTAGCTGATCCTCGCTTCTACCAAAGTGCACCCATAGCCCTGGTTCTCGGATCCGAGATATACCCGTGGCTTATGCATCAAGGGATAATCCAAACACCAGGACATCCATTTGCCCAGAGCTCTGTGTTTGGCTGGGTTTTATCCGGACCATGCCGATTACGTTAATTTTTTTTTATGTTTATATTAACCAACTCATTTTTTTTAGTATGAAAATCCTATTTTAATCTTTAGCTGTAACTTATCCCCTGTTACTATTAAGCACATATAAATCAACATCTGAAGTTATGTTACTGAACTCAAATTGATAATTTTCTGAATTGAACACTTTTATGTACCTAAATTATAATAAAGTTTTTGCATTGAATCATACTTCTTTTCATTTGACCTAGGCAAAATTCATTCTTGAACAAAGTTTCTGATTCTGTTATTTTCTTTTCATGTGCCGAGGAAACTATGGAACAATGTTGCAGACAATCCTGAAATTGAGTTGCAGACAGTTCTGGAATCAAGTTGCAGCCAATACTGGAATTAAGTAGCAGAGATCCTGGAATTTAGTTGCAGATAATCCTGCAAGGTGGGCGGCAATGTCCAGGTGGCAACTACATCAATGCAACTTGTCATCGATTACACAGAATCGATTGCAAAACATTGAAAGTTTACACCACTGGCTACCTTTGGTTTGCAAATTGTAAATAAACCAAAAGAAGGCTACATTGATCGCCATCATTTTTTGGTAATAAATACGGCGCCGCGAGTGATTTTGTGATCATTAAAATCTTAAATTCTTCAACTGGATGACACAGCGCTTCCATTAAAATAGTAAATTTAAAATTCTAAATAATTATAAATAAAATTAAAATTATAAAGTTTACGAAAAAGTTAAGTGTTTTTCTTTGTATTTTCGCGTAAACAATTATTTTGTAAGAAAAAAAGAAGAAGAAAAAAAACTTATCACGGATTCGAATTCCCCGATTGATTATAGCTGTTTGAAATAAAAACAAAATTTGAATCACCTTAATATGCGAATTTGTCGACTCCGATTTGAAAAAAATCAGGTTTGTTAATTTAGAAAAATCCAGATATCTTGGTTTCGAAATAATGATATGCGGTTTCGGCATTCTTTTAAGCAAATAAAAGTTCAATAAAAATGATGTAGGTACCATGGGATCGGCGGTAACATAATATTTGAGGTGTTAAGAAGAAGAAGAAATATAAATCACGGATTCGAATTCCCCGATCGATAGTTTCCCGAAAACCATATTCACTTTGTTTGAAAATTTTATAACGTCGTTAACTTGCACCATTTTTTAAATCAATATTTTGGAAAATGGGTTGTTTGCTTTAAACAGAGGGCGTTAATCCAGTTTTCAATATTAACCTTAATCCTAGTAATGGGCTTTGTCCAGACATATAAGGCTACTGTAATCCGCTGACACATCGTGAAAAAATCAAGAAGTTTTTATTTTGAACCGCTCTAGAGAACATATTAACAAAACCTGTCGTGGAAAACGCATTATTAAAGAAAAGCTAGTAAAGTTGTTATCTTCGGCCAAGCCGAAACTCACATACCCTACAATGCATTGAAAGTACCTTTTACATAAATTTCAAAAAAAACTTTGAATAGGTCGAAAAAATGTATAAAAGTTGAAAGAGGTTGAAAAGTGCCAAACAGTTGAAAAGGAATGAAAAAATCTAAAATAAATAAATAAAAAATATGTTAATCATTGAAGAAAGTTGAAAGAATATGAAAAAGTCAAAAAATATGGAAAATGTTGTAAAAAGCTAAAAATTGTTGAAAAAGTCGAAAATATATGCAAAATGTTGAAAACGTTTGAAAAACTTGAAAAAAAATTGAAAGAGATTGAGAAATGTTGAAACAATTCAAAATCGCTGAAAAGCCTCAAAAGATTGTGGGAAATGTTGAAAAAACTCGAATAAAAATTAAGAAATTGAAATATGCCATACCCACATCTCTAATTTGCCTATTTTTGGTTCAATAAATTATGTTCGTCATTGACATCCGCATCCCAAATCTTAGCCCAATAGCTTGACGAGTGCTCCGTTGATTTGGCGATACGAACGAAGTTGCACGTGCTATATGTAAAATCGGCAAGCTCACCGAATGTAATTTCTTTGTTTGCATTTAAGAACAGATCATACTTTAATAATTATTTTTTACTGAGCCTCCTGTTCAGTACTGTAAGTGCAAAAAAACACAAAAAAATTACAGCGCAAAATGCATAAGAGAAATTAAAATATAAGAAGTATGCTTGCAGACTTCTAAACGTCGGCTAATAAAGCTTACTAATCATATGCCGTAGCGCTCGTTGAAACTAGTATAAGTTGCTAGTTGCTCATTTTTGTTTTCTTTTATTCATTTTGCGCTGTAATTTTTTTGCACTTACAGTACTGGGCAGGAGGCTCAGTAAAAAATAACACTAGTTTACACTCAAAATGTTCCATTGATAAGAGGTTACTTTTCTTATGTACTTTTTTTGCTGAGTTTGAAAATGAAAATAAAAATTTTTTGAATGGTTTTCGAAATATTGTGTTTTTTTAATTTTTTCGACCTCCTTTTACTCTAAAGTTCGTATCTTGAGCTAGAAATGTCCGATCTTATTGTTTTTTGGTATCAAATTAAAGATAATAAAATGGCAAAAATACATAAATACATATTTTAGTAAATAAGTGGTTCAAAAGTTATGAATGAAAACAATGGAAAAAAAAGTCAAATCTTACATCTGATTCAGTGGCCACGAAAAAATAGAAATAAAATTAAAAAAAAAAACCGGCGGGTTGCACTCCGGGAGTGCCGACAGAAGTGATAACTTGAAACAAAAAATTAATTTCACACGTAGAAAGAAGTATGCAAGCATAACTAATTGTTTAATGGCAAGTTAGTGTGTTAGTTGGTATGTGGGAAGACAAAAACGGAATATGTATTCAAATTTTACTCTCGCTCTCATTCTCAATTTGTCAACGCAACAACGCGGAATTTGAAAGAAACAAACATCTAAGCATAACAATCGTTGAATGAGAATGGAATGTGTCAGTTAGTGTGTCTGCTTTGCTTTATGTCTCCCACTTGGAAAATTTATTTAAGAGAAACAATAGAGCATTCAAATTTTACTATCGCTCTCATTCATGGCGGGGAATCCCGATGACGGTCGGTGTCGCGAGTTTATACTTTGTTCCACAGCCGCGAATGCTTTCTCACGGAGGTGCACAACGTGCCATAAGAAGTTTTCACTTCAAGCCTACTATGTTCTATTTCTTGCATTGATCAGTTAAGAATCACAGCAAAAGACAAAACAAAACTCTACATTTTAATGCAATTGACCTTGTAATCTCTTTGATATCACACATTTCTTGACTAGCGCTCCATTGAAGGCTTTTCTGGCGATACGAACGAAGTTGCAAGTGCTACATGTAAATATCGGCGAGCTCACCGACGGTAATTTTTTCAGTTGTGTTTCTTGGAACAAAATTTTATTATAATTTGTTTTTGTACATAGTTTTTGCAGAGTACTATACTTCGGCTAACAAAGCTTACTGATGATATGACGTAGCGGTCATTGAAACTAGTATAAGCAGCTCGTTGCCCATTTTAATGCATTTTGCGCTTATAATTTTTTTTTGTGGTTTTTTTGCACTAAAAGTACTGAACATAAAAACTCTGTACAAAAACAAAATATTGTTTATATTTTATTATAAATTCCTTGATTCCGATAAAAAAATTCAAAAATTATGGTCCTTAAACATCGCGAATTCTTCATAAGCCCATAACTCGACAAATAAGCCCCATACGAAAAAAAAAATATGTGTACACATTTATGTCTGCTAGATGTATAACTTACAGGAATATAAACAAATTTCACGACCTGACTTTATTTTCATTGCCCACTTCGTCTGAAATGCCTTATATATTAATTTTTTCAACAATTTGTTGAGTCTAATCATTAAAAAAAAATTCTTTACAATGCAATTTTAACTATGTGTTCCCTTGAATTTTAATTGTTCCTCCTTGAATATTAATTCAAAATAGTCATAACTGCAAGAAAAACCATGTTTGAAGAGTCTGCTCTAAAAAAAAAAATAAAAAAAAAATCGGAATTGTCATAATTTTTTTTTTTTTTAGCACATTCTTCAATTATGGTTTTTCTTGTTAAGACTATTTTGATTTAATATTCAAAGAGGAACAATAAAAATTCAATGGGAGACATAGTTAAAATTGCATTTAAGTTAAAAAAAAAACATGAAAAGTTGCATATAAAGTTAAATATAAAAATAGCTAAGTTAAAAAAAAAAACATGAATAGTTACATATAAAGTTAAATAAAAAAATAGCTATCTGAATTTTAATTGAACAACCTTGAATATTAATTCAAGACTGTTTTAACTTCAAGAAAAACTATGGCTGAAAGATGTTCTCAAAAAAAAAAAAAAAAAAAAAAACGAGGCCAGCTAAAAGGCCAAATCTGATGGATTTGCATATACATCAACAGCAGTTATTTCTGAATGCATTAAAAATCCGGATAGATTGGAGGATTTTACCGCGAATTCAATATTTTCAGTATCATACTCAGACAACTGAAAGGTGCGTAAAAATTATAAGTGAAGCTGCTGCTGCGGTATGTGGATCAGCAAGAAGAGTTGGTTTGATCAAAACAAGGCTAGAATCACGAAAAAAAATGCCTGTTTTTTATACTAAAAAGGAGTACAAATTTGCGTCATACAACAGAAAATGTGTCATATTAGAGGGGGATATTTATAGTTTCCGACGCTACAATTATAGAATTTATGTGGTTTGTTTCATACTTCTATGTTAATATTATAATCAAAATCACAATTTTCACACGTCCAAGCGCTTTTATTGTTTTTATCCCATACAAACAAACGCTACGTAATAATATTTTTTTCCAAAACTTCAATGTCTTTGCGGCAGTACAAAACATTAAAATATCAAAAAGTACCATGAATATTTTTTATTGAGTATATTATGGAGCATCTTTTCACATATGGCCCATTTCGAAAATCGAAAAAAAAAATTTCACTCCACCACAAATTGTTGAAAAATTAATATTGTTACGAAATTCCTGTCTTTTAGACGATAATTTCGATCTCTTACACTTTTCTGAGTTCGATCACTGGATTGGGTAACAACCAAAAACACACAAACTTATTTAATTATAAAATGGTTTATTTAAATCACAAAAGTTTGTTTTTACACGGTACAATTGTTTATTTCATTAACATCAAAAGTCTAATATTAATCTGGCACTGTATAGACAACTGTTTTACTTTATTACTTAAAATCCACTATGTTAAAATCAAATGTTTTTCTTTACTTTTAAAATCAAGTGTATCACTTTATTGCTTAAATTCAACTGTGTCGCTTTATTGCTTAAATTCAACTGTTTTTCGACAACTCAGATAACAACCTTTTATACTACAGTCATCACTTTCTCGAATAATACAGTACCTTCTAATTGGCGTATCGGCGTGGAATCCACAATCACTTTCTCGAATAATTTAGTACATTCTAGATGGTATATCGACGTGAAATTCACAATTGCTTTCTCGAATAGTTCAATACCTTCTAGATGGCGTTGTACGACGGCGCCTTTTCGGTTTATCATTTTTAGTACAAGAACTGCACTTTGCCGCTAGATGGTATCAAAGTATTTATACAGCTAGTGATGCTAGCTAGTATCGTTTAATTTTCTTTCGATGGTTTTTATTTCGAGAATTTTCTGGCATAAACCAAATTTCGCTACACTGCCCTCCACTTAAACTTGTTCGTCCCGAACAAGAGTCTCTCCGTCTCTAGTAAAAGGTGCCAGCCTTTCGATGTGGACTACCTTTAATTTACTTTTGTTCCCGGGGTATTTTTGGATTCGATACACAACATTATTAATCCTTGTGACGATCCGGTAAGGTCCCTCCCAATGAGTCTGTAATTTAAGAGACAAGCCTCGTTTTCGTTGTGGGTTATGTAGCAGCACTAGTTAACCTTCTTTGAACCCTTCAGTATTTGCTCGTAGGTCATACCGAGTTTATCTTGTCGCTAGCCAATTGAGTAAGTCTCCTGATAAGCTCGTGTGTATCTGCTAGTTCTTCTCTATTCCGCGACATGTTATCGTCAGCATGGGTCGTTTCTGGGACAATGCTTACTCCGTACTTCAAATCTGCTGGAAGACTTAAGTCCGTACCAAAAATGGCTTTGCTGGCGTGACTGTAGTAGTATCGTGTATTGACGACCGATAAGCCATCAGAAACATTGGTAGATGCTCATCCCAATCTTTTTGTCCTTTATCGACAACATTTTTTAAATGCTCCTATAGAGTACGGTTGAACCTTTTGACCATGCTATCGGACTGAGGATGCAAAGCTGTGGTACGTGCCTTCTGTATTCCAAGCATGTCACAAACCTTCTTAAAAAGTGTCGACTCAAAATTTCGTCCTTGGTCGGAATGCAACTCAAGTGGAGCTCCATATCGGCAAATCCAATTTTTGATGAAAATGTCTGTCAGTTTTTGCTTCTTGATTGGGAATGGGATATACTTCTGGCCACTTACTGAAGTAATCAATTACCACAAGGATGTATTTATTTCCTGCATTGCTGATTGGAAAAGGTCCCGCTATATCCATGGCTATCCTCTCAAAAGGAGCTCCAACGTTATACTGATGCATTTTTCCCCGAGTGCGTTGCCTTGGTCCTTTAGCAATCGCACATTGGTCACAACGGCCAATAAAACCGTTTCCTTATTTTCTCTGTGGTTTTCGTTATGCCCAGATGTCCACCACTCGTTCCATTGTGATAATCTTCGATTATTTCCTTAAACTTTGCCTTTGGAATAACCAACAGTTTTGAGCGAATTTTACCATCATCGCTTTCCCAGATTCGGTAGAGACAACCATCATGCAACTCCAAACTTTGCACTTGCGCCCAGTATGCTTTACAGATTTGGCTTTCACTTGAGATTTCTTGCCACGCCGGTTTCCTACCCAGCTCCTTATACTTAATTATAGTTGCCAAATCTGTATCACTGCGCTGGTCCCGTTTTACCTCCACTTTTGTCCACTTTTCTTCAGGCAAAACGTTCAAAAGGCACATATCAAATGTTCCAGCTTTATTTTCCGTTCGTGAACAATGACCGCATTCAATTTTACATGGACTACGGGAAGTGCATCAGCATTTCCATGCTGGCTTCCTTTGCGATGTTCTATAGTGAAATCATAGCTCTTCAAACGTTCTATCCACCGTGCGATTTGACCTTCAGAATCCTTGAATTGAAGTAGCCACCTTAATGCCGCATGGTCTGTCCTCAGGAGAAAGTGGTGTCCATATAAGTACTTATGGAAGTGTTTCACGTAACTCTCTCCGAGTTACGCAATAATTCCTCTCAGGTTTCAACAGAATTTTGCTGAAATATGTGACGACTTTTTCTTGTCCATTGATGATGGGACAAAACTCCTCCAATACCATGGCCACTCGCATCGGTGTCCAATACAAATTCTTTGCCGGGTATTGGGTACGCGAGTATTGGCGCTGTAGACAGTAATTCTTTCAGCTTTTAGAATGCAGTTTCCTGTGCACCACTCCATTCGAATTTTCGATTTTTCTGTGTCAGCTCATGTAGACTGCCTTTAAAATTTGCGAAACCAGGAACAAAGCGTCTGTAATAAGTGCATAGATCCAGAAAACTTCGCAACTCATGAAGATTAGATGGCCGTGGCCAATTTTTCACAGCTTTTATTTTATCTTCATCTGTGTGTATTCCTTCTAACGTAACCTTGTGCCCCAGATATTTGACTTCACGCTGGAAAAAAGAGCACTTTTTCGCACTTAATTTTAGTCCAGCTGCCTCCAAGCGCTCAAATATTTCCTCCAGATTTTTCAAATGGTCATCAAAATCTTTTCTCATTATTATTATGTCATCGAGATACACTAGACAAGTCTTCCCATGTAGTCCTTTAAGAGCTCGTTCCATTAACCGCTCAAACGTAGCTGAAGCGTTACAAAGACGAAATGGGATGACGTTTAACTGCCATAGACCATTCCCAATACTAAAGACAGTTTTCTCCTTGTCTTTTTCATCTATTTCCACCTGCCAATATCCACTTTGTAAGTCCATGGTGGAAAATCATGATGCTCCAGATAACGTATCCAGTGTATCATCGATTCTGGGTAACGGGTAGCTGTCTTTTTTGGTGACGTCATTCAATTTTCTGTAATCCACACAGAATCGCATACTTCTGTCCTTTTTCTTGACAAGTACGACCGGTGAACTCCATGGGCTTTCTGATGGTGCAATGACATTTTCTCGCGCCATATCCTCCATAAGGCCCGTCACTTCTTCTCTCTTAGCGAGTGCTAGCCTCCTTTGATGTTGACGAATTGGCTGAAAATTACCTGTATCAATGCGATGTTTGACAACTGATGTTCGGCCATTATTTTCTCCTTTGGACGCAAATATCCGCCAATGCTTTTGCAGAAACCTTTTTAATTTTTTTTTGATCTGGGCAGACAACTCCTTCGTCCATTCTTTCGTCAATACTTCCTAGGCCGACGATTTCGTTAAAGTTGTACCTTGTGTGTTCTACTGGTCATTTTCATAATTTATCACAGCCGCAACTTTCTCACATTGCGCTATAAGTTCACTTTTTTGCATCCATTTTGGCTTATTTGTTGGATTCAAAATTCGTACCGGTATTTTTCTGTCCGTTCTTGTTTTTACTAGGGTCTTTCCAATAATCAGTTTTTTCTTTAAAATTTCTTATCTGCTTCCACTACCCACAGATGGCTTGTCCCACAGTCTTCACTTGCTGTGGCCCAAATAATTTCTTCGGTGTTGGGTTCAATTCGACAGCGCTCACTTATGTAGACTCTTGCAATTGTTAATTTTTGTCCACAGCCAATGTCTAAAGGCAACTCTACATTGGCATACCTTAACGTTTTTTTCTTAAGATCCAAAGTGAACCCGTGCCGAATCATGAAATCCACGCCAATGATAACCTCATCGGTGCTGTTTGCAACAATAAAATCATGTTCCACAGTTTTGTTGCCGAGAAGAATGCTCGCTGTAACTTTTCCTACTATTTGCGCAATTTCTCATGTCGCTGTTCTCAATTGGATTCCATTTAATGGCGTTACTCGTCGTCTATCAAAAAAGTCTCTCCTCACAATTGAATGCGATGCGCCTGTATCCAAAGTAAGCTCACATGGTCTTTCGTTGATTTTTCCACCGATGGTAATTTAATTGATTTCGTTAGGGTTGTACAGTAAGACTTAGTCTTTTATAGTACATCATTGGATGAATAACACAACAATAAACATTTGCTTAATTAATATAGTGTAAATAAGATTAAAAATATATCTAGTTATGTATAAATGTAAACATAAAGATATAAGGCGAGACAAGAGAGAAAAAAGATATATAAGTATATAGATAGAGGATAAAATAAACTCAAACATAAGCAGTTTGAATCAAGAGTCTGAAAAATAGTCACGAATGGCACGTTTGAAGCTGCTTCCTAAAGTTATTTGTCTTAACATGTTGGGTAACGCATTCCAAAGCCTAATAGTGCTAATGAAGAAGTATCTAGTGCTGTTAAGGTGAATGTGCCTAGGGATAGTAAAATTTAAAGACCTATTTGATCGTGAAAAACTTAGCTTCTCAAACAGACATTCAGGTTTGCGAGAGGAAATAAGTTTTTGTAGAAAAATAAGGTTGCGCATATTTAAATAATTCATTATACCGCAGCCAAGAATGCCCTTACTTAATGACGATATATGGTCAAACTAGGGTTGCCAACACGGACTGATGTCTGACCCGGAGATTCAATAAGTGGGGTGGGTGAAATTGAAATAAAGTTTTTATATGAATTTTTTTAAAAACATAAGTAAAATTATTTAATATTTACACTAGATTTCATTGAATCCAACACTTCGTTTTTCTCTCGGATTTCTTTTTATTACATAAAAGTTATCTTGAAAACTAAACGAGATATCGATTTTTTTTATTTAAGATTTTCAATATCTGTTCTATCGAAAACCATCGTCAGATTACGGCCAATTTGTGTATATGTTTATAGATATATATTTTTAGATATATAGATGTATATTATGTATGTATATATGTCGGATCTTGTTTCGGAGATGTGTATAGTAGATCGGGAAAACGTCATCCAAGGGTATGACAGGAAAATATTCTACTGACAATTCTGAACAACTTTGATACAGAAACTGTAGGTCTAAAGTCAATTTTGAGCTTCCGAATATTTACAAATAGGTTTTGTACAGTACTTACTTACATACTTACTTATATTGCACTTTTATGGGAACAATGCCAATATATTTCCTATTATCAGCTAAATTGAGATAAATCGGCCATTTTGATGTCGTTGGAAAGGTTTTTTGCATCCTATCGGGCATTTTCAGCCATCGGGGCAGGCCTTGGCAAGGCAACCCAAGATATTCTATTTAGGCTCATCAAGCTCTATCCTTTGGCATACATCTCATCCTGTAATCTTATACACTCGACTTTTCTACAGCCAGTTGAACAGCAACCATCAGAAATAGCGGTGGTCATTCACTTACGCGTGGATCTGTCATAAGTGGAGGCATTTTTCCAGTGCTGCGTACAAACGACGAAAAGGCAACTCATTGAAATGCATTAGACATACAAACCAATGCAAGGGTTTACCCAGTTGAACTTCAAATCGACGTAATATTCCATTTGTTATGCCGGTATTAGTTGTTTCGCCGTCACAGCATATGCCAATTAATCCATCCATAGAAATACTGTTGCTATCAAAAAAGGTTTTCTGCTCTCGAGTTTTATTTTCAGTGACTTCAGCATCAACTTTAACGTATCGCACAACATGGCAAAGCTATAGGCTCTGTAGTTTTTGTTATATCGTCTCTGTGGAATAAACACTTCATCTACATGTTCGATAGATTGGTTGAATTCGCCAACGACCAGATTCAATTGCTCAGGTATGGTATTGGATCGTGACTAGCTGACGCCAGTGTTGGTTCTTGCTCAGTCATTTCACTAATTGGCTCTGGTATCGTCAGCTTTCTGTTGATCAAACTTGAAATTTTGTAAACGGTTAGGTATTAATCCACAAAAACATTTACTATGTTTTAAGTCGCATGTGCACTTTCCAATAAAAATATATTTTTAGTCCAATCTAAAAATGCTTGAAATCTATTTTCAGATTTGAACCTTGTTTCTTTTTGATAATAGTCGATCAAAGAGTTTAACTTTTTAGCAAAACTTCATTAATAATTTCGATATTTCATTTTTCCAAATTTCAAATAAAATTTTAGTACTTGAGGTGTAAATCTTTTATACAAAAACATTCTGCTTTCAGCTTTAGCTCCATTTAAATCACTAGCCAAGGCAAAGGTATATTTTGAGATGGCATATGCAACAGGCTGAATCCGGAGGATGTGGGTGTTGAAGGTAGCTCCATAATTGGAAAAAAACGAAGAAAATCACGATTTACGCTCGAAAGTTTCACCGATTTTTTTTTTTGCCGATTTACCCCAATATTTGCTGAAAATATGAAATACTTTGTAATTGTTCCCATAAAAGGGTATGTATGTAAGTACTGTACAAAACATATTTGTAAAAATGCGGAGGCTCGAAATTGATTTTAGACCCAAGTCTTGCAATTGCTCAGAATTATCAGTAGAACACTTTCCTACTATACCCTTTTAAAAAAAATCGACCCGCCGTTATGTATAGCCAATATAAGTTGCTGATATAGCTTTTGTAAAACTAATTATAAGTTGGGAACCCCTGAGTGGATATCTAAAATATGGATGCCATAAGAAAGATGATTTAATGGCCTGTAATTTTGACTAATTATTTTTTTAACAAAACGTTATTTTTTCAAAAAAAATGTGTTAAAAATTGATACTTTTTTAGCATGATAGGAATGCTTGATTATTTTGCTTTAAGATTATGTACAATTTGCATAGTTTTTTTTTATTGGCTAAATTTCAAAACTAATCTAACCTTTATAGAAGGCCATTAAATTATCTTTCTTATGACATCCATGTTTTTGATATCCATTCAGAGGTTCCCAACTTATACCGCTTTTTATAAAAGCTTCACTCTTCCTCTTCAAAACACAATTGAAATCATAACGATACCTTTTTTTCTAATTTTTCACACAAATTTACATACAAAAGTTTGTATGGAGACTAGAGCGGTTCAAAATAAAAACATTTTGATTATTTCACGATGTGTCAGCGGATTACAGTAGCCTTATATGTCTGGACAAAGCCAATTACTAGGACATATAAGGCTACTGAAATCCGCTTACACATCGTGAAAAAAATCAAAATGTTTTTATTTTGAACCGCTCTAATGGAGACCTTTATAATAATTTTCAATTTAGGATACTTTGAAAAGCAAAAAAATTATCGATATAATTCTAAGTGAGTATTGAGAATAGTTCTTTCGAACCCCATTATAGTCCAAGAGCCGGCTGTAGAAAAGTCGAGTGTATAAGATTACAGGATGAGATGTATGCCAAATGATAGAGTTCAATGAGCCTAAATAGAATATCTAGGGTTGCCTTGCCAAAGCGTGTCCCGATGGTCGAAAATGCCCGAATTTTAGCCAATTTTGTTTCTCTAATTAAAACTGTAGTACATAACAGCTGAAAATGTATGCCAAATGATAGCACTCGAAGAGGCCTAAATATAATACATGGGATTACATTGTTGAATCCTGTCCCAAACATGAGTTTTCACCGGTTTTTTTGGGTCAATTTTCATTAAGGAAGATATCAGCTTGAAATTTGTGCCAAATGATAGATATGAAAGAGCCTAAATAGAATATATAGGGTTGTCTTGTCGAATCAAGTCCTAAACATTGGTTGACACCCGTTTTTTGGGTCAACTTTTCTTAAATGAGTGGCAACCCGTGGTTGGGACATGATGTGACAAGGCAACCCTATATATTCTATTTAGGCCCTTCGATATCTATCATTTGGCACAAATTTCAAGCTGTTATCTTCATTAATGAAAATTGACCCAAAAAACCGGTGAAAACTCATGTTTGGGACAGGATTCAACAATTCAATCCCATGTATTATATTTAGGCCTCTTCGAGTTCTATCATTTGGCATACATTTCGAGCTTTTATGTACTACAGTTTTAATTAGAGAAACAAAATTGGCTAAAATTCTGGCATTTTCGACCATCGGGACACGCTTTGGCAAGGCAACCCTAGATATTCTATTTAGGCTCATTGAGCTCTATCATTTGGCATACATCTCATCCTGTAATCTAATACACTCGACTTTTCTACAGCCGGCTCTCCGTCTATTAATGGTTTCATAAAAAAAAATTATATTTCTATATAAATTTGCCCTAAATATCTCGAAAAATCGTGATTTTCGCATTTTTAGGTTAGAATATCTCGAAAACCGGAGCCATTTGAGAAATTCTAAGCTTGGATTCGAATTCAGCGCGTCAAAACCTTCGGAAAAGTAAGTCAACAAAATCAAAATTTTTTTCATTGCGGTCGACAAAAATGATATTCAACCCGGAGTGATTGACTTTGAACCCGGAAACCCGGAAATCATACTCAAAACCCTGAGTCTCCGGGCGAAACCCTGAGTGTTGGCATCCTTAGGTCAAACCGATGTACACCATAAACATATCTAGCATTGTTATTAAATGCTACTAAAACTTTATGCTTTGATTGCTAGTCAAGGCCAGCATACACAATATCAAAGAAATTATTATGCGGCATAATAAGTTGTGAAACAAGCCAGCGTCTAGTTTCAAGAGGTGTAAAGCCTGAAGAAGAACGTAGACATCGTAATATCCCATATATTTTTCCAACAACACTATTGATATGGTCAAAACATGTAAGCTTAGAGTTAAGTATAAAACCAAGGCTCTTAACTTTAGCCACAAAATCTAGCTGAACACTTCCAATGAACAACGACGGTAAATTTTCAAGACAAGGATCATTTCTCATAATTGGAAGTACTTTAGATTTTGAGGGATTAATAAACAGTAAGTTGTTAACAGCCCATCTGTTCAGAGAGGACAAGTCAGAGTTCAGCCTATAGCATAAATCTTCAATAAGCCCAATAGGTCTTGAGAGATAGATTTGTATGTCGTCAGCGTAAGCATGAATTGAAGCATATTTGCACACATTAAAAATATCATTAATAAACATAGAGAATAAAAGGGGACCTAAAATGGAACCCTGAGGAACACCATTGTTAATAATTTTAATGGATGAAAAACAATTATCTACCATAACACTTTGCTTTCTCTCTTCCAAATAATTTGACAACAACTTTACTGCATTACTACTAAAATTAAAGTATTTTTTTAGCTTATCACAAAGGAGAGCATGGTTCACTGAATCAAAAGCTTTCGAGAAATCAATAAGTGATAGGAGAGTCAAAAAATTTTGATCATAAAATACCCTAATGTCATCAATTATTTTCATTACAGCCGTGGAGCAACTGTGACCAGCACGGAAGCCTGACTGTAAAGGGTGCAGTAAATTCGTTAAATTTAAGTATTCAGTGATTTGATCAGACATTATTCTCTCAAAGACTTTCCCTAGAGCAGGCAAGATACTTATTGGTCTAAAATGATTAGGTTCTGAAGCAGATGCCTTTTTAGCAATGGGAAGTTGTTTAAGTTTAGAACAAAAAAAAATTTTCTTTTTTCATATCTCAGCAAACATGTTGCCTCATTTCGAGCCCTTCTATAGCTATCCCAATTCTCAGCAGTACGGTTCAATTTTGCATTTCGAAAGGAGCTTATTTTTTTTCTTAATGGCAAGTAGTACGCGACGCGTGAACCAAGGACTACCACTGTTAGTGACTTGTAGAGTACGCAGAGGAACATGACGACTAAAAGCAAGATTTAAATTATTCATAAGAGCACTTAGCTAACCAGCATTCATTCCAACTCATGCTAGACAAATCACTAACTAATGCAGTAAAATCAATTGACTTATAATCATAATAAGAAAAAGTACCTGGTGAGGTTCTGCCCAGGTTAATATTGAAACAACTAAATATCAAATCATGATCAGACAAGGACGTCATTTGATCAAATTTTAGAAGAAGTGACGTGTCTGATACTAAACAAACATCTAACAGACTGGGCTCACAGTTGTGTCCATAACGAGTAGGAACGCTAAAATTCACTATTTTTAAGCCACAGGTAGTAGAGTGGTAGTAACAATTACCGGTAAAGGAGTCATTTAACAGCAGATTGACATTGAAGTCCCCACAAGCAATGAAAAAATCATAATCAATTAATCTTTTAGCGAGATCATTAAAAAACAATTCAAAATTGTGACATCTGTTTGGATTGTACACACATGAGACTAATATTTTCGTACTGTTGTCAAAAATTTCAACGTTTAGAAATTCACAAATTCCACTGCTCATGTTGACAAACTTAACATTAATATTAGACCTACAGTATATAGCCACACCACCTCCCCTTCTTCCACTTCTATCACACCGAAAAAGATTGTAACCATTGATATTATAAAAAGAGTCCGACACTTCACATTTAAACCAAGTTTCTGAAACACACAACACATCCACAGACGAACTTTCAAAGATAAATTTAACATATTCAATTTTAATCCATTTAAACTCCTTGCATTAAAATGTGCTACATTCAAACTATTATTTTGCTTGCATAAAATATTAATTAAGGACTTATAACTGCCGACTTCATTATAATTAGCACCATTAGACAATTCATCACCGCTCGTCAAAACTAAAAATAACTAAAACGGAACCAGCTTCAAATAATAAAGAAATTAAAAAGAAAGCGCGGAAGAAAAAATTAGAGGCAAAGTATATGAAAACGTATAAGAAAGGAGAAACTAGATAAATATAAAGAAAAAAAATTAAAAACACGATAAACATAACTAATAAATTTACCTAAGATAATAAAAGATAAATAAAATATAAAAAATTAAAGTTTACTTAAAATAATATATAAATAAAAAACAAAATTAAGAACCACCCTAAAAATAACTTTTATGAGACACCCTAAGACCTATTCCTAGTGCCGCACTCAAGACTCTCCTTACT
This sequence comes from Tricholauxania praeusta, assembly GCA_949775025.1. Lineage (NCBI taxonomy): Eukaryota > Metazoa > Arthropoda > Insecta > Diptera > Lauxaniidae > Tricholauxania > Tricholauxania praeusta. The sequence goes on from OX459028.1 coordinate 108,463,329, forward strand.
GAGTACAACTGCTGCCTCTCCTTCCTGAGTCGTTCTCACGTATACAAGCCCACGTAAAGAAAAAACAGCAACAATTTTGACTTCACGTTTCATTTGCAGAGCATGGGTCAAATTAGCGCGATTTGATTTAGTGAGACTCTCATGTACAAAAAATTTCTCGTTACCACCGCATCCAATATCTTGCAGAAACAACTGTCGCTTGTTAGTTTTACGAAACAATGCGATCGCTTTGAGAATTTTGCTCCGTTCATGTGCAGACGCAAGCTTGATTATAATTGCAGGCTGATTTTTGTTACTATTGCTTTTCGTTCTAAAAGCATTGCGTAGCATAGGTACCTCACATTTAACCACGGAACACATACGAGCAAACAAAGTTTCAATATTCTCACCATGAGAGAAAGGAATTCCGTTGATGATGATGTCGGTAGCCACGGAATCATTTTCATGTTTTTCGACTCTTTTCCTTAGATCATTTAATTCAGTGTTAAGAGAAATTACGTTTCACCGTTTCAACATCGCTCTTCAGTTCAATGATCTGTTGTTTTATATTATTCACATCTTTACAAGCTTCTTCAACAACTGAAACTCTTGCTATCACATTTCTTAACGTACTCTTTATATTAGAAAGCTCTGCAGACACCTCACTAAGCCTTTCTAGAATACTCTCTTCAGAAGTTTTTAAGGCATTCGTCAGCTGATCGACAATACTCTCTTTGAAAACAATTAGTTTGGCATTAAGAGCTACCCCATCAAGCAGAGGAGAAGTTGTTGACGATGACTCATTGCAGTTTTTGGTGTCAAGAGGGGTAGAGGGGCCAATATGCTGCTTTCTCAAATTGAAGGCGCTCCTTGTATCTCTCTGTGTTGAAGTCATGTTGCCGCGCAATTTACAAAAACCAAAATTTGTGCAATCGTTTTAATATTTAGAAAATTAAGTTACATGCATTTATTGTAAATAATGCCACAACAACTGCAAAGTTCTATGTGATATGAACAATTTAGTAAGTTTATACGGTAATTATCACGGAAAAATAGCGTTTTAAACTGCGAGCACTAGTTAAACACGTCTACTCTTCACGACACATTACTCAGTAAGGCTGTTGCAATTTCGGCAGAGCTTCGAAACTAAGACTATGCGGCAATCATCTGTGAGAGTCAGCTCACGCCCCGCTGTACTGACTCTCTTTAGTTTAACGACTGCTGCTCGCTACCATTTTCGCCATCGTCCACCCTATTTCGAATTTTTCTTCTTGGTGAACGTGATGCAGATCGTTTACGTCGTGATTTGCAGTCACGTGCCATGTGTCCCTGTTTACCACAGTTGTAGCATTTTCGGCTGAAGCTACTGCTGGTGAACGATGAATTTTTCTTTTCAGCCTTTAATGGCGTTACTCGTCGACTATCAAATAAGTCTCTCCTCACAATTGAATGCGATGCTCCTCTATCCAAAGTAAGCTCACATGGTCTTTCGTTCATTTTTTCACCGATGGTAAGGCTGTTGGAATTTCGGCAGAGCTTCGAAACTAAGACTATGCGGTAATCATCTGTGAGAGTCAGATCACGCCCCGCTGTACTGACTCTCTTTAGTTTAACGACTGCTGCTCGCTACCATTTTCGCCATCGTCCACCCTATTTCCAATTTTTCTTCTTGGTGAACGTGATGCAGATCGTTTACGTCGTGATTTGTAGTCACGTGCCATGTGACCCTGCTTACCACAGTTGTAGCTTTTTCCGCTGAAGCTACTGCTGGTGAAAGATGTATTTTTCTTTTCAGCCTCCACCTCCATCCGACGAGTTTTCAGTGATGGGCGGCATGTCAACGCAATCGTCTCCTGAGTTAGGGCAACCGTTACTGTTTCGTTAAATGTTGTCTTCGGGTTCCTCATTATCTCGCGTTTTGTATCTGAGTCACGCATGCCGTCAATAAACACCTCTATTTTGAATTTTTCAGCTATGACACTTAACTCGTTAGGATAGGAAAGGTGTGCCAATCGCTCAATATCCACAGCATACTCCTGCAAGGACTCACCAGATTTCTGAATACGACTTTTCAACTCCAATCTGTAAATCTGCTTCATGTGGTCACTGCCATATTTTCGCTGTAAGACATCCATCACCGCCTTGTAATTTTTCTGCTCCGCCACTGGACCGTTTGCAATACTTCTGCAGCTGCGTCTTTTAATACCAAAATTAGCGCTGCAGCTGCGCTTTTGTTATCCCAACGATTGTAAACAGATGTCGTTTCGAACTGGAGCCTGAAAACACTAAATGGCGTTGTTTCATTGTACGAGGGTGCCTTAAGCCTCTCTGCGCTGATTTCTCTTATCTTTTGAGTGGTTGGTTTGTTTCCAACTGTTGAATCCTTTTATTAACGTCCTCAAAGTTATTTTGAACTTCTTTCATAAATGATTCAACGTCATCTCGCAACTCAGTCATTTTTGCATCGAGGCCAATTACTATTTTGGCAACCTCCGTTCGAACAGCCTTAATGTTTTGATTCATTGCGTGGATCTGCGTCGCGTTCTGACTTAAGCTCTGACCAATTTCTTCCCGAACGGCCTGGATATTGCTATTCATTTGTAGTGCATTTTGACTTAAGCTCTGACCAATTTCTTCCCAAACGGCCTTGATATTGCTATTCATCTGTAGATTTATTGTCTGCGTCATCGCCATTAACATTTTTTCGAACTTCGACATATCTACAACTTCACCACTTTCCGCCGGTCCAGAAGCTTCTTCCACTTTCGCTGTTGAACCCAATACATCACTATAAAATTCATGCTCTTCAAGGTTTACACCTTGAGCCTCAAGAGCCTGCCCTAAGCGTTTCTGTAACTCCACCTTTCCGCCAGATGACTGCAGATTCAGCTGCTGCAACTCCTTCTTCAGTTGATCCACTTTCAGTTCGTCAAACTTAACCATTTTTTTTTTTTTTTTTTAATTGATTGTTAATTCTTTTTACACAATCCCACTTCTGACACCAATTGTTACGAAATTCCTGTCTCTTAGACGATAATTTCGATCTCTTACACTTTTCTGAGTTCGATCACTAGATTGTGTAACAATCAAAAAAAAAACACAAACTTGTTGTACCCTACACCGAGGGTATATTCACTTTGTCTTTCCGTTTGTAACACATCGAAGGGGGCGTGGCAGGTATGGAAAAGCATATATATTCTTGATCAGCGTCACCACCTGAGTCGATTAAGCGATGTCCGTCTGTCTGTCTGTCCGTCTGTTGAAATCAGGTTTACGGGAAAACCAAGAAATCTAATTGAATGAAACTTTCACACACAGGTCACACCTTCTTGCAGGCATCTTCCTGTTAAAAATGGGTGAAATCGGTTCACGGACACGCCTACCGCCTATACTCTATGTATATTTACCTTGGCCAATTTTGAAAAAAGTTGCAGCGATTTTAATGAAATTTGGTGATTTTGTGCACATGTGATTAAGCTAGGTTTCAAGTTTCCAAAGGATTATACAGGGGCGTGGCACATCCCTAAATTTTAATATATCTTGTAAGCCGTTCCAGATATTAATATGAAATTCGGTAGGCTGATACATATTAAATATATCTTGAATTGTGATAAAAGTGGGCGGAATCGAAAAAGTGGGCGTGGCACTTTTCCACTGCTAAAAATTTTGATTCCGTATATCTCGAAATTGGCACAAACAATTTTCATAAAAATTTTGGAGATGATGCCGCTGAAAGCAGTCATTTTACTGAAAAAAACTAGTTGAAGTGAGTGGCACCGCCCACAATATTTGTAAACGTTATATTAAGAGAACTAACAACATAATCGCTATGAAATTTTATGAGGTGGATAAATTTGCTATAAGGTCCTTATTACACAATAATACTTGTGGGCGTGGCACCTCCCATATAAGCAAAAAACGTTAATTGTTATAGACAGTGTGCTATAAGAGTAATCTTCATAAAATTTGGTGTGTAGACGTCAGTTACTATAAGCTTTGAAAATAAAATAAATTTTGATGGGATTGCATCAGTGGGCGTGGCACCTCCCATATAAACATAAATTTGTAAGCGCTGTTTTAAGTGAACTATTGCAGCAATTGCAAATTCAAATTTTACATTTCTATTCGATTTTTTTCACCATTTTCCATGTTTTTTTGACTTTTTCAACCCTTCAACTTTTTCCAATATATCCTATTTGTATTTGTTCGACTTTTTCAACCTCTCTCAACATTTTTCAACAATTGCAAATATTTTCGACTTTTTCAACATTTTTCAAACTCTGTCAACCTTCCCAACATTTCACATTTTTTTTCGACTAATTTAACTTCTTCAACCTCTTCAACGTCTTTTCAATAATTATCTAAAAGGTACTTTCAGTGCAGTGTAGGGTATGTGAGTTTCGGCCTGGCCGAAGATAACAACTTAACTTGGTTTATTATAAAAATGGTTAATTTAAATCACAAAAGTTAGTTTTCACACGGTACAATTGTTTATTTTATCAACATTTAAACTCTAATATTAATCTGGCACTGAATAGACCGCTGTTTTACTTATTTACTTAAAATCCACTATGTTAAAATCAAATGTCTTACTACTTAAAGTCAACTGTTTTGTTCTATTACTAATATTCAACTGCTTTACTTTATTGCTTAAGTTCAACTGCTTCACTTTATTGCTTAAGTTCAACTGCTTCACTTTATTGCTTAAGTTCAACTGTGTCTCGACAACTCAGATGACAACCTTTTATACTACACTCATCACTTTCTCGAATAATCCAGAACCTTCTAAATGGCGTATCGGCGTGGAGTCTACAATCACTTTCTCGAATAATTTAGTACCTTGTAGATGGCGTTGTACAACGGCGATAATTTCTCTCGGTTGTCGACTTTTATGGTGTACTGCAGCGTCTTTTCGGTTTATCATTTTTAGTACAAAAACCGCACTTGGCCGCAAGATGGTGTAAAAGTATTTATACAGCCAGTGATGCTAGCTAGTATCGTTTAGTTTTCTTTTGTTGGTTTTTATTTCGAGAACTTTCTGGCGTAAACCAAATTTCGCTACAATATACTTACTTTACTTGGGTGGCCATAACAATTCGTTACCGGGTTACGGCCGACCTCAAAAACTTTCTCCAGGCGCCTCTGCTTCGCGGGCGTCTTCTCCAATCAGTCACACCAAGCGTGGATAGGGTTTCCTCGGCTTGGTCTTTCCATCGGATGCATGGTCTTCCTCTTCGTCGTCGCCCAGCGGATTCCGCATCAAACAGCTTTTTCGCCGGAGCTTCTTCGTCCATACGCACAACATGTCCCAGATAGCGCAGACGTTGGATAGTGATGCGCTTGACTATGTCAATGTCAGCGTAGAGCTCGTACAGTTCGTGGTTTATTCGAATACGGTAGTCGTCGCCGACGTGAACAGGACCGAAGATTTTGCGAAGAATTTTTCTCTCAAACACCCCAAGCGTGGCTGCATCAGTCTGCGACACAACCCATGCTTCTGCGCCGTAAAGTAGCATGGGTAAGATGAACGTCTTGTAGAGTGTCAGTTTTGTCAGGCGAGAGAGGTCTCTACTACTCAAGTGCTTACTGAGACCATAGTAACACCTATTAGCAAGAGTTAGTCTTCGCTTTATCTCCAGGCTGACATCGTGTTCATTGAGTGTTCACGGCGGTGCCAAGATAGGTGAATTCCTTGACAACTTCGAAAGTATAGTTGTTCGCAGTAACAAAGGATCCAATACGCAGCGTTTCCCTGTTTGTGGACAGCATATACTTTGTTTTGCCCTCGTTCACCGTCAAACCCACCTTCGCTGACTCTTTTTCGATAGCAGAGAACGCAGCAGCAACTTCTCGCTTACAACGTCCAATGATATCAATATCATCGGCATATGCAAGGAGCTGAACACTTTTGTAGAAAATAGTGCCATTACGATGTACACTGGCTCTTCGCAACACTCCTTCCATCACAAGGATCGTGGATCGACCTGTCTGAAACCTCGTTTGGTATCAAATGGTCCGGAGATGTCCCTTCCTACTCTGACGGAGCTGGCTGTGTTGCTCAACGTCATTTTGCAAAGCCGCACCAGCTTCGCAGGTATACCGAACTCAGACATGGTGGCATACAGGCAATCCCGTATCGGGCTATCGAAAGCAGATTTAAAATCGATAAAGAGATGATGGGTATCGATCTGTTTTTCGTGGGTTTTTTCCAAGATTTGACGTAGTGTGAAGATTTGGTCTATGGTGGACTTACCAGGTCTAAAGCCGCACTGATAAGGCCCAATCAGTGTGTTGGCAAATGGCTTAAGTCGTTCACACAGTACAGTCAACAGGACCTTGTAAGAGATGGCAAGAAGACTGATTCCCCGGTAGTTAGCGCAGATGGTCGGGTCACCTTTCTTCAGTACAGCACAAAGGACACTGAGATTCCAATCGTCGGGCATGCTTTCTAATAGCCATATTTTGCAGATGAGTTGATGCATACACCCTATCAGCTCATCACCGCAGCAGGCAGGCCATCGGCACCAGTCGCTTTGTTGTTCTTAAGTCGTTGGATCACAACTCGTACCGCGTCATGGCTAGGTGGTGGTACGTCCACACCATCTTCGTTGATTGGTGGCATCGGGTTAATTTCTCCAAAGGCGGGATTGGTGGAGTAACCGCCAGCAAGCAGCTTGGAAAAGTGTTTCCTCCATAATCTCAGTGTACCCTGCGTATGCGTAACCAGATTTCCAAGTTCATCTTTACAGGTAGATGCTCCGGGCTTGAAACCTTGGATCAGACGCTTGACTTGTTGGTAACAAGTCAACCCCGTAACACTTCGAGTTTCTCACGCTCGTGCCTTTCCTGCTCTCGTTTCTTGCGTCTGAAAAGGCGCCTCTCTTCCTTTCTCTTTTCCCGGTAGTTTTCGTGCACGGCTCGCGTTGCTAATGACAGCAGGGTTCTTTTGTAGGCGGCGTTTTTCACTGCAGTAGCTTCGCGACACTCCTGGTCATACCATTAATTTCGCGGAAGTGGGCGTTGGAAACCAATGACTTCCTCAGCGGCAGAGCGCATGGAGCGGGATATATTCGCCCAAAGTCCACCGACATCATCGGGTAGAGAGTCAGGTTGAAGGAGCAGTTCTGAGAGGCGAGCGGAATAGGCTTCGGCCGTCCGATGTGATTGCAGCTTAGCGACGTCCAGCTTTCGTTGCGTACCAGAGCGTACATCTTTTGAATTGCACAGCCGCATGCGTATCTTGGCTGCAACAAGATAATGATCTGAGTCAATATTGACTCCCCGGAACGTACGAACATCTAGCACGCTGGAAGCATGCTTCCGTCGACTACAATATATAAGAAATATTGAAGAAGGTTCAAAAGTTGATAAAATATGGAACATTACGGAAAAATGTTAATATGGTTGAAAAAGTCGAAAACAATTAATTGAGGTTGCATTGGTTGAAACAATATACACGGTTCGCTTCAAGCAAGATCAAGATCGGTAAAATTGTCAACCAGATCTGACAATGTACAATTATTATTTAGTCTTTCGATATTCAAAGATCTGTAAAATCGTACCTGGTCATTTACTTGTTTTATGGCTATTTTAAGGCAAATGTTTTTGCCGATAATTTTAATAAAATTATGAAGCGCACCGTGTACAGTCTTTGATGCTTTTAAGATCAAGTGAAATTTTAAAATATGCTATCATAATTGTTTTTTATGTATTTTGAGACGCTGAATACGATAAAGTCACTAAGTTTTGCAAATATGCAAATGTTTTTGTGTTATTCACCATTTTTCATAGAAAAAAGTGGATACAAAATAAAATTTTTTGTCGTCCGAAAAACTAGTGAAAATTTGAAACAGGTTGAAAAAGTCAAGTTGAAATGTCTTGGTTAATTTAATTGAGTTTAAAGGGGATAAAAAAGTCGAAAGGAAAATGTTGAAAAAAGTTGAAATATTAAAAAAATATTCAAAAGAACCTGCATTTATCACTTTTATAACTAAATGTTAACATGGGAGGTGCCACGCCTACTGATGCAATCCGCCAAAACCAATTTAATTTCAAAGCTTATAGTTACCAAAGGCTCATTATAGAAATTCTTGCCTATTTTCTTTTGTGGTTTTCGTTTTGCGTTTGCGACAAACGACAAATTCTGTATCTCGACAATTTCGTTTTTCCCCTCTTGCCAACAAACTAGAAAAATTTTCCGAAATAGTTTCTATTTTTGCGTTTTCTGTAGAGGTTTTGTTCTTAAATTGGGAACACTGTTTCTAGTAACAGTTGATTTTTCTCAGTATGTTTAGCTATTGCACCATGACTAAGTAGGAAATAGTCTGGAAATTTACAAAATTTACTGAAATTTCAACTTTAAATTCACTCAAAACTTACATGATGTTTTGCAATTAAGAAATCCATTGGGTTATTTACTGCAATGTGTGGAGCCTCAGGCTTATACTGATAAACCAATAATATTTAAAGCTTTTGTTACTTCGGTAATTAAGCCTCATTGCTGAATAGGTAGTGTTTTACCGAGGCCGAGGCGAGGCAAGGTTCTAGTTGATCTCGGTCTCGCCTCGTTTTATAAATTTAAGTCTCGCCTCGCCTCGGCCTCGGACGAGATCTTGCCATCACATGCCTTACCTCGCCTCGTTTTCGGACGAGGCACCTCGGTAAAAAAGCGAGGTTTTTATTAAAATAAATAAAAAATTATACATGTATCCGGGCTGATCAAACCTCAAGAAATAAAATAAATTACCTGTTTTCATTTTTGGTGAATTGGATGAGATATGATAAATTTAAATCATTTCTTATATGGGAAGGAGACGCATTGCCTATTTTTCCAAACCAAACTAAGCTATGAACCTTTTACAAACTATAAGAAAGATATGTACCAAATCTAATTTATCTACGTCAAATAGATATTGAGGTATGATAAAGTTAATTTTTTTCTTATATTGAAGGCATGGTACCGCCCATTTTATTAATTGAATCTTAGTTATGCCTCTACCTTTTATAAATGTACCAAGTTTTATTAATCTGCATCAAGTAGTTGATAATTTATGATAAATTCTGTTTTTCTCTTATGTGGGGGTGGCATCACCCATTTATCGTAAACTATGTTACGGAGTATCCCAAATCATAAGAAACATATATGTATGTCAAATCTTTCGTCGGTCGGTTGAACGGTTTAGGAGTCCATTAGCAACGAACATACATATATTGAGCTTTATTTATATACTAGCATTACCCTGTGCGTTTCGCTTCACCTTACCGGTTCTTAGAAAGACTATTAGAATAAATCAATTTCAATGCAGTGTTGTCAATCATGTAGTTTTGCTTATAGCCTTACATAGCCTTACATGCTTCCCTAATCGATCAATCGAGGCGAAGTCACATAAAAGCTGATGCAATCCAAGCACTTCTGTGCATTAGAGCTTGGACCAAATCTGAACTCGTAAGAAGCAAATACGGTTTAAAAATAAAACAAAGTAGTTTACTCAAAATAAAATACTAAAATATTAGTTAAATATAGATTTTAATACAAAAATTACACTCATATTTTGAATCTGCATATGGGTCTTACAAGTTCTGATTTGGTCAAAACGTGCCCCGCTCTTGGTTTCGAAAATGAGGTTAGGACGAGGCGAGGTGCCGTGTGATCTCGCCTCGCCTCGGTCAAGCGAGGAAAATTTATTTTTCCATCTCGCCTCGTTCTCGCCTCGATCTCACCTCGTTCTCGTAGTCAAAAACGAGGCTGCCTCGTAGCCTCGGTGAAACACTATGAATAGGTAATCGTAAGTTTGACCTTCAGACTGCGCTAAATATTGTCCAGTTGCAGAGTTCATACATATGTACAAAATCATTTTTAAATGCTGAATTTTTTTTTTTTTTTTAAAATTAATTTTCTTTTATTGTATCTTCTCTTAAGAGACTAACAATAAGTTTTAAGATCTTAAACTAGGTAACATTATTATACATTCTTATTGTGAATAATGAATATATAATTTAATATTGAACTTGTCTCCAGAAACAAAAGTTAGCAGGGACTTATACTTCTTGTGTAGTAGGTGCAGCTTGTGTATGGCTCAGCACAGCGAGTGCACAAGATCGAATAACTCATTGGAGCATAGGTGTGGATGCAGCTGACGATCGCTTCTCCCCGTATTCTTTGCCACACGAGACGACCGAAGTCCTGGTCTTGGCTTGGTAGCTGAGACGAACTAGGCCTCAGTCTACCCGAATGGGGGTTTTGAGTACCACAAAAACGATTGTCTTCGTGGTCGCCGAGACGAACTTGGTCCCGATCGACCACTTTGAGAGTGATTAGTGACTCCAGGACGTTCTTGAGGTGGTAGCCGAGACGAACTAGGTCCCGGTCTAGCACCCAAAAAAGACAGAGAAGACACTGTTTCATCTCTCTTCCTGCTACTCTCTCCAATTCACCGGAAAGCGGCCGAGGCGAACTAGGTCCCGGTCTTACACCCTCATCGAAAGGGGAGCTGGCGGCGATAAGTTGCCAAGTGTGCCCAAGACGAACTAGGTCCCGGTACAAAGTCCTCATATGATTCTTGATGATTACGTGTAGTGCCTCGGGGGAAGGGTAAACGTTTGAGCTGTTTAGTTTGGTTCGGTGTAAGTGACTTGCATAGAAGGGCGATCCTTTCTTTTTAATCTGGAGCGACTCTCTATGTTTGTTAAATTACGAGCCAATGGGTTCGGATGATGCAGCAACCTTATGGCGTAGGTTTGTTTGATTCTGTTAATTTCATCTTTTACCATGGGGATGCATAGATCTCTATGAATGTTTTCATTCCGTATATACCATGGGGCACCTGTAAATATTCTTAAGATTTTGGACTGAGCCCGTTGTATTAGTTCAATGTTTGAGGAGCTGGCGTTACCCCATAATTGGATACCATATAACCAAATTGGCTTAATGATTGTTTTGTACAAAAGGATTTTATATTCAAGCTTCAAATGGGAACGATGATTAATTAACCAGTGAAGACTGGTGGTTTTTAACTTTAACTATGTTTTTTTGGTTCAATATGCTTACGCCATGTTAATCGTCGATCTAATTGAATACCTAGATATGTAACAATTTCACCCTGTGGGACTGAACTATTATTTAGTACAATTGCAGGGCATTCACCACGCCTAAGAGTAAAATTAACTTGCTTGCATTTTTGCTCATTTATTTTTATGCGCCATAGCGATAACCATTTTTCTATTGATTTCAAATGAAACTGGAGGTTTCGAGAAGCTTCCAAAGGGCAACGGTTACAACTTAAGACTGCGGTATCATCTGCGAATGTTGAGATGGTAGTGTTGGCACTGATTGGTAAGTCTGAGGTATACAATACATATAGAAACGGTCCTAGTACGCTACCTTGAGGGACACCTGCTCTTATATTAAAGTGAGTTGAAATAAAATTCTTGTATTTTATTTTAAAAAGCCTGCTTTCGAGGTAAGAAGTAAATCTTTTATGAACATTAGGAATCAATTGGTGTTCAATTTTTTTATAAGGCCTTCATGCCATACTTTATCAAACGCCTGTGCGACATCGAGAAATATTGCAGTGCAGTATTCACTGCGCTCATAAGCCTTTCTTATTTCATTTGTGATCCTATTAACCTGTTCGATTGTGCCGTGTTGTTTTCGGAAGCCGAATTGGTGAGGCGGTAATAAGTTTTTATCAGTAATATATGGCATTAATTTTGCTAGAATTAATTTTTCAAATAATTTTGACAAGCAAGGTAAAAGGCTTATGGGTCTATACGATGACGGTAGTGTACGATCTTTCCCATGTTTTGGTATCATGGTTATCAACGAGTATTTTCATTCTTTTGGGTAATATCCGTACTGAATTATAGCATTAAAAAGCCTGGTCAGAAAGATGACACCTGAGTGAGGTAGTTCCTTAATCATTTTGGGAGTGATATTATCACACCCAGGGGCTTTTTTAGGACACATTTCTTGAATTAAACTGATTAAATTACTGCTAAGGAAACTCATTTGGATAGTATCGGTGTTTATTGGCAGGAAGGCATGAAACCTTGAATGTACGGATTTGGTTGAAAAACTGTACTTAAGTGATTGGCAAAAGCCTCAGCTTTTTCTGCATCACTTCTAGCCCAATTTCCATGTAGGTCTCTTATCGGAGATTCACTTTCAGTGGGTGCTCTAATTTTTTTGGTGGCTATCCAAAAGGATTTTAGTCCATTAGCATTTGGGGCAAGTTTTGAGACATATTTTTGCTGTTCCTCGTCTTCTTTGTTTTTTAACGCAGACCTAAGTTTGTATGTAGCAATTTTTAGGTTTGCTTTAGAAGTTGGGGATCTATGGACCTGCCACTCTCGCCTTAACCTACGCTTATCTGCTACAAGAATTTCAATTTCTCTGTTAGTAAGGAAACGGGTTTTTGTATTTTTCTCAGCCTGATCAGGTGTTGAGTGCTCAGCAGCTGAATACAGTATTGTATTAAAAACGGCAACAATATGCTCGTTGTGTTCTATCGAATAGGTTGAGTGGATGTGTGAGCTTATGTATTTTTTATACTTTAGCCAGTCAGTCTTATGCGATGTTAGGCTCATAGGTGGCTTAAGGTCAACTGATTTCTCTAAAAGGCAAAAAATGATTGGAGAATGATCTGAAGAGAGTTCAAAATTTGTCTCGGCTGTTAATAAGGTTCTATCGATACCTCTTGTGATGGCGAAATCAATGAGGTCTGGGATTTCCCTTCGGTCGGCTGGCCAATATGTTGGTTGACCAGAAGAAGCATAGTCGAACGTGGTGCGATGTTTCATTAACATATTATATAATTGTTTGCTTTTAGGGCTTATAAGACGAGATCCCCAGTATGTATGTTTAGAGTTGAGGAGGCGCTCAAAGAGCGTAAAAATGAGAACGAGTAGGTGCTTAAAGAGCGTAAAAACAGCAGCTAAAAATCCAGTTCCCAAGGTATCGAAAAATTCTTTGAATTTTTCCTCACTGATTGCGAATCGAGGTGGGCAGTAGACTGCCGAAACAGTAAGGTTTTTGGAATGGTTTTGTAGGCAAATAGAGGTAGCCTGAAGATAATTTTTAGAAAAGGGTTCTAAGCAGTAGTGTTTAAGGCGATTTCGAACTAAAATTCCTGAGCCCCCGTGAGCTTTGCCATCAGGATGATTGGTTTTGTAGAATTTATATCCTGGTATATGAAAATTATGCTTGTCTGTCAGATGAGTCAAGAAACAAGCATTAAATCAATTTTTGCATGGGTTACATAATGAAAAATTTCATTTTTATTTTGGCTGATGCCGTTTGCATTCCAAACACAAATTTTTAGCTGACTTATTTTTGCGCAATCAAAATTTGAAGTCGCTAGTTTTGCGTTTTAACTAGATCTTGTAGAGTTGATTGCATTGAAACCATAAATTGATTCAGGGTTTGAGTTAAGTTTGTGATCTGTTTTTCCGAGCTACTTTGTTGAGGGTTCGTTGCTCCTGATTTCAGCGCATTTGCATATGAAATAGCTGGATTAACTGGATGCGCAGTGCTTTGTTGCTGGACAAAGTTATGGGTTGGGACTATATTTTGAGTTGGGTTTCGGTTTACTTTCCTTTTTTCAGAGATTCTAGCTTTTAGCTCTTTATAAATTGGACAACCCCTGTAGTTTTCAGTGTGATCCCCTTGGCAGTTAGCGCACTTCCTTAAATTTATATCTTTTTTCAACTTGTTTGAACACTTAGAAATGTGGTGAAGTTCTCCACAAGCGACACAGACAGATTGAAGGGTACAGTATGTTTTTGTATGCCCTTGGCAGTTAGTACACTGTACCGGACCGTTTCTTTTATGAGGTTCCTCTACCACCACACGACGGTGAAGCAAATATTCAAGTTTATAAATTGGGTGGACCTCATTCTTTTTTAATTAAGTAGAATCAGGATAAAGATCAACCTTAAACAGAGGTTGTGGAACCTTATCCTTGTTTACTATATTTATTACAGCTTTAGCATCGAAATTTTTCAGACCTAAACCTTCTTTGATTTCAGCAGGGTCAACAGAGGTTTCAATACCCTTAATAACAACTGTAATACCTTTACTGCTTTTAAGCTGGTATGTGTAATAAGATTTATTACTGTCGTTAAAGTTTTTCGCAATAATGCGGAAATATTCCTCGCTTTTTACTTGAATCTTCGTTTCATGAAGATAACCTCTAGTTAAGGGAACAATAAAAAACGTATCTTTCCCTATAAGCTGTGTTAGCTTTGCTACTAAAGCGTTTGACCTTCGCTCACGCAAATAAATTGGAGGCGGCTTAAAAGTTTTGGGTGGTTCACTAGCATTGTTTTCGTTAAGTTCGCTTAATGGTGCAAATCGATTGCCAGATAGAACATTTGAAGGTGTAACTAAATTGTTAGTTTTATTTATCTTTGAATTTCCTACATTCCCTTTTTGAGGGCTGAGCTTTCGCTTTGAATTCAAAGTTATGTAACGATCTATACCTGTTTGAACTTTATTTTTTACTTCAGTTGATCGTGCCTTAGGGATAGTACCGGTAGAGGTTGATTGTGATGTTGAATCATTATTTGCAACCACCTGGGTCGAATAGCTATTTTTCTTCATAGCAGGAGAGCTAGATTTTTCAGCTTTTTGCCTGCTCTGTTGCTCCTCTTCTTGTAGAAACTGTTGTTATTGCGACGATTGTTGTTGTAGCAAATGTTGTTGTTGTAACAACTGTTGTTGTAGTAACTGTTGTTGTTGTAGCAAGTGTTGTTGTGGTAACTGTTGTTGTTGAAGCAACTGTTGCGGTTGTTGTTGTTGCTGTTGTTGACTCCCTCCAGATGGAGCAGAGCGGCTCAACGTCATAATGTAATAAAAACAATGTTACTATTAGGATTTTTTTTTTTTTTTTTTTTTTAAATTTCCAGTACCCAATATTATGTGAATGAACAGAAGCAACTTTTTTTTAGCCACTTCTGTCATCCACATAATTTGTTGCAGACTTTTAGGATCTGTCAACAAAAAAAAATTGGTTTCCCTGGTTTCTTAAAAGCGTAGCCTGTAGCTTTTTTTCACGAACAGCTGTTTTTGGCGGAGCGCCAATTCTCAACACTTAGTTAAATTTGTTGTTGCAGTTTAAATGCAAAAAGTTACCTGCTTGTTTACAACAAAAAACAGCTAATTTTCAGCTTGCCTGCCAATCGCTGAGCCTTAGCAGTCAATAAAGCTGCGAAAAAGCGTATTTTAATTTAAATTTATTACCGAAATTAAATTACAAAAATAAACTTCGCACAAAGGACTGTCACCACTCATGACGCTGCAAGTCTGCTGAATGGCATAAATAAAATTATCTAGCTAATAAAGCAAAAATATGGGTATTTAACAATTGTATGTGATTTATTTCAATTCGAAAATATGAGTTTAAAAAAACATCCTGAATCAGCTCAGCACTGTATGAATCGGTAGATCGAGGGGGAAGATTGGAGTCATGATTAATTCATATTAAGGATTAAGTCATAGCATTGGCTCCAGTGGTGTAGCCAGTATTTTCGTTCGGGGTGGGCTCGGTGGTGGTTGGAAGGACATTTGCCTAAAATGAAAGCTAAAGGTTATTTCACAATCTCCATTATTTTTAATTAAGCATTTATTTTATATGTATACATATATGAGATCTACCCAAGAACTATTTTGTGCGACTTCTTAGCAAACATATCAATGATGGATTCCTCACTGATTGGTATGCTGCGATGTATGGTCATGAGAGCCATACCTGTAAGACGTTCCTCAATTGTACGATTCCGAAGGTAGGTCTTAACACGCTTTAACTATGGCCACTGTACTGGTTTTAACTTCAATATTTTCATTATTTTTCGTTTGAAAAAATCCGTGATTTTGGTCGAATTCATTGTAGCGAACAATTTACGTCACGGAACCTTGTTTTGAATTGTGCAGTTGATCGTAAAATATTCAGACTGAAACTAACCTACATTGTACAAAAGTGGATCTCAACGACAAAATCGCACCAGCAAAGTAGGATGCCAAAAATTCTGACTACTGCGTTGCCCAGAATTGGGACGGGGTCGGGAAAGCGGCAACGATTACACGTTGTCAAAAACTATAACATACTTGATCATGTGAACGGGTTGCCGACGGGTTGTAATCGCACTTAGACGATCGGTGCTTTTGTGTGGGCAATAGTGACAGCGGCAGCACGAGCTGGTTTGCCTACTAGCAGTTCGGTAAGATGTAGTGGGTTCGCTGCTGCCACTATTGCTCCTTCACCATACAAATTTAAAAACTCGTGCTGAAGAAGGGTGCTGCACTCTGAATGCTCAAAAATTTTCAAGTTATTTAAGTGGACACGTTACCGAAAAGAAATTTACTTTTAACTAATATCAAAAATCTACAGAAAAAAAAATGTGGGACTCCCTAATTCTCCTCTACTGATGCTGACCTCCGAGCATGATGGTCGCTTGGGCCCGACTCAACCCACCCTACCATGTGGACCATGGGGCAACGGTTTGTGGTCCACCCTATCTGTGTTGGTTCTACATGGGACTTTTAGTGCTGAGTTTTAAGCAGTCATTTAACCTATTTCCTTTTAAAATAAAAGAAAATAATTTTTAATTTTTTTAAGACATAATTTGTTTTTATTTATAGATTTTAATTTATAATTATTTGTTTCATCAATTCCAAGTCATTCTTAAATTGAATCACAACAACAAATTTGCTTATAGTTCTAAGGAACTCCTTTGTAGATCATTTATGAACCTTGTTTTTCTTTAAGTATTTAATTTACAAAGTTATTATTTATTTTTTTCTTTAAAAAAAATAAAAAAAATTTTTAGTATTTTTCAAATTTTAGTCTTCTAATGTGGCGCCTATGTTTAACTATTTTATATAAACAAAAAAAAAATGGCACAAGAGAAAGTAGATATGATCTAAATAATTAAAATAATTATTATATTTATAGTAATAATACACATACAATATATGAGTACTAATAAAAAATAAAGGAGTCTTTGCTCACGGTTCCATGTTCATTAATCCATATTGTTTTTTTGTTTGGAGAGTTTATAGTTGTGGTCATTGCTGGTAAAGTCATGTAAAGCTGGTAGATTTATAGTTGTCGTTGCTGATGTGGTGTTTAATTTTATAGTTTTTAGGTTTGACGAATGTAAAGTTGTATTTTGTTTTGGTTTTGTCACCATATTATTTTTCTATGTATATATTTATTGTTGTTGTTATAGATGACTTTTATAATTAATTTTGTAACTTTCTATTTTTTTTTTCGGTTGTTACACTAGCACTGGAAATTTTTTTTGTTATTCTTTCTTTGCTTTGTTTTTATGTCAAAAATGTCAATAAAATGATATGTACTTCTGTTTCAGTGTTTCAGATTTTAGGTTTCTTTGTTTTCTCTTTGTATGTAATTGACACTTTTAGTTTTATGGGTTTTTGTTTTTGTTAGGTGTGCAATATGGAGCAATGGCGTCCCCGCGAACACGTTTAAGGTTAAGTTTTACCTTTTTTTTTTCTTTTATTTGCTCGTTTTAAATGTTATAAATGTTATTAAAATTATTGCATTTTATATATATTTTAGTTGCGTAGACACTTCATTTGTAGCGGCATTCGTTTCACTTTCAATTATTTTTAAGTTTCCTACTTATTTGCACTTTTTTAAAACTTGTTTTACGTATGGTAGAACTTAATCTGAGGATATTTATATACGTAATAACTATATAATATTAGTTACAATCTTGTGTAACTTCAACTTTGCTTAAGCTTTTTTTTTTAAGCCGACTTAAAGAAAATTTAAAAAAAAAACTGCACTCTGCATTCACAGCTTACACTAATAGATTACTTGTTCTTTTAAAATTACGCTACGATAAATTAAATTAAAGTTAATTTAAATTTTTTAAATTTTCAGAGAACGCACGTCATTTTTTTATTATTTCACAATTTTTTCTCATGTGGCAGAGACCACAGCGTAAATCGACCGCACGGTTCAACAGCAAAAATCAACTCCCCGTCATTTTTCGTTTTCGCTTTCTTGTTCACCCGTTCGAACCGATTTTATTGCCCGACGCGCAAATGAGCGATCTCATTGGCTGGTGCAGCGCGCGCAAGGAAAAGTCTAGAGCATCATGCGCGATAACGCGATTTTTGAAATTTTTGTGTCATTTTTGGCTAGACTTTTTCCGTGCCACGCCTGTCACCACCAGATGGCAAATCGAAAAATGCCAATTCGCACTCGTCGGAACTGTGCCGTTACAGGGTACCCATCAATTTAGACTTAATTCTAATTTCACCGTCGGATCAGTGTTGCATTTCTAATGTGTTAAAATTTGCACTCTCTTTTCACGTACGATTTTCTCAGAAAAATTTATTGTTTACAAATTTTATTTTTGTCACTCTCTTTTGCCATACGATTCTCTCACAAGAAATCTGTCCCACCCCCTGTATACGGCACTGACTGGCTCTTTATACTAAAATCACCTTTTTCTTAAAAAAATTGAGTTTGCTTAAAACATGAGTTTTTAAGATTTTTATTTAAATTTTTGTAAAAATTTCTTAAAAAAATCGAGTTTGCTTAAAACATGAGTTTTTAAGATTTTTATTTAAATTTTTGTATCATTTTCTATGGTAATTTTGACGCTGAGTTGAAATGTGGTATTAATAAGTTTTATCACATCTGGCTTTTGGGATAAATTTGGTCAAATGTGAGTATGTCTAAGATACTGAATTTTACTATTATCGTGCACGGGACACCAACTGCTTTGGAGCATTTCACAAAAATGTAGTGATAAAATCTATTTCATATGCAATTTTTCCCTTGCAGTTTTTATTGTTCTAAGAACTATGACGATTAATAAGTATAGTTAGTATCAGTGCTGATTTTGTACTGTGTCATTACTGTTTTTAATATATTTGGCTGTAACATTATATTGGTACCCGGCTATAACCCCAATGGTCATAGTCCCCAAAACAATTTTGGGCCTTATGTCCACTTTTTTTTCGATCATAGTCCCTATTTCTTTTTCGAGCTTATCATAACTTCAAGGTAATTTGCCGCCTACTACCAACAGAAAATATTCTTTTTTGCTTGTGTTTTGGAACAGATGATAATTTAATAATTACACTAGTTTACAAAATGATTTTGTTTCTTTGTTCCTTTGATGAAAGGTTACTTTTCTTATGTACTTTTTCTTGCTGAGCTCGAAAATGAAAATGAAAGTTTTTTGAATGGTACAGTTTTCGAGAAATTGTGGTTATTTCATTTTTTCGACCTCCTTTCACTTTAAAGTTCATATCTTGAGCTAGAAATTTTCAAACTCATCGTCTTTGGTATCAAATCAAAGATAATCAAATGGAAAAAAACATGCATAAATACAGATTTTAGTGAATTACCGGTTCAAAAAATATCGATGAGAACAGTCCAGATTTTAAAAAAATCAAATCTTACATCTGATCTGTGGCCACGAAAAAATAGAAATAAAATTAAAAAAATAATTTTTCTACAGCTATACACGTAGAGTTGATACCTTTATGCAGAAATTAAGACATACCAGCAGAAAATCGACAGTAAAATGGCAACGTTAGGAGCGATTAAATGAATGAATTCAAATCCCACATTTTCTGAATATATTGTAGCGAAATTTGGCTTATGCCAGAAAATTCTCGAAACAAAAACCAACAAAAGAAACTAAACGATACTAGCTAGCATCACTGCCTGTATAAATTCTTTTATATATACCATCTAGCGGCAAAGTGCAGTTTTTGTACTAAAAATGATAAACCGAAAAGGCGCCGTCGTACAACGCCATCTAGAAGGTATTGAATTATTCGAGAAAGTGATTGTGAATTCCACGCAATTACGCCATCTATAAGGTACTAAATTATTCGAGAAAGTGATTGTGGATTCCACGCCGATACGCCATTTAGAAGGTACTGGATTATTCGAGAAACTGATGACTGTAGTATAAAAGGTTGTCATCTGAGTTGTCGAGACACAGTTGAACTTAAGCAATAAAGTGAAGCAGTTGAACTTAAGCAATAAAGTAAAGCAGTTGAATATAAGTAATAGAACAAAACAGTTGACTTTAAGTAGTAAGACATTTGATTTTAACATAGTGAATTTTAAGTAAATAAGTTAAACAGTGGTCTTACAGAGTTTAAATGTTAATAAAATAAACAATTGTACCGTGTAAAAACTAACTTTTGTGATTTAAATAAACCATTTTTATAATAAAACAAGTTTGTGTTTTTTTGGTTGTTACCCAATCCAGTGATCGAACTCAGAAAAGTGTAAGAGATCGAAATTATCGTCTGAGAGACAGGAATTTCGTAACAATTGGTGTCAGAAGTGGGATTGTGTAAAAAGAATTAACAATCAATTAAAAAAAAAAAAAAAAATGGTTAAGTTTGACGAACTGCAGCAGCTGAATCTGCAATCATCTGGCGGAAAGGTGGAGTTACAAAAACGCTTACGGCAGGCTCTTGAGGCTCAAGGTGTAAACCTGGAAGAGCATGAATCTTATAGTGATGTATCAGGATCAACAGCGAAAGTTGAAGAAGCTTCTGGACCGGCGGAAAGTGGTGAAGTTGTAGATATGTCAAAGTTCAAAAAAATGTTAATGGCGATGACGCAGACAATAAATCTACAGATGAAAAGCAATATCAAGGCCGTTTGGAAGAAATTGGTCAGAGCTTAAGTCAAAATGCACTACAAATGAATAGCAATATCCAGGCCGTTCGGGAAAAAATTGGTCAGAGCTTAAGTCAGAACGCGACGCAGATCCACGCAATGAATCAAAACATTGAGGCTGTTCGAACGGAGGTTGCCAAAATAGTAAATGGCCTCGATGCAAAAATGACTGAGTTACGAGATGACGTTGAATCATTTATGAAAGAAGTTCAAAATAACTTTGAGGACGTTAATAAAAGGATTCAACAGTTGGAAACAAACTAACCACTCAAAAGATAAGAGAAATCAGCGCAGAGAGGCTTAAGGCACCCTCGTACAATGAAACAACGCCATTTAGTGTTTTCAGGCTCCAGTTCGAAACGACATCTGTTTACAATCGTTGGGATAACAAAAGCGCAGCTGCAGCGCTAATTTTGGAATTAAAAGGCGCAGCTGCAGAAGTATTGCAAACGGTCCAGTGGCGGAGCAGAAAAATTACAAGGCGGTGATGGATGCCTTACAGCGAAAATATGGCAGTGACCACATGAAGCAGATTTACAGATTGGAGTTGAAAAGTCGTATTCAGAAATCTGGTGAGTCCTTGCAGGAGTATGCTGTGGATATTGAGCGATTGGCACACCTTTCCTATCCTAACGAGTTAAGTGTCGTAGCTGAAAAATTCAAAATAGAGGTGTTTATTGACGGCATACGTGACTCAGATACAAAACGAGAGACAATGAGGAACCCGAAGACAACATTTAACGAAACAGTAACGGTTGCCCTAACTCAGGAGACGATCGCGTTGACATGCCGCCCATCACTGAAAACTCGTCGGATGGAGGTGGAGGCTGAAAAGAAAAATACATCGTTCACCAGCAGTAGCTTCAGCGGAAAAAGCTACAACTGTGGTAAGCAGGGACACATGGCACGTGACTACAAATCACGACGTAAACGATCTGCATCACGTTCACCAAGAAGAAAAATTGGAAATTGGGTGGACGATGGCGAAAATGGTAGCGAGCAGCAGTCGTTAAACTAAAGAGAGTCAGTACAGCGGGGCATGATCTGACTCTCACAGGTGATTACCGCATAGTCTTAGTTTCGAAGCTCTGCCGATATTCCAACAGCCTTACCATCGGTGAAAAAATCAACGAAAGACCATGTGAGCTTACTTTGGATAGAGGCGCACCGCATTCAATTGTGAGGAGAGACTTATTTGATAGACGACGAGTAACGCCATTAAAGGCTGAAAAGAAAAATGCATCGTTCACCAGCAGTAGCTTCAGCGGAAAATGCTACAACTTTGGTAAGCAGGGACACATGGCACGTGACTGCAAATCACGACGTAAACGATCTGCATCACGTTCACCAAGAAGAAAAATTGGAAATAGGGTGGAAGAAGGTGCAAATGCTAGCGAGCAGCAGTCGTTAAACTAAAGAGAGTCAGTACAGTGGGGCGTGAGCTGACTTTCACAGATAATTGCTGCATTGTCTTGGTTCCGAAGCTCTGCCGAAATTCCAGCAGCCTTACCATCGGTGGAAAAATCAACGAAAGACCATGTGAGCTTACTTTGGATACAGGCGCATCGCATTCAATTGTGAGGAGGAATTTATTTGATAGAAGACGAGTAATGCCATTAAATGGAATACAATTGAGAACAGCGACAGGAGAAATTGCGCAAATAGTAGGAAAAGTTACAGCGAGTATTCTTAGCGGCAACAAAGCTGTGAAACATGATTTTATTGTTGCAAACATCACCGATGAAGTTATCATTGTCGTGGATTTCATGATTCGGCACGGGTTCACTTTGGATCTTAAGAAAAAAACGTTAAGGTATGTCAATGTAGAGTTGCCTTTAGACAGTGGCTGTGCACAAAAATTAACAATTGCAAGAGTACATAACTGAGCGCTATCGAATTGAACCCAACACCGAAGAAATTATTTGGGCCACAACAAGTGACGACTGTGGGATAAGCCATATGTGGGTAGTGGAAGCAGATAAGAAAAATTTAAAGAAAAACCTGATTATTGGAAAGACCCTAGTAAAAACAAGAACGGACAGAAAAATACCGGTACGAATTTTGAATCCAACAAATAAGTCAAAATGGATGCAAAAAGGTGAACTTATAGCGCAATGTGAGAAAGTTACGGCTGTGATAAATTGTGAAAATGACCAGCAGAACACACAAGGTACAACCTTAAATAAATTGTTGGCCTTGGAAGTATTGACGAAAGAATGGACGAATGAGTTGTCTGCCGTCTGGAGCCTCTATAAGGCCCGTCTGGGGCCTTATAGAGGATATGGCGCGAGAAAATGTCATTGCACCATCAGAAAGCCTATGGAGTTCACCGGTCATGCTTGTCAAGAAAATGGACGGAAGTATGCGATTCTGTGTGGATTACAGAAATTGAATGACGTCACCAAAAAAGACAGCTACCCGTTACCCAGAATCGATGATACACTGGATACGTTATCTGGAGCATCATGGTTTTCCACCATAGACTTACAAAGTGGATATTGGCAGGTGGAAATAGATGAAAAAGACAAGGAGAAAACTGTCTTTAGTATTGGGAATGGTCTATGGCAGTTAAACGTCATGCCATTTCGTCTTTGTAACGCTTCAGCTACGTTTGATCGGTTAATGGAACGAGCTTTCAAAAGACTACATGGGAAGACTTGTCTAGTGTATCTCGATGACATAATCATAATGGGAAAAGATTTTGATGACAATTTGAAAAATCTGGAGGATATATTTGAGCGCTTGGAGGCAGCTGGACTAAAATTAAGTGCGAAAAAATGCTCTTTTTTCCAGAGTGAAGTCAAATATCTGGGGCACAAGGTTACGTTAGAAGGAATACACACAGATAAAGATAAAATAAAAGCTGTGAAAAATTGGCCACGACCATCTAATCTTCATGAGTTGCGAAGTTTTCTGGGTCTATGTACTTATTACAGACGCTTTGTTCCTGGTTTCGAAAATGTTGCAGGCAGTCTACATGAGCTGACACAGAAGAATCAAAAATTCGAATGGAGTGGTGCACAGGAAACTGCAATCTAAAAGCTGAAAGAATTACTGTCTACAGCGCCAATACTCGCGTACCCAATACCCGGCAAAGAATTTGTATTGGACACCGATGCGAGTGGCCATGGTATTGGAGGAGTTTTGTCCCAAATCATCAATGGACAAGAAAAAGTCGTCGCATATTTCAGCAAAATTCTGTCGAAACCTGAGAGGAATTATTGCGTAACTCGGAGAGAGTTACTGGCAGTAATGGAATACGTGAAACCCTTCCATAAGTACTTATATGGACACCACTTTCTCCTGAGGACAGACCATGCGGCATTAAGGTGGCTACTTCAATTCAAGGATCCTGAAGGTCAAATCGCACGGTGGATAGAACGCTTGCAGAGCTATGATTTCACCATAGAACATCGCAAAAGAAGCCAGCATGGAAATGCGGATGCACTTTCCCGTCGTCCATGTAAAATTGAATGCGGTCATTGTTCACGAACGGAAAATAAAGCTGGAACAATTGATGTGCGCCTTTTGAACGTTTTGCCTGAAGAAAAGTGGACAAAAGGAGGTAAAACGGGACTAGCACAGCGATACAGATTTGGCAACTATAATTAAGTATAAGGAGCTGGGTAGGAAACCGGCGTGGCAAGAAATCTCAAGTGAAAGCCAATTCTGTAAAGCATACTGGGCGCAATGGCAAAGTTTGGAGTTGCATGATGGTTGTCTCTACCGAATATGGGAAAGCGATGATGGTAAAATGCGCTCAAAACTATTGGTTATTCCAAAGGCAAAATTTAAGGAAATATTCGAAGATTATCACAATGGATCGAGTGGTGGACATCTGGGCATAACGAAAACCACAGAGAAAATAAAGAAACGGTTTTATTGGATAGGATGCCAAGAATCAGTTGCTGACTGGATCCGCCATTTTGACCATTGTGCAATTGATAAAGGACCTAGGCAACGCACTCGGGGAAAAATGCATCAGTATAACGTTGGAGCTCCCTTTGAGAGGATAGCCATGGATATAGCGGGACCTTCTCCAATCAGCAATGCAGGAAATAAATACATCCTTGTGGTAATTGATTACTTCAGTAAGTGGCCAGAAGTATATCCCATTCCAAATCAAGAAGCAAAAACAGTGGCAGACATTTTCATCAAAAATTGGAT
Organism: Tricholauxania praeusta; assembly: GCA_949775025.1. Classification (NCBI taxonomy): domain Eukaryota; kingdom Metazoa; phylum Arthropoda; class Insecta; order Diptera; family Lauxaniidae; genus Tricholauxania; species Tricholauxania praeusta. The sequence continues at coordinate 108,488,159 of OX459028.1, forward strand.
TTGCCGATATGGAGATCCACTTGAGTTGCATTCCAACCAAGGACGAAATTTTGAGTCGACACTTTTTACCACAGCTTTGCATCCTCAGTTCGATGGCATGGTCGAAAGGTTCAACCGTACTCTAGAGGAGCATTTAAGAAAGGTTGTCGGTATAGGACAAAAAGATTGGGATGAGCATTTACCAATGTTTCTGATGGCTTATCGGTCGTCAATATACGATACTACTACACTCACGCCAGCAAAAGCCATTTTTGGTACGGACTTAAGGCTTACAGCAGATTTGAAGTACGGAGTAAGAAAATTTTAAGAAGAAATTTTTTTTTTACTTTTTGATATTTGATAGTATAACTTTTCAAAAGTATTCTGTTAAAACTTGAGGTCGGTTGGTGCAAAACTGACGAAGATATAGTGCCTTGGTCTCCCTACTGATTCTGTGTAAGCATATAAAAAAACAGTGTTAAGACTGTTCGTTTTTCTCGAATATAAATGTTCAAAGTCGGTGGACACTTTTACACAAAAACTACTTGACCGATTCTCTTGAAATTTGACACACCCTTTTGATACATATAAAACCAGGTATTGAAGAATGTTTTTTTTTTGCTTTTTTGAATTACAATTAGTTTTATAATAACAAATATACTGATTTTTTCATTATTTTTTTAAAAAAATTCTTTTTTTTTGGCTTAAAAATTATGCCAAAATCTTAAAAATCGTCAAAAAAAAAACGCTCAGTCAATACCTTGAAAAACTTATAAGCTAACCAAATTTTTTTGATTTTTTGATTTCAGATAATAAAGGGATGAGTTATGTTGTCCACCGCAAACCACCTTTTTGTTAGGCGTACGCGAAATTTGCTGCCAATTGTTTATTTTGCAATATTTTTTAATGAAATTTTCACAGAATACTCTTTAAATATTGTACTTTTATATGTTATTTAAATAAATAAATTTACTATTACTATATCACTAAAAAACATTTTTAAACTTATGCTTAAAAACCCTACCCTCTTCTTAAACGTTTTCAACCTAATTCAACTTTATTCAACATTTTCTATATTTTTTCGACTCCTTTAGCCTTTTTCACCTGTTCCAAAATTTTTTCAACTTCTTTCAATTTTTTTCGATCATTTCCATATTTTTCCGACTTTTCCAACATTTTTCAGCTTTTCAATCTATTTCAACATTTTCCATACTTTTTCCATATGTATTCTTCATTTAAATTTTTTTTAACATATGGCATATTTTTTCGACTTTTTAAACCTCAAAACGAAAAACAAAACTATGTAACTGTATGAAAAGTATCGTTAATATATTTTCATATGAGCTTTCTTTTTTTACATAGTGTCTATTCTTTACAAAATCGTTTCTATATAGTGTCCGTTAAAATATTTCGGGGGGGGGGGGGGGCCGCAGTTCTATCCCTCCATCATGCCCCCTTAGATACGGCTCTGCTCTGTAGTGTTGATTGAACCAAAACACTAAGATCTTTGCTAAGTCTTGATGCATTGTACTTGAGAGACGTCTCCTAATTACGCTAGCTAAAATAGGGGGAAGGGGGTCCGGAAAAGTCTCACCAAATCTCATCAAGGTGGAGGGGGGGCGGGGTTCAATGAAAATCTCATGTCAACTTTTTAAGTCGGAGAATATAAATTATAATAATGATTGGATTTTGTATCACAAAATCAATCCCTGCAGGCACGTTTGTTACACCTTGTCAGCGTGCCGCTTAACATATCTACGTATTGTGGCTGCACGAAGAGAGTGCAGATACATACAGTGTAGAGCACATGTGGATACATTCTGATTAAATTTGAATTTGGGTAGCTCTAGAACACTTACAAATACAGCAATCGCAAGCAGATTGTTTTAGTAAAACTCTTCAGCGGAGTCAAATGATAATACGTTTAAGGTTTATTTCACAGATAAAATGTATTATTCCCACTTGGCATGTAACGTTTCGTAAACCTTTCAGAAATCGTTCACAGGAAATCTTACAAATCTTCAGCTACATTTCAAAAATTTTTCATTGCCATTTCAGAAATTTTTCTTCAATATGTCAATTTTTGCCTTTTAATTTCATTTCATTTCTGTACATTCCTGACTTGCACTGTTATTTTATTACGGCATCGGGAATATAAAGTACTTTTTTTCATTTTACTGTCGTTTTCACTTACATTGATATTTGAAATGCAGTTATTTTTTGTGACGTTTCTTATACCCCTAACATGAATAAAAAATCTGATTGAGAGTAGGGTGGGCTTGCAGGTTCTGGGACACTCCAGGCAGATACTCCAGGCAGAGCTGTAGACAGAGACAGCGCGCATGCAGAACTGTAGACAGAGGTGGTAGTTAGTGACAACAGACAGAGGCCGCACTCGAGGCAGAGCTGTAGACAGAGGCAGCGCGCAGGCACTCCAGGCTGAGGTTGTAGTTAGTGACTGCAGACAGAGGCCGCACTCGAGGCAGAGTTATAGACAGAGGCAGCACTCGAGGCAGCGGAGGAAGGTAGTGAATCACGCCTCTATCACCAGCCTCTGCCTGGAGTGTCTGGTGACTGAAGATAGTAGCGCCAGGCGTCAAACAGAGAAAAAAGAGTCAGACGGCACCAGGCGCACCAGGCCAGCATAAATTTCAGAAAGCAGGCTAAAGCAAATAAAATTCAACAGAACCAAAAAAAGCCCAACACAACAAAACAAAACAAAAAAGTTGAAAAACATTAAAAAAATTCAAGCGGATGTAGCTAGCCATAGACAGCAACAACAAATATGAAACCGCAAGTGAGTTTGGTGGGTACCAAGCTACGTACACTTGAACTTGAAATTTAGACAAATTCGTTGAACAACAGCAAATAATTGCAAATTCATTAATCAAACATTTTTACGCTGACCTTGAAATTATTTCGGAAGCTGCTGACCTACATTAAATGAATTCTTAAGAGTTCTTTGATGTACATATGTATGTTAAAAAATAAATTTCAATATATATCTTAATAGTTTTATTTGTAAAATTTCTTAAAAGTAGCACAATTTTTCTTATGAATGATACCAACATTTACAGTTGCATATAAGGTTTTTAAATTTTACATTACTTTTCTTATTTCGCCTGTTAAAGGTAAATATTCAATAACACGATCATAGATCACTAAGCAGTATATGTAATTTTTATTTCAGATTTAATAATTTTAAACATAAACGCCCACAATTTATGGAATTAAATTTTTGATATTTAAAATAATTGTAGTTTATGTTTTTCCCCAAATATTTAATTATGTATCTCCATTGGCGGTTGTAAGTTTCCAAAACTATCAAAGTATTCGAATTCATTATTCTTTTTCCAGTATGCTGCCCAATGCGTACCCGATCCTTTTGATGTATCCAAATTTATTATTCCACATTCTGTCTTAAACGGTTTACTTGGTAGTGTGTTACTCATGTAAACACACCCCTAAAACTTAGGATATTTTTAGCATATTTTCTCAAGTCTACATCAGAAAGTGCTCTTTTAGGCAGCTTCATTACTAGTTTTTTGAATATTGCTTTAAATATAATCCAAGTCCTTTTTTATATGATTTCAAGTACATCCCTTTTCCCATTGCAATGGTCTCCATTGTATTATTATGTCGTTTTGCTTCAGCTAGCTGTTCTTTTCCACTTTTAACTGTATTGATTGCCTTTGCAACACCGGCTACACCACCAGCTAGACCCCTAAGGGCACCAAGTGCCGCGAATATTGGTGCTAGCGGAAGAAAACCTCCAGACTTAGGTAATGGTATGACTCGCGGTGTTTCAATGAAAGACTTTGTTCCATTAAAAATATTATTTACTATATTTTTTGACACCTTAATTGCATCTTTTAAATTTTTAGTTTCCTTTATATTTCTCCTCGCACTTTTTAAAACATCCATTAACTTTTAGAGATTTCTTGGTTTTCATCTAAACGCTCCCCATACCGAATTTTGTTTTTACTTTCATTGCGTTGGTGACCAACCAGGCATTTGATTTTTCACCAATACTACTATCCTTTGCTTTAACTCTTTCCCAAGCTTTTTCAGTTAAGTTTCTATCAGCTATATGTCGATTCTCTAAGTCTTTGTTAATTGAGTATGCTATATCGTGCTCTCTGCAAGCGGCATCTAGCGGATTAATTCCTTTATCATCCCTAGCTAATCGTTTCTTTAGTTTTGTACCAGGACCGCAAAAATTATATCCAGGTAAATGAAGTTCAATCTGAACTTTATTAATTATATTATTAAGAATACCTTTCCCAGTAACGGATGGCATATGACTGATATCCTTTTTATATATTGCCACCATTTTTTATGCTTTCCCAGTTGACCAATAAAACTGAAGTGATCTAAAAATCAAAAAAGGACTTGATTTATATATACATTTATTAGTCTTCAAAATGCGTTTTCTTAAACAACATAAATCAATAAACATTAAAAATATAGATTCAAAATTAAGTGCACCAAATAGAGTTCGGCATAGCTCATTACTACCGAACTCTATTCGAGCTCTAAATGTTGGACCTTCAAATTGTGGAAAAACAAATGTGATGATTAGTCTTATTGAAAGTCCCAATGGTCTTAAATTTCAAAATATTTACTTGTACTCAAAATCAACACACCAACCGAAATATAAGTACTTAGAACGTTTAATAAAACCTATTAAGAAGATAAATTTATCATCGTTTTCAAATAATGCCGATGTGCTATCCCCAGATAGAGCAAAACCCAACTCAATATTTATATTTGATGACACTGCTTGCGAGAAAAAAAATCATGTCCGATCATATTTTTGTATGGGTAGGCATAAGAATATTGTTAGTTTTTATTTGTGCCAGACTTATACACGTATTCCGAAGCATTTGATTCGAGATAATGCGAATATGATTATCGTGTTTAAGCAAGATGAAATGAATATGAAACACATTTATAATGATCATGTGGGCGCTGACATGATTTATGAAACATTTTATGACTTATGCTCAAGTGCTTAAGTGTTGGAACGAAAAATATGTGTTCCTTGTAATTAGCAAAGATGACGCCATGAATAATGGTCGTTATAGAAAAGGATTTGATGTCTTTATTACCTTATAAAAGAAACACCAAACTTTGATATAGTAGTATGCTAACTACATCTAAGCTATCAACTATAAAACGTAGTCGTAAACGATAAACGTAAACTCAAACGCAAACGTCAACGTAAACGATAAACGCAATCGCAAACGTAAACGATAAACGCAAACGTAAACGCTAATCGCAATTGCAAACAGCGCTGCCACTTTGCTACTATCGTAGCAAATTTGCTACACTTAAGCAAAAAATAACACATTTGCGACTTTGCTACCCACTCTCATCAAATGTATCAATTTTGCTACATTTTTCTCATTTCCATATAATTTTGTATTATTCATATAATTTTTCTTACTTTTTCTCCTGCAATTTTTTAATTAAACACATTTTGCAATTTATTGGCAACTCTGTGTCAGCACTAGCTGAATTGTGAACTAAACAAAGTTTTTATGATTTCTAATGCCAGTTACTTTTCAAAAAAATTGCTTGCTTTGCTACACAGCAGTGCAGAGCGAATTTTTTGACCTCAATTTAATAAAAAATAAAAAAAGTAACTCCTACAAAATAGATACCATAGATTTTATAATGGCTGCAAAATGTTTGATCTCAAATAAGGACACTTTATGGATGCCTTAAATAGATTATAATCAGATGAATTATATAATATGTTTATAAACTATTAAGCCCAATTTCCATGTGATCTTATCTTATCTTATCCCATGTCATTGATATCAAATTAAATTTTTGTAAGAAAGAAAAAGCATGCGAACAGAACCTAAAGCGCTTGGAGAATGCGAGAGTGAATAGCATACATTTGCTATCTTCATAGCATGTGATGTCCTCCCTGATATTTGATAAGATAAGATAAGATCACATGGAAATTGGGCTTTATATTTATTCTTAATTATGTGAATTGTAATTTGTTAATCAGATTTATGTTATGTACTGTTGCACCATTCTGAATTTCAATGTGATATTTTCGTTTTATAAAAAAGTTTATGTTTAGTTTACTGTTCAATAAACGATAGTTCAGCCAATTCTTGACTTTTGCTACGCTGCTCGCCGTTTTGTTACGCAATTTTGCTACAAAAATTTTATCCAAAGTGGCAGCACTGATTGCAAACATAAACGATAAACGCAATCGCAAACGTAATTGATAAACGCAAACGCAATCGCAAACGTAAACAATAAAACTAAATATATGAATGAAAAATTAACTAAAAATCTTATACGTACGCGAAATATTTAAAAAAAAAATATAAGAGTATTCACCTTGGAGAAGCTTCAAATGAATCAGCTTTGGAAAAAACTTTTAAGCCAATATCAACTCCATTGAAAGAATTACTAGAACCATCTAATATAAAAAAGGAATAACATGAAATAGTCTCATAAAAGGTGATGTTGAAGATAATTTCCTTACAACTAGCACACCCTTTAAAAAGAGCAAGCAAGATTATGAAACATTTGATGCAAAGAAAGCGGAAAACAACTCATCTACTTTTAAGTCATTTAATGATGATGATTACGATGATGACAATGATGGAGGTGAGGATGAAAACGAAACTTTTTTGGTAGATCGAAGTAGTCAACGTGGGTTATTGAATATTAGTAAATCAAAACTTGATTCAGGATTTGGCCCATATAAGAATAAAAATAATGTGTGGATGATGGGTAATAAACCCATTTCTTTTGAGAATAAATTTGTGAGAATAGAAAATTCAAAATGGCTACTGACACAGGGGGTACTTCAACTTATAGTCTACAAGAAACCGAAAAATTTTAATGATACAGATCTAGATATTAGAAGAAACTAGTTCGCACAAACAAGGCAATGATTTAAAAGTATGAATTAACTCTAACCGTTCCGATAAATATAAGAACATTATTAGTAAACTATTCAAAGATAAGAAAGGAGATGGTTTGATGCAGTTAAATATGAAAAAGACAAACTTTGTATGTTGGGATGATCCAAACGAGCTAGTTGATAGATTACGGCTTTTAATTTCATCATCATCAGCTGGTCATTCAAATCATAATAATGAATTTGTCTCCATTATTGAAGAATTGAGAGAGGCGAAAATTATTGTATAAATAGTCCATAAAATTTAAATTATACTTATTAATAAAATGCCTGTTGATAAGTTTGGTCACTATCTCAGTAGATCTGAGAGATATAGTAAACCAAATTCTATGATTCATTTGGATATTGATCATCATTTTAATTTCAACTTGCGAAGAATAAAAAATATTGCTAACCCTATATTGGGCAGTAATGCTGTTAATAAAACTTATTTAGAAAGTTCCCTTTAAAGCAATTCTCAAGAGTTAACACAACAAATAGAGAAATCATTAACAGAACAAATCAATAATATTGACATTAGTCTTAGTAAATGTATACATGGACAATGCGATTTACATCGTGAATTATAAGAAGTAATCAATCAAGTGAAATCTTTACTCTCATACAAAATTGAGTTCTCAACAGAAACTGTTAACAAATCAATTGCTGAATTGGAATCACGTGTAAATGAAACAATAAAATATAACGAGAAGTCTTTTAAAGATAGAATGCATAATATTGACGTAACTCTTAAGCATATCAATAGAGGGCTAAAAGCTATAGATGGAACGACAACAGGTAGTTCAAGAGCTGCATAAGCAAGCACGTAGAAATTTCCTCCGGAGACGGGTAATAACTAAGGGTATAGACGACCTTTGGCAAGCAGATCTTGTTGAAATGGGTGATTATTCAAAATATAAAAAAGGATATCGTTTTATTTTAACAGTAATAGATACATTTTCAAAGTTTGCTTGGGCTGTTCCTGTAAAATCAAATAGTAGTGAAGATATAACTAATGCTATGAAATCGATTTATTTACACAAAAAAATTCCTAAAAAACTTGAAAACAGATCATGGTAAAGAGTTTTATAATAAAATATTTCAAAATCTGATGAAGAAACAAGGTATTTACCACTATTCGTCTTATAGTCTTTTAAAAGCTTCTATTGTGGAACGATTCTATAGAACATTAAAAGGCATGATGTGGAAAAAGTTTAGCTAACAATGAAATTATCAGTGGATTAATATGTATAACAACTTGCTTAATCAATACAATCAAACAATTGGAATGGCTCCAAAATCTGTCAATACCAAAAATGAGACATCTTTACTTGAATCAGCATATAATCATCCTAAAATATTTAAATTCGGAAAATTAAAAGTTGGTGATCCTGTTCGCATTAGCAAGTATAAACATATCTTCTCAAAAGGGTATACACCGAACTGGACAACTGAAATCTTTAAAATTCGGTCTATACAGAACACAAATCCGATTACTTATTTATTGGAAGATTATCGAGGGCAACCAATTGTTGGAGGATTTTAGGTAGGTAGTTAGGATGAATAACCTTTAAGATATTCATTCGCATATAGATCGTAAAGGTGAAAGGATAATAATATGTTTTTTATTCAGCAAATTACATCTGGTGACAAATATTGTGTGATATGGAGATATTTTAGCAAAGTAAATTACGAAATTGACTTAAAAGGCTTGGATATTTATCTAAGGCCTGAAGACGGGCGGAAAACTTTGTTATGTAATACTTCACGAGGCTGTAAATTAGATGTAAAACGTCCAGTTTTTTCAACTAAATTTGAGTTTACACATAACATAACATATACAAATTGAGGTTAATGGTGGATCAATTACAATCTTAGGACAAACTTATGAAGGTGCAACACCGAATTGGGGGCTTAGTAAAAATACTTTTCATCCCGCATGTGTATTTGCTGAAATTGAAGGTGATTCTAGAACATTTATATATATTATATTATAAATAAAGGAAAGACTAATTCAAGTATAACAAATAGATGTGTAACAGATCGAAATGATAGCTGGTGTTGGGATTCTGATAAAAATAAAATTGTTAATATGAAAACAGGAGAAATTGATGAGTAGTATTATAATATAGCAGAAAAGCTTAAAAAGAAAGATGGTTTATAAAAACATATCATTATTAACTTAACCAGCGACGAGATAACACCTCCATCAAACAATTTAATATGTTAAATATGGGGTATATTTTTTTTATTGTATTTTCATATATGGGGTAAAACACACGAAAACGCCACCTGAAAAAATTTTTGGCTCCGATTTGGGTGAAATTTGGCATGATTGTAGTATTGATGTCTGGCAATAAAAGTGTGTTTAAGATTTCGCCCTAATACTATTTGTTGCTGAGATACGCGGATATGAAATTCACGATTTTAGTACTTTTTCAGAATAAGTGTTTTTTTTCGAAAACTCATAGCTTACAGCAAACTATCAAATAATAACTGGTAAACGTACGTTTTTAGGTTTTTACTTGTAATTTTCAAAAAAAAATATTGATTGTGAAAAAAAAAAAAAAATTTCGCATAAATTTTGCGAATTGAAAAATATTTTTGCATTTTTTAAAAAAAAACATATTTTAAAATGTTTTTTTTTTCTTTTGAAAAAAACTTTGATTTATTCTGCGCTTAATGCCGTAAAAATTTTCGTGGGAAAAAAATTATTTATATTTTTTTTTAATTTTAAAAAAAAATTAAAGAGCTAAAATTCTGTAAATTGAAATGAATTTTTCAATTTTTTTTTGAAAAATCCATTTCTGAATATTTTTTTGTTTTTATAATTTTAGTTTTTTATTTGTACTTTTCAAAAAAAAATACTGATTTTGAAAAAAAAAATTTTTTCGCAAAAATTTTGAGAATTGAAAAATATTTTTGCATTTTTTTAAAAAAACCCATATTTAAAAAAATTTTTTTTTATTTTTAAAAAAACTTTGATTTATTCTGCGCTTAATGCCGTAAAAATTTTTGTGGGAAAAAAATTATAAATATTTTTTTTTTAATTTTAAAAAAATTAAACAGCTAAAATTTTGTAAATTGAAATGAATTTTTGAAGTTTTTTGTAAAATCCAGTGCTGAATACTTTTTCGGTGAACCTCAGATTACAGATTGATACGGAAGCTTTAAAATGGTATGCCATAACATGAGGGCAAGTACTTAGTAAATTAAATTTTTTTTTTTTTTAGAATTTGCGGTGCTGTGTTCCTATATAATAGATTCGGGTTTGAAGAAAATTCTCCCAAAGTTTCAGCTTCCTAGATCAAACCTGCGAACCGCGCAATCACTTTGTTTTTTAATACAATTGAAAAACGAAAAAGCAAAACAACGAAAATCAGAAAATTTACTAAAACGCAAAAAAAAATCTGTTTTTCGTTGTTTTGTGTTTTCGATTTTCATACGAATTGTACTAAAAAACAAAGTGATTGCGCGGTTCGCAGGTTTGATCTAGGAAGCTGAATTTTTCCTCAAATTTAAAAAAAAAAAAATAAAAATACATCCTTCGGGTGTATTTTTCCCGCATTTTTAGTCACACGAAATATGTGGGCGTGGTTTTACAACAGTGGTTGGCGACCCCCATTCAACTAAAAAACCCAAAACGCTATATCTTGGCACCTAAAGCAGACTTTTTCTACGTTTTAGTAAGTCGGTTTTTTCGTTAAATTTCAACGGAATTGGACATAAACTTTGTCCGCGCAGTTTTTAGGTTAGAGCTAGGAAGCTCAAATGTTGGGATAATTATTTTTATTCCTCAAGCTATACTATAGGAAAAAAATAAACAAAATCCCTGTCCTAAAGTTTGAAAAAAAAACACCCTAATACATACATATGTACATCAAAGAACTCTTAAGAATTCATTTAATGTAGGTCAGCAGCTTCCGAAATAATTTCAAGTTCAGCGTAAAAATGTTTGATTAATGAATTTGCAATTATTTGCTGTTGTTTAACGAATTTGTCTAAATTTCAAGTTCAAATTAAAAAATCCTTATCGCAATTTGGTATGTACGTACTTAGGTTGGTTCGCACCAAACTCACTTGCGGTTTCATATTTGTTGTTGCTGTCTATGGCTAGCTACATCTGCTGAAATTTTTTCATTTTTTTTTCAACTTGTATTGTTTTGTTGTTTTGGGCTTTTTTTTTTTGGTTCTGTTGAAATTTATTTGCTTTATTCTGCTTTCTGAAATTTCTGCTGGCCTGATGCGCCTGGTGCCGTCTGACTCTTTTTTCTCAGTCTGACGCCTGGCGCTACTATCTTCAGCCACCAGACACTCCGGGTAGAGGCTGTGGATAGAGGCGTCCTTCACTACCTTCCACCTCTACTCGAGTGATGCCTCTGTCACCTCTGCCTGGAGTGCCTGCGCGCTGCCTCTGTCTATAACTCTGCCTGGAGTGCCTGCGCGCTGTCTCTGTCTGCAGCTCTGCCTGGAGTGCCTGCGCGCTGCCTCTGTCTACAGCTCTGCCTCGAGTGTGGCCTCTGTCTGCTGTTGCTAACTACCACCTCTGCCTGGAATGCTTGCGCGCTGATTTTTTCAACTTTTTTGTTTTGTTTTGTTGTGTTGGGCTTTTTTTGGTTCTGTTGAATTTTATTTGCTTTCTGAAATTTCTGCTGGCCTGGTGCTGTCTGACTCTTTTTTCTCTGTCTGACGCCTGGCGCTACTCCAGTCCAATTTTGATCCAGAAATAGCTTTTCATAAACGACACTCTTTCACAAAATTTTAGAATGACTGATCACATATTTCGATAGATATGCCACTTAAGGCATTTTACTTGCATGGGAAGTGTCACGCCCACCGGTGCTTATAGCTACGCCCACTGATTCAATCCCGTATATTTTCATTTAATTTCAAAGATTACAGTAGCCGACACATCCAAACCAAATTTTATGAAGATTACTCTCATTGCACACTATCGATAACATTAAATATTTTTTGTTGTTATGGGAAGTGCCACGCTCACAGGCACCATTCCACTTGGCTTACGAGACATGACATTAGAAAGGGTAAAATTTAGGGCAGTGCCATGCCCTTCTAAGAGCCCTTGAAAACTTGAAACCCAGCCTAATACTAATTCCGCTCACATGTGCACCAAATCATCAAGTTTCATTAAAATCGCTGCAACTTTTTTCAAAATGGGCTTGGGCAAATATACATAGAGCGTGGGCGGTAGGCGTGTCCATGAACTGATTTCACCCATTTTCAATAGCAAGAACCTTGCAAGGAGGTGTGACCTACGTATTCCAATTTCATTCACTTAGCTTTCTTGGTTTTCCTGTAAACCTGATTTCTGCAGACAGACAGGCAGACGGACAGAGCTAAATCAACTCAGGTGGTGACGCTGATCAAGAATATATACATTTTTCCATACTTGCCATGCCCCCTTCTATACGTTACAAGCGAAATTACAAAGTTCATACACCTTCTGTGTAGGGTATAAAAAGAGGTGCGGCAAGTTATGTATCTAAAGGAAAGACTGTCTTATCTCCTTGGGTTAGTGCACAATTTTTGTCGGTACAATCCAGATATTTATTTCTATAATTACGTCTATGAACATAGGTTCTTACAGACTAGAATTACAAAATTTGAAAACAAGTTAAGGTGATATCTTCGGCCAGGTCGAAACTCACATACCCTACACTGAAAGTACCTTTTAAATAAATGCTTAAAAGACGTTGAAGAGGTTGAATAATTCGAAAAAAATGTAAAATGTTAGAAAGGTTGACAGAGGTTGAAAAATGTTGAAAAAGTCGAAAATATATGCAAAATGTTGAAAAAAGTTGAGAGAGATTGAAAAACTCTAAAAAAGCTGAAAGACTTTGAAAAAATTTGAAACAATTCAAAATTGATGAAAAAGTCGAAAAAATAAAGTACACATAGGATATATTGGAAAAAGTTAAAAGGTTGATAAAGTCAAAAGAATATGGAAAATATTGAAAAAAATCGAATAAAAACTAAGAAATTTAAATGTGCAACGCCCACTTCTCCAATTCCGCCTACTTTTGGGTTACTAAATTATATTCGTCATTGACATCCACATACCAAATCTTAGCCCAATAGGTTGTATAGTTTGCGATATATGCCGTAATTAGTCTAAAAATTTAGGGCGGTAACACACCCACTGGTGTAATATAGTCCGATTTTCATCCAGAAATAGCTTTCCATAAGCAAACCCCTTACACCAAATTTTAGTATGATTGCTCACATATTTCGATAAAATTTTTTAATTATTTTTTTAATTTTTTTTTTATGAGAACACAACAAATATAAAAGCTTTTTTATGTATTGTTTTTTGTGAGCATTGTAGTCAATAATATCGATATATATGCCACTTAACGTATTTTATTTGTATGGGAATCTATTATGGTGATATTTTAGCCACTTTTGATTCAGATATTCTTTATAGCAACTAAACCACTTACATTAAATTTCATAGCTCACTTAAAGCAGCGCTTACAAATTTATGTTAATATGGAAGGTGCCACGACCACAGGTACTATTGGACTAAATTTCTGTAATAAGAGACCTATATATATATATATATGGGGCATTCCATGTGAAATTTTCGATCGAAAAATAAAAGTCGATTTTTACCCCTGGAATATGTTCTTCAATATCTTCCGATGACCCACCTAAATTTTCACGACAATCGCTTGCGCCAAACCCGAGATATCCCTTGAACAGATTATTGCTTAGACAAATTTTCTTGTTTCTACATGATTTTCAGGAGTGAATAACTCGAAATGGGTGCATTTTCATGACATAATGATTCAGACAAAACTTGTTTGTTGTTTCTTGAAAAATATTTTACTCGCTGTTAAAAAAATTTTTGCGTATGCGCAGTATGATTTTTTGTTCAATTAGATTTGTTTTTTTAGTTTTCATATCGTGAGCCCCGAAGTTTTTTCTCTCAATTGGTCCCAAAATGTTCTTCAAAGTGTCCTTTAGTAGTCACAAAATTTTCAGAGTGGAGACTTTTATATTGCTCTTATTTTTTTATAAATGAATATAAAGTGAGATAAAAAAATAGAGAAAAACCATATTGAATATACATTTTTTTATTAAATCCGACGGTTAATGAAATTCAGATAGATACAGAAAGAGCAAGATTGTTATGTCGAAATTTTCAATAGAACTAAATTATTTGAATACTGTCGTTACTAGACTCGTTAGATGTTTTTTTAAATACAATCGAACCGTTCTGATCCGCCAGGAGGCAGTGTTGGTGGGCAACACCTGGAACTCTTTTTTTTAATGTCGAACCGCTTTTTTAGGTGCCTCTCGGCCTTTTTATAATCTTGCTTTGTTGCATAGACAAATTCAATGTTTTTAATTCGATCAGTGTCGTTTACCCACTCAAATAATTGATGTGGAGTTAGAATCGGCCTATCTTTATTCTGTATACTGAATTTCGAGGCTGCTCTCTTTACTGTACCACCAATTCCATCGCATGGTCCCTTTCCGTGTGCGGTGGGGAAAAAATGCCAGGAGGCATTTATTTTAAAATCAGAGTAGTGATATGCTAAGTTGATGACATTTTTAAAGTTTTTGTACTGCTGTCTTGCACCGTCAGTAACATAATGTTTTTTGTCTACTAGCGTCAACTTTTCTTTTAAATAATTTATAATGATTTTATTAAAAGCGTACACTGCGACAGCATCGTGGTCTAAAGAGTCTGAAATAATCACCAGGCTCAGATTTTTAACCTGTTCATCTGATTTGTAAGTTATATAGACTTTATACACCGTAGCCTGATCATTATTCCAGTGAAAGCCTTGCACTGCATCTTGTACGATAAACGCATAATTTTCTGCAAAATCAATTTGCACTATGACCTCACCTGTGATAATTTGTGATTTTAAATTTCTAATGAAGTGTGATTGTTCCTTAGCCACAAAATCATGCAACAGTAATTTTAAAATGTGTCTATGCAACAAAGCAAGAATATAAAAAGGCCAAGAGGCACCTAAAAAAGCGGTTCGACATTAAAAAAAGAGTTGCGCAAAAATTTTTTTAACCGCAAGGAATATATTTTTTAAGAAACAACAAACAAGTTTTGTCTGAATCATTATATCGTGAAAATGCACCCATTTCGAGTTATTCACTCCTGAAAATCATGTAAAAACAAGAAAATTTGTCTAAGCAATAATCTGTTCAAGTGATATCTCGGGTTTGGCGCAAGCGATTGTCGTGAAAATTTAGGTGGGTCATCGGAAGATATTGAAGAACATATTCCAGGGGTAAAAATCGATTTTTATTTTTCGATCGAAAATTTCACATGGAATGCCCCATATATATATATATATATATATGCTATATCTACCTCATTAAATTTCATAACGATTACGTTGTTAGTTATCTTAATATAACGTTTATAAATACTGTGGGCGATGCCACGCCCTTGAGCGAGTTTTTTCAGTAAAGTTGCTGAGCTTGTATGGATGACTGCTTTCAGCGGCATCATCTGCAAAATTTTTATGGAAATCGTTTGTGCCAATTTTGAGATATACGGAATCAAAATTTTTAACAGTTGAAAAGTGCCACGCCCATTTTTCCGATTCCGCCCACTTCTATCTCAATTCAAGATATATTTGATATGCATCCGTTTACCAAATTTCATCGCAATATTTTGAACGGCTTACAAGATATGGTAGTTTAAATGATAAAATTTAGGGCTGTGCCACGCCCCTGTAAGACCTTTTGGAAACTTGAAACCCAGCCCAATCCTAAGTTGGTTCAAATGTGCACCAAATCACCAAGTTTCATCAAAATCGATGCAACTTTTTTCAAAATTGGCTTGGGTGCATTTACATAGAGTGTGGGCGGTAGGAGTGTCCGTCAACCGACTTCGCCCATTTTCAATAGCAAGATGCCTGCAAGAAGATGTGACCTGTGTGTGAAAGTTTCATTCAATTAGCTTTCTTGGTTTTTCCGTAAACCTGATTTCAACAGACGGACAGCCAGACAGACAGACGGAAATAGCTACATCGACTCAAGTGGTGACGCTGATCAAGAATATATATACTTTTCCATACCTGCCACGCCCCCTTCGATGTGTTACAAACGGAGAGACAAAGTTAATATACCCTCGCTGTAGGGTATAATAATCACTAAAATACTTAAAGAATATTATTAAGCATCACCCTCAACATATTTTTGGATAAAGTAAAATCTAAATTATGAACTTGAGTGGTATCATCAAACAACTTTAAAGTTTTAAAAATAGGTGCATTAGCAGCATAATTAGTGTGAACCGTGTTTAAATAAAAAGTTTCACAGTATCTAAGAGCTCTAGGTGGGATATTAAACTGTATCATACTAAGAAGTGCAGAACAGTCAACTCCACCCGAAACAATGTCAGGTAAGAAAAATAATGACAATTTCTATTTTCCAAAGACTTAAAGTCTAACAAAAGACAGCGCCCATCATATGGTGGAAGAACAGTTTCAAAGATAAGAGAACGTAAAGCAAACCTAGAAAAGATTTTTGCACTCTTTCAAGCATGGCAATATGCATTACATAATAGGGATTCCAAATGACTGATGCATATTCTAGCCTAGACCGAACAAAGCTAGTAAATAAAACTATAAGTGTGTACGGGTCTCTGAAAGAGGAGCTTTTCCGCCTTATAAAAGCAAGCATGGCATAAGCCTTAGGAATAATATAGTCCAAATGAGACCGAAAATTGAAATTAGAATCAAAAATAGCTTCAAGATCCTTATACTGACAGACCGACATAAGTGTAGTATTAGAAATATGGTAAGAAGAAGAGAAAGAACGAATGGTCTTAGAGAAAGACATGAAAACACATTTATTAAGATTAAGAAAAAGACAGTTCATTTTACACCAATTATAAAGTTTATTAAGTTCACACTGAAGGAGAGCAGGATCAGATTCCTTTTTAATTTTTAAAAAGATTTTAAGATCATCAGCATAAAGCAAACATTTACAATGAACAAATAAGGAAGTAATATCTTTAATAAAAATGACGAACAACAAGGGACCCAGAATACTACCTTGAGGAACACCTGAAGTAGCGTAAAAAATAAAAGACCTTACACTATCGAAAACTACAACACAATGGCGATTATGTAGGTATGATTTTAGCCAATTCAAAAACTGGAATGAAAGCCCAATACCTTGCATTTTTTAATTAAAAGTGAGTGCAATATTTTATCAATTGCTTTTGAGAAGTCAGTATAAATGACATCTACTTGACAACCCTGCTGAAACGCTGATAAGCAGTATTCTGAAAACAGAGCTAAATTCAATAGGTTTCTTTATTTCAGGTAAAATCTTAGCTAATCTTATTATGCAATAATACATATAAATTACTTAACTTATAAGTTTTTACATGAAATAGTTTAAGTACATCCAGTTACCATAAGGCAAGAGGCGAATGCACCTAGCAAATTAGGATTAAACAAATTTAAAATAATATTGATGGGGAATATATTGGCAGTTATACATATTTGAAAACAAAAATTTAATCTCATAATTAATACACATTACATTTAGTAGAAAAATGTTTCTATATTTACATGATCAAACGAAAAAAGCCACTGTTTAATATATCTTAGAAACGCTGATTTCACCCTCTCGCATCTGATTCTCTCAGGTAACAAATTATACAACCGAGGTGCTGTGACGTTATAAAAGCGTGAAAAGTGTGACTTATAGATAGCAGGGACAATGACGAAGTTTTCCAAATTAACTCGCAAGTTATAGTTTTCATGGAAGCGTATAGAAAAATAACCTGAACTATCGAAAAATATTTTTAAAACTTTGTAGCAATATAAGTGCCTTAACGGAAGTATGCCAATAGATTTGAACAAGCCAAAACTTGGTGTTCTACGGTTAGCTTTAGTTAAGAATGGGCTCGATTTTGTTATAATAGGCACCACCCCAGCAGGAAATGCCATAGAGCAATTTTGAGCTTATCAAACCATTATAAACTAGTCTCAAAGTTGGCAGCTTACAATAAAGGCTTAGGTGATATAAATGTCTGACTATATTGTTCATATATTGTTTTAAGTAGAATGTATGGTTCTTCCAATTAAGCTTACTGTCTAGTACTTGAAGTTATCTACACATTCAACACTAAAGCAGTTTATACTACAACTATTGGCAGCATTATAGGTTACAGAATTGCTTTGTGTACAAGCTAGAGGAAATCTCAAGCAATTTGGTGAATGATAGAACAATGGTAGGTCCTTTTGCATGGTATTTTTGGAGCTGTAGACCATAAATTTCGTTTTATTACTAATAACAAGTTTGTGTTCATTGAACCATCTCCTGAGTATGTCCAGGTCTTTATTAACATTTAAAAATAAATCAACAAAGTTTTTATATGAGTATGAAATCGCAGTATCATCAGCAAAAGCTGTTAATTTGCCTCTGAAAGGTTGATCAAACAATGAGTTGACGTATATTAAAAAGAGAATTGGACCCAGAACCGAACCCTGAAGAACTCCTAGGTTAATTACCACCTCTGAGCTAAGACAATTTTGAATTTTTACTAATAGCTTATGGTTTTTTAAATATGATGCAAACCAGTCGTAAATAAAGCCTCTGAAACCTGCATTATACAGCTTATTTAAAAGTAAAGAGTGATCTACCATATCAAATGCTTTTGTTATGTCTATGAAGAGTGTAGCGGCTACTTCAGAACCATTTAGACTATTTTGTAACTCACCAGTTAGCTTCAGAAGTGCTTCTTCAGTAGACTTGCCACTTCTGAAACCAAATTGTGAAGCATTAAAGAAATTTGTTTTGTCTAGAAATGATGTAAGCCTAGATTTAATACCCTTCTCAAAGATCTTAGAAAACACCGATAGGAGTGAAATTGGCCTATAGTTATTTAAGATATTGGTATCACCCTTTTTGTGAATTGGTATGATGTTACCTATTTTAAGAGATTCTGGAAAAACACCTGACAGAATGCTCGAATTAAAAATGAAAGTTAGTACCTCAGATATGTGAAATGAAATTTTCTTTAGTAATTGACTGGAGATATTATCGAAGGAGACAGAACTGGAAGATTTTAGTGATAATATTATTTTGTGAATTTCCAGGGCAGAAAACGACTAAAAAAAAAAACTTTCTGATTCACTAGCGGTTTGCCTTAAGTTGCTAACATATTCATAAGGAGCACAAATATTATGTGAGTCCTGGTATGAGCTAACGCTTGAAAAAAATTTAATAAAGAGATTAGCTACATGTGTAGGTTCCGATACAATTGAATTATCGCTAAGTAACGTGATATTTGGGTTTGTTGTATTTCTATTAAGTATTTGATTTACAATACGCCATTCTTCCCTTATATTACCGACATTTTCAGATAATCTGCTTTGAAAGTAGCTATCTCGACATAGGGGTATTTCCGACTTTAGCTCACGACATAGGTTTAGATAAGATTTTTTTAGCTGGAATTGTCCGGAAATCTTTTTAATCGCTTATATAACGTTTTTTTCTTATTAATTTTCCGCAATAGCTGAGCAGTCATCCATGGTTTTAAACATTTTTGACTATTATCCTTTTTACTTATAGTATTAGTGCTATTAGAAATATAATTTTGTAACTTTTGAAGGAAGAGATCAAAGGCCAAAGACGGACAAGGTGCAGAATATACATCCTCCCACAGCTCAAAATTAAGATAAGCCCTAAGTGTACTGAAATTGACTTTGCTATGAATAATGTATTCAGAGTGTTTAATTCTAGATACATTATAATCTAGTTGTATGCTTGTTAGAGCATGGTCCGTCAATTGTAAGTTATAAACTGCTGTTTTATAACCAATTCTATGATTTCGGTGAAGCCTAATATAGATAAGGTCCAAACAAGAGTTTAATCGAGTAGGTACAGTAATTAAAGATTCAAAACCAAAGGAAGACATAGACGTTTGAAATTTATCAACTTCAATCGAGTCCGATAAAATATTTATGTTAAAATCACCTAACATAATGATATTTTTACAATTCTGACTTTCCAAGAAATGTTCAAACTCATCCGTAAAAGCACTTACTGTGCATTTATGCAACCTGTACACGCAAATGAAACAATATTCAATATTTCCTATTTCACAATTAAAATTTAATATGTCAGCACTATTTAGATTGTATTTTTTGAATTCGAATTTAACAATATCGTTTCTACAAAACATACCAACACCACCAGCAGCATACGTGTTATTGCAACATGCGTTAAATGTGAAACCTGGAATTTTGAAGTTAGTAATTTCATCCTCAAAAATCCAAATCTCAGATACACATATAATATCAGGGAGATGATCTAGAGATACAGTAGTTTTTACTAAGTTAAAATTACAAATTTTAAAATTGAAATGAAAAGTACGAACTTTGTTAGAAAAACCTAGATATTCGTAAAATGAAATGAACTCATAATGGAAAAGGAGAAACATACATGTTATAATTAATATTACAGGAAATAAAAACTAAGTCCAATAACCTATTTAAACCATTAAAGCAATTGTTAATTTGATTAAGTTCAAGCTCAGAAAATTTATCAATAATATACATTTCAGTAAAACTGTTAACATTAGATGCAGAGAGATAATTAGCACCAGGCAGTTGAGACAGGGAAATTCCACACAGATTAAAACCGCCAAAAACCATCAATTGGCATTTATCATTAGGAAAAGAGGCAACTACTGAAGATATATTATCCACATGACATTTGTACAAGTCCAGGATACTGTTAGGTGACACATAGGAAACAGTGATGTAGAGAGTTTCAGATAAACCCTTAATCACCACACATAACTGGTCCAAGAGCACATCAGTATTTACTAACTTGATGAAGAAATAAAATTACGATTGACCGCAATTAAAACGCCACCACCATGAAGACAACCAGTGGCGTTGATGTCACGATCTTTTCTATAAATGTCATACAGACGAGGATCAAAATACTCTTCACTGTAAAACTTTTCGTTGAGCCAAGTTTCAGATAGTATAATTATATCATAATCACATTCAGAAGTACAAGCAAACATTGAATTTATTTTAGTTCTGAGGCCAGAAACATTTTGGTAATAAATTTTAAGTGGATAGTTACTTACAGAATTCATTACGTGATTTTCGTTAGAGTTACCACATTTGGAAAAAAATTAAAATCCTTTACACTAACTGCAACAGGCCACAAATTCGGAACTATGATTTTTTCATAGAACACCGCATCAACTCCCAATTTAAAATTTACACGACTTAGTGCATCATTATCGACATCTTTTTTAATTAGTTTATAACAAGAAATACTGAACTCCTTTGTCGTGGGAAGTATCTACAAAATTATTATTATTAATGATTTGGCTCAAATTTTTAGTTTTTCTAAATGTTTGATGTTTGCGGATGATGTTAAACTCTTTTTAAAAATTTCACATTTGTCTGATTGTGATAAACTCCAATCTGACTTAACTAAACTGTATGAATGGTGCCTTACAAATAATCTACAACTAAATTTAAGTAAATGTTGTGTGGTGTCGTTCACTAGGCGTAAAAATTCACTAATTTTTGATTACACCCTAAATAATTCACTTTTAATAAGAAAGTCTGAAATGAAAGACTTATAGCAGGAGTCATTTTCGACTCACAATTAAATTTCAAATGCCATTTTGATTACATTATTTCCAAGTCAAATGCAATGCTTGGATTTATAAAAAGAAATTCTAAATATTTTAAAGATCCTTGTACCTTAAAATCTCTTTATGTATCACTTGTGCGCAGTAATTTGGATTATTGTTCAGTTGTCTGGAATCCTTGCTATAATGAATATTCTAACCGAATAGAGAAAATTCAACGACATTTTACAAGATATGCTCTTAGAAAACTTCAATGGCCTGTTGGTCTTCCCACATACGATGCACGACGTAAATTGCTTGGTGTCCAGTCATTAAGAGATAGAAGAACCAACAATGATCTCTTGTTCGTGCGTATTATTTTACATAATAAAATTAATTGTGATGAATTGTCAGCCTTTTTTCATTTGTACCATGCACCAAGAAATTTGCGTCGCAATCGAATGTTGGAAGAAGTCTTTCATAGAACTAATTACGGAATAAATGAACCAATCAATAGATATATTAATTTATGTAATAATTTTTGTTCTATTTTGGATTTTAATTGTTCTGAACATCAATTTCGCTTAAGTTTATTTATGTTATTCAATTAAATATTTTTCTTGCTTGTTAATTAGTCTGTAAGAATCAAATTCAGTAGACGTAAATAAATAAATAAATAAAAAAAATTCTGGCAAGAGATTGACGAGCTAAAATACAGTTGAAGAGTAGTGTTGATGAATCAACATAACATAAAATAATAAATTCCATTTTATTAAACATTTATGTTAATTTTTTACAGTGCTATTGTTCTTTCATTATTTTGTTTAATAGTGTATTGTATGATACAATAGTAATAGTATTTTGATGCACAGTGTTTTGTATTGCACATTATTTTGCTAAGCAGACACATATTTAAATTTAATTATTTAGTACTGCTTACCTAGCATTTATTTAAGTTCAATAATTTGCTACTGCTTGCTTAGCATGTGCTGAGTAAGCGATTATTTAAGTATAGTATTTTTTGTTGGTAAGGTAAATTACTGACTTAGCAATTTATTGTAAATAATAATTGTATAAAAGGCCAAGTAAAATCAATTAAAACATCTCATTATCATTTAACCCAAAAATATAGTGTTTTCATTACAGCAAAACTTGCCCCACCAGTGGTAAGCAATTTTGTTTGTTTAAGAATAAAATAAGTATTAAGACCCCACAAGCGGTAAGGGGTCTTAAAACATTTTATTTCATGGTCCTTCGAACCGGATGTCAGGTGTCGGATTAAGGATTTTTTTTGTAACAAGCATTCCGTCGCTTTAAGAACGGGATAGTGAAAATTTGTGAGTGATAAGTGTCTCGTCGCTTTAAGAACGGTACAGTGAAAAAAAAACATCTTTAATTCGATATAATCCTGACATACGGCATCCTGCAACTCTACCCAGCAGTAAAATACAGTCCACCAATCAACAAGCCTGAAAACTTTAGCCAACGGTCTAGCCCAATTTACTACACATTGATATCTCGAATCCTGCGGCATCTTTCAGCAAAATACAGGCCATCAATCGACAATCCTGAAACTTTAGCCAACGGTCTAGCCCAATTTACTACACATTGGTATCTGGAATCCTTCGGCATCTTTCAGCAAAATACAGTCCACCAATCAACAAGCCTGAAAACTTTAGCCAACGGTCTAGCCCAATTTTCTACAAATTGGTATCTCGAATCCTGCGGCATCTTTCAGCAAACGACAAGCCTGAAAACTTTTGTCAACGGTCTAGTCCAATTTTCCTACATATTGGAATCTCGAATCCTGCGACATCTTTCAGGTCAGTCAGCGCAGTTTATCCAGCGCCCAACACAGTACACGGGTTGATCGTAAACCGAGCATCAGGAGCATACAGCCTCCACTCAAACAGCAGCATTATAGCTTGCGCCCAGGAGCAAACAGCCTCCGTTCAAGCGACAGCACTACAGCCTGCGCCCAGGAGCATACAGCCTCCAATAAGCCAGCAGCATAGCCTGCTCCTAGAAGCATACAGTCTCCGCCCAACCAACAGCGGCATAGCCTGCGCCCAAGAGCAGATAGCCTCCAATAAACCAGCAGTACCACAGCCTGCGCCCAGGAGCACACAGCCTTCAACTAAATTGCACAAGCAGTAACTCAGCCTGTTGAATTCGAGTCCACGCATCAACAAACACTATGGTGGCCCAAGCTCAATTTGAGGAGCTGACCAACAACCAGCTCAAACTGTCTGAACAGCTACAGAAGATGTGGACGAATTTTAAAAAAACTCCAGCTGAGAGAAACACAACAACCTATTTCTCAAAAAGAATTGAGGAACTGGAGAAGGTATGGTCTGAGTTTTGGTCCAACAATGAAGCAATTGAAGAGCATCGAGGGTATTACCCCACGCATGACTATTTCAACAAAAATTTCTTCATTCAAATAGAGCAAAGATATTATGACCTGTTAAAGAATTACACGGACAAACTGGACATTCTAAAAAAAGATAATGCAGGGCGATCACCCCAGGATCCAGTACAGCAACAGGACGGAGACGTCAAGGAAAATTTGATATTCAAGCGACTGTCAGTTTTGTGCGTCAACTTTATTCATCTAACCGAAGATATTGATACCAGCAGAAGTAATATATATCTGCGTTTTAAAGCTGATCAACTCAGAGATAGCTGGTCAAGCATCACAAAACTGAACGAAGAAGCTATGTCCACACTCAATGAACAAGAGCTCAACCATCTATATGTCATCAACAATGAATTCCAAAAAATTGGAAGAGATGTATCAAGATACCTACATTGCTATTCAAGAAGTTCTTGACGAACGCAGCAATACTGCAGTGACATCTACAAGGACTCCCATCAAGCTTCCTGTGGTCAACATCCCGGTTTTCAGTGGAAAGTATGAAGAGTGGACTACATTTTGGGAATTATTTGATCACTTAGTTCACCAAAATAAACAACTCAGCAACATTGAAAAAATGCAATATTTGAAAACTAATCTACGTGGGGAAGCAGCACGACTTCTAAATCATCTTCCTTCAACATCTGCTAATTATGAAAGCTCAATCGAATTATTAATAAAAAGGTTTAGAAATCCTGCAGCACTCATCAATAATCACATAGGAAGATTGCTGAATCTGAGGCCGGTAAGGGCAGACTATGCCTCGGATCTCAAGTGCTTGACAGACACCACCAAGGAAATTCTTCACGGCATACAGAACTTGGGTGTTGATGTCACGTCCTGGGATCCATTAGTTATACAACACCTACTACCAAAACTGAACACCGGGGCCAGGCGAGCCTACCAGCAGCAGCGAGGAACATCCACCGACATCCCCGGATTAAATCAATTTCTCGATTTCATCGAGGCCAGATTTCGAGGTCTAGAAAATATCCACGACAAAAGAGAAACTCAGACCAAGATTCCAACACGAACAACAAGTTATGTGACCACAATATCTGGAGAAAGATGCATGATTTGCAGCGAGAGTCACCTCTTATCCAAATGCACTCAGTTTTTTAACATGGAAACTATTAAAAGGCAAAAATATGATCAAGATAACCAATTATGTGTCAACTGTGTCAAGAAACGACACAATGTTAAGGACTGCACAAGCAAATTTAATTGCCAGTATTGCAAGCGTAGACATAATACTCTTCTTCATACACGCTGTGAAGTAGCTGCTGCCACTACTGCCAATCCAACAGTAACAGTACTATTAGGCACTGCAATCGTACACGCACAAGGCAACGGATATCTTAGGCCAATAAGAGCACTGATTGATTCTGGCTCACAGGCCTGCTTGGTCACCGAAGAGCTTGTGAAGAAATTAAACATCCCATCTATTAAATGCGAAAATCAGATAAGCGGAATCAATGGTCATTCAACAGAAACCATGTTCAAGGTTTCACTATCGGTACAGTCAGTATACAGTCCAAAAAATAGGTGTGAAATTGATGCCGTGGTGATGCCAAAAATTACATCAGTGATGCCCAGTTCAGAAATAAATGAAAGCAAGTGGCCACACATATGTGGTGCTCCACATTTACACTCTTACATTCACACTTCTACATTTACACTTTTACAATTACACCATATAAAACACTTATCATAATTTTACTTTAAAAATTTAATTATTCCTAGTTTTAAAAATTTGTTTTCAAATTTTAAATTCTTAAATTTTTTTTTTTTAAATAAGTAATAAACTTCTTATCGTAATACATCGAAAGGCCCTACACAATACTAGGCACACACACTTAATTTTCAAATCGACCCAAGCCAACAAACTACCCCTCCTCATCCCACAATGAATCGTACCCCTCCTCACCTTACACTGAACCCCAACCCTACCCAAACACATAATCCTTACCACCCTAACACACTACCCAACCCCTTCGAATCTCCCTTGGAAATCCATGCCACTTCAATAAAGCTACCACAATTCTGGACCAATTGTCCAGAAGCATGGTTCATCCAAGCGGATACACAGTTCAACACAAAAAACATAACAGAGACAAAACAAAATACGAACACCTAATCACCGCACTCCCACAAGACGTAATGATCACAGTTTTAGACTTCATACAGAAACCTCCACTAGATAATCTGTATGAAAGACTAAAACGAGCGCTTATAGAACGTCATTCTTTAAGCAAAAACAAGCGACTCGATAAGATATTTTCTGACACAGAGATAGGTGACCGAAAACCATCTCAGTTCTACAGATCGCTTGTTCTTCGAGCAGGTTCTTCGATAGATCCAGAACTTCTACGGAAGTTATGGATCCGAAAACTACCGAAGAACCTAAAAATTGCTTTAACAAGTGCAGATAACAAAGAATTGGAAGAACTTCTGAATCTAGCAGATAGATTATGGGAGGTAATGACAGAAAACGAAATTTCTTCAATATACAAACATCCAAATTTACCAAACGACACACAAAACGATTTTGCAATCGTAATACAATCATTCACAGAAACAACGACACAACTTTTAGATAAAATAAACACATTAACATCTGAGGTAGAATCGAAAAGATCCGAACAAGATCATGAAAGATCATACCAAAGTTCAAATTCACGATCAAAAGTTTTTTCTTGAAACAGATATGACTTCCAAAAGAACTCTCGTCAACATTCCCCAAATCGTCTATGTAGATACTATTGCAAATTTGGTAAAGACGCTAGACGATGTGAACAGCCATGTTCACTCGTCCAACACAACCCTTTAAACTAAAAGACTCCATCATCGCGACGGCTGATAATGGAAGCCTCACTACACTCACACGTCGTCTTTTCGTTCACGATATCACAAACAACATAAAATTTCTCGTTGACAGTGGAGCAGAAGTTTCTGTTCTCCCATCTTCCAAATTCAAAAACCACAAACAAAAGTCCGACATTATTTTGACAGCCGCTAACGGCACCTCAATAGCAACTTACGGCAAAAAGTTACTAACGCTAAATCTAAAATTAAGACGTGACTTACCATTCACCTTTTTAATTGCAGACATTTCCAAGCCAATTTTAGGCGCAGACTTTCTAACAAAATACGGATTACTCATCGACTTAAAACACGAACGTCTCATTGACCCACTCACAAAACTATCTATAAACGCTATTTCAGCATACACAGAAACACCATTACCAAAATTATTTTCAATCAACAACAAATATACTCAATTACTAAAAAAATTCCCTGCACTCACAATAGAACCCGATTACAATGCACAGTCAAACACATGCAAAAATTCATCGGTATGACAAACTGTTATCACAGATGCATTCCCAAACTCGCACACACATTAGGACCAATCTATCAAATGGTAACCAACGCATCAAAAACCAAAAACAAACAATTACAATGGACAAAAGGCACTCTAGATGCATTTACTTCAATAAAAGATAGCTTCGCTAAACAAACACTACTTAATCATGTTAACAGTAAAGCGAAACTATCAATTGCTATAGATGCATCTAACACAGCAGTTGGTGGTGTCCTACAACAAGAACACAATAACAAATTAGAACCACTAGCATTCTTTTCTAAAAAGTTTCACCCACAGAAACAAAATACAGCACATTCGATCGCGAATTACTTGCCATTTACTTAACTATTAAACATTTTAGACACCACTTAGAAGGCAACACATTCACAGTATACACCGATCACAAACCACTAATCAACGCACTTCACTCAAAATCAGAACGCAGTTCAAGACAAACATGTAATTTAGAATACATCGCACAGTTCACCAACACAATACTACACATTAAAGGTACAGAGAACACTGTTGCCGATGCTCTATCGAGATACGAGGTAGAAGAACTAAAAACACCAGACCTCAATCTAAAACAATTACGTATCGAACAAACAAACGATACAGAACTAAGCGACATACTCAACAAAAACGTATACAAATTCAAACAAATCGATATTCTATTCCTTAACATAAAAATTTGGTGCGAACACTCAACAAAAGATACCCGTCCATACATACCACAAACACTGCGTAAAAAAATATTCGAACAAGCACACAACATTTCTCACCCCGGAACTAGAGCTTCCAGACGACTAATTACACAACGATACTTCTGGCCCAACATGAATTCGCAAATCAACAAATGGTCCCAGGAATGTGTTAACTGTCAACGAGCCAAAGTACACAGACACACAAAGACACTACCTCATAAGATACATATTCCACACGGTCACTTCGAACATATCCACATCGATTTGGTCGGCCCATTACCAATATCAAATAACTATAGATATCTACTAACTGACATAGACAGGAATACACGTTGGCCTGAAGTATACCCAATAAAAGATACTGATACCAACACAATTGTTGAAACTTTCAACAGAGAATTCATTTCACGTTTCGGAGTTCCACTCGAGATCACTTCTGATCGAGGACCTCAATTCACCTCTCACACATTTAAACAGTTTATAAAAACACTAGGTACTCACCACATCACTACTTCAGCATATCACCCACAAGCAAACGGAATAATAGAAAGATTCCATAGAACACTAAAGGCCTCCTTAATTGCTTCCAATAATCAAAAAAACTGGTATTCGGAACTTCCCCTAATTCTATTAGGTCTCAGATCAGCTGTTAAAGAAGACATTGAAACATCACCAGCTGAAATGGTTTTGGTCAAACACTTAGATTACCACAACAACTAACAGTTCAGAAAATAGAACCATTCAAACCATCAGAGACCTTGTTCAAGCTTAAAAAAACATAAGCAACATTCAATCAAACATTTCACACCATAACACAAAATACCAACAACACGTACCACAAACATTAAAAGACTGTAAATTCGTTTTTATACGAAACGATACAATACGACACTCATTACAACACCCATACGATGGACCATTCAGAGTCATCTAAAAATCACCAAAATTTTTTAAAATAATTAAAAACAATACCACAACTACAATCAACATAGACAGACTTAAACCAGCTTTTTTAAATACAGAAAATACGCAAAAACTCTCCCCTCTAAGTAAACCTACCAAAAAAGTACACTTCAATCTTCTTAACAACACCATTAAACTCTACAGGGAGGGGGAATAATGTGGTGCTAAACATTTACACTCTTACATTCACACTTCTACATTTACACTTTTACAATTACACCATATAAAAACACTTATCATAATTTTACTTTAAAAATTTAATTATTCCTAGTTTTAAAAATTTGTTTCCAAATTTTGAATTTTTAATTTTTTTCAAAAAGTTTTCGTTATAAAAAAATAGAATCTAAAAAAATGTTCATTAATATTTGTTGTTTATTATTAAAATATAATTAAAAAAGTAAAACCCACACATACGTCATTTGCAGCTAGCGGGTCGATGGTATTTTAAGCCAAGGAACATTGAGTTACTTCTTGGAGCCAACATGTTCCCTGAAATAATGACGGAAGGACTCATAAGAGGCCCACGCCAAACACCACTCGCACAAAATACTATTTTTGGGTGGACCCTTTCCGGCCCGGTAGCTCTTACAGGTCCAAAATATCATCATCATCAGCAGCAACAACAACTTTCCAGCAGCATGAGCAGCTCAACCTCCTCGTTAAGATCATCATCGTCGAAGACTATGTCTTCTTCAACGCTCACAACGCTGATAAAGATAGAGGCTTCTTTGCCAAAGGTGCATGAATTGGACAAGTCATCTCTAAGTGCACCGCCACCTATATCAAATACAAATAATTCCGTTCCGATTGGCATTGCTGTCGCACGTAAGCGTCGGCAAGAATCTTTAACATCCATTCCAGTGCAGCAAACGTTAAATAAAGACATGAATAGTTTTGGTATACGCGTAGCTGATATCGGTGGTGTTTCCTCCGGCTGTGGCAATATTTATTTTACTGGAAACGGTGATCTTATGACTGGCTCTGCAACTGCAGAAGAATTGGCCTTAGGTGCAGCTGGTATGCAAAGTGTAAATAGAGCACCATCGACATTCTGGCAATATCCCAGTGCTCTTCCTATTGAGTCAGTGATCTCGATGTCACCTGCAACCGTTGGACTTCAATATCAACGTGATTCAAGTCGAGGTCAAGTAGTTCTTCTACCGGCTACTGCAGCTGCTTTAGGCATATCAAATTTTCCACTCTATGCACCCACAGATCCGTTTCAACAAGCTGCTGCTGCATTTGTCTGGTCTTCGTATATACCACAGGGTACGACAACAGCTGCTCTGCAAACGCCGCCAAATTTTATTTTTCCCTCAATGAGTCCACATTCGTCGTTGCAGCCACAGTCCTATGCAACGCCCTTGCAACTCTTTGGCTCCAACTACTTAACAGCCGCTGCGGCCGGAACATCAGCATTTTGTCAACACAATCAGCAAATCAATAGCATCACAAGTACAAATTATTTGGGCTTAGGATCAACCTCGGCAGGCAATAGCAGCGCAACAAGTAGTCGATTCCTTAGCATGTCAGCAACAGTCACATCATTTGCTGCCACCACCAACAATGAAAATCGAAGAGTGGAATGCTGCTGAATTTATGAGTGGAGCTGCAAAAGCCACAACTACAACACTATTTGCAACTACGCATCAGAATCATATTGGAACACCGACAGCAACGTTGACTTTTGATCGCAACAAGGCTACAAATCTACTTGAGTTGCAAGCTAACACGCAGCAAGCGTTGAATTTAATGCGTCTTCCTACTCCTCCTACATCAGCTTCCATTGAAACTGCAGCACCACCACAGCAACAGCCGCAGCTACAGCCACAAATACTCTTCCAAGCAACCCCATCACCAACTCTGCTTGATTTATCTGCTACAAATACAACTGCAATGCCAAGACTCGGCACTTGTGGTTCAGCAGCACCCACAAATATGACTACAAATTTCCTTAATAATCTGGGAACAACAACAACCACGCTAACGACAACAATCGGACCGCCGACTCAGCTTAATGATAAGGCATTAAATTGTAAAACGTCAGCATTAGATGCGGCACAACAACAAATTGTTGTTGGTGTGCCACGCGTTGCACCACCTGTTGGACCTCCGCCACAAATGCAAGATGTTAACATACAAACTGACACACCTGTTTGTAGTGAGGATGAAAGTTCATCTTGTCCACTTTCCGCCACCATGCAGAACAACAACATTCCTTCATCAGACTTTGTAACAGCGACGCCGCCGCCAAGTGAAATGGACTCACATAAAACCGAACTACCGACAGAGCAGCAACTGGAACTCACAACGTCGCCTGCGGATAAAAACCTTAGTGATCAGTGCCATAAAAATAAAATATTTGATAAAGATGAGGAGGAAAACGGAGACGAAAACGAGGTGAACTCCCAAAATAAAGACAAAGCGTCACTTTTGCTACTCCAAGGTTCCGGTGAAAAATTAACGCCTACAATTTACGGAGAAAGTGCAGCAAGCGCAACAGCGATAACATTACCAGTTACAGCAGAACCAGTGCCAATCTTGCCGCCACAAACTGCACCTGAGAACTTAACTGGACTGGAGCTTCTGTCTAATATTAGCACGAGGTCTTTAGCAAAAAATTCTATGATCTTAAATGTTAAATTAGAGACCATAGATCATACCGAATATAATTCTTATTCAGAGGCACAAACAGAGCAAACGATGCCGTCAGATGCACAAAACTCTATAGAGCATTTTCAACATCATCCAAGCGCAGTTGAGAATTAATGTATTCCTCTGCTACTAATAATACCAGCAGCGGAACCACTTGGTGGTCTCAATTTACATTGTGCATTGGCTGAGCAACGTATTCAAGAAGAAGTACAAAGTAGTGGAAATTTGTTTGGTATCAGAAATAACAATATCGAAGAAGATGATAATGGCGATGGGGACAACGGCGAGAATTGCTTGCAGCAACAGCAGCACATGAACCTTCCCCAACAAAATATTTTTTCCTTAAAAAGTTTAATGGAACATCCAGTAGATGGTGGTGGTATGGAATTAACAGAATCGCTTATTTTAAACGAAGTAAAACCTAAAAAGCATAAACATTCCAAATCATCTAAATCAGGCAAAAAATCACAGGGTTGCTGACATTCATAACAATTACGATTTTCTGTTGTCGATATCTTGGTCGCCCCTGATCTCCAGCCAACCATACTGTTGAGTTATGAGCTGTCGCTTCACAGGCAGTCGAAAAAATAAGCGATTTCGATGTAACCTGGGGTTAGCTGTTCCTCCGTTTGAGGCGCCAAAATGTTGATGAATCAACATAACATAAAATAATAAATTCCATTTTATTAAACATTTATGTTAATTTTGTACAGTGCTATTGTTCTTTCATTATTTTGTTTAATAGTGTATTCTATGATACAATAGTAATAGTATTTTGATGCACAGTGTTTTGTATTGCACATTATTTTGCTAAGCAGACACATATTTAAATTTAATTATTTAGTACTGCTTACCTAGCATTTATTTAAGTTCAATAATTTGCTACTGCTTGCTTAGCATGTGCTGATTAAGCGATTATTTAAGTAGAGTATTTTTTGTTGGTAAGGTAAATCACTGACTTAGCAATTTATTGTAAATACTAATTGTATAAAAGGCCAAGTAAAATCAATTAAGACATCTCATTATCATTTAACCCAAAAATATAGTGTTTTCATTACAGCAAAACTTGCCCCCACCAGTGGTAGGCAATTTTCTATGTTTAAGAATAAAATAAGTATTAAGACCCCACAAGCGGTAAGGGGTCTTAAAACATTTTATTTCAAGTAGAAAGAAAACTAATCCTAAATATATACCACAACATAGGTTATATACAGAAATAAAATAGAGTTTGTTTTAAACTGACAAAAGAACTACATAGTACTTTTTTACTACTTTGGATTATGCTTTGGATTTTTCAGATTGATACTGGTAAGTTTTCTGTTCAGGGGACAGCCAGGTGGCCTTGTGGATGTCGAGGTGTGGAAATCTGGTGTTACTTACTGCCATGATTTTCGCCAGGGTAAAGTCGATCAGCCTTAGACGGATGTTCGAAGTGGTCTCGTGGAGGTGGAACTGGCCGACAGTGGGGCCAAATACACCTTCTCTTCTGATCTTTCCGTTAAAATCCCAGAATACAATCTTAACATCGTGGACCAGGCAGGTCGTCTCTACTTGATTATAGCAACATTGTCCATAGTTTTGCATCACATTCGATAGATGCACCTTCCCTATCGAAGGTCCGGATATTCCAGGTGCATATAGTTAAATCATAGCTTTTTTGTCATTTGCGGTCGTCGTCATCGTTGAGAGGTCCCTAATCAGAGGCTTTCTTCTTGCACTCTACACGGAGGGTATATTTATTTTGTCATTCCGTTTGTAACGCATAGAAAGGGGTCGCAGGTATAGAAAATGTCAACCGGTACAATGGTCTGCCCAAAATTGAGAGCAGCGGAAAAACGTTTTTAAGGTGTCAAAATGTTCGCATCCTCAAGAACTTTCATATGAGAACGGGTATTTTCGATTTTTTTTTTAAGGAAATGGCGACCATAAAACGGCGCCTACTATATATTTATGTATAAATAGGCAGTTGCTAAACAGCCATAATCATAATCACTTATTTTTTTTACTTTGTAAGGAAGAGGTGAAGAGAGGGAGTGCAGTGTATACTTTTTTTTAATATAAATGTCTGCGGAAGCAACCAAACTCTTTCAAACACTTCAAGAAAGCCCGCTTCCCATTCAGATGAATTATTACGTTTACAAAAATTTATTCCAGTATTTTAATGTATTATTTTTAGAAGGTATGCACATCGCAACATCTCTTATCGCAATCACAACTTTTCCAAAGTAATCATGACGAAAATATAAGTAGAAATTATGCTTTTTTGGATAACTATAAAAGAAACTGAAGGCAACTGTAAATACAGGAAAATATATTAATAACATATATCAATTGAATCGATGATTTGAAAAACCCCACATGTACAAGAAACAAATTTTTAAAGAATTTAAAAAAACTGTATATATGCATATGAACGAAGCTGATTTTAAAAAGTAAGTGAATATAAAATGATCAAAATTTATTAATAAATTTTTGGTTAGGTGCGCTCATAAATTTAAAGAGAATGGCGCATATTCATAGTCGTATTTTAAAGTTGAAATTAACTAAACTCAAACTAAGCTCAAAATAAATTTAGTCATGACTAAAAATTGTTTTCTATTCATAGTCGATTTTTTAGTATTGACTAAGTGGCATAAGCTAATGAATTCACCACACAAAAGCTTTCGTGGTAAACTTGTCAAATGTTGACTTTTTAATTTCAAGTTAGTTAAACAACAAAGAGAGTATTAAAAATTTTTGCACAGAAGACACCGTGGCGCAATGGTTAGGACTGTGAACTCATAGCCCTCAGGACGTGGGTTCGAATCTCGTCAGTTAACATGCTGTTTTTTTTTTTCAAAACATATGTGTATATGAATATATATAATTTTTTTTTTACCCTTCCGGTTTCTAAAGTGACCTGCCATTATAAATTTTGACTTTTTAATTTTACACTAATAAATTAACAGAAAGAGTAATAAAAAACTGGATTTTACAAGGCAGCGTGACGAAATGGTTAGGACTGTGGACTTATAGCTCAAAGTGCGTGGGTTCAATTCTCATCAGAATAAAATTTTTTTTTTCTAAAAACTTTTTTTGACACGCTAAATAAAAACAGCTTATAATTCTCTTTAGTTTTTTTTTCTAAAATCATATATGCATGTATATTTTTTTTAACACGCCAAATAAAAACAACTTATAATCCTCAAAATTATCAAAATTGAATTTTCTGATATGAAATGAATGAATTTTCTCCATATTTTCTTTTTTGATATCGACTTAATATCAACTTCAGCTGAAACTATTTTTTTAGTTATAACTAAGCAGAAAAGCCGATGCTAAATCGACTATGAATGACTTAGTTATTGCTAAAATAAAGTTCTAACTTAAGCTGATGCTAAATATGACTATGAATATGCGCCAATGAATTTATTAATACATTTGATAAAAGAGCAATGAAAATAGTGTGTGAAACTTTCAAATCGTTTCTAGTCGTTGACAAGAGCGCACGTATTTTTGCAAGGTGTCGTGGGGTGCGCACTTTGAAAAACAAGTTAAAATTGAAAAAAACAGAAAAAAAAAATTACATTAAACAATAGAGTAAAGAGAAAGACATAAAATGAATTACTCGGTTTGTAATCAGAAAATAGAACGCGCGGATGCTCTCAAAATCGCTTGAAGTGACTATGGTAATTTTTTCCATTGTGGCTGTGTTAATATCAGTGCAGAAAACTTATGTTTTCTTTGCAATTGAACTGTGCAACTACATACATCAACTGGTGCTATTTCAAAGTAAAGCCACTTAAGTAACTACCAGCAAAGCAGATCACTGAAAAAATGCATTAACAAACCAAGCCATTCTTATCCTTTTCATTTGTTTTTTGAGAAGTGTTATGTGCACCGTGAATGAAGTTAAAAATAAAAAATTTTCAATGGGTTTGGCATTTTGATATGAACTTTGCAGATGGTTATGTTAAGGTTTCAAGTATTTAATCAATAGCTACTCGTGTGCATATTGTTTGTCCCAGCAGTTTCAGTTTCGAAGGTTCGATGTAAGTAGCCATCGATTTGCAAAACTTTACGCTCACATTGACAATACCAACAAACAAGAAAATTAATTATTATGCACACGTAAAACTCAATCTTTATATGGATCAAGAAAATAATGCGAAACAAGATTTTAACAGCTTTTGGAGAGTTTCAAATGCCGTCGAAAACTGCTCCGACATTTGGCAGCGCCAAATAATTTTATGGCTACCTTTAACCCAACCATCAATAACCCAAATTTCAGACCATTATATAAATATTATTTTTAGCAATTCATTATATTTTTTATTTAAATGTTTAATAATTAAATAACATCATACTTGACATGATTTCAATAAAAAAAATTGTATAAATATGACCTTAAGATCATACAATAATAATAAGAATAACTTTAAAAGAAAAATATATATGGGACGCTCCACGTCAACCGGGACAGTGGTCTGCCCAAAATTAAGCGCAGCAGAAAAACGTTTTTAAGGTGTCAAAATGTTCGTATGCTCAAGAGCTTTCATATGAGAACGAGTGTTTTCGAATTTTTTTTTTAAGGAAATGGCGACCATAAAACGGCGCCTACTATATATTTATGTATAAATAGGCAGTTGCTAAACAGCCATAATCATAATCACTTATTTTTTTTACTTTGTAAGAAAGAGGTGAAGAGAGGGAGTGCAGTGTATACTTTTTTTTCAATAGTAGGTGGTGCCTCGCCCCTAACGGAAAATACGTTGCCACGGCTAAACTAACGAACCGATTTTAATAAAATTCGGTTTGGAGATAGACTGAACCATAAGAAAATTAATTAAAAACTCTGAGCTCTTAAATAGGGCGTGGCATT
Organism: Tricholauxania praeusta; assembly: GCA_949775025.1. NCBI lineage: Eukaryota > Metazoa > Arthropoda > Insecta > Diptera > Lauxaniidae > Tricholauxania > Tricholauxania praeusta. Next base: position 108,524,655 of record OX459028.1, read on the forward strand.
ACACTAAATAGGAAAAAACGTTGTTTCGGCTGAACCGCGTCATCGATTTTGACAAAATTTGGTATGGTGCTAGATTAAATCCTGAGTAAAGATATTTCTTTTGAGTGGGCGGTGTTACGCCTCAGCGATTTTGATGAAACTTGGTGATTTGGTGCACATGTGAACAAGATTAGTATTACGCTAGGTTTCAAGTTTTCAAAGCCTCATACAGGGGCGGAGCCAGATATTGTGATGAAATTTGGTAAACGGATACATATCATACATATTTTAAATTGTATCAAAAGTGGGCGGAATTGTAGAAGTAGGCGTGTCACTTTTCAACAGTTCAAAATGTTGATTCCGTATATCTCAAAAATGGCACAAACAATTTTCATAAAAATTTTAGAGATGATGTCGCTGAAAGCAGTTATCAATACAAACTAGTCACTTTACTGATAAAACTCCTTGAAGGGCGTGGCACATCCCACAATAATTATAAACGTTATATTAAAAGATACTGCAACGTTATCGTTATGATATTAAGTGAGGTAGATAAACTTGCTATAAGGTCTATTATTACAAAAATGTTGTCCAATGGTATCTGTGCTCTTGGCACCTTCCACATAAACAAAAAATGTTTATTGTTATAGAAGAGTAATCATCATAGAATTTAGTGTATTAATGTCAGTAACGAAAGCTTTAAAATAAAATTTAAAATTTTGACGGGATTGCATCAGAGGGCGTATTAACATAAATTTGAATTCGCTGTTTTACGTGAACTATTGCAGCAATTGCTATGAAATTTAATGTAAGTGGTTCAGTTGCTATAGAGTCAATCTGAATCAAAAGTGGTCGAATTAGTACCAGTGAGCGCGGCACCTCCCATACAAATAAAATACGTTAAGTGGCATATATATCGATATTATTGACTACAATGCTCACAAAAAACAATACATAAAAAATCTTTTATATTTGTTGTGTTACTCACCGTTTCTCATAAAAAAATTTAAAAAATTCCTTTTTTCAATAGTTTTTCGGCCGACAAAAAAAAATTTTTTTTGTATCGACTTTTTTCCATGAAAAATGGTGAACAACACAAAAACATTTGCATATTTGCAAAAATTAGTGACTTCATCGTGTTTAGCGACTCAAAGTTCATAAAAAACAACTATCATAACATATTTTAAAATTTCACTTGATCTTAACCCAGTAGAGCCCACTGCTACAAAATTTTATTAAAAATATCGGTAAAAGCGTTTACCTTAAAATGGCCATAAAACGAGTAAGTGACCAGCTACAATTTTACGGATCTTGATTTTGGAATCTCCGAACACTATATAATAATTGTGCATTAACAGATTTGGTTGACAATTTTTACCGATCTTGATCTTGCTTGAAACGAACCGAGTCGGCCAAAGTGCTAACCTTAAAATGGCAATGAAACGAGTAAATGAGCAGTTCCGATTTTACGGATTATGTATTTGGAATCTCCGGACACTATGTGCATTGTCGGATTTGGTTGACAATAATTGATTTTGATCTTGCTTGAAGCGAACCGTGCATATTCTTTCGACTTTTGCAACCTTTTAAATTTTTTAAATAAATTCTATATGTATTTGTTCGACTTGTTCAACTCTCTTCAATAGTTTATTTTTTGACTTTTTCATAGATTGCTTAAACATTTTTCAATCGCTCTCAATTTGTTTAGAGTTTTTCAACCTCTCTCAACTTTTTTCAACATTTTGCATATATTTTTTTTTTTTTAACATTTTGCAACCTCTGCCAACCTTTTTAATATATCACAATTTTTTCGACTCATTCAACTTCTTCAACGTCTTTTTAACATTTATTTAAAAGGTACTTTCAGTGCAGTGTATGGTATGTGAGTTTCGGCCTGGCCAAATATAACACCTTAACTTGTTTTCAGTACATTATTTGCTTATGTGACGGTACAACCCAGTTCACTTCCAGGTAGGTCTTATTACTCTGGTAAGTAAAATTTCCAATTTTGCTGTCCCATTTGATATATTTTCAGGCTTGCCACATGACTTGGACGCGAAGTCGCCAATACGTGGCGTTAAAGTCGCAAAAATCGCCACAAATCGACATGCTTAAATTTGAAGTCGCCAATATAGCGCGTAATAAAAGTTTATAGAAAAATAAGACAAATAACAGTTTTTCATTTCGAATTAGCGAATTAAAACCTAGCAATTGATGTAAAGTAGTGAACCTGAAGATTTGAAATTAAAATTCACAATCCTCGAATTCAAAACTAGCATTTATTAACCTAACGTACCGAGCCTGGGGAGAGTATATATCCACTGCGTAGAAAGTTGTCCTATTTGGTATGGGGATACATACGAGTATCATGGGAAGGCGTTGGTGAACTGAAAGTTTCTGCCAATGTCATGATGAAGGAGTTTTACTTAAACATTTTTCAAAACGAATTGAAAAAAATGCTCCGAGTTTCGGCTTCACTGACACTTAAAATGCCGAAAAGTAAAGATACAAATTGTATCAGGTCAATAATCTGAAGCCCAAATCGGTCTCATCCTGGATCTGGGTGCAGTATTATTGCAGTAAAGTGATAGGCTTAAGAGACCGCTAGGAATCCCATCGAGAATTAATGGCCACACTGAAAAAAAAGTTGCAAAACGGGATCCAACAAATAAAATCGCTCTTATAAGAGTTATTAAGGAGGAATGGACGGAAATATATTGGAAGAATATGATTTTCAAAAACTTATTGCATCTATTCCAAGAAGGGTACAAGCTGTGATTGATATTCGTGGTGAACACATCAAGTATTGAAGTTTCTCTTATAAGTTAATTAGTTTCTTCATATGTTCCTTGCATTATGCAAAGAATTATTTGACACCTTGAAATGGCTATTGTTTTTATTTTTGATCCATTAACTTTTGTTTTTGTTTATATCAAATAAATTTTTTGTTGTTTTCTAATGGGGAATGAGTGTTGTGTGTTAATTACCACACTTATATCACAATATGTTGTTTTAACAAAAACGACATATTGTGGTATATTTTTGGGATGATGATTAACATCATCCAATAACAGTAAATTTCTGTTATTATAATACGGCATATTTTTGGGCATTTGCTTATTTGTTGGTCAGTTTAAGTTGCTATGTGAAAATTCTACTTGTTGAATAATAACAAGAATGAGAACAATGCAATGAAACTGCAACAACAAAAAGGCAAATAATGCAATGCAAGATATTAAACCCGGAAATATGCCAACCTCACTATTTTTGTTAAATTAAGAATTATGCAATTTCTACAAAGTAGAATGGCCAAAATATTTGTAGGCCAGCATATTTGTAGGCCAAAATATTTGTAGGCCAAAATATTTGTAGGCCAAAATATTTGTAGGCCAAATATTTATTAAGTAGAATAAGTTTTGATGATGTTAAGTTTTTGTTATTGTATTTTTAAGTAATTATTTTATAATGTATTTTGTTGTTATAATTATCTTTATAAGAGGTGTTAAGTAAGATAAGATTGAACAATAAAATTAGAATTGGTTCTGAGCTAAGAAAAGAAAGAAGTACTCTTTTCATTTTAAGCAGAGTTAACTTTACTGTGGATAGGTTTTATAATACGGGTAAGTATTATATTACAACATTAGGAAGTTTCTTTTATTTCTTTCAGATACGGTTCTCACCCAGTGGTATTCCTAGGAAGGAATAGCCACAACTCAACATTGGCGCAGCCGGTACTTCGAGCAACACTCGAACCAGGACTCAACAAAAGGACAAAAAGTTCCAGGATACATAACAACAGGATTCAGTTCAAGGACTGAAAAGGACAAAAATTCCAGGATTCAGTACAAGGACAAAAAGTTCCAGGAGGCAGTACACACAACGCTGGAAGGTCAAATTTTGTAAGTATCCTAAGCATATACCACTAATCCATAAACTTCTAAAAACACATCGGCACTTAGCCATTCCTTAGGAGAGCCTTACTTTGGCAGTCAACCTAACGAACTTAGGAACATAAACTATGAGCGATCCTCATAGTCTATGTTCTGCATCATTTAATAGGGAAGCTAGGTTATAATTCGTTAACTTATTGGAAGTTTATGAATTATAAAAATTAGGTTTCATTTATTCGTTTTGAAAATTTGTAACCTTATTGGAAGGTTACAAATTAAAAATTAGATTTCATTTATTCATTTTGAAAATTTGTAACCTTATTGGAAGGTTACAAATTGAAAATTTTTGAAAATTTTTTTTTCAATTGAACATCAATTCATTTTAATTCAATTCAATTGCAACTGAAGTTTTATTGAAATTGGAAATCTAAAACTTTGAAGCATTTGTTTTAAATGACGTTTAAGGTTTGATTTTCAGTGTTTTTAAAAACTAAGACATTAGAAGCTATTGAATTTTATTGAAATTAAATGACAGATTTCTATTATATTTTCAATTAAGAGCTTGAAGATTACTAGTAGTTGTATTATGAATTAAAATTTCTCATTTTTAAAGTGTCTCTAGTATCTTCAGTTCTTGAAAAAAGTGAAATGTTTTTACTCCATACGAAATAAAAAGTCTCGCGTTAATAAAAAACCTTGCAGAATTTTTTGGATTCCAAGGAATACTTTCAACTATTCTAAGGATTCGTGTTCTGAAAAGGTCCGCGTTCAATAAATAAAATAAAAAAAATTTTTTCCTAACAAGGAAATAAAAGGTTTAGGTATTTCTTTTCATACCAATAATTCATTTATTGGTATACAAGCAAATCCATACGAAATTTGCGGTAGGTCGCAAATTAAGGTTCTGCTTAGAGGCAAAAATTTCATTACTGCAGTAGGTCGTTCATTCACTTATGAAGTAATTTAAGCCTTGTACATTACAAAACAAAAAGAAGAAACAAAAAGGAATCATTTTTGCTTTTTGTTGAAGGCAAAAACCATTTAAATATTGCTGACAACGTTTTTTGTTTTGTTTGAAATGAGTTTAAGGTAATGAACGATTTACAGCAGAATAAATACGTCCATAAAAAATTGTTAGGAGAATTATGCAGATTTACTGATAAATTGTGGAAATATTTGGAAGACACAGTAAATGATAATGAACAACTTATTTTAATAAAACAAAAAGTTGATGATTTCCATAATTTATCAGAAGTCGAAATAGCGGACGTTGTACTTGACGAAATTTTGAGTTTTGTGGAGCAAAGACAGTTTAAGGACGCAGGAACAGCAGAAAGCTGGGAAACAGAGTTTCACGCCTTGAAGAAGAGATACGATCAACATATCATTCTGTTGAATTTAAACTCTGAACAAATAAAGGAACTAGAGGAAGAAAATTTTAAATTGAACGATACACTGGATGATAGGAATATCACAAAGCTGAATTTTTCATTACCAGTGTGTCACGATTTGGAAGAAACCAATCGGTCCATAATTATAGATAAACGCGTCCAAGATTTGGAGAAGGAAAACAAAAAATTAAGACAAGAGCTAGCAACAGCTAAATTTAATTCAAAAACAAAAAAGGAAATAGCAAATCCAAAAATGTCGGAATTTAACGAACTAGCAAAAAGTCAATTGGAAAATCAAAAGACATTGACACGATTCTTTGAGAATTTTGGAAAAGATTCGGAAACCAGATACAGTATTAGCTATTTAAACAAAAAATTTAGGGAATTAAATGAAATTTGGTCAGTAATTGTGTCAACCGATGAAGAACTGAAAGAGTTCGAAAACCTAAAGAAAAATGAAACATACTTCAAAAATAATTTCATGTTACAGTTAGAAACTATGTTTAAGAAACAAAAAGAAAAAATGGACATGAAACTAAAGAAATTTATGGTCCATTTAGAGGAAACAGAGAATTCAAAAAATTCTGAAATTCAAACGGTAAGGACGGAAGTTTACAATAACCAAGTAGGAAGTCTAACAGACAACGCACAACTAATGACGAACGTGTCTACCCATGACCAACTAGCTAACTCAAAAAGCTATAGCAATATTGGTAAATGGGTTCGAGATACAGTGCCTTATTTTTCAGGGATAGAATCTCTTACTCTTAAAGCAGATCTATACAGATTTATAGAAGCATGCGAATCAGTAAGACGATCAATTAATCCTTTGGATGAAAATGAGCTCATTTCAAAAGTGAGACTGCATCTCAATGGCGATGCATATGAATTGGTCAGAGCGACTAATTTTAGTAGCATGCAAGACTTGTACAAAATGTTGAAAGAAACATACATAAGTGAAAAGTCCTTAGAAGTAGTACAAAAGGATATAAGTAATGCACGCCAAGGTCCCCATGAAGATTTAAGAGCGTTCGCAAGGCGACTAAAATCACTACAGTCTTCCGTTTTGGAGAAACTCAGAAATAGATATTCAACATTAGATGACCGAATGTACATACAGGAACTTACAAGGTCTGTATTGAGAGCATTCAAAACAGGATTAAGAAACCAAACAACAAAAGTTATATTGGTTAATAATAATTCGAATAGTTTGGAAGGACTATTAGAAGCAGCAATCTCAGCCGAAGATACGCTGCAATACTATGATTATGAACCAGCACTGGGCATAAACACTTTCCAAGCAAAAGTGGACACAATTAGCTCTAATATTTTACATGCTCAGCCAAAAAATTGGGGCAAACAGCATGAACAAACACACAATAGCCCATTCCAGCAAAATCTTGGAAAATCAATAAGAAGGCCAGATATAACTTGTTCATTCTGCAACAAAAAGGGACACACAAGAGATGAGTGTTTTGTTAGGAAAAACAAACCTTTTTGTGAGAAATGTTCAGAATATGGTCATGAGACCAGTAAAAAGTGCTCAGTTAATAAAACGGACACAAGAACAAGAGAGACTGACCAAAATAGAAAATCAAATTTTCGACGGGAGCAGAGCGGCCAACGGACATTGAATAAATGCCGTTGGTGTAAAAGGGTTGGGCATGCAATAGAAAATTGTTTTGCCAAAAAAGACTTCGAAAAGTCACAGGGAAACTAAGAGGGGCCCAAGATCGGCCAATAGTCTGGGACCCCAAAAATCTTAGCAAATCAAGGCCAAATAAAGTAGTTACAGTAAGTCAACCACAAAAATGTGCTGTTGATACGTTAACTACTGTATATAAAACAAATAAAATTTCAAAAAAGGATTTAGATAAAGTAGTAACAGTAAATCAGTCACATCAAAGTGCAACTGATACGTTAACTACACCTAAAGTTACAAAAAAGGTTTTAACAGTAAATCAGCCACATCAAAGTGCAACTGATACGTTAAACGCTAAAAGTAAAAACAATAATATTTTACAATACAAATTAAAACAATGCAATGCAGAGAAGATAAATCATACACAGAAAACTGTAGTTGAGGCATCCCCTGCTATGCAATTTGGAATAAAATTTCTACATACAGTACTATTAGTAGTCTGTTTGGTTTTTAATGTATTATATTTGACTTGTTTGGCTTCATGGGGTAGAATAAAGTCAGTATGTTCAAAATTACTACTGACTAAACCCATACAATTAATTTCAAAGAAATTATTAAAAGCCAACACGAAAAATATCGTAACTGGGAGACATATTTTGTATGGCAGGCATAACGAGAATTTTTACCAAGCAAAACAGAATGATGTGTTCATAGAAGTGCCCTGTGAAGGTGCTAAATATGGAAAACTTATTTTGTTGGTAGACTCCGGTGCCGATACAAGTTTGGTCAAAGAAAGTGCAATGCTGCATTTCCCAGGATTAGATATGAATAATACAAAAGATTTAAGTGGAGCATTTGGTGGACAGGTTACCACATTAGGTACTACCACTATTCAGCACAATCAGTACCAAGATCTTAGTTTGAAGTTACACATAGTGTCACTAGATCATGGAATACCAGCTGATGGAATAATTGGTAGAGACAATTTGTGGAACCAAACTATTATAAATGCAATAGATAAAAATCTAACGTTTTTTAACAAAGAACGACAGAAAATAATAGCATTCACGCTAAAGCCGATGAATGACTAAAATAAAGTACTATGCAATACAGAAACAGCAGTCCAAGCTCGAACTGTAAAAATAGTACCATTATGTGTCAAAACAACATTAAAAGAAGTTGTTATACATAAACAAGAACTTTCACAAGGAGTTTACTTGGGAGAAACCCTAACAAAAGTGAAAGATGGAATAGTTTATGTGCCAGTTTTAAATTCGTCAGAGGACAAATTTATTATTGATAAAAATTTCAGACCGGTATTTTCAAATTACAATAAATTCAAAGTAAATACAAATACCGGAATAAACACTATAACTGAACAAAATGTGAGGGAAAGATTAGGCAAGCTATTTGAATCTATTAATTTAGATCCACACATTAGCAGAGAAGAAAAGGCTTCTATGGAAAATATATGTGCATCTTTCCATGACATATTTTTGTTGGAAGGTGATTGCTTATCATATACTCCAGTTTTGAAGCATGATATCCCAACACTAGCGGGGCAACCCCCAATAAATCAAAAACAGTATAGACTACCTCATTCTCATAGAATGGAAATAAATAAACAGGTAGGAGAACTGTTAGATGAAGGGATAATTTCACCAAGCACCTCACCTTGGAATTCACCATTGTTACTTGTCCCAAAGAAAAGTGGTAAAGATGGCGAGAAAAAATGGAGATTAGTTATAGACTTCAGAAAATTGAATGAAGCTACAATCAAACAAGTTTTCCCCATACCACGAATTGATGAAATTTTAGATCAGTTAGGACACAGTAGATATTTTTCCACCCTGGATTTAGCAAGTGGCTACCACCAGGTATTGGTGAATGATGATGATAAGGAAAAAACAGCATTTAGTACGGGGTTAGGACATTTTGAGTTCAACCGAATGCCGTTTGGTCTGACGGGAGCACCAGCAAAATTTCAACGTATTATGAATCATATACTCACAGGACTACAAGGTCTAGAGTGTTTTGTTTACTTAGATGACATTGTCATATACGGGAAAAACTTACGAGAGCATGAAGATAGGCTTCGTAAAGTGTTCACGGTATTAAGACAACATAATCTTAAATTAAACACGAAAAAATGCAATTTTTTGCGTCGTGAAGTTGTGTATTTAGGACATAAATGTTCAGAGCATGGTGCTTTACCAGACCCAGATAAGGTGAAATGTGTAAAAAACATTCCAGTGCCTAAAAACAAAAAAGAAGTACAGGCATTTCTAGGTCTGGTAAATTACTACCGAAAGTTCATAAAAGACACGGCAAGACTAGCATTACCAATAAACAAATTATTGAGAAAAGATGCTAAATTCATTTGGTCGAATGAGTGCCAAAAATCATTTGAGGACTTAAAAAAGGCGATAATGTCACCACCCATATTGATATACCCAGATTTTTCCAAAGAATTTTTGTTAACCACGGATGCCAGCAATGATGCAATTGGTGCAATTATATCACAAGGGGAAGTCGGTAAAGATAATCCAATAGCATTTGCCAGTAGAGCACTAAGCGATACCGAAAAGAGGTATTCAACGATTGAAAAAGAATTTCTCGCTATAGTTTGGGCGACGAAAAATTTTAGAGCATATTTGCTTGGCAGACATTTCAAAATATATACCGATCATCAACCTTTACGTGGTATATCAAACCTTAAAGATCAAACGTCACGCTTGGCACGCTTCCGACATAAACTATCAGAATATGATTTTGAAATTATTTACAAGCCTGGGAAAAGAAACTTAAACGCAGACGCTTTAAGTAGATTACCACAAACAAATAAACAAATAACAGTGGTACAAACAAGATCAAAGGTTAAAAATTCTGCAATAGAAAAACTTAGTATTTCAAATGAGGTGGATAAGGACACGGTGGTTGAAAGCAACACAGAAAAAACAGTGGTCATTCTTAAAGATCCTAAAGAGATAGGAATAGTATTAAGGGATTTTCATAGTACACCATTGGGCGGGCATCAAGGTGCAGTAAAAACGCTTCTAAGAATAAGGAAGCAGTATAGATGGCCAGGAATGCAAAAAGATGTCAAAGAGTACATAAAAAAATGTACAAAATGTCAAACAAACAAGAGTTCAAGACTCACAAAAATGCCTATGATTTTGACTGACACACCAAATCGACCTTTTGATAAAGTTTACATGGACATAGTCGGCCCATTACCTGAAACGGTATCAGGAAATAAATATATATTGACATTTCAGGATGATTTTTCAAAATATATGGCGTGTACTGCAATGCCCGATGCAGAAGCAAGTACGGTCTCGAAAAAATTTTACGACGAAATCATTGCCAGATACAATATCCCAAAGATATTAGTTACTGACAATGGTACAAATTTTATTGCAAAATTGTTTTCGGACACTTGTAAGATGCTGGGAATTAAAAAGTTGCACATAACACCATATCATCCACAGGCTAATGGTTCTTTGGAAAGAAGCCACAGGCCACTAGCAGAGTACTTGCGAAGTTTTGCTAAAGAAGATGGTTCGAATTGGGACCAATGGCTGACGGCAGCCATGCATGTCCATAATAATACGACACATACTTCTACTAAGCAAACTCCGTTTCGTACTTTGTACGGTTTCGACTTTGAATTGCCTACGAATTTGAAACGTAAATGTTCACCGCTATATAACGCAGAGGACCAATCAAAAATATTAAAATTCCAGATTCAAAGAACTCACGAACTAGTGAGGAAGAACCAAGAAAAGGCTAAAGAATTATCGAAAAAACAATATGATGTTTCAACCAACCCAGTTAAATTCAAACAAGGAGATAAAGTTTTGATGAAGAATCAGACTAGGAAAAATAAATTTTCTCCAATATGGATAGGCCCATTTGAAGTTTTGAGAGACAGAGGGCCTGTTACAACAGAAGTTGTAATAAAAGGGAAAAAGAAAAAGTTACACAATAATTTACTTAAATTATTTAATGAACCTACTTAATTTACAATAAAAAATAGCCAACAGAGCAAAACTAAAATACAAAAATAACAAGCTCTGAAAACTTAGAAGTACATGTTCATTAACAAAGCAATTTGAGCTAAAATGTACCGCAGAAATATAAGCATACGCGGTCACACATAACTAACCTACCTCAACGATAGTAGTGGAAATATGACACATTTCAATTAAAATAATCTCAAATGCGAAACGGAAAAATAAAAGCAAATGCAGCTTGGACTCAGTTTTGTACATATGAGTATAAATAAAACAAAACGAAATACAGCAACTTTAGCTGAAGTTAAAAAAGAAATATGAAACTGAATATGTTAAAAGAAAAAAAAAAAAAAAATAAAAAAGGAAAAAATAAAACAAATAATACATAAAGGTGGCAAACTCTGAAAACATTAGTATGGATGAGTAATACGATTCAACGTGTGCCACAGAATGCGCACGCGATCTCGTAAAGCTCACCTACCTCACCATTAAGGCAAATCTGAAATTAAAAACACGAATAAGTAAATTGCATAAAAACATGGAGATATAAACGAAACAACAACTGAGAAATATAGTAAACCAGAGAAACAAGCAATTTATTTTCAGTATTAATTATTTATTTATTTTATTTATAAACATGATAAACGTTTAAATAGTACAATATTTTAATGACTGCTGCCCTCGAGCAGCAGCGTAGTCCCATCGGACAAATGTTTTCCGGAGCCGCCGGCTGAACTTTACTGTGGGGAAACCCCAGCGCCTTGATATTCCCTCAAGGTGCTTGATGCACTGTACACACCTGGAGAATTGTGCAGGTGTACATCCGATGGGTTTTTCTTCCAGGAACGTTAAGATTAATGTGTGTAGCCGCCAGGCTGCACCGTCATCCTCGTAGTTGGTCAGGTAGTAGAAGGTTGAGAGCTGATTGAGCTCCAACAATTCTACTGTGAAATCAATCTTTTTGAAACTAAACATGATTCTAGACTAAGTTAACGTTGTTTAACCAAAATCTTTTATAGTAAGAAATTGCATACTAATGAAAAAATGCAATTCTACAGTGCACTTAATTAAATACAGGGTGCGTCAATTATATTTGACACACAAAACCTTAGTGAGTGTTAATAACCAATTTTTTTTTTTGTTTTAGGAACAAAATGAATATACCAATAGTGTTGTTCTTCTTTTTCGGACCAATGATGGTTCTAACCCAAATAATAAAAATAATAAATATAAATGACAACAACGGTTACATCACTTTGAGAACAGGCCAGACGAAGGTAATTAAGAAATTTCAGAAATCGATACATATAATTAACATTACAGATTTCGAGGTAACAGAAAACGAAATAGGAAAAAATATAGAGAGTCTTCGGGTACTATGCAAGCCAGGTGACCCATCTTTTCTAACGTTGGAGCATAACTATAAACTATTGCAGTCGAAAGTACGGGGTCTTAAGCCACATTTCAGGAGAACAAGAGGACTAATGAATATTTTAGGCAAAGGACTAAAGGTGATCGCTGGAACAATGGACAGCGATGACGAATATTTTATTAAAAGTCACCTAGAAAAGTTAGAAATGAATAATCACGATTTAATTACTGAGTCCAATAAGCAAATCGCGATTAACACACAAATTTCAGAGCAAATAAAAAACGTTTCAAACCATATTAGCACCCAACAAAACCTTATAGCAAAAAAGTTAGAAGAATTCACGGGGAAAATATTGAATAAAACAGGCGACATCGAAAATGACCTGGAAATTTTCCGCGAAATATTTCAAATTAACTTCGATACAACACTGTTTAGGAATAATGTAGAAGACATACAGCAAATAATTTTAGCAAGCAAGCTAAATATACTGTCAAGGAATATTTTATCGGAAAAGGAAATAGATTTAATATCAGACGTAGAAGCTATGAGAGATATTAAAATCACAATAGCGTACTATGAAAATCAGATTATAATCATGGTTTTCATACCTTTGTATTCTGATAAAATATTCTACAACACTAAAATTATCCCTGTCCCAAATATGGAGAACAAGTCGATAATATTAACAGAAAATAAATTTTTGATGGATGATTTTGGGAATGTGTTTGAATATGTAGTGAAGGACAATTTAAAGAATAATTTAATAGAGATACACGATGCTTGCCTAAAAAATATAGCGTTGTCAAAAACCGCGGAATGTGCAATGAGTTATAATAATAAAACAATAATAAAAGAGATTGAACAAGGCCTCTTGATTGTTATGAATGCTGGAAACCTCAGTCTAAACCAAAATTGTAATAAGGTTGACTTGCGTCTTTTCAGGAATAGCATTATACAATTTGAGAATTGTAAAGTTAGTTTAAATGACACAACTTATGAAAATAGCGCGATAAAAATTGAAGAGCATATGTTATTACCAACCTATAACTTTAAAGTCATAGAAAAAATAGAACCCATTAAGTTTGAACTCGAAAACCTCACTTTGTCCAACATACGTAACGACCGTATGATAATTATAGAAAATGTAAACCAGAAGGATAAATATTTCTCAAATACAGAGCTTATACTTCTTACTTGCAATGTTGTTCTGTTCGGTTGCACTATAATCTTTTTATGCATGTCTCGTAAGGCAAGGATATCAGCAGCACGAAATCTGCCAAACACAACGGGAGAACAAAGAGCTACCGAAAGGGAAATTATATAATAAAATACAATAAATGGATTTCATACATTTATTTATAAAAACAAAAAAGTAAAATAAATACAATAAAATCAATTATTTCTTTTTAAGACCCGAAATTTTTCGAGATTCTTCTATAGCTCTAAAAAGCAATCGTTTAGTTTCCTCATCATTTGTTTCGGTAACTAATCGGTACATCCGAGCGATTTCTTGCCTGGCTAGCACTTTCTTTCCTCCTCTAGGTCTTTTTTGTATAGTTGGTTTCGCAGCTGTATTCTCCTTTTTAACGACCTGCCTACGTCGATAATCCTCGACCGTCAGGCGTTTTGGCCCAGCAGCGATAGGAGTAGGGATATATAACGGCACTGTATTTTTCGGCTCTACAACATTTTCTGGAATATATTCCAATTGAGATGCTGAAGAATTCTGGTTGTTGTTGGATGCCATTTTATTTTCAACTGAGTGGATATTGTAACACCCGGTAGATTTTATAAAACGTATTTGAGGCATTTAAATGCAATTTTGCTGAAGTGCATAATTGGTGACGAAACTATGTCACAGAATATTGGTAGCAAAGCCACCACACAAGAATTATTAAACAAAATAATTTTTGGTTAATTACAAAATCATAACTAGGCCATAAAATATTGACATAAGCAGATTGGCGAAATTGATTTTGTATTTCCAATTTATGTCGAATTGTAAAAAATAATATGCAAAAAGAAAATATGAAATGACTTCATGATTTTGCTTAGTTGCACAAATTGAATGTTGGTAAACAAACCAGCACAGTTTCAAAAGAGAAAAAAAAAAAAGAAGAAAAAAACGGAGTAAATGCCGTATATGCAAATATATATTTTTATGCATATTAGATAAATGTATAAACATATATAACATTTACAATGAAAATTAGAAGTTTAAATATAATGAGTAAAATAAAACGGAGTAAATGCCGTATATTTACATATATATTTTTATGCATATTAGATAAATGTATAAACATATATAACATTTACAATGAAAATTAGAAGTTTAAATATAATGAGTAAAATAAAACGGAGTAAATGCCGTATATTTACATATATATTTTTATGCATATCAGATAAATGCATAAACATATATATCATTTACACGTATTATTAGTTACTTAAAATAAACACTTAATTATATTGATATTTTTAAAGAATGATTTATAACTTGACATATTAGAAAACATTGAATAATTTTGTTTTAAATAGAAAGATAAATATAGAAATTTATCAATTAAAGTAATAACTATAAATAATTAAAGGATAGGGGAAATAGATATTTAACTATATAGATAGTTATTTTATTAACATGGTCCTATACTACAGCAGATTAGCAGTAGCAGTGGCCAGAAGCTTGTCAATTGATTCAAGGATGCAAACACGCTAGTTAACCAAGAACTAAATTAAAAATAAAATTATGACAAAATTTTAAAATGAATGAATATTTAAAGCTAAGCTGAAGAATACTTCATGCACGATAAGCAAAGTATCCAGCATTAATAGCTAAATCATTCAATGGTTGTCAATCTTTACATAGTGACAACCTAACCAAAGGAAGGGAGGGGGCTACAGTTTTTAGCATAACGCCTTCCCTTTCGAGAAAAACTGTGGCATAAGCCGTCTCAACATGATTTGAAATGATGGTAGCCAGAAGTATAACATGCAACCAGCCTTATGTTGAAGCTAAACATACAAGGCTGATAAAAACAAGTGTTGCACAAGTTAAGTTTGTGGTATGACGAAACTAGCGAAGCCACAAAGTCTAAGCCAAGCAGTTTCCAACCAAGGGGGACAAGCAGTGACGGAGAAAAATAGGGCCATGAATTAGGTAGAGTCATTTAACAGAGTATTTTTAAATATATTATTATTAGACATTCTTAAAGAAAATAATGTTAACTAATAAACTAAATTTTAAAATAAAAACATTATGACACACAATAATGTGTTATTAAGAAAAAATTATAGTTAATTCTTAGCCATAATTTTTTCTTATCCAAAAGGGTGAGGAATGTTGTGTGTTAATTACCACACTTATATCACAATATGTTGTTTTAACAAAAACGACATATTGTGGTATATTTTTGGGATGATGATTAACATCATCCAATAACAGTAAATTTCTGTTATTATAATACGGCATATTTTTGGGCATTTGCTTATTTGTTGGTCAGTTTAAGTTGCTATGTGAAAATTCTACTTGTTGAATAATAACAAGAATGAGAACAATGCAATGAAACTGCAACAACAAAAAGGCAAATAATGCAATGCAAGATATTAAACCCGGAAATATGCCAACCTCACTATTTTTGTTAAATTAAGAATTATGCAATTTCTACAAAGTAGAATGGCCAAAATATTTGTAGGCCAGCATATTTGTAGGCCAAAATATTTGTAGGCCAAAATATTTGTAGGCCAAATATTTATTAAGTAGAATAAGTTTTGATGATGTTAAGTTTTTGTTATTGTATTTTTAAGTAATTATTTTATAATGTATTTTGTTGTTATAATTATCTTTATAAGAGGTGTTAAGTAAGATAAGATTGAACAATAAAATTAGAATTGGTTCTGAGCTAAGAAAAGAAAGAAGTACTCTTTTCATTTTAAGCAGAGTTAACTTTACTGTGGATAGGTTTTATAATACGGGTAAGTATTATATTACAACATTAGGAAGTTTCTTTTATTTCTTTCAGATACGGTTCTCACCCAGTGGTATTCCTAGGAAGGAATAGCCACAACTCAACATGAGTAAGAGAATTGAGTTCAAAGAAAAATTTTCAAAAAATGTATACATTTCTTATTTTTATTCAATAAGAAAGTGGAAATTGTGTTTCATAATTTATTTTGCAAACAATTACTTGACAGGCTGTATGTAATGCTGAATGCATATACACGAAATTAAAATTGTTTTTTTTTTTTTGAAATTGCCATAATCAAAAAAGTTGAAAGCGCATTTTAACTGAATTCGCAGGACTCGCAATCTAGATTTTTTTTTTTTTCTGAGCCCTTTTCTAGATTTCAGAATAAAACAGCTTGAGAATGTTGTCCGAAGGTTCAAAATTTGTGCAAAAAATGTTACGAATTTCAAAATGAACCCGAACTCGGTTTCCAAGTTTGCTTTTCACAATATTCATTTAACTAAAGATCGCGTTGCAGTAAGCCAACGATAAAATTTTCAAGGCAAATGCTGCCAAATCCGGGAACATTTTGTCTCCTTTGCATTGCAACTAGCGAAATTTGAAATCGCTGTTTGGCGACTAGTCGCCTAGGGCTATTTTCCAACGCCAAAACACCTCCTCAAATCGACAAAGCTGGCAGCCCTGTATCTTTTTACACATTGATGAAATTTTGACAGCAGAAAATTTTCTTGAAAATAAAAGTAAAATTTTTCGACCGCATTTTTATTATTCATTTTGTATAATCAAAATAGTCTGTACGAGTATATGTTCGCAAAAAGAAGCAAACAAACTATATTGTGTTTGCATAGCTTCAATATAATTTTCCGCTGCTTTGCCCGCTCTCTACCTGCTGTGCAACCTCACATTTTACGTAGTCCTTACTGCAAAGTATTGGGTCCATGCACCAAATTTCACAGCTCGGTATTAGTACCAAAAATAGCAAATTAAGTGTTTTTGTTGAGATGCTACCCACCAAAATTTAATCCCGCTCATATTTTGCGAGTAGCTTGGCATAAACAATGTAGATCAAAGATATAGCGTTTTAAGTGTTTTTGTTGTATGGAAGTTGCCACTCCCCGTTGTCGGAAAATTCCGAAATTAAGCAATGCATTCCTAACGAGAGAAATCTGTCTCAACGAGTATGCTGTGGAGTATGCCTACAGAGGAAACTATGTGTAAGTGAAGCCGCCGCGGAGCCGGTGATGGATTTTTGAAAAATCGAAATCCTGTTAAATATTTTTTGTTTGTTTTTTTGTTGAATTTTTATTGCTTTTGTCCATAAATACATTCATTGAATATTTTTTTTTGTTTTCCGGTAAAAAAAAAGAATGTATTTCAAAGGAAATACATTAAGCTTACTTAACATGCTAAAAAAATTATACATCATTAACATATTTTTTTGGAGAAAAAGAGGTTTTTTAATAAAAGGTCTGTTTGTTAACTGACAATTTGTACGAATTTGTAATAATTGTTACTGGATTGTGTTTGTTAACAAAAAATATCTAGTAACGAGAGATCCAGTGAGAGAATAAAGTGACAATTTTTGCGAGAGAGCCTGCTAGTTTTTACTGGATAAAATTTTACCAGCAAAAATTTTTCAAAAGAAAACATGTGTTTTTGACACTTTCAATATATTTTCATAAATAAAAAAGTAAATCGTTTTGAAAAACTTAAATATTTTTTTTTCACTTGACAGCTTGAACGAATTTTTACTGGATTGTGTTTGTTTACTTTTATGAAATTTTTTTTTTTCCGAGAGCAAATACTGGGTGTTTTTTTTAGAGGTTTGTTTTTCGAATAGAGATAAAACTGGGCAAGAAGGATGCACGAAAATTCTAGTTAAGCGTCTAACTCAAGGTTTCAAGCCCGGAGCATCCACTTGTAGAGACGAAAATGGAAATCTGGTTACAGATAAACAGAGTGTACTGAGGTTATGGAGGCAGCATTTCTCCAACTTGCTTACGGGCGATGATCCCACCAAATCCGCCCAGAGAGAATGCAGTACGATACCACCAATCGATGATAACGCAGTGGAAGTACCATCACCTAGCCATGAAGAGGTTCGAGTTGCTATCCAGCGACTCAAAAACAACAAAGCAGCGGGTGCTGACGGCCTGCCAGCTGAGTTGTTTAAAGCTGGTGGCGATGAATTGATAAGGTGCATGCATCAACTCATCAGCAAAATATGGCTAGCGGAAAGCATGCCCGACGATTGGAATCTCAGCGTGCTTTGTCCTGTGATAAAGAAAGGAGGCCCGACAATCTGCGCCAACTACAGGGGTATCAGTCTCATTTCCATCGCATATAACATCCTCTCGAGCGTATTGTGTGAAAGATTGAAGCCGTATACAGAAACGCTGATCGGCTGATCGCTGATTTCATTATGGAGGGGATCGTACGAAAAGCCGGTGTGCATCATAATGGCACCATTTTCTTCAAAGGTGTTCAGCTCCTTGCGTACGCTGATGATATTGATATTATCGGTCGGAGTAAGAGAGATGTTACTGCTGCTTTCACTGCTATTGAAAAGGAATCAGCCAAAGTGGGTTTGACGGTAAACGAGGGCAAGACGAAATACATGATGTCTACTAACAACAACAAGAGAGCACGGGATCTAGACTCTCATGTTACAGCGGGCAACTGTAAATTAGAAATTGTCAAGGAATTCATTTACCTTGGCACTGCCGTAACCAGCAACAATGATGTCATTCTGGAGATTAAGCGGAGAATAATAATTGCTAATAGGTGCTACTACGGTCTCAGTAAGCAATTACGTTGCAGAGCTCTCTCTCGATCGACAAAGCTAACACTCTACAAGACGCTCATTCTACCTGTGCTTCTTTATGGCGCTGAGGCATGGGTGGTTTCGACGCAGCCGCTCTTGGGGTGTTCGAGAGGAAAGTTCTCCGCAAAATCTTTGGTCCTGTTCGAGTTGGCGACGACTATCGCATTCGAATGAACCACGAGCTGTATGAGCTCTACGCCGACATTGACATAGTTAAGCGTATAACAATACAGCGACTACGCTGGCTGGGTCATGTCCATCGTATGGATAAAGAAGCTCCAGCCTCAAGTGGATAGACCAAGCTGAGGAAGCCCTAACCGCGCTTGTCATTAACGATTGGAGAAGGCGCGCGCAAAACAGAGGCGCCTGGCGAGAGCTAATGAGGTCGGCCGTAACCTGACAACGGGTTGTTATGGCCATCTAAGTAAGTAAGATAAAACTGGCATTTTATGGTCAAATCTGGCAACTCTAATGCCATTTATGTTCAGTTTGGTTTGCCATTTCATCATGAACAGGTTGACAAAAGAACAACGCTTGCAAATCGTGCAAATTTATTTCGAAAATAATGGTTCAGTTCGCGAAGTTTACCGCAAGCTCCGTCCATTTTATGGTCGACATAATCGTCCATCAGAGCAATTAATTCGGTTAACCATGGGTCGTTTTCGCACTACGTTTACTCTATGTGATAATACGCATCCGCAGAGACGTCGAACAGTGCGCACCGAAGAAACAATTGCCGCTGTAGAGCAAAATGTTGAAGAGGACCCGAATGAATCGATTCGCCACCGTGCACAGCAATTGGAGCTTTGTCCATCAACTTTATGGAAGATTTTGCGCAAAGATCTTGGCTTGCGACCTTACAAGATCCAGCTTGTGCAAGAATTAAAGCCGCGAGACCATGCAATGCGTCGTGATTTTGGTGTATGGGCCGAAAATGAGATTGATCTCGATGCTGATTTTCATCGCAAAATTTTGTTCAGTGATGAGGCTCATTTTTGGTTGAATGGCTACGTCAACAAGCAAAATTGCCGCATTTGGAGTGAAGAAAATCCACATGAGACCCTTGAGACGCCATTACATCCACAAAAACTGACTGTTTGAAGTGCTCTATGGGCTGGTGGAGTTATTGGGCCATACTTCTTCCGAAATAATGCTGGAGAGTCAGTTACCGTTAATGGAGAACGGTATAGAGCCATGATAACCGACTATTTTGTTCCCGAATTGGATGGCATGAATGTGGATGAGTTGTGGTTCCAACAAGACGGCGCTACATGTCACACAGCGCACGTCACAATCAATTTATTAAAGGAAACATTTGATGAGCGCATAATTTCGCGGAATGGACCTGTCAATTGGCCACCAAGATCGTGTGATTTGACACCATTGGATTATTTTCTTTGGGGATATGTGAAGTCGCTCGTCTACGCCAACAAACCAGAAACGTTAGGGGACTTGGAAGCCAACATTCGTGGCGTTATTGCCGACATTTCATTTCATTTCATTTCATTTCTTTATTAAGCCTTTGGATTACATTTCCTTACAGACTAGAATCACAATTGTTTATAATAATATTTGATTAATTAAAAATAAGCTTATACATAAAATTAAAATATATTAAGATTAAATACTAATTTTTTAAAAGAGTCTTTAGACATCGAAAAATCAAATTCATATATGGATGATAATCTATTGAATAATGAGAGAGCTCTTAATATAGGCTCATTCTGAGCATAATTAGTTTTATGTTTCTTTATGAGGAATAAATCAAAATGACGCAACTGTCTAGGTGGGATATAAAAATCAATTAACTGAAGTAACTCCGGACATTCAATATTACTATTAACTATATCATAAATAAATATCAAGGACATAACCTTCCGCCTCGATTCAAGGGTATTTATGCCCAAAAGCAGGCAACGTGAATTATATGATGGCCTTGAATCACCAAAACTCAAAGAACGTAATGCAAGTCTAGAAAAAGTTTTCTGAATTCGTTCAATTCTAGCACAATGATTTGCATAAAACGGATTCCAAACAAAAGAGGCATATTCCAATCTAGATCTTACAAATGCAAAGTAAAGGCTCTTAATGGTATGTGGATCCATAAAATCAGAGCTGTGTCTACGAACAAAAGCCAACATTGCATAAGCTTTAGGGATGATAAAATTGAAATGCTCAATAAATGTAAACTTTGCATCGAAAACTACGCCTAAGTCCTTTATAAGATTGATTGACTTAAGAAGTTTACCCTGAATTGAGAAACAACAATCGAGTATATTATTTGATTTTGCAAATGTGCAGTGATAGCATTTCTCAATATTTAAAGGTAACTCATTAAGTTTACTCCAGTTACACACATTGGACAAGTCACGTTGTAAAGATTTAACGTCACCTACATTCCGTATACTACTGAATAATTTTAAATCATCTGCGTAAAGCAAAAATTTTGAGCTCTGAAAGCAACTATGAATATCATTCATGAACAAAATAAAGAACAGAGGTCCAAGGATACTACCCTGAGGTACTCCAGACGACGCTACAAAATTATAAGATTTAGTATTATTAACAAGTACAACACACAGTCTATTACTCAGATAGGATTTAATCCAATCCAAAAATGAACCATGAAATCCAATTTTAGCTAGTTTAGCAATTAAAGCACTATGCTTAACCTTATCAAAGGCTTTTGCAAAATCAGCATAGAGCACATCCACTTGATAGCCACATTCAAAAGAGGATACACAATAATTAGAGAATAATGATAAATTTGTTATTGTGGATCGACCAGATACAAAGCCATGTTGCTCTGGGCAAATATGACACTTAATTAAAAAGTAAAGCTTATCTTTTATAATGCTTTCAAATAATTTAGAGACAATTGTTAATTTAGAAATGGGACGATAATTCGCGACATTATTTTTAAGCCCACTTTTGAAAATAGGGGTAATACATGCTACCTTCCAGGGCTCAATAAAAGTTCCGGAATTTAAAGATTTATTGAAAATCAGACACAGTGGCTTACACAAAGCTTGAGCACATTTTAATAATACTATAGAGGATAATCCATCGACATCCACTTTAGCAGAAATCTTCAACTTTAATAATGCGTTAAAAACGTCTGTTTCACTCAAAGTAATAGAACCAACATCCACGAAAGAATTGATGTTTTGCAGGATAGAGGGCTCATACCATGGAGCATCTTCAGTATAGTTTGATTTAAAATAGTCGGCAAATAAATTAACTGTATCTGCAATTGTACACGAATTAATATTATTGAAAAACATAGAAGTGGGGATGAAAGATCCACTCTTTTTCGATTGTACGAAATTCCAAAACGATTTCGGATTCAATTTGATATTGGTTTCCGTTTTCAAAATAAACTGCTTGTATAAAAACTTATTCAAAAAGTTGAATTCTCTCATGTAATGCACATATTTCTCCTTATACTCTAAGTTCCCAGTGGATTTAAAAAGTTTTAGAAATTTATTGCGCATATTTTTCAGCTTTTTAAGGCCAGAGTTATACCATGGAAGCTTATATACCTTATGAGGGAAAATTGGAATATGGTCATGACAGATTTGCAACACATTAAATTTAAACAAATCAAAACAAGTTGCGGCATTTTTACCATCAAATAAATTTTTCCAATTAATATCATTTATATTATTATTTAGAAAATCAAAATCACATAATTTAAAGTTAAATACATGTTTAGCAGGCTGAGGCTCAATAAATTCATAAAATTCTATATCGAGAACAATTGGAACATGGTGCATATTAGATGGTGAAATTGGGCAAAAACATTCAGACAAATTGTATTTAATATTATACGAAATAAAAATTAAATCCAAAATTTTTTCAAGATTATTAAGTATTTTGTTAATTTAAACTAATTCAATACTTAAGAAGCTATCAATAAGATTGATTTCATGAGGATGATTGATATTTGTTGGCGTCAACTCATCGGCGAGGTGAGTCCACATTATTTTGTTCAAATTAAAATCCCCCAATACACAAAGCTGACTTTTAGGGTCCAACGATGAATGTAACGATAAAATGTTACTTACATGTGCATCGTAAATTTCATCAGAACTATTTGGCGGGATATACGAGGCACAAATATATAAAGAGCCTGATGAGCCAGAAATGGAGACACTTAATTGGTCGTACAAACTGTCCGCATTCTGAAGGATGCAAGCTGTTGTACAGAAAAAACGTTTGATGGCAATTAAAACTCCACCTCCTCGACTACAACCTGTTTATATAGCGTCACGATCCTTTCTGTATACTTGATATATATTTGTATCAAAGAATTCTCCATCGAAAAATTCATCATTTAGCCAGGTCTCAACAAATACGATGACATCAAAATCTCCAGCCGCGGTATAATCATAAATAGAATTGGATTTAGTTCTTATCCCAGACATATTTTGGAAATAAATCCGAAATAGTGAAGTTTTACCTAACTGATTGTTAGGCTGAGCGGATGAATATTTACTAAAATTAGCTACGTTTTTGCATTCTTCACTTGTAGTTATAAGTGTATCGGGGATTTTTCCAGTTTTTGAAAAAACTTAAAATCTTTCACCAGAACATCAACCGGCCAAAGGCCTGGATCAACAATATATTTGTAGAGCGATGACGGCACACCCAGTTTAAAATTCACTCTTTTTAGTTTTTCCTGCTGGGCATTTTTTTTTACGAGTTTATAACAAGAGAGATCTTGTTTAGTTATATTAGTATGTCTAACTATGTACTCTACAATATTAACCTCAGTAACTGAGGGCTCAAAAGATGATAAATGGACCCATCTCTTTCGGTCAATAACAGCAAGCTCTGCATTAGAATTCATACCAACAACAATTGCACGCTTAAGTTTTTTGTTTCTAACTACAGTCCACGGAAATTTCGCAGCCTCAGGTGCAGCCGCAACAACATTCAAAATATTCGAAGAGCAAGGTGGCGAATTAATAGACGAAGATTGAGCAAGAGCAACATCAAGAGAACCCTTCTCAGCACGTAAGGGAAAATTAACAGCAGAATTTGCATTAGCAGCAGTACCAGCATGAGACAAAGTATTAGAAGAAGTAGAATTAGAAGGAGAACGTAAATCAGCCGAGACATCAACAACAGCAGCAGCAGTGACAATACCAGCATAAGACAAAGCATGAGAAGAAGTAGAATTAGAAGAAGAGCGTAAAACAGCAGAGACATCATCAACAGCAGCAGCAGTGACAGCATCAGTAGCGTCGCCGAATGCATCAGCATTCTGCTTATCAGAATGTGCATTAGGTGTCGTTTGCAAAAGAGACGTCGTAGCGGACATTAAGATGGAGGTCGATGAACTCGCAGATGTCGAGCTCGAATTTGGCACAGCAACATTCAGCCTCTCTTGCAATGCAAATTTGCTCTTAATTTTATTTGAATTTTTTGCAAGGAGAGACGATTGACCGATTATTAATTTTAGATCTTTCACTTCACTAATTAAATTGTTCCGAAAAAGTTTTACATCTTCAGTAAGAAGAGAAATTGAAGAAGATAGATCTCTGATACATAAATTAGACTGCAAAGAATGCAACTCAGTTTGTAAGTCTTCAATTTTTTTAAAAAGCAATTTTTTATCGCTTTCTAGAGATTTTATCATGGAGAGCGCCCGTGCATTTTCGGCTCTAAGAGAAACGATCTCATTAAACACAATTTCAAGAGTTATTTCTCGGTAATTGGAGTTTTTATGATTTGCTAAAACACATGTATTATGTTGTTGTACACTTTCCGCGTCAGTTAACGACAACAAAGAAACCGAGTTATCCCGAATTGATGGAGATGCAAAAGGTGGGGGCGAACGTATAGAATTTCGGCGCACTGCCACGCACTTTTTACATAGAAAGTAATTATTTGATTTTTGCAAATATTCCAAGTCCGCTGGCAAAATATCGACACAATCTAAATGAAACAGTTCACTACACTTGCCACACTGGGTTGATGGCTGACCACGTTCAACCTTCTGACCACAGAGGCAAGGCATTGTTAATTAAAACGATGTTAAGTTTTTTATATAATAAAATATACGACTCAGCATAAACACTTCCGCACCTTTTGAATTCACAACTAGGACTACGGCCCCATATGCTCGAAAAAGTGGTTCAAAATTGGACCTGTAGAATTGGCTTTATTCGAGCCAGCCGCGGCGGCCACATGCCCGAAATTATATTTAAACATTAATGGCATAAAATTATTCTTTCAATAAAGCCAAATTGATGGACATTAAAACGATTTTCTTGTGTTTTATTTCAATTCGAAGCTCTATACCTCTAAAAAAAACACCCTTTACTTTCTTACTCTCTAAAATTTCTTTACTGGATAATTTTTACTGGGAAAGTAATCAAACACACATAAAATATTGGTCAAATTTTCAGAAAATTATTATATCTCTAAATTAAAGATTACACTTCAAAACTTTGGTTACCATTATTAAAGGTTATTATATGATCTCTCTTATGGCGTACATATTTCTCATATCCATGCATGGGTTCCGAATTTATAGGCGTTTTTACAAAAGCTATATCCAGAATTTCCGATGGCTATATCTCCGAAACTGTATTTCCCCTTGTGATCTCAATGGTGATTCACCGCGCACTGACCACATTGTTTAAGTATTTTTTGTTGTCGAGATGCTGTCGTGTAATCCGTCTGAAATACAAAATTTCATCAAATCAAAATTGTCATACATACATAATTTTGTGACCACAACAAGAACATCCAAACCAAAATTTGTGACAAGACAAGGGCACGATCACGATATCCGTGGCGCCGGGATTTTTGTCAAAATAAATCGAAAATGTTAGATACAAAAAATCGATATCTCGCTTGGTTTTCGAAATATCGAACCTTAAAATTTTTGGATTGCTAGCCGCGGATCAATCTATAATGTATCCCACAGCTAGTTTACTAGTCACAATACTTTAAACTTAAAGTAAGGGTAAGTGGGCGGCCTGCGGACGCGGCTCAGGATTTTAAACTCCCAATAATCCAACACTGGCTTCGAGGAGGCCTTCGGCCGCGGATCAGTTTATAATTTATCCAACACCTAGTTTACTAGTCACAGTACTTTTAACTTAGAGTAAGGGTAAGTGGGCGACCTTCGGCCGCAGCACAAGATTTAAAACTCCCAATAATCCAACACCATATGGTACTATCAAAATCAAATCTTTAAGCGTCGATATCTCGAAAACGAAACGAGATATCGATTTTTTTTATGTAACATTTTCACTTTATTTTGACGTGTTTTATCGAAAACCATTGCCAGATCGCGGCGCCACGGATATCGTAATCTCCCCTAGACAAGACTCTGAATTATGTATGAAAATAATCTAATTAGTTGTCCGCTGCCTCATAATATTGATGGCAATCGTTTCAGCCGAAACTGAAACTCGACTGTAAATCGACATCTCCACACCATAGCTGGCATCAGGTCTCTATGGTTTATGTTATGATTGTGGCTGTGACCTAAACTGTGTTTATTCTTTATATCCTTGTAGTAACTATTAATGATGTCATTAATTAGCGCATCACTTGGGAGATGGCATTTATCATTGCTGGTGCAGCTATATAAATCAGTGACTACTCCGTCAGTTGTTTTTGTAGTGTTGGTGTTGGTGAAAGAATCAATGGGAGTTGTACTTTTGTGGCTTTTAAGATTTGCTTAAATGCCAAATCAATCGCACTTGGTACGCTCTAATCCAGTTGGACAATGTGTTTCATCCAAACGTATATTGGTCAATCAGCTGAATCAAAACTTTTTGTGTCTTCCTCTTCTTCACTAGAGTTCTTCGCTGGCTATAAAATTTCCATTTTATTTATTGAAGTGAAAACTTCTTATCGCACGTTGTGCACCTCCGTAAGAAAGCATTCGCGGCTGAGGAAAAAAGTATAAATTCGCGACACCGACTGTTATCGGGATTCCCCGTCATGAATGAGAGCGATAGTAAAATTTGAATGTTCTATTGTTTCTCTTAAATAAATATTCCAAGTGGAAGACAAAAAGCAAAGCAGACCCACTAACTGACACATTCCATTCTCATTCAACGATTGTTATGCTTACATGTTTGTTTCTTTCAAATTCCGCTTTGTTGCGTTGACAAATTGAGAATGAGAGCGAGAGTAAAATTTGAATACATATTCCGTTTTTGTCTTCCATTGCATTGCCATTAGGGGTGGCAATCCCGGGATCCCGGGATTTGCTCTAAATATAGGCTAAAGTAATCCCGGGGTTACAAAGAGACAATCCCGGGATTTCCGGGATTAGAATAAAGTTTCATATTATATAGTAAATATTATTTTATATGACATATTTAAGTACAAAATCTGCAAAATAATTGTTTTCAATACATTTTATGTGCAAGTAACATTATTGCATCATCCTGCAAAATGCACATCAATTGTATCTGAACCTTAAATTGAGTAAAAATATTTTTTTTATTGTAGCAATTTTTTAAAAAAACGTCACATAGCAAAAAAAAAATATTTTTTTTAATACTTTGACTAATTTTAAGAATTTTTTACTAAGTGCGATTTGTATTGAAAATTGATAGTTCATGTGAAAAATGATAAAATGTGAAATTTAGACTAAATTTATTTTTATCACTAACGGAAATACTAAAAATGCAATAGAAAAACAACATAAGCAAAACATATCTATTTCTTATAATAAAATACAAATCTGCAACAAAAAATATAAGTTTGTCTTCAAAAAAACCTTTATTTGACATTGAAATTTTGACCCATACCTAGACCTACCAAAACTTACGTTCTAAGATATAATTAAACTTTTGTCTGAAGCTTTTTTTCTAAAATCAGCATCTAAAGATTTGGACAACTTAAATGAAGCACACTTATGGGTGCGTCTACTGAGAGCGAGCCATTCGGTGCCACTAAATGCCATCACTGTCACATTTGAAGAAGGTGATAAAGTATTAATCAAGTACAAAATTTGGTACACGAATTTTTAAATGTAAAAATAAAATTGATAGTTTGGTCATAAATGCATGATTATCCTCTATCATCTCCTTTTAATAGTGGCTATCTTCTACTAGTCAAACTTAGTAAATGTGATTTAGATATATTAACACTCGAAGTGTTCTAAGTCAATTTTTAAGCTATTATTTTTTCTATTATTTTGCGTTCTTATTTTTCATTGTTACGCTGTGAAATAAAGCAATTTTAATTTTATATATACAATAGCATAAGCTTCTCGTTTTTTTTTTTTTTTGTAGTTCTGTATGCATTTACTAGAACTATCAATCCCGGGATCCCGGGATTGGAATCTTCGATCCCGAAAATCCCGAAACTCAAAAAAGCTCCGGGATTGCCACCCCTAACTGCCATATAAAAAGAAAACGCACACATACCAACTAACACACTAACTTGCCACTAAACGATTTGTTATGCTTGCATACTTCTTTTTACGTGTGAAATTAATTTTCTTAGCAATTTTAAAACTTTAATATTTTGATATTTAAGAGGAATATCGTGATAAATATCAAATGAACAGTAAAGAAAACAAAATTATTAGTGATTATATCTAGTTAAAAAATAGTTCATTGTGTTGTATCATACAATAGTATAATAAACATAGCAAAACATCATGAAAAAAATAAATCCAAAATATTATTTCAAGTTTTTACTTCTGTCGGCACTCCCGGAGTGCAACCCGCCAGTTTTTTAACTAAAAGTACCATACCAATAACATTTTTGACCTAAAATATTATTTAATTTCTACTTATTTTTCACTTTTCCGTCAGATGGTTTACGAACTTACGAATTTATGGTTGTTATTGTTATTTCTATCACTTGAAAATTTTGACATATCATATTCACCTCAGAGAAATGTCAAAATTTCATCAATTGATAAAAAGATATCTAATGAGACAGCCTCTATCTCAGAAGATACGAAGATAGCTACCCAGATTGAGTCGCTGCGAGACTTTGTGTCAACTTGCTAATGGTTGGCTAAGAGATCGCTCTGGCAATCTCCAGGTGGAAAACAGTCAGAAACTTTTGATCTGATCAACCAAAAGCGAATTCGTTCTATCTATAACTTCTTATTATGCTCTCAATGAACTTTCCTAGTTATATTAAGTCAGTGATATAAGCTACAAATATTCCACTTGGTAACTTATTCGTGTAATTTCTGAAAAATATCGGAATCTTAGTAGATATGAACTAAAATACTGAACCGAAACATTCCGAATATTTGGTTGCATTGATTTTTCTGAAACTTTGACATATTTTTAAAAGAAAAACTTTATTTCTTCGACAAAATGAATGAATGGTAATGTAAAATGAAGGTCAAGTAAAAAAAAGGTAACAAGTAACTTTTTTAAGATGTTAAAAAAACTTATTTCTTTCCCCTTGAAATGTTGTATCGCTTGCTGTAAGTCTTTGCAATTTTACCTTTATTTTACCGAAAACAAAAAACTGTGTTTCTTCAATTACATATTTTGTAAACTATGCATTTATGGACAACAACAACTACAACAATTACAAAAACAACCCCACCGAGCACCAACATAATATTTACTTTAGCATGTGTTTCTATTTTTCATAAAAGGAATCTAAATTTATATAAAAATATTATCATTCATATTATATCATTTATTCTGGTTGAAATAAATATATTTTAATTTAATACTTATATAATAATATGTGTTATGGTTTTTTCGAGGAAGACATCATGTACAAAAATTTGCTAAAATTCACCAAAGTTATTTTATTTTGTTTTTCCAGTAATAAAGGATTATTATGGAAAAATTATGTATAATATTTTGCATTATTTTAAAGAGAAGAAATAAGGCTTTCATAGCATGACAAATAAGTTGAGGTTATAAACACATTTGCCGGGAACATTACCGGTTTAAAAAACAAAATTCTGTCAAAATTTCAGATATCACAAAATATATCAATTGGAGTAAGCAAGAGAATATGGGAGCTCATTAAATAATCTTTATTATGACATTCACACTTTAGTTCACAACTTATACCGCTTTTTATAAAAGCTATATCCGCAACTTCTGATAGCTATATCAGTTCCGACTGACACGTTTTGTTTTCCCTTTTTATGCTTTAAACTTCCAAACCTGTCCCCAGAACTATTTTTTTTATTGATATTTTTTACCAATTTTTGTGTTCTTAATTCGACCCCAATGATTTATTTGTAGCGATACAGTTACGTGGTTCTGAAATTTTATTCGATGTGATAATTATCGAAGAGACTTAAAAATTGTACTTACTTGATAAAGTGAATGCTGTCCTCCATTATCAAGCCTAGTGCATTTATTTATTTTACAGGTGTTAATTGATTTGGGCAGAGAGTTCCATGTTTCCGACGCATCGATTTTATTAGGCTTGCACCTCATCTGAATTGAACATGCAGATGTAACTTGAGAGTGACTTTTGATGTATGAAGTTTTCAGAAAATTCTTGGGTTGCTGGTAATATCTATAAGTTGATATGAATGGATGCCATTCACTTCGTTCTAAACTTTGCAGTTGGAAAAAGTTTTCTGGTTTCTGATTTATGAGTTGTAAGTTACAATCAATCTGTCTATGCTGCATAGTTTTATAGTTATTTTGGCGAGAAATTTGAGAATGTGCTAAGTGTGATTCTATTGCTACGTGCTTTTGAAATATTTGTCTCTTCTGTTGCAGTAGTCTATGTTGTAAAAGCTGTTGCTGTAATGGTGGTTTTTGTTGATGAAACTGCATACAATTTAAGTTAAATGCCAATGCATCATTTCGTTCTGGACTCATGCAATAATTGGCTTCATGCTTATAGTTATAGATGGTTGATGATGAGGGCTCTGCACATCTGCTGGGAAAACCACTTACCATTTGATGCTTGTAGCTCTGATAAGATGGCTTAAAGTCTAACGACATTCGATTAATGTTTGAATGAAACTGGCCATTATGAAATTGAGAATTTCGGAATTCATCTATTGGTAGATTGGACTCATATTGTGTTCTCTCAACTATATCTTCCTCCTGAAGATTTTGTAGCTCATACAGCTCATTACGAACATTTGCCTCGTAAAGCCTGTGACTATTGTATGTTGGAGCTGAACTTAAGACCGGTGAGGAATTCAGGAAACCTTGCGTCATCAAACCATCACTAGCTCGCCTCCCCTCTCTAAAAAATAAGATAAATTTAAATTTTTTCATTACTTTAAGTATTAATAGGATTCGCAATCGCACATTGCAGTCAAAATTTCTTTTTTGAGAACTTAAATTTTTTATAAACCAAAAATTCCTTCAGCCCAAAGTATGTAACTTATTTTTTTTCAGTAATCGAGGTTATAAATAACACTAGTTCACAAATTTTGAATTCATCGCGAAATCAGGTTTCTCATAGATTTTTTTGGGGCGTAAGTTCCAAAAATGTCAAAAATCCGTTTTACTGCACTTTTTTAATTTAATTTCCCATATCTCCATCAATTGCACACCGGTTACAAGGTAATTTTGTTTTCTTTCAAACGATTTTTTGGTATTTTATAAAAGTCACTAAATTTCAATTACTTAAGTTCAAAAATCTTTGTCTTTCAAAATTGGTATTTTTTAAATTTAATATGAAATTGCATTCTCTTACAAATATTTAAAGTATAAATTGTTTAAATCGGACATAAAATGTAGAAGTTATTAAAAAATTAATGAAGAAATTTAACTTCTATATTATCGTGCAGTCCATCGTATAATACTTACAATTTAGTATGACATGCTTCTAACTCTATCGCAAAAACTCTTTGGAAAAGTTTTGGTTTGCTCGTCACATGTGCATGTGGGGGATTGGAAGAAAATAAACGGATCGACAAGAACACAAGGACAATAGCTTTGCAGAACGAAAGGAGGTACACAACACTGACTGGACGAAATCTTAGAAATTGAAACTTGAAAGCTTATTGAAACAAAATGCTGCAAAAGTCCTGAAATAAAATTAAGCGAATCGAAACTTAAATGATTTTTAATTAAAAAAAACGGCAAATCAAAGCAAAGAGCCCACAAATTCTCAATGGGCTTGAGATCGGAGCTTTGAACTGGCCACTCCTTCTTGCAGAATTGCTGTCCTTTAAGCGATTTGGTAACAATTTTCGCCGTCTGCTTTCGGTCGCCTTCTTGCTGAAAATAGACTTCTTCTTTACGGTAGGCACTTCGGTCAATGCAATCGGGTAGGTTGGCTTGTAATATGCCCAAATACTGTTTCTTACGCATAATACTATCAATTTTCACAAGAGGCTCAAGACGCCACCACGTGAAGCATCCCCAAACCATTACGCTTCCACCACCGTGCTTCATGGTTTCCTTTAACTGAAGTTTCTCGTTTTTTCGTGTGCCCGATGCCAACAGTATTGCTTGCCGTCCGAATGGAATCTTTTTGTTTTCGTTTCATCAGACCTGATAATTTTTTTCTGGTTTTGTATTTTTTACAAAATTTTAACGAAAGAATCCACAAGCATCAGATAAGGGAAACCATGAAGCACGGTGGCGGAAGCCTAATGGTTTGGGGATGCTTCACGTGGTGGCTTCTTGGCCCTCTTTTGAAAATTGATGGCATTATGCGTAAGGAACAATAGTTAAGCATATTACAAGCCAGCCTACCCGATTTCATTGACCAAAGTGCCTACCCTTTAGGGAAACGATCAAACGCCCCTAAACTATTTGCGTAACGTTTAATTTTTTTTTTTCGGATGAACCAGTCTCCAGATATCTTGCTCACCGCAAATTTTGAGGTCGCTCACGGCATTGCACTTTTCTAACTTATTGACGAATATTTTTTTACCAAAATTTCAGAGATAAATCTTGAATAAATCTTGTGATAATCTTTCTTGGGTTTCAATCTATCTTTAAGAAAAATTTCATCAAAATCGGTCCATTAGTTTAGCCGTGGAAACGTTTTTTCTCGTTATGGGCGTGGCACCGCCTACTATTGAACAAAAAGTATACCCCTCCTTCTCTTCACAACCTTTTCAACAAAAAAAAAACTATGCAATTATGTTGTGCTGTGGCTGTGAAAAAGTGGTTTAACCGTTTTGAACTGCCTATTTATTACACTTATGTTTTCGAACATGACCAACTTTAAACAGCACCAAAAATTTAAAACATATTTTGCCTTCGTTTTTTTTCTAATTATGTACATGAAACTCTGTTTGTTCAAAAATTTTGACACACTTGCTGCTGTTATCGATTTCGAAATGAGAACAAATGATGTTTTTCTATTTTATTTGTGACTTTAGAACATGAACTTGAGCAAATTAAAATTTTACAGTTAATAGAGATTGGTTTGATGTTTTTGCATTGTTTTTAGCAAACTGACGTTAGAAGAGAGATTTTACGGAAAAACTATCATCATGTATCACCTCTCTTACACACTTAAATATTTAAGGCAAAATACTATTCAATATTACAAAAAAAGAGAAACTGCATTTATGCAAGTTTGCAGGTGGTTTGCTCAATGTGATAAATGAATTCTGGTGTAAATTGTTTAAATTAACAAAATTTGAATATTTTCGTTAGACAATATCAGATAGTAACGCTTTTATAATAACTTTTAATTTTTCTGTCACGGTTGGCTTTTTGGCGGAAATGCCCATATGCAAAATATTATTGCAAAGTTTGCAATGGCAACAACAAAATATACACATTTGCATATGCTACGGTGTTGCAAAAATGCTACAGTCAAACTCTATAGCATTTGTAGCAAATGCAATTGCAAATAGCAAATGTTTTTGTCGCTCTCTTTTTCCTATACAATTCTCTCACCATGTTTGTTTTGCAACAAGCATTGCAAAGTAAACATGAAAAATTGCTCACAATTCGTTGCAAAGTTTTGCAATTGCATAGTTTTGCAATGCCATTTGCACAGGATAGTGAATTGGGCTATTATTTTTATTTAATATCAAGTTAATAAAGCTTTAAAATCGGTTAAAAAAAATTACTTCCGGAAATAGAAATCAGCATGAAAGTAAACCTACCAACCCGTTTTATGAAAAGTTAATGCATTTGTGTATGAACATTTTCTTAGGATTTCATGTTTTTTTTCTGAGAATTCGGGATTTGAAAAAATCAAAACAAAGAAATGCAAAAAACATTTTCCGGGGAAAATTTCAAATGGGTTAAATAAATATTATTCGAAAAAAATGTTGTTCCTGAATAAATGCACCAGACTTTCTGAAAATGCGATTTTTTGACTTATTTAACCTCAAATATCAGAAATCTATAGTACCCCAGTGCTGGTCCTTGAATTACATACCGAACATTTTTTTCTTATTGCTTCTTGGGAGAAAAGAATCTTATTGGTTGTAACGAATTTATCGAAGCACCCTGCTTGCTATAGTTAAAAAAATATGCTCTACTGTTCTTGTAGGCGGTAAAAACACGCCACTCAAACGCTTTTCTTTTTTTGTTTTGTCAAGCTATTTTTTTTTTGTTGCAAGACAATAATAAGTATTTGTATGAGTATTTATGTATATTAGGGTGATTTTTTTCAAACTTTAGGACAGGGATTTTGTTTATTTTTTCCTATATTATAGCTTGAGGAACAAAAATAATTGTCCCAACATTTGAGCTTCCTAGCTCAAACCTGAAAACTGCGCGGACAGAGTTTATGTCCAATTCCGTTGAAATTTAACGAAAAAACCGACTTACTAAAACGTAGAAAAGTCTACTTTAGGTGCCAAGATATAGCGTTTTGGCTTTTTTAGTTGAATGGGGGTCGCCACTCACTGTTGTAAAGCCACGCCCACATTTTTCGTGTGACTAAAAATGCGGGAAAAATACACCCGAAGGAGGTATTTTTATTTTTTAAATTTGCGGTGCTGTGTGCCTATATAATAGAATCGGGTTTGAAGAAAATTCTCCCAAAATTCCAGCTACCTAGATCAAACCCGCGAACCGCGCATTTACTTTGTTTTTTAGTGCAATTTGTATGAAAAACGAAAAAGCAAAACAACGAAAAACAAATTTTTTTTTTTGCGTTTTAGTAAATTTTCTGATTGTCGTTGTTTTGCTTTTTCGTTTTTCATACGAATTGTACTAAAAAACAAAGTGATTGCGCGGTTCGCAGGTTTGATTTAGGGAGCTGAAATTTTGAGAGAATTTTCTTCAAACCCGATTCTATTATATAGGCACACAGCACCGCAAATTTAAAAAAAAAATAAAAATATAGTACCTTCTTCGGGTGTATTTTTTCCGCATTTTTAGTCACACGAAAAATGTGCGCGTGGTTTTACAACAGTGGGTGGCGACCCCCAATTAACTAAAAAACCCAAAACGCTATATATTGGCACCTAAAGCAGACATTTTCTACGTTTTAGTAAGTCGGTTTTTTCGTTAAATTTTAACGGAATTGAACATAAACTCTGTCCGCGAAGTTTTCAGGTTTGAGCCAGGAAGCTCAAATGTTGGGACAATTATTTTTATTCCTCAAGCTATAATATAGGAAAAAATAAACAAAATCCCTGTCCTAAAGTTCGAAAAAAAACACCCTAATGTATATACTAAGGGAAAAAAAAAACCATAAGTGTATGGCGTGAGCGGCAGACGGACGGCAACAAGCAGTAAGCCGACCGTTGAGTGGCAACAAGTTGCCAAAAACGCGTCGTACAGTCAGTTGCCTAAAAATATTCAAAGCGTGCGGAACAAAGAAAAAATTAGCAAAAATATATTTTACAAAAATTTCAAATACTGAAACGCGCCGATATTGATTTTGAAATAATTCTTCTCAGCATAAATACTTGCCGTTGTCTTTTTGTGACTTGTGGTTGACTGATTAGATACAAGAAAATTCTAAAAAAATTATGCAAAACTAACGAAACGAATGCGTTTAATTCTTTAAGCAAAAAGTGTTTGTAAATTAACAAAATCAATAAAAAACGTTTTCTTGTTAAGTGCATGTGAAAAGGAAACGATAATGCAACTTTTGCATATGTACATTTCCACCAAAAAAGGCCTTTTAGCTGGCCTCGTTTTTTTTATATTTTTTTTTTGAGTACATCTTTCAGCCATAGTTTTTCTTGAAGCTAAGGCTGTCTTGAATTAATATTCAAGGTTGTTCAATTAAAATTCAGATAGTTATTTTTTTTATTTAACTTTATATGTAACATTTCATGTTTTTTTAACTTAAATGCAATTTTAGCTATGTCTCCTTTTGAATATTAATTGTTTCTCCTTGAATATTAATTCAAAATAGCCTTAACTTCAAGAAAAACTATGTTTGAAGAGTCTGCTTCAAAAAAAAAAAAAAAATAAAAAAAATCGAATTTGTCATCTTAGCTTGACCATGGCTTCGATTTTTAGTTTTCTCGCACGGCTCGCGTTGCGGCTGACTGCAGCGTCTTCTTGTATGCGGCGTTTTTTGCAGCAGTCGCATCGCGACACTCCTGGTCATACATTGGTTTCGAGGTTGTGGGCTTTGGAAACCAATGACTTCCTCGGCAGCAGCGCGCTTGGAGTGGGAGATGTGTGTCCAAAGTCCACCGGCGTCGTCGGTTTCAGAGGTTGGTTGGTTGAGCTTAACCGAAAGTTAAGCAGAGTACGCCTCGGCAGTCCGTTGTGATTGCAGCTTGGCAACGTCCAGCTTTCGTTGCTTGCTCGTGCTTACATTCTTCGCATTGCAGATCCGCTTGCGGATCTAAGCTGCAGCAAGATAGTGGTCGGAATCAGTGTTGACCCCCCGAAATGTACGCACATCCAGAACGCTTGAAGTGTGCCTTCCGTTGATCACAACGTGATCAATTTGGTTTTTCGTTTTTTGATCCGGGGATAGCCAGGTGGCCTTTGAATGTCGAGGTGTTAAAATCTGGTGCTACTAACTACCATGTTTCGCGCCGCGGCGAGGTCGATCAGCCTCAGACCGTTGTTTGAAGTGGTCTCGTGGAGACTGAACTGACCGACTGTAGCGCCAAAAATGTCTTCTCTTCCGACCTTCGCGTTAAAATCGCCGAGGACTATTTTGTTGTTGGATAACGGTCATACACGTCCTCTAGGCTCGCGTAGAAATCATCCTTTGTGGCATCGTCTATTAGCTATGGAATAGTGACATATGGAGATTATTAATATTTGTTTTTCGATACGCTGGGACCGTTTATTTTGTGAGGTTTGATAAAAAAATGCTGGAGCCAAAAAATTATGGAGATGGGAGGATGGTAAATGGCGTCTCATCAAGGTCAAAGGTGAAAAATTTGGGAGATTTTCAGATAAATCAGCCCATAGCTGCTCAGAAGTAGCCCATGGAGCTATAGGTTGCAGGTTCGACCCTCAATAATTTTTTATGCCCAACATTTTTTTGAAACAAACTTTCCCCCTATCTCCACCCCTTTGGGGGGTTCCCATACAAAACTGATGTTTTTATGAAATTTACTCAAAACGTTCCCGATGCTACCATGGTGCCCGTAGATGATTCAAGTCTATGCCCAACCCCTATTATTTTATTCTTCCCAACATTTCTTCAGAATATACCAACCCCCTATCTCCACCCCTTAAGGGGTTCCCCATACAAAATTGAAATGCTTACGGAATTTGGCTGAATACTCCTACCTTTCCATCGCTTCCAGTGTGTCCTAAGAGGATTCTTTTGTAAAACAGATCCATATTAATTTTTCATGTTAAACATTTTTTTCAAAAACACTTACCCCCTATCTCCACCTCTTTAGGGGGTTCCCATACAAAACTGATGTTTTTATGAAATTTACTCAAAACGTTCCCAATGCTACCATGGTGCCCGTAGATGATTCAAGTCTATGCCCAACCCCTATTAATTTATTCTTCCCAACATTTCTTCTCAATATACCAACCCCCTATCTCCACCCTTTAAGGGGTTCCCCATACAAGTTGAAATCGAAATCGAAAAAACCTGCACTATTCCATAGCTAATCGTCTATTTCCTCCGTCGGGGCGTGCGCGCAAATTAGGCTTATGTTGAAGAACTTTGCCTTGATACGGATCGTAGCCAACCTTTCGTTTATTGGCGTGAAACGGGAAACTAGGTGGAGTGTACATTACATAGTATCACAAAAAAAAAAAAAATTTCGAATGACCTTCACCAGTTTGGAATATGATGAAAGATAAATAAATATGAAAGATTTTTAAGGGAAAAAACATTTTTTTTCGGCCTCTAAATTCGATGCAATTTTGTTTTTTCTTATATCTCCGCCATTTAACGTCCGCTCAACAAGTATTGTAAATTGTTGTAAGTGTCTCAACATGGACTACATTTCATTCATAGAAGTTATTTGTCTCAGATTTTTTTTTTTTTGATTAGTTATACACATTATCTCAGCTTCTACCACCCTAAAGTGCCAAGAGCACATCATAAAATTAAAGTCCGTACCAAATCATAAAATTCATTTCTGAAAAGTTTCCTCATGTTATTGAAATTGAAAAAGTTACGTCCTAAAACTATGCAATGGTTTTTTCCAATCGACTTCTTCGTGTGCATTAAGTTGTCAGATACGAAAACCATCGATTAAAATTTTTTGTTGTGATAGAAGACAGTAGTATGCAAAGTTAACTGTTTTTGATACTAATGTGCACTTTGCACTTCGTCTTGTCCCTCGCAGACGAAATTTTCAGCAAAATCAATTTGCAGCATTCCCTCCTCATTAAACTTATCATTTGATGCTCTCGGACGATCTAAAGATTCACAGTTCGATCTTCTAAATATTATCGATTAAAAATGACTGTTACGTTACAAATTGTTTTTGGCTCGGGACACACACATAAGTAAATGACCGCTAGTTTCTTATTTTCTTTAGAAAATAGGCTAAAAGTGCTCGAAGAAAATTAGGTATTTTTCTTTTGTTAACGTGCTAGATTTTGCACCAAAAGACTTTTTGGGATTTTTGACTGTTACGTTACATCAAAAAATGCGGTCGAATTCTTGTTACACAAAATGGTGATAACATTCTTTCCTCTTCAAAAATTTTATTAAGTTACTTTCACTATACCTAATTCTATCTCAGAGAACCGGATAGCACGTATAAAATAACATATATTGAATACAACGTACCTTTTTGATTCGTGTTGTATTTTTGTTAATTTTTATTCATGAATAGGCAACTTGGAAACAAGTCTTAATTCTTGCAGCAAGCAACAAGTTTCGGGTTGACATTTATGTTTCTCGATACTTTGGGATATATACAACCAGAAATTAATGAAGAACCCTCGAAATTTAAGAAACAACATTTTTCTCTGTAGTTTACTTTTTTGCGTTTTGGTCCATATACGTTGACGAGAATATTTGCAACATTAAAAAAAAAATTTTAAATAAAAACCTGACTTTCAAAATGTCCTCAATATGAATTGTGGCGCAGCGCTACAAAACAGCGCAAAACGTTTTTGATAAGAGATCATAGTCAAATACTAAATGTGCTAGGTGCCTTCTTGGAGTCTGTTCACTCTCATAAAGAGAGCAATCCAGACAACAATGTACATGCTCAAGTGGACGAGTGTTTCAACAGGTTTTTAAATGCAAAAACTATGTTCGAAAACAATCATTCAACAATTACTAATTTTTCTTTTGATAAAAGGGCAAATGGTTTGATTTCGTCAGAAAATTATTTCCTTACAAAAGAGAATATCTTGTATATTTTTTCCAATCTAAGGAATAAACTTTCTTCAGGAGTTGATAATATACCCAACATTGTACTGAAAAATATTCCAGAAATACTGATCTTGGAATACTGCACGCTCTTTAACAATATGCAAAATAATTCATATTTTCCATCAGACTGGAAAATGGCAAAGGTTGTAGTTTTAGTCAAAAAAAATAGGGATACATGTGATCCTAATAATCTTCGTGCTCAGTCTCCGACCAACTCTCGTCTCGTCAAGTTGTTTGTCAAAGACCGCTCTTTATTTACAGTTTATTTTCGCTAAAGCGCAGTATTCTCTCACGTTTTTACTTTGTTCTTTTTCTTTGGTTGTGATAAATAAAAATAAAATAAAATCAGTTTAGTTTTTACTGCTGTGAAATGGTATTTGATCCCCCGCTTCGCACGGGGTATCAATTTAGGGTACTTGAAGAAGTCTCCCTAAATAGCCCCCGTGTTAATAGAAAAAAAACTTCCACTAATATTACTGATGAGGTGTTTCCCCCTCTTCCTGTAAAATGTGATTCAAAGAAAAATCCAAAATTTGTCTATTAAAATCAATTAATGAAAATAATTCTCTATCTAACCTTAGTGTATTTGCAAAAAAAAAAGCCTTGGATTCGATAAGTACAGAAATTGAATCAGTAAGTATGCTCCGCGACGGCAGTCTGCTTGTTTTAGCAAAAAATCAAAAGGTTGCTGATAAGTTTATTCGCACAAAAAACTTTGGTGGACTATGTCCTGTCTCAATTTCCTTGCATGAATCTCTAAATTCTTGTAAGGGTACTATTTTTGATCGAAATTTGATCCCTACACCAGAATTCGAAATTCTGGAAGATTTGGAAAGCCAAGGTGTCATACATGTATATAAATTTACCAAAATTGATGACGAAAAACGTGTTCCCTCTGGTCTTATCCTCCTCACATTTGACTTGTATCGACCACCCAAAGACTTTGACATAGCCTGGTATCAGCTCCTAGTCCAAGAATATTTTCCCAACCCAATGCGCTGCAAAAATTCCCAAATTCTTGGCCACACTACCAAACACTGCAAAAATAATCCTGCCTGTGTCACATGTAATTTACCTCCTCATCAACCTATAACATGTACTCGCGAAATGTGTGCCAATTGCTTAGAGACACATGCTGCCTCTTCCCCCTCATGTCCAAAATTCAAACAACAAAAAGAAATTTTAAAATTAAAAACAAAAAACAAATGCAGCATAGCTGACGCTAGACGTCTCTATAAACAAAACAACCCTACTCAACCCAACATAGTTTCTTATTCATCTGCCTTAATAAAAAACAATAATATCCAACATAGCTCGACTTCAAACAACAGCAATAATCTTTCATCCAAAACTGTAAAAAATTCTCAATTAACAACTTCCAATGCACCACAACCATCCAATATTAATTCTTCTCAGCCACCTAAGAATTCTTCTCCTCAAACAGAACGTAAAAACACATCTCTCAATATTAATTCAACAACATCTCAACCACATAACAACAACAACAACAATTTAAGTAATTCTTCTACATGTGTCTCAACACCCTCCCTTTTATCTTCTTCCCCTCTCTTATCAACAACCACACACTTACATTCGAGTTCTCTCTTAGATTCATTTTCTGTACATATTGATCAGCCTTCTCACCTTTCCGACGTTTCAGAATAACAACTTGCTCTCTTTTTACAATAAAGTCTCTTTATTGTAAATAATGGTTGTTTTTATTTTGTCTGTTTCTTTTTTTATAATTTTGCGATGCTCAACGTTCTTCAATGGAATATTAGAGGTTATCGTAATAATTATATAGATTTAGAAATGCTCATCAAAGAGCAAATTCCATCCATCATCTGTCTTCAAGAAACCCACTGCAAATTTGACGACAATCCTATTGTGCCCAAATCGTACATTGGTTATTTTCATAACTTTTCGTACAATATAACAGCAAAGCAAGGTACTGGTGTATTAATTAAAAAATCTTTACCTCACAAGCGGCTTATATTTACTTCCAATTTATCTGTTGTGGCTATTGAATGTTACTTAAAAATCAATTTCACGGTTATATCGATTTACATTCCTCCCTTGCAATCTTTTTCAACATCCGATTTACTGAATTTACTAGCAAATATAACTTCTCCTATTCTGATGGTGGGTGACCTTAATGGGTGGAGTCCACTATGGGGGTC
The DNA here is from genome assembly GCA_949775025.1 of Tricholauxania praeusta. Taxonomy (NCBI): domain Eukaryota; kingdom Metazoa; phylum Arthropoda; class Insecta; order Diptera; family Lauxaniidae; genus Tricholauxania; species Tricholauxania praeusta. The sequence goes on from OX459028.1 coordinate 108,566,560, forward strand.
GGCTTCAACTAATCAGAGAGGTCAGATACTTGAAGATTTTATTTTAGCCTCCAATCTATGCGTCCTGAATGATGGCACTGCCACTCACTTCAGCTCACACAACTCTTTTACTCATGTAGATGTCACTCTATGTTCTGCTCGTTTAATGCCTCATTGCACATGGCGTACAATTAATGATCTCCACAACAGCGATCACTTTCCAATAATTACATTTGTTACACTTAATTCGGTGCATAACTCACGTAGACTATCTCATTATAATACTAAACGTGCAAATTGGCGTTTATTCCAAAACAAAGTTTTTGAATTTTCTGACAATTATCCCCTGGCACCTTGTGTTAATAAGGAAGCTGCACAGATCCACAAAATCTTTCGGTCTTCTGCTAATTGTTCCGTACCTCAAACCACTTATAGAAAATTTACCAAAACAGTTCCTTGGTGGTCTCCAGAATTGAAATCTCTCAGGGATACAAAACAAAATGCATGGCGTTCCTATCAAAGACATGCCTCAATTGGAAACTTAATAGATTATAAACGCAAAAATGCTCTTTTTAACAAAGCCAAAAAGGAAGCTAAGGCTCGAAGTTTCAACGATTTTACAATGTCTGTTAAGCCCAACGCATCCCTCTCTGACAGTTGGAGAATTATTCGTACCTTGGTTGGAACTTCGACCTCCAACAGCATAAAAAGAATTAGCACTAGCAATAGCTGTATTACTGAACCCTCTGATATTACAGAAGAGTTTGCAAAAACTTGGTCAGCCAACTCCCATGACACAAACTTTTCATTTGATTTTCAGATAAGTAAGCAAACTATCCTTGATCTTCCAATTTCTTCTAGCTGCTCAAATTGCGCTAAACAAATTGAAACAGTCTTGACCTTGAATGAACTAAAGCTTTGCTTAAAAACGTCTACAGGCAAAACCCCTGGTTTCGATAAAATACCTTACGATATGATCAAAAATTCTCCAACATCCTTTAAACGCCGCATTCTTAACCTGTTCAACAATATTTTTGATTCTGGTATCATCCCGCAAAGCTACAAAACTGCTATTATTTGTCCGATTAAGAAACCAAATAAGGCTAGTGATCTCATTGACTCGTATAGACCCATTTCCCTACTTCCTTGTGTTGGCAAGCTCTTAGAAAAAATTATATCCAAACGAGTTATGTGGTTAATAAAAACTCATTAGCTTATTTCCCCTCATCAAGTTGCATTCCAACCCGGTTCTGGTACTTTGGACGCTTTACTTTACCTTGATCATCTGATCTGTAGAAATCTCTCTGCTAAAAATCATATTTCAGTCTTATCGATTGACTTCTTAAAGGCCTTTGATAGGATTGGAATACGCATGGTCTTGAAAAAACTTTCCGAGTGGCGTATCGGCCCAAAAATCTATACTTTTATTAAATCCTTCTTAACGCATAGGCAATTAAGATGTAAAATCAACAATGTTTTTTCAAAAACGTATCCACTGTTCAACGGCATTCCCCAAGGCTCACCTCTATCAGTTACCTTGTTCATAATTGCTTTCGACGACCTTAGTCGTATAATTCTCAGCATGAAGAAACTAGAGCACTGCATTTACGCCGACGATTTGTTCATCATAGCAAAACAACAAAATGTCAATGAGATTGCTAACAATTTTTCCGCTTCTCTGAACGCAATAGACACCTGGTCAAAATCATCCGGAGCAGACATTTCTTTAGCAAAAACCAAGCATCTTCATATTTATAAGAAAATTAACTGTAATAACAGTGATTTAATTCATAATAACTCTAAAATTGAAAATGTTAATTATTTGAAATTTCTTGGAATTTATTTTGATTGTAAATATACTTTTAAAGAGCACTGTAAATATTTAAAAAAAATTATTTTCCCGACTTAACGTTCTAAAATAGCTTGCATCTACCAAGAGTCAAGTCCACACTAACTTCCTCCTAAATTTTACTAAGCTTACTATTCTGTCAAAGATTGACTATGGGCTGCCTATCTATAGAAACTGTGCCAAAACTCATATAGTGAATATGCAAGCTCCTTATCATGCTGCCATTAGATCGAGCCTCAGGGCCTTTCGAGCATCTCCAATGCTGAACTTGCATGCTGAAAGTGGACTGGATCCCATTCAAAACAGAATCTTAAATCTAAGATGCCGAAACATCCATAAACTCGCTAACCCGAACACCAGCCTGCTGCATAAGTTAGTTACGTCCATCAAAAAGAGGAAAACCAAAATGAAAAAGCAATCAGCGATTTCGCTCCTGATCGACACAGCAAGAGCCTACGATATTAACATAAATGAAACATTAACCAAACGCGAACTTTTTCCCCCGTGGAATTTGGACCCCTATTCTTTCATCACTAAACTGGCCTGTTTTCAAAAGGACAACACCTCTCCAGCTTTATATAATCAATTGTTTTTAGACAGCACTCAGACTTTCAAAAACTTGGGTTGGCATCTTCTTTATACGGATGGCTCCAAAACCAAAGATTCCGTTTCGTTTGCTGTGGTTGACGAAATTGGCAATACTTTATCTCATAACATAATGGTGGACGCAGCTTCAATCTTTGATGCTGAGGCGAAAGCCATCATCTCTGCGCTGGAATTTTCTAAAACCTCTAAAAACAGATATATTATTTGAACTGATAGTAAATCTGTATTTGAAGCCGCCAAAAATTTTTCGAATCGGAATGAATCAGTTATAGTCATAAAACAACTTCTCATTGAAATGAAAAATAAGACCAAGATCATGTGGATACCTGGCCATGCAGGTATCAAAGGTAACGAGTATGCAGATCAAGCCGCTAAGTCTGTTCATCAGTACCCTGTACATACGTGTATTCCTAACACCAAACATTTCATAACAAAGTGTGCACTCCACAAACTGCGCGGGAAAACCTCTATGGATTGGGTCAATTATAATCACAACTACAAAAAAGTTAACCCTAACAATATTCCACTACGATTACCGAGCTCCACAAATACACAACAAAATAGATGTTTCACTAGAATCCGGTTAGAACACTCAGTCGCAACACATCTGTACCTTTTGAAAAAAGAACCTCAACCGATTTGTCAATTCTGCAACAACTCCCCATTAACTATTCCTCATATCCTTTCCAACTGTCCTTCATTATGTTCAGTTTACTCAGCCTGTTTCCAGAATTCATCCCCCTACCCTATTCTTTCCAACCCCTCTGACTCGAATGTTCTTCTTATATACAATTTTTTAAAAAAATTAAACTTACATAACTCAATCTAATTAATTTATGTTCATGTACAAACGTATTTCTAACTTAAATTTATTATGATCTCCTGTTATTCACCTATATACACCCCTTATTAATAATTATGTTAAACTTAAATATTTTGCAACGAAAGCAGATAGCCTTTGCAGCTAGTGCTTACCATTGTTTTTTATAAATTCATTTATAATAAATATATAATAATAATAATAATAATAATAATAATAATAATAATAATAATAATAATAATAATAATAATAATAATAATAATAATAATAATAATAATAATAATAATAATAATAATAATAATAATAATAATAATAATAATAATAATAATAATAATAATAATAATAATAATAATAATAATAATAATAATAATAATAATAATAATAATAATAATAATAATAATAATAATAATAATAATAATAATAATAATAATAATAATAATAATAATAATAATAATAATAATAATAATAATAATAATAATAATAATAATAATAATAATAATAATAATAATAATAATAATAATAATAATAATAATAATAATAATAATAATAATAATAATAATAATAATAATAATAATAATAATAATAATAATAATAATAATAATAATAATAATAATAATAATAATAATAATAATAATAATAATAATAATAATAATAATAATAATAATAATAATAATAATAATAATAATAATAATAATAATAATAATAATAATAATAATAATAATAATAATAATAATAATAATAATAATAATAATAATAATAATAATAATAATAATAATAATAATAATAATAATAATAATAATAATAATAATAATAATAATAATAATAATAATAATAATAATAATAATAATAATAATAATAATAATAATAATAATAATAATAATAATAATAATAATAATAATAATAATAATAATAATAATAATAATAATAATAATAATAATAATAATAATAATAATAATAATAATAATAATAATAATAATAATAATAATAATAATAATAATAATAATAATAATAATAATAATAATAATAATAATAATAATAATAATAATAATAATAATAATAATAATAATAATAATAATAATAATAATAATAATAATAATAATAATAATAATAATAATAATAATAATAATAATAATAATAATAATAATAATAATAATAATAATAATAATAATAATAATAATAATAATAATAATAATAATAATAATAATAATAATAATAATAATAATAATAATAATAATAATAATAATAATAATAATAATAATAATAATAATAATAATAATAATAATAATAATAATAATAATAATAATAATAATAATAATAATAATAATAATAATAATAATAATAATAATAATAATAATAATAATAATAATAATAATAATAATAATAATAATAATAATAATAATAATAATAATAATAATAATAATAATAATAATAATAATAATAATAATAATAATAATAATAATAATAATAATAATAATAATAATAATAATAATAATAATAATAATAATAATAATAATAATAATAATAATAATAATAATAATAATAATAATAATAATAATAATAATAATAATAATAATAATAATAATAATAATAATAATAATAATAATAATAATAATAATAATAATAATAATAATAATAATAATAATAATAATAATAATAATAATAATAATAATAATAATAATAATAATAATAATAATAATAATAATAATAATAATAATAATAATAATAATAATAATAATAATAATAATAATAATAATAATAATAATAATAATAATAATAATAATAATAATAATAATAATAATAATAATAATAATAATAATAATAATAATAATAATAATAATAATAATAATAATAATAATAATAATAATAATAATAATAATAATAATAATAATAATAATAATAATAATAATAATAATAATAATAATAATAATAATAATAATAATAATAATAATAATAATAATAATAATAATAATAATAATAATAATAATAATAATAATAATAATAATAATAATAATAATAATAATAATAATAATAATAATAATAATAATAATAATAATAATAATAATAATAATAATAATAATAATAATAATAATAATAATAATAATAATAATAATAATAATAATAATAATAATAATAATAATAATAATAATAATAATAATAATAATAATAATAATAATAATAATAATAATAATAATAATAATAATAATAATAATAATAATAATAATAATAATAATAATAATAATAATAATAATAATAATAATAATAATAATAATAATAATAATAATAATAATAATAATAATAATAATAATAATAATAATAATAATAATAATAATAATAATAATAATAATAATAATAATAATAATAATAATAATAATAATAATAATAATAATAATAATAATAATAATAATAATAATAATAATAATAATAATAATAATAATAATAATAATAATAATAATAATAATAATAATAATAATAATAATAATAATAATAATAATAATAATAATAATAATAATAATAATAATAATAATAATAATAATAATAATAATAATAATAATAATAATAATAATAATAATAATAATAATAATAATAATAATAATAATAATAATAATAATAATAATAATAATAATAATAATAATAATAATAATAATAATAATAATAATAATAATAATAATAATAATAATAATAATAATAATAATAATAATAATAATAATAATAATAATAATAATAATAATAATAATAATAATAATAATAATAATAATAATAATAATCTTCGTGCAATTAGTTTGCTTCCAAATATTAGTAAAGTATTTGAAATCTGTATTAATATGAATATTAATAAATTTTGTGAAGAAAATCAGCTAGTAACTGATAAACAATTCGGTTTTAAACATATGCACTCAACCACACACGCAATAAATCTACTAACGTCTAATATCAATTGGAATTTAAATAAAAGATTATGCACTGGTGCCTGTCTTATTGATTTTGAAAAAGCATTTGATGGAATTTGGATTGCGGGTCTAATATACAAATTACTTAACTATCAATTTCCATTGCATCTTGTCATTATAATCTACAACATGATATATAACAAATATTTTGTAGTTTGCAACGGAAATAAATCAAGTTCTAAAAAATTTAAAATTATGGAAGGACTTCAACAAGGCACTGTTAATTCTCCAATACTATTTAATTTATTTATATTAGATCTTCTTAATAAAGTAGATAATATTATTGCTTTCGCTGATGACATTATAATATACCATGCTGATGATAAAATAGAAAAGATCAATAGAAACTTACAGTCGGAGTTTAATAATGTTGAAAAATATGCCATTGACTGGAAAATGAAAATTAACTACAATAAATGTGAAACTGTTCTTTTTCGTACTCCAGTTGCAAAATGCAATAATAATATAAAGAAGAAATGGAAACTCTTTGCCATAAAGTCCAACCACTCAAATATGCAAATCCCAAATAAACAAATAATGAAGTACTTAGGGGTACACTTGGACAAATTCCTTTATTTTAATGAGCACGTTAATTCAATACTAGTTAAGGCCAAAAATGCTTTTTTTATGTACAAAGCCCTGTTTTACTCAAAATATTTAAAGCCACGGGTTAAAGTATTAATGTATCAATCCCTGATTCGGCCAATTATCACATATGGTTGCCTCATTTGGTTTAATATATCGCCTTCTTACATGGAAAAAATACGTATATTTGAAAGAAAGTGTTTGCGTGCTTGTACTAAGCTTTATAGATCTCATAATAGAGAATATATTAAATACATTTCCAATAAAAAGTTGTATGATACGGCGCAAATAAGTAGAATTGACAACTTCATCATTCAATTAATTAGAGCCCACATTGCAAAATGTTTGACTATCTCAGTCAATAATCTAATTCTGGCACCGTTCTATACAAACGAAAATTTTATAATTTCTTCCATACAAAAAGGATTCGTTCCCCCCGAGGCTTTTCTTTACCTAGATAGCAACAATTTTATTCAGGCTCCAAGTGGTGTCCCTATCTTCTATCATCTTTATAGACGAGCCAATGATAAGTCTATCCAAAGCGATCTCGTAGCTAATAACAATCTTAGATTTGAAATCAGTATAACTGTAAAGGATTTGTACCCAATTATGGATATACAGCGATATTGGTGGCTAAGAAATTAATTTCATTTGGCTCATTATTTTTTTATCTATTTGACTTTTGATTTTTAGATTTAAGTTTTAGCTAATAAGTTATTCAATATAAAGTTTTTGAAAATTTTTCTTTGTAAAAAATATTTATACACTTGTGTTTAACAAATTTTGAATTTTGTATAATCTCTGAAAAAAGACCTAAATTGTTATAATGAATTTGCTTGAGCGCCTGACTATGGGACTTTGTAAAATTATAGATCAATATTAAATACTAGTTGTTTATTTATAGTAAGTAAAATAAATATTATGATGTTGAAATAAACGATTTAAAAAAAAATATTAAAAAAAAAAAAAAAAACAGCGCAAAACGTCAGCGCATCAGTGAGCAGCTGAAAAAAAGTGAAAATTTCTGTGCAAAAAGTGGAAAAATTGCTAGTGAAAAAGTGGAAAAGTGGATGAAGAGTAGACGAAGCACCTACTAAAATTGAAAAAAAAAAAGAAAAATTTTTGACATAACAAAACAAAACTAAAAAAAGAGGCTGATAAGTCCAAAAGTGACATTTAAATAAAAAATAAAATTTTTATGAAAAACAATACGAAATTCTTTAGAAAAAAAAACAAAACTTAAGATTAATAATCAAATAAACAAAAATCAGCTCAATGCACCAAAAAAAAAGTATAAATAGGATGAAATGAAAACCAGCATCAACAACAATAAATGCAACGACAAAAAAAAGGAGCCAGTATCAACACCAGCAACAACAACAAGCAGCGGGGTACCCCAGGAAAATAAGTATTTTATCTATATAAATAAAATGATAGCCGTTTCCGATGAACGGGATTCACGCAAAATCTACTGAATCAATTTCGATCAAATTTTTTTAGTTATCTTTCTTAGGCGCTTGGTCTTAACATAGAATTAAAGTTATCTCGATATTCCTCTTAAAGTGTCAAGCGGTCGCTCCTAGAGTTTACTTTATCGATGTTGATCAAGCCATGTTGGACAGCATGTGTGATAATGTGAACTTGGTTAATTGAATGTGTGAGTTTGTGTGTGTGCTTTGGATTTTGTCTTTCACATGGCAATGCAGTGGAATATTTATGAAAGAGAAAACAACAACAACTCCAGATCTCTGAAGAAGAATCAAAACTGACTGTACTGCCGTACTAAGTGAAAAAAAAAATATTCGAGATTCTTATGGCATCGGATAGCTTAAGAAATTACGCGTCTAATGAAATACTCCAAATGTCGGCATCTTAGTTCAATCATATAAAAAATCTTACTTACTTACTTGGGTGGCCATAACAACCCGTTACCGGGTTACGGCCGACCTCAAAAGCTCTCTCCAGGCGCCTCTGCTTTGCGCACGCCTTCTCCAATCATTCACACCAAGCGTGGATAGGGTTTCCTCGGCTTGGTCTTTCCATCGGAGGCATGGTCTTCCTCTTCGTCGTCGCCCAGCGGCTTCCGCATCAAACACCTTTTTCGCCAGAGCTTCTTCGTCCATACGCACAACATGTCCCAGCCAGCGCAGACGTTGAATAGTGATGCGCTTGACTATGTCAATGTCAGCGTAGAGCTCGTACAGTTCATGGTTCATTCGAATACGGTAGTCGTCGCCGACGTGATTAGGACCGAAGATTTTGCGAAGAATTTTTCTCTCAAACACCCCAAGCGTGGCTGCATCAGTCTGCGACACAACCCATGCTTCTGCGCCGTAAAGTAGCACGGGTAAGATGAGCGTCTTGTAGAGTGTCAGTTTTGTCGGGCGAGAGAGGTCTCTACTACTCAATTGCTTACTGAGACCATAGTAACACCTATTAGCAAGAGTTAGTCTTCGCTTTATCTCCAGGCTGACATCGTTTTGAGTGTTCACGGCGGTGCCAAGATAGGTGAATTCCTTGACAACTTCGAAAGTATAGTTGTTCGCAGTAACAAAGGATCCAATACGCCGCGTCTCCCTGTTTGTGGACAGCATATACTTTGTTTTGCCCTCGTTCACCGTCAAACCCACTTTCGCTGACTCTTTTTCGATAGCAGAGAACGCAGCAGTAACATCTCGCTTACAACGTCCAATGATATCAATATCATCGGCATATGCAAGGAGCTGGACACTTTTGTAGAAAATAGTGCCATTACGATGTACACTGGCTCTTCGCAACACCCCTTCCATCACAAAGTTGAAGAGGTTGCAGGATAATGGATCGCCCTGTCTGAAACCTCGTTCGGTATCAAATGGTTCGGAGAGGTCCCTTCCTACTCTGACGGAGCTGGCTGTGTTGCTCAACGTCATTCTGCAAAGCCGCACCAGCTTCGCAGGTATACCGAACTCAGACATGGTGGTATACAGGCAATCCCGTATCGGGCTATCGAAAGCTGCTTTAAAATCGATAAAGAGATGATGGGTATCGATCTGTTTTTCGTGGGTTTTTTCCAGGATTTGACGTAGTGTGAAGATCTGGTCTATGGTGGACTTACCAGGTCTAAAACCGCACTGATAAGGCCCAATCAGTGTGTTGGCAAACAGCTTAAATCTTTCACACAGTACAGTCGACAGGACCTTGTAAGAGATGGCAAGAAGACTGATTCCCCGGTAGTTAGCGCAGATTGTCGGGTCACCTTTCTTCAGTACAGGACAAAGGACACTGAGATTCCAATCGTCGGGCATGCTTTCTATTAGCCATATTTTGCAGATGAGTTGATGCATACACCCTATCAGCTCATCGCCGCCGGTCTTGAACAATTCAGCAGGCAGGCCATCGGCACCAGCCGCTTTGTTGTTCTTAAGTCGTTGGATCACAACTCGTACCGCGTCATGGCTAGGTGGTGGTACGTCCACACCATCGTCGTTGATTGGTGGCATCGGGTTAATTTCTCCAAAGGCGGGATTGGTGGAGTCATCGCCAGCAAGCAGCTTGGAAAAGTGTTCCCTCCATAATCTCAGTGCGCCCTGGGTATCCGTAACCAGATTTCCATGTTCATCTTTACAGGTTGATGCTCCGGGCTTGAAACCTTGGGTCAGACGCTTGACTTGTTGGTAAAATTTTCGAGCATCATTCCTGCCCCGTAACACTTCGAGTTTCTCACGCTCGTGCCTTTCCTGCTCTCGTTTCTTGCGTCTGAAAAGGCGCCTCTCATCCTTTCTCTTTTCCTGGTAGTTTTCGTGCACGGCTCGCGTTGCTGCTGACTGCAGGGTTCTTTTGTAGGCGGCGTTTTTCACTGCAGTAGCTTCGCGACACTCCTGGTCATACCATTGATTTCGCGGAAGTGGGCGTCGGAAACCAATGACTTCCTCAGCGGCAGAGCGCATGGAGCGGGATATATGCGCCCAAAGTCCACCGGCATCATCGGGTAGAGAGTCAGGTTGAAGGAGCAGTTCTGAGAGGCGAGCGGAATAGGCTTCGGCCGTCCGATGTGATTGCAGCTTAGCGACGTCCAGCTTTCGTTGCGTACCAGAGCGTACATCCTTTGCATTGCACAGCCGCATGCGTATCTTGGCTGCAACAATCGGAGTCAATATTGACTCCCCGGAACGTGCGAACATCTAGCACGCTCGAAGCATGCCTTCCGTCGATCACAACATGATCGATTTGGTTGCGTGTTTTCTGATCAGGGGACAGCCAGGTGGCCTTGTGGATATCGAGGTGTTGAAATCTGGTGCTACTTACTACCATGTTTCGCGCCGCGGCGATGTCGATCAGCCGTAGACCGTTGTTTGAGGTGGTCTCGTGAAGGCTGAACTGACCGACAGTGGGGCCAAATATACTTTCTCTTCCGACCTTTCCGTTGAAATCCCCGAGTACAATTTTAACGTCATGGGCCGGGCAGCGGTCGTATACTTCCTCGAGTCTCGCATAGAAGGCATCTTTGACAGCATCGTCCTTTTCCTCCGTCGGGGCGTGCGCGCAAATCAAGCTGATGTTGAAAAATCGAGCCTTGACGCGGATCGTAGCCAACTTTTCGCTCACAGGTGTGAACCTGGAGATATGGTGGCGAAGTCTCTTGCTTACTACGAATCCGCATCCCAATTCGCGCCTCTCCGCATGGCAGCTGTAGTAGATATCGCAACTTGCTTGGTTAGAGCAACCTTGTCCTATCCATCTTATTTCCTGGATGGCGGTGATGTCAGCCTTAATTTTTCCGAGGGCATCCGCCAATTCGATAGAGGCACCTTCCCTATTGAGGGTCCGGATATTCCAGGTGCATATCCTTAAATCATAGTCCTTTTTTCGTTTGCAGTGGTCGTCAACGTTGAGGGGTTCATTATCCGAGGCTTTTTTAGTCTTCATTGGAGTGTTTTTTTTACGTGGCGGGTACCAAACCCTGCGCACAACCCAGTTTACTTCCAGGGAGGACACGCTGCACACATTCGCTCACTATCTCAGCGGATGCGGAGATAGCTACCCAGATGGAGCCGCGGGGAGGCTGTGTGTCAACTTGCTAATGGTTGGCGCAGAGATCACTCTGGCAAATCCCATGTGGAAAGCAGTCAGAAACTTTACTATGATCAACCAAAAGCAAATCCATCCATAAAAAATCTACTAAGAAAATTTCCTTTATCTCAATTTTACAGGTTATTCAACAAATTGACATAAACAAAACATCAATTATCTCGAAATGAATTTTTTTGAGATACGTCTTTTTCGCTTAGTACGACAGTGTAGTTATATTTAAAAAAAATTAAATTGTTTGCCTTCGCAGAAAAACAGGTTACGCGTACAAAGTCGCGGGCATCTGCTAGTTAGTATATAAGCATATTTATTTTGTATTCCTAAGGGTACGATAACTATTTTTTATAAACGAATTAAAAATTTGCTGATCGCTTTAAAGCTATTCTAAAAACTGAGATTGCAGTTCTATGCAATAAGGAAATATGTAAAAGAAAAAAGAAATAATAATTTTTGTAAAAAAAAGAAAAATTTAAAAAATTTTTTTTTTAAATTAAAAATCAAAAAATTATAAAAGAACAAAAAAAAAAGAAAATGACATTAAAGGAGATTAAATTAAAGCAAAATTAAATTTTTTTTTTAAATAATGAAGATCTGCTAGGCGGTAGATTTAGTGGGGGATGCCAGGGTGGTAAGACCGTGATACCATCGGGAGGGATGTAAGGAAAGTGATCTGGGGTTTTTCTGCTCCCCGTTTTGGAAATTTTTTTTTGTATGTAAAAAAATTAAAAGTTTTATGTTCTATATCACGCTACAGGTAGTGTAGGGAAACCGCGACCCTAGCCGGGATAGTCTGAGTGCTTGACACTCAAGATTAGTGAGTTTTTCCTCCTTTTGTATGCCGCGCGTAACATGGTCAAGGAAGTATTTCAGGGAAAGTTTTGTGTCAGAAGATGTTCATAAAATAAAATTAGCTAAAAAACTTTTAGTAAGTAGGAGGTAATGTCACAATTGTCCGACTTTCAAACAAAGGGGTGCATTTACTTCTCCGTAGAACAAGGTTAATTTTTTTTCTTTTTATTAGTAGTTAATTTTTTCATTCACAACTTGTTGGTAGCATTTTCAATTTACAATCTAACTAGTTTTAAGTATAAATCAACACTTGTGCCCCTCTAATTCTGAGTCCGTCAATTATACAGTAAAGTTTTTAGGAGACCAGAAACTCCATTTTTTTCCCCTCACACATATTGTCCCCAAAAATGTTCTATATCTAGAGTTGAATTTGTACAAGTTTTTTTTAAGAATTTAACATATCGTTTATTTAAATAAATAAAAATCTGGGTTTGATATCACAGTTTTCAATTCTTCAATGCCATAGGAAATGGAGGAAAGCAGTTAGTACAGAGCAGGGGTCGGCGAAGTGTGGCTCCGGAGCCGCATGCGGCTCTTTGGCTTCTTAAGTGCGGCTCTTGCACAAATAGCCTCAAACAGGCGCGTAAGTCGCATCACTATTGCCAGAAATCAAAGCATTTCTGCTTGAGAAGGATGCTCATTATCCAGAACTAACAGACGATCAGTGGATACACAACTTTTATTTCATGGTAGACGTTACGTCTCATCTAAATCAGCCTAATCATAAGCTACAAGAGAAAGGAAACACAACTTTTTCGATGTTAGAAGATATCATTTCAAGTCCATTGACTGAGTCCATTATATTTGCCAAAGCAATCCTAAGCTTCTACATCACTGGAGAGAATTCTTTGTCTGGTTTGTTCAATGACAGTTGACAATCGGTACTTCGTCATCTCTGATGAAATGTTTGACATACAATCATCATCTGTCATTTCTCCTCCTACAGAAGCTGAGTGGTTGGAAAAAATACAATGAAAAAACACTCAGGTCAAACCGGCAACATGGCATCCAGGAATGAATGAAGACACTCCTTTGTTTTCGGAGGACACGGTTTTAACCAACTTTTAATAAAAGCGTGAGTTACAACAAAAATTTTAATTGAAGATTGTTAAGGATGTAAGTTAGTGTCGATATATGCTAAATCAAAAGAAATCTTTGGAGCCTGTTTTTTTAATTTCATATTTACTGTTTTTTAATAATAATGATGTGTAACATACGATGTCACCACAGACCGTAAGCGGCTGGGGTCCTGAGAAATAGTCATATTAGAGCCTGAAAATAGCCGTTTTTAGACTGTTTTAAAAATTTTAGTTCTAAAAGCCGACAAATCCAAATTTAAAGTTCTGGATATGAATTTTTTTTATTATGTCATCTTAGGGGACGTCCATAAATTACGTGAGGTATCTTTTTGAAAATTCACCCCCCCCCCCCCCTCCCTTGGTGAAAATTGGTGAGTTCTGGCGGAACTCTCCCTGTCCCTTTTGTGAGACTTTCCTTATAATTTTTAGATGTAATCTGCTATAATAATGTATACTCTCTGCATTAAAATATCGATATCAGATTTTCGTTGACCCCCCCTCTCCCTTGGTGAGATTTGGTGACATTTTTCAGGACCTTCTTCGCCCCTATTTTGACTCACGTAATTTATGGACGGCCCCTTATATGCTTTGTTGTACGTATTGCTTGTCGTAGGGTTCGCACCAAACATTGTGCATAAAGGGCCTTGACCAACACAATGTTTGTAGCGTGTCAATGCAATAAAATATTATGACACGCTAAGCGGCAACTCAAAGACATAATTTACGATGACCAATAATTTGTGCAACAACAACAAATGTCTGGTTGACATACATTTGGAAATGCACAACATAAGTGTGTCATGCATTTGACGCCACACACAAAGCCAAAGCAATGGGATGTAACATAACACTTTTACTATTGTTTGTTTATCGTTTTGCTTTGAGCTAATTTCAATATGCAACAGATGCATGGCATGTGTCACAAAAATTATGATGAGTAAGAATTTTTGGATAACGAGTGAAAAGAAGAATTGTGTCTTTTCTCTCAAATAAATAATATACATATATAAGAAAATATTATGAACTAATAAAATCAATCGAAGATCTGACTTTGACTCAAGTATAATAAAATATTGTTTTATTAAGTCTCAAAGGATAATCAATTCACCCTTGTAGCCTTTGTGGCTGTGTAAGTGATAGCTCATGGCGAGCTTCTAATAAAGCCAAAAGTAGGACCTTAAGGAAAACATTTTAAGTAAAACTAATTTCTGCTATAGCTAAATCATCCGAAACACCAGAAATATTATATGGCGATCCTGCCAGGCTCTGATCAAAATCCAATAACTACAGGAAAATAATAAACTATAGCTCCATAAAGATGGCCCATACCAAGCAGACAGCTCGTAAATCTACTGAAGAAAAAGCTTTACGTAAACAATTCGCTACTATGGCAGCACGTAAACCTGCACCATCAACCGGTAGTATTAAGGAGTCACATCATTATAGTACCATTGCATTGAGTGACATCCGTTGTTACCAAAAATCAACTGAATTGTTGATCCGCAAGTTGCTATTTCAACGTTTAGTACGTGAAATTGCACATGATTTCAAACCCGATTTACGTTTTCAATCGGCAGCCATTGGTGCCTTACAAGAAGCATCATAAGCCTATTTGAAGACACCAACTTATACGAAATTCATAACAAACATGCCACCATTATGCCAAACCAAAAAAGATTCAGTTGGCTCACTGAATTCGTATAGAACATGCTTCAATTAAACATCTTTATATTATAATCAACAAAAATAAATTATCATTGATATATTAATAGTGAAAAGACAATAAAGTTAGTACTTTTGCTATAGGACGTAATTAAGTTTTTCTTAGTTTTAACTATTTTTATGTTCTTTAATATCAGTCTATTTCAAATTCAGAAAATACTTTGGCAACAGCAAAATTAAAGAAATTCAGAATAGTTTGCTTAAAAACCCAAAATACAAATATAATAAAAATTAATATAGTTAATAATAGGACAACTAATCTCCTAATAGATACAGCTGCAGATATCTCAATAATTAAGCAAAATGTCATAGAAAATCATCCAATATTGATGATTGAGCCATGCCAGATAACAGGAATAGCAAGCAAGCCAATAACCATTGACCAGCAAGTCGAATTAGACATTAAATTAAATAGCGGTCAAATAAAACATGAATTCTATGTAGCAGATAAACAAATCGAAATAGTTACAGACGGTATACTAGGAAGAGATTTCCTACTAAAATTCAATTGCAAAATAGATTACGAAACATGTGCTCTCACACTAAACATGTCGGAAATGCAAGAAGACATTCCAATATACATGAAATTGCCCACAAGGATAATAAATATTACAATCCCAAAGAGAAGTTAAATAATTACAAGCGTAAATGTGAACCTAAATGAAAACTCCATAGTACAAGCAAGAGAAATACAAAAAGGTATTTTTATAGCCAATGCGATAGTCCCAGCAAATGGTAATAAACATATAAAAATTCTGAATACAACAGATAATGACATTCATATTAAAGAATGTGACATATCATTAGAACCGTTAAAAAACTTCCAAATTTTTAGATTCAAAGATAATCCCAATGAAAATGGCAATTTTGAACCAACAATTAAAGGATATGATGACTAAGCAAAACAAGAAGTAATGGAATTATGCAACAAGTACAAAAATATTTTTCATAGAGAAGGAGACATATTAGCAACAATGAATTTTTACAAACAACATGTAGTGCTAAATGAGGAGTCACCTGTCTACATAAAAAACTATAGACTTACACAATCTCAATTTCATGAAATAGAAAATCAAGTAGAAAAATTGTTAGAGGAGGACATCGTTGAACCATCGTACAGCCCATACAATTCACCGCTACTAGTAGTACCAAAGAAATAACAAAGTGGTACAGCAAAATGGAGACTAGTAGTAGATTTTAGGGCACTAAACAAAAAGATTGTTAATGATAAATTCCCACTAACAAGACTGGAAGACGTATTAGACAAACTTGGAAACGCAAAATATTTTTCAACTCTAGATATGACGAGTTCATTTCATCAAATTTCATTAACTAAAAGCTCAAGACATCTAACGGCATTATCAACAAATTCAGGACATTACCACTTTAAACGTTTGCCATTTGGACTAAAAATTGCGACAAATAGTTTCCAACGGATGCTATCAATTGCTTTAAGCGGACTACAGGAATCAGCATTTCTTTATGTAGAAGACATCATACTGTTTGGTTCCACCTTGAAACAACACAACAGAAACCTAGAACAAGTATTTCATAAACTACAAAAAGTTAACCTAAAGCTAAACCTTAGCAAATATGAGTTTTTGAAAACAGAAGTAGTATATCTAGGGCATCTGATAACATCTAAAGGTGTAACAACAGATCTAGCAAAACACGACGTCATAAGGAATTACCCTCAACCGAAGGACGCTGATGAAACACGTAGATTCGTAGCATTCTGCAACTATTACAGAAAATTTACTGAAAATTTTGCAGAAATTGACCGACCTTTAAATCAATTGTTAAAGAAAGGACAATTGTTCAACTGGACGGAAGAATGCAACACAGCTTTCAACACACTGCGAGAAAAGCTGATATCACCGCAACTGTTAGCATATCCAAATTTCGAGAAACCATTCATTCTGACAACAGACGCATCACAATACACATTAGGAACAGTTTTATCCCAAGGTGAACCAGGACAAGATAAGCCAATAGCTTACGCCTCGAAAACTCTAAAAAAACATGAAGTCAACAAAGCAATCATCGAGAAAGAATTTCTTGTTATACATTGGGGGATAAACTACTTTGACCGTATCTCTACGGAAGAAAGTTCACAGTATATACAGACCACAGACCTTTAGTGAGTCTATTTAAGCATAAAAATCCATCATCAAATTAACAAGAATACGTTTAGATTTAATGGATTACGATTTTGAAATAATTTTCAAACAGGGCAAAATGAACACAAATGCAGATGCACTCTCACGAATAAAAATAGATTCAAATAAATTAAAAGAAATGATACCAAAAGAAAAGCACGTGCAAGTACTTACAAGGGCGGCAAAAGAAAAATTAAATAATGAAGATAATGTGTTCACGAAAAAACTGAACAGTGGTGCTAGTTCTCAGCGAGTGCAGTTTGGCCAACTACATATATGGGAAGCTACATCATTTTCAGAAGTTAAAGGCCTGAAAAGATTAAAATTTATAAATAATTCCATGGAAAATAAGAATCTTGAAAGAGCAGAAAATCTTGAGATGTCAAACGAAAAATCTTTACCAGAGTTAAAATTGGTTCAGAGGAAGTCTACATCAAAAAATCAAGGTAAAAATGATAAAATAATCATTGCTCAAAATAAAGTTCTTGCGATATTACACGAAAAATCTTTACCAGAGTTAAAATTGGTTCTGAGGAAGTTAATATCATAAACACAAGAACAAGAGAAAAAAACGCTAGCGCTGGAAACGAATGATGAGATATTCACATTGATAACAGCACTAGAGTTAAAAGAATTATATAATAAGCTGCAGCATAAAAATAAAAACGCGTTAAAAATAATGTTGTATCAGCCCCCTAATGAAATTAAAAATAAAGAAGAACAAATACAGCTGATAAAACAGCATCATGACACACGAACTGGAGGTCATGTAGGTATCAAAAGATGCATCGCGAAGTTAAAACAAAAGTACATTTGGAAGAATCTATCCAAAATGGTAAAAACATACATAAATAATTGTAATCTATGCAATGAAACGAAAATAATAAAGTATACCAGAGAGAAAATGTGCATAACGGAAACTCCATCTACAGTATTTGAAACAGTAACTATGGACACAGTTGGACCAATGAGACCATCAGAAGGATATATGTACATTCTAACAATCCAATGTGAATTGTCGAAATTCTTAGTAGCAATTCCTTTAGAAGATAAAGCAGCCATCACAGTAGCAAAAGCAATCGTGGAACAATTTATATTAAAATACGGATGCTTCAAGACACTGAAAACTGATAAAGGAACCGAATTTGTAAATGAACTACTACAGAACATATGCAAAGCTTTACAAATCGAGAAACGTACTTCAACACCATATCATCATGAGACGATAGGAACAGTTGAGAGAAACCATCGAGTACTTAATGAATATCTGAGAAATATGCAGGAAAACGACAACTGGGCAACATTATTGCCATACTATGTATTCTGTTTCAACACAACTCCACATAGCACGACGACTTATTCTCCATTCGAGCTTGTATACGGCAAAATCTGCGCATTACCTGGCGAAATTTATAATAATAATACAAAAAACTATGATATTGATAACTATTTAATTGAGCTTAAACAAAAATTGAAATATGCACATGAAAAAACGAAAGAAAATCTAGAGAATAGCAAACTAAAAGTAGCAGAGATTTCAAATAAAAATGCTAGTAATCAGAAATTTCAAATAGGAGACAAGATTTACCTAAAAGTAGGAAACAAAAGCAAATTTGACAAACCATTCAAAGGACCTTACACCATTGTAGAAACAAAAGGCCCAAATAGTAAAATAAAAATAAACAACAAAATACAAGAAGTTCATAACAATAATATTATATTAGCTAGAAATAAAAATAATTGAAACAAAAATAAAAATAAACATTGAATTAAGGCATTAAACTCTACAAGTATGAATGTAATGAACGAATCAAATTTAGCAAACCTAAGCATAAAATTATAACTTGAAAATTAATAAATATAAGGACTGTCCCAGAAAAAACTTGCACTTTTATTTTTTAAGATTATACTCTACCTGATAATCTTATAGGTCTAAAAAGACAAAATATTTATTCCATATAAAGTGACGTTTGATATGATGTATATCACTTGAAGATAGCACTTCTAACGACAAAGATGTCTAGCAAGCAAGAAAAGGTCCGCGAACTGATTTTGTCCACATACCTGCAAAATCCAGGGTTAAAATATTCAGCTATAGCAAAAATAGTTGGTGCATCAGAAAGAACTGTCAAAACGGTTATTTCTAATTATAAGAAGGGTCTACCTGTTTCACGAAAAAAGGGTTCAGGCAGAAAACCAGAATTTTCTAACCCAAAGGTAGCGGCGAAGGTGAAGCGCCTTTTTAGGCAGAATCCCAACGCGTCAGTGCGAGATATGGCGGCTAGAGCAGGTACATCAAAATCTACTGTGCAAAGGATAAAGGAGAAAAGTAAGCTAAAGACATATAGAGTTCAAAAAGTACCAGACCATTCTGATGAAAAGCAGTTGATGGCTCAGATGCGAGCCCGAAAATTGTATGAAAGGTACCTGACTAAATTTGACTGCTGTGTTATGGACGACGAAACTTACGTTAAAGCAGATTTTAAGCAGCTACCTGGGCATGAATATTATACATCACCGAAGAAGGGGAATGTGCCTAGTAAATTCAAAGAAAAAAAAATTTCGAAATTTCCGAAGCAATATATGGTTTGGCTGGCCATATGCACCTGTGGCCTCAGAAGCAGCTTCTTTGTTACGCAAGGCACAATCAATTCCAAAGTTTATATAGACGAGTGCCTCGAAAAAGTCTTCTACCATTTATTCGTGCACATGAGGGTTCCGTGATATTCTGGCCAGATTTAGCAACCTCTCATTACTCTAAAGCTACGATGGAATGGTATGCAAGTAAAAAGATCAATTTTGTACCAAAAATAGCAAATCCGCCTAACTGCCCAGAGCTTCGCCCAATTGAAAGATATTGGGCTCTAATGAAAATAGATCTTCGAAAGAGTGGCAGGACTGCAAAAAAATTTCAAGACTTCAGACTTAAGTGCAAAATTTATTGAAGGGCCTTAAAAAAAAAGTAAGAAATTTTTATAGAAAAAACAAAATTGTTAATTAGTTTTTAGATATTTATATTCTGAACACTAGCCATTATTAATAAAAAAATAAAAAAAAAACCAAAAAAATTTCTGGGTATTTTTTTATAACTAAAAAACAAAGTGCAAGTTTTTTCTGGAACAGTCCTTAGGTTACTAAGTAAATAGAATAAACTTTTGCAAATAAGCAAAATTGTAATTGTATAACAATAAATATACTACAATATAAAAATATGTAAGACAAATAAAAATTAAATTTTGCAAATAAGCAAAAATTGCAATTATAAGCAATAAATATAGTACAGTATAAAAATATATCAAATGTAAGATAAAAATAGAAATTAAATAATTAATAAAATTTTTAATACATAAACATAATTAAATATATGAATATTATTATATAACTACTAAGATGTACTACTTATATACATACTCATATAAAACAAAATACACACCATGCATCAAAAACAATATATTCACATATACTTAGTACAAGCGCATAAGCGTTTATTCACATTTAAGAACTATTAATAAACGTTATGCATTTCCAAAAGGGGTAGAGGTGTTGTACGTATTGCTTGTCGTAGTGTTCGCACCAAACATTGTGCATAAAGGGCCTTGACCAACACAATGTTTGTAGCGTGTCAATGCAATAAAATATTATGACACGCTAAGCGGCAACTCAAAGACATAATTTACGATGACCAATAATTTGTGCAACAACAACAAATGTCTGGTTGACATACATTTGGAAATGCACAACATAAGTGTGTCATGCATTTGACGCCACACACAAAGCCAAAGCAATGGGATGTAACATAACACTTTTACTATTGTTTGTTTATCGTTTTGCTTTGAGCTAATTTAAATATGCAACAGATGCATGGCATGTGTCACAAAAATTATGATGAGTAAAAATTTTTGGATAACGAGTGAAAAGAAGAATTGTGTCTTTTCTCTCAAATAAATAATATACATACATATATAAGAAAATATTATGAACTAATAAAATCAATCGAAGATCTGACTTTGACTCAAGTATAATAAAATATTGTTTTATTAAGTCTCAAAGGATAATCAATTCACCCTTGTAGCCTTTGTGGCTGTGTAAGTGATAGCTCATGGCGAGCTTCTAATAAAGCCAAAAGTAGGACCTTAGGGAAAACCTTTTAACTAAAACTCCTTTCTGATTTAGCTAAATCATCCGAAGCACCAGAAATATTATAGCTTTTAAAAAAATGTAAGCTCCTAGACCTTAAGACTTATTCTTGCGACCCGATTAAGTGAAGCAGGTCTTAGTAAAATATGCCTCAAGTCGTAGCTTTATTCATAATACTAAAGAGATATCTTATTTTGTTTGTCTACCTGTTCGGTTTTAAATTAGGCACAATCTAAAGAAAATGGTTGACCAGGCTCAGAGATATTAAACAATCGGATGTTTTTTAAATTTCATACGTACGTTATACACATATTATACTAAATAATATTACTAAAAAACAGTAAATATGGAATTAAAAAATAAAGCTCTAAGAATTTTTTTCTTTTTGAAGTATTTTAATAAAGCCCACAGTGAGTATGATTCGAAGTGGTACAAGTTGGTGTGGGATTTCTTGGATAAAGAAGACCAGGATGGAAATATAACTGCTGAAGGTATATCTTTTGTCAATATGCTTGGGTATTTGGCTGTCCAGATGGAAAGAAGGTCAAGGAATTCTTTTACACCAGGTACTCCAATTTTGAAGGTCTCCTGAAGAGATTGTATGTATTCCTCCATCTCAAGATGAAACATTAAGTCTATTTTCTACCACTTATGAACGCTTTAATTGCAGCAACACGGGGTTGATAACATTGGTTGATACTCTTCAGTGATTTAATTGAACCTATTTTGCGTTCTGGTTGCCTACAGTACCCTTCATTTGTAGGGCTTGCTTGTTTTGGATGGTTGTTTGCAGCTTGTATTATTACTGAGAAGAATCATTGCGAACTACTCATAAATATGTATTGCATTTAAGCGATTTGATCAAATAAATGCAGCTATAGTTAACTTCTTGGTGCAAACAATTTCCCCAAAGATCGAAAAAACTTGGGCTTGGACCCATTTGTTCTCTGATGATGCCTTTAATACAATTTCAACTCGTAGTAGCGACAAGTTTGCTATGAACATGATGTGTCTTATCGTGGGTTATGACGGCAATCTCACACAGTGCAACCTGGCTCAATTTATGGGAGTTGTTCAAACTTACTGTGTGGATCTGGCAAAATCTATTTAGTCTGCCATTAACAAAGAGGCGTATTGTACCACTAGCACCAATGAAGCTAGATCTGTGGCCACCGTGTACACTGTAGTGTCACAAAAGAAGACACAAAGCCATAAAGAAAAATGTAAGACACTATTTGTCACCCAACACGTATTAACAAATTTGCTCATTAATACAGTAATAGATTCATTCATTCGAAAACAAATTATTCCATTTTGCTCAAAATTTTGAAAGGGAAACATTGTTTCACTTTCCGAGCCTGCTGAATCATCAATTTTAAATATGAGAAAAGCATTTCTTAACTGGTTTCAGGAATTCAAAAGCAGCAGAATGACATTAGCAGGCGACAAAAATCTCTTAATGCTACTGTTAGACGACTAGTTTGCCGCTAAATGAACGAATTTAAAAATTAATTGTGTGTGAATTAACCGTAGACCGATCCTTAAAAATTACGACTAATCTGATCTTGGCAGGAAAAAATTTTTTTTAATGAAAATGATAAACTTATTTCGGTTGTGTGCTCTTTTGTAAACATTTTTGTTACACATACAGCAAACCAATTCGCTTTTGTGCTCTATGTGTAAGGTTTTCTCGGTTAAACAAAGAGCATATCTACCCCATTTGGTTAGTTGTATCGGTACCATTCTAGGCTGCTTGGCGTCTTACTTGACTTGTTGATGATTTTGATAGCGTTGTCAGAAGAAAGAGAGAAAATGCATTTCGTGGATCTCTGGTTCTGTTAGATATGTGTTTTAGTCAATCCAAGACCAAGTTCATGTAGGAAGCTCTTACGACATTGCTTTTGGATTTTTTTTTAGCCAATTTGGATCTATTGTTGAGTAGATGTTGAAAGCATTCAACGCTGAAATGTCCGAAAATGTCAGCTAACCGTCTTCCGTTTGAAACTGAATCCCTAAAGCATTTTGTCAGTATTGTCAACACCGCCTTTTGTTTTGTTATAGTATGAAACTATCTCAGGCAATTTTTTCGGTGCTAGTCCGATATCAGGCGAATAATGCATTTTGCTCTGAACAATGGTACATTTATTTTTCTTTCTTACATATGAAACCAAAGCAAAACAAAGCAGTATTTTCAGTGAAGGCGGATGTATATTGGTGCTTTTACTCTATATGAAGCTTAAGCGGAATGCTACGCTTATTTTTCCGCAATGGGCCAGCCATAGTCAAATTTTTGTAA
The DNA here is from genome assembly GCA_949775025.1 of Tricholauxania praeusta. Lineage (NCBI taxonomy): Eukaryota > Metazoa > Arthropoda > Insecta > Diptera > Lauxaniidae > Tricholauxania > Tricholauxania praeusta. Next base: position 108,590,656 of record OX459028.1, read on the forward strand.
AGCAAATTTTGACCCAAGTCGTATGAAGAGAAAAAACTATCCATTGTAATGTTTTGACCTTTGTTCCAGTGCAGCTCTAGCAAATTTTCCCAAATATAGTTGCATATTTCATACACATGAAGTCTTGGCACAAGTGAGAAGCCAAAATTTCAGACCGTACTTCTCTGGCTTACTTGGCATGTGCTGTCTAAACGAGCATCGCCCATGCTAAACCAGTAGTTGCTTGTCAAAAGTGACATATTCACTTGGATTGAAGAAAAGTGGAAGCAATTCAACCCATTTGCCCCATATTTCTCGTATTGGTGCGAATTTGCCCAAAGCTGTGAGACTAAGTTCGTTTTGTTCGATGTGTTCGAATGAGACGAACTGAACTTGACTCGTTGCGTATGGCAGAACTTCGAACATGTTCGATCAGCTCGTTGCACAACCTTAGGAAACACTGAACTGTGATTAACTTTTTAAGCCGATAGAAAAAACAAAAACATGTTTTTACAAAAGAAAACTAATACGGGTCGAAAACGATCCGAATGATGAAAAAAGTCCCAAAGTTGGAAAAAAACTTAGTGACAACTATCAATAAACTCTGACACTACATGTTTAACATACCTACTGATAAAGTCAATAAGACACAGACCCACACAGCTGACAGTTTTCGAAATATTTGAAATGAAAAAAAAAATTTGGTTGAAAACGACCCTAGGATCGGTCTACGGTTAAAAGAAAATAGTTTTACTACTTTTCAGCTTCAGGCTTTACGAACAACTAACTTTATTTAACATTATTGCTTAAATCAATGGCTACTAATAAATGTTATGTTTTTATATGTATGTATGTAATTCAATGCTTAGTGCAACTATAACAGGGTAGTTTGAAGAACCAAAAATATTTAAATTAATTTGACATGAGTTTCATGAATTTGATTAAAAAGAAAGGATTTCATAAATCTTTAGATAAAAGTCGTGAAATGACTGAACAGCTACTGTAATATACAGCGTGGTCCAAAAGTTACCATGGGACTTAAAAATTTAATAACTTTTTCGTATTTATTTTATTTTTTTTTTAGATTATAAAATATACAAAAGGGAAATTTTTTTACACTATGTATGAAAAATAATGTCTTTTAAATGAGCCCCATTTTCAGCTTCGCAAAGATGGGCTCGTTTAAGAGCATTTTCCATAACAGCTGTCAAAATTTGTGGCTGTAGCGTTCGAATTTCGGCAACAATGTTGGCCTTGAGTTCAAGAATGGTTTCAGGCTTGTTTACATACACTATATCCTTCAAATAACCCCAAAGAAAATATTCGGATGCTGTCAAGTCTGGCCAATTAATTTCCGAATTTCTGGAAATTATTTTCTCTCCAAACATTTGCCTTAAAAGTGTCATTGTGTCTCGGGCAGTGGCTCCATTCTGCTGAAACCACATCTCAGGTCTGTTTTGAAGAGCAGGACGTAGAAAATTTTCAATCATATACCGACACCGCTCTCCATTTACGGATACAGCACTTCTATTTTCATTTTCGAATGGGGTGCAATTAGCGTTGATGAATGGCTCTTGGATTTTCAGAACCCCAGAACCTGGAGTTCTGCTTATTTATAAAACCATTCAAATAAAAATGAGCTTCATCACTCATAATCAGATTTTCAACAGATTTTCTTTGCGTTAAAATAATTGATCGCTGATTTAAATAATAAAATTCTATTACTCTAGTTCTCTGCTCAGTTGTGAATCACTCCATTATTTATTCCCCAAGAGTAAACTGTGAAGTCGTCTTATTGATGAAAACCTGGGATCGTGCTTAAAATTAAAAACAACAACATACAAACCTGACATACTCAAACATTACAAGGAGATGAAAGGACATTGTTTGCATTGAGTGTTCAATCATTGTCATCATTAAATTTTATGGATACCTTACTTTCGTATTATTTTTTATCAATAAATAAAGTTTTTATTGAGTATGAAATTAAGTTTAATTCATTGTACCCGTAATTTAATGAAGGTCTTAAATTATAATAATGGCTTACTAAATTAATAAACAGATTTGGCTCTCAAATTTTTTTTAAATCGTTGTAATGTACATATTTGGCTCTTTGGCGAATAAGTTTGCCGACCACTGGTATAGGGGGAAGTGGAAGGGCAGAAGATATGGTATGCTTATTCAGTTCAAGATAATTTAACGTTCCTTTACTAACATGCATTTTTTAACACGGTTACTAACATCGGTCTCCCAGTCCGAAGTGCAGATGACGTAAATTTTTTAACATTAAAGGCAATTATTTGGAATATATTGTTACGAAATTTCTGTCTCTTTGACGATAATTTCGATCTCTCACACTTTTCTGAGTTCGATCACTGGATTGTGTAACAATTAAAAACACACAAACTTATTTAGTTATAAAATGGTTTATTTTATTAACGTTCAAATTCTAATATTAATTTAACACTGTTTAGAAAACTGTTTTGTTCTACTACGGATCACACTGTATTCACTTTATTGCTTATTGCTTCGCTGTTCTAACTCAACTGTGTCCGACAACTCGAATGACACCCTTTTATACTACAGGCATCACTTTCTCGAATAATCTATTAGCTGCCAGATGGCGTATATTCTACTATTATCTACAACCTTCCAGTGCTTTGTAGCGTGCATTCTACCACTATCCACAATTCACCAGCATGGCGCACTGACGTTGAGCTCACAATTATCGAGAAGGTTGCTATTATTAGATGGTGTTGTACGTTGTACGACGGCGATAATTTCTCTCGGTTGTTGACTTTTTATTGTTTACTGCAGCGTCTGTTCGGTTTATTATTTTTAGCATTTTGCGCTAGATGGTGCTAATATCGTTAAGTTTCTTTTGTTGGTATTTATTTCAAGAGTATTCTAGCATAAACCAAATTTCGCTACACTGCCCTCCGCTTAAACTTGTTCGTCCCGAACAAGAGTCTCTCCGTCCCTAGTATAAGGTGGCAGCCTTTCGATGTGGACTACCTTTAATTTACTTTTGTTCCCGGGGTATTTTTGAATTCGATACACAACATCATTAATCCTTGTGACGATCCGGTAAGGTCCCTCCCAATGAGTCTGTAATTTAGGAGACAAGCCTCGTTTTCGTTGTGGGTTATGTAGCAGCACTAGTTGACCTTCTTTGAACCCTTCAGTATTTGCTCGCAGGTCATACCGAGCTTTCATATTGTCGCTAGCCAATTGAGTACGTCTCCTGATAAACTCGTGTATATCTGCTAATTCTTCTCTTTTCCGCGACATGTAATCGTCAGCATGGGTCGTTTCTGGGACAACACTTACTCCGAACTTCAAATCTGCTGGAAGCCTTAAGTCCGTACCAAAAATGGCTTTTCCTGGCGTGACTGTAGTGGTATCGTGTATTGCCGACCGATAAGCCATCAGAAACATTGGTAGATGATCATCCCAATCTTTTTGTCCTTTATCATCAACCTTTTTTAAATGTTCCTCTAGAGTACGGTTGAACCTTTCGACCATGCCATCGGACTGAGGATGCAAAGCTGTGGTGCGTGTCTTCTGTATTCCAAGTATTTCACAAACCTCCTTAAAAAGTGTCGACTCAAAATTTCGTCCTTGGTCGGAATGCAACTCAAGTGGAGCTCCATATCGGCAAATCCAATTTTTGATGAAAATGTCTGCCACTGTTTTTGCTTCTTGATTGGGAATGGGATATACTTCTGGCCACTTACTGAAATAATCAATTACCACAAGGATGTATTTATTTCCTGCATTGCTGATTGGAAAAGGTCCCGCTATATCCATGGCTATCCTCTCAAAGGGAGCTCCAACGTTATACTGATGCATTTTTCCCCGAGTGCGTTGCCTTGGTCCTTTAGCAATTGCACATTGGTCACAACGGCGGATCCAGTCAGCAACTGATTCTTGGCATCCTACCCAATAAAACCGTTTCTTTATTTTTCTGTGGTTTTCGTTATGCCCAGATGTCCACCACTCGATCCATTGTGATAATCCTCGATTATTTCCTTAAATTTGGCCTTTGGAATAACCAGCAGTTTTGAGCGAGTTTTACCATCCTCGCTTTCCCATATTCGGTAGAGACAACCATCATGCAACTCCAAACTTTGCCATTGCGCCCAGTATGCTTTACAGATTTGGCTTTCATTTGAAATTTCTTGCCACGCCGGTTTCCTACCCAGCTCCTTATACTTAATTATAGTTGCCAAATCTGTATCATTGCGCTGGTCCCGTTTTACCTCCTCTTTTGTCCACTTTTCTTCAGGCAAAACGTTCAAAAAGCGCACATCAATTGTTCCAGCTTTATTTTCTGTTCGCGAACAATGACCGCATTCAATTTTACATGGACGACGGGAAAGTGCATCCGCATTTCCATGCTGGCTTCCTTTGCGATGCTCTATGGTGAAATCATAGCTCTGCAAGCGTTCTATCCACCGTGCGATTTGACCTTCAGGATCCTTGAATTGAAGTAGCCACCTTAATGCCGCATGATCTGTCCTCAGGAGAAAGTGCTGTCCATATAAGTACTTATGGAAGTGTTTCACGCATTCCATTACTGCCAGTAACTCTCTCCGAGTTACGCAATAATTCTTCTCAGGTTTCGACAGAATTTTGCTGAAATATGCGACGACTTTTTCTTGACCATTGATGATTTGGGACAAAACTCCTCCAATACCATGGCCACTCGCATCGGTGTCCAATACAAATTCTTTGCCGGGTATTGGGTACGCGAGTATTGGCGCTGTGGACAGTAACTCTTTCAGTTTTTGGAATGCAGTTTCCTGTGCCACACTCCATTCGAATTTTCGATTTTTCTGTGTCAGCTCATGTAGACTGCCTGCAACATTTGCGAAACCAGGAACGAAAAGTCTGTAATAAGTGCATAGACCCAGAAAACTTCGCAACTCATGAAGATTAGATGGTCGTGGCCAATTTTTCACAGCTTTTATTTTATCTTCATCTGTGTGTATTCCTTCTGACGTAACCTTGTGCCCCAGATATTTGACTTCACGCTGGAAAAGTGAGCACTTTTTCGCACTTAATTTTAGTCCAGCTGCCTCCAAGCGCTCAAACACTTCCTCCAGATTTTTCAAGTGGTCATCAAAATCTTTACCCATGATGATAATGTCATCGAGATACACTAGACAAGTCTTCCAATGTAGTCCTTTGAGAACTCGTTCCATTAACCGCTCAAACGTAGCTGGAGCATTACAAAGACCAAACGGCATGACGTTGACCTGCCATAGACCATTCCCAATACTAAAGGCAGTTTTCTCTTTGTCTTTTTCATCTATTTCCACCTGCCAGTATCCACTTTGTAAGTCCAGGGTGGAAAACCATGTTGCTCCAGATAACGTATCCAGTGTATCATCGATTCTGGGTAACGGGTAGCTGTCTTTTTTAGTGACGTCATTCAATTTTCTGTAATCCACACAGAATCGCATACTTCTGTCCTTTTTCTTAACAAGTACGACCGGTGAACTCCATGGGCTTTCTGATGGTGCAATGACATTTTCTCGCGCCATATCTTCTATAAGGCCCGTCACTTCTTCTCTCTTAGCGAGTGCTAGCCTCCTTGGAGGTTGACGAATTGGCTGAAAATCACCTGTATCAATGCGATGTTTGACAACTGATGTTCGGCCATTATTTTCTCCTTTGGACGCAAATATCCGCCAATGTTTTTGCAGAAACCTTTTTGCTTTATTTTTGTTCTGAGCAGACTACTCCTTCGTCCATTCTTTCGTCAATACTTCCATGGCCGACGATTTCGTTAAAGTTGGGCCTTGTGTGTTCTGCTGATTATTTTCACAATTTACCACAGCCGTAACTTTCTCACATTGCGCTATAAGTTCACCTTTTTGCATCCATTTCGGCTTATTTGTTGGATTCAAAATTCGCACCGGTATTTTTCTGTCTGTTCTTGTGTTTACTAGGTTCTTTCCAATAATCAGGTCTTTCTTTACATTTTTCTTATCTGCTTTCACTACCCACAGATGGCTTGTCCCACAGTCTTCATTTGTTGTGGCCCAAATAATTTCTTCGGTATTGGGTTCAATTCGACAGCGCTCACTTATGTAGACTCTTGCAATTGATAATTTTTGTCCACAGCCAATGTCTAAAGGCAACTCTACATTGGCATACCTTATCGTTTTTTTTTTAAGATCCAAAGTGAACCCGTGTCGAATGATGAAGTCCACGCCAATGATAACCTCATCGGTGATGTTTGCAACAATAAAATCATGTTCCACAGTTTTGTTGCCGATGAGAATACTCGCTGTAACTTTTCCCATTTAACGGCGTTACTCGTCGTCTATCAAATAAGTCTCTCCTCACAATTGAATGCGATGCGCCTGTATCCAAAGTAAGCTCACATGGTCTTCCGTTGATTTTTCCACCGATGGTAAGGCTGTTGGAATTTCGGCAGAGCTTCGAAACCAAGACTATGGGGCAATCATCTGTAAGAGTCAGCTCACGCCCCGCTGTACTGACTCTCTTTAGTTTAACGACTGCTGCTCGCTACCATTTTCACCATCGTTCACCCTATTTCCAATTTTTCTTCTTGGTGAACGTGATGAAGATCGCTTACGACGTGATTTGCAGTCACGTGCCATGTGTCCCTGTTTACCACAGTTGTAGCATTTTCCGCTGAAGCTACCGCTGGCGAACGATGAATTTTTCTTTTCAGCCTCCACCTCCATCCGACGAGTTTTCAGTGATGGGCGGCATGTTAACGCAATCGTCTCCTGCGTGAGGGCAACCGTTACTGTTTCATTAAATGTTGTCTTCGGGCTCCTCATTGTCTCGCGTTTTGTTTCTGAGTCACGTATGCCGTCAATAAACGCCTCTATTTTGAATTTTTCAGTTACGACACTTAACTCGTCAGGATAGGAAAGGTGTGCTAATCGCTCAATATCCGCAGCGTACTCCTGCAAGGACTCACCAGATTTCTGGATACGACTTTTCAACTCCAATCTGTGAATCTGCTTCATGTGGTCACTGCCATATTTTCGCTGTAAGGCATCCATCACCGCCTTGTAGTTTTTCTGCTCCGCCACTGGAACCGTTTGCAAAACTTCTGCAGCTGCGCCTTTTAATGCCACAATTAGCGCTGCAGCTGCGCTTTCGTTATTCCAACGATTGTGACCAGATGTTGTTTCGAATTGGAGCTTGAAAACACTAAAAATACGTTCCATCGTACGAGGGTTCCTTAAGCCTCTCTGCGCTGATTTCTCTTATAACTTGAGTGGTTGGTTCGCTTATTTCCAACTGTTACATCCTTTTGTTAACGTCCTCAAAATTATTTTGAACTTCTTCCTTGAACTTCTTCCTTAAGCTCTGACCAATTTCTTCCCGAACGGCCTGGATATTGCTATTCATTTGTAGTGCATTTTGACTTATTGCCTGCGTCATCGCCATTAACATTTTCTCGAACTTTGACATGTCTACAACTTCACAACTTGCCGCCAGTCCAGAAGCTTCTTCCACTTTCGCTGCTGATTCTGATACATCACTATAAAATTCATGCTCTTCCAGGTTTACACCTTGAGCCTCAAGAGCCTGCCGTAAGCGTTTCTGTAACTCCACTTTCCGCCAGTAGATTGCAGATTCAGCTGCTGCAACTTCTTCTTCAGTTGATTCACTTTCAGATCTTCAAACTTAACCATTTTTATTTATTTATTTTTTTTTTTTTAATTGATTGTTAATTCTTTTTACACAATCCTACTTCTGACACCAATTGTTACGAAATTTCTGTCTCTTTGACGATAATTTCGATCTCTCACACTTTTCTGAGTTCGATCACTGGATTGTGTAACAATTAAAAACACACAAACTTATTTAGTTATAAAATGGTTTATTTTAGTAACGTTCAAATTCTAATATTAATTTAACATTGTATAGAAAACTGTTTTGTTCTACTACGGATCACACTGTATTCACTTTATTGCTTATTGCTTCGCTGTTCTAACTCAACTGTGTCCGACAGCTCGAATGACACCCTTTTATACTACAGGCATCACTTTCTCGAATAATCTATTAGCTGCCAGATGGCGTATATTCTACTATTATCTAAAACCTTCCAGTGCTACTTTGTAGCGTGCATTCTACCACTATCCACAATTCACCACAATTCACCAGCATGGCGCACTGACGTTGAGCTCACAATTATCGAGAAGGTTGCTATTATTAGATGGTGTTGTACGTTGTACGACGGCGATAATTTCTCTCGGTTGTTGACTTTTTATTGTTTACTGCAGCGTCTGTTCGGTTTATTATTTTTAGCATTTTGCGCTAGATGGTGCTAATATCGTTAAGTTTCTTTTGTTGGTATTTATTTCAAGAGTCTTCTAGCATAAACCAAATTTCGCTACAATATATTTAATTCATATAATTTTTTATTGAATTTAAAAGAAATTTAAACATAACATACTTAAAAAAATTTAAAAATTCAGTACGGTAAATAGTTTTTGTACCAGTTTCTTTTTTTAATTTGGTTCATTCTAATTTAACAAATAAATAATACTAGTATCGCTTGAGGTCGAAATTCGACCGTTAGCACTAAATTTTAATCTTAGAAAAATTTTTAATAACAAAACGTTTTTGTTCATTGATTATGATCTTATTTAGTTTCACTAATCACCTCACCTCATCTCGTCTCATCTCATCTCATCTCATCTCACCTTTGGAATTACATTTAATTTACATTTGAGCGGTCTATTTCATTTTGACTCATAAATTGTGCCCTTATCCCTATACCGTTCAGTCCGACCCGATATCGTTCTTATGCAAGGCACAACACAACTATATTTTTCGTTTATTTTTAAGCAAAAATAAGTTAAATCGCAACTGTATTTCAAAATAAATCAGTTGAATTTCGATTATCCGTGATGGTTGGGACCGAGCGCATCACGGATAATGGAATCACTATTTTATTTTTTTCCTTATAAATTTTCAATGTTGTTTATACATAATATGTATGCGAAATTAATGAACGGCCCCTTACAGCACCGTTTTACAAAAGTATTTAGTTATAATACTCATTTAATGAAGATCAGCTAGCTCTTATTATAGAAATATTTTCTAATGATGCGGGCATAAAAGTAACAAAAAATACTTTTCAGTATTGAAAAACTGAAAAGAGCTATTTTTGTATCATGTTGCTTATTCCTACCTATTACTCTTCCTTAGGGTACACTCTATCTCCATATGAAATTTCACCGAAATCGGTCCATTAGTTTCGCTGTGAAGACATATTTTCCTATTGGGGGCGTGGCACCGTCCATTTTAGACCGAATACCTTTTCTCAAGATTTAATCTACCTCTGTACCAAATTCCATGAAAATCGGTTCATTAGCTTAACAATAAAAACGACTTTTCTGTTCTGAGCAGTACCACGCCTACCAAAAGAACATAGTATCTTCAGAAATGTTTTTAAGGGTTCAATCTATTACTTACTTTCTTAGATGGCCATAACAACCCGTTGTCAGGTTACGGCTGACCTCATTAGCTCTCGCCAGGCGCCTCTGTTTTGCGCGCGCCTTCTCCAATCGTTAATGACAAGCGCGGTTAGGGCTTCCTCAGCTTGGTCTATCCACCGGAGGCATGGTCTCCCTCTTCGTCGTTGACCGGGGACCTTCCCTTCGAATACCTTTTTCGCTGGAGCTTCTTTATCCATACGATGGACATGACCCAGCCAGCGTAGTCGCTGTATTGTTATACGCTTAACTATGTCAATGTCGGCGTAGAGCTCATACAGCTCGTGGTTCATTCGAATGCGATAGTCGTCGCCAACTCGAACAGGACCAAAGATTTTGCGGAGAACTTTCCTCTCGAACACCCCAAGAGCGGCTGCGTCTGTTGTCGAAACCACCCATGCCTCAGCGCCATAAAGAAGTACAGGTAGAATGAGCGTCTTGTAGAGTGTTAGCTTTGTCGATCGAGAGAGAGCTCTGCAACGTAATTGCTTACTGAGACCGTAGTAGTACCTATTAGCAATTGTTATTCTCCGCTTAATCTCCAGACTGACATCATTGTTGCTGGTTACGGCAGTGCCAAGGTAGATGAATTCCTTGACAACTTCTAATTTACAGTTGCCCGCTGTAACATGAGAGTCTAGATCCCGTGCTCTCTTGTTGTTGTTAGTAGACATCATGTATTTCGTCTTGCCCTCGTTTACCGTCAAACCCACTTTGGCTGATTCCTTTTCAATAGCAGTGAAAGCAGCAGTAACATCTCTCTTACTCCGACCGATAATATCAATATCATCAGCGTACGCAAGGAGCTGAACACCTTTGAAGAAAATGGTGCCATTATGATGCACACCGGCTTTTCGTACGATCCCCTCCATAATGAAATTGAAGAGATCGCACGAGAGCGGGTCGCCTTGTCTGAAACCTCGCTCGGTATTAAAAGTTCCGGAGAGGTCATTCCCTACCTTGACGGAGCTAAACGTATTGCTCAACGTCATCCTGCAGAGCCTTATCAACTTTGCAGGTATACTGAACTCAGACATTGTTGCGTATAGGCAATCCCGCACTGGGCTATCGAACGCAGCTTTATAATCGACGAAGAGATGGTGAGTGTCGATTTGATATTCATGGGTTTTCTCCAGGATTTGGCGTAGTGTAAAAATCTGGTCTATGGTGGACTTACCAGGTCTAAAGCCACACTAATAGGATCCGACAAGCGTTTCTGTATACGGCTTCAATCTTTCACACAATACGCTCGAGAGGATCTTATATGCGATGGAAATAAGACTGATACCCCTGTAGTTGGCGCAGATTGTCGGGTCTCCTTTCTTTATTACAGGACAAAGCACGCTGAGATTCCAATCGTCGGGCATGCTTTCCGCTAGCCATATTTTGCTGATGAGTTGATGCAAGCACCTTATCAATTCATCGCCACCAGCTTTAAACAACTCAGCTGGCAGGCCGTCAGCACCCGCTGCTTTGTTGTTTTTGAGTCGCTGGATAGCAACTCGAACCTCTTCATGGCTAGGTGATGGTACTTCCACTGCGTTATCATCGATTGGTGGTATCGTACTGCATTCTCTCAGGGCGGAATTGGTGGCATCATCGCCCGTAAGCAAGTTGGAGAAATGCTGCCTCCATAACCTCAGTACACTCTGTGTATCTGTAACCAGATTTCCATTTTCGTCTCTACAAGTGGATGCTCCGGGCTTGAAACCTTGAGTTAGACACTTAACTTGTTAATAGAATTTTCGTGCATCCTTTTTGCCCTAATACACCTCAAGTTCCTCACGCTCACGCTTTTCCTGCTCCCTTTTTTTAAGTCTAAAAATGCGTCTAAAAAATGCGCCTCTCTTCCTTCCTCTTTTCGCGGTAGTTTTCTCGCACGGCTCGCGTTGCGGCTGACTGCAGCGTCTTCTGGTATGCGGCGTTTTTTTCAGCAGTCGCATCGCGACACTCCTGGTCATACCATTGGTTTCGAGGTTGTGGGCGTCGAAAACCAATGACTTCCTCGGCAGCAGCACTCATGGAGTGGGAGATGTGTGTCCAAAGTCCACCGGCGTCGTCGGTTCCAGAGGTTGGTTGGTTGAGCTTAACCGAGAGTTGAGCGGAGTACGCCTCGGCAGTCCGTTGTGATTGCAGCTTGGCGACGTCCAGCTTTCGTTGCATGCCCGTGCGTACATTCTTCGCATTGCATAGCCGCATGCGGATCTTAGCTGCAACAAGATAGTGGTCGGAGTCAGTGTTGACCCCCCGAAATGTACGCACATCCAGAATGCTTGAAGCGTGTCTTCCGTCGATCACAACATGATCAATTTGGTTTTTCGTTTTTTGATCCGGGGATAGCCAGGTGGCCTTGTGAATGTCGAGGTGTTGAAATCTGGTGCTACTAACTACCATGTTTCGCGCCGCGGCGAAGTCGATCAGTCTCAGACCGTTGTTTGAAGTGGTCTCGTGGAGACTGAACTGACCGACTGTAGCGCCAAAGATGCTTCCTCTTCCGACCTTCGCGTTAAAATCGCCGAGGACTATTTTTACATCGTGGGTCGGACAACGGTCATACACGTCCTCTAGGCTCGCGTAGAAATCATCCTTGGTGGCATCGTCCTTTTCCTCCGTCGGGGCGTGCGCGCAAATTAGGCTTATGTTGAAGAATTTTGCCTTGATACGGATCGTAGCCAACCTTTCGTTTATTGGCGTGAACCGGGAAACTAGGTGGCGTAATTTTCGACTTACAACGAATCCGCAACCAAATTCGCGCCTCTCCGCATGGCCGCTGTAGTAGATATCACAGTTCGTCCGTTTAGAGCAGCCTTGTCCTTTCCATCGCATCTCCTGGATGGCGGTGATGTCACCCTTTATTTTTACGAGGGCTTCCGCCAGTTGGATAGTTGCACCTTCCCTATGGAGGGTCCGGACATTCCAGGTGCATATCCGTAAATCATTGTCCGTTTTTCGTTTGCAGTTGTCGTCATCGTAGTGGGGGCTATTATCCGAGGCTGATTTGGTTTTCATTGGAAATGATGATAATGTGTGGTGGGACCCAAACCCTACGCACACATTCCAAGTTTTAAGTCTAGGAGAGACCCGCCTTCTCACAACTAGCTCACCTTCGGACGGGTGTCCAAGGGATCTCCAGAGGATACTTGGCCAAAAAAGGCCGAAAGTTTGTGAGCTGCTTGAACTGCTTGCAAAAGAATCATCTCTGGCCACTCCCAAGTGAGTGGTGATCAGGACTTTCCCCACTTTCTGGACTTCTACAAGCAGCCCCATCCCCCAATCTATATCCAAACTAAATTTCATCACAATCGGTCAATTAGTTTAGCCCACGAGACGATTTTTCTTTTTAGGGGCGTGTCACCGCCCACTCTAAACAAATATCTTTACTCAAAGTTCAGTCTATCTCCATATCAATTTTCATAAAAATCGGTTTGGCATTTCAGCCGTGACATCGTTTTTTTTCGATTAGGGGATAATGCGTTTTGTATGGGGGAATCATGTAAATATGTTCACTTTATTTTACCTGCCTTAACGGCAACTTATACACCTGATTTTTTTTTTCTGCACATCTATGGAACAGTACCTTTCCAATGATATAAGTTTCATTCCCCTCTCTTTATAGTAAATACTAAAAAAGTGTACAACAAGATTCGATGTTCACGTATTAATATATAGAAGATACCTATGTACGTACAATGAAACATATTCAATTATTACACCTAGCTATATAAGCTAACAAGCAATTTTTCTATATTAATTTAATTATAAGAAAGTGTGTCAGTAAATATGAAACTGACCAATTGTTTTAACGGAAGATATTAAACATCTTGAGCCTGGTCTAAAGGCTTTGTGCGTTTTAATCGGCGTGACATCCATTGAGTTTGCAGAATATCGATGCTTCTGCATTAACATGCTTTCGGATTCTTTCTTGTTGAGCCTTGGCGTAGGATTTTATCTCATCTGAAACTGTGTTCACACCTTAGTCTCGATGAAGATCGCAATGACGGACGTACCATGAAGCATTCATTATTGCTCTTAGTGTAGTGTTTTGAAAACTTTGAATTAATTTTTTATTGGAGTTGGAAGTACATTCCCAGAGTTGTGCACCATATGACCAGATGAGTATTAACTTCTGTTTATATATCATGATTTTGTTTTGGATGCTTAAAGCAGAACGTCGGCCTAGTAGATATTTCATTGAATTGAACTTGAAACTGAGTTCTTCCCGCTTCTTTTCCAAATGTTTATTCCAGCGCAGTTTTGCATCTAATGTCACGCCTCGATGTAGAGTGGCGAATAGCGAATGTTTTTATTTGTGAAGTTAACATGAACTGTTTTGAGTTTATTTAAAGTTATTCTCCATTTTCAAGTCCATAACGTTATAGTTCGTATTGAAGATTGCAATCTGCTTATTGCTTCACTTTATGTGTCACCTACCGTGATCAATGCAGTGTCGTCAGCAAATGTGGCTATTGTTGTACCCGTAACATTAGGGATATCGTAGGTGTATAAAAGATATAAAAGCGGGCCTAGTATACTACCTTGAGGTACTCCGGCGATGATGTTGCGCAATTCAGAATAAGCGTCACCATGTTAAACTCTGAAGAATCTCTAGAAAGGTACGAGTAATCATATGGAAGGAGAAGTTTAATTTTTTTGAGTAGACCTTGGTGCCATACTTTGTCGAAGGTTTGTGATACATCTAGGAAAACTGCTGAACACACTTTTTTTTTGTTCTAACGATTTCTCTATTATGTTGGTTATACGATACACTTGGTCTATGGTGGAGTGCTGTTTTTTGATGCCGAATTGATGGTTTGGTATAATTCTTATTCGGGCAATTATGGGACTCAACCTTTTTAATAGAATTATTTCAAAAAGTTTTGACATCATTGGGAGAAGCGATATTGGTCTATATGAGCTGATCTCATTGGATTTTTTTCCGGATTTTAGTATCATAATAACTTCTGAAACTTTCTAAAATAGAGGCATATATTTCAACATGAGTGAAGAGTTTAAAATCTGAGTCAATATAAAAATACATTTGATTGAAATCTATCGCAGTAATTCCCTTGATATCAGATCAAAACAAATCAACATTTGTATTTTAGTTAAAAACGTTTACTTTGGTGTCTTTAGTTGTGAATAAAACGTTTTTAACTGTAATTAAAGCAAAAATAATAATAAAATTGGCGTGCAATATCTAGCGATGGACTTATCCACTTTTGGCGATGAGATTGCCTTGCGGAGCAATGCAGCAGAGTGGGCTGTGCTACTATACGTCATGTCGATAGCACTTTTAACTTAAAGCAAAGCAAGTTTTGCAAACTGTTCCGCTTGACGCCCGACTTGGTCCATTATTTAATAGAGTCAATTGGTAGCTGCTTAAAAAAAAACAATTTCAGCATTATCGGCCAAAAATCAAGTAAGAAGTTCAAGCAGTGTAATAACGCACAAAATTGTCATAAGCATCTTGTTTTAGGTGCGTGCAGCGCACAATGGTCCCAAATCATGTTTATTGGTGCAAAAATTGCTAGAGAGCGCAAATCTTGTCACAAATGAAAAATTTTTTCTTTTAACTAATAGGCGGAGAGCCGGCTGTAGAAAAGTCGAGTGTATAAGATTACACCATGGGACTTATGCCAAATTATAGAGCTTGATGAGCTTAAATAGAATATCTAGGGTTACCTTGCCAAAGCCTGTCCCGATGGCCGAAAAAAATCTACTTTTGGCCGACTTTTTTCTTGATAAAAAGTGTATAAGATTACAGCATGAAATATGTGTCAAATGATAGAGCTCGATGAGCCTAAATAGAATATAAAGGGGTTGCCTTGCCAAAGCCTTTTCCGATGGCCGAAAATGCTCGAATTTTAGCCATTTTTGATGTTCTAATTAAAACTGTAGTACTTAACAACAACTCCAAATGTTTGCCAAATGATAGAGCTTGATGAGCCTAAAGAGAATATATAGGGTTGCCTTTTCGAATCCTGTCCCAAATATGGGTTGCCACTCATTTAAGAAAAGTTGACACCAAAAACGGGTGTCAAATAATCTTCAGGACATGATTCGATAAGGTATTGTTGAAAATTAAATCCGGTTATTCGTAAATTGTAGTAAAGTAGCATACACTCACTAATGTATCGTATTTGAATTCGTAAAACTTTACTGCTCTCACTTACTCTTTATTTATGTAACTTTAATTTGACTTTCAAATTGCTATTATAATAATTGATATTACTGAAATTGGTATTAGTATTAAATCGACCACCGAAACCGTCACTAGACATCGGGGAGAAAATTAAAATAAAGTGTTTTATTTTTAACATGGTGCCGAAACCCGGGACGGCAAGATTCTTTAAGTAAAGAATTTTTAAGCGAGTGGTCAGAATTTAATGACAAAAAATTAATATTTAAATTACGAGTAAAGAAGAAATATAAAATAATTTTTAGCGAGTGTTCGTAATTTAATACAGCGTGGTAAAAATGGAAATTACACAGCGGATAGCGTGCCGGACCCAAGTCACAAAATTGTGCAACATGGTGACCGATTACCTTAAAACTTTCGAGACTATAGGATTCAACGAAGTAAGTGATGCTGCGACTGTGGAATCAAATATATCAGTGTATGTATGTTCAGCGTTTAAAAAATGCGCACTCCAACTTGAAACAAGCGGATGAAGCAGTTCGTAAGGCTATCAGGCTGGAAGATCTTCAAAAAGAATGTGAGAGCGTCATAGAATATGACGACAAAGTGGTTACCACCATTGCACAGCTGGAGTTTGTTCTTAGTACTCATTTTAGGACAGCAGTGGCTTCTGCCACGAATTTCGAAGGTAATCGAAACTGTACACAGAATGAGGTACGTAATGACCAGAGTGAAAACAGTGGTATTAAATTAAAAGCGGTCGAATTGAAAAAATTCGACGGAAAGTTTGAAAATTGGCTCCCTTTTTGGGAACAATTTAAGCGTGCAGTACATGAAAATCGCAAGATTTCTATAGCGACCAAATTTAATTATTTAAGCGAAGCGTTGGTAGATAAAGCAGCGGCAACAATAGCGGGACTCACTCCAACAGAAGCGTGCTATAGCGAGGCCATCTCCCTTTTGCTAGAATAGTATGGAAATAGCGAAAAAATAGTTAAAAAATTTATTCAAAAACTTATGAACTTGAAAGCAGTACAGTCTGCAAGCGATGTACGTGGCCTTTGACAACTTTATAATGAGGTGAGCGCAACGATGACAACCCTAACGGCATTACACATAACTACCTCTCAATACGATATTATGGTAAAGTTAGTTTTGCAAAAATCAATACCAGCGAATATGCGAGTACAGTATCATAGAATAACGGGAAGAGGATCTCTCTCCAGCACAAATCATGTTAACAGTACTGTGACAAACCTGCATGACGACGAACACTTGAAGAGCTTGATGGAATTTTTAAAAGTAGAGTTAGAAGCGTTAAAGAAGTCTCAACTGTCAGAAGGTGACAGAAGACAGGAGGAGCGGTGTTCGCATCGAACTACAAAACTACACTCGTGTGGCAACACTATAAGTGGTGACAGTTCTTTGTGCGAAGTTTATTTTTCTAATTTAATTTCGGTAATAAATTCATATTAAAATACGCGTTTTCGCAGCTTTATTGACTGCTAAGGCTCAGCGATTGGCAGGCAAGCTGAAAGTTTGCTGTTTTTTGTGGTGCTAATATAGCAAACAAGCAGGTAACTTTTGCATTTAAACTGCAACAACAAATTTAACTAAGTGTTGAGAATTGGCGCTCCGCCAAAAACAGCTGTTCGTGAAAAAAAGCTCCAGGCTACGCTTTTAAGTACCAGGGAAACCAATTCTTCTTTTTTGTTGACAGATCCTAAAAGTCTGCAACAAATTATGTGGATGACAGAAGTGGCTAAAAAAAAAGTTGCTTCTGTTTATTCACATAATATTGGGTACTGGAACTTTTAAAAAAAAAAAAAAAAATCCTAATAGTAATATTGTTTTTATTACATTATGACGTTGAGCCGCTCTCCTCCATCTGGAGGCAGTCAACAACAGCAACAACAACAACAACCGCAACAGTTGCTTCAACAACAACAGTTACCACAACAACACTTGCTACAACAACAACAGTTACTACAACAACAGTTGTTAGAACAACAACAACATTTGCTACAACAACAATCGTCGCAACAACAACAGTTTCTACAAGAAGAGGAGCAACAGAGCAGGCAAAAAGCTGAAAAATCTAGCTCTCCTGCTATGAAGAAAAATAGCTATTCGACCCAGGTGGTTGTAAATAATGATTCAACATCACAATCAACCTCTACCTGTACTATTCCTAAGGCACGATCAACTGAAGTAAAAAATAAAGTTCAAACAGGTATAGATCGGTACATAACTTTGAATTCTAAGCGAAAGCTCAGCCCTCAAAAAGGGAATGTAGGAAATTCAAAGATAAATAAAACTAACAATTTCGTTACACCTTCAAATGTTCTATCTGGCAATCGATTTGCACCATTAAGCGAACTTAATGAAAACAATGCTAGTGAACCACCCAAAACTTTTAAGCCGCCTCCAATTTATTTGCGTGAGCGAAGCTCAAACGCTTTAGTAGCAAAGCTAACACAGCTTATAGGGAAAGATACCTTTTTTATTGTTCCCTTAACTAGAGGTTATCTTCATGAAACGAAGATTCAAGTAAAAAGCGAGGAATATTTCCGCATTATTGCGAAAAACTTTAACGACAGTAATAAATCTTATTACACATACCAGCTTAAAAGCAGTAAAGGTATTACAGTTGTTATTAAGGGTATTGAATCCTCTGTTGACCCTGCTGAAATCAAAGAAGCTTTAGGTCTGAAAAATTTCGATGCTAAAGCTGTAATAAATATAGTAAACAAGGATAAGGTTCCACAACCTATGTTTAAGGTTGATCTTTATCCTGATTCTACTAAATTAAAAAAGAATGAGGTCCACCCAATTTATAAACTTGAATATTTGCTTCACCGTCGTGTGGTGGTAGAGGAACCTCATAAAAGATACGGTCCGGTACAGTGTACTAACTGCCAAGAGTATGGGCATACAAAAACATACTGTACCCTTCAATCTGTCTGTGTCGCTTGTGGAGAACTTCACCACATTTCTAAGTGTTCAAACAAGTTGAAAAAAGATATAAATTTAAAGAAGTGCGCTAACTGCCAAGGGGATCACACTGCAAACTACAGGGGTTGTCCTATTTATAAAGAGCTAAAAGCTAGAATCTCTGAAAAAAGGAAAGTAATCCGAAACCCAACTCAAAATATATTCCCAACCCATAACTTTGTCCAGCAACAAAGCACTGCGCATCCAGTTAATCCAGCTATTTCATATGCAAATGCGCTCAAATCAGGAGCAACGAACCCTCAACAAAGTAGCTTGGAAAAACAGATCACAAACTTAACTCAAACCCTGAATCAATTTATGGTTTCAATGCAATCAACTCTACAAGATCTAGTTAAAACGCAAAACCAGCTACTTCAAATTTTGATTGCGCAAAAATAAGTCAGCTAAAAATTTGTGCTTGGAATGCAAACGGCATCAGCCAAAATAAAAATGAAATTTTTCATTATGTAACCCATGCAAAAATTGATTTAATGCTTGTTTCAGAGACTCATCTGACAGACAAGCATAATTTTCATATACCAGGATACAAATTCTACAAAACCAATCATCCTGATGGCAAAGCTCACGGGGGCTCAGGAATTTTAGTTCGAAATCGCCTTAAACACTACTGCTTAGAACCCTTTTCCAAAAATTATCTTCAGGCTACCTCTATTTGCCTACAAAACCATTCCAAAAACCTTACTGTTTCGGCAGTCTACTGCCCACCTCGATTCGCAATCAGTGAGGAAAAATTCAAAGAATTTTTCGATACCTTGGGAACTAGATTTTTAGCTGCTGGAGACTATAACTCCAAACATACATACTGGGGATCTCGTCTTATAAACCCTAAAGGCAAACAATTATATAATATGTTAATGAAACATCGCACCACGTTCGACTATGCTTCTTCTGGTCAACCAACATATTGGCCAGCCGACCGAAGCAAAATCCCAGACCTCATTGATTTCGCCATCACAAGAGGTATCGATAGAGCCTTATTAACAGCCGAGACAAATTTTGAACTCTCTTCAGATCATTCTCCAATCATTTTTTGCCTTTTAGAGAAATCAGTTGACCTTAAGCCCCCTATGAGACTAACATCGCATAAGACTGACTGGCTAAAATATAAAAAATACATAAGCTCACACATCCACTCAACCTATTCGATAGAACACAACGAGCATATTGACGATGCTGTTGCCGTTTTTAATACAATACTGTATTCAGCTGCTGAGCACTCAACACCTGATCAGGCTGAGAAAAATACAAAAACCCGTTTCCTTACTAACAGAGAAATTGAAATTCTTGTAGCAGATAAGCGTAGGTTAAGGCGAGAGTGGCAGGTCCATAGATCCCCAACTTCTAAAGCAAACCTAAAAATTGCTACATACAAACTTAGGTCTGCGTTAAAAAACAAGGAAGACGTGGAACAGCAAAAATATGTCTCAAAACTTGCCCCAAATGCTAATGGACTAAAATCCTTGTGGAAAGCCACCAAAAAAATTAGAGCACCCACTGAAAGTGAATCTCCGATAAGAGACCTACATGGAAATTGGGCTAGAAGTGATGCAGAAAAAGCTGAGGCTTTTGCCAATCACTTAAGTACAGTTTTTCAACCAAATCCGTATATTCAAGGTTTCATGCCTTCCCAACTGCCAATAAACACCGATACTATCCAAATGAGTTTCCATAGCAGTAATTTAATCAGTTTAATTCAAGAAATGTGTCCTAAAAAAGCCCCTGGGTGTGATAACATCACTCCCAAAATGATTAAGGAACTGCCTCACTCAGGTGTCATCTTTCTGACCAGGCTTTTTAATGCTATAATTCATTACGGATATTACCCAAAAGAATGGAAAAACTCGTTGATAACCATGATACCAAAACATGGGAAAGATCGTACACTACCGTCATCGTATAGACCCATAAGCCTTTTACCTTGCTTGTCAAAATTATTTGAAAAATTAATTCTAGCAAAATTAATGCCATATATTACTGATAAAAACTTATTACCGCCTCACCAATTCGGCTTCCGAAAACAACACGGCACAATCGAACAGGTTAATAGGATCACAAATGAAATAAGAAAGGCTTATGAGCGCAGTGAATACTGCACTGCAATTTTTCTCGATGTCGCACAGGCGTTTGATAAAGTATGGCATGAAGGCCTTATCAAAAAAATTGAACACCTATTACCTCTTAATGTTCATAAAATATTTACTTCTTACCTCGAAAGCAGGCTTTTTAAAATAAAATACAAGAATTTTATTTCAACTCACTTCAATATAAGAGCAGGTGTCCCTCAAGGTAGCGTACTAGGACCGTTTCTATATGTATTGTATACCTCAGACTTACCAATCAGTGCCAACACTACCATCTCAACATTCGCAGATGATACCGCAGTCTTAAGTTGCAACCGTTGCCCTTTGGAAGCTTCTCGAAACCTCCAGTTTCATTTGAAATCAATTGAAAAATGGTTATCGCTATGGCGCATAAAAATAAATGAGCAAAAATGTAAGCAAGTTACTTTTACTCTTAGGCGTGGTGAATGCCCTGCAATTGTACTAAATAATATTTCAGTCCCACAGGGTGAAATTGTTACATATCTAGGTATTCAATTAGATCGACGATTAACATGGCGTAAGCATATTGAAGCCAAAAAAACGCAGTTAAAGTTAAAAACCGCCAGTCTTCACTGGTTAATTAATCATCGTTCCCATTTGAAGCTTGAATATAAAATCCTTTTGTACAAAACAATCATTAAGCCAATTTGGTTATATGGTATCCAATTATGGGGTAACGCCAGCTCCTCAAACATTGAACTAATACAACGGGCTCAGTCCAAAATCTTAAGAATATTTACAGGTGCCCCATGGTATACGGAATGAAAACATTCACAGAGATCTATGCATCCCCATGGTAAAAGATGAAATTAACAGAATCAAACAAACCTACGCCATAAGGATGCTGCATCATCCGAATCCATTGGCTCGTAATTTAACAAACATAGAAAGTCGCTCCAGATTAAAAAGAAAGGATCGCCCTTCTATGCAAGTCACTTACACCGAACCAAACTAAACAGCTCAAACGTTTACCCTTCCCCCGAGGCACTACACGTAATCATCAAGAATCATATGAGGACTTTGTACCGGGACCTAGCTCGTCTTGGGCACACTTGGCAACTTATCGCCGCCAGCTCCCCTTCCGTTGAGGGTGTAAGACCGGGACCTAGTTCGTCTCGGCCACTTTCCGGTGAATTGGAGAGAGTAGCAGGAAGAGAGTTGAAACAGTGTCTTCTCGGTCTTTTTTGGGTGCTAAACCGGGACCTAGTTCGTCTCGGCTACCACCTCAAGAACGTCCTGGAGGCACTAATCACTCCCAAAGTGGTCGACCGGGACCAAGTTCGTCTCGGCGACCACGAAGACAATCGTTTTGTGGTACTCAAAACCTCCATTCGGGTAGACTGAGGCCTAGTTCGTCTCAGCTACCAAGCCAAGACCGGGACCTCGGTCGTCTCGGGTGGCAAAGAATATGGGGAGAAGCGATCGTCAGCTGCATCCACACCTATGCTCCAATGAGGTATTCGATCTTGTGCACTCGCTGTGCTGAGCCATAATCAAGCTGCACCTACTACACAAGAAGTATAAGTCCCTGCTAACTTTTGTTTCTGGAGACAAGTTCATTATTAAATTATATATTCATTATTCACAATAATAATGTATAATAATGTTACCTAGTTTAAGATTTTAAAACTTATTGTTAGTCTCTTAAGAGAAGATACAATAAAAGAAAATGAAGTTTAAAAAAAAAAAAAAAAAAAACTACAAAACCCATTGTAGGTACAGCGGCCACTATTTACAAAAATCATTTACGAGCAACAATGCGTATTCTGCAAAATAAACTCTCATTCCACCAAAAATTGCAAGAGCAGTGTGAGCATAGCGCTACGAAAACAGTTGCTGCAGCGAAAGGGAAGATGCTTCCGTTGCGCTAATAAGAACCACAACTCAAAATTCTGCAAAGCGCAGTGGATCACATGCGAGAGGTGTAACGGCAGACATCTTACTTCAATGTGTGAGCGTTCAACAGACAAAAGATTCGAGAATAATTTGGAAAGAACAACCGAGAAAAGTGATAATAGAAACTCAGAAAGAAGAGAACAAAAACCATCGTTGTCAACTTCAGTAATAAATACAGCAACATTACACACAGTGGATACAGTGCAAACAAACATATTTCTGCAAACAGCGAAAGCACTAATAAGCGACGTCGGCAGCAGCGAGCGTATTCTGTCAAGGCTAATAATGGACAACGGTAGTCAGCGAACATATATTAGTGAAAGGCTAGCGACAGAATTGAATTTGCCGACTAGTGGAAAAGAAAAAATGCGAATTGTTGTATTCGGTGGAAAAAATCAAAACAAGCGGTCAACAGAATTTAAACGTGTAGAGCTCTCTGTTAAAAGTCAATATAGTGAAAAAACAATTTCAATAATCGCGATCGTTATGCCAAAAATTTGTGAGGATGTGCTACCAGTACCGAAAACTAAAAATAATTTAAGTTACTTGCAATTAGAGTTAGCGGACATTAACGTTTGCAACGGAAAAATGTTAGACGGAATAAATCTTTTGATTGGACAAGACAGTTATTAGAAGTTCAATACGAATGAAAATAAAGTAATATCGGAAAATTTAGTGGCTGTAAAAACATTTTTCGGGTGGACTTTGCTAGGCTGCAATAAACGTGATGATTCCGCGAATTGTGTTTTAAGCGTAATTGAAAACAGGAAAGAGACATTTGATATTACGAATTTTTGGACATTAGAATCTATCGGTATAAGTGATTGTCAGGCGAGTAATGTACGATTAATTGAAAACGTCATTGAAAAAATAAAATGTGAAAACGGCCGCTATGTTGTGAGTTTGCCGGTGAAAATAGTTAGCGAAAAATTAAGCTCAAATAAACAGGTAGCTCTTGGTAAGCTTCGTGGATTAACATTCCATCTATTAAAAAATTATGACAAGCTAGCTGAATATGACAACGGAATTCGGGATTTAGTACGAAGAGGTGTAGCGGAAAAAATAGTGGATACAACGAGTAATCAAAAAATTTATTATATGCCACATAAACCAGTTTATAGAGATGGTGAAACGACAACCAAAATGCGAATAGTCTTCGACACGTCATCAGAGTGAGCCAGGTACCTTATCACTGAATGACCATTTGCGCGCAGGCGATAATCTTGTAGCGGATTTGCTTTCTTCATTAATCAGGTTCCGCTCAAATAAAATAGCAATGACTGCAGATATTGAAAAAGCGTTTTTGCAGGTTTCTTTGGCCGAAAGCGAGCGTGATTCACAACGATTCCTGTGGTACGAGTCTGCACCGAAGCTGGGCAACAGATTTCCACGAATAGAAGAGTTTAGAATGGCGAGAGTCACATTTGGCGTAGCTTCGAGCCCCTTCTTACTGGCGGCTACCATACAAAAACATTTAGACAATAACAAGCGATATTACGGCGATATCTGCGATAAATTGAAAAAATCATTTCACGTTGATGAATTGGTGATTAGTGAGCCAGATCGAGAAGCAGCTATGGCAACTTTTGAACATACGAATAATTTCATGAGTATGGGGAAATTTAACTTACGAAAGTGGAACACAAACGACGTAGACCTTCAGCGCAGTTTTTCAAAAAATGAACACCTGAGTTCGCCGATGAAAAAAGTGCTTGGAATTAATTGGTGCACAGCCACTGATGAGATTGGTGTCAATATTGAAAGCTGCATAGAGTATATTCAATCACTGAGAGGAACTAAAAGGAATATAATGAAAGCTATGGCCAAAATTTATGATCCATTGGGATTGCTGGGGCCGTTCACTGTGAAAATTAAAATCATTCTTCAAAAAGTTTGGACGTTGAATTTCGACTGAGACAAAACTTTAGAGGATGATGTGTTATCAGATTTTCAATCTTGGCAAGAAGAATTAAATTTTTTAAAAGCGTTTAACATACAGCGACGTCTTTCACTATCAAACGACTCAATTACTGAAATTCACATCTTTGCCGATGCCAGTCCCATGGCATATGGTGCGGTTGCGTACATACGACAAATATCAGTAAGCGGAATCGTAAGTACGAATATTATATGTTCAAAAAATAGGTTGGCTCCTATTAAAAAAACAGCTAAACATAATCAAGAGGTAGCGAAAACTGGTACTGAACCTACAACAATAAACGAGTTGAGTTTACCTAAGTTAGAACTCACAGCGGCATTAATGGCAGCAAGATTAAGCGAATATTTGATGAATTCACTCGATTTCAAAGTAAAACACATATTTTTATGGACCGATTCTTCGATTGCCTTAAGCTGGATTGATGGTAATGGTAAACATATTAAACCTTATGTTAAGGCAAGGGTCAACGAAATAAACAAGTTGACGAACATTTACGATTGGTGACATTGCGAAGGCAAGAACAATCCAGCAGATCTAATCACTAGAGGTGTTAAGGCAAAGGTGATGGTGGAATCGGAGCTATGGAAATGCGGTCCGTCATGGCTTGCGGAAGCAGGGATAAACTGTCCAACGAAGTTCAACGTTAAAGCATCAACAACTTTATCAGTAAGTACACTGGAAGAAGTTCGCGAAGAGTTGACCCATCCAATTTTAAATATTGAAAACTTCAGCAGAGTCAAGCGGCTGCTTCGAGTAGCAGCGTACGTTCTTAGATTCATCCGAAATGCAAAAATTAAGTCAGCGAACCAACAGCGAAAATTAAAGTCAATTGACGATGCACATGAACTGGAATTTCAGGAGCTACAAGAAGCTGAAACCTATTGGATAAAACTTACTCAAAATTGCGCCTACGGAAACGAAATTAAAACTATTACAAAGGGTTCTACCATTTCATCAGATTCAAAAATACAACAATTGAATCCGTTTCTTCATAATGGTACACTCAAGCTAAGAAGTCGGCTGTTGGAATTTCGAATTGGTAATAAATACACTAATTCTATAATTTGCCAAAGCGTTCTTATTTCAGCGAGCTTGTAGTGTTAGAGGCACATCAAGCCACATTACATGGCGGCGTAAATACTGTGTTAGCACATATTCGGAAAAATTTTTGGATACCACAAGGGCGACAGCTGATTAAAAACATTTTACGTCGATGCATTACGTGTAAGCGGCTTCATGGGAAGAGTGCATCCGAGCCATGGACGGTGCTACCAGCGGAAAGAGTCAGGACAACGAGACCTTTCGAAACGACAGGCGTGGATTTTGCTGGGCCCCTCTACGTAAATTCAGATGATGAAGTTGATCAGCGTAAGGTGTACATAATGCTTTTTACTTGCGAAGCAATTCGCGCAGTACATCTAGAGCTAATTGCAGATTTGACGGTGAAAAGCTGCATCGACGCATTACGGAGGTTTATAGCAAGACGTGGAGTGCCATCAACCATAGTTTCCGACAATGCGAGAACATTTAAGCGGACAGATTTGGAACTAAGGAAGTTAGAAAAATTAATGGAAAATAATGAGCTACAACAGTTAGCAGCCCACCAAGGAATTAACTGGAAATTCATTCCCGAACGAGCACCATGGTGGGGAGGATTTTGGGAGCGTCTCGTCAGAAGCGTAAAGGATCCGTTAAAAGCTACAATCGGAAAAGCTCGCTTAACATTTGGTGATTTGTCAACCTTGATAACAGAGGTTGAAAGCGTAGTGAATGCGAGACCTCTTACTTACATCAGCAGCATTACATCCAGCCCATTTCTTAACTAACTGTAATTCTTTTCTCTTTTCAACAGATTTTAAGCATGACGGATCCTCTATTTCTCAGTCCTGGCATCTGCGTCAAACTTTGATAAAACGTTATATGAAGCGGTGGCGTGAAGAATATCTGAAGCAGCTTCGTTCTATACACCACAATAGTTCTGGTCCAGTTCGCAGCGTTAAAGTGGGTGATGTCGTGCTAGTGCAAGATGACAACAAGCCGCGGTTGCTTTGGAGGCTAGCCATAGTTCAGAAAACATATGAAGGGCGAGATGGACGTGTCAGAGCGTGCGACATAACCAACAAATTCTAAAGAGGGCGATACAGATGCTTTTCCCATTAGAAATTGCATCTTCTATTGCCGGGCCTGAGGATGTTGAAAATTAAATCCGGTTATTCATAAATTGTAGTAAAGTAGTATACACTCACTAATGTATCGTATTTGAATTCGTAAAACTTTACTGCTCTCACTTACTCTTTATTTATGTAACTTTAATTTAACTTCCAAATTGCTATTGTAATAATTTATATTACTGAAATTGGTATTAGTATTAAATCGACCACCGAAACCGTCACTAGACATCGGGGAGAAAATTAAAATAAAGTGTTTTATTTTTAACAGGTATCCCTACATATTCTCTTTAGGCTCATCGAGCTCTATCATTTGACATACATTTGAAGCTGGAATCTTTAACCATAAAATTTTTTCTAATAAATGTTGCCCCAAAAAACAGATGGCAACCCTTGTTTAGTACAGGTTTTGGTAGGGCAATCCTATATAATCTTTTTTGGCTCTTCGATACCTATCATTGTGCATAAATTTCAAGCTGATATCTTCATTAATGAAAATTTACCGAAAAAGCGGTGAAAACCCATGTTTGGGACAGGATTCAACAATGTAATACCACACTCAGAAAAAAAAGTTGTGATTCCAACAATTTTATACTTTGGCCCAACAATTTCAGTAGGTTAAAATGAACTCAATAACTTAAATTCTTATATTAACAATAAAAATGTTAGCCGTAAAGTAAGAACTTTTATTTTTGGCTTAAATATAAAAATTGTCAATACTTCGGAAAAATAAATTGTTGTCTCAAGTTGTTGATTAAAAAACCAACAATTTGAATTGTTGTGGCAAGATTGTTTTGTTAATAAAGATTGTAAAAACAGTTGTTGCTTCAAATATTTAAAGTGTTGCATTTAAAAAAATTTAAATTCTTACATTAAAAAATGTTTTTTAGCGATATGGTAAAAGTAAATTTATTTATTTAAAAAGCATATAAAAGTACAATATTTAGAAAGTATTCTGTAAAAATTTAATTAAAAAATATTGCAAAATAAGCCATTGGCTGCGAATTTCCGCGGACGCCTAAAAAAAAGGTAGTTTGCGGTGGACAAGATATCTCATCACGTTATCATCTGAAATCAAAAAAAAAACTTTCTTTAGCTTTTAAGTTTTTAAAGGTATTGACGAAGGGTATTTTTTCTTTGACGATTTTTAAGATTTTGGCATAATTTTTGAGACAAAAAACGAATTTTTTAAAAAAAAAAAGACAAAAATCAGTGTATTATTGCAGAACTGGTTATAATGAAAAAAACCCCTCGACATTACCTGGTTTTATATGTATTAATGGAGTGTGTTCAAGAAAACCGGTCTAGTAGTTTTCGAGAAAAAGTGTCCACCGACTTTGAAAAGTTAGTTTCGAGAAAATCACGTTTAAAGTCTTAGCACTGTCTTTTTTTTTCATATACTTACACAGAATCATCGAGCCTCAAGACACTGTATCTTCGTCAGTTTTACTCCAATCGACCTCAAATATCAACAGGATACTTTTGAAGGGTTATAATATCAAATTATATACAGCTCAAGGGTTGGAGCATCAATAAAATTTACAATAACTTCACTTTCCATTTCACTTTTTTTTTTCAATTTATAAAACAAACCAACTCGATCAGAGCTAACTACGCAATAGAATTTTTTTTCAATAAATTTTGCTCAAGCGACAAATTTACAGTTAGTTTTCCAAAACTTTAAGAATAAATTGTTGTGGCAAGAAATTTATTTCTTAGCCCGAGAATTAGTTTTTGAAATCAAAAACATTCACAATTTTCATTGTTATGCCAACTGTATTTATTCTTGATAATAATTGTAAGCTCAAGAATTTATTGTTGAATTAACAATTGCATTTTTAAAGGTCAATACGATCACAAAAATACTTAGCACAAAAATGTTATTTTTGGGCCAACAATTTTTCGTTTTTAAAAATGTTTAAGAAAAATAAAATAGTTTTCATAAGAACTTTATTTTAAAATTGATAGTTCGATTCTTAAAAAATCAAATACAAGTTTCTGCTGGAAGAATTTTTTGTTAAATCAACAATTTTTAGCTCACAATTTTTCAAGAATGTAAAAATTCTTCGGATAACAATGTTTTTTTTTCTGAGTGCATGTATTATATTTAGGCCTCTTCGAGTTCTATCATTTGGCATACATTTGGAGCTATTATGTACTACAGTTTTAATTAGAACATGAAAATTGGCTAAAACTCGGGCTTTTTTCGCCATCGGGACAGGATTTGGCAAGGCAACTATATGTATTCTTTTTAGGCTAATCGAGCTCTATCATTTGACACCCATTTCATGCTGTTATCTTAAACACTTTTTATTAAGAAATATTTTCCCAAAAAACGCGAGGTAACCCTAGTTTAGGACAGGCTTTGGCAAGGCAACTGTTTATATTCTATTTAGGCTCATCGAGCTCTATCATTTGAAACCAATTTTATGCTGTAATCTTATACACTTTCTATTAAGAAAAAAGTCGGCCAAAATTGGGTTTTTTCGGCCATCGGGACAGGCTTTTGGCAAGGCAACCCTAGATATTCTATTTAGGCTCATCGAGCTCTATCTTTTGGCGACTCGACTTTTCTACAGCCGGCTCTTGGGCTATAAAGCTTATTAAGATTCCAAAAAATCCTTGGAGCCCGAATATGGAATACAAAATACAGTTTTTTGAAAATGGCCGAAAAAAAAATTTTGTCGAAAATTAAAAATTTTCTTTTCTAAATGAGAGCTATCTTAATTGCCAACAAATCAGCGGACCCTGAATTTTGAAACAAAATGTTTGTTAGGACCTTTCTATATTAAGGTAACGATATGTAGGTACATAAATGCATATCGCTACGTCCAACGTATAAGTACTAAATAAATAAAATTATTTAAGATTGAAACCTTTTCTTCAATATTTCCAATTGGACCAGAAGTTTTATATATGGTACGTGCTTTGAGACCCGCTAAAGTGCCTAACCCGATTAAGTACCTCAAGAAGCTGACATTTTGGTTGAGGTACATAAGCGGGTTTTACTGTACAACGAAAAAAAAAAAAAAATCGGGTATTCCCACAATTGTATTTTGTTGCTATAGACACTGCAAAAATTTGAATTGAAAAAAGCTTTTTTGGGACTCGTGTTAGAACAAAAAATTCGTGTAAGTGTTTCTTATTTCTGATCCGGGTTTTTCCAAAATCGAGGAAAAAAAAAGTTGGGTGTATAGTAGACCGTACCATCTTACAGGCAAAAAAAATAAAGTTCACCGTACACCATCGAAACTGAAGCCTTTTTGCAAGATAGTTTCGAAAAAAAATTTTTTTTTTTTTTACCGAAAATAGAGGACGCGCATCTACATTTTTCTTCATATCATCGGCATTTACAGTCCGATCATAAAGTATATTATATCAATATTTTTGTCTCGAGTAGACCAATTTTTTGCTTTGAGGATCATTGACATCAAGGACCCCGTTCTTGTTTTTACCCACCAGATCTCAGTTCCCACCATCTCAATGTACCCTTTTGGTGTCAGATAATTAAAGCTTGCAAAAAATCATTAAACTTTGCCAATAGAAATATTTCGATTATTCCATTGAAACTATTTTAAAAAATGTTTTTAATTTTTTTACCGAACGTAGCGGTTCTCTTATTAAATTATTCGTCATATTTCCGGTATTTACAGTCCGATCTTAAAACATGATGTTTCGATGTTTTTGTCTCGATGGGACCTTTTTTTTTTTGCTCCAAGGTCATTGATCTCAAGTATCTACCCACCAGATCTCTACTTCTACAACATGAATTAAAAGATTAAAATCAAATAAAGTGTCATCAGGCCTTTGCCCAGCATCTTGAAGGACCTCACCATACGGTACAACTAAATTCGTACTTCTTATTATTTAAATAAAACACAAAGCTTTTATAGTGGGAAAACTTATGTATGTTGAAAAAAAATCTTTAATTAATTTACTAAGCTACTTTTCAAAATAGTTTTAATGGAATAATCGAAATACTTTTGTTGGCAAAGTTTAAAGATTTTTTGCAAGCTTTAATTATCTGACACTAAAAAGGAACATTAAGATGGTAGGAACTGATATCTGCTGGGTAGGTACTAGAATAGGGTCCTTGATGTCAGTGACCCTTAAAGAAAAAATGAGTCTACTCGAGACAAAAACAGTGATGTATCATACTTTAAGATCGGACTATAAATGCCGATGATATGAAGAAAAATGTAAATGCGCGACCTCTATTTTCGGTAAAAAAAAAAGAAAATTTTCGAAATTTTCTTGCAAAAATGCTTCAGTTTCGATGGTGTACGGTGAACTTTTTTTTTGCGGTACGGTCTAGTGTATAGTTCTGAAAGACTTTTTATAATAATAAAAGCAAAAAAAAAAAAATAAAAAAAAGTTGCTTCAGCAGTGACTCGAACTAATGACCCCCATGATTATACGCTAACTCGTAACCCACTATGCTACTCTACTTAAAAGAAGTCAAAATTTTTTGGTTAAATTAACTAAGGGAAAACTTTGAACGCGAACTTCTCGCATTTCCTTGAGAAGTGCGAAAAACGGTGATATGTGTACGGGTTTTCTTATATCACGTGAACTACAATCCGGAAAAACTTGATTAAATTAAATTTGTATTCAAAAGCATTTTATGTTGTTAGGCTGTTTATTTTTTTATTTATTTTTTGGTTGTCAAATGACTGTGCTGCCATGTTTTCAAAAATTTTTAACGATGTTTGCGTTGGCATTATTAACGATAAGCCTGTCGTTAGCTATTACTTTGGGAATGCGACATTCGTTACCGCAAACGAAAAAATTGTTAACTAACGATGTCGTTACTTAACGACAATTTTAATTTGTGTTTTTGGGAATTATTTCAACAACCTCGAGCTCTGAAGCGAGTGGAAATACATCATTTTGTTGAGTTGCAGGGTCAAAATCAGTATCAGATGAACTCCGGTCATCTTCCAGTGATGTGAAAACACCAGCTTAGTAGTCAGAGAATACCTTTACTTTCTCCTGATCATCTCTGGCCCATTCGCCCAGATTGTTTTTAATTGGTGCATCCTGGATGAAAGGCCTATTTATATTTTTAGTGCACTTCCAAAGCGAGTAGTTGGTGCTTTTACCGTAAGTAAGCAGACTTATTTTTCATTTAAATTCATCATTTTTGAATTGATTAATTTGCTGACTCAGCTCCTTAGATATTTTGTTTAATTCCGTTTTGAAGTGCGGAAGTCTTATTTGTTGCCACTTACGTCGAATTTTCTTTTCTCTGACAAAATCATTCGAATATTTTCAAGATATTTATTGCTTTTTCTTTTCAAAGAAGTTGAGGGTGTGCTACGCCATGCTGCTTGATGTAGGAGTTGGGTGAAGGACAAGAGTTCATCTTCAAGTAGGTTGAAAGTGGAGATTTCAGCTGTTAAATTGATATTTTCATCTGTGAGTTTTCGAAAATACTATCAGTCTGTCCTTTTGTGTAAAAAAAAGGTGTTCTTTACACATTATGAAGGACTCAAACAAAGTGAGATAAACAGGAGTGTGGTCGGAGTTTAATTCCAGCCCATCTTCGATTAGAAAGTTGTTTAGTGGTAAATGTTTAATTACATAAAAGTCAATCAAATCGGGTATCTTTGTGCGATGAGATGGCCAATATGTTGGTTTACCGGACGATAAAGTTTTGTACCAGTGACACCGGTCTCACAGACAAAACCACTAAAAAAAGAACAAAACACAAACTAGCAACGATCTGTTCGCACCGGCCGGCAGCAACAAGAGCATTCATCAACCGAAAGCAGGCCCGTGCACAAGGGGGGAGTTTTGGGGGTTCAAACCCCCCCCCATTGGGAATTTTCGCTCATAGGTTTTTATTGACATTTGAATGAAAAATCAAAAAGACACAACAAATTTTTTTTATAAATGCAAGAACTAAAATGCCAAAAAATCGTCGGAGCCCGAGTTATTCATTTTCGACAAGATTTGCGCTCTCTACTATTTTTTAACTAAAAAAAAACACGATTTGGGACCACTGCGCGTCGCTAAGGCTAAGTAACACGAGAGTTTTTTCAATGCGCGTTTAAGCATAGCTCCGGCATCAATAAAATGAAAATGAAAACTCATGCACAAATCTATTCGCGCCATGTATTTCTATTTTCCATGATAGTTCACGTGACATGTGGATTTGGCGTCAACGCATTGCTAGGCAAGACATCAAAAATGTTATGGCATTTTTGCCTGTGCTATGGCATTTTTGCCTGTGACAACAGCAACAAATGAACGCTCCTTTTCAGTGCTACGTCGTCTAAAGACGTACCTCAGATAAACTTTGTCCTAAGATCGGCTGAACGGCTTGGCCTCGCTTAATATACATCGCGATATCGAAATCAATGTGAAAATAGTTTTGGACGAGTTTTTGCAAGTACCTCGTAGAATTAGCTACTTACGTAATGATAACTGAATATCGAATAATAACATAAACACATGTACTTACATATGTATGTATGTATTTAATCATAATTAAATGCCTATTAGATCGGGTCGAATCTAAATTTCGACGATATCTGCGTAATTTTTATTTTCGTTCCGAGAAAAACCAATGGAGCACTTTTGATTCTCCTGAAGGTCCTTTTTGGTTAAAAAAAAAAAATTCCTTCACAGAATGGATACCCGAATTCTGTCGAAAAATAAAGATTGCGTTCTTGCAAAAAATTGGCGTTAAAAAGTTTTAAATTATTTTTCTATTATATATAAAAACTGTGAAAGAATCGAATTTTGGGACTGAATATCTATACTATTTATATAAAATTGCTCATATGGAAATGATTTGTAACGCCAAGCCGCAAAATATACTGAACTGATTTTAATAATTTATGTTTTAAAACAACATGGTTAGGTTAGGTTAGGGTGGCGGCAAAACAACATATTTGCACTAAAAATGGTTATTGTATACTTATTTCTATGATTTTTTTAAGTCAAAAATGCTATTTTCTAGGATTAAGTTTTTTGCAAAACCTGACACAATAATTGTCGTTCAATTTGTCGTTGCTTATGCTTATGCTGCTTCTTGAATTCTGTGTTGTTATTTTTTTTTCATTTGTACCGTTTGTATTTGGCTTCGAAGTTCAAAGAACAATTCTCCTTGAGTTTTTTTTTTACTTTTGATGAGAGAGTAAGATGTTAATTGCTTTTTACAGTTAAACTGCAATTTGTTGTTTTTATAAAATTTAGTTTTTGCCTGTTCGCTTATCTGTTTATTTTTTATGGACGCGGAAACTATCCGGCCGATTTTGATGAAAATTTTACAGTATATTAGTATCGATCACGCAGGTGTCATAGAAAATAAGACTTTTATTAAGGGTGCATATTTAGGGTGGCCCACAAGCAAAAATATTTTTAAAATAGAATTTTCACTAAGTCCAGTAAATCGAATCACACCGAATTTACACCACATGGAATTTGCAGCACATTCTTTTATATTAAGAGGCATAAGTAGGCTATAAAACTTTAATTAAGGGTGCATATTTATATTGGCCCTAATACGAAAACATTTTTAAAATATTATTTTCTCGAAGACCGCTTATTCGATTCTCATGGAAGTTACACCACATGGCTTTTATATTAAGAGGCACAACTAAGGCCGTACACATTTCATTTAGGGTGCATACTTTGGGTGGCCCTTATACAAAATAACTTTTTAAATAGAATTTAAATGATTTCATAATTGTGGCGTATGGAAGGTTTTTACAAAGTTTGGTTTTAAAAAATGGGCGGTGACACGCCTTTCAAAATCAAATTCATCATATATCACCAACTACTGGACACAGATGAATGGGACTTGGTGCATAAACATGTATATAAAAGGTACGGGCAAAAGTAAGTTTTAAAGGAAAAAATTATCGCCCCACATAACGTCTGGCAGGCCTGCTATATACATATTCGTAAAAGAATAGGGACAAAAGTTAGTTCCACTGGGAAAATGGGCTGTTTCGCTTTTACATTCCATCGCATGCGTTCATACAACATCGCCCCACACATCGAAAAGGGCAGAACAACTTCTGCCGGGACAGCTAGTTATCTATAAAAGAAAAAAAAATTTTAATTTTTTAACGTCAAATTTTTTGCAAATAATGCAATTTTTATTTTTCAAGCAAATTCAGGCTTCAATTCTTTGAAGAAGTAAAAGTTATGAGCAAAAAACACGTTTTTTTAGCCAAAAAGGACCTTCAGGAGAATCAAAAGTGATCCATTGGCTTTTCTCAGAATGAAAACAAAATGACGCAGATATCGTTTTTAAGCTTCCTTCTAACTTTTGAGTCGGTGTCTGGCTGACTTCATTTTGCTTCATACAAATCGACCCGGTCGAATGTCTATATTCAGGCCTGGATTAACCTTACAGGCAGAGTAGGCGTCAATTTTTGCAACTGCCTAGGAGCGGTAAATTTCTTAATCCGGGACTGTCTATATTAAAAGTAAACCGTTTTTTGACTTTTTTATGAACAAAATCTAACAATGTCCGAGTTAAACCCCCCCCAGAAATGATTCCTGCGCACGGGCCTGACCGAAAGGTATACAAGAAGCGAAAGCTTTGAAAGCTCAAATCTTGTTTACATAAAACTTTAAGTAAATGTTCGGTCAGTGAGACCGCACGTTATTAACGGAAGGTTAAAGGTGAAAGGGACATGCAATTAAAGTCACTAACAGAATCTAGTTTTTTCGCAGTTCTTAATAGTTCCCGGTCTCCGTTGGCCTCTGGGTTTTAACTTTTAAGCAATTCATATCATATTATTGATGTGCTGAAAAGCAGCAAATTCGTGTTCATCATTCAAACAAACGCAATTACTACGGCAATTGGCTTACAAATAAGAAGTTAGGACCTGTTTTATTCTTAGCAATATGTCATCACCTAAAATTAATTGGATAGGTTGCTCCAATATTAGCGCATTTATTTGGACATAAGGCTGACTCGTTGACAGGATCTGAAGTTTGCAAGCTCGCAGCGTTGTTGATGGATAATGTTGAATTTCGTTCAGTATAATTGCAAGCGTTGTAAGTGCAAAATGGTAGACTTGACGACATATCAATATTAGTTTCATTAAAATCCAAACCTTCATACGTGGAACAGTTACTTCTGGATGATACTCGGCTTAAATTCCGACCCAAGCATACCGATAAGCTGGCAATAACACTGCTCGATGAACTGCTACTTTCATGAGACTGCATATGTTGAGTTAGATCACCTGATGATTGTTTTTCTTCTAAAATAAAGATTCATTAATATAAAAAAATTGATGGTGAAGTAAAAAGTTTAAATATAAGTATTAAAGTGGGCAAAGTCGTATGGATGAAATTTGACCATCTTCGGCCAAAAAAAAGGAAACTTTAGTTGTAAATTGAGTTGTGACTTTATTCCCCAATTAATTATAAGTCTTATTGTCTTTTTCTAAGAAATAAATGAAAATAATTTTTTTGGATCAACAAAAACATTGACCAATCCCAGCATGTAAACATTGAATAGAAGCTTGCGTGAATAAAATTAAACATTTTAATTTTTGAACAAGTCCTTATTTATTACCATTCTGCAGATTTATTTTTTCAAATGTATTTATGTATGCTTTTCAATAACACAAGAATTTATGTAATCTTTTTTTTATTTCGGTTTTCATGTCTCTTTCTTGTCGATCTCATTTAGTTTCAGACAAAAATTGTTTGGCCTTTTAAAATTACTTAGTATTTCCAACAACTTTTACAGGATATAAGGAGGGTGAGGCTGGTTTTAATACTTTTTGATTTTGTCTCTCTTTACGATACTTTTATGTTTTAGTTAGTTAGTGCAAACAATTTAAATCCAAATGTAGTAGAGTACTTTTTTCAAATTTCTGAATTTGAGTGTTAAAACCAGTCACGCGTTCCCCTACGACATTAAAAAATATCAACACATTTGAATATTTACAGATATCTACTTTTTATATCACTTAAAATCATTTTTTGGATGTATAAGGCCCATTGTGACTTACGGAATTCCGGTATGGTGGAATGCCTTGAACAAAAAAACCTATGTAAAAATTTGTACAAAAATTCAGAGAATGGCATGTATAGGAATAATAGGTGCAGTATCCACCACACCTACTGCTGCAATTGAAACTATACTGCATCTAGAGCCTCTTGATATTTATGGCAAAGGATTGGCTGCTAAAAGTGCTTTAAGGCTGAAAGAATCAGGTTTTTGGAGATCAAAACCATACGACCATAACAGCATTTTGATTAAATACATAGGGTGTAACATCATTGGCAGTACAGACTATCTTGTTCCAACTTTTCTTCCAATTTTCAGGTGATAGTACCCGAGAGACTGAGGTGGAAACCTTTAAATAATTCTATAGCGATCTATGCAGATGGGTCAAAAATGGATAACGGAACTGGTTCAGGAGTCTACTCCGAAACGTTAGGCCTGAGCGAATCATATAGACTGCCGGATTTTTGCAGTGTTTTTCAAGTTGAGGTCTTTGCAATTTTGAAAACTTGCCATTTACTTGATTCGAAACCACCTCAATCGGGTGTTAAAATATTGATACATTCAATTTCAATTTATTTATTTATTATCAATAAATCAATATATGATACTTACTTACTTACTTGTGTGGCCATAACAACCCGTTACAGGGTTACGGCCGACCTCAAAAACTCTCTCCAGGCGCCTTTGCTTCGCGCGCGCCTTC
The DNA here is from genome assembly GCA_949775025.1 of Tricholauxania praeusta. Classification (NCBI taxonomy): domain Eukaryota; kingdom Metazoa; phylum Arthropoda; class Insecta; order Diptera; family Lauxaniidae; genus Tricholauxania; species Tricholauxania praeusta. The sequence goes on from OX459028.1 coordinate 108,628,082, forward strand.
TCCAATCAGTCACACCAAGCGTGGATAGGGTTTCCTCGGCTTGGTCTTTCCATCGGAGGCATGGTCTTCCTCTTTGTCGTCGCCCAGCGGCTTCCGCATCAAACACCTTTTTCGCCGGAGCTTCTTCGTCCATACGCACAATATGTCCCAGCCAGCGCAGACGTTGGATAGTGATGCGCTTGACTATGTCAATGTCAGCGTAGAGCTCGTACAGTTCGTGGTTCATTTGAATACGGTAGTCGTCGCCGACGTGAACAGGACCGAAGATTTTGCGAAGAATTTTTCTCTCAAACACCCCAAGCGTGGCTGCATCAGTCTGTGACACAACCCATGCTTCTGCGCCGTAAAGTAGCACGGGTAAGATGACCGTCTTGTAGAGTGTCAGTTTTGTCGGGCGAGAGAGGTCTCTATTACTCAATTGCTTACTGGGAACATAGTAACACCTATTAGCAAGAGTTAGTCGTCGCTTTATCTCCAGGCTGACATCGTTTTGAGTGTTCACGGCGGTGCCAAGATAGGTGAATTCCTTGACAACTTCGAAAGTATAGCTGTTCGCAGTAACATAGGATCCAATACGCCCCGTCTCCCTGTTTGTGGACAGCATATACTTTGTTTTGCCCTCGTTCACCGTCAAACCCACCTTCGCTGACTCTCTTCGGATAGCAGAGAATGCAGCAGTAATATCACGCTTACAACGCGTCCAATGATATCATTATCATCGGCATATGCAAGGAGCTGGACACGTTTGTAGAAAATAGTGCCATAACGATGTACACTGGCTCTTCGCATCACCCCTTCCATCACAAAGTTGAAGAGGTTGCAGGATAGTGGATCGCCCTGTCTGAAACCTCGTTCGGTATCAAATGGTTCGGAGAGGTCCCTTCCTTCCCTGACGGAGCTGTGTTACTCAACGTCATTGTGCAAAGCCGCACTAGCTTCGCAGGTATACCGAACTCAGACATGGTGGCATACAGGCAATCCCGTATCGGGCTATCGAAAGCAGATTTAAAATCGATAAAGAGATGATGGGCATCGATCTGTTTTTCGTGGGTTTTTTCCAGGATGGTATAAGTAAACACAGTTGCATACGGTCGCATATTGTTTGTGCTCCGCGTTTTTTGCTATTTTGAGTCCATTAAACTAGCACGGAGTACCGGTAACTGGTGTTAAATCGTAACCAGAAGTGAACTATTTCAATTCCGCGAGTTAGTGGTTTCGTAATTCTTTTTACCGCACTTTATTTACTAAATTAAAACTTTTTGCTCAATGCAAAGGAAATCATAAAACAAATTTATTTTCCACGCGCGAAAAAGTTAATAAACATCGGACACGAATACTCTAACACAAGTTGAAGCTGTCAGTATCAGTTGTTTACATATGTTTATTGTGCGTTGCCAATCAACTAGTTTTTTAGCTCAACCTTTTATAGACCTGTTCGAGTCAAAAATCAATAACCCAGTAAACGTTAGTCGTTGAGTAACAACTGCATCCAGCAACTTTTTTCAGATGTCATCTCCTGCAGCTGTCAAACTCAGAGATACATTGTCTCGTCGTAAAAACCTGTTTGACAAGACTGCAAAAACATCTGTGCAGCAAATCCATGGAAGAGAGGTTAAGGTCCCACGCTGATAATTGTTTTGAGAAGTTGTCAACTGAGATTACTGCTCTTGAAAACAAGTTGACGGCAAAAATTAAAACTGAGCTCCAATTGCTTAATAATAGATATACTGAGCTAAGCAATAAAGTACAGGCTATTGAGTCAAAACTAGTTGAACTGCGAAAGGTCAAAGCTGACTTCAGTGAGTTTAAACTTGAGTGCAGGAAGACTCAAAATAACTTAAGCTACGACTTATCATCCGACGCTGTTTTGTATGGTGTTCCTTATTGCGAGGCTGAGGATTTAAAAGACGTTTTTACTAGAGTTTGCGATCTGGTTGACTTTGTTTCGCCTCAAATCCGCGATATATTTCGGTCTAAGCAAAAGGCAGATTCAGCAATCATAATTAAATTTTTTTCGAGATTTGACAGAAATTCTGTTCTTGATGCCTTCGGCAAATATAAGCGCAGGACAAAAAAAGCAGTCATCCTCGAGGACATTGGTTGCAGTAGTATATATATTAATGAAAGTTTACCCTATGATACTAGAAAGTTAATTCAATCTGCGGTGAAGCTGAAAAGGCAAAATAAACTTGTAAGCGTCTTTACTATTCGTGGAGTAGTTCATGTCCGAAGCCAGAGGAACGGCACTGCAATTGCTGTTAATAATTTGGCTGATTTGAATGTTTTTAATAATTTTCCGGTTACTATAAATTCATAATACTATTTTTCTAGTAGCTCTAATTTTTTTCTTATTTCTTATGTTGACTTATTTCGTTTCATTTTTGTCGGTTCTTAAAAATGCATTTTGTTGCATATTTGATTCTAGATTATATATTATTTTTTATTTGTTTTTTGTAAATGTGTTTCCCGTTGAGATTGCTTATTGTTGTTGGTCTTGTGCAGTATGGAGGTAATCTCTGATTCTAGGAATGGTGTTATATGTAGTCCCAAAATTTTAATTGATGTACTATGTAAACAACATTGTGGTTTAAAAGTTGTACATTTCAATGCTAAAAGTTTGAATGCTGACAAAGTGGATTATGTTAAGTATGTGTTTGAAAACTCGTCAGTTGATGTTATATGTATTTCTGAGACCTGGTTCAGTAATGAAATCAGTGATTGTTACCTAAATGTACCTAATTATAATTTATTTAGAAATGACAGAACCTACAAAAGAGGAGGGGGTGTTGCAATATATTGTAGGTCATACCTCAACGCTAAGGTTGTAGGTAAGTCCTGCAACGAGCTGATTGAATATATCAGCCTGGAGCTGTTTGATAGCAACATGAAAGTGCTGATTTCTTGCATATATAATCCAAATAGATGCAATTCTATGGATTCGTTTTTTTCGGATTTGACCCCTCGCCTCATAGACTATCATCAGTTAGTACTGTGTGGTGATTTCAATTTTAATTTGCTTGTTTGCGACAATATTACTGAAAGATTTCATGATCTGGTGAGTACTGCTAGCTTATCTATTGTCAACTCGATAATGCCTACTCGTTTTGCTACTAATGCATGTCCTATCTTACTGGACCTCTTTATAGTATCGGATATCTCTTAACTTTTGATTTTTGACCAAATTTCCTTTATATCGGATCATGACCTAATTTTTTGCACTATGGATATCAATTTTTGTCGCCTTAATGTGCCGTCCACTATTTCTTACCGTGACTTTAGTGCCATAAATCTTCCTATCCTCTATGATGAACTGATTCGATATAATTGGAGTGAATGCTGGTTTTACAGTTCTGTTGACCGTAAATTGGAATTCTTTGTTAGCAAATTAGTTAACATTTTTGATACACTCGTACCTACTCGAACTTTTCAAGTAAAAAGAAATTCCTGCCCATGGTTCACTGCCAATGTCAAACAAAAGCTCAAGCTTAGAAACAGGCTACATTTGAAATGGAAGAAAAGTAGAACTATTGAAAATTGGAATGCTTATAAACTGGCTCGTAATACAGCTGTATATTTTGTAAGGCGTGCAAAAAAAGGATATTTTTGTTTGAAACTTAACACGAGCCTTCCAACTAAACAGTTGTGGAAAAATTTACGGCAGCTTGGTGTTCAGAAAAACGACAAATCAGTTTGTAGTGTGGAGCCTAACTCCTTGAATGATTTTTTTTTATCTAACAGTAGCTTTCACACTACTTGCTCCTTTGATCCAAACTCCAATAACTTTTGTGACCCTGCAAACAGCTTTCAATTCCACGTACTGAATGAATTTGAAGTTTATAAAAGCATCATGGAAATTAAATCAAATGCAGTAGGAGAAGATGGTATTCCTGCTAAGTTTCTTAAACTTGTTCTGCCTTATATACTCAGTACTTTAACGCACATTTTCAATCACTGCATAACAACTTCGTGCTTCCCTAAAATGTGGAAAGTAGCTATTGTCATACCAATAGCTAAAAAATCCTCAGCATCTACTGCCAGTGACTACAGGCCCATTAGCATTTTATCCACAATATCTAAAGCCTTTGAAGCCCTTCTTTCAAGACAAATAACTGAACATCTACAAAACTATAAGCTTTTGTCCCCTGTCCAATCTGGATTTCGTGCTGGGCATAGTTGCTCCACTGCTATGGTTAAAATCCTAGACGACATTCGCATGCCTTATGACCTTGATGAACTGACATTACTCTGTTGCTTAGATTTTTCAAAGGCTTCTGATAGCGTGAATTACTCTATATTATGTACAAAATTGAAATTTTATTTTGGATTTTGTAGTAGCTCTGTTTGTTTGATGAAAAGCTATTTACATGATAGACTTCAAAAGGTCAAAGTGGGTGATGTGTACTCTGACTTGAAACTGTGTAGCGTTGGTGTTCCTCAAGGCTCCATTCTTGGCCCCTTGTTGTTTATTATGTTTATTAACGATATTTTTTCTGTCTGCAATACTGTAAATATTCATGCCTATGCTGATGACATCCTAATTTACTCGTCTAGTAGAATCGGCCTTACTGAGGATCTTTGTTGTAGAACTAATGAAGACCTTGCTGCCATTAACGAACGGGCTCATAAGAACGATTTGCGTTTAAACCCTACTAAGTCTCATGTTTTACCGATCTCGCGAGCCAGAGTTGATCCCACTTCTATACCACCCTTATTTATTGGGGATGCTCAGTTGCAACTTTTAAACAAAACTACATGCCTCGGATTTCGATTAAACTCTTTTTTAACTTGCTCTGATCATGTTAATCATGTCGTCAGTAAAATTTATTTGACTCTGCGTTGTCTGCGATTGTCTTCTGAGTTTACGCCTGTCGATGTTAAACGAAAGCTAGTTATACAACTTTTAGTACCATTTATAACATATTTCGCAGCTGTCTACAGCAAGTTGGATTCTAAATCACTACATAAGTTGCAAGTAGCATTTAACAACGCTACTCGTTACGTGTTTGGTCTTCGTAGATTTGACCACATATCATCTTGGAATAGCCGGATACTTGGTTGTACAATCGAAAACTATCTTATGGCCAGAAATTGTGTGTTTCTTCATAAGATTATTTACTTAAAAATACCTAACTATCTCTTCGAAAAACTACGGCTATGTATATCGGGCAGAAGTCATAATTTAATTATTCCTAAATTCTTACATTTTAATTACACCAGATTTTTCTTCATTAACGCCATTGGAATCTGGAATTTATTGCCAAATAACCTAAAAAGTATCGCACTCATCAACAATTTTAAGCATTTGATTTCTCAACATTTTTCGAGTCGTTAAATTTTTCTTTTAATATCCAAACATCTGTTATATTTATTTTTGTTATTTTTATTTGTACTTTGTTTATGTTAATTAGAATTTAAGAATAACTTTTTTTTTACCATATTTGTAAATTGACCAATGTTAAGTATATTGTACAGCAAAAGATTTTAAATCTTATTGTACTTTTGTTTTGCCAAATAAATAAATAAAATAAATAAATAAACTCTTAAATTTGACGTAGTGTGAAGATCTGGTCTATGGTGGACTTTCCAGGTCTAAAGCCGCACTGATAAGGCCCAATCAGTGTGTTGGCAAACGGCTTAAGTCTTTCACATAGTACAGTCGACAGGACCTTGTAAAAGATGGCAAGAAGACTGATTCCCCGGTAGTTAACGCAGATTGTCGGCTCACCTTTCTTCAGTACAGGACAAAGGACACTGAGATTCCAATCGTCGGGCATGCTTTCTACTAGCCATATTTTGCAGATGAGTTGATGCATACACACTATCAGCTCATCACCGCAGCAGGCAGGACATCGGCACCAGTCGCTTTGTTGTTCGTAAGTCGTTGGATCACAACTCGTACCGCGTCATGGCTAGGTGCTGGTACGTCCACACCATCGTCGTTGATTAGTGGCATCGGGTTAATTTTTTCAAAGGCGGGATTGGTGGAGTCATCACCAGCAAGCAGCGTGGAAAAGTGTTCCCTCCATAATCTCAGTGTACCCTGCGTATGCGTAACCAGATTTCCAAGTTCATTTTTACAGGTAGATACTCCGGGCTTGAAACCTTGGGTCAGACGCTTGACTTGTTGGTAAAATTTTCGAGCATCATTCCTGCCCCATAACACTTCGAGTTTCTCACGCTCGTGCCTTTCCTGCTCTCGTTTCTTGCGTCTGAAAAGGCGCCTCTCTCCTTTCTCTTTTCCCGGTAGTTTTCGTGCATGGCTCGCGGTGCGGCTGACTGCAGGGTCTTTTGTAGGCGGCGTTTTGCACAGCAGTAGCTTCGCGACACTCCTGGTCATACCATTGATATCGCGTTAGTGGGCGTCGGAAACCAATGACGTCCTCAGCGGACATCATCGGGTAGAGAGTCAGGTTGAAGGAGCAGTTCTGATAGGCGAGCGGAATAGGCTTCGGCCGTCCGATGTGATTGCAGCTTAGCGACGTCCAGCTTTCGTTGCGTACCACAGCGTACATCCTTTGCATTGCAAAGCCGTATGCGTATCTTGGCTGCAACAAGATAATGATCGGAGTCAGTATTGACTCCCCGGAACGTACGAACATCTAGCACGCTGGAAGCATACCTTCCGTCGATCACAACATGATCGATTTGGTTGCGTGTTTTCTGATCAGAGGACAGCCAGGTGGCCTTGTGGATATCAAGGTGTTGAAATCTGGTGCTACTTACTACCATGTTTCGCGCCGCAGCGAAGTCGATCAGCCGTAGACCGTTGTTTGAGGTGGTCTTGTGAAGGCTGACCTTACCGACAGTGGGGCCAAATATACTTTCTCTTCCGACCTTTCCGTTGAAATCCCCGAGTACAATTTTAACGTCGTGGGCCGGGCAGAGGTCGTATACTTCCTCGAGTCTCGCATAGAAGGCATCTTTGACAGCATCGTCCTCTTCCTCCGTCGGGGCGTGCGCTGGTGTTAAAAAATCGAGCCTTGACGCTGATCGTAGCCAACGTTTCGCTCACAGGTGTGAACCTGGAGATATGGTGGCGAAGTCTCTTGCTTACTACGGATCCGCATCCCAATTCGCGCCTCTCCGCATGGCAGCTGTAGTAGATATCGCAACTTGCTTGGTTAGAGCAACCTTGTCCTATCCATCTTATTTCCTGGATGGCGGTGATGTCAGCCTTAATTTTTCCGAGGGCATCCGTCAATTCGATAGAGGCACCTTCCCTATTGAGGGTCCGGATAGTCCAGGTGCATATCCTTAAATCATAGTCCTTTTTTCGTTTGCAGTGAGTGGTCGTCGACGTTGAGGGGTTCTGTATCCGAGGCTTTTTTAGTCTTCATTGGAATGTTTTTTTTTTACGTGGCGGGTACCAAACCCTGCGCACAACCCAGTTTACTTCCAGGGAGGACACGCTGCACACATTCGCTCACTATCTCAGCGGATGCGGAGATAGCTACCCAGATGGAGCCGCGGGGAGGCTGTGTGTCAACTTGCTAATGGTTGGCGCAGAGATCACTCTGGCAATTCCCATGTGGAAAGCAGTCAGAAACTTTACTATGATCAACCAAAAGCAAATCCATCCATGATAACAATTATTATATAAGTAATTAACATGTGCAAAATTCCATAGCATGATATAATTGATAAATACTGTATTCTGTTGTACAAAATGAACAAGTGACGAATACAGTAGAACTTAAAACTTAGCAAATTAAAAATATGTGGAATCCTTAAAAAACAGAACATTGAAATAATATAAAAATTATATACATATGTATTTATAAACAAGACAATGGATTAGCAAATCTGATAAATTGAGAAGCTACAAAATTTAACATTATACCGACAAAAGAGATTCAATTTCTTGATAGTTTTTGGTAAAAAGCCATGAATTTACTTCCTTAAGGAGAGCATTTCTATTCCGAATACAACGAACTATATCGGGTAGTATATTAAAAAGTCTGGGAGCAGCACATGAGTAGAAGTAAATGAAATGAGATGTATTGTGAGCAGACCTTGAAACTTTTATACTTTTATTCAAAAAGCTTTCAAAATAAAAGTTTCTTAAAACTTTTTTGTTATAAAAGTTTTTATAAACTTTCTTCAAAAACTTTTATTGAATTAAAGTTTTTCCAAAAAACTTTTTCATAAGAGTTTTTTTGAAAAACTTTTATTAATAAAAGTTTTATTAATAAAAGTTTTTTTTGACTTTTATTAATAAAAGTTTTTTTTAAAAGTTTTTTTTTAACTTATATTTTTAACAGTCACATGGAAAGAGTTTTTTTTTGACTTTTATTTTTCAAAAGGCGAAAATAAAAGTTTTTTTTGTATGAAAGAACGAGGAAAATCCAAAAATAATATCTTGGATCACTAAGCAAAAAATATTGATAATAAAGTCCAAAGGAAAATACTTAAGATGTTTCTGAAAAGAAAGAAATTTATGATAATTATGCACTTATAATTTTTAGAAAAATTGTGCTCAACGCATCAATGAGAAAAGGCCGAAAATGGATTTTGGGAGCGACAGGGGAGGTTCCTGACCCTTCTAAAGAGGTGTTTTGGACCCATTTTTCGAAAAAAATTTTACTGCACGAATCGATGGGAAAAGGCCGAAAATGGATTTTGGAAGTGAAAAGTGAGGTCCCCGACCCTCCTAAATGGGATTTTTGGACCAATTTTTCGAAAAAAACTTTATTGCACGAATCGATGGGAAAAGGCCGAAAAAGATTTTGGAAGTGACAAGTGAGGTCCCCGACCCTCCTAAATGTGTTTTTTGGACCCATTTTTCGAAAAAATTTCATTGCACTAATCGATGGGAAAAGGCCGAAAATGGATTTTGGAAGTGGCAAGTGAGGTCCCCGACCCTCCTAAATGTGTTTTTTGGACCCATTTTTCGAAAAAAGTTTATTGCACGAATCGATGGGAAAAGGCTGAAAATGGATTTTGGAAGTGACAAGGAAGGTCCCCGACCCTCCTAAATGGGATTTTTGGACCCATTTTTCGAAAAAAATTTTACTGCACGAATCGATGGGAAAAGGCCGAAAATGGATTTTGTAAGTGACAAGTGAGGTCCCCGACCCTCAAATAAAAATGTTTCTTAAAATATATTCTTCGACATAACATCTTTTTTTTCATTTGATTTCTTTTATAGGGTATTGTTCAAGCAATCCTAATGCATATCGAACAGTTTAAACAACACCAGGACCTAACCTTCAACTAAAAATTCATATTTTCCGGAAAATCCGTGAAGGAGGTTCAGAGACCACCCCTTCACTTCCGAAATCCATTTTCGATTCGTGCGATTAAGTTTTTTTTTCGAAAAATAGGTCCAAAAAACTCATTTAGGAAGGTCGGGGACCTCACTTGTTACTTCCAAAATCCATTTTCGGTCTTTTCCCATCGATTCGTGCAATAAAATTTTTTTCGAAAAATGGGTCCAAAAAACTCATTCAGGAGGGTCGGGGAACTCACTTGTCACTTCCAAAATCCATTTTCGGCCTTTTCCCATCGATTCGTGCAGTAAAATTTTTTTCGAAAAATGGGTCCAAAAAACTCTTAAAGGAGGGTCGGGGACCTCACTTGTCACTTCCAAAATCCATTTTCGGCCTTTTCCCATCGATTCGTGCAATAACATTTTTTTTCGAAAAATGGGTCCAAATATCCCATTTAGGAGGGTCGGCGACCTCACTTGTCACTTCCAAAATCCATTTTCGGCCTTTTCCCATCGATTCGTGCAGTAAAATTTTTTTCGAAAAATGCGTCCAAAAAACCCATTTAGGAGGGTCGGGGACCTCACTTGTCACTTCCAAAATCCATTTTCGGCCTTTTCCCATCGATTCGTGCAATAAAATTTTTTTCGAATAATGGGTCCAAAACACCTCTTTAGGAGGGTCAGGAACCTCCCCTGTCGCTCCCAAAATGCATTTTCGGCCTTTTCCCATTGATGCGTTGAGCACAATTTTTCTAAAAATTATAAGTGCATAATTATCATAAATTTCTTTCTTTTCAGAAACATCTTAAGTATTTTCCTTTGGACTTTATTATCAATAATCCTAAGTTTTCTCCTTTGAAATTTTTTGCTTAGTGATCCAAGATATTATTTTTGGATTTTCCTCTTTAATTTAATTTTCGCCTTTTGAAAAATAAAAGTCAAAAAAAACCCTTTGCATGTGACTGTTAAAAATATAAGTTAAAAAGAACTTTAAAAAAAAACTTTTATTAATAAAAGTCAAAAAAACTTTTACTTTCATTTTCGGATATAGAAGTTTTAAGGAAACTTTTACTTTTATTTCACAAAAATAAAAGTTTAAAGTTAACTTTTACCTAAAAAAAACTTTTATTAAAGTTTATTTCAAGCTCTGATTGTGAGTAGGTATTTGAACTAGGTTTTGGTTATTTACCCTTATATTATGATTCATATAGCTTCTATTAAAGAGATAGCCTGACCGTATGAAAAAAACTTTCAATACTCTAAAAAAATATAAATGTTTAATTGGAAGGATTTTTAAACAAAAAAAGCTGTTCTCCAATCGACGCTTAATGCAGATAGTTTGAATTGCGTGTTTTTGAGAAGACAAAAGAGGATTTACTTTGTTGGCAAGAGTACCTCCCCAACAGATTATACCATACTGCATTTTAGAATGATAAATGCCATAATAAATACAGGTTAACAATTTATTGCTGCATAGTGGTCTTAAAAAATAAAGTTGCCTTGTAGCACCAATGAGATATTTTTAAGGGAGGCAGTATGACTGTACCAGCTCATTCTCCAATCAAGAAGCAAGCCCAGATACTGAAAGGATTTTACATATTCAATTTCAAAGCAATTTTTTAAGCAAAAATAAGCATCACTATATGTCTTCAAGTGGCAAGAAAACTTACAGATATCCTTGCCGGATGTATATTTTCTACAACCGGCACAATGAAAAATTAAATTACTCATATTAAAAAAAAAAATTAATTTAGTTTTATCACTAGGCACCAATTTATGCGAAGAGAACCAATGTCATAAGAGACCTAAGTCATGGTTTATGTCACAGTAAAGGCTAAGCAATGATTCACTAGAAAAAGTGCATGCCATATCTTTTACAAAAGCAATAGTTGTGCTCAAAAAAGGCTGACTGAAAACAGAATTTATGAAAACAAGAAAGAATATAGGACCTAAAACAGAGCCCTGTGGGACGCCTATGTTGAGTGTCATAAAATTACTGAGATTGCCATCCAGTTTTACTCTCTGCATCCTATTCGGTAAATATAAACGAAACCAACAGTGCATGGAGTTAAAGGCTCCACATCTGAACAGTTTATCAAGCAATATTTCGTGGTCGACAGTGTCAAAGGCCTTGGTTATGTCTACAAAGAGGGCTGCACACAATTTTCTTTTGTTAAGACCACTATAAATACTAGAACAAAAATTCAGAAGTGCATCCTCAGTAGGTAGCCCTGCTCTGAAACCATACTGAGAATTACTAAAAAACTTAGTTTTTGTTAAAAAGCTTAATATTCTGCATTTAATAGCTTTTTCAAATATTTTTGAAAAGGAGGACAGCAACGAAATTGGTCTATAATAGCTTATTAGGGTCTTGTTTCCTTTTTTATGCAAAGGAATAACGACTGTTTTTTTTAGCTCTTCAGGAAAAACTCCGCACTGAATGCTCGAATTGAAAATATTGGAGAGAACATCTATAATACTGAAGCTAATCTTTTTTAAAAAAACATTAGTGAAAATGCCAACGGGGCATGAGCTGGAGTTTTTTAGAGACGAAATCAGTTTATATATCTCAAAAGGCGAGATAAGTTCAAAAGCAAAACTGTTTGTGCATACCGATTCGCTTTTTGGGCATTTGCAGGATATATCATTGGGACCATTACCAGCAACTACATCTTTACCAATTGTGAAGAAAAAACTATTAAAACAATTTACTTTAGCGCTAGCTTCAACAATTGCCATTTCTTCAAAATTTAAAACAACAATTCGCTCTACTTTTTTAGATTTATTTAGAATGTTGTTTGCTTGTTGCCATTCTTTCTTTACATTACCCTTAATTTTTTGGAATTCACTCAAATAATGATTTGATTTGTTCGTTGCAATTTCTTTTGAAATTTCTTTGGAATACGTTTTGTATTGAGCTTTAAAATTAGTGTTATTGGGATGCTACATTTCTCATGCATTTTGTTTTTAATATGAATTTTTTTTAAAATGTTATCACACATCCAAGGTTTTAGTTTTTTGAACTTGGCACAAGGATTGTTTCTCTTAGAAGTACATAAATTAACATGGCCCAATAATATTTCAAAAAATTTATCAAATGCTTTTGATGGATCAGGCTCACAGTAAACAGTATCCCATGACTCAAGTAAAAGGTTACGATTAAGCATAGAAAAATTTTTTACATTAAAAAAGGAGTTCTCAAATTGTGGAGGAATAAATTCAGGAAATATAACATTATCAAAGTACGAGCAGGTCATACAATGATCAGAAAAATTAAAGTTTATGACACAACTATATACTGAAGCATTACTAAATCGACATATTTTTGCAAAAATGTGATCAATACAAGTACTAGAGTTGCCAGTAACACTAGTAGGCTTATTGATACACGACTCAAGCCCGAAGGACGAAAGCATAAAAAGGTATTTGTCGACCATCGCAGAATTTTTCAGAATATTAAGGTTCATATCACCTACCAATACAATATTATCTGACTTAACAGTCAACAAGAGCCCATTAAAATCTTCAAGAAACAAGTCAAGATTAGAGTTGATGGGAAATTTGTATAAACAAAAGAATGAATATTTTTGATTATCAATGCAACAACATATTCTAGCAACATCTGAACTTTGAAGATTAAAAGAATAAAATTCACAATTAATGACTTCTTTAACAAATATAGCCACTCCTCCGGCAGCGTAATCATTATTACAATTAGCATAGCACTTATAGCCGTTTATAGAGAAAAGAGAAATTTCGTAATCAAAGATCCAGATTTCAGAAAAGAATGTAAAATCAGGCTTATTATCAAATGACTCAAGGTGTAAAACAAAATTATCGAAGTTCTTTCTCAACCTTCTTATATTTTTGTGAACGAGATAAAACCTATTTGGTTTTTTTGAATTGTAAGAAATCTCGTGGAAGTTTATATTTTTACAAAGCGCAAAAGGAACATTGAATAAATTTATGGAAGGATCATCAATATCCATAGTTATAAAGCTTATTACAGTACTGTCGCGATAATCTGGACACATATAGTTTCGGGGTATGTCCGGATAACTGGATTTGTCCGGAACACAGAAAGCTCAGTAATATAAAATATGTAGATTTTGGTTTTTTTAAGGCGCGTGGATTAGCTGACTTTCGTATTATTAAGAGTGATAATTCGTGAGATCTTTTAGCATTTGAGCACGGCATGTATGTGATGCGGTCTTTTTTTTCCAACGACGTCGTATTTGGAGCAACTCTTCAAAACATTGCAGATTCATTAGCATTGAACAGGACATCGAGTTCTATCTATTCCATAATTTTTTTAAATTTATCTTTATGTTTATATTTCCTAATCAAAAATTGTAGATTTTGACAGTTTGAATTTTTCAGCTGCACATCATATTGATTTTCCAGTTTCAATAAAATTCTAAAACTTAACACTTGTTAGAGAGACTTATCGATTTGTCTTGCCTTTTTGTCAGTGGCATTCTAAAGATCAAAACTTTTTTAATTTTTAATATCTTATAAACACTACTTCCAATTAGAACGGGCTGGATGAAACTCACAACATAAACTGATTAAGCAGCATACATTCATATGTAATGAATACGTACTCACAAAAAGTTCAGTAAATTGAAGAAATAAGTTTGAGAAAGCAAAAATTACCAGCGACAGTCCATTTGAAAGCCGAAACATACTTTGATTTACTTCTGTCCGGACTGTAGAGGCAAAGTTTTAAAAATGTCCGAAGCATAGGGATGTCCGGATTACTGGGAAGTCCGGATTAGCGAGTGTCTGGTTTAGCGCGACTGTACTATTAAATAGTTAAAAAAAATATAAATGTATAAGTAAACTATTTGATTTTACTTAGATCCTCAAAAGAATTTATAACTATGGCATAATCCCCCTCCTTTTTGCGCATTAGAATTTTACCATTGCTAATCCAGAGAAACTTGTAATTTTTATCCAATTTTATTTTTTTAGCTTCTTTAAAAAGCGACCTAGCTTTAGCAGAACAACAATCATTAATAAAAATTTCATTTGACCTATCACAATTGAAAAACTTAGAGTTTAAATTGCTCGTTTTTTATATTTGTTGCTCATAACCTTTTTCTTTGAGAGTTTTGACGTAAATTTAACACAAAGAATATCTAATGTAGGAGCATTAGAAGATATCGTACCATGCATTATTGAAATACTCACATAGCAATCGTCGATTTGCGCAACAGTAATGTTTGCATCTAAACCATTATTGAAAATAATCAATGCACAATCAAGAGCACTTTTGTTGGTGATGTTTGGGACACCAACAATTTCAACGCAATTTTTCCAATTTTGGTTTTGTAGCACTTCAACTTTTTTTTCTAAAGCATTGATCTTTTGCATTAAAAACTTTTTATCGGCTTGAAGAGATGCAATAAGAGAAAATGCATTTGCATTTATGCTCTTTAAACAAATTACTTCGTTATAGATCATATCCAAAGTAACAGATGACTCATTATATGGCAAGTTAAACGAACTTGAAAGCTGTTCTGATAACGAGTGCTCTTGTATGTTTTTGTTATCACTAACGAGCTGATTGATCGGTTGTTGTGTATTTTGTGCTAAAGAAAGTTGTTGCTTTTTTTTTTTTTTTTGTACTAAAAGTACTGAACAATAAGCTCTGTACAAAAATATTATTATGAAATTTTGTTCCAAAAACACAAATAAAAAAAATTACTTTCGGTGAGCTCGCCGATATTTACATGTAGCACTTCCAACTTCGTTCGTATCGCCAAAAAAGCCTTCAACGAAGCGCTCGTCAAGAAATGTGTGATATCAAAGAGATTACAAAAGCAATTGCATTAAAATGTAGAAGTTTGTTTTGTTTTTTGCTGTGATTCTTAGCTGATCAACGCAATAAATATAACATAGTAGGCTTGCAGACTACTATACCTCGGCTAACAAAGCTTACTGATGATATGACGTAGCGGTCATTGAAACTATAGTATAAGCAGTTCCTTGGTCATTTTAATGCATTTTGCGCTTGTAATTTTTTTGTGGTTTTTTGCAATAAAAGTACTGAACAATAAGCTCTGTATAAAAATATTAGAAAGTTGTTGTTGTTGTTGTCCAAGAGACGAAACAGTAGCTATGACATTTTTGTCAATTAAATTTTTGGCGGTAAAAGCTATTGCAGATTTTTGAGCATTATCAGTAGGTGAGGAGGTAGACGCTGAAGAGTGTATAGTGGAAGGCTTCCCTTGCAAATTTATGTTAAGGTTATCCAGTTTATTGTACGGTGGCTGTGTCTTCTGATTTAGATTCGATTGCTGTATTTTTTGTTGTTGTTTATGTTGTACTATTGTAAGTTTATTTATTTCATCTACCGGGTATTACCCTTACAGATTACAGTATTAAAAACTATAATTAAAAATATATATATCAACTTAACTATATAGGAACGATTATTTCTTCAAGATATTTTTTGAAGGCATTTCTATTTAAGCTAAAATCTAATTGGTTAGTGAATTCGTTACAATTAGACAGACATCTGGAAATGGGTTCATTAGAACCGTAATTAGTTTTGTGATACGGAATATAGAACATATTAGACCCTCTAAGGTTGCGAGCTGGAACATTGAATGGAATTAGAGCAAGTAAATTATTCTTCCATCGATAATGTCCTTAATGAACATAATATTAGATACCGTCCGTCTATTAGCCAAGTTACTGAGGCTTAATAAACGGCATCGCACCCAATAAGTAGGCATATTTTCCCACGTGTACAGTCGTCTCAAGGCGAATCGAGTGAAGCGTTTTTGAATATTTTCAATGCGTTTTATCGAAATGTCATAGTATGGATCCCATAGGATGCTGGCATACTCAAGAAGAGATCTTACTAGGCTATAAAAAATAGCCTTAGGCGTAAAGGGATCAAAAAATTCTCTCGAATTTCTTTTTAAAAATCCAAATTGAGAATTCGCTTTTGAAATTATGTACTCCAAGTGCAAGTCAAATGAGAGCTTTTCGTCAAAGTATACCCCAAGGTCTTTAAATTGACTAACTCTGGAAAATGAATCATCAGCGTTATAACTATAATCGTAAACAATTCGCGAAACCTTACGTGAAAACGTAATGATTTTACATTTTTCAAAATTTAAAGATATCTGGTTAATTTTACACCAGTGAAGCAAATAATAAATATCCGCTTGAAGCTTTTCGCAATCGCTGCGATCTTTAACCTCATGAAAAATTTTCAGATCATCAGCATATAAAAGGCAATTACCATATTTAAACGTCTGGGTTACGTCATTGATAAATAAATTGAAAAGCAAGGGTCCCAAATGACTTCCCTGAGGAACGGCGGACTTAAGCTGCATAGGTCTAGAACAATGTGCCCCAATTTTGACACTCAGTGTCCTATCAGCGAGGTATGAAGCGATCCATTTTAAGAGTTGGGAGTGAATACCTAATTTTTCGAGCTTACATAACAATATCGGATGTTTCACGCTATCAAAAGCCTTTGAAAAATCTGTGTATAAAACGTCAACTTGTAAGCCCTTTTCAATAGCGTTGATTGCGTAATTTGAAAAAATTGTTAAAATGGAAGTGGTGGATCTACCGCTAAAAAAACCATGCTGTTGAGTAACGATATAACTACGTATTTCAGCAAAAATAAGTTTATTTACAATTTTATCAAGTATCTTTGGTATAATTGATAATTTAACAATAGGTCTGTAATTCTCAATCAGATGCTTCTGACCAGATTTAAATATGGGAGATACGCAAGCATTTTTCCACTCACTCAAAAACACGCCACAACAAAGAGATTTATTGAATATCAAACTCAAAGTAGTGTGCAGAGAGGATGCACATTTTTTTAGAAACTGCGGAGGAAGCAAATCATACCCAGCGCTCTTAGTGCATTCAAGGTTATTTAAAGCTTCCAGCACTTCAGTATACGATATTTCTAATCTGCCAATGTTGCAATTATCGCATTGCAAGTGAGCTGAATTAAAAACGGACCCGAAAAATTTCGCAAGCAATCCAGCGATCTCCTTAGAGTTATAAGCCACATCACCTTTATATTCCATTGAAGTGGGGAATCCAAAAGATTTTCTTTTACTATTTAAAAACAGCCAAAAGGACTTAGGATTTGACTTAATGCCACATTCGATAGCCGAAATATACTTTTTATATAAAAAATTCGACAGAAATTCAAATTCTCGTCTACGCAAAACAAATATAGACTTATCGGCTGCCAAACCAGATTTTATGTATTTCTCATGAGCTTTATTTCTTAAATTTTTCAGATTAATCAGTCTTTTATTAAACCACGGATGTTTATACTTAGTTTTTTAATTTTTTATTGGTGTATACAATGAGAGGCCTTCATTTATGATTTGTTTGAACTTATGATACATGTCATAAATATTCAAATTAAAAAAAGCCGAATCCCAATCAATTGAACCAAAATAAATGTTTAAGTCCACATAGTTAGCATTTCTAAAATCATATGACAAACTGTGTCCTACTTGTTCATTATCATTATCATTAAAAGTATAAAAATGAAAATTTAAAGCAATTGCTTTGTGGTGAACAGATTCATTCGTTAGAGGCAGTTCACTTTTGTAAAGCTCGTACTTGAAATCATTATTAATGAAAATCAGATCTTATATTCTAAAAATGTAATTTTTGTTGTTGTTGTTGTCCGAGAGGCGGAGCGGTGGCTGTGACGATATTTTCTTTAATATTTTTGGCGGTAAGAGAATTTGAAGTTTTAGGAGAATTATTCGTGGGAGATGACTTATGCAGCGGTGAGTGCAAAGAAGAACGTCTCTTTGCATGGCAAATTGAGCAAATAAATTTTTTATTAAGTTTAATTAAACTCTCTATATCAGCAAGTTTCACATTCATACAGCTACAATGAAAGAACTCGTTGCAACCATCACATTTCACTTTATCTTGACTGCGATCAACTTTTTCCTTACATATGCAAGACATTTTATATTTTTTATGACAATTATTTCTTCAAAATTTGAATAAAAGAGCGCACTAAAAACTTATGTGTGTTGACCGCACGACGACACGAATAAGAATGACAGCCAAGCGGCAATCAAAGCTTTCAACTCAAACTTAATAAAATCTGAATTAGTTTTGAAATGTAAAACAGCTCCTCGCTATTAGAGCAATCGCTGGGACGTCGTTCTGTGTTGGATTTCAGGTCACAGTAATTTTGTCGGCAATAAAATTGCTGACAAACTGGCAAGCGAAGGCTCAAATATGATCAGGTTGATGTTTCTATAAAACGGCCAATAAACACAGTTAAAATGAACATCAATTTGCAGTGTCTTCGCGAGGCTAATTCTAGATGGTCTCAATTATCGACGTATATGACATTTGGCCATTTTATGATGCTAAACGAACGTACATTGCGATTTCACTAGACAGGGCTCATCTGAGAGTCCTTACTGGTGGAGTAACTGGACACTATATTATTGGCAAGCACTCCGCCAAGCTCGGTCTGCCGAACTTCGGAGATCTTTGCAGGCGCAACGAAGGTTTTTGGCAGTTACTCATTCGACTCTTTTGATGAACTAATCCATATTGAAATTTGTAAAAATATCGAAAGGGTTCAATTAGGTTGAATGACTATATTTATATCGGGCATGCAATGAGCCTATTCGTGGCCTAAGTTATGATGATACGTTATCTCCCGGGAATAACCTAACCTAACCTAACCTAATATCAACGAACATCGTCTTAATTCCTTTCTCCTTTTTAAATGAAAGCGAAAACGGGAAGTCTTTTTTACCGTCGTTTTTGCAAATGAGTTTGCGTCCAATGAAATAAATACCAAAATAATAAGAACTGACACCCAAAGAAGCCATAAGGGGACGTCAATTAATTACATGAGATGTTTTTTGAAAATTCGGAACCCTCTCTTTCTTTGTGGGATCGGTGAGACTCCAAACCTGCCCTTAGCAGCATTTAACGTTTCAGAAAGTTTCAGAAACAATACGTAACGTACCAGAAATCTTTCTTATACACATACATACATATTTCAAATTTAATGTTTCACATAAAATAATTTCAAACTATTGCTGAAATGTTCGAAATTGATTGAAGTGAATTTTTCTAATGAAATTAAAATAATGTTTTATGATTCTTTGTTTGGTGCTATGTTAAGTATAGTTTATTGGGAGTTATAAATTAAGAAATATTACTCAAAATAATTGCATATTAAGTATCGCCGACACTGATGACGTGGGCAGAATGAAACAATAATTCAAAGTCCCGATAACGTAATAAAATTATAGCGCAAGTGACGCAGTTTAAAAAATAGTCCGAAGACGCAGCAAAAAATGTTTTGTTTTTTCCTCCCGTTTCAAATAAAATCAAAAGGCAGACATTGATACGTAAAAAGCTTTCTTAGATCGAATTGAATGTTTCCTGAAACGTAACTGAAACTTTGTAAGATTTCATGAAAGAGCTCTTTTTTTTATAATTATTTATTTATTTTTATTCATTCATTCATTCTATAAAAATAAGAGTTACAATTTAACTTGAGATACTATCCCGCGAAGCTACTAGAGCTTGTCTGCAGGAATATGCAGCAGTAGTTTTATGTAACATTTATGTGAGTTCTATATATTTTTTTTGCTTCAATGGATTATTATTAAATATAATTTTTTTTTTTTTTATCATAATACAAAATAAGAAATTCTTAGGCAGCATTTTGAACTATAAAGTTTTTAATAAGTTTCTTCCTTTTTATATCATTTCGTATATTCAAAAGACAGGTTGGAAGGTCATTTAAAAAAGTTGGTAGTGTTACTTCTAGCGTATTTTTTCCGTAGTTATTAAGGAAGCGGGCCACCTTATTTCTTCCCTCTGATTGCTTGCGCGTGCTGTGCTGGTGATCGATTTTTGTTTTGTAACGGCTATCATTGTAAAATTCATTTATAACAGTTGATTTAAAAATTCCTTGAATGTTTAAGAGATTTAGATCTTTATATGTATTCGTGGTCACACCATGAAAATGTGCACTATTTTTCTTTTCCGCTAAAATTTTCATAATAAAGTTTTGGCTGTATTGCAGCTGTCTACATTGTACCGAACCCCCCCATGCAGTGATACCATGACGAATATATGATTCGCTTAGTGAGACATATGCCTGTTTAAGTATATCAAAATTGCTGCAGTTGGTCAAATGGTGTAGCATATACGACGTGCTGCGAAGCTTTTTTTGAAGATATTCAATGTGCGCGCTCCATTTTAAATTATGATCAACGATAATTCCAAGTTATTTGTAAGTGCTAACTAACTCAATTATCGTTTTGCATTGATCATCTGGTTTTGTGGTGCTTAAAGTGTTCCTATGAATGCATTCTAAGTTGTGATATTTTATGTGCAACGGGCTATACAGGATGTGCGGTGGTTTGCATTAATTTAGTTTTGTCAGCGTTTAGTGAAAGACCATTGTCGTGTGACAATCTTGTAATAATGTCCAGCTCTCGTTGCATTTTTTTGCAGCGACGTTGATGTCTTTATGAGATATTATTATCGCAGTATCATCTGCATAAGCAAACGCTTTGCCATTCTTCAATGTTTGCAACATTCCATTTGCATATATTATGTACAGCAAAGGTCCAAGTTTTAGCCCTTGTGGTACTCCGTGGCTTATTGGAAACTCTTCACTTACTGTACTACAAAATTTAACTTTAAAAGTTCTGAACGAAAGGTAGTTTTCAAACCATTTCAAGCAGTCACCACGTATGCCGGCATTGTGCAGTGATGTTATAAGCTTTTCATGCGATAGGGTATCGAATGCCTTGCTAAAATCAATAAAAAGCACTAGACTGTGGTGATTTTTGCTTGGACTTCCATTAAGTTAATTGGTAAAGTTGCCCAAAACTTGATTTATATTTTTCCCTTTTTGGAACCCGAATTCAGATGCATCAATAATTTTGTACTTTTCGACAAATTTCCTTAATCTCCTTATAACAATTTCCTCTAATATCACTAGTTTACACTCAAAATGTTCCACTGATCTGAGGTTACTTTTCTTATGTAGATTTTCCTACTGAGTTCGAAAATGAAAATGAAAATTTTTTGAATGGTACAGTTTTCGAGATATTGTGGTTTTTTCACTTTTTCGACCTCTTTTAACTTTGAAACTCATATCTTGAGCTACAAATGCCCAATTTCCTTTTTCTTGATGTCATATTAAAGATAATAAAATGACAAACAAACGTGTGTTTCTCTCTTTCTTATTAAAAAAGTGGTTCAAAAGATATATATGAAAATAGACCAGATTTTAAGAAAAATCAAATTTTACATTTGATTCTGTGGCCACGAAAAATATAAATAAAATAAAAAAAAATAATTTTACTTTTTGCACGTAGAGTTGATACTTATACGCAAATATTAAATGTTGAGCCTAATCGTTACAAAAAGATTTTTCTCATGTACCTTTGATAAGAGGATACTTTCCTTATGTATTTTTTCCTGCTGAATTCGAAAATGGAAATGAAAATTTTTTGAATGGTACAGTTTTCGAGATATTGTGGTTTTTTTACTTGTTCGACCTCTTTTCACTTTGAAACTCATATCTTGAGCTAGAAATGCTCAATTTCCTTTTTCTTAGTGTCATATTAAAAATAATAAAATGACAAATAAACGTGTGTGATTACATTTTGATTCAGAAAGTGGTTCAAAAGATATAGATGAAAATAGACCAGATTTTTAGAAAAATCAAACTTTACATTTGATTCTGAGGCCACGAAAAAATAGAAATAAAATAAAATGAACAATTTTACTTTTTGCACTTAGAGTTGATATTTTTACGCAAATATTAAAACATTCCACAAGAAAATCGACTGTAAAATAACAACGTTAGAAGCGATTGAATGAATAAGTCTAAGTCCCACATATTTTGATCATTTAAATTTTTTCGACAATTTGTTGAGTTTAATCGCTGCAATTCTCTATATTGTTTGGTGTTTTCGTATTATTAGAATAAATTTGCTTAAAACCTTCAATAGCCCTGAAAATAAAAATGCACCGGTTACTGTGGAAAAGGAACTATGTCCAAAAAACCACAATTACTTGCATACACAAGCACAGACTAGCACAAACAATCATAATATACGACACAAAAATATATATATGTATGTATGTACTTAGTTGTGGCTTTTGTTTTGTCTTCTGTTGCTTTTGGGATCCGTTTCTCTAGTGAGGAACCATACGTAGTCATTGCTTAATCCCAAAACCCTTGATACCGCTGCTCAATAGTTTTAATTTGTTGGTGAAATCTCTCACCGTGTTCGTCACTTACGTCACCAAGGTTGTCGGGAAAGAAATTTAAATGCGAATGCAATAAATGGATTTTCGGAGACATATTTACGCCTGATAAAAATAAATTAAAATTAATATTCTAGTGTATTTTTTACCATTAAATCTACCATCCTAAAGACTTATTCATTCAATCGCTTCTAATGTTTTTATTTTACAGTCGATTTTCTTGTGGAATATTTTAATATTTGCGTAATAGTATCAACTCTACGTGCAAAAAGTAAAATTATTTTTTTTTATTTTATTTCTATTTTTTCGTGGCCACAGAATCAAATGTAAAGTTTGATTTTTCTTAAAATCTGGTCTATTTTCTTCTATATCTTTTGAACCACTTTTTGAATAAGAAATGTAATTACACACGTTTATTTGTCATTTTATTATCTTTAATAGGACACTAAAAAAAAGGAAATTGGGCATTTCTGGCTCAAGATATGAGTTTCAAAGTGAAAAGAGGTCGAACAAGTGAAAAAACCACAATATCTCGAAAACTGTACAATTCAAAAAATTTTCATTTTCATTTTCGAATTCAGCAGGAAATAATACATAAGGAAAGTATCCTCTTATCAAAGGTACATGAGAAAAATCTTTTTGTAAAGATTAGGCTGAACAAATTGTCGAAAAAATTAATAGATTCATAAAATGTCGAATTTGGATTCATTAACTCAATCGCTTCTAACGTTGTTATTTTACAGTCGATTTTCTTGTGAAATGTTTTAATATTTGCGTATAAGTATCAAATCTACGTGCAAAAAGTAAAATTATTTTTTTTTATTTTATTTCTATTTTTCGTGGCCACAGAATCAAATGTAAAATTTGATTTTTCTTAAAATCTGGTCTATTTTCATATATATCTTTTGAACCACTTTTTTAATAAGAAACAAAGAAACACACGTTTGTTTGTCATTTTATTATCTTTAATATGACATCAAGAAAAAGGAAATTGGGCATTTGTAGCTCAAGATATGAGTTTCAAAGTTAAAAGAGGTCGAAAAAGTGAAAAAACCACAATATCTCGAAAACTGTACCATTCAAAAAATTTTCATTTTCATTTTCGAACTCAGTAGGAAAATCTACATAAGAAAAGTAACCTCAGATCAGTGGAACATTTTGA
Organism: Tricholauxania praeusta; assembly: GCA_949775025.1. NCBI lineage: Eukaryota > Metazoa > Arthropoda > Insecta > Diptera > Lauxaniidae > Tricholauxania > Tricholauxania praeusta. The sequence goes on from OX459028.1 coordinate 108,651,730, forward strand.
GTGTAAGCTAGTGATATTAGAGGAAATTGTTATAAGGAGATTAAGGAAATTTGTCGAAAAGTACAAAATTATTGATGCATCTGAATTCGGGTTCCAAAAAGGGAAAAATATAAATCAAGTTTTGGGCAACTTTGCCAATTAACTTAATGGAAGTCTAAGCAAAAATCACCACAGTCTAGTGCTTTTTATTGATTTTAGCAAGGCATTCGATACCCTATCGCATGAAAAGCGTATAACATCACTGCACAATGCCGGCATACGTGGTGACTGCTTGAAATGGTTTGAAAACTACCTTTCGTTCAGAACTTTTAAAATTAAAATTTGTAGTACAGTAAGTGAAGAGTTTCCAATAAGCCACGGAGCTTCTAATGTTTTTATTTTACAGTCGATTTTCTTGTGGAATATTTTAATATTTGCGTAATAGTATCAACTCTACGTGCAAAAAGAACAATTATTTTTTTTTATTTTATTTCTATTTTTTCGTGGCCACAGAATCAAATGTAAAATTTGATTTTTCTTAAAATCTGGTCTATTTTTATCTATATCTTTTGAACCACTTTTTTAATAAGAAATATAATTAAAGGTTTATTTGTCATTTTATTATCTTTAATATGACATCAAGAAAAAGGAAATTGGGCATTTGTAGCTCAAGATATGAGTTTCAAAGTGAAAAGAGGTCGAAAAAGTGAAAAAACCACAATATCTCGAAAACTGTACCATCCAAAAAATTTTCATTTTCATTTTCGAACTCAGCAGAAAAATCTACATAAGAAAAGTAAACTCAGATCAATGGAACAGATAAAAAAAATCATTATGTAAACTAGTGTATTTTTTATATTACTGGCAACATTGCTATTGGCCTATAGTTGCTATAGTCGGACTTAGCGCCATTTTTGTAAATTGGTCAGATTATGGACTGTTTAAGGGTTTTAGGAATTTTCATTTGCTCGAGGCTCATGTTGATTAATTTTGTTATTACTGGGGCCACTACATCTACATTATTTTTCAAATCTATACATCATTGCCTGGGCCTTTTTTTGTATTGAGGTCTTTTATTATATTAGAAACTTCTAACTCACTCGCCTTTTCCATAGAAATAGAATTTTGTACTATGATTTCGTCGCATTTTATAGTTTTAAAATTGCATTTGTGTACAGTTTTTTGAACATTTTCATCAAATGTTTTTGCTAATGTATTTGCGATAACAGTTGTATCATCTTTAAAATTTTTGATTATTATTTGATATAGATTATTTGACTTTCTATCGATTATTTCATTTATAGTTTGCCTCGTTTTCTTTATATTATTTCTGTTTTCGTAAAACTTATTTTGGTAAAAATTATTTTTTGCGTATTGCAGTTTTTTATATACTAAATTTCTAAATAATTTATATTCACTTTCTTTTTTTTCATCATTAGGTTTAAGTAACCATTTTCTATAAAGTTTATCTCTTTGCTTACAGTATTTAATTAAACTATCATTCATCCATTGATTTGGCTTTCTTTTTGGTTTTTCTTTTACTACAATTTCAGAATCTTTATAAACATTATCAAATGTTGAGTTTTTTTTCGTATTCATTTCGTCAACACATGAAAGCTTCAAAATTTTTTACCAATCAGTTCCGCGTATTTGGGTATTTACTCTACAGTTGCTTAATGTCTTTTTTTTTTATCGATATTATTGCTCTTCTTGTTATTGCTAGTTTTTTCAAGCAAGAGCCCACACATAAGAGAGTAATGATCGGAGATATTAGTTGTTATCGTTGCTGCGTGAATTTCACATTCTATGCAGCGGACAAATAAATGATCAATGTTAGTACTGCTACCTCTATTAATAGGTTTGTTCGAGACTGAAAAAATAGGTAAATATTTATAAATATTTATAAAGTTTTACCACAAAAAGTGTTCGAGACAGAAAAAATGTGGTGTTTGAGAGAGAAAAAATGAGAGTAAGAAACAGCTGATCACTTCCCCTCCCAAAAATAAGTTCAATTTTCACCAAGATAAATTTCTTGTGGCTAAAAATTGAAGACTGTCAAAATCGTAGGCAACGAGACTGGCGACTCACTTTTTGCATGCGAGGGAAATGAAATTTCCTGTCTGAATTATACCTGTCAAATACTTTCCATATAAAATAATTTTCAGCGTTGATTTTTTTCACTTCTTTTAAGGTTGTGTTAAGAAGAAGCAACATAACAAAAAGCTTGAAATCAAAACATTTTTGGTAAATGCTCATTTATTTAATTAAATAGCTGAGCGATTTTTATTGAAAAGGAATCGTAAAGTTGAAGTTTACCTGAATGGTTGTAAGGTAGTCAACCAGATAATTATTTTTAAGATACTGTTTTTCGAAGTGCGCAGTTTTAACATAAGGAATTGGAAGTGTTGCTAAATGAAAGTTGCTCCATTTTTTTTTTTTTGTTTTTGCAATTCCATCGAACATAGCTCTTTGTTTGAACAAAAGAAAAAATTAGTGCACAACTTTTCTGGACTAACTAGCTGTTAAAAAACGTGAATTCCGTAACAGCGTATGCGAAATTTAAAATTTTTGCCTAGCATAACATGCATCAAAACTGTTTAACTCAAAATGTAAAACAATTTTGGTTAAAATTTACTTAACGTCAAACCTCTTATTTTTATCCTAAGCATTGTTTTAAAATGCATTTTATGCATTAGTTCAAGATAATTTATGAAGCTATAAAAATCAGGCAGAAAACTTTAAAATCGAACATTTACTTTTTAAGTTATTTCAATAATATTCTCGAAAATGCTTCACTCGCCTTGCATTCAGAATGTTTTAACCAAACGGTTACGCAACTATGGTGCTGGTTTTAGCTCCTAAACTCTGCCATTGTTTGTTTACTAAAATACGCGCAGCTTTTTGACAGTCTTCAATTTTTACCTATTTTTCCGTTCTAGACAGAATTGTGGTGATTCGAGTAGTCAGAGAAATTTTAGCTTTTACTCTCTCAAAAATCGCGATTTGACACTTTTCAATTTTTACCACAAAATCTGCTTCGAACAAACCTAATATCTACTCTTGTGCTGTCTGAAAGTGTGCTCTACATTCGACGAAAGCATTTCCAAATATTGCATTGTATTGTTGCAATTTTCCTTGTGAAGATCAATGTTCATATCGCCAATGAGCAATCAGCCTTATCATCGTATATGCTATTTACACACACCGAATTTGAGAGTCGACGTATGACTTCGGAGTAATTTTTTGTTGTGTAAATGCGACATACGTCGGAGTGGTAGTTCGGTATTTCTACGTCGACGTGGTGAGTCGATGCACAAGTTCGCTGCTGTGTAAATGGAGATTTGAGCGTCGACGTTCGAATGTCAAAAATGCTTATATTAATGTGTAAGTAAAATAAATGTTTAAAACAGCATTAAGCTAAGATAAAAATTAAAATTTAACAAAAATAAATTTTACAATACGAAAGCAAAAGAAAAATAAGAGAAAACATCTATTATTATTAATTTTTCTTTTTAACCTTAGACTACGTCGTAGCAAACTATTTTGTGTTGTTCGTTTTGTCATCAAATAATGACATTTGAACGTCGACGTATCTGTGTATAAATGCCTGAATAAGATCGAACTTGTGAGTCGGTGTTACAAGTCGACGCTGCGTGTAAACAAGGTAGTAGTCGTTTTTTTTTTTTGACGACTGTCGTTCGTCGTCTCGTTTTTTTTTTTGATATCATCGTAATTTTGCGACACGACAAAATTTGTACGACTCGTGACTACTACAATTTCAATGAAAGCTTTTACAATTTGATGTTGACAGATGTTTGACAATCATGAAATGTCACAAAATTTGTTTGTATTTTGATATTGTGCTTGGAAATTTAGCTAAAATTGCAAAAAAATCCAGAATATTCATCAAATAACGAGACATCGGTGTGCCAGCGGTAGCCAACAACACTTTTTCAATCGTTACGGATTACGTTTTTGCAAGCACTAATTTTCCTCATAATAACAAAACTGTGATTTTTAGTTCCAGCGGTCGATGAAGATCCTGCCGACGGCTCTTTTGCAACCAAACAATTGCAATTGCCTGCATCAAATACCATATCTGAAGTTTCTCCTATAAAATCAGAGTGTGTTCAATATACAGTGCCAAAAAAAAAAAAAATCAAAAATTGCTGCTTCCACTTCTAATTTTTCTGCAGGCGCTTCTGAAGATGATGATGCGACAGTGTTACGTTCAATATTTAACAGTCTCGAAAAGAATCTTTCACAAAATCCAGCTGATTTCGAGTTTGTTGCGCCACGTTCTGTTAGTCATTTGTCATTGGAGCGCCTTGATAATTTAAAAGCTTAATGAATCAATTTATTCTAAGCATGTGACTACAGGACGTGGTGGCGATAGTTGAAGAAATCGACGTAGTTTGCAAAAACTTACACCACTACACGATGCGCAAATCGAAGCACCAAGCATTAATTTTAATCGTCTGTTAGATGATTTTAATCGCAGTCTTTTACAAGCTATAGAAGTATATGAGCAAATAAAATCAACGCTTCATAAATCGCAACAAATATGAACAGAGCGCATTAATCAACAGAATAGTAAGAGCGATAGTAAACACGAAGTTGATGAAAATTCAAGTAATTTTGAAGCTTCTTCTAGTAAGTTAGCCACAATGGAAGTCAACAGTGAAGTCCAGAGTAGAACCTTTATTTAAATTTATTTTAATATGTTTGTATGTATGTATGTATGTACATTAGAGTGACTAGTAAAAATTGAGTTTTCGGTTTCTATGTTGCTTATATTTTTTAATGAAATTTTCAGGACTTCATTTTTTTACGTCACACTAACTACTTTGCATATAAGCAACTTATAAATCGAAAACTCGATTTTTTTTTGTAACTCTAATGTAACGGGTTTTTTTTAGAGGTTTGTTTTTCGAATAGAGATAAAACTGGCATTTTATGGTCAAATCTGGCAACTCTAATGTCATTTATGTTCAGTTTGGTTTGCCATTTCATCATGAACAGGTTGACAAAAGAACAACGCTTGCAAATCGTGCAAATTTATTTCGAAAATAATGGTTCAGTTCGCGAAGTTTACCGCAAGCTCCGTCCATTTTATGGTCGACATAATCGTCCATCAGAGCAATTAATTCGGTTAACCATGGGTCGTTTTCGCACTACGTTTACTCTATGTGATAATACGCATCCGCAGAGACGTCGAACAGTGCGCACCGAAGAAACAATTGCCGCTGTAGAGCAAAATGTTGAAGAGGACCCGAATGAATCGATTCTCCACCGTGCACAGCAATTGGAGCTTTGTCCATCAACTTTATGGAAGATTTTGCGCAAAGATCTTGGCTTGCGACCTTACAAGATCCAGCTTGTGCAAGAATTAAAGCCGCGAGACTATGCAATGCGTCGTGATTTTGGTGTATGGGCCGAAAATGAGATTGATCTCGATGCTGATTTTCATCGCAAAATTTTGTTCAGTGATGAGGCTCATTTTTGGTTGAATGGCTACGTCAACAAGCAAAATTGCCGCATTTGGAGTGAAGAGAATCCACATGAGACCCTTGAGACGCCATTACATCCACAAAAACTGACTGTTTGGTGTGCTCTATGGGCTGGTGGAGTCATTGGGCCATACTTCTTCCGAAATAATGCTGGAGAGTCAGTTACCGTTAATGGAGACCGGTATAGAGCCATGATAACCGACTATTTTGTTCCCGAATTGGATGGCATGAATGTGGATGAGTTGTGGTTCCAACAAGACGGCGCTACATGCCACACAGCGCACGTCACAATCAATTTATTGAAGGAAACATTCGATGAGCGCATAATTTCGCGGAATGGACCTGTCAATTGGCCACCTAGATAGTGTGATTTGACACCATTGGATTATTTTCTTTGGGGATATGTGAAATCTCTCGTCTACGCCAACAAACCAGAAACGTTAGGGGACTTGGAAGCCAACATTCGTGGCGTTATTGCCGACATACGGCCCCATATGCTCGAAAAAGTGGTTCAAAATTGGACCTGTAGAATGGGCTTTATTCGATCCAGCCGCGGCGGCCACATGCCCGAAATCATATTTAAACATTAATGGCATAAAATTATCCTTCTAATAAAGACAAATTGATGGACATTAAAACGATTTTCTTGTGTTTTATTTCAATTCAAAGCTCTATACCTCTAAAAAAAACACCCTGTACATATTTTCCTGTACGTATTTCCGTAGATTTTTGCGTAACTTTAGATTGAACAAGGAAGCATTCAAGTATTTGCTTGATACACTGGAGTTCACATCAAAAGTGCTATACGCTCAACGTGTGTGTCGTTGCAATTAAATCTGGCAACAACTTTAAGGCTATTAGCGAAAGGCGGCTATCAACATGGTACTGGAAACGATTTCCATTTAGGTTTAGCACAGTCTACAGTTTCCACAGTTTTTAAAGAAATAATTGAACTGTTGGAAGCAATAATTTGTCCAAAGTGGGTGTGTCCAAATATGACTGAAGAGGAAAAATCTGAAACAAAATTATGGTTTTTTCGAAAATTTGGTTTCCCGGGAGTCATTGGGTGTATTGACGGCACCAAACATCAAAATCATTGCGCCTAAAAAGGATGAACAGCATCTGTACTACAACAGGAAAGGGTTCTACAGTTTGAACGCGATGATTGTAACTATATTTGCTGTTCTCATATCTGTATTTTAAATGATTAAATTGTATTTAAGGTTTGTGATCATAACATGACGATACGATGCATGGATGGCAGACATCCAGGGTCCAGTCATGACGCGCTTATATGGAACACAAGCGATCTAAAAGGATATATGCAAGCTAAATTTGAGTGCGGCGATAAAAATCCTTGGCTACTTGGTTATTATTTTAACCAAATTGTTATATTTTCATTTATTTTATGTTATTTTAATACTAAGGTGATGCAGGATAACCATTAGAGCCGTTTTTGATGACTCCATTTAGATCTCCAGAAGAAAGAAGTCAACAAGGCGCATACAATGCCACCCACACAAAAGCTCGGAACATTATTGAAAGGACAATTGGAGTCCTCAAAAATCGTTTTCGTTGCCTTCTTGGTGCCCGACAATTGCACTATAGGCCACAAAAGGCTATTCAGATTGCCAATATTTGTACAGCTTTGCATAATATTTGCATTAAGTACAGGATGCCCATGGAAGAACCAGTTGAAAATGATTTTAATAGGAGTGAGGTATCACAGTTGGATATTGAAACCACTGAAATCTCTGCTGCAGTTAACGCAAGAAATTCGATAATGAATGCAATATACAACAATTAGCCTGCAAGAAAAATAAAGAGTTGGTTTTTATCATTTTTTCAACTTTAACATTTTTGTGTTTTTATTTCTGTTTAGATATCGTTTTCAGGTTGAAAAATACGAAAAAATTTGGAAAATATTTCAAAATTTGATGAAAGTGGTTGAAAAATTCGAAAAATCTTAGAATGGATTTGAATGAAAAAAGTTAAACGAGGCTTTAAACCTTTAAATTAAAACCTAGCCCAATCTTAATTTGATTCAGAGTTCAAAGTTTCATTAAATCCCTGCATATTCGAAATAAATGGTGAAAATATGTATCGCTTACCATTTTTTTAATATATCTCAAAAACTATAGGATATAGAATGAAAAATCATTTTATCATTTTCGGTAAGAAATGCTTTAACTTTATAAAATAATTAAAAAAATGTAAATACGTGTATTGTAACATTAATTTTTTTATTAAAAAAATTTTTTGTATATTTTGAAAAATGAATCGATTTCAAATTAATTATTCTTCATATTTTTTATTTGAACGCGATTTCCATTTAAGCTCCTCCAACTCCAATTTCCTTTTCTTCATCTCCATTTTAGCTGCTCTCATTTTATTATCTTCGAGCCGTTGTTCTTCTTTTTGTTCCAATTTACGTTTGTAAAGTTTAAGCCTACAAGTGGTGAATTGGAAAAACTATTAGTAGAAATATTTTATAGGATTAAAAAAGCTGTATTCGCGACATAGCTTAAAGTTAAAAATGTACATATATCAGTCAAATTTAATTTTATAAACTTTTCGACAAAGAATTTATTTTAAAGCTATGTCGAAAATACACTTTCAAAAATTACTTTCGTCAAGTGAATTCTTTTTTCGCTTTTAGACAATTGCTAATTTTTTCCAATGTTTCTCCATTTAAGTGCATACATGCATATTAGGGTGATTCAAATTTTTTTTTTTTGGTTTTTTTTAAGGTGCTGTTGCTTAAAAAGTAAGTTTATGATATGAAGAAAAAGTTCACGAAATTTCAGCTCTGTAACTCAATTTGATAAGGTGGCGCCGGAGCCTGTTAGTTTTACATGTAAATTGTATGGAAAAATAATTTTTTACAAAAATGGTATCTAAATGAATAGGTGATTAGTGTTGTTGAGCTGAAAAGGGTCGTTTTTCGACGTAATTTTTTACGCTGAATCCGAATCTGGCCTCTGAATTGACCCATCATGTCGGAATCCTGAAATATTTGAGGTTAATTACCTGAAACATGATGTTTTTTGTCTACTTTCGAGGTCATGTATAGGATTCAAAGAAAGTTGATCAGCTTATTTTTAACAAAAGCATCATTTCGTACCATCCTTGCCCTTTAAAATGAGCTTTCAAGTGGTGATCTGTGATGTTTCCTTGCAAAGTTATAGCCATTTTAAAGTAACATGAATTGGATCCCCTACAAAAGGTTGCAACCCAACAATATTAACCAACGGGTTTCAAATTCATGTCACCTTGAAATAGCTGCAACTTTGCAAGGAAGCATCACAGATCACCACTTGATAGCTCATTTTAAAGGGCAAGGATGGTACTAAATGATGCTTTTGTTAAAAATAAGCTGATCAACTTTCTTTGAATCCTATACATGGCCTCGAAAGTAGACAAAAAACATCATGTTTCAGGTAATTAACCTCAAATATTTCAGGATTCCGACATGATGGGTCAGTTCTGAGGCCAGATTCGGATTCAGCGTAAAAAATTACGTTGAAAAACGACCCTTTTCAGCTCAACAACACTAATCACCTATTCATTTAGATACCTTTTTTGTAAAAAATAATTTTTCCATACAATTTACATGTAAAACTAACAGGCTCCGGCGCCACCTTATAAAATCAAGTTACAGAGCTGAAATTTCGTGAACTTTTTCTTCATATCATAAACGTACTTTTTAAGCAACAGCACCTTAAAAAAAACTAAAAAAAAAAAATTTGAATCACCCTAATGCATATGTATGTAGTCAAAATACCCAGCAGGCAAATGAGCAAGGCCTTACTCGGAGAAGACCTGCTAGCACTGCTGCGATTATATAAGGACTTCTCAAAACTAGATTTTCATGCAAATAAAAATACAATCACAGAAGGCATAATATGCCTTGCCACAACAGACGTGCTATCAGGCCTGATATTAGAAGGCAAAGAAGAAGGACTCCATTTACTTTAGCGCTTTTCTGTTTCTTTTTTATTTCATGTATTGCAATGTTTTATGACTCGGCATAACTTTTTTGTCATATGCACATATACGACATGAAAAGTATACACATGGTTAGAAATTAAGAGAGGTGTGCAGGCTAGTCTTCTGTTGTTTCATGTTATGTTAAGGAGGGTAGAGTTTTGTGTATTCTTTGTCAAATTGCAAAGTCATTAAAAAAATATCAACGCAAGTGAGATGGCGCGGATAAAAAAAAAGCAATTAATATTTAGAGTCTTTGAATTTATTAAAACTAAATTTTTGTCAAGTACTTCTGAGAGTCCTTCTACGGTAAGCGGACTTAGAAAGCCTGCTTAGGAAGGCCTGTTTTCTGCGGCCATTTCATATAAAAAAGAAAGTACGTTTGAAAGGAGGGTGGAAGGCCTTATACTTACCAAGGAAGGCCTTCTAGAAGCACTGTTAGCTCCTGCCTTTGCCTACTGGGTAGTTATGTTTGATATGTGTACATATGCATGTAATTTTTATGGGATAAAAAGAACTCAAGTGACGTAGTTTAAATTTTTTCTATTTTTTTCAGTACTATCAATACCTTACCTTTCTTTTTCTAAATCAAACCACTTCATTTCGTACCTTGCACTTTCTTTTAAGTGGTTTTTAATTTCTTTCAATGTGTCCTTCACATCATTATATAAATTTTCTTGAATTTGTGTTTGTTTTTCTAGGAGTTTATTTTTGGTTTTTTTCGGTCTCGATGACATCGGTGTCATGTTTACTTCATGCCAAACAAAAGGAGGCGATTGGCTAGGGACAGCCAAAGGAGGAGACTCACGTTCATATAACGTTGACGAAGCCAACGGAGGGGAAGCACGTTGATTGCTTGTTGAAGCTATTGGAAGAGACTCACAATCAAGAACATTTGAAACATATGTTGAGGGAGGGTTAACTACCAATGCCACTCCTCTCCTTTTCCATATTTAGAAGATTGGCCACGGACTCTTCCAATCCTGACAGCTTGTGCTGCTTCCATCTGCCTCCTCCAGTGGCTGCATATTCACTTTTGTTGTGAATCAACTTTTTTTTAACTTTAAATTTCAAGTCCCTCCAAACCTAAACCGAAAAGTCAGTAATCAATTGCTACAACCAAATCACAAGCATACCTTTTGCCAGCCTAATCCGTCCCTACTTGGTGGCCCCAGACTATTTAGTTTTTCCGCCACATTCTTCCACTCTTTCATGGCGTCAATTTTTGTGAGGTTTCTGGTGAAACCCTTCGCCAAGTCCACATTTTGTTCCATTAATGTTACAAGCTTTTCAAATTGGGCTTGGTTTGTCACTTTCATTATAAGAATTTAATAGACGCACTTTTATAACTTTTCAATTAAATTTTAAATTGCTATCGTCGTACACAAATTTCTTAACGACAAAAAATGTCGTTTTGAGATGTCACATTTTTTTACGATGATTCGAAATTTGTAATATATTGTCGTTATTTGTAATAGATAGTCGTTTTTGCGACTGTCGATTTTATAAAACGACTCGCATGATACCAATTTTGTCGTATCGTTTTTTTTTCTGTCGTATAAGACTACGATGATAAGGGTGAATATGTTTTGTTTTTTTCGTATTTGGTTTAGCTGTTGATATAATTCTTCAATAAACATTGCAATGCTCTGAGAAGGGGAGCGATAAACAGCTGAGAGTGTAAAAGGGACATTATCAACAATTAATTTTATATGCATAGACTCAAAAGACCTTGTTTCAGCGAGAAATAATTCATATTCAAGTGTATTCTTTATATATAGTGCTACGCCACACAGTGGCGCCTTTTGCGATTTCGCGTTGCTAAAATCATAACTTTTGGACGGGTAAAGATATTTGAGTAAAATTTTTTGATTTTGATTGGTAATATCTTTAGATATAACATATATAAGATTCAGGTTTGAGGCTTATCTATAAATACTTTTAAAAAGAGGTGAAAGTACAAATTTCGAAATTTTTGGTTTTTAGTGGTATAAATTCATAAAAAGAAATTTTTTTTTATAAATTTTAGTGCGCTTTAATCAATTAATGAACTTTTAATAATCTAAAAATTTTTTAAATACTTTTTTATAAAAAAACAATTTTTACTAATTCATTCATATGCATTTATTTTTTTATCTCTTAACATAATTTATAAGCAGTCTTTCTCAAAGGCTAGAAAAGTTTAAAAAAAAGGGTTACAGTAATAAATTAGGTAATTTCTTTAAAAAATCAACAACAATCTACAATTCTATAAAAATATCATCATTATTTTGGATATCTAAGAAACTTAAAACAGTGCTACAGAATTTATCAGTCAGTTCTTTTCGTGACCTAACGTGCCTAAGTGATGAAATCAAAGGATCTGAAGATTTTGAAAGTATATTGAACAAGTCCTCATTCTGTCGAATACGTGAAATTTTACATGCATTGCTATATCTGTACTTCTTATAATCTTTGTTTTTAGACTCTTGGGCTTCTTCTGATAATTCTCCTATTGGTAAAGCTTGATAATTGATAATTTGTCCACTATGAGCTAAGATCTTATGGACAGAGGGTGTCAGTAATTTTTGGCTGTATTAATGTTCTAATATGTCTGCAGTTTCCTTAGTATACTTTTCAAATTTTTCTACTTTAACGGGTTCTCTACACGATAGTATGTTAAAAATAACTTGTAATCTTTTTATCACGTCCTCATCGACTCCCGTTATTTCTGAAGTTGTTTCTGGTTTCTCAAAAAATCGCCTTGCTGTGTTTCCGTCATTTGTGTTACCAAATCCTTGCTTAGGAGTATTTACTATAATACCCAGTTTTTCTTGAAATTGATCTTGTATTATTTTTTTTCTTAACTTTTGGTTGTTTGGATTATCATCATTTCCTATGCTGTAGGCTAGTTTCAGAATAAATTCCATGGATCTTATCCTTGCATGTAATTGCGAAATGCCGTACTCATAATTGTGTTCATCGTTGGAGTCATCATTACTTCGGAAATCTTTTTGTGAACGCTTACATATAGCACTAGATCTAGTAGATTTGGTGCCAGTTATCTCATTAAGTACTTTACCGTCAATCATTGTTAAAAATAATTCGTGTCTAATTATAATTTTTTTGTCATCATTTCTTTCAAATATGGAAGGTTGAAGTTCATTTATTTGTTTTTTTTATATTGCTGATGTAGATTCTTTTGCGTACATAAACATTATAGGTCGACAATAATGAACTGATGATGGTTCCAATGTTCAGCATTGTCACTCCTTATTCGAAGTGGGGCTATTGAAGCCATAAACATGTTGGCATCTGAAATAATGGACAAAATATTTTCTGTAGAAATTTTTTGTTTATATGCACTTTGTCCAGATGATCCATCACAGCCCCACTTTATTAACAAAGAAATATTATTTGGGAACGATTGTAATTCATGGTTGCTTTTACTGCTCAAAATTCGCTTAGCGGTATGATCTAGTAAATCTTGGAGTCTAACTTCAGCTGATGTTTCTGTCACCGTACAGTTACCAGGAACCGCTTCCTTTTTGGCTTCTGACACAACTTTGTAGCTGGGAAAAACATCTACGTTGTGGCTTCTTAATGAATTTCTCAAGTTGTTTTATTTTCCTTTGAAAGCCCCAAGTCTAGGAAAAGCGCTAAAGCACTGGAACCGTCATATTTTATGGGATCACATTGTGGAGTAGGAATACTTTTTTTGATTCGATCGACTCTTGTTGGGCTTGCCAATAAAACTCTTTTCGTTATTTCTGCCTTTTTCATTTCATGATCTTTGTTGTACTTCATGCTGAGCGCATCTGCTAAGTTCTCTTTTGAAATGTTTCCAGTAGCGACTGCTATTTTTCTCTTTTTCGTAAATTCCCCACAGTTTTCAATTTGTTTTGCTGGTCTTCCTCTGGAGGCCTGTGATGTGCTAGGAATATCATCAAGTGATAGCTTAAAGTCCTTTTTAAGAAAGTCTGCATACTTTATATAAAAATTCGCTTTGGTTCTATTACATGACACCCAATATCTCTTTGTGTTGCAGTAAAAGTTTTTAAACTTTTGTGTATGCTCATTAGGGTGTTTTTTTTCCAAACTTTAGGACAGGAATTTTGTTTATTTTTTCCTATATAATAACTTGAGGAATAAAAATAATTGACCCAACATTTGAGCATCCTAGCTCTAATCTGAAAACTGCGCGGACAGAGTTTATGTCCGATTCCGTTGAAATTTAACGAAAAAACCGACTTACTAAAACGTAGAAAAAGTTTGCTTTAGGTGCCAAGATATAGCGTTTTGGCTTTTTTAGTTGAATGGGGGTCGCCACCCACTGTTGTAAGAACACGCCCACATTTATCGTGTGACTAAAAATGCGGAAAAAATACACCCGAAGGAGGTATTTTTATTTTTTTAAATTTGCGGTGTTTTGTGGTCTTACAACAGTGGGTGGCGACCCCCATTCAACTAAAAAAGCCAAAACGCTATATATCTTGGCACCTAAAGCAGACTTTTTCTACGTTTTAGTAAGTCGGTTTTTTCGTTAAATTTCAACGGAATTGGACATAAACTCTGTCCGCGCAGTTTTCAGGTTAGAGCTAGGAAGCTCAAATGTTGGGACAATTATTTTTATTCCTCAAGCTATAATATGGGAAAAAATAAACAAAATCCCTGTCCTAAAGCTTGAAAAAAAAACACCCTAATGCTCATCCTTAATATGTTTCGGGTATTTGTTTTTTACCGCAACCACAAATGAATCTCCATTTTCGCTGTTTGCAAATATTTCAAAGAAATTTTCATAAGATATACTCATTTTCCTTGGACACTTGCGCAGCTCATACTTAAATAGTCAGAAAAGACTGAGTTATTGAGGCTTAAAATTTGACTTTTATACAAATACAGGTACAAAATATTGTGTTACAAACCACAAACATAATACTTGTTCAGCGAAAAAATGTAACTACCTAATAAGCTAAATTCCTTGTATGATATCTACCGTAATAAAACAGGTGTCTATAAAGTTGGGCTGCACTAGAGTTCACTCATATCAGAAGCGCATCTACTTGTATTCTATACAAAAAATACAGGTTTATTCTATTTGACATTTTTAAATTGCATTAAAAACTTAGATATAAATATCTGAGGCAAGTATTACTATTTCGCTATACAAAAGCGAATTTTCTTAAAAAGAGTGAAATGATTTGGAAAAAGTGACATATTATATGGACAGAAGTTGTCTAGGTACTCTTTACATATGCATCTATTTGCGTCAAAGAGTTTTGGAAATAGGAAGAACAAATTAAGTAAGGGGCGTGGTAACGTCCATATTTACAATTTTTAATTTATTTTGAGTGATGTCTATATTCGCTAAAAACTTTCTATCAAATTTAGTTTAACAATTTCCAAGTCAAAATATCATAGACTGAAAATCAGTGTTCGAAAATGTACAGTACGGTACAATTCAATCGTGATTTGTGACGATTTTAATATGTGCGCACAATTCAGTAGTGTACTGTGCAAACACAATACGTTTATTTTTCCTTATAAAAATAACGTGCCGAAGCTCTAACGAGTACACATACTTTTCATAAACGAAGAGTGCACACAACCAATCTTCTTTTGTACGTCTCTGAGCACAGAACATAACTTTATTCCCATTATGTTTTGTGAAATAGAACGAAACAAAACCAATTCGTTACCATGTCAGACCTGCTTCTTCTTGCTGTGAGAAGCTTACATAAATGTGGCCACATGTTTCGATACTTTCCGAATTTTTTGACATATGCGACAAAAAAATGTAAAAAAACAGTTTAATAATAAAAAAAAGTGTATTTTAAATTTTTTCAGAAAACAATAAAAAAAACCGTAACTCAGACTTAAATACATATTTCATGATTATTCTAAAATTTGGAGAAAAAAAAAAATTGAACAAAAAAAAAAAACAATTAAACTTTTTTTGAACCGGTGGTATCACTGGTGCAATTCGCTGTTGAGCGAAATAAACGACACAATTGCGAATTGTACCGAGCCAAAGCACGACACTCTATTTCTATTTATAAAGTACATGCTACGGTGCAAACACAAATACAGAACAAAACAAAAGCCAACAAATGCACAGAACGATTCATATTTTGTACCTGACTGAGTACACATTTCTGTTTTGTGCTGATATTGTTTTGTGCATTGGATTGCACACTATAGAAAATAAATAAGGTTTTGTGCTTCGGCTCGGTACACAACGAATTGTACTGTTTATTTTCGAACACTGCTGAAAATCATCATCACACAACAAATTCAGTTTTATGCATATCATGTCACCTTAGTAGCTATAACTTTTAAATGGGCAAATATATGTAGGAGTTCAATCAGATGGGCAAATACATTTGAGAAGCGGACGGGAACATTAATAAACAGTAAATGCCTACAATTTAAGTAAAAAACGCAACAAGGACAACACTTGTGAAATTTCATAAGCAAACAACACTGACTAGACGAAATCGACGAAGCGTCAGCTAATTAAAAAACGGAAAAACAGAGTAGACAGTTGGCGACAAACATTAGAAGCAGACGGACGTGAAGTGATCGAACAAGATAAAATTTCAAATAACTAAAATGTTAAACTGAATGTTAAACTTTATTCTTTATACTTTACTTAATTAACTTTTAAAATAAAGTAAACGTTATCGAACTAAAAGTGTTTTAATTAAAAAAGGATAATCCTACATATATCCAGGTAAGACCTATATAATTTTTGTTGGCAGATATGTCAACTATAGTTTCCCATTCACCAATCCTTGATTGACATTGATTTGTGGATTATAGGCCAAGGTAAATTTGAAAAACTATGCTAAAAACGACCATTTTTAAAAAATTCATGAAAATTACTAACTAAAATTTTTTTTCTACATCTCGTAGAAATTATTTATTTTAAAATACCATAAATTCAGAGAGCATACTTCAAACTCCCACTTTTTTTCAAACTTTTGAAATTTTCCATTTTTAGTATTGCAAAAAATGTAAAAAATGCTATTTTAATGAACGATAAAAAGTTATCCAACTTTGAGCACCCATAAAAACCAAAATACTTGTCGTAAATCAAAAAACTTTTCGGTTTTAGAACCTTTGGTTAATTATATGTCAAATAAAAAAAAAAGTTTCGAAAATCAGAAATCAAAAATTTGATTTTAGCAATCACTTTTTGAAAAAGGAGCCACTGTGCGCCACCTCCTCTGCTTTCGTTTCTATTTAGAAACTCAAAGCTAAAGCCATCAATAGTAAACAGCGAATTTTCGTCGTTTGTTATATAAGTTTCTACTAAAACAATAACATCAACAAAAGAACTAATATTGTGAATGTCAGCCACAAATGGAATAAAATTTTTGCGGAGTTATTCGCTCAAGTAAATACATGAAAAGTGATAACTTGAGAATTTATTTTTGTTAATATTTTGAAAATTGGTATATTGACTTTTTGTTATTTTGTTCATATTGTTTTTGATTTGGTTGTATTAATTGTTCTTTATATTATAAGGCTTAAATCGCTTTAATTAAGAACGGGGATTGCAGTGAAATTTTCGGTTTTCTTAATCATTACTTGGTCATTACGGATCCAAACAAATTTCCAGTTTAAGC
Organism: Tricholauxania praeusta; assembly: GCA_949775025.1. Lineage (NCBI taxonomy): Eukaryota > Metazoa > Arthropoda > Insecta > Diptera > Lauxaniidae > Tricholauxania > Tricholauxania praeusta. Next base: position 108,668,816 of record OX459028.1, read on the forward strand.
TTTTTGCTTTGGTTTTAGCTAGCCAGAGTAAACCACGATTTAATGTCGTTAGTTGATGGTTGATGTAAACAAAATCGCTGTTTTTACTTTTGTTTACATTTTGTCTTTCTATATCGCTGGCTTTGAGTTTTTTTCCGCGTATTTTTTGCATCAACTCTTGTTTTATATGAGTAGCCGAAAATTTGACAATAATCTTGTTGCTTTTGTGCTTTGTGCGATATGCATCAACTTTGCCATTGTCAGTGATGTTTACATCCACGGATTTAGCAAGCTCTTGTATAATCAATTTTAGGTTCTCATTTTCTCTCTTTGGCATATTGCTTATTTCAATATTTCGTTCATTGCTCCAGTGCATTAATCTTTTTCTCCATAACTGCAATTTGTTTTTCTTTCACATTATTTTGCTTCAGACAGTACATTGAGAAAGATCTCGCTATTTCTTTTTTCATCTCATCATGAGACGACGCAATTGTTTTGCTTAGTTCTTCGATTATGTTTTTAATGTCTTCATGTCCGATTTTAGTTCGGTGACATACGACTGAACTGTGCTCACATTACACGACTTTCCACGTTTATCATTGCTATTCTCCTTCTTCATCGTTTTCACGTTGTTTTTGAGAATGTTGCTCTGCAGAAGCTGTTCCCGTTGAAGTTCCTGCAGATGATGACTTGGCTCTTTGTCTACAATTATGGCATTTCCACTCTAACTTACGGTCCGTCGTCATTTCAGCATATGTTGACTCTGAGACAGTCGTACAAAACGAAAAGTGATAGTTTGATCTGCAGTTGTGGCAGATCACAAAGTCGCCAGTAGAGGGGAGAGGTTTGGTGCATTTGTTGCAAAGAGCACTTGAAACATTAAGAGATGTCCGTACACTACTCATTTAAGGAGAAGAAATAAGTATAAAATCGCGGGAAAACAAAAACTGTTTTTGTTTTTTAATACTTTTCAAGTTATCGAATTTTTTTTAAAGAAACTGCTGTATTAGTGCTAATTAAAATTTTGTTGCGAAGAAAAAGAAGCGCGTCAAAAGATGCACAAGAAGATATCTTGTTTTTAATTTAATTTTTAATAACCACCGGCTTTTTAGAAAGTTTTATCAGAGAGCGATATAAACACGTCCGTTTGCAAGAAAAACTCACTCTCTTTTACGAAACGTTTCTTATCGAGCAAGTACGTATATTTTTTGTTTTTTAAAGAGAAGAGAAATGATACAAAGTTGAATTTAACTAAATATATTAAAAAAATATGCTGCGACACCTTCTCTAATTCTTTACTCACTTCATGGACATTCAGGTGCCTCCTCCATTGTAATTATTGAATCCATTTCGTTTGGTAGGTGCCATGTCATAACCCCAACAGTCATCATGCCCAAAAAATGTTGGACCTTATGTCCACATAAAAACAGCCATAGTCATCACGGCTTCGTGGTGTTGAACATATCGTGCCAGCCAGTGATGACGTTTTCAGTGCATTTATACTTTTTCAGTACATTTGCGTCGTGAAAAATTGTTGTCAGTACATTCGACTACTTTTTAGTACATTTGATGCATTTTCAGTACACTTGGCTTATTTCTAGTACATTTTCGGTGCATTTTCAGAACATTTCAGAACAATTTCAAAAAATTACCATATCTTTTTTTAGTAAATTTAGCTGAAATATGCATACAAAAGTTTTCTTAAGTTTCTTAGGAAGCTAGAACCGCGTAAGCCATTCTTCCTTACTCCGAGAGAAAAGACTATCTATAAAAAGCATTCTTTCAATGTATGGCTGTATGAAAAGCGCTATCCAGAGGATGGTACTTCTGCTGCAGCCGTCAGTGAAGTTGCTTGGGCATTGGCTGTACCGGTGGCTGTCGATGGCATCGCTTCTAGCTGCTTTGGTTTGGCCGTGGCGAAGCAGACTGGACCCTTAGGTCCAGCAGCCATCGCCACTGGTGAACCCTGGGTGAAGGAAGCTGTTTCTTCGGCTGTTTTTGGCCTCTTTGTGGTAGAACCTTCAGGGTCACCAGCCACTGCTCACAAAAGTTCGCCGAACTCAAAAGGCCACTAAGCCTTTGTCTTCAATACTCTAAAGATCGGAGGGTGTCGTTGGCAGCGGTGAGACGACCACTGCTAACACAAGCAACAAGAGGCAACGCTCATGCGAGGGTCAAGTTACTGGATGTAAGAGGTTGAAACCTTCAGCTAGTTTGCCTTTAGCTCTTGAACTTCAAGGGGTAAGTGTCGATTGGAGTCATCTAGATGGAAATATTTCGGATCTCGGCTAATTGGCTCATCCTGGAGGAGAAAATCGTGAGAGTATTTCCTGGCGAGATCGAGCATAGCAATAATGATACTATTGGTATGTTCGATGGAACTAAGTGGCAGAGTAGAGTGAAGGTTGTGGGATGCAGTAACAGCGAAGTATTAAGTTTCCTCACTAATTGCATCCGCAACCAGAGTGAACCTTGGCTGGGTGCCAAACTTGATGTTGTTTTGGTTGACCAGGTTTTCCGGCTTTTTAATATTAAACTATATTTTTATTCACCAAATTGATTAGATAATGTAATTTACTACTTTTTCTATTTTTCCCCCTTTTATGTCTCAAGTAGGCAACATTGTTAATTATATGAAATAATCTGTTAGTCCTCTCATTCTATTCTTTGTTTCAAGAAATCAATCTCGCACTATCAACCGACAAGCAAACGTCTTTCAAATCGTCCTATATCGGCGTAGTTCGTTAGATTCAACCTAATACAGTCAACTCGCGCCCCAAGCAGTAAGTGAAAACTGCCCCATTTCATGGTCCTTCGAGTGCCAACAAAAGACTTAGCGTGTAATTTGGTCTTACGATAGAGCTTGGAACAAGGTATGTGACAGATATGATAAACAAAAGCCAATAATTATTTCTTACATAAAATCGTTCTTTGATCTCAAAAGTCTAAGCGAGCCTTCAGCTGCAGTGATTCGCGCGTTGGCAGATAACACTCACTGTATTATACGAGGCCTCAAATCTCTTGATTTAAATGCTGAAAGCCGCGATCCTTGGATCATCTACTTAAAGAAATTGGACGACGATACGAAACGGCAATGGGCTGAAAGCCATGATGAGTCTCAGGATCATCCGAAAATTGACCAATTCATCGAATTTTTGAATAAAAGATGATCAGCCCTTTAATGTATGCAGTCATATAATATCCCAATTTCTCTAATTGGAAAAGATGCCTTTCATATAATTCCTCTTACGAAAAGCAATGTTTTTGAAACCAAAATACAAATTTATGCAGAAAAAAATGATTGAACAATTGCTTCTTACCTGGAGAAAAATAATAAAAGCTACTACACCTACCAGCTTAAAAGCAGCAAAGGTTTAATAATTATAACAAAAGGCATAGAGCCCGACGTCGCAAAAAATGAAATCAAAGAAGCTCTGATTCAAGCTGGATTTAATTCAAAGTCAATTTTCAACATTAGAAATAAAAACAAAACCCCACAGCCGCTTTTTCGTGTTGAACTTGAACCAGATACCCGAAAACTACAAAAAAATGATGTGCATCCTATTTATAATCTGCGCTACCATTTATATTGCAGAATATCTGTTGAGGAGCCTCATAAACGAATGGATCCTGTGCAGTGCACAAATTGCCAGGAATTTGGCTACACCTAATCTTATTGCACTCTTCGTACTATTTGTGTTGCTTGTGGCGACTTTCACCCCTCGTCAGCATGTTCTACTGACAAAAAAGATGCAACCACAAAAAAGTGGAGTAATTGCGGAGACAATCACACAGCTAACTACAAGGGGTGCCTAGTATATGCTGAATTAAAAAACAAAATGCGTTTACGTAAGGAAATAGTTCGAAGCCCACCTACCCAAGTCATACAGACTTTAACAAATAACATTGTACCTACAAACTTGCCAATATGTCGGACCAGACCTATGCTAACGTGCTCAAATCGAGTCAGAATAAAGCTGCAAATATCATAAGTAGCTCTCAAAACCTTGAGACCATGCTTATGACGCTCACGCAATTCATGACCCAGTTCATTTAAAAAAAAAAGCAGACAATGATGCATGAGATGATGAACAATCAAAACCAACTTATGAAAGTTTTGATTGGAAACAAATGAACACACTCAAAATCTGTCATTGGAATGCAAACGGCATCTACGATCTAGAAATTAGAAATTTTCTTTGCAATAACAAAATTGGTATTCTAATAATTTTTGAAACACATCTTACCCTCATGCACAATTTTAAAATTGAAGTTAATAAATTCTACAAAATCTGTCACCCTGATGGTACAGCACGAGGAGGTACAGGCATTCTCATTAAAAATCGTATAAAGCACTACGAATTTGAGCAGTATGAGAGAGACTACCTACAAGCTACGTCGATTTCCTCACAATGTTGGGATGACAAAGTAACAGTTTCAGCTGTATATTGTCCGCCAAGATATAAGATTACGACAGCCCAATTCGACCACTTTTTTAATTCACTAGGATCAAAATTCGTAGCTGCTGGTGGCTATAATGCGAAGCGTAACCACTATGGTTCACGAATTATCAATCCAAAAGACAAAGCACTTTGGCTTTCACTAACCAACCGCCGCAATGGACTTAGTTATGTCTCCACTGGTCAGCCAACTTATTGGCCATCAGACCTTCAAAGGATTCCATATATTATGGATTTTGCAATTACAAAAGAAGTCAATAAGAGGCAAATTTCTGCTGAATCATGTTTTGACTTGAGCTCTGACCATTCTCCTGTCATTTTGCATCTGCATAAATATGTAAAGCTGTTGCAGACACCCAATGGGCTTACAACAAATAAAACGAATTGGCTTAAATATAAAAAATACATCAGTAGTCATCTTCGTAATGATGTAAGCCTTAAAGATTCGTAGGAGCTGGAATCAGTCATACAATTATATAACAGCATGCTTGTATCAGCTGCTCTTCATGCCACTCCTGTGCAACCAATCTATATAAAGCAACGCCTCAGCTCCTCCCAAATAAAACATTTAGTGAAGGGAAAAAGACGCCTGAGGCGACTATGGCAAGAAGTCAGGTCACCTACTCTTAAACATAAACTAACCTTAGCCAAACTTAAATTGAGAAATGCCCTCCGAGAAGAGTCTGAAAGAGGTATAGACTCTTACATTAAAAAACTGAGCCAGCTAGAGTCTTCGAACTACTCTTTATGGATGGCCATCAAAAATATGAAAAAACCTACTAATATAGATTCTCCCCAGTCTCCGACTATCTCTCGTAGTGCACGGACGTTTGTACTGTAGTCAAGTTCTATTCGTAGTCGTTTTCTGCTTTTCACATTTCATTTTGCAATCATTTCTAGTTCGATTCTCTCTCTTTAACTAGTTGTGCAAATAGGTATAAATTCCTATAAGTGCGGTATTTGCAATTATGGCCCTCGAGGCCAACAATTCGAGGGAAAACCGATTTTCCCTCTTGTCGGATAGCCCAAAAGCAAAAAAGAAAAAAAGACCTTTCCAAAAATTACAAGATGATTTCCCGGTATTGCCGTTTATTAATCAGCCTAATCCAAAGTTTTTAGTTGTCGCTTCCAAAAACAAAGAAAAACCGTTGTCTGAGTACTCTTGCTTTGCTGTGCATAGAGCGCTAAACTTAATCAGCAAAGAGATCGTCTCTATATCAAATTTAAGAGATGGTAATCTCTTATTGTTAGTTTCAAGCAAAATTGTAGCAGAAAAATTTTTAAAAGCACAAGAACTTCATGGTGTTTGCCAAATCTCTTGTACATTACATGAAGCACTAAACTCCACCAAAGGTACAGTATTCGCCCCTTGTCTAAACAACATTCCTGAAAGCGAAATAGTAGAGGAACTTAAATCTAAAAATGTTACTTCGGTCTACAAGTTTACGAAATTGATTAATGGAGCACGTAAGCCCAGTGGTGTAGTGTTGTTAACCTTTGATTTATATAATCTACCTCCTACTATTGATATATCATGGCATTCAGTTAAAATTCGTGAATACATTCCTAACCCTATGAGGTGCAAGGCATGCCAATTACTCGGCCACACCACAAAGTGGTGCAAAAATAATGCCAGCTGCGAAAATTGTAACCTACCTCCTCACCTTCCAATTCCATGCACACGCACAAGGTGCGCTAACTGTGATGGAGAACACGCTGCTTCATCCCGCCTCTGTACAAAATTCCAACAACAAAAAGAAATACTTGCAATCAAAACAAAAAAAAAATGCACATTAAGAGAAGCAATAAACATACATAAATCTCAAAATACCTCTCCTCATATTAGCAGCTTCGCAACAGTTGCTCTCTCTTCAAACAGCAATATCGCAAAATCAAACCCAATCTCTCCTGTAAAAACGGACAAAAAAACTTCGGCTGGCTCTTCTTCCAGCAACTCTAATTTACACTCAGAATCTAACCTTGAATCAGAACAAAACAAAATAGAAAAAGGAAAAATACATGCAAACGTAAACAACATAAATAAACCAACAACAAATAATTATTCTTACCCAATTGTCGCAGCAACAAAAAACAATATAACAACAACCACAAACAACCAAAAACTTCACTCTGATAAAAATCAAGAAATCTCAGCAGTTGATTTCTCTTACTCTTTCGCTGACGATAACTCATCAGCAGCATTTGATACAAACATTTCGCTTTCAGAGCTATCTGGTGAAGAAGAAATGTCTTAAAATCTTCATTTATACTCTCCACCTTTTCTATTCCTATGTAAATAAACCTTATAATGGCCATTATAGTAATACAATGGAATATAAAAGGTTTTATAAATAATTATGACAATTTAACTTTGTTAATAAAAGACAGGAATCCAGACATCATATGTATTCAAGAAACTCACATTCCAATTCAAAGAACAAACATAGTTCCACCAAAATCATATGTAGGATATTTTTGCAATTTGAATTGCAACCAAACACCTAAGCAAGGGATTTGCATGTTGGTTAAACGCCATCTTCCTCACAAATTAATTACAAGAAATTCTAATATCCAGATTCAAGCTATTGAAATAAATTTAAATCCTAAGTTTGTAGTTGTCAATAACTACATCCCACCAGATCAAAACTTTTCCGAACAAGATATAACATCATACCTCCAGCTTTTTCAATCACCAATACTTTTCACTGGCGATGTAAACTCCTGGAGCCCACTTTGGGGCTCACCCAAAGTAAACAGCCGAGGTATCAAAATCGAAAATATAATTCTTTCAGAAAATCTGATAGTTCTCAACGACGGTTCGCCCACACATTTTTCTTCACGCAATAGTCTTACTCATGTAGATGTGACTCTAGTATCTCCTCAACTTAGCCCTAAATGTCAGTGGGAGGTCGCTAGCGATTTGTACAGCAGTGACCATTACCCAATTATTACAAAAGTATTAACCAATATCCGTTTTGAAAAGAACAAACTATTGCCAAAATTTAAAACTGACTCTGCCGATTGGTCTTTATATCAAATGGAATGCAATAAAAATTTTCAAAATTGGTCGTTTAAAAATGTTCATCATGAAGCTGCCAAAATCACAAGAGCCATAAGATCTGCTGCGAACATCGCTATACCTCAAACAAAACCAATGGTCACTAAGGCCCATACTTTTTGGTGGAGCCGAGAATTAAATGGTCTTCGAATAGAAAAACAACGTCTTTGGCATAACTATAAATATTGTAGATCTGATGCTAACTTAATTTTGTACAAAAAAGCAAATGCTATATTCAAGAAGACTATTAAAGAAGTCAAACGTAATAACCTAGAATTTCTTACAGACAAAATTAATCCTTTCTCCTCTCCAAAGAAAATATGGGCCAAAATTAAATCCCTTACTGGTATCCCTCAGGTACCTATCAAAGCCATAAAATTTAACAACAATATTCTAGCTTCCTCTTCGGACATAACTAATGCTTTTGCATCTTCATGGTCGGATTTTTCTAAAAATTCTAACTTTCCTAATGAGTATGTCACTAACAAAATCGATATTCTCACTAGACCACATAGAAGGTGTTGTATGTCTTCTACAACAAAAGACTTAGAAGTCAGTTTCACCCCAATGGAGCTAGAGACCGCGTTGCAACATGCGAAGGGCAAAACACCTGGCATGGACCGTATATCATATCCTATGCTTATGAATTTGCCAAATTCAGGAAAGAATAAACTTTTAAGTCTATACAACTCAGTTTTTGAAAAAGGGATATATCCTCATACTTGGCACACAGCAATCGTATTACCCATACCGAAGCCAAACAAACCATCTGACGAAATTAGTGGGTATAGACCTATTTCTCTCATTTCTTGTGTATCCAAAGTGTTGGAAAAAATGTTAGCAAAAAGACTTATGTGGTTTATAACAAAAAATAAGCTTATAAGCAGTAATCAGGTTGCATTTAAAAATAAACATGGCACAATCGATGCATTATTGCACCTTCAACACTTCGTGTCGGATGCTCTTTCATCAAAAAATCATGTCACCATACTTGCGACTGATTTCGAAAGAGCATTTGATCGCGTAGGAGTGCACGCTGTACTATGTCAACTTGAAACTTGGGGTGTTGGTCCAAAGATCTTTAATATTATTAAAGCCTTCATGACCGGCCGCAAATTTCAGGTCAGAATAAATAATACACTGTCCAAACTCGTCCCTCTTGAAAATGGGATTCCGCAAGGGTCTCCACTGTCCGTTGTATTGTTTGTTATTGCATTTGAACAAATTAGCAAAATTATTTTAAAGTACAAAAAGATAGACTTGTCCATATATGCTGACGATGCAATAATTTTCACAAAAATAAAGGACCTTACAACAGTAAAAGATACCTTTATAAAAATACTTTCAGATTTAAAAAAATGGGGATCATGGTCTGGTACCACACTCTCTGCTGATAAATGCAAAGTATTACACATATGCAAGAAACAGAACTGTATATTTCCTAATTTAACTTTTGAAAATGTAAATATAGAATGTGTAAGTTTTTTAAAACTGCTAGGTATTACGTTTGATATAAGGAATACTTTTAAGCAACAATGTTTAAATCTTAGGAAAAGTTTATTAACTAGGCTAAACATTATTAAATATTTAAGCTCAAAACACTCTTTTGTACACATTAATACCTTGATCAATGCAACCAGATCCTTAATACTCTCAAAAATTGATTATGGGCTGCCGATATATGGGTGGTGCGCCAATACGAATATAAAGCAACTATATGCTCCATATCACACAGCGGTGCGTCGTAGTATAAATGCATTTCCTACATCGCCTATAAAATGCGTCTTAGCAGAAGCAGGTCTACCAAGTATTCAGGAAAGGGTTACAGACTCTACATATAAACTTATTCCCAAAATTGTAAGCACTACTAACGACATACTTCACAAGGATTTCATCAATTCATCTCGAACAAAACGAAAATACAAAACTATGTCCACAATACGGCGCTGTGCTGGCATCTGCAGAAACCTTCAAATTCTACTTCCTAAAACCTGCAATAAAGTGTGTAGTCAACCAACATGGCTACTCCAACCAAGCACATTTAATATGTGCCTACATGTATATTTAAAATCAAAAACGAGTCCACAGGTGTATAATCAAATTTTCCTTGAACAGCTACATACATATAAACGAGATAACTGGATGCTACTTTATACAGACGGATCAAAAAATCACAATAGCACCACTTTCGCATTTGTTGATCAAGAAGGTTCACTCGTCAGAGGCGGGTGGCTTCCTTCATACTGTTCAGTATTCACTGCGGAAGCTTTAGCAATTTACCATGCACTCATATTCGCACAACGAAAAAAAGGCAAATTTGTAATTTGTACTGACAGCATGTCCACTCTACAATCTGTTCAAAATATTCAAAACAACAATCAGATTGTCAGTAAAATAAGAGATCTCTGTATCCGACTTTCGAAGAAAATAAAACTATTTTGGGTCCCAGGCCACATTGGCATTCCTGGTAACGAATCGGCTGATTCAGCAGCTCGCTTTATGGCTACATCTCCAAGTACGACTTTTCTAGCAACGGAAGAAAAGGATCTCCGAAAATTCCTGAACAGTTTCTTGCAACAACAAAAACAGGATGAATGGGGTAGATATAACCATTGGTACAGCTCAATAAATACCACCGCGAAGAAAGCACTCTACCCAAGCAGCGCTAAACGTAACATAACTAGCCTACTTGTACGACTTAGGATTGGCCATACTAGAATTTCTCATGAACATCTACTTTTAGGACATCAACAACAACTTTGAGGTTTTTGTGGCAGCACCCTATCAGTTCAACATCTTCTGGACTCTTGCCCTTCTTTAAGTAATATTAGAAATAAGATATTTGGATCGGTTGCACCATCAAGATTGCTCAATAAAATCAACTCTGATAATCTTAAAACTTTTTTAGACTTTACAAAGGAATGTAATATATTTTCCAAAATTTAAAAGATTAATATTTGTATTAATTAATTAAATCACTATTTGTAATAGCTTAATTTTCGAGTCGAAGGCCCTGGATGCCAGTACTCTTTACAATTTGTATATTTAGGTTTAATATTGTATATTATATCTAAATTAAATAAATAAATAAATAGATTCTCCCATAAGACTAAGTAATGGTTGCTGGGCTAGAAGTAACGAAGAAAAGGGTAAGCATTTGCACACCATCTTAAACATGTATTTCAGCCGAATCTTCCGGGCAAGAGCTTTGAAATACCACAAGATACTCAAAATATGAAACAAATTATGTTGCGCTTCACAACTAAAGACGTTCATTCATTCATAAAAACTGAATAAGAACAAAACACCAGGTCATGACCTAATAACTGCTAATGTACTTATTGAATTACCTTGCTGTGCAGTCAGACACCTAACCATACTTTTTAACGCTATTACTCGATTGGGCCACTACCCGAAAAGCTGGAAGATGTCTCAAATCACACTGATTTCTAAGCCTCTGAAAAATCCCACACAAGTTTCATCATACCGGCCAATCAGCTTGTTGCCAACCACATCAAAACTTTTTGAAAAGCTGCTGCTCTCGAAAATTTTGTCCCACATGAACCAGCTCAACATAGTGCCTCAGCACCAATTTGGTTTCCGCAAAAAAACATGAAACTATAGAGCAAGTTCACAGGATAATAGCAAAAATTAGAAAAACATATGAAGAAAAAAAATACTGCTCAGTAGTGTTTCTTGATGTAGCTCAAGCTTTTGATAAGGTGTGGCACGATGGACTTCTAAACAAAATAAGAAAATTCCTCCCTAAAAATACCCATGCTTTACTAGGGTCCTTACCTACCTTACAGGACGAAAGCTCAGGGTAAAATGCAACGACTACATTTCAGATGACGTTAACATTTTCGGAGGCGTACCACAAGCAGTGGCGGATACAAGGCTATGGTGGCTGAAGCCCCCCCTTGGGAGCGAAAAAAACAATTTTTATTCAAGAACGTTCATGGAGGATCGAACAAATCAAAGCAGTTCAGGCTTTGATATCTGAAAACCAACTCTTAGCATTTTATACTCTTTGTTTTCAGTCAGTCTATGAATTTGTGCCCAGGAAAATCATGTGTGTCAAACTTTTTCTTGAATTCATCTAAAAGAGTAGAACTATTGAAAGATACAATTTTCGAACGGAGTCCAGAAAAATCGTTTAAAAGTATTGTGTGCGACGTTGATACTTTCAGCGAATTATTACTGTTTATCTCTTTAGCATTACAAGACTTAGAACAAAGCTAGGAAACCGAAGCGTCTTCAAAAGCTGTCCAAATTTCAGCTTCGATAGCACGCTCCAATTTTCAGAAATGCGAACAAATGAAACGTCATTTGATGATATTTTTAATGAAGCATCTTCAATCGCTGTTGAGTTAGACACTTCATTAATTATTCCCAGATCTTAAATAAATAAATAATAAAAAGAAAAATATATCCAACACTGAGTGTATAATAACTTTGTCATCCCGTTTGTAACGCATAGATGCTCTTTAAGGAAAAAAAAATACGACTTTATGAAGCATTTTAACCTTCATCGTTTATTTTCAGTTCACTTAAAAAAAAACTTGATTTCAGAAATGTAAGTCCTCTTCGTTTTTTTTTAAATTCTCAAAAAAACTTTGATAAATATAAGAATTTTCGAGACCGGTCCGATCGTGGAGAAGCTAAGTTCAAAAAAAATTTTTTTTTCGCGTTCCGACGTAATTTGACCAACAAATATTCTTATATTTACATATCTATTTAGTTATTATTGAAACTATTGCAGCGATATTAATGAAACTTGGTGATTTGGTGCAAATGTGAGCAAAATTAGGATTTGGCTAGGATTAATCTTTTAAGTTTCAATCATTTAGAAATCAAGATTTTGCTGAGACCTACACTGTAATGTTTCTTATGATTTTTTTGCTTATTTGATAATTGTCTTATTGTATTGCCACTCATTTACTTCCACTTAAATGTATTTTTTTTTTTATATTTTTACCTATATTTTAATCTTTTATTTTTGTGAAAAACATCCTAATTAAATTTTGTATCAAAATTTAGTGATTAAATTCTGTTGTTACCCCACAACACTTATATAAAGGGTGTTTTTTTTAGAGGTTTGTTTTTCGAATAGAGATAAAACTGGCATTTTATGGTCAAATCTGGCAACTTTAATGTCATTTATGTTCAGTTTGGTTTGCCATTTCATCATGAACAGGTTGACAAAAGAACAACGCTTGCAAATCGTGCAAATTTATTTCGAAAATAATGGTTCAGTTCGCGAAGTTTACCGCAAGCTCCGTCCATTTTATGGTCGACATAATCGTCCATCAGAGCAATTAATTCGGTTAACCATGGGTCGTTTTCGCACTACGTTTACTCTATGTGATAATACGCATCCGCAGAGACGTCGAACAGTGCGCACCGAAGAAACAATTGCCGCTGTAGAGCAAAATGTTGAAGAGGACCCGAATGAATCGATTCGCCACCGTGCACAGCAATTGGAGCTTTGTCCATCAACTTTATGGAAGATTTTGCGCAAAGATCTTGGCTTGCGACCTTACAAGATCCAGCTTGTGCAAGAATTAAAGCCGCGAGACCATGCAATGCGTCGTGATTTTGGTGTATGGGCCGAAAATGAGATTGATCTCGATGCTGATTTTCATCGCAAAATTTTGTTCAGTGATGCGGCTCATTTTTGGTTGAATGGCTACGTCAACAAGCAAAATTGCCGCATTTGGAGTGAAGAGAATCCACATGAGACCCTTGAGACGCCATTACATCCACAAAAACTGACTGTTTGGTGTGCTCTATGGGCTGGTGGAGTCATTGGGCCATACTTCTTCCGAAATAATGCTGGAGAGTCAGTTACCGTTAATGGAGACCGGTATAGAGCCATGATAACCGACTATTTTGTTCCCGAATTGGATGGCATGAATGTGGATGAGTTGTGGTTCCAACAAGACGGCGCTACATGCCACACAGCGCACGTCACAATCAATTTATTGAAGGAAACATTCGATGAGCGCATAATTTCGCGGAATGGACCTGTCAATTGGCCACCAAGATCGTGTGATTTGACACCATTGGACTATTTTCTTTGGGGATATGTGAAGTCGCTCGTCTACGCCAACAAACCAGAAACGTTAGGGGACTTGGAAGCCAACATTCGTGGCGTTATTGCCGACATACGGCCCCATATGCTCGAAAAAGTGGTTCAAAATTGGACCTGTAGAATGGGCTTTATTCGAGCCAGCCGCGGCGGCCACATGCCTGAAATCATATTTAAACAATAATGGCATAAAATTATCCTTCTAATAAAGACAAATTGATGGACATTAAAACGATTTTCTTGTGTTTTATTTCAATTCGAAGCTCTATACCTCTAAAAAAAACACCCTGTATATTCTAGAATTATGTTTAAAATGGCATTTTGAACTATATTATTTACTTTTATATTAAATGCCATACTCTTTTTTTGATACAAATGCTACTATGAATACTCGAATTAAATAGTTTGTAAAAAATAAAATTATTGTATCAAAAAAACACATAAATAAAATGAAATGAAAAAAATTATTCGAGCTTTCAAAGTCTCTCACAAGGGCGTGGATAGCCCAAAATATTTATAAACGTATATTAAGAGAAACAACACCGTAGTCGATATAAAATTTTACAAGACATATGTACTTGCTATAAGATTTCTTATTACAAAAATTTGGCGCAAAAGCACCAGAGGGCGTGGCGACACTCATACAAGTAAAATACGTTAAGTGGCATATCTATCAATATATGTGAGCAATCATACTAAAATTTAGCTTAAGAAGTTTGTTTGTGGAAAGCTATTTCTGGATTAAAATCAAACTGGGTTGTACCAGTAGGTGTGTCACCGTCCTAAATTTTAAGACTAATTTCGGCATACACCCAACTCTCTTTTCACACGTTACTTTTTTACACAATTTTGAAATAACACGGTTCGAAAATAAGAGCAAATCAACTTTTTTACACGAATTTTTTGTTCTTGCACGAATCTCAAAAAGGATATTTTGAATTTCAATTCTAAGTTTTACAGCTAAGTTGTGTATACAGCCACAAAAATGCAATTGGGGGAATACCCGAATGTTATAATCAGGTTTTTTTTTTTATCAGATTGCACTTCAACTTGAACACAGCATTAGGTTATTCAGTATTTATTTTGTGTTAAAGCGTTCAGTTCGTAGTTCTAAAAGTTGATGTTCAAATTAAAGTTTTTTTTAATTCGATGGTGAAATTTAAAGTATAATTTGCATTCATGTTAATATTTTACTACTAATAAAGGTAATGTGTTAAATATTCGGCTTAGATAAGTCCTATAAATATGTTATGTTATTTTACATCTTTGTTATGTTTAGTACACAACCGATTTATAAAATGCATAAATAACAACAAAATATACCAAAGAGAAGAGCAATTTCGCTAGGAACTAGAATAAAAATCTTAGACTATCTAAACTTTTTTTTGCACGGTTTTTGGGAAAGTTTGTTCATCTTACACGATATTTTAAGGTTGTGGAACATATCCCCAAATTTACCATATATCGCATGTATTTTTTTACACGATTTTTTTTTTGCACGGTTTTCTAAGGAACGTATCTACCGTGTAAAAAGAGAGTTGGGTGTATATCGAAAAATATACAAGCTACTGTGCTAAAATTTGGTATGCGGATGTCGATCACGAATAAAATTTATTTAATATCCAAAAGTAGGCGGAATTGAAGAAGTGGGCGTGGGATATTTCGACTTTTTAATTTCTTTTCGATTTTTTTCAACATTTTCCATATTGTTTTAACTTTTTCTAAGCTTTTAACTTTTTCCAATACATATATTCCATAAGTATTTTTTCGTCTTTTTCAACCTCTTTCAACTTTATTCGTCATTTCCTTTATTAATGCAACTTTTTCATCGATTTAGAGCTGTTTCAACATTTTTCAACCTCTTCAATTTTTTGAGAGTTTTTCAACCGCTTTCAATATTTTTCATCATGTACCATATTTTTTTCAGTATTTTCAATTTTTTCAATTTTTAAACATTTTTCAGCATTTTCCTTAATTTTTCGACTTTTTCAATTTCTTCAAACAGTCTTTTGCAACTGTTTCAACACTTTTCAAACTTTTTCAATCTTTTTACATTTTTCCTCGAATTATTCAAGCTTTTCAACGTCTTTTTAACATTTATTTAAAAGGAACTTTCAATGCAGTGTTAGGTATGTGAGTTTCGGCATGGCCGAATATTACTAGTTTTAAGTTATTTTTATTTCACATTTCTTTCTCAAATGTTTCAGAGCCGCAATATTCTATCCTTATTTGGATCATAAAATTTCAAAATTAAAATAAAAATTCCAGAGTACATTTTTGAGCATTTTACCCTTACCGGTAATCACTCGATGAAGCATGTTGACAAAATCATAGGGGCTGCCCTCACTTACGAAAATGATTTAAATTGCAGTAAGGTTGAGCGCTAATCCGAAATTAAATTGTGTTGCAAAACCGATTTCAAAGATACTTTGAATGCAATGAAAGCATTGCCCATTACACTAGTTTACAATTTTGGGCCTTATCTCGAGAATTGGGTTCTCATAGAAGTTTTCCTATGTATTTTGGGGCGTCGATTCCAAAAATGACATCCATTTTTTTCTTACGAATCGTTAAGAAAAAACCCTTTTTTCTGCGCTTTTTTCGTTTATTTGGTCATATTTCTATCAATTTTTTTTCGACCTAAATCGGTTGCACACTATTCAAAAATTAATTTTATCTTCTGTCTAACGGTTTGCTGTTCAAGAGAATATGATAGGATTTGATGGAGTTACAAGCGGTCATATTCCAAAATGAGTGCATTTTTTTGGTTTTTTCAAAAAAGTTAAAACCTTTGTTTTTTTATATTTTTAATATTCAGGATGAAAATCTATTTTTTAACAAATATTTTAAGTATATATTTGCTCAAATCGGATACAAAATGTTAAAGTTAATCAAAAATGAAAATACGGTTCCTTTTACACCATGAACCAAAAGACTTGGATATGTGGGAATGCATGAAAATATGGAAATTACCTTTTTTCATTGATTTTTGATTAACTTTATTTTTTTGTGTCCGGTTTGAGCAAATATATACTTAAAATACATATTTGTTAAAAAATAGATTTTGAAAAGTTTTTGGACTTAAACGGAGCAATTGAAGTTTTGTGATTTTTTTTTGAAAAGACCAAAAAAGTCACCCTGAACGCTTGTAACTCTATCAAATCCTATCCTTATATCATGAACAGCAAAACGATAGACAGAAGATAAAATTAATTTTTGAATAGTGTGCAACTGAAAAAAAAAATCATAGAAATCCGACCAAATAAATGAAAAAAGTGCAGAAAAAAGGGTTTTTTTGGGGATATCTCGAAAAGGATCCTTAAGAAAAAAAAAAATTATCCAAATAAATGAAAAAAGTGCAGAAAAAAGAGTTTTTTGGGGATATTTCGAAAACGATTCTTAAGAAAAAAAAAACTATCCAAATAAATGAAAAAAGTGCAAAAAAAAAGTTTTTTTTGGGGATATCTCGAAAACGATTCTTAAGAAAAAAAAAAAGAAGTGGTTGTCATTTTTGGAATCTACGCCCTAAAATACATAGAAAAAAGTGTATGAGAAATCAGATCTTTTTTTTTTGTAAAAGGTGTTATCAAAACCAAAAAAAAATGTAATCGTTCTTCCAATTCATCACAATTCTACTGCAAGTATTTGCCACAATTCCAGCTGAACAAAGTTTTTCTGTGTTAAAATGATTGAAATTGTATTGTTTTTAAGGGTACAATGACAGAAGATTGCTTGAATGGATTGGCTTTGGAAAATATTCATAAAGAAATCTATATCAGCTCAGCTTGAATTATTTTGGCAGAACAAACTTTGCCGTCTTGAAACCCTTGACTGGACTACAGTTTAGATTGTTGCAATATGTCAAAAAATATAAGTATTGCTCGTTAGAAAATGTAATCAATGTGTGTTTTCATTTAAGAAATATGTTAGCCCCCCCTCAAGAAAATCCTCGATCCGCCACTGACCACAAGGTAGTGTTCTTGGGCCAATTCTTTACCTAATTTACACTTTCGACTTGCCAACAAACAACTCTGTGCTTACATCTACTTTTCCTGATGACACTGCAATTTTGTCTTGTCACGCAGACCCTCATAGTGCGTCACATACCCTCGAAGAACATATGCGTCTAGTTGAAACATGGCTTTTAAACTGGCGAATAAATGTAAATGAGCAAAAAAGTAAACATGTAACTTTTACACTCAATAAAAAGACTTGCCC
The DNA here is from genome assembly GCA_949775025.1 of Tricholauxania praeusta. Lineage (NCBI taxonomy): Eukaryota > Metazoa > Arthropoda > Insecta > Diptera > Lauxaniidae > Tricholauxania > Tricholauxania praeusta. The sequence goes on from OX459028.1 coordinate 108,686,622, forward strand.
CACAGTTCACCTAAATAACACCGCAATACCTCAAGGCACTGAAGTTAAATACTTAGGTATGCACCTCGACAGACGCCTTACTTGGAAAAGTCACATTGAAAAGAAAAAAATTCAAATGAAGTTGAAAGCATCAAGCATTAATTGGCTTTTGCATAAACATTCAAAACTCAGCCTTGAATTTAAAGATATTTTGAACAAAGCTATTTTTATACCTACATGGTCATACGGAATCCAGCTGTGGGGCAACGCAAGCTTATCGAATATAGAAATATAGAAAAATACTTCGAACTATTTCCGGCGCACCATGGTATGTAAAGAATATAAACAAACACCAAGATCTTGGTATACCTTTCGTTAAGCATTTACAGGAAAACATAAAGCGATCGTATCAACAAAAACTACAGCAACATCCAAACATACCAGCTAGGAACTCCTAACATCGAATACGTCTCGATTGAAGAGACAAGACAATCAGTACTCCTTTCACAACTGAAGACAAAATTTGAAAAAATACCATTTCTAAGCAATGGCTTGGAAAAATCCGACGTTCTATTAGTTTCTTAAGATTTGTATAATTATTGTACATGAAGTTTGAAAAAAAAATATATACATAAAAGTAACCCCTCTACTTCATCTCGTGCTCGATGCTTTGTAGCTACGGATTCGCGTCACATAATTTAAAAGTGTGTGAACTGCGGTGCCTTACATCAACTTTTTAAATGTTCTAAATTCAAAGCCTTAACTCTGACTCAAAAACGAAATTTTGTCAAACAAAATACACCTAATTCTGTTTTTACACGGTCTTTCTTTTACACGGTTTTAATTTAACACGGTCTAGATTCTTCGATTTAGCACGACTAAAAAAAATTGTTTGATTGAAAATTTAAAGAAAAATATTTTTATCAACCGTAATCTTTTAGAAATTTAGTTAGGGAATTGGGTTAGAAGGTTAATAGGGTTGAAGGATATGGAACTAGTCCCATTTTTTCATTGTACTGTACAGGCATTTATGGCACACAACAACAACGCGAAGAAAAAATATTCCGCTAACTACAAAAGCAGCGAGTACAAAAATTTCAACGGAAAAAACGAAAGCAGCAAGCAATAAAATTTTAAATGTTACAATTGCGGAAAGCGAGGTCACTTCGCAGCAGAGTGTAACGATAAAAGACGAGAACATTAGGATCAGCAAAATAACAACAACCACAAAAAAAGAAACGGTTTGTTTGCAGCGGTCACAAATAATGTTTTGCATAATGACAGTTGGTGTGTTGACAGTGGCGCAACATCACACTTATGTTGCAGTCGCAATATGTTCGATAAGTTCGAACAGTATGAAGAAACTGTTGTACTTGCTGGTGACAGTAAAATGATAGCAAAAGGCAAAGGCAGAGTTCATTTAAAGAATGCAGAGTTTGACATTACGCTGGTTGATGTGTTGTTCGTACCTGGTTTGCAGTGCAACTTCATGTCAGTTGCAAAAGCAGTACAAAGCGGCTACATTGTAAAATTTGAAGAGAAGCAAGCAACGATCATGGATAAGCACGGTGGTACAATTTTATGTGCTTATCAGGTCAGTGATCTATTTTTGTTTGAATTAAATAAAAACAAATTGTTTTTTGCAAGGAATATATCTGATGAAGCTATGAAATGCTTATCAAATAAGCAATTAGTACGTGGACTAAGTGTCAAAGTGCCGACGGACATCAATTGTGCTGTTTGCATGAAAAGTAAATGCAGCCAGAAACCTTTTAGTAGCGCAGAACATCATGCTAAGGAATTATTGGAAATTGTTCACACAGACGTGTGTGGTCCGGTGAATATAGAATCCATTGGTGGTGCAAGATATGTATTGACGTTTATTGATGACAAGTCGCGTTATGTGTTCGTGTACTTCTTAAAAAGTAAGGACGAAGTATTTGAAAAATTTAAAATTTTTAAAACTATGGCTGAGCGCCAAACAGAAAAGAAATTAAAAATATTACGATCCGACAACGGAAAAGAATTTGTCAGTAAAGCATTTGATAACTACTTGACTGAAAATGGAATCTTGCGACAGCAGACGGTGCCTTACACGCCACAGCAAAACGGTGTAGCGGAACGTTTTAACCGCACTTTGATTGAGATGGCCAGATGCATGCTAGTTGGTGCTGGTGCTGAAGCACACTTGTGGGCAGAAGCAGTTCACACTGCGGCATACTTGCGAAATCGATCCCCGACAAAAGCATTAAACAAGTTAACACCATACGAAGTTTGGTACGGATATAAGCCTACAGTGGCACATTTAAGAACATTTGGTTCAATAGCAGTTGCATTGGATAAGCGGCAGCACAACAAATTTAAGCCAAGAGGAAAGGAATATATCATGGTTGGGTATTCCGATGAATCCAAATCATATCGGTTATATAATAAGTAAATGAGGCAGCTTATTGTGAGTAGAGATGTCTACTTTGTTGAAACTGCTGAGGTAAAACAACATGCCATGATGGAAATGCAGATCACGACAGATAAAGTTCGAGAAAATACTGATGGTGATTTCTATTTGAAAACTTATGAAGATTCATTTGTTGATGCAGCTGACAGCGACCCAGAAACAGTAGTAGATACAACAAAAAATGTAGATGTACGCGTGTTAAGATCCAAGAAGACATACAATATATTAAATTTGATGTGTTCAAATAACATTGTAATACCCGATACAGTGGACGAAGCTTTATCTGGTGCGCAGGCAGATGATTGGTGGGCCGCCATGAATAACGAATATGACGCATTGATAAAAAACGATACCTGGCAAATAACCGAATTACCTAAAGGCGCAAAAATTGTCAAAAACAAATGGGTATTCGCAGTGAAAAATGATAAAGATGGCAATATAGAACGATTTAAGGCCCGACTGGTCGCTGAAGGTTTTTCGCAAACCTACGGTGTAAATTACACCGAAACTTTTTCGCCTGTGGTACGGTACAATACGGTAAGGATGATTTTCGCTATTGCAGCAGAATATGGTCTACACCTACATCAAATGGATGTATCGACTGCGTATTTGCATAGCGAGTTAAGTGATGAAATTTATATGTCACAACCTGAAAAATTTATAAACAAGAAATTTCCTAATCATGTTCTGAAACTTAATAAGGCTTTATACGGTCTCAAGCAGTCTGTGAGGCAATGGAATTTTAAACTGGACAGCATTTTGAAGGGAATCGGTTTCCAACAATGCGAAAGTGAACCATGTGTATATGTTAAACGTTTATGTAGATGATCTACTAATTGCCAGCTCGGACAAAAGCAAACTGCTGAAAACAAAAGATCAAATTGCGAAAGAAGTTGAAGTTGTCGACAAGGGGCCTGTTCATCATTTCCTAAGTATGGAGGTGGAAAGAGAAGGTGAAACTGGATCTATTTCAATAAGCCAAAAAACTTATATAAAGAAAATGCTGCAGAAATATGATATGGAAAATTGTCGACCAATAGCAACACCATTGGACCCTAAACACCAGGTCAGTTGTACTAACGACAAATGTACGAAAGTTGATCCAACTTATTACCAATCATTGATCGGTACGCTTATGTATTTGGCTATAAGTACGCGGCCAGATATTTTGCATTCAGTATGCAAACTTTCACAACGTAACATCGATCCCCACAATGAACACTTGGAAGCAGCAAAACGCATATTAAGATATTTGTGCGCAACACAAAATCATCAATTGCACTATTATAAGACTGGCAAGCCAATTGAAGGTTTTGCTGATGCAAACTGGGGCGGAGATGCAATCGACCGTAAGTCATATACAGGATACACGTTTTTCTTGGCTGGCAGCGTTTTTTCATATGAGTCGAAGAAACAGTCCACAGTAGCATTAAGCAGTACAGAGGCCGAGTATATGACACTTTCTTTGGCAGTAAGAGAGGCAGTATATTTAAAGAAACTACTAGAGGAAATGCAGATAGAGTGTCCTAAGGCTGTTGTTATTAACGGAGACAATCTCAGCGCTATTAATTTAGTGAAAAATCCAGTATACCATTCTCGAAGCAAACACATCGATATAAAATATCATTTCATCCGAGATGTGTACAAAGATGGCAACATCGAGTTAAAATATTGCAGCAGCTCTAACATGATAGCAGATATACTGACGAAAAACCTACCAAAGGTCAACCATGAAAAATTTACTAATATAATGGGCTTAAACTAATACAGAAAATACGTTCGTTAAGGAAGAGTGTTAAAAATGAAACCCTGTAGTAACGAACTTGTTTTCTTTGTCCTTATAGTTTATTATATTTTCTTGTGTTTTCTATTTACTCTTTACTTTGTATGCAACGTTACATTAAATTTGAATTCAGTCTTGTTTAACAACTTCAACTGTGCGTTTTATTTTATAAAGAGAAGAAATAAATTACAACACATATTTCATGGCTTTTTTTACACGATTTTTTTTACATGGTTTTTTGTGGAACATATATACCGTGTAAAAACAAAATTAGGTGTAATTTGTGTTTCAATTGCTTCTCAGGTTAGCACAAGGTCAACAATTGCCCGTCCAAGCAGAGATGTCACACTTGCGGTCGACAACATCACTCATGTCTTCATATAGATGACCATAGCAAGGGTGAATCTTCAGATGCTCAAACACCTTTGTCAGCATATTCCATACAGGGTAATAACATGGTAAATCAAAAGGTTTTGTTTCCTATAGCGGTCGTAAATGCTTCAAACATCAATGGCACAGGGGCCACGGTTTGCAAAGTGCTTATGGACTCAGCGTCAATGGGAACATTTATTTCTGAAGACCTAGTTCAACGATAGCATCTTCCACGTCGGAATGGCCGCATAAAAGTCGGAGGAATTGGTGGTGAAAATTCGGTTATAACAAAAGGAATAGTTTTACTTCGACTCATCTCAAGGTTCGATAGCAACTCATCATTGGTAGTTGATGCGTTTATTCTGAAGCGTATCTCGCAGGAGCAGAAGTCAGATCCGAATAATTTGTCTCAGTGGGGCTTTCCATCAAACCTGAACAAAGCAAACGACGGTTCCCTTAGCCCACAGCCAATAGATGTTCTCATTGGCTCTCAACATTTTTTTAATTTACTATCTGATGGTAAATACACCAGCAAAACAGGTTTCCCAACATTTCAAAACTCCACTTTCGGATATGTACTTGCTGGCAAAGTACATAACGGCGGGGAGGATACGTGCGCTTATTTTGCAATAGTTTCAGCTGATGTTTTAAAAATTGATGAATCACTGCGCCGCTTTTGGGAAGCAGAGCAGGAGCCTCAAATTTTTGCAACGCATTACACTCCGGAAGAACAGTACTGCGAAAATCAATTTATAAAAACTCATAGGTATGACAACACTGGTCGTCATATGGTACGATTACCATTTCATGACACCTCGCATTGCCTAGGAAACTCACTTACGTCAGCCTACAAGTAATTTGCGAGCCTCGAAAAGCGTTTTTCTCGTCATGTCTCACTCTTTAATCAATATAAAGACTTCATCAAAGAATACATTGCTCTAGGACATATGGAGAAAATTCGACCTTCAAAAATCGAAGTTCCACTCGCTGTCTCTACGCTACCGGCGAAGAAACTAACCTATCTCATATTGGTTTATTAATTAAAAGCAACTTTTATATAGATGATCTTATTGCTGGCGCCGATTCAACCCAAGAAGCAATCACAAAAAGCTGAAATCACCGCGGTTCTTGAGCGCAGAGGCTTTTCACTTACGAAATGGGTTTCAAATGATTCGAAGGTAAATGAAAGTCCTAATTCAGAAACATCTGATCTAGATATCTCAGATGCTGACAGCAGTCTTCAAATACTAGGTCTTCATTGGCAGCTGCTCACGGTTTCGTTCACTTTTAGTGTCAGGCCAATTAGCAACATTTGCAACAAGAGAGTGATTCTCTCTGAGTCTTCCACGATTTATGACCCACTAGGTTTTCTTTCAGCCTGTACTGTATTAATAAAAATCATGTTTCAACAGTTATAGTTGCATAAGTTCGACTGGGATGAACAACTGCCAAATTCATTTTCTCAGAAATGGCTCACTTTTTGGCAACATTACAAATGCTTTAACGAGCTTCGAATACCGCGATGGATTCACACTAGTTCTTCGGTAAAGCTCCAACTTTGGTTTCTCAGATGCATCAGAAATGGCGTATGCAGCTGCAGTCTACTGCCGAATCCAGTCAGGTGATGGCACAAAGGTTATCCTACTCTCTGCTAAAACCAAAGTAGCTCCTCTGTAGCAAGTGTCTCTACAACGATTGAAACTTGCAGCCGCGCTTCTTTTAGTGAAAGTTTTCAAAGCGTGCAAGTCCGCAATGATGGTAAATGATGTTGAATGCATAGCGTGGACACATTCAATGATTGTCCTTGGCTGGCTATCCTCGCATCTTCGGCGGTGGAAAACCTATGTAGCTAATAGGGTTGCAGAAATCATTGACACGATTCCCCGCTCATCGTGGCATCATGTCATATCATCAGATAATCCTGCAGACGCTGCTACTCGTGGTTGAAAGCCTCAAGTCCTATTAAATTATTCTCTCTAGTGGCATGGTCCCACCTGGCCAAAAAGTATATATAATGGAAGAGAGAGATTCGCGCTCACAACAGACTCATGTTGCTGGCTAACTCGTCCAAATCCCAGTACCGATACTTTTTGATGTTTCAGTACCGACGCAGCAGCATTTTTGAGCAGAATAAGATCTGCTGCGAATATTGTAGGAACGATATTTCTTATTGCTGTTTCTTTTCATTTTCGTTTTTCTTTAATTTCTGATTTTTTTCATATGGCTGATTTCTTATTTTGTTTTCACATATGAAAATATGACTGATTTATTCTTATTGCTATTCTTATCGCTTTTTTACCTTTTTGTTTTCCTAAGCTAACATTAAAACGAAATTTTTAATTGAATTAATATTCATACAATATCCTTTTATTTTACTTGGTTTTCTTTTGTAGTTTTTTTATGTTAATTGATACAATTAAACTATGAAAAATATTAAAACATTAACATTATCAGTAACAAAGGAAGAATTTTCACATTTAGCAAAAAAGAAGCAAACATCAACTCACACACATTTGTATGCATGCACTTGTTTTGGTTTTGTTTACCTTTTTTGTTTGCATGTGAATGGAAAATCATCCCTTATTTGTTGGGATCGTAAGTTATATGATCAATAGCGAAGTCATTTGATTTCGCAACAATATTTATATTAAAATTTGAGCTTTAAGTTAAATAATTATTAAAATTATAAAAAAGTAAAGGTTCGAAACGAATTTTAATAAATTATGGTTCATAAAAAATTTAAGATTTAAATATTAAAAATAAGCTGAAAGTAGTATGATAAATATATAATAATAATTCCCACACATGGCAAGGCTTGGTAATACATAAGATGGACAAAAAATTAATTAGTTTTGTGCTGGTACTTTGATCAGAAAACAATTTGTTGAGGATTGTGTCCAAATTCAAAAGTCTTCATTGATTGAGCTGTAAATATATAAATCAAACAATGGAAAAATTAATTTATACAGTGACTTACGAACAATGACGGGGTCTTAAATACAGCTTCTTTGGCCATTTAATGACTGAAAATTCACTTCAACGATTTGGTGGAAAAAAAGTCAGGAAAAACGCAGGAATCTAATACGCATTGTCTGCTCATTTTTGATTTTCGTTCTATATATTATATAATACACTTTTAATTCAATAAATAAATATATAATAAATATAATGAAATTATGGGTGCCCACATTAAGCTTATTGGGAAATGCGCAACAAATCGTTATGAAAGTGGTGAATATCTCCAAAGAAGAAGAAATGTACTAACACCACTTTCAAAAAGGCATGTACAGTGGAACCTCTTTAAATCGAACCTCGATAAGTCGAAAACCTCCCAAACTCAAGCCCCAAAACCTCCATTGCTCGAAATCATTCAGTACATATTTTCCCTCTATAACTCGAAAAAATACTGATGTTAACACATGATTTCATTTGAACTTTAGCGATATTACTTTATTGCTGTCAGTTGAAAAATTATCAGAAATAGTTTGGTCCAGCTACAATACACACCAATGTTTAATACCATAAACTTCATAACTAGGATTTTTATTTATTTCACCTTTCCATAAGTCGAAAACTCTATAACTCAAATTTTTTGGCGTCTCGCTTCAAGTTCGACTTGCAGAGGTTCTACTGTATTACATATGAGCCGTGTGCACAAATCGATTAACTCCACTATTCGTACTGCAAATTTTCGTAAAAAAATTTAATGAATAAATATCACAAGCAAAAAAATTTATTTCTCGTTGAAAGCTTCAATTTGTTCAGGACTCATATATCACACTACACAAACGAAGTGGCGTACACATATTAAAGGGTTATGCTCTTGAGTCTTTATACCAAGGCCACAATTGATATTTTAACAATAAACTTTCCAAAACACTCAAATTTGAATCACTTTTTTCTTTGATTTTTTAACTTTATATTATATTTCTGCAATTAAATTAATTTTTCAAAACACTACTCAAATTTGAATCATTTTCGTTTAATTTTATTGCAAGTTTTTTACTGTTTTTTCGAATAATTTTTACATTTTTTGTCCGATTTTCGCAAAATTATACTTAAAATATTTGCAAAAGAATAGTCTTTCATTAAAAATTTTAAAAATATGAAAAAGAAAAAATTTTTCATTCAAATGGAGCAACCCTTTAATATGTGTACGCCACTTCGTTTGTGTAGTGTGATATATGAGTCCTGAACAAATTGAAGCTTTCAACGAGAAATAAATTTTTTTGCTTGTGATATTTATTCATTAAATTTTTTTACGAAAATTTGCAGTACGAATAGTGGAGTTAATCGATTTGTGCACACGGCTCATATGTAATACAGTAGAACCTCTGCAAGTCGAACTTGAAGCGAGACGCCAAAAAATTTGAGTTATAGAGTTTTCGACTTATGGAAAGGTGAAATAAATAAAAATCCTAGTTATGAAGTTTATGGTATTAAACATTGGTGTGTATTGTAGCTGGACCAAACTATTTCTGATAATTTTTCAACTGACAGCAATAAAGTAATATCGCTAAAGTTCAAATGAAATCATGTGTTAACATCAGTATTTTTTCGAGTTATAGAGGGAAAATATGTACTGAATGATTTCGAGCAATGGAGGTTTTGGGGCTTGAGTTTGGGAGGTTTTCGACTTATCGAGGTTCGATTTAAAGAGGTTCCACTGTACATGCCTTTTTGAAAGTGGTGTTAGTACATTTCTTCTTCTTTGGAGATATTCACCACTTTCATAACGATTTGTTGCGCATTTCCCAATAAGCTTAATGTGGGCACCCATAATTTCATTATATTTATTATATATTTATTTATTGAATTAAAAGTGTATTATATAATATATAGAACGAAAATCAAAAATGAGCAGACAATGCGTATTAGATTCCTGCGTTTTTCCTGACTTTTTTTCCACCAAATCGTTGAAGTGAATTTTCAGTCATTAAATGGCCAAAGAAGCTGTATTTAAGACCCCGTCATTGTTCGTAAGTCACTGTATAAATTAATTTTTCCATTGTTTGATTTATATATTTACAGCTCAATCAATGAAGACTTTTGAATTTGGACACAATCCTCAACAAATTGTTTTCTGATCAAAGTACCAGCACAAAACTAATTAATTTTTTGTCCATCTTATGTATTACCAAGCCTTGCCATGTGTGGGAATTATTATTATATATTTATCATACTACTTTCAGCTTATTTTTAATATTTAAATCTTAAATTTTTTATGAACCATAATTTATTAAAATTCGTTTCGAACCTTTACTTTTTTATAATTTTAATAATTATTTAACTTAAAGCTCAAATTTTAATATAAATATTGTTGCGAAATCAAATGACTTCGCTATTGATCATATAACTTACGATCCCAACAAATAAGGGATGATTTTCCATTCACATGCAAACAAAAAAGGTAAACAAAACCAAAACAAGTGCATGCATACAAATGTGTGTGAGTTGATGTTTGCTTCTTTTTTGCTAAATGTGAAAATTCTTCCTTTGTTACTGATAATGTTAATGTTTTAATATTTTTCATAGTTTAATTGTATCAATTAACATAAAAAAACTACAAAAGAAAACCAAGTAAAATAAAAGGATATTGTATGAATATTAATTCAATTAAAAATTTCGTTTTAATGTTAGCTTAGGAAAACAAAAAGGTAAAAAAGCGATAAGAATAGCAATAAGAATAAATCAGTCATATTTTCATATGTGAAAACAAAATAAGAAATCAGCCATATGAAAAAAATCAGAAATTAAAGAAAAACGAAAATGAAAAGAAACAGCAATAAGAAATATCGTTCCTACAATATTCGCAGCAGATCTTATTCTGCTCAAAAATGCTGCTGCGTCGGTACTGAAACATCAAAAAGTATCGGTACTGGGATTTGGACGAGTTAGCCAGCAACATGAGTCTGTCGTGAGCGCGAATCTCTCTCTTCCATTATATATACTTTTTGACCTGGCTTACGCAACCATAAAACACTTGGTCTGACTCTGCTAACACCAATCATGACGTCAGCAAACACTTTGCGTAAGAAGAGCGAAAAAATACTAGGTACGTTTTTCTAGCCATTCAGCAGCCTGACGTAATCAGGGCCTGATTTACCCACAGGCTAAACAGGCTTAAGCCTGGGGAGCAAGGTCCGAGGGAGCGCTGAGAATGTACGCTGATTTTCACTTTGTTTTCGCATTTTTATTCAGTTTAAAATAGTTATACATTCTTGACTTATTTTAATGCTTTTACATAAATTTACTTTAAATATTAAAACGATATTTTTTAACATTCGATTTAATTTTCTTAATCTATAGCCGCAGACAACCATCTTTGAACAAAAAATTACTCGTGTAGTCCTTGGGGAAGAGATAGCGGCTATGCACTGTTTTTAACATTATGTGTTTTACTTGTTTATGCTTTGCATTGTGAAGGGCGTCCTGGAGTTTTTCGAAAAATAAAAAGTGAATTTGTTTTAGCGACCTTTATAAATTTATGACTATTTGTTTAACTGGCTCAAGGTCAATTTTAATTAAAAACAGATTTTAGGTTTTTGTTTTTATTTTATTTTTCACCAATATTTCGAGTTGCATTGCAACTCATCCTCAGGGTTCTAAGAACAATTATAAAGTAAAAAACAACAAATATTAGAACACAAGAACACATTAAATTAAAAAACAATATGACAATCTTACATTAATATTTCGTGCTTATTGCAACACGGAGTCACTACAACTGATTTTACTTATTTCTAATTTCCCCCCGTTTGTCTAACTAAGTACCTATACATATGTGCACAGTTTTCTGTGTCTGTCTTGTAGTTTATGCGTCTGTTTGCTGGAGTATTGATAATATGTAGCATCTCCAAGGTGAGGCGTTTATTGTAGTTGCTTTATTTTTGTATTTTTAAAGTCGGGGAGATGTCCATTTTTAAGACAGTGAGAAGCGAGTGCTGTTTTGTTGATGTTTTTATGCCCAGCTTTTATATCCGATTTATGGCCAAATATCCTCGTCCTAAATTTGGATTTAGTTGTGCCAATATATACCTCCTTGCATATATTGGCTCCGTCGCTATTGCATGGGATACTATATATTAATTTGGATTGGTCTTGTTTGTCAATCGGTTCTTTTATCTTACTAAAAAGCTGTTGTAAAGTATTGCACGTCTTAAAGTCTATTCTATATTTGTTCTTGTCAATAATATCAGATACAGCGAATCTTTCAGCAAACTCAGGTACGTATATCACAGATTTATATTGTTTTTCACTATCAGTTGTCTTTGGTGGATTTTGGTTTGTATTATTGCACTTATTTATGATTTTGTCGATTGGGCGTTTAAGAAAATCGTTTTTTTGTAATATTTTTTTTATTTTTTGTTTGTTTCTGGCGTGAAAAATGTTGTCACTGATTTTTAAAACTCTGTCCGTGAAGTTTTTGGCCGTGTTGTAAATCATTGCCCTTGGATGTTTAGAATGGTAATGTAGTAGCCGTCCTGAGTCCATGGCTTTATGGTGCCAGTTGATTTTGATGTGTCCATGTCTTCTTATTATTAATGAATCTAAATATGCCAGCTCATTTTCATTTTCTTCTTCTTTTGTAAATTTTATGCATTTATGAAATTCATTTAGTACTTTAAGTACCTCCTCTGTTCTGTCCTTTTTCACGATTGCAAATAAATCGTCTACATATTTGGTCATCAGACGTGGTTTAATTTCAAACTTTTCCATAGCAGTATTCAGTAATTCCTCCATTACTATGTCTGCAATTACGGGTGACACAGGTGAACCCATCGGCATGCCATTGCGTTGGTTATAAATCTTACCGCTGTACTTTAAATATCGATTTTCCTTTGTTATGAACTTTATAATTGTCATAAATAAAAAAAAGTGATATAACGTCGAATGAAACTAAAGTTTCGTCGTCAAAAACTTGGATGTTTTCTACTTTTTGTCTGAATTCTACTGCGTCCTTTACATTGAAGACAGAATCCTTGGTCAAAAATTTTAATATATTGCTCATATATTTGCTTAGCTCATGTGCAGGTAAGTTGATGGAGGAGCATATCGGCCTCAGAGGGGTATTTGGCTTGTGAATTTTTGGAAGTCCATAGATTCTAGGGGCTATCGTCGCATTGTTTACCAGTCGGTATTTTTCTTGTGTTGAAATAATTTGATTTTTGCATAGTTTTTCTACAAGATCTTTATTTTTATCTTGTCGAGAACTTGTAGGGTCTTGTTTTAATACGCTGTAAGTTTTAATGTCATTTAGTATAATTTTAATTTTTTGGTCATATTCGTTTTTCTCCATAGCTACGGTCACATTGCCTTTGTCGGAATTCATAATTAAAATATTTTTGTTTTCACTCAAAAATTTCTTCGCTTGTCCCACTGTATCAATATATGCAAGGAGGTATATATTGGCACAACTAAATCCAAATTAAGGACGAGGATATCTGGCCATAAATCGGTATAAAAGCTGGGCATAAAAACATCAACAAAACAGCACTCGCTTCTCACTGTCTTAAAAATGGACATCTCCCCGACTTTAAAAATACAAAAATTTTACAAAAAGAAGGTCTTGTCTTAATACGCTGTAAGTTTTAATGTCATTTAGTATAATTTTCATTTTTTGGTCATATTCGTTTTTCTCCATAGCTACGGTCACATTGCCTTTGTCGGAATTCATATTTAAAATATTTTTGTTTTCACTCAAAAATTTCTTCGCTTGTCCCACTGTATCAATATATGCAAGGAGGTATATATTGGCACAACTAAATCCAAATTAAGGACGAGGATATCTGTCCATAAATCGGATATAAAAGCTGGTCATAAAAACATCAACAAAACAGCACTCGCTTCTCACTGTCTTAAAAATTGACATCTCCCCGACTTTAAAAATACAAAAATTTTACAAAAAGAAAGCAACTACAATAAACGCCTCACCTTGGAGATGCTACATATTATCAATACTCCAGCAAACAGACGCATAAACTACAAGACAGACACAGAAAACTGTGCACATATGTATAGGTACTTAGTTAGACAAACGGGGGGAAATTAGAAATAAGTAAAATCAGTTGTAGTAACTCCGTGTTGCAATAAGCACGCAATATTAATGTAAGATTGTCATATTGTTTTTTAATTTAATGTGTTCTTGTGTTCTAATATTTGTTGTTTTTTACTTTATAATTGTTCTTAGAACCCTGAGGATGAGTTGCAATGCAACTCGAAATATTGGTGAAAAATAAAATAAAACATTAATTAAAAATAAAAACAAAAACCTAAAATCTGTTTTTAATTAAAATTGACCTTGAGCCAGTTAAACAAATAATCGAAAAATAAAAAGAATTTTTTTAAAATTTTTTTTTGAAGCAGCATTTTATTCAAAACTTTTTTACATTGTTAAAGTATAACTATTCAAGATTTATCTCTGAAATTTTTGGTCTAAAAATATTCGTCAGTAAGTTAAAAAAGTGTAATGTCGTGAACGACCTCAAAATTTGCGGTGAGCAAAATATCTGGAGACTGGCTCATCGGAAAAAAAAAAATTAAATTTTTTGCGGTTAAGCTAGTCAAGTTTCAAGTCGTTAGTGCACAGCTTCGAGCAAATTATGTTGATTTATCAAACGTCGTTACTCTATATGAGTTATTATGTACACATCTTAATACGTTGCGTGACGAAAAAGAGTTTAAAAAGTTTGAATCCGAAGCTATCGATAGATGAGAACTAGGGGTGGCAATCCCGTGATCCCGGGTTCCCGGGATTTGCTCTAAATATAGGCTAAAGTAATCCCGGGATTACAAAGAGGCAATCCCGGGATTTTTGGGATTAGAAAAAAGTTTTATATCATATTATAAATATTCTTTTATATGACATATTTAAGTACAAAATCTGCAAAGTAATTGTTTTCAATACATTTGATGTGCATGAATTATTATTGCATCCTGAAAAATGCACTTCAATTTGCCCTTTAACGGGCAAAATAAAAATAGCTGGATTTTTGTCTCGGAAGTTTTGGTTTCCGAATGATATTGGTACAAGAAATCCGATTTCTAAAATTTTTATTGGTTTGGCAGCCAGGTGCAAGACCGTCAAAAAACGGTCTTTACAAAATATACAAAAACACCATTAAATTTTTATCCAATAACAAACCAGGCGTAAATTATGAAAGCAAATACATTATATATATACTTTCCAACAAAATTTTCGACTCGATCTAGCTACCAAACACAATTTATTTTTATTATTGAAATTTCATTATTTTTCCAAATAATTTATGAGTCTGTTTTCACAATTGTTTCTCACTTCAATGATTGTAGCTACCAAACCAAATAAGCTTATCGTTCAAAACTTCGTCGTGTAAACCGTTAAGTGCATTCAATTAATAAAAAATGAGTGCATGTCCGATCGTGCGACAAATATGTGAATTATAAAAGCATAAGCAAAGACCTTCTGTAGAGCGTCTTGCCCGTTAAAGGGTTAAATTGAGTAAAAATATTTTTTTTTTTATTGTAGCAATTTTTTGCTTAAGATTATCTTAAAAAAAATTTCACATAACAAAAAAAAATATCTTTTTTAATACTTTGACTAATTTTAAGAATTTTTTACTAAGTGCGATGTGTATTGAAAATTGATAGTTCAGGAGAAAAATGATAAAATGTAAAATTTAGACAAAAATTATTTTTATCAATAACGGAAATGCTAAAAATGTAATAGAAAAACAACATAAGCAAAACATATCTATTTTTTATAATAAAATACAAATCTGCAACACAAAATATAGGTTTGTCTTCAAAAAAAAAAAAAAAAACCACAACCGACCTTGATTTGACATTGAAATTTTGACCCATACCTAGACCCTACCAAAATTTAAGTTCTAAGATATAATTAAGCTTTTGTCTGAAGCTTTTTTCTGAAATCAGCTTCTAAAGATTTTGACAACTTAAATGAAGCACACTTATGGGTGCGTCTACTGAGAGCGAGCCATTCGGTGCCGCTAAATGCCATCACTGTCACATTTGAAGAAGGTGATAAAGTATTAATCAAGTACAAAGTGTGGTACACGAATGTAAAAATAAAATTGAATAATAAAATTGATAGTTTGGTCATAAATGCTTGATTATCCTCTATCATCTTCTTTTAATAGTGACTATCTTCTACTAGTCAAACTTAGTAAATGTGATTTAGATGTATTAACACTCGAAGTGTTCTAAGTCAATTTTTAAACTATTATTTTTTATATTAGATTATAATAGATTTTGCGTTCTTATTCTTCATTGTTACGCTGTGAAATAAGGCAATTTTAATTTTATATCGTATACAATAGTATAAACTTCTCGTTTTTTTTGTAGTTTTGTATGCATTCACTAGAACTATCAATCCCGGGATCCCGGGATTGGAAACTTCGATCCCGAAACTCAAAAAAGCTCCGGGATTGCCACCCCTAGTGAGAACTCACTGAGTACAAAAAAGATTTAGAAGAAAAAAGAAACCCAAATTTCATTTTGATGAAGGAAAAGCGGGACATACCGAATTTGAAAGAAGACGATTTTTCATTGTAGAAATATGTTACGCTGCTATTGATTGCCTCAAAGTTCAGTTGAAAGGCCGACAAATAATTTATACCGAAGGGGATACAAAATTTATTTTCTTATGGAAATTAACTGAAATAAATGTCAATAGCATTATAAGAACCAAGACTAAAGATTTGCAACAACTATATGACTTGGATATAGAAGATACGTTTCCTGACGAGTGTATTCATTTGGCACAATCTTTAATGGATAGAGAATTTGTTGATCTACAAAAATTAACCCCAAAGAGTATGCTACAATTATTAAAAAGCCTAAACATTGGTTCTATTTTTCCAAATGTAGAAATTATCTTAAGAGTTTTTTTAACGATGAGCGTCACAAATTGCAGCGGTGAAAGATCTTTCTCTGCATTTAAACGTGTAAAAAATTACTTGCGCTCGACTCTTCGCCAGCAGAAACTTACTGTTCTTGCACTATTATTTATTGAGAATGTTTTTTTACAAGACATTAAATTATACAATGTTGTGGAAAGATTCGCTAAAGAGAAAGCGAGAAAAAAGAGTTTTATATAACATTCTTAATAAATATTAGAGCAAGTGTCGGAAGCATTTTTCTTATTAGATTTTTAGATATTAAATTGTAATTCAGGAATTACAATCTGACACTGTAATTTTTATTTCAGATTAGTCAGATGATATTAACTGACACATTAGAGAACGGCTCTCTTTCGTTTCTACAGTTTCATCAAATACATAAAATACTTATATTGTTATTTCTCGAATATACTCTATTGAAATGCTAATATTTAAATTATGATGTTTGAGTTTTACAATTTCAAGCAATAAAAGAGATATTATTTTTTTTAGTAGCTTGAAAAATAAGTTTCAAAGAATGAATGGTACACTTTAGAGTACTATCGAACAAACATTGATTTCTTCCTCAATTTTTATTTTCTGTACAAAAATATGAATTTTTCCTAATAAGATATGGCTAGTAAAAAATACTAAAAATATATAATATGAATTAAATGAGTTGTTGATAATTATTGATTTATTTGTAATACTCTACTACTGTTCAAACTGTATTTTTTTATTTTGAAAGCGATAAGGAAATATCTTCCAATAAAGTAAAATATACATATGTGAATCTTAATTTTATTATACAGTTCCATAAGCGATTTAGTATTATAATATTTTACAATTCAATTCAACTACATGTATATATATTTTTAACCGTAAGTTTTACAGTTTCGCGTTGTATTATTTTCGTTATTATATAAATCGTAATAATTACAGTATAAGTTACAACTTTTATGCGATTGAATTCGAAGCGACAGCTTTTACTAAAGAATCTGTATTTTTTTTTTTTTTTTTCATGTAAATATGTTCGTAGGCCGGGCAGGCACAAGCCGGACTGGTCGGGGGCGCATATTCATAGGTAGCCTGGGGCTGTCAGAAGACTAAATCAGGCCCTGGATGTAATCAGCCTACTGCTCCACCGATACTCAGCCTACATAAGGTTCTATACATAATTGCAGCATGGAATCGAATTGTTCAAAAGAGGCGCAATAACGTCGCAACATTTCCTAAAGCATACCATATACTGCAGCAGCAATTTACGCTGAAATGCTTCACTGCGTGCGTTGGTCTCAAATACAACACTTTTCTAAAGAAATTCAGCAGTTTACAAATCACAGGCAGCTTGCAATGAAAAGTTCGATCCTCAAGCTTTCACCATTTCTTGATTCCTCTTCAATCTTGCGTGCTGGCGGTCGAATCAAAAATGCAATTTGTAATGTCTATACTAAGCACCCCATACTTGTCTCTAAATATAGTATATTGGTTCAACGCATTGTTTCTGCACAGCACTTAAAAAATCTTCACGCTGTTCCAACGCTTCTGATGAACATCTTGCGCCAACAGTCTTGGATAACTAATTGTCGTCGGTTGGTCAAACAAGAAATTAATAAATCGTAATCTGCACTCGTTTTTGTGCTTCAACTTGTTCCCAACAGATGGCAGATCTTCCCACCAACCGTGTTATTCAAGCTCGTCCTTTTCTTCATGCTATCTCTTTTTTGATGAAAGTTCAAAAAAGTAGAAACTCAGCTCCAATAAAAGGGTACATTGCAGTTTTTGTATGCCTGTCTACGCATGCAATACATCTTGCACTTGTGTCGGACTTGACGTCAGACGCGTTCCTTGCAGCTCTAAAATGCTTTGTCTCTCGCAGAGGCCTGCCATTAGATATTCACAGCGATAATGGTACCAATTTCATAGGTGCTAACCGAGAGCTAATGAAAAACTTTAAACAACTTTCAAAGTCTAGAGAAGTTGGCTCTTACATGGCTCAGACGAATATTAACTGGCATCTTATCCCACTAAGTGCACCGCATTTTGGCGGTATCTGGGAGTCAGCTGTGAAAGCTTACGAAATTTCACTTAAGGCGAGTTATAGGTGACACCTAGTTCAATTACGAAGAACTTACTAGTTTGCTTTGTGTAATTGAAGCGAAACTCAATTCCTGCCCACTTACATCTCTATATGATGAAGACATCGATAACATCAACGCACTAACACCAGGCCACTTTCTTATCGGCCAACCATTAGTGCAAGTAGCTGAACCCAGCCTTGATCATCTCAAACTTAACCTCTTGTCTAGTTGGCAACTAATCACTCGCTTACAACAGGAGTTTTGGCGTCGATGGAAACGTGAATATCTCACTACTTTTCAGTAACGCTCAAAATGGTATGTAGAAAAACAAAATTTGAAGCCTGGCTCAATAGTTCTCGTATATGATGAACGTGCTCCACCATTCTGCTGGCAAATGGGTTTAGTAACCGAAGTACACCCTGGCAAAGACGTCTTGGATCGTGTGGCAACTGTAAAAACATCAAACTCTGTTATGAAGCGCCCTGTGACTAAATCATGCAAGCTGCCTACTGATGGTTAAGGTGCCCTTAACAGGTGAGAGAATGTTCTGGCTTTTTATACCCTACACCGAGGGTATATTCACTTTGTCCATCCGTTTGTAACACATAGAAGGAGGCGTGGCAGGTATGGAAAAGTATATATATTCTTGATCAGCGTCACCACCTGAGTTGATTTAGCGATGTCCGTCTGTCTGTCTGTCTGTCTGTCTGTCTGTCTGTCTGTCTGTCTGTCTGTCTGTCTGTCTGTCTGTCTGTCTGTCTGTCTGTCTGTCTGTCTGTCTGTCTGTCTGTCTGTCTGTCTGTCTGTCTGTCTGTCTGTCTGTCTGTCTGTCTGTCTGTCTGTCTGTCTGTCTGTCTGTCTGTCTGTCTGTCTGTCTGTCTGTCTGTCTGTCTGTCTGTCTGTCTGTCTGTCTGTCTGTCTGTCTGTCTGTCTGTCTGTCTGTCTGTCTGTCTGTCTGTCTGTCTGTCTGTCTGTCTGTCTGTCTGTCTGTCTGTCTGTCTGTCTGTCTGTCTGTCTGTCTGTCTGTCTGTCTGTCTGTCTGTCTGTCTGTCTGTCTGTCTGTCTGTCTGTCTGTCTGTCTGTCTGTCTGTCTGTCTGTCTGTCTGTCTGTCTGTCTGTCTGTCTGTCTGTCTGTCTGTCTGTCTGTCTGTCTGTCTGTCTGTCTGTCTGTCTGTCTGTCTGTCTGTCTGTCTGTCTGTCTGTCTGTCTGTCTGTCTGTCTGTCTGTCTGTCTGTCTGTCTGTCTGTCTGTCTGTCTGTCTGTCTGTCTGTCTGTCTGTCTGTCTGTCTGTCTGTCTGTCTGTCTGTCTGTCTGTCTGTCTGTCTGTCTGTCTGTCTGTCTGTCTGTCTGTCTGTCTGTCTGTCTGTCTGTCTGTCTGTCTGTCTGTCTGTCTGTCTGTCTGTCTGTCTGTCTGTCTGTCTGTCTGTCTGTCTGTCTGTCTGTCTGTCTGTCTGTCTGTCTGTCTGTCTGTCTGTCTGTCTGTCTGTCTGTCTGTCTGTCTGTCTGTCTGTCTGTCTGTCTGTCTGTCTGTCTGTCTGTCTGTCTGTCTGTCTGTCTGTCTGTCTGTCTGTCTGTCTGTCTGTCTGTCTGTCTGTCTGTCTGTCTGTCTGTCTGTCTGTCTGTCTGTCTGTCTGTCTGTCTGTCTGTCTGTCTGTCTGTCTGTCTGTCTGTCTGTCTGTCTGTCTGTCTGTCTGTCTGTCTGTCTGTCTGTCTGTCTGTCTGTCTGTCTGTCTGTCTGTCTGTCTGTCTGTCTGTCTGTCTGTCTGTCTGTCTGTCTGTCTGTCTGTCTGTCTGTCTGTCTGTCTGTCTGTCTGTCTGTCTGTCTGTCTGTCTGTCTGTCTGTCTGTCTGTCTGTCTGTCTGTCTGTCTGTCTGTCTGTCTGTCTGTCTGTCTGTCTGTCTGTCTGTCTGTCTGTCTGTCTGTCTGTCTGTCTGTCTGTCTGTCTGTCTGTCTGTCTGTCTGTACCATAGTATTGAATGAAATCCGTCGTTACCAAAAACCTACTGAATTGTTGATCCGCAAATTGCCATTTTAATGTTTAGTACGTGAAATTACTCATGATTTCAAGCCCGATTTACGTTTCCAATCGGCAGCCATTGGTGCCATACAAGAAGCGTCAGAAGCCTATTTGATCGGCCTATTTGAAGACACTAAGTTATGCGATATCCATACCAAACGTGGCACCATTATGCCAAAAGATATTCAGTTGGCTCACTGAATTCGTGTAGAACGTGCTTAAATTAAACATCTTTATATTATAATCACAATTTTTCTTAATTTTAGTAATTACACTAGTTTACACTCAAAATGTTCCATTGATCTGAAGTTACTTTTCTTATGTAAATTTTCCTGCTGAGTTCGAAAATGAAAATAAAAATTTTTTGAATGTTACAGTTTTCGAGATATTGTGGTTTTTTCACTTTTTCGATCTCTTTTCACTTTGAAACTCATATCTTGAGCTAGAAATGTACAATTTCCTTTTTCTTAGTGTCAAATTAAAGATAACAAAATGACAAATAAACGTGTGTAATTACATTTTTATTAAAAAAGTGGTACAAAAGATATAGATGAAAATAGACCAGATTTTAAGAAAAGTCAAATTTTACATTTGATTCTGTGGCAACGAAAAAATAGAAATAAAATAAAAAAAAAAAAATTTTACTTTTTACGCGTAGAGCTGATATTTTTACCCTTGAGTTAGAAAATTCAGGTTTTTTTCCAGAACCTCTTTTTCGTGAAACAGGTAGACCATTCTTATAATTAGAAATAACCGTCAAAACAGTTCTTCCTGATGCATCAACCATTTTTGCTATAGCTGAATATTTTAATTCTGGATTTTGAAGAAATGTGTACAAAATGAGTTTGCGAACTTTTTGTTGCTTGCTCGACATCTTTTTCGTTAAAAGTGCTATCACCAAGTGTTGCACATCAAATTAAACGTCACTTTATATAGATATATAGATATTTTGTCTTTTTAGACCTATAAAATTATCAGGTAGAGTATAATGAAAAGAAACAAAAAAGGAAACATTTTTCTGGGACAGTCCTTAATACCCCAACACTTTAGCAAACACGCTTACGACGTCATACGACCACCGAGGACAGAAATGATACACCCCATTCATTTGAAATATCAGAAGAAAGTGTAATTTCAAACTATTACTTCAAGAATTAAAGTTAGAAACAAATCACGCTTTAAAAGAAATTTTCAAAAAATACCAAAACATTTTTCATCTAGAAAAGTAACAACTGACATTGAACAATTTTAATACTCAAATACTACATCCGACAACATACATAAAAAATTATAGATTACCTCAAGCTCTTGACGAAGAAATACATAGACAAATAGAAGAACTACTACAAAATGACGTCATAGAACACTCAATTAGTCCCTACCATTACTACTAGTTCCACACAAAAACAATGATAATACAAAAAAAAAATGGCAACTAGTTGTAGACCTTAGGAAGCTAAATGAAAAATTAGTAAGTGACAAGTTTCCACTGACTAGAATAGACGATGTTTTAGACAAATTAGGACGAGCAAAGTATTTCTCTTCATTCGACATGACTAGTTCATTCCACCAAATACCGTTAGACACATAGTCAAGACCACTCACAGCTTTCTCGACAAACAACGGTCACTACAAATTGAAAAGACTACCTTTGGATTGAAAATATCCTCAAAAAGTTTTCAACGAATTCTTACTCAAGCATTGACAGGTCTAAGTTCAGAAGCATTCTTATGTGTTGATGACATTATAATTTTTGGATGCAGCATTACGTAAAATGGTTATCATCTTTCGAAACGCTTAAGCAAAAACTGATAGAACCCCCAGTCTTACAATATCCAGATTTTACGAAACCTTTTATTGTGACGACTGACGCTTCAAACCTTGAGTTAGGAGCTATTCTATCACAAGGCGAAATTGGACATAACTTGCCCATATCATATGCAAGCAAAGCACTACAAAAGCATGACATAAACAAACCAGTAATTGAAAAAGAATTACTAGCAATTCATTGGGGAGTTAGCTTTTTCAAACCTTATTTGTCCGGAAGGAAATTATAGTTGTGACAGACCACAGACCTTTAGTCTCATTATTCAGTAACAAAAACCCAGAATCGAAAACGATACGAATAAGATTGGATCTTTCAGATTACGATTTTGAAATTAAATACAAAAAGGAAAAACCAACACCAACGCCGACGCGCTATCACGAATCCAAATAAGCTTAGAAATTCTTGTTGATACCAATAGAAAAAGATAAAAAAGTTAACAAAGCATTGGTTATAAGCAGAGAGGCCGGAAATATGCAAAATAAAACACGTTTTAAGCGCATAGAATATAACCCAAAAAAACACCAAAATATGCATTTTAATATGCACGAAAAACAGCTTGAAAATTTCATGAGGACTAGTTCCTGCACGAAAAAAAATAAAAAACTTTATTTTCAGGTGGTTTTTTATATTTGAACATACAAAAACTTAAAATATTATATGCAGACAAGACTTAAATTTTGCAT
Source organism: Tricholauxania praeusta (assembly GCA_949775025.1). Lineage (NCBI taxonomy): Eukaryota > Metazoa > Arthropoda > Insecta > Diptera > Lauxaniidae > Tricholauxania > Tricholauxania praeusta. Next base: position 108,709,699 of record OX459028.1, read on the forward strand.
AAGCTATTAAATGCTGCTTCAAATTCTCGAATAAAAAATTGTATCGCTTTTCAGTTACGGGGCTGTATTTATAAAGAGCTGTCTCGCTAGGAGAATACTGTTCACAAAACGGGCTTTTTGAAGTAGTACGTTCGTAAAGAATTTGATGGATATAAAAAATTACAGATAATCACACGCTTTTAAATTTCTTACTGATATCCGCACGATTTAGAGTAGCCGACTTTAAGAATATGCCGACAATGTTCACCATTTTTTCTAAAAAATCAATGCAAAAGCCTACTTAGACAATAAACCAATCCTATGAAATAATAAAGGAATTTATGACTGACGTTAACACGTGATTTAATTTGAACTTTAGCGAAGTTTGTTTATTGCTGTCGATTAAAAAATTATCAGAAATAGTTTGGTCCTACTGCAATATATCAATACATGAAATAAATCTTAACCTCTACAAGTCGAACCTTTCCTGACAAAATTCGCTTAAAACGAAGTCCTCTATAAGTCGAAAACTCTAATTTTTTCACTGAGATCTTTAACAGCTGCCTATACGTCTTTAAAACTGCCGCTGTAATAAACTGTTGCATCTATGCAAATACGGATTTATAACCTCTCTTGTTATAAGTAACACGGGAAGTTAAAAAGAAACAAGCGATTTCAAATGAACAAGAAAAAAAAATCTCAAAATGAGCCTGATCAACTCTACATATGAGATTGCACTTCTATAACTGACGTAAGAAATATAGAACGATTAAGGTTCATTGTAAGCGATAAAAACAATACACGTTGTTTACATACATTGTAAAGAGTGTGAACACAGCTTAATTTACGCTGTTTGTTCTACTGTCCGCCAATGGTATATATGGCGCTGCAATCACCTCGGGTCTCGTAAGCCTTTAACGAGCCCGCCATCGTCATTGACTTTCAACAAGTCACCAAGCGTTTAGCCTAACATCTAACAGAAAACACAAATTCAACAAAAAGTGATACAAAAAACCTTAACGTACAATTTCACGAAACAAACAACACACCAAACAACATAAATTCAAAATTTATACAAAGAAGACACCACGGATTCACAAATACAACAATATTCACATCACCAAAATCATCAACAAATCGAACAACGTTGGACCCACAAATAAACTAATAGTTTCCACGTTGGACAAACAAACAGCAGCGATAGAATAAACAATTAAAAAGTGTCGTAAATATTATGTATTTAAACCTATTTGTTTACTTATAAAATAAATTTTATAATGTAGTATAAAATTTGCTAATTCCTTTATTTGATTTTGCTTCTGTAGTTTACTCCACGTTTCACCTAATCACACGTGTTGAAATTACAGATGATATCGTATAGTGCGATGTGGTGACAATCCAACTAATATATTTGCAATAATAAGCAAAAATGAATTAAAAAGAAAATTCAATATGTTGCAACAAAAGAAAAAATTGAAAAATAATAAATCGCTTAATATATTAATTTATGAAACCCTAAAGAGAATAACAGATAAATCCTTGCAAAACACATTAATAAGAGAATTCCAAGATTCACCCCAGGGAGGACACTAAGGAATCAGAAAAACAACACTTAAATTGAAACAGGGCTACACATACTTAAAAGGACATGCGGCGAATGGTAAAAACAAATATAAATAATTGCGTAAATATAATACTTTAATAACAAAAACCAACAAAAAACCAAAACTTTAAAAATTAGGGTTGTAACGGAGGTCATCTATGCGGAGGCGGATGCGGAGTTCTGAAATTGATCTCCGCGGATGCAGATTTTTAACGGAAGCGGAGGTGAAAAAACAATTTGAAAGTATTTGAAATACAAGATTTTGTAAAAATGTTAGTATTAAATAAACATTAGGAGGCAACCTAGATTTCCAGACGAAGGGGCTATTTTCATTAATTGATTATTTCACCACCAGTAAATGATATGATTATAATTCTTTTCAGGATCAATAAATACACTCTTGCAATACACGAACAATGTTTTTTTTTTAATTCATTTAAAATTATATATATGCAAAATATTGCCATCTGCGTAGCCATACATAAACAATTGATGTCAACGGAGGCAATGAAACACAAAAACCAAAAAAATTTAAATTCAGCATGGCAGTGGCTATCGCCTGAACCAAGATTATTATATTTTGTGTTTGAGCAAGTGTTCGAAAAATATGAAGTCTGTCTAAAAAAAAAATAGAAAAAATTAATATTTTGACTTAGTTTTGGTTCATGCGATAACCATACATGTGACGAATATGTGGAAAAAATTTTCTTAAAGATCGACTCAGTAATTTTGGAGAAAATACTGGCACCGTATGAAAAAAGTGAGTTCGAGAGAAACGCGTTTAATTTTTTTTTATTGAACCGAAGGGCAGGAGAGTGCGCTCAAATAAAGTTGCAAAAATATACTTAGAGAGCTTGAATTTTAATGAAATTTCAACACGATATATTTGAGGTGGTCAACTTTCAAAATATGTACAAACGAAATTCATACTAGGTTGTACCCATTATGAAGCTAACTTAAAAAAAAAATAACTAAGTTTCTAGCTATGGTCGAGCTAATCTTATTTTAGCCAATTACCAGCACAAAACTGTAAAATGTAAATAACCTTAAGCACGGAATTTTCCACTTTGTAAGCTCTAAACTTGATTTTATGACTTCCGTTATACCTCCGATTTACCGCATTAAAATTTGCGAAGGCGGAAGCGGATGAGGAGGTATGATATCAAGCGGAAGTTCCGCACTTGCGGATGCAGATGCGGAGCTCCGTTACAACACTATTAAAAATAATTATTTTTAACTAAATAATTTAATTTCATTTCATTTTTTTTTATCATTTCATTTTATTTAAATCAATGGATTACATAAGTAATTCGTTACTGACTAGATTAAAAAATACTTAAATCATGAACTTCTTAGGTTTCTTACCGGAATATTAAATCCAATGGACTGTAAGAGGGAAGAACAGTCTATAATACCGCAGACTATATCATAAACAAATTTTAAGGCAAGGATGCTTCTTCTACTTTAAAGAGATTTAAGGTTAATTAAGCATTATAAGATGGACTTGGGTCAGTAAAGTTTAAGGAACGTCACGCATAACGAACAAAAGCCTTTTGTACACGTTCAATTCGATTTATATGAATCGCATAATATGGTCTCCAAATAAAAGCGCCATATTCAAGTTTGGATTGAACAATGGATGTATATAATAATTTTAAGGTATATGGGTCTGAAAATTCAGAGCTATTACGTCTAACAAAAGCAAGAAGCTTATGTAATTTCGATATAGTGCAATTGTAATAACTAACAAAAGTTAATTTGTGTTCAAAAACTATTCTCAGATCTGTGACTTCCGTTAATTTTTTTAGAATGGAACTATCAAGGTGATAGTCAATGAAGAATTGCAACTTTGACCTGAAAAATGACATATGAACATTTCTTTAAATTTAAGAATAAATTTTTTTTTTGACACCATGAAGACAGTCTATTCAAGTCAGACTGCAACCTCAAAGAATCATCTAGACTTTTAATGACAGCATAAATTTTAAAATCACCTGCATACATAAGAAATTTAGCATTAACAAAACAAGTTTGAATATCATTAATAAATAATGCAAATAATAATGGGCCTAAAATACTTCCTTGCGGCACACCCGAAGTGTGTCAACTAGCACATAGCACAGCCTATTGGATAAATAGGATTCAATCCATACCAGGAAAACTGAGTGAAAACCGATTTGTTTTAATTCAGATAGTAAAATATTATGGGAAACCTTGTCAAAAGCTTTGGCAAAATCAGTATAGATTGTATCAACCTGATGACCATTTTGAAAAGCTGAAAGACAATCTTCAGTAAAAACAGCTAAATTTGATACTGTTGAGCGACCAGTCACGAAACCATGTTGATTGCAAGATAACAAGCTTTTGACAGCAAAAGACATTTTAACTTAAACCACACTTTCAAAGAGCTTAGATATAGTCGGAATTTTAAAAATAGGCCTGTAATTAAACACGTCATTTTTGTTTCCATTTTTAAAGATGTGAGTAACAGAAGTTATTTTCCACTCATTAATAAAAATACCCTCCGCAAGAGATTTATTAAAAATTATTTTTAACGGATGCACAATCGAAAGAGCACAATTTTTTAGAAAAAATTCAGATATTCCATTAATATCACCATGAGCAGATCCTTTAAGGTTAGAAATCCCTTGCAATATATCATTAGTTGATAAAATCAGCGAACCGAAGTCAACGAATGAGTTCAATTCCGAAATATGGTGATCATCAGTGTTAACATCCGGTTCTAAATTTAACTTAAATGATTCAGTAAAAAGATAAGCAGCATCAGTTTAAGACGTTGCATATTTATCATTCAAATGAAGCTTTAAAGTAATATTAGAACATTTTTTTTGATTTACATAATAAAACGCCAGAAAGCTTCCGGATTTAATTTAATATTAGATTCAAATTGGCCAATATAATTATTGTATTGAGCAAGAAAGGAATGTTCCCTTTTATACTGAAGGTATTTTTCTTTGGAGATTGTTAGTGAATCTAAATTTTTTATAAAATTTAATTCGCAAATTTTTAAGTTTTTTTAATCTTTTAGTGTGCCACTGAACTTTATATGATGTTTTTACACATCTAGGGATATTCGCAATACAAATATCTTCCACTTCATTTAAAAAAGTCTTAAAGCTGTCAGATGTGTTTTTCTGAAAAAATATTTCCTCCCAGTTCAACTCTCTAATTAAGCAATTTATGTAATTAAAATCACAAGCATCATAATTATAATACAATTTTCCAGGAATATGCTTAGCACTATGAAATTGATAAAACTCAACCCTAATATATAAAGGTATGTGGTGAGTGTCAGGAGGTGATAAGGGACAACCACATTCTTCAAGGTTAAAATAAATGTTATTGCTAATAAAAACAAGGTCAAGTATCCTATTTAGTTGATTAACAAGACCATTTATTTGCAATAGGCCAGCTTTCAAAAAGTTGTCAATAAGATAGCATTCAGTGTAACTAGACACATTTGTAGCAATTAAGCAATTGTTATTATCAGGCAAATTTTTCCATGAAAGTTTAGGCAAGTTAAAATCCCCTTAAACACATACATGACCAGCACCCACATTATCCATTACCAATAAAAGAACATTATCAACATGTGCAATATATAAATCTAGAGGGCTATTAGGTGGAATATACGAGACACACAAAAATAAAACCCCTTCATTTCCATTCAAAGCAACACAGATTTGATCCAAAACGAAATCATTATTACTGAGCACTACTAGGACGCAATTTATGCTGAACAGCCACTAAGACACCACATCCTCTTGTGAATTAAAAATTATTGTAGGGATGGAGCACGTTCGCTTTTGCTATTTAATTTTGGCACAGGTTTACCGTGACTCCCATGCTCCAATCTTTTTTTTTTTTTTTTTGTTTTACCCCCTAAAACGGAAATAAAAATAGCAAAAAAAAAAATGTCTCTCGGATCTGGTTTCGCATATGGGGTAAAACACACGAAAACGCCACCTGAAAAAATTTTTGGCTCCGATTTGGGTGAAATTTGCCATGATTGTAGTATTGATGTCTTACAATAAAAGTGTGTTTAAGATTTTGCCCTTATATTATTTGTTGCTTTGATACGCGGGTATGAAATTCACGATTTTCGTACTTTTTCAGAATAAGTGTTTTTTTCCGAAAATTCATAGCTTACAGCAAACTTTATCAATTAATAATTGGTGAACGTACATTTTTAGGTTTTTACTTGTACTTTTCAAAAAAAAATATTGATTTTGAAAAAAAAAAAATTTTCACAAAAATTTTGCGAATTGAAAAATATTTTTGAATTTTTTTTAAAAAAAACATATTTTAAACTTTTTTTTTCTTTTTTGAAAAAAACTTTGATTTATTCTGCGCTTAATGCCGTAAAAATTTTCGTAGGAAAAAAATTATTTATATTTTTTTTTAATTTTAAAAAAAAAACTAAAGAGCTAAAATTCTGTAAATTGAAATGAATATTTCAATTTTTTTTTGAAAAATCCATTTCTGAATATTTTTTTGTTTTTATAATTTTAGGTTTTTATTTGTACTTTTCAAAAAAAAATACTGATTTTGAAAAAAAAAAAATTTTTCGCAAAAATTTTGAGAATTGAAAAATATTTTTGCATTTTTTTAAAAAAAAAACCCATATTTTAAATTTTTGTTTTTTATTTTTAAAAAAACTTTGATTTATTCTGCGCTTAATGCCGTAAAAATTTTTGTGGGAAAAAAATTATTTATATTTTTTTTTTAGTTTTAAAAAAAATTAAAAAGCTAAAATTTTGTAAATTGAAATGAATTTTTGAAGTTTTTTTGAAAAATCCATTTCTGAATATTTTTTCGGTGAACTTCAGATTACAGATTGATACGCAAGCTTTAAAATGATATGCCATAACATGAGGGCAAGTAGTAAATTAAAATGTTTGAGCCGCTAAGCGCGCGCTGTACTACGCGATGAAAGGCTACTGCACTGATTTTAGATTTCAGTTTTAGTTTTCAGGTTAACGGCTCAAACATTTTAATTAACTACTTGCCCTCATGTTATGGCATATCATTTTAAAGCTTGCGTATCAAGCTGTAATCTGAAGTTCACCGAAAAAATATTCAGAAATGGATTTTTCAAAAATCTTCAAAAATTCATTTCAATTTACAAAATTTTAGCTTTTTAATTGTTTTTAAAACTAAAAAAAAAATTATAAATAATTTTTTTCCCACAAAAATTTTTACGGCATTAAGCGCAGAATAAATCAAAGTTTTTTTAAAAATAAAAAACAAAATTTTAAAATATGAGTTTTTTTTAAAAAAATGCAAAAGTATTTTTCAATTCTCAAAATTTTTGCGAAAAATTTTTTTTTTTCAAAATCAGTATTTTATTTTTGAAAAGTACAAATAAAAACCTAAAATTATAAAAGCAAAAAAATATTCAGAAATGGATTTTTCAAAAAAAAATTGAAATATTCATTTCAATTTACAGAATTTTAGCTCTTTAGTTTTTTTTTTTAAATTAAAAAAAAATATAAATAATTTTTTTCCCACGAAAATTTTTACGGCATTAAGCGCAGAATAAATCAAAGTTTTTTTCAAAAAAGAAAAAAAAAATTTAAAATATGGTTTTTTTAAAAAAAATGCAAAAACATTTTTCAATTCGCAAAATTTTTGTGAAAAATTTTTTTTTTTTTCAAAATCAATATTTTTTTTTGAAAAGTACAAGTAAAAACCTAGAAATGTACGTTCACCAATTATTAATTGATAAAGTTTGCTGTAAGCTATGAATTTTCGGAAAAAAACACTTATTCTGAAAAAGTACGAAAATCGTGAATTTCATACCCGCGTATCAAAGCAACAAATAATATAAGGGCAAAATCTTAAACACACTTTTATTGTAAGACATCAATACTACAATCATGGCAAATTTCACCCAAATCGGAGCCAAAAATTTTTTCAGGTGGCGTTTTCGTGTGTTTTACCCCATATATAGCCATCGGAAGTTGCGGATATAGCTTTTGTGCAAATCCTTATAAGTTGGGAACCCCTGAATGGATATCAAAAATATGGGTGTCATAACATAGATAATTTAATGGCCTACAATAATTGTGAAATCTTTGAAATTTAACCCACAATTTTGGAGATATGACAATTTTTCTGAAATTTTGACCAATTTTTTTTTAAAAAACCTTTTTTTTTCCCAAAAATTATGTTATTAATCTATAACTTTTTTAGCATAATCAGAATGCTTAATTTATTACCTTTTAAATGGTGTATAATTTCATGTAAATTTTTAAATATTTGCCCCTTTTTGACCGAAAAATAAAAAAATTATTCAATAAGATCCTATGGAAACTATGTTTTTATGGTTAAAAACAATGAAAAACAACAATAACAACGACTATTACACAACAACAATTATTATAAGACAATTCTCAATATAAAATGACAAAGTTATTAAATAAATTAATAATTTTATAAAAAGTAAGGTTATGTTGAAAAAAAGAGCGCGGCAGGCAACAAATTTTTAAGTTTTAATTGAGAATCGTCTTCTAATAATTGTTGTTGTTGTAATAGTTATTATTTTTGAGAAAGTTGATTTTTGCGACTGATTATTTTTTATTATAATTAAACATTATGAACTTACAGTCATTTTAGCAAAGACCAATATTGTAAATTTTTACTTATTGATCAACGCTATTTTTTATTCAACAAACATGACAAAGATAACAAATGGAACAATTTAACCTGGTAATTGGTGACATATGTTTCGGCTATTACCACATAGCCTCATCAGACCAGTTTTTGGTTAATGTTGTACATGGAGTCGATCCCCTGACCGTACATGCATTTCAATTGCATATCTGACCTTGAACTGTGCCTCAGTAGCTCAGTTGTTAGAGCGGCCGTCGACAGATATGCAATTGAAATGCATGTACGGTCAGGGGATCGACTCCATGTACAACATTAACCAAAAACTGGTCTGATGAGGCTATGTGGTAATAGTCGAAACGTATGTCACCAATTACCAGGTTAAATTGTTCCATTTGTTATCTTTGTCATGTTTGTTGAATAAAAAATAGCATTGATCAATAAGTAAAAATTTACAATATTGGTCTTTGCTAAAATGACTGTAAGTTCATAATGTTTAATTATAATAAAAAATAATCAGTCGCAAAAGTCAACTTTCTTAAGCCATACGGAGAACACGCCAATTTCAAAAAATATGTGGCTGGCAACACCACAATTTTCGAAAAATAAAATCATAGCAAGTCTCTAAGCCAATGGCTTAGCAGCTATGACAACAAGCGAGAAAGTGACAAGAGATAATAAATGGATATACGCAATTTGTACAGTTCAAGGTCAGTTCCTCAGTAGCTCTGTTGTTAGAGCGGCCGTCGACAGATATGCAATTGAAATGCATGTATGGTCAGGGGATCGACTCCATGTACAACATTAACCAAAAACTGGTCTGATGAGGCTATGTGGTAATAGCCGAAACATATGTCACCAATTACCAGGTTAAATTATTCCATTTGTTATCTTTGTCATGTTTGTTGAATAAAAAATAGCATTAATCAATAAGTAAAAATTTACAATATTGGTCTTTGCTAAAATGACTGTAAGTTCATAATGTTTAGTTATTATTTTTGTTGTTTTTCATTGTTTTTGACCATAAAAACGTAGTTTCCATAGGAATTTATTGAATAATTTTTTTTATTTTTCAGTCAAAAAGGGGGTATATATTTAAAAATTTACAACAAGTTATACACCATTTTAAAGGGAATAAGTTAATCTTTCTTACCATGCTAAAAATGTAATAGGTTAATTACACATTTTTTGGAAAAAATAACGGTTTTTTTAAAAAAAAATTATCGAAATTTCAGAAAAATCGTCATATCTCCAAAATTGTGGGTTAAGTTTCAAAGATTTACTCACTATTATTGTAGGCCATTAAATTATCTATATTATGACACCCATATTTTTTATATCCATTCAGGGGTTCCCAACTTATAAGGATTTTCATAAAAGCTATATCCGCAACTTCCGATGGCTATATATCCGAAACCAGATCCGAGCGACTTTTTTTGATTACACATTTGTGCTTAGAATAAAAAAGCACATAAGAAAAGTTTAGTTTAATTCCCATTGAACAATGGGAGTCACGGTAAACTTAAGCCGCCGCCACAATACTCCCCCCCTAGTGTGTAACATGATTTAAAAACCGAACCGGCTTACGAACTATTCTACCGCTCCTAGTGCGGACGAGTGTTGCCGGTGTAGGTGTGATGTTGTTACTCGGGATGTGAGGTAGTGGATATGCCACTTCTGGCATTGGTGTTACTTCATCGGGGTGTGTCGTCACTGTAGGCGTTTACGGGCAACATTCTGTGCTTAATGGCGTCTGTGTTGCCGGAATGCTGGATGGCGCTGTTTCGGGGTTGAGTGCCGGTACTGGAACGTCGTCTTCTTGTAGTACGAAAGCGGCCTCCAGCCTATCGATCGATATTTTTGGTGCTTTTCCTTTGATTAATACTGAATAGTATTTATCGTAACGCTGCAAAATCTTGAAGGGACCATCGTATCGTGGCTGTAATGGTCGCTGAACGCTGTCGTTTCGCACAAAAACGTGAGTAGCTGTGGCGAGGTTGCGTTGCACAAAAACTTCTGTTTTGCTGTGATGAGCTGCTGGCTTGGGAGACACTCGGTGCATCGTACTTCGGAAATTTTGAGCGAATTCGGTCTCCATGGTGTTTATTGGCGACGGGGCTAAAAATTCACCCCGTAATTTTAAGGTAGCGCCATAGACCATCTCGGCTGGAGTGGCGTCAATATCTCTTTTGATAGTGGCTCGTAATCATAAGAGCACGATTGGCAAAATTTCGCTCCAATTCTCATTTTGGTAACAGGTGATGGCTGCTTTCACTGTGCGGTGCCATCTCTCTATCATGCCGTTGGCCTGTGGATGATATGGAGTCGTGCGAAAATGTCTGATGCCCAGGATCTTGTTGAGTTGGGAGAAAACTTCCGATTCGAACTGTCGCCCAAGGTCCGTAGTAATTCTGACTGGTACGCCAAATCTGGAGATCCAGCCATCGATCAGCTTCCTGGCGACCGTCACCGCCGTCATGTCGGGAATCGGGAACGCTTCGGGCCAGCGCGTAAATCTGTCGATTATCGTTAGGCAGTAACGGTTTTCCCTTGATACAGGCAACGGCCCGATTAGATCAATGTTGATGTGTTCGAATCGCTCGCTGGGGTCGGTGTAGGTACCAATCGCCGTTTTATTGTGACGATGTACCTTACTTCGTTGGCATGGGATGCAGCATTGCACGAATTTCTTGACGTCCTTATTCATGCCAGGCCAGACAAATCGCTCCGCTATCAGTCGCATGGTAGATTTTTTGCTGGGATGATTTAACCCATGAATTTTCTCCATGATTTGCATCCTATATCTAGCTGATACTAGTGGCCGAATCTTGTTGTGAGCCACGTCACAGTATATAGTGTTGCCGCTGCCGGGTAGAGTAACTTTTTTAACTACCAGCGAGATCGCATCAAGAGTTTTATTGGTAATTATGTTGACTATGTCTGCGTCTCGTAACTGTTCTTCGGCCAAATCGTCAAAATTGATGGCGCTAGAAGAGGTCTTCAACTGCTGAATTCGCAATAAACTGTTAGCTACAGAGTTCTCGGCTCCGGGCAGGTGGCGTAAGTCTGTTGTGAATTGGCCGATGTAGTCCAGATGTCGTGCTTGGCGTGGCGACGCTTTGTCCAAGTTCTGTTGGAAAGCGAAAGTTAGCGGCTTGTGATCGGTATAGATGACGAAAGCTCTTCCTTCAACCATGTGTTTAAAATGTTTTACAGCGAGAAAAACTGCAAGAAGCTCGCGGTCGTAAGTACTATATTTTTTCTCTGCATCGGTCAGTTTTCTGGAGTAGAAACCTAATGGTTGCACCTCGCCGCTGTAGTGTTGATGCAGTACGGCTCCTACGCCGTAAATGGAAGCGTCGACGCTGAGTGAAAGCTCAGCATTCGGAATTGGGTGAAACAGAAGTGCTGCATTGGCTAGCTCTCGTTTGCTTGCCTCAAAAGCTGTCGTGGTGCACTGGTTCCATTGCAGAGGCGTGCGATCATTTTTCTTATTGCCAATGATCATGCCTTGGAGCATCATTAACGTTGTCGCCGCGTTGGGTTTGAATCGTCGATAATAGTTGATCATACCCAAAAACTGCTTCAAGTCCCTGGCTGTAGACGGCAATGGAAAATTTTTTATGACTTCGAATTTCTCACGAAGCGGACGGATGCCTGCTGCAGTCACTGAGTGGCCCAGGAACTTTACTTCAGTTTTACCAAAAACGCATTTGGCGGCGTTAATGGCCAAATTATTTTCTCGTAAAAGTTGTAGGACTCGTTTAAGATGGACTTGGTGTTGGTTCACGTTCTCGGACGCGATGCATATGTCATCAATGTAGACAAATGCATACGAGGTTTCATCGGCCAATATCTTATTGATGTGGCGTTGAAAAGTCTGCGCAGCGTTCATCAGACCAAAAGTCATAAATTTGAACTGAAACAGTCCAAACGGTGTGGTGATGGCGGACTTCGAGACGTCTTCGGGATCGATCGGTATCTAATGGTACGCCTTCTGCAGGTCCACCGTTGAGAAAATTTTCTTCCCATGTAAAATGTTGGTGAAATCCTGGACGTACGGAATGGGGTACCTGTCGGGTACTGTTTTTGCGTTCAGCGCCCGGTAGTCTCCACATGGGCGCCATGAGCCGTCTGATTTTTTTACCATATGAAGAGGGCTCGCCCAATTGCTGTCCGATGGCTCGTAGATCCCCTGATCCACCAGAAATTGGAATTCAGCTCGTGCTGCGTTCAGCTTGTCGGGAGTCAATCTTCTCGGGCGTGCGAAAACTGGTGGGCCGTCGGTCACAATGTGATGTGTGATGCCCGATTTAGTTGCCCATGCGCAAGGTCGTGACATCTTTAAATCCTCTAGGATATCTGAAAAAGGGCTAGAGACATTGTTCGTTAGAAATTTTTTCTTACCTTCGGCCGTCGTGTCGCTGCAGTTTATTGTTGCACCGCCGTCGATGAGTGACACGTTCTTCAGGTCAATGAGGAGACCGTAGTGCTTGAGAAAGTCAGCTTCGATGATAGGCTCCTTGACCCGGGCGATGATGAAATTCCATGAATATATCTTGTTGAGGTTGACTCGGAGCGTTTTTTGGTCGAACGTCTCGATTGAAGATCTTGGCTGCAAAAAGTCGTAACTGATCCGGTCGTCTCAGCGTCTCACTGTAGGTCGGGGAAACGACGAACACATCTGCTCCCGTATCAACTAAAAATTTTCGTGTCGATACGGCGTCGTTGATGTACAGGCGATAGACTTTCGTTGCCCCTATATCGCCTGCGATCGTGGGGATTGCGACTAGTTTTTTTCCTCTTCTTTGTAGTCGCATGGAGGACGACAATGACGAGAAGACCTACCATATTTCTTATGGTACCAACACGTAAAATCCGTTGTGACGTACGGACGGGTCTTACTGGTACCTCCTTTTGTTTTCTCATCTAAAAAATCTGGGGTAGTGCGGAATTTGAACGCTTCCGACGTCAGCAGCACGTCGCGCTGAAAATGCTGCTTGTTGGCAGCTGCACTTGACGTGGAGGGACTGTTGAATTGTCGTGATCGGTTGCGCCACCTCGAAGGCTGTTTCGGCTTTTCTAAAATTTTTTGCCGCTCGAACATGTCCTCTAAGCGGTTCAATCTGCGCTCTAAAATCTCATCCAGCAGTGGCCGGTTCCGGGCCTGCGCGCCTGTAGAAGCGACCGCGCTTACCATCGGGCTGTCCCGTGTTACTTCCATTATTTTATCGGCCATGGTTTCCCGTTCGTCAATTAATACCGACGACGCCTGCAGGATCTCTTGCACATGCGTCGGCAATCTGCGTATCCACAGATTTTGGAGAAACTCGATGCCCAGGCCGGCTCCTCCTAGATGCCTCATTTCCGCTAGCAATGCTGAGGGCTTGCGATCTCCCAGGCTGAGCTCTGACATCAAACGCGTTATTTTCATATGCGTCGTGGCGCCTTAATGCTCCAAGAGCGCCTTCTTCAGATTCTCGTACATGGGTGCTACGGGGCTAAGCACCATGTCATGCAACAGCTGCAACATACGCGTGTCTATTGCGTGTCTATGCCTATTGATTTTATGGACCGTAAATAAGGCCTCAAGTTGGCAGAACCATAAATCGGGGTATTCTGCCTGGAACGGTTGGGGCTTGATATTCGCCCCTAAGCCCTGGATGTTGGAGGCTTCTGCAGGACGCTCGTGCGTCGGTGGTTGCAGCTCCATGGAGACTGGCATTGGCGTGTCAGTTGCCCTTTGGGCGTCACCAGCTCCGACCCCTTCGCCTGGCGCGTTCGATGCACCGGTGGTAGCTGCGTCTTTCTTTTATTCCTTGCCGTTAGTCATTTTAATCTTCACGAAACTTTCAATGCTTTTATTATAAACTTTTACGCACTTTTGCACTTTGCACTTAAAATGTTCGCTGTTTCTTACAAAACGTTTTTAAACACGGGGTCACCAATTATATATAGATATTAACGAACTATAGGTTTAAACTATATAACTAATTTTTATTCAATATTATAACAATTTAGTACACAAAGTTTTGACACAAAGTATTTAAAAAAATTTGGCGAAATAACCGTATTTTAAAACAAGGTTTTTTATATTGTCGAAATAACCGTATGTTAAACTGTAAAGCGAAGATGGTCGGAAAAGACTAAAAAATTCCTTTGCTTTTGCTTAAGTTGAAGACCGATCCTCAACTTAAGCGCTGCCGCCAACGCTGGCCGAATTCGTTGGCCCTGAAGGAACGAAAGTGCTTATAGCAGCCTATCCCATAAGGAATGCCACCAAAGCCAATTTATCACGAATTTAATCGCGCAGTAAACAACAATAACAATTCCGACGGTTATTGCTCCGTAGCGCAACATTGTATTTGCTTATGTTTTGAGTTACAATAAACAAACGCTGTTGCGCTAGACTTTATATCCGTACAATTGCATATGTGCACACAAACAACCGTACGGACAAGAGGCGACGAAATAAGACACATCCCATTGCTGCAACAATGCGATCGCAGTCAAGTGTCGGTACCCAAATATTTGTGTCGTCCCAAATAAAAAGGCACATCGATAATCAACTGCAACAAAGTTGCCGCAATGGGTTTAGTGTTTCCTAGCGTACCAAGTAAAATGATAAAATAAACATTTCGTCATCGAAAAGAATTTACTGGTTTGCACGCGGGCAAGACTAAGAAACACCGATAGAATATTGACTAAACGTATGACACGTAATTGAAGTTAAATTGAAATGCCAATTTAGCATGCGCGGGCAATACCACAAAACACCGCTTTTATTTTTAAGTAAAATTTAAGAATTTAAACTATTTTTGTGAAGCCGCCACAATACAAAAGTGCGTCCTCACTTAGAGTACGCTAGCCAAGTATGGTCACCATTTTATAATATTCATATAAATGGACTTGAAGGAATTCAAAAAAATTTTATTCGTTTTGCTCTCAATGGTTTAAATTGGATTGACCCTTTAAACCTTCCTCCTTATGAGGATCGTTTGAAGTTACTACATATGCAGTCTCTGAGCTCGCGTAGAAATATTGCGGATATATGTACTTTATCTGCATCAACTTGTAACTGGGTCTTTTGCTGCACCAGAGCTTCTTAACTACATACATTTTAATAGTAATCGGAGGAGTACTCGTAACTCTTATAAATTATTAACCGATTAGTAGAACTAATTATATGGCTACAGCTCTTTTTAATCGCATGACAACTCTTATTAATAATTGCGAAGTTTATAACATTAGCTTGTCAAAAGGTCAACTCAAGCGTAGACTGAAAACTAACTGTGGCTCAATGGTGATGTGCATTTTTATGTTTGTGTTGTCCGAGCCTGCTGGGTAAATTTTTTCTGACATTCATCCAATATATATGTTACATATGATCTAAGTGGGTATGTTGAGAAAGTGCGATAAAACTAAGAAAAAATTATAATAAAATAACAAATTAATGTGCATGATTATTTATTCTATTCCATTATTTATTGAATAAGCTTTTTACCAAGTAAAAAGCTTCAATGCTAAATAGGTAAGAGGCTATAATAGCTGTAGTAGCTAAACTCTATTATTAGATAAATTTAAGAACATTTGTTGGTCAAATTATTTCGGAACACGGAATTGAAAAAAAAAAATTTTTTAACTTATAAAAAAAAATAAAAAAAAATGCTTCCCCACGATCGAATGGTTTTGGAAATTCTTTCATTTATTTTGAGAATTTAAAAGAAAAAACGAATAGGACATACATACGTCGGAAGTCAAGTTTTTTTGAAGTAAACTAAAAATAAATGATGAAGGCTTAAATTTTTCATAAAGTCGTATTTTTTTCCTTAAAGAGCATCTATACGGTACAAGCGGAATGACAAAGTGAATATACAGTGCTTGATATATTTTTTATTATTATTCATTTATTTAAGAGCGGGGAAGAATCAATGAAGGGTCTAACTCAGCATCGATTGAAGATGCTTCATTAAAAATATTTCATTTCATTTCATTTTTATTTCAGTCTATGGACAATAAATCCTTACAGACTAGCACTACAAATAAATTATAAATAAGTAACATTATAAAATATACATAAATAACATTTTTTTGGAAGTTTTGTTATGGGAAAAGTTTAAGGGATATAAAGCAAATAAATCATTAAAATTAATCAAAACTCTAGTTAATGGCTCATTTAAAGCATAGTTAGTCTTATGAGATTTGACATAAAAAGCACTTAAAGAACGCAATTGCCTCAAAGGCACATTTTACTTAAAAGAAATTCACAACTTACATTGCCACAAGCAATATCATACATAAACGTTAGTAAAGGTATCTTTCGTCTACTTTCAAGTGATTTCAAATTTATTAATTGGCAAGGAACACTATAAGAAGGTAAAGGATCAGAAAAATTGATACCCCTTAAAGCAAACTTAATGAACTTTTTCTGAATGCGCTCCAAACGCAACGAATGTACCTCGTAATAAGGATTCCATATAAATACTGCATATTCTAGCCTAGACCTCACAAATGATGTAAACAATACCTTTAGTGTATAAGGGTCAGCAAAATCAGAGCTAAACCTTTTAAAAATATGCTAATAGAGAGTATGACTTAGGAATAATGTAATTTAAGTGATCAACAAAAGAAAAATTCGAATCAAAGAAAACACCTAAATCACAAATTTTTTTCAAACAAGTCAAATCTGAACCTTCAAGAAAGTATGATGATGAAATAGTGCGAATAAGAGATAAATGAACATTTGTTTACATTCAGTGACAAGCGATTACGTTTGAACCAATCAACTGCAATGTCTAGTTCATTCTGTAAAATAGTAACGTAATGGTTAGAACTGATAGTTTTGTAAATCTTTAAATCATCAGCGTACAGTAAAAATTGGGATTCCCGAAAACAATTTGTAATATCATTAATAAATTAAATAAAAAATAAGGGACCAAGGATACTACCTTCTGATACACCAGAGTATGAAACAAAAGGCATAGATTTCACGTTACTAATTTGAACAAAAGACAATCTGTCACTCAAATACGATCTAACCTAAACCAGAAAACTTGGATGGAACCCCATCTTAGAGAGTTTAGCAATTAAAATATTGTGAGAAACTTTGTCAAAAGCCTTAGCTACATCTGTATAAATAGTGTCAACTTGTAAGCCTTTTTCAAACGAAGAGACACAAAAATTAGAAAATACAGAAAGATTAGAAACAGTAGATCGTCCAGAGACGAAACCATGCTGAAAAGGGGAAATCATATTTTTAACTGCAAAATATAACTTCTCTTTAACAACACTCTCAAAAAGCTTTGAACAAGTAGAAACTTTTGAAATTGGTCCATAATTGCTTACACATTTTTTTGAATTTTTCAAATTTAAAATTCCTTTTAGCACATTCTCATTACTGAGGGATAGTGCACCAAAATCAAGCAACGATTCAATACCATCAATAACTGACATGTCGTTCCAACTAGAATCAGAAACAAAGTTTGATTTAAAAAAATTTGCGAACAAATTAACCGAATCTTCATTACAATTAGAGGTATCATTTTTCCAAAAGACCGAAGTTGGGATTTCAGATACGCTTTTCTTCGACTTAACAAATTGCCAAAATGATTTTGGATTATCTTTAATGTTTCCTTCAATTTGAAGAATATATTGTTTATATAAGATTTTATCCAGAAAATTAAATTCTCTTGAATAATTCTCATACTTGGCTTTATATTCACTATTCATTGCAGCAACGTAAAAATTAGAGAATTTATTTCTCAAATTTTTTTATTTTTTCAAGCCTTTGGTATACCAAGGTAGCTTATGGATCTTACCAGGAAGCAATGGAATATTATTCTTACAATTCAAATGAATTTTATTTAAAAATATGTCAAAGCAAGATGAAATATCTTTACTGTCAAACATATTATTCAAGTTTATATCAACAAAAATATTATTTAATAATTCAAAATCCCATAAGTTGTAATTATAATTAAAAGCAGTTTTTAAACCATTACAGGAATCTTTAAGAATTTATAGAAATCAATCAAAATATCATCAAATGACGTTTAATTTTTTCGCATTTGTGAATACAGGTTGATAATTTGCTCGACATAAGTACAGGTTGAAGAGATTTGTAGTGTCGGATCATGTAGTTTGCGATAATATTACTTACTTAGATGGCCATAACAACGCGTTGTCAGGTTACGGCTGACCTCATTAGCTCTCGCCAGACGCCTCTGTTTTGCGCGCGCCTTCTCCAATCGCGGTTAGGGCTTCCTCAGCTTGGTCTATCCACCGGAGGCATGGTCTCCCTCTTCGTCGTTGACCGGGGACCTTCCCTTCGAATACCTTTTTCGCTGGAGCTTCTATATTCATACGATGGACATGACCCAGCCAGCGTAGTCGCTGTATTGTTATACGCTTAACTATGTCAATGTCGGCGTAGAGTTCATACAGCTCGTGGTTCATTCGAATGCGATAGTTGTCGCCAACTCGAACAGGACCAAAGATTTTGCGGAGAACTTTCCTCTCGAACACCCCAAGAGCAGCTGCGTCTGTTGTCGAAACCACCCATGCCTCAGCGCCATAAAGAAGCACAGGTAGAATGAGCGTCTTGTAGAGTGTTAGCTTTGTCGATCGAGAGAGAGCTCTGCAACGTAATTGCTTACTGAGACCGTAGTAGCACCTATTAGCAATTGTTATTCTCCGCTTAATCTCCAGACTGACATCATTTTTGCTGGTTACGGCAGTGCCATCATCAGCGTACGCAAGGAGCTGAACACCTTTGAAGAAAATGGTGCCATTATGATGCACACCGGCTTTTCGTACGATCCCTTCCATAATGAAATTGAAGAGATCGCACGAGAGCGGGTCGCCTTGTCTGAAACCTCGCTCGGTATTAAAAGTTCCGGAGAGGTCACTCCCTACCTTGACGGAGCTACACGTAGTGCTCAACGTCATCCTGCAGAGTCTTATCAACTTTGCAGGTATACCGAACTCAGACATTGTTGCGTATAGGCAATCCCGCACTGGGCTATCGAACGCAGCTTTATAATCGACGAAGAGGTGGTGAGTGTCGATTTGATATTCATGGGTTTTCTCCAGGATTTGGCGTAGTGTAAAAATCTGGTCTATGGTGGACTTACCAGGTCTAAAGCCACACTGAGAGGATCCGATCAGCGTTTCTGTATACGGCTTCAATCTTTCACACAATACGCTCGAGAGGATCTTATATGCGATGGAAATTAGACTGATGCCCCTGTAGTTGGCGCAGATTGTCGGGTCTCCTTTCTATATTACAGGACAAAGCACGCTGAGATTCCAATCGTCGGGCATGCTTTCCGCTAGCCATATTTTGCTGATGAGTTGATGCATGCACCTTATCAATTCATCGCCACCAGCTTTAAACAACTCAGCTAGCAGGCCGTCAGCACCCGCTGCTTTGTTGTTTTTGAGTCGCTGGATAGCAACTCGAACCTCTTCATGGCTAGGTGATGGTACTTCCACTGCGTTATCATCGATTGGTGGTATCGTACTGCATTTTCTCTGGGCGGAATTGGTGGGATCATCGCCCGTAAGCAAGTTGGAGAAATGCTGCCTCCATAACCTCAGTACACTCTGTGTATCTGTAACCAGATTTCCATTTTCGTCTCTACAAGTGGATGCTCCGGGCTTGAAACCTTGAGTTAGACGATTAACTTGTTGATAGAATTTTCGTGCATCCTTCTTGCCCTGGTACACCTCAAGTTTCTCATGCTCACGCTTTTCCTGCTCCCTTTTTTTACGTCTGAAAATGTGCCTCTCTTCCTTCCTCTTTTCGCGGTAGTTTTCTCGCACGGCTCGCGTTGCGGCTGACTGCAGCGTCTTCTTGTATGCGGCGTTTTTTTCAGCAGTCGCATCGCGACACTCCTGGTCATACCATTGGTTTCGAGGTTGTGGGCGTCGAAAACCAATGACTTCCTCGGCAGCAGTGCGCATGGAGTGGGAGATGTGTGTCCAAAGTCCACCGGCGTCGTCGGTTCCAGAGGTTGGTTGGTTGAGCCGTTGTGATTGCAGCTTGGCAACGTCCAGCTTTCGTTGCATGCCCGTGCGTACATTCTTCGCATTGCATAGCCGCATGCGGATCTTAGCTGCAACAAGATAATGGTCGGAGCCAGTGTTGACCCCCCGAAATGTACGCACATCCAGAACGCTTGAAGCGTGCCTTCCGTCGATCACAACATGATCAATTTGGTTTTTCGTTTTTTGATCCGGGAATAGCCAGGTGGCCTTGTGAATGTCGAGGTGTTGAAATCTGGTACTACTAACTACCATGTTTCGCGCCGCGGCGAAGTCGATCAGTCTCAGACCGTTGTTTGAAGTGGTCTCGTGGAGACTGAACTGACCGACTGTAGCGCCAAAGATGCTTCCTCTTCCGACCTTCGCGTTAAAATCGCCGAGGACTATTTTTACATCGTGGGTCGGACAACGGTCATACACGTCCTCTAGGCTCGCGTAGAAATCATCCTTGGTGGCATCGTCCTTTTCCTTCGTCGGGGCGTGCGCGCAAATTAGGCTTATGTTGAAGAATTTTGCCTTGATACGGATCGTAGCCAACCTTTCGTTTATTGGCGTGAACCGGGAAACTAGGTGGCGTAATTTTCGACTTACAACGAATCTGCAACCAAATTCGCGCCTCTCCGCATGGCCGCTGTAGTAGATATCACAGTTCGTCCGTTTAGAGCAGACTTGTCCTTTCCATCGCATCTCCTGGATGGCGGTGATGTCAGCCTTTATTTTTACGAGGGCTTCCGCCAGTTGGGTAGTTGCACCTTCCCTATGGAGGGTCCGGACATTCCAGGTGCATATCCGTAAATCATTGTCCGTTTTTCGTTTGCAGTGGTCGTCATCGTAGTGGGGGCTATTATCCGAGGCTGATTTGGTTTTCATTGGGAATGATGATAATGTGTGGTGGGACCCAAACCCTACGCACACATTCCAAGTTTTAAGTCTAGGAGAGACTCGCCTTTTCACAACTAGCTCACTCCCGGACGGGTGTCCAAGGGATCTCCAGAGGATACTTGGCCAAAAAAGGCTGGAAGTTTGTGAGCTGCTTGAACTGCTTGCAAAAGAATCATCCCTGGCCACTCCCAAGTGAGTGGCAATCAGGAACTTTTCCCACTTACGTGGACTTCTACAAGCAGCCCCATCCTCCTATTTGCGATAATATAGGAATATTAAAAATTTTCAGAATATGAACGAAGCTAAGAAATCGGAGCGTGCTATCGAAGCTGAAAGTTGGACCAGTTTTGAAGACGCTTCGGTGTCCTTGCTTTGCTCTAAGACTTGTAATGTTTAAGAGTTAACAGTAATAATTCGTTGAAAGTATCAACGTATTTAGTCGCACACAATACTTTTGAACGATTTTAATGTTTCTGGACTCCGTTCGGAAAATGTATCTATCAATAGTTGTACTCTTTTAGATGAGTTCGAGAAAAAATTTGATACTGATAAAACTGTATCTACCATGTTACAAATTTCAAAAATATCACATGATTTGCTTGCTCACAAATTCAGAGAGTGACTGAAACAAATGAGTGTTAAATGATAAGAGTTGATTTTCAGATATCAAAGCCTGAACTCCTTTGATATGTTCGATCCTCCAAGAACGTTCTTGAATCAAAATATTTTTTTACCGCTTCCAGGGGTGGGCTTCAGCCCCCATATTCCCCCGCCCCCCCCCCCTTGTATCCGCCACTGGCTATGATAGTTTTTTTTTTATTAACTTTGAGTCGCTAAACACGATGAAGTCACTAATTTTTGCACATATGCAAATGTTTTTGTGTTATTCACCATTTTTCATGGAAAAAAAGTCGATACAAAAACTATTCGGCCGAAAACTAGTGAAAAAAATAATTTTTTTTATCAACTTTTATGGGCTTTGAAAATATTTTTGACAACAAAAAATCGATATTTTTCAATGAAAAATGGTGAATAACACAAAAACATTTTCATATTTGCAAAAATTAGTGACTTCATCGTGTTCAGCGCCTCAAAGTTCATAAAAAACAACTATCATAGCATATTTTAAAATTGATCTCAAAAGCATCAAAAACTGTATACGGTTCGCTTCAAAATTTTATTAAAATTATCGGTAAAAGCGTTTACCTTAAAATGGCCATAAAACGAGTAAATGACCAGCTACGATTTTACGGATCACCGAACACTAAATAATAATTGTGCATCGTCGGATTTGGCTGAAAATTTTTAGCGATCTTGATCTTGCTTGAAACGAACCGAGTCGACCAAAGTGATGTCTATGAAGGTTGTGCTGTATTGTGCTCGACTTGTACTACGATGTGCCGTATTGCAAAAAAAAAAATTCAACTTTTGCTATATGAAACTTGCAAAAAAACTATAAATCATACAAAAATGTGTGTGAAGTTGACCCAGGATTTGTCGATATTCACAAAAAAAAAATGTTGTGCTGTATTGTGCCCAACTTGTGCTATGATATGCCGTATTGCAAAAAAATATATTTCGACTTTTACTATATGAAACTTGCAAAAAACTATAAATCATACAAAAATTTGTATGTGAAGTTGGCCCAGCATTTGTCGATTTTTCAAAAAAAACTGGTTGTGCTGTATTGTGCTATGATGTGCCGTATTGCAAAAAAAATATATCGACTTTTACTATATGAAACTTTCAAAAAACTATAAATCATACAAAAATGTGTGTGAAGTTGGCCCAGCATTTGTCGATTTTCCAAAAAAAACTGGTGTTGCTGTATTGTGCTCGACTTGTGCTACGATGTGCCGTATTGCAAAAAAAAATATTTCGACTTTTACTATATGAAACATTCAAAAAACTATAAATCATACAAAAATTTGCATGTGAAGTTGGCCCAGCATTTTTCGATTTTCCAAAAAAAAATGTTTGTGCTGTATTGTGCTCGACTTGTGATATGATGTGCCGTATCGCAAAAAAAAATTATTCAGCTTTTGCTACATAAAAAGTGCAAAAAACTATAAACCATACAAAACTATTTGCCAAGTTGAAAATGAGGAATTAGCGGCCTTCAAAAGCGCAAAAAAATTCGATAAAATGTGAAAAGTTGATGACGTTTCTTTTGGTCAGCAATATTTTTTGTGGAAAAAATTTATTTTTTTTTCCAGCTCGATAAAAAAATAGTTTTAATTCCAATTAAAGGCCATTAACGGCTTGGCCATTATCGATTTCCCAAAAATAAAAAGATTTGTCTGACGTGTGCTGCGATATGTCGTATTGAAAAAAAAAAAAATATTGAAGATTTTGCTATAAAATCTTCAAGAAACCAATAATCACACAAACTTAAATCGATATTACAGTTATTCATGTTATCAAGCCATGCCATCGAAGATGCTTTAAATGTGTGCGTGTACATGAAAGTGAGCATGGATGTTAGTGTTGCCGTATGCTCTTCAGTTTTATTTCAACTTATTTAATCTTGTTGAAAAGCACGCTAGTTAATAAAATAAAACATTTCAATGGATTTTAGTTACTTTAAAGCAGTGGTGGTTTGGAAGCGCAGTCCGATGAAATGAAGCTATTATTCGCTTTTAAGGCATGATACGACCAAACGCCTTCACATGCCGTAAGAGTGGTGTCGGCTGACGAGGTAAAAAAGGTCGCAACAGTGCGGCTGTTCGATTTGGCAGACAACGCTTTCTTGTGTTTCGTGGATTCCAAGTGCTTATCGATTTCACTCTTTCCGGCGTTTGCGATGTCGAGTTCCGCGTCGCACAAATTACACCGTATATCACTTTCTGTTCTTCCTTTTTTCATTTGCGGATATTTTTTCTGAATATCCGAATTAAAAATGCACTTACGGCGCTGCGGCGCCATTACCATTTAATGAATAGAAACACGAAGCATATAAGGCGAAACACATAAAAAGTATGCATGCATCGTATGCTTTTCAACACACATAGAATGCATCTATTAAACTTTGTCACTCTTTTTTCAGCAAATATGTATTGTTTACAAATTTTGTTTTTGTCACTCTCTTTTCCTATACGATTCTCTCACACAAAATCTGTCAATGCTTCGATTCCTACAAAAAGTTGAAAGTAGGTTTGACATTTTTACAAACTACAAGTCTGCGCTGGCAAACTCAAATTTAGTGATGCCACATATTTTTGAAACATTCGTGTGTAAATACTAATTAAAGGAATTCTAGTTACAACTATTTCGCAATCATCGGGCCAGCGCAAATGATATTTATATTTATTATTAATTTGAGAAACAGAATTCGGCCGAAATAAGTACAAATTAAGTACGCTTTGAAAAATAAGTACAAATTAAGTACGCTTTAAAAAATAAGTACGACAAGCTGAAAATAAGTACTGTACTTACTAAATAAGTACAGTTGGTATGCTTAGGCATAACTAACGATGAGTTGTATGTACACTTCAGAAGTCGCAAAATTTAAGACAAAATTCCCTGAAAATGAGATATCGGCAGGATTGCCAAGTTGAAAAAATGCATACAAGAAACTTCAAGTTATTTTTTCGAATTAACAATCATTTTGCAGAAGCCAATATTCATGTGAAGTTTCACAAATCGTCTTATGCTTTATAGTATAAACAAACATGACAAAGGTCAACAACAAACAAGAAATGACGAAATAGATGACAGATGGCGTTAAATGTGCACTTTGTTCATGTCCACAGCAGAACCTCCATGGCTCAAGTGTTAAGAGCGGCTGTTCACATATAATTCATGGAATGATGAGGTTGTGTATATATGTATATGAATATTTATATTAGGTTGTTTTTTTTCAAACTTTAAGACAGGGATTTTGTTTATTTTTTCCTACATTATAGCTTGAGGATTAAAAATAATTGTCCCAACATTTGAGCTTCCTAGCTCAAACCTGAAAACTGCGCGGACAGAGTTTATGTCCGATTCCGTTGAAATTTAACGAAAAAACCAACTTACTAAAACGTAGAAAAAGTCTGCTTTAGGTGCCAAGATATAGCGTTTTGGCTTTTTTAGTTGTATAGGGGTCGTCACCCACTGTTTTAAAACCACGCCCACATTTTTCGTGTGACTAAAAATGCGGAAAAAATACACCCGAAGGAGGTATTTTTATTTTTTTTTTTAAATTTGCGGTCCTGTGTGCCTATATAATAGAATCAGGTTTGAAGAAAATTCTCCCAAAATTTTAGTTTCCTAGATCAAACCTGTGAGCCGCGCAATCACTTTGTTTTTTAGTACAATTCGTATGAAAAACGAAAAACAAAACAACGAAAAACAGATTTTTTTTTGCGTTTTAGTAAATTTTCTGATTTTCGTTGTTTTGCTTTTTCGTTTTTCATACGAATTGTACTAAAAGACAAAGTGATTGCGCGGTTCGCAGGTTTGATTTAGGAAGCTGAAATTTTGGGAGAATTTTCTTCAAACCCGATTCTATTATATAGGCACACAGGATCCTTCGGGTGTGTTTTTTTCCGCATTTTTAGTCACACGAAAAATGTGGGCGTGGTTTTACAACAGTGGGTGGTGACCCCTATTCAACTAAAAAAGCCAAAACGCTATATCTTGGCACCTAAAGCAGACTTTTTCTACGTTTTAGCAAGTCGGTTTTTTCGTTAAATTTCAACGGAATCGGACATAAACTCTGTCCGCGCAGTTTTCAGGCTTGAGCTAGGAAGCTCAGATCTTGGGACAATTATTTTTATTCCTTAAGCTACAATGTAAGAAAAAATAAATAAAATCTCCGTCCTAAAGTTTGAAAAAAAAAAACTCCCTAATGTATATATGTGGTGATAGCCGAAACATATACACCAATTTTCAGGTTAAATTGTTCCATTTTTTATCTTTTTCATGTTTATTTATAAAGCATTGGCCGAAGTCTGAAATTTCACATTAATATTGGCTTCTGCAAAATGACTGTAAATTAGATTAAATAACTTTCAATTAATTATTCAATTTCGACTAAAATCAAATTAAATTTCTGTTAACCATAAACTATACTTAAGAAGGCATCAAACAGAAAATTATCAAACATTATTTAGATTTCATTAGAACAATTTAATGAACATCAATCTGGAACCTTTCAAAAGCACTTCAGAATGCTTACATGCCAAAGATTTCATCTATAACGTTTCAGAAAGACTTAATGTGAAAAGTTCAGGAGAGGTTGAATCTGGAACCCATCAGAATTCGTTTATAACTTGCTTTAACCAACTTTTAATAAAAGTGTGAGTTACAACAAAATCTTTACTTTGGGGTGTAATTTATAGTCAATATGCGATAAAACAGAAAAAATCATTAGAGCTTTTTTTAATTCCATATATACTGTTTTTTAATGATATTATTTATCTATATCATACGTATGAAATTTAAAAATTATCCAATTTTCCACTGCCCAAATTTCAGCACCCCAGGTGGTCGGAATCCGGAGAAAGAGCCATATTTTGGCCTGAAAATGGCCGTATTTAGTCCGTTTTAAATATTTTAGTTTCTTTTTTTTGCTTATTGTTATGTCATCTAATATACACAAAAAATAATAATAAGCCTCTAGACATTAAGAGCTTTTTTTGCAATTAGATTAAGTGAAAAAGGTCTTAGTAATATATGGCATATTTTCAAATGGTGCCCCAAATCGAGGTTTTGTCTATTATACTTAAACTTTAATTTGTTATGTTGACATTTTCATATCCTTTAAAATGAGGTATCACGCAGTGAAAATGGTTGATCAGGTTCAGAGGTATAAGACGTCAAATTCGCCCGTTTGTGCAAAAAAAACATTATTTGCTAACATTGACCTAACCGTACTCAGGACCCCGCTTACCTTTAGAGCTGAAACATGGCTGTGGTGCTATCCAACTCTGGCGATTTATTCTTTGGATATATATCGACTAGGTATAAATGACATCCCAAATAATTCCCCATCAAGTTTTTGCTGTAACTCAATTTCGCATTTAAACTTGGTTGAAGCCCACCTTGGTATGGCTTTCATCATCATCTTTGAACTACAAAACTTTTTTTAGTGACCTTATGAAAAACGTGAGTTTTGCAGTTTTTAGGGTAGGATGTCTCGGAAACCTTATGTGATGGAGCAATTCTGACTCAGACTCGTTTTTAGCACACCAACAACAATACAGTGTTGTATCTCATCTTCCAACTTAAAATTTTTTTTTTTTTAGTGAGCCAATGTTATCGAAACACGAAACATGCGAGCAAAAATAAGTTGCCATCAATATATGACGCGCTCAGAACAAAAGTGAAGCATAAAATTTGCTAGAGGAAAAGTGAACTAAGAAATTACAAAGAACAAAAACGAACTTTCGTTCTGCTTTGCCTATTTAATTTTGTATGTATGCGTAAGTTATAACTCATCGTGCGCATTCGGTTATTTCGCTGTAGTCGGCAAGCAACAACGACTGATACGTTTGATTACTTGTGTTGTGAAAGATTTAACTGTATGTACATTCATTCTTCTATTTAGTTTTTGAATTTGCATTTGACTTTAACTCCTTGGTGCATTTGGTGTACTTTTTATTA
The DNA here is from genome assembly GCA_949775025.1 of Tricholauxania praeusta. Classification (NCBI taxonomy): domain Eukaryota; kingdom Metazoa; phylum Arthropoda; class Insecta; order Diptera; family Lauxaniidae; genus Tricholauxania; species Tricholauxania praeusta. The sequence goes on from OX459028.1 coordinate 108,737,432, forward strand.
AAATAATTCATAAAGTTTTTCTATATGAAAATATACAGTGACAGTAAGTAAAAACGCTGTGGTAAATAATGGATTTCATTACTGTATTGAATAACCACATTCGGCTATTTCGCTGTAGTCGGCAAGCATTTCTGCATTTCCTGATTATTTTCTTGTATGTAGCTGATTAAAAAATTCAGTTTTTAAAATTCTTATTTTTTATTTCATTGTATTTATGCATATAAATGTAAATAAAATAAGTTACAAGTTTCAAACGTAAAAATTGCAGTAATTTGTTCATGTATTAAAAAAAACAAGGAAAATATGTGATCAAATAAATAAACTTTAATTCATTAATGTAACATAAACAAAAAAACAAAATATTATTATAAAAAATAAATTAACTTTTCCACATTAATCCTCTTCACCACTACCGTCGCTAACAATGCCATAATCGACATCTTCAACATTTTCGTATCTCAAATGTTGGAAAAAAGTTCGACGATCTATTGTGATGAAAGCCATTAACGTAACAAGATCAAGGTATTTGGCCTTTGTTATTGGTTTTCCATTTGGAAACAGACATGACAAGTTTAGTGATATAAATGTTTCCTCAGTCACATTCTTCTTTGATACATTTACAACTTGCGTCAAATTTTGGGAAAAGAAAACAAGTGTAAATAGATATATTATATGTTTGGTCGTAAGGTGAACACACGATTGGATTTTTTAAAACCGCAGAGAACCATAGAACCAATTGCTAGCGCTAAAAAAGGAAGAAAGGCAGAGCTTTGAAAAGGTTATGGAAGTACCCTCACACGATGAAAGTAGTGAGCAGTGTGGAAAAGACACGCTTATAAAATATTGTCGTGTGCAAAAATCCCGATAGTTCAAATTGCAATATTGATGTAACTTTAAGTAACTTAAACGATAAATCAATGTCGCATAATGTACAAGATGTACAAATTTCGAAAAACGCGCAAGAATTGATTAGAGATAAACATTTTTCAAATGAATTGTTAACTTAATAAATAATCAGCGTAATCGTGTGCTCCATTTCAATTTTTCTATCTCTGATTTAAAAGGGGGTATTGTGGTGTTGGGTCACCTTAATATTACTCGCTTTCATATCTTACATGTCACTTATGTCAATTCTCTTATTGTATTGAAACACATTCTATGTATGTAAAAACAGCATGAATAAAGATATGAACTGAAAAAATCACAGTTTCAAAGTCCTTTCATTGATTGTACTCACCGTACGTTATCTCAGATGAAACTGAGATTGAAATCGGAGTACCACAAGGATCTGTTTTGGCTCTATTCCATCTATTTTAAAATTTAGCACAACCAAACTGTTTGCAGATTCAAGAACATTAAAAAAATGTCGGAATTATCAGATTAAATTGTCCAATCTCTTTTGTCAAACTGGTCAACAGTTCAGGAACGCTTACTCAGGCGTCTTAAAAATTCATAAGATCATTCGGTATATAAATGACAAGAGTAACAACAAGTTAAGGTGTTATCTTCGGCCAGGCCGAAACTCACATACCCTACACTGCACTGAAAGTACCTTTTCAATAAATAATAAAAAGGAAAAAGGGAAATGTTAGAAAGGTTGAAAAAGTCGTAAATTTATGCAAAATGTTGAAAAAAGTTCAGAGAGGTTGAAAAACTCTAAAAAAGTTAAAAGAGGTTGAAAATATTTGAAACTATTCAAAATTTATGAAAAAGTCGAAAAAATAAAGAAACTTATGAAGAAAGTTGAATGAGGTTGAAAAGTCGAACAAATACATATAGGATATATGTTAAAGGGTTGAAAAAGTCGAAAGAATATAGAAAATGTTGAAAAACCCCAATAGAAATGAAAAATTTGAAATATGCCACGCCCACTTCTCCAATTCCGCCCACTTTTGGTTCAATAAATTATATTTGTGATCGACGCCTTCATATTAAATTTTAGCACAATAGCTTGTATAGTTTGCGATATATGCCGCAGTTATATTTAAAATTTAGGGCGGTGACACATCCAGTGGTACAATCCCTCCCGGATTTAACCCAGAAATAGTTTTTCATAAGCAAACCCCTAACATCAAATTTTAGTATGATTGATGTAGTCCTATCAAAATTCATTTATTTTTAAAGCTTATAGTAACTGACATCTATACACCCAATTTTATGAAGATTACTCTCATAGCACACTATCTATAACAATAGACTTTTTTGCTTATATGGGAGGTGCCACGCCCACAGGTACTATTATAGCAAGTATATCTTCCTCATTAAATTTCATAACGATTACGTTGTTAGTTCTCTAAATATAACGTTTATAAATATTGTGGGTGGAGTCACGCCCTTCATCGAGATTTTTTAGTTAAGTGGCTGAGCTTTTATTGATGAGTGCTTTTATCGGCATCATCTCCAAAACTTTTATGGAAAACGCCAGTGCCAATTTTGAGATATACGGAATCAAAATTTTTAACAGTAGGAAACTGCCACGCCCACTTTTTCTATTTTGCCCACTTTTATCTCAATTCAAGATATATTTGATATGCATCCGTTTACCAAATTTCATCGCAATATCTTGAACGGATAACAAGATAACACGCCCCTGTACGACCCTTTGGAAACTTGAAACCACCTAATCCTAATTTGGTACACACATGCACCAAATCACCAAGTTTCATCAAAATCGCTGCGACTTTTTTCAAAATTTGCCTGGGTAAATATACATAGAGTATGGGCGGTAGGCGTGTCCGTCAACCGGTTTCGCCTATTTTCAACAGCAAGATGCCTGCAAGAAGATGTGACCTATGTGTGAAAGTTTTATTCAATTATCGTTCTTGGTTTTCCAGTAAACCTGATTTCAACAGACGGACAGACAGACAGACAGACAGACAGACAGACAGACAAACGGACATCGCTAAATCGACTCAGGTGGTGACGCTGATCAAGAATATATGTACTTTTCCATACCTGTCACGCCCCCTTCGATGTGTTACAAACGGAGAGACAAATTGAATATACCCTCGGTGTAGGGTATAAAATCAAAAGTAAGCAATAGCTTAAAGTTATATCTAACTCATGAAAAGGGATTTCAAAATTTACATTATCCAAAGCTATCAGCCATTGAAAGGTAAACACTAGGGGTGGCAATCCCTGGATCCCGAGATACCGCGATCCCGGAATTTGCTCTAAAAATAGGCTAAAGTAATCCCGGGATTACAAAGAGACAATTCCGGGATTTTCGGGATTAGAAAAAAGATGTTATATTATATAATAAATATTCTTTTATATGACATATTTAAGTACAAAATCTGCAAAATAATTGTTTTCAATACATTCGGTGTGCATGAAACATTATTGCATCAACCTGCAAAGTGCACTTCAATTGTGTCTGAACCTTAAATTAAGTAAAAATATTTTTTTTATTGTAGCAATTTTTTGTTTAAGATTTTCTTATTAAAAATGTCACATAGCAAAAAATATATCCTTTTTAATATTTTGACTAATTTTAAGAATTTTTTACTAAGTGCGATTTGTATTGAAAATCGATAGTTCATGAGAAAAATGATAAAATGTGAAATTAAGTGTGTTTGTTTACTTTCCCAGTAACAATTATCCAGGAAAGAAATTTTAGAGAGTAAGAAAGTATTTGCTCACAGAGAAAAATATATTCATAAAAGTAAACAAACACAATCCAGTAAAAATTCGTACAAGCTGACAAGTGAAAAAAAATATTTGAGTTTTTCAAAACAATTTGCTTTTTTATTTATGAAAAAATATTGACAATTGTCAAAATCATATGTTTTTCATTTTGAAAAATGTTTGTTGGTAAAATTTTATCCAGTAAAAACTATCAGGCTCTCTCGCAACAAATTGTCACTTTATTCTCTCACTGCCTCTCTCGTTACTGGATATTTTTTGTTAATAAACTTAGTCCAGTAAAAATTGTTACGAATTTGTACAAATTTTCAGTTAACAAACAGACCTATTTAGACTTAAGTTATTTTTATCATTAACGGAAATACTAAAAATGCAATAGAAAAACAACATAGGCAAAACATATCTATTTCTTATAATAAAAATCAAATCTGCAACAAAAAATATAGGTTTGTCTTCAAAAAAAAAAAAACCACAGCCGACCTTGATTTGACATTGAAATTTTGACCTATACCTACCCCTACCAAAACTTAAGTTCTAAGATATAATTAAACTTTTGTCTGAAGCTTTTTTTCTGAAATCTGCATCTAAAGATTTTGACAACTTAAATGAAGCACACTTATGGGTGCGTCTACTGAGAGCGAGCCATTCGGTGCCACTAAATACCATCACTGTCACATTTGAATAAGGTGATAAAATATTAATAAAGTACAAAATGTGGTACACGAATTTTTAAATGTAAAAATGAAATTGATAGTTTGGTCATAAATGCTTGATTATCCTCTATCATTCCTTTTAATAGTGGCTATCTTCTACTAGTCAAACTTAGTAAATGTGATTTAGATGTATTAACACTCGAAGTGTTCTAAGTCAATTTTTAAGCTATTATTTTTTCTATTATTTTGCGTTCTTATTCTTCATTGTTACGCTGTGAAATAAAGCAATTTTAATTTTATATATACAATAGTATAAACCTCTCGTTTTTTTTTTTGTAGTTCTGTATGCATTTACTAGAACTATCAATCCCGGGATTGATCTTGGGATTGAGAACTTCGATCCCGAAAATCCCGAAACTCAAAAAAGCTCCGGGATTGCCACCCCTAGTCAACACACGATACCAGTTACTTTGTTTGTACATTAGAGCGGTTCAAAATAAAATCTTTTTGATTTTTTCACGATAAGTCAGCGGATTACAAATTCCATTACTAGGGTTAAAGTTAATATTGAAAACTGGATTAGCGCCCTCTGTTTTAAGCAGAGAACCCATTTTCGATTTGAAAAATGGAGCAAGTTACAGCGGTTATAAAATTTTCCATGATTCAAATCCATGATTTGTTTTTCTTCTTCTAATTTCTTTCTTATAAAAAAAAATGACAATTGACCGGACAAAAGCAAAAAAGTAACGATTTTCCACTTTCTAGTTGCAACACCTCAAAAATAATTTTACCGCCGATCCCATGGTACATAATTTTTTATGAACTGTTATTTGCTTAAAAGTATGCCGAAACCGCATATCATTAACCTATTTGAAAACCAAGATATCGCACCGTCAGAACAAGAGGGCCGCATCTCAAAATTTTAAGTTTCGAGAAAATTGCGATTAAAGAAATCTAAAATTTTCCACTGAATTTGAAGACATCCATATTTATAGCTATGACAGTCTTGAACTGAAATACTACAAACTTATCTCACAAATCTATAGAGAAACATTGACATATTTGGGAATGTGGCACTGTTGCAATTACTTTTATTGAAAATATTTTTGGTTTATAATAGCTATACTGCCTTGTTTTGATTTGATACTGTAAAAACTTATGAGGAAAATATTTTAAAATATATTTTTCGACTTAAAGCTTTGTTGTTTTAATCGTTTTTTCTTTATTTTAACAGCAAAATATTAATATTTTGAAATGAGGCGGTGTTGTTTTGTTAAGAAAAAATACAGAACAAAATATCCCTTATCTAAAAATATATTTTAGAAGTTATTAATTGAGCTAGAAATATGGTGGCAAGACTAAAATTAAGAACACTTAATGAGCTATATAGTGGTACACATAACTCGAAAACTCGTTATTTTGATTTGCGTCCCTTTTGTTTTGACAGTGCGATATCTGCATTTTTCTAAACTAACAGACCTGATTTTTTTCGAATGGGAGTCGACAAATTTGCATATTAAGGTGATTAAAATTTTTCTTTGATTTCAAACAGTTATTATTGATAGAGGAATTTAAATCCGTGATTAGTTTTTCTTCTTCTTCCTTTTTACTTTTAAAAAAATTGAAAATTGACCGGAAAAACATGAAAAATTCCGATTTTGTACTTTAAAGTTGCAGTAAATCGAGGCATGAGAAAAGACAATTATATTTTGCAACATACAGAATGAAAGCTATAAACATTAAGTGCTTTGTCATATAATACAAAAAAAATTATTCTTATATTGACTGAATTATATTGACTGGGTCGCTGTGAGCGGTCACGCGTTACTAGTGCCTTGCAAAGTGACGTATGATTACGCTCAGCGCATAAGTGAGCATAGGTCCTCATTTGGAAACGGTGGGACGCTCAGAGTAATCACGCGTTACTAGTGTTTTTGCAAAGTGACGTATGATAACGGTCAGCGCATAAGTGAGCATTGGTCCTCATTTTAAAACGGTGGTTCGCTCTGCGAAATCACGCGTTACTAGTGCTTCGCAAAGTAGCGTATGATTACGCTCAGCGCATAAGTGAGCATAGGTCCTCATTTTAAAACGGTGGTTCGCTCTGAGAAATCAATCGTTACTAGTGCTTCGCTAAGTAACGTATGATTACGCTCAGTGTATAAGCAAGTATAGGATTCCCGTTTATGCAAACGGTGGTTCGCTCTGAGAAATCACGCGTTACTAGTGCTTTGCAAAGTAACGTATGATTACGCTCAGCGTATAAGTGAGCACAGGTCCACATTTTGGAAACGGTGGTTCACTCTGAGAAATCACGCGTTACTAGTGCCTCGCAAAGTAACGTATGATTACGCTCAGCGCGCAAGTGAGCGTAGGTCGTCTTTAAGAAGGGGTGGATCGCTCTGAGTAGTCGGGCGTTACTAGTGCTCTGCAAAGTGACGTACGGTTATGCTCAGCGCATAAGTGAGCGCAGGCCGTCTTTTAGAAACGGTTGATCGCTCTGACTACTCGGGCGTTACTAGTGCTTCGGAAAGTAACGTACGATTATGCTCAGCGCATAGGCGAGCGTAGGTCAGTTTTATCGGTGGATCGCTACAAACGGGTGTACGGTGCGAGCGCGAGGCAAAGCAACAATGACTACAACCCGGTATCCTCAAGGCGGACGGACGCGAAGTACTTTGATTAAAATATAAATTAGGCTAAGAAACGAATGTATGAAATAAATTTATAGACTATAAAAAGTGAATTATATTAAAGCTTGTTAAGAATTAACTCGGTAGTGTTTCTTTGACCGGATACTTGTACCTTCTTTAAAAAAATATAGCAGCCCGCAAATTATAAATTTTTGTAGCCGAAGCCTGGACACCGGCGAGCTTAAGCCCCAGCCGAAGGTTCGTTACAATCCTCAGAGATTTTATCCAACTATAATTTTCGGTTCACACGCATTAAAAAATTATGCAGTCGTAATGACTTATTGAATTAAAAACATATATTATTAGTATTAATAATTAAATAATTATTGAAATTTAGCCATTTTTCGCAGCGATCAACATTTTTATATAAAATTTTACAAGTTGATACAATGCTTTATGTATTAAACAAACTTTGATAACAAAGGAAAAAAACAACAACAACTCTAGAATATAGACATACATATGTTTCGATTCTTAAAATCTCATCAGTATATTTTTGGTTAATGTCTACGTCAGCACTCAAATTGCACTCGCCATATTAATGAAAAACAATCGAAAAGGTAATTTTTAATTTCAAGCAAATGTGGTTAAATTTTAAGTGAATTTTTAAGATCACACCATTGCGTTGAATTTTTTCAATTAGCTGTACCGTTTTCTTTGTTTTGTTTACATCATTAAAGCGAGACGCCACGTGAGTGGGTTAAACCGTAGTTCTCCTTTGTTATCGCAGTTTCTTAAATTATTTGTTTAAATTAAAGTGGAGTGGATTAAACCGTAGTTCTCCTTTGTTATCGCAGTTCCTTAAATTGTTTGTTTATATTAAACAAAGAAACTGCGATAACAAAGGAGGACTACGGTTTAATCCACTCACGTGGCGTCTCGCTGTAATGATGTAAACAAAACAAAGAAAACGGTACAGCTAATTGAAAAAATTCAACGCAATGGTGTGATCTTAAAAATTCACTTAAAATTTAACCACATTTGCTTGAAATTAAAAATTACCTTTTCGATTGTTTTTCATTAATATGGTGTGCAATTTGAGTGTTGACGTAGACATCAACCAAAAATATACTGATGAGATTTTAAGAATCGAAACATATGTCTATACTCTAGAGTTGTTGTTGTTTTTTTCCTTTGTTATCAAAGTTTGTTTAATACATAAAGCATTGTATCAACTTGTAAAATTTTACATAAAAATGTTGATCGCTGCGAAAAATGGCTAAAGTTCAATAATCATTTAATTATTAATATTTATTAAGAAAGCCAATAAAACAAACCAAAAATTTCATATGTTATTAGCAAATGAAAACACTAAGATTGTAATTAAAAAAATAAATTATTCTAATACACTATATTACTTATAAATAGTGGAAAGGAGCAAGCAAGGATCTGAATGAGTTGCCAGATTTATTCAGCCCAAACTTTGAATATTGGCATTAGGGTTTCCGAAAAAATTCCATACATCCGCCCATTGATTCGATGTCGCCATCAAATCTAACTCTAGAGTTCACATTCCCTGCTAATTACATCAGAAATTAATGATAATCGGGACATTATGACTCTTGATCACCCACTACGCGAGACGGGTCTTACAACCCCTCAAAATTGGGATATCCTTCCTAAATCGGGACACGTGACAACACTAAAGCGAAGTGCAATATGAAAAAGTATATAAAAATTACAGACTCTTTTGACAACACGGAATTAAATAAAAACAATTTTTTTTTCACACTTGGAACATACATTTTTTATAATAATGTTGTAGCTAACACAAGTATTTATTAGTGCATAAAGTCTCACATACGAGTACATGTGAGAAGATAAGTGCAATTCATACTTATAAAATCCTTCGATATAAAAATACCGGAAAAAGACGAAAAGCGCGCGGTAATCGAAAGAAAATTAAAATGTAGGAACGCCTCAAATGCCTTCCTTGTGGAACATCTGACCACTGTGAATGAAGAGTGCATCTCTTTCCTAAACTTATTGATCAGAAAAATAAGATCCAACTGTTAAAATTTGAAAGACGTTCAAGTTACTTTAATTAGATGTGTAGTGATTGTATCTGCAAATACAATCACTATACTAATACTTCGTTAAAAAGGTTGAACTTATGAAGAACTGCTTCCAAAGTTGACTAAAATATTTATCGGTAGTAAATTTATTGAAGGAATTGATGATTCAGAACCAACCCGTAGTCTACATACAGCTGGAATACGATCTGGTGCAGAGCCAACAATATCACCAATAGATGCGATATAATTCTGTAGATGTTAAGGCGAGAAAGATATGATTTTAAATTAAGTTTAGAGCCGTTGTTCATGTATTCAGAAGACCAGGAATCGATCAAATTATCTTTATCTGATTGAAACAAAATACTGAAAGGTGGATGATAGCTATCAACTACAGATAGGGCATGAATTGTGTTTTTTTTTACAATAACAACACGTCAGTGACAAGAATTAAGAACAAGCAGACATTTTTCGAGTCTATGAGCATTGTGATGACAATGCAAAGGTGGCGCGAGCAGAGTATTAGTTTCCTATACGACGTGTTCCTAATTCAATAATGTTTGCTTCATGGAGACTTTACAGACTACTTACCATCAAAGGGAACGCGGTACCTGCGATAGATATTGAATTAGATGAACGCATATTCAATACGGTAACAACAACTTGCAACTGGGTGTTGAATTGGCATTTCGATGAAAATACATTAATACAGCATTACAAACTTCAATAACCTAAAAATTCCAATTCAGAAGAAGGACACCATTTCAACATAAATTCAACATAAACGTGAAGATTAGTGGCACGATGATGGCACGACATATCACCTTTTATATAACGAAAGTATGAGCCTTTTTTAGTATTTTTGCTACATGAATTCACAGGACTGTTAGAAGACTTTTCTTTTGCGCAAAGAGAAGTAATTTTTACCACCATAATATTGCCCCAAGTCATTATGACCGAATATGAATTCCGAAATCGATGGTCAAAAATAAATAAATAATAAAGAAATAATTGCAAAGTAAAAAACAAAGTTTTTACAATTTTCCGACGTTTGCCTATGGAATTTAGGTTTCCTCAGGGGATTTTATTTTAAGAAACTAAAATTAAAAACTATTAAAAATTTAAATAATGGTTCAATGGCCATTCGTTACAAAACTTTAAGCATTATACAATGTAACATTTAATTTTTATATGAATCATTAAACATCTAAAAACTTGCAAAACAATTAAATTAAACTTCACAACACGACTCTCTAACAAGAACTAATGTAGTTAGGGTCTTCTTTCTTTTAACAGCTGTTTTTTGTTTTTGTCGGATTCTAAGGCTCTCCCCAATGTTAGCCTCACATTTCCTCTTTTTTCCCTGTCTAGTATTATGGTGTTGTCGAAGTTCGCTTTATGATGTTTTTCTGTTAAATGTTTCATCAGTGCTGTTGTCTATTTTAATTTTTGGCGCAAGCTTAATGACCCCCGATACGGGTTTCCAGGATTCATTTTGAAAACGCTAAAGAGATATGTCATCTGTCAACTTTGGTATGTACGGGATACCAAAAAATCGCTTAGGGCTGAACAAAAGAATACATTTTTCATACAGAAATTACGCTACAAAAAAACATCAAACAACACAGAATTTGAATCTTTAAAAAAAAACACATCGATTAACCCATTAGAACCCACAGCGATCTAGAAATGCTAGAGCACTGAAATTTTTAACAGATGTTTCTATCGAAATAGTTAGTGGTAATACGAAGATTCAGCTTTATAGCTTTGAAAAGAGAGGCGTTGTCAGCCATTACCATACGGTAATAGTGGGCCATCCTCAGGTCAAAATTAATTTTGTTTTCATATGAAAATTTGACTCAACACAAATTAATTCTTTTGGTTTTTTTTATTAAAATGAATGAAATATCATAAGTTATGAAATACATACTTGGTTAATGCATGAAATAACATTAATTATAATTAACATAGTTAGTTAAGTACATAATGATATTTGTAAAAACAGTTTATACATAATCCAACACTACATTTTGAACATTGTGTACGAACTGATGAACTACAATTACTACCAGCACATCGACGTCTTTTATCTCCATCTGTTCTGACCACAAAGTGTCCGAGCATCTCATAACGGGACGTGCATTCAACATTGTTTGCAGGACGACGACAGCCTTGTGGTGGTCGCAATACCCCTAGAGTACGACAATATTGTAAATTTGACGACGAAAATCCAACTGAGATGTACCACCTCCAGCTTTTTTATGAAGGATCCAAGCATTATCTACGGAAACATCAAATAGCCACGTAAAAATTGAAGAATACCACTTTTTTCCTCTAGCTCCGATTCTGTAAATATTTACGTTTTGGTCCATACGATCTGTACCACCCATGCATTTATTGTACTACATAACTGCATGTGGACGCGTAACAACAATTCTTTTGTGTTGTATCCTTGAATATCGGAGTGCTTGTCCCAATGGAGCCATACCATATATAGTGGAAGCAATGCTAACTACTGAATTGTCCACCCATTTGGTAATTTGGAAACCAGCAGTCTCGCAGACAGTACCAATAGTGTATCTTTTTCGGGAGAGGGCATGATCGTGGAATCATGTTTTCTCTGATGGTACCTATACCATTGTAGCCACGATCTTTTAAGCCCATTAAGACTTCTGTTGAAGTAAATAGGTTATCAAAAAAAAAGTTAAATGGCATTGAGCTTATACATTCATCAAATTCATCAATAAAACAAAACAATGGTGTAGAATTTTTTCCATACATGCTAAAGTATCTCTGATTAAGTCGTGAATTGTTTCCCTGATACATCTCGAAATTTACTAAGTAACCTGAAGTTGTATTTAGACACCACATTTTGTAGCCGAATCGCAGTGGCTGCTTGCAACCATGTCGTCCAAAATGTTGTATCATTGAATCATCATACGATAAATCATGTTCTGGGTGAAAATGTTTTGCAAATCTTTCTCTCAATGCATCTGTGAGTGGCCTGAGTTTCCAAATTTTGTCATCAGTATTTTCCTTTCCATTATCACAGAAGTGAATGTGACGGACAATTTCAAAAAATCTGTTGCGCCTCATCGCTTCTGAAACCACTGAATTTTGTAAATCTGGCTCGTTAGACCATACTAAGCTTGAAAGTCTATTACCTTTTTTTTGTGAAAATGATTGAATTGTTTTTTTCTTACGCTTTGTGGTGGTTGTTGAAACTAGCAAACTTTGATTAGTTTGAGAATCTTAAATATTTAGTTTAGGGTGTGGGAGCTCCACGGCATCTCTCACTGGTGCAGTCAGCAACGAAGTACCGTTTTGTGCAGCAGTACTGAGACCACTATTAATCGGACTTACACCTACCGAACCTATTAAAGAACCTCTTGGTGGAGTATCCAGGAAACCAACATTTAAATTGTCACATGAATTTGACAAAACATCTTTCAGCATCATTTCGATTTCTTTCCCAGTATCATCTGGATCATCATCGAGAATTTCATCGTTATCTGGAAAGTTTGTAGCCAACATGCATGGAGCTATCAGCTGAAACTTAGGCAAATTTCTGACGTCACCAGTTCCATCCTCCTCACCCGAGTGTTCGTCTGACTGTCCATTCTTTGCACAGAAAAAACAGAATTGGTAAAATCAAATAATTGCAATTCAATGAATATAATTTCTAGAATTCAATTATTCATTTCTTTAAATTAAAGAAAAAATTTGCAAAATCAAAAAACCTTACTTGTTAGATTTTCAAATTCAAATTATCTGATTTTACAACAAAATACTTTAGCTTAATCAGCTAAATGTTTCACAGTTAGTGCAAATAGAAAACTTCGTTACTGAATTAGAAAAATCAATTCAAACTTTGGCTCATATATGTTTAAGTTTTATCAATAGCATTACCCCGTGCACCTTAAATAGAAAATTTCGTCCTAATTTTTTTTTTACTTCAATAAAATAAAATCAATTATTTTTTATAATGAAAAAGTCACTTTAATTTTTATGTAAATTTAACATAAACACTCGAAACACACTTACTTTTGAATTGGTTAAAATTGTAAAACCGGTTCTTAGAACAATTATTGAAATATATCAATTCCAATGCAGTGTTGTCAATCCTGCAGTTTTGCTTATAGCATTGGGGGCGTTCAAGTATTGCGAATGCATGCTAAGGAGGGAATTCAATATTTCCTTACTTTTGATAGTATAGGGTGTTTTTTTTAGAGGTTTGTTTTTCGAATAGAGATAAAACTGGCATTTTATGGTCAAATCTGGCAACTCTAATGTCATTTATGTTCAGTTTGGTTTGCCATTTCATCATGAACAGGTTGACAAAAGAACAACGCTTGCAAATCGTGCAAATTTATTTCGAAAATAATGGTTCAGTTCGCGAAGTTTACCGCAAGCTCCGTCCATTTTATGGTCGACATAATCGTCCATCAGAGCAATTAATTCGGTTAACCATGGGTCGTTTTCGCGCTACGTTTACTCTATGTGATAATACGCATCCGCAGAGACGTCGAACAGTGCGCACCGAAGAAACAATTGCCGCTGTAGAGCAAAATGTTGAAGAGGACCCGAATGAATCGATTCGCCACCGTGCACAGCAATTGGAGCTTTGTCCATCAACTTTATGGAAGATTTTGCGCAAATATCTTGGCTTGCGACCTTACAAGATCCAGCTTGTGCAAGAATTAAAGCCGCGAGACCATGCAATGCGTCGTGATTTTGGTGTATGGGCCGAAAATGAGATTGATCTCGATGCTGATTTTCATCGCAAAATTTTGTTCAGTGATGAGGCTCATTTTTGGTTGAATGGCTACGTCAACAAGCAAAATTGCCGCATTTGGAGTGAAGAGAATCCACATGAGACCCTTGAGACGCCATTACATCCACAAAAACTGACTGTTTGGTGTGCTCTATGGGCTGGTGGAGTCATTGGGCCATACTTCTTCCGAAATAATGCTGGAGAGTCAGTTACCGTTAATGGAGACCGGTATAGAGTCATGATAACCGACTATTTTGTTCCCGAATTGAAGGAAACATTCGATGAGCGCATAATTTCGCGGAATGGACCAGTCAATTGGCCACCAAGATCGTGTGATTTGACACCATTGGATTATTTTCTTTGGGGATATGTGAAGTCGCTCGTCTACGCCAACAAACCAGAAACGTTAGGGGACTTGGAAGCCAACATTCGTGGCGTTATTGCCGACATACGGCCCCATATGCTCGAAAAAGTGGTTCAAAATTGGCCAGCCGCGGCGGCCACATGCCCGAAATCATATTTAAACATTAATGGCATAAAATTATCCTTCCAATAAAGCCAAATTGATGGACATTAAAACAATTTTCTTGTGTTTTATTTCAATTCGAAGCTCTATACCTCTAAAAAAAACACCCTGTATAAGACGCGGAGCTATTTTAAAATGTTTACGTAAGGAAAAATCTTGCAAAAGCTATGCTGTGTATTTAAAAAATTTTTGTATAAGGGCCACCACGTGGTGTAAATTCCATGAGAATCGATTAAGCGGTCTTCGAGAAAATTATACTCAAAAAATATTTTAGTGTGAGGGCCACCCTAAACAAAAATTTTGTAGCCTAAGCTATGCATCTTAACATAAGACCTACGTGGTGTGAATACGGTGCGAATCGACTAACCTGTCTTCGTGAAAATGATACATATAAATATTGTGTGTGAGGGCCACCCTAAGTATGCACCCTAAATAAAGTTTTACGACCTAACCTGTGCCTCTTCATATAAAAGCCATGTGATGTAAATTCCATGAGAATCAATTTAGCGGTCTTTGAGAAAATGATATTTTTAAAAAATTTTTTGAATGAGGGTCACCCTAAACAAACGTTTTGTAGTCTCAACTATGCCTCTTAACATAAGAGCTACGTGGTGTAAATTCGGTGTGAATCGATTAACCTGTCTTCGTGAAAATGATATTTAAAAATATTTTTGTATGAGGGCCACCCTAAGTATGCACCTAGAATAATTTTTTTTTGATCTTTTCTGTGCCTCTTAATATAAAAGCCATTTTGTGTAAATTCCATGAGAATCGATTAAGCGGTCTTTGAGAAAATGGTATTTTTAAAAAATTTTTGTATGAGGGACACCCTAAATATGCACCCTAAACAAAAGTTTTATAGCCTATGACACCTGCCTGATTGATATTAAGTAACATACTCTACAAATTTCACCAAAATCGGTTGGATAGTTTCCGCGTCCATAAAAGACATACAAACAAAAAATGAATTGTATATAAAAGATTATAAGATTTTTCAAATCATACTTTTCACTCTAATGAGCTAAATAGTTCTTAAATAGTTTCTGTCTTTTCAATGATATATTCTTTTAATTTTAGGTGAATTATATAGAAATTATTCTTAGATATACCTAAAGTATTATATGTTTGCACCAATGTTTTTTTGTAACTAATTCTCCATTAAACTAATTTTTCCTCTAATGCTCCTATAACCTAATTTGCTAATTTTAAATTTGTAAATTTAATGAATTAAGTGAACAATTTATCAATTGTTCAATACTGCAAAAAAAAAATTCGCTAAAGCCAGAAATATTTATTTAATTTAACAAATTTTAATTTTTATAATTCGTTGAATTTTCCAAACCTTTAAAAAAATTTTCTAATTAAAGTTCGTTATTAAAACCAATGAATTAATTGAAGCAAAAAATGTTTTAGTTGAATCAAAGATTAACAGAAAAAATTCCTTGAAAATACGAATTCAATATTTGCAGTATTTACAAATGTTTTTTTGAAATCAACGAATTTATTTTAAGTTTCAACAAAAATTGTAGAATGAAAAACAACAGATCACAATTTGATATATCAGACAAACTGTTTCTATGACTGAAAATCATACAAAAAATTCGTTGAAATCGGACACGAAATTGTTTGATATCATAGAATCTTTTTTTTCTGTGTGGTGGCTCCAAAAATATTTCATGGACCACATCATTTGCATCTTCATCTTCCATAAGTTTTTGCAAATATTCGCATATCTCTTCTCCAGTCATTTTAAATCTAAAAACCAAGAATAACATTCAAAATAACTTTTAAAACTAACAGCCCTATTCTGCTTGTTGACTAACAGCCCTACTCTGACTATTTACTTAACAAGGAATAATAAAGGTGCTCAATTAGAATTAACACGAGCACCTTTATTATTTCTTGTTAAGTCAACAAGCAGAATAGGGCTGTAATTGTTATGAAATGTAAATATTGGTATTCTAAAAAATCATTAACAAAATAAAAGCTTTTGAATTCTCCACACAAAAGCTTTCGTGGTAAACTTGTCAAATTTTGACTTTTTAATTTTAAATTCATAAAATAACAAAAAGAGTAATAAAAACCTGAAACACACAAGGCAACGTGGCGTAGTAGGTAGGACTGTGAACTCATAGCTCACGTGCGTGAGTTCGATACTCGTAAATCCCAAATTTTTTTTTTTATTGATATCAATGAAAATAACAGCCCTATTCTGCTTGTTGACTTAACAAGAAATAATAAAGGTGCTCGTGTTAATCTAATTGTTATGAAATGTAAATATTGGAATTCTAAAAAATCATTACCAACATAAAAGCTTTTAAATTCCCCACACAAAGCTTTCGTGGTAAACTTGTCAAATTTTAATTTTTTAAATTTAAATTAATAAAATAACAAATAGAATAATAAAAAACTTGAATATACAAGGCAACGTGGCGAAGTATGTAGTTAGGACTGTGAACTCATAGCTCGCGTGCGTGGGTTCGATACTCGTAAATCCAAAATTTTTTTTTTATTGATATCAATGAAAATAAAAGTTTTTTTAAGACATGGTTGTAAATATTTAAAACCACGTTGTCCTGTCTTTTAAATTTTATAAAAAAAAATAATTTTACTTAGCTCAATACTGAAATATCACTCGTTGTTAAGACACTTTCTGACATCAACAAAATAGTATACAAAAGAGCTTTTAAATTTTTGCCAGAATACGGAATATTAACAACGTGTTAATATTAAATATTTTGTTAATGTGGTGAGCTTTGTTAAGCTGCCAGAATAGGGCTGTAAATGTTTTTTTTAAGACATGGTTGTAAATATTTAAAACCAC
This sequence comes from Tricholauxania praeusta, assembly GCA_949775025.1. NCBI lineage: Eukaryota > Metazoa > Arthropoda > Insecta > Diptera > Lauxaniidae > Tricholauxania > Tricholauxania praeusta. The sequence continues at coordinate 108,754,559 of OX459028.1, forward strand.
TTTGTCTTGTCTTTCAAATTTTATAAAACAAATCATTTTTAATTAGCTCAATACTGAAATATCAGTCGTTGCTAAGATACTTTCTGACATTAACAAAATAGTACGAAAAAGAACTTTCAAATTTTTGCCAGAATACGGAACATTAACAACTTTTTAATATTAAATATTTTGTTAATGTGGTGAGCTTTGTTAAGCTGCCAGAATAGGGCTGTTAACAAGAAATAATAAAGGTGCTCGTGTTAATCTAATTGTTATGAAATGTAACTATTGGTGTTCTAAAAAATCATTAACAACATAAAAGCTTTTGAATTCCCCACACAAAAGCTTTCGTGGTAAGCTTGTCAAATTTTGACTTTTTAAATGTAAATTAATAAAATAACAAATATAGTAATAAAAAACTTGAATATACAAGGCAACGTGGCGAAGTAGTCAGGACTTTGAACTCATAGCTCGCGTGCGTGGGTTCGATATTCGTAAATCCAAAATTTTTTTTTTATTGATATCAATGAAAATAAATGTTTTTTTAAGACATGGTTGTAAATATTTAAAACCACGTTGTCCTGTCTTTTAAATTTTATAAAAAAAAATAATTTTACTTTGCTCAATACTGAAATATCACTCGTTGTTAAGACACTTTCTGACATTAACAAAATAGTATAGAAAAGAGCTTTTGAATTTTTGCCAGAATAAGGAACATTAACAACGTGTTAATATTAAATATTTTGTTAATGTGGTGAGCTTTGTTAAGCTGCCAGAATAGGGCTGTAAGTCGCGGCATTAAAAATATAAGTAACAACAATGGCCCACTGTTACCATATGGTAACGTCAGAAAAAATATCCATTAATTGAATTTGAGTGGCGAATGGCCCACTGTAACCATATGGTAACATTGTTGAAAATCATTGTCTGTGCGCCACAGTTGGATCAAAAAGGAATAATTTTTTATTTTAAAATATTCTATTGTTTATTGACTAAAAGTTCGTGTAAAAAATTTTTCAAAAAATATTAAAATAAAATACACAACTGACAATTTCAAAATTTTGTTTACATTGTTGTGAATTTGTTTTCGTAACTGCACCGTTAGAAACATAGCAATATGTATTTTTAAGTTTTAAGCTTATTTTGAAAATAAGGTAAGCTAACCCAAGTAGAAATTTCGGTCAGCGTTCCGTCACTGTGACCACACATTTGGTTTGTTTCGGTTAAGTATTTGTAGTTATCTACTCAAACCCCGCTATGTTACGTAAGTGTTACGTAACCGTTACCAAGTGGGGATATGGAAGATATAAGGATATGTGTAGTTATTGTTACTGAATTTGTGACTGATTTGTGACCACAATTTGTAGTTATAGCGACCCACACGCAGACGTTTTTGTGTAGAAAATATTTTACTTTTAAGTTACTTTTATCATTGTAGTATACATACATAAATGAATACAATGGTAAGAAACATTAATATGTATGCGTATTATTATGACTTATAATATTTACTTTTTATATGAACTAAATTCTGCATAAGCTCATTTTTATGGTAAATATTAATATTCTGTTGAACGAAAAACTTATGTGCTTCGTAAATATCGAATATTTAGTAATATATTAAAAATATAAAAAAAAAGTTTAGTAATCAAATGCTTTTTAAAATGCTGGAATGATCTTAAAACGTTTACTAGGTGTTTTAAATGTATGATTATAGCCTTATTGAGATAATTTGAGCCTTAAATTTGCATAATAACTTTTTTAGAAATTATTTACAATTATAAATCAAAATGGATGTCTTATGAAAAATGGCGTCAGGCTTATTTGTTGTGTTGTGACCGATTGTGTCCACACTGTTACCATTCAGTACAAAACTTATGTTCTGTTACCTACACAGTGTGGTTAACATGGCTTAATCTACACAATTGTGCTCATACCTATACAATAACTACACTTTGTAGTTCGTGTGTACCTTTAAGTGCGAAGCTGTTTAATCTTAAAAATTTCAACGTAACTCATTATTAATTAGAGTTATTCAAAAAAAAAAAAATTGTGCTTTTTTATGTGTAAGCGGATAGCATTACACATCTTGACAACGCTCCTCAAGAGATTTCCATCAATATTGAATACTGAATTAGCGCCGCCTGTTTGAATTTGTCAATTCAACCCCTATTTTGCTCGAAAATTCGATAACCCTTATAACTTGAGCAACTTTTAAAATCAATCTATTTCTTCAAAAGCTGACAACTTCAAACAGGCGGCTCAAATCCAGTATTCAATATGATTAGAATCCTATGAGGAGCATTTTCAAGATATGTAACGCTATAACTATCCACTGACACATCGTAAAAAAAAACGTTTTTTTGAACCACTCTATTTTTAAAATGTTATGTACACATATGTGACCGAAATGTGTCTCTAACTAAATTTGTACGAAATCGTTACATTTTGAGTCACTTTTACTGATTTGTGCCTTAAATATCGTGGTTACCAGCAGGTAACTTTTACGAGGAACTGTGTAGTTATTGTTACTAAAATTTGATCCAAATAGGATCAATTTGGTACACAAAAATTACTCAAATGTTACCATAAAGTCAAACTGACCTTATCAGCATTTTTCAGTTAATAATCGGTTAATGTGACTCAATACAGGAAAAGTTACTTTATTTACACAAAATTTAGACACAATTACCACGCTGTGACTCGCACGCAAATTTTGTTACCCTAAAAGTCACAAATTTCTACTTGGGAACGTTACCATATGGTAGCAGTGGGCTTTACTGGGTTTTTTGCACGAAATCAAACACACAACTGACAATTTCAAAATTTTGTTTACATTGTTGGGAATTTGTTTTCGTAACTACTGTTAGAAACATAGCAATATGTATTTTTAAGCTTTAAAATTATTTTGAAAATAAGGTAAGCGAACGTTACCATATGGTAGCAGTGGGCTTTACTGGGTTAACAACAAAACATTTTCCAGATATGCACATCACGCAGATCAATCGTAATTAGACAAGCTCATAAACTTAAAATTGAGCTCAAGATATTTTTTAATGAGGAATGGTTCGTAAATAAAAAATTTATTTTCCTGAGAAAAGTAAGTGGCTGCTCTCACTAGGTAAAAAGCTTGCGATACAAACATACAACGATCAACATCTCAACTATACACATCATAGCTGACATAGGACAGAAAAACATCATAGAGCAAACTTCGACAGCCCCATAACTTTAGACAGGGATAAAAGAGGAAATGTTAGGCCAACATTGGAAAGCCTTGGAATCCAACAAAAACAAAAAGCAGCTGCTAACAGGAAAGAACACCATTAGGCGGAGAGCCGGCTGTAGAAAAGTCGAGTGTATAGGATTACAGGATGAGGTCAATTTTCATTAATGAAGATACCAGCTTGAAATTTGTGTCAAATGATAGAGATCGAAGAGCCTAAATAGAATATACAGGGTTGCCTTGTCGAATCATGATGTAAACATTAGTTGACACCCGTTTTCGGGGTCAACTTTTCTTAAATGAGTGGCAACCCATGTTTGGGACAGGAATTGACAAGGCAACCCTATATATTCTATTTAGGCTCTTCGATCTCTACCATTTGCTACAAATTTCAAGCTTTTATCTTCATTAAAAAACCGGTGAAAGTCCATGTTTGGGACAGGATTCAAGAATACTGTATTATATTTAGGCCTCTTCGAGTTCTATCATTTGGCATACATTTCGAGCTGTTATGTACTGCAGTTTTAACAACAAAATTGGCTAAAATTCGGGCATTTTCGGCCATCGGGACAGGCTTTGGCAAGGCAACCCTAGATTTTCTGTTTAGGCACGTCAAGCTCTATCATTTGGCATGCATCCCATCCTGTAATCTTATACACTCGACTTTTCTACAGCCGGCTCTTGGACTACATGACAACATTAGTTCTTGTTAGAGTGTCGTGTTGTGAAGTTTAATTTAATTGTTTTACAAGTACTTAAATGTTTAATGTTTTATAAAAAAAATTAAATGTAAAATTGTATAATGCTCAAAGTTGTGTAAAAGGTAAGTGTTTGACAAATGGTCTTTGAACCATAATTTAAATTTTTAATAGTTTTTCATTTTAGTTTTTTTAAAATGACGTTCCCTGACGAAACCTAAATTCCATAGGCGAACGTCGGAAAAATTTAAAAGCTTTGTTTTTTTACTGTGCATGAAATAAAACTGACCAAACAAGCCCAAAAAATTTTCAATAAAATTTACATACACAACAAATCTATTTAATTCTGCAGACTCATTCAATAGTTCTTACGAATGTCTCTAAACCAGTAATAAATTTATTTAAATGCCATAATTAAGCACGTACCTTTAGCTCCATTTCCATGCATAACTTCACAATCTTCGTTCGTACTTATTACGTTTAACTTTGCATTGGACTTTTTCTCATCGCCTTTTAGTTGGCTAAAAAAATAATGAAATTTATTGAAAATAAGTATATGCAAATGTTTACATATCGCTCACTTACTTCAAGACTGGCATTACTCAAAAAACATAAAGTGGGAGAAAAACGCATTTAAAGTTTTCAATAAGTTGCTTTTTATATGAAAATAATGAAAAGTATGTCTACATAAACTCTTCTCACAAAGCAAGCTAATGAGATACTTTTCTGATTTTTTCACACAAAATAAAACATGAAATGGCGGATATTTATGCATCATTAACTCAAAAATCACGTTTTTTGAGTTATGCCAGTCTTGAAGTAAGTGAGCGATATGTATATGAAAGAAGTTCAATGACAGTAGGGGCTGTTTAATTGGTTCGTCAAATTAATTTCTAACCTTTTGATGCAATTAAATCAGAAAAAGAAGGCATCTGCTTCAATAAACTGAAAATCAATTGTTAATACCCAGTTTGACTGTCTTCTTTTTAGTTATAATTGAATGTATATAAAATAATATAACTAAAATAAATAAATGCAAAAAAAAATTACTATGTACTTAGTTAGTTTTGTATGTTTGAACAAAAATATCGGTATTTGTAGTAGTATATTGGTTTATGTTTTATAATAAGTAATTCAAAGCTCTTGTCCTGTACTGAAGAAAGGTGACCCGACAATCTGCGCTAACTACCGGGGAATCAGTCTTCTTGCCATCTCTTACAAGGTCCTGTCGACTGTACTGTGTGAAAGACTTAAGCCGTTTGCCAACACACTGATTGGGCCTTATCAGTGCGGCTTTAGACCTGGTAAGTCCACCATAGACCAGATCTTCACACTACTTCAAATCCTGGAAAAAACCCACGAAAAACAGATCGATACCCATCATTTCTTTATCGATTTTAAAGCAGCTTTCGATTGCCCGATACGGGATTGCCTGTATGCCACCATGTCTGAGTTCGGTATACCTGCGAAGCTGGTGCGGATTTGCAGAATGACGTTGAGCAACACAGCCAGCTCCGTCAGAGTAGGAAGGGACCTCTCCGAACCATTTGATACCGAACGAGGTTTCAGACAGGGCGATCCACTATCCTGCAACCTCTTCAACTTTGTGATGGAAGGGGTGTTGCGAAGAGCCAGTGTACATCGTAATGGCACTATTTTCTACAAAAGTGTCCAGCTCCTTGCATATGCCGATGATATTGATATCATTGGACGTTGTAAGCGAGATGTTACTGCTGCGTTCTCTGCTATCGAAAAAGAGTCAGCGAAAGTGGTTTTGACGGTGAACGAGGGCAAAACAAAGTATATACTGTCCACAAACAGGGAGACGCGGCGTATTGGATCCTTTGTTACTGCGAACAACTATACTTTCGAAGTTGTCAAGGAATTCACCTATCTTGGCACCGCCGTGAACACTCAAAACGATGTCAGCCTGGAGATAAAGCGAAGACTAACTCTTGCTAATAGGTGTTACTATGGTCTCTGTAAGCAATTGAGTAGTAGAGACCTCTCTCGACCGACAAAACAGACACTCTACAAGACGCTCATCTTACCCGTGCTACTTTACGGCGCAGAAGCATGGGTTGTGTCGCAGACTGATGCAGCCACGCTTGGGGTGTTTGAGAGAAAAATTCTTCGCAAAATCTTCGGTCCTGTTCACGTCGGCGACGACTACGGTATTCGAATGAACCACGAACTGTACGAGCTCTACGCTGACATTGACATAGTCAAGCGCATCACTATCCAACGTCTGCGCTGGCTGGGACATGTTGTGCGTATGGACGAAGAAGCTCCGGCGAAAAAGGTGTTTGATGCGGAAGCCGCTGGGCGACGACGAAGAGGAAGACCATGCCTCCGATGGAAAGACCAAGCCGAGGAAACCCTATCCACGCTTGGTGTGAATGATTGGAGAAGGCGCGCGCAAAGCAGAGGCGCCTGGAGAGAGCTTTTGAGGTCGGCCGTAACCCGGTAACGGGTTGTTATGGCCACCCAAGTAAGTAAGTAAGTAATTCAAAGCTCTGCGGGGCTGAAAAACTTTAGCTAGTCTGAAAATAGATTTTACTAAACACCACATCTGTTAATTTTTGCAATTGCGGTAGGTGCGAATATGATAACCCGTTGGAGCAGTGTCGCGGTCACAGGTTTATGGCAACCCATCTATAGTTTCAGTTGTTGACTATTACACCTCCCCTGATTAATTTTCAGCCGAGACGAGCAAGGTCTTGGTCAGTGTTGGCGTGGTGGCAGAGACGGGCTAGGTCCCTGTGAGTAGTCGAGATGAGCTAGATCCCGGTCTAGCACACAAAAGCGTCCTAAAAGCACACTGCTCCAACACTGCCGCTGCCGCACTCTTCACAAATTGGGCAGCAGCCTAGACGGGCTAGGTCCAGGTCCAGTGGCCTCATTGATTGATGAGCTGGATGGCGATATTTAAATTTTTTTATTATTATTATTATTATTAGATAGCAGTGCTAGAGATGAGCTAGGTCCCGGTAAAAAATACTCATGAGGATGATGAAAAATGAGATATTTCAGCCGAAGGGAGTTTGCGTAGAATTTGGAATGCTTCTATCGTTGTGTATGCATGTGCTCAAATAAAAGTTTCACGATCGATGCCAATAAGCCCGGAGGACACATTTGTAATAGCTGGACGGTCAGACTTTTTTAAACTCGAATGCGCTGCAGTGTTGGCAAGTGGCGTAGCTAATGTCTTTCAAATTCTGCCTTTGCCATGGAGATCACTATGAATTAGCTCATTTCTAATGAACCGAGGAGCTCCTGTTATTGTCCTTAGAATCTTTGCTTGAGCCTTTTGTAGAATTTCTATATTTTATAAGCTAGCGAATCCATATAACTATATCCCATAGATCCAGATAAGCTTGAAGACATTATTAAATTGTAAAACTTTATATTCCAATTTTAAAGGAGAGTGTCTGTTAATTAACCAGTGGAAGCTAGCAGCTTTGAGTTTGATTTGCGTTTTTTGGCTTCGATATGTTTACGCCAAGTTAAGTGTTTATCTAAGTGAATGCCAAGATAAATTACATCATTTGCTACTGGAACTCGAATACCATTAAAAGGTTGAATTTGGGTTCCTTTTTAATGTTAATATGACATGTCGGCATTTTTGCTCATTCAACTCGATTCGCCATTATGATAGCCAATTTTCAATAAGGACTAGATGATTTTGAAGCTGATTGATGGCAACCACAGCATTTTTGTGACCACTTAAAATTGCCGTATCGTCCGCAAAAGTGGAGGTGACAAGCTTTTTGAAATAGTTTTGAGAGGCAGGGAAGTTAAGTGGAATCTTTTCCGGGCTTCAAGGTCATTTTAATTATTGATTGTTTCCACTCAGCAGGATGACCAAAATCATTAAGAGCCTGGTGATGAAAACTGCAGCTTTTTGGGGCAAATTTTTGAGCATTGGAGTCGTGGCAAGGTGCATTTCTGCAACTAAGATTAAGGGTGGCTACCTCATTTGGGGTAATATACATATTTATATTTTGAGTGTTACTTATTTGCGGAGGAAGATCAATAATGTTTGAGAAAGGATTTGGTTGAAATACTAGAGTTAGATGCTGCGCAAAAACAAATGCCCTTTCCTCATCACTTCGTGTCCAATCGTCATTACTATCTCTTAGTGGAAGTTCGGTCTCAATAGGATTTTTAAATACGCGGCTAGACTTCCAAAGAAACGATTTATTAATTTTATTTGGAGAAAGATGTTGAATAAAACTATAATGACAATTATTTTCCTCTCTAGACAGAGAAACTCTTATCTTTTTTTCGGCTTCCTTAAGTTTAATTTTTGATGCTGGAGACCTCATATACCTCTGCCATTCCCGTCTAAGCCTTCTTTTATCCGAAACTAATTTTTCAATTTCACCATTAGTTAAAAATCTATCGTTTCTCCTACCAGTTGAATTTTTAGGTGTATCGTTTGTTGCTGCTACAATTAAAATGGAATTTATAACACCAACAGCATCAACATGCCCTTCACATCCTATTGTATAATTTGTGTGGTTATGTGTACTTTTTTGTGTTAAATTCAGTTTGTACTAGGATTTGTAAGAGTATGCGGTACCTCTCTGTGCTTGGGTTTCTTAAAATATTTGTATGACAACAGGGGAGTGATTAGATGATAAATTGAAACTTGTACTGACCGAATTAAATCTCTGCGAATACCCTTAGTGATTGCAACTTCGATAAGGTCAGGAATTTTGCTGCGATCCGCTGGTCAGTACGTAGGTTTTCTGGGAGAAGCAACATCCAGATTACTATTTTTGTTATTAATAGCATTATAAAGCTGATTGAATTATTATTGCGAGAGCCCCGAAAAGTGTGTTTCGCGTTATAGTCGCCGGCTGCTACAAATTTATCACCTAAAGTTTTAAAATAGTCCATAAACTGCGCCTCTGATACAGCAAAGCGGGGAGGACAGTAAACTGCCGATAAGGAAAGGTCTTTGTCATTACTTTGCAAACTAATTCAAGTAGCTTGCAGATGGTTCTGGGCATATGCCCCTAGGTAAGAATGTTTAAGCCTTCTTCGAATTAGTACGCCAGTGCCGCCATATGCTCTGCCGTCAGGATGATTGGTTTTATGAAATACTTATATAGCCAGGAATAGTGAAATTATATTATTTAATAAGTGGATTTTGGATAGAAGCCCTACATCTACTTCTTCCCGTGACAAGAAGTTTGAAATCTCTAACAAGGCTTTGATATACATATATGGTTTCCATTACAATTTCTAAATTTTTTGGAGTTTGGATTGTTTTCCGCTTTTTTAGTACATGCGGAGCTGTGGTGGAGCTCACCACAAGCGACACATGCAGTACGGAGATTATACTTGGTATGTTTTTGTATGGCCATACTCTTGGCAGTTTGCGCATTGGATTGGACCATTACGTTTGAGAGGCCTCTCAACAGAAATTTTTCTGTGCAATAAATATTGCAATTTATATATTGGATGCTATTCATTTTTTTAGCTTAGCAGCATCGGGGATTAGGTATACCTTGAACATAGGTTGTGAAACCCTATCTAATAAACTTAAAGACTCTAAATATTAATCCCTTTTTTTTTATCCGCGCCATCTCACTTGCATTGATATTTTTTTAATGACTTTACAATTTGACAAAGAATACACAAAACTCTACCTCCTTAACATAACATGGAACAACAGAAGACTAGCCTGCACACCACTCTTAATTTCTAACCCTGTGTATACTTTTCATGTCGTATATGTACAATGCATATGACAAAAAAGTTATGCCGAATCATAAAACATTGCAATATAGTACATGAAATAAAAAAGAAACAGAAAAGTGCTAAAGTAAATGGAGTCCTCTTCTTTGCCTTCTAATATCAGGCCTGATAGCACGTCTGTTGTGGCAAGGCATATTATTCCTTCTGTGATTGTATTTTTATTTGCATGAAAATCTAGTTTTGAGAAGTCCTTATATAATTGCAGCAGTGCTAGCAGGCCTTCTCCGAGTAAGGCCTTGCGCATTTGCCTGCTGGGTGATTTTTTGCTCATTTGAGTAAGTGCCTACAGACATTATTGGTGTTTGTAAAATAGATGAAAATGTAGTTATTACAGATGAGTTAGTAGTTGCAAGAGTTCTTGCTGGTAATGAGACTGTTGCGCTTGTAGGTGCTGGAGAGATGTTAGGAGTTGAGCATTGTGCTCCCCATGAGTAGGACTACCAGATGGCATAAAAAAGTGCTACTTTTGCTACTCTTGAAAAATAAAAGTTATTTGAAATATTCTTTTAATTTGCTGGGGTTTTCTCGTACAAAGTGAGACCTTTTTTTTTTTTTTGCTCATCAAAAATATTGGTATGAAATTAAAAAATTAAAAAAATTTTTGGTTTTCATTGCAAAATTGGAATTTAAATTTTGCTTTTCATTACTAAATTGAAAGTTTTTGATATGTGCTACTTTAGTAGGCACGCCATCTGGTAGCCCTACCCATGAGCGAGAATAGGATAGCACATGTTCTGCAGTCGTAAGATGTGGCGGCTTTGCTGCATTAATGTATGTACTCAGAGAAGAGTTTTGAGGAAAAAGCGCATGCGCATTACCCGAGTGAGGGGTTGAAATAGATAGCGCGGGAAGAATATTCTTAGTTGCTGCTGATTTGTTGCTGGAGGCACTCGAGCTCGCAGAAACGCACTCACTGGACTCACTGGTTTTTATATCTTTTTTAGAAATTATATTGTTCTCTTAACTAAATTAAAATCCGCAAACACACAAAAAAGTGCATTAATTGTATAAGATTCACTTCCGCAAGCGTATTCAAAAGTTTTAGAGATTTTTTAGTACTTCTTAACTCTCAAATAATAAAATGACCACGAAGGCGATTGAAAACACGTCCGTCGTACTAGTAATAGCGTAGTGTATGTGAGGAAAAAGGGCAACAATAATTGATTATTTTTTTTATAAACGTAATTTAAAAGAGGAATATGGGTAACTTAAAATAGTGAATTTGGTTTGACAAAAAGAAACATAACTTACGAAATGCGGTAAAATTTGTGAAGCAAATAGTGTAATTGTAAAGAAGAAGAAAAAAAAAATCATAAAAGTCAAAAAGGAATAGAAATAGGTGCAGCGAAAATAATTTTTCTTGTTTTTGTTGTAGGACAAGGCAGAGACACCAAACCTAACCAAAGCAGTACTGGAAAGCCTTTTCGCGATTACGGAAATATGTAAGTTTTGTTTAAATTATTTTCGCTCTCATTTTTTTTATTAAATTTTTTTTTTGTGACTTTTGTTTTCCTATGTATTTTTCTTGTCAAAGTCTAATGTGTTTAATGAACCCATTCAATTTTTACCACAATTCTTTTCTTTCCTTTCCTGTCTGCTTATTTAAAAGATCTAACTAAATAATTTCTGTCCGCATATTAAGTAAATGTGCATATCCGCAGGAATTGGCCTTTTAGCTGGCCTCGTTTTTTTTTTTTTTTTTGAGTACATTTTTCAGCTATAGTTTTTCTTGAAGCTAAGGCTGTCTTGAATTAATATTCAAGGTTGTTCAAATAAAATTCAGATAGCTATTTTTTTTATTTAGCTTTATATGTAACTTTTCATGTTTTTTTTTTTAATCTAAATGCAATTTTAACTGTCTCTCTTTGAATTTTAATTGTTTCTACATGAATATTAATTAAAGATAGTCTTAACTTCAAGAAAAACCATAGTTAAAAAAGTGCTAAAAAAAAAAAAAATCGAAACCATAGTCGAGCTAAGATGACAACTTCGATTTTGATTTTGATTATTATTTTTTGGAGCAGACTCTTCAAACATGGTTTTTCTTGAAGTTAAGACTATCTTGAATTAATATTCAAAGAGGAACAATTAAGATTCAGAGGGAGACATAGTTAAAATTGCATTTAAGCTAAAAAAAAACATGCAAAGTTACATATAAAGTTAAATAAAAACAAGTTAAGGTGTTATCTTCGGCCAGGCCGAAACTCACATATCCTACACTGCACTGAAAGTACCTCTTAAGTAAATGTTAAAAAGACGTTGAAGAGGTTGATTAAGTAAAAAGAAATGTGAAATGTATGTTAGAAAATTTGACAGAGGTTGGAAAATTTTGAAAAAGTCGAAAATATATGCAAAATGTTGAAAAAAGTTGAGAGAGGTTGAAAAACTCTAAAAAAGTTAAAAAAATTTGAAGCAATTCAAAATTGATGAAAAAGACGAAAAAATAAAGAAACTTATGAAGAAAGTTGAAAGAGGTTGAAAAAGTTGAACAAATACATATAGGATATATTTGGAAAAAGTTAAAGGATTGAAAAAGTCGAATTTGGAAAATGTTGAAAAAAATCGAATAGAAATGAAAAATTTGAAATATTTCACGCTCACATCTCCAATTCCGCCACTTCTGGTTCAATAAATTATATACGTGATAGACATCCTCACATTAAATTTTAGCACAATAGCTTGTATAGTTTGCGATATATGCCGCAGTTAAATTTAAAATTTAGGGCGGTAACACACCCACTGGTACAATCCTGCCCGGTTTTGATCCAGAAATAGTTTTCCCCTTACACCAAATTTTAGAATGACTGCTCACATATTTCGATAAATATGCCACTTACCGCATTTTTTTGGTATGGGAGATGCCACGCCCACTGGTGCTACTTCAGCCACTTTTGATTCAGATGTACTCTATAGCATCTGAACCACTTACATTAAATTTCATAACAATTACTGCAATAATTCACTTAAAACTGCGCTTACAAATTTATATTAATATGGGAGGTGCCACGCCCATGGATTCAACCTCGTAGAAGTTCATTTATTTTTAACTGACATCTTTATACCAAATTTTATAAAGATTACTCTCTAGCACACTATTTATAACAATAAACGTATTTCGCTTATATGGGAGGTGCCAATCCCACAGGTATTATTGGACCAAATTTTTGTATTAAGAGACATTATAGCATTATACCTCATTAAATTTCATAACGATTACGTTGTTAGTTCTCTTAATATAACGTTTATATATATTGTGGGTGGTGCCACGTCCATCAACGAGTTTTTTCAGTAAAGTGGCTGAGCTTGTATATATGACTGCTATCATAGGCAACATATCCATTTTATGAAAATCGTTTGTGCCAATTTTGAGATATGCGGAATCAAAAATTTTAGCAGTTGAAAAGTTCCACGCCTACTTTTTCGATTCCGCCCACTTTTATCACAATTCAAGTTATATTTGATATGTATCCGTTTACCAAATTTCATCGCAATATCTTGAACGGCTTACAAGATATGGTAGCATAAATGATAAAATTTAGGGCAGTGCCCCGCCCCTGTACGATCCTTTGGAAACTTGAAAACCAGCCTAATCCTAATTTAGTTCACATGTGCACCAAATTATCAAGTTTCTTTAAAATCCCTGCAACTTTTTTCAAAATTGGCCTGGGTAAATATACACAGAGAGTGGTCGGTAGGCGTGTCCGTTAACCGATTTCGCTCATTTTCAATAGCAAGCTGCCTGCAAGAAGGTGTGACCTGTGTGTGAAAGTTTCATTCAATTAGCTTTCTTGGTTTTCCCGTAAACCTGATTTCAACAGACGAACAGTCAGACAGACAGACAGACATCGCTAAATCGACTCAGGTGGTGACGCTGCTCAAGAATATATATACTTTTCCATACATGCCACGCCCCCTTCTATGTGTTACAAACGAAGAGAAAAAGTGAATATACCCTCGGTGTAGGGTATAAAAATAGCTATTTGAATTTTAATTGAACTACCTTGAATATTAATTCAAGAAAGCTTTAGCTTTAAGAAAAACCATGGTTGAAGAGTGTGGTCCAAAAAAAAAAAATTAAAACGAGGACAGCTAAAAGGCCAATTCCTGCGGATATGCACATATGACGTTTTTTCCTGTTAGTTAGTTTTTTTTTGAAAAACAAATCATACAAAATCATTAGAGTATTAATAAAATATTTAAAATAATAACTTAGAAGGAAAAATGTGTATGGGACGTTCCATGTCAACTGGGACAGTGGTCTGCCCAAAATTGAGCGCAGCAGAAAAACATTTTTAAGTTGTCAAAATGTTCGTATGCTCAAGAGCTTTCATATGAGAACGAGTGTTTTCGAATTTGGGAATGGCGACCATAAAACGACGCCTACATAGTATAATATGTAGATGTCTATGTATAAATAGGCAGTTGGTAAACAGCCATAATCATAATCGCTTATTTTTTTTATTTTGTAGGAAGGCTGTGAAGAGAGGGAGTGCAGTGTATATTTTTTTTTAATATTAAGTGGTGCCAAGCCCCTAACGGAAAATACGTTGCCACGGCTAAACTAATGGACCGATTTTAATAAAATTTGGATTGGAGATAGACTGAACCATATGAAAAGTAATTAGGAAAAAGTGTTAGGAAAAACCGCTGTTTCGGCTGAACCACGTCATCGATTTTGACAAAATTTGGTATAAAGCTAGATTGAATCCTGAGTAAAGATATTTCTTTTGAGTGGGCGGTGCCACGCCTTTAATAAGAAAACAACGTTTTAACTGCAATGTTTTTGCTGCAATATGCACACGAGTAGCTATTGATTAAATACTTGAAACCTCAACATAACCATCTGCAAAGTTCATATCAAAATGCCAAACCCATTGATAATTTATTTTTAACTTCATTCACGGTGCACATAACACTTCTCAAAAAACAAATGAAAAGGATAAGAATGGCTTGGTTTGTTAATGCATTTTTTCAGTGATCTGCTTTGCTGGTAGTTACTTAAGTGGCTTTACTTTGAAATAGCACCAGTTGATGTATGTAGTTGCACAGTTCAATTGCAAAGAAAACATAAGTCTTCTGCACTGATATTAACACAGCCACAATGGATCAAGCGATTTTGAGAGCATCCGCGCGTTATATTTTCTTATTACAAACCGAGTAATTCATTTTATGTCTTTCTCTTCACTGTTTAATGTAATTTTTTTTTCTGTTTTTTCAATTTTAACTTGTTTTTCAAAGTGCGCACCCCACGACACCTTGCAAAAATACGTGCGCTCTCGTCAACGACTAGAAACGATTTGAAAGTTTCACACACTATTATCATTGCTCTTTTATCAAATGTATTAATAAATTCATTCTCTTAAAATTTATGAGCGCACCTAACCCAAAATTTATTAACAAATTTTTATCATTTTATATTCACTTACTTTTTAAAATCAGCTTCGTTCATATGCATATATACAGTTTTTTTAAATTCTTTTAAAGTTTGTTTCTTGTATATGTGGGGTTTTTCAAATCATCGATTCAATTTATATATGTATGGGGCATTTCAGGCGAAGCGGATTATGCAAAAAATATGAGATTTAGAAATTTGTCCATATTCGACTTAATTGCACTTCTAGAAGGTGTAATTACTTAATTTTTTTTTTTATATAAGGCTTATTTTTCAAGTTGTGGACTTCCAAAAATTGACGAAATATGAAAAATGGATTTTTCGGAAGCCGTTTTTCGAACTTAACAAAATTTCAAAAAATATGAAACATTGTGGTTTCAATAGGAAATTTACTGCTCTTTTCAATTATGAAATCATATTGGAAATTTGACTTTTTTTTTTTGTGGGAAACCAGAAGTGAACATTTCATCTCAGAATTGAAATAATTTCGACATAATTAATTTTTTTTATTTTAACTTTAAGATAAAGCGTAAAATATACCGGTAATATGCTAAAAAATTTTTAACGTGATCTACATTAGTTTACGAGATATATGAATTGAAGTGCATACGTGCCGCACTTTGTATGGGACGTGGCACTTTCTTAAGTACTTTAATTTATATATCTCCTTAACTAATAACGATCACGTAAATATTTTTTTTGTGAAACATTTATATTCTTAAGGCTTTTTTTTAAAATAAAATATTTAAAAAATTTTATATCGAGGTTACTGAAAATTTAATTTTAAATTTTTACTTCCAGTTTTCCATACTTAAAAAAATTTAAAATTCGAATTTAACTAAAAAATTAAAAAGAGCATCCTTTTTACTAGTTGAATCAATATTTTTCACATTTTATCATAAATTCCTTGATTCCAATAACAGCGTTCAAAAATGACGGCCCTTAAACTTCGCTAATTCTACAGAAGCCCATAACTCGGCAATTAAGCCTCATACGAAAAAAAAATATGTGTACAGATTTATGGCTACTAGATGTATAACTTACCGGAATATAAACAAATTTCACGACCTCACTTCATTTTCATTGCTCGCTTCGCGTGAAATGCCCAATATGTTATTAATATATTTACCTGTATTTACAGTTGCCTTTAGTTTTTTTATAGTTATCCAAAAAAGCATAATTTCCACTTATATTTTCGTCATGATTACTTTGGCAAAGTTGTGATTGCGATAAGAGATGTTGCGATGTGCATACCTTCTAAAAATAATACATTAAAATACTGGAATAAATTTTTGTAAACGTAATAATTCACCTGAATGGGAAGCGGGCTTTCTTGAAGTGTTTGAAAGAGTTTGGTTGCTTCCGCAGACATTTTGAAACGTATTCCTAGATTGAGACACAAATTGGTCGATGAATCGAAGCTTGTTGAAGTTGAAAGGGATTTTAAATCACTAATGCATGCTTCATTATCTGTAGACAGTTCCTCTTTAGAACCATTTGCAAACGGTGTTATATCTGCGATTTCGGTGGCCTAACAACAAAATTTGAATGTTATTATTAAAAAGAAGAAGGGACTCGGTTATACATAGGTATAGTGGTTAAGGTAACGTGAACATGTGATCCGCGTTTCGTGGAACAAGTTAGCGTTTTCATTTCATGAAATATATCGATGAGTCGTAACGAATAGACGTGTTTGTCTCGGTGTCCACAGTTTTGTCGCATTTTTTACCAGATTCATTCCAAATAATCGGTTAAAACTGAGTCAACAAAAATAAACGTAATCACTACAAGGAATTACTTAACAACCACTGTATAATTTTATTCTGAACAGCCTTTTATTAAAAATTTTAATCGTTCGCATTTTTGTTTAATTTCTACTGCTCTTAAACATGTCGAGTAAAAAAAAACTACAACACGAAGTGTTAGCAACATGCGCAAACAGATTCATGCCCCCGCAACACCTACGGTAATAAGCAGCATAATCGGAGATGAGTCATCACCCAAAACGACATCGACTAAACACGGGGAAGACCTGAGCGCTAGACTTGTCTGCATCAAGGAGAGCATCATCGATCAGCTGTCTGGTTCTTTAGAAAAAACGGAGGGAAGAATTCTGCAGCGCCTGAGTGAAATGTCAGCTGAACTCTCCAACATCAAAGCGTATAATGAGAGTTTCTGCAATGAATTTGGAAACATGAAGCAAGAAGTCAGCGAATTAAAGAAACAAATTGAGACCTGTAAATGCAACGACTCTAACGAAATCGCCCTCTCTCCCGAGCTTAATACGGGTATATTTGACTTGAGAAAACAAGTAGAAAAATTCGAGAATGATGCTGTCTCATCTGATGTGATCATAAATGGCATTTCCTATTGCGAGAATGAAAATCTACCAAATCTATTTGAGAAAACATGTAAGTTTATTAAACTAGATACTCCTAAAATTCGTGACATTTTCAGACTGAGATTTAAAAAAAATAATAATAATAACAACAATATCAGCACAAATAACAACTTTGCGATCATAGTTAAGCTAGCCTTTGCATGTGACCGTATTAATCTCTTCAAAGCCATGGCGCCAGGTAACACTCAGCGACATCTGGTGTGGGGGATCAGAGAAGTTTTATTTACACGAAAGCCTGACAAAAACAAACCGCGCGATTTTATTACATGCTATGCAGAGAAAACGTGAGAGTAAGCTTGTAGCAGTTTTTTCATTACTTGGACGAGTCTATGTTAAAGCGACTCATAACGGAGAGACAAAACTGGTGTGTGACTGCATTACTGAAAGAACAAATCAAGGTGACTGAAAAAAAAAATTAACAAAATTCAGGGCGGCTTGTTATTTTTAAAATTCTTAATTTTTAATTAATGTGCTTACTTTCAAATCTACCATTACATTTAAATTATCGTTTTTAATTTTTTTATTTAAAAAAAAAACTTTTCTTTTGTTTAATTTGAACATTTTTGCATATATTTTTTATTATTTAATTAATTTATTATTTAAATGATTGTTTTTTCTGCTTGCGATTGGTTTTTACTTATGTTATTTTTCTTCATAATTGTTATTTTCTGTTCCACTAATTTCTTATTTGTTTCTACTTATTATTTCTTGTCCTTCGTAGACTCTTTCTTTTTATTTTCGGTCATGTTTGAAGCGGCTTTCTGTTGTGATCTTAATGCAGGATCGTGTTAACGCTTATTCTAATGGTGCTGGTGAAAAGTTCTTGTTAATATTCTATGTAACTCATATGACGGATTGAATGTAGTACATTTAACGCTAGGAGTTTGAGTGGTGTAAAATTTGACTATGTGAGGTATATTTTTGAAAATTCTCCTGTAGATGTGGTATGTGTTACTGAAACTTGGTTTCATAATGATTTGAATGATTCTAGGTATAATCATGATGGATTCAATATTTTTAGAAGTGACAGAAGTAGTTTTAGGAGGGGTGGGGATATAGGAATCTATTGTAAATCCCACCTTAATGTGAGGATTATCTGCAGAGGGACTGATGTTTGTGAGTTTTTAAATGTTGAAATTTATGACAACTCTACTAAAGTCTTAGTATCATGTGTCTATAATCCTCACAGATGCCACAGTTTAGAACCTTTCTTTACTGACCTATCCAGTAGACTTGTTAACTTTGACTTTTTGAATTGTCTGCGGGGACTTTAATGTAAATCTTTTAAAAAATTATAGCATTTCCGACGAATTTAGTTTCCTATATTCTTCCTGTGGATTATCCCTGGTTAACTCTGATTTTCCTACCCGGTTTGCAAATAATTCTGAACTTAGTCTGCTTCATCTCTTCTTGGTTTCTGATGAATCCCTAGTTTTTAAATTTTATCAGTTAACATTTGTGTCTGATCATGATCTGATTTTCAAACATCGTCTCCAGTGAGTTTTTCTTTCTTTGACTTCAAGTCTATATTTTTTTTCGCTTTAAATACTGAATTATCACAGATGAACTGGAATGAATGTTGGCTGTACAGTTAAGTAGATGAGAAACTTAGACTATTTCAGGATAGACTAGATTATGCATTTTACTATTTTGTTCCCATTCGTACATTAAATGTTGCAAACAGTAAGTGCCCTTGGCTTAGTAGTCGTGTTTTGGATGCAATTAAAATTAGAAATAGGCTTCACTCTAAATGAAAACATAATCGCACTACTGAAAACTGGGAGAAGTATAGAAGAGCTCAAAATTTGGCGAATTTCATTGCTAGGCAGGCTAAAATAAATTTATTTTCTTCTAAACTAAACTCAAGTTTAACTTCCAAGCAGTAATGGCAAAATATTAGAAAATATAGAATTTATTCTTCCACTGAGCAAATTAAATGTAGTTTAAATCCTAATGAGCTTAATAATTTTTTTTAGACAGTGTTTGCTTAAGTGAGATTAATCGAGATTTGACAAATATTCCTTTTCAATTCTCATCAGTAAGTGAAGTTGATGTTACCAAGTCTGTTATGAAGATTACGTCTAATGCAGTGGGTATTGACGGTATACCAATTAAATTTCTCAAAATTGTTTTGCCATTTATTTTAGCTCCTCTTATTCACATAGTCAATCATTGTTTTACTAGCTCACATTTTCCTGAATTATGGAAAGTAGCGACTGTTATTCCTATTGCCAAGAAAAGCGCTGCTTCTGAATTGAGTGATTACCGACCTATAAGTATTTTACCTGTGTTAGGAAAAGTTTTTGAAAGGATAATGTCTGACCAGATCACTGCGTACTTAAGCTCAAATAATTTATTATCTTCTTTGCAGTCTGGGTTTCATAATGGACATAGCTGTTCTACTGAACTATTGAAAGTTTTGGATGATATTAGAGTTTCCTATGATCAAAACCTTCTAACTCTACTTTGTCTTTTAGATTTCTCTAAAGCTTTTGACTCTGTCAGCCACAGTTTGCTATGTAAAAAGTTAAAATTCTATTTCAATTTTAGTCATAGTGCAGTTCTGTCGTTAGCTAATTATTTAAGTGGTAGGCTGCAGCGGGTTAAAGTTGGAAATACATTTTCATATTTCCATATTAGGTCCACTGTTATTTTCTGTTTTCATTAACGATATTTTTTCTGATTGCAAATATGCAACAGTCCATGGTTACGCTGGTGATATACAACTCTATCTCTCTAGTCCTATTGGGCTCGTTGAAGATCTAAACTACAGATTAACTGCCGACTTAAGTTCATTGAATTTATGGGCTAAGAATAATTTGCTTAGTATTAATCCCCTCAAGTCTAAAGTTTTTTCCGGTTTCATCGAGGGAGGAACCGTGCCTTGCTAATTCGTCAGCCTTTTCATTGCCCTCAATGTTCCTATGGCCTGGAACCCATAGGAGCTGACGTCCTAGCCTAGATAATTCGCTTCTACATAGTGCTACTTATTTAGATTTTATCAACTCCGAGTTTAGAGCCATGATGGCAGCCTGGCTATCGGAGAAGATTGCTAGCTTTCCCATATTAGTATTGCCCACTAGCTTGCAGGCTGCTAAAATAGCAAAGACTTCTGCTTGGAAGACGCTAGCTGAGTTCGGTCAGCGGAAAGATTTAGAAATTTCTGGGTCTTTTGAGTAGACCCCCGCACCCACACCGCAGTCCATCTTTGACCATCGGTTTCAAAATTTGAGTCGATAGTGCCCTCCTCCCATTGAAGCCTCTCCGGAATCCTCACCTGGAAATTTTCTCGAAGTTGAGAGTAGGGCAGATGTAGTCGGTTGGGAGATTAGCCAATTCACTTGACAGTGTGTCGATGATGGAGCAGTGCCCGTATTGCTTCCAGCTTCTCTAAGTCGGATCGCACTGCAGGACGCTGTTGCTTTGATGAAGATATAAGGGTGCACTAGGTGTAGGAGAACGTTGAGGGCTTCTGTGGGGCAAGATCTTATTGCTCCCGTCACACCTACACAGGCAGTCCTTTGTACTCTAGCTAGATTTTTTTGGTTGTAGCCCTTGCTAATGGCTGGCCACCATACTAAGCAGCCGTAGCTTAGGATCGGGCGCACAACGGCTGTGTACATCCAAAGTACCATTTTTGGTTGCAGACCCATTTTTGTACAAGGTGTTTTTTGAATTTTAACCTTACGTGTACTGATCACATCAATAAAATAGTAGGACTGATATACGGAACCTTAAGGTACCTAAGGACCTCAAATTTTTTACTCCTTTAGAAACCAGGCGCTGACTTGTGCTGCAGTTGATTGTACCTTATATTTCCTATTTTGATGTTGTTTTTAGTAAGCTAGACTCTCAATCCCGTCACAAACTCCTTGTCGCTTTTAACAATGCTACGAGATATGTTTACTGTGTTTGTCGGCATGAGCATATCTCATAAATAAGTAGAGGTATTCTCGGTTGTAGCTTAGAAAAATTTCTCAATATACATATTTTGTTATTTTTGCATAAGCTTATTTACTCTCGCTGCCCCGGTTATCTATATGAAAAACTTCAATTTTGCCAATCCTCTAGGTCTTTAAAGTTGATTGTCCCCAGGTTTAACTATCTAAACTCCATTAGATTCTTTTCATTAGCGCCATTAGACTTTGGAATTCTTTGCCTATTGACCTTAGGCGCATTACTCTTGGAAGCAGTTTCAAACAGGCCCTTTACACTTATTATTCTATTTAACTTTTCTAAAAATTAATTCTATACTATTTATATTTGTATTACACTCTTTTTCCTAACTACGCACTGATGTTTTCTTTTTTAATTCTAATTTTATTTTTAGATGTTAATTTTAGGTTTTATTTAATAGCTTTATTTTAGTAAATTACTTTATTTTTTTTTTATTTTTTATTAGTTTAAGCTTAAGTACTGTTCATGCATCCATTCCATACTTGATGTACTATAAAAGATTGAGTCTTATTGTACAATGATTATTTTTCTAGGCCATATAAATTGTAAAATTGTAAATATCTTATTTTTCTAGGGTTTTCGGAATGTGAAAGTGAGTTTTTTTAGTAAATATTTTAATATACTAAAACAAACACGTTTGAAATAAATCTCATTGTTGAAATATATTTCATTTTTCTAGGGTTTTCTGAATGTGGCGGCCAAAAAAAAATCATCAACATTTTCCGAAAAATTGTAGAACTTTAACGCAAATTTGATGGATGTTTCGAACTACTTATTTGTTCGAGTTTCAACTTTTTTCCAATGTACGTCGCATCAAAACTTTAATTTTTTTGTTCGAGCGAATTGTACGCAGGCACAATCGCAAGGAGCAAGATAGCCAGACATGAGCGAAAACACTGAACTAAGCAAACTGACAGGGTTGCCAAGTGACCGAAATCGATCCGGCCAGGTGCGAAAAATTATGTCGAAGCCACGAGCCTGGTTAAAATATAAAATTTTCTGAAACATCCGGGAATTGAACGATTTTTATGACATGAACTTCAAAGTTTTACATGAACTTCAAATAAAGAAAGGTCAGGTCATTTCACCTCAAGTAGGTTTTTCAAAAAAATTTACTTTTTACCATTTGACGGAACATTTTTTTTTAGAAGGCGGGAGATTTAATGTCATCAAGTTTATATAAAACCATTTAGCAAGTTCATTTATCATTAAATAATAAAAAACTTGTACATCCAGCATACATTAGAATATAGCACGAATTTGTAGCAGAAGGTAGGTCATTTATTGAAATAAAATGATTTAAGACTCTGTTCGGTCAGAAAGCAACCAATTTCAAGTTTATATATGTTTCCTTAAGAAAAAACACAACATAAATATTTTTTGCACATATGTTAATTTATTGAGTTTACTGTTCCATACCAAAGAAATTACAACAAAAAAGGAAAAATGGGCTAAAGCTAGTTTCATCTTCTACTAGGAGGACTTATCAGTAACTTTTAAGCCAATTAGTAAGAGAGTGCAAGCCTACTATGTTCCTTTTCTTGCATAGATCTGTTGAGAACCCAAGCAAAAATTTAAACAAAGAAAGCAAAAGACTCTTTTTTTCCGTTTTGTTTATCTTTGTTACTGTAACTCCCCTGATATTACACCTTTTCGTGCAGGCTCTTGCTACTTCGTTCTGACTCGCCATTTCAGCTTGCAACAAAGCGCCTGCAAGAAAAGGTGTAGTATCAGGGGAGTTACAATAACAAAGATAAACAAAACGGAAAAAAGAGTCTTTTGCTTTCTTTGTTTAAATTTTTGCTTCACTTTTATCGCTTGGAAGGGAAATCAATGTAATGGATGCGGTTGTCATTCATCTTGTAAAATCTAAATTAGAAAAAGATTCTAAGAATCACAATGATGAAAAACAAGACTTTGTGAGTCTTCCTTCATGGGATCAATGCTACAAAATTTTAGATAGGCGTTGTTTGTATCTGGAAACTCATAACAAAACAACAGATTTTGACCAACGCGAACAACGTAATAAACCAATAAGTTTTACTAAGCGTGCTTCTCACGCCCTTGTGGCAGCCAAGTTGAATTGTCCTTGTTGTCACAGTAATGAACATATTTTAGGCAATTGCCCTTCATTTTCCCTAAAACCTGTTGGTCAGCGGTTTGAATTTGCCAAGCGCGCAGCGCACTGTATCAATTGTTTACGCCACGGGTATACAGTTTCTAAGTCTCCGTCAAAATCTCGTTGTCGTGTTTGCAAACAATCGCACCATACAGTCTTACATATGTGCATATCCATCAGATTTGGCCTTTTAGCTGGCCTCGTTTTCTTTTTTTTTTTTTTTGGAGTACATCTTCCAGCCATAGTTTTTCTTGAAGCTAAGGCTATCTTAAACTCATAATAAAGGTTGTTCAATTGAAATTCAGATAGCTATTTTTTTAATTTGCATGTAAAGTAAGAAATATGTGAAACTTTTCGTGTTTTTTAAAAATTGGCAATTTATTGGGTTTTTACGCTGTAGTCTAAAATTTGTTGAGTACATCTTTCAGCCATAGTTTTTTTGAAGCTAAGACTGTCTTGAACTCATAATAAAGGTTATTCAATTGAAATTCAGATAGCTATTTTTTTTATTTAACTTTATATGTAACATTTCATGTTGTTTTTAACTAAAATCCAATTTTAACTATGTCTCCCTTTGAATTTTAATTGTTCCTATTTGAATATTAATTAAAGATAGTCTAAACTTCGAGAAAAACCATGTTTGAAGAGTTAGCTCCAAAAAAAAATATAAAAAAAAATCGAAATTGTCATCTCACCTCGACCATGGCTTCGATTTTTTTTTAAATTTTTTTTTTTTTGAGGAGACTCTTCAAACATGATTTTTCTTGAAGTTAAGACTATCTTTAATTAATATTCAAGGAGGAACAATTAAAATTCAAAGGGAGACATAGTTAAAATTGCATTTAAGTTTAAAAAAAATTATGAAAAGTTACATACAAAGTTAAATAAAAAAATAGCTATCTGAATTTAAATTGAACAACCTTGAATATTAATTCAAGACAGCCTTGGCTTCAAGAAAAACTATGGCTGAACGATGTACTCCAAAAAAAAAAACGAGGCCAGCTAAAAGGCCAAATCTGATGGATTTCCACATATCTATCCTGAAACTCAACCTTCAAGCAGCCCTACGGATAGTACTCCTGTATCACTAGTGAGTCGTGTCACTAAATTCACAATGATACCAACAGCAGTCATACTTATTACAAATAATTTTGATCGATTTCAGCCGGTCCGTGCAGTGCTGGACTCTGGCTCTGAAATTAATTTTATAATCGAAGAAACAGCAAAAAGATTGAATGTTATAGTCCTTGGGCCCAGGAGTAGGGCTACCAGATGGCCTGCTTACAAAAGTAGCACATATCAAAAAATTTAAATTTATTAATGAAAACCAAAAATATTATTGCAATGTTTTAATGAAATCCAAATTTTTTTTTAAAATTCCATAGAAATATTTTTGATGACCAAAAAAAAAAGTCCTCACTTTGTACGACAAAACCCTAGCAAATTAAAGAAATATTTAAAAAAAATTTTATTTTCCAATGCAAACATCAAAAGCAACAAAAAAAAAAAAAGGTCCTAACTTCGAAAGTAGTGAAAAGTAGCGCATTTCAACCAAAAGTAGCACATTTCAAGTGAAAAGTAGCAAAGTAGCACAGCCTTCCAAAAGTAGCACTTTTGCTACTTTAGTATGCCATCTGGTAGCCCTACCCAGGAGTAAAAAAATTATTCATGACCACACTGCTCACACTTTTTGTATGTGATATTCACGTCGAGTGGGACAAATTTTGAACGTAGCCAAGTAAGTATGATGGTGGGGCGTTTTCCTTTCAAGCCATCACAAAGTCATCAATTTTACGAGATAAAAAAATTTATGATCTATATGTTACATTTTATTTTAATCAAGAGTTTTTTATACATAAAAAGCGTAAAATATTTTGTCGGACAAAAATGTTGGGTCGTCTAGCCTGTCCGACACGCCCACTATGCCAACCTTATGAAATCAAAAAATTTATGACCTAAGAGCCAATTTTCGCAAAGTCCATTGTAAAAAATATTTAAAATCATGTCGGACAATTTTAAGGAGGAGAAATTGTTCTCAGACGCATTGAAGTCAAGTTCCTATTCAAATCAAAGAGGATTGATTAATTAAAGCACTCGGTATGCCTTAGAGGCAAAATCGCGACATTTTTTGTTTTCAATTAAACTTTTCAGTTAATGAAATCTCAACAAAAAGATCAGTACGTTGTTGCCGAAATTTATGACGTTCTTGGACTTTTAAGCCCCATAGTAATCCGTTGCAAAATACTTTTGCATGAAATTTGGTTACAAAATCCAGACTGGGACACGATTCTTCCACCACGCTTAAATGAAATGTGGAAAACAGTCAACACTGATTTGATGAACAGCAATAAAATTGACATACCACGATATGTTTTTACTTGCCCACGAAAAGCTTGCGAGGTGCACGGCTTTGCGGATACCTCAGAACGAGCCTACGGTTGCTGCGTTTATATTCGAACCAAAGTGAACAATAATTACAACGTCAACTTATTAATAGCGAAGTCCAAAGTAGCGCCCCTCAAAGCACAGGCGCTCCCTCGCCTTGAACTTTGTCCTGCAATTCTTTTGAGTCGCACGTAGAACAAGGTCAAAGAAAAATTGACATACATCAAAGAAATTTATTTTTGGACTGATTCCAGAACGGTTTTGCAGTGGTTAAAAATGTATTCATCGACGCTCAATTGCTTTGTAGCAAACCGCATTTCTAAACTTCAAAGCGAAACTTAGAATATTAGTTGGAAATATGTTCCGTCAAAGTGCAACCCACTATTTGGTTTACTGGACCTAATTTTCTAAAAACCGAGAAAGAAACTTGGCCTAATTTAGACGTGAATCAGTCTTCAAAAATAGCTGAGCAAGAACAGCGTAAGCATGTGGTTCTCCTCTGCGAAAAACTACCTCCAAATATGTATGTTTTGTGTCAATATTTTATGAAATTATTCAATTTCAAGCAGATTTTAAACTTTTATTCAAACAGTTTCCAAGATAAAAGTTTCTTAAAACTTTTTTGTTTTAAAAGTTTTTATAAGCTTTCTTCAAAAACTTTTATTGAGTAAAAGTTTTTCCAAAAAACTTTTTCAAAAAAGTTTTTCTGAAAAACTTTTAAAAAACTTTTATTAATAAAAGTTTTTTTTAAAAGTTTTTTTTTGCCTTTTATTAATAAAAGTTTTTTTAAAAGCTTTTTCAACTTATATTTTTAACAGTCACATGCAAAGAGTTTTTTTTGACTTTTATTTTTCAAAAGGCGAAAATAAAAGTTTTTTTGTATGAAATTTGGTGGCATCACTGAAGCGTGCAAGTTGTCAAATTTTAACAAGTAAAAAAATTTTTGAGAAATTTTTATATTTTAAATTAAACAATAGTTAGAAAGGTAGT
The DNA here is from genome assembly GCA_949775025.1 of Tricholauxania praeusta. Classification (NCBI taxonomy): domain Eukaryota; kingdom Metazoa; phylum Arthropoda; class Insecta; order Diptera; family Lauxaniidae; genus Tricholauxania; species Tricholauxania praeusta. The sequence continues at coordinate 108,781,475 of OX459028.1, forward strand.
AAAAGTAAATTTCCTAAAAGAGCGTTAAGTTCTGCATCGAAGGAAAATCTTGTACAACTGAGTTCCTGATTGGCCTTTCTAATTGGACTGTTTTTCAATCTGTATCGGCGTTTTGCTTGGAAAAGTGATTTTTGGCGCATATCTGTCTGAGTGAGTTGAGCAACAATAATAAAACTGAGACTCCGGAGGGTAGCTGTCATCTTTGCATTTGCTTTGTTCGGTCTGACGAATAAACAGATTTTGTTTTTGCGTACTGTACTTTCTCCAGCTAATCTGTGCGTACTGTACTTAATGCAGTGAAATTTCAGTGAAGCCTGCAACTATACAACGAAAACTTATATTTTTTTTTTTCAATATCGTTTGCGCTTATTAAACGACTTTCAGTAAATGAGTTCTCCTGCAGTTAAGCTATTAAGAGACACGATATCTCGCCGCAAATACCAGCTTGGGAAGCCTGATAGGGGAACTAAAACGTTTGGGCAGCAGTGTGAGGAATTTGATAATTTTAATAAAATATCTGTGCAGCAGTGTGAGGACAACACAAAGTATCTAATGTACAGGGTGAGGATGACATTAATCAAAAATTTCTGGATCATTTGTATTCTATGGAAGAGAGGTTAAGGTACCATACTAATCAGTGCTTCGAAAAGTTGTCAACTGAACTAACTGCCCTTGAAACTAAGGTGACTGCTAAAATAAAAAGGGAATTAAAAGAGATCAAAAATAATTATAAAGAACTCAACGATAAAATTCAGGCTATTGAAGTTGAGCTGGTTGAACTGCGAAAAGTCAAAACCGATTTCGCTGAGTTTAAGAGAAAAGGTTTGAGAGACGAACTAGCTGCTGATGCAGTTTTATTTGGTGTTCCGTATGCTGAGGTTGAAGTTTTAAAAAAAATTTTTGCTGAAATTTGTAGTCAGATCGAAGTTACACCGCCGCAAATTCGTAATATTTTTCGCACGAAAAAACAAACGGGTGAAAATAAATTTAACTCAGCAGTCATAGTCAAATTCTCCTCAAGGTTTGAGAGAAATTCTGTCCTTGCTGCTTTTGGCAAATATAGACGCACTATAAGGAAAGAATTAGTTTTTGGTAGTAGCACTATTTTCATCAGTGAAAGTTTAACCATTGAAGCAAGAAAAATACTTCAAGCGGCTGTGAAGCTTAAAAAACAGGCTAAACTTTCTAGTGTGTATACATTTCGTGGTGTAGTTCACATTAAAAGACAGGGTAGCACCACTGCAATAGCTATTCAAAGCATGGATGATTTAAACTTTTTTGACTGCTCTCCTGTTGAATCTGTGACTGCTGAGTCTTAAAAACATCACTTTATTTAGTATTGTTTATTTAAGTTTCAATTTTTATGTGTATTTTGTAAGAATGTTTGGAATTTTTGATTTTAATTATTTACATTCTTTTCTGCCGGTACAAGAAACTGCTTATTTTTGTCGTATGTTTGATTTATAGCCCTAGATTCTGTTACTAATGGCGTTGTATGGAACCAGAAAATTTTAATTAATGTGTTATGTAAACAATACTTTGGTACATTTTAACGCCAGGAGCCTTAACGTATCTAAATTGAAAGCTCTGCTATTGACGTTATTTGTATCTCTGAGACGTGGTTTGATAGTGAAATTAGTGATAGTTACTTTCAAATACCAAACTACAAGCTTTTTAGGAATGACAGGAGTTCTAGGAAAGGAGGAGGGGTAGCGATTTATTATAAATTTGATATTAATGCTAGAGTTGTCAGTAAGTCAAGTGATGATGTGATAGAGTATTTAAATGTTGAATTTTATGACAACAATAATAAGGTGCTGGTAGCATGTGTAGTAGGTCAAATAATCTTGAGTCTTTCTTCTCTGAAATAAATTCACGAGGGATTGATTATGGGCATTACTTGATATGTGGTGACTTTAACGTCAACCTTTTAGATGATGACAATGTCACTGACAGGTTTTATGATCAGGTTTACTCCAATGGACTATCCGTTGTAAATACTGCTATGCCAACTAGATTTGGAAAGAATGCAAATGCTAGTTTGCTAGATCTTTTTATCATATCTGATAACACACCTTTACTGGCTTTTGATAAAATCCGCTTCATCTCTGATCATGATTTAATATGTTGTGCTCTAAATATTGATTTGTGTCCTAAAGATGAAATTGTAACGATATCATACCGTGACTTTGGCGCTCTAAATTCTGATATGTTATTTAATGATTTAATTCAGACCAACTGGAAAGAATGCTGGCTCTTCAGCTCTGCAGATGAGAAATTGAAGACGTTTAACAACAATTTCCATAGACTTATGGATACGCATGTTCCTGTCAAGACAGTTCTTATTAAGAAAAATTCTTCTCCGTGGTTTACTTCTCATGTCAAGCTGCAGCTCAAAAAGAAATATAAATTATATACAAAGTGCAAAAAAGTCGCCATCTAATGAAAACTGGGAACTATACAAACAGGCTCGAAACAGATCTGTGGGTATTATACGGCAATCTAAAAAAGATTATTTTTGCTCAAAGCTTAACAATGGTCTTTCCTCTAAGCAATTATGGAAGAATATTAAACAGTTAGGTGTTATTAGTAGCGTTAAGTCGGAGTGTAACATTGATCCTAACCTAATGAATGATTCTTTCATACTTAATAATACCGCAGTTCCCGGGGATAGCTATGAACCAAATTTAAGTATTTCTGATTCATTTCTGAAATCTTTTGAGTTTCGCACTGTTGATGATTTTGAAGTTTATAGAAGTGTCATGAGAATTAAATCGAATGCGCTGGGTGAAGACAAAATTTCTATAAAGTTTCTTAAAATAATTCTTTCGTATGTTCTGGGTCCTCTCACACATATAATTAATCACTGTGTTACAACTTCCTGTTTTCCAAGAATTTGGAAAGTTGCTATAGTCCTACCGCTTCCTAAAAAACCAGGTGCTATGTGAGGTATTAATGCACGAGCAAATTACTGAACATTTGAATAAATATCAACTGCTGTCACCACTGCAGTCGGGTTTCCGTGCTGGACATAGTTGTGCAACTGCTATGTTGAAAGTTATGGATGATATATATACTGCGTATGACCTGGATCAGATTACGCTTTTATGCCTCTTAGACTTTTCCAAGGCTTTTGATAGTGTTAACCATCAAATTCTGTGCAAAAAATTAAAATCTTTCTTTGGTTTTTGCGATAGTTCAGTGCAATTTGTGAAGAGTTATCTTCATGATAGATTACAAAGAGTTAAAATTGGTGAAAACTTTTCCGAATACAAGCTATGCAGTACAGGTGTGCCTTAGGGCTCAGTTTTAGGGCCTTTATTGTTTAGTATGTTCATTAACAATATTTTTTTGATATTAACCAGTGTTAAGTTGCATGCTTATGCTGACGATATTCAAATGTATTTGTCTCGGCGTATTGGCCTTGTTGATGATCTAGCTTGTAGACTTAATCAAGATCTGTGAGTGTTTTTCATTGGGCTAGTTGCAATAAGCTGTGTTTGAATCCCAACAAGTCTTATGTATTACCCATTTCACGAGGTCGACTTAAAATTGGTAGTATGTCAACTATTTTCATTGGAGATATGCCGCTGAAATTTGTTAATAAAGCAACCTGTCTTGGTTTCCATCTCAATACTGCTTAGACTTGTGTTGACCATATAAATCATGTGATAAGCAAGATTTACATGACTTTGCGGTATTTAAGGGTGTCTGCTGAATACACACCAGTTGAAATTAAGCGTAGATTAGTTGTACAATTAATAATTCCATACATAAATTATTTTGAAGTTGTGTACAGTAAATTGGACTCTAGATCCTTACATAAGCTGCAAGTTGCTTTTAATAACGCTACACGCTATGTGTATGGCTTAAGTATGTTTGATCATGTCTCGGCTAGGAGTAGGATGATTTTAGGATGTTCCATCGAAAACTATATCATGGCAAGAAATTGTATGTTCCTGCATAAATTAATTTACACACGAAGTCCGTCAGATCTTTTCGACAAATTACGTTTCAGTATATCCAATAGATGCAACAACTTAATTATTCCAAAATTTACATACCTTAATTCCACTCGAAAATTCTTCATCAACGCCATTAGAATCTGGAATTCACTAAATAGTGATTTAAAAAGTATTTCGAACTTTGGCAAATTTAAGCAGTTAATCTTTCATCATTTCTATTATTATTATTAAAAAACTCTATTATTATTGTAGTATTATTATTTATTCGTATAAGTTATTATGTTTCTTATTATGTAACTGGCTGTGTTACCTCTAGTATGTAAGACCTAATTGTTTGTTAGTTTTTACGTAAATAGTATGATTATGAACTGAAAATGTATTAACCTTATCTTATTGTACGTTAAAAGATTTAATTTCTTATTGTACTAATGACAAAAATAAATAAATAAAAAAGTAAATAAAAAAAACGAGGAAAATCCTAAAATAATATCTTGGATCCTTAAGCAAAAAATTTCAAAGGAGAACACTTAGGATTATTGATAATAAAATCCGAAGGATCCGTGCTCAACGCATTAATGGGAAAAGGCTGAAAATGGTTTTTGGGAGTGACAGGGGAGGTTCCCGACCCACCTAAAGAGGTGTTTTATATCCATTTTTTGAAAAAAAATGTATTGCACGAACCGATGGGAAAAGTCCGAAAACGGATTTTGAAGGTGACAAGTGAGATGCCCGACCCTCCTAAAAGGGTTTTTTGGACCCATTTTTGGAAAAAAAATTTATTCCACGAATCGATGGGAAAAGGCCGGAAATGGATTTTGAAGGTGACAAGTGAGATCCCCGACCCTCCTAAAATGGTTATTTGGACCTATTACAGTGAAAGCTCCCGTCGCGGACAGCTCCCGCAGGCGGACATCTCTCGTAGCCGGACGAATTTCTTGGTCCCAAGTTTTTCGTTATGTTTTTAGAACAAAATACATTCCGGGTGGCGGACGCTCCTCTTGGCCGGACGCGGACACTACATTTATACACATTTCATACAATTCATCTCTGCTGGCGGACAAAAAAGACATTCTAACGAAAAAACTCTTTCTCAACTCTTCCTTTGCTTTGCTGTCATCCAGGTTGTCGATTGTAAATAGTAAAGTTGAGAGTAAAGTTTTCTCAAGTGGGCACAGAAAAAACCAACTTATTATACTTAAACTTTTTTTGCATAACTTTGAAGATTTATTGATCATTATTAACGCCTTTTAGTTTTTTTTTGCAAAATTTGGATTTTTTAAAAAGTTATGAACAAGTGAATTTGAATGTGAGTGCTTTATTAAATTGCGATTTCTCAGTAACTATTGAGAAAAAGTTAATGAAATTTTCGTGATAGGACAAAAAATGTTTTACAATTTATATAAAATAAAGGTTTAATAAAAATTTTATTTATTATTTATAAAAAATTAAGTTTTTAATAAGCAAACAGAATTTAAATCAACTTCTCATATTTTCAGAAACAAAATTTTTCCACAGAATTGTTCTGTAAAGTCTACACAACTTTTTCCTGAAATAAAATTTTAGTACATTTCATAAATAAAAAAGTTACGAATGTTTAAGTGTCGCCACCTTGGCAATTTTACTCCTACAAATCATCCGATAAGAAAAATTTGGATTGTTTTTTTTTTTTTTTTTATTGTATTTAAATTGTAAAAATGTATGTACTTTCTTCGACAGCTCCCGCAAGCGGACATCTCCCGTAGGCAGATGATTTTGTTGGAACCGTCGGTATCCGCCTACGCGAGCTTTCACTGTATTCGAAAAACATTTTGTTGCACGATTCGATGGGAAAAGCCAAGAATGGATTTTTACAGTGATAGAAGAGGTCCTCGACCCTCTCAAAAGGGTTTTTTGGACCCATTTTTCGAAAAAAATTTTGTTGCACGAATTGATGGGAAAAGGCCGCAAATGGATTTTGGAAGTGAGGGGGGTAGTCTCCGAACCTCCTTAACGGGTTTTCCGGAAAACATGAATTTTTAGTTGAAGGTTCCTGGTGTTTAAGCTGTGTGATATGCGTTAGGATTGCTTGAAGAATAACATATAAAACAAATCAAATGAAAAAAAGATGTTTCGTCGAAGAAGATATTTTAAGAAACATTTTTACAAATTAAAATAAATATTTAAATTAAAAAAAAAAGAAGTGTAGTTATTTACAGAATGTTCTATGTGTATATTATGACATACGGTTTCATGTATAATTAAATAAAAGTTGCGTTACAATTAGTGTTTAAGAAGTAGGTAGATGGAAATTGAATAGCATTGAGATTATTTTAGCCAATTTGTTGATTTCAACATCATACCTGTATTGAAGATTTGTGAACGATTTCAAAATACGTTCCGAATAACAATCCGTCAAAAGGTATTTAAAAGATGAAATGACTTACTTTACATTGTTTTTCTAAGTTAAACAAACTTTCTTTTGTTCATTCAAAACTATACTGCACGAAAAAATTTAACCTTATTCCTTAACGAGTCACCAAAGTTTTTATTGCGTCAGAAAAGCGTTCGTGTTTTTTTTTTTTTTGTTCTGCATATTATTTTCATTGAGGTATATCAGAGAAAAAAAACGTACAGAGAAAGATTAACTCAGGTATACTCCATATGTACATCGTTAACCGACTACACTAGTAAATAAAATTACTTGTGGGTGAAATGAATAGATTAAAAACTTCGATTTGCAGGTAGCCCGAATAAAACGGGTAGTTTGAATTTCTGAACATTTCGGAAAAAACAAATAGAAATTTATTGCCTCCTTCATTTATCAAACTTTTTATTACCCGTTCCGTTACGGAAATTCCTTCAGATTTTTTGTTGATATGAAAATTGATTCTAAAGCGACAATTCATTCGGATTTTAGTTTACCAAAACAAAAAGCAATACGCTCAAAATAAATTTCGAAAAAAGGATAGAGCACAGTAAACGGTGCCTTCGAAAAATCAAATATTCGAAAAGCAATATTTCCTTTGGTGAATACCTAATATGCTTTTGATATATTTTTTTGCCTCAAAAAATCAATTTTCGGCTGTAACGTTGTTTGCATAAAATGGGTCCAAAACAGGTTGAGGACCTCTCCTGTCACCTTAAAAATCAATTTTCGGCCTATGCCCATCGATTCCTGCAATAAAAATTTTTTCGAAAAATGGGTTTTATTATATTATATATTATTCATAAAAGTTTTTTTTAAACGTTTTTTTTTTGACTTTTTGAAATATGTATAAGTTTAAAAAAACTTTTAACTTTTATCTTCGGATATAAAAGTTTTAAGGAAACTTTTACTTTTATTTCACAAATATAAAAGTTTAAAGTTTACTTTTACCCAAAAAAAAACTTTTATAAAAGTTTATTTCAAGCTCTGATTTTAAGGAGGTTTTTTGACCAGTGTTTTATAATTCCACTTAAAAGTTCATTAAGTCATTTTTCACCCAATGTCGGCTTGGGGCACTCGCTGCAACCACAACGAGCAAACAGCAGCGCTTTGCGGCGAAAAGCAAAGACGAGCAGATATGCAGACTACACACCAGGGATGATATTTGAGGGCTTTTAGGGCTTTTTTGAGCCCTTTTAATTTTCAAAAGCCCCATGGCCCTATTTATTCATTTTTGGCCCTTTTCCAAAATTCTACCGAAAAATAATCACAATTTGTTAATTTTCAAAGGAAAGTTTACTGGGATAAGTGATTTTCGACTGAGATAGAATTTAAGTGTTTTTTTTTTCTGCTAAAACATTTTAGTGGACCCTTAAGGAGGGGGTAGGGTTTGAGCGCTACATTTTAAGCATAAGTTTAAAAATGTTTTTTAGTGATATGGTAATAGTAACTTTATTTATTTAAAGAACATATAAAAGTAAAACATTTGAAGAGTATTCTGTGAAACTTTCATTAAAAAATTTTGCAAAATAAGCCATTGGCAGCAAATTTCCGCGGACTCCTAAAAAAATAAGTGGTTGCGGTGGACAACATAACTCATCACTTTATTATCTAAAATCAAAAAATTTTAGTTAGCTTATGGTATTGACGTAGCGTTTTTTTTTTTGACGATTTTTAAGATTTTGGCATAATTTTTAAGCCAAAAAAACGAGTTTTTGTAAAAATATATTGCAAAAATAACTATATTTGTTATTGTAAAACTAATTGTAATGTAAAAAAAAAACCCTTTGTCAATACCTGGTTTTATATGTATCAAAAACGTGTGTCAAATTTTAAGAGAATCGGTCAAGTAGCTTTTGAGTAAAAGTGTCCACCGACTTTGAACATTTATATTCGAGAAAAACGCACTTAAGGTTTAACACCCTTTTTTATATACTTACAGTGTGGGGAGACCAATGCACTGTATCTTCGTCAGTTTTGCTTCAACCGACCTCAAATTTTAACAGGGTACTCTTGAAGAGTTGTACTATCAAATAACAAAAAACAGAAAACAAATTTGTTCAATCCCTATCCCCCCTTAAGTATTACGATGCCTTTTGACTTTTTAAACTTGAAACTGAAATTATTTCCAATCAACTCTCTGGAGATTTGTTTATAAAAAAAAAGTTTTATTTGATTTATAACACTGGTTAACACTAGTTTTGGTGCCGTGAAGCTTTACTTTTATTTAAACTAAAGACCATTTATTGAATACATTGTTTGTTTGCCATTTTATTATCTTTAATTTGATACCAAGAACCATGAAATTGGACATTTCTAGCACAAGATATGAACTTTAAAGTGAAAGGAGGTCGAAACAATGAAAAAACACAATATCTCGAAAACTGTACCATTCAAAAAATTTTCATTTCCATTTTTGAACTCAGCAGGAAAAAGTACATAAGAAAAATACGCTCTTATCAATGAAACATTTTGATTGTAAACTAGTGTTATTAGCAAAAATTTTGATATCATACGTGTGATTTTCCAGATTTTGCATTGTAAAAAAAAAAGTTTACATTAAAAACCAGCAATAGTCAGCCATCATATGGCGATCCCATCGGCCTTGGTATCTTCCTTCTATAGTTTTTAGGTCCTGGTGAAACCGCTCCCCATGTTCTTCGCTATAGGATCCAAAATTTTTTGGGAATAGGTCAAGATGACTGTGAAGGTAGTGCACTTTGATGGACATATCACATCCTAAGTCATAAAAGTGCTTTAGCATGTCATTTACAATTTCAGAGCAGTTATTTGACTTGTAATTTCCGAGAAAGTTTTTAGTAACTTCAACAAACGACTAAACGACTTCGGTTAGAGCTGTCTTTAAAGAGACGCCTTTCATTCGGATGGTATCTTGAAAGACCCATTTCGAGAATAAGGCCTTGCACTTAAAAAAAAAAAACAATATCATTTTCCGATTGAAACAATGGTAAAATGTCTTGCTCTCTTGTTCGATAGAACGTCACTTTTGTACCTGACGCCAACAAGTTTTTTTCTTTTAATCTAAAAGCCAAAACCTCTGCAGATTCTTAAGAAAGTCCCTTATCAAATCATTTAATTCTTCTTGCGTAGAAGGTTTTGGCTCTGTAGAAGGTATTCCTTCGAAATCGCGAGAATCTAAGTCTGGATAAATCATTATTTTAACGTTTATACCACGCAAATTAATACAGCGGAAGCAACAGTCATCGAAGTGAGTTTTTTGTTCTATTGCAAAGGCATTTCAAACCTCATATGATTTCTTTTACCACTAATACACTGTCTGAAGTGTTCATAACACATTTTGCAAACAATTTGGGGTATCCGCGGCTTGTATTCATCCACAATTTTCGACTTAAAGTAAGCAAAATAAGCACTTTTTATAAAATCTGTTATAGTTTTCTGAACTTTTCCACTGTGTATTCACCACAACTGTAACAAACCACATTTGGATCATTGAAACAACTTCTTAGCAATGAAGACATGATATAAAAATGAATTTACACTTATCCCTCGCTTTTCGATCTTACACGGTTTTTAAAATCAAAATTAAAAAAAAACATTATGTAGAAAATGACTAATTTTGACTGCACGCGAATTTATTTCTACTTTATTATAGATCTGGCAACACTTCAGACGTACACATGATCCACTGTCATAAACTTATACAATTTTTTTTTTTATTTATATGAAGTACAATATTTTTTTTCTATGAAATGGATTTTTTATGTTTTTTTTTTCCACTTTACAAATAAATTTAACTATTTTTATGTTTTCTATGATTTAAATGGTATGTATTTTTATATTTTATTAAGTGTATGTATTAGTCATATTTTGTGTTCAATAAATGTCTAAAAAATCTTTTTTATAGTCATTTTCGTTTTACACGGTTTTTCCATACAAAAATTATTTTTTCGAATTACACGGATTTGTCAAGAATGAATCTACCGTATAAAGCGAGGGACAGGTGTATTTATAGAAAAAATTAAAAATATGTTGCCAGTACATAATTAATACAAATCTACTAACTATGTATATATCGGCACCAATTTTGTTTATTTCGATTTGCAGACCTGAGTAATAGGTTAAATTTGATGTGCTGTGAACAGGTGTTTTATGCCTCTTGTGTAAACTTAGCAAAATCTGTTACTGATTTATTATGCTCTGTCCATTCGGGCCTGCAATGGTACTGTCCATCTTGCAGACCCCTTTCCCCGTCGGTCTTTTACGAAAAAATTAAGCAATTTGGGGAAAATCTTAACAATCTGAATAATAATTTCAGAGATATTCTTAACTATTATCCCCAAATTGAAAAAAGCCTTAATGAGGCTATTTCACCGGATGTTAGTTTGCAAAATAAAACTATTACCGAGGCTACTATGGTTTTTGCATCCACTCCTTCGATCTCCACTTTACCTAAACAAGCTATTTCCTTAAAAAAGAAAAGAAAGTCTAATAAGAAATTAAATAAGAAATTAAATAAAAATCTGGGTAATGTGGGGAGGGTGGGCGGTGCGGCCGTCAGTCGTGACAAAACTCCCGTGGATTGCTCTCTAAATACCTCTTCACCCACTCCCAATTTTCCCGCTATAATCTCTAATAGCAATCTTTCATCTCCTTCCTCCACTATAAATAATCCTCTGTCAATTTCGGCTAATCCGCGGGTGGATGTTGCGATTGATAGCTCTATGCCTCCGGTTTCCCTGCAGGCATTACCAAGGTTAAAATCGATTTTTATTTCACGACTGCATTCCAATACTACCTCTGACAGCGTTAAAAATTTTATCAGACAACATCAAATTATTCCTGCCGACGCCTTCGTTTCTTGCAGGAAACTCGGTAATAAACCAACTCATGCGTCTTTTAAAATAACAGTGGCATCTTCTCATGTTTCTGCCATTCTTAAATCTAAAGCATGGGTGGATAATATCTATATTTCAGAATTTAAATCGAAAAAAAATGATAAAACTGCACGTTCCAATTCAAAAAACTGAAACGGCTATCCCTTTACTATCAAAATGTAAGGGGTTTGCGTTCCAAAACGCAAGATATCTTTTTATCAACTCAGAATTTCTCTGAGGATATTATCGTGTTTACCGAAACTTGGTTAAACAACAGTTTTCTCAATATGGAACTTTTTGATAATAGTTTCCATGTTTTTAGAAGAGACAGACACTTGGAAGATCTTTCTTCTGTTGGTGGAGGCGTCTTAATAGCTATAAAAAATCATTTAACCAGTTCATTAGTTGAAATTGCCTGTGCATCTAATATTGAACTGTTATGTGTTAAGGTCACACATTGTAACTCTAATTTATACATTCTTAACACTTATGTTCCTCCAAATAGTAGCGCAGATGTCTACGAATGTCTTTCGATGGCGGTAGAATATATTATTAATGAACTAGACACTAATGACCACATTTTGTTGTTAGGTGACTTTAATCTGCCTGACCTAAAATGGACTCCTTCGGACGATGGTACATATTTTTATGCATCTTGTCCAAAAACTCGACAACAACAAATTTTTGTTGACGAAATACTTTCAAATTTACAACAAGTAAGTTGTATAACTAATTGCCATGGACGACAACTTGACTTAGTCTTGGCTACAAATAGTAGCAATGTTATTGTAAGAAATGCTATCCATGCTCTGTCTACGGTAGATTCCTATCATCCACCTTTGAGTATTGTGTACCAATCTGACAATAAAAATTTGACTAATGCATGTTCATCCATTAATATTTACGAATTCAATTTTAAGAAAGCTGACTTTTTAAAATTGAATGAAAACTTAAGAAATAAATTAGACGACTTACTCATTTTTTTTAATAACAATACATTTGATGATTGCATTAAATTTTTCTATGGTGAACTTTTTTCTGCCATAGCATTGTCGGTTCCATATACAAAAAAGTACGTCAATAATTCCTCGTACCCCTGGTATACAAAGGATTTGAAAAAAGTTCGCAATGGCCGTAATAGGGCATGGAATAAATACGTTTGGAGCCAGGACCGTAATGACCTTGTTGCTTATCAGCGACTGTTTCTTGAATTTAAAGATATGTCAGCTTTGGTTTATTCTGAATATTTGAATAAAATAAGGCTGAATATTTTTCATGACCCCAATAATTTTTGGGGTTTTATTAATTCTAAAAAAAAATCTGACGGGTTTCCATCTGAGTTTAAAACAGTTGACCCACAAGTTATAGCCGGGTTGTTTGCTAATTTGTTTAATGAATCGTTTTCTACGGATTTATTTAGCTCTGAAATCAACTATTTTGAATATATGGATAACGACCCTTTAGTTTCGGTTAATGAGATATCTTTCTCTCCTGACCTCATAGAGAAATATATTTCATCTGTTGATGATGACTTCAACTCCGGGCCGGATGGTATTCCTGCGACAGTTTTAGTAAACTGCAGCTCTGTGCTGAGTCAACCCCTCAGTATTTTATTTAATAGATCAATTCAAGAAAGCTATTTTCCTAAGTTTTGGAAAAATGCATACATTAGTCCCATTTTCAAGAAAGGGTGCAAAAATTATGTTTCAAACTACAGGCCCGTGGCTAAGTTATCATCAATACCGAAAATTTTTGAACATATTATATACGATCAGGTTAAGGTGTGCTGTGGTGAAGTCATAACAACTCGTCAGCATGGTTTTGTTAATGGCAGATCTACAGTTTCTAACCTCCTTGATTTCACTTCTTTTGCATTAAGCTCTTTAGACTCTGGTGGGCAAGTTGACTGCATCTACACTGACTTCAGTAAAGCATTTGACAAATTACCACATAATTTGATTTTGTTTAAGTTAAAGAAGCTTGGATTTCCCTTAAGTTTTGTCAGCTGGATTGAATCTTATTTATCTGATCGCTCGTATCAAATAAAATTTAGGAGAGTGTTTTCCTCCCCATTTAGCGCGACATCAGGTGTTCCACAAGGAAGCCACCTGGGGCCGCTCCTGTTCATTTTAGCAATTAATGACGTTACACATGTTATTAAAAACTCCCATCTGTTAGTATATGCAGATGACATGAAAATTTACAGGAACGTAAAGGGGGTTGGTGACACTATTCCACTTCAGTCTGACTTGAAATCCTTTGAAGTTTGGTGTTCTAAGAATAACTTACATCTTAATCCTGATAAATGCCAAGCTATGATTTTTACCAGGAAGAAAACTATTGTGGAATTTGATTATAAATTAAAAGATAAAAATATTTGTCGTGTCGATGTAGTCAAAGACCTAGGTATACATTTTGATACTAAGTTGACTTTTAATGAGCATATTAATCAAATTTGTAAAAAATCCTCATCTCTGCTTGGCTTTATTAAGAGGTGGGCAAAAGAATTTAATAGCCCTTTAGTAACGGTGACTTTATATAATACAATAGTGCGCCCTCACTTAGAGTACGCCAGCCAAGTATGGTCACCATTTTATAATATTCATATAAATAGAATTGAAAGAATTCAAAAAAATTTTATTCGTTTTGCTCTCAATGGCTTAAATTGGATTGACCCTTTAAACCTTCCTCCTTATGTGGATCGTTTAAAGTTATTACATATGCAGTCTTTGAGCTCGCGTAGAAATATTGCGGATATACTTTATCTGCATCAACTTGTAACTGGTTCTCTTGCTGCACCAGAGCTTCTTAACTATATACATTTTAATAGTAATCGGAGGAGTACTCGTAACTCTTATCAGTTATTTTACCAACCGGTTAGTAGAACTAATTATATGGCTACAGCCCCTTTTAATCGCATGACAACTCTTATTAATAATTGCGAAGTTTATAACATTAACTTGTCAAAAGGTCAACTCAAGCTTAGACTGAAAACTAACTGTAGCTAAATTTGTAGCTTAATGGTGGTGTGAATTTTTTTGTCTGTGTTGTCCGAGCCCCACAGCATGCTGGGTAAATTTTTTCTAACATTTATGCCTTGAACCACGTAAATTTATACATATAATTATTTTAATATCTATATGTCTATTTTTACATGGTGTGAGTGGGTATGTTGAGAAAGTGCGATAAAGCTAAGAAAAAATTATAAAATAAATAACAAATTAATGTGCATGATAATTTTTTCTATTCCATTTTTTATTGAATAAGCTTTTTACTTGGTATAAAGTTTCAATGCTAAATAGCTAAGAAGGCTATAATAGCTGTAGTAGCTAAACTCTATTATTATTAAATCTGCAAATATATAGTTTGCTTCTGCATTTCCTTTTGAAGAAGTTTCTAAAAATCGATCTCATCATAGTTACTTCTTTAATATATCGCTCATTTTCTTCAATAACGTCATAAGGGGGCGTTCAAGTATTACGTAACGCAATTATGGGGGAGGGGGGTCTTGCAAAACGCTACGATGCGTTACGGGGGAGGGGGGGGAGGGGGGTTCGAACAACGCGTTACATAACATTGTTTTTGAAGTGAAACTACTTTAGCGGGTGGTTATTTGAAATTAGGTGTGTATAATGAAACTCTTTCTTAATGTGTATGTTTAGCTACAGCCAAAACCTTTTATTAAAATGATGAAAGTTGACAGATAAGCTACAGCAATAAATGATACATCAAATTAAAGTACTCAACGAGCAGAATGTCCTTAAACTATCATCTTCGAGATTGGTTAACCAAAACCTGAGATATAAGCGTGGAAAGATTTCCTATTTTTATCCTTTATTGCTTTAGCTGTTCTAGATCCCATCAACTTTTATCATTTTAATAAAATTGATTATTGCGACTGATTATTTTTATTATAATTAAACATTATGAACTTACAGTCATTTTAGCAAAGACCAATATTGTAAATTTTACTTATTGATCAATGCTATTTTTTATTCAACAAACATGACAAAGATAACAAATGGAACAATTTAACCTGGTAATTGGTGACATATGTTTCGGCTATTACCACATAGCCTCATCAGACCAGTTTTTTGGTTAATGTTGTACATGGAGTCGATCCCCTGACCGTACATGCATTTCAATTGCATATCTGTCGACGGCCGCTCTAACAACTGAGCTACTGAGGAACTGACCTTGAACTGTACAAATTGCGTATATCCATTTATTATCTCTTGTCACTTTCTCGCTTGTTGTCACAGCTGCTAAGCCATTGGCTTAGAGACTTGCTATGATTTTATTTTTCGAAAATTGTGGCGTTGCCTGCCACATATTTTTTGAAATTGGCGTGTTCTTCCGTATGGTTTAAGAAAGTTGATTTTTGCGACTGATTATTTTTATTATAATTAAACATTATGAACTTACAGTCATTTTAGCAAAGACCAATATTGTAAATTTTACTTATTGATCAATGCTATTTTTTATTCAACAAACATGACAAAGATAACAAATGGAACAATTTAACCTGGTAATTGGTGACAAGCTCAGTTCCTCAGTAGCTCAGTTGTTAGAGCGGCCGTCGACAGATATGCAATTGAAATGCATGTACGGTCAGGGGATCGACTCCATGTACAACATTAACCAAAAAACTGGTCTGATGAGGCTATGTGGTAATAGCCGAAACATATGTCACCAATTACCAGGTTAAATTGTTCCATTTGTTATCTTTGTCATGTTTGTTGAATAAAAAATAGCATTGATCAATAAGTAAAATTTACAATATTGGTCTTTGCTAAAATGACTGTAAGTTCATAATGTTTAATTATAATTTTAATAAAATATTTTCGTCTCATTTTTCGCCATCTTAACATATTTTAAACTTAAGCAAATGTTTATTACATTATGTGTGATTTTTTATTAAATCACAATATGAACAAGTTAAGGTGTTACCTTCAGCCAGGCCGAAACTCACATACCCTACGCAGCACTGAAAGAACATATATTTCAATAAATTTTAAAAAGACGTTGAAGAGGTTGCATAATTCGAAAAAAAGTGTGAAGTGTTTAAAAGGTTAACAGAGGTTGAAAAATGTTGAAAAAGTCGTAAATATATGCAAAATGTTAAAAAATGTTGAGAGAGGTTGAAAAAACTCCAAGTCGATCAAAAAGTCGAACAAATAAAGGACAAAGAAATTTCATCACAATATCTTGCAGGGCTTACGATATATGGTGGTATAAAGGTTAAAATTAAGGGCTGTGCCACGGGAATCTTTGGAAATTTGAAACCTAGCTTAATCCTAATTTAGTTCACATGTACACCAAATCACCAAGTTTCATCAAAATCGTTGCATTTTTTTCAAAATGGGATTGTGCAAATATACATAGAGTATGTGCGGTTGGCGTGTCCATAAACCGATTTCATCCATTTTTAATAGCAAGATGCCTGCAAGACGCTGATCAAGAATATATGTACTTTTCCATAACTCCCACGCCCCCTTCTATATGTTACAAACGAAATGACAAAATGAATATACCCCCGATGTAGGGTATAATGAAGAAAATAAACATCGCATGTATTTCCGGTACTTTTCGCAACATAATTGTGACTTTTAGGTAAATATGGTCACTTGGGTGTTACGTAACGTTTAAGAGGGGGGGGCTAAAGGAAAACGTTACGGTGCGTTACATGGGGGAGGGGGGGGTCAAAAATCTTCAAAAATTGCGTTAGGTAATACTTGAACGCCCCCTAACTCAAAAAATCAGATATTTCAGGGTAAGCATTTTACTGATTTTTACGTTTTTGGGTTATATTATTATTGAAGAAAATGAGCGATATATACAAAAAAATCTTAAACGCTTAGATGTTCATATGTAAAACTTATGTTTACAATTAAATTTAAACAACAAAATAAAATTTATAAAAAGAAGAAATTTGGTTATAATATAAATGGTTATATACGATTTGATTTACAGAAGCCCTATTTATGTCAAAAAAGCCATATTTTAGTTCGAATTTTGGCCCTTTTACAAATAAGCCAATATCATCCCTGCTACATACTAGTTTACGTTCTGCGTAAACAGTATGCAAACTTTCAGCGAGATCGAACGACGACAAATCAAAAACAATTAAATTGAATCAAACGAATTCTTTTTGCACTGAAGCCTATCCAATTATACATTTTATTGAATAAAGATCGAACATGCTGGAGTGTCAGCAAAGAAATGAAAAACAAATATTTTGAATCAAACGAATAGTTTTTGCACTGGAGCCTATCTAACGGTACAATTTATTGAAAAAAATATTATCGATTCATCATCAAAAATAAGTTCCGCACCCAAATTGTGAGGTAGATCGAACGACGTTTATGGTTGTTAACAAAGAAATAAATAAATATTTTGTAGGTTTTTCTTGTTAAGCATTCTGCTATATAAGAATGTTCGAGCAGTTTACCCCAAATAACTCAACATGAGCATCAGAGCCACATTTTTAACTTTGAAGAGCCTTAACTTTCTTAAATGAACAAGAATATTAAGGGGACATGACATCTTCAACCATATTTTTTTAAATGTTTTAAAATGTGTATAATTTAAACAAAAAACTAGTTAAGGTGTTATCTTCGGCCGGGCCGAAACTCACATACCCTACACTGCACTGAAAGTACCTTTTAAGTAAATGCTAAAAAGACGTTGAAGAGGTTGAATAAGTCAAAAAAAATTTGAAATGTTAGAAAGGTTTACAGAGGTTGAAAAATGTTGAAAAAGTCTAAAATATATGCAAAATGTTGAAAAAAGTTGAAAGGGGTTGAAAAACTCTAAAAAAGTTGAAAAAATTTGAAACAATTCAAAATTGATGAAAAAATCGAAAAAATAAATAAACTTTTGAAGAAAGTTGAAAGAGGTTGAAAAAGTCGAACAAATACATGTAGGATATATTGGAAAAAGTTAAAGGGTTGAAAAAGCCGAAGGAATATGGAAAATGTTGAAAAAAATCGAATTACAATGAAAAATTTTAAATATGCCACGCCCACTTCTCCAGTTCCGCCCACTTCTCCAATTCCGCACACTTCTATCTCAATAAATTATATTCGTGCTCAACATCCTCACATTAAATTTTAGCTCAATAGCTTGTATAGTTTGCGACATATGCCGCAGTTAAATTTAAAATTTAGGGCACTGGTACAATCCAGCCCGGTTTTGATCCAGAAATAGCTTTCCATAAGCAAACCCCTAACACCAAATTTTTGAAGCATTTCTTACATATTTCGATAAATATGCCACTTACCGTATTTTATTTGTATGGAATTTGCCACGCCCACTGGTGCTATTTCAGCCACTTTTGATTCAGACATACTCTATAGTAACTGAACCACTTAAGTACATTAAATTTCATAGCAATTGCCGCAATAGTTCACTTAAAACAGCGCTTACAAATTTATGTTAATATGGGAGGTGCCCCGCTCACTGATGCAATCCTGTCAAAACATATTAATTTTTAAAGTTTATAGTAACTGACATTTATACACCAAATTTTATGAAGATTAATCCCATAGCACACTATCTATAACAATAAACGTTGTTTGCTTATATGGGAGGTGCTACGCCCACAGGTACTATAAGACTAAATTTTTGTAATACGAGACCTTATGGCACGTATATCTACCTCATTAAATTTCATAACGATTACGTTGTTAGTTTTCTAAATATAACGTTTATAAATATTGTGGGTGGTGCCACGCCCTTCATTGCTTTCAGCGGCATCATCTCCAAAATTTTTATGGAAATTGTTTTCGTCAATTTTGAGATATACGGAATCAAAGTTTTTAACAGTAGAAAAGTGCCACGCCCACTTTTTCGATTCCGCTTCTTTTATCTCAATTCAAGATATAATTAATATGTATCTGTTTACCAAATTTCATCGCAATATCTTGAACGGCTTACAAGATATGGTAGTAAAAATCATAAAATTTAGGGCTGTGCCACGCCCCTGTTCGACTCTTTAGAAACTTGAAACCCAGCCTAATCCTAATTTTGTTCACATGTGCATCAAATCACCAAGTTTCATCAAAATCGCTGCAACTTTTTCCAAAAATTGGCCTGGGTAAATATACATAGAGTGTGGGCGGTAGGCGTGTCCGTAAACCGATTTCGCCCATTTTCAATAGCAAGATGCTTGCAAGAAGATGTGACCTGTGTGTGAAAGTTTCATTCAATTAGCTTTCTTGGTTTTCCCGTAAACCTGATTTCAACAGACGGACAGACAGACAGACGGACATCGCTAAATCGACTCAGGTGGCGACGCTGATCAAGAATATATATACTTTTCCATATATGCCACGCCCCGTTCGATGTGTTACAAATGGAGAGACATAGTGAATATACCCCCGGTGTAGGGTATAACAAGATATAATTTTGAAACCTTACACATTGTCAGGACAAAATATTCCATTGGAAATTTTGCCTCACATAATTTTTTTGGCTAGGTACAGTCACCTCAAAACAGCATAAAAACACACCACCAAAATAACCAAACAACAAAACAATAGCCCAACATCAAAATAGTTCCAAAACAACAGCCAGCAACAAGTAAACAACCAAACAATAGCCCAAACTGCATGACAACAACGGTACATAGCACAAAGAACACAATGCATACAAAACAACACGTGCGCTAGAACGATCATGCAAGCGAACGTGTTCGAAGTTGCTCACGCAACTTAAACCTGTTTTACCATAAGCCATGCAGTTACGACAGACAATAAAAGAAGTCGCAAGCATAGCAGGAGGACAGTCAGTGAGTGGTCAGCAAGAGAAGCAGACGTTTAGCAAGACAGTCAGTTGGTGATCAGCAGCGAAGACAAGTGAAGTGAACAAGTGAACTAAAAATATCCAAAGAATCAACAAGTACAACAGCCTGGCGAGGAAGTCAAAGCTAACACCGGAGACTCTACGTGCCCAAACCAACCGTGAGCGGGCAGAACAGGAACCACCAAGGCTTGTAATACTGGTAGGTGCGGTGTTCAACAGGGAAAGGATCGAGTTTTTGAAGGTTTTTTTTTCGAAGGAAATACTTTGGCCGCTTATCAAATGTTTGTGTCACCCCTACAGCTTTGATATTTGTCCGAAGTCCTCCTTCGAGGAGACTCAAGAAATCTCTTTTCTGAGTTCGCGACTAGAACCACCAGAAGAGTCTTTGGAATATCGTTAATTGTTTGTGTCACCTCTACAGCTTTAACTTTATTCCAAAACTTTTCTGTGCCGACTTGGGTTGGCCGGTCTAGGGCGTGAACGAGCCTGGAAGGGCGCCGTACTTGTCTACTTATCAACTCTTTGGTGGCGATAGGGATGTCCCTCGCCAAAGGTGCGGATGCGTAGAAGACCCGAAGAAACCCGAAGGCTTCAACTGCAAAACGAAGTCTAACTAAGACAAGCAGAGCATTCGTACGTAGAGCAGACCACTGCGGAGCACCAAAACTCAGTTTTCCAGGATAACCGAAGTTTTCCGAAGAAACCCGAAGGCTTCAAATGCAAAACGAAGTCTAAGTAAGGCAAGCAGAACACTTTTACGTATAGCGGACCACTGGGAAGCACCAAAACTCAGTTTTCCAGGACAACCGAAGTTTCCCGAAGAAACCTGAAGGCTTCAACAGCAAAACGAAGTCTAACTAAGACAAGCAGAGCATTCGTACGTAAGGCAGACCACTGCGGAGCACCAAAACTCAGTTTTCCAGGACAACCGAAGTTTTCCGAAGAAACCCGAAGGCGTTAACTTCAAAACGAAGTCTAAGTAAGACAAGCAGAGCATTATTACGTAGGCGAGACACTTCAGAGCATTAAAAGTCCGTTTATCCGGTACACCCGAAGTTTTGCGAGGAGCACACGAAGGCTCCAACTACAAAACGAAGAAAGCCCAAGCAAAGCATAAAGTTAGAAGGTACAACAAGAGTCCTTGAATCAAATAAATAAATTGTAAATAAAAAGTGAAGTAAATTAAATAAGAAACAAAGAACAGTTTAAATATAAAATAAGTGGTTCTGATTTCTAAGAACGCCTGGACATCCGGCGAGACATACCCAGGCAGAAAACTTCCTTACAATTGGCGCCCGAGCAGGGACTCTAAAAAAAAAATCCAAAAACCACAGTAGCCAGAGATAACCACAGTAACCAGAGAAAACCGCAGTAAGCAAAATAGAACCTACAAAAAAAGCAAACGGAAGACCGCAAGCGAAATGGTATTCAAGACCTCGTGGCTTTACACACTCGACAAAGAGGACATCGTAAAATATTGCGATGAATTCGAGTTGAAGAAAACGGGGACAGTGAATGAAATGAGGAAGCTATTAAGAAATTTCATCACTGATAATGAGCATGATGAGGACGAAGGAACTCGTTTGAAGGTGCTCCAACTACGCCATGCACGGGCTTCTTCACCAGCCCCCTTACCGACTATACATCAAGCAGCGACAGTAGTATCTTGTTATGAGATCATGGACAAGGTGAGAAAATGGTCAGTAAAGTTCAATGGCCGACGGGATCCGTTGGTTTTTATAGAAACGATGGAGGAGCTGGCAGAAGCCTACGGAGTTGACAAAAATATGTTGCCGAGAGCCATGCCAGAACTATTGCAAGACAGGGCCATATTGTGGTTCCGAAATAACAATCGTCATTGGCAGACATGGCTCGATTTTAAAGACGATTTCCTGCGATTCTTCCTCTCAAGTCGGTTTTCTGAACGCTTAGAGGATGAAATTCGGCAGCGGAAGCAGCGAGGACTTGAGACATTCAAGGACTTCACCCTTGAGCTAAAAAATTTGATGCGGCACGCACGACTCACAGAGGATCAGCAGCTAGAGCGGATTTATTGGAACAGTTCGAAAACGTTCCAGATGTATGCTAAGCGCCAGGATTTTAGCACTCTGGAGCAACTCATCACTCTGGCAGAGGAATTTGAAGGGCTACATCAACAGAATGACCCGCCTAGACCCTCCCAAGTACGAGGTAGAGTGGAGAACCGTCGCGTTACCACGTAGAGCAGACCACTGCGGAGCACCAAAACTCAGTCTTCCAGGATAACCGAAGTTTTCCGAAGAAACCCGAAGGCTTCAAATGCAAAACGAAGTCTAACTAAGGCAAGCAGAACACTTTTACGTAGAGCGGACCACTGTGGAGCACCAAAACTCAGTTTTCCAGGACAACCGAAGTTTCTTGAAGAAACCTGAAGGCTTCAACTGCAAAACGAAGTCTAACTAAGACAAGCAGAGCATTCGAACGTAAGGCAGACCACTGCGGAGCACCAAAACTCAGTTTTCCAGGACAACCGAAGTTTTCCGAAGAAACCCGAAGGCGTTAACTTCAAAACGAAGTCTAAGTAAGACAAGCAGAGCATTATTACGTAGGCGAGATACTTCAGAGCATTAAAAGTCCGTTTATCCGTTACACCCGAAGTTTCGTGAGGAGCACACGAAGGCTCCAACTACAAAACGAAGAAAGCCCAAGCAAAACATAAAGTTAGAAGGTACAACAAGAGTCCCTGAATCAAATAAATAAATTGTAAATGAAAAGTGAAGTAAATTAAATAAGAAACAAAGAACAGTTTAAATATAAAATAAGTGGTTCTGATTTCTAAGAACGCCTGGACATCCGGCGAGACATACCCAGGCAGAAAACTTCCTTACATTTTATATTTTGACTAATAAAATTTTATAAAAAAAATTTTATTTAATTTTTTTATGAGATTTATGATCACTAGAATTTTTTGGAAAAAAACCCAAAAATCACGGCGGCCGTGTTTGCTTTAGTTAGAATCATAGCCGCCAGGGAATGAACTACAAGAAAAAATGTTGGTCGAAAAATAACAAAATGGCGTAATTTTTTCGAAAATCGGCAATTTTTCAGGCCAAAATTGTGCCAAAATCAAAAACTTTATTACCGATCGTTCTGGCCGTAGTTCATTCCTTGCATTAATATGTGCATAGCAAAAGATCGGGCGAGTATCTTTTTTTTTATCACGCCTGCCAACTCGAAAAACGTGGTTTCGAGAAAAACGCGTTTAAAGTTTTTTAACTATAGCTTTTCAAGAACTATAACTTTTATTATTATAACTTATTTTTCAATATTTTTTAAACAACAAACAGTCACATAAAATTGTATGATTTCTTGAAAATTTGAAGGTGTCATATCCCCTTAATAAAACTACTTGACCTTATTTCCCCATTATTTTTGTACATACAACATTGCTTTTTATTTAAAAAAAAACTAAAAATGTACTTAATCCACTCAAAATGAGCCTCTCAGGCACAGGTGAGAGTTCGCATACAAAAATTTTAAAAATTCAAATCTGAATTACTGCTTTCTATTCTGAATTAGGAAGCGTTTTCAACGTTTGTTACCATTGAAATAAAATATGATTTATTATATCAGTTTTTGTTGCAAAACCAACGCAAGATCTTAAAGATTTGGCAACATACATCCTTCGGATTTCGGTTCCAATGTATTTCGCCATCAATTTTTTCAATTTCATAAAATATTCAAGATATTTGCCTTCAAATTATCGCTCGCAACATTCTTGACAATGTTTTTAAAAACAGTCGTTGGATCCCTCTCAAAATTTGGGTGCGTAACTTATTTTTGATGATGAGTACTGTAATATTTTTTTTTTTCAACAAATTCCACCGTTAGACAGGCTCCAGTGCAAAAACTACTCGTTTGATTCAATATAATCGTTTTTCATTTCTTTGCTGACACTCCAGCACGTCGTTCGATCTTGCTGAAAATTTGCATACATCAGTTGTTTAGACAATGAATCGATCTCGTTCTTTGTTACGACAACGAGGCGAGATGGAAAAATAAATGTTCCTCGGCGAGATCACACCGGCATCTCGCCACGTCCTTGCCTCGCTCTCAGAACAAAGAGCGAGGCGTGTTTGAACCAAATCTGAACTCGTAAGACAGATTCAAAATATGAATGTAATTTTTATATTCTTATTTATATATAACTAACATTTTAGTATTTTATTTTGAGTAAACTACTTCACTTTATCTTTAATCCGCATGTGGGTCTTACGAATTCGGATTCGATCCAAGCGCTAATGCACACAAGTGCATCAGCTTTCAAGCGACTTCGGCTTGGTTGATCAATTTGGGAAGCATGTAAAAAAAATGGCCACCCATGATGCTTATTAGATAATTTTTCTTTTTTTCGGCACATGTGTTTCTTATTATTTGGGGAAGGTTCGTAGCATAGTTTGGCTTAGATAAAATGGGCGATGACAATGGTATGGTAACGGATTCAAGGCTTGCTGTTCGCAGAGATGTACTGAAGATAATTCTGAATGCAAAAATTAACAATAGAGTATTTTTCGGTCTCAAGTATGGTATAATATTATCCCAAAAGTTAATCAAAAAGTTAAATAAACCACATTCTATATATTTGTAGTTCACAATATTGAGTGTCTCGCAATTGTAAAGCATTCATCTTATTGTGCCTGTTTAACTGGTTGGACTAGAGCGCTCAGTCGTATTAGACACGTTCTATATATGGTTGGTTGGTTGGGTGTGGGTGGAGTCCGATGTGCAGCCACCTCCACGTGGTGGGCTCTGGGTCACTTTTTTCGTTGATAGAAAGTGAGCAAAGAGCTGCACAGCACTGTTCGCTCTTATCTGAAAATCCGTATTTTAACCCCCTCCACCTGGCGTTTGAACTATGACTCTTCGGTCTATGATGACTTTTCATGGCCAAGTGACCCTTAAAAAGCAATAATAACGCAGTCGGCCCCGTTTGGAAAAAGCCTTAGTTTCGGTGTTCCAAAAATTTCAAAAATTGACCCTCAAAGACCGAACAGAAGATATTGACCTTTTCCAAGGTATGTCCTTGGTATGAGTGGGCCACTTTTTGCGGATAGGCGTTTCCGATTAGAATATAAAGTGTTGAAATCACCCATCCTAACCTTCAGTCAACGTTCACATACTTAAGATTACTAAATTCCCACACACAAAAAAAAATAATAAATAAGTCCTTAAAATATTTTTGAATTTCCAATAAAAAAAACTGTCTCATTCGTTTGCACTTGAGGCTTCATATGACACCGCCTAGCGTTAAACAAATGCATGACACATGTACCAACTTTTAACCTTCCGTTACTAACATGCGGTCAGCGTTGTCATTAACCCGAAGAAAATTATGTCACGTTGATTCCAAAATTATGTCAGCGACATAATTCTCTGACGAGAATTGAAAAATAAAATCCAATAATTTTAATAATAAAAAAATATACCGAATCCTTGTAAATCATAACATTATAAAATTTATTTATTTTAAACATAACAGAAACATATACCTACCAAATATAAGGTAAGGATAATACTATAAAAGTTTTTGGAGGTGGAATGTGGAGCTGCGGTGTGATAGTAAAAAATCGAATATTTCTCCAATTGAAAATGTTGATGAAAAATAAATTTCATGTAAGATATCAGGGATGACCGCCGATGTACGCCACAACAATAATATATATAAGTCTTAAATTTTTGACCGCCATCCCCTGCGCCCCACCTCCTGCTTCTCCATATCTGCGCCCTAAACTTTTTAATCATCAAAATGGAATCATTCAAGTTCCCTCTACCCCTTCAACTCCCTCCGATCGACGGTCTAACCATCTAAATATTTACTAAAAATAGACATTTTTTTAAAAACCACATTTAGTACGAGTAACTATACAACTTTATTAAAAACTGAGCAAGTTCCATTAAATTCTTCACTCTTCTTTTCGAAATCCTTGCAGCATTCTTAACTGCCTACAATAGATAACTTTCGGTCTTCCATATCGTAAGCAAATTTACAAGTTTCCATGTATTTTTTTTTTAAATTTCAACCCTTTTAAAAAAGCATATGAAAAGGCTCAACAGCTAAGGCCCACGGAACCGAATCGTTTTTGATATTTTGATTTTGAAATTTCATACGAAGAAAACATCAAACCAAAAAAGCATCCCATTGACGTTTCATTTTGTTGTAGAATTTGCCCTGGTCTTGTAATTTTACAAAATCAGAAATTTACCAAACATTTTAGAGTATTTTTTTTTCTTAGCATAATAAGACAAGAACTCTTTTGCGGAACCGAAATAATTGAACTAAAATTGTGTTTGATTTTAGGCCATGTTAAATTATGCTACTTTTTACGTCAACATAACTTTGTTTTCAGCTATGTCGCCACCAAAAAATTTATGTCACAAGTGACATGAATTATGTCACGGTGGCAACCCTGTGTGCGGTCTCATAAGCCGAACACTTACTTAAAGCATTATGTATACTAGAGTTGAGCTTTCAGAACTTTCGCTTCTTGTATACCTTTCGGTTGATCAATGAATGCTCTTATTGTTGCCGGTGCGAACAGATCGTTGATAGTTTGTGTTTTGTTCTGTGAAACCTGTGTCACTGATACAAAAATGATTTACCGTACTGAATTTTTAAATTTTTTTAATTATGCATTATATAATTAAGTTTTGTTTTTTATTTTGTTGTGTTTAATTTTCTTTTAAATACAATAAAAAATTATATGAATTAAATGCATAGTCCAAATATTTGCCTTTAATATTAAAAAAATTACGTCATCTGCACTTCGGTCTGCATCGTGTTAAGAAATTCATATTAGTAACGGAAGGTTAAGTATGAAAAAAGGGATTCCGATTGCGTCTGCAGTATATGAATTATTGAATTGAATGATTTATTTTATAATTTTTTATTAGTGCTCACGGGGAATATTTTTGGAATTCATTGTGTGACAAAATTTGTAAGTCAGTAAATCAAAAATATTATAAATAGTCTTAGAACAGAAAAATAAAGGCAGAATAATTTCAACAATAAAGGAGGTCATGACTTGCTGACTTTTAATTTTAAAGAAGCCTTTGCATATTTGCAATCCTATGATCAAGCCTTGTGGCCAAATTAAAATTCCTAAAAGCCTTTGTGGCTTCTAACCAAAAAAAAGTCTTGCGGCTGTATAAAAAGGCGTTGTGCGCCCTATTACATAAACCATTAGGGACTACCCCGAATTCAAAAGCCGTAACAGAAACACACTTCAACTGTACTGACTAACTCTTCGATATTCTAACAATATTGCACCCGAATCACTGATTTTTCGAAGTACAGATTTTTGGGCTCTGAACTTTTGCGAACAAATTTTCATTGAAAATTGATGCAGAATTTAAATTTTGTTGACCAAAAAATATTGCATGGTTACCGCCTTTTCTTAATCAAAAAGCATTGAAGGCATCTGGTAAGTCTACTCCTCCCCATTTCGACTTCTATGATTTTGCTGAGGAACTCTAAATTAGAAATCATTACCTGTTGCTGAATAAACTGGCAATCCTCAGTGCTTTGTTTTAAGGTAGCAACGTCGATATCTTTTTTATGAACACATTGAGTATTGACCCTCCAAACTCGGGAATCATTTATTTTTCGAACATTTTGATTTGTCGATATATTATCTCTGGAATTTGAAGTTGTCTTAGGTATTTTATTATTGTCATCTTCACATAAGAATTGAATACTGGCTACACCATTTTTATTTTTAGTTTCAGGATCTGTATATTCGCTGTACTTAGTGTATGAGTTTGAAGGAATTTCGTTACATTCAGTTACAGTGTGGCAACTTGAATTTTTAGAGATGTTTTCAAGCGTCGCTTGTTCGTTATGACTAGGACTTATTGTCTTGTTAGTAATTATACTTGTTTTAATTCTATGGCTATTCACAGATTGACTATGCTTAAACAGTTCTCTTGATGATTTTTGAATATCTTGTTTAGTGGATGGCAGTGACATGTTCCGATCTAAATTTTCCTGAGTAATTTTTTTATTGTTAACGCGATCTTGCAAGAGCAAATAAATTGCAGCAATATGATCGTAGCTATTTTTTTTTAGACTATTTTGGGTTTTTTCAGGAGCTATACCAGCAAATTCAGACATAACCCGTAGAATTTTTTCATCAGGTTCAATGTTAGAAGTCCCTTCCAAATTTCTGTTACACTTGGAAACGTTAAGTGATTCCAACATCTGAGGAAAAAACCATCTATGATGTTTAATTTGTGGAATTGTGTGTCGCCGTGTTGGATCTAGTACCAACATTTTGCGAATTAGGTTTTCGCAATCTAGAAACAATATTTTCATTTTTGTTATACAATAATTGTTAAGAATCATAATATTACCTGTTGACATAAAAAATGGAATTCTAAAACGTCCACAAAGAACACGATCTCGTAACGATTGCAAAGTAGATCCATCAAATGGTAAGGCTCCACAAACAAGCACGTACAAAACAACACCAAGTGACTGAAATAATTACAAATATTATTAAATGCGCAATTAATTCTGTATGTACATATATATCAGGGAGTTCGTTATAAAAGTACCCCAAGGGCCGACATTAAAAAAATTGGTGCCTTGGCCAGACTGTTAAAGGAAGCCCCTATAATTCAAAGTTCAAGAATTCTAAGTTAGCAAAATATATATCTATATCTAGGTATCATTTAAAACACATATTATTTTTAATATAACGTCATTATTTTGACGGTTTTCACCCTCCCGGGCATGAGCCAAGGGTTAGGTTCTTTATATGGTGCTTATGTTATGGAAATTTCAAACCATTCCACAGTTATAATATGCTGTAATTGTAGGTTTCTTAATTGTTTGACTGCTGTTTTCGCAATGAGAGCCATTGAGGCCAATATTATTAGGATAGTTTCTACCTAACTTGCCATTAACTCTTGATTTCGTTGGATAAGGGATCATATTTTTCAACTTTTTCACTTACGGCTGATAACAGCCTTGAGCTTTTAGTTATAGCGAAGCCTGTTATGCAATACTGTCCTATCGGCGAGAATTGTTATGTCCCAATATACAGTATACTGATTATTTTGTAGTACTGCGTTTGGTATTAGCTTATAGTGTGTCTGATATTCTATTTCAATGTTAAGTTTCTTTAAAAAATGAATCTATACAATTTTCCCGACATTATCATGTCGTTTTTGTAACAGTCTTGTGCAAGAGTTGTACAGCCGTTAACAATGTGCTCTATTGTTTCAATAACTTGGTTGCATTTTCGACATAAATCCGTTTGTTGAGCCGGGACTCTGGCAATATACTTCAGGAAGTGATTGTTGCAATAACGCGGTCTTGTATTGCGATGAAGAGCCCTTCGGCTTACGGATAAAGACTGCCTTGCTTGAGCTGACCGGTACTTTTTCTGGACAGGAAATTAGCTCATTAAATATTTCTAGGATTTTTCAGTGAAGCGCACTGAGGACTTAAATCCATTAATTCTGAATTTTATCTGGACCCAGATGTTTCCAGTTCTTTTCAGTGTGACCTTTAAATAATTCAGCTAGAAACTGTTTATGCAGTGGTTTCCTTAGTCTATTGTGGCTCCAAATTCCTCTGCCTCCGCTGTATTGTGGTAGGGATACTTTTTCCATAGTTGATATTGGATGATGTTGCCGATTTTTAGTTAGCGTGGTTCTATCAACTATTTCCAACGATTTTATATCAGTATCCGTACATTTCATAACTCCAAACGAATAACTTAACATAGGGATTGCGTAAGTACTTCGTCCAGTTCGTATTACTGCCTTTAATCGTTTTGTAAATTCATCCGTTAGTTCTTTTTTGACTTAACAGTGTTCCAGATTAGCATTTTGGTTTATTTCAAGGTATTTGTAGAACTCTGCCAGTTGCATTGTAGTTATTTGGTCAGCTTAATTGGTAACGTAACTGTCAGTTTTCCCCGTGATTTTATGCTTATTGTGATTGTGAAGATGGGCCGACGTGCCTGCGAAACGTTTTAAGTCATCCATGTACAATATGTGCGTCAACTTAAAGGAGGAATTAGAACTGTGTATAATTTTAAAACCATACCCCGTTTTATCTAGAAGTGTAGAGAGTGGACTCAAAGCAAGGTAGAACCGTAATGGACAAAAGCTATCTCCTTGGAAAACCTTGTTTAATCGAGATACCATCACTAGTGATCATGGCGTTTTTTGTTTTTATTACTAGGTTCATTTTTCATTTCTTCATTAAGGTACAATAATTATTGGATTAATTTTGTATGTTTGTAGGACTTTGATAAACCACGTATGTGGCACTCTACCAAAGGATTTTTTTATACTCAATGAATCACAAAATATGTTAAAGTTGCTTTTATAAGCTTGATTCATTACAATATTATCAATAATTAACTGTCCCTTGCATCCGTAACAGCACTTTCTGCAGCTTTTTGCTGCTCTGCTCCTATACTGTTCACTTTACAATTTTGCGCTATTTTATGAGATATACAGCTCGTGTTCGACCTATAGAGGATATTTAAGCAAGTAATTGGCCTGCAGTTTGCGGGGTTACTCACGTTTATAATTTTCGACTTAAGAAAAATAATGCCTTCGCTTATGCTGACCGGTACTATTTCTGGACAGGAAATTAGCTCATTAAATATTTCTAGAATTTTTCTATTAAGCGCACTGAGGACTTAAGTTCAATAATTCTGAATTTTATCTGGACCCAGATGTTTCCAGTTCTTAGTATTCCTTAGCCATTGTCGCAACTGCTCTTCTGTGATTGAACCATCTTCCATTGAGTTAAGAGGCTCTGTTTTTTTCGATAATAATGATCCATTCTGCATAGTTGTTATGTTGTGTGTGGATTTCCCAGAAGTTTGACCAGAATTCCTTTATTTTTACTTTGTCTGGGATACCATTTATGTAGGCTTCCATTTGATTTCATTTAAGACTTTGATAACTTTTTTGGACTTATTTTGTATGCAATATTATCCCGTCTTCCGCTTTAGTTTTGCGTTGTAAGCTTTCAGCTTTTGATTCGCTGTGTCGAGACAGCTCGTCAGCGTATTGTTTTATGGGTCACGTCAAGAATGAATCCGACATTTCTAAAAATTCTGTTTACTTTATTTTTTAATCTTCTTGTCCTAACACCTTGAATATAACTTGTTAGTTGACCAATATATTTTCTGATTTTATCAATTTTTGTTTGTAACCGCTTTTCCCAGTTTGGGGTCCAACGTTTATTTACATTATTCGTTGGGTTTTCGATAAGGATTTTTCCCCCGTGTACTTCCACAATTGCTGCTATGCTACCGGATAGTGTGCTATTCAAATCTTCATAGGACTTGATTATGTTTATTATTTTAACTTGGGTTTTACAGTTATTGGTCTGTATGCTTGATCCATTTCTGTACTCGTTTTCCTATATATTTTGTAGACTTAAATCATCTGATATAATCGTATTGCCAGCTCTTAAAGTTTCTATTGATTGGCACTACTTTGGATTATACCACATCTGACTCCTTTTCCTTCTTTGTTTTTCCCGTATTTCTGAGAGCGTTTGTTTTCGGCCGTCTTTTGACTTCTTGCCATTTCTCAGAATTATTTTCCCTCGGCTTTTCACCTTTAACGGAATTCGCCTCGTTTGTTGCTGTCTTCTTTGCACGGGGGATGGCCGTGGTGGATTCTCTCCTTTGGTCTTTTGCCTGGGCTAAGCTGGGACGGGCTTGTTGCTTTTCTTTTTGGACGGACTGATGGATTTTTAACCGGTACCGCTGGATTATGTCCTGCATTTATCATATAGCTATGCAGCGAGTATTCTGCCTAAGGATAAGGAGAAAATTCACTAAAGCTAGACGGATAGGCGCAGCTACAAATGAAACCAAAACTACCGGCCAGCCAAGAAAACCTTGAAACTTGTCATAGAGCGTAGCAAAAAAGAAAAATGGGATAAACTCCGGAACGACCTGAATAACAACCCCATGGGTTATAAGATCGTCATGAAGAAACTGGGCTCTAAAATTTGGGCCAGATATGAACGGCAAAACCATGAGCAATATCTTTGATGTATTATTTCCTACGCGCAACCTGCAGCAGGAAGAACAATAGGCAACACCTGTCGGATGAACTTTTTATTTTCTGGGGAAGTACTCAAAGGAGCAGCAAAATCTTTCAAGATCAGAAAGACTCCAGGACCCGGTGGAGTTCCTGTAGAAATCCTGAAAATAGTATGGCAAATCTCTCAAGCGTTCTGCAGTCGATGTATAATGCATATCTTAAGGATGGCTTATTCCCGGAAGTGTGGAAAAAATAAAAACTGGTACTGACCAGCAAAGGAGATCCTACCAAATCATCAGCATACAGACCATTGTGTATGATTGATAGCACTGGGAAGTTGCTAGATAAATGTCGGATATCTGCAGTCATGGATTCAGAGCAAGAAGACCAACTCTTGGCGCTACAGGAGATGTAGTGTCCAGCGTAGAGCACGCTCAACGAGGGAACTATCACTCTAGGAGGATTGTCTTATTGACAACACTAGACATCCGCAATGTTTTTAACAGCCTCAGGTAGGCTGTTAAAGCTCTAAAGGTTTGCTACTCCGGAATACCTGCTGAGGATCCTACAGAGCTGTCGAAGGAATCGCAAGGTCAAATATGACACCTGCGAAGAGAGAAGGATAAAAACGATAACATCTGGAGCAGCGCAAGGGTATATCCTAGACCCAGACCTTTGGAACTTGAGCTACGACAAAGTCCGCCGAACTGAAATGCCGGATGATACACATCTGGTGGGGTACGCAGACGACATTGTAGCTGTAATAACGGCTCACAGCACCGACGAGGCCAAGAAAAAATTAAAACAGGTTATGCTAAGAAAAAAGGAATGGCTGGAGAGTCACAGACTTCAACTAGCCACCAAAAAGACGGAGGTTATACTGCTAACGAAGTGACACATTCCGTTAGAACTTGAGCTGCAAGATGCGAAAGCATACCTTCAACATTGAAGGTAGTCAAGTACCTCGGCATTAGAGTTGGTCCAAGAATCAAGGTCTCTTATTTCCACTGTACCGTCCGGCTTAACCTCCATCAAGAGACATCTTCTTCAACTTTCTTTGGTTTTCAGCCTCTCGAGAAATTCGGGCAGCACGTTTCCTGCCTTCACCATTTCTTGAAAAAGTGCACCAGTCCTCGTTTTTTTGATGCCTCTTATATTGGCAACCTCTTCGGGCTGAATTTTGCTACTCAGGTTTTTGAGTTCCTCTGCATAGCTGCACTGCACTCATTTTCCTTCTTTGTTTCTCCCGTTCTTCTGAGAGCGTTTGCTTTTGGCCGTCTCTTGACTTATTGCCATTTCTCAAGTTTATTATTTTCCCGCGGCTTTTCACTTTTATCGCGCTTTGCCTCGTTTGTTGCTGTCCTCTTTGTATTGGGAAGGCCATGGTGGCTTCTTTTTTCCTCGGTTTTTGCTTTCGCTGGGCAGTGCCAGGCTTTATGCTTGCCTTTTCGGGCAGGTTAAAGGGATTTCATCTGCAGCAGCTGCATTATTTCCTGCATTCGCCTTCGTTAATGCAGTTTTCTTTCTTTTCTCCTCCAATCTTTGCCAAGACCTTCGGCTATGCGTTATGATGTCAAACAGTTCTTCCAGTTCTGCTACACCTTCCTTAACATCCATACTGATGTTCTTCTGCTTTTGAATGACCTGCTTCATCTTAATAATGGTCATCCGGCATTTAGCCAGAGCCTGCTCCTCATTTTCTCGTAGCTTGAGATCTGGCGTGAAGAGGGCATATCCTCCTCAGTTCTGCATTGCAGACTGCTTGATGGGCATGCCGGCAAAGACGTCACAGCTTCTGTTTTAACTGGTACTTTTCAATCAAGATATTAATTATCGGTTGAAAAATTACCGGTTTTTTTTCTAAATATTTTCTTAGCTTATTTTTCTTTCAAATAAAATAGTACAGTTTGAAAAATGCACTTAAAAATTTTTATTTTGACACCAAAAATGTGTCTTGAAAATAAAAAATGGAAAATAAAATAAATTCATTTATTTCATTGAAAAAAGAAAAGAAATCGTTTCGACGACTGTAAGTAATTAAGGGTTAAATCTTTCAAGATCTTGCATAAGATGTTGATACATTAAATTTCGTAAAAAAAAGTAAAAATTGTATTTGTTGTCGTTATAACCGATCTGCAGTATTTAATATACTACAGTGGAATCGCGATAATTCGTAATCGCAAGGGACCAGCAATTTTTTACGAATTACAAGGGTTTTCGATTTAACGAGGTTTCGATTTTTTCGATCAATTTTATTTTTTGCTCCATTATCAATGGCTGAAATGATATTTTGCTTTTGCAACACTTATAAAGTCTTATTCGTACGTTTGTTTGCCATTTTCACGCCACACTGTTTTTTACACACCTCTGGTAAAGCATCGAACAAACTGACCACGAAAATCACAAAAAATTCCACCAAAAAAAGTAAATGATGAACGGAGCCTTAGTTGCCTACTATGATTGATATTTTTTTTTCTAACTGCAGTTCCATAGAATTTTGCTTTGCATTACGAATTATAAGAGGTTGTCAAATCCAATTACGATTTATAAGAGGTTAAACAGACTTTATTGCACAAAAAAAAATACGAATTATCGAGGGGACCAAAATGAATGGAATTTTTACGAATTAAAGCGATTTTTTCAAGGAACCAACAGTTTGCTACGAATTATTGAGATTTTCGAATTAACGGGGTACGAATTATGGCGATTCCACTGTACTTACTACAGTTTTTACATAATTTTTAGTGACACATAAAAAATATATTTCTTTGAAGGAAATTTTAACTTGAGAAACTTTCCCAAACAGCATTTGCGTCATCAATACGTATACCAAGAATTCATAAAACAACTTTAATTATTTTTATTTAGTACAGTCTTATACTTTGAGTCAATAACAAAAAAAAAATATTCTTGTGTGTGCGTTTGACTCTTACCCATATATCAATCTCAGGACCTGTGTATTGTTTTCCTTCGAATACTTCTGGCGCTGCGTAAGGTGGGGAGCCACACCATGTAGCTAAAAGTTCGCCGTATTTGAAATTGTTTGAAAATCCGAAATCAGCTATTTTTATGTTCATATTAAAATCCAAAAGAAGATTCTCAGCCTAAAAAAATATATGTATTATAGTGTGGTAATGAGGTATCCAAGCAATTCTCTATATACATAGAAAGTAATAACAAATTAAATTCATATCTTCAAACATAATGCGACTTTAGATTAAAAACTTAGATGTCAGACAACTCAGAGAAAAAAGTTTAATTACTTTTCACTGTATTAAATGCAAGAATTTGGGTGCATAAAATTAAAAACGGAATGAACTTTCTTCGATAACTTGAATTTTATGATTTGTTTGCTTTCATGCTACAAATGTTAAAAGTTTATTATAAAACATACATATTTCCAATATGTCTTTACATGTACATATTTACATTAGACATGTTCTAAATAGCCTCATGTTCTAGAATTCTTCGAGAACGCCTAAAGTTCGAAAATTTTACTCTGATTCGAGTATACCCTCAATCACAAAAAAAAAAAAAATTCTAGGGTTCCTACCAGGGCCGAAAAACTTCCATTTATTAAAGCTTGAGAAAAAAATGAAGAAAATTGCGCATATTTGTTAAATAAAATTTTTTTCGTTATTTTTTTTTCTTCATTTTCCTGTTGTACACATAGAGAAGTATCGGAAAATATTTTAACACCATTTTTAAATCTTTTGTGTGTACTTTATCATTAAGTAATATTAAGTATTATTTATAAGTAATCCTACTATTTCAGAAGCTATTGTGAATATGTAATAATTTATTTCTAAGATAATCTATTGTGAATATCCATTAAGAAACCATATATTATACATATGTCAAACATATTATTCCTGTATAAAAGCAGGAACCAAAATGAATAATATTAGTTAACTAAGCCTATAATTTAGCTGCCTTTTAATTTACTTAAGCGGTCTTGTAGTGCTAAAGCTTTACTTTTTTGTTGGTGCCCGTGGCGCTTTTAAGCGCCTGCAACAAATATTTAGCACATATTAGCAAAATATACATATGTGCATATCCATCAGATTGGGCCCTTTAGCTGGCCACGTTTTTTTTTTTTTTTTTTTTTTTGGAGTACATCTTCCAGCCATAAATTTTCTTGAAGCTAAGGCTATCTTGAACTCATAATAAAGGTTGTTCAATTGAAATTCAGATAGCTATTTTTTTTATTTAACTTTGTATGTAACTTTCCATGTTTTTTTTTTAACTTTAACTTCAAGAAAAACCATGTTTGAAGAGTCTGCTCCAAAAAAAAAAATAAAAAAAAAATCGAAGCCATGGTCGAGGTAAGATGACAATTTCGATTTTATTTTTTATTTTTTTTTTTTTTGGAGCAGACTCTTCAAACATGGTTTTTCTCGAAGTTAAGACTATCTTTAATTAATATTCAAGGAGGAACAATTAACATTCAAAGGGAGACATAGTTAACATTGGATTTTAGATAAAACCAACATGAAATGTTACATATAAAGTTAAATAAAAAAAATAGCTATCTGAATTTCAATTGAACAACCTTTAATGTGAGTTCAAGACAGCCTTAGCTTCAAAAAAAACTATGGCTGAAAGATGTACTCAACAGTCTTTAGACTACAGCTTAAAAACCCAATAAATTGACAATTTTTAAAAAACACGAAAAGTTTCACATATTTCTTACTTTAAATGCAAATTAAAAAATAGGTATCTAAATTTTAATTGAACAACCTTTAATATGAGTTCAAGACAGCTTTAGCTTCAAAAAAAACTATGGCTGAAAGATGTACTCAACAGTCTTTAGACTACAGCGTAAAAACCCAATAAATTGACAATTTTTAAAAAACACGAAAAGTTTCACATATTTCTTACTTTAAATGCAAATTAAAAAAATAGCTATATGAATTTCAATTGAACAACCTTTATTATGAGTTCAAGATAGCCTTAGATTCAAGAAAAACTATGGCTGGAAGATGTACTCCAAAAAAAAAACGAGGCCAGCTAAAAGGCCCAATCTGATGGATATGCACATATGTGACTGGGAAAGTTAAAAGGGACCTACGGTACGAAAATATATGTTCGAGAAAAACGACTTTAAAGTTAAGAAGTGGTTTTTTATGCGCATGAACGTTTTTTAGCTTGAAACTTATTACTAGGTAGTTTATGAGGTCGCTGGTATCAGATTTCAAAAATTCAAAATGGCGGATTCAAAATGGCTGACAAATTTTTTAAAAACTGAACGGATTTGCTTAAAACTTGTTACTCGGGGGTTTTCAGGGTCGCTGAATACGAATCTGGTATCAGATTTTCAAAATTCAAAATGGCGGCCAAATTTTTTTATCAAAATCGATGACGCGGTTCAGCCGAAACAGCGTTTTTTCCTATTAAGGGTGATGCCACGCCCCATTTAAGAATTCAGAGCTCCTAATTACTTTTCTTATGGTTCAATCTATCTATAAACAAAATTTTATTAAAATCAGTTCATTAGTTTACTCGTGGCAACGTATTTTCCGTTAGGGGCGTGGCACCACCCACAATTGAAAAAAAAGTATAAACTACACTTCTTCTCTTCACAGCCTTCCTAAAAAATAAAAAAATTAAGCGATTATGATTATGGATGTTTACCAACTGCCTATTTATACATAGATATCTATATGTAGGCGCCGTTTTATGGTCGCCATTTAATTAAAAAAAAATTCGTTCTCATATGAAAGCTCTTAAAGCTCTTGAGCATACGAACATTTTGACACCTTGAAAACGTCTTTCCGCAGCGTTCAATTTTGGGCAAACCACTGTCCCGGTTGACATGGAACGTACCATATGTATTAAACAAATTAAATACTTACTAAGAGCCTGTCCCATTCGATATCTTTTTGTGAAATTTGTGAATTTAATGAAATTTTGACATTTCTCTGAGGTGAATATGATATGTCAAAATTTGTACTAGCCCCAGTAGCGGAATTCCCAAAAGCACAAATTAAAATTGTCGTTAAGTAACGACATCGTTAGTTAACAATTTTTTCGTTTGCGGTAACGAATGTCGTATTCCCAAAGTAATAGCTAACGACAAGCTTGTCGTTAATAATGCTAACGCAAACATCGTTAAATAATTTTGAAAACATGGCAGCATAGTCAGTTGACAACCAAAAAATAAATAAAAAAATAAACTGCCGTAGAAAAATTGAATACTTTTGAATACAAATTTAACAAGGAGACCACCGTTGCATCATAGATTTGGCTCAAATATTCACGGGATATAAAAAACCCATATACATATCTCCGTTTTTCGCAATTCTCAAGGAAATTCGAGAAATTCGCGTTCAAAGTTTTCCCCTAGTTGTTTTCTACAAATAAAGTTTGCCTTCTTTCAACATGTAGAGTAGCATAGTGGGTAATGAGTTAGCGTATAATCATGGGGGTCATTAGTTCGAGTCACCGCTGAAGCAAATTTTTTTTAAACTTTTTTTTAATTTTTTTTTACTTTCAAAACTATGCACCTATCTTTTTTTTACACGATTTTGAAATATCACGGATCAGAAATAAGAAACACTTGTACGATTTTTTTTGTTCTAAAACGAGTCCCAAAAAAGCATTTTTTAATTCAAATTTTTGCAGTGTCTATAGCAAGAAAATACAATTGGGGGAATACCCGAATTTAATTTTAAGTTTATTTATTTTGTTGTACTTCAACTTGAGCATTTCGTTGATTAGTATTTATTTTGTGTTAAGTGTTCACTTCGCAGGATGTAATAAATAAATCTCACCTACCGTGTTTGTTCCTAGGTTTTTTTTATTGATTTCTTGGAGACGCCTCCACATATTTTATTTTTACGACGTATTCAAAAGTGGTATTTATTTTATTTACATAAAATGGATGTGGACAGCGAAAATTTTGAGTTTCCTGCGATTCCTGATGAATCGAACCACATTGAAAAATCTAAAAAAATACTAACAAGTGCTTTGGTTTATTTAGAGATGTTATGTATGGAAAATGATATTATCTCTCAAGAAAAACCAACGACCATTTCGTCTGAAGCAACGCTCATTGCCAAAGAAATATATGATTTAATCATAAATTTAATGAGCGAAAAACAGATAATTTTAAGTGAAGAGTTATTGCATCACCTACATGTACAATTAAAGTTATATCACCAATATATACGCCATTGGTACAGCCTTGTGATGTCTATTTCTACAGGCAGGTAAATAATTTTATAAAAAGAATTCATTTTAAAAAAAGTAAAATCACTTTGGTGAGTTTGAGTGGTAATTATTGACTTTAATTTAGAACAAACTACATACCATTTTAAAGTGGATATACTGAAAAAATGAACATACTAAAAAAATTATAAGCTATTAACATTTTTTGGAAAAATAACGTGTCTTTTAGAATGTATTGGTCAAAATATCTAAAAAAATTTTGTTTAAGCCTTTGATTTAAAATAATAAAAACCGAACATTTT
Organism: Tricholauxania praeusta; assembly: GCA_949775025.1. Classification (NCBI taxonomy): domain Eukaryota; kingdom Metazoa; phylum Arthropoda; class Insecta; order Diptera; family Lauxaniidae; genus Tricholauxania; species Tricholauxania praeusta. Next base: position 108,821,040 of record OX459028.1, read on the forward strand.
GTTTCAAAATTCAGGGTCCGATGATTTGCTGGAAATTAAGTTAGCTCTCATTTCATTTCAGTCCCTAGCAATTTTTAGAACCAAAATAATATTTAAAAAAAAATTTTCCGGTCGTTTCCAAAACACAGTATTTAGTATTCCATATTCGGGCTCCAAGAATTATTTAGAATCTTAATAAGCGATAGTTAAAAGAAAAAATTGTTCATTGTGACAAGCTTTGCGCTCTCTAGCGATTTTTGAACCAAAAAACACGATTTGGCACCACTGTGCGCTGCAAGCACCTGAAACAAGATGCTTCTGACAATTTTGTGCGTTATTACACTGCTTGAACTTCTTACTTGATTTTTGGCCGGTAATGCTGAAATTATTATTTTTTTTTAATCAGCTACCAATTGACTCTATTAAATAATGGATCAAGTCGGGCGTCAAGCGAAACAGTTTGCGAAACTTGCATTACTTTAAATCAAAAAGGCTATCGACATGACGTAGCACAGCCCACTCTGCTGCATTGCCTCGCAAGGCAATCTCATCGCCAAAAGTGGCGTAGTCCATCGCTAGATATTGCATTGCCATATTTTTTCTGTGTATATAATGAACACAATTTATAATTTTACTATTATTTTTGCTTTAATTACAGTTAAAACGATTTTTCACAACTAACGACACCAAATTAAACGTCTTTAACTTAACTACAAATGTTGTTCAGTAACGATAAGGAACTGTCAAATTTAACGACAAGTTTGACTAACCTAGTTTTTGAGAATACCATTTAACGACAATGTTGTTATGAGCAGTTAACGATAACAACAATCGTCGTTAACAAGTTTGGGAATTCCGCTACAAGGCTAGATAGAAATTGAAAAACAAATCAATTGTAAACATTCATGTTACGTCAAACATTACTGACGCATTCTGGTGGCGAAAGAAAATTTGTAAGTTACTTTGTTTATTTATAAAATATTATTAGAAATTTTTCAATCTCTTTATATTTCTATTAGTCACAGAAATTGCTACCCAACCATGAAAATGTGAGCTTTTTATCTCCATAGCAGCTCTACTGCAGCGAATGATTTGCCCCTAACGTCTCACACAAACAAAAGGAAAAAAAAAAACAAATAATGGCGAAGTATTTGGCACAAATTGTCGCCATTGGAAGACAGGCGATCGGCAGTGCTTTTGCCAAAGTGCTCACACAAGAAATTGCAGCTTCACAAGACTCTGCACGATGTTTTGACGGTGGATAACAGGGAGAAAAACATGCAGAAGCAAATGCAAGATCAGGTAAAATATAAAATTTCAATTTAATTCATGTAATATTTTTTTGCTTCTCTTTGCAGGCATGACGCTCGATGAGGCAAGACAAACTTTATGTGTTCAGGATTTAGAAAACCTACGAAGTTATAAAAAATTATGATCATCTTTTCTCTGTGAATGAAAAGGCGAGATGTGGAACATTTTTTTTGCAATCAAAAGTCCGCCGTGAAATAATTGATGAAATAACACTGCTTATGCAGGCACAGGCTAAAAAGCGGCAACAACAGACTTCGGCGCCACATTTTAAAACTGAGATGCACAGCTGCGATTGCGTAAAAATTATCTTCAATGGTAAGTTGTACATTAAAATGCATTCAATTTTCATTTATATTAACATTTTATTTACGTTTTTAGATTCATCAAATTGAGTGGGAAGAAAGTTGCGATGAAGAAAATTATGTTGAAGCTACGCAAACATAATATAGTTTATTTATGTTTTTTTTTGCCATACTATCTCGATGTAGTTATAATTGAATTGAAATTTATGTGCAAATTTAAAAAAAAATTTTTTTTTAATAGAATAAAGCTTAACTTTTTTCTAAAATTAAAATTAATCTTAAATGACATAGTGTATTTCGCAATCTAATGAGTTATTTTAACTTTGCATGTAGAGGGTAATCTCTGGAACCACTGAACCGATTCTAAAAATTTTTCTGCAAATAGAAACTTACACTATGTCTGGCTATATTTAATTTTGGTAAAAGCAATGGGCGTGGCACTTTCCATGCAATAAAACCTTTAAAATGCTGTACCTTAGCTCTTATAACAGCAGTAGTCTTAAGTTTTGTATTAGGATGCATATGCCCTATGCTAAGCACCTCAAAAAATATGAAGGAGATTAGACAACGGTGCGGGCACCTTCCTTACAACAAAAATAATTAAAACGCTGTATTTATAGCTACTGTTATGAAACTTGATAAATAGATCTACATGGCTTATTCCAAGCTATTCGCAATATGTGATCAGGATTGTACATAGGGGCGTGGCATCTTTCATGCAACAAAAACGCTAAAATTGTTATTCTTGGTACTTATATCGAGCTGTGAAATTTGGTGCATGGACCCATTACTCTACAATAAGGACTGCGAAACATGTGTGGTTGTACAACGGGGAGGATGCGGGCAAAGCAGTATTTATGTTTGTTTCTTTTTGCCAACATATACAGGCTATTTTGATTATTCAAAATTAATAATGAAAATGCGGTCGAAAAATTTTACTTTCGTTTTCAAGAAATTTTTGTGCTGTCAAAATTTCATCAATTTGTTAAAAGATATCGAATGGGACAACAAAATTGGAAATTTTAGTAACCACAGTAAAAATTTTACTCACCAGGCTAAAAATGGTTTTCACCGCGATTTGCCTAGGTAAAAAGATATCGATTGGGATAGACCCTAAATTACAAAATTATAACATTCACAATTTAAAACAACCACCATTTGCTCTTGTTTACTTTTAAGTTTTTGACATTTTGCGACTGGCCGTATTTAGAAAGTACGATATTTGATCACGAACTGCTTTCTATTTTTGAAATAATTTTCAAAAAACCCTAAGCTCTCTTCCTACGATGCCATAATATCTTAGTTTAAACAGCATTATATCATGATCAACCAGATCAAATGCTTTTGAGAGATCTGGAAACAAGCCTGCGGCTCCTTTGTAACCTTGATCTAACCCATTGCAGATATTATTAACAACATTACCGACTGCTGCCTCAGTACCACAACCTTTTTTGAAGCCAAATTGGTATTTGTAAATAAAATTATTGTCGTTGATGTACGTCGAAAGTTTTTGATAAATCAGCTTCTCGAAAATTTTGTCAACAATTGAAAGAAGTGCAACTGGGCGGATATTATGTACCGCAGAAGCATTTAAACTTTTGGGAATGTGAACTATTTTGCTTATTTTTAAACAGTCTGGATATAGTGATGTAGTAATTATTTTATTAAATAGATACGCTCACCAAAATTGGTGCGACAATCTCTTTATAAGAAACGAACAATTTTGGTGAAACATTGTCATAAACAGCTGCTTTTTTGTGTTAAGATTACTTAAACTTTCATCAACGTCGTTTAAAGTAACGTTTTGAAGAGAAAACCTATGGATGGTCTGACATAGTGATCTTTAACGATTACAACTATCAGATTGTACGAAATAACCGTTAAGAAGCCTAACTTTGGTTTCATCTGTTGTAACTTTTACACCAGCTGAAGTGGCGATATCAAACCTTTTTTCCCCGCACTCTTCCGAGAGCGTTGTTCATAAAGCTCCAACATTTTTTTGGGTCCCCTTCTAATTTATTTAAGATATCGAAATAATTGTTCCTCGACAATTTACAAGCAATTTTTATAACTTTGCTTATTAGTTTCAGCAAATATTGATTTTTGTGATTCTCATACTTTCTTCTTTTCATTAATAATTTACGCTTTAATAGAATTAAGAATTGCAGATTTTTGCTAATCCACGGTGTGAGCTCAAACCTTATCCAAATGTGAAAATTTACCGCCTTTCTTTACTTTGCCTTTTTATAAAAATGAGTCAATAAAACACTACATTTTCATTTCCAGATGTACATTTCTCAAACCTTAGTTGTGTTCTACTACGACTGCAACTCGTCGAATTGTTCATGGCATCCATCAAATTAGTTAAAAGATCCTCTGTGACTTCTGAAGAGCTACCAGAAATATCGATTTGTGGCAACTTATTTTGCAAATAAATTTTGGCTTTCGCGTAATCACAATGAGTTTTTACTCTTTCAATGTATCGATTAGAATTTACAACTTATAATCCGCTCTACAGAATCAACAAAAATTTTTCCAAAAATATTACTGAAGACCTGATCAATGCAACTACCGCTTTCAGGCCTTGTTACAAGATTATGGCAATTATGACAATCGTAGCTTTGAAACAAACTAGAAAGAACAGAAAATCGAGAGCTGTGAAATAAATCGATGTTCGTATCCCCCATTATAATAATTTTCATTCATAAATCTATCGAACATACTAACAAAATCATTAATTAAACATTTTTGAGAACGATAAAATGATACTAATCTTAGCTGTTTCCCCTCTATTTTAAAACTATCTATCGTAATAGAAATAAGATCAAGAAAACCCTCATTAATGCAACTTTCCACAGAAAACTTCAGTTCATTGCTGACGTATAACGAAGTACCACCATATCAGTGTAGCCAACTTAGGGGTTTTCCCCCTATATTTAGGGGGAAAAAATGCTCACAGGGGGGTTTTAGGGGGTAAAATGTTTAGGGGTTTTTTTAGGGGGCTTAAAAAATATTTAGGGGTTTTTTTGGTGGTTTTCTGGATCTGATAATCAATGCAGGTGTACAAAATTTATTGACTTATGTATGGTGTATTTGCACGGCGAACCAAACTTTGCGCAAACTGTTTTGTTTTGCTGTCAAAATGCGTACCTGTGAATCGTGTCATAAAACATTAACAAATAACTATCGATAATTTTCTGTATGTATATCATACTTTATTTTTGAGCAAGACGCCAGCGGCCATTGTGAAGTTGAAAAGTGATTTGTGATTTACATATGTATAAAAGAAATAAAAACGCAAAGAATAACACTTGTGTGAAGTTAGCGCCGGGCGAAGAACCGAAAATGATATTTTTTGCGGCGAAAATGTTAATTTAACAGAACGTTTACATTAAAATGTTATTTATTTTGCATAAATGTTAACATAGAAAAGAAATACAAACACGATGTGACAGCTGCTATCGAACTTAACCGCACTCGTTCAACATGTGTCTGTAACGTAGTGAGTAAGTCAATTGCCTTTAAAGCATAAGGTTATAGGTTCGAAACTCGACTCAACCAAATTTTTTTTTTTGGATTTTTTTAATATTGAATATCAATTATTTTTTTTTATAATGCCTCATGGTTAGTGGTTCGCTACTGACATAAAAATTACTTCTTTGTTTTTTTTTATATTGAATATCAATTTTTTCATTCCGCTGTATTAGATAAGTTGCAGAAGTTTCAAAAATTTTTTTTTAAATTTATAAGAACAAATGAGAGTATTATTTTTAATAAACAATGAAAAATTACATTTACTTCAAGTAAACAATTACATATATTTTTACTGACTTTAACACATTTGATCTATTTTTTCAATAAATACTCAACAAATGTTTTCAAGGAGGGTAACTTTCATATTTCATTATAATACACTCTGGTCCACTCAAAAAATATACCTTTGTTTATTTTTCAAAACCTGTAATATGTAGATCTTAAATATTTTATAAACAGTATATGGACAAGCATTAAACAGGAACTCGCTTTCACTAATTTTTTTTAAGAAATAAAAATCTGCGAAAAATATTATTGAAACATTTGTATATTGATAATTAAAATCAAGCCATAATAAGTGATATTGTGAAGTATTATGTACATATGTACATAATACTCTCAAATGAGCATTCGCTGTATGGAAAAATAAAATAAATATATATGTAAGTTTAAATAATCTCTAAATGAGAACAAACTTTTATTTGAAAACACTATGTGATTATCATCGAAATATTGAAACTGAGTTGTAATTTTCAGTCGATTCTGTTAAAGACGATGAAAAAGCAAAAGAAACTTTGTCTCGAATTCAATGCTCACAGCTCAGTCAGGAATAAATAACACTTAAAAACCTCTTAACCCCCTTTCTGACTTGTTTATGGAATATCATCGAAAAATCTAAGCTGTGTTGTAATTTTTAGTCGATTCTGTTAAAGGAGATGAAAAAGTAAAATAAGCTTTGTCTCGAATTCGATGCTCACAGCTCAGTCAGGAATAAATAACACTTAAAAACCTCTTAACCCCATGTGGACCACACCCTTTCTGACTTGTTTATGGAATGTCATCGAAAAATTGAAGCTGAGTTGTTATTTTCAGTCGATTCTGTTAAAGAAGATGTAAAAGTAAACAAAACTTTGTCTGGAGTTCGATGCCCACACCTCAGTCAGGAATAAATGACACTTAAAAACCTCTTAACCCCATGTGGACCACACCCTTTCTGACTTGTTTATGGAATGTCATCGAAAAATTGAAGCTGAGTTGTTATTTTCAGTCGGTTCTGTTAAAGAAGATGAAAAAGTAAACTAATCTTTGTCTCGAATTCGATGCTTACAGCTCAGTCAGGAATAAATAACACTTAAAAACCTCTTAACCCCATGTAGAGCACACCCTTTTTGACTTGTTTATGGAATATCATCAAAAAATTGAAGCTGAGTTGTAATTTTTATACTATTCTGTTAAAGAAAATTAAAGAGTAAAATAAACTTTGTCTGGAGTTCGAAACTCACAGCTCAGTCAGGAATGAATGACACTTAAAACCTCTTAACCCCATGTAGAGCACACCCTTTCTGACTTGTTTATGGAATTTCATCGAAAAATTGAAGCTGAGCTGTAATTTTTGATCGATTCTGTTAAAGAAGATGAAAAAGTTAGAGAAACACTGTGTCGAATTCGATGCTCACAGCTCAGTCAGGAATAAATAACACTTAAAAACCTCTTAAACCCATGTGAAGCAGATCCTTTGCGACTTGTTCATGGAATATCATCGAAATATTAGAACAGAACAATGAGTAATTCTCATTCGGTGCTCTAGTGAACCGAGCTTGCAGTTCGGCCAGAAATCAATAACATTCAAAAAGCCCTTAACCACATGTGAAGCACACCTTTTGTGACTTGTTTGTGGAATATCATCGAAATATTGAAACAGAAAATTGAGTAATTCTCATTCGGTGCTGTAAGGAAGAATTAAAAGTTAAATTCAGTTTGTTTCGAATTAAATGCTTGCAGCTTGGTCAGAAATCAATAACATTCAAAAACCCCTTAACACCATGTGAAGCACACCCTTTGTGACATGTTTGTGGAATTTCATCGAAATATTGAAACAGAAAATTGAGAAATTCTCATTCGGTGCTGTAAGGAAAAATTAAAAGTTAAATTCAGTTTGTTTCGAATTAAATGCTTGCAGTTTGGTCAGAAATCAATAACATTCAAAAACCCCTTAACACCGTGTGAAGCACACCCTTTGTGACTTGTTTGTGGAGTATCATCGAAATATTGAAACAGAAAATTGAGTAATTCTCATTCGGTGCTGTAAGGAAGAATTAAAAGTTAAATTCAGTTTGTTTCGAATTAAATGCTTGCAGCTTCGTCAGAATTCAATAACATTCAAAAACCCCTCATCGAAATATTGAAAGCTTGCAGCTTGGTCAGAAATCAATAACATTCAAAAACCCCTTAACACCATGTGAAGCACACCCTTTGTGACTTGTTTGTGGAATATCATCGAAATATTGAAACAGAAAATTGAGTGATTCTCATTCGGTGCTGTAAGGAAAAATTAAAAGTTAAATTCAGTTTGTTTCGAATTAAATGCTTGCAGCTGTCAGAAATCAATAACATTCAAAAAGCCCTTCACCCCATGTAAAACACACCTTTTGTGACTTGCTTGTGGAATATCATCGAAATATTGAAACAGAAAATTGAGTAATTCTCATTCGGTGCTGTATGGAAAAATTAAAAGTTAAATTCAGTTTGTTTCGAATTAAATGCTTGCAGCTTGGTCAGAAATCAATAACATTCAAAAACCCCTTAACACCATGTGAAGCACACCATTTGTGACTTGTTTGTGGAATATCATCGAAATATTGAAACAGAAAAGTGAGTGATTCTCCTTCGGTGCTGTATGGAAAAATTAAAAGTTAAATTCAGTTTGTTTCGAATTAAATGCTTGCAGCTTGGTCAGAAATCAATAACATTCAAAAACCCCTTAACACCATGTGAAGCACACCCTTTGTGACTTGTTTGTGGAATATCATCGAAATATTGAAACAGAAAATTGAGTTATTCTCATGCGGTGCTGTATGGAAAAATTAAAAGTTAAATTCAGTTTGTTTCGAATTAAATGCTTGCAGCTTGGTCAGAAATCAATAACATTCAAAAAGCCCTTAACACCATGTGAAGCACACCGTTTGTGAATTGTTTGTGGAATATCATCGAAATATTGAAATAGAAAATTACGTAATTCTCATTCGGTGCTGTAAGGAAGAATTAAAAGTTAAATTCGGTTTGTTTCGACTTCAATGCTTGCAGCTCGGTCAGAAACGACTTATACCCAAAAAAATCTTAAACCCATGTGAAGCACATCCTTTGTGACTTGTTCATGGAATATCATCGAAATATTAGAACAGAACATTGAGTAATTCTCATTCGTTGCTGTAGTGTACCGAGCTTGCAGCTCGGTCAGAAATCAATAACATTCAAAAACCCCTTAACACCATGTGAAGCACTTCTTTTGAGACTTGTTTGTGGAATATCATCGAAATATTGAAACAGAAAATTGAGCCATTCTCCTTCGGTGCTGTATGGAAAAATTAAAAGTTAAATTCAGTTTGTTTCGAATTAAATGCTTGCAGCTCTGTCAGAAATCAATAACATTTAGAAACCCCTTAACACCATGTGAAGCACACCTTTTGTGACTTGTTTGTGGAATATCATCACATGGTGTTAAGGGGTTTTTGAATGTTATTGATTTCTGACCAAGCTGCAAGCATTTAATTCGAAACAAACTGAATTTAACTTTTAATTTTTCCATACAGCACCGAATGAGAATTACTCAATTTTCTGATTCAATATTCCGATGATATTCCACAAGCAAGTCACAAAAGGTGTGTTTTACATTTGGTGAAGGGCTTTTTGAATGTTATTGATTTCTGACAGAGCTGCAAGCATTTAATTCGAAACAAACTGAATTTAACTTTTAATTTTTCCTTACAGCACCGAATGAGAATCACTCAATTTTCTGTTTCAATATTTCGATGATATTCCACAAACAAGTCACAAAGGGTGTGCTTCACATGGTGTTGAGGGGTTTTTGAATGTTATTGATTTCTGACCAAGCTGCAAGCATTTAATTCGAAACAAACTGAATTTAACTTTTAATTTTTCCATACAGCACCGCATGAGAATAACTCAATTTTCTGTTTCAATATTTCGATGATATTCCACAAACAAGTCACAAAAGGTGTGCTTCGCATGGGGTTAAGGGCTTTTTGAATGTTATTGATTTCTGACCAAGCTGCAAGCATTTAATTCGAAACAAACTGAATTTAACTTTTAATTTTTCCTTACAGCACCGAATGAGAATTACTCAATTTTCTGTTTCAATATTTCGATGAGGGGTTTTTGAATGTTATTGAATTCTGACCAAGCTGCAAGCATTTAATTCGAAACAAACTGAATTTAACTTTTAATTCTTCCTTACAGCACCGAATGAGAATTACTCAATTTTCTGTTTCAATATTTCGATGATATTCCACAAACAAGTCACAAAGGGTGTGCTTCACACGGTGTTAAGGGGTTTTTGAATGTTATTGATTTCTGACCAAACTGCAAGCATTTAATTCGAAACAAACTGAATTTAACTTTTAATTTTTCCTTACAGCACCGAATGAGAATTTCTAAATTTTCTGTTTTAATATTTCGATGAAATTCCACAAACATGTCACAAAGGGTGTGCTTCACATGGTGTTAAGGGGTTTTTGAATGTTATTGATTTCTGACTAAGCTGCAAGCATTTAATTCGAAACAAACTGAATTTAACTTTTAATTTTTCCTTACAGCACCGAATGAGAATTACTCAATTTTCTGTTTCAATATTTCGATGATATTCCTCAAACACGTCACAAAAGGTGTGCTTCACATGGGGTTAAGGGCTTTTTGAATGTTATTGATTTCTGACCGAGCTGCAAGCTCGGTACACTACAGCAACGAATGAGAATTACTCAATGTTCTGTTCTAATATTTCGATGATATTCCATGAACAAGTCACAAAGGATGTGCTTCACATGGGTTTAAGATTTTTTTGGGTATAAGTCGTTTCTGACCGAGCTGCAAGCATTGAAGTCGAAACAAACCGAATTTAACTTTTAATTCTTCCTTACAGCACCGAATGAGAATTACGTAATTTTCTATTTCAATATTTCGATGATATTCCACAAACAATTCACAAACGGTGTGCTTCACATGGTGTTAAGGGCTTTTTGAATGTTATTTATTTCTGACCGAGCTGCAAGCTCGGTTCACTACAGCACCAAATGAGAATAACTAATGTTCTATTGTAATATTTCGATGATATTCCATAAACAAGTCACAAAGGATGTGCTTTATATGGGGTTAAGAGGTTTTTGGGAATAAGTCATTTCTGACCGAGCTGCAAGCATTGAAGTCGAAACAAACCGGATTTAACTCTAAATTTTTCCTTACAGCACCGAATGAGAATTACTCAATTTTCTGTTTCAGTATTTCGATGATATTCCACAAACAAGTCACAAAAGGTGTGCTTCACATGTGGTTAAGGGCTTTTTGAATGTTATTGATTTCTGACCGAACTGCAAGCTCGGTTCAGTACAGCACCGAATGAGAATTACTCATTGTTCTGTTCTAATATTTCGATGATATTCCATGAACAAGTCGCAAAGGATGTGCTTCACATGGGTTTAAGAGGTTTTTAAGTGTTATTTTTTCCTGACTGAGCTGTGAGCATCGAATTCGAGACAAAGTTTCGTTAACTTTTTCATCTTCTTTAACAGAATCGATCAAAAATTACAGCTCAGCTTCAATTTTTCGATTATATTTCATAAACAAGTCAGAAAGGGTGTGCTCTACATGGGGTTCAGAGGTTTTTAAGTGTTATTTATTCTTGACTGAGGTGTGAGCATTGAATACCAGACAAAGTTTCTTTTCCTTTTTATTTTCTTTAACAGAATCGAATAAAAATTACAACTCAGCTTCAATTTTTCGATCATATTCCATAAACAAGTCACAAAGGATATGCTTCACATGGGTTTAAGAGGTTTGCTTTCACACATTTGCTTTTTTTATAGCAAGTGTTGTCCTCCCTGATATTTGATAAGATAAGTTCAAGAAAGATCACATGGAAATTAGGCATAAGTTTTACTTTTTCATCTTCTTTAACAAAATGGACTGAAAACTACAACTCAGCTTCAATATTTCGATGAAATTGCATTAGCAAGTCAGAAAGGGTGTGCTTTACATGGGGTTAAGAGGTTTTTAAGTGTCATTTATTCCTGACTGAGCTGTGAGCATCGAACTCGAGACAAAGTTTCTTTTACTTTTTCATCTTCTTTAACAGAATCGACTGAAAATTACAACTCAGTTTCAATATTTCGATGATATTCCATAAACTAGTCAGAAAGGGTCTACTCCACATGGGTTTAAGAGGTTTTTGGATGTTATTGATTTCTGACCGAGCTGCAAGCAAGCTTTAATTTTAATTTTTCTTAACAGCGCCGAATAAGAATTACTCAAAGTTCGGTTCTAATATTTCGATAGTATTCCATAAGCAATTCAGAAACGGCGTGTTTCACTTGATGTCACCAGGTTTTTAGATGTGATACCATGTATGTATTTTATTAAAGCGACCAAACCACGAAACACTTGTTTGCACAGAATGTTAATGGATTCTATCTTTAAGAAGACGTTGTCATATTGTAGCAGAGAGCTCTTCTGGGCTAGTAATCAAAATATTTTTCATAAGCTAACTGAAATATATTTACTGATTCTGTGAAACTTTTGAGAATTTTTGTAGTCTGTAATTATTTTTATTACGTGTAGCAGTATAAAAAAAAACTTTATTTAGCAATGAAATAAGAAAAAAAACTTTATTTAGCAATGAAATAAAAAAAAAATCTTTATTTAGCAATGAAATGAAAAAAAACCTTATTTAGCAATGAAATTAAAAAAAAAAAAATCAAAAAGGATTCGAACCCACATATACGCGATTTATAGTCCAACACACTACAGCTGCTCCACAGTTGCTTGTTGGTTGTTGATGTCAAATCCGTTATATGAAAACAGCGAGTAGATTCGTTAGTTCATACAAATTTTTTTTTTCGCCGGTAAAATTATTTTTTTCGCCGCAAAAACCACTATGTTAAATTTTCGCCGCGCTCTGTTAAGAAAATGTAAATAACATTTTTATTCGGCGCTCAAATTCGGCGCTAACTTCACATCGGTAAGAATAACTATGCCTATACTAGGATAAAAAATATAAGCAAAAATATTCCAAAAGTTGGGAAGCCGATGAACTAATTAATGAAAGGTTTGTTTCATTTTATATTTACACTTAATTCTCTGTTTATGCGGTAGATACGTTTCAGAAAAAACCGCATAAAAAAAGACATGTATATTTAAGGGTTACGTTCCATATTTTTTGAAAAGCTCGTAAAACCAAGAAATTTCTTAGAAAAGTCGAAGTCAATGCATCTAAAACTAACGTGCTAGTTAGCATTATATAATTATTTCATTTTACTTAACATATTTAGAAGAAAGAAAATTATTCATATGAAGAAGATGAAAGACCTTCTAGAATTATTTTTGCAGTGCATTAAACAAATGCGCAATTCAATAATATAAATAAAAACTACTTATAAATTCCATAAAAAAAAATCTTGCAGAAAACTGCAAAACTTTGAAATCGCATAAAAAAAATTCGGAGCAAATTTACTGTAGCTGAGATTGTCCAATATTTTTTTTTGGGAAAATAGAGGGTTAAAAAGAAAAATATATAAAAAAAGGTCGCTCGGATCCAGTTTCGGAAATATAGACATCGGAAGTTGCGGATATAGGTTTTGGAAAAAAGGTTTATAAGTTGGGAACCCCCAAATGGAAAATATGGGTGTCAAAAGAAGGATAATTTAAATGCCAGAAAAGTTGAAATTTCAGAAAATCGTAATATCTCCTAAGTAATGGGTCAAATTTCAAAACTTTGTTAGCCATTATTGTAGCCCATTAAATTATCTTCTTATGGCACTCATTTTTTATTTTCTATTCAGGGGTTCCAAATTTATAACCATTTTTAGAAAAGCTATATCCGCAACTTCCGATGTCTATATCTCCGAAACTACACCCGAGCGACTTTTGGTCAGATACACTTTACAACGACAAGGTTCCTGCATAAATTTCCAGCGATGATAACAAAATTTAACTACAAAATATATGACTTCAAAAATAATGAAATTGAAAACGATTGCCTCATGATGGAAGATATTTTACATAATACAAATAATTAAATGTACAAATTTAAAACAAAATAAATGAATTCACAACTTTGAATTTGTTAAAATATTACAAATTTAGCAGAAATAAGTATTTAGGGTGAGCTTAGAGCATTTCATGTATTATTTAAATACTTTATATATTTAGGCAATGCATAAGGTCTTATTAAGTCATATCGCACCGTCAAAACAAAAGGGCCGCAAATCAAAATAACGAGTTTTCGAGTTATATATGCCACTATATAGCTCATTAAGTGTTCTTAATTTTAGTCTTGCCACCATATTTCTAGCTCTATTAATAACTTCTAAAACACATTTTTAGACAAGAGATATTTAGTTCTGAAATTTTTCTTAACAAAACAAGACCGCCTCATTTCAAAATATTAATATTTTGCTATTAAATTAAAGAAAAGAGCAATTAAAACAACAAAGCCTTAAATCAAAAAAGATATCTTAAAATATTTTCCATTAAAGTTTTTACAGTGGCAAATCAAAACTAGGCAGTATAGTTCTCTTAAACCAAAAATATTTTCAATGTTACTCCATAAATTTGTGAGATTAGTTTGTAGTATTTCAGTTCAAGACTGCCATAACTATAAATATGGCTGTCTTCAAATTCAGTGGAAAATTTCAGATATCTTTAATCTCAATTTTCTCGAAACTTAAAATTTTGAGATGTGGCTTTCTTGTTCTGACGGTGCGATATGTCATAAGTCAATATTGTACAAAAATATTACGCATGTGAACTTTGTCTGTAGTATCTTATTTTTTTTTTTAAGTGAGTAAAATTTTTTTAGGGGGATTTTAAATAGCCTTGTGTAATTTTAGGGGGTTTTTTAGCCACGTTTAGGGGGAAAATTTTTTCAATGTTGGCTACACTGCACCATATCCAAGTCTCCTGCAACAATGTACAGTACAATACCCAGGAATAGATTATAGCTGGGTTAAATTTGATTCGAACTAGGTTTCCTGAACTGCAATTATATCGGGTAGCTTTGAAAATCTTGCAATCAGAGTTTTAAATTTATTAAACTTAGAAATTGAAGAAAGGCTTCTTATGTTCACACTAATAATATATAAAAAAGAATAATTCAAACGAAGCAAGTAATCATTAAAATTTAAAAAATTACACTAGTTTACAAATTTGGGTTTCATCTCGAGATCTGTTTTCTCATATACTTTTTTCCATGTATTTTGGGGCGTGGATTCCAAAAATGGCAACCATTTATTTTCTTAAGAATCGTTTTCGAAATATTCCCAAAAAAAACCCCTTTTTCGGCACTTTTGTCATTTATCGTCATGAATTTTTTTTGACTTAAAAACGCTTTTCAGCACAGATATTTTTATTCCCTTTCTAACGATATGCTGTTTGCTTCAATCGAATAAGATTTGATGGAGTAAATAACAAGCGCTCAAAGTCCAAACAAACTGACTTTTTTGGTCTTTCTTTAAAATCACTAAATTTCAATTGCTCCATTTGAATGAACAATTTTTTCTTTTTCATAATTTTAGAATTAAAAATGAAAGACTATTCTTTTGCAAATGTTCTAAGTATAATTTTTCGGAAATCGGACAAAAAATGTAGAAATTATTCGAAAAAACAGTAAAAACTTGCAATGAAATTGAACGAAAATATATATGTTTTTTATCTAAAAAGAAACGGAGAATAAAAGTAAAGAGCCAAACACATACGACATGTTTAAATAAATGTCATGTTCTAGAATACTTCAAGAACAATCGATTTTCGAAAACTTATTCATATTCGAGTATTTTCTCATTTAAAAAAATAAAAATAATCCTATAGCTGCTACCAGAGCTGCAAAATTTTCATTCTTTGGAATTTGGCCAAAAAAAATTATGAAGATTTGATTTTTTTTTTCAAAAATTTTCGATTTTCCTTATGCACATATAAAAAAGTATCGAAAAAAAAATACCACTATTTTTCAAGCCTATACATAAGGAAAAAAACTGGTCTCTACGCGAGTAGAGCTTTGGTGTTTCTTGTGTCATAGCTCAAATCCTTTGTTATTTTCATTGCATTCACCTTACTACACTATAATTTAAAATTGTCAATGGCACTTCATGAATTTCCATTAAAAAAATAATAGAAAAAAAATTTTTTCGATTTTTGGTCCAAAAATTGTATTTTTTTTTTAATTTTTTGTTTATTTAAAAATTTTAAGAAATATATATCACACTGTTATTTAAAATAATTTTTCCATATAAATAATAGATATTGTATTATTTATTTAGTCATAACAATTTATTTTAATGACAAAAACCAAAAAACAAACATAAAGTTTAAAAATATTTATTTGTAATTAAATAATTTGTGGATTAAAAATTATTGTAGCCATGAAGCACGTTCGCTTTTGTTATTTAATTTTTAATTCACAAATTATTTAATTGAAGTAACGGATGTTTTGTTGCATACGGACGCATATTGTTTGTGCTCCGCGTTTTTTTGCTATTTTGAGTCGATTAAACTAGCACGGAGTACCGGTAACTGGTGTTAAATCGTAACCAGAAGTGAACTATTGCAATTCCGCGAGTTAGTGGTCTCATAATTCTTTTTACCGTACTTTGTTTGCTAAATTAAAACTTTTTGCTCAATGCAAAAGAAAATATAAAACAAATTTATTTTCCACGCTCGAAATTGTAAGTAAACATCGGACACGAATACTCTAACACAACTTGAAGCTGTTAGTATCAGTTGTTTACATATGTTTGGTGTGCGTTGCCAATCAACTAGTTTTTTAGTTCAACCATTTATAGACCTATTCGAGTTAAAAATCAATAACCCAGTAAACTTTAGTCGTTGAGTAACAACTGCATCTAGCAACTTTTTTCAGATGTCATCTTCTGCAGCTATCAAACTCAGAGATACTATGTCTCGTCGTAAAAATCTGTTTGACAAGACTGCAAAAACATCTTTGCAGCAGGTGGAGGAGGAATTGAGTGTTCATATTCTTTCTCATTTAAAATCCATGGAAGAGAGGTTAAGGTCCCACGCTGATAATTGTTTTGAGAAGTTGTCAACTGAGATTACTGCTCTTGAAAACAAGTTGACCGCAAAACTTAAAACTGAGCTACAATTGCTTAATAATAGATATACTGAGCTAAGCAATAAAGTTCAGGCTATTGAGGCTGAACTAGTTGAACTGCGAAAGGTCAAAGCTGACTTCAGTGAGCTTAAACTTGAGTGCAGGAAGACTCAAAATAGCTTATGCTGCGACTTATCATCCAACGCTGTTTTGTTTGGTGTTCCCTATTGCGAGGCTGAGGATTTAAAAGACGTTTTTACTAGAGTTTGCGATCTGGTTGACTTTGTTTCGCCTCAAATCCGCAACATATTTCAAAAGGCAGATTCAGCAATCATAATTAAATTTTTTTCGAGATTTGACAGAAATTCTGTTCTTGGTGCCTTCGGCAAATATAAGCGCAGGACAAAAAAAGCAGTCATCCTCGAGGACATTGGTTGCAGTAGTATCTATATTAATGAAAGTTTACCCTACGATACTAGAAAGATAATTCAATCTGCGGTGAAGCTGAAATAAATAAACTTGTAAGCGTCTTTACTATTCGTGGAGTAGTTCATGTCCGAAGCCAGAGGAACGGCACTGCAATAGCTGTTAATAATTTTGCTGATTTGAATGTTTTTAACAGTCTTCCGGTTACTGTAAATTCTTAATATTATTTTTCTAGAAGCTCTAATTTTTATTTTTTTTTTTTTATGTTTTTTAATGTAAAGATGTGTGGATATTTTGAATTGGCTAATTTCGTTTCATTTTTGTCGGTTCTGAAAAATGCATTTTGTTGTTGCATATTTGATTCTAAATTATGTATTATTTTTTATTTGTTTTTTGTAAATGTGTTTCCCGTTGAGAATGCTTATTGTTGTTGGTCTTGTGCAAAATGAAGGTAATTTCTGATTCTAGGAATGGTGTTATATGTAGTCAAAAAATTTTAATTGATGCACTATGTAAACAACGTTGTGGTTTAAAAGTTGTACATTTCAACGCTAAAAGTTTGAATGCTGACAAAATGGATTATGTTAAGTATGTGTTTTAAAACTCGTCAGTTGATGTTATATGTATTTCTGAGACCTGGTTCAGTAATGAAATCAGTGATTTTTACCTAAATGTATTATAACTTATTCAGAAATGACAGAACCAACAAAAGAGGAGGGGGTGTTGCAATATATTGTAGGTCATACCTCAACGCTAAGGTTGTAGGTAAGTCCTGCAACGAGCTGATTAAATATATCAGCCTGGAGCTGTTTGATAGCAACATGAAAGTGCTGATTTCTTGCATATATAATCGTAATAGATGCAATTCTATGAATTCGTTTTTTCGGATTTGACCCTTCGCCTCATAGACTATGATCAGTTAGTACTGTGTGGTGATTTCAATTTTAATTTGCTTGTTTGCGACAATATTACTGAAAGGTTTCGTGATCTTGTGAGTACTGCTAGCTTATCAATTGTCAACTCGATAATGCCTACTCGTTTTGCTACTAATGCATGTCCTATCTTACTGGACCTCTTTATAGTATCGGATATCTCTAAACTTTTGATTTTTGACCAAATTTCCTTTATATCGGATCATGACCTAATTTTTTGCACTATTGATATCAATTTTTGTCGCCTAAGTGTGCCGTCCACTATTTCTTACCGTGACTTTAGTGCCATAAATCTTCCTATCCTCTATGATGAACTGATTCGACATAATTGGAGTGAATGCTGGTTTTACAGTTCTGTTGACTGTAAATTGGAATTCTTTGTTAGTAAATTAAATAATATTTTTGATACACTCGTACCTACTCGAACTTTTCAAGTAAAAATAAATTCCTGCCAAGGTTCACTGCCAATGTCAAACAAAAGCTCAAGCTTAGAAACAGGCTACATTTGAAATGGAAGAAAAGTAGAACTATTGAAAATTGGAATGCTTATAAACTGGCTCGTAATACAGCTGTATCTTTTGTAAGGCGTGCTAAAAAAGAATATTTTTGTTTGAAACTTAACACGAGCCTTCCAACTTAACAGTTGTGGAAAATTTAAGGCAGCTTGGTGAACAGAAAAACGACAAATCAGTTTGTAATGTGGAGTCTAACTCCTTGAATGATTTTTTTTTATCTAACAGTAGCTTTCACAATACTTGCTCCTTTGATCCAAACTCCAATAACTTTTGTGACCCTGCAAACAGCTTTCAATTCCACGTACTGAATGAATTTAAAATTTATAAAAGCATCATTAAAATTAAATCAAATGCAGTAGGTGAAGATGGTATTTCTGCTAAGTTTCTTAAGCTTGTTCTGCCTAATATACTCAGTACTTTAACGCACATTTTCAATCACTGCATAACAACTTCGTGCTTCCCTAAAATGTGGAAAGTAGGTATTGTCATACCAATAGCTAAAAAATCCTCAGCATCTACTGCCAGTGAATACAGGCTCATTAGCATTTTAGTCACAATATCTAAAGCCTTTGAGGTCCTTCTTTCAAGAAAAATAATCCAATGGACAAATGTCCAATTTGGATTTGGTGCTGGGCATAGTTGTTCCACTGCTATGGTTAAAGTCCTAGACGACATTCGCATGCCTTATGACCTTGATGTAGTGACATTACTCTGTTGCTTAGATTTTTCAAAAGCTTTTGATAGCGTGAATCACTCTATATTATTGTAGCGAAATTTGGTTTACGCCAGAAAATTCTCGAAATAAAAACCAACAGAAGAAAACTAAACGATACTAGCTAGCATCAATGGCTGTATAAATACTTTTACACCATCTAGCGGCCAAGTGCAGTTTTTGTATTAAAAATTAAATTACCGCCGTCGTACAACGCCATCTAGAGGGTAATAGAAACATTCTAGATAATTGTGAATTCCACGCCGATACGCCATTTAGAAGGTACTGGTAAATTGTGGATTATTGTAGATTCCACGCCGATACGCCATTTAGAAGGTACTGGTAAATTGTGGATTCCACGCCACTTAGAAGGTACTGGATTATTCGAGAAAGTGATGACTGTAGTATAAAAAGGTTGTCATCTGAGTTGTCAAACACAGTTGAATTTAAATAGTGAAGCAGAGCAGTTGAATTTAAACAGTGAAGTAGGACAGTTGAATTTAAACAGTGAAGCAGAACAGTTGTCTTTAAGTAGTAAAGTAAAATAGTTGTCTATAAAGTGTCAGATTAATGTTAAAGTTTGAATGTTAATAAGATAAACAATTGTAACGTGTAAAAACTAACTTTTGTGATTTAAATAAACCATTTTATAAATAAATAAATTTGTGTGTTTTTTGATTGTTGCACAATCCAGTGATCGAACTCAGAAAAGTGTAGGAGATCGAAATCATCTTCTAAGAGACAGGAATTTCGTAACAATTGGTGTCAGAAGTGGGATTGTGTAAAAAGAATTAACTGAAAGTGGATCAACTGAAGAAGGAGTTGCAGCAGCTGAATCTGCAATCATCTGGCGGAAAGGCGTAGTTACAGAAACGTTTACGGCATGCTCTTGAGGCTAAAGGTGTAAGCCTGGAAGAGCATGAATTTTATAGTGATGTATCAGAATCAGCAGCGAAAGTGGAAGAAGCTTCTGGACCGGCGGCAAGTGGTGAAGCTGTAGATGTGTCAAAGTTCGAGAAAATGTCAACCCGCTAACACCTAAGAGTGAAAATAGTGGAAGAAAATAAGTCGGGTAATTTTTTCTAAGATGAATTGTGGACCCTGAATCCAAAAATGAACTCAGAAAGGGTGTAGAATCTTTCGTTTACCTGTAAGGTGAGAAAATGTGAATGAGTGTCTCAAGGCACTTTTGAGGCTTTGAGTAAAAAAAATAGGTAGTTGTGAATTAGGTTGCCTTACGGAGTTTATTTTTATTTTTTATTGTGAAACTTGGATTGATTTGATAAATTTTACTTTCATTCGCAGCAAAACACAACGTGCACCTTCCAAATTTTACGCGCAAAAAAATACATGACTTGTGCAAGTCAAAATAAAAGTACCGTTAGAAGCTTCGGAGAGCTTTCAAACCTTCTGCATATATTTTGGTGCGTTAATTAGTAACGGCCAAAATTTATTCAAATTCTATAGAAGCTATTACTTTTTTTGCTAATGCGAATAATATGATAAGTCTCTTGAGACACTTTTAGGTGTTAGAGGGTTATTGGCGATGACGCAGGCAATGAGTTAAAATGAACTACAGATGAATAGCAATATCCAGGCTGTTCAGGAAAAAATAGACCAGAAGTTAAGACAGAACGCGCTGCAGATCCAAGCGGTTCGGGAAGACATTGATCAGAGCTTAAGTCAGAACGCGACGCAGATCCTCGAGGCTGTTCGAACGGAGATTGCCAAAATGGTAAATGGCTTCTATGCAAAAATGACTGAGTTACGAGTTGACGTTGAATTATTCAAGGAAGAAGTTCAAAATAGTTTTGAGGACATTAATAAAAGGATTCAACAGTTGGAAATAAGCGAACCAACCACTCAAGTGATAAGAGATATCAGCGCAGAGAGAATTAAGGCACCCTCATACGATGGAACAACGCCATTTAGTGTTTTCAAGCTCCAGTTCGAAACAACATCCGGTCACAATCGTTGGGATAACGAAAGCGCAGCTGCAGCAAACGGTTCCAGTGGCGGAGCAGAAAAATTACAAGGCGGTGATGGATGCCTTACAGCGAAAATATGGCAGTGACCACATGAAGCAGATTCACACATAGGAGTTGAAAAGTCGTATCAAGAAATCTGGTGAATCTTTGCAGGAGTATGCTGCGGATATTGAGCGATTGGCACACCTTTCCTATCCTGACGAGTTAAGTGTCGTAGGTGAAAAATTCAAAATAGAGGCGTTTATTGACGGCATACGTGACTCAGATACAAAACGCCCGACAATGAGAAACCCGAAGACAACATTTAACGAAACAGTAACGGTTGCTCTAACTCAGGAGATGATTGCGTTGACATGCCGCCCATCACTGAAAACTCGTCGGATGGAGGTGGAGGCTGAAAAGAAAAATTCATCGTTCGCCAGCAGTAGCTTCAGCGGAAAATGCTACAACTGTGGTAAGCAGGGACACATGGCACGTGACTGCAAATCACGACGTAAACTATCTGCATCACGTTCACCAAGAAGAAGAATTGGAAAAAGGATGGACGATGGCAAAAATGGTAGCGAGCAGCAGTCGTTAAACTAAAGAGAGTCAGTACAGCGGGGCATGAGCTGACTCTCACAGATGATTGCCCCATAGTATTAGTTTCGAAGCTCTGCCGAAATTCCAACAGCCTTACCATCGGTGGAAAAATCAACGAAAGACCATGTGAGCTTACTTTGGATACAGGCGCATTGCATTCAATTGTGAGGAGAGACTTATTTGATAGACGACGAGTAACGCCATTAAATGGGATCCAATTGAGAACAGCGACAGGAGAAATTGCGCAAATAGTAGGAAAAGTTACAGCGAGTATTCTTATCGGCAACAAAACTGTGGAACATGATTTTATTGTTGCAAACATCACCGATGACGTCATCATTGGCGTGGATTTCATGATTCGGCACGGGTTCACTTTGGATCTTAAGAAAAAAACGTTAAGGTATGCCAATGTAGAGTTGCCTTTAGACATTGGCTGTGGACAAAAATTAACAATTGCAAGAGTCTACATAAGTGAGCGCTATCGAATTGAACCCAACACCGAAGAAATTATTTGGGCCAGAACAAGTGAAGACTGTGGGACAAGCCATCTGTGGGTAGTGGAAGCAGATAAGAAAAATTTAAAGAAAAACCTGATTATTGGAAAGACCCTAGTAAAAACAAGAACGGACAGAAAAATACCGGTACGAATTTTGAATCCAACAAGTAAGTGAAAATGGATGCAAAAAGGTGAACTTATAGCGCAATGTGAGAAAGTTACGGCTGTGATAAATTGTGAAAATGACCAGCAGAACACACAAGGTACAACTTTAACGAAATTGTTGGCCTTGGAAGTATTGACGAAAGAATGGAGGAAGGAGTTGTCTGCCGTCTATGGACACCACTTTCTCCTGAGGACAGACCATGCGGCATTAAGGTGGCTTCTTCAATTCAAGGATCCTGAAGGTCAAATCGCATGGTGGATAGAACGCTTGCAGAGCTATGCTTTCACCATAGAACATAGCAAAAGAAGCCAGCATGGATCCATGGTCCATGTAAAATTGAATGCGGTCGTTGTTCACGAACGGAAAATGAAGCTGGAACAATTGATGTGCGCCTTTTGAACGTTTTGCCTGAAGAAAAGTGGACAAAAGGAGGTAAAATGGGACTAGCGCAGCGATACAGATTTGGCAACTATAATTAAGTATAAGGAGCTGGGTATGAAACCGGCGTGGCAAGAAATCTCAAGTGAAAGCCAAATCTGTAAAGCATACTGGGCGCAATGGCAAAGTTTGGAGTTGCATGATGGTTGGCTCTACCGAATCTGGGAAAGCGAGAATGGTAAAATGCGCTCAAAACTGTTGGTTATTCCAAAGGCCAAATTTAAGAAAATATTCGAAGATTATCACAATGGATCGAGTGGTGGACATCTGGGCATAACGAAAACCACAGAGAAAATAAAGAAACGTTTTTATTGGGTAGGATGCCAAGAACCAGTTGCTGACTGGATCCGCCGTTGTGACCAATGTGCAATTGCTAAAGGACCAATGCAACGCACTCGGGGAAAAATGCATCAGTATTATGTTGGAGCTCCCTTTGAGAGGATAGCCATGGATATAGCGGGACCTTTTCAAATCAGCAATGCAGGAAATAAATACATCCTTGTGGTAATTGATTACTTCAGTAAGTGGCCAGAAGTATATCCCATTCCCAATCAAGAAGCAAAAACAGTAAAAGACGTTTTCATCAAAAATTGGATTTGCCAATATGGAGCTCCACTTGAGTTGCATTCCGACCAAGGGCAAAATTTTGAGTCGACACTTTTTAAGGAGGTTTGTGACATGCTTGGAATACAGAAGACACGTACCACAGCTTTGCATCCTTTGCAATGCAGGAAATAAATACATCCTTGTGGTAATTGATTACTTCAGTAAGTGGCCAGAAGTATATCCCATTCCCAATCAAGAAGCAAAAACAGTAACAGACGTTTTCATCAAAAATTGGATTTGCCGATATGGAGCTCCACTTGAGTTGCATTCCGACCAAGGGCGAAATTTTGAGTCGACACTTTTTAAGGAGGTTTCTGACATGCTTGGAATACAGAAGACACGTACCACTGCTTTGCATCCTCAGTCCGATGGCATGGTCGAAAGGTTCAACCGTAAGGTTATCGATAAGGGACAAAAAGATTGGGATGAGCATCTACCAATATTTCTGATGGCTTATGGGTTGTCAATACACGATACTACTACAGTCACGCCAGCAAAGGGCATTTTTGGTACGGACTTAAGGCTTCCAACACGTAATCATCAAGAATCATATGAGGACTTTGTACCGGGACCTAGTTCGTCTTGGGCACACTTGGCAACTTATCGCCGCCAGCTCCCCTTCCGATGAGGGTGTAAGACCGGGACCTAGTTCGTCTCGGCCGCTTTCCGGTGAATTGGAGAGAGTAGCAGGAAGAGAGATGAAACAGTGTCTTCTCGGTCTTTTTTGGGTGCTAGAGCGGGACCTAGTTTGTCTCGGCTACCACCTCAAGAACGTCCTGGAAGCACTAATCACTCCCAAAGTGGTCGACCGGGACCAAGTTCGTCTCGGCGACCACGAAGACAATCGTTTTTGTGGTACTCAAAACCCCCTTTCGGGTAGACTGAGGACAGTTCGCCTCAGCTACCAAGCCAAGACCGGGACCTCGGTCGTCTCGGGTGGCAAAGAATATGGGGAGAAGCGATCGTCAGCTGCATCCACACCTATGCTCCAATGAGTTATTCGATCTTGTGCACTCGCTGTGCTGAGCCATACACAAGCTGCACCTACTACACAAGAAGTATAAGTCCCTGCTAACTTTTGTTTCTGGAGACAAGTTCAATATTATATTATATATTCATTATTCACAATAATAATGTATAATAATGTTACCTAGTTTAAGATTTTAAAACTTATTGTTAGCCTCTTAAGAGAAGATACAATAAAAGAAAATAAAGTTTAAAAAAAAAAAAATTCAGCATTTAAAAATGATTTTGGCGAGGCGAGATGGAAAAATAAATTTTCCTCGCTTGACCGAGGCGAGGCGAGATCACACGGCACCTCGCCTCGTCTTAACCTCATTTTCGAAACCAAGAGCGGGGCACGTTTTGACCAAATCAGAATTTGTAAGACCCATATGCAGATTCAAAATATGAGTGTAATTTTTGTATTAAAATCTATATTTAACTAATATTTTAGTATTTTATTTTGAGTAAACTACTTTGTTTTATTTTTAAACCGTATTTGCTTCTTAAGAGTTCAGATTTGGTCCAAGCTCTAATGCACAGAAGTGCTTGGATTGCATCAGCTTTAATGTGACTTCGCCTCGATTGATCGATTAGGGAAGCATGTAAGGCTATGTAAGGCTATAAGCAAAACTGCATGATTGACAACACTACATTGAAATTGATTTATTCTAATAGTCTTTCTAAGAACCGGTAAGGTGAAGCGAAACGCACAGGGTAATGCTAGTATATAAATAAAGCTCAATATATGTATGTTCGTTGCTAATGGACTCCTAAACCGTTCAACCGACCGACGAAAGATTTGACATACATATATGTTTCTTATGATTTGGGATACTCCGTAACATAGTTTACGATAAATGGGTGATGCCACCCCCACATAAGAGAAAAACAGAATTTATCATAAATTATCAACTACTTGATGCAGATTAATAAAACTTGGTACATTTATAAAAGGTAGAGGCATAACTAAGATTCAATTAATAAAATGGGCGGTACCATGCCTTCAATATAAGAAAAAAATTAACTTTATCATACCTCAATATCTATTTGACGTAGATAAATTAGATTTGGTACATATCTTTCTTATAGTTTGTAAAAGGTTCATAGCTTAGTTTGGTTTGGAAAAATAGGCAATGCGTCTCCTTCCCATATAAGAAATGATTTAAATTTATCATATCTCATCCAATTCACCAAAAATGAAAACAGATAATTTATTTTATTTCTTGAGGTTTGATCAGCCCGGATACATGTATAATTTTTTATTTATTTTAATAAAAACCTCGCTTTTTTACCGAGGTGCCTCGTCCGAAAACGAGGCGAGGTAAGGCATGTGATGGCAAGATCTCGTCCGAGGCCGAGGCGAGGCGAGACTTAAATTTATAAAACGAGGCGAGACCGAGATCAACTAGAACCTTGCCTCGCCTCGGCCTCGGTAAAACACTACCTATTCAGCAATGAGGCTTAATTACCGAAGTAACAAAAGCTTTAAATATTATTGGTTTATCAGTATAAGCCTGAGGCTCCACACATTGCAGTAAATAACCCAATGGATTTCTTAATTGCAAAACATCATGTAAGTTTTGAGTGAATTTAAAGTTGAAATTTCAGTAAATTTTGTAAATTTCCAGACTATTTCCTACTTAGTCATGGTGCAATAGCTAAACATACTGAGAAAAATCAACTGTTACTAGAAACAGTGTTCCCAATTTAAGAACAAAACCTCTACAGAAAACGCAAAAATAGAAACTATTTCGAAAAATTTTTCTAGTTTGTTGGCAAGAGGGGAAAAACGAAATTGTCGAGATACAGAATTTGTCGTTTGTCGCAAACGCAAAACGAAAACCACAAAATAAAATAGGCAAGAATTTCTATAATGAGCCTTTGGTAACTATAAGCTTTGAAATTAAATTGGTTTTGGCGGATTGCATCAGCGGGCGTGGCACCTCCCATGTTAACATTAAGTTATAAAAGTGATAAATGCAGGTTCTTTTGAATATTTTTTTAATATTTCAACTTTTTTCAACATTTTCCTTTCGACTTTTTTATCCCCTTTAAACTCAATTAAATTAACCAAGACATTTCAACTTGACTTTTTCAACCTGTTTCAAATTTTCAAAATTTAAAACTATAATAAAAAAAAGTTCTTTTTCACTAGTTTTTCGGACGACAAAAAATTTTATTTTGTATCCACTTTTTTCTATGAAAAATGGTGAATAACACAAAAACATTTGCATATTTGCAAAACTTAGTGACTTTATCGTATTCAGCGTCTCAAAAAACATAAAAAACAATTATCATAGCATATTTTAAAATTTCACTTGATCTTAAAAGCATCAAAAACTGTACACGGTG
This sequence comes from Tricholauxania praeusta, assembly GCA_949775025.1. Classification (NCBI taxonomy): domain Eukaryota; kingdom Metazoa; phylum Arthropoda; class Insecta; order Diptera; family Lauxaniidae; genus Tricholauxania; species Tricholauxania praeusta. Next base: position 108,847,716 of record OX459028.1, read on the forward strand.
CGCTTCATAATTTTATTAAAATTATCGGCAAAAACGTTTGCCTTAAAATAGCCATAAAACAAGTAAATGACCAGGTACGATTTTACAGATCGTTGAATATCGAAAGACTAAATAATAATTGTACATTGTCAGATCTGGTTGACAATTTTACCGATCTTGATCTTGCTTGAAGCGAACCGTGTATATTGTTTCAACCAATGCAACCTCAATTAATTGTTTTCGACTTTTTCAACCATATTAACATTTTTCCGTAATGTTCCATATTTTATCAACTTTTGAACCTTCTTCAATATTTCTTATATATTGTAGTCGACAGAAGGCATGCTTCCAGCGTGCTAAATGTTCGTACGTTCCGGGGAGTCAATATTGACTCAGATCATTATCTTGTTGCAGCCAAGATACGCATGCGGCTGTGCAATGCAAAAGATGTACGCTCTGGTACGCAACGAAAGCTGGACGTCGCTAAGCTGCAATCACATCGGACGGCCGAAGCCTATTCCGCTCGCCTCTCAGAACTGCTCCTTCAACCTGACTCTCTACCCGATTATGTCGGTGGACCTTGGGCGAATATATCCCGCTCTATGTGCTCTGTCGCTGAGGAAGTCATTGGTTTCCAACGCCCACTTCCGCGAAATCAATGGTATGACCAGGAGTGTCGCGAAGCTACTGCAGTGAAAAACGCCGCCTACAAAAGAACCCTGCTGTCAGCAGCAACGCGAGCCGTGCACGAAAACTACCGGGAAAAGAGAAAGGAAGAGAGGCGCCTTTTCAGACGCAAGAAACGAGAGCAGGAAAGGCACGAGCGTGAGAAACTCGAAGTGTTACGGGGTTGACTTGTTACCAACAAGTCAAGCGTCTGATCCAAGGTTTCAAGCCCGGAGCATCTACCTGTAAAGATGAACTTGGAAATCTGGTTACGCATACGCAGGGTACACTGAGATTATGGAGGGAACACTTTTCCAAGCTGCTTGCTGGCGGTTACTCCACCAATCCCGCCTTTGGAGAAATTAACCCGATGCAACCAATCAACGAAGATGGTGTGGACGTACCACCACCTAGCCATGACGCGGTACGAGTTGTGATCCAACGACATAAGAACAACAAAGCGACTGGTGCCGATGGCCTGTCTGCTGCGGTGATGAGCTGATAGGGTGTATGCATCAACTCATCTGCAAAATATGGCTATTAGAAAGCATGCCCGACGATTGGAATCTCAGTGTCCTTTGTCCTGTACTGAAGAAAGGTGACCCGACAATCTGCGCTAACTACCGGAGAATCAGTCCTCTTGCCATCTCTTACAAGGTCCTGTTGACTGTACTGTGTAAACGACTTAAGCCATTTGCCAACACACTGATTGGGCCTTATCAGTACGGCTTTAGACCTGGTAAGTCCACCATAGACCAGATCTTCACACTACGTCAAATCCTGGAAAAAACCCACGAAAAACAGATCGATACCCATCATCTCTTTATCGATTTTAAATCTGCTTTCGATAGCCCGATACGGGATTGCCTGTATGCCACCATGTCTGAGTTCGGTATACCTGCGAAGCTGGTGCGGCTTTGCAAAATGACGTTGAGCAACACAGCCAGCTCCGTCAGAGTAGGAAGGGACATCTCCGGACCATTTGATACCAAACGAGGTTTCAGACAGGTCGATCCACTATCCTGCAACCTATTAAACTTTGTGATGGAAGGAGTGTTGCGAAGAGCCAGTGTACATCGTAATGGCACTATTTTCTACAAAAGTGCTCAGCTCCTTGCATATGCCGATGATATTGATATCATTGGACGTTGTAAGCGAGAAGTTACTGCTGCGTTCTCTGCTATCGAAAAAGAGTCAGCGAAGGTGGGCTTGACGGTGAACGAGGGCAAAACAAAGTATATGCTGTCCACAAACAGGGAGACGCGGCGTATTGGATCCTATGTTACTGCGAACAACTATACTTTCGAAGTTGTCAAGGAGTTCACCTATCTTGGCACCGCCGTGAACACTCAAAACGATGTCAGCCTGGAGATAAAGCGAAGACTAACTCTTGCTAATAGGTGTTAATATGGTCTCAGTAAGCAATTGAGTAGTAGAGACCTCTCTCGCCCGACAAAACTGACCCTCTACAAGACGCTCATCTTACCCGTGCTACTTTACAGCGCAGAAGCATGGATTGTGTCGCAGACTGATGCAGCCACGCTTGGGGTGTTTGAGAGAAAAATTCTTCGCAAAATCTTCGGTCCTGTTCACGTCGGCAACGACTACCGTATTCGAATGAACCACGAACTGTACGAGCTCTACGCTGATATTGACATAGTCAAGCGCATCACTATCCAACGTCTGCGCTATCTGGGACATGTTGTGCGTATGGACGAAGAAGCTCTGGCGAAAATGGTGTTTGATGCGGAATCTGCTGGGCGACGACGAAGAGGAAGACCATGCATCCGATGGAAAGACCAAGCCGAAGAAACCTTATCCACGCTTGGTGTGACTGATTGGAGAAGACGCCCGTGAAGCAGAGGCGCCTGGAGGAAGTTTTTGAGGTCGGCCGTAACCCGGTAACGGGTTGTTATGGCCACCCAAGTAAAGTAAGTATATTGTAGCGAAATTTGGTTTACGCCAAAAAATTCTCGAAATAAAAACCAACAAAAGAAAACTAAACGATACTAGCTAGCATCACTGGCTGTATAAATACTTTTACACCATCTTGCGGCCAAGTGCGGTTTTTGTACTAAAAATGATAAACCGAAAAGACGCTGCAGTACACCATAAAAGTCGACAACCGAGAGAAATTATCGCCGTTGTACAACGCCATCTACAAGGTACTAAATTATTCGAGAAAGTGATTGTAGACTCCACGCCGATACGCCATTTAGAAGGTTCTGGATTATTCGAGAAAGTGATGACTGTAGTATAAAAGGTTGTCATCTGAGTTGTCGAGACACAGTTGAACTTAAGCAATAAAGTGAAGCAGTTGAACTTAAGCAATAAAGTAAAGCAATTGAATAGAAGTAATAGAACAAAACAGTTGACTTTAAGTAGTAAAGTAAGACATTTGATTTTAGCATAGTGAATTTTAAGTAAATAAGTAAAACAGCGGTCTATACAGTGCCAGATTAATATTAGAGTTTAAATGTTAATAAAATAAACAATTCTACCGTGTGAAAACTAACTTTTGTGATTTAAACTAACCATTTTTATAATAAACCAAGTTAAGTTGTTATCTTCGGCCAGGCCGAAACTCACATACCCTACACTGCACTGAAAGTACCTTTTAAATAATTATTAAAAAGACGTTGAAGAGGTTGAAGAAGTTGAATTAGTCGAAAAAAAAATGTGAAATGTTGGGAAGGTTGACAGAGTTTGAAAAATGTTGAAAAAGTCGAAAATATTTGCAAAATGTTGAAAAATGTTGAGAGAGGTTGAAAAAGTCGAACAACTACAAATATGATATATTGGAAAAAGTTGAAGGGTTGAAAAAGTCAAAAAACATGGAAAATGGTGAAAAAAATCGAATAGAAATGTAAAATTTGAATTTGCAATTGCTGCAATAGTTCACTTAAAACAGCGCTTACAAATTTATGTTTATATGGGAGGTGCCACGCGCACTGATGCAATCCCATCAAAATTTATTTTATTTTCAAAGCTTATAGTAACTGACGTCTACACACCAAATTTTATGAAGATTACTCTTATAGCACACTGTCTATAACAATTAACGTTTTTTGCTTATATGGGAGGTGCCACGCCCACAAGTATTATTGGACCAAATTTTTGTAATAAGGACCTTATAGCAAGTTTATCCACCTCATAAAATTTTATAGCGATTATGTTGTTAGTTCTCTTAATATAACGTTTACAAATATTGTGGGCGGTGCCACGCACTTCAACTAGTTTTTTTCAGTAAAATACCTGCTTTCAGCGGCATCATCTCCAAAATTTTTATGAAAATCGTTTGTGCCAATTTCGAGATATACGGAATCAAAATTTTTTTAATAGTTGAAAAGTGCCACGCCCACTTTTTCGATTCCGCCCACTTTTATCACAATTCAAGATATATTTAATATGTATCAGCCTACCGAATTTCATATTAATATCTGGAACGGCTTACAAGATATGGTAAAATTTAGGGATGTGCCACGCCCCTGTATAGTCCTTTAGAAACTTGAAACCTAGCCTAATCACACGTGCACAAAATCACCAAATTTCATAAAAATCGCTGCAACTTTTTTCAAAATTGGCCAAGGTAAATATACATAGAGTATGGGCTGTAGGCGTGTCCGTGAACCGATTTCACCCATTTTCAACAGCAAGATGCCTGCAAGAAGGTGTGACCTGTGTGTGAAAGTTTCATTCAATTAGATTTCTTGGTTTTCCCGTAAACCTGATTTCAACAGACAGACAGACAGACAGACAGACAGACAGACAGACAGACGGACATCGCTTAATCGACTCAGGTGGTGACGCTGATCAAGAATATATATGCTTTTCCATACCTGCCACGCCCCCTTCGATGTGTTACAAACGGAGAGACAAAGTGAATATACCCTCGGTGTAGGGTACAACAAGTTTGTGTTTTTTTTTGATTGTTACACAATCTAGTGATCGAACTCAGAAAAGTGTAAGAGATCGAAATTATCGTCTAAGAGATAGGAATTTCGTAACAATTGGTGTCAGAAGTGGGATTGTGTAAAAAAAATTAACAATCAATTAAAAAAAAAAAAAAAAAATGGTTAAGTTTGACGAACTGAAAGTGGATCAACTGAAGAAGGAGTTGCAGCAGCTGAATCTGCAGTCATCTGGCGGAAAGGTGGAGTTACAGAAACGCTTACGGCAGGCTCTTGAGGCTCAAGGTGTAAACCTCGAAGACCATGAATTTTATAGTGATGTATTGGGTTCAACAGCGAAAGTGGAAGAAGCTTCTGGACCGGCGGCAAGTGGTGAAGTTGTAGATATGTCGAAGTTCGAAAAAATGTTAATGGCGATGACGCAGACAATAAATCTACAGATGAAAAGCAATATCAAGGCCGTTTGGGAAGAAATTGGTCAGAGCTTAAGTCAAAATGCACTACAAATGAATAGCAATATCCAGGCCGGTCGGGAAGAAATTGGTCAGAGCTTAAGTCAGAACGCGACGCAGATCCACGCAATGAATCAAAACATTGAGGCTGTTCGAACGGAGGTTGCCAAAATAGTAATTGGCCTCGATGCAAAAATGACTGAGTTACGAGATGACGTTGAATCATTTATGAAAGAAGTTCAAAATAACTTTGAGGACGTTAATAAAAGGATTCAATAGTTGGAAATAAACCAACCACTCAAAATATAAGGGAAATCAGCGCAGAGAGGCTTAAGGCACCCTCGTACAATGAAACAACGCCAGTTAGTGTTTTCAGGCTCCAGTTCGAAACGACATCTGTTTACAATCGTTGGGATAACAAAAGCGCAGCTGCAGCGCTAATTTTGGTATTAAAAGGCGCAGCTGCAGAAGTATTGCAAACGGTCCAGTGGCGGAGCATAAAAATTACAAGGCGGTGATGGATGCCTTACAGCGAAAATATGGCAGTGACCACATGAAGCAGATTTACAGATTGGAGTTGAAAAGTCGTGTTCAGAAATCTGGTGAGTTCTTGCAGGAGTATGCTGTGGATATTGAGCGATTGGCACACCTTTCCTATCCTGACGAGTTAAGTGTCGTAGCTGAAAAATTCAAAATAGAGGTGTTTATTGACGGCATACGTGACTCAGTTACAAAACGCGAGACAATGAGGAACCCGAAGACAACATTTAACGAAACAGTAACGGTTGCCTTAACTCAGGAGACGATTGCGTTGACATGCCGCCCATCACTGAAAACTCGTCGGATGGAAGTGGAGGCTGAAAAGAAAAATACATCGTTCACCAGCAGTAGCTTCAGCGGAAAAAGCTACAACTGTGGTAAGCAGGGACACATGGCACGTGACTACAAATCACGACGTAAACGATCTGCATCACATTCACAAAGAAGAAAAATTGGAAATAGGGTGGACGATGGCGAAAATGGTAGCGAGCAGCAGTCGTTAAACTAAAGAGAGTCAGTACAGCGGGGCGTGATCTGACTCTCACAGATGATTACCGCATAGTCTTAGTTTCGAAGCTCTGCCGAAATTCCAACAGCCTTACCATCGGTGAAAAAATCAACGAAAGACCATGTGAGCTTACTTTGGATAGAGGCACATCGCATTCAATTGTGAGGAGAGACTTATTTGATAGTCGACGAGTAACGCCATTAAAGGCTGAAAAGAAAAATTCATCGTTCACCAGCAGTAGCTTCAGCGAAAAATGCTACAACTGTGGTAAGCAGGGACACATGGCACGTGTCTGCAAATCACGACGTAAACGATCTGCATCACGTTCACCAAGAAGAAAAATTGGAAATAGGGTGGACGATGGCGCAAATGGTAGCTAGCAGCAGTCGTTAAACTAAAGAGAGTCAGTACAGCGGGGCGTGAGCTGACTCTCACAGATGATTGCCGCATAGTCTGAGTTTCGAAGCTCTGCCGAAATTCCAACAGCCTTACTGAGTAATGCGTCGTGAAGAGTAGACGTGTTTAACTAGTGCTCGCAGTTTAAAACGCTTTTTTTCCGTGATAATTACCGTATAAACTCACTAAATTGTTCATATCACATAGAACTTTGCAGTTGTTGTGGCATTATTTACAATAAATGCATGTAACTTAATTTTTTAAATATTAAAACGATTGCACAAATTTTGGTTATTGTAAATTGCGTGGCAACATGACTTCAACACAGAGAGATACAAGGAGCGCCTTCAATTTGAGAAAGCAGCATATTGGCCCCTCTACCCCTCTTGTCACCAAAAACTGCAATGAGTCATCGTCAACAACTTCTCCTCTGCTTGATGGGGTAGCTCTTAATGCCAAACTAATTGTTTTGAAAGAGAGTATTGTCGATCAGCTGACGAATGCCTTAAAAACTTCTGAAGAGCGTATTCTAGAAAGGCTTAGTGAGGTGTCTGCAGAGCTTTCTAATATAAAGAGTACGTTAAGAAATGTGATAGCAAGAGTTTCAGTTGTTGAAGAAGCTTGTAAAGATGTGAATAATATAAAACAACAGATCATTGAACTGAAGAGCGATGTTGAAACGGTGAAACGTAATTTCTCTCCTGATGCTCCCCTCTCTAGTGCTCTTAACACTGAATTAAATGATCTAAGGAAAAGAGTCGAAAAACATGAAAATGATTCCGTGGCTACCGACATCATCATCAACGGAATTCCTTTCTCTCATGGTGAGAATATTGAAACTTTGTTTGCTCGTATGTGTTCCGTGGTTAAATGTGAGGTACCTATGCTACGCAATGCTTTTAGAACGAAAAGCAATAGTAACAAAAATCAGCCTGCAATTATAATCAAGCTTGCGTCTGCACATGAACGGAGCAAAATTCTCAAAGCGATCGCATTGTTTCGTAAAACTAACAAGCGACAGTTGTTTCTGCAAGATATTGGATGCGGTGGTAACGAGAAATTTTTTGTACATGAGAGTCTCACTAAATCAAATCGCGCTAATTTGACCCATGCTCTGCAAATGAAACATGAAGGCAAAATTGTTGCTGTTTTTTCTTTACGTGGGCTTGTATACGTGAGAGCGACTCAGGAAGGAGAGGTAGCAGTTGTACTCAGTAAGGAGAGTCTTGAGTGCGGCACTAGGAATAGGTCTTAGGGTGTCTCATAAAAGTTATTTTTAGAGTGGTTCTTAATTTTGTTTTTTATTATATATTATTTTAAGTAAACTTTAATTTTTTATATTTTATTTATCTTTTATTATCTTAGGTAAATTTATTAGTTATGTTTATCGTGTTTTTAATTTTTTTTCTTTATATTTCTCTAGTTTCTCCTTTCTTATACGATTTCATATACTTTGCCTCTAATTTTTTCTTCCGCGCTTTCTTTTTAATTTCTTTATTATTTGAAGCTGGTTCCGTTTTAGTTATTTTTAGTTTTGACGAGCGGTGATGAATTGTCTAATGGTGCTAATTATAATGAAGTCGGCAGTTATAAGTCCTTAATTAATATTTTATGCATGCAAAATAATAGTTTGAATGTAGCACATTTTAATGCAAGGAGTTTAAATGGATTAAAATTGAATATGTTAAATTTATCTTTGAAAGTTCGTCTGTGGATGTGTTGTGTGTTTCAGAAACTTGGTTTAAATGTGAAGTGTCGGACCAGTGAGCCCAGTCTGTTAGATGTTTGTTTAGTATCAGACACGTCACTTCTTCTAAAATTTGATCAAATGACGTCCTTGTCTGATCATGATTTGATATTTAGTTGTTTCAATATTAACCTGGGCAGAACCTCACCAGCTACTTTTTCTTATTATGATTATAAGTCAATTGATTTTACTGCATTAGTTAGTGATTTGTCTAGCATGAGTTGGAATGAATGCTGGTTAGCTAAGTGTTCTTATGAATAATTTAAATCTTGCTTTTAGTCGTCATGTTCCTCTGCGTACTCTACAAGTCACTAACAGTGGTAGTCCTTGGTTCACGCGTCGCGTACTGCTTGCCATTAAGAAAAAAAATAAGCTCCTTTCGAAATGCAAAATTGAACCGTACTGCTGAGAATTGGGATAACTATAGAAGGGCTCAAAATGAGGCAACATGTTTGCTGAGATATGAAAAAAGAAAATTTTTTTCTTCTAAACTTAGTGCAAACTTAAATTCAAAACAACTTCCCATTGCTAAAAAGGCATCTGCTTCAGAACCTAATCATTTTAGACCAATAAGTATCTTGCCTGCTCTAGGGAAAGTCTTTGAGAGAATAATGTCTGATCAAATCACTGAATACTTAAATTTAACGAATTTACTGCACCCTTTACAGTCAGGCTTCCGTGCTGGTCACAGTTGCTCCACGGCTGTAATGAAAATAATTGATGACATTAGGGTATTTTATGATCAAAATTTTTTGACTCTCCTATCACTTATTGATTTCTGGAAAGCTTTTGATTCAGTGAACCATGCTCTCCTTTGTGATAAGCTAAAAAAATACCTTAATTTTAGTAGTAATGCAGTAAAGTTGTTGTCAAATTATTTGGAAGAGAGAAAGCAACGTGTTATGGTAGATAATTGTTTTTCATCCATTAAAATTATTAACAATGGTGTTCCTCAGGGTTCCATTTTAGGTCCCCTTTTATTCTCTATGTTTATTAATGATATTTTTAATGTGTGCAAATATGCTTCAATTCATGCTTACGCTGACGACATACAAATCTATCTCTCAAGACCTATTGGGCTTATTGAAGATTTATGCTATAGGTTGAACTCTGACTTGTCCTCTCTGAACAGATGGGCTGTTAAAAACTTACTGTTTATTAATCCCTCAAAATCTAAAGTACTTCCAATTATGAGAAATGATCCTTGTCTTGAAAATTTACCGTCGTTGTTCATTGGAAGTGTTCAGCTAGATTTTGTGGCTAAAGTTAAGAGCCTTGGTTTTATACTTAACTCTAAGCTTACATTTTCTGACCATATCAATAATGTTGTTGGAAAAATATATGGGATATTACGATGTCTACGTTCTTCTTCAGGCTTTACACCTCTTGAAACTAGACGCAGGCTTGTTTTACAACTTATTATGCCGCATATTAATTTCTTTGATATTGTATATGCTGGACTTGACTCGCAATCAAAGCATAAAGTTTTAGTAGCATTTAATAACGCTGCTAGATATGTTTATGGTGTACATCGGTTTGACCATATATCGTCATTAAGTAAGGGCATTCTTGGCTGCGGTATAATGAATTATTTAAATATGCGCAACCTTATTTTTCTACATAAACTTATTTCCTCTCGCAAACCTGAATGTCTGTTTGAGAAGCTAAGTTTTTCACGATCAAATAGGTCTTTAAATTTTACTATCCCTAGGCACATTCACCTTAACAGCACTAGATACTTCTTCATTAGCACTATTAGGCTTTGGAATGCGTTACCCAACATGTTAAGACAAATAACTTTAGGAAGCAGTTTCAAACGTGCCATTCGTGACTATTTTTCAGACTCTTGATTCAAACTCCTTATGTTTGAGTTTATTTTATCCTCTATCTATATACTTATATATCTTTTTTCTCTCTTGTCTCGCCTTATATCTTTATGTTTACATTTATACATAACTAGATATATTTTTAATCTTATTTACACTATATTAATTAAGCAAATGTTTATTGTTGTGTTATTCATCCAATGATGTACTATAAAAGACTAAGTCTTACTGTACAACCCTAACGAAATAAATTAAATTACCATCGGTGGAAAAATCAACGAAAGACCATGTGAGCTTACTTTGGATACAGGCGCATCGCATTCAATTGTGAGGAGAGACTTATTTGATAGACGACGAGTAACGCCATTAAATGGAATCCAATTGAGAACAGCGACATGAGAAATTGCGCAAATAGTAGGAAAAGTTACAGCGAGCATTCTTCTCGGCAACAAAACTGTGGAACATGATTTTATTGTTGCAAACATCACCGATGAGGTTATCATTGGCGTGGATTTCATGATTCGGCACGGGTTCACTTTGGATCTTAAGAAAAAAACGTTAAGGTATGCCAATGTAGAGTTGCCTTTAGACATTGGCTGTGGACAAAAATTAACAATTGCAAGAGTCTACATAAGTGAGCGCTGTCGAATTGAACCCAACACCGAAGAAATTATTTGGGCCAGAACAAGTGAAGACTGTGGGACAAGCCATCTGTGGGTAGTGGAAGCAGATAAGAAAAATTTAAAGAAAAACCTGATTATTGGAAAGACCCTAGTAAAAACAAGAACGGACAGAAAAATACCGGTACGAATTTTGAATCCAACAAGTAAGTGAAAATGGATGCAAAAAAGTGAACTAATAGCGCAATGTGAGAAAGTTGCGGCTGTGATAAATTATGAAAATGACCAGTAGAACACACAAGGTACAACTTTAACGAAATCGTCGGCCTAGGAAGTATTGACGAAAGAATGGACGAAGGAGTTGTCTGCCCAGATCAAAACAAAATCAAAAAGGTTTCTGCAAAAGCATTAGCGGATATTTGCGACCAAACGAGAAAATAATGGCCGAACATCAGTTGTCAAACATCGCATTGATACAGGTAATTTTCAGCCAATTCGTCAACATCAAAGGAGGCTAGCACTCGCTAAGAGAGAAGAAGTGACGGGCCTTATAGAGGATATGGCGCGAGAAAATGTCATTGCACCATCAGAAAGCCCATGGAGTTCACCGGTCGTACTTGTCAAGAAAAAGGACGGAAGTATGCGATTCTGTGTGGATTACAGAAAATTGAATGACGTCACCAAAAAAGACAGCTACCCGTTACCCAGAATCGATGATACACTGGATACGTTATCTGGAGCAACATGTTTTTCCACCCTGGACTTACAAAGTGGATATTGGCAGGTGAAAATAGATGAAAAAGACAAGGAGAAAACTGCCTTTAGTATTGGGAATGGTCTATGGCAGTTCAACGTCATGCCATTTCGTCTTTGTAACGCTCCAGCTACGTTTGAGCGGTTAATGGAACGAGCTCTAAAAGGACTACATTGGAAGAGTTATCTAGTGTAACTCGATGACATAATCATCATGGGAAAAGATTTTGATGACCATTTGAAAAATCTGGAGGAAGTGCTTGAGCGCTTGGAGGCAGCTAGACTAAAATTAAGTGCGAAAAAGAGCTCACTTTTCCAGCGTAAAGTCAAATATCTGGGGCACAAGATTACGTCAGAAGGAATATACACAGATGAAGATAAAATAGAAGCTGTGAAAAATTGGCCGCGACCATCTATGCGAAGTTTTCTGGGTCTATGCACTTATTACAGACGCTTTGTTCCTGGTTTCGCAAATGTTGCAGGCAGTCTACATGAGCTGACACAGAAGAATCGGAATTTCGAATGGAGTGGTGCACAGAAAACTGCATTCCAAAAGCTGAAAAAATTACTGTCTACAGCGCCAATACTCGCGTACCCAATACCCGAAAAAGAATTTGTATTGGACACCGATGCGAGTGGCCATGGTATTGCAGCAGTTTTGTCCCAAATCATCAATGGACAAGAAAAAGTCGTCGCATATTTCAGCAAAACTCTGTCGAAACCTGAGAGGAATTATTGCGTAACTCAGAGAGAGTTACTGGCAGTAATGGAATGCGTGCAACACTTCCACAAGTACTTATATGGACAGCACTTTCTCCTGAGGACAGACCATGCGGCATTAAGGTGGCTACTTCAATTCAAGGATTCTGAAAGTCAAATCGCACGGTGGAGAGAACGCTTGCAGAGCTATGATTTCACCTTAGAACATCGCAAAGGAAGCCAGCATGGAAATGCGGATGCACTTTCCCGTCGTCCATGCAAAATTGAATGCGGTCATTGTTCACGAACGGAAAATAAAGCTGGAACAATTGATGAGCGCCTTTTGAACGTTTTGCCTGAAGAAAAGTGGACAAAAGAGGAGGCAAAACGGGACTAGCACAGTGATACAGATTTGGCAACTATAATTAAGTATAAAGAGCTGGGTAGGAAACCGGCGTGGCAAGAAATCTCAAGTGAAAGCCAAATCTGAAAAGCATACTGGGCGCAATGGCAAAGTTTGGAGTTGCATGATGGTTGTCTCTACCGAATCTGGGAAAGCGAGGATGGTAAAATTCGCTCAAAACTGCTGGTTATTCCAAAGGCCAAATTTAAGGAAATAATCGAGGATTATCGCAATGTATCGAGTGGTGGACATCTGGGCATAAAGAAAACCACAGAGAAAATAAAGAAACGGTTTTATTGGGTAGGATGCCAAGAACCAGTTGCTGACTGGATCCGCCGTTGTGACCAATGTGCAATTGCTAAACGAACAATGCAACGCACTCGGGGAAAAATGCATCAGTATAATGTTGGAGCTCCCTTTGAGAGGATAGCCATGGATATAGCGGGACCTTTTCAAATCAGCAATGCAGGAAATAAATACATCCTTGTGGTAATTGATTACTTCAGTAAGTGGCCAGAAGTATATCCCATTCCCAATCAAGAAGCAAAAACAGTAACAGACGTTTTCATCAAAAATTGGATTTGCCGATATGGAGCTCCACTTGAGTTGCATTCCGACCAAGGGCGAAATTTTGAGTCGACACTTTTTAAGGAGGTTTGTGACATGCTTGGAATACAGAAGACACTTACCACAGCTTTGCATCCTCAGTCCGATGGCATGGTCGAAAGGTTCAACCGTAAGGTTGTCGATAAAGGACAAAAAGATTGGGATGAGCATCTACCAATGTTTCTGATGGCTTATGGGTTGTCAATACACGATACTACTACAGTCACGCCAGCAAATGGCATTTTTAGTACGGACTTAAGGCTTCCAGCAGATTTGAAATACGGAGTAAGCGTTGTCCCAGAAACGACCCATGCTGACGATTACATGTCGCGGAAAAGAGAAGAATTAGCAGATATACACGAGCTAATCAGGAGACGTACTCAATTGGCTAGCGACAATATGAAAGCTCGGTATGACCTGCGAGCAAATACTGAAGGGTTCAAAGAAGTTCAACTAGTGCTGCTACACAACCCACAATGAAAACGTAGCTTGTCTCCTAAATTACAGACTCATTGGGAGAGACCTTACCGGATCGTCACAAGGATTAATGATGTTGTTTATCGAATCCAAAAATACCCCGGGAACAAAAGTAAGTACTAGAGACGTAGAGACTCTTGTTCGGGACGAACAAGTTTAAGCGGAGGGCAGTGTAGCGAAATTTGGTTTACGGCAGAAAATTCTCGAAATAAAAACCAACAAAAGAAAACTAAACGATACTAGCTAGCATCAATGGCTGTATAAATACTTTTACACCATCTAGCGGCCAAGTGCAGTTTTTGTATTAAAAATGAAATTACCGCCGTCGTACAACGCCATCTAGAGGGTAATAGTAACATTCTGGATAATTGTGAATTCGACGCCGATACGCCATTTAGAAGGTACTGGTAAATTGTGGATTATTGTAGATTCCACGCCGATATGCCATTTAGAAGGTACTGGTAAATTGTGGATTCCACGCCACTTAGAAGGTACTGGATTATTCGAGAAAGTGATGACTGTAGTATAAAAAGGTTGTCATCTGAGTTGTCAAACACAGTTGAATTTAAGCAGTGAAGCAGAACAGTTGAATTTAAACAGTGAAGCAGGACAGTTGAATTCAAACAGTGAAGCAGAACAGTTGAATTTGAGCAACATAAGTGAACAGTTGAATCGAAACAGTAAAGTAGAACAGTTGTCTATAAAGTGTCAGATTAATATTAAAGTTTGAATAAGATAAACAATTGTCGTGTAAAAACAACTTTTTGTGATTTAAATAAATCATTTTATAATTAAATAAATTTGAGTGTTTTTTGATTGTTACACAATCCAGTGATCGAACTCAGAAAAGTGTAGGAGATCGAAATCATCGTCTAAGAGACAGGAATTTCGTAACATTATGTACAAAATTGAAATATTATTTTGGATTTTGTAGTAGCTCTGTTTGTTTGGTGGAAAGCTATTTACATGATAGACTTTAAAAGGTCAAAGTGGGTGAAACTGTGTAGCGTTGGTGTTCCTCAAGGCTCCATTCTTGGCCCCTTGTTGTTTATTATGTTTATTAACGATATTTTTTCTGTCTGCAATACTGTAAATATTCATGCCTATGCTGATGGCATCCAAATTTACTCGTCTTGTAGAATCGGCCTTACTGAAGATCTTTGTTGTAGAATTAATGAAGACCTTGCTGCCATTAGCGAATGGGCTCATAAGAACGATTTGCGTTTAAGCCCTACTAAGTCTCTTGTTTTACCGATCTCGCGAGCCAGAGTTGATCCGACTTCTATACCACCCTTATTTATTAGGGATGCTCAGTTGCAACTTTTAAACAAAACTACATGCCTTGGATTTCGATTAAACTCTTTTTTTAACTTACTCTGATCATGTTAATTATGTCGTAAGAAAAATTTATTTGACTCTGCGTTGTCTGCGATTGTCTTCTGAGTTTACGCCTGTCGATGTTAAACGAAAGCTAGTTATACAACTTTTAGTACCATTTATAACATATTTCGCAGTTGTCTACAGCAAGTTGGATTCTAAATCACTACATAAGCTGCAAGTAGTATTTAACAACGCTACTCGTTACGTGTTTGGTCTTCGTAGATTTGACCACATATCATCTTGGAATAGCCGGATACTTGGTTGTACAATCGAAAACTATCTTAAGGCCAGAAATTGTGTGTTTCTTCATTAGATTATTTACTTAAAAATACCTAACTATCTCTTCGAAAAACTACGGCTAAGTATATCGGGCAGAAGTCATAATTTAATTATTCGTTAATTCATACATTTTAATTCCACCAGATTTTTCTTCATTAACGCCATTCGAATCTGGAATTTATCGCCAAATACCCTAAAAAGTATCGCATTCATCAACAATTTTAAGCATTTGGTTTCTCAACATTTTTCGAGTCGTTAAATTTTTCTATTAATATCCAAACATCTGTTATATTTATTTTTGTTATTTTTATTTGTGCTTTGTTTCTGTTAATTAGAATTTAAGAATAACTTTTTTTTTACCATATTTGTAAATTGACCAACGTTAAGTATATTGTACAGCAAAAGATTTTAAATCTTATTGTACTTTTGTTTTGCCAAATAAATAAAAAAAATAAAAATTATTTAGTAGCAAATAAATATTTTAAACTTTATGGGCCCATATTCATAGTCGCAAAATAAAGTTAAAACCTGGTTTTACCCAAAATCGAAGATACAGACCGATCCCATAAAAAAAAAGAAAAACTTGCATTAAATTATGAGAAAATTTTAAAAAATAGATTACCCTGCGTTATTTACACAAAATATTGTAGACACAGTGAACAAAAAGAATAATAAAAAAAATCGAATTTATGAGGCAGCGTGGCGTAATGGTTAGGACTGTGAACTCATAGCCCTCAGGACGTGGGTTCGAATCTCGTCAGAAAAGTTGCTTTTTCTCTATAAGCACGTTTTAAATATAAAAGCAGGAAAAGTGTTTTTAAATATTTACAACCAGGTTTTAAAGTAACATTTATTTTCATTGTTATCAATAAAAAAAATATTTACATTTACGAGAATCGAACCCACGTCCTGAGGGCTATGAGTTCACAGTCCTAACCATTACGGCACTCTGCCTCATAAATTCGATTTTTTTATGATTCCCTTTTGTTCACTGTGTCTACAATATTTTGTGTCAATAACGCAGGGTAATCTATTTATTAAAATTTTCTCATAATTTAATGCAAGTTTTTCTTTTTTTAAGGGGCCGATCTGTATCTTCAATTTTGGGTAAAAACCAGGTTTTAACTTTATTTTGCGACTATGAATATGGGCCTTTGTTTTTGGTTTTCGTCATTAAAATAAATTATTATGACTAAATAAATAATACAATATATATTATTTAGATGGAAAAATTATTTTAAATAACAGTGGAATGTATTACTTAAAACTTTAAAATAAACAAAAAAAATAAAAAAAATATCATTTTTGGACCAAAAATGAAAAAAAAATTTTTAAAAAAATAAGAAGGAAACAAAATTAGAATAAAAAACATACTTTACAAAAACGATTTCCCAAATAATTTAATTAACAGTTTAATAGACCAAACACTCAACAAACTTACAAACCAAAACGAAGCTACCCAACAACAAAACAACAACATATTTTTTAACATAACATTCATTCCACACTTAACAAACAATCAGCTATTACAAAAAATAATACCACATAATACAGAAGTCAAATATGCATACAAACCACAAAAAACACTTAGGGCAATATACTCAAACAAAAAAGACAATAAAAAAAGAACCACAGAGTAACGTCATATACAAAATAAATTGAATAGGCATTAAAGAAGAAACTTGCCAAAAAATCTGCATTGGACAGACAAAACGATTGCTAGGTATAAGACTTGGAGAACACAAAAATGATGCAAAACAAAAGAAAATGACATCGACAACAGCCCTGACACAACATCTCACTGAACACAATCACACAGCTGACTATGAGAACGCAAAAATCTTAGACATAGAAAAGAAAGAGAAGACAAGACTAATATTGGAAAGCTTAAGAGTCCAACAAAACATAACTAAAGCCATTAACGCAAAAATAGACTCGGACGATTTAAGCACAGCAGACAAAATAATATTAACGAAGACAAACTTAGGAAACATGTAAAAAATAATTTTTTGTTTTTATAAATTAAAGATTGTAAGTAAAATAAAATAAATTGTATTTGAAATTGTGTTGAAAAAACTAAGCAAAATATATAAAAAAAACTCTCATTACAGTCTCCCAGAAGATGGCGACAATGAACGCCGAAACGTCGTAGAGTTGAAATTTAAGAATAAAATTTTAAGAATTATTTAATTTCGACCAAAAATGTCCTAAAACCAACTCACAAAAAATTGAATTAGTTTTAGTCCTAACTCCAATTTAAATTTATTGCATATTCCAACTGCATTATTTTGATTTTGAAAACATGTTGTTGGTAGGACTCGCGATGCGAGCTCACGTAGTTGCGCAACATCCACATCTGAAGGCGAAAAAGATAAAAGCACTGACGACAACACCACACGTGAAGTCGATGAAAGTGATGACAAAGAAAGCGGAAAAGGTCAAACAGCATGAGTAGAAGGTAATGAACGCATTTACTCTCCTATCTCTTCGTTTGAATTTCATTTTCTTTCAATAAAAAAGAGATGTCGCTCAGTGATATGGTTAATTTAAAGTTAATTTTCTTTAAAGAGGTCACGTCCACACCTCTCTTAACGAGACGATAGCAATTAATATGTCTCCAACAATATAAGTATGCGTGCAAATGTACTAAATGATGTTCTCAGCAGTAACGGATGGCTTGAAATAAGAGAGATGCAGAATTCTCTTTGGCTCAGGAAAAACATCAAGATCATTGTTAGCATTACTTCTCACAATAACCTTTTCTTTGTTTTGTTTATTTTTAATTTGCTTCTTATTACGCACCGTATTTCACTCATTAGGCACGACAACAGGGAGGGGAGTAGATAAAAGTGTATCAATATCACCCACTACCACATCCACGGCAGCCGCAACAGCAGTAGAAGCAGCAGCAACAGAAGCATATGAAACAGACGAATCGTTAGCCGAGCAATTAAAGTCGAATTTACATGAGTAGGACTACCAGCAGCAGCAGCACCCATGGAAAGTGAAGAATTAGAAGGAGAACGCAACTCAATTAAGTTTGCATTAACAGCAGAAGCATTGCATGAAGACTTTGAATTTTGTAATTCGGGAACAACGAAACTGGATGTTTTTGTAGTTTGCAAATTTAAAGAATCAGCAGCAGCATTCAAGGTTGAGGTCAGTGAACTCGATGATGAAAAACCAACACGCAAAACATTAGCATTATTTGCAGTTTCAGATGAGTTCAATCCACTCTTAAATTTACTTTTTTTCTTATCAGCAAAGGGATAGTTTTGACTAATAAGCGATTTCAGTCCTTTCATTTCTAAAGACAACTGCGAAATAATTACGCCTATATTGAACAATCCATTTAAACACTTATAATAATAATAATAGAGTTTAGCTACTACAGCTATTATAGCCTTCTTAGCTATTTAGCATTGAAGCTTTATACCAAGTAAAAAGCTTATTCAATAAAAAATGGAATAGAAAAAATTATCATGCACATTAATTTGTTATTTATTTTATAATTTTTTCTTAGCTTTATCGCACTTTCTCAACATACCCACTCACACCATGTAAAAATAGACATATAGATATTAAAATAATTATATGTATAAATTTACGTGGTCCAAGGCATAAATGTTAGAAAAAATTTACCCAGCATGCTGTGGGGCTCGGACAACACAAACAAAAAAAATTCACACCACCATTAAGCTACAAATTTAGCTACAGTTAGTTTTCAGTCTAAGCTTGAGTTGACCTTTTGACAAGCTAATGTTATAAACTTCGCAATTATTAATAAGAGTTGTCATGCGATTAAAAGGAGCTGTAGCCATATAATTAGTTCTACTAACCGGTTGATAAAATAACTGATAAGAGTTACGAGTACTCCTCCGATTACTATTAAAATGTATATAGTTAAGAAGCTTTGGTGCAGCAAGAGACCCAGTTACAAGTTGATGCAGATAAAGTATATCCGCAATATTTCTACGCGAGCTCAAAGACTGCATATGTAATAACTTTAAACGATCCTCATAAGGAGGAAGGTTTAAAGGGTCAATCCAATTTAAGCCATTGAGAGCAAAACGAATAAAATTTTTTTGAATTCTTTCAATTCTATTTATATGAACATTATAAAATGGTGACCATACTTGGCTAGCGTACTCTAAGTGAGGGCGCACTATTGTATTATATAAAGTCACCGTTACTAAAGGGCTATTAAATTCTTTTGCCCACCTCTTAATAAAGCCAAGCAGAGATGAGGATTTTTTACAAATTTGATTAATATGCTCATTAAAAGTCAACTTAGTATCAAAATGTATACCTAGGTCATTGACTACATCGACACGACAAATATTTTTATCTTTTAATTTATAATCAAATTCCACAATAGTTTTCTTCCTGGTAAAAATCATAGCTTGGCATTTATCAGGATTAAGATGTAAGTTATTCTTAGAACACCAAACTTCAAAGGATTTCAAGTCAGACTGAAGTGGAATAGTGTCACCAACCCCCTTTACGTTCCTGTAAATTTTCATGTCATCTGCATATACTAACAGATGGGAGTTTTTAATAACATGTGTAACGTCATTAATTGCTAAAATGAACAGGAGCGGCCCCAGGTGGCTTCCTTGTGGAACACCTGATGTCGCGCTAAATGGGGAGGAAAACACTCTCCTAAATTTTATTTGATACGAGCGATCAGATAAATAAGATTCAATCCAGCTGATAAAACTTAAGGGAAATCCAAGTTTCTTTAACTTAAACAAAATCAAATTATGTGGTAATTTGTCAAATGCTTTACTAAAGTCAGTGTAGATGCAGTCAACTTGCCCACCAGAGTCTAAAGAGCTTAATGCAAAAGAAGTGAAATCAAGGAGGTTAGAAACTGTAGATCTGCCATTAACAAAACCATGCTGACGAGTTGTTATGACTTCACCACAGCACACCTTAACCTGATCGTATATAATATGTTCAAAAATTTTCGGTATTGATGATAACTTAGCCACGGGCCTGTAGTTTGAAACATCATTCTTACACCCTTTCTTGAAAATGGGGCTAATGTATGCATTTTTCCAAAATTTAGGAAAATAGCTTTCTTGAATTGATCTATTAAATAAAATACTGAGGGGCTGACTCAGCACAGAGCTACAGTTTACTAAAACTGTCGCAGGAATACCATCCGGCCCGGAGCTGAAGTCATCATCAACAGATGAAATATATTTCTCTATGAGGTCAGGAGAGAAAGATATCTCATTAACCGAAACTAAAGGGTCGTTATCCATATATTCAAAATAGTTGATTTCAGGGCTAAATAAATCCGTAGAAAACGATTCATTAAACAAATTAGCAAACAACCCGGCTATAACTTGTGGGTCGCTAGTGAGCCCATCAACTGTTTTAAACTCAGATGGAAACCCGTCAGATTTTTTTTTAGAATTAATAAAACCCCAAAAATTCTTGGGGTCATGAAGAATATTCAGCCTAATTTTATTCAAATATTCAGAATAAACCAAAGCTGACATATCTTTAAATTCAAGAAACAGTCGCTGATAAGCAACAAGGTCATTACGGTCCTGGCTACAAACGTATTTATTCCATGCCCTATTACGGCCATTGCGAATTTTTTTCAAATCCTTTGTATACCAGGGGTACGAGGAATTATTAACGTACCTCCTTGTATATGGAACCGACAATGCTATGGCAGAAAAAAGTTCACCATAGAAAAATTTAATGCAATCATCAAATGTATTGTTATTAAAAAAAATGAGTAAGTCATCTAATTTATTTCTTAAATTTTCATTCAATTTAAAAAAGTCAGCTTTCTTAAAATTGAATTCGTAAATATTAATGGATGAACATGCATTAGTCAAATTTTCATTGTCAGATTGGTACACAATACTCAAAGGTGGATGATAGGAATCTACCGTAGACAGAGCATGGATAGCATTTCTTACAACAACATTGCTACTATTTGTAGCCAAGACTAAGTCAAGTTGTCGTCCATGGCAGTTAGTTATACAACTTACTTGTTGTAAATTTAAAAGTATTTCGACAACAAAAATTTGTTGTTGTCGAGTTTTTGGACAAGATGCATAAAAATATGTACCATCGTCCGAAGGAGTCCATTTTAGGTCAGGCAAATTAAAGTCACCTAACAACAAAATGTCGTCATTAGTGTCTAGTTCATTAATAATAAATTCTACGGCCATCGAAAGACATTCGTAGACATCTGCGCTACTATTTGGAGGAACATAAGTGTTAAGAATGTATAAATTAGAGTTACATTGTGTAACCTTAACACATAACAGTTCAATATTAGATGCACAGGCAATTTCAACTAATGAACTGGTTAAATGATTTTTTATAGCTA
The DNA here is from genome assembly GCA_949775025.1 of Tricholauxania praeusta. Classification (NCBI taxonomy): domain Eukaryota; kingdom Metazoa; phylum Arthropoda; class Insecta; order Diptera; family Lauxaniidae; genus Tricholauxania; species Tricholauxania praeusta. The sequence continues at coordinate 108,869,316 of OX459028.1, forward strand.
TTAAGACGCCTCCACCAACAGAAGAAAGATCTTCCAAGTGTCTGTCTCTTCTAAAAACATGGAAACTATTATCAAAAAGTTCCATATTGAGAAAGCTGTTGTTTAACCAAGTTTCGGTAAACACGATAATATCCTCAGAGAAATTCTGAGTTGATAAAAAGATATCTTGCGTTTTGGAACGCAAACCCCTACATTTTGATAGTAAAGGGATAGCCGTTTCAGTTTTTTGAATTGGAACGTGCAGTTTTATCATTTTTTTTCGATTTAAATTCTGAAATATAGATATTATCCACCCATGCTTTAGATTTAAGAATGGCAGAAACATGAGAAGATGCCACTGTTATTTTAAAAGACGCATGAGTTGGTTTATTACCGAGTTTCCTGCAAGAAACGAAGGCGTCGGCAGGAATAATTTGATTTTGTCTGATAAAATTTTTAACGCTGTCAGAGGTAGTGTTGGAATGAAGTCGTGAAATAAAAATCGATTTTAACCTTGGTAATGCCTGCAGGGAAACCGATGGCACAGAGCTATCAATCGCAACATCCACCCGCGGATTAGCCAAAATTGACAGAGGATTATTTATAGTGGAGGAAGGAGATGGAAGATTGCTACTAGAGATTATAGCTTGTTACAATTATACACAAAATTGGGGCACTTATGAAAAAATACAATAGAATTGTCCTCGATTTTGGCACACGATTTATGGCACTGACCGAAATGGTTTTACTGCAAATTAAACAACGAGAGCGCATAATGCATAACCACAACGTACGACAGTCGAGAAAAGACTGAAATAATAAACACTTATAACTAGGGTTGCTAGTTGGTCTGTATTCACCTGGAATGTCCAGATTTTTAATCCCAGTCCAGAGTCTAGACAATCAAAAATATGTCCAGATGAATTTAATTAAACAAGCAAGTGAAATGATACCCATATTTGCTCAGTTTTGCACGTTTCGCGAATCGCATTAAAAACTGTAATTGCTCAGTATTTAGTCCATAATCCTCTATTTTTTTATGACTCTATTAATGCGTTTAGGCATACTTTTAACAACCTTTTCAATAATTTCGTTAAAAATTTTTTTTCATTTAGCTTGGACCTGACGTTAGGCTATCGGCCATTTTCACGAAAGCGATTTCACGAATGGTCATTTTCACGAATGACCATTTTCACAAACGATTATGTTCACGAAAATTATTTATCAATAGTTGGTTTATTTTTCTGTTGTACAACATTGCGTAAATATAACAGTTTACAGTATAATATTGGTTTATTTTTCTATTGTAAAGCATTAAATATTGTATGAAAACATCTGGAAATAGTACAAAATTGCTCTTTGTAAGTGTAGTAACTACCCACTACAGTCCTTATTCTGTCTTCCTAAATTAAACTCTTGAATGTATTTAGATTTTCGTATCGTGAAAATGGTTATTCGTGAAATCGCTTTCGTGAAAATGACCATTCGTGAAAACGGTCATTCGTGAAAATTACCATTCGTGAAAATGACATGTAATCATTTTTAAGTAAATTAAATATAAACTTAAGTATACGTTTATATTAATTGTACAACTGTTCTGCTCAACAAGTTGGAGCTTGAGTCTTGATCGGTGAAAATGACATGGAATCCTGACGCCATAGCTTGTTTAAGTTTCAGGTGCTATCTGATGTTTCCCCAATCGCGTTTTCATTATTGCCCACAAATTCTCATTTGGATTGAGATCAGGACTTTGCACAGGTTGGTCCATTACCCTAAATTTTTGCAAAGACCATCATTCTTTAACTATTTTAGCGATGTGTTTCCAGTCTTGCTTCAAAAAAATTTGTTTTGAAATGTTATACCTTGCGTTTCCTTTGGTAAATAATAATAAATAATTTCTGAAAGTTACGTTTAATTTAGTCAAGTAATACAATTTTTACAGAATCAGACATGCAGGAAAGACAATCATTTGCTCGGTTATTTTCGTCACTGTATGTTTATTTTGTTCAAACAAAATATTGTATATATGTTCTTCTGAAACTAAGTTTTAGTTTTATTTATTGTCCAGAAAAATCAAGATTTTTTTTTTTCAGTGTTCAGAAAAATCCAAATTTTTTTGTTTTTTTTTTTTAAATGTCCAGGTGAAACACAATTTGGATCTGTCAGCCTACTTATAACAGAAATATGCTCATATCGACCAACACAAAAGACATATCTAGCGACATTGTTAGAAGCAACTTTGAATTTATGAAGTAATTGAGAGTTCAGATAGCTATACATAAATCAAAATGAAGTAGGAAATAAAAGGAACAATCAACTGAATAACGAGCCGTCGCACAGTGGTCTCAAATCGTGTTTTTTTGGTTCAAAATTCTCTAGAGAGCGCAAACCTTGTAGATAATTAACAATTTTTTTTTAAAATGAAAGCTAACTAAAATGTCAATAAATGGTCGGAGCCCGAATTATGAAAAAGAGATACTATTTTTTTTTTATTTTGAGTTAAATTCTGAAAACAAAATTTTGTTGTTATTTTTTTTGCTTCAAAAATTTCTAGAAAGCACATATCTTGTCAAATAATCACATTTTTTTCCATCAATTAAAGCTTATTACAATTCTAAAAACTCCTCTGACCACGAGTATGGAAAACAAAATGCTGTTTTTTGGAAAATGCCGAAAAAAAAATTTTTTTAAATATCTTTTCGTTAAAATTTTGCTAAGGACTGAAAACTTTGTCGACAATTAACAATTTTCTTTTTAAAATAAGAGCTCACTTAATTGCCAACATATCAGTAGACACTAGGGTGGTTCAAAATATTAAAGTTGCTCCAAACTTCGCTCCCTGGGCACCAAAAGTTTCGTATTGGAGCCAATACGAACCACGTAAAATTTGGTCCATTTCATAAAACATTTGATGGACCCGCCACCCTTTTGAAAACTGGGAAATGGTCCTCAATCTATCAAAAATGATTTATATCTGTCGGAAGCTGCCCCCTAGAGGGATCAAATGTATGACAAGGTCCCATTATTGTTTCTTCTCCAACACTTTTCCTGAACATATTTACCTCCTATCACAACCCCTTAGGGGTGCTCCCCTGCAAAAATGACATTCTTGTGAAATTATGAAATTGACTTCCCCCTCTGCTCAGATGCCTCAAAAAGGGTAAAACGCAAGACGAACTCGCACCATTTTTATTTTCCCAAGCTTTTCATTGTACACATCTACCCCCTATCTGCCACACTTTTGGGGGTCCATCTACAAAAAAACACAAAAAATTTCGTAAAATAGTTCATAGCTCCCCCGGAGTTACCCAAAAATTGTTGATATGTATCACTAAATTCTATTATATTTTTTTCCAATATTTTTCCCGAACATACCTACCGTCTATCTGCCACCCTTTTGGGGGTCCCTCTACAAAATACACAAAAAATTAAAAAAATTTCTAAAAATAGTTCATAGCTTTCCCTGAGTGACCCGTAGAGTGGTCTAATGTATTACCAGGTCCTCCCTACATTTTTCCGAACATACTTACCCCCTATCTCAACCCCTTTGGGGGGATCCCTTTGAAAAAATGAAAAAAGTTTCGAAAAATAATTCATATCAGTACTAGGTGGTATTATATTCATTGTTATTGCATTCATTGTTTATATTAACTGGCTCTTTTCACAACAAAGGATACTTCTTACGTTATACTTCTACGATTTGTAGCATTAGCTGTTTTTTTTTCTTCATCATTAGACAAAATTTGGTTGTAATCTTTCACAAACGCAACACCTCTTTCAGCGGTGTCATTTACGACAGCTAAGCCTTTGCAAAAAGAGAGCACATCTCTGATCTTATCATCAGATTCCCATGATTATTGAAAATTCTGTATTCAATTCAAGGAAAACAAAAAAGTTTTTGGTTCTGTGTGAAACAAAGTAACTTAGACTGTGGTTTAGTAAAATTTTGACGTTTTCGATGTTCCTGTCGTTTGTCAATTTCACGACGGGATGCTAGAATTTGAGAAGTTCAACTGTTTTTCTCTTTTCTGCATAAGATACTCTACAATCAAAAAATGCGAGAGATACTGTTTCCTCTACCAAATACCACAAATGATTTTTAAATTTTTTTGTATTGTCATGAAAATGGTTGGATCAATATTTTCATATGCAATCGAGTCTCATACGAAGGAATAATCAATAAATGGAGCTTACACAGCAGTGGTACATCCAAGCCATGCTCTAATATATTTTAGTATTATATAATACAAATATGTATCTCGGACTCCATTTAATCGTTATGCAGCCAAAATGAATTGATCACGAAACATAAAAATTAAAAGATTGTATGTCAACCGCGCATGGCTCATTACCCCAGGCTTAAAGAATTTCGCACTCCCCCTGCACCAAGAAATATTAGTGCTAGCTCTAAAAACTCCTTATAATCATCTCTGCTACGGTTTTGATAACAGAAGCTTCATATGCTTATGTATATCATCGCATTCATCGTTTGTTCGCACGAAATTATCTTCCAGGCCGCTTTTATAGGATTTTTGGTCTAATTTATTCCACTCATTTAAAAACCGTTCAAAAAGGGTAAACTCAATAGTACTTAGTACTCGAACCAAGCTTTATATCAAAAACACTTTGAAGTACATTTTCATTTACATATATGATGACGGCATGGAAGATTTATTGGTTTACGTTCTAGTCGGTTCTGCAATACATGCTCCAGATCTTTCGCCTGTATCACTGGGAGTCGTATCAAAGCCCATAGCTGCAATATCATCGACTATATTCCATTGTAGTAATACATTATATACTGCCATTGAAATATTTTCACCAATAGAGCTGCTGATTTTGGCTGCACCCAGAAAGTTTTTTGTTTTGTTTGAATTGAATATAGAATGTTCAATAATCATGGGAATCTGGTGATGAGATCAGAGATGTGCTCTCTTTTTGCAAAGGCTTACCCTGTTGTAAATGACACCGCTGAAAGAGGTGTTGCGTTTATGAAAGACTACAACCAAAATTTGTCAAATTATGAAGAAAAAAAAACAGCTAATGCTACAAATCGTAGAAGTATATCGCAAAAAGTATCCTTTTTTGTGAAAAGAGCCAGTTAATATAAACAATGAATGCAATAAAAATGAATATAATACAACCTAGTACTGATATGAATTATTTTTCGAAACTTTTTTCATTTTTTCAAAGGGATCCCCAGAAGGGGTTATGATAGGGGGTAAGTATGTTCGGAAAAATGTAGGGAGGACCTGGTAATACATTAGACCACTCTACGGGTCACTCAGGGAAAGCTATGAACTATTTTTAGAAATTTTTTTAATTTTTTGTGTTTTTTGTAGGGGGACTCCCAAAATGGTGGCAGATAGGGGGTAGATGTGTGCAGAGAAAAGTTTGGGAGAGTAAAAATAATGCGAGTTCGTCTTGAGTTTTACCCCTTCTGAGGCATCTGAGAAGAGGGGGAAATCAATTTCATAATTTCACAAGAATGTCATTTTTGCAGGGGAGCACCCCTAAAGGGTTGTGATAGGGGGCAAATATGTTCAGGAAAAGTGTTGGGGAAGAAAAAATAATGGGACCTTGTCATACATTTGATCCCTCTAGGGGGCAGCATCGGAGAGATATTAATGATTTTTGATAGATTGAGGACCATTTTCCAGTTTTCAAAAGGGTTGCGGGTCCATCAAATGTTTTCTGAAATGGACCAAATTTTATGCGGGGAGCGAAGTTTGGAACAACTTTAACTTTTTTCATATATGTCTGAACCACCCTAGTGGACACTGAATTTTGAAATAAAATCGTCAGTTTTAATCATTTTAAGTCAAAGGCTTCAACATTTTTTTTTTTTTTCATTTTTTTGGGTTCCAAAAATGCTAGAGGGTCCGAATCTTGTCAGAAATGAACAATTTATTTTTTTAATTTAAGCTAACCAAAATGCTAAAAAATCATCGGGGCTCGAATTTTGAATTTTTTGTTTTCGTATTTTTTTTTAATATATTTTGGTACGAAAATGACTGGAGGTCGCAAATCTTGTCTGAAATCAATATTTTTTTCTTTTAATCAAAGCTTACCGAAGTTCCAACAAATCTCTGGAGCGTTTTTAAGGAAAGGCAAAAAAAAAAATTTTTCAAATAATATTTTGGTTAAAAAACATGTAGAGACCTGAAATTATGACGGATATTTTTTTTTGCTTTTTTTTAAAACGCTCTAGAGACTTGTTGGATTTTCGGAACCCAAAAATATTTGAAAAAAAATATTGTTTAGGCCTTTAACTTAAAATAATAAAATTCGAATATTTTGTTTCAAATCTGAGGGTCCGTTGATTTGTTGGCAATTAAGTTAGCACTCAATTATAAAAAAAAATTGTTAATTTTCGACAAAATTTTCAGTCTTAGCAATTTTTAAACAAAAAAATATTTCAAAATGTTATTTTTTTTGCCTTTTCCAAAAGACAGTATTCTGTTTTCCTTATTCGGACTCTGAGGATTAGTTGAAATTTTAATAAGCTTTAATTAAAAGAAAAAACTGTGAATTCTTAACATGATTTGATCCAGCCATTTTTGAACCAAAAAACATAATAACAAATTTTTTTTTTCGGAGCTTAACTTAAAATTAACAAGTTAAGGTGTTATCTTCGGCCTGGCCGAAACTCACATACCCTACACTGCACTGAAAGTTGTTTTTAAATAAATGTTAAATGACGTTGAAGAGGTTGAATAAGTCGAAAAAAATTTAAAATGGAAAAAAGGTCGAAAGAAGTTGAAAAATTTCTGAGGTTGAAAGAATATGGAAACCATTGAAGAAAGTTGAAAGAAATTCAAAATGTCGAAAATATATGAAAAATGTTGAAAAATGCTTAAAAATGTCGAAATAATATGAAAACGTTGAAAAAAGTTGAAAGAGCTCAAAGTCACTGAAAAAGTCTTAAAAATAAAGAAAATATGTAATGAAGAAAAATGAAAGAGGTTGAAAAAGTCAAACGAATACATATGGGATACATTGGAAAAAGTTAAAAGGTTGATAAAGTCAAAAGAATATGAAAAATATTGAAAAAAATTGAATAAATACTAAGAAATTTAAATAAGCCACGCCCACTTCTCCAATTCCGCCTACTTTTAGGTAACTAAATCATATTCGTCATTGACATCCACATACCAAATCTTAGCCCAATAGGTTTTATAATTTGCTATATATGCCGTAATTAGTCTTAAAATTTAGGGCGGTAACACACCCACTGGTGTAATGTGATCCGATTTTTATCCAGGAATAGCTTATTATAAGCAACACTCTTTCACCAAATATATGCTACTTAAGGTATTTTACATGTATGGGGAGTGACACGCCCACTCGTGCTATTTCGCCCACTTTTGATTCAGGTATACCTTATAGCAAGTAAACCACCTAAATCAAATTTCATACCAATTGTTGCAATAGTTCAATCAATATAGCGATTGCAACTTTATGGTCATATAGGAGATGCCACGCCCACTACTGCGATCTCATCAAGTCTCATTTAATTTCAAAGCCCATAGCAGCCGATACCTCTAAGCCAAATTTTATGAAGATTAGTCTCATAGCACACTATCTATAACAGTAAACGTTTTTTATTTGTATGGAAGGTGCCACGCCCACATGCTCCATTGAAACAAATTTTTGCAAAAACATACCTTCTAGCAAGTATGTATGCCTTATTAAATTTCATAACGATTACGTTGTTAGTTCTCTTAATATAACGTTTATAAATATTGTGGGCTGTGCCACGCCCTTAATCGAGTTTTTTCAGTAAAGTGGCTGAGCTTGTATTGATGACTGCTTCCAGCGGCATCATCTCCAAAATTTTTATGAAAATCGTTTAAGCCACTTTTGAGATATATAGAATCCAAATTTTTAACTGTTGAAAAGTGCCACGCCCACTTTTAAGATTCCGCCCACTTTTATCACAGCTCAAGATATATTTGAAATGTACCCGTTTACCAAATTTCATAACAATATCTTGCACGGCTTACGAGATATGGTGGTATAAAGGTTAAAATTTAGGGCTGTGCCACGACCCTGTAGGAAACTTTGAAAACTTGAAAGCTAACCTAATCCTAATCTTGTTCACATATGCATCAAATCACCAAGTTTCATCAAAATCGCTGCAACTTTTTTCAAAATTGACCTGGGTATATATAAATAGGGTATAGGCGGTAGGCGTGTCCGTTAACTGATTTCGCCCATTTTCAATAGCAAGATGCCTGCAAGAAGATGTGACCTGTGTGTGAAAGTTTCATTCAATTAGCTCTCTTGGTTTTCCCGTAAACCTGATTTCAACAGACAGACAGACATCGCTAAATCAACTCAGGTGGTGACGCTGATCAAGAATATATATACTTTTCCATACCTGCCACGCCTCCTTCTATGTGTTACAAACGGATGGACAAAGTGAATATACCCTTGGTGTAGGGTATAAAAATACATGGTGATTTTTTTCAAAATTCGGGCTCCGACGACTCTCCGATTCTCTCTAGTGAATTTTGAACCAAAAAACACGATTTCGAACATCTGTGCGTCGCCTAGTTTCTAAATGAATAAAATCGTCAAAACTTTATGCAACGCAAATCAATTCATCGTTAACCCTTAGTAATAAAGCGTGTCTTAAGTTTGCTGAGTTTCTGATAACATACAAAAAATGGTTCCCATATGAAATATCAGAACCCAAGATTTTCAAAAGTATTAACATAAATTCATTGCCTAATTTTGACTTAGTTATTGAAGCTGATGTTTTTAATGGATACTATGTATATATACAACAAAGAAATTCAATATAGAGGAAAACTTTTTAACAAATAGCTAATTACCAACGTTCTTCAATTCTAATACTCATTTATATAAAGTCATAAGATTCTTAGTTGATAAGCAAACTTAATATGGTACGTTCTTTTACAAACCGAAAGAATTTTGACATAAATTGACCGACGCATTTTTGATTTAGCTGAAATTTTTTGTATGGGTTCTGTATCGAAAAAGAAGAAATACGTGTTCGAAGACTTTTTTGAAAAATTTTACTTTTATCACCGTTCACAATTCTCTGTTTAGTTAATTTAATCACCACTTAACATTGAATACATACATAAGTCACTGCTTTAAATAGAATCGAAAATTGAACTAAATAATTTTTTGGCTTGATAAGAATCATTACCTTTAAGTCTCTATGTACAATGCCTTTTATATGACAATATTCCACTGCTGATAATATTTGCCAAAATTTGTATCTTGCTGAATTTTCAGACATTCTGCCATACCTTGCAATATAATCTTAAATTGAAACAAATGAGATATATTATTGGTATAAAATTTGTTCTACAAATAATTGCTATGGAGTAAAGATTAAAGTCAAAATTAATTTACCAAAAATTTCTCCTTGGCTAGCATACTCAGAAACAATATAAATCATGTTTTTAGTTTCCATAACCTGCAAAATAAAATAGTTCTAGTCTGTTGATATAAAATACAGCAATATTAATATACAAACGCTACCTGATACAATTTGATAATGTGTGGATGATTAAGTCTTTTCATAATTTCAACTTCTCGGTACACCTTCTGCAAGTTACCGACATCCAGTTGCGACTTGTCAATTATTTTAATGGCGACCTTTACGAATATACAATAATAACAACAATATCATCATCACTTTCGAAAAAAGTACTGAGCTAAACTACGATTCGCTTTAAGTTTGAAACAAATACTAAAAAATAGAAAAAGTTGAACTTTTGTACTTTCGCATAGGTTAGAAGCTTGGTACTTATCCCTAAATTTTCTTCATAAGTACCTTGTGCCTGAATGCGCTTTCCTTTTGGTTGTAACTACTGTCTACGGGTTTGACAAAACAGGTGTCAGATTTCGATTTGTCAATTTAATCGGCTGATTGTAACCATTTTTAAAGCTCTTTTTTCAAAGTTTCTTTCACAGCCCATCAGTGTTGGCATGTCACAAGGATTTTTAAATGTCACAAAAGTCGCAAACTCTAGATCAACCTCGTTTTTACAACTAAGAAATTGTTTGTCAAAAAATTATATTAAATTTGATGAGAATTTGAATATGTTTGACAAACAATTTGATGATTTGAATCAAGTTATGAATAAATAATTTTTCTTAGTATGAACTTAAGAATTCGTCTTTGTCACAAACTCAAGTTGTGTCACAAAGGCTCGAACGTCGTAAATATCGCAAATGTCGCACGACATTTGTAACATGCCAACACTGCAGCCGATAGATGGCTGCAAGTTAAATGAAAATTTTAGCTTGAATTGAGGTTTTGAGGTGTATTCCTGGTTGTTCATTTGTAAACGCAATCGCAACAGATAAACGGTGACAACTTTTACTGTCATTCTCGTTTTAAAAAAAAATTGAAAGAACTCCCTAACAATCCTGATATGTTATAAGGCTTTCAGACGATAGAAAAAACACGAAATGAATTTAAAAAAAAAGTTTTCCCAAACTGCTATATTTTATAAGTGTAGAATTGGAAGTTTTGAATAAACCGTGTTGTTCGACCCACGTAAGGCCGGGCAAAATCAAAGTTACGTGCTTGAAAACAATTTAAAACAAAAAGTCTCATGGTTGAATTTTTTTCAGTTTGAAGTGCACCAATATATTTTATCTTTTAAGTCTTCTTATTATACATAAGTATTTTACGGTTTCAAAACTTTATGTCTATTTGATACCGAAAATCAATAAATAATGGACTTAAAAGTTTGATTCGATTGTCGTAATTTGGCTTAGATAAAGTTAGGAAATTACTTGGGTTGGTTCAGTTAAATTAGAACTCGGGATAAAGTAGGATAACCGTGTCTCTCCGGTGGCCATGACGCTCTGTTTGTTGTTTCCAGTACGACCACATGAGCCCTTTTAAGTGTTCACATAATTTCTTCCAAATTTGTATCGAGAAAAATAAATGGTATTCTTCTTTCAAACAACTGACGCCGACCACTGACTCTTTTGACCATTTAAAGCTGCAAATGCATCGCTCTCGCCAAGCAAACTTGGTACATGGGTCTCGAGCTCATTAATATACTAGTTACAACTTCGCATTCAGCAATCTAACTATCTTACCCAGAAGACAGCTGCTTTTCACCAATATCATTTTACCACGGTTTCATGAAATTTACTGCTGTTGATGTTTTCGATGGACTTTCGAAATTTACTGCCTTTTTATCGTCGTAACATCTATTGCGCTTAACTTTTACAATTTTATACGGACCCAAATATTGATTTGCGAGGTTTTGCCCAGCAATAAATTGCGTTCTCCTTATTGCTATAAGATCATGAACAGTGTTATTTTTTCTTGAATTGTCGTAGTTGGCTTTATAAGTTTTTTGTGCTTTCTCGATTTGAATTTCGACTTCGTTGTCCAACTCTCTTCGTCGAACACGAACTCTTCCTCAATCATTTCTATTATGTTGATATTGATGTCATTTTTGATTTTGACACCAAACATTATTACAAATGGGGAAAATTTTGCAGAACTGCCGACGTACTAATTGATAGCCTTTTCAACTTCTTCAACAACTTTGTACCACTTCACTGAATCAACAGACGACAATTTCGCAATAATTGAAAGAGATGACCGATTTATGTGGTCTATTTTACCATTGCCTCTTACTACGCTAATGGTAGTTATGATGAGTTCGATGCTGTTTTTTCCGCAAAATTCTGCAAACGTCTTTGATGTGATGGCCATACCCTTATCGTTGATGATTCGGGCAAAATATTCAATAGCCAAAAATATCTGACCAACATTCCAATTTTTTTTTGATTTCTCCGCTGCCTGTAGACTTTGTCAGTTTCAACCACACAAATTTTGAAAACTCGTCAACCATGGAAAAAAAATGTATTTGTATTATGCATTTCAAGCGCTAACGCAACTAGGACCAGAACGATGGTTACAAAAAACAAAACGATACAACATGATTTTTCCTATACGTTAGAGCAAGATACGCAATACAGCTTTTTTGACCAGAAATATCAAACTTTTGTAAACGACAGAACAAAATTTATCGCTGAGCGATTGAATAATTTCTATTTTTCGTGCGAAAGAAATAACAACCAGCAAGCTGAACAGCTTAAAAAATCGTTTGTCAAAAAGCTCTTTTTTATAGCCATCGCATATCGTTACAGTTATTTTTAGAGCTTCAGCCTCTGCTTGTCAAATCTAATGTGAAAATACACATAGACCGGGAGCCGGTTTTAGTTTTCTCCGAATGTCTCAGGCTATATTTGCCGAATAGATACATATATGTATTATGTATGCTAGACGATGTAATTTTACATACAAAAGGTCAAAATAATTTTTTTCTATAAATCTGAGTTGGTGACAATCTTTAGAAGAGAGGATGCTTACGAGTGTGCTGAAATGCATGGAAAGCCACACACTTAAGCTTTCTATAGGCGGAATACTCGCAGTACAAAAGTCGAGTGTATAAGATGTACGGGAAAGGTAGCGAGCCAATTTGGGGAATCAATAAAGCGAGCCCAGCATATTTGATCAAACAGGTCAATTAAAAAAATTCCAGACAATTAATCCCACTAATCGATTAAGCGAAGAAAAAAAGTAGATATGTATTTTACTGATCTTACCCTAAAGTCCAAAATTAGAACCAGAAAAAATTCAATAAATATCTTTCAGTTTTGATTAAAAGGTTTTAGTTTTTTTCTTTTAAATATACGTATATAAAAAAGTAAAATAACTTTTTAAGTAAAAGGAACTTCAATTTAACCCTTCGTTGCATACTGATGCAGATATGCATCATACATTTAAATTGCTCGCATGTTGTAACGTATAAAAATTTTATTTGAACATTCATTTTTTATTAGTTGTACGATGTATAAGCAACGTTTATATAGATATTATATTGTTTTTGTCGTTTTCGTTTTGAAGGAATCCGAAGTCACAGTCAGTTACATCAAAGTATTGTAAAGTCGCAAAAACTGATCTTAAATTTTACTGAGAAAAGTAATGAAAAAGTTAAATTATATTTGAAAGTAATTTTTTTTGTGTAAGTAATATCACAAAAAGCAATTTTTATTTATAATAAGAACTACTTTTCGTACGAAATCTGTTCTATTCGTGCATTTCATGAAAAAAATTTCATAACGTTTATGAATGGCTAACTTTCTGTCTGATACAGATCTGGTGAAGGTTTTGGTAGCTTGGAGCGACAATGAAGATGATTTTGATATCGGACAATAGGATGAAATTGCCGATAAAGGCGATTACGAAAATCACGGAATTACTATCAGAAGAAGGATGATGATATCCTCAAAAATAACTAAGTAAATACTTATATTGGAATGATCTGAAAGCTGATGTTCGTTATTCAGGTGCCCAATATATGGCATTATTGTGGTCCTGCTGTAGGTAATACAACAATATCGAATAGGTACACTGGTCGTAAATGTGTATAAAAACATTAAAGGATTTCTTAATTTTAACTGACATAATGCAGTGGTACCAAGAGTACATCCAACTCATGAGGGGCTGCATAAGATTCGACCTGTTTTGATCCACTTCATAAATAAATTTTTGTCCATTCCAAGAAAAGAGTGTCTACCTCTGGTTGAAGAAATATATGCCAGCTCAACCTGGAGTTACAAAAAATCTGTAATAAGTGGAATATCCGGATTTACTTATAATTTCGGCTCAGGACTTACATACTCCAATATATTCAACACCAATTTCATGGCGGCCTTCGGTTGCAGTTCACTATAATACGTCCGAGACCGGCTTTGATAGCCGCAGTAATTGCACACACAAGTTAGTGAAGAATGTTATTATCAAGCTCAAAATAAATAAAAAGGAAGTCCGAGCGCACTCTAAGTATATAGACTTGCTCAAAATAATCCCACGGATAACATACTTCAAGGCCATCGGTCATGTGTTGCATTTTTGGAATAATTTCCAAATATGCATTCTTTTACATTAAACAATTATTTTATTTTTTTAGAATAATAAAATTCCTTCTTAATGCATGGTGTTGCAGATATGCACCATGTGGAAAACACCTATTTTTCAGGAAAACTAAGGTCCGAAATTTTTTTTAATAATGTTTTCAATGATTGGATTGAGGAATGTGATTCAAAAAAATGTTTTGCTTTTGAAACTAGAAAATCATGCAACGAAGGGTAACTTAATTAGTCATAAATTCTGGTATGTGTAGCATTTCACAAATAAAGAATGTAAGTATGTATGTCCTTAAATTTGTTTAAGAAAATCGGATTGCATTTCATTTTACAGTCTATTGGTAAGGATTTCTCCCTCCATATTTTCTAATTCATTGAAATATTTGTTGTAAGGAAGAAAATATGTGCGAAGGGCTTAAATATTTTTAAGTATTTCGCCAACAGTTGGAACCCTATCCGTCGTTTATTCCTCTTTTTTGTCTTTTCAGAAGTTACAATGGTGCTGTGAGATTCCCAAAGCACAATAATTCGTTGTCGCATCTCACATACTCCTCAATAGCATTTTGCAATTCCACATCATCGCTAATCGTTACTCCAGTAGCATCATCCCCGTCCTTCGTAACATCGTTGATCTCTTAAAAGGGGAACTTTTAACAGGGGACTAAGATACATATTTCAAATGAAGAAAATTTCATTGTGTTTTTCTGGATCAGTTATTCGGTGAATTCAATTAATCGGGCATCTATTAAGCGGGGTTCACTGTATTATATTTAGGCGTCTTCAAGTCCTATTATTTGACATATATTTTGAGCTATAATATTATACTGTTTCAATTAAAAAACAACAAAATTGGCTAAAATTCGAGCATTTTCGGGCCAGGCTTTGGCAAGGCAACCCTGGTTCGTTAGTTTTACCGTAGATCCCATCCTGTAATCTTATACACTCGACTTTTCTACAGCGGGCTCTTGGGCTACTAGTACATATATTACAAAAATGAAAATGATGCTTCAAATAGCATATCTATCTATCTATCTACTATTATTAAGCGAGCTAAAATTGTATGTTTATATGTACATACATATGTATCATTACTTTTTTCCATCATGTTTTTGAATTCTCGAATTAGCAGAAATAGGGGTTGTATGTAGACTTTTGTCGCTCACTGTATATTTGTACAGGACTGAACTTTATTTCGATAACGGCTGCAGCAATTTTGATGAGACTTTGGATTTTATGCATGTGTGAACAAAATTAAGATTGGGCTAGGTTTTAAGTTTTTCAAGACTGTAACAGGGGCGTGGCACAGCCCATTTTGATGAAATTTGGTACACTGATGCAAATCATAAATATTTTCAATAGAGTACTAAAAGTGGGCGGAATTGGAGAAGAGGGCGGGGCATCTTTCAACAATTGAAAATTTTCATAAAAATTTTGAAGACAATACCGCTGAAAGCAGTCATTATAACAAGTTACTGGCAAAACTCGTTGAAGGGCGTGGCACAGCCCACAATATTTATAAACGTCATAATAAGAGAACTAACAACGCTATCGTTATGAAATTCAACATATAAGATACACTAGCTATTGGGTATTGTGCAATCACATACATAATCATTATGTTGCATATTTCTTTACTAAACTTATGGTCAATGCATACTTTGCAGTTTTTACATTTATTGTAACCATATCTTATGCATGGTCAATGTACTACGTAGCGCATTGACCGTATCATAGCTGCATACTTTGCAGTTCTTACAGTTATTTTTGTTAATTTAAGTCAACCAGAGTTCGCCCAGCGGTTGAAATTCAACCATTAAAAATGCTTTTGGTATTAAAAAACTGATATAAGAAAGAGCTTTTTTTGTCATCGCTTTTAAAAATAAAAATCATTCTCAAATGTTGCCCTATCCCTATATCTATATCTTCTTAGAGTTCAATATACATACCTAATTTCATCAAAATTATTCAATTAGTTTAGCTAATGAAACATATTTTCCTGTTAAGAGCGTGGCACCGCCCACATAAAAAAAATCTTTAATCTATCTCCATACGGAATTTCATCAAAATCGGTCCATAAGTTAAGTTGCTAAAACATATTTTCCTATTGAATGGGCGGCACCCTCCATTGTAAAACAAATGCGTTTCCTCAGGGTTCAATCTATTTCTGAATCTCATCAAAATCGGTCCATTAGCTTAGTAGTTAAACAATTTTACCTGTTAGGGACGTGGCACAGTTCACTCAAAACAAATATCTTTACTCAAGATTCAATCTATCTTCATACTAAATTTCATCAAAATCGGTGTAGTGGCACTGCCGTTATACCGCTCTTTCCCATTAGTGGCGATGTCATGCCTCCTTAATAAACTTGAAGATTTTAATACCTTTTTTAAGGTTCCAATCTATCTCCAAATCAAATTTCACCAACATCAGTCCACTTGTTTAACCGTGGAAACGTATTTTCCTGATGAAGGCGTGGCTCCGCCTACTATTAAAAAAAATTCGCATTCTGCACTGGTCCTCTTCATAACTATTACAACAAAAAAAACTAAGCGATTATGTTGTGTTATGGCAGTTAAAAAAGGATGGATGTATAGATAATCCTCACTCTCTCACAAACAAAGAGTTAGAAGCTGTTGCATGTCTCAACTCTAAGATTCGATTACGGGCTGTCCATTAATTACGTGAGGTGTATTTTTGAAAATTCGGACCCCCCTCTCCTCCCCTTGATGAGATTTGGTGAGTTCTGACGGGACCCCCTCCCCCCCTCCCATCCATGAGACTTGACTTGTAATTTTTAAATATAATCTGCTATAATAATGCTTAGTCTCTGTTTCAAAAAGTTTACGTGAGATTTTTATTGACCCCCCTATCCCTTTGTGAGACTTGGTGAGATTTTTCCGGACCCTATTTTAACTCACGTAATTTATGGACTTCCTATTATAGTATTTAAAAACTGAACTGGAAAGAGTAATTTTTTGTCATCGCTCCAAAAATTTAGATCATAGTACCATGTTGCTACATCCCTACCACTATCTCTTTCTCTTACTTAGGGCGCAATCTATCTTCATACCAAATTCATCAAAATCGGTTCATTAGCTTAGCTGTGAAAACATATTTTCCTACTGGGGGTTGGTACCGTACTATGGCTGAGAAAAAGAGGTGCAACCGTTTAGAGATTGCCTATTTATATAATGATTATTTAATTCTTCTATTTTTGCATAATTCACACTTTTTTATTTTGCAACTTCTTATTTAATTTGCATTTTACTAATTGCACTTTTTGTTTAATTAGTATATTGTATTATTTGCACTTTTATTGTATAAAAAAGAAACTCAAATCAATAAAAAATTTCATTCTAGCTTCAGAAATCTAAGCTTTTGAATCGATTAATATTTTATATGGTAACAGTTGCAAGTACTGTAACCATAATCATCAAAAAACCTTCTAGTTTATGTACTAGAAGGAACATTTCAAACATACAAAACAATAGGTATCTTTTAACCAGAAGTGGGCGCAACGACACTTGTGGGCGTGGCACCTTCCATACATGCGAAAAAAGTAAAATGCTATATTCAGTGTGCTATGAGAGTAATCTTTTTGAAATTTGGTGTAGAGATGTCAGTTACTATAAGCTATGAAACTTAATGGATTTCGATGGGATTGTATCAGTGGGCGGGACACCTCCCTTACATGCATAAAAAGTTAAGTGTTATATTAAGTGTGCTATGGAAGTAATCTTTTTGAAAATTGGTATAGTGGTGTCGGTTACCATGGGCTTTGAAATTAAATGAAGTTCGAAGGGATTGCATTAGTAGACGTGGCACCTCCCATACAAGCTAAGACCGTTTAAGGTTATATTCAGTGCTCTGTATGAGTGATTAGTGGGTGTGGCACCTCCCATATAAGAAAAATACGTTAAATGTCATATTAAGTGTACTATTGAAGTAATATTTTTTAAATTTGGTGTAGAGGTGTCGGTCACTATAATATCTGAAATTATATGAATGTTGACGGTAGTGGGCGTTGCACCATCCATTCAAGCTTAAAATATTTTATGTTATATTTTGTATACTATATTAGTGATCCTAACAAAATTTGGTTTCAATATATTTAGTCTCATTCAACTTAGTTCGAGTTTTTCAACCTCTTTCAACTGCTTCATTATTTTTCAGCCTCTTTCAACTTTTCTCAACATTTTCCATATTTTTTCGACTTTTTCAACCTCTTTCAATTTTTTTCGAGTTTTTTAACCTCTTTCAACTTTTCTCAACACTTTCTATTATTTTCGGAGTTTTTCAACCTCTTTCAACTGTTTCAACATTTTTCAATCTCTTTCTACTTTTTTTAACATTTTCTATTTTTTTCGAATTTTTCAACCTTATTCAACTTTTTTCGAGTTATTCAAACTCTTTCAACTTTTTTCGAGTTATTCAACTTCTTTTAACATTTTTCAACCTTTTTCAACTTTTTTTCACATTTTCCATATTTTTCGAAAATTTCAACTTTTTTCGAGTTTTTCAAACTCTTTCAACTTTTTCAATATTTTTCTCCCTCATTCAATTTTTTTTGAGATTTTCAAGTATTTTCGAGGTTTTCAAACTCTTTAAAATATTTTTAATTTTTTTCAACTTCTTAGCTTAACACTGTCATGTATTATCAACTTTATCAGCCTCCTTCACCTGGCTTAACCTCTTTCAACTGTTTTCAACATTCTCCATATTTTTTTGACTTTTCAACTTCGTCAACCTCATTCAACTGTTGGAAGATTTCAACCTCTTTCAATTTTTTTCAAATTTTTCAACCTCATTCAATTTATTTCGAGATTTTCAACTTTTTTTCAAATCATTCAACATTTTTCAATCTCTCCCAACTTTTTTTAACATTTTCCATTTTTTTTCTAATTTTTTAACCTTATTCAACTTTTTCCGAGTTATTCAAACTTTTTCAAAATTTTTCAACCTCTTTCAACTTTTTTCAACATGTTCCATATTTTTTGAACTTTTTCAACCTCGTTCAACTTTTCAGCCTCATTCAACTTTTTTCGAGACTTTCAACTTTTTTCGATCTTTCAATCCCTCTCAACATTTTCAATATTTTCATATATTATCGAGTTAATCAACCTTTTTCACCTGCTTCTACCTCTCTCAATGTTTTTCAACATTTTCCATATATGTATAATCCACTTCTTTAAAATTTTTTTAACTTGTTTTCGGCTTTTCAACCATATTCAATATTTTTAAATATTTCCGACTTCTCATTCAATTGCATTACATTTTTTGGACTTTTTCAACCTGAAAACGAAAAACCGAACTTTGGTCGGTCTCCTGGCACTTATTATTAAACGAGCTAAAATTGTATGTTTATAAATATATGTATATTTAAATATGTGTATCGATCATTCTTTTAATAACTGCACACTTTGTTTTTTTTTAACGTTTTTGAACATCTTTTAAAAAGAAATATCTCAAAAACTATAGTAGATAGGATAAAAAATGTCTTAATCATTTTTGTTAAGAAAGACTATAACTTTATAAAACAAATTTAAATAAATTTGTTAAAACAGTAATTTTTTTAATTAAAAAAATTTTTCTCAAAATATTTTCAATATAACATATTTTTTTTGTTTTGATATTTTTATATGTTATTCCTCAATCAATCCTAAGAATGCATGTTTCTCCATATCAAAATTCCCGCCATAACTTTGGAAACTACGAATTTCTTACTGTTTCTTACTGTTCTTACTGTTCTTACTGTAGTGTTTTAACAAAATTATTTAAATTTTTTTAACTTTTTTCATAAAGCTATAGTCTTTCTTAGCAAATTTGATTAAATAATGTTTTATCCTATCTACTACAGTTTTGAGATATTTCGTTTCAAAAAATGTTCAAAAACGTAAAAAAAAAACAAAGTGTGCAGTTATTAAAAGAATGTCCGATATACAGTAGCGAGCATAAAAAATGCAACTGCGATCACTGAGTCAGAAAATTTTCGATATCTTAAAACAGGCCCGTGCGCAGGAATTATCCATGGGGGGGGGGTTTTTAACACGGACATTCCATGTTATATATATGATTATGTTCATAAAAAACGTCAAAAAATGGTTTACTTTTAATATAGACATTTAATTATAATTAAATACATACATATGTACATGTGTTTATTAGAGATGTTCAAAAATATGTTCTAGAGTACTTCGAGAGCACTCGATTTTCGAAAATTTATTCAAACTCGAGTATATCTCCATTTAAAAAAATAAAAAAAAGAAATTGTCCTAGGGTTACTATCAGAGCTGCAAAATTTTAATTTTTTCGGAATTTGGCGAAAAAAATTTTTTTTTCGATTTTCCTTATCTAAACATAAGGAAGTATCGAAAAAAGCTATTTTTAAGCCTATTTACATATGAGGAAAAAATTGTGGTCACCCCGCGAGTAGAGCTTTGGTGTTTCTTGTGTAACAGTTCAAATCCTTTGTTGCTTTCACTGCATTCACCTAACTATATTATAATTTGAAGTGGTCAATGTCACTACATGAATTTCTATTAAAAAATAAATGAGAAAAAAAAAATAAAATTTGATTTTTGGTCCGAAAATTTTGAAAGTATTTTATAAGCAAATAATTACAATATTTTGCTTCAATAACTAGTCACATGACACAGTACACACAGTTTAAAAAAAATATAAAAAAAATTAATTTTATATGAAAAAAATTTTTTATCATTTATTTTTTTAACCCTAGTGGGACGGATGGAGGTACAGGTTTACCTTTGATATTTGAAATCAAATATCTCATAATTCTTTTAAGTTATAGGTCTGGTTCTTTCTGACAACTTCGGCCCATCATTTCTACGCATTATTAAGCTATTTGTATTATTTTACCTTTTTAAGGTAAGTTTTGTATACCTACCTCGTGGAAGCCGGTCAGTGGTACATGTGTGCCACCATTTATTTTCATATAAACTGTTCAAAAAATGCAAGAACTTGCAACTGCAACACAAGAAACACCAAAGCTCTACTCGCGGAGAAACCACCGTTTTTCTCCTTATGTATTAAAAATAGCGGTCAATTTTATTCGATACTTCCTTATGTGTATATAAGGAAAATCGAAAGAAAATTAAAAAAAAAATATTATAAATAAGAAAAAATCAAATTTTCTTAATTTTTTTGGCCAAATTCCGAAAAATTAAAATTTTGCAGATCTGGTAGCAACCCAAAGACTATTTTTTAAAATTTTTTTAAATGAGGTTATACTCGAATTCGGATAAATTTTCGAAAATCGAGTGTTTTTGAAGTATTCTAGAACATGCCATTTATTTGAACAAGTCTAGTGTTTATGTTATGATTCGATATTCAGTTATCAATACGTAAGTAGCTAATTCTGCGAGTTATTTGAAAACACCCGTCCAAAACTCTTTCCACATTGATTTCGATATCGCGATTTATATTTAGCGAGGCTAGGCCATTCTGCCGATCTTCGGTTCAGTTCGGATCTTTATTGTTTTTTTGTGAGCTTTGTAGTCAAAAATACCTCAAAAGTTTATAAAACAAAATTATAATTTAAATTCTTTTTTACCAGTTTCACCGTTTTGCATGGAAAAAAATCGATACCAAAATAAAAATTTTTTTTTTCGGCTGAAAAACTAGTGAAAAAACAATTTTTTTATTATATTTTGTGAGTTTTAAAAGTATTTTTGACTATAAAGCAAACAAGGAAAAAAATAAAAAATATGTTTGTATATGTTACATTATTCATCATTTTCCATGGAAAAGAATTGAAAAAGCTAAAAAAAAATTCTTTTAGGCCTTAAAACTGGTAAAAAAGGATTTAAATTATAATTTTTTTTTATAAATTTTTGAGGTTTTTTTGACTACAAAGCTCACAAAAAAACAATAAATAAAAAATGTGATTAAGTGTGGTGACTGTGACCAGAAATACTATGGTCAAACTCGACGTGGTATTGGGAAACGTTATAAAGAACACGAAGGCTATATACAAAAAAATCAGCCAAAGAAATCGGCGTTTGCGAACCATGTTCTTCATAACTCCCATTTTAATTTGTCAATTGATAATATGAAATTGAAAAAACAAGTAAATGATCACAACAAACTTGACGCCTATGAAAGCATTTATATTCAAAAGGATATTTTTTCTATGAATTTAGATAAAGGAAATATAATTTCAAGTTTAATTGATTGTATTTAAATTTAAGTTTATATAACGGTATAATTTGTTTACAAAATAAAATATTTGTGTAACCCTTATTAATACAGATCTCAAACATTTTTTAGTACTTGACTGTATTTGTATAAATTAAATGTTTAAATTAGTTACTTTTGATGCACAGTTTAAAATTTTGTTTCTCTCTTATTGTTACTATTCTGTTCTCAATTGTTGGCTTCACACATTTGCGATATGATTATATTGGTATTAAACTAAAGTTTCTCTTTTTTGTGCACACTTATAAAACTTTGTTTCTCTCTTTCTAATAAGATTATGTTTGTATCCAATTTTTAAGTATGGCAAGTCTTGCACTTTGTTGATTTTATCGTATTTAAAATATTTTCATTCGTGTTGCTGAAGATGGGTTGACAACATCCCGATATGCATCTTAATTGTAAAATTTAGTTTAAAATAAATTTAAAAGTGTGAACTCAAGCTAAGGTGTTGATTTATTTTTATTTGAATTTGATGTGTTATTCACCGTTTTTCATGAAAAAAAAAAATTAAAAAATTCTTTTGGGCATAAAAACTAATTAAAAATAAAATTTATATAGTTTTGTTTTATGGCTTTTAAAAGTATTTTCTATTACAAATCAAATAAAATAAAGCAAAATAAAAAGATTTAAGCTTTTAAAGTCTTTATTCACATTTTTTCCTGGAACGTCATTTTATTGATATTATCGGTAAAAGTGTTTACTCTAAAATGTCCATAAAACGAGTAAATGACCAGGTACGGTTTTACGGATCATGTTTTTTGAATCTCCGAACACTAAATAATAATTGTGCATTGACAGATTTGGCTGAAAATTTTTACCGATTTTGATCTTGCTTAAATCGAACCGTGTCGGCCATAGTGCTAATCTTAAAATGCACATAAAATGAGTAAATGAGCAGCTCCGATTTTGCGGATTATATATTTGGAATCTCCGGACACTATATAATAATTGTGCATTGTCAAATTTGGTTGACAATTTAACCGATCTTGATCTTCCTTGAAGTGAACCGTGTGCACGCAATCTGGAGGGCATAGAATCCACTAAGGACACACAAGTCTTCATGGATGACTAAGGACACAAAAGTCTTCATGGATGTCCTTATTCCACTCTTCCTGGAGGAATTCTTCCAAGTTCTTTACTTTGGAGTCGTTTTTCTCTTTCACTTCGTAATATACTAGCTCCCATAGGTTCTCTATAGGGTTAAGATCCACGAAAAACAACAGTTCGCTAAGATCGACTTGCGGAATCTCCCAAGACAACATTATTTACCTATATACCAACTACTTACGGTAAAAATGGCAGCAGGAATTAAAGAGTACATGCTGCCACATCATATCGATAAAAGGACTTCTGGCTTTATATTTCAGCACGAAAACAACCCCAAGCCCAGAAGTCACTTACCTCGGAAATTTTTAAATGACCATGAAGTGAAAATTTTGGTTAGACCAACTCAGTAACAGGATCTCAAACCCATTGAGGATCTATGGGAACTAGTAGATCGCTAAGTGAAAGACAAAAACCACTCCAAAGTAAAGAACTTGGAAGACATCCATGGAGACTTTTGTGTCCTTAGCGGATTCTATGCCCTCCACATTACGTGCAGATATCGCCAATAGTGGTTATGCCTCTAAGTATTAACTTAAGATAAAAATATTCTCCTGTAAGAATACGGAAACTTTTGAAATAAATTGAATTTTGAAGAGTTGCATTTTTTTGCTCGCTTAATTTTTGAGGTTGTCTGGCTATTTTATGCATTACAGAATACTGGATGCAGATAATTCAACAAAAATGTACATCAGTAACGTGAGGGACCATTTAAATGTAAATATAAAGTTATAAAGCTCTAACAGAATTGTTTTTTAAGATATCGAAAATTTTCTGACTCAGTGATCGCAGTTGCATTTTTTATGCTCGCTACTGTATATAAATATATAGATATGCATATGATTGAACTTTATTACGAAAACAGCTGCAGCGATTTTGATGAAAGTTAAAGATTTGTTGCATATGAAAACAAAATGAAGATTAGGCTGGGTTTTAAGTTTTTGCGGACTCTAACAGGGGCAGGGCACAGCCCTAAACTTTATTTTTTATAACGTGATAACTCGCAAACTACTTAAGATATTTTGACGAAATTTGGTAGACTGATGCAAATCATAAATACCTTAAATAGTACCAAAATTGGGCGGAATTAGAGAAGAGAGCGTGGCATTTTTCGTAAACGATTTTCATAAAAAATTTGAAGACAATACCGCTGAAAGCAGTCATCATAACAAGCTATGCCACTGTACTGGCAAACTCGTTGAAAGGCGTGGCGCAGCCCACAATATTTATAAACTTTATAATAAGAGGACTAACAACGCAATCGTTATGAAATTTAACATGGTAGATATACGCACTATTGGGTATCTTGTAACCAAAAAAGGGCGCACCGGCACATGTGGGCGTGGCACCTTCCATACAAGCGAACAAATTTAGATGCTATATTTATTGTGCTATGAGAGTAATGTTTTTTTAAATTTGATACAGAGATGTCGGTTACTATAAGCTTTGAAATTAAATGGATTTCGATGGGATTGCATCAGTGGGTGTGGTACCTCCCCTACATGGATAATATGCTAAGTGCTATTTTTAGTGTACAATGGGAGTAATTTTTTTTTAAATTTAGTGTAGTGGTGTTGGTTATCATGAGCTTTGAAATTAAACGAAGTTCGATGGGATTGCATTAGTAGGCGTGGCACCTCTCATACAAGCTAGGACCGTTTAAGGTTATATTTAGTGCACTATATGAGTGATCCTAATAAGATTTGGTATAGAGATGTCGGTTACTATAACCTTTTGATGGGATTGCATCAGTGGGTTTGGCTCCTCCCATATAAGAAAAAAGCGTTAAATGTTATATTTAGTGTGCTATTGGAGTAATATTTTTTAAGTTTTGTGTAGAGGTGTCGGATACTATAAGCTTTAAAATTATATGAATTTTGATTTCATTGGTGGGCGTGGCACCTTCCAAACAAACTTATAATGTGAAATGCCATATTTAGCGTACTATAGGAGAGATCCTAATAAAATTTGGTTTCAATATATTCAGCCTCATTCAACTTAGTCCGAGTTTTTCAACCTCTTTCAACTGCTTCATTCCTTTTCCAACTCTTTCAACTTTTCCCAACGATTTTCTACATATTTCAAATATTTTTAGCGTTTTCAATATTAACTTGACTTTTTCAACCTCATTCAACTTTTTTCGAGTTTTTCAAATTCTTTCAACTGTTTCAACATTTTTCAACCTTGCTTGTCAAAATTATTTGAAAATTAATTCTAGCAAAATTAATGCCATATATTACTGATGAAAACTTATTACCGCCTCTCCAATTCGGCTTCCGAAAACAACACGGCACATTGCACAATCGAACAGGTTAATAGGATCACAAATGAAATAAGAAAGGCTTATGAGCGCAGTGAATACTGCACTGCAATATTTCTCGATGTAGCACAGGCGTTTGATAAAGTATGGCATGAAGGCCTTATCAAAAAAATTTAACACCTATTGCCTCTTAATGTTCATAAAATATTTACTTCTTACCTCGAAAGCAGGCTTTTTAAAATATAACACAAGAATTTTATTACAACTCACTTTAATATAAGAGCAGGTGTCCCTCAAGGTAGCGTACTAGGACCGTTTCTATATGTATTGTATACCTCAGATTTACCAATCAGTACCAACACTACCATCTCAACATTCGCATATGATACCGCAGTCTTAAGTTGTAACCGTTGCCCTTTGGAAGCTTCTCGAAACCTCCATCTTCATTTAAAATCAATAGAAAAATGGTTATCGCTATGGCGCATAAAAATAAATGAGCAAAAATGTAAGCAAGTTACTTTTACTCTTAGGCGTGGTGAATGTCCTGCAATTGTACTAAACAATATTTCAGTCCCACAGGGTGAAATTGTTACATTGTGAAATTGTGTTCAGTTAGATCGACGATTAACATGGCGTAAGCATATTGAATCCAAAAAAACGAAGTTAAAGTTAAAAACCGCCAGGCTTCACTGGTTAATTAATCATCGTTCCCATTTGAAGCTTGAATATAAAATCCTTTTGTACAAAACAATCATTAAGCTAATTTGGTTATATGGTATCCAATTATGGGGTAACGCCAGCTCCTCAAACATTGAACTAATACAACGGGCTCAGTCCAAAATCTTAAGAATATTTACAGGTGCCCCATGGTATATACGGAATGAAAACATTCATAGAGGTCTATGCATCCCTATGGTAAAAGATGAAATTAACAGAATCAAACAAACCTACGCCATAAGGTTGCTGCATCAACCGAACCCATTGGCTCGTAATTTAACAAACATAGAGGGTCGCTCCAGATTAAAAGAAAGGACCGTCCTTTTATGCAAGTCACTTACACCGATCCAAACTAAACAGCTCAAACGTTTTACCCTCCCTCCGAGGCACTACACGTAATCATCAAGAATCATATGAGGACTTTGTACCGGGACCTAGCTCGTCTTGGGCACAGTCCTCCAATACAAACCAACCTTGGCAACTTATCACCACCAGCTCCCTTTCCGATGAGGGTGTAAGACCGGGACCTAACTCGTCTCGGCCGCTTTCCGATGAATTGGAGAGAGTAGCAAGAAGAGAGTTGAAACAGTGTCTTCTTTGGGTGCTAGACCGGGACCTAGTTCGTCTCGGCTACCACCTCAAGAACGTCCTGGAGGCACTAAGTTCATTATTAAATTATATATTCATTATTCATAATAATAATGTATAATAATGTCACTTACTTTAAGATTTTAAAACTTTTTGTTAGTCTCTTAAGAGAAGATTCAATAAAAGAAAATGAAGTTTAAAAAAAAAAAATTTAAACCCTTTCAACATTTTTCCGAGTTATTCAAACTCTTTCAACTTTTTTCGAGTTATTCAACTTCTTTCAACTGTTTCAACATTTTTCAACCTTTTTCAACATTTTCAATATTTTTTCGAAATTTTCAACCTTATTCAACTTTTTTCGAGTTATTCAAACTCTTTCAACATTTTTCTACCCCTTATAACTTTTTCCGAGTTATTCAAAATCTTTCAACTTTTTTCGAGTTATTTAACTTCTTTCAACAGTTTCAATATTTTTCAACCTTTTTCAACATTTTCCATATTTTTTCCAATTTTTTTAACCTTATTCAACTTTTTTCGAGTTATTCAAACTCTTCCAATATTTTTCTACCTCTTTCAACTTTTTCCGAGTTATTCAAACTCTTTCAACTTTTTTCGAGTTATTCAACTTCTTTCAACTGTTTCAACATTTTTCAACTTTTTTCAACATTTTCCAAATTTTTCGAAATTTTCAACCTTATTCAACTTTTTTCGAGTTATTCAAACTCTTTCAACATTTTTCAACCTCTTTTAACTTTTCTTAACATTTTCCAAATTTTTCAATCTCAATCAAATTTTTTTGAGCTTATCGAACTCTTTCAAGTTTTGTCAACATTTTCTATATTTTTTCGAATTTTCCAACCCTATTCAACTTTTTTCGAGTTACTCAAGCTCTTTCAACTTTTTCAACATTTTTCAACCTCTTTCGACATTTTCAGCCTCATTCAAATTTTTTCGAGTTTTTCAACCTCTTTCTAGTTTTCTCAACATGTTCCACATATTTTGGACTTTTACAACCTCACTTTTTTCGGATTTTCAACCTCATTCAATTTTTTGGAAACTTTCAACTTTTTCGAGCTTTTAATCTCTTTCAACTTTTTCTACACCTTTATAAGTTATCGAGTTTATCAATCTTTTTCACCTGCTTCAACCTTTCTCAACGTTTTTCAACATTTCCCATATATGTATGTTTAATCAACTTCTTTAAATTTTTTTTTTAACTTGTTTTCGGATTTTCAACTATAAGAATTGCATTACATTTTTTCGACTTTTTCAACCCCAAAACGAAAAACCGAACTATAGTCGGTGTCATGGTACTTTATATTAAGCTTGGCAACACTGCTCTCACGTATCACGATGATTTAATACTGATGCCAGTTTTTCAGCTAAAGATCTGTTTTTAAAAAACAAAAATATCGCAAAAAAAGAAATATGTTACACAACTAATTTTTCTGTAATTACGTAGCTGTTTTTTTGAAATATTTTTGCTATTAATATTTTTAAAAACTGTAGCTGTACAATCCATATTTTTTGGATCAATTTCAGCTGTTCGTGCTTCAATGCATTTCACTAATCGAACAAGAAAGACACCATTATATTGAGAGTTGCCCAAAATTTATTCGAATAATGAACAAAATCATATTGAAGCTATGTGAAATCATGCAATAGGAGGACTGACTTCAAATTGTGGAATTGTCTACCGATAAAATAGGTTGTTTTTCAGAGGATATAAGAGCACACGTTATAATTTATAATTTTTGTATTTTCTAACTTTTTTTATTTAAACAAAACTATTAATTTTCGTTCAACTTTATTTTGACGGCTCTGCAAGTTGATCTTAAACTATTTTTAGTTATTTTGGTTTCAAGCAAAAACATCTAAATGGTGATCAGACAATTATGCTTTGTCTGCTAAATTATGCTATCTCATAAATGAACAGAGTTATTAGCTTAATATTTTGTATATATGTAGTACGAGCCCTGTGAATTGCTGAGATAGCCCAATTCTACCAAGCTGTTGGCTTGAATTGGACTTTATTACTGTGTCAGATATTCTCGAACTCTCGGACTCTGAACAGTGGCGGATTCGCTATTATCAAGTGGATCAATATTATTTGACTGATCCACTGAATACATATACAATTCCTTCTCTCTTTGGAACAGAATTCACATATTATTCACAATTTTTATCCAGACTTTATTCTTCTTTTTTAATAAATTCCACATAAGCATAATAGCTAAACAAATTACAGCAACCGATTGGGTGATACCGATTCCATTTTATTGTTTTACTAGCTATCCCGGCAGACGTTGTTCTGCCCTTTACGGTAGGTGGCGCGAATCAGCCCATTTTTAAAGCGAAATCAACTTCTGTCCCTACTCTTTTACATAAAGTACCTTACTGGTAGGTGGT
Source organism: Tricholauxania praeusta (assembly GCA_949775025.1). Classification (NCBI taxonomy): domain Eukaryota; kingdom Metazoa; phylum Arthropoda; class Insecta; order Diptera; family Lauxaniidae; genus Tricholauxania; species Tricholauxania praeusta. The sequence continues at coordinate 108,898,532 of OX459028.1, forward strand.
GCGATGAGTTTAATTTATTAAAGCTTTTGCGTTTTATATTATTACCAAGTCTCAATCATCTGCATCAAATAATTTCTGATATGTATATACAAAATGTTGTTTTATTCGCATTTTCACCTTGAAACTTCTTTTTTCCCGTACTTTTAATATATTGTAGCGAAATTTGGTTTATGACAGAAAATTCTCGAAATAAAAACCAACAAACGAAAACTAAACGATACTAGCTAGCATCACTGGCTGCATAAATACTTTTACACCATCTAGCGGCAAAGTGCAGTTTTTGTATTAAAAGAGAAATTATCACCGTCGTACAACGCCATCTAGAGGGTAATAGTAACATTCTGGATAATTGTGAATTCCACGTCGACACGCAATTTAGAAGGTACTGGTAAATTGTAGATAATTGTGAATTCCACGCCACTAAGAAGGCACTGGACTGTTCGAGAAAGTGATGACTGTAGTATAAAAGGTTGTCATCTCAGCTGTCGTACACAGTTGAATTCAAACAGTGAAGCAGAACAGTTGAATTTGAGCAACATAAGTGAACAGTTGAATTTGAGCAACATGAGTGAACAGTTGAATTCAAACAGTGAAGCAGAACAGTTGAATTTGAGCAACATAAGTGAACAGTTGAATCGAAACAGTAAAGTAGAACAGTTGTCTATACAGTGTCAGATTAATATTAGAATTTGAATGTCAATAAAATAAACAATTGTAACGTGTAAAAACTAACTTTTGTGATTTAAATAAACCATTTTATATTTAAATAAGCTTGTGTGTTTTTGATTGTTACACAATCCAGTGATCGAACTCAGAAAAGTGTAAGAGATCGAAATTATCGTCTAAGAGACAGGAATTTCGTAAAAATATGTATCTAGTCTCATTCATCTGCATCACAAATTTTGGTATTTTATTATATGGAAAGCGTGGTACTGCACGGTCTTAGCTGTGCCTCTTAATATAAAAGATCCTCGTTGTAACTCCATGTGAATCGATGCAGTGGTCTTTGTGAAAATGTAATTTCAAAAATATTTTTGCATGAGGGCCACTCTAAATAAAAGTTTTGTAGGCTTAACTATTCCTCTTAACATAAAAGCTACGTGGTGTAAATTCGGTGTGAATTGATTGACCGGTCTCCGTGAAAATTAATTTTTAAAAAAAATTTTGTATGAGGGCTACCCTAAATAAAAGTTTTTTAATTTTAGATCAAAAAATGTCTCTTAATATAAGACTATGTCTATGTCTTTTAATATAAATTCCATGTGAATCAATGGAGTGGTCTCTGGGAAAATGCTATTTTAAAAATATTTTTGTATGAGAGCCAACCTATATGTATGTACAGTGAAAGCTCCCGTCGCGGACAGCTCCCGCAGGCGGACATCTCTCGTAGCCGGACGAATTTCTTGGTCCCAAGTTTTTCGTTATGTTTTTAGAACAAAATACATTCCGGTGGGCGGACGCTCCCTTGGCCGGACGCGGACACTACATTTATACACATTTCATACAATTCATCTCTGCTGGCGGACAAAAAAGACATTCTATTCTGTCATTCAGGTTGTCGATTGTTATTCTTTAAAATCTATTTCTTTGTGTGGTGTTGAGAGTAAAGTTTTCTCAAGTGGGCACAGAAAAAACCAACTTATTATACTTAAACTTTTTTTGCATAACTTTGAAGATTTATTGATCAATATTAACGCCTTATAATTTTTTTTTTGCAAAATTTGGATTTTTTAAAAAGTTATGAACAAGTGAATTTTTATGTGGGTGTTTTTTTAAATTGCGATTTCTCAGTAAATATTGGGAGAAAGTTAATGACATTTTCGTGATAGGACAAAAAATGTTTTACAATTTTTATAAAACTAGCATTACCCTATGCGCATCGCTGCACCTCAACCGTGGTGTATATTCGATGTGCAGTCTGCGTGAAAATTCTATTTAAAAATACTTTTGTATTAGGACCACCCTTAGTATGCACCTAAATTAAAATTTTTACAACCAAAGCAGTGGCTCTTAATATAAAAACCACGTGGTGTAAATTCCATGAGAATCAATTAAGCGGTCTTCGAGAAAATGATATTTAAAAAAATTTTTGTGTGAAAAGTTTTGTAGCCTAAGCTATTCCTATTAACATAAGAGCTACGTGGTGCAAGTTCGGAGTGAATCGACTAACCTGTCTTCTTGAAAATGATACTTAAAAATATTTTTGTATGAGGGTCATCCTAACTATGCACCCTTAATAAAATTTTCTTAAGCTTATCTGTGCCTCTTAATATAAAAGCCATGTGGTGTAAGTTCCAAGAGAATCGATTAAGCGGTCTTCGAGAAAATGATATTTAAAAAAATATTTTTGTCTGAGGGCCACCCTAAATAAAAGTTTTGTATCCTGAACTATGCCTCTTAACATAAGAGCTACGTGGTGTAAATTCGGTGTGAATCGACTTACCAGTCTTTGTGAAAATGATATTTAAAAATATTTTTGTATGAGGGCCACCCTAAGTATGCACCCTAAATAAAACTTTTACATTCTAATGTGTGTCTCTTCACATAAAAGCCATGTGTTGTAAATTATATAAGAATCGATGCAGCGGACTTCGAGAAAATTAGAGTATTGAAAAAATATTTTTGTGTGAGGGCCACCCTAAATAAAAGTTTTGTGGCCTAGGCTGTGCTTCTTAACATACGAGATACGTAATGTAATTTTTTTTTTTTATTTGAATTATATTATTGAAATGTACTTTCTTCGACAGCTCCCGCAAGCGGACATCTCCCGTAGGCGGACGATTTTGTTGGAACCGTCGGTGTCCGCCTACGGGAGCTTTCACTGTATATGCACCCTAAATAAAGAATTTTATTCAAACTATGTCTGTTAATATAAAGGCACGTGGTGTAAATTCGGTGTGAATCGATACAGTGGTCTTTGTGAAAATGCTATTTTAAAAATATTTTTGTATGAGGGTCACCCTAAATAAAAGTTTTGTAGGCTTAACTATGCCTCCTATTATAAAAGCTACTTGGTGTAAATTCGGTGTGAATCGATTAACCGGTCTTAGTGAAAATGATTTTTTAAAAATATTTTTGTATGAAGGCCACCCTAAGTAAAAATCTTATGGGCCAAACAGTGTCTCTTGACATAAAAGACACGTGGTGTAAATTCCATGTGAATCGATGAAGTGGTCTCTTTTAAAAATATTTTTGCATGAGGGCCACCCTAAATATGCTCCTTAAATAAAAGTTATATGAGCTTTACTATGTCTCTTAATATAAAAGCTACGTGGTGTAAATTCGGTGTGAATCGATTCATCGGTCTTCGTGAAAATGCTATTTTAAAAATATTTTTATATGAGTGCCACACTAAATATGCGCCCTAAATAAAAGTTTTGTAAGCTTAACTATGCCTTTTAATATAAAAGCTACGTGGTGTTAGTTCCATGTGAATCGGTGCAGTGGTCTTTGGAAAAATGCTATTTTAAAAATATTCATTTATGACGGCCACCCTAAATATGAAGCCTAAATAAAAGTGTTATAGACTTAACTATGTCTCTTAATATAAAAGACACGTGGTGTAAAGTTCATGTGAAACGATGGAGTGATGTTTGTGAAAATGTTATTATAAAAAAAATTTGTATGAGGGCCACCCTAAAGATGCACCCTAAAGATGCACCCTAAATAGAAGTTCTATAGACTAAACCATGTCTCTTAGTATAAAAGCTACGTGGTGTAAATTCCATGTGAATCGATGCAGTGGTTTTTGTGAAAATGCATTTTAAAAAAAAGTTGTATGAGGGCCACTCTAAATAGAAATCCTATAGACCTTACTATGTCCCTTAATATAAAAGCTACTTGGTGTAAATTCCATGTGAATCGATGCAGTGGTATTTGTGAAAATGCTATTATAAAAAAGTTTGTATGAGGTCCACTCTAAATAGAATTTTTTTAGTTTACCCCCTATTCTCAGACCTACCAAATATACACAAAAAATTTCATAAGAATCGGTCAAGCCGTTTGGGAGGAGTACGGTAACAAACACTGTAACACAAGAATTTTATATATTAGATTTGTAAATTTAACTCTTTGATTTCATTTATATTTTCGAAATTTTTAGTAACGATTGTATCAAAAGCAACAGACTTTATTTTGGATTGATTTATTTTATTGCTTTGATAGAAATATTTTTCCTGAACAACTTTCTTATTGTTATAAAATATATCATTATATAGTTATATTTCACAATTGCTAAAAGTGACAACGTCATTTTTATTAATGGTAATATTTCTATCATCGCAATTTTGTACAATGCGTTCATTTCGTGCATTTTTAATTCACAATGTTTCATCATCTAGACATTATTTTTTTGTTTCAGCATTGCATTTGAATTTACATTCGTTCTTAAAGATACAGTACAGTACAGTCTGTATAGTTTCTTCTTTATATCTTAGAATTTTATCTTTAATTTTTACAACATATTCATTTTCTTGATCTATTTCCATACAATCTTTATTTAATAACGGTGTAATTATCTTAAGATCCGTAGGAACATAATCCCTTGGAATTTTCGTTCCTACGTTTAACAATTTGAGTTTGTAGAAATTAATATTATATAATTCAATTTCCTCTTTCGTAAGTATACTAGGGTGTATTATCTTAGCTGACACAATATTGTCTTGGATTTGGCCAATCTTATTTTTTAAATATTTCAATTTTGACTTTTGATCGAAATATCATATGCGCCTAGCTATTTCATCGTATCTCTCTCTTATTTCTATAATTGATTCTGTAATTTTTTTCTATCCTCCTCTACCGCTTTTTTAAGAATACTAATAGCGAGAACACAATTGGGGCAGCAGCAGCAGAGCAGCAGGGCAGCAAAATCTGTCAACATGAAAATTATAGTAAACTATGGAGGTGAGAAAGAGACAAGCTTGAATACAACACTGATATTTTGCTGCTTTGCTGCCGGATAAAAAATAGAACAATTTCTATATCGGCAGCAGGGCAGCACGGCAGCAAGCTGCATGATTTCTATTTGTCTCTTTCTCATCTCCATAGTTCTCTATAATTTTCATGTTGACAGATTTTGCTGCCCTGCTGCTTTGCTGCTGCTGCCCCAATTGTGTTCTCGCTATGAATATTATGTTTTTGTTTATATTTTTAAATTTATCCAGCACTAATAATGAAGATTATATCAAAATTTTCTTTTTGAATATAGCGAAAATTTTTATTTTGATTAGTTTTTTGTGTACAATTTTTGGAGCTGTGACAGATTTCGCTGCTGCTGCCCCAATTGTGTTCCACAGAGCGTTTTGTTGCTGCTTTGCTGCTGCTGCCCCAATTGTGTTCTCGCTATTATTGTTTCATTAAAATTTCCAATTACATAAATCTGCTTGTTTACTGAGTTAATGATATTGTGATTATGTTTGTCAATAACTTCTAAATGTTGTAAAGTTTCTAGTCTGTCTTCATTGCCCATAGTCCCATATAACCATTTGTAGGCACTACCAACTATGTTTAATAAAACTCTCTTTGGCCTAAGTCTGTTCGTTGTTATTGACTTAACCTTAGATTTAATAATGTCAATTTCCGTATTCAAGAAGTTTTTGTTATCGATATCAATATTTTTAGTATTGGTTTCTATTTGAATTAGTATTATTTCCATAATTTCATTAGGATTAATTATATCGTCGGCTTACAAGCAAAATTGACTTTATGCAAAAAACAATTGATGAGTGACGCTAATTATTATTTTAATTATGGTTAAATCTTCTTAACTTTGTTATATATTGTTTTCGGTTATTAAAAAACAATGTATAAAGCACCTGATAAGGTGTGTTATAAGAGTACATTCTTACATTAACAATTAGAATTTATACGCTTTCCATCAAAAACACAAAATTTTATTTTTTATAGATGGTCAATTTTGCGTGTAAGCCGACGATATGTAGATTGGTATTTGTTTGGTTAATTATTTCCACCTGTTCAAGTCGTATTTGAAGATAACCTGCCTGCTCGTTAGTTGGATTTACCTGGAGTAATCCCTGGTTGTTAAGATTTGCATAAGAAGAAATGTGTCTGTAGTAAGGTTCATCTTTATGCCAAAGTCTTTTATAATTTCTAATATATCCTACTTAGCTGTCCTCTACGTACCTTTCTCTGTTAAGATTTCTATTGTTTATTACATAATTTTTGTTTTTCCTATATTTCTTCGCAATTTTTCTGTTTTCACAATTTTTTTTGCGTCTCTAGGTGTACATTTGATTGTCGAGTGATATCGATCGTTATGGTTTCCTACCGCCATTTGAATTTTCACCTCAGTAGTAATCTCTCTATCTTCAATGCCTATTATTTTTTCTAACAACGTTGAGTGTAGTCTTTCTATGTCAGCATTGCCAGTGTGATTGTTGGGCTTGGTCAAGTGTTCCTCTATATTCTTCCTCCCTCTATGTTCCATGAAATATCGCATAAGTTCTTCTGCCTTAAATTCATTATCCATTACAATTTTTTTCGGCCTGTCAAACTTTGAGAAAGTTTCCATAATAATCGTTTTCTTTGAACTTCAATTCCGATCAGTTATACAATATACTGCCGCAAATTTTGTTAATTTATCAATTGTGGTGATAAGAGCTGGTTTTTTGAAATGAAATAAGTATATCTATATGTATTATATATTTCATGTTTTTCTTTCGGTATTTCCGTTATTTCTAATTTTGCTTTTATTGGCTTTCTATCATACTTAATTTGGATACATTTTTGGCAATTATTAATTATCTTTTGTATGTGTTCCTGCAGTTTCGGGTAGTAAACTCTATTCTTTAAATTGTGATAGCACTCATTTATTCCACTGTGCATGGATTTCGTAGTGTGGTAAAGTGATATCTGCTTATGACACTCTTCTTCACTTTCAATGTCTTATGCTCTTTTAGTGGATTTTATGAATTTGAAATCGGTTGAAAAATTGCTGAGTTAGAAATTGTTGAGTGCGAAAAGTCACCAAAAAAATTGTTTTTTGACCATAAATTGAAAATTTTGGGGTGTTGCAAAGTTTTCAAATACGGTTTCGTATTGTACTCGACCAGACCTACAACTTGCACAAGGTCATTTGAAAAGTTCATTCAATTTTTTTATTTTTGTAACATCGTGTAATTGTTGTTGTTGTTGGTTTTTTATTGTTTTTGTCCATAGATACAAACTTTTCATAAGAATTTATTTAATATTTTTTTTTACTTTCGGGCAAAAAAAGGGGGTAAATTCGCAGAAATTTAGAACAAGCTATATACCATTTTGAAGGGAATAAATTAAGCTTTCTTAATGTGCTAAATTAATTATAGGTCATTGACACATTTTTTGGAAAAAATAAAGTTTATCCAAAAAAATTGGTCGAAATTTCAGAAAAATCGTAATATCACCAAAATTATACGTGAAATTTCAAAACTTTTCTTACCATTATTGTCGGCCATTAAATTATCCTTCTTATGACAACCATATTTTTTATTTTCCATTCATTTATAATCATTTTTCCAAAAGCTATATCCGCAAATTCCGATGTCTATATCTCCGATACTAGATCCGAACGACTTTTTTCGTTTAATTTTATATTTTTTGTTTTTAACCCTCTATTGCCCCTAAAAAAATAAATTGATTTGGAGAATATCAGCTAAATTAAACTTAAGCCAAAGATACTGACAGCCACAATTGTGTTTGACTACGCTCATTATACACTAGTATATTTGAAATCCACTAGAGCATTTGCTGTACACTAGAATACTTGCTGCACTCGCTTCAGTGAACAGTATATTCAAGACATTTTGTTCTAGTGAAGTCTAATCTTATGAGTGCTATACAGTGCTTGAATATTTTGCTCTCTCTTTTGTTTGGTTTTCGTTCTAAGAAGGGATGTTTTCTAAACTAATGCAGATGCTTTGCAAGCAGTGGATAGAATGAAGTAAGTGCTTGATTTGCAATAGAATGTTTTGAAACGCATTTCAAGCACATTCATGCAGAGCTCTACTATCCAGGCTGAATATATTATTTTAGTATATCCTCTATTTCACTTTCATCGCATTTAGGATTAATTTGGATTATTTTTTTTCCATTCTTTGATTGCATTTCTTCATTTGGGCAATAAGTTAGTATCAACTGTGTCTTGTACTTGTTCACTATTTCATCTTTCGTAAGTACATGGTCAATTAAGTTTTCGTCTGCCGAATGTATAGTTGCCATTGTTACACTGTCATTTTTTGTTATTACCAGGATTGATGTATGGTATTTTCGTCATCATAATTAGGTATTACTTGTACAACCTTATCACCATCGACAATTGTATGCACATATAACTTCCTTTCTTCCTTCGATTAAGTGCTTTCCTATGACATGGATTTTAGTTTAGATCTCTTAACTTACTATCTTTCCCTCAACTTCGATATTATCACAATGGTAACTGTTCATGACAGTATCAAGGTATTTTCTTTCTGATATATTCATTTGATTTTTACGTTTCATGTAGATATAACACATTCTTCTTAACTCGTTCGAGCTCTTCTGCAATCCAATGCATTCTAACCCTCTACTTATTGAACTAAAAAAACAATTTCCATCGCCTGGAACATTTATTTCCTCGAAATCATGCGAATATGGAATAGCTAAAACTCTTTGTTCAGACTAAACTGTATTGCCTCTAGACAGGTCCCTATTGGATTCACTACTGTTTTCACTTATAATATCAGATTGATTTCACAGCTGTTTTCTTGATTTATTTTTCGGCTATTTTGGATTTCTCTAAGAAAATCAGCCGCTTTATTTAATTTTCCCTAAAGATATTCGATATCATAATTATATTCTTCACCTTTGGTTTCTTTTAGAAAAATCTCTTCGCTTATGTTTAGAAATTAGGTATTTTATTGGTGTGTGTTCAATGACAATTTGAAATTTTCTGCCATACAAATATGGGTGGAAATAATTGACTGAATACACTATAGCTAAATACTCTTTGTCCGTTACACTTTAGTTTTTTCTTGTATATTTAATGTCCACGACACAAAGCATATTGGATGAGCATATTTTGAAAGATATGCTCCAATAGCATAATCACTGGCATTTATAGTCACAGTAGGTTTTTTTCAAAGTCAGGGAATTTTAAAATAGGATGAGTAGTTATTAACAGTTTTAATTTTTCGAAAACTTCAATATATTGAGGGACCTTTGTGTTTATTCTCATATCTTTTTTTAAAAAATTTATGTGAGGATGTGCAACTTTAGCGTAGTCTTTAATAAATTTCCTGTAGAATCCTGTTGCCCCCAGAAAACTTTTCAATTGTTTCTCAGTTTTTGGTAGTTAAATTTTGACTACTTCATTTATTTTGTTGGGATTACGTTTTATGCCCTCTTTACTAAGAACATGTCCCTAAATTCTGTATTTCTTCCCATGAAACTGCATTTACTAGCTTGAATCTTTAAATTATGTTCGTTTAGTCGTCTAAATATTTTATCGAAAGAATTTAGAGTTTTTTCCAATGTAGTTGAGTATATGAGTATGTCATTTAAATATACTGTACAAGTCTTGTTCATGTAGTCCCTTAAGATTTTGTTAATTAGTCTTTAAAAAGTAGCAGGAGCATTTTTTAAGCCAAATGGCATTCTGACGTATGGTGATACAAAAGCGGTCTTTTCTATGTCTCTCTCCGCTACTAAGACTTACGAGTAGTGATAGCCTTTAGTTAAGTCTAAAAACTGAAGCATTGTGCTTTCCCCAACTTATCTAGTATACTATTTATATTGGGAAGTGGGTACTTGTCATCTACAGTGATTTGATTTAGCTGTCCCGACTTATCTTTCTTTTTAGGAACGACTATTAAGAGAGAGTTATATGGACTTTTACTTTTTCTTATTATACCCTATGCTTCCAGATTCTGTATTTGCTTTCTTGAGTCTGCTTTCTGTTGTGGTGGATATCGAGACATTTTACAATTAATTTATTCACTTGGAATGGTTTTTATTTCATGAACGATGCTAGTCGTATTTGTTAATCTATCATCCTCTTTAAAGGATAACCCCTCATATTTTTCTAATAATTTTGTGAGACCCACTCCTTCTTCACTGTTTAAGTGATCTCCCTTAATATGCTCTAAAGCACTTTCTTCTAAAAGATTTACTTCTTCCTGAACCAGCTTATTTAAAAATGGTAGCTTTACACAATTATTTAATAGAATTTGAGGCGCCCAGTTGCAAAACCAGCCAAGTCCGAAAAATCAAATTTTGAGATATTCTCATACTTATATTAAAATCTAGACCATGCTCTATCTTTCCACTATGTTTTTAGATTGAAAAAAAAAATTTTTGACAGAAATATTACATTTTTTTATATATTTTGAAGCATGGATTTCAAAACTGGCCAAGTCCATGAACTTGCTTTCAAAACCGGTTCAACGACTTGGGATCAAAACCGGCCAAGTCCACTTTTTTTCAAACAAAATTTGATAATTACTATGTCAAAACCAACCAAGTACATTACATTGGTATCATAACCGGCCAAGTCCAAAATCGTTTACTCAAAAACATACGCAAATAAAACTCCAAAAGTCTGATCAGACGTGCTTTGAGTAAGAAATTTTATCAGCTTTTATGTAGGAAATACGTTTTAATTTTTCAATGAGCATAGATGAATATAAACGTTTTCGTTGTTTATCCAAAAGTATGAAAAAGGGGCTTGGTCGGTTTTGCAACTAGGTGCCTCATTTCCTGATTATCCATGTCGATAGCTTTTGCGTTTTTTTACAATCCAGTCCCTTCCTAATAAGAAATTATACGATTTTTCTAAGTAAATTAAATTTTTCTTGTAAATTTTTTAAGTTATAATGGTCCTGTTCAATATACTTGTTTAAAATAATATTAATGTCCTCTAATTTATACTTATCGTTTAGTTCTGCTGTCGAAGCACCAGTAATTAATTCTTTTATTTTTAACACTAAAAGACTGCCTAAGCTATTTGCTAAGCTATTTCCGTTATATCACTTACAATATCTCTTATTTTATTCACTAATTCAATCACTGAACTTACTTTTATGGATGTAATTTTTCCCTTGATTTTTTATTGGTCTATACCAGTGATGGGCACATAGTGGCTCTATTTGCTCTCATTGGTCTCACCGTTATTCGACGTGCAAGCAAGCGAAAAAAAATTTGCAGAATTTCAACGTTATCGAGGCACAGCGTTGACTTGAATTCAAATGAAAACAAAACACAAAGGCATAATCGACGGCACCGCATTGTGTCTTGACGAATGTAGCAATTGTTTTTGTTTGTTGTGCAGTTTGGTTTTTTTTTTGTGCTAATGGCAATTTTGGAAATGAAAGTAAAAAAAAACTTTAAAATTTCGTTTGTTGTTGCTTGACGGTGTTGTTTTGCTCTTTTGTTAGATTTCTATGCCCACCGCTGGTCTATACTGAAGCTTTAAATTCTGCTTACATTCTGCCCACGTTTCTGGTGTTGCTACCTGCAAAAAATTGTTTGCTGCGCCTAAAATTTTTTCATCATAGATTACAGCATACACTTGCTGTTGTTGAGTTTGATCCCTTACTTCAAACAGTGCCCTTTCCACCGCTGTAATAAACGCCGGCGACGTTCCTGGTGGCTGTGGCTGGCTCTGACGGTTAATGATTTCCGTCAGTGGTGCAACACATTGCTCCATGAGGTTCACCATATTTCCATTTCTGTCTCGAACTATATTTCTTTCTAATCTTCTATTTATTTATTCCAGTATTGGTGATGTTTTTACGGTTGCTAGTAAATTTCTCCTCAGAACCTTTGTATCTCACCTTGACTCAAAACATTTTTTCGTCTCCACGTCATCTGCGCCAGTTATATTTTAGTATTTCTTTACTTTTTTTAATTTAAACAAAACTTTTAATTTTCGTTTAACTTTATTTTGACGGCGCTGCAGGTTGGTCTTAAATTATCTTTAATAATTTTGGTTCCAAGCAAAAAACATCCAGTAATCAGACACTTATGATTTGTCTGCTAAATTATGCTATCTCTTAAATGCACAGGGTTATTAGCTTTACATTTTGTATATAGTACGAACCCTGTGAACTGCTGAGATAGCACAATTCTACCAAGCCGTTGGCTTGAATTGGACTTTAATTCTGTGTCAGATATTCTCGAACTCTGAACAGTGGCGGATTAACTATTATCGAGTGGATCAATATTATTTGACTGATCCACTGAATATATAACTCGTATTCCCCCGATTTTATTTGTCAACTATCAAAAAACCAACGAAATTTTTTTCAAAAAAGTGGCATTTCCATCCAAATCAAAATAATTCATTTTTCTCTTTTGATTCTAAAAGAACTTCTCATTCACCATCAGAATCGTCAAAAAACTTTGAGAATGGTTGAAAATTAGAGCAGTGTGGCTTTTTTTTATGGATTGACTTTATCAAAAATTTCACCTTTTTTTTCTCTAAGCATTTTAGGGTATGTTTTTTCCAATATGACGAAGATATGAAATCAATTTGATCCGGGTCAAACGAAATTTGAGGTCAAAATAATTTTTTTTTTTTCAAAATCGAAATTTAATTTTTTTTTCCAACATTGCCAAGCAATCTCAGTTCTATTTTCAAAGTGAATAACAAAAGCGCCATTGAAAATTACTTTCTGCAAATCTTCTTGCTTTCTGCGAACATTTTAATGTTAAGTGTTAGTATGCAGAATTCCGCAATTTGATGTCAGTCATAATGCATGATTTCAAACAGATACAATCCAATAAATTTTTACCTTAAGTCTAATCCCTTAAATTGGGTGTGAAAGGTGCTACTGGTCAAAATTTGTTATTTTAGTAAAAGGTGGGCCAAATACCTATATGTTTATTTTTAAAAATAAAATAAAATAAACTTCTTCTAAATATATTTTGGCCAGTGGCGTGTCGTGGCGTTTTCAGCTGGGTGTTCAACGTGTATGTGTTGTTTAAATATGAATGCCTATTCTTAATTTTTTCCAGGACCACGACGGGGACGTGATAGACTGAGATTCCATTTTAGTTTTTTTATTTTTTTAATTATTTTTTTTTTTTAAATTTTTTTAAAGTTCTTATTATTATTTCTTTTTTATTCCAAACAATTTTACTGGTATGTCAATTCAATACGGCGTGTTTTTTTCAAGAAAATTTCCAGAACCTCATCATAAAAGCTGTTTTTGCTTTTGATTTCCTTAAGAAATACTTTTTCTATGGAAATCAAAGCCAGTTCCGACAATCTCTGTTTCTCGAAAAAGTCTTTATCTGCTTGAGTGCAGAGAATGATCTTTCAACTGAGCTACTTGAAGTTGGGATTGTCAAAATTAAGGAACTTAGCTTAAAAATTTCAGAAAACGTATCTTTCAAGTCCAAATTTAAAAGAGTTTCGGGTATATCTTTGATGAAAATGCTACGAAACTTCTCACATGAGAAAAATACACTCAACTCATTCCTTAGCTTAACAAATTCGAAGAAGGGGGCATATGAAATTTTAAGGCTTTCAAAAGCATCATCTGGAAAACTTCTTCGAAATTGAGAAACTTTTTGGAATTCAACAATTCCAAAAACTTTAATCTTTTTAACGACTTAAGTCTTATATCCATTTGTGTTGACAAAGTATCAATTATTTCAAAAAATACACGTTTATAACGCATTTCAAAACATTGTAAGTCTTCGCCACGTTTTGGAATTGGGTTAGTCGCATTTTTGGCAGCAACAAAAAATGTTTCAAACTGCGGCCTGGTGTTTGAAATTTTATTTCTTGTCACTTCAATTTGGTCACAACAATATTGAATATCTAAGTATTTTGCTTGTAGAATATTAAATAATACATCAGTAAATGAAAATATATCATTAAATACATTAAGAATGAAAACTGTATTGAATGAAGTAAAGTATTGAAGAAATCCTCTCGCCTGCACTGCATCGGCACCCCAAGTATTTGGATTTCTTCAAATAATATAATCAGATCATCAGAATCAGAATTCAAAAATTTTTCCTGTTAAATTTCTTGTTCAATAAATTCAGCGCACACATCGCAGTTTTCTCAGTCAAACATTTTTAAACAGCGCTGCGCTGCATTGTCGAAGTGCGAATTTTTTGACAAACGTACATTTGTTTTTTTTCTGTTGGATGGCAGCAGGGCTGTCGTTTTAGAATTTTTGACCGCAGTGAAAATTCCGAAAAATTCTGGAAAATTGAAGTGTCCGCAGCGTTTTAAAAACAAAAGTGCAGTGAATTTCGCAGTGTTATAAGATAAAGGACCAAATCCATTTCAAACCATGCAGTCGGATGTTTTATGTTACGGAATTGGTTGCCGATTAAATATGTTGTTTTTCAAAGTATTTAAGGGAATCCATATTTCCCCGATTTGATTAAAAAGAAATTTACGAAGCTATGCCCGTTTTAAGTTTTGGTGTCAAAAATTAAAAAACCGTTAAAAATTTTTTCAAAAATGCGTCATTTCCATCCAAATCAAAATAATTAACTTTTGTCTTTTGAATAGAACTTCTTATTCTCTGTCAGAATCTGTAAAAAATTTCAAAATGGTTGAAAATTGATAGAGCTATAACGCTTTTTATGAGAAGAAAACAAAGCTAACTTTCTGAAAAACTCCACTTTTTTTCGCTTTAAATTTTATTTTGGATTTGTACTAATATAAGAAAGAAATGACATGAGTTTAATGCGCGCTTCAAGACATTTGAGGCCAGGAGAATTTTTTCCTCAAAATAAAAAATTAAATTTTTGTTTCAAGATTGCCAAGCCATCTTTCAACATATTTTTAATAACAACATCATCTAGTACCGTTCCTTTTCTTTAAAATGAGCTTTGAAGTAGTAATCTGCGATGTTTCCTCGCAATGTTACAGCCATTTGAAAAAGACATGAATTTGATCCCCTACAACCAAGATGAAATAAATTTGTAGCCGGTTGGTTAATATTGTTTGGTCGTAGGAGATAAAATGCATGCATGGATGGATGGTTTGAAAACATTTTTAGTGGTTTTTTAATTTTTTGACACCAAAACTTAAAATGGGCATAACTTCGTAAAAAATGTTTTTTAATCAAATCGGGGAAATATGGGTCCCCTTATATATTTTGAAAAACAACATATTTAATCAACAATCAATTCCGTAATATAAAATAATCCGACTGCATGGTTTGAAATAGCTTTGGTCAAAGGTATATTTTTTTTACTAACATGAAAAAAAAAATACATTTCATTTTTTCTTAAAGCTAAATAAATCACTTTGTGTCATTTTGTGCCTCCATAGCATATTTCAGTACATTTTGTAAAAGTTTTAATTATAAAAGTATATATGTATGTACATCAGTAATGGTATTTGGGTTTTGTGGAAATGTACTGAATGGAGAGTTGAAATGTACTTTTTAGCTCGTTCATTGCTTTGCACGAAAAGAGTTGAAAAGAAAAGTTAAAACAAAATGTCAAAAGCTGATGAAATTTCAATAATGTTAAAGTAAGATTAATTAAAAGTTCAGTTTTGTCAACTATAAAATGTAAATAATCCAGGAGTTATTGTGAAAGTTTATAATTTGAAAATTTTTTACCAGATTACTTTTGCAGCATTTTTTTCTGAAAATGCAGTGTTTTCATAAAAGATGCAGTGTCGCAGTGTCGTACTTTAAAATGCAGTGAAAAACTGCGATTGAAATGACAGCGGCAGCCCTGGATGGCCGAAATTCTCTGCCACGACTCGTGTTGTTATGTGCGCTAATGTTCTACGAACACAGTTTACTGTTAGACTGAGAGCCGGCTGTAGAAAAGTCGAGTGTATAAGATTACAGGATGAGATGTATGCCAAATGATAGAGCTCAATGAGCCTAATTAGAATATCTAGGGTTGCCTTGCCAAAGCCTGTCCCTATGGCCGAAAATGCCCGAATTTTAGCCAATTTTGTTATTCTAATTAAAACTGTAGTACATAACAGCTTGAAATGTATGCCAAATGATAGAACTCGAAGAGGCCTAAATATAGTACCTGGTATTGTATTCTTAAATCCTGTCCCAAACATGGGTTTTCACCGGTTTTTTGGGTCAATTTTTATTAATGAAGATAGCAGCTTAAAATTCGTGCCAAATGATAGATATCGAAGAGCCTAAATAGAATATATAGGGTTGCCTTGTCGAATCATGTCCTAAACATTATTTGACACCCGTTTTTGGGGTCAACTTTTCTTAAATGAGTGGCAACTCATGTTTGGGACAGGATTCTACAAGGCAATTCCAGGTATTATAATTAGGCCTCTTCGAGTTCTATCATTTGGCATTCATTTCGAGCTGTTATGTACTACAGTTTTAATTAGAACAATAAAATTGGCTAAAATTCGGGCATTTTCGGCCATCGGGACAGGCTTTGGCAAGGCAACCCTAGATATTCTATTTAGGCTCGTAGAGCTCTATCATTTGGCAAGCATCCCATCCTGTAATCTTATACACTCGACTTTTCTACAGCCGGCTCTTGGACTATGTTTATTATGCGCATTTCGTTAGAATGTGTGTGTCGTAGTTTTTTTTTTTTGTTATAAGTTTTTGCTGTGACTTGGTGCGACATCAAGAAGCGCCCACTCAAGTCGGTTGGATGGAACATAACATCGTCAAATAATGTTGCGTTTGAGAAGCGACCGTTGGTCGATGATACAACACGACTCTTGTGGTATCAAGTTATGTGCGCTAATATCCTACGAACAGAGTTTATTGTTTATTATGAGTATTTCGTTAGAATGTGTGTGTAGTAGTTTTTTTTTATTATAGGTTTTTGCTGTGACTTGGTGCGACATCAAGAAGCCCACACTCAAATCGGTCGGATGGAAGTCAACATCATGAAATAATAGTCCAAGAGCCGGCTGTAGAAAAGTCGAGTGTATAAGATTACAGGATGGGATGCATGCCAAATGATAGAGCTCGACAAGCCTAATTAAAACAGTAGTACATAACAGCTCCAAATGTATGCCAAAAGATAGAACATGAAGAGGCCTAAATATAATACATGGGATTGCATTGTTGAATCCTGTCGCAAACATGGGTTTTCACCGGTTTTTGGGTCAATTCTTATTAATGAAGATAACAGCTTGAAATTTGTGCCAAATGATAGATATCGAGGAGCCTTAATAGAATATATAGGGTTTCCTTGTAGAATCTTGTCCCAAACATGAGTTGCCACTCATTTAAGAAAAGTTGACCCCAAAAACGGGTGTCAAATAATGTTTAGGACATGATTCGACAAGGCATCCCTATATATTCTATTTAGGCTCTTCGATATCTATCATTTGGCATGAATTTTAAGCTGCTATCTTCATTAATGAAAATTGACCCAAAAAACCGGTGAAAACCCATGTTTGGGACAGGATTTAACAATACAATCACAGGTACTATATTTAGGCCTCTTCGAGTTCTATCAGTTGGCATACATTTCAAGCTGTTATGTACTACAGTTTTAATTAGAACAACAAAATTAGCTAAAATTCGGGCATTTTCGGCCATCGGGACAAGCTTTGGCAAGGCAACCCTAGATATTCTATTTAGGCTCATTGAGCTCTATCATTTGGCATACATCTCATCCTGTAATCTTATACACTCGACTTTTCTACAGCCGGCTCCCAGCCTATAATGTTGCGTTTGATCTGCTACGATGAGCTAGAACAATTGTAGTCGTATTACGTATATGGGGTAAAACACACGAAAACGCCACCTGAAAAAATTTTTGGCTCCGATTTGAGTGAAATTTGGCATGATTGTAGTATTGATGTCTGGCAATAAAATTGTGTTTAAGATTTTGCCCTAATATTATTTGTTGCTCAGATACGCGGGCATGAAATTCACGATTTTCGTACTTTTTCAGAATAAGTGTTTTTTTTCGAAAATTCATAGCTTACAGCAAACTTTATCAATTAATAATTGGTGAACGTACATTTTTAGGTTTTTACTTGTACTTTACAAAAAAAAATATTGATTTTGAAAAAAAAAAAAATTTTCACAAAAATTTTGCGAATTGAAAAATATTTTTGCATTTTTTTTAAAAAAACCATATTTTAAAATTTTTTTTTTTTTTTTGAAAAAAACTCTGATTTATTCTGCGCTTAATGCCGTAAAAATTTTCGTGGGAAAAAAATTATTTATATTTTTTTTTTAATTTTAAAAAAAAATTAAAGAGCTAAAATTCTGTAAATTGAAATGAATTTTTCAATTTTTTTTGAAAAATCCATTTCTGAATATTTTTTTGTATTTATAATTTTAGGTTTTTATTTGTACTTTTGAAAAAAAAATACTGATTTTGAAAAAAAAAATTTTTTCGCACAAATTGTGAGAATTGACATTGAGAAAAAACATTTTAGTTAACTACTTGCCCTCATGTTATGGCATATCATTTTAAAGCTTGCGTATCAAGCTGTAATCTGAAGTTCACCGAAAAAATATTCAGAAATGGATTTTTCAAAAAAACTTCAAAAATTCATTTCAATTTACAAAATTTTAGCTTTTTAATTTTTTCTAAAACTAAAAAAAAAATATAAATAATTTTTTTCCCACAAAAATTTTTACGGCATTAAGCGCCGAATAAATCAAGGTTTTTTTAAAAATAAAAAAAAAATTTTTTAAAATATTTGTTTTTTTAAAAAAATTCAAAAATATTTTTCAATTCTCAAAATTTGTGCGAAAAAATTTTTTTTTTCAAAATCAGTATTTTTTTTTCAAAAGTACAAATAAAACCTAAAATTATAAATACAAAAAAATATTCAGAAATGGATTTTTCAAAAAAAATTGAAAAATTCATTTCAATTTACAGAATTTTAGCTCTTTAATTTTTTTTTTAAATTAAAAAAAAAATATAAATAATTTTTTTCCCACGAAAATTTTTACGGCATTAAGCGCAGAATAAATCAGAGTTTTTTTCAAAAAAAAAAAAAAAAATTTTAAAATATGTTTTTTTTAAAAAAAATGCAAAAATATTTTTCAATTCGCAAAATTTTTGTGAAAAATTTTTTTTTTTCAAAATCAATATTTTTTTTTGTAAAGTACAAGTAAAAACCTAAAAATGTACGTTCACCAATTATTAATTGATAAAGTTTGCTGTAAGCTATGAATTTTCGAAAAAAAACACTTATTCTGTAAAAGTACGAAAATCGTGAATTTCATGCCCGCGTATCTGAGCAACAAATAATATTAGGGCAAAATCTTAAACACAATTTTATTGCCAGACATCAATACTACAATCATGCCAAATTTCACTCAAATCGGAGCCAAAAATTTTTTCAGGTGGCGTTTTCGTGTGTTTTACCCCATATACGCATGTATATTGTACGCTTAGAGGAGGATACTATGATATGATAGATATGGCATATTGCAGCGTGCCAGTAGGAACAGTAACAGTGTCAAATTATTGATTTAATATGTTTCACAAATATGAGAACGTATAATGGGGGGGAAAAAATGCATCGGATTTTGGTTGGGTGTGCGGAGAACACCTGCACACCTTAGAGTAAACACCACTGATTTTGGCTTTATTAAAAAAGCAAACATTCCAATTATTTATGGAACGAAATAATCAATGTGGCTGTCTTGATTGGATTTGCATTAGTGCATGGGCTTTATCTGACTAATGACTCGGCCGATATTCAACCTAAGAGCAGGAATCCGCACCAACTGTCACACTCTGAAGATTCGTTGACTTCTCGAACGTCGCCTGCGAGTTTTTTTGCCCCAGATGCGTGAAAGAGTTGTAAGTGTCAAAATAACCTATGATTTAAAAGGATCGTATTTCTATCCTTAGCGCTTCTTATATTTGATTAGCAAAATTTTTTGGATATCGGTTGAAAGTGATTTGCTTGTATATAAGCTTCGTACAGGGGCTAATCCCTTAAATTGAGAATAGGATATACTACAAAATGTTCGAAATTTGTTCCCGTTTGTGGTAGTATCGCAACGGGTGATGTGAACATAACACATAATTTCTTACTTCATTTTTAGTTATTCGATGACGTGCGAGCTTAACAACTGCGAAATTTCCTTTTCCAATTGTTCGTTCTATGTCGTAAAATCCAACTCTTATCGCCTCTTTTGATTTTGATTTTTCCTTAAGGTCATTTTTTATGTCCTCCTTAAGTGGAAGCTCTGATGTTTGCTCTTCATTCTTATTACAAGTTGATGAGCTTTTGCTCACGCATTGAGCTAAAGATATTAAGTTTAGCCGGAGAAATGAAGTTCCATCCAATGCGTCTGCAAATTGATATATGTATGTATTTATTTAAATTTGAATAAATCATTGTATCATCACATTATAAAGAAGGATATATACAAACCATTTTCAGCTAACGACTTAGAACTTTTTTCACTTGAGCTAACAGATTCCTCTTTTGGCTCCATCCCTACTCTCCAGCTTACAATCGGTTTGAATCTTCCTATTAAATATTGTTCTAGAAATATAAATATTATATGTGTGTATTATAAGTCATCCATCATGTGCCGAAAGTGATAAGTTCTTTAAATCGAAGTTAATGATTTAAAAAAGTAAGCACAATGTTTATTTTTTTAAGTCCATAGCTTCTAGAGTGAATTGAGATAAATGAAAACAGTTTTCTAAATATATTATTGTTTTAATATATCAAAACGGGTGCCAGTTAGTTTAGTATCCATTCCATACTTGGACAAGACCAGAACCGTAGAAAAGTTTTGAAAATGGTTCTACTGGATATGATGCCACGAATAAGTGGCGGATTCAAGAGATGTGTCAACCATCCCATCCCATTCCGCTTTGAATTAAGGTGCCATAGTTCAAAAATGTTCAGCTCTAAATGAAAAAAAAAAAAAAAACAGAGAGGTAGTAAATGTTTTACTAAGGTCCGTTTCTTTTAATTAATCTGGGTAGATATTTAAAGTTCTACCACAAAAACTTTTCTTGAACTAAAACTGTGATTGAGAGAGAGGCAACGTGAAAAAATTTCTATTGGTTAATGCTTCAAGTCTGTCAAAATTGCCAAAATCATTTACAACGAGACCAGTGCTGCAGGTGCACATCCCGATTTTAATGGGTGTTATAACCAGTCTCGCGTTGGGGGTGAGTGGGATGCTTATATCTGGATTATCATGAATCTCTGATGTGATCAGCAGAAAATGTGACCTCTTACCTTAACGTTGACATCTGATCAATGGGCTGATGCAACCGGAACATATTCCGAAACTTTAATGCAAATATAGAAGGATTGAAAGGAATCCTATTCATTTCTGACAACCCATTCAGTTACTTGCTTGCCCTTATTTCACTATTTGTAAGTGGCCCCTATTATGAGTGTTAATAAAAACGCCTTAACTCTGCACTATTCGATTATGAGTGACAATAATTGTCAAAAGCAGACACTATTCAATTTCAATTCATTATGAATGACAATTTTAGGGAAAGTATCATTTAAGTGGTAAAAATTATAATGTAACCAAAAAGTGTCGCTCGGATCCAGTGTGTCGGAAGTTCTTAAAAGCAGTATAAGTTGGAAATCACTCAAGCTGTTTTCACAAAATTATGGACATATTAAAGGTAAATTTAGTGTGAATCGTTTGAAATCTGTCGCATGATTTTTAAGATATACGATTTGTATTGAATTTAGATCGATTGTTTTTTTGAAAAATTATATTTACTCAAACAAATGTGTGATAACCCCAAGAGCTTATTAATGCATTAAGAAGTGAAATTCATTTCCTTTACTATGAATTTGCTGTTTTTTTTAAGGAAAATAAATTGGAATTTTTTTTCACATATTTTTTTATAAATGTCCTCTTTAATGAAATCCTCTGAGTCATCATAAGGGTATTTCCATGTAAAGGTGGACACGGTATAGGATTATTTTTTATTGCTTTTCAATCTTCAACTATATCCAAATAAATGTTCAATAATAGTAGTTTTGCGGGAAAACCAAGAGAGCTAATGGAATGCAACTTTCACACACAGGCCACATCTTCTAGCAGGCATCTTGCTATTGAAAATGGGCGAAATCGGTTAACTGACACCTATTTTGATGAAAATTGGTGATTTGATGCACATGTGAACAAGATTAGGATTAGGTTAGGTTTCAAGTTTTCAAAGCTTCCTACAGGGGCGTGGCACAGCCCTAAATTTTAACTTTTATATCACCATATCTCGTAAGCCGTGCAAGATATTGTTATGAAATTTGGTAAACGGATACATATCAAATATATCTTGAGTTGAGATAAAAGTGGGCGGAATTGAAAAAGTGGGCGTGGCACTTTTCAACTGCTAAAAATTTTGATTCCATATATCTCAAAATTGGCACAAACGATTTTCATAAAAATCTTGGAGATGATGCCGCTGAAAGCTGTCATCAATATAAGCTCAGCCTCTTTATTGAAAAAACTCGTTGAAGGGCGTGGCACCGCCCATAATATTTATAAACGTTATATTAAGAGAACGAACAACGTAATCGTGATGAAATTTAATGAGATATACTTGCTGTAAGGTCTTTTATTACAAAAATTTGGTACAATAGTACTTGGGGGCGTGGCACCTCCCATATAAGCAAAAACTGTTTATTGTTATAAATAGTATACTAAGAGAGTAATCTTCATAAAATTTGGTGTTTAGATGTCAGTTACTATAGGCTTTAAAAATAAATTAGATTTGAAATTGCATTAGCAGGCGTCGCACCTCCCATATTAACATAAATTTGTAAGCGCTGTTTTAAATGAACTACTACAGCAATTGCTATGAAATTTAATGAAAGTGGTTCAATTGCTATAGAGTATATCTGAATCAAAAGTGGCTGAAATAGCACCAGTGGGCGTGGCACCTCCCATACAAATAAAATGCGGTAAGTGGCATCTTTATCGAAATAAGTGAGCAATCATACTAAAATTTGGTGTTAGGGGTTTGCTTATGAAAAGCTATTTCTGGATCAAAACCGGGCTGGATTGTATCAGTGGGTGTATCACCGCCCTAAATTTTAGATTAAACTGCAGCATATATCGCAAACTATACAAGCTATTGTGCTGAAATTTAATATGAGGATGTCGATCACAAATATAATTTGTTGAACCAAAAGTGGGCGGAATTGGAGAAGTGTGCGTGGCATATTTCAAATTTTTCATTTTTATTCTATTTTTTCAACATTTTCCATATTCTTTAGACTTTTTCAACCCTTTAACTTTTTCCAATATGTTCTATATGTATTTGTTCGACTTTTTCAACCTCTTTCAACTTTCTTCATAAGTTTCTTTATTTTTTCGACTTTTTCATCAATTTTGAATAGTTTCAAATTTTTTCAACCTCTTTCATTTTTCTTAGAGTTTTTCAACCTCTCTCAACTTTTTTCAACATTTTGCATATATTTACGACTTTTCAACATTTTTCAACCTCTGTCAACCTTTCTAACATTTCACACTTTTTTCGACTTATTCAACCTCTTCAACGTCTTCTTAACATTTGATGAAAAGGTTCTTTCAGTGTAGGGTATGTGAGTTTGGGCCTCGCCAAAAATAATACCTTAACTTGTTGTATTTCGATTTGTACTGAATAACGGTGAAAACATCCTCCGTTTGATTTTACTTGTCTAAATTAAATGTAAGTACTTATTGTAACGCGAGTTACCGGTAACTCGCATCTTCATCATTTAACAAGAGTTTCTGATAATTTTTATCTATCTTCTTTAGACTGAAATTTTTTTTTCTGTTAGGACCAAATGTTGCTCTCGGCTGCCGAAAAAATGAAAAGAAGGAGGGAAAAATTAAAAGTCGAGGAAAAATACGATAATTTCAAAAAGCCACATAGGGAAGCTTGCCGAAAAAGTAGAGCAAAGAAGAGAGCAAAAATTGATAGTTTGTCAGAAGCAGAAAAGAAAGAAATAATGCGTAATGAACGTCGGAATATCCAAAACCCACTTAATTTACTGGCAAAATGAGAAACTGCAAAAGCCCAAACATCAAAAGAAGTAAACATGGGCATTAAACCAAAACATTTATATTATGAAGATGTGCATGGATGTAGTAGTGATAGTTATAGTTCTGAGGATAATATACCATTATCTGTATTTAAGTCATAATTCACTGTATTCCCGAGTTATGTATTCTAGAGTAATTTGATATATTATTCAATTTTAGTTTAATTTAAATTTTTGTTTAATTTTTGCATATTAAAGACTGAAGAAGTTCCTTATTATTATTAAACTTTGATTTTATTTTTATTCTTGTGCATTACAGCTAGAAAAATCTTCTTATATTGGTATAAAAGTATTTGGTAACACGAGTTACTTTTGTAACGCGAGTTACCACATAATTTTTGAATTATTTTAAAAATACGATTCATTATCGCTTTACTCTCTGAACATGTTGTCCAAAAATGGTAACACGGGTTACCAACACAATTTATTATTTTGCTGGATAAATACTATGTTAACACTGAATTTTTAGACTAATGTAGGACATGAGAAATGTTATGTGTTCACAAAAAATCCAATTTTATTAGTTAACCTAAATAGTTTAAATTTATGGCATAAATTAAACTCAAAAATACTTTCTGGATATAACGCGAGTTACCATGGAATTACCCATAAGTTCGATGAGAAGATTTCCCTATTATAAAGTGTATTATAGAGTAGCTATGGACTAGTGGAGGATTTTTTGATTTCGATACGCTGGGACCATTTACTTTGTGAGGTTTGATAAAAAAATGCTTGAGCCAAAAAATTAAGGGGATCAGAGGGGGTATATGGCGTCTCATCAGTTGACTTCGTCCTATAGTCAGTGTCGGTTGTCTTGTTAAGTGTATCGTGATTTGTTTATATATTTTTTGTCAGTTAAGTGAACTACGAGTAAATAATAATTTTCTAAATTTGTGTTTAATACAGTGTCGTTGCTAGTAAAATTGCATGCCAGTAGTAATAATTTTCTTTAATTTTTTGCTTTTGTTTATTAAATATTGTTTTTTAATTTGAACATACATACAAACATATGTGAATATTTTTTACTGCAGGCATAAACAGTGTAAGCAGTGCGACAGCTTTATTTTTGATTCTCTTTTATGCTTTGTACGTGTACCAAGCTTAACTTTAAACTCTGTTGTGCTATTGTTGTTGCTGCTTAACGGGTGAATTTTTGCTTGATTTTTAACCCTTTTTGCACTGCTCTAAAAATATTTTAAATTGCTTTCTTTTTTTTACGATTTCAAGATGGATTATTTTTCCTCTGAAAATTTATTAGCTTGCTCTCTAGGAGATCAGTGCAAAAGCCAAAATATATTGAATTCTATGATTTCCTGTTCAGGTCCCTGTGAACAGGTATTTCATGCCTCTTGTGCAAACTTAGCAAAATCTATTACTGATTTGTTATGCTCTGTTCATTCGGGCCTGCAATGGCACTGTCCATCTTGCAGAACCCTTTCGCCGTCGGTATTTTAGGATAAAATTAAGCATTCTTCAATCTGAACAATAATTTCAGAGATATTCTTAACAATTATCTAGACGTAACTCCCCAAATTGAAAAAAGCCTTAATGAGGCTACTTCACCGGATGTTAGTTTGCAAAATAAAACTATTACCGAGGCTGCTATGGTTTTGCTTCCACTCCTTCAATCTCCACTTTACCTAAACAAGCTATTTCCTTAAAAAAGAAAAGAAATTAAATAAAAATCTGGGTAATGTGGGGAGGGTGGGCGGTGCGGCCGTCAGTCGTGACAAAACTCCCGTGGATTGCTCTCTAAATACCTCTTCACCCACTCCCAATTTTCCTGCTATAATCTCTAGTAACAATCTTTCATCTCCTTCCTCCACTATAAATAATCCTCTGTCAATTTCGGTTATTGCCAATCCGCGAGTGGATGTTGCGATTGATAGCTCTGTGCCTCCGGTTTCCCTGCAGGTATTACCAAGGTTAAAATCGATTTTCATTTCACGACTTTATTCCAACACTACCTCTGACAGCGTTAAAAGTTTTATTAGACAAAATCAAATTATTCCTGCCGACGCCTTCGTTTCTTGCAGGAAACTCGGTAATAAACCAACTCATGCGTCAGATTTCAGAATTTAAATCGAAATAAATAATAAAACTGTCCGTTCCAATTCAAAAAACTGAAACGGCTATCCCTTTACTATCAAAATGTAAGAGGTTTGCGTTCCAAGACGCAAGATATCATTTTATCAACTCAGAATTTCTCTGAGGATATTATCGTGTTTACCGAAACTTGGTTAAACAACAGTTTTCTCAATATGGAACTTTTTTATAATAGTTTCCATGTTTTTAGAAGAGACAGACACTTGGAAGATCTTTCTTCTGTTGGTGGAGGTTTCTTAATAGCTATAAAAAATCATTTAACTAGTTCATTAATTGAAATAGTCTGTGCCTCTAATATTGAACTGTTAAGTCTTAAAGTTACACATTGTAACTCTAATTTATACATTCTTAACACTTATGTTCCTCCAAATAGTAGCGCAGATGTCTTCGAATGTCTTTCGATTGCCGTAGAATATATTATTAATGAACTAGACGCTAATAACGACATTTTGTTGTTTACTTTAATCTGCCTGACCTAAAATGGACTCGTTCGGATGATGGTACATATTTTTATGCATCTTGTCCAAAAACTCGACAACAACAAATTTTTGTTGACGAAATACTTTCAAATTTACAACAAGTTGTATAACTAATTGCCACGGACGACTTGACTTAGTCTTGGCTATAAATAGTAGCAATGTTGTTGTAAGAAATGCTATCCATGCTCTATCTACGGTAGATTCCTATCATCTACCTTTGAGTATTGTGTACCAATCTGACAATGAAAATTTGACTAATGCATGTTCATCCATTAATATTTACGAATTCAATTTTAAGAAAGCTGACTTTTTAAAATTAAATGAAAATTTAAGAAATAAATTAGACGACTTACTTACTTTTTTTAATAACAATACATTTGATGATTGCATTGAATTTTTCTATGGTGAACTTTTTTCTGTCATAGCATTGTCGGTGCCATATACAAAGAAGTACGTTAATAATTCCTCGTACCCTTGGTATACAAAGGATTTGAAAAAAGTTCGCAATGGCCGTAATAGGGCATGGAATAAATACGTTTGTAGCTAGGACCCTAATGACCTTGATGCTTATCAGCGACTGTTTCTTGAATTTAAAGATATGTCAGCTTTGGTTTATTCTGAATATTTGAATAAAATTAGGCTGAATATTCTTTATGACCACAAGAATTTTTGGGGTTTTATTAATTCTAAAAAAAAATCTGACGGGTTTCCATCTGAGTTTAAAACAGTTGATGGGCTCACAAGCGACCCACAAGTTATAGTCCGGTTGTTTGCTAATTTGTTTAATGAATCATTTTCTACGGATTTATTTAGCCCTGAAATCAACTATTTTGAATATATGGATAACGACCCTTTAGTTTCGGTTAATGAGATATCTTTCTCTCCTGACCTCATAGAGAAATATATTTCATCTGTTGATGATGATTTCAACTCCGGGCCGGATGGTATTCCTGCGACAGTCTTAGTTAACTGCAGCTCTGTGCTGAATCAGCCGCTAAGTTTTTTCTTTAAAAGATCAATTCGAGAAAGCTATTTTCCTAAATTTTGGAAAAATGCATACATTAGTCCCATTTTCAAGAAAGGGTGAAAAAATTATGTTTCAAACTACAGGCCCGTGGCTAAGTTATCATCAATACCGAAATTTTTTGAACATATTATATACGATCAGGTTAAAGTGTGCTGTAGTGAAGTCATAACAACTCGTCAGCATGGTTTTGTTAATGGCAGATCTACAGTTTCTAACCTCCTTGATTTCACTTCTTTTGCATAAAACTCTTTGGACTCTGGTGAGCAAGTTGACTGCATCTACACTGACTTCAGTAAAGCATTTGATAAGTTACCACATAATTTGATTTTGTTTAAGTTAAAGAAGCTTGGATTACCCTTAAGTTTTGTCAGCTGGATTGAATCTTATTTATCTGATCGCACGTATCAAATAAAATTTCGGAGAGTGTTTTCCTCCCCATTTAGCGCGACGTCAGGTGTTCCACAAGGAAGCCACCTGGGGCCGCTTCTGTTCATTTTAGCAATTAATGACGTTACACATGTTATTAAAAACTCCCATCTGTTAGTATATGCAGATGACATGAAAATATACAGGAACGTAAAAGGGGTTGGTGATACTTCTCCACTTCAGTCTGACTTGAAATCCTTTGAAGTTTGGTGTATATAAGAATAACTTACATCTTAATCCTGATAAATGCCAAGCTATGATTTTTACGAGGAAGAAAACTATTGTGGAATTTGATTATAAATTAAAAGATAAAAATATTTGTCGTGGCGATATAGTCAAAGACCTAGGTATACATTTTGATACTAAGTTGACTTTTAATGAGCATATTAATCAAATTTGTAAAAAATCCTCATCTCTGCTTGGCTTTATTAAGAGGTGGGCAAAAGAATTTAATAGCCCTTTAGTAGCGGTGACTTTATATAATACAATAGTGCACCCTCACTTAAAGTACGCTAGCCAAGTATGGTCACCATTTTATAATATTCATATAATTAGAATTTAAAGAATTCAAAAAAATTTTATTCGTTTTGCTCTCAATGGCTTAAATTGGTTTGACCCTTTAAGCCTTCCTCCTTATGAGGATCGTTTGAAGTCACTACATATGCAGTCTTTGAGCTCGCGTAGAAATATTGCGGATATACTTTATCTGCATCAAATTGTAACTAGGTCTCTTTCTGCACCAGAGCTTCTTAACTATATACATTTTAATAGTAATCGGAGGAGTACTCGTAACTCCTATCAATTATTTTATCAACCGGTTAGTAGAACTAATTATATGGCTACAGCTACTTTTCATCGCAAGACAACTCTTATTAATAATTGCGAAGTTTATAACATTAGCTTGTCAAAATGTCAACTCAAGCTTAGACTGAAAACTAAGTGTAGCTAAATTTGTAGCTTAATGGTGGTGCGTATTTTTATGTTTGTATTGTCCGAGCCCCACATCATGCTGTGTAAATTTTTTCTAACATTTATGCCTTGGATCACATAAATGTATACATATAATTATTTTAATATCTATATGTCTTTGTTTACATGGTGTGAGTGGGTATGTTGAGAAAGTGCGATAAAGCTAAGAAAAAATTATAGAATAAATAAATAAATAAATCAAGTTCAAAGTTGAAAAATTTGGGAGATTTGCAGACAAATCATCCCATAGCTACTTAGAAGTAGCCCATAGAGCGGTAGGTTGTAAGACAGACTCTCAATCATTTTTCATGTCCAACATTTTTTTCGAACAAACATACCAACACACTGGAAGCAAAGGAAATGTAGGAATAGTCAGCCAAATTCCGTAAGAAATTCAGTTTTGTATGGCGAACCCTTTAAACGAATGGAGATAGGGGATTAGTATGCTCTGAAGAAATGTTGGGAAGAATAAATTAATAGGGGTTGGGCACAAACTAAAATCTTTTAGGGGCACCCCGGTAGCATTGGGAACATTTGAAGTACATTTCATAAAAACACCACTTTCGTATGGAAACCCCCCAAAGGGATGGAGAGAGGGGGTAATTGTGTTTGAAAAAAATATTGGGGATGTAAAATTAATGTGGGTCGGTAATACAAAAGAATCCTCTTAGGACACACTGAAGCGGTGAAAAGGTAGGAGTATTCAGCCAAATTCCGTAAGAAATTCAATTTTGTATGGGGAACCCCTTAAGGGGCGGAGATAGGGGGATAGTATGTTCTGAAGAAATGTTGGGAAGAATAAATTAATAAGGGCTGGCCATAAACTTGAATCATCTAGGGGCACCCTGGCAACATTGAGAACGTTGGGAGTAAATTTCATAAAAACATAATTTTTGTATGGGAACCTCCTAAAGCAGGGGTGCCCAAAGTGCGGCCAGTTTTACTTTTTTGTGCGGCCATTGATTAAATTATGTTTATCTGTATTACCTTACAATTTATTTTGAAAAAATAAAATCGATTTTCGATTTCCGAAAATCAATGTTATCTCGCTATCCCCTTCAAAAAAAATTTCATTTAAGAAACTATAAAAAAATCGATTTTCAATTTCGATACGAAATTTTCCAACAAGAAACATGAGAAATGGAACAAAAAAAGAAACATTTCTCCCATTTCCCATTTAGAAAAAATAAGAAACACAGATATGATAAAATAATTGACGTTAAACTCAAAACAAAACCACTTGATGATTTATTTTCAAAAAAAAAAAAAAACAATCGAAGTAGTAGGCTACACTTGTATTTTTAAGGTTATAGTTTTATTGTTGAAACAAAAAGATTTGGAATTCTGTTTCTGCTTACAATATTTAATTAAATCTGTCTGTCAACTGTAAGTACGAAATAATTATTAATATACAAATAAAATGTAAAATAAATTCACTTCATGTATAGAAAAAGATGCAAAACAAGGAAAAAAAAAACGCAAGTTGAAAGACGAATACCGTTCGTTTCAAGAATCTTGGACAAATGATTTTTTTGTTGAACCAAAGGGAACTGGTGTTATTTGTTTGATTTGTGATGCAGCTATCATTCTCAAAGGATACAATATAAAAGAACATTTCTCAAATAAACACAAGCAAAAATTCGAAAAACTTTCAATTGAGCAACGTGAATGTGAAGTGAAAAAATTGCGTAAACAAAAAAAACTTCAGCAAAACTTATTCATACGTTGCAATGATGAAAGTGAAGGTGTAAAGTTGGCTAGTTTTATGGTTTCTCAGCAAATAGCAAAAAGATTAAAACCACATTCGGATGGTGAATTTATAAAGGAGTGTCTAATTGCCGTTGCAGGTGTCTTAGTTCCTGACAAAGCTAATATTTTTAGACAGGTTAATTTATCAAGGAACACAGTTTGCCGTAGGATTTCAGATATTTCTACAAAAATCGAAAACAGTTTGATAATTAAGATCTCACAGTTTATATTTTTTTCAATTTGCTTTGATGAAACCACCGATATTTCAGCAACTGCCCAGTTAGTAATATTTATCCGAGGTGTTGATAAATGTTTTAACGTTACTGAGGAGTTGTTAAGTTTGGTGCCAATGAAAGAATCAACGACTGGGGCAAATATCTTCGACGCCATTATTACTCAGTTGAATTTATTCAAAGCTGACTTAAAAATATTATCGGGGATAACAACGGATGGTGCACCATCTATGCGCGGCTCTAAATCTGGTGCTGTTACTTTACTTCTGTCAAAAATTCGAGAACTCAACGAAAATAGCGAAGTAGTCGATATTCATTGTTTATTGCACATTGAAAATTTATGTGGGAACGCTCTTGATATGAAATCTGTAATTAATTTTGTCATCAAAACTGTTAATTACATTCGCAAAAGTGCTCTCCGACATCGACGATTCAAGGAATTCTTAACTGAAATTGAAAAAGCAGAAGGGTCCGATGTAATTTATTACACAAACGTGAGGTGGCTTAGTCGTGGAAATTGCTTGAAGAGATTTTTTGATCTCCGAGATGAAATTAAAACTTTCATGGAATCTGAAGAACAGCAAATTGAACAACTATCTGATGATGAATTTGTTCTTAGCTTAGCGTTTTATGTTGATATAACGAAGTACCTAAATGAGCTTAATATTAAACTTCAGGGCAAGGAGTCGACAATAGTTGACATGTATAAATATATCAAATCATTTTCAGATAAGTTGAGTTTGTTCAAAGTTCATTTATATAAAAATCAATGGGATCATTTCGAAGCAATTAAATCAGTTCATATAAATGGCAAAAATACAAAAAGATTTGCTATTGATATAGAGAAATTGATTGTAGAATTTCATGAACGGTTTTCAAAATTGCTTAGCTTAAAGCACGATATTGAACTATTTTCTAATCCTTTTTCAATCGAAATAAATTCAGTTGATGTGAAAATTCAGCTGGAATTACTGGAACTGCAAAATGACTTGTTAGCTAAGCAGGCATTTTCAGATAATAAAAACCATTTCCTTAAAATTTACTTAACTAAAGCCGATTATCCAAACATGAGAAATATTTTCTTAAAAATAATATCTTTATTTGGTACAACCTATAATTGTGAATGTTTTTTTTCTGGATTAAAATATACTAAAAATATTTATAGAAGTAGATTAACTGACGACAATTTAAAAAATGAGCTTAGAATCTCCAATACTCAAATTGAATATGACTTAAAGGAATTAATTTAAATAAAAGGAATCAACTTGATTAAAAAATTCAAATAAAAATTGTTTTTTTATTTTGCGGCCAGTATTTTTTTTTTCTGCAAGTTTTGGCCATTCAATCTATGATCATTGGGCACCCCTGTCCTAAAGGGTTGAAGAGAGGGGGTAAGTTTGTTCGAAAAAAATGTTGGGGATGAAAAATTAATGTGAGTCGGTAATACAAAAGAATCCCCTTAGGACACACTGGAAGCGTGAATTCCGTAAGAATTGCAATTTTGTATGGGGAACCCCTTAAGGGGTGAAGATAGGGGGTGTTATACTCTGAAGAAGTGTTGGGAAGAATAATTTAATAGGGGTTGGGCATAGACTTGAATCATCTAGGGGCACCCTGGTAGCATTGGGAACGTTGGGAGTAAATTTCATAAAAACATCAGTTTTGTATGGGATCCCCCCAAAGGGGTGGAGAAAGGGGTAGGTTTGTTTGAAAAAAATGTTGGACATGAAAAAATATTGAGGGTCGGTCCTACAATCTACCGCACTATGGGCTGAGCAGCTATGGGCTGATTTATCTGAAAATCTCCCAAATTTTTCAACTTTGACCTTGATGAGACGCCATTTACCCTCCTCCCATCTCTATAATTTTTTGGCTCCAGCATTTTTTTTATCAAACCTCTCAAAATAAACGGTCCCAGGGTATCGAAAAACAAATATTAATAATCTCCATATGTCACTATTCCATAGCTATTATATAGCTCCAAAGCATATTTCAAAAATGGTGGTACAACCTACCCATTCAAGAATGTTGAGAGAGAGAAACTTTAACGTGGCTCTACACCCCTTCCACGTTATACGTATGGGTATAAATAGCGCCGTAGGCAAAATATTTTTATTAAAAATTGCGATTGCGATTTACTTTCAATTTTGTAATAATAGCACAACTCAACAAAAAAAAAGTTATGTCGAGTTGCAAAAGAAAAGATAACTGATTTGGGGGCTTCCTTCGGATTGGCTCTGGACTTTGCGATACTCAAGCCATAAATGTCGAAAATGCTA
Source organism: Tricholauxania praeusta (assembly GCA_949775025.1). NCBI lineage: Eukaryota > Metazoa > Arthropoda > Insecta > Diptera > Lauxaniidae > Tricholauxania > Tricholauxania praeusta. The sequence continues at coordinate 108,931,756 of OX459028.1, forward strand.
TTTCTGTTCGTGATTTGGAATCTTCAGATTTTCACAATACAAATGAAGTTTATAATTTTTTATAGATTGTATTTATTTATTTTTGATGCTGAATTTAAATTGCAGAAATTCTCTAGTACGTCAGGATTTTTTATCGAGATGAATAAATTCTTTATCTAAATTCAATTTGTACTATGAAAAATATCTTCCGATGGCTATATCTCTGAAACTAGATCCGATCGACACTTTTTAATTGGGTAGGTACTTATTAAAATTAGAATTAAATAAAGTAAATCTTCTTAAATTATGTATCTTTTTCGATGGCCCAACGTCTTATGCTTTTATAAGTCAACTGAATAATAAATCTACTTATTTCACACTGACAATAAAAAAAGACAAATAAAAAAAGTGGCATGCCACTTTTTGGCCACTTTTATATGCAAATAATACTGATGAACTGTCAGTATTCACCTCACACCATCTGTATTACTGTCAGTATTTAAAAACTTCGTCAGTAATATCCGATTTCTTCACCAGTCATCAGTATCGTTTTTCTATACTGACAGTACATCAGTACTCACCTCATACGATCAGTAATACTGTCAGTATGCAAAATACTGTCAGTAATACTGATCGTTTGAGGGTCGCTTAAGGCAAACGGACACAGATGCATATGTGCGCCAGCAGCAAACATTTCCTTTTATATCAATAATTTATGCTTACAATGTACACAAAATAACAGCCGAACGTAATCGAGTCATCCCGAACTTTATTTCGCAGCTTACATGAAGAGTATAATACATACACTCAGCCCCTGCTTGAGCTCGTCCGCAGTTGCCCGCGGGAGGCAGAATTCTTCACACTGATTTAGATACACACTCGTGCTGATACCGATGCCAGTCTGAAATGCTCGTTTAAGCATTACATAAAAATTAGGCAAAGTCTGTTACCAATGCACGCTCAAGTTTTTTCATGCATTCAGTCTAACATGAAAGCACAAGTTTAATATGCTCAGATAGTGGAAGTGCTCAAAAGCATTAAACAGTTGAAAGCCAGTACATATAATTGTATTTTAGAAAATATTGAACGTAAAAACTTCATAAAAATAATGTGGGTATTGGGACATAAAAAATTTTCTGGAGTGAAAATGCTGATGCTGTAGTGAAGGCGGCTAATCTTAAGCTGTTTTTCTGCAGTCTAAAAAGAAGAAATGAAACTAGTCTGGGAGTCTACAAAATCTTTTTTGAAAACGCACAAAATGAAACTTGAAGGAACCAAATTAAAGTATTCATTTTTCGGGCGAAGATTGTGTAACGTTAGCTAGAGTTTGACTCGGTAAGAAATTATTAAGCGTAAGAAATCTGTTCACAAAAACGAAACATCATGCAATGCGGTCTTTGCACTACAGCGTTCGTTGTTGAACTGCCCTTTGTAATATGAGTTTTTGTAAGGGCGCGCATCAGTTTAATTGTATGAATTGAATGCTATTTTCCAAAGCTATGTCGGGAGTTTCGATTTGAATGCAGATACATTCTTAGGATTGATTGAAAGTAACATTACAAAAAAAAAAACAAGTTGAGGAGTTATCTTCGGCCAGGCCGAAACTCACATACCCTACACTGCACTGAAAGTACCTTTTAAATAAATGTTTAAAAGACGTTGAAGAGGCTGAATAAGCCGAAAAAAATGTGAATTGTTAGAAAGGTTGACAGAGGTTGAAAAATGTTGAAAAAGTCGAAAATATATGCAAAATGTGGAAAAAATTTGAGAGAGGTTGAAAAAGTTGAAAGAGGTTCAACAATTCAAAATTGATGAAAAAGTCGAAAAAACATAGAAACTTATGAAAAAAGTTGAAAGAGGTTGGTTGAAAAAGTCGAACAAATTCATTTAGGATATATTGGAAAAAGTTAAAGGGTTGAAAAATTCGAAAGAATATGGAAAATGTTAAAAAAAATCGAATAGAAATGTAAAATTTGAAATATGCCACGCCCACTTTTCCGATTCCGCCGACTTTGGTTCAATAAATTATATTCGTGATCGACATCTTTATATTAAATTGTATCACAATAGCTTGGGGAGCGTTCAAGTATTACGTAACGCAATTCTTGAAGATCTTTGAAAGTAATGCGCTGTTATTTACTTATATAATAAATATAATCTTTATTGCTGTAGCTAATCTAGAAACAGTTTCATTATGCACACCTAATTTCAAAACACCCGTTGATCGACACCTCCTCCCGCCCCTGTGCCGCATCGTATCGTTTTACAAATTGCGTTACGTAATACTTGAACGATCCCTTGTATAGTTTGCGATATATGCCGCAGTTAAATTTAAAATTTAGGGCGGTGACTCACCCATTGGTACAATCCAGCCCAGTTTTGATCCAGAAATAGCTTTCCATAAGCAAACCACTTACATCAAGTTTTAGTATGATTGCTCACATATTTCGATAAATATGCCAGTTACCGTATTTTATTTGTATGGGAGGTGCCACGCCCACTGGTGCTATTTCAGCCACTTTTGATTCAGATATACTCTATAACAACTGAACCAATTTCAATAAATTTCATAGCAATTGCTGCAATATTTCACTTAAAATAGCGCGTACAAATTTATGTTAATATAGGAGGTGCCACGCCCACAGATGCAAACCCGAAAAGATTCATTTATTTTTAAACCCCATAGTAACTGACATTTATACACCAAATTTTATGAAGATTACTCTCATAGCACACTATCTATAACAATAAACGTTTTTTGCTTATATGGGGCCTTTTCCCATCGATTCGTGCAAACAAATTTTTTTCGAAAACCCTTTTAGGAGGGTCGGGAACCTCACTTGTCACTTCCAAAATCCATTTTCGGCCTTTTCCATCGATTCGTGCAAACAAATTTTTTTCGAAAAATGGCTCCAAAAAACCCATTTAGGAGGGTCGGGGACCTCACTTGTCACTTCCAAAATCCATTTTCGACCTTTTATAATCGATTTGTGCCATAAAATTTTTTTCGAAAAATGCGTCCAAAAAAACCCATTTAGGAGGGTCGGGGACCTCACTTGTCACTTCCAAAATCCATTGTCGGCCTTTTCCCATCGATTCGTGCAAACAAATTTTTTTCGAAAAATGGGTCCAAAAAACCAATTTAGGAGGGTCGGGGACCTCACTTGTCACTTCCAAAATCCATTTTCGGCCTTTTCCCATCGATACGTGCAATAAAATTTTTTTCGAAAAATGGGTCCAAAACACCCCTTTAGGAGGGTCAGGAACCTCCCCTGTCACTCCCAAAATTCTTTTTCGGCCTTTTCCCATTGATACGTTGAGCACAATTTTTCTAAAAATTATAAGTGCATAATTATCATAAATTTCTTTCTTTTCAGAAACATGTTAAGTATTTCCCTTTGGATAGGGCTACCAGATGCGAACTGTACTCCATGTACAACATTAACCAAAAACTGGTCTGATGAGGCTATGTGGTAATAGCCGAAACATATGTCACCAATTACCAGGTTAAATTGTTCCATTTGTTATCTTTGTCATGTTTGTTGAATAAAAAATAGCATTGATCAAAAAGTAAAAATTTACAATATTGTTCTTTGCTAAAATGACTGTAAGTTCATAATGTTTAATTATAATAAAAATAATCAGTCGCAAAAATCCACTTTCTTAAAACCATATGGGTTTTAATTTGCTGGGGTTTTTTGTTAGGAAGTGAGGACCTTTTTTTTTTTTTTTTGCTCATCAAAAATATTTGTATGAAATTAACAAAAATAAAGGTTTTCATTTACAAAATTCCAATTTTTTGATATGTGCTACTTTTGTAGTAAGGCCATCTGGTAGCCCTACCTTTGAACTTTACTATCAATAATCATCCTAAGTTTTCTCCTTTGAAATTTTTTGCTTAGTGATGCAAGATATTATTTTAGGATTTTCCTCGTTCTTTCATACAAAAAAAACTTTTATTTTCGCCTTTTGAAAAATAAAAGTCAAAAAAAACTCTTTGCATGTGACTGTTAAAAATGTAAGTTAAAAAAAAACTTTTATTAATAAAAGTTTTTCAGAAAACTCTTGTGAAAAAGTTTTTTGGAAAAACTTTTATTCAACAAAAGTTTTCGAAGAAAGTTTATAAAAACTTTTATAACAAAAAAGTTTTAAGAAACTTTTATTTTGAAAACTTTTTGAATAAAAGTATAAAAGTTTCAAGGTCTGGCTTGCACTGATGACTCCTTCAGCGGCATCAACTCCAAAATTTTTATGAAAATCGTTTGTGCCAATTTTGAGACGTACGGAATCAAAGTTTTTAACAGTTGAAAAGTGTCACGCCCACTTTTTCGATTCCGCCCACTTTTATCTCAATTCAAGATATATTTGATATGTATCCGTTTACCAAATTTCATCGCAATATCTTGAACGGCTTACAAGATATGGTAGTTTAAATGATAAAATTTAGGGCTATGCCACGCCCCTGTACGACTTTTTGGAAACTTGAAACCCAGCCTAATCCTAATTTGGTTCACATGTGCACCAAATCACCAAGTTTTATCAAAATCGCTGCAACTTTTTTCAAAATTTGCTTGGGTAAATTTACATAGAGTATGGGCGATAGGCGTGTCCGTCAACCGATTTCGCCCATTTTCAATAGCAAGATGCCTGCAAGAAGATGTGACCTGTGTGTGAAAGTTTCATTCAATTGGCTTTCTTGGTTTTCCCGCAAACCTGATTTCAACAGACAGACAGACAGACAGACGGACATCGCTAAATCGACTCAGGTGGTGACGCTGATCAAGAATATATATTTCCATACCTGCCACGCTCCCTTCGATGTGTTACAAACGGAGAGACAAAGTGAATATACCCTCGGTGTAGGGTATAAAAATAAAAAAAATGTATGTCGAATTTTATGTTGAAAAAAAAAATGGTGCGCGTCATCAGTAAAAAATTCGTAGTTTCCAAAGTTATGGCGAGAAATTCAATATGAAAGCACATGCATTCTTAGGATTGATTGAGCAATAACATATAAAAAAACGAAAGATTTTATATTGAAAATATTTTGAGAAAAATTTTTTTAATTAAAAAAATTAGTGTTTTAACAAATTTATTTAAATATTTTTATTTTTTTTTTTTTAAGTTATAGTCTTTCTTAACAAATGTGATTCAGTGATTTTTATCCTATCTACTATATCTAGTTTTTAAGAAATTTCGTTAAAACGTCAAAAAAAAACAAAGTTTGCAGTTATTAAAAGGATGATCAATATATCGATATATATATACTAGGGTGTTTTTTTTTCAAACTTTAGGACAGGGATTTTGTTTATTTTTTCCTATATTATAGCTTGAGCAATAAAAATAATTGTCCCAACATTTGAGCTTCCTAGCTCAAACCTGAAAACTGCGCGGACAGAGTTTATGTCCAATTCCGTTGAAATTTAACGAAAAAACCGACTTGCTAAAACGTAGAAAAAGTCTTAGTGCTTTGGGTTTTTTAGTTGAATGGGGGTCGCAACCTACTGTTGTAAAACCACGCCCACATTTTTCGTGTGACTAAAAATGCGGAAAAAATACATCCGAAGGAGGTATTTATATTTTTTTTTTTAAATCTGCGGTGCTGTGTGCCTATATAATAGAATCGGGTTTGAAGAAAATTCTACCAAAATTTCAGCTTCCTAGATCAAACCAGCGAACCGTGCATTTACTTTTTTTTTAGTGCAATTCGTATGAAAAACGAAAAAGCAAAACAACGAAAATCAGAAAATTTAATAAAACGCAAAAAAAAATCTATTTTTCGTTGTTTTGTTTTTTCAGTTTTGTTTGTCAGTAAAAGCATAATTGCTTTTATTTAAAAAAAACATCAACATCGTGGTCGTGGTCGTGGAAGATCGACAAAATTGAGTTGAGCGTAAGCGCCAAATATTGAAATTGCCAATAGATTTTCTGGAAAAAAGACCCCATTTTTTGACCAAAAAACCATTTCGTTTTCCATGTATAAGAGGATGCCCGATCGATTGCGCTTAGTGCCGTGGTAGCAAAATATAAAATAGGCACGGTTTTGGTCGATCAAAGTGGACGTATGTCAGATTTTTTAGCATTTTTCACATTCTTATCAAGGAATCAATACTCAAATTTGTGCAAATTTTCTGATTTATAGTTTTTGCACATATTTCACATCATACTGAGTCCATAAAAAATTATAGCTACAAATATACCGATGTTCAACATTTTTTTTTAAATAAAAGCAATTATGCTTTAAAACATTTTGAAAATGCACAAAAATCACACAAATCGACTTACTGACACGCCTTCCCATGGTCCGTTTCGGGTGAAATTTTGGCACTAGAGCTTCATGGTCTCAAGATATGTTCTTAAGCCTGAGCACCAGAATTTTGACGACTTTTAATTTTCCCATACGATTTTGAACCAGCCTAATACACATATATGTATATATGTACATATGGGGCATTTCTTGCCAAATCACTGAGGTTTTGGCCCGACCCTCTTCGATTTCGATAATTTTTTGATATGTTTTAATACGTATTAAAAGCAACAAGCACACCAATTTCCAGTCTTGTATTCGAAACCGTTATTGAGTAATCGGTTTATATATTTTTATATTTTAAGGCAAAAAATTGTCAATTAACGATAGACTAGTAATAAATATTAATGTCAATAAAAAGTAGGGTATCATTTTTTTGTATTTGTATGTTGCTTATGAAAATAAATAAAAAAAATTATTCGAAGTAATAATCAGTTAGTTATTAACGTTTAAAGATTAAAATCGACATTTTCGAAGAGAGGGGCCCCTTCATTTTTTCTTAAAAATTTTCTCAAAATTCTACTCTATATTACGTAACTTTTAAGCCGCAGTTCAAGATGTGCTGGCAATTTTTTCTACTTTTTTTCGAATTTTGAAAATTTTATATTAGTTTTTTATGATTGAATTATCTATATCACTAGCTTAAACAAAAAAAAAATCTGATTTTTCACCTACTTTTTTTACATATTTTGAGACGTAAATTCCAAAAATGCCAACCATTTCTTTCCCTTAAGAATCGTTTTTGATTTATTCCTCAAAAACCCGTTTTTTTGCACTTTTTCCATTTATTTGGCCATATTTACATCAATTTTTTTCGAACTTAATCAGTTGCAAAAGGTATTATTTTTTCTTACTAACGGTTTGGAGTTAATGAGAACCGAATAAGATTTGATGGAGTTACAAGTGATCAAAATCCGAAAAAATTCATTTTTTTGCTAATTTTTAAAAGCCACTAAATTGCAATTGCTCTGTTTAAATCCAAAAACCTTTTTTTTTCATATTTATCATTAAACCCTACACCGAGGGTATATTCACTTTGTTCTTCCGTTTGTAACACATAGAAGGAGGCGTGGCAGGTATGGAAAAGTGCATATATTTTTGATCAGCGTCACCACCTGAGTTGATTTAGCGATGTCCGTCTGTCTGTCTGTTGAAATCAGGTTTACGGAAAACCAAGAAAGCTAATTGAATGAAACTTTCACACACAGGTCACATCTTCTTGGAGGCATCTTGCTATTGAAATGGGCGGAATCGATCCACTGACACGCCTACCGAACATACTCTATGTATATTTACCCAGGCCCATTTTGAAAAAAGTGGCAGCGATTTTGATGAAAATTGGTGATTTGATGAACATGTGACTAAGATTAGGATTAGGCTAGGTTTCAAGTTTTCAAAGCTTTCTACAGGGGCATGGCACAGCCCTAAATTTTACTTTTTATACCACCATGTCTCGTAATCCATGCAAGATATTGTGATGAAATTTGGTAAACTGGTACATTTCAATCTTGAATTGTGATAAAAGTGGGCGGAATCATAAAATTGGGCGTGGCTCTTTTCAACAGTTAAACATTTTGATTCCATATGTCTCAAAAGTGGCTCAAACGATTTTCATACAAATTTTAGAGATGATGCCACTGAAAGCAGTCATCAACACAAGCTCTGCCACCTTACTGAAAAAACTCGATGAAGGGCGTGGCACAGCCCACAGTATTTGTAAACGTTATATTAAAAGAACTAGCAACGTAATCGATATGAAATTTAATAAGGCAGATATACTTGCTAGAAGGTATGTTTTTGCAAAAATTTGGTGCAATGGAGCATGTAGGCGTGGCACCTCTCATACAAGCAAAAAACGTTTACTGTTATAGATAGTATGCTATGAGAGTAATCTTCATAAAATTTGGCTTGGAGGTGTCGGCTGCTATGGGCTTTGAAATTATATGAGAATGGACGAGATTGCAGTAGTGGGCGTGGCACCTCCTATGTTACCATAAAGTTGCAATCGCTATATTGATTGAACTATTACAACAATTGGTATGAAATTTAATTTAGGTGGTTTACTTGCTATAAGGTTACCTGAATCGAAAGTGAGCGAAATAACACGAGTGGGCGTGGCATTCCCCATACAAGTAAAATACCTTAAGTGGCATATCTTTCGAAATATGTGATCAATCAGATCAACATTTGGTGAAAGAGTGCTGCTTATTAAAAGTTATTTCTGGAAAAAAATCGGACTAAATTACACCAGTGGGTGTGTTGCCGCCCTAAATTTTAAGACTTATTACGGCATGTATCGCAAACTATGCAACCTATTGGACTAAGATTTGGTAAGTGGATGTCAAAGACGAATATAATTTAGTAACCCAAAAGTAGGCGGAATTGGATAAGTGGGCGTGGCACCTTTAAATTTCTTAGTTTTTATTGGATTTTTTTTTCAATATTTTTCATATTCTTTTGACTTTATCAATCTTTTAACTTTTTCCAATATATCCCATATGTATTCGTTTGACTTTTTCAACCTCTTTCATTTTTCTTCATTACTTTTTTTTTTTTTTAAGACGTTTTCAGTGATTTTGAATTGTTTTATCATTTCTTAACCTTTTCAACTTTTTTGGACGCTTTCATATTATTTCGACATTTTTCATATTTTTAATACGCACTAAAACATATCAAAAAATTAGCGAAATCGAAGAGGGCCGGGCCAAAACCTTGGTGATTTGGCATGGAATGCCCCATATATATACTTTATTGAAAATAATAAAAAAGATTATATTTTTGATGCGTGCAGTATAATTTGACGTGTCTCTCTTAGACATTGTATATGGCTGAATTTTGTTTCGAAAACGCCTGCAGCGATTTTGATGAAACTTGGGGATTTCGTGCATATGTGAACAAAATTGAGATTAGGCTAGGCTCTGAGTTTGTCAAGACTCTAACAGGAGCGTGGCACAGTCCTAAAGGCCCAACTAAACTATGCATCGCCTAGCGGTAACCTACTGTCAAATTTGAACGAAAAGCCTGTCAAATGCTTAAGAAACTCAGAGAAGACTTTTTAGTGGCTATGTTGTACTTCGTTGAACTTAAGAAGCGATGTAGCCATAGTTGCAAGCGTGTGAAATATTCCCACAATTGCACAAATTTTATTTCTTGTATTTCCTAAATAAATTGAATTCATTCACAAAATGTTATTCAATGACATTTATTTAAATACTTAAAGCAATAAATATGTAATCCAGATACTGTTTTTACTAATTTTAAGAAAAAAATAAGAAAACAAAATTGCTCATTTTGTACTATGCATGTAGATTGTGGGGAAAAGTATTGGCAAATGCAGCGCGTGGCATCACTGAATTGTCAATCAAATTGTTGTATGTATGTATGTGTACATCAAAATGCATATTTCTGCAACTTCACTCCAAGCCCTTTCCTTTACATTTCGATTTCAATAAAATGCGTCTATTTTACTTTTTAACTATCTTCTTTTTCACATTTTCTATTAATTTCAAAACAAAAGTATTTTCCATTTCAAGTTCCATTGCAAAATTTTTTCTTATGTATACAATGCATAAACAGTTGATTCCGTACAGAAAGTGCGTTCAGTTTCGCTCTTTCCTTAAGCAAATGACATTTGTGGAAATTGAACGAAACTTTTGTTAAGTACGTTGTAGCTTTGATATACGATTTGTGTGTATTCGCACACTTGCAGAAGTTGACTGCAGTCAAAGCGTGCATGGTTTAGTTGTCCCTTAAGTTTTAATTCTTACAACGTGATATCTCGCAAAGTATTGAGTATATTGTAATGAAATTTGGTAGAGGATGCAGGTCATAAATATCTTGAATTGTATAAAAAAATGGGCGGAATTAGAAAAGTGGGCGTGTCATTTTTTAATAACTGAAAATTTTGATTCAATACTACTCGAAAACGTTTGCATGACATAGAATCTAGTATTCCTCCAATAAAGACAATTTCTTAATGTGTAAAAATGATCAAGTATGTGGTTTTTCTAATTAATTGCTAAAATTTTTAATGCAATAATGTGCCTAGAAAAGTCGATGTTAGCCAAACTAAGCTACAAACCACAATTTACCACATAAAACCCTTGACCAAAATCCAAAAGATCACATTTGGAGAATAGTCTTCATTCATATGCATATACAGCTTTACAAAATAAGGGCCAACTAAACCATGCACGCTTTGACTGCAGTCAACTTCTGCAAGTGTGCGAATGCACACAAATCGTATATCAAAGCTACAAAGTACTTAACAAAAAGTTTCGTTCAATTTCCACAAATGTCATTTGCTTAAGGAAAGAGCGAAACTGAACGCACTTTCTGTACGGAATCAGCTGTTTATGCATTGTATACATAAGAAAAAATTTTTGCAATGGAAGATGAAGTGGAAAATACTTTAGTTTTAAAATTAATAGAAAATGTGAAAAAGAAGATAATTAAATAGTAAAATAGACGCATTTAATTGAAATCGATGTAAAGGAAAGGGCTTGGAGTAAAGTTGCAGAAATATGCATTTTAATGTACACACACAATACATACAACAATTTGATTGACAATTCAGTGATGCCACGCGCTGCATTTGCCAATACTTTTCCCCACAATCTACACACATAGTACAAAATGAGCAATTTTGTTTTATTATTTTTTTCTTAAAATTAGTAAAAACAGTATCTGGATTACATATTTATTGCTTTAAGTATTTAAATAAATGTCATTGAATAACATTTTGTGAATGAATTCAATTTATTTAGGAAATACAAGAAATAAAATTTATGCAATTGTGGGAATATTTCACACGCTTGCAACTATGGCTACATCGCTTCTTAAGTTCAACGAAGTACAACATAGCCACTAAAAAGTCTTCTCTGAGTTTCTTAAGCATTTGACAGACTTTTCGTTCAAATTTGACAGTAGGTTACGCTAGGCGATGCATGGTTTAGTTGGGCCTATAGACACCCTACTAGTTTTCGGGGTCATGCATTAATTTTGTAAACGTTGATTTCTTACATTACACTTTGATTTAGAAATAATGCACAATGTGGTAAGCGAAGGTGTAATGTAATAAGCAAATTATCAAAATCACAGTAAAATTACACAAATATTTGTAAAACAATAGGTTAGGACTGTGAGCTCAAAAATAATAGTTCATGAGATAGATATTCGGTAAGGTATTTTTGTTTTCATATCAATGGAAAGTTTAATTACTGAGTAAAGGAAAGTATCGCGCACTAGTTTTGCTATGACATCGCTGTGTTAAAAATCATGTGTTATGTAATAAGTAAAAACCTGAAATAAATGAAAGCTTAGATTACTATCGATGACCAAAATCTTCTGGTGTGCAAACGCTAAATTGTATGTGTGATACAATGAAATCTTACAAAAACAATTATTTACTTTATAATTGTGATAGTTTTGCTAAATTAGTAAAATCTGCAATTGTTAAAAAATGCGTCACTCCATAATTCGGCCGTAGAACCATCGACTCTAATTTTCATTTTATTTAACAACAACTTGCGTTTCCGCATTCTTTAAATCTGACCTGAGAGGCCTTTTTTGCTTAAATTTGAGATTTTGGTATTAAAAATGAAGCGATACTGTTCTTAAAAAAAGCCGTTGCTACAATGGTTGTATGTATGTTATAACAAATATTCTTCCAATTATTGAGTAGCAAATAAACTTTCAATTCAATTTTTCACTTTGATAGGAAAATTATGGCAAAAAACTACATAAAATTACAAAAACTCCCAAGTCTGGGAACTCTGGCAAAATGACAATTCAAATAAGACTCGGCTAAAAAAATTATTATACTTTTAGCGAGCCAGAAACCAACAATGAGTTTGGCTGATCTCGTTAAACTGCGCATCTAGCAGCACAAAATGCGTATGTTCAAACCGCAGTGGATGCAGAACAGAATTTTTTTTTCGTTCAAGTCTGTTTTTTTTTTTTTTTGTTTTCGCATAATAATGCTTAAACACCAAATTAATAAATATATCACAGTTTAATATTTATTAAAAAATTGAATAAAATAATGAAAATCAAATTAGAAAAAGTCGACGCAAGCATAAAGGCAAGTGACGACTTTGACAATTGAAGTGCGTTTTTGTGCCTCTTCGCGCCTATGCGAAAAAAACGTAAGGAACACGCTATCCGTCACTTTTTGACGATGATGTGAGTAAGTGAGCTTATATAATACGAAATTGGTTGCTGACGCGAAAATGTGACTCGTCGCGTCGCGTTTTACATAATGTGGCTGTAAGGGTACTATAAGAGTGATCTTTACAAAATTTGGTATGGAGAAGTCGGTTACCATAAGGTATTTCATTAAGTGGAATTCGACGCATTACATCAGTGGGCGTGTCTCAACCTGTAACGATTGATGAACAACATTTTAGGGATTCGTAGCCAGGGTGGAAATTGACTAAGATTTCATAACATCGAAGCGGGCTCTGCACACTTAGCTATGCTTCGTTCTTAGCTCTTGGGGGTGGGGTTTGCCTCTAGCCACAAAAATGTCACATTATCAAAATATGGTGCAGATAGGTAAACTATAAGATTAATAAAACCAAGCAAAATAAAAATATTGTATGTATATTAATTCAATTAAAAATTTCGTTTTAATGTTAGCTTAGGAAAACAAAAAGGTAAACAAAAGGAAAGAAGCGCATATGTGTGAAATAGAAATAAGAATAAATCAGTCATATTTTCATATGAGAAAACAAAATAAGAAATTAGCTAAATCAAAACCAAATAAGAAATCAGATTTTGAAGAAAAACGAAAATGAAAAGAAACAGCAATAAGAAATTTCGTTTCATTCCTATTTCAGTTTCGCAGAAGATTTGATGCTGTTCAAAAACGCTGCTGCGTCGGTTCTGAAACTACAAATTTATGCGGTCCTTAACTCCGTACGAGTTCGCCAGCAACATGAGTCTGGCGTGAGCACCAGTCTTTCTCTTCCATTATATATACTTTTTGCTGTAATCCGCTGACACATCGTGAAAAAATCAAAAAGTTTTTATTTTGAACCGCCCAAATGTACATCCAAAGTACCGTTTTTGGTTGAAGCCCCCATTTTTTACTAAAAGTTTTTTTAACAGACATAGAAAGCTACACACGTTATCTTTCTAATTTAGTTTTGGGTCTAGAATGACCTCTAGGTATTTAGCTTTTTTAGAAAGTGAAAGAGTTTGTCCTTCAAGTCGGTGAAGTTCAAATCGCGGTATTTTGGTTTTAGTAGTGAACAGTCGGTTTTTGCATTGCTTACCCCCAGGCCAGCTTACTGTTCGATAATTTCTGTGTGTGTCTACACCAGAGCTGGGCACCACTACACGTGTGTTTTTCTTAAATGTTCTTCAATGCATGTGTATTTGTGCTTTGTTCGCTTTTCAAAGCAAACTGAATTAAATTTTACGCTCTCTGCTTTATATACGTATATGAAAAGTTATTCTCATTCTGCCGCAGTACCGCGCGCGGTACGTTTTGCCCAGCCACGGTCTACACCATAGAAATTATACTTAATATAGATAAAGACCAAATCCATTTCAAACAATGCAGTCGGATTATTTCATTTTACGGAATTGGTTGCCAATCGGTTACAAATTTATTTCATCTTGGTCGTAGGTGAACAAATTTATGTCACTTTCAAATGGCTGTAACTTTGCGAGGAAACATCACAGATTACCCCTTGAAAAAGTACAAATGCAAAATAAAATTTTAGGCGAAAAAAAATTTGGGGTTTTTAAGAAAATTAACTATGTTTTTTTCTCATAAAAAGCGCTATAACTCTGCGAAATTTTCTACCATTTTGAAAGACAAAGTTAATTATTTTGATTTGGATGGAAATGCCATATTTTTAACAAAATTTTCAGCGGTTTTTTTGAATTTTTGACACCAAAACTTTAAATGGGCATAATTTCGTAAAAAAAAAATTAAACAAATTGGGGAAGTATAGGTCCTCTTATATGCTTTGGAAAACAACGTACTTACAGCTATTCTGCTTGTTAACTTAACAAGGAATTGTTAAGTTGCTCTTGTTAATCTAATTGTTACGAAATGTAAATACTATTAGTATTCTAAAAAATCCTTAACGATATAAAGTTTTTGAATTCCCCAATAGTCCACTCAGATGACGTCATGCTTAAATAATAATATAAACAAAACAAAGAAGCGGAACAGTTGAATGAAATTTCAACGCAATGGTGTGATCTTAGAATTCACTTAAAAAATTTACCACATCTGCTTGAAATTAAAAATTAGCTTTTCGTTAGATTTGCATTGATATGGCGGGCGTAATTTGAGTACTGACGTAGGCGTCAAACAAAAATATACTGATGAGATTTTAAGAATCGAAACATATGTCTATATTCTAGAGTTGTTGTTTTTTTTCTTTTGTTGTTCAAAGTTTGTTTAAATAAAGCATTGTATCAACTTGTAAAGTTTTACATGAATGTTGATCGCTGCTAAAAATGGCTGAAGTTCAATTATCATTTAATTATTATTATTATAAAAAAAGCCAATAAAACAAACCAAACATTTTTTATTAAATTTAATTTTCACAACAATTATTATTTAGCTCAATACTGAAATATCACTCGTTGTTAAGATACTTTCTGACATTAAAAAAATAGTAAAGAAAAGCGCTTTTAAATAAAACAACTTGTTAATATTTAATATTTTGTTAATGTGGTGAGCTTTGTTAAGCTGCGAGAATAGGGCTGTTAATCGGCAACCAATTCCGTAACATGAAATAGTCCAACTGCTTGATTTGAAATGGATTGGTTTAAATTAAAAGGAAAAATAAGCTGAAGCTAGTTTTACTTGTTTCATCCTCTGCTAGGAGGATTCATCAGTAATTTTCAAGCCAAAAGTGTGGAAGCCTACTATGTTTCTTTTCTTGAATAGATCTGTTGAGAACCCAAGCAAAAACTTAAACAAAGAAAGCAATAGACTTTTTTTCCGTTTTGTTTATCTTTGTTATTGTAACTCCCTTAGGTTAGATTATGGTGGTGGATTGGAAGCCCCACATAGACACTTTGGTCCATAGTGATACCACATCTCTCAAGATTTATTCAGTAATATTAGTTGTTTGGTTAATGTTAAAAGTATTGGTTCGCCTGGCGAAATCATATATTCTATGGAGTTTTAATTTAGCAACATCGTGCAATGAGAATAAGACAGCATGACCAAGTGATTTAAGCCTTGTCCGAGCGAGTGCAGGGCAGTTTCAAGCAATAATAATAATAATATTACACACTTTCTTGCAGGCGCTTCGTTGCAAGCTGAATTGGAGGGCCAAAACGAAGTAGCAAGCGCATATAGTGTAATAGTTAGCCAAAAGTTACAAATGTTTGATCAAGTCGAGGCATAAAAAAAAACTGCACTGGGCGTAAGACCGGCTTGATATTATTTTTTAAGATATATTTAATAAGCTAACCGATTTTTTCTACCTTTTTATACTATATTATCTAATACTATATATTCATAATCTTATACTATATATTCATAACGATTTTACTGATTTTAATGAGACTTGTGGAAGTGCTTTGACTACAAGTTTAAGAAAAAATGAGGCTAGGAGGGATTCAGTTTTGTAGAGCTTTTACAAGAGACGTGGCACTGCCCATTTCTTTAAATTTGTATTTATTGTATTTCAATAACTATGACGGTTATTACGATGAAATATATTAATTCGATTCCGACCATTACGAGGGTTGAACTATATTATTTAGTTATAATACTTCCCATTCTCTAAAACATTTTCAACAATTTTTATGAAGTATGTCTTATTTTAATAAGAAGGCACCGATCACAACCTCCTTGTAGCTTATCTTTGAATCAAGATAGTATACATTCAACACATCCGCGGAATAACCAAATAGCTCGCCTTATACATATAAATTCAAGGATGTCCGTCTTCGGGAAAACTTCATTAACGAAGTAAAATGTATCTGCGACACTAACTTCCAGAGCTCAATCGAATTTACATGGTAAACATTAACACGGAACCTAAAATGCTGGTTGATTAAAGGTTCTTGGAATTCAGTAGAACAAAAAAGAGCTGGAAAACGCGCAAGAGATGAAGCGCGAATGACAGGCCAGAGGCCCAAAACGCTTTTAATAAGGAAATGAAAGCTTTCTGCAAAAAAAAAAGCCGTGAACATAGATTCTATTCCACAAGCTCATTGCTGAACTTGTGTACCCTGTCCTAATCTAAGTTTGGGATAATTTCGGGAAGTAAAGAAGCATCGTGATACTGTCGATTTCGTTTAAGGTATTGACGAAAATTCTCCTTACCAGAGTTAAAAAAATAGAACTACTTCTCCGAAATCAAATGACAGGTTTTCGCTCTAACAGATCGTGTCAGAGTTACCAAGTCGTACGGAAGAAATTTTTGGCCTTCTCAAAAAAAAATTTTCTTTCCTAAAATGGTAAAAAATAGAATTATTTTTAATAACTTTTTTTTTGTTCAGTAATACTAAACAATTAATTCTTGCAATACCCGGTCACTTCGTATCGCTGGATCGTGTGTTGATCAATTTAATACTTTTTGCATTATCGTAAAGCATACAAATGATTGGCAAGCGTCCTTACATTTAACTTTCATTGACTGCAGCACTGCTTTTTATTGCATCAACCTCAATTGCATCTGGGATCTGGGATGTATTGAGCACTTCTCCTCTCATACAACAAAAACTCTCATATTACAATTCTTTGTACTTGCACCAAGTTGTGAAATTTGATACATGTACTCAATTGTCTACAGTAGTAACGGGCACGTAGTGGGCCCATCCGCCCTCATTGCCCTCACCGTTATTCGACGCACAAACAAGCGAAAAAAAAATTTCGCAGAATTTCAACACTATCGAGGCACAGCGTTGACTTGAATTCAAATGAAAACAAAAACAAAACATAAAGGCATAATCCTTTGACGAATGTAGCAATTGTTTTTGTTTGTAGTGCAATTTGGTTTTTTTTTGTGCTGTTGGCGAATTTGGAAATGACCGGAAAAAGACTTTAAAATTTTGTTTTTTGTTAATTGATGTTGTTGTTTAGCCCTTTTGTTAGATTTCGATGCCCAACATTGGTCTACAGTAAAGATTGCGTAAAAGTTGGGCAGGATGGTATTAAATATATAAATGTAAACGAAAATAACCGAGACAAATCGACGATAACGTGACGAGAACGATACAGATCAAAAATTGCTCATACGAGAAGAAAAGCTAGGCGCCACTAAGAGCTCAATACGATCATTTTTGAATAATCGAAAACTTTTTTAGGAAATTCTGTCCCTGACGAATTATTGGCGTTTTTGTTAGCTTTTATTGTAAAACAAAAAATTTTCATTTCCGACAAAAGTTGCACCTTCGGTTTTAATTATTTTAAGTTAAGTGCCGAAAAAATATTTTTTGGGTTTTAACTTCAAATAATAAAAAATTTAAATTTTTTTTTTCAAAATTCGGACATCCACTATTTGTTGGTATTTTGGTAAGCTTTTATTTAAAAAAAAAATATTGTTCATTTCCGACAAAATTTCCGGTCTCCAGGAATTTTTGAACCAAAAAATATTTTAAGAACATTTTTTTTTTAAAAGAACGATATTTCAGTTTTAAAATTCGAATGTCAAAAATTTGTTTGAATTTCATTAAGCAGTAATTAAAACAAAAAGTTGTTAATTTCTGATAAGATTTGCGCCGCACATCTGGAAAAACAGTCAAAGCACGCGCATTGGAGGTATTTCAAAAGTTACAGGAATAAATTTATTTGTTCACGTTTTGCAATTTAGACACATCAAGCATGTCGAAAAACAATTTTGCAACTCATTTGACCGAAGAGCCTTTGCATGACAGCCATCTAAAGTTAAGCTTCTAATGAAGTTATTTTTTTCAATAAAATGTAGAATTATCAATGCTTTATGTAGCTGTCAGTAGAATCGACATTTTTAAATGGAATCCTACCATTTCTTACATGTAGAATAAAAATGTTCCCATAGTTGATTTGTTGTTAAAATTTTATTTCAGTTGTACTTATTTACGTAGATATAGGTAAATGAAGTTAGGTGTCATTTTTTGTGATTTTTAAAAAATAAAATGTTATTTATGGACTAGAACTTTTTAGGTTCCACATGGATCCACTAAATTTTCTCAGTACTGATTAGTAGAATCATTTAGCTAAATGATGGTATCAAAGTCAGCTGCAGGTGTTTGCAGTAATTGAAGATGTATCAATTTTAAGATGTCACCTCAAGTAAGTACATATATTTATGAAAAAAAAAACAAAAAAATTTTTAGATGTCAATTTTCAAAATGCTGACAAATGTGTTTACTTATTTTTGATTAGCTTCAAGAATCCGTTGACAGAACTGTGATATTTTAGTTTCGCTTAACACAGCGTAATTCCTCAAAAGTCTTAACTTCTGGCCGTAGGGTGTCAGTTGCTTGAGTAGGAAATTAAAAAAATATCCTATCAGATAATTTTTTGAAGATTTTCAAAAGTAATGACCAAAGTACAAGTGTCTAGCACTAACAGTATAGAAGTTATCGCTTAAAACAGGCAATGCGCGCGTTTTGCCTATGTTCCCAACGTGCGCCTTCTAGCCATTTTTGAACCAAAAAAAAATTTAAAAAAAATCCATTTTTTGCATTAAATTTGAAATAATAAAAACCGAAAACGGTACTTGCACCCTCAAGCATTTTTTGAACCCAAAACAATTTTTAAAAAAAACTGTTTTGGCATTTAAATTGAAATAATTTAAAACTAATTTCTTTCTTTCAAAATTGGGAAACAACAATATTTTTGCGTTTAAGTTAACTTTAAACAATTGATTTGTCATAAAAAATTTGAATTTTTCATTTAATGCCATAAGTAAACAATTTGAAAAAACAGCTTATTTCTTGCAATTTTAATATGAAACGTAAAACCTTCGAACTTCACGGCTCGATATATCTCGATATCTTTAATAACAAATTATTTCCCGGCACACGTGTCCACTAATATAACTCATAGAATACGAAAAGAAATTTGGCGATCAGAAACTGTTCGGTTTGTAAAAGAACGTCTCATATGTAGGCTACAAAAATAGCGGTAAGACTTTGTTGTTAGTTTCTTATTTCAGGAAAGTGGAAAAAAAATTCATATAAGAAAAAAGTGCAATTTTCTTCACTTGCTTACTCAAATTCCGAAAAATTAAAATTTTCCAGCTTTGGTGGCAACTCTAGAAAATTTTTTTTTTTGGGTTATGGGTATACTCAAAAATGATCAACGTTCCAATTTTAAGCGTTCCCGAAGAATTCTAGAACATGAGGTTATTTTGAACATGTCTAATTTACATTGTCTGGTGGAAGAAATGTGTGTGAAATAGTTTTTAGATTTTTAGTGGAGTAAATACATACCAATATATTCTTATGCATTCTGTTAAAAATTGTTTGTCCATTTTTACATCAGCTCCGGCTTTTACTTTAGTCATTAAGTCATTCGTGTGAAAATGTCTAAGTGATATAGAAAATGATAACTTTTACATTAACTAATATTGATTTCTTGAGAGCTTATTTCAACTGATTTAATGTAATAATATTTTCAATAACTTTTAATAGCAACGCTATTCTCTAAACCAAATTTTAATAACTCTTCTAGCATTGCTTCGGAATTGGTGGTAGTTTGAACATGTGCACAGTGGCCTCCATTAAGGTCGCCATCGATTTTTATAAAAGAACACACAAAGTTTTGCATGTTCATAACGAATAACCGCATGTAATTTTTTCATTCAATATTTATCTGCTACTTACAAATTAAAACGAGAACGAGGTTTTTTAAAGTATTTTACATTTTCAGTCAACTTAAATTCGTCCTGTTATAATGAATTAATTTACTAAGAAATTGTTTACTTTTTACTGCCACATTAAGATAGCGGTTGAGAATAAATAAATGTATGAGAGAGTAAGATATATTGTGTACAACGCACATTGGTGAAATCAAGGAAAAAGTTGGCCACATTATACTTACGTCAAAATATTGTCGATCTTATCTAAGTTTTGTACAAGTATTGCACTAATCGTAAATTTTGATAAAAGACAAAGAATTAGCTATTCAAGAAAGAGACTCCCAGTTTCTTACCAGTATAATTTTAATCTTGCTGTGCAAACCTTAGAGCCAAAGAGTTGAACGAAACGATTCATATTGGATTTTATTTCTGATGCGTTTCGGCTTTAACAATGAAGCAAAAATTTCCTCTGCATAGCCATTTTGTATTTCTTAATTTATTTATTTCTCAAATTCATACCAAAGTTATTTGAACATAAAAAAATTAAAATGAATGCAATATAAATTGAAATTTAAAAAGAAGGAAGGAGCTCTTCCGGCAATTATTCATAAAATCAATATTAATATTAAATTAAATAGAAGGAAAGCCCCTTTTGAAAACTATCCTACCCAGCAACAAGCAAATTCAAAGGCATGATTATTTATTTTGACTTCTTTCAAACAAACAAATTCGCAACCGATCCCGTGTTATTTGCATTGTTGTTGGTTTTTTTCTTCAGAAATATTCAGTTGAAAAACTCAGAATATTTGCGTGCAATTGTATTTTATTCCTTTATAGTTCATAACCGATGTCGTTAATTGAAATGCTTTTCGTTTTTTATTTTTTTGGCAGAAAAATTTAGTTCAAAAATTAACAAGTTAAGGTGTTACTTTCGGCCAGGCCGAAACTCACATACCCCACACTGCACTGAAAGTACCCATTAAGTTAATGTTAAAAACCCATTGAAGAGGTTGAATAAATCGAAAAAAAATGTGAAATGTAAAATTGATTGGAAGAGGTTGAAAAAGACTGAAAAAGTCGAAAAAATATGGAAAACATTAAAAAAAGTTGAAAGAAATTCAAAATGTCGAAATATATTATGTATGGGGCATTCCATGCCAAATCACCGAGTTTTTTGGCCCGACCCTCTTCGATTTTGCTCATTTTCTGATATGTTTTAGTACGTATTAAAAGCAACAAGCACAAGTTTTTTTATTTTTTTTCTAGGACTACATTCAAAGACAAAAAATTGATGCCCTACTTTTTATTGTAGTCGATATTTATTACTACCCAGCAAAACACGACTAACCATATTGAGTTATGAATTGACCGGAATTACAATCATTATCAAAAAAATGTATAAATTTACTAACACATTGAAATTACCTTTTCCCCAACAAGAAAGAGTGAAACATAATTTGATATAAATTCAATATAGCTTTTCATTTTTAAATCTTTATAGAAAGCGAAACGTTAAGCAAATAAAATAAAATTAAAAATTTCTCGATTAACACTTATTTCTTAATGAAAACAAAAAGGAAAAAATATCACATCAAGCCGTGCGAAATTGGTAAGAAAAAAACTTGCAATCATATAAAACTTTGGTCGCCAATATTTTGTTATTTCGCAGCTAAACGCTACACCACAGAAGCTGCAACAGCTTTTAACAATCTGTTAGAACTTGCATAGCTAAAACGCAGCTTTTAGTATCATCAATTGCCTTAGCAACTTTCCAACCCTTCCAGTGACTTGCTGTTGAAAAGAATCAAATTTATATTTTGTTAATATGCACATTAGGGTGTTTTTTCAAACTTTTGGAGAGGGATTTTATTTATATTTTCAACAAACGAGAAAGTGACAAGAGATAATAAATGGATATACGTAATTTGTACAGTTCAAGGTCAGTTCCTCAGTAGCTCAGTTGTTAGAGCGGCCGTCGACAGATATGCAATTGAAATGCATGTACGGTCAGGGGATCGACTCCATGTACAACATTAACCAAAAACTGGTCTGATGAGGCTATGTGGTAATAGCCGAAACATATGTCACCAATTACCAGGTTAAATTGTTCCATTTGTTATCTTTGTCATGTTTGTTGAATAAAAAATAGCATTGATCAATAAGTAAAAATTTACAATATTGGTCTTTGCTAAAATGACTGTAAGTTCATAATGTTTAATTATAATAAAAAAATAATCAGTCGCAAAAATCAACTTTCTTAAACCATATGGAGAACACGCCAATTTCAAAAAATATGTGGCTGGCAACACCACAATTTTCGAAAAATAAAATCATAGCAAGTCTCTAAGCCAATGGCTTAGCAGCTGTGACAACAAACGAGAAAGTGACAAGAGATAATAAATGGATATACGTAATTTGTACAGTTCAAGGTCAGTTCCTCAGTAGCTCAGTTGTTAGAGCGGCCGTCGACAGATATGCAATTGAAATGCATGTACGGTCAGGGGATCGACTCCATGTACAACATTAACCAAAAACTGGTCTGATGAGGCTATGTGGTAATAGCCGAAACATATGTCACCAATTACCAGGTTAAATTGTTCCATTTGTTATCTTTGTCATGTTTGTTGAATAAAAAATAGCATTGATCAATAAGTAAAAATTTACAATATTGGTCTTTGCTAAAATGACTGTAAGTTCATAATGTTTAATTATAATAAAAATAATCAGTCGCAAAAATCAACTTTCTTAAACCATATGGAGAACACGCCAATTTCAAAAAATATGTGGCTGGCAACACCACAATTTTCGAAAAATAAAATCATAGCAAGTCTCTAAGCCAATGGCTTAGCAGCTGTGACAACAAACGAGAAAGTGACAAGAGATAATAAATCGACTCCATGTACAACATTAACCAAAAACTGGTCTGATGAGGCTATGTGGTAATAGCCGAAACATATGTCACCAATTACCAGGTTAAATTGTTCCATTTGTTATCTTTGTCATGTTTGTTGAATAAAAAATAGCATTGATCAATAAGTAAAAATTTACAATATTGGTCTTTGCTAAAATGACTGTAAGTTCATAATGTTTAATTATAATTTATATTTTCCTATATTGTAGCTTGAGGAAAAAAAATAATTGTCACAACATTTGAGCTTCCTAGCTCAAACCTGTAAACGGCGCGGGCAGAGTTTATTTCCAATTTCGTTGAAATTTAACGAAAAAACCAACTTACTAAAACGTAGAAAAAGTTTGCTTGATGTGCTAAGATATAGCGTTTTGGGATTTTAAGTTGAATGGGGGACGCCACCCACTGTTGTAACCACGCCCACATTTTTCGTGCGACTAAAAATGCGGAAAGAAGTCGGTGTCCAGGATCAATTCTACCTTTATGGGATCGTTACAAAAATATTTATATGCGTGGTTAGAAGTTTAAATATGTTATTTATTATTGGTTTCTTTCTATTTTTAAGTAAATTAAATATAAACTTAAGTATACGTTTATATTAATTGTACAACTGTTCTGCTCAACAAGTTGGAGCTTGAGTCTTGATCGTGACAAGTTTGAGAGTCAAGTTGGGTTCGTAGGCGTGTAACCTGTATTAACGTAGAGGAACTAAATCGCTACTAGGCGTTAATAGAGACGAAAATATGTTGCGTTGGGTTCGACGGTGCGTTGTCTACATTAACGTAGAGGACCGAAATCGCTACTTCGCGTTAATAGAGACGAAAATACGTTGCGTTGCTTCGAAAAGTTGGAGAGCTAAGTTTGGATCGAAGGCGCGTAGTCTGTATCAACGTAGAGGACCTAAATCGCTACCACTCGTTAAAAGAGGTAAAAATACGTTGGTTGGTCTCGACAAGTTCGAGAGCAATGTTGGGTTTGAAGGCGCGTAATCTGCATTAACGTAGAGGATCTAAATCGCTACTTTTTGCCGAAAATACGCTGCGTTGGTCTCGAAAAGTTTTAGAGCTAAGTTGGGCTCGAAGGCGCGTAATCTGCATTAACGTAGAGGACCTAAAACGCTACTAGGCGTTAATAGAGAAAAAAATATTATTAGATTCTGCTTTGTTTGTTTACACGAGGCATATATTACCGTGGAGGATCTAAATCGCTACCAAGCATTAATATAGCGAAGCTACACAGAGTAAGCGACTATCGAATTCGATATTTTTGTTTAAAGGTAGTTCTGTATCCAATTGCAAAAGCACTCGTATGGTCCTAGCCTAACAAGGTAATTATCATTTCAAACTCAAATAAATGAAACTGTGAAAAGCTACAGCATGTCTGTAAAGAACAAAAGACGACAAAACTTCTGAAAATGCGCGCTTTTACATCACCATAGTGACTGGCCGCAAGTCGTTGATCACGGTTACCAATCACCCAATTAGCTGTGCGTCCTATGGGCAAATTTGTTAAATATGCATCTACAGCATCCTTTAACTGTGGTGCGGTAAAACCCTAACTCAAATCAGTTATTAAATGAAAATTAAGAGCAAGTGTGCGCCCTTTACAGTTACATTTCATTTCATTTTCATTTCATTTATTAGTTGCGTATAATGCTATAAGATATTGAATCTTAATAATAAGCATAATCAATGAGTTCACATTTAACTGAATTACAGAGAAGAAACAAAAAAAAATATTACCTACAATAAGAATAAAATACTTACTTACTTAGATGGCCATAACAACCCGTTGTCAGGTTACGGCCGACCTCATTAGCTCTCGCCAGGCGCCTCTGTTTTGTGCGCGCCTTCTCCAATCGTTAATGCCAAGCGCGGTTAGGGCTTCCTCAGCTTGGTCTATCCACCGGAGGCATGGTCTCCCTCTTCGTCGTTGACCGGGGACCTTCCCTTCGAATACCTTTTTCGCTGGAGCTTCTTTATCCATACGATGGACATGACCCAGCCAGCGTAGTCGCTGTATTGTTATACGCTTAACTATGTCAATGTCGGCGTAGAGCTCATACAGTTCGTGGTTCATTCGAATGCGATAGTCGTCGCCAACTCGAACAGGACTTATTTCAATTTCAATTTAATTTTCAATTTCAATTTATTTCAATTTATTGACAGACATAATTAGTAAGTACATAAGAAATATTTCTTTTAAGTACAACAAGCAAGTTCAAAACTTGATAATAATGATATTTTAATTTAAGAATAAATGTAATTTAAGAACTTATAAACTAAACAATATTAATAACTATTAGTGTAAAATCACAGAAAAGTACAGTGAAAGTAAGTAGAAGTAGAGTAAAGAAAATATATATAGAGAAGTAAAGATGCTAAGAAAAATTACGTAATATTAAATGCTTAAAGTTTATCTTATTAGACACACATACTATGTAGTGAATTCCACAGACGAATAGCGTTAACAAAAAATAATTTCGAAGAGTTCAGGTACCTATATGTTGGCATAATAATGCTTATATTACGTGATGATTGACAAAAACGTAATTTTTCATACAAATATTGAGGAGATTTTGTGTATATTATGTTGTGCATGAAAATACAGTTTCTTAAATTAAGGTAATTCTTAATACTGCAGTTAAGTATCCGATAATTGAAGGAGGAAATATGATCAAACCTTTGAATTCCATACACATATCGAGCTGCATTATTGTACGCGACTTGTATTTTGTGCAGTGAGCGCGAGTCTAATCTGCTATAAACTACTTCGGAGTATGTAATTATGGGAACTATAAGCTGCACGACAAGACGCCTCCTAGTCTCAATAGGTACAAATGATGATGTCATTCTTAGGTTTCGTAATGTGCAGTAGATTTTACTGACGACAGAGTTGATGTGGTCTGCACAGCTCAATGAAGAATTAATACGAAACCCTAAGTTAGTAGCTCTTGTGACAAATTTTAGCTCAATGCCATTAAGAAAAATTTATGGAAAAACGCTAAAAGAATAGACTGTTTTTGAAATTGGTAGAACATAAGATTTTGCCGGATTTAATTCGAGTTTGTTTCGAATAGCCCAGTTATTTACATTGACCATATCTTCATTTATTCTAGAGCATAAATCTTCAATAAGACCAAGCGGTTGTGACAGGTAAAGTTGTAGATCATCCGCATAAGCATGCATAGTAACATTTTTACATTCAGAAAAAATGTCATTAAGGAAGAGGGTAAATAATAGAGGGCCCAGTACTGAGCCCTGAGGTACTCCACAGCTAGTGAATTGGGGCATTGAGTATTTGTGCCCAATTTTAACTCTTTGCGTTCTGCCAACAAGATAGCTTTTTAATAAGCCGACTGCTGCATTTGAAAAACCAAAATAACACTTCAGCTTTTGACATAACAATGAATGGTTTACACTGTCAAATGCCTTAGAAAAGTACAAAAGACATAGCATTGTAAGGTATTCATTATCATATGAGATTCTGATATCATCAAGAATTTTCACTACTGCAGTAGAACAACTATGCCCTGGACGGAATCCAGACTGCAAGGGTGAAACAAGATTGTATCTATTTATATAAGCAAATATCTGATTAGCGATCAAGGACTCACAGACTTTAGATATGGATGACAGTATACTTATGGGTCTAAAGCCAATTGGCTCCAATGCTGCAGACTTTTTGGCAATGGGAATAATTGTAGCCACTTTCCACAAACTTGGAAATTTTGAGCTTGTTAAACAGTGGTTAACTATGTGCGTAAGAGGACTAAGAGCAAAAGGTAACACCAACTTTATGAACCTAAGAGAGATACCATCTTCTCCAGTAGCATTTGATTTTATGCTTCTTATAATTTTTTCAACATCAGATTCACTCACTGCATTAAATTTAAAAAGATGTTAAAAGTTTCCACCCTCCAATTCGTCCTGCAGAGTTTGTGCATCAGGAGCAGATTCAATGAGAAAATGTTTATTTAAAAGATCAGGATCAATCTCACATACTGCACTGTTTTTATTACAGATACCTATATTTTTTAAATTTCTCCACAGATTTTGCGGAGAACTTTCCTCTCGAACACCCCAAGAGCGGCTGCGTCTGTTGTCGAAACCACCCATGCCTCAGCGCCATAAAGAAGCACAGGTAGAATGAGCGTCCTGTAGAGTGTTAGCTTTGTCGATCGAGAGAGAGCTCTGCAACGTAATTGCTTACTGAGACCGTAGTAGCACCTATTAGCAATTGTTATTCTCCGCTTAATCTCCAGACTAACATCATTGTTGCTGGTTACGGCAGTGCCATGGTAGATGAATTCCTTGACAACTTCTAATTTACAGTTGCCCGCTGTAACATGAGAGTCTAGATCCCGTGCTCTCTTGTTGTTGTTAGTAGACATCATGTATTTCGTCTTGCCCTCGTTTACCGTCAAACCCACTTTGGCTGATTCCTTTTCAATAGCAGTGAAAGCAGCAGTAACATCTCTCTTACTCCGACCGATAATATCAATATCATCAGCGTACGCAAGGAGCTGAACACCTTTGAAGAAAATGGTGCCATTATGATGCACACCGGCTTTTCGTACGATCCCCTCCATAATGAAATTGAAGAGATCGCACGAGAGCGGGTCACCTTGTCTGAAACCTCGCTCGGTATTAAAAGTTCCGGAGAGGTCATTCCCTACCTTGACGGAGCTACACGTATTGCTCAACGTCATTCTACAGAGCCTTATCAACTTTGCAGGTATACCGAACTCAGACATTGTTGCGTATAGGCAATTCCGCACTGGGCTATCGAACGCAGCTTTATAATCGACGAAGAGATGGTGAGTGTCGATTTGATATTCATGGGTTTTCTCCAGGATTTGGCGTAGTGTAAAAATCTGGTCTATGGTGGACTTACCAGGTCTAAAGCCACACTGATAGGATCCGATCAGCGTTTCTGTATACGGCTTCAATCTTTCACACAATACGCTCGAGAGGATCTTATATGCGATGGAAATAAGACTGATACTCCTGTAGTTGGCGCAGATTGTCGGGTCTCCTTTCTTTAATACAGGACAAAACACGCTGAGATTCCAATCGTCGGGCATGCTTTCCGCTAGCCATATTTTGCTGATGAGTTGATGCATGCACCTTATCAATTCATCGCCACCAGCTTTAAACAACTCAGCTGGCAGGCCGTCAACACCCGCTGCTTTGTTGTTTTTGAGTCGCTGGATAGCAACTCGAACCTCTTTATGGCTAGGTGATGGTACTTCCACTGCGTTATCATCGATTGGTGGTATCGTACTGCATTCTCTCTGGGCAGAATTGGTGGAATCATCGCCCGTAAGCAAGTTGAAGAAATGCTGCCTCCATAACCTCAGTACAATCTGTGTATCTGTAACCAGATTTCCATTTAGAATAAGAATAAAATATTAAAATTAATATTAAAAAGTGTTAGTTTTGCTAACTTTGCTTAAGTATATTCAATACATATCAATTTCATTTCATTTAAAAAATGTCATGGAGAATTTCAATTACAAAATCTATCAAAAAGTTTTTTCCGAAAAAGTGTCGCTGATCTTATTAACTGCAATTCGGATGGAAGATTGTTCCACAAACGAACCGCAGTCTCAAAAAAAGAGCGTTCCATCACCAAACAGTTGTGTCGCGGTATTAGTAGCTGTAGACCTCTACGCGATTGAGCAAATTGCAGCATCTCAAACAAATAGCTAAGACAGTTGTTGTATAGTAAGTATATTGTGCATCTTAATAATTATTCTAAATTTATAGTATTGCTCTAGATCCATTCCTAGAATACTTTTCTTCAAATAAGCGACACTTAAGTAGCGTGGTACATTATATATGAACCTTACACAGTCATTAAAAGCAACACTGAGTTTGAGTTTACAAACAAAATCTAAACATGGAAACACAGAGCAGTTAAAATTAAAAAAAGGAAGCAATAGGCTTTTCACAAGGCGCATTTTCAAGCAGCAGGGTAATGAACATGCTGAAGACCTTAGGCTTCTTAGGCCAGAGTAGACGTGCTTAATAGTAGCTATTGTTGCATCACAGCGAGTTAAAGAACTATTGATTTTATATTCAAGGTATTTGATGCTTCGCACAAAAGGAATTGGAGTACTATTGAGAAAAATTGGAGAAAAATCGGAAGAACTTATATTTTGCTTCGAACAAATTAAACTTGCACATTTTGAAGGGTTAAGCATAAGCTTGTTGTCAATCGACCACTTGTAAATATTATCTAAATCAATATTTATTCTTGCTATACAGTCTTCAGCGAGACCAATTGGCCGAGATAAATAAATAAGTACATCATCAGCGTACAAATGAAAATGACAACACGACTTGGTAAATTATTTATAAAAATCGAGAACAAGAGTGACCCTAGAACAGAGCCCTGAAGTACACCACAGTTTGGTCTCATAGGTTGGGAAGAACCCTGATCAGTTACAATAGTAAAACTCCTCTCATGTAAATAATGACTTATTAGCCTTATGGGCGCATTTGAAAATTTAAATTCATCCTTAAGTTTTCCCAGGAGAATCGAATGGTCCACGCAATCAAATGCTTTACTGAAGTCAAGCATAACCAATATACAAATATTATCATTGTCAAGAGCCATACGCACGTCTTTTAAGTACAGAGGATTCACAACTGTGCTTTTCCCAAAAACCGGATTGCCACTTGCTGAGCATACGACTTCTGACAAAATAGTTTTGAATTTGAACAGCTAAAACTTTTTCAAATACTTTAGATAGAAATGAGAGAATGCTAATGGGCCTATAATCCGACGGATTGTGTTTCACCGAGGCCAAGGCGAGGCGAGGTTCTAGTTGATCTCGGTCTCGCCTCGTTTTATAAATTTAAGTCTCGCCTCGCCTCGCCTCGCCTCGCCTCGCTTCGCCTCGTTCTCGGCCGAGGCACCTCGGTAAAAAAGCGAGGTTTTTATTAAAATAAATAAAAAATTATATATGTATCAGGGCTGATAGGCTGATCAAGCCTCAAGAAATAAAATAAAATATCTGTTTTTATTTTTGGTGAATTGGATGAGATATGATGAATTTAATTCTTTTCTTATATGGGAAGGAGACGCATTGCCTATTTTTCCAAGCCAAACTAAGCTATGAACTTTTTACAAACTATAAGCAAAATATGTACCAAATCTTATTTATCTACGTCAAATAGATATTGAGATATGATAAAGTTCATTTTTTTCTTATATTGAAGGCATGGTACCGCCCATTTTATTAATTGAATCTTACTTATGCCTCTACCTTTTATAAATATACCAAGTTTTATTAATCTGCATCAAGTTGTTGATAATATATGATGAATTCTGTTTTTCTCTTATGTGGGGGTGGCATCACCCATTTATCGTATACTATATTACGGAGCATTCCAAATCATCAGAAACATATATGTATGTCAAATCTTTCGTCGGTCGGTTGAACGGCTTAGGAGTCCATTAGCAACGAACATACATATATTGATCTTTTTTTATATACTAGCATTACCCTGTGCGTTTCGCTTCACCTTACCGGTTCTTAGAAAGACTATTAGAATAAATCAATTTCAATGCAGTGTTGTCAATCATGCAGTTTTGCTTATAGCCTTACATAGCCTTACATGCTTCCCTAACTGATCAATCGAGGCGAAGTCGCATAGAAGCTGATGCGGTCCAAGCACTTCTGTGCATTAGCGCTTGGGCCAAATCTGAACTCGTAAGAAGCACATGCGGATTAAAAATAAAACAAAGTAGTTTACTCAAAATAAAATACTAAAATATTAGTTAAATATAGATTTTATTATAAAAATTACATTCATATTTTGAATCTGCATATGATTCTTACGAGTTCAGATTTCGTCAAAACGCGCCTCGCTCTTGGTTTCGAAAACGAGGCTAGGACGAGGCGAGGCCGAGGCGAGTACGAGGCGAGGTGCCGTGTGATCTCGCCTCGGTCAAGCGAGGAAAATTTATTTTTCCATCTCGCCTCGTTCTCGCCTCGGTCTCGCCTCGTTCTCGTAGTCAAAAACAAGGCTGCCTCGTAGCCTCGGTGAAACACTACCGACGGACAAGAAGGGTCAGCCTTTTTGGGCAGAGGTAAAACCTTTCCTAATTTCCAACTGTTTGGAAACTGACTGCAACAGATACATGAGTTGACAATGTGAGTTAAAAACGGAATTATAAATGGAAGAATTAACTTCAGAAATTTTGGAAAAATGTTATCTAAACCTATAGCCTCAGATTTAATAGAATTAATGCATTTAAATAACTCAGATACATTAACACAAGCAAATGAAAAAACATTATCATCATCTGGCCTCAAAGCACTGACGTCCGAGCCATTAACACTAGTGGCATATGGCGCAATATACGGGGCAATCTCCTCTGGACTAAGTATATGGGCATCTGAATTCAGACTTGCACTTCGCAATACCAACCACCTTGAGGTTATTCCATAATTTCTTGGAGCATATGTTAGGGTTAAGTTTGTTACATTAATAATTACGCTTGGCTTCTCGGATCACAGCATTTTGCCGGCCATGTTTTAATTTTTTTTTTCTGAGCATACTCTTCAATTATGGTTTTTCTTGAAGCTAAGACTATCTTGAATTAATATTCAAGGTTGAACAATTAAAATTCAATGACCTATTGTTGTATGTAACTTTTCAAGTTTTATTTTAACTTAAATGCAATTTGAACTATGTCTCCCTTTGATTTTGATTGTTCCTTCTTGAATATTTATTTAAGATAGTCTTAACTTCAAGAAAAACCATGTTTGAAGAGTGTGCTACAAAAAAAATCGAAATTGTCATCTTAGCCCGGCCATGGTTTCTACTTTTTTTTATATATTTTGAAACATTTTTGTTAAATTCTACTCAATAAATATTTTCTCGTACACATTCAAATTGAACGCTGCAGAAAAAATTATTATAGTCTGCTGAGTGTAAAATGTTCAATATGTTTTCCTCTTCGAGGAATCACCCACCCAATCAGAAAAAGCTCAGTATATAAATGAGGAATTTTATTAAGCTTAATATGAAAAATTACATCTCGAAAATGGTGGAATATTTTCCATGACGATTCGCAAAATTTCAATTTTTGTTTGTGGCGGAAAATTAAAGTAGCTACTACGCAAAATATTGAGATTATCGAAGATGTTTTGCCATAAAGCTTTTGTGTCATTTGCAGTATGTGATATGACTTAATCCTAGTAGAACCAGAGTTATGGATGGTTTTGCACAGCTAACCTTAAAAAAACTTTTCAACTTCTAGTATACTAAAAGTGCGCTCCGCACTCGCCTATATTTACGCTGCATTAAGACCGTTTTTGAAGTAAAATTCAATGACTATGTTCGTTGTTGTATATCATTCCAGATTGTTTCGAGAAAGCAACGCTAGGCTTATCCGCGTTCCGTTCCATATGTATATACATAAATAAGCTTACGAAATAGAATCCCCAGATAGAAGAATCGTCTAAAATGCTGACAAACTTTGCATAACTAAAAAAAACTAACACAGAGAATTATTTAAATAAAAAGCATCGAATATGCTTATATGCATAATTTATGTCCGTAAGAGTGGCTCAAAATAAAAACTTTTTAATTTTTTCACGATGTGTCTGCGGATTGCTGTAGCCCTATATGTCTGGACAAAGTCCATTACTAGGATTAAGGTTAATATTAAAAACTGGATTAGCGCCCTCTGTCTTAAATAGACAACTCATTGTCCAAAATATTGATTTAAAAAATGGTGCAAGTTACAGATGTTATAAATTTTTCCAACAAAGTGGGTATGGTTTTCGGGAACTTATCGATCGGGGAATTCAAATCAATGATTTGTTTTTCTTCTTCTTCTTTCTTTCTCTTTCTTTCTTATAAAAAAATTGACAATTGACCGGAAAAAAGCAAAAAAGTACCGATTTTCCACTTTCTAGCTGCAGCATTATTTTTAATGTACCTACTGTTATTTGCTTAAAAGAATGCCAAAACCGCATATCATTAACTTATTGCAAAACCAAAATATCTGCATTGTTTTAAACTAACAGATCTGATTTTTTTCGAATCGGAGTCGATAAATTTGCATATTAAGGTGATTAAAATTTTTTTCTTATTTCATTTCATTTCTTTACTAAGCCTTTGGATTACATTTCCATACAGACTAGAATCACAATTGTTTAAATAATAATTGATTAATTAAAAATAAGCTTATACATAAAATTAAAATATATTAAGATTAAATACTAATTTTTTAAAAGAGTCTTTAGACATCGAAAAATCAAATTCATTTATGGATGACAATGTATTGAATAATGAGAGAGCTCATAATATAGGCTCATTCTGAGCATAATTAGTTTTATGTTTTTTTATGAGGAACAAATCAAAATGACGCAACTGTCTAGGTGGGATATAAAAATCAATTAATTGAAGTAGCTCCGGACATTCAATATTACAATTAACTATGTCATAAATAAATATTAAGGACTTAACCTTCCGCCTCGATTCAAGGGTATTTATGCCCAAAAGCAGGCAACGTGAATTATATGATGGCCTTGAATCACCAAAATTCAAAGAACGTAATGCAAGTCTAGAAAAAGTTTTCTGAATTCGTTCAATTCTAGCACAATGATTTGCATAAAACGGATTCCAAACAAAAGAGGTCTTACAAATTCAAAGTAAAGGCTCTTAATGGTATGTGGATCCATATAATCAGAGCTGTGTCTACGAAAAAAAGCCAACATTGCGTAAGCTTTAGGGATGAGAAAATTCAAATGCTCAATAAATGTAAACTGAGCATCGAAAACAACGCCCAAGTCCTTTATAAGATTGATTGATTTAAGATGTTTACCCTGAATTGAGAAACAACAATCGAGTATATTATTTGATTTTGCAAAAAAGCATTTCCCAATATTTAAAGGTAACTCATTAAGTATACTCCAGTTACTCACATTAGACAAGTCACGTTGTAAGGATTCAACGTCACCTACATTCCGAATACGACTATATAATTTAAAATCATCTGCGTAAAGCAAAAATTTTGAGCTCAGAAAGCAACTATGAATATCATTCATGAACAAAATAAAGAACAGAGGTCCAAGGATACTATTCTGAAAAACTCCAGACGACGCTACAAAACTATAAGATTTAGTATTATTAACAAGTACAACACACAGTCTATTACACAGATAGGATTTAATCCAATCCAAAAATGAACCATGAAATCCAATTTTAGCTAGTTTAGCAATTAAAGCACTATGCTTAACCTATCAAAGGCTTTTGCGAAATCAGCATAGAGCACATCCACTTGATAGCCAAGTTCAAAAGAGGATACACAATAATTAGAAAATAATGATAGATTTGTTATTGTGGATCGACCAGATACTAAACCATGTTGCTCTGGGCAAATATGACACTTAATAAAAAAGTAAAGAAATTTTTAATTTGTTTTTTAGTCGACTGAATATTATTAATTAATTTTGAATTTTTAATCGAATTTTAAAGTCAATTGCAGTAACCAATATTCATGTGAAATTTCACAAATCGGTTAATGCTTTGTAAACAAACATGACAAAGACAACAAATGGAACAATTTAACCTGGTAATTGGTGACATATGTTTCGGCTATTACCACATATATACACATATTCATATGTATATATAACATATAGCCTCATCAGACCAGTTTTTGGTTAATTTGTAATGCGATTCGAACCCCCGACCATTCCATGAATTATTTGTGGACGGCCGCTTAAACACTTGAGCCACGTAGGTTCTGCTGAACGACATGTACAAAGTGCACATTTATATTATGCACATATTGCGCCATCTGTTGTATTTTTATTGTCATTTCAAGTTTTGCTGCATAGCTTTGTTAAACCGTCGGTTTAAGGACTTGCTATATGATGTAGCTTTATTTTTTCGAGTTTCGAGCATTCGCCAATTATTTTTCGAATAATGGTTGGACAATAATTAGAAAATAATTATAGATTTGTTATTGTGGATCCACCAGATACAAAACCCTGTTGCTCTGGGCAAATATGACACTTAATTAAAAAGTAAAGCTTATCTTTTATAATGCTTTCATAGAATTTAGAGACAATTGTTAATTTAGAAATGGGAAGATAATTCTCGACATTATTTTTAAGCCCCTTTTTGAAAATAGGGGTAATACATGTTACCTTTCAGGGCTCAATAAGAGTTCCAGAGTTTAAAGATTTATTGAAAATCAGACACAAAAGCCTGAGCACATTTCAATAATAGTATAGAGGATAATCCATCGACATCCACTTTAGCAGAAATCTTCAACTTTACTAATCCACGAAATAATTGATGTTTTTCAGGATAGAGGGCTCATACGATGGAGCATCTTCAGTATAATTTGATTTAAAATAGTCGGTAAACAAATTAACTGTGTCTGCAATTGTACACGAACTGATATTATTGAAAAACATAGAAGTGGGAATGAAAGATCCACTCTTTTTCGAATGTACGAAATTCCAAAACGATTTCTGATTCAATTTGATATTGGTTTCCGTTTTCAAAATAAACTGCTCGTATAAAAACTTATTCAAAAAGTTTAATTCTCTCATGTAATGCACATATTTCTCCTTATACTCTAAGTTCCCAGTGGATTTAAAAATTTTTAGAAATTTATTGCGCATATTTTCCAGTTTTTTAAGGCCAGAATTGTACCATAAAAGCTTATATATCTTATGAGGGAGAATTGGAATATGGTCATGACAGACTTGCGACACATTTAATTTAAACAAATCAAAACAAGTTGCGGCATTTTTGCCATAAAATAAATTTTTCCAATTGATATCATTTATATTATTATTTAGAAATTCAAAATCACATAATTTAAAGTTAAATACATGCTTAGTAGGCACAACTGGAACATGCTGCATATTAGATGGTGAAATCGGGCAAAAACATTCAGACAACTTGTATTTAATGTTATAAGAAATAAAAATTAAGTCCAAAATTTTTCCAAAATTATTAGGTATTTTGTTAATTTGAACTAATTCAATACTTAAGAAGCTATCAATAAGATTGATTTCATGAGGATGATTGATATTTGTTGGCGTCAACTCATCGGCGAGGTGAGTCCACATTATTTTGTTCAAATTAAAATCCCCCAATACACAAAGCTGACTTTTAGGGTCCAACGTTGAATGTGACGATAAAATGTTTGCATCGTAAATTTCATCAGAACTATTTGGCGGGATATAAGAGGCACAAATATATAAAGAGCCTGATGAGCCAGAAATGGAGACACTTAATTGATCGTACAAACTGTCCACATTTTGAAGGATGCAAGCTGTTGTACAGAAAAAACGTTTGGTGGCAATTAGAACACCACCTCCTCGACTACAACCTGTTTTTATAGCGTCACGATCCTTTCTGTATACTTGATATACTGGGTGTTTTTTTTAGAGGTTTGTTTTTCGAATAGAGATAAAACTGGCATTTTATGGTCAAATCTGGCAACTCTAATGTCATTTATGTTCAGTTTGGTTTGCCATTTCATCATTAACAGGTTGACAAAAGAACAACGCTTGCAAATTGTGCAAATTTATTTCGAAAATAATAGTTCAGTTCGCGAAGTTTACCGCAAGCTCCGTCCATTTTATGGTCGACATAATCGTCCATCAGAGCAATTAATTCGGTTAACCATGGGTCGTTTTCGCACTACGTTTACTCTATGTGATAATACGCATCCGCAGAGACGTCGAATAGTGCGCACCGAAGAAACAATTGCCGCTGTAGAGCAAAATGTTGAAGAGGACCCGAATGATTCGATGATCGATTCGCCACCGTGCAAAGCAATTGGAGCTTTGTCCATCAGCTTTATGGAAGATTTTGCGCAAAGATCTTGGCTTGCGACCTTACAAGATCCAGCTTGTGCAAGAATTAAAGCCGCGAGACCATGCAATGCGTCGTGATTTTGGTGTATGGGCCGAAAATGAGATTGATCTCGATGCTGATTTTCATCGCAAAATTTTGTTCAGTGATGAGGCTCATTTTTGGTTGAATGGCTACGTCAACAAGCAAAATTGCCGCATTTGGAGTGAAGAGAATCCACATGAGACCCTTGAGACGCCATTACATCCACAAAAACTGACTGTTTGGTGTGCTCTATGGGCTGGTGGAGTCATTGGGCCATACTTCTTCCGAAATAATAATGGAGAGTCAGTTACCGTTAATGGAGACCGGTATAGAGCCATGATAACCGACTATTTTGTTCCCGAATTGGATGGCATGAATGTGGATGAGTTGTGGTTCCAACAAGACGGCGCTACATGCCACACAGCGCACGTCACAATCAATTTATTGAAGGAAACATTCGATGAGCGCATAATTTCGCGGAATGGACCTGTCAATTGGCCACCAAGATCGTGTGATTTGACACCATTGGATTATTTTCTTTGGGGATATGTGAAGTCGCTCGTCTACGCCAACAAACCAGAAACGTTAGGGGACTAGGAAGCCAACACTCGTGGCATTATTGCCGACATACGGCCCCATATGCTCGAAAAAGTGGTTCAAAATTGGACCTGTAGAATTGGCTTTATTTGAGCCAGCCGCGGCGGCCACATGCCTGAAATCATATTTAAACATTAATGGCATAAAATTATCCTTCCAATAAAGCCAAATTGATGGACATTAAAACGATTTTCTTGTGTTTTATTTCAATTCGAAGCTCTATATCAAGAATTCTTCATCGAAAAATTCATCATTTAGCCAGGTCTCAACAAATACCATGACATCAAAATCTCCAGCCGCGGTATAGAATAGAATCGGATTTAGCTCTTATCCCAGACATATTTTGGAAATAAATCCGAAATTGTGAAGTTTTACCTAACTGATTGTTAGGCTGAGCGGATAAATTATTACTAAGATTAGCTACGTTATTGCATTCTTTAATTGTAGTTATAAGTGGATTTTTCCATTTTTTTAAGAAACTTGAAATCTTTCACAAAAACATCAACCGGCCAAAGGGCTGGATCAACAATATATTTGTAGAGCGATGACGGCACACCCAATTTAAAATTCAGTCTTTTTAGTTTTTCCTGCTGGACATCTTTTCTAACAAGTTTATAACAAGAGAGATCTTGTTTAGTTATATTAGTATGTTTAATTATGTATTCAACAATATTAGTCTCAGTAACTCAGGGCTCAAAAGAAGATAAATGAACCCATTTCTTTCGGTCAATAACAGCAAACTCTGCATTAGAATTCATCCCAACAACAATTGCACGCTTAAGTTTTTTGTTTTTAACTACAGTTCACGGAAATTTAGCAGCCTCAGTTGCAGCCGCAGCAACATTCAAATTATTCGAAGAGCAAGGTGGTGAATTAATAGACAATGATTGAGCAAGAACAACATCAAGAGAACCCTTCTCCGCACGTAAGGGAAAATTAACAGCAGAGTTTGCATTAGCAGCAGTACCAGCATGAGACAAAGCATTAGAATAAGTAGAATTAGAAGGAGAACGTAAATCATCAGAGACATCAACACCAGCAGCAGCAGTGACAGTACCAGCATAAGACAAAACATTAGAAGAAGAGCGTAAACCAGCAGAGACATCATCAACAGTAGCAGCAGAGACAGCATCAATAGCATCGCCGAATGCATCAGAATTCTGCTTATCAGAAAGTGCCCGAAAAAGACGTCGTAGCGGACATTAAGATGGTGGTCGATGAACTCGCAGATGTCGAGCACAAATTCGGCACAGCAACATTCAGTCTCTCTTGCAATGCAAATTTGCTATTAGTTTTTTTGAATTTTTAGCAAGGAGAGACGATTGACCGATTATTATTAAGTTTAGATCTTTCACTTCACTAATGAAATTGTTCCGAAAAAGTTTTACATCTTCAGTAAGAAGAGAGATTGAAGAAGATAGATCTCTGATACATAAATTAGACTGCAAAGAATAAAATTTTTTTAAAAAGCAATTTTTTATCGTTTTCTAGAGAATTTATCATGGTGAGCGCCCGTGCATTTTCGGCTCTAAGAGAAACGATCTCATTAAACACAATTTCAAGAGTTATTTCTCGGTAATTGGAGTTTTTCTCATTTGATAAAACACAAGTATTATGTTGTTGTACACTTTCGGCGTTAGTTAACGACAACATAGAAACCGAGTTATCCCGAATTGATGGAGATGCGAGAGGTGGGGCGAACGTATAGAACGCTTGCACACTCTTACTAATTACTGATGAGTCCTCCAAACAGAGGATGAAACTAGAATAACTAGCTTTAGCCCATTTTTCCTTTTGAATTATCTTTTTAAGTTGTAATTTCTTTGGTGTTGACACACACATATCGAAAAGTAAGATCAATAAAATAACATTTATATGTAATAAAGTTTTTATAAAAATTTTATTTATTATTTATAAAAAATTAAGTTTTTAATAAACAAATAGAATTTAAACCAACTTTTTATATGTCCAGAAACAAAATTTTTTCACAGAATTGTTCTGTAAAGTCTTCACAACTTTTTCCTAAAAAATAATTTTAGTACGTTTCATAAATAAAATAGTTACCAATGTTTAAGTGTCGCCACCTAGGCAATTTTACTCCTACAAACCATCCGATGAGAAAAATTTCAACTGTTTTTTATAGCCTACAACGAAGGTATATTCACATTGTCCTTCCGTTTGTAACACATAGAAGGAGGCTTGGGAGGTATGGAAAAGTTTATTTATTTTTGATCAGCGTCACAACCTGATTTGATTTAGCGATGTCCGTCTGTCTGTTGAAATCAGGTTTATGGGAAAACCA
The DNA here is from genome assembly GCA_949775025.1 of Tricholauxania praeusta. Classification (NCBI taxonomy): domain Eukaryota; kingdom Metazoa; phylum Arthropoda; class Insecta; order Diptera; family Lauxaniidae; genus Tricholauxania; species Tricholauxania praeusta. The sequence continues at coordinate 108,971,510 of OX459028.1, forward strand.
AGAAAGCTAATTGAATGAAACTTTCACACATAGGTTACATCTTCTTGCAGGCATCTTGCTATTGAAAATGGGCGAAATCGGTTCACTGACACGCCTACCGCCCATACTCTATGTATATTTACCCAGGTCCGTTTTGAAAAAAGTTGCAGCGATTTTGATGAAAATTGGTGATTTGATGAACATGTGACTAAGATTAGGATTAGGCTAGGTTTCAAGTTTTCAAAGCTTCCTACAGGGGCATGGCACAGCCCTAAATTTTACTTTTTATACCACCATGTCTCGTAATCCATGCAAGATATTGTGATGAAATTTGGTAAACTGGTACATTTCAATCTTGAATTGTGATAAAAGTGGGCGGAATCATAAAATTGGGCGTGGCTCTTTTCAACAGTTAAACATTTTGATTCCATATATCTCAAAAGTGGCTCAAACGATTTTCATACAAATTTTAGAGATGATGCCACTGAAAGCAGTCATCAACACAAGCTCTGCCACCTTACTGAAAAAACTCGTTGAAGGGCGTGGCACAGCCCACAGTATTTATAAACGTTATATTAAAAGAACTAGCGACGTAATCGATATGAAATTTAATAAGGCAGATATACTTGCTAGAAGGTATGTTTTTGCAAAAATTTGGTGCAATGGAGCATGTAGGCGTGGCACCTCTCATACAAGCAAAAAACGTTTACTGTAATAGATAGTATGCTATGAGAGTAATCTTCATAAAATTTGGCTTGGAGGTGTCGGCTGCTATGGGCTTTGAAATTATATGAGAATGGACGAGATTGCAGTAGTGGGCGTGGCACCTCCTATGTTACCATAAAGTTGCAATCGCTATATTGATTGAACTATTACAACAATTGGTATGAAATTTAATTTAGGTGGTTTACTTGCTATAAGGTTACCTGAATCGAAAGTGAGCGAAATAACACGAGTGGGCGTGGCATTCCCCATACAAGTAAAATACCTTAAGTGGAATATCTTTCGAAATATGTGATCAATCAGATCAACATTTGGTGAAAGAGTGCTGCTTATTAAAAGTTATTTCTGGAAAAAAATCGGACTAATATACACCAGTGGGTGTGTTACCGCCCTAAATTTTAAGACTTATTACGGCATGTATCGCAAACTATGCAACCTATTGGGCTAAGATTTGGTAAGTGGATGTCAAAGACGAATATAATTTAGTAACCCAAAAGTAGGCGGAATTGGATAAGTGGGCGTGGCACATTTAAATTTCTTAGTTTTTATTCGATTTTTTTTTTCAATATTTTTCATATTCTTTTGACTTTATCAACCTTTTAACTTTTTCCAATATTTATTCTTTGACTTTTTCAACCTCTTTCATATTTCTTCATTATTTTCTATATTTTTAAGACGTTTTCAGTGATTTTGAATTGTTTTATCATTTCTTAACCTTTTCAACTTTTTTGGACGCTTTCATATTATTTTGACATTTTTCATATTTTTTCGACATTTTGAATTTCTTTCAACTTTCTTCAAGGGTTTCCAAATTTTTTCGACTTTTTCAGTCTTTTACAACTGTTTCAACATTTTTCATCCCCTTAACCTTTTTAACATTTTACATTTTTTTCGACTTATTCAACCTCTTCAACGTCTTTTAATATTTATTTAAAAGGGACTTTCAGTGCAGTGTAGGGTATGTGAGTTTCGGCCTGGCCGAAGATAACACCTTAACTTGTTTTTTTTAAAATTGTATTTGAATTTTAAAATTAAAATTTTTCTCATCGGATGGTTTGTAGGAGTAAAATTGCCTAGGCGACACTTAAACATTCGTAACTTTTTTATTTATGAAACGTACATGCAAAAAAAAGTTTAAATTTAATAAGTTGGTTTTTTCTGTGACCACTTGAGAAAATTTTACTCTATTTAAATAACAGTGATTATGATAAATGCAAAAACAAAATATTAACAATTAATGTAATGCAGCGGTCGGCAGACCGCAAATATCAAATATTTTCTTACTCTCAAAAGAGAGGGAAATGACAAAACAAGTTTTGCTGTTAACGCCTCTTACGTTTCTTATTTCAGGTGTTGAATTTTAGTTATAAAATGACTTTTTATATGAAATTTTTGAAGTTATTCGAAAAATAAATAGAAGTTTTTTTGAAATTTTTTTTTGACTCTGCATTTTATCTTAGACCAAAATTTTTTCTACATTATTAAGGTAAAGCTATTCAATATTTATTTCTGAAATTTTGGTCCAAAAATGTTTGTCAATAAGTTAGAAAAGTGCAATGCCGTGAACGACCTCAAAATTTGCGGTGAGCAAGATATCTGGAGACGAATCTGGTTCGAATCGAACCAGCAGCCCTAGTTAAAAATTACCACGGTTGGTATAAACAATTTAATCTTGTTTGGCTTATAAAAACTTAAATAAAGAATTTAAAACAAAAAAAGCTACGGCACAATGCAGCACAACTCTAGCACAATCTGGTGCAATTTTAATTTTTTCAAAATTCCAAAATGGCTGGGCCAACTTGCACTTGAAATGGGTACTTTTCCAAAGAAAAAAGTTTATTTATGGAGATATATTTTTTCAGTTTACGGCACAATATAGCACAACTCTAGCACAATTTGGCACAATATTAATTTTTTTGAATTTTGAAATAGTTTGGCTGTATTTCTTGAAATCAATAATGGTTGGGCCAAATTGCATCTGAAAATTTGTTTTCCTCATAAAACTTTTATTATTGGAAATTGTTTTTTTTAGATTTGCGGCGCAACGCAGCACAAGTCTAGCACAACTTTATTTTTTTTCATGCTGGCCTCAGTTTTCTGAAACCAATAATGGTTGGGCCAACTTGTACTTGAAATGATACTTTTCCAAAGAAAAAAGTTTATTTTTGGAGATAAATTTTTAAAGTTTACGGCACAATATAGCACAACTCTAGCACAATTTGGCACAACATTAATTTTTTTGAATTTTAAAATAGTTTGGCTGTATTTCTTGAAATCAATAATGGTTGGGCCAAATTGCATCTGAAAATTTGTTTTGCTCATAAAACTTTTGTTATTGGAAATTTTTTTTTTAAATTTGCGGCACAACGCAGCACAAGTCTAGCACAATCTAGCACAACTTTAATTTTTTTGAATTTCAAGAAAGTCTGGGCCAACTTTCCTGACATAATAAATGAAGTATAAAATCCAGTTGTTAATTAATTTTACCAGACTTTTTTAAGCTGAATAATGGCACTTGAAGAAGTACATACCTTAAGATTTCTCGAATTTTCAAAGACCCATATTTTGTAAACCAGTGTTGCCATTCTAAAAATATTTTGTTTTTGTGTCGAAGTCGTATACAGGTACAACATATTCAAATATACCTGAAATTGGAAGCATGACCCGATATACTACGTTTAAATATAAATATATTGTAATTAAGTGGAACCATATTCTTTTTTTTTTTGGTCCAAACACCGGAAATGACCGATATCTCAAAAACGACGTGAAAGAAAAAAAAATAATGAGGGTATTCCTGAAAACGCGAAAAAGCCTCGAAAACTGCGAAAACTGAGCACATTTTCGAGCCTCGAAAATAATTTGTATGAAGAAAAGTTTGCGCAACTTTCGAGGCTAATTAGTTGAGCAAGTGGCCTCGAAAAGTTGAAAAATGAATCAGTGTTGCCGTTTGTCGAAATAATTTGCTGCCAGTTTGAAGTTTCTTTAGAAATTTGCACATAAACTTAACAGAATGATTTTTAAATATATGAAAAGCGCAATTCCCAGAATTTTTGTTTGTTTACCTATTTGTGTTTTGTTATTTATTAATTTAATTCTACATATTTTTTTGTTTTGGTGTGATACATTTTTTTTTCATGGCAGCGATAACACTGATCAAACTGTCAAATTGACATTGCTCAATCATTTACGAGTTTGTATAGATAGGGATGTTCCCGAAAGCAAGTTCGAAGTTTAGAGGAATACCCTTAATGTGATTTTAGGAATCAGCAGCCAATTTTACACATTGTTCAGAAATTTTTTAATTATTTGTAAGCTAGTGTAATTTGTTGCTTTTGTTGTAATGTTTTGTTTTGCAAATACTTCGACGGCGATTTCGACAATCTCCATTTGTCTGTCCGTTTTGTCCGCACTTACGGCATTCCAACATGGTATCTATTCGGTCATCGGTTGCCACCATGAAATTCTTTGCGCCACTGCGTCGGGGCTGTGATGCCGGTGGTTCTCTAGTGGTACCTCGTATTGCCTCGTAATCGTCAGTCATAGTGGTGAGCTTTGCAAGGGTAGTAAAATCTTTCCTGTGGATATAAAGCTGGTAATCTGGGTGGCAGTTCCTAAAAATTCTTTCCAATTTTTCTGTTTTGCTGTATCGAGCGTGCCTCATCATGTTCTGTATTGCAATGGCTCGCGGTGGAGTTGTTGGCGATGTCGGATATCATCTTCCAGTTGTTCAAAATATCTAGAAGGAAGCAAAAAATTGCAAAAATTATTTTAAAATTGCTCCCAATGATTCCAGCCGACATTGTTGTTTCTGAACCATGTCAAGGCTCTATCTCGCAGTAATTCGGGCATGGTATGTCGAAGTTGATTCTTATCAATAGCATAGACCTCTGCAAGTTCCTCGATTCGCTCAATAAATGCTAATGGATCTTTTCCTCCATTGTATTTTTCTGACCATTTTCGAACTTTGTCAATGATTGTTGTGTAGCCAGAGCTAAAACTGGTGACGGTAGTCATTGTTGGATTCCCTGCAGTTTCTGTTGGTGCGATAATTTCCACTCAAGGCCCTAGGGCATCAGATTTCTGAGTCGAATGAGTTCCAGGCATTGGTGACGGATTACTCCCGTGTTTGGCCTCTAGCTCTTTAAAACGCTCCAAGACTTCTGATGTATGCTCTTCACTGATGAGTGCTGATCTTCTACCGATCCGGAAGGACTAAAATTAAATTCACTGGCGTATGCAATCAGATCGTCCTTACGCAGTGACCAGACCCATGACGTTTTCACTATTTTTACTATTTTTATACCCTACACCGAGGGTATATTCACTTTATCCATCCGTTTGTAACACATAGAAGGAGGCGTGGCAGGTATGGAAAAGTATATATATTCTTGATCAGCGTCACCACCTGAGTTGATTTAGCGATGTCCGTCTGTCTGTCTGTCTGTCTGTCTGTCTGTCTGTCTGTCTGTTGAAATCAGGTTTACGGGAAAACCAAGAGAGCTAATGGAATGAAACTTTCACACACAGGTCACATCTTCTTGTAGGCATCTTGCTATTGAAAATGGGCGAAATCGGTTGACGGACACGCCTACCGCCCATACCCTATGTATAATATACCCAGGTCAATTTTGAAAAAAGTTACAGCGATTTTGATGAAAATTGGTGATTTGATGCACATGTAAACAAGATTAGGATTAGGTTAGGTTTCAAGTTTTCAAAGCTTCCTACAGGGGCGTGGCACAGCCCCAAATTTTAACTTTTACACCACCATATCTCGTAAGCCGTGCAAGATATTGTTATGAAATTTGGTAAACGGATACATACCAAATATATCTTGAGTTGAGATAAAAGTGGGCGGAATTGAAAAAGTGGGCGTGGCACTTTTCAACTGCTAAAAATTTTGATTCCATATATCTCAAAATTGGCACAAACGATTTTCATAAAAATCTTGGAGATGATGCCGCTGAAAGCAATCATCAATACAAGCTCAGCCTCTTTATTGAAAAAACTCGTTGAAGGGCGTGGCACCGCCCACAATATTTATAAACGTTATATTAAGAGAACGAACAACGTAATCGCGATGAAATTTAATGAGGTAGATATTCTTGCTGTAAGGTCTTTTATTACAAAAATTTGGTACAATAGTACCTGGGGACGTGGCACCTCCCATATAAGCAAAAACTGTTTATTGTTATAAATAGTATACTAAGAGAGTAATCTTCATAAAATTTGGTGTTTAGATGTCAGTTACTATAGGTTTTAAAAATAAATTACTTTTGACAGAATTGCATCAGTGTGCGTGGCACCTCCCATATTAACATAGATTTGTAAGCGCTGTTTTAAGTAAACTATTGCAGCAATTGCTATGAAATTTAATGAAAGTGGTTGTTGCTGTAGAGTATATCTGAATCAAAAGTGACTGAAATGGCACCAGTGGGCGTGGCACCTCCCATACAAATAAAATACGGTAAGTGGCATATTTATCGAAATAAGTGAGCAATCATACTAAAATTTGGTGTTAGGGGTTTGCTTATGAAAAGCTATTTCTGGATCAAAACCGGGCTGGATTGTACCAGTGGGTGTGTCACCGCCCTAAATTTTAAATTAAACTGCAGCATATATCGCAAACTATACAAGCTATTACGCTGAAATTTAATATGAGGATGTCGATCACAAATATAATTTGTTGAACCAAAAGTGCGCGGAATTGGAGAAGTGTGCGTGGCATATTTCAAATTTTTCATTTTTATTCGATTTTTTCAACATTTTCCATATTCTTTCGACTTTTTCAACCTCTTAACTTTTTCCAATATATTCTATATGTATTTGTTCGACTTTTTCAACCTCTTTCAACTTTCTTCATAAGTTTCTTTATTTTTTCGACTTTTTCATGAATTTTGAATACTTTCAAATTTTTTCAACCTCTTTCTTTTTTTAGAGTTTTTCAACCTCTCTCAACTTTTTTCAACATTTTGCATATATTTACGACTTTTCAACATTTTTCAACCTCTGTCAACCTTTCTAATATTTCACATTTTTTTCGACTTATTCAACCTCTTCAACGTCTTCTTAACATTTGATGAAAAGGTACTTTCAGTGCAGTGTAGGGTATGTGAGTTTCGGCCTGGCCGAAAATAACACCTTAACCTGTTTTTTTTTTTCAGTTTCTCCACAATAACTTTAAAGTTTTAAATTTTTTCAGAATGTTTATTTTTTTCAATGTATTTTCCATTCACTCGTGTAGTTTTTTTTTTCAAATACTTCCCTGCCGGACTCAAATAAACTGGTTGTCGATATTTACTAATTTTTAAAGTAGCTAATTCTTAACTAGTTGTGAAAGTAGTTTAAAAAATATGCAGAACTCAACCAGTTTGTTTCCAATTGTTTATGTTTGAGGGAAAAAAAATTGAAAAAATGAAAAAAAACTTTCATTTATTTGGAAACAAAATAGTCAATTTATTTAATTGTCATTTAATTTAAATTTTACTGCAAATTTAAATAAATAAGTAAATTATAATCTTTATAAATTTTGTGTTATTTTGAAGTGCGGGAGTGCTGGTTAATCGTAAGATAATAAACGTAAGGTAAAACGTAAGAAAAATGAGTAAAAGAAATTTAAGACGTCTAATTAAAAGACAAAAAGAAATAAATATGAACAAATTAATGGAAGATGTGCCTCGAACTCAACCTAATTTTGAAGACATAATAAAAGAAACTAATATAAATGATCAGTCATTTTCAGACTATGTGCCAATAAAACTATCATTAAAAGAAAAGCTTAAATACTGGTATTTAAGAAATAGACCATCGCGTTCATCTTTTGAAGAACTATTGACTATTTTAAAAGAAGAAAATTTAGACGTTCCTCTGAGTGCAAAGGCATTTATTGACAACAAGGAAAAAGCAGTTGTTAAAAATGTTTCGCCGGGCTCTTATTTTCACTATGGCCTTAAAAGACAGCTAAGTAAAATTAAAGATTTAATTTTACTAAATCAAAAAATACCTGTTGACATCAATATTGATGGGCTACCTCTATTCAAAAGTTCAAGGGATCAGCTTTGGCCTATTTAGGTCAGAGTTGTTAACATTGAAAACGTAAATGTATTTTGTGTTGGTGTTTACGTAGGGCAAAAAAAACCAAATTTTATTGATGAGTTTTTGAGTGAAATTATTGATGAGTTAAGGACTCTGCTTGAAAACGGGTTTGTTATAGAGGACAAGGTTATTTTATTCAAAATAAGAGCAATCATATGTGATGCTCCAGCCAAGGCATTTGCGTGTGGTATTGTTGGTCATACCTCCACTCATGGCTGCACAAAATGCACACAATCAGCTAAAAAAATTGACAATGTTCTAACATATTCAATTCAATCCAATCAATTAATTTCTGATGAATATTTTGCTAACAGAAGGTATTTAGAATACCATACAAAAAATTTTCGTGTCACAAAAACTCCCTTTGAAAAAATAAATACAAAAATGATCAGCCAAGTACCCTTCGATCCGATGCACCTTGTAGATTTAGGTGTTATGAAAAAAATCATTCTTCGAATGATTAATAACAAATGCACGCTTAAGGTCAGTGAAGAAAATAAAAATTAAATATCCAATCAGTTAAGGTCAATTCAACCGTATATACCCAAAGAATTTCCGCGAAAGCCCAGAGGACTAGATGAAATACATAGCTGGAAAGCGACTGAGTTTCGTCAGTTTTTATTATACACCGGAATCTACGTGTTAAAAGACAAAGTATCTGATGATTTTTATTATTTTTTTCTTTTGCTTCACTGTTCTTGAAGATTATTATCGTGCCCCAAAAGTTGCAGTAAGAATATTGAGGTAGCACAAAATATGCTAAATTTAGTTGTATTCAATTTCGCTCAAATTTTTGGGCCGAATAGCATATCGTACAACGTCCATGTATTATTGCATTTGGGTGATTGCGTAAAGCAATTTGGTGCTTTACCTAATTTCTCAAGCTATGGATTTAAAAATTATTTGCAATTATTAAAAAAGTACGTTAAGAAACCCTCAAACATCTTACAACAAATATATAATAGAATAAAGCATGAAGAAATAATATCTCAACCAATCAAATTTCAACATAAAAAAATTAACCAGAAAGTTATAAGCATTACATTTAACGAATATTTCTATAGTACAAAAAGTCCAAACAATTATTGCTGCATACGCCCACAGATCATTTTCAAAATTGAGAGTTTTGAATTAAACTTTCGTTCGAGGACGAAGGTTAAAAATTATTGAAAGTTTCTTTAAAGAACCTTTTGACTCCAATACCTCTTTGGGTATATGTCTTACTGATTCGAACCCTTCAGGTTTCGAAGAACAGTTCGAGGTAGAAGACATTGAATGTAAAGTAATGTGTTTGCCTCATGGAGATAAATTTCTTATAATTCCTATTTTGCATGGCCGTTCTTAAATAAACCAATAATAACGTATAAACTATAAATACATAACTCAATAAATTACATAACAAATAACTACAGCAAATTTATAAAGAAAAGTCTTCAAAATGTCGTCAAGCAAAATACTGAAAAAAAAATTTATGGAGGACGAATCTTCTCAATGTAAGTAATAAATCAATTTTTTATTTCATTAACGCAAGTTTTCTGAATTAATATAAAAGTATGTATGTTTGTGAACTTAAAAAAAAAACAACTAGATCAATAGTATTTAATAAAATTGAAAATACATTAAATACTTAAAGAAGCATGTTTAAATTTTATATTTATGATTAAAATCGTAGAAAAATGGTCGAATCATTTTTGCAAATTGAGTTAAGTTGTATTGTCCACAGATATGCATGCGCTATAGCTTGCGAAATTTTATTAATTTGATTTAATAATGAATATGTTGTAATCACTTCCAGATGAAAATACAGTAAGCTCTTGCTCGAACTGCCATCAAATGAAAAAGTATTTTGATACAAAATTTTTAGAACTTAGTGGTAAGATAATGTAATAATTTTAATACATTTGCTTAACAAAAGTAAATTTAATGTTCAATAGAAATGATAGAAAAGAAAGACGGTGATACTAAAAGACAAAACGAAGTCGTTATGGAAACTTTGGCGACTCAGACAGTCTTAATAAAAAGCCTCGTTCGTCAGGAGTCCAATATGAATTCACTAAAAAGGGACTTCCCAATAAAAAGCGAAGAGGACCTAAAAGCTGTGAATGAAAATATTAATGAAGAAAATAAAAATTTTTATGTTAGTAATAATTAGTTTCCTTATATCCTTTGCCTTTTAACTTAACTTTTATTTTATAACAGATTAAGTCAGTAAAATCTCTTTTGAAAAATAATTCAAAAAAAAATATGCCAGAAGTACTTGCCGAAGCACTCATATTAGAGTTTAATTTAGATGGGACTCATGGAAAGAAACGCCTTAAAGATTTTCTTAATGTGTACGAAGTACTAAAAGGTAGGTTCAATGAATTTAAAGTTAAATATTTTATAAAATTTACATATGTACTTGTATTTTGCAGAAGCGATCGAAGCAGACGATGCTGATAAATGTCTGCGTAAGACTCTGCAAGTTGCAAAAAAAAGATACTTTCACAAAGTTTGCATGGACAAAAAAATTCATAATAACATTTGTACATAAATAATGCAATGTTTGCCTTATTTGTTATTTTTATTACCAATAGATTTACTAAATACTTTACTATATATGTATACAATTTTTTTGTGATCATTAATTAAACATTATATAATTAATTTTAAGTAACATTAAATCACCTGAATTCCTGTAATCATTTTGCATACTTTATTAAATGTTTGCTCAATTTTGTCTTAATAATAAAAAAATTTGAACTATTATAATCAATTTGTATGCAAACTAATTTCATATCAACTAGTTTTCAATTGTTTAAAGAAAAATAGTTCGGAAACTACTTACCCACTACTGGTTCAGTAAGTAGTTACCTGCAACTGGTTTAGAAAGTAGTTTATCAAAACTGCTTTAAAAAGTAGTTTACAAGAACTGGTTTAAAAAGTAGTTCACCAAAACTAGTTTAAAAAGTAGTTGCAAAGATATGCAGAGACGGACAATTGACTTGTGCCTAGGACAACATAATGTTAAAGTAAACAGTTCTCTTAAACAAAATAAATCGATTGTTCAACCAGATGTGGTGTACAAAAAAATAGTATTTCAACTGGTTTTTAACTAGTTGATTTCCCTACAGGGTTATTTTCAATGTTATATGTGGATGTAAGTTAAACACACACGTTTGAGTTTTAAATCAGCCCAGCTAGCATTTAGATGATAATTTTTTTTTATATCACCTATACGAGTCATTTTTGACTACTATTTATGACCAAAAAGTGATTATAAGTTATAACTGAAAAAAAAAATTAATTCCAAAAATCACATTTCGATATACCCAATGATCCAAAACTGATTGCACAGAAAAACAGAACATTATCACTTTTTGATCTACGTAATGATTCGAATGTGACTTTAGAACTTATTCTGAAAATATGTATTTTGAATTGTGTTCTGTTTTGTAGTTCACAATAACTTTACCACGAGTAGATAATATAGTACTTTTACAATAAGTAAAATTATGCATATAGGACTAATGATTATGAAAATGTAAAATAAATTTGGTAATGTTCGTTAAGGTTCGAAATGGAAAATGTAGCCAAATAGAAAAAAAGCCAAAAATGATAGGAATAGTCAGAAACAACTACAAAATAAAGTGCAAAATGGCTAGAAAAAGCTGTTATATATAAGACAAAAATGACTACAAATGTGAGTGAGAAATGACTAGAAAAACCAATCACATAATAGTCAAAAAAGAAACCAAATATGAGTCATATTTGATCGAAAAATTAGAGAATATTTGATTGTTTTCAATCATACTGCAGAGTCAAATATGACTCTATTTTGATTGAAAATTACGGTCACAAAAGACTCATTATGTGGAGTCATATCTAGGGTACCGTTTTCTCCCGACAGCAGAGTCATAGTTGATCGATAAATGAGCGCATATTTTATTGTTTTCAATCATACTGCAGAGTCAAATATTACTCAATTTTGATTGAAATTTTCACAAAATGCTAGCTGGGAGAACTGCTTTATTTAAATTTATTGAGCAACTCAAAGGCTTATTGATTCAAAAAAATGCTTACTACTAACACTTTGTTACTTAGCTTAACAATTGAAAATTCAACTTAAACAGTACGGCAGATGTAATCGGAACCTTAAGAATAAAATTATGGTTTCGCTACAAAAAAAATGCTTAGCACTAACATTTTGTTACTTAGCTTAACAATTGGAAACTCAACTTAAACAGTACGGAGGATGTAATCTGACTTATGTCAAGTTTGATGAATGCGACTTGACGCTAAGCCCACGAGTCTGCACCGGATGTGCTAACTATCTCCCCGCTCAAGGAACAGGCGTCCCTGCCTGTTTGTAGATTCACGACAAATTCTTTATTTGAAGCTTCTCCTGTCTTTTCTTGTAAACCATATAGGATATTACCGCAAGAAGTATTATGAGCAGCATTGACTCCAAAGAAAGCGTACTTGCTCTTAGGTCAGAAAGATCTGACCCTTAACGGACTGGATGTGATCCAAATTACGATCACTAACGTGTTTCAAGTACGGTAAGGTCAATGAAATAGTATGATCCGTAAATTTCATTTTGTGAGAATTAGGTGTTTGGGGATTAATTTTAATATTTCTCTTATAATTGACAAAAAGCGTTTCATCAATGAAGATTTTATCTTCAAAAAGTACTAAAAACGTGCTATTAATGCTTAAAGGGGGGGCCGCTTCCGTCAATTAACTTTGCTGGACGGTTGCGTATGATGATTGCACCATCATCAATCACCTGAATTGAATCTAAATGGAATGCACCAGTTTTTGCACATACGAGTAGAGCATTTCCATTACTAAAAAGCGCGTTTACGCAACTTGCATTAGAAGGAAGTTGGCAGAAAATAGAAAATGGACTTTTCTTGCAAATAAGCAATGGGACATATGAATTTCTGCATTTACCTACTAAGTTTGTCTCGAAAACTGTTATAGCATCGTCGTGTACCACTGGAAAAAGAGCAATTAAGCTTTTTCAATGACCGGGTAATGCATAATAAAAATGATAGTTTCCTCGTTTTGCATGGTTTTTAATGTCGACATGCTGATTACTTCGCTTATAGTTGTGTTATCTTGTTCGTTGCTTTTGAAAATTTTTTCTATTTCAGAGTCCTCCAAAAGTACGGAATTAATGACATTTAACTTTGCGAGCATGAACTGAGTAAATTACGTTATTTAATTCAATGGAAACCATTCTATTTCTTTGCATAACTAGTTCCAAAAGAGACCCGCTTTCGGCAGCTGATTTCTTTTGTGAAGTAATAACTTTATTCAATCTATCAGTTATATTATTGATCTGTCTTTGAAGTTCGGTGTTTATTGAAATTTGCCTATTATTTGAGTCCGCAAGTCGCGTCTGTATTGATTTTATCTCTTCAAGATCATCGGCATCAGGTGCTCCTGCAATAAACTTTAGTGCTGTTCCCAAAATATTGATGGAACGGGTTTGTCTGTGGTGCGTGCGGAGCATCGAAACCAAACGTAAAATATTTTGAGCATCTATTTCTAATTCGCGCTTAGAAGCGGAGTTTAGGATTAGTTTTAATATTTTCAAAGATTCCAGTTTCATTTCTTCGTATTGCATTAGGTTTGTGCTGTGTACCAGATAGTCAAAGCGGTCAAATATTCGTACGGTACCATTTTCGGATGGTATGTAGGCAAAGTTTGTGTAGTCTAGCAGTTTTTCGTTGGTGGATGTCAGCACCGTTATCCTGAAATAAAAAAATTACCTTACATTACACTAGTTTACAAATTTGGGATTCATCTCGAGATCTGGTTTCTCATATACTTTTTTTCATGTATTTTGGGGCGAAGATTCCAAAAATGGCAACCATTTTTTTTTTCTTAAGAATCGTTTTCGAGATATCCCCAAAAAAACCCCCTTTTCGGCACTTTTTTCATTTATTTGACTATGTCTCCATAAATTTTTTTTCGAGTCACAAACGATTTTCAGCATTCGAAATATATTTGTATTTCCTTTCTAACGATATGCTGTTTGTGTGAATTAGATAAGATTTGATGGAGTTACAAGCGCTCAAAGTCCAAAAAAACTGACTTTTTTGGTCTTTTTTGAAAATCACTAAATTTCAATTGCTCCATTTGAATGAAAATTTTTTTCTTTTTCATATTTTTAAAATTTTTGATGAAAGACTATTCTTTTGCAAATATTTTAAGTATAATCTTGCGAAAATCGGACAAAAAATGTAGAAGTTAGAAAAAAAAGTAAAAAACTTGCAATAAAATTAAACGAAAATATGTATGTATATACGATTGTGTATGTGTGTGGTTCTTTACTTTTATTCTCCGTTTTAGTACAGTCATTTATTTGGTAGTAAAAAACGACGTTACCTGGAAAGTTTTGCGGTAGTTTTGAAAATGAGTATTTATATAGATTTTGATGTGCTCTTTCTGAATTTCAACTTTGCCACCTCGTATTGTTGCCGTTCGCGCCGCCATATTGGAAAAATGCAGTTTTTTGACAATATCTCTTTTCTGACTAATTTTACAATGAAAACCCATGTATACAAAATAAAATTAAAGGAAATTTCCTACAATTTATGATATATTTTTTTTCGATAAATCAATAGTTTTGGCGTACGAGCGCCACAAAGTATACTTCCGTTAAGTACGATAATGCCATTAGATATTTTTTCTTGTTAAAAAAATAAAAAAAGATTGAAAAATTAGTGATAAAAACTATATTGTAGAAGCATTCGTACGCCAAAACTATTAATTTTGCAAAAAAAAAGATTATAACATAAATTGTTGGAAATTTCCTCTACTTTTATTTTGTATATAAATGTTTTTATCGTAAAATGAGTCAGAAAGGAGATATTGCCAAAAAACTGCTTTTGGGCGCCATTTTTCCAATATGGCGGAGCGAGCGGCAACAATACGAGGTGGCAAAGTTGAAATTCAGAAAGAGCACATCAAAATCTATAAAAACACTCATTTCCAAAACTACCGCAAAACTTTTCAGGTAAGACTACCAAATGATTGTACTATTTCTTTTTAAATAAAAAACATATGTATTTTCGTTTAATTTTATTGCAAGTGTTTTACTGTTGTAGAATTGTATTAAACACCCAGTACAACTCAAATAGCAATTAACTGTTAATCCTTATTATGATCTTAAGCTATTGTTATACCTATTATTCTCTTATGTACAAAACTTGTATTTTAGTAATAAACGTGAATTCAATTAGAATCGTTGTGCTCTTATTATTTGCTGCGCTTATACCAACATTGGTTATGGGCCCAGGCAGGCAACAAGCTTCCTGTTATTAATTTTTAGATTTGTTTTTTCCAATAGTTTGACATTATGTCAGGTATAACCCAAATCGATAAGTTCGATGGAGAAAACTTTTCATCGTGGTGTGTCCACTTTGGATTATTGGCATGTTATAGAGGGTGTTTTGCCAAAAGAGGAACATTAAAAGGAGTCATGGAAAAAAGCGGACAGCAAAGCATTGGCGACAATAATGTTGTGCATGAAACCTAAAGAGTTGATTCATATTAAAGATTTCAATACAGCGAGAGAAGCCTGGGTTGAATTAAATTCAATGTATAAAGCTAAAGGACCTGCACGCAAGGTGCACTTATTTAAAAAGCTGGTGCGATTTCGGTTCAATCAAGGAGAAAAGTACTCCAACCAAATAAATGAATTTAGTTCCATCGTAGACAGCCTAAGAGAAATAGATGTGACAATTCCAGACGATCTTTTATGTATTTTGCTACTTTGCAGTTCACCAGATCATCTAGAAAGTTTCGTGGTAGCAATTGAATCACATGATACGCTGCCAAAACTAGAACAATTGAAGGTCAAGATATTAGAAGAAGATAGACGTCGTGGTGATAAAGAGCAGTCTGACGGAGAGCAAGTATTCGCAGTCAACACAATGCAGCGAGGAGCGGAGCAAACTACAAATGAGAGAGCAAAGCAAAGTCTAACTTCTTTAATGGTCAGCGTGTGTGGGTGAATAACAGGGCAAGAGGCAAAAGCCATGTTAATTGTTATGCATGCAGAATGCGTTGTCACATTAAAGCGCATTGCAAGAACAACAAAGTTGAAGTTTCAGCTGCAATTCTCAGCGTTAGTAACGAAATCAAAAGCCTTGACAACAACTGTAACTTCGAGTGTTGGATTTTAGATAGCGGAGCTTCTTCACATATGTGTAAAAATAAAAACAGTTTCTTTTTATTTAAACCTCACGAAGAAAGTGTTATGCTGGCAACTGGTGAAAAAATAACTGCAAAAGGCATTGGTAGTGTTAATCTACGGTCGGCATACGGTAATATAGAATTACGTGATGTACTTTTTGTGCTACAACTGGAAAATGGTATATTTTATAAAAAGTTTGTTAGAGTATAAAGTACTTTTCTTAATATTAATATATGGCAACACTTGTTATTCTTCTTTTCTTTAACAGTCAGTCATTTTGTATCCTTTGTTCTAAACGCGTGTCGATAAAAACACTCAATAAAACTTTTATATAAACTTTGACTCCGCTGTGTAATTTACTTAAAAATCTATAATAGGTTATGGGCCCAGACACCTATAACTAGTGTTAAATTACATTTTGATAATAATAAAAGTGAGTGCGCGTAAAAAATACGTGAAAAACGTGAAAAGTGCGTATGACAGAAAATGTCGTCTTTCGTTAGAATTGAGCCGCTCGGAGCGGAAAACTATGACACGTGGAAACTACAAATGAAGGCCATATTGATCAAAAATGATCTATGGTCATATGTAAATGGCACAAAGCCATACCCAACTGGCGGTGACACCGAGGCTTGGAACACAGGTGACCAAAAGGCATGCGCGGAAATATTGCTTGCTGTGAGTTCATCGGAACTGGGAATGATATCCGAATGCAAGACATCACATGAAATGTGGGAAAAATTGTTAGGAACATATTCCTCACATGGACCTGCAAGAAAAGCATCGCTACTGAAGCGCGTAGCATTGGCAAAAATGCCAGAAGGAGGGAAAGTGCGTGACACATAAAAGAATTTTTTGAGGCGGTAAACAAATTAAAGGAAATAAATGTGCCCATTGGTGACGATTTGCTAGCCATTTTACTATTGTACAGTCTACCCGATTCATTTGAAAATTTCCGTTGCGCATTGGAGACGCGAGATGATTTGCCAAATCCCGAAGTTCTTCGTGTTAAAGTTTTAAAAGAAGCTGAATCGCGTAAAGCAAAGCGAGAAAAAGACGTCGAGAACGTTCTTTATGCAAACAAGAAAAAATCTAATTGGAATAAGCCAAACGAAAAGAACAAAGGCAACTGTCAAACTGAAAACTCAAAAGAAACAAAAGGAAAACAAACATTCCTATGTTTTAAATGTGGTAATGCCGGTCATTATGCCAGAAATTGTAAAACCAAAACAAAAAACGAAAATAGTGCGCGAAATGCAACTGAAAATATAAATTCTTTTCATTGTGCGGAAAATGCCTTTATAATTAAAAATGAAACTCGGTGGTGTCTAGATAGTGGATGCACGTCCCATATGAGTGCTGATAAAGAAAATTTCGAAAATTTAAAAGAAACTGAAAAAGTATTGAATTTAGCAAATAAAAACAATACGAAAATCCGAGGTGTCCGTAAAATGCAAATGCACTTAAATGTAAACGGTCGTGAAGATAAAATTGACTTGAATCACGTCATGTATGTTGAAGATTTGCGTACAAATCTATTGTCAGTGTCAAAAATTGTTGACAAAGGCTATGAAGTGCGTTTTTGTCGTACTGAAGCAATTGTCATTAACGAAAAAAGTCAAATTATTTGTCGTGCGGAAAGATTAGGGAATTTATATTTTGTTAATGAAACTCAGCAAAGTGCAAGTGCTGCTTCAATAAGTGAAATTGACATTTGGCACCAAAAGATGGGTCATTTAAATGAAAAAGACTTAAAAGACTTATCAAAAAACAATCTAGTGCATGGAATAAAAATAAAGCCTGATCAAAAATTGTCTGTATGTGAAATTTGTATCAGCGAAAAACAAACGCGTTTGAGTTTTCCAAAAGGAAATGAATGCAGAACAAATGCAGTGTTAAAAATCGTACATAGTGACGTGTGTGGGCCGATGCGAAATGTGTCGAATGGTGGAGCTTATTACTTTGTAACTTTCATTGATGATAAATCGCGTTTTTGTGAAGTATTTTTTTTAAAGAAAAAATCTGAGGTTTTCAATGCATTTAAACAATACAAAAGTGCTGCCGAAAATTTTACTGGCAAACGAATAAAAAACTTTCAAACTGATAATGGCACAGAATACGTGAATAGTGAATTTAGTGCTTATCTAAAAAAGCGCGGTATTAAAAGGCGTTTAACAGCTCCTCATACTCCCGAACAAAATGGGATAGCTGAGCGCAAAAATAGAACATTGGTCGAAATGGCTAGGTGTATGTTACAACAATCCCATGCTCCAAAGGCTTTTTGGGCTGAAGCAATCAACACGGCGTGTTACATTCGAAATCGGTGTCCAACCAAAGCATTAAACGGTGAAGTGCCATATAAAGTATGGTCAAATAAAATACCCACAAATATATCCATATGCAAGTTTTTGGTACAAAGGCATATGTTTTAGACAAAAACAATAAAAGAGGAAAATTTGACTCGAAATCTGAACCTTATATATTTGTCGGTTATTCTAACGAATCTAAAGCGTATCGATTGTGGTCTCTGGAAAAACGAAAAATAATAAGTCGTGATGTAATTTTCATCGATAAAAATGGATTTAATAATGAAAACAATGACATTTTCGTGGAGTGTAGTCGTGAATCGTGCGCGAAAAATCAAGTCGAGATATTAAAATACCCTGAAAATGAAAAAGATGAAGAATCAGAAACAGAAGTTGAAGAAATATGTGGCGGTCGAGGTGAGAGTGTTCAGCGTGGCAGAGGTCGACCAAAAATTGTTCGCAGTGGCTCACGTGGAAGACCTAAAAAGGTTTACAGCAAAGTGCAGCGTAGAAACGAAAACACTGAAGGTGAGTCAGATACATCCGATAATGAAAATGAAATTTTTGAAGAATGTGAAATGGCGTTTTTGTCTGAGGATCCAGAAACAATGCTGGATGCCTTAAAAACTAGTTCTGCTGAGTTATGGTACAAAGCTCTCGAGGATGAGTTTGTAGTTCAACTTAAAAACAGCACATGGGAAGTAGTAGAACGTCCAAAATCACGTAAAGTAATTGGAAATAGGCTTATATTTCGTTCTAAAGATAATGGTACCTCTAATGGTAAAAAGAAAGTGCGACTCGTAGCTAAGGGGTTTGCACAACGTCCGGGTGAAGATTTTCATCATACTTTTTCACCAGTTGTTAGGTCAACATCAATTCGATTGTTGTCTGCTCTCGCTGCAAAATACGATTTAGAAATTCACCAAATGGATATAGTGACAGCGTACTTGAATGGCGAGCTTGAAGAAAGCGTTCATATGGAAGTTCCAGAGTATTTGATTGACATTCTGAAAAAGATTAAGGCTGGGAAGCTAGTAGGATCAAACCAAATAATGGCGACTGAGCAAGTGCGTAAAACTGCAGAACGATGGTTAGTAACTTTAAATAAGTGCAAAGATCCAGTGAGGTTACTAAAAAAGGCACTTTACGGTTTAAGACAATCAGGTCTACAAAATTGAAAAGTTTAGGCCTAAAGGCAACAAAACAAGATCCATGTTTATTTGTTGACAACAACAACAGCGATATGATACTAGTAGCAATCTACGTTGATGATTTGCTAATAGCATCTAATAATAAACAAAAAATTCGTGAATTAAAGACAGCATTAACCAGCAATTTTGAAATAAAAGACATGGGCAGAGCAAATATGTGTATTGGAATACAATTTTATCAAAACTTAAAAACACATCAAGTATTCCTGGGGCAGAGCGAATATACAAAAAGCATTTTGAAACGATTCGGTATGGAAGACTGCAAACCAGCACAAACACCCATTGAAGTAAATTTGAAGCTCACAAAACCAAGTGAAATAAATGAAGATATAATGAAGCAGTATCCGTATCAGAGCCTAATCGGCGCATTAATGTATTTAGCAGTTCAAACTCGTCCTGATATCGCATTCGCAGTTAATTCATTGAGCCAGTTCAACTCAAATTATACCATCGAACACTAGAAAGCCGCAAAAAGGGTGTTGAGATACCTCAAAGGTACATTAAATCATGGACTGTTGTACACACAAAATGATTTGAAATTGTTTGGAGTAGTGGATGCTGACTGGGGTGCTGATTTAATTGATAGGCGTTCATATTCTGGATGTGCATTCTTGTTATCCGGCGCTGCTATTTGTTGGGAGGCGCGTAAGCAACGTACTATTGCACTTTCAAGCACAGAGTCGGAGTATTTAGCAATGTCTGATGCTGCAAAAGAGGCTTTATACCTAAAATCAATCTTCGAGGAAATTGGCATACCATGTAAAACTGTTCAAATGTATAATGACAACCAAAGCGCACAGAAACTCATTGATAACTTTGGATATCACCAGCGAACGAAACATATAGACGTACGACATCATTTTATTTGAAGTCATGTCAACGAAGGTACAGTGCAGATAACCTACATGATGACAAGCGAGATGCCAACTGATGTTTTGACAAAGGGACTAACTGCAGCTAAGCATAATTTTTGTTCAATTAATTTGGGGGTATCAATTAATAAAATTTAAAATAAAAAATAATATATATTTAAAAGTTAAAAGCACTTTAAGTGGGCGTGTTAGAGTATAAAGTACTTTTCTTAATATTAATATATGGCAACACTTGTTATTCTTCTTTTCTTTAACAGTCAGTCATTTTGTATCCTTTGTTCTAAACGCGTGTCGATAAAAACACTCAATAAAACTTTTATATAAACTTTAGCCGCGTTTTATTCGCCAAGTCGCTGTCTATGTGCGAATAAAACGACAAGTTGCCTGAGAGTTGACTGGGTAGCACTGGTAGCACAAAAGTTTGACATTTCTAGTCAAAAAGCTGATATCTGACGTTAATTTGTGTTGTTTAAAAAAACATTGAATTAAAAAGAAAAATAAAATGAATGATGCACGGCGAGATTTGGTAAGACAAAGTTCACATAATTCATTCTGAGTACTTGTCAAAAACATATATATCGTTTCAGATTTTATCGCTCTTGGTTGATCCTGGAAATATTTTGATGGGAAGTGCGAATGTGGAAGAATTGCTGTGCCAACTGTCCTCCAGTTCAAGCTCTGACGAGTCTTCACCAGAGGAGCATTACAAATGTAAAAATTTCGTTGAAGTAATTGATTATTACAGTGAAAAGGACTTTAAGTCCCATATGAGACTGCGGCGTGAAACTGTCAATTTTTTATTAGGTACGATAGTAAAAAAAATATTGATTTCAAATTAAAAAACTTTGACTTTTTTACAGAAAGATATTCCGGTAGTGTTGAGCCAAAAACCAATGGTGGTGGAAAGAAAATGGTGGACACCAAACGAAAAATGTACATTTATATTTGGTACATTAGTAACACCGTTACATTCAGACAACTTCGGAATCTTTTTGGAGTGGCTAAGTCTACAGCTTGGGTGGTAGTCAACAATGTGACATCTTGGATCATTTCCATTGGCCACGAATACATTAAATGGCCAGAGGGAACTGCTGCAGAAGAAACCATGGCAAAATTTCAATAAAAAAAAATATACCTGGTGTAATAGGGGCCATAGACTGCATTCACATTCGTATAAAAGCTCCCGAAGCAAATAAGGAAAACTATTTTGACAGAAAGCACAGCTATAGTTTAGTTTTGCAAGGAGTTGTCGATGCTGATAAAAGATTCATCGACATAACTTGTGGCGAACCAGGTTCGCTACATGATAGCAGGGTTCTTCGCAGGTCCGATCTCTACAACAGAATTCAGACGGGCTGTGCTTTATTCCCAAGCGATTCCTTTATATTGAGTGACTCAGCTTATCCATCTACAAGCTGGTAAGTGCCTCCTTTTAAAGATTATGGTAACCTAACGGAACGACAAAAAAAGTTTAACAAACACCATTCATCTACTCGAATTGTAGTAGAAAATGCGTTTGGCTTACTGAAGACGCGATTCAGGAGATTGCTACATTTCACTGAGCAAGCCAATTTATGTACAATAGTAAATATTATACTCAGTGCTTGCGTTCTGGATTGGCTTTTGGTTGATCAGAGTAAAGTTTCTGATTGCTTTCCACCTGGGGATTGCCAGAGCGATCTCTGAGCCAACCATTAGCAAGTTGACACACAGCCTCCCCGCGGCTCCATCTGGGTAGCTATCTCCGCATCCGCTGAGATAGTGAGCGAATGTGTGCACCGTGTCCTCCCTGGAAGTAAACTGGGTTGTGCGCAGGGTTTGGTACCCGCCACGTAAAAAAAACACTCCAATGAAGACTAAAAAAGCCTCGGAAAATAAACCCCTCAACGTTGACGACCACTGCAAACGAAAAAAGGACTATGATTTAAGGATATGCACCTGGAATATCCGGACCCTCAATAGGGAAGGTGCCTCTATCGAATTGGCGGATGCCCTCGGAAAAATTAAGGCTGACATCACCGCCATCCAGGAAATAAGATGGATAGGACAAGGTTGCTCTAAACAAGCAAGTTGCGATATCTACTACAGCTGCCATGCGGAGAGGCGCGAATTGGGATGCGGATTCGTAGTAAGCAAGAGACTTCGCCACCATATCTCCAGGTTCACACCTGTGAGCGAAAGGTTGGCTACGATCCGCGTCAAGGCTCGATTTTTCAACATCAGCTTGATTTGCGCGCACGCCCCGACGGAGGAAAAGGACGATGCTGTCAAAGATGCCTTCTATGCGAGACTCGAGGAAGTATACGACCGCTGCCCGGCCCATGACGTTAAAATTGTACTCGGGGATTTCAACGGAAAGGTCGGAAGAGAAGGTATATTTGGCCCCACTGTCGGTCAGTTCAGCCTTCACGAGACCACCTCAAACAACGGTCTACGGCTGATCGACTTCGCCGCGGCGCGAAACATGGTAGTAAGTAGCACCAGATTTCAACACCTCGATATCCACAAGGCCACCTGGCTGTCCCCTGATCAGAAAACACGCAACCAAATCGATCATGTTGTGATCGACGGAAGGCATGCTTCGAGCGTGCTAGATGTTCGTACGTTCCGGGGAGTCAATATTGACTCCGATCATTATCTTGTTGCAGCCAAGATACGCATGCGGCTGTGCAATGCAAAGGATGTACGCTCTGGTACGCAACGAAAGCTGGACGTCGCTAAGCTGCAATCACATCGGACGGCCGAAGCCTATTCCGCACGCCTCTCAGAACTGCTCCTTCAACCTGACTCTCTACCCGATGATGCCGGTGGACTTTGGGCGCATATATCCCGCTCCATGCGCTCTGCCGCTGATGAAGTCATTGGTTTCCGACGCCCACTTCCGCGAAATCAATGGTATGACCAGGAGTGTCGCGAAGCTACTGCAGTGAAAAACGCCGCCTACAAAAGAACCCTGCAGTCAGCAGCAACGCGAGCCGTGCACGAAAACTACCGGGAAAAGAGAAAGGATGAGAGGCGCCTTTTCAGACGCAAGAAACGAGAGCAGGAAAGGCACGAGCGTGAGAAACTCGAAGTGTTACGGGGCAGGAATGATGCTCGAAAATTTTACCAACAAGTCAAGCGTCTGACCCAAGGTTTCAAGCCCGGAGCATCAACCTGTAAAGATGAACATGGAAATCTGGTTACGGATACGCAGGGTGCACTGAGATTATGGAGGGAACACTTTTCCAAGCTGCTTGCTGGCGATGACTCCACCAATCCCGCCTTTGGAGAAATTAACCCGATGCCACCAATCAACGACGATGGTGTGGACGTACCACCACCTAGCCATGACTCGGTACGAGTTGTGATACAACGACTTAAGAACAACAAAGCGGCTGGTGCCGATGGCCTGCCTGCTGAATTGTTCAAGACCGGCGGCGATGAGCTGATAGGGTGTATGCATCAACTCATCTGCAAAATATGGCTAGTAGAAAGCATGCCCGACGATTGGAATCTCAGTGTCCTTTGTCCTGTACTAAAGAAAGGTGACCCGACAATCTGCGCTAACTACCGGGGAATCAGTCTTCTTGCCATCTCTTACAAGGTCCTGTCGACTGTACTGTGTGAAAGACTTAAGCCGTTTGCCAACACACTGATTGGGCCTTATCAGTGCGGCTTTAGACCTAGTAAGTCCACCATAGACCAGATCTTCACACTACGTCAAATCCTGGAAAAAACCCACGAAAAACAGATCGATACCCATCATCTCTTTATCGATTTTAAAGCAGCTTTCGATAGCCCGATACGGGATTTCCTGTATGCCATCATGTCTGAGTTCGGTATACCTGCGAAGCTGGTGCGGCTTTGCAGAATGACGTTGAGCAACACAGCCAGCTCCGTCAGAGTAGGAAGGGACCTCTCCGAACCATTTGATACCGAACGAGGTTTCAGACAGGGCGATCCATTATCCTGCAACCTCTTCAACTTTGTGATGGAAGGGGTGTTGCGAAGAGCCAGTGTACATCGTAATGGCACTATTTTCTACAAAAGTGTCCAGCTCCTTGCATATGCTGATGATATTGATATCATTGGACGTTGTAAGCGAGATGTTACTGCTGCGTTCTCTGCTATCGAAAAAGAGTCAGCAAAAGTGGGTTTGACGGTGAACGAGGGTAAAACAAAGTATATGCTGTCCACAAACAGGGAGACGTGGCGTATTGGATCCTTTGTTACTGCGAACAACTATACTTTCGAAGTTGTCAAGGAATTCACCTATCTTGGCACCGCCGTGAATACTCAAAACGATGTCAGCCTGGAGATAAAGCGAAGACTAACTCTTGCTAATAGGTGTTACTATGGTCTCAGTAAGCAATTGAGTAGTAGAGACCTATCTCGCCCGACAAAACTGACACTCTACAAGACGCTCATCTTACCCGTGCTACTTTACGGCGCAGAAGCATGGGTTGTGTCGCAGACTGATGCAGCCACGCTTGGGGTGTTTGAGAGAAAAATTCTTCGCAAAATCTTCGGTCCTGTTCACGTCGGCGACGACTACCGTATTCGAATGAACCACGAACTGTACGAGCTCTACGCTGACATTGACATAGTCAAGCGCATCACTATTCAACGTCTGCGCTGGCTGGGACATGTTGTGCGTATGGACGAAGAAGCTCCGGCGAAAAAGGTGTTTGATGCGGAAGCCGCTGGGCGACGACGAAGAGGAAGACCATGCCTCCGATGGAAAGACCAAGCCGAGGAAACCCTATCCACGCTTGGTGTGAATGATTGGAGAAGGCGTGCGCAAAGCAGAGGCGCCTGGAGAGAGCTTTTGAGGTCGGCCGTAACCCGGTAACGGGTTGTTATGGCCACCCAAGTAAGTAAGTAAGCTTGCGTTCTGCATAACATTTGTATCATCTTTGATGACTTAAGTATTGAAGAAGCAAGGAACGACGCTCCTGAAGAGTCGGAAGAAATTCGACAGGATCAGGGTCAAGCAGAAAGTTACGAGACTCCGAATGAAAATCGCCGTGATAGGCTCTTTCGATACTTGCAACAACAAAATTTAATTTAAAAATTTTATTTTGATTGCAAATTGCATTTCATTTTTTTTATTTTTTGGTATATTAACCAAAAGTTTATTCTAATATAAAAAATTGTTTTTTATGTACTAATGTATAAAATAAATAAATATGTAGCTTTAAAAATATTTCACGATTTATTATGTATGTGTACATAATCAATTAATTAAAAATTAAAATAAAGGCAAATTCATCACATATATGTTCTTAATTAAAAAAAAAAAAAATAATATGAAAACAAAAATTCAATTCAATTCAGATTATTCAAAAGCACAAATAATCTTAATATATTAAAGTTAATCACTGGTTGAGGAACTCTTTCAGCAGTCTAATTTTTCCTTATCATTTTTTTCCACTAACTCCACTAGGGTTTTGTGGAACTCTTTCTTCTGAGCCATTTTCTGCTCAGCAATAGATTTTTTTAGCCGTAACTTGGCCTCATAATAAACTTCTCTGGCAGTTTTTCTTTTTCGTGAAGTTGATGGGTTGTTGTCTTGTGACGGCAGTGTTACTGTTGCTGGTGGTGGAAGTGAAGGCAGTGCGCTTGTTAGTGGTGGAACTGATAGCTGTGGTTCGCTTGCTGGAGGTCTTATAAATGGCGTTATATTTGGTGGTGGAGATGTTGGCGGTGGTGGATGTGTTGTTGACATGCTTGTGGGTTGTTGTGATGCTTCAATGGCTGCTTCTGTTGTCGGTGATGACGGAGATGGCGTATCAAATGATATTGAAAGCTCCAGTAAAGTTTCTACGGATGGAAGCGATGTAGTTGGCTCTCTTCCCATGTGCAATGTGTGCTTATTGGCCACCAATGAACTGTTACCAAATATTTCATCCATTTCTTCCATAAATGGAGCAATACATGGAGAGGCGCCAGTTTTTTTTGCGTTGTCTTTAGCAGCTTTGTAGGCACTCAAAAGAGTACGCATTTTGCCCTCCAAAGCGCTTGCTATTGTTGTTGGACTCTAATATGGTAAAATATAAATTAACAAAATATTGCTGTTAATTGAAGTGAAACAGAAATTAAATGAAGTAGTAAGCAATTCGCAAACATTTGTTCACTACCGTTCTCTTAAGTTGAAAACCTACCGTAAATTCCTGGGCTATCATGTCTTCCAGTACATGCGCATATGCATTTCGCTTTTTCCTTACATGTAAAAATTCGTCCCTGCGCGCCAAGTAGCACTTAAGCAGCCCTTTTGTTTCCACAATGGACCACACCTTCCGTTTACTAAAATTAAAACGTTTTGTTTTTGTTTATGTTTATATTTTTAATTATATTTCGAACTTACTTCTTTTCGCCTCCAGACATTTCAAAAATATTCAATTCAATTAAATTCAAATATACGTTTTGTTTTCGTAATTGTCAAAACTTTTTTCATTTCAAACTTCATAATTGAAAGAATACAAAATCACAATAGACAAAATGCAAATCGGCTGGGCAGCACTGACATTTAAGAAACTTGCTTGTATACTTAGCAACTATAATTTTAGTTGCTAAGTCTACGATTTTGTTTTTGTTTTCTCATACATTTATAGTTGCTAGCTTAAGATAGCTAGCAGCAGATGGCGAATAAAACGCAGCTTTTGACTCCGCTGTGTAATTTACTTAAAAATCTATAATAAAGTTTATTAAAGAAACCGTATACGCTACGATGACAACGAATAATAATGAGAGCGAACTATGGCATAAACGGTTTGGACATTTGAACTATAATGACTTAAATATTCTGTGCAAAAATAGTTTAGTTCGTGGAATCAAATTAAAGATGATTAAAGACATAAATTTTTTAATCTGTGCATTGTGCAAGACAACAAGAAAGCCGTTTAAGACCTTTAATAAAATTTTTACAAAAACCGTATTAGAAGTAGTGCACACAGATTTATGTGGGCCTATGCGCATCCCGTCACAGAGTGGATCACTTTACTTTATAACTTTTATTGATTACTATAGTCGGATCACGGAAATTAATTTTTTAAAATCAAAGTCAGATGTATATAAAGTAATAAAACAATTTGTGGCAAACGCAGAAAGACAAACAGGCAAAAAATTTAAAGCATTGCTTTCTGATAGTGGTCGGGAATATGTTAATAAAAAATTAACTGAATGTTTTAAACAAAACGGGATAAATCATCAAAAAACAGTAGCTTACACTCCGCAACAATTAGGAGTTGCTGAGTTGTCGAATAGGACCATCGTTGAAATGACTCATTGTTTATTGGAAGATGCTATGCTGCCATACAGTTTATGGAGCGAAGCTGCCACTACGGCGGTTTATTTAAGGAACAGATCTCCTTCTAAAGTACTAAAGGGGAAGATACCTTTTGAGGTATGGCATGGCCGACAGCCTTCAGTTCAACATCTAAAAGTTTTTGGTTGCAATTCAGTCGTAATGAACAAACGTCCAGGTAATTTGTTGTCTTTTGTTGGGTATGCAGATTGTTCTAAGGCATACAGGTTATACGACAGGTAGCGAAAAAGTATAATCATTCCCAGAGATGCTATATTTTTTGAAAAACAGTTTCTTAATAAATCAAATGAAAATAATGATGTGCTTGTAGACTTAAATTATAAAAACGATACGAATGAAGTCCAGTCAGAAAAGGCAACTAATGAAGGCGTAAATAGTGATGAAAATACATCAACGTCAGAAGGTGAAATGGAACCTATCATTGTACGGCAGAAGCGAAAGAGAGGACGTCCAAAATTTTTCAAAACGGGTAAAGCTGGAAGGCCACGTAAGATATTTCGTATGGAGGATACTTCTGAAGTCCTGAATAACGTGCAACATATTGAAAGTCCTGAAACGGTTCATGAGGCTTTAAATGGTTTTGAATCGGAAAAGTGGAAACAAGCAATGCAGGCAGAGTATGAAAGCCTAATAAG
Source organism: Tricholauxania praeusta (assembly GCA_949775025.1). Lineage (NCBI taxonomy): Eukaryota > Metazoa > Arthropoda > Insecta > Diptera > Lauxaniidae > Tricholauxania > Tricholauxania praeusta. The sequence goes on from OX459028.1 coordinate 108,999,834, forward strand.
AAATAGAACTTGGCAGCTAATCGACAAATCAGAAGGTAAAAAAATCATCGGAAACAAATGGGTTTTCACCAAAAAGACAGATTCAGAAGGAAATATCGAGAAATATAAAGCTCGTTTAGTTGCACGTGGGTGTTCACAGGAATATAATATTGATTTCACTGAAACCTTTACGCCAGTCGTCAGACATTCCACAATTCGCCTGATTTTGGCAATGGCTGCTCAACACAAGCTTTTTGTGAACCACGTTGACATCATATCTGCATATTTACATGGAGAATTAAAGGAAGACGTGTTTATGAAACAGCCGGAAGGATTTGTGGTTGAACATCAGGTTGAAAAGGTATGTAAGCTCAGAAAGTCCTTGTATGGCTTAAAGCAGCCAGGCAGAGAGTGGAATAAGAAGATTCACGAGATTTTGACAGGCTTACAGTTTGAAAGGTGCAAAACAGACACATGCGTGTACATTAACCGAATTTGTAACCAAATAAATATAATTGGCGTTTATGTAGACGACTTGATAGTGGCGTGTTCTACAGAAGAAAGATTATGAACAGTTTAAATGAATAAGTAGAAGCCATAAACCGAGGACCCATACAAAATTATTTTGGCATGGAAGTGGAAAGGGAAGGTTTGACCGGAGAAATACGTATTTATCAAAAGCAATACACCAAAAAGCTTTTAGAACAATGGAACATGACTAATTGTAAACCAGCATCCACACCATTCGCCAGCGGAACTGTGTTAGAGAAGTGCGTAAAAGAAAATTGTCAAGAGCAGGTTGCAGATAACTATCAAACATTAATTGGTGGCTTAATGTATCTGGCCGTCATTTCAAGGCCTGATATAGCCCATGCAGTCTCAATACTTTTTAGTTCTATAATCATCCTCATAAGGAACATTTTATAGCATTCTGCGATATTTGAACTACAGACCAATAGGTAAAATAATTTTTAAATCTAACCCAAAAGGTTTATTATATTACACAGATGCTGATTGGGGTTCTGAGGTTACCGACAGAAAGTCTTACAGTGGAAATGCAATATTCTTGGGTACTGGACTAATTGCCTGGGAGTCTAAGAAACAAAGCAGCGTTGCATTAAGTTCAGTAGAAGCGGAGTATATTGCTTTATGCCAAGGTGCCAAGGAAGCTGTATTTCACAGAAATCTCCTAAAAGAACTAGGCTTAAATGAATATTTCAGGGAAGCCACTGTTATCAATTGTGACAACCAAGGCGCACAATTTTTAGCTACAAATAATACTAGTCAAAAAAGAAGTAAACATATTGATATCAGATATCACTTTGTAAGGGAAAAATACGAATCAAAAGAAATTGAAGTTAAATATGTAGAGTCAAATGAAAATGCTTCTGATATTTTAACTAAAAATTTTACTAAAGAAAACACGAATACTGTTGTAAAATTTTGAATATGAATTTTTTTAATGATACGAATTAATATTGAATTGAAATTGCATTTGTGTTGAGGCAGAGATTGTAGAATTGTGTTAAACACCCAGTACAACTCAAATAGCAATTAACTGTTAATCCTTATTATGATCTTAAGCTATTGTTATACTTATTATTCTCTTATGTACAAAACTTGTATTTTAGTAATAAACGTGAATTCAATTAAGAACGTTGTGCTCTTATTATTTGCTGCGCTTATACCAACAACTGTTTTTTTCGAATAACTTCTCCATTTTTTGTCCGATTTCCGCAAAATCATACTTTAAATATTTGCAAAAGAATAGTCTTTCATTTGATTTCTTAAAAATATGAAAAATAAAGATTTTCATTCAAATGGAGCATTTGAAATTTAGTGATTTTTAAAAAAGACAAAAAAAAATCAGTTTTTTTGGACTTTGAGTCACACAAACAGCATATCGTTAGAAAGGGAATACAAATATCTTTCGTTTGTGAGTCGAAAAAAAATTTATGGAGATATAGTCAAATAAATGAAAAAGTGCCGAAAAAGGGGTTTTTTGAGGATATCTCGAAAACGATTCTTAAGAAAAAAAAATGGTTGCCATTTTTGGAATCTACGCCCCAAAATACATCGAAAAAAGTCCATGAGAAACCAGATCTTTTTTTTTGTAAACTAGTGTTATCTTTATGCACGATTCTATTATCTACTTGAAGCGATGTCCCCAAGACATTTTGAACCGTTTTTTTCACGTACAGTTTGCTAAATTTATTCCACAGTCTTCAATTGACTTTAACGTACCAGGCTTGAAGGATTCGGACGCTCTTTTTTTATTGTGAAATGTGAGGTCATTTTCTTGCGTTTGCAAAAGTTTTGTATTGATCGCGATTCTATTAACTTCGGACAAACAATGTATTATTTCCGCTGGCGTAAAATCCGTGGTTGAGTGTACGGTGTCATTATATTTGTATACCGCTAGTAAAACAAGATCGATAGTATCATTACAGACATTTTGATTTTTTAAACTCCAAGAGATTTCGCATATAGTGCTATGCAATCTCTCTATTTGCCCATTGCTCGTGCTGTGAGCAGGAGGTACGGTGAATATTTTAATTCCGAACTTGTTTGCCATGAGGGATTTGATATTTTGCGAGCTGAATGATTTCTCATTGTCACAAATGATAGTTTTTGCGTTGGGAAAAAGATTAGTAATGGTGAGAAGCGGTGCTTTTATGTCTATAATTGAGCGTGAAACTATCGGAAACATTGTTACAAATTTTGTAAACTTATCGATGCAGGACAGAAAATGTTGGCTATCGGTTTTAAAGATATCAACGTCTAACATTTCCCCAGGGTACGAAGGGATTTGGGTTTGACCAATATTTTCCTTCATCGGCCGCCGACTGTATTTTGATTCTTGGCATACTCTGGAATTCGCAACGACGGTTCTAAGCCTTTGTTTTATATAAGGGAAAAAGTAGTCCTGCAATATTTGGATTGTATTCTCTTGCGGGCTCCGGTGTGCCCGATTGTGTTTGGTTTGAAGAATTTCTAATTGATAATCCGTGTTAGTTACGTCTATTACAATTTTGATGAATAGACGAATTTAACCGAGGGGAATTGACCGATAATTCAGTTTTGAATTTGGGCGATAGTGTGTTGGTTACCATGCAAACAATTTACGACGCTGGGATTGACGCATTTATTCAGAATTACGTAAATTTGGTCAGTGTTTGAGAAATTAATTAAGCTTCGGGTGCGGTTGCCAAATAATTTTTGGGTCGAAATTTCAGCGGTTGAGGCTTCGTTTAGGATTATTTGACTTTTGAAGCAGTTAAAGGGGTTGCATACTGATCGAATAGCGTTGGTTAGCGATTGTTCACTGTGAATAATGCCCTCCGAAGCCGATATAGTATCTTGCCCCTCTGAGGCTGTGTCAGTTACGGATCCGTTCTCGGCCCTATCTGTATTTACAATACAATTTAGATTCTCGCCAGTCAGAAGATTCGCTTACTGCCTAGAAAGCGCATCTGTCACAGTTTTTTCCTTCCCTGACTTATAAAAAAAGGTAGGCGAGAACTCCTCTATGAAGGCTCTCCAACGGCGGATTTTGGTGTTTGGGTTGCGTTCCGAAAGGGAAAAGGAAAGGGGTTGGTGGTCTGTATAGATTTTAATATTATTGGCCCCAAAGAGATAGTTGCGAAGTTTCTGGAGTGAGCAAAATATGGCGAGAAGTTCACGCTCCTTAGTAGCGTAATTTTCTCCCGCTTACGAAAGGGTCCGTGAAACCATGGTTATGGCTTTCCGTTTTGCGGCAAGATGGCTCCTATTGCCGTAGAAGACGCGTCGGTAGTGGGCTCAAAAGGTTTTTCGTAGTCAGGTTGAAGCAAAAGTAAATCTTCTGATGCCAGAATTTTTTTACTCTGCTAAACGCCCTAACTGCGTTTTCGTCTAGCTCCAAGGGAGTGTTTTGTGAGCTTTTCGCATTCACATGACCGTTTTTCCCACGCAAGCACCTCGAAAGTGGTTTAGTAATACTTGCATAGTCCTTGATGAATCGGCGGTAATAACATGTCAGTCCAAGAAACGATCTTAAACCTCTAAATGTTGTTGGCATTTTATAATCAATTATGTCACGGATTTTGTCGGGACGAATCCCGTTGATCCCGTTTTTCGAAACCAAAAATCCCAGGAATTCAACTGAATTTTTCAAAAACTTTGATTTTTCTCTTGCGACTCGCATTTTCGCGGCACACAATCTGTTTAGAATTTTGTCGATGTCTGAAAGGTGTTGTTCTACTATCGGAGGAAAAATAATAACGTCGTCGATGTAGATATAACATGTCTTCCCAATTTTGCCCCTTAATACGTCATCTATTGCGCGTTGGAACACGCTAGGAGCATTTTATAACCCAAAGGGGAGCCGGCAGAATTCAAACTTACCGTTATTTACGCTAAATGCAGTTTTTTCCATCATTTTCCGATAACTGGACCTGGCCCCGGTTTCATAATAAAGTACAAAGTAATACTATTAGTCTTGTAACTTGTACTTGGTACAATTTCGTTTCATAATAAAAAAGTACAAAAGTACAAGCTACAAGTTGTCAAATTGAAAGTACAAAAGAATTTTTTAAAAGTACAAGTGATTCTGTTTCATAAACAGTCGTTAATAATACAAACACTTGAAATGTACAAGTAATTGTTGAATTATTAATTCAAATGCCGGTTTACTTTTAACATCGAAATTTAGGGAAAACGCCGATGCTTTATATTATATTATTTCTCGTAAGATGTTGGACGATTTACTATTTAGAAGTGATGAAGAACCTTTGGATGATCATGCTCGACGAAAAAAAATATATGGAATCCGAAATACCTTTGATTTCGAAAATGAGTTAGAGTCTAAGCAACGGCTCCGAGTTTCGTCGGTCAAACTAGAGACGCTGCTGTTGCAGATCGGACCACTACTTGCAGACCCTGCTGCTAGAAAATGAAATGCAGCAAAACGCAAACTTTGTTTTGCTCTGCATTGGCTTGCAAGTTGAGTAAGTAAATCATATGTTTGCAGATGTGCAAAAAGAGTGGTCAATGCTGTAAATAGCCGTTTATTCCAAACAGTAGTTGCATGGCCAGAAAACGTTGCGGCAACTATAAATATATTCAATATGGCTAATTCTCACGTGTGTGGAGTATTAGATGGTTCACTAATTCCTATTGACGCTTTAGTTGAAAACAAAGCGGTATTTGTAAACCATCACGGAACCCATCCGATTTATAGTATGTTCGTTTGTGGCCCTTCATGACTCACGAGTGTTTCGAAATAGAACACTGTATCGCAGAATGGAAGCACATTTCCCTAATGCAGTTTTATTGTAAGATTCCGGTTATCCTTTGAAGACGTGGCTCATGACACCTCTGCACCATGAACCAAACAGCCCTGCTGAAAGAAGGTACAAATACAATAATGCAAATAATTGAACAAGCTTTGAGTACATTGAAAGACATTTTTCCATGCTAAGGCCACCTTTGACTGAGCCCTATACATGCTTGCAAATATGTCAAATGTCGCACAACTCTTCGTAACTACTTAATGACAATATTAATTTTTTGAAAAAAAAAAAATCAAAATATATTTTCAAAAAGTGCCTACAAACCGCTCAGCTGACTTGTACATTTTAGTTTGTATAATGTCTCTAATAGTATTAGTCAGGATGTTCCGATTATGAAACAGAAGATATTACTTGTAGATTGTAGTTTGTACACTTGTACTTATCAACTAATACTATTAGTTTGATTGTGAAACAGGGCCCTGGTGGAACCCGGACTTTAAATCTATTGTTGAGAAAGTTTTGGCCTTTCCAAAGTTTGACAGTACTGTGGAAATATTTGGTATTGGGTATCTATCGCTAACTGTCTTAGAGTTCAATTTTCTAAAATCAATCACTAGCCGCCTTTTCTGTTGGCCCTCTTCATCAAAGCCTTTTTTATTGACAATCCATATTGGATTATTATATGGAGCTGGAGGACTTAAGAGGTCCTCCTGCTCTCTTTGCACAAAGTTGGTTAAAGCTTGGAGGTATGGGTAGGATCTAGGAAGTATAAAAAAACAACCGGTCTTATTAAATATGTTAATGAGGCATTTGAAACTTTGGAGTTTCCATGAAGAGATTTGACATTGAACGTCTTATTTACGGATTTAACACCTTTAAGTGCAGTTAGGTTTTTAACGTTATTCTTAGAGGCTCCCGTATAGATTAACAATTTAATTATCCCACCACCAAGAGTTTTTTCTACATATGGGACGAGGGAGTCTCCCCAAAAATATTTAATTCGTCAGTCGGTTGAATATTACTTTGATCCCCCTGCAAATATTCCGGATCTATCTCGAGGACATCGTAGGCGGATGGCTCAAAATCGTAAGCCTCGCCCAAGTTTTCATTCTCCGAGCCAAAATATTCAGCTCCACCCAAATGGTTTATTCTCTGAAATTTTTTTGGATTTACCACAAAGGATTGACCCGAAGGGCGTTTTCCGGCTTGAGGCTGATTTTGCGCAGCCCGATTTTGAATACTGCTTAAGCTTTTGTCAACGTTCATTGGTTCGGGGGATTTGGGGTTGTTTGTTGGAATTGATTGCTTGACGTGCGAACTTGTTGCTGTTGGGGAACATGTGAGGGCAAGGAAGCTTGACGTTGTGTCGGATTAACAAGCGAGCGAACTCGGTAGTGGGGAGAATTAGATGTGCCTGGTTGCTTGACATATTGACATATTTATAGCATTTGGCAGGGAGCTCCAGAGTTTAACAACACTAACAAAAAACATTCTAGAAGTAATAGTATACCTAAACCGAGGCAAAATGAGGTAACATGTTCATGAAGATTGTGAAAAATTAAGCTTGGTAAACAAGTAATTTGGACTTTGTGTGTAAGTCAATTTACGAAGGAAAATTAAATTTCGCGTCTTTAAATAGATTGGAAGCGTGCAGTTAAGTATTTTCGTAGAATATTGCGAAATATGATCATATCTGGTTTTTAAGAAAGCATATCTCGCCATATTATTGATCGCAAGCTGTAATTTCTGAAGTGATGAATAATCCAGATGACAGTAAACTAGCTCACTAAATGATAACAGTTGCAGGTTTGCAAGAAAACAAGGTGTCACACAATGGTCTTCTTAACCCCGAGATAAACACTCTTAAAGCATCTTTACGGTAGTTGTCGTTCAACGAATCTATGAGGGGCCTATTGCCTTCATTGGTCATTAATACCTTATTGATGATCAGTGTCAACTTTTGTTCAACCAAGCCGTAGAATTCGATTAATGGTTTTGGACCCTGCCTTAGGGTGGATAATTCCTGTTCTTAAGTGTAAATATACCTTTTGTCCGCGTATGCGAAATCCAGCCGGGCCATTATGGCCTGAAAATTAAGTACGGTCTTATAAGCGCTCAAAACGGTGTCCGTGGAACCAACGATCTTGTTTCGCAATATTGCTACGGTATGATAATAGCGAGTACTTCCCACGAATTTTTTCAACAGGTCATGCGCAGTCAATGCAGACTGTCGCCATGAGACGTACTTTTTTGGGTCCCCATTGAACTCGGGAACTGACTTCAGAATATCAAGTAATTCAATACATTCTTTTCCGTCCCTTATCACTATAGGTTTATGTTCCTCAACTTGGACAGGGGTTTCAAGTGCTGCTAACCTTCCTGTAAGTCCGTCGACTATTGTTTGAAAATCGGTCCTGGTTCGTTCGGTTGCCTTGCTAACTGCCGTTTGTAGCAATGCTTGAAATGTTTCAGCATTCATTTCTTCAGTTTCGTTACGTATTTTAAATTGAAAATTCCCAATTTCCTTATTATATCGTCTACGTCAGGCGGAAGCTCGTCTTTACCACTAGACATAGATTTCCCCAAAGGTTTTGCGTTTGCAAAAAAATAGAATTACCTATTATCAGAATGACTAAGTTTGAAGTTGTTAGCGAGACTTTCGCGTCATACACTTGTGACGAACCTTCTGGCCGGGGTCTTAGCTCGCCGGTGTCCAAGGTTCGGTTACAGAAAATTTGTATTTTGCAGGTTGGCTATTTTTCCTTTAAATTTTAATTTAAAAACGCGGATGGTTTCAGTTTGATTTAATTTCTTTAATTCGAGAAAATTTAATTATATATTCAATGTAACGTTTAATTTTCTAAGATTCATAGATTATAAATAAAGATATAATTTTGTGATACTTATGATATGATTCACCCTGGCGCTGCTCGCGGACCGCTGTTCCGTGTCAACCGGGGAAATTGTTTCTCTCTTTTTCTGTTCAGTCTCCTGTGACGCCACTTTGTATTTTTTTCAGTTTGCCTACTCTGTCCCTTCTAAAATTGTACGTGCGTTGGTTTTTGAGCTGACGGCGTCCTAACGTGTGAGTGCCTCAGTAAACCGAAAGCACACTCATACGTTTGAAATTAGCCGAAACCTTCACACGCAACTCCTGTGCTGTGAGAGCGAAGCTTGGCAGAGCGACTGTGCTAAGTTCTAGCAGCCAAGTACCCCGGTAAACCGAAGCGTACTTGTATGATCGAACGTTGCAACGAATGCTACACCGAAACCTAACTTCTGCCTATGCGACCACTGAGCTAAAACACTTGTGCGTTGGTTTTGAACTGACTGCGTTCTAGCGCATGAGTGCCCCAGTAAACCGAAAGCACACTCATGCGTTTGAAATTAGCCGAAACCTTCACACGCAACTCCTATGCTGTGAGAGTGAAGCTTGGCAGAGCGACGGTGCTAAGTTCTAGCAGCCAAGTACCCCGGTAAACCGAAGCGTACTTGTATGATCGAACGTTGCAACGAATGCTACACCGAAACCTAACTTCTGCCTATGCGACCACTGAGCTAAAACACTTGTGCGTTGGTTTTGAACTGACTGCGTTCTAGCGCATGAGTGCCCCAGTAAACCGAAAGCACACTCATGCGTTTGAAATTAGCCGAAACCTTCACACGCAACTCCTATGCTGTGAGAGTAAAGTTCGGCAGAACGGCTGTGCTAAGCTCTAGCAGCCAAGTACCCCGGTAAACCGAAGCGTACTTGTATGATTGAACGTTGCCACGACCGCTAAGCCGAAATCCAACCACTATGCCCAACTCCTACGCTATGCTAGCAGCTGCCTATGCTTGTTTCTTGTGCACTCAAGTACCTCGGAAAACCGAAAGCATACTCGAATGCCAACACTGCTGAAAAGAAATAGATAATGGATTAGTACTATATGTTACCACTTGTAGAGAGATGATGTTGTGTTTACTGCGGCGGACCCCGGTTGACTGTCCAAAATTATGATCTGCATTCAACACCTAACCTTTTGCTGGTGTCGATTGCATCAGCTGGCTCTAGTTTTCTGTCATAACAGCTGTTTCGGTTGGTGGTGCCAGATAGTTTGATAACTTAACCTAGTGTCTTAACTACTAATATACGTCCTTATGCCAACTTCAATGATTAGTTGTTCACATGCGTGTTTTGTTTTCTTTCCATAAATATAATGAGTATTTAACGAATATTTAAACCAAAAATAAATGACGATGTTAGTTGCGGGTTACGGTGCGTTAGCCTTTTGAGGATGGAAACGAGTGTCAGCGACTTCCATCCTCACACTCTCCTCTTACTTCGGGGGTGGCAGAGTTATCTTAGAGCTTCAGCTTCAGGTACCTTCCTGTGGGAAACGCCTCAACCAATGTGCGCAGCTTGGTAATGGTGGTAGTGTCCAACTGGCTCAAATCTTTATCAGCCAATCTATCCTGTGTTCCGTCAGCTACGCTGCAACGGTTGTAGGAATTGGTGGCGACGGCGGAACTGATTAAGCTGCTGGGGAAAACTGGGTCTTTGCCAGCGTGGCTGTGGTTTACCACTCTGGATAAGCGAATCCTCGAAGCTGGGAAGACCCTTGCTTTTCATTTTCACGGTAGTGTTTCACTTGGTTGTTCTGATGTGACTGTGGATAAAATAACAATTATTAATTTGGTTCTACAAATATTCATGGCGAATGGGAATAATGTAAGAGTTAAAAAGAAATGTTTAAGTATAGAAAGGTTTTATTTCACTCAAGTGGGCTGTTCGGATGGTTTTGTCACCGTCTTTTTTTAATTTCAGTATCACAGCTGAGGTAAAACTCAACACTGTATACGGCCCTGCGTACTTAGGGGCAAGCTTTGCCGCGAAGCTATCTATAGCCTTAGATAGTGGGTGTTGTCTAACCAATACGGAATCCCCAACTTTTGGTTTCCATTGCCGTCTCCTGAGGTTGTAGTGTCTTGCCTGATTTTGCGCTGCCTTAGCCAAATTATGCTTTACGATTTCGAATACTTCTTGAAGTTGTATTGCTCGAGACTCTGGTGTTTGCGATGTCCTTCCAGTACCTGGGGTGACCTCATCGTAAAGTGCCTGTGGTAGCCGTGGCTCTCGTCCTTGCGTTAAAAATGCGGCGCTGTAACCGGTGGTTTCCGAAGTGCTGGTATTTATGGCCAATGTTATTTCTGGTAAGTGCTCGTCCCAGGTTTTCTGCTCGTTGTTGGCCAACTGGGCAATCATTGTCTTTACAGTCCTATTCATCCTTTCTGTAGGGTTTTCCTGTGGCGTATAGGGCGCGGTAAAACGCTGTTGTACTCCGATCTGCTGGAGATATCCTTTGACGATTCGGCTAGTGAATTGCGTTCCATTGTCCGTCACGAGAGTTTTTGGAACTCCGTACCTGGCGAGAATTCTTTCGCGGAAACCCTTCACTACACTGTCAGCGGTAGCTTTCCTTAGCGGCACCAATTCGGTCCATTTTGAAAAACGGTCGAAAAACACCAGCAGCATTGTATGTCCATGTTTGGATCGTGGAAGTGGTCCAATAAAGTCGGCGCACACTGTTGACCAAGGTTCGTCTGGGATAGATATTAACATTTCACCAGCAGGTGCTTGCTGGCTAACCTTATAACGTTGACATGATTCACAACATCTCACATAGCGACTTACGTCACGGAACATGCCGGGCCAATAATAGCGGTTGGCTATTCGGGCTATTGTTTTGCGTATGCCGAGGTGACCAGCACTGGGACTGTCATGGTTTTCCGTCATGATTCGCTTTCGAAGGGGCGTTGCCACACACAACTTCCATTGAGCGCAATCTTCGTCTCCTGGAACGCCGGGTAAATGACGATATAATTGGCCACCAACCTCCGCGAAGTCTGGGAATTTTTCTGGTTGGTTTCGAATCTCCGTCCTCTTTTTCTGTAGCCAAGCGCATTCCATGTCGACGTTATTGGTGACCGTGGCCATTTGACAAATCTCTTGAGGTTGTCGCGACAATGCATCGGCCACCACGTTACTCTTTCCCTTGCGATACTGAATGGTAAACTGATATTGTTGTAGTTCCAGGGCCCAACGTGCTATTCGCCCTGCGGGACTCTCTATGGAGTTCAACCATTTTAAAGAGAGATGATCGGTGATGACTATGAATTGATAGCCTTCCAAGTACGGTCGCATTTTCCGGATGCCCCAAACAATGGCTAAACATTCCTTTTCTGTTGGGGAGTAGTTCTTCTCGGCTTTATTCAAACTTCGACTCGCGTAAGCGATCACCCGCTCTCCCTCATCGGTGACTTGCGTGAGCACGGCTCCGAGGCCCGCATCGCTGGCGTCTGTCTGCAAAGTGAAGGTTTGATTGAAGTCCGGGCATGCCAAGATTGGTGCTTCAGTCAATTTTTGTTTTAATATCTCGAATGCTTTTTGCTGTTCCGCTCCCCATTTCCAATGTTTACCCTTTCGTAATAATGACGTTAGTGGTTGCACTATCGCAGCGAATTCGGGTACAAAGCGACGGTACCAGGATGCAACTCCTAAAAATCGCCGTACCCCTCGTATGTTTTGCGGTGGTTCTAAGTCACGGATGGCTGCGACCTTTTCCGGGTCCGTGTGAATACCTTCCCCGCTGACAACGTGGCCCAAATATTTGATGCTGGTTTTAAAAAACTCGCATTTTTCGGGGTTAATCCGGAGACTCGCTGCTCTTAATCGTTTCAGGACTTCCCGCAAATTTTCCAAGTGTTCCTCAAATGTTGAGCCGGTTACCACGATGTCATCCAGGTAGGCGAACGCGAATGGCTCCATTTCTGCCCCAATGACTCGGTCGAGGGCACGCTGAAAGGTAGCGGGAGCCGAGTGAAGCCCAAACGGCATGACTCGCCATTGAAAGAGGCCACGGCCCGGGACTGTAAATGCTGTAAACTTTTTGCTGGCGACTTCCATCGGTATTTGCCAGTACCCGTCCTTCAAATCTAGGCTACTAACGTACTTTGCATTTCTCAGCCTATCCAGGATGTGTGTGATCCGAGGCAACGGATAGGCATCTGGGACGGATCTACTGTTTAGCTGACGGTAGTCAATGCAAAGCCGCCAAGCGCCAGTTTTCTTGCGTACCAATACGATGGGTGCGCTGTATGGACTGTGTGACGGCTCGATACATCCTTTGGATAATAATTTATCTATTTCTTCGTCGATGAGTGCTTGCATTGCGGGATTACGCGGTATGTACCTTTGTTTGACGGGACGGTCATCCATCATGACTATTCTGTGTGACGTTATATGCGTCACCCCTTTTAAGACATTAAATTTTGGGAGTTCCTCAGCTAAAAAATTGTTAATTATCTGTTGGGTGTTACTACTCTGTGGCTCTGCTGGGTTTTCTGCTGATGGCACTGTGGACTCTGCTGATGACACTGTGGACTCTGTCGTTGTTGCGGTGGTGGGCTCTGCCGTTTGTGAGGTGGTGGGCTCTGCCGTTGGTACGGTGGTGGGCTCTGTTGATGGTAAGACCGGAAGCTCTGCCGATGGTGGTGATTTTACTTCTCGTAGTGGACTCCAAATTTGGCTCTGCTGTTGTGTTTTATTATCACTCTGATTTGATCTCTGTAGACTGCTTTGGTACTTTTGATGAATTTTCCGCTGACGGTACCGCCGCGGCTTCAGTTGGTGTGATGGTGCGTCTGGTAGCGAATTCTGTTGTAACTTTTTGTGGGCTTCTTGTGATTGCTGTGGAAAATTGTTTGTCAATCGACTTGTGGTAGGGTGCACGTTGCTGACCATGTTTCTTTCGGGTTGAGCTGGTGCAGTTTTTCCCAAGGTGATTAAGTCTCCTCCCATTGTGATTGTGAAACCACTTTGAGTGAGAAAATCGAGTCCTAGAACCACGTCATCCGTAGCGTCAGGCATGATGATAAATTGGAAATTTTCATTGCGGTTACCATATTGAACTCTTGTTTGTATCGCGTAGTTCAATTCTCGGGCCGACCCATCCGCTAATATGACCTCACCTTCATATGCCACTCGCGTTGCCCTATTACCGATTAAGTTTACAAATGATTCTCGGACGAAACTTGCTGTTGCTCCCGTGTCGATTGTTGCTGACACCTCCTCTCCACCAACAATAATGTTGGCGTAAACTCGCCTGCAGTAAAGTTTGGTGTGATCTACAGGTGCTGGGGGGGATTTCCTGGAGTGCTGCCTCCCCCTAGCTCTGGGCGGCCTCCTTCCTCGTTTCCCGGTGAATGACAGCAGCCTATGGTGCGGACCCCTATTTTACCACAAATCCAGCAGAATAGTCTTTGCAGGCCCCGACACTCCCTCACTACATGACCATCTAGACCACAGCGCCGGCAAGCCGTTTGAACGTTGATTCGCTCGACTCTGGTTGGTTCCATCAAGCGGTGCTGCTCAGGTTGGTTTGTTGCTGATGTAGGACGTGAAGGCTCTCTTTCTTGAATGCACTCCAGATCTTCTGCCAAAGTGATTAGCTCTGTTAGCGTAGAAAAATCTCTGCGCTTTACATACCACTGGTATTCTGGTAAAGAATTTCGGAAAATACGCTCAAGTTGCTGTGTTTCCGTATAACGCGCGTGACGCATCATTGTTTGTAGAACCAGAATGTAGTCCTTAAATTTTTCCCGTGGTCGCTGGCATCTTTTCCTGATTTCGTCGTCTAGAGTCTCAAAATATCGAGGCGGCAAGAAGAAATTCAAAAAGCTCGACTTAAACGCTGTCCAGGTGGTCCAATGTTCGTTATTATTGCGGAACCAGGTTAGAGATTTATCTTGTAATAATTCTGGCATTGTTCGTGGTAGGTGATCTATGTCTAATCCATAGACTTGGGTCAGCTCTTCTATCCGCTCAATAAACATCAGAGGATCTCTGCCCCCATCGTATTTAACGGCCCACTTTCGAACCTGCTCCATGATCATTGGGTTATAGCTCAAGTGCCCATGGAACATAGCATATGGTCCACGTTGTTGTATTACGATTGGGTCGTGGCTGACGGCTCCCTGTAGCACTTGCATCGTGTCGGTATGAGTTTCTGACTTGCTTTCCGCCGCTTGAGTTTCTTCAGTGAACGTATTTTTAGTTTTTGACAGCCCTGGGCCTGGTGACGGCGCTCGCTTGTGTTGAGTCTGGAGATCTAACAACCGCTGTTTTCTTTCTTCGGAATGTTCTTCTTCCGCCAGATATGCCCGGAACTGCTTCCGTATCTCATCCAGGGTACCATGTGGCTCGAGACCAAATTCCTTGCAGTAGGCCACCAGCTCCTCTTTTTTAAGCCCATGTGTCCAACAAACGTTTAACATTTTTGTGCGCGATTTTTTTTTTCTTGTAGAGATTTAGATTAAATTTTATCTGAATAATTTAGACTCACGTAGTAAGATATTGGACCGTTGTAGAGAAATTTTTATAAAATATGCATGTATATATTTTTAACAAAAAACAATAAGTTCAGCCGTCTGTCTGTCCTAGCAACCAAAAATATATATTGTCTTCTTTGGAAAACGCTTTACTGTCTGTTAGAGCTAAATGTTTTATTTTTTTTTTAAGGGAACGGTTCACTGTCCGAGCACTAGTTTTATTCGAAAAAAATTATAGTATATTTTTTTTTGTAATTAAGTTTGCTTGTTGGGTTGTAGAAATTATCTTCTACGGGTTAACTGCGTTTCGGTTGCTCGCTACACTCGCGTTTTTTTCTTAGAATTTTAGTTCCGTTAGATTTCCGCTGTATATATATGAATAATTTCTTTACCGTTTTAGAACACAAAGAAACCGCTCATTCGCATTTTATTAGTGTAAGTTTTATTAATAGCCAAGGTCCCTGCTCGGGCGCCACTGTGACGAACCTTCTGGCCGGGGTCTTAGCTCGCCGGTGTCCAAGGTTCGGTTACAGAAAATTTGTATTTTGCAGGTTGGCTATTTTTCCTTTAAATTTTAATTTAAAAACGCGGATGGTTTCAGTTTGATTTAATTTCTTTAATTCGAGAAAATTTAATTATATATTCAATGTAACGTTTAATTTTCTAAGATTCATAGATTATAAATAAAGATATAATTTTGTGATACTTATGATATGATTCACCCTGGCGCTGCTCGCGGACCGCTGTTCCGTGTCAACCGGGGAAATTGTTTCTCTCTTTTTCTGTTCAGTCTCCTGTGACGCCACTTTGTATTTTTTTCAGTTTGCCTACTCTGTCCCTTCTAAAATTGTACGTGCGTTGGTTTTTGAGCTGACGGCGTCCTAACGTGTGAGTGCCTCAGTAAACCGAAAGCACACTCATACGTTTGAAATTAGCCGAAACCTTCACACGCAACTCCTGTGCTGTGAGAGCGAAGCTTGGCAGAGCGACTGTGCTAAGTTCTAGCAGCCAAGTACCCCGGTAAACCGAAGCGTACTTGTATGATCGAACGTTGCAACGAATGCTACACCGAAACCTAACTTCTGCCTATGCGACCACTGAGCTAAAACACTTGTGCGTTGGTTTTGAACTGACTGCGTTCTAGCGCATGAGTGCCCCAGTAAACCGAAAGCACACTCATGCGTTTGAAATTAGCCGAAACCTTCACACGCAACTCCTATGCTGTGAGAGTGAAGCTTGGCAGAGCGACGGTGCTAAGTTCTAGCAGCCAAGTACCCCGGTAAACCGAAGCGTACTTGTATGATCGAACGTTGCAACGAATGCTACACCGAAACCTAACTTCTGCCTATGCGACCACTGAGCTAAAACACTTGTGCGTTGGTTTTGAACTGACTGCGTTCTAGCGCATGAGTGCCCCAGTAAACCGAAAGCACACTCATGCGTTTGAAATTAGCCGAAACCTTCACACGCAACTCCTATGCTGTGAGAGTAAAGTTCGGCAGAACGGCTGTGCTAAGCTCTAGCAGCCAAGTACCCCGGTAAACCGAAGCGTACTTGTATGATTGAACGTTGCCACGACCGCTAAGCCGAAATCCAACCACTATGCCCAACTCCTACGCTATGCTAGCAGCTGCCTATGCTTGTTTCTTGTGCACTCAAGTACCTCGGAAAACCGAAAGCATACTCGAATGCCAACACTGCTGAAAAGAAATAGATAATGGATTAGTACTATATGTTACCACTTGTAGAGAGATGATGTTGTGTTTACTGCGGCGGACCCCGGTTGACTGTCCAAAATTATGATCTGCATTCAACACCTAACCTTTTGCTGGTGTCGATTGCATCAGCTGGCTCTAGTTTTCTGTCATAACAGCTGTTTCGGTTGGTGGTGCCAGATAGTTTGATAACTTAACCTAGTGTCTTAACTACTAATATACGTCCTTATGCCAACTTCAATGATTAGTTGTTCACATGCGTGTTTTGTTTTCTTTCCATAAATATAATGAGTATTTAACGAATATTTAAA
Organism: Tricholauxania praeusta; assembly: GCA_949775025.1. NCBI lineage: Eukaryota > Metazoa > Arthropoda > Insecta > Diptera > Lauxaniidae > Tricholauxania > Tricholauxania praeusta. The sequence goes on from OX459028.1 coordinate 109,016,481, forward strand.
CCAAAAATAAATGACGATGTTAGTTGCGGGTTACGGTGCGTTAGCCTTTTGAGGATGGAAACGAGTGTCAGCGACTTCCATCCTCACACACTAATAAACTTTATACTTTAAGCAACGAATTTTCCTTGAAATTCCGATAAAACAATTTAGCCGACAATTCCTTGTTAACCTACTGTAAGACTATCTTCATGTTTACTTGGTGCGACTTCTGGTGGTGATTTCTCTTTGTTGCTGTATTCCGTAGGTGTTGGTTTCTCGTTATTGTTGAACCTGTTGCGCTTCTCCGCGGTTTCATAGGCTGGTTTCTTCTCTTGGCAATATTCTGATGGTTGTTACTGTTGTTTTCCTCTTTTTTTTTCTTGTTTATTTGCGTTCTGATGGTTAATTTTATTTCACAAAGCTTTCAGTTGCTGCTTTGGTTATGGTTGTTGCTTTGTATGGATTTCGAGTCACTACTTGATGTAAAGTCACTATCCCTTACAGGAATTTTAAATATTCTCTATGAGAAACACATGTGAACAGTCACTATCCTTTAATGGATTTAAAAATATTCTCTATAAAGATTTTGAGATATTCTCTATAAGAAACACAGGTGAACAGTCACTATCCTTTATAAGGACTTTAAAATATTTTCTGTCAGAAACACAGGCGAACAGTCACTATCCTTTATAAGAATTTTAAAATATTCTCTATTAAAAAACAGGTGAACAATCACTATCCTTTATAAGGATTTTTAAAATCTTTTAAAAAGATTTTTTCATTTCGCGTTGAGCGACAGTTAAACACACAGGTAAATCAGAACTGCTTTATTAAAATTTATTGTGCAACTCAAAGGCTTATTGATTCAAGAAAATGCCACTAACATTTTGTTACTTATCTTAACAATTGAAAAGTCAACTTAAACAGTACGGAGGATGTAATCGGAACCTTAAGAATGAAATTATGAATTCGCTTATTCAGCATCTGATCAACATGTGGGAAACACGGTATCTGACTTATGCCAAGTATGAGGAATGCGACTTGACGCTAAGTCGACGAGTCTGCACCGGATGTGCTAACTTGTATATATTTTTTTTCCTTTTTCATTTCAATGTTTTTTTTTCACTATGAATATTTACCTTGATTTTAAATGTTTTTATTTTCATTATGTATATTTATTTTCGAAGTCAACGTTTTCCTGTTTTTCGTTGTCCCTGCTCGGGCGCCATTTGTAACGATGTTTTCTTCCGGGTTTATACCAGTCGGTGTCCAGGATCAAATCTACTTTTAAGGGATTGTTACAAAAATATTTATATGCGTGGTTAGAAGTTTAAATATGTTATTTTACTATTGGTTTCTTTCTATTTTTAAGTAATTTAAATATAAACTTAAGTATGCGTTTATATTAATTGTACAAGTGTTCTACTCAACAAGTTGGAGCTTGAGTCTTGATCGGGACAAGCCTATTAGTCACGTTTGGTTGGAAGATGCGCAACCTGTATTAAGGTAGAGGACTTAAATCGCTACTAGGCGCTAATAGAGACGAAAGCCAAGTTGGGTTCGAAGGCGCGTAATCTGTATCAACGTAGAGGACCTAAATCGCTACTAAGCGTTAATAGAAATGGCAATATATTGCGTTGGGTTGGGCTCGACTGCGCGTTGTCTGCATTAACGTAGAGGACCTAAATCGCTACTAGGCGTTAATAGAGACGAAGATACGTTGTGTTGGTCTCGAAAAGTTCGAGAGCTAAGTTTGGCTCGAAGGCGCGTAATCTGTATCAACGTAGAGGACCTAAATCACCACTAGGCGCTTATAGAGACGAAAGCCAAGTTGGGTTCGAAGGCGCGTAATTTGTATCAACGTAGAGGACCTAAACCGCTACTAGGCGTTAATAGAGACGAAAATATGTTGCGTTGTGTTGGGTTCAACCACGTGTTGTCTGCATTAACGTAGAGGACCTAAATCGCTACTAGGCGTTAATAGAGACGAAGATACGTTGCGTTGGTCTCGAAAAGTTTGAGAACTAAGTTGGGTTCGCTACTACTATGCGTTAATAGAGACGAAAATACGATGAGTCTGCTTTATTAATTTACACGAGGCTATATTACCGTGGAGGATCTAAATCGCTATCAAGCGTTAATATAGCGAAGCTACGATGTGAGCGCTTTGAGCTCACTGCACAAACTGTCAGTTTGAATCGACTACGCGATGCTTATATTACCGTGGAGGACCTAAATCGTTACCAAGTATTAATATAGCGAAGCTATGATGTGAGCGCTTCGAGCTCACTGCACAGACTGTCCAGTCCTCAATTTTAATTTTCGCTTAATGCTGTAGATCTGTTGCTAGTCTGCTGGTTTTGCTGTTTATGTAGCTTCGTGTATGAACATACTTTCCATCGTGTTGTTTGATGTTGCAGTCACTTATGCTGTGGTTGTTTGTTAGTTCGTGTATGAACCAGTCATGCCGTTTGATGCTGTAGTCATTCATGTTGTGCTTGTTTGCCTTTTCCTTTTTCTTCTTACTTAGGTTGAACATTTTGTAAAAATTTTTTAATGTTTTTTTTTTCTTAAAGAAAATACGGAACTTAAGCTTAGAAATTCATTTTTAATGATTTATATGTTACTTAATAAAAATATAAAGGTAAAAAGACTTATGAACTTCTTTTTTTATACATTTACAGACAGTTTAAGTTAGTAGATAATAATTTTTACATGTGACGTGATTTCGTTATGTCACGTGAAAAATCGCCGTTACACTCCCATTCGACCCACAATAGAGTTTGCTCAATAATAGGGCTTATACATGAGCTAAGCAGAAAAAATTTGGTATGTGTGTCCACTATAAATTCTCAGTTGGGCACCAAACATGGGCGTGATTATTTGAAGCTATTTTTCGCAATTTCCTATCAAAAGATCATAATCCAACGCTCAAACATTAAAAACGTAAACTGAAATTATTATTAAAACTAATAAATAAATATTTCTTTGTTGAAAACTTCATCAGAACGATGGTTCCATGGTGGAACAACGAAACTACGAGCTTATGCTTCATATTAAAATACGTAAATTTATTTACTCAGAACTATATCTTTTGTGTACAGAGGCGTATAGGAGTATCTGACTAATAGCGATTTTTAGAAAAGCTTTATCCACAACATTCAATGACGAGGATATTTTCTAAGCCAGATCCGAGCAACACTAAACTTTTTCATATTTTTTTCTAATTAAATAGCACAATTTGCCAAAATTAAAAAAAATTTGGAAAATGTGAGCTAAAGTAAATCCGTTCCTATTACAATAAACATTTACATGTACATATTTTCCCATTTTCGTTTCCAAATAAATATTTGACACAAGGAACTTCCTTCCAATCGCTGACATGGTCATTCAAGTTAGGCAAAGAATCTGTTCGCTGCATTATTCTTGAGACAACAGAGGTGATTTAAAGCGAATTAATCAATGTTTATGTGTCTCAGCCAAACGTAGAAGACTAAAATCAAATTGCACAAGATTTCTGGGAGCTGTGGTATATTCCCAATTGTATTGGATCTATTGATGGCAAATATATCGCCTTTCTATGTCCTCAATAGCGGTAGTCAATTTTTTGATAACCGTGTGATGCACGGTATCAGTTCATCCAAATTGATATTGGAGCCTATGGAAGCCAGAGTGATGGCGATAAGTACCTATTTATAAAAGCTATTTTTTGTTAAAATCTAACTTTTTGTTTTACTTACTACAGGCATGTTTTAATTAAGTCGATTGGGAAAGGGCCTGCTTGGGTGCCAAATCCTCCACCGAAAAACTTACCAACTACTCAAGTAAAAATTTTCCACTTCTGGCGAGCTGTTATCAATTGATATAAAGATATTTTATAAAAGATGGTCAAGAGTTCGTCGTATAATCAAAACGCATTCGGTTTATTAGAGTCTCACTGGCAAGTTTTACTAACAACATTGCTTGTTTCCGGAAAATGCTGAAAAAAAATGTATTATCGGGTCTTACTCTACACTACTTTATAATGCTGAATGACACCCTTGGATCGTCATATATCCCTAACAACTTCACTGAATGGGAGGATTCGAATGGTGACCTACATGACGGATTGTGGCAAAGTGAAGTAGGAAGTAATATTCCTTTGATTACACGATCGTCAAATTTGCACCATTACAAGAAGAAGAAGTTCCACAGAAATTTGAAATAATTTATGCAGATTTTTGCACCTATTTAACACGATACTACTTCTATTTATCTTCATATTGTCTTTCCTATTTTACTTTTCTAATTTATACTCTGTACAACACTTCTTTTCAAAAATATCACTTTTTAAACATATGCCAAAAAATAAAAATTGTCTTCGTTGACAAGATAATTAATATTTTTTTATCTTAATGTAAAAATAAAAACTGCCTTCAAAAAATAAATAAAAATTGACTAGTTAAAAAATAAAAATCATCAGCTTCAATCACAATGACAACGTCACGACGGGACGAGAGCGAGACGTGCAGTCAAAAATATTTCAAACACATGCTGCCTAATGTATCTTCGCACATTGGAACGCTTAACGATGTGATGACGCGACGTGAAAAATCAAAATTGTTGGATTTGACTATGACATATTTGGAGTTGGTATTTTTGGGGGTGCTCTTTTTAATGGTATAGAAAACTTTGGAAAATTATTTCATTTTCTAGGTGAATTGCAGACAGACAGTTTTTCTAAGCCGATTTATCGGAAATTGCAGATGAAAAAACGCTCTATGTACATAGGCATATTTTATATGTACTATTATCGTCTGAGTTCGAAATTCGACCGTTAGTACTAAATTTTAATCTCCGAAGAATTTCGCCGGCCTTTTAATATCAAAACGTTTTTGTTCATTGTCTTCTATCTTACTTATTTAGTTTCACTAACCCAGTCACCTCACCTCAACTCACCTCACCTCCCACACCTCACCACACTTTTGAAATTACATTCAATGCACATTTAAATGCAAAACAACACAGAATATCAATTTCTATTGGTACTGTTTGCACCGCAAACTATGCGTCGGCGCATTTTTGTATAAGTGCGCACTGACCCTTAAAACTCAATGCGCACTGACCCTAAGTGCAATGATGCCAAGTCCCGATAAAGGTTTTTCATTCTTTTCTCATTTCATTCCTGCCATGTCTATGATTCTGACCATAGACATTAGTCTATGACACTCACCCTTTGACTTTTAATTTGAGCAGCAGCAGCCATTTGTGCACAAAAAGTTAAACTTAAACATAAAATTGATTTAAATCTAAAATAAAACCTAAGCCTAAAATTGAATTAAAACTAAAAATTACCTAAAATTTAAGAACAATAAATACAAAAAGAAAACATAAAATAACTGAATTAAAACGAGTTTTTTAATTTGCGCACAAAAAGAAGTGAAACTGTTCCCCGGCACCACCACAGAAGCCGCAACAGAATTTAAGGAAGGTGTTCCCTGGCAAGGTCTCAAGGAGCCTCACGAGGTGAACATAATTTGGTCCTTCGAGCATCTTGATCCTGCGACTTTTGGTTCCATCGTTTTTTCAGCAGTACTTGCAGTCAACTTAACTGTCTCATCGTACAACGTCGTTGGAGTCTCAGTCTTTCAAGTCAGTATTGCATACATTTTACATCAATTTAAAGCGAAAAAAGAATCCAATATCTACTTAAACTAACGGAAAATTTTGGAAAACAGCTTGTCTCAAAATTTGTTTTTTTTTTTTTGTCTCTTGTATACCGTTTTGGGTTCCGTTACTTTCGTTATTCGTAACGGCTTCGCATATCTCGCCACTTTTAGAGGACACGTGATTATTCAGATTACGGTTTCTGAAATTCATTTCATTTCGGCTTGCAGTCGTTTTTAAAAAATTTGCGACGACTCTACTCACAACTTTAAGTCGAGTTTTATTTTATAGCTACAGAGATTTCACAAATTTTTTCTTTTGCATACATCGTATTGTTTTAACGTCCCATTTGTGACAAAACACATTGTCTCAAGGAAATTTTCACATTTTTTATAAGAAATTAAACCTTTTTTTTTGAAACACAATGCCACCATTGGACTTGTTTATACGTGCAGCCGACCGCATGGTCGAATTTGAGGCGTATTTTATGGCGGTTGTGCCTGCTGATTATTCTTCGATTTCGCTAGAGCTTGAGCAAAGTGAACTCAAAGGTATTTGGGATAAGCTTAAAGACTCATATGAAATTTGTCTCTCAAATGACGAAAATAAAGGCGACGTTCAAGTTATTAAAGCCAAATATCTTGAGTGTCACAAATGCTTCATTCGTTGCATGACTACAATTAACAAAGCTCTGGTTGAATTGTCTCTTACAAGAACAAATATAGCACGCGCAGAAGTTTCAAATAGTGTTTCCTCAAACGTGAAAGTTCCTCCATGTGACACAGAAGTGTTTCATGGCAGTTATATAACGTGGCCTACCTTTAGGGACATGTTCACGGCAATTTATGTGAACAATACATCTCTTAGTGCAGTTGAAAAACTTTACCACTTGCTTCAAAAAACAAGCGGTGAAGCCAAAGAAATCGTACAAAAGGCTCCTCTTACAAATGAAGGTTTCCTTATTGCATGGGAAAATCTCAAAGCTCAATATGAGAATAAAAGAATTTTGATAAACAATCAGCTTAAAGTTTTGTTTAATCTTCCGACGTGCAATCAGGAATCTGGAAGTTGTCTCAAGCGACTCCAACGGGACATAAATAATTGTATTTCGGCATTGCAGTTGTATCAAATTAATATACAAAATTGGGATGCAATTTTTGTTTTTTTGTGTTCTTCACGCCTCCCAGAACATAGTCTTGCTCTCTGGGAGCAGTCGGTCAAAAATAAAACCGAAATTCCAAAATGGAAAGAGTTGGATAGTTTCCTCACTGACAGGTTCCAAACTCTTGAAACTGTTTCAGACTTTCGGTGTTCCACTTCTTCGAACTCTAATGTTACAAAATATCAAAATGCTGCTCAGAGGTCAAAATCTTTTAACAATTATCTCAATAAAATTGATTTTTCACAATGTAGATTGTGCAAAGGCTCTCATGTTTTACGATCTTGTCCCAAGTTTTTAAATATGAACTTTCAAGATCGATTTTCTACAGTTAAACAGTATCACTGCTGTATTAATTGCCTCTCTGCGTCTCATGAACTAAGAGACTGCAAGAGTAACAACACTTGCCAAAAATGTAAAAAACAGCATCACTCGCTGTTACATAAAGACCTTATAAATGCACAACAATCTACTCCAATACAGAAAGTTGCATACGCGCAAAGTTCAACAGGTGCAAGACCTAAGCAACAAAATGTTTCACCAAGCAACTCTTCTGTTTCTCATGCAACAACCATACAGTCCACTCCGATTAATTTAAATCCTACAGAAACAGTACAAACCTGTTTTAACACTGTTACCAAAAAAGTTTTACTTGGTACCGCTTTGATAAATGTTTTTCATATGGGAATAACATATAAGGCTCGGGCTCTTATTGACCCTGCATCAGAAGGTACGTTTGTATCTGAACGCATACGAAATCTGTTAAAACTTCCCACTAAAGCTGTGACGGCTCAAGTATCTGGACTTAACGGCGCTATCAGCACCAAACCTACTCAGGTTTCATCTTTTTTTATTGGATCTCCATCTGATCCAAATGTACAAATCGAAGTCACTGCGCTCGTTGTACCCCAAGTCACTGGAAACTTGCCCTCGCATTCCTTTGACCCCTCTTCATATGCTGAACTGCCAAAGCTCAACTTTTCTGATGCCAATTGTTTCAAAAGTTCAACCATTGACCTGCTAATTGGTGGGGATTTATATCCACTTGTGATACTTGGTGGAATTCGTAAAGAAGTTCTAGGTTCTCTTGTAGCTCAAGAGACCGTTTTTGGTTGGATCCTTACAGGACCAATTCCTGATATACAAAACAACGATCAAAACAAAACTATTGTTTCTTATTACACTGAAGTCTCATTAGATGAGAAGCTCAAAAAATTTTGGGAAATAGAAGAAATTCCAAAAAAAGTTATTTCTTCACATTCTGATAACTATTGTGAAGAAATTTACAATAAATCTTTCTCGAGAAATTCAGATGGACGTTATATTGTAGATTTGCCTTTCAAAGCTTCCTTTGTAAAGCAAAATAGTCTAGGCTCTTCAAGACACATTGCACTTTGTCAGTTTCTTCAAAACGAAAAGTCTCTAACTCGAAAGCCTGAGCTAAAGGCAGAATATGAGAATATTCTAAAAGAATATGTTGAACTTAAACATATGGAAAGAATAAATTTTCCGAAATTTTCGCTAAATCCTCGTCACTTTTATCTTCCTCACCATGCTGTTATAAAACCCGAAAGCACAACAACAAAAATTAGGGTTGTATTTAATGCTTCAAGCAAGTCTTCAAATGGCACGTGTCTTAACGACATTCTTCACACAGGTCCTGTACTCCAAAATTATCTTATGCTCTTGATACTTAAGTGGAGATTTTTTGCTTACGTTTTTAATGCTGATATACAAAAAATGTATAGGCAAATACTCGTAAGTCCTCACCATACTCCATTTCAACGAATTGTAATGCGAGATTTTAAAAATAATCAAATACAAGACTTTGAGCTCAAGACTGTCACTTTTGGAGTAAATTGCGCTCCTTACCTCGCAATTAGAACTCTGCTTCAACTTGCAGAAGACGAAAAGTCACATTTTCCGATTGGTGCACAAATTCTCAAAGACGCAATGTACGTTGATGATGTCTTAGCGGGCGCACACGATATCTCAAGTGCAATAGAGGCTCGTAATCAACTCATTGATATTCTTAAAAGTGCATGTTTTGACTTGAGAAAATGGACTTCGAATTCAATTAAAATATTGGAAGATTTACCCCGTGATCACCTATTGGATGTAGATTTCTTGTCTCTAGAAGACAAAAGTACGGCAAAAACACTTGGTATTTTTTGGAATGCCAGTTCAGATTCTTTCAATTTTCACACTCTACCCTTTCAATACAAGGAATCTTACACAAAAAGAGAGGTCCTAAGTATGATTGCAAGATTATTCGACCCAGCTGGTTGGCTATCTCCTGTTATAATAATGGCAAAAATAATCATGCAACAGTTGTGGCTCGATAAAATTGACTGGGATGACAATTTAAAACCAGTCTCGCTTCAAAAGTGGCAGAATTTTTTGTCAAATTACTCAAAAATTAAACTCATTTCGATTCCGCGATGGATTCAGTATAGCCCTACAAGCAAAACTGAATTTCATGGATTTTGCGATGCCTCTGAAAAGGCATATGCTGCAGCACTTTATGTTCGCACTGAGAACTGTGATAAAATTAGTTCAAATCTTCTTGTTTCAAAATCGAAAGTGGCTCCAATAAATACATTGTCACTACCAAGGCTAGAACTCTGTGGAGCAGTTTTATTAGCTAACCTGATTAACTCAATAACTCCAAATTTGAATATAGAATGTAATTCTTTATATTTATGGGCGGATTCGACTATCGTACTTTCTTGGCTCAAAAAACCACCCTGTACTTGGGCGACTTTCGTAGCAAATAGAATTTCTATAATAATTGAAAAAGTCGGCTGCGAAAATTGGTCTCATATTGAGACACACTCAAATCCCGCTGATCTAGCAACCCGGGGGGCATATCCTGCGGAGCTTAAAGCTAATGATTTATGGTGGCATGGTCCCGCTTGGCTACAATTGCCAAAGTCTCAGTGGCCAGAAAATTTATTAAATCAACAATTAGATACCACCGTCGAAATGAAAAAACTTAAAACTCATTTTGCTAGCTCTGCGGTAAGTGAAGATATTTTAAATCGATTTTCGTCACTGCCAAAGGCATTTCGTGTATTGTCATATGTGATTCGTTTCTTTAAACGAACACATGTATCGACGCGAGCAGAAGCCACATATCCTTCAAAAGTAGTTTCAACTGCTGAAATAAACACCATAAAAATTCGACTCATCATACTTGCACAGCAATGTCATTTCTCAAATGAATATTCAAATTTGGATAGTAAAAAATCAATTTCGTCAAGAAGCTCAATTTTAACTTTGACTCCATTTTTAGACTCTGACAAGCTGATCAGAGCTAATGGGCGCTTAGCATCCTCAATGTTGCTCACTTACAATGAACGTCATCCTATCATTCTTGCGTATAATAGCAGATTAGCGCGCTTATATGTACAATTTATACATGAACTGTCACTCCATGGTGGAAATCAACTCGTTTTACGCCTCATTCGGCTAGAGTTTTGGATTCCTAAAATCAAAAACTTAATAAAAACGTGCATACACAATTGCAAGATATGTGTTGTGTATCGCAAAAAATTACATGGTCAAATGAATATTTATTACTCAAACCGATGAAAAAATGCACTATATCCAATAAAACGTAGATAAGCTAAGTTCTTATTTAATTTTCACTTTTATTCTATTATACACAGAAAATGTACATAGATAGGAATTTCTTATTTTGGAAAAAAAGGTTTATCCGTGTTTTTATTCAACAGATTGATAGAACTTGAAAAGACAAATCCAACGGTATAAAAAATTGAATTTTCATAAAAATATAGATAGTGCTTTTCTTCATCGGTACGGCAGTCTAAGGTTCCGTTTCTATGTTTCATACGTAAGCAATAAAGCTCCTAAAACATGTCAACTTGGAGCATGTCTTTAATCACCACTGGCAGGTCCTTCATTAGACACACTACTGTTTTCATGAAGGCCTCGTTTGTTATGGTCTGCTACGGCGCTGATAGCATAGACTTTTCTTTAGTCTCATGAAATTTTTGACTGTTCCTATTGAGCGTTGTTTTTGCCTTTTTCGGAGGAGGCGGAGTCAGTGACATTTGCGGCATCAGTGACGCTGTTGAAATTGAGCTGTCCCTATCAATATCGTTTGGTATCGTGTCATTTTTCTTACCATTTCAATTATCACGAGTCCTGCAAATGAAAAATGTGTACTACATACCGGTGCGGTGCGAGAGAGTCCTTAAGAACATCATCAAGCGCAGGAATCTCCATTTAATTCATTCCACTACCTGATGATGCTTCAATTCTTTTCAGCTTCTTGCAGAACCACTCACGGAGTAGCTTCCGCACGGAGTGCAGTCCGCAGCTATTAATTCACACATATATAAAAATAAATAAGCAAACAAAAACTTGTAACATATTACATACCACTTTTATTGCATATTTCTGCAACTACCATTATTTTATTTTACAAACTTTTTTCTACATTTTCTATTAATAGTAATAATTAAATGATAATTTAACTTCAGCCATTTAGCTACGATCAACATTCAAGTAAAATTTTACAAGTTCATACAATGCTTTATTTATTAAACAGACTTTGACGACAAAGGACAAAAAAAAAACAATAACAACTCTAAAATATAGACATATGTTTCGAAATCTCATAAGTATATTTTTGATATACTAGCATTACCCTGTGCGCATCGCCTCACCTCAACCGTGGCACTATACAGTGGATCAAAGTTATAATGGAACCAGGCGCGGATCTAGAATTTTTTTCTGGGGGGGGTCACAGGATAGAAAAAAATCAAAAATAACAAGAATAACCAAATAAACAAAGCAAGCCGAATTTCTTCAATGAATAAAAACTAAGCCAGAATTCACTCCTAGTCGTGAATTCAAAAGGTGCGGACGTGTTTATGCTGAGTCGAATATTTTATTATATAAAAAACTTAAAATCAATGCAATAACTTAGCTAATTTTACTAAATATTCATCCGCTCAGCCTAACAATCAGTTAGGTAAAACTTCACAATTTCGGATTTATTTCCAAAATATGTCTGGGATCAGAACTACTTAAATCCAATTCCATTTGTTATTATACCGCGGCTGGAGATTTTAATGTCATCGTATTTGTTGAGACCTGGCTAAATGATGAATTTTTCGATGGAGAATTCTTTGATACAAATATATATCAAGTATACAGAAAGGAACGTGACGCTATAAAAACACGTTGTAGTCGAGGAGGTGGTGTTCTAATTGCCATCAAACGTTTTTTCTGTACAACAGCTTGCATCCTTCAGAATGCGGACAGTTTGTACGAACAATTAAGTGTCTCCATTTCTGGCTCATCAGGCTCTTTATATATTTGTGCCTCGTATATCCCGCCAAATAGTTCTGATGAAATTTACGATGCACATGTAAGTAACATTTTATCGTTACATTCATCGTTGGACCATAAAAGTCAGCTTTGCATATTGGGGGAATTTAATTTAAACAAAGTAATGTGGACTCACCTCGCCGATGACTTGACGCCAACAAATATCAATCATCCTCATGAAATCAATCTTATTGATAGCTTCTTAAGTATTGAATTAGTTCAAATTAATAAAATAAGTACTTAATAATCTTGGCAAAATTTTGGATTTAATTTTTATTTCGTATAATATTAAATACAATTTATCTGAATGTTTTTGCCCAATTTCACCATCTAATATGCACCATGTTCCAATTGTTCTCGATATAGAATTTTATGAATTTATTGAGCCTCAGCCTGCTAAACATGTATTTAACTTTAATAATATAAATGATATAAATTGGAAAAATTTATTTAATGGTAAAAATGCCGCAACTTGTTTTGATTTGTTTAATGTGTCACAAATCTGTCATGACCATATTCCAATTTGCCCTCATAAGGTATATAAGCTTCCATGGTATAATTCTGGCCTTAAAAAACTGAAAAATATGCGCAATAAATTTCTAAAACTTTTTAAATCCACTGGGAACTTAGAGTATAGGGAGAAATATGTGCATTACATGAGAGAATTCAACTTTTTGAATAAGTTTTTATACAAGCAGTTTATTTTGAAAACGGAAACCAATATCAAATTGAATCCGAAATCGTTTTGGAATTTCGTACAATCGAAAAAGTGTGGATCTTTCATCCCCACTTCTATGTTTTTCAATAATATTAGTTCGTGTACAATTGCAGACACAGTTAATTTATTTGCCGACTATTTTAAATCAAATTATACTGAAGATGCTCCATGGTATGAGCCCTCTATCCTGCAAAACATCAATTCTTTCGTGGATGTTGGTTCTATTACTTTGAGTGAAACAGACGTTTTTAACGCATTGTAAAAGTTGAAGATTTCTGCTAAACTGGATGTCGATGGATTATCCTCTATAGTATTATTAAAATGTGCTCAGGCTTTGTGTAAGCCACTGTGTCTGATTTTCAATAAATCTTTAAATTCCGGAACTTTTATTGAGCCCTGGAAGGTAGCATGTATTACCCCTATTTTCAAAAATGGGCTTAAAAATAATGTCGCGAACTATCGTCCCATTTCTAAATTAACAATTGTCTCTAAATTATTTGAAAGCATTATAAAAGATAAGCTTTACTTTTTAATTAAGTGTCATATTTGCCCAGAGCAACATGGCTTTGTATCTGGTCGATCCACAATAACAAATTTATCATTATTCTCTAATTATTGTGTATCCTCTTTTGAACGTGGCTATCAAGTGGATGTGCTCTATGCTGATTTCGCAAAAGCCTTTGATAAGGTTAAGCATAGTGCTTTAATTGCTAAACTAGCTAAAATTGGATTTCATGGTTCATTTTTGGATTGGATTAAATCCTATCTGAGTAATAGACTGTGTGTTGTACTTGTTAATAATACTAAATCTTATAATTTTGTAGCGTCGTCTGGAGTACCTCAGGGTAGTATCCTTGGACCTCTTCATAGTTGCTTTCAGAGCTCAAAATTTTTGCTTTACGCAGATGATTTAAAATTATTCAGTCGTATACGGAATGTAGGTGACGTTGAATCCTTACAACGTGACTTGTCCAATGTGAGTAACTGGAGTAAACTTAATCAGTTACGTTTAAATATTGGGAAATGCTTTCCCTGCACATTTGCAAAATCAAATAATATACTCGATTGTTATTTCTCAATTCAGGGTAAACTTCTTAAGTCAATCAATCTTATAAAGGACTTAGGCGTAGTTTTCGATGCTAAGTTTACATTTATTGAGCATTTGAATTTTATCATCCCTAAAGCTTATGCAATGTTGGCTTTTGTTCGTAGACACAGCTCTGATTTTATGGATCCACATACCATTAAGAGCCTTTACTTTGCATTTGTAAGATCTAGATTGGAATATGCCTCTTTTGTTCGGAATCCGTTTTATGCAAATCATTGTGCTAGAATTGAACGAATTCAGAAAACTTTTTCTAGATTTGCATTACGGTCTTTGTATTTTGGTGATTCAAGGCCATCATATAATTCACGTTGCCTGCTTTTGGGCATAAATACCCTTGAATCGAGGCGGAAGGTTATGTCCTTAATATTTATTTATGATATAGTTAATAGTAATATTGAATGTCCGGAGTTACTTCAGTTAATTGGTTTTTATATCCCACCTAGACAGTTGCGTCATTTTGATTTATTCCTCATAAAAAAACATAAAACTAATTATGCTCAGAATGAGCCTATATTAAGAGCTCTCTCATTATTCAATAGATTGTCATCCATAAATGAATTTGATTTTTCGATGTCTAAAGCAGGGGTCAACAAAATTTGATTTTTCATAGCTCAATTGAGCTGAAGTACATCACACACATTGTGTTTTGCCGACCCCTGGTCTAAAGACTCTTCTAGTCTGTAAGGAAATGTAATCCAAAAGCTTAATAAAGAAATGAAATGAAAAATGAAAAACTTGTATTTGTTTTACTTGAAAATTCATTACATGTATATATATATTTATTGTTTACATAAAATTATAAACTTTTTTATATAAAAAATGTACTCTTAAAACTAAGAAATGTCTTAGCTGATGAATATTTTTATTTCGAATTTTCATTGGACATCGATGCGATCATTAACAGATTTGCGAAACAAAATAGAAGATTGGATTTTTTAATTTGTTTTTAGTCGACTGAATGTTATTAATTAATTTAAAAATTAAAAGATTAAAAATTTCAAATTGATTGGATTTTGTTTTATAAATGATGCTTTTAGTTGGAACTTGTAAACAGATGATAGTATATCAAGTAAAGCTACAATCCAAATATAGAAAAAATAATAAAAAAGTCAGTCTTGTTTAAGAAAATTAGTCAAATTTGTTGATTTAGTCATTTTTTGATTCCAATTTTTTCAGAGTGCAAAAAAAAAGTTAATTTTGGTCGTTTGGTTAGTTTCAGGTTTTTAAGTTTGCAAAAACTAGGTTTTGTTCGTTTGTTTTTTTTTTTTTTGTTTTTCGGTTTGCAAAATATTGTTTCAACTCTATTTTTTGAAATGCGGGCTGTTTTGGGGGGGGTCATGACCCCCGTGAGCCCCCCCTTGGATCCGCGCCTGAATGGAACAGCATTAACAAAAAAGTTTCTTACTAAATAGTAAATTAAATAAATATTTTTTTACAAATTTAAAATCTATTTTAAAAAGTGTATTTAATAAACATTTATTATCAACAAAAATTTTTATAAAATCAGCTTTTTTTTTAAAAAAAAATAACGAAAAATGAAAACGCATGGAATTCTGTCACAAAGTTATAATGGAACACCTTGTGAATAATCCACAAATTCGCTACCAAAACTACAGCAAACTCAATTTTCGTGTCATATCATGTTGTCTAGTTAAGGGATCATCCGATAATTTATGTTACTCATCAACGATTAATATTTTTATTTCCGTAATAAGCGAGATGGCGCCGCGCGTTATGAAAACCTCGGTTAATTAAAGAGAAATTTTAATTCGGTTGTCAAAGTCAGGCTAATTAGTGCCAAATATCAGTGAAACTATTAATCGTCCTCCAACAACTGTTTTAAACATAATTAAGCTATATGAAAATATCATAAACTTAAGAACAAGGCCAAACCGAGTACTAGGGAAATATTTAATGCGTCAGATAAATGTTGAATAATAAAATAAATTAAGAAAAATCTCCATATTAGTGTCCCGAAATTGGCATCTGAAGCCGAAAAGTATCTTAAAAAGAAAGCTAGCCATGAAACAATTAGAGACGTGCTTAGAAGACATCTGTTTAATGGACGAGTAGCCAGGAAAAAAACATTCGTGTGTAAGGCCAATGTACAAAAGCGAAAGGACTTTGCAAAAGAACATACAGCTAAGTATTTTTCATTCTGGAAAACAGTTTTATTTACAGATGAAAGCAAATTCAATATTTTCCGGTTAGATGGACAATCATATATCTGACGCAAAGCTAATGAGAAGCTCAAGAAAATTAACCTTCGGCCAACAATTAAGCACGGATTAGGTTCAGTAATGGTGCGGGATGTGGTATCTGCTGCTGGACCAGGAAACCTGCATATAATCGAAAGGATTATGGATAAAATATATTATTTAAGCATTCTAAAAGCAAAGGTAAAAGAAAGTACTCGAAAGTTGGGGATAGGCGAAGAGTTTATATTATATCAGGACAATGATCCGAAGCACTAGGCGTATGTTGTGCGTAACTGGCTGCTTTATAATTATTCCAGAGAGATGGAAGCTCCACCACAGTCTCATGACTTAAATGTTATTGAACACGTGTGAAATTATTTGGAGCAGCAGCTTAAAAATTACCACATAACTAAAAAAACGGAGTGGATAGCAGCCCTAAATGAAAAGTGGGGCAATATCCCAGTTTATTTATGTCGGTAGTTGGTAGAGCCGATGCCAAATCGTTTGAGAGTTATTATACAACTAAAAGGACTACCTATTAAATATTAAAAACAAATTAAATCCTTTAATAATACAAATTTTTAAGTGAATTTCTTTGGTGTTCCATTATAACTTTGTGACAGAATTCCATGTATTTTAATTTTTCGTTATTTTTTTTTTTTAACGCTAATTTTATAAAAAAATTTTGTTGATTATAAATGTCTATTAAATACACTTTCTAAAATAAATTTTAAAAAAATATTTAGTTAATTTACTATTTAGTAAGAAACTTTTTTTGTTCAAACTGTTCCATTATAACTTTGACCCACTGTAGGTCAAATAGCCCATTTCACTGGCCAAAACTAATAACGGCTATATTATCATGGTGATTAACTGGAAATGTATTTTTTATGTTGATTCTAGGCTAAAAGAAGAACTCTGAGAAAAATCTTAACCCTTGTGCTACCGGGTCAAAAATGGCAAGCACTACATTTTTTAAAATTCCATAATTAATGAAATAAAAGATGTGTTTTTATTTATAGATTGTAATATTAGGTTAAGAAATACATTAAGTTTCACTTTCTAAAGATAAATTAGTTAAAATGTTTAAATACATTGAACTTAAAATTTCGGTTTCCCCAATTTCATCTTCCTCTTCTTCATTCTCGCGTGTTTCATAGCTTGTTAAGTTAAATTCTTCGACTGGGATTTCACACCTTAATAAATGGATCACTTCTATCGGAAGTTGGAGACGCTTTTTAGTCTGAATGCGTCTATTTAAAGTCAGCGAAGAAATTATTGGATCTGATGTGTCCATTGCTCTATGAAACACGTCTAAAAGTGTATTAACGCGGCTACTTTTGCGTGCATGATGTAGTCTATCAGATTTGTATAATTTGTGTTGAGACTCTGCTGATTCTTCTCCAAAATAACCAACAGGAAGAACTAAACCCTCTATAATTTCCTTTGAATGAATAAGAACTTTGTGTAAAGTTGCTGTCATTGGCAGCCAGAAATACATGTTTTGAATAATTTTTGCGGTTTCAAAGCAGTAAACTTGAAATTTGTTTACAATTAAAAGAAAATTGACAAGACATGCTTATTAAAATTATTTTAAGCCGAAATATCAAGTCCTTGTCAATGCCGGTAATTTGAGAAAACATTTCATGTTCCGCAAAAGCTCGGCGCGCAGTGTTGCCATCGTTTGTACTCCCAAAACCACCTACTTTCGGTTTATCTACTATGAGGCCAAGTTTTTTGAAAAATAAATCTTGTATTGATTTCTCTTTTTCTGAAACTGTATTTTTATCATCTTCATTTCTGATTTACCACTTTTGGATGGCGCACTTGTAACCTGCATATATTTTGCACTTGAGCCAAGTAATATTTTGCGGTTGGAAAACAGGCAACTTTCAGTGGCTTTTTCGTAAGCTCTTATGCAAAAATTATGCGCACTCTGCCGCAAATAATTTAGAGTAGTAGCATCCTCAGTATTTTCCAATAAATATTTGAAAACAGCTTCTTCTTTTTCCTTTTTGTCTGTCTTTTGCAACCAGACTTCGAATAAATCAGAATTGCGGAAGAATAAGTCACCTGACAAAAAAATTCATTAAAAAAAAGGGTGCAAAATCCAAATTTCTAAATAACATTAACAACAGTAAAATCTAACTAATTAAGAGTGTCATAAGACTAACAAATCCCAACAAAATTTTAAAAGCTTACACAAAGTTGGAAATTTAAAAAAATTTGACAAATCAGGGGTATCACTTCCATTTTAGATTTTTTTTACAGAAAACCAAAATATACTTAAATGTTTTAAGTGAAATTATATTGTACATACCATCATCAATATTTTCGATTTTTATTTTTTAAAAAAAACAAATTATTTCACAATAGTTAAAATAGATGTAAAAATCACCACTTGTTTGCGTTATAACAGCAGAATGCAAATGCATCAACTTTGACGCATCGCTAAAAAACTGTAAATTATTTTTTCCAAGAACAAAATACAATTTGGTTTGTTTTGAAGTACTCTCCGTTACACTACAACAACAAAACTTAAATAGCAACACTTGTATAAATTAGGTTTTGGCCAGTGAAATGGGCTTTTTAAAAAAAATTTTAAAACCTAAGCAGTGCCTCTTAACATACAAACCACGTGATGTAAATTTCATTAGAATCGATTAAGCGGTCTTCGAGAAAATGATATTTAAAAAATATTTTTGTGTGAGGGCCACCCTAAATAAAAACTTTGTAGCCTAAGCTATGCCTCTTAACATAAGAGCTAAGTGGTGTAAATTCGGAGTGAATCGACTAACCTGTCTTCGTGAAAATGATATTTAAAAATATTTTTGTGTGAGGGCCACCCTAAGTGTGCACTCTAAATAAATTTTTTACAATCCAATCTGTGTCTCTTCACATAAAAGCCATATGGTGTAAATTTCATGAGAATCGATTTGGCGGTCTTCGAAAAAATTATATTCAAAAAATATTTTTGTGTGAGGGCCAACCTAATTAAAATTTTTGTATCCTTAGCTATGCCTCTTAACATAAGAGTTACGTGGTGTAAATTCGGCGTGAATCGATTAACTTGTCTTCGTGAAAATGATATATAAAAATATATTTGTATGAGGGCCACCCTAAGTATGCACCCTAAATAAAATTTTTACCATCTAATTTATGCCCCTTAACATAAAAGCCATACTGTGTAAATTTCATGAGAATCGATTTACATGTCTTTGAGAAAATGCTATTTTTAAAATATTTTTTTATGAGAGCCACCCTAAGTATGCACCCTTAATAAAAATTTTATAGCCTATGACACCCGCCTGATTAATACTAACGTACTGTAAAAATTTCATCACGATCGGCTGGATAGTTTCCGCGTCCATAACGGACAGACAGACAGACAGACAAAAAATGAATTTTATATAATAGATTAGTGCAAATCTAGCGGGTGTAATTTGAGTGCTGACGTAGGCATCAACCAAAAATATACTGATGAGATTTCAAGAATCGAAATGGATGTCTATATTCTTGAGTTGTTGTTGTTTTTTTCCTTTGTCGTCAAAGTTTGTTTAATAAATAAAGCATTGAATCAACTTCTAAATTTTGCTTGAATGTTGATCGCAGCTAAATGGCTGAAATTCAATTATCATTTTATTATTACTATTATTGAAAAGCCAAGGCAACAAACCTAAACTTTTCTATTAATTTCATAATAAATGTATTTTCCTTCTTCTGACTCCATTCTAAATATATTTTTTTTATGTATACAATGCATAGATAGCTGATTCCGTACATAAAGTGCGTTCAGTTCCACTCTTTGCTCAAGGAAATTCAACGAAACTTTTTGTTAAGTAAGTACGTTGTAGTTGGGTAAGAATTTCTCAAACGGGCCACTTCTCAACTCCAAATGCTAATTTTTTCACGAAACTTTATTATTTAGATAATGGTTTATGCTAGGAATTGAACTATGATATTATTTTATTTTTATTATTTTTTTTTGTTGTTGTTATAGGCAATTGAAATTCGGGTACCAAATTTTTTCAAAAACTTATAACTTTTGAACGAGTTTGACGATTTTTATAAATTTAACGATGTTCGACTTATATTGAATTAGAGTACAAGTGAAATTGTTTTCAATTTTAAGAGATGTTTTTTTCAGTGTTTAAAATACGTTTATTTACTAAAAGTTATTAAAAAACAGCCTTCGCTGTCCTATTGAAAACCAAAAAAAATAGATATAAATGTAACAAACAATAAGGTACAGTATTCCGTTGAGAAAAAAAATGGATCGCACTTGACTTAATTTTTATTAATATATTTGTAACCCTGTTTTCTTTAAATTTAGTATACTTTTCTACACAATAGTCCAGCAGAAATAGGGTTTCAACAACAAATTGGTTCGTTACAGCAATCTGGCAGCAGAAAAATGTCGAACAAGCTCTTGTAAAAGAGGACAAAATAAATCGAACAGACATCAACTATCCGGGGTTGAATGGGGTGCATTTTTAGAGATCGAACACAGTCTTACATTATTATTATTATTTACATTACTAAGCCTTATGGCTAGTGCCACGTGAGCAAGAATGATAAAATACTATTCATTCATCATTCTTGCACACGAGAGTGCTATAAATGCGCGTTTCAGCATTCTAAAAAATTATATAAATAGCCTATTTATCGACAAGAATTGGTCTCACAGAATTTGCCCAAACGCTGAGCAACGGTTGTTGGTTTAATTAACGACGAAGTTAAGGGCCAACTAAATCATGCATGAGCTAGCGTAACCTACTGTCAAATTCGAACGAAAAGTCTGTGAAGTGCTTAACAAACTCAGAGTAGACTTTTTAGTGGCTATGTTGTTCTTCGTTGAACGTAAGCCATAGTTGCAAAACTATAGAATATTCCCTCAATTACATAAATTTTAATTCTTATATTTCCTAAATAAATGGAGTTCATTCAAAAAATTTTATTGAATGAGATTAATTAAGAAACAATAAATATGTAAATCTATGAACATTTTATAAATTTAAGAAAATTTAAAGTAAAATAGCTTTTCGCGCAGTTTGTGAGGAAAAGTAATGGCAAATGCAGATCGTGGCATCACTGAATTGTTATATGTATTGTGTGTGTATAATAAATTGCATATTTCTGCAACTGCACTGCAAGCCATTTCCTTTACATTTCGATTACAAAAAAATGCGCCAATTTTACAGTATTACAGCCCTATTCTGGCAGATTAACAAAGCTCACCACATTAACAAAATATTTAATATTAAAAAGTTGTTAATGTTCCGTATTCTGGCAAAAATTTGAAAGCTAATTTCCTTACTATTTTGTTAATGTCAGAAAGTATCTTAACAACGAGTGATATTTGAGTATTGAGCTAAGTAAAAATAATTTTTTTTATAAAATTTAAAAGACTGACAACTTGGTTTTAAATATTTACAACCATGTCTTAAAAAAACATTTATTTTCATTGATATCAATAAAAAAAAAATTTTGGATTTACGAGTACCGAACTCACGCACGTGAGCTATAAGCTTAGAGTCCTACAGCCCTATTCTGGCAGCTTAACAAAGCTCATCACATTAACAAAATATTTAAATGTTCCATATTCTGGCAAAAATTTAAAAGCTCTTTTCTATACTATTTTGGGAACAGGTTTACTTTGGCTGACATTGTCCAATTTTTTTTAATTTTTTTTTTTGTAAAAGGGGATTAAAAACAACAAAATATAAATTTATCAAAAATAGTTGCTGGGATATAGTATCGGAAATATAGACATCGGAAGTTCCAGATATAGCTTTTAAAAAATGGTTATAAGTTGGGAACCCCTGAATGGAAAATAGGAATTATGGATATCATAAGAAAAATAATTTAACGGCCTACAATAATGGAAAGTAAAGTTTTGAAATTCGACCTATAATTTTGGAGATAAACGTTTTTTTTTCCAAAAAAATATAAAAATTTCAAAAAAAGTCAGATCCGAACGACTTTTTTTGAAATTTTTATATTTTTTTATTTTGTACCCTCTATTACCCCTAAAAAAATAAATTGATTTGGAGAATGTCAGCTAAAGTAAACTTAAGCCCTATTTTGTTAATGTCAGAAAGTGTCTTAACAACGAGTGATATTTCAGTATTGAGCCTGGTACAATTATACATGGTAGAAATATCTTGTCAAACAGAAATAATGCAACCGTGAATTTGCCTATCAGAATTGTCAAGAATAAAAAAAACAGAAACAAAAAAAAAGTTCTGACAAGCGCGCGTAAATTGTAAAAAATTGTAAATGGGAAACTATTTTAATGTGAGTTTAAAATGTGAGTTAAAAATATAAAACTATACCTAATTATTCATTATCTTTATTAGAAACTATTAAGAAAACAGTAATAAGGAGTGAAATTCAGCAGCGCTATCCTGACGTCATAAATAAAAGCAACGATGACATCAAATTAGCACAAGCACATAACATACAAGCGAGTACAGCTACAGCTCAAAGCACAGATTCTCGTAAAAAGCATATATCCCGTCAAAAATCTCGTAGGAACTTAAAAAATAGCATTGCTACTCAACGACCTGATTTAGGTACAATATCGTGCAATGTTAGGATTTAGGCAAGATATCTCCAGTTAAAAATCAACTACTACTAAAGCAACAGTCAGAAAATATAAAAATGGAAACTCAAAATCACGACAAGAATATGAACCCCAAAGTATTGCACAATCTTTTGTAGGCTCAGTTAGCTCTTTGCTACTCGTATTTGGACGCAAGGGTGGACGGCTGTAGACAAAACTGAAATTTTTTGTAAAAGAATATTACGAAAAATGTTCGCAAAGTGCATAATGCACAAAAAGCGTTTCAATAGTTTTATCCTTTAATTATGTATGCAATTAATTTCTGAAAGAAGAGCATTATATTTTTAATTATCATGTAAATATAAATTGAAGTGCTACATTGTTTTGAATTTTTAGTGTGGTCTTTATTTAATGTTCATCTATGTTCCAACAATTATTCTTACAATTTTCAACCAGTTTTGTTTTGCATCATAAATAACTTTAGCGGCGAAAGTCAGAGGAAAAATATATATTTTTTTTTTGTATATTTCTGTTTTGTCAATAATAAACAAAAACAAAACAAACTGATTTTGACAAAACTGGCTGGCTAAGAATAAAGAAGAAGAACTGTCACTTAGAATTGCTGCTACCATGATTATTGTACCATGGTATTGAGCTAAGTAAAATTGTTTTTTTTATAAAATTTAAAAGACAGGACAACGTGGTTTTAAATATTTACAACCATGTCTTAAAAAAACATTTATTTTCATTGATATCAATAAAAAAAAAAATTTGGATTTACGAGTATCGAAGCCACGCACGTGAGCTATGAGTTCACAGTCCCAACTACTTCGCCACGTTGCCTTGTATATTCAAGTTTTTATTACTCTATTTGTTATTTTATAAATTTAAATTTAAAAAGTTAAAATTTGACAAGTTTACCACGAAAGCTTTTGTGTGGGGAATTCAAAAGCTTTTATATTGTTAATATTTTTTTTAGAATACCAATATTTACATTGTTACAAAACCCTGGGTATCGTACCCAACGCGGTCCGCACCGGCTAGCTTGCGGTTTCAGGGAGGTCTTTAACCCGCCGCGTTGGGTCGAGGGAGCAACAATAAAATTCCACTTCCGCCGGAAGTGGAATTTTAAAGATAAAAAAAAAACTCATTATTCCAAAAATCATAAAAAAAACTAATAAAAAAAAATAAACTGAATTTAATGATGAATTTCCTATCCCCTCTACAGGCCTATCCACACCAAAGATGGGAGCGCGATGTCAGCTCCCCACGCACCCGCCCAACCTGTGATGCACAATCCATTTTGGTGCATCACCCACTGTCGAATCATCGCTGGAAATCACCACTTAATTAAGCATCGGTCAGGTTTGTACCCCCCCTTTATTTAAGAAATCAAGTCCTCATTTTAACCCAAAAGTACTCAAAGCATTATTTTTTTATGTTTTCCTAAAGGTATAAAATGGCAAAACCTTATCGAGACGAGAGCAGGATTCAAAGGAAAAACTAAATGAACGAAATAAAATAGGATGCTGTTCCAAAAGAAAATGCTTATAATTAAGATTACGAAAATATAATGTATATGAAAATTATTGTACATGAAAACATAATGTATGTGTTAATATAAGGTATACGTGAAAATAATGTATAGATTTATATAATGTGAAATGTGTCACAATTGAAATTGTTCCAATGATTTCAAATAAAAACGATTTTGTACAAAATTCAAAATTTAAATTAAACTAAAATTTAACGTAAAACGACTAAAATTGTGACAACACAAAAAAAAAACAGCTATTTAAACAACAAATTGAATTTAGAATACAAAAAACTAGAAACATCGAATTTTCTTTTCAATTAGAACAAAATCAATTTATGACGACAAAAAAAAATGTGATATAGGTATATAAGTATATGAAAAAAAAATTCTCTTAAAATAAGTAAGTATTATATCTATAAAAAAGGAAGATCTTTGAATCTAAACCTAGGAAAACTTTACAACTTCTAGTACTTCGGAGAATCTCTTGAATATTTGTTTTTTTTTTTTTAAATTTTAAATTTCCACCTTTTCTGGGACCTTTTGTATATAATTATTCGTCGGCTTGACCTAGAAGAGCTCTTTTAGTTCGGGCCTATACAAAAAAAAATCAACGAATCTTTCCAAATTTCCCCGCAAAATCAACTTCTCCGTGAATACTATTACAAAAAAATTTAGCTTCTTTTTTTTTTTTTTTACAGAACAAAAACTTAAAATCTAAAAATCGACATGAATTTAAAATGAATAATTTTCAAATTTAACATGACTAAACTATAGAAATCATCATACGCAAATTTTGATCGAAATACAAAAAAAAACTGTCTAAAATTTTAAGCCAAATTTGCACATTTTGTGCCACTGTCCTGGTTCGATCGAACCTTCAAATTTGAACTTCTTCACTTTTTTATGACTGCAAATATATTCGCCGTGTCCGAGCGATTCACAGGGCTTCCACCATTTTGTTTTTCCGAACAATACAAAATGGAATCTTTCAGACGCGGCCGCTTGCGCGCGATTAAAATACTTTTTTTTTTTAAATTTTATGAATATTGAGATCGGTGTACGTAGGGAGGGAATATATGGACATATAGGTATGCAAATAAATAAATAAAATGAATTGTGGCTGACTTAGCTTTTCTTCCGGAACTTTCTCACAAATGTTAAGCGGTGCCGTCGATTTTCTTGGGGAGTCAGCCACACTAGAAAAAAATTTATATTGAACAATGCCTAGCAAAAAAAAATTGTTCATGTTTTATTTCCACTTACATTTTTTATTTAAGTTCTGGAACTTTGTAGAACAAGAGCACACCAGCTGGCAGGGCACGATGGATTAGCTGGCAAAATTCTTGGCTTCGTAGACTTCTATAAATGTTAATTTCTTTTTTTAAGCCCATAAAAAAAACGTTAATTGAATTTCAAACAAATTACCAGTTCAAATGGACTTTCTAAAATTATCGGCTTAATCAACTCACGGCCGATGTAGATATTTAAAATTTAAGCGCTTTAATATTACACGGCAACGATTAGAACATTACAAAATTTAACACCTTTTTTTTTTTTTTAAAAAAAAAACTTCCAAAATTTAAATAAAAAAAACTTTAATTTCCGGAGCTGAAAAACTGTTCAGAACTGACCGCTTCGAGTTGCACTTTGATTTTGAACTTTTGCGCTTAGTGATAACTGAAACTGAGCCTAATTTTGCCAGCCAAATCCGTTTAGTGCCTTTATATGCTCTTATTTAAATAACATAATTATTTAACATATACAATAAAAATCATCCCACCAGTATCCAGCCCTAATCCCACTAATACCATCCTGTTTCGCATCGCTTTCACTCATATCCGCCTCTCTCGTCTTATGTGCGGTCTTATGACAATTTGTTGCTACGATTGCCCTATCGACCTTTGATCTTGCCATTTACCTAGTCCACCCTAGTTGGAAAGACATCGCAGCACTGCCTTACCGACTTTGACAGTTGCGAATTGGCTGACATTTGACAGTTGTGAATTGGCGTTTACTAATTTGTCCACTGACAAGCCTGCATGCGTTTTGCAGAGGCAAAATTATATTATTTTATAATTTTAATCACTATTAAGTAAAAAAATTTACTCTACGACTGTGAGCAAAGAGCTCCAACAGTCGTCGCCAAAAGGGACATCGGATTTTTACCCCAACATTGACTTCTGTTCAACCACAACCGACGCACGCCAATCTTTGAACACCTACACTGAAATTTCAGTCCAAGGAATTATTTTGGAATGTTCTCCAGCATCTGCCATCCCCATTGCAGAGTCCCAAAAACTAGCAACATCAAGCAAAAGCACCCCCCGATTTTGCTTCGCAACCACACCAGCTCCACCACCAAGAAGACAACGACCCACCGCGAATCAACACCATCCGATGACCAACACAAAAAAAAACAAAATTTGGACTAAAATTGAATGGTAGGCCCATTTTCACATCCACCACATTCTAATAGATTATTTACCCTCGTAGTTAAATTTGTAGCTAACTCTGTAGTCACCCTTTTGAGAAAAAAAAAACGCACTTGGTCTCAAAAGGTTTTAAATAAAAAAAAAGTTAACAGACAATAATAGAAGTACATATAGTCATATTAGCTCAGTGTCAAACACGAAAAAGTTATTTTATTACGATCGTCAAAATTTTAATTCGCTACAGAATTTTTATTTTGATTTTAATTAAGCAATTTTATCTTTCTATTTTAACTCCATAGGTATCAGTTAATAAGGTATTTCTCGAGTTTTAATTTCGCGTGTATGTTTCTAGCCGGTGCATTTATGAACAAGAAAAATACGTTCAAAATGAAATTTGCACACAAAACTGAAATTTTTGTTTGCTTATTTTTTTGAATAGCTGTTTTGTTTTGATAAAATTCAACTACCAAATATTCATTTTTTTAAAGAACGTTCCCGCACACAACAAAGCTCTGCCATGACCAAGTTGTCCCATGGGCATCTGTAGTCACGGCAGTGAGATGGGTGGGAATTCACTCATGGTGGTGTTGGTGGCGTTTCTTTTTTTAAGACTCGGTTTCAACAAAAAAAAATTATTAAGTTCATTCAATTGGGTAAATGATTTCTATGATGATGGGTAAATTATATGATGTCCTCTTGCCTTAAAATATGAAATTTGGGAGTTACGGTTACTCATATTCAGGAGAGATTGTAATTTTCAAATATCCTAAAGTAGTCTGCTATGTTTTCAAAAAAAACGAGAAAAATCTATCCTATGTAAAAATGGAAACTTAAACGAAAATTATTTAACTTGGGTGTTGATTTATGAATGTAAATTTTGCTGAATATAAATCTTATGGTGGCTCTAATTTATCGAATACTTCGCATTCGTTCACGGTGCCCAACGTAGGCCATCGTCCACGCCCTGAGCTTAAGAGGCTCATGCTTTCAGCTTGAGTTAGCCGGGCATCTTGCTTTGCTTTCATTTTCAGGTGTTAACGTATATTTTGGATTCAAAATAATTAATTATTTTTATTACAGGATCATACGCTGAAGACATTGAGGAATTTGCTGCGAATAGCACGAGCGGGTTGATATGTGGTATATGCCGGGAAGTTTGAAGTTTTCATAAATTTAAAGATGTTGTACTTTGTTAAAAATTCCTTTTTTTTTCTTTTACACATATTCTCAGGTACTTTGGCAATAGTGATTGGACACATCAAGACGAAATCAACGTACATAAAACGAAGCGGAACTAAAAGGACTCTCACTACACAGATGGACATTGGACGCTTAACCTAGAAGTCGGTAAATATTGCACTGAATTTACTCTTACAACTAGTTTTATTGCACCATATGTAGATTTTAGATATATTGCACTGTGTAGATTTTATTTGTATGGAAATCCTCCAATCATTCTTATATATTGCCACTGTCCCTTTGCTTCGTTAACGATTTCTCTACTGCTTTAAATCTTTGGCGTGAAACACTCCGATAGGTTTGCTATTGAGTGTTTCTAATTCATACATATTATTGCCAATGGGCCGCACTATTCGGCATTTGACAAATTTTTTGCAGAACTTTGCATTTATGTTGTTTTTAAAATTACTGAGTGTGAAGTTGCGCTTAAAAATTTCCTGCCCTGGCATGAACTTTATTTCACGTGCACGCTTATTATATCTTTTTGCGCTTTTTTCATAAGCATCGTGTAAGTTTCTTTTTATTTTTTCACGGATAATTGCGAATCTGTCTTCTCGGTTTAAGACTTTGAAATCTTGCTCACTTAAAACACATAATTTTCTGGCCAGCTTATAGTCGGTTCCGCTCGTGAACATTTCCTGTCCGAATAGTGCCAAGCATGGAGTAACACCAGTTGCTGCGTGCACTGAACTCCTGAGCGCACATTCGATTTCGGACAGGTACATATCCCAGTCACGATGGTCATCTTGTAAGTAGGCTCTGATTGCATTTAACACAGACTGATTAACACGCTCAGCCGCGTTCGACTGGGGCGCATAGTGTGCTGTCCTAATGTGTGTTATCTTGTACGCCTCAATCATTTGCATAAAATCTTTTGCCACAAATTGTTTCCCGTTATCCGAGTGGATGACTTCCGGTACTCCAAATTTGTGGAAAATTTCGGTTATCAGAAACTGCATAATTTTTTTTGTAGTAGCCTCGCGTAGCGCCTTCAAAAATACAAATTTCGAGAAATGGTCAACAACGATGAAGATATAGGCATTTCCCCTTTTGGACCTTGGATATTTTCCTAGGAAATCTATATATATCTTCTGGAAAGGTCTTTCCGTGATGACTTCTTGGCCCATCTCTGGTCTCAGATCTCTGTTAGCCGACTTTGACTCTTTGCAGATATCACAATTTTTTATAAAATTCCGCACTTGAATATTCATATTCGGCCAGTAATAAAACTGCCGCAATCTGTTCAAGGTCTTGGCTACTCCACCGTGGGCTGCGATTTCCGGTTCGTGCGCTTTAGCAATTAGTGTATGAGTTAAGGCTTCTGGGATCCATAGTTTCCATTTCATTTCCTCCGTTTCGGAATCTTCACGTTCAAACTTAAGTTTTTTGAATATTACATTGTCTTCTACGCGCACATTGGGCAATTTATCGTGGTTTTCTTTAATTGTTTTTATCAAGTCCAAGTATTCGGGTGACTCGAATTCTGTCGTCTCAAAATCAAACCAGTTATTTTCTGCAGTCAACTCATCAACAGAACGTGACAGTGTATCCGCGACCACGTTTTCTGAACCCTTTCGATGTTCTATCTGGAAGTCGAATGCTTGCAGCTGTAGAGACCACCGCGCAAGTCTACCGCTCAAATCTTTCAATGACATAAGCCATTTTAGACTTGCGTGATCGGTGATCACAGTAAATGGCATCATTTCTACATAAGGTCTAAATCTTTTTATTGCCATAACAGCTGCCAAGCATTCCTTTTCCGTAATACTATAGTTACGTTGACAACTATTTAGCTTTTGTGAGAAATATGCGATCGGGTTCTCTTCGTTGTCTTGGTCTTTTTGGAATAAAACCGCACCTATGCCAATGTCCGATGCATCACACTGCACGAAAAATCGCTTGCTGAAATCTGGGTGTTTCAGGACTGGAGCTGTGGTTAAGGCGTTCTTCAAACTGTTGAACGCCTGGATTGCCTCTGTTGTCATGGTGAATTTGCTGCATTTTTTAAGCGTGTCGCTGAGTGGAGCTGATAGTGAGGCGAAGTTCTGGATAAAACGGCGGTACCAGCCTGCTGTACCTAAGAAGCTGCGAACCTCCCTTACGGTCTTAGGAATGGAGATTCGCTGGATGGCCGATACCTTTTCGGGGTCTGTCTTGAGCATCCCGCCTCCAACCAGGAATCCTAAATACTTCAATTGCTTGAAGCAAAACTTTGACTTTTTCAGGCCAATAGTCAAATTGGCTTTTTGTAGGCACTCGGCGACTTCTTTGAGGACTCGAAGATGTGTTTCAAAGTCAGGAGCGATTATCAGCAAGTCATCGAGATACGTGAACACGTGTGATTTCAGACGTTGTGGTATCACTCGGTCCATTAAACGACATAGACGCTGCGCAGCGTTACTAAGCCCAAAGGGCATTACCGCAAACTGGTACAACGGTCTCCCGGGTACCGTAAACGCTGTATACGCCTTGCTCTGCTCCTCCAGCTCTATTTGCCAAAAGGCGAATTTTAAGTCCACACTGCTTATAAAATGAGTATAATCAATGCGACTTAAAATTCCCTCAATGTTCTGTAGCGGATAGGCGTCTTTTATGGTCCGCTCGTTTAGCTTCCGTGCGTCTAGGCAGAACCGGTTTTTTTCGGGCTTCCTGACCAACGTGACCCGATTGCTCCAAGGACTCTCACTTTCTTCGATAATTCCGAGCTCAAGCATTTTGTCCACCTCGGCGTAAACCAACTCCTGTACCGCAGGTGACATCGGATAGTGTCTGTCCTTTACCGGAGTAGCGCCCTCTGTCAGTTGGATGGTATGGACTTCTAAATCCGTTCTACCTAGACCATGTTCCTCATAGTTTCGAAACTGCCTTACTACTTCTTTTAAACGTTGTTGTTGGATCTCCGATAAATCATGCTGCTCCTGCGCTTCGACACCTTCATTTTCATCGTTCACAAAATGATTCTTTATTTTTTCTAAGCTTAATTCAGCCACACCGATCACTTCTGGGGCCAATTCAAACTCGCGCCAAAAATCTATCCCTAAGTAGGCGGCTTGCTCCAAATCAGGACACAGATAAAATTTGATTGTCTTCAATTTCGTTTTATATTTAACAGGCACGTTCACTTTTCCAATAATAGTATGCCGTCGACCACTTGCAGTTTTTACAGTTGAATAATGCCTAAAAATTTCGAATCCAATTTCTTCAGCCAGCTCTCTGCAGCCTTTCCCAAGCAGACTAACAGAAGCTCCAGTATCCAATAGACCTTTCATTTTTCTTTCACCAATTTCAATTTCAGCGTAGGCCCTAGGATCATTTTTTTGAATTACGTGAACTGCTTCTGCGATTTGTTTGCGCACATACTTTCTTTTAACAAAATTCTGCCGGGCCTTTTTAACCTTCTTCGACACTTCTCGCATACCCAAAAGTGGACCATCTTTAAAGATTCTCTCACGTGCTTCGCAATACCGTTTCATTTTTTCATCATAAGACTTGGTTTCAGGATTTTTTTTATAAGTATTATTGAACTCAATGGTTCGTTTCAACATATTAACGCTTTTTATTTTATTACAGGTTTCATCGATTTCTGCTTCAATTTTGCTGCTATCATCTTCGTTTATTTTTCGACGGGAGTCTGCTTGGAACGTGACGCTCCCGTTTCCATCGCGCTCCTGCTCAAGTTTCCCGCTGAACAATTTGGACACTTTGGTGTAATTGTTTCTGGCTTTCCACATTTATAACAAAAGATGCTACGCTGCAACGATGTACAATCCATGTAGACATGGCCTTGCTGGCGGCAATTCCAGCATATCAACACTCGTTTTTCTGGTTGTTGAAGGTTTGAAACTCGTGGTGGCTGTTGGTTAAAGGAACGACTCTTTTGTACTTCTTCGACGCTAATGTAGTCATTCTCGTTCCACTGCTGATCACTGCAGTCATCGCCTTCTACTAGTTCGTTGACGTCATGCCCTCTGCGCTGTTGATTGAACCGCTGCGGTGGTGGAAAATTACGTGGTACATCGCGGCGTGAAAAGTACATTTCCGCCTCGATGCACTCATCTCGCAGGTGATCAACGGAGTAAATTGTCATCGGGTATACCACACGAGCCAAACTATCCTTAATATTCCTCTTAATAATTTTTACCATATCATGATCCGTTACAGGATTTCGCAGCTTGGCACGAATTTTCGACACATTGTGGAAAAAGGATTCTATAGACTCTCCTGGTCTCTGCTTGCGCTCAACAAGATCCCTCATGATTTCAAAGTCTGATTTACTGCTTTGATACTGGCGTAGCAATGCTTCACTAAGTGTCGTCCAGTCTGGTGTATCATTTCGCTTGAGGTAAAGCCAGTACCATTCGCGCGCAACATCCCTCAGCAGAAGGTGAAAATCTCTCAAAACCTGCGACCATGGACAACCATAGTGCCTTTGTAGATGTTGGACTCTAAAAATGAAGTCCTCTACCGACACATCTTCTGAATTTCCACCGAACGCTATGCCCCATTTGTCGACATTGATTCCGCTCGACTGATGCGAGCGACCTGCGTTGGAATCTTGTTGCTGCTGTTGTTGTTGCTGCTGTTGTTGCTGCTGCTGTGGCATAAATTGTTGCTGTTGTGGTAAAAATTCTTGCTGTTGTTGTGGAAAATTTTGCTGCGCAAGAAATTGTTGCTGTTGTATCAGATTTTGCTGCTGTAGAAGAAATTGTTGTTGTTGCTGCTGTGGCGAAAATTGATGCCGTTGTTGCTGTATTAGATTTTGATGCTGCTGTGGCGGCTGAGGTTGCTGCCTAGTAGACCTACTGTTCTGCATACTACGCTGCTGCTGTTCGGTGTATTCAATTACTTTTTTATTCTGACCAATCTCATTCTCTTTATTTGCAGCTCGCCCTGAAGCATGAAACAAATCAAGTCCCCGACCGTACAAACTTCCCGCCTGAGCATCTCGATCTCTAACCGCGCCTAGTCCTGGAATCTGCTGACTATCCGGAGTCTGTGCCAGTTTAAGGCTCCTAAACATTTCCTGCACGCTATTCTTTATGCATTCATTTATTTTATGCTCTAATCCCTTTTCCAGGGTTGCCCTGTAACCTTCAGTGGCCTTTGCGACCATTTCGCTGATGAGAACAGTATTTGTTTCGTCCTTGGACTTGTCTGGTGGAGGAAAACTCAAGTTGGGTGGAAAAGCTTGTTTTTCTTGTGGGTTTTTCGGCACCGCGCCTTTAGTGACATCGGCACTCTGTACATTTTCGACTGTGTTGGTTCTGATCGTTTTAGATAAATCCCTAAAGAATTGATTATCTTGGCCTGAGGCCGCTCCTTCATTTTCTTGACTTGACATTTTAGCTAGTGGACTAGCCGTACTTAAAGTTCGATTAAAATCGTGCTGATAAAATCGTTTGGACACACGTTTTTTTTTCACTCTTTCTGCACTATTCATGGACTAATATCTAGATAAAAGTCTATTGTAGATTTCAAAATTCTTTCCTTTTTTTTTATTGGGTAACGGGGGGGGGGGGTTTTCCTGACCATATAATTCTTATTTGGTGTAACTTTTTCTGACTATATTCCAGCAATGATTAAATCTACTACGTGTTCATTACGAAATCTTCGGTGTGGGTAGCCTCCTACTAACAGTCTATGAGTCGGTGAAACTTCGTATTCGTCTCCCTGTCTTGTACAACAAAACACATTGTTTTAATCTTGCAATGTCAAACTTGAAGTGTGATAGTGCAACTAAGCGTTTCTTTCTATCAGTTGCCAGGCCACTAATCACATAAATGGTACAACTTGAAATACTCTACCGAATTTCAAGGCTACCAAAAATTCAAGTATGATCCAAAGCAATACGAAAGTGACTACTACACGACGCTCCACGACTACGAAATCCTATTGCATACGATGCAGTTAGCTTGTCTTATCGAAAACAACTAAGTCACCGTCTGCTCCTTTAATAACTGTCTAAAAAAAAAATGTTTTTGTTTTTTTTAAATTTTTTCTGTCTCCAGGCTATCTTAGGCCGAATGCAATTAACTTATTAGCGAGTCAGCACAAGTCAAGCCACCCGAACGCAAAACTCCCGAAGACTTCAATTGCCCTATCTTTATTATGGAATCGGCTTCTCCTCAGTCTGGTTGCTCATTTGATGCAAATCATTGCTTAGCATATAATGAAAACAAGAGCCACCCACTACGCAAACGCAAACTAAAAAAAAAACAATTACGGAATTCTTTTATCTTTAAAATACTGAAACTGATTGTCACGTCGTCGGCCCTTCTATCATTGGATGCAACTAAGTCTATGGACTGTGTCAGACTAGGCCACCGTCGTGATAGGAGTCCCGACAAGGTGCAATCTGAGTCAATTCCTTTTCTTTCCTTTGAGGTTGTAGATATTCTAACCCATTTGTACGAATTTAAGTTGGGCGCCATATTGTTACAAAACCCTGGGTATCGTACCCAACGCGGTCCGCACCGGCTAGCTTGCGGTTTCAGGGAGGTCTTTAACCCGCCGCGTTGGGTCGAGGGAGCAACAATAAAATTCCACTTCCGCCGGAAGTGGAATTTTAAAGATAAAAAAAAAACTCATTATTCCAAAAATCATAAAAAAAACTAATAAAAAAAAATAAACTGAATTTAATGATGAATTTCCTATCCCCTCTACAGGCCTATCCACACCAAAGATGGGAGCGCGATGTCAGCTCCCCACGCACCCGCCCAACCTGTGATGCACAATCCATTTTGGTGCATCACCCACTGTCGAATCATCGCTGGAAATCACCACTTAATTAAGCATCGGTCAGGTTTGTACCCCCCCTTTATTTAAGAAATCAAGTCCTCATTTTAACCCAAAAGTACTCAAAGCATTATTTTTTTATGTTTTCCTAAAGGTATAAAATGGCAAAACCTTATCGAGACGAGAGCAGGATTCAAAGGAAAAACTAAATGAACGAAATAAAATAGGATGCTGTTCCAAAAGAAAATGCTTATAATTAAGATTACGAAAATATAATGTATATGAAAATTATTGTACATGAAAACATAATGTATGTGTTAATATAAGGTATACGTGAATATAATGTATAGATTTATATAATGTGAAATGTGTCACAATTGAAATTGTTCCAATGATTTCAAATAAAAACGATTTTGTACAAAATTCAAAATTTAAATTAAACTAAAATTTAACGTAAAACGACTAAAATTGTAACAACACAAAAAAAAAACAGCTATTTAAACAACAAATTGAATTTAGAATACAAAAAACTAGAAACATCGAATTTTCTTTTCAATTAGAACAAAATCAATTTATGACGACAAAAAAAAATGTGATATAGGTATATAAGTATATAAAAAAAAAATTCTCTTAAAATAAGTAAGTATTATATCTATAAAAAAGGAAGATCTTTGAATCTAAACCTAGGAAAACTTTACAACTTCTAGTACTTCGGAGAATCTCTTGAATATTTGTTTTTTTTTTAAATTTTAAATTTCCACCTTTTCTGGGACCTTTTGTATATAATTATTCGTCGGCTTGACCTAGAAGAGCTCTTTTAGTTCGGGCCTATACAAAAAAAAATCAACGAATCTTTCCAAATTTCCCCGCAAAATCAACTTCTCCGTGAATACTATTACAAAAAAATTTAGCTTCTTTTTTTTTTTTTTTTACAGAACAAAAACTTAAAATCTAAAAATCGACATGAATTTAAAATGAATAATTTTCAAATTTAACATGACTAAACTATAGAAATCATCATACGCAAATTTTGATCGAAATACAAAAAAAAACTGTCTAAAATTTTAAGCCAAATTTGCACATTTTGTGCCACTGTCCTGGTTCGATCGAACCTTCAAATTTGAACTTCTTCACTTTTTTATGACTGCAAATATATTCGCCGTGTCCGAGCGATTCACAGGGCTTCCACCATTTTGTTTTTCCGAACAATACAAAATGGAATCTTTCAGACGCGGCCGCTTGCGCGCGATTAAAATACTTTTTTTTTTTAAATTTTATGAATATTGAGATCGGTGTACGTAGGGAGGGAATATATGGACATATAGGTATGCAAATAAATAAATAAAATGAATTGTGGCTGACTTAGCTTTTCTTCCGGAACTTTCTCACAAATGTTAAGCGGTGCCGTCGATTTTCTTGGGGAGTCAGCCACACTAGAAAAAAATTTATATTGAACAATGCCTAGCAAAAAAAAATTGTTCATGTTTTATTTCCACTTACATTTTTTATTTAAGTTCTGGAACTTTGTAGAACAAGAGCACACCAGCTGGCAGGGCACGATGGATTAGCTGGCAAAATTCTTGGCTTCGTAGACTTCTATAAATGTTAATTTCTTTTTTTAAGCCCATAAAAAAAACGTTAATTGAATTTCAAACAAATTACCAGTTCAAATGGACTTTCTAAAATTATCGGCTTAATCAACTCACGGCCGATGTAGATATTTAAAATTTAAGCGCTTTAATATTACACGGCAACGATTAGAACATTACAAAATTTAACACCTTTTTTTTTTTTTTAAAAAAAAAACTTCCAAAATTTAAATAAAAAAAACTTTAATTTCCGGAGCTGAAAAACTGTTCAGAACTGACCGCTTCGAGTTGCACTTTGATTTTGAACTTTTGCGCTTAGTGATAACTGAAACTGAGCCTAATTTTGCCAGCCAAATCCGTTTAGTGCCTTTATATGCTCTTATTTAAATAACATAATTATTTAACATATACAATAAAAATCATCCCACCAGTATCCAGCCCTAATCCCACTAATACCATCCTGTTTCGCATCGCTTTCACTCATATCCGCCTCTCTCGTCTTATGTGCGGTCTTATGACAATTTGTTGCTACGATTGCCCTAGCGACCTTTGATCTTGCCATTTACCTAGTCCACCCTAGTTGGAAAGACATCGCAGCACTGCCTTACCGACTTTGACAGTTGCGAATTGGCTGACATTTGACAGTTGTGAATTGGCGTTTACTAATTTGTCCACTGACAAGCCTGCATGCGTTTTGCAGAGGCAAAATTATATTATTTTATAATTTTAATCACTATTAAGTAAAAAAATTTACTCTACGACTGTGAGCAAAGAGCTCCAACAGTCGTCGCCAAAAGGGACATCGGATTTTTACCCCAACATTGACTTCTGTTCAACCACAACCGACGCACGCCAATCTTTGAACACCTACACTGAAATTTCAGTCCAAGGAATTATTTTGGAATGTTCTCCAGCATCTGCCATCCCCATTGCAGAGTCCCAAAAACTAGCAACATCAAGCAAAAGCACCCCCCGATTTTGCTTCGCAACCACACCAGCTCCACCACCAAGAAGACAACGACCCACCGCGAATCAACACCATCCGATGACCAACACAAAAAAAACAAAATTTGGACTAAAATTGAATGGTAGGCCCATTTTCACATCCACCACATTCTAATAGATTATTTACCCTCGTAGTTAAATTTGTAGCTAACTCTGTAGTCACCCTTTTGAGAAAAAAAAACGCACTTGGTCTCAAAAGGTTTTAAATAAAAAAAAAGTTAACAGACAATAATAGAAGTACATATAGTCATATTAGCTCAGTGTCAAACACGAAAAAGTTATTTTATTACGATCGTCAAAATTTTAATTCGCTACATAATTTTTATTTTGATTTTAATTAAGCAATTTTATCTTTCTATTTTAACTCCATAGGTATCAGTTAATAAGGTATTTCTCGAGTTTTAATTTCGCGTGTATGTTTCTAGCCGGTGCATTTATGAACAAGAAAAATACGTTCAAAATGAAATTTGCACACAAAACTGAAATTTTTGTTTGCTTATTTTTTTGAATAGCTGTTTTGTTTTGATAAAATTCAACTACCAAATATTCATTTTTTTAAAGAACGTTCCCGCACACAACAACATTTCATAACAATTAGATCAACACGAGTAATTTTATTATTTCTTGTTAAGTCAACAAGCAGAAAAGGGCTGCTAACAACTTCGCCACGTTGCCTTGTGTGTTCAAGTTTTTTATTACTATTTTTGTTATTTTACTAATTTAAAATTAAAAAGTCAAAATTTGACGAGTTTTCCACGAAAGCTTTTGTGTGGGGAATTCAAAAGCTTTTATATTGTTAATGATTTTTTTAGAATACTAATACATTACATTACATTTCATAACAATTAGATTAACAAGAGCACCTTTATTATTCCTTATTAAGTTAACAATCAGAATAGGGCTGTAAACATTTTGTTTTCTACACATTTTCTATTAATTTCAAAATAAATGTATTTTCCACTTTAGGTTCCATTGCAAAAATTTTTTCTTATATATACAATGCATAGACATCCGATTCCGTACAGAAAAAGCGTTCAGTTTCGCTCTTTCCTTAAGAAAATGACATTTGTGGAAATTGAACGAAACTTTTTGTTAAGTACGTTGTAGTTTTAACATATAATTTGTGAGTATTCGTACAGTTGCATGAGTTGACTGTATTCAAAGTATTCATGGTTTAGTTGAGCCTTTATGCTTAAACGCGTGTGGAAAAAACGCCCGTATACAGTGTTGCCATACGTTATTTTTCAAATGTTCATCCATTGAAAACTCAATTGTGCTGCCCTGGGGCGCATTAAATTACATTTTTGCAATTCTGTGTCGATGTTTAATGTGTAAACAGAACTGGGACGTGCGATTTTTCTTCTAAGTCCTTATGGGTTTGTAGTGAGTACAAAATTGACACTAGAAAATTTATCGCAGAGAAATAAAAAAATTCTATTTTTTGGTGCGATTTGACAATGAAGATAAATCGCAAGTCCCACATTTACACGAAAAAAGTCTGAGACACAAATTCTTGTCTATTCTCTTTTGTGATTTTCGTGTGCGACATATGACATATTGTTTACCTCGTCCCTTTCGGTTTTCCCCTCTTGGCCACAAACAAGGAAACTTTGCACTGACTATGGTCGAAATGACCTGATGTTTTATTTTGTGCTCATCAATAATTAAATATAGTAGTTGTGTCTGTTTACTTTCGTAGTTAAATTTGTAGTTAAGTCCGTAGTTAAATAATTTGCGGGAGAAGATCACAATTGTTCTCAAAAAGATATTTAACTGAAATAAATAAACCGACAGGAATTAGTTAAAAATGTAGTTATATTAGCCAAGTGTCAAAAACGAAAAATTTATTTTATTACGATAGTCAAATTTTAATTCGCTACAGAGTTTTTATTTTGATTTAGTTAAGCAAACTTTTTATTTCTAATTTATTAATACAGGTATCAGTTGAAAAATTATTTATTGAACTTTAATTTAGTATGAAAAAGTTTCACATCGGTGCATTTATACACAAAAGGAATAGGTTCAAAAATTAAATTTGCACAAAAATTTATTGTTTTGTTTTTGACGCTTGACAAAATTTAACTACAAAAATTCTTTTGGCGATTTTTGTTAACTATTTTTCGGAAATAGAGTGAACAGCAGTTTATTTCTCTCATTTTCGCGCTCATATTTAACAACATTTGGAAGTAAACACAACGGAGTTAGGCAGTTTTAGGCAACAAAAGGCGCTTTATGGTATCTTTTGGCGAGTAAAGAAAAAAAAAAGTATTAACTTACACAATTTTCATTGTTTTCCTTCTTTTTATACCCTACACCGAGGGTATACTCACTTTGTCTCTCCGTTTGTAACACATCGAAGGGGGCGTGGCAGGAATGGAAAATTATATATATTCTTGATCAGCGTCACCACCTGAGTCGATTTAGCGATGTCCGTCTGTCTGTCCGTCTGTTGAAATCAGGTTTACGGGAAAACTAAGAAAGCTAATTAAATGAAACTTTCACACACAGGTCACATCTTCTTGCAGGCATCTTGCTATTGAAAATGGGCGAAATCGGTTGATGGACACACCTACCGCCCATACTCTATGTAAATGTACCCAGGCCAATTTTGAAAAAAGTTGCAGCGATTTTGATGAAACTTGGTGATTTGGTGTACATGTGAACCAAAATAAGATTGGACTGGGTTTCAAGTTTCCAAAGGGTCGTACAGGGGCGTGTTACAGCCCTAAATTTTATCATTTAAACTACCATATCTTGTAAGCCGTTCAAGATATTGCGATGAAATTTGATAAACGGATACATATCAAATATATCTTGTTTTGAGATAAAAGTGGGCGGAATCGAAAAAATGGGCGTGGCACTTTTCAACTGTCAAAAATTTTGATTCAGTATATCTCAGAAGTGGCACAAACGATTTCCATAAAAATTTTGGAGATGATGCCGCTGAAAGCAATCATCAGTACGAGCTCAGCAACTTTACTGAAAAAACTCGCTCAAGGGCGTAGCACCGCCTACAGCTTTTATAAACGTTATATTAAGAGAACTAAAAACGTAATCGTTATGAAATTCATTGAGGTAGATATACTTGCTATAAGGTCTCTTATTACAGAAATTTAGTCCAACAGTACATGTGGGCGTGGCACCTCCCATATAAGCAAAATTTTGCATTTTTTTTCGAATTATTCAACCTCATCAACGTCTCTTAAGCATTTATTTAAAAGGTACTTTCAGTGCAGTGTAGGGTATGTGAGTTCGGCCTGGCTGAAGATAACACCTTAACTTGTTTTTTTTTTTTATTTAATTAAAATAAAGAAACTAACCTTTTTCCTTGCTTTAGCTGACATTCCCAAATTTAGTTTTTTTAGGGATAATAGGGAGTAAAAAGCATAGACTAACTAGACTATGGTAAAAAGTAAAAAAGGAGATATAGCCATCGGAAGTTGCGGATATAGATTTAGTAAAACAGATTATAAGTTGGAAACCCCTGAATAGATATAAATAAAATGGGTGTCATAAGGAATATAATTTAGTGACCCACAATAATGGCACACAAAGTTTTGAAATTTAACTTATGGTTTTGGAGATACAATATTTTTTCTGAAATTTTGATCAATTTTTTTTAAAAAAGTTATTTTATTCAAAAAATGTGTTTATTTATAATATTTAGCATGTTAAAAAATCTGTTTTTTTTCCTTTAAAATTGTATGTAGTTCTAAATTTTTGCATACATACTCCAACAAAAATTTAGTCAATGAGTTCTAATGAGAAGTATGTATTTACGGACAAAAACAATAAAAAACCAACAATTGTTATAAGACAATTCTCACTATCAAATCGCCTGCGCGATTTTATTCAATTTGTCCGATATCAGTATGTTAGCAAAGCTGGTGTTGGACATAGTATAATAGACAGCGTCTGAAAGCCGCTACGAAGCTGGTGTTGGACATATTAGAGGATGTAAATCCTGAGTTGCGGCCGAAGTCCGCCCACTTACCTTAACTGTTATGTGTGATGACTGTGGCAAGCGGTGTTAGATATACTATAGGATGTAAGCGATTTTCAAGTTAAAAAAATATGAAGGAGACATTTCCGTGCCTAATATATGCATACATTCTTGATAAGCATATTGAACTGTACAACATATTAAATATTTAAGGAAATTTTACTATCAAAATTCACCAAAGTGATTTTACTTTTTCGATAAAAT
Source organism: Tricholauxania praeusta (assembly GCA_949775025.1). Lineage (NCBI taxonomy): Eukaryota > Metazoa > Arthropoda > Insecta > Diptera > Lauxaniidae > Tricholauxania > Tricholauxania praeusta. Next base: position 109,057,959 of record OX459028.1, read on the forward strand.
GGTTCATTATTAAAAGCAAAAGAAAAGTTACATTAAAAATTAAATTAAAAACATGTTCCCTTTTCCCCAATGCTTTGCTTGATTCTGACAACTAATGAAGAAAACATTATAGAGAAGGCTACATTTGTCAATGTGCCACTTGTCGATGGAGTATGCTACTGGCTGCCCAGTGTCCAATTGTTCTACCTACAGCTATGCTACTTCGCAACACTGCGCGTGGGACTTAACCTAAGGTGGGAAAAAGATCGATATAACGAAGTCTCATGATCGATATTTTGAATGGCAAATAGTTCATTCCTATAATGTCTTTTATTAAACTCGTATCTCTTTAATTTAAATAAAATAAACCGTTGCAATTGTTAAAATGTCTAGTAAAGATAGACTACCAATTTTCCCATCGCGTGGGTAAGATTTCACTTAAGGAATGTCTGCGCAGAGAAAAAAAAAATGCATGTGGCTTTCCTTGCCAATTGTTCTCCTTAATTATTCTCCGCAGTGCTCAAACGCTGATGAAACTTCGACTGACTGGAGCACAAAAGGGACATGGTCTGTTGAAGAAAAAAGCTGATGCCTTGCAAATGCGATTTCGTTTGATTTTAAGCAAAATAATAGAGGTAAGATTTTATTTTAATTTTAGAAATCAAGTAAATGTGAAAACTATTTATAGACCAAATTGCTTATGGGTGACGTTATGAAGGAAGCTGCTTTTTCGCTGGCCGAAGCGAAATTCGCCACGGGTGACTTTAACCAAGTTGTACTACAAAATGTAACAAAGGCGCAAATTAAAATCCGCACAAAAAAGGATAATGTTGCTGGTGTAACGTTGCCTATTTTTGAGTCCTATCAGGATGGAGCAGATAGTTATGAGTTGGCCGGCTTAGCTCGCGGTGGTCAGCAGTTGACGAAATTGAAAAGGAATTACCAAAGTGCTGTAAAGTTGCTAGTGGAATTAGCGTCGTTACAAACATCTTTTGTGACGTTGGATGAAGTTATTAAAGTCACCAATAGAAGAGTTAATGCGATTGAGCATGGTGAGGAGTTTTTTTGCTTTTATAATATAGAAACAATACCAGGAAAGTTATTGCTATGTATATAAAATCATTTTTGCTCCCGATATTTTTTTTGTGTGCACTAAATTGAGATTTCTCCGTGTAACGGGAATTAGTTATATGCTGAGGCTAATGTATGTTCAAATCACAGTCACCCAAGATACACAGTAACATATATAAGTCAACAATATTTAACAAGTTGGAAGCTTAAACAAATTAAGGATTCGTTCCCATTTTCCATAGTCAATCAGCCCAAGGAATGGATTTGTAAATTTTTATAAAGATTGTTAGATTGTTAAAAAATTTGTTTGAAGTAAATTGGAGCTCCCAACTCTTAAATAAAAAATTGAAGATTTTGGTAGCACGCAAAAAAAAAAAAATTCAAATACATATTTAAAAAAAGTCTTAATGGGATCGAAATATAATTTTGATAAGTAACGTTAGGAGGGGACGGCGGTTTTTTTAATTTATATTTTATACCTAAAAGTTAGGGTGGGTGTCCTTCGTCGTCTGTGTTTACATCCTATAGTATATTCAACACCATGATACATGATAGATAGGAGAAGTGGGCGGCCTTTCATCCCATACTATGTATACTAAGGTGTTTATTTGAAAATTTTGTAGCTGCATTTTATTTTATTTTTGCCTATATTTTAGCTTGAGGAATAAAAATAACTGCCTATATTTTAGCTTGAGGAATAAAAATAATTGTCCCATAATTGTGCTTCATAGCACAAACCTGTAAACGGCGCGGACAGAGTTTATGCCCGATTTTGTTGAAATTTAATGAAAAAAATGTCTGCCTTAAGTGCTAAGATATAGTGCTTTAAGTATTTTAGAATGGGAGATGTAGTTTGCAGTTGTAAAACCACGCCCACATTTTTCGTGTGGCTCAAAATGCGGGCAACATACACCCGAAGGTCCAACTTTGACATACTTTGAGTATGTAATAGTGTTATAAAAAATTTGACTAAATTTACACAATAAGCATCATCTGAATGCTAACTTGAAGGCTGCAAAAATGTTTGAATCTTAAAAACCAGGCTGCGGCTTTTAACCATTGTACGACGGTATAATTTTACAACACTTACAGGCGGTATAGGTACAATTTTACCTCCATACAAAATGTTGAATCCATTTCTTCTTCTGACTAAATCTATCTCAAACCATGCACGCGGATTATTTTATGTTACGGAATTGGTTGCCGATTAAATATGTTGTGTTTCAAAGGATATAAGGGGACCCATATTTCCCCGATTTGATTAAAAAAAATTTTTTACAAAGTTATGGCCATTTTAAGTTGACCATTTCAGGTTAAAAATTGTTTCAAAAAAGCGGCATTTCAATCCAAATCAAAATAATTAACTTTTGTCTTTTGGTTCTTATAGAACTTTTTACTCTCTGTTAGAATCTTTTCAATATATGATGAAGATTTTTTATCTATTATGGTAAAAATTCGATGTGATGCATCGTTTAATTTTTAATACTTGCAATTTTTCGTATATGTCTGTAATTTTTTTTTCGAAAAGTGGTCAGTTAAGCTGGAAGTGTCGTTTTATAATATACAGCTAATGCTATACATACATATCGTCTCCTAATATCCAGAAAGCCGTAACCACAAAAATTTAAAATCGAGTTTTTGATTGATTATGATGCATTTGACTAAACTACAAGTCCCAAAATTCTTAAATCATATGTCTAATAAAGATTTTACTAACGAAATTCAAAAGCCTGTAACAACAAGTTTTTGAGTTTCATATTAGCCCAAGAGCCGGCTGTAGAAAAGTCGATTGTATCAGATTACACCATCGGACCTATGCCAAGTGATAGAGCTCGATGAGCCTAAATAGAATTTCTAGGGTTGCCTTGCCAAAGCGTGTCCTAAACTAGGGTTGCCACCCGTTTTTTACGTAAATTTTTCTTAATAAAAAGTGTATACGATTACAGCATGAAATTGGTGTCAAATGATAGAGCTCTATGAGCCTAAACAGAATATATAGGGTTGCCTTGCCAAAGCGTGCAAATAAAACAATAGTGTGTTTGTTTACTTTCCCAGTAACAATTATCCAGTAACGAAATTTGAGAGAGTAAGAAACACAATCCAGTAAGAATTCGTAAAAACTGACAAGTAAAAAAAATATATGAAAAAAGTGTCAGTTGGTTAATAATTTGTGACAAAATTTTGATAAGATTATTATATTAATACTAGCTGTCCCGGCAGACTTTGTTCTGCACTTTCCGGTAGGTAGCGCGAAGCTGTATGAGCTCATGCTATGGAATGTTAAAGCGAATCAGCCCATTTTTAAAGTGAAATCAACTTCTGCCCCTACTCTTTTACATATAAGTAGTATAGTATAGCAGACTTGGCAGACGTTGTTCTGGCCTTACTGCTAGGTGGTGCGATGAGTTTAATTTATTATAGCTTTTGTGTTTTACATACTCTGGTGTTCATACAATTAAGCCACTTACATGAATCCAGATTATACTAGTTACAATTCACGTCTTATATTATCATAATTTTTTTTTGTTTCAAATTTAATTATCCAAAGGGGTTCTTAACAAAATTATGATACAAACATTTTGATCGCTTAATGGAAATTTGATATGTACCGTTATTCCTTTAAAATTCTCTAACATCAGTGTTCATATAATTAAGCCATCTGTAATTAATTTAAGAAAATGTACTTAAAAATTATTTTTTTTTAGCCAAATAAGCTTTATCTTATTAATGTTTGGTAGGAAACCTTTTTTGCTTGATAACCTCAGTACACCTGTTCCTCATAAAGGACACCAAATTAAGGCAAAAGACGAGAGACATTTTGTGGCACCACCTATTTTCTCATTGAAATTCTTTTTGCCCGTACTTTTTATAAACATATGTATGTATCTAGTCTCATTCATCTGCATCACAAATTTTGGTCTTTTCTTATATGGAAGACGTGGCACTGCACGGTCATATCTGTCCCTCTTAATATAACAGATATATGGTGTAGATTCCATGTGAATAGATGCAGAGGTCTTTGTAAAAATGCTATTTTAAAAATATTTTTGTATGAGGGCCACCCTAATTAAAATAAAAGTCTTGTAGGCTTAACGATGCCTCTTAATATAAAAGTTACGTGGTGTAAATTCGTGTGAATAGATTTACCGGTCTTCGTGAAAATTAATTTTTTAGAAAAAGTTATGTTTGAGGGCCACCATAAATAATAGTTTTATAGGCTAAACAATGTCTCTTAATACAAGAGACACGTGGTGTAAATTCCATGTGAAACGATGCAGTGGTCTTTTTAAAAATGTTTTTGTATGAGGGCCACCTTAAATAAAAGTTTTGTAGACTTAACTATGTATGCCTCTTAATATAAAGCTACGTGGTGTAAATTCGGTGTGAATCGATTTACCGGTCCTCGTAAAAGAGAATTTTTTAGAAAAAGTTATGTTTGAGGCCCACCCTAAATAAAAGTTTTATAAACCAAACGATGTCTCTTAATATAAGAGACCGTGGTGTAAATTCGATGTGAATCAATGCAGTGGTCTTTGTGAAAATGCTATGTTAAAAATATTTTGGTATGAGGGTTACCCTAAATAAAAATTTTGTAGGATTAAAAGGGGACTCTTAATATAAAAGCTACTTGGTGTAAATTCGGTGTGAATCGATTAAGTCTCATAGACTAAACTAGGTCTCTCAATATAAAAGACACGTGGTGTAAATTTCATATGAAACGATGGAGTGGTGTTTGTGAAAATGCTATTACAAAAAAAAATTTGTATGAGTATTTTTTGTAAACAAACACAATCCAGTAAAAATTGTTATAAATTCGTACGAATTCGTACAAATAGACCTAATATTTGAATTCTTTAGATAACATAAGAAATACAAAACAATATATTTTTCCAGTTCACTCGTTTTTTGCTTATTCTGTATAAACCTAAAAAGTGTGTTTTCGAAATTTTGGATGTAAGTTGACGATATGTACATTAGAGCGGTTCAAAATAAAAACTTTTTGATTTTGTCAAGATGTGTCAGCGGATTACAGTAGCCTTATAAGTCTGACCAAAGCCCATTACTAGGATAAAGGTTAATATTGAAAACTAGATTAGCGCCCTCTGTTTTAAGTAAACATCCAATTTTCCAAAATATTGATTTAAAAAATGGTGCAAATTACAGACGGTATAAAATTTACCAACATTGCGGGTATGGTTTTCGGAAAACTATCGATCGGGGAATTCAAATCCGTGATTTGTTTTTCTTCTTCTTCTTTCTTTCTTATAAAAAATTTGACTATTGACCGGAAAAAAGTAAAAAAGTGCAGATTTTCTACTTTCTATCTGTAACACCTCAAATATTATGTTACCACCGATCCCATGGTACATAATTTTTTATGTACTGTTATTTGCTAAAACGAATGCCGAAACCGCATATCATTATCTTATATCAAAACCAAAATATCTGCATTTTTCTAAATTAACAGACCTGATTTTTTTCGAATCGGAGTCGACATATTTGCATGTTAAAGTGATTCAAATTTTTTTCTTATTTCAAGCAGTTACTATCAATCTGGGAATTCGAATCCGTGATTAGTTTTTCTTTTTCTTCCTTTTTTTACAAAAAAAATTAAAAATTGACCGGAAAAAAATGAAAAAATTCCAATATTGTATTTTAAAGTTGCAAAATCAACTTATATTTTTTTCCGCCGATCCCGTGTTCATTTTTAATGTATTGTTATTTGCTTAAAAGAATGCCGTAAACCTATCATTTTCTTATTTCGAACGCGAGATATCTGCATTTTTCTAAATTAACAGAACTGACATAATTTGAATTTTTGAAAATGGTAGAAAAATCTATAGAATAGTTCAAATTATACCAGTTCTGTTAACGTAGAAATATGCAGAGATAAGTTAAGAGACATAAGCCTTTTTTCCGCAATTTCTTAACATTTTTGTAACTGAACATGTGCAGTTCTGTTCGCCCACTCCTCAATTGTTGTTTTTCCCTCTCATTTGTACCATTGGTTTTTGGGTTTGAAATTCAAACAAAAACTCACTCTAATTTTTTGTTGTTGTTTTTTTTAAGCCACCTGAACACATAGAAAGGATGAAAATCGGTTAACGAGATTGCAGGCTTTTGAAGTTCAAGGTTAGAACTAAATATCCTGTAAGTTTCATATTTTTATATTTTGGTCCACACGCTGATATAATGGCCTAAAGAATGCAATTTTTCAAAAGTTCGAAATTTCGAACATAGATTTTTCTCATAAAAAGTAAGCCAAATGAGTTAATTTCTTCCCCGACATGTGTACTTGATCTATAAGAAATATAAATGTTTTGTATCTAACAGTCGCGGAGGATGGGGCTGCTTGTAGAAGTCCACGTAAGTGGGAAAAGTTCCTGATCGCCACTCACTTGGGAGTAGCCAGGGATGATTCTTTTGCAAGCAGTTCAAGCAGCTCACAAACTTCCGGCCTTTTTGGCCAAGTATCCTCTGGAGATCCCTTGGACACCCGTCCGGGGGTGAGCTACTTGTGAGAAGGCGAGTCTCTCTTAAACTTAAAACTTGGAATGTGTGCGTAGGGTTTGGGTCCCACCACACATCATCATATTCAATGAAAACCAAATCAGCCTCGGATAATAGCCCCCACTACGATGACGACCACTGCAAACAAAAAACGGACAATGATTTACGGATATGCACCTGGAATGTCCGGACCCTCCATAGGGAAGATGCAACTATCCAACTAGCGGAAGCCCTCGTAAAAATAAAGGCTGACATCACCGCCATCCAGGAGATGCGATGGAAAGGACAAGGCTGCTCTAAACGGACGAACTGTGATATCTACTACAGCGGCCATGCGGAGAGGCGCGAATTTGGTTGCGGATTCGTTGTAAGTCGAAAATTACGCCACCTAGTTTCCCGGTTCACGCCAATAAACGAAAGGTTGGCTACGATCCGTATCAAGGCAAAATTCTTCAACATAAGCCTAATTTGCAGGTACGCCCCGACGGAGGAAAAGGACGATGCCACCAAGGATGATTTCTACGCGAGCTTAGAGGACGTGTATGACCGTTGTCCGACCCACGATGTAAAAATAGTCCTCGGCGATTTTAACGCGAAGGTCGGAAGAGAACGCATCTTTGGCGCTACAGTCGGTCAGTTCAGTCTCCACGAGACCACTTCAAACAACGGTCTGAGACTGATCGACTTCGCCGCGGCGCGAAACATGGTAGTTAGTAGCACCAGATTTCAACACCTCGACATTCACAAGGCCACCTGGCTATCCCCGGATCAAAAAACGAAAAACCAAATTGATCATGTTGTGATCGACGGAAGGCACGCTTCAAGCGTTCTGGATGTGCGTACATTTCGGGGGGTCAACACTGACTCCGACCACTATCTTGTTGCAGCTAAGATCCGCATGCGGCTATGCAATGCGAAGAATGTATGCACGGGTATGCAACGAAAGCTGGACGTTGCCAAGCTGCAATCACAACGGACTGCCGAGGCGTACTCCGCTCAACTCTCGGTTAAGCTCAACCAACCAACCTCTGGAACCGACGACGCCGGTGGACTTTGGACACACATCTCCCACTCCATGCGCGCTGCTGCCGAGGAAGTCATTGGTTTTCGACGCCCACAACCTCGAAACCAATGGTATGACCAGGAGTGTCGCGATGCGACTGCTGAAAAAAACGCCGCATACAAGAAGACGCTGCAGTCAGCCGCAACGCGAGCCGGAGGCGCATTTTCAGACGTAAAAAAAGGGAGCAGGAAAAGCGTGAGCGTGAGAAACTTGAGGTGTACCATGGCAAGAAGGATGCACGGAAATTCTATCAACAAGTTAAGAGTTTAACTCAAGGTTTCAAGCCAGGAGCATCCACTTGTAGAGACGAAAATGGAAATCTGGTTACAGATACACAGAGTGTACTGAGGTTATGGAGGCAGCATTCCTCCAACTTGCTTACGGGCGATGATTCCACCAATCCCGCCCAGAGAGAATGCAGTACGATACCACCAATTGATGATAACGCAGTGGAAGTACCATCACCTAGCCATGAAGAGGTTCGAGTTGCTATCCAGTGACTCAAAAACAACAAAGCAGCGGGTGTTGACGGCCTGCCAGCTGAGTTGTTTAAAGCTGGTGGCGATGAATTGATAAGGTGCATGCATCAACTCATCAGCAAAATATGGCTAGCGGAAAGCATGCCCGACGATTGGAATCTCAGCGTGCTTTGTCCTGTATTAAAGAAAGAAGACCCGACAATTTGCGCCAACTACAGGAGTATCAGTCTTATTTCCATCGCATATAAGATCCTCTCAAGCGTATTGTGTGAAAGATTGAAGCCGTATACAGAAACGCTGATCGGATCCTATCAGTGTGGCTTTAGACCTGGTAAGTCCACCATAGACCAGATTTTTACACTACGCCAAATCCTGGAGAAAACCCATGAATATCAAATCGACACTCACCATTTCTTCGTCGATTATAAAGCTGCGTTCGATAGTCCAATGCGGGATTGCCTATACGCAACAATGTCTGAGTTCGGTATACTTGCAAAGTTGATAAGGCTCTGTAGAATGACGTTGAGCAATACGTGTAGCTCCGTCAAGGTAGGGAATGACCTCTCCGGAACTTTTAATACCGAGCGAGGTTTCAGACAAGGTGACCCGCTCTCGTGCGATCTCTTCAATTTCATTATGGAGGGGATCGTACGAAAAGCCGGTGTGCATCATAATGGCACCATTTTCTTCAAAGGTGTTCAGCTCCTTGCGTACGCTGATGATATTGATATTATCGGTCGGAGTAAGAGAGATGTTACTGCTGCTTTCACTGCTATTGAAAAGGAATCAGCCAAAGTGGGTTTGAGGGTAAACGAGGGCAAGACGAAATACATGATGTCTACTAACAACAACAAGAGAGCACGGGATCTAGACTCTCATGTTACAGCGGGCAACTGTAAATTAGAAATTGTCAAGGAATTCATTTACCTTGGCACTGCCGTAACCAGCAACAATGATGTCAGTCTGGAGATTAAGCGGAGAATAACAATTGCTAATAGGTGCTACTACGGTCTCAGTAAGCAATTACGTTGCAGAGCTCTCTCTCGATCGACAAAGCTAACACTCTACAAGACGCTCATTCTACCTGTGCTTCTTTATGGCGCTGAGGCATGGGTGGTTTCGACAACAGACGCAGCCGCTCTTGGGGTGTTCGAGAGGAAAGTTCTCCGCAAAATCTTTGGTCCTGTTCGAGTTGGCGACGACAATCGCATTCGAATGAATCACAAGCTGTATGAGCTCTACGCCGACATTGACATAGTTAAGTGTATAACAATACAGCGACTACGTTGGCTGGGTCATGTCAATCGTATGGATAAAGAAGCTCCAGCGAAAAAGGTATTCTAAGGGAAGGTCCCCGGTCAACGACGAAGAGGGAGACCATGCCTTCGGTGGATAGACCAAGCTGAGGAAGCCCTAACCGCGCTTGGCATTAACGATTGGAGAAGGCGCGCGCAAAGCAGAGGCGCTTAGCGAGAGCTAATGAGGTCGGCCGTAACCTACCTCTAAGTAAGTAAGTAATCTAACAGTCGCGACACTGGAGCCAGTTAAAAATCACGAAAAATCAAAAAATACATGTATTTTCAGCACCGTGTCATTTTCGCGTATACTGATTGTGTGAATTTATATTCTTTGCACAAATACTACCATCTCTTAGTTTAAGATGCCATCTCAAGTGTGTCTATATCTTAAACATCAGTCCCCAGGCGGGGACTGACGCATCCGAAAATTAAATGCCGTTGGATTTCCATCCTTGGAACCCTAAAGAGGGTTCTCGCAAAGTTTGAGCAAAATCTAAGCTAAGCCAGATGTACCGATTAGACGTTTTCATCTGGAATGACTCATATGTATTGAAAAAGAAAACAATTGTGTTGATTTTCCGTACAAGTGATGTATATTGTCGTTGCAATGGAATGTCCTAAATATAATAGATTTATCGCAATGCGTATAAGCCTTTCTAGTTTTTGCATTGGTTCCTCTTGATTATCCAGCACTTATAGCAGCTGCCAACTACAGGACAGGCTCGCCGATTGCCATGAATTACTGAAGCCACAATTCGTACCTTTGTTGTTGTTTTCACTATTTGTCACCCAACTACGATTTCTTTAGCTACTCGAGCAAAATAATTCGTGGTTATGACAGGCATCTATAGCTGATTGACTTTTTACATTCCAAAAGCTCCTTGGTGTGGTATTGGTCCTTAATCCTTAATCGTAGTTTGTCTCATTGTAGATGATACGAGTATATGATGAAAGCGTTGTGATATCAATCATATCATAAATAATGCCAAGGGTAAGCATTGTGTTCGTGGATCACTGTATATCCCCCTAAAATTTTTTTCACAACGTTGAATCCGTCTTTGTCTTTTTTGTAAACACTGATAATCTCTAGCTTGTTCGCTACTGTATCATAGACTCTTTTTTTCAGTTCTGCACTGAGAAAACGATATATTTTAATGTAATAATACATATATCGTTTTCAAGGTGTAGGCCTTACAGTAAATAATACAAGCTTACTTTTGTTTTACGAAAACTTTGGAAAAAAACATTCATAAATGTTTCCTATGTAATTTTATGATTTGGAAAAGCAATACTGAATATCAATTAGTTCTGTTTAGCCATTCTTGGTACAGCGGTGTTTATGACCGCTAAAATACGTACACACTGACCCCAAAGACTTAAAAGTGGGCGTGAAATGTGGGCGTACCATGCCTTTTAATACGATTATTAAGTTCAACACATTAAGAAGTAACAGAATCTTAACTTTTGATGGATAGAATACTCTAGAACTTACATTTTCATTCAAAAATATTTATTTTAATAGAAAATATTTTACTCCATACCTCAAAATCTGCTGAAGATGTCATGAAACTTTTATTATTTGAATAACATTAAAATTATAGAGATGTCACAAAATCAGTATAAAAGTTATCTCAATTTGAATACGCTAAAAGTACTGTCTATCTTAAGACATTGAAAAAAGTGAGCCAACAGCACTTGAAGTTTGACTCTTCGTAGTATAAAATCAAAACACGAAATTCGATTAACTTCAACTTTATAATTGATTTATTAATTTGTAACGGCTGACTTATATACTAATAAAATACTTACTAAAGCAAAAACATTACAATAACAAAATTACAAATTACTCGGCACAGTGAACCCCAAGTACAAATGCAAAGACAAGCAAAAAATCAAACCTTTTGGTTTACTGAACTTTGAGTGCAAACATAAAAAAAATGCATTCAAAATTGCATTGCAAGTATCATGTTTATTCCTATGCATGTCTGTGCTTCTGTCAAATAAGCACATCAACCGTCCAATTTTTAATTAAATATTAAGTATATTTCAGCTTTCGGCTGTTAAAGTAAATGAACTTAACAACCAAATGCAACAAAATAAAAAATTAAAATAATGTTACTTGAATTGACAAATTCAAACCTTCTAACATTAAGTCTAATTTTTGAAAATTAACACTCTGTAGCAACGGCAGCGTATCGTTGTCGTGGTAACGGGACTGGGACCGGCTCAGCTTGTGCAGTCTTTGTTATATTCCTTAATCTGTACATTGTTATCAAGATGGCAGCAATGACCAGGGCAATGGATACATAACTGATGAATAGGCTGTGCGTATTGGTCGTTGTGACATCATTTGGGAGAGCGGATTCACTGATGTGTTCTAACTGCCTTTGAATTTTCTCGAGATCTTGTATGTTGGGCTTAAACAATTTGATGCTGATAGTGTTGGTAGCATACTGTTTGCTCCACCCAAGTGGCATGCTGAATTTTTCGTTTACTGTGTGTATTGCAGTGACAATTTGTGTGCGACCCTTTATGGTTATTAGATCGTTTTTGATGGTGCAATCATCGCGTAGTTGTATCAAACCGCTGTTATCGAGCTCAAGCTGATCTACTTCATTTTTGCATGCTGCACTGAGTTGAATAGTGCTTAGGGTGGCGTAAATCCAATGATTAGAATGTTTTAGCTGGTGCCATACTGTTCTGTCAACCAGTTTGTAAATCTCGCGTTCTGGGTAGGCTTGATTGTTAAGCAAATCTAGCTCGCATTTGTTGACTGTAGATGCTTTGTGATAAGTTGGTTGCACATTCTGACAAAGTAACTCTTCGTCACTTAGTGATAAGCACGCGTCAAGCTGCCCCTGCGACATTGGAACAAATTCATCGCGATGTGGACTGATTGCTAGAAACTTTGTGGATAATTTGACTTCTGAGAGTGATTCATTGATTGCTGCCGTGATTGGAACAAGGTGCAATAATTGAAATTCCTCCGGTTCTGCTAGCGGAAGCTGTATGCTAAATATCAGATGGGTTTTTGTGACAGCTCCATTGACCTTGCTGAGTTTATATATTGTGAGGACAATATATTCCATTGGAAATTTTGCCTCACATAATTTTTTGGCAAGGTACAGTCACCTCAAAACAACAGCATAAAAACACACCACCAAAATAATAACTAAACAACAAAACAATAGCCCAACATCAAAATAGTTCAAAAACAACAGCCAGCAACAGTAAAATAAACCAACAAAACAGTACCCACATGTAAACTGCATGACAACAACGGCAGCACAAATAACGCAATGCGTACAAAGCAGCACGTGCGCTGGAACGATCATGCAAGCGAACGTGTTCGATGTTGCGCACGCAAGTTAAACCAGTTTTGACGTAAGCCATGCAGCCACGAAACACCATAAAAAGAAGTCGCAAGCATAGTAAAGGGACAGTCAGTTGTTGATCAACAGCGAAGGCGGACTAAGTGAACAAGTGAAGTGAAGTAAAGTGAATTAAAAATATACAAAGACGCAACAAGTGCAGCAGCCTGGCGAAAAAGTCAAAGCTAACACCGGAGACTCTACGTACTCAAACCAACTGTGAGCGGGCAGAACAGGAACCACCAAGGCTTGGAATACTGGTAGGTGCGGTGTTTAACAGGGAAAGAATCGAGTTTTTGAAGGTTTTTTTGCGAGGGAAATACTTTGGCCGCTTATCAATTGTTTGTGTCACCTCTGCAGCTTTGATATTTGTCTGAAGTCCTCCTTCGAAGAGACTCAAGAAGCCTCTTTTCTGAGTTCGCGACTAGAACCACCAGGAGAGTCTTTGGAATACCGTTAATTGTTTGTGTCAACCCTACAGCTTTAACTTTGTTCCAAAACCTTCCTGTGCCGATTTGGGTTGGCCGATCTAGGGCGTGAACGATCCTGGAAGGGTACCGTACTTGCCTACTTTTCAAATCCTTGGTGGCGATAGGGATGTCCCTCACCAAGGGTGCGGACGCGTAGTGGGTCCGAAGAAACACGAAGGCTTCAACTTTAAAACGAAGCCAAACCAAGACAAGCGGAGTATTACTACGTGCGACGGACCACTTCACAGCACCGAAAATTCGTTTTCCAGTAAACCCGAAGTTTCCCGAGGAGCACACGAAGGCTTCAACTTTAAAACGAAGCCAAACCAAGACAAGCAGAGTGTTATTACGTGCGGCGAACCACTGAAGAACACCGAAAATCTGTTTTCCAGTACACGAAGTTTCCCGAGGAGCCCACGAAGGCTTCAACTTCAAAACGAAGTCAAAGTAAGACAAGCAGAGTATTATTACGGGCGGCGTACCACTGCAGAACACCAAAAGACCGTTTTCAGGTTCATCCGAAGCTTCCCGAGGAACACACGAAGGCTTCAAATTCAAAACGAAGTGAAACCAAGCAAAGCAGAGTCCCTGAATCAAAAATAAATTGTAAATGAACAAGTGAAGAAAATTAAATAAAAAACAAAGAACAGTTTAAAGATAAAACCAGCGGTTCTGATTTCTAAGAACGCCTGAACATTCGGCGAGTTATACTCCGGCAAAGAATTTCCTTACAATATCTCAAGGAAGCTGTTTTGATGGATGGGTAGCTGCAAGTGTGATTGAAGGTGAGCCTTGATTTTCAAAATTTCTTCATTGAGTTGAAGTGGAGTTATCAACAGTGGGTTGATTTTTCCATGATGGCTGTCGATGAGAATGTTCGTTAATGATGAGTAAGTCCACAGTAAGTTGGAAACCATAATGAACATTTGAATTGACAGCATGATTATGTCTTGGGAAACAAGAAGTTCTTGCAGAGATTGGTTTTGTGAGTAATTTTAATGATGCGATGAGCAACAAATGCTGGTAGTGTACCTGGATGATTGTTAATCCAGGATAATATTATTTGTGAATCGCTCCAATAAAAAGTTGCCTTATCTTTATATTTTAAATCATGCTTTATCCTTGACATTAACTCATGCCAGAAGCGCAGTGCAGAGTTCTAGTCGCGGAATCGTTTGTGACTTAATTGGCGCCACTCGTGACTTTGAGCATAGTAAGCTCACTTTAATGCTATTATCATTTAGCACTGACCTGATATTTATAGCAGCACCATACGCCTTTTCTGAAGCATCAGTGAACACGTGTAATTGAATGTTTCGCTGACCTTGTTTACTGAGTACGTTTCTCTCTGCTGTGACATTGTCCAACGTTGCCAGATCATTTTGAAATCGTGACCATAGTCGTTGAACTTCAAGGGGCAGATCAGCGTCCCAATCAATTTTTAGTTGCCAGAGCTGCTGTATCTGAAGTTTTGCAGTCACCACCACTAGTGCAATAAGTCATAAAGGATCAAAAATACGTGCCAAATCTGAAGTCATTGTCCGCTTAGTTGTGGTTGCTCAGTTTTGAATGTTGGCTCTTATGCAGAATCGGTCCGATTTCGGTAGCCATAGCAGCCCTAAAGTTTTTGTGGATTGTTTCTCTTCAGAGTCAAAATTTAAGTTAACCTCCTGATCTTCTGGTGCAATGCCATGTAACAGTTTTGGATCATTTGCACACCATTTACGAAGCTTCATTCCGGCTTTACTGAGGATAGTTTTAAGCTGATCTTGGATGTCTAAAGTTTCTCTTATTGTATTCGCTCCAATTAATCCATCATCCACATAAAAATCTGGTTTAAGAGACGCTGAACCCATTGGGAAATGGTCGTGATTTTCGTCAGCGAGTTGACTTAGGCATCGCGTTGCCAAATATGGGGCAGCTCGAGTCCCATATGTCACTGTATTAAGCTGGTAGTAAGTATTTTAAAGTTTCTGTAGGGCTATTTCTCCACATGATGATTTTCTGTATTAACCCAAATCTGGCGGTAAATTTTTTCCACATCGGTTTTTAGAACATATGTGTGCATTCTAAATCGAAGTAAAATTGAAAATAGTTCACTTTGAACTGTAGGTCCATTGTACATGATGTCGTTAAGCGATACCCCGTTTGAAGCTTTAGCCGAAGTGTCGAAAACCACTCTTAATTTCGTGCTGGTGCTTTCTGGTCGTAAGATACAATGATGAAAAATGAAATACTGTGTTGAAACTATTTCTTTACTGCTGATTTCTGTCATATGTCCCAGAAATTTATATTCGTGTATGAACTGTGCATACTGAGCCTTTAAGTCGACATTTCGATTCAAACGTCGCTCTAAAGATAAAAATCTGTTAAAGGCCATTGATTTGGAATTTCCTAAAACAGAAAAATGCTCTTTTAATGGCAGCTTGACTATAAATTTTCCATCAGTTAATCGTCTGGTGTTTTGTACGAAATGTGATTCGCAGCGTAGTTCATCTTCGGTGTGTGTATTACTGATGCTGGGTGTGTCTTCCAGCTGCCAAAATTTTGCAATGGTGTCTTCCAACTCTTCTGTAGTGCATACTCCACATGTGACTGTGTTTTTGTAACGACTTGAAACCTTATCTGCTGCTACCAACCCAAACACGGTGTTTTGTAGCCTTAAAAGACTTTCTGCTAATTTTATTTTTCCAATGGTCAATAGATCCATGTAAATTTCTGCACCTATTAAGCAATCGATGCGGCCTGGTGGTGCAAAATTTGGGTCAGCTAGAACAATGTCCTTTGGAATGTTCCAATCCGCTATTTTTAACCGATGACTGGACGGAAATAGTTTTGGGTATTACATGAACGTCCAATGAAGTAGCGAAATTTTTGTACTTTGATCGAAGTTCAATTGTGGTACGATGATGAATTGTTTTTCCGGATGCTCCAATTTTTTCTATATTCGTTGGTGTAGAACTTACAGTGCCTCCAAGCTTCTTCATCAATTTTTCTGTAATGAGGTTTACTTGCGAACATGAATCTATCAATGCTCGGCATTCTATGAGCTGCCCATTGTCTGCAACTAGTTGAACTATGGCGGATCCGAGTAACACGAATATGTCATCATTATCATAATTGTTTGCCACTATGCTGGCCCTTTGTGAATCGTTGCTTATATTCCCCTTTCCTGAAGTGTTCTGGCGTGGTACTGCTATTGCATTGTTTTGTTGTGACACCACTGATGCTGTTTGAACAGGCCTTTCAAAATGTAGCAGGGTGTTATGTTTTTTTGTGCACTTTGCACAATGCTGTAGGTGGCACGAGCTTGACCGGTGTCCTGACCATAGGCAATTAGCACATAACTGAAGTTGTGATACCCACTGCCATCTTTCTTTTTTCAAATTTCTTGCATTTGTAAATATAACGGGTGGACTTCTTTGTGGTACACCTTGCACTTTTGTTCACTAGTCACAGCCGCCGCATACGCCCTAGGTGATAATTCTGTCTTACATCGCACTTCTAATGACTAAAATCTTCGCTCCAAAAACGAAAGTACTTCTTGAAGGGATACCAGCCGCCTGTTGTTGTCCAGACCTTGCTCAAATGACATTTGAGTGACAGGGTCCAATTTCTTCAAAATTATATGTGCCACAATAGCATCCCAATGTTGAACCTGGATTCCTTGAGCCTTAAGTCCATGAATGCATTCTTAAGACTCGACCTTAATTGATGACTGCGTTAGCAGCTTGTCCAGCAACGTTGTCCCCAACAATCGTTTATTGTCGTAACGGCTGGTGAGCAATGTCCAAGCTGCATTATAATTGCTTCCTACCGCTGGTGCTTAATGATGTTTTTAGGTTCACCAATTAAGGCTTGTGTTAAATAATGCATTTTTCGTGCTTCCCTGATGCGTGCTTACTTACTTGGGTGTCCATAACAATCCGTTACCGGGTTACGGCCGACCTCAAAAGCTCTCTCCAGGCGCCTCTGCTTCGCGCGCGCCTTCTCCAATCAGTCACACCAATCGTGGATAGGGTTTCCTCGGTTTGGTCTTTCCATCGGAGGCATGGTCTTCTTCGTCGTCGCCCAGCGGCTTCCGCATCAAACACCTTTTTTGCCGGAGCTTCTTCGTCCATACGCACAACATGTCCAAGCAGCGCAGACGTTGGTTAGTGATGCGCTTGACTATGTCAATGTCAGCGTAGAGCTCGTAGAGTTTGTGGTTCATTCGAATACGGTAGTCATCGCCGACGTGAATAGGGCCGAAGATTTTGCGAAGAATTTTTCTCTCAAACACCCCAAGCGTGGCTGCATCAGTCTGCGACACAACCCATGCTTCTGCGCCGTAAAGTAGCACGGGTAAGATGAGCGTCTTGTAGAGTGTCAGTTTTGTCGGGCGAGAGAGGTCTCTACTATTCAATTGCTTACTGAGACCATAGTAACACCTATTATCAAGAGTTAGTCTTCGCTTTATCTCCAGGCTGACATCGTTTTGAGAGTTCACGGCGGTACCAAGATAGGTGAATTCCTTGACAACTTCGAAAGTATAGCTGTTCGTGGACAGCATATACTTTGTTTTGCCCTCGTTCACAGTCAAATCCACCATCGCTGACTCTTTTTCGATAGCAGGGAACGCAGCAGTAACATCTCGCTTACAACGTCCAATGATATCAATATCATCGGAATATGCAAGGAGCTGGACACTGTTGTAGAAAATAGTGCCATTACGATGTACACTGGCTCTTCGCAACACCCTTTCCATCACAAAGTTTAATGGGTTGCAGGATAGTGGATCGCCCTGTCTGGTCCCTTCCTACTCTGACGGAGCTGGCTGTGTTGCTCAACGTCATTCTGCAAAGCCGCACCAGCTTCGCAGGTATACCGAACTCAGACATGGTGGCATACAGGCAATCCCGTATCGGGCTATCGAAAGTAGCTTTAAAATCGATAAAGAGATGATGGGTATCGATCTGTTTTTCGTGGGTTTTTTCCAGGATTTGACGTAGTGTGAAGATCTGGTCTATGGTGGACTTACCAGGTCAAAAGCCGCACTGATAAGGCCCAATCAGTGTGTTGGCAAACGGCTTAAGTCTTTCACACAGTACAGTCGACAGGACCTTGTAAGAGATGGCAAGAAGACTGATTCCCCAGTAGTTAGCGCAGATTGTCGGGTCACCTTTCTTCAGTACAGGACAAAGGACACTGAGATTCCAATCGTCGAGCATGCTTTCTACTAGCCATATTTTGCAGATGAGTTGATGCATACACCCTATCAACTCATCACCGCAGCAGGCAGGCCATCGGCACCAGCCGCTTTGTTGTTCTTAAGTCGTTGGATCACAACTCGTACCGCGTCATGGCTAGGTGGTGGTACGTCCACACCATCGTCGGTGATTGGTGGCATCGGGTTAATTTCTCCAAAGGCGAGATTGGTGGAGTCATCGCCAGCAAGCAGATTGGAAAAGTGCTTCCTCCATAATCTCAGTGTACCCTGCGTATCCGTAACCAGATTTCCATGTTCATCTTTACAGGTAGATGCTCCGGGCTTGAAAGCTTGGGTCAGACGCTTGACGTGTTGGTAAAATTTTCGAGGATCATTCCTGCCCCGTATGATGCTGATGCGTGCGTTATGGACTATTTCGGTGTATAGGTCCTTAAATGTTACCCATTGCAAATAATTTCCATTAAAAGTGGGAATAGAAATTTTTGGTAATGAGACGTCATTTTCTGGTTGACAAACTGGTCCTGCGTCTAATTGTTCGTCACTGCGAAGAGAGGCGTGTTGTCTGAGTTCGATGATGATTGCCTCTATTCTTGCTTCCCTTTCATAATACACCTCTGGAGTGTATTCTTGGATGCGGTCATCTGTCGTGGAGAATGACCAATTTTATAGGGCAATATGGAGATGGATGGCTCATCTCCCTTTGTGCTTATATTTTGTCAATATTTCGATTAAGGGCCTTTAACAGTGACCGTTGGTTACGTAGAATTTTTTGTACATCTACACTTAGCTCCGAAGTTTTATTCTGTAGAATCTGCTTCGGTATCGCGCCTCCGCCCGGTGGATTGATTGAAGCTGCATTTGGTGTATTACCTGCAGTGTCTTCTTCGCGTCCACTCATTGGGATATGACCAACATTAGCACTTTCAAAGGTCCTTGCATAATAGGTCACCTTTTTTCAATGTCATCAAACGTGTCAAACTACTCATAACTGTCCGGAAGGTCTGCAAAATCCTGCAGCCTTTTTAACCGTTCAATAAAATATTCTGACGTCTTTCGTTGTTCAGAATCCTTTTTGAAATTTCTTATGAGATGGTTGATTTCTTTACTCAGCTCCAGCTGTCTTTTTATTAAATTTTCAACTCCCTCCATCGCGTTTTTTTTATTTATTTATGTTGGTTCAGCAAGGCTGCTGTCGTCCTTCTGAAATGGCGTAGGTTTTTGAATTTTTTCAGCAAGGCTGCTTGTCGTCCTTCTGAAATGGCGTAGTTTTTTTTTTTTAATTTTTCAGCCAGGCTGCTTGTCGTCCTTCTGAAATAGTGTAGTTTTTTGAATTTTTTCAGCAAGGTTGTTTGTCGTCCTATTGAAACTGGTTAGATTTTTGAATTTCCAGTAAGGCTGCTTGTCGTCCTCCTGAAAAGCGTAGTTTTTTAGCAAGGCTGCTTATTGTCCTTCTGACACTGGTTAGATTTTTTTGAATTTCCAGTAAGGCTGATTGTTGTCCTTCTGAAATGCGTAGTTTTTCAACAAGGCTGCTTGTCGTCCTTCTGACACTGGTTAGATTTTTTGAATTTCCAGTAAGGCTGCTTGTCGTCCTTCTGAAATGCGTAGATTGTGGTGTTTTTTTTTTAACTAGTTTTATTCGCGACGAACATTTATTTTACTCGCAATTTTTCTCGGTTTAAAAAATTTCGCGTTTTAACTCAAACGTGATCCTGTCAGATAGAACACCAGCAAGGATCACGTCGGGGTCACCAAAAATGTCTATGTTAAGACATTGAAAAAAGTGAGCCAACAGCACTTGAAGTGTGACTCTTCGTAGTATAAAATTTAAACACGAAATTCGATTAACTTCAACTTTATAATTGATTTATTAATTTGTAACGGCTGACTTATATACTAATAAAATACTTACTAAATCAAAAACATTACAACAACAAAAACCAAATTACTCGGCACAGTGAACCCCAAGTACAAATGCAAATACAAGCAAAAAATCAAACTTTTGAATTACTGAGCTTTGAATGCATACATAAAAAAAAAATGCATTCAAAATTGCATTGCAGGTATCATGTTTATTGCTATGCTTGTCTGTTCGTCTGTACATTTTGTCAAATAAGCACATCCAGCGTTGCCATTAACCCGAAAAATATTATGTCACGACGACTTCAAAATTATGTCAGTGATATAATTCTCTAGCGAAAATTAAAAAATAAAAAAGTATAGGTACTAAAACTCCTTTATACACACTTATTTTGTTCTGTCTAATAATTTAAGTAATAAAAAAATATACTGAATCCTTGTAAGTCATAACCAGAGAGACTGGAAATATGCAAAATATAACACGTTTTAAGCGCATAGAATATGCTTCAAAAAACACCAAATTATGCACTTTAATATGCACGAAAAATAGCTTGAAAATTTCATGAGGACTAGTTCCTGCACGAAAAAATATATGTAAAAATCAAAAACTGTGTTATCAGTTGGTTTTTTATATTTGAAGACCATGCCTCCGATGGAAAGACCAAGCCGAGGAAACCCTATCCACGCTTGGTGTGAATGATTGGAGAAGGCGCGCGCAAAGTAGAGGCGCCTGGAGAGAGCTTTTGAGGTCGGCCGTAACCCGGTAACGGGTTGTTATGGCCACCCAAGTAAGTAAGTAAGTTTTTATATTTGAACATACAAAAACTTAAGATATTACACTCCCACAAAACTCAAATTTGCATAAACTAGTAAATGCTGCTTCAAATTCTCGAATAAAAAATTGTATCGCTTTTCAATCAGTAGTGCGTTTAAAAAACGAGCTAGGAGGATACTGTTCACAAAACGGGCTTTTTGAAGTAGTATCTTCGTAAAGAATTTGATGGATATCAAAGATTACAGATAATCACGCTTTCAAATGTGTTACTGATATCCGCACGATTTAGAGTAGCCAACTTTTTGCGCACATTTTCAAAAACTCTTACGCTTTGTTTGAGGCCTAAGCCAGGAGTTTCTACGTTTGAAATCGAATCAACTATTAGTATTAAAAAATTGTATTTAATGTAGCTTATCTCAGCTTTTAAGTTTGTAGATCGCAGCAGTCCTTTTGTTGTTCGTATGGCTTCAGCATCATTTTCACTGAGATCTTTAACAGCTGCCTATACGTCTTTAAAATTGCCGTTGTAATAAACTGCTGCTTCTAGCCAAGTGCCCCATCGAGTAATAATTGGAGATGGTGGCAGAGGTGTGTTTGGAAATGTAAGCTTAAAAGCTGTCATCGAGAACCCCAAAAATTTAATTTTTATATAAGTTTCTAATGAAAATGCTCAAATATACAAATTAACCCAAAATATGCTCTAAAGTACCAAATAGTACCAAATATGCAAAATGCATATACAATATGCAAATATGTATTTATAACATCTCTGGTCATAACATAATAAAATGTATTTATTTTAAACATAACAGAATCATATGTAAATAGAAGGTAAATGCCTAGCAGAGGCGACCGTCGCACAGTGTATTATTTTGGAAATCTAGCGCTACTAAACTCAAAAAAAAAAAGTTGATTTTTTGATGGAATTTAAATGCAAATATGTTAAAAATTCCCCAATTAGGTTAAAACTTCAAAAAAATTTTGAAGTATAGGGCAATACTTAAAATAACTGTACCTTTAAAGTAAGTAAAAAGAAAATGTCAAAAATAGTATAAGTTCGCTGAATTTTGCGCGCAAGCTTTAAAGTCTTGTAAATCCATTCTGAAAAAGTGAAAGGTTTAATTTTTTCTTTAAAAATTAATTTCCAAGCTTTCTTGATCGAAATAACATAAAATCTTAACAGAGTTATTGATAGCAACAACATTTTGTATACACTGAAAGAACCTACTTTAACTGTAAGTATTAAAAAAAAAAAAAAAACTTTGTGGACAATAAAAAAAATGTTTAGAATAGTTCAGAGTTCTGACTATGATTACAATAAAGCTTGATATGTATACTAATAGAATCAACAAAAAAAATCTGCGCCTAGCTGCGGCACCCATACAATCATTTTCAATTTTCGAAGATGACCTCTGAAATTTCTCGCTTCCAAATATTTGGGTTAATGCTTGATACTGCAGAAAGCAAACGATTAAGAGAGGAAGATTTTGTTTTTATCCGGAAATGTTACTGGTGGATCGCAAAGTACTGTTGAAATTGATTAGGCTAAGCAATATGCCAAGAACTTGTTGTCGCTACTGAATTCCCGGTGGGCGAATGCTTGTCGGAAGAAAGATCGATTTATTTCATCAAATAAAGATTGACTCGGAGGTAAATCGAATTTTCTTTATTTTTGTGCAATACACCGAAAAAATTTTCTGGTGGGAGACCAAATAAAGAATTTGAAGAACGCGCCGAAAGTACTAAAAATAAAAAAGCCAGAAAAGTTGCAAGAGAGGTGAATGAAAATCAAGGCATTTTTTCAAAGAAGCGGAAATAACGTATAAATTTGGATCTAATTTTTTGTTTCCGTACCCTGCTTCAATCCTTAATCTTTGGTTTTTCAATCAATGTGGATGCTTTCCAAAAATACTCGCTGGATACGCTGTACCTATACTTAGAGTTATATCCTTGGTACTATATGCTACCAACAGTGCACAAAGTGCTTTACCATGGAAGCAGAGTAATAAAAACCTGCATTATACCTATTGCCCAAATGTCAGAGGAAGTACACGAAGCATGTGGTAAGGATGTCCGGCGTTATACGGATCTTTTTACGCGAAAAACTTCAAGGACCGATACAAATACTGATTTGATCAATAGACTCTTGATAACATCGAATCCATTTATAGCAAGTTTGCGCAAAACGTCTAAAAAGAAGTATAGAGACCTAAGTCCGGACACGATAGTATTGCTTCAAATGAAAAACGATGACACTTCTGATTCGAGCGATTTAGATGAGTCTTTGGAGGAAATTTTAGAAATTACACTGTAAGCATTTTTAATATTTATCCTTTTCATAATAAAGTTTTGTTGGTTATTTTTTTATGTATCAACTTTACAGACATGCTTATGATGAATCTAGTCATAAAGACCTCGTACATATCTACATTTGTAATGGTCGCAAGTTTGAGAGCAGCATCCCTGAATTACATACATATTTTTTTTTTTTTTAAATAAACGAAAAAAAGCAAATAATCTCTTATGTACGAGTTCATATTTTTGGTTCTATAATATAATTTGTTAATCATTTCGTAATTATTTTCCAAATTCGCGTCCAAACCTCAGCTAAAATCATTATTACTCCGAAAACTGAAACTATTTATATATAAACGAAACGCTGAAAAGTTCACTTTCTTATATTTTACAACTATCTTAAAAGTCATATTTTTGTATCTTAAGCAAGCTAAAAGTTATGTAAAAATTTTAATTTCAAAAACAGTTCAATGAAAAACCACGCGATGAAATATTTATTTTAATTGCAAAATGTTCGTCAGACACTAAAAAATAAATAATCTACTATAAACTCAAGCTTTACATACTTTTTTTATTTAGGTCGCCCTTTAAAACACCAAAATGAAATTTTCCACAAATGTTAATACTTTTATTTTACAGCATCAAAGTAAAAATGGTCCAAATCGGTTGGGTTTAAGATATAGCTCCCATATAACCGATTTTTTCGCCTAGGTGTTTTAAAGGGCGACCTAAATAAAAAAGTATGTAAAGCTTGAGTTTATAGTAGATTATTTTTTAGTGTCTTACGAACATTTTGCAATGAAAATAAATATTTCATCACGTGGTTTTTCATTGAACTGTTTTTGAAATTAAAATTTGTACATAACTTTTAGCTTTCTTAAGATACAAAAATATGACTTTTAAGATAATTGTAGAATATAAGAAAGTGAATTTTTCAACGTTTCTTTTATATGTAAATAGGTTCAGTTTTCGGAGCTATAATGATTTCACCTGAGGTTTGGACGCGAATTTGGAAAATTATTACGAAATTATTAACAAATTGTATTATAAAACCAAAAATATGAACTCGTACATAAAAGATTATTTGATTTTTTTCGTTTATTTCAAAAAAAAAAAAAAACAAAATTTACTTTACAATTTTTATATGTTCTTAAATTCAGGGATGCTGCTCTCAAACCTGGCATCATTACATATGTAGGTACAAAGTCTTAATGACTAGATTCATCATAAGCATGTCTCTGAAGTTGATACATGAGAAATTAATCAACAAAACGTAATTATGAAAAGGATAAATATTGAAAATGCTTACAGTGTAATTTCTAAAATTTACTCCAAAGATAAATGAGTCTCGAATCAGAGATGTCATCGTTTTTCATTTGAAGCAATGTTATCGTGTCCGGACTTAGGTCTCTATACTTCTTTTTAGACGTTTTGCGCAAACTTGCTATGAATGGATCCGATGTTATCAAGAGTCTATTGGTCAAACCAGTATTTGTATCGATCCTTGAAATTTTTCGCGTAAAAAGCTCTTTACAACACCGAACATCCTTATTACGTGCTTCGTGTACTTCCTCTGACGTTTGGCAAATAGGTATAATGCAGGTTTTTATTACACTGCTTTCATGGTAAAGCATTTTGTGCACTGTTGGTGGCATATGGTACCAAGAATATAACTCTAAATATAGGTACAGCGTATCCTGCAGTATTTTTGGAAAGCATCCACATTGATTGGAAGACCAGAGTTTAAGCATTGAAACAAGGTACGGAAACGAACAAATAGTTCCAAATTTATACCAGTTATTTCAGCGTCACCACCTGAGTCGACTTAGCGATATCCGTCTGCCTGTCCGTCTGTTGAAATCAGGTTTACGGGAAAACCAAGAAAGCCAATTGAATGAAACTTTCACCCACAGGTCACATCTACTTGCGTGCATATTGCTTTTGAAAATGGGCGAAATCGGTTGACGGACACGCCTACCGCCCATACCTTATGTATATTTACCCAGGCCAATTTTGAAAAAAATTACAGCGATTTTGATGAAACTTGGTGATTTGGTGCACATGTGAACCAAATTAGGATTAAGCTGGGTTTCAAGTTTCCAAAGGTCCGTACAGGGGCGTGGCACAGCCCTAAATTTCATCATTTATACCACCATATCTTGTTATCCGTTCAAGATATTGCGATGAAATTTGGTAAACGGATACATATCAAGTATATCTTGAATTGAGATAAAAGTGTGCGGAATTGAAAAAGTAGGCGTGGCACTTTTCAACTGTTAAAAATTTTGATTCCGTATATCTCAAAATTGGCATAAACGATTTTCATAAAAATTTTGTAGATAATGCCGTCGAAAGCAGTCAGCTCAACCAATTTACTGAAAAAACTCGTTTAAGGGCGTTGCACCGCCCACAATATTTATAAACTTTATATTAAGAGAACTACCAACGTAATCGTTATAAAATTTAGTGAGGTAGATATGCTTGCTATAAGGTCTCTTATAACAAAAATATGGTTCAATAGTACCTGTGGGCGTGGCACCTCCCATATGAGAGTAATTTTCTTAAAATTTGGTGTATAGATGTCAGTAACTATAAGCTTTAAAAATAAATGATTTTTGACGAGATTGCATCAGTGGGCGCGGCACCTCCCATATTAACATAAATTTGTGAGCGCTGTTTTAAGTGAACTATTGCAGCGATTGCTATGAAATTTAATGTGAGTGGTTCAGTTGCTATAGAGTATATCTGAATAAAAGTGGCTGAAATAGCACCAGTGGGCGTGGCACCTCCCATACAAATGAAATACGGTAAGAGGCATATTTATCGAAATATGTGAGCAATCATACTAAAATTTGGTGTTAGGGGTTTGCTTATGAAAAGCTATTTCTGGATCAAAACCGGCTGGATTATACCAGTGGGTGTGTCACTGCCCTAAATTTTAAATTTAACTGCGGCATATATCGCAAACTACACAAGCTATTGTGCTAAAATTTAATATGAGGATCTTGATCCCGAATATAATTATTGAACCAAAAGTGGGCGGAATTGGAGAAGTGGGCGTGGCATATTTCAAATTTTTCATTTTTATTCGATTTTTCC
This sequence comes from Tricholauxania praeusta, assembly GCA_949775025.1. NCBI lineage: Eukaryota > Metazoa > Arthropoda > Insecta > Diptera > Lauxaniidae > Tricholauxania > Tricholauxania praeusta. The sequence goes on from OX459028.1 coordinate 109,084,439, forward strand.
AACATTTTCCATATTCTTTCGACTTTTTCAACCCTTTAACTTATTCTAATACATCCTATATGTATTTGTTCGACTTTTTCAACCTCTTTCAACTTTCTTCATAAGTTTCTTTATTTTTTCGACTTTTTCATCAATTTTGAATAGTTCCAAATTTTTAAAAATTTTTTTTTTTTAAGAGTTTTTCAACTTCTCTCAACTTTTTTCAACATTTTGCATATATTTACAACTTTTTCAACATTTTTCAACCTTTCTAACATTTCACATTTTTTTCGACTTCGACTCTTCAACGTCTTTTTAACAGTTATTGAAAAGGTATTTTCAATGCAGTGTAACGTATGTGAGTTTCGGCCTGGCCGAAAATAACACCTTAACTTGTTTCTATTTAGTGGCAAAACTTTTGGTTTGCAAGGATTAAGCTTAAAAGATAAGTCCTCAATCCAATGGGTCTTGAGAGATAACGCTGAACGTAATCAGCGTAAGCATGAACCGTGGCGTATTTACAGACCAAAAAAATGTCGTTAATAAACATGGAGAACAACAACGGACCTAGAAAAGAACCTTGCGGAACCCCTAAATTAACCGCCCTAAAAGAAGAAAACGTGTTCCCAACTACAACCCTCTGAAATCTATCTTCTAAATAATTGGACTATAATCTGACTGCATTGTCATTGGAAAAAAGATCTCAATTTAAAGCACAATATTGGGTGATCCACTGTATCGAAAGCTTTGAAAAAATCCAAAGGGCAAAGAAGAGACAGTTGATTCGCATCATAATAAGGCCGAATATCCTCAATTACTTTCATAACTGCCGTAGTGCAGCTATGCCCAGCCCTTAAAGGAGAAAAGAGGGAATATGTATTAAGGTGGTAGGTGATTTGTTCTGACATTATCCTTTCGCAAACTTTACCTAATGCTGGCAGAATATTTGTTGTTCTGTAATCACTAAGTGTAGAAGGATTGTCAATTTTAGCAATAGGAACAATATTGGCCACTTTCCATATATTGGGAAAATTAGAGTTAGTTAAGCAATAATTTATTATGTGGGTCAAAGGTGGCAAGATGTGTACCAAAATTGCATTTAATGCACGATTAGTAAACCATGGGTAGCTTGAATTTGGGACTTGAGCTGTTCACAAAGGAACATGACGATCAAACACAGAGCCAATCTCATTCATAAAAAATTGCAGTTTCAAATCAACTGAATCCTGATACCAACAATCACTCCAGCAAATATCGAGAAGTTCAGCATTCAAGGCGTTCATTTCAATGGATTTATAATCACGATACGTAAAACTAACGGGAGACATTGCACAGCCAAGTTTAATATTCAAACAACAGAAAATTAGATCATGATCAAACAGAAAAGACAGCTGATCAAATTTTACCAAAGGTTCCAAATCAGAAACAAGAAAAACATCTAGTAGACTTGGCTCACAATTGCAAGAAAAACGAGTAGGCATACATGAATTGACAAGTTTTAATCCACATAACGCAAAATTATTGCAAAAATTCTCAGCTTCAACATCATCACGGAGCAAATTCACATTAAAATCTCCAGTAACAATTACAAAATCAAACTCAGTAAGTTTAGTGCTAAGGTCACTGAAAAAGGAGTCACGATTATTATTTCTATGAGGATTATAGACACACGACAACAAAATTTTGATAGTATTATCAAAAATAACAACATTGAAATATTCACAAACATTACAATTATTCACAAACTCTACATTAAGACTTGATCTCCAATAAACCGCCACCCCACCTCCCCTTCTATTACACCCATCACTTCTAAACAATTTAAATCCAATCATATCATAACACAAATAGGAACACCATCACTGGACCATGTTTCAGTCACACACACCACATCAACACCAGAATTTTCAAAAATGTATTTAACTCAATCTAATTTAATCCCATTTAAACTTCTCGCATTAAAGTGAATTACTTTCAAACCCTCATATTTCTTACATAGTACATTTATCAAACTTTTATAATTTTCACCAGTATCACCATAAGTATTAGCCAAACTCAACAAAAATTTAGTTATGACTAGCAACTCCAAACATGCAATAAATAAAAATAATAAATATAAGTAAAAATAAGAAAAAATAAAACTAAAAGCTTAAAAAACTATAAAAATAGTATAATAACAAATTTTTCGAGTCACCCTACGTTACAGTTCCAGCGACGCAATCCACATTATCTTTTGAAAAAACACATACCGTATCGCTCTCACGACTCTTTCTAACAAATACTTTCCCGCGTAAAGAAAACACAGCCGTTAGCAGATTCTCGCGTTTATTCATACCTGCATACTGCATTATTGCGCGGTTGGCATTGGACAAGCTTTAATGCAACTAAAACATCTGCTCACTACCACAGTCGATGTCATTGAGCATGAGTTGTCTCTTTTTATTTTTGCAAAAAAAGCAACAACTGCTTTTAACAAGTTGTTGCACTCAAATGATGAAGACAGTTTGATTATTATAGCAGCATTTTTGTTTTTGCTATCTCTGAGTCTAAAGAGATTTTTTGTATTAGGAATATTACTCCCAATAACCGTACAAATTTTAGAGAAAAGGTTAGGAAGGTTCTCATTTTGCACAAAGGGTACTCCGTGTAGAATGACGTCAGAGGCAAGAGCATCATTCTCAAAATTTTCTACTTGCTTTTGTGTGAGCTTACAGCCTAAGTAGAATATATAGGGTTACCTTGTCGAATCATGTCCTAAACATAAGTTGACAGGATTCAACAATGCAATCCCAGGTATTATATTTAGGCCTCTTCGAGTTCTATCATTTGGCATACATTTCGAGCTGTTATGTACTACAATTTTAATTCAAACAACAAAATTGGCCAAAATTCGGGCATTTTCGGCCATCTGGACAGGCTATTCTATTTAGGTTCATTGAGCTCTATCATTTGGCATACATCCCATCCTGTAATCTTATACACTCGACTTTTCTACAGCCGGCTCTTGGAGTACAAGTTGTTGGAGTACAAGCCGTTTCTTCTTCTAATTATTGCTTGCATCTCATCAAACCTAAACGTCAAGCCTTTGTCAACTTTGCTTACAGAAATAAAATTACCCTGTAACTCAGACGAATACAGTACGTTTTCAAACTTCAAATTATTGTTTTTGTATTGAAAATAAACATCACCTTTTGCAGTGGCTGTAATACATTTGTTACCAGCTAGAGCTATTTGCTCATTGTGCTCTTCAAATCGCACAAACATAGTTTTGTCATTACACATTTGTGGAGTTGCACCGCTGTCCACATACCATGCGTTCTGCTTAACTCTTGGCTCTGCCGCTGCCAGCATCGTCAACGCCTGCTGCTTTTGCTGTTGCTTTTCTTTTTTCTCGCATTGGCTTGAAAAATGTCCCATTACTTCACAAACAAAGCATTTACCCTTGAAGTGTTTTTTATTCGTATTTTTCTCAATTTTCGTTGAGCAAGCATTGAAGGCTTCCTGACTACATGCTTCTTCTTCCGTTTTTTCCTTGCGACGAACAGTGTGTTATTTTGCCAATCTAGCAGTACTAAACTAATATCTCAAAAACTATAGCAGCTAGGTCAATGAAATTTTCCACAAATGTTATTATTTATATTTTTCAGCAATAACGTAAAAATGGTGTAAATCGGTTGGGTTTAAGATATAGCTCCCATATAACCGATTTTTTCGCCTAGGTTTTTTAAAGGGCGACCTAAATAAAAAAGTATGTAAAGCTTGAGTTTATAGTAGATTATTATTTTTTAGTGTCTGACGAATAAGAAATATATATATGTAGAATATAAGAAAGTGAGTATCGAATCAGAGGTGTCATCGTTTTTCATTTGAAGCAATGTTATCGTGTCCGGACATAGGTCTCTATACTTCTTTTTAGGCGTTTTGCGCAAACTTGCTATGAATGGATCCGATGTTATCAAGAGTCATTGGTCAAACCAGTATTTGTATCGATCCTTGAAATTTTTCGCGTAAAAAGTTCTTTACAACGCCAGACATCCTTACAACGTGCTTCGTGTACTTCCTCTGACATTTGGACAATAGGTATAATGCTGGTTTTTATTACACTGTTTTCATGGTAAAGCACTTTGTGCACTGTTGGTTGCATATGGTACCAAGGATATAACTCTAAATATAGGTACAGCGTATTCTGCAGTATTTTTGGAAAGCATACGCATTGATTGGAAGACCAGAGTTTAAGCATTGAAACAAGGTACGGAAACGAACAAATAGTTCCAAATTTATACCAGTTAGTTCAGCTGTCAATGCCTAGATTTTCGTTCACCTCTTTTGCAACTTCTCACGCTTTTTTATTTTTAGTGCTTTCGGTGCATTCTTCCAATTCTTTATTTGGTCTCCTACCAGAAAATGTTTTCGGTGTAGTGCACAGAAATAAAGAAAATTCGATTTTACCTCCGAGCCAATCTTTATTTGATGAAATAAATCGATCTTAATTCTGACAAGCATTCGCCCACCGGGAACTTAGTTGTGACAACAATTTCTTGGCATATTGCTTAACCTTAACAGTACTTTGCGATCCACCACCATCAATTCCGGATAAAAACAAAATCATCCTCCCTAATCTTTTGTTTACTGCAGTATCAAGCCATAACTGAAATATTTGGAAGCAAGAAATTTCAGGGGTCATCTTTGAAAATTGATAACTGTTGTATGGGTGCCGCCGCTAGGCGCAAATTTTTTTGTTGATTCTATTAGTGTATATATCAAGCTTAACTGTAATCATAGTCAGAACTCTAAACTATTCTAAACAATTTTTTTATTGTCCACAAAAGTTTTTTTTTTTTAATACTCACTGTAAAAGTTGGTTTTTTCAGTGTATACAAAATTTTGTTGCTATGAATAACTCTGCTTAGATTTTATGTTATTTCAACAAGAAAACTTTGAAACTAATTTAAAAAAAAAAAATAAAAACTTTCACTTTTTCACAATGGATTTACAAAACTTTAAAGATTGCGCGCAAAATTTAGCGAGCTTATAATATTTTTGACGTTTTCTTTACTTTACTTTCAAGGTACCGTTATTTTAAGTATTGCCCTATAGTACAAACAATTTTTAAAGTTTTAACTAATTGGAGAATTTTTAATATATTTGGAATTAAATTCTATCAAAAAGTCAAATTTTTTTTTTTTTTGAGTTTAGTAGCGCTCTATTGCCAAAATAATACACTGTGCGTCGGTCGGAGAGAGGAGGGAGTGTTGATGATCTTGGAAAATACTATAAGTGTTTGGAGGTGGAGGCGAATATTTCTCCAATTGAAAATTTGAATGAAAAATAAATTCTATACGAAATAAAGTTTGAAATATATGTACGCTATAACAACAATATACATATATAAGTTTTTCATAGATAACTTTCGGTCTTTCATATCGAAAACAAATTTGCAGGGGTATCCAACAGTTTAAATGCATTTTTTCCATAGCTCAATCCTTTAAAAAAAAGCTCGTGAAAAGGCTGAACACCTTAGACCCACGAAAAAGCAATTACATCAATAACGGAACCGAATCGTTTTTGTTATTTTGATTTTGATGTTTCATTTGGGCAAAACATCAAACAAAATCGCATCCCATTGAGGTTGCAATTTGTGACACAATTTACCCTGGTTTTATAGCTTTACGATATCGGAACTATACCGAACATTTTAGAATACTTTTTTTTTGTCTTACCATAATAAGATAAGAGCTCTTTTGCGATTCCCAATTATTTGAACTAAAATTATGTCATATATTTCATTGGCCATTTTAAATTATGTCACCTTTAATGTCAGCATAATTCTTTTTTAAACTATGTCACCACCAAAAAATTTATGTCACAAGTGACATCAATTATGTCACGGTGGCAACACTGAGCGCATCAACCGTCCAATTTTTAATTAAATATTATATTTCAGCTTTCGGTTGTTAACTCCAAAAGTAAATGGACTTAACAACCAAATGCAACAAAATAAAAAATTAAAATAATGTTACTGTGTTAAAAGTACAATTGTATGATACCTATACTGTCGTTCCAAGGCTAAGCTATAACCATGTTTATATTTTGCTGAAAGAAATGTAACGTACACTTCTATTGCCACATTATAAAAACGTAATTTATTCCCATGCACATGATTTTTTTTTCATCTAGCTAATTGGATATTTTTCCTAAAAACTAGTTTCGCAGTAGTAGCGAAAACACAATTGGGGCAGCAGCAGCAGCAAAACGCTCTGTGGAACACAATTGGGGCAGCAGCAGCAAAATCTGTCAGAACTCCAAAAATTGTAAATAAACAAATTAATCAAAATAAAAATTTTCGCTATATTCAAAAAGAAAACTTTTTATATGAACTTCATTCTTAGTGCTGGATAAATTGAAAAAAATAAACAAAAACAAAATTTTTATTCATGCCAGCTTGAATACAACACTGATATTTTGCTGCTTTGCTGCCGGATAAAAAATAGAAAAATTTCTATATCGGCAGCAGGGCAGCACGGCAGCAAACTGCAGGATTTTCTATTTGTCTCTTTCTCACCTCCATAATTCTCTATAATTTTTATGTTGACAGATTTTGCTGCCCTGCTGCTTTGCTGCTGCTGCCCCAATTGTGTTCTCGCTATTATAGCGAGATCAAATTCCATATAGCAAGAACACAATTGGGGCAGCAGCAGCAAAGCAGCAGGGCAGCAAAATCTGTCAACATGAAAATTATAGAGAATTATGGAGGTGAGAAAGAGACAAATAGAAAATCGTGCAGTTTGCTGCCGTGCTGCCCTGCTGCCCATATAAAAATTTTTCTATTTTTTATCCGGCAGCAAAGCAGCAAAATATCAGTGTTGTAGTCAAGCTGCCATGAATAAATATTATGTTTTTGTTACACAAATAATGAAGCTTATATCAAACATTTTCTTTTTGAATATAGAGAAAATTTTTATTTTGACTAGTTTGTTTGGTTACAATTTTTGGAGTTGTGACAGATTTTGCTGCTGCTGCCTCAATTGTGTTCCATAGAGCGTTTTGCTGCTGCTGCTCCAATTACGTTCTCGCTAATATTTGGAAGAATTGGCATTAGAATTCCTTGTAAAACCAGAGACACAATCTGGCTATGCCGTTAACTGAGGAATGAAAGAAGGTACTTCACCTATTTTTTGCGCCAGTGAATATAAATCGAAAGCAGGCGCGAATTCGTTGATCACCGAAAGATACACTTGTTTTGTTTTTCGATTTTATATCTAAAACTTAAATATTTGTGTGCTTTTTTTAAACAACGGTAAAAATACATTTATATATAAATTGCAAGTAAATTACGAAAAATTTATTACAGATATGCGCCGAAAAAGTCGTTGCACAGCAGAAGAGTGACGATTGGGATTACGGGATTTGATCTAAATATAGGCTAAAGCAATCCCGGGATTACAAAAAGACAATCCCGGGATTTTCGGGATTAGAAAAAAATTTTATATTATATAATAAATATTCTTTTATATGACATATTTAAGTACAAAATTTGCAAAATAATTGTTTTCAATACATTTTATGTGCATGAAACATTATTGCATCAACCTGCAAAATGCACTTCCATTGTGTCCGAACCTTAAATTGAGTAAAATTTTTTTTTTTTATTGTATCAATTTTTTGCTTAAAATTTTCTTAAAAAAATGTCACAGCAAAAAAAAATATCTTTTTTAATACTTTAACTAATTTTAAGAATTTTTTACTAAGTGCGATTTGTAATGAAAATTGATAGTTCAGGAGAAAAATGATTAAATGTGAAATTTAGACTAAAATTATTTTTATCAATAACGGAAATACTTAAATGCAATAGAAAAACAACATAAGCAAAACATATCTATTTTTTATAACAAAATACAAATCTGCAACAAAAAATATAGGTTTGTCTTAAAAAAAAAAAACCACAGCCGACCTTGATTTGACATTGAAATTTTGACCCATACCTAGACCTACCAAAATTTAAGTTGTAAGATATAATTAAACTTTTGTCTGAAACTTTTTTTTCTGAAATCAGCTTCTAAAGATTTTGACAACTTAAATGAATCATACTTATGGGTGCGTCTACTGAGAACGAGCCATTCGGTGCCACTAAATGCCATCACTGTCACATTTGAAGAAGGGGATAAAGTATTAATCAAGTACAAAGTGTGGTACACGAATTTTTAAATGTAAAAACAAAATTGTATAATAAAATTGATAAATTGCTTATAAATGCTTGATTATCCTCTATCATCTCCTTTTAATAGTGACTATCTTCTACTAGTCAAACTTAGTAAATGTGATTTAGATGTATTAACACTCGAAGTGTTTTAAGTCAATTTTTAAGCTTTTATTTTTTTTCTATTATTTTGCGTTCTTATTCTTCATTGTTACGCTGTGAAACAAAGCAATTTTAATTTTAAATCTACAATTGTATAAACTTCTCGTTTTTTTTTGTAGTTTTGTATGCATTTACTAGAACTATCAATCCCGGGATCCCGAGATTGGAAACTTCGATCCCGAAACTCAAAAAAGCTCCGGGATTGCCACCCCTAGTTCTGAGCCTACGAAAAAGAGGAAAATCTTTCCGGGACATCGCTAGTTTGATGGATTAGTCTTTGCGTTTTGTGCAAAATGTTTTTATAAAGAGAATAGGAAAATAAACTAGAGGTAGACCAACGAAAACCTCTCCAGAAGTTGGTCGTCAAATAGTTATTTTTTCAAAAAAATACCCTTTCAAGTCCTCCAAGGCAATTTCTGCGGAAATTGGAAATGCTGTAAGCGCTCCTACAATTCTTCGTCGTTTGCAGAAGGCAAACCTTCCGGGAAAACCGATAAAAAGGTTCCGCTGATGCGTACGGGTATTTTTTTGAAAGAATAACTATTTGGCAACCAACTTCTGGAGAGGTTTCGTTGGTCTCTAGTTTCTTTTCCTATTTTCTTTATAAAAACATTTTTCACAAAACGCAAAGACTAATCCATCAAACTAGCGATGTCCCGCAAAGATTTTCCTCTTTTTCGTAGGTTCAGAGCCAATCGTCACTCTTCTGCTGAGCAATGACTTTTTCGGCCCATATCTATAGTATATTTTTCATAGTTTACTTGCAGTGAATTTATATATAAATATACTATTACCGTTATTTAAAAAAAATCACAAAAAATGTAAGTTTAAGATATACAATTGAAAAACAAAACATGTGTATCTATTATTTTGATCAACGACTTCGTGCCCGTTTTCGATTTATAGGTGAAAGTATCTACTTTCATTTCTCAGTTAACTGCATTGCCAAATTGTACTCTCTTGTTTTACAAAGAATTCTAATGCCAATTCTTCCAAATATGGAATTTATTGGGATTAAAAGCCCCTTCTATGTGACTATGTGAGAAGTCATATGCTTTTTTGTATGGCTTTACAAATGATGTGTCAAATCGCATAAGATTTATTTTATTGTGTTCATACTTGGTGTGTCTGTTTACTCGCCAAAAATTAACTTAAGGCGCCTTTTGTTGCCTAAAACTGCCTAACCTAACTAAATATGTGCGCAAAAATGAGAGTAATAAATCGCTTTTCGCTCTCTCTCTGAAAAATAGTTAACAAAAATCGCCAAAAGAATTATTGTAGTTAAATTTTTTCAAGTGACAAAAAACAAACAGCTCTGTAAAAAAATAAATAAATAAAAATTTCATTTTTGTGCAAATTTAATTTTTGAACCTATTCCTCTTGTTTATAAATGCACCGATTTGAAACTTTTATATACTAAATTTATTTATTTATTCAATTAATCAATTATGTAAATGCCCATGCAAGGGCCTTATATTGATAGGAGTTTATAAATTTCAAAATTTAGCAAACTTAAATAAAAACGAAAAAAAAAATGAAAAACCTAACGCAGTCTTCTGGAAAATAGAAATAGGAAAGACATTGGGATTACACTTTATAGATGAATTGTGAGCGATGAACACTTAAGAAACATAAGACAAAAAGAAAAGTAGTTTTTATTTATAAAAAGCAAAAAATTATGATTCAGAACGCGACAAATGTACTACGACAAACTTCTTGAAGTCTCTAGGAGGTAATGAAAAAATGTTTAGTTGCGGTGGCAGATGATTCCAAAGTCTTGCTTCTCTTATAGAAAAAGAGCGCTCAAAGTAGGTAGAAGAAAAGGGCTGAATTCGCAACTGACAGTTCCTTCGCGTATTAAGAAAAGAAATTAAATTAATGATATATGCAGGTTGCTGGTATTTTATGCAACAATAGAAATAATATAGACATCGCATTGAAATAAGGTTTACGAATGAGCACCCTAGAAATTGGTGTACATAATCACAAACATGATCTCTAGGTCGCAGGTGGTAAAATATTGTGATTAAAACACAAGTTCAGCCTATGCAGGTTGCCCAGATTAGTACCAGAGTAAATTTCTAAGCCATAGTATATATGTGGCATATGCTAGAAGATGTCTTATTTTGAAAGGGAGGAAAAAATTTAAGCTGTAAAGTTTTTTAAGCAAAAAGCTAACGCGAGAAATAACTTGATTGATATGTCTGTCAAACTTCAGACTAGGCTCAATAATTATCCCGAGACAGGATGCAGAGTCGGTTTTGCTTACGGAGCAGGTGTTAAAAGATATATTACTAAAAGTATCAATGCTGTAAGCATCACCGAATGTAAGGATTTTAGTTTTCTGTGAATTAATAGAAATATGGTTAGCACTAGCCCATCTAGAAACAGATAATAGATCTTCTTGAACTTTGACGACACAGTCGGAAAAGGTGCGATTAGAGCTGGAACTATATAATTGAATGTCATCGGCGAAAATACGAACAGTACATTTGGAGACACAAGATACGATGTCATTAACATACAGCATAAACAGCAATGGACCTAGTATCGTACCTTGGGGTACGCCATAGTACAGTCTAAGGATGTTAGACGAGTTGCCTCCACAGCTCACAAGCTGTGAGCGATAAAAAGGAAAATAAAAATTTACAAGATGTGCGCGAAACATTAAATTGATTGTATAGTTTAGAAATGAGAATATTGTGATTAATGGAATCAAAAGCTTTACTTAAGTCTAGCAAAGCAAGAACAGAAGGCTGCTTTATGTCTAGTGATTTTCTAATGTCATCAGTCAAACTCAAAATCAATGAGGTAGTACTATGGTGCTGCCGAAACCCTTATTGACATGGGTGAACTAACCTAAACCTTTCAACATGACTAGTGAGTTGATTCTTCATAATAAATCCGACTATTTTGGAAAAGGCGGGTAAAATTGCGATTGGTCTGAAATGTTCAACACAGGATCCATTATTATTTTTCTTGTGCACTGGTATTATTTTAGCAGTTTTCCAAGAAAATGGAAAGCAACTGGTTGTAAAAATAGTGTTAATGAAGTGCAAAATATGGCTACAAATAAAATGATAGATAATTTTTAGAAAGCGTATAGAAATTGCATCAACCCCCATAGCATTCGATTTAATTTTATTTATTGCACAAAATAATTCAGTCTCATTATATTACGAAAGGTTAGACTACCATTTTTATCAATTAAAGCTAAATAAATAAGCTTTCAACCAATATTGTTAAAATAAAAATATAAAATTGCTTAACTAAATCAAAATAAAAAATCTGTATCGAATCGAAATTTGACGATCGTAATAAAATAAATTTTTCGTTTTTGACACTGCTAATATAACTACATTTTTAACTAATTCCTGTCTGTTTACTTTTTTTAGTCAAATATCTTTTTGAGAACAATTACGCTCTTCTCTTAACTACGGATTTAACTACAAATTTAAATACGAAAGTTGACATTTCTCAATAGTAATTTTGACATTATCAAATTAATTTTTATTTGTAAATATTGTTTTTTTATCAAGGAACTCATATGACTTCTCTTTTGAAATAGACTTGAATCTAATGTCAAAATAGTCATATGCTTTCTCAAATGTCAACTCATTTGTGTAATATAAACATATTCACACTGTGAGAGTTGTCATATTTGGCGACTCATAAGACACTTTATATGACTTCTCACATAGTCTGAAGGGGCTTTAAAAGAGGCCAACATAATTAAAATACATATGTATAAATGGTTGACAGCTTCAGATATATTCGGTTGAAATATCACCCAAAAACAAATCGCTTAAAGCTAAAAAGTACCTATACGCAAATAATTTTGGCCGTATTGTTAATTATTCATAATTGTTCATGATTAGCAATAATCCAATGAATAATTGGCCAACAATAACTGTTATTTTTGGAAAATCATTCACTTTGAGGCTCTATCAGAATTTGAGACGCTGCCCTACGAGAACGAGATTGAAGCCCTAGAGTTCGCTACTCCATCAATTTTTGCATATGATACGATGCTCATTTATTTTGTGTCCTTGCCGAAAGTTCAGCCTGAAGTTTATAACCACATCCTTGTGCGGCCTTCCATAACTAACGGCAGTCAGGTGGAATGTCTACAGCGAAATGTTAGTAAATCAAAAGGAAACCTACGGTATTAACGAACGGTGTTTGCTCATCAAAAATTCAACCATTTGCAAGACTATTTCAGTAACCAAATTATCAGATGATCAATGCGTGACAAGATTGTTAAAAGGTGGCCACGCCAACTGCACCTTCCGAACCAACCCTGAAGAAGTCATAGAACTCATAATTGATAATACTATTTTTTTAACTAACTTCAGAGGACTCCTGAAATCTTCAAACGTCTCAAGGTACTTGGAAGGAACTTACCTAGTGCAGTTTGAGAACGAAACAATTCAAGTCAATGATAAAATTTTTTCAATCGCTGCAACCACTAACATACAGGCACTTCCTCCATTGCTGACCAATATCATCCGAAGTGGTCACAAAATTGACCTTAACTACCTACATGGAACAACTTTAAACAACATCAAGAAATTAGCCAATCTCACGAAAAAAATGGACCTCTCCATGATCTCCGATCTGGTAATAATGCTTTTCATGTCGATAATTGCACTTTTCCTATGGCATAAGATGACCCGTAAACTCAGCATTCCAAAGCTTGAACCAGCCATCCTTTTTGCCTGTGAACAACATTCCCACCAAAGCAGTAGCATCCAAGGTGATCTACGAGACGCAGATTTTTAAGAGGGGAGGAGTCAACGACAATGCAAGTGCAGCTTACACGCGCTGGCGGTCAGTCCACCTGAGTCATGCGTATGCACACTCGGGTTCATCGTACCAGCGCATGTCACGTTGCACCTCGTCAGCGAAAAGCTTGCACACGTTATCCAGTGCAGGCAAGCGGTCTCACGGCTAGCGTGAGAAAAAGCTGACGCAGAAATTAGGATTAAGTATTTTAAGTTGAATTAAGTTAAGCTGGTTCATGAATTGTATTCGATGAACCAGTCTTATTCTAGACCTTAAGGAGGGTTGTAAAATAAAGTTCCCTAAAAGTGAAATCAATTCCTGCTATTAATCCTGGTGGAAATACAAATAGGAAACAGGTTCAAGTGGTAAAACAGGTAATTGAAATCGGCCCGTTGGGCATTGGCTAGTTCTGACTAGCCAATGCGGCCGAAAAATAATTTTTTGACTAATCCTTTTAGGATTTGTTTAACTTGCATCACCTTATGATATCATCAGATCCATTTATTAGATCCTTGCGTATAAAAGAAAAAAAGAAGTCAAAAAAATTATCAATAGAAGTTCAAAATATGATGCAATAGTATAAATTTCATTTTTATTAAAGAAAGTTGTATTTAAAAACAATAACCTCATATTAAAATGTCAAGCATCAAAATATATTTTATGTATAATTTTCTAGCTACATTAACAGGGCTATTCTGGCAAAGACAGCTAAAAGTCTTACGAAAATATTTTGTAAGACATTTTGTAAGACACTTTGTAAGACTTTAGGTATTCTAGAGCAAAAGTCTTACAGATAAAGCTTTTAAATTCCCCACTCAAAAGCTTTCGTGGTAAACTTGTCAAATTTTGATTTTTTAATTTTAAACTAATAAAATTACAAAAGGAATAATAAAAAAAACGGAATTCACCATGCAGCGTGGAGAAGTAGTTAGGACTGTGAACTCATAGCTCCAAGTGCGTGGGTTCGAGTCCCGTCACTAAAAATGTTTTTTTTTCTAAAAACATATGTATATACATTTTTTTAACACGCCAAATAATAACAACTTATAATTCCCTATAAAATAAATAGTTTTTCTAACGTTTGTAATGTAAACAATACAACTGCTCGTAGCAGGTCTTTAAAATTGTCTTACGAAAGACAGAAAAAAACTTTCAAGATAGTTGCCAGAATACCAAAACGTCTTAAGTAAGACTTTTGTCTTACTAAAGACTCTGGTGGGTTATAAGATAGTTGCTAGAATAGCCCTGTAAAAGCCAGACGAAATAAGACTTAAATAAAAAAAAAAATATTAAAAATATGCAAAAAAAAAATAATTAAAAATTTTACTATTTGTGTTTTTTGAACAAAATTTCATAATAATATTTTTGTACAGAGCTTCTTGTTCAGTACTTTTAGTGCAAAAAATTACAATCGCAAAATGCATTAAAATTGGCAACGAGCTGCTTATAAATACTAGTTTCAATGACCGCTACGTCATAGCATCAGTAAGCTTAGTTAGCCGAAGTTTAGTAGTCTGCAAGCCTACTATATTCCATTTCTTGCGTTGATCTGTTAAGAATTACAAAAATGAACAGAACAAAACTTCTTCATTTCAATGCAGTGGCTTTTGTAATCTCTTTGATATCACACACTTCTTGACGAGCGCCGGATCGCCAGAAATGCGGACAACGAAGCGCTCGTCAAGAAATGTGTGATATCAAAGAGATTACAAAAGAAAATTTTTTTCTTTTTCATATTTTTAGAATTACAAATGAAAGACTATTCTTTTGCAAGTATTTTAAGGATAATTTTGCGGATGTCGGACTAAAAATGTAGAAGTTATTTGAGAAAACAGTAAACAACTTGCAATAAAATTTAACGAAAATACATTTGATTTTTATCTAATTTTATTGCAAGTTTTTTACTGTTTTCTCGAAATCCTTCTACATTTTTAGTCCAAGATCCGCAAAATTATCCTTAAAATATTTGCAAAAGAATAGTCTTTCATTTGTAATTCTAAAAATATGAAAAAGAAAAAAATTTTCATTCAAATGAAGCAATCGAAATTTAGTGATTTTTAAAAAAGTCAGTTTTTTGGACTTTGAGTGCTTGTAACTTCATCAAATCTTATTTGATTCAAGGAAAGAGCATACCGTTAGAAAGAGAGTGAAAATATCTTTGGAGTGCTGAAAAGCGTTTTTGATTCAAAAAAAAAATTAATCGAGATATAGCCAAATAAATGAAAAAAGGGCCGAAAAAGGATTTTTTTGAAAAACAATAAAATTTTTATGCATTTTTCATCCGCCCGGTACCACTATAATATTTATATCGTCAAAACTAATTGAAACTCCACGATTTTTTTGACGAATTCTAGTTTGGAAGGGTTCAATGCATCTCTGTAATTTTTTTTCAGATTTTTTCGAGGCGGAGCAAGTCATTAAAATTCAATTCTTGATAGAAAAATTGCTAATTAACAACAAAAATGCAAAATTTTTGCATCTTTTTTTTTTAATACATAAGTTCAACTTATTATCTACAGAAACTAAAAAATTTCGTCACGTTCAGTCAAACAGTTCAAAACTTATAGCATTTTAAAAAAAAGTTTAATGAAAACTTTGGCTGGCAATAATTATTGCAACAATTTTTTTTTAAAAATTTTTCCGTCACTAATTTCTACCACTTGCAGCTACTGATTTATATAAAAAACTTCGAAAAACATTTCAGACATGTCGGTTTCGCGTATTCTGACCCTAGACTTTTTTACATTTTTAATAAGAATATTTCGAAAAAATCCCTATTAGGGGTGTTTTTCGGTGTTTTAAGAGTCCCATATCAATTTTTGGTTAACGGAACCCCAGTTTTCTTAACCAGCGACCCGAAAAACATATGATAAAGGATATTTTATGAGTAAAACTTTTAAAAAACAGAAATGCGCATGATTACTTAAGTAAAATACACGAATTTCATATATTTATCGGAATTTTTGAGGTTATGTTGAACGTTTTCAAAATTTGGGCAGTGCTCAAACATCGGGTGATACCTAACAATTATTTAAAAACAAAAACTTTTCAAATCCATTAATAATTGCATTGTAGACGGCTTTTTGTCCAAAAACATTCAAAAATTTCCCACTGTGCGTCGTTTCAGAGACTTGCTATAATCTATTTCGAGGCGTGCGCTACTTATTTTTAAATGGGCATTTCTTCGGATTTTAGAAATTTTGTCAACTGATTATTATTAATTAATTGAACATTATTTGATAGAACTTTACAGTCATTAGCAGACACCGATATACATACATGTGAACTTACGTGTCATGTTTGCTCATGAAGCATTGACATAATTACATCATTTTAAATTTTAAAGTACTTACATAACATTTAATATATTGTATTATTTGCCACAAATTTATTTCAATTTCAGTTATCATACCACGAATTGATCGCACTCTTTCTTATATAATTTCTGAACTGGATGAACTAGAACGTGAAGAATTTTATCGTTTAAAGAAAGTTCAGGATAAAAAAAAAGCTGCACAAACTAAAGCTGATAAGTTAAAAGCTGAACGCAAGCAGAAAATGGCAACTAATTCATATCTGGAGTCTAATATGCTTGACGATGATGATGAAGATTTGTTGTTTTAAAAAGTTGTCTACCTAAGGTGCGACACGAAACAGTATGTGTATTTGTTAAATAATCTGTATATGTTGTTGTTTTCAAATTTACGTTATATCCTTTTGAAATTAAATATTTTATGAAGATTCAAAAGAGATACAGTTTTTTACCAACTCTCTATTAAAAAAATTCAATATGTTTGGTAGTATGAAAAATTTACGTAGTGAGTACCAGTTTAAATTAATTTGCTAATATAACAGCTACATATACATATATATGAGCAATTCCATTTCTTTTCGTGAGAACCGTCCGCAGTGGGTTCTCCGATTTGGTTCAAATTTTGGGATATTGAAGTTCATCATATAAAACTACGATCCCTAAATTGTTGGTCCTTCAAATGTCCCTGGTGCAAAGATTTTAATATCTAAAATTCAAAAATTGACGTTTTTGTCCTATATTCGAATATCTGCATCTCGGAATCTTTAACTCCAAATTCAACTTTATAGGTCTCATTTTCTTGGTATTTATTCAACTTTTTGATAGAAAAAAGTCCAGAATGCTCGCGCGTTTGCCATCTCATTTCTCAGAATCATTGAAACAGAAAAACATCCCTTTTTAAAAGTGGCGCCAAGCAGTCAAATTTTGATGAAATCGCTTCTACTCAAGCTCATTTTCTTCGTCTCTTTCGTTTTTTCCTATGAGAGGTGTGGCACCGCTTACTCAAAACAAATATCTTTACTCAGGATTTAGTCTAGCTCCATACCAAATTTCATCAAAATCGATGAAGCGGCTCAGCGGAGACAGAGTTTATCTTCAGAGCTTCTAATTACCTTTCTTATGGTTCAGTCTAACACCAAACCAAATTTTATTAAAATCGGTCAATAAGTTTAGCCGTGGAAACGTATTTTCCAATCTTTCCCAATTCGCAATACATATTTAAATAACAGGACTCTAGAACTACGAGAAAGCGTCCAAATGGTGCGCTCGACTGTGCAAGTGTGCTTGAATGTATGTACGTATGTGTGTGTAGATGTATCTCTGAATGTCTGCATGTATGCCGGTGTGCGTCAGGGACTGTAAAAGGCACTTTTGGGAGCTCGATAGCGCAGCCGGAGAATCTTTTCCAAACTCCATACTTCTGGACCCATTTTGGGATCAAAAAACACAAATTTAAAGTTGGGTTGGGTCCAAAAAAATTTAGGTAGAACGGAGATATAACCAGTTGAAAATATAAAAAAACGCGAATTTTGAAAAAATGGCCATCTTAAAATTGCTGTATCTCGGGTTCCTTGACGATTTTTTTAACTTTATAGGTCGCATTATGAAGAGCTAAAAAAATGAGCTTGAAGCTTGTAGAAGCGATTCCATCAAAATTTGACTGCTTGGCGCCAATTTTAAAAATTCATATCTTTGAAGGGCCAACAATTTAGTTTTATTATTTAGTTTTCTATATCCCAAAATCGGAGAACCCACTGCGGACGTTTCTCACGAAAAGTAATGGAACAACTCATATACATATATATCGGTCATTCTTTTAATAACTGCACACCTTGTTTTTTTGACGTTTTTGAAAATATTTTGAAACGAAATATCTCAAAAATTATAGTAGATAGGAAAAAAAGTCATTTAATCATATTTGTTAAGACTTTATAAAAAAAGTTAAAAAAATTTAAATAAATTTGTTAGAACACTATTTTTTTTAACTAAAAAAATTTTTCTTTAAATATTTTCAATATAAAATATTTTTTTTTGTTTTGATTTTTTATATGTTATTCCTCAATCAATCCTAAGAATGTATGTGCTCTCATATCGAAATTACCGCCATAACTTTGGAAACTACAAATTTTTTACTGATGACGCGCACCATGTTCCTACAACATAAAACAAAGTGTGTATGTGTGTATGTATATTATATTACATATATATGTATATATTATATGTATTACACATATGAGTCGCCCAATTCCAAAAGCAGTTATTTTAAGTTTTCATAATTGTTGGCAAATCACGAAAAACTGCTAAAAATTTTCCTTTTCATTATAAAGATCTATTTTTTTGGTGATTTGGTAGGTAATATATTACTGATCCAAATCGCAAAATGTGGATAATCTCAGTTTATCCATATATATGTTATTAATAAAATAAAATAGGATTTAACTTGTTTTGCTTCTGTAAACTTTATTAACTTGTTTTGGAACAGTTTTGACTGCTTTTTTTACTTAAAAAAAAAACAACTTTTTGGTCAATATTATTATGTATTATAGTTTGAATTAAATAAACTCAGAATATTACAATCAAATTATTAGATATTAAATTATTCATTACATAAAAACATGTTAAACAATTTTTTAAGCTATTTCAATCGGAATATCTTCATCTTCATCACATAGTACTTATTTCTAAAATGTTATCATAATCGTTGTTTTCTGTATTTGAAACTTAAACGCCGTCAGGTAAATCTGATGAAACTCCAGCGAGGGTATATACCATATTAAAAAGTTCACAATTATAATTCAAATTTTTGTTTTCGTTCCACCTAGCAACATAATGTAATTCAAGTAAAGTTTTGACGTCATTTATTTTATCAAGATTAACATTTACTCCTTTGGGAACATATGGGTATTCTGTTAATCTGAGCTTTAAGCGATTTGCATCTTTTTGCAACTGATTTAGCATCGCCAGAAGAAAAATTGTAAAATGGTCCCCCTGGATCAAGAATGATTTTCTTTGTTTTTCTTTTGTGATAATATTTTTTTTTTTTTGACTTTTGAAACTTGAAGTTCCATTGTCCAGGTGGCTTAATTTTATCATCTCCTAAGGCTTTCCAGTCTTGAACACGATATATTTCTCCTAAAGAAGTAATAGTGCAGCATTTTTCCATTATATCTATATACTGCTGCAGATTTTCAATTACAGAAAAAGTTCTAAATTGTTTCTCCAGCCTACCAAATGCTCTGTCTGGTGGAATATATATATTTTGTGATATGGTCAGGACAACACATAGAAGTTAAGTTGACAAATTGATATTGTTTTATTCTTATTTTGACCTCCGCATCCATCTGAGAACAGTATAACACTATTAATTCTCGCAAGTGATAGATTTGATAATCTATGATATACTGCAGAAGCAATTTGGTTGGAACCCTTTTGGCATAAATCTTCTGCCCAAATATAAGAAAATGTAATATTAATTGTTTGGTTCTACTATGAGTGACAACACAAACCGTAAAATTATGCAAGTAAAGCTGTCGCTTATAATACGCAGCCTAGTCAGGCAGTCAAAGCTGAGCATTACTTTACCATCATTTTGGCTTTTAGTCCAAGAGCCGGCTGTAGAAAAGTGGAGTGTATAAGATTACAGGATGGGATGCATGCCAAATGATAGAGCTCGACGAGCCTAAATAGAGTATCTAGGGTTGCCTTGCCAAAGCCTGTCCCGATGGCCGAAAATGCCCGAATTTTAGCCAATTTTATTGTTCTAATTAAAACTGTAGTACATAACAGCTCAAAATGAATGCCAAATGATAGAACTCGAAGAGGCCTAATTATAATACCTGGAATTGCATTGTTGAATCCTGTCCCAAACATGGGTTTTCACCGGTTTTTTAGGTCAATTTTCATTAATGAAGATAACAGCTTGAAATTTGTGCCAAATGATAGATATCGAAGAGCCTTAATAGAATATATAGGGTTGCCTTGTAGAATCCTGTCCCAAACATGAGTTGCCACTCATTTAAGAAAAGTTGACCCCGAAAACGGGTGTCAAATAATGTTTAGGACATGATTCGACAAGGCAACCCTATATATTCTATTTAGGCTCTTCGATATCTATCATTTGGCACGAATTTTAAGCTGCTATCTTCATTAATGAAAATTGACCCAAAAAACCGGTGAAAACCCATGTTTGGGACAGGATTTAACAATACAATCCCAGGTACTATACTTAGGCCTCTTCGAGTTCGATCATTTTGCATACATTTCAAGCTGTTATGTACTACTGTTTTAAATTAGAACAACAAAATTGGCTAAAATTCGGGCATTTTCGGTCATCGGGACAGGCTTTGGCAAGGCAACCCTAGATATTCTATTTAGGCTCATTGAGCTCTATCATTTGGCATACATCTCATCCTGTAATCTTATACACTCGACTTTTCTACAGCCGGCTCTCAGCCTATTTGTACATAGAAGAGAAAAAAAATTATTCGCAATATCATTGTGGTTTTTATACTGCATCTGAAGATTTTTTTTTCATTTTGATTGAGGAATTAACTGCCTTTGCAACTCAAGAGGAAAATAACTCGTTTTGTTTCTGTCTGCTGATAGGAATTAACTTCTTTTACACCTGCTCACATATTTCTCGGTCTATTTTAACATGGTTCTAATATTTTTTTTGAGCTCTATTACACGATCATTTGATAGCCATGGAGCTAACGAATTCAAAAATACCAATATCTCAAAAAAAAAAAATGTTTGGTTTTTTAACTGCTTTTGGAAATGGGCGACTCATATACATATATTAAAAAGGCGAAATTACAAATATTTACGTAATGTTATGTGTACTATAGAAACAACGTGTTAAAAACTACTAAATACACTAGCTTACAAAATCACAAAATTTGATGAAATGTTATTTTTCTTATGTACTTTTTCCTGCTGAGTTCGAAAATGAAAATGAAAATTTTTTGAATGGTACAGTTTTCGAGATATTGTGGTCATTTAATTTTTTCAACCTCTTTTCACTTTAAAGTTCATATCTTGAGCTAAAAATTTCCAATCTCATCGTTCTTGGTATGAAATTAAAGATAATAAAATGGATAAGTGGTTCAAAAGATATCGATGAAAACAGTCCAGAACTTAAAAAAAATCAAATATTGCATCTGATTCTGTGGCCACGAAAAAATAGAAATAAAATTTAAAAAAATAACTTTTCTACGTGCACGTAAAGTTGAAATTTCTACGCAGAAACTAAGACCAGCAGAAAATAAAAACTTTAGGAGAGATTGAATGAAATCAAATCATCAAATTCTCTGAATATATTAATTTTTTCAACAATTTGTTGAATCTAATAGTTACAAAAAAATTTTTAGTTTTTGTTCCTTTAATGAGAGGTTACTTTTTCGAAAATGAAAATGTTTTGAATGGTACAGTTTTCGAGATATTGTGGGTTTTTCATTTTTTTCGGCCTCTTTTCACCTTAAAGTTCATATCTCAAGCCAGAGATGCCCAATTAATTCTTTCTTGGTATCAAATTAAGGGTAATAAAATGACAAACAAACACTTATGATTACTAAGTTATCAGAAGTTTTGAACCAACTTATTCTGAAAATACTAAAACATTCAAAAATACAGAGAATTGCAAGCGAGTAAACTAAACATATTGCCGAAAAAATTAATTTATTAAGAAGATGTTTGACTTGGAATAATTCATTCAATCGATCCCAACTTTGTCATTTTATGGTCGATTTTCTTTTGTCTTATACTTTACAAATAAGTATTAACTTTACACAAATGAAGTAAAATTGGAAGTTTTTCACCGAATTCTATTTTTTCGTGGCCACAGAGTACACTGTAAAATTTAATTTTTATAAACATCTGGCCTATAATCATCGATTTATTTTTAAGCTTTTACTTACTCCAATTATACATGTTTGTTTGTTATCTTAATACATACCTGTAACCTGGCATTTTTAGCTTGAGAGCTTGAGAATTTTGAAGTAAAAAGGGTTCGAAAAATAACAAAACCACAATATCTCGAAAACTGTACCATTCAAAGAATTTTAATTTTCGAACTCAGCGGAAAAAAGTACATAAGAAAAATAACTTCTCATTAAAGAAACAAAAACAAAACATTAATGATTAAACTCAACAAATTCTTGAAAAAATTAATTTATCAGAAAATGTGGGATATGGATTCATTCATTCAATCGCTTCTAACGTTGTCATTTTACATTCGATTTTCCGTTGGTATGTCTCAATTTCTGCGTAACGTTATCAACTCTACGTACATGTAGAAAAATTATTTTTTTAATTTTATTTCTATTTTTTCGTTGCTACACGATAAGATGTAAGATTATTTTAAAAATCTGGACTGTTTTCATCGATATCTTTTGAACCTCTTATTCAATCAAATTTTTATGAATACATATTTGTTTGCCATTTTATTATAGTAACTTCGGGTAGTGTGATATGGGTATTTTTGTATTTTCTTACTTCTATTTTATTACTTTTTTATGTATTATGGTTTGTTGACATTGTGTAGTATATTACGACTTCGGAGCATTATAGCGTGTGCCAATCTGAAGCTATTTCAACAAAATCGAAAAAAGCCAAGTGACACCCCTTAATGAAATTGGCGGGTAATGTGATATATGGGGTAAAACACGCGAAAACGCCAGCGAAAAATTTTTTTGGCTCCGATTTGGCTGAAATTTGGCATTATTGTAATATCGATGTCCAGCAATAGAACTGCGTTCAGGAATTTGCCCTAGTATTATTTGTTGTTGAGATACGCGGGTATGAAATTCACGATTTTTGTACTTTTTCAGAATAAGTGTTTTTTTTCGGAAATTCATAGCTTACAGCAAACTCTATCAATTAATAATTGGTATACCTACGATTTTAGGTTTTAACTTGTACTTTTCAAAAAAAATACTGTTTCTGAAAAAAAAAAAAAATTTTTCGCAAAAATTTTGCGAATTTAATTTTTAAATTTTTTTTTTTTTATTTTTAAAAAAAACTTTGATTTATTCTGCGCTTAATGCCGTAAAATTTTTTATGGGGAAAAAATTATTTATATATTTTTTTTAACATAAAAAAAATTAGAGAGCCAAAATGTTGAAAATTGAAATGAATTTTTGAATTTTTTTTGAAAAATGCATTTCTGAATATTTTTTTGTTGTTACATTTTTAGGTTTTTACTTGTACTTTTCGAAAAAAATACCGTTTTAGAAAAAAAAAAATTTTTCTCAAAAATTTTGCGAATTAAAAAATATTTTTGTTTTTTTTTTAAAAACCCATATTTAAAAATTTTTTTTTTTTTTAAAAAAAACTTTGATTTATTCTGCGTTGAATGACGTAAAAATTTTTGCGGGGAAAAAAGTATTTATATTTTTTTTTTAATTTTAACAAAAATTAAAGAGCTTAAATTTTGTAAATTGAAATGAATTTTTGAATCCTTTTTGAAAAATTCATTTCTGAATATTTTTTCGGTGAACTTCAGATTACAGCTTGATACGCAAGCTTCAAAATGATATGCCATAACATGAGGGCAAGAAGTTAATTAAAATGTTTGAGCCTTTAAAAGCGCGCTGTACACGCGTTGAAAGGCTACTGCACTGATTTTAAATTTCAGTTTTAGATTTCAGGTTAACGAATTTTCGAAAAAAACACTTATTCTGAAATAGTACAAAAATCGTGAATTTCATACCCGCGTATCTCAACAACAAATAATACTAGGGCAAATTCCTGAACGCAGTTCTATTGCTGGACATCAATATTACAATAATGCCAAATTTCAGCCAAATCGGAACCAAAAAATTTTTTTCGCTGGCGTTTTCACGTGTTTTACCCCATATAGCGTACAGATAATGTGATAATACCATCATGAAAAGTATAACAATTATAAAACAGTAGGAACTAAAAATACAATAACATTACATCTTTCAATAGAACTTCCATAAAAAAGAAAACTAGATTTGAACTAAATTAATAAGCGAAAAGCAGAACATGTTAAAGTCAGATAGATGACTCACATACACAAATTGCTTGCCGTCTTGAAAGACAATCATTGTGAGCCCAAATTAAATCGCATTGCAAGCATTGAACTGGTCTGAATCTTTGTATCCCTCTGGAAGGATTTGTTGCAAAACAAATAGGTAATGTCCTTGCTGGGTAGAGCGAATTGGACTATATCACATTACCCTAATCTCAATTTTAATACACTCAGGTTATTTTTATTGAAACACATTTCAGCAAATAAAAAACTCACATTATTTATGACAAAGTATTTTCACCCACTAACAAATTTTAGTACTTCGGTTATAATACTTACTTTATTTTGGGCTTAATACACACATGAAATGCACACAAATAAAATCTCGACTTGTGGCTAAATTAATTTCACCTCACTGAGACCAAAAACAGTGAATGCGAACGCACAAAACCTTGCAGCACTTTTTCCGTTACTGCTATGTTGACAAAAAAATTTTTGTCGAGAGTTGTTTATTTAAGGATGTATGATGGCATATCACATTACTCGACCATATCACAATACCCAAAGTTACTTTATCTAATTTGATACGAAGAGCGATGAAATTGATAATTTTTAGCTCAAGATATGAACTATAAAGGGAAAATAGGTCGAAAAAATGAAAAACTCACAATATCTCGAAAACTATACCATTCAAAAAATTTTTGTTTTCATTTTCGAACTCAGTAGAAAAAAGTACATAAGAAACATTTTGAGTGTAAACTAGTGATGTTATACATATCCCAAATGAATAACTATATCTCCGGAATTGCTTTAACATTTTTTGTAGTCAATTTTTTGTTACTTGTTGAATTTATTTGTTGTTTCAAACTCGTTAAATATTAATCAAATAACAGAGTGTTATAAAAAAATAAAAATTAATCATAGTTTGTAAAAGACATAGTTACTTTGCAAGTCCAAATAAACTAAAACAGGTGTCATAATAACATTTTTACAAAATCTCCTAAATTTTTTGTTTGCATTAATTTAAATTTAAAAAGAAAAATCATGCCATAGAGAAAAAAATTGTTGCAGTAGGTAATATAAAAAATAAATAATTTTCTAAATATTTGGATATTATTAATCAGTAAAATTGAACTGAATAAAATGTTCTTAGATTTAGTCAAATCGAATTTATAAAACTAATATTTTTAATATATTGTATATTTGAATATCTTTATTTTTTTATTGTTTATTGAGCCTTTGGAAGTACAAGTTCCTTACAGACTTGATAACAAAACAATAAATAAATAACTAACAATAATTAAAACTTATTATAAAAGAAATTAAATTACATATAAACTATTTAACAAGTTTTTAAAACAATTCTTAGATAAGGCGAGATCAATGTTATTGTTGTTAACCAATAAATTATTATACAAGGTTAAAGCTCCTAGCTATTGGTTCATTGAGGGCATAATGACTTCTATGAAATTTCAAATAAAAAAGATCAAAATGTCGCAATGATCTGCAAGGAATGGTAAACTTTATATATTGCAATAACGGAGCACAGTCTACCACACCCGAAAATAAGTCCTGGATAAGAGTTAAAGATTGAATCTTCCGCCTAGTCTCAAGGGTTTTCAGGCCTAAGAGCTGAAATCTAGCACTATATGAAGGCAATGGTGTTTCAAAATTCAGTGAGTGCAGCGCAAATCTTGTAAAAGATCCCTGAACCTTTTCTAATCTATTAGAATGAGTAGAAAAATAAGGGCTCCAAATAAAAGATGCATATTCTAATCTCGATCTTACAAATGCAACGTAAAGGATCTTAAGGGTATGAGGGTCTGAAAATTCAGTACTATCCCTACGTACGAAAGTAAGTAGAGAATATGCTTTTGGAATAATAAAATTTAGATGTTGAGCAAAGGTGAAATTATAATCAAAAATTACTCCAAGATCACGTATCGAGCTGACGGACTGTAATGGCATACCAAAAAGAAAATAGGACCTATTTAATGTGTTTCTAGACTTTGAAAAAGTTAAAGAAAAACATTTTGTAATATTTAATGAGAGACGATTAACAATATTCCAGTCCCAAACATTATTAAGATCATTCTGTAATAGTATACTATCAGAAATACTAGACACTTTGCAAAATAACTTTAAATCATCAGCGTAAAGTAAACATTTTGTTGAGGTACAGCATTTATTTATGTCATTGATAAACAATATAAAGAAAAGTGGGCCAAGGATACTGCCTTGTGGAACACCAGAGGATGCAGTGAACGAGTAAGATTTTACACCGTTTATTTCAACAAAACAAATTCTGTTTTGTAGATATGACTGAATCACAAACCATTTTGTAGCCTTGCAATCAAAGCAGAATGACACACCTTGTCGAATGCTTTGGAGAAGTCAGTATAGATAATAGAGGTCTGCATAAGTATAATCATTAACTTACGAAACTGTTACCGAAGTCAATTTTATTGATTTGGATGCGTGTACATAGCGTTTGCTTGTGTTACTGTTACCATCATTATAAATTTCTCTTCTTACTCGTAACCAACTGTACGTAGATGAATGCGTCATGTGTATGGATAATATGCATGTATGCTGCGAGTACAACGAGTGCCGCGATTACTACGCATTTGATATTTTGTACTACGCAGTAATGCACTTTAACATGCGTAAGAATGTTTAGTGAGGATCAGTGATAATTTGATGTGTGAGGTCTTTGTTTTCTAAATAAATTTATGTTATATTATAAAAACAGTTTTTGAAAACGAAAAAGATGCCGGTTTTTTTTTATTCTATTTCCTATAGTTTTTGAGATATTTCGTTTAAAAAATTTTAAAATCACTCAAAAAAAAAGTGTGGAGTTATTTTAACTAAATTGTCCGAAATCAATATGCGTATGTGATTTATTTATGAATTATGTTTCTTTATATATTTTGTTATTTATTTTATATGGACTGAACTAACATTTTTAATTTATCGTTGTGATTAATAAATTATACTAAAAAAACTTTGAACTTTGTAAATGTAAATATAGGGCAGTAGTTATAGTCATTTTTCTAGCATCATTCTAAAGATAAAACTGCCAAAAAGTATTTTAAACAGATCCACAATGATGTTAAAAAATTAATATAATCTCGGACACTCGTTTTATTTTAGTTTTCAGATAAATAAATAAAAAAAATGCGCATGTAAATCTTCTGGCAACGCCTTGATGCACAAATGAATTCTCTCTTCCTCACTTTCATCGAATAAATAAAACAATAAAGCCCAATTTCCATGTGATCTTATCTTATGAAATATCAGGGAGGACATCACATGCTATTAAGATAGCAAACGTATGCTATTCACTCTCGCATTCTCCAAGCGCATTAGGTTCTGTTCGCATGCTTTTCCTTTCTTACAAAAATTTGATTTGATATCCCTGATTTGGGATAAGATAAGATCACATGGAAATTGGGCACGTCATTCAGTTCGATTCATTACCTTCAGTTTTGTTGTGCGTATACATACACGAAGCTTATTCAACTTTTTTTACTTTACGCTATGGTACTCAATGGAAATGTGTACTTGTAATTGGAGTAACAGAAAAGTTAACGAGTACTGAAACGAGTAAATTTTTGGTATCCGTGCTAATAGATAACATCGACTTGTGAGCCTTGCTCAAACGAGGCAACACAGTAATTTAAAAAAAGGGCTAAATTTGTTACTGCAGACCTACCTGCAACAAAACCATGCTGCTCAAAACAAATATTACGCTTTACCAAAAAAAAACAGTCTATTCTTAATAATGCTTTCAAAAAGTTTTGAAACATTAGGCACTTGAGAAATGGGCCTATAATTAGTAACGTTGCTTTTTAGACCACTTCTAAAAATAGGTCTTACAGCTGCAATTTTCCAACAGTCTAAGAACTTACTATTCATCAAAGATTTATTAAAAATTTCACACAGAGGCATAGATAGAGCTTGCGCACATATATTTAATAAAATGGAAGCTATACCGTCAACATCAGCTTTCGTGGAATACTCAATAGTAGACATGGCACTAAATACTTCAGTTTCAGAAAGCCACAAAGCACCAAGGCGCAAAAACGACTCTACGATACTTAAAATTGATTCATTAAACCACGGCATTGATGCTTCATAGTTCGACTTAAAGTAGTCTGCAAAAAGGTTTACCGTATCATCAACAGTAGACGAATTGTTACCACCATAGCTCATAGACGTTGGTATACATGACCCTTCTTTTTTTGATTGAATGAAACTCCAAAATGATTTAGCAATCGTTTTTATTGCTTATATAGAAACTTATTTAAAAAAATAAATTCTCTCATACAAAAATTATATTTTAAACGAAATTGGCCATCACCAGTTGACTTGTATAATCTGATAAATTTATTATGCAGATTTTTTAATTTTTTGAGACCAGCTGTATACCAAGGCAGCTTATAAACTTTATGTGATAAACGGGGAATGTGCTCATTGCAAATAGATTGTAATTGGGATTTAAATAAATCAAAAAATGTTGCAGCAGTTTTATCAAAAACTAAATTAAGATTATCAAAATCAACAAATTTAAACTTAAAATTGTTATTAACCTGAATAAAACTATTAAATACATAGAAGTTAATATCTAATACCATTGCAACATGATGCATGTCCGATGGACCAACAGGACATAAGCATTCAGATAAATTAGTTTTGAAGTTTTTTGAGACAAAAATCAAATCTAGAATTTTACTCAATTTATTGGTTAGCGAATTAATTTGTGCCAAATCAATACTAAAAAAACTATCAATAAAATTTATCTCATAAGGTAAATTTACATTAAGAGGCAACAACTCATTGTCAAGAGTAATCCAACTAACTTTACTAAGGTTAAAATCACCAATTTACTTAAAAAAAACAATAGTGAATTTATTATAACAATAAACAGAAGTTAAATAAAGACAGAGTTAAAAAAAAAACAATTTGTTTATTCTGGCAACAAATTACTCTCATCTTAGACAGATCATCTGACCTCTTACCTGGTATATATTATTGCCGGCTGGTAGAGGACCTTAATTTTCATTTCAAAAGGATATAAGAATAGTTGATATTTCTTTTCAATGCAACTAATTAACAAGTTGCATACATGCATATATATATACATATTTTCTTTTTTTCTACGAAGGAAATTTGCAATTCTAAATAATTTATCAGTGGAAAATTGAATTTTCAGTTAAGCCTACCAAAATATTGGCTATTAATTCAAATCAGCCAAAAATGCAGCCTTCATTTAACATAGGGCGAATTCGAGATTGACAGTACTGCGCATTATAAGAATGCAGCACGTTCTTGTTTAAATATCTGCCAACACCACAAACGTCAAGCGTTCGAATTGGCAGCTGCTGGCAATGTACTGCGAAATCACTTGATAAAAAAACAGCAAAAAATTTATAACTGCTGACAAAGATTGATGAAGAAAAGTAAATGAATTTCAAATTAAAGACAATTTATTTATTTTTTAACTATTAATCAATAACTAATAATGTATCATCCGCATATATTTCAATTGCTTTGTAGAACTTTGTCACTTTTGTGATTTTCCCCTTCAACATTTCTAACAAACAAATGCCTCTTTTTCGTGATAAATCACTACTGCTTGTGATCTCAGTTATTAAGTTTAATAACATTTCCATCTTTAATTTTAACTTTTATTAAATTTATTGGCGGAATCGTGTTCGAGGAAACATATGTAAATAATTTGCACAGTAATGCAGCATGCTGGAAGCTGAGCAGCGACAGCAGGGTTGCAGATTAAATAAAAAACTTGCAGTGCTAACGCAGTCCTGTCGCATTTCTGTCAATCCCGAATTCACCCATATTTGACATTAGCTTCAACTATTCAAATAAATATAAACAAAAGAAGAAATAACATCAAATGGCGCTAGTGAATTAGTTAATTATAACCACTATCATGAATGTTCGGAGAAAAATGATTCTCTTAAGTTTTATTTCTTGCAATCGTTAATAATTGAGGAAAGGAAAACTATTTCCAGTCAAAGCCACTAAAATATTTCGAATTACTTCGAATCAGCCAATAATGCAACTGTGGCTTTGCATATTTGACACTAGTTTATCTGTCAGCTGAACAATTTTGTATACAGTGAGTCAAACAAGTTTAGAAACAGCAAGATTTGTTTTTAATAGCTAACAAAAAATGCACTTTAAAAGTTAAAAAAATTTATTTTTTCTCTGTCATGATATTCTTTGTTACATACTATTTCTAAATCAACGACAAAACTTGAAAGAAAAAACTTTCCCGTTAGAGAAAAAAGGAAAGACGACTAAGAACATACGAAATTGAAGCAAAAAAAGTTTAGAAACGCAGTACATTTAGTATGTTTTCGTTAGTACAAAAATGCATTGAAATCACGTTATTAACGTTCTATCTTAGTGGTGGTCCAGAAAAATTCAGATGTATCAGCCCCAAAAATAACTACTAACATATAGCAATGTCGTACGTAGTTCTAAATTACCAAAATCTGCGAAATGTGCTTCCTAGAGGCTATATATAAAGGGCCAACTAAACCATGCACGCTTTGACTGCAGTCAACTTATGCAAGTGTGCGAATACACACAAATCGTATATTAAAACTACAACGTACTTAACAAAAAGTGTCGTTCAATTTCCACAAATGTCATTTCCTTAAGGAAAGAGCGAAACCGAACGCAATTTCTGTACGGAATCAGCTGTCTATGCATTGTTTACATAAAAAAATTTGTTTGTAATGGAGCTAGAAGTGAAAAATCCATTTATTTTGAAATTAATAGGAAATGTGGAAAAATTAAGAGGCTTATACAGTAAAATTGACGCATTTCATTGTAATCGAAATGTAAAGGAAAGGGCTTTGTTCACATCGTGAACTGACATAGGCCAGATGTGCACTCCCCCTAACATTCTAATATGCGGCTGCCCCAACTGTTTCATGCAAGGCAGCCCTAACTGCAGTGCTGTCAGTTTGACACTTGTACACATGGCGTACAATTGTACTTGTTTACATTTTTGCTTGGAAAAACACGAGTCTCTATCTTTTTTGGTTTTTTTTGTTGGGTTCAATTCGTTCTCCTGAACAGCACAGCAGCCAACACCAATTCGTTTCTATTAAAACTTGAAAATTAAACTAAAAAAAACCTACTCCTATAAATAACTCAAATTACATTAAAACTAGTATCTAAAATCATTGAAATAAAATAAAGTGAAATTAAAATTAAAAACGACTCAAATTATTGTCGCAAAAACACCATTTTCGCCAAGTCTCCAAGTGTGCCTCACGAGCCTGCACACAGTGCAGATTAAACGAGGATCCTAAGGACAGACAAGGGACATATTTGTGAGACCATTTCTGGGTGAGGAAAGTATCAGTGAGCATTTGGTGAGTGACGCAACTTTTTGGAGTTCCCAACGAACATATTTGGTCCTTCGAACCTCTGTGGCCCAGCGAGCGAAATTTAATCTTCAACCACATCTATACCAGTCTTGACTCAGGTGTGTAAAATACATTTTTATATATAACTACAAAGTGCATGAAATTTTGTGTGGAATAAAAAACAAATGCGTCAAAAAGCCGCGTGTCTCATACTCGTTTGAAAAACTAATAATGTAAATTATTAGGAATTGGACCTGTAAGGATCCATCCAAAAACGGTTTCTTGAGCCACAAGAGAACCTAAAATTTCTTTATGAATCCCACCTAGTATTATAAGTGGGTACAAATCACCACCAATAAGCAGGTCTATGGTCGAGCTTTGAAAAAAACTGGCATCAGCAAAGTTGAGCTTAGGTAGCTCAGGATAAGAAGAGGGGTCAAAAGAATGCGAGGGCAAATTTCCAGTGACTTGCGGTACAATGAGTGCAGTTACTTCAATTTGTATATTTTGATCATATGGAGATCCAATATAAAATGATGAAACCTGAGTAGGTTTCGTGCTGATGGCGCCATTTAGTCCAGACACTTGAGCCGAGACAGCTTTGGTTGGTAGCTTCAAAAGATTTCGAATGCGTTCAGATACGAAAGTAGCTTCTGAGGCTGGGTCAATAAGAGCCCTGGCTTTGTAAGTGGTTCCTAGATGAAAAACGTTAATAAGAGCTGTACCAAGCAAAACTTTTTTGGTGACAGAATTGAAACAGGTTTGCACTGTTTCTGTAGAGTTTTCATTTAAAGTAGTGGAATGTACAGTGGTAGCATGAGCTAGAGAAGAGTTATTTGCTGAAGAGTTTTGTTGCTTAGGTCTCGTGCCTGTTGCACTTCGAAAATGTTCAACTCTTTGCGGCGGTGTAGATTGTTGTGCATTTTCAGAGTCCCTATGTCATAGCGTATGATGTTGCTTTTTACATTTCATACAAGTGTTAGCGCTCTTGCAATCTCGTAGCTCATGAGCCGCCGAGAGGCAATTGAGACAGTGATGATATTGCTTTACAGTTGTGAATCGATCTTGAAAGCTCATGCTAAGAAACTTGGAGCAGGATCGTAATTGTCCATTCGTTGTTCGGTCAAGGCACAACCTCAATACTGTCCTGAGAGGCACGGCACTTATTGACACTGGCGAATACGGGAGGCATCCTCTCCATCAAGCAGACAAAACAATAATTGCCAAAAACTATCCTTTATTACTTCTGGCTGACAAGTACTACTGGGGGGCGTATCAAATCCATTTTATCATCGGCGCTGACCCTTTTCCCCAGACTATCCGCGGGGAACCGCGTTGCAACGAGGGAGCTCCAGCCGCAGTCCCAACCATTTTTGGATGGACGTTTTGCGGTGAAGTTAAACGAGCCACGCCGACGTTATATTAAGTCCTTAGGACGACTTACACATATTAAACTTTTATTTTTTTTTGTTTACAACTGAATTATAAACATTGAATTCGAGATAAAATTCTAACGTGAAATAAGTAACCTTAAGTTTTTAATACTAACAAAAAAAATTTCCAACTTTTTCATATATCATCCTTAAAAATTTTCACTTTTTCATATTTAAATAATTGAAGTTTTTTCATACATAATTTTTTATATTTAGCTTAAGATTTTCATTATTTACATTATTTCTTCATATCATTTAAAAAAAAAAAAAAAAAACAGAATTGGTGCTCGCTGCTGCGTTTTTTTTTGTTTGCAGCAGTACTGCAAGGTGGGCGGCATGTTCACATCGTGAACTGACATAGGCCAGATGTGCACTCCCCCTAACATTCTAATATGCGGCTGCCCCAACTGTTTCATCCAAGGCAGCCCTAACTGCAGTGCTGTCAGTTTGACACTTGTACACATGGCGTACAATTGTACTTGTTTACATTTTTGCTTGGAAAAACACGAGTCTCTATCTTTTTTGGTTTTTTTTGTTGGGTTCAATTCGTTCTTCTGAACAGCAGAGCAGCCAACACCAATTCGTTTCTATTAAAACTTGAAAATTAAACTAAAAAAAACCTACTCCTATAAATAACTCAAATTACATTAAAACTAGTATCTAAAATCATTGAAATAAAATAAAGTGAAATTAAAATTAAAAACGACTCAAATTATTGCCGCAAAAACACCATTTTCTCCAAGTCTCCAACTGGATGAAGAAAGTATCAGTGAGCATTTGGTGAGTGACGCAACTTTTTGGAGTTCCCAACGAACAGGCTTGGAGTACAGTTGCAGAAATATGCATTTTAATATACACACACAATACATACAACAATTTGTTTGACAATTCAGTGATTCCACGCTTTGCTTTTGCCAATACTTTTTCCCGCAATCTACACGCATACTTAGAACAAAATGAGCAATTTTGTTTTCTTATTTTTTTCTTAAAATTAGTAAAAACAATATCTGGATTGCATATTTATTGCTTTAAGTATCTAAATTAATGCCATTGAATAACATTTTGAGAATGAATTCAATTTATTTAGGATATATAAGAAATAAAATTTATGCAATTGTGGGAATATTTCATACGCTTGCAACTATGGCTACATCGCTTCTTAATTTCAACGAAGTACAACATAGCCACTTATGCTTTTTACACACACCGAATTTGAGCGTCGACGTATGACTTCGGAGTAGTTTTTTGTTGTGTAAAAGCGACATACGTCGGAGTGGTAGTTCGGTACTTCTACGTCGACGTGGTGAGTCGATGCACAAGTTCGCTGCTGTGTAAATGGACATTTGAGCGTCGACGTTCGAATGTCAAAAATGCTTATATTAATGTGTTAGTAAAATAAATGTTTAAAACAGCATTAAGCTAAAATAAATCTTAAAATTTAACAAAAATAAGTTTTAAAATACGAAAACAAAAGAAAAATAAGAAAAAACATCTATCAATATTGATTTTTCTTATTAACCTTAGACTACGTCGCAGCAAACTATTTTGTTGTTGTTCGTTTTGTCATCAAAGAATGACATTTGAACGTCGACGTATCTGTGTGTAAATGCCTGAATAATATCGAACATGTGAGTCGGTGTTACAAGTCGACGCTGCGTGTAAACAAGGTAACTAAAAAGTCTACTCTGAGTTTCTTAAGCATCTGACAGGCTCTTCGTTTAAATTTAACAGTAGGTTACGCTAGGCGATGCATGGCTTAGTTGGGCCTTAACGGAAAGGTTGTGGCGGACACGAATGACATTAAACTAATCTAATGTGAACGCACATAACAAGATGAAGGCCATGGTCCGTGTGAGCGAAAAAAAAGGGTGCGTTCAGAGTTGGTTTAATAAAAAGTAGCGCAGCTAACTTCACAAAAGGGAAAATTAATGAAGGGGAATGCACATTATTTTCCGGAATTGATGTTCGGCCTTCATCCAACGTGACAACATCCAACAAATTTAAAAGAAGACATTTTGCTGAAAAATAAAGAAAATCAATAGACATAAACTTGTAAAATAAAGAAACGCAAAATAGTGATTTGAAAAAGAAAGAAACGCAAAATAGTATTCTGAAAAATAAAGAAACGCAAAATAGTATTCTGAAAAAGAAAGAAACGCAAAATAGTAATCTGAAAAATAAAGAATATCAATAGACATAAACCTGTAAAATAAAGAAACGCAAAATATTAATCTGAAAAAAAAAGAAACGCAAAAAAGTATTCTGAAAAAGAAAGAAACGCAAAATATTAATCTGAAAAGAAAGACATTTATCTGGAAAATAAATAAGTCAAAAATTAACCTTCAAAAAAAAAAATAAAGAAAATCGAAAGACATTAACCTGAAAAAATAGAAAAAAAAGGATTACTTGACACCAAAAACAAAAAGAAGACAAACAGCACAGCAGCGATTCCGAAGCCGAGTTCATCCAGCATCCAGTGGTGAGATCCAGACCAGACAACTATAACGATTCAGGACACAACTTTGACGGCAGCAGCACCTAAACAAAAAAGCAGGTATTAATGAATTAAGTATAATATATAATATATATTAAGAATAATATATTAAATCCTAAAAAAAAAAATTTAAAAAAAGGCAACAAAAATTTAGTTATAAAAACATTTAAAAATAAGAAAATTTTTGTGAAGCTTGTTTTGTTTTAAAAAAGTAAGCAAAAAGAGAAGCAATAAGTTAAATTTTTGAGGTTGCGTTTGTGTGCGAAAAGTAATAATTTCAAGATTTATTTATATAGTTTGTGTCAGAGCATCAGAAGAAAAAGAAAATATTTTCTGAATCTGTTTTGGTGTGAATCGAACTTTTTTTTTCAAAATTTTTAACGTAATTGCGACATGCAAAAAGATGTGTCCTAGTAAAAATACCCTGTAGGGTCTTTGGCGCCAAACCCGTTTCCTAAGAAAGAAAGGGATATATAAGTAAATCTGGAACTTGAAAGTTAAGGATAGTAATAATAGAGGTAACCTGAAAAAAAAGATAATTAACAATTCAGAAAGGAAAAACAGAAAGAAACTAAAAAGTAAAAATAAATTTAAATCATTTAACATATCTATATACGCACGTTTAAATCAACATATATTTAAATCTATATATACACAAATAAACCTAAAATATATAGTACCTTTAAATTAAAAAATACCTACCTTTAAACCTAACATATACTTACCTTAGACCTAGTGTATTATGTTAACTTATACTTACCGTACATATTTGTGTATGTATTTATTTTGTGATTGTGTAACCGTAACCTAAAGTGAAAAAGTTTTTGTTGTCTTTAAAGTTGAAGGATTTTCGTTGAAACTAAAAATAAATGTTAAATTGATCTAAAAATTTGAAATAGTAAGAAAAAAAAAGGTTAAATTCGAATTAATTTCCTAAAACATATATAAATAAATAAAAATTTTTAAGTTTAAAGAAAAAAAAAAGAATTTAAATTAAACAATGCTTATTTGAGTAAAGTGTAATTTAGATTTAAGCAATTAAATTTAAATATATGTACAAATTTTTATCAAATAAAAATACTGCAATTTAAAATCAAAAAGTCTGTAATTCAAATTTAAGCAATGAAATTTAAATGTACAGGATTTTGATAGTTAAATATAATCGAGTTAGGATTTGTGTTTAAATGTTGATCCAAAAAAAATAAATTTAATGTAAAATGAAATATTTTATTAAGAAATAAAATAAATTTAATTTAAAGATGGAAAGTTTAATTTAAAATAAAGATTTGAATTAAAGCAAAAGCTTAAAAATAGTAAATTTAATTTGAAACTAAAATTTAATTTGAAAATAAAAGCTCGATTAAAAATTAAAAATTTTTTGTTTGAAATTAAAAATTTGAAACCTAGCTTAAATCAAACTTTCTGCACGCCTTTAAAATAATCACTTAAGTGAAATATAGAATTATATTCAAATGTTAATTTAAGTGTAAGTAGAATCATAAGAAAAATTAATTCATTTGTGTTTGAATATTAAAAAAAAAAAAAAATAAGTATGGTTATGTATTAATTTAAATTTTGAACTGTGTCGTCTTTGTGTAATAATGGAATTCTAGATTGACATTTTAGGTGAAGGAATGTTGCAGTGAGGTAAGAAATTTTCGGTTCGTGTAAGGGGTACCCATAATATTTGTAGGCTCAATGGGTACCACGGATGGCTATGATGTCATAGGGGTGGGTTGCCATGTTGTCAAAACATTAAGCACCTTGAAATTTATTTGTTTGCGCTAAGCTTCGGTGTAGACGTCGCCGATACTTTTTGTGTTTCCGTTTTGTTTTCGTGTTTCTCTTGTACTACCTATCTCTTTCTATCCTCTCTCTCGCATCTTTCGTATCCTTTTGGCACGCATTTAAATTGTTAAATGTAGTGATCTTGGTGTGGAAACGAACCACCGATTTCCGGCGAGCTCAGCCGAGCAAACTTAACGTCAGCGTGCCACACACCAATTAAAGCATTACATTTTGGCGCCCAACGTTCAGGCATTTTGTCTGACAGTTTTCCTTTTTCTTCTTCGGTTTCTGATTCTATAATTAGTTTTCAGTTTCATTCCATTTGCATTGGTGTTTTAAAGCAAAAGGCACCGTGAGTCCTGGAAAGCTACACCTACACGGTACAGGTATGCCTGAGTTGCGACGGTGAACACTGCTGGAGAAGACCGATCCGACCAGTATGTAACGCGACGAAAAGCGTCGGTGCAAAGAGAGACTGTGTGGTATGTCATGTTTTGTCTATATAACACAACTCATTCGCGATCCACAGACCAACTTAAACACTGACTTTCAATTCGCCTATGTGCTTGTGATTTCGTTTTATTTTCTTTTCCACTTTTCTGTTTTTTTTATTTTAACGTATAGTGGCGACATTTCGTCTCCACGGCTAGTAAGTCAAGTAGGTTAACAAAACATTGCTTTCGCGACTACTGTGGAGATAGAGGTGTCAAAACAATATGCAAGCTTTCTATCAGTCTTTATTTTTTTTCTAAGTGACGTTTACAATTGCTAAAAAAATAAAAAAGAAACTTATGCAAGCGTAAGGTAGGGCCAGTAAACGTAGTTTTTGGTGTAAAAACGTTTTTATTAGGCATTCTGCTTTCCGTCCGCTGGTATGAAGATCTTGTTTTAAGCATTGTACAACTATCATGGTAGCAGCAATCCTAAATGACATTTCTTCTTTATTTTTTATACCTACCTTGTGTGTCAGGATCAGGGATGAAATTTGTGGGCTTTTAGGGCTTTTTTGAGCCCTTTTAATTTTCAAAAGCCCCGTGGCCCTTTTAATTCATATTTGACCCTTTTTCGAAATTCTACCGAAAAATAATCATAATTTTTTATTTTTCAAAGGAAAGCTTACTGGGATAAGTGATTGTCGACTGGGATAAAATTTAAGTGTTTTTTTCTCCTAAAACATTTTATTGGATCTTTAAGTAATTCGATGGTTTTTGACTTTTTTAACTTCAAATTGAAATTATTTCAAATCAAATCTCTGGAGATTTTTTTTTTATATGAGAAAAGTTTTATTTGACCTATAACACTGATCAACACTAGTTTTGGTGCCATGAAGCTGTACTTTTATTTTAACTAAGGACCTTATATTGAATACATTATTTGTTTGCCACTTTATTATCTTTAATTAATGAATTCATTAATGGCTTCTTCAAATGTTGATTCACGAATGGAACAAAATGCTGGAACAGGTACTTCCTCTGAATGTGGTAAGGGTTTTCTTACAGAATCTAAGTCTTGCTAAATAATTATTTAAACGTTAAAATAATGATCACGCAAAGTGTTCACAGCACATTTTACAAACAATTTGGGGTATCCACAATTTTTGACTTAAAGTAATCATTTGTAATGTAATGCATTTTTTATAAAATCTGATACAGGTTTTCTGAATTTTTCACTGTGTATTCACCACAAATGTAACAAAACTCATTTGGATTATTGAAACAACTTCCTCGCGATGAAGACATGATATAAAAATCAATTTATTTATAGAAATCTGTCGATTACAGCGAATATTCAAAACTGACGGTTAATCAAAAATGACACGTTGGAAAAAAAAAAAATTTAAAATATTTTAAATGTTGCCAGTACAAACATACTAAATACAAAACCATTAACTATATCTCGGCACCAAATTCTTGTTTTCGACTTGCAGACCTGTGAAATATGTTAAATTTGATGTGTTTCTGTATTTCCTTTTGAAGAAGTTTCCAAAAATTGATCTCACCATATTTAGTTCTTTAATATATCGCTCATTTTCTTCAAAAATCAGATATTTCAGGGTAAGCATTTAACCTGAATTTTTACGTTTTTGGGTTATAACGTCATTGAAGAAAATGAGCAATGTATTCAA
This sequence comes from Tricholauxania praeusta, assembly GCA_949775025.1. Classification (NCBI taxonomy): domain Eukaryota; kingdom Metazoa; phylum Arthropoda; class Insecta; order Diptera; family Lauxaniidae; genus Tricholauxania; species Tricholauxania praeusta. The sequence goes on from OX459028.1 coordinate 109,124,114, forward strand.
AAAAATCTAAAAAACTTAGATGCTCATATGTAAAATTTATGTTTACAATTAAATTTAAACAACAAAATAAATTTTATAAAAAGAAGAAATTTGGTTATAATATAAATGGTTTTATACGATTTGAATTACAGAAGCCCTATTTATGTTAAAAAAGCCCTATATAAGCGATAAGTACCAAAAGCTAATTCAGACAGTTGAAGAAAACCAAGATAGACTTCCGGACATAAAAATTATTGATGGCGTACATGTTTTTAAGACGGGGAACCTCTTAACGAAGACCATGCTTGGAAGCTATGGATCCCAAGTGAGTTGACCGGAAACATAATAAGGTTTGCTCACACGTCAAGTATAGCGTTGCATGGAGGGGTAGCAAAAACCCTAGTTAGGATCAGGGAATACTTTTATTGGCCTGGAATGTGTACTGTAAACCTGTTAATAAAATTTTAAAACCGACCATGGGTGCTGAAGTGAAAAGCGATAGAGCATTCCAAAAACTTTATATCGATTTCCTCGCACCATACCTGCGTTCAAAAGGTGGCAACTCTTTTATTTTGATCGTGTTAGACCATCTGACTAAATTAGTTTTACTAAAAGCATTATGGTCCAGTAGAAATAGGGTTTAAACAACAAAATAATTCGTTACAGCAATCTGACAGCGGAATATTGTTGAACACGCTCTTGTAAAAGCGGACAAAAAAATCAAACCGACAGCAGCTATCCGGGGTGGAATGGGGTGCATTTTTAGAGGTCGAACACAGTTTTTCACGATTTCTGGCTAAACTGTGCATCATATCAAAAAAAGTTTAACGCAAAAGTTGTAGGAAATAAGAATATCTACAACTTTTGTACTGATCATTTTCGCCTTAACCTCAAAATTTTTCAAAAAAATGGCTGAAAACCGGTTTTTTGGTTTTCAATTTTTTTCTTTCACAAAAAAGCTTCTATGGAGCTGAAACTTGGGCAAAACATACTTTTCAGTGTTACACAAAGGCAGTAATTTTTTCAGACGGAAATATTCAGAGGTTGTTGTTAAATTTAATTTTTAAACTAAAAAAACCGAAATTTTTAACTGAGATTCCTCTTAAAACTACACCTCCTAAGGAGTTCTGTTTTGGCTCACTTACTCTTTGTTATGTTTTCTTTAGATAAATGGTAAGAAAAAGGTATACTGCCATGGAAAAATTCGGTTTTTTTAGTTTAAAAATTAATTTTAACAACAACCTCTGAATATTTCCGTCTTAAAAAATTACTGCCATTGTGTAACACTGAAGAGTATGTTTTGCCCAAGTTTCAGCTCCATAGAAACTTTTTTGTGAAAGAAAAAAATTAAAAAAAAAAAAACGGTTTTCAGTTATTTTTTTGAAAAATTTTGAGGTTAAGGCGAAAATGATCAGTACAAAAGTTGTAGATATTCTTATTTCCTACAACTTTTGCGTTAAACTTTTTTTGATATGATGCACAGTTTAGCCAGAAATCGTAGATCTTCTTATTTCCTACAACTTTTGCATTGAACTTTTTTTGATATGATGCACAGTTTAGCCAGAAATAGTGAAAAACTGTGTTCAACCTCTAAAAATGCACCCCATTCCACCCCGGATAGCTGCTGTCGGTTCGATTTTTTCGTCCGCTTTTACAAGAGCTTGTTCAACAATATTCCGCAGTCAGATTGCTGTATCGAATTATTTTTTTTTCTCATTTTTTCGACTAATTCTACTGGACTATTACCAAAAGCTTCAGCGAAAGCTGTTGTAAAGTTTCTAACGGCAGAGGTGTTCCACAAGTTCGGAGTACCCGAAACCATTCATTCCGATAATGGATCACAATTTGTTGGTAAAGAGTTTGGCGAACTCATGAATACTTTTGGTATAGGGCATATGAAAACTGCGATACATTCACCTTAAGCAAACGCAAGCGAAAGGGTAAACCAAGTAATTTTAGCTTCAATAAGAGCTGTACTAACTAATGATCAGGCTGAATGGGACCAAAATCTCTCAAGCATCGAATGTGCGATTAGGTCTTCCATGCATGCTTCCACCGGTGTCACACCGTATTTTGCTTTATTCGAAACCAACATGATAACACACGCTAGCTCTTATCAAATTGCCCGAAAACTTAATTTGTTAGGCGACCATGAATCTAATATTTTAACACAGTCACAAAAACTGGAACCGAAATCGAAATCGAATAAAAACGCAAATGCATAAAGCTTACGAAAGAAACGTAAGAACATATAATAAGAGCAGTAGGGAAATCACTTTCAAGCAAGGTCAAGAAGTTTACCGAAAAAACTTCATTCAAAGCGATTTCGTTAAGGGCGTTAATTCCAAACTTTGTCGGCCCTGGTTGAAATGTAGAATTATCAAACCAGTGGGGAAAAAAATGTACGAGGTAGAAAACTTGCAAGGAAAACGCATCGGGATTATGCGTGCACAACACTCAAAGCAATGACAGTTTTTTTTTTGCGTTGCACTTTGTATATTTAGTGTCCCACTAAAAAGAACAAGTTATCTTACAGCGATTAATCAGGAAATTCTAAATGAAAAGTATAAATAAAGTCAATATTTGGTGCGCGCATGGACTAGCTGGTACATTGTTACGTTATTCCTTTAGTGCTTCCTTTAATTTAGCTTTTGACTAGCTACTAAAATTCTAAAAACATTTAAACATCAATAGACTGTCGACTTTGGTTTGTGTAAATTTTTAATTGTAGTTAAAGTTGTCTCCTGTAAATAGATAATCTGATTAAAGTATCCTTAACAAATTATTATATATATTTAGACAATAATTACACAAGTCAACAATACATTGTGGTAACCTATCATCCCACGTAGTACAGGATGTAAAAACCTCTGTATTGTTGAAATTGGCCGTAGCAATTGAGCAACACCACGGACGTGATCTACCATATGAATGTTTGCAAGATAGTTATAATTTAAATCGAAAGTACATTCCTTCCGTCATGCCTCAGAACATAAGTGCGATGTCACACGACAGGCATTTGAGTGCGCGCAAGCAAAATTTGTTGTTGTTTCTATCGAAAAATAAATAATAAATAAAAAATTCTATGGCAACGAGAGAGAATGAACTTTTTGTACGACGGGCAAAATAATTCATTTTTGAGTGGCGAACATGACAGCATTCACCACTCAAAATAGTGTTGCGAGGTAGTAAATAAAAAAAGTATTGTGTTAAGGAACGAAAAAAGTACATTAAAAAATACTTATTTAGAATAGCATCAAGAAAACGAGTGAAACACAACTCTTTTTTCAAAAACGCATTTAAAAATGGAGTAAAAAAATTAATAAATAATTATAAACGTCAGAAGTTGACCGGCACTCATTTCACTTTTGTGTGACTGGCCTCCACTCAAAAAGTGAAAGAGAATAAAAAATTATTGTTTACCCGCACTCAAATGCCTGTCGTGTGACATCGCACTAACGGTCCATCATTTACTTATATCACCTGGAGTAAAGAAAACTACATATATACGAAGAAGAAAGGCTCTGTCAAGTCTCCAAGTGGAACGCTAAAACAAATGCTTATTGAACGCCCTGAACTACTTTCGTACCGAGATCGTAGAAGGCGAAGCACTGTGGCACCACAGCCTAGATGGCCACGTGAAAGTTCACTGCAATGTCTGATTGGAAGCCGAGTAAATTTAGTTGGTGATGACCGGTATGAGCGAAGCAATGAAAATGTTCGATGTGACAGTAATGTCGTGCGCCCTTTGTCTATCTTCTGCGCTGACATCGAGCACAAAAATAAAAACCTATCTCCGTTACACCGAGAAGATACGTGGCAATTATGTCAACGGGAGATTAACAGAAAAATTATTGACCTCAATACACAAAATAAAAAAAAAAATCGAAATTGTCATCTTACCTCGACCATGGCTTCGATTTTTTTTATTTTTTTTTTTTTTGGAGCAGACTCTTCAAACATGGTTTTTCTTGAAGTTAAGACTATCTTTAATTAATATTCAAGGAGGAACAATTAAAATTCAAAGGGAGACATAGTTAAAATTGCATTTAAGTTAAAAAAAAACAAGTTAAGGTGTTATTTTCGGCGAGGTCGAAACTCACATACCCTACACTGCACTGAAAGTACCTTTTCATCAAATGTTAAGAAGACGTTGAATAAGTCGAAAAAAATGTGAAATGTTAGAAAGGTTGACAGAGGTTGAAAAATGTTGAAAAGTCGTAAATATATGCAAAATGTTAAAAAAAGTTGAGAGAGGTTGAAAAACTCTAAAAAAAATGAAAGAGGTTGAAAAAATTTGAAACTATTCAAAATTGATGAAAAAGTCGAAAAAATAAAGAAACTTATGAAGAAAGTTGAAAGAGGTTGAAAAAGTCGAACAAATACATATAGAATATATTGGAAAAAGTTAAAGGGTTGAAAAAGTCGAAAGAATATGGAAAATGTTGAAAAAATCGAATAAAAATGAAAATTTGAAATATGCCACGACTACTTCTCCAATTCCGTCCACTTTTGGTTCAACAAATTATATTTGTGATCGACATCCTCATATTAAATTTCAGCACAATAGCTTGTATAGTTTGCGATATATGCTGCAGTTTAATTTAAAATTTAGGGCGGTGACACACCTACTGGTACAATCCAGCCCGGTTTTGATCCAGAAATAGCTTTTCATAAGCAAACCCCTAACACCAAATTTTAGTATGATTGCTCACTTATTTCGATAAATATGCCACTTACCGCATTTTATTTGTATGGGAGGTGCCACGCCTACTGGTGCTATTTTAGCCACTTTTGATTCAGATATGCTCTATAGGAACTGAACCACTTTCATTAAATTTCATAGCAATTGCTGCAATAGCTTACTTAAAATAGCGCTTACAAATTTATGTTAATATGGGAGGTGCCACGCCCACTGATGCAATTCTGTCAAAACTAATTTATTTTTAAAGCCTGACATCTAAACACCAAATTTTATGAAGATTACTCTCTTAGTATACTATTTATAACAATAAACAGTTTTTGCATATATGGGAGGTGCCACGCCCCCAGGTACTATTGTACCAAATTTTTGTAATAAAAGACCTTACAGCAAGTATATCTGCCTTATTAAATTTCATAACGATTACGTTGTTCGTTCTCTTAATATAACGTTTAAAAATATTGTGGGCTATGCCACGCCCTTAATCGATTTTTTTCAGTAAAGTAGCTGAGCTTGTATTGATGACTGCTTCCAACGGCATCATCTCCAAAATTTTTATGAAAATCGTTTAAGCCACTTTTGAGATATATAGAATCAAAATTTTTAACTGTTGAGAAGTGCCACGCCCACTTTTACGATTCCGCCCACTTTTATCACAATTCAAGATATATTTGAAATGTACCCGTTTACCAAATTTCATAACAATATCTTGCACGGCTTACGAGATATGGTGGTATAAAGGTTAAAATTTAGGGATGTGCCACGCCCCTGTAGGAAGCTTTGAAAGCTAACCTAATCTTAATCTTGTTCACATGTGCATGAAACCACCAATTTTCATCAAAATCGCTGCAACTTTTTTTAAAATTGACCTGGGTATATATACATAGGGTATGGGCGGTAGGCGTGTCCGTTAACCGATTTCGCCCAATTTCAAAGATGCCTGCAAAAAGATGTGACCTGTGTGTGAAACTTTCATTCAATTAACTCTCTTGGTTTTCCCGTAAACCTGATTTCAACAGACAGACAGACGGACATCGCTAAATCAACTCAGGTGGTGACGCTGATCAAGAATATATATACTTTTCCATACCTGCCACGCCTCCTTTTATGTGTTACAAACGGATGGACAAAGTGAATATACCTTCGGTGTAGGGTATAAAAACATGGAAAGTTACATACAAAGCTAAATAAAAAAAATAGCTATCTGAATTTCAATTGAACAACCTTTATTATGAGTTCAAGATAGCCTTAGCTCCAAGAAAAACTATGGCTGGAAGATGTACTCAAAAAACAAAAAAAAAAGAGGCCAGCTAAAATGCCCAATCTGATGGATTTGCAGATATAGGCTTATTAGTTATTCTTATTTCTTTATTTTTCTCTCATAAGTTTTGTTACACATATAAACTGTTAGTAATGCAGTTGCATAGATTTTTTGTACAGACAGTCGTTTGTAAAACACTCTGCGAAACAGGTTATGGGCCCAGCATAATTACTGAATTTGCGACTAACATATTTTATTCTTTTCTTTTTGAGAAACAAATTTTGAGGTCTGGAATTTATTTAAGAATGGCAGCAAGTTCGTCTTCTGGTTCTTTGCGTCTAGAGTTGCTATCAAAAGACAACTATGATACATGGAGTATGCAGGTTGAAGCACTTCTAACGAAAAATGATCTATGGGAGTGTGTCAATGGATCAAATGTGATTCCAACCGTAGGAGATGATAAGATAGCTGCGTGGTTAAAGCAAGATAAGAAAGCTAAAGCAGATTTGATCTTGTCGATTCAGCCGTCGGAACTTAAGCAAGTACGCTGCTGTGAGAATTGACGCGAAGTGTGGCTTAAGTTAGAATCCATATATGCATCAAAAGGTCCGGCAAGGAAAGCAACTCTTTTAAAGCAGTTAATGGTTCAAAAACTTGAAGATGGCGGTGACGTAAAAGAGCATATGGCGAAATTTTTTGATGCGGTTGATAAGCTCGAAAATATGAAGGTGCAGATAAATGGAGATTTGTTGACAATTATGCTGCTTTATAGTCTTCCCTCCTCCTATGAGAACTTTCGATGCGCTATTGAAAGCAGAGGTGCGCTACCTACTGCTGAGGTGCTGAAGGTGAAAATTATAGAAGAGAGTGAAGCTCGGAAGCAAACGTTGGGGAACGTCGTCACAGCCATGGCAGCTGGCAGTGCCAAATATTTGCGGCAAAGGCGTGTGCAAAAGAATGAAGAAACACAGAAAATATCACAAAAAATAAAGTGTTTTAAGTGCGGTGTTTTTGGACACAAAGCTAATACTTGCCCCAACAAGCAGTCTAGGAGCAGTCAAGAAAATTTAGAGCAAACAGCGAATACTGTGGATGAAACCTACACAGTGAGTTATGTGGATTCGAGGGTAAAAAGCGAATGTTGTGCTGTAAATGGTTCGATAAATAGTAAAATGTGGCTGTTAGACAGTGGCTGTACGGCACATTTATGCGGCGATAAACTACGATTTTTATCTTTGTGTGAATCATTTGATTCAAGAGGCTCACTGCTCTGAACTGTTGAAGTGGCATATGAGGTTGAGTCATTTGAACGGCAAAGACATGTTAAAATTGATCAAAAATGGAGCAATATCATCCTTGAATATTTCCAACGTTCAAGAGTTGTCGCACTGAGAAGTTTGCTTGAAAGGTAAAATGACTTCGTTACCTTTCAGAAAAGGTCACGAGCCGTGTGCAGAGTCACTAAAAATTATACACTCTGACGTTGTTGGTCCATTTAGGACAGAATCGTTGGCAAGTGCTAAGTATTTCGTCACGTTTATTGACGACAGTACGAGATGTTGCGAAATTTACTTTTTGAGACAGAAATGTGGCGTATTTGAAGCTTTTCAAATGTATCAAAAGATGGCCGAGCGGCAAACTGGTAAAAAGATAAAATTTTTACAGTCAGACAATGTCCGCGAATACTGTAATGCCGATGTTGACAAGTATTTACCTAATCAAGGAATTGAGCGAAGGTTGAAGATCCCTCATACTCCTCGAATAGCAAAGAGGATGAATCGTACGCTGCTAGATATGACCAGATGTCTGCTGTTACAATCAGGTACGAGCGATACTTTTTGGTCTGAGGCTGTCGCTACAGCTTGCCACATTCGAAACCAATGTCCAACGAGCAGTTTGAATGGTAGCATTTCATTCGAAAAATGGACTGGAGACAAGGTGAAATTTGATTATTTTAAAAATTTTGGTGCAAAAGTGGTCGTGTCAGACAAGAACCCAGTCAAAGGAAAACTTTCACAGAGATCCACAGAAGGCGTTTTTGTAGGATATCCGAGAGAGCGAAAAGGTTATCGTGTGTGGATATCCAGTGATCAAAAGATCGTCTATACTCGTGATGTTAAGTTTCTTGAAGAGTCTCCGAAAAACTGTGATATTGTGCAGGAGTTTGATGAACTGCTTACATTATCCAATGAGATGGCTCCTGACGAAGAAAGAAGTCGTGTAAGAAAAGTTGCTGAATTTTCTCCTCCTAAGATGGTATGTGATCAAGATTTAAATAAAATAGCAGTTAACCATGGTGAAGATGAAAATTTGATGCGAGGTCGCGGTAGACCACGTTTGATACGCACTGGATCAAGAGGGCGACCAAGAAAATTATTTAATTCAGTACCAGCAAAAATACAAGGGGAAGGTGCTCCAAATGATGACTCTGAACTTGAAGATGATGTTTTTGCTGGAGTTGCTGAAGTCAGCGTAAAAGAGGCCTTGAAAGGTGAAGCGTGTGAGGAGTGGAAAGATGCTATTGAGTCTGAAATGATGAGCATAGTGAAGAACGACACTTGGAAAATTGTAAAAGGTGGAGAGTGTAGCAATGTTATTGGGTGTCGTTTAGTACTTTCGAATAAATATGGCACTGATGGTAAAATTGTGAGACGCAAAGCCAGATTAGTCGCGAAAGGGTATAATCAAAGATATGGCGTTGACTACCATCGAACGTTTGCTCCAGTTGCACGCTTGGAGACGTTAAGACTATTGTTGGCTCTAGCAGTTGAATATAAATTAACTATTTGGCAATTCGATATAGTTACAGCTTATGTAAATGGTATAATAGAGGAAAATGTATATATGAAGATACCTAAGTTATTAGGTGAGATGCTGTATAGAATTCTTAGCAAACAAAGCGCTAATACAGAAATAGGAGTGAAGGCTAAGAAAATGCTGAATAATTTGAGTGATGGCGGCAATTTATGTAAGTTGAAACTGATGTTGTTGGGGCTAAAAGCAACGGAGAATGAGCCGTGTTTATTTTATCGTGACACAAGTAGCGAGGTGTTGCTAGTACTAATATATGTTGATGATATATTAGTTGCATCAAGAAGTAAAAAATGCGTGATCGATTTCAAAAGGAACTTGTTAGAGGATTTCGAAATTAAGGATCTTGGTCAGGCGAAAAATTGTTTAGGTTTGAAATAGACCAACGTGAAGGTGAGATTGAGCTATTTCAAACAGGATATATTTTGGATTTACTAAAGCGATATGGAATGGAGAATTGTAATCCAGTTGCAACACCTTCATATGTAAATGGCAGGTTTGAGGACACAAGAGATGCTGAAGAATCAGTGAATTATCCGTATCGTGAGTTAATTGGTGCTCTCATGTATCTATCAGTGTCAACGCGACCCGACACCGCAAACACTGTGTCAAGATTAGCACAATTTACAAGTGAGCCAAGAAAGTGTCATTGGCTTACTGCAAAGAGATTATTGAGATATCTTGCTGGAACTGCAAAGGTAGCACTTTTGTACACTAAAACTGATGATCTATTATTTGGGTATGCCGATGCCGATTGGGGCGGTTGTACTATCGATCGCCGCTCATACACAGGGTATGTTTTTATGTTAAGTGGCGCTGCAGTTACTTGGAAGTCACAAAAGCAGGGAACGGTGACTTTATCGTCGACAGAAGCTGAATATGTAAGTCTGGCGGAAGCTGCCAAGGAAGCGTCGTATTTAAGTAGCTTGTTACTCGAGCTAAAATTTCCAGATTGTAAAAAGGTGAAAATTTATGTAGACAATCGTGGTGCTCAATGCTTGGCTAGTGACCCCGTGTTTCATGCCAGAACAAAGCACATTGACATAAAGTATCATTTTGTTCGAGAATTGATAAGTACTGGGATGCTAGAGTTAATGCACGTGCCCTCGAATCAGATGGTTGCAGATATTTTGACAAAGTCATTGAGTAGAATTGGCCATGAAAATTGCTTGGATGGACTGGGTTTCGTCATATATATGTAAAAGCTGCGTCTTGAGAGGGCGTGTCAGAATATAGGCAGTACGCACCTTAACGAATGTATGCTTAAACATACACACATATATATAGGTTTATTAGTTATTCTTATTTCTTTATTTTTCTCTCTCATAAGTTCTGTTACACATATAAACTGTTAGTAATGCAGTTGCATAGATTTTTTGTTACTTATGTATGCTACTTATATTTGAAATAAAGTACAGACAGTCGTTTGTAAAACACTCTGCGAAACAAAAAAAAGAGCAATAAGCTAAATTTTTGAGGTTGCGTTTGTGTGCGAAAAGTAATAATTTCAAGATTTATTTATATAGTTTGTGTCAGAGTATCAAAAGAAAAAGAAAATATTTTCTGAATCTGTTTTGGTGTGAATCGAACTTTTTTTTCAAAAATTTTAACGTAATTGCGACATGCAAAAAGATGTGTCCTAGTAAAAATTACCCTGTAGGGTCTTATAATAATAATAATAGAGTTTAGCTACTACAGCTATTATAGCCTTCTTAGCTATTTAGCATTGAAGCTTTATACCAAGTAAAAAGCTTATTCAATAAAAAATGGAATAGAAAAAAATTATCATGCACATTAATTTGTTATTTATTTTATAATTTTTTCTTAGCTTTATCGCACTTTCTCAACATACCCACTCACACCATGTAAAAATAGACATATAGATATTAAAATAATTATATGTATAAATTTACGTGGTCCAAGGCATAAATTTACCCAGCATACTGTGGGGCTCGGACAACACAAACAAAAAATTTCACACCACCATTAAGCTACAAATTTAGCTACAGTTAGTTTTCAGTCTAAGCTTGAGTTGACCTTTTGACAAGTTAATGTTATAAACTTCGCAATTATTAATAAGAGTTGTCATGCGATTAAAAGGAGTTGTAGCCATATAATTAGTTCTACTAACCGGTTGATAAAATAACTGATAAGAGTTACGAGTACTCCTCCGATTACTATTAAAATGTATATAGTTAAGAAGCTCTGGTGCAGCAAGAGACCCAGTTACAAGTTGATGCAGATAAAGTATATCCGCAATATTTCTACGCGAGCTCAAAGACTGCATATGTAATAACTTTAAACGATCCTCATAAGGAGGAAGGTTTAAAGGGTCAATCCAATTTAAGCCATTGAGAGCAAAACGAATAAAATTTTTTTGAATTCTTTCAATTCTATTTATATGAATATTATAAAATGGTGACCATACTTGGCTGGCGTACTCTAAGTGAGGGCGCACTATTTTATTATATAAAGTCACCGTTACTAAAGGGCTATTAAATTCTTTTGCCCACCTCTTAATAAAGCCAAGCAGAGATGAGGATTTTTTACAAATTTGATTAATATGCTCATTAAAAGTCAACTTAGTATCAAAATGTATACCTAGGTCTTTGACTACATCTACACGACAAATATTTTTATCTTTTAATTTATAATCAAATTCCACAATAGTTTTCTTCCTGGTAGAAATCATAGCTTGGCATTTATCAGGATTAAGATGTAAGTTATTCTTAGAACACCAAACTTCAAAGGATTTCAAGTGGAATAGTGTTACCAACCCCCTTTACGTTCCTGTAAATTTTCATGTCATCTGCATATACTAACAGATGGGAGTTTTTAATAACATGTGTAACGTCATTAATTGCTAAAATGAACAGGAGCGGCCCCAGGTGGCTTCCTTGTGGAACACCTGATGTCGCGCTAAATGGGGAGGAAAACACTCTCCTAAATTTTATTTGATACGAGCGATCAGATAAATAAGATTTAATCCAGCTGACAAAACTTAAGGGAAATCCAAGATTCTTTAACTTAAACAAAATCAAATTATGTGGTAATTTGTCAAATGCTTTACTGAAGTCAGTGTAGATGCAGTCAACTTGCCCACCAGAGTCTAAAAAGCTTAATGCAAAAGAAGTGAAATCAGAAACTGTAGATCAGCCATTAACAAAACCATGCTGACGAGTTGTTATGACTTCACCACAGCACACCTTAACCTGATCGCATATAATATGTTCAAAAATTTTCGGTATTGATGATAACTTAGCCACGGGCCTGTAGTTTGAAACATCATTTTTACACCCTTTCTTGAAAATGGGGCTAATGTATGCATTTTTCCAAAATTTAGGAAAATAGCTTTCATGAATTGATCTATTAAATAAAATACTGAGTGGCTGACTCAGCACAGAGCTGCAGTTTACTAAAACTGTCGCAGGAATACCATCCGGCCCGGAGTTGAAGTCATCATCAACAGATGAAATATATTTCTCTATGAGGTCAGGAGAGAAAGATATCTCATTAACCGAAACTAAAGGGTCGTTATCCATATATTCAAAATAGTTGATTTCAGGGCTAAATAAATCCGTAGAAAACGATTCATTAAACAAATTAGCAAACAACCCGGCTATAACTTGTGGGTCGCTAGTGAGCCCATCAACTGTTTTAAACTCGGAAACCCGTCAGATTTTTTTTTAGAATTAATAAAACCCCAAAAATTTTTGGGGTCATGAAGAATATTCAGCCTAATTTTATTCAAGTATTCAGAATAAACCAAAGCTGACATATCTTTAAATTCAAGAAACAGTCGCTGATAAGCAACAAGGTCATTACGGTCCTGGCTACAAACGTATTTATTCCATGCCCTATTACGGTCATTGCGAACTTTTTTCAAATCCTTTGTATACCAGGGGTACGAGGAATTATTAACGTACCTCCTTGTATATGGAACCGACAATGCTATGGCAGAAAAAAGTTCACCATAGAAAAATTTAATGCAATCATCAAATGTATTGTTATTAAAAAAAGTAAGTAAGTCGTCTAATTTATTTCTTAAATTTTCATTCAATTTTAAAAAGTCAGCTTTCTTAAAATTGAATTCGTAAATATTAATGGATGAACATGCATTAGTCAAATTTTCATTGTCAGCTTGGTACACAATACTCAAAGGTGGATGATAGGAATCTACCATAGACAGAGCATGGATAGCATTTCTTACAACAACATTGCTTCTATATGTAGCCAAGACATAGTCAAGTTGTCGTCCATGGCAATTAGTTATACAACTTACTTGTTGTAAATTTGAAAGTATTTCGTCAACAAAAATTTGTTGTTGTCGAGTTTTTGGACAATATGCATAAAAATATGTACCATCATCCGAACGAGTCCATTTTAGGTCATATATATATTTAATAATATATTCTACGGCCATCGAAAGACATTCGTAGACATCTGCGCTACTATTTGGAGGAACATAAGTGTTAAGAATGTATAAATTAGAGTTACAATGTGTAACCTTAACACATAACAGTTCAATATTAGATGTACAGGTAATTTCAACTAAAGAACTAGTTAAATGATTTTTTTATAGCTATTAAGACGCCTCCACCAACAGAAGAAAGATCTTCCAAGTCTCTGTCTCTTCTAAAAACATGGAAACTATTATCAAACAGTTCCATATTGAGAAAATTGTTGTTTAACCAAGTTTCGGTAAACACGATAATATCCTCAGAGAAATTCTGAGTTGATAAAAAGATATCTTGCGTCTTGGAACGCAAACCCCTTACATTTTGATAGTAAAGGGATAGCCGTTTCAGTTTTTTGAATTGGAGCGTGCAGTTTTATCATTTTTTTTTCGATTTAAATTCTGAAATATAGATATTATCCACCCATGCTTTAGATTTAAGAATGGCAGAAACATGAGAAGATGCCACTGTTATTTTAAAAGACGCTTGAGTTGGTTTATTACCGAGTTTCCTGCAAGAAACGAAGGCGTCGGCAGGAATAATTTGATTTTGTCTGATAAAATTTTTAACGCTGTCAGAGGTAGTGTTGGAATGAAGTCGTGAAATAAAAATCGATTTTAACTTTGGTAATGCCTGCAGGGAAACCGGTGGCACAGAGCTATCAATCGCAATATCCACCCGCGGATTAGCCGAAATTGACAGAGGATTATTTATAGTGGAGGAAGGAGATGGAAGATTGCTACTAGAGATTAAAGCGGGAAAATTGAGAGTGGGTGAAGAGGTATTTAGAGAGCAATCCACGGGAGTTATGTCACGATTGACGGCCGCACCGCCCACCCTCCCCACATTACCCAGTTTTTTATTTAATTTCTTATTAGACTTTCTTTTCTTTTTTAAGGAAATAGCTTGTTTAGGTAAAGTGGAGATCGAAGCACTTTCTCAACATACCCACTCACACCATGTAAAAATAGACATATAGATATTAAAATAATTATATGTATAAATTTACGTGGTCCAAGGCATAAATTTACCCAGCATACTGTGGGGCTCGGACAACACAAACAAAAAATTTCACACCACCATTAAGCTACAAATTTAGCTACAGTTAGTTTTCAGTCTAAGCTTGAGTTGACCTTTTGACAAGTTAATGTTATAAACTTCGCAATTATTAATAAGAGTTGTCATGCGATTAAAAGGAGTTGTAGCCATATAATTAGTTCTACTAACCGGTTGATAAAATAACTGATAAGAGTTACGAGTACTCCTCCGATTACTATTAAAATGTATATAGTTAAGAAGCTCTGGTGCAGCAAGAGACCCAGTTACAAGTTGATGCAGATAAAGTATATCCGCAATATTTCTACGCGAGCTCAAAGACTGCATATGTAATAACTTTAAACGATCCTCATAAGGAGGAAGGTTTAAAGGGTCAATCCAATTTAAGCCATTGAGAGCAAAACGAATAAAATTTTTTTGAATTCTTTCAATTCTATTTATATGAATATTATAAAATGGTGACCATACTTGGCTGGCGTACTCTAAGTGAGGGCGCACTATTTTATTATATAAAGTCACCGTTACTAAAGGGCTATTAAATTCTTTTGCCCACCTCTTAATAAAGCCAAGCAGAGATGAGGATTTTTTACAAATTTGATTAATATGCTCATTAAAAGTCAACTTAGTATCAAAATGTATACCTAGGTCTTTGACTACATCTACACGACAAATATTTTTATCTTTTAATTTATAATCAAATTCCACAATAGTTTTCTTCCTGGTAGAAATCATAGCTTGGCATTTATCAGGATTAAGATGTAAGTTATTCTTAGAACACCAAACTTCAAAGGATTTCAAGTGGAATAGTGTTACCAACCCCCTTTACGTTCCTGTAAATTTTCATGTCATCTGCATATACTAACAGATGGGAGTTTTTAATAACATGTGTAACGTCATTAATTGCTAAAATGAACAGGAGCGGCCCCAGGTGGCTTCCTTGTGGAACACCTGATGTCGCGCTAAATGGGGAGGAAAACACTCTCCTAAATTTTATTTGATACGAGCGATCAGATAAATAAGATTTAATCCAGCTGACAAAACTTAAGGGAAATCCAAGATTCTTTAACTTAAACAAAATCAAATTATGTGGTAATTTGTCAAATGCTTTACTGAAGTCAGTGTAGATGCAGTCAACTTGCCCACCAGAGTCTAAAAAGCTTAATGCAAAAGAAGTGAAATCAGAAACTGTAGATCAGCCATTAACAAAACCATGCTGACGAGTTGTTATGACTTCACCACAGCACACCTTAACCTGATCGCATATAATATGTTCAAAAATTTTCGGTATTGATGATAACTTAGCCACGGGCCTGTAGTTTGAAACATCATTTTTACACCCTTTCTTGAAAATGGGGCTAATGTATGCATTTTTCCAAAATTTAGGAAAATAGCTTTCATGAATTGATCTATTAAATAAAATACTGAGTGGCTGACTCAGCACAGAGCTGCAGTTTACTAAAACTGTCGCAGGAATACCATCCGGCCCGGAGTTGAAGTCATCATCAACAGATGAAATATATTTCTCTATGAGGTCAGGAGAGAAAGATATCTCATTAACCGAAACTAAAGGGTCGTTATCCATATATTCAAAATAGTTGATTTCAGGGCTAAATAAATCCGTAGAAAACGATTCATTAAACAAATTAGCAAACAACCCGGCTATAACTTGTGGGTCGCTAGTGAGCCCATCAACTGTTTTAAACTCGGAAACCCGTCAGATTTTTTTTTAGAATTAATAAAACCCCAAAAATTTTTGGGGTCATGAAGAATATTCAGCCTAATTTTATTCAAGTATTCAGAATAAACCAAAGCTGACATATCTTTAAATTCAAGAAACAGTCGCTGATAAGCAACAAGGTCATTACGGTCCTGGCTACAAACGTATTTATTCCATGCCCTATTACGGTCATTGCGAACTTTTTTCAAATCCTTTGTATACCAGGGGTACGAGGAATTATTAACGTACCTCCTTGTATATGGAACCGACAATGCTATGGCAGAAAAAAGTTCACCATAGAAAAATTTAATGCAATCATCAAATGTATTGTTATTAAAAAAAGTAAGTAAGTCGTCTAATTTATTTCTTAAATTTTCATTCAATTTTAAAAAGTCAGCTTTCTTAAAATTGAATTCGTAAATATTAATGGATGAACATGCATTAGTCAAATTTTCATTGTCAGCTTGGTACACAATACTCAAAGGTGGATGATAGGAATCTACCATAGACAGAGCATGGATAGCATTTCTTACAACAACATTGCTTCTATATGTAGCCAAGACATAGTCAAGTTGTCGTCCATGGCAATTAGTTATACAACTTACTTGTTGTAAATTTGAAAGTATTTCGTCAACAAAAATTTGTTGTTGTCGAGTTTTTGGACAATATGCATAAAAATATGTACCATCATCCGAACGAGTCCATTTTAGGTCATATATATATTTAATAATATATTCTACGGCCATCGAAAGACATTCGTAGACATCTGCGCTACTATTTGGAGGAACATAAGTGTTAAGAATGTATAAATTAGAGTTACAATGTGTAACCTTAACACATAACAGTTCAATATTAGATGTACAGGTAATTTCAACTAAAGAACTAGTTAAATGATTTTTTTATAGCTATTAAGACGCCTCCACCAACAGAAGAAAGATCTTCCAAGTCTCTGTCTCTTCTAAAAACATGGAAACTATTATCAAACAGTTCCATATTGAGAAAATTGTTGTTTAACCAAGTTTCGGTAAACACGATAATATCCTCAGAGAAATTCTGAGTTGATAAAAAGATATCTTGCGTCTTGGAACGCAAACCCCTTACATTTTGATAGTAAAGGGATAGCCGTTTCAGTTTTTTGAATTGGAGCGTGCAGTTTTATCATTTTTTTTTCGATTTAAATTCTGAAATATAGATATTATCCACCCATGCTTTAGATTTAAGAATGGCAGAAACATGAGAAGATGCCACTGTTATTTTAAAAGACGCTTGAGTTGGTTTATTACCGAGTTTCCTGCAAGAAACGAAGGCGTCGGCAGGAATAATTTGATTTTGTCTGATAAAATTTTTAACGCTGTCAGAGGTAGTGTTGGAATGAAGTCGTGAAATAAAAATCGATTTTAACTTTGGTAATGCCTGCAGGGAAACCGGTGGCACAGAGCTATCAATCGCAATATCCACCCGCGGATTAGCCGAAATTGACAGAGGATTATTTATAGTGGAGGAAGGAGATGGAAGATTGCTACTAGAGATTAAAGCGGGAAAATTGAGAGTGGGTGAAGAGGTATTTAGAGAGCAATCCACGGGAGTTATGTCACGATTGACGGCCGCACCGCCCACCCTCCCCACATTACCCAGATTTTTATTTAATTTCTTATTAGACTTTCTTTTCTTTTTTAAGGAAATAGCTTGTTTAGGTAAAGTGGAGATCGAAGGAGTGGAAGCATAGTAGCATCGGTAATAGTTTTATTTTGCAAACTAACATCCGGTGAAGTAGCCTCATTAACGCTTTTTTCAATTTGGGGATAATAGTTAAGAATATCTCTGAAATTATTATTCAGATTGTTAAGATTTTCCCCAAATTGCTTAATTTTTTCGTAAAAGACCGACGGGAAAGGGTTCTGCAAGATGGACAGTACCATTGCAGGCCCGAATGGACAGAGCATAATAAATCAGTAATAGATTTTGCTAAGTTTACACAAGAGGCATGAAACACCTGTTCACAGGGACCTGACCAATAAAAAAATTTAAATTCAATATATTTTGGCTTTTGCACTGATCTCTTAGAGAGCAAGCTAACAAATTTTCAGAGGAAAAATAATCCATCTTGAAATCTTAAAAAAAAAGAAAGCAATTTAAAATATTTTTAGAGCAGTGCAAAAAGGGTTAAAAATCAAGCAAAAAAAATCACCCGCTAAGCAGCAACAACAAACACAACAGAGTTTAAAGTCTAGCTTTGTATACGAACAAAGCACAAAAGCGAATCAAAAACAAAACTGTTGCACTGCTTACACTGATTTATTTTGCTTGCAGAAAGTAAGTTAATATTAACATGAATGTATGTTTGTGTGTAACGCAAAATAAACAAAACACAAAATTAAAGCAAAATTATTAATATAATCATGCAATTTTTTAAGAAACGACACTAAATTAAACACAAAATTTATTAATTATTAACTAGCAAATATTATTAGAAAATAATAATAACAAAATCACAATACACTTAAAAACACTACCGACACTAGCAAAGAGACGAAGTCAACTTTGATTTTGATAGTTAAATATAATCGAGATAGGATTTCAAGCTTAATTCATTTGTGTTTGAATATTAAAAAAAAAGTAAAATAATTGTGGTTATGTATAAATTTAAATTTTGAACTGTGTCGTCTTTGTGTAATAATGGAATTCTAGATTGACATTTTAGGTGAAGGAATGTTGCAGTAAGGTATTAAATTTTCGGTTCGTGTAAGGGGTACCCATAATATTTGTAGGCTCAATGGGTACCACGGATGGCTATGATGTCATAGGGGTGGGTTGCCATGGTGCCAAAACATTAAGCACCTTGAAATTTATTTGTTTGCGCTAAGCTTCGGTGTAGACGTCACCGATACTTTTTGTGTTTCCGTTTTGTTTTCGTGTTTCTCTTGTACTACCTATCTCTTTCTATCCTCTCTCTCGCATTTTTCGTATCCTTTTGGCACTCATTTGAATTTTTAAATGTAGTGATCTTGGTGTGAAAACGAACCACAGATTTTCGGCGAGCTCACATACCAATTAAAGCATTACAAGGTGACACGTTAAAAACCCTTCGTCGTTAAGAGAAACGCTAAAGAGCGCCTAAAATCACAAAAACCACGTTAATCAGTTAAACACAT
The DNA here is from genome assembly GCA_949775025.1 of Tricholauxania praeusta. Lineage (NCBI taxonomy): Eukaryota > Metazoa > Arthropoda > Insecta > Diptera > Lauxaniidae > Tricholauxania > Tricholauxania praeusta. The sequence continues at coordinate 109,143,249 of OX459028.1, forward strand.
TTGAGGACAATGTAATATTTAGTGACGAATCAAAATATAATATTTTTGGATCAGATGGGCGTGGTTTTGCGAACTCCAAGCGCTTTTTACCGTTTCTCTTAACGACGAAGGTTTTTTAACGTGTCACCTTTCCGTTATATCTAGCCTCTAGGAAGCACATTTCGCAGATTTTGGTAATTTTGAACTACGTACGACATTGCTATATGTTAGTAGTTATTTTTGAAGTCTCAATCGTGACGAAATGGCTGAAGTCTTTTTAGTTCAGTTCTTTATTCAATTGTTTTTAATCCAATTTTACTCTTTTAACGCCTTGATGTAAGTAACTTTCAGGTTTTTTATGAATGTCTTGCCCGTTATCCTCACTCTTTTCATTAGATGATGTCTCACTCTCCTCCTCAGAAACTATGTCTGTGCTTTCCTCTTTACCCATATCAAACGCACGAATTGCTTCAGTAATTTGTCGTTTGATGTCGTAAGAGACGCTTGGATCGCATAAAACAAGAGCCACAGCTTCGCCACTGAGATACCAAAGATGTCCACAGAATTTCGCTATAAATTTATGTGACCTTATCTGTTCAATTGAAGCATACCCAGCAGGCTTATTCAAAAATTGAAAATCTTGATTGGGGGTTCTATAGCTCTGCTGCTTCCAAACTAAGCTTTCACTCAAAGCATCACATAGTTATTTTTCAGTCAAGCAAAAATGCTTTTGAAATAAAAATATTTTTTTGCAGTATATGGCCTTTGCCATCCATCGAGCATGATTGATGGCTCCTGGTGGTCTGACACGGTAATTGGGAAAGTTTTCGCCAAGGAACAAGAGAACAATTTCAAGAACTCCTTGTAATCTATTCTGGGATGTTTTTCATTCAGTTGAGCCAAACAAAATGACTTTATTTGAAGTTGGAAATGAGCAAGTGATTTGGCAGCGACTACATCGTCCTCAATGCCAGGGCTGAAGATTTTGTTTTTTACATTGTCCCAATCATCTTTGAAACGTGAAAATATAAACACTCCTGGGCAAGACGTTTTACCAAATTTGATTTCGAACACTTCTTTTAATACAAATGAATCCTCTTAGGACACACTGAAAACAAAGGAAAGGTAGGAATAGTCAGCCAAATTCCGTAAGAAATTCAGTTTTGTATGGCGAACCCTTTAAAGGGATGGAGATAGGGGGTTAGTATGCTCTGAAAAAATGTTGGGAAAAATAAATTAATAAGGTTTGGGCATAAGAAGAACACCACTTTCGTATGGAAACCCCCAAAGGGATGGAGAGAGAGGGTAACTGTGTTTGAAAAAAATGTTAGACATGAAAAATTAATGTGGGTCGGTAATACAAAAGAATCCTCTTAGGACACACTGGAAGCGGTGCGGGTAAGAGCATTCAGCCAAATTCCGTAAGAATTTCAATTTTGGAACCCCTTAAGGGATAGAGATAGCGGGTTGGTATATTCTGAAGAAATGTTGGGAAGAATAAATTAATAGGGGTTGGGCATAAACTTGAATCATCGTTGGGAGTAAATTTCATAAAAATATCAGTTTTCTCCACCCTTTGGGAACCCCCCAATACGTGATCCTTTGGTTGATTCTTCAAAAATTCTTCTCCCCCCTCTTCATATAAAGTTAGGTAATTGCTTCAAGCATATTGAAAAAATGTTTCCAAACATTTCTGATGCGAAAGTGAAGGAGGAAATTTTTAACGGGCCCGATATCAGGAAAATGCTGAAAGATCCAATTTTCACCACGAAAATGAGTAAAACTGAAAAAGCTGCCTGGTGCAGTTTCAGAAATGTGGTGGAAAATTTTTTGGGAAATAAAAAGAGTACAGATTACAAAGAAATAGTAGCAGAAATGGTGAAGAATTTTAAAAAGTTAGGCTGCCTGATGAATTTAAAACTACATTTCTTAGATTCTCATGTCGACTACTTTCCAGGGAATCTTGGAGATTATAGTGAAGAGCAGGGTGAACGGTTCCATTAGGATATCAATGAAATGGAACGTAGATACCAGGGAAGCTGGCATGTCAATATGATGGCTGATTACTGCTGGAATCTAAAAAGGGAAACACCTGCACGAGGAGTTAAGCGTAAAAGACTTCGGCGTTTGTTCGAAAATAAAAGGCAGCGATACCACAGCAAACAACAGTAGAAAGTGAAAATATGACTTTACAGTGGAAATAGAAAAGATTGGCTAACCGGGGTAGAAAATTTATTTATTGAAATTTTGTATACCGGGTGCATACTTTCTTTATTGATTGACTGTACAATCCCCAAATGGGGGTGTAATGGCAATGAAATTGGGTGATAGCGTTGAATTGGCTAGTTGAAGGAATTTTTCATCATCATATTCGGTCTCAGCGCATCAAAATACATGAGAATAGAGGGATATTTGAAAGTTTCACGATAAATAAATTTTTTACCCCGAAATGGGGGAATCCGGGGGTGAAATGGGTGATAGCGTTGAATTGGGTAATTGAAGGAGCTTCTCATCATCATACTCGGTCTCAGCGCATCAAAATACATGAGAATAGAGGGATATTTGAAAGTTTCACGATAAATAAATTTTTTACCCCGAAATGGGGGAATCCGGGGGTGAAATGGGTGAAATGGGTGAAATGGGTGATAGCGTTGAATTGGGTAGTTGAAGGAGCTTCTCATCATCATATTCGGTCTCAGCGCATCAAAATACATGAGAATAGGGGGATATTTGAAAGTTTTACGATAAATAAATCTTTTACCTCGAAATGTGGGAATTTGGGGGTGAAATGGGTGATAGCGTTGAATTTGGGTAGTTGAAGGAGCTTCTCATAATCAAATCTGGTTTCAGCGCATCAAAATACTTGAAAATAGAGGACAATTTTAATTGTTTACGTTAAATCTCATTTTGCCCATTTTTTGAGGTTATGTACAAAACCAGAGGTAAATCGGTAATTCTGACCCCGGACTCGGATTCAGCGCTCAAAATTACATAAAGATATACCAGTCAGGTCCTTTGACTCGGACATTTTTTTTTTGTGTGGCTGTGCTATCAATATACTAGCTTTGAATTGTAACTTTAATATTATTTCTAAATAAACACTCACACTACTTTTAAAACTCACAAAGAGCACTACTGGCGCCCAACGTAAAATAAAAAATTATTTTTTCAAAAATTTTTTTTTTACTTCAAAAAAATATAAAAATTTTCATTTTTTGCTCAAAATTATTCTAAAAAAAAAAGAAATTCCACACAATGCCAAGGATAAGAAGGTCAATATCATCGTTGAGATTACGGCAAGTCACATCAGCTCCGCTCGCACAAGACTCACCACCACCAGATCAGCGCATGGACAACACACCGCAAGGGTCTCCATCTACAGCCTACGCCGGTCCTTTCGGTGATGTTATCTAATGTTCAACTACAAATGCTGATGGGTGAAAGGGCAGTACCAAAGGAAACCCTCAGCGTTTTTTCAGAGCCGTTCAACGGTGAAACCGATCGCGAAAATTTTGAAAATTTCGAAATGAATTTTACCATCTTTAAGGATGTGAAGAAGATACCAGACTACATGACGTTATGGTACTCTGGAGTTCGGTTCGATCTCGACAGCTGGGTTTGCGCTATCGACCGGCTTCGGGACCATTTCGCTCCCAAAAAACAATCTTATGAAATTTACACCTCGATATTTCAAGATAAGCAAAAAATTGATGAATCGACGGACATGTTTATTGGGAAAAAGAGAGCATTATTTGCAGAACTACCCCCACCGCGGTTTCCAGCAAACGTGCAAATCGATATGATTTATGGACTTCTTCGAATCTATGTTCAAAAACAAATAAAAGGCAGCGAGATCTGTTCTTTTGCAGACCTTTCTTCAAAAGCGCGCATATATGAAGCGCAACTGAAAGTCGAAACTAATTTAAAGCTTCAGCGGAACGAAAATACAGAATCTGAACAGCACAATAAAGGTATAGAGAAGGCTGAGCTGAAGAATCGCTGCAAGTTTTGTCGAGCTCGTAATCACAACATGGATGTTTGCCGTAAACGACTGTCATTGCTTCAAGAAGACACTCAGACTGATGCGGCTAATACTAAACAACCCCTCCAATGTCATAAATACGGTTTGGAACGATTTTACAGATCAAACTGCCCAAATTGTAATCAATTTCGCCACAATAACGCTACTACAAGTAACACTTGCAATTACATAAGCATCAGCAATGATAACGGACTTCCAAAAGGACTGTTGAGTTTTCAAGAATTCAAGGAGCTTGCTTGCATCGATATGGCATCAAGGACAAGTCTTGCTAGTTATCCATTTTACGAGTTTTTGAAAAGCAAAAATCATGTATTCAATCAAATACTAGCAGAAGTCACTTTTGCAGATGTCATCGTTAGAACGCAAAAAGTTTTAGCAACATATGTTTACATTTCATTTGGAAAAAAAACAATAAAAACTTTTTTCATGATTCTGCCGGACACAAAATCAAAGCACACTCTTCTGGGTATCGATTTTATGGAAAAAGCCAAAATAATAATTGATACATCGCAGTTAGAGTGGTTTTATGCGGACACCGCAGATATTAAATTTGACTATTTACCGGAAAACCGAAGCGGTAACAGAACTTTTGCTCACAACATTACAAAACCTTTGCTAAACAAGAAAATGCGCATCGAGGAAAATAATCTATGTGATGTTGTTGAATTGTACGACTTATGTCGTCATTCCTTACCAGAGAATAAAACGAGTCAAAATATTTTTTTACAACACATTTGTGGTGTTAAAGAGCCGATTGATGATCGCTTGTTCGGACCACCCGTTCGTAAGTTAGGTTTCAATATGGTGGTCAGCCGACTGCACTGGCTAGCGGAACAAAGCGATATACATGATTAACACTTAGTACATGCTTGTCGTGCCGCAATTAGTGACAGTCGGTAGTGTAGCTATGACCTCCAAGCTGGTGGCCACTGGAAACAGCTCTCCAGGAAGTTAAGTCTTGACTGTAGGGCTGGCTAGCATAGCTAGGCTAGGGGTCGGTTAGCTCCTCAAATACCTGAGGTATCTTCGGGACAGCACCTATCGGTTCTCACCGCTAAATCATGAGTGTCTGGTGCCGATGGGTGTATGTCCTTAAGGTATTTTAGGTTGAAATTCCCCCAATCCAAGGTGAAACAGCATATGCCGAGGGATGAATGGCTAGTGGGTTATCTAGTTGATAGTATGCGGACTCGGGACGTTTGGCGAACTCCTGTTTTAATCTAGCCTTATCCACACATGCAGGCTCCGTGGGGATGGACTCCTTTTTCCCTTGCTTGGGCTGGATCAAGGTGTTATGCGATCCGTGCTGAGGATCTTTCAGGTTGGGAGCCCAGTTTCAAAAAATAGCCCAATTGCTAACGGAGCATACCGGATACCTGGCGCCCTCCGGTATTAACCAGCCTTACCCACTCACCTGGACCTCCTTGCGGGTGGACATATGCGTCCTGTACTCGTGGGAATCATATGGATCTTTCAACAAAAACAAAATCAAAAACAGAAACAAACAAAAATTTTGAGTCCGGAGCTCGCGAAAATCCGAAAAATGGCGATAACGCCAGCACCTCATCAGGTGAGACCAGCGTTGGCCTTCGGGTGGCTGGACCTGCACTGATGGTGGGAGGGAAAAAGAGGGCTATGGACTTCACGTCCAACCCTACAAATAAAAAATCTGGGGAACCTTCACTGCCCACCCCAGAGACAACTAGTTCGGCAACGATCACGGCCTCACAGCCAGATCAGTCTAAGTCGGCTTGGAGATCAAGGCAACCCCTGCAGGATTCAAATGAGGGAATTTTGTTGTCCGGTCTTGGACAAACCAGTTCGGCATCGACCATAGCCTCAGGGCAGGGTCAGTCAAAGTCGGCTGGGGAGTCCAGGCAGGAGCAGCACTCTGTCGGGGAGCAAACTAAGCTCTATCGACCCTCTAAGAGGAAATATATGGTCAAGCAGGCGGCGATTAGAATTCACCGACGCTTGGAAGCTGCCGATCCCAGCGCCATGTCCAGGGAGGGTAGGGACTCCCTTAATTGGGCAAAAAGGGTCGATCTAGGGACTGAAGGCCATTCACAAAAGGTCGTAAAAAAGCTACCTAAGTGACAGAGGTCACAAGACGAGACGTCTGATGACAAGCGGCAAAAGACAACCGGAAAACCTCTTACTTTTAGTGAGGTTGTTAAAGGAAGCAAGGGGAAAATTTTGGCAGTCCTTGACAGGGCGGCGGAGGACGGGGCAATTCCTCGTGATAAATGGAAATGGGTGGATGCTGCCTTGGCAAACACTCTTTTCCAGATATTGGAGGAGTTTCCTGGTTCTGTGCCGTCCTGTGAAGAGGCAGGCTGGCATCAGGGCCTATATAAATTGATCTCCTGCGAGGATGAGCGGTCTGCTATGCTATACAAGGTAGCCGTGAATACCCCGTCGGGAGAGGACGCAGTACTGCGGATGCTCCGACTTTGCAATCCCAATCTTCCAACTCACAATTGGAAGATTGGGAAGCTAGAAACTCCTGTCGGACAATCCATGCAGGCTATGGTCCTACTTAATAAAGAGTCCGTGGAAGCTTTAGCGGAATCCAAAGGGATCATAAAGTACGGTTTCAACAAGGTGACGCTTAGGGTTTACCGCAAAGACGAGGAGCTTGCCTCCAAAGGGACTGCCTCTGCCTCCACAAAAGCCGTAGCCACTGCACAACCAGTGCCAGGGGATATGGATGTTGGGGAGGAGGAGGTGGAACCAGAGGGGGGAGCTGTTCTCTAGGCGGTCAACCTGAGGCGTCTCTTGTGGAAAACTCCACGGACTCTGATGGGTTATCAGAGGTAGGAAATCTCCTTGAAGAAGCTCTGCTACTCGAGGAGGTTGAAGATGATGAAGCGGACATAACCGTGGTGGAGGGGGGTGATTTGGAATCCGATGAGGGTACTCCAAATTAACCTCCACCACTAAAGCGGCGTCCGCGGGCTTACTGATCCGCTTAAGTAAAAGCGGAGATGATGTAGTCCTCATACAGGAACCCTGGGTTCATGCTGGGAGAGTCTGTGGGCTGAGGATGTTAGGGTATAAGCTACTGGTAGCAAATGATAAAGGTAACCCCAAGGCGTGTATTTTGGCAAAGACCAACCTTAACTTGTTTTTGCTTTCTAATTATAGTGACCGAGATACGGCCGTGGCCAGCCTTGAGTTTGAAGCTGGATGCTTCTGGCTAGCTTCGTCCTACATGGCTCACGACATGACAGGTGGCCTACCACCGACTGCACTTAAGGCTGCTATAGAGCAGGCCTTTTTCAACAAAACTAGGCTAGTCATAGGCAGTGACGCAAATGCACACCACACTGTCTGGGGTAGCACAGATGAAAATGAACGAGGTGAGTTACTTTTTGATTATATTTTGAATACTAACCTCCTTATCTGCAACAAAGGCTGCGAACCAACCTTTATAATAAAGAATAGAGAAGAAGTCCTGGACATAACACTTGTCTCGGACTTCGCTTTCGATTTCATTGTTGACTGGAGAGTCTCAGCCGAGCACTCTTTCTCAGATCATCGTTACATAGAATTTACTCTCACTGTTAACTCCCCAGTTCCTATTGCTCAGCGGAACGTCAAAAGGACAAACTAGGGTTTATATAACAGGAATTTTGCGGCACATCTGCCTATTTCAACCTCCGTAGTGCCGCCAACTGTCCACGAGATTGACAAATTGGTTCAACAATTAACAGGAGGATTAAATAAATCTTTGGAGATATCTTGTCCAATAGGCAAGCCCAGGGGAAAGAAAAAACCCCCATGGTGGTCAACAGATATTCAAGTTCTTAGACGTAGTAGTAGAACCTTATTTAATAAAGTCAAAAAATCAGGTTTAGAAAATGACTGGAACGAATATAAATCTAGTCTTAAATTATACAAGAGTTCGTTGAGGAAAGCTAAACGCAACTCGTGGCGGAACTTCTGTGAGAACATAGAAGAGACTTCAGAAGCATCTAGATTGAGGAGGATTCTATCTACCTCACCCACTACGCTAGGTTTCTTAAAAAAGCCTGATGGCTGCTGGACAACTTCTAGCAAAGAGACCTTAGACCTCTTACTAGACTCACACTTCCCTGGTAACTCTTTGCAGCAACCAGTGGATTTAAGTGTTCAAAATCAGATATCTTCAAATATTCTTGGGGACATTGTTTCGGAAACCAAAGTTCGATGGGCGATTAGTAGCTTCAAACCCTACAAATCACCAGGACCTGATGGTGTAACACCAGTTGAACTGCAACGATCTGTTCGTTTAATTATACCATGGTTGGAAGCTATTTTTAAAGGCTGCCTTAACCTTTCCTACATTCCTCTAGCTTGGAGGTTGATCAAAGTCATCTTCATTCCAAACGCCGGGAAGAGATCTTACATAAATCCAAAGGATTTTAGGCCAATAAGCCTTTCCTTCTTTCTTCTAAAAACTTTGGAAAGGCTCATAGAAATCTATATTCGAAGTAGTATCAAACCTGATCTACTGTCTAATTCTCAGCATGCCTATACGAAAGGCAGATCTATAGAAACTGCACTCCACACTATAGTAGGTAGTATTGAGAAATCCTTTGAATATACGGAATTCGCCCTGACGGCGTTCTTAGACATTGAAGGAGCATTTAATAATGTTAACCCAAATATGATCATATCAGAGCTTCAGAAACTGGGCATTAACAATTCACTAGTTGATATGATTAATAAGCTACTGACAAACAGAAGTATTACATCAAATCTTGGCAAATCCAAGGCAAATAGGTTCGTTTGCAGAGGAACGCCGCAGGGGGGTGTACTATCTCCTCTACTGTGGAATCTGGCAGTAAATAAGATGCTCATGTCACTAAAAGGGCACGGCTGTAAGGCTGTTGCCTATGCAGATGATGTAGCATTAATTGCATGTGGCAAATCATAGACAAACTAGACGAGAAAGTCTTTTCGGCGGGAAACCCACTTTTTGTTAGTGTTAGTGAAAATTGATTTTCACCCTTGCGCGGTGAGTTGCTCAGTGTGCGTGTGCCACTTTGTAGATATTTTCCCATGAATTAGGAAATTTATAAGTCTTTATCGAATTAAAATGAAAAACATAATAATTTTTGTAAAGGAAATCATCATAAAATGTTTAAGAAAATGAAAGCACTTACATTATGTATCAATTTTTAATGACTTAAAAGAAAAATGAAACGAATTGTTTTTTTGTGAAAAAATTTGTAAGTCTGGCTACTTTCAAGCTGTCAAATTTCTTAAACATTTCTTCCGTCTTGAAAAGCGATTCAAGAGTTTTTGATTTGTATCACAATTTTACGATTTTTTATAAATATAATTGATTTCTTTTCTTTCCAGCTTTTCAATAGTTTTTTTCAAAACTATCCTTAATTCCACTTTTATATTTGCAGCTTTACATCTTAAGGTTGTGCCAGAATTCGTCATTTTCCGTTGACTATTGGAGTGCTTAATAGTTTTTTTCAAAACTAAAGAATACTATTGCAGTTTTGCAATTTGAAGATTCCGCCAGCAAGGAGCACATAATAGCTTTAATTAACTTTATATTTTTATTGTTTCAGGCTTATACTAAGTTATATAAAATTACTATAAATATCGTTTTTCCACAGGTTATTAATTCCATTAATCAATATGCCGAGGATCAGAAGCTGCTATTTGGGCTGCGAGGGAGCAACCAAACTTTTTAAATTCCCCAACAGCAACACGGATAATGATAGGTAAGCAAATTTTTCAATTATTAGCATTCATTTATTTATCCAGAGCGACGTTAAGTTCAAGATGAGCATAGGAGATATCTTATATGTTTAAATTAAGATACCGGCATTTGGAGTAGTTCATTAGACGCTTAATTTCTTAAGCTATTCGATGCCATAAGAATCACGAATATGAAGGCAGAACAGTACACGGAAATACATTAATAGTCTTAAAAAAATTTAACGAGATGCATCGATTTATTAAAAAATAGTGTGAAGGTTTTCAAGATAATTTAACTAAGAAATTAAGTTAAAGTACTGTCCAATTTTTTTTGGTTCGCTGTATGGAGCTAAAACCACTGAATTGGATATAAGGGGGTTAGGTGCCAAGGGGTACAAGTAAGGTTTCTATTATTTTGAGAAAAACGAATTTATAGTTAAAGTTCAGTAGTTAATCAACAGTATATTCTAATAATGAAATGATTTTTTATTCATTAGAATGCAGCACCTGTCACGTTGCACTTGTATCGCTTTTCCACAACAATTCGATATATTTACATTATCTACTCATTTCTGCACTTAATTCGGTTTGACAAAAAGTTTAGTTTGTACTCTTGATATTTAACCCCCAAATATGAAATTTGCAAAGAAAACATTTTTTATTGAGGTGGCCGGCACTCTTTGGGCCATAAATAAAGTTAGAAAAGTAGTTTACAAATAAATAAAAATAAAGCATAGGTTAGATACAAAAATAAATATAGAGCAGAACTTAGAAAAATCACAAGTTAGGAGTTTTAAAACGTTTTAAATAATATAGCTATCAGTTAATAGGTAATCTAATCCACTTTTTAACTCTTAATTTAGTCAACTTAATCGACTCAAAACTTAACCAAACATTTCACAACAAAAGCGAACATACAAGGCTCCTTAAAAATATTGCTACAGTTTCATTTTATGTTAATCAAAACAACTAAAAACACAATTTTGGTACCAATTCTCCAACCAGATTAGGTTTAAGTGTAAGAAAATGTTTGAATACTTGTTTAAGGTTTTATTAGGTATGTGTAGGTTATTTTGAGTTAAATTAGCTTTCTCAAGTAAAAAGAAATGTACAATATTATATGAAATGCTAATGTTAGAATTCTGAGGTGAAATTATAAAATTAATAGGAACGCATAATTAATGAAAAAAGTACAAGCTTCAGCGAAACTTAAATTAAAAATTAAGATAAAATTAGTAGCTAAGCATATGAATTGCTCATTATACCATATTACTGAATTTCATAGATTATTGAATTTAATTTTATTTAACATTGAAATGAGTATCATTACAATTTTTTTTTAACTCTTATATTTTAGCTCTTTTTTTCTTTGAAAAACAGAAGCTTTTACCTACTTTATAAATAAATTGCTGCAAAAAAGGTTACATTTTTATTAAATGTAACCCGATTTTTTTTAACTCACGATTTATTTTATCCTATTCTAACAAACCGCAATTGCAGTAATGATCAGTAGTGGTGTTCGGTAAAGTCTATTTGCTTAAGAGTCCCGCAAAACTTCTAATTAATTATTATAATACATATACCAATTTGAATATAATTTATAATTTGTGTATATTATTTATAATTTGTAATACTTAGTTTTAATTAGAAATAAGAGCTTTTAAATTATTTTTAGTCTTTGCAATTGAAGAGATACAATAATAAAAAAAAGTAAAGAAAAGAACGATTTATGTCTTTAGTTTTAAATTTATAATGTATTTATTCCTGAAAATTAGTTTACGCAGCATAAATCTCTTTTTTTAAGTTTAATAAGCGTTTGTTTATTTTGAAGCTTCCTTTCTATCTTGCACAACTGATTCTGATGTATGGGTAAATTTCATTATTTTGGTTAGAAAAAAATAAATGCAGAGGAACCAGTTTCAAAACAGAAATATAAAGAAAACAAACTTAATGACTTTGTTATGCTGTCTTTCAATTACAACCTGATGTTGTAGTACAGTCAAAAAAAAAAGAAGTTATAACTGCATGCATGGTCGTTGCCAAGAAACAGTAAACATAAACCTGTATGAGCTGAAACAAGTCCCTATTTTAGAAAGCTCAGTTTTTAATTTTTTACATAAAAATGCTTTTAAAGAAGGAATAAAAAGTTTATTTTTTAAATCATAGCTTTTCATGAACACGTTTCATGTTTAATTCTGTTTATGGTGTCGGGTATTTTTTTAGTTTTATAAAAGTTAGTTTAAAAATAGTAAAAAAGTTATTGATTCTTGAACTTAATAGTCCACTGTGTAGAAATATCTCTTAGTTATCTTACTAAGTTATTTAAGTTAGCTTACTCTTAATTTACTAGTAATTCTTTCTAAGTTATTTATACCTCTAAGTTACTTGTAAGTCTAAGTTAGTATAAAAATAGTTAAGATTAAATAGAAAAGTCTAAGTTAGTAAAAAACTAGTAAGGATAAAATAGAATAAATAAAAAACATGATAAGAAAAGATTTTTAGAAAATCTTTATTTTTTTTTTTTTCAATTACACAGAACCTAAAGGACTTGATTGATTTTTTTTCCTTGCGAAGTTTTTTAAGGTAACCTTTTTATTCATTTTTGATAATAAACTATTAGATTTCTGACTACTACTGCAACATGGACAAGAAAGGGTACATCTTTTTATGTTCTTGTTATTTTAATTTGATTTCTTATTTTAATTTAATATTTTTATGCTTTCCTTATTTAAATTTGATTTTTTATTATTTCCTTATTTTAATTTAATAGCGGTATTCACGATCTGTAGCATTTGGTCTTGTATTGTGCATTTTTGATAAATTTGATATTGATGGTAAATTTGATATCTTAACGAAAACAAAACAATTGATTTTTTGAAATACTCTAAATATTAAAAATACAATGAAATATTTGAAATTTGAAATTTATCAAAAATACACAAAACAAGACCAATGCTACAGATCGTGAATACCGCTAATAATGTTATGCTTTTCTTATTTTAATTTTTTTATTATTATTAATTCCTTATTTTAATTATAGTCATAGGTGGACAAGTAAAATTCACTAAGTATATCTGTGGTCAAAAGGCAATATAGCTTTAGTGCTATGCTAATGCATAAGACTTTTGTTATTTTGCCTTTCGAACATATTTATATTTAGTGAATTTAACTTGTACGCCAACATAAAATTAATATAAACCTCTTTGTTACTTTTAATTAGACGAAGCGAGTGGATGCGCCTAGTAGGAGTAATTGAAGGGTTGCAAGAGGACCTGTTTCTTTGCGAAATACATTTTTCAGAAAAAATGTTAGGCAAAGCCAATCTAAAAAAAAAAGCTGTACCCGACCAAAATTTTAAAATTACTCACGCCTCCCCTATGCTTAATGCGACTCCAGATTCGGGTGTTTTTATAATCACATCTGATCCTTTGATTCTTTCAACATCGAATGTTGAACAGAGCACTACCGCAAATAGCTCCAAATCGCGTAGAACTCTTTTCCCATTTTTGCGTAGCCCTTCTCTTGAGCATTGTATTGAATTACCATTGGCAGTGGATGGATGTATGGATGCTCTGCCATTGGTAAAAGAAAATTCTCTGCCAGAGTACAGACTTAGATGTCTTGAAGTACTCCGTGATGATCTTGAAAGTCAAAGTGCTTCAGGAATCATCAGCAGAGAATTTTAAAATGATGCGAATTCGAGTGAATACACTCCTAGAAAAGTTAAAATGCTTCAGGAGTTAAACGATTTAAAGAGGAAACTTAGTGATAGTAGAGCAGAAGTAGAAAATCAGGCCTTGGAGCTAAAAAAACGCGGCTTGAAATTGATAAATTGAAAGAGAATGCTGAAATTGATGAAACACGAAATTTAGATAGGATTTGTGATAAACTGCCCTTAACACTTCAGTTGTGTGTAAGGAACAGTATTCAGAATGTCTGCCGCAAACCGAATGGTCGAAGGTACAGCGATCACTTGAAAATTATGGCCTTGGGAGTTTACTTTTTGTCACCCTTAGAATATCGCTATCTGCAGGGACCTTTTACCTGGCCAGAACCGCGTACCCCCTTAGTGAGGTCGTTTTGAATTGGCCAAAAAGTCCGGGTAACAGTCATAGCAGCATAAAAGCTTTAGAGTTGCGTAGTCGAGGATTTTCAAATGAGCAGAAGCAGGTCACGTTATCATGTGACGAAATGGCTCTTAAAGTTCACGTCTTCTATGATAGGTTTGAGGACAAGATTATAGGGTTAGAAGATTATGGAGACGAAAATCGTACTTCTAGGACTTGCACCAGTGTCATGGTCATACACGCCCAAGGGATAGGTGGAGACCCTTGGAAGCAACCTTTAGCATATTTCTTCGTGCAAGGTGCATGCAAGGGGGAAATCGTTAAAAAATATGTTTTTGAAGCCATTTACCAACTTCAAAACATCGGGTTGCACACACTTTGTTTGCGATCAGGGCGCAAATTTTATGAAATTTGCAAAAGTGGCTGGAGTGACTGAGGAAACTCCATATTTTCTCCTCAATGGGGAGAAAATTTTCTTTTTTTGTGACTCTCCTCACCTTATGAAAAGCACCCGTAACTCCTTGCACAACCCAAAAAATGCGGTCACTCTCGATAAAGCCCCGGTAGAGTGGAGTGATGTTGTACACGTCTACCAAGCAGAATCCACTCTGGGTATGCGATGCGCTTTTATACTGTCCAAAAAACATATTGACCCAAACAACTTTGAAAAAATGCATGTTCGTTTGGCAGCTCAAGTTTTTAGCGATACTGTCTCATCCGTGATGCACATTTTAAAACAAATAGAAGGTTTGCTAGCGTCCCCAACCTTAGAAAATACTGCAAATTATTTGAGCTTCATAGACAAACTTTTCAACATTTTAAATAGCTCAAGTGTGCACACTCCTTGTCCAAAGAGAGTGTATTGTGGATCCGATGAGCAAATAGATTTTCTAAGGCAGGCAAAAATTCTTCTAGATTCGATAAAAATTAGAGACAGAAGTGGTAAGGACATTACGAATACTTTTAATTTTATAAAGGGGTGGCTCATAAATATTAGTAGCCTACGGCAATTGTGAAGACACCTTGAGCAAAAAGGTTTTACGTACCTTCAGACTAGAAGAATTTGTCAGGACCCTCTTGAGCATTTTTTTGGGACAGTTAGAAGAGGAGGGGGTAATTCCAAGGTGGTTACTGCTCAATTGTTCGTGCTAGGTTCCAAAAAGCTTGGGGACTGCAGTATGTCAATGTAGTTACTAACGGAAATTGCGAACCCATTTTTGACAGTGAGAGCAACCCCACGTACACTCCCCAATTTATAAGATCCACAAATGACACTATTGAAAATGTTTGCGATGATCCTTTGATAAGAGATCAGTCTTGGCAACAGTTCCAAAGCTTGCCAAGACCTGCACACCCATTCCATCAAAATGCGCAAATAGAAATTAATATCGATGAGAGGAAGTTTCTTAAAAAAAAAATGCATTTCATTATGTTTGCGGATGGCTATATTTAAAAATTTACAGACTCCACAATTGCCGTTTGTCTTTACCCTACTTCGGAAAAGAAACAGTTTCGGAAGAGTTTCTTTTCACTTTAGAAAAACAATACGATAAATGTAGTTTAGTTAAGCCTCCGCAACAATTTTTTAGTTATATAGCGCAGTTAGACGAAGAATTTTTAAAACATTTTGATGGAGCTTGTCACAGAATTGGCGTGGGGCAATACATTTTTGACAAGCTGAAGGAAATACCGCCATACGTTTGCTGCGATATCGTTGGCGGTGATATGGTACTAGCATTATTTATACGTGTCCGCATATATTTTATCCCGAAATTTTTTAATAGGGATGTGTCAGATATTCAAAATAAAAATAGAGTTTTGCGCGCTTCATTCGATTAGGTTTTTTTAGTTGCCTTATTTTGGTATTTAAAATTTTTTTGTAGGTTTGGCCTTAATAAGGGGGACATTCGACGAAAGATTTGGTATCTTGCGAGAGCAGGGCAGCCAAGTGGTGTAGTTGGGTGTCTCTATTTTTTTTTTTTTTTTGGCCTTAAGACTTGACTTTGACGAAAACTAACTGTTCAGAATTTTTCAAATTTTTTTTGGCCTTGAATAACGGAGGCATTCGACGAAAGATTTGGTATTCTGCGAGAGCAGGGCAGCCAAGTGGTGTAGTTGGGTGTCTCAATTTTTTTTATTTTTTTTTGGCCTTAAGACTTGACTTTGACGAAAACTAACTGTTCAGAATTTTTTTTTGGCCTTGAATAACGGAGGCATTCGACGAAAGATTTGGTATTCTGCGAGAGCAGGGCAGCCAAGTGGTGTAGTTGGGTGTCTCAATTTTTTTTTTTTGCCTTAAGACTACTTGACTTTGACGAAAACTTTTTTTTTTAATTTGTTTTGAATTTTTTTTTTTTTGGCCTTGAATAAAGGCAGCAAATTTTTTTTC
Source organism: Tricholauxania praeusta (assembly GCA_949775025.1). Classification (NCBI taxonomy): domain Eukaryota; kingdom Metazoa; phylum Arthropoda; class Insecta; order Diptera; family Lauxaniidae; genus Tricholauxania; species Tricholauxania praeusta. Next base: position 109,159,429 of record OX459028.1, read on the forward strand.
CCCCTTTGGTATTCCATGTCTTTTATATTTAAAATCTGATTTAACTATTCTCCTCTAATTTAAAGTCGCATTAAGCATAGTATAAATAAAGTCCATAATTTCTGCCACAAATGACCATGACCCTATCGAAAGTGACCGTCCTCCACCACACTCTCACTGTCAAATAGAACTTACATTTACGTATTATTGATGGGTGATACATATGCCTCCAGGGGAAGCGAACACCCGAGAAAAAAATCGGTAACGCGCCAAAAAGCATACCTCATGGGTGGTGTGGAAATTGCACAACCATATCGTTAACTTTTAAAAATAGAACTAAAATACCCCTTTAAATTTTTTTTTACCTTGTACTTTCTATTATAGCGAGCTGCCAAACGTAAACGAGGCAATCTCAAGTTCCATCGTACAAAAAAACATGCACCAGATCGTCAAAAATCAATACCAATACAGCGACATCGTGACGGTGTTTCAGATAGCTCATTTATGATGGCAATTGTTTTTTTTTGGAAAGGTATGATCAGGTATTTTTTACTCTCATTTTTTCTCTCTGAATAACAAAATAACAATAGAACGTAAAAACCATAAATTAAAAGTATTAACTGTATACCTATTTTTTTTTTTCAGATGAATTACTTCCACTTTTTGATGACGACTTAAAGTTTAACGGCCGTAACAATTCTGCAGTGCATATTAAAATCTTTAGAATTATATTACTTGATATCGATACGGATATGTTTAAACTATCAGAATATACATGTATACATAATATATATATTATTATAAAATTTTGAGAACTTGGTTTCTCGTTTGCCAATTGTTCAAACTCTAATAAGCTTACCACTCTAGTGATACTATAGGAAAAAAGTTTATCTTTTTTTTTTTAAATTGTTATAAAAATATTACCCAACTATTGAACTTCAAATTTATTTTGTTTTAAATAGTTATATGAAACTTGAAGACAAGTAACTCAAACTAAAATAATTACGAAATTTGTTAAATTTCCACAAACTGAACCTCTGTAATTAAACTGGCAACTCTATTTAGCAGTAGTCATCATTTCATAATTGCATATACATATTGCTATTGTATTTAATTACAAAGTTATAAAAAAAATCAAAAAAACTGTAATTTATAAAAAAAAACAAATACAAGTTATATCATATTAACAAACAAAAAAAGTACAGATCATTACTCCAAACGTTCAGCATCAAAAGGTAGACAATGAAACGCAACGGTGCATTCGCAAAGTAGACGCCATGTAAAACCTGTTTTAAATTTCAACTTCTTTGTTTGTTTTTTTAAGAAAATTCCTTTGATTTATTTATTTTTTTTTTGTGTCAACGGCTTCAAAGACTACGTATTTTTACTTGGGAAAAAATCTGCTAGACATCACACATTGCATGTCAGCGGTTATCGTTATTATTCCAATATGGTTGCCAAATTTGTTTAAGCACAGGATTGGTATATATGTACCTTGGAGTAGAGTGAAAGAAATTGCTATTATTTTTAATTGCCAAAAGTTGTCCAAAGTATTACACACAAAATTTGGTCTCACTTCATATCTAGAAATTTGTAGCTCTCCTAAGATCTTACCTTAGCAAAAAATTACTAAATATTAAGAAACGCGAAAAATATCTTCTGTACATATAATTTATTTATTTTTACCTATTATTTAGACAAATTTTTTTTCATGAACTACAATAATTCAGTAGTTCAATAGTCATTGAAATAATTTAAATTGCGCGAAAAAATTGTCGAAATAAATATCTGTCCAGAATTGATCTTGTTTATATATAGAGTTTGCGATTTGCACGTAGAAAATTTAAAATATGTATATGAGAACTTATATTATGCTTTTTTGGGTTATTCAATACTTTAAGATTTGGAGCAATAGTTTGCTTTTTAAAAAAACCAAAAATGTGTTAACATAATGAAAAATCATACAAAAAATAGGAAAAGACACGATTTGAAAAATCTTCAGCCAATATATTTGGGTTATTTACAAAAATTGAACACAACTGTTTCTTTAAAAAAAAAGAGGAGGAACCCAAAATTATCATCAGAAGCTTAAAATAACTTAAATTTTTCCGCGAAACTAAATTTCAGTTACAGGCAATGTGAGTCTTAAAGCTTTTAGAAGAATTCAAAAAAGAAAGATGACCTATTTTTTCTTGTCCCCAATTAAATTTAGGTTAAAATGTTTATAATTGTTTTTTTTTTTTTATTAAATTAATTAATTTACCTTAATATTTATATCTGAGGTTTTTAAAATTGACCTACTTTTTTCAAATAATGCTTTTCAAAAAATTTGTTATAAGCGCTTTTATGCCAATAACACATAAACTGTAGATTTTTAGTAAAGAATTTGAAATTCAAGTTGCAAAAGTTCTCAGTTTCTTCAGAACAAGCGAGCTCGAGTGTCTCCAGCAACAAATCAACAGCAAATAAGAATATTCTTCCCGCGCATGCGCCGTTCTCTCAATACTCTTCTCTGAGTACATGCGAAAATTTAACAAAGTCGTCAAATGTTAAATCTGCAGAACATGTGCTGTCCTCTTCTCCCTCATGGGGAGCACAATGTTCAACTCCAAACATCTCACCAGCACTTACAAGCGCAATAGTCTCAATACCAGGAACAACTATGGCAACTACTAGTACAACAATAAAAACTACATCTTCAACGATTTTACTAACACCAATAATGTCTGTGGGCACATATTCAAATTAACAAAAAATGTGTCTACCTCTCTCAGACACAAACTGCTTAGCAACATTACCTCTGCAACATGAATCTAATGTAGATCAACAATATTCAAACATGCAACAGCAGCAGCATCAACAGCCGCAGCAGCAGAAACCCCAAAATAATCTTCAATTACAACAACAAAAACAACAACTTCGTAATTTGCAAGAAACTCTACAACAACAGCCAAAGTCAAACATACAAAATACAGGCAAAAATACTTCGTTATCAAAAAATTCTGGAGTGCAAACTAGATTAGACCGATACATTCTAGTGAAACGAAAATTAAGCCCACAAAAAAACGGTAATGTACCAAAGGCAAAAGCTATTAAATCCACTTCTACGGACACAATTAATAAAACTAACAATAAATTTGCGCTGTTAGCAAAACTAGATGATGATGAAGCTGGTACTAGCGGGCAACAAAATATTAAAGGTCAAAAACCCCCACCTATTTTCTTGCGTGAGCGTAGTTCTAATGCTCTTATCAACTATATCACTAATCTAATAGGAAATGATACATATCATGTAGTTTCTCTAACAAAAGGAAATATACATGAAACGAAAATCCAAGTATACGCGGAATGTAATTACCATATTTTAGTACGTGACCTAGAAGCCAAAAAAAAGAGTTATTACACGTACCAGCTCAAAAGCAGTAAGGGTATTTCCGTACTACTTAAAGGTATTGATTCTGATTTAGACGTGAACGAAATAAAAAATGCTCTCGAAGAAAAAGGTTTCCATGCCAGAGCAGTTATTAACATTATAAATAAAGATAGAGTTCCACAACCTATGTCTAAGGTAGACCTCCTCCCCGAAGCTGCTAAGGTGAAAAAAAATGAATCGCATCCAATTTATAAATTGCAATATTTATTGCACAGAAAACAATCCAAGCTCCAAAAAATGTAGCAATTGCAATGGAAACCATACCGCTAACTATAGAGGCTGCCCTGTATATCAAAGCCTGAAACAGAGGGTAACTCTACTAAAACAGGCTGCCCGCAACCCCACTAAAACTGTCTTTACCTTTGCCGCGTCTGCCCCCCAGCAGTCCTCTGCAAACTCTTTTACACCAGCTAATTCTTATGCAAATATAGTAAAATCAGGTTCTCAAATTCCACAGCAATCACCTCCAGAACTAAGCAATAACCTTGAGCAAATGATTTCTAATTTTACTCAAAACCTATCACATTTTATGATAGCCATGCAAAAATCTTTAGATCGTATCGTTGATATGCAAGCCCAATTAATGACTGCTCTTCTAGCCAAGTTATAGATCTTATAAAAATTTGCGCATGGAATGCAAACGGCGTAAGCCAACATAAGCTAGAGATTTCAAACTTCTTGTCTCGGGAAGAGGTAGATGTAATGCTCCTATCCGAAACCCACTTAACAAATAAATATAATTTCACTATTCCTGGCTATATATTTCATAAAACCAATCATCATGACGGCAAAGCACATGGCGGCGCTGGCATACTAATTCGAAAAAGGCTTAAACATTCTTACCTAGGGGCATATGCCCAGAACCATCTGCAAGTCACTTCAATTAGTCTGCAAAGTAATGGCAAAGACCTTTCCTTATCGGCAGTTTACTGTCCTCCCCGCTTTGCTGTATCAGAGGCGCATTTTATGGACTATTTCAAAACCTTAGGTGATAAATTTGTAGCAGCCGGTGACTATAATGCGAAACACACTTACTGGGGCTCTCGCATTAATAATGCCGAAGGTAATCAGCTTTATAAAGCCATAATTAACAAAAATAGCAATCTGGACGTTGCTTCTCCCAGAAAACCTACATACTGGCCAGCGGACCGCAACAAAGTTCCAGACCTTATCGATTTTGCCATCACTAAAGGTATTTGCAGAGATTTAATTTCGATCAGTACAAGTTTTGATTTATCATCTGAGCATTCCCCTGTTGTCATACAAATATTTGAAAAACCCAAGCTTAGAGAGGTACCACATACCCTTACAACTCCCAATACAAACTGGATTAAATACAAAAAATACATAAGCACACATATCCTCACAAATTATACAATAGGATGTAAAGATCATGTTGATGATGCTGTTAGGGTTATAAATTCCATTTTAATTACAGCAGCAAAAAACGCCACACCTAAAAATTCAAATAATATGAGAAATAATAGATTTTTTACGAATGGTGAAATTGAAAAATTAGTTTCGGATAAGAGAAGGCTTAGACGGGAATGGCAGAGATATAGGTCTCCAGCATCAAAAATTAAACTTAAGGAAGCCGAAAAGAAGATAAGAGCTGCTTTGTCTAGAAAGGAAAATAATTGTCATTATAGTTTTATTCAAAACCTTTCACCAAACAAAACCAATAAATCGTCCCTTTGGAAGTCAAGCCGTGTATTTAAAAATCCAATTGAGACCGAGCCCCCTCTAAGGGATAGTATTGGCGAAGTGATGAGGAAAGAGCATATGTTTTTGCTCAACATCTAAGCCTAGTATTTCAACCAAATTGTGCCTCAAACATTATTGATCTTCATTCGCAAATAAGTAACACCCAAAATATAAACATGCATATTACTCCAAGTGAGGTAGCCACTGTCATAAATAATAAACTTATTTGTAAAAAAGCTCCTGGCCATGACTCTATTTCCCCCATAATGCTGAAAAATTTACCCCAAACAGCTACAGTCTTCATTACCAGGCTCTTTAACGCTGTAATTAATTTTGGCCATTATCCTGGTGAGTGGAAAAAATCAATAATTAAAATGATCTTGAAGCCCGGCAAAGATTCCACTTTACCATCTTATTACAGACCAATTAGCTTGCTTCCCTGCCTCTCAAAAGTGTTTGAAAAAGTGTTCTTAGAAAAGCTTAGGTCATACCTTCAAGATTATCAACTTATTTCTTCACACCAGTTTGGCTTTAGGGAAAAACATGGAACCATTGAGCAAGTAAATAGAATAACAAACGAACTTAGAAATGCGTTTGAACATAGAGAATACTGTTCTGCCATATTTCTCGATGTTAAACAAGCTTTTGATAAAGTATGGCATGAAGGTTTAATTTACAAAATCAGACAGTTCCTACCTCAAAATGTCCATGCAGTCCTAGAGTCATACTTGGCAAACAGGTGCTATAGGGTTAAATATCAAATTTTTAATACAACTGAATTTTCGATTGGTGCTGGAGTTCCTCAGGGTAGTGTTCTTGGTCCGTTTTTATATATTTTATTCACCTCTGATATTCCGACAAATGACCAGCTAGTCACTTCCACTTTTGCTGACGATACGGCAATTTTAAGTCGTCACGAAAATCCTGTGGTTGCCACCAACCAGCTTCAAAATCATCTAGTCCTTATTGAAAACTGGCTATCAAAATGGCGTATCAAGGTGAATGAGCAAAAATGCCGACATGTCATATTTACATTGAATAGAAAACCAACTTCAACCTTAACATTAAATGGTATTCGAGTTCCAGAAGTAAATGATATAACTTATCTTGGCATTCACTTAGATAAACGCTTAACTTGGCGTAAGCATATCGAAGCCAAAAAGACGCAAATCAAACTCAAAGCTGCTAGTTTGCACTGGTTAATTAACAGACACTCTCCTCTAAAATTGGAATATAAAGTTCTACTATACACTAGTGTCATCAAGCCTATCTGGACCTATGACATACAGCTATATGGATTCGCTAGTTCATCAAATATAGAAATTCTACAAAGAGCTCAAGCAAAAATACTAAGTACAATAACAGGAGCACCTTGGTTCATTAGAAATGACCACATCCACAGAGATCTCCATATACCTATGGTTAAGGATGAATTTGAGAGAATAAGAGGAAAATACCTCCAAAAACTGCAAAATCACATCAATCCATTAGCTACGCCACTTGCCAACACTTCAGCACATTCGCGTTAAAAAAGGTTTGACCGTCCAGCTACTATAAATATATCCTCCACGCTTTGAGCATGTGCATACGCAACGATAGAAGCATTCCAAACTCTACGCAAAGTGGACTTTGTGCCGGGACCTAGCTCGTCTCGGGCACTGTTCTCTAATAATAATGATAAAAAAAGAATTGTCATCCAGCTCATCTCCCAAGGAGGGCACCGGACCGGGACCTAGCCCGTCTCGGCTGCTGCCCGATGAGTGTAGAGTGCGGCACCAAAAGTGTTGGAGCAGTGTGCTTTTAGGAAGCTTTTGGGTGCTAGACCGGGATCTAGCTCATCTCGGCTACCGCTTCAAAGCTATCCTCGTTGCACTAGCTCTCCCCAACTTGATAGACCGGGACCTAGCTCGTCTCGGCTACCATGTCACAATAATATCGAGGTCCTAGTTACCTCTATGATGGTGTACAGGGACCTAGCTCGTCTCTGCTACCACGCAAACTCAGACCGGGACCTCGCTCGTCTCGGCTGAAAATTCATCAGGGGATACTTAATAGTCAACAGCTGCAACTATAGATGGTTGCCATAAACATATCGCCGCGACATAGCTCCAACGGGCTATCCCATTCTCACCTACCGCAATTGCAGAAATAAACAAGAGATGTGCTTAGTAATATTTATTTTTAGACCAACTAAAGCCTTTGAGTCCCGTATAGCTTTGAATTACTATCATATGACTTGTGTTTATCATACGCTCGTATGTATGTATTTTCCAATTATCATCAATTTTGTCTAAAGCGTTTATGCTCAGCAGCTTTAACATATAAAATTTTATTGGTGGTGGCTCTTGCAATTTGTCAAGCTTTTTTCAATGTCCTCCTTAAAACGCAAGCCAAAAAGTACTCTATCATTTTCAACCTCGAGCTAGAATTTTGTAAGGTAATCGATGTGGTCACAGGATTTCCAATTGCCAAAATCTCATCCAAATCTTCATGTGTTTCATCAGCAATGAACTGCATGAGGCTATTTATTGTTTGATCAGTTTCCTTGCAATTAATCGTCGCACTTGTGGGTTGATGCAAAGCTTTTGGTGTGTCACTTTCGAACCAGTAAAATTCTGCTGTTGTTGCTAAAGCTGAAATTCAATTGTTTTAAGTAAAAAAACTGCATAAGTTATATTTTTTACCTTTTTATTGCGTTCCTCCAAAAAATCTTCTTAACAATCAATTCGAATATTAAATGAGAATTGTCAAAAACAGCTGTTGTGAAATTCAACATGATTTTCGACAGCGCAGTCGCCGGGGCGAGGTATATTCAAAAATCTGGACAGCGCAGTCGCGGGGGCGAGGTATAATTACCTTGCTACAGTATGAATGCCACTGTTTTTATTTTAGCAAAGCGAGATTGGAGGTGAAAATGTTTGGTGAAACACGAATTAACTTTTCCCTCATTTTTCCCGCATAAGTTTTAAACTTTTTCATTTTTACAGCTTCAAGTTATATAAAAGTAAAGTTATTGAGTCAATGATATCTCTTATAACTATTTTCAAAGTTTTGATATGAATTTATCTAAAATATAATATTAATTCAGAAAGTTTTATCGAAGATGAAGTTATAATTGAGCCCAATGCAAGTTTTTTTATTTTGCTGGTGAAGTCATTATTGCGCGTTATTTTTATTTGATAGACGTAAAAGCTGATATATTTTCTACTTATATGAGCATCAAGATGTTAACTTGCAAATTACTTATTTTTATATAACTTTCAAAATCGTTCATTAAATTATATCGCTTAAAAAAAAATGCCCTACCTCGTAGGTAATGCATTATCATGGTTAAAGCGATCGATAACTTAACTACTAAACAAACTTATTTGAAGTTTTAAATATACAAGTTCAAAAATTTTTTGTTTTTTGCTTCCACTCCTTCGATCTCCACTTTACCTAAACAAGCTATTTCCTTAAAAAAGAAAAGAAAGTCTAATAAGAAATTAAATAAGAAATTAAATAAGAAATTAAATAAAAATCTGGGTAATGTGGGGAGGGTGGGCGGTGCGGCCGTCAGTCGTGACAAAACTCCCGTGGATTGCTCTCTAAATACCTCTTCACCCACTCCCAATTTTCCCGCTATAATCTCTAGTAGCAATCTTCCATCTCCTTCCTCCACTATAAATAATCCTCTGTCAATTTTGGCTAATCCGCGGGTGGATGTTGCGATTGATAGCTCTGTGCCATCGGTTTCCCTGCAGGCATTACCAAGGTTAAAATCGATTTTTATTTCACGACTTCATTCCAACACTACCTCTGACAGCGTTAAAAATTTTATCAGACAAAATCAAATTATTCCTGCCGACGCCTTCGTTTCTTGCAGGAAACTCGGTAATAAACCAACTCAAGCGTCTTTTAAAATAACAGTGGCATCTTCTCATGTTTCTGCCATTCTTAAATCTAAAGCATGGGTGGATAATATCTATATTTCAGAATTTAAATCGAAAAAAAATGATAAAACTGCACGTTCCAATTCAAAAAACTGAAACGGCTATCCCTTTACTATCAAAATGTAAGGGGTTTGCGTTCCAAGACGCAAGATATCTTTTTATCAACTCAGAATTTCTCTGAGGATATTATCGTGTTTACCGAAACTTGGTTAAACAACAGCTTTCTCAATATGGAACTTTTTGATAATAGTTTCCATGTTTTTAGAAGAGACAGACACTTGGAAGATCTTTCTTCTGTTGGTGGAGGCGTCTTAATAGCTATAAAAAATCATTTAACCAGTTCATTAGTTGAAATTTCCTGTGCATCTAATATTGAACTGTTATGTGTTAAGGTTACACAATGTAACTCTAATTTATACATTCTTAACACTTATGTTCCTCCAAATAGTAGCGCAGATGTCTACGAATGTCTTTCGATGGCCGTAGAATATATTATTAATGAACTAGATACTAATGACGACATTTTGTTGTTAGGTGACTTTAATTTGCCTGACCTAAAATGGACTCCTTCGGACGATGGTACATATTTTTATGCATCTTGTCCAAAAACTCGACAACAACAAATTTTTGTTGACGAAATACTTTCAAATTTACAACAAGTAAGTTGTATAACTAACTGCCATGGACGACAACTTGACTTAGTCTTGGCTACAAATAGTAGCAATGTTATTGTAAGAAATGCTATCCATGCTCTGTCTACGGTAGATTCCTATCATCCACCTTTGAGTATTGTGTACCAATCTGACAATGAAAATTTGACTAATGCATGTTCATCCATTAATATTTACGAATTCAATTTTAAGAAAGCTGACTTTTTAAAATTGAATGAAAATTTAAGAAATAAATTAGATGACTTACTCATTTTTTTTAATAACAATACATTTGATGATTGCATTAAATTTTTCTATGGTGAACTTTTTTCTGCCATATCATTGTCGGTTCCATATACAAGGAGGTACGTTAATAATTCCTCGTACCCCTGGTATACAAAGGATTTGAAAAAAATTCGCAATGGCCGTAATAGGGCATGGAATAAATACGTTTGTAGCCAGGACCGTAATGACCTTGTTGCTTATCAGCGACTGTTTCTTGAATTTAAAGATATGTCAGCTTTGGTTTATTCTGAATATTTGAATAAAATTCGGCTGAATATTCTTCATGACCCCAAGAATTTTTGGGGTTTTATTAATTCTAAAAAAAAATCTGACGGGTTTCCATCTGAGTTTAAAACAGTTGATGGGCTCACTAGCGACCCACAAGTTATAGCCGGGCTGTTTGCTAATTTGTTTAATGAATCGTTTTCTATGGATTTATTTAGCCCTGAAATCAACTATTTTGAATATATGGATAACGACCCTTTAGTTTCGGTTAATGAGATATCTTTCTCTCCTGACCTCATAGAGAAATATATTTCATCTGTTGATGATGACTTCAGCTCCGGGCCGGATGGTATTCCTGCGACAGTTTTAGTAAACTGCAGCTCTGTGCTGAGTCAACCCCTCAGTATTTTATTTAATAGATCAATTCAAGAAAGCTATTTTCCTAAATTTTGGAAAAATGCATACATTAGCCCCATTTTCAAGAAAGGGTGTAAGAATGATGTTTCAAACTACAGGCCCGTGGCTAAGTTATCATCAATACCGAAAATTTTTGAACATATTATATACGATCAGGTTAAGGTGTGCTGTGGTGAAGTCATAACAACTCGTCAGCATGGTTTTGTTAATGGCAGATCTACAGTTTCTAACCTCCTTGATTTCACTTCTTTTGCATTAAGCTCTTTAGACTCTGGTGGGCAAGTTGACTGCATCTACACTGACTTCAGTAAAGCATTTGACAAATTACCACATAATTTGATTTTGTTTAAGTTAAAGAAACTTGGATTTCCCTTAAGTTTTATCAGCTGGATTGAATCTTATTTATCTGATCGCTCGTATCAAATAAAATTTAGGAGAGTGTTTTCCTCCCCATTTAGCGCGACTTCAGGTGTTCCACAAGGAAGCCACCTGGGGCCGCTCCTGTTCATTTTAGCAATTAATGACGTTACACATGTTATTAAAAACTCCCATCTGTTAGTATATGCAGATGACATGAAAATTTACAGGAACGTAAAGGGGGTTGGTGACACTATTCCACTTCAGTCTGACTTGAAATCCTTTGAAGTTTGGTGTTCTAAGAATAACTTACATCTTAATCCTGATAAATGCCAAGCTATGATTTTTACCAGGAAGAAAACTATTGTGGAATTTGATTATAAATTAAAAGATAAAAATATTTGTCGTGTCGATGTAGTCAAAGACTAGGTATACATTTTGATACTAAGTTGACTTTTAATGAGCATATTAATCAAATTTGTAAAAAATCCTCATCTCTGCTTGGCTTTATTAAGAGGTGGGCAAAAGAATTTAATAGCCCTTTAGTAAAGTGACTTTATATAATACAATAGTGCGCCCTCACTTAGAGTACGCTAGCCAAGTATGGTCACCATTTTATAATGTTCATATAAATAGAATTGAAAGAATTCAAAAAAATTTTATTCGTTTTGCTCTCAATGGCTTAAATTGGATTGACCCTTTAAGCCTTCCTCCTTATGAGGATCGTTTAAAGTTATTACATATGCAGTCTTTGAGCTCGCGTAGAAATATTGCGGATATACTTTATCTGCATCAACTTGTAACTGGGTCTCTTGCTGCACCAGAGCTTCTTAACTATATACATTTTAATAGTAATCGGAGGAGTACTCGTCACTCTTATCAGTTATTTTATCAACCGGTTAGTAGAACTAATTATATGGCTACAGCTCCTTTTAATCGCATGACAACTCTTATTAATAATTGCGAAGTTTATAACATTAGCTTGTCAAAAGGTCAACTCAAGCTTAGACTGAAAACTAACTGTAGCTAAATTTGTAGCTCAATGGTGGTGTGAATTTTTTTGTTTGTGTTGTCCGAGCCCCACAGCATGTTGGGTAAATTTTTTCTAACATTTATGCCTTGGACCACGTAAATTTATACATATAATTATTTTAATATCTATATGTCTATTTTTACATGGTGTGAGTGGGTATGTTGAGAAAGTGCGATAAAGCTAAGAAAAAATTATAAAATAAATAACAAATTAATGTGCATGATAATTTTTTCTATTCCATTTTTTATTGAATAAGCTTTTTACTTGGTATAAAGCTTCAATGCTAAATAGCTAAGAAGGCTATAATAGCTGTAGTAGCTAAACTCTATTATATTATAATATATAGCAGATACAAATAAGAAAAACATATCGCGCAAAAAGGCCTTAACTTGAAACATAAATAGAAGTTGCAAGGCATCAAAGCAAGAATGCACGTTATGGCGTATAACTGGATAGCAACCATTGAAACAAAAAACAAATAGGGCCCATAAATCTGCCTACAACATTATTACAATAAATTCCTTTCAGACACTGGGCGTTTATGTATCGCGAACCATTTTTAAACTGATTAAAATTTACATGTTTATCCTTATACGTGCATCCACACATATAAATTTTCCATTTTCTGGATGCTCATTGACAAATGCTACTTTTGAACATCTTAAAGAAATATTTCACACTGAAGAACTTGAAATGATCAACTTTCCTTTAGCATATATTCCTACATTTCAACTAGTTCTGAGCTCAAAAAATTAAACAACAACCAAATACTTCTGTTTTTGTATAAATTATTTGTTTTATTATATTAATTAATTTCATCATATCATATTCCCCTGAAAAAATCACATTTACCCGAAAAACACCCACAAATCAGGTACGATTCCAATAAAATTGATTTTTTAACATACGGTACCTCTGTATTTCAAAATATTTGACAATCAATACGTAAGAAGAAGAACAAGAGTTTCCGGTCTAGTTTGTCTATGTGGCAAATTTCCAAACACACTGTGTGAAATTCTTCAGGATGCCTTAAATATACTCGTCTCATGGGCAGATGAGGCTGGCTTAGGTGTAAATCCGAACAAAACTGAACTAGTACTCTTGACTAGGAATAACAAACTTCCAATTTTAGTACCACCTTCGCTAAATGGCACTAGATTAACGTTTAATTATAGTGCAAGGTATCTTGGTCTGGTATTGGATAGGAAATTAAGTAGGAAAATTAACATTGAAGAAAGAGCTAGGAAAGCAACTGTAGCGCTATACTCTTGTAAAAAAGCGGTAGGTGGAAGATGGGGGCTATCACCTCGTATTGTTCACTGGCTTTACACAGCGGTCATTCGACCGATTCTTTTATACGGCATTGTGGTATGGTGGCCTGTCTTAGACAAGGTTACCTATTACAAAAAATTGCAAAGAGTTCATAGGGCAGCTTCCATGTGCATCGGTGGTGCACTGAGGACTACACCGACTGACGCCTTGGAGGTCCTCTTTAATCTCGTTCCTCTTGACCTGCTAGGTAAACGGATGGCAGCCTGTGCTGCCATCAGACTCAGGGAAACTATCTGCTAGTCCGAGGGTAGAACAGGCCACTCAACTATCCTTAATAGCTTGCGATCTGTACCCTCTAATTTGGACTATATTGTTCCAGTAATCTCATTCAATAAGGATTACGTAACTCACATTCCATCTAGGGATGACTGGAAGGGAGGAATCCGGGGGAGAAGGGGCCATATTAATTTCTACACAGATGGTTCCAAGCTAAATAACCAGGTGGGTTATGGTATTTACTCTAAGGAACTGAAAATTAGTATCGCTGCGAGGTTACCAGACCACTGTAGCGTTTTTCAGGCAGAGGTTATAGCGATAGAAGAAGTAGCATCCTGGCTGGGGATGAATGTTGTATCCAGAAAGAATATAACCATTTATTCAGATAGTCAGGCTGCTATAAAATCTCTAGAATCAGTCTTCCTTAATTCACTAGTGGCCCAACAATGTCGCTCATCTCTAAATGAGATGGCCGAGCATTTTAATATTCACCTCATCTGGGTGCCAGGGCATAGGAACATTGATGGCAACTGCAAAGCTGATGAACTTGCTAGGCAAGGGACTACTGCACATATTCCTTAAGATAAGGAAGGTATTGGCATGCCACTTGCTACCTGCAAGTTATTCCTTAAAGAAGAAATGGTAAAAAATGCTAACAAAAGGTGGACTCAAGGGTCAACTTGTAATATAACTAGACAGATTTGGACGAAATGGGATGCTAAACGTTCGTCAGAACTGATTTCTCGCGCTAGACATAGTGTCTCGACAGTTGTTGCAGTCATAACTGGACATTGCCTCATTGGCAAACATGCGGAGAGATTAGGTGTTAGGTCTTTTGACTTTTGCAGAAGTTGCGGAGATGTGGAGGAGGAAGAAAACATAAAGATTTTCGGAGATTTGAGCACTTCACATACAAGTGTATTCCACAGCATCACCACTACTACTGAAGAACCAATTTCATCTCGAGCCTATCGACTATCACCAGCACGAAAATCACAATTGAAACAAGAAATTTTGGCTATGAAGCAAAAGGACGTTATCGAGGAAAGCGATACCGCTTGGGTATCACCAGTGATTATGGTTCCTAAGAAAGACGGCAAAATTCGCGTTTGCATAGATTATCGTCGGTTAAATGCGATAACAGTGCCTGATCGTTACCCACTGCCTCGCATCGATGATCTTATACATGCCGCCAAAATTACGCCATATATGTCAACATTGGACTTGCAAAGCGGTTACTGGCAGTAAATATTAAACCAGAAGATATGGATAAAACTGGATTTATCACACCATTTGGAACTTTTCGTTTTAAGCGGATGCCGTTTGGATTACGCAATGCTCCCGCTACGTTTCAACGTACAATGGACAGGTTCCGAAATGGTCTTCCACACATCCTTATATTAGTACACATGGACGATATTATAATATGCTCAGAATCCTTCGAGCAACATGTTTTAGATCTCCATGCGGTTTTCCAGCATCTTTTAGATTTGGGTTTTCGCGTGAACCGAAATAAATGCAAATTTATTTGCCCAGAAGTTAATTACCTTGGACAAGTATTAACCAAAGATGGCATTCAAGTGGACAAAAATAAAACCCAAGCCATTTTAAAAATGACCGAGCCAAGAAATGTCAAACAAGTGCTTTCCTTTTTGCAAACTTGCTCGTGGTATCGTCGTTTCATTTCAAATTTTGCAAAAGTTAGCATGCCACACAGTTACTTAACAAAAAAGAAGGTTCCCTGGTCATGGAAGGAAGAGCAGCAACAAGCTTTTGACAAGTTAAAAGAGTTGCTAACAGCTCCACCAATACTTAAGCAAGCCGACGAGAACGAACCTTTTTTGATGAAAACAGATGCCAGCGGCTATGCCATAGGGGCAGTCCTTGTCCAGGGGGAGGGTGATATGGAACATCCAATTGAATACGCAAGCCACTTATTAACCGATGCCGAAAGAAATTACTCGACAATTGAACGAGAAGCTCTTGCAATTGTATGGGCAGTAAACAAATTTCGAGGCTACTTTGAAGGTTCAAAGCTCGTTTTGCTCACGGATCATCAACCCCTCAAATGGCATATGAATTTAAAATCACCTACTGGTAGGTTGGCTAGATGGGCTTTACAACTGCAACCATTTGATATCGAGATAAAGTACATAAAAGGAAAATTGAATAATGTCGCTGATACTTTAACCAAAAAAGCCAATTTCTTTTGAGTCATACATGTTCGAAATAGATGTACCAACTAAATCGGCAAAGGATATTCGAGCTGCACAACTGAACGATGAAGAGCTTGCCAGCATTATTAAAATTTTGAAATCCATGGAAAAAGCGATACAGAAATGGCTAAAAAGTATTGTTTAGCAGGGTATTTAATTAATAATGGAATTTTATATCGCTACGCCAACTCAGAAAAAGACTCGGCACAGTTGGTGGTTCCAAGTAGCGAGCGTACTGAAATAATAAAAGAATTTCACTGTGCAGATATTGCAGGTCATTATGGAATTGAAAAAACTAAAACAAAAATGATGGAGCATTTTTATTGGCCCAAAATGTCTAAGGATGTTCAACAATTTGTCAGAAGTTGTGATAAATGTCAAAGGTACAAACCTACAAATTTAAAACCAGCGGGTCTACTGCAGTCAAGTCCTACTAATCAACGTTTTGAGGTTTTAGCTTTGGATCTATTCGGTCCCTTGCCACCAAGCGACGGGTTCAAGTTTATTTTGATTGTAGAAGACACAACGACGCGATGGGTTGAAATTTTCGCATTAAAAGAAGCAACAGCAGCAAATTGTGCAACATTTCTATTGAATGAAGTCTTCCTTCGATATGGTCTTCCTCGTAGGGTCATAAGCGACAACGGCCCACAATTTATATCATCAGTCATGCAGTACTTAATGAATTCACTGAGAGTGCAACAACAGCTCATTCCTTTATGTTATCCCCAAGCAAATATGGTGGAACGTAAGAACCTAGATTTGAAGATACGTTTATCCATGTTGGTTGAAGACAAACATAACACTTGGAGCAAGTATCTACCAGCGGTCCGTTTTGCTATGAACACCATCGTATGCCGAAATACTGGACACACTGCGGCCTTTCTAAATTTTGGAAGAGAATTGAGAACTCCAGTTGAAGTAACCCACGATTTATCAAATATTATATATGTACAACGAAAATTTTGTTGAAGAAATTACACCGCAATTAAAAATATTTTCTGAAGTACTACAAGAATCGGAAAGCTGAAATGTTCGTGAGAGCGATAAAAACAATTTTCACGCAAACAAGAAACGACGCTTTGTTAAAGAATATAAAATTAACGATCTTGCATGGGTAACAACCCATATTTTGAGCAATGCAACAAAAGAAATTTCTTCAAAGTTTGTCCCAAGACGTGATGGCCCATATTTTATACTAAAGCGTCACGGTATTAACACTTATGAAGACGGACGTTTACCAGGCAAAGATCCAGTTGGTGTTTACCATACATCTTCGCTAACATTGGCGCACTCCGAGGACCTACAATCCACAAGAGCAATTTATCCAATTTTACGAAGAGGGAGACCAAAGATGTAACTTACTGCATAAAGTACACCGGGTCGGCCTGCGGCCTAGCAAAGCACCTTGTACTATAGTATCTTTTAATATTTGTTAACTATCAATATAGCTTTGATTTGTAACTTTAATATTATTTCTAAATAAACACTCACACTACTTTTAAGACTCACAAAGAGCACTACTATTTGAAATTTTAATAACATCCGGGTCTCGGCTTTGAGTCGCTTGTAATTGAAATTCTATGTCATCTTCATTCACGGCAGACTTTACTTCACTTCGGCTAAGTGCATCAACATGACCCATGTTGGCTCCACCTCTATATTGAACAGTATATTCATAATTCTGCAACTCCAAAGCCCACCTAGCTATGCGAGGAGTTACAGTCCGTAACAATTTTAAATGGAATTCCTTCAAGGTAAACTCTAAAGCGACGCAAAGCATAGACTATAGCCAGCGTTTCTATCTCAAAGTTGTGATATTTACTCTCAGCATTTGTGGTCCACTTGGAAAAATAAAAGACTGGATGAAATTTTCCATCAATCTGTCGCTAAAAAAAAAAACAGCACCATACCCCTGAGCACTCGTATCACAAGTTTGTTACTTTGGGTTATATATGGTGATTCAAACAGGCCTCATTCAATTCAAATTTTACACCCGTTTTCAATAGGTCATATAATGGTTTCGTAATCTTAGAGGATTGGAGAACAAATTTCCTTAAATAGACACATAACACAATGAAGGAATGCAATTGCTTAAATGCTTTTGGGGTTGGGTATTTAGCAACAGATTGCTTATGATGTTCATTTGGCTTAATATCTTTACAATTTACTTTGTGTCACAGATACTGAATGCTTCTGTAGCCAAATACACACTTTAACAACCTCAACTGTAATCCATATCTAGTTAATTGTTCAAGAATAGCTCTTAGTAATATCAAGTGTTCGTCTAACTCGGCCGTCGCCTGTAAAATATCATCCATATACACCATCAACAATCCCTTGGCAATAAAATCTTTCAAAATCAGCTTAATAAATCTTTGGAAGACTCAAGGAGCATTCTTAAGACCAAACGGCATCATAAGATACTCAAACTGCCCACTCGGTGTAACAAAGGTTACATACTTTTACTTGACGGAGTCCACATTTAAAGTCCACTAGTGAAAAGTATATTTTTCCCACCCAAATATTCAATAAGTGGTAAGGGTGTTGTGTGTTAATTGTCCCTAGCAGTAATTTTGTCTATGCACATGCGAGTTTCACCGTTTTTCTTTTCAACCAACACTATTGGCGAAGCATATGTCGTATAATTTTTTTTTCTTCTAATAGTTCTTTAACAATTTTTTGGACCTCCAATTTATCTTTATAAAATAGCCTACGAGGATGTGAGAAGACTGGCTGATCTGGTTAGTCTTATAGACATCTCAAAGGGCTTTTCCATATTATCTTTCGGATAACTTAGATAGCAGCCATTTATAATAGATTCAATAGCAGCACGTGAATTTGTTGGCAACAAACAATCAACATCACATTGATTTAAATTTTCTTCACAAACACAAACAGCATCAACATTTAATGCACAAACAATGTTACCGTCTTAATAGTAAAAAAACAATCTTCTTCCACCGAGTCACCCATGATCTCACAATTCAAATTCCGGTCACAAAAAGCAACACTCACCGTTTGGTAAATCTCAACTGGATACGTATTATCTGCATCATCTGGTTCACGGTTTACGGCATTCACAATTCTTGATGTAGCTTGTGGGCAACTCTTGACAACGTGATCTCACTTAGAGTATGCCAGCCAAGTATGGTCACCTTTTTATAATATTCATATAAATAGAATTGAAAGAATTCAAAAAAATTTTATTCGTTTTGCTCTCAATGGCTTAAATTGGATTGACCCTTTAAACCTTCCTCCTTATGAGGATCGTTTAAAGTTATTACGTATGCAGTATTTGAGCTCCCGTAGAAATATTGCGGATATACTTTATCTGCATCAACATGTAAATGGGTCTCTTGCTGCACCAGAGCTTCTTAACTACATACATTTTAATACTAATCGGAGGAGTACTCGTAACTCCTATCAATTATTTTATCAACCGGTTCGTAGAACTAATTATGTGGCTACAGCTCCTTTTAATCGCATGACAACTCTTATTAATAATTGCGGAGTTTATAACATCAGCTTGTCAAAAGGTCAACTCAAGCTTAGACTGAAAACTAACTGTAGCTAAATTTGTAGCTTAATGGTGGTGTTTATTTTTTTGTTTGTGTTGTCCGAGCCCCACAGCATGCTGTGTAAATTTTTTCTAACATTTATGCCTTGGACAACGTAAATTTATACATATAATTATTTTAATATATATATGTTTACATGGTGTGAGTGGGTATGTTGAGAAAGTGCGATAAAGCTAAGTAAAAATTATAAAATAAATAACAAATTAATGTGCATGATAATTTTTTCTATTCCATTATTTATTCAATAAGCTTTTTACTTGGTATAAAGCTTCAATGCTAAATAGCTATGAAGGCTATAATAGCTGTAGTAGCTAAACTCTATTATTATTATCTTTGCCACCGCATCGGTAACAAGCACCAACAGCACGTTTTGGTTGTTTGCATTCACTGGAAACGGGTACAAACTGGGAGCAGTTAAAGCATCTGGAACCGGCAATTATTTTCTTAGGAACTGCACTGCGATGGGCTACACTTCGAATAGCATGATCATTAGCTCGCTTTCTTTCGTATTTAATAAGGAGTTGCTGAAGCTCGCCCAAACTTTGTATGCAGCATTGACGACATCATCCTCGCTCAAATTAGCCTGCGATGCAATTTCTTTAAGGGGTTATATCTCCTTAATTTTTATTTTCATTTTTTTATTGGCTTAAATCATTCCAAAAAAATCCTAAAATCAAAATCTACAACGCCCAAGTATCGATTTAAACTCAAAATTTTTTTAAATCAATTTTTTCCAAAAAGTTTTGATGAAGACTTATAGCATCTTGAAAATTTAAACGCGTTTTTCTCAAAACCATGTTTTCAGAATCGGCAAGCAGTAGAACTCAAACTATTTTAGCAATTAATAAACAAGAAAACAATTATAATTATAAGCAATTTAAGTCGATTTTTTTTCGTCGAAAAAAATTCTAAAAAATTCATAGCAAAACTCATTTTTTTTTTTATAAGTGGAGTTGGGCGAGACTTCTAATGCTCGCCGCGGAAGACATTTTTGAAAGAGTAGTTCACGGTAATCACTGCGCAGCCACCATTTTGTAAAAAAAATATTAATAAAAAAATTTTTTCCCTTCTTCAATAGTTGCTTAATCCCATGTTATATTATTTGTATACCTTTAATCTCAAATGTCCTTTAGAAAAAACAATTAAAACAGCCTTGGGAGATATAACACCTTAAAAGATAATAAATAACTGATGATGTTTTCATTTGGCAAGCGATGGCGTCTGTACAGTTCCTTTATACATCATTTGTCGATACTATACGCTCAAATTGACTTAGGAAAGCTTCCTTCAGTTCACTAAAACCAGATAACAACCGACGCATGCACATGTATTTGAAATGTTCGCTCTGGTTTCCAATTTTTACAGCTCTTTCGAAATCAAATAAAAATTTGTCGATTGAATACGCATTGTCACCCGAAAACTTTGAGACAACGGAGTAAACGTCCACGGCAAGTAGATTCTTCTTCCAGTGCCTGAAGTTCTTTTTTCAGCAATAGCATTTTCTTCTTCTTTTCCAACGTGGCAATCGTGGCATCCAAGTCGACGATATCTTCTTCACCTACACCATTCAACACTTGGTTCTCAATCATTTTTTCAACATTAGCCTCTGGCATATACCAGCAACAACAGCATCAGCATGGGCATCATCACCCTCATCACGCAATTCGTCCAACAATTTTTGCAACTGCACCACAGTGGCAGTTGGAGGACATGAGGCTCCGGCCTCATCTAATGCGAGTACAATTTCGGATTTGTTGAGGTTATTAAACATTTTGTTTGAACCCATACCTGATGTAATTTCTAGCTAATTTTTATTTCCAATATTTTTTTAATAAACACGGCCGTTTCCTATAAGTCACAAACGCCTTCTGGCATTTTATTTTTACACAATTTTTCAATCTTATAATAATCTTTACTGGTCTTTTTAACCAATCAAAAGTGTTGTTCTATTCCATGAATCAATAAAATACAGATTGCGCCATCCGGCGCACGAAATTTGATTTATTCTGCGCATGTTCAACATGACATTATTTTAAGCATGTTCCTATTGGCTAAAAATTGTGAGCAGCAGAGATCAAAAAATATGAGGAGAGCGTAACAGTGGAACAAATTGATTCATTTATGTACATTATTTCATAGTACGTAAGGTGATGTGATATCGGTTTTTTTATTTTGGTTTTTGTGTCAAACTTCGTAAGAAATTTACTACGGTGCACTAAACGATGTTTAAGAAAACTTAGTCAATATTTTTTGAATTTTTGAAAGGTACTTTCCTTTGGCTTTGACTTATGTCACGACGACTTCAAAATTATGTCAGTGACATAATTCTCTAGCGAGAATTAAAAAATAAAAAAAGTAAACTAAAACTCCTTGGTACACACTTATTTTGCTCTGTCCAATAATTTAAGTAATAAAAAAATGTACTGAATCCTTGTAAGTCATAACCAGAGAGACTGGAAATATTTAAAATAAAACACGTTTTAAGGGCATAGAATATGCTTCAAAAAACACCAAAATATGCACTTTGATATTCACGAAAAACAGCTTGAAAATTTCATGAGGACTAGTTCCTGCACAAAAAAATATATGAAAAAAAATCAAAAACTGTGTTATCATTTGGTTTTTTATATTTGAACATACAAGATGTAGAAACAGAAGGGTTTTTCTGTCTACTAAAAAACTGTATCAAAAGCGATTTAAAAATACTTATAAAATTTAACGCAGCGCTTAAAACAAAGACGACTTATTGCTTCAAATTCCTTGACCATACTCAATTTTATTATGAACTGTTAATACTAAGTAAGTCTAAAAATCTTAACATATGTACAATGCAATAGAAAAGAATAACCGTTGCATAACTTAACGATGGTAAGTATGTTAATACACAAAATAATATACATATTCTTAGCGAGAGATTAAATATACGTACAATGCAACATAAATATTTTTTGGATAACAACCTGTTTCAATGCAATTTACATACGTACAATATGATATGACATGGTAACAAAGAATGCAGCGGTTCCCAATTGTTGATTTAACACAAGAACTTAAGATATTACATTCCCACAAGACTCAAATTTGCATGAACTATTATACGCTGCTTCAAATTCTGGAATAAAAAAACGGCGGGTTGCACTCCGGGAGTGCCGACAGAAGTGAAAACAAATCGTTTAATGGCAAGTTAGTTGGTATGTGTGCGTTTTCTTTTTGTATGGCAATGCAATGGAAGACAAAAACGAAATATGTATTCAAATTTTACTCTCGCTCTCATTCTCAATTTGTCAACGCAACAACGCGGAATTTGAAAGAAACAAACATTTAAGCATAACAATCGTTGAATGAGAATGGAATGTGTCAGTTAGTGTGTCTGCTTTGCTTTTTGTCTTCCACTTGGAATATTTATTTAAAAGAAACAATAGAACATTCAAATTTTACCATGGCATTCATGACGGGGAATCCCGATGACGGTCGGTGTCGCGAGTTTATACTTTTTTCCTCAGCCGCACAACGTGCTATAAGAAGTTTTCACTTCAAAAATTGCTGGAAGAAGTATATTCGGCTCAGTAGCCTCAACTGTGAATAATTAAATTTGAGCTAAGTATTCCTAATGTTTGAGAACAAAAATTTATTCTGATTGCAGTAAGAAACATCATTGCGAATTATGTAAGTATAAGAAAAAATCAGGTAAAGAAAGTACCTGGACCTGTGACTAAATAGCCTAAACATAATTTTTCTAAAACTTAATTTAAAAATCTGCTTCTTCCTACAGACACTATGACAGCACATTTATCAAAATCAGCTTATTCGTTGCCGCGTTATGGCTGTTAGAATATTCAAACTGCTTAAAACGCCATTTAGTGACAGTTTATCAAAACACAAATGACTTTAAAAAAATCTGCTTGTTCTAAAAAAAACTATTACACCTCATTTGTCTAAATCGGTTTAGTAATAGCCGAGATATAACGTTTTAAAGTTTTTCAAAAAACCAAATTTGCTTGCTGCTGGTTCATGGTGGCCTGGTATTTCAGATTTTTTTCTGCTTTGGGCTGCGCTTGCAGAGAAAAATTTGCTGACTGGCGAACAGCTAACCGGAAGTCAACATATGTATGCTACAAATTTAAAAATTTTTTCCAAAAAATTACATACTTTCATGGGCCAATTTTTTCAAAAAACGTTGCCTATTTTTAGGCGCTTTTGATAGTTTACTTCTAAAAGTATGCAACACTTTTCGACAAATTTCAAAAATACCGCCTAAAAGTAGGCAACATTATCTGAAGTTTTTAAAATCGTTGCCTACTTTTAGACGCTATTTTGAAATTTGTCAGAAAGTGTTGCATACTTTTAGGGGCAAATTATTAATAGCGCCTAAAAGTAGGCAACGTTTTTTAAATTTTGTGAAATCGAGTTCGTTTCCCAAGTCTTCAAATTTCTTAAATCGAGTTCGTTTCCCAAGTCCTAAAAATTCTAAAATCGAGCTCGTTTCCCAAGTCTTCAAAATTCCAAAATCGAGTTCGTTTCCCAAGTCTTCAAAATTCCAAAATCGAGTTCGTTTCCCAAGTATTCAAAGAACATTCAAATTTTACTATCGCATTCGTGACGGGGAATCCCGATGACGGTCGGTGTCGCGAGTTTGTACTTTTTTCCTCAGCCGCACAACGTGCCATAAGAAGTTTTCACTTCAAAAATTGTATCGCTTTTCAATCAGTAGTGCATTTAAAAAACGAGCTAGGAGAATACTGTTCCCAAAACGGGTTTTTTGAAGTAGTATCTTCGTAAAGAATTTGATGGCTATCAAAGATTACAGATAATCACGCTTTCAAATGTGTTACTGATAATAATAATTGAGTTTAGCTACTACAGCTATTATAGCCTTCTTAGCTATTTAGCATTGAAGCTTTATACCAAGTAAAAAGCTTATTCAATAAAAAATGGAATAGAAAAAATTATCATGCACATTAATTTGTTATTTATTTTATAATTTTTTCTTAGCTTTATCGCACTTTCTCAACATACCCACTCACACCATGTAAAAATAGACATATAGATATTAAAATAATTATATGTATAAATTTACGTGGTCCAAGGCATAAATGTTAGAAAAAATTTACCCAACATGCTGTGGGGCTCGGACAACACAAACAAAAAAATTCACACCACCATTAAGCTACAAATTTAGCTACAGTTAGTTTTCAGTCTAAGCTTGAGTTTACCTTTTAACAAGCTAATGTTATAAACTTCGCAATTATTAATAAGAGTTGTCATGCGATTAAAAGGAGCTGTAGCCATATAATTAGTTCTACTAACCGGTTTGTAAAATAACTGATAAGAATTACGAGTACTCCTCCGATTACTATTAAAATGTATATAGTTAAGAAGCTCTGGTGCAGCAAGAGACCCAGTTACAAGTTGATGCAGATAAAGTATATCCGCAATATTTCTACGCGAGCTCAAAGACTGCATATGTAATAACTTTAAACGATCCTCATAAGGAGGAAGGTTTAAAGGGTCAATCCAATTTAAGCCATTGAGAGCAAAACGAATAAAATTTTTTTGAATTCTTTCAATTCTATTTATGTGAATATTATAAAATGGTGACCATACTTGGCTGGCGTACTCTAAGTGAGGGCGCACTATTTTATTATATAAAGTCACCGTTACTAAAGGGCTATTAAATTCTTTTGCCCACCTCTTAATAAAGCCAAGCAGAGATGAGGATTTTTTACAAATTTGATTAATATGCTCATTAAAAGTCAACTTAGTATCAAAATGTATACCAAGGTCTTTGACTACATCGACGCGACAAATATTTTTATCTTTTAATTTATAATCAAATTCCACAATAGTTTTTTTTCTGGTAAAAATCATAGCTTGGCATTTATCAGGATTAAGATGTAAGTTATTCTTAGAACACCAAACTTCAAAGGATTTCAAGTCAGACTGAAGTGGAATAGTGTTACCAACCCCCTTTACGTTCCTGTAAATTTTCATGTCATCTGCATATACTAACAGATGGGAGTTTTTAATAACATGTGTAACGTCATTAATTGCTAAAATGAACAGGAGCGGCCCCAGGTGGCTTCCTTGTGGAACACCTGATGTCGCGCTAAATGGGGAGGAAAACACTCTCCTAAATTTTATTTGATACGAGCGATCAGATAAATAAGATTCAATCCAGCTGACAAAACTTAAGGGAAATCCAAGCTTCTTTAACTTAAACAAAATCAAATTATGTGGTAATTTGTCAAATGCTTTACTGAAGTCAGTGTAAACGCAGTCAACTTGCCCACCAGAGTCTAAAGAGCTTAATGCAAAAGAAGTGAAATCAAGGAGGTTAGAAACTATAGATCAGCCATTAACAAAACCATGCTGACGAGTTGTTATGACTTCACCACAGCACACCTTAACCTGATCGTATATAATATGTTCAAAAATTTTCGGTATTGATGATAACTTAGCCACGGGCCTGTAGTTTGAAACATCATTTTTACACCCTTTCTTGAAAATGGGGCTAATGTATGCATTTTTCCAAAACTTAGGAAAATAGCTTTCTTGAATTGATCTATTAAATAAAATACTGAGGGGTTGACTCAGCACAGAGCTGCAGTTTACTAAAACTGTCGCAGGAATACCATCCGGCCCGGAGTTGAAGTCATCATCAACAGATGAAATATATTTCTCTATGAGGTCAGGAGAGAAAGATATCTCATTAACCGAAACTAAAGGGTCGTTATCCATATATTCAAAATAGTTGATTTCAGGGCTAAATAAATCCGTAGAAAACGATTCATTAAACAAATTAGCAAACAACCCGGCTATAACTTGTGGGTCGCCCATCAACTGTTTTAAACTCAGATGAAAACCCGTCAGATTTTTTTTTTAGAATTAATAAAACCCCAAAAATTTTTGTGGTCATGAAGAATATTCAGCCTTATTTTATTCAAATATTCAGAATAAACTAAAGCTGACATATCTTTAAATTCAAGAAACAGTCGCTGATAAGCAACAAGGTCATTACGGTCCTGGCTACAAACGTATTTATTCCATGCCCTATTACGGTCATTGCGAACTTTTTTCAAATCCTTTGTATACCAGGGGTACGAGGAATTATTAACGTACTTCTTTGTATATGGAACCGACAATGATATGGCAGAAAAAAGTTCACCATAGAAAAATTTAATGCAATCATCAAATGTATTGTTATTAAAAAAAATGAGTAAGTCGTCTAATTTATTTCTTAAATTTTCATTCAATTTTAAAAAGTCAGCTTTCTTAAAATTGAATTCGTAAATATTAATGAACATGCATTAGTCAAATTTTCATTGTCAGATTGGTACACAATACTCAAAGGTGGATGATAGGAATCTACCGTAGACAGAGCATGGATAGCATTTCTTACAACAACATTGCTACTATTTGTAGCCAAGACTAAGTCAAATTGTCGTCCATGGCAATTAGTTATACAACTTACTCGTTGTAAATTTGAAAGTATTTCGTCAACAAAAATTTGTTGTTGTCGAGTTTTTGGACAAGATGCATAAAAATATGTACCATCGTCCGAAGGAGTCCATTTTAGGTCAGGCAGATTAAAGTAAACAACAAAATGTCGTCATTAGTGTCTAGTTCATTAATAATATATTCTACGGCCATCGAAAGACATTCGTAGACATCTGCGCTACTATTTGGAGGAACATAAGTGTTAAGAATGTATAAATTAGAGTTACAATGTGTAACCTTAACACATAACAGTTCAATATTAGATGCACAGGCAATTTCAACTAATGAACTAGTTAAATGATTTTTTATAGCTATTAAGACGCCTCCACCAACAGAAGAAAGATCTTCCAAGTGTCTGTCTCTTCTAAAAACATGGAAACTATTATCAAAAAGTTCCATATTGAGAAAACTGTTGTTTAACCAAGTTTCGGTAAACACGATAATATCCTCAGAGAAATTCTGAGTTGATAAAAAGATATCTTGCGTCTTGGAACGCAAACCCCTTACATTTTGATAGTAAAGGGATAGCCGTTTCAGTTTTTTGAATTGGAACGTGCAGTTTTATCATTTTTTTTTCGATTTAAATTCTGAAATATAGATATTATCCACCCATGCTTTAGATTTAAGAATGGCAGAAACATGAGAAGATGCCACTGTTATTTTAAAAGACGCATGAGTTGGTTTATTACCGAGTTTCCTGCAAGAAACGAAGGCGTCGGCAGGAATAATTTGATTTTGTCTGATAAAATTTTTAACGCTGTCAGAGGTAGTGTTGGAATGAAGTCGTGAAATAAAAATCGATTTTAACCTTGGTAATGCCTGCAGGGAAACCGATGGCACAGAGCTATCAATCGCAATATCCACCCGCGGATTAGCCGAAATTGACGGAGGATTATTTATAGTGGAGGAAGGAGATGGAAGATTGCTACTAGAGATTAAAGCGGGAAAATTGAGAGTGGGTGAAGAGGTATTTAGAGAGCAATCCACGGGAGTTATGTGACGATTGACGGCCGCACCGCCCACCCTCCCCACATTACCCAGTTTTTTATTTAATTTCTTATTAGACTTTCTTTTCTTTTTTAAGGAAATAGCTTGTTTAGGTAAAGTGGAGATCGAAGGAGTGGAAGCAAAAACCATAGAAGCCTCGGTAATAGTTTTATTTCGCAAACTAACATCCGATGAAGTAGCCTCATTAAGGCTTTTTTCAATTTGGGGATAATAGTTAAGAATATCTCTGAAATTATTATTCAGATTGTTAAGATTTTCCCCAAATTGCTTAATTTTTTCGTAAAAGACCGACGGGGAAAGGGGTCTGCATAGAGCATAATAAATCAGTAATAGATTTTGCTAAGTTTACACAAGAGGCATGAAACACCTGTTTACAGGGACCTGAACAGGAAAACATAGAATTCAATATATTTTGGCTTTTGCACAGATCTCTTAGAGAGCAAGCTAACAAATTTTCAGAGGAAAAATAATCCATCTTGAAATCTTAAAAAAAAGAAAGCAATTTAAAATATTTTTAGAGCAGTGCAAAAAGGGTTAAAAATCGAGCAAAAAAATTCACCCGCTAAGCAGCAACAACAAACACAACAGAGTTTAAAGTCTAGCTTTGTATACGAACAAAGCACAAAAGCGAATCAAAAATAAAACTGTTGCACTGCTTACACTGATTTATTTTGCTTGCAGAAAGTAAGTTAATATTAACATGTATGTATGTTTGTGTGTAACGCAAAATAAACAAAACACAAAATTAAAGCAAAATTATTAATGTAATCATGCAATTTTTCAGAAACGACACTAAATTAAACACAAAATTTATTAATTATTAACTAAGCAAAATTTATTAGAAAATAATAATAACAAAATCACAATACACTTAAAAACACTACCGACACTGACAAAGAGACAAAGTCAACTGAATCCGCACGATTTAGAGTAGCCAACTTTTTGCGCACATTTTCAAAAACTCTTACGTTTTCTTTGAGCCCTAAGCCAGGAGTTTCTAAGTTTAAAATCGAATCAACTATTAGTATTAAAAAATTACATTTCATGTAGGTTATCTCAGCTTTTAAGCTTGTAGCGGCAGTCCTTTTGCTATTCGTTTGGCTTCAGCATTATTTTCACTGACGTCTTTAAAGTTGCCGCTGTAATAAACTGCTGCTTCTAGCCAAGTGCCCCATCGAGTAATAAATGGAGATAGTGGCAGAGGTGTGTTTGGAAATGTAAGCTTAAAGGCTGCCATCGAGAACCACAAAAATGTATTTTTTATATGAGTTTCTAATGAAAATGCTCAAATATGCAAATTAACCCAAAATATGCTCTAAGGCACCAAATAGTACCGAATATGCAAAATGCATATGCAATATGCAAATATGCATTTATAACATCTCTGGTCATAACATAATAAAATTGATTTGTTTTAAACATAACAGAAACATATGTAAATAGAAGGTAAATGCCTAGAAGAGGGGACCGTCGGTCGGAGAGAGGAGGGAGGAGGGAGTGTTGATGATCTTGGACAATACTATAAGTGTTTGAAGGTGGAGGCGCGGAGTGGAAGTAAAAAATCGAATATTTCTCCAATTGAAAATTTTAAATACGAAATAAAATTTGAAATATTTCGGAAGATATCAGGAATGACTTCCGATGTACGCTATAACAACAATATACTTATATAAGTTTTTCATAAATAACTTTCGGTCTTCCGTATCGAAAACATATTTGCAAGGGTATCGAGTTTAAATGCATTTTTTTCATAGCTCAACCCTTTAAAAAAAAGCACTTGAAAAGGCTGAACTGCTTAGACCCACGATTTTGACGTTTCATTCGAGCAAAATATCAAGCAAAAACGCATCCCATTGAGGTTGCAATTTGTGACACAATTTGCAATGGTTTTATGGCTTTACGAAATTGGAACTATACCGAACATTTTAGAATACTTTTTTTTGTCTTACCATAATAAGATAAGAGCTCTTTTGCGAAACCCAATTATTTGAACTAAAATTATGTCACATATTTCATTGGCTATTTTAAATTATGTCACCTTTTATGTCAGCATAATTCTTTTTAAAACTATGTCACCACCAAAAAAATTATATCAGAAGTGACATCAATTATGTCACGGTGGCAACATTGCTCCCGACTGCGACAAAGACTGCGCTACGTTTATAACCACACATAAAAGCGATATTTGGTTACGAAGATAATATGCCGGATAACAACGAAGGCAAGAGCAGTAATGAAGGTGCGATTTCCACTGATCCTTCTGTGAATAATCAATATACTGCTGATGTACATGCAGTCGCCGATAGATATTTCACTGTGGCCGAAATGAAGCTTGAAATGCATCGCATAGTATCCGATGAGTCGAAATATCGACACACCGATACGCACCTCGATGAAGACTTACTCGATATTGTAGGCGACATCGTAGACAACCCTCCTACTGATGCACTTAAACATCGTATTATCAACAGCTTGTCTTAGTCTCAAGATGTGAAACTGCGTCGACTGCTCCGAGGGCAACCTCTTGGCGACAAAAAGCCCTCGCTACTGGTCCAGCGACTTCGAAATTTATCTGCAGGCCAGTGCAACGAAAGTGTATTACACAGCCTTTTTCTAGAGCAGCTGCCTGACAGTGTCCATGGCGTTTTGGCTATCTGTGAGCTGACCAATTCATCAAAATTAGCTGAGCAAGCTGATCGCGTTATGGAAGCATTTCGCCCACAGGTGTCCGCTATCGCTCCAGATAATATAGATGCTTTTCATCGCGACACAAATACGGGGCGAGCCAAACAATGAAGTAGGCCAGCTGTTAGCTGCTATTGAAAATCTTAGCAAACAGGTAAACAAACTCGCACACGATCAACACTCTCGAGGTCGCAGTAACAGTCGCTGCATTGGCTCTCGTGTTGCCTCTCCAGTTGGTGATGGGGGCAGCATTGAAGGTTTGTGTTTTTACCACAAAAGATTTGTCTCTAAAGCACGAAAGTGCCGTTCTCCATGCAATTGGGAACGTACTTTGAACTAACGACGGTGGCGCTAATTGGGGTGGCCGCCGGCACCCAACAAACATCGAAACGCCTAGAGATAAAAAACGGGCACTTGGTTTTTAGTTAATACTGGTGAAAACTACTTACGTGGCACATACTGCCGAGAACAATCATAAAATAAAAATTTTTTTACCACCAATATTTTTTTATTTTGACAATTTGAATATCCACGCTCGTGCTTCTTAGTATTATATTTAATAAACAGATTTATGAATATCTGTTCCCCGAGGAATGCCGCATCGTTGAACAAGTCTTTTGATTTCATGTCTAGCCACATTTTGACAAGGTTCTGAGCATTACTCTTTAAAGATTTGTTTCTCTTAGGTTTTTCCTTAGACTGAGAGACAGAATTGAAAAAGTCTTCCTCATCATCGTCGTTACTAGCGGTGGTGCCTCTGGCGCTTAAGCTATCTCTGTCCTTCGAACTTTCGGCAGCTTCTTGTTGTAACACCTCTTCTACCTTCTTTTCCATACATTTTTTACTGCGTTCACTCGACTGCTGTCATACTTTTCCAGTCATATCAACGGGAATTTTGGGTGAAAAGCCGCGGCAAGTTGACACTGTCCGTCGTTCAGAAGTGGTCCAAGCCTATTCTCTATGCTATTTAATAAGGCATTGGCTAATGCTGTGCAATTGCCAAGGCCCTTAGACTTAATATTTTTTAATTTAAACACAGTTGCTGCAATTGTCGGTAGCAGTAACCCGAGGTATGCTTGAGCTTCTCCTTGAATACGTTCGAGGGCACTAGCGACAGGTGCCATAACCTGTAAATAAGTAATAACAATATAAATGACATTATATGAAGAGAAAAAAAACAGATGTTAATAAAATGAATATATAAATGTACATTTGCATACTCCTTCATTACAGTTACATCTTGGTCATTAAGAGTCGGAAGTTTTAGTTGAGTCATAACCCTGTGAAGAGAAGGCGTTTTAGTTTCCAATATTCCGTTGAGAACAATAATAGCATCAAACATAGAGTTCCACCTCGTTGTATTTGGAAGGACGAGTCGTCTGCCTAGTTCAGCATGAATGCTATCTGCTGCTACCGTACTACGTGTTTGCTGATTCCAGAGAGTACATGCTTTGGCTATGGCACTTCTGTAGGGAATCTTGAAATCAGTAGAGCAGCATCTGCATCTTTGCTTACGATCAAATTGAACGTACAATTTTGAAAATTGAACTGGCAAAGTATTGAAGTTTTCTAAGATTTCTTCATCGGTTGTATTGCACTGGTAACGATCAGGCGTATTTAATATTTTATCTACTGAAATAAATTCTAAGTCATCTTCTTCTGAGTTTGGATTTAAAAGGTTGGCAATATCGTTATCAGATTCTGACTCTAAATAACATGATGGCAGATCTGGGAGTGTGTCGGTCTCCATGCCAAATTGTACATATGCCTTAACAAAGTTACTGCCATTATCTGTAATAGTCCTAAATGAAAAAAACAAAACATAAAAAACACGCTTTAGACTACTTTGTTGAATCTTTTTTATCAAATAATTATATTGTCTATCCACATCAATATATGTACAGAGTTTAGTTTCTATACGAAAATAAAATTAACGAAAAGGAGACTTAACTAACATTGTAATTTTTTTATCTATGGGGCATTTCAGGCGAAGCTGACAATACAAAAAAAATGAGATTTAGAAATTTGTTCATATTCGGCTTAATTGTACTTCTAGAAGGTGTAAACACTAATTTTTTTTTATATTAGGCTTAGTTTTCAAGTTGTGGACTTCCTAAAATTGACGTAATATGAATAATGGATTTTTTGGAAGCGTTTTTTCGAACTTAACAAAATTTTAGCATAAAATATACCGGTAATATGCTAAAATTTTTTAACGTGATCTACATTAGTTTACGAGATATATGAATTGACGTGCCGAATAGGGCGACTTTTGGGTCTGTTAAAAATAAAAGTACCTAATTTATTTACTTGCCTAATCAAGTGAAAATGTTCATCAATAAAACGTCTGCCCAAAGTTCTTCTTGAAATTAAATTTCTGCTGGGACTTAATATTTTTATCAACGTACCAAATGACTTGCTTTCAACAATATGTAAAGGAATCATGTTTGAAACAAAAAAATTTACTAAGCATTGGTCCACTCTGGCTTGAGGTACACCGCTGCTCATCTGTCGACCCTTCCGTATTTTCTTAGCCGAATTACTGCAACTGGTGCCGCCGCTATCATCATTTATATCGAAATGAGCGACTTTCCTTTTGGCTTACCCCGCCTTGACCGTCTCTTCAAATAGAAGGTATTGGGGCTCATGCACTCTTCTTATGTGTTGTTTAAGGTTGTTGTGGCTCAACATATGAGCTTTTATTTTTATTTGCTTAGGTAAGCATAGCTTACACTCAAAAAGTATTTTTTCTCTCGATCTGGATGCAAAATTAATAAAATCACTCAAATGTGGCCACGGATTTTCGTCCGTAGTTGATCTGGAATCCGAATCCACATTGTATTAATTTCCACAGTAAACTTTTTTTATAAATTTACACACTGTACGCAAACTCGTATTACGAACAAAATCAAAAAAATTCCTAGAATTTGTGTATTAAACAACGAAACAAAGAAAACACTCGTAGTGCAAGATCCGACGATACATCGACCTTCACCCATCTGCTTACCGAATGAAACTTATTTTTTATTAAATTTAGAATATAGACGAACACATCCAGGAACACTTGCCTATTGCCTATTTTTAATTAAAATTATTTTAATCAACATTTTTTCGGATTCTTCACTGTTCTGCTTACCAATCGATATATGTATCAAAATAAAGATAATTTAATTACAAATGCGATGGTATAGTCTTGCCTGCAATAAACCGGTTATGAAATGGTCTTGCCAGACTTTAAAGCTGAAAAATCGGAGTGCGCAAAGCTTCGTGAGAGAAAAAGTTGAGCGTCTGATTTAGTGAGTGAGCACGATTTTTGTACATGCGATTGGCCGTGTTTGACAATTATGATACCTAAATACAAAAATATCCGTTAAAGTAATGTGTTTATGAGATATATATTGAAGGAAACCTAAGTATAAGTCAAAAAAATAAAATAGGAAGAATTATATTTAACACTTTTGAGACTTTATTATAAAAGAAATGACATACTAAAAACTATCATCATTTTGATTTTGAGTCATTTGCAAAATGTCCTTCAAAGGTGTTTGGTCTCCAACAAATCCGATTGGTTTTAAATCATTATTATCTAAAAACCAACCACAGTTTTCAGGACTCAACTTCACACAGTCAGGTTCTGTCACATGTAGCCACATAGAATTGACGTAAATAGTACGCAAAATTTTTTGACTTAAAGAAGACCAGCACGGTGGTATAACATTTGAGTCAAAAGATTTTATTTTTTTTAAAAACTGTTCACTGTCTTCTTTTGCGGAATACGTTTTCAGGAAAATTTGATACCTTGCATCATTCACGCTGTTGCAGTGCTTGATGCCATACATATTAGCTGTAAATTCCTGTATAACTTAAATTTTTTCGTTAATGAGAATGTCGGTTTCATCAAGTAATGACGCAAAAATATATTGGTACATCTCATTTTTGGAAAATAGTTTCAACGGCCTAACTTCTTCTGATAAAAAGCTGCCGTATAGTCGCAACCGGTAAATGCATGGAAAGCAGGTAGACTTTGACATAGAGTAGTTCCCAATTTTTGTGATAAATCTGTGCAATTAATGTAATTGAGATCTTGATTATTTTTTTTGTTTATTTACTGAGCTGGCAAGCCAAATTTCTGATTGATTAATTTTATTTATGTTTCCAAGCAGATCAGTACATCAGTATCAGAAGATTTAATTAGAATCTTCGATCCTGGTGTCACTTTAGAAGCGTAAAAAATTATTCTTCCGCAGTTCTTATGATTCGATTTTCTATTGCTTGATATGAGTAGCAGTACTCCTTAACAGTTAAGAAAATCTTTTTGTTTTGAAATATTGTTACCGAATTGTCATTTTCCCATTTTTATTGATAGTGTCAAATAGCGATCAAAAACCAAATGTATTTCTGCAGCCCTTGTTGAGTAAAGTCTTATAAGTATAGTCTCGGCAATTTTTTCAAAATTTTGAGGCATTGATCAAATCAGGTACAAATAGTAAAAACTCTATTATTTCCACATCGATACGTGTTGGCTCAGCCGTTTGAATGTACGACTTCAATGCTTTTGCTAAAGTCGACTCATCTGTTTTACACATTCCACCATCACATGAAAAAAATGCAGGTGGCATTGATGCCAGGGAAAGGTTAAACAATGTTCTATATTTTTTTTTTTTTTCAATACTAATTGTTAGTATTCATTGAACGAAGTTAGATTTTGTACTTTCTCTAAATAATTAGTATATGATATTGGAAAAAATCTCACAATTAAAATATTTAAGTATCTAGTAATGATCATAACTTTGACAATACTCAAAGGATCATGCCCATAGAAGTAGGGACAGACACAATGCATTTTTTATAATTTCTAATGTCTTTCAATTCAACATCATTAATTTAAATAAAATCATAAGGTACTTACTTCATGATTTGTGCCAAAGTTTTCAAACTCGTCTTTATATTTTCGTTTTAAACTGTTATTTTATTATAACACTTGGAGTGATAAGCAACAAAATCAAGTGATTCTTTGGTTAGGTGAACATCACCGTACTAAAATTTTTTTTTTTACGAAAAACCAACATTGATGCACAATTATTAAATGACTCATTGTCAAAATTAATAACGGACTTTTTTGAATTACACAAAAAACACTTTTTACTCATTTTCATATTAATTTTAGAAAAGTATTGGAATGATTTCTGGTCGAAGCAACTTTTACGTTTTTTAGGTTAAATATTTTTTTCAAAATCTCATTCATTCAACAAACATGTCATGCGCAGCTAACTGAAAATTACAGTTTTAGAGAAGGTTACAGCTTTTTTTGGAAACTGCAGTTGTTTTTTATAAAAATTGATAACAATGAGTTTTAAAAAAAATAAAAATCTGGCAACACTGTGCGCAGTTACTATACTACATACATCCAAAAAGTATATATAATGGAAGAGAGAGATTGGTGCTCACGCCAGATTCATGTTGCTGGCTATTGCGTCCAAACGATAGAACGATATACATTTGTAGCTTTTGATCCGACGCAGCAGAATTTTTGAGCAGCATCAAATCTGCTGCGAAACTGAAACGGAATGAAACGAAATTTCTTATTGATATTTCTTTTCATTTTCGTTTTTCTGATTCCTTATTTTGTTTTGATATGGCTAATTTCTTATTTTGTCTTCTCATATGAAAATATGACTGATTTATTCTTATTGCTATTTCACGCATATGCGCTTTTTTATGTTAAGTTCTTCTTATTGATATCTGCATATGCAAAAAATTGTATTTCTTTATTATAACTAGAATAAATTTAATTATTTACATTTAATTATTTGCATTAGTTGTCACGATCTTCAAATAAGGGATGATTTTTTATTTATACGCATAACAAAAAGGTAAACAAACAAGCGCATATGTGTGTGCGTAGGTGTTAGCTTCTTTTATGCTACAGTATCAAAAATGAGAACTTGCAAATATCAATAAAAATGAGAAAAAGACGATGTTCGAATCCCAGTACCTACTATCCAAATAAATTAAAGAAATATTTTTTTGATTTTTATATTTTTTTAATATGTTTTATATTTTTTACATTTTTATAATTTTTTAAATATTTTTCATAAATAGTTATAATAAAGAAATACAATTTTTTGCATATTGCAGATATCAATAAGAAGAAATTTACATAAAAAAGCGCATATATGCATATCCATCAGATTGGGCCTTTTAGCTGGCCTCGTTTTTTTTTTTTTTTTTTTTTGGAGTACATCTTTCAGCCATAGTTTTTCTTGAAGCTAAGGCTATCTTGAACTCATAATAAAGGTTGTTCAATTGAAATTCAGATAGCTATTTTTTTAATTTGCATTTAAAGTAAGAAATACATGAAACTTTTCGTGTTTTTTAAAAATTGTCAAATTATTGGGTTTTTACGCTGTAGTCTAAAGACTGTTGATTACATCGTTCAGATATAGTTTTTTTTGAAGCTAAGGCTGTATTGAACTCATATTAAAGGTTGTTCAATTAAAATTTAGATACCTATTTTTTTAATTTGCATTTAAAGTAAGAAATATGTGAAACTTTTCGTGTTTTTTAAAAATTGTCAATTTATTGGGTTTTTACGCTGTAGTCTAAAGACTGTACATCTTTCAGATATAGTTTTTTTTGAAGCTAAGACTGTCTTGAACTCATAATAAAGGTTGTTCAATTAAACTTCAGATAGATATTTTTTTATTTAACTTTATATGTAACATTTCATATTGTTTTTAACTAAAATCCAATTTTAACTATGTCTCCCTTAAAATTTTAATTGTTCCTCCTTGAATATTAATTAAAGATAGTCTTAACTTCAAGAAAAACCATGTTTGAAGAGACTCCTCAAAAAAAAAAAAAAAATAAATAAATAAAATCGAAGCCATGGCGAGGTAAGATGACAATTTCGATTTTTTTTTTATTTTTTTTTTTTTTGGAGCAGACTCTTCAAACATGGTTTTTCTCGAAGTTTAGACTATCTTTAATTAATATTCAAGGAGGAACAATTAAAATTCAAAGGGAGACATAGTTAAAATTGGATTTTAGTTAAAAACAACATGAAATGTTACATATAAAGTTAAATAAAAAAAATAGCTATCTGAATTTCAATTGAACAACCTTTATTATGAGTTCAAGACAGTCTTAGCTTCAAAAAAAAACTATATCTGAAAGATGTACTGAACAGTCTTTAGACTACAGCGTAAAAACCCAATAAATTGACAATTTTTAAAAAACACGAAAAGTTTCACATACTTCTTACTTTAAATGCAAATTAAAAAAATAGGTATCTAAGTTTTAATTGAACAACCTTTAATATGAGTTTAATACAGCCTTAGCTTCAAAAAAAACTATATCTGAAAGATGTACTCAACAGTCTTTAGACTACAGCGTAAAAACCCAATAATTTGACAATTTTTAAAAAACACGAAAAGTTTCACATACTTCTTACTTTAAATGCAAATTAAAAAAATAGCTATCTGAATTTCAATTGAACAACCTTTATTATGAGTTCAAGATAGCCTTAGCTTCAAGAAAAACTATAACTGGAAGATGTACTCCAAAAAAAAAAAAAAAAAAAAAACGAGGCCAGCTAAAAGGCCCAATCTGATGGATTTGCTGATATGCGTGAAATAGCAATAAGAATAAATCAGTCATATTTTCATATGAGAAGACAAAACAAGAAATTAGCCATATCAAAACAAAATAAGAAATTCCAGAAAAACGAAAAGAAATATCAATAAGAAATTTCGTTTCATTCCGTTTCAGTTTCGCAGCAGATTTAATGCTGCTCAAAAATTCTGCTGCGTCGGATCGAAAGCGTCAAATGTATATGGTTCTATCGTTTGGACGCGTTAGCCAGCAACATGAATCTGTTGTGAGCGCGAGTCTTTCTCTTCCATTATATATACTTTTTGATACATCCTCCTCTATTGCACAAAGCAGACGCTCAACTTTTTCTCTCACGCAACTTTGCTCACTCCGATATTTCAGCTTTAAAGCCTGGCAAGACCATTTCATGACCGGTTTATTGCAGGCAAGACTATACCATCGCATTTGTAATTAAATTATCTTTATTTTGATATATATATATCGATTGGTAAGCAGATCAGTGAAGAATCCGAAAAAATTATGATTAAAATAATTTTAATTAAAAATTGAAATTTCAATTTTCATATTGCGTTCGCAGTTCTTTGTTTTTAGCTCTTTGAATCTATTTATTACCGAGTGGATAGGAACAAATTATTTAAAGAAAATTCATTCAAAATTTATAAAGTGAAGTTATAAAAAATGCAGTTTTTATGAAAACTTATGATATATTTTTTTTTTAATTCAATCTGTGGCAAGAAATTTCTTTCTATTTTCCCTTAATGTATTTCCCCTAAAACGCGCATACAAATTAAACATTACGGTTGACCAAAAAAATTTTCTGCGAAAAAATAAGGTTTTTCCCATTCCTTGTTAAACATTTTTCGCAGTGCAATAATAAAATGCGCAGCTCGAACATACTCATTCAACGTTTCAATTGAAACTGAAGTGTTGAATTCGTTAAGCAAGAGCGAATGCTTATGCTCTTCGCTTGGCCGCGGCCAGATGGGCGGCCGGTCACTGATTTAATTCTATTTCACCGTCCGATCAGTGTTGTATTTCCAATCAGCTTGTGTCAATTCTTTTGTTTACGTTTGAAATGCGAATTGTGCACAATCATTAAATAAAATAAAATAAAAGAAACTGCTTAAATAACTTAATCAAAAAAAAAAAAAAAATAAAAAATTACAAAATGAACAACGAGGAACTTATTGAGGAAGTCCGCAAGTACAAATGCTTATATGATTTTTCGACAAAGGACTACCGGAATGTTCATAAGAAAGACAAGATTTGGCAAGAAATCGGGAAGACCTTAAATTCAAACTGTAAGTACATTATTTGTTTCCAATTCCTTTAACATAAAAATTCACTTTCAGCAGACAGTTGCAAACGGCGATGGAAATCGCTACGCGATACGTACAAAAAAAGTAAACGTGCTAAGGAGCTAGCTTCTGGCAGCGGCGCACCGCTACTAGAGAAAAAATGGAAGTACGAGGAAACGTTATCCTTCTTGGAAAGTTGTAAGGCCTCAAGAACGAGAATGAGAATTAAACTAAACTTTTCTTATGTGATATTTTATTCTAAGCATCAAAAAAAGTCGCTTGGATCTGTTTTCGGATATATAGCCATCGGAAGTTGCGGATATAGCTTTTATGAAAATCCTTATAAGTTGGGAACCCCTGAATGGATATCAAAAATATGGGTGTTACAATATAGATAATTTAATGGCACACAATAATGGTGAGTAAATCTTTGAAATCTAACCCACAATTTTGGAGATATGACGATTTTTCTGAAATTTTGATCAATTTTTTTTATAAAACCGTTATTTTTTCCAAAAAATGTTTTATTAACCCATAACTTTTTTAGCATGGTAAGAAAGCTTAACTTATTCCCTTTAAAATGGTGTATAACTTGTTGTAAATTTTTATATATATACCCCCTTTTTGACCGAAAAATAAAAAAATTATTCAATTAATTCCTATGGAAACTACGTTTTTATGGTCAAAAACAATGAAAAACAACAAAAACAATAACTATTACAACAACAACAATTATTAGAAGACGATTCTCATTGAAAACTTAAAAATTAGTTTACATAAAAATCTAGTCATTTTATGTTGAGAACCGTCTTATAATAATTGTTCATATCTGTGATATATTTGCACATTCTATTAGTTTAATGTTAGTTACGATATAAGAATGTTAATATAGCACAACACTGATTATGTTATGCTACCACTTGTCAATCTATTATTATAAGCATGCACATTTGGGAATAAAGTCAGTTGCTAAGTGAACTCTGAATATCGTGTTTGTATTATGATACATATCATAAATGGCGACGAGTAAAATAAAAAAGTAAACTTATTGAACTTATGTAATTACATAAAACGCGTGTATTGTAAAGTGATTTAATAAATCAAAAGAATATTTATTAATAAAACAATTGATAAATAAAACAATTGATATAAAAAAAAAATAATAATAAAACAAAAACAAAAAAAAAACAACTTAAAAAAAGAAATGATAAATCGGCGAATGCAAGACTATTAATACATTAATATATTAATTACATAATCATGCCAAATTCACCAGAGAGTAATGCTGGCAGTGGTACAGTTACCATATTTCAAGCAAATAGTGTGGCTGAATTTCTACCACAGAGTGAATCATGGACTCTCTATAAAGAAAAATTAGAAATACATTTTTGCGAAATTGGATGCATAGATGATAACGTAAAAAAGGCGATCTTGTTAAAATCTATAGGCGCTGCACCGTATGCAGTTTTACACAGTCTTTGCAGCCCAAATTCGCCAGTAAGTAAAAGCTATAAAGATCTATGTGAAATGATGACTGCGCAATATACTCCACCGACAATAGTGTTCCGCGAGAGAAAAAACTTTTATACCTCTATGAAGAGAAGTGAAGAAACCGTTTCGGAGTGGTATGCTAGAGTCAAACAACTTGCTTTGTACTGCAAGTTCGGATCGAACCTCAATGCTTTCGTTCTTGATCGTTTCGTGATGGGTTTGCCAGACAAAATATTCGAGCGAATTTGTGAAGAAGACGAGAAGCTGACCTTAGAAGATGCACTTCGTAAATCTCTAATAATGGAATTGAAATTGACGAAAAACAGCGAACAGCAGAGTGTCAATTATGTTAAAAATTATAAACGTAATGCTTACAAAAATAAATCAACGTATGGGAACCAGCAAAGCAATAACAGCCATAAAAACTACGACAGCAACAACAACAACAGCGGCGGTAGAATGCATAATAATAATAGCAGCAGAGTCCAAAATCAAAAGCATGCAACTCAAAAGAAAGCTGAACCATGTAACCATTGTGGATGGCGGAACCACCTGTCTAATCAGTGCCGATACAAAAGCAGCAGATGTCATCAATGTGGAAGAATCGGACATTTATCAACTGTATGCCGTATAAAAAAAACTGTGAATTATGTATCTGAATCAGATAAATCAAATAGTTCTAGCTTAGATGATTTACAAAATTTTTCTATTTACAGTGTTACTGGTGGGAGTTCATCTGCTATGTATACCGTTTCAGTGGTTTTTGATGGAATGCCGCTAAATATTGCTTGTGACACTGGAGCGCCATGCAGTTTGATATCATCCTCATTATTTGAAAAATTAACAACAAATGTGAGTTTAAGTAGTTGCAAATCAATGTATTTGGATTATGGTGGAAATAGTATAAAAGTGTTAGGTGAATATGAAGCCACTATAGAGCATAAAGGTGATAGAAAGAAAGTTAGTGTAGTTGTTACAAATACTGACAATCCGCCCTTACTTGGTAGGAATTTTCTACGAAAATTTAATTATGATTTAAAACAAGTGAATGCGATAGTCAATATAAATCAATACGCGATGATAGGTGAGCAAATTAAAAATGAATTTGCTGAGGTTTTTGATGACGGTCTTGGTGAATATAAATTAGCAAAGATAAATATAGCTATGTCGAAAGATGCCAAGCCAATTTTTTTTAAGCCGCGTTCACTTCCTATAGCTTGGAAAGACAAAATAGAAAAGAATTTGCGTGAGTTAATTCAAAAGGGTGTTCTAGAACCTGTTGACCATTCTGAATGGGGAACTCCGTTGGTACCAATTCTAAAGCCCAATGGTGAGTTTAGGATATGTGGCGACTATAAAGTTACCATTAACCAACATGTTTTGGATTTTAAGTATCCACTGCCACTTATCGACGAAATTTTCGCTTCATTGCAAGGAGGTCAGCTTTTTACTAAATTGGATTTATCCAACGCATATAATCAACTAGTACTTGACGATGAGTCTCAATTGTTGTGTACATGGTCTACACACATAGGAACCTTAAAGATGAAACGCTTGCCGTTTGGCATAAAAATAGCAGCATCAATTTTCCAAAAAGTTATGGAAAATTTATTAAGAAATATACCGTTTGTTGTTGTATATCAAGATGATATTACTATCACAGGCGTAGATATGGCTCAACATATTAAAACATTAAAACTTGTTTTAGAAAAATTAAATCAGGCCGGTTTAAAACTGAATCGAGCTAAGTGTGCGTTCTTTCAGGAAAAAATTTCGTATTTAGGCTTCACAATTGACAGGTCCGGTCTAAGCAAAAATAACGATAGAATTCGTTCCGTTCTCGACGCACCTGTCCCCGAAAATGTTTCTGAAGTCAGAGCATTTTTAGGGATGGTCAATTATTACTCTAAATTTATTAATAAATTTATTATAACATTTTCGGAGACAGGTGCGTCGAGAACGGAACGAATTCTATCGTTATTTTTGCTTAGACCGGACCTGTCAATTGTGAAGCCTAAATACGAAATTTTTTCCTGAAAGAACGCACACTTAGCTCGATTCAGTTTTAAACCGGCCTGATTTAATTTTTCTAAAACAAGTTTTAATGTTTTAATATGTTGAGCCATATCTACGCCTGTGATAGTAATATCATCTTGATATACAACAACAAACGGTATATTTCTTAATAAATTTTCCATAACTTTTTGGAAAATTGATGCTGCTATTTTTATGCCAAACGGCAAGCGTTTCATCTTTAAGGTTCCTATGTGTGTAGACCATGTACACAACAATTGAGACTCATCGTCAAGTACTAGTTGATTATATGCGTTGGATAAATCCAATTTAGTAAAAAGCTGACCTCCTTGCAATGAAGCGAAAATTTCGTCGATAAGTGGCAGTGGATACTTAAAATCCAAAACATGTTGGTTAATGGTAACTTTATAGTCGCCACATATCCTAAACTCACCATTGGGCTTTAAAATTGGTACCAACGGAGTTCCCCATTCAGAATGGTCAACAGGTTCTAGAACACCCTTTTGAATTAACTCACGCAAATTCTTTTCTATTTTGTCTTTCCAAGCTATAGGAAGTGAACGCGGCTTAAAAAAAATTGGCTTGGCATCTTTCGACATAGCTATATTTATCTTTGCTAATTTATATTCACCAAGACCGTCATCAAAAACCTCAGCAAATTCATTTTTAATTTGCTCACCTATCATCGCGT
Organism: Tricholauxania praeusta; assembly: GCA_949775025.1. Classification (NCBI taxonomy): domain Eukaryota; kingdom Metazoa; phylum Arthropoda; class Insecta; order Diptera; family Lauxaniidae; genus Tricholauxania; species Tricholauxania praeusta. Next base: position 109,203,107 of record OX459028.1, read on the forward strand.
ATTGATTTATATTGACTATCGCATTCACTTGTTTTAAATCATAATTAAATTTTCGTAGAAAATTCCTACCAAGTAAGGGCGGATTGTCAGTATTTGTAACAACTACACTAACTTTCTTTCTATCACCTTTATGCTCTATAGTGGCTTCATATTCACCTAACACTTTTATACTATTTCCACCATAATCCAAATACATTGATTTGCAACTACTTAAACTCACATTTGTTGTTAATTTTTCAAATAATGAGGATGATATCAAACTGCATGGCGCTCCAGTGTCACAAGCAATATTTAGCGGCATTCCATCAAAAACCACTGATACGGTATACATAGCAGATGAACTCCCACCAGTAACACTGTAAATAGAAAAATTTTGTAAATCATCTAAGCTAGAACTATTTGATTTATCTGATTCAGATACATAATTCACAGTTTTTTTTATACGGCATACAGTTGATAAATGTCCGATTCTTCCACATTGATGACATCTGCTGCTTTTGTATCGGCACTGATTAGACAGGTGGTTCCGCCATCCACAATGGTTACATGGTTCAGCTTTCTTTTGAGTTGCATGCTTTTGATTTTGGACTCTGCTGCTATTATTATTATGCATTCTACCGCCGCTGTTGTTGTTGTTGCTGTCGTAGTTTTTATGGCTGTTATTGCTTTGCTGGTTCCCATACGTTGATTTATTTTTGTAAGCATTACGTTTATAATTTTTAACATAATTGACACTCTGTTGTTCGCTGTTTTTCGTCAATTTCAATTCCATTATTAGAGATTTACGAAGTGCATCTTCTAAGGTCAGCTTCTCGTCTTCTTCACAAATTCGCTCGAATATTTTGTCTGGCAAACCCATCACGAAACGATCAAGAACGAAAGCATTGAGGTTCGATCCGAACTTGCAGTACAAAGCAAGTTGTTTGACTCTAGCATACCACTCCGAAACGGTTTCTTCACTTCTCTTCATAGAGGTATAAAAGTTTTTTCTCTCGCGGAACACTATTGTCGGTGGAGTATATTGCGCAGTCATCATTTCACATAGATCTTTATAGCTTTTACTTACTGGCGAATTTGGGCTGCAAAGACTGTGTAAAACTGCATACGGTGCAGCGCCTATAGATTTTAACAAGATCGCCTTTTTTACGTTATCATCTATGCATCCAATTTCGCAAAAATGTATTTCTAATTTTTCTTTATAGAGAGTCCATGATTCACTCTGTGGTAGAAATTCAGCCACACTATTTGCTTGAAATATGGTAACTGTACCACTGCCAGCATTACTCTCTGGTGAATTTGGCATGATTATGTAATTAATATATTAATGTATTAATAGTCTTGCATTCGCCGATTTATCATTTCTTTTTTTAAGTTGTTTTTTTTTTTGTTTTTGTTTTATTATTATTTTTTTTTTATATCAATTGTTTTATTTATCAATTGTTTTATTAATAAATATTCTTTTGATTTATTAAATCACTTTACAATACACGCGTTTTATGTAATTACATAAGTTCAATAAGTTTACTTTTTTATTTTACTCGTCGCCATTTATGATATGTATCATAATACAAACACGATATTCAGAGTTCACTTAGCAACTGACTTTATTCCCAAATGTGCATGCTTATAATAATAGATTGACAAGTGGTAGCATAACATAATCAGTGTGCTATATTAACATTCTTATATCGTAACTAACATTAAACTAATAGAATGTGCAAATATATCACAGATATGAACAATTATTATAATAGCATACAATTAGTTATGTATAGCATACAATGAATTGCATATAATGAATTAATTATCTAAAATACATAACAATTATTTTTACTTTTATTTTCATACATATTTGAAACATGTAATACTATTACTTTTAGGAATCAAAGTGAACTATATTGAACTTATTTTTATTTATGATTATTTTATAATATAAACTTTAGGAAGAGCGTGTGATATATTTGCACATTCTATTAGTTTAATGTTAGTTACGATATAAGAATGTTAATATAGCACAACACTGATTATGTTATGCTACCACTTGTCAATCTATTATTATAAGCATGCACATTTGGGAATAAAGTCAGTTGCTAAGTGAACTCTGAATATCGTACATATCAATATCATATCGTCATATCTCCAAAATTATGGGCTAGATTTCAAAGATTTACTCAACATTATTGTAGGCCATTAAATTATCTATATTATGACACCCATATTTTTGATATCCATTCAGGGGTTCCCAACTTATAAGGATTTTTATAAAAGCTATATCCGCAACTTCCGATGGCTATATATCCGAAACCAGATCCGAGCGACTTTTTTTGATTACACATTTGTGCTTAGAATAAAATATCACATAAGAAAAGTTTAGTTTAATTCCCATTGGACAATGGGAGTCACGGTAAACTTAAGCCCAATTCTTATTAGTGATAAGCCCCGAGCGTCTAAGGAATAAGATGTTTTTTTTTAAATGAAATACCTACGTTCTTGAGTCCTTACAACTTTTCCAAATCACCAAAAAATTTTTCACTTTGTCACAATTTTTCACTTTTGTATTTCAATAAAAAATTTTTTCATGTAAACTAAATGACAGCTAAGTTTGCCGTCGTTCGTCGTACGCCGCAATTGTGTTTGTTCAAACGATTTTTCGTCACGTTATTTTTTTGACAGCGTTTATTCGTCGCCGCTTTACCGCCACCGCTCTAATTGTGTTGAAAGCACTAGTTTTGTTTCACTCAATGCACGCGCATCGCCGCACTTGCCGACCAACTCGAACGTAGTAGTTGCCAGAACGTGTTTTTCGCCTCGCGGCGCTGTGTGTGCGGTATCCCTTAGTTAAATAGTAGGTACTGCATTAACGGACTTGGGGAAATTTAATGGAAGTTAACGAGTCCGTTAACAGTTTTTAAAGTTAATCCGTACACTCAAAAAAATGATTGTTTAGAAAGCCTTTGTGGCAAATTATCGAATGCTTAATATAAGCACTTATTATTTTAAGCAAACACTTTACTTTTGCCTTAAGCTATAAGTATTTGTAGATAATAAGTATAAGGAAAACCAATGTATTTGACACAAGTAAATGTTAAGAAGTGGCAAGTGATTCAATTACTTCTATGGAAAATTTAAAAAACATTTCATGAAATGTTGCTTCTAAATGATATAATTATTTACGAAAAATGATCGAAATATTTCAGTTAAGCAATTCAATTTATTGAGCTAATCTTTTGCTCTGATTGTCTTTTGATCTGAACACTTATCTTTTCAACAAATGATTTATCACTTGTAAAACTATCTATCGATGATTTTCTTGTCAGAAAATTCATGTTTTTTTTTTGTGTGTTGGCACAAAATTAATTTTATTGCAAGTTTTTTAGTGTTTTTTAGAATAACTTCTACATTTTTTGTCCGATTTTCGCCAAATTATACTTAAAATATTTGCAAAAGAATAGTCTTTCATTAAAAATTTTAAAAATATAAAAAAGAAAAAATTTTTCATTCAAATGGAGCAATTGAAATTGAGTGATTTTCAAAAAAGACCAAAAAAGTCAGTTTTTTGAACTTTGAGCGCTTGTAATTCCATCAAACCTTATCCTATTCAAGCAAAAAGCATATCGTTAGAAAGGGAATGCAAATATCTTTCGAATGCTCGAAATCGTTTTTGAGTCAAAAAAAAGTTTATGGAGATATAGTCAAATAAATGAAAAAAGTGCCGAATGAGGGGTTTTTTGAGGATATCTCGAAAACGATTCTTAAGAAAAAAAAAATGGTTGCCATTTTTGGAATCTACGCCCCAAAATACATCGAAAAAAGTCTATGAGAAACCAGATCTTTTTTCTTGTAACCCTTTGAGAACCATCTGAAGCGATTGTGCGAAGTGACTTCAAAAATTAGCTGTAACCGTAAATATTCACCCTTATCATCGTAGTCGTATACGACAGAAAAAAAAACGATACGACAAAATTGGTATCATGCGAGTCGTTTTATAAAATCGACAGTCGCAAAAACGACAATCTCTTACAAATAACGACAATTTTTTTACAAATTTCGAATCATCGTATAAAAAATTGACATCTCAAAACGACATTTTTTGTCGTTCAGAAATTTGTGTACGACGACAACAATTTTGAACTTATTTGAATTTTTACTAAGTGTTTTTTTTTAAATTTTTGAACAAAAACAAAATTTTTTTGAATGTTCCCTGATTTTATATTTTAGACTCTGGCTCAGAAAACTTTGCTAAATGCAATTCTAAAAAAATTGGAGGTGCTAGATCATTTTCAATTTAAGTAAAATATAAATACCTAACAAAATAAAATCAATAAGACCAATAAAAATGCACATCAGTAAATTACACTTTAAACTTTTGATCAAACATTTTATTTGTGGCTTAACTATGCATACAAATACAATTTAGTTTAGCAAAATTTAAAAACTAGTTTAATTTACTGCACTACGTTAAACAGTGCTAATTACATCCAACGCCTGCAGTATGTTTTTTTTGAAATTCAACATCAATTGTTCAATAGCATGTAAGCTGTCTCCAGATTGTGAGGAGCTTAAGCGTGCTTCTTCAAGCAACTGAGATGTCCTTACCGCAGAACTTTTTGCGCTTTGAACTAGAGTTTTAAGCAGATTCAATATTAAAATTTAAATTAGATGCGTTATTTTTCTCCGTGGTACTCTTAGTTGGTGTTTGCGATGAACTTAACAGTGGCTTAACTTCGTTCGTTATATGAAATAGTTCCTACTGCAAACTATTTCCGTATCTACAGCCCTTTGCTTGATAGCGGTCTCTTCACAGTTGACTTTAATTGTAGCTAATTTACTAGAAGCAGCTTCAAAATCCCTTGAGTATTCATCGACTTCGTGTACTATCGCTTTTACTATTCTGTCGATTGATCCGCTCTGTTCATATTCGTTGCGAATTATCAAGCGTTGATTTTAGTTGCACTTTTACTTCTATAACTTGTGAAAGGCTTCAATTAAAATCATCTAATAGACGAGGCTTGCTGCTTCGGTTTGCGCATCGTGTGGTGGTGTAAGTTTTTGCTACGTCGACTCCTTAAACTATCGCCACCACGTCCTGTAGTCACATGCTTAGAAGAAATTGCTTCATTAAGTTTACACTTGGTGTTGATTTTTAAATTATTAATGCTCCAATGACAAAGGACTAACAGAACGTGGCGGAACAAGAAAGTTTCTTTTCGAGACTGTTAAATATTGAACTTGACACTGTCTCATCATCTTCAAAACCGCATGCAGCTAAATTAGAAGTGGTGGCAACAATTTTTGATTTTTCTTTTGGTACTGTATATTGAACACATTCCGATTTTATAAAAGAAACTTCAGATACGGTATTTGATGCAGGCAATTGCAATGATATGGAACTAAAATTTGATGTTATATCCGAGAATGTTTGCGATTTTGAATCTTTACATGATTGTTGAATTGATGGTTCAAGTGCTGCTTTCCCTGTCGGATAACTTATAGTTTTTTCTATGGGTTGCAAAAGAGTCGTCGGTAGGATCTTCATCGACCGCTGGAGCTAAAAACCATAATTTTGTTATGATGAGGAAAATTAGTGCTTGCAAGAACTTACTAGAGATCCGAAACTATTGAAAAAGTGTTGTTGACTACCGCTGGCACACCTATGTCTCGTTAGTCGATGAATATTTTGGATTTGCACTCAATTATTGTTAAATTTCAAAACACAACATCAAAATAAAAACAAATTTTAAGACATTTCATAATTGTCAAACATCTGTCAGCATCAAATTGTAAAAGCTTTCATTGAAATTGTAGTAGTCACGAGTCGTACAAATTTTGTCGTGTCGCAAAATTACGATGATACCAAAATAAAAACGAGACGACGAAAAAAACGACAGTCGTCGAAAAAAAAAAACGACTACGATGATAAGGGTGATTATATTTTGAGTAAATCTCCAAAAACAGTGTTTGTGTTAAGTATTTTTTTATAACTATTCATACTAAAATTATTGCAAACATTTATGCAAAAAATAAAAAAAATCAGTTTCCATCCTTACTTCGAAGTGATTGGCAGCATGTCTTGGGGTGAGTATGAATTTTTTTTCTTTGACTTCGTAGCTTTGCCGAGAGCATGATTTTGAAAATACCGAAGCATGCTTCCATGCTTCGACATGAATTTAAGTTGCAACGGTTTTTTCGTTGTTGTGCTTTTTCAAACCAAAAATTAGATAACACAATTGTGTTCGGCGGGCATTAATAGAAGTTTCAAATCAACCTCACAATTGTGATATCTGATCAATTTTTAGGTAAAAAATTCGACTTTTCTAAAGATTCTGACTTACAAAAGGCTTTAGACATTCTTGAAAATTCTGATGCTGATGCTGATACCCAACAACATTCCAGAAAATGTGAGCTCATCTGAGGAGGAGTCTGAAGAAGGTAAATTTTTTAAATTTTAATTTATCCTTCTTGTGTTATTGTTTGTTTAAAAATTAGGAATAGCTTCTCCTGTTGCTGAAGAAACAGTTCTTCCTACAAGTTCACGAAATCATGAAGAATCTGAAGAAGGTAAATGTTTAAAGTTTTCACATATCCTACATGTATGTATTATTGTTTGTTTTAAAATTAGGAATAGCTGCTTCTTTTGCTGTAGACATAACTCCTTCCACAAGCTTACGAAATCCGAGAGGTGACATATGGAAACAAACTGACTTCCCAACTATGCAATCCCTCTGGTGCATAGCTGTCAAAATTTTACAAGACTTGGCACCCCGTTAGAGTATTTTTCAAAATATTTCCCAGAAAGCCATTATAAAGATGCTGTTACATATACAAAAATGTATTCTCTAGCGACCACTGGCATGGAGATTAATATTACCGTGCTCGATATAAAACATTTTTATGGCTGCACTACCATTATGTCTTGTCTTGGTTATCCTCAGATAAAAATGTACTGGGCCGAAAATTTTAGAAGCGAAATAATTTCAAATTCTATGTCGAGGAATAAGTTTATGAAGCTTAGAAATATAATTCATTTTGTTGACACCAGCAAGCCCAGTGAAACCAATAAGTTATAGAGGGTTCAGCCAGTGATCGATTTAGTAAGAAACCGTAACAATCAACTAGCCAGCGATGTAACAAGTTACTCCATTGATGAACAAATGGTGCCTTTTACCGGTAGATGCCCAGCGCGACAAGTAATTAGGTCAAAACCTCGACCAGTTGGCTTAAAAAATCTAGTGTGCGCTACATCTGGTGGACTAATAGTTGATTTTGAAATGTTTCAAGGGGCAGGTACGTTTCCAGATAGTGGACTCGGTCATGGACCATCCATTGTCTTGAGACTTACTCAATGTCTTCCAAGAGGAAGCCATCTTTACTTCGACAGATTTTTCACTACAATACCTCTTTTGGAGAAACTGGAAGAAAATGGATTCAAGGCAACAGGCACTATAATGGCAAATCGTGTTGGGAAGAGAGTTCATTTTCCGTTAGATAAAAATATGGAAAGAGGTGAGATGTGTCAATTTGTCAAAGACAACACTGTAGTCGTTGTTAAATGGTGTGACACGAAATGTGTCACAGTTGCGTCAACTATATGTGGGCAGAACCCAGTTGGAGAGGTGAATCGTTGGGTAAGGAACTTAAAGAGAAGATTGCCATTTCCTATGCCAGCCGCAATTAAATTATATAACTGGAAAATGGGAGGAGTGGATATAGCTGACCAAATGTTGGAATATTATAGGACCAAAATGTAAACAAGAAAATGGACAGTAAAAGTTTTATTTCATTTTCTTGATTTGGCGATTTACAACAGCTGGATGGAATATAGAAGAGACGCGAAAATATTGGGTGTTCCAAACTGCAAAGTAAAAAAGTTTCTGCATTTTAAAATGGAGATCGGAGAAGTGTTTGCAAAGTACAAAGATGCACCACAAGATATGGTTGCTCCCTTTCAGTTGCCTGAGGAATTCCACGGCAGTAAATATCGTCCCCACAACGCTCCCGATGACATAAGATATGACAGATTTGACCATTGGCCAGAATTTTTAACTGGAACTGCTAAGAGATGCCGCAACCCATCATGTGAGAGTCGTACTAGAGCCCGTTGCCAGAAATGTAAAATGCATTTGTGTCTTGCAAAGGATAAGCACTGTTTCCAGGCGTACCATACGAAATAGCTTGAACTCAATCTTCTGTTTTGATATTTATTTACTGAAGTATTTTTTAAGTATTATTTTTTTAAGTTTTAGTTTGCAAACTGATCTCAACATTTTATTCACTAAAAAAATTTTGTATGCATTGTTTTTAAAACTATTATTTTTTAATAAATCTAAATGAAAGCTAAATGACTTTGAAAAATTGGAATTTAATTTACACGTTACGACCCAAACTACACAAATGTGTGAGGTCCTTTTTGGAAAAATCCTTGATGTCAAAAATTTGTAAAAATTTGTCTTTGCCATTTAAAAAAAGAATTAGCTAACAGTTTTACAGCCCCTTCATGGTTGGCTACTGATTTTTATCTCCGAGACGATACAGTTAGGAGACAGTTTCATTTTACGGTTTCATGGTTGGCTACAGTTTACTGCCTCCATAGTATTAAGTTCCACACTTTGTGGATGACAAAAATATTGACATTTGTGCATTTACTTGACATTTGTGGCGACATTTGACATTTCTGCCCAACTTTAAAGCAAATTCAAAATTTAATTTTTGCCAATAAAATAATTGTTTTGCCAATAAAATATTAAAATGGAAAGCAGTATCGAATTGTTTTTTGATGAGGAAAATTTTCTAAAAGTTTCACGAATACGTAGAAGCTTACGCGATGCTGCTAATCCAATTGAATTACCGGATGTTAAGTAAGTACCTACTTTATGGTATTCCAGAAGCGTAAAAAACAAAAATCATTTATTGCTTTTGTAGGTTCATTTCGTATTTTCGCCTGAACAAGGAAGCATTTATGTACGTCCTTAATGAAATAAAGGACTCCTTTAAAAAAGCAGTACGCACATCGAGCATACCACCTATTTTAAAATTGTGTGCTGTCTTACGGATATTTGCAGAGGGCAGCTACCAAAAGTGTAGCGGAAACGATTTTAATGTAGGTCAGGCTCCGTCGACAATTTCTGCGGTACTGAAAGAAACTTTGAAAATTTTTGAATCAAAAATCTGCGCCAAGTGGATATCAGCGAAGATGACCCAGGCAGAAGAAAGTTCTGCGAAGCTTCATTTTTATGAAAAAGCTGGGTTCCCCGGTATTGCTGGGTGCATTGATGGCACACACATAAAAATTGTTTCTCCATCAAAAGAACTTCAGCACCTATATATGAATAGGAAGGGCTTTTATAGCATTAACGTGATGATTGTAAGTATGAAGTAGTCGCTCATACAATCATTTAATTTTCAATATTATAGCTGTGTGACCATAAATTGAATGTGCGCTATGTGGACGCAAGAAATCCCGGTTCTAACCATGATTCCTTTGTGTTCAATATGAGCGATTTACAGCGGTATTTAGAAGACAATTTATCTGAGAGTTCTTGGATTTTGGGTAGTATTTGGAATTGTTAAGTAATTCAATGACTTCTTATTGGAGTATTAAAGGTGACGCGGGCTATCCCTTAAAAACTTATTTGCTGACACCATTTCGCCTTGCGGATCCTGGTTCGCCTCAAGCGCATTACGACAGGGTTCATGCCAAAGCTCGTAATGCGGTTGAGCGAACAATTGGTGTCTTAAAAAACAAATTTCGGTGTCTTTTGTCAGCAAGAGCTCTTCACTACAAGCCGGAGAAGGCAACACAAATTATCAATAGCTGTTGTGCATTGCACAATATCAGCCAGCATTTCAATGTGGAATACCCTGCCGACATTGCATCTGTTCCTCAAACAATTAATCAAAACAGTGACTTCGAAGCGGATGACTCAAGTATTCAAGAAGATGCTAGAGCTATTCGGAACAATGTAATGCGATGCTTGAGCTAAAATGTAACTTTGATAATAACTGAATAAAATACTGTTTCTTCTTTTCAAAATTATATTTTATAAGGACTTTTTCAACCTTTTCAATAGTTTAGTTTAGACAATAAATAATCATTTATAAAATTTTTTTATTTGTAAAAATAAAAAACACTTACAAAAAATTATCTTTTCATTTCAGTTAAATGCACTTCATGGTGTTTTTTTAAAATAAAAGTAGTCAAAAAATATCACTTCATTTTACTTATAATTACATTTCAAAAACTTATAAAAATCTAAATATAAAAAGTTGTAAAAAAATATCACTTCATTTTACTTAAAACTACATTTCAAAAACTTATAAAAATCTAAATATAAAAAGTTGTAAAAAAATATCACTTCATTCAAAAACTTAAAAAATATGTATTAAATGTAAAAAATTGTTTAAAAAATATTACTTCATTTATCTTAAAATTAAAGGTTTCTTACTAGCTTAAGGTTAAAATATTAAATATGACTTTATGTCGAGATCTAAAATAAAATTAACTAGTAAATTAGCTATAGTCCATTTGCTCTATTTGTTTCCTCACTAGTTCCAATTTTAGTTCGTTGAGTTTACTCTTTTCCTTTGCGGTTTTTTCCAATAACTGATGCCTGTTTTCTTTTAATGCATACATTTTTTTTGCTATTTCGTACCTTTTGTATGTATTTTTTTCAATCTGCTTTAGGACTTTTACCATTTGCTCCTGATTTTTGGTCTGCATCTTTAGCAACGTCAATTTTTCGTCATCTTTTGTATTACGCCTTTTTCGACGTGGCATTGAGACAGACGGCAATTCTTCTTCGGCCACATTTTCAGCCTGGTCATTCTCTTTTTCGGTTGCAGTTTCTTCAACCAACCCAAAACTCCGCCCGGCTGGAGAAACACTTTGTTGCAGACTGATCATATCTGCAGCACTACGTTCTAATGGGTTTAGAGTTATTTCTTCCGAGGGCCCACCACCAGTCGCCGTAGCATTTCTTTTGTTGGCTGCTAATTTAGTTTTTAGCTTGGACTTATAATTTGTCCATACCTGAAATTGATTTCATGTAAAATAAATTTTTTTATAATTTTTTTTTACAAACCCTTTGCCATTCTGGTGCTGTCCTAGTCGGTGGACCGATGCCGTTAACAGCAACAGCGACGTTTTCCCAAAAACTTTTCAGTTGCTGTTTGCTGCTACCGAATTGCCCTTTCCCTCTAGCCGCTTCTGGATTTTTTTCCAACATTTCAATAATTCTTTCGAATTGTCTTTTGGTGGTGATTTTTGTACTGAAAGAAATTTATTAAATACATTTTTTTGATTTAAATTGCAAATATGTTTTACTTACGTGTAGTTTTCCATTTTGGCGACATCAAAATTGTTGTCTACAAATTTTGACGTTTCTGTATACTATAGCGAGAGACTGTTGCCAACCATGTAGTGAAAAAAAAGTGTGGAAGACATTGCCGCGGAGATACTTCGACAATGTTGCCAACCAAAAAGCCAATTTTTACTCGGCGACGAAAACAGCGAGATTGTAGCCAACCATGAAGGGGCTGTTAATTTTTGTGGCAAGGAGATCAAAAAATGTAGTTGGGTCTCGAAGGGGTAAACTAGTGTAATTAAATGTCTTTACGAACAAGGTTGCAATTGATACAAAACTGAGGTATCCAGACATTAAAGCTTTTGATACAGTCAAGTTCAGTATCTTTGCTGAAAAAATAATACAACATGGTCATGAATTCAAGAATGTAGCTGTTAAAAAGTACCTTCAAATTTTGTATAGTAAAAGTGAGCTTTATTCTGAACTGCAATTCTTCGATGAAGACTTAATTTCTTAATTTAACTATTATATTATTATTATTAACAGGTTTGAAATCACGAGAAGTAATAAGCCTGCTTATCTTACCATACCTTGTCGCAACAACTGTTATTAAAAACAGTATTTTGAAGTAAGAACTACATACATATGTAAAAATATTTTAACCTATGGCACTTCTTTGTTTTTTAAATTAATAAAAAGTAAATACAAATCAATATTAATTTATTTACAGTATGAAGCCACAGCTGATATCGACAAGGAAATATATAAACAGCCCCGACTTTTATTAATTGGTGATTTTGAAAATTTGAAGGATATAATTGCCATAGCTGGAAAGAAGATTTATTTTGATAATCCACTGGCGGCATTTGAATCATGCTTTCATTTCTTTTGTGCTTTTGATATCCCAAAAATCTAAGCACATATGGATTTTTATCGAGAAGGTAGTATTTGAATTAAGCATTTCAAATATATCCTAACGTATCAAAATCATTCATCTACCATATGTCAAATTAAGTTAAGCTCGGTTAGTAGTTTAATTAATCATTTAAGAGAACATAACCTTTCTGTTTTTTCATGCTCTTTTCCAAACTGTAATCGAAAGTACTCATTTATCGAATCTCTGAGATGGCACATAAAAAAACATTTTTTAAGAAAACATATTGCCTCAAAAAAAAACTCTGTTTTGCAACCAAACATTTTCGAAGATTTGTCTAAATCACCAAACAATTTTGGGAATACAACAATGGGCTCTGAAGTTTCTGCTTTTTCAATTAAATATGATATTCTCAAACTAATTGTTAATGTTTATAATGAAAACTCTGTTTCAAGAAAGATTATTTTGAAAATATTGAAGGAAAATTTTAAAATTTTTAAGCTTCATATTGATATAATTATTTCAAAGATGGATCACAAAAATGAGGTTTCTGAATATCTGAAATTTTTGTCTGATAGTTGCACTATCCAATCCGAACACCTTTTATTTAAAGAGCTTAATTTGTCAGGCTATATATCTTTTTCAGAATCTATTTTAATAAAAACAGATACTTATTTAAAGATAACCTAAAATGTAAACATTTTAAAAAGTAAAAATTTTACAATTCAAATCATTAATTTAACTCACTTATTTTTCAAACTTTTTAACATGACGAATATGCTTTCTGATATTGTGGCATATCTTGATGAACTCAAAAATGATCATAATTTATGTATCAAAAATTGCATTCAAAGTTTAAGTTGGAAAAACAAAATTCAAAAAATTGACAATGCTTTGGGCTCTAGTATCAACAAGTCCAAAATTGGGGATATTTACGTGACGATAGCTTGTATGCCACCTTATTTGCGTCTAAATTATGTCAGATTTACCTTGCAATGCTTTTTTTTTTCATTAGAGCGTAAAAACTTAGGTTTAGAGGCTAATCAACGCATTTTTGCTCCCTTAGTTGAACAGTTCAACAAATTGCAAACTGTTGGAATAAATGTAAATCATCCAATTTACAAAACTGTTAAGCTAATACCTTCACTTATCTTAGGGCATAACTTGGGCCTTAGCCAAATATTAGGGTTCAGTAAAAGCTTTCAAGCAAATAAGTTTTGTAGAATTTGTAGATGCGATAAGAACACAACAAAAACAATATGCCTGCAAAAATATAATGCATTTAGAAATTAAATTAATTATGCTTTGACCATAAATATTTCTAATTCAAAATTAACCGGCTTAAAGGAAAAATGTGTATTCAATGACATTCAAAACTTTCATGTCAGTGTTGATATCATGCACGATATTCTAGAGGGCATTGCTCATTATGATATGATAAATATTTTAAAACATCTAATTTACAAAGACAAATTATTTACTCTTGCTGTGCTAAATGGAAGAATAAAGTCATTTGATTTTGGCAAATCATTAAATAAACCACATCAAATAAAAGAAGAAACTTTATTAAAAACAAATAAATTAAAATACTCTGCAGCAGAAATGAACAATTTCGTACTTTATTTTAACTGCTTAATTGGTGACATGGTTCCAGAGGGGAACAAGTATTGGGACTTATATCTGACTTTAAGAGAAATTATTTTAATTTTTCATTTAGATAAAACAGATTTTGATATTTGTAAGGTACTTGAAAACTTAATTGCATATCATCACGAACAATACGTATCGCTATTTAAAGAAACACCCAGACCTAAATTTTATTTTTGTACCCACTATCCTTATATTATGGGAAATGTTGGTCCATTACAAAATATTAGTTGTATGCGATTTGAAGCAAAACATCAACAATTCAAAGAAATTGGAAGGGTAGGGAAATCTAAAAAAAATCTTTTACATACAATGGCACTAAAAAACCAGATTAAAACATGTTATATTTTGTTCAATTACAATGAAATAAGTACAAACTGTAATCTCTTAAATACTAAAAGTAATATGCTTTTGAGAGAAGATAATGATTTTAAAGTAAAATAAAAATTGCGGTCAAGCATTTTTACAGAAATTAAGTGGATTGAACAAAGTAATATTAAATACAAAGCTGGGTTACTCATTACCGATCAATATTACGAGGTCGAGCTTCCCGTTTTCCAGTTGATTGAATTTATTGTCGAAGTTAATGCAGACCTATTTTTATGTTGCCAAACGTTAGAAACTGTTACTTTTGACCCACATTTACAGGTATTTTTTATTAAAAAAACAAATGAATTCAATTCAATCTTATTTAAAAATCTAAGAAATAAATGTATAGGGTGTTTTTTTTTAGAGGTATAGAGCTTCGAATTGAAATAAAACACAAGAAAATCGTTTTAATGTCCATCAATTTGACTTTATTGGAAGGATAATTTTATGCCATTAATGTTTAAATATGATTTCGGGCATGTGGCCGCCGCGGCTGGCTCGAATAAAGCCAATTCTACAGGTCCAATTTTGAACCACTTTTTCGAGCATATGGGGCCGTATGTCGGCAATAACGCCACGAATGTTGGCTTCCAAGTCCCCTAACGTTTCTGGTTTGTTGGCGTAGACGAGCGACTTCACATATCCCCAAAGAAAATAATCCAATGGTGTCAAATCACACGATCTTGGTGGCCAATTGACAGGTCCATTCCGCGAAATTATGCGCTCATCGAATGTTTCCAAATGTGGCAATTTTGCTTGCTGACGTAGCCATTCAACCAAAAATGAGCCTCATCACTGAACAAAATTTTGCGATGAAAATCAGCATCAAGATCAATCTCATTCTCGGCCCATACACCGAAATCACGACGCATTGCATGGTCTCGCGGCTTTAATTCTTGCACAAGCTGGATCTTGTTAGGTCGCAAGCCAAGATCTTTGCGCAAAATCTTTCATAAAGTTGATGGACAAAGCTCCAATTGCTGTGCACGGTGGCGAATCGATTCATTCGGGTCCTCTTCAACATTTTGCTCTACAGCGGCAATTGTTTCTTCGGTGCGCACTGATCGACGTCTCTGCGGATGCGTATTATCACATAGAGTAAACGTAGTGCGAAAACGACCCATGGTTAACCGAATTAATTGCTCTGATGGACGATTATGTCGACCATAAAATGGACGGAGCTTGCGGTAAACTTCGCGAACTGAACCATTATTTTCGAAATAAATTTGCACGATTTGCAAGCGTTGTTCTTTTGTCAACCTGTTCATGATAAAATGGCAAACCAAACTGAACATAAATGACATTAGAGTTGCCAGATTTGACCATAAAATGCCAGTTTTATCTCTATTCGAAAAACAAACCTCTAAAAAAAACACCCTGTACATATAATATATTACATATACGAAATAAACTAGCTGTAAATAACATGTAACTGAAATCACATTTATAAAATTATTTCTACAAAAATAAATTTTTAAATTCTTTTTCGGTGTGGTTTTTTACTAATAAAAGCATACAGGATTAATTATTACAGGAATAATAACTCGACTCTATAATTTCACACAGTATATACACATTTAACATATTTACCCTGTCATTTTGAATTTTGGAATTTGGATAGATAGGTGGATTCGATTAGAATATATTCACATTCCAAAATTTAATAAGGGTAAAATGTTAAATACATAGATATGTATGTAAACACATATCTGAGTGTTATATGGGACTTAAAAATAATGCAAACCATTGTTTTTGGTACAAGCACTAGCTTACTAGTGACAAATAACATCGCTATTTGCCAGAAAAATTAAAGCAATTTGTATCAAAAATATTATTGTTTGCCACAAAAATTTTCTCCAAAATTTCTTAGTTCCAACTATCAAATTATTTGTCACAAATAATAAAATTTTAATGACAAATAACTTCGGCACTTGTGAGTAAAATAAAAAGTGTTTGTTGCAAAAACATTATTATTTCTCACAACAATTTTCCCAAACACTTGAAGTAGTTCCATCTACAGTGAAATTCCCCATAACCGGACACCCACCGTCGAGGTTTTTTTGTCCGGTTATGGGGGAGGAACAAAAATTGTTGGTTAAAATTGCCTTTTATTAAATTTATTGAACAAATTTACTCACTAAAAACGTTTTACTCATATTTACATACTAATTTGGTTGAAATAATCTAGTGAGAGTAGATTGTTTTAACTTTGATTGGTTCAACTTAAAATATTGGGTTTAAAAATGCGTCTCTGCATTCTTGATGTAATCAAATGCTACAAAATCGTCTCTGGCAAAATGCTTCAAACGGGCAATATGCTTCAATGCCTCATCATATGAAGTTATGGGGTCAGAAATTTCTTCATCAGCTTCGTCTTCAGGCTCGCTTATCTCTGCAGTGGTGTTTTGATCTTCAAATTGTATTTCAATATTGTTGTCTTCGGTTAATAAAGTTTCATCTATTTTCGAAAATTCGTCAAATCCAGCGAATCCTTCTTGAAAATTCGCATAGGTTGCCAGGGGTATTTCATCCTCGGCATCAAAATCGGCAAGATAAATATCAGTTTCAGAAAATCCAGCTTTACGGAAGCAGTTCTTTATGGTTGTTGCTTCAACTTAATCCCAAGAGGCTTTGATGAAGTACAAGGCTTCAAGAACGTTAAGCGATTTTGACAACTCTGATGCTGAAGTCGCTGTGTCAACTTTAGGTAGTAAGTGTTTTAATATAGAGTTTCTATAATAAACCTTAAAATTTTGGATTATGCCCTGATTAAAGGGTTGACAAACTGCAGTTGTATTTGGAGGCAAAAAAACAATGTTTAAATTTGTTAAGTTCAATTCCCTTGGATGAGATGCTGCGTTATCCAAGAACAAAATAATCTTTCGTTTTTGAGATCTCATTTTCCGATTCAATTGCTGCAGCCATTCCGACATGATTTCTCGAGTCATCCATGCTTTTCTGTTAGATTTCCAATCAACCGGCAGTGCATTGATAGGAAGTTGTTTAAATACTCGAGGGCGGGCTGCTTTACCTATAACCAAGAGCTGCTCTTTCTCTCCAGCCATGTTTGCACAAAACAAAACTGTGAGCCTTTCCTTAGAGAATTTACCATCGATGCATTTTTCGGATTTAAGGGCAAGAGTCTTATCGGGTAATGCACGAAAGAAAATCCCGCTTTCATCTGCGTTGTAAATGTCCTCCGGCTTGTATCCACGCAACAGAGATGGCAGCTTATCCTTAAATTGCTTGACTTCCACCTGATTAACATCTGCAGCTTCACCAGATATGCACTTAAAAGCAATGTTATTTCTTATGCGCCATTTGTTTAACCATCCATCGGACGCAACAAAATCAGTTAAACCAAAATGCTCTGCTATTCGCTTTTATAATCGGGCCAGATATAGGGATGTTTTGGCTTCTAGCCTTAGCGAACCAGTCAAAACACATTTTGTCTATCTCAGCGCCACCTTCTTTAATAAAACTCCTCTTTTGGTTGACATTGAATCCAGATTCCCATTTTAAACGAAAAGTTTCTTTATTTTTATTAATTTCTGCAGCTTGAGTTTTGCCAATATTGAACCTTCAAAAAAAAAAAAAATCAACAATTGCATTTTTAAAAAGACAAATAACTTTACCTTTTGGCAGTTTCACGCACAGATATTTTTTCTTTTTCAAACAAGTTAATAATTTCCATTTTTTCTTTAACAGTTAGTACATTCTTTTTTTGTGCCATTTTATGGTTCTAGAATCTAGATGTTAAAAAGAACGAGTAACACGAGCTAATAGCCAAACTGCACCAAACTAATTAGCAGAATGAACGAAAAAGTTCAACTCTACTCAATACCTTTGACATAAATGTGTCCATTCGCTTTATTGGGGGAACCACCAAATTCGTAGTTTTCAAAACAAAAACGAAATTAAATTTGTAAAAAGGAAAATTAGAAGACGGAAAAAGTCCAACTCTACTCAATACCTTTAAATTAAATGTGTTCATTCGCTTTATTGGGGTAGCCACCAAATTCGTAGTTTTCAAAACAAAAACGAAATTGAATTTGTAAAAAGGAGAAGTAGAAGAAGGAAAAAGTTCAACTCTACTCAACACCTTTAACATAAATGTGTTCATTCGCTTTACTAGGGGAACCACCAAATTCGTAGCTTTTAAAACAAAAACGAATTAGAATTTGTAAAAAGGTGAAGTAGTACGATACAAATTTAATACAATTCTTATTTAATTATGTCCGTTTATAAGAGATGTTTTGTTCAAAATGATCTAGAATATAGTGTCCGCGTCCGGTTATTGGAGCGTCCGGCTATCGGAATTGATTTTGTATGCAAAAGTTAATGAAAAGTGAGTGTAGCTGAAATGTGTCCGGTTATGGGAGCTGTCCGGTTATGGGGCTGTCCGTAATGGCGAATTTCACTGTATATCATTTGTGGCAAACAATATTATTTTTTGGAGTGTATATTTTTATATTTTCCAATAAATTTATTTTATGTTTTTAATGTCGGAAACTAAACGTACAGTGTTTCAAAAGTCATTGCGACCGAATATTGCTTTTGCTATTAACTCTTTCGCGTCCACTCCAAGGCCAGCTGCCAGAAACAATTTTTCTCTTAATTTCCAGGCTTATTAAGTTTATGTAAGGTATTTTGGAAATTTTTAGCTTTCTAGACTAATCTGGTCATTAGATAATTAGAATTTGCTTAAAAGCAAAAAAAAAAAAAGAATTATAGAAGCGTTATAACGCAATAATTTTCAAATGTTTTAAATTTTATATTTAATTCCACTTTTTTTAAGGTGAAACTGCGTACCTTGATTTTTGAAAAATATATTATAAGTATTTTTATTTAATTTTTATATTTTGCACTGAAAATACTGCACATGTGAATTTTTTGACTTCTTGCTTTTTTGAAGTTTTTTTATTCTGAGAATTACAATCAATCAATAAGGTGTGTAATTTACAAAATTTATTGCGATTGTGTCACTTAAGCAAGGCTTAGTATTGAAGTTGCTTATAAGAAACTCTGGACGCGAAATGGTTAATATTTGGCTTCCGGAGAAGTTATAAATCTCGAAAGCTTTCACAAATATACCCAAAAAACTGTAGAACTTTATAAAAAGGACTACAATTGGTACAACATGCCTCCGTCCGTGCACAAAGTTCTAATGCATGGAAGTCAAATTATGCAAGAACTAGAAGTTCCAATTGGACGTATTTCTGAAGAAGCTCAGGAAGCATCAAATAAAGCTTTTAAAAACGCGAGGTTGCACAACAGCAGACGAACGAAGATTTTTTGCATTATTTGCTGATTTCTTCTGATCCTCTTATCAGCCAAATTCGAATAAAGCGAGATAAAAAACATAAAGAGTTATCACCAGAGGCACAAGAAATGCTTGAAGTCTATGAAGAAGACGATTAAAATAAATTTAAAAAAAATATTGCTGTTTTTTATCTATTTTTCAAATTAGGTTGTTTTATTGAGTTTTCAGTTTTTCATTAATAACTTGAAAACTATAAAAGATATCGCACAATTTATAACATTTTTGAAATCGATACCCATTTTGAAGAACAAGTCTCAATCACATCCCACCTTTGTATGGGCGGTAAGCGTGTACGTGAACCGATTTTTTTCATATTCATAAGTTTTTGTTGATTTAACCTAAAAAACGTCTGTGCTAAATTTCAAGACTCTGGCGCTATTCTTACTGTTTATGGCCACCGTTTTTTGGTTTTTCTCTAATAACTTTAAAACTATATGAGATATTGAAAAATTTATAACATTTTTGAAATCAGCATTGCCAAATTAATGAAAATTGATACCAATTTAAAAAAAAAAATCACAACCACATCCCACCTTTGCATGGGAAGTAGGCGTGCCCTTGAACCGGTTTTTTTTTAAAAATAACCAGTTTTTGTTCTTTTTACTTTAAAAACATCTGTACCAAATTTCAAGAGTCTAGCGCAATTATGTATTACTATTTATGGCCGCCGTTCCATACAAATCCATCCACTGTGCGTCAGTGCAAACAAATTTTGAAACATTGTTATAAAACATGACTTGATTTTAAATCAGCAGTTAATGTTTTACTATTAGCAGTAGGGTTGTAACGGAGGCAGGGGCGTTGCATGGGGGAGGGGAAAACTCACATGAGTAATGTCGATAAATTTTTCTGAAAAAAAAAGGATTTATTATATACCTACTTTAGGACGGGACATAAAGAGTATTTTGTATGAAGATGTTTTTTTATTCGTTGCAATTTCCATTAAAGATAAAGTAAGTTTTGTTCAAATGTTTTCAAAAGTGTCTTTTCGATTTCTTCGTGAGATGAATTCTTTCATAACCCAAGAAGCGTTGCATGGGTAAGACGTTTTTGGGTCATTTGTAAACGAAGGTAAGTCTTTAACCGTCTCAAAGCGCTAAATAACGTTTCACAAGAAGCTGCGGAATCTGGTACTGTCATTATTAAATTGACCAGTCGATTAATTTGATCTAGAAGGTGCCTTGTTGTGTGAGATGATTTCCGAAGTTGATCAGCAATTTCAGTACAGCACGGTGGTTTGATGTCAGACATGTTTTTAACTATTTGGGGACGCATGTTGGTCAGTTCAAAATCATCTGATAAAATGCCCAATTTTGACGAAAGTTGAAAAAGTCGAACAAATACATATAGGATATATTGGAAAAAGTTAAAGGGTTGAAAAAGCCGAAAGAATAAGAAAAATGTGTGCTGTGCCTCTTAATATAACAGATACGTGGTGTAGATTACATGTGAATAGATGCAGAGGTCTTTGTAAAAATATATTTGTATGAGGGCCACCCTAAATAAATGTCTTGTAGGCTTAACTATGCCTCTTAATATAAAAGTTACGTAGTGTAAATTGGTTTGAATAGATTTACCGGTCTTCGTGAAAATTAATTTTTTAGAAAAAGTTATGTTTGAGGGCCACCCTAAATAATAGTTTTATAGACCAAACAATGTCTCTTAATATAAGAGACACGTGGTGTAAATTCCATGTGAAACGATGCAGTGGTCTTTTTAAAAATAATTTTGTATGAGGGCCACCTTAAATAATAGTTTTGTAGGCTTAACTATGCCTCTTAATATAAAATCTACGTGGTGTAAATACGGTGTGAATCGATTTACCGGTCTTCGTAAAATTGAATTTTTAAAAAAAAAGTTATGTTTGTGGGCTACCCTAAATAAAAGTTTTATGGACCAAACGATGTCTGTTAATATAAGAGACCGTGGTGTAAATTCCATGTGAAACGATGGAGTGGTGTTTGTGAAAATACTATTACGAAAAAAAATTTGTATGAGGGCCACCCTAAATATGCACCTTAAATAAAAGTTTTATAGACTTAACCAGGTCTCATAGTAAAAAAGCTACGTGGTGTAAATTCCATGTGAATCGATGCAGTAGTGTTTATGAAAATGCTTTTTAAAAAAAAATATATGAGGGCCACCCTAAATAAAAGTCTTATAGCCTACCACCTATTCTCATACCTACCAAATATACACAAAAAATTTCATAAGAATCGGTCAAGCAGTTTGGGAGGAGTTCGGTAACAAACACTGTGACACAAGAATTTTATATATTAGATTTTTTTATTTTTTTTTCTTTGTAGGCTTTGTAGTCAAAAAATAATTTTAAAACCCACAAAATATAATAAAAAAAAATTCCTTTTTTCAATTGTTTTTCGGAAGACGAAAAAAAATGTTTTTTCTTGCATCAACTTTTTTCCATGAAAAATGGTGAATAACACAAAAACATTTGCATATTTACAAAAATTAGTAACTTCATCGAGTTCAGCGACTCAAAATACATAAAAAACAATTGTCATAGCATATTTTAAAACTTCACTTGCTCTTAAAAGTATCAAAAACTGTACACGGTTCGCTTCATAATCTTATTAAAATTATCGGTAAAAGCGTTTACTTTAAAATGGCCATAAAACGAATAAATGACCGGGTACGATTTTACGAATCTTGTTTTTGAAATCTCCGAACACTAAATAATAATTGTCAGATTTGGTTGACAATTTTTACCGATCTTGATCTCGCTTGAAACGAACCGTGTCGGCCAAAGTGCTAAACTTAAAATGGCCATAAAACGAGTAAATGAGCAGCTCCTAGTTTGCGGATTATGTATTTTAAATCTCCGGACAGTATATAATAATTGTGTTTTGTCAGTTTTGATTGACAATTTAATCGATCTTGTTTTTTCTTGAAACGAACCGTGTCTAATGTATATGCAAAATAGCGCCATCTGCGTAGCGATACATAAACAATTGGTGTCAACGGAGACAGTGAAACCAAAAAAATTTAGATTCAGCATGAGAGTGGCTATCGTCTGAGCCAGGAATATGTGAATAAAATTTCATAAGGAGAAAAGATTGGCGTTTAAATTTTTTTATTGAACTGGAGAGCCGGAGAGTGCGCTCAAATAAAGTTGCAAAAATATACTAAGAGAGCTGGAATCCTTATGAAATTTGAACATGACATTTTTGAAGTGGTCGACTTTTGAAATATGTATAAGCGAAATTCATACTAAGTTTTTCTCATAATCCATAACCATTTCTTACGAAATGGTTATTTTAAAATTTTCCACTTTGTACGCTCTGAAGCTGAATTTATAACTTCCGTTATACCTCCGACTTACCGCATTAAAATTTGCGGAGGTGGAAGCGGTGGTGGAGGTACGATATTAAGCGGAAGTTCTGAACTTGCGGATGCGAAGCTCCGTTACATCCCTAATTTGCAGCAGCAAACCGACAAAAAAAAACATTAAATCATTGAAAATTTCAGTGAAGATTTGTTTTTAAAATTGTTAAACAACTCTGCATATTTGGAAAAAATATTTTGATCTAACGGGTATTCCAAATTCAGTACAAAAAACAAATAAGATATCAAGTGCTGTCAAGAATGTTAATACCTTGTATAAAATATTGTTATAACAAAGATTTCCTAAGGCTCCCATATCTTTGAGCCAAAAACCAAAATTACTGGTTGAACTGTCGTTTTTCTCTGGGTAGCTTTTAACTTTATTGGTTCTTATAGCCTTTCGTAATCACTTATATGGATGCAATGCAATACTATGCATCAAAAAATATCAAAAGAAGTGAAAGAAAGTCTTTTGCGCCAAAATTTTTCACTCTCACGTATTGATTGTCAAAGTTCGCTAAAAACAATGTACCCGTATATTGGAAACTAAATTTTTTGGAAATTTATTTCCGATTTTGGGCATTATTGGGCGATTTAGCAAAAACTTGGGCAATTAAAAAAATTTTAATATGTACATAGCACAATAATTAGTTTTTACATGGATTAATTGTAATAATGCGAACATATGTTGTATAGGTATTAATAAAATTTATGTATCACTATGTGTCTTGTTTTTTCATATATATATGGTTTGTTCTCATAATTAAGAATCGCTTTGAAAATCCCTTATTTGTTTTACAAAATATGCAAACGGTAATGAAAGTTTTTTCTTTGTAGCTGAAATAAGTTCCATAAATATGTTCGCGTTAGAAACTGACATAAAAAAAAAAAAAGATTTTAGTACGAAATTACCGATGTGAGGGATTATCACAATGGTCGCATTTTTATTTTTCAAATTCAATTTCATTTGATTATAAGCAAATAGATTCTCAATTTTTTTCATCGCTGTCTGCTTAATTCAGAGCTTCCATAAAGCTCATTATTAAGTGCTATGAAAAACAATATCGGATATGTAAATTCTGTAATGATGATGTAAAAATCAAAACATTTGCTGATAAATATCCACTAAGTAAATTTTAAAACAAAATTTGGGCTTTATTTTACACAAAAGAAGAAATACATTCAAACTGACAATATAATAGATACTAGTAAAATTAAAAATTGGCTTTTTGTATAAAAGTGAGCTGTAATTTCTCAAGCATTTATGTTTCGAATAATTATATGAAATTATTTTTCAAATTCTTAATGGAACACAAAAACAAAAGTATTGATATTTTTCGTTCAGGGTAATTGAATTACTTTACGAGAATACCTTTCCACATAATTTACGGCATAGACATAATTCATAGTGATGGAAACTTCTTAACACCGCAGTGAAACGAAAAAGTATTGAAAAATATGCAAAAATATGAAGATTTCAAAATGGAATTGGAATGTTTTTTGGATCTTGCAAAAGAACTTGTATTCATTTTTGATTTTTAAAAATCTTTATTATTGTTTGGGTGTGTAGAATATTCTTCATATTATTCAGAGTTTTGTATAAAAAGCTTATGAAAGGAGGTAGAATATTAAGAAATTTTGGGAAAAAAGTGTGGTGAATAATTTTCACGTTCGAAGGTGCGGGGTTTTTCTGCAAAGGTGAGGTGTAAAATTTTGTCCACGTTTGTACTAGAGCGGGGGAAAAGGAAAGGATTAATGCATACGTGGGTTTGGTGAAATTTTTTTAGCCTTGGTGAATAAGGACAGCTGATTTTGAAGTTTGTTCAAATATGACAAATGAAAAATATCAAAACAGCGTAAAGGAAGGTAAGCTATAACACAATTTAAATTAATGAATTTAAGTAATTCAATTCAATTTTATTATTAAAATCGCAATAAAATTAAACCGAAACTAATTTGGTTTCCTTACAGCTTCAACACGGACATACTGCTTCGCTAAAGCTGTGGTTTTCAGGCGATGCTTGTGGCTATTGCCATTCATCAGAAGTTGTTGTCGCATACTGTTTCCGTGCCTTTACTCATGCGCTTGGAGTAATTTCATCAACATTTGCTGAGAATACTGACCTGAATCCAATCGCAACAGTGATACTACGAAATCGTTATGCTCAAGGCGAAAGGAATGCTGGCATTAATGTGCGCGTATTCAACATAATATTTGCTACTACTACGAATAACAAACACTCGTCATTATACTCGGCAAGTACCACATACGGCAGTGCCATTACCACCACAGTTGGTGGCGGAACCATAGTAACGGGCACCTTCTGTCGCTTCGGTCATACTTGCTGCAAGCAACAGCAAAGTAACGCATCTCGGCCGACAAGCGCAGGTGCCAAACCACCACATGCAATAGCTACTGCAATAAATCGCTACCGCCACTGCGCTGCCGCAGTCAGCTGCTGCTTCTACTAATGTTCCTACTTCAACTAATGTAAATGATGTGCAGTTTTATGTGACAAAACATTGATAAAAGTTTAAGTGTAATTTGATTTTATTGTTTTGTAGCTTAGATTGAATATACATACTATTTTACGAAATTCAATATTACTTTAAATTTGTTATCTTGGAAGAAAAGCGGCACGATTACGATTTCCGTGGCGCTGCAATCTAACGATGTTTTATATTTAACATTTTCGATTTATTTCGACGTGATTTATAGAAAGCTATTGCACAGGTTTACTTTAGCACCCATGCTCCAAACAGTAAAAAATTATCAAATTATGATCTGTTCCAAAAAAACAAAAAAAAAATTTTTTTTTTATTTTTGCTTAACCCCTTAAAATGAAAATAAAAATAGTGAGAAAAAAAAGTGTCGCTCGGATCTGGTTTCGGATATATAGCTATCGGAAGTTGCGGATATAGATTTAGTAAAAATCCATATAAGTTGGGAACCCCTAAATGGATATAAAAAATATGGGTGTCATAAGATAGATAGTTTATTGACCTGCTGTAATGGTGCGCGAATTTTTGAAATCTAACCCATAGTCTTGGAGGTATGACGATTTTTCTGAAAATTTGACCAATTATTTTTCAAAAACCGTTATTTTTTCCAAAAAATGTGAAATAACGTTTACTTTTTTGGCATATTAAGAAAGTTTAATTTATTTCCTTTCAAATGGTATATAGTTTGTTGCATATCTTTACTATGTACCCCTTTTTGACCGAAAAATAAAAAAATGCAATGACAAAAATGGACAAAAACAATGAAAAGCAACAACAACAATGACTATTACAACAACGACAGTTATAATGTCGAATTTGACAGGTAAGTATGTTGCCATATGTTATGATTTAAGGAAAAATCAAAAACTAAATTGATTATTACATATAAAAACGATAAGACTATCGCTTACTATTTTATTTCTTAATTTTATTTAATATTATCTTATATTTTGTCCAAAAAGTAATGAAATTTTCATTTATAACAAAAAAAAGTCAAGTATATTCCAAATTTGGAATAAGACACCCAAAGTGGTAAAGCCATATTAAAAATAGTCACCACAGCGGGGTGAGTTCCAAAAAGTACCAAAAAAATTAGTTTTTGTTTTTTACTGGTATTAGTATTCTGCCGAGACTTTCGCTTCTTTTGATATTCTTTGCTATGCATCCTGCGCATCACATATAGACGGCCTCATACCAATTTCTTATTCGATGTCTCCTTAGTATCAGTGGACACCATAGATGGTGTTAACACAGCATTGAGCAAATGGATTATAATGCAATCCTTAGAATCTGATAAATAAATAAAAGTAAGTGTATTAAGTTACCTTTTGTAGACAGTTAGAAAAATAAAAAAACATTACATAAGCTGATATTTTTAATGTGTTTTTATCAATAGCTTTGTTGAAATATCAACACTTTCTGTAAAACTAAGCCAACCTCGCAGCAAATTCATAAACTTATCAGGAAAAAGTTCACGGAAATCAATTTCAATCAAGAATATGAATATTATAAAAAACATTGCATTGCAAAATTTAATGCAAACCAAATTGTCTCCATGAGCATTAGAATGTAAAGGCCAGAGTATCAACACACTCTGCTCACATGCTAAGATATCAGACTTAGCTTTGCTGTCTGTTCCCATTTCATGCAGACGTCGCACAGTGGCAAGATTTGACTTTTTGATTGCAAAAATCATAGCTTCTGACCGAATAACGATTTTTTGATAGGCAATTCTTATAGCTACTACAGTGCCAAATTTTGTTTTAAAAAGTTTGCAGAGTCCGACGCAATTGATTGTTGAAGTTGAGTTTTTTGTAGGGAGGAAAAATTACATATCTTCAGCATGTAAAAACTAACTTCTGTTTTGTTTGTCGCAAGTAGACTTTGAAAACTGCAGAAAAGTGTGATTGAAATGTGAATAGGCTTGGTATATAATATATATATTATTGGTACATAATAGTTATATTATAATTTGAATTATAACTGAAATTCATTTTTGAACGATGTATGCTTATCCATTTTCTGTTCATATTCCGATGTAAGTTGGATACAATTTTTTCAAATTCAGACATCTTATGCGTTGAAATACTATTTCGGTAATTTGAAGATAATCTTTTACGGCCAATATGAGCTCTGCTTGACTTGATGTGCTTTGAAAAAAGTTGGAATGATGTAGCATTTTTTATGTAGTACATTTTACAATTTTTTCGTAGTACTCGTATAAGTTAAGAAGAGTTCTCTTGTAGAAACAAATTTATTACGTGTCGGAATGACTTTATATACATACATATGTTACCGGCCAAGCTAGTTTTTAGGATAAGCTAGTTTTTCATAGGCCAAACTAGCTCATCCGAAGCATGTTAGGATGAACCAGCTTAGCCTAGGATAAACTAAGGTTATTATTTCCTTTAACGCCTTCACTCCCGATATTCTTGAAATTTCAGTATGTTAGGGTAAGTGGGCGGCTTTCGGCCGCTGCACAGGGTTTACATCCTCTAATATGTCCAATGTTGACTTCGTGGCGGCCTTTGGACGCGGTTCACTGCACTATGTCGAACACGGGCTTCGCTATCACACATCAGCGTTATATTAAACTGAACCGCAAAGCCGTTCTTGAACATATTGGAAGATGCAAGCCCTGTGTTGCGACCTAAAGCCGCCCACTTACCCTAACATATTAAAATTTCCCTAAGCTAAGCTGGTTCATCCAACACGCTTCGGATGAAGTAGTTTGGCCTAGGAAAAACTAGTTTATCCTAAAAACTAGTTTTGCCGGTACCATATATGCTGTAATTTTTCTTTTGCTCTGCCATACTCTTTTTGGCCTAGGAAAAACTAGTTTATCCTAAAAACTAGTTTTGCCGGTAACATATGTATATACTGTAATTTTTCGTCTGTTCTACCCTACTCTTAAGATCCTTAGATCAACTGTTGCACAACCTGTAACTCCAATACATAAAATACCTGGAATGCAAAATTCACTGAATTACTCAATTACCTTATAACTAAGCAGGCAGTTTTACACATTCTATAACTTTAGTTTGTTTTTTTTTTCTCTACACAAATCGTTTAAAATATTCTCACCTACTCTTGTAATCCTTACTTTCAAGATTTCAGGAATTTTACCTTCAAAAAAATTAGTACAATCAGAAAAATTTTTAGTTAAAGTCTTATTGTCTAAGGAAAAAGCCGGGAATTTACTACAATTATTTCTGGCAACAGATTACCTACAATTATTGTAGTAAAACCTCACAGCACAAAAATTTGAATTTTTCACGCTATAAATGCGTAAATCCTCTCACGAGCTATTTTCTCTCTCCGCTCTATCTCACTCTCTTCTGAGAAAAAATGCAGTTAAAGAGCTAAACAGACCTGGGATTTGCAATTTACCATTAGTGTCAAATCGCACCAAAAAATAGAATTTTTTCTATTTCTCTGCGATAAATTTTCTAGTGTCAATTTTGTACTCACTACAAACGTATAAGATAAATAGAAGAAAAATCGCTTGTCCCAGTTCTGTTTAGCTCTTAATGCAGCGTTTTTCCCCACTTTATCTGCGTGAATGTTGTGTAGCTAGGGGTTTTAACGCTGTTTTGAGCGTTATATTTTTATTATTATTGCTGTGAATTTTTATTAAATGTTGATTTTAACGCGTTTGCAGAGTGAAATTTTTACAATGATAGTGAAATTTTTAAAATGTCTGCGTTTACATTTCCTCCTTTGGAAGTATGCATCAAAATAATAGAAATAGGATTTTTAAAATTTGACTTATTTACCTACCATGTAATACGTGGACGCATCGTGGATATCCTTTAGTAAAAAGGCGTTAATTTTCTATTTATAACATATGTGCATTTATTGATGAAAAAAACAAAGTTTCCAGTTACTTAAATAATAACCAATATATGTACATAAAAAATGTATGGAAAAGAACACTTTTATAATGGAATTGTTAAAGCCATTATAAGGCTTTTAATTTTTGCCATGTTATTAATGGACTTTCTTGCACCTCTAATATTATTTTTATGATATTTAAAAAAAAAACTTACACAATATTCCATGGTTTGGCAAATATTTTTCGGGTACATTATGTTAAAAATATATTAATAAGCAATTAGCAAGGCAATTGCTTGCACTTTATTGCAATTGTATATTTTTAAAACAAGAATTTTCCTTATAAAAAAGTATAAATAGTTGATGTCCGGATTTTCATCATCTAGTTCTATAAAAAAAAGGCAAAATATTCAAAATTATTTAAGAACTTAAAAAATGGGAAAAAATTATAATTTTTGGATGTAAGTGTATGAGTTGTCCTTTGCTTAATGAGCACCTACAATTTGATTTTCTTTCAAACTTGAATGGGCTTTTGTTGACCTTAGATACTGTAGTTGTAGGTTTATCAGTTTATCGAAATGATGGCAAATGAATGACAAAATCAATGTAAAATTATCAATTTTAAAAGTTTTTTAAAAACCGAAAAATTCAAAATCAATTCAGCACTTGGCCAGAAATTGTCTAATGGACATATGCAAAATGGATCCATACTAACTAACAACAGCTAACCAGTGAGTGTTTGTTTCGTTGCCGATTTTGATTTCATCTACTGAGTGCTTCACCTAAAATTTATGTTTTATGGGCTTATTACATACAAGGTAAAAGTGTTAGCCATGATTATGTTTGTGTAAAACAATGATACCTTGATTGAAGGAAGGACATAAATTGTATAGTGTACGCATGTCTTCGGTCTGAGACATAAGCCCGAAAATCCAAAATTCTTAAGTCCAATCCAATTTTCAATGTATTTTACTAAGGTGAAATATACTTACATCAAATATTTGAAAAAGTAGGTCAATGTCTTCATTAAATTTCATTGCTATATATCGAAATTTCTAAATCGCTGGCATTTTCGGTTATGGCTTTAAATTCTTTTTTCGATGAAGCTTTGAACAATGATACTATATCAAATTTCTTTAATGGCTAAGAATTTCTCAAACGGGCCACTTCTCAACCCCAAGTGCTAATTTTTTCACGAAACTTTGTTATTCAGATA
Source organism: Tricholauxania praeusta (assembly GCA_949775025.1). Lineage (NCBI taxonomy): Eukaryota > Metazoa > Arthropoda > Insecta > Diptera > Lauxaniidae > Tricholauxania > Tricholauxania praeusta. The sequence goes on from OX459028.1 coordinate 109,233,514, forward strand.
GTGGTATATGCTAGAAATCGAACTGTGATATTATTTTATTTTTTTGTTGTTGTTATAGGGTCAGAATACGCGAAACCGACATGTCTGAAATGTTTTTCAAAGTTTTTTATATAAATCAGTAGCTGCAAGTGGTAGAAATTAGTGTACGGAAAAATTTTTTAAAAAAAATTGTTGTTGCAATAATTATTGCCAGCCAAAGTTTTCATTAAACTGTTTTTTTAAAATGCTATAAGTTTTGAACTGCTTGACTGATCGTGACGAGAAAGAGAGTAAAAATATGTTTGGAGTGCTGAAAAGCGTTTTTGATTCGAAAAAAAAATTATTCGAGATATAGCCAAATAAATGAAAAAAGGGCCAAAAAAAAGGGTTTTTTGGGGATGTCTCGAAAACGATTCTTAAGAAAAAAAAAAATGGTTGCCATTTTTGGAAACTACGCCTCAAAATATATAGAAAAAGTCTATGAGAAACCCGATCTTTTTCTTGTAAACTAGTGTTATTGATTTTTTTGAAAAACAATAAAATTGTTATGCATTTTTCGTCCGCCCGGTACCACTATAATATTTATACCGTCGAAACTAATTGAGGCTCCACGATTTTTTTGACGAATTCTAGTTTGGAAGGGTTCAATGCATCTCTGTAATTTTTTTTCAGATTTTTTCGAGGTGGAGCAAGTCATTAAATTCAATTCTTGATAGAAAAATCGCTAAATAACTACAAAAATGCAAAAGTTTTGCAACTTTTTTTTTTAATACATAAGTTCAACTTATTATCTACAGAAACTTAAAAATTTCGTCACGATCAGTCAAGCAGTTCAAAACTTATAGCATTTTAAAAAAAAGTTTAATGAAAACTTTGACTAGCAATAATTATTGCAACAACAATTTTTTTTTAAAAAATTTTTCAGTACACTAACTTCTACCACTTGCAGCTACTGATTTATATAAAAAACTTTGAAAAACATTTCAGACATGTCGGTTTCGCGTATTCTGACCCTATAGGCAATTGAAATTCGGGTACCAAATTTTTTCAAAAACTTATAACTTTTGAACGAGTTCGACGATTTTTATAACTTTAACTGTGTTCGATTTTTATTCAATTAGAGTACAGGTGAAATTGTTTTCAATTTTAAGTGATGTTTTTTTCAGTGTTTAAAGTACGTTTATTTATTAAAAGTTAGTAAAAAACAGCCTTCCCTGTCCGATTGAAAACCAAAAAAAAAATATACAAATGTAACAAACATTAAGGTACAATATTACGTTTAGAAATCGATCGCCCTTGACATAATTTTTATTAATATATTTGTAACTCTGTATTCTTTAAATTTTGTTAATTTTTCTACATAATAGTCCAGCAGAAATAGGGTTTGAACAACAAAATAGTTCGTTACAGCAATCTGACAGCGGAATATTGTCGAACAAGCTCTTGTAAAAGAGGACAAAATAAATCCAACTGACATTAGCTATCCGGGGTTGAATGGGGTGCATTTTTAGAGGTCGAACACAGTTTTACATTATTTCTGGCTAAGCTGTGCATCCTATCAAAAAAAAGTTTAACGCAAAAAATGTGGGAAATAAGAAGATCTGCAAATTTTGACGTGATGATTTTCACCTTAACCTGAAAATTTTTTGAAAAAATGGCTGAAAACCGGTTTTTTGTTTTTTAACTTTTTTTTTACAAAAAAGTTTCTATGAAGCTGAAATTTGAGCAAAAGATACTTTTTAGTGTTGCACAAAGACGGTAATTTTTTCAGACGGAAATAAATCTAATTTTTAAACCAAAAAAATCGAAATTTTTAACTGCGGTTCCTCTTAAAACTACACCTCCTAAGGAGTTTTGTTTTGGCTCACTTACTCGCTGTTATGTCTACTTTAGATAAATGGTAAAAAAAGGTATACTACAATGGAAAAAATGACCGAAAAGTTGAAAAATCGAGGGTTTCCTATAAAAAAAATTCGTGAGGCAACAAAATGATACAGTTGCAGTAATAAAAAAAAAAATAATTTTTCCAATTTAAAACTTGAGCTAAACGTGGCTGTCTTATACATGTCAAATTTGTCAAAGAAAAAAATTAAAAACCAAAAAACCGGTTTTCAGCCATTTTTTCAAAAAAAAATTGAGGTTAAGGTGAAAATGATTCGGACAAAAGTTGTAGATCTTCTTATTTCTTACAACTTTTGCATCAAACTTTTTTTGATAGGATGCACAGTTTAGCCAGAAATAATGTAAAACTGTGTTCGACCTCTAAAAATGCACCCCATTCAATACCGGATAGCTAATGTCAGTTGGATTCATTTTGTCCTCTTTTACAAGAGCTTGTTCGACAATATTCCGCTTTCGGATTGCTGTAACGAACTATTTCGTTGTTCAAACCCTATTTCTGATGGACTATTATGTAGAAAAGTTAACAAAATTTAAAGGATACAGAGTTACAAATATATTAATAAAAATTATGTCAAAGGCGATCCATTTTTTTCTCAACGGAATATTGTACCTTAATGTTTGTTACATTTGTATATTTTTTTTTGGTTTTCAATCGGACAGGGAAGGCTGTTTTTTATTAACTTTTAATAAATAAACGTACTTAAACACTGAAAAAAACATCACATAAAATTGAAAACAATTTCACTTGTACTCTTATTCAATACAAATCGAACACAGTTAAATTTATAAAAACCGTTGAACTCGTTCAAAAGTTATGAGTTTTTGAAAAAAATTGGTACCCGAATTTCAATTGCCTATAACAACAACAAAAAAAAAAAATAATAAAAATAAAATAATATAACAGTTCGATTTCTAGCATATACCACTATCTAAATAACAAAGTTTTGTGAAAATATTAGCATTTGGGGTTGAGAAGTGGGCCGTTTGAGAAATTCTTACCCTAATTCAAAGTTAGTTTTGAAATTATTAATGCCTAAGTCCAGCAACTGATTAAAATGCTGAAAAGCAATTACCAAATCGAAAATATATGGCAAATTCTCAATTATTTCATTTATTTGAGGAATATTGTCCTCATAATTCAAAAATATTCTTTGTGAAGGGTAACAGTCCCTCATATAATTTCTGATATTTTCTCCTTCATCAGGAGAAATGTAATCCTCAGAGTGTATTTCCTGAATGTATTTTTTTTTATATTCGACCAATTCCTTGGAACTACCTTCATATTTTTTATATTAATTTCTAAGTCAAGTTCTTTTTTTTACGTTTTGGCGCCCGGTTTAAAGTGTCATTTCGATTTTTAAGTTTTGTTATAAGTAAAAGCGGATTTGTTGATACAAATTTTATATCTATAAAATGAGTTCCACTAGCTGCTGAGCTACGGAACGAATTGTTATCATTCGTATACAATTCGATTGTACTCGCAATTCATCGACAAATGTTCTTATCCTTTTATTTAAATAATTTTTGTTTTTTAACAGCTGCATGATATCATGTGGCAATTTGTGCCAAGGAATCGCGAATTTAGAAAAAGGGTCCACCTGCAATGCTTTATTGCAACAAAATGAGAAGGTTTCACTGCTTATGGTATCAATATCTTCATCAACTGATATTTGGCATTAATCAGATGGTATTGTACATTGGCTTTCATGATTAGGAGACGATGCACATAAATTCAATGAAATATTACTGTTTTCCGCATTCGAAATCGGGTTTAAAGTCCATTCTTCGTTAGGGCTTAGCAACATAAATATATTTCTTTCAATAGCGTTGAACTCTAAAACTCCATCGTCGCAGATTTCCTCTCCAGTGGATTCTAACACCAGCGTGGATCCAGGAATACCAAAATGGTTCCCTACATTAAAAAAATTTATTGTAAGAATTAAGAATTTAACACAATACAATCAATAAGCCACTAAATCAGTAAAATAAATAAATTAATAATTACCTTTTTCAATAACAGGAACTATTGAGGCGTCAACCATAAAAACTTTCTTTATTTTTCTGTTGGAGCTCCAAACTTGAGCCAAAATTTTTCCCATGTTGATTCTTAAACTAATGCAATTACTTATAATTTAACTACACTCTCGATTATTAATCGATAAGAAAAATGTACTGCAAATAATATACTTATTCATATAATTACATGTAAGAAAAAAAGTTCAATTGTTAATTTATTTAAAATTTCTCAGTAGCATTGTAATTTATTAATTTAAAACTGGGCATGAAGTTGGTGCATAATAATAATTTTTATTTATGTATAAAATATTTAATGGTTTCGGATCCAAAAACTTTGAAATTTCGATCAAATACTTCGAGTTTTCAGTATTGTAACATTCATATAAAATTAAGTTCTCGTTATAAAACATCTGTATAATATCTCCATAAAATAATGCTGTATCATAGGAGTCATTCAGAAATATGGCTTTAATTTTAAGTACTTTTATATCATTATACTCTCAATTAACAAGAATCATGTCATTTTCTTTGTAAACAGTATTAAGATATGAATTTTTTTTACTTAAGTACTTAAAACGTTTTGGAATTTCAACGTTAAATATTTGATTTGAAAAGTGTTCAGCATCACTACAAACAATTAAAAGCTAAATCGATTTTCATATAACATAGCTTGAGCCTCTTGATGACTTCTTGTAAGTGTACTAATAATATTTTTAAAATTTTTGCAAACTTTTGCTTTAGCTTTAAAGACTTTTTTTTTATATTGATTATTTATTTGCAATCTATTTTACGTTAGACATTCAGCAAATGATATAACTACTTAAATTTAATATAACAGGCATAGATAAATAACAATAAGTATATCTACATATGCAAGTGAGAATAAAATATTACTTTTTGGTTCGAGTGTAATTTTATTTCTGATTTTTAAATCTTAAACTAAACATAAAGTAGCTGCTGTTGCTTCCATTCCTCATTCCATATTTTTAGCAATCGAAGAATAAATATTCTATTTTCAATTTCATCATAAAGCAGAAGTATTTCAAGTCATTGATTGATATGGGTTAAGCTGAGGTTGCATATTTAGGCTTCGTCATTCGAGGCATGGATTGTTTACGTTAACTAAATGGAATAGTGTTACTTGATACGATTGTTTACATTAAACGAAATGGAATGAGCATTGGAAGGAAGCTTTAATGTGGTCATATAGACCGTATACGTTCATACGTTACTCCTCCATCCTAAGAATAATGATACTCCTGGATCAAGGTAGGTATAAATAAATAGTAACAATAAAAAATATTAAAAAAAAACTTTCAACTTGTTTCATTATTTCATAGTTTTGCTGATTAGATTCTTTGTTTTGAGAAGTAGTAGGTAAAACCATACTATCTGAATTTTTCTCATTTGTGTTTCTTTTTTTGAACCATTGAGGAATTTTACAACATAAAATTTTATTCATAAATATAATTATTAAAATTATAATAATAAAAAACAGTATAAAAGTTCCATTAGCAATATTTTTATGATATTTTAATTCTATTATTTCTTTTAAGTTTTCTTCATTCGAAACAATTATTTCTTCAAAATTAATTTTCTGTGTAAAATTGTAGTTTTTTTTTAAGTTAGGATAGTAGAATTTTCGTTGATATATTGTTTTGTTGTTGTTAAAATATTGGTTTAATATTTTTATTCGACAATAGTTAAAATTAATTAAAAGATTTCCATTCAATACAATATTTCTATTGTCACAATTTTGTTCTAGTGACAAATTTTTAGCATTTTTAATGATAATGGATGCTTCATCCATGGTTAAGATTTCCGTGTTATTATTTATAACAAGTTTACAATTATTTTTAAAAACGCAATGCTTAGAAAGTTTAAGTTCATTAAAAGTTCTGTAACTCTTATAAGTGTATGTTTTATTAGCAAAATCAAATACTTCTTCTAAATTCGAATCTATTTCTTTTTGTTCGGAGTTTGGGATAGGTATGAGTAGTTTTATTCCGATGTTGACAAATGTTTTTGGGATTTTAATAACAAACATAAGTAGTTTGTTTTTGAAGTCAAAAACGCAAAACCGTAAATAGCGTAATTTATTAAGGTCTATATTTTAACTGCTAATTTCTTCTTTTGTTAGAATTGCAGGATTAATTATCCCGTTTTTGGCCAAGGCAATGCTATCTTGAATTATTTCGATTTCTGAACGTAACGAATTTATTTTAAATAAATATTCATGGTAAAGGTTTTGTAAAATTATATTTTTTATAGTCCAGTTTGTATTATTTAATTGGTTTATCAACCCATATCTCTTAAGTAAAAGCATATCTCCAATATGGTTTATAGTTTGATTGAAATAATTATTAATTTTAATTTGTTGGTTATTGTGCAGTTATTGTGTTATGTACATTCTCTTCCGTTATACTCAAATGATCTTCAATATCTTTTCTATCTGTGTCATCCATAGTTCCGAAAAGGTAATTCATTGTTCTCCCAATTATATTTGCTAATCCCCGACGTTTCCTAAATTTACCATTTGGAATCAAAGTTATAACTTTGGTCTTAAGCACCTTTAGTTCTGAAAGAATTTCTATTCTATGGTCTGACTGTAGTGGTTCGAGATTAACTGTTATGTTATTAATAATATATAATATTTCCTGTGGGTCGATCACATGTACGACAAGATCAGTTTCTGTAACTAAAGATTGTTCGCTTACTTTTATTTCCGCAAACCCATTGTTATTGTGATTTGGTGAATTTCTAATGTGGCCGATACTGGATATAAGAGCCATGTTGATATAAGCAAAATAAAAATGATTTTATTTATGTTTTTCATTTTCAAATGAATTGGTTTTTGTCCTGAAAGAAAACACACACATGTATTAATTAACTAGTTTTTTTTTTCGTTTGAATTGATTTTTATATTTTCTAACTCTTTTGTCTTTGAATTTAACTATAAAATGTTCTTGATCGTTTTTTGTTTGAACTACAGTTGCTTTCCTATAGGGGTTACTTGTTTTCTGTAACCTTTTCCTTGTAATTTCTGCATTTATAAACCCTGTATCTATGGGTTGTTCTTTCCTATTTTTATTTATTTGATTTATTCTATTTTCTTTTACGGCTTGGGGGTTTATTCTAGGGGGTCTTCTATTGAAGAATATATTGTAAGGAGTCTCTTCAGTAGTTGAATGTACAATGTTATGATTGTATGTAAAAAGTGTTTGTTCAATTTGTAAGTATATGAGTTCTTTGTCGTTTGATGTATTTATAATTCTTAATTTTTCATTTAAAGTTTTGTGTAATCGCTCAATGTCTGCGATTCCAGTTTTTCCAGTTGTAATTTCAAGTTGTATATTTAATTGGTCACACCAATGTTTAATATTGATGTTATTCATTCCTTGATCTTGATGAATTTTTAAAATTTTTGGCGGACCCATTACATTAAAAATTTTAAGTAGAGCTCTCTTGGTCTCTATCCAATTTAATGATTTTACTTGCTCTGCGGTTGCAAATTTTGAATGAATATCTATACAGGTAAGATAATTTTCTTTGTCCCATTGCCAAAAGTCTATTACGAATTTTTCGCGAATTTCATACGTAGGGGTGTAATTTTGAAAGGAAGTTTGTGTGTTATATGATCTGTCTTGCATCTATTGCAGAGTTCACATTCATTGATAATTTTAGTAATTTCTTTAACATAATTAGGATAGTAAAAATTTTGTTTAAAAGTTTTTACTATTTTTTCAATACCCAACAAGATGTATTTTAAGAATTACTTCCTTGAAATCTGTGTAGTTTTCAATATTTTCTAGCACTTTCATAGCTCTAAATATTTTATTCCTTTTGTTACATACAATTTGATTGTAAATATTTTGAAATTTTAGAAAATCATTATCATTTGGTATATATATTGTAACGTTATTTTGTAAAAGGTAAGTTTTAATAATATTTTTAATAGATTCTGTAGTAAGTTCGTCATATGTTATAGATGTCAAATAATTCGCATGAATCTTTTTAGTTTGAGTTCTGTTTTAATTTCCTTTAACCAATTTTAGTTGATATTTGAAAACGTTTAATGGTTTTTCTGATATAGGTATGTAATTTTCATTATCTTCACTGGCTGAATGAATAGTTGCAACATTTGTTCCATTTTCTTCATTAAAATAACATTCTTCATTTTTAATTCGCGATAGTGCGTCCGTCAGCCACATGGTTCTCCTTTCCGGGAATATACTTGATTTCAAAATCGTACTCATTTAATTTAATTTTCCAACGTTGTAATTTAGAATTAGGTTCTTTAAGATTGTGGAGCCATTGTAGGGGCCTATAATCACTGTTTATTAAAAATTTTCTCCCATATATATAGGGCCTAAAGTATTTTGTGGACCAGACAATCGCGAGTAATTCCTTTTCGGTGGTTGAATAGTTAAGTTCGTGTTCATTTAATGTCCCGCTGGCGAAGCAAATAGGGTGTCCTTGTTGACTTAAGACGGCACCCAGAGCTACGTTAGAAGCGTCCGTTGTAAGTGTAAATGTTTTTTCGTAATCTGGATATACCAAAATCGGTACCATTTTAATTAATAATTTAACTGTTTCTACAGCGTTAATGAATTCTTTATTCGTACTATCAATTTTATTACCTTTCTTCAGACAATTTGTAAGGGGTTTTGTAATCTTAGAAAAATCCTTTATGAATTTTCTATAGAATCCGGCTAAGCCCAAAAATTGTTTTATTTGCTTCTCAGTTTTAGGTATAGGATAATTTGATATAGCTTTGATTTTGTTGGGATTAGGTTTAATTCCATCGGGGGTAACTATGTGCCCGAGGAATTCAGTTTCTCTTTTAAGAAATTCGCTTTTTTCGAGTTGAATTTTAGCTGTTTCAAGTTTATTGAATACTTTTTCCAATGATTGGATGTGTTCTTGAAGTGAAGTGCTATATATTATGATATCATCCAAATAAACCATGCAACAATTACCGATCAACTCCCCAAGGATTGTATTCATCCACCTTTAAAAAGTTGCAGGAGCATTTTTAAGGCCAAAAGGCATTCTTAAAAACTCGTAGTGCCCACTTTGTGTCGAAAATGCAGTCTTCCTTCTATCGATTGGATTCATCTCAATCTGATAAAATCCTTTGGTCAAATCAATAGTGGGAAAATACATGCATCTTCCCAATTTATCTAATATGTCGTTCATATTCGGTATTGGATATCTGTCAGTGATAGTGATATCGTTCAACTTACGATAGTCTATTACAATTCTCCACTTTTGTACTTCAGAAGCATCATTTTTTTTTGGAACGATCCAAATAGGTGCTGAGTATGGAGATTGGCTGTGACAGATAATGTTTTGGTCTAACATTTCCTTTATTTGCTTATTCACTTCGTCTCTATGGACTTGAGGATACCTATATGATTTGCTATAAATCGGATCCTCGTGAAAAGTTTTTATGTTGTGTTTAATTGCATTAGTGAAACTCAAATTATCCCCGTCTTCGTAAAATAAATGGCCATATTTTAGCAGTAGCTTATTTAGTTCCTTAAATTCTTCTTTATTTAGATGACCCAATCTAAATTTATTAACATTTTCTTCTTGGTTCAAATAATTGGATAATTCGTTTTGTTGACTTAGATTGATATCCACACAGTGGATTTGCGAAGGGTTGTTGTTATAAAAAATTTTATATGATTTTTCATTTAATATAACAGTATTTTGTCCAATTAGTATAGTTGCATTTAAAACCTTTAAAACATCATAGCCTAGTAAGCCATCATAGTGCCTTGAAAACAAACATACATACAGTTTTAATTTACCGTTGACAATATTATTTTCATCGATTATTTGAATTTGGTTTAAATTATTTGCAATTTTTTGTTTAATGTATGGGAGTGATGGTCCGAAGCTGCTAAATAAAAATTTTGATTATCAACTTCCATATTTTGTGGTTGACCATGTCTACTGATTCGCAATTGGTTCGAATCATATTCTCGATTTCTTTTAAAGGGTTGTACTGAATTGAATTTAGGGTTATAATTTTGATTTTGGAAGTTTGGTCGTGCGAAGTTGGATCTAGGATCATAGTATTGATTCTGATATTGGAGCCTGAAATTTGGGAAATTATACTGTGGTTGGTTGGACCTGTAATAATTTCGTTGTGGGATCGCTATGTTTCTATATTCATTATTAACAACTTTGTGGTAATCTCGTGGGTGCTTTATATTATCATTTTGTATAACTTTTGTTTCGAATTCGGAAGAGTTTTCTTTTAACACTTTGAGAGCCACTTTGAAACTTGTCACTAGATTTGCATTTAACAAGGATGTCAAATGATTTGGCAGTTCTCTTTTTAAAGTTTGTAGGCTGATTGTTTCAGCTTCATTTTTATAGAATGTTTTAATATCAATATTATCTGAGCTTAGTTTAATGCAGTCCTTAATATTACATAATTTTACATTTATTTCCTCACATAATTTTTTTACATCATGAGATGTAATTACAAATTTGCTAGATTAAGGTAGATATGGGTGTTGACTCACCAAATTCCTCTATTAAGATTTGTTTTAAGTTAGCCCAATTGGTTGGCTGCTCCCTTCTTACTAAAGCATGAGCGGCTCCGGTCAATTTTTGCAGTACACACTTAAATATTAGTTCCTTCTCTGATGCTGGAAAAGCAGCTATCTCGACTGCTAAGGAATCCATCGTTAATAAGAATAGCACAAGTTCACTTCTGCTTCCGTTGAATGAATTAGTTGCTCTTAAGATGTTGAAAATTAATTCCCTTTTTTCACTTAGGTTTGCCATGTTGAACAATTTAAAGTTGTTGATAAGTTTGACAATATACGTGGTTCAATTTATTACGTGTGCCTTATTTATTACGTTTAAATCGATCTTTGATTTATTATAAATTTTACTTATATTTTATTATTGATGATGAAACGTATTTTATACGTTTGATTTAATTTAATTTTCTATGTAAGTTCGTTTAAAGGATACTTTGCGCGTATCCTACCGACTGCGCCAGTGAGAATAAAAGATTACTTTTTGGTTCGAGTGTAATTTTATTTCTTATTTTTAAAACTTAAACTAAATATAAAGTAGCTGCTGTTGCTTCCATTCCTCATTCCATATTTTTAGCAATCGAAGCATAAATATTCCATTTTCAATTTCATCATAAAGCAGAAGTATTTCAAGTCATTGATTGATATGGGTTAAGCTGAGGTTGCATATTTAGGCTTCGTCATTCGAGGCATGGATTGTTTACGTTAACCGTATACGTTCATACGTTACTTGCACACATATATATATATGTACATAATTAAACATACAAAAAGATTTCAGACTATTATTTCAACCTGGATATAAACATTGTATTTTTATCTACTTAATTTCTAACTATTATATAACTATTTAAATATTAATATCAGATATACTTATTTTCTGAATGGAAGATCCTGCACATGGTGCCGTTTTAATCTATTAGCCTCAAAAGTGTCATCAAGTAAACAAAGAGCCGCCAGGTTTGAGTGATTACTAAGCCGATTCAGATATTTTTCACTATACTTAGTAATTTCTTTTTTAACGTGTGGTAAATCTAGGTCATAGTGCAGCGTTTCATTGGTCACAAACCAAGAAGCATCAACTATTTTTCTTAAAGTTTTGGACTGAAATCGCTGAATGATTTCTATGTTAGAATTGTTAGCTGTGCCCCATAGCTGAATGCCATAGGTCCAAATAGGTTTCAAAATAGATTTGTACAATCTGATTTTATTTTTAGTACTTAGCTTTGACTTTCGACAAACGAGCCAATACATCTTTTTAACTTTCCAGTTCAATGATTGTTGATTATCTTTTATATGTTTTTTCTATGTGTGCCGACGATCCAAATGCATACCAAGGTATTTTACAGAGTCAGATTGTGGTATTTCGGTATTATTAAGATATAATGGACGAGAATTTTTTATTTAAAGTAAACGTGACGTGTGCTGACTTTCCCGTATTTATCGTGATTTTCCAAGTTGTGTACCAGCCTTGCAACAAATTCAGATGAGTTTGAACTACAGCTGAAGCGTCTAAGGGACATTTCCTACTTGCAGCTAAAGCAGTGTCGTCTGCATAAGTAGCTACAAGAAGGTCATTCGACGTGGGCATGTCAGAAGTGAATGGGGTATAAAGTGCAGGCCCTAGGACACTCCCTTGTGGTACACCAGCGCTAATTTTGTACATTTTTGACACTTCGTCTTTACACTTGACATAAAAATATCTGTCGCTGAGATAAGATTTCAAAACAAAGAAGAAAGGGGCAGGTAGAAATTTTTTGATCTTATATAGAAGACCAGTGTGCCAGACCCGATCAAAGGCCTGTTGTACGTCTAAAAATACAGCGAAACAGTAATTTTTATTTTCAAGACTTTTTTGGATTACATTAACAACTCTATGGCATTGTTCGAGGGTGCCGTGTTTGTGCCTAAACCCAAACTGGTGTTCAGGTGTTCTGCCTCTCTATAATCGGTAACAATCTTTTTAAAAATAATTTTTCGAATATTTTGGAAAATGTTACCAGTAAACTTATAGGACGGTATGACGTTAGGGTATTTTCTGGCTAGTTGGGCTTAGGAATCATAATAATTTCTGCACATTTCCACTGCTGTGGAAAATGATCTAGTCGTAATATTGCATTAAACAAAAGATTAAGGTAATAAATTGCTTTCTCTTAAAGAGATTTTAAAACTTTGCTTCCAATTTGATCGTATCCAGGCGTTTATGATTGCTTGATTTAGCTATTTCACTTTCAACTTCAAATGCAGAAATTTGATTAATGGGACAGTCCATTTGACAAGCAATATCTAAGAAAGTACAAATTTCTTCAACATTATTGGTATTGACAAAGGAGTTTGGCTGGAAAACAGAGTGTAAATGTTCAGCAAAAGCCTCAGCCTTAGATAAATCAGATCTAGACCAATCCCTATTTTGGTTTTTTATACAAACATTGCGCTTAACTGAGTGCTTTAAGTATTTAGTCGCCCTTCAAAGATTTTCCCTGTTCTTCTTGGAGGGATCAAGGTTTAGCAAAAACTCATTTGTACATTTGCTTCTAAGTTCCTCTAGTCGCTTTTTGAGATCTTTGGTAGCTCTGTTCAGATTCCTTTTATCAGTGGGACTTCTAGTTTGTTGCCAGATAGAGCAAAGCCTACGCTTGGTTCGTATCATTAGACGAATGTCAAACGACACAGAGCTCTGATGGGTAAGTTCTTGTTTGACGTGAGTTGATAAATGTGCTGATTCATGGATTGGGTTTGTGAAAGCTTCAACTGCTTCATCTAGTTCTTTGGGCTTCTTAAGAGCCACATTAAGATCAATATGTTTATCTATCCAGCATGTGAACGAGTCTAAGTCAGTGTTTCGCGTAATAATTTGGTACTTTTTTGGCCTAGCAATAGCAGTGTTACAACACGAGACTAAAAGAGGAGAAGGATCTGAACTCAATTCTTGGCAATCTTTTATATTTAATTGGCAAGAAGGTATTCCTGAATAAACAACAAAGTCAAGTAGGTCAGGAATTTTTCTATGGTCAGATGGCCGGTATGTTGGATTCCCTGTAGATAAGGTTGAAAAGTTTTTTTCCGAGATACATTTGTATAGCTCCCTACCCTTGGGATTTGTCATCCTAGAGCCCCACCAGGAATGCTTTGCATTGAAGTCTCCTCCTGCCATAAATCTATGGCCGAGATGGTCAAAGAAGTCTTTAAATTCTGTTGCATGAAGCGAAAATCTAGGAGGGAAATACACAGCACTTACAGTTATGTCATACAATCTGCATTTAACTTTAATGCAGGCTGCTTGTAAAAATGTTTCACTGACATTGCTCATTTTGTCATATTTTAAAGTAGACTTAATTAATACAGCCGATCTACCATGCGCTGTATTGCTTAGGTGATTGGCAATGATTAAGTCATATCCAGATATGCTAAAATAGGATCTACTTGTAAAATGCGTTTCCGAGATTAACATAATATCTATATTGTGTGTCAAGAAAAATTTTTAATTCGTTAATATGGTTTAATAAATCATTTGCAATCCATATGGAGATTTTAAGGTCTAATTGCATTATTTGTTCATAAGCAAAGTCAACATAGTAAGAAGGTTGTTAGTAAGTTCGAATTGTTTGGATAGCAACGCTTCAATTTTTTGAAATGAAACACTACTTGTTTGGTTTTGTTTAAGTGTTTGGGCATAGATGGGACCTGAATTTGTTGCACAAAAATCATTTGAAAAATTTGGAACCAAAGGTGGAAACTGCTAAGGGTTGGGTGCAAAATTATGACGCATGCTCCTGTTGTATTGGTGTGAACTTTTCTTAGCTACAAGGCTCTGATAGACTTTGCAACCCCTATAGTTGGCTGGATGATTTTGAAGACAATTCACACATTTGGCTTGAGTATCACTTTATTTTGGACACTCTGCAGTTGGATGGTCAAGACCACATTTCACACAATTATAGGGCTTAGAACAATACGTCCTGGTATGTCCAAACTCTTGACAGCGGTGACATTGAACTATATCGGTTTTTTTTTTGGGTGCTTCGACTTTAACAATGGCATTACCAACATGCTCTAGGTTGTAAATACCTTTGTTGTTACTGTTAGGCTTAAGGTCAACGAAATGCATGCACAGCGGCTCCTTAGATATACGACCACGAATATTGCTAATATTTCGTACTTGGTGGCCTAAGCTCTCGATTTCACTTTTAATCGACTCAATCGGTTTCGAATAATGCAAATTTTTTAAAACTACCCTAAAAGCTCTATCTTCTTTGACTTGGTAAGAATGGAAAACAATTTTTTTGTTCTCAAATTTGGAACAAGGGTTCTATAAGCATCAGTGCTCTTAACTAAAACTCTAATCTGCCCATCTCGCAGTGCTTTATAATTAAACTCATTAGTACCTATTGTTGATGTAATAAACTTAATCATACCATTTATATTACTAATATTCGGCAGAATAATTGGTTGCGGCTTCGGTGTCAATTCGTTCGTTGTCTTAGTTGTTTCTCTCTCCAGATGTGCATTCGTTGCTTTATCATCAATTTGAATGTTGTTTAGAACTTCTACTTCTTCATCTATCATTAGATCAGCATAACGATTGTTTTTGATTTTATTAGGTTCAGCACTTAATAGTTGGCTCTTATGTTGGCTTAGTTCAGGCGATGCCGTTACACGTCGTTTTCTCTGCACTGCTTGCCATCCAGTATCAGCGACATCTTCAGTACTTTCAGCACTCATTTTGTGTAATTAATTACACAAAATTATTTTTTTGTATTATAAAAATTACAATTTTTCAATTTTATTAAGCAAATTTTTCTTTTTTTTTTCGACAAATATTTTCAAGATACAATTTACAATTAGCTTTAAAGAATTGGTGCTATTGTTCGAAACCTAACGTCCACAACATTTTTAAAGGCCCAAATTTGCTTATTAGTTCCGGATAGTGAAATATGTAATGATGTTTGGGTCTTCATTTTTTATTCGGGAAACATTCTTTTCTTAATTGAAAATAAACGTTTATGTGGTGTGCTAACATAGAAGTCTGACCTTTTGATATAGCTGAGGAAAATATTAGTCGACTCATTTCTATCCAAGGGCGGATTCACGGGAGGGGAAATGAGGGAAATTTCCCCCTCCAACGGCTTCAAAAATACACTAGAGAGCTTTAAAGTTTTAAAAAACCATGCAGCATCTGAGAAACAAACTGAAAATTTTTGAAGTTCTAGTAAAGCCGGAGATGTGTAGTTTTTCAGTTTGTTAACTTATTCATATAAACTTAAAAATTAACAAATCATATTACTCTACAAATTTGCAAAAACTTACATCACATCGAATGGCGATGATATTTAATGTAGTGAAAATTTCCGTAGAATTCGAATATCCTAATGATTTTTTTCGATTGGCCGCAATTTTCCACATAAATGGTAAAATTCAAAAATAAGTGCTTGTAAAAACTTTGATTGTCAGCAAATGAATTTTAATTTTTTTTTAGTATAGAGAAGAGTTCTACAGCAATTTTAATTGTGCCAATAGTGTTATGATATTCAATTTAAGAGACCCATATTTTTTTATTTTGCTGAAGAGCCACATTTTTCGAAGTTATCGTCATTTAAACTTTGTATGTTAAGATTACAAATACGAAACAAATTTTGAAAGGACTTTTTTTCAAATTGTCGGTATTTCGTTAGTACATAATGGCTTCTTATATATGTACATTTTTTTTAAATTTCTTCATTATTTTATGGGTTTTATGAAAAAGTGACGTTTAGTGCTAAGTAAAAAACAATTATGAAAACCCATTATGTATCAAGGAAATACCTACAATTTGAAAAAAGGTCCTTTCAGAAATTTTTTCGTGTATGCATTTTAACATACGAGTACAATGTTCAAATTATAGAAAAAAAAATATTTTTGCGTTGATGTTAATAAAAAGCTCCATAGTAGTTATGACTTTTCTATAAGCATGTGCAGGTCTATGTGTGTATATAGAAAATTGGGGCTAATAGGAATATATGTTACTATCACGATATTCAGATGCATCCACACTGCGCACTAAAAGCAAAACCGAGTGCAAAGTTGATTTTCCATGCGAGAAGCGGAATTAGGGGTGGCCATAGTGAACGCGAGAAACGGCGCTGAAATTCTGATTGTCGTTCGTATATATATGTTACATATCTGTGGACGTTTGACAAAACAACCTCTTTCGATCTACGGTAATAATTCAATATAGCGTAAGTCTTGCGTTGAAGCTATGTATAAAGATTATTCAGTCTCGTGATTCAATAATTAAAATAATTTTTCTACCAATAATATATTGTGGTAGCACTTATTTTTGTGGCCCTTCAGAGCAAGTCGAGAATAAACTTTACCTATAAAAATTTCAAAATTCATTACACAATCAAAGGATTTATTCACTAACAAATACTCATTTGATACTGAGTAGACGAAAATTCACTTGTAAAAATGAGGAGAGCTTCCCAAAATAAAATAGTAGAAAGTTAAATTTTTTCTTTCTTTTTGTTAGCAATAATAACCCTGCAGGATGGAATGTGCCCACACGTTAAAAAATCAGGCAAAATTATTACAGTATCCAAGTGCAATGAACCTGTACCCCAAATTAATTCTAAATTTATATATTTCCACATATTTAAGACTAGTCTTAGAAGTATTTAATTAATTAAAGTTGAAAATCTCCTAATTTAAAAAATGTGTCTGGGTATCTTTCGGTGAAATTTTTCAAGAAAAATCGAAACGTGAACTTTTAATTATATAATTTAATTTTTTTTTTCAACTGAAATTATCCATTTGTAAATTAAAAAAATTAACTTTTGAGTTACATAGTAAAATACGTGATTTTACTTGTGAAAATAAAATTTTTTGATTTAAGAAACAAGTCTTAGAAATATACTCATTTTAAAGTATGGGTGGATTACATTCACGTCAGTAATGGCGTTACGAAAAAGGCGTCTGTAATGCAGTGTTTAAAAGTTAACATAGAAGACCTGATCATCTTTTTTTAATTTACAAAAATCATCCAATTAACGGTTTCTTCCGAAAATTTCCTACAAGGCTTTGACATGCAATCAATGCCTTGGCCTCTTGGCAACCCTGTTTGAAGCGAACAGAGCTATAATTCCACTATAAGAAGAAGAAGCTATATGGCTTATAATGTAAACGTGAACGAACATTATAGTAAAACAATATTTATTTCATGTATATATCTACAGTTAACTTTTTTGGACATAAATTTAACATAACCAATTTCCCCCTCCAATATTTTTTCCTTGATCCACGCCTGTTTCTATCATAGATGAAACAAAGTTCCATACATGTTCATTATAATCATTAATTTTTTCCAACATTATGTACCAAAAAAGAAATAAAATGTATGCGATTTCATTGGCTTTTCCTAGAAGTTTTTCCATATTTTTGGAAATGACAAATGTAACTGAAATTTTTTTCTTAAAGAAATTAAGGATAAATTAATAGAGTCAATGGTTACAACATTATGAGCTATAAAATGTTTAACTACTAACATTAAGTCAAACGAAACAATTCTAATAAGTCATGACTTAAAGAAGGTGGTAGCCCAGGATTACAAACATTATAATATTGAAATTTATTTAGATATGAGTCAAATTTTACACCTTTTTCCATAAGTAAGTCTGTTTCTTTTACTTTATTTACACAGGACAAATAGTATTGGGGATTTCGATACTCACATAAAGTTAAATCTTTTTCAATCAACATATTTTTAGTATAAAAACAATACCTACAAAATTATTCGGTAGTGCTAAAATTTTCCGAAAATCCTCCGATTTAGTGACTTCCTAAATTATCACCAAGCATAGCGAATAAAGTACCTTTAAATATTTTGAAAGTATTGTCAATGATTGGAACCCTAATAACTTCGCTTTCTAAAATTCGAATTACTGGTTGTAAGATCTTATCGAAACCAAAACATTTCAAATCAGATTCTTTGCATAATAAGACTAAGTGAATATTTTGAGCTTTTTATCAATATTTCCTATCATCATATAAATTCCTACAAGTTTATGTGTTTTTCTTGAAGATGATAAGGGGCTGCAAGTCTCAAATGCGTCTTAAAATAACAAAATTTCAATTTTCTTTGACCACAATTAAAAAATGATTTAGCATTATAAACCGAACCGTCATTGTAGTCATTATGTAGTCATTTGACACTTAATTTTCAAAGGCCTATATTTCCTTAAACAAATAATGGATTTTAAAAATTGTTGCTGTTTTTTATACATTGACTATTTGGCATCAAACCTCGAAAAAGATTTTTAAAAAAAGACTACGTCACCGTATTTTTTTTAAACTTTTTCAAAAAAAGTAATTTTTGTCAAAAGTACCCCAGCACGGGGCGTTTTTGACTTTTTAAGGGGCACATTTGACTTCGGTGCACTTTTTACAATTCATATTCGGTCTTACAAGCAAATGCGTTTTATTCAAAAAATATTAGGCTATAGAATTTACTATTGGTTAAATTGGATACTACTTATTTAACCTTTTTTAAAACGAAATAACGAAAAATACATATTGATTCGTTCAATTTAATTAAGAAACTTAACATAAATGAGTTCAAAACATAAAAGCTGTCAGTTAATTTTAAAGCATTTCAACTATCAGTTCACTCAAATCGCTCTGGATATTTGCGATGAAAACGCGTTTCCAAATGTCCATCAAATGCTTCGGGTTATGGCAACTTTGCCTGTGACAACAGCAACAAATGAACGCTCCTTTTCAGCGCTACGTCGTCTAAAGATACACCTCAGATCAACTATGCCCGAAATTCTGAACGGAACGGAACGGAAATCCAAGTGGAAAGAGTTTTGGATGAGTTATTTCAAGTACCTCGCAGAATTAGCTACTTACGTAATTATAACTGAATATCGCATCATAACATAAACACTAGACATGTTCAAATAAATGGCATGTTCTAGAATACTTCAAAACACTTGATTTTCGAAATTTTATTCATATTCGAGTATATCCTCATTTAAAAAAATAAAAAAAAATAGTCTTAGGGTTGCTACCAGATCTCCAAAATTTTAATTTTAATCGCACAGGCAATGCGTTGACGCCAAAGTTGAATTTCATTTATCCACACGCGAACTATCATGCCAAATTGAAATATATGGCGCGAATAGCTTTGTGCATAAATTTTTATTGAAGCTGTTTTTATTGATGCCGGAGCTATGCTTAAACGCATATTGAAAAATCGCTTTTGTTACTTAGTCTTAGCGACGCGCAGTGGTCCCAAATCGTGTTTTTTGGTTTAAAAATAACTAGAGTGCGCAAATCTTGTCAAAAATGAAAAACTCGGGCTCCGACGATTTATTGGCATTTCAATTCTCTCATTTGAAAACAAAAAATTATTGTGTTTTTTTTGCAAAAATTCCCAATTGGGGGGGTTTGAACCCCCAAAACCCCCCTTTGCGCACGGGCCTGTTAATCGGAGATTTTTTAAACTGCGATTATATTTCAATTTCAATTTCAATTTATTTCTAGCAAATTTACGTATAACAAGAACTAAGTTCTTTTATAATACAAAGCATTTGATAACAAAGTGATTACATTTATGTATATAAATTACAAATTAAATAAATAATTTTGTTTTTAAAAGCTTTAAGTCTAATTCAATATAATAAATACAGTTGGATAACATAATAATAAAAAAGTGGAAAGAAAGATTAAAAGTAAATGAAATTAGATAAAAACAGAATAGAATTATTTAAAAATTAAAATTAAAAAACGGAGCAAAATGGTTACATTTTTTTATCTCTGAAAGAAGAAATTATATATGGACTGTGTAAATTTTCTTATATCACTAATAGATTTCAAGTCACTTAGCAAAGAGTTCCAGAGTCTGATGGCATTAATGAAAAATAACCTGGATGAATTCAAATCATTAAATTTTGGTATAATTAGAGAATTACTTCTTTGTGACAGGCTAAATTGCGATTTGTCAAACAAATAAGATGGCGTTTTTGATTGAATGAGTCTGTGAAGAAACAAGCAGTTTCTAAAGCTGAGATAACTTATTATACCACACCCAAGTATTTTTTTAGTAAGACTAGATACGTGATCGTATCTATGTAGCCCATATACGTATCGTGTGGCATGGTTGAAAGCAATTTTTAGTTTGAGTTTCGAACTTGAATCTAGCTTGCTATATACTACCTCCGAATAAGTTATAATAGGGACTATTAACTGAATAATAAGTTTACGTTTCGTATCAGTAGGTGTAAAATCAGCTGACATTTTGAGATTACGTAAAGTGCAATAAATTTTCCTGACTACACTATTGATATGATCAGCACATGTCAGCGAAGAATTCAAATGAAAGCCAAGATTAAGCACATTATTAATTAACTTAAGATCTATGCCACCTATGCATAGTTTAGGAATGTCTTCCAAGTAAATTTTGTCCTTCGAAATAGGTAAAACATAGGATTTATTTGCATTTAGCTGAAGACAATTATTCGTAGTCCATTCACTAATAGAGTCAAGGTCATTATTCATTCGGTAGCACAGGTTATCAAGTAGGCCAATCCGGCTAGACAAATGTAATTGAATATCATCTGCATATCCAAGTATAGACGCATGTTTGCAGGTTAAGAAAATGTCGTTGACAAAAATTACAAAAAGCAAAGGGCCGAGCACTGATCCTAGAGGTACTCCATTTGGGACTACCCTGTACTGCGAGAATTTATTGCAAACCTTGACCCTTTGAAGTCTGTTTGACAAATAGCTTCTCAGGAGATTTACCGCACTGTCACTAAAGCCATACAAATTTTTTATTTTATGACAAAGTAAAAAATGATTTACATTGTCAAAAGCTTTAGAAAAATCAAGCATACAAAGTAATGTTATTGACCCTTTATCGTAGTGCGGCCTGATATCATCAAATAATTTAACAGTAGCCGTAGAGCAACTATGTCGAGCTCTAAAGCCAGATTGAAGCGAAGATAAAAGCTTTTTTTCGTTTACATATTTTATTATTTGATTGGCAATGAGGACTTCACACACTTTAGCCAAGCAAGATAAAATACTGATAGGTCTGAAATCATTCGGCTCACTTGCTGCAGCTTTCTTAGCCACTGGAATGACTAGTGCAACTTTCCATGCATTAGGAAAAGAAGATGATGTAAAGCAATGGTTTACAATCTGCGTGAAGGGACTAATAATATGGGCAAGAATGATTTTTAAAAACTTCAATGATATTCCATCTTCACCAATAGCATGTGACTTTATTCTCATTATACATTTGGTAACATTCGGCTTCACTGACCGCATGGAATTGAAAAGTTTCACAAACAGAATTACTAAGATAATTAGCACATCTACTATCAGAAACGGCAGAAGAAGAAAGAAAATAATTATTTAAAATGTCAGGAGCAATATTACACTCATTAGAGGTTTTCTTGCCTAAGCCAAATGACTTCAAATTTCTCCACAGCACTTTGGAAGGAAGAGCTGAGCTAAGCTTTTTAGAACAAAAACTTATCTTTGATTGCTTAGTAATACGGACTGACTTATTTCTAGCCAATCTAAAACTTTCCCAATTTTCTGCTGTTGGATTCTTTTTCCAAAGATTATGTAGCTTATTGCGAATTTTTATGGAGTTTCTCAAGCGGGAAGTGAACCAAGGGCATGCTATATTTTTAATTAAAACTGTTCGAGTTGGAACATGTCTTTCAAAAATTGCATTCAAAGTAGGGTTGCCAACACGGACTGATGTCTGACCCGGAGATTCAATAAGTGGACTTTTATTTAAGTTTTTATTTGAATTTTCTTAAAAACATAAGTAAAATTATTTAATACTAGCTGTCCCGGCAGACGCTGTTCTGCCCTTTTCGATGTGTGGGGCGATGTTGTATTAACACATACGATGGAATGTAAAAGCGAAACCGCCCATTTTCCCAGTGAAACTAACTTTTGTTCCTATTCTTTTACAAATATATAGCAGGCCTGGCAGACGTTGTTATGTGAGGCGATAATTTTTTCCTTTGAAGCTTACTTTTGCCCGTACCTTTTATATACATGTTTATGTACTAAGCCCCATTCATCTGCTTCCAGTAAATGGTGATATATGATAAATTTGATTTTAAAGGGCGTGTCATCGCCCATTTTTTAAACCAAACTTTGTAAAAACCTTTTATAGGCCACAATTATGAAATCTTCATGTAAATTCTATTTAAAAAGTCATTTTTTCTAAGGGCCACCCAAAGTATGCACCCTAAATAAAATGTGTACGGTCTAAGTTGTGCCACTCAATATAAAAGCCATGTGGTGTAAGTTCCATGAGAGAACTTCGAGAAAATAATATTTTAAAAATGTTTTTGTATTACGGCAAACCTAAATATGCATTTATGCCTCTTATTATAAAAGACACGTGCTGTAAATTCCATGTGGTGTAAATTCGGTGTCAGTTGATTTACCGGACTTAGTGAAAATTCTTGTTTGTGGGCCAACCTAAATATTCACCCTTAATAAAAGTCTTGTCTTAACATACTGTAAAATTTTCATCAAAATCTGCCGGATAGTTTTCGCGTCCATAAAAAACAAACAGATAGACGGACAGGCAAAAACTAAATTTTATAAAAACAACAAATTGCAGTTTAACTGTAAAAAGCACTTTTTACAAAAATTTATTAACATCGTACTCTCTCAAAAGTAAATAAAAAAAAACTCGAGGAGAGCTCGTACTAAGCGAAAAAGACGTATCTCAAAAAAAAAAAATAAAATATTTTCAATAGCAAGATGCCTGCAAGAAGATGTGACCTGTGTGTGAAAGTTTCATTCAATTAGCTTTCTTGGTTTTCCCGTAAAACTGATTTCAACAGACGGAAAGACAGACAGACGGACATCGCTAAATCGACTCAGGTGGTGACGCTGATCAAGAATATATATACTTTTCCATACCTGTCACACCCCCTTCGATGTGTTACAAACGGAGAGACAAAGTAAATATACCCTCGGTGTAGGGTATAAAAATCATAGAAATAAGTATACAATAACCTTTTTTAGTGCAAATATGTTGTTTTAAAACATAAATTATTAAAATCGGTTCAGTATATTTTGCGGTTTGGCGTTACAAACCATTTCCATATAAGCAATTTTATATAAATAGTATAGATATAGATTAACGCTAGATTTCATTGAATCCAACACTTCGTTTTTCTCTCGGATTTCTTTTTATTATATAAAAGTTATCTTGAAAGCTAATCGAGATATCGATTTTTTTTTTATTTAAAATTTTCAATATCTGTTCTATCGAAAACCATCGTCAGATTGCGGCCAATTTGTGTATATTTTTATGGCTATATATTTTTGTAAATACATATGTATATATGTATGTCAGATCTTGTTTCGGAGATATGTATATATGTATAGTAGTATCAAAAGGTAATGCATGAAAATATTATACGGACAATTCTGATCAACTTTGATAAAGAAACTATAGGTCTAAAATCAATTTTGAGCTTCCGCATTTTTACAAATAGGTTTTGTACAGTTCTTACATACATATATTGGCACTGTTATGGGAACAATTACACTGTATTTCCTACTATCAGCAAAATTGGGCTAGGTCGGCCATTTTGATGTCGTTGGAAAGGTTGTTTGTATCCTTTCTGTATGTACCATGTTAATATTTTTTTTTTTTTTTTTTGATA
The DNA here is from genome assembly GCA_949775025.1 of Tricholauxania praeusta. Lineage (NCBI taxonomy): Eukaryota > Metazoa > Arthropoda > Insecta > Diptera > Lauxaniidae > Tricholauxania > Tricholauxania praeusta. Next base: position 109,257,659 of record OX459028.1, read on the forward strand.
ATGGATAGTGAAGTGCGGAAAGACTTAAGTCGAAAGATAATAGAAAGCATTAATTTATTCAAAAATGAAAATCTTACAATAATTTACTGTTAAGTTTGACACCCATAGTGTTAGATCTTGTTTGCTTACTGACCGAGGAACTTTTTTTGCGACTTTCAACCGTCACTGACATATTTTTTACGGTTTTTATTAACAACACGTCGTGATACAGTTGTTAAAAGTTGAACAAACTTCTCTGTGCCTTGAATATGAGAATTAATTTTTGGATTTTAATTGGTGAATCGTCAGATTTTAAATATTCTATTAAATAGTCATATGAAATGCTTTTAGTAAAAGGCGGCTCAGATAAAATACTGTTATCGTCTAGGTCGATTATATTAGTCCGTACAATCAAAATTTATGCACGGTTTTTCTTAACATCAAAGTTCTGATGTATCATTATTTTCACGACAGTATAAAATTTTTGTATCTCTCTCTTGAGTATGTTCTTGCGGTCACCGTACAGCATTGTTAATAAGACGTTTTCAGAATGCGCAAAATACGAATTATGCTGAACTACAGCATTAATAACATTGCGTAGTTTACGAAGTACTTCTTCCCTACACTTAAATTTCTCCCTGGCCACTTTCTAGTTATTCATAACAACAACCTCGCCATTTTCATCTCTAAAATCAATATCTTTGAACACAACTGTTGCTAAGCACGACGCTACTCTGACAGATACTCCAAATCTATCGCACAATATAGCAAAGCTCTGTAGTTTTTGTTATATCGCCTCTGTGGAATAAACACTTCATCTACATGTTCGATAGATTGGTTGAATTCGCCAACGACCAGATCCAATTGCTCAGGTATGGTATTGGATCGTGACTAGCTGATGCCAATGTTGGTTCTTGCTCAGTCAATTCAGTAAAAGGCTCTGGTTCCGTCAGCTTTCTGTCATTATGTTGATCAAACATGCAATTTTGTAAACGATCAGGTATAAATCCACAAGAACATTTATTTTGTTTTAAGTCGCTTGTGCATTTTCCAATGAAAAATATATTTTTAGTCCAATCTAAAAATGCTTGAAATCTACAGTGAGCGTCAAAAGAAAGTAAACACCAATTCTTCATCCTTAAATTATCTTATTACAAACTTATTATTGACTTACGATAATAAGTAATATTGCAGAGTTTACTACTATACCATTTAGAGATTTACTATTATAAAACATGAAATCAAAACAAGTGACAACATTGCTCAAATCTTTCAAATGTGAAAATGCATCAGATTTTAAGCGTCAAAAAAAAAAGTAAACAGTTGTAATACTTACTTAGATTTTTTATATTTCGGGGAGGAAACTAGAGTTTTTTGTGAAAAATTTGTACTGATCAAATGTTTTACTTCACTAAAAATAATTTTAAGTTGATTTGTACTTATTAATAATAACTAAAAAGGTATAAAGGAAGTTAATCTCATTATGGCAAAGCAAACATCGGCTGATATTCAGAAAATTAAATTAGATTTAAAAGAAAAAGTCAAATCTTTGCGTGAAATCGTGGGAAGGAACCACTGAACAATAAAAAATAGTTGATAAATCGCCAAACAGCATCAGGTTGAAGATTTACCGAGATCTGGAAGCCCAAAGCGGCTTAGTGGTACTGAAGTTAGAGCTGTAGTAAGAGAAGTAAAGGCATATGCAGCTTCAAGTGCAGCTAAATTTTCAGAGAACATAACGCACAAATCAGGCAATCCAGTAAGTACGAGTACAGTCAGGAGACCGATTCACAAAAATGGCTTACATGGAAGGATACCACGCAAGAAGCCATACAGGTCCAAGGTTAATCAGAGTAAGCGTATGGATATTGCTAAAATGTACAAAAAAAAGGCTCTATCTTTTTATGAAAACATACTTTATACCGATGAGAGCAAATTCAAAATTTTCGGAGCGAAGAGGCCCCCAAAAATATGGCGTGCTTAGAATGATGCCTTTGAAAAGTTTGTAACCAACACTGTCAAACACGGTGGAGGCTCAATTGTTTAGTTGCAACCTATATAATAATAATTATATAATAATTTTCAATTTAGGATACTTTGAAAAGCAAAAAAGATATCGATATAATTCCGAGTGAGTTTTCAAGAGGAAGAGTAGTTCTTTCGAAACTCATTAATGGATTCATAAAAAAAATATATTTCTATAAAAATTTGCCCAAGATATCTCGAAAAATCGTGATTTTCGCACTTTTAGGTTAGAATATCTCGAAAACCGGAGCTATTTGAGAAATTCTAAGCTTGGATTCGAGTTCAGCGCGTCAAAACCTTCGGATAAGTAAGGCAAAAAAATCAATGTTGCCCTGTGTTATTTTATAGTTTGTGTTTTTTTTTCGTTTTGTTTTTCTTTGAATTTATCAGAATTTGATATTCAACCCGGAGGGATTGACTTTGAACCCGGAGACCCGGAAATCATACTCAAAACCCTGAGTCTCCGGGCGAAACCCTGAGTGTTGGCATCCCTAATTCAAAGTGTTCGTAAAACTTTCTAATTTGGCATTAGCTGTCTCACCAAACCATACTCCATTCCATGAAGTAAGGCAGAGATCATTATAAAGTGCAACTGAATTAATTGACTTAAAATCCCGGTACGAAACAATATTAGAGCAGGCATTTCGATTTAAATTAAGGTTAAGAGTACAGAATAGTAAGTCGTGATCAGATAAAAAATAAATTTGATCAAACAACAAGACACTTGATAACTCAGATAGTATAAAAAAATCCAATAGACTTGGATTATCATTATACGAGAATCGAGTTGGCTCCTCATCATTAACAACCGTCATCCCAATAGATACAATATTTTCAAGAAATGATTTTGATGCGTTATCGTGACATAAGAGATTTATATTAAAATCTCCACAGATCACAAAAAAGTCAAAATCAATTAAGAAGTTATTAAGTTCCGAAAAATAGGGCTCCAAACTATTACACTTACTAGGGTTATATACGCACGAAAGAAATAATTTGGTATTATTATCATATATGTATACAAATATGTAGATACTCAACATTGCTGCTTGAAGCTGACATGTTAATAACTTTCACATTTAAGTTACTTCGGCAGTATATGGCAACTCCACTCCCTTTTCGTCCAGTACGATCATTCCTGAAAAGCTTAAAATTAGTTAAGGTATAAACAGAGTCCTCCACATCGCTATGGAACCACGTTTCGGAAACACATATAACGTCAACTGAAGAATTTTCAAAAACAAATTTTAAATGGTCAAGCTTATTTAAATTAAGACTTCTAGCATTGAAGTGAACCACCTTTAGACCAGAATGCTGTGCACAAAGAATTTGCACCAGGCTACTATCTCTAACGCCATTAACAGAATTTCTAGAGCAAAGCATTAACAGAGAAAAACATATAAGAAAATTTAGACGTAATAGAGAATAAATTAAAAGATAAACACTCACTATCAAAAATCATTATTAACCAGTTCTCTTTACAGGTAGTTAAAAAAGTTAGAAAATAGGAAAAATTAAGAAATATAAGGAAAATAAATAATAATCTAACAATAAATACGTATAATAAAGTTTTTCTCAACATAGGCTTAAACATTGTCATCAAGATTATCAGCCGCAGCTATATCGGAAAGTTGAGTTAAGTATTCGATTACACAGCTTTCACCATGCTCAAACTTTTTGACATAAACCACACCGCCTCTCGCATATGCAGAAAACACTTTCTTACTTTTTTTGAGACGAATTGCACTCTGCAGAAGTTGGCGCCCGCTTTTGGTGAGGCTTTCGTTTAGGTAGCAACTTGCATTAGACTTTAGACCAACATCATTCAGCGAAAGTTCTTTGTGATGCTTTCTCCGATATGCAGCTGCAGACCTAAGCAAAAGATCTCTCTCATAAGAGCTATTAAACTTCATAATGATGGGTGCTTTCATATTAGTAAAGTTTCTCTTCACTCTAAAAATACTCCTCAAATTAGGTGGCTTACATCCAATAGAAGCACATAACTTCTTATAAACTTCCGCAAGGTTTTCATCATTATTCTCCGGGACACCAAAAAGAACAGCATCAGTCGCAACTTCTCTCCGCTCCGTCGCAGAAATTTGAGACTGTAGTCTATCGAGGCCTTCTCTGAGCACATCTTCTGATGACTCACCCTCTATTTTCTCAATATGTTCTGCAATTTTGTTCATAGTTGCATTTGCATTATTTATTTTCACCGTACAATTATTCTCAATTTTTTTCATTTGCTCAACTGAACTTGTCACTGCAGCACTGACATCATTTAGTCTCGTTGCATAGTATCGCTCAATTTCTTCGACCTTTCTGTTGAACTCTTCTCGAATATTATTGAGCTCACTTTTGATGTTGTTTAGCAGCATTTCACTCAGCTTGCTAAGGCGATCATCAAGCACTCGAGTTAAATTTGGTAACTCTTCTCTGAATTTATTGAGTATTAAGAAATCTCAGTTTAACAAAAAACGTAGCACATAAAGTTAATTGTGAATAGTACATAAGTATGATAGTTGACATAAATATTTCCAAGCAAAATCCTTTCTTATTCAAATTAAAATTTAATTTCTGGTTTTTAAAGTTGAAATGGAACATGAGTAAGTTAATGGAGTAACTTCGGGTATTGTGAATTGGTCATGTAATGTGATATGCCATCATATTTCCTTAAATAAGCAATTCCCGACAAAATTTTTTTTGTCAACATAGCAGTAACGGAAAAATATATGTGCTGCAAGGTTTTGTGCGTTCGCATTCACTGTTTTTGGTCTCAGTGCGGTGAAATTGATTTAGCCACAAGTCAAGATTTAGTTTGTGTGCATTTCATGAGTGAATTAAGCCCAAAATAAAGTAAGTATTACAGCCGAAGTACTAAAGTTTGTTAGTAGATGAATATACTTTTTCATAAATAATGTGAATTCTATATTTGCTGAAATGTGTTTTAATAAAAATAAACCGAGTATATTAAAACTGAAATTCGGGTAATGTGATATAGTCCAATTTGGTCCACCCAGCAAGGACATTACATGTGCTTTTTGCAACAAATCCTTCCAAAGGGATACAAAGATTCAGACCTGAGTTGAATGCCTGCAATGCGATTTAATTTGAGCTCACAATGATTGTCTTCCAAGACGACAAACAATTTATGCTCGTGAGTCATCTATCTGACTTTAATATGTTCTGCTTTTCGCTTATTGATTCAGTTTAAATCTAGTTTCCTTTTTTTATGGAAATTCTATTGAAAGATGTAATGTCAATGTATTATTATTTCCTACTGTTTTAAACTTGTTATACTTTTCATGATGGTATATCACATTATCCGAACGCTATATATCACATTACCCGCCAATTTAATTTAGAGGCGTCACTTGGCTTTCTTCCATCTCGTTGAAATAGCTTCAGATTGGCATACGCTATAGAGCTCCGAAGTTGTAATATACAGCACAATGCATCAACAAACCATAATACATAAAGAAGTAGAAGCTATGCTATAAAAGTTACGGGTAATTTAAGATACAAAAATACCCGAAGTTACTATACATGACAATAATCCGAAAGCAATTTTATTTATTTATGAATTATTTTCAGTTCAAAGCGAAAACGGTCACAAAACTTTAGTAATGGTGACTGTGAACTGCTGGCAAGTTTGGTGGAGGAAGTGAAGAATGTTGTGGAGAACAAAAAAACAGACACTAACTCACAATGCTAACTCTTGCACTGAGCCCCGTTCAGTTAAAGTCTTGCGGGGAAAATATAAAAACATGAAGCAGGCTTTTAAAAAGCGGCGTGTCGAAGAATCGCGCTATGCAAGAAGAACAGGAGGACCTTTTATGACGCAAGCAGAAACCTTAGCAATAGATGTATCAATCGGAAACATCATGACGGATGCAGAAGTTGTTGGACTACCTGCGCCTTACGACTCTGACGCACAGCTTAGCCTAGAATGTGAAAATTTTGTCGAAGCTGTTGTTGTCGAGCAAGTGTCCCCTGAAGTTGAAGTTGCTGAGGTCAATGCAGAAGTTTTGGTTGAATCCAGCTGGGTGGGTTACAACCCAGAAAACCTCAAAACAAAAATATCAGAAGAATTATCAATTAAAAATAAGAAAAAAAAGTATTGATAGTCAAATAAAAGAAGCGCAACTGTTGCTTATAAAAAATCAAATAAAACTTTGCAAAAAGCAGGCAAAGCTCTGTAAAAAAAAATTCAGCTACTGATATTAAATTAAAAAAAAAAGAAGAAAAGAAAATAAAATAAATGAAATGAATTCATAAAACAATGTTTTATTTCACATTTTTGTTCATATGACTTAACCATTAACTAAAGGTTTGAAAAATAACTTGCAATCAAATGTTGTCAGTTTCACTTTGCTAAATTCTTCCATGATTTTCTTCGAAATAGCTCGTTATATCAAATCCTCTGTTTGTTACTACATATATCGCTTGCCACTACAGCTCTTATTTCTGATGGTACTTCAGGTGTTGTTTCTTTTGCATCACAAGCAATACTGTGAAGAACTGCACAAGCAACAGTTATACTTTGCACCGTATCTAATTTTAGGCTCATACCAATTGCTAAAATGGGAAATCGTCTCTTTATCACTCCGTACTGACGCTCAACAAAATTTCTGGCTCTAATGATGCTTTCATTGAACAGGTTTTCATACTCTGTCGTTGGGTTGATGAGAGGTGTTAAGCAATATGTCTTTAGAGCGTAACCCTTGTCACCGGCAATATGGTAGTTTTTAAATTCTTCACTTTCAAGAATTATTTTTATAGAAGAATTGTTGAAGACCGTGGAATTGTGTGAGGATCCTGGCTATCTTGCAACAATATTCAGGACCTTAAGATTATTGTCGCTGATCGTTTGAAAATTGAGTGAAAAGTATCCTTTTCGGTTTCGATATATTTCCCCTAAGCCACACACTGTAAAAAAGAAAGAATATTCATTATGAATTTTTGCAAAGAATTGAATATTTCTGTACCTGGGCGACGAATTCTCACATGAGTACAATCAATTGCACCACAAAAGCGGGGACATTTTGCTGTTCGGAAGAAATTAGTGCATATTTTGCTTTTGTCTTCTGCGGTCCTTGGAAATTTAATGAATTGTGGACGAAGATGAGCTATTGCAATTGAAACTTGCCTTACAACACGAGATGCAGACATGGGAGAAACGCCAACAAAGTCCCCAGTGGCTTGCAAAATGCTTCCAGTTGCATAAAATCTCAACGTCATAAGCATCTTATTCCGAGCTGTTAGTCGTGAGCACTATAATTTGTATAAAGGTCAATAAATACAAGAAAAAACGCGTTATTTAACTCCCCTTACCGTATTTTTTTACTCTTGGTTTGATTTCCAGGTAAATGGTTCATTAAGCAAAGTTGATAGTGTGCTTTGCCAAGCAAAAGCGTTGGAAGAAATTTTGTTCAGTCCACTTTGTCCAATTATTGGATCGCGGAAAATATTCATTTTGCTTCCTTTCTCGATTCTGTATAATTTCAACTTCATAAAAGTTTCCACAAAGATCCATTTCAGAGAAAATATTTTTTGATTTCAAATTTGAATAAATCACAAACGTCAAACGTAGTCGAGTTAACTTTGTTAATCGGAGAAATTTCTCGTATTAACTTTAATCGAAGATTTGCACATTAATAGCAGATTACACGACATAAGTTATCGATGTTTGTGACTAATCGGCGATTAAGACCAAATCGTAGTTTAAACTACGAATTATTTGAGATAAGTTAACAGGCCTAAGACTTTTTTCCCACTAAAATTAAATTGTAAAGGGAGCTTACATAAGACTAAAAGAGCACAAGAAATCAATAGAACAAAACAAATCAACTACTGGTTTGGCGCAGCATATTAACGAGACAAAACATATCGCTAATTTTGACTCAACTGCAACTGCAAAGCAAAGCAATAAATAAAAAAGAAGACTATGAAAATGTAAGCTCCCTTTACAATTTAAATTTAATGGAAAAAAGTGTTAATTTTTTAGATTTTACGTAATTTTAAATAAGTGTTTTTCTTAAAGTGAATTATTGTTAGGGCTACCAGATGACCTGCTTGCAAAAGTAGCACTTTTGTAAAATTTAAGAATTTTCAGAAAACACAAACAAATTTCGTAATTTTTACAAAAAAAGTATAGTAAGTAGAAAAAAAAAGGTCCCCATTTCTACTTTCCCATAGCACTAATAAAAAACATCATTATTGCGTGTTTTTTTTATTTATTTACATTGTTTCCATAGAACATTTTTTGTCAAATTTAGTTTATCGACCAAAAAAAAAAGGCCGTAACTTCGAAAGTAGTGAAAAGTAGCGCATTTCAACCAAAAGTAGTACATTTCAAGTGAAAAGTAGCACTTTTGCTACTTTAGTATGCCATCTGGTAGCCCTAATTATTGTAATACTATTTTTTAAGTAATGTATCTATTTTTTTATTGTTTCTGTTCACTTATTCATTGTGTTTTTTTAAGATTATTGTTTTTTCTATTTGACAAAACAGTGCACAGAAGAGGTCGCCGAATTAGACGAAACGTCGACAATATAATTATATATTTTTGAAAAAAATTTGAACAAAAAAAATTTTTTTAATAAATAAAGATTATACCAGAACCAAAAAAGCTTATTAATAAAATTTCAAACTTTTTATAATAAATAATAGGGTTACAAGATGACATACTTTAGTAGTAAATGTACTACTTTTGGAAGGCAAAATTACTTTAATACTTTTCACCTGAAATGTACTATTTTTAGGTGAAATGTCATACTTTTCACTACTTTTGAAGTTTGCATTGTAAAACATTTTGTGAGTGGAAAATGTTGAAGTGTATTTCAAATATTGTTATCATTTTACTAGGGTTTTTCGTACAAAAACGAGAACCTTTTTTTTTTTGGCTCATCAAAAATATTTTTTATGGAAATCAAAAAAAATTCTGCAATTTTTGGTTTTTTAGTAGAAAATTGGAATTTTTTCGGATGGACTACTTTCGTAGGCAGGGCATCTGGTAACCCTAATAAATAAGTTTCGACGTAGTTATTTTTTATTTAGTTTTCTTCAGACAAGCTTGTTGCTGCTACTGCTGCTTTTATCAAAATGGCGGTGGTGACATGAACTGTCAAATGAAACGAGATTACCAGGGATGACATGTTAAAAAATACGAAACATGCTCTTTTGTCGAGAAGCTTTGTACGTTAGAACAAGTATAAAAACTTGTATTAAAGGCATTTTTACGTGCTTCTTTGTGCTTTTGTTTCAAAAAGTCAAAAAAAAGTATAACTTACATTTTTTGAAGGTTTGTGATACAATGTTATGTAATTACCTTTATTGGGAAGATTACGATTTCCTTGGCGCTGCGATCTGACGATAGTGCTCGATAAAACGAAATCGAAAACTGTAGGAACATCCAGTATTAGCGCCATTCGCTAGAAAATTTGAGGCCATTCATGATTTGAACATGAGCTCGTACAAAATAATGACACAATTAGCCAAAATGTAGCGCAGTCTGGAAGTCAAATTTTCGATCATATTTTTTGTTCAGCAAATGATCACTCATTTTCGAAATAATACGAGCTATGTATGTGGATTTTCAAGAGGTATTGTTCCTAGCTTATCAGCACAAGCCAAAAACTACACCCATTGCCACAAGAAACAATCCAGTGGTGTCAAATCACGCGATCTTGGTGGCCCCCACATGCATCATGCAATATATTGGGTTTTTTCATGAATCTATTCAGAAATTCCCTCTCAAGTACTTATACCCTTCTTGAGAGGGATCATTTGCAATCGTAAATATTTTGAAAATGGAAATGACCCTTCCAGCAAGGATATTATTTTTCTTCCAATTTTCGCCAAAAAATACTATGTACCCTTGGTATTTTCTATTTGATATAACCAGTTGAGGCGATTAAGCGATTTGTGAAAAAAGTGATTCGAGAAATAAAGTTAGTTGAGTCGAGCTATTTGCTGCGTAAAAATTATATTCCTGATAAAATTTGTATTCCGTCTATCGATACGCAGAGACGTTTTCATGATACAATTTTAAATAGTGCAAGACCTATTTTTAACCTTTGACCTTGAGTTGTCCATATTCGGATGCTGAAGGATGCTAATCCGATTTTGATATCCAGTTTGGAAAACTTAAATGAACTTCACCTTGGACCTGAGCAGTCGCAATATCAAGTACAATTGCAGAAATAGTTAACTAGTATTAGGTTATTTACTCATATATATTTATTTATTTTATTCAATAATTCCTTTTTGTTTTTGTTTTTGCAAATATTTTTTATTCATCTTTTGTAAAGATGTTTGGATACAATTGCTTATTTCGATATTTCTTTTTCTTTATCTCCATGTTCTATTTAATAATGCTTCTAGTTGTTGATTTTCTTGCTGTTTATGGCTTATGATGCTGATGGTAGGAATAGTGTTGATTGGAATCAGAAAATTATAATTGATATATGGAGTAAGCAGCTTTGTGGTCTAAAAGTTGTACATTTCAACGCCCGGAGTCTAAATACGGCTAAGATGGATTTTATTAGATATTTATTTGAAAGCTCAGGAATTGATGTGATATGCGTCTCTGAGACTTGGTTTCCTAAAGAAGTCAGTGACTGTTACCTTAATATATGTAATTATAATCTTTTTAGGAATGATAGATCACATAAAAAGGGAGGTGGCGTAGCAATTTACTGCAAGACGCATCTCAATGCAAAAATTATAAGCGTATCGAGTAGTGGCTCAGTTGAATATTTGAATGTAGAGATAAGTGATAGCAATATCAAAGTTCTGGTATCTTGCGTTTATAATCCGCACAGAGCCTACACTCTTGAAGAATTCTTTTCTGACTTGACTTTGCGATTGATTGAATTTGATCATTATGTATTGTGTGGTGATTACAATATCAATTTATTATCTAGAGACTGTCTAGTTGAAAGATTTTATGATCACATTAGTGCTTCTGGCTTAGTTGTTGTTAATTCCGTTATGCCTACTAGGTTTGCAAACAATGCAAGTCCTAGTCTTTTAGACCTTTTTGTCGTGTCGGACAACACTGAGGTGCTTAAATTTGATCAAATTTCATTTGTCTCTGATCACGACTTGATTTTTTGCAATCTTAATATAAATTTATGTCGTAAGGCTGATGTGAAAGCCATTTCATTCCGAGATTTTAATGCAACTGATTTTACTTCTTTATCTGATGAATTGATCAACATGGACTGGAACGAGTGCTGGTACGCTAGTTCTGTAGATGCTAAGTTAGAACTTTTTAACAATAAAATTCTTAACATTGTTGATGCCCATATTCCTATACGAACATTTCAAATGAAGAAGAGTTCTTGTTCTTGGTTCACAGCTCGTGTAAAGCAGTATCTCAAATTAAAAAATAGATTGCATGACAAGTGGAAAAGAAAACCTTCAATTGAAAACTGGATAGCATATAAGCGTGCGCGTAATGATGCTGTTTCCTTTGTTAGACAGGCCAAAAAGAAATGTTATTGCTCCAAGCTTAACATATCGCTTCCTACGAAGAAATTGTGGGATAATTTAAAACAGCTTGGTGTGTATAAAAAAGAAAAACCTGATTGCTTTGTTGAGCCAAATGTGTTAAACGATTATTTTATTGAAAGTAATTGCAATAAAATCCTTAGCGTTTATGAGCCTAATTTAAATAATTTATATGCTTCTGCGGAACGATTTGAATTCCATGTAGTTGATGAATATGATGTCTACAAAAGCATTATGAAAATCAGATCTAATTCTGTAGGTGAAGATGGAATTTCCATTAAGTTCCTAAAACTCATTTATCCGTATGTGCTAAGGCCCATAACGCACATAATAAACCACTGCATTGTCACCTCCTGTTTTCCTAGCATGTGGAAAGTGGCCATTGTTATTCCGGTTCCAAAGAAATCAGCTGCATCTACCACTTCAGATTTTAGGCCTATTAGTATCTTGTCATCCTTGTCCAAAGTATGTGAAGCGCTCTTGGCTGATCAAATTACACAACACATAAGCATGAAAAATCTGCTGTCTCCGTTGCAGTCAGGCTTTCGTGCTGGACATAGCTGCTCAACAGCTATGTTAAAAATCATGGATGATATCCGCATTTCTTATGATTCAGATCAGCTAACTCTTCTCTGTCTCCTTGACTTTTCAAAGGCCTTTGATCGCGTTAATCATTCAATACTGTGTGAAAAATTGAGGCTTTACTTTGGTTTCTGCGATAGTTCCCTACGACTTTTGAAAAGTTACTTGGAAAATAGGTCACAAAGGGTGAAAGTAGGTGAATGCTTCTCTGAATACAAATCCTGCCTTGCTGGTGTTCCACAAGGTTCTGTATTGGGTCCTCTCTTATTTAGTATGTTTATTAATGATGTATTCTTAGTGTGCAGTAACGTTAAAATGCATGCCTATGCTGATGACATACAAATGTACTTATCTCGACGCACTGGCCTTATTGATGATCTAGCTTGTAGATTCAATGAAGACCTATCCTTGGTTGATAAGTGGGCTGTTAATAATGACCTTATCTTAAATCCCAGCAAATCTTTTGTATTACCGATCAATCGAACAAAAGTAGACTTTGATTCTATTCCCAAACTTTTTATTGGTAACTCTCAGCTCAAATTGGTTGAAAAAACTACTTGCCTTGGATTTAATTTGAACTCCAGCTTATCATGTTCAGATCACATCAACCATGTGGTTAGCAAAATTTACTTCACATTGCGTAGCTTACGTTTGTCTGCTGAGTCTACTCCTATTGAGATAAAGCGAAGGCTAGTAGTCCAATTAATTGTTCCTTTTTTAAATTATTTTGAAGTTGTTTTTAGTAGGTTGGACTCAGGATCTTTACACAAGTTGCAAGTGGCCTTCAACAATGCTACTCGCTATGTGTATGGCCTCAAAAGATTTGACCATGTATCTTCCTGGAATAAAAAGATTCTTGGCTGTTCCTTAGAACAGTAACACATGGCTAGGAACTGCATATTTTTGCATAAGTTAATTTACTCTAAAACACCATCGTATCTTTATGAGAAACTGTGTTTCAGCATATCTGGAAGGTGCCACAATCTAAATGTCCCTAAGTTTAAATATCTGAATTCAACCAGATTATTCTTTATCAACACTATTCGAATCTGGAATTCACTGCCAGTTAGTATTAAAACCACTGTAGATACCAACAACTTTAAGCATTTGATCTTCGAACATATTGTATCTTCTTAACTAATAGAACCATTAAACTCAATACATTGACAGGTATCCAAACTTCTAAGTCTATCAATCATTAAAACTTTTTTTTTAATTTTGTTAATTTAATTCATTTTATGTTCCTTGCTTATCTTCTTTTCTATTTCCTTGTTATAAATGTAGTTATATAAAAAATTGTACTTAAAATTAGGTAATTAGCTTGTAATTGACTTAATTTTACCATTGACCTTTTTTAAGCTTATTGTACAACAAAAGAATGTTATTTCTTATTGTACTAATAGTTGAAATTATGTATAAATAAAAAATAAAAAATAAATAAAACTTTGAAAACGGTGATTAATTTAACTTTTTTACAAATTAAATTTGTGTCCGGTAATAGGAAGACAGATAATAGCGAAAATCTGTTTTTTATTGCCTTTGACCTTTTAATCAGGGTTTCGAACCCAAACCGAACCCGAACCCTGAGTTGAAGATGAAGAAGAGAATTAAATGCAAATGAAGAACGATTAGAACTCTTGTCTAGTTTATATAACGATATAATTCACTTTAGATGCATAGCTCATAGATTTTAGAATTCTGGGAACAAAAAAAAATTGATACTCCTCTTGTCAGATAATATTAGCTGTTCCAGCAACTCAAGTCAGTGTCGAGAGAACTGTTTCTGCGCTGCACTTTGTTTTAGCTTCGCAAAGTGTTCATCTTTACGAAGAATCACTAGAGAATATTCTACTTTTGCATTTAGATTAACATTTTTTCTAAAAATAAATAAAATAATTAATCTGGATTTTGTGACCTTTAAATTATAATGATTATTTTAATATTTGGGCTGTAGGCATAAAGAATTAAAAAGTATGATCTTTTTGAAATCTTTTAATTTATTTTAACTGTCCAATATTTCGACGTCCATCTGATGTCATCTTCAGGGACTCTAAAGAATTACATATAACTTATTAATAAACATAATTTCTTAACAAACAACAAATAAAAAACTTACATATTTTAATGAATTAATTAGGCATCTATTCAATTCACAAAATGTAAAAACAAAACTTTTTATTAGGTATTCTAAATATAACGACAAAGCTTACAAACAGCTGAAAGGTGTTCCAATAACATAAAAAAAATACTATTTTAAACACAGCACCTCTCAACGCTCCATAAATTTTAGAGACAATGCTATTAATGTGAGCATTCCACGTGAGGATTCTGTGTGGGTGAGTTGTTTAGAAGAATTGGGGAAATATTAATTTTATTTATTTGCCTGTCTAAAATAATAGCCTTAGTCTTATTTGGGTTAAGCCTCAGGCCATTATTTTCAGACCGTTTAAAAGCATATTTAGCTCAAGATTTATTTCGCTTATTGTTAGGCTGCTATGTCATCGGCATAAATGTTATGTTCACAAGTTGAGAAGCAGTTGGTAATGTCATTTATGAAGTTTGTAAATAGAAGGGGACATAATATCGAACCCTGAAGAACACCTGAGGAAAAGAGACGAGTTTTTGTTTTGAAAACTGACGAATTGCAAGCGACGAAATTCGGTATTAGTGACGAAATTTTTCACTTTTCTGAAAACTTTAAGAAGTTAGACATTTATAATTAGGAAAAATACAAAATAGTATATAAGACAAACTATACAGCAAGCCGAAATGTAAAATAGACCCGTGACAAATCGAATTTGATCTATCAAATTTCGTGCAAAGGGGACGGATCCAACATATGCGACAATCAGCTGGGCATAAATCTGACCTAAAACACTTGACACTTTAGAACAAAAAACCGTACTCACTGCCCACTGTAGATTAAAAAAAATTCTCCTAGTTTTGACAAAATAAAAATTGTACAGCAAGAGTGCAATTACAAGCGCAGATTTACACTTGAAATGTTACATAAGTATAACAAACACACGTACACAACCAAGACTTAACTGCAAAACAGACACTGACAACTGCGCACACATTTATAAACATTTGATAAAAACAAAAAGCTCAAAAACAAAACATTAGACAGCTGATCATGCATAATTGCTGAAGACAAAAAAGTAGACAACCAAAGGACTAAAAAGGAAGTGCAATATATTTTTGTGCAATATTTTTATATCCCTTTTGTAGATTTCTTTGTGTTTTCAGTCATTTGTTTTTGTTTAAAAAGTTTTGTTTGATGCCTAATTAATTTATTAAAATATGTAAGTATTTTATTTGTTGTTTGTTAAGAAATTATGTTTATTAATAAGTTATATGTAATTCTTTAGAGCCCCTAAAGATGACATTCGATGGACGTCGAAATATCAGATCTATCAAAAAGATCATACTTTTTAATTCTTCAGACCTTTAGCCCAAAGATTAAAAATCATCAATAAACAAAATAACATTCTAAAAGAAGTTGAACCTGAACCCGAACTGAACCCGGATCCACTAAATTTAAATGCATTGAACCCGAACCCGTAGCCGCACTCAAAGTTTACAGGGTTCGAAAGCCTGCTTTTAATACATATCTGTATTTATTGGTGGAAAAAAAATTGCATTTCAAAAATTGATCAAAGTGCTTTTTTTCGTGGTCCGAAGCCGTCTCAAATTATGTTATAAGTACATTTTTGACCATTCCTTATCAGTTGATGCCAAGTTTTTTTTCATGTTAAATGTCCATTTTACCAGAAGGTGCTTGTCAAAAAACATTAGGAAAGGTTGATGATGTTTTTAGAAACAATTTTTAAATAAAAATACTATTTAATACTTACACTATTTATTCTTGCCTCAAATTCTCTTGTGAAAAATTTGAGAATAAATTCTTACATCAAATGTCAAAATTTACTTTCCAGGGAATATTTCTTCATTCCAAGCTATTTGATTGTAAACCAGGGAGTTTGAGAAAAAATTCGCAAGACTGTTTATTCATGAAAAGGCCTATTATGTAACCGAATTTCGCTAGAAAGGCAAAGTATCTTTTTAATTACGATACTAAGCTATTTTAAAGATATCACTGCTATGTAAGCTGGACTTTTGTCATGATACAAACATATAAACAATAGCCCAAAATATATTAAAACTTTTTGATTATATGCCTTAAGCGATTTTCAATTGGTCATTATTCGCAAGGGCTAAAAAACATAACAGAAACCTCAAATACATACATACTCTTTAATATTTATTTATATATTTTTTTTATTTATTTAAAAGAAGTTGAACCAACTAGCACAACAAGATCAAAATCTTAAGTAACTGTACTAGTTTCATGAATACATTATTATCCGCATTATTAAACTAACAAATATATTAGTATAAGGCTATAAGCTAAACTAAATTAAAAAAAAAAAAAACACGATCTAACATTAAAATTCATACACATATGTCACTATAATATAATAAAATAAAATAAAATAAAATAAAATAAAATAAAATAAAATAAAATAAAATAAAATAAAATAAAATAAAATAAAATAAAATAAAATAAAATAAAATAAAATAAAATAAAATAAAATAAAATAAAATAAAATAAAATAAAATAATCTTAAGCTAATATTGCAACAATGAAAGGTACTGAGAAAGTTAATACTTAAATTGCACAGAGTTGTTTAAATCTTTTAAGCGCGAAGGGAGCGAGTTCCAAAGACGTATTGAAAAAATTAACAACTGCCGTTCGGATGTCAGACATGAATGACGTAAAGAGACTAACATTTTAACTCGATTTGATCTTGAAAAAGTTATCCTTTCAAACAGATAGGATGGCTTCTTTGTATTTTATTTAGAAAAACAAGTGTCCGAAATTTAAGTATATTTTCGAAAGTCATACCATACAATTTATTGACGTGTTGTAAAACATGGTCTCTGCGTCGCAGTCTGAAAACGTATCTTGTAATCTATATATTAATACGTAAACATCGAATCTTGTGGTACACTTTTTTAGTATTTACTAAAAAGAGAGGGGAATGAAACTTATATCATTGGAAAGGTACTGTTCCATAGATGTGTAGAAAAAAAATCAGGTGTATAAGTTGCCGTTAAGGCAGGTAAAATAAAATGAAGATATTTATATGATTCCCCCATACAAAACGCACCAACCCCTAATGGAAAAAAACGATGTCACGGCTGAAATGCTTCACCGATTTTTATGAAATTTGATATGGAGATAGATTGAACCTTGAGTAAAGATATTTGTTTAGAGTGGGCGGTGCCACGCCCCTAACAAGAAAAATCATCTCCACGGCTAAACCAATGGACCGATTGTGATGAAATTTAGTTTGGATATAGATTGAGCCCTTAAAAAATTTTTGAGAATTCTATGTTCTTTTGGTGGGTGGGAAAATTGTTAAGCTAATGGACCGATTTTTATGGAATTTGGTACAGAGGTAGATTGAATCTTGAGAAAAGGTATTCGGTCTAATGTGGACGGTGCCACGCCCCCAATAGGAAAATATGTTTTCACAGCTAAACTAATGCACCGATTTTAGTGAAATTTGATATGGAGATAGATTGCACCCCAAGGAAGAGTAAGAGGTAGGGATAAACAACATGATACAAAAATAACTCTTTCCAATTAAGTTTTTCAATACTGAAAAGAATTTTTTGTTACTTTTATGCCCACATCATTAGAAAATATCTTTATGATTAGAGCTAGCTGATCATCATTAAATGAGTATTATAACTAAATACTTTTGTAAAACGGTGCTGTAAAGGGCCGTCCATTAATTTCGCTTGCATATTATGTATTTGGAACTTTGAAAATTTATAAGGAATAAAATAAAATAGTGATTCCAATATCCGGGATGCGCTCGGTCCCAACTATCACGGATAATCGAAGTTCAACTGATTTATTTTGAGTTACCGTTGCGATTTAACTTATTTTTATTTAAAAATAAACGAAAAATATAGTTGTGTTGTGCCTTGCATAAGAACGTCATCGGGTCGGACTTAACGGTAAAGGGATAAGGGGACAATTTATGAGTCAAAATCAAATAGACCGCATAATAGAAATTATGTAGCACTAATAGAATGAGGTGAGGTGAGGTTTTTTTTTTTTTTTTTTTTATTTTTTTTTTGCGGGTGAGGCAGGTGAAATGCTTTTTGCACCTTCAACCAGGTCGTCACCTGGTCGGTGTGTGGGACTTCCTTAGTGGTATACCCACTAAAACACCTCCCTCTTTGTCCGGGAATTGATTCCCCCACTGGGAGGCTCTCTTGAGCATTACTTCAGTGGGGTTCCCTTTATTTAGGCATCCAATGCCATTAGCTGCTTTCTGAGCCTGCGGCCAGGCCTCCGCTTCCATCTTGTCTTCTTTGAAAAACGTCGAGGTCCCTTCTCTTTATTCGTAGTACGCTTTCGACGTATCTCGTTATCAGCATCCAGTACTCCTCGCTTCTTAGCATCGTCGGGACGATGTTTTCGACTGTTAGTGGGCCAACTTGTCCTTCTAAAGTGCTCCTTCTTTCAGCCCAGTTCCTGCAGTTGAAGAACGTGTGTTCCGCATCATCAACGTCTGCGTCACCATATATGCAGTTTGGTGCCTCGGTTTTTCCCATCCTGTGCAGGTATTTTTGGAAATACCCGTGGCCAGACAGGAGCTGCGTGATGTAGTAGCCCACCTCTCCAAAACATCTATTCAGCCATATGTCTAGCTGAGGTATTAAATGTGCTGTCCAGCGCCCGTATGTTTCATTTTGCCACCTTCCTTGCCACTTTTGTAATGTTTGGCTTCTAGCCTCTCGTTTTGTCAGTCGATTTTCGGCTTGGTTCCTCTGCTTCCATATCCTTTGCCGCTCCAAGACCAGTAGGTCAACTGGGATGGTTCCGCTTATTACAAGCACCGCAGCTAGTGAAACAGTGCGGTATGCTGAGGCTACCCTTAAAGCTGCCGTTCTTTGTACTGAACTCAGCACTTTCCGGTATTGCTCCTTTTTCACTGCGTCCGCCCATACCTCGCAACCATACAGCAAGGCCGCCTGAGTTGTTGCCATAAGGAGTTTGCGTTTGCTTGCTATTGGTCCACCTGTGTTTGCCATTAATCTTGACAGTGATCTTGTGGCTTGTGCTGCTTTTGTAGTCGCGTGCTGTATCTGCGCCCAATAAGTCAGCCTGGAATCCAGCCGAACTCCCAGGTATTTTACCGCCTTTTTCGTTTGAAAAGTCTCTGAGATCGTGTTTATCGGTATCTCTAACGGTATATGCTTCTTTGTAAGAATGAGTAGCTCCGTCTTTTCAGATGCCAGCTTGAGCCAGTGATTTGCCATCCACGCCTGCGTTCGTATCATGACCTGGTACAGCTTCCGTTGAGCGTCTTCGATGTTTCTCGCTGTGATAACTGCTGCGATGACGTCCGCGTAGCCGACCAGATAGGTGTCGTCCGGCATCTCAATGCGTAGTACTTCGTCGTAGCATACGTACCAAAGGTCTGGGCCAAGGATGGAGCCTTGCGCCGCACCTGATGATATTTCCATACGACGAGGGCCACTGCTGGTGTCGTAAGTTAGCGTTCTGTTATGTAAGTAACTAAGTATCAGCCTTCTTTGATATTCTGGAATCCGGAATTTGTTTTCAAGGGCGTCGATCATATCTACCCACCTAGCACTGTTGAATGCGTTTTTAACATCTAATGTTGCCAGTAATACTATTTTCCTGCTGAAATGGCTCTGCGCAGATTGTACACTTTTTATTACGTCGGTTATAGCATCGACTGTAGACCTTCCTGGGCGGAATCTGTACTGTTTGTTTGAAAGACCACCAGAGTTTTCTATCGCCTGGGATAGCCGCGGCTTTATCAGCTTTTCCAACAGTTTTCCCGCTGTGTCCAACATACAAAGTGGGCGGTATGAAGATGGTGCCTCTGGGTTGCCTTTGCCCTTGCCAATAAGAACCAGGTATTGTGTTTTCCAAACTTCTGGAAAAATTCCATCCGTCAAACAAGCATTATACACTCTAAGAAGCAACTGAGTTCGTTCTCTTGCGAGAATCTGCATTATCTCGGCTGGAGTCCCGTCGGACCCGGTGCCTTTTGGTTCTTCATCGTGCTGGCTGCCCTGGTAAGCTCTTCCTCAGTGAACAGTTCTAATGGGCTGTCATTTGGTTGCCTATTTCTTTCAGTAGGTCTAACTTCGTGTGTTGGGAACAACATGTTTACGATGTTTTCTATTTTGTCTTCTGGCAAATTTGCCATTGGGGGCTTACCACCAAGTTTCTTCGTGACTAGTTTATAACCAAGGCCCCATGAATCATTATTGATGTCGCTACGAAGTTCCTCCCATTTTTCCTTTTTACTTGCGAGTATCGCAGTTTTGAGCAGTTTTTTTGGCTTCCTTGTAGTGCTGGGCTTCTACAGCTGCGTTACCATGTCTCCTTGCTCTTGTGTATTTTGTTCGGCTACGGATGCATAATGTTCTAAGGCAGCTTATTTCATCCGTCCACCAATAGGCAGCTTTCCTTGGTTGCCTTCTACCAATTCTTGGCATTGATGCCTCGCAAGCTTGGGTGATGCAGAGCATCGTGTCTTCTACCATCCTTACAGTGTCATTTGTTTCTCCGTGCGTGATGGCGCCCGCATCAATGGCAGATAAGAAAACATTTTGTCGAAGCTTTGTTAGGTTCCATTTTTGTGTACCTCTCTTCTGTGGCCAGTGTCAGCGTCATCGTTTGGTCTTATGTTGTATGTCAAATATTGGTGGTCACTGCCGGTGTAATCCTCCAGAACTTTCCATTGCTGCAACTTATTGGCTATTCTCTCAGATATGAATGTGATGTCTGGGACTGTACCCTCACAGCCTGGCCTCCTGAATGTTGGTGTTGAGCCCGTGTTTACGACTATAAGGCCTAATCTAGCCACCATATCCAATATTCGCCTTCCTCTGGAGTTTGTGCTAGGCATACCCCATTCTGTTGCCCTGGAGTTTAAATCCCCTGCAATGATAAAATTTCCTCCGATGCGGCGCGCTTTATCTTCGATGTTGTCGAGTTTGGTCTGAAATTCTTGAATAGATTCGTTTGGTGAGAGGTAACAGCTCATAACGGTGTAATTTCTGCAACTAATCCAGACGAAACATTCGCACCTTCCGTTTCCTGTGCTCTGGAACTTTTCGTTGTTCTTGATCCATATCGCTGCCGTTTTTGTCGTATCTTCAATCCAAATTCCGTTTTTGGTCTTATATTGTTCGCTAATGATCGCTACGTCTGCTTCATGCTCGATCATTACTTGTGCCAGCAATGCGTCCGCGGTCACGCTTCGATGTAGATTTGCTTGAAGGAACTTTGTCATCTTTGGGCTGATATTTTGGAAGCCAAGCATCTTCTCGTTCCCGGTAGATGATCCGTCGATTTAGAACCCTCATCCGAGCAGATGCAGCATCTCGGTTGACTTGTGCAGTCCTTCATCTTGTGGCCTTGGATTCCACATCGGATACACAGACCCTGTCCTTTTCTATCAGGTCCTTTACAATTAAATTGTGTGTGACCTAGCCCAAAACATCTGAAACAGCGTTTTTCCTCACTCAGTAGCTTAACTCGGCAGTATGTCCAACCGATCTTTATGCGCTGCTTTCCTGCGATGGTGTTTGCCGCCTCTACTGTCAGGGTGGCGAACGCTCGGCGTTGTTCTCGGCTGTTTGTGTTGGAAATTTTTACTATGACTTCCTCATTTTCATTTTGGGTTTCTTTTTTGACGGCTGAAACAACCTCATCTACGCTAGTGAGAGTGTCCAAGTCTCTGATCTCTACTGTTGCCTTTGCCTTTAATTCGGTCACGGTTGCAGCTTCTTTCAAAGATCCCTTTACAGCTTCACGGAACTGTTCCTTTCTTCCGCCTTCTGCCAGTTCCAAAAGAATAGCCCCATCTCTTGTCTTACGTATCGAGTTGATTTTCACGTCTGACTCTTCCGGTTTCACCGATTGCTTAAGGTTTTTAAGTACATCAGCAAAACTGCTACCAGCCGCCGGTCTTACCAGTACAGCTTCTGGTCGTTTACGCGCTGCCTTTTCTCTTCTCTTCCTAGGTATTTTAGTTTCATCTTCTTTGTTTTTCGCTACAGCGGGTGTATCCTCAGCTTTTTTGTTGGCATCTTTATTTTTGTCTTTTTGCCGTCTTCGGTTTATGGTTTGCCAAATTCCAGGACCATTTTCCCTTAACCTCTTTCCTGTTTCTGAAGCGGCTGGGCTTGTGGCGCGTCTTTTTTCCCGACCAGTTAAAGGTGTGCTTACATCCTCCGAGCAAGCGATTTTGGCTTTTTCTGCAGCTATGGCTACGAACCTTTCTACCTCTTTTTCCTTCCAGCTTCTCCTATAACTCTCAGTGCAGTCTATCAGCTCGCATAACTGAAGTATTCCATCTTTGACACCCAAACAAGTGTTTTTGTTTTTGACTATGGCCATTTTCATCTTTTGAAGCACAGCTTTACATTTCTCTATAGCGTCCTCTTCTAAAATTCTCATCTTATAGATCAACTCCTGCCTAGGAGAGCCATTTATGGGAACACTATTTGTCTGTGCTGCTTGCGTCGTTGTATGTGTTGTGTTAACGTGACTGCTACTTATTGGTGGTACTTGCGTCGGTGTGTTTTCGTCTTGTGTCGGTTTATTTGTTTCCTCTGTTTGAATGGTTACAGAGGTATGGGCACTACTTCCTGGTGGAGTCCTCAGTAGACTTGGTCTCCTGTTGAAGGGGTTGCCGCTCGTCTTGTCATTCGTTTTCTCGTTCATCGCGTCGTTAAGAATTTCCTTTAAGTTTGACATGCTTTTTGTAGTTATATACCAGCGTATCGCGTGCAGGGGGGCGGGCCGCGAAATGTCAGGAACGGGTATACCCTCGGGGTGACACCCCTACCCCAGTTCCCTGAGGCCTGACCAGCGCTTTGCTAGTCCCGGAAAACACGGACGGACTAGCGCTCTCCCGGGGCAATGCGGGCTTCTACTCCCACATCCAATGTACACTGCCTGACCAAGGCACGAAGTATCTGGATGCTACGTACCGCGACAACATATCGGCAGAGCAAGCTCACAGCACCTCCATCTTCGCCATCCGCAGGAAAAAACGGTTGGCGCCTCCGGAGGACTTCCAATGTGCCGCGGCAAATAGCGGTCGGTTTCCATCTTCCATCATTCCATAAGGTTAAATCGTTGTCAGGGGACATATCCGGGTCGTCATCGATTGGTGTTAAGAAATGAAGTGAAATAAAGTGTAATGAAATGAAGTGAAGTGAAGTGAAGTGAAGTGAAGTGAAGTGAAGTGAAGTGAAGTGAAGTGAAGTGAAGTGAAGTGAAGTGAAGTGAAGTGAAGTGAAGTGAAGTGAAGTGAAGTGAAGTGAAGTGAAGTGAAGTGATACTAAAAGAGCGAGAGTTGAAATGAAAGTGAAAGTGTGTCGAAGGTAAGCTGTAAAACTGAAATAAAAGTTATGGATGTTAAGTCGCCTCTTACGACAGGCATGCCTACCTCGGGAATATTCTGACCTCTTACCCGCAGCGGGTGAGGTGAGGTGAGGTGAGGTGAGGTGAGGTGAGGTGAGGTGAGGTGAGGTGAGGTGAGGTGAGGTGAGGTGAGGTGAGGTGAGGTGAGGTGAGGTGAGGTGAGGTGAGGTGAGGTTTTTTTTTTTTTTTTTTTTTTTTTTTGCGGGTGAGGCAGGTGAAATGCTTTTCGCACCTTCAACCAGGTCGTCACCTGGTCGGTGTGTGGGACTTCCTTAGTGGTATACCCACTAAAACACCTCCCTCTTTGTCCGGGAATTGATTCCCCCACTGGGAGGCTCTCTTGAGCATTACTTCAGTGGGGTTCCCTTTATTTAGGCATCCAATGCCATTAGCTGCTTTCTGAGCCTGCGGCCAGGCCTCCGCTTCCATCTTGTCTTCTTTGAAAAACGTCGAGGTCCCTTCTCTTTATTCGTAGTACGCTTTCGACGTATCTCGTTATCAGCATCCAGTACTCCTCGCTTCTTAGCATCGTCGGAACGATGTTTTCGACTGTTAGTGGGCCAACTTGTCCTTCTAAAGTGCTCCTTCTTTCAGCCCAGTTCCTGCAGTTGAAGAACGTGTGTTCCGCATCATCAACGTCTGCGTCACCATATATGCAGTTTGGTGCCTCGGTTTTTCCCATCCTGTGCAGGTATTTTTGGAAATACCCGTGGCCAGACAGGAGCTGCGTGATGTAATAGCCCACCTCTCCAAAACATATATTCAGCCATATGTCTAGCTGAGGTATTAAATGTGCTGTCCAGCGCCCGTAGGTTTCATTTTGCCACCTTTCTTGCCACTTTTGTAATGTTTGGCTTCTAGCCTCTCGTTTTGTCAGTCGATTTTCGGCTTGGTTCCTCTGCTTCCATATCCTTTGCCGCTCCAAGACCAGTAGGTCAACTGGGATGGTTCCGCTTATTACAAGCACCGCAGCTAGTGAAACAGTGCGGTATGCTGAGGCTACCCTTAAAGCTGCCGTTCTTTGTACTGAACTCAGCACTTTCCGGTATTGCTCCTTTTTCACTGCGTCCGCCCATACCTCGCAACCATACAGCAAGGCCGCCTGAGTTGTTGCCATAAGGAGTTTGCGTTTGCTTGCTATTGGTCCACCTGTGTTTGCCATTAATCTTGACAGTGATCTTGTGGTTTGTGCTGCTTTTGTAGTCGCGTACTGTATCTGCGCCCAATAAGTCAGCCTGGAATCCAGCCGAACTCCCAGGTATTTTACCGCCTTTTTCGTTTGAAAAGTCTCTGAGATCGTGTTTATCGGTATCTCTAACGGTATATGCTTCTTTGTAAGAATGAGTAGCTCCGTCTTTTCAGATGCCAGCTTGAGCCCGTGATTTGCCATCCACGCCTGCGTTCGTATCATGACCTGGTTCAGCTTCCGTTGAGCGTCTTCGATGTTTAGGTGTCGTCCGGCTTCTCAATGCGTAGTACTTCGTCGTAGCAAACGTTCCAAAGGTCTGGGCCAAGGATGGAGCCTTGCGCCGCACCTGATGATATTTCCATACGACGAGGGCCACTGCTGGTGTCGTAAATTAGCGTTCTGTTATGTAAGTAACTAAGTATTAGCCTTCTTTGATATTCTGGAATCCGGAATTTGTTTTCAAGGGCGTCGATCATATCTACCCACCTAGCACTGTTGAATGCGTTTTTAACATCTAATGTTGCCAGTAATACTATTTTCCTGCTGAAATGGCTCTGCGCAGATTGTACACTTTTTATTACGTCGGTTATAGCATCGACTGTAGACCTTCCTGGGCGGAATCCGTACTGTTTGTTTGAAAGACCGCCAGAGTTTTCTATCGCCTGGGATAGCCGCGGCTTTATCAGCTTTTCCAACAGTTTTCCCGCTGTGTCCAACATACAAAGTGGGCGGTATGAAGATGGTGCCTCTGGGTCGCCTTTGCCCTTGCCAATAAGAACCAGGTATTGTGTTTTCCAAACTTCTGGAAAAAGTCCATCCGTCAAACAAGCATTATACACTCTAAGAAGCAACTGAGGTCGTTCTCTTGCGAGAATCTGGATTATCTCGGCTGGAATCCCGTCCGGACCCGGTGCCTTTTGGTTCTTCATCGTGCTGGCTGCCCTGGTAAGCTCTTCCTCAGTGAACAGTTCTAATGGGCTGTCATTTGGTTGCCTGTTTCTTTCAGTAGGTCTAACTTCGTGTGTTGGGAACAACATGTTTACGATGTTTTCTATTTTGTCTTCTGGCAAATTTGCCATTGGGGGCTTACCACCAAGTTTCTTCGTGACTAGTTTATAACCAAGGCCCCATGGATCATTATTGATGTCGCTACGAAGTTCCTCCCATTTTTCCTTTTTACTTGCGAGTATCGCAGTTTTGAGCAGTTTTTTGGCTTCCTTGTAGTCCTGGGCTTCTACAGCTGCGTTGCCATGTCTCCTTGCTCTTGTGTATCTTCTTCGGCTACGGATGCATAATGTTCTAAGGCAGCTTATTTCATCCGTCCACCAATAGGCAGCTTTCCTTGGTTGCCTTCTACCAATTCTTGGCATTGATGCCTCGCAAGCTTGGGTGATGCAGAGCATCGTGTCTTCTACCATCCTTACAGTGTCATTTGTTTCTCCGTGCGTGATGGCGCCCGCATCAATGGCAGATAAGAAAACATTTTGTCGAAGCTTTGTTAGGTTCCATTTTCGTGTACCTCTTCTTCTGTGGCCAGTGTCAGCGTCATCGTTTGGTCTTATGTGGTATGTCAAATATTGGTGGTTACTGCCGGTGTAATCCTCCAGAACTTTCCATTGCTGCAACTTATTGGCTATTCTCTCAGATATGAAAGTGATGTCTGGGACTGTACCCTCACAGCCTGGCCTCCTGAATGTTGGTGTTGAGCCCGTGTTTACGACTATAAGGCCTAATCTAGCCACCATATCCAATATTCGCCTTCCTCTGGAGTTTGTGCTAGGCATACCCCATTCTGTTGCCCTGGAGTTAAAATCCCCTGCAATGATAAAATTTCCTCCGATGCGGCGCGCTGTATCTTCGATGTTGTCGAGTTTGGTCTGAAATTCTTGAATAGAGTCGTTTGGTGAGAGGTAACAGCTCATAACGGTGTAATTTCTGCTACTAATCCAGACGAAACATTCGCACCTTCCGTTTCCTGTGCTCTGGAACTTTGCGCTGTTCTTGATCCATATCGCTGCCGTTTTTGTCGTATCTTCAATCCAAATTCCGTTTTTGGTCTTATATTGTTCGCTAATGATCGCTACGTCTGCTTCATGCTCGATCATTACTTGTGCCAGCAATGCGTCCGCGGTCGCGCTTCGATGTAGATTTGCTTGAAGGAACTTTGTCATCTTTGGGCTGATTTTTTGGAAGCCAAGCACCTCCTCGTTCCCGGTAGATGATCCGTCGATTTAGAACCCTCATCCGAGCAGATGCAGCATCTCGGTTGACTTGTGCAGTCCTTCATCTTGTGGCCTTGGATTCCACATCGGATACACAGACCCTGTCCTTTTCTATCAGGTCCTTTACAATTAAATTGTGTGTGACCTAGCCCAAAACATCTGAAACAGCGTTTTTCCTCACTCAGTAGCTTAACTCGGCAGTATGTCCAACCGATCTTTATGCGCTGCTTTCCTGCGATGGTGTTTGCCGCCTCTACTGTCAGGGTGGCGAACGCTCGGCGTTGTTCTCGGCTGTTTGTGTTGGAAATTTTTACTATGACTTCCTCATTTTCATTTTGGGTTTCTTTTTTGACGGCTGAAACAACCTCATCTACGCTAGTGAGAGTGTCCAAGTCTCTGATCTCTACTGTTGCCTTTGCCTTTAATTCGGTCACGGTTGCAGCTTCTTTCAAAGATCCCTTTACAGCTTCACGGAACTGTTCCTTTCTTCCGCCTTCTGCCAGTTCCAAAAGAATAGCCCCATCTCTTGTCTTACGTATCGAGTTGATTTTCACGTCTGACTCTTCCGGTTTCACCGATTGCTTAAGGTTTTTAAGTACATCAGCAAAACTGCTACCAGCCGCCGGTCTTACCAGTACAGCTTCTGGTCGTTTACGCGCTGCCTTTTCTCTTCTCTTCCTTGGTATTTTAGTTTCATCTTCTTTGTTTTTCGCTACAGCGGGTGTATCCTCAGCTTTTTTGTTGGCATCTTTATTTTTGTCTTTTTGCCGTCTTCGGTTTATGGTTTGCCAAATTCCAGGACCATTTTCCCTTAACCTCTTTCCTGTTTCTGAAGCGGCTGGGCTTGTGGCGCGTCTTTTTTCCCGACCAGTTAAAGGTGTGCTTACATCCTCCGAGCAAGCGATTTTGGCTTTTTCTGCAGCTATGGCTACGAACCTTTCTACCTCTTTTTCCTTCCAGCTTCTCCTATAACTCTCAGTGCAGTCTATCAGCTCGCATAACTGAAGTATTCCATCTTTGACACCCAAACAAGTGTTTTTGTTTTTGACTATGGCCATTTTCATCTTTTGAAGCACAGCTTTACATTTCTCTATAGCGTCGTCTTCTAAAATTCTCATCTTATAGATCAACTCCTGCCTAGGAGAGCCATTTATGGGAACACTATTTGTCTGTGCTGCTTGCGTCGTTGTATGTGTTGTGTTAACGTGACTGCTACTTATTGGTGGTACTTGCGTCGGTGTGTTTTCGTCTTGTGTCGGTTTATTTGTTTCCTCTGTTTGAATGGTTACAGAGGTATGGGCACTACTTCCTGGTGGAGTCCTCAGTAGACTCGGTCTCCTGTTGAAGGGGTTGCCGCTCGTCTTGTCGTTCGTTTTCTCGTTCATCGCGTCGTTAAGAATTTCCTTTAAGTTTGACATGCTTTTTGTAGTTATATACCAGCGTATCGTGTGCAGGGGGGCGGGCCGCGAAATGTCAGGAACGGGTATACCCTCGGGGTGACACCCCTACCCCAGTTCCCTGAGGCCTGACCAGCGCTTTGCTAGTCAGGGAAAACACGGACGGACTAGCGCTCGCCCGGGGCAATGCGGGCTTCTACTCCCACATCCAATGTACACTGCCTGACCAAGGCCCGAAGTATCTGGATGCTACGTACCGTGACAACATATCGGCAGAGCAAGCTCACAGCACCTCCATCTTCGCCATCCGCAGGAAAAAACGGTTGGCGCCTCCGGAGGACTTCCAATGTGCCGCGGCAAATAGCGGTCAGTTTCCACCTTCCATCCATCCATAAGGTTAAATCGTTGTCAGGGGACATATCCGGGTCGTCATCGTTTGGTGTTAAGAAATGAAGTGAAATAAAGTGTAATGAAAAGAAGTGAAGTGAAGTGATACTAAAAGAGCGAGAGTTGAAATGAAAGTGAAAGTGTGTCGAAGGTAAGAAATAAAAGTTATGGATGTTTAGTCGCCTCTTACGACAGGCATGCCTTCCTCGGGAATATTCTGACCCCTTACCCGCAGGGGGTGAGGTGAGGTGAGGTGAGGTGAGGTGAGGTGAGGTGAGGTGAGGTGAGGTGAGGTGAGGTGAGGTGAGGTGAGGTGAGGTGAGGTGAGGTGAGGTGAGGTGAGGTGAGGTGAGGTGAGGTGAGGTGAGGTGAGGTGAGGTGAGGTGAGGTGAGGTGAGGTGAGGTGAGGTGAGGTGAGGTGAGGTGAGGTGAGGTGAGGTGAGGTGAGGTGAGGTGAGGTGAGGTGAGGTGAGGTGAGGTGAGGTGAGGTGAGGTGAGGTGAGGTGAGGTGAGGTGAGGTGAGGTGAGGTGAGGTGAGGTGAGGTGAGGTG
Source organism: Tricholauxania praeusta (assembly GCA_949775025.1). Lineage (NCBI taxonomy): Eukaryota > Metazoa > Arthropoda > Insecta > Diptera > Lauxaniidae > Tricholauxania > Tricholauxania praeusta. The sequence continues at coordinate 109,287,008 of OX459028.1, forward strand.
AGGTGAGGTGAGGTGAGGTGAGGTGAGGTGAGGTGAGGTGAGGTGAGGTGAGGTGAGGTGAGGTGAGGTGAGGTGAGGTGAGGTGAGGTGAGGTGAGGTGAGGTGAGGTGAGGTGAGGTGAGGTGAGGTGAGGTGAGGTGATTAGTGAAAATAAATAAGATCATAATCAATGAACAAAAATCTTTTGTTATTGATAGGTCGGCAAAATTCTTCTAAGATTAAAATTTAGTGCTAACGGTCGAATTTCGACCTCAGGCGATACTAGTATTATTAAATACAACTTTTAATTTTTGTTTGCAAGAATGGTCGCAATAAACAAAGATCTCACATCCGTACAGTAAGGTGGGAACAAGATAAGTTTTTTCTTAAAGTATTCTGATGTTTAATGGGGTGAAGTATTGCGTCCACAATACGCGTAACATTCCATAGACCCTCCCGATGGTGATGCTTATGTGAGTGTTTCAAGTTAATGTACGGTTAAAAGTAATACCTAGGTTTTTTACCTTATCTTCAAAATCAATTTCTGAGTTACTAATAGCTAGTTTAGGGACGGTAGAATAATCTATTATTTTTGGATATCACAAGGTATTTTGATTTTTTTTGGGTTTAAACACAGGCCATTACGGAAAGCCCAGTCGTTAATGTTATTAAGGTTGGTATTCAAATTCATGACGCAATTCTGGATTTCATTGCGACTGCAACTTGCATATAACTGCGCATCGTCAGCATACATATGAATTGCACAGTGATTCAATACATCCGGAATATCATTTATATGCAATGAGAGCAATAGCGGCCCGAGTATAGAACCTTGGGGCACCCCTCTGGTAATTGAGATAAAATTAGACACTAAGCCACCTGAGCAAACAGCTTGGTATCTATGGGAAAGATAAGATTCTACAAGATTAACAGCTGATTTAGTGAAGTTAAACATTTTAGCTAGTTTTGTTTGTAAAACTGAGTGATCGACCGTATCAAAGGCCTTTGAGTGATCCAATAGAACCAAAAAAGTTACTACATTGTCATCAAGGGCAGTTCGTATGTCCTCAATAACGTCAACCAATGCCGTGATACAACTGCGCCTTTTTTTTATAACCTGACTGTCGATTAGTTAATAAACTATTTTCAAAAATAAACTTGTTAATTTGTTTGTGTAGGATGCGTTCAAAGGCTTTGGGTATAAAGGGTAAAATTGCAATTGGGCGGTACTCGCTGGAGCACATAGGTATAGGAATTATTTTGGGATTTTTCCAGCTAGCAGGAAAAGTTGAAGTAGTTATTGCTGTGTTAAATATGTGTTTAACGTATGGGAATATCTTCGGAAGCATAATTTGTAAGAAGGCTGGATGTATTCCATCAAATCCAGTGGCATTCGACTTGTTGCTTAGAATGCTTTCGAGGACATCGGTTTGTTCAATACAAGCAAATTCGAAATGCTTATCTTGTGCGGTATTGCTAGTTGAATTGAGGTAAAAATTAGTGGTGACACGTGGCATGGGAAGATTAACAAAGTTTTTGTTTAAGATGTTTACTTCGATCACTTCGGTAGCACTCGACTTACTCTTTCCGATACCAATATTGCGGTTTTCTTTCCACTTTTGTTTGCTCCCTGCAGCTGTACAAAACTTTTGATTGAAGTAATTCAATTTCGCTAATATAATCTGTTTTACAACAGTCTTTCGGATGGTTTTAAATTCATTGTACAATTCAGGGGTTTTGTATCACTTCCACCTAATATATGCGCTATCACGTAATACTATAAGCTGCTTGATTTGATTGCAAAACCAGGGACGTTGCTGATGTTTTATCCGCCTACTTTTTTGTTGAACATATTCATTAAATAGCTCATTTACAGTACTTTTATGGAAATTAATTTGCTCATCAACTGAAGCCGTACTATAAACAAAGCTCCAGTCTACGTTATCAACAGCATGTTCCAGTAAATAGTAATTAATATTTTTGAAATCTCGAAAACTAAAAAACTGCGATGTCAAAAACAAGTCTGATAATCAAAAATCAGAAAAATAACGTCATGCTTTGAAAAAAAAGGGGCTGATATTTGGTCATACAGCAGGATCTTTGTATCACTATTTACAAAAAATATATCAAGGAGAGTATTCACAGTATTTGTGTAGTGAGTGGGTGTGGTTGAATTTACCGGAAGGAGCCCCAACGTTTCCATACTAGAGGTCAAATAAGTTTTGTTTAAGATATTGCTATTAAAATCACCGGCGATGATTATGTTTGAAAACGGCAGAATCATACTTTCGATAGTTTTAAGAAATGGTGTAATATTGACAGCGCGATTTGGTCTGTAAACACAGCCAATAAGCAATTTTTGACTGCCGTTATCGATAGTAACAAAAACATATTCAATATTAACACCAGGTGGATATCTACACAGAGTTTTACACCCAATACCATCTCTCACGAAGATCGCTGCGCCACCTCCGACACTTTTCCTATCACTACGAAATATTTTAAAACCACTCAGTTTAAACAAGGCATCCTGCATAAACTCATTAAACCATGTTTCAGTCACACATAGAACGTTTACACCTGAACCCTCAAAGATATACCTAAGCTCGTCAATTTTGTTGACAAAGTTGTGTGCATTAAGATGGCAAATTTTTAAGCCATCCTTCTGTTTGCAGAGTATGCGAATTAAGTTATGTGCGTTGTCTTTGGAACGTACCGTAGCGTTATTTAAAGAGGTCAGAATAATCTACACAAATTAATTTTGACAACGCGTGCAAAGATTTGTAGTTAGCAATAATTGTTGCAATAATAATTAAATGGTAGAGTTTAACAAAAAAGGAGACAGAAATGGAAAAAATATTTAAACAAACATAAAACAAAAAAATATTAGAAATAAGAAATATTTGAGAAAAAGTTGATGCTATGGTGTTAATCGTTACTGTTGCTGGAGAGCTGGGTACCAACAAGGTCGTGCAAGGCTTCCTTTCTCTTCACATACACAATACCATGAATAGAGAAAGCAACAATGAGTTGTTGTTTTCTTTTTAATTGTAAAGTTAACACTTTAGTATAGAGTAATTTGCTTTGGTCAGATTTTCAGTGACATATATGTATAGGTTGATTTGAGTCAAAACCTGCATGACGTAAGCGCAGTAGGTAATTTGTCGTGCGTCTAAGCTTTGCTAGAGACTTTAGTATAAGATTCCTTACGAAAGGTGATTCGAGTTTCACTATAATAGCTGAATCGTTAATGTTTTTATGCTGTGATGTTTTATCACGGATAATTCGAAATATGTTTATGATATTTGGTGCCGGAATATTTATTGTAGTAAAAATTTTGCTAATGATGTCACGCAAGTTTTCATTCTCAGCAAAGGGAATACCATTTATTCGAAGGTCAGTCGCTATGGTCAAATTTTCTTGTTTAGCTAATTGTAATTTAAGATCATTGATCTCAGCATTAAACATTTTTTTTATACTTAAATAAATTTTTCCTTAACAACTATACCTATATTGAGGAAACGAACCAGTATTAATTTCAGCTTTATTTAAACAAAACATTCCCCAGTTTAAGGATATAGTACCATGTGACCAACCATAGTTCGATTTTCTATTTCGAGCTTTAAGAAGTCTAAATAATATGCAATATGTTAAAAAAAGTGAAATTAAGTTAAAGACATGTGTATGCATATTTATGTTGAAAAATATGGAAGACATTGCAAAACGTCAAAAGAGGTTAAAAAAGTATGGAAAATGTTTGAGATGAGTTGAATAGTTGAAATATGTTGTTAAAGTCGGAAGTATGGAAAACATTGAAAGAATTTGAAAAACTTTTGTGGCTCAAAGTGTCGAAAAAATATGGAAAATTTTGAAAACAGTTGAAAAAGTTTGAAAAATGTTGAAACAGTTGAAATTAAAGTACTCGATAAAATGGAATGAGGTTCAAAACGTCGTAATAAATTGAAAGACGTTGAAAAAGTCGATAAGATATCGAAAATGTTGAAATAGAGTTGAGTGAGTTTGAAAAAGGCTGATAAAGTCGATAATATACGAGAAGTGTTCAAAAAGTTGAAAGAGATTGAAAAGTTCGAAAAAAGTTGAAAATCTCAAAAAAAGTTGAACGAGGTTGAAAAACTCGAAAAAGTTGAGAGAAGTTGAAACAGGTGAAAAAGGCTAATAATGTCGATAACATATGAAAAGTGTCGAAAAAGTAAAATAAGGTTGAAAAACTCCGAAAAGTTGAATGCGGTTGAAGAAATTGAAAAAAGTTGAATGAGCTTGAAAAAGTCGAATAGATATGGAAATGTTGGAAAAGTTGAAAGAGGTTGACAAACGTTGAAAGAGGTTGAAAAATGTTTAAAGAGGTTAAAAATCTCGAAAAAAGTTTAATAAGGTTGAAAATGTCGAAATAAATTGAAAGACGTTGAAAAAGTCGTTAAAATATCGAAAATTTTGAAAAAAGTTGAGTGATTTTGAAATGTGATGATAAAGTTGATAATATATGAGAAGTATTGAAATAGATTGAAAAGTTCGAAATAAAATTGAAATCTCAAAAAAAAAAAAATTGAATGAGGTTGAAAAGTCGAAAGAAGTTGAACAAGGTTGAAAAAGTCGAAAAATATGGAAAAAAGTGCAAAGAGATTGAAAAATGCTGAAACAGTTGAAAAAGTTTAAAAAACTCGAAATAAGTTGAATGAAGTTAAAAATATCAAAATAAATTGAAAAAAGTCGAAAATAATATAGAACATGTTGAAAAAAGGGGAATGAGGTTGAAATACTCTAAAATCGCTAATGAAGAAAGTTGAAACGGTTGAAAGTCAAAATAATATTGAAAAAAGTCGAATGAAATTGAATAAGTCGGAAATATTTAAAAAATATTGAACAGGGTTGATTGAAAAGCCGAAAAAAAATGAAAAAAGGTGAAAGAAGTTGAAAAGAATGTTGAATCAGTTGAAAAAGGCTAAAAAGTCGATAAAATATGGAAAATAACGAAAAAAGTTGAATACGGTTGAAAAAGTCGAAAAAATTGAAAGAGGTTGAAACAGTAGAAAATGGTTGATAACATCCTTAAAATATAAAAAAATGTTGAAAAAAGTTGAAAGAGGTTGAAAAATGTTGAAACAGTTGAAGATATTGAATAACTCAAAAAAAGGTGAATGAGGTTGAAAAAGTTGAATAAGGTTGAAAAATTCGAAAAAACATTGAAAGTGTTGAAGAAAGTTGGAAGAGGCTAAAAAATGTTGAGAAAGTTGAAAGAGTTTGAATAACTCGGAAAAAGTTCGAAAAAGTATGGAAAATGTTGAAACAGTTGAAAGAGGTTGAAAAATGTTGAAAAATGTTGAAACAGTTGAAAAAGGTTAAATAACTCGAAAAAAGTTGAAAGAGTTTGAATAACTCGAAAAAAGTTGAATAATTATGAAAAATTTGAAAAAATATGGAACATTTTGAGAAAAGTTGAAAAATGTTGAAACAGTTGAAAAAGGTTGAAAAACTCGAAAAAAGTTGAATGAGGTTGAAAAAGTCGAAAAAATATGGAAAATGTTGAGACAATTTGAAAGAGGTGAAAAATCGCGAAAAAAATTGAATGAAGTTAAATAGTCGAAAAAATATGGTTGAAAAACTCGAACTGAATATATTGTAACCAAATTTTATGAAAATCACTCATATAGTATACTATATATAACGTAAAATGTTTTGAGCTTGTATGGGAGGTGCCACCCCCACTAATAAAATCCCGTCAAAATTCATATAAGTAGGTAAGTAATTTCAAATCTTATAGTAACCGTCACCTCTACACCAAATTTAAAAATATTACTCCAATAGCACACTAAATATAACATTTAAAGTTGTTTGTTTATATGGGAGGTGCCACACCCAATGACGCAATCTCGTCGATTTTCGTTTAATTTCAAAGCTTATAGTAACCGACATCTTTCCCCCAAATTTTAATGAAATTACTCCCACAGCACACTAAATGTAACTATTAACGGTTTTTACACGTGTAGGAGGTGCCACGCCCACTGATATAATCCCGTCGAACTTGATTTAATTTCAAAGCTCATGGTTACCGGTACCACTACACCAAATTTCAAAAAAAATACTTCCGTAGCACACTAAATATAACTCTTAACATTTTTTGCATGTAGGGGAGGTTAAACGCCGACTTATGCAATCCCATCTAAATCCATTTAGTGTCAAAGCTTGTAGTAACCGACATCTCTACACTTCTCTACACATCTCTTTATAGTACACTAAACATAGCATTTTACTTTTTTCGCTTGTATGGAATGTGCCACGTCCACAAGTGTCGATGTGCCCACTTTTGGTTACAAAATACCCAATAGCCCGTATATCTATCATATTAAATTTCATAACGATTGCGTTGTTAGTTCTCTTATCATAACGTTTATAAATGTTGTGAGCTGTGCCACGCCTTTCAACGAGTTTTGCCAGTATAGTGGCATAACTTGTTATGATGACTGCTTTTATCGGTATTGTCAGCAAAATTTTTATGAAAATCGTAGGCGCCGGTTTCGAGTAATATTGATACAGAATTTTCAATTATTGAAAGATGCCTCGCCCACTTCTACAATTCTGCCCACTTTTGGTACTATTTAAGATTTTTATGATTTGCACCAGCTTACCGAATTTCGTCAAAATATCTTAAGTATTTAGTTTGCGAGTTATCACGCTGTAAAAATTAAAGCTTAGGGCTGTGCCACGCCCCTGTTAGAATCTTGAAAAACTTAAAACCTAGCCAATTCTTAACTTTGTTCTAATATGCACGAAATTTTTAAGTTTCATCAAAATCGCTGCAGCTGTTTTCGAAATGAAGTTCAGCCATATACAAACATATATATGTATATGTACTATATATATTAGGGTGGTTCTTAAGTGTACTTTTGCGAAAATCAAATAGGACGCTCCCTAAATCAGTTCGAAATAGGGTAAAAAATTTTAAAAAATTAACTTAAAATTTGTATTTTTAACCCCTACGGACCCAATTTCAAAATGAAATTTGACTTAAGCCGCCATTTTTTAAAACTATTTTTTCCTAATTTTTAAGAAAGAAAGTATCATTCGGATCTAGTTTTCGAGGTTTAGTCATGTGCAGTTCCAGATATGGCTTTTCTAAAAATCATTATAAGTTGGAAACTACTCAACAGATTTTAATTGATGTCATGTGGAATTAAATTCCGTTAAGTGGGCTATCATTATATGTTAATAAAATTACAGATTAATGATACAATATTTAGAGAAAATAACAGTTACTTAAAAACAAATGGTGACAATTTTTAAAAAACCTCCATACCTCAAAGCACGTGGAAATTATTTCAAATTTTTATGCATCAATCTTATAGACAGCAAAACGACCTTCTATATGACATCAATATATGTAAAATCTGTTCAGGAGTTTTCAACTTAAAATGATTTTTAGAAAAGCCATATCCGCAACTTCCCATGACTGTATCTCGAAAACTAGATCCAAATGATATTTTTTTTAATATATTCTTTCTTAAAACTAAAAGCCTCTCAAGAAAAATTAGTTTAAAAAAATGGCGGCTTAGGTCAAATTTCACTTTGAAATAGGGTCCATAGGGGTTAAAAGTAAAAATTTTTGATTAATTTTAAAAAAATGTTTACCCTATTTCGAACCGATTGAGGGGGCGTCCCCAATTTTTTTCCTAAGAACCACCCTAATATATTTATATATTTATGTATATATTTAGATATATGTTTATAAACATACAATTTTAGCTCGTTTAATATTGGCAATCGCTTGATTATGAAAAGGGGTTGTGCTCAAAAATGTATATAATTCCATTTATCAACATGGCTTTTATTATAACATTATAAAATGCTATTTAAAATACTTATCCTATGGGGCATTTCAGGCGAAGCGGGCAATGAAAATAAAGTGAGTTCGTGAAATTTGTTTATATTCCAATTACTTATACATCTAGTAGATATAATTGTGTACACATAATTCTTTTTTTCGTATGAGGCTTAATTGCCGAGTTATGGGCTTCTGAAGAATTGGCGAAAGTTAAGGACCGTAATTTTTGAACGCTGTTAGTGGAATCAAGGAATTTATAAGTAAATACAAACAATATTGATTTAACTAGTAAAAAGAATGTTCTTTTTAAGTTTTTAGTCAAATTCCAATTTTAAATTTTTTTATGTATGGAAAACCGGAAGTAAAAATTTTAAATCAAATTTTCAGTAACTTTGACATAATATTTTTTAAATATTTTATTTTTAAAAAAAAGTCTTAAGTATGTAGATGTTTCGCAAAAAAAATTTTACGTGATCGGTATTAGTTAAGGAGATATATAAATTAAAGTACTTAAGAATGTACCACGTCCCATACAAAGTACGGCACGTATGCAATTCAATTCATATATCTCGTAAGCTCATGTATATCACGTTAAACAATATTTAGCATATTACCGGCATATTTTATGCTTTATTTTAAAGTTAAAATAAAAAAAATAAAATATGTCGAAATTATTTCAATTCTAAAGTGATAGTTCACTTCCGGTTTTCCACAAGAAAAAAAAAAGTCAAATTTCCAATCTGATTTCATAAAAGCAGTCATTTTCCTATTGAAACCACATTGCTTCGTATTTTATTGAAATTTTGTTAAGTTCGAACTGCTTCCCAAAAATCCATTATTCATATTACGTCAATTTTCGGAAGTCCACAACTTGACAACTAAGCCTTATATAAAAAAAAAATTAAGTGTTTACACCTTCTACAAGTAGAACTAAGCCGAATATGAACAAATTTCTAAATCTCATTATTTTGCATTGTCCGCTTCGCCTGAAATGCCCCCTATGTTAGGTCAGGAGTTTTAGGTTATTTTCAAAGGATTTATTAATTAAGTGTAAGGAAAAATTATTTAATATGAGGAAAAATTATTTATATTAAGGTTAGTTTTCGTACTCAACTGTAAGAAGTAATTTAGTTGAATTTAGTTAATTTTTTTTTATGTTTTTAGTAAGTATACTTAACTATTTTCCTTTCAAAATGTCCCCTGAGGATGCCTAAAATCCATTAGCCTAAATGCCATTAGCAATCGTTGAGTTGCAAAATCAAAAAAATAGAACTTATTTTGTTTATATTAAAAGGTTGTGACCGAAGCGCAAAACATATATGTATGTATGTATGTCAGTATTTTAATTCAACACGCAAAAATATTGGTTATATTTACAAAATGCTTTAATTTTGTTTCACTATATAATACTTATATAAAAAAATTTTTTCTGTGCAAATATTTTGCATTAGAATATGTGGCTTAACAGAAAATATACATACTATATAAAATAATATAAAAATTCAGAAGCAAATATTTGATACCTTACCTCTCTTTATGTCTTGGCAGTTTATTAGGAATAAAAAAAATGCTCACTGATGTAAATCTGATTACTGTAGAGAGCTGTGGTGTTGAACGTGACAAGAAGGGTAGAATGAGAAACGGTTACACAAGCATATACACATGTATACATGCATATGTATGTACATAGAATACCAATAAAAACAAATATATTCCCTGCTGGAAATCCAATCAGTAGTGACAACATTTATGCGAGTAATTAGAAAATTGTTAACTATACAATAAAGCTAACCGCTGAAACTTGAAAGAAATGTAAGACTCGAAAGTCTTCGAGCTTTGTTGCGGGAACCTGCAAACGAATGAGCTATGGCAATTTGACAGTGTGATTATTGTTGCCGCAGCCATGAAAACAAAATTATCGCACCAAAATGAGAAATGAATCAAGATTGGTAAAATTAAGTAAGTAAATAACAAAACAAGTACTCTTACAATCGAGCTTTAAATATACATATTTAAAAATCGTATTGTTAAACTTATGTGGAAATTTCAAAAGAAATTTTGAATTGATTCACTTTCCAACTTTTCACTTTGAACTTTGTTCTATACAAATCTTTTTTGAGGCTCGAAAATGTTCTCAGTTTACACAGTTTTTGAGGCACCGTCACGTTTAGTGGAATACCCGTAGTGAATGTTGTAAAATCAAGATCACAGCTCTAATATGGAAATGTATGTAGGCAGATATGAACGTTTTTATAATTCGAAAGGCTATAAATCATTTGTCTAAGAACAAAATGATGGTAAAACAGTCAATGTTTTAAAACTTCAATTTAGATGCTCTCTAGCCACTTGAACAGCACTCCTAAAAAAACTTTTTTAAGCTCATCTCCCGAAACAGGCGAAAGAAACTAACATTTTTTTGAAATTTAAGCTTTAATTTTGAATCCAATAAAGTCAAAAAACTCATTTTTTCAACAAAATAAGCTTAAAAAACTTTTTTAAAAAAAACGAAAAACTAACATTTTTTGTCTGATTTAAGCATATACGAGTATGTATGTATGTATATGCTAAAAAAATAATGTATACACATACTTAAAATAATTGTAGAAGAAAAGGTTTTTTTCCTAAATCTTAAAAATATCAAAATGAAATATTTTTGGATTTAATTAGAGCAATTGAATTTTTGTGACTTTTTAAAAGAACAAAAATAAAATACTTTTTTTGAACTATGATCGCTTGTAACTCCCTTAAATCGTATTCGATTCTCATGAACAGCAACCATTAGACATAAAAAAAAATTGCTTTTTGAATAGTGTCGAAAAAAGAATTTATATGACCAAATAAATGAAAAAAGTGAAAAAAACCGTTTTTTTTTGGGGATATCTCGAAAAAGATTCTTAAGAAAAAAAAAATTTTTGACATTTTTGGATCCTACGCCCCAAAATACATAGAAAAGATTCTATGAGAAACCAGTTCTCGAAATAAGGCCCAAATTTATTACTTTTGTTAAAATTGCTACTTTTTCAAAGTTTTTCGAAACTATTCGAACTTATATGAACTAATATGTTTGCTTGAATTCACATTTCGTCTTTTACTTCGTTCTACTTTTTTAAGAAGTAAGAACTTAAAAAAAAAATTAAATTTCTCTCTTTGCATTTCCATGAAATACATACTCTTGAGAATACCCAAAAAATATTTTATGGTGATCCGACAAGTACTATCAAAATTACAGGCATATGGTATTTGTAAAAAAAATTACCACCTACTCATAAGCCTGTTTTCTCAAAACAATGTTTTTGAAATCGGTTATCAATATATCTCGAGATCAACCTAACTAATCAGGCTCAAATTTCAACACAGGCTTCAAAGCATAATTTTTTAGTCTTTAACTGTAGATTTTATCGATTCGATCTATATTTTTTAATTTATAAGCAATTTACGACCAACGTTTTGGGTCGAAAATACCTTCAGCCTCTGACTTACTTAATATTTTAAATAACCTCTTAAAAAAAGCAGTATATCACATTGCATATACTTCAGATGATCAAAAGAAATAAATTATGAATAATAATAAATTATTGACTATTAAAACGATAATATTAACAACAGGGCAAAATAGAGCTGATTTGAAACTCATGGAAAATTTACGACGTTAGGGTAAATTGATTTCAGTTAAGACATGACTGAACTTACAAGCTGTGTAGCAACTAAAGTAATCCAGATAGGTAAAAAAGGATAACAGCATCGTAGATTGCGATAAGATTCAGATGTGTACAATAACCATTCGGTTTATTTTATCCCACCTGAACTACTGAGTGCTTCTCAGTTACAGATTGCTGAGGTTATCAGCGCTAATCAGGAAGTCTAAGGCTAATTTAAGACCAGAGGACATATGTCCTATTTAAGGAAATCCGAGACTTTCTCAGTTAAAGCTGAGTAGCTTTGTTTGGTAGCAGTAACATCATTTCACCAAATGCTTATTTATTTTTGTTATATTCTTCTGCCTTTTGAATTGATCCGTAGGTCTAATCTGGTTCAATTATAAAATACGGCTCTAGACACGGAAGAGATAGTGTATATTTCTTACTAGTCAATTCATCAGCTCTTTCATCACCGTCCACAACTGTGTTCCGAAAGATATACGAAATGGACTTCATTCTTCTTACCGAGTTCGCTTAAGTTTTTAAAACAATCTTAGACTATTTTAGACTTAGTTTCAAAAACTGACAATGCTTTTAAGGATACTCAACAATCAGAAAGAGTTATAATGTGCCGGTTCTTTTATCGCATGTGACTCTATGAACTTCTCTCTACTTATTCCTTGCTACGCACAAATTCGCTCTCTTTTCCAGCACTTGAAGATGTATCCAAGTATTAAACTACCGCGAGATATTCTAACTAAATGTTAATTTATGAGAATATTTTTTTTTTTTTGAGAATATTATTGAGAATAGTTGTCCTATGAGACTTAGTCTATACAGTAGAGTATTCCCCGTGAAAATTTGGCTTTCAGTAACGTTACAGTTTCTATTTTCTATCTTTTGTGAACCCTCATCGTTAGAACTTTATGCAGTCGGTGTTTTCATAGAAAGTTCTAAGATTATTTATTTTTACCTTATTTTACTCCGGTAATTTTCCTGTGTACTTGGTTCAGTTCTCAGATTGTTTTGTATTTTTGAAAAGTCTTCAAACGTCTGACCTTAGCATAAGCCTTACAGTGGCTGTCATAAATAAGTAAACAGACTAATATTTTTCAATCAACTTTATATATTTGAAGTTTTATTTTTCGAAACCAATAAGTAACAATTATTTTCGAAAATATAATATTTAATTAACAAAAAAAAAAAAAAACAATAACTAATTCAATTCGGAAAACAACCGAAAATTCAGTGATAATAATAAAAAAGTTAAAAATTCAATGCGTCATAAATAAGTAAACACTGCTTTCAAAGGCCGCAATGACCGCCATTATTTTGAGACATTTTTGCTAGCCGAGTTGGCAAGGAAAAAACATATTTTCTACACTTTTCTGGAGAAAACAAAGGCCAAGTATCAAGGATAATATCCTTCAATTCATTCAAATTTCGAGGATCTTTTTCACTGATTCGAGTTTTCAGCCATGCCCATGCATTTTCAATAGGTGATAGGTCAGGGCTTTGAGGAGGCCACTCCAAAATATTGATATTCTCATCGGCTATATAATTTGAAACAATTTCTGCCTTGTGGATAGGTGCGTTGTCCTGCTGTATGATAAAATCTTCACCAATAATCCGCCTACCTTCAGGAATAATTACATCTTTCATCAGTTTAAGATACACCTGTGAATTAATTTTGCCTTCAAGCACCACTATTTTTCCAACTCCATAAGCAAAAATGCATCCCCAAACCATTAAGCCCTTTTCACCGGACTTAAGTGTTGGCTTTGTACATTTGAATGATAATGCATCATCAACTTTGCGCCAAACGTACATCTGCCCATTATTATATTATACGCGGATCATAGATTCATCCATCCAAAGTATTTTTTGCCAAAAATTTTCTGGTTTTAAAACGTTATCTGCATAGAACTTCATCCTCTTTTGAAGATTTATTTTGCTCATGAATTTTTAGTACAACTCGGCCATGCTTGTTTTCTTCATAAAGTCTTCTACGAATAGTGGAGAGAGATGGTGCTGTTTTGTCTTCTGACATTAACTTCGATTAAATTTTTGGAGCCGACATCATTGGATTTGAAGAAGAAATATTTTTTATTCTTGTATCTATCCTGTTTGTTGTAATTCTGGGTCGTCCTTGCGTATATCTGCGGTCAATGCGTCCTTCGTCTTCGAAGGTTTTAACCACCTTGAATATAGCGGCCGGTGTTTTATTAAAAATGTTGGCAATGCTTCTATATGTCTTTATTGTGTAGATTCATTATAGCTTTTCGTTCTCCTGTACTTAAACGTGCACAATTTGCCATTTTTTAGTAAAAAATACCACTAAATAAAAAAACACATGGTTTTTTGGAAATTTTATTATTTAATATAAAAAAACAATTAATTTTTTTCTTACAAGTTATTAAATACAAGCAGCTTATGCACAAGTCTTGTCGAGCCCTTAAAAGGGGGGGATAGGGTTTTGCCAAATTTTCCATTTTTTTTTGTTGGTTTAATAGTATAACTTTTCAAAAGTTACCTGTTGAAATTTGAGGTCGATTGGAGTAAAACTGACGAAGATACAGTGTCTTGAGTCTCTATGATTCTGTGTAAGTATATGAAAAAAAAGACAGTGCTAAAACTTTAAACGTGATTTTCTCGAAACTAACTTTTCAAAGTCTGTGGACACTTTTTCTCAAAAACTACTAGACCGATTTTCTTGAAATTTGACACACTCTTTTAATACATATAAAACCAGGTAATGACGAGGGTTTTTTTTTTTCATTACAACCAGTTCTGCAATACTGATTTTTGCCTTTTTTTAAAAAAATTCGTTTTTTGGCTTAAAAATTATGCCAAAAAACTAAAAATCGTCAAAGAAAAAAACCCTTCGTCTATACCTTTAAAAACTTATAAGCTAAAGAGAGTTTTTTTTTTTTTTGATTTTAGATGATAACGTGATGAGATATCTTGTCTATCGCAAACCACCTTTTTTTTAGGCGTCCGCGAAAATTTGCTGCCAATGGCTTATTTTGCAATATTTTTTAATTAAATTTTCACAGAATACTCTTTAAATATTGTTTTTATATGCTTTTTAAATAAATAAATTTACTTTTACTATAACACTAAAAAACATTTTTAAACTTATGCCTAAAATGTAGCGTCAAAACCCTACCCCCTCCTTAAACTGCAATTTATTTCACATATATTTTAACAAACTGAGTCAAAGCTAATCGTCCGAAAGTGAGGTTTTGTCTTAATTTCTTGCAGAAAAACCGAAGTATGAGCGAAACAAATGAAATTTTCAATCATTATAACAGAACTGTTATTATTGAAAAAAAGTGTAAATCGTCAAAATTGCACCGTTATATTTTCCGTTACACAAAGCAAGGTTAAAGTGATGAGTTTGGTTACTTATATATGACAGCCACTGTAGGTTAGATAAGAAAGAATTACGGTATTTTTCCCTGTATGTTTTTCTAGGGCTTCTTAGCACATTGAGGACCAAGCCGTTTTTGTTTGTTTTTCCAGGGATCACGCTATTTTGGCGAAAATACGAACTATATTCCTCATAATAAGGCTGCTAAGGCATGTAATATACCAAATTGTAGGCAAAGGTTCTACTTCATTCTCCAACATAACGTAGCAGACAAAATTGTGATAAAAAAGTATGAGAGTAAAAATACGAGAAAAATTACATGTATACAAGGCGGTACGGTTACGGTTGATCACCCGGAAAAATTAAATTCCCTAGTTTGTTTTAAATAAAAAATTGTATGGGATGGGGGGTCTATCTTGAACACCCTACGAATTGCAGGATGTTTAACAAAGTTTCTTGAGAGTAGTATTTACAAGCAAAGATTATCTCATAACTTTGTAGGTAATAAATCGTATAGAGGTTCATTTACTCTACATATAAGATCATCGTAAGGCCCAATAGGTTTGGATAAGTAAATTTGAGAATCATCATCATATAAATGTATTGATGAATTTTTGCTCGCAAATACAATATCATTAATAAAAATGCGAAAAAGTATAGGTCCAAGTTTAAAACCTTGAGACACACCGGACTGAGTATATTTTAGTTCAGATGATAATTTGTTGGAAATAACCATTTGTTTTCGATTTGTTAAATTCATTTTTAACAAATTTATAGCTGAGTTACCAAAAGCAACATAGTTTTTTAATTTTTTTAATAAAATATTGTGGTTGACGGTGTCGAAAGCCTTCGAAAAGTCCAACAAAACTAAGACCATCGGAGGAGCTTGACGAATAACGTCAACGATTTTGAACAAGTTTTGCAAATCATTTGATCGATGAGGATTGTAAACGCAAAGCACCAAACATTTAGCCTTGCCATCACCTACTTCTGCAAAAAGATACTCTACAGTATCGATGTCATTCGATTGTAGAATCATCTTACACTGCAAAATCTTCTTGCAATATATAGCTATTCCTCCACCTCTAGACCCTGATTTTCTGTCATTTCTCAAAATTTCAAATTTATCAATATTAATATCAATTATCCTCGATACAAATTGCTATCTATATTTAAAACTATTTTAATGTCTGTGTCGTGAATCGTTAATGAATTAGTCATTGATTTGACTTAAGATATTATTCGTAAGTAGTGGTACAAAAAAGGCAGTAGAACAAATTTAAAAATGCAAGAATATTTCCGAGATACCCACCCATAGTGCTGGAAACAAGTAGCAAAGATTTAAAAAAGAATTAAAATTAGATACAACTCTATACAATCCAGTAAAATGAAATAAATTTGTATACAAAGTAGAAGCAATGATAATAAATAAATATAATAAAAACATAGCTGGTGTTTGTGTTTTGTAATTGAAATGTTGACTACTAGTGCATGCCAGTGATTGCATCAATGCTCTCCTCACATGTAACTTCTCTCGCTTCAGTACTATTAAATGCATGTACATTAGGGTGATTCAAATTTTTTTTTTTTGGTTTTTTTTAAGGTGCTGTTGCTCAAAAAGTAAGTTTATGGTATGAAGAAAAAGTTCACGAAATTTCAGCTCTGTAACTCAATTTGATAAGGTGGCGCCGGAGCCTGTTAGTTTTACATGTAAATTGTATGGAAAAATTATTTTTTACAAAAAAGGTATCTAAATGAATAGGTGATTAGTGTTGTTGAGCTGAAAAGGGTCGTTTTTCGACGTAATTTTTTACGCTGAATCCGAATCTGGCCTCAGAACTGACCCATCACCTTGAAATGGCTGCAACTTTGCAAGGAAGCATCACAGATCACCACTTGATAGCTCATTTTAAAGGGCAAGGATGGTACTAAATGATGCTTTTGTTAAAAATAAGCTGATCAACTTTCTTTGAATCCTATACATGGCCTCGAAAGTAGACAAAAAACATCATGTTTCAGGTAATTAACCTCAAATATTTCAGGATTCCGACATGATGGGTCAGTTCTGAGGCCAGATTCGGATTCAGCGTAAAAAATTACGTCGAAAAACGACGATACCTTTTTTGTAAAAAATAATTTTTCCATACAATTTACATGTAAAACTAACAGGCTCCGGCGCCACCTTATAAAATTAAGTTACAGAGCTGAAATTTCGTGAACTTTTTCTTCATATCATAAACTTACTTTTTAAGCAACAGCACCTTAAAAAAAACTAAAAAAAAAAAAATTTGAATCACCCTAATGTACATACATGCACTTTCCCACGGATAGAAAAAATAGTTGATAACAATTTTTGTCGTTTAAACTGCGAGGCGTAATACATAATTTCTTTATTTCTCTTAGAGAGGCTTTCATGCACATGTATAGCCCCATCGGCTCAATGTCAGAAAGCATCAAAAATCTCTCCCCCTTTTAACACGACCCAGCAATAGATTTGAAGAGCTGGTTTCTCTCATGTGAAGAGTGGAGATTAATAAGAATTAGCGTGATATTATTTTTGTTTTTTGTGGGCATGCGAAACGACTCACGAATTGGAAGGGTGTAAGTGTGAACAACTTGACAAACCTTTGAAAAACCCATTTTTAAATTCTCATCATCTGTCTGCGGAATGCCGTTAATTATTAAGTCGGTAGACACTGCATCATTCTCATATATTTCCAATTGTTGTTACATAGCACCAATCTCACATTTGAGCGCACAAGCTTCAGAACATAAAGTTTCAACAGCCGTGACCCGAACATTCAACTTCGCCAACTCACCAGTAAACTCGTCCATCTTCAGCATTACCTTCTGTTCGTAATGAGCGTGGCTGGGCAAAACGTACTGCGGCAGAATGAGAATAACTTTTCATATACGTATATAAAGCAGAGAGCGTAAAATTTAATTCAGTTTGCTTTGAAAAGCGAACAAAGCACAAATACACATGCATTGAAGAACATTTAAGAAAAACACACGTGTAGTGGTGCCCAGCTCTGGTAATGAGCAACTTTCTCTTCAAGGTTTTTGATCTGAGGCATCAGTTGTCCAACAATGCACTCTTTATGTTTCTCAAGTTGGTCTGTTAGCAGTTTGACCCAATTCACTGGAGGGGTAGCATCTTTTCGCGTGTCGTTTAACAGTGACATAGGTGCATTTCTTTCGGGTTTATGAGTGTTTGCCGGCTCATTAAATGTTAAAATAAAATATGTACAATGTACATACATATATGAGCGCGATACGAAAAATGTATATTTTATTCGAGTTTTAAAGCACTTAAGTGAAAATTAATTAAAAATGTATGTATGCAAAAAACAGTGCATCAAGTTCAATAAAGAATCGTTATGCGGTAAAAAATATCTTTTTGGTACTTAGATAAACGCGATGTCAACCAGCACGAACAAAAGACACGTCTACTCAGCACGCAAGTAAACAAAATTCTTTTTTAAATTTTTTTTCAATTGCAATTTTTTTAAAAATACCGTATTAAAACGAGTTTCTTTTGCACGCCTTAGTGTACCACAATACAACCTACAAGTAGATATACTATAAAAAGTTTTGACCTGGGTGGCATGCCTTTTCAGGTATACATTAATATGAATTAACTAGCTGGCCTGGTAGACGTTGCTCTGCCTTTTCCGGAAGGTGGTGTGATGTGTTAGATTTGGTTGGATATCCTGTATTAAAAGGTCTGAAAAAAATGGTTCGTTGGCGCGACTAAAGATTAGGCAAGGGGACTGAAAAATTGCCACGCCAATGATCAAGCCCGTAGCAATGCGGAAAGTTTTAATTATTTGAATGAAGAAAAATGAGCTACATGATGTTAAAAACTGAACAAAGGTAATGACAATTCAAACTTAATGTCCGTACCTACATCGAATTTTGAAAATAAAACCTAAATTTTAATAAAAGACATCGAAATTGGCATTTTTAAAAGTAACTTGAAAAACCGTTGATTGAAAACAAAAAATCAATATAAATGGAAATCTCAAATCAATATTTTCAAAATTAGATATTGGAAATGAAAATTCAAAATACTTCCATTTTCACTTTAATCATTTCATGCAAAATATTTATGTTAAGATGGTCAAAATATTAAGTTTTAATATTTTAGCAAAAATTGAGTTCTTGAAAAGTGCGCTGGCATTAATTGCACAATATCTACTCTGCACATAAATTTTCAAACTTCAACGTACCAAAAAATCACGAAAAATTAGCTTATCACATTTTCACAAAGAGTGCAATTAATATTCTCCAAAAACTATAAAAAGTTTATTAATGGACGACTAAGCTGCGGTCAAGAATGTAAAGGTTAAAAAGTAATTTTTTCTAGTCGAATATACTTTTCTCCCTACACAATGTGCACAAAAACGGACGCGAATTCGTTTCGAATTCTAAACGAATTCGTTTGTGCGCATTCCGTTTTTTGTAAGTAAAACGAATTTGTTTCGAATTCGTAACGGACTTCAAATACGAATTCGCTTCAAATTCGTTTTTTGGTCATAAAACGAATTCGTTGCGATCGTAAATCGTAAGTATAAATTAAATTTGATAGTAAAATTTTACAATTCGCATATTAAATAATTTGATAATTAAATAAAATTATTTTAACGGATCCGTTTTATGCACAAAAAACGAACAAAAAACAAATTCGTATTTGAGTCCGTTACGATTTCGAAACGAATTCGTTAATGCGGACGATCTTTCCGTTTTTTCAAGAGGAATTTCACACGAAAACGAGTTTGAAACGAATTCGTAACGGAATTCGATTCGGATAAATAGTATGAAGAAACGAGCTCATTTCGAATTCGAAACGAATTCGTTTGGCACACTGGGTAATCTTTTACATACATATGTATGTACCAAATGTTATCCAGCTGTGACAAATAGTTGTTGCGACACAAATAATTTTGAGTTATCTCATATGAGAGGCGTGGTGCCGCCCAATTTTTCATTGAAATTTGCTTTTGGTCGAAGTTTTATATATGGGGTAAAACACACGTAAGCGCCAGCGAAAAAAATGTTTGGCTCCGATTTGGCTGAAATTTGGCATTATTATAATATTGATGTCCAGCAATAGAACTGCGTTCAAGAATTCGCCCTAGTATTATTTGTTGTTGAGATACGCGGGTATGAAATTAATGATTTTTGTACTTTTTCTGAGTAAGTGTTTTTTTCGAAAATTCATATCTTACAACAAACTCTATCAATTAATAATTGGTATACCTACGATTTTAGGTTTTTCCTTGTTATTTTCGAAAAAAATATTGTTTTCGAAAAAAAATATTGTTTTTGAAAAAAAAAAAATATGAATATATGTGTGTACGTGTACTTGGGCTTTTTTGGTCACAATGTCATATATGCAAATAAAACAAATTTTATTTCATATTTTCACACGACGTTTCGCCAATGGATTTTCGGCTTCTTCAGGGGTTATATATTGAAGTAAAAGCTTAAAATAAAGAAAAATTTTTGAAACATAAATTATGAACATCACGAACACTTGTCAACTTACATGTAAATTACATTTAAAATAAAAATAAAATTGAAAATAAACACTTAAATAAATTAACAAATATATCACAACAAAAATTACAACATCAAATCACTGTACTGTAACTAAGACTAATATTGCTGTAATCTTAAGATTAAGATTAAGATTAAAATTAATCTTAAGATTACAGCAATATTAGTCTTAGTTACAGTACAGTGATTTGATGTTGTAATTTTTGTTGTGATATATTTGTTAATTTATTTAAGTGTTTATTTTCAATTATATTTTTATTTTAAATGTAATTTACATGTAAGTTGACAAGTGTTCGTGATGTTCATAATTTATGTTTTAAAAATTGTTCTTTATTTTAAGCTTTTACTTCAATATATAACCCCTGAAGAAGCCGAAAGTCCATTGGCGAAACGTCGGGTGAAAATATGAAATAAAATTTGTTTTATTTGCATATATAACATTGTGACCAAAAAAGCCCAAGTATACGTACACACATATATTCATATTATTTAAAAAAATATTGGTCATATAACTACAAATTAAAAAAAAAAATTTGCGAATCTAAAATTATTTTTGCATTTTTTAAAAAAAAAAACATTTTTTAAAATTTTTTTTTTGTTTTTAAAAAAAACTTTGATTTATTCTGCGCTTAATTCCGTAAAAATTTTTATGGGGAAAAAATTATTTATATTTTTTTTTTTAATTTTAAAAAAAATTAAAGAGCTAAGATTTTGAAAATTGAAATGAATTTTTGAATTTTTTTTGCAAAACCCATGAATATTTTTTTGTTTTTAAATTTTTAGGTTTTTACTTGTACTTTTCAAAAAAAATACTGATTTTGAAAAAAAAAAAACTTTTCGCACAAATTTTGCGAATTTGAAAAATATTTTTGCATTTTTTTTGAAAAACCATATTTTAAAAATTTTTTTTTCGTAAAAAAAAACTTTGATTTATTCTGCGCTTAATGCCATAAAAATTTTTGTGGGGAAAAAAATATTTATATTTTTTTTTTAATTTCAAAAAAAATTAAAGAGCTAAAATTTTGTAAATTGAAATGAATTTTTGAATTTTTTTTGAAAAATCCATTTCTGAATATTTTTTCGGTGAACTTCAGATTACAGCTTGATCTGCAAGCTTCAAAATGATATGCCATAACATGAGGGCAAGTAGTTAGTTAATTAAAATGTTTGAGCCGTTAACCTGAAAACTAAAACTGAAATTTAAAATGAGTGCAGTAGCCTTTCAACGCGTAGTACAGCGCGCGATTAGTGGCTTAATCATTTTAATTAACCGTCGAGTAGTTCGCGAGTTTATGGATAATAGGATAAAAAAAATTTAAAATTTAATTTAAAATTTTTATCTTTAACCCCCATGGACCCTATTTCAAAGTGAAATTTGACCTTTCTTAATTGATTTTTTTACAAAAATCAAATGGGACGCCCCCTCAATCGGTTCGAAATAGAGTACCAAAATTTTTAAAATTAATCTAAAATTTTTATCTTTAACCCATTAACTGTTAAAAAAAAGTATCATTTGCATCTAGTTTTCGGGATATAGTAATGGGAAGTTGCGGATATAGCTTTTCTTAAAATCATTTATAGTTGAAAACTCCTGAACAGAACTTACATATCTTGATGTCATATGGAAGGTAATTTTTCTATCTATAAGATTGATGCATAAAAATTTGAAATAATTTCCACGTGTTTTTAGGTATGGAGGTTTTTTAAATATTGTCACCATTTGTTTTTAAATAACTGTTATTTTCTTAAAAAAATTGTATCATTAATCTTTAGTTTTATTAACATATTATGATGGCCCAATTAACGGAACTTAATTCCACATGACATCAATTAAAATCTGATTAATAGTTTCCAACTTATAATGATTTTTAATCACACTTCACATGACTAAACCTCGAAAACTAGATCCGAACGATACTTTTGTAATATATTCTTTCTTCAGATTAAAAGTCACTTAAGAAAAGAATAGTTTAAAAAAATGGCGGCTTAAGTCAAATTTTACTTTGAAATAGGGTCCGTAGGGGTTAAATATAAAAATTTTAGATTAATTTTAAAAGTTTTTTATCTTATTTTGAACCGATTAAGGTGGCGTCCTATTTGATTTTCGCAAAAAAACCAAATAAGAAAGATCAAACTTTACTTTGAAATAGTGGAGGTTAAAGATAAAAATTTTAAATTAATTTTTAATTTTATTTGTGTTTTTGGAACAAAATTTAATAATAACAATATTTTTGTACAGAGCTTCTTGTTCAGTACTTTTAGTGCAATAATTAATTTTTAAAATTTTTTTTATTCTATTTCGAACCGATTGAGGGGGCGTCCCCAATTTTTTTTGCTAAGAACAACCCGCCTTTTAGTTATCAGCTTTTTTTTAAAAAAAAAAAAAGATTTATTGTGAGTAATCCTTTTTCTTTTATGGGATCAGATTGTGGATTGGTGCAAAAACTAAAAAAACAAAATTCATTTTCATTACTGAAAAAATGACGATTGTGTTTGATTGCAAGAGACTTTAGATTCGTGTATAGCGGTCAAATAACCTTGGGATTAAATTTTCAGCTAGTAATATATCGTTTTTAACTGTGTCATGAATTTTGTCCAAGAATACTCAATTTTGCAACCCTGTTCCACTAACTGAGCGGCAGACCAACGCCATTGTATTCCGATAATGATCTAACTTGATAGGCATACATAAAAGAAGAGAGCGACTTTATTGACAGGTCGAATGATCACAAAAATAATGTTCGCTGAGGGTTCCGATATAGCTATACTAGTCCAAAATAATCAGAAGAGAAAAACCCCGAATAAGATAGTTTCAGCTCTACAAAAAATCATTATCGCTGCATTTACTTTTAACATTGACCCAGAACCAGTCAAAAAATCAAAATTACAAACACCTCCATAGCTTTTTAAGCCTGGTGCAACAATCTTTGATATATGGGGTAAAACACGCGAAAACGACAGCGAAAAAATTTGTTGGCTCCGATTTGGCTGAAATTTGGCATTATTGTAATATTGATGTCCAGCAATAGAACTGCGTTCAGGAATTTGCCCTAGTATTATTTGTTGTTGAGATACGCGGGTATGAAATTCACAATTTTTGTACTTTTTCAGAATAAGTGTTTTTTTTTTGAAAATTCATAGCTTACAGCAAACTTTATCAATTAATAATTGGTATACCTACGATTTTAGGTTTTTACTTGTACTTTTCGAAAAAAAATACTGTTTCTGAAAAAAAAAATTTTTCGCAAAAATTTTGCGAATTTAAAATTATTATTGAACTTTTTTTAAAAAAACCATTTTTTAAAATCTTTTTTTTTTTATTTTTAAAAAAAACTTTGATTTATTCTGCGCTTAATGCCGTATAATTTTTTATGGGGAAAAAATTATTTATATTTTTTTTTTTAATTTAAAAAAAAATTAAAGAGCCAAAATGTTGAAAATTGAAATGAATTTTTGAATTTTTTTTGAAAAATGCATTTCTGAATATTTTTTTGTTTTTACATTTTTAGGTTTTTAGTTGTAATTTTCGAAAAAAATACTGTTTTTGAAAAAAAAAAATTTTTCTCAAAAATTTTGCGAATTGAAAAATATTTTTGCATTTTTTTTTAAAAACCCATATTTAAAACTTTTTTTTTTTAAAAGCTTTGATTTATGCTGCGTTTAATGACGTAAAAGTAAAGGGAAAAAAGTATTTATTTTTTTTTTTTAATTTTAACAAAAATTAAATAGCTAAAATTTTGTTAATTGAATGAATTTTTGAATTTTTTTTGAAAAATCTATTTCTGAATATTTTTTCGGTGAACTTCAGATTACAGCTTGATACGCAAGCTTCAAAATGATATGCCATAACATGAGGGCAAGTAGTTAATTAAAATATTTGAGCCGTTAACCGTTGGCATTGAATGCCCCATATATATTATTTTAAATTAATTAAAAAAAACATTGTTCGTGTATTTCAAAAGTGTATATATTGATCCTGAAAAGTATTACAATACGAGTAATATCTCCTACTGAGGGTTGCATAATAAATTCTGAAAAATAGCTTCTTCAGCTGGAAATCTAGGATGCCTACTAGTGTTCATTTAATACTAATACTAAATTTTAAATATTTTCAAATTGTTCCACCTCCGCTTCCGCTTCCGTTAAAACTCCGCATCCGCGGATATCAATTTCTGAACTCCGCATCCGCCTCCGCATAGATGACTTCCGTTACAACCCTAATGTTGACTAAGCTACGAATATAAATAAAAAGCACAATGAACGGAAATCACATCAAGCAAGCTGTTGAAACTATCTCTGAGATTATTTGATATAAGTGGACAACTAACGAAGATCACTACATTAACTTTGATTTGAAATTTACAGCACCATACTTCCTAATATCGCTCACAAGAAGACAAATCATAAACTACGTCCGCGTTCGCCTAGGCCAAACAAGACGCACACAACATTTATTTAGTGGAGACAGTATAGAAAACTTGAACGTTAAACAACTACTTGAATCTTAAAAAGACAAAATATTTTAAATCCAAACATTATTAACATATTATCCAATGTAACTAAAGAAAATATTACCATATTATTTATTGAAGCGGAAGGCTTTCGTTGCTTATGCTTTAATTAGTTTCTTATTGTAATATTTTACAATATGTTGATTTAAATAAAAAGAAAAGAGCGAAGATGACTCAAATTTATGTTAACCTACCTCCAGGACACGTGTAATGTTATGTACGTCGAAAATATTTATTACACAACGATTTTTCCTAATGGGTGAAGTAAATTAGGAGTACAAAGGAAAATATAAAACGTACAGTAGCTTTGCAGCATCCCAGACAACTAAGCAGTCAGCTTTCAGTGTTCAAAAGGCACACAAGCGTCGAACGGTCAGAAAAAAAAGAAGCAAGGATACATTTCAGTAGTATTATTTGTTTACTAGAATAAGTCAGAAGGATAACGATATTGGTAGAAAAGCTTTAAGGCAAGTAAAATAAATACAATTCTGATTTCATTAAAAAGGTTATAAGTAGGTATTTCCTGTGTGGTAGTAAAATTCAGAAATAAGTACATAATTTTTTACGCCTTTTCCTTCGTGTATTCAATGTCTTCATATGTTTTTTTATAATTTCAAGTGTATGAAAAAATTCTCATTCGAATTTGACTAAAATTCTCCATAATGGGGGGAAGGAATCGTATCAATTACCGGTTAATTTACAGTTATATCGAAACGCTCAGCGATCCCAAATCACCCAAAATTGTCATCAGTCGATTTTCCTCGAACTTGACTGAACACAGTGTTATTAATAAGGCTCTTTGTAAAGACAATTCAATAGCGTTAAAAAACACGACTCTAACTCCACATACAAATTCAATAAATTTTTATTAATTTAAATGATGAAATCATATTTCAAGTCATAGTTGCAATAAATGTATGTATGCACAGTTCAACTTGTATGTTACCCTTAATCCTGGTAATGAAACGCACATTATTGTGCTGTAGTATTGCTTACAATTTTGGCTGTATTTGCGGCTTGGATTTGAAAACTTAGACATTTTTGGACAATTAATGTTAAACTCATTAAAAACTTTTACTTGTTTTTAGTCAAGTGATTACACTAGCTAACCCTCAAAATGTTCCATTGATAAGAGGTTACTTTTCTTATGTACTTTTTCCTACTAAGTTCGAAAATTAAAATGAAATTTTTTTGAATGGTACAGCTTTCGAGATATTGTGGGTGTTTCATTTTGTCGACCTCTTTTTACTTTAAAATTCATGAGCTAGAAATGTACAATTTTGCTTCATAAGCACCACAAACATTTTCTAAATACATTTTTTAAAAAACTTTAATTGTTGCACAGGTCTCTAGCAATAATTTGGCTTTCACAGATTGAAAAATATCAATTAGTCGACGAGCTATAGCCAAAAAACCATATAAACAATATGCTAAAAAACGGCATTTGACTGCAAAGTTCGAATGTCAATTAAAAAAAAATTCGAACTAACATAAAGAAACGCCGCGATACCGGTCTTCTAATTTAGCCTCTATTTTGACCCCTCACTCTCAGAATCGACCTAACTTTTGCTAACCTGAATTTGTTCCACAGTGTAATTGGATCTTTCATCGAATAAGCGGTTCAAAAGAAAACGATGAAAACAGGCCAGATGTTTATAAAAATCAAATTTTACAGTTGATTCTATGGCCACGAAAAAATAGAAATCGGTAAAAAAAACTTCCAATTTTACTTCATTTGCCTAAAGCTGATACTTTTACGTAAAAAATTTGACTAACCAGAAAAAAATCGATGATTTGATACGAAGAGCGATGAAACTGAACATTTCTACCTCAAAATATTAAATTTAAAGTGAAAAGAGGTCGAAAAAATTGAAAAAAAACAATATCTCGAAAACTGTTCCATTGAAACAATTTTCACTTTCGAATTCAGCGGGAAAAAGTACATAAGAACAGTAACCTCTCATCAAAGGAACAAAAAAAAATCTTTTTGTAAAATAGTGTTATTATTAATTAATTGAATATTATTTGATCGAATTTAACAGTCATTAGCAGAAACCGATATTCATGTGAACTTACACAGATCGGTTTATCCTTTATAAACAAACATGACAAAAACAGCAAGTGAAATAATTTAACCCGGCAAAAGCAGTACACTTACATACACTGGCGGTCATGAAAACCGCACCACTGACTGTTTTTATATGTATGTAAAAATTAAAACAATTCAGCTATTTTTTTAATTTCAGTTAATGAGACTTTCAGTATTAAAGTATTGCAAGTGTATTGACTACGAAAATAAGTTATTGTTACGCGTTTGTTTAAAGCAGAAGGTCGTTTTTTAAAGTAAGTGTAAGTCACGTGATCAAAAAGCGACTAAACTTGCTTTAGCGAACCAAAGTGTATCCTATCGTTGAATTTCGGAAATAATAGCTATTTCTCATTTCACAATTGTGAGTTTTTTGAAAAAGAGGATATTTTGGAGCCCCTGGAGAGAAAAAAAGGTTCTCGTACTACACGCACAACCAAAAGAAGGGCTAAGATGGTCTAGTAAAAAAAAATTTATTTGAAGGATCGTCTTAAAAGTGTAGTTACTAAACGGGCAGAGCTAGAAACGCATCATTCCATTAAAATTAGTGTGGAACTGTCCGTTGGAAGCTGCGAGATGCTGGTTTATATGGAAGACGTCCTGCAAAAAATCTATTGTCTAGCATGGGCTCAAACCCATAAAAACTGGACATTGTCGGATGGAAGCAAATTCTACTTGCTATGAGCCGATAATTCGCGGTACGTGCGCCGTTCCGATGTAGAAAGTTAGACAGAAAACAGTGAAAACAGTAAAATTCTCACAGAGCCAGATGATCTGGGGATGTTTTTCTTACTATGTTCGTGGTCCTCTACACTTTTAAGAAGGAACTATGAATGCGGAAAAATATTGGCAAATTATAAGGGAGAACTTGGGGTCGGCGCTTGAAAATGACTTATCCTGCACTACGAATGCACTGATCAGTTTCTGTAAAAATAAATAACACTGGTCAACACCAATTTTGTCCATGGGCTCTAGAAGTCATATTTGATTTCTTTCACATAACTAATAAAAGAGAAATAGTTTTATTAGCTGAAGTTTGCTTTTGTAGGAACCAGAACGGCCTAAAAATGCGAAAATCATGGTTTTTGACATATTTGAGGCAAAGTTACATCGAAAGGTAACAATTTCTAACAAAACCATTAATGAGGTCCAGAAGAACAACTCCTTCTCTTTTAAGGCACATTTTGAGTTATATCGATATCTCTGTTTTTCTCCAAAATATCGTAAATTGAAATTTATTGAGCATTTCACCATACAAATTTTCATAAGTTTTAGTGAGGCAAATTTGCAATAAGCTTCAATTTACGATATTTCGGAGAAATAAAAATGATATCAATAAAATTTAAAGTGGATTTTGTAGAGAAAGTGTTGTTCTGTCGAACCCTTTTAATGGTCTAACAAAAACAAATTGCCTTTAATGTAACATTGCCTCAAATATATCGAAAAATAGTGATTTTTGCACTTATAGGTCAGAATATCTCGAAAACCAGGATGATCAGAGAAGTTCTGATATTGGATTCGAACTCAGCGCATCAAGAACATTCGGAAAATTATATTCAGGTTTCAGAGCTAGAGATTTGGCCAAATTTTGTCGCCTTGTGACTCATTAAAGCATTAACTTTTTTCAGATTATTGTTTTTAATCAAAAAAAAAAAAAAATAGTCATGTAAGGTCTACTTTACTTAATAAAAAATTAGCTTTTCAAAATAAATCGCAATTATATCGAATCTTTGATTTTTTTTTGTGGTGGTGCGGTTTTCATGACCATCAGTGTATGTCTCAGTGAAATAACAAACAAAAAAGGTCTTCACGATTTGGAATACAAGCAACCTTGGAATGGCAAAAAGCAGTACGATATCGATATGGAATACAAACATGCTGTTAAATTTATGTATATTATTTTAAATCAGACCAATATAAATTAATCAAACATCTAGTTATTCGTATCATCTTAATACTAGCTGTCCCGGTAGACGTTGTTCTGCCCTTTCCGGTAGGTGACGCGATATTATATGAACTCATGCGATGGAATGTAAAAGCGAAACAGCCCATTTTTCAAATGAAATAAGCTTTTGTCCCTATTTTTTTACATACTTATAGCAGACCTTTCAGACGTTGCTCTGGTCCTACTGGTAGGTGGGATGATAGTGTAATTTGATATGTCTTTGTCTTTCATATAATTAACAAGTCTCATTCATATGCATCAAATAGTTGCCACTCATTTTTTGATTCAAACTTATAATAAAATAAATAATAAATTTATTGATCAAGTACAGAAAATATTACAAAACATTTTGCTATCGCGCAATTCACATAGATGGTAGAATATCCTTTACATCTAGACACATTATATTAGAGAGATTGAAATAAATATACAAAAAAGTTTTATTATTTGGAAAGAAAATGTACCAACAAAAAAACCTTATCAGAAATCGCACACAGTAACTTAAATCTATCAGTCTTTTTTTTAATGCAGTCTTCGATAAGACTAACCTTACACTCATCGTGCAGATCTTTTGTTGAATTGATTGCCACGGCAAACGCAAAGCCATTTTTAAGAGCTTATTTTGACAAATTTGAATCTTCTTAATATGAGATTTCGCACAACTACTCCACAATTGACATGCATAAAGCATAATTGATTGAGAAATTACTTTTACAATTACAATTTTACTGGCGACACTTAATTCAGATTTCTTGTTTATTTAAGGGTATAGCATTTTTATTGCAATATTGAACTTATTAACAATATTTTGTACATGAACCTGAAAAGTGAGTTTCTGATTCAGATATTTCACATTACTGGACCAAGGGATCTCTAAGCCGGACTTATTTTCCTGGTGAAAAAGATGGCTTTAGTTTTTTCCACATTTATTTTTATTTTCCATTTGTAAAAAAATTCAATACGACATTAAGAGCGTTTTGTATTTCACAAACTATATTTTGCCCAAACATATGTGAAAAAAATATCCCTGTATCGTCAGCATAAAAATCATAGCTGTCTTAGGAATTTCGGAACTATATATTAAGTACAAAATTGGGCCAATCGCTAAGCTCTGTGGTACTCCAGCTGGAATTGCCTAAAGGTCTGAAAATTCATCTTTCAAAGTATCACAAAATGAGCGTTCAGTTATGAAGTTATCTTAATTAGATATGGTGGAACGTTAAATGATTTAAGCTTAAAGATAAGGCCATTATGCCACACAGAATCAAAAGCTTTTTCAACGTCGAGAAAAACTAAGGCAGTAGATTTTTTCAATTCAAATTTATGCTTAACGTGCTCACATATGCGCTTTATTTGATGTGCTGTAGAGCAACATATTCTGAAGCCAAACTGTTCTGTTGGAATGATATTCTTCGCTTTGATAAATTTCCATAACTTATCTTTAAGTACCTTTCCCAATATTTTACTAAGGCTACTTAGTAGACTTATGGGCCGATAGCTAGATGGATATTTTATCACTTGTAAACTCTTGTTTTAGCTATATTTTTCCTCTATATGTAGAAAAAGACATCGAATGAAATTAGGTGCATACATTCATATGAACCCAAGGATTAGGCCCATTAAATTTTTTTGGCATAAGCCAAATATCACCCACCATGGTGAAAACTCAATAATAGGTCTTGTATGGAGTATCAATATCCATCTGAAAACCAAAATGTGTGTAATCCACCTACGCATACAGCCACCTCCCTTACCACCCACAATATTGTTTGCTCAATAATAGAGCTTATATATGAGCTAAGGAGAAAAAATTAATATGTGTGTCTAGCATAAATTCTCAGTTGGGTACGTTGGGTACGAAACTATTATTCGCAGCTTCCTATCAAAAGCCCATAGTCTAACGCTCAGACATTAAAAACGTAACCTGAAATTATTATTATAACTAATAAATAAATTTTTCTTTGTTGAAAACTTCATCGGAACGTCAATACCGTGGTAGAGCAAAAAATGTGGGTTTATTACCTCTCTCTCTCTTGAGGTGGGTATCATACTTCTCAAACTACATATACAAGTCGAAGTTGTTTTTGTGATTTTCATCAGTTGGCAGCAGTATAAATAAAATCGTGAAAAATAACGGCTGATAAAAATCATGACATTTGAAGACCGGTTTTCTGGCAAAAGATTCGATTAGATGCTTGCCTAATTCTTCTGGTCAATCGCCACACAAGAAAATTTTCGTACTTAAATAAACTGAAGTATTTCAGATCGATTTTAGGCCAAAACAATGATAAATTTAGATTTAATTCAGAAAAAATTGCAAAAAATAGATCAAAAAATTTATATAAATTGATTGTGTACGTCAGAAAACTAACAGTTGTCATTGTAAGAGTTATATTTCGATTAACAAAGAATAAATAATTTAATTTCAAAACATATTTCAATCTCTTTTTCTCCAAAAATAAGAAAAATATAGCAAAAATTGGTCAAAAATTGACTAAATTTCAATACAAAACTTATAGTTTTCTTAACCCTTATGTCAATAACCAAAATTACCTACGTTGTTCAATAACCAGAGTACCCATAGGGGTAATTCATATAATTGAGGCGAAGTACTAGTAGATTTTTGTTTTTCATTGTTTTGATTTCCGTTACATAGAAAGCAAAGTTTGCTTTATGATTTTTCTGCTAACCGCAGACCGACTTTTAAATATTTCAACTAATCTTACGTTGGCGGGTCGTTTTCGACCCGCATATATTTTGTATTGAATTTCAAAGAAAAATAATGTTTAAGTGAAAAAAAGTTTATTTATTACATTTAAAAATTGCATTAATTACATTTATTGGTAGTAACAGCAAAAATTAATCAAATAATTACTTCTTTTCCAGTTCTTGAAATTAATTGACAAACAAATTTCGGATTTCTCTTCCTTTGGAAACATTGTTCCACTCACAGGCAATACAATCCGCTTATATTCGGTTTAGGTAAAGTCTTCTTGGTGAAACAAAGAGTGCATTTACCACGGTTGTTTACATGTATTGGGGCCATTATATTCCGATTGGCAGAAAAACCGGCTTCTTCCTTTTACCGTCAGTAAGATTGTATGATGACTTCGATAAAGTAGGCAGAAGTAAAAGAAAATACGCACTTTGTAGATTTCTGGCTCTGTTAGACATGTGATTTTTGGCCAATGCAAGGCCAAGTTCATGAAAAAAGTTTTTAGGACATTATTATAGTTGCTTTCTTGCTAAGCTAGACTTATTGCTGAATGGATGATGAAAGCATTCAGCGCTGAAATTTCAACGATGTTGGAAAAAATGCCTATCGGCCAGCGGTTGGCTTTCCACTTGCTACTGTGTCTCGAAAGCATTTTGTCGGTATTTTCAACACTGAATTTTGTTTTATTATAGTATAAAACTATCTTGGACAATTTTTTTGGTGCTGGTCCGATATCAGGAGAATAATAAATTGTGCTCTGAATAGTGGTGCAATTGTGTTTCTTGCTAACATATAAAACAGTTATGGTATTTTCGGTGAAGGCGAATGTAGATTTGAATACTGGCAGTTTTTTTCGATAAGAAGCTTACGCATAATGCTTATTTTCCGCAATGTGCCAACCATAAACAAATTTGTGTGGAGTAACTTTTGATCCAAATAGAGCCTCTGAATTAAATCAAAAACCACTGACTCACTCTCGCTGATTTCATTCCCGTGCAGCTCAATATGTTTGGGCTCTGAGTGAGTACTGAGTATAAGATTCTTGTTATCGCGATAAATTGCCTAGAACGATAGTACGCATGCGCAAAGACGGTCAAGGATTAGCAGATCAACAAAAATCTTGCATATAATAGTTTTCTGGATTATTTATGATTTATGACCCACTGTACAGTTGTGTTTTTTGACGAAGTTTTCCACTAATGAAGTAAAAAACCGGTGCCGAGTAAGAGGAAATAAATATGCAACGTAAACGCTGATTCGCAGTTATCTTTTTACGTCGACAGAAAGTACAAAAACATACCTGTACATGGAAACACAGGGTGTTTTTTTTAGAGGTATAGAGCTTCGAATTGAAATAAAACACAAGAAAATCGTTTTAATGTCCATCAATTTGGCTTTATTGGAAGGATAATTTTATGCCATTAATGTTTAAATATGATTTCGGGCATGTGGCCGCCGCGGCTGGCTCGAATAAAGCCAATTCTACAGGTCCAATTTTGAACCACTTTTTCGAGCATATGGGGCCGTATGTCGGCAATAACGCCACGAATGTTGGCTTCCAAGTCCCCTAACGTTTCTGGTTTGTTGGCGTAGACGAGCGACTTCACATATCCCCAAAGAAAATAATCCAATGGTGTCAAATCACACGATCTTGGTGGCCAATTGACAGGTCCATTCTGCGAAATTATGCGCTCATCGAATGTTTCCTTCAATAAATTGATTGTGACGTGCGCTGCGTGGCATGTAGCGCCGTCTTGTTGGAACCACAACTCATCCACATTCATGCCATCCAATTCGGGAACAAAATAGTCGGTTATCATGGCTCTATACCGGTCTCCATTAACGGTAACTGACTCTCCAGCATTATTTCGGAAGAAGTATGGCCCAATAACTCCACCAGCCCATAGAGCACACCAAACAGTCAGTTTTTGTGGATGTAATGGCGTCTCAAGGGTCTCATGTGGATTCTCTTCACTCCAAACGTGGCAATTTTGCTTGCTGACGTAGCCATTCAACCAAAAATGAGCCTCATCACTGAACAAAATTTTGCGATGAAAATCAGCATCGAGATCAATCTCATTTTCGGCCCATACACCAAAATCACGACGCATTGCATGGTCTCGCGGCTTTAATTCTTGCACAAGCTGGATCTTGTTAGGTCGCAAGCCAAGATCTTTGCGCAAAATCTTCCATAAAGTTGATGGACAAAGCTCCAATTGCTGTGCACGGTGGCGAATCGATTCATTCGGGTCCTCTTCAACATTTTGCTCTACAGCGGCAATTGTTTCTTCGGTGCGCACTGTTCGACGTCTCTGCGGATGCGTATTATCACATAGAGTAAACGTAGTGCGAAAACGACCCATGGTTAACCGAATTAATTGCTCTGATGGACGATTATGTCGACCATAAAATGGACGGAGCTTGCGGTAAACTTCGCGAACTGAACCATTATTTTCGAAATAAATTTGCACGATTTGCAAGCGTTGTTCTTTTGTCAACCTGTTCATGATGAAATGGCAAACCAAACTGAACATAAATGACATTAGAGTTGCCAGATTTGACCATAAAATGCCAGTTTTATCTCTATTCGAAAAACAAACCTCTAAAAAAAACACCCGTTATAAGTACCGGCCGAAAACGACCCGTATGACGAAAAAAGTTCCAAAAAATCTTATGGACAATTATCGATAAGCTCTGACGCTACATGTTTTCATTCATAACATACCTACTGACAAAGTAACGGCATTCACTTGTTTTGTGTTTTCCTGCACAATTAGCACATAATGATTTCGCATTACAGTCTTTTTCCCGTGTCCACACATTTGACAATTTCGGCACTGGATTGGTTTGTTTTTAACTTTTTTATTTTATTTATTTATTCAGTCTATGGAAAAAATACTTTACAGACTGTAACATAATATCTTAGGACTAATACTTAGACTAGAATTTAACTAAAAATCAAATGACCAACTTATTAGTTAATGAGATCATAACAGACTTGAATTTACATTTTGGAAGGCAAAAATCAATAGTGCTATCTTTGTATAATTTATTTAACATTAAAAGAGTTATATTAAATGGTTCATTAATGGCATAGTTTGATCTATGGCATTATATAAAGATATAGTCAAAATAACGTAAGTTTCTTAAGGGAATATTGAAAGAAATATAACTAGAATTGTCGAACAATCAGTGTAACCATTAATTATGTCATACATATATGAACATAATACATTGGATCAAACGTCTTTTTTCTACATTCTCAAGATGAATAAGATTCCATAAAGCGTTATATGAAGGAATAGGCTCATTGAAGGGGATGAAACGCAAAGCATATTTCAAGAATTTTTTTTGAATACGCTCCAGACGATCAATATGAGTCCTATAAATTAGATTCCAAATAAAACATCCATATTTTTCGAAAGCTTTCGATAAAGTTCCACATAATGTGCTTATTGCGAAATTGTCGAAGCTGGGTTTCCACTCCAAATTTTTGAATTGGCTTAGTTCTTATCTGAGCAATAGAGTGAACTTTGTGCAAATTGATGGAGTCAATTCTAAATCTTTTATTGCGACATCCGGTGTACCACAAGGTAGCATTTTAGGCCCGCTTCTATTTATTTTATTTGTAAATGATATTTGCTCTTGTTTTACGAAAGCGAAATTCTTACTCTATGCTGATGATCTGAAATTATTTCTTGAAATCCGTAGTAGTTGTGATATAGTTGATCTTCAAAATGATTTAATAAATTTATCTGATTGGTGCATTAGAAACCAATTATATGTAAATACTGATAAGTGTTATCAGGTTACTTTTTGTAAGTCTGCAATTTCCTTAACATCTAGTTATTTTTTCAGTAATACCAATTTAAGAAAAGTTAACAATGTATTAGATCTTGGTGTCTTATTCGATTCTAAGTTTACATTTGTCAGTCATATCGATTACATTATTCCGAAGTGTTACTCGATGCTGGCATTCGTCAGGCGTAATAGTTCAGAATTTATTGATCCATATACACGGAAAATTTTGTATATATCGTATGTTAGATCTAGACTTGAATATGCTGCAATAATATGGTTCCCATTTTTCTCTGTTCACTGCAATAGATTAGAGAGAGTTCAAAAAAGGTTTCTTAAGTTTGCACTTAGCACTCTTAACTTCTCGGAACCTATTCCCTCATATAACTCACGCTGCTTGTTAATCAACCTCAAATCACTGCATTCGAGACGAATCATTGCTTCCTTGATGTTTGTTTATGATATTGTATCTGGGCTTATAGATTGCTCATATTTACTTGAGTGCATAAATTTCAGGGTTCCTTTTAGAACTTTGCGTCATTGTAATTTGTTCTCAGTTCCTTTATGTAAAACAAATTATTCTTTGAATGAATCAATTACCAGAGCTCTTACTGAATATAATAAATTAGCTGTAAATAATATTATAGATTTTTCTATGCC
Source organism: Tricholauxania praeusta (assembly GCA_949775025.1). Lineage (NCBI taxonomy): Eukaryota > Metazoa > Arthropoda > Insecta > Diptera > Lauxaniidae > Tricholauxania > Tricholauxania praeusta. The sequence goes on from OX459028.1 coordinate 109,323,113, forward strand.
TAGGAATGAATTTAAGAATTTGTTAACTAATTTGTATTCTTAAATCAATTTTATTAATATTAGTTTATTTAATGTTAATGTGTTATTCAATTGTTATTTTTACTTAGCATGTAAGTCTGTACGAACAATTTCATAGACTGAATAAATAAATAAAAAAGATCTAACAAAAGAGGTAAATAGTGCTTTAAGAATGAGGAGCTATTTCGTTTAGTAAAAGCTAAGAGGGAACAGGCTTTCGGTATGACTCGATTAACATGACCATTTAAACTGAAGCGTGAATCGAAAAACACACCGAGGTCATGTATTTCATTAACAATAGATATTATGAAGTTATCAAAAAAGTATGAACACTGCAAAGGCACTGCACGTTTCGAGAAAGTCAGGTGGTAACATTTACCGAGACTTAGAGGTAATTTATTATTTTTAAACCACGTGTAAGCATTATTCAAATTAGTTTGTAAGCTTGCACAATCAGAGTAGTAATCATTCACTTTGTAATAAATCTTCAAATCATCAGTATATGGTATAACAAGAGTTGAGAACAGGAGAAACACGATGAGATATCATTGATAAAAAGGATAAATAGCAATGGTACAAGAATACTACTTTGTGGAACACCAGATGTAACGTCAAAAGATTGTGATTTCACATTGTCTATTGATACGAAAGAAATCCTATTAGTAATGTAGGATTCAAGCCATGTAAGAAATGAGGAGTGAAAACCTATTTTTTGAAGTCTTGCAAGCAAAAGCTTTACGGACGTCTGCATAAAATACATCCACTTGGCATGAATCCTCAAACGTTGCAATACAGTACCACGTGAAAATACTTAAATTAGTCAAAACTGACCTTCCAGAAACGATCTCAATCTATCACACAACAATGCAATGGCTCTTGCATCGAAATTAAACAGCTTCCACGTATTGGCACTAGGTGTTAAAATAACTGCATGTAAACATCGGCAAGATCCATACATGCCGTATTTCATGCTTTCGGATGACGCAACCTATGCATACTGCCAAGATATTCTCGGTTTGATGAAGGAAATGGGAATATGCAACTACCGTCCCGAACATTGGCGCCTTTTCATTGACGGTTCAACCAGAAGTATTAAAGTTGTGTTATTGTTTCAAGACAGCAGTATTAAACCGGTGCCAATCATGTATGCTGTTGGTATGAAAGAATCTTACGATACAATGAAATTTATTTTTGACCGTATTAACTATGATGAGCACAATTGGCGCGTAAATTGCGATTTTAAAGTTTTTTTAATGTTATCCGGATTGCAATCCGGCTACAAAAAGTACTGTTGCATTTTTTGCAAATGTGACAGCCGTGCAAAATGCAACAATTACCAAAAACGTGATTGGCCACAACGCGATACACAAGAGGTTGGCCAATTTAATGTGGTTAATCCACCATTAAATCCACTTGATGAAATAATGTTACCGGATTTTTACATCAAACTGGGCGTTTTGAAGAATTTTACTAAGCAATTGGTACGCATCAGCGAGGATGCATTGGAATATTTGAAGAACAATGCATTTCCAAAGCTTTCTATTGAAAAAATTCGAGAAGGTAATTTGTGTTACAAAAATATTTCACTTCATTTTATTTAAAAATTCCTCAACTCATTTAAAACAGGCGTACTTAATGGTCCGGATATTCGAAAGCTTCTGAGGGATACAAATTTCAAAGGAATACTGGACGAAGCTGCATTGAATGCATGGGACTCAATACGCGCTGCAATTGAAAATGTGCTATGCAAAAATCGGTCTCCAAATTATCGCGTTTTCATCGAGAATTGATGCATGCATTTGAGATATTAGACGTACAAATGTCGTTGAAAATACATATTTTGCATGCTCATTTTGATTTTTATGAGAAGCAGTTGTCAACAGAAACGGATGAAGCTGGTGAACGATTCCATCAAACAATCCAGGCCCGTGCGCAGGAATCATCTATGGGGGGGGGGGGGGGGGGGTTTTTTAACTCGGAAATTTCATGTCAGATTATGTTCATAAAAACGTCAAAAAACGGTGTAATTTTAATATAGACATTCGAGCGGGTCGATTTGTATGAAGCAAAATAACGTCAGCCAGACAATGACTCAAAACCAACGAGAAAAACCAATGGATCACTTTTGATTCTCCTGAAGGTCCTTTTTGGCTAAAAAAAAACTTGTTTTTTGCTCATAACTTTTATTTCTTTACAGAATGGATACCTGAATTTGCTTGAAAAAAAAAAAATTGCGTTATTGCAAAAAAATTGACATAAAAAAATTTAAAATTTTTTTTCCTGTTATATTTAATATTTTGTCCGAAATTCGATTTTTTCATATAAAAAATGTGAAAAAAATCGAATTTCTGGACTAAATATTATTTATAATAGAAAAATTTGGAGTTAATCTTCAATAGAACGCTGACTTGGAATAATCATATAAATAACACTGTCGGGAAGGTCTATGGCTTGCTTCGTGTCCTATGGACGAACCAGTACTTTACACCTTTTCATATTCGTATGCTGCTTGCTAAAACATATCTCGTCCCATCAATGCTATTCGGTTGTGAAATATTTGCTAATTGTGATAGTTTAAGTAAAGCCAAATTGAATGTATTATTTAACAATATTGTTCGTTATGTGTTTGGATTAAAAAGAAGGGACCATGTTTCCCAATATGCAAAAAAATATGTGGCTTAACCTTTGAAAACTTACTTAACTATCGAACGCTTTTATTGTTGTATAAAATAATTAATAATGCTGCGCCACATTATTTGCTTTCGAGATTAAATTTTTCTCGATCCAGTCGAACAAATAAGCTTAATTATTTGCGTTTTACTTGCTTGACGTCTGAAAAGCAGTTTTACATTCACTCTGTACGTCTTTGGAATGCGTTTCCTAATAGTTTAAGATCTTGCAATAATGTTATGCAATTCAAAAACAAATTAGCTTTACACTTTTCTTCACTGTTATATTTGAATAGTTTAATATTTTAAGTAATTAAATAGCTAAAATATATTAAATAGTTAAAACTTTTATACAAAGGTTTTAATGCTATTCCTTCGTTTTATATTTATGTTTGTTTAATTACATACTTTTCTGTTTGCATAAGGTTAGTTATTATTGTAAAAATATTCAAGCTATCTATTTAAAAAAATATTTATACTTCTAAGCTACCGGTACTGTTATTAAGGTTTTAAACTTTGTTGTGCCGGTTTTTGAAATAAATAAATAAATAAATAATAAATAAAATAACTTAAAATTTTTTAACGTCACATTTTTTGCAAGAACCCAATCTTTATTTTTCGACTAAATTCGGGTATCCATTCTGTGAAGGCATAAAAGTTACGAGCGGTCCTATATGCCTATTTAATAGAATCGGGTTTGAAGAAAACTCTCCCAAAATTTCAGCTCCATAGATGAAACCTGCGAACGCCGCTTCCACTTTGTTTCCTATCATTACGTAAGTATCTAATTCTGCGAGGTACTTGAAAAACTCGTCCAAAACTCTTTCAACATTGAATTCGATGTCGCGATGTATGTTTCGCGAACTTCGGAACTAGTTGATCTGAGGTATGTCTTTAGACGACGTAGCACTGAAAAGGAGCGTTCATTTGTTGCTGTTGTCACAAGCAAAGATTCCATAACACGAAGCATTTTTTATATCTAGCCCGGCAATGCGTTCACGCCAAAGTTGAACTTGTCACATGTCACGTGAACCATCACGCAAAATTGAAATATATGGCGCGCGCGAATAGATTTGTGAATGAATTTTCATTGAAGCTGATTTTATTGATGCCGGAACAATGCTAGGACGCTCGTGTGTCTTTGCCTTAGCGACGCGCAGTGGTCCAAAATCGTGTTTTTTTGGTCCAAAAATAGCTAGAGAGCGACGATTTATTTGCATTTTAGTTCTTTCATTTAAAAAAAAATTTGTTGTGTCCTTTGATTTTTCGTTCAAATGTCAATAAAAACCTATGTACGAAAATTCCCAATGGGGGGGTTTGAACCCCCAAACCCCCCCCCCCCCCGTGCCTGAAACAACCATGTCTTTTGAAGACCGGTTTTCTGGCAAAAGATTCGGTTCGATGCTTGCCGATCAATCGCCACTAGTGTTTCACCGAGGCCGAGGCGAGGCGAGGTTCTAGTTGATCTCGGTCTCGCCTCGTTTTATAAATTTAAGTCTCGCCTCGCCTCGGCCTCGGACGAGATCTTGCCAACACATGCCTCGCCTCGCCTCGCTTCGCCTCGTTCTCGGCCGAGGCACCTCGGTAAAAAAACGAGGTTTTTATTAAAATAAATAAAAAATTATACATGTATCAGGGCTGATAGGCTGATCAAGCCTCAAGAAATAAAATAAAGTATCTGTTTTTATTTTTGGTGAATTGGATGAGATATGATGATTTTAATTCTTTTCTTATATGGGAATGAGAGGCATTGCCTATTTTTCCAAACCAAATTAAGCTATGAACTTTTTACAATCTATAAGAAAGATATGTACCAAATCTTATTTATCTACGTCAAATAGATAATGAGATATGATAAAGTTAATTTTTTTCTTATATTGAAGGCATGGTACCGCCTGATTTGAGTCTTCCTCTATTGATGCGCTAGCGGCAGCAATATTCTCGACACTACGGGCACTTCTTTGTCTCACTGGCATGGGAACAATTTGTACTGTGCCTGTGGCTTCAAATTTTTCCACTAGACGCTCAATTGTTTATCTGACAGGACTATTATGACGACCATAAATTAGACGTAGCGCTCTTAAAGTTGAGCCCACTGACTCCGAATTTCGGTAGTAAATTTTGATAATTTTGGCTCGTTGTTGGATCGTATATCTTTTCATAATAAAATGGCAAGCCTTACTGAAGAGAAATGTCAAAAGAGCGGGAAAAAATATGGCGTCGTTTGCTGTCCCTATTGGTCTACTTTTGTAGCGTCCATATTGAAAAACCCTTTATATGATGAATTCTGCTTTTCTCTTATGTGGGGGTGGCATCACCCATTTATCGTAAACTATGTTACGGAGCATCCCAAATCATAAGAAACATATATGTATGTCAAATTTTTCGTCGGTCGGTTGGACGGTTTAGGAGTCCATTAGCAAAGAACATACATATATTGATATTTATTTATATACTAGCATTACGATGTGCGTTTCGCTTCACCTTACCGGTTCTTAGAAAGACTATTAGAATAAATAAATTTCAATGCAGTGTTGTCAATCATGCAGTTTTGCTTATAGCCTTACATGCTTCCCTAATCGATAAATCGAGGCGTAGTCGCATAGAAGCTGATGCGATCCAAGCACTTCTGTGCATTAGCGCTTGGACCAAATCTGACCTCGTAAGAAGCACATGCGGGTTAAAAATAAAACAAAGTAGTTTACTTAAAATAAAATACTAAAATATTAGTTAAATATAGATTTTAATATAAAAATTACATTCATATTTTGAATCTGCATATGGGTTTTACGAGTTCAGATTTGGTCAAAACGCGCCTCGCTCTTGGTTTCGAAAACGAGGCTAGGACGAGGCGAGGCCGAGGCGAGGACGAGGCGAGGTGCCGTGTGATCTCGCCTCGCCTCGGGCAAGCGAGGCAAATTTATTTTTCCATCTCGCCTCGTTCTCGCCTCGGTCTCGCCTCGTTCTCGTAGTCAAAAACGAGGCTGCCTCGTAGCCTCGGTGAAACACTAATCGCCACACAAGAATAAAATTTTCGCTTAGTTCAAAATATATTTCAATGTCTTTTTCTCCAAAAATAAGAAAAATTTTGCAAAAAAGGGTCAAAAATTGACTAAATTTCTCGAGATTTCGATCTAATCGGAAAAAACTGGGTAAGCCACTACATTCTACGACCAAAAAATAAGTTGACATGTCTCGGCGTTTTTGTTTGTCCTTTCAAAAGTTGGAAATTTACCTAAAAAGCAATAATTTCAGGTTACGTTTTTAATGTTTGAGTGTTGGACCATGGGCTTTTGATAGGAAATTGCGAAAAATAGTTTCAAATAACCACGCCCATATTTGGTAACCAACTGAGAACTTATGATAGACATATATATCAAATTTTTCGTCCTCCTTCATATATAAGCACTATTATTGAGCAAAAAATAGTGTGGGTGATATGGGAAGTGGGCGTATGCGTAGGCGTTTTGGTTTCCAGATGGATAATAATACTCCATACACACATAGCAAATTTTATATCTATAGTACACATATAACACCTATTATTGAGATTTCACAATTGTGGGTGATATGGGAGGTGGGCGTAGTTTTGGGCGTGTGCCAAAAAAATTCAATAGGTCTAATGCTTAGGTTCATATGAACCTATGTACCGAATTTCAATCGATTTCGATGTCTTTTTCTAAATGTATAAGAAAAATATTGCTAAAACAAGGGCCTAAAAGTGACGAAATATCAACCGTGAATATATCGAGAATTTGATCTAATAAAAAAAAAAACTGAGCATGCCAGCGTGTTCTACGACCAAAAAATAAGTTTGTGTGTCTCGGCGATTTTGTGTGTCTTTTTTACGTCCCTACAGTGTTATCGTATTTTTTTGTCTCAATTTTTACATCGCGACATTTTAAACTCGCAGAGTTTGTTTTTAACAACAGACGGTGTCTTATTATTAATAAATACCATAGAGCACAACTTTGAACAGACGATCTTGTTTTTGTTCATGCGAATAAAATTGAGACTTATTTTCCTTAAGAATTTTTGTTATTTCATTAAATGTTTTAATGTTTTAGCACAAAGTTTTTGTACCGATAAAAATTTGTTTTACACAAAAACTTTCAATTCGTTTTGCTAGAAGCAAACTTTGAATAGAGTCCCTATTTTGTGACAAAACCTTGATTCACGAAATTGAATTTTTTTTATTTAATGTTTGATTTTCATTTGATTCCACATCAGAGTCGTTATCATCATTATGGTTTAACGGTTGCAATGACGTCCAATAATTCTTCCTATGCGAATTTCCATTCTTAGAAGTTTTTGAATACTTCGATGTCTTCATTTCGCCTTCATCCAGAGAACTTAAAAGTCGTTTTGTAATTTTTGCTTTCGATTTTATAGACCGAGAGAGAGCAACACGTCATTTACGATCGATTTGCAAACAACCACTGATTTGATTCAAACTTACTTTTGTCCGATTTTTATCAAGTCCCATTCATCTTCGTGCAATAGTTGATGAGACATGATAAATTTGATTCTCCTGTTATGATAGTAGGCGTAGCAACACCCATTTTTCCAAACTTAACTATTTTTTCATTGCAGCTTTCTTTTGCTCGTACTTTTAATATATGCACCAAGCCTCATTCATCTTCATCAAACAGTCGAAGAGATATGATGAATTTGATTTTGTTTTTATATGGGGGACGTGTCATCGCTCATTTTTTCCAAACCCAACTTTGCTAAGAACCTTCCCCAGACCATATGAAACATTTAAAAAAATTTGACCTTGAACCACGTGGTGTAAATTCGAAACGGTGTCTTCTATTTAAAAAAAATAGTTTTGTATGAGGGCCACCCTAAGTATCCACCTTAAATATTTTTTTTACGGCCAAAGCTGTGCTTAATACAAAATTCATGTGATGTAAATTTCATGATAATCGATTAAGCGGTCTTTGAAAAAATGATATTTAAAACTATTTTTGTATAAGGGCCACCCTGAGTAAAAATGTTGTAGCCTTAGCTGTGCCTCTAAATATAAAAGCTATGTGGTGTAAGTTCAGTGTGAATCGATTAAGTCATCTTTGTGAAAATGCTATTTTAATAGTATTTGCGTATGAGGGCCACCCTATTTGAAAGTTTTATAGCTTACCACGCCCTTGGTGTCTAATCCCGCTCATATTTTGTGAAGTACTTAACATAGGCTATGTGCATCCCGACACCGAATTTTAAGACTCTTGCTATCATATGAACCAAGATATTGCGATTTAAAGGTTTTAATTACATGGAAAGTAGCACGCCACTTGCTTTTATCAAAATAAAGTAAAGCCCATGTTACTCAGGAATATTGTAGCTTTCTATTAGTAGAAAAGTTTTTAGAATCGGTTCTGTAGTTCTAGAGATTACCCTGCACATACAAACATTGTTTGCCTCTTTACATAATTGTATAGATAAAGCAATTAAATATTTGATTAAGTCAAACATAAAATAATTCAACCGACATACTGTATACCACTATTTGATCCAAATACAATATGTTTGACTCAAAAAAATATTCGATTGTAACAGATCTTGAAACTTTTATACTTTTATTCAAAAAGTTTTCAAAATAAGAGTTTCTTAAAACTTTTTTATTATAAAAGTTTTTATAAACTTTCTTCAAAAACTTTTTCATAAGAGTTTTTCTGAAAAACTTTTAAAAAAAACTTTTATTAATAAAAGTTTTTTTTAAAGGTTTTTTTTGACTTTTATTAATATAAGTTTTTTTTAAAGTTTTTTTTAACTTCTATTTTTAACAGTCACATGCAAAGAGTTTTTTTGGCTTTTATTTTTCAAAAGGCGAAAATAAAAGTTTTTTTTTGTATGAAAGAACGAGGAAAATCCTAAAATAATATCTTGGATCACTAAGCAAAAAATTTCAAAGGAGAAAACTTAGGATTGTTGAGAATAAAGTTCAAAGGGAAATACTTAACATGTTTCTGTAAAGAAAGAAATTTATGATAATTATGCACTTATAATTTTTAGAAAAATTGTGCTCAACGCATCAATGGGAAAAGGAATGGATTTTGGAAGTGACAAGTGAGGTCCCCGACTCTCCTAAATGGGGTTTTTTGACCTATTTTTCGAAAAAAATTTGTTTGCACGAATCGATTGGATAAGGCCGAAAATGGATTTTGAAAGTGACAAGTGAGGTCCCTGACCCTCCTAAATTGGTCTCTTGGACCCATTTTTTGAAAAAATTTTATTGCACGAATCGAAAATGATTTCGGAAGCCTCCTTAATTTTTTTTCCAAAAATGGGTCCAAAAAACCTTTTTAGGAGGGTCGGGGACCTCACTTGTCACTTCCAAAATCCATTTTCTTCGTTTTCCCATCGATTCGTACGATAAAGTTTTTTTCGAAAAATGGGCCCAAAAAACCCATTTTGGAGGGTCGGGGACCTCACTTGTCACTTACAAAACCCATTTTTGGCCATTTCCCATCGATTCGTGCGATAAACATTTTATTAATAAAAGTTTTTTTTAAAAGTTTTTTTGACTTTTTGAAATATAAGTTAAAAAAAACTTTTACTTTTATTTTCGGATATAAAAGTTTTAAGGAAACTTTTACTTTTATTTCACAAAAATAAAAGTTTAAAGTTTACTTTTACCTAAAAAAAAACTTTTATAAAAGTTTATTTCAAGCTATGATATGAAATATACATTTGTTATATTCAAACAAATCGTTTTCTCAGTGTGGCACCAAAAATATGTTTGACAGGAGAAGATGTTCTAGGCAAACATAAAATGTATTCGATGATTTGAGAGAATTCCATATATAGCACATTCTGAGTGCTCATATGCTTAAAGATTTCTACTCATCGTTCTTCTGTTTTCGATTTTTTTGCCCATTCTAGAAGTTTTTATTCGCTACAGTAATTCTTGATAACATCGGACTGCATTTAGACTTTTCACTAACAATTTTCATTGATGCATTCACAATATTCCAACTGGAAACTTATTTCACAACAACCCACGAAAAGCTATTGAGAGCATTCCTGAAAACGCGAAAAAGCCGCGAAAACTGCGTAAACTGCGAAAACTGAGCACATTTTCGAACCTCGAAAATAATTTGTATGAAGAAAAGTTTGCGCAACTTTCGAGGCTAATTAGTTGAGCAAGTGGCCTCGAAAAGTTGGAAAATGAATCAGTGCTGCCGTTTGTCGAAATAATTTGCTGCCAGTTTGAAGTTTATTTAGAAATTTACACATAAACTTAACAGAATGATTTTTAAATATATGAAAAGCGCAATTCTCAGAATTTTTGTTTGTTTACCTATTTGTGTTTTGTTATTTATTAACTTAATTCTACATAATTTTTCGTTTTGCTGTGATACATTTTTTTTCATGGCAGCGGTAACACTGATCAAACTGTCAAATTGCCATTGCTCAATCATTTACGAGTTTGTATTGATAGGGGTGTTCCCGAAAGCAAGCTCGAAAACTTTCGAGTTTTCGCGCTTTTCGAGTTTTCGCGTTTAGAGGAATACCCTTATTGAAATGTTGGAATTGCTCAATCCACGTTCAGTGCACGGTTTCCTTTTTTCTGCTTTGTATGAACTCAGAAACCAGTAAAAAAACAGTACAAATTTTGGGTGGGTTACTTTTAAGCAAGCATTATTTAATAACGGGTCATCAGCAAGAGGTATAATTTTTAAATTTGTGCAATTTTTGAAATCTATACATTGATCTATAATTGGGATGAGTTTGGATAAGTAAAATTTAGGAGGTCGTTAAACATGGATCTATTCACAACGTGATGGAATAGTAAAATTTAACTTCAAATTTCTTGGACGTCTAATTTCTCAAAATCGAAACTTAAGTTGGCTGCCGATTTAACACAATTATAATCACTTTGTCATTGCGTTTGTAACACATAGAAGAGGGCGTGGCAGGTATGAAAAAGTATATACAGTGGCGAACAAAACTCTACGTACGACCCCTTTTTCTTAAATTTAACAAGTTCTGTAGGATTAGAATGAAAAGTAATGATGCAGGTTTATTTTAAATCTTATTATTGTATAACAAATACCAAAAAAGTATATTGCTCCAATATTAACTTTTAAAGTTATTCACTTAAAACTGAAAAAAGGCACTGACAAAAGTCTACATACGTTTTATTGGTTTCACTCTTTTTGCTATTTTTCTTTGCTGAAGCAATACTGTAAATTATCGTTTGTTTCATTTCAAGTGTATACTTTGTATTATTCTTCGAATTTATTGCATTTTGGCATTTTACAAAGTGTACGATCAGAAAAATGGCTCCACGTAAAGAAACTTCTCCGGATGTGCGAAAATTAGTTATTAAATGAGAATAAATCATTTGGCAAAATAGCTAAATTATTATGTTTAAGCAAATCGACGGTGCAGACCATATTTAATAACTTTAAAAAATCAAGTTCCGTCGAGAGTAAGCAGCGCACTGGGCGTCCGAAGTTGCTTGACCGTAGAGACGTTTCATTCATTCGTAAAGAAGTGGACCGAAATCCCAAAGTTCATGCCACTAAGTTGGCCCAGGATATAGCTGAGAGATCCAAAATTGTTGTTCACCCACGCACAGTAACAAGGGCCCTTAATAATGAAGGATTTCACTGCAGAACTCCTCGCAAGAAGCCCCTTATAAGCGAGAAAAACCGGAAACTTCGCTTGGAGTTCGCAAAAAAGCACATAAATAAGGGAATTGACTTCTGGAAACGTGTTCTATTTACGGATGAGTCAAAATACAACATATTTTGATACGACGGGAAAGTCAAAGTTTGGAGAAAACCGAACACTGCTATGGATCCCAAGCACCTAATTTGTTGAAGGCATTATGAACCGCTTCCAGTACAAGCCCATATTGGAACACAATTTGAAGCCATCCGTGGAAAAGTTATGCCTAGGAACGAGCTGGATCTTCCAACAGGACAATGATCCTAAGCATACGTCGCATGTAGTGAAAGATTGGCTACTGTATTATGCTCCACGACAGCTGTATTCACCTCCACAAAGCCCGGACTTGAAGATAATCGAACACGTGTGGGAAATTTTGAAGCGAAAGATCCGAAAGCACGCTATTAGTGGTGCTCCAACTTTAAAAGAGAAGCTGCAAGAGGAGTGGCAGAAAATTACGCAGGAAGAGCTTGAAAATTTAGTAGCTTCAATGCCCAGACAGTTGCAAGCGGTCATCGATGCTGGTGGTGGCCCAACAAAATATTAAATTTTACTATTTATTATTCTTTTTTCATATTATTTTTCATTTTTTAAATTCATACGTACACTTTTGTCAGTGCCTTTTTTGAGTTTTTTGTAAATAACTTTAAAAGTTAATATTGGAGATATATATTATTTTGTTATTTTTTATACAATTACAAGATTTAAAACAAACCTGCATCATTTCTTTTTTTTCAAATGCATTAGGACATGGTTAATTCAAGAAAAAGGGCTCGTACGTAGAGTTTTGTCCGCCACTGTACATACATATATTCTTGATCAGCGTCACCACCTGAGTTTATTTAGCTATGTCCGTCTGTCTGTCCTTCTGTTGAAATCATGTTTACGGGAAATCCAAGATAGCAAATTGAATAAAATTAGTACACTTAGGTCACAGCTTCTTGCAGGCATCTTGCTATTGAAAATGGGCGAAATCGGTTCACGGACACACCTACCGCCCACACGCAGCGATTTTGATGAATCTTAGCGATTTGGTGAACATGTGAACAAAATTAGGATTGGGATAGGTTTTAACTTTCCAAAGGTTCGCACAAGGGCCGTGGCACAGCCATAAATTTTAACCTTTATACCACCATATCTCGTAAACTGTACAAAATATTGTGATGAAATTAAGAAAACGGATACATATAAAATATATCTTGAAAGTGGGCGGAATTGTAAAGGTAGGAGTGGCACTTTTCAACAATTAAAAAGTTTTACTCCGTATATCTCAAAATTGGCACAAACGATTTTCATAAAAATTTTAGAGATGATGCCGCTGTAAGCAGTCATCAATACAAGCTTAGTCACTTTACGGATATATTTCGTTTAAGGGCGTGGCACATCCCACAGTAATTATAAACGTTATTTTGAAGATTTAACAACGTAATATATATGAAATTTTATGAAATTTGGTCAAATAGTACCTGTGGTACCTCCCATATAAGTAAAAAACGTTTATTGTTATAGAAAGTGTGTTACCAGAGTAATCTTCATAAAATTTGGTGTATTGACGTCAGTTACTACATATAAGCAAATTGGTTGCATCAGCCTGCGTGGCACCTCCCATATTAAAATAAATTTGTAATCGCTGTTTGATGTGAACTATTGCAGCAAATGGTATGAAATTTAATGTATGTGGTTCAGTTGCCATAAAGTATGTCTGAATCAAAAGTGGCTGAAATAGCACCAGTGGGCGTAGCACCTCCCATTCAAAAAAAATACGTTAAGTGGCATATTTATCGAAATATGTGAGGAATCATACTATTTCTGGATCAAAACTGGACTGTATTGAACCCGTGGGAATGTTACCGCCCTAAAATTTAGGGCTAACTACTGCATATATAGCAAACTATACAAGCTATTGTGTTTAAATTTGATATGCGGATGTCGATCACGAATACAATGTAAAGAACCAAAAGTAGGCGAAACTGGAGAAGTAGGCGTGGCACACCTCAATTCCTTAATTTTTATCAGATCTTTTTCAACATTTTCCATATTTCTTAGACTTGTTCAAGTTTTTAACTTATTCCAATAAATCCTATATGTATTTGTTCGACTTTTTCAATTTGCTTCAATAGTTTCTTTATTTTTCCGACTTTTCATCGATTTTGAATTTTTTCAACATTTTTCAACCTCTCTCAACTTTTTCAACATTTTGCATAAATTTTCGTCTTTTTCAACATCTGTCGACCTTTTTTACATTTCTCATTTTTTTCCAAATTATTCAAGCTCTTCAACGATTTTTAACACTTATTTAAAAGGTACTTTCAGTGCAGAGTAGGGTATGTGAGTTTCCGCCTGGCCGAAGATAACACCTTAACTTGTTTCTTAGTGGCTTTGCTAAAGATTCAAGCGCTACAAAAAATCAGAGCTGTTAAAATTTCATCATTAGAATGACCACTTGTAGGCAGGGTCGTGGTGGATTTTTGGCAGATATTGTATTCTATTACTAACTTCAAGTCATACTCTGAAAATAAACATATTGTAGCGAAATTTGGTTTACGCCAAAAAATTCTCGAAATAAAAACCAACAAAAGAAAACTAAACGATACTAGCTTCATAGCATCACTGGCTGTATAAATACTTGTACACCATCTAGCGGCCAAGTGCAGTTTTTGTAAATAAAAATGAAATTATCGCCCTCGTACAACGCCATCTTGAAGGTATTGAATTATTCGAGAAAGTGATTGTGAATTCCACTCCGATACGCAATTTAGAAGGTACTGGTAAATTGTGCATTATTGTGGATTGCACGCCGATACGCCATTTAGAAGGTACTGGATTATTCGAGAAAGTGATGACTGTAGTATAAAAGGTTGTCATCGGAGTTGTCGTACAAGGTTGAATTTGAGCAACATAAGTGAACAGTTGAACTTTAACAGTGAAGCAGAACAGTTGAATCGAAACAGTAAAGTAAAACAGTTGTCTATACAGTGTCAAATTAATATTAGAATTTGAATGTTAATGAAATAAACAATTGTAACGTGTAAAAATTAACTTTTGTGATTTAAATAAACCATTTTATAATTAAATAAGTTTGTGTGTTTTTGATTGTTACACAATCCAGTGATCGAACTCAGAAAAGTGTAAGAGATCGAAATTATCGTCTAAGAGACAGGAATTTTGTAACAATTGGTGTCAGAAGTGGGATTGTGTAAAAAGAATTAACAATCAATTTAAAAAAAAAAATAAAAATGGTTAAGTTTGGCGATCTGAAAGTGGATCAACTGAAGAAGGAGTTGCAGCAGCTGAATCTGCAATCATCTGGCGGAAAGGTGGAGTTACAGAAACGCTTACGGCAGGCTCTTGAGGCTCAAGGTGTAAGACTGGAAGAGCATGAATTTTATGTATCAGAATCAGCAGCGAAAGTGGAAGAAGCTTCTGGACCGGCGGCAAGTGGTGAAGTTGTAGATATGTCAAAGTTCGAGAAAATGTTAATGGCGATGACGCAGACAATAAGTCAGAACGCGCTGCAGGTCCAGGCGGGTCAGAAAGAAATTGATCAGAAATTAAGTCAGAACGCGCTGCAGATCCAGGCGGTTCGGGAAGAAATTGATCAGAGCTTAAGTCAGAACGCGCTGCAGATCCAGGCGGTTCGGGAAGAACTTGATCAGAGCTTAAGTCAAAATGCACTGCAAATAGTCGAGAAGTTAAGTCAAAATGCACTGCAAATAGACCAAAAGTCAATTCCGAACGCGACGCAGATCCACGCAATGAATCAAAACATTGAGGCTGTTCGAACGGAGGTTGCCAAAATGGTAAATGGCCTCGATGCAAAAATGACTGAATTACGAGATGACGTTGAATCATTCAAGGGAGAAGTTCAAAATAATTTTGAGGACGTTAATAAAAGGATTCAATAGTTGGAAATAAGTGAACCAACCACTCAAGTGATAAGAGAAATCAGCGCAGAGAGGCTTAAGGCATCCTCATACGATGGAACAACGCCATTTAGTGTTTTCAAGCTCCAGTTCGAAACAACATCTGGTCACAATCGTTGGGATAACGAAAGCGCAGCTGCAGCGCTTCAGTTAGCTTCAGCGGAAAATGCTACAACTGTGGTAAGTAGGGACACATGGCACGTGACTGCAAATCACGTCGTAAGCGATCTCCATCACGTTCACCAAGAAGAAGAATTGGAAATAGGGTGGATGATGGCGAAAATGGTAGCAAGCATCAGTCGTTAAACTAAAGAGAGTCAGTACAGCGGGGCGTGAGCTGACTCTAACAGATGATTGCCCCATAGTCTTGGTTTCGAAGCTCTGCCGAAATTCCAACAGCCTTTCCGTCGGTGGAAAAATCAACGAAAGACCATGTGAGCTTACTTTGGATACAGGCGCATCGCATTCAATTGTGAGTAGAGACTTATTTGATAGACGATGAGTAACGCCATTAAATGGGATCCAATTGAGAACAGCGACAGGAGAAATTGCGCAAATAGTAGGAAAAGTTACAGCGAGTATTCTTATCGGCAACAAAACTGTAGAACATGATTTCATTGTTGCAAACATCACCGATGAGGTTATCATTGGCGTGGAAGTCATGATTCGACACGGGTTCACTTTGGAACTTAAGAAAAAACGTAAAGGTATGCCAATGTAGAGTTGCCTTTAGACATTGGCTATGGATAAAAATTAACAATTGCAAGAGTCTACATAAGTGAGCGCTGTCGAATTGAACCCATCACCAAAGAAATTATTTGGGCCACAACAAGTGAAGACTATGGGACAAGCCATCTGTGGGTAGTGGAAGCAGATAAAAAAAATTTGAAGAAAGACCTGATTATTAGAAAGATCCTAGTAAACACAAGAGCGGACAGAAAAATACCGGTACGAATTTTGAATCCAACAAATAAGCCAAAATGGATGCAAAGAGGTGAACTTATAGCGCAATGTGAGAAAGTTACGGCTGTGATAAATTGTGAAAATAACCAGCAGAACACGCAAGGTACAACTTTAACGAAACCGTCGGCCTTGGAAGTATTGACCAAAGAATGGACGAAGGAGTTGTCTGCCCAGAGCAAAAATAAAGCAAAAAGGTTTCTGCAAAAGCATTGGCGGATATTTGCGTCCAAATGAGAAAATAATGGCCGCACATCAGTTGTCAAACATCGCATTGATACAGGAAACTTTCAGCCAATTCGTCAATCTCCAAGGAGGCTAGCACTCGCTAAGAGAGAAGAAGTAACGGGCCTTATAGAGGATATGGCGCGAGAAAATGTCATTGCACCATCAGAAAGCCCATTGAGTTCACCGGTCGTACTTGTCAAGAAAAAGGACGGAAGTATGCGATTCTGTGTGGATTACAGAAAATTGAATGACGACACAAAAAAAGACAGCTACCCGTTACCCAGAATCGATGATACACTGGATACGTTATCTGGAGCAACATGGTTTTCCACCCTGGACTTACAATGTAGATATTGGCAGGTGGAAATAGATGAAAAAGACAAAGAGAAAACTGCCTTTAGTATTGGGAATGGTCTATGGCAGTTCAACGTCATGCCGTTTGGTCTTTGTAACGCTCCAGCTACTTACGTTTGAGTTGTTAATGGAACGAATTCTCAAAGTACTACATTGGAAGACTTGTCTAGTGTATCTCGATGACATAATCATCATGGGAAAAAATTTTGATGACCATTTGAAAAATCTGGAGGAAGTGTTTGAGCGCTTGGAGGCAGCTGGACTAAAATTAAGTGCGAAAATGTGCTCACTTTTCCAGCGTGAAGTCAGATATCTGGGGCACAAGATTACGTCAGAAGGAATACACACAGATGAAGATAAAATAAAAGTTGTGAAAAATTGGCCACGATCATCTAATCTTCATGAGTTGCGAAGTTTTCTGGGTCTATGCACTTATTACAGACACTTTGTTCCTGGTTTCGCAAATGTTGCAGGTAGTCTACATGAACTGACTCAGAAACATCGGAAGTTCGAATGGAGTGGTGCACAGGAAACTGCATTCCAAAATTTTAAAGAATTACTGACTACAGCGCCAATACTCGCGTACCCAATACCCGGCAAAGAATTTGTATTGGACACCGATGCGAGTGGCCATGGTATTGGAGGAGTTTTGTCCCAAGTCATCAATGGGCAAGAAAAAGTTGTCGCATATTTCAGCAAAATTCTGTCGAAACCTGAGAGGAATTATTGCATAACTCGGAGAGAGTTACTGTAAGTTGTTTAGTGTTTTTTCGAATAACTTCTACATTTTTTGTCCAATTTTCGCAAAATTATACTTAAAATATTTACAAAAGAATAGTCTTTCATTAAAAATTTTAAAAATATGAAAAGAAAAAATTTTTCATTCAAATGGATCAATTGAAATTGAGTGATTTTCAAAAAAGACCAAAAAAGTCAGTTTTTTTGGAATTTAAGCGCTTGTAACTTCATCAAATCTTATCCGATCTAAGCATGTATATAATTAGAAAGAGAATACAAATATCTTTCGAATGCTGAAAATCGTTTTTGAGTCGAAAAAAAATTTATGGAGATATAGTCAAATAAATGAAAAAAATGCCGAAAAAGAGATTTTTTGGGGATATCTCGAAAACGATTCTTAAGAAAAAAAAAAATGGTTGCCATTTTTGGAATCTTCGCCCCAAAATACATCGAAAAAAGTCTATGAGAAACCAGATCTCGAGATAAATCCCAAATTTGTAAACTAGTGTTATTAGCTTCAAAGTGTTTGATTTCGAAAGATGAATTTGTGCTGTTGAAATGCATCTGTTCTTAGTAGTGAACTGAAACGTTGACATATATAATTAATATCATATTCGGTTTTTACTCAAACACAGAGTGAAAGGTGGCTACATATCGGTCCTTAAATAACTGTTCACTGTGATTTTTTTTGAAACCAAAACTATAGAGAATAGGACAAAACCCAAGTATCATTTTTGTTTAAAATTTAATTTTATAACATTAAACATTAATTTTCTTATTTGTAAAAATGTTTCTCAAAATATTTTCGAGTTAAAAATTTTTTTATTTCTGAATTCTTATAAGTATGTTATTTTATATCAATACTTAGTATATATTTGCTTTCAAATCGAAAATCCACTCATAACTTTTAAAAATATTATAAAACTCATACAGTTGGACTGGTGCGCGCCCCAATAAAAAATTCATATTTTCCAAAGTTATGTACTGCTTAGATTAGCTTCTTAGACAATCTATTTATTTACCTGTAGGCGACTATCATTAGAAACTTACTATATGCCAGTTCCAATGTTAATAACACAGGATATGAAACCTTTGCCACATCCTCTATTCCATTGATATAAACGAACTACCTTGAGGTATAAAAATATTTATCGGTCAACCTTTAAATAGCTCCACACATGTTTTTTTTTTTTTTATTGACTTTTGAACATTTTTGAAACGGAATATCTCAAAATCTATGGAGAATACTTACTTACTTACTTGGGTGGCCATAACAACCCGTTACCGGGTTACGGCCGACCTCAAAGCTCTCTCCAGGCGCCTCTGCTTTGCGCGCGCCTTCTCCAATCATTCACACCAAGCGTGGATAGGGTTTTCTCGGCTTGGTCTTTCCATCGGAGGCATGGTCTTCCTCTTCGTCGTCGCCCAGCGGCTTCCGCATCAAACACCTTTTTCGCCGGAGCTTCTTCGTCCACACGCACAACATGTCCCAGCCAGCGCAGCCGTTGGATAGTGGTGCGCTTGACTATGTCAATGTCAGCGTAGAGCTGGTACAGTTCGTGGTTCATTCGAATACGGTAGTCGTCGCCGACGTGAACAGGACCGAAGATTTTGCGAAGAATTTTTCTCTCAAACACCCCAAGCGTGGCTGCATCAGTCTGCGACACAACCCATGCTTCTGCGCCGTAAAGTAGCACGGGTAAGATGAGCGTCTTGTAGAGTGTCAGTTTTGTCGGGCGAGAGAGGTCTCTACTACTCAATTGCTTACTGAGACCATAGTAACACCTATTAGCAAGAGTTAGTCTTCGCTTTATCTCCAGGCTAACATCGTTTTGAGTGTTCACGGCGGTGCCAAGATAGGTGAATTCCTTGACAACTTCGAAAGTGTAGTTGTTCACAGTAACGAAGGATCCAATACGCCGCGTCTCCCTGTTTGTGGATAGCATATACTTTGTTTTGCCCTCGTTCACCGTCAAACCCACTTTCGCTGACTCTTTTTCGATAGCAGAGAACGCAGCAGTAACATCTCGCTTACAACGTCCAATGATATCAATATCATCGGCATATACAAGGAGCTGGACACTTTTGTAGAAAATAGTGCCATTACGATGTACACTGGCTCTTCGCAACACCCCTTCCATCACAAAGTTGAAGAGGTTGCAGGATAGTGGATCGCCCTGTCTGAAACCTCGTTCGGTATCAAATGATTCGGAGAGGTCCATTCCTACTCTGACGGAGCTGGCTGTGTTGCTCAACGTCATTCTGCAAAGCCGCACCAGCTTCGCAGGTATACCGAACTCAGACATGGTGGCATACAGGCAATCCCGTATCGGGCTATCGAAAGCTGCTTTAAAATCGATAAAGAGATGATGGGTATCGATCTGTTTTTCGTGGGTTTTTTCCAGGATTTGACGTAGTGTGAAGATCTGGTCTATGGTGGACTTACCAGGTCTAAAGCCGCACTGATAAGGCCCAATCAGTGTGTTGGCAAACGGCTTAAGTCTTTCACACAGTACAGTCGACAGGACCTTGTAAGAGATGGCAAGAAGACTGATTCCCCGGTAGTTAGCGCAGATTGTCGGGTCACCTTTCTTCAGTACAGGACAAAGGACACTGAGATTCCAATCGTCGGGCATGCTTTCAACTAGGCATATTTTGCAGATGAGTTGATGTATACACCCTATCAGCTCATCGCCGCCGGTCTTGAACAATTCAGTTGGCAGGCCATCGGCACCAGCCGCTTTGTTGTTCTTAAGTCGTTGGATCACAACTCGTACCGTGTCATGGCTAGATGGTGGTACGTCCACACCATCGTCGTTAATTGGTGGCATCGGGTTAATTTTTCCAAATGCGGGATTGGTTGAGTCATCGCCAGCAAGCAGCTTGGAAAAGTGTTCCCTCCATAATCTCAGTGTATCCTGCGTATCCGTAACCAGATTTCCATGTTCATCTTTACAGGTTGATGCTCTGGGCTTGAAACCTTGGGTCAGACGCTTGACTTGTTGGTAAAATTTTCGAGCATCATTCCTGCCCCGTAACACTTCGAGTTTCTCACGCTCGTGCCTTTCCTGCTCTCATTTCTTGCGTCTGAAAAGGCGCCTCTCATCCTTTCTCTTTTCCCGGTAGTTTTCGTGCACGGCTCGCGTTGCTGCTGACTGCAGGGTTCTTTTGTAGGCGGTGTTTTTCACTGCAGTAGCTTCGCGACACTCCTGGTCATACCATTGATTTCGCGGAAGTGGGCGTCGGGAACCAATGACTTCCTTAGCGGCAGAGCGCATGGAGCGGGATATATGCGCCCAAAGTCCACCGGCATCATCGGGTAGAGAGTCAGGTTGAAGGAGCAGTTCTGAGCGGAATAGGCTTCGGCCGTCCGATGTGATTGCAGCTTAGCGACGTCCAGCTTTCGTTGTGTACCAGAGCGTACATCCTTTGCATTGCACAGCCGCATGCGTATCTTGGCTGCAACAAGATAATGATCGGAGTCAATATTGACTCCCCGGAACGTACGAACATCTAGCACGCTGGAAGCATGCCTTCCGTCGATCACAACATGATTGATTTGGTTGCGTGTTTTCTGATCAGGGGACAGCCAGGTGGCCTTGTGGATATTGAGGTGTTGAAATCTGGTGCTACTTACTACCATGTTTCGCGCCGCGGCGAAGTCGATCAGCCGTACACCGTTGTTTGAGGTGGTCTCGTGAAGGCTGAATTGACCGACAGTGGGGCCAAATATACCTTCTCTTCCGACCTTCCGTTGAAATCCCCGAGTACAATTTTAACGTCATGGGCCGGGCAGCGGTCGTATACTTCCTCGAGTCTCGCATAGAAGGCATCTTTGACAGCATCATCCTTTTCCTCCGTCGGGGCGTGCGCGCAAATCAAGCTTTTTTTTTTTTTAAACTTCATTTTCTTTTATTGTATCTTCTCTTAAGACTCTAACAATAAGTTTTAAAATCTTAAGCTAGGTAACATTATTATTGTGAATAATGAATTTATAATTTAATAATGAACTTGTCTCCAGAAACAAAAGTTAGCAAGGACTTATACTTCTTGTGTAGTAGGTGCAGCTTGTGTATGGCTCAGCACAGCGAATGCACAAGATCGAATAACCCATTGGAGCATAGGTGTGGATGCAGCTGACGATCGCTTCTTCCCATATTCTTTGCCACCCGAGACGACCGAGGTCCCGGTCTTGGCTTGGTAGCTGAGATGAACTAGGTCTCAGTCTACCCGAATGGAGGTTTTGAGTACCACAAAAACGATTGTCTTCGTGGTCGCCAAGACGAACTTGGTCCCGGTCGACCACTTTGGGAGTGATTAGTGCCTCCAGGACGTTCTTGAGGTGGTAGCCGAGACGAACTAGGTCCCGGTTTAGCACCCAAAAAAGACCGAGAAGACACTGTTTCAACTCTCTTCCTGCTACTTTCTCCAATTCACCGGAAAGTGGCCGAGACGAACTAGGTCCCGGTCTTACACCCTCAACGGAAGGGGAGCTGGCGGCGATAAGTTGCCAAGTGTGCCCAAGACGAGCTAGGTCCCGGTACAAAGTCCTCATATGATTCTTATATATGATATATATATTATATATTATATATGATTACGTGTAGTGCCTCTGGGGAAGGGTAAACGTTTGAGCTGTTTAGTTTGGTTCGGTGTAAGTGACTTGCATAGAAGGGCGATCCTTTCTTTTTAATCTGGAGCGACTTTCTATGTTTGTTAAATTACGAGCCAATGGGTTCGGATGATGCAGCAACCTTATGGCGTAGGTTTGTTTGATTCTGTTAATTTCATCTTTTACCATGGGGATGCATATATCTCTGTGAATGTTTTCATTCCGTATATACCATGGGGCACCTGTAAATATTCTTGAGATTTTGGACTGAACCCGTTGTATTAGTTCAATGTTTGAGGAGCTGGCGTTACCCCATAATTGGATACCATATAACCAAATTGGCTTAATGATTGTTTTGTACAAAAGGATTTTATATTCAAGCTTCATGGGAACGATGATTAATTAACTAGTGAAGACTGGCGGTTTTTAACTTTAACTGCGTTTTTTTGGCTTCAAAATGCTTACGCCATGTTAATCGTCGATCTAATTGAATACCTAGATATGTAAAAATTTCACCCTGTGGGACTGAAATATTATTTAGTACAATTGCAGGGCATTCACCACGCCTAAGAGTAAAAGTAACTTGCTTGCATTTTTGTTCATTTATTTTTATGCGCCATAGCGATAACCATTTTTCAATTGATTTCAAATGAAACTGGAGGTTTCGAGAAGCTTCCAAAGGGCAACGGTTACAACTTAAGACTGCGGTATCATCTGCAAATCAAGCTGATGTTGAAAAATCGAGCCTTGACGCGGATCGTAGCCAACCTTTCGCTCACAGGTCTGAACCTGGAGATATGGTGGCGAAGTCTCTTGCTTACTACGAATCCGCATCCCAATTCGCGCCTCTCCACATGGCAGCTGTATTAGATATCGCAACTTGCTTGCTTAGAGCAACCTTGTCCTATCCATCTTATTTCCTGGATGGCAGTGATGTCAGCCTTAATTTTTCCGAGGGCATCCGCCAATTCGATAGAGGCACCTTCCCTATTGAGGGTCCGGATATTCCAGGTGCATATCCTTAAATCATAGTCCTTTTTTCGTTTGCAGTGGTCGTCAACGTTGAGGCGTTCATTATCCGAGGCTTTTTTAGTCTATGGAGAATAGGATTACAAAATCCTTTGTTTTTTTAGTATTTAGTATTTATTGAGTTTGTGAAAAAACCTTACAGACTAGAACAAACTGATTTACAATATAAGGAACTTGAAGAACCAATAATTAGTGATTCTATCAATTTCATTTCATTAGTCTTTTAATCAATTTCATTTTTAATTCGACATTTTAAAGTAATCTAAGAATAAATCTTACAAACTAATGAACAAAAGTATTAAGAAAACATATATAAAATTTTAATATAAAAATAAAATACAAAAGCTTAAATTTACTATACAAAATATTATTATGTGTACAAATTAGCTATCAGTTTTTGAAATGCATGTCTTGAAATCACAAAATCGATCATATAAGGTGAATTTATATTATTTAATACATTTAGAGCTCTTGTGATTGGAGCATTTAGGGAATAGTTAGTTCTGTATACCTGAAAAGAGAAAAAATTGCAATGGCGAAGATATCTAGGAGGCACTTTGAATTTGATAATCTCAAGTAAACTGGAGCAGTCAATATAGCCAGAAATAATATCAAACACAAACATTAACGAAGCAATCTTTCTCCTTGATTCAAGGGACTTAAGGTCAATTAACAAGCAGCGTGAACTATAAGATGGGAAAGGTTCCGTAAAGCTTATAGAACTAAGCGCAAATTTAAGAAACCTTTTGTGCACTCTCTCTAGACGATTAGAATGAACAGAAAAAGAGGGACTAAAAATTATAGAGGCATATTCAAGCTTAGATCGAACATAAGCTGTGAACAAAATTTTACGTGTATATGGATCCTTAAAATCAATGCTATGACGTCTAACGAATGCCAACATTGAATAGCATTTAGGGATTTTAAAATTTATGTGATTACCAGAGAGGCTGGAAATATGCAAAATAAAACACGTTTTAAGAGCATAGAATATTCTTCAAAAAATACCAAAATACGCACTTTAATATGCGCAAAAAATAGCTTGAAAATCTCATGAGGACTAGTTCCTGCACGAAAAAATATATGAAAAAAATCAAAAACTGTGTTATCAGTTGGTTTTTTATATTTGAACACACAAAAACTTAAGATATTACATTCCCATAAGACTCAAATTTGCATAAACTATTAAATGCTGCTTCAAATTCTCGAATAAAAAATTGTATCGCTTTTCAATCAGTAGTGCGTTTAAAAAACGACCTAGGAGAATACTGTTCACAAAACGGGCTTTTTGAAGTAGTATCTTCGTTAAGAATTTGATGGATATCAAAGATTACAGATAATCACGCTTTAAAAATTTAATATCCTACGATTTAGAGTAGCCAACTTTTTGCGCACATTTTCAAAAATTCTTACGCTTTCTTTGAGCTCTAAGCCGGGAGTTTCTAAGTTTAAAAAAATATAACAAAACCAAGTTTTGATAATTTAGCAATGAGGAACTTTGTCAAATGCTTTTGAAAAATCGGTACGAATTGTATCAACTTGCAAACATTTAGAGAATGTGGTGAAAAAATAATCCGAAAAAACTGCCAGATTTATAACAGTACAACGTTCAGCAAAAAATCCGTGTTGCATTGGACTTATAATAGTTTTAGCAGCAAAAAAGATTTCTTCTTTCACAATATTCTGGAATATTTTGGAGTTAGTCGACAACTTAGAAATAGGTCTATAATTCGTAATATAATTTTTCTTGCTACTTTTATGGATAAGGCTAATACAAGCAACTTTCCAACCATCAATAAATATACCCAAAGAAAGGGATTTGTTGAACAAAAAGCGTAACGGCTCTGATAATGAAATAGCACATGTTTTAAGTAGAAAATGACAAATGACATCCATATCGGATATTTTAGAGTTTTTCAAGTTGAGAAGCCTCTAACAACATTATCAAATGTTAACTGAAGAAAGCCAAAATCAATTAATTCAAAACCTTAGGATTATTCCACGGTGCATCGGGCTCAAAATTCGATTGAAAAAATTCAGCAAAAAGATTTACCGAATCTTTCAATGATATAGACGTTTTATTATTTAATGACATCTTCGAAGGAATAAAAGAGCATGTTTTTTTTTTTTTTGAACATATAAAGTTCCAAAAATATTTAGGATTGCATTTGATATTACTTTCAAAATGGAGCATATACTGCTTGTATAAAAATTTGTTTTAAAAATTAAACTCTCGCATATAACAAAGATATTTAACATCATTCGAATTTTTTGAAAAGGTTAAAAAATTTATTTCTTAGGTTTTTAAGATTTTTAAGGCCTTTCGTGTGCCGTGGTAACTTGAGTGTTCTTTTTGGGACAAGAGGAATATAGTGCCTTGTCTTCACGTTATCTTTCTTGATCCCATGTCAGGGATATCAAATCAAATTTTTGTAAGAATGAAAATGCATGCGAGCAGAACCTAAAGCTGCGTATAATGCACTTGACGAACGCGAGAGTGAATAAGCATACATTTGCTATATTTATAGCATATGATATCCGCCTTGATATGGGACAGTAGAAGATCAAGAAAGATAACATGAAAACTAGGCATAATCCATGCATAATTTAACAAGGTTAGATTTAAACTAATCAAAACAGAATTTGAGGTCATTACAATGAAATATATTAGACCAATTAAAAGAATCTAATTCGATAAATAAGGCATCAAAATCATACATCTTAAAATTGAAATTTCTAGATTCTGCATCTAGTGCAATATAAAAAAACTTATAACATTCGAAATCTATTATAATTGGAACATGATGCATATCAGAGTCAGATATAGAAAAATTCCATTGACTCAAGCTAAATTTTGCATCACTCCTTACAAAAATAAGATCAAGAATTTTATTCAATTTATTTAAACAAAAGTTTATCTGTTTAAGATCAAGACTGAAAAATCCATCAATTACATGTTTTTCATGTTGTTTATTAGCATTACTAGGAATACGATAACGTTCATCGTTATCCATGAATGACCAAGTGACGTTACTAAGTTTAAAATCGCCTAAAATATACAGATGGCCTTCACCAATTTTCAAAGATAAACTCAAAAAATTTTCCATATGAGCTGCGTATAATTCATAAGAGCTGTTCCGAGGAATATATGAAGCGCATATAAAAAAAAAACACTTTTTTTCTATTTGAATAGATACACAGATTTGATCAAGAAGAGAGTCATGGTTTCAGAATTTTACATAATTAGAGTACAAACAGCGCTTAACTGCAATTAAAACACCCCCACCTCTAGTGCAAACAGTTTTAATAAAATTTCTATCTTTACGGTAGACACTAAATAGACTCATATTAAAAATTTCACCATCGAAGAAATCATAATTTAACCAAGTTTCCAACAACACAATGACATCATATTTGGACTGCAGTATAGCAGTACGTACAGTGTTTATTTTGGTACGCATACCCGAGATATTTTGAAAATAAATTTTTAGTTGTCTATTACTAGAGTTCTCAAATGGCGCATTAGAAGAAGGAACTACCCTCCCTTTTCTGACTCGAATATATTGGGAGACAATTTAACCGTAGACCGATCCTAGGGTCGTTTTCGACCAAATTTTTTTTTTTTCATTTCAAATATTTCGAAAACTGTTAGCTGTGTGGGTCTGTGTCTTCGTGACTTTATCAGTAGGTATGTTATGAATGAAAACATGTAGTGTCAGAGTTTATTGATAGTTGTCCCTAAGTTTTTTTCAACTTTGGGACTTTTTTCGTCATTCGGGTCGTTTTCGACCCGTACTAGTTTTTTTATGCAAAGGCATGTTTTTGTTTTTTCTATCGGCTTAAAAAGTTAATCACAGTTCAGTGTTTACTAAGGTTGTGCAACGAGATGATCGAACATGCTCGAAGTTCTGCCATACGCAACGAGTCAAGCTCGAACAACTCGATTCGTTTGACCCAACTCAAGTTCAGTTCGCTCGATTTTCATCTCATTCGATCGCATCTCATGATGTCCAAGTTCTGAGATGGTTGTGTGTTAAGTTTGTATAACAGTGTAATTGCATCGATACACAATTCAATTTAACGAAATGTGACATCGAACACATCGAACAAAACGAACTTAGTCTCACGACTTTGGGCAAATTCGCACCAATACGAGAATTATGGGACAAATGGGTTGAATTTCTTCCACTTTTCTTCAATCCAAGTGAATGTGCCACTTTTGACAAGCAACTACTGGCTTATCTTGGGCGATGCTCGTTTAAACAGACATGCCAAGAAAGTCTGAGAAGTACGGTCTGAAGTTTTGGCTTCTCATTTGTGCCAAGACTTCATAGGTATGAAATATGCAACTATATTTGGGAAAACTTTCTGGAGCTGCACCGGAACAAAATCAGGTTGAGCGGGTGGTTCTTGATTTAGGTGAGGAGCACAAAGGTAAAACATTACAATGGATAGTTTTTTCTCTTCATACGACTTGGGTCAGAATTTGCTTTACAAAAATTTGACTATGGCTGGCATATTGCGAAAAAAACAAGCGTAGCATTCCGCTTTATCGAGAAAAAGCATCAACTACTCCAATCTACATCCGCCTTCACTGAAAATACTGCTTTGGTTTCATATGTAAAAAAGAAAAATAAATGTACCATTGCTCATAGCAAAATGCATTATTCGCCTGATATCGGACCAGCACCGAAAAAATTGCCGGAGATAGTTTCATACTATAACAAAACGGTGTGTTGAAAATACTGACGAAATACTTTCGGGATTCCGTTTCAAACGGAAGACTAACCGCTGACATTTTCGGACATTTCAGCGTTGAATGCTTTCAGCATCTACTCAACAATAGATCCAAATTGGCTAAAAAAATTCCAAAAGCAATGTCGTAAGAACTTCCTACATGAACTTGGTCTTGGATTGAAAAAAAATCACATATCTAACAGAACCAGAACCAGAGATCCACGAAATGCATTTTCTCTTTTATTTCTGACAAGATCAGATTAGTCGTAATTTTTAAGGATTGGTCTACGGTTAAATGGACGAATTTTGATTCGTCCATTTATTCGTTACCAACCAGGCCAGTCTCTGTACTTCGAAGCTTATCAAGTAGTGACTTGGTGTTAGCAGCCTTCCACCATACTAGCACCCTTTGAGTTAAAATAGATCTGATGACTGCTGTGTACATCTAATTTACTATATACGGTTTTGCACCCAATTTTTTCCCAAATTTTCTATTGCACGTGTAGAAAGCGCTCAAAGCCTTTCAAGTTATCTCAGCAACATTCCTCTTTCAGGATAGCTTGGAGTCAAGGATTACCCTGAGGAAGCGAAATTCCTTGGCAAGAACCAGTGTGGTAGCATTTAAAGTTGGCAAATCAATCACTGGTATTTTATATTTCCTTGTGATTAAAACTAGTTCTGTCTTGCTTGAATTGACACCAATCCAGTTACAACTTGCCCAGACTAGCAGTTTCCCTAATGCTTATTCCATCAGTTCACTAAACGTACAAATAAACGGTTAGAAATTCAATAGTTATTTATTTAACAAACGTTAAAATTCAAGTGAAAAATTATTCTACAGAAATGTGATGAGTAACTTAACATAAGAGTAACATACACAATATACAAAGATAAATGTCAAACAAAAAGGAATGAAAATGGCAGTTATTCAATCTATTAAAATACAGTAGTTACGTACTCTCTAATAACTCTCCTCGAAGTAGGCAGCTACAGTGAAACAACTATTCCAAGGTCGTGAATATTCTTAAAAGGTTTTTGTGAACTTAAACCTTTTGTTAACACGTCAGCTGGTATCTCATCTTTAGACATTAAAGCGGTTCAAAATAAAAACTTTTTGAGTTTTTCACGATGTGTCAGCGGATTACAGAAGCCTTATTTGCCTGGACAAAGCCCATTACTAGGATTAAGGTAAATTTTGAAAACTGGATTAGCGCCCTCTGTTTTAAGTAAACATTTTCCAAAAGTTGAAGAAATTGAAAAACTTTAAAAAATTGAAAAAAGCTGTAGAAATTCAAATTTCAAAATTATGTAAAAAATTCCAAAAATTTTTTAAATTTCTTAATTTTTCAAAATTTTCAAAAGTTGAAAAATTTCAAATAAATATTTTCAAAAAACTAGAAAAATTAAAACAAGTTAAGGTGTTATTTTCGGCGAGGCCGAAACTCACATACCACTGAAAGTACCTTTCATCAAATGTTAAGAAGACGTTGAAGAGGTTGAATAAGTCGAAAAAAATGTGAAATGTTAGAAAGGTTGACAGAGGTTGAAAAATTTTGAAAAGTCGTAAATATATGCAAAATGTTGAAAAAAGTTGAGAGAGGTTGAAAAACTCTAAGAAAAATGAAAGTGGTTGAAAAAATTTGAAACTATTCAAAATTGATGAAAAAGTCGAAAAAATAAAGAAACTTATGAAGAAAGTTGAAAGAGGTTGAAAAAGTCGAACAAATACATATAGAATATATTGGAAAAAGTTAAAGGGTTGAAAAAGTCGAAAAAATATGGAAAATGTAGAAAAAATCGAATAAAAATAAAAAATTTTAAATATGGCACGCCCACTTCTCCAATTCCGCCCACTTTTGGTTCAACAAATTATATTTGTGATCGACATCATCATATTAAATTTCAACACAATAGCCTGTATAGTTTGCGATATATGCTGCAGTTAAATTTAAAATTTAGGGTGGTGACACACCCACTGGTACAATTCAGCCCGGTTTTGATCCAGAAATAGCTTTTCATAAACAAACCCCTAACACCAAATTTTAGTATGATTGCTCACTTATTTCGATAAATATGCCACTTACCGTATTTTATTTGTATGGGAGGTGCCACGCCCACTGGTGCTAAATCAGCCACTTTTGATTCAGATATACTCTATAGCAACTGAACCACTTTCATTAAATTTCATAGCAATTGCTGCAATAGTTTACTTAAAATAGCGCTTACAAATTTATGTTAATATGGGAGGTGCCACGCCCACTGATGCAATTCTGTCAAAACTAATTTATTTTTAAAGCCTATAGTAACTGACATCTAAACACCAAATTTTATGAAGATTACTCTCTTAGTACACTATTTATAACAATAAACAGTTTTTGCTTATATGGGAGGTGCCACGCCCCCAGGTACTATTGTACCAAATTTTTGTAATAAAAGATCTTATAGCAAGTATATCTACCTCTGAATACGTGGGAGGGTGGGCAAATAATCGGACACACAAAATTCAGTTTTAAGAGGGTTATATTATTATATTATAATTTATAATATAAAGGCAATAGATATATGTATAAATACAAAATACAATAATTTGTTTTATACAGTACTTGTTTTTCTGTGTTATTTTTGTTGTCCAACGTTGAGTTGTTGTTTGTGTTTTTGTGGTGCAATTTATGTTGAAGTTGATGTTTGTTGGATGCGAAGAAATCTGTTGGTTGTATTTGCTGTAGATTTCTGTTGATGTTGATGAATTTATGTATAACTTGTTGGATGTTTGTGAGTAGCTGAGTGTTGTTTTTACGTTGTACAAATTATAGATTTTTGTGCACTGTGTTAACTTAATTTTGTTGAATGTTTAATACACTGTTTATATGTTATCTGTTTCACTGTTGTTTAGGTACAATCGTTTCACGAATTGACGTTT
Organism: Tricholauxania praeusta; assembly: GCA_949775025.1. Taxonomy (NCBI): domain Eukaryota; kingdom Metazoa; phylum Arthropoda; class Insecta; order Diptera; family Lauxaniidae; genus Tricholauxania; species Tricholauxania praeusta. The sequence goes on from OX459028.1 coordinate 109,353,977, forward strand.
TCACAATTTATTTTTATGTTATAAAAACTATTGGTCTTTTTATGGTACACAGTTTTGTGATTTTGTGTAATAATTGTTCAATGTCGCACTATGTAATGTCACTGTTTTTAATTGATGTTAGAACCGTGAACGATTTTAAATGAATAGTAAATGTTTGTATACTTGTGAAACCGATTGATTGTATAATTGTTAAATTGAGATTTTATGTTATTTGTTAAATGTAAATGGCGCGTACGCGGGAGGGTTCGCTGACTTTTTTGATCGAGTATATGTAAACGATTGACGATTGAGTTTTTACGATTGACTTTCGCGATTGAATTTCGCGCTATTTTTCTCGTTGTTGCTGTAGCCGGTTGGCTTGTGGACTTCATTGCAGCAGCAACGAGTAAACGGGCACCTGGCGGTGGATAGCAAAGCAAAACAGGTATGGACGTTGCACACTGGTTTACGTTGCACGTAAACATTCTGCCCGCCTTGCAGCAATTAGGGTCTGCAAATAATTCAATGGGTTAGTTCAATTTTTAATTCAATTTAAATTTATCTATAATTCATTTCTAATTTCTTTTTAGATTCGATGTGGACAGGATGTGTTGGGTGGCTCAAATACCACATGGGCCAGAGAGTGTCCAGCCGAACGCAGTATTTTGGGCCAACATTCTACCATTCTCTGAAGGCATGAAGCCCGACTTCATTATTTGGGGGTAGACGTCTGCTCCCAGTTCCATATCAATTTTATCTGACGACGTAAATTTCGGGTCCGCCATCAGTATGTTGTCGTATGCCTTTTTTGCGGTCTCAGGCAAATCCTCTTCATAGATCCGACGTGGCAATTCATCGCTGACTAGGGCATTCAGCTCAATTTTGAAATTTGCATCAACTTTGGATCCAATCACCACATTGCAAATTTTTTGAGAGTTCAGATAGTTCAATTTTATCTGCAACTTCTTTACGCTATCTGATGAGATCACAGTCGTAGTCCTTGATGGGTTGATTAAAACTCGCAGGGTCTGGTATTCACCATCGACATACAATTTTACAATAGCTGTTGGCAGCAGGGTCTGCTTGGCGCACAGAATTCTGGTCTCGTTCCTAGACCGGGTGTCACGCAAAATATGAGTTTCCACCGTAAGTACACGGGGATGTCCATGTAAGCAGGTGTGGTGTTTTGCGTGACATATTGCACATTTGTCGTGACTGGTACACTTCTTGATGTTATGGGACCGAGCCAGACAATTGATGCAATAATGCATTTTTAACACCGTTTCGTACTTTTGTGTGAGGTTCATCTCACGGTATTTGTAGCATGTTGAAAGACGGTGGTCCCTTTTACAAATACCACATGCCACATGACGGCCAGTAGAATGTGGTTTTCTGTTGTTTTTGTTGGCGTTGCGCGTTGTTTGTGAAACGCGATTGTTGTTGCGCTGCATTTGGGAAACACGGTTTTGGTTGCCGCATTTTCCTTTGTCACAAACAAGGCATGAAGATGAACAATTTTTGTTGTTTACTGGAGCCATGTCAAACTAAAAGAGAATTAAAATTAGTGTTAAAGTTCTACCATGGTCAAATATGAAGCTAGTTTGAGAAGAGTACTACTACTTTTGTAATGGGTCTTGTAGTAATACCCTTTGTTGTCCGAATATCGACAACTCGGTTTTTGGAGTCGGAGCCGGTGTACACTTTTACGACTCGACCTAAGTTCCACTCGTGGGGCGGAAGATTTTCATGTCGTATAACGACTAAATCATCCACTTCAATATTCTTCTGTGGGTGTTTCCATTTATAATGTTTGTGGAGCTCCTTCAAGTACTCATCCTTCCATCTTCTGCATAAAGTATGATGCAGTACTTTTAATTTTTCCCATCGATTTATGGTGCTGAGGGATGCGCTGCTTAAATCGGGTTCAGCTGGAGCTAGTATTGGAGATCCAATTAGGAAGTGGCCTGGTGTCAGAGGTGCTAAGTCACTGGAATTTTCACTTGAGGGACTGAGGGGCCTTGAGTTTAGGCAACTTTCGATTCTCGTTAGCAGGGTAGACATCTCCTCAAAAGTGAATCTCTGATTAGCAGCTACTTTTCTGAAGTGAAGTTTAAAACTTTTGACACCGGCTTCCGAAAGTCCACCCATGTGTGGAGCTCCGGGGGGTATAAAATGCCACATCAACTCTTGGTGATTTGTTGCAATTACTTGAGTCTGCAACGAATTCATAAATTTCTGCCGATCTTTTTTGAGTATTTGTGATGCTCCCACAAAATTTGTTCCGTTGTCGGAGTAAAGAGCGGCGGGACATCCGCGCCTTGAAAAAAATCGAGCAAAGGCTGCTAAAAATGACTGACTCGAAAGGTCACTTGTTAACTCTAGATGTATGGCTTTTGTAGTGAAGCAAATAAAAACACATACATAGCCTTTTGTAATCAAGCAGGCTCTTCCAGTATAATTTTTTATTTCAAACGGGCCTGTGAAATCAACTCCAGTGTTTGTGAATGGTCGTGTAAATATAGTACGCTCAGGAGGAAGTGCAGCCAATATTTGTGTTTGCTGTCTTTTTTTATAAATTATGCATGTTTTACAATTATGAATTGTTGTTTTGATTAATGTTTTGAGTTTTGGTACCCAAAATTCTGATCTCATTAATCGTAAAACAAGTTGGTTTCCACCATGAAGCGATACTATATGAATCAAATGTGTAAACAATTTAGCAAGTCGACTGTGGTATGATAATACCAGTGGATGACGCTCATTATAGGTCAATCCTGGGGATCTTGCTAAACGACCATTAGCTCTAATCAAGCCTTTTGAATCAAGGAAAATGTTGAGTGAAAGAAGCGAGCTTTTGGATGAAATTGGGTCCCCTTTCAGTAACGAATTATAGTCGTCAGGGAAAAACTTTTGTTGACTTAACAATATAAGTCTAATTTTCATCATTTTTATTTCATCGGGCAAAATTTCTTTGGTCGGCGTAATTAGATGTGAACGTATGGCGGGTAAAGTATTTCTATAAAACCGAAATACATAAGCTAGGACTCTTAGGGCTCGTGGCAATGAGGAAAATCTATCTAAGATTTCTTCTTGGGTGGTAATGGCAAATGATTTAATGGGCTTTAAATTAAGAGTTGTAGAGCAAGATTTTTTAGAAATGGGCCAATTTTGCTCTTGAAGCTTTAACCAACTAGGTCCTTGCCACCAAAGTTGATGATCTTTAAGTTAATTGGAACAACAACCACGACTAGCGATATCTGCTGGGTTATCATGGGAATCGATGTGTTGCCAATTTTCTTTTCCAACTTTTTCTAATATGGAAGAAACACGATTGGCAACAAAAGTTGTCCAAGAACAGGGGGGCTTTTGAAGCCAAGCAAGGACTATTGTGGAATCAGTCCAAAAGAAAGTTTTATAGTGGCTTACGTTGAGTTGCGGTAGTATAACATCTACCAAATTCGCCAGTAAGACTGCACCACAGAGTTCCAATCGTGGAAGCGAAACTGTCTTCACTGGTGCCACTCGAGTTTTTGAAACCAAAAGGGTTGTGACTGCATCAGCGTTTTCATAAATAATACGCATATATATTGACGCAGCATATGCCTTTTCGGATGCATCACAAAAGCCATGAAATTCAACTTTGGCGTTGGGCGTGAATTGAGTCCATCTCGGAACCTCAATTGGATTGATAGATGGATATCCATCAACAAAGTTTTGCCATTTGTGTAAAGTTAAAGACTTAAGAGCTTCGTCCCAATCAGTTTTGTCCAGCCATACCTGTTGCAAAATAATTTTAGCTGACACCACAATTGGTGCAAGCCAACCAGCAGGATCAAATAATTTGGCTATAGCTGACAAAACCTCACGTTTGGTATAAGAGTTTTTAGGCTCCAAGGGTGGGACTTCAAAAAGAAATGCGTCTTTTTTCGCATTCCACCGTATTCCAAGAGTTTTAGCATTGCTTTTTTCGGACAAGTTGAGCCAGTCAATATCTAAAATATGCCCTTTTAGTAAATCATTTAAAACTTCTGAAGAGTTAGATGTCCACTTGCGTAAAGCAAATCCAGCGGACTCTAAAACGACAATGAGTTCATCACGGGCTTTTTGGATGAAGCAATATCATTAGAACCAGCTAACACATCATCTACGTACATGAAATTATTCAATATATGCGAAGCACAAGGGTGGGTTTCATGTACGTCACTTGCTAGCTGTTGAAGGGTTCGAATGGCCAAATATGGGGCACAATTGACACCAAAGGTTACAGTTTGTAACTCGAAATCTTCAATTGGATCATTTTCAGATTTTCTGAACAATATCCTTTGATAAGGTGTATTTTTTGGATCAACGAGTATTTGCCTATACATTTTTTGTATATCGGCATTATACACAAATTTGAAAAGTCGCCATTTTAAAATCAATAAAACTAGATCTTGCTGCAGAATAGGTCCAGTGTAGAGTAAGTCGTTAAGACTTTTACCATTAGATGTTGGGTTTGAAGCATTAAAAACAACCCGTAACTTTGTTGTCACACGATCAGGCTTAATAACTGCGTGATGTGGTATATAATAATGTTGAAGATTATCTATTTTTGATGGTAAAAAATCGACCTTTTTCATATGACCAAGTGTCAGATATTCAAACAAAACTTCGTCATATTCTGCTTTGATAGCGGGGCGTTTGAGCAAAGACTTTTCATTTCTTAAGAATTGTGCCATTGCAATGTGTCTGGACACACCAAGACAAGTGGAATCTGGGTTTTTAAATGGGAGAGTCACAACAAAGCGTCCTGAAGGATCTCGACGTGTTGTGTTTAGAAAATTAATTTCGCAATATTTTTCTGAATCGGAATGTAAATAACTTTTTGGGATTTCTTCAATCTCCCAGAAACGAGTCAACATATCATCGGGGGCTACTGTATTAAACAGAGAAACAACATTAGATGGCCTTGAAGTGTCAGGAAGAGGACCTGAAAGAATCCAGCCGAATTCAGTTTCTTGCGCCAAAAGAGAGCCAAGAACATTTCGCTGCACACCAGAGCAAATAATTTGAGGATAAAGATCACTGCAGATGATCAAATCAACTGAACGGGTTTTGAAAAATTCTGAATCTGCCAATTGCAGTTCAATATTTTCAAAAAGCTTTGGGTCGACAGAGTAAGTAGGCAACTCACTTGTCAAATTCCTCAAGATTAACGCTTGAGTTTTCACTTTAAATGATGGGTTCAAAGGAGAGCACAACATGAACTCACAAGCCGTAGATGGTGTTGCTGACACTGTCTGGTTTAGGCCGGTAACTTGAGCGGAGACTGCTTGGGTTCGCAGTCCAATTTTCCTCCTCAGCTTGTCTGATATAAATGTTGCTTCAGATCCAGAATCGATCAGCGCTCGTGCCATGTAGAAAGCTCCATTGCTTTCCACATTTACGATGGCTGTGCCTAGTAGAATCTTCTTCATTGTTGTACCACAATTCGCTACTAGGTGGCTTCGTTGCTCATCTTGGGTCGGGTGAGAAGTGGACTGTATAGTTGTGGTGAATGACTGCCTTGTCTTACTGGGCTCTGTTGCTTTGGCTTGTGAGCTCGTGCTTGAAATCGAATCAGGGTCTATCGTTTTATGGAGTAAAGTATGATGTCTTTTATTACAAACACGACAAACATATGAACTTTTGCATTCTTTTACTCCATGTGACATAGCTAAGCAATTGAAACAATATCCATTTTGTTTCACAGATTCGATTCTCTTCTCCACATTCATGTTAATGAACCTGGGGCACTCGCGAAGAGTATGTTCAGCTTTGCACAACTTGCAAAGTGATCCATCAACTTTGTATTTTTGAGCTAAGGGCTTGGGGGCAATGTTTTTGGGCTGAGTGAACTCTATATTTTGGGGCTTCTTTGCCACATTCATGTGAAAAGAGCTGACACGCTTTTCCTTGAACGAATTTTGACCAAAATTTGAAACTTTTTGCTGACTTGGCTTTGAAAATGAAGCCTTTATATCGCCAACAGACTCAAGGGTTTTATATTTGTGGGTCAGAAAACAATCTAATTCCTTCCAAGATGGAATCTTAGAATTATCCTTTAACGACTTTTCAAAATCTTCAAGAAAAACATTTGGCAATTTTGTGGAGCATAGATACACTAAGATAGGATCCCAGCTATCTGTGTCTATTTCCAAACATCGAAGCGTCGTGATACAGTTATTGATCGTTCGTTGCAGTTTTTTTACTGAACTACCAGATTCAAAAACTTGGGGCAAATTAAAAAGCATTTTCAGCTGGGCATTTATTTGCATGCGTGTATTCTCATACATTTCTGAGAGATTTCCCCACGCAATGAAGAAACCATCATTTGTAAGAGGGGCATTCTTTATTATGTCACGAGCTTCACCACGAGTTTTTTGTTTGAGGTGGAACAATTTTTCCACACTACTCAGCCGAGAGTTGTTTATATAGAGCGCAGTAAACATGTCTCGGAAGGTGGGCCAGCTTTCATAGTCTCCATTAAAAATGTCCGTGTCACAAGGTGGAAGGTGGACAGCTGGAGACAGAGCATCTGATACCCTCTGGGTAGCAACAGATGTTTGCAAATCATTTTTTGGTGGGTTTGCCATGGTCTCTAAGTGATCGTTTAGAGATGCGAAAAAGTTCAAGTATGACTTATATTTATGTCTTCTTGTATTCTTTTTTCACCTTTTCCATGTCTATCTCTTTGTCTGGATTTTCTCGAAGATCCTCATATGCAGTTTGGAACTTCTGCCACAGATAATCCAGTTGCTTTTGCTGGGCTTTGAGACTGTGAACGTTTAGTTCGGTTATTGGGGTCTCGCTGTGAGATATCTCTAACTCCCCTATGTCCCTGGCAAAGTGGATAAAAGTCTTAGTAGCTGCTGCTGCCATATTTGAAAATCAGTTGAAAACTGTCTAAGACTTGCTTGGGTTTAAATAAAAACGAGTTTTGGAACAAACAAATGAACAAAAACTAGGAAACAAATTCAACAAATTATAAAAAGTTGTTGAAAATGGGTTAAGAAATTTTCCAAAAAGAAATTTTTTTTTATAAATTGCTTTAATTTCAGCAAACTTTTGAGAAAACAAGCACAGAAATTGAAATTTTTCAAAAAATTCTGCAATTCCTTGTATTTCCTATGGGGCTGTAGCGGGTTAAAAAAAATTTTTCAAAAAAATGTCAACAATTGGGGTCTAGCGAAAACGAAAAAGTCGTAAAATTACGAAATTTTCCAAAAAAGCGGAAAAAGCCACGAAAAAATCGTTTAAAAAATTTTTGAGGCACAAAGGGTTAACGAAATTCACAATAGGTTAAACAAATTTTAAATCAATTCCCCCAATTTGGGAAAACTTTCAACAAAAATCCGGACAAAAGTTTTCAAGATTTTTTTTGCACCAATCTGGCAACTCGATTTGAGAACTGGTTGGAGTTGAAACAAAAACAAATGTACAAGTTACTCAGAACTTGTACTCAGCAATAAAATGTGAAAAAAAAAACAGCACAGCAACTGTGTAAGTGTTTTGCAATGCAAAAAAACTAAGCAAAAGGAACAAGTGCAAGTAAATGCAGGCAATATATCTGTATGTACTAAATATATTACCGTATAAAGCAGCGGTGGGCACAAAAATATAACCAAAGAGGAAAACAACAACATCAAGCAACAACAAACGAAATTTTAAAGTTTTTTTTACTTTCATTTCCAAAATTGCCATTAGCACAAAAAAAAACAAATTACACTACAAACAAAAACAATTGCTACATTCGTCAAGACACAATGCGGCGCCGTCATTTATGCCTTTGTGTTTTGTTTTTGTTTTCATTTGAATTCAAGTCAACGCTGTGCCTCGATTGAAATTCTGCGAATTTTGTGCCTCGATAGCGTTGAAATTCTGCGAATTTTGTGCTTCGATAGCGTTGAAGTTCTGGGAATTTTTTTTCGCTTGGTTGTGCGTCGAATAACGGTTAGAGCAATGTGAGGAAATTGAGGCACTAAGTGCCCTTCTCTGGTATAAAGCAATGACCGTTTCTATTTACCAAATTAATTTGTATATAACTACGAAAATCTGTAAATCTGAAAAATGAAATTTAAAGCAAATATAATAAAATATGTAAATTTTAATTTTATTAGGGTGGGTGGGTTGGGTATCATGAAAAATTTTCTGTTCGTAAGAACGAAGCACGAAAATATCACTTTTCAAAATGCTGCACAAAAAGATTAATTACGCTTTTTGTACAGTCAATTTTGATTAAAACTTTTCACTTTAAATTTCACTTGATTATCACTTTGAGTATTTGCGTTCTGTGTATATGCTGTGATCTTCCTTTTTTGTTTTTGAGTTTCTTCTGCAGGGTTTGTGTGTCCGTCCAAAACTTTGTTGCTGCTGCTCCAAATGTCGACGGCTCGTATGGACCAAATGAATACGTGGGAGGGTTTGCAAATAATCGGACACACAAAATTCAGTTTTAAGAGGGTTATATTATAATATTGTTTTCGATAATAATTTATAATATAAAGGCAATAGATATATGTATAAATACAAAATACAATAATTTGTTTTATACAGTACTTGTTTTTCTGTGTTATTTTTGTTGTCCAACGTTGAGTTGTTGTTTGTGTTTTTGTGGTGCAATTTATGTTGAAGTTGATGTTTGTTGGATGCGAAGAAATCTGTTGGTTGTATTTGCTATAGATTTATGTATAACTTGTTGGATGTTTGTGAGTAGCTGAGTGTTGTTTTTACGTTGTACAAATTATAGATTTTTGTGCACTGTGTTAACTTAATTTTGTTGAATGTTTAATACACTGTTTATATGTTATCTGTTTCACTGTTGTTTAGGTACAATCGTTTCACGAATTGACGTTTTCACAATTTATTTTTATGTTATAAAAACTATTGGTCTTTTTATGGTACACAGTTTTGTGATTTTGTGTAATAATTGTTCAATGTCGCACTATGTAATGTCACTGTTTTTAATTGATGTTAGAACCGTGAACGATTTTAAATGAATAGTAAATGTTTGTATACTTGTGAAACCGATTGATTGTATAATTGTTAAATTGAGATTTTATGTTATTTGTTAAATGTAAATGGCGCGTACGCGGGAGGGTTCGCTGACTTTCTTGATCGAGTATATGTAAACGATTGACGATTGAGTTTTTACGATTGACTTTCGCGATTGAATTTCGCGCTATTTTTCTCGTTGTTGCTGTAGCCGGTTGGCTTGTGGACTTCATTGCAGCAGCAACGAGTAAACGGGCACCTGGCGGTGGATAGCAAAGCGAAACAGGTATGGACGTTGCACACTGGTTTACGTTGCACGTGTCACGCCCACTTTTTCAATTCCGCCCACTTTTATCTCAACTCAAGATATATTTGATATGTATCCGTTTACTAAATTTCATAACAATATCTTGCACGGCTTACGAGATATGGTGGTATAAAGGTTAAAATTTAGGGCTGTGCCACGCCCCTGTAGGAAGCTTTGAAAACTTGAAACCTAACCTAATCCTAGTCTTGTTCACATGTGCATCAAATCACCAATTTTCATCAAAATCGCTGCATCTTTTTTCAAAATTGACCTGGGTATATATACATAGGGTATGGGCGGTAGGCGTGTCAGTTAACCGATTTCGCCCATTTTCAATAGCAAGATGCCTGCAAGAAGATGTGACCTGTGTGTGAAAGTTTCATTCCATTAGCTCTCTTGGTTTTCCCGTAAACCTGATTTCAACAGACAGACAGACAGACTGACAGACAGACAGACAGACAGACAGACAGACAGACGGACAGACAGACAGACAGACGGACATCGCTAAATCAACTCAGGTTATGACGCTGATCAAGAATATATATACTTTTCCATACCTGCCACGCCTCCTTCTATGTGTTACAAACGGATGGACAAAGTGAATATACCCTGGGTGTAGGGTATAAAAATCGAGAAACTTTAAAAAATTGAAAAAAGCTGAAGAATCCAAAACACCAAAAAATATATAAAAGTTTCAAAAATTGCAAAAATTTTTAAAATTTTGTAAAATTTTTAAAATTTTCCAAAAGTTGAAGAAATTGAAATACTTTAAGAAATTGAAAAAAGCTGTAGAAATTCATATTTCAAAATTATATAAAAAATTCCAAAAATTTTTTAAGTTTCTAAGATTCTCAAAATTTTCAAAAGTTGAATAATTTCAAATAAAAAATTCCAAAAATTTTCAAAACAATAGAATAATTCAAAAAATTGAAAAAAGCTGAAGAGTCCAAAATACCAAAAAATATATAAAAATTTTAAAAATTGCAAAAATTTCCAAAATTTTTTAAAATTTTCCAATTTTCCAAAAGTTGAAGAAATTGAAAAAAGCTGTAGAAATTCAAATTTTAAAATTCTAGATTCATTTTCCAAAATATAGATTTAAAAAATGGTGCAAGTTACAGACGTTATAAAATTTTTCAACAAAGTGGGTATGGTTTTCGAGAGACTATCGATCGGGGAATTCAAATCCGTGATTTGTTTTTCTTCTTCTTCATTCTTCCTTATAAAAAAATTGACAATTGACCGGACAAAAGTAAAAACTACCATTTTCCATTTTCTAGCTGCAACACCTCAAATATGCATTTTTCTAAATTTACAGACTTGATTTTTTTCGAATCGAAGTGGACAAATTTGTATATTAAGGTGATTCCAATTTTTTTTTATTTCAAACAGTTACCATCAATCGGGAAGTTTGAATCCGTGATTGATTTTTCTTCTTCTTTTTTTTTCTTATAAAAAAATTGAAAATTGACCGAAAAAAATTAAAAAATTCCGATATTGTACTTTAAAATTGCAAAATCACCCAATATTTTTTTTCGCCGATCCCGTGTTACATAATTTTTAATGTACTGTTATTTGCTTAAAAGAATGCCGTAAACCGCATATCATTTTCTTATTTCGAAGCCGAGATATCTGCATTTTTCTAAATTAACGGAACAGACATAATTTGAATTTTTGAAAATGGTAGAAAAATCTATAGAATAGTTCAAATTATGTCAGAGGGCGCTAATCCAGTTTTCAAAATTAACCTTAATATTAGTAATGGGATTTGTTCAGACATATAAGGCTACTGTAATCCGCTGATACATCGTGAAAAAAATCAAAAAAGTTTTATTTTGAACCGCTCTAGTAGACATGTATTGTAAAATGATTTTACCGTCTTCTTGCTTTTGACGTACGAATTGATATCTTACATCAATGTGCTTGGCTCTCGAATGAAAACCACTGCTTTCGACCAAATGCTGAATGCTTTGACTGTCGTTTAAAATTTCAACGCATTTTACGCAGATAAACCGCTTCTCGAACTGCTTCCGTAATTCCTGACAGCTCTGACTCAGTGCTGAATAATGCCACTGTTCGTTGCTTGCGCGCCTCCCAGCCAGTGTTGCCACCGTGACATAATTGATGTCACTTGTGACATAAATTTTTTGGTGGTGACATAGTTTAAAATATAATTATGCTGACATAAATGGTGGCATAATTTAAAATGGCCAATGAAATATTTGACATAATTTTAGTTCAAATATTTCGGTTACATTATAATTACTCTAAAAGTTTCGGCATAGTTTCGATTTCGTAAAGTTATAAGACCAGGCAAATTGTGCAATGTTAATGAGATGCGTTTTTGTTTGATAGTCTCCTCGAATGAAATGTCAAAATCAAAATAACAAACAATTCGGTTCCGTTCTTTTGCGATGTTATTGTTGTTTCCGTGGGTCTAAGCTGTTTAGCCTTTTCACGTGCTTTTTTAAAGGGTTGAATTAAAAAAAAATACATTGAAACTGTTGGATACCTTTGCAATTTTTTTTTGCCGATATGGAAGTCCGAAAGTTATCTATTGTAGGCAGCAAGGATTGTCAAAAGAAGAGTAAAAAATTTTATGAAACTTGCTTAGGTTTTAATGAAGTTTTAGAATTACTACATGTGGTTTTGAAACAACTGTCTTTTTTTGGTAAATGTCTAGATGATGGGACCGTCAGTCGGAGGGGGTGAAGGAGTTGAGGTAGCTTGAATGACTCCATTTTGATAGCTAAGCAGTGGGGGCGCAGACGTAGCGACGCTGGAGATGGAGGCGCAGGGGATGGGTGTGAAAATTTAAAAACTTATAGATTTCATTGTTGTGGCGTACATCGGAAGTGATATCTTCCAAAATATTTTTTTTTTTTTTGTTATTTCGTATAAAATTTATTTTTCATTCAAATATTTAACTGGAGAAATATTCAATTTTTCACTTTCACCCCGCGACTCCTTAGGTCCACCTCCAAACACTTATAGTATTGTCCAAGATCATCATCACTCCCTCCTCCCTCTTCTAGGCACCTTATATTTACATACGTATGTTTCTGTTAAGTTAAAATATGATGGTATGATGTCCAAGGATTCAGTTTATTTTTTTATTACTAAAATTATTGGATAGAGCAAAATAAGGAGTTTTCGTTCATTTTTTTATATTTCAATTCTATCTTTCATACGTTAGACCGACAGGATAGCTTCTGGCGCTGGGCCCATGACTTGTTAGAAATTCAATAGTTCTATATTTAACAAACATTAGCATTCAAGTGAAAAAGTATTACACAGAAATGTGATTAGTAACTTAACATATGAGTAATTCAATATACAGAATATACATACAATGATAAATGTCAAACAAAATGGAATGATAATGACAGTTATTCAATCTATTAAAATACAGTAGAGGCGTACTACTTCGTACTCTGTAACATAAACGTTCCTTTTATCAGGATGACGATGTCATCCGCACAGGCAACCATCTTGATCTTCGATCTTTCCAGCGAGCATAAAACTTCGCTTATGACATGATTCCACAGGAGTGGTGAAATAACACCGCCCTTTGGAGTACCTCTCGAAATGCCCTCCTGCTCATTGATATTCCCAGGATTTAATTAAAAGCATATTTTTAATCCACAGAGTTATTTTATTATCTGCCCCTATGCGTTCTAGTGTGATTGTACAACGCCCAGTGCTCGGGCATAGCCGATGATCCAAAAATTTCTCGTACAAGAACGAGTACCAGACGATAAGCTTGGCGCCACTACTCGCAAGATACGATGATTTTTGAATCTTTAGTGCAAATATAATAAAAAAGTGTTTAAATCCATTTGGAAAGGTATGGGTACCTTAATTTATTTTATAATTTACTTATAATCCGATAGAAATTGTTGGTTTTACTTTAAAAACTGCATCGGCTATTTAATATTATTATATTATATTAACTCGTCATAGCGATGACATCAAGCAGGTTGTAAAACATCCATTGTGTAGATATTGACGATGAATGAAGGTTTTATTCATTTTGCTCCATCAACATCTCTGCCAAATTATAGGATGAAAAGAAGTTGTCAGTGTAAAGTTTTTCCATTTAGATTCAATTGAGCTTCAGAGGTCAGTAACGCTGATCTTTTTTACTTCATCGATTAAGTTTCTGCGAAGGCAGGTATCCTTAAGTTTATGTAAAAAACATTCAAAATGTTCTTATAAAAATTTATGTAACTGATTTGAGAGAACATTTTTAATAAAATAATTCTTATTGAAAGACCCAAGCAGCTAGTTAAGTACCTGGGGCTTGAGAAGTTGAAATATATAAATATTTATTTAAACTTTATTTACTGGGATCATAAGCCCTCATAAATTGAGAAATTATAAATAAAAGTACTTAAAATAATTCCACACCAACGGCTGATCTCAACTGGCTAGTAGATGCCTGAAAGCAGCAGTGATTTAAAATCCGCGCTAACGGCCGGCCACATTTGGTCAGGTAGATGCCTGAAAGCAGCAGTGATTTAAAAATTTCCGCGCTAACGGCTGACCTCATCTGGTCGGGTAGATGCCTGAAAGCAGCAGTGATTTAAAAACTTCCGCGCTAACGGCTGACCACATCTGATATGTAGATGCCTTATCCAGTCAGGTAGACGCCTACAAGCAGCAGTGTAGATGTAGGATGCGGAAACAGCATTACACCGACAGCAGCAGGCGGTATTTGTTGCAAATGCGTTCATTTATCCACATTCCATGACCATACTTTTTCCATAGCAGCTTGAAAGTCGCAAAAAATTGGAAATCAGTTGCGGACTCAAGCTTTCCTGCCGAAAAGTAAATAAAAGTAAAATAAAATGCCAAAAACTCCTAAAAGAAATCTAGATTTACTTTCTAAAGGCCTTATCTCAGCAAGTCACTCGATGGCTTGAATGTGGTATGGGTTTTAATTTTAGAAACATATTAGTATATGAACATGGTCAACAATCTTCTCTTTTTCCAATTTTACAGAAATTGAGGCAACCGTCTAAAGCAGTGGTCGGCAGAGCCCAAATATCAAATATTTACTTACTCTCTAAAGAGAAGGAAATAACAAAAGTACCAATTACCGCAAAAAAGTTTTGCAGGTTTTACTGTTTACGCTCCATTTCATCATTCAGAGGTTAAATTTTAGTTATAAAATGGCTTTCTATATGAAAGTTTCTATCTATCACTAAAACACGCTGGCAGATTAAGCATTGCGCATGGGCAAAAAAAATTTTTCGGCAAAAAAATATTTATTTTGCCATTTGATTTCAAACCTTTTTGCAGTGCATTAACGAAATAACAATCTCATTTTGTAGTTTGCTTACTCTCGCTTATTCTCTTCGTTTGCTCGCGAGCATATGGGGTGCCGACTACTGGTCTAAAGTCAATGAAAATTACGTATTTTTTCCTGAATCTGAAGTGAATTTTGCAATATCTAAGTTTAACAAAACGTGATTGCGTTATTTTTTTTTTTTTTTTTTTTTTGAAGTAAAACTTCTTTAGCAACAGGGTGATTTGAAATAAGGTCTATACATATACTGAAATGACACTATTTTTTTAGCCGTACTTCCACTTAGTATAATTTTTTCCTCGAAAGTAAGGGCGGGATCTAGAAGAGCTACAGCAATAAATGACATATCAAATTAAAGTACTCATCGATCAAAATACTCGAAAATTATCAGCTTTGAGATCGGTGGACCATGAGCTGAGATATAAGCATGGGGAGATTTCCTATTTTTTCAAGCATTGCACTGATCAACTGCAAAGGCCAGATCATAGTGAGGAGCTTTTCATATGTTAATAATTACATTTCTTAATTGGGAGACAATAACAATTACAATGAGAGAGCGTAGTAGAATTTTTTGTTCTCCTCACAATGATATTGCTTTTGCAATTGATCAGTGCCATGCTTAAACAAATTGACAAAAAATAGAAAATCTTTCCACGCTAATATCTCAGCTTTTAGGAACCGATCTCAAAGGTGATTGCTTACTTTAATTTGATGTATCATTTATTGCTGTAGCTATTCTAGATCTCGCCCTTACCTTCGAGGAAAAAAATATACTAAGTGAAAGTACAGCTAAAAAAAATAGTGTCGTTTCAGTACACACACCTGATTTCAAATCACTCCGTTGCTAAAGAATATATGTATATATGTATAAATTAATATTTTACGAGCATTTTTTTATATTACGATCTGATTTTCTCAAATCTAATTTTATTCTGAAGAAAAATTTTTATATTTTTGACAATTAACAAAAATCTTAAATAAGAAAATAAATATGAAATTTAACAATAAAAGTAGAAAAGATTAAAGTAAGAAACAAACTTATGAATATGTTATGTGTGAGGTATTACTGTGTTAACTTTTTCCCCTCCAAAACGAGTTGTCCCTGACTCGTATTATAAAACATTTTGATTCAGCAAAATCTTGTATTCTGACAAATTTTATTTTTTTTGAGTTAATTTTAATTTTTTCTTTTTTAAAAAAATTGTTGCATGCACTTCAATTGTTTTTTGATTGTCAGGAGCAGTACAACAGTATTCATTCCATAATTAATTGTTGATGCTATTTATTTATTGAATTAGCACTGTTTTGTTTCATTCCTTAGGTTGCAGCTGTAGACTGATTTGCTAATTTTTGTATTACTACAGATTATTTCTCTTGATATACATATAGGTATGTGCATGCGTAAGTATGTATGTACTTGGTGTTAAATACAATTGAATAATAAAGACTTAAATTTAATTTAAAATATCAAAGATTAATGATAAGATCTATAATAACCAAGCTGAGAGATTGTTTTTTTTTTAATTTGATTTATTAAACTTTTTAAAGAGTCTCAAAAGCGCAATTGATTTCGTGAATTACAGCTTAAGACAAAAATAAGCTTTTTTTATAATTTATTATTAGTGGATTCATTTTCGGTTATTAATTTTTTTGATATTATCCTTATGAATAGTTCGTCCATCGCTTAATACAGCAGTAGTACCTAAATCTTTTGATATTAAAACTTCTTTAAAGATATCCTTAATTTTACTACCTAATCTTTTGATAACTTTGAGTAAAGCTTTTTCTCCTGATACAAACGTTCGTTTGTTCCTATTTTTGTTTTGAAACTGATTGCTTTTTCGTTGAGACTCTTCCAGTTTACCTAAAATCTCAGTTATAAATTTTAGTGATTGTTGCTTAATGATGTCAATTGGTCTATAGCCTGTTACAGAGTGAACAGTAGAATTATATTTATGTGTTGTAGCTAAAATTAAATCAGATTATATTCAGATTTAATACATCTTGCGATCTCTATGAGTGTTGAATGAAATCTTTCGATTACTTTTACTATGAAGTGGTGGTATTAGATGATGGTGTATACCAACATTTTTAATAATAGTTTTTATTGTCTCTGAACAAAATGATCCTTCATTATCCGTCACAATTATTTTTGGGTTAAACAATGCAATATTTTCTATAAATGCTGATTTAATGTAAATGCGGACTTTGATTTTATTTGTTTTGTAATTGCTAACTTTGAAAATTTGTCAATACAAGTTATAATTAACTTTCCTTCTGTAGAAAAAACATCTATGTGTAAAATATCTCCGATTTCTTTTGGAAATTTTCGAGGTTTTCTTTCGGGTTGCATTTCGGATTTTCTATCATATTTTGCTTTCTGACACGTTATACAACTGCTTACGGTTGTTTTTTAAATTTGATTCATATCAGGAAAAAAGTATTGATCTAATATTTGAGAAAGATTTTCTTGATAAGACCGATGACCTCTATTATGTTAATTTAAAATTATTTCTAATTTGTCATTTGGATTAAAAATATCTATAACTAATTTTTCCGTATGTTTAATTTTGAATGTAGGAAATGATTTAAGAATTGGATTTAAGATTTTCGAAAGAATTTTTAGAGAGCAATAAATTCCATTGACTACGTTTGGATTAATGGCTATCGCTAGAACTTTTAACACATTTTTAACATTACTAAAACCGATAGTATGTCTTATCCTATTTTGAAAAATTATCTTTCTTCGATGTTCAAAATGTCCTTCTGTTATTATTAACTATTCTATGACACCTAAAACTTGGCGAGATAAGGCATGTGCAACAACATTATCTCTTCCAGGTTTATAGTAAAAAGTTGAAGCAAATTCCTCAATCAATGCTTTCCATCGTTTGATATTACTATTTGGATTGTTTTCTGAAACTGCAAAAGTATGGGGTTGATGGTCTTTAGAAATTCGAATATCAGAAGCGCCATAAAGATAGTTTCGAAGAGCTTTTAAAGCCCACACGATTGCAAGTAATTCACGCTTTTTTGTACCATAATATTCTTCCGTTTTTGACAGGGTTCTGGAAACAAAAGTGATTGGTTTTCCATTTTGCGCAAGCACTGCACCAAGAGCTGCGGAAGACGCATCCGTCGTAAGTTCGAAAGGTTTTCTGAAATCTGGGTATTGGAGCAGTACTGCTTTTGATGATAAGATACTTTTTATGCGATTAAATGCATCTAAGGCTTCCTCGTTAAGATCAATTTCAGTGTGCTCAGAAAGTTTAGCTGATATATTACCATTTTCTCCTCTGATATATTTGGCGAGCGGTTTAGTTATCCTTGCGTAATAGCAAATAAAGCGCCTATGTAGCCAGACAAACCGAAAAAACCCCTAAGAGCTCGAAGAGTTGTTGGAATGCGATACTGAAGTATATCATTTACTTTCTTAGCACAAGTTTGAATGCCTTTATCACTTACGATGAAACCAAGGAATTCAACTTCTTTCTTAAAAAATTTGGATTTCTTTGCTGAAATTCTCATATTGGCCTTGTCTAACTTTTGAAGAACGTATTCTATATCTTTTAAATGCTGGTTTGCATCAGGAGAAAATATTATCACATCATCTATATAGACGTGACAATATTTTCCAATGCCATCCCGAAGCACATCGTCGATGTACGCTGGAAAATACTTGGAGCATTTTTAAGTTCAAAGGGTAGCCTACAGTATTCGTATTTTCTATTGTTGACGGAAAAAGCTATTTTTTGATTGAACTCGCTTTTGAGATCTAAGTCGAAAAGAATTTGCCAGTTCCTAAATTTGACAAAATTACTGAAGTCTGGGTACCAGGTATTTATCAGCAATTGTGAACTTACTTAGTTTCTGAAAGTCAGTAACTAAGCGGAGTTCTTTGTTTCCATTTGCATCCAGCGTTTTCTTTTCAACCACCCAGATTGAGCTATTATACGGACTCCGAGAAGGTTGAATAATCCCGTAATTTAAAAGTGATTTGACTTCTTGGTTTACAAAATTTGAATAACCCATCGGGTACGGATATGATTTAGTATAAACTGCGTCAACGTTTGTTGTTCGAATTGTTGCGACAACTTTTGTTTTAGAAGGTAAAGTAATATTGGGATCCGCGAATGCTTGTGTTGTAGCAAGTGGATGGGTTTATGGGTTAGTGATCAGTGTTTAGGATACTTACAAAATTTCCAAGCGTTGTATTTTTGCACTTGTGTTGTTAAATGTTGTATTGCTGCTGTTAAGACTTCTGAACTGGCTGGTTACCAATGTCCGTTGAGACTCGATGTCTGTCCGAATATTTTAGTTCCTTATATTTGTGGTTCCGAGTGGTGGCTCGAAATACCGGCTGCGCCAAATGTTGTAGCAAGTGAATGCTGTGCAAGTAGTTAACCCCTTGGTTAACACTTTGCTAAATTAAAATGTTGTAGCAAGTGGATGTTGTGCAAGTAGTTAACCCCTTGGTTAACACTTTGCTGAATCCTACCGGCTGCGCCAAATGTTGTAGCAAGTTTTTATCCTTGCGAGGGATAACACTTTGTTACTGGTTGAAGCTGTACCTGCAAGTAGAATTTTAGGAATTACTGTCGTGAGGGCTTTACGTACCTAGTGGTAGTAGCCGTCTCTAATCAAATTCACTTTAAAATAAAAACTGTTGTTTCACTTTGCACGTTAAGAATACAACTCTCTTTTATTTAAAAACTTAAATACCTTAACACCTCGTATAATAAAAATTACAACAATAATTACGTGCTAAAATATTTCAAGGTAACTACAATAACAAAACACTTATTCTACATACCGTGTGAAATTTGGCTTGCAAAATTCAATGACCCGAAATGCCATCCGGTTGCACAATATGGCTTTTACTTGGAGTTTTGTTGTTGCATTTAAATGCACGACGTGGTCATTCTTGTTTCTGCTTAACAAACAGAATTTACCCATTTAAGTGCACGACGTGATCATTCTTGTTCCTGCTTAGCAAACAGAATCTACCAAACAACCACATCATCAACAAAACGACAACAGCCCGCGAGTATGCTACACTTTCGCAACGATATTTGATGTTATTGGATCATATTAATTATCCAATAGTAAAATAATAATGCTAACAAATATGTTAACGAATGATGTTAAGCATCATCCTAAAAGTATGTGAAATATATTACTTATGTTAATAACATATATTGTGCGGTTAAAAACCCACAACATTCCTCCCCTCTTCTGATAAGAAAAAATTATGGTTAAGAAATAACAATAATTTTTTCTTAATACCACATAATTGTGCGTTATTCTTGTTTTTTTTTTTACTATTTCATAATATTAATTATTAACTTTACTTAGGTAACAACAAACTTGTTTTGGAAAAATGAGCAATTGTACGTTAATTTTAAGAAATTAATTTGATTTTAGAGACTGATAATAATTAAACTTTGTTTCAATGAACTTTTTCAGTCGGGCAAGTTAATTTTATTTATTCTCTTTTTTCTTTTTCCTTCTAAAAACTTTACTTTAGGTTTATTGTGTTAAGTGTGAAAAATGTGATAAAAATACTTATTATTTTTCTTGAAGATAATTTACTAAACAACCCTACCTAATTCATGGCCCTATTATTCTCTGTCACCGCTTGTCCCCCTTGGTCGGAACATCTTGTCTTCGAATAATTTGAATGAATTTGACTGTTTTGGTTGAACGATGACTCTAGGGGCGATGCTACTGTTCTATCTGCTTTTGTAACCAGATTATCGGCTGTATAACATTTTCAGC
Source organism: Tricholauxania praeusta (assembly GCA_949775025.1). Lineage (NCBI taxonomy): Eukaryota > Metazoa > Arthropoda > Insecta > Diptera > Lauxaniidae > Tricholauxania > Tricholauxania praeusta. The sequence goes on from OX459028.1 coordinate 109,374,364, forward strand.
TTGTCCCCCTTGGTTGGAATTGGCATACTTTGTTTATTAGACTAACTCCTCCACAAAGTTAAAATGTGTGCTGAGTTCAGGGAAAATGTCACTGTTTTATCAGCCTTATATGTCTAGAAGTAACATATGGTCGGTTGCATGCAGTATTCGTGGCTATCTTCAATTCGGATTTTAGTTGATCTGGCTTATGCCAGTTTTCTCTCGACAAGGGAGGCGTTATTTTAAAAGCTATTGCCCCCTCTCTTCCTTCTTTCTGCTTGGTTGTCTCCAGTAAAGATTGGCAACCACCTAATTTGTCATCATCGGATATTTCACTTATGTTGCATGAAATATCCCTCAGCTTAGCTTTACAAAGTTTATCTCGCGTCTTCTCAGTGATATGATTGCTCATGTTGCTTTAGGTTACTAAGCAAATACTTAGTCAGTTTGCGGTACTCGTCCCCTTGAATCAATAATTTATACTTCACATCTAACGTACATATCTGCCTCGTCTACTGCTATACTGTTACTGTATAGGACCAATAATGAAATTGTCTATTACATACTTTTTGTGCAAAATTTTTACTGATTTGTTAAAACAAAATCAAAATCTATTCTTTAATTTAACATAATTTATTACGTACAAATCTCTATTTGTCAATGCATATCTTATTTATTCCTTTAATTAATTGTAAATGATATATATGTTAATACATTTATTTATAATGCATAAAAATATGTAAGCATACGGCATTTACTCCGTTTTATTTTAAATAATTGTTGCTGGCTTTGTTTGCCAATATTTAATGACATAATTATTATGCTACTGATCTTAAAATGTTCATGTCAGTGAACCGACTTGATTTCTAGCTTACGATGCATGCAAGGTGTCAATGCATCGTGTATAAAATATATGCGAAGTAATATATAATACCAGCTTGATCAAAAAGTTTTAGGACTCGTCACCGTGTGGCGCTCTCGTTCGTCCGATTTCAATTCTCTTTTTTTTGTTGTGTTGGTAGAAGTGTCATGGACGTTATGTCAAATTTTCAGCTTGACAGCTTGACATTTCTTGAAGTGACGCCGTATTGTGTGCATCTACTTTTGTGTGTGGTTTCGATTTTTTACAAAAAAAAAAATGTCATCAACTTTGCAGCAACGAGTTTGCATTAAATTTTGTGTTAAAAACGGATTTAACGGTGCGCAGACGTTGGAAATGTGAGACGTGGATTTACGAGTACGACACGCAATCCAGACATCAAGCGAGTGAATGGCGTTCACCCAATGAGCCGCGACCGAAAAAACCACGTCGTTTTCAATCGAAAAAGAAGGCGATGCTCACGGTTTTCATGGACTACAGAGGTGTTGTGCATCATGAATTCCTCCCAGAAGGTCAGACCGTCAACAAAGAATATTATTTGGGCGTTTTGAGACGTTTGCGTGAAGCAGTTCGCCAAAAAAGACCGGATTTGTGGGCAAACAACTCGTGGATTTTGCATCACGACAACGCGCCGTCGCACAATGCGATCATTATTCGTGAGTTTTTGGCCAAAAACTCCATGAATACCGTCCAACATCCACCGAATTCGCCTGATTTGGCTCCCTGCGACTTTTTCCTGTTCGGCCACCTGAAGAAACCGCTCCGCGGATCGCGTTACAGCAGCCGAGAAGAGGTCATCGAAAAATCGAAGATGGCCCTGATGGCCATACCGACGGTCGAGTATAAAAAGGCTTTTGAGGACTGGGTCAAGCGTTGGAATAAGTGCATTGCAGTCGATGGGGAGTACTTTGAAGGAGACAATATCGATTTTGATGAATAAACTTGTATTTTTCATTTTAAAAATAAAGTCCTAAAACTTTTTGATCAAGGTAGTATATTTATTTTTCAAATTTTCTAATTAATTCAAATGTAAATATAAATGTTTTATATATATGTGTATGCATTTCTATCTATACATGCAAATATATATTTATACGGCATTTAATCCGGTTTTACTTTATTTCACTATTCATAATTTAAATTTACGTTATCAATCAAAAATCGTTATGGCAATTACATTAGAATTTAAGCAAGTCGTTGAGTTGACTTGATTGCTTAGTTTACGATATATGTGAAGCTTACATCGTATTTAGATTTAACAAGTTTTAATTACGTCTATAAATGTATATACATACGTGTTAAAACGTATTTATACAAATATATATTTTCTCATTTTATAGAAATTACTAGTTATTATCCTTATTTAAGGTCTTTTAATAGAACAAAAAGTTTTGCTCCATCCGTAAACAATTTTAATTGTACTTCGTTCCCAAATTGCTTACTTTCAAATTTAGTTCCATCTTAATTAGAAACCAAAATTTATTTTTATATATGCTGTATATGTGTATAAATTTTTTATATGCATACAAATATATATTACGCATAGCTTGTAACGGGAATAAAAATTTGTTCCTCTAATATCTTTCAAATTAAGTTGTCTAGGTTATTTCTGTTTTATTTACTTCAGCTGAAGTTGCTGTTATTTCTTTTTGTTTCATTTCATTTCGCAAAATGAAGCAATGTTATTATTCATAAATACAAAGCTGATTTCAGGTTGCATATATTTTTGGTTCGCATTTATATTGTTAGAGTTTTTCCCTTAATTTATTTTTCAAATTTGCCTACTTGCACACTGTTGGGGTAGGTCAGTTCTACGCGATCGCGTGTGCTTTCTGCGGCACATTTTGTCTAAAATTGCTTTGTTAATGAACATGTATTTCTAAGTTTTTCGAGCTTGTTATTTTTGTATTTTAGTTTTGCTCTGTTGGCTATTTTTTATTGTAAATTAAGTAGGTTCATTAAATAATTTAAGTAAATTATTGTGCAACCTCTTTTTCTTGCCTTTTATTACAATCCCTGTTGTAACAGGCCCCTTGACTCCCAAAACTTCAAATGGCCCCACCCATATGGGAGAAAATTTGTTTTTCCTAGTTTGATTTTTCATCAAAACTTTATCCCCTTGGTTAAATTTAACGGGGTTGATTGCACCGTCATATTGTTTTTTAGACAATTCTTTCGGATTTTCTTGGTTTTTCCTAACTAACTCATGAGTTCTTTGAATTTGAAATTTCAATACTATTGATTGGTCCTCCGCGTTGTATAGCGGTGAACATTTTCGTTTCAAATTCGTAGGCAATTCAAAGTCGAAACCGTACAAAGTACGAAACGGGGTTTGCTTAGTAGAAGTATGTGTTGTATTATTATGGACATGCATGGCTGCTGTCAGCCATTGGTCCCAATTTGAACCATCTTCTTAAGCAAAACTACGCAAGTACTCTGCTAGTGGTCTGTGGATTCTTTCCAAGGAGCCGTTAGCCAGCGGATGATATGGTGTTATGTGCAACTTCTTAATTCCCAGCATCTTACAAGTGTCTGAAAATAATTTTGCAATAAAATTTGTACCATTGTCAGTAACTAACATCTTTGGGATATTGTACCTGGCAATGATTTCGTCATAAAATTTCTTCGAGACCGTACTTGCTTCTGCATCGGGCATTGCAGCACACGCCATATATTTCGAAAAATCATCTTGAAATGTCAATATGTATTTGTTTCCTGATATCGTTTCAGGTAATGGGCCGACTATGTCCATGTACACTTTATCAAAAGGTCGATTTGGTGTGTCAGTCAAAACCATAGGCATTTTTGTGAGTCTTGAACTCTTGTTTGTTTGACATTTTGTACATTTTTTAATATACTCTTTGACATCTTTTTGCATTCCTGGCCATCTATACTGCTTACATATTCTTAGAAGCGTTTTTATTGCACCTTGATGCCCGCCTAATAGTGTGCTATGAAAATCCCTTAATATTATTTCTATTTCTTTAGGATCTTTAAGTATGACCACTGTTTTTTCTGTGTTCTTTTCAACCACCGTATCTTTATCCACCTCATTTGAAATACTCAATTTTTCCTTTCCAGAATTTTTAGATGTTGATCTAGTTTGTACCACTGTTATTTATTTATCTGTTTGTGGTAATCTACTCAAAGCGTCTGCATTTAAGTTACTTTTCCCAGGTTTGTAAATTATTTCGAAATCATATTCTGACAGTTTGTGTCGGAAGCGTGCCAAGCGTGACGTTTGATCCTTAAGGTTGGATATACCACGTAATGGTTGATGATCGGTATATATTTTGAAATGTCTGCCAAGCAAATATGCTCTAAAATTTTTCGTTGCCCACACTATAGCGAGAAATTCTTTTTCAATGGTTGAATACCTCTGTTTGCACCGCAAACTATGCGTCGGCGCATTTTTGTATAAGTGCGCACTGACCCTTAAAACTCAATGCGCACTGACCCTAAGTGTAATGATGCCAAGTCCCGATAAAGGTTTTTCATTCTTTTCTCATTTCATTCCTGCCATGTCTATGATTCTGACCATAGACATTAGTCTATGACACTCACTCTTTGACTTTCAATTTGACCGCAGCAGCAGCAACTTCAGTTTTTGAGACGTCGTAAAATTAATAAAAGTGTTTTAGAAAACTAAATATAGTAAACTTAAATAATTAAAATAAAATTAGAAAACTAAATAAAGGAGTTTTTTAAATTAAACAACAAAAGAGAGCAAACGAGAAAGGACAGAGGAAAAAACGAAAACTAACCTAAAAGAAAAATTTTTCCCCCGGCATTGCCCGTGGACATAAAATACAAAAAAAAAAGGAAGGTTTTCCGCAGTGTTTCCCGGCATCGCCCGTGAGTTCGGCATACGGGTAAACATAATTTGGTCCTTCGAGCATCTTGATCCTGCGACTTTTTGGTTCCATCGTTTTTTCAGCAGTACTTGCAGTCAACTTAACTGTCTCATCGTACAACGTCGTTGGAGTCTCAGTCTTTCAAGTCAGTATTGCATACATTTTACATCAATTTAAAGCGAAAAAAGAATCCAATATCTACTTAAACTAACGGAAAATTTTGGAAAACAGCTTGTCTCAAAATTTGTTTTTTTTTTTGTCTCTTGTATACCGTTTTGGGTTCCGTTACTTTCGTTATTCGTAACGGCTTCGCATATCTCGCCACTTTTAGAGGACACGTGATTATTCAGATTACGGTTTCTGAAATTCATTTCATTTCGGCTTGCAGTCGTTTTTAAAAAATTTGCGACGACTCTACTCACAACTTTAAGTCGAGTTTTATTTCATAGCTACAGAGATTTCACAAATTTTTTCTTTTGCATACATCGTATTGTTTTAACGTCCCATTTGTGACAAAACACATTGTCTCAAGGAAATTTTCACATTTTTTATAAGAAATTAAACCTTTTTTTTTGAAACACAATGCCACCATTGGACTTGTTTATACGTGCAGCCGACCACATGGTCGAATTTGAGGCGTATTTTATGGCGGTTGTGCCTGCTGATTATTCTTCGATTTCGCTAGAGCTTGAGCAAAGTGAACTCAAAGGTATTTGGGATAAGCTTAAAGACTCATATGAAATTTGTCTCTCAAATGACGAAAATAAAGGCGACGTTCAAGTTATTAAAGCCAAATATCTTGAGTCTCACAAATGCTTCATTCGTTGCATGACTACAATTAACAAAGCTCTGGTTGAATTGTCTCTTACAAGAACAAATATAGCACGCGCAGAAGTTTCAAATAGTGTTTCCTCAAACGTGAAAGTTCCTCCATGTGACACAGAAGTGTTTCATGGCAGTTATATAACGTGGCCTACCTTTAGGGACATGTTCACGGCAATTTATGTGAACAATACATCTCTTAGTGCAGTTGAAAAACTTTACCACTTGCTTCAAAAAACAAGCGGTGAAGCCAAAGAAATCGTACAAAAGGCTCCTCTTACAAATGAAGGTTTCCTTATTGCATGGGAAAATCTCAAAGCTCAATATGAGAATAAAAGAATTTTGATAAACAATCAGCTTAAAGTTTTGTTTCATCTTCCGACGTGCAATCAGGAATCCGGAAGTTGTCTCAAGCGACTCCAACGGGACATAAATAATTGTATTTCGGCATTGCAGTTGTATCAAATTAATATACAAAATTGGGATGCAATTTTTGTTTTTTTGTGTTCTTCACGCCTCCCAGAACATAGTCTTGCTCTCTGGGAGCAGTCGGTCAAAAATAAAACCGAAATTCCAAAATGGAAAGAGTTGGATAGTTTCCTCACTGACAGGTTCCAAACTCTTGAAACTGTTTCAGACTTTCGGTGTTCCACTTCTTCGAACTCTAATGTTACAAAATATCAAAATGCTGCTCAGAGGTCAAAATCTTTTAACAATTATCTCAATAAAATTGATTTTTCACAATGTAGGTTGTGCAAAGGCTCTCATGTTTAACGATCTTGTCCCAAGTTTTTAAATATGAACTTTCAAGATCGATTTTCTACAGTTAAGCAGTATCACTGCTGTATTAATTGCCTCTCTGCGTCTCATGAACTAAGAGACTGCAAGAGTAACAACACTTGCCAAAAATGTAAAAAACAGCATCACTCGCTGTTACATAAAGACCTTATAAATGCACAACAATCTACTCCAATACAGAAAGTTGCATACGCTCAAAGTTCAACAGGTGCAAGACCTAAGCAACAAAATGTTTCACCAAGCAACTCTTCTGTTTCTCATGCAACAACCATACAGTCCACTCCGATTAATTTAAATCCTACAGAAACAGTACAAACCTGTTTTAACACTGTTACCAAAAAAGTTTTACTTGGTACCGCTTTGATAAATGTTTTTCATATGGGAATAACATATAAGGCTCGGGCTCTTATTGACCCTGCATCAGAAGGTGCGTTTGTATCTGAACGCATACGAAATCTTTTAAAACTTCCCACTAAAGCTGTGACGGCTCAAGTATCTGGACTCAACGGCGCTATCAGCACCAAACCTACTCAGGTTTCATCTTTTTTTATTGGATCTCCATCTGATCCAAATGTACAAATCGAAGTCACTGCGCTCGTTGTACCCCAAGTCACTGGAAACTTGCCCTCGCATTCCTTTGACCCCTCTTCATATGCTGAACTGCCAAAGCTCAACTTTGCTGATGCCAATTGTTTCAAAAGTTCAACCATTGACCTGCTAATTGGTGGGGACTTATATCCACTTGTGATACTTGGTGGAATTCTTAAAGAAGTTCTAGGTTCTCTTGTAGCTCTTGAGACCGTTTTTGGTTGGATCCTTACAAGACCAATTCCTGATATACAAAACAACGATCAGAACAAAACTATTGTTTCTTATTACACTGAAGTCTCATTAGATGAGAAGCTCAAAAAATTTTGGGAAATAGAAGAAATTCCAAAAAAAATTATTTCTTCACATTCTGATAACTATTGTGAAGAAATTTACAATAAATCTGTCTCGAGAAATTCAGATGGACGTTATATTGTAGATTTGCCTTTCAAAGCTTCCTTTGTAAAGCAAAATAGTCTAGGCTCTTCAAGACACATTGCACTTTGTCAGTTTCTTCAAAACGAAAAGTCTCTAACTCGAAAGCCTGAGCTAAAGGCAGAATATGAGAATGTTCTAAAAGAATATGTTGAACTTAAACATATGGAAAGAATAAATTTTCCGATATTTTCGCTAAATCCTCGTCACTTTTATCTTCCTCACCATGCTGTTATAAAACCCGAAAGCACAACAACAAAAATTAGGGTTGTATTTAATGCTTCAAGCAAGTCTTCAAATGGCACGTGTCTTAACGACATTCTTCACACAGGTCCTGTACTCCAAAATTATCTTATGCTCTTGATACTTAAGTGGAGATTTTTTGCTTACGTTTTTAATGCTGATATACAAAAAATGTATAGGCAAATACTCGTAAGTCCTCACCATACTCCATTTCAACGAATTGTAATGCGAGATTTTAAAAATAATCAAATACAAGACTTTGAGCTCAAGACTGTCACTTTTGGAGTAAATTGCGCTCCTTACCTCGCAATTAGAACTCTGCTTCAACTTGCAGAAGACGAAAAGTCACATTTTCCGATTGGTGCACAAATTCTCAAAGACGCAATGTACGTTGATGATGTCTTAGCGGGCGCACACGATATCTCAAGTGCAATAGAGGCTCGTAATCAACTCATTGATATTCTTAAAAGTGCATGTTTTGACTTGAGAAAATGGACTTCGAATTCAATTAAAATATTGGAAGATTTACCCCGTACGGCAAAAACACTTGGTATTTTTTGGAATGCCAGTTCAGATTCTTTCAATTTTCACACTCTACCCTTTCAATACAAGGAATCTTACACAAAAAGAGAGGTCCTAAGTATGATTGCAAGATTATTCGACCCAGCTGGTTGGCTATCTCCTGTTATAATAATGGCAAAAATAATCATGCAACAGTTGTGGCTCGATAAAATTGACTGGGATGACAATTTAAAACCAGTCTCGCTTCAAAAGTGGCAGAATTTTTTGTCAAATTACTCAAAAATTAAACTCATTTCGATTCCGCGATGGATTCAGTATAGCCCTACAAGCAAAACTGAATTTCATGGATTTTGCGATGCCTCTGAAAAGGCATATGCTGCAGCACTTTATGTTCGCACTGAGAACTGTGATAAAATTAGTTCAAATCTTCTTGTTTCAAAATCGAAAGTGGCTCCAATAAATACATTGTCACTACCAAGGCTAGAACTCTGTGGAGCAGTTTTATTAGCTAACCTGATTAACTCAATAACTCCAAATTTGAATATAGAATGTAATTCTTTATATTTATGGACGGATTCGACTATCGTACTTTCTTGGCTCAAAAAACCACTCTGTACTTGGGCGACTTTCGTAGCAAATAGAATTTCTATAATAATTGAAAAAGTCGGCTGCGAAAATTGGTCTCATATTGAGACACACTCCAATCCCGCTGATCTAGCAACCCGGGGGGCATATCCTGCGGAGCTTAAAGCTAATGATTTATGGTGGCATGGTCCCGCTTGGCTACAATTGCCAAAGTCTCAGTGGCCAGAAAATTTATTAAATTAACAATTAGATACCACCGTCGAAATGAAAAAACTTAAAACTCATTTTGCTAGCTCTGCGGTAAGTGAAGATATTTTAAATCGATTTTCGTCACTGCCAAAGGCATTTCGTGTATTGTCATATATGATTCGTTTCTTTAAACGAACACATGTATCGACGCGAGCAGAAGCCACATATCCTTCAAAAGTAATTTCAACTGCTGAAATAAACACCATAAAAATTCACCTCATCATACTTGCACAGCAATGTCATTTCTCAAATGAATATTCAAATTTGGATAGTAAAAAATCAATTTCGTCAAGAAGCTCAATTTTAACTTTGACTCCATTTTTAGACTCTGACAAGCTGATCAGAGCTAATGGGCGCTTAGCATCCTCAATGTCGCTCACTTACAATGAACGTCATCCTATCATTCTTGCGTATAATAGCAGATTAGCGCGCTTATATGTACAATTTATACATGAACTGTCACTCCATGGTGGAAATCAACTCGTTTTACGCCTCATTCGGCTAGAGTTTTGGATTCCTAAAATCAAAAACTTAATAAAAACGTGCATACACAATTGCAAGATATGTGTTGTGTATCGCAAAAAATTACATGGTCAAATGATGGCTGCCTTACCTCCTTTAAGGACAGCTCTAGACCGCCCCTTTACAAATACTGGGCTCGACTTTGCGGGGCCTTTTGATATCAAAAGTTTTACTGGTCGCTACTGCCGAATAACAAAAGGATATGTTTGTCTCTTTGTCTGTTTCGCCACAAAAGCCATTCATTTAGAGCCAGTTAGTGACCTATCAACGCCAGCTTTTCTAGCTGCACTATCACGTTTTGTCTCACGAAGAGGCTGTCCCAATCGAATTTATTCTGACAACGGTAGGAACTTTTTAGGTGCCTCCAGAGAACTCGCTAAAGACCTAGAGAATTTCGTAAAAACTGTACGTGACGATGCCGTCAGCAAATATGGTATTCAAAAACTTTCGTGGCATTTCATACCAGCGTCTGCACCTCATATGGGAGGACTCTGGGAGGCTGGTGTCAAAAGTTTCAAACAGCATTTTTGCAAAGTCTCAGGTCACCTCAAATACACTTTTGAAGAATTTGCAACTTTACTTTCGCGTATCGAAGCTTGTCTCAATTCGCGTCCGCTTAGTCCTTCGTCAGAAAATATCTCAGATTTTGCTGTTTTGACTCCTGGACATTTCCTCGTCGGCTCGCCTCTGTTAGCTCCTGCAGAACCCGAAGAAAACGTCAACTCAATAAGTTTAAACAACCGTTGGCGACGTTTAAAAGCTATGCAGCAGGAATTATGCCGAAGATGGAAGGACGAGTATTTGAAAGAGTTGCATAAGCGCAACAAGTCACTCTCAAGATGACTATTTTTGTGGAAATCACAACTCCAACTGGTGCGTTAGAGGTCAGAGGGCTCATTAACCCAGGTCAGGAACGAACAACCATTTTATATAGCGAAGTTCAGCGTTTGGGCATCAACATAACCGAACACGAAACGAATCCAACGTGTGATCTCATTATTACGTCACGACACAATCTGTGCGCCAGCGTGAGTTGCAAGGCCTTGGTGGAGACTGGCGAATATGGAAAACACCCTCTACAGCCAGCAGATCGAGCATTTGTTCAAAAACATTTTCCGATGCTTGAACTTGCGGATAAGTATTATTGGGGAGCATATCAGGTTCGCTTTGTGATCGGTGCTGACTTATTTCCTCAAATTTTGCGCGGAGAGCCACGCACTACTTCTGAGACTCTAGCAGCCCTTCCGACCGTTTTCGGATGGACATTCGTTGGCGAGGTTCCAAAATCACAACCATCATATTTTTCATAAATGCTGCGCAGTCTCTTTCGTCTCGTAAATTTTTACTTCATCTTGAAAATATATTTTTTTTTCCTCATTAAACATTACTGAACTGTATCTTTGAATTAAAGTTTATATGCATTATATCTTAGCATAAAAACATTTGAATTTTATATATATTTTGCTAACTAATTTTTGCTTGAACTCATATGCAAATTTAAATTTTTAAATACCTAAAGTTTATTTGAATATTACTAGTTTTAGATCTTATTTTTCAATGCGCTGCTCCGGTTAAATATTTTTGTTTTATTTTGCAATATTGCAAGGTGGGCGGCATGTTTGCACCGCAAACAATGCGTCGGCGCATTTTTGTATAAGTGCGCACTGACCCTTAAAACTCAATGCGCACTGACCCTAAGTGTAATGATGCCAAGTCCCGATAAAGGTTTTTCATTCTTTTCTCATTTCATTCCTGCCATGTCTATGATTCTGACCATAGACATTAGTCTATGACACTGACTCTTTGACTTTTAATTTGAGCAGCAGCAGCCATTTGTGCACAAAAAGTTAAACTTAAACATAAAATTGATTTAAATCTAAAATAAAACCTAAACCTAAAATTGAATTAAAACTAAAAATTACCTAAAATTTAAGAACAATAAATACAAAAAGAAAACATAAAATAACTGAATTAAAACGAGTTTTTTAATTTGCGCACAAAAAGAAGTGAAACTGTTCCCCGGCACCACCACAGAAGCCGCAACAGAATTTAAGGAAGGTGTTCCCTGGCAAGGTCTCAAGGAGCCTCACGAGGTGAAAAACCTCTTCTCGGTATCGCTTAGTGCTCTACTGGCAAATGCTAATGGATTATCTTTACCGACTTCTTCTTGAGATATAATTGCACCAATTGCATCATTACTGGCATCCGTAGTTAACAAAAATTCCTTGGAAAAGTCTGGATATATCAATATGGGAGGTGACATTATCGCCTTTTTTAAGTCTTCAAATGATTTTTGGCACTCATTTGACCACATGAACTTTGCATCTTTTCTCAATAACTTGTTTATTGGTAATGCTAGTCGTGCCGTGTCCTTAATGAATTTTCGGTAATAATTTACCAGACCTAGAAATGCCTGTACATCTTTTTTGTTTTTAGGCACTGGTATGTTTTGTACACATTTCACCTTATCTGGATCTGGAAGGGGTCCATGTTCTGAACATTTATGTCCTAAATAAACCAATTCGCAACGCAAAAAATTGCATTTTTTCGTGTTTAACTTTAGATTATGTTGTCTTAATACTGTCAACCCTTTACGTAGCCTTTCTTCATGCTCACGTAAGTTTTTCCCGTATATAACAATGTCATCTAAATAGACAAAACATTCTAGACCTTGGAGTCTTGTTAAAACATGGTTCATAATTCGTTGAAAAATTGCTGGGGCTCCGGTTAGACCAAATGGCATTCTGTTAAACTCAAAATGTCCTTACCCCCTACTAAATGCTGTTTTTTCCTTATCATCGTCATTCACCAGTACTTGGTGGTAACCACTCGCTAAATCCAAAGTGGAAAAATATCTACTGTGTCCTAATTGATCTAAAATTTTATCAATTCGTGGAATGGGAAAAACTTTTTTAATAGTAGCTTCATTCAATTTTCTGAAGTCTATAACTAATCTCCATTTTTTCTCGCCCTCTTTACCACTTTTCTTAGGAACAAGTAACAATGGTGAATTCCAAGGTGAGGTGCTAGGCGAAATTATCCCTTCATCCAACAGTTCTTCTACCTGCCTATTAATTTCAATTTTATGCGAATGGGGTAGTATATACTGTTTTTGATTTATTGGGGGTTGCCCCGCCAAAGTAGGGATATCGTGCTTCAAAACTGGAGTATATGATAAGCAATCACCTTTCAACAAAAATATGTCATGGAAGGATGCACATATATTTTCCATAGAAGCCTTTTCTTCATTGCTAATGTGTGGATCTAAATTAATAGATTCAAATAGCTTGCCTAATCTTTCCCTCACATTTTGTTCAGTTATAGTGTTTATTCCGGTATTTGTATTTATTTTGAATTTATTGTAATTTGAAAATACGGTCTGAAATTTTTATCCATAACAAATTTGTCTTCTGATGAATTTAAAACTGGCACATATACTATGCCATCTTTTACTTTTGCTAGAGCTTCTCCCAAGTAAACTCCTTGTGAAAGTTCTTGTTTGTGTATAACAACTTCTTTTAATGTTGTTTTAACACATAATGGTACTATTTTCACAGTTCGAGCTTCGACTGCTGTTTCTGTATTGTAAAGTACTTTATTTATGTCATTCATCGGCTTTAGCGTGAATGCTATTATTTTCTGTCGTTATTTGTTAAAAAACGTTAGATTTTTATCTATTGCATTTATGATAGTTTGGTTCCACAAATTGTCTCTACCAATTATTCCATCAGCTGGTATTCCATGATCTAGTGACACTATGTGTAACTTCAAACTAAGATCTTGGTACTTATTGTGCTGAATAGTGGTAGTACCTAATGTGGTAACCTGTCCACCAAATGCTCCACTTAAATTTTTTGTATTATTTATATCTAATCCTGGGAAATGCAGCATTGCACTTTCTTTGACCAAACTTGTATCGGCACCGGAGTCTACTAACAAAATAAGTTTTCCATATTTAACACCTTCACAGGGCACTTCTATGAACACATCATTTTGTTTTGCTTGGTAAAAATTTTCGTTATGCCTTCCATACAAGATATGTCTCCCAGTTTCGATATCGTTATCATTTTTTACGCATTCTATGGGTTTTGCAAGGGACGCCTCAACTACAGTTTTCTGCGTATGATTTGTTCCTGCTTTACATTGTTCTAAGTTGTTACTTAAAACTTTACTATTTATGCGTTTAGTAGTTAACGTATCAGTTACAATTTGTTGTGGCTGATTTGTAGTTATTACTTCGTCAAAAATATTCTTTGAAACTGTAATAGTTTCATTTCGAGTAGCTAACGTATCAACTGCATTTTGTTGTGGTTGATTTACTGTTACTACGTTATCAAAATTTTCTCCTAAAACTTTATTTGTGTTACATACTGTAGTTAACGTATCAACTGCACTTTGTTGTGGTTGATTTACAGTTACTACTTTAGTTGGCCTTAATTTACTAAGATTTTTGGGGTCCCAGACTATTGGCCGGTCTTGGGCCCCTCTTAGTTTCCCTGAGACGTCTCATAGTCTCTTTTGGCATAACAATTTTCCATTGCATGCCCAATTCTTTTACACCAACGGCATGTAGGTGTATTTTCATCGACCTTATATTGGACCTGTAAGATTGTGTCTTTTGTTCTCTGTTTTTTGCTTTCTATGCCTTGTTGTTGATAGTTGAAATCAACTTCTGGTTTCCTTTTATTCTTCGTGCACCTTTTATCGGTTTCTTGACCGTACGTGAGGTTATCTTGACACTCCCGAGAATTTTTACGATTTAAACATTCATCTCTAGTATGTCCTCTTACATTGCAAAATGAGCACTTGACTGAAAGCTTTCTGGCTAAAGATTCTTTTGTACTCCCCTGCTCTCTAAGTGGAAATATTACTGTTTCTAAGCTACTAATTGGTAATTTTTTAACGCTTGAATTCACTGGGAGGGGTTTTTCATAGCCAGACTGCACGGCGTTAATTCCAGAATTTAATTCTAAATCATATTGCATGAAATCTTCCATTTCGATTGCTTCCTCTACCAACTTATCTAAGTTGTTTGTTTTCTGATTTATCAACAACATCTGTAACATCTGATTATGTACTCCTGTTTTAAATCTTTTTATCACTGACAAATTCAATTCTTCTTTGCACATTTCATCCGATAAATTTCCATAAGTTGATTTCAGTATATCTAAGGCTTCGTTCCGTAGCGCATTTATTCGTCTCGCAAATGCACGCAGTTCTTCTTCTTCAGGAAGTTGACGTGCGTTTTCTATCTGCTTTTGAATTAAATTAATAGATTTTGCTTTAATATATGTTATTTTTAATAACTTGCGTAGCTTTTCCAATGATTCAAATTTATGCGACCTAATTAACTCAAATGCATCACCATGCAATTGAAGTCTAATGAGTGCTATGAGTTTTGGTTCTTCTTCATCCTCAATTTCATTTCGCACTGTCTCACATCCTTCTAAGAACCTATGTAGATCTGATTCTAACGTTGGTGAGCTAGCCCCTGAAAAATAGGGTACTATATTTTTCACCAACTTTGATATTTCGAGGAGACCCATTATAAATATAAATAAAAACTTATTTAATTTTTTGTGTTTGTGTTTTTAAATTGCTTATAGTGGTTTAAAGCATAAAACCCAACACATTTGAACCCCAGTCAGCAAAATTTACAAAGTCATATATTTAAAATCCGATTAATTCTCCTAACAATTTTTCATGGGTGTATTTAATGAGCTGCAAATCGTTCATTACTTAAGTTCATTTAACTTAACAAAAAGCGTCGTCAGCAACTTTCAACGGTTGTTAACTCCAACAAAAAGCAAGCGTTTTAAGTTACGTGCTTTTTTGTTATTTTTTTTTTTTTTGTTATTTATTGTTTATTTTCAGGGTCTAATGTTTATTAGAGTGAATGAACTTCTTAAGTAAATTTTTGCATTCAAATTGTCTTAGGATTCTAATACGCGACCTACCGCAAATAACGTTTGGATTTGCTTGTGTACCAATAAATGAATTATTGGTATGAAAAGAAATACCTAAACTTTTTTAACTAGGAACAATTTTTGTTAAATTGATCGCGGACCTTTTCAGAACACAAATCCTTGGAATAGTTGAAAGTATTCCTTGGAACCCAAAAAATTCTGCAAGGTTTTTTATACGTGTTATCGAAAAATCAAAATATTTATAGCAATTAAACGCGAGTCTCCGAATAAACTGATCCTCAGAACTTAAAATATTCTTCGGAACCAAAAATAAATTCAACAAAATTCGTACGAAGCAATAACAATTTAGAAAGAGTTATTAATTTGTTACCTTCCAATAAGGTTACAAATTTTCAAATAAATTAATGAAACCTAATTTCCCTAATAATTGATGCAGAAAATAGACTATGAGGATCTCTCATAGTTTATTTTCCCAAGTTCGTTAGGTTGACTGCCAAAATAAGGCTCTCCTAAGGAAATGGCTAAGTGCCGCACTGTTTTGGAAGTTTATGGGTTAGTGATCAGTGTTTAGGATACTTACAAAATTTCCAAGCGTTGTATTTTTGCACTTGTGTTGTTAAATGTTGTATTGCTGCTGTTAAGACTTCTGAACTGGCTGGTTACCAATGTCCGTTGAGACTCGATGTCTGTCCGAATATTTTAGTTCCTTATATTTGTGGTTCCGAGTGGTGGCTCGAAATACCGGCTGCGCCAAATGTTGTAGCAAGTGAATGCTGTGCAAGTAGTTAACCCCTTGGTTAACACTTTGCTAAATTAAAATGTTGTAGCAAGTGGATGTTGTGCAAGTAGTTAACCCCTTGGTTAACACTTTGCTGAATCCTACCGGCTGCGCCAAATGTTGTAGCAAGTTTTTATCCTTGCGAGGGATAACACTTTGTTACTGGTTGAAGCTGTACCTGCAAGTAGAATTTTAGGAATTACTGTCGTGAGGGCTTTACGTACCTAGTGGTAGTAGCCGTCTCTAATCAAATTCACTTTAAAATAAAAACTGGTGTTTCACTTTGCACGTTAAGAATACAACTCTCTTTTATTTAAAAACTTAAATACCTTAACACCTCGTATAATAAAAATTACAACAATAATTACGTGCTAAAATATTTCAAGGTAACTACAATAACAAAACACTTATTCTACCGTGTGAAATTTGGCTTGCAAAATTCAATGACCCGAAATGCCATCCGGTTGCACAATATGGCTTTTACTTGGAGTTTTGTTGTTGCATTTAAATGCACGACGTGGTCATTCTTGTTTCTGCTTAACAAACAGAATTTACCCATTTAAGTGCACGACGTGATCATTCTTGTTCCTGCTTAGCAAACAGAATCTACCAAACAACCACATCATCAACAAAACGACAACAGCCCGCGAGTATGCTACACTTTCGCAACGATATTTGATGTTATTGGATCATATTAATTATCCAATAGTAAAATAATAATGCTAACAAATATGTTAACGAATGATGTTAAGCATCATCCTAAAAGTATGTGAAATATATTACTTATGTTAATAACATATATTGTGCGGTTAAAAACCCACAACATTCCTCCCCTCTTCTGATAAGAAAAAATTATGGTTAAGAAATAACAATAATTTTTTCTTAATACCACATAATTGTGCGTTATTCTTGTTTTTTTTTTTACTATTTCATAATATTAATTATTAACTTTACTTAGGTAACAACAAACTTGTTTTGGAAAAATGAGCAATTGTACGTTAATTTTAAGAAATTAATTTGATTTTAGAGACTGATAATAATTAAACTTTGTTTCAATGAACTTTTTCAGTCGGGCAAGTTAATTTTATTTATTCTCTTTTTTCTTTTTCCTTCTAAAAACTTTACTTTAGGTTTATTGTGTTAAGTGTGAAAAATGTGATAAAAATACTTATTATTTTTCTTGAAGATAATTTACTAAACAACCCTACCTAATTCATGGCCCTATTATTCTCTGTCACCGCTTGTCCCCCTTGGTCGGAACATCTTGTCTTCGAATAATTTGAATGAATTTGACTGTTTTGGTTGAACGATGACTCTAGGGGCGATGCTACTGTTCTATCTGCTTTTGTAACCAGATTATCGGCTGTATAACATTTTCAGCTTGTCCCCCTTGGTTGGAATTGGCATACTTTGTTTATTAGACTAACTCCTCCACAAAGTTAAAATGTGTGCTGAGTTCAGGGAAAATGTCACTGTTTTATCAGCCTTATATGTCTAGAAGTAACATATGGTCGGTTGCATGCAGTATTCGTGGCTATCTTCAATTCGGATTTTAGTTGATCTGGCTTATGCCAGTTTTCTCTCGACAAGGGAGGCGTTATTTTAAAAGCTATTGCCCCCTCTCTTCCTTCTTTCTGCTTGGTTGTCTCCAGTAAAGATTGGCAACCACCTAATTTGTCATCATCGGATATTTCACTTATGTTGCATGAAATATCCCTCAGCTTAGCTTTACAAAGTTTATCTCGCGTCTTCTCAGTGATATGATTGCTCATGTTGCTTTAGGTTACTAAGCAAATACTTAGTCAGTTTGCGGTACTCGTCCCCTTGAATCAATAATTTATACTTCACATCTAACGTACATATCTGCCTCGTCTACTGCTATACTGTTACTGTATAGGACCAATAATGAAATTGTCTATTACATACTTTTTGTGCAAAATTTTTACTGATTTGTTAAAACAAAATCAAAATCTATTCTTTAATTTAACATAATTTATTACGTACAAATCTCTATTTGTCAATGCATATCTTATTTATTCCTTTAATTAATTGTAAATGATATATATGTTAATACATTTATTTATAATGCATAAAAATATGTAAGCATACGGCATTTACTCCGTTTTATTTTAAATAATTGTTGCTGGCTTTGTTTGCCAATATTTAATGACATAATTATTATGCTACTGATCTTAAAATGTTCATGTCAGTGAACCGACTTGATTTCTAGCTTACGATGCATGCAAGGTGTCAATGCATCGTGTATAAAATATATGCGAAGTAATATATAATATATTTATTTTTCAAATTTTCTAATTAATTCAAATGTAAATATAAATGTTTTATATATATGTGTATGCATTTCTATCTATACATGCAAATATATATTTATACGGCATTTAATCCGGTTTTACTTTATTTCACTATTCATAATTTAAATTTACGTTATCAATCAAAAATCGTTATGGCAATTACATTAGAATTTAAGCAAGTCGTTGAGTTGACTTGATTGCTTAGTTTACGATATATGTGAAGCTTACATCGTATTTAGATTTAACAAGTTTTAATTACGTCTATAAATGTATATACATACGTGTTAAAACGTATTTATACAAATATATATTTTCTCATTTTATAGAAATTACTAGTTATTATCCTTATTTAAGGTCTTTTAATAGAACAAAAAGTTTTGCTCCATCCGTAAACAATTTTAATTGTACTTCGTTCCCAAATTGCTTACTTTCAAATTTAGTTCCATCTTAATTAGAAACCAAAATTTATTTTTATATATGCTGTATATGTGTATAAATTTTTTATATGCATACAAATATATATTACGCATAGCTTGTAACGGGAATAAAAATTTGTTCCTCTAATATCTTTCAAATTAAGTTGTCTAGGTTATTTCTGTTTTATTTACTTCAGCTGAAGTTGCTGTTATTTCTTTTTGTTTCATTTCATTTCGCAAAATGAAGCAATGTTATTATTCATAAATACAAAGCTGATTTCAGGTTGCATATATTTTTGGTTCGCATTTATATTGTTAGAGTTTTTCCCTTAATTTATTTTTCAAATTTGCCTACTTGCACACTGTTGGGGTAGGTCAGTTCTACGCGATCGCGTGTGCTTTCTGCGGCACATTTTGTCTCAAATTGCTTTGTTAATGAACATGTATTTCTAAGTTTTTCGAGCTTGTTATTTTTGTATTTTAGTTTTGCTCTGTTGGCTATTTTTTATTGTAAATTAAGTAGGTTCATTAAATAATTTAAGTAAATTATTGTGCAACCTCTTTTTCTTGCCTTTTATTACAATTCCTGTTGTAACAGGCCCCTTGACTCCCAAAACTTCAAATGGCCCTACCCATATGGGAGAAAATTTGTTTTTCCTAGTTTGATTTTTCATCAAAACTTTATCCCCTTGGTTAAATTTAACGGGGTTGATTGCACCGTCATATTGTTTTTTAGACAATTCTTTCGGATTTTCTTGGTTTTTCCTAACTAACTCATGAGTTCTTTGAATTTGAAATTTCAATACTATTGATTGGTCCTCCGCGTTGTATAGCGGTGAACATTTTCGTTTCAAATTCGTAGGCAATTAAAAGTCGAAACCGTACAAAGTACGAAACGGGGTTTGCTTAGTAGAAGTATGTGTTGTATTATTATGGACATGCATGGCTGCTGTCAGCCATTGGTCCCAATTTGAACCATCTTCTTAAGCAAAACTACGCAAGTACTCTGCTAGTGGTCTGTGGCTTCTTTCCAAAGAGCCGTTAGCCAGCGGATGATATGGTGTTATGTGCAACTTCTTAATTCCCAGCATCTTACAAGTGTCTGAAAATAATTTTGCAATAAAATTTGTACCATTGTCAGTAACTAACATCTTTGGGATATTGTACCTGGCAATGATTTCGTCATAAAATTTCTTCGAGACCGTACTTGCTTCTGCATCGGGCATTGCAGCACACGCCATATATTTCGAAAAATCATCTTGAAATGTCAATATGTATTTGTTTCCTGATATCGTTTCAGGTAATGGGCCGACTATGTCCATGTACACTTTATCAAAAGGTCGATTTGGTGTGTCAGTCAAAACCATAGGCATTTTTGTGAGTCTTGAACTCTTGTTTGTTTGACATTTTGTACATTTTTTAATATACTCTTTGACATCTTTTTGCATTCCTGGCCATCTATACTGCTTACATATTCTTAGAAGCGTTTTTATTGCACCTTGATGCCCGCCTAATGGTGTGCTATGAAAATCCCTTAATATTATTTCTATTTCTTTAGGATCTTTAAGTATGACCACTGTTTTTTCTGTGTTCTTTTCAACCACCGTATCTTTATCCACCTCATTTGAAATACTCAATTTTTCCTTTCCAGAATTTTTAGATGTTGATCTAGTTTGTACCACTGTTATTTATTTATCTGTTTGTGGTAATCTACTCAAAGCGTCTGCATTTAAGTTACTTTTCCCAGGCTTGTAAATTATTTCGAAATCATATTCTGACAGTTTGTGTCGGAAGCGTGCCAAGCGTGACGTTTGATCCTTAAGGTTGGATATACCACGTAATGGTTGATGATCGGTATATATTTTGAAATGTCTGCCAAGCAAATATGCTCTAAAATTTTTCGTTGCCCACACTATAGCGAAAAATTCTTTTTCAATGGTTGAATATCTCTTCTCGGTATCGCTTAGTGCTCTACTGGCAAATGCTACTGGATTATCTTTACCGACTTCTTCTTGAGATATAATTGCACCAATTGCATCATTACTGGCATCCGTAGTTAACAAAAATTCCTTGGAAAAGTCTGGATATATCAATATGGGAGGTGACATTATCGCCTTTTTTAAGTCTTCAAATGATTTTTGGCACTCATTTGACCACATGAACTTTGCATCTTTTCTCAATAACTTGTTTATTGGTAATGCTAGTCGTGCCGTGTCCTTAATGAATTTTCGGTAATAATTTACCAGACCTAGAAATGCCTGTACATCTTTTTTGTTTTTAGGCACTGGTATGTTTTGTACACATTTCACCTTATCTGGATCTGGAAGGGGTCCATGTTCTGAACATTTATGTCCTAAATAAACCAATTCGCAACGCAAAAAATTGCATTTTTTCGTGTTTAACTTTAGATTATGTTGTCTTAATACTGTCAACCCTTTACGTAGCCTTTCTTCATGCTCACGTAAGTTTTTCCCGTATATAACAATGTCATCTAAATAGACAAAACATTCTAGACCTTGGAGTCTTGTTAAAACATGGTTCATAATTGCTGGGGCTCCGGTTAGACCAAATGGCATTCTGTTAAACTCAAAATGTCCTTACCCCCTACTAAATGCTGTTTTTTCCTTATCATCGTCATTCACCAGTACTTGGTGGTAACCACTCGCTAAATCCAAAGTGGAAAAATATCTACTGTGTCCTAATTGATCTAAAATTTTATCAATTCGTGGAATGGGAAAAACTTTTTTAATAGTAGCTTCATTCAATTTTCTGAAGTCTATAACTAATCTCCATTTTTTCTCGCCATCTTTACCACTTTTCTTAGGAACAAGTAACAATGGTGAATTCCAAGGTGAGGTGCTAGGCGAAATTATCCCTTCATCCAACAGTTCTTCTACCTGCCTATTAATTTCAATTTTATGCGAATGGGGTAGTATGTACGGTTTTTGATTTATTGGGGGTTGCCCCGCCAAAGTAGGGATATCGTGCTTCAAAACTGGAGTATATGATAAGCAATCACCTTTCAACAAAAATATGTCATGGAAGGATGCACATATATTTTCCATAGAAGCCTTTTCTTCATTGCTAATGTGTGGATCTAAATTAATAGATTCAAATAGCTTGCCTAATCTTTCCCTCACATTTTGTTCAGTTATAGTGTTTATTCCGGTATTTGTATTTATTTTGAATTTATTGTAATTTGAAAATACGGTCTGAAATTTTTATCCATAACAAATTTGTCTTCTGATGAATTTAAAACTGGCACATATACTATGCCATCTTTTACTATTGTTAGAGCTTCTCCCAAGTAAACTCCTTGTGAAAGTTCTTGATTGTGTATAACAACTTCTTTTAATGTTGTTTTAACACATAATGGTACTATTTTCACAGTTCGAGCTTCGACTGCTGTTTCTGTATTGTAAAGTACTTTATTTATGTCATTCATCGGCTTTAGCGTGAATGCTATTATTTTCTGTCGTTCTTTGTTAAAAAACGTTAGATTTTTATCTATTGCATTTATGATAGTTTGGTTCCACAAATTGTCTCTACCAATTATTCCATCAGCTGGTATTCCATGATCTAGTGACACTATGTGTAACTTCAAACTAAGATCTTGGTACTTATTGTGCTGAATAGTGGTAGTACCTAATGTGGTAACCTGTCCACCAAATGCTCCACTTAAATCTTTTGTATTATTTATATCTAATCCTGGGAAATGCAGCATTGCACTTTCTTTGACCAAACTTGTATCGGCACCGGAGTCTACTAACAAAATAAGTTTTCCATATTTAACACCTTCACAGGGCACTTCTATGAACACATCATTTTGTTTTGCTTGGTAAAAATTCTCGTTATGCCTTCCATACAAGATATGTCTCCCAGTTTCGATATCGTTATCATTTTTTACGCATTCTATGGGTTTTGCAAGGGACGCCTCAACTACAGTTTTCTGCGTATGATTTGTTCCTGCTTTACATTGTTCTAAGTTGTTACTTAAAACTTTACTATTTATGCGTTTAGTAGTTAACGTATCAGTTACAATTTGTTGTGGCTGATTTGTGGTTATTACTTCGTCAAAAATATTCTTTGAAACTGTAATAGTTTCATTTCGAGTAGCTAACGTATCAACTGCATTTTGTTGTGGTTGATTTACTGTTACTACGTTATCAAAATTTTCTCCTAAAACTTTATTTGTGTTACATACTGTAGTTAACGTATCAACTGCACTTTGTTGTGGTTGATTTACAGTTACTACTTTAGTTGGCCTTAATTTACTAAGATTTTTGGGGTCCCAGACTATTGGCCGGTCTTGGGCCCCTCTTAGTTTCCCTGAGACGTCTCATAGTCTCTTTTGGCATAACAATTTTCCATTGCATGCCCAATTCTTTTACACCAACGGCATGTAGGTGTATTTTCATCGACCTTATATTGGACCTGTAAGATTGTGTCTTTTGTTCTCTGTTTTTTGCTTTCTATGACTTGTTGTTGATAGTTGAAATCAACTTCTGGTTTCCTTTTATTCTTCGTGCACCTTTTATCGGTTTCTTGACCGTACGTGAGGTTATCTTGACACTCCCGAGAATTTTTACGATTTAAACATTCATCTCTAGTATGTCCTCTTACATTGCAAAATGAGCACTTGACTGAAAGCTTTCTGGCTAAAGATTCTTTTGTACTCCCCTGCTCTCTAAGTGGAAATATTACTGTTTCTAAGCTACTAATTGGTAATTTTTTAACGCTTGAATTCACTGGGAGGGGTTTTTCATAGCCAGACTGCACGGCGTTAATTCCAGAATTTAATTCTAAATCATATTGCATGAAATCTTCCATTTCGATTGCTTCCTCTACCAACTTATCTAAGTTGTTTGTTTTCTGATTTATCAACAACATCTGTAACATCTGATTATGTACTCCTGTTTTAAATCTTTTTATCACTGACAAATTCAATTCTTCTTTGCACATTTCATCCGATAAATTTCCATAAGTTGATTTCAGTATATCTAAGGCTTCGTTCCGTAGCGCATTTATTCGTCTCGCAAATGCACGCAGTTCTTCTTCTTCAGGAAGTTGACGTGCGTTTTCTATCTGCTTTTGAATTAAATTAATAGATTTTGCTTTAATATATGTTATTTTTAATAACTTGCGTAGCTTTTCCAATGATTCAAATTTATGCGACCTAATTAACTCAAATGCATCACCATGCAATTGAAGTCTAATGAGTGCTATGAGTTTTGGTTCTTCTTCATCCTCAATTTCATTTCGCACTGTCTCACATCCTTCTAAGAACCTATGTAGATCTGATTCTAACGTTGGTGAGCTAGCCCCTGAAAAATAGGGTACTATATTTTTCACCAACTTTGATATTTCGAGGAGACCCATTATAAATATAAATAAAAACTTATTTAATTTTTTGTGTTTGTGTTTTTAAATTGCTTATAGTGGTTTAAAGCATAAAACCCAACACATTTGAACCCCAGTCAGCAAAATTTACAAAGTCATATATTTAAAATCCGATTAATTCTCCTAACAATTTTTCATGGGTGTATTTAATGAGCTGCAAATCGTTCATTACTTAAGTTCATTTAACTTAACAAAAAGCGTCGTCAGCAACTTTCAACGGTTGTTAACTCCAACAAAAAGCAAGCGTTTTAAGTTACGTGCTTTTTTGTTATTTTTTTTTTTTTTGTTATTTATTGTTTATTTTCAGGGTCTAATGTTTATTAGAGTGAATGAACTTCTTAAGTAAATTTTTGCATTCAAATTGTCTTAGGATTCTAATACGCGACCTACCGCAAATAACGTTTGGATTTGCTTGTGTACCAATAAATGAATTATTGGTATGAAAAGAAATACCTAAACTTTTTTAACTAGGAACAATTTTTGTTAAATTGATCGCGGACCTTTTCAGAACACAAATCCTTGGAATAGTTGAAAGTATTCCTTGGAACCCAAAAAATTCTGCAAGGTTTTTTATACGTGTTATCGAAAAATCAAAATATTTATAGCAATTAAACGCGAGTCTCCGAATAAACTGATCCTCAGAACTTAAAATATTCTTCGGAACCAAAAATAAATTCAACAAAATTCGTACGAAGCAATAACAATTTAGAAAGAGTTATTAATTTGTTACCTTCCAATAAGGTTACAAATTTTCAAATAAATTAATGAAACCTAATTTCCCTAATAATTGATGCAGAAAATAGACTATGAGGATCTCTCATAGTTTATTTTCCCAAGTTCGTTAGGTTGACTGCCAAAATAAGGCTCTCCTAAGGAAATGGCTAAGTGCCGCACTGTTTTGGAAGTTTATGGGTTAGTGATCAGTGTTTAGGATACTTACAAAATTTCCAAGCGTTGTATTTTTGCACTTGTGTTGTTAAATGTTGTATTGCTGCTGTTAAGACTTCTGAACTGGCTGGTTACCAATGTCCGTTGAGACTCGATGTCTGTCCGAATATTTTAGTTCCTTATATTTGTGGTTCCGAGTGGTGGCTCGAAATACCGGCTGCGCCAAATGTTGTAGCAAGTGAATGCTGTGCAAGTAGTTAACCCCTTGGTTAACACTTTGCTAAATTAAAATGTTGTAGCAAGTGGATGTTGTGCAAGTAGTTAACCCCTTGGTTAACACTTTGCTGAATCCTACCGGCTGCGCCAAATGTTGTAGCAAGTTTTTATCCTTGCGAGGGATAACACTTTGTTACTGGTTGAAGCTGTACCTGCAAGTAGAATTTTAGGAATTACTGTCGTGAGGGCTTTACGTACCTAGTGGTAGTAGCCGTCTCTAATCAAATTCACTTTAAAATAAAAACTGGTGTTTCACCTTGCACGTTAAGAATACAACTCTCTTTTATTTAAAAACTTAAATACCTTAACACCTCGTATAATAAAAATTACAACAATAATTACGTACTAAAACATTTCAAGGTAACTACAATAACAAAACACTTATTCTACATACCGTGTGAAATTTGGCTTGCAAAAGTCAATGACCCGAAATGCCATCCGGTTGCACAATATGGCTTTTACTTGGAGTTTTGTTGTTGCATTTAAATGCACGACGTGGTCATTCTTGTTTCTGCTTAACAAACAGAATTTACCCATTTAAGTGCACGACGTGATCATTCTTGTTCCTGCTTAGCAAACAGAATTTACCCAACAACCACATCATCAACAAAACGACAACAGCCCGCGAGTATGCTACACTTTCGCAACGATATTTGATGTTATTGGATCATATTAATTATCCAATAGTAAAATAATAATGCTAACAAATATGTTAACGAATGATGTTAAGCATCATCCTAAAAGTATGTGAAATATATTACTTATGTTAATAACATATATTGTGCGGTTAAAAACCCACAACACTTGTTCATTTCGCTTAATAATCATTTCAAAATCAGGAAGAACTTGTGAAGGTATGTTTTTGAAAGTTATTGTCAGATGAGATTCATCTTGACAACGTAAAAACTTTAACTTTTCTGTTCCACTATTATACCTTAATTCGTTCTTGGAAGTGTTGATCTTTGCATGAATGGATTTTGAGTGATCGTATCCAATTATAACATCAAACGTAGATAATCCTGATAGTATGAAAAAATCTGAGACTTGTCCTAAAAGCTTTATTTTACACTTACTCTCCGGAAATTGTTTTTATTTTGAAAGGTACTTTAACTGAATAAATATCTATAAAATCAGGAAGTAGTTTCATGTAGTTTTTGGCTGTATCAGTATCGAGAAGTATTTTAAGGTTAACTTTGTTATTTAGCCTCTTCTCTATGTAAGGTAAAGAAGAGAGCCTTATTCTTAAAAATTAAGCTCATCGATGTCAGAATAAGTGCTTTCCGATTCTGAACAATTTTCATTAAGACTTACAGCATTTTCTAATTCCGTATCAATTCTATTTACTTTTAGTATTTTGGACCTGTTAAGCGATCTGAATTATTGGCTCGTTTAAAAGCTTGTTTTGATAGTGAACAATTTTGAGAACAAGTAGGGTATATATTCTGATTTTTGGTAATATGAATTATTTTTTTTATGAGAGACACGTATGGACTGATCAACGTCCATAGGCACAGGATTTTGTTCAGGTAATTTTTCAGGTGGACTGTATACTCTTTTAAAATGAGGGTCATTTGATCTTATTTGAGTAAAATTTGCAAACGAATAATCGAAATTAGATCTCCATTTATTGCTTTCTACTTCTTGCGCCATTGCCAGAGCAGAACTCATATCTGTTAGTCTTTTTAAATAGACAATAGAAGGACATAATCCAGATATAAAAGTTCGTAGGGCATCGGCCCGATATTTGTTTAAAAATGCATTTATTATATTTCTATCAGTGTTTTCCGTCATAATTTTGTTATTGATTAATGTGATCTGCTTTTCTGTCTTGTCATAGTAGTCTTCAATAGATAATTTACCTTGTCGCAATTAATTTAGTTCTTGTTCAAGAACATGAAGAGGTCGACGATCTGCAAATACATGATCAAGTCTAGCTACTATTGCTTCCATGTTAAGAACTGTATTGTATTCTGACAGTATTCGATATGCGGTACCGGTAATTTTTGTGCGTATTATTAACAGGGCTTGGGGATATAATAATGCATCTTTATGTAGTTCATTCATATGCATTGTTATATTCCTCCACGAATAATACTTTGTCTTATCCCCATTAAATTCGGTCAAAGTTTTTACAGTGTCTAGAGAAGTGGGCCTAAGCAATGCAATATTTACTTCTATATAGGTATGAATTTCCAGTTGGAGTTGCAATAATGCAATCTTATTATTTAATTCCTCAATTTGTCTGTCATAAGACTCGTTATTCCTTTGAAGGATTTCAGTAGTGTATTTAGGCCGGTTCTGGACCACATTTTTTCATATAAAAAGCGAGTCGTCCCAACCTTTCTCTTTCTAGCAAGTGGTGTTTTATATCTTTCCTCTCGCTCGCACACTGATGCTGCCGACGTAGTTGTGAAATGCAGCGCAAGTGTATGACTCATCGAAAATGAGCTGGCGCCAAGACATGAAAAATAGTCGCGCAATAATTCCTTATCAAAGCCGCATGCAGCTGCACCCAGGAAACTCAAACGCCCGGCCGCGGGGTTGAGGGTGTGATATACATCCTGTTTAGATAAGGAGTAGCGTTGAGGGCAATCATATAAAAAGGGGGTGCTGGCAATGGAAGATTTGCAGTTGTTGATTTCAGTAAATAAGAGAGATCGGTGTACGGCGTTTTTAGAGAAAAAATGGAAACATTGAAGGAGCTCAACAGTATTTCGAATAAAAAGGAGTACAAGATTGTAATAGATACACAAGGCTTCATTATCGATAGCAAATATGTCCCGAAAGAAGTCAGTATCTCTGGCGTTGATACGCGAATTAAAACTTTTGTTTTAAAACCGAAGTTTGACCATTCGCGGCTAAGGAGATCAGAGCAGCTGTCAACTTTATGGCTGAGCCATAATCATCATGGAATATATTGGGGAGATGGCGAATCGAGTTTTATGGATCTTGTGAGATATATTGTCTTAAATGTTAGGCAAGAAGAGAATCCGATTGTTTACGTGAAAGGTTTGCAAAAAGCAAACTGGGTACAGCAAATGGTTGGATAAAATATAGTCGTAAAAAATTTGGACGATTTAAATTGTCCAAATTTAAAAACCTTGTATAAATGTAATAACATAGCTGTTTGTGAATATCACAAACAAAAGTGTAAGCCCATAATAAAAAATGGTGCAGACATAACCACTTGTGCGGAAAAAAACCCAATATTAATAAGAAATTTTATAAACAATAATTAATAAAAAATAAGTTTTAAGAAACACAAATATTTTCTGTTTTGATTTTTTTATTTTTTTAATTCTGATGATAAAATATAGCTACACTTCTGTTCTTAAATTCTACAAGAGCATATGGGTTTGTAGTTTTTTTTGTGCCATCAACCACAATAACTTCCCATAAAGCCCATTTAAAAGAAGTGCAATAGTGCATCAGTTTCGTCCTCATCATGAATACCAACGATGTATCCTCATTTTCAGCACTATATACACTTGCTAGATAATCGAAAACGATGTCGATTTCTAGAGAATCTTTCATAGCCATAAAAAATGTTTGTGTGGGAGACAAGTTCCACAAAAACTTAGTATAAAAAGCGTTGTAGTGTTGCGAACCAATCAATCAAAGGATTAATTTTTCGCTTTTATTATACTTTTGCAATTTATTTTTTATAAATCCAAAATGAATTTCGTTTGCGATATTTGTGAAAAAAAATTTAAACATAATTCATCATTAAAACAACATGTGAGAAGGGAACACAATCGAGATGGACTACAGTGTCCATCATGCGATCAAAAGTTTAACAATCGAAGTGAATTTTTCAAACATAAACGGTTAATACATTGCACAAATAAAGAAAGCCAACATTGTGTTGCATGTGATCAAGTCATACAATTAAAACATTGGTCGAATCATTTACGCACAAATACGCATAAAGAAAATTGTGGCGTACGAGTTAATAACAATTTGAAGCATGTTATATCATGTTTTAAAAATCGTATTGAAACATATGTATTGGAAAATAATGATAAGGAAAACTTAATTCTTGAAGACTTTTTTAATAGAATTAAAAAAGAAGTGGTTGACATTTTAAGAAATGCGTTAGAAAAGCATATAAATATTAAATTTAACTGTGAACTATTTTGTAAATATATGCTAGTGAAAGATGAGGTTCACTGCACAATTGCCTTAAAATCACATCAGACGCAAATGATAATAATACAATCAACTTCAACAATAAATGACATTTATAAACTTTTGAATTTCAAGAGCGCGATAGCGGTTGGACTTTAATTGAAGTATCACATCTTGATATCAACATAAACCAATACAAACCCCTTAAAGGCAATCAGTATATATGTTTGCCGTCAAGAATAATAAAAAAACATGCATGCATTAATGTGAAAAATTCAGATGAGTACTGTTTTAAATGGGCCATAATATCAGCGTTGAATCCGGTCTCTTCTCATTCAGACAGATGCTCATCTTATAAAATCAATGATATTAAAGCAGATATCATATATCTGGAAAATAACATATTATTAAATTTTGCAAGTTTAAATTTTCCTCTCAAGGTTAACAAAATTAGAGACTTTGAATCAAATAATCCACTAATTAGTGTAACGGTTTTCGGCTTGGAAAATAATGCCAGTGTAGGGCCATACTACTTTACGCCGCATGAAAAAATTCATCACATCAATTTGATGTTGTTGTATTCAACATCGACAGGAATGTAATAAAAAGGTTACAAAAATGCCAAAGACAGAAGATAAGGTAATAGCATTTAAGAATTTTAAAAAGCAATTGGATGTTCCTTTTGTAGTGTATGCTGATTTTGAG
Source organism: Tricholauxania praeusta (assembly GCA_949775025.1). NCBI lineage: Eukaryota > Metazoa > Arthropoda > Insecta > Diptera > Lauxaniidae > Tricholauxania > Tricholauxania praeusta. Next base: position 109,404,671 of record OX459028.1, read on the forward strand.
TGTATTCTAGAACCTGTAAACATTGAAGATTCTAAAAAGATAAGATCAGTGCAAAAGCATATTCCTTTTGCTTATAGCTATTATATTAAGTGTAGTTACGATTCTAGCTTAAATAAATTTCGAATATATAGTGGAGAAGATTCATCAAAGAATTTTTTTCAAAGTTTGGTTAAGGATAGCTTATACATTTATAATAATTATTTAAGTCAAGTCAAACCAATGAATCCTTTAACTTCTATTCAACAGAAACGTCAACAAGAAGATAGAATTTGCCACATTTGTAGAAATGAATTGTCTTTTGAAGATAGAATAGCCGATCATTGTCATTTAACTGGAGAATATAGAGGCCCTGCACATAATCAATGCAATTTAGAATATCAGATTGCAAAGTTTATTCCAATATTTTTTCATAATTTTTCGGCATATGATTGCCATTTGTTTGTTAAGGAGCTTTCATCTTTTGAAGGCGATAAACATTATTCCATTAAATAAGGAGTTATTTGTGTCTGTGTCTAAGAGAATATATGTAAACGATAAAGATAGTATTGAACTTCGTTTTCTTGATTCTTTTAGGTTTATGAATTCTAGTTTACAAGAACTAACAAGTTATTTAGGCGATTTAGACTTAAATACTGTAAAATCGTTCTATAATAATGATAATGAGTTTAATTTAATGAAACGTAAAGGTGTTTTTCCTTATGATTATCTTAATTCGATAGAGCGCCTCAAGGAAACACAATTACCACCTCAATTGCTTTTCTTTAATAAATTAAATGCTGAGCCATGTAGTACAAAAGATTATGAACACGCACAAAAAGTATGGAATGCATTTAAATGTGAAAACTTATTAGACAATTTGTTGTTATATTTGAAGGTAGATACCCTTTTGCTGTGTGATGTTTTTGAGAATTTTAGAAAATTAAGTTTAAATATATATCAATTAAATCCAAGTCAATATTACACTACACCTGGTTTTTCTTGGGATGCAATGATGAAAACAACACAAATAAAATTTGAACTTTTAACTGAAATTAATATGTATAATTTTATTAAAAGGGGCATTAGGGGAGGTATTGTTCAATGTTGTAAACGATGTTCAATTGCGAATAATAAATATACAAGCGAGTATGATCCTAATAAAGAATCAAATTATCTAATATATTTTGATGTTAACAACTTATACGGCTATGCTATGTCCCAATATCTCCCATATGGTGGATTTGAGTGGGTTGAAGATCTTGAAAATTTTAATTTAAATGAAGTTAAAGATGATTCTCTGATTGGCTATATATTAGAAGTTGATTTAGAATATAATTCATCATTACATGATTATCATAATGATTTGGCATTTTGTGCAGAAATTAAAAAAAATAAATATATGAAACATGATAAGCTAATAACAGATTTAACTAACAAAGAAAAATATGTAATTCACTATAGAACTCTTCAACAGTGCATAAAACATGGATTAGTATTGAAAAAAATCCATAGAATTCTCAAATTTCATCAATCAGATTGGTTAAAAAAATATATTGATTTAAATAATTTGTATAGAACAAATGCAACAAGTGAATTTGAAAAGAATCATTACAAAAAATTAAACAACGCAGCGTATGGCAAAACCATGGAGAATGTAGATAAGAGGAAAGATGTTAAATTAGTGTGCGAATGAGAGAGTCGGGGAAGAAGATTAGGCGTTAGAGCTCTTATAGCAAAGTTTAACTATCATAGCCATCTTAAGTTTTCTGATGAAATGGTTGCAATTCAAATGAATAAAGTCAGCGCTGTTTACGACAAACCAATTTATATTGGATTTACTGTTTAGAACTATCAAAATGGAAAATGTATAGTTTTCATTATGATTATATGAAACCTAAATATCAGAATAATATAAATCTTAACTATATGGATACCGACTCATTTATTTATGAGATTAAGACAAATGATTTTTATGATGATATTCGCAATGATCTCGTTTCACAGTTTGACACATCCGAATATCCAAAACAAAATGTTTTTAATTTGCCATTGTTAAATAAGTTTTTAATTTGCCATTGTTAAATAAGAAAGTATTGGGTATGATGAAAGATGAATGTAAAGGCAAAATAATGAAGGAATTCATTGGTTTGGGAGCAAAAATGTATTCATGTAAAATTGATCAGGAAGAACAAATTAAGAAAATTAAAGGTGTAAAACGATCTATAACATCTAAACTAACTATTAATGATTTCAAAAAGTGAAAAAAATTATATTCTGATTCTATGTATATTTTTAGATCTAAGTTGCATCAAATATATACACAACATATTTCTAAACTAGTGCTAAGCTTTTTAGATGATAAGAGATTTGTTAAAGAAAATGGAGTTGACACCTATGCATGGGGTCACACCAAAATAAAAGAATAGTAAAAAAAAGATAAAAAACAACACCTTCTTTTCAATTTATCTTAAATTATATTTATTAAATAAAAATTTTAAACATAAATGACCACAATTGTAAGTATTGAATTTTTGAGTTTTTTTATAATTATATTCAATAGGTGTTTCAAATAATTAACTAGTTCAAGTGGCGGTTGCAAGTCCCCAAAACTGTCAAAATATTCCTTATAGCTATGATTTTTGTAGTACGCTACCCAATGTGTCCCGCCGCCGTTTGAATTATCTAAATTAACAATACCACATTCTTGAGTTAATGGTTTCTTAGGCAAACAATCGCGCATAAAGACGCCTCTGAAATGTTTGAGTTGTTTGCCATATTTGTATAAATCGATGTGTGTTAGAGGACGATTGGGTAGGTCGCTTAAAAGTTATTTGGATGTGGTTTGTAATAAAGTCCATATCCTTTTCTATATGGCTTAAGGTACTGGAATTACTCTTGGTATAACAACGTCGTTGAACTTATTTTTACACGATACTCTTTGCAATTTTAACAGCTTTATTTATATTATCAGGTTTTTCTTTTTTTAAAATTTTCAATGTTTTCTTAACAGTAGTTGAAAAAAGCTTTTTGTTATGTATTTTTGTATTTTTCTTTTTTCTTTTTTTTGGTTTTAATTTCCTTGGCTTGCAAAACTTATTATTTAAGCCTAATCCAAAGTTTACTTTTGCTTTCATTGCGTTTGTTACAAGCCAAGCGTGTGCACGCTCTTTTAAATTACTATCTTTTGATTGCACTCGTTGCCAAGCCTTTTTAGCTAGTATTTGATCAGCAAGATGTCTCTGATTTATTTCTTTTGATTGTGAATATGCAATGTCGTGCTCTCTGCAAGCTGCATCTAATGGATTTATCCCTTTATCGCCTCTTGCTAATCGTTTGTGTAATTTTGTTCCTGGTCCACAAAATTGATAGCCAGGCAAATGTAATTCAACAGGTAATGCGTCTATTAAGGTGTTTACGAATCCCTTTCCAATCTTAGACTGATTGTGTATACGTCTTTTGTTATAGCTTATAACCATTTTTACTATTTAAAATATATAACGAGTATTCAGGTCAACATTATGTGTTAAAATGATATAACTTAATATAAAATGAAGTATTTATACTTAAAACAAATCAGTTATCAATATGCGAGTAGTGAAGCAACCTACAAAAATTGTAGTAAAAAATGTTGATGATGTTTGTCAACAAAGGAAAAAAACAAAAAATTGTTCATAGCACACTTTTGCCAAATACAATTCGTTCACTTATTGTAGGACCATCAAATCGCGGCAAAACTAATGTTATGATTAGTTTAATAGAAAGTCCTAACGGTCTTAATTTTAGAAACATATACATATATTCAAAATCTTTATATCAACCGAAATATTGCTATCTAAAGAAACTTATTGGTCCAATAAAAGGAATAAACCTTTTCACATTTTCAGAAAATGAAAAAGTTTTGAGTCCAGCTAAAGCAAAACCTCAATCAATAATAATATTTGATGATGTGATTTGCGACAAACAAAACACCATAAGGGACTATTTTTGTATGGGCAGACATAAGTATATTGACTGTTTTTATTTATGTCAGACGTATACAAAAATTCCCAAACATCTAATACGCGATAATGCAAATATGATTATTATATTTAAACAAGATGAAATGAATCTTAGACATATATATAATGATCATGTTATCGGCGATATGTCATTCAAAGAATTTATTAATATTTGCAAAGAATGTTGGAGAGATAAATATGGATTTTTCGTTATAAGTAAGGATGATTTATTAAACAAAGGACGATATCGAAAAGGACTTGATAATTTTATTCAATTATAGCCTATTAGATATGGATCTCATTGTTATCAGATAAAGATCAGATCGTTATCAGATATATAGCAGATCATTAGCAGATATAAAGCAGATCATTATCAAATGATAATCAGACGGTTATTAGACGTTGATAAGATTGTCATCAGATATAGAGCAGATTGTTCATAGATAGAGAGTAGATTTAAAGTAGATGTTAAATAAAATGAATAAAAATATAGTGGATAAGATGAATAATAATTATTTAAAGAATATTGTAAAGACAAGGGCAGTGCTAAAACAAAAATTGAAGAACATGAAATCAAATGAAATAGATAGAGTTAATATGTTGGAAGATACATTTCAGCCAATAACAAAACCTTTAAAAGAGTTAGTCGGAAATTTGAAAAACAAAAACAAAGTAGATTTTATAACGATGGCATCGCCTAATGATATGTTGTCTGATTATAATGATGATTATATAGATAATGCTCATAACGATATGTATTATGATAATGATGATAATATGGATAACGATAATAATATTGCGGATGATGATAATGATGATAAAGGTAGTGTTGAAAGTTTGCCCTCGTTTACTTTTCCCTCTTTTTCATCTTCAATTGCAACAGAATTAACAAACTCATCACTCACTGATAACTTTAATGAAAACGAAATTAATTAAAATAGAAAGAAAAAAACAGAGCAAAACAAATCTATTCAAATTAAAAGAAGAAATAATTCATTTATTAAATATAAAAAAAGTAAAAGTTATGATAAGAATGCATTATATAATACAAAAAAGAACTTGAACTTGAAAAAAACTAATGCGTTTGCAGATAATTCTATTGAAAGTAGAATAACCTCAGCCTTATCTACAACAAAAGAGTTGAATAATCAAAACAAACCAAAGCAAAACAAACTAAAAGCAACAAACTTAAACAATGCTAAATTAAAACCATATGAGCGTATAAAAAAGAAAAAAAGTGATGATAAGAATGTATTTCATAATACAATATTGCCTCCAATTACGTTGCAAACAGATATTGCGTCACAACCAGATGTTACATCTCAATTAAAAGTTAATCGAAAGAAAAAGAGTAATACTACACAAAATGATTTTTTTAAAGAAGATAAAAAACGGCTTAAAAGTACACACCTTTTCAATAAACGAAAAAGTGAAAATCAATTACATAGCGACAGAAAACGAATGAAGTTAACTTACAACATCTCATTATTTAAAAATTTGCAATTACTTAAAAATAATAAAAAGTTGGATACTATATATGGATTTAATGTAGATGATAAAGGAAGATGGCGCTATGGATATAATATACTAAAATTTTATCCTGATAACTCTATAAGAATTGGCGATGAAAAATGGAAAATGACTCCGGGATTGTTTGAGTTAGTATTTCATTCGAATCCTCTACATTATAATAAAAACGATTTGAAAAACTATAAGCACATTTTGATGAATACCAATGTACATAAACGTCATTATCAACCAAGTAATCAAATTAAAGGCACAAAAACATATAAATATCGGAGTATAATAAAAAAATTATTTAATATGAAAATAAACACAAAGAAAATTGGTGGTGAATTGAAATCATTAAACAAACATAAGTCTTATTATATATATTGGGATAATCCTAATGAATTAGTAGACAGATTGCGATTACTCATTTCATCAGAGAGTGCAGGACATAATAATCATAAAAACGAAATAATTTCTATTGTTGAAGAACTAAAAGAATCTAATGTAATAAAATGAGTGTTATAAATAAATTTGGCGAAAGTTCAATTAATCAACGATTTAATGACTCTTAATTAAAGGCAATCATAAGTAAAACGCTTGATATTAGTACAGATAAACATCATTTAAATGTAAACAAGAAAAGAATAACTAATTTGAATGCCCCTAGTGAAGCTAATGATGCAGTTACAAAAGCATATCTTCTTAAGAAGAATGGTCAACTAAGGGCGAAAATAGACGAATTTAAAAAAGAATATGATGAACACATGAAAATTACTACGAGTGATATAGAAAAATTAAATGGAATAATTAATAATGATGTAAAGGAAGATGTAAATCTCATTGAAAAAGCTATAAATGAGCGTTTATTTAGCGCAAATAAAGATTTTGTAAATAATATTGAACAAAGGCTTAATCATATTGAAAACTTTTTATACAAATATCTAGATAAAGTTGGTGAAGATGTTAAAAAAGTTAAACTTGAACCACCAATCATTAAATTTTAAGTAAATATATAAAACCATGCATGCATATATTTACAAACAGATCAGGTTGATTCACATTAGCAGACATACAACATGAATACAAATAAAAAGGAAATAGTTGATGAACTACACAAACAAACGCGAAAAAATTTTAAAAGAAGGCGAGTAGTCATGAAAGGAATTGAAGACTTATGGCAAGCAGATTTAGTTGAAATGGCGAATTATGAAGCTAATAATAAAAAATATCGTTATCTTCTAACAGTAATAGATACATTTTCGAAAAAAGCATGGGCTGAGGCAATTAAAAATAAAACTGCTCTTAACGTAACAAATGCAATGAAAAAAATTTTTGACAACACTTATCGCGTGCCAAAAAATTTACAACAGATGATGGAAAAGAATTTTTTAATAATCAATTTCAAAATCTGATGCAAATCAAACGCATAAATCACTATTCAACGTACAGTGTTCTAAAAGCATCTATAATAGAACGATTTAATAGAACGTTAAAAGGAATGATGTGGAAGGAGTTTAGTTATCAAGGGACATTTCAATGGATTAATAAATATCAAGAACTTATTAATAAATATAATAATACATTTCATAGAACAATAAAGATGACCCCTAATGAAGTAAACTCTTCAAATGAAAAATTTATATTGGATACAGTCTATAACAATTTAAAAGTATTTAATAAACCTAAACTTAAGGTTGGCGATTTCGTTCGAATAAGTAAATCTAAACATATATTCGAAAAAGGCTACACACCAAACTGGACTACTGAAATTTTTAAAATAAAAGTTGTACAAAATACAAACCCTGTCACATATATCTTAGAAGACTATCAAGATAATGAAATTAAAGGCGGATTTTATGGATATGAATTAATGAAAACTAAATTTCCTCAAACATATTTAGTTGAAAAAATTTTAAAGAGGAGAGGAAAAATGGCTTATGTGAAATGGTTAGGATTTTCAGCAGAACACAACTCATGGATTAATCTTAGCGACTCATCAGTATAAAAACGCCGTCAATGTCTCCATCAATTTTATTTACTCATCATTTGTTAAGATGTCAATAACGTTAACACTTAACGGAAATTCTTCATTGCTTGTTGCAAAATATTTTCCGCCGATTCAACTTCAATCAAATTATGTTTGTGGTTTAATAAGCTTTGGCACTTAAAATTCAATTCCAAATGTTGATGTAGAAAACAATCTATTTCATATTGGTGATAATGAAATAGAGGTTCCCGTAGGTTCATATGAACTATCTGATTTAGCTGAAGTGCTTAGTGATAAATATGAACAGTTGAATCAAAAGGGAACACTTGATGTGCAAGCAAACTACTTATAATACCTTAAAAACGGAAATAAGAAGTTCTATGGATATAATTTATTTTGATAAAGATAAATCAATTGGAACAATTTTAGGTTTTAGTAAAAGAATATTAGATCCTGGCATTATACATTATTCAGATAAAACAATTGATATGACAAAAATAAATACAATAATTATTGAATGTAATATTGTAATAGGATCATATATAAATAATGTGTCAGCACATACTTTGCATCAGTTTTCACTTACTGTTAGTCCTGGTTACAAAATCACTGAAACACCAGCTAATGTAATATACTTACCTGTAAATACAAAAGAAATAAATATTATCACATTGAAAGTTGTTGATCAAGACGGTAATTTAATAAACTTTCGCGACGAAAAAATATCAATAAGACTACATTTGAAACCTTTGAAAGAATGATTATCTTCAATAAAAGCCAGCCACATAAAGATTTGTTGTTCACTCCACTGCCAGCAACAGAACACAACGGTGTAAAAGTAAAAGAGAAATCATATAGTAAAAATCAAAAAACTAATATCCTCACCAAAGCTAATCAGAAGTTTCTACAAGATTTAGGATTTCACTTAAAAGTTCATAAAAAATGAGTCATATAATCAATGTGCTGCAGAAGCCGCTAATTGATAATTCAATTATTAAAAAAGAATATCATAGTTATACATCTTATTTACAATCATTTCAAAATAATGATGAAATTCGTATAGCAATTCAAAATCAAGATTTATATGTTTTACCAAGCGAAAGCTTGTTATATATTGAAGGTTTTGTGACAAAAGCAACAGACAACACCATCTCTAATACTGTAAAACTTTTTAACAATTGCATGGCATATCTATTTGAGGAAATTCAGTATGAAATTAATGGTGTAGAAATTGATCGTACACGATATTTAGGTATTGCTACAGAAATAAAAAACTTTATATCTTTAAATAAAGATGAGAGTAGCATGCTAAGAAATGCAGGATGGGCACCTATCTCTGAGGATCTTACACTTGTCAGCGGTTACTTCAACTTTTGTGTGCCATTAAAATTATTGCTTGGATTTGCCGAAGATTTTAATAAAATAATAGTTAACTCTAAGCATGAATTGATTATGTTAAGTTTTAACAACTACCAATGCAAATGAAAGACTTAAATTAACAATAACAAGTATTACATGGAAGATACCGCATATTCAACTTGCTGATAAATATAAATTGGAAATGTTTAAAGTAATTAAAAGCCAACAACCGTTAAATATTTCATTTAGGAGTTGGGATATGTATTATAATCCATCATTGCCAAACAACAGCACAAATAATTTATGGAATGTCAAACTAGCTGCAGAAAATGAAAGACCGCGCTTCCTGCTATTGGCGTTTCGAATGATAATAAGTTCATACATTGTGACTTATCAGATATAAAAGTATATCTTGATTCTGATATATATCCTTATGATGATCTAAATCTTAAAATTAGTCGAAATCGATTTGCCTTACTATATGATATGTATTTGAGGTTTCAAAATAGTTATTATTCGCGCGATTCACAACCGCTATTAACGCGAGAAGAATTTGCGGCAAATGCACCAATGATTGTCTTAGATGTGACACATCAAAACGGTTCTGCTAAAAATGGGCCAACGATATTCGGATTGAATTTAAAACATTAACAAATATTCCAGCTAATACATCTGCATATTGTCTAATTATACATGATAAAATGTTTGAATATATTCCACTTACAAACGAAATAAGAAAAATATTGTAAAAATTATATAAATTTAATACATATATGTGTATATTAGAGCGGTTCAAAAAAAAAACTTTTTGATTTTTTCACGATGTGTCAGCGGATTACAATAGCCTTACATGTCTGGACAAGCCCCATTACTAGGATTAGGGTTAATATTGAAAACTGGATTAGCGCCCTCCGTTTTAAGTAAACAACCCATTTTCAAAAATTTTGATTTAAAAAATGCTGCAAGTTGTAGAGGTTATAAAATTTTTCAACAAAGTGGGTATGGTTTTCGGGAAGCAATCGATCGGGGAATTCAAATCCGTGATTGGTTTTTTTTCTTCTTCTTCTTCCTTTCTTACAAAAAAATTGATAATTGACCGGACAAAAGTAAAAAAGTACCGATTTTCCACTTTCTAGCTCCAACACCTCAAATATTATGTTACCGCCGATCCCACGGTACATCATTTTTAATGAACTGATATTCCCTTAAATGAATGCCGAAACCGCATATCATTATCTTATTTTAAAACAAAGATATCTGCATTTTTCTAAATTAACAGACCTGATTTTTTTCGAATCGGAGTCGACAAATTTGCATATTAAGGTGATTCTAATTTTTTTTTTATTTAAAACAGTAACCATCAATCGGGGAATTTGAATTCGTGATTAGTTTTTCTTCTTTTTCTTTTTTTCTTACAAAAAAAATGAAAATTGACCGGAAAAAAATTAAAAAATTCCGATATTGTACTTTAAAGTTGCAAAATCACCCCATATTATTTTGCTGCCGATCCCGTGTTACATCATTTTTAATGCACTGTTATTTGCTTAATAGAATGCCGTAAACCGCATATCATTTTCTTATTGTAAACCCGAGATATCTGCATTTTTCCAAATTAACAGAACTGCCATAATTGAACTATTCTATAGATTTTTCTAAAATATTCAAAAATTCAAATTATGTCAGTTCTGTTAATTTAGAAAAATGCGGATATCTCGGGTTCGAAATAAGAAAATGATATGCGGTCTACGGCATTCTATTAAGCAAATAACAGTGCATTAAAAATGATGTAACACGGGATCGGCAGCAAAATAATATGGGGTCATTTTGCAACTTTAAAGTACAATATCGGAATTTTTTCATTTTTTTCCGGTCAATTTTCAATTTTTTTGTAAGAAAAAAAAGAAGAAGAAGAAAAACTAATCATGGATTCAAATTCCCCGATTGATAATAACTGTTCGAAATAAGAAAAAAATTGAATCACCTTAATATGCAAATTTGTCGACCACGATTCGAAAAAAATCAGGTCTGCTTATTTAGAAAAATGCAGATATCTTTGTCTTAAAATAGTTGATTTTTGCGACTGATTATTTTTATTATAATTAAACATTATGAACTTACAGTCATTTTAGCAAAGACCAATATTGTAAATTTTACTTATTGATCAATGCTATTTTTTATTCAACAAACATGACAAAGATAACAAATGGAACAATTTAACCTGGTAATTGGTGACATATGTTTCGGCTATTACCACATAGCCTCATCAGACCAGTTTTTGGTTAATGTTGTACATGGAATCGATCCCCTGACCGTACATGCATTTCAATTGCATATCTGTCGACGGCTGCTCTAACAACTGAGCTACTGAGGAACTGACCTTGAACTGTACAAATTGCGTATATCCATTTATTATCTCTTGTCACTTTCTCGCTTGTTGTCATAGCTGCTAAGCCATTGGCTTAGAGACTTGCTATGATTTTATTTTTCGAAAATTGTGGTGTTGCCAGCCACATATTTTTGAAATTGGCGTGTTCTCCGTATGGTTTTAAGAAAGTTGCCAATGGCTTAGCAGCTATGACAACAAGCGAGAAAGTGACAAGAGATAATAAATGGATATACGCAATTTGTACAGTTCAAGGTCAGTTCCTCAGTAGCTCAGTTGTTAGAGCGGCCGTCAACAGATATGCAATTGAAATGCATGTACGGTCAGGGGATCGATTCCATGTACAACATTAACCAAAAACTGGTCTGATGAGGCTATGTGGTAATAGCCGAAACATATGTCACCAATTACCAGGTTAAATTGTTCCATTTGTTATCTTTGTCATGTTTGTTGAATAAAAAATAGCATTGATCAATAAGTAAAATTTACAATATTGGTCTTTGCTAAAATGACTGTAAGTTCATAATGTTTAATTATAATTTGTCTTAAAATAAGATAATGATATGCGGTTTCGGCATTCATTTAAGGGAATATCAGTTCATTAAAAATGATGTACCGTGGGATCGGCGGTAACATAATATTTGAGGTGTTGGAGCTAGAAAGTGGAAAATCGGTACTTTTTTACTTTTGTCCGGTCAATTGTCAATTCTTTTGTAAGAAAAGAAGAAGAAGAAAAACCAATCACAGATTTGAATTCCCCGATCGATTGCTTCCCGAAAACCATACCCACTTTGTTGAAAAATTTTATAACCTCTACAACTTGCAGCATTTTTTAAATCAAGATTTTTGAAAATGGGTTGTTTACTTAAAACAGAGGGCGCTAATCCAGTTTTCAATATTAACCTTAATCCTAGTAATGGGGCTTGTCCAGACATATAAGGCTATTGTAATCCGCTGACACATCGTGAAAAAATCAAAAAGTTTTTTTTTTTTGAACCGCTCTAATGTATATCCTTGCATAAAATAAAAAATTATTTTCAAAATAAAATTTCTTTAAAACATTTTTTTTATGAAAGACGCTTAAAAGGGGAAATCCTGAATTAATATTCAAAGGGAGGTATAGTTTAAAATTGTATTTAATTTAAAAAAACATGGTTGAAGAGTGTGCTACAAAATAATAAAAATGAGGTTAGCTAAAATAACATTTTTGTTGGAAGTGGCTATATACTCACACTTAAAGCTGAAAAAGAGAGAATCCAAATAAAACAATTTTTTTATTTTTTTTAAATTAATCAATTTTTGTATAATTGAAAAATATCTAATGGCACTGGAATTACATTGTGCCCATTCATCCTTAGGATGATATCCAGCTTTTCACACATTTTTAGCAATGTGTCCAGCAGATTTGGGAAGTATGTCACACCCCTGTTGATGATGTCCAACATGTTGCGCATTAGCGCAACATCTTCCCAGAGTTCTGGGGCCTATAACTCTACCACATTAAGGTAGACCTCAATATTGATTAATGCAATTATGTGCGGACTCATTTTACTTTCGTTTAAAATGAAATTAAAAACTTCAACTCTAAGCTTTTTATACATTTTTTAGAAGGGAAAAACTATTGTAATTGTTGTAGAAGAATTTTTTTTTATCAAACACAAAAGTCAAAGATCTTTTTATCAACAGCTTATGTGATGGAGAGAATTTTTTCATTACATTTGTTTTATTGCTCATATAGTTTTTTTCCATTACATTTATTTATGGATAATCAATACAATGCGCAACATTGTATTCGCAAAGCAAAAGCCTAGGTCTGGCAATTTTATTTTATCACTATATAAGAGTTTTTTATTTTATTTTAAATTGATTAAAAAAAAATTTTTTTGTTTTCTTTTTTCCATAACTTTATTTATCGCATTTAAAATTGCAATTTTTGCATTTAGTTACATTAAATATATTATAATAAAATTGCATAAGCTGATTTTCTTCATCCTCCCTAATCCTTTTAAGAAAACGATTGTCATAACAATTGCAAGTTTCTGGTCCACTGCTATTTCCTGCGCCATCTTGTTTTGTCCACTCACAGTCCTCATAATGTTTTCCAAATTTAGTTTCACATATTTTTAAGTTGTTTATGTACTCCAGATCTGATTGAATGTTAGTAAGTTTATTTTTATGCTCATCCGAAACAATGTGCGAGAATTTTTTTAAAAAATTAAATATTTCTTTCAAAATCGTTTCTAAATTACTTTATTATCATATGTAAGGTTTGTGAATAATCTTTGACATCGATTGTTGTGGTATTTATATCATTTGTTGATCGTTCGAATAATGGGCTTGTTTCAAATGGTCTCTCTCGTGCATAAGAATTTGCTCTTTCATATTCTGAACTTGTTTCAAATGGTCTCTCTCTTGCATTAGAATTTGCTCTTTCATATTCGCTGTTATACTCAAAACAATAAATATTAAGTGTTCGATATAGATAGTTACTATAATAACTACATCTTACTCTTATTTCAAAATCATCATATTTTAAATTAAAGTGTCGATAAAATATTTTAGAGCTCTCAATTATGCCACCAATATTTCTTTCTTTTTCAATTAGATCCTTTCTAAATGCTTCAATTGCGTCAGTTATGGTAAATTTAGCATTTGGAATCTCATTTCTCACTGGTCTTTTATAGGATCTATAAGATCTTTCTGTTGTTGTTGTCGTTTCATCTATTAGCAATTGCTTTTCCAATTGCATTGATAAATGTATTCTTAAACATATTGTATTATTTGAGAGCCTTATATTAAAATTTATGTATTTACTTTTATTAGCTCTTGCAATAGCATTATCATATTGATAAGTATTACGTGAATATGAATATGAAGGCGGATAGTAAGGATGTTGATTATTTAAGGATGTGCCATAACTTAAAATACTGCAAATAATAATAAAAATATTATTTAAATATACACTCCTGATCATAATAATAGATACACCAAAAAGATTTTCACTTAAATCCCAATTAATTCCATATTTGGAAGAATTGGCATTAGAATTCTTTGTAAAACAAGAGAGTACAATCTGGCGATGCCGTTAACTAAAAAATGAAAGAAAGTACTTCCCCTATTTTTTCGCCAGTGAATATAAATCGAAAACGGGCGCGAATTCGTTGATCAAAATAATCGTTGTTTTTCGATTTAATACCTAAAACTTAAATTTTTTTGTGTTTTTTTTTTAAACAACGGTAAAAATACATTCATATATAAATTAATTGTAAGTAAATTATGAAAAATTTATTATAGATATGTGCCGAAAAAGTTATTGCACAGCGGAAGAGTGACGATTGGTTCTGAGCCTACGAAAAAGAGGAAATTCTTTGCGGGACATCGCTAGTTTGATGGATTAGTCTTTGCGTTTTGTGCAAAATGTTTTTATAAAGAAAATAGGAAAAGAAAATAGAGGTAGACCAACGAAAAACTCTGCAGAAGTTGGTCGCCAAATAGTTATTCTTTCAAAATAAGACACTTTCAAGTCGTCCAAGGCAGTTTCTGTGGAAATCGGAAATGTTGTAAGCGCTCCTACAATTTGTCGTTGTTTGCAGAAGGCAAACCTTCCAGGAAGAACCGCTAAAAAGGTTCCGCTGATGCGTACGAAAAATTTAATCATGAGGTCAAATTTCACACAGTCTCACACCAGCGATTGAGCCTTGATGGTGAGAAAAAAGAGCGAAATATTTTATTGAGCGACGAAACCAAAATAAATTTATTTGGAAATGACTACGGAAGAAATGTGAGACGCCCCAAAGGTAAGGAATTACATGTACGATTCACAGTAAAGCATATTTCACCATTTGTCCTCACCATCAAGGCCCGATCAGCTGGTGTGAGACTTTGCTAAATTTAACCTCATGATTAAATTTTTCGTACGCATCAGCGGAACCTTTTTAGCGGTTTTTTCCGGAAGGTTGGCCTTCTGCAAACGACGAAGAATTGTAGGAGCGCTTACAGCATTTCCGATTTCCGCAGAAATTGCCTTATAGGACTTGAAAGGGTATTTTTTTGAAAGAATAACTATTTGGCAACCAACTTCTGGAGAGGTTTTCGTTGGTCTACCTCTAGTTTCTTTTCCTGTTTTCTTTATAAGAACATTTTGCACAAAACGCAAAGACTAATCCATCAAACTAGCGATGTCCCGCAAAGATTTTCCTCTTTTTCGTAGACTCAGAACCAATCGTCACTCTTCTGCTGTGCAACGACTTTTTCGGCCCATATCTATAATAAAATTTTCATAATTTACTTGGAATTAATTTATATATTGTTACGAAATTTCTGTCTCTTTGACGATAATTTCGATCTCTCACACTTTTCTGAGTTCGATCACTGGATTGTGTAACAATTAAAAACACACTAACTTAGTTAGTTATAAAATGGTTTATTTTATTAACGTTCAAATTCTAATATTAATTTAACACTGTATAGAAAACTGTTTTACTTTACTACGGATCACACTGTATTCACTTTATTGCTTTAATTCAAGTGTTCCACTTCACTGTTTGAGTACAACTGTGTCCGAAAACTCAAATGACACCCTTTTATACTACAGGCATCACTTTCTCGAATAATCTACTAGCTGCCAGATGGCGTATATTCTACCATTATCTACAACCTACGAGTGCTACTTTTTAGTGTGCATTCTACCACTATCCACAATTCACCAGCATGGCGCACTGACGTTGAGCTCACAATTATCCAGAATGTTAGATGCTAGATGGCGTTGTACGTTGTACGACGGCGATAATTTCTCTCGGTTGTCGACTTTTTATTGTTTACTGCAGCGTCTGTTCGGTTTATTATTTTTACTCCATTACGCTAGATGGTGTATGCTAGCTAGTGTCGTTTAGTTTCTTTTGTTGGTATTTATTTCAAGAGTTTTTCTAGCATAAACCAAATTTCGCTACAATATAAATGTATTTTTACCGTTGTTTAAAAAAAAGCACAAACAAATTTAAGTTTCAGATATAAAATCGAGAAACAAAACGAGTGTATCTATTATTTTGATCAACGAATTCGCGCCCGTTTTCGATTTATATTCACTGGCGAAAAAATAGGTGAAGTACCTTCTTTAATTTCTCAGTTAACGGCATTGCCAAATTGTACTCTCTGGTTTTACAAAGAATTCTAATGCCAATTCTTCTTTTCGATTTATATTCACTGGCGAAAAAATAGGTGAAGTACCTTCTTTAATTTCTCAGTTAACGGCATTGCCAAATTGTACTATCTGGTCTTACAAAGAATTCTAATGCCAATTCTTCCAAATATGGAATTTATTGGGATTTAAGTGAATATCTTTTTGGTGTATCTATTATTATGATCAGGAGTGTAGATCTTCATCTTGCTTTCCCTTTGAGGTTATTGTAAAAACTATAGCAATATCCCTAAAAGATATTCATTTTATATGTTTGCGTATAGTTTTTCACATCAATTATTTTAATGTGTTGTAGTTTGCGCGTTAAATCTGGAGTACGCACTTTTTCAATTTCTCCATTACTTAAAATTCGTTCTACTTCAAATTCGCGATATTCAAGACGATTTATTTTTAGTTGTTTTTTTTTCATACGCAACATCATATGTGCAACGAATAGGTATTTCAAAACTATCATATTCAAGCTTAAAATGACGATAAAACGGTTCGTTTGCATCCAGTATACCACCCACATTTAATTCTTTTTCAATTAAAATCTATCGAAATGCTTCTATAGCATCATCTATTGTAAAATACTTTAATGGAAAACCTTCTGTTGTAACTGATAAGGCGGTTGTTGATCTTGTTGTTGTCGTTGTTGTTGTTGATGTTGTTGTTAATGACACATTTGCAATATCTTCTAATTGATAATCAAAATCCCAATTTTTCAATGGTTTACTTTCTTCCATTAGTTTGAATGATATATTAATTTTTAAAATATCGTTATTAGGAAATGTAACATTAAATGCTATACTTTTTGCATTTGATTCTATCTCTGGAACAGCATTAATAGATAGCGGTATTGGATTGCCAATCACTACTTTTAAAAACAGAAATAATAACAATATTAATTTCATTTTTCGCATATATTTGCATTGTGCATCTACAACGATGTTTAAAAATATAATGATGGAAAATGCTATCAATGATGGTCTATTTAAGTAAAAAATAATTTCAGTAAAGTCGCTTAAAGTAGCCGAAATCGAAAACCCGAAGTAAAGCCATTAACGAAGTTAAAACCGATGTTACATCAACTGTATTTTTTGATGTATTCATTTTTTTATTAATCTTTATTGCTCAAAACAAAATTTATAACATCTTCCTAACATTAATTTTTTTATAAAATATGATCCTTTTGAGACTTCATTTATGCTATCATCCTTTAAGCTGTTGAATTTATTCGGCAAGAACAGCACGTTATCAGAAAGCTCCAACATTACTTTTACTCCGTACGGTGTCTCTACTCGTTTAGCCTTAATTATTTTCAATCGATCATTATTGGGAAAATTCCTTAACGCTAGCACAGGTTTCTTGTACTCCTTTTTATTCGAAATACTGTTGAGCTACTTCAATGTTTCCATTTTTTCTCTAAAAACGCCGTACACCGATCTCTCTTATTTACTGAAATCAACAACTGCAAACCTTCCATTGCCAGCACCCCCTTTTTATATGATTGCCCTCAACGCTACTCCCTATCTAAACAGGATGTATATCACACCCTCAACCCCGCGGCCGGGCGTTTGAGTTTCCTGGGTGCAGCTGCATGCGGCTTTGATAAGGAATTATTGCGCGACTATTTTTCATGTCTTGGCGCCAGCTCATTTTCGATGAGTCATACACTTGCGCTGCATTTCACAACTACGTCGGCAGCATCAGTGTGCGAGCGAGAGGAAAGATATAAAACACCACTTGCTAGAATGAGAAAGGTTGGGCCGACTCGCTTTTTATATGAAAAAATGTGGTCCAGAACCGGCCTAAATACACTACTGATTTCTGCAAAAGCAGTTTGCAATTCCTCAAGAATTGCCATATTAATTTAAAAGTTGTATGTATTGAATGCACTAGTAAAGGAAACTTTTTTTATTCTAATTTTTTTCTTTTTTTGCAAATGCACTTTCGAAACACGAAAAATACTTATTTTCTCGAATATTTATGATTTTGCACGCATTAAATAATTATGTAACGAAAGATAAATAAAACTTGGTCACTCTACTTATATCAAGTTATTAATTTGAAAATTTGAAGGTATGTTCTTGTATTATTTGCTTAGTAGTATTTATGGAGGGTGTTGAGCGACTAGTTTGTCGTCAAATATTAACTTTCGTTTATTTGACGACAAATTCAATTCGATTCAATTAAAAACGCAAGTGTTCGGCTTCAGGCTTATTTTACAACTACTTTATTTTCTGAACTTCATGTTCCTTATTCACTTATATTTACTTATGTACTAATTTTTGAGCTATGTTATTAAAGTACGGTAATTCAAAATTTAAGCTAAGGTGGTTTGAAAACCAAAAGAAATAGTTACACGAATTCAATGAAGTACGGATAAAAATAACAAATATTTAAATAAAAATCTTAAATAAGTGAAATGACTGCACACCGGCCACCTTGGCAGCAACCGCTGCTAAATGAATGGTAGTGGGGCCAGTTTTTGTATGGGCCTACAGTAGGTCCCGGCATTGGTTTTAACTGTAGCGACGCGCACCTTACCATCGCTTCCCTTGGTGGTGTTGATGACCACGCCTGTCATCCACTGCTGAGGCGGCAGATTGTCCTCGTGCATCACGACGACACGACCGACTTCCAGATTGGGCTGCTCTCTGTCCCATTTGTTCCGCTGCTGGAGCTCTAGGATGTAGTCTTTCGACCATGCCCTCCAGAACCGCTGTTTGAGCGCGCATGACAGTCGCCATCTCCTCAACTAGGATAGTCTGTCGGCGTCGTCGGGCAGCGATGCGAGCGGCAGCGAATGCATTGCCTCGCCTATCAGCAGGTGCGCTGGGGTGAGCGCTTCACCGTCGTTGGGGCTCGCGCTTAGTGGCGCCAATGGCCTCGAATTGAGGACCACTTCGACCTCGGCCAGCGTCGTAGTCATCTCTTCGGCGGTCGGCGTCACGAACCCTATTGTGCGGAGCAAGTGAAGTTTCGCCGACTTCACGGCTGCCTCCCAGAGCCCACCGAAATGCGGCGCTCGTGGGGGAATGAACCGGAAATCGACGCCTTTCATGGCTGCGCACGAGAGTATCACGTCGTGCTGTGTGTTGAAGGCCTTCGCCAGCTCCTCCAGTTTGCGGTCTGCGCCCACGAAATTCGTGGCGTTGTCGCAATATATCGTCTTGGGAAGTCCACGGCGGCTGACAAACCTTTTAAGACAGAGAATAAAACAATCAGTTGATAAATCGGTAACAAGTTCTAAATGTACTGCTTTCGAAGTGAAACAAACGAATACCGCTATATACATTTTTACGGGTTGTCGACCTCGGATTTGTGACGTGATACGTACCGGTCCGCAAAAGTCGACACCGCAAATTAGAAATGGTCGGACAGCTCTGAGGCGGTCTGACGGCAGATTTCCCATAATTTGCGTTAGTAATTTAGGCTTGTATCGGAAACAGTGAACGCAGCGTCTAACTATTTTGCTACATGCTTCACGTGCATTTACTAGCCAAATTTGTTGGCGTAGTAGCCCAAGTAATACTTTTGGCCCAGCATGGCAATTCGAAACGTGTAAGTGCCGTAAGTATATTTGCACAAAATGTGAATTTTTTGGCATGAGCAATGGAAATTTTGCATCATGTAGTATTGGTGCATTTAAAAGTCGCCCACCAACACGAAGCAACTCAAACGAACGATTTTTATCCTCATAATTATGAATAAAAGGGTTTAATTTTTGAATATTTGGCGACAGTATTTTTGACTTCGCTAACTTATCTATTTCTTCTGAAAATTCAGTTTTCTGAATTAATTCGATAATTTTCAGAAATGCCCAATGCAATTCTTTTGCAGTAGGTTCGAGAAAAGCGTTCCCCTCGCCTTTTGGCGGTTTCTTAATGAAACGAAGCATAAAAGCGAAAATTTGCAGCACTTTTATATACGAAGAACGAGATGAAATATATTCCACAAGTTCATTTGATGTATCTTTGACGGCGAGAAGTACCGTATTATTTTTCTTCGTCTCTAGACTACTTAGTTCTAGAGATAATTCGAAATGACTATTTACTGGCCAAAATTCAGAATCTTGCGAAAGAAACGACGGCCCATTGAACCAAATTGAAGAGTTGAGCTCGTCTACATTGCAGCCTCTCGAAAGTATATCTGCAGGATTTTGCTTCGAAGGAATGTGTCGCCAAGTAGCATTTTGCGACCATTCTTGAATTTCGGCAACCCTATTTGCTACAAATGTATTCAGTGTAGCAGGGTGTGTCTTAGTCCAGTGTAAAACTATTTCTGAGTCAGTCCAGAAATATATGTTCTCGATTCTACAATTTAACATTGCTCTCACCCTATGCCAAAGTTTAGATAACAGGTGGGCTGCGCACAGCTCAAGCCTGGGTAATGATTTTGTTTTTAGTGGCGCAATTTTTGACTTTGCTGTTAATAATTGAGTTTGAATACCATTTGATGTAACGCTTCTGATGTAAATACAGAAGCCATATGCACGTATTGAAGCATGCCAACTTGTTTCGAGTCGAATGGGAATTGACTCGTCCCAATCTAAATTTTGAATCCAAAGCTCTTGTAATAAGATTTTCGCTTTGGTAACTATTGGGCATAAAAGTCCGAGGGGATCGAAAAGTCTTGCCGAAACTGACAAAATGTTGCGTTTTGTTGGTCGAAGATCTTGAAAATTTTCGTCCAAATGAAATTTGAATGTATCATTCTTCGGAACCCAATGTAAGCCTAATGTTTTTGTAGAATCGGAATCGTTAAACTTAAGCAGTTTTTCTGCTAAGTTATTGTTAAGGTATGTATGGAGGTTTGAAAACCATTTGGCCAACTGAAATCCAGCGGAATTCAAAATTTGAGTGACTTGCGTACGTATGATTTCGAGATCGTTAAAGTTGTCAGCTCCAGTGAGCATATCGTCAACGTAGAAGTCTTTTCGTATTACATTTGCACCTACTGGGTGCGAATTTCTGTATAAATCGCTCAAGTGAAATAAGCATCGTATGGCTAGAAATGGGGCTGGAGCAGTACCGTATGTAACTGTGTTGAGTTTATACCAGGGACCCAAAATAACTATTATTTTCTTTTTTCAGATTGAAAAAGTTGCCCAATTTTAATAATTATTTTTAAAAATTGATTTAATATTATTATGAATAAGAAATATTTTATTAGTTGTCAATAACTATTATTTTTCAATGGATTTTTTTTTACGTTGAGTCATAACTATTATGAATAAGAAATATTTTATTAGTTGTCAATATCTATTATTTTTCAATGGATTTTTTTTACTTTGAGTCATAACTATTATGAATAAGAAATATTTTATTAGTTGTCAATATCTATTATTTTTCAATTGATTCTTTTTTACGTTGAGTCATAACTATTATGCATAGAGATATTTTATTAGTTGTCAATAACAATTAATTTGGAAAATAATATTTTATTACGTTGTTTTGAAAAAAGTGTTCAACAGATTTTCATTTTTGTGAATCTTTTTGCACCAATCGATGGGGAGGTGGTTTTTATGACATCACCAGAGGTGGCCATAAAAACTTTGCTTCAATCAATTAAAAGAGGTCTAAAAAGGATATTGGCCATCACTAGAAGTGGTACCGATCCTTAAAAGTGCTCTATTTAGGTCCATTTTTAAATTTTTTCTTGCAAAAAATCGATGGAAATAGGTTGACAATGGGCTTTAGCCATCACCAGAGTTGGTCCCAACTAAAAAAGTGGTCGATTTTGGTCTATTTTGTAAAACAAATTTTGTACTAATCGTTGGAAAGAGGTTGAAATCGAAAAAAAATAACAGAAAGTGCCCGATTTTGGTTCATTTTCGAAATTTTGTTTGCACCAATCTTTGGAAAGAGGTCGAAGTCGAAAAAAAGGATACCAAAAAGTGCCTGATTTTGGTCCATTTTCGAAATTTTGTTTGCACCAATCTTTGGAAAGAGGTCGAAGTCGAAAAAAAGGTCCCAAAATGTGACCGATTTTGATCCATTTTCGAAATTTTGTTTACACTAACCTTTGGAAAGAGGTCGAAGTCGAAAAAAAAGGTCCCAAAATGTGCCCGATTTTGGTCCATCTTCGAAATTTTGTTTGCTCCAATCTTTGGAAAGAGGTCGAATTCGAAAAAAAGGTACCAAAAAGTGCCCGATTTCGGTTCAATCAACACACGCGAACATAAGAGCAGATGACAACGCACGGCATTTCGAAAATAACCAACATCAATGATTGGTAAAAAAAAAATTTTCGAAAATGGACCAAAATCGGGCACATTTTGGGACTCGGAACCACCTTTGATGATGACCAAAATCTATTTTCGACATGTATCCAACGACCGGTGCATAAAATCAATTTAGAAAATGGACCAAAATCGGGCACTTTTTGGTACTTTTTTTTTCGAATTCGACCTCTTTCCAAAGATTGGTGCAAACAAAATTTCGAAAATGGACCATAATCGGTCACATTTTGGGACCTTTTTTTTCGACTTCGATCTCTTTCCAAAGATTGGTGCAAACAAAATTTCGAAAATGGACCAAAATCAGGCACTTTTTGTACCCTTTTTTTCGACTTCAACCTCTTTCCAAAGATTGGTGCAAACAAAATTTCGAAAATGGACCAAAATCAGGCACTTTTTGGTACCTTTTTTTCGACTTCGACCTCTTTTCAAAGATTGGTGCAAACAAAATTTCGAAAATGGACCAAAATCGGGCACATTTTGGGAACTTTTTTTCAACTTCGACCTCTTTCCAAAGATTGGTGCAAACAAAATATCGAAAATGGACCAAAATCGGGCACTTTTTGGTTCCTTTATTTTCGACTTCAACCTCTCTCCAAAGGTTGGTGCAAACAAAATTTCGAAAATGGACCAAAATCAGGCACTTTTTGGTACCCTTTTTTTCGACTTCGACCTCTTTCCAAATATTGGTGCAAACAAAATTTCGAAAATGGACCAAAATCGGGCACTTTTTGGTACCCTTTTTTTCGACTTAGACCTCTTTCCAAAGATTGGTGCAAACAAAATTTTGAAAATGGACCAAAATCAGGAACTTTTTGGTACCCTTTTTTTCGACTTCGACCTCTTTCCAAATATTGGTGCAAACAAAATTTCGAAAATGGACCAAAATCAGGCACTTTTTGTACCCTTTTTTTCGACTTCAACCTCTTTCCAAAGATTGGTGCAAACAAAATTTCGAAAATGGACCAAAATCGAACACTTTTTTAGTTGGGACCAACTCTGGTGATGGCCAAAGCCCATTGTCAACCAAAACAACGTAAAAAAATATTTTTTCCAAATTAATAGTTTAATTAACAACTAATAAAATATCTCTTATGCATAATAGTTATGACTCAACGTAAAAAAAATCCATTGACAAATAATAGTTATTGACAACTAATAAAATATTTCTTATTCATAATAGTTATGACTCAACGTAAAAAAAATCCATTGAAAAATAATAGTTATTGACAACTTATAAAATATTTCTTATTCATAATAATTATAAACCAATTTTTTGACACAAAACTTATAATAGTTATGTCCCTGGTTTATACACCTGAATTGGCAGTGTATCATTTTCTCGCCACAGTATCAATTGAAAATTTCGGTCTGCCTCGTCCACTTCCACTTGACGGTACATTTTAGAAATGTCAGCAGTCATAGCGTATTTATACAAACGAAAACGAAGAAGAATTGAGTACAAATCTTCCTGGATTGTTGGACCAACCATAAGTGTATCATTTAATGATAGCTGAGTTGACGTACGACTGGACGCATCAAAAACTACACGAAGTTTGGTAGTCGTACTTTCTGGTCTCAAAACGCATTGATGCGGAATGAAATAATGTGGAATTTTCATAATTCCCTCGCTAGCTGGTGACATGTGTCCAAATTTCAGGTACTCTTTCATGAAATCCATATACATTTCATGAAGATCGAAGTTTTTCGATAATTTACGCTCTAAAGCCAAAAATCGCCTTTTTGCGTTTTCAAAAGATGAGCCGAGTGAATTCGGGCTTGACTTGAAAGGAAGTGAGACCTGAAATCGACCAGAAGCTAATCGACAAACTTTTTCAGAAAAGTGATTTTCACATAACTGCTGCTCAGCAGTGTACGCCTTACATTGTAAATCCTGCGGCATGTCTTCTAATGCCCAAAACTTTTGAACTATAGAATGAAGTGAATCATCATTTTCAGTAATAGTTACTGAATTGCATATTTGCTCATTTGTATTTTTGATAGTTTGGTATTTACCAGAAACTATCCAACCAAGTAACGTTTTTTGCAACGTTGGCAAATTTGGACTATGTTTTATTTGTCCAACTGACAAGAGTTCGAAAAATGTTTCTGCCCCAAGTAACAGATCTATTTTTTGTGTCTTATAAAAATATGGGTCAGCGAGTTCAATGTTTGAGGGAAGATTCCAGTCTTTTGTTGAAATCGTATGATCTGGCTGATATGTGGAATTTGACTTTAACACCAAAAAGTCGGCTGAAAACTCGTAAGAATTAACCCTCGATTTTACTACAGCATGCAATTTATGTCTGACAGTAGATTGCGCTTTTCCTATACCCACCAATTGTAAACTGACGTCTTCCCTACTCAAATTTAATCTCTGCGCCAGTTCCTCTGTTATGCAATTTATTTGCGATCCAGAGTCCAATAACGCCCTTGCCAAATAATGTTCGCCTGATTTGCTACTTATTTGTACCACAGCTGTCGCTAAAATCACTTGGTCATCATGAAGTGAAGTGTGATTTATAGCTGCACGAGATGTTGATGGCTGGTTATCGGTTATCGAATTGAAACTGGCAGCAGGAGGAGGGGTGGGGACGTATCTATGCAGAAGCGAGTTATGCGGCCGCTGGCATATTTTACATTTTGCGGATTTGCATTTCGAAACTGTGTGTCCTTGTTTTAAACAATTTATGCACGCAGAAATTCCCTTCACAAAATCGAATCGCTGTTGAACAGATTGCTCCGAAAATGTTGGACAAAAATTAATAAAATGTCCCGAAGATTTACAGAACAGACATTTTTTGCATATGTCAGCTGGCTTAGAACTCAAAAATGACGAATTTTTGTGATTAGTATTATTGTGCTGTGGCTTATTATGAGCCTGACGTTTCGATTTAAATGCCTCATCGGCCGAAATATGTTGAAAACGTCTATTGAGCATTGTTTCACAATCCTTCCACATTGGCAAATGATCATAATTACTTAAGTTGCTCTTCCCATTTCAATTTAGTTATTGAGTCAACTTTTGTCATTGTCAAGTAAATCAGAATAGCGTTTGAAATCTTTTTATCGTCGCCTATTGATAATAGGGAGTCATAAATAGCTGACACTGTGTCTATTAAATTGCGTAAATCTGCAGCAGAAGGTTTATTGATTAAAGGCAAATCAAAAAGTTGTGAAATGCAATTTGAAAATATGATATAATCGTTATCATAAACTTTTTTCAAACTGGCTAGCGCCTTCTCATAATTCTCATCAGTAACTTGAAAAGCTCGAACTGCTCCTAATGCTTCTTCAGATAGACACGACGTTAAATGATTAAATTTCTGAATATTTGTCAGACTATTATCACTGTTGACTAGACTTTCAAAAACACCGATAAAACATTTGTATTCTGAATACTTGCCGCTAAATTTAGGCAATTTTAAATGTGGAAGGCGTGATTGTTGTTGATGAACAACAAACGAAGCTTCGTGTGGATTACTGGAAGGAACCACTGAAGCAATTTGTGGCTTATTCTTGTCTATCATAGACAGTAGTAACGATTCTGTAACCATACATTCCTCTTCCAGATCAGATCTGTAAGAATCTTCAGAATCAAATTTTTCGATTTCAGTTTGGCAAGCCATTGCTTGATCCAAATATTTATTTAAAATACGGAGACGACAATTTAGCTCAAAATAATTTGAAGAAATTTTATTCTCCATTATTGATGTCTTTATTCGCAAAATATTGCTCATAATTAATCCCTTTTTTTTTAGTAAATTATCGTGGATTTCAGAATCGTCCACGATACTTACCACAGTATCGTCTGTGGATTCACTATTTTTTCCCATAATAAGTTTGATTCAATTAAGTTTATCGAAAAGTAATTTAAATTAATTACAAACTTAATTGTTGCGTGTAGAATGCACTGTGCAACTACTTTGCCAACGAAAATATGGTCTAAACGAAAGTATGAAAGTTCTTATTTGTCCCTTCAAATTTATTGCCTACTCAAGTTTGCTTTGAAATTAAGAGAATGAATTTCAAGAGAAATCCTAACGTATGAGCTCAATGATCATAAGCTAAAGTGCTACAACGAAAATATTTAACCCCAAAATCCAACCACAGAAACGAAAGAGAGAAACAACGAAATGTTTCTGCAGTGTCAAGATGTATTGGGTTGCACCTATTCTCTTAATTTGCAAATGATAGCAACAACGAAAAACGAAACGTAGCAAACTTTTCTTGAGTAGCAACAGCACTCACTTTACGAACTCTGCGTATACGTTTGTATGTATGTATGTACAGCTAACTGCAACCACTTTGCGCTAGCTATGTACGTACCCATGGTGTAATAACCAAGGTGGCGTACTTAAAATCGAAATTCTCAAAAGTTTGGGTTTCTTGTCCTTCATTGTCTTGTTTCGTAATTTTTTTTGACACTTCGGTGTTTTGGTTAATTGGCCCGTTCAGCAACTTCAGTATTTTTGAAGCGCTTTAAACAACTTTTTACTAAGAGGTATATGTGTTGAGTTTCAAAATTCTGATGCGAACAAAAAACTACACTAAATAATGTAGCAGGCTTCAATATGGTAGCAATAAGTCTTTTTTGTTTTTGCAATAACAACCACATCGACTAAATTTTTAAGATTAAATGTAGTTTGCAGCTATCGTTCAGAAAATGTTCAAGATCTTACGCCTGAGCGCTACATTTTATCAAAGCGCTTAAGTTTTCTGAATGGGCAATTGAAATGTTATGAATGTCAAAACTACAGCAAATACGATGACAGATGATTGAAAATCGAGGCTCTCCCTAATTACTCCACCTTGGTTATTACACCATGGTACGTACCAACGAAAACGAAAAACTTTGTTTTTGTTCATGCGCAATTTATGACAACCGATTTTATGTACATAAATTGGTACGATCGAAAACGAAGCCTATGTAAATAAAACCTCCGTAAGTATATATGTATATAGGAACTGTTAGTTTTATACAGGAATTCTCGCACGATTTTGCGGAACCCTGTAATACATAAGCGGTACAGGCGCTTATGTAATCTAAAAGGTAAATTTCTACTTTTATCAATTTTATCGAGTATTTTCGATAAAATTGCAATGGACTTGACCCTAATGACGCGCGTTTCACTTCGACATTTATATTTTTAAATACTTTGAAATGTACAAAGAAATGCGAGCAATAAAGTGCACTGCTCAAATGTGATCGACAAGTGACTTGCACTTTTAATGCAGAATTCTGCCTCAGCTTTTATAGCTGGGCTTTAGCAGTTCGCTGTGTCTTTATTGATCGCACTTGTTACCTGTTGTGGCACTTCCCTGATGTACAGTCTGCAAAAACAAAACCTTCTTACGGCACCGTGTGAAGACAGCTTTCTAAATTGTAGTCTCGTCGAGCTGGCGTTCTTGGTAGTGACGGCGTTAACAACTCCCACGACGCAGCGACTGGGGGAACTCTTTATAACGATGTGGCGACGATGCAGCAGCACAAACTTTTTAATATGCACTTTTGGCAATTGTTACTGTGCAATCTTTAATGCACACGTTAGAATGTTTTTCTTTCTTGTCACTATTTTAGTTTTTGATTAGTTTTTTATTTCAGTTTTTTCCACTTTCACTGTTTATTTTCACACTATTATTTATTTTTACGCATCTGCAGGCTCGATTCAATCACCACGTATATAAGAAAAATGTGTGTATCTCGTTTTGGTTATACGCAACTTGACAGCTGGTAGTTTGCGGCCGTGTTTCAATTAATAAAAAATGCGAAACCGCAGCAACGCGAAATGTCAATATGATTTAATTTTTAATTAATTTAATTTTTGAATAAGAATGTTTTTTATTAGAACGCGCTTCGGCAACAACGAAAATAACAACAAAACACGAATGAGTCTAAGTCCCTGTTCGGGCGCCAAAATGTTGAGCGACTAGTTTGTCGTCAAATAAACGAAAGTTAAATTAAATTAAAACCTGAGCTCCGATTCAATTAAAAACGCAAGTGTTCGGCTTCAGGCTTATTTTACAACTACTTTATTTTCTGAACTTCATGTTCCTTATTCTTTTATATTTACTTATGTACTAATTTTTGAGCTATGTTATTAAAGTACGGTAATTCAAAATTTAAGCTAAGGTGGTTTGAAAACCAAAAGAAATAGTTACACCAATTCAATGGAGTACGGATAAAAATAACAAATATTTAAATAAAAATCTTAAATAAGTGAAATGACTGCACAGAGGGTATCACTCACTTGCAGCACTTGGATCTCTGTATGGAGGTTCTCTTAGGTGCTGTGGTATTCTTTCTTGAATTTAAATAGTTTTGCTGGCCTATATGGGCTTCTAAAATTGTAATTCTCTAGTTTCGTGGGTTGCGGAATTGAATTTGAATTATTTATATGAATCCTTATCCTTCGCTTGTCCAAAAAAGTTTTCTTGGGCGTCAATTAATATTTTACGAGAATTGTTTTATATTACGATCTGATTTTCTCAAATCTAGTTTTATTCTGAAGAAAAATTTTTATATTTTTGACAATTAACAAGAATCTTAAATAAGAAAATAAATATGAAATTTAACAATGAAAGTAAAAAAGATTAAAGTAAGAAAAAAACTTATGAATATGTTATGTGTGTGGTATTACGTAGTGGCATGTGTTAACTTATATGTGCGTAATGTAAGCAAGTAATTCCCTTCAATTAAGCTTGATATTTGATTAGAAAGAGCAAAGGAAAAACAACTTCGTGTTATGTTCTTGTGGTCTGGAAAATTTTATTTTGGAATGCATATTTTTCATAATATTCGAAATTTTATGTTCATCATTTTAATAAAACATTTTCGTCTCATTCTATCAAATGCAGTTTAGTTTTCTGAAAGTTTGACTTCTACCACGTGTGAACTGCACACATGATTTTTTTTTTTTTTTTTAAATAATAGTTCATTATCACCAGCTGGTGATGTTTAATTATTATACACACAGGATATGTTCAATTTGTAACGCATAGAGGTATTGTAGGACTGCAAATTAAATTAAACTAGTAAATTTATCAAAAAAAAAAATGTTCCTTTATCTGTTGCTCAGATATTTTTGAGCACCCATCTAAAATAAAAATTTAAAAATAAAAAAATTGACCCATGTAAATATTTGTTATTTCTCAAATTAAGGAAATGGAATACAAAATAATTACCGCAGAACGGTTCTACGATGTTATTCAACATTTGCGGGCTTCCTTTTTCGCTGACGAGCCACTCAACAAAGCTGCTAGTCTATGTCAACAAGGTCAAGGCAATTTGGCTTTAGAAAATTATAGCTATGAAACTCTTGAAGAAAACTTAAGCATAATGGCCCTGAGCCAAAAGAACGAAGTAAGATACAAAATGATGTTGAACTGAAAATTGTATTTTAAATTTATTTTCTTTTCGTCACAGGTAGCTGGTGTTATACTTAATGGTGTGCTGCAGCCAGGAGATATTGAAAGTGCTCAGAAAAAGCTCGAAGTCAGTGACGATGTAAATTTTAAAAAGGTTTTTCAACTTCTTTATTCACACAACTTAAAAACAAACATATTTGAGAAGTTCAATGTAGAAAAAGCATTTGATGTACGCGTTTTGTCGGTGGACTCACGTTTTCGAGGACAAGGAATTGCAAAAGAGCTGGTCCGACGCAGTGAACATCTGGCTAGGGATTTTGAATTCAAAGTAAGACTAAAAAACATGAGAAGAAAACGAGTATGCGTCTAAATTGATCTGTCCTTAGCTAATGAAAGCAGATGCAACAGGCTTATTCTCACAAAAGATACTGCAATCGTATGGATTTCAGCTTTTAAGTGAACAATACTATAGTAAATATACAGACAAATTTGGAAATCCGAAGCTTAACGTAGAAGGACCACATATAAAGTTACAACTGCTGTATAAGTTGTTGGAAACATAAACTAATAAGGGTGTGCCTTACAGATAAAAAGGAAGTCGTGGAAGAATAAGTTTTATTCACATTTTAAGACAATAAAGTAGTGTTCCTAAGATTTGAAGATATGTATGTGCATTTCCACAGAAATTTTCAATGGTTTCGATTTTATTGGATTTCAATTTTCAACCATGGTTTTCTTGAATTTAAGACCATCTTGAATTAATATTCAAGGTGGATCAATTAAAACTCAAATACCTATTATTTTAATGTAACTGTTCATGCTTTTTTACTTTAAATACAATTTTAACTATGTCTCCCTTTGGATTTTAATTGTTCCACCTTGAATATTAATTCAAGATATTCTTAACTTCAAGAAAAACCATGGTTGAAGGGTGTGCTCTTAAAAAAAAAAAAAACAAAATCGAAACCATGACCGGCTAAAATGACAATTTATGTTGAAATGAACATTACGAATCGTTCATTCCATAAATAACTAGGTACTTTTTTGACATTTTGTTACGATATTTTTTGATTTTTATATATTGCTTAGTGCTTATCTAAAGTTGAAATTTGAACAATTTAAACTTAAAAAAAAATATTTTCAGGAACATTTTGACTGTAGTAAAATTTGACTCCTGAATTTGTTGAAGCGGAATATCTCAAAAACTATAGCGAATAGAATAAATAAAAATATATCACTCTTGTTTATATATGAGTTAATATTATAAAAACAAAACGATTTACTTTAAATGAATTTGTTCAAATATGTATTTTTATATTTATATATAAAAATCATCTTGTTTTCCTGATTCTTTTAATTGTTATTCATCAATGTCGTAGATATTTTGAGAGACATTTTATGTAAAATTAAAGCATTTTTAAACAATAATGATGCCAGGTTTTTTTATTGTTCCCCATAATTTCTGATATATTCTGTTTCAAAAAATTTTGCGGCTAAATTTTAAAATTCACATATCTATTTTAATCCTATTAGTACTACCTTGAGTCTTTGAGACTCATTTTGACTGCGCTGTTTTCCTGGCGTAAGTTTTTTTTTTACACATTTGAGGTTTCTTGTATTTTAAACTGCATTAATTCTAAAAAGAATTACTATAAAAAATATGTATCCATATTTTTCTTTCTATTTTTTAACAAAATTAATTTATAAAACTTAAACAAAGTACTGAAATGAGTCTTAGAGACTCATACAGTTCGAGTGCAGCAGGGTGATGAGAATTTAGAATTTTTGGCTGAAACTGAAGATCAGGCGTTTTTTAGGAAACCTCTTGTACAAAGAAAATGCCTTGATCACAATATCATTAGAGGTGGTGTTCATAAAGTTCCATTAGTGGCCAGCAAGCATGTTGTCACTTTCTCATTATGCATACACGATGAAGTGATCCGAGTCATCATAAATTGTACAAATTTCAAGCACAGCGTGTACACTTCGTGAAATATGAAATCTGATGGATGAAATTGAAATGCACTGTTATATTGGGCTTTTATTAAATGCTCGCATAAACAAACAAGGACATTCTGACTATAAGGACTTCTGGCATCCACTTTTCGGTAATGTAATTTAGTCAGCAAGTCTCGTGAGAGGTTTTGTGCCTTGATATATGTATGTTTGTTTTGATGATAAATAGTTTCGAAATTTTCGACGAGCTCGCGATTTATTCGCACCTATACGTGACATATGGAATATTGTTAGTTCCAATTTCATCAAGTTATATATTCCGGGAGAAAGTTTAACCATCGACGAATAGTTGGTGCCATTACGAGGAAGAGTATCCCTTTGGTAGTATATTCCCTCTAAGCCTGACAAATATGGCATTTAGATTTGGTGGACATGCGATAATTTAATTTCATTTTCATTTCATTTTTATTTCAGTCTATGGACAATAAATCCTTACAGACTAGCATTTCAAATAAATTAAAAATATGTAACATTATAAAATATACATAAATAACATTTTTTTGAAAGTTTCTTTGTTATGGGAAAAGTCTAAGGGATATAAAGCAAATAAATCATTAAAGTTAATCAAAGCTCTAGTTAATGGCTCATTTAAAGCATAGTTAGTCTTATGAGATTTGACATAAAAAGCACTTAAAGAACGCAATTGCCTCACAGGCACATTAAAGTTAATTTTACTCAAATGAAATTCACAACTTACATTGCCACAAACAATATCATACACAAACGTTAGTGAATGAATCTTTCGTCTACTTTTAAGTGATTTCAAATTTATTAATTGGCAACGAGCACTATAAGAAGGTAGGGGTTAAGAAAAATTGATACCCCTTAAAGCAAACTTAATGAACTTTTTCTGAATGCGCTCCAAACGCAACGAATGTACCTCGTAATAAGGATTCCATATAAACACTGCATATTCTAGCCGAGACCTCACAAATGATGTAAACAATACCTTTAGTGTATAAGGGTCAGCAAAATCAGAGCTAAATCTTTTAAAAAATGCTAATAGAGAGTATGACTTAGGAATAATGTAATTTAAGTGATCACCAAAGAAAAATTCGAATCAAAGAAAACACCTAAATCACAAATTTTTTTCAAACAAGTCAAATCTGAACCTTCAAGAAAGTATGATGATGAAATAGTGCGTACCGATTTAGAATAAGAGATAAATGAACATTTGTTTGCATTAAGTGACAAGCGATTACGTTTAAACCAATCAACTGCAATGTCTAGTTCATTCTGTAAAATAGTAACATCATGGTTAGAACTGATAGTTTTGTAAATCTTTAAATCATCAGCGTACAGTAAAAATTGGGATTCCCGAAAACAATTTGAAATATCATTAATAAATAAAATAAAAAATAAGGGACCAAGGATACTACCTTGTGGTACACCAGAGTATGAAACAAAAGGCATAGACTTCACGTTATTAATTTGGACGAAAGAGAATCTGTCACTCAAATACGATCTAACCCAAACCAGAAAACTTGAATGGAACCCCATCTTAGAGAGTTTAGCAATTAAAATATTGTGAGAAACTTTGTCATCTGTATAAATAGTGTCAACTTGTAAACCTTTTTCAAAAGAAGAGACACAAAAATTAGAAAATACAGAAAGATTAGAAACAGTAGATCGTCCAGAGATGAAACCATGCTGAAAAGGGGAAATCATATTTTTAACTGCAAAATATAACTTCTCTTTAACGACACTCTCAAAAAGCTTTGAACAAGTAGAAAGTTTTGAAATTGGTCTATAATTGCTAACATCATTTTTATTACCCGCTTTGTATACAGGCGTTATAGACGCAATTTTCCATCTCGCTAAAAAGTCACCTGTATGTAAAGACTTATTAAACAATAAGGTTAATGGTACAAAAAGTGAGTTACATTTTTTTAATAAAAATGGGCACAAACCATCAACATCACTTTTTTTTGAATTTTTCAAATTTAAAATTCCTTTTAGCACATCCTCATTACTGAGGGATAATGCACCAAAATCAAGCAACGATTCAATACCATCAATAACCGAGATGTCGTTCCAACTAGAATCAGAAACAAAGTTTGATTTAAAAAAATTTGCGAACAAATTAACCGAATCTTCAATACAATTAGAGGTATCATTTTTCCAAAAGACCGAAGTTGGGATTTCAGATACGCTTTTCTTCGACTTAACAAATTGC
Organism: Tricholauxania praeusta; assembly: GCA_949775025.1. Classification (NCBI taxonomy): domain Eukaryota; kingdom Metazoa; phylum Arthropoda; class Insecta; order Diptera; family Lauxaniidae; genus Tricholauxania; species Tricholauxania praeusta. The sequence continues at coordinate 109,438,869 of OX459028.1, forward strand.
CAAAATGATTTTGGATTATCTTTAATGTTTCCTTCAATTCGAAGAATATATTGCTTATATAAGAATTTATCAAGAAAATTAAATTCTCTTGAATAATTCTCATACTTGGCCTTATATTCACTATTCTTTGTAGCAACGTAAAGTTTAGAGAATTTATTTCTCAAATTTTTTAATTTTTTCAAGCCTTTGGTATACCAAGGTAGCTTATTGATCTTACCAGGAAGCAATGGAATATTATTCTTACAATTCAAATGAATATTATTTAAAAATATGTCAAAGCAAGATGAAATATCTTTACTTTCAAACATATTGTTCCAGTTTATATCAACAAAAATATTATTTAATAATTCAAAATCACATAAGTTGTAATTATAATTAAGAGCAGATTTTAAACCAATATCAGGAATCTTTAAGAATTTCAGAAGCCGAAATAGGGAAAATACTTTCTTCCAACGTAAACTTTATATTTTCAGTTACAAAAATCAAATCCAAAATTCTATCAAGTTTATTGGTAAAATAATTGATTTGACCCAAGCCTGCACTAAAAAAAGAATCAATGAAATAAATTTCATGTTCATGATTAACATTAAATGGTGTTAAAAAAGTACTGTTTGAAAGAAAACACCAACAAATTGCCTTCAAGTTAAAATCACCTAAAATACAGATATGCTTATTATCATTAATATTCATAAAAATATCATTAATATTATCTACATAATACAACCAGTTATCCACTAAAGTGAATACTTTATCTTGAAAAAGGAGGACAGAGGGCTTAATTTAGTGCAAAAAATGGTGGTCAAGAAGAGTACAGAACCGTTTCACCGATCAAACCGTAATATTACGTTTTATAACTAAGTATTTAACGAATTTTAGTTTAGCTAAAAAACTGCTATCAAATGGCCTTACGTGTGTTGGAACGCTGAGGAAAAATAAACGATAAAGTTCGCAAAATTTCAACAACACCGATAAAGAGCAGTTGAAACAAAAGTTTTTGGATAGATTCAAAAAAAAATATATAACTCTTGTCAGTTATGTGCCGAAAAAAAGCCGAGCAGTTATATTTTTATCAACGATGCGATAGGTAGAGAAGGAAAACAAAATCAAATCGGTCATAAATTTGTACAACAATTTGACAAGAGGTGGCGTGGATACGCTTAATCAGCTCGTCCATGCTTTACGCCATAACGCAAATCACAAACATCCAAAACCGTTGCCAAGAAACGACGCTACTGTATGTGCCCACCTGCACGAGAAAGGATGAGCAATCAGCTTTGCAGCCAATGATCAAAAAATATATGCAACGGGCATGTTCAAAAGGTTGTAATTTGTATCAAATGTATTAATGAAATAGTTAAATCGCTCAAATAAACTATACTTATAAACTTAAAATGTTATAGTCGCTTTTCTTCAAACAAAATGTATGTGAGTCAGTGATGGCTTTTGGATTTTGTGAAAATGTACTGAATCGAAACTTCAAATGTACTTTTTAGTGGCCGAATGTACTTTTTTGGTATTTTGTATTTTTTCGCAAATTTTAATAAGAAAATAGTCATCTATCCTGCGTGATACTAAAATGTCTAATTTCAAAATTTTACAAAAAAAAAAACATGAGCTGGACCCCATTTCTTACCTTAATTAAAATAAACACACGTTCTACATTAATTCCACTCTTATTTATTCATTCTTTGCTTATTTACATATAATGTATATATAATATAATGCGGGCGTGCTTTGACAACAGTGGGTGGCGTCCCCCATTCAACTAAAAATCCCAAAACGCTATATCTTGGCACTTAAGGCAGACTTTGTCTACGTTTTAGTAAGTCGGTTTTTTCGTTAAATTTCAACGAAATCGGACATAAACTCTGTCCGCGCCGTTTACAGGTTTGAGTTAGGAAGCTCAAATGTTGGGACAATTATTTTTATTCCTCAAGCTATAATATAGGAAAAAATAAATAAAATCCCTCTCCAAAAGTTTGAAAATAAACACCCTAATACATATGTAAGTTCTGATTCAATCTAACAACAGCTCTTCATTGTCACAACATTTACACTTAGGCTTTAAAAAATCTCTTGCTTGTATCAAAGAAGATACTGTGCTAGCTTGTAAGCGAATCCTTATTTTAGTTTCAATTAAATTTTGAACTGAAATTATTTAAAAGTGTAGCCAGCTACTGCAATGTTTAAGTGTTATTCAATTTACTAAAAAAAAAGTCGTACCTTATCGGACCTTACGACTTACTTAAAAAAATGGTAATTATTATAAACTGTCCAAATGTACTGAAAATTATCCAAATGTACTGAAAATGAGCCAAATGTACCGAATGTACTGAAAACTTGTCGAATGTACTGAAGACGATTTTTCAGGACGCAAATGTACCGAAAAAAGTACAAATGTACCGAAAATGCCATCACTGATGTGAGTCCGAAAGACTCACTTCAGTACTTTGTGTTCGTCATTTCACCCAGTACTAATAGGGTTAAAAACAAGTTTTTCATTAAAGATTAAATATGTTCAAAATTCACTTTCAGATAACCACTAAGCATTATATAAAATCACAAATAACGGAGCAAGAATCAAAAACATGAGTAGCTATCTATAGAGTGAACAATATGTGCTTAAAATCTTTTTTTTACAGAAGGTTAAAGCTGAATAAGTTTTTTTTTGGATAATACAGGCGCACATACATAAATTTGTGACCCAGAGGAGAGACGCTACTATTCCTACGTTTTCGTGGCCGTTAAAACCAAATATAATCATAAAAAATGATTACAGTTGCCCGTTTCAATTCCATATAGCAACTATAATTTTACTCGTCAATTTTGCTATTTTGTTTTTGCTTTCCCATACAATTATAGTTGCTAGCTATAGATAACTAGGCGAGGCTGAAAATGTTCCGCTTCAATAAAAACTAAGTGGAAATATTTAATTTAAATATTAATATAAACCAATAATCTGAAGCTCAAAGTAGAATTAAAGCCAATCGGAGACACCATAAATAATTTTCATTGAAAAGATAACATCAGAGCAGTTTTCATTATATGACCTGAAGTAGGGAGTATGTATATATATTAAGCTCCTCCTAATTGAATTACATAGAAGAGTGGTTATAACAGAAGTATATAATATATACTATATATGCGGGGACTAAAACAAAGCGAACATCTGCAAGTGTGTTTGAACATAAATTAATTTTATGATCAGAATATGTTTTAATTTTCATTATTTTCAAATTAATCACGACAATAACAATAAAGGTTACATTAATTTGTCATCATAAAATTTCAAATCAAATTTGAAGGTAAAATCTAATTCAAAATGTAAACAAATGAATTGAGTTGAACAATACACCAAAAGCTGAGTGAAACTGAAATAGCCGAATTGAACAACATTCGTTTTTATTTTCAATTCGTATTGTATTTGGTATTGTATTTCGTATGCATTTATGGAAATTTAATTTTATTTGCAATTTTTGTAAAACGCTTAAATAAATAATGGAAAAATAAAAAAAAAATCAATAATATAAAAATTTTAGTATGGAGTATGATACATACATATCTATGAATTTGTTTGGTTTTTGTTGATTTTTTTCTGTGCAAATTGGTTAAAACTTTGTCATATTAAAAATAAAATAAGAAACCACGGTGGGCTTCAACCAACTTTAAATGGCAAGTTGAGTTACAACAAAAACTTGAATGGGGAATTATTTGGGATATTATTTATAGTCGAACTACATTTAAAATAAAAAAAATCCTTAGAGCTTTTTTTTTAATTCCAGATTTACTATTTTTAATCATAGTATGTAGCAGCAATAGAAAATTTTAAAAAATGCATATAATTGTTGTTATATGGATTTATACTGGCGAGAAAAGTTATCCAGAGAACACTCACATATGCATGTGTATGTAAATGTACCAACACATATATATATGTTAAGGTGGCCCCCGAGTGTATGAAAAAATTTTGATTCAGTGCGATTTTTAATCTTTCAAAAATAGGCTTGCACAAGAAAAGCAGGCATTGATATGTACGTTAACTAATTTTGTAAAAATTAAAAAACCTTATTTTGATTTTGCTTATTTAGGATTTAATAAGGTTTTTTAATTTTTACAAAATAAGGAAAGATTTTGCGGCTGGTTCGTGTATAAATAAAATGTACGTTAACGTTAATTACCTTTCTATGTATCTGGAAAATTGATCTATTACGAACAGAATTTACTCTAACAGTGCTTGAAGAAAACAATTTAAGAGATATATGTGCTTTTACTATCCATTTTTATGTGAAGGCTTGGTTTAAATGTCCAATAGCATCATTAGCGCCATTCCAAGACTTGTGTCTTATCAAAAGAATTTTATAATTACAAATCATTTGACAAACAAATATCTGAAGCTGCAGTCAAAAAGTTTTCGAATCATTTATGGTACCTGTCAGACGAATGTGTTGCGCTAAGTGTGTTTGATGAAAACGTTAACAATGAAATTAAAAGAGAAATATCTGAAATGATTTTTAAAAATAGTAATGATGGAGGAGATGATAAAGATTGCGACGAGATATTGATATAATAGAAAATATGAAGCGTATACCTCTTAAACCAACGGAAATGAAAACATTTTTATATAAAGGGCTTCAGGAATTTGTTACCGTTAACACCGTAAATTTTCTAATCGCTTTATAATTTCCACAGATTTTTTAAATGAAGAGCTTTCTAATTGGAACGTCAATGAAGCTTATAAAAAAGGAAATAATATAATTCATTATATAAATGTAGTAACTGATGCAGCAGAACGTGGAGTAAAATTAATTGAAGAATATAATAAAATTTTAACCAAAAAAGAACAATAAAAGCAATATTTATTGCAAGTGGTTACTGACTATCGGAAAAATTTCAAATCGCTTACTAAATCAGCTTTGACTTAAATACATATTAGTTTTGTATTATTTTTCCTTTTAAATTTTTTTATTGTAAAAAAAATTTTTCTAAAAAAAAAATATTGATAGCTATTATTTTTATACTTATACGAGTATTATAGAAATTAAAATGTTTTGTTTTTTAACCCTTGTGTCAATACCTACTTTGTAAACCTTTAAGTCTACACTTAGATACGTTTGTACCCTAGTACATTTACATGAGGATGGGTCGAATTTTTCAGCAACAATTTTAAAATTCTATCAGAAACTATAGTGAAATTTGAAAATAATTTAAAATGGTATGTAAAACAAAAGTTAAAATATGTATCAATAATGCTGATATTTTGCATGTTGGCATTTGAAACATTCATATTGATGCCGGCTTCATCAATCCACTTAACTGGTTTATGGCAATCAAAACAGTTCTGCCGAGTTTTTTCATTTGACCTTGTCTTGGTCCGCACACGAGCAGTTCACGTAACACTGTTATCAGAACTTATGAAACGGAAAATATGCTAAAATCGTAGCAAGGACATTATGGCTCGAGAATTGGTAAAATGTCTGATTGCCATAACTCCTTCAATGATTGAAAACAGCACTGCATAGTCCTAGCCACAACCAGTGATGGCATTTTAGGTACATTTGTACTTTTTTCGGTACATTTGCGTCGTGAAAATTCGTCGTCATTACATTCGGTACACTTGACCCATTTTCAGTAATTTCGGTGCATTTCGAACTGTACCGAACTGTCTATGTAAGTGGCTGACAAACCTATAGTATCGCAATTCAAGCTTTCCGGATATAACTGTTTTAATTTTGAATTTCTCAGTCGTTATTAAAGTTTTTGAAGGTTGCTGAGACAATTTTCACATTCTTACACGTATAATAAATTTTTCGCACTCAAGTTAATTTTTTTTTTTTCTTAAAAAAGAGTTAAAAATGCTTTAGGGTACAAATGTATCCAAGTGTAGATCAACGTAGTAAAATTATAAAATGCACGCCCACACCCCACTGGATGTAGGTACACACTTCTATATTATTGCATTATATTTAAGATACTCTCGTTGAGGATAACCTAAAATATGAAAATGCATGAGAAATATAGGAAATTTCTATATCCAACTGCAGACACAAGGGTTAATAATATAAATGACCATAACTTCTTTATTTATCATCCGATTTTTATGATTTTTAGCTGGTTGGAAAGGAAATCGATTACATAATATGTTTAAATATTTACTTTTTTATTCAATATTGGTTTAATATACTTCAAGGGTGGGTAAAAGGAAACAATTGGAAAAAAAAACATTTTTCGATATTTCGACTGGGTTGAGCGACCTCAAAATCACTTCGGATTAATCTAAAACTTCACATTTTATCGTTTTTTATCTATTCGCACATTTTTAGGGGGATCGATTTAAGAAAACGACACTTTTGAAAATAAGGGCCACCTTAATATATATAAATATATATGTATTGGGTACGCGAGTATTGGCGCTGTAGACAGTAATTCTTTCAGCTTTTGGAATGCAGTTTCCTGTGCACCACTCCATTCGAATTTGCGATTTTTCTGTGTCAGCTCATGTAGACTGCCTGCAACATTTGCGAAACCAGGAACAAAGCGTCTGTAATAAGTGCAGAAAACTTCACAACTCATGAAGATTAGATGGTCGAGGCCAATTTTTCACAGCTTTTATTTTATCTTCATCTATGTGTATTCTTTCTGTCGTAACCTTGTGCCCCAGATATTTGACTTCACGCTGGAAAAGTGAGCACTTTTTCGCACTTAATTTTAGTCCAGATGCCTCCAAGCGCTCAAACACTTCCTCCAGATTTTTCAAATAGTCATCAAAATCTTTTCCCATGATGATTATGTCATCGAGATACACTAGACAAGTCTTCCAATGTAGTCCTTTGAGAACTCGTTTCATTAACATTGCGTGTTCTGCTGGTTATTTTCACAATTTATCACAGCCGTCACTTTCTCACATTGCGCTATAAGTTCACCTTTTTGCATCCATTTTGGCTTATTTGTTGGATTCAAAATTCGTACCGGTATTTTTCTGTCCGCTCTTGTGTTTACCAGGGTCTTTCCAATAATCAGGTCTTTCTTTAAATTTTTCTTATCTGCTTTCAGTACCCACAGATGGCTTCTTCCACAGTCTTCACTTGTTGTGGCCTAAATAATTTTTTCGGTGTTGGGTTTAACTCTTGCAATTGTTAATTTTTGTCCATAGCCAATGTTTAAAGGCAACTCTACATTGGCATACCTTAACGTTTTTTTCTTAAGATCCAAAGTGAACCCGTGTCGAATCATGAAGTCCACGCCAATGATAATCTCATCGGTGATGTTTGCAACAATAAAATCATGTTCCACAGTTTTGTTGCCGATAAGAATACTCGCTGTAACTTTTCCTACTATTTGTGCAATTTATCCTGTCGCTGTTCTCAATTGGATCCCATTTAATGGCGTTACTCGTCGTCTATCAAATAAGTCTCTCCTCACAATTGAATGAGATGCGCCTGTATCCAAAGTAAGCTCACATGGTCTTTCGTTGATTTTTCCACTGATGGTAAGGCTGTTGGGATTTCGGCAGAGCTTCGAAACCAAGACTATGGGGCAATCATCTGTTAGAGTCAGCTCACGCCCCGCTGTACTGACTCTCTTTAGTTTAACGACTGATGCTCGCTACCATTTTTGCCATCGTCCATCGTTCCAATTTTTCTTCTTGGTGAACGTGATGGAGATCGTTTACGACGTGATTTGCAGTTACGTGCCATGTGTCCCTGCTTACCACAGTTGTAGCATTTTCCGCTGAAGCTACCGCTGGCGAACGATGAATATTTCTTTACAGCCTCCACCTCCATCCGACGAGTTTTCAGTGATGGGCGGCATGTCAACGCAAACGTCTCCTGAGTGAGGGCAACCGTTACTGTTTCGTTAAATGCTGTCTTCTGGTTCCTCATTGTCTCGCGTTTTGTATCTGAGTCACGTATGCCGTCAATAAACGCCTCTATTTTGAATTTTTCAGCTACGACACTTAACTCGTAAGGATAGAAAAGGCGTGCCAATCGCTCAATATCCGCAGCATACTCCTGCAAGGACTCACCAGATTTTTGGATACGACTTTTCAACTCCAATCTGTGAATCTGCTGCATGTGGTTACTGCCATATTTTCGCTGTAAGCCATCCATCACCGCATTGTAATTTTTCTGCTCCGCCGTTTGCAATACTTCTGCAGCTGCGCCTTTTAATGCCACAATTAGCGCTGCAGCTGCGCTTTCGTTATCCCAACGATTGTGACCAGATGTTGTTTGAACTGGAGCTTGATATCACTAAATGACGTTGTTCCATCGTACGAGGGTGCCTTAAGCCTCTCTGCGCTGATTTCTCTTATCATTTGAGTGGTTGGTTCACTTATTTCCAACTGTTCAATCCTTTTATTAACGTCCTCAAAATTATTTTGGACTTTTCAAGATTATTTTGAACTTCTTCCTTGAATGATTCAACGTTATCTCGTAACTTAGTCATTTTTGCATCGAGGCCATTTACCATTTTGGCAACCTCCGTTCGAACAGCCTCCATCTTTTGTTTCATTGCGTGGATCTGCGTCGCGTTCTGACTTAAGTTCTGATCTATTTGCAGTGCATTTTGACTTAAGCTCTGACCAATTTCTTCCCGAACGGCCTGGATATTGCTTTTCATCTGTAGATTTATTATCTGCGTCATCGCCATTAACATTTTCTGGAACTGTGACATATCTACAATTTCACCACTTGCCGCCGCACAGTGGCGCCTTTTGCGATTTCGCGTTGCTAAAATCATAACTTTTGAACGGGTAAAAATTTTTGAGTAAGTTTTTTGATTTTGGTTGGTAATTTCTGTAGATATGACATATATAAGATTCAGGTTTGAGGCTTAGCTATAAATACTTTTAAAAAGAGGTTAAAGTCCAAATTTCGAAATTTTTAGTTTTTAGTGGTATGAATTCATAAAAATAAATTTTTTTTTATAAATTTTAGTGCGCTTTATTCAATTAATGAACTTTTAATAATTTAAAAATTTTTTAAATACTTTTTTAAAAAAATTTTTTTTTCAATTTTTACTAATTCATTCATATGCATTTATTTTTTTATCTCTTAACATATTTTTTAAACAGTCTTTCTCAAAGGCTAGAAAAGTTTTAAAAAAAGGGTTACAGTAATAAATTAGGTAATTTCTTTAAAAAATCAACAACAATCTACAATTCTATAAAAATATCATCATTATTTTGGATATCTAAGAAACTTAAAACAGTACTACAGAATTTATCAGTCAGTTCTTTTCGTGACCTAACGTGCCTAAGTGACGAAATCAAAGGATCTGAAGATGCTGAAAGTATATTGAACAAGTCCTTATTCTGTCGAATACGTGAAATTTTACATGTATTGCTATATCTGTACTACTTACAATCTTTGTTTTTAGACTCTTGGGCTTCTTCTGATAATTCTCCTATTGGTAAGGCTTGATAATTGATAATTTATCCACTATGAGCTAAGATCTTATGGACAGAGGGTGTCAGTAATTTTTGGCTGTATTTATGTTCTAATATGTCTGCAGTTTCCTTGGTATACTTTTCAAATTTTTCTACTTTAACGGGTTCTCTACAGGATAGTACGTTTAAAATAACTTGTAATCTTTTTATCACGTCCTCATCGACTCCCTTTATTTCTGTTTCTGGTTTCTCAAAAAATCGCCTTGCTGTGTTTCCGTCATTTGTGTTACCAAATCCTTGCTTAGGATTATCTACTATAATACCCAGTTTTTCTCGAAATTGATCTTGTATTATTTTTTTTTCTTTACTTTTGGTTGCTTGGATTATCATCATTTCCTATGCTGTAGGCTAGTTTTAGAATAAATTCCATGGATCTTATCCTTGCATGTAATTGCGAAATGCCGCACTCATAATTGTGTTCATCGTTGGAGTCATCATTACTTCGGAAATCTTTTTGTGAACGCTTACATATAGCACAAGATCTAGTAGATTTGGTGCCAGTTATCTCATTAAGTACTTTGCCGTCAATCATTGTTAAAAATAATTCGTGTCTAATTATAATTTTTTTGTCATCATTTCCTTCAAATATGGTGGGTTGAAGTTCATTTATTTGTTGTTTTATATTGCTGATGGTGCTTCTTATTTGCTTTGAAGATTCTTTTGCGTACTTAAACATTATAGGTCGACAATAAAGAACTGATGATGGTCGAGGGTTTTTCCAATGTTCAGCATTTTCACTCCTTATTCGAAGTGGGGCTATTGGAGCCATAAACATGTTGGTATCTGAAATATTTTGTCCATCTTCTGTACAAATTTTTTGTTTATATGCACTTTGTCCAGATGATCCATTACAGCCCCACTTTGTTAACAAAGAAATATTATCTGGGAACGATTGTATTTCATGGTTGCTTATACTGCTCAAAATTCGCTTAGAGGTATGATCTAGTAAATCTTGGAGTCTAACTTCAGCTGATGTTTCTGTCACCGTACAGTTACCAGGAACCGCTTCCTTTTTGGCTTCTGACACAACTTTGTAGCTGGGTAAAACATCTGCGTTGTGGCTTCTTAATGAATTTCTCAAGTTGTTATATTTTTCCTTTGAAAGCCCTAAATCTAGGAAAAGCGCTAAAGCACTGGAACCGTCATATTTTATGGGATGGATCACATTGTGGAGTAGGAATACTTTTTTTGATTCGATCGACTCTTGTTGGGCTTTTATACATATACAGGTACAAAATATTGTGTTACAAACCTCAAACATAATACTTGTTCAGCGAAAAAATTGAACTACCTAATAAGCTAAATTCCTTGTATGATATCTACTGTAATAAAACAGGTGTCTATAAAGTTGGCCTGCACTAGAGTTTACTGTTATGAGAAGTGCTTCTACCTGTATTCTATACAAAAAATACAGCTTTATTCTATTTGACATTACTAGATATTTTAAAATTGCATTAAAAACTTAGATATAAATATCTGAGGCAAGTATTACTATTTCGCTATACAAAAGAGTGAAATGATTTGGAAAAAGTGACAAATCAAGTGTTTTGGAGGTGAAGTAAAGCCCATATTATATGGGCAGAAGTTTTCTAGGTGCTCTTTACATATGCATCTATTTGCGTCAAATAGTTTTGGAAATAGGAAGAATAAATTAAGAAAGGGGCGTGGTAACGTCCATATATACAATTTTTAATTTATTTTGAGTGATGTCTATATTCGCTAAAAACATTCTATCAAACTCAGATTAACAATTTCCAAGTCAAAATATCATAGACTAAAAATCGTCATCACACAACAAATTCAGTTTTATGCATATCATGTCACATAAGTAGCTATAACTTCTAAATGGGCAAATATATGCATGTAAGACCTATATGATTTTTGTTGGCAGATATGTCAACTATAATTTCTCATTCACCAATCCTTGATTGAGATTGATTTGTGGGTTATAGGCCAAGGTAAATTTGAAAAACTATGGTAAAAACGACCTTTTTTAAAAAATTCATGAAAATTACTAACTAAAATTTTTTTTCTACATCTTGTGGAAATTATTTATTTTAAAATACCATAAATTCAGAGAGCATACGTCAAATTTCCATGTTTTTTCAAACTTTTGAAATTTTTCATTTTTAATATTGCAAAAAAATGTAAAAAAATGCTATTTTAATGAACGATAAAGTTATCCAACTTTGAGCACCCATAAAAACCAAAATACTGGTCATAAATCAAAAAAGTTTTCGGCTTTAGAATCTTTGGTCAATTATCTGTCAAATAAAAAAAAAAAGTTTCGAAAATCAGAAATCGAAAATTTGATTTTAGCAATCACTTTTTGAAAAAGGAGCCACTGTGCGCCGGTCCAGAAGCTTCTTCCTTTCCAAGGTTTACACCTTGAGCCTGCCGTAAGCGTTTCTGTAACTCCACCTTTCCGCCAGATGATTGCAGATTCAGCTGCTGCAACTCCTTCTTCAGTTGATCCACTTTCAGTTCATCAAACTTAAACATTTTTTTTTTACTGTCCCAACAAAGCAATTGGGAGACTTTTAATTTGCCTAAGCGCTCTTGTAGTGCTAAAGCTTTCCTTTTTGATGCCCGTGCTGCTCTTAAGCGCCGGCAAACTATTTAGGCAGGTCCTAATTAAAAGTGTCATATGAAAGGATTGAAGCTACCATAATTGAATATAATAAAGAATATTTTCATAAATTAACAATTATTTTTGTATTAACAAAAATACAACAAAAAATTTTTTTAACATCAAAATTTTTTTTTGTTCCTAATTCCGTCCACAAAAAATGCAAGTTCCTAAATCCGTCCACTGTCCACCCATATTTTTTTTCAGATTTTGTGTCTTTACAAAGATAAAAATAAAAAGAACTCAAAATTAAATTTGTTTTTATCAAGCAATTGCTTAATTATTTAAATATAAATAAAAAGTGTTAGTAAAATTGAATAATAATCTTCTATTATTAAACGAGCTAAAATTGTATGTTTATATATTTATTTATATACTAGCTGTCCCGGCAGACGTTGTTCTGCCCTTTCCGATAGGTGGCGCGAAGTTGTATGAACTCATGCTATGGAATGTAAAAGCGAATCAGCCAATTTTTCAAATGAAATCAACTTCTGCCCTACTTTTTTACATACATATACATATGTATATAGTATAGTATAGCTAAGGTGACCATACGTCCCGTTTTGAACGGCACAGTCCCGTTTCCAAGCCTCCTGTCCTTTTGTCCCGAAAGAAGACAGAATCGTCCCGTTTTCAGAAAATGTTTTAATGAATTTTAAAATCCATGTTATAGCTGTACTTCACCCGTAAAACAAAACGCCACGTCGTTGTTTGAAATCTGTGATTGGCTACCCGAGCCGAATCGAATAACTGTGGCTACCCGCCTCGCGTTCAAATATTAATAAAAATGTGTGTCATTTATATTGAAAATTGGGATGTTTCTGTTGGAAGTCTTATTTAAACATTTTTAAAGTAGGCCATACATTTTGAAGAAAATTTGCTCTTCCGAAAAATATATCAAACCGGATAAAACGAGTTAAATTACAATCAAAATTTTGTTGTATTTTATATTGTATTTCATTTGAAATTTGAATTTAATTTTAAGACTCTGGTTCTCATGGTCATATTCCAGTGTAGCTAGATGTGCTTTTTCTTTTTAGAAAAATCATTCCGAATCTGCTTAAATAACTTGATTTTTTGAGTTCGAAAGTGTTTTCCAATATTTTATTTCTATGCTTTATGATTTCAAATTAAGTATGTATGTATAGTTTATCTTTAAAGGTCATGTCCCGTTTTGAGGCAAAAAAAAAAATGGTCACGTTAAGTATAGCACACTTGGCAGACGTTGTTCTGGCCTCACAGCTAGGTGGTATCGCACCACCAGATTTATATCATTACCAAGTCTCATTCATCTGCATCAAATAATTGCTATTCTATACAAAATGTTGTTTTATTCGCATATGGAAGGTGTGGCACCACCCATTTTCTCATTAAAACTTATGTTTACATACATATGTATCTAGTCTCATTCATCATCATCACAAATTTTGGTATTTTCTTATATGGTACTAAACGACCTTAGCTGTGCCTCTTAATATGAAAGCTACGTAGTGTAAATTCCATGGGGATCGAAGAAAATGCTATTTTAAAAACGTTTTCGTGTGAGGGCCACCCTAAATAAAAGTTTTGCAGGCTTAACTATGCCTCTTAATATAAAAGCTGCGTGGTTAAAGTTTGGTGTGATCGATTAACCGGTCTCCAAGAAAATAATTTTTTTAAAAATATTTTTGTCTGAGAGCCACATATCTATATATGCACCCTACATTAAATTTTTATAGACCACACAATATCTCTTAATATAAAAGACACGAGGTGTAAATTTCATGTGAAACGATAGAGTGGTGTTTTTTTATAAAATGCTATTATAAAAAAAAATATGTATGAGGGCCACCCTAAATATGCAGCTTAAATAAAAGTCTCACAGACTTAACTATGACTGTTAATATAAAAGACACGTGGTGTAAATTCCATGTGAATCGATACAGTGCTGTTTGTGAAAATGCTATTATAAAAAAAAATTTGTGTGAAGGCCACCCTAAATATGCAGCTTAAATAAAAGTCTCATAGACTAAACTATGTCTCTTAATATAAAAGACACGTGGTGCAAATTTCATGTGAAACGATGGAGTGGTGTTTGTGAAAATGCTATTATAAGAAAAAATTTGTATGAAGGCCACTCTAAATACTTACTTACTTGGGTGGCCATAACAACCCGTTACCGAGTTACGGCCGACCTCAAAAGCTCTCTCCAGGCGCCTCTGCTTCGCGTGCGCCTTCTCCAATTAGTCACACCAAGCGTGGATAGGGTTTCCTCGGCTTGGTCTTTCCATCGGAGGCATGGTCTTCCTCTTCGTCGTCGCCCAGCGGCTTCCGCATCAAACAGCTTTTTCGCCGGAGCTTCTTCGTCCATATGCACAACATGTCCCAGCCAGCGCAGACGTTGGAAAGTGATGCGCTTGACTATGTCAATGTCAGCGTAGAGCTCGTAGAGTTTGTGGTTCATTCGAATACGGTAGTCGTCGCCGACGTGAACAGGACCGAAGATTTTGCGAACAATTTTTCTCTCAAACACCCCAAGCGTCGCTGCATCAGTCTGCGACACAACCCATGCTTCTGCGCCGTAAAGTAGCACGGGTAAGATGAGCGTCTTGTAGAGTGTCAGTTTTGTCGGGCGAGAGAGGTCTCTACTACTCAATTGCTTACTGAGACCATAGTAACACCTATTAGCAAGAGTAAGTCTTCGCTTTATCTCCAGGCTGACATTGTTTTGAGTGTTCACGGTGGTGCCAAGATAGGTGAATTTCTTGACAACTTCGAAAGTATAGCTGTTCGCAGTAACATAGGATCCAATATGCCGCGTCTCTCTGTTCGTGGACAGCATATACTTTGTTTTGCCCTCGTTCACCGTCAAACCCACCTTCGGTGACTCTTTTTCAATAGCAGAGAACGCAGCAGTAACATCTCGCTTACAACGTCCAATGATATAAATATCATCGGCATATGCAAGGAGCTGGACACTTTTGTAGAAAATATTGCCATTACGATGTACACTGGCTCTTCGCAACACCCCTTCCATCACAAAGTTGAAGAGGTTGCAGGATAGTGGATCGCCCTGTTTGAAACCTCGTTCGGTATCAAATGGTTCGGAGAGGTCCCTTCCTACTCTGACAGAGCTGGCTGTGGTGCTCAACGTCATTCTGCAAAGCCGCACCAGCTTCGCAGGTATACCGAACTCAGACATGGTGGCATACAGGCAATCCCGTATCGGGCTATCGAAAGTAGCTTTAAAATCGATAAAGAAATGATGGGTATCGATCTGTTTTTCGTGGGTTTTTTCCAGGATTTGACGTAGTGTGAAGATCTGGTCTATAGTGGACTTACCAGGTCTAAAGCCGCACTGACAAGGCCCAATCAGTGTGTTGGCAAACAGCTTAAGTCTTTCACACAGTACAGTCGACCGGACCTTGTAAGAGATGGCAAGAATACTGATTCCCCGGTAGTTAGCGCAGATTGTCGGGTCACCTTTCTTCAGTACAGGACAAAGGACACTGAGATTCCAATCGTCGGGCATGTTTTCTACTAGCCATATTTTGCAGATGAGTTGATGCATACACCCTATCAGCTCATCGCCGCCGGTCTTGAACAATTCAGCAGGCAGGCCATCGGCACCAGCCGCTTTGTTGTTCTTAAGTCGTTGGAGCACAACTCGTACCGCGTCATGGCTAGGTGGTGGTACGTCCACAGAATCGTCGTTGATTGATGGCATGTTGAGGTGAAAGGTAGAGTAAAGACACTTTTTAATTGTTTATTCTATCACTGCTGTTTGTCTGTCCAACGTGGAAACTATTAGTTTATTTGTGGGTCCAACGTTGTTCGATTTGTTGATGATTTTGGTGATGTGAATTTTGTTGTATTTGTGAATCCGTGGTGTCTTCTTTGTATAAATTATGAATTTATGTTGTTTGGTGTGTTGTTTGTTTCGTGAAATTGTACGTTAACGTTTTTTTATCACTTTTTGTTGAATTTGTGTTTTCTATTAGATGTTAGGCTAAACGCTCGGTGACTTGTTGAAAATCAAAGACGATGGCGGGCTCGTTAAAGGCTTACGAGACCCGAGGTGATTGCAGCGCCATTTATACCATTGGCGGACATTAGAACAAACAGCGTAAATTAAGCTGTGTTCACATTGTTTACAATGCATGTAAACATTCTGCCCACCTTGCAGGATTATTATCTGCAAAACTCAAACAAAAACATTAATGGGTTCAAAAATAAAATTAGTAAATTTAAGTGAAAAGAAGTCAATTCATTTTGTAGTGCATATTTTTATTTTTAAATTCAAGGTAATTCATGGGTCTCTTATACATATATGTATATGAACAAATTTTTAGGTCTCATTAATGAACATGGTTAAGGTCTCATTAATGAACAAAATGAGAGGTCTCACTGTCTCACGACAGTGAACAAAAGGTAATTTAATGACTCAGAGCCCACATGGGCCAGAGAATGTCCAGCCGAATGCAGTGCTCTGAGCCATTATTAGGCCATTGTTCGACCTGATCACTCCATTCTTCATGATGCGTGAGTACACGTCTGGCCCCAACTCCATCTTAACCCGGGCTGATGATGTAACCCTTTGATCGGCCATCACGATATGTTCGAACATTTTCTTCACTGTGTCGGGCAGGTCTCGGTCATAAGGTTTGCGAGGCAACTCATCTGTTACCAACGCATGCACTTCAAGTTTAAAGTCTTTTTCTACTTGCGAGCCCAAGGTCAAAGTGCAAAGCCTCTGAGGATTGAGATGTGTCATCTCTAATTTGAGGTATTTGACTAGTTCTCGTGCGATAGTTGTGATCGCCTTTGTCGGGTTAAGGACTGCCCTTACCAAAACCTGCTTGTCCTCTAAAACTAATTTTATATCGGTGGTAGGGACTAGTGTCGGATTAAGACACATTAAAGCTGCTGGTTGACGTGCTGGTGAATTGACACAAGATTTTTGTTCCAGTTCTACAAGACGCTCGTTCTACCTGTGCTTCTTTATGGCGCTGAGGCATGGGTGGTTTCGACAACAGACGCAGCCGCTCTTGAGGTGTTCGAGAGGAAAGTTCTCCGCAAAATCTTTGGTCCTGTTCGAGTTGGCGACGACTATCGCATTCGAATGAACCACGAGCTGTATGAGCTCTACGCCGACATTGACATAGTTAAGCGTATAACAATACAGCGACTACGCTGGCTGGGTCATGCCCATCGTATGGATAAAGAAGCTCCAGCGAAAAAGGTATTCGAAGGGAAGGTCCCCGGTCAACGACGAAGAGGGAGACCATGCCTCCGGTGGATAAACCAAGCTGAGGAAGCCCTATCCACGCTTGGCATTAACGATTGGAGAAGGCGCGCGCAAAACAGAGGCGCCTGGCGAGAGCTAATAAGGTCGGCCGTAAGCTGACAACGGGTTGTTATGGCCATCTAAGTAAAGTAAGTAAGTGAGCATCAATCTGGCGGGTGTCATAGGCTATAAAACTTTTATTTAGGGTGCATATTTGGGGTCGCCCTCATACACAAATATTTTAAAAATAACGATTTTTCAAAGACTGGTAAATCGATTCTCATGAAATTTACAAAGTATGGCTTTTATGTTAAGGGGCACATATTGGATGGTAAAAATTTTATTTAGGGTGCATACTTAGAGTGGCCCTCATACAAATATATTTTTTTAAATATTATTTTCACGAAGAAAATTAAATCGATTCACACCGAATTTACACTAAATACGTTTTAGTTAATCTTAACAAAATGAAAACTAACAAAGTCGCTTAAAACTTTTCCTATTCTATGTAATATTAGCATTAACCACGTGGTCGGAATTAGGAACCATTGCAAAAACAAGTGCCTAAGTCCCGACCACTTTTAAATAATGAATATCTCGGAAGCATCGCAAACGTTTTGAAATATTTTTAAGTAATACGTATATCAATATTTACATAATACTTGATAAAAAATTAATTTTAAATTAATTTTAAGCAAATGTTATTTATTAAAATACACTTAAGAACCATAGTAGTTTTCTTTAAAAAAACTAAGCGAATAACAAATTTTGCAGACACAAAAACCATTTTTTTATTAATTTTTATTTAGTTAAAGGTAGGACGAAATTAGGTCTTAAGATAATGACACATGTAATTTAATAGTTAAAAATGTTTTGAAGCCTAATTTATAGAAAAATATATTTTTTTTATCAATTAAATTGCATGTGTGGTTATACCCTAATACCGTCCGTTAGCCGGAATTAGGACTTCAGTCATTTTTCAATGTCCCAATTCCGTCCACATCATTTACTAGATTTTTTCCCGTATTTATTAAAAGCTATGACTAATATTATATTTAAACCATGGTTTAATAATACATAGATAAATAGAACAACTTATACTCACCCTTAACCGAAACTGTTTTTTAAAAAAAGCAATTTTCTAAAATCGTGATTTTGACGATTTCTCTGTGGAAAAAGTCTTTTCACGTCACTTTACGTTGAATGACAAATTGCTGCTTAATAAAGGTCAAAAATCGTTTAAATTGTTAACAATATAAAAAAAGATGAGTACAGCTATATATTTTGAAAAGATTTGGTTTGAAATTGTTCGTTACAATTTAAATATTTGGCATAAAAGCTACTGGACGGAATAAGGAAGTGGACGGTAATAGGGCACTTTACGTTAATACTGGACTGTTGAGAGATAGCTGATTCTTGGTAGTTTTGTCTGCTGTCTTGTGTTGAATCGGGACTAACAGGACATATAGCTACAGTGACCATAAATTTAAATTGAAAAAACAGAACAAAAATTGTGTTTGAAGAAACGTACTTTTTTATATTGAACTAGCAGATGCCCGCGACTTTGTACGCGTAGCCTGTTTTTCTGCGAAGCCAAACAATTTACTTTTTTCAAAGAGAACTACAGTCAATTTTGGATTCTTCTTCACAGATCTAGTTTTCTCTTCCATAAATATTCCATTGCATTGCTATTTGAAAGATAAAAACAAAGCACACACACAAACTAACACATTCAATTAACCTAGTACACATTATCACACATGTTGTCCAACATCAATGTACGATAATGTGAACTCTAGGTACGACCGCTTGACACACATGTTGGATGGATTTCAAAAATTGTTGATTTTCCTGCTGGCTTGTCCAACTATACAACCTGTGTGAACTGACTGTGAAGCCTAGTGAACATTTTTCATTTTAAATAGGATTTCATGCAGGTCACTTCGATGTGGACGCTCATAAATTGTTCTGCAATTGATGTTTGATGGCATGCACGAAAATGTAAACGCAAAGCAATATTGACAGTCACACATGTTGTCAAGCCATTTAGGACAGCATGTGTGTTTTCTATGTGTGAACGTACTGTAATTTTCGTTGTTCACAAATTCCGCGTTGCTGCGTTGACAAATTGAGAATGAGAGCGAGAGCGAGAGTAAAATTTGAATATTCTCTTCCATTGCATTGCCATATAAAAAACGCACACACACTAACTTGCCATTAAACGATTTGTTATGCTTACATGCTTCTTTCTATGTGTGAAATTAATTTTTTTTAGCAATTTTAAAACTTTAATATTTTGATATTTAACAGGAATATCTTGATAATTTTAATTGTATGTTGGGACCAAGCGTCTAAGAAAGATAACTATAAAAATTTGATCAAGATTGATTGAGTACATTTTGCGTGAATCCCGTTCATCGAAAACGGCTATCATTTTGTTTATATAGAAGTAACGAAAATTCACAAAAAAAAGACATAAATCACAATTCATTGGCTTTGATTTTAATCAACGATTTTGTAACAAAAATATATGCATCAAATGGAAATCATTATTCCTTAAACATCTCAATCTGGTCTTCTGAGAAAAAATACTCCATCTATATGTATGGATATTAGGGTGGTTATTAAGAAAAAAAATTGGGGACTCCCCCTCAATCGGTTCGAAATAGGACAAAAAATATTCAAAAATTAATTTAACATATTTATCTTTAAGCCCGACGGACCCCATTAAAAAAATTTCGGCTTAGGTCAGATTTAATTTTGCAATAGGGTCCGTAGGGGTCAAAGATAAAAATTTTAAATTAATTTTTTAACCATATTTCGAACTAATTGAGAGGGCGTACCATTTGATTTTTGCAAAAAAGTACACTTAAAAGCCACCCTAATGTATATGGGACGTTCCATGTCAACCGGGACAGTGGTCTGTTCAAAATTAAGCGCAGCGGAAAACGTTTTTAAGGTTCTTATGCTCAAGAGCTTTCATATGAGAACGGGTGTTTTGAAATTTTTTTTTTAAGGAAATGGCGACCATAAAACGGCGCCTACATTTAGATATCTATGTATAAATAGGCAGTTGGTAAACAGCTATAACCATAATCGCTTAATTTTTTATTTTGTAGGAAGGCTGTGAAGAGAGGAAGTACAGTGTATACTAGTTTTGCCACGGCTAAACTAATGGACCGATTTTAATAAAATTTGGTTTGAAGATAGACTGAACCATAAGAAAAGTAATAAGAAGCTCTGAGTTCTTAAATAGGGCGTGGCATCACCCTTAATAGGAAAAAACGCGGTTTCGACTGAGCCACGTCATCGAAATATGTTACTTATGTTAATAACATATATTGTGCGGTTAAAAACCCACAACACATCGAATTAACAGCAACGCAGACACTCATAAACACCATCACGCGACAACAAGCCACAAAATCGCACACGTTCAAAAAGTCAGTAAAGCAAAATCCTATATTCTTATTACCATCATCGATTCGGTGCAGCTGCCAAAAAATGTGCCGAACCATCCACAATCAAATTGGAAAAGAACTAGATACCTCTTCCCCTCCGATGGTTGGTGAATCGTTTAACAAAAATAAATCATGCCGTCTTTTTATTATTGATCACAACACAAAATTAAAGTTTTTAGTCGACACTGTTGCGGATTTTACATTTTTACCAGTTTCATTCTTTCAAAATAGCCTAAAGTCAGCTGACTACACAAGTTTACAAGAAAAAAAGATCTGGTTTCTCTTATACTTTTTTCCATGTATTTTGGGGCGTATAATCCAAAAATGGCAACCATTTTTTTCTTAAGAATCGATTTCGAGATATCCCCGAAAAACCCCTTTTTCGGCACTTTTTTCATTTATTTGGCCATAACTCAATGAATTTTTTTTTCGACTCAAATACACATGTTTTTTATCTAAAAATAAACGGAGAATAAAAATAAAGAACCACACACATACACAATCGTATGTATTTTCGTTCAATTTTATTGCAAGATTTTTACTGTTTTCTCGAATAACTTCTACAGTTTTTGTCCGATTTTCGCAAAATTATACTTAAAATATTTGCAAAAAGAATAGTCTTTCATTTTAAATTCTAAAAATATGAAAAAGAAAAAATTTTTCATTCAAATTGAGCAATTGAAATTTAGTATTTTTTAAGAAAGACCAAAAAAGTCAGTTTTTTTGAACTTTGAGCGCTTGTAACTCCATCAAATCTTATTAAATTCAAGCAAACAGCATATCGTTAAAAAGGGAATAAAAATATCTTTCGAGGGCTGGAAACCGTTTTAAGTCGTTAAAAAAAGTCATCGAGATATAGCCAAATAAATGAAAAAAGTGTCGAAAAAATGGTTTTTTTGGAGATATCTCGAAAACGATTCTTAAGAAAAAAAAAATGGTTGCCATTTTTGGAATCTATGGAAAAAAGTGTATGAGAAACCAGATCTCGAGATGAACCCCAAATTTGTAAACTAGTGTTATTCTTTATTCGTCGCCAATAGAACGTCGATTCCAACCTAAGGTGACAAATTGTTGTTTCTTGATTTTGAACTTCGTCGAAAATTCGATTCGATTATAGCGGACGTTTCAAAACTAATTTTGGGCGTGGATTCTCTTAACAAATTTGGTTTAATGGTGGATGTGAAAAACAAATTACTGATCGACAAGGGAACAAAAATTGAAACTAAATGTGTTTCCGAATTCACTGATTATGAACTAATTTTTTGCATTAACAGCGAAAATGTTTATAAAGATTTGTTAACAGAATTCATCGATTTAACAAAACCGACATCATACAATGAAGCGAATGCGTTAGAAACAGCTGTTCGTCATCAAATCACCAAAGAGTAACCAGTTTTTCCACGTCCACGACGCACATTGGGAACAAAACATAGTTAAAACGTACGCATTGGAGGTACAGTCGAACTCCCATAACTCGAACGTCTATAAGCCGAATTTTCTTTTACTCGAACTAATTTGATTGGCAGTAGCGTTAAGAGAGTAAATAACTTACAATTCTCCTTTCGTAACTCGAACTTCCATAAGTCAAAGTTCTCCATAACTCGAAAGAAAATACAAGCATATGAATTCTATTACTTGAAGTAACTCAGCGTTTACACACAGATTTCCGAAAGTTCTTATTTGTGGGCAAGAGGGAAAAAACTAAAGGGCCCTGGTACAGAATTTGTCGTTTGTGGCAAACGCAAAACAAAAATCACATAAGAGAATAGACAAGAATTTCTTTCACAAAATTTTCTTATGTAAACGTTGACTAACTTGCTTGTTTGTTTTGGATTCTTTTTTTTTTTATTCGGGGAAATTCCTTTGTGTACATCATATGCGGTGCTGCCCAGAGAACGAGCAGGCGCTCAAAGAGCGTAAAAATGAGAATGGGAAGGTACTTAAAGAGCGTAAAAAAGCATTAATGAGCGCAAGAAAGCGTGCACGTATACAGAATTGATGGACAAATTATCAACATATGCTTACTGTGAAAGCGTTTGCTTGTGGTAGTGGGCACCACTGCGTAAGTACCAGTTCTATGCATAAATGTCAGTCGCGCTTGATGATTAATCGTATTTGTTTATTAGTATGGGCGCTAAACGTGTTTTTAAATTATTTTTTACTGAGCCTTCTGTTCAGTACTGTTAGTGCGAAAAAAACACAAAAAAATTGCAGCGCAAAATGCATAAAAAGAAAATCATTTCTTTTGGGCAAACCAGCAGCTTATACTAGTTTCGATGACCGCTACATCATCATCATCGGTAAGCTTTGTTCGCCGAAATTTGATAGTCTACTAGCATACTATATCTTACTTATTGCGTTAATCATTTAAGAATCATCGCAACAATATAAACATAGCACGCCAAAAACTACATTTCCCTCTTCAAAAAAGTTGAAAAAGTTAAGTTTTTTTTTACACAGCTACCTAAAAATAATATGAAAGCAAATTTGAATGTGTTTGTTTCTTTATATTCATCAATGAATTTTTTATGTTATTTACGAGCGACTCTGAACAGATCTAAGAAATTAATTTTTTTATCAAAACTACTGGTCGAAAAAATTTGATATATTTTTTTTCTTTCTACAATGAAGCCAAATTGATGGACATTAAAACGATTTTCTTGTGTTTTATTTCAATTCGAAGCTCTATACCTCTAAAAAAAACACCCTTTATTAGATAATGGCTTAATCACTCAAAAAATTTTCAGCCAATTTAAAACACGTCAGGGTAAAAATAGGCAAATTATAGATGAAACGACCCAGACACTAAAGCGCATTGATGCAAATGAAAAACAGGATATAACAATTATAGATTGCATTAAGGGGGGGGTAGGGTTTTGCCAAATTTTGTTTTTCCAATTTTTTTTGTTGTTTTATTTAATAGTATAACTTTTCAAAAGTATCCTGTTGAAATTTGAGGTCGATTGGAGTAAAACTGACGAAGATACAGTGTCTTGACTCCCGATGATTCTGTGTAAGTATATGAAAAAAAAGACAGTGCTAAAACTTAAAACGTGATTTTCTCGAAACTAACTTTTCAAAGTCGGTGGACACTTTTTCTCGAAAACTACGAAACCGATTTTCTTGAAATTTGACACACTTCTTTAATACATATAAAACCAGGTAACGACCGAGGGCTTTTTTTCTTTTTTTCATTACGACCAGTTCTGCAATAATAAACGTGCTGATTTTTGCCTTTTTTTTCCAAAAAAATTCGTTTTTTGACTTTAAAATTATGCCAAAATTTTAAAAATCGTCAAAGGAAAAAAACCCTTCGTCAATTCCTTAAAAAACTTATAAGCTAAAGAAAGTTTTTTTTTTTTTTGATTTCAAATGATAACGTGATGAGATATCTTTTCCACCGCAAACCACCTTTTTTTTAGACGTCCGCGGAAACTTGCTGCCAATGGCTTATTTTCCAATATTTTTTAATTAAATTTTTACAGAATACTCTTTAAATATTGTACTTTTATATGCTTTTTAAATAAATAAATTTACTTTTACCGTATCGCTAAAAAACATTTTTAAACTTATGCCTAAAATGTAGCGTCAAAACCCTACCCCCTCCTTAATCATATAACAAAAGCTTGGAAGATTGACGTCAGTAATCAAACCAAATCTGGATTTCAACAAAGAAAAAAAAATCTGTTACTCGAAATCTCCGTAACTCGAATTTTTTTTCGGGATAATGGTGATTCGAGTTATGGAGGTTCGACTGTATTTCAAAAGTTACAGTTATAAATTTGTTTTTTTTTTACTTTTTGCAATTAAGACACATCCATTTCATATGGGTAGAATAAAAATATTCCTATAATTGATTTTTTTTTTAATTTTATTTCAGTTGTACTTATTAACGCAGATATGGGTAAATAAAGGTATAATTTTTTGAGATTTTTATGGACTAGAACTTTTTCGCTTCCACATTATCAAATAAATAGCATGTTGTAGAACAATTCAAGTACAGATTTTGGAAAATTTATTCATAATCGAGTATATTCTCATTTAAAAAAATTGAAAAAAAAATAGTCCTAGGCTACCAGAGCTGCAAAATTTTCATGTTTCGAAATTTGGCCAAAAAAATTAAGAAAGTTCGAGTTTTTTCTTATTTATAATATTTTTTTGTTTTTCCTTATGTACACATAAGAAAGTATTGAAAAAAAACTTACCGCTATTTTTTAAGCCTATATATAAAGAATAAAGCTGTGGCTTTTTTCGATACTTCCTTCTTTTTTTTAAAACATAAGCCAACGCTCTGGGGACGCCCTCCATAAATGAAATGCACGATGTTAGTTTTAAGAAAAAGGGAAAGGTTATAGGGAAGGGGGATAGATGGAGTAGTGACGGTGAACATTCATCTTGAATTTACCGATGTCAGAACTGCCGGGGAAGACAGACGCAGCTGTTCCACAACTTGATGGTTCTGCCAAAGAAAGAATTACCACGAAAGTGTGATGACGCAAATGGGATGGGCCTGATGGGACGCCCGGGTGCTGCGAGAGAAAATCCTGACTGATGAAATCAGTTCTCGTATTTCTCTAGAGCACATCCCGTTATAATATCTGTAGAAAAGGGTTAAACACCCTTCGTTACGCCGGTGGTGACGGGAATCGATAGAGGCGATGACAGATTTATTACCTATTAGTTTTATCACACGTCGCTGAACACGATCTAGCAGCTCCAAAGTGGTTTTCGAAGCCCCAGCTCAAATGTGTGAGTTGTACGCTAGTTTGGGTATTATATAAGTGAAGTAGACGGTACGAAGATCAACTGGAGTGAAGTACTTCTTACACCGTTTCAAAAATCCAATACACTTGGCCGCTTCTTTCAACATATCGAACACATGGTCTATCCAAATTAGGTTCGATTGGGCATATAGCCCAGAACGTCAAGAGTTGTTGACCTCGCCATATCTAAGCCAGCCAAATTAAGAGAAGGAAAGATAAAATCCATTCGTCTGTGAGGTAACATACAGCACTAGGTTTTTGTAGCATTAAAATTGACTCGGTTAATACGATCCCACTCGGTGATTGTGTTGAGGTTGTAAACGAGTGTGTCATTCATATGCCGCCTTTTACTCTCAACCTCCACAGAGCTTGTGCGCTGTTTGAAGCAATAGGAATGACAAATGTTGCTGTCGTTCGCAAAGAAATGGATTGGGTTGGTAGTCGATAACAGAGGGTCGTCGATAAAGACCAGAAAAAGGGCAGGAGATAGAACAGAACCCTGGGTAACTTCAGCATTAATGAAGTGTTCGTTAGAGGTGAAACCGTCTACCATAACACGGATAGAGGGATCACTGCAGAAGCTCGTAATCTAACGAGCAAAGGAATTACCAACACCAAAGGCAATTAGTTTTGATACGAAGACGCGATGCCACACTCGATCAAACGCCTTAAAAATATCCAATGCGACAACCATACTTTCACCGAAAAGGTGAACACATTGGTTTCATTTCTCAGTGAGGAACGACATAAGATCTTCATTGGAACGAGACCTTTGGAAACCATATTGGCGATCACTAAGTAATTCGCCGCGCTCCAGATAATTCACAAGGTTAAAGTTTATTACGCTCTCCATTACTTTAGAGAGCGCAGAGCATATCGCAATGGGTCGATAATTATTAGGGTTGGAAACCTCGCCTTTTTTAGAAACTGGCGATGAAATATCCCACTAGAGTAGGATAAGTATGAGAAAAAGATTGCGTAATGGGCAAGCCAGTGTTGAGGCACAAAGCCAAAAAAATATGGAAAATATTGAAAAAA
The DNA here is from genome assembly GCA_949775025.1 of Tricholauxania praeusta. Taxonomy (NCBI): domain Eukaryota; kingdom Metazoa; phylum Arthropoda; class Insecta; order Diptera; family Lauxaniidae; genus Tricholauxania; species Tricholauxania praeusta. Next base: position 109,465,474 of record OX459028.1, read on the forward strand.
GTTACATGAGATTGAATAAGTTGGATATATTTAAACAATATTGAATAGTGTTGAAAAGCCGAAAAAAAATAAAAAAAGTAGGAAGAAGTTGAAAAGAATGTTGAAACAGTTGAAAAGGGCTAAAAAGTCGATAAAATATGAAAAATTATGAAAAAATACGGTTGAAAAAGTCGAATAAAAATTGGAAGTGGTTGAAGAAAGTTGAAAGAGGTTGAAAAAGTAGAAAAAAAGTTAAAAAAGTTGAAAGAGGTTGTAAAACTCGAAAAAAAATTAAAAGAAGCTTAAAAGTTCGTAAAAAAATTGAAACAGTTTGAAAATATCAAGTTGGATAATATTGGTAAATTCAATTATGTTGGAATAGGTTAAAAAAGTCGAAAGGATTAACATTTTCCTGTTACTTAAGAAGTCAAAAAATATTTAAAAAAAAGTAACAAATGTATTGCTTACAACTGTTCCACTAATACAATCCCGTCAAATTCCATTTAATAGAAAAGCTTATGGTAACCGACATCTCTATATCAAATTTTATTAGGATCACTCATAAAGTACGCTTCATATATACGGTGACCATAAATTTAAATTGAAATAACAGAATAAAAATTTTGTTTGTAGAAACGTATTTTTTTATATCGAAAGTAACAAAAATTCACAAAAAAACATAAGTCGCATTTCATTGGTTTGATTTTAATTAACAATATTGTAACAAAAATATATGTATCAAATGCAAATCATTGGTAATTTTCTGAGGTATAAGTTTTTTTAATCATGTTTTCCTGACATTGTAAATATTCCTTAAACCTTAAGCAGTTAAGATCATAGTTGCATCTCGTTATTAAATTAATATAGATTTTACAGTCTCAATTTTCATATGGAACTTTTTGTCAGTCCATATATTGCTTAAAATATAAAATACCCTTTCGGTGGAGGCGTTCGAACCCGGTAAACACAAATAAAATTCTTCTATATGAGATGTTCTTTTACAATCCGAACAGTTTCTGACCGCCACACCTTTAAATCGCTCGAAATTTTTTTTACGTATTCTTTGTGTTATATTAGAGGACACGTGTGGCGGGAATTAATTTGTTATCGAAGATATCGAGAGATACCGAGCTGTGAAGTTCGAAGGTCTTACGTTTTATGATGTTTTATAGTCATATCTCCGGTAAATTTTAACGGGAAAAATATTTTTTTATATCGTTTTAAAGCTAAAAAACAAGCTTTTTTACAAAATTTTTACCGATGGCATTAGATGATAAATTAAAATGTTTTATGACAAATCAATGGTTTAAAGTTAGTTAATAAGGTGATGGCCACTCGATACGAAATTAAAAAATACCACTAGATTCCTCGTCAAATTTCCTTTAAAAGGTTTTTTTTTAGAGTGGTACACAAATACGAACTATTCCAAAAAAATGAATTCTTGCGCGCACCTCTGAAAATACTGCGCGCCGCTGTCATGCTGTGGCACACCAAGTTGGCCAGGCCAGCCGGTGCGACGTGCAACATTAAAACACGCATGCTTCATCTCATTCGTGGAACAGTCCTGAAATGACAGAATGCTGTAGAGGTATTCATCGTTGGTTGGAAGCTGGTAACTTTCACTTCTATTCTATTCCTAGTTCTATTTTGTCCCCTTGAATGCAAACAAAAAATAATAATTACTCACAATTTGTATAATTTTGTTTTTTATTTATTCCATTATTTCTACTATTTTAAATTTTTCAAAAAGTGAAAATAGCTTAGCATGTAATGTTTTTAATGTTACAGGAATAACACAGTGAAAACTTAACGTGCCCTTAATTGTTTTTGCCAATTGAAAACGTGTCGCTAATTTTTTTTTTACTGGTCATACTGCTCATTCGTAAAATATTGACAATGAATATTGGGTAGTGCTTCTGCAGTCCAGGTGAATAGTTTCTTGGGTGTTTAAATGGGTTAGTCTATTCGTTGTAAGCTTGCTCGGGCCGCGAGCCTTTTCAAGGTTCCACCTAACCCATCACACGGTCCTTTTCCTTGTGATCGTTATTCCAGTGCACCCCTTGGATTGCATTTTGGATGACAAATGAGTAATTTTCGCAAATTACGATGCACTCATTTGTTTTTAAATTTTCTTTAGTAGAATTTAAAAATTCATTTTGTTTTTTAACAATGTAGGAATGACGCAATAATTTCATTAGAGCTTCTGATAAAATATGTAAAAATTCATCTACCGGTGTTATCATAGTTTGTAATGTTGTTCGATCAACATATGTTCATTGTTTATAAGTTAAGTGTTCAATGAAATTTTCTTCAAAAATATTTCCTAATTTTTGTAGTAAGTCATCTGTACCAGGACATGTTGAGCAAATTCCCAAGTAGCAATTTGTGGATGGTAGGTTACATATCATCATATTTAAGCAATCATGATAAGTACGAAGAGGTTGAGGATAATCAGCGGTAAGCCTTTTGATATTTGCACCATCAATCAATAATTTCACATTTTCATGTAAGGCACAAACACAGACCGAATGCGTGCCACTGGCTCCTGCTAGAACGCATTGTTTTGGGCGTAAAGCCGCAAACTTGGAAAAACTGCACTTTACTTCAGGATTGCTGTTCTTAAATGCACGGTGTAACTCTTTTAAATTATTTTAGACTAATCTTTTTTGTATGTGATTCCTTTTTCCATAAATTTTCACCGATACGTAATCCTTTTTCCCTAGCATTATTCGACTGAATTCGTCCAATTGATAAAAGGCTATTATCTCATTTACTACGTTTTCATCTAATGTAGGATGACTTTTTGGATTTGGTCCTTCTAAAATACCCTTGTTTATTGCAATTGTCTTCACTACAGCTATCATATGTCTTTTGTCGGTTGGAAAATGTGTTATAATTTGACTATAAGACCATTCATGGACGATAGTTAAAATTTGTATCTGCTTTGTTCGATCTGTCGTTGAACTAAATTTTTCCTGTATAACTTTCAAAAGACACGTTTCCTGGACATCATTATATGAAGCTTCGGTAGTTGTGTGAAAAATTGTGTCCTTTATCGCATTGGAAATACTGTATATTTTTTCTGCACAGTATTTCTTTTGGTGAACTTTTCTAATTTTGATAGGAGATGATACGACAAAGCTTATTCCTTTATTCACATTGAAAATTACTTCTGAAAGCGGTACACCAAACAATTTAGAATTTCCTTTATTTGATTCATCTGCCTGTTTAACAACACTCAAGTACTTGCAATTTGAAGCAAGAACATTATTATGGTGGGACTTACCTCTGTTTCATTTTCACTGCTAGTAGATGGCAACGGCATACGAGTACGACAGTATTCACAAGCCTTTAATTGTAAAGTTTCGTCATTTACAGGCAATTTCCACTCACGCAGCAGCCGTGCTGTAATTTTTCTCAGTTTTACTCCTCTCTTTTTACCATGATTAGACAAATTATTCGGATTAAAGCATTCGTTTAACCGCCGTTTTTTCTCAATCGTTTTGTTCATAGTAAATTTGGGTATTGCGCTTAACGTTACCATATAAATAATATATTTAAAAATACACTTAATACTAAGCGATACTCACTTTTTGCAAGTCAACACTATTCGTAGAACAACTAAAATTCGATACACTGAACCAAAAGTAAAACACAAACACTCCTGCTCCTTCAAACGGACAAGACAAAACAAGAAATTTCTATTTATATTTCTATATATAGAATAGAAATGAAAGTTAACATCTCCCCAGCAACGATGCATACCACAGCACTCTTTCATTACTGCGTTTTTTCAGGCGCGCACAAGAATTCATTTATTTGGGATAGTCCGTATTTGTGTACCACTCTGAAAAAAAAAAAACCTTTAAAGGAAATTTGACGAGGAATCTAGTGGTATTTTTTTTAATTTCGTATCGAGTGGCCATCACCTTATTAACTAACTTTAAACCATTGATTTGTCATAAAACATTTTAATTTATCATCTAATGCCATTGGTAAAAATTTTGTAAAAAAGCTTGTTTTTTTAGCTTTAAAACGATATAAAAAAATAATTTTTCCGTTAAAATTTACCGGAAATATGACAATTTCAACATGACTATAAAACATCATAAAACGTAAAACCTTCGAACTTCACAGCTTGGTATCTCTCGATATCTTCGATAGCAAATTAATTCCCGCCACACGTGTCCTCTAATATAACACAAAGAATACGTAAAAAAAATTTCGAGCGATTTAAAGGTGTGGCGGTCAGAAACTGTTCGGATTGTAAAAGAACGTCTCATATTTAAAATATTTCGAAAAGGTACGGAGTTTTTTTTTATATGTTGAAATATTTCAACCCATTTATTTTCGACTACTTTCTAGCGTTTGTCCATTCCTTTAGTTTTTTCACAATTCACATAATTTTTGACACACATAGGCTCGTCGAATATTTCGCTGCAATTAATTTCAATTGGGCTCCTCTTTCTGATAATATATGTCAAATTTCTTTCAATCTTATCCCAAGATGGCAGTACCCATTTCATCACTTCAACCTCTTTAAATGCATAACCAAACTGATGTAGATAACACAGGACCATAAAACAAAAAAGTCTTGTAGTTGAAAGTTGAGGTACCATACGGTATGCATTTTGGTGTGCTAAAAACGAATCCGGGATCAGAATTCACCCGTCACCCTTAGATTTTGACATAACCTCAAAATCACACTTTAAAATACCTACGTTAAAAATTAAAGTCCCTCAAAAAAAAAATTATCAAAATCCAGGAGGTAGAACTTTCTTATATTACGTATTTAGGTGTGCTAAGATAATCACTTTTCCCCAGCACCCCCATTTATCCTCATAAGGTCAAAAACTCATTTCTTATAAAAATTCAAAATTAATGCATATCCGCACGAAAACTCAGAACTTCGATAAAAAAAAAAATTTTTATTCAATTCTTTTATTTTAATAAAAACAAAACCAAAAATAACGACCATTGCATGCTGTCAAATAATTCTAATAAATCTAATCAGAAAAAACCCAATACTTCCTGTGTCAACTGTTAGATTATATACTTTGTTGAAAACACTTGTCTGAAACGAATTGTTTGTTATAAATGTTTCATTGATTTATGTATTTAATATTTGATTTGAAAATAAAATTTTCTCTATTCTCGATTTCACTTTCAAACTGCCTGGTAATTATTAATTTCCAATAGGTTATGGGCCCAGGCATTTAGATCGAGATTCGTTACCAATATTTAAGTAAATTTAAACGAAAGCGTTAAAATGGCTGGCATCGCAAACTTGGAGAAGTTCGAGAAGCTCGTTGGATCTGCTAATTGGATGACATGGAGTTTTGCAATGGAAGCGCAACTGAAGCTGGATGGACTATGGAAGTACGTAGCTGATTCTGGTGAGGAAGTTGGAACATCCCAAGCAAATGGATCTACAGGCAATGCATCCGGATCCACACCGAGTGTATCAGAGGAAGAGAAGGCAAAGTATCGTTTGATTTTATCCATAGATAAATCACTTTATGTGTATGTAAGAGACTGCACATCAGCTAGAAATGTCTGGAAGACATTGAGAGATCTATTCGAGGATTCTGGTTTGGACAGAAAGGTGGGGTTGCTGCAAAAATTGTGTTCAATCCAACTGGAAGATTGTGATTCAGTCGAGGACTATGTATCGCAGATTGTGACAACATCCCAGAAGCTGGGATCGATCGGATTCAAGGTGAATGACGAGTGGCTGGGCTGCTTGTTGCTGAAAGGACTTCCAGAGACATATCGTCCCATGATAATGTCATTGGGAAGCTGTGGCGCAAAAATTTCGGCAGATTCAATAAAAATGAAGCTCTTACAAGATGTTCGCTTGGAGAACTCTAGTCATGCGTTAATAAGCAAAAAGACTTTCTATAAGAAAAAACATTCAAAGAAAGGAGGAACACAGCGCAGATGTTTTGCGTGCGATAGCGTTGGACATTTTGCATCAGATTGCCCAACTAAAAAAAGCAAAGAGCATCACAAGCCTTGGAAGAAAGATTTTTCTTTATTTGCTGCTTATTCAGTGAGGAATACTGCCAGGAGCAAGGATTGGTATGTCGATAGTGGAGCGTCGGCTCATATGACAAAAGATTGCAGCTTGATCCAGAACCCAAGCCCGTATGATGGTGAAGTGAAGATTGCAGATGACAATGTTTTAAAAACTATATCCAGAGGAGATATCCAGTTAAATGTGGTGAATGATGGCGATGTATGTACTATCCCAATTCGTAACGTGGTATATGTATCTGGAGTTGCTGAGAACTTACTATCCGTAAGTCAGATGGTCAGACGAGGCAATCGGGTGGTATTTGATAAATCTGGGTGTAAAATCTTCAATGACGAAAATCAATTAATAGTGACTGCTTCAAATGTGGATGGCATGTATAAGTTAGACACGCTAAAATCTCATGAACTTTTCATAGCCAAAGCGGAAGATATGTTTCAAAAGTGGCATAAACGATTTGGTCACTTGCACAGTGAAGGCTTGAAAATGCTGAAGAATGGACTTGTAGCAGGAGTGAACTTTCAAGAAAAAGCTTTGCAGAAAACTTTGTGTGAAGGTTGTGCACAAGGAAAGCACATACGAGGAAGTTTTTCCAATGAAGGGTACAGAGCTACAAAGGTTCTGGAGATTGTGCATAGTGACGTCTGCGGCCCAATGGAAGTTAAATCGTTAGGCGGAAGCAGATATTTTGTAAATTTCGTAGATGGTTTTACAAGAAAAATTTTCGTGTACTTCATCAAAAGTAAAACTGAAGTATTCGAAAAGTTGAAGGAGTTTAAAACGATGATTGAAACCCAGTCTGATGCAAAAATAAAGATTCTGAGGACCGATAATGGCACTGAATATGTAAACAAGAACATGCTGCATTACATTAAGGTATCCGGGATAGTTCACCAAACTTCAGTTCCATACAATCCAGAACAAAACGGGTTGTCTGAGCGAGTCAACAGAACAATAACAGAAAAGGCGAGGTGTATGTTGTATGACGCAAAGCTTCCGAAACGTTTTTGGGCAGAGGCAATACAAACGGCAGTGTATATAGCAAATAGAAGTCCTCATAAATGTCTGAAAAGTACTCCTGAAGAAATGTGGACAGGACGAAAGCCGGATGTAAGCCATATGAAAATTTTCGGATGTTTGGCAATGGCGTTTATACCAAAACAAAAGCGTCAGAAATGGGATCCAAAATCTGAAAAGTGCATTTTTGTTGGATATGGCATAACATCAAAGGGTTATCGAGTATATGATATCAAGAGTAAGGAGGTCGTTCTTCGAAGAGATGTGCAATTCGATGAAAATATTAAAGGTTTTTCAATGCTGAGTGAATCTGAAAACGATTTTTATTTCTTTCGCTACCCTGATGAAAAAAATGCAATTGAAGATTCAGATTCCGTAGAGAATTCAGACACTAACGATTTGTACTCGAGTTCATTGTCATTTAGTTCATTGCCTGACAGTAACAATGAAGTGGGGGAAATACCTGATGTTAATGAAAGTGACGCAGTGATTGTAGAAATTCCAGTTCCATCAGCAGTTCCAGTTACATCTGAATTAAGGCGAAGTGAGCGAATTGCGAAGAAAGAACCAAAGGCTCATACTAGTTATAAAGCAGCTTTGCCAGAGATAGAAGAGCCAAATTCGATAGAGGAAGCATTATCTTGTGAAGACCGCAAGAAATGGAAAGTAGCTGTCGAAAGTGAATTAGCATCATTGGAAGAGAATGAAACGTGGATTTCTGTACCGAAGCCACAAGATTGCAACGTAATTAAAACGAAGTGGATTTTTAAAAAGAAACAGGAGCCAAATGATACCATTAGGTACAAAGCAAGGCTTGTTGTGAAAGGATATACCCAGTGCAAAGGAGTGGATTATGAAGAAACGTTTTCACCTGTCGTTCGATATACGTCAGTAAGATACTTGTTCGCGTTGGCTGCACGTTATAAGCTTCAAATTGAGCAAATGGATGCTGTGACTGCATTCTTGCAAGGAGAACTGAAGCAAAATATCTATGTTGAACCACCATCCATTCTTAACATGAAAAAAGGACATGTTCTTAAGCTTAAAAAGGCACTTTACGGGTTAAAGCAAGCCAGTTTAGTCTGGAATCAAAAGTTGGATTCAGCGCTACAAGAATATGGAATGTGTCGCTCAAAAGTAGATCCGTGCATATATTATCACGTCGAAAATGATAAAATGATTTTCTTGGCGTTATATATTGATGACATGCTGCTATTTAGCAATGATGAAAAGTTCCGAGAAAGTATTAAGAATAAACTGATGAACAACTTTAAAATGAAATACCTAGGAAAAGCAAAACAATGCTTAGGAATGCGAATCACTGAAAATAGAGATGGAATATATTTGGATCAACAAGATTATATAGAACGAATGTTGCGAAAATATAAAATGGAAAATTGTAACCCCATATCAACACCAATTGACATTAATCAAAAGCTTGAAAAGGAAACCCAGATAGACGAGTCCATGAAAGATGTTCCATACCAGCAGGCCATTGAAAGTTTATTATTCGCAGCACAATGCACACGACCCGATATATGTCAAGCAGTTCATTTCTTAAGCCGATTTAATAAGAATCCTGGTATAAGCCATTGGAAGGCTGTGAAGCCTGTTTTCCGTTACCTGAAGGAAACACTTGGATTAAAGTTATTTTATTCTGCTTCAAGAAATCAAGACATCGTGACATATTCAGATGCTGATTGGGCGAATGATAAGAAAGAACGTAAGTCAGTAACTGGATATGTTAACATATTGCAAGGAGGAGCAATATCATGGAATAGTAAGCGCCAACCGACAGTCGCTTTATCCACTACTGAAGCTGAGTATATGGCTTTATCAGCGGCTACACAGGAGGTAATTTGGTTGCGAGCATTGGAGAAAGAAATTAATATATATTTCAAACAAGAAAAACCAACGAAAATTTTCTGTGACAATCAGAGTGCAATTCACTTGGCATCAAATGATGCATATAGTCCGCGATCAAAACATATTGATATTAGACATCATTTTGTAAGGGAGAAGAAGAAGAACAATGATGTTATATTTTGCGGAGTATCAACAAATGATATGCTGGCAGATTTTTTGACGAAACCAGTTTGTTTTGACAAACACAAATATTTTTCGAAACAAATAGGTTTATTGAATATTTTATAAATACAATTCGAGTGGGGGTGTTAGATTATATACTTTGTTGAAAACACTTGTCTGAAACGAATTGTTTGTTATAAATGTTTCATTGATTTATGTATTTAATATTTGATTTGAAAATAAAATTTTCTCTATTCTCGATTTCACTTTCAAACTGCCTGGTAATTATTAATTTCCAATATCAACCACAAATATCAGTCATGGGTTGTATAGCCTTCTTGAAAAAGACGCAATTAGTTTTTGTAAATCTTTTCTAAAATCTTTTGTAAAATTCTTATTAGAAAGTTTTTATTTGTTGGAGCCCGTTTTGTAACTTTTTTTTTAAGTGTGCCCATTAATTTTCAATTGCGTTAATATCGGGGCTGATATGAGCATTGTCCTGATACAGTTTGTGTCCTAATTTTTCGGCCTTTTGAGTGCCGGTGATTCCGAAATTCTGAACACTTTTTTCAATTCGTTTTGACGAATGTTTAAGTAAAACTCCTTCGACATGATATCGGTAAAAACTCTCAATTCACCAACGCCTTCCTATGATGCTCGTTTGTATCCCCATACTATCACGGGCAATTTTCCACACTTCACAGTGGGTATTATACTCTTCTAATGCAGGGTCATTGGGATATTAAAAAAGATCATTTTCTACCTCGAACCAAAAATCATGTTATACTATTTCCACCATGGTCCTAATAAAGTTTGACAAAGACGGAACATAGCACTGCAGTAGAAGAGCAGTGTGGAAGTGTGGAAAGTTGCCCGTGATGGTATGGGGATATGTACATACGATTATCATGGGAAGGCGTTAGTGAACTCAAAGTTTCAGCCGATATCATGACGAAGGAGTTTTACTTAAACACTTTTCAAAACGAATTAAAAAAAAAAGTAGGTACTCAGAACTTCGGCTTCACTGACACTTAAAAGGCCGAAAAGTTAAGATATAAATTATATAAGGTCAATAATCTTAACCCCAAATCGGTCTTATGCAGGATCTGGGTGCTGTATTATTGCAGCAAAGTAATAGGCCCATGGGACCGACATGAAGGACAAGATTAACAAAAACTGCGTCTGTTCCAAGAAGGCTACAAGCCGTGATTGATATTTGTGGTGGACACAGCAAGTTTTGGGTTTTTTCTGATTAGATTTTTAGTTTCTTCAAATGTAGGTACCTTGCATTTTGCAAGGAATTATTTGACAGCTAAAAAATGGTCGTTATTTTTGGTTTTGTTTTTATTAAATAATATTTTTGTTGTTTTTCAATGAAAAACGAGTAAAATAATTGAATAAAAAAATTTTTTTTGAAAAAATATATGCTTTTCTTATTTTAATTCAATATGAAAGTGAAAATTGTATTGCGCAATTTATTTTGCAAACAATTACTTGACAAACTGTATATAAGTACGTAATATAATTAAGATCTACCTTCCGGGTTTTGATTTTTTTTTTTTGAGGGACTTTAACGTATTTTAAAGTGTGATTTTGAGGCTATGTCAAAATCTAAGGGTGATAAGCAAATACTTTTGACAGAATCTTTAATTTCACTTATGTTTTCATTTCCTGTTTTTTCAAACTCCGAAATTATTTTCGGAGTTATTATCTAATATATAAAATTCTCGTTTCACAGTGTTTGTTACCGAACTCCTCCCAAACGGCTAAACCGATTCTTATGAAATTTTTTGTGTATATTTGGTAGGTCTGAGGATAGGTGGTAAACTATAAAACTTTTATTTAGGGTGCATATTTAGGGTGGCCCTCATTTAAATTTTTTTTTATAATAGCATTTTCACAAACACCACTGCATCGATTCACATGGAATTTACACCACGTAGCTTTTATATTAAGAGACATAGTAAGGTCTATAAAATTTCTATTTAGGGTGCATATTTAGAGTGGCCCTCATAAAAATTTTTTTTTATAATAGCATTTTCACAAACACCACTGAATCGGTTCACATGGAATTTACACCACGTAGCTTTTATACTAAGAGACATAGTTTAGTCCATAAAACTTATATTTAGGGTAGCTCTCATACAAATTTTTTTTTATAATAGCATTTTCACAAACACCACTCCATCGTTTCACATGAAATTTACACCACGTGTCTTTTATATTAAGAGCCATTGTTAAGTCTATGAGACTTTTATTTAAGCTGTATATTTAGGATGGCCCTCATACAAAAATATTTTTATAATACCATTTTCCCAAAGGCCACTGCATCGATTCACATGGAATTAACACCACGTAGTTTTTATATTAAGAGGCATAGTTAAGCCTAAAAAACTTATTTAGGGTGCATATTTAGGGTGGCCGTTACAAAAGCATGGAGTCTGGAGATTAAGCGGAGAATAACAATTGCTAATAGGTGCTACTACGGTCTCAGTAAGCAATAACGTTGCAGAGCTCTCTCTCGATCGACAAAGCTAACACTCTACAAGACGCTCATTCTACCTGTGCTTCTTTATGGCGCTGAGGCATGGGTGGTTTCGACAACAGACGCAGCCGCTCTTGGGGTGTTCGAGAGGAAAGTTCTCCGCAAAATCTTTGGTCCTGTTCGAGTTGACGACGACTATCGCATTCGAATGAACCACGAGCTGTATGAGCTCTACGCCGACATTGACATAGTTAAGCGTATAACAATACAGCGACTACGCTGGCTGGGTCATGTCCATCGTATGGATAAAGAAGCTCCAGCGAAAAAGGTACTCGAAGGGAAGGTCCCCGGTCAACGACGAAGAGGGAGACCATGCCTCCGGTGGATAGACCAAGCTGAGGAAGCCCTAACCGCGCTTGGCATTAACGATTGGAGAAGGCGCGCGCAAAACAGAGGCGCCTGGCGAGAGCTAATGAGGTCGGCCGTAACCTGACAACGGGTTGTTATTGCCATCTAAGTAAGTAAGTAAGTTACAAAAGCATATTTTTAAAATAGCATTTTCTCGAAGACCACTCCATCGATTCACATGGAATTTACACCACGTGTTATTTTATATTATGAGAAGACAAACATAGCGAAGTTTATAAACCCTTTATTTTGGGTACATACTTAGGGAGGCCCTTATTCAAAAATATTTTTAAAATAGCATGTTCACAAAGACCAGTCCATCGATTGACATAGAGTTTACACCACGGTCTCATATATTAAGGGACATCGTTTGGTCTATAAAAATTTTATTTAGGGTGGCCCTCAAACATAACTTTTTTTAAAAAATTCACTTTCACGAATACCGGTAAATCAATTCACACCGAATTTACACCACTTAGCTTTTATATTAAGAGGCATAGTTAAGCCTACAAAACTTTTATTTAAGGTGGCACAGATACAAAAATCTTTCTAAAAAGACCACTGTATCGTTTCACATGGAATTTACACCACGTGTCTCTTATATTAAGAGAGTTTGGTCCATAAAACTATTGTTTAGGGTGGCCCTCAAACATAACTTTTTTTAAAAAATAAATTTTCAGGAAGACCGGTAAATCGATTCACACCGAATTTACACCACGTAACTTTTATATTAAGAGGCATAGTTAAGCCTACAAAACTTGTATTTGAGGTGGCTCTCATACAAAAATATTTTTAAAATAGCATTTTTACAAAGACCTCTGCATCGATTCACATGGCATTTACACCACGTATCTGTTATATTAAGAGGCACAGATATGATCGTGCAGTACCACGTCTTCCATATAAGAAAAGACCAAAATTTGTGATGCAGATGAATGAGACTAGATACATATGTGTGTATATAAAAAGTACGGGTAAAAAGAAGTTTCATATGCGAATAAAACAACATTTTGTACATATCAGCAATTATGTGATGCAGATGATTGAGACTTGGTAATTATCTAAAACACAAAAGCTATAACAAATTAAACTCATTGCACCACTTAGCAGTAAGGACAGAACAACGTCTGCCAAGTCTGCTACACTATACTATATGTAAAAGAGTAGGGACAGAAGTTTATTTCACTTTAAAAATGGGCTGATTCGCTTTAGCATTCCATAGCATGAGTTCATACAGCTTCGCGCCACCTACCGGAAAGGGCAAAACAACGTCTGCCGGGACAGCTAGTGGTAATATAACATTAAAATTTTTTTGCTTATATATGATGTGCCACGCCCACTGATACAATCTCGTCGAAGTTTATTTAATTTCAAAGCTTATAGTAACTGACATCTGTATGCCAAATTTTTAAAAAATTACTCCCATTGCACACTAAATATAACGTTTGAAGTTTTTTGCATGTATGGCAGGTGCCACGCTCACTGATGCAAAACCGTCAAAATCCATTTGATTTCAAAGCTAAAAGTAACCGACACCTTTACCAAATTTGAATAATAATACTCCCAAAGCAAACTTAATATAATATTTAATGTTGTTTGCTTGCATTTTAGGTGCCACGTTCACAGGTTCCACGCCCACAGGTGGCATTGCGCCCACTTTTGGTTATAAGATACCTTATAGCCAGTATATCAAATTACCATATAAAATTTCATAGCGATTACCATGTTTTATCTCTTATTATGACGTTTATTAATATTTTGGGATGTGCCACGCCCTTCATAGAGTATTGCCTGTACAATGAAATAAGTTGTCATGATGATTTTCAAAGATCAACGATCAAACGCCCCCTAACTATTTGCTTAACCGAAAAAAAAGTTCAATACAAAAATTATTAACGAAAAAAATTTAGTTTTCTTTATTCGTATGAACCAGTCTCTAGATATCTTGCTCACCGCAAATTTTGAGGTCGTTCACGGCATTGAACTTTTCTAACTTATTGACAAATATTTTTGGACCAAAATTTCAAAAATAAATCTTGAATAGTTATACTTTAATAGTGTAAAAAAATGTTGGTTTAAGATAAAATGCAGCTTCAAAAAAAATTTTTAAAAAATCTCTTTTTATTTTTCGAAAAACTCCCGGACGCCATTAAGTTTCATCAAAATCGCTGCAGCCGTTTTCGAAATAAAGATGAGCTATATATTTATAAATTTGTATATTTACATATTTATATTCATACATATGTACATCCAATTTTAGCTCGTTTAAGTATAGTAGATAGATAGATACGTATATATTAGATGTATGTTACAATTTTACTAACGTTATTGGAAACGTTGTATCTGTAAAATTGGATTTCAAAATTTAGACAAATGCACTTACATATCGTTACCTTAATATAGAAAGGCCCTATCTAACATTTTTATTATTTTACAGGAGAACGAAAAAACTTAATAAAAATTAAAGTTTTTGTGAGTAATGGCTTTTTTTTATTTGCTTGTATTTGATTTATTTTCAATCGTAGCTCACACATTTTTTTGTCAATGGTGTATTAGTGGGTGACCTACCGAAATCTATAAAAATCTCGATTTTGAAAAAAATGTTAGTTAGGGCCTTTCTATATTAAGGTAACAATATGTAAAATATGAAATAAAAAAAAGTACCTTCTTTCTTAACAAAATGACAAAATTCCAACATATGTTGTTGCACATATTTCATATGACCTTTAAATTTTCTTTAAATTGCACTTAAGGTATGAATTTTAGCTTTACAAATAAATGTATTTAATGCCTCTTTACTTGCAAAACGCCATTTTTGTATTTATGCTAACCAATATTTTTAGCTTTTCACTTTTTATTTTTTTAGTTTTAAGCTTTATAAAATTACTTTTACGTGTTTTTATATAAAACTTTAGTCTGAAATTTTAGTTAAATTTAATTAATTATTTTATAAGTCTTTGCCTTATTTCTAAATTTTTATGTTTGTACATATATATTTACTTTAAAAGGAAAATGGATTTTTTGGCACTTTTCGCGCAATTTGAAATCTACTAAGTACTGAATTTGAAAACCATGCAATGGTGCCTTTTGTTCGAAATAAAACCGCTTGAACGTCGAATAAATGAAACTGGACTTTGAACCGAAATCCGGCTCGATGATGGACCAATATTTCAATGGTGAAGTCGTTGATGTCTGTTGCAAAAAGCATAGTACCAACGCAAAGTATTAGTTGGAAGTAAAAATCTTAAGCTCCCAATTTTAGATTTTTATATCGGTTGAAAAGAATTAGAAATGAAAAATTTAAATTTAACCGTTATGCGTTGAACAGAATTGGGATGGGATCGGGAAAGCGGCAAGGATTACTCGCTGTCAAAAGTTATAACACACTTGATCGTGTCAAATTGAACGGAATTGCGGCGTACGATTGGTAACCTGCCGACGGTTACCCGTCGATTTAGATTTAATTTAGTGAATCAGCATTCGCTTTGTCTTAGCGAATCCATCACTTCAGTTTCAATTGAAACTATGGTGTAATAACAAAGGTGGAGTATTTAAAACAAAATTTCTCAAAAGCATAGGTTTCGCATCCTCCATGCCTTGTTTCGTATTTTTTTTTTTTTTTTCGACACATCGGTGTTTTGATTATTTGGCTCGCTCAGCAACTTCAGTATTTTTGAAGCGTTTTAAACAACTTTTTACTGAGAGTTATTTCTATTGAGTTTCAAAATTCTGATGCAAACAAAAAAGATTTAATGTAGTTTACAGTTATAGTTCAGAAAATTTTCAATATCTTAATGCTAAAGCGCTGCAATTCATGAAAGCGCATCAAACTTTGCTGAATGGACAATTGAAACGTTCTGAATGTCAAATTTACAGCCAATAGGATGACAGATGATTGAAAATCGATTTACTCTCACGTTTTCAAGATGGCTTCAATTTTAGCATGCATGGCTCTCCCTAATTACTTCACCTTTATTATTACACCATGATTGAAACGTTGAATGAGTATGTTCACGCTGCGCATTGTGTCAAGTGCATTTTGAAATATGTATGGCGTTAAATGGGAAAAGAAGTATTTTTTTGATTTGTACACCTGTCATAATGGAGATGCACATTATGAAGACAGACATTTCATGTTTCTTCATAAATAATTTCATCCTTGAAAAAATTATTTATTTATTTATTTTAAATAATTACTTATCATGGATTCTATTTTTAATTACATTTGTGCACTAAGAACACTTTACGACAAACTGATGGATGCTCAAAGCACTGATGCCAACGAGAATAACAATGGAGACTCAGAAGATGAGGAGCCGCAACAGGCGTGTGGAGGTGAAACCGATTTGGAAGTGGCCAGAGTGGAGAAAGAAATTGAGTTGTTCCGCAAGCGGAGTGAGTTGCAAACACTCAAAAACGAATGGAGTGAATTCGAGGCGAAAAAATTTTAAGTGTTTGAGGCGATGGTGCAGTCATTTAATGGTGATGATACGTAGGTGTAGGTCTTAGGTTGGAGTGACAGTCAGTTGCGAACTGACTCACTTAGACCAAATGTGATCCATTACGATACCACAGGGTGGTTGGTTGAACCAACCAGATCTCTTAATAAAATTTGATAGCTGACCTATATCAACATGCCTCAGGTCATCTAGGTCACCAAATAGAAACGAACCAAGTGATTTGTGGCGTTTCCTAGCAAGTGCGGCGCAGGAGCAGAGAAAATTTTTAATGTTTTCTTCCTCCTCCACATCTCCGCAACTTCTGCAGAACTCAAAAGACCTAACACCTAATCTCTCCACATGTCTGCCGATGAGGCAGTGTCCAGTTATGACTGCAACAACTGACGAGACACTATGTCTAGAGCGAGAAATCAGATCTGACGAACGCTTAGCATCCCAATTCGGCCAGATCTGCCTAGTTATATTACAAGTTGACCCTTGAGTCCACCTTTTTTACAATTTCTTCTTTAAGCAATAACTTGCAGATGGCATGCCAACACCTTCCTTGTCTTGAGGAATTTGTGCAGCAGTTCCGTACCTAGCAAGTTCATCAGCTTTGCAGTTGCCGTCAATATTCCTTTGTCCTGGCATCCAGATGAGGTGAATATTAAAATGCTGGGCCATCTTATTTAGAGATGACCAACATTGTTGGGCCACTAGTGAGTTAAGGAAGACTGATTCTAGAGATTAGATAGCGGCCTGACTATCTGAATAAATGGTTATATCCTTTCTGGATACGACATTCATCCTCAGTCAGGATGCTATCTCTTCTATCGCTATAACCTCTGCCTGAAAAACGCTACAGTGGTATGGTAACCTCGCAGCGATACTTATCTTCAGTTCCTTAGAGTAAATACCATAACCCACCTGGTTATTTAGCTTGGAACCATCTGTGTAAAAATTAATACGGCCCTTCTCCTCGGGACTCCTCCCTTCCAGTCATCCCAAGAAGGAATGTGAGTTACATAATTCCTATTGAATGAGATTACTGAAACAATATAGTCCAAATTAGAGGGTACAGACCTCAAACTATGAAGGATAGTTGAGTGTCCTGTTCTACCCTCGGACCAGCAGACAGTTTCCCTGAGTCTGATAGCAGCACAGGTTGTCACCCGTTTACCAAGCAGGTCAAGAGGAACGAGATTAAAGAGGACCTGCAAGGCGTCAGTCGGTGTAGTCCTCAGTGCACCACTGATACACATGGTAGCTGCCCTTTGAACCCTTTGCAATTTTTTGTAATAGGTGACCACCATACCACACTGCCATATAAAAGAATCGGTCGAATGACCGCTGTGTAAATCCAGTGAACAATACGAGGTGATAGCCTCCATCTTCCACCTACCGCTTTTTTACAAGGGTATAGCGCTACAGTTGCTTTTCTAGCTCTTTCTTCAACGTTAATTTTCCAACTTCATTTCCTAGCTAATACCAGACCAAGATACCTTGCAGTATACTTAAACGTTAATCTAGTGCCATTTATCGAAAGCGGTACTAAAATTGGAGGTTTGTTATTCCTAGTGAAGAGTACTAGTTCAGTTTTGTTCAGATTTACACCTAAGCCAGCCTCATCTGCCCATGAGACGTGTATATTTAAGGCATCCTGAAGAATTTTCCACAGTGTGTTTGGGAATTTGCCACATGCAATTAATGCTAAATCATCTGCGTAGGCAACAGCCTTACAGCCGTGCCCTCTTAGTGACATGAGCATCTTATTTACTACCAGACTCCACAGTAGAGGAGATAGTACACCCTCCTGTGGCGTTCCTCCGCAAACGAACCTATTTGCCTTGGATTTACCAAGATTTGAGGTAATACTTCTGTTTGTCAGTAGCTTTTTAATCATATCAACTAGGCAACTGTTAATGCCCAGTTTCTGAAGCTCTGATATGATCATATTTTTGTTAACATTATTAAATGCTAATTCAATGTCTAGGAACGCCGTAAGGGCAAATTCCTTATATACAAAGGATTTCTCAGTACTACCTACTATAGTGTGGAGTGCAGTTTCTATAGATCTGCCTTTCGTATAAGCATGCTGAGAATCAGACAGCAGATCAGGTTTATTACTACTTCGAATATAGATTTCTTTATTCTATATTTCATATTGGCCTAAAATCCTTTGGATTTATGTAAGAGCTCTCCTCGGCCTTTGGAATGAAGATGACTTTGGTCATTATCCAAGCTAGAGGAATGTAGGAAAGGTTAAGACAGCTTTTAAAAATACCCACCAACCATGGTATAATTAAACGAACAGATCGTTGTAGTTCAACTAGTGTTACCAGGCCCGGATTAAGAAATTTTCCGCCCCCATCACTCCTCAAAACATCTTCATTTGTGAGAAAAAAAAATTTTTTTTTCATTTATGATATCTTTGATGAGCAAAAAAAAAAGGTCCTCGTTGTTGAACGAAAAACACTAACAAAATTTGAAAATACAATGCAAGTATTTTTCAAAGTTTCCGTCAATAATTTTTCAAAGTTTCCGCCAATATTTGCCGCCCTAGGCACGTGCCTACTCTGCCTGTAAGGTTAATCCAGGCCTAGGTGTTACACCATCAGCTCTTGGTGATTTGTAGGGTTTGAAGCTACTTATCGCCCATCGAATTTTGGTTTCCGAACAATGTCCCCATGAATATTTGAAGACATCTGATTATGAACATTTAAGTCCACTGGTTGCTGCAAAGAGTTACCAGGAAATTGTGTGTCTAGTAAGAGGTCTAAGGTCTCTTTGCTAGATGTTGTCCAGCTACCATCAGGCTTTCTTAAGAGACCTAGCGTAGTGGGTGAGGTAGATAGAATCTTCCTCAATCTAGATGCTTCTGAAGTCTCTTTTATGTTCCCACAGAAGTTCCGCTTTCCTCAACGAACTCTTGTATAATTTAAGATTAGATTTACATTCGTTCCAGTCGTTTTCTAAACCGAATTTTTTATCTTTATTAAAAAAGGTTCTATTACTACGTCTAAGGACTTGAATATTTGTTGGTTTGGTTTTTTCTATCCCCTGGGCTTCCTTATTGGGCAAGATATCTCCAAAGATTTATTTAATTCTCCCGTTAATTGTTGAACCAGTTTGTCAATATCGTGGACAGTTGGCGGCTTTACGGAGGTTGAAATAGGCAAATGTGCCGCAAGATTCCTGTTATATAAACCCCAGTTTGTCCTTTTAACGTACCACTGAGCAATAGAAACTGGGGAGCTAATAGTGAGAGTAAATTCTATGTATCGATGATCTGAGAAAGAGTGCTCGGCTGAGACTCTCCAGTCAACAATGAAATCAAAAGCGAAGACCGAGACAAGTATTATGTCCAGGACTTCTTCCCTATTCTTTATTATAAAGGTTGGTTCACAGCCTTTGTTACAGATAAGATTAGTATTCAGAATATATTCATAAAGTAAATCACCTCGTTTATTGTCATCTGTGCTACCCCAGACAGTGTGGTGTGCATTTTCGTCACTACCTATGACTAGCCTAGTTTTGTTAAAAAAAGGCCTGCTCTATAGTAGCCTTAAGTAAAGTCGGTGGTAGGCCATCTGCCATGTCGTGAGCCATGTAGGACGAAGCTAGCCAGAAGTATCCAGCTTCAAACTCCAGGCTAGCAACGGCCGTATCTCGGTCACTATAATTAGAAAGCAAAAACAAGTTAAGATTGGTCTTTGCCAAAATATACGCCCTGGAGTTACCTTCATCATTTTCCACCAGTAGCTTATACCCTATCATCCTCAGCCCGCAGACTCTCCTTGCATGAACCCAGGGTTCCTGCATGAGGACTACATCATCTCCACTTTTACTTAAGCTGATCAGTAAGCCCGCGGACGCCACTGGTGGTGGAGTGGTGGAGATTCATTCCGAGTACCCTCATTTGATTCCAAATCAGCACCCCCCTCCAGCACGGTTATGTCCCCTTCATCTTCGTCAACCTCTTCGAGTAGCAGAGCTTCTTCAAGGAGATTTCCTACCTCTGATAGCCCATCAGAGTCCGTGGAGTTTTTTACCAGAGACGCCTCAGGTTGACCGCTTAGAGAACAGCTCCCCCCCGGTAATGCTTTCACGGACTCTTTATTTAGAAGGACCATAGCCCGCATGTATGGTCCGACAGGAGTTTCTAGCTTCCCAATCTTCCAGTTGTGAGTTGGAAGATTGGGATTGCACAGTCGGAGCATACGCAGGACTGCGTCCTCTCCCGACGAGGTATTAGGTAACAAGACGCGAGCCCGGGGCCTGGTAGGAATTTATTCCTTCTCAACAGCTTCCAGTCTCGCGTCAGGGTACACCCCCCCTAACCTACTCCTGGCTACCTTGTAAAGCATGGCAGACCGCTCATCATCGCAGGAGATTAGTTTGTACGGGCCCTGATGCCAGACAGCCTCTTCACAGGACGGTACAGAACCAGGAAGCTCCACCAATATCTGGAAAAGAGTGTTTACCAAGGCAACATCCACTCATTTCCATTTATCACGAGGAATTGCCCAGGACTGCCAAAATACTAACCTTATTACCTTTAACAACCTCACTAAAAGACAGAGGTTATCCGGTTGTCTTTTGTCGCTTGGCATGAGACATCTCGTCTTGTGACCTCTGTCTTTTAGATAGCTTTATTATCGTAACCTTTTGTGCAAGACCTTCAGGCCCTAAATCAACCCTCTTTGCCCAACTAAGGGAGTCCCTATCCTCCCTGGACATGGCGCTTGGATCGGCAGCTTCCAAGCATCGGCGAATTCTGATCGCCGCCTGCTTGACCACATATTTCCTTTTAGAGGGTCGATAGAGCTTAGTTTGCTCCCCGACAGAGTGCTGCTTCTTCCTGGATTCCCCAGCCAAATTTGACTGACCTTGCCCTGAGACTATGGTCGATGTCGAACTGGTTTGTCCAAGATCGGACAACAAAGTTCCCCCATTAGAATCCTGCCCAACCCCAGATCTCCCAGCCGACTAAGACTCACCTGGCTGTGAGGCCGTGATCGTTGTTGAACTGGTTGTCACTGTGGTGGGCAGTGAAGGTTCCCCAGATTTTGTTTGACTTGGATGTGAAGTCCAGTGTAGTGTGACCATGGTACAACCAGTGCATTGCATTTGATATGCCACTTGTTGTAGTATAGCGCATTGCTACCTAACTCACTTGCACTACTCTTTCCTGCAGAGTCAACGTAAAGGTTGTTGTTACATTGTTCGACAGCTCAGTGTGTCACTAATGCAAGAAAGAGAATGTAAATAAGGATAACTAAAATTGTCTTTTAGTGCAACATATGCATTTTTCTCTATTGAGTTTTTTTCATGTTATTGAGTGAAATTGCACAAAAGGGGCGGCGCACTGTGTGATTTTTTGCTAATCTGGAGGAACTTAATTCAATTGCAACCGTAGTTTGAGAGATATCGACTTAAAATTCAGTATGTGAACTTTTAGTTTTAATTCGGAGAAAACAGTTCCAAGATCAGCAAAATCAGACAAAAAACACGCCCATACAAACCTTCTAAAAAAATTAAATAAAATTAGTTTAGAGGTATAACGCCTACTTATTTGACCACGCCCTTTTTTTGTTCAAAATTTGCTTTTATCTCTCTTGGTATACGTGTCAAGTTTAGTTTCATTTGCTTTATTTCATTTTAATTTGTTTATTAGTATTTTTAAAGAAACACTTACGATTACATAATTTTGAATCAGAGCATTCCGACCGATTCAAATTTTAAAGAGTTGATATTATTCAACCAAACTTCAAAAAGTGCATCACGTGTTATAACAGTTATTGTAGCAAAAAACTTTTGGGGCAAATTCGGGCAAAATTTTTTTTTTTTCAAATTAACGCTGGGAACCTCTACGATTATCTCTATATGGTGAGAACATGGAATCGGTGGAGTTTTTAAGTTTTAGTCCATGAAAGTTATAAGATTGTTGAAATTTTTCTTAGTTTTAAGCTGATGAAATAAATGAAATAAAATACTCCAGTTCAGATATTAAAATACTTTAGTTGAACACTTTAGGTTAAACCATTGAGAATTAAAAAATAAGACATTATTTTGAAAATAATAAACGGGCGACTAAGTTTTAATCGATTAAAGTTTTGGGAATTATTCACTTCATAAGTTATTTTTGCGTGCATTCTAATAGCACATGTTTGATAACAGATATCTTGCTGATGTTTTTATTTTCATTCCGTTTCATTTAACTTGTGCTAAAAAATCATTGAATTTGGAGCACTTTTTTTACAATTTGTTCCTTTCCAGATTGGCAAAATCTCACACTGTGCGGCGCTTAGATATGCTCATAGGAATATTATTATATTGTAATTTCATATAAATAAGAGAAGTTTAAGTTTTAAAAGTTAGAATAAAATCACCAAGCTAAATAGCTAATGCTTTATTTTCATTTCTTTGCGGCAATCTAAGTGCCATAAGAATCACCGCGTGGCGCGCAATTGTAAATACGCCAAAGCTATAAGTCTTCAATACCCCATTTTCTTCTATACCCCCACACCAGAGACCTCGTTCTTCCTCCAACCATCAGTACAGGTCCAGCCACCCGAAGGCCAGCGCTGGTTATCGCTATCGCCATTTTTCGGTCTTTTACAAGCTCCGGACTCAGAATTTTTGTCTCTTGTTTTTGAAGTAGTTAGATCCATATGATTTCCACGAGTACAGGATGCATATGTCCACCCACACAGAGATCCAGGTGCGTGGGTAAGGCTGGTTCATACCGGAGGGCGCCAGGTATCCGGTATGCTCCGTTAGTGATTGGGCTATTTTTTTTTTTTAAACTGGGCTCCCAACCTGAATGATCCTCAGCACGGATCGCATAACACCTTGATCCAGCCCAAGCAAGGGAAAAAGGAGTCCACAGAGCCTGCCAAACGTCCCAAGTCCGCATATTATCAACTAGATAACCCACTAGCCATTCATCCCTTGGCATATGCTGTTCCACCTTGGATTGGGGGAATTTCTACCTGAAATACCTTCAGGACATCATCGGCACCAGACACTCATGATTTAGCAGTGAGAGCCGATATGTGCTGGCCCGAAGATACCTCAGGTATTTGAGGAGCTAACCGAACCCTAGCCGAGCTATGCTAGACAGCCCTACAGTCAAGATTTAACATCCTGGAGAGCTGTTTCCAGTGGCCACCAACTTGGAGGTCATAGCCACACTACCGACTGTCACTAATTGCGGCACGACAAGCATGTACTAACTGTTAGTCATGTATACCGCTTTGTTCTGCTAATCAGTGAATCGGCTGACTACCGTGATGATACGTATGACATCCGCAAGTGGTTTGATGACGTCGAAGATGCCTTCGCAGCATTTGGATGTAGTGAGCGTGACAAGTTTGTCAGTGTGCGGCGTATGCTTAGTGGTACAGCAAAGGTTTTTCTACGCGCTAGAGTTGCACACACATACATTGAGTTGAAGGAAGCTATGACTGAGGAGTTTTAACGTGTTTATACAATGAACGAGGTGTTTCAGTAATTAAAGTCTCGCACACTGAATCTAAGTGAATCTGTAAAAAGATATGTAATCGAAATGCAGGAAATAGGCGCTCATGCTAACATCCGCGAGGCAGATTTAATTGATTGTATCATTAAAGGTTTAAATGACCACAGCAACAACATCATAATTGTGATGGATGCCACTACCATTGAACAGCTTAAATCATTGTTAGACAGTTATGAAAAGAAACGAGTTCGTGCAAGCATTTCGTCAAGAACAACTGCTTACACCGTTTCATCTTTCCCGAGCGTTGTAAAACCGAAGACAGCTTATACATTGACTGGAGCTTTGAGTGCTGATGCTGGGCAAACACGATGCTATAATTGCTCTTAATATGGTCACTACCAGAGCCAATGCCCGAAGCCAAGACGTCCACTTAACTCATGCTTAACATGCCATGAAATTGCTCATTTTCATCAGGAGTGTCCGAAAAAGAAGCGTTTGGCAGCTGCTATTATGCAATAAACTGACAAAAACGGAGGGCCAGAAGCTTGAGAGAAATACGACAGAGTAGCGGAGAAAATTAAAGCATTCCAAATGTTAAGAGCTGCTTTCATTGATCAACGTAGCAAGTGCACTGAAGATAAACTTTATTTCTCTTTTTGATTCGGGTAGTCCATGTAACTTCGTACGAAGATCGTTAGTCCCGTTCGCATTTCAAAAAAAAAAGCCAATACCATTCCGAGGAATGGGAAATAAATTTTTAAGTACGTATGGTACGGTAAGTTGTAAAAACTAGTGAAACTTTAGTACTGCTGCTTGTCGAGCGGGACGCGCTGGCGAAATAAAATATATATCTTTGTCGTTTTTTTTTTTAAATGTAGCCGTGATGCTTGGCTTAAAATAAGAAATAAAACGGTAAACTTAAGGCCATTAGTTGCTACAGCTGTTAAGTCTAGATAATTGTAAATTTATTTATAATTTTTTTTCTAATAATAAAAAAAAAATAAAACTTTTGATTTATCAGAAAAAATTACCAGTCTTGCGTCTTTTGATTTACTAAGAAACCCAATTCATAGTAGGGCTGAAGGAATTGAAGTTTCTAAAGTTCCTTCTGAAGACGCTGTGAGTAAAATTGACACGTCTGAATTAGAATTAATAATACTGCATAATGGCGCAAAGCTGGTGAATTTTTTGGACTTAGGCTGCTTGGCGGCGAGTGTAGTGAAGGTCAATTGGAAACAAGATGTTGAAATAAACGTCTATGAGCAGCTGGGACAGACCAACGTTGATACTGTACTTTCTGCCATTGATAAACACTATTTTAATTCGGAAGTAGAGACCAAACCAACTGACTACCCTATGAAGATTAGCTTGACAAGTGATGTACCCATATACTGCTCTCCCTGACGCCTATCTTATTATGAACGTGTTGAAGTTCAAAAGACGATTCAACAACTTTTAGACAAGGGGGCAGTTGCCAATCATCTCCCATCGAGAGCGGTCGACCTTTTTTTTTTTTGTGTTATTTGATATTTATTCTGTGTTTACGCATAGTAAAAATTTTGTTTTTGGTATTTTAACATTGAATCACCAAGGTCTCTGACCCAGGTGGTGGAGATCGATTTCCATCTTAAATGATGGACCACCAAAAAGAAAGTTTAAAATAGGCAATCGATTTTCCTAGTTTACCAGCAACAAAAAAAGTGAAAAGCAGTGAATTTGCATTCACTGCTTTTGCTTTGATAAAAATATAAATTCAGAAAAATCAATCAATTCATTTAACATCTTTGCAGTCGCAAAAGCATTAGAAAGTATTACTTTAGAAAAAACGCTCCAAATTTAATTTACTAGAGAGGATCATTTGTTAATTCTAACCAAAAATGATATTCAAACATAACGTTTTCTTAAAGCAAATAAGCTATCTACTTTATGCAATATTGTAGTTTATTTACATCCAACATTGAACATTTCAAAAGGTGTAATTTATTCGGAACATCTTGTCTCCCTAACAGAAGCAGAAATTGTTGAAGGTCTTGAAAACCAACATGTAACTGATTGCAAAAATATGTATCACTAAATTTAAAGATCAATACTCCACTTCATATACTTAGTTTCAATCTTTACGACATTCCCACTGAAATAAAGGTTGCATGGGTAAAAGTTAAAGTATTGCTTTACATACCATCACCAATGCAATGAAAAAATTGTTTTCTAATAGGACACACAAAAAAACACTGCAAAAATGACAAAAAATGTTTTGTCTGTTCGGCAAGCGAGCATGACCATGAACTATGCACAAAAGTAGAATGCATCAATTGTAAGGAGCAGCACAGATCAAACAGCAAAAACTACCCGACATACCAAAAACGCCATGCAATTCTTAAATATAAGACTATTAATAAATGCACTTTTCGCGATGCCACGCAAGCAATAAATGAGCTGAAAAACAATAACATAAATTGTGTAATTATTGAGAAACTAAAAGAAGCAATATCCACAAAACAAAAAACAAGTACTTATGAGAAAAAAACTTGTACAAGAACTATCTCATCTGTCAAAAACAATACTACAGAAAACAACAAATAACCTCCAAAAAACTATTACAACCGACTCTCAAAAACACGATCAAAATAATATATCTACAACAACAATTAAAACAAAATCCACTCAACTTATTACTGATAACACTTCTCTCAAAGAACCTAATTCCACAATTCTGGTAGCATACTCTTATATCCACATTATTCATACCGTATAGAAGAACTCTTACGTCTTACAAACCTGGGACTAAGATATCAAATTATAAATAAAACATTTTTCTTAAACTTAAACTTTAATGTAATACATATACTATATTATATTCGCTTTTTTACACCTTTTGAAGCTGTCAGCTTCATTAAGAACAATAGCCCTCTCTTTTAAAATTTTGTTGTCTGGAGCATATTAAGATATTTAAAACAAATAAAGAAAGCTAAAAATGTTAAGTACACACGACATAGAAAATTGTTTCTGATTAGCAACTCTTATATTTTTTCCCCCTAAGCTATTCATTAGTCGATTTTTCATCCATCACTTTTTCTCACGCATTTATTCATTCTTCTACTTGTTATTTTACGGCTTAGCATCGTGCTTTAAATTTCGTAATTTGAAAGGTAATTTTAAATTTATTACATCGTCATGGTGTTTAAAGTCCTGCAATGGAACTTAAACGGATACAAAAATAATTTCGATGAACACAAACTGTCACTGTCAAAGTGCATGCAAAACTCTCATTTATAATTATAAACGTTTACATACCCCTTTCAACTAACTTTTCAGAAAATGATGCCATTAATATACTTAATTAGCAATTTCAATAAACCAATTTTGCTGATAGGAGACTTCGACGCGTGGAGTCCGCTGTGGGGCTCTCACAAATATAATAAACGTGGCAGGATCATATCCCGTTTCATTCAAAACAATAACTTATTAATAATGAATAATATGTAATTCACCATTGGAGGATGGAGCTGGTTGTAGAAGTCCACGTAAGTGGGTAAAGTTCCTGATCGCCACTCACCTGGGAGTGGCCAGGGATGATTCTTTTGCAAGCAGTTCAAGCAGCTCACAAACTTCCGGCCTTTTGGCCAAGTATCCTCTGGAGATCCCTTGGACACCCGTCCGGGGGTGAGCTAGTTGTGAGAAGGCGAGTCACTCCTAGACTTAAAACTTGGAATATTTGCGTAGGGCTTGGGTCCCACCACTCATTATCACCATTTCCAATGAAAACCAAATCAGCCTCGGATAATAACCCCCACTACGATGACGATCACTGCAAACGAAAAAACGGACAATGATTTACGGATATGCACCTGGAATGTCCGGACCCTCCATAGGGAAGGTGCAACTATCCAACTGGCGGAAGCCCTCGTAAAAATAAAGGCTGACATCACCGCCATCCAGGAGATGCGATGGAAAAGACAAGGCTGCTCTAAATGGACGAACTGTGATATCTACTACAGCGGCCATGCGGAGAGGCGCGAATTTGGTTGCGGATTCGTTGTATGTCGAAAATTACGCCACCAAGTTTCCCGGTTCACGCCAATAAACGAAAGGTTGGCTACGATCCGTATCAAGGCAAAATTCTTCAACATAAGCCTAATTTGCGCGCACGCCCCGACGTCCTCTACGCGAGCCTAGAGGACGTGTATGACCGTTGTCCGACCCACGATGTAAAAATAGTCCTCGGCGATTTTAACGCGAAGGTCGGGAGAAGGCATCTTTGGCGCTACAGTCGGTCAGTTCAGTCCACACGAGACCACTTCAAACAACGGTCTGAGACTGATCGACTACGCCGCGGCGCGAAACATGGTAGTTAGTAGCACCAGATTTCAACACCTCGACATTCAGGCCACCTGGCTATCCCCAGATCAAAAAACGAAAAACCAAATTGATCATGTTGTGATCGACGGAAGGCACGCTTCAAGCGTTCTGGATGTGCGTACATTTCGGGGGGTCAACACTGACTCCGACCACTATCTTGTTGCAGCTAAGATCCGCATGCGGCTATGCAATGCGAAGAATGTACGCACGGGCATGCAACGAAAGCTAGACGTTGCCAAGCCGCAATCACAACGGACTGCCGAGGCGTACTCCGCTCAACTCTCGGTTAAGCTCAACCAACCAACCTCTGGAACCGACGACGCCGGTGGACTTTGGACACACATCTCCCACTCCATGCACGCTGCTGCCGAGGAAGTCATTGGTTTCCGACGCCCACAACCTCGAAACCAATGGTATGACCAGGAGTGTCAAGATGCGACTGCTGCAAAAAACGCCGCATAAAAGAAGACGCTGCAGTCAGCCGCAACGCGAGCCGTGCGAGAAAACTACCGCGAAAAGAGGAAAGAAGAGAGGTGCATTTTCAGATGCAAAAAAAGTGAGCAGGAAAAGCGAGAGCGTGAGGAACTTGAGGTGTACCAGGGCAAGAAGAATGCACGAAAACTCTATCCACAAGTTAAGCGTCTAACTCAAGGTTTCAAGCCTGGAGCACTTGTAGAGACGAAAATGGAAATCTGGTTACAGATACACAGAGTGTACTGAGGTTATGGAGGCAGCATTTCTCCAACTTGCTAACGAGCGATGATTCCACTAATTCCGCCCTAGCCATGAAGAGGTTCGAGCTGCTATCCAGCGACTCAAAAACAACAAAGCAGCGGGTGCTGACGGCCTGCCAGCTGAGTTATTTAAAGCTGGTGGCGATGAATTGATAAGGTGCATGCATCAACTCATCACCAAAATATGGCTAGCGGAAAGCATGCCTGACGATTGGAATCTCAGCGTGCTTTGTCCTGTAATAAAGAAAGGAGATCCGACAATCTGCGCCAACTACAGGGGTATCAGTCTTATTTCCATCGCATATAAGATCCTCTCGAGCGTATTGTTTGAAAGATTGAAGCCGTATACAGAAACGCTGATCGGATCCTATCAGTGTGGCTTTAGACCTGGTAAATCCACCATAGACCAGATTTTTACACTACGCCAAATCCTGGAGAAAACCCATGAATATCAAATCGACACTCACTATCTCTTCGTCGATTATAAAGCTGCGTTCGATAGCCCAGTGCGGAATTGCCTTCACGCAACGATGTCTGAGTTCGGTATACCTGCAAAGTTGATAAGGCTCTGCAGGATGACGTTAAGCAATACGTGTAGCTCCGTCAAGGTAGGGAATGACCTCTCCGCAACTTCTGATACAGAGCGAGGTTTCAGACAAGGCGACCCGCTCTCGTGCGATCTCTTCAATTTCATTATGGAGGGGATCGTACGAAAAGCCGGTGTGCATCATAATGGCACCATTTTCTTCAAAGGTATTCAGCTCTTTGCGTACGCTGATGATATTGATATTATCGGTCAGAGTACGATAGATGTTACTGCTGCTTTCACTGCTATTGAAGAGGAATCAGCCAAAGTGGGTTTGACGGTAAACGAGGGCAAGACGAAATATATGATGTCTACTAACAACAACAAGAAAGTGCGGGATCCAGACTCTCATGTTACAGCGGGCAACTGTAAATTAGAAGTTGTCAAGGAATTCACTTACCTTGGCACTGCCGTAACCAGCAACAATGATGTCAGTCTGGAGATTAAGCGGAGAATAACAATTGCTAATAGGTGCTACTACGGTCTCAGTAAGCAATTACGTTGCAGAGCTCTCTCTCGATCGACAAAGCTAACACTCTACAAAACGCTCATTCTACCTGTGCTTCTTTATGGCGCGGAGGCATGGGTGGTTTCGACAACAGACGCAGCAGCTCTTGAGGTGTTCGAGAGGAAAGTTCTCCGCAAAATCTTTGGTCATGTTCGAGTTGGCGACGACTATCGCATTCGAATGAACCACGAGCTGTATGAGCTCTACGCCGACATTGACATAGTTAAGCGTATAACAATACAGCGACTACGCTAACTTGGTCATGTCCATCGTATGGATAAAGAAGCTCCAGCGAAAAAGGTATTCGAAGGGAAGGTCCCCGGTCAACGACGAAGAGGGAGACCATGCCTACGGTGGAGAAGGCGCGCGCAAAACAGAGGCGCCTGGCGAGAGCTAATGAGGTCGGCCATAACCTGACAACGGGTTGTTATGGCCATCTAAGTAAGTATGTAATTCACCAACACATTTTTCGACCAGAAGAACATTAACATGCGTTGACATCAGTTTATGTTCCCCTCGTCTTTTACATCAGCCATTTTATCAGTTAATAATAATTTGTGCGGAAGTGATCACTATCCTATAGAAATTAATTTATTCAGCACGCCATCAATTTTTTTTTTTTCAATTTCAATTTATTTATTATAATATCTGCTCACAACATTAAGATAATAAAATCTTATAAGTAGTAGGAGCCTCAAAATTTAACAAATTACAAAAGCTTGTCTCTTTTAAAACAAATTTAGCAGATTGGGATAAATTTCAGCTCTTAGCTAGTAAGTACATTATAAGTGATGTTTGCAATTCCCATATAAACAAAACTGTAGCCCGTTTTCACAAATCCATAATACAAGTATTACACCTCAACAATGGTAGATTGCTACTATCATACCAATCAACAAACCAAATAAGCCCATCAGGCTACAGACCCATATCCTTACTTCCCTGCTTTAGTAAGGTTTTAGAAAAAATAATTTCTCGCAGACTCTTTTGGTTACTTTTACAAGAGTGCAAACTTTCCAATAAACAAACAGCATTCAAATCAGGAAAAGGTACTTTAGCTTACTTTCTTACTTACATTCTCTTGATCACATCTTTTGCAATAGCTTATCCACCAAAAATCATATGTCAATTATTTCTATAGACACAGAAAAAGCATTTGACCGTGTAGGAATCCACTTAGTTATTGATCAGCTTATCCAATGGAAGCTTGGTCCAAAAATATTAAACTACGTTAAAAACTTTTTAAACAATAGAAAATTTCGAGTTAGAGTCAACAACTGCTATTCTGACATAATGCAACTTGAAAATGGTATTTCACAAGGATCACCACTTTCAGTAGTCCTTTTCTTCACTCTTAATTGCTTATAATAAGCTAAGAGTTATAATACAAGAGCATAAGTTTTTCAACCACATCATATATACAGACGACTTATTCATTTTTTGCAAATTGAAATGTTCAATTACATTTCTAAATAACATAAATCAATTATATGTTTCCATTTCCAACTGGTGCGCCTACAGTGGTGCAAAAATTTCTGCAGAAAAATGTAAGCATCTGT
This sequence comes from Tricholauxania praeusta, assembly GCA_949775025.1. Lineage (NCBI taxonomy): Eukaryota > Metazoa > Arthropoda > Insecta > Diptera > Lauxaniidae > Tricholauxania > Tricholauxania praeusta. The sequence continues at coordinate 109,497,093 of OX459028.1, forward strand.
ACATATGCAAAAAGACTAGTTGTTCTATAGAAATATTACTGAATCACTAAGCTCTGAAACTTTAGAAAACACAAATAACACTAGTTTACAAATTTGGGGTTCATCTTGAGATCTGGTTTCTCAGAATTTCTTCGATGTATTTTGGGGCGTAGATTCCAAAAATGGCAACAATTTTTTTTTTTCTTAAGAATCGTTTTCGAGATATCCCCAAAAAATCCCCTTTTAGGCACTTTTTTCATTTATTTGACTATATCTCCATAAATTTTTTTTCGACTCAAAAACGATTTTCAGCATTCGAAAGATATTTATATTTCGTTTCTAACGATATGCTCTTTGCTTGAATCGGATAAGATTTGATGGAGTTACAAGCGCTCAAAGTCCAAAAAAACTGACTTTTTTGAAAATCACTAAATTTCAATTGCACCATTTGAATGAAAAATTTATTTTTATTTTCAAATTTTTTTTAATTTTTTAATGAAAGACTATTCTTTTGCAAATATTTTAAGTATAATTTTGCGAAAATCGGACAAAAAATTTAGAAGTTGTTCGAAAAAACAGTAAAAATCTTGCAATAAAATTAAACGAAAATACATACGATTGTGTATGTGTGTGGCTCTTTACTTTTGTTCTCCGTTTCTTTTTAAATAAAAAACATATGTATTTTCGTTTAATTTTATTGCAAGTTTTTTACTGTTTTTTTCGAATAACTTTTCCATTTTTTAATCATTTTTAAATCTTAAAAAATGTGACAGATAAAGAATCTACGCCCCAAAATACATCGAAAAAAGTCCATGACAAACCAGATCTTTTTTCTTGTAAACTAGTGTAATCTTAAGGTCTTAGGTCTAACTTTTAATAAAAAACACAACTGGTCAGCACATATTGAATCACTTTGTAAATCACTTTTTAAAAGACTAAATGTAATTGAATGTTTAAATAATTTAAATCTGGAACCCAACACAAACTCACTAGTCAACATCACTAAAGCCACCATCTTATCAAAAATTGACTACGCTCTTCCCATCTATGGATACACGACAAAACGCAACTTGAGTAAACTGAGTCAATATATCACGCAGCAACCAGGCTGTCACTGGGTGCTTTCTGTTCCTCGCCAATAAAAAACATAATGACGGAGACAAGACTCCCAGACTTTCTTAGCAGACGTGTACATCTGACTGGACGGCTATCGGCCATTTACACGAAAGCCATTTAACGAATGGTCATTTTCACGAATGACCATTTTCACGAATTACCATTTTCACGAGTGACCATTTTCACGAATGGTCATTTTCACGAATGACAATTTTCACGAACGACTATGTTCACGAAAATTATTTATCAGTTGTTGGTTTATTTTCCTGTTGTATAATATTAAATAAATATAACAGTTTAAAGTACAATATTGGTTTATTTTTCTATTGTAAAGCATTAAATATTGTATCAAAACATCCGAAAATAGTCCAAAATTTTATCTTGCTCTTTGTAAGTGTAGTAACTAGCCCATACAGTCCTTATTCTATCTTGGAGCATTAGCCTTTTTTTCGGAGCTGCCTTCACGTTCCTCCCTAAATTAAACTCTTGTATTTAGATTTTCGTATCGTGAAAAGGGTTATTCGTGAAAATGGCCATTCGTGAAATCGCTTTCGTGAAAATGGTTATTCGTGAAAATGACCATTCGTTAAAACGGTCATTCGTGAAAATAATCATTCGTGAAAATGACCATTCGTGAAATCGCTTTCGTGAAAATGATATGGAATCTGACTGGACGACTAGTTTCTAAATTAAATTTTCCGGATCTCTCCAACCTTAATGAGCTAGTGAATAATCAAATGAATCAAAAACTACCATCTGCAATCTGTGGTGTCTTGGAATTCTCGAAGAACAACAACTACCGATGGATCGAAGGCCGAATCTTGAACAGCATTTAGTGTTGTAGACGAAAATGTAATAGAAATCAAGCTAGTCAGAATTGCAAGCTATTCATCTTTATTTTCAGCGGATGCTGAAGCCATTCTCTACGCATGCGTATACGCACAAGGAAAAAAACAACACTATAATTTGCACCGATTCACTCTCTGTGATTGAAGCAGTTAACAACACCAACTATAATGGATACACCATCAGCAAAATTCGAGACATTTTGGTTCGCAACAAAAAGATAAAAATGTTATGGATCCCCAGTCACATAGGCATTATTGGCAATGAAGCAGCTGATGAAAAAGCCATTTAGCTACCAGACTTCCACTTACTGAGCAAATTCACTACAATAAAAAAGATATTAATATTGCCATCGACCAAATTATTTTAGAAACAGATACACTCGACTGGACAAACTACTCACATATACAAATCCTTTAATCCTTATAAAATCCCACCTAAGTACCCAGTTACAGTAACTCGAAGAGAGGCAGTTGCCTTCACACAAACATATATTTGAACACTCAATCGTTCCAAAATGCCCACTTTGCCAAAAAACTACGATTTCAGTCAATCATATAATCGAACATTGCTCTGCTGCCAAAAGAATTTGTCAATCGCTGAAAATTGTGAGCTTACAAAATCTGCTGTGTACTACTAGTGACTTAAACATACGAGTAAAACTTTTTACAAAATTCCTTAAAAGATCTCAATTATTTTATATCTAATATTAAATTTTCTACATATTTATGCACCTATCATCTATCTATTCATCATTAAATTTTATGTAATTTTTATAACTTAATTCGTATCATATAAATAATTAATTGATAATTACATAGGACCTAGCCGAAGGCCCAGTTGCTAATGCTAGCTTTAAGTTTAAAGATTGTAATTTATTACCTTTTCTATAAATGAATAATAATAATAATTTTAGACAAGGGTATCATCAAAGACAGTAACTCACCCTATGCTCCTGCCCTGGTGTTAGTGAGAAAGAAAAGCGGTGAAATTCGCATGTGTATAGATTTTCGCGCCTTGAACAAAATTACAATTCATGATGATTTCCTATGTCACTGATTGATGTATTTTGCCAATAAGCAAATTTTTACAACATTAGACTTAAAGGATGGATTTCATCACATCAAAGTATCCGAAGAATCAGTTAAGTACACAGAATTTTTTACCCCTTTCGGTCAATTTGAATATGTCTACATGCCTTTCGGTCTTAAAAACGCACCCGCAGTTTTCCAGAGATATATTTATTTGGTCTTAAAGCCATTAATTGATAAAGGTTTAATCATTGTATACCTTGATGATATTTCCATTGCAACTGAAGATATGCAAACGCATATAAAAATTCTTAGCGAGGTATTGCGGTTGTTGCGTGAAGCTGGGTTAGAACTTAATATGAAAAAGTGTAGGTTTGCGTTTGATGAGATAAATTACCTTGGTTATAGTGTAAATAAAAAGGGAATTCGTCCCAACGATGAACACTTAAGAGCAATTCGTGCATATCCGATGCCTCAGAGTACCAAAGAAATTCAACGTTGTAATAGGCTATTTTCTTATTTCCGCCGCTTCGTTCCCGGGTTTTCGTGCATAGCCAGATCTTTGACGAATTTGTTAAGGAAGTATGTCAAATTTGTTTAGACTGAAGAGTGTACTGCCGCCTTTGAAGAATTAAGAAATAAGTTAGCCGCCTCACCGGTGCACAGTGTGTTATTTTGTCAATCTAGCAGTAATAAACTAATATCTCAAAAACTATAGCAGCTAGGTCAATGAAATTTTCCAGAAATGTTAACATTCATATTTTACAGCATCAACGTAAATGGTGCAAATTTGTTGGGTTAAAGATATAGCTCCCATATAACCGATTTTTTCGTTTTGGTGTTTTAAAGGCCGACCTAAATAAAAAAGTATGTAAAGCTTGAATTTATAGTACATTATTTATTTTTTAGATATTATTATTTTAGATTTATTTTTGCTTACTTACTTACTTGGGTGGCCATAACAACCCGTTACCGGGTTACGGCCGACCTCAAAAGCTCTCTCCAGGCGCCTCTGCTTTGCGCACGCCTTCTCCAATCATTCACACCAAGCGTGGATAGGGTTTCCTCGGCTTGGTCTTTCCATCGGAGGCATGGTCTTCCTCTTCGTCGTCGCCCAGCGGCTTACGCATCAAACACCTTTTTCGCCGGAGCTTCTTCGTCCATACGCACAACATGTCCCAGCCAGCGCAGACGTTGAATAGTGATGCGCTTGACTATGTCAATGTCAGCGTAGAGCTCGTACAGTTCGTGGTTCATTCGAATACGGTAGTCGTCGCCGACGTGAACAGGACCGAAGATTTTGCGAAGAATTTTTCTCTCAAACACCCCAAGCATCAGTCTGCGACACAACCCATGCTTCTGCGCCGTAAAGTAGCACGGGTAAGATGAGCGTCTTGTAGAGTGTCAGTTTTGTCGGGCGAGAGAGGTCTCTACTACTCAATTGCTTACTGAGACCATAGTAACACCTATTAGCAAGAGCTAGTCTTCGCTTTATCTCCAGGCTGACATCGTTTTGAGTGTTCACGGCAGTGCCAAGATAGGTGAATTCCTTGACAACTTCGAAAGTATAGTTGTTCGCAGTAACAAAGGATCCAATACGCCGCGTCTCCCTTTTTGTGGACAGCATATACTTTGTTTTGCCCTCGTTCACCGTCAAACCCACTTTCGCTGACTCTTTTTCGATAGCAGAGAACGCAGCAGTAACATCTCGCTTACAACGTCCAATGATATCAATATCATCGGCATATGCAAGGAGCTGGACACTTTTGTAGAAAATAGTGCCATTACGATGTACACTGGCTCTTCGCAACACCCCTTCCATCACAAAGTTGAAGAGGTTGCAGGATAATGGATCGCCCTGTCTGAAACCTCGTTCGGTATCAAATGGTTCGGAGAGGTCCCTTCCTACTCTAACGGAGCTGGCTGTGTTGCTCAACGTCATTCTGCAAAGCCGCACCAGCTTCGCAGGTATACCGAACTCAGACATGGTGGCATACAGGCAATCCCGTATCGGGCTATCGAAAGCTGCTTTAAAATCGATAAAGAGATGATGGGTATCGATCTGTTTTTCGTGGGTTTTTTCCAGGATTTGACGTAGTGTGAAGATCTGGTCTATGGTGGACTTACCAGGTCTAAAGCCGCACTGATAAGGCCCAATCAGTGTGTTGGCAAACGGCTTAAGTCTTTCACACAGTACAGTCGACAGGACCTTGTAAGAGATGGCAAGAAGACTGATTCCCCGGTAGTTAGCGCAGATTGTCGGGTCACCTTTCTTCAGTACAGGACAAAGGACACTGAGATTCCAATCGTCGGGCATGCTTTCAACTAGCCATATTTTGCAGATGAGTTGATGCATACACCCTATCAGCTCATCGCCGCCGGTCTTGAACAATTCAGCTGGCAGGCCATCGGCACCAGCCGCTTTGTTGTTCTTAAGTCGTTGGATCACAACTCGTACCGCGTCATGGCTAGGTGGTGGTACGTCCACACCATCGTCGTTGATTGGTGGTATCGGGTTAATTTCTCCAAAGGCGGTATTGGTGGAGTCATCGCCAGCAAGCAGCTTGGAAAAGTGTTCCCTCCATAATCTCAGTGTACCCTGCGTATCCGTAACCAGATTTCCATGTTCATCTTTACAGGTAGATGCTCCGGGCTTGAAACCTTGGGTCAGACGCTTGACTTGTTGGTAAAATTTTCGAGCATCATTCCTGCCCCGTAACACTTCGAGTTTCTCACGCTCGTGCCTTTCCTGCTCACGTTTCTTGCGTCTGAAAAGGCGCCTCTCATCCTTTCTCTTTTCCCGGTAGTTTTCGTGCACGGCTCGCGTTGCTGCTGACTGCAGGGTTCTTTTGTAGGCGGCGTTTTTCACTGCAGTAGCTTCGCGACACTCCTGGTCATACCATTGATTTCGCGGAAGTGGGCGTCGGAAACCAATGACTTCCTCAGCGGCAGAGCGCATGGAGCGGGATATATGCGCCCAAAGTCCACCGGCATCATCGGGTAGAGAGTCAGGTTGAAGGAGCAGTTCTGAGAGGCGAGCGGAATAGGCTTCGGTCGTCCGATGTGATTGCAGCTTAGCGACGTCCAGCTTTCGTTGCGTACCAGAGCGTACATCCTTTGCATTGCACAGCCGCATGCGTATCTTGGCTGCAACAAGATAATGATCGGAGTCAATATTGACTCCCCGGAACGTACGAACATCTAGCACGCTCGAAGCATGCCTTCCGTCGATCACAACATGATCGATTTGGTTGCGTGTTTTCTGATCAGGGGACAGCCAGGTGGCCTTGTGGATATCGAGGTGTTGAAATCTGGTGCTACTTACTACCATGTTTCGCGCCGCGGCGAAGTCGATCAGCCGTAGACCGTTGTTTGAGGTGGTCTCGTGAAGGCTGAACTGACCGACAGTGGGGCCAAATATACCTTCTCTTCCGACCTTTTCGTTGAAATCCCCGAGTACAATTTTAACGTCATGGGCCGGGCAGCGGTCGTATACTTCCTCGAGTCTCGCATAGAAGGCATCTTTAACAGCATCGTCCTTTTCCTCCGTCGGGGCGTGCGCGCAAATCAAGCTGATGTTGAAAAATCGAGCCTTGACGCGGATCGTAGCCAACCTTTCGCTCACAGGTGTGAACCTGGAGATATGGTGGCGAAGTCTCTTGCTTACTACGAATCCGCATCCCAATTCGCGCCTCTCCGCATGGCAGCTGTAGTAGATATCGCAACTTGCTTGCTTAGAGCAACCTTGTCCTATCCATCTTATTTCCTGGATGGCGGTGATGTCAGCCTTAATTTTTCCGAGGGCATCCGCCAATTCGATAGAGGCACCTTCCCTATTGAGGGTCCGGATATTCCAGGTGCATATCCTTAAATCATAGTCCTTTTTTCGTTTGCAGTGGTCGTCAACGTTGAGGGGTTCATTGTCCGAGGTTTTTTTAGTCTTCATTGGAGTGTTTTTTTTACGTGGCGGGTACCAAACCCTGCGCACAACCCAGTTTACTTCCAGGGAGGACACGCTGCACACATTCGCTCACTATCTCAGAGGATGCTTAAGATACAAAAATATGACTTTTAAGATTGTTGTAAAATATAAGAAAGTGAACTTTTCAGCGTTTCGTTTATATATAAATAGTTTCAGTTTTCGGAGCTATAATGATTTTAGCTGAGGTTTGGACGCGAATTTGGAAAATAATTACGAAATGATTAACAAATTATATTATAAAACCAAAAATTAAAAAAAAAAAAATATGTTCTTCAATTCAGGGATGCTGCTCTCAATCTTGCGACCATTACAAATGTAGATACGAGGTCTTTATGACTAGATTCATTATAAGCATGTCTGTAAAGTTGTTACATAAAAAATTAATCAACAATACTTACTTATGAAAAGGATAAATATTAAAAATGCTTACAGTGTAGTTTCTAAAATTTACTCCAAAGACTCATCTAAATCGCTCGAATCAGAAGTTTTTCATTTGAAGCAAAACTATCGTGTCCGGACTTAGGTTTCTATACTTCTTTTTAGACGTTTTGCGCAAACTTGCTGTAAATGGATCCGATGTTATCAAGAGTCCATTGATCAAATCAGTATTTGGATCGGTCCTTGAAGTTTTTCGCGTAAAAAGATCCGTATAACGCCGGACATCCTTATCACGTGCTTCGTGTACTTCCTCTAACATTTGGGCAATAGGTATAATGCAGGTTTTTATTACACTGCTTCCATGGTAAAGCACTTTGTGCACTTTTGGTAGCATGTAGTACCAAGGATATAACTCTAAGTATAGGTACAGCGTATCCTGCGAGTATTTTTGGAAAGCATCCACATTGATTGAAAAACCAAAAATTAAAGATTGAAGCAAGGTACGGAAACGAAAAATTAGATCCAAATTTATACCAGTTATTTCAGCTGTTATATCCGCTTCTTTGAAAAAACGCCTTGATTTTCGTTCACCACTCTTGCAACTTTTCTGGCTTTTTATTTTTAGTACTTTCGGCGCGTTCTTCAAATTCTTTATTTGGTCTCCCACCAGAAAATTTTTTCGGCGTATTGCACAAAAATAAAGAGAATTCGATTTACCTCTGAGTCAATCTATATTTGATGAAATAAATCGATCTTTCTTCCGACAAGCATTTGCCCACCGGGAATTCAGTAGCGACAACAAGTTCTTGGCATATTGCTTAGCCTAATCAATACCAACAGTACTTTGCGATCCACCAGCAACATTTTCGGATAAAAACAAAATCATCCTCTCTAATCGTTTGTTTACTGCAGTATCAAGCCATAACTCAAATATTTGGAAGCGAGAAATTTCAGAGGTCATCTTTAAAAATTGAAAATGGTTGTATGGGTGCCGCAGCTAGGCGCAGAATTTTTTTGTTGATTCTATTAGTATACATATCAAGCTTTATTGTAATCATAGTCAGAACTCTAAACTATTCTAAACAATTTTTTTATTGTCCACAAAATTTTTTTTTTTTAATACTTACAGTTAAAGTAGGTACACTGAAAGAGTGTATACAAAATTTTGTTGCTATCAATAACTTTGTTAAGATTTTATGTTATTTCGATCAAGAAAGCTTGGAAATTAATTTTTTTAAAAAAACTTAAACCTTTCACTTTTTCAGAAAGGATTTACAAGACTTTAAAGCTTGCGCGCAAAATTCAGCGAACTTATACTATTCTGGACATTTTCTTTTTACTTACTTTCAAGGTACAGTTATTTTAAATATTGCGCTATACTTCAAAAATTTTTTGAAGTTTTAACCTAATTGGGGAATTTTTAACATATTTGCATTTAAATTCCATCAAAAAATCAACTTTTTTTTTTGAGTTTAGTAGCGCTAGATTGCCAAAATAATACACTGTGCGGTGTTAGCGATATATGATCCGAAAGCGGGAAACATAGCTAAACTGTGACGCAATCTGGCATGGGTTTGGCGCCGACCTTATGCAAAGACAAGATGACAGTGCGAAAATGCAATTAGATGAAAGTCGGTCCACTGCTGTCAATAAATTCGAAACGAAAATTTAAATTGAAAAAACAGAACAAAAATTGTGTTTGTAGAAACATATTTTCTTATATTGAAAGTAACAAAAATTCACAAAAAAAAACATAAATCACATTTCATTGGCTTGAATTTTAATTAACAATAGTGTAACAGAAATATATGCATCAAATGCAAATCATTGGTAATGTTCTGAGTTATAAAGTTATAAATTTTTTTTAATCATGTTTTCCTGACTTTGTAATTATTTCTTAGTTGCATCTCGTTATTAAAATAGATTTTACAGTCTCAATTTTCATATGGAACTTTTCGTCATTCCATGTATTGCTTAAGATAGAAAATACCATTTCGGTGGAGTCATTTGAACCCGGTAAACACAAAATAGATTCCACTATATTTAAAATATTTTGAAAAGGTGTGAAATTTTTTTAAAATGTTGAAATATTTCAACCCATTTATTCTCAACTAGCTTTCCACCGACTGTCCATTCCTTTAGTTTTTCATAAGTCACATAATTTTTAACACACGTAAGCTCATGAAATAGTTCGCTGTAATTCATTTTAACTCGGCTCCTCTTTCCCATAATATATGTATGTCGAATTTCTTTCAACCGTATCCCAAGATAGCATTGTTCCATCACTTCAACCTCTTTAAATGCATAATCCCACTGATGTAGATAACAATACTCAACAAAATTAACTTTTTTTGTTTGTTGCCCTAGATGCCTCTGCGGATTTCTATAGTTTCAAGTTCACAGTTTAAGAATATATTCAGGTATATATATATAGGTCGTAGGCTATAAAAATTTTATTTAGGTTGCATATTTAGGGTGGCCCTCACACAAAAATATTTTTAAAATAGCATTTTCACAAAGACCCCTCCATTGATTCACATGAAATACTATAAAGACTAAGCTATGCTTCTTGATATAAAATGCTATTTTAAACTTATTTTTGTATGAGGACCACCATGAATATGCACCCTAAATAAAAATTTTACAGTCCAAGCTATGCCGCTTGAAATAGAAGCTAAGTGGTGAAAATTCGGTGTGAATCGTGTAAAATTACTACAAGTTTTATGTGCATTAATTGTGTCAGAGCGAATAAAAATGGTGCTAATTTTACATGTGACCACAAAGCGGGTTCGAACAACTGCAATGTACATATAATAAAAATGAAGGCCGAAAAAGATAAAACTAGCTATTTCAATTAAACTTACAAATGAATGAATATAAAGAACTTAAAATATTCTATGTAAATATCTGCAGTATTCGCAACAAAATTAATGAAATTGAACTGTTGATTGATAATATTCAAAATATCGATTTTATCATTGCAACCGAAACCTGGTAATATAGACGCAATTAATATTCCAAATTTTTCCGCAATTCACAACTGCAGAAATGAAAAACGAGGCCTATTTCAATACTTAACTCTATAAGCAAAATATTTGAAAAAGCAATCGACTCAAGAATTGAGAACTTCATCAATTCCAACATAGGTTTTGACGTGAACCAATTTGGCTTCCTTGAAAAAAGCGGGACGGAATCAGCTATTACTTCCACAATGGAAAAAATTTATGATGCACTTGATAATAAAGAATTGGTTGCAGCTACTTTTATAGATTTATCAAAAGCATTCGATCTAGTTGATCATAAAAAACTATTGAACCATCTATCCGACTTAGGTATTCGAGGAGTTCCAAACATGTTGATTGAAAGCTACTTAGCGAACAGGCCACATGTTACTAAGTATAATGATGAGCTAAGTGACGTGTTAACAAGTAAAATTGGGGTTCCACAGGGGTCGATCCTTGGGACAAGGCTCTACTTACTATATATTAATAACATAAAAAGCTGTAACTTCAAGTCAACTTATTTATGCCGATGACACAAACTTCATTACAACAGCAAAATCATTTCAAGAGTTAGAAAATAAAATAAGCCACGACATGAAAATATATTATGAGTGGACTTGCGGAAACAGTCTAAGCATCAACATAAAAAAAACGGAATACATGGTCTTTCGCTCATACAACAACGTTAATGAAAATATTAATATTCAAATCAACAACATCGCTATACAGAGGGTAAAACATACCAAATACCTTGGAATACTAATAGATGAAGATCTTACATATGAAAACCACATAAAAGAAGTTAAAAACTCTGTGATCCCATTAATAATGGTCATTAAAAGAATTGGCCAAATACACCAAACCGCGGCAAAACTCATATAAACAGGGCACATTCTTTGAAGAATACGGTACAACATATGCAGCTGGAGCCAGTGCAGAAAATTTCAAATAGAACAAGTGGGCAGAATGATGAACAAAGCGATCAAAGTGTTATTTAACAAAAAAAGACACAATCTCTACCAAAGCACTTTATAAAAGCACCAAACAAATGGAAAAATGCAAATACATATATACACAAAATCAAAAATAGTAATATGAAGTCTAAACTTATCCTCACAACCAGAAACAATATACACCAACACAACACGAGACAAAAACACAATTTTGAAATACCAAAAGCAAGAACAACTAAACAAGTACGGAGCCTGAAGCACAGCGCAATAAAACTATACAACTCACTACCAGAAAACATCAAAAACACTCAGCATATCCAAATTTTTAAAAACAAATTAAAATTTTTTATACAAAATTTAAGATAGCAATTGTTCAAAAGATCTCATCAATATGATAAAATAGATTTAACTTAATTTATTTATTTATTTAATATAATTAGCAAAAGTAATAAATTACAAATACTAAAAAGGAAGAGTACTAGCTGCCAGGGCTTTCAACTCTACTTAAAATCTAATAACGGAGTTATAAATTAATGATAAATTATATGTGATTTGATAGATTTGATATTTTTAAAAATTTTGAAATTTTCTCAATATTTTCGGTATTAATAACTTTAAGAAGCTCGGTTGGTTTAGTGTTGCCAAAAATTGTTTTTCTTAGTTGATCCAAATTGGGAAGATTTAACTTAATATTTTACACTTATTATTTAAATACTCTGCTAATATCAATACTATATTTAATAGTATGTATCAATATTATGTTTAATTATCTATATATCGTTATCGACCAATAGTAGCGGTTATTAAATAATTTATTTTTTCCACCTATCCTCTTATACACGGAAATGAATCCGTTTGGGGATATCATGTTATATTTAATTTTTTATTTCAATAAAGTTAAATATGTAATAAAAAAAAAACGGCGGGTTGCACTCCGGGAGTGCCGACAGAAGTGAAAACAAATCGTTTAATGGCAAGTTAGTGCGTTAATTGGTATGTGTGCGTTTTCTTTTTATATGGCAATGCAATGGAAGACAAAAACGGAATATGTATTCAAATTTTACTCTCGGTCTCATTCTCAATTTGTCAACGCAACAACGCGGACATTGAAAGAAACAAACATGTAAGCATAACAATCGTTGAATGAGAATTAAATGTGTCAGTTAGTGTGTATGCTTTGCTTTTTGTCTTCCACTTGGAATATTTTTTATTTAAAAGAAACAATAGAACATTAAAATTTTACCATCGCATTCATGACGGGGAATCCCGATGACGGTCGGTGTCACGAGTTTATACTTTTTTACTCAGCCGCACAACGTGCCATAAGAAGTTTTCACTTCAAAAATTGCTGGAAGAAGTATATTCGGCTCAGTAGCCTCAACTGTGAATAATTAAATTTGAGCTAAGTACTCCTTATGTTTAAAAACAAAAATTTATTCTGATTGCAGTAAGACACATCATTGCGAATTATGTAAGTATAAGAAAAAATCAGGTAAAAAAAGTACCTGGACCTGTGAGTAAATAGCTTAAACATAATTTTTCTTAAACTTAAGATAAAAATCTGCTTCTTCTAACAGACACTATGACACCACATTTATCAAAATCGGCTTATTCGTTGCCGAGTTCTGGCTGTTAGAATATTCAAACTGCTTAAAACGCCATCTTGTGACAGTTAATCATAATACAAATGACTTCATAAAAATCTGCTAGTTCTTAGAAAAAACTATTACACCTCATTTGTCTAAATCGGTTTAGTAATAGCCGAGATATAACGTTTTAAAGTTTTTCAAAAAACCAAATTTGATTGCTGCTGGTTCAAGGTGGCCTGGTATTTCAGATTTTTCTCTGCTTTGGGCTGCTGGCTCTGCTTTCGGCTGCGCTAGCAGAGAAAAATTTGCTTACTGAGCAACAACTAACCGGAAGTCAACATATGTATGCTACAAATTTAAAAATTTTTTCCACAAAATTACATACTTTCATGGGCCAATTTTTTCAAAAAAACGTTGCCTACTTTTAGGCGCTATTAATAATTTACCCTTAAGCGGCCCTCACACGATCAGTATTACTGACAGGATTTTGCATACTGACAGTATTACTGATCGTATGAGGTGAGTACTGATGTACTGTCAGTATAGAAAAACGATACTGATGACTGATGAAAAAATCGGATATTACTGACGAAGTTCTTAAATACTGACAGTAAAGCGGCCCTCACACGATCAATATTACTGACAGTATAATTACTGACAGTATTTACATTACTGTCAGTGTACCACTCACACGGTCAGTATTGTTTATTGTCAGTAATCAGTTTTTTTGACATTCGACTGGTGAAGGTGCGACCTATGCTCCGGCTACGTGACCGACAGCCGAAAATGGCATGCCACTTTTTGGGGCAGATTCCATCCAAACTTGCACCACGCCTCCAGCTAGGCATCGGACGACCATACCCTTGGACGCAATGTTCCATGCCACTGAATGAGGAACTTTTCCAAGTTTCTTTCAAGTTTCGCTGCCTCATCGTCTATCTGCCACAAAATGGGGCATGCCACGCCCCCTCCCAGGATTTTTTCGTCCCGTGCCTACTTGCACCCTCTGACCAACTTTCAGCCGGATCTGCCCCAAAAAGTGGCATGCCACTTTTTGGCCACTTTTCTGTGCAAATAATACTGATGAACTGTCAGTATTCACCTCACACCATCAGTATTAAGCGGCCCTCACACGATCAATATTACTGACAGTATTTTGCATACTGACAGTATTACTGATCGTATGAGGTGAGTACTGATGTACTGTCAGTATAGAAAAACGATACTGATGACTGATGAAAAAATCGGATATTACTGACGAAGTTTTTAAATACTGACAGTAATACTGATGGTGTGAGGTAAATACTGACAGTTCATCAGTATTATTTGCACAGAAAAGTGGCATGCCACTTTTTAGGGCAGATCCGGCTGAAAGTTGGTCAGAGGGTGCAAGTAGGCACGGGACGGAAAAGTCCTGGGAGGGGGCGTGGCATGCCCCATTTTGTGGCAGATAGACGATGAGGCAGCGAAACTTGAAAGAAAATTGAAAAAGTTCCTCATTCAGTGGCATGGAACATTGCGTCCAAGGGTATGGTCGTCCGATGCCTAGCTGGAGGCGTGGTGCAAGTTTGGATGGAATCCGCCCCAAAAAATGGCATGCCATTTTCGGCTGTCGGTCACGTAGCCGGAGCATAGTTCGCACCTTCACCAGTCGAATGTCAAAAAAACTGATTACTGACAATAAACAATACTGACCGTGTGAGTGGTACACTGACAGTAATGTAAATACTGTCAGTAATATTGATCGTGTGAGAGCCGCTTTAAAAGTATGCAACACTTTCCGACGAATTTCAAAAATAGCACCTAAAATTAAGACACATTATCTGAAATTTTTAAAATCGTTACCTACTTTTAGGCGTTCTTTTTGAAATTTGTCAGAAAGTGTTGCCTACTTTTAGGGGCAAATTATCAATAGCACCTAAAAGTAGGCAACGTTTTATAAATTTTTTGAAATCGAGTTCATTTTCCAAGTCTTCAAAATTTTAAAATCGAGTTCGTTTCCCAAGTCTTCAAAATTCCAAAATCAAGTTCGTTTCCCAAGTCTTCCAAATTTGAAATCGAGTTCGTTTCCCAAGTCTTCAAATTTCTGAAATCGAGTTCGTTTCAAAAGTCTTCAAAATTCCAATAGCGAGTTCGTTTCCCAAGTCTTCAAAATTCCAAAATCGAGTTCGTTTTCCAAGTCTTCCCGATGACGGTCGGTGTCGCGAAATTATACTTTTTTCCTCAGCCGCACAACGTGCCATAAGAAGTTTTCACTTCAAAAATCGATTAACCTGTCTTCGTTAAAGTGCTATTTTAAAAAATATTTTTCAATGAGGGTTACCCTAAATAAAAGTTTTATAGACTAAACTATGTCTCTTAATATAAAAGACACGTGGTGTATATTTCATGTGAACCAATGGAGTGGTCTTTGTGAAAATTCTATTTTACAAATATTTTTGTACGAGGGCATCCTTAAATATGCAAACTAAATAAAAGTTTTATAGC
Organism: Tricholauxania praeusta; assembly: GCA_949775025.1. Taxonomy (NCBI): domain Eukaryota; kingdom Metazoa; phylum Arthropoda; class Insecta; order Diptera; family Lauxaniidae; genus Tricholauxania; species Tricholauxania praeusta. The sequence goes on from OX459028.1 coordinate 109,512,456, forward strand.
CTACGACCTATTCTCAGACCTACCAAATGTACACACAAAATTTCATAAAAATCAGTCAAGCCGTTTCGGAGGAGTTCGGTAACAAACACTGTGCCACGAGATTTTATATATTAGATAAATACATCAATATCATAAAAACTAGAGCCAATCCAGTACTTTCATGAATATATTCGTAGACTGTGAACTTGAAAATGTAGAAATCCGCAGAGATATCCAGGGCAACAAAGCCACGGTTGACTAGTGTAATCAATGCAATTATTATAAGAACTTTTGACGCAATCTTTAATTTCACTTAGATTTTCAGTTCCTGTTTTTTCAAACTCCTAGCCCAAGTGCCCGCTGCAGAAATGTCGAGTGTATAAGATTACAGGATGGGATGTACCGGAAACATAGTGAGCCATTTTGGTGAAACCAAAAAACCGGTGTTGCCTTGCCAGTGCCTGTCCCGATGCCCGAATTTAAGCCAATTTTGTTGTTTTAATTGAAACTGTTTAATATAATACCTCAAAATATATGTCAAATGAAAAAAACTTGAAGAGGCCTAAACATAATATCAAAGGTTGCGTTGTTTTATCCTGTCCCCAACATGGTTTACGACCTGTTTTTGGGTCAATTTTTAATAATATATATTGATGCTTGAAATGTGTACCAATCGATAGAGCTCGAAGAGCTTAAATAGAATATATAGAGTTGCCTGGTCGAATCCGGTCTTACACATGGGTTGTCACCTGTTTTTAGGGCCAAGTTTTCTTAAATTAAATTAAAACAACGAAATAGGCTAAAATTTAGGCGTCGGGACAGGCTTTGGAAAGGCAACCCTAGTTCGTTAATTTTACCAAAATGGCTCACTGTTTCCCGTACATCCCCCATCCTGTAATCTTATACACTCGACTTTTCTACAGCGGGCTCTCCGCCTATCCGAAATTATTTTCTTTGAGCCTGTCCCATTCGATATCTTTTTGTGAAATTTGTGAATTTAATGAAATTTTGACATTTCTCTGAGGTGAATATGATATGTCAAAATTTGTACAAGTTATAGAAATTGAAATAGCAATCAACAATTGTAAACAACATTGTAAAGACGTCAAACATTGACATCAATTGAAAAAGAAAATTTGTAAGTTCACAGTTTATTTATAAAATATTGTTAGAAATTTTACAATGTCCTTATATTTCTATTAGCCACAGGACTTGCTCGATGTTCTGACGGCGGAGCATATTGTGCCGATGAAATAGCTATGGCCACAAAGAAAAGTTGAACGCAAGTCTTCCCCGGAGAAACGACAGAAGCCTACGAAAATGTCGGCAACGACACTTAATTCACATTTTCAACGTTTCGCGAAAACTCTAGGCGAGAGATATGAACCCTATGTCCGTCAACATTTGGCCACAGTTTATATGGTGCTTGGTGGCACCACATTATCTGCTGCGTTCGGTGCAATTTTGCAAATAAATCATATAATTGATGCCGGAGTACTAGCTATTGGTTCATTGATACTCGTATTGGGCTTACATTTTTACAGAGATGATGGCAAGAATTATTATACGCGTCTGGGAATGTTGCTCGCATTTGGCTTTTGTTCGGGACAAATATTGGGCCCACTGATGCAGTACATAATCACAATAAATCCAGCCATTATATGTATTTGCTGCATTTATGGGTACGGCGATAACTTTTGCTTCACTTTCTTTGGCCGCATTGCTAGCCGAGCGTGGAAAATATTTGTATTCAAGCGGTTTACTAGTAAGCATCATTAATACTCGTACAATGGCCATACTAAGCTTGTTGAATATGTTCTTCCAGTCGTACTTTGTGCAGTTGGCTCAATTATATATTGGCGTTTTTGTTATGGCTGCATTTATTGTCTACGATACACAAAACATTATTGGAAAATGTCGCTTAGGCAATCGGGATGTTGTTCAACATGCATTGGACTTATTCTTTGATGTATTAAGCATGTTCAGGCGTTTGTTACTCATTTTGACTCAGAAGGAGGAACGCAAGCAGAATGAGAGGCGTAAAAATCGCTAAGTAGAATAAAATTGCACACCTCCAAAAAGGATTACTATAATGCAGTTTTCAAAACAATTGCTCATCGAGTCAATCAATTAATTTGGATTTTGGATGTGTATTCATTAATAATACATGTAGCAATAAGAATTTTCAACTTTAATTTTATAAAAAATCCTTTAGATTCATTTGTTTTCTAAATTTATGAAAATTGTTTATCAAAAAATTAATTAAATAAATCGATAGAGCAATTCGTGCTACAAATACTGGGCATGAGCAGCGGAGTTTCGATAACTTTTAATGTACTGCATCGTATTACGAATATTGTAATGTATATTTATAAAAATAAAGGAAAGCTGAAGAAAATTAAACACAATATATTATGCCAATGAGGGAATTCTTATTAGCATTACACTTTTTATGATAATAAATTATGCTTTCATTATTTTGAAAACTTAATGCCAATGTCTATGTACTTATGTCTAGTATGGTATATTTGTTACTGACATGATGTAAAATTAGGATGGTAACATGTGGTAAGGAATATATAAACATGTATACTTCTAACCAAATTTTAATTTTTTCGTGAACCGGCAAACAGTAATTTACTAAACTAGCTTATGTTAAGTGATTCATTCAGTTGTATAAGTGTAGGTATTAGATAATTAGTGTACATGATTGTGACCAACTGACACTGTCGATGGTGTTAAGGAAGAATCAAAAATATTCATTAGATCACCTGCCAAGCTACTTGCAAAATGTAAACGGGATTGAGCATTGGGGCGTGGCATCTCCAAAGCAACAAACCCACTTAAATTGCTATTCTTGGTACTTATACCGAGCTGTGAAATTTTGTGCATGGACCTTATACTATGCAGTAAGGACTGCGTAAAATGTGACGTTGTACAACGAGGAGGGAGCGGGCAAAGCAGCGAAAATTATCTTGAAGCCAACATATACAGGCTATTTTGATTATTCAAAATTAATAATGAAAATGCGGTCGAAAAATGTTGCTTTCATTTTCAAGAAATTTTTGTGCTGTCAAAATTTCATCAAATTCATAAAAAGATATCGAATGGGACAGCAAAATTGGAAATTTTAGTCACCACAGTAAAAATTTTACTCACCAAGGTAAAAATGGTTTTCACCGCGATTTGCCTATGTAAAAAGATATCGATTGGGATAGACCCAACGGTGAACGGACGGTCACCGTAAATTAACAACACTAATCACATGAGCACAAAGGTTTCTGCTATCAAGTTATTGTTTGGTGTCAAACAGAGAGGTAGTGTCATAGATGAGCTGACGGAGAATTTAGAGCATGTCCCATTCGATATCTTTTTGTGAAATTTGTGAATTTAATGAAATTTTGACATTTCTCTAAGGTGAATATGATATGTACTAGCCCCAGGGCTAGTGCAAATATTTGTTTGAAGGTTTGAAGACCACAGTACTTGGGACTATGACTTCGTGAGAAAATTAAATTAACAAGTTGTTTAGTCTTGTGATTATTTAATTCTGATTTATTAAAATAAAATCTTGCCTTATGTACTAAATTAAAATTAGTCCAACAAAAAACAAAATTACTTATGTTGCATAGAAAGCTAATGGTCAATGCACTACGTAGCATTCACCTTATTGAAACTGCATACCTTGCAGTTCTTACATTTATTGAACTCAAGCAGCTTAAGTCAATGCACTTAAACATTATTTAATTTAATTGTTTTGCATAATTCGCATTTTTAATAATTGCACCTTATGTTTTTGCATAATTCGCATTTTTAATAATTTGCAACTTTTGTTTGACTTGTATTTTTTATGTAGCTTGTACTTTTTGTTAAGTACTTTGACAAATGCGTAAGAAACTTAATAATAAAAAATAATATGTGTAAACATGCTGGCCACCAGCGACTAACAAGGCGTGTCTGTGACTTGATATTGTTGTCGTGTCATCGGGATTGGCTGTACTTGAGTTGTCTTCTTGAGCGTTCTTATTCTGTAGGTTGTTTCCAGGATGACAATAATGACTAGGGTAATGGCCACGTAACTGACGAGTAAACTGTGCTTCATGGTGGCTTCATGTGGGAGTGTGGATGCACTGATGTGTGCAAGCTGTGTTTGAATCCTTTCGAGGTCATGTATATTTGGCTTGAATTTGACGCTTATGTTGTTTGTGGCATATTGTTTATTCCACCCAAATGGAATGTTGAATTTGGATGCCTCAGCGTTGGTTGTTGTAATCATTTGTGTACGACCTCTTATTGTTATAAAGTTGTTTTTGATGGTACAGTCCTCGCGAAATTGTATTAATCCGCTATCTGTGAGTTCGAATTGCTCCAGTTCATCTTTACATGCTGCATTGAGTTGTACAGTGCTTATTGTAGCGTAAATCCAATGATTAGCATGCTTTAGCTGGTGCCATACTGTTTTATCGTCGAGTATTTGAAACTCACATTTTGGGTAGGCTTGGTTGTTCAAAACTCGAGTTCGCATTTGTTAACTGTGGATGCTGTGTGATATTTTGGTTGTAGATTCTGGCACAGTACTTCTTCGTTACTTAGAGAAAGGCATGCATCAAGCTGTTCCTGTGACATTGGTAGAAACTCATCGCGATGTGGGCTGATGGCAAGAAATTTTGTAGATAGTCTGACTTCTGTCAGTGAATCATTAATTGGTGCAGCAATTGGAACGAGATGCAATAACTGGAACTCCGTTGGGTCAACTAAGGGTAATTCGATACTGAATATCACATGATTTTTTGCAACGATTCCATTAATCTTGCTAAATTTATAACCTCAAGTAAGTTGTCTTGATGGATAGGTAGTTGCAAGTTTGATGGAAGGTGAGCCTTTATTTTAAAAATTTCTTCACTGAGCTGGTGTGGAGTTATCAAGAGTGGATTTACCTTTCCATGGTGGCAGTCGATTAGGACATCTGTAATGGATGAGTATGTCCAGAGCAAGTTGGATACCATGATGAACATTTGAACTGACAGCGTGATTATGTTTTGAGACACGCGTAGTTCATGCAACGGTGTATTTTGTGAGTCCCCATAAAGCAAACCGTTGATTTGAGTGTCGATTTCATCAAACTTCGACTGAATGTTTAGCTGTTTTGCTTTCATAATATTGATTGTAGAATCAAAGAAAGTTTGATTTTTCAACAGCCATTCTAAATGTCCATCGTTGTTCCTTAATTTGTTAATAGTTTCGGACATCCTTGTGGCGTAATTTGAATCAAGGACGCCAAACAATGAATTTACTACATTTCCAATGATGTCAACTGCACCTCTTTTTGTCCTTTTCGCAGAAATGAGGCTGAGTTTTGACTCTAATTCATCCCTTATATTGTCATAGAAGTTGAGTAAAAACTTGCAAGTTGAATCGTCTGAAGAGTTGTCGCATAGTCTTTGAAGCGTCGCAGTCCCATCATTGATCAGGTCCATTTCTTGTTGTAGTGGTTCAAGATCAAAGTAGACTACCATATTCCAATTAGTTGTAGTGAACTTAATATTGCTCATTTTTTCAAAATAAATCCCCGGTTTGTTGTCGAATTTTGTTATGTTGATTGGGCTGCTTAATGCAAGTGGCAGCATTAGTAATGCTATCATAGTGAGCATCATTCCTGGGCTTATACGTGCTCGTTTTGTGGAAGTTGAGCCTGTGGGCTCTATACTTGGCTTTTTGATCCTGTTTAAAGGAATGCTGATGAGAAGAGACACTGGAGGTTGACTTGAAGACCTCTGATTTTGTTCATCTTGTTCTTCCTCAACGTTGATGTTGCAAGCTTGCTGTGTTGAGGTTTTCTTTGTTGACTCGGCTGGGTCATCATCACCTTCTGGAAACAATGGAGCTAATCTGTGAACTGGTCTCTTGAATGTCCCTCGTTGTGTCTTGACGTCACATACTCTCATTGCGCCATCGTCACCCTTGTAAACCTTGATGATTCGCCCTAATGGCCAGTTTAATGCTGGGAGGTTATCGTCCTTGACAATGACCATTGTGTTGGGCTGGATATCACTAACTGGACCCTTCCATTTGCGTCGTTGCTGCAGTTCGTTGAGGTACTCCCTTGACCAACGTTGCCAAAAATGGTGTTTGATCTCTGATACGGTCTGCCATCGATCAAGTAGTTTTCGTTTTGGATCTGCTGCATGTATATCAACGCTGGAAGTGAGTTCCTCTCCGATTAGGAAGTGACCTGGAGTGATTGCATTTAAGTCATTCGCATTTGATGAACTAGGAATGAGAGGTCGAGAATTCACTATCGCTTCGATTTCAATAAAGACAGTTTCAAGCTCTTCATACGTGAGAGACGCTGTTGATACATTTTTCACTAATAAGTGTTTTGCAGATTTTACTGCTGCTTCCCATAATCCACCAAAGTGTGGTGACCTGGGTGGAATAAAATGGAACTCCATTCCCCTTACACTGCATGCTCCAATGATGGACTCCTTTGATGATTGAGAGTAGATTGAGTTCTCGAGCTCTTGCAGTTGGTTCCTTGCCCCTACGAAATTGGTTGCATTATCGCAGTATAATGACTTGCAGTGTCCTCTCCTTGCGACGAATCGTTTTAACGCCCCTATGAATGCGTCAGTCGTTAAGTCGGTAACTAGTTCTTCGTTGCAAAGCAGCAAAACACTGCCAGGTACGCTTTTTGAGGTCGCTTGCCTCTGGGTTTGAAGTGTACCCAGAATGGGCCGCAATAATCAACGCCTGCATTTAAAAATGGCCGAGCTGCTTGCACCCGATGGGCTGGCAAGTTTCCCATGACTTGATTGTAGACGCTGGGTTTTGCTCGTGTACATTTGATGCATCGTTGAAAAATGGATCTTGCAAGGCTCTTTGCCTTAAGAGGCCAAAAACGTTGTCTTACTTGTGCAAGCAATGCCTGTGGACCACAGTGGTAGTTCCTTTTGTGTATTTCTTCTACCAGCAATCTTGTCAATGGGTCGTTGCCTGACAAAATCATTTGATGATTCGCGTCGAACTGTTGTGCTGATGCTTTGATTCGTCCTCCAACTCGGATTATCCCTTCCTCATCTAGGAATGGGGTTAATGAACTTAAATTATGTGATTTTGGAATAAAGGCATCTTTTTGTAGTGTTTTCTTTACATCCAAAAAATCGGATGACTGGATTTGCCGCACAATAGTTTTGAGGGCTCCGTCAAGTTCTAAAGGTGAGAGTTGAATGTATTCTGGCCGCGAGTCTCTTGGTTGCCTCACATTTTTTATAAACCGTAGTACATATCCAATCACTCGTTGCACATGTGAGAATGAGTCTTTGGCAGAAATTTCATAGACCCATGGGTGCTCTTCAGCTGATTGTTGCGTTGTTAGAGCTACCACCGTATTATTGTCTTCAATGATTAATTCCTTTTTAAAGGGAGCTGGCCACAGCGACTTTGAAGATATAGGAACAATGGGCCATATAACCATATGTTGTAGCGTGAAAATTCTCGTGGTTTGATTCCTCTTGAAAAGATATCAGCAGGATTTTGTTTAGATGGAACATGCCGCCATTGATCAGCAATAGTTAAGCGAAGAATTTTGACGATTCGGTGTGCGATGTACACTGGTAGCTTACCAGGGTGATTGTTTATCCAGGAAAGTACAATTTGCGAATCCGTCCAAAAATAGGATGCCTTGTCCTGATAGCCCAAGTCAAGCCCTGCTCTTGCCATGAGCTCAGCTGCTAGGAGGGCTGCACATAACTCCAAGCGTGGTATCGTTTGAAGTTTTATTGGTGCGACTCTTGATTTGGAGCATAGAAGATTTATTTTGACTGTTTTATCCTTGAGTACGGTTCTGACGTACACAGAAGCCCCATACGCCTTTTCAGAAGCATCGGCAAATGCATGTAGCTCTACATTTGCAAAACCCTTACTTCCAAAGACATGTCTCGGCACCTTTACATTGTCTAACGTAGCTAAATCTTCTCTGTAGGATGTCCATCGTTTTTGAATCTCTTCAGGTAGCTCTTCATCCCAGTCGAGTTTTATCTGCCATGCATTCTGCAGCTGGATTTTTCCTGTCACAAGGACTGGACCAATAAGACCCAGTGGGTCATAAATGTGTGCTAAATCTGAACTAATGGTGCGTTTTGTTATTTTGCTGTGCTCGCGTACATTGGCCTTGAAACAGAAAATATCAGACTTTGGTAACCATAACAATCCTAGCGTCTTTGTTGATTGGCTATCTTCTGAGGCGAAGTGGAGATCGACCTCCTTGTCTTCTGGGGCGATGCCACGCAAAAGTCTGGGGTCGTTAGCACACCATTTTTTAAGCTTCATTCCAGCTGTGCCTAGCATGAATATCAATTGCTGTTGAGTTTCCAATGCCTCATGTATTGTGTTTGCTCCAATCAGTCCATCATCCACATAAAAATCGTTTTTTAAGGCTGTGGCCCCGTATGGATATTGTCCTTGATTCTCCTCTGCTAGCCGATTGAGACAGCGCGTTGCCAGATAAGGAGCTGCCCTGGTGCCGTATGTGACAGTATTCAGTTGATAAGTTTTAATTGGCTATGCGGGATGCTCCCGCCACATGATGAGTTGTAGATTTCGATCATTTTCGTTGATCCATATTTGTCGGTACATTTTTTCTACATCAGTTTTAAGCACGTACTGATGTATTCTGAACCGAAGTAAGATTGAAAATAGTTCACCTTGAACTTTTGGACCATTGAACATGATGTCGTTCAATGCCGGCCCTTTTGGTTTATGTGCTGATGCGTCAAACACAACTCGCAATTTTGTGGTCGAGCTGTCCGGACGAAGCACACAATGATGTGGTATGAAGTAATACGGTGAGACGACGTCCTTAGAGTTAACTTGTCTCATATGCCCCAGCGATTCATATTCCCTCATAAAGGAGATGTATTGTTCTCTTAATGATTGGTTCTTCATGAGGCGTTGCTCGATCGTTTTGAATCTCTAGTATGCCATTCCTTTAGAATCAGCCAATACTGATGGGTGTTCTTTGAGTGGAAGTTTTACTATAAATCTTCCATCATCGCCTCGAAAGGTGTGTTGCAAGAAGTGGGACTCGCAACGCAATTCGTCTTCTGTAGCTGGAGTGTCTGAGTCTGGTATTTCCTCTGCTTCCCAGAACCTTGAAATGGCCTTTTCGAGATCTTTGCTTTGCTTTGAACTTGCGGTGTTCACGCTACCAGCAACGATCCATCCAAACACTGATTTTTGTAGAACTGGACGAGCTCCGGCCAATTTTATCTGAGCACCAGTCAACATCTCAAAGAAAATTTCAGCTCCTAATAAGCAGTCAATCCGCCCGGGTTTATTGAAGTCAGGATCGGCGAGAATTATGCCCTGTGGAATGGCCCAACTGTCAATATTTAAATATTGTACTGGCTGATCAGACACGATCTTTGGTATAACGTGTGCCTCCATGTCAACAGTAAATTCGTTTAAACTTGACTTGATGCGAATCGTTGTTTGATGCCTCATTTTTGTCTCATTGGCTCCAATACCTTCCACACTCATAGACATTTGTCTAGGCTTGCCGCCCAGCTTTTTTAAAAGGCGATCTGTTATGAGGTTCATCTGAGAGCCTGAGTCCAAAATCGCTCGGCACTCGACCAGTTGTCCGTTGGCTGCCACAATTTGGACTCGAGCTGTCCCTAATAAGACGTAATTGGAGTCCTTATTGTTGTTATTTGTCATAAGACTGACTTTATTTGACGATTGTTTTATTTCGGTTACACCTGGTTGTTGCGGTGTTGCTTCGGCTGCCTGCAGGGAGGCACTCTTATGATGTGGCTGGTTCATGTTTGGATTATGAAGCAGCGTGTTGTGATTTCTAGAACATTTAGAGCAATTTCTTGATCGACATTCATATGCTCGATGCCCAGTCCTTAAACAATTGACGCATCGATTGAACTCCTTAGCCCATTTCCACCTTTGGCACAAATTAGCATTTTCGAAAGTTTTACATGCATAGAGCTGATGAGGGCTTTTTTTGCATATTTGGCAGTTATGGTTAATTTCATTTGAATTTATGATTGAAGCACACGTTTTTATAGCTGATTTTTCTTTATTTCCTTGAGCTTCAAGTGCTTGGAACCTACGTTCCAAAAATTTCAGCACTTCATCATGAGTAACAAGTCTCCTGTTGTCATCAAGATTTTGCTCGAAGGCGGTTTGGGTGTTTTGATCCATCTTTTTTAAAGTAATGTGGGCCAATACTGCGTCCGAATTTTCTACAGGAACTCCTTGAGCCCTCAGTCCAAAGATGCATTCCTTGGTTACGTCGTGTAATGTTTTTAGTGAAATCATGGATTCATTTTTCATTGGTGACTGTGACATCAATTTGTTGAGCAATGTTGTCACCATCAATCGTTTGTTGTCATACCGGTTACTCAAAATCGTCCAAGCAGCTTCGTAATTAGCTCCAATTGCTGGTAGATGTCTTATTAACGCTCTTGGTTCCCCAACTAGCGACGTCACCAGGTAATGCATTTTTCTGCCCTCTCCGATAGTGGTTTTGTGCACCATCTCCATGAATAAGTCCTTGAAGGCGACCCACTGCAAGTAGCTTCCATCGAATTAAGGCAATGTTACCTTGGGCAATGATAATTCCGGTTTTGGGACTGACTCTGGATGTCTTGATGTCACATGACTTTCATCTGGTATATGTTGTTGGAGCTCTATCATTGCTTCCTTCACCAGAGATTCGACTGCATAGTAACCTTGGAGTGTATAGTCTTCTATGAAATCTTCGTCGGATAGGTCCCATATCGCTAAATTATTTTTGGCAAAGTCGATCATGTGCTTCTCCAATAAAACGGCATTCACTGTGTAATAGGATCGTGGATGAACAAGGTGAGTTTCTGCCAAGACCTTGTCGCTGGTTTGCTGAATAGCTCCCATCAGAGCCTTTTGGTTGCGAATCAGTTTTCGTAACTCTAAGCTTATCTTGGTGAGTAATTGCGGACCTGTCTCATCTTTTTTTGTTTTGGACGTGGCACCTGTGCTGTCCTTGGGCGGCAGACCTGCATTGTCCTCTTTGCTAGTTGGGTCTTCGATGTTCAAAAGTTCCATGGACTCCTTTTCGAAAACCCTTGTATATTTGGTTACCAATGCTAATATTTGTGCATAGAAGTTCTCAGTAACATATATGTGATTACTGGGGACATCCTTTTCTGCTTGAATTCCTGCATGATTTTGATGGAATTCTTCCGCTAGATCATTGATCCGTCTCAAACGTTCTTCATAGTAATTTGAGGTTTTTCGGACCTTTGAGTCTTTCTTGAAGTTGGATATCAATTGTTCCACTTGTGCGCCAATCTCATATTGCCTATCAATCAGCTCCTTTGAGACACTCATAGTGTACGGTACTGTTGAATAACGATTTGATCCTTGTGCCAGATCTGTTGATTCCAATTTGCCTATCTGTTGATATGCCTTGCTGATCCTTGTGTCGGATCTGTTGATTGTAAACTGATTGATTGTAAACTGCGTATCTGTAGATCCGCCTTGATGATCCTTGTGTCGGACCTGTTGATTGTAAACTGCGTATCTGTAGATCCGCCTTGATGATCCTTGTGTCGGACCTGTTGATTGTAAACTGATTGATTGTAAACTGCGTATCTGTAGATCCGCCTTGATGATCCTTGAGTCGGATCCGTTGAGTAGACTGCAGCTCCACTGTATCACGTCGGGGTCACCAAAAAATGTTTATGTATAAACACCTTAGATTAAATCAATGGCACATAAGCCTTGACTTGATGTTTGTATTTGTTTGAAGGTTTGAAGACCACAGTACTTGGGACTATGACTTCGTGAGAAAATTAAATTAACAAGTTGTTTAGTCTTGTGATTAATTAATTCTGATTTATTAAAATAAAATCTTGCCTTATATACTAAATTAAAATTAGTCCAACAAAAAACAAAATTACTTATGTTGCATAGAAAGCTTGTTGCGGAGTAAATTTTATATTTATGCTGTCTCTGACTTTCTCCAGTCCCTTTCGCATTAAGTTTTGATTTTTAAATGTTGTCAGCAATTGCCATGACTTCTAAGTAACATTGTCAGCTCTTGTCTCTTTCCTTTTGTGAAAAACTATCAACCAGCGCACACGCGTTTAATAGTTTAAATTCAATTTTTTTGTTAAGAAAACTGGTTGCGAGATAGGGCGCCGGGCTAAGTCAGAGCCAAACACAAGTGTATGTATCTTTAATACTTATTATATTGAAATTAAAATGAAAATCAATTTATTATAGATTTTAGCTGTAAATAACTGTATAGAACTCATGTTAGTTTTATGAATACCGAATAAACTGAAGTTAAGCTCAAAATCTGTGTTATTGCTTGGTCAGGGCGCCATACGTCGCAACATACTAAAATACTTTGGCAAAAACAGAAGTAAAATACTTCTGGTATACAGCAATAAAATACTTTGTCGAAATTTATACATCCCAAAATATTTGATTGCTGTATAAATTATAAAATCGATTGTTGGAGTGGCATAACCTCACAATTGAAAGTGAACGAAAGACTGCGGCGCGGGATTGACATAACCTCGCATTTGAAACGGTAGCACGTGAAGTCAATATGGTGAATTCGGAAAACGAAATAATAAATGAAACCACGTCGCCGACTACATCAGTGGGTACTGGAGTTTTACACACAAGTGTTAACTCGCTACCAGGGATTTGTCCGGCAACTACAACTCACTTCTCTACAACATTCACCACCGCACTTGCACAAAACGACGCTACAGCTCCCGTCATCGGCACACTGGCACCCTCAAGCGCAAACGCCTTTACCGACGCATTTGCAAATACATGCAATGGCGCGTCAAGTCTGGCACAAGCGCATAGAGGGGCATGGCTGCCGCACGGGTCACAGCCCTCATATGTTTCATTGGAGTTTCCATGTTCGTACCCTTCAGTAAGTATGCCTACTAGCATCGAAATGCAACAAACAGGTAACGGAAATTCGCATCCTAAGCCATTTACTAAGAGCTCAGTTACATATTATGAGCCAGAAAACTGCCTTTTTAATTCGACTCTAATTCAGAATAATTCGAATCTATACCCCACCGCTACGCAAGAAACCCCTCGTTCTCAAACGCATCTTTATACACCTATCGGCGCTGATTACACATACAACAGCTATGCAAGACAGAATGTACATAATCAGAGCGTCAGCAGAACCGAATGGAAACACGGCGCAGACCCTGGTCAGTTGAATCTTCGCTACTCAACAGTACTGCCGCATTCTCATGTACAAACGCTCCCCTCTGCCAGCATTGGCGTCGCACCAAGGAATTTGGCTGCTGTTACTTCGAGCTTCAACACCTTTGATATGTACTGTGTTTTATTTTCAACAAAAGTATGCATATTGGAATTTTTCCTGATAAGCTTAAGGAAGCTGTAGTTATTCCTCTGCATAAAAAGGGCGACAAAACCTTAATGAACAACTATAGACCTATCTCTTTGTTGTCAGTTTTTTCTAAAGTATTTGAAAAAGGAATGAAAGCTCGAATGCTTAAATTTTTAACGAAGACGAAGTTCTTCCACAATTCTCAATATGGGTTCAGAGAGGGCTTGTCCACTGAAGATGCACTATTAAAATTTTGCTCTAATATCTATAATGGTTTGAATGACAAAAAGGTTTGTGCAGCTATCTTTGTGGATATAACAAAGGCTTTCGACACTGTAGATCATGATATACTACTCAATAAATTATATAGGTGTGGATTCAGAGGTTTTATTCACAGTTGGTTTCGATCTTATCTATCAAATAGAAGTCAAAGTGTCAAACTAGATGGCAAAAGTAGTGGCTTTCTCAACATAAAGGTAGGTGTACCACAGGGATCTGTTCTGGGACCCATATTGTTTTTAGTATTTTTCAACTCTATTTTTTGTCAGCCTTTTTTGAGTAAAGCCATAGCTTTTGCTGATGATATGGCTTGTACTTTTGCCTGTGATTCTGTCTTCACTTTAACCTGTGATATTTATCATGATTTGGATCTTTTAAGACATTGGTTTTCTTCACATAGGCTAGTCTTGAGTGATAAAACCAAATTAATGCACTTTAGTGTAGCTGGAAATGATCTGAATATGGCAAACTTCACTTTTCATTGTGCAGGCTGTAAGAAATACTTAATAAGTAATAAATTCTGTAGGTCCTCTTGCTACTTAAAAACATATGATGATTCTGCTCAGTGCACTTCAAAGTGTTTTACTATTGATGGTGTTAAATCATTTAAATATCTTGGTCTTGTAGTTGATTGGAGAATGAATTGGCTTGAGCATACAGTCGCTCTCAAAAAATATCTCTTGGGTGCTGTAAGACAGTTGTATGTCTTAAAAACTGTTTGCTCCTTGAAACTGCTTACATGTATTTACCACGGGATTTTTCATTCCAAGCTTCAATATGGCCTAATATGCTGGGGTGGTACCCATACAAATAAAATTCAACCTTTGCTTATCGCTCAAAAACATGCTATCCGCATAGTATGCAATAAAAATAGACTGAATCATAGTTTTCCATTGTTCAAAAACCTAAATATATTACCCATCAAGCATTTATATTTTTTTAAAGTTTTGAAGGTTTATTACAATAGATCTGGCTATTTGCATAATCGAACCCATACGAGTCACGATTTAAGGATAAATTATCAAAACCTTGTCAATGTTCCATCGCACAATTTTCAACATTTCTTTTATTTTTTTTCATGCGTTGCTCCTAGAATTTTCAATAGTTTACCCAGTAATATTCGTTGTATTCGTAATGGTAACAAATTTTTCAAAGAAGTGAAATCATGGCTTTTTAATAGTGATTTTGATATTATAGATTCAATTATTTTTGTTCCATCTTAGTATCTCGATGATGTTTATGCTTATTATTTAGGCTTTGGTATTATAATTTTCTTTATCGCCTTTCTTTCTTTTGATTATAAAACTGAATTATATTGATAAAGACCCCACTACTTATCTTATGTATTATTTGTTAGTATTTTCTTAGGTTTAATGCTTTCGCCACTTGTTCTTTGAACAACAGACTGCATTTTATTAATCTTTTATTTAGTTTTAAGATTATTGATAATATTGTTTAATATAAATCTACGGATTAATAAAGAATTGATTGAATTGAATTGAATAGAGACCCGTTATATTCACGACCAACATTGTCATCATCGTACGTTCATCCCAGTATGACGACATCACATAATGCACACCATTTGCAAAATAATATGAGAGAACTTAACTCTCATTTTGTCAACAGTTCGTCTGCAAATATAACTTTAACGTCATCGCAAGTTGCAGCTCGGCATGTTATCACGAAAGATCTTCCCTCGTTCTCTGGCAAGCCCGAAGATTGGCCTCTCTTCATTACAAATTATTATCAATCAACTGAGCGCTGTGGATTTACAGATCAAGAAAATTTAATCCGTCTTCAAAAATGTCTGAAAGGGCCAGCACTAGAAGCAGTGAGGGGAAAATTGATGTTGCCATCCACTGTGCAGTTTGCAATTGAAACATTGAGAATGCTGTACGGTCGCCCTGACGCTATTCATTATACTTTGCAGACGAAACTTCGCCAAGCGCCGCTCGTGAGAGCAGATAATTTAGAAATGCTAATCTCACTTGCTCTTGCTGTGCAGAATTATTGTGCAACAGTTCAAGCTATAGGACTCGGCGATTACTTAAATGATCCGATGCTACTCAACGATTTAGTTGCGAAGTTGCCGAGTAACCTTAAAATCGATTGGGGTCGTCACTGCATAACCTGTGCTCGTGTTGATTTAATTGTGTTTGATGAGTGGTTATTCAATCTTGCGACATGCGCTAGTCGTGTATCATCTTTCGGCCCATCATCTGTCATCGTAAGTGAAGAGAAAAATAAAGGTACTCAAAAATCAATGAAGCAGAGAATAATGATGCACGATGTTGTTGATGCGAACGCGACTGCGACGCAGCAGTCAACAGCAAAAGCCGGTACAACGGTAAAAATAAATGAGTGTATTAAATGCAGAGGAGAACATAAGCTTACAGAATGTTCAGATTTCATTTCACTCACAGTTGATGACAGATGGAAATTCGTACGTCAAAACAAATTGTGTTTACGTTGCTTTGGCAGTCATTTTATTCGTCGCTGCTACTCAAAAAAGCAATGCGGTGTTGACGGCTGTAAATTAAATCATAATTTCTTGCTTCATAATAATGCAGGTCGACAAATTCAACGCAATGCTATTGCAATTAATGCATCTAATACTGAGGTCAAAAACTCTGACGTTTTGTTTCATTCTAGGGATCAGAAAAAGGCACTTTTCCGCTACATACTAATAACGTTGTATGGTAAACAGAATTCTGTTGAGACCTGGGCACTCATTGATGAAGGTGCCGCATGCACGCTGATTAAAGACGATATTGCATCAGAGCTAGGACTAGATGGACCCACTAAGGAATTATGTCTGCGTTGGACTGGCGACATCACAAAAAATGAGGTTAATTCGAAATTAGTTTCCGTCGACATATCTGCACGTAATATTGACTCGCAAAAATTCTGCCTGCGTGATGTGCGCACCGTCACAAGCTTAGACTTGCCTGAGCAATCGCTTGAAATCTCAGCAATAGAATCACGTGAGTACTTAAAGGGTTTACCAATTTTGCCATATTATAAAGCAAAGGCACGAATATTGATTGGTCTCGACAACACAAAAGTTAGTGCTCCTTTGGAGACTCGTGATGGTGGCTTGAACGACTTGATAGCCGCAAGATGCAGATTAGGTTGGGCAGTGTACGGCAGAGCAGAAACAATGGACACGGAGCAAGCACGAATTTTTCACATTTGCTCTTGTACAGTTGGTGAGCAAATGGACGAGTTGATGAAGTCATATTTTTCGCTGGATTCGGTCGGCGTTGCGTTTATGTCTAAACCATTGTTGTCAACGTATGATGAACGTGCTCAAGAAATTAAGGAGTCTACCACAAAGTACATTTCTGAAGAAAAGCGGTGGCAGACAGGTTTATTATGGAAGTACAACCAAATTGAAATGCCAGATTCTTTGCCGATGGCCAAGCGTCGACTACGTTGTCTAGAGTCCAAAATGATGCGTGAACCAAATTTAAAGAATTTTCTTGTTACCACAATTCAAGAATACATACAAAAGGGCTATGTCAGAAAATTGGAAAGTCACGAGATAACATCAGGCGGTAAGTCTTGGTACATTCCTATATTTACGGTTACCAATATTAATAAAAACAAAACGAGATTGGTGTGGGATGCTGCAGCTACAGTGAATAATGTTGCTTTAAATTCATTTTTATTGAAGGGACCCGATCTATTGAATTCATTGGTGGGCCAGAATATTCAACTACATGTCTTTGTAGACGCTAGCGTCAACGCGTATGCTGCGGTCGCATATTTGCGAGCCGATAACGGCACTGAAATAACATGCAGCCTTGTGGCTTCCAAAATACGTGTGGCACCCCTTAAGCCCATATCGATTCCAAGGATGGAACTCATGGCTGCAATTTTAGGTCTTCGCTTAGCAGGATTTATAAAAAAGCAGTTATCCGTTAAAATTGATAAGCGCGTATTTTGGTGCGATTCCAAAGACGTGCTTTATTGGATACGGTCAGACGCAAGAAAGTTTAAGCAATTTGTTGCCTTAAGAATTGGTGAAATTTTGGAAGAGTCCAACACGAGTGAATGGAGATGGGTACGCACGGCCGAAAATGTAGCAGACGAAGGTACTAAATGGAGCAAGGCACCAGGGTTTAATAACCAGGCGCGGTGGTTTACCGGTCCAAAATTTTTGATTCACGATGAAGCTGCATGGCCTATAACTCAGTTAGCAGGGCCAACAGAAGAAATTAAAGATGTTCTATGCCATATTGAGTCGGAAACTGTAGCGCGATCTTCATTGGCCGCAATTTCTCCAGACGCCACGAGATTTAGCAGATGGGAAAAGCTACGACGCGTACAAAGACTCGTGCTACGATATTTGCGGGCATTGATAAAGAAGCAAGCGAAATCATCTGACCTTGAGATGCTGCTTAATATCACAGATATCAGCGGTGTAGAATCTGTTATATTTCGAAATTGCCAAGAAGAAGTTTTCAGCGAGGAAATAAACTGCTTAAAATTTCCTGTAAACCAGGTCAGCCGAAAAAGCGTAGTGGGTCTACTCAGAGTGAAAGGTCGAATTGATGCTGCTGCTGGCGTGTCAGTGGACACGAAACGTCCTATAATTTTACCACGCAATCATGTGGTGACACGTCTCGTTGCTGAATTCTATCACAGAAGATTCCACCACCACCACAAGGAAATTGTGGTTAATGAAATGCGGCAAAAGTTTTTTATACAAGGCTTGCGAGCGCTAGTGAGTTCTACTGCTAAAAATTGTCAACTTTGTTGTAATCGACGAATCAAGCCTTGTCCACCAGAAATGGGTGATCTGCCACCCGAAAGATTATCAGCATTCACAAGACCATTCACGTACACAGGAGTGGACTATTTTGGTCCGTTGGAAGTAGCAGTTGGTCGACGGCGAGAAAAGCGCTGGGGCGTTCTCTTCACCTGCCTTACAACCAGAGCTGTTCATATTGAGATAGCACCTTCGCTTTCTACTGACTCGTTCATACTTGTCCTAAAACAGTTTATTGCGCGTCGAGGAACACCGAGACGCATTTTGTCGGACAATGGGACAAATTTTCGTGGTGCCAGCCGCCTGTTGCTACAAGAAATTGAAAAGGTGTCTACAAGTGAGCTGGAAAGAGAGTATCCAGAGATTGAGTGGTCGTTCATACCACCTGCCGCACCCCATATGGGCGGTGCATGGGAAAGACTGGTGCGGTCTGTAAAATCTATTTTGATGGACATTTTACCTGAGACAGGTCTGCGAGAGGAGATTTTGAGAGCAGCCATGGCCGACATTGAAAGCATTTTAAATTCGAGGCCACTAACGTATGTGCCACTGGAGTCAGCAGAGAGCGAAGCACTCACACCTAACCACTTTCTTCTTGGTTGTTCAAATGGAGTGCGTGAAAAGAGCAGTGACGATTGCAGCGGAGCAGTTCTTCGAAAAAACTTTAGAATTTCTGGTCAAATGGCGGACCAATTTTGGAGGCGCTGGGTGAGAGAATATTTACCGTGCCTAACAAGACGTGCGAAATGGGTTACAAAAACATCTAGTCCAATCGACGTAGCTGACGTCGTCATTATTGTTGATGAAACGAGTAAGAGGAGTTCATGGCCCAAGGGCGTTGTAATGGATGTGCATCGGTCGAAAGATGGGCAGGTACGTAGTGCGGTGGTGAAAACAGCAAAGGGTCACGTTACCAGGCCGGTCGTAAAACTGGCGAAACTCGATTTAAAGAAGTAAACCATATGCGGCTAGGCATAAAGTTTACGAAGGGGGGAATGTTGCGGAGTAAATTTTATATTTATGCTGTCTCTGACTTTCTCCAGTCCCTTTCGCATTAAGTTTTGATTTTTAAATGTTGTCAGCAATTGCCATGACTTCTAAGTAACATTGTCAGCTCTTGTCTCTTTCCTTTTGTGAAAAACTATCAACCAGCGCACACGCGTTTAATAGTTTAAATTCAATTTTTTTGTTAAGAAAACTGGTTGCGAGATAGGGCGCCGGGCTAAGTCAGAGCCAAACACAAGTGTATGTATCTTTAATACTTATTATATTGAAATTAAAATGAAAATCAATTTATTATAGATTTTAGCTGTAAATAACTGTATAGAACTCATGTTAGTTTTATGAATACCGAATAAACTGAAGTTAAGCTCAAAATCGGTGTTATTGCTTGGTCAGGGCGCCATACGTCGCAACAAAGCTAATGGTCAATGCACTACGTAGCATTCACCTTATTGAAACTGCATACCTTGCAGTTCTTACATTTATTGAACTCAAGCAGCTTAAGTCAATGCACTTAAACATTATTTAATTTAATTGTTTTGCATAATTCGCATTTTTAATAATTGCACCTTATGTTTTTGCATAATTCGCATTTTTAATAATTTGCAATTTTTGTTTGACTTGTATTTTTTATGTATTTTTTACTTTGACAAATGCGTAAGAAACTTAATAATAAAAAATAATATGTGTAAACAATTGTAAAGACGTCAAACATTGACATCAATTGAAAAGAAAATTTGTAAGTTACACAGTTTATTTATAAAATATTATTAGAAATTTTGCAATGTCTTTATATTTCTATTAGCCACAGGACTTGCTCGATGTTCTGACGGCGGAGCATATTGTGACGATGAAATGGCTATGGATACTAAAAACGATGTATGGATGCATATGCCACACAATACATCAGATGGCACTGAGCATTGGGGCGTGGCATCTCCAAAGCAACAAACCCACTTAAATTGCTATTCTTGGTATTTATACCGAGCTGTAAAATTTTGTGCATGGACCTAATACTATGAAGTAAGGACTGCGTAAAATGTGAGGTTGTACAACGAAGAGGGAGCGGGCAAAGCAGCGAAAAATGATGTTGAAGCTATGCAAACATAATAAAAGTTATGTTTGTATCTCTTTGCCAACATATACAGGCTATTTTGAATATTCAAAATTAATAATAAAAATGCGGTCGAAAAATTTTGCTTTCATTTTCAAGAAATTTTCGTGCTGTCAAAATTTCATCAAATTCATAAAAAGATATCGAATGGGACAGCAAAATTGGAAATTTTAGTCACCACAGTAAAAATTTTACTCACCAGGCTAAAAATGGTTTTCACCGCGATTTACTTACTTACTTAGATGGCCATAACAACCCGTTGTCAGGTTACGGCCGACCTCATTAGCTCTCGCCAGGCGCCTCTGTTTTGCGCGCGCCTTCTCCAATCGTTAATGCCAAGCGCGGTTAGGGCTTCCTCAGCTTGGTCTATCCACCGGAGGCATGGTCTCCCTCTTCGTCGTTGACCGGGGACCTTCCCTTAGAATACCTTTTTCGCTGGAGCTTCTTTATCCATACGATTGACATGACCCAGCCAGCGTAGTCGCTGTATTGTTATACGCTTAACTATGTCAATGTCGGCGTAGAGCTCATTCAGCTCGTGGTTCATTCGAATGCGATAGTCGTCGCCAACTCGAACAGGACCAAAGATTTTGCGGAGAACTTTCCTCTCGAACACCCCAAGAGCGGTTGCGTCTGTTGTCGAAACCACCCATGCCTCAGCGCCATAAAGAAGCACAGGTAGAATGAGCGTCTTGTAGAGTGTTAGCTTTGTCGATCGAGAGAGAGCTCTGCAACGTAATTGCTTGCTGAGACCGTAGTAGCACCTATTAGCAATTGTTATTCTCCGCTTAATCTCCAGACTGACATCGTTATTGCTGGTTACGGCAGTGCCAAGGTAAATGAATTCCTTGACAACTTCTAATTTACAGTTGCCCGCTGTAACATGAGAGTCTAGATCCCGTGCTCTCTTGTTGTTGTTAGTAGACATCATGTATTTCGTCTTGCCCTCGTTTACCGTCAAACCCACTTTGGATGATTCCTTTTCAATAGCAGTGAAAGCAGCAGTAACATCTCTCTTACTCCGACCGATAATATCAATATCATCAGCGTACGCAAGGAGCTGAACACCTTTGAAGAAAATGGTGCCATTATGATGCACACCGGCTTTTCGTACGATCCCCTCCATAATGAAATTGAAGAGATCGCACGAGAGCGGGTCGCCTTGTCTGAAACTTTGCTCGGTATTAAAAGTTCCGGAGAGGTCATTCCCTACCTTGACGGAGCTAAACGTATTGCTTAACGTCATCCTGCAGAGCCTTATCAACTTTGCAGGTATACCGAACTCAGACATTGTTGCGTATAGGCAATCCCGCACTGGGCTATCGAACGCAGCTTTATAATCGACGAAGAGATGGTGAGTGTCGATTTGATATTCATGGGTTTTCTCCAGGATTTGGCGTAGTGTAAAAATCTGGTCTATGGTGGACTTACCAGGTCTAAAGCCACACTGATAGGATCCGATCAGCGTTTCTGTATACGGCTTCAATCTTTCACACAATACGCTCGAGAGGATCTTATATGCGATGGTCCGCGATTTGCCTAGGTAAAAAGATATCGATTGGGATAGACCCTTAGATGACAAATATACAGATAATATAAGAGTAGACTTGGCCGAGTTGCGAAGTGTAGCCTCTGAAGCGATAGAAAAGTCCCAATTGTACAATATTTCAATGAACACCAGCAAAGCATATTTATGTGGGAGATTTTGTAGTTATTAAAAATGTAGACACTTCCGTTGGAAGTAACAAAAAATTAATGCCTAAATATCGAGCCCCATGCGAGATAAAAAAAAGTTAGAGAATGATCGTTATGTAATAGAAGATATTGAAAATTCTCAAGCCACACAGATGCCATACCATGGAATATTGGACTCAAGTTGACTCAGGAAATGTGGTAAAGTCTGATCAGGTATTGGAAGATAAGAAGTTGGATCTTGAAGGTAGCACTTAGTATTGATATAAGTCTTATGTGCAATCGAGGTCGATTCAATATTTGGCAATGCCAAACACTTTGTAATTATTGGGCAACACCTTAAGTGATGCCAATGAGTGAATGTGACACATTGAAGTTTTCACACAGCTGATCTGTCATATACTCTCCATATTTGATTTTTAACTTCCTGTTTGATGTGCTAAATAAATATTGAAATATAATTCGAATCAGCTGTTTTATTATACTTAAATTATTGTTTAATTTTTTAAGCCAATGAGGTGAGCTTCGACTTCAATTTAATTTTTTTTTTAGACAAAAATCTCGATTCTTATTCCAATAAAAATAATAATATGGATAGGTCGTTTTAGATTATTTTTCTTGATGACTAAATTTTCTTCTCTTACATTTTATTAAAAATATTAATACATAATATTTCATAAAACTGTTTTTTGTGAATGAAAAATTTTCATTGTTTTTAGTCGACTGAGTATTATTAATTAATTTAATCGAATTTTAATCGAATTTATAGTCCATTGCAGTAACCGATATTCATGTGAAATTTTACAAATCGGTTTATGTTTTATAAACAAACATGACAAAGATAACAAATGGAACAATTTAATCTGGTAATTGGTGACATATGTTTCGGCTATTACCACATATATACAGATATTCATATGTATATACATAACCTCATCAGACCAGTTTTTGGTTAATTTGTAATGCGATTCGAACTCCGGCCTTTCCATGAATTATATGTGGACAGCTGCTCGGATGGATTGGCTTTTGGTTGATCAGAGTAAAGTTTCTGATTGCTTTCCACCTGGGGATTGCCAGAGCGATCTCTGAGCCAACCATTAGCAAGTTGACACACAGCCTCCCCGCGGCTCCATCTGGGTAGCTATCTCCGCATCCGCTGAGATAGTGAGCGAATGTGTGCAGCGTGTCCTCCCTGGAAGTAAACTGGGTTGTGCGCAGGGTTTGGTACCCGCCACGTAAAAAAAACACTCCAATGAAGACTAAAAAAACCTCGGACAATGAACCCCTCAACGTTGACGACCACTGCAAACGAAAAAAGGACTATGATTTAAGGATATGCACCTGGAATATCCGGACCCTCAATAGGGAAGGTGCCTCTATCGAATTGGCAGATGCCCTCGGAAAAATTAAGGCTGACATCACCGCCATCCAGGAAATAAGATGGATAGGACAAGGTTGCTCTAAACAAGCAAGTTGCGATATCTACTACAGCTGCCATGCGGAGAGGCGCGAATTGGGATGCGGATTCGTAGTAAGCAAGAGACTTCGCCACCATATCTCCAGGTTCACACCTGTGAGCGAAAGGTTGGCTACGATCCGCGTCAAGGCTCGATTTTTCAACATCAGCTTGATTTGCGCGCACGCCCCGACGGAGGAAAAGGACGATGCTGTCAAAGATGCCTTCTATGCGAGACTCGAGGAAGTATACGACCGCTGCCCGGCCCATGACGTTAAAATTGTACTCGGGGATTTCAACGGAAAGGTCGGAAGAGAAGGTATATTTGGCCCCACTGTCGGTCAGTTCAGCCTTCACGAGACCACCTCAAACAACGGTCTACGGCTGATCGACTTCGCCGCGGCGCGAAACATGGTAGTAAGTAGCACCAGATTTCAACACCTCGATATCCACAAGGCCACCTGGCTGTCCCCTGATCAGAAAACATGCAACCAAATCGATCATGTTGTGATCGACGGAAGGCATGCTTCGAGCGTGCTATATGTTCGTACGTTCCGGGGAGTCAATATTGACTCCGATCATTATCTTGTTGCAGCCAAGATACGCATGCGGCTGTGCAATGCAAAGGATGTACGCTCTGGTACGCAACGAAAGCTGGACGTCGCTAAGCTGCAATCACATCGGACGGCCGAAGCCTATTCCGCTCGCCTCTCAGAACTGCTCCTTCAACCTGACTCTCTACCCGATGATGCCGGTGGACTTTGGGCGCATATATCCCGCTCCATGCGCTCTGCCGCTGAGGAAGTCATTGGTTTCCGACGCCCACTTCCGCGAAATCAATGGTATGACCAGGAGTGTCGCGAAGCTACTGCAGTGAAAAACGCCGCCTACAAAAGAACCCTGCAGTCAGCAGCAACGCGAGCCGTGCACGAAAACTACCGGGAAAAGAGAAAGGATGAGAGGCGCCTTTTCAGACGCAAGAAACGAGAGCAGGAAAGGCACGAGCGTGAGAAACTCGAAGTGTTACGGGGCAGGAATGATGCTCGAAAATTTTACCAACAAGTCAAGCGTCTGACCCAAGGTTTCAAGCCCGGAGCATCAACCTGTAAAGATGAACATGGAAATCTGGTTACGGATACGCAGGGTGCACTGAGATTATGGAGGGAACACTTTTCCAAGCTGCTTGCTGGCGATGACTCCACCAATCCCGCCTTTGGAGAAATTAACCCGATGCCACCAATCAACGACGATGGTGTGGACGTACCACCACCTAGCCATGACGCGGTACGAGTTGTGATCCAACGACTTAAGAACAACAAAGCGGCTGGTGCCGATGGCCTGCCTGCTGAATTGTTCAAGACCGGCGGCGATGAGCTGATAGGGTGTATGCATCAACTCATCTGCAAAATATGGCTAGTAGAAAGCATGCCCGACGATTGGAATCTCAGTGTCCTTTGTCCTGTACTGAAGAAAGGTGACCCGACAATCTGCGCTAACTACCGGGGAATCAGTCTTCTTGCCATCTCTTACAAGGTCCTGTCGACTATACTGTGTGAAAGACTTATGCCGTTTGCCAACACACTGATTGGGCCTTATCAGTGCGGCTTTAGACCTGGTAAGTCCACCATAGACCAGATCTTCACACTACGTCAAATCCTGGAAAAAACCCACGAAAAACAGATCGATACCCATCATCTCTTTATCGATTTTAAAGCAGCCTTCGATAGCCCGATACGGGATTGCCTGTATGCCACCATGTCTGAGTTCGGTATACCTGCGAAGCTGGTGCGGCTTTGCAGAATGACGTTGAGCAACACAGCCAGCTCCGTCAGAGTAGGAAGGGACCTCTCCGAACCATTTGATACCGAACGAGGTTTCAGACAGGGCGATCCATTATCCTGCAACCTCTTCAACTTTGTGATGGAAGGGGTGTTGCGAAGAGCCAGTGTACATCGTAATGGCACTATTTTCTACAAAAGTGTCCAGCTCCTTGCATATGCCGATGATATTGATATCATTGGACGTTGTAAGCGAGATGTTACTGCTGCGTTCTCTGCTATCGAAAAAGAGTCAGCGAAAGTGGGTTTGACGGTGAACGAGGGCAAAACAAAGTATATGCTGTCCACAAACAGGGAGACGCGGCGTATTGGATCCTTTGTTACTGCGAACAACTATACTTTCGAAGTTGTCAAGGAATTCGCCTATCTTGGCACTGCCGTGAACACTCAAAACGATGTCAGCCTGGAGATAAAGCGAAGACTAACTCTTGCTAATAGGTGTTACTATGGTCTCAGTAAGCAATTGAGTAGTAGAGACCTCTCTCGCCCGACAAAACTGACACTCTACAAGACGCTCATCTTACCCGTGCTACTTTACGGCGCAGAAGCATGGGTTGTGTCGCAGACTGATGCTTGGGGTGTTTGAGAGAAAAATTCTTCGCAAAATCTTCGGTCCTGTTACGTCGGCGACGACTACCGTATTCGAATGAACCACAAACTGTACGAGCTCTACGCTGACATTGACATAGTCAAGCGCATCACTATTCAACGTCTGCGCTGGCTGGGACATGTTGTGCGTATGGACGAAGAAGCTCCGGCGAAAAAGGTGTTTGATGCGGAAGCCGCTGGGCGACGACGAAGAGGAAGACCATGCCTCCGATGGAAAGACCAAGCCGAGGAAACCCTATCCACGCTTGGTGTGAATGATTGAAGAAGGCGTGCGCAAAGCAGAGGCGCCTGGAGAGAGCTTTTGAAGTCGGCCGTAACCCGGTAACGGGTTGCTATGGCCACCCAAGTAAGTAAGTAAGCTGCTCTTAACACTGTGCCATGGAGGTTCTGCTGAACGACATGTACAAAGTGCACATTTATATGCATTCATTATATGCATATGCGGCATCTGTTATATTTATTGTCATTTCTTGTTTGCTGCATAGCTTTGTCAAACCGTCGGTTCAAAGACTATGATGTAGCTTTATTATTTCGAATTTCGGGCTTCCGCCACTTATTTTTCGAATAATAGTTGGACGTATTCTTCCGGTTTAGAAATTTTAATTTGTTTTAAGTCGACTGAGTATTACTAGTTAATTGAATTTTAATTGAATTTACAGTCAATTGCAGTAACCGAATATGTGTATATATGTGGTAATAGCCGAAACATATGTCACCAATTACCAGGTTAAAATGTTCCATTTGTTATCTTTGTCATGTTTGTTTATAAAGCATAAACCGATTTGTGAAATTTCACATGAATATCGGTTACTGCAATTGACTGTAAATTTGATTAAAATTCAATGAATTTTCTGTTGCTGCCGCCGTAGTTGTGGTTACTTGTTTTTTTTTTTTTTTTTTATAAAAATCTTTTTTTAATTAATTACATAAAAAAATTTGTTTCGTTCACAAGTTCAATCAGAAGGTCTTATGAACTAATTAATTTAGCAACTAGAACCAAAAGTATGTATATTTTGTACAAATTTAATTTAATATATTACAAAGATAAATTCAACAGTGAATATTTATATTATCAAAAACAAAATAACGAAATAAAAAGGAAAGATTTTTTTCAATTTCTTTTTACAAAGCTCCAAAGTGTTGCAGATGGGGTAGCAATCATAATTATGACATATTATTAATTTACAAAGTTGGCCATAAAAAAATTGAATAAAAGTGTTTTTTTGATAAAAACGCTTCTTTGTAGCTAAGGGTACAATATGCCGAGAGTACCTGACCAAAAAGAAATAAATGAAAAAAAAGAAAAAAAAAGAAAAAAAAAACAAAATATAAGATTTTGAAATATTACCGGTGTCCGGCGAAATTGATGGAAGCTCACACCGTGGAACTTCGTGGGTTTCCAAGGCGGCACCACGGTGTTGAAAAATTAATTTTGGTGCATTAATGGCACAAGATCGTGGAGCAAGTATTTTGCAGTTTATGTTGCGATCTTTATTAATGGCACCGGGGTCGTTGGTCCATGTGGAAGTCCAATTTTTATGCAAGGTGCAAA
Organism: Tricholauxania praeusta; assembly: GCA_949775025.1. NCBI lineage: Eukaryota > Metazoa > Arthropoda > Insecta > Diptera > Lauxaniidae > Tricholauxania > Tricholauxania praeusta. Next base: position 109,540,135 of record OX459028.1, read on the forward strand.
GCGTGTTAGTACCCGAAAAGTTTTTCTTTTCTTTTGATTTTAGCTCGGTGCTGGATTACAGGAACGGTTCCCTGGTATTCTCTTGGCTTTCGAGCGTGATTTGTGGCGTGTTGGCGACTTTTCACAAAATATTTTGATGAAAAAATTACTTTTTTATAATAGTGTCATTTTTGCTCCTTTCATCAGTCAACCATCATTGTTTCTGACAAATGTCAAAATCCAGGTCAGAAACCAAAAGCTTACATTCCACAAAATGAAATAAGTTTAACATAAGCTTTTGGCTGTGGATCTAACTTTGTGAATCTAAGATATGCACTGTACAGAATGTTGGTCAATTGCATGCAACATTTTGATTGCATGTACATGTATAGAAAATTGAGAGACAGACTGAAACGTTGAATGTTGTAGAATATTTTTATGTGTATGGATAGGATTAAGAAAATTTTGTTTTATTTAGGAATATATATATATTTAAGTTAAGATTTATTTATGTAAAAGGGAAACTGTAATTTCAGATTTTCTGTTAAGGGGCTTAATTTTGGCTAGGCAACCAAAAATTTTGCGCCAAAAAAGAGAAATACCGAAGCCGTATACCAGCAAAGTCGCGTCTTAAGTCCGTGTCGTAAATAAAGTCTAGTAAATTTTGTGTTTTGTTTTTGTGCAAATTAAAATAGAAAGTTCTAGAAAATTCTTAAGTATATTTAGTCCGCGCGCATAAAAGGTGAAATTTTTCCCAAATCGAAAAAAAAAAGAAACCAGAAGACATACGGGCGAAATAGTTACAAAAGGTTGAAGACTTTCCTGCAAAATTTATAATAAAAGAGGAAAAAAATATTTAGAAAATTGTGGCTGACCCTGGAGGACCGACACGAAGCGGACGATTTTACCAGAAAAAAATAAGATAAGTCATCCACAAAATTTTCTAATATTTTCTAAGTTCCGTGTGCGGCATATGCATATTTAAATTGAATTCGAAAGGTCTAATATAAACCCAGAAAAGGGAACCGGAAGTCGTTTGCGTGAGCTAGTGAAACCAAGCATCCAAAAATCGACTTGGAGCGACTCCAAGCAGAATCGAGTTCGTGGATAAAGTTTGGAACGCGTTGCAGAACTTCTGCTACAAACTTGCGATCCATCACTTGGAATCTAGATTTGACTGAAAACATAGCAGAAACAGTGTTTGAAAACGTCGTGTTAGGATATTATAAGATTTAAGTGATTTTTAGAAAAAAATAATTTCGGCGAAGTTTGAAAATGTTTATAGTGAATCTTTGTTTTTTTTTTGTGTTGACAGTGTCGGTATAGTTCCGCGCTTTATGATTTGGAACTGAAAGCGCATAAGTTGAAAGTCGTCCTAAAAGAGCTCATTTAGTACTGCAAGTAGTTGTGAGGGATTCGCGGTCGTAACATCGGATTGATGTAAAATAAAATCAAAGGTTCACGAGATAGGCTATCCGCAAAAGCATAGACTGAAAATAACTATTATAAGTAGGAAGCGGTTTCAAAATTTAATTTTAAGTATATTTGATTTTCTTATTTTTTTTTGCATATGCATATTTACGTTATTTAATCTTTTACTTATATATGATTACATTTTTTCTTATATTTATTTCTAGTACACATATTATCTTTTTTTTTGCATGTATATATATATTTTTGTTTCACAAGATTTTTTTTTTTTGTTTTCTGTCTTAAATTTTAGGCTTATAAAGAGGGGATTTAATTTAAAATTTTAGTTTTGTTCAAATGATAAGATTTGGGAATTTTAATTTATTTTATATACATCTGCTGTTTGGTCTGCAAGTATAAAACAAATTTTTAGCGTATCATTTAAAATTAAAATAAAACATGTTCTGATCAAATAAGAAAAAAAAAGGGAAATGATGTGTTAATAGTATTACGAAGGGGCAAATTTCAATTACCTATGATGGGTGGTTGAGGAGGGTTTAGTAACGACGGTGGAGTAGGTTTTTTATGGGTGTCGTCATAAAATGTGCAATGACGACACAGGAAGGGTGGGCGCGCGGGAAGCGGAAATCTATTTCCTGGCTTTGGTGGGTGTTCTGTTTTCTTTTTGTAGTGGAGAAGAGATGAGGATTTTGGATATGCTTCCATGGTTCTCAAAGAGTTCCAAATTGAAGATCCTGGAGCATTCAAAAATTTTATGAGGATGTCAATCGACACTTTTACCGAGTTGCGCAATAAAGTGTGTCCACTATTGATTAAAAATGACACTGTGATGCGTAAAGCATTATCTCCCGAATTAAAGTAATTTCCTTACGCAATGTTGTTTTTGTAAAATTAATTATATATTCTCTATATTAGATTGATGTGCACACTTAGATTTTTAGCAACTGGGCAGAATTACAAAGAATTGGCATATGGTTTTCGTGTCTCAGTTGCGGCGATTAGCTTATTTGTGCCCGAGGTTTTAGCCAGCATAATCAAAGTTTTGGATGAATTTTTCAAAGTAATATTATATAATTCAAAAAAGGATTTTCTGATATTAATGATTCTGAACATTTACAAAGGTTCCTGAAAGTGTTCACGAATGGGAAAACATTGCTGAAGATTTTGAGCGTCAGTGGAATTTCCCCAATTGCTTGGGAGCAATAGGTATGAATTTTGTTATTTTTCTTGTTTTCATTTATAAACATTCGCCTTTATTTTTAGATGGCAAGCATAAAGCCATAAGGGCAAAGAAAAAGGATGGATCGTATTTTTACAACTATAAAGGATTCAACAGCATTATACTTCTTGCAGTTGTTGATGCAAATTATAAGTTTGTGTATGCTTGTATTGGGGGAAATTGTAGAGCGAATGATGCAGCAATTTTTAATGATTCATATCTTGGTTTGGCAATAAAAAATAGTACTCTTCAATTTCCATCAGATGAGGAATTGCCTGGAACCAATACTAAAGTTCCATATGTGTTTGTTGGTGACGAAGCTTTTAGGCTCACTGACCGCATTATGAAGCCGAATAGCAATCGAAAAGTAGTAGAGAATAGAATATTTAACTATAGATTGAGTAGAGCTCGAAGAGTAGTGGAAAACGCATTTGGGATTTTAGTTACAAAATTCCGTATATTTCAGAAAGAAATAGGTTTGTCTGTGGATAAAGTTGAGCAAATTGTACTAGCTGCGTGCGCCTTACACAATTTCATAAGAACACGGGATGGAACGAACAAATCTTTGCTAGATAATGAAAACACTAATTCTATCACATTAACAGAAGGAACCTGGCGAAATCAAGTTTATATTACGGATTTGGAAAGAGCGCCCGGCAATCGAACTGGGGAAAATTGCAGAGGAATTCGTGAACATTACACTCAATTCTTTAATAATATTGGCTCTGTTCCATGGCAAATGGAAGCCATAAATAAATTTAATTTTTGATTTTATAAATGACTGTTTCTGTTTCTTTCAAAATGAAAGAACTTACAATGGATAAGTTGCATTTGCTCTTGCGAACTTGCACGAATTCTTTAATAAATCCCATTTCCTCATACCACCAGGAATTGCAGTGGAAGGAATCTTCCAAAGCCGCGCCACTTCTGGTTTCCTTCTCTTTAGTATTTTCTTTGGTGTACTGGCCACGTAAATAGGTCATTTTATTTTATGAAAATAAACAGGTAAGATAAATCCAATGTAAAAATTAATTTGCCTTACTTTCACGTCCGACACCATAATTTCAGGTAAAATTCCTTTCAACTCATCAGTTATTTCGTTAAATGCCTGATATCGCGCGTGTTTGTTGTGATAATAAGGATCACGGGGATTATATAAAACCTCCTTCTCCTTCCACATATCAATGAGCTTGGAAACAGCTTCTTTGCTCCATAAATACTAATTTAAAACATATTTTATATATCAAATTAATTAAAAATCATTATAACTTACCTTCTTTGCGTTCGACATTTTCAAAATCAAATCAAATTTTATGTCTTTTAATAAAGAATACTAATTATTATTATTATTATAATCAAATTTTATGTAAACAAAACAATAGAAACAGCTGTTTTCGTATGGATCCACACAGAATTTAGAACTGATTCTAAATCAAATTTTTCCATATGGAAATCCATACAGCGTTACCATATGTTAATTTTCTTTTCGTTTACACGATATGTATGACTTTCCATATGGAAAAAGTGACAGTCCATATGGAAAGTCCACATCGTGTAAAGAGCACTTAAGGATTCGTGTAACAAAAGTAAGCAAATTTTTAATGAATCTATCCAACTCATTAAACCAGATCAGTTCATTATGCGAACAGTTTTGGAAACTCATATTATTATATATATATATATATTATGGAGCGAGAAACTAGAAGGTGATCTCTGAATCTAGTATTTTATATATGTATATTGAAAACTCATAATTTGAAAAGTATTACGACCTAATTTTTTTTGATATTTTATATTTGGCACAATAACACTAGTTTACAAATTTGGGCTTGATCTCGAGATCTGGTTTCTCATAGATTTTTTTCGATGTATTTTGGGGCGTAGATTCCAAAAATGGCAACCATTTTTTTTTTTCTTAAGAATCGTTTTCGAGATATCCCCAAAAAACCCCTTTTTCGGCACTTTTTTCATTTATTTGACTATATCATCATGAATTTTTTTTTGACTCAAAAACGATTTTCAGTTTTCGAAAGATATTTGTATTTCCTTTCTAACGATATGCTTTTTGTTTGAATCGGATAATATTTGATGGAGTTACAAGCGCTCAAAGTCCAAAAAAACTTACTTTTTTGGTTTTTTTTGAAAAACACTGAATTTCAATTGCTCCATTTGAATGAAAAATTCCTTTTTTTTTTCATATTTTTAAAATTTTAAATGATAGACTATCCTTTTACAAATATTTTAAGTATAATTTGGCGGAAAGCGGACAAAAAATGTAGAAGTTATTCGAGAAAACAGTAAAACACTTGCAATAAAATTGAACGAAAATACTTACGATTGTGTGTTTGTGAAGTTCTTTACTTTTATTCTCTTTTCTTTTTAGATAAAAAACGTATGTATTTTCGTTCAATTTTATTGCAAGTGTTTTACTGTTTTCTCGAATAACTTCTACATTTTTTGTCCAATTTCCGCCAAATTATACTTAAAATATTTGTAAAAGGATAGTCCATCATTTAAAATTTTAAAAATATGAAAAAGAAGGAATTTTTCATTCAAATGAAGCAATTGAAATTTAGTGATTTTTAAAAAAGACCAAAAAAGTCAGTTTTTTTTAACTTTGAGCGCTTGTAACTCCATCAAATATTATCCGATTCAAACAAAAAGCATATCGTTAGAAAGGAAATACAAATATCTTTCGAAAACTGAAAGTCGTTTTTGAGTCGAAAAAAATTCATGGAGATATAGTCAAATAAATGAAAAAAGTGCCGAAAAAGGGGTTTTTTGGGGATATCTCGAAAACGATTCTTAAGAAAAAAAAAATGGTTGCCATTTTTGGAATCTACGCCCCAAAATACATCGAAAAAAGTGTATGAGAAACCAGATCTTTTTTCTTGTAAACTAGTGTAATTGAAATCTGAAATTTCAATTTGAAATTTTACTGGTGGAATATGGAAATTATGCTAAATATAAACTGTATGGTAACGGAGAGGTAAATTATAAACATTTTTTAATATGTTATTCTGAATTACTTGGATTTTTTTTAAATTTGAATAGGCAGCCCAGACACCAGCCACATATATAATATGACAGTGAGCTAGTCCAAAATAAATTAGTCTCGATTTAATTTAAGCATATTTGATTAGAAGTACAAGTCTCCATTCACACACCTGCGAACTTGTGTATCAACGAACCACACCGACGCAGAAATACCCAACTACTACTCCGACAAATTTCGCAATCACATTACTAAAAATCTGCTGGAAGTCATACACCGGCACTAAAGTTCGGTGTGTGTGAATAGCGTAATGTGGTGAATACATTTTTGGCATATTAGGATTTCTTTAGTTTTAAGTGCTCCGGCAACACTGGAATCTAGTCATAAGGTATTTGTCAGCTGACCTGTTATAGTTTTTCTTTCGTGTAAGTATATTTTTGTCTTGATTGTTTTCCGCAGATATATTAAAATATTTTAAATTCTACACTAAAGTTCGTGGAATAAGCTACAAAATTTATCGAAATGTCAGGCAAAGAAAGGTTACCAATTTTTCCATCGCGAGGGTAAGATTCGCTTAAAATGTGAATATCTCCAATTTTATCACTATTTTATTTTATTTTATTTATAGTGCTCAAATGTTGATGAAGGCACGTTTGGCTGGAGCTCAGAAGGGTCATGGATTACTGAAAAAGAAAGCTGATGCTTTGCAAATGCGTTTTCGTATGATTTTAGGGAAAATCATTGAGGTAAGTTGTTGGTTATAAACTAAGTACATATTAGGTTAAGTATGTAAATTTTTAAAGTAATGTATAATTGTGGAGCAAAAGTATATGAAATCTGGTACCACCACTATTGATAGGGTTGGGAAAGGTACTCAAATTTGATGAGGAGTCGTCGGACGCCTCCGCAATCTTTAAAATGTGTTAATATCCTCGCTTACAGAATATTTGCATGGGAACAGGTTTACTTAAGCTTACATTTCCCAATTTTTTTTTAGTGGTAAAAGGGGGTAAAAAATTAAAAAAAAGTGTCCCCGGGTATAGTTTCGGAGATATAGACATCACAAGTTGTTATCATAGCTTTTGTAAAAATGGGTATAAGTTGGTAACCGCTGAATGGAAAATGAAAAATATGGGTGTCATAAGAAAAGTAATTTAATTTCCTATAATAACGGTGAGCAAAGTTTTCAAATTTGACCTATGATTTTGGAGATGCATATTACGATATTTCTGAAATTTTGACCAATTTTTTTTTTAAAAACCATTATTTTCTACAAAAAATGTGTTAATAACCTATAACTCTTTACCATGTTAAAAAAGCTTAATTTATTCCCTTTAAAATAGTATATAGTTTGCTGTAAATTTTTATGTACATATATATGTACTCCCTTTTTAAAGAAAACCAAAATTTATTCAATGAATTCTTATGAAAACTATGTACATATTTATGGACAAAAACATTGAAAAACAACAACAACGACTATTACAACCAAAACAATTATTATAAGACGATTATCATTATAAAATAATAAGTTTGTCATATAAATAAATAATTATTTAAAATGTAAGGATATGTTGAAAGAAAGGAACGTCGGAGAATCGTCTTATAATAATTGTTGTTGCTGCTGTTGGTTTTTTTTTATTGTTTTTGTCCATAAATACAGACTTCATAAGAATTCATTGAATATTTTTTTTTTGTTTTCTGATAAAAAAAGGGGGTAGATATGAAAAAGTTTAGAACAAGCTTTATACCATTTTAATGGGAATAAATTAAGTTTTCTTAACATGCTAAAATAATTATAGGTCATTAATAGCCCTATTACCGATGGTGATTCGCCTTCTGTGGCGAATCGCCTATATCTCTGTATTATGGTTGACAAATGTACACGTTCGCCTGCAAAACAATGCTGCCAAATTACAAAACCGAAATCGACGTCTAAAAAACTTCAAATTTTAAGTTTGGCTGCCAAATTAGAAAACAGAAATTGACAGCTGCAAACTTCAAATTTGAAATCGTCAAAATATTGGACTTCTAATTTTTAAAAGTGAAAAAAATAAAATTAAAATAAGCAATGTGGACTTATTTTTTAAAGATAGTTACGAGGTTGTGGATAGTAATATTCAAAGAATGCGGCGGATCATTATGGACAGCTTGAACCCACTTGAAGTGCCTAGCCGGCCGTAAACAAATTCATTTCTTAAATATTGACGAGAAATATATATATTTTTTTTTTACTATAAACTAACTAAAACTAAATTAGCTGAAACTCGAAGGTTTATAATGCCAGGTCTATATCAAATTGAATTACTGATTACGATTCACCGCTTTGAAAAAAGCATGTGAAAAGGCTCTAACGCTAAGACACATGCGAACGACTACACCCGAAGTGACCGGATTGATTGGAGTGTTTTGTTTTCTAGTAATATTGTCGCAATTTGTTTTGAAGCTTTTTAAACTGAAATAGCAAAAATTTGTAATGAGCATATTCCTCGTGTACCAGATAAGGTTTATAAGTTACCTTGGTACACTTAAAGTCTGAAAAAGTTAAAAAACCTTCGTAATAAATACACATATGGTCAAAATAATAAGTACACTACCTGATATCTTATTAGTTCTCAATTATTTTTTGTGTTACTGAAAATATATATGGAAATTCTTTTTTATTTTGATAATTTCAATATAGCAATGCCTTTAAAAGTGAAAAAGAAGAAGGGATTTCCCCGAATTTTTCTATACGCGTATGTTTTCACTTAAAGGGCTTATTTCACTTGGACAAAATAATAAGTACATTAATCATTTCTTTAATTTTGCAACAATCTGATCGGCTTTTTCGTACAAGTTTGTTAATTTTATTTATTTTCATATTTAGTTATATCAAAATAAAAAGAAAAAAATTTCATAGATGGGAAGAAATCAACATTGTACTGCCGAGGAGAGGCAGATGGTTTCTTCGTACTAATGCCGAAGCCATGGATCAGTCAATTTTTTCGTCCAAAACGCTTTAAAAGCTAAAAAAGTGGTTGAAACCTGCGGAAGACCAAAAAATTCTTCAACAACGATAGATAATCATATTGTCACTGTTGCAAAAAAGAACCATTTCGCATCTTCAAGAGCCATTTCAGCAGACATCGGCAATGTGATCTCGTTCCGAACGGTACGTCGATGATTACAACGAACCAATTCACCTTGACGAATAGCGATAGTTTCTATGCTTCGAAAAAAAAATTTGAAGATGCGTTTATCATTCGCAAAAAAACATTCAAATTGGTCCGGGCCAGACGGCTAGAAGAAATAGCGTAATATTTTGTGGAGCGACAAGTCAAAAATAAATATGTTTGGAAATGACTCCGCCCGAAATGTTCGACGCCCCAAGGGTAAAGAATTTCACTTACGCTTCACAAAAAAGACTGTAAAGCATGGGGGTGGCCATATTATGGTTTGGGGTTATTTTTCATGATACGGTGCCAGACCAATACATCGAATTTCCGATAGCATGACCAGATTCCACTATAAAGACATTTTGGAAAGTACGATGTTGCCCTATGCTGAAGAAAGTATGCCGCTAAAATGGACATTTCAGCAGTTTCAGTATCCTAAGCATACTTCCAAGTTGGTGAAGAATTGGTGTCAAAACAATAGTGTGACCTTGCTTAACTGGCGAAGTCAATGACTGAACTTGAACCCTTTGGAAAACCTTTGGCGAGAGTTGAAGCAGAGAATAGGAAAGGAAGTATTCCAAAATAAGAAGCAATTATGGAGTTTTGTCCAAAAAAACTTGGTATGAAAAACCAGTAGAGACTTTCCGTAAGCTTATCTCCAGTATGCCAAAAATAGTACACAAAATTACTCAAAACAATTGTTGATATACCGGCTACTAATGATGAACTTTAAATATCAACAAATAGAGCCGATAAAATCGAGTTAATTTTTTTTTTATTAAAATGTACTGAATGTACTTATTCACCCTTATCATCGTAGTCGTATACGACAGAAAAAAAAAACGATACGACAAAATTGGTATCATGCGAGTCGTTTTATAAAATCGACAGTCGCAAAAACGACAATCTATTACAAATAACGACAGTTTATTACAAATTTCGAATCATCGTATAAAAAATTGACATCTCAAAACGACATTTTTTGTCGTTGTAAAATTTATAGACGACGACAATTTTGAATTTATTTGAAATTTTACTGAGTGTTTTTTTTTTAAATTTTTGAACAAAAACATCAACTTTTTGAATGTGCCTTGATTTTATATTTTAGACTCTGGCTCAGAAAACTTCGCACAATGCGATTCTGAAAAAATTGGAGGTGCTATTTAAGTTAAATATAAATACATAACAAAATAAATTCAATAAGAGAAACAAAAATGGACAAAGTAAATTACACTTTAATCTTTTGAGGAAACATTTTATTTGTGTCTTAACTTTGCATATAAATACAATTTAGTTTAGCAAAATTTAAAAACTAGTTTAATTTACTGCACTATGTTGAGTAGCGGTCATTACATCCAACGCCTGTAGTATGCTTTGTTTAAGATTCAACATCGATTGTTCAATATCGTGTAAGCGCTTGTCTAGGCTGTCTCCAGATTGTGAGGAGTTTAAGCAACTGAGATGTACTTACCGCAGAACTTTTTTGCGCTTAGTATAGTATAGTATAAATAGCTTTAAATAAGAACTCATTCAGAATTCAATATTCAAATTTAAATAAGATGCGTTATTTTTCTCCGTGGCACTCCTAGTTGGTGTTTGTGATGAACTTGACAGTAACTTCACTTCGTTCGTTATATGGAATAGTTCCTTTTTACGCTGCTGCAAACTTTTTTCCATATCTACAGCCCTTTGCTTGATTTTAGCTAATTTACTAGAAGCAGTTTCAAAATCACTTGAGTATTCATCGACTTTGTGTTTACTATCGTTCTTACTATTCTGATGAATATAAATACATTACAAAATAAAACCAATAAGAGCAATAAAAATGGACAACAGTAAATTACACTTTAAACTTTTGAGGAAACATTTTATTTGTGGCTTAATGTATACAAATACAATTATGTTTAGCAAAACTCAAAAAATAGTTAAATTTACTGCACTACTTTGAGCAGCGCTCATTTCATCCAACGTCTGTGGATGCACTCTAAGTTGGTGTTTGTGATGAACTTAACAGTGGCTTCACTTCGTTCGTTCTATGGAATTGTTCCTTTTTACGCTGCTCTTCACTGTTGACTTCATTTGTGGCTAACTTACTAGAAGCAGCTTCAAAATTACTTGAATTTTCATCGACTTCGTGTTTACTATCGCTCTTACTATTCTGTCGATTAATGCGCTCTGTTCATATTTGTTGCGATTTATGAAGCGTTGATTTTAGTTGCTCATATACTTCTATAGCTTGTGAAAGACTGCGATTAAAATCATCTAGCAGACGATTAAAATTAATGCTTGCTGCTTCGGTTTGCGCATCGTGTAGTGGTGTAAGTTTTTGCAAACTACGTCGACTCCTTCAACTATCGCCACCACGTCCTGTACTCACATGCTTAGAATAAATTGATTCATTAAGCTTTTAAATTATCAAGGCGCTCCAATGACAAATGACTAACAGAACGTGGCGCAACAAACTCGAAATCAGCTGGATTTTGTGAAAGATTCTGTTCGAGACTGTTAAATATTGAACTTAACACTCTCGCATCATCATCTTCAGAAGCACCAGCAGAAAAATTAGAAGTGAAAGCAGCAATTTTTGATTTTTATTTTGGCACTGTACTATATTGAACACACTCCGATTTTATAGGAAAAACTTCAGATATGGTATTTGATGCAGGCAATTGCAATTGTTTGGTTGCAAAAGAGTCGTCGGTAGGATCTTCATCGACCGCTGGAACTAAAAATCACAGTTTTGTTATTATGAGGACAGTTAGTGCTTGCAAAAACTTACTAGAGATCCGTAACGATTGAAAAAGTGTTGTTGGCTACCGCTGGCACACCGATTTCTCTTTATTTGAATTATATTCTGGATTTTATCGCAATTTTAGCTAAATTTCCAAGCACAATATCAAAATACAAACAAATTTTGTGACATTTCATGATTGTCAAAAATCTGTCAACATCAAATTGTAAAAGCTTTCATTGAAATTGTAGTAGTCACGAGTCGTACAAATTTTGTCGTGTCGCAAAATTACGATGATACCAAAAAAAAAACGAGACGACGAAAAAAACGACAGTCGTCGAAAAAAAAACGACTACGATGATAAGGGTGATTATTTTGTCCAGTCATTTTAATCCATTTTTTACTTTTTTGATAAGACTGAAAGATATTTTTATTTTTTATTAATGTTATACCTTTTTATTTTATTTATTTATTTTGACCATATGTGTATATCAAATTATTTAAAGCTACTCATGATATTCAATATCATTCAAAATATGTTCTTTATATGAGGGAGTTTAATTTTTTAAATAAATTCCTTTACAATCAGAACATTTTACGTTGTGAGAATAATATCAAGAAAAATCCTAAATCATTTTGGAGATTTATTCAGACAAAAAGAGATGGGTCATGTATTCCAAATTCTATGTCCTACAATGGTAATCAATCTTTTACTATTAATGATACTGTAAACTTATTTGCGGACTATTTTAGATCCAGGTAGGTCTTCTGTGACAAATTTTGCACTCTTTTCAAGATACTGTATCTCATCCTTTGAACAGGGTTATCAAGTTGGTGTAATTTATACAGATTTTACTAAAGCTTTTGATAAGGTTCCCCATAATGCATTAGCAGCTAAACTTGGTAAAATGGGTTGTCATTCATCTTTTTTGAAATGGATTCAATCCTACCTACAAGCTCGAATTTGTTTTGTGCGAAGGAATAGTTGTGAATTTTCAGATCCTCATACTCTTAAGATCCTTTATAATTCTTTTGTAAGGTTCAGGTTAGAATATGCCTCTTTCATCTGGAGTCCTTTCTTTTCGACACACTCGTTTAGATTGGAAAAAATTCAAAAATCATTTACTCGGTTCGCGCTGCGTTCTTTAAATTTTAATATATCTCAGCCCTCATATAATGCACGTTGCTTGCTCTTGGGTTTAAAATCTTTAGAAACAAGACGCAAGATTCATTCTGCTATATGTATTTACGACCTCATTTCTGGTTCGATTGACTGTGCTCCTTTATTACAATTTGTTGATTTTAATATTCCTACAAGGATATTGCGGCATAATGATTTATTTTATATTGAGCTCCATAAAACTTACTATGATCTCAATGAGCCTATCACTAGAGCCTTGTCATTATGTAATACTCTACTGGTTGGTAATAACATTGATTTTTCTCTATCTAAAGATTATTTTAAGAATTTGTTAAATAGTATGTTTTTATTTTAGAATAATTTTATTTATTATTTAATCAATCATATATTTTTGTTGTTTAGTATTAATGTTAGTCTGTAAGGAATTTGTATCCAAATATCCCAATATATGTACATTATTAGCCAAAACTTAAGCACCCTCTTAATACACTCTTTTTATATCATAAATTTTTTATGAAAACGTTGTTATTGAACCATATTGCGTATTTATTTTATTTATTTATACCTATACCAATAATAAATTGACAAACAAAATTGAAAAAAATTCTGCGTCTCATAAATGAACAGTTGACATCAAACGAACCCGAAAACTTAACAGGCAAAACTAAAGCACCCCCTTTTTTATGGTAAATAAAAACTTTAAGAATTAGTACTTAGTTGCGAACCCTTCATTCTGGACGCCACACGCACCTCTTTAAGGCATAGAGAATATTAAATTATTAATGATATCCTGCGATATCCCTTCCCAGGATATTTTTAAGAACTAAATAGATCTTCCGTGGTTTTACAATTTTCTCTGTTGATATTCATGTTAAGAAGGTCTCAAAAGGATTCAGGTCGAAGCAGGCCATCCAAATACTTCTATCCTATTGTTCCGAAGCCAGGTCTTACAAGCTTTATTTAGCAGCACTATAGCAGCGTAATTTTTTGTTCGCATTAAAACTTAGCGCTTAACATAAATGCCGTTCAGTAAAAACTTGTTTAAAAATATTGAAGTTGGTTGAACGGACCCAATAATCAAAACAACGATGTGTCAAAAAAAAAAAAAACAAAACACGATAAAATCGAATTGATAATTAATTTCAATGTAAATGTAGAAATTTCCTATTTCCATAAACGTTGCAGAGCAAATTTCTAATTACTCCACCTTTATTTCTACGCATCACTTTTCACAGTTCCCTATCTACTCGCGCACCATCCTAATTATTAAAACCATTAAGCTAACGTGTTTAGTTATCATTTACTTTAAAATTATCCTCATTATTTATTTTTTTTTTGGCATTTAGACTAAAACTTTAATGGGTGAGGTTATGAAAGAAGCTGCTTTCTCGCTGGCCGAAGCGAAATTCACCACTGGTGATTTTAATCAGGACGTATTGCAGAAGGTTGACAAGGCTCAAGTTAAGATACGCACCAAGAAGGATAATGTAGCTGGTGTTACATTGCCTGTCTTCGAGTCTTATCAGGACGGTGCAGACACATATGAGCTGGCCGGATTAGCGCGTGGTGGTCAGCAGTTGGCTAAATTGAAGAAAAATTATCAAAGTGCTGTTAAGTTATTAGTTGAATTGGCGTCACTGCAAACATCATTTGTCACTTTAGACGAAGTGATTAAAATAACTAACAGAAGAGTAAATGCAATTGAACATGGTAAGTTTAACTTTAATTTCTAATTAAGGGCTATTTTTCAGAAATTATTATGCCATCCCCAATAATAGATGTGATTATAATTCTTTTCAGGATCAATAAATATATTCTTGAAATACACGAAAAAAATGTATTTATTCACTTTAAATGATAAATATACATATAACACCTTAATATAGAAAGGCCCTATCTACAATTTTTATTACTTTTAGGCGGAGAGCTGGCTGTAAAAAAGTCGAGTGTATAAGATTACAGGATGAGATGTATGCCAAATGAAAGAGCTCGATGAGCCTAAATAGAATATCTAGGGTTGCCTTGCCAAAGAATGTCCCGATGGCCGAAAATTCCCGAATTTTAGCCAATTTTGTTGCTCTAATTAAAACTGTACTGTTAACAGCTCGAAATGTATGCCAAATGACAGAACTCGAAGAGGCCTAAATATAATACCTGGAATTGCATTGTTGAATCCTGTCCCAAACATGGGTTTTCACCGGTTTTTTGGAAAATTTTCATTAATAAAGATATCAGCTTGAAATTTGTGCCAAATGATAAAGATCGAATGTCACTTCCTTGGACAATTCAACTTGACAATGATCGAAATCATAGTTCAAGGCTTGTAAAATCTTGGCTTGTAGAAAAACTAATTGATATCATATCACGGCCGACGCAGTCTGTCGATCTCAACCTGATTGAGAACATATGGATGGTGGTAAAACGCATAATCGGTCAGAAAATGCTCAAAAGTGGTAATGACATATTCGCTGAGATAGAAAAAGATTTGAGCGCTGTTTTACCTTGTTAATAAGCAAATTTATGAGTCAATGTCCAGAAGATGTCATGCACTCATCAGAAACAACGGTCACAGAACCAAATATTGGACTGGCTATGCATTTTTCCTTGGTATTGTTCTGAGTTGCGCATGTTTTGAGCTCTTGAATTTTCGCTTTTTTTGTTTACCTTAAATTTTTGTTGTTAGCTAACGGAATAAAATTTTTGTTTTTGGTAAAAAATCAGCAATAAGTGAAGTTAATAAAAGTAACATAAAATCAAACTCAAAGTTACTGTTTCACTGAAATAGTTTGATATTTCTTCAAAACTAATTTCAGTTGCAAAGCATTTGAGCGGTACTGTATGTATTACAATAAGTAAATACATGCTCTGCGGGACTCTTAAAACTTAAGCAGGTCTGAAAGTAATTTATATAATAAGTTGTAATTTTGATATGTATTATTGTCTAAGTCTTTTAAACTCGGCTTTTACTATTGGAATGTGTAGGTCTCTGTGAATGCATTCATTTCTAATAAACCAAGGAGCTCCTGTAATAATTCGTAATATTTTAGATTGAGCCCTTTGTAGAATTTCAATGTTTGATGAACTTGCATTACCACACAATTGTATGCCATAAATCCAAATTGGCTTTATGTCTTGGTTGTAAAGGAAAACTTTATACTCTAAACTTAGAGGAAAGTGACTATTTATAAGCCAATGCAAGCTAGGAGTCTAAAGTTTCATTTGACTCTTCTTGGCTTCTATGTGCTTACACCATGTCAAACGCTTGTCTAGATGAATGTCAAGGTAAATGACAATATCTGTTTGTGGACTTTTGTTGAGGATAAAAGTAACATGGAGACATTTTTGTTCATTGACTTTTATTCGCCATTGTGACAACCAACTCTCGACTGACCACAAATGGAATTGAAGCTGAAGTGATGCTGTTACAGCGTATTTATGTCGACTCAAAATTGCCGTATCGTCATCAAACGTAGAGATAACTAACTGATCATTTGTAGGAATATCTGACGTGAATAAAACATGCAGAAGAGAACCAAAGACACTGCCCTGCGGTACTTCTGGTCTAACCAGTAAATCTGAAGTAGCAGAGGTTTTATATATAACTTTGAAAAGCCTATACGTCCTGAACACTTTGGGGTAATAAAAAACAACCTTAATTTATAAATGAGGTGCTCGAATGCTTTCCTTATATCATTAGTTATACGGTTTACCTGTTCAATAGTTCCGTGTTTTCCCCTAAATCCAAGCTAATGAGAAGGGATAGGATTTTGTTCTTGTGAGAATGGCATCAATTTTGCTAGCAACAGTTTTTGAAAGACAAGGAGGCATAATGATAGGTCTATATGAAGATACAAGTTATGGCCTTTATCAGGCTTTACACCGTTATGATAAGAGATGTTTTCAAATCCGAAGGGAAGTTCCCAAGCTCTATTATAGCATTAAATAGCCTGGTAATAAGTGCTTAGGCTTGAAAAAGTAGCTTTTTATATAGGATGTAAAGAGCATGTTGATGATGCTGTTGGAATTATAAATTCCATTTTAATTACAGCAGCAAAAAACGCTACACCTAAAAATTCAATTAGTAGGAAAAAAGATAGATTTTTAACTAATGGTGAAATTGAAAAATTAGTTTCGGATAAGAAAAGGCTTAGAACGGAAATGGCAGACGTATAGATCTCCAGCATCAAAAATTAAACTTAAGGAAGCCGAAAAAAGTTAGAAGCTGCTCTGCCTAGAGAGCATTGCCATTATAGTTTTATTCAAAACCTTTCTCCAAACAAAACTAATAAATCGTCCCATTGCAAGACTAGCTGCGTATTTAAAAATCCTATTGAGACCGAGCCTCCACTAATGAATGATTATGTCGATTGGGCATGAAGTGATGAGGAAAGGGCAATTGTTTTTACGCAGCATCTAAGCTTAGTATTTGAACCAAATTCTGTCTCAAACATTTTTGATCATCCTCCGCAAATAAGTAACACCCAAAATATAAATATGCATATTACTCAAAATGAGGTAGCCACCGTCATAAATATTAAACTTATTTGCAGAAAAACACCTGTCCACGACTCCATTACCCCCATTATACTCAAAAATTTACCCCAAACAGCTGTAGTTTTCCTCACCAGGCTCTTTAGCGCTATAATTTATTTTGGGCATTATCCTGGTGAGTGGAAAAATAAATAATTAAAATGATCTCGAAGGCCGGCAAAGATTCCACTTTACCATCTTCATACAGACCTATTAGCTTGCGCTTACCTGGCTCTCAAAACTTTTTGAAAAAGTGTTTTTAGAAAAACATCACTTTACCATCTTCATACAGACAGCTTGCTTCCCTGTCTCTCAAAACTGTTTGAAAAAGTATTCTTAGAAAAACTTAGGTCATACCTTCAAGATCATCATCTTATTCCTTCACACCAGCTTGACTTTAGGGAAAGACATGGAACCATTGAGCAAGTGAATAGAATAACAAACGAACTACGAAATGCGTTTGAACATAGAAAATACCGTTCCGCCATATTTCTCGCTGTTAAGCAAGCGTTTGATAAAGTATGGCACGACGGTCTAATTTACAAGATCAGGCAGTTCCTACCACAAAATGCTCATGCAGTCCTAGAGTCATACTTGGCAAACAGGTGTTATAGGGTTAAATATCAAAGTTTTAGTACATCTGAATTTTCGATTGGCGCTGGTGTTCCTCAGGGTAGTGTTCTTGGTCCGTTTTTATATATTTTATTCACCTCTGAAATTCCGACAAATGACCAGTTAGGCACGTCCACTTTTGCGTACTATATGGCAATTTGAAGTCGCCACAAAAATGCTGTGGTTGCCATCAATCAGCTTCAAAATCATCTAGTTCTTATTGAAAATTTGCTTAAAAAATGAAAAAGGTGAATGAGCAAATGCCGACATGTCATATTTACATTAAATAGAAACCCAACTTCAACCTTATAGTGCAATCATTTGGTAGTTTTACCTGGAAAGTTTTGCGGTAGTATTGAAAATGAGTACTTTTATAGATTTTGATGTGCTCTTTCTGAATTTCAACTTTGCGACCTCGCATTGCGCAAAATCAGGACATGGGTAAACTAAGCAGTTAAAGGTGAAAAAAAGGCATTAATAATGTTTTTACCAATCGCAATTTCATATTAATCGACAGTGAAAATGATGAAATTCTGAGACTCCTAAGCCCTGCATAAATACGCTTAATAGTTGCAGTTGTAGCATCACAACAGCTTAACTCAGAATTTATTTCATATCCAAGATATTTCATGTCAGTTCTGTACGGTATAGTAACACCATTGAGGGTAAGTGGAGCAAAATTCTCTACACCAATAGCTATTTTTGAACATACCATTCCTGCACATTTGGCAGGATTAAGCTTTATTTTATTTCTATCTGCCCATCCCTGTATGCTATCCAAGTCTTCATTCACCCTGAATACACAATCTTCAGACAAACCTAATTGCCTTGAAAAGTATACCAATACATCATCAGCATAAAGATGAATGCTACAATTGGTGATAACTTTAGGCAAGTCATTTATAAAAAGTGAGAACAAAAAGGGACCTAGCACCGAACACTGAGGAACGCCGCAACTGGCTAATAATGGACTAGATGAACCTTGATCTGTGGTAAAAGTAAGCATTCTATCCTTTAAACTACTTATAAATTGCTATGAAACATTAGAAAAATTAAACTTATGTTTAAGTTTCGACAAAAGTGTAGAGTGATCTACAAAATCAAAAGCTTTTGAAAAATCTAGCATGACTAATACAAAAAATTTTCAAAATCTAAAGCAAAGCGTGCATCAGTAGTTACTTTTATGACAGCCGACTCACAACTATGCTTATTACGGAAACCTGATTGCCATTTACTAAGCATATTATTACTTTCAATAAATCTTTGAATTTGCATGGCAAGAAGTTTTTCGAGGACCTTAGATAAAAAAGAGAGTATACTGATAGGCCTAAAATCTGATGGGCTAGTAGGATTACTTTTTTTAGCAATTGGTAACACTTTTGCAGATTTCCAAATATCGGGGAATTGACTACTGAAAATGCAAACATTAAATATATGAACCAGATAGGAAGAATAAGTGGAAGTATCAGCTGCAAAAACTTAGGACATATTTCGTCCATTCCTTTTGCATCCGATTTAACGGATTTAAGAGCCTCAAGAACCTCCGTAGAGCTTACACACATAAAAGAAAAACAGTCTTCAATATCTGGTTCCACAAAAAGTGGAGTAGAAAAACTATTTTGTGCAAGGGGAGGGCCGATGCTTGTGCACATTTCTTCAGAAGTAGAAGGGCATCCAATGCAAGATTTGTTTTTTACAATCCCCAATTGCTTTATATTCCTCCATAATTTCTTGGAGTCAAGACCTGGATTCACTTTGAAGCACAGGTAATTTCTTTTTGCAGCCCGAATAAGAGTATTGACTTTATTTCTCGATATCATGTACTGATTTCTGTTATAATCACAAGGATTCCTTTTGAATTTTTTAAAAAAACGTTCTCTCGTTTATTTGAACTTTTAAGGAATTGGTAAACCAAGGACAATGTTTTGCCTTAAATTGCCTCGTTACAATTGGAACATACATATCATACAGTTGATGAACAAAATTATTGAATAAACTCACTTTATCATTAACATCAATAAGAGAGTAAATAAAATTCCAGTCTAAGTTTGCACAGCTATCGTGTAAGCTTGGAGATCTATAGGTTATATTATTATCGATACTAAAAGCTTTTGGGATCGAGCAAAATAAAAAATCATGAGTAAACTCCGAAGTAGGAGTTATTTGGTCAAAACCCATCACCTGCGCACTAGAACTAATAAGAAAAACATCTATCAAGGAAGGATTACTAGTCGACTGAAAGCAAGTCGGCATATTATTATTTACAATAGAGAGGCAAGTCTTAGTGCATAGATATTTAAATCAACTCGAGGAAATAGTGTTATTAAGAAGACTTACATTGAAATCTCCACCAATAACAATTGTTTAATATTTTTTATTCATTCTTAATAAAGTATCCTCAAACTCAGCAATCTTTTCATCTCTAAATTTATTAGGAGTAAACAGTTATCAACAGACACTTAGAATCATTAAAACAAACTTCCACACAGTGTTGCCACTGAGAAATTTATTTTCCTACCAAAATTTTCTCGAAAACCTACCAAAATCGTTTGTAACCTACCAAAACTTTACAAATTAAAAAAAAAACCTTTTTGCAGCATTGAACGCATTTATTAACATTTAATGCTTAAAATAATATGCTTGTGTGTCGTCGTTTGAAATGCTTAACACATCAAATGTCGGGCAAGTGTGCGCAAAAAGTTACCACATGATACATGCAGAGTACAATTAAGCGATAAACTTCAGAAGAAAGAAAAATAGTAATTAATAATCATTTTGAAGGCAAAACCGATCGCAAAGTTACAAATTTTTTAAGAAAATGAAAGCCAGCGGTTCATGGTATTATTAAATGATATAAAGAGGACAAAAGGATTTCAAATAAACAACGTACAGTGGCAAAAAAAAAAAAACGTTTAGCTCGATAGACGAAAAATGGACCATCCGAGCTGTGATCAAAAAAATTATGTTATTTACGGCCGGTTTCACAGTGTTTAGTTAACTAAAGATTTGAGGTTAACTATCCAATTTCAGTTTCATAGCAATTAGTTAACCAAACAAATTTGACAGGTTAACTAATAGTTAACTAACAGCTGATTGCTGTCATAACGAAAAAGAACATAAGAAATAAAAGCACAAAGTTTCAGAAAAGCAAATAGTACCTATATAAATATGAATTCAGATTGGGACTGCAAAGTTCATAGTGATTCAGATATTGAAGTAGTATGGAATATTGCAATTGCTCGTCGAAAAAAAATATTAAGATCCCGTCCATATTACTTTCGGTAGGTTCCTTGCAAGCCGTTAAAATCGTCCACAATGGTTCCCCATATTTTGTCCTTCTCGTCTAGACTAACTTTATCCTTTTTTTTGCATTCGATGATGTTTTCAAAGTTGCCGACCAGCTCCAACTAGCAATTTATTTCGTCTGCCAAAAATTTAGAAGATCTTGTTGTTGATTTCATTTCACAAACTATGAAATGTCAAATAAAAAACAAATGTTTTGAGCAGTGATGCCAAATTTTGTACAAAAAATTATCATTAGTTAACCAATGGACTGAACTGAACAACTTAAAGTTAAAGTTAAGTTAACTAATTGGTTATCTAAACACTGTGAAACCGGCCCTAATAGTCCTTGTAACTTTCGTTTCTAATACTGAGGGTCTGAGCACACATGCAACAATTTAGATGTGCGATCAGTCGCAACACTATTTCGTCACATTGTACATACCTATGCGTATTCCCAAAAGTAATTTGTATGCAAGAAAACAGAGACCATACCTACTTGTTGAAGATAGGGTTGGCAAAAGCTTATTTCCGGATATAAATATTTGCTTCCGGATTCGAAAAACTTTACGAAAAAATTTCAATTTTCGATTTTCATAAAAATTTGTCCTAAATCCTACCAAAATCAGGTTTAACCTACCAACCTACCAAGAGGAAAAAAACCTACCCGATTTGGTAGGAAACTACCAAAAACGGCAACGCTGCTTCCACACCTAAAAACTCAAGATCAGGATTTCTAGAAGCAAAAATTACTCTAGATTTCATAAATTGATTCATAAAGAGGCAGACACCACCACCGACGTTGCGATGATTTCTAAATAATTTATAACCCGGAAAATCTACCAATTGAGACAAGATTTTGTCATTCAACCACGATTCAGAAACCATAATTGCATCAACTTCTGATGTAGAAAACATTTGATATAGTAGCGTATATTTAGCTTTCACACTACAAGCGTTCAAATGACAAACTCTGAAGCCTCCAAACACACGACACAGAATGTTCAGAACGCATCTAACTCTGTCAGGACTTATAATCAGTTTTATAAAACGTTGACACCGACACTTATTCAGCAAAAAATAATCCCCCTAATGGAGTAAAGTAAAAGATACAATTATTCGCAATAATACTCATCACTAAATTTAAATTCATTGTTTGAAAGCAAATTGCCACGCAATAAAATGAAAAACAAAACAGTATTTGCTTTATACAAAAGAATATACATATGTACATACTAATAGGCATAAAAAGCATAAACAAATTTTATTTCTCCATAGCGTTTTCGCACCAAACAAAGACAAAACCAAGCACAAGCACAAAATTTATTAAAGATGCCATCTAAATTTTCACCATCTCTTAAAGGAATTCCGTGGAGAATAACGTCGCCTTCGAAGTTTTTCCGCGCAAAAGAGTTGATTTTTTTGTCAATTTCTGTTATATTTAACTGACTAGCAAAATCCGGCGCGCATTGCTACGCCTCAACAAATAAAACATAATGTGTTTTTATTTTAGTTGGATTAAATAAGTAAAAACTATTTTTATTGATATTTATCTTATTGCGAGTGGATAAACAACGTTGTTGGTTTTTCTATTTGGCTCATAAATGAACAATTGAATTGGCGGGAATGATTGGAATACGTAGAATCAGCACCTTTGAATGAGTTTAATTTGGTTACAGTCCTTGTCTTCTATATATGTACCGAGTCTCATAGTCATAGTTTTTTCTTATTTTGGAGGCATGGCACTACCCATTTTTTCATTGAATCTTACTTTCTTTCTTTTTGGCTCATTTTTTCCAAACCAAAATATGTTAAGAAATTTTTACAAACAATAAGAAACATGTGTACCAAATCTTATCATCTGCGTCAAATAGTTGTTGATACATAAAAAGTTGATTTTTCCTCATATGGAAGCGTGGTACCGCCCATTTTTGCATGGAATCTTACTTCTTTCTCTACTCTTTATATATGTACCAAGTTTCATTTATCTGCATCAAATAGTTGATAAGATATGATGAATCTTATTTTCTTTTAGATAAGGGGGCGTGGCATCACCCATTCTATTCTAAGCTGTGCCTGTTTATATAAAAGCCTCGTGGTGTGAATTCCATGAGAACCGATTAAGCGATCTTCGAGAAAATGATGTTCAAAAAATATATTTGTATGAAGGCCGCCCTAAATATGCTCCCTAAATAAAAGTATTAAATCCTTAGCTACGCCTCTTAATATAAAAGTTACTTGGTGTAAATTCGGTATGAATCGATTAACCTGTCTTCGTGAGAAAGATATTTAAAAATATTTTTGTGTGAGGACCACCCAAAGTGTGAACCCTAAGTAAAATTTTTACTATCTAATCTGTGCCCCTTCATATAAAAGTCATGTGGTGTTAAGACCATGAAAATCGATTAAACGGTCTTTGAGAAAATGATATTTAAAAAATTTTTATGTATGAGGGCCACCCTAAATAAAAGTTGTGTAGCCTAAGCTATGCTTCTTAACATAAGAGATACGTGGCGTAAATTCAGTGTGAATCGATTCTACTGTCTTCGTGAAAATGATATTCAAAAATATTTTTGTGTGAGGATTACCCAAAGTGTGAACCCTAAGTAAAATTTTTACTATCTAATCTGTGACCCTTCATATAAAAGTCATGTGGTGTTAAGACCATGAAAATCGATTAAACGGTCTTTGAGAAAATGATATTTAAAAAATATTTATGTATGAGGGCCACCCTAAATAAAAGTTGTGTAGCCTAAGCTATGCTTCTTAACATAAGAGATACGTGGCGTAAATTCAGTGTGAATCGATTTAACTGTCTTCGTGAAAATGATATTTAAAAATATTTTTGTATGAGGGTCACCCTAAGTATGCACCCTAAATAAAAGGTTTACTACCTTATCTGTGCCTCTTAATATAAAAGCCATGTGGAGTAAATTCCACGAGAATCGATTGAGCGGTCTTCGAGAAAATGATATTTATAAATATTTTTGTATCAGGACCACCCTAAGTATGAACCGTAAGTAAAATTTTTACTATCTAATCTGTGCTTTTTAATATTAAAGTCGTGTGGTGTAAATTCCATGTGAATCGATTAAGTGGTCTTTGTAAAAATGCTATTTTAAAAATATTTGCGAATGAGGGTCACCCTAAATTAAAGTCCTATAGCCACCACGCCTCTGGTATCTAATCCCGTTCATATTTTGTGAAGTGCTTAACATAGGCTATGTGCATCCTGACACCGAATTTTAAGACTCTTGCTATCATATGAACCAAGATATAGCGAGTTAAAGGTTTTAATTGCACGTAAAGTGCCACGCCCCTTGCTTTTATCAAAATAAAATATAGCCCATGTTACTCAAGAATAGTGTAGCTTTCTATTAGTAGAAGAATTTTTGGAATCGGTTCTGTAGTTCCAGAGATTACCCTGAACATACAAACAAACAAACCTTAACTCTTTATATATAGTATAGATTTTGCAGCTTAAGCTCCACTTTAGCATCTAGCGCTTTAATCTTATTCTCAAAGTCAGCTTCAAGATCGACAAATCTTTTATTGAAACTTTCTTGCACTCTCTTCAATTCAAATGAAATTTGTGACGCTACCGACTCAGCAATCTTTTTTTCCAGTGTGCTGATTCGAACATCAAACTTTTCCCAGAGGTTTGAGAGCGTAAGTTCTTGAGGAGTGGGAGAACCTGCTGGGCGTAGTTTTCGTGAGTCCAACATCTTTTAAAATATATTTTATGTACCAGAAAAAATGTTCTTTGTATCAACTTCCACTTTTGCTTTATTTAATTTTCTTTTATATTCGCCAAAGAGTTCAGTGACTTTTTATTATTTTTTAGACAATGCAAACTTGCAAGCACTAAATCACAATTAATTAATTAAAAACCGCCACTTTACTAGAAAAAAACCAATTTTATTGGGGAGCAGCAAGTACGCACTACCAGTTCATTGCAATGAATTAACAATAGATGCGGGTATAGCTTTTCTAAAAACCATTTCAAGTTTGAAACTCCTGAACAGACTTTACACATATTGATGTCATTTTACTGTCTATAAGATTGATGCATAAGAATTTGAAATAATTTTCACGAGTTTTGAGGTATGGAGGTTTTTTAAAAATTGTCACCATTTTTTTTAAATAACCGTTATTTTCTCTTAAAATTGTATCATTAATCTGTAATATTAATAGTTAAATGAATTGAACTTTAGCCATTTTTCGCAGCGATCAACATTTTTATGTAAAATTTTTGATACAATGCTTTATGTTTTAAACAAACTTTGATAACAAAGGAAAAAAACAACAACAACTCTAGAATATAGACATATGTTTCGATTCTTAAAATCTCATCAGTATATTTTTGGTTGATGTCTACGTCAGCACTCAAATTACACCCGCCATATTAATGAAGAACAATCGAAAAGGTAATTTTTAATTTCAAGCAAATGTGGTTAAATTTTAAGTGAATTTTTAAGATTACACCATTGCGTTGAATTTTTTCAATTAGCTGTACCGTTTTCTATGTTTTGTTTACATCATTAAAGCGAGACTCCACGTGAGTGGATTAAACCGTAGTTCTCCTTTGTTATCGCAGTTTCTTAGATTATTTGTTTATGTTGTAATGCACATCCATTGGCTGTGAGACATTACGTGTTCAAAATAATCTGTAATTTTATTAACACATTATGATAGCCCAATTAATGGACTTTAATTCCATACTTATTTTTCGAATAATGGTTGGACGTATTCTTTCGGTTGTAGAAATTTTTAATTTGTTTTAGTCGACTGAATATTATTAATTAATTGAACTGAATTGAATTGACTGTAAAATTCGATTAAAATTCAATTAATTGATAATATCCAGTCGACTAAAACAAATTAAAAATTTCTACATCCGGAAGAATACGTCCAACCATTATTCGAAAAATAAGTGGCGGAAGCCCGAAATTCGAAATAATAAAGCTACATCATATAGCAAGCCCTTAAACCGACGGTTTAACAAAGCTATGCAGCAAACGAGAAATAACAATAAATACAACAGATGGCGCAAAATGTGCATAATATAAATGTGCACTAGAGCACCCATATGTGCAAAAGTGTGATTTGTTTCGCTCCAAACGCCTTTTCTAATAGAATGGGGTTAAAAAAGAAGATCTGCAAAAAAATTTTGTGTTTCTATTGGAAACAGGCCAGTCGCTTTTCACCCAAAGGCTGAAAAATGAGATTAAAATGAGTTTTTTTATTTATCGATCTACAAATGTAAAACAAAAGATTTTTGGTGATAATGACCCAGAAAATTTCGATGTAAAATTAAAGGCTAATACGTCTTTCATACACTATTTGGATATAAATGTGTGCGTTTGTGGTCTTAAATAACAATTTTTCCATTTTTTTTTTTGAAACGGCCCCCATTAAATATTCGAAGAAGATAAATTTGTTCCCGTTATCTTATTTAGTAGAGTATCGCATGTAGCTTAAGAAAAATTTTTGTTTTTTTAACAAATATTATTTTTTGATGCTAAAAAAAGCTATTAAAATTAATTTTAAAATGTTTTTTTGACTTATCTACATTAGAGTGACCAAAAAAAATCGAGTTTTCGATTTATACGTTGCTTTTATGAAAAGTAGTTAGTGTTATTTAAAAAAATGAAGCCCTGAAAAAATTTCATCAAAAAATATTGATATTTAGAAATCGCAAGTGTCCGATTTAGGAATTAAATTCATTCTTTTATTTGCGAGTGATTATACCTCTTCCCAAAAGACAATTCTGCTTGAGATACGGACTGTTGGCATTGATTCTTATATTTTCGGGTCTGCTGAACACGATGGTGATAGTTGTTTTGCTATACAGTGGCTGGGTATTTTGGTAGCATCGAGGAACTCCCTGAAACAGCGAAAAAACAGCGTAAATTTGGGTTTAAGTGAGGTAAAGTCGAGAAATAAATTTTTTTTCTTAGTCTAACATTCTTCAGCATAGTAGTCCGAAAACAGAGGAAGAGATTCTGCCTAGTCTCGCTGTTCCAGTATTTTTTTTAGAAGACCAGATTAATAGAAAAATGAAAAATCCTCGAAAACGGGCCAAAACTCAAGCTTAAATGAGGTAAATTCGAGTAATACATTTTTTAATGATCGTTTTCCGAAGTAATTTTTTGCGCTGAGTCCGAATTTGGCCTCGAAATTGACCCATCACATCAGAATTCTAAAATATTTAAAAAGCACCAAAAAAATTAGGTCTTTTGTCTACTTTCGAGGTCATGAATAGGATAAATTTGTTAAGTATATTTTTAATAAGAGCATCAGTTATATCCGTTTTTTCCCTTTAAAATGAGCTTTCAAGTGGTCATCTGTGATGTTTCCTTGCAAAGTTGTAGCCGTTTTAATGGGACATGAATTTGATCCACTACGACACAAAAATATTAATAAACTGGTGTCACCCTAATTTTCAAAACTTTGACTAGAAACGACAACACTAGAACAACGACAACACAGAGAGTTACGAACCGACCGTCGTGTGTATAAAACGTGTGCAAAATATAATTAAATAAAACGTTGTTTTTAAGAATAAATTAAATCTTTTTATTACATTGCATCCTATGACAATTTCAGAAGTGTGATTAATACCTAATAAAATAAAATGCCTAATTTCCGCGACATTAACATTGAAAAACTTCGAGAAAAATGCCGTCGTTTAGAACTATCGAGTGCCGGTAATAAAACGGAATTAATTAAACGCATTTTGCACGCAGAAATTAATTCGGAAAATCGAGTTGAGGTGTCCGAAAATTCGAGTGATGTATTTTATGGATTCGAAAGCATAAGTACAAATGTACCGGGGTGCTCATCATCACCAGTTCTGAAAGATTCTGTAAATTTTCCGCAAAACATACACAGCCGCCAATCTTCAAGTGATGTTGCAACACGCGCCGCGCCGGTGACAGCGAATTATACACACCTACAACAATTACCCGTTTCTAAAGTCGCAAACATGCCATCTGTCTCTTTCCCACAAGTACTAACGCATACAACACCGCTTGCAACGCATTACGCACACACACAGTCAATGCCGATTTATTCGTTTGCGCCACGAAATACAGCACCGATTGCAACGAACTATACACACGCACAACAAACACCGTCTTGTTCGTTCGTACCACAATATTCGGTACCGATTACCACGAATACTAATTTTTTGCAGCAACCACCAGTTTATGCTCCTTCCACTCCACATCAATATTTGTACGCACAGAATGTACGCGATATGATTGACATTCTACCTGATTTCAATCCGCTTGACAAAGACGGCTTAACAGCACAATTCGTTGAACGTATAAATATGTTAAAAAACGTTTACCAGTGGGACGACAGGTTGTTGTTGTTTAGCGTACAGTCAAAATTGAAAGGGCCAGCAAAGACGTGGAACGACAGTTTACCATCCGTTTTTTTCTAATTGGATACAGATTTCCAATCAGATTATATTTGATTTTCCTTCAACAGAAACTGATGCTGACGTAAGGACTGTCCCAGAAAAAACTTGCACTTTGTTTTTTAGTTATAAAAAAATACCCAGCAATTTTTTTGGTTTTTTTTATTTTTTTATTAATAATGGCTAGTGTTCAAATTATAAATATCTAAAAACTAATTAACAATTTTGTTTTTTCTATAAAAATTTCTTACTTTTTTTTTAAGGCCCTTCATTAAATTTTGCACAGTTGTTTCATCGACAGTACGGTACGATCTTTTCCACTTAAGTCTGAAGTCTTGAAAATTTTTTGCAGTCCTGCCACTCTTTCGAAGATCTCTTTTCATTAGAGCCCAATATCTTTCAATTGGGCGAAGCTCTGGGCAGTTAGGCGGATTTGCTATTTTTGGTACAAAATTGATCTTTTTACTTGCATACCATTCCATCGTAGCTTTAGAGTAATGAGAGGTTGCTAAATCTGGCCAGAATATCACGGTACCCTCATGTGCACGAATTAATGGTAGAAGACGTTTTTCGAGGCACTCGTCTATATAAACTTTGGAATTGATTGTGCCTTGCGTAACAAAGAAGCTGCTTCTGAGGCCACAGGTGCATATGGCCTGCCAAACCATATATACTTACTTACTTACTTGGGTGGCCATAACAACCCGTTACCGGGTTACGGCCGACCTCAAAAGCTCTCTCCAGGCGCCTCTGCTTTGCGCACGCCTTCTCCAATCATTCACACCAAGCGTGGATAGGGTTTCCTCGGCTTGGTCTTTCCATCGGAGGCATGGTCTTCCTCTTCGTCGTCGCCCAGCGGCTTCCGCATCAAACACCTTTTTCGCCGGAGCTTCTTCGTCCATACGCACAACATGTCCCAGCCAGCGCAGACGTTGAATAGTGATGCGCTTGACTATGTCAATGTCAGCGTAGAGCTCGTACAGTTCGTGGTTCATTCGAATACGGTAGTCGTCGCCGACGTGAACAGGACCGAAGATTTTGCGAAGAATTTTTCTCTCAAACACCCCAAGCGTGGCTGCATCAATCTGCGACACAACCCATGCTTCTGCGCCGTAAAGTAGCACGGGTAAGATGAGCGTCTTGTAGAGTGTCAGTTTTGTCGGGCGAGAGAGGTCTCTACTACTCAATTGCTTACTGAGACCATAGTAACACCTATTAGCAAGAGTTAGTCTTCGCTTTATCTCCAGGCTGACATCGTTTTGAGTGTTCACGGCGGTGCCAAGATAGGTGAATTCCTTGACAACTTCGAAAGTATAGTTGTTCGCAGTAACAAAGGATCCAATACGCCGCGTCTCCCTGTTTGTGGACAGCATATACTTTGTTTTGTCCTCGTTTACCGTCAAACCCACTTTCGCTGACTCTTTTTCGATAGCAGAGAACGCAGCAGTAACATTTCGCTTACAACGTCCAATGATATCAATATCATCAGCATATGCAAGGAGCTGGACACTTTTGTAGAAAATAGTGCCATTACGATGTACACTGGCTCTTCGCAACACCCCTTCCATCACAAAGTTGAAGAGGTTGCAGGGTAATGGATCGCCCTGTCTGAAACCTCGTTCGGTATCAAATGGTTCGGAGAGGTCCCTTCCTACTCTGACGGAGCTGGCTGTGTTACTCAACGTCATTCTGCAAAGCCGCACCAGCTTCGCAGGTATACCGAACTCAGACATGATGGCATACAGGCAATCCCGTATCGGGCTATCGAAAGCTGCTTTAAAATCGATAAAGAGATGATGGGTATCGATCTGTTTTTCGTGGGTTTTTTCCAGGATTTGACGTAGTGTGAAGATCTGGTCTATGGTGGACTTACCAGGTCTAAAGCCGCACTGATAAGGCCCAATCAGTGTGTTGGCAAACGGCTTAAGTCTTTCACACAGTACAGTCGACAGGACCTTGTAAGAGATGGCAAGAAGACTGATTCCCCGGTAGTTAGCGCAGATTGTCGGGTCACCTTTCTTCAGTACAGGACAAAGGACACTGAGATTCCAATCGTCGGGCATGCTTTCTACTAGCCATATTTTGCAGATGAGTTGATGCATACACCCTATCAGCTCATCGCCGCCGGTCTTGAACAATTCAGCAGGCAGGCCATCGGCACCAGCCGCTTTGTTGTTCTTAAGTCGTTGGATCACAACTCGTACCGAGTCATGGCTAGGTGGTGGAACGTCCACACCATCGTCGTTGATTGGTGGCATCGGGTTAATTTCTCCAAAGGCGGGATTGGTGAAGTCATCGCCAGCAAGCAGCTTGGAAAAGTGTTCCCTCCATAATCTCAGTGCACCCTGCGTATCCGTAACCAGATTTCCATGTTCATCTTTACAGGTTGATGCTCCTGGCTTGAAACCTTGGGTCAGACGCTTGACTTGTTGGTAAAATTTTCGAGCATCATTCCTGCCCCGTAACACTTAGAGTTTCTCACGCTCGTGCCTTTCCTGCTCTCGTTTCTTGCGTCTGAAAAGGCGCCTCTCATCCTTTCTCTTTTCCCGGTAGTTTTCGTGCACGGCTCGCGTTGCTGCTGACTGCAGGGTTCTTTTGTAGGCGGCGTTTTTCACTGCAGTAGCTTCGCGACACTCCTGGTCATACCATTGATTTCGCGGAAGTGGGCGTCGGAAACCAATGACTTCATCAGCGGCAGAGCGCATGGAGCGGGATATATGCGCCCAAAGTCCACCGGCATCATCGGGTAGAGAGTCAGGTTGAAGGAGCAGTTCTGAGAGGCGAGCGGAATAGGCTTCGGCCGTCCGATGTGATTGCAGCTTAGCGACGTCCAGCTTTCGTTGCGTACCAGAGCGTACATCCTTTGCATTGCACAGCCGCATGCGTATCTTGGCTGCAACAAGATAATGATCGGAGTCAATATTGACTCCCCGGAACGTACGAACATCTAGCACGCTCGAAGCATGCCTTCCGTCGATCACAACATGATCGATTTGGTTGCGTGTTTTCTGATCAGGGGACAGCCAGGTGGCCTTGTGGATATCGAGGTGTTGAAATCTGGTGCTACTTACTACCATGTTTCGCGCCGCGGCTGTTATATTCACAAGTTTCTTTATTCAGGTCTCAATTACAACTAACTTAAATGATACATTTGACATAAGTCACCTAGCTGACATAAGTGAGTCCAGCACATCAGCAGTTCAGCATAATGCATGTTTATATGTAGGCTTGTACATATTTACATATGTATGTAAGTGTTTGAGTGCCGGGCCTACTCATACATCATCTCCCTTCTTATTAAATTCATTGATAATAATTTGGCTTATTAGTGATTCGGCCATATTTAGTAATGTATCGGTTATTTATTATTTGGTGCGATAAATCTTGCTTTGCTATGCTGGTATTTGACGTAGGTACGTTAGCCTGAAATTGATCACCACTACCATCCTCTACGTCGGCGTTTACTGAACCACTCAATTCATTTTTACGACCCATATCAACAACGTCATTTTCACCTTCAGAAGTACTGAACTGAGGGGAATGTACTGACTTACGCAAATGGAAAGTATTTCTTCGAATTATACGATTATTCTCATTTTGCACTAAAAACGATCGGGGCAAATCTAATTTTGTGACTACACGAGCCGGTTTCCATTTTCCTTCGTGTCTATACACTATATTTTCTCCCTTTTTAAGCTCTAACTCTGCTCGAGGCCTTGTGGGACTGCTCTTCTTAACAATTTTCTTCTGCCGTTCAACCAAAATTTCATGCAGGCCCTGTGGTATTTTTGGTAAAAGATCTTCCGCTTTAATGGGTAACCAAGTTCTTAGCTTGCGACACATAAGCATTTCTGCCGGAGAATATCCTATTCCCGGGATTGGTGTTGTCCTATATTCTAATAAGGCCATTTCTAAACTACCCTCTTTTACCATGATTTTCTTTAATATACATTTCGATATATGTACAGCTTTCTCTGCCTGGCCATTTGATCTGGGGTATCTTGGGCTTGTATAGACGAAATCGAAGTTTAACTCTTCGGAAAACTTTTTTAGCTCGTAGGAATTGAATGGCTGGTTGTCAGATACAACAAGTTTCGGAATGCCATGAACTGCGAATAATTTGTAAAAATTTCTTTTAATTTCTCTTGCTGTTTTATTGACAATTGGAAAAATTTCTATCCATTTGGAATAGTAGTCGACAGCTACTAAATATGATTTTCCCCCGTAATCCAAACAGTCTACGCCGATTTTTTGGAAAGGAATTTTTGGTGGAGGATGTGTCATAAGGGAATTTTTTTTATTTTCTGGTCTAAACCTCTCACATTCATGACATTTGTAAACCATATTCTCAATATCTCTAGCCATATATGGCCAGTATAAAGTGCCCTTAGCCTTATTCAAAGTTTTAGTAGTACCCATGTGAGATTTATGAAGCAGCTGCAACATTTCAGGAACTAGTGAATGGGGAACAAAAACACGGTTATCGAAAAATACGAGATGATCCTCTACATATATTTTGTCTTTAAATTGCCAGAAAAATTTCATATTTTCTGATAACTGGTGTTTAGTATTTGGCCAACCTTCTATATATAATTTTGTCAGATCCTGTAAGTCTTTATCATTTTTTGTTTCTTTTTCAAATAGTTCTCGCTTTGTTTCACTCATGTTGATACTAAGGACAATGTCTTTCAATGAACTTTCAGTGTCCACCAAGGGATCATCAATAAAATTTCTCGAAAGTAAATCGGCCACATACAACAATTTACCAGGTGTATATTTTATTTCCATTTTGTACTTCGATAATTTTAGTTTCATTCTTTGTAAACGAGATGAGTGTATTTGCCCCATATCTTTATCTAATAATGCCGCTAAAGGCTTATGATCCGAGTGCACCGTGAAGCTATATCCGTATATGTAATTGTTAAATTTTTCACATGCGTACACCACCGCTAACAGCTCTTTCTCTATCTGAGCATACCTGGTTTCAGTGTCTGTAAGGCTTTTGGAAGCATATGCTACAGGATTACCACTCTGTATTAAGCAACAGCCAAGGCCATTCTGCGAAGCATCTGTCTGAATTATAATATCTTTTTTAGGGTCAAAAATATGTAGAATGGAATGTTGGGCTAGATTTCTTTTAATCTCGTCTAGAACTTTGCTGTGAGTCTCTGCCCACTGAAATTCAGTATTTTTCTTTAATAATTCCCTTAAAGGAGCATTAACATTTGCAAAGTTAGGAATGAATGCACGAAGATAGTTAAACATTCCCATAAGTCGTTCTAGTTCTTTCCGATCCTGAGGTTCCTTGAGTTTTAATATGGCTTCAACCCGGCTTGGATCGGGAGCAATCGTATCTCCAGTGTATATATGCCCAAGATATTTAACTTGATTTACACCCAATTGTAATTTATCTCTGTTAAATTTTACGTTTATCTCACGTGCTCTATTAATTACTCTTTGAATATTTTGATCATGTTCTTCCTTTGTTCTACCCCCTACAATTACATCATCGATATACACAAATGTGCCCGGTAAACTGCCAAAGTATTTCATATTCAGTTTTTGGAACTTTTCGGGTGCTGTTTTTATGCCGAAAGGAAGAACATTATACTCGTAGGTACCAAATGGTGTACTAAAAACGGTTAACTCTTTTGATGATGGACATAACTCTACCTGCCAAAACCCCTCTTTTAGGTCGAATACAGAAAAATACTTTAAGCCTCGCATGGCGTCACAAAAATCTGCAAGAGTTGGGATAATAAAGTGCTCGTCTTTCAAGTTCTTATTCAATGCACTCGGGTCCAAACACAGTCTCAGAGAACCATTCGATTTTTCAACAACCACTAATTGATGTGACCAAGATGCAGGCTCATCTCGTCTTGTGATAATGCCCCGTTGCTCCATTTTATCCAAGGCCTTCTTTACATCCTGTCGTATGCCTATTGGTATTCTACGAGGAGGTTTACTAATAGGAATAGCATTTGGGTTGAGCTCTAACTTGCATTTGTCTGGAAATCGACCATCACCGGAAAAAATGTCGCTATTCTGACTAAGGAATTTATCACTTGCATTTATTTCTTGAACCCTACGAATTAAATCAAATTCTATGCATGTTTGTAAGCCCAACAACGGCATAGATTTACCCTCTACTACAATATAGTCCACCTGCTTGCTAAAATTTTTATACGTTGTCCTAAGGCTGACAAATCCCACCGTTTTAATACGGGACCCACCATAAGCCTCAATTTTTGATGTACACGGTTTAATTTTCCCTTGACAATTAATTTTACGTATTACCTCGAGAGTGATCAAGTTGACCTCAGCACCGCTATCTAACTTAAATTCAATCAAGCTATTTTCAACAGCTAATTTTTCATACCAGCTCCGACATTTACGTCTAACATTTTG
Organism: Tricholauxania praeusta; assembly: GCA_949775025.1. Lineage (NCBI taxonomy): Eukaryota > Metazoa > Arthropoda > Insecta > Diptera > Lauxaniidae > Tricholauxania > Tricholauxania praeusta. The sequence goes on from OX459028.1 coordinate 109,575,047, forward strand.
ATTTAAAGACCCCACCTGGTTTATTGCACCAACATAAACTACCGACTCACCGCCATCACTTTCACCATTATCATCCGATTGATAACTATCAATGTTATTTATTCTTTTCGAATTACATACCACTGAGAAATGATTGTACTTTCCGCAAGCCAAACACTTTCTCCCAATCGCCGGACAATTACGCTGCTGATGATGTCTACCACACTTATTACATACATTGCCTTTTTTCCGAGTGGCCCCATGCGCCGTTGAACTGTCGTTGTGCTGCTCTCTCTTTACATGATGTGGTGAACTGTGCTGATAATTAGAATTTAAACATGAGTTAAAATTTTGTCTAGTGCCGTTATATTTGTTTAAACTAAAGCTTCTCTGTTGCTCCCTTCTATTTTGAATAACTGCAACTGTTTCGCGTTCTCCTTGTGTTCCTCGTTCCGACTGCATTTGTTGCGCCTGTATACCTGCTTGCTCTGCTACTCTACAAATTTCTTTAGCTTTAGCTAAGTCAAGGCCATCAGTTTTCAGTAATTGTAACCGAATATTCTGTTCATTGATTCCCATTACAATTCGATCCCTTATCATTGACTCCTTTTGCTCATGAAATTCGCAATTTTCCGCCAGTTTTACAATATCCGATAAAAACTGTTCAAATGGCTCTGCTTCTTTTTGGTTACGCGAACAGAACACATACCGTTCATAAACCACATTAACTCGTGGTATGCAATACGACTCAAAAGCTTCAATTACTTTGTCTATTTTGTCTTTGTCTCCAACAGCTATCGGCAATGTCTGATAAATTTCAATAGCTATTTCTCCAGCACACGATAGGAATCTTGCTGTTTGAATTTCTTCTTTTTCACTCTTTGTTTTCGAGGCCACTACGTAAATTTTCCACATGTTGTGAAATTTTCTCCAGTTTTCTTTAATATTGCCATCCAATAGCAACGGGCCTGGTCTTTGAAATTCCATGTTTGACATATTTTATCCAGCTTGCTTGTTCGTCTGGTTCGTTTAGTTGACCGACTGCGCCATGTTATATTCACAAGTTTCTTTATTCAGGTCTCAATTACAACTAACTTAAATGATACATTTGACATAAGTCACCTAGCTGACATAAGTGAGTCCAGCACATCAGCAGTTCAGCATAATGCATGTTTATATGTAGGCTTGTACATATTTATGTATGTAAGTGTTTGAGTGCCGGGCCTACTCATACATCAGCGGCGAAGTCGATCAGCCGTAGACCGTTGTTTGAGGTGGTCTCGTGAAGGCTGAACTGACCGACAGTGGGGCCAAATATACCTTCTCTACCGACCTTTCCGTTGAAATCCCTGAGTACAATTTTAACGTCATGGGCCGGGCAGCGGTCGTATACTTCCTCGAGTCTCGCATAGAAGGCATCTTTAACAGCATCGTCCTTTTCCTCCGTCGGGGCGTGCGCGCAAATCAAGCTGATGTTGAAAAATCGAGCCTTGACGCGGATCGTAGCCAACCTTTCGCTCACAGGTGTGAACCTGGAGATATGGTGGCGAAGTCTCTTGCTTACTACGAATCCGCATCCCAATTCGCGCCTCTCCGCATGGCAGCTGTAGTAGATATCGCAACTTGCTTGTTTAGAGCAACCTTGTCCTATCCATCTTATTTCCTGGATGGCGGTGATGTCAGCCTTAATTTTTCCGAGGGCATCCGCCAATTCGATAGAGGCACCTTCCCTATTGAGGGTCCGGATATTCCAGGTGCATATCCTTAAATCATAGTCCTTTTTTCGTTTGCAGTGGTCGTCAACGTTGAGGGGTTCATTTTCCGAGGCTTTTTTAGTCTTCATTGGAGTGTTTTTTTTACGTGGCGGGTACCAAACCCTGCGCACAACCCAGTTTACTTCCAGGGAGGACACGCTGCACCATATATTGCTTCGGAAATTTCGAAATTTTTTTTTCTTTGAATTTACTAGGCACATTCCCCTTCTTCGGTGATGTATAATATTCGTGCCCAGGTAGCTGCTTAAAATCTGCTTTAATGTAAGTTTCGTCGTCCATAACACAGCAGTCAAATTTAGTCAGGTACCTTTCATACAATTTTCGGGCTCGCATCTGAGCAACCAACTGCTTTTCATCAGAACGGTCTGGTACTTTTTGAACTCTATATGTCTTCAGCTTACTTTTTTCCTTTATCCTTTGCACAGTATATTTTGATGTACCTGCTCTATCCGCCATATCTCGCACTGAGGTGTTGGGATTCTGCTTAAAAAGGCGCTTCACCTTCGCCGCTACCTTTGGGTTAGAAAATTCTGGTTTTTTTTCGTGAAACAGGTAGACCCTTCTTATAATTAGAAATAACCGTTTTGACAGTTCTTTCTGATGCACCAACTATTTTTGCTATAGCTGAATATTTTAACCCTGGATTTTGCAGGTATGTGGACAAAATCAGTTCGCGGACTTTTTCTTCCTTGCTAGACATCTTTGTCGTTAGAAGTGCTATCTTCAAGTGTTATACATCATATCAAACGTCACTTTATATGGAATAAATATTTTGTCTTTTTAGACCTATAAGATTATCACGTAGAGTATAATCTTAAAAAATAAAAGTGCAAGTTTTTTCTGGGACAGTCCTTACATATGAAGCTGATGAATTGTTCACGGTTATCAAACGAAAGTCACGAAGAATTTTTTTTATAGAATCCTAGCTATGGGTCGTAGAGAGCGACTGCGTGATGACTCAATTCTTAAATATATACTGAAAGGACTTAATGACTATGAAATGCAACAGTCGCTGGCTAGCGGATTTTATGTAACAGTGAACGAACTACTTGTTGCAATGCGAAGATATATAGCTAATGCTCCGTTACGAGTCCCGCAACGATCCGATAAGAATATTGCAAGGCAACCGGTTCCTAATCCTCCGACGACTGCAAAAGTTGAAACTTTAAGACTAAGATGTTATAATTGCAACGAACAAGGGCATATTTCTGCAGATTGCAAGCAACCTCAAAAGCGTCAACGTTGTAAAAAGTGTTCCAAAGTTGGGCACAACGAAGAAAGTTGCAGATCTGCAAAAGAGCCAGTGAAAAAAATTAATCATGACGAAAACATTACAACAACCGGAATCATTAGGGATGTTCAAATTAATGGAATATTTTTGAAAGCATTTATTGACCTAGGCAGTTCAGTGTCTCTTATAAAAAAAAGTTATTCGTCAATGTTTCGTGGTGAAGTACCGTATTCAGGACGGTCATTGCAAGGAATGTTTGGTGGTGACTACGAGTGTGCATCACAGTTACGCGCATCCCTTTCGATGGATGCTGAACAGTTTCCAGTGTCTCTATTGATCATTGATGACGAATTTATGAACGAGCCAATTTTGGTGGGCAATGACGTATTATGTCAACCAGGCGCGAGGTTTGTTATCGAAGATGGTTCTTGTCGCATTGAAAAAATACAACTAGGTGATCTGCAAGTTGCTACGAATTTGGAAGATGAACCTATAAATCAACTTAATGAATTGTTGGTAAGTTATACTGACTGTTTCGCTTCAAAAATTTCAGAGCTAGGCAAATACTCCAAAAAGAAGTTGACGATTCGCCTAAAATCAAATGTACCAGTAAGCAGACGACCATACCGACTTCCTTTTGCTAAGCGTGAAAAAGTTAAGGAAATAATAAGCGAGCTTCTTACCAACAACATCATTCGTCGAAGTGAGTCACCATTTGCTTCACCAATAGTTTTAGTGAAAAAGAAGAACGATGAAGATCGGTTATGTGTCGACTACCGAGAGTTGAACAAAATTACTATAAAAGAACTTTTTCCAATGCCCATCAGGGAAGAACTGTTCTCGTCGTTGGCTGGTAATCAATATTTTACATCACTCGACTTGATGTCCGGCTACCATCAAATCGCTATCGAAGAAAACAGTAAACAGTACACGGTTTTTATGACCAATGGGGGTCATTTTGAATATAATTTTGTGCCATTTGAATTGGTTAATGCGCAATCGGTGTTCCAGTCAGTTATGAACTCAGTAGCCAGTCAAATGCCACCGGGCGAAGTTATTACTTACTTGGACGACGTAGTAATTCCAAGCCGAACGATATCAGAGGGCTTAGACCGATTGGAAAGATTTTTGAAAATTCTCCGGGAAGAAGGACTAACGCTAAAATTAAACAAATGTTGTTTTTTATCCGTCGAAATTAATTTTCTAGGCCACCGAATAAATACAAATGGAATCCGCCCAGGTGAGAGTAACATTATCGCTATTAAAAACTTTGAGCGACCGAAAAATATTACGGTTTCTTGGCGTTACCGGATTTTTCCGTATATTTGTAAAAAACTACTCGCTAATTTCAAAACCAATCACAAATTTGTTAAAAAAAGAAAATACCGAATTTAAATGTTGTGAACTACAGGAAGAAGCGTTTTGTCAGTTGAAACAGCTGCTTTGCTCCGAACCGATTCTTGCAATTTACGACCACCAAAAAGATCACGAAGTGCATACTGATGCTATTGCTATAGGCTTAGCAGGCATACTATTTCAGCGTTCTGATGACAATATATTGGCCCCGGTGTGCTATTACAGTCGACATTGTAGTAGCACAGAAGAAAAATATCATAGCTACGAGTTAGAAGTGCTAGCCGTAGTTGAGTCACTAGAAAGATTCCGATTTTATTTACTAGGAAAGCATTTTCGAGTGGTAACAAATTGCTCAGCTATTTGCACCTTAAAAACCACCACTCCGATGCTGTCACGAGTTTCCAGATGGTGGTTAAAGCTACAAGACTTTGACTTCGATACTGTTCATCGAGCTGGGGTACGTATGGCCCACGTCGACGCATTGAGCAGGAGTCCAATTGAAAATGCCCGAGAGCCTGAAACTGTCGCCGATAAAATTCTACGCATAGAAATTTCAACAGAAGATTGGCTAGCTGCTATGCAGGTGCAAGATCCGGAGTTGAAAAATATATATGGCATACTTCAACGCAAACTTGAATCCAACCAACTAAAAAAAATACAAAGTGAGTACGTCATTAAAAATTCACTTTTGTACCGCAAAGTAAATCAACAAGGACTGTGGGTGGTTCCAAAGGGAGTTCGTTGGCGGATTGTAAGGTCTTGTCATGATGAAGCTGGACATTTCGCAGTGGACAAAACAACCGACCGTACCATGAAAAATTACTGGTTTCCTCGAATGCGAAATTTTGTTAAAGGCTATATCGCCAGCTGTATCGAATGTTGTTTTCACCATAAGCCCGGTGGACTTCCCGTAGGAGAACTGCATATAGAAGAACTAGAGCCGTTAATGCCATTTCGAATCCTACATATTGATGATCTTGGCCCGTTTATAAAAAGTAAAAAAGGAAATACACATATTTTAGCAATTGTTGACCGATTCAGCAAATTCACCACAATTAAAGCCGTTCGAAACACAAAAACTCAGCCAGTAATAAACGTTTTAAATGAACTTAGTTCTTTCTTTGGTTTGCCAGCGAAAATTATTACCAACAGATGAACCTCATTTACTTCTAAAGCTTTTTCGGAATATTGTAGCAGTAACAATATCCAACACATTAAAACAGCAGAACGGACCCCGAGAGCCAATGGACAAGTGGAGAGGATAAATCAATCAATACTATCATTCCTTCGGTCAAATACAACCATCGAGAAAAACTGGGACATAGAACTGCGATCACTACAATGGATGTTAAACACCCAAACTAATTCGACGACAAAATTCGCTCCAAACGACCTTTTGTTCGATTTTAAATTACGGGACATAACCGCTAACCGTCTACACGATGCCTTGCAAGATGATACACCAGTAGATATGGTTTCACGCCGTCAAGAAGCTATCCAGCACATAGAAATCGCACGTGCCAAGTGGAAACAACGATTTGACAGCAAGCACCGTAAACCAATAATTTACAAAGAAGGTGACTTGGTAGTAGTCGAAAACGTACCAACAGCAACTGGTGAATCTAAAAAGTTGGAAGCCAAATACCGAGGACCTTATGTGGTATCAAAAGTAATTGGAAACGATCGCTACCTGATTGAAGACATGGAAGATAACCAAATTAAAAGCCGAAAATATTCATCAATATTATCAAGTGACAAAATAAAATTATGGTGTTCTCTCTATCCAGAGATTGATGACTTTGAAGATGCTACAGATCCTGAAGAAAACGATTCACAACTCGAGGCGACTTGCAGCCAGGAAGGGCCGAGCTGTCACCCTAATTTTCAAAACTTTGACTAGAAACGACAACACTAGAAAAACGACAACACAGAGACTTACGAACCGACCGTCGTGTGTATAAAACGTGTGCAAAATATAATCAACTAAAACGTTGTTTTTAAGAATAAATTAAATCTTTTTATTACATTGCCATCCTATGACACTAGTTTCAAATTTATGTTACCAAAAATGGCTGTAACTTTGCGAGGAAACATCACAGATGATCATTTAAAAGCTTATTTTAAAGGGGAAGAACGGTACAAAATTATGGTATTATTAAAATTAAGCTGAACAATTTTTTTTTGAATCCTATACAGTTAATAAAAAAAGTTTAGAAACAGCAAGATTTATTTTTAATAACTAACAAAAAATGCACTTTAAAAGTTAAAAAAACTATTTTTTTTCTACCATTATTTTCTTTGTTACATACTATTTCCAAATCAACGACAAAACTTGAAAGAAAAAACTTTTCCGTTAGAGAAAAATGGAAAGACGACTAAGAACATACGATATTTTCTTGAATTTTAAAAGTAAAATTGTTGCCAAAAAAGTTTAGAAACGCAGTACATTTAGTTAGTTTTCGTTAGTACAAAAATGCATTGATATCACGTTATTAACGTTCTGTCTTAGTGGAGGTCCAGAAAAATTCAAATGTATCAGCTCCAAAAATAACTACCAACATAGAGCAATGTCGTATATAGTTCAAAATTACCAAAATCTGCAAAATGTGCTTCCTAGAGGCTAGGTATAGCGGAAAAGTGACGTCGTTAAGAGAAACGCTAAAAAGCGCATGGAGTTCGCAAAACCACGCCCATCTGATCCAAAAATATTATATTTTGATTCGTCACTAAATATTACATTATCCTAGAATGCGTTTGGCTGATCAACGTGGTTTTTGTGATTTTTAAGTGCTTTTTAGAGTTTCTCTTAACGACAAAGGGTTTTTAACGTATCACCTTTCCGTTATATCTAGCCTCTAGGAAGCACATTTCGCAGATTTTGGTAATTTTGAACTACGTACGACATTGCTCTATGTTAGTAGCTATTTTTGGAGCTGATACATCTGAATTTTTCTGGACCTCCACTAAGATAGAACGTTAATAACGTGATATCAATGCATTTTTGTACTAACGAAAACTAACTAAATGTACTGCGTTTCTATACTTTTTTGGCTACAATTTCGTATGTCCTTAGTCGTCTTTCCATTTTTCTCTAACGAAAAAGTTTTTTCTTTCAAGTTTTGTCGTTGAATTGGAAATAGTATGTAACAAAGAAAATCATGGCGGGGAAAAAATAATTTGCTGAACCACGTCATCGATTTTGATAAAATTTGGTATGGTGCTAGATTGAATCCTTAGTAAAGATATTTCTTTTAAGTGGGCGATGACATGCCTCTAATAAGAAAAAAACGTTTTTACTGCAAGGTATTTGTTATAAATAGGTCGGTGACACGCCCATAAGAGAAAAATATATTGACACAGCTAAAACCTTAAATAAATAAAATCGTAACACCCGTTCTCATATGAAAGCTCTTGAGCATACCAACATTTTGACATCTTAAAAACGTTTCTCCGCTGCACTCAGTCTTGGGCAGACCACTGTCCCGGTTCACACGGAACGTCTCATATATATTGTTACGAAATTTCTGTCACTTTGACGATAATTTCGATCTCTTACACTTTTCTGAGTTCGATCACTGGATTGTGTAACAATTAAAAACACACCAACTTATTTAGTTATAAAATGGCTTATTTAAATCACAATAGTTAGTTTTTACACGGTATAATGGTTTATTTTATTAACGTTCAAATTCTAATATTAATCTGACACTGTATACACAACTGTTTTACTTTGCTACTTAAAGTCACTTTATTACGGAACACATTGTTCTGCTTCACTGTTTTAATTCAACTGTGTCCGAAAACTCAATGACACCCTTTTATACTACAGGCATCACTTTCTCGAATAATCTACTACCTCCTAGATGGCGTGTATTCTACCATTATCCATAATTTACCAGTGCTTCTAAGTGGCGTGTATTCTACCATAATTTACCAGTATGGCGTATCGACGTTGAGTTCACAATTATCCAGAATCTAGATGGCGTTGTACGACGGCGATAATTTCCCTCAGTTTTCGACTTTTGTAGTGTACTGCAGCGTCTGTACTAATCATGAATTCGAATTCACTGACTGATGGTAACTGTTTAAAATAAAAAAAAAAATTTGAATCACCATAATATGCAAATTTGTCGACTCAAATTCGAAAAAATCGGGTCTGTTAATTTAGACAAATGCAGATATCTTTGCTTTGAAATTAGATAATGATATGCGGTTTCGGCATTCACTTAAGCGAATATCAGTACATTAAAAATGATGTACTATGGGATCGGCGGTTACATATTATTTGAGGTGTTGGAGCTAGAAAGTGAAAAATTGGTACTTTCTTACTTTTGTCCAGTCAATTGTCAATTCTTTTATAAGAAAAGAAGAAGAAGAAGAAAAACAAATCACGGATTTGAATTCCCCAATCGATAGTTTCCCGAAAACCATACCCACTTTGTTGGAAAATTTTATAACCTCTACAACTTGCACCATTTTTTAAATCAAGATTATGGAAAATAGGTTGTTTACTTAAAACAGAAGGCGCTAATCCAGTTTTCAATATTAACCTTAATCCTAGTAATGGGGCTTGCCCAGACATATAAGGCTATTGTAATCCGCTGACACATCGTGAAAAAATCAAAAAGTTTTTTTTTTGAACCGCTCTAATATACATAAACATATTAATTTTCTACAAATATTTAAATTTATTATGGGTTTTCATTGATAAATTAATATTTTTGAAAATTCACAAAATATGAACTTCAAAATGAATTTAAATTAATTGAATTTAATTTACAATTTTATTCACTTTAAACGTAGAATATACAATGTATTGAATATTGAACAAAATATCAATTTAAAGGGTGTTTTTTTTAGAGGTATAGAGCTTCGAATTGAAATAAAACACAAGAAAATCGTTTTAATGTCCATCAATTTTGCTTTATTGGAAGGATAATTTTATGCCATTAATGTTTAAATATGATTTCGGGCATGTGGCCGCCGCGACTGTCTCGAATAAAGCCAATTCTACAGGTCCAATTTTGAACCACTTTTTCGAGCATATGGGGCCGTATGTCGGCAATAACGCCACGAATGTTGGCTTCCAAGTCCCCTAACGTTTCTGGTTTGTTGGCGTAGACGAGCGACTTCACATATCCCCAAAGAAAATAATCCAATAATCCATTCCGCGAAATTATGCGCTCATCGAATGTTTCCTTCAATAAATTGATTGTGACGTGTGCTGTGTGGCATGTAGCGCCGTCTTGTTGGAACCACAACTCATCCACATTCATGCCATCCAATTCGGGAACAAAATAGTCGGTTATCATGGCTCTATACCGGTCTCCATTAACGGTAACTGACTCTCCAGCATTATTTCGGAAGAAGTATGGCCCAATGACTCCACCAGCCCATAGAGCACACCAAACAGTCAGTTTTTATGGATGTAATGGCGTCTCAAGGGTCTCATGTGGATTCTCTTCACTCCAAATGCGGCAATTTTGCTTGTTGACGTAGCCATTCAACCAAAAATGAGCCTCATCACTGAACAAAATTTTGCGATGAAAATCAGCATCGAGATCAATCTCATTTTCGGCCCATACACCAAAATCACGACGCATTGCATGGTCTCGCGGCTTTAATTCTTGCACAAGCTGGATCTTGTAAGGTCGCAAGCCAAGATCTTTGCGCAAAATCTTCCATAAAGTTGATGGACAAAGCTCCAATTGCTGTGCACGGTGGCGAATCGATTCATTCGGGTCCTCTTCAACATTTTGCTCTACAGCGGCAATTGTTTCTTCGGTGCGTACTGTTCGACGTCTCTGCGGATGCGTATTATCACATAGAGTAATTCGGTTAACCGAATTAATTGCTCTGATGGACGATTATGTCGACCATAAAATGGACGGAGCTTGCGGTAAACTTCGCGAACTGAACCATTATTTTCGAAATAAATTTGCACGATTTGCAAGCGTTGCTCTTTTGTCAACCTGTTCATGATGAAATGGCAAACCAAACTGAACATAAATGACATTAGAGTTGCCAGATTTGACCATAAAATGCCAGTTTTATCTCTATTCGAAAAACAAACCTCTAAAAAAAACACCCGTTACTAGCTAATGCCCACGACTTTGTACGCGTAGCCTGTTTTTAGTTTGTTCTGCTAAGGCAAACAATTCAATTTCTTTAGTAGACCTGCTGTAATTTTTGATCATTTTTCACACAGCCCGCGTTGTTGTTTGAAATCAATGTTGCAAGATTTCAATTACGGAAAACTGGAAATTCTGAAAAAAAAACTAGAAAACAGCTACCTCCAGATTTTTTGGAAAATATAAAATTTTAGTGGTTATTAAAAGTTGATAATCTTTTTTTAGTCATTATTTCATAAAAAAAACTGCGATTTGCAAAAAAAAAAAACTGCCAGCGTGTCTAAAAAACTTGATTTTGCAGTTAAAACTGATACAATGGCAACGCTGTTTGAAATGTAAACTGGCAAATTGAGAATGAGAATAAAATTTGAATGTTTCGTTGTTTCTCTTCCTTAAATATTCCATGTGAAAGACAAAGCACACACACTAACTAACACATTCAATTCCCATTCAACGATTTGTTATGCTTACATGCAGTGGCGGATCCAGGATTTTCTTGAGGGGGGGGGATAACATATTTCTTAAATGAAAACACACAATGATTAAATTTTTCAACGAGCAATACTTATATTTTTTGACATATTGCAACAATCTAATCAGTAGTCCAGTCAAGGGTTTCAAGACGGCGAGGTTTCTTCTGGCAAATACTTCGAGGTTTCTTCGAGCAATCTTCTGTCATTGTAGACCTTAAATACAATACAATTTCAATCATTTTAACACAGAAAAACTTTGTTCTGCTGGAATTGTGGCAAATACTTGCAGTAGAATTGTGATGCATTGGAAGAACGATTACTTACTTACTTACTTGGGTGGCCATAACAACCCGTTACCGGGTTACGGCCGACCTCAAAAGCTCTCTCCAGGCGCCTCTGCTTTGCGCACGCCTTCTCCAATCATTCACACCAAGCGTGGATAGGGTTTCCTCGGCTTGGTCTTTCCATCGGAGGCATGGTCTTCCTCTTCGTCGTCGCCCAGCGGCTTCCGCATCAAACACCCTTTTCGCCGGAGCTTCTTCATCCATACGCACAACATGTCCCAGCCAGCGCAGACGTTGGATAGTGATGCGCTTGACTATGTCAATGCCAGCGTAGAGCTCGTACAGTTCGTGGTTCATTCGAATACGGTAGTCGTCGCCGACGTGAACAGGACCGAAGATTTTGCGAAGAATTTTTCTCTCAAACACCCCAAGCGTGGCTGCATCAATCTGCGACACAACCCATGCTTCTGCGCCGTAAAGTAGCACGGGTAAGATGAGCGTCTTGTAGAGTGTCAGTTTTGTCGGGCGAGAGAGGTCTCTACTACTCAATTGCTTACTGAGACCATAGTAACACCTATTAGCAAGAGTAAGTCTTCGCTTTATCTCCAGGCTGACATCGTTTTGAGTGTTCACGGCGGTGCAGTTCGCAGTAACAAAGGATCCAATACGCCGCGTCTCCCTGTTTGTGGACGGCATATACTTTGTTGGAAGAACGATTACATTTTTTTTTTTTTGGTTTTGATAACACCTTTTACAAAAAAAAAAAGATCTGATTTCTCATATACTCTTTTCTATGTATTTTAGGGCGTAGATTCCGAAAATGACAACCATTTTTTTTTTTCTTAAGAATCGTTTTCGAGATAGCCCCAAAAAACTCTTTTTTCTGCACTTTTTTCATTTATTTGGATCATTTTTTTTTTTTTTTTTCTTAAGAATCGTTTTCGAGATATCCCCAAAAACTCTTTTTTCTGCACTTTTTTCATTTATTTGGTCAGATTTCTATGAATTTTTTTTCGACCTAAATCAGTTGCACACTATTCAAAAATTAATTTTATCTTCTGTCTATCGGTTTGCTGTTCATGATATAAGGATAGGATTTGATGGAGTTACAAGCGTTCAGAGTGACTTTTGGTCTTTTCAAAAAAGTCACAAAATTTCAATTGCTCCGTTTAAATCCAAAAACCTTTCAAAATCTATTTTTTAACAAATATGTACCTATTTTAAGCAAATATATACGAGTATATATTTGCTCATATCGGACACAAAAAGTAAAAGTTAATCAAAAATCGATGAAAAAAGGTAATTTCCATATTTTCATGCATTCTCACTAGGGGTGGCAATCCCGGGATCCCGGGATTTGCTCTAAATATAGGCTAAAGTAATTCGGGATTAAAAAAAAATTTTATATAATACAATAAATATTCTTTTATATGACATATTTAAGTACAAAATCTGCAAAATAATTGTTTCCAATACATTTGATGTGCATGAAACATTATTGCATCAACCTCCAAAATGCACTTCAATTGTGTCTGAACCTTAAATTGAGTAAAAATATTTTTTTTTATTGTACCAATTTTTTGTTTAAGATTTTCTTATTAAAAATGTCACATAGAAAAAAAAAAATATCTTTTTTAATACTTTGACTAATTTTAATAATTTTTTACTAAGTGCGATTTGTATTGAAAATTGGTAGTTCATGAGAAAAATGATAAAATGTGAAATTAAGTGTGTTTGTTTACTTTCCCAGTAACAATTATCCAGTAAAGAAATTTTAGAGAGTAAGAAAGTATTTGCTCACAGAGAAAAAAATTTTCATAAAAGTAAACAAACACAATCCAGTAAAAATTCGAACAAACTGACAAGTGAAAAAAAATATTTAAGTTTTTCAAAACAATTTTCTTTTTTATTTATGAAAAAATATTGACAATTGTCAAAATCATATGTTTTTCTTTTTGAAAATGTTTGCTGGTAAAATTTTATCCAGTAAAAACTAGCAGGCTCTCTCGCAACAAATTGTCACTTTATTCTCTCACTGCCTCTCTCGTTACTGGATATTTTTTGCTAACAAACACAATCCATATTTATTTCTTATAATAAAATAAAAATCTGCAACAAAAAATATAGGTTTGTCTTCAAAAAAAATAAAAAACACAGCCGACCTTGATTTGACATTGAAATTTTGACCAATACCTAGACCTACCAAAACTTAAGTTCTATGATATAATTAAACTTTTGTCTGAAGCTTTTTTTCTGAAATCAGCATCTAAAGATTTTGACTACTTATATGAAGCACACTTAAGGGTGCGTCTACTGAGAGCGAGTCATTCGGTGCCACTAAATGCCATCACTGTCACATTTGAAGAAGGTGATAAAGTATTAATCAAGTAAAAAGTGTGGTACACGAATTTTTAAATGTAAAAATAAAATTGAATAATAAAATTGATAGTTTGGTCATAAATGCTTGATTATCCTCTATCATCCCCTTTTAATAGTGGCTATCTTCTACTAGTCAAACTTAGTAAATGTGATTTAGATGTATTAACACTCGAAGTGTTCTAAGTCAATTTTTAAGCTATTATTTTTCTATTATTTTGCGTTCTTATTCTTCATTGTTAAGCTGTGAAATAAAGCAATTTTAATTTTATATATACAATAGTATAAACTTCTGTTTTTTTTTTGTAGTTCTGTATGTATTTACTAGAACTATCAATCCCGGGATTGGAAACTTCGATCCCGAAAATCCCGAAACTCAAAAAAGCTCCGGGATTGCCACCCCTAATTCTCACATATCCAAGTCTGTTGGTTCATGGTGTAAAAGGAACCGTATTTTCATTTTTGATTAACTTTAACATTTTGTATCCGATTTGAGCAAATATATACTTAAAATATTTGTTAAAAAATAGATTTTCATCCTGAATATTAAAAATATAAAAAACAAAAGTTTTGACTTTTTTGAAAAAAATAAAAAAGTCACTCTTTTTGGAATATGACCGCTTGTAGCTCCATCAAATCCTATCCTTTTCTCTTGAACAGCAAACCGTTAGACAGAAGATCAAATTAATTTTTGAATAGTGTGCAACCGATTTAGGTCGAAAAAAAATTGATAGAAATATGACCAAATAAACGAAAATACATAGGAAAACTTCTATGAGAAACCAAATCTCGAGATGAGGCCCAAAATTGTAAACTAGTGTAATGGGCAATGCTTTCATTGCATTCAAAGTATCTTTGAAATCGGTTTTACAACAATGCTGATTACACAATTTAATTTCGGATTAGCGCTCAACCTTACTGCAATTTAAATCACTTTCGTAAGTGAGGGCAGCCCCTATGATTTTGTCAACATGCCTAATCGAGTGATTACCGGTATAAAACGTTCTAAGGGTAAAATGCTCAAAAATGTACTCTGGAATTTTGATTTTAATTCTGAAATTTTATGATCCAAATAAGGATAGAAATGTGAAATAAAAATAAATTAAATACCAACACTGCATTGTAAGTACCTTTTAAATAAATTTATTTATTTTTTTATTTATAAATGATTTATATATATAATAAATTATATAGATAAACTTAAAGCTAGGCACTAACAACTATGGTCTTCAGCCCTATTTATTTGCAAGTCAATTGTTAATATTGTCAAATTTGATAGTAGATACCAGATTTTTTTAATATTTCTATTGTAGTTTTGATATTTTCTGAGTTTACATTTGATAAGAGTTCTGGTAAAATAATATTATTGCCTAAGTTATTTTGGATACTATTGATAAATGTGCAGCTGTTGATAATATGTGTTATTGTGAGAGTATTGGTGTGGCAACAATGGCAGATCGGAGGTGGCTGGTTTTCCATGATATGTCGATTTGTTAGTAGTGTATGCCCCATGCGTAGTCGGATATATTTTTGTAGATGCATCCTTGAAATGTCAGAGGGGTATCTAGGAGGCTTACCGTCTGGGTTTATTAGCTTGTAGTGATGTACGTATTGAGTCCAGTCAAGTTCGTTACAATCAGAGTGGAATTTTTTAATTTTCCTCAGCATGTCATTTTTGTGGAAAGTGACTTGATTGATGATCGGAGCTGTTGTTGCGAATTTGGCTGCTTCGTCCGCAAGAATATTTCCTTCGATGCCAACGTGTCCTGGTATCCATATTTTATTATTGTTTCGTTTCTATGTTCAATATTTTGCATGGCTAGAATTGAAGAGAGGGAGTCAGAACAGATAATGTGTTTACCCCGGATAGATTTGCAATTTGAAACTGCAAATAGCAGTGCTTCCGCTTCGGCTGTAGAGATAGACGAGTTATGATCTAAAAGTGCTAGCCTTTCAACTGTAAGCGATGGGTTGATAACTGCATATGAGGCACTGGTATCAGTTTTGAGCCATCCGTAAAAGTTATATTCCAGTTATCATTTGTAAATTTTTGCGCTATTTCATTGAATATCCTGTTGTAGATGCTAACTGTAGTTTGGTTTTTTGGCCAATGCATAAGATCGTTGATAAAACATTTTTTGTCCAGTTTCCAAGGAAGCTTAGATGGGAAACACAATGTATGAGGCTTCGTATCAATTCCAATCTTTTTAGCATTTAATAGGACGCGCCAAATTGTAGAAGGCAAGCGGGGTAGTTGTCTGTTTGTTATATTGGAAATATTTTGCACCAGTTGATGTTCTGTAGGTAACAGGATTTTAGTGATAAGTTTTGATGTTAAAAAGTCAACTCTAAGGTCCAAAGTTGGCAGTCCCGTCTCGGTGAGTATGTTGGTCAGTGGTGTGGTCCGAAAAGCCCCAATAGATAGCCTAGCAGCTGCATGGTACACTGTTTTAATTTTTGTAAGTGTTGTTTTTGCCGTATGCCCATATATAGCCAATCCATAATCAATTTTGGAGAGAATAAGGGCTTTAGTAATGTGTATGGTTACATTTTGATGTGAATTACTATGATAAGATGATAGACATTTTAATAAATTTAACCTATTGACAAGTGATTTTTTTAAGTAATCTATGTGGGCAGACCAGTTATATCTACAATTAAAAATTAGACCTAATATTCTTAAGCAGTTTACATATTCAATCTTATTATTTTCTATATATACATCAGATACAACACAATTACGTTTTCTACATAAGTGCAAAATTTTTGTTTTAGAAATAGATATTTTTGCTCCAGAAAAATTACACCATTTATTAATTTCGTGAAATATAATACTTAAATGAGATTTGAATTCAAAATCTGAGATTACTTTAGTGACAAGATACAAATCATCTGCGTGAATGCAATGGTTAAAGTGTTTGTTCTCAATAATTAGTTTATTTAGTTTTTCGGTGGCTATCTGAAACAAAACCACCGACAACGGTGAACCCTGAGGGATTCCGTTGTGTTGAGGCCTAACTTCAGAAAGCCAACCGTTAATTCGGACTCTGATTTTTCTGTTAGAGAGAAAGGTGCTTACTAGATTCAGTATTTTTGGTCCCACTTTCCATTCCATAAGTTGAGCAAGAATAGTTTTTCGAAGTCAATAGATACAATTGATGCATGATTACGTTTTGATAGTAAGTTAGCTATTTGGTGATCTAGATAAAGGAGTGCATCAATTGTGCCTTTATTTTGTTTAAAAGCAACTTGACGGGGCTGATTAATTTATGTTTTTGTAAAAACCAGTTAAGACGTTTAGCTACAATTTTTTCCAATATTTTGGAATTGCAAGAAAGTAGAGATATAGGTCGGTACCCATCAAATTTGATTTTTGATCCTTTTTGTTTTTGAATAGGAATAACTGTTGCAGTCTTCCATTCCTGTGGCATGATGCCACTGTCAAAAATTCTATTATAAACCTTTAGAATATGCTTTTTTGCAACTAGAGGTAGGTGTTTAAGCATGGGATAAGAAATACGATCGAAGCCCAGAGTTATACCTTTTGCAGATTGTAGCGCACAGTCCAACTCAATTAAAGTTATTTCATCTTCAATATTTCGTGCGGATGAGTTGATATTATAATTTGTTGTAACATGGGTATTTAATTTGTTGCTTAAAAACTCACTTGAAAAATTAGTGTCTTCAGAGTTTTTTGACCATTCGTTAGCAAACAGATTAGCAATTTCACAGGGATCATTAGTGGTTTTGTTATTATCTATTTCAATGTAACGTATTGAAGGGCTTGGAATAGCGCCATGTAATTTTTTAACATTGTCCCATATAATTTTGATAGGCGTATTTGGGTTTATTGTACTTGTGAATTTTTCAAAAGACTTTCGCTTTGCTTGTTTTGATTCACGCTTAAAAATTGCATTCGCTTTTTTATAAGCAAGTCTATTTGCAGTAGAAGGGTGTCTTTTGAAATTTAAAAATAATTGTTGTTTAACACGGCGTAAGTCATTGAGCTCTTTACCACCAATGTATATTTTTCTGTTTTTTATTACTTGCAGTGTGTGGGATGGATTTGTTAGCAGCTGATATTATTTGCCTGTGAAGTATGGCAGCGTCTTTATTAATGTTGTTTACACAGGTTAGCTTGTCTATTTTTTTTTTTCAACGATTTTTCGAAATTTATCCCAATCAGCTTCAGTGGTCTTGTATTTTGTATGATATTTTACTAAAGAATTTGTTTTCCTGTGAAGAATGGAGAGAGAGATATGGATTGGAAAGTGGTCACTTCCATGTAGTTGTGAGTTCACTTTCCATGAAAGAAACGGGTGGAGTTGTGCAGATGCTAATGAAAGGTCAATATGTGTGAAGGTAGATCGGGTGGATAAGTGGGTGGGCGTTCCATCATTTCAAAGAATCATGTTTGTTTGCAGGATCAGGTTTTCAATAATTCTACCTCTGGTGTTTGTAGTAAGAGATCCCCAAAGTGGGTTGTGAGCATTAAAGTCGCCTAATATAACGGTTGGTTTGGTGAGATCATTACATAACGACATAAGATTATTTAAGTTTATAGATTCATTGGGGTGTAAGTAAATTGAAGCTATTCGAATTTTTATTTCAGCTTTTACTTCAGCTAACGCAATACACATAGTATGTGGTGTTGGTAAAAATGTATGCTCGATTGAGCTTTTGATTAATAAAGCTGCTCCACCTTTGGCATTAATGTTAGTGGGAGTATTGACAAGAAAAATATTGTAGTTGTTGAGGGTGACGGAATTTGCTTTGAGGTGAGTTTCTTGGAGAGCTATGATGTCTGGAGGGTATTTTTTAATTAATAATTGAAGCTCAGATAAATTATTGTGGTATCCATTTAAATTCCACTGAAGAATTTTCAGGACCATAATAATAATAGAAAAAAAAAATTATGTTACTTAGCTAAGCTAGTATATTAAGATATACTAGAAAGAGTAAAAATTTATGTCATTTCGGAGTCGTCTGAGTTGATAGGACTAGTAAGAGATGAATTGAAATTAAGAGAATTTTTTATTTTATATTTTTGTTGATATGCTTTTAAAAGCTCTGTTTTTGAGGTTACATTTGGTGAGAAATTTTCTGATGTACTTGAAGCGAGAGTGGGAGCGATAGAAGTGTTTGTTGTATTGTTGGAGTTTGAAGAATTTGGTTGGGCTGTGTTGGAGTTGAAATTGGTTTGCTTATTTGTGTCAGTTTGGTGTGAAGGTAATTTTTCGGTATTGTTTCTTGGTGCTGTTCTTTTTTGTTTTTCTTCTGTTGCCTTTTCAAGTGTTTCTATGGGAATGTCATCAGAAAAGTTAATGTTGTTTATTTGTTCTGTGGCTTCTCTGTAAGTACATTTAGTTGTTGTTTTGATTTTTAAGATTTCTTTTCTCTTTTTGAAGGTTGGACAGTTTTTGTTGGTAGCTCTGTGTGGATGCTTGCAGTTTATGCATTCAACCTTGGTACATGGAGAAGGTTCATGAGAACTGATTGCGCAAACTTCGCATTTTGAGTCGCTTTTACAGTATTTTTTTGTATGTCCCAACAAAAAACAATTTTTACACTGAATAGGAGCTGGAATGTAGGGGTCTACTTTATAGATCAGAAAACCAATTTGAACTTCTTTAGGAATTTCAAATTTATTGAAAGATAGAATGTGTAGTGAGGTCGTATTTAGTTTCCCGTCTGTGAACTTTGTGATTTTTTGGCAATCTACAACTGCTTGGTTGTTTAAGCCATCAAGAATTTCTTTTTCTGATAGATTGCGTAAAGGAGGTGCAAAGACAACTCCTTTTACGGTGTTTAGCGTTGGATGTAAACAAACCTCAATGGGGCAAATGTTGGATAAATTAGTTGCTTTCAAAAATTTATTAGCTTGAATTTCATTTTTTGTGAGAATAAGCAGATGTCCTTCACGTGTATAGGAAATTTTTTGCGGTGGATCGGAAGTAATATTTTCAAGTGCTTTAGAGATCAGAAATATGTTATAATTTTTAAGTGGCTTTTCAGCGGTTTTACTTTTAACTAGGACAAGTTTAGGGCAACTAGTTTTGTTATTTGTATTTCTGCCAATTGTAGGGAAGTCGTGGTTATTAATTAAATTGAAAGAATTGTTGCTGTTCTTTTTCCGTTTAGGAGAGGGATCTTTACCAGATTTCCAATTGGAGTCTAGTAAAGCATAATAATTACCCCCCGAGGAGGTAGCCATGGCAAGGTGCCAAGTTGGAGTAACTTACTCAGCGACAGTTGTTGTTGAAACAAAACACAAAAAAAAAAGAATAAGATTATATATGAAGCAGCTCAGCGACACGAATGGAAAGAGACACAAGCAAACCCGAAAAAAAATACGAAAGTTTGTAGTCAACCAGAGCGAAAATAGAAACACGACCGTTCTCTACGAGCACTTGGTGTAAACTGCTTTTAAATAAATGTTAAAAAGACGTTGAAGAGCTTAAATAAGTCGAGAAAAAATGTAAAAAGATTGAGAAAGTTTGAAAAGTGTTGAAACAGTTTCAAAAGACTATTTGAAGAAATTAAAAAATGCCAAAAAAATAAGGAAAATGATGAAAAATGTTGAAAAATTTAAAATGTCGAAAAAATATGGTAAATGATGAAAAATATTAAAAGCGGTTGAAAAACTCTCAAAAAATTGAAGAGGTTGAAAAATTAATAATTAAATGATTATTGAACTTTAGCCATTTCTCGCAGCGATCAATATTCTTATGTAAAATTTTACAAGTTGATACAATGCTTTATGTATTAAACAAACTTTGATAACAAAGGAAAAAAAACAACAACAACTCTAGAATATAGACATATGTTTCGATTCTTAAAATCTCATCAGTATATTTTTGGTTGATGTCTACGTCAGCACTCAAATTGCACCCGCCATATTAATGAAAAACAATCGAAAAGGTAATTTTTAATTTCAAGCAAATGTGGTTAAATTTTAAGTGAATTTTTAAGATCACACCATTGCGTTGAATTTTTTTTCAATTAGCTGTACCGTTTTCTTTGTTTTGTTTACATCATTAAAGCGAGACGCCACGTGAGTGGATTAAACCGTAGTTCTCCTTTGTTATCGCAGTTTCTTAAATTATTTGTTTATGTTGTAATGCACATCCATTGGCTGTGAGACATTACGTGTTCAAAATTATGCGATCCTGGTGCATCGTAGATTTTGAGGTTTCGGCGTGTTCTCCGTAATTTAGAAATTTTTGGTTTGTTTTATTGGCTTTCTTAATAAATATTAATAATTAAATGATTATTGAACTTTAGCCATTTTTCGCAGCTATCAACATTCTTATGCAAAATTTTACAAGTTGATACAATGCTTTATGTATTAAACAAACTTTGATAACAAAGGAATAAAACAACAACAACTCTAGAATATAGACATATGTTTCGATTCTTAAAATCTCATCAGTATATTTTTGGTTGATGTCTACGTCAGCACTCAAATTGCACCCGCCATATTAATGAAAAACAATCGAAAATGTAATTTTTAATTTCAAGCAAATGTGGTTAAATTTTAAGTGAATTTTTAAGATCACACCATTGCGTTGAATTTTTTTTTCAATTAGCTGTACCGTTTTCTTTGTTTTGTTTACATCATTAAAGCGGGACGCCACGTGAGTGGATTAAACCGTAGTTCTTCTTTGTTATCGCAGTTTCTTAAATTATTTGTTTATGAGGTTGAAAAATGTTGAAACAGTTCAAAATCGATGAAAAAGTTGAATAAATAAAGGAAATGACGAATAAAGTTGAAAGAGGTTGAAAAAGACGAAAAAATACTTATGGAATATATGTATTGGAAAAACTTAAAAGCTTAGAAAAAGTTAAAATAATATGGAAAATGTTGAAAAAAATCGAAAAGAAATTAAAAAGTCGAAATATCCCACGCCCACTTCTTTAATTCCGCCTACTTTTGGATATTAAATAAATTTTATTCGTGATCGACATCCGTATACCAAATTTTAGCACAATAGCTTGTATATTTTGCGATATATGCCGTAATTAGTCTTAAAACTTAGGGCGGTGACACCCCTACTGGTACAACCCAGTCTGATTTTAATCCAGAAATAGCTTTCCATAAACAAACCTCTTAAGCCAAATTTTAGTATAATTGCTCACATATTTTGATAGTTATGCCACTTAACGTTTTTTTTTTTGTAATAAGATATCTTATAGCAAGTACATCTGCCTTGCAAAATTTTATATCGACTACGGTGTTAGTTCTCTTAATATACGTTTATAAATATTGTGGGCTATCCACGCCCTTGTGAGAGACTTTGAAAGCTCGAATAATTTTTTTCATTTCATTTTATTTATGCGTTTTTTTTTATACAATAATTTTATTTTTTATAAACGATTTAATTCGAGTATTCATAGCATTTGTATCAAAAAAAGAGTATGGCATTTAATATAAAAGCAAATAATATAGTTCAAAATGCCATTTTAAACATAATTCTAGAATATATATAAGTGTTGTGGGGTAACAACAGAATTTAATCACTAAATTTAGATATAAAATTTAATAAGGATGTTTTTCACAAAAATAAGAGATAAAAATATAGGTAAAAATATAAGAAAAATTACATTTAAGTTGAAGTAAATGAGTGGCAATACAATAAGACAATTATCAAATAAGCAAAAAAGTAAAAAAAAATCATAAAAAACATTACAGAGTAGGTCTCAGCAAAATCTCGATTTCTAAATGATTGAAAATTAAAAGATTAATCCTAGCCAAATCCTAATTTTGCTCACATTTGCACCAAATCACCAAGTTTCATTAAAATCGCTGCAATAGTTTCAATAATAACTAAATAGATATGTAAATATAAGAATATTTGTTGGTCAAATTACGTCGGAACGCGGAATTTGAAAAAAAATTTTTTTTTTGAACTTAGCTTCTCCACGATCGGACCGGTCTCGAAAATTCTTATATTTATCAAAGTTTGTTTGAGAATTTAAAAAAAAAAAACGAAGAGGACTTACATTTCGGAAATCAAGTTTTTTTTTAAGTGAACTGAAAATAAACGATGAAGGCTAAAATGTTTCATAAAGTCGTACTTTTTTTTTAAAGAGCATCTTTGCGGTACACACGGAATGAAAAAGTTATTATACACTCAGTGTTGGGTATATTTTTCTTTTTATTATTTATTTATTTAAGATTGGGGAATAATTAATGAAGTGTCTAACTCAACAGCGATTGAAGATGCTTCATTAAAAATATCATCAAATAACGTTTAATTTGTTCGCATTTCTGAAAACAGGTTGATAATTTGCTTGACATGAGTACAGGCTGAAGAGATTTGTAGTGTCGGATCTTGTAGTTTGCGACTGAGCGACAATATAGGAACATTTACAACTTTCAGAGTATGTAACGATACTAATAAATTGGAGCGTGCTATCGAAGCTGAAAGTTGGACAGCTTTTGAAGACGCTTCGGTTTCCTTGCTTTGTTCTAAGTCTTGTAACGCTTAAGAGATAAACAGTAATAATTCGCTGAAAGTATCAACGTCGCACACAATGCTTTTAAACGATTTTTCTGAACTCCGTTCGAAAATTTTATCTTTCAATAGTTCTACTCTTTTAGATGAATTCGAGAAAAAGTTTGACACTGATGAAACTGTGCCTAGCATGTTACGAATTTCAGAAATATTACATGATTTTCCTGCGCACAAATTCAGAGACTGACTGAAAACAAATAGTATAAAATGCTAAGAGTTGGTTTTCAGATATCAAAGCCTGAACTGCTATGATTTGTTCGATCCTCCATGAACTTTCTTGAATAAAAAAAATATTTCAGCCCCCATATCCCCCCCTTGTATCCGCCACTGCTTACATGCTTGTTTCTATAAGTCGAAACACATAAAAAGCATGCATGCATCGATGCCTGCGTCATATGCTTTTCAACACACATAGAAATCATCTATTAAAATTAGTCACTCTCTTTTCCCATAAGGTTCTCTCACACAAAATCTGTCATGGCTTCGATGCCATTTCCGTAACATATTTTGTTCGCACATTTCCGTAACGCATTACCCCCATGTCAACGCGCGTATAGAAGTATATGGGTAATTCCATGGTAACTCGCGTTACATCCAGAAAGTATTTTTGAGTTTAATGATGCTATAAATTTTAATTATTTAGGTTAACCAATAAAATTGGATTCTTTGTGAACACATAACATTTCTCATGTCCTACATTAGTCTAAAAATTCAGTGTTAAAATAGTATTTATCCAGTAAAATAATAAATTGTGTTGGTAACTCGTGTTACCAGTTTTGGACAACATGTTCGGAGAGTAAATTTCATTTGAAAGTTTCTCCGAAATTTGTGAGTAGACTGCTTTATATTTGACATAAATAAATGACCAA
Organism: Tricholauxania praeusta; assembly: GCA_949775025.1. NCBI lineage: Eukaryota > Metazoa > Arthropoda > Insecta > Diptera > Lauxaniidae > Tricholauxania > Tricholauxania praeusta. The sequence goes on from OX459028.1 coordinate 109,599,039, forward strand.
TATATCAATAAGCTTACCATTATTAGAAACAGCGATAATGGATCGAAATTTTTAAATTAATTCAAGAATTATGTGGTAACTCGCGTTACAAAAGATTGGTAACTCGTGTTACCAAATACTTGTATACCAATATAAGGAGCTTTTTTAGCTGTAATACACAAGAATAAAAATTAAATCAAAGTTTAATAATAATAAGGAACTTTTTCAGTCTTTAATGTGCAAAAATTAAACAAAAATTTAAATTAAACAAAAATTGAATAATAAATCAAATTACTCTAAAATGCATAACTCGGGAATGCAGTGAATTATGATTTAAGTACAGATAATGGTATATTATCCTCAGAACAATAAGTATCACTACTACATCCATACACATCTTCATAATATAAATGTTTTGGTAAGATATCCATGTTTACTTCTTTTGATGTTTGGGCCATTTGCAGTTTCTCATTTTGCCAGTAAATCAAATGGATTTTGGATATTCCGACGGTAATTACGTATTATTTCTTTCTTTTCTGCTTCTGAAAAACTATCAATTTTTGCTCTCTTCTTTGCTCTACTCTTTCGGCAAGCTTCCCTATATGTCTTTTTGAAATCATCGTATTTTCCCTCGACTTTTCATGTTTTAGGTAGCCGAGAGCAGCATTTGGTTCTAAAACAAAAACCAAATTTCATTCTAAAGAAGATAGATAAAAATTATCAGAAACTCTTGTTAAATGATGAAGATGCGAGTTACCGGTAACTCGCGTTATAAAAAGTACTTACATTTAATTTAGACTAGTAAGATAAACGGAGGATGTTTTTACAGTTATTCGGTACAAATTGAAACAAAAAGAGAATCTAAGTATTTGTTTGAATTAGACAACAAACACCTACAATACTAGAAAAAAATCTACTTATTGGTAACTCGCGTTACAAAAAACAAGGGTATATTTTTTCTTCATTTTTAAGCACTCAGCTTTCTCAAAACGAGTGTTGCGACGCATTTTTGATAACATGAATATATGTAATATTAGTTACATGAAACTTACTTACCAACTAAAACAAGAAACTCAAAACACAGAGATTTAAAAATTGATTTTTTTTTTTCAAAACTGAAAGCACGCGTACATACAGTAACTAGAACAGAAAATAATGACGAATTTTATGGTCAAATCTTAAATTTGACACTTTGTGGCAAAACTACTATTATTGAACATTAATTTTGATATAGTTGAAGATTGAAAAACAATAAAAAAATAATCCTATACCGTGTCCACATTTACATGGAAACACCCATATCGTCGCTCACTTGTACAACGGCCCTAATTGACATTTTTGATTTTGTTCAGGAGACACAAAAAACTGTATAAAAACCGACAATGCAGAATATTGAAATTTTTTTAAATGCAGTTTAGTTACAAAAACAATAACATAATTATTTTTAATGAAAACGCTAGTTTTTTTGTATTGATACTTATTTTATTTCAATTAGGGCTTTTTGACATCATTTTTATGTATGCAAAAGTGCATTTAGGGCTTTTTGCAGTTACTTTGAAAACTAAAAGTGTAATTCATTTACAACAAAATTAAAGAAAATATGCAAATATTGTTGTAATTTTTAGTAAATAATCTTTTCTTTCAAACATAATATTGATAAAAACATTTGACGACATACTTGCAAACGTTGGAAATTGTGTTTTAAGAAATATTCTAGAGACTGAGTACGCGCTGAGTTTTCGGACGAAATTCGTTTTCTGCTTACCAGATCAACAAGGCCTATTACATTTAACTTTTTTTGCTCTCATGTCATTTTCCAAAGTGCATCAAAGATGGCTTTCCTTACATTTGTCCTAAAAAGCAAACAGTACCGGTTACGTCTTTGCTTGCAATATTTTGATGTACAAGGTGGTCCAAGCCGTCTTTCGGCCCCTTGACACAAACCATTTTCAATCGAAACGCCTATGTATTGAACTCCTCGCATTCGTTTTTTCATATTTAAAATCCGATCATGTTTTAATTGTTCCGGGATTGAATCAGAGGCATAGATCTCACACATAATATTTTCCTTAACACTCATTGCGAAAAATTAAAACGAAGGCCACATATGCGTTCCAACATAAGATATGAACTAATTGTTTTAAAATTGGTAATTACACGGAAATTTTGAATTCAAAATTCTAGGGCCTTTTAACATATAAAAAATGTTGAATGTAGTTAGGGCTTTTTAATATCACCTAATAAACTTGGTATTTTTTGTGTTACCGTTCCAATTTTTTGGGTGAAGGTGCATTTGAGGTTGGTCTTCAGGAATATGTAATAAACTGGATTTTAAAAAAAATGTCGACGATATACTTAAAAAATTTTTTTCTTAAACTTAATAAGATTTTCTATTAAACGGGAACAAATTTATGTTCTTCGAATAAAAATGGAAAAATTGTTTTCGGTTACTGCAATTGACTGTAAAATTCGATTCAAATTTAATTAACTAATAATATTCAGTCGACTAAAACAAATTAAAAATTTCTGAAATCAATTTATTTAAAATCTGTTCAGGAGTTTCCAACTTATAATGATTTTTAGAAAAGCCATATCCGGAACTTCACATGACTATATCTCAAAAACTAGATCGGAACGATGCTTTTTTTTAATAAATTCTTTCTTAAAATTAAAAGCTACTTAAGAAAAAATAGTTTTAAAAAATGGCGGTTTATGCCAAATTTCATTTTGAAATAGGGTCCGTAGGGGTTAAATATAAAAATTTTAAATTAATTTTTTTACCAAATTCTACGCAAAGTCCCTTCGGCTGGAATATCTCATTTTTCTTTATCCTCATGAGGACATTGTACCGGGACCTAGTTCGTTTCGGGCACTGTTCACTAAGTATAACGATAAAAATAAAGCAAAAATCACCATCCAGCTCATCTCCTAATGAAGGCACTGCACCGGGACCTAGCCTGTCTCGGCTGCTGCCCGATGAGTGGAGAGTGCGGCAGCAGCAGTGTGCTTTTATGGCGCTTTTGGGTGCTAACCTGGAATCTAGCTCATCTCGGCTACCGCCTCGTTGCACTAGCTCTCCCGAACCGGGGCGTACATAGCTCGGCTCGGCTACCATGTCACAATCATATCGAAATACTAGTTACCTCGATGATGGTGGACAGGGACCTAGCCCGTCTCTGATACCACGCCAACACAGACCGGAACCTCGCTCGTCTTGGCTGAGTATTAATCGACGTAATTGTCAACAGCTGCAACTATAGATGGGTTGTCATAAACATGTCCCCGCGACACTGCTCTAATTCGCACCTACCGCAATTGCAGAAATGAACAGAAGTGGTGTTTAGTAAATTCTATTTTCAGACCAGCTTAAGTCTTTGAGTCCCCGTATACCAATTTGTATAAAAGTTATAATTTGTAATAGTTTTTATTAGAAATTATAGTTTATAACTTATTGTTAGTCTTTACAATTAAAAGAGAATAGAAAAAAGATTTAAAAAAAAAAAATCTTCATCGCTACGAGTCCAGTGCCCTCTAGGGCTCAGTATTAGTTTTTAAACTTCGGTTAGCTTTCCTAAAAGATGAGCTTTTTGCTCCGTTTGGGGTCAGTTTTCTAATAAAACTATTTTGACTTCTGTCCTTTTCACTTTGAAGTGCCAGTTTATATTTTTACAGCCTGTTTGAGTCTAGTTTTACTTGCTAGAGATATTTGCTGCTACCATTCCCTTCTTAGTCTTCTTTTTTCTACGATTAATCTTTCAATTTTAACACCCGTTTTTTAGGCCAATTTTTTATCATTTGGCACACATTTCAAGCTGTAATATTTATTAAAAAAATTTATCCACAAACTCGGTGGCAACCCATGTTTGGGACAGGATACAACAAATAACATATTCTACATATTCTATTTAAGCTCTTCGAGTTGTATCATTTGACATACATTTCAAGTTTTAATCTTACACATTTTTAATTAAAAAATCAAAATTGGCCAAAATGGTGGTGAGTTAGTTCCACCAAAATGCATCACTATCTTTCCTGTATATCCCATCGTGCTATTTTACACACTCGACTTTTCTACAGCGGGCCTTCGGGCTATAACCTAAAGATAAAAATATAAGGAAATTGATAACTTTTTGTCAAAGTGCCACAATACGAGTGTGATATGTCGAACATGATGCAACGCGGCTAGTTATGTAAATAATTTTTTTGTAATGTTTATATGCACTTGGTTAGTAAATTAAAAAATGCTCACAACTTGTTTTTCTTATTTAAAAAAAAAAATTATTTTGTACTATAACACTTAATAACAGTGTAATTTTTGAATGCATCAATAGGCGAAGTGGGGGATATGTCCCTTTTATTCACTCGTACCTATGCCACTGTCAAGAACAAATGGCTAATTGGCTTTGACTTAATTTTTCTTAGGTCATTTTAGCTGTTTTTCCTTTCCGCTACAGATATTAATTTTTACATTTTAAAACTGATTGGATATAAAGTAATACACAATTTCTATATATTTCTAGTGATTATTCCGCGAATTGATCGAACACTTTCATACATTATTTCTGAACTCGATGAACTGGAGCGTGAGGAGTTTTATCGCTTGAAGAAGATTCAGGATAAAAAACGTATTGCTCGTGCCAAAGCTGATGCCAAAAAGGCAGAACTTTTGCAGCGAGGTATTGATGTGCGCAATCAATCCAATATGCTTGATGAAGGTGATGATGATGTGTTGTTCTAATTCCATTAATTTTTATTTAAAAATATAAAGTTGCATACTATAAATATTGTATAATTTAACGGTACAGTTATGAAATACGTGGCTAATATATTCAATAATAATGTTCAACTGTTTTATATTTAAATACATATATAAGTTAGTTTTTTCAGCATTTACATTTTGCAAAATTATTGATACTAAGCAATTTTTAATTGCTATTCCATATGTTAGATCTTTACAGTATTTAAATTTATTATGTTGATTGTTTTCACAAATTTATATTTGTATTGTATGCATCAATGTCCTGCTTTCAAAATGTATAAAAAATAATTCCAATTTAGAATACAAATCAAAATTTTAATTTTAGATATATCATCACTGAAGTATTACTTGTAGCAAATTTCCTGTTTTTTTTTTTTGGAGTATTGAAGCCAATATTCCATTACTAATAATTTATGCAATATATACACAAACTATTCCATGTTATTATTTGAAACGAAAAATAAAAATGTACCACAAAACTAACTGTAATAATTTTAACATTTAAATCTATTATGCCGACCGTATATAAGCCATTTTGATAAAGTAATAGGCATGGGCCGAGTTTCATCTCCAAGATGAATTTTTCTGTTAATTGCGGCGTATTCACATAATATATAGGCCAATTTCCCTTAGGTGGTGTCTGATGCAACAATTTGCTGCTAAGTCTGCGTCCAAAGTACATGCTTAAAGCGGAGCCGAGCGCAAAGCTGATTTTTCATGCACTAAGAGGAATTATAGGTGGCCACAGTGAATGCGAGAAAAGGCGCTGAAATTCTTGTCATTTCTGTTTATTGCAGAGAATATTAAGGATTCGTCTGATGAAAAATATTTTGTATCTCTCTTACTTACTTACTTACTTAGATGGCCATAACAACCCGTTGTCAGGTTACGGCCGACCTCATTAGCTCTCGCCAGGCGCCTCTGTTTTGCACGTGCCTTCTTCAATCGTTAATGCCAAGCGCGGTTAGGGCTTCCTCAGCTTGGTCTATCCACCGGAGGCATGGTCTCCCTCTTCGTCGTTGACCGGGGACCTTCCCTTCGAATACCTTTTTCGCTGGAGCTTCTTTATCCATACGATGGACATGACCCAGCCAGCGTAGTCGCTGTATTGTTATACGCTTAACTATGTCAATGTCGGCGTAGAGCTCATACAGCTCGTGGTTCATTCGAATGCGATAGTCGTCGCCAACTCGAACAGGACCAAAGATTTTGCGGAGAACTTTCCTCTCGAACACCCCAAGAGCGGCTGCGTCTGTTGTCGAAACCACCCATGCCTCAGCGCCATAAAGAAGCACAGGTAGAATGAGCGTCTTGTAGAGTGTTAGCTTTGTCGATCGAGAGAGAGCTCTGCAACGTAATTGCTTACTGAGACCGTAGTAGCACCTATTAGCAATTGTTATTCTCCGCTTAATCTCCAGACTGACATCGTTATTGCTGGTTACGGCAGTGCCAAGGTAAATGAATTCCTTGACAACTTCTAATTTACAGTTGCCCGCTGTAACATGAGAGTCTAGATCCCGTGCTCTCTTGTTGTTGTTAGTAGACATCATGTATTTCGTCTTGCCCTCGTTTACCGTCAAACCCACTTTGGCTGATTCCTTTTCAATAGCAGTGAAAGCAGCAGTAACATCTCTCTTACTCCGACCGATAATATCAATATCATCAGCGTACGCAAGGAGCTGAACACCTTTGAAGAAAATGGTGCCATTATGATGCACACCGGCTTTTCGTACGATCCCCTCCATAATGAAATTGAAGAGATCGCACGAGAGCGGGTCGCCTTGTCTGAAACCTCGCTCGGTATTAAAAGTTCCGGAGAGGTCATTCCCTACCTTGACGGAGCTACACGTATTGCTCAACGTCATCCTGCAGAGCCTTATCAACTTTGCAGGTATACCGAACTCAGACATTGTTGCGTATAGGCAATCCCGCACTGGGCTATCGAACGCAGCTTTATAATCGACGAAGAGATGGTGAGTGTCGATTTGATATTCATGGGTTTTCTCCAGGACTTGGCGTAGTGTAAAAATCTGGTCTATGGTGGACTTACCAGGTCTAAAGCCACACTGATAGGATCCGATCAACGTTTCTGTATACGGCTTCAATCTTTCACACAATACGCTCGAGAGGATCTTGCGATGGAAATAAGACTGATACCCCTGTAGTTGGCGCAGATTGTCGGGTCTCCTTTCTTTATTACAGGACAAAGCACGCTGAGATTCCAATCGTCGGGCATGCTTTCCGCTAGCCATATTTTGCTGATGAGTTGATGCATGCACCTTATCAATTCATCGCCACCAGCTTTAAACAACTCAGCTGGCAGGCCGTCAGCACCCGCTGCTTTGTTGTTTTTGAGTCGCTGGATAGCAACTCGAACCTCTTCATGGCTAGGTGATGGTACTTCCACTGCGTTATCATCGATTGGTGGTATCGTACTGCATTCTCTCTGGGCGGAATCATCGCCCGTGAGCAAGTTGGAGAAATGCTGCCTCCATAACCTCAGTACACTCTGTGTATCTGTAACCAGATTTCCATTTTCGTCTCTACAAGTGGATGCTCCGGGCTTGAAACCTTGAGTTAGACGCTTAACTTGTTGATAGAATTTTCGTGCATCCTTCTTGCCCTGGTACACCTCAAGTTCCTTACGATCACGCTTTTCCTGCTCCCTTTTTTTACGTCTGAAAATGCGCCTCTCTTTCTTCCTCTTTTCGCGGTAGTTTTCTCGCACGACTCGCGTTGCGGCTGACTGCAGCATCTTCTTGTATGCGGCGTTTTTTTCAGCAGTCGCATCGCGACACTCCTGGTGATACCATTGGTTTCGAGGTTGTGGGCGTCGAAAACCAATGACTTCCTCGGCAGCAGCGCGCATGGAGTGGGAGATGTGTGTCCAAAGTCCACCGGCGTCGTCGGTTCCAGAGGTTGGTTGGTTGAGCTTAACCGAGAGTTGAGCGGAGTACGCCTCGGCAGTCCGTTGTGATTGCAGCTTGGTAACGTCCAGCTTTCGTTGCATGCCCGTGCGTACATTCTTCGCATTGCATAGCCGCATGCGGATCTTAGCTGCAACAAGATAGTGGTCGGAGTCAGTGTTGACCCCCCGAAATGTACGCACATCCAGATCGCTTGAAGCGTGCCTTCCGTCGATCACAACATGATCAATTTGGTTTTTCGTTTTTTGATCTGGGGATAGCCAGGTGGCCTGAATGTCGAGGTGTTGAAATCTGGTGCTACTAACTACCATGTTTCGCGCCGCGGCGTAGTCGATCAGTCTCAGACCGTTGTTTGAAGTGGTCTCGTGTGGACTGAACTGACCGACTGTAGCGCCAAAGATGCCTTCTCCCGACCTTCGCGTTAAAATCGCCGAGGACTATTTTTACATCGTGGGTCGGACAACGGTCATACACGTCCTCTAGGCTCGCGTAGAAATCATCCTTGGTGGCATCGTCCTTTTCCTCCGTCGGGGCGTGCGCGCAAATTAGGCTTATGTTGAAGAATTTTGCCTTGATACGGATCGTAGCCAGCCCTCCGTTTATTGGCGTGAACCGGGAAACTTGGTGGCGTAATTTTCGACTTACAACGAATCCGCAACCAAATTCGCGCCTCTCCGCATGGCCGCTGTAGTAGATATCACAGTTCGTCCGTTTAGTGCAGCCTTGTCCTTTCCATCGCATCTCCTGGATGGCGGTGATGTCAGCCTTTATTTTTACGAGGGCTTCCGCCAGTTGGATAGTTGCACCTTCCCTATGGAGGGTCCGGACATTCCAGGTGCATATCCGTAAATCATTGTCCGTTTTTCGTTTGCAGTGGTCGTCATCGTAGTGGGGGCTATTATCCGAGGCTGATTTGGTTTTCATTGGAAATGATGATAATGTGTGGTGGGACCCAAACCCCACGCACACATTCCAAGTTTTAAGTCTAGGAGAGACTCGCCTTCTCACAACTAGCTCACCCCCGGACGGGTGTCCAAGGGATCTCCAGAGGATACTTGGCCAAAAAGGCCGGAAGTTTGTGGGCTGCTTGAACTGCTTGCAAAAGAATCATCCCTGGCCACTCCCAAGTGAGTGGAAATCAGGAACTTTTCCTACTTACGTGGACTTCTACAAGCAGCTCCATCTATCATTGTATCTCTCATTGTCATGAATTATTTTATAAAAGAAAGACAATTTGGAAAGCATCCAATAAACGTAAAAAGAAGCGAATTTGGTGTATTTCATTATTTATATAAAGTTTTAAGAAATGCTGAGAATAATTTTTTAAGTATACCCGAATGAGCATCGAAACTTTTGACTACATTCTCAAAAAGATTTTTATTCATTTATTTACGTCTATGATACAAATTTACCTTACAGACTAAGCATATAGTAAGTAATACAAATAAAGGGTGTTTTTTTTAGAGGTTTGTTTTTCGAATAGAGATAAAACTGGCATTTTATGGTCAAATCTGGCAACTCTAATGTCATTTATGTTCAGTTTGGTTTGCCATTTCATCATGAACAGGTTGACAAAAGAACAACGCTTGCAAATCGTGCAAATTTATTTCGAAAATAATGGTTCAGTTCGCGAAGTTTACCGCAAGCTCCGTCCATTTTATGGTCGACATAATCGTCCATCAGAGCAATTAATTCGGTTAACCATGGGTCGTTTTCGCACTACGTTTACTCTTTGTGATAATACGCATCCGCAGAGACGTCGAACAGTGCGCACCGAAGAAACAATTGCCGCTGTAGAGCAAAATGTTGAAGAGGACCCGAATGAATCGATTCGCCACCGTGCACAGCAATTGGAGCTTTGTCCATCAACTTTATGGAAGATTTTGCGCAAGATCTTGGCTTGCGACCTTACAAGATCCAGCTTGTGCAAGAATTAAAGCCGCGAGACCATGCAATGCGTCGTGATTTTGGTGTATGGGCCGAAAATGAGATTGATCTCGATGCTGATTTTCATCGCAAATTTTTGTTCAGTGATGAGGCTCATTTATGGTTGAATGGCTACGTCAACAAGCAAAATTGCCGCATTTGGAGTGAAGAGAACCCACATGAGACCCTTGAGACGCCATTACATCCACAAAAACTGACTGTTTGGTGTGCTCTATGGGCTGGTGGAGTCATTGGGCCATACTTCTTCCGAAATAATGCTGGAGAGTCAGTTACCGTTAATGGAGACCGGTATAGAGCCATGATAACCGACTATTTTGTTCACGAATTGGATGGCATGAATGTGGATGAGTTGTGGTTCCAACAAGACGGCGCTACATGCCACACAGCGCACGTCACAATCAATTTATTGAAGGAAACATTCGATGAGCGCATAATTTCGCGGAATGGACCTGTCAATTGGCCACCAAGATCGTGTGATTTGACACCATTGGATTATTTTCTTTGGGGATATGTGAAGTCGCTCGTCTACGCCAACAAACCAGAAACGTTAGGGGACTTGGAAGCCAACATTCGTGGCGTTATTGCCGACATACGGCCCCATATGCTCGAAAAAGTGGTTCAAAATTGGACCTGTAGAATTGGCTTTATTCGAGCCAGCCGCGGCAGCCACATGCCCGAAATCATATTTAAACATTAATGGCATAAAATTATCCTTCTAATAAAGCCAAATTGATGGACATTAAAACGATTTTCTTGTGTTTTATTTCAATTCGAAGCTCTATACCTCTAAAAAAAACACCCTGTATATAGATTCAAAATAAAAATACATAGAAGTTTGTTTAAGTGCAGGAACTCATAGCCCTATTATGGGCGATGGCGATTCGCCACGGAAGGCGAGTCTGTATTATGGTTGACGAATGTACACGTTCGCCTGCAAAACAATGCTGTCAAATTACAAAACCGAAATTGACGTCTAAGAAACTTCAAATTTGAAGTTTTGCTGCCAAATTAGAAAACAGAAATTGACAGCTGCAAAATTTCAAATTTGAAATCGTCAAAATATTGAACTTCTAATTTTTACAAGTGAAAAAAATAAAATTAAAGTAAGCAATGTGGACTTATTTTTAAAAAATCGAAAACAAAGATTAAATGTCGGTAATTGTTTTAGTTCGGATGAATTCATCAACTTAGGTGTTCCCCAAGGTTCCGTTTTGGGTACAATTTTATTTTTGATATACATATGTGAACTCGTCATTTATCTAACCTTTTTACGGCAAAATAACAGCTATTGCAGATGACACTGCTTTTTCTTACTCTAACAACAATATTTTTGATCTGTTCTTAAATGTAAATTTCGATCTAGATATTCTGAGAAGATAGTTCAACTACCACAAACTATTAATCAGTAATAAGACTAAATTTATGATTTTCAGTATCAAAAACATAATCTGTGATAATCTGCCTTTATATTATCATTCGCCACTATGCGAGCGATTTTGCTTAAACAATTTACAAAATAATTTTATAACTTATAATGCAAACGAAAGTTGTTGCAGCAGTTTTTTTGAAGTGAAAACTTCTTATGGCACGTTGTGCGGCTGAGGAAAAAAGTATAATTTCGCGACACCGACCGTCATCGGGATTCCCCGTCATGAATGCGATAGTAAAATTTGAATGTTCTTTGAAGACTTGGGAAACGAACTCGATTTCGGAATTTTGAAGACTTGGGAAACGAACTCGATATTGGTATTTTGAAGACTTGGCATGCCACTTTTTGGCCACATTTCTGTGCAAATAATACTGATGAACTGTCAGTATTCACCTCACACCATCAGTATGAAGCGGCCCTCACACGATCAGTATTACTGACAGTATTTTGCATACTGACAGTATTACTGATCGTATGAGGTGAGTACTGATGTACTTTCAGTATAGAAAAGCGATACTGATGACTGCTGAAAAAATCGGATATTACTGACGAAGTTTTTAAATACTGACAGTAGTACTGATGGTGTGAGGTGAATACTGACAGTTCATCAGTATTATTTGCACAGAAAAGTGGCCAAAACGTGACATGCCACTTTTTGGGGCAGATCCGGCTGAAAGTTGGTCAGAGGGTGCAAGTAGGCACGGGACGGCAAAATCCTGGGAGGGGGCGTGGCATGCCCCATTTTGTGGCAGATAGACGATGAGGCAGCGAAACTTGAAAGAAACTTGAAAAAGTTCCTCATTCAGTGGCATGGAACATTGCGTCCAAAGGTATGGTCGTCCGATGCCTAGCTGGAGGCGTGGTGCAAGTTTGGATGGAATCTGCCCCAAAAAGTGGCATGCCATTTTCGGCTGTCGGTCACGTAGTCGGAGCATAGTTCGCACCTTCACCAGTCGAATGCCAAAAAAACTGATTACTGACAATAAACAATACTGACCGTGTGAGTGGTACACTGACAGTAATGTAAATACTGTCAGTAATTATACTGTCAGTAATATTGATCGTGTGAGGGCCGCTTTACTGTCAGTATTTAAAAACTTCGTCAGTAATATCCGATTTTTTCATCAGTCATCAGTATCGTTTTTCTATACTGACAGTACTCACCTCATACGATCAGTAATACTGTCAGTATGCAAAATACTGTCAGTAATACTGATCGTGTGAGGGCCGCTTAAGGGTAAATTATTAATAGCGCCTAAAAGTAGGCAACGTTTTTTGAAAAAATTGGCCCATGAAAGTATGCAATTTTTTGGAAAAAATTTTTAAATTTGTAGCATACATATGTTGACTTCCGGTTAGTTGTTGCTCAGTCAGCAAATTTTTCTCTGCTAGCGCAGCCCAAAGCAGAGAAAAATCTGAAATACCAGGCCACCATGAACCAGCAGCAAGCAAATTTGGTTTTTTGAAAAACTTTAAAACGTTATATCTCGACTAATACTAAACCGATTTAGACAAATGAGGTGTAATAGTTTTTTTAAAAACAAGCAAATTTTTTTGAAGTCATTTGTATCTTGATAAACTGTCACTAGATGGCGTTTTAAGCAGTTTGAATATTCTAACAGCCAGAACTCGGCAACGAATAAGCCGATTTTGATAAATTTGGTGTCATAGTGTCTGTTTGAAGAAGCAGATTTTTATCTTAAGTTTAAGAAAAATTATGTTTAAGCTATTTAGTCACAGGTCCAGATACTTTTTTTACCTAATTTTTTCTTATACTTACATAATTCGCAATGATGTGTCTTACTGCAATCAGAATAAATTTTTGTTTTTAAACATAAGGAGTACTTAGCTCAAATTTAATTATTCACAGTTGAGGCTAATGAGCCGAATATACTTCTTCCAGCCATTTTTGAAGTGAAACCTTCTTATGGCATGTTGTGCGGCTGAGTAAAAAAGTATAAACTCGTGACACCAACCGTCATCGGGATTCCCCGTCATGAATGCGATGGTAAAATTTGAATGTTCTACTGTTTCGTTTAAATAAAAAATATTCCAAGTGGAAGACAAAAAGCAAAGCATACACACTAACTGACACATTTAATTCTCATTCAACGATTGTTATGCTTACATGTTTGTTTCTTTCAATGTCCGCGTTGTTGCGTTGACAAATTGAGAATGAGAGCGAGAGTAAAATTTGAATACATATTCCGTTTTTGTCTTCCATTGCAGTGCCATATAAAAAGAAAACGCTCACATACCAATTAACGCACTAACTTGCCATTAAACGATTTGTTTTCACTTCTGTCGGCACTCCCGGAGTGCAACCCGCCGTTTTTTTTTTCAAATTGATTGCGTTGACAATTTTAAGTACTTAGATATAATTTTAGATAATAAACTTAATTGGAAAAGCCATCAATATTCTTGAAGGGATATATTAACAATGTAGTAAGGCAACTCTATCATCTGAGTCTCTACTGTCACCAGCCTATACTGAAACTAGTCTATAACTCAATACTGAAATCCAAAGAGGATACTCTTTGCTGAAATCTAAACTGCAGTATGGTTTATCCTGTTGGGGCGGTGCATACAAAAATAAAATTGAGCCTATTCTAGCTATGCAAAAACATGCAATAAGAATTTTGTGTAAAGCTAATCGCAGGACACCTAGTTTCACTTTGTTCAAATCCCTCGACATTCTCCCAGACACTTGTACTGCTATAAAGTTTAAAAATATTTTTCAAAAACTCGGGTTTTTATACTGTGAGAAAACATGAAAATTATAACCTTAGAATGAACACAGGGAATTTCGTAAATACTCCTATAATTCACAAATCACACTTCACGTTTTTACAACATTACAGCACCACGTTTTTTTTAATGCGTTGCCAGAAAACTTAAGATGCGAAAGAGTTTTATCTGTTTTTCTAACCAAAACCAAACAGTGGCTTTTTTTTTAATCATTTAGCCATAGATAATATTTTTATTCCGCTGCTATAGATAGAATATTGATTATTAAGTTTAAATTGGTTGTTTTTATTTAATCATACTCTGAATATTTTGATATAATTTTAAAATATAACTATGTAATTCTCCATCATAAATTAAATTTTGTTTTTCATGCTAAGTTCGCCTCTTGGCATTCTGTCAACAGAACGTATCTAACTACATATGTATTTCATGTGTAAATAGTGTAACTATTTGATATTATATTGTAATTGAAGTTCTAAACATGAAATAAATATAAAGAAAAAGATAGTTGTGAGGTTGTGGATATTTCAAAGAATGCGGCGGAACATTAAGGATAGCTTTAACCTACTCGAACTGCCTAGCCGGCTGTAAGCAAATTCTTTTTTTAAATATTGAAAAGAAAAATATGAATAAATTGTTTTTCCAGATTTGTGCCTTACTTCAGGATTTATAAAGAAGCGTTTCTGTATTTATTGGAAAAAATGGAAAGCTCATACGGTCGTAGCACATCAATCCCTCCGATTTTGAAACTGGCTTCCGCACTATGCTTTTTTGCTGACGGCTCCTATCAAAAAAGCGTTGGAAATGGCTTTGAGTTGGGCTTGAGTTGATCCATGATACAATTATCATGGTAGCAGCAATTCCAAATGACAGTTCTTCTTTTTATTTAAACCTACCTTTTCTGTCAAAATCAGCTTGTTACGCTAGGCTTTAAAAAGAAGGACGAACTCACGAATTGTTAGTGCCAAGCACTAAGATTCCCCGGCTAGGGTCGCGGTTTCCCTAAGCCGAATTTTTGCGTACGCAAAGAAAAATTTAAGTCTCAAGAAAAACACATATTATAATGTTTCATTGAATTCTACAAAAAAAAAAGAACTTTCCTAACTGATGGCAGAGGAAGAAGAACCCCAGGTCGCTATTTAAAAAAATAATTTATCTTATGCCTACGGCATAATGGTCGGTTGTCTATGGCATCTCCCCTCACTCCTTTGCTCAGCAAAGACTCATCCTAGTCCTTTTTTTTTAAAATAAGAAGAATGATTTTATTTTGTTTAGGATAGTATCAATTTCAATGTTTTTTTTTGTTTTTGTATTGCTTCTTTTTTTTGTCTTTAATAATATAATTAATGTAATATAGAATAATGTAAGATAATTTTAATTAATGAAATACAAATTATTTTTGCCTTAGACAAAGTTCAAATTTATAATAAAGAAAAATATATAAAATAAAATAAAGTTAAGTCTAACTTAGCTGGAAAGCACAGGCTGATGTAGATGCTGCAGGATCGGGTTGTTTTGCTGTTGTTGATGTTGCTGTTTGTTGCCTTGGTAGTGGCTGCTACCATTGTTGTTGGTTTTATTTTTGTTGTTTTGTTAAATTTAATTAAATTTATTATTATTAACTTTACAAAATTTTCAATTCTTTTCAGTACAATTTTTTGTATTTTTTTTTTCAAATAAGTTCTTTTTTTTATTTATTTACAAACCGGCACACCGTGTCCTTTTCCCTTTTTTTTTTTTTTTTGCTATGTATCTTATTTATGCAATTGTTTTCTGTATTTTTTTTTAAAGGTTTTTATATTTAAAGTTGTCGAAGAGGAAAAAAGTAATTCACTCGCGAAATTTTCTCATATATATTGTTACGAAATTCCTGTCTCTTTGACGATAATTTCGATCTTTTACACTTTTCTGAGTTCGATCACTGGATTGTGTAACAATTAAAAAAACACACCAACTTATTTAGTTATAAAATAGTTTATTTAAATCACAATAGTTAGTTTCTACACGGTATAATGGTTAATTTTATTAACGTTCAAATTCTAATATCAATCTGACACTGTATACACAACTGTTTTACTTTACTACTTAAAGTCACTTTATTACGGAACACACTGTTCTGCTTCACTGTTTTAATTCAACTGTGTTCGAAAACTCAGATGGCACCCTTTTATACTACAGGCATCACTTTCTCGAATAATCCACTTCCATTATCCATAATTTACCAGTGCTTCTAAGTGGCGTGTATTCTACCATTATCCATAATTTACCAGTATCGACGTTGAGTTCACAATTATCCAGAATGTTGCTATTATGCTCTAGATGGCGTTGTACGACGGCGATAATTTCTCTCGGTTGTCGACTTTTTTAGTGTACTGCAGCGTCTGTTCGGTTTATTATTTGCCGCTAGATGGTGTAAGAGCCAGTGATGCTAGCTAGTATCGTTTAGTTTTCTTTTGTTGGTTTTTTATTTCGAGAATTTTCTGGCGTAAACCAAATTTCGCTACACTGCCCTCCGCTTAAACTTGTTCGTCCCGAACAAGAGTCTCTCCGTTTCTAGTATTAGGTGCCAGCCTTTCGATGTGGACTACCTTTAATATACTTTTGTTCCCGGGGTATTTTTGGATTCGATACACAACATCATTAATCCTTGTGACGATCCGATATGGTCCCTCCCAATGAGTCTGTAATTTAGGAGACAAGCCTCGTTTTCGTTGTGGGTTGTGTAGCAGCACTAGTTGACCTTTGAACCCTTCAGTATTTGCTAGCAGGTCATACCGAGCTTTCATCTTGTCGCTAGCCAATTGAGTACGTCTCCTGATAAGCTCGTGTATATTTGCTAGTTCTTCTCTTTTCCGCGACATGTAATCGTCAACATGGGTCGTTTCTGGGAAAACGCTTACTCCGTACTTCATATCTGCTGGAAGCCTTAAGTCCGTACCAAAAATGGCTTTTGCTGGCGCGACTGTAGTGGTATCGTGTATTGCCGACCGATAAGCCATCAGAAACATTGGTAGATGCTCATCCCAATCTTTTTGTCCTTCATCAACAACCTTTTTTAAATGCTCCTCTAGAGTACGGTTGAACCTTTCGACCATGCCATCGGACGGAGGATGCAAAGCTGTGGTGCGTGTCTTCTGTATTCCAAGCATGTCACAAACCTCCTTAAAAAGTGTCGACTCAAAATTTCGTCCTTGGTCGGAATGCAACTCAAGTGGAGCTCCATATCGGCAAATCCAATTTTTGATGAAAATGTCTGCCACTGTTTTTGCTTCTTGATTGGGAATGGGACATACTTCTGGCCACTTACTGAAGTAATCAATTACCACAAGGTTGTATTTATTTCCTGCATTGCTGATTGGAAAAGGTCCCGCTATATCCATGGCTATCCTCTCAAAGGGAGCTCCAACGTTATACTGATGCATTTTTCCCCGAGTGCGTTGCCTTGGTCCTTTAGCAATTGCACATTGGTCAGAAATGCGGATCCAGTCAGCAACTGATTCTTGGCATCCTACCCAATAAAATCGTTTCTTTAATTTCTTTGTGGTTTTCGTTATGCCCAGATGTCCACCACTCGATCCATTGTGATAATCCTCGATTATTTCCTTAAATTTGGCCTTTGGAATAACCAGCAGTTTTGAGCGAGTTTTACCATCCTCACTTTCCCAGATTCGGTAGAGACAACCATCATGCAACTCCAAACTTTGCCATTGCGCATAGTATGCTTTACAGATTTGGCTTACATTTGAAATTTCTTGCCACGCCGGTTTCCTACCCAGCTCCTTATACTTAATTATAGTTGACAAATCTGTATCATTGCGCTGGTCTCGTTTTACCTCCTCTTTTGTCCACTTTTCTTCAGGCAAAACGTTCAAAAGGCGCACATCAATTGTTCCAGCTGTATTTTCTGTTCGCGAACAATGACCGCATTCAATTTTACATGGACGACGGGAAAGTTCATCCGCATTTCCATGCTGGCTTCCTTTGCGATGCTCTATGGTGAAATCATAGCTCTGCAAGCGTTCTATCCACCGTGCGATTTGACCTTCAGGATCCTTGGATTGAAGTAGCCACCTTAATGCCGCATGGTCTATCCTCAGGAGAAAGTGCTGTCCATATAAGTACTTGTGGAAGTGTTGCACGCATTCCATTACTGCCAGTAACTCTCTCTGAGTTACGCAATAATTCCTCTCAGGTTTCGACAGAATTTTGCTGAAATATGCGACGACTTTTTCTTGTCCATTGATGATTTGGGACAAAACTCCTCCAATGCCATGGCCACTCGCATCGGTGTCCAATACAAATTCTTTGCCGGGTATTGGGTACGCGAGTATTGGCGCTGTGGACAGTAATTCTTTCAGCTTTTGGAATGCAGTTTCCTGTGCCCCACTCCATTCGAATTTCCGATTTTTCTGTGTCAGCTCATGTAGACTGCCTGCAACATTTGCGAAACCAGGAACAAAGCGTCTGTAATAAGTGCATAGACCCAGAAAACTTCGCAACTCATGAAGATTAGATGGTTGTGGCCAATTTTTCACAGCTTTTATTTTATCTTCATGTGTGTATTCCTTCTGACGTAACCTTGTGCCCCAAAAATTTGACTTCACGCTGGAAAAGTGAGCACTTTTTCGCACTTAATTTTAGTCCAGCTGCCTCCAAGCGCTCAAACACTTCCTCCAGATTTTTCAAATGGTCATCAAAATCTTTTCCCATGATGATTATATCATCGAGATACACTAGACAAGTCTTCCAATGTAGTCCTTTGAGAAATCGTTCCATTAACCGCTCAAACGTAGCTGGAGCGTTACAAAGACCAAACGGCATGACGTTGAACTGCCATAGACCATTCCCAATACTAAAGGCAGTTTTCTCTTTGTCTTTTTCATCTATTTCCACCTGCCAATATCCACTTTGTAAGTCCAGGGTGGAAAACCATGTTGCTCCAGATAACGTATCCAGTGTATCATCTATTCTGGGTAACGGGTAGCTGTCTTTTTCGGTGACGTCATTCAATTTTCTGTAATCCACACAGAATCGCATACTTCCGTCCTTTTTCTTGACAAGTACGACCGGTGAACTCCATGTCCTTTCTGATGGTGCAATGACATTTTCTCGCGCCATATCCTCTATAAGGCCCGTCACTTCTTCTCTCTTAGCGAGTGCTAGCGTCCTTGGAGGTTGACGAATCGGCTGAAAATCTCCTGTATCAATGTGATGTTTGACAACTGATGTTCGGCCATTATTTTATCCTTTGGACGCAAATATCCGCCAATGTTTTTGCAGAAACCTTTTTGCTTTATTTTTTTTTATGGGCAGACAACTCCTTCGTCCATTCTTTCGTCAATACATCCAAGGCCGACGATTTCGTTAAAGTTGTACCTTGTGTGTTCTGCTGGTCATTTTCAAAATTTATCACAGCCGTAACTTTCTCACATTCACCTTTGTGCATCCATTTTGGCTTATTTGTTGGATTCAAAATTCGCACTGGTATTTTTCTGTCTGTTCTTGTGTTTACTAGGGTCTTTCCAATAATCAGGTCTTTCTTTAAATTTTTCTTATCTGCTTCCACTACCCACAGATGGCTTGGCCCACAGTCTTCATTTGTTGTGGCCCAAATAATTTCTTCGGTGTTGGGTTCAATTCGACAGCGCTTACTTATGTAGACTCTTGCAATTGTTAATTTTTGTCCACAGCCAATGTCTAAAGGCAACTATACATTGGCATACCTTAACGTTTTTTTCTTAAGATCCAAAGTAAACCCGTATCGAATCATGAAGTCCACGCCAATGATAATCTCATTGGTGATGTTTGCAACAATAAAATCATGTTCCACAGTTTTGTTGCCGATAAGAATACTCGCTGTAACTTTTCCTACTATTTGTGCAATTTCTCCTGTCGCTGTTCTGAATTGGATCCCATTTAATGGCGTTACTCGTCGTCTATCAAATAAGTCTCTCCTCACAATTGAATGCGATGCGCCTGTATCCAAAGTAAGCTCACATGGTCTTTCGTTGATTTTTCCACCGATGGTAAGGCTGTTGGAATTTCGGTAAAGCTTCGAAACCAAGACTATGGGGCAATCATCTGTTAGAGTCAGCTCACGCCCCGCTGTACTGACTCTCTTTAGTTTAACGACTGATGCTCGCTACCATTTTTGCCATCGTCCACCCTTTTTCCAATTCTTCTTCTTGGTGAACGTGATGGAGATCGTTTACGACGTGATTTGCAGTCACGTGCCATGTGTCCCTGCTTACCACAGTTGTAGCATTTTCCGCTGAAGCTACCGCTGGCGAACGATGAATTTTTCTTTTCAGCCTCCACCTCCATCCGACGAGTTTTCAGTGATGGGCGGCATGTCAACGCAGTCGTCTCCTGAGTGAGGGCAACCGTTACTGTTTCGTTAAATGTTGTCTTCGGGTTCCTCATTGTCTCGCGTTTTGTATCTGAGTCACGTATGCCGTCAATAAACGCCTCTATTTTGAATTTTTCAGCTACGACACTTAAATCGTCAGGATAGGAAAGGTGTGCCAATCGCTCAATATCCGCAGCATACTCCTGCAAGGACTCGCCAGATTTCTGGATACGACTTTTCAACTCCAATCTGTGAATCTGCTTCATGTGGTCACTGCCATATTTTCGCTGTAAAGCATCCATCACCGCCTTGTAATTTTTCTGCTCCGCCACTGGAACCGTTTGCAATACTTCTGCAGCTCTGCCCTTTAATGCCACAATTAGCGCTGCAGCTGCGCTTTCGTTATCCCAACGATTGTGACCAGATGTTGTTTGAACTGGAGCTTGATATCACTAAATGGCGTTGTTCCATCGTACGAGGGTGCCTTAAGCCTCTCTGCGCTGATTTCTCTTATCACTTGAGTGGTTGGTTCGCTTATTTACAACTGTTCAATCTTTTTATTAACGTCCTCAAAATTATTTTGGACTTTTTCAAGATTATTTAGAACTTCTCCCTTGAATGATTCAACTCAGTCATTTTTGCATCGAGGCCATTTACCATTTTGGCAACCTCCGTTCGAACAGCCTCCATCTTCTGTTTCATTGCGTGGATCTGCGTCGCGTTCTGACTTAAGCTCTGATCTATTTGCAGTGCATTTTGACTTAAGCTCTGACCAATTTCTTCCCGAATGGCCTGGATATTGCTTTTCATTTGTAGATTTATTATCTGCGTCATCGCCATTAACATTTTCTGGAACTGTGATATATCTACAATTTCACCACTTGCCACCGGTCCAGAAGCTTCTTCCACTTTCGCTGCTGATTCTGATACATCACTATAAAATTCATTCTCTTCCAGGTTTACACCTTGAGCCTCAAGAGCCTGCCGTAAGCGTTTCTGTAACTCCACCTTTCCGCCAGTTGATTGCAGATTCAGCTGCTGCAACTCCTTCTTCAGTTGATCCACTTTCAGTTCGTCAAACTTAACCGTTTTTTTTTTTTTTTTTTTTATTGATTCTTTTTACACAATCCCACTTCTGACACCAATTGTTACGAAATTACTGTCTCTTTCGATCTCCTACACTTTTTTGAGTTCGATCACTGGATTGTGTAACAATTAAAAAAACACACCAACTTATTTAGTTATAAAATGGTTTACTTAAATCACAATAGTTAGTTTTTACACGGTATAATGGTTTATTTTATTAACGTTCAAATTCTAATATCAATCTGACACTGTATACACAACTGTTTTACTTTACTTCTTAAAGTCACTTTATTACGGAACACACTGTTTTGCTTCACTGTTTTAATTCAACTGTGTTCGAAAACTCAGATGGCACCCTTTTATATTACAGGCATCATTTTCTCGAATAATCCACTACCTCCTAGATGGCGTATACTCTACCATTATCCATAATTTACCAGTGCTTCTAAGTGGCGTGTATTCTACCATTATCCATAATTTACCAGTATCGACGTTGAGTTCACAATTATCCAGAATGTTGCTATTATGCTCTAGATGGCGATGTACGACGGCGATAATTTCTCTCGGTTGTCGACTTTTATAGTGTACTGCAGCGTCTGTTCGGATTATTATTTGCCGCTAGATGGTATAAGAGCCAGTGATGCTAGCTAGTATCGTTTATTTTTCTTTTGTTGGTTTTTTTATTTTGAGAATTTTCTGGCGTAAACCAAATTTCGCTACAATATGTTCTTTACTTATTTCTTGGTTTTTTTTTTAGTTTCGTTGCACATGAAGAAAAAAAATGCAAATTGTGTTCTAAATTTTGTTGGTAGCTAGACACTTTTGTTAACTTTGCTTTTCTGAAGAGTTTTCCTTAAATTTACGCAAATTTTTCAATTTTTAACGAGAGGAAAAGATTGTTGCAAATTTTTTTCTCCTTTTGGATATTTTTAACACCAAGTTTCTTGTCTTATCACTTTATGTTTTTGGTTTTCACTAAGTTTGTCATACGATTTTTTTTGTTTGGTATAGAAATTTTCACCAATATGTTATAGCAAAACACGTTGTTTTATTTTTTGCTTCAAGAAACGTTTTTTAATTTCCAGAACACCGGATTTCAACAGACACAAGAAATTAGAAAAAAATAGCTTTACTGAAACAGCACGCAATGAACCGCTCGCCTCGATGCCAAATTTCAACTGCTTCGCAGCACGCGTTCTCAAGCGATTGAAATTTTTCTTTTTTTCAAGTTCCACGCTTACCAACTGTCTCCAATACTTTTCGTTTCTTTGTTGGTTACCACGTCAGCATTCTCCGTCTTCACTTATAATACATTCATGCTTATACTACCTAACGACTAATTCTTATGTCAATGACAATAGCATACATAAAAAAAGAGCAAGCAACATGAGCTGATACAAACAAAAAAAAAATATTGAAGTGGCCTGTTTCTACTGTTGCAACTGTCAAAAAAAATTCTTTCTTCGTATGTTCCTTGCAACAGTATTGGAGAATGACAAAAAAATTGACAATGATAACATTTAAACATGCAAAGCGAGTAGACGTGGTTTTCTAGTGTCCGCAATTAAACGCATTTTAATTAATATATAACCAACCGAATCAGACCGTTTTCATTTACGTTGTATAAAAATATTGTTGTTACAAATATCTGTGCTTTTGGCGAGTTTCCGTACGTTTCCTGAGTGTAATTTTGTGATTTTAATTTTGCTGATTTTGCTAATATTGTTGTCGAGCAAGTCATGGCGCAGTCGCAACCTAAAGGTGCTCGAACTACATTCAACTCACGAAAACAACAAACAACACTATCTTCTCCTGCTGCATCTTGCAACTCTCTCGTTGGTGAGTCATCGCCTGCAGCAATGCCCTTGTACTCGGATGCTACACTTAGCGCCAAATTCTCCTCATTGAAAGAGAGCATCGTTGAGCAGTTGACTGGTGTAATGAAGTCAATTGAGGATCGTGTGTTAGAGAGGCTGGGAGAAGTGACTGCTGAGCTTACTAATTTTAAAAATGTAGTTAAAGATGTAATGCGGAGAGTGTCTGCTGTTGAAGCTGCATGTGCCGAAATCAGCACACTAAAGAGCGACATAATTGTTCTCAAACAACAATTAGAGAACCGCAACAATGCTTCAGTCCCTTCAGATGTCAACCAGGAAATTTGTGAGCTTAAGAAGCAGGTAGACAAGTTTGAGAATGATGCTGTTGCCTCTGACGTCATTCTACACGGAATTTCCTTTTTTCAAAATGAGAACCTTCCAAACCTTTTCTCTAAAATTTGTACGGTTATTGGGAGCGATATTCCAAATACAAAGAATCTTTTTAGAGTCAGAGATAGCAAGAACAAAAATGCTGCTATAATAATCAAACTGTCTTCATAATTTGAGCGCAACAACTTGTTTAAAGCAGTTGCTGCTTTTTGTAAAAATAAAAAGAGACAACTAATGCTCAGTGACATCGACTGTGGTAGTGAGCAGAAGTTTTACTTGCATGAGAGCTTGTCCAAAGCCAACCGCGCAATAATGCAGTATGCGGGTATGAAGAAACGCGAGAATCTGCTAACTGCTGTGTTTTCTTTACGTGGGAAAGTATTTGTTAGAAAGAGTCGTGAGAGCGATGCGGTGTATGTTTTTTCTAAAGATAATGTGGATTGCGTCGCTGGAAATGTAACGTAGGGTGACTTGAAAAATTTGTTATTATATTATTTTTATAGTTTTTAGTTTTATATTTTTGTTTTTTTTATTTTAACTAATGTTTATTATTTTTATTTATTGCATGTTTGGGGCTACTAGTCATAACTTAATTTTTGTTGAGTTTGGCTAATACTTATGGTGATGCTGGTGAAAATTATAAAAGTTTGGTAAATGTACTATGTAAGCATTATGAGGGTTTGAAAGTAATTCACTTTAATGCGAGAAGTTTAAATGGGGTAAAATTGGATTGCGTTAAGTACATTTTTGAAAATTCTGGTGTTGATGTGGTATGTGTGACTGAAACATGGTTCAGTGATGGTGTTCCGGATTCGTGTTATGATATGACTGGATTTAAATTGTTTAGAAGTGATAGGTGTAATAGAAGGGGAGGTGGGGTGGCGGTTTATTGTAGATCAAGTCTTAATGTAGAGTTTGTGAATAGTTGTAATGATGTTTGTGAATATTTAAATGTTGTTATTTTTGATAATAGTATCAAAATTTTGCTGTCGTGTGTCTATAATCCTCATAGAAATAATATTCTTGACTCCCTTTTCAGTGACCTTAGCACTAGACTTATTGAGTTTGATTTTGTAATTGTTACTGGGGATTTTAATGTGAATTTGCTCCTTGATGATGTTGTAGCTGAGAATTTTTGTAATAATTTTACGTTATGTGGATTAAAACTTGTTAATTCTTGTATGCCAACTCGTTTTTCTTGCAATTGTGAACCAAGTCTACTAGATGTTTTTCTTGTTTCTGATTTGGATCTTTTAGTAAAATTTGATCAGCTGTCTTTTCTGTCTGATCATGATCTAATTTTCTGTTGTTTGAATATAAATCTTGGTTGTGTAATGTCTCCTGTTAGTTTTACGTATCGTGATTATAAATCCATTGAAATGAATGCCTTAAATGCTGAACTTCTCGATATTTGCTGGAGTGATTGTTGGTATCAGGATTCAGTTGATTTGAAACTGCAATTTTTTATGAATGAGATTGGCTCTGTGTTTGATCGTCATGTACCTTTGCGAACAGCTCAAGTTCCAAATTCTAGCTGCCCATGGTTTACTAATCGTGCATTACATGCCTTAAAAAAAAGGAATAGACTTCTTTCTAAATGGAAGAAAAATCGCACTTCAGTGAATTGGGAAGAATTCAAGAAGGCTCGAAATTTAGCAACGCGGCTTCTTAGGCAGGATAAAATCAATTTCTTAAATTCTAAACTAAATACAAGGCTATCTTCCAAAAAACAATGGCAAAATATAAAAAAATATAAAATTTTTACTAAAAATGCAACTGTATGCAATCTTGAGCCTGAAAAACTCAATGAATTTTTTCTTAGTTGTAATCCCTCAGGACTTAATTCTAACGTTATGCTGTCAGAGCCTTATATCGATCCTGATATAAATGCTTTTCATTTCTATGCAGTTGATGAATATACTGTGGTTAAGAGTGTAAATGGAATTAAATCTGACGCAATTGGATATGATGGAATTCCCATTAGATTTATAAAACTAATTTTGGCACATATCTTGCCACCTTTGACCCACATAATAAATTATTGCTTAACTAGTTCTAATTTTCCCAATATATGGAAAGTGGCCAGTATTGTTCCTATTGCTAAAACTGCAAATCCTTCTACACTAAGTGATTACAGGCCAGTAAGTATTTTGCCTGCATTAGGTAAAGTTTGCGAAAAGATAATGTCAGAACAAATCTCCTGCCACCTTAACACACATTCCCTTTTGTCTCCTTTTCAGTCTGGTTTTAGGGCTGGGCATAGCTGCACTACTGCAGTTATGAAAGTAATTGAGGATATTCGGCCCTATTATGATGCGAATCAACTGTCTCTTCTTTGCCTTTTGGATTTTTCCAAAGCCTTTGATACAGTGGATCACCCCCTATTGTGCTTTAAATTGAAATCTTTTTTCCAATTTAGTGACAGTGCAGTCAAATTATTGTTTAATTATTTAGAAGGCAGATTTCAAAGGGTTGTAGTTGGGAACACGTTTTCTTCATTTAGGGCGGTTAGCTTAGGGGTTCCGCAAGGTTCGATTCTAGGTCCGTTGTTGTTCTCCATGTTCATTAATGACATTTTTTTGGTCTGTAAATACGCCAAGGTTCATGCTTACGCTGATGACGTTCAGCTTTACCTCTCTAGACCCATTGGATTGGTTGAAGATTTAATCTTTAGGCTTAATGCAGATTTATTTGCTGTTAACAAATGGGCTAGAGATAATTATTTAGTTATAAATCCTTGCAAATCAAAAGTTTTGCCAATAAGTAGAAGCAATTTGAGCTTGCAGGAGATTCCTGAATTGTGCATCGGCACTACAAGTCTGGAATTTGTGAATAAAGTTAGGAATCTTGGCATTATTTTAAATTCTAAGTTAACGTGTGTGGACCATATCAACTCTGTTATTGGTAAGATTTATGGTACCTTGCGCCATTTACGAAACTCAGTAAGCTTCACGCCCATTAACACCAGACGCAGACTTGTCACTATGCTAATCATGCCTCACATACTATATTCTAATGCAGTTTTTGGTGAGCTTGATTTTCAGTCATTGCATAAACTAAGTGTTGCGTTTAATAGTTCTGTTAGATATGTTTACGGAGTTGGTAGGTTTGATCACATCTCTGAAAGGAGTAGGAGTATGTTGGGTTGCAGTCTGAAAGACTATTTAGATATGCGCAATATTATATTTTTGCACAGACTCATGCACACTCAGACTCCTGCTTATCTGTTCGATAAAATAAGCTTTTGTCAATCCGTAAGGTCGTTGCATTTAATAATTCCAAGATGCAACTATCTCAATGCGAGCAGGTACTTTTTCATCAGCATCGTTAAGCTATGGAACTCTTTACCTAATAATATTAAACGAATTGAAAAACTCAGTAGCTTTAAGCATGCAATTTATAATTATTATAGGAATAGGCTTTAAATGTTGTTAACTTATTATAAATTTTTGATAAAGTTAAGTTATAATTTCATTTTTCTTTTTTAATTAGGGCTATTAATTAATAACTTTTAATTTATATGTATGTATATTTTACTACAAATTTATATGTTGAATTAATTCTTACGTTTCGTTGAATAATTGTATTAATTTATATTTAAATTCTTTTTATTAGTTAAGTTATAATTATTTTTATTAATTTTTATGCATATATAATGATATCGTTTGATGTACTATAAAAGTTTAAGACTTAATGTACAATACTTGAAAGGAATAAATTAAATTAAATTAAAATTAAATCGCATGTTCTACTAATTTTCATGCAAACCAGGGTGGAACAGTAAATTCGTTACAAAGCTGCTTTGTTATATGTTCTTATTTTTTTTTTCAATACAAAAAAAACATAGAACAAACAGAAACCGAATATTTCCTCTGTTATATATTATTAGATTCTAGGCTGTTCCCATTCTTAACGTGGGGCACGACTCACACCCTGAGATTAAGACGCTCATAGCATTACCGACTGAACTAACCGGGCAAAACAGAATCAATTTGATGGCCCGATGTCAGACGCGTGGAAGACACCTTCAAGTTTTCCTTGAAGATCTTCGATTTCATACAGGGCATTACCTAACTTCTTCCGAATGCGGCACTTCAAAAATTTTGGTAAAAATTTTGAATTTATACCATGTGAAAATTGACTAAGTGCATGATTCTTGCGCAACACTTCCTGACCTTCTTTATAGCTGATTTCTTTCGCGCGAGTGTTGTATATTTTAGCACCTTTTTCATGTGCTAGTGACAAGTTTCTTTCAATTTTATCTCGAATCTTGTTAAGTTTTTCGGCATTTTGTTCTATGTCAATTTGACCATTTCTCAAACTATCAAGTTTTTCGAGAATTTCGTACGAGGACCCATATTGGCACATATTTTGGCCAAATAGTGCATAATATGGAGAGCATTTTATTGCAGAGTGAAAATCACTTCGTAGTATGGAAAGCACCTGAGGAATATGTTTATCCCGATTTGTGTGATCTTTTTCTTTGATCAGAAAACAGCAAATTTCGGCTATGATTTCCCGATTGGCTCTTTCAGAGGCATTTGCCTGAGGGAAATATAGTCCGGTTTTTATGTGCGTAACTCCGTAAGCAGTCAAAAATTCATGCATTTCTTTAGAGACAAATTGCTTTCCATTATCACTATGCATATATTGCGGTACACCGAAAGTTGGAAACATTTCGTTTTGAAAGAAATAAATTACATTTGCAGACGTAGCTGCACCAGGGATGATATTGGCATATTTGTAAAAGGGCTAAAATTGGAACTAAAATAGGGCTTTTTTGACATAAATAGGGCTTTTGTTAATCAAATAGTATACATTGTTATATTGATGAACAAAAAAAAAAGCCTCGTTTCTTACGAAAAACCCCAGCAAAATGAAAAGAATATTTGAAATTACTTTTATTTTACAATTTTTACAATGCAAACATCGAAAGTAGCAAAACCAAACCATCCAAAGGTAGTGCATTTCAAGTGAAAAGTACCAAAGCCTTGCAAAAGTACCACATTTGCTACTAAAGTATGTCATCTGGTAGCCCTAAGTATACAACCATTTATATTAAAACCAATTTTTTTTTCTTTTTATAAAATTTATTTTGTTACTTAAATAAATTTGTAACATACATACATAGTAAAAAAAAAATTAAAAAATAGTTTCAAAAACTAAATAACAGGTTAATCACATAGGTGCTTATTATTATTTAAAAATAAAAGTAAATGACCGTGTAAGTGGTAATTCAATATTTTCAGGCTCTGGTCTAATTATAATGCACAAACGAATTTGGGCTCTGCGCAAAATAGCCCTACAACGAAAAGATTATGAAATATTGCTTCATTAATTTTGTATAATACTGCCATGATTTTTTCAAGTTTTTCCATTTTAGTGGACCGTGGAAAGCGTTCTACGCCAGAACAATGTAAAATTATTAAAAATTCCATTTCGGTAATGGAAAAACTTGAAAAAATCATGGCAGTATTATACAAAATTAATGAAACTTACTTGTTACGAACAATTTTTTTTATTAAGAGTAAATTCCTAATCTTGAGAAGTAAAGGAGTTGAACACTGCTGTTATTTTGACCGTTCGAAAGTACAAATTACTTAATACAATAGCAAACTTTGAAAGTACCTTTATTTTTTTTGAACAAAATGTCATGTGCTTATTTTGTGCACTTATCAAGTAACTATATTTTAAAAGATTAGAAGAAAAAAAATGTAATTTCTTTGAAATATTTTCGTTCAATTCAAAAATGACACCGCACTGCTATTATTTTGACCGCAGCCCCACACCAAAATAGGAAAAAAGGCACACAAAAAATAAATAAGAAAATGGCCCAATTTTTCTTGTTGCATTCCATATCAAATTTGCGGAAATTTTTTATTTTTCGTTTTGGGACCATTTTGGCTAGAGCCACAAATTTGCCTAAAGTAAACAAAAAAAAAATAATACAAGTGTTGTTTCGCAAAAAAAAAAAGTTTAGTATACCATTAAAGTAAATACTTTTAATCTAATAGTTCAACTTCTTCAGGATCATGAGAGGGTAAACTTGTATCTTTAAGACTTAAAATGTTAAAGTTAAAGCAATTGCTAGAGTGTGTTCGCATTAAATTTTTGGTTTGTATTAGAGCAGAGCAAGTTTCTAATGCAAGTTTGTTCCTGCACTTCGTTTTTATCAAGTTTTGAATGGAAAAAGTACGTTCAACACATGCAGAGGAATGTGGCAAAGCCAGCAGCCCTTGCGCTATTCTGAATATGTTGGCGAATATAATTTCATTCATTTCATTTTTAATCAAACTTATTTCGTGCCAAAAAGCAGCTATTGATAAGTTTGCCAATTTTTTAATTTCTGGGTAAGTAGCTAATGACCGATATTCAGAATTTATTTTTTCCGCGTTTTTTAATTCCTTATCCGAAAATAATTGCACAAGTAAATTCAATATGCTGTTTGTTTCACCAGAAATGACATGATTTGGGCTCAATACAGGGAATGCGTTAGTGACAACGTTATCAAAGTCAATTCTTTTCCTAAAATCTTCGCAGAATGTTATATAAAAACATAACACGTTTTTTTTAAATTTTATAATATCACTTTCAGGAAAATTTCCAGAAGTGAAAAACAGTTCTGATGCCGTTCCGTAATAAATATCTTTTACCGGAATGTGATCATGCAGATTTAGGGAATTGATAGAATTAGATTCGATTTTTTCAAAGCATATAAAATTTCGGGAAATATTTTTCAAAAGGAATTTTAGACGCAAGATATATATATGCATTCTGATATCTTCAGATTGCATTTCTAAATTCACATCATTAATTAATTTCAAAACATACGATAAGAAAAGGAAATAAGCTTTTATAAGTGGGTTGCGAAGACTGCAGGATATTATTCCAACATTTGTATTGCCATATGCAGCATCGAAGTCAGAAAGCCCAAAATAGTAAGTGAGTACCGTCCATTGTTCTAAAATGCGGTTGACTACGGCCTAAATACAGAAAAATAACTATTTATATAAAAACAAGAAACACTTTAAAAAAGAAGAAATTACCTCGCGAGAAAGCCATCTTGTAGAAGAAAATGTTAAAATTACATGGAAATCAGTTCCAAATTCCTTTTGAAAAGTTCTGTACTCATCTTTTCTACTTGGACTGTGACAAAAGTGATGACTTATATCCCTCATCAACTTCTCCATTGATTTTGGAAGCTTTGCAGCCGCTGCTTCTGATGATAAGTTAAGGTTATGACACACATCGCCAACGATAAAAATTGTTGGTACAACTGTTCGCAATTTTGCCTGGACTTCATTTTTTTTCCCCATCATTACCGAGCAGTTATCAGCTGCAAAACCCAATAAATTTTTTAGAGGAATATCATGTTCTTGCAAAGCATCCATCAATGCAGTAAATATGCCATTTGCTGTACAATCAGAAACAGCTGCAAATCCTAAGAAGTGGTCGCGACTGACTTTATCGAAGACTCTTATAATTATAGCTAAATTTTTATTCATGGCGGAATCGGTGCTTTCGTCTATTATTACCGAGTAATAATGATTTTTTGTAAAATTTGATATGTGTTGTGAATTTTGTGGACCAGTTATAGATTTTATTATTTTTTGTCCCTTTATTCGATTTATTGTTAAGCGTTGTATAACTCGCTGATCTTTAATAGATTTGATGCATTGGCCTAGATAATCCAAGGCAGTAAATGGAAGGTTGTGTTCAGCAATAAAAAGGGCCAAACGCACTTCTAGCATCCTTGAAGCTTTCATAAGAGTCAATTCATCTGATCTGGATCTCGTGTATTGGCTGATTTTGACTGTCCTCCTTGCTCTTTCAATTGCCTTTTTATGGTTCACTGTTGAAGCATGCCGTGTAATATGATATACATTTCCATTAATTGGAATGTGGCAAACATTGCATTTTTTTCCTTGACGAAGGCCTTTGCTTTCAATAAGCCATGGATATTTATCTTTCCATTTTTGTTGAAATGTTGTGGACTTACTCATTTTTTTTGTTTAGGAATGTCAGGTTCATCTTCAGAACTGTTTATGCTTTCTTGCTCTTCATCGGAAATGACAGTACTGATACAAAAGTAAAATTATTACAAACATTTATTCAAATTTTTTAACATCAGCTATTAAAAAAGCAGTAGATATTGCTATTGAAGATGGGGTTAAGAAGCTAGCAATATTTACTGATAGCCTTGGGTCATATAAAATCTAATTAAATTTTTTTAAATATACTGCACGCCGACGAAGAACCTTTTGAAAAAGCGGATTACGGTAATCACTGCACAGCCGCCAGTTTGTAAAAAAAAATAACAGTAAACAATTTTTTTCTCTTCAAGAGTTGTTTAATCCAATGTTATATTATTTGTATACCTTTATTCTCAAATCTACTTAATAAAAAATAATTAAAATGGCCTTGTTTTTTTATAGCATAAGAGATAATTTTATGTTTAATATTGAAATACCTGACAACAGTTATTCCGGTTAGCATGTCAATCTATCTCTACAGTTTCGTTTTTTTTACAAAGAAAACACAAATAATTTTTGCACGATCAAAATCGAATGATCTGAATATTTAAATTTAAAATGTCATTTTGAATCTTATTCTAATAATAATCTTATTCTTATACTAATTGTTCTAAGCACAAATATGAAATCAAAAAAAGTTGCTCTGATCTGGTTTCGGATATATAGCCATCGTAAGTTGCGGATATAACTTTTGAACCATTGAATGGATATCAAAAATATGGGTGTCATAAAAAAGAAAATTTAATGGTCCTCAATAAAGGTAAGCACTTCTTTGAAAGCTAACCCATAATTTTCGAGATATGACGATATGCATATAGTATGTATGTATGTGTTGGTTTACGAATCTCATAGAGATCTGATAGAATCATTTTGATTCAACACAGCGCAAGTTTCTATCTTTTCTATTATTTTTACAAATGCAATTCAAAAAAGAACACAATTGAAAAAATGAAAAATCAGTAGCGACCAGTTTACTGTGTCATTTTGTGTTTCTTTGGAAAGTATGTATAAATATTAAAATCTTTGAGGATATTTTTTATTGTACCCAAGTTCTGGCAGAGAGATGAAATGGCGATTCGATAAGGATCACACAAAGGGTTTTTCTTTGCGAGTATCTTTTAACTCCTTAAATAGAATAATTTTGCAAATAAAGCTCCATATATATATGAAGTATTTCAGTTTAAATTTCCATTTTGAAATCCTAACCAATTCCTTTTTTTAAATTTTGACAGGTTCTATAGGTTGAAATAAAATACTCCTAATTTTACTTTTATTTTTATACTGCCAAATTTCATTATATCTTCAATAGTTTGCGAGATATCACGTTATAAAAATTAAAGTTCATTAAACTTTGGAAACTTTATGAAATCGCGTACATAGAGTTCCAGTTCAGCCATGGAAAATACAGATGGCC
This sequence comes from Tricholauxania praeusta, assembly GCA_949775025.1. Classification (NCBI taxonomy): domain Eukaryota; kingdom Metazoa; phylum Arthropoda; class Insecta; order Diptera; family Lauxaniidae; genus Tricholauxania; species Tricholauxania praeusta. Next base: position 109,631,917 of record OX459028.1, read on the forward strand.
CTTGTGCGCTTCGTTTGGTACGCTGAATTTTTCAAACTTGAAACCGAAGACAATGAGAAACTCCGTAATATAACGCTTTCGAAAGACCCCTCCGCCCCTGTCACATTTTTGAACCGAACAGTCTTTGGAAACTTTGTTTTTATGGTCAAAAACAATGAAAAACAGCAACAACAACAGCAATTATTATAAGACGATTCTAATTGTAAAGCTCAAAAATGTTTCGTCTTCGGCGCTCCTTTTTCAAACATAACCTTACTTTTTAAATTGGAGCATGGGAGCTAAAGCAAACCTGCACCCAAACTCCGGAGTACTCTGGAACAAACCTCAAGAGTAAAAACAAAATAAAATCAATAAACTTACTTTTCTGAATCCGAGTCTTTATACTCGGATGAATCCTGGTGGGATACTTCTCCCTTTGACGCCTTGTTTTTCGTGCACTTCAGCCACCTTGAAAAGCAAATCATTAAAATATATGAAACTTGTATTGTTTTAACTTACTTTTCCATTTCTTCAGCAACTCAGCAAACACTGGCACTTATTTATATAAAAATGTTGCAAATAAACTGCAAAACTATATAATTACCGCGTTTTCAGTGCTACCGCAACATAAGCTATGAAATCACATTAAAATTCACAGTAAATTAAGAGATGTCAAAAAATATTCACCTCTAACACAATACTGTGATTTCATTTCTTATATGTGGTAGCACTGATTGTGCAAGCTGCATTGAAATTAAAACGTCAAATGAAAATTATATCCCAGTCGACAATCAAGTAAGCTTTCCTTTGAAAAATAAAAAAAATGTGATTATCTTTCGGTAGAATTTTGAAAAAGGGCCAAAAATGAATAAAAAGGGCCACGGGGCTTTTGAAAATAAAAAGGGCTCAAAAAAGCCCTAAAAGCCGCCAAATATCATCCCTGAGCTGCACGCATGGGCTTCAAAAATAGAAACTTTGAAAAATGATCAATTGCAATAAATAGATAAGAGTTTTTTTCTTTTGAACAGGCATACGGTCCAAGGAAATCGCAATAAACTCGCTGAAAAGGTTGTTTGGTATCAAAAGCATTGCCCATAGGCGGTCTTAAAATTTGATTTACCGCTTTTACGGTCTTACACATATCGCAAGTTTTAATGTAGTTGCTCACATCTCGAGCTAAAGTTGGCCAAAAGTATTTTTGCTTTATCCGTGCCAAAGTTTTTGCATAGCCACCATTACAGCTTGATGCAGAATCGTGTGCAATCTTAATAAGAGAACTAGTTAACGTTGTAGGTACCCACAAACGCCAAAGATCATCTTCTTCATTTTCGACACCGTGACGAAATTTTACTCGTTTGTAAATAAAGTTGTCTGAAATGCAAATATCGGGCAATACGTTCTTATTTCAGGTAATTGTGCTTCGTAAGTTCTCATATTCTACATTGCTGAATTCTGGTGAATCCAAATCAATCCCAAAAGGTATTTCCATAGTGAAGTCGAAGCGTTGTAATTTTAGGCACCATCGCACCAAGCGACCATGTAATTCTATTTGGGACATAAGCCACTTGAGACTAGAATGATCAGTGACGATCCGAAATGGTAAACCTTCTACATATGGTCTGAATCTATTAATGCTTATTAACGCAGCCACACACTCTAATTCAGTAACTGTATAGTTACGCTGCGCCTTATTGAGCTTTTGGGAAACAAAGGCAATGGGTCTTTTTCTACCATCATCATCAAGCTGTATAGCACACCACCAACACCAACGGTTGATGCATCACACTGAATGACGTGAAAAACCGGGCTGTGCCAGCACTGGGGCAGATGACAAAGCTTCTTTTAATTTTTCAAAAGCTTCAATTGCTTGAGGCGTTAAGTGAAAGGATTTTGATGACTTGGCCGTACAATCAGTCAGAGGACCAGCAATACTTGCAAAATTAGGGACAAAAGAACGGTATCAGTTGGCCATACCAATGAAACGTCGCACCTGCCGAACAGATTTTGGCAAGGAAAATTCAGAAATACTTACTTACTTACTTGGGTGGCCATAACAACCTGTTACCGGGTTACGGCTGACCTCAAAAGCTCTCTCCAGGCGCCTCTGCTTCGCGCGCGCCTTCTCCAATCATTCACACCAAACTTGGATAGGGTTTCCTCGACTTGGTCTTTCCATCGGTCGCATGGTCTTCCTCTTCGTCGTCGCCCAGCGGCTTCCGCATCAAACACCTTTTTCGCCGGAGCTTCTTCGTCCATACGCACAACATGTCCCAGCCAGCGCAGACGTTGGATAGTGATGCGCTTGACTATGTCAATGTCAGCGTAGAGCTCGTACAGTTCGTGGTTCATTCGAATACAATAGTCGTTGCCGACGTGAACAGGACCGAAGATTTTGCAAAGAATTTTTCTCTCAAACACCCCAAGCGTGGCTGTATCAATCTGCGACACAACCCATGCTTCTGCGCCGTAAAGTAGCACGGGTAAGATGAGCGTCTTGTAGAGTGTCAGTTTTGTCGGGCGAGAGAGGTCTCTACTACTCAATTGCTTACTGAGACCATAGTAGCACTTATTAGCAAGAGTTAGTCTTCGCCTTATCTCCATGCTGACATCGTTTTGAGTGTTAACGGCGGTGCCAAGATATGAATTCCTTGACAACTTCGAAAGTATAGTTGTTCACAGTAACAAAGGATCCAATACGCCGCGTCTCCCTGTTTGTGGACAGCATATACTTTGTTTTGCCCTCGCTCACCGTCAAACCCACTTTCGCTGACTCTTTTTCGATAGCAGAGAACGCAGCAGTAACATCTCGCATACAACGTCCAATGATATCAATATCATCGGCATATGCAAGGAGCTGGACACTTTTGTAGAAAAAAGTGCCATTACGATGTACACTGGCTCTTCGCAACACCCCTTCCATCACAAAGTTGAAGAGGTTGCAGGATAGTGGATCGCCCTGTCTGAAACCTCGTTCGGTATCAAATGGTTCGGAGAGGTCCCTTCCTACTCTGACGGAGCTGGCTGTGTTGCTCAACGTCATTCTGAAAAGCTGCACCAGCTTCACAGGTATACCGAACTCAGACATGGTGGCATACAGGCAATCCCGTATCGGGCTATCGAAAGCAGCTTTAAAATCGATAAAGAGATGATGGGTGTCGATCTGTTTTTCGTGGGTGGAAGATCTGGTCTATGGTGGACTTACCAGGTCTAAAGCCGCACTGATAAGGCCCAATCAGTGTGTTGGCAAACGGCTTAAGTCTTTCACACAGTACAGTCGACAGGACCTTGTAAGAGATGGCAAGAAAACTGATTCCCCGGTAGTTAGCGCAGATTTTCGGGTCACCTTTCTTCAGTACAGGACAAAGGACACTGAGATTCCAAGCGTCGGGAATGCGTTCTACTAGCCATATTTTGCAGATGAGTTGATGCATACACCCTATCAGCTCATCGCCGCCGGTCTTGAACAATTCAGCAGGCAGGCCATCGGCACCAGCCGCTTTGTTATTCTTAAGTCGTTGGATCACAACTCGTACCGCGTCATGGCTTGCGCTTGGAAAAGTGTTCCCTCCATAATCCCAGTGTACCCTGCGTATCCGTAACCAGATTTCCATGTTCATCTTTACAGGTAGATGTTCCGGGCTTGAAACCTTGGGTCAGACGCTTGACTTGTTGGTAAAATTTTCGAGCATCATTCCTGCCCCGTAACACTTCGAGTTTCTCACGCTCGTGCCTTTTCTGCTCTCGTTTCTTGCGTCTGAAAAGGCGCCTCTCTTCCGTTCTCTTTTCCCGGTAGGTTTCGTGCACGGCTTGCGTTGCTGCTGAATGCAGGGTTCTTTTGTAGGCGGAAGAATAATCTGGAATTTATCCGGATCAACTTTTAAACACCCAAAACCTATCCTAAAATCGAAGTATTTAATTTCTTTTTGGCAGAATTTACTTTTGCCAACGTTAATTGTCAAACCAGAATCTTTCAAACATTTAGCAACTTCAGACAATAGCTTCAAGTGACTTTCGAAATCAGAACTACAGACAAGTAAGTCGTCCAAATAAACAAAGACATTTTCACGATATTTTGACGGAATGACTTTGTCCATTAATCGGCTCATTGCTTGCGGACCGTTACATAAGCCAAAAGGCATAACTTTGTAATGGTAAAGAGGCTTACCCGGAACAGCGAACGCAGTCTTTTCTTTTGACGAATCTGTGAGTCTAGTTTGGAAAATGCATCTTTTAAATCAATGCCACTGATAAAATAAGTGTCTCTTAAACGACTTAGCAAACCGTTGATATGAGGCAATGGGTACGAATCTTTCTTTGTCAGTGAATTTACTTTCCTTGAATCAAGGCACAATCTTATCTTGATAGGTTTACAAACCATCACAACGTTACTTCACCACGGAGAGTTTGATTCTTCTATTACTCCCAATTTTAGTAAACGATCTAGCTCTTTATACGCTTCTTCTTGGCGAGGCGGTAAAAGTGGGAAATGTTTTGATTTAACAGGTACTTCATTGCCTATGTAAATATGATGCTCAAGCAGGTGAGTGCAGCCTAAGCCAAGTTTTTCTTACGAAGGAAATTGTATGATAACCTTCTCCAATTTTAATTTTTGAGAGACGGTTAACTCATGAAAATTAAAGCATCCATTGACTCCTTCTTTACGGAATTAACTTCCGGTATAATTTCGTGTGCGAGAGCAAATTCGCGCCAGAAATCGACACCAAGGTAAGCAGACTGGGTGAGCGAAGGCACAATATAAAAATCAATATTTCTAGTAACTAGTTCAGCGCTATCTTTACCTAACACTGAAACATTTGCTCCGGAGTCTAACAATCCTAAAATAGTCGAAAATTTTTATTTGCGCAAAAGGACGATCATCAGCTGGATCAAACAATTTTGTTGCTTCCAAAATTTTTCTATAATGTTTGCGATTTTTAAATCTCATTCTACACTTTAAAATTTTTATTTAAAGAGCAGAAGTGTTATCGTGAAAAATTGTAGCCTTTGTTTTTTCACGCAAAGTCTTACGTTTGTGTAAACTTGAATATTGCAAGTTCGCTTGACAAGAAAAATCACGAGTTGTGGGTTTTAAAGTTTGTAAGTCTGGGATAGTAATTAAGTCTTTTTCGATTTTAAACCTGTGGTTCGAAAAGTCTACTTCAGTTGTTGATTTGAACTTGGGGTTAGATGTGAAGAACGAGAGTCCCCGGTTGCCAACTCGCTCCGACGCTGGATTCCCTGATGAGAATTAGTGCATTTAGGGGTGGTAACACCTTTTTGACCACATTTAAAACAAAATACGTTTCGCTTTTCGTCTGGGCAATAAATATATGAATGCCCAAAGGACAAACAGTTCCAACATTGGATTTTGGAGTAATCCGGACGACGAGTTACTTGTAGCGCTTCTACTTGTGGATCGGATTCTGACTCAGTCTGTTCACAATATCAATTCGTAGCTATTTCAATTTCATTGACGTGTCGATTTGAAACCGTGGAAGAAATTTTACTTTCATTAAGAAGTTTTTCACCTTTTCTGGCTAGCTCTCTTAAATTTCCTAAAGACGTTGTCTGTGAATTGAACAGCATTAATCTTAGATTGGCATTCACATTCTTTTTTATAATGTCTATCAGTATGGCATCCGACATTGGTTCTCTTAATTTCGAATTCATAGAAACGATAGATGTATGAAAATTCTCATATGTCTCTCTAGGCAATTGCTTTCTTAGCGAAATCTTTAAAAATATATCGTGGTCAGTTTCTAGTGACCCAAATTCTTTTATTAAGGTCTCGCGTAATACGAAGAATGTTGCAGTTCTATTCTGCCCAGAAAACAACCAAAACCAAGTTTCAGCTTTGCCAGTCAGAAAAATATAAAAATTTGACATCAAATGTTCGTACGAGCATAGTGATCGTTCGCAAAGCGTTTCAATCTTAAAAAGAAAATCAGATACACTGCCTACACCATCATAGGTAACTTTCCAATTTCTGAGCTGAAAATAATTTCGGTTTGAAATAGGTTGGTTCGAATCAGAATTTATTTGTGAATTTGGTTGCTGAGGCTGTTCTACTGTACTGGTTTCACGGCTAAGAACCGCAGCATTAAGTGCTGTCACGTTTTCTGTTATTGCTCTCAACTCTCGTTTAAACTCCTCCTGAGATGTACGGATAGTATTTTGCAATAAAGCTACTAAAGAATCCACTGTGGTAATATCAGTATAAGCTGAACCTCCAGCAATGGGTAAACCAGTATCCGGGTCCATGTTGAATAGAGAACTTACTGAACGTTGAGGATTAAGGAACCGAAACAAAGCACAGTCTTGGTTGCTAGGATTTTCACCAGCACCGTTTTGAAAATTATGGCTGTGAGTTGTAAAACCTTCTTCAGCACGTGGGCTAAAAAAACATACTTTGATTTAAAACGGAGTTATTTAGTGGAACCGGTGAAGTCGGAAATATGACACTATTTGCGCCTTGATTACTCGAGGCTGAAACTATACGGTTTCCGCGACCCCTACCACTTCCTAAAGACCTGCGACCTTGGTTGCTACTTTTTTTTGAAGACCGAGTTTCCATAAATTTCGCCTATTTAAAATCAGTTGAGTCGTTCAGCTATGCCAAAAAAAATTGCATGGCAAAAAAAAATCAAAATTAATTTAAAGTGATATAATAAATGCTGCAAGGAAGAAAATTTATAAAAAGAAATTATTCCTTTAAAAAATTTTAAGTATAAATATAGTTAAATTATTTTTTTTAATTTGCCAAAAAAAATTGCGTGGCAAAAGAATCAAAATTACTTTAAAGAGTTATAATAAATGCTGCAAGGAAGAAAATTTATAAAAAAAAAAAATTTCTTTAAAAAACTTTTTTTTTGAAAAAAAACTTTGCCTGCAAATAATCTGGGGAAATGCCAAAGACTGTACCTGCGAACCTGGTTATTTCTCCTCCCCTGACCACTCCACTAAATCTGGCTGACCCTGCCCTGACTTCGAGTTGAGCCTGATACCGCACGCAGCACGTTCAGAAAAATTGTCCAGAGACTGGGACTTGCACCAGGCCTCACTCGCGCCAATGGTAAGATTCACCCTTAACCAGTATCCAGCGAAAATGCAAAAAATTAAAATAAACTAATAAATGAAATTAAAAACCAAAAAAAAATGTTCGAAAGAGAGAATCAAATTGAAACAATTTCGTTTCTTTGCTTTCGTTGAGCGCCACCTTTGTTACGCTCAGCTTTAAAAAGAAGGACGAACTCACGAATCGTTAGTGCCAAACACTAAGATTCCCCGGCTAGGGTCGCGGTTTCCCTAAGCCGAATTTTTGCGTACGCAAAGAAAAATTTATGTCACAAGAAAAACACAATATGATTATGTTTCATTGAATTTAAAAAAAAAAGAACTTTCCTAACTGATGGCAGAGGAAGAAGAACCCCAGGTCGCTATTTAAAAAAATAATTTATCTTATGCCTACGGCATAATGGTCGGTTGTCTATGGCATCTCCCCTCACTCCTTTGCTCAGCAAAGACTCATCCTAGACCTTTTTTTTTTAAATAAGAAGAAAGATTTTATTTTGCTTAGTATCAATTTCAATGTTTTTTTTTTTTTTGTTTTTGTATTGCTTCTTTTTTTTGTCTTTAATAATATAATTAATATAATATAGAATAATGTAAGATAATTTTAATTAATGAAATACAAATTATTTTTGTTCAAGTTCAAATTTATAATAAAGAAAAATATATAAAATAAAATAAAATAAAGTTAAATCTAACTTAGCTGGAAAGCACAGGCTGATGTAGATGCTGCAGGATCGGGTTGTTTTGCTGTTGTTGATGTTGCTGTTTGTTGCCTTGGTAGTGGCTGCTACCATTGTTGTTGGTTTTAATTTTGTTGTTTTGTTAAATTTAATTAAATTTATTATTTTTAACTTTAAAAAATTTTCAATTCTTTTCAGTACAATTTTTTTATTGTTTTTTTTTTTCAAATACCGCACTTTATTTACTAAATATACATCGGACACGAATACTCTAACACAAGTTGAAGCTGTCAGTATCAGTTGTTTACATATGTTTATTGTGCGTTGCCAATCAACTAGTTTTTTAGCTCAACCTTTTATAGACCTGTTCGAGTTAAAAATCAATAACCCAGTAAACGTTAGTCGTTGAGTAACAACTGCATCCAGCAACTTTTTTCTGATGTCATCTCCTGCAGCTGTCAAACTCAGAGATACATTGTCTCGTCGTAAAAACCTGTTTGACAAGACTGCAAAAACATCTGTGCAGCAAGTGGAGGAGGAATTGAGTGTCAATATTCTTTCTCATTTAAAATCCATGGAAGAGAGGTTAAGGTCCCACGCTGATAATTGTTTTGAGAAGTTGTCAACTGAGATTACTGCTCTTGAAAACAAGTTGACGGCAAAAATTAAAACTGAGCTCCAATTGCTTAATAATAGATATACTGAGCTAAGCAATAAAGTACAGGCTATTGAGTCAGAACTAGTTGAACTGCGAAAGGTCAAAGCTGACTTCAGTGAGTTTAAACTTGAGTGCAGGAAGACTCAAAATAACTTAAGCTACGACTTATCATCCGATGCTGTTTTGTATGGTGTTCCTTATTGCGAGGCTGAGGATTTAAAAGACGTTTTTAATAGAGTTTGCGATCTGGTTGACTTTGTTTCGCCTCAAATCCGCGATATATTTCGGTCTAAGCATAAGGCAGATTCAGCAATCATAATTAAATTTTTTTCGAGATTTGACAGAAATTCTGTTCTTGGTGCCTTCGGCAAATATAAGCGCAGGACAAAAAAAGCAGTCATCCTCGAGGACATTGGTTGCAGTAGTATATATATTAATGAAAGTTTACCCTATGATACTAGGAAGTTAATTCAATCTGCGGTGAAGCTGAAAAGGCAAAATAAACTTGTAAGCGTCTTTACTATTCGTGGAGTAGTTCATGTCCGAAGCCAGAGGAACGGCACTGCAATTGCTGTTAATAATTTGGCTGATTTGAATGTTTTTAACAATTTTCCGGTTACTATAAATTCATAATATTATTTTTCTAGTAGCTCTAATTTTTTTTCTTATTTCTTATGTTTCTTAATGTAAAGATGTGTGGATATTTTGAATTGGCTTATTTCGTTTCATTTTTGTCGGTTCTTAAAAATGCATTTTGTTGCATATTTGATTCTAGATTATATATTATTTTTTATTTGTTTTTTGTAAATGTGTTTCCCGTTGAGATTGCTTATTGTTGTTGGTCTTGTGCAGTATGGAGGTAATCTCTGATTCTAGGAATGGTGTTATATGTAGTCCCAAAATTTTAATTGATGTACTATGTAAACAACATTGTGGTTTAAAAGTTGTACATTTCAATGCTAGAAGTTTGAATGCTGACAAAATGGATTATGTTAAGTATGTGTTTGAAAACTCGTCAGTTGATGTTATATGTATTTCTGAGACCTGGTTCAGTTATGAAATCAGTGATTGTTACCTAAATGTACCTAATTATAATTTATTCAGAAATGACAGCACCAACAAAAGAGGAGGGGGTGTTGCAATATATTGTAGGTCATACCTCAACGCTAAGGTTGTAGGTAAGTCCTGCAACGAGCTGATTGAATATATCAGCCTGGAGCTGTTTGATAGCAACATGAAAGTGCTGATTTCTTGCATATATAATCCAAATAGATGCAATTCTATGGATTCGTTTTTTTCGGATTTGACCCCTCGCCTCATAGACTATGATCAGTTTGTACTGTGTGGTGATTTCAATTTTAATTTGCTTGTTTGCGACAATATTACTGAAAGATTTCATGATCTGGTGAGTACTGCTAGCTTATCTATTGTCAACTCGATAATGCCTACTCGTTTTGCTACTAATGCATGTGCTAGCTTACTGGACCTCTTTATAGTATCGGATATCTCCAAACTTTTGATTTTTGACCAAATTTCCTTTATATCGGATCATGACCTAATTTTTTGCACTATGGATATCAATTTTTGTCGCCTTAATGTGCCGTCCACTATTTCTTACCGTGACTTTAGTGCCATAAATCTTCCTTTCCTCTACGATGAACTGATTCGATATAATTGGAGTGATTGCTGGTTTTACAGTTCTGTTGACCGTAAATTGGAATTCTTTGTTAGCAAATTAAATCATGAAACACTCGTACCTACTCGAACTTTTCAAGTAAAAAGAAATTCCTGCCCATGGTTCACTGCCAATGTCAAACAAAAGCTCAAGCTTAGAAACAGGCTACATTTGAAATGGAAGAAAAGTAGAACTATTGAAAATTGGAATGCTTATAAACTGGCTCGTAATACAGCTGTATCTTTTGTAAGGCGTGCAAAAAAAGAATATTTTTGTTTGAAACTTAACACGAGCCTTCCAACTAAACAGTTGTGGAAAAATTTACGGCAGCTTGGTGTTCAGAAAAACGACAAATCAGTTTGTAGTGTGGAGCCTAACTCCTTGAATGATTTTTTTTTATCTAACAGTAGCTTTCACACTACTTGCTCCTTTGATCCAAACTCCAATAACTTTTGTGACCCTGCAAACAGCTTTCAATTCCACGTACTGAATGAATTTGAAGTTTATAAAAGCATCATGGAAATTAAATCAAATGCAGTAGGTGAAGATGGTATTTCTGCTAAGTTTCTTAAACTTGTACTGCCTTATATACTCAGTACTTTAACGCACATTTTCAATCACTGCATAACAACTTCGTGCTTCCCTAAAATGTGGAAAGTAGCTATTGTCATACCAATAGCTAAAAAATCCTCAGCATCTACTGCCAGTGACTACAGGCCCATTAGCATTTTATCCACAATATCTAAAGCCTTTGAAGCCCTTCTTTCAAGACAAATAACTGAACATCTACAAAACTATAAGCTCTTGTCCCCTGTCCAATCTGGACTTCGTGCTGGGCATAGTTGCTCCACTGCTATGGTTAAAATCCTAAACGACATTCGCATGCCTTATGACCTTGATGAATTGACATTACTCTGTTGCTTAGATTTTTCAAAGGCTTTTGATAGCGTGAATCACTCTATATTACGTACAAAATTGAAATTTTATTTTGGATTTTGTAGTAGCTCTGTTTGTTTGATGAAAAGCTATTTACATGATAGACTTCAAAAGGTCAAAGTGGGTGATGTGTACTCTGACTTGAAACTGTGTAGCGTTGGTGTTCCTCAAGGCTCCATTCTTGGCCCCTTGTTGTTTATTATGTTTATTAACGATATTTTTTCTGTCTGCAATACTGTAAATATTCATGCCTATGCTGATGACATCCTAATTTAGTCGTCTAGTAGAATCGGCCTTACTGAGGATCTTTGTTGTAGAACTAATGAAGACCTTGCTGCCATTAACGAATGGGCTCATAAGAATGATTTGCGTTTAAACCCTACTAAATCTCATGTTTTACCGATCTCTCGAGCCAGAGTTGATCCCACTTCTATACCACTTTTATTTATTGGGGATGCTCAGTTGCAACTTTTAAACAAAACTACTTGCCTCGGATTTCGATTAAACTCTTTTTTAACTTGCTCTGATCATGTTAATCATGTCGTAAGTAAAATTTATTTGACTCTGCGTTGTCTGCGATTGTCTTCTGAGTTTACGCCTGTCGATGTTAAACGAAAGCTAGTTATACAACTTTTAGTACCATTTATAACATATTTCGCAGTTGTCTACAGCAAGTTGGATTCTAAATCACTACATAAGCTGCAAGTAGCATTTAATAACGCTACTCGTTACGTGTTTGGTCTTCGTAGATTTGACCACATATCATCTTGGAATAGCCGGATACTTGGTTGTACAATCGAAAACTATCTTATGGCCAGAAATTGTGTGTTTCTTCATAAGATTATTTACTTAAAAATACCTCTTCGAAAAACTACGGCTAAGTATATCGGGCAGAAGTCATAATTTAATTATTCCTAAATTCTTACATTTTAATTCCACCAGATTTTTCTTCATTAACGCCATTCGAATCTGGAATTTATTGCCAAATAACCTAAAAAGTATCGCACTCATCAACAATTTTAAGCATTTGGTTTCTCAACATTTTTCGAGTCGTTAAATTTTTCTTTTAATATCCAAACATCTGTTATATTTAGTTTTGTTATTTTTATTTGTACTTTGTTTATGTTAATTAGAATTTAAGAATAACTTTTTTTTTACCATATTTGTAAATTGACCAACGTTAAGTATATTGTACAGCAAAAGATTTTAAATCTTATTGTACTTTTGTTTTGCCAAATAAAAATAAAAAAAAATAAGTTTTTTATTTTTTTTATTTACACACCGGCACACCGTGTGCTTTTCTCTTTTTTTTTGCTTTGTATCTTATTTATGCAATAATTTTCTGTTTTTTGTAAGGTTTTTATATTTAAAGTTGTCGAAGAGGAAAAAAGTAATTCACTCGCGAAATTTTCTTATATATATGTTCTTTACTTATTTCTTGTTTTTTTTTTCAGTTTCGTTGCACATGAAGAAAAAAAATGCAAATTGTGTTCTAAATTTTGTTGGTAGCTAGACAATTTTATTAACTTTGCTTTTCTGAAGAGTTTTCCTTAAATTTACGCAAATTTTTCAATTTTTAACGAGAGGAAAAGATTGTTGCAAATTTTTTTTCTCCTTTTGGATATTTTTAACACCAAGTTTTTTTTTTTTAGCACTGTATGTTTTTGGTTTTCACTAAGTTTGTCATACGATTTTTTTTGTTTGGTATAGAAATTTTCACCAATATGTTATAGCAAAACACGTTGTTTTATTTTTTGCTTCAAGAAACGTTTTTTAACAACAGACACAAGCAATTAGAAAAAAATAACTTTACTTGAACAGCACGCAATAAACCGCTCGCTTCGATGCCAAATTTCAACTGCTTCGCAGCACGCGTTCTCAAGCGATTGAAATGTTTCTTTTATTCAAGTTCCGCGCTTACCAACTGTCTCCAATACTTTTCGTTTCTTTGTTGGTTGCCACGTCAGCATTCTCCGTCTCAACTTACTAATACACTCATGCTTATGCTACCTAACGACTAATTCTTATGTCAATGACAATAGCATACATAAAAAAAGAGCAAGCAACATGAGCTGATACAAACAAAAAAAAAAATATTGAAGTGGCCTGTTTCTACTGTTGCAACTGTCAAAACAAATTCTTTCTTCTTATGTTCCTTGCAACAGTATTGGAGGATGAAAAAAAAATTGACAATCACATGTTCTACTAATTTTCATGCAAAACAGGGTGGAACAGTAAATTCGTTACAAGCTATGATAAAGAGCTGAACAGAACTGGGACGTGCAATTTACCATTAGTGTCAAATCGAACCAGAAAATAGGATTTTTTCTATTTCTCTGCGATAAATATTCTAGTGTCAATTTTGTACTCACTACAAACGTATAGGAAAAACCATGATATAACTATATAGGTTGGAGCACATTGTCAAAATTTGAAAATACAACCCTGGTACACCTCTTCGCAAATTGTTAACAGCATAATCAAAACAAAGGAAAAAAGAAGATAAAATATCAAACTTATGTGAACAAAGTTAAAGTTAGTGGCTATACTGTGGAGATCACCACCAATCAAGCTGAAACCGGATTGTGCAACCTTCAGTATGTAAATAATCCTGCCTTTAAGATTTGGGAGCTTCAAGATTACTTATACGTGCTATAAACCATATAGTCGCAGTACCACCGAAGGTGCGTGCTGTGAAATTGTTGAACAGGACTCTCTTCCATTCTGTACTCGATCCACTGTCGACGCATCGACGTCGCAACACCTTCCCTCATTCGTGGGAACACAAAAAAATTAAATATTTTCCTTCGAGGCAACCACGCGACATAACTCAAAAAAAGTCGGCATTGTAATTCACTTAAACAAAGACTTAAAAGAAAAAATTCACACGCGAAATAAAAAATCAAAAAATGTTTTTGTTTTTCTTTTTAACCAAATTACCACTTTTTGTTGTGCTTGATTTTGACAATCCGCGAAGAAAATATTAATAGAGAAAGAGGCACTATCTGGCATTGCTCCAACCATGTATAGTTAAAGGCTCCGGTACATAGAAAGCAGCGCAATTATTGGAAATTTGCGTACGATAAGATAATTTCCAAAAAAAAAATAAAAAGCGAATAAAAAATGTCAAAATAAATGCGTGCGTTCTATGTGACCCCACACGCATTAGTCGCATCTGATGCGAAGCGTCTGATGCTCGCGATGCATGCGCTGCTTTCAATGTACCAGATCCTTAAATCATGGGAAAAACAGAAGAAAAATCGCTCGTCCCAGTTCTGTTTAGCTCTTAAGACACCGACACTTCCAAATTACACACTCATAGCTAAAATCGCGCGTTGTCAGATTTCTTGTCTTCTTTTGTTTTGTATATTCTTGACATATATGATAGGCAATTTCACGGTTGCATTAATTGAGTTTGACAAGATAGTTCTATTATGTATAATTGTACCATGAGTTGATCTATAAAATTTTATACTGACCTTTTGTTTGTGCTTTCCATAATCTCTACTTTTTGTAAAATTTTTCGAAATTCTCTATCTCTAATTTTTGTAAAATTTTCAAAGATTTGTCACATAATAATTCTTCTCGCCCGATTTCGACATTTCTGGCGAACGAAAGTTAGGCGAGTCGCTAATAGTAATGCTTAGCCCAGAATTAGAGCGGTAGCGGTAAGGCGGCGACGAATATACTATGTCAAAAATTATAACATACTTGATCATGTTAAATTGAACAGAATTAGGGCGTACGACTGGTGACCTGCCGACGGTTAGCCGTCAATTTAGATATAATTCTATTTTCACCGTCCGATCAGTGCTGCATTTCCAATCAGCTTGTGTCAATTCTTTTGCTTACGTTTGAAATGCGAATTGTGCACAATCATGTTTACTTAAATAAAAGAAATAGCTTAAATAACTTAATTAAAAAAAAAAGATATAAAAAATTACAAAATGAACAACGAGCAACTTATTGAGGAAGTCTGCAAGTACACATGCTTATATGATTTTTCGACAAAGGACTACCGGAATGTTCATAAGAAAGACCCGGTTTGGCAAAAAATCAGGAAGACCTTGAATTCAAACTGTAAGTACATTATTTGTTTCCAAATCATTTAACATAAAAATTCACTTTCAGCAGACATTTGCAAGCGGCGATGGAAATCGCTTCGCGATATAAACAAAAAAAGTAAACGTGCTAAGGTGCTTGCTTCTGCCAGCAGCACGAAAAGCGTTGAAGCCTTTCTTTAATTAAGGACAAAAGTGTATAAAACTTAGAATCACATATCCTAGTGGCCTTAAAAAAATGTTCCTCGTTCTTCATTTTGAGTTCCAGAAAGCACGTTCTGTAAAACCCCAACTCGTTCCTGGTCAAATTAACAGGACGCATCCACCACCTATTTTTTTTTTCGTTTACACGCCTCAACATACATGTTGTACATAACGTCCATTACGGCCACAATTTTTATAATTCGCACTATTCTTTGGATACTAATATTCAAACAATCCAAAATCACCAAAAAATTTTTCACTTTGTCACAGTAAAAATATTTCAATTCAAAAATTTTTTTTATGTAAGCTGAATTTTCCGTCGTTCGGCGTACGTCGTACGCCGCAATTGTGTTTATTCAAATGATTTTTTGTCGCGTTTTTTTTTGACAGCATATATTCGTCGCCGCTTTACCGCTACCGCTCTAATTTTGGGTACAGCATAATATGAAGATTTTTGACATTCGCGCAATTTGACGTTTGAGGCAAAACAACAGGGCGACTCTCAAATCGTAATATCAATTTACGCGAGTCACCTAATTTTTCAGGCGACTCGCCATCGGTAATAACACTTAATTATTACTCAATAACATAATTATAGTCTTCTTAAAAAATTGTTTGGCTTGCAAAAATCAACTTTGCTGCTACTATAAGTCTTATTTAAGGCAATGAAAACTCTATTCAATGGCTCATTAATAGCATAGTTTGTTCTATGAAAAAGTAATCCGAATTTCGGAGAGATCTTGACGGAATATTGAAAGATAATAATTCAAGAAGCTGATCGCAAATGATAATACCATTAATAAGATATATGACCATAATACTATGAAGTAATCTCCTATTTTCGAGAGTGGAGATATTAACAAGCATACAGCGCGATTTGTACGACGGCACAGGTTCTACAAAGTTTAGCGAACGCAAAGCAAATTTGAGGAATCTTTTTTGCACCGATTCTAAACGAGTTATGTGAATAGAATAAAAAGGATTCCAGATGAAATATGCATATTATAAATTTGATCGAACAAATGAAGTGTATAACCGAATCAAAGTATAAGGATCAGAAAAATTAGTACTGTTTCGTTTAGCAAAAGCAGCTGAAAGGGAGTAAGCCTTGGGAACAATGCAATATAGGTGCCTTTTAAATTTCAGTTCAGAATCAAAAATTACACCCAGATCACGAATCTCAACAACCCTTACTATTATATTAAAGCTGTCAAAATAATAATTAGTAGTGATTGGAGAGTTAAGTTAAGAGTAAGTAACAAGGAAACATTTTTCAAGATTTAAAGATAGGTTATTACATTTGAACCATGTATACACATTGTTTAAGGGAGAAAAAGGGTCAGAGACAAAAAAAAGCGTATTTTTCTAACTTTTTTTCACAGTTCCTTCTTTATTAAAATTCTTAAAGTTTGTAATATTTGCATTTTTCAAGAATATTCTGCTAAATTTTCATTAAAAAATAAGGCAGTGGTAGTGGGGAGAACTAAGTAACCTCAAAAAAAAGTCAACATGCAGTAGGCAGGATAACTCATGACTGCTTTACCTGAAATCAAAAAACAAAAAAGATTTCTTTAGTATGTAAGCTTATCTTGGATTTGAACGAAGGAATAAACAAAATATTAATTTTTGAATTTTTGGTACAGGTTTAATCAAAAAACTCTGATTTTTATCAAAAATTGCTCCTTTTGTTTAATTAAAAAATAAGTAGTAATTGAAAGAAAAAAAAATCCTTCATTCAGATCCGAGTATTTAGTATCGAAAAAAAGTGTGTAAAATTATGGCGAAATCGGTCTACAAGTTTTCGAGAAATTTTGACTACCGACTTAAAAAAAAGTTTTATTGAAGTTTATATTTGGTTACTTCTTCATATGACCGCTCGGACTCTATAGTCTGGAACTCGAAAAGTTTTGCTCCTAATGACTTCACATTTGCTGACAATATTCCTTATGACTTGTAGTTTCAGAAAACAAATTTAAAAAAATTGATTTTTTGACCCTTTCCCCCCCCCCCCCCCCTAAAATCAGACTGCAGTAAAAGAGAGTCAGCATGATTCTTTATTTTATAAAATACCTTTAAGTCATCCGCATAAAGTAAAAAATTTGGCAGTTTTAAAATATTTTGAGATATCATTTATGAAAATACATGGGGTACATCCGAAGTCGCTACAAAAGGATGAGATTTAAAATTCTCAATGACAACATGTGATACCCTATTGGAAAGATAAGATTCTAACCAAGACAGAAAACTTGAATGAAAACCAAATTTAGCAATCTTTAATAGCAGTATGTGATGGGGAAGTTCATCAAACGCCCTTGATATATCAGAGTTTGTTATTTTGGAGATCGGCCTATAACTGAGAGCATTATGTTTATTTCCAGATTTAAAAATAGGTGTTATAAATGATATTTTATAGTTGATACTGTGGTTTTCTGACCAGTAATTTTAAATTGCAAAAATTTGTTAATTAAAACATAAAAATTTTTCAATTTTTTGCCGACGTTTCGTCACTTATTTGGTGACATCTTCTACTTATTTTTTAATTAAACAAAAGGAGCAATTTTTGATAAAAATCAGAGTTTTTTGATTAAACCTGTACCAAAAATTCAAAAATTAATATTTTGTTTATTCCTTCGTTCAAATCCAAGATAAGCTTACATACTAAAGAAATCTTTTTTGTTTTTTGATTTCAGGTAAAGCAGTCATGAGTTATCCTGCCTACTGCATGTTGACTTTTTTTTGAGGTTACTTAGTTCTCCCCACTACCACTGCCTTATTTTTTAATGAAAATTTAGCAGAATATTCTTGAAAAATGCAAATATTACAAACTTTAAGAATTTTAATAAAGAAGGAACTGTGAAAAAAAGTTAGAAAAATACGCTTTTTTTTGTCTCTGACCCTTTTTCTCCCTTAAACAATGTGTATACATGGTTCAAATGTAATAACCTATCTTTAAATCTTGAAAAATGTTTCCTTGTTACTTACTCTTAACTTAACTCTCCAATCACTACTAATTATTATTTTGACAGCTTTAATATAATAGTAAGGGTTGTTGAGATTCGTGATCTGGGTGTAATTTTTGATTCTGAACTGAAATTTAAAAGGCACCTATATTGCATTGTTCCCAAGGCTTACTCCCTTTCAGCTACTTTTGCTAAACGAAACAGTACTAATTTTTCTGATCCTTATACTTTGATTCGGTTATACACTTCATTTGTTAGATCAAATTTATAATATGCATATTTCATCTGGAATCCTTTTTATTCTATTCACATAACTCGTTTAGAATCGGTGCAAAAAAGATTCCTCAAATTTGCTTTGCGTTCGCTAAACTTTGTAGAACCTGTGCCGTCGTACAAATCGCGCTGTATACTTGTTAATATCTCCACTCTCGAAAATAGGAGATTACTTCATAGTATTATGGTCATATATCTTATTAATGGTATTATCATTTGCGATCAGCTTCTTGAATTATTATCTTTCAATATTCCGTCAAGATCTCTCCGAAATTCGGATTACTTTTTCATAGAACAAACTATGCTATTAATGAGCCATTGAATAGAGTTTTCATTGCCCTTAATAAGACTTATAGTAGCAGCAAAGTTGATTTTTGCAAGCCAAACAATTTTTTAAGAAGACTATAATTATGTTATTGAGTAATAATTAAGTGTTATTACCGATGGCGAGTCGCCTGAAAAATTAGGTGACTCGCGTAAATTGATATTACGATTTGAGAGTCGCCCTGTTGTTTTGCCTCAAACGTCAAATTGCGCGAATGTCAAAAATCTTCATATTATGCTGTACCCAAAATTAGAGCGGTAGCGGTAAAGCGGCGACGAATATATGCTGTCAAAAAAAAAACGCGACAAAAAATCGTTTGAATAAACACAATTGCGGCGTACGACGTACGCCGAACGACGGAAAATTCAGCTTACATAAAAAAAATTTTTGAATTGAAATATTTTTACTGTGACAAAGTGAAAAATTTTTTGTTGATTTTGGATTGTTTGAATATTAGTATCCAAAGAATAGTGCGAATTATAAAAATTGTGGCCGTAATGGACGTTATGTACAACATGTATGTTGAGGCGTGTAAACGAAAAAAAAAATAGGTGGTGGATGCGTCCTGTTAATTTGACCAGGAACGAGTTGGGGTTTTACAGAACGTGCTTTCTGGAACTCAAAATGAAGAACGAGGAACATTTTTTTAAGGCCACTAGGATAAGTGATTCTAAGTTTTATACACTTTTGTCCTTAATTAAAGAAAGGCTTCAACGCTTTTCGTGCTGCTGGCAGAAGCAAGCACCTTAGCACGTTTACTTTTTTTGTATGTATCGCGAAGCGATTTCCATCGCCGCTTGCAACTGTCTGCTGAAAGTGAATTTTTATGTTAAATGATTTGGAAACAAATAATGTACTTACAGTTTGAATTCAAGGTCTTCCTGATTTCTTGCCAAACCGGGTCTTTCTGATGAACATTCCGGTAGTCCTTTGTCGAAAAATCATATAAGCATGTGTACTTGCAGACTTCCTCAATAAGTTGCTCGTTGTTCATTTTGTAATTTTTTATATCTTTTTTTTTTAATTAAGTTATTTAAGCTATTTCTTTTATTTAAGTAAACATGATTGTGCACAATTCTCATTTCAAACGTAGGCAAAAGAATTGACACAAGCTGATTGGAAATGCAGCACTGATCGGACGGTGAAAATAGAATTATATCTAAATTGACGGCTAACCATCGGCAGGTCACCAGTCGTACGCCCTAATTCTGTTCAATTTCACATGATCAAGTATGTTATAATTTTTGACATAGTATATTCGTCGCCGCCTTACCGCTACCGCTCTTATTCTGGGCTAAGCATTACTATTAGCGACTCGCCTAACTTTCGTTCGCCAGAAATGTCGAAATCGGGCGAGAAGAATTATTATGTGACAAATCTTTGAAAATTTTACAAAAATTAGAGATAGAGAATTTCGAAAAATTTTACAAAAAGTAGAGATATCGCAATTATGGAAAGCACAAACAAAAGGTCAGTATAAAATTTTATAGATCAACTCATGGTACAATTATACATAATAGAACTATCTTGTCAAACTCAATTAATGCAACCGTGAAATTGCCTATCATATATGTCAAGAATATACGAAACAAAAGAAGACAAGAAATCTGACAACGCGCGATTTTAGCTATGAGTGTGTAATTTGGAAGTGTCGGTGTCTTAAGAGCTAAACAGAACTGGGACGAGCGATTTTTCTTCTGTTTTTCCCATGATTTAAGGCTCTGGTACATTGAAAGCAGTGCATGCATCACGAGCATCAGACGCTTCGCATCAGATGCGACTAATGCGTGTGGGGTCACATAGAACGCACGCATTTATTTTGACATTTTTTATTCGCTTTTTATTTTTTTTTTGGAAATTATCTTATCGTACGCAAATTTCCAATAATTGCGCTGCTTTCTATGTACCGGAGCTTTTAACTATACATGGTTGGAGCAATGCCAGATAGTGCCTCTTTCTCTATTAATATTTTCTTCGCGGATTGTCAAAATCAAGCACAAAAAAAAGTGATAATTTGGTTAAAAAGAAAAACAAAAACATTTTTTGATTTTTTATTTCGCGTGTGAATTTTTTCTTTTAAGTCTTTGTTTAAGTGAATTGCAATGCCGACTTTTTTTGAGTTATGTCGCGTGGTTGCCTCGAAGGAAAATATTTAATTTTTTTGTGTTCCCACGAATGAGGGAAGGTGTTGCGACGTCGATGCGTCGACAGTGGATCGAGTACAGAATGGAAGAGAGTCCTGTTCAACAATTTCACAGCACGCACCTTCGGTGGTACTGCGACTATATGGTTTATAGCACGTATAAGTAATCTTGAAGCTCCCGAATCTTAAAGGCAGGATTATTTACATACTGAAGGTTGCACAATCCGGTTTCAGCTTGATTGGTGGTGATCTCCACAGTATAGCCACTAACTTTAACTTTGTTCACATAAGTTTGATATTTTATCTTCTTTTTTCCTTTGTTTTGATTATGCTGTTAACAATTTGCGAAGAGGTGTACCAGGGTTGTATTTTCAAATTTTGACAATGTGCTCCAACCTATATAGTTATATCATGGTTTTTCCTATACGTTTATAGTGAGTACAAAATTGACACTAGAATATTTATCGCAGAGAAATAGAAAAAGTTCTATTTTCTGGTTCGATTTGACACTAATGGTAAATTGCACGTCCCAGTTCTGTTCAGCTCTTTATCATAGCTTGTAACGAATTTACTGTTCCACCCTGTTTTGCATGAAAATTAGTAGAACATGCGATTGTCAATTTTTTTTTCATCCTCCAATACTGTTGCAAGGAACATAAGAAGAAAGAATTTGTTTTGACAGTTGCAACAGTAGAAACAGGCCACTTCAATATTTTTTTTTTGTTTGTATCAGCTCATGTTGCTTGCTCTTTTTTTATGTATGCTATTGTCATTGACATAAGAATTAGTCGTTAGGTAGCATAAGCATGAGTGTATTAGTAAGTTGAGACGTAGAATGCTGACGTGGCAACCAACAAAGAAACGAAAAGTATTGGAGACAGTTGGTAAGCGCGGAACTTGAATAAAAGAAACATTTCAATCGCTTGAGAACGCGTGCTGCGAAGCAGTTGAAATTTGGCATCGAAGCGAGCGGTTTATTGCGTGCTGTTCAAGTAAAGTTATTTTTTTCTAATTGCTTGTGTCTGTTGTTAAAAAACGTTTCTTGAAGCAAAAAATAAAACAAAGTGTTTTGCTATAACATATTGGTGAAAATTTCTATACCAAACAAAAAAAATCGTATGACAAACTTAGTGAAAACCAAAAACATACAGTGCTAAAAAAAAAAAACTTGGTGTTAAAAATATCCAAAAGGAGAAAAAAAATTTGCAACAATCTTTTCCTCTCGTTAAAAATTGAAAAATTTGCGTAAATTTAAGGAAAACTCTTCAGAAAAGCAAGTTAATAAAAGTGTCTAGCTACCAACAAAATTTAGAACACAATTTGCATTTTTTTTCTTCATGTGCAACGAAACTGAAAAAAAAAACAAGAAATAAGTAAAGAACATATATATAAGAAAATTTCGCGAGTGAATTACTTTTTTCCTCTTCGACAACTTTAAATATAAAAACCTTAAAAAAAAAACAGAAAATTATTGCATAAATAAGATACAAAGCAAAAAAAAAGAGAAAAGCACACGGTGTGTAAATAAAAAAAATAAAAAACTTATTTGAAAAAAAAAAAACCATAAAAAAATTGTACTGAAAAGAATTGAAAATTTTTAAAGTTAAAAATAATAAATTTAATTAAATTTAACAAAAAACAACCCGATCCTGCAGCATCTACATCAGCCTGTGCTTTCCAGCTAAATTAGATTTAACTTTATTTTATTTTATTTTATTTTATTTTATATATTTTTCTTTATTATAAATTTGAACTTTGTATAAGACAAAAATAATTTGTATTTCATTAATTAAAATTATCTTACATTATTCTATATTATATTAATTATATTATTAAAGACAAAAAAAAGATGCAATACATAAACAAAAAAAAAAAAAAACATTGAAATTGATACTATCCTAAGCAAAATAAAATCTTTCTTCTTATTTAAAAAAAAAAAAGGTCTAGGATGAGTCTTTGCTGAGCAAAGTATTGAGTATTGAAATTTTGTTTGTATATTTAAAACATAAGTAGAATGACTCTAACCTTGAAACTGTAACTATGTTATACATTTATGATAAAATCGCTCTCTTTTGTAACCGTTTGATTCTCTTGCTCCTACTCATTTTTATCATTACACATTGTCTTAATTTTAGTATGAATTACCAGTTTAAAGTGTGAACAATAAAGTCATCTGAAGTCTTAAAGAAATTTCTTGCCTTTTATTAATATTGGACTCTGCACATTACATATCCGAATAGGTTATGGGCCCAGCCAATTAATAAAAGAAATTGCAAAGAACAGTAAAACTCGGTTTATAATTATAATTTTAATTTAAAAAAATTACGTAAATTCGTGGCTATTCAAAATGGACGCCACCGGTATTAAAATGCATGTGGAACGTTTTGATGGAAATAATTTTCGTCAATGGAAATTTCAAGTAAGGTGTGCTTTAAAAGCAAAGGGCATTGATATAAATCAATCGAGACCAGCAACAAACGATGCTGAATGGCTTAAAAATGACGGAGTGGCCATGTTCATCATTACGTCAGCAATGGATTTCAAGCAAATTAACTTGATAGAAAATTGTGACACAGCAAAGAAAATCATGGATAAACTAGACTCAATCTACGAACAAAAATCGGAGTTGCATAAAATGATGAATCACGAGCGTTTTTATCAATAC
Organism: Tricholauxania praeusta; assembly: GCA_949775025.1. Taxonomy (NCBI): domain Eukaryota; kingdom Metazoa; phylum Arthropoda; class Insecta; order Diptera; family Lauxaniidae; genus Tricholauxania; species Tricholauxania praeusta. Next base: position 109,655,547 of record OX459028.1, read on the forward strand.
AGAATGAACCCGTCAGACAGCATGGCTCTACATATCTCCAAAGTGGAGGGGTTAGCTCAGCAGCTGAAAGAGAGCGGGGAGGAAATAAGTGATACAGCCATTATGACAAAAATATTAAGCACGCTGCCTATGAAATATCGTTCGCTACGTCAAGCATGGATGTCGCTGGATGCAAAACAACAAACAGTATTCAACCTTACTGCCCGACTTCTCGATGAAGAGGCTAGTCTGACATCAGAAGAACAGAATGAGACAGCACTTGTTACAGCCAAAGAGCAAGAGAAATCTGCAAGGAAATTTGAAACTAAAAATCGTGAAAGTACACGTCATCGGTTCGTCTGCTACAATTGCAACAAAAGGGGACACTTCGCAAAGCAATGTCGAGCACCAAAGAAGTCGGAGAAGAAAACTCACGTCCAAAGCAACATGTTGGCATTTAATGTTGAAAATGTCAACTTTGTGACAAATAATAGTGATGACGTTTGGTTATTAGATAGCGGAGCATCAGTCCACATGACATTTCGAAAAGATTTTTTTGAAACCTTGAAAGAATATGACAGTGATACCGATAGAAATGTCAAATTAGGAAATCAGCAGGATCTCAAAGTTTCTGGAATAGGAACAGTACTAATAAGAAAATGTATTCATGGACAGTGGGAGAACAATATTTTAACAGAAGTACTGTATGTTCCACAATTACGTAGAAACTTGTTCTCTGAAGGTGCTATTGTGCGAATGGGATATGAAATAGTAAAAAAGAGCACAAGCGCTCTAATTTACAAAAATGGTAAAATTGTTTTGAGTGCAACACAAACGTCAAATAATTTATATGAAATGAACTTCAAAACTTCAACAAGTGACAGTTGCAATGCAGTACAATTAACAAGCAGTAACCTGAAAAATTGGCATGAAAGGCTAGGTCATGTGAATGTCAAAGAAATAAAAAGCATGGTTAAAAGTGGACTTATTGAATGCAAAAATATAGATGACGAAAATTTTATTTGTGAAGCGTGTATGTATGGAAAACAGAGTCGCCTTCCTTTTCATTCATCTCATAGAGGGCAAACAAATATTGGTGACTTAGTTTATAGCGACGTTTGTGGACCTATGAGTCAGCCTTCTATTCAAGGTGCGAAATATTTTGTGTTGTTTAAAGATGCAGCTTCAAGCTATAGGCACGTATTCTTCATGAAACATAAGAGTGAAGTGCTGGATTATTTCAAAAGGTACAATGCTTTGATATCTAACAAGTTTAATCATAATGTTCGTATTCTGCATACTGACAATGGCGGAGAATATGTCAATAATGATTTTAAGAGCTTTCTTTCCGGGAATGGAACGGAACATGAGTGTACTGCGCCCTACACCCCTCAGCAGAACGGGCGAGCTGAAAGAGAACTTCGTACCATCTTTGAAAGTGCTCGATCTATGCTCTACGGACGTGATCTGCCATTAACATTGTGGGCTGAAGCAGTGAATTGTGCTGTATATATACTCAACAGAACTACTTCCAGCCAGACTCCAAAAAGGTCTCCTTTTGAAATTTGGACATGTGAGAAACCAAATTTAAAGCATGTCAAAGTGTTTGGATCCTGCGGATATGTACATGTGCCTGATGTATGTAGAACCAAACTTGATAAGAAAAGTCAAAAGATGCTGTTGGTTGGCTATGAAAATAATAACTACAGAATGTACGATCCGAATAGCCATAAAATAAAAATATCAAGAGACGTCACCTTTGATGAGTCCAATGTCCCGGTATTAAAGAAGTCAATTTCTGTTGACCTTGATGATTTTGATTGCAGTAAACCTACGGAAGGGTCAATGACATCCACTTTACCATCTCAGCAATTCCATGAGGCAGAAACAGAGAATGAAGAAGTGTCATTTGATGACAGCAATAATGATCCGACATATGAACCCTCACTGGATTTAGAAGAACAGCATACAGTACGAACAATTGAACTGAGACCAAGAATCAACAGAAACTACGAAGCTCATATGATTGAATTTTTTTTGCCACAAACATATGCAGAAGCAATTAAGAGCCCAGAATCCAGAAAATGGTTAGCCGCAATAAAAGAGGAGTTAAAAGCGCATGAAGATAATGGAACATGGACAGTAGTGGATAGAACAAACAAGAAACCTATAACCTCTAAATGGGTGTTTCGTATTAAGGACAACAACAAAGATAAAAAGGAAAGATACAAAGCCAGACTATGTGCACGAGGTTTCAACCAAATAAAGGATATTGACTACACTGAGACATTTGCTCCAACTACCAGATATGACTCCATTCGAATCTTGCTGAGTTTGGCTGCCAAATATAATTATGAAATACAGCAGTTTGACGTGAAAACAGCGTTTCTTTATGGTGAGCTGGAGGAGGACATATTTATGGAAGTTCCAGAGGGAGTATCTGCAGAGAAAGGTAAAGTCTGTAAACTCAATAAATCACTTTACGGTTTGAAACAGGCATCGCGCTGCTGGAATACGAAGTTCACAGAATTTTTGAAATTATATGGGTTTGTACAATCAGAGTCGGATCATTGTGTTTTTGTTGGCAACTTCAATAATGCAAAGGTAATATTAATTTTGTATGTAGATGATGGTCTTATTTTTTCACCTAGTAAAATGGTGTTAGAATCCGTAATTGTTGATTTAAAATCTAATTTTAATGTTAAGATATTTTGCCTTAATTATTTTGTTGGTATAGAAATTAATAGAACTAAAGATGCAATTCATTTAACTCAAACGAAATACATTGAGCAAATAATTAAAAGATTTAAAATGGACGATGCAAATCCATTAAATACTCCTGCAGATGTAAATATTAAGTTAGTTAAAAACAAAGATGATACTGTTTATTTTCCTTACAGAGAAGCTGTAGGTTCTTTATTGTTTCTAGCCACTGTTTCTCGACCGGACATTTCTTTTGCCGTAAATTTAGTTTGTCGTTATGTCAACAATCCAAGTCGTGAACATGTGGAAGCTGTTAAACGTATAATTAAATATTTAATCGCGACAAAACACCTTGGCATAAAATATACGGGTGACAGCGCTTTGGTTGGTTATTCCGATTCGGACTTTGCCAGTGATACAGATTCTAGAAAATCAACTACAGGTTATTTGTATTTATTGAATAATGGTCCCATTACTTGGACAAGTTTGAAGCAACAAACAATTGCATTATCCACCATGGAAGCCGAATTTATGGCAGCTTGCGAAGCTACAAAAGAACTTTTATGGTTAAAACAATTTTTAATTGATATAGGTGAATCTTCAAATATTCACGTTACTTTATTTGTTGATAACCAAGCTGCAATAAATTTGATAAATAACCCTGTATATCACAAACGATCTAAACATATAGATATAAAGTACAAGTTTATACGTGAAAAGATTGCAAAAGATCGTTTGATTATAAAGCATATTTCAAGTTCAAATCAACTGGCTGATTTCCTAACCAAGGCATTGCCAACACGGCAATTTCAATTTATACGAAATCAAATTCTTCATTAAGAATTTGAGTTGTAATATGTTGCATACATTAAAATATATTATTAACTTTACTTTAAAAATAACATATTATAATTATGATTCATAATCATAAGAATATGAATTAAAACTAGTATTAAACAATTTTTTTGAAATTAAGGAATTATTATTTGGATCAAATGAATATACTTTGGCTTATTTAAAATAAATAAAATAAAATTTAGTGGGAGTATTGAGTATTGAAATTTTGTTTGTATATTTAAAACATAAGTAGAATGACTCTAACCTTGAAACTGTAACTATGTTATACATTTATGATAAAATCGCTCTCTTTTGTAACCGTTTGATTCTCTTGCTCCTACTCATTTTTATCATTACACATTGTCTTAATTTTAGTATGAATTACCAGTTTAAAGTGTGAACAATAAAGTCATCTGAAGTCTTAAAGAAATTTCTTGCCTTTTATTAATATTGGACTCTGCACATTACATATCCGAATACAAAGGAGTGAGGGGAGATGCCATAGACAACTGACCATTATGCCGTAGGCATAAGATAAATTATTTTTTTAAATAGCGACCTGGGGTTCTTCTTCCTCTGCCATCAGTTAGGAAAGTTCTTTTTTTTTTAAATTCAATGAAACATAATCATATTGTGTTTTTCTTGTGACATAAATTTTTCTTTGCGTACGCAAAAATTCGGCTTAGGGAAACCGCGACCCTAGCCGGGGAATCTTAGTGTTTGGCACTAACGATTCGTGAGTTCGTCCTTCTTTTTAAAGCTGAGCGTAACAAAGGTGGCGCTCAACGAAAGCAAAGAAACGAAATTGTTTCAATTTGATTCTCTCTTTCGAACATTTTTTTTTGGTTTTTAATTTCATTTATTAGTTTTTTTTAATTTTTTGCATTTTCGCTGGATACTGGTTAAGGGTGAATCTTACCGTTGGCGCGAGTGAGGCCTGGTGCAAGTCCCAGTCTCTGGACAATTTTTCTGAACGTGCTGCGTGCGGTATCAGGCTCAACTCGAAGTCAGGGCAGGGTCAGCCAGATTTAGTGGAGTGGTCAGGGGAGGAGAAATAACCAGGTTCGCAGGTACAGTCTTTGGCATTTTCCCAGATTATTTGCAGGCAAAGTTTTTTTTTCAAAAAAAAAAGTTTTTTAAAGAAATTTTTTTTTTATAAATTTTCTTTCTTGCAGCATTTATTATAACTCTTTAAAGTAATTTTGATTCTTTTGCCACGCAATTTTTTTTGGCAAATTCCAAAAACTAATTTAACTATATTTATACTTAAAATTTTTTGAAGGAAAAATTTCTTTTTATAAATTTTCTTCCTTGCAGCATTTATTATAACACTTTAAATTAATTTTGATTTTTTTTGCCATGCAATTTTTTTTGGCATAGCTGAACGACTCAACTGATTTTAAATAGGCGAAATTTATGGAAACTCGGTCTTCAAAAAAAAGTAGCAACCAAGGTCGCAGGTCTTTAGGAAGTGGTAGGGGTCGCGGAAACCGTATAGTTTCAGCCTCGAGTAATCAAGGCGCAAATAGTGTCATATTTCCGACTTCACCGGTTCCACTAAATAACTCCGTTTTAAATCAAAGTATGTTTTTTTAGCCCACGTGCTGAAGAAGGTTTTACAACTCACAGCCATAATTTTCAAAACGGTGCTGGTGAAAATCCTAGCAACCAAGACTGTGCTTTGTTTCGGTTCCTTAATCCTCAACGTTCAGTAAGTTCTCTATTCAACATGGACCCGGATACTGGTTTACCCATTGCTGGAGGTTCAGCTTATACTGATATTACCACAGTGGATTCTTTAGTAGCTTTATTGCAAAATACTATCCGTACATCTCAGGAGGAGTTTAAACGAGAGTTGAGAGCAATAACAGAAAACGTGACAGCACTTAATGCTGCGGTTCTTAGCCGTGAAACCAGTACAGTAGAACAGCCTCAGCAACCAAATTCACAAATAAATTCTGATTCGAACCAACCTATTTCAAACCGAAATTATTTTCAGCTCAGAAATTGGAAAGTTACCTATGATGGTGTAGGCAGTGTATCTGATTTTCTTTTTAAGATTGAAACGCTTTGCGAACGATCACTATGCTCGTACGAACATTTGATGTCAAATTTTTATATTTTTCTGACTGGCAAAGCTGAAACTTGGTTTTGGTTGTTTTCTGGGCAGAATAGAACTGCAACATTCTTCGTATTACGCGAGACCTTAATAAAAGAATTTGGGTCACTAGAAACTGACCACGATATATTTTTAAAGATTTCGCTAAGAAAGCAATTGCCTAGAGAGACATATGAGAATTTTCATACATCTATCGTTTCTATGAATTCGAATTAAGTGAACCAATGTCGGATGCCATACTGATAGACATTATAAAAAAGAATGTGAATGCCAATCTAATATTAATGCTGTTCAATTCACAGACAACGTCTTTAGGAAATTTAAGAGAGCTAGCCAGAAAAGGTGAAAAACTTCTTAATGAAAGTAAAATTTCTTCCACGGTTTCAAATCGACACGTCAATGAAATTGAAATAGCTACGAATTGATATTGTGAACAGACTGAGTCAGAATCCGATCCACAAGTAAAAGCGCTACAAGTAACTCGTCGTCCGGATTACTCCAAAATCCAATGTTGGAACTGTTTGTCCTTTGGGCATTCATATATTTATTGCCCAGACGAAAAGCGAAACGTATTTTGTTTTAAATGTGGTCAAAAAGGTGTTACCACCCCTAAATGCACTAATTCTCATCAGGGAATCCAGCGTCGGAGCGAGTTGGCAACCGGGGACTCTCGTTCTTCACATCTAACCCCAAGTTCAAATCAACAACTGAAGTAGACTTTTCGAACCACAGGTTTAAAATCGAAAAAGACTTAATTACTATCCCAGACTTACAAACTTTAAAACCCACAACTCGTGATTTTTCTTGTCAAGCGAACTTGCAATATTCAAGTTTACACAAACGTAAGACTTTGCGTGAAAAAACAAAGGCTACAATTTTTCACGATAACACTTCTGCTCTTTAAATAAAAATTTTAAAGTGTAGAATGAGATTTAAAAATCGCAAACATTATAGAAAAATTTTGGAAGCAACAAAATTGTTTGATCCAGCTGATGATCGTCCTTTTGCGCAAATAAAAATTTTCGACTATTTTAGGATTGTTAGACTCCGGAGCAAATGTTTCAGTGTTAGGTAAAGATAGCGCTGAACTAGTTACTAGAAATATTGATTTTTATATTGTGCCTTCGCTCACCCAGTCTGCTTACCTTGGTGTCGATTTCTGGCGCGAATTTGCTCTCGCACACGAAATTATACCGGAAGTTAATTCCGTAAAGAAGGAGTCAATGGATGCTTTAATTTTCATGAGTTAACCGTCTCTCAAAAATTAAAATTGGAGAAGGTTATCATACAATTTCCTTCGTAAGAAAAACTTGGCTTAGGCTGCACTCACCTGCTTGAGCATCATATTTACATAGGCAATGAAGTACCTGTTAAATCAAAACATTTCCCACTTTTACCGCCTCGCCAAGAAGAAGCGTATAAAGAGCTAGATCGTTTACTAAAATTGGGAGTAATAGAAGAATCAAACTCTCCGTGGTGAAGTAACGTTGTGATGGTTTGTAAACCTATCAAGATAAGATTGTGCCTTGATTCAAGGAAAGTAAATTCACTGACAAAGAAAGATTCGTACCCATTGCCTCATATCAACGGTTTGCTAAGTCGTTTAAGAGACACTTATTTTATCAGTGGCATTGATTTAAAAGATGCATTTTCCAAACTAGACTCACAGATTCGTCAAAAGAAAAGACTGCGTTCGCTGTTCCGGGTAAGCCTCTTTACCATTACAAAGTTATGCCTTTTGGCTTATGTAACGGTCCGCAAGCAATGAGCCGATTAATGGACAAAGTCATTCCGTCAAAATATCGTGAAAATGTCTTTGTTTATTTGGACGACTTACTTGTCTGTAGTTCTGATTTCGAAAGTCACTTGAAGCTATTGTCTGAAGTTGCTAAATGTTTGAAAGATTCTGGTTTGACAATTAACGTTGGCAAAAGTAAATTCTGCCAAAAAGAAATTAAATACTTCGATTTTAGGATAGGTTTTGGGTGTTTAAAAGTTGATCCGGATAAATTCCAGATTATTCTTCCGCCTACAAAAGAACCCTGCATTCAGCAGCAACGCAAGCCGTGCACGAAACCTACCGGGAAAAGAGAACGGAAGAGAGGCGCCTTTTCAGACGCAAGAAACGAGAGCAGAAAAGGCACGAGCGTGAGAAACTCGAAGTGTTACGGGGCAGGAATGATGCTCGAAAATTTTACCAACAAGTCAAGCGTCTGACCCAAGGTTTCAAGCCCGGAACATCTACCTGTAAAGATGAACATGGAAATCTGGTTACGGATACGCAGGGTACACTGGGATTATGGAGGGAACACTTTTCCAAGCGCAAGCCATGACGCGGTACGAGTTGTGATCCAACGACTTAAGAATAACAAAGCGGCTGGTGCCGATGGCCTGCCTGCTGAATTGTTCAAGACCGGCGGCGATGAGCTGATAGGGTGTATGCATCAACTCATCTGCAAAATATGGCTAGTAGAACGCATTCCCGACGCTTGGAATCTCAGTGTCCTTTGTCCTGTACTGAAGAAAGGTGACCCGAAAATCTGCGCTAACTACCGGGGAATCAGTTTTCTTGCCATCTCTTACAAGGTCCTGTCGACTGTACTGTGTGAAAGACTTAAGCCGTTTGCCAACACACTGATTGGGCCTTATCAGTGCGGCTTTAGACCTGGTAAGTCCACCATAGACCAGATCTTCCACCCACGAAAAACAGATCGACACCCATCATCTCTTTATCGATTTTAAAGCTGCTTTCGATAGCCCGATACGGGATTGCCTGTATGCCACCATGTCTGAGTTCGGTATACCTGTGAAGCTGGTGCAGCTTTTCAGAATGACGTTGAGCAACACAGCCAGCTCCGTCAGAGTAGGAAGGGACCTCTCCGAACCATTTGATACCGAACGAGGTTTCAGACAGGGCGATCCACTATCCTGCAACCTCTTCAACTTTGTGATGGAAGGGGTGTTGCGAAGAGCCAGTGTACATCGTAATGGCACTTTTTTCTACAAAAGTGTCCAGCTCCTTGCATATGCCGATGATATTGATATCATTGGACGTTGTATGCGAGATGTTACTGCTGCGTTCTCTGCTATCGAAAAAGAGTCAGCGAAAGTGGGTTTGACGGTGAGCGAGGGCAAAACAAAGTATATGCTGTCCACAAACAGGGAGACGCGGCGTATTGGATCCTTTGTTACTGTGAACAACTATACTTTCGAAGTTGTCAAGGAATTCATATCTTGGCACCGCCGTTAACACTCAAAACGATGTCAGCATGGAGATAAAGCGAAGACTAACTCTTGCTAATAAGTGCTACTATGGTCTCAGTAAGCAATTGAGTAGTAGAGACCTCTCTCGCCCGACAAAACTGACACTCTACAAGACGCTCATCTTACTCGTGCTACTTTACGGCGCAGAAGCATGGGTTGTGTCGCAGATTGATGCAGCCACGCTTGGGGTGTTTGAGAGAAAAATTCTTCGCAAAATCTTCGGTCCTGTTCACGTCGGCAACGACTATTGTATTCGAATGAACCACGAACTGTACGAGCTCTACGCTGACATTGACATAGTCAAGCGCATCACTATCCAACGTCTGCGCTGGCTGGGACATGTTGTGCGTATGGACGAAGAAGCTCCGGCGAATAAGGTGTTTGATGCGGAAGCCGCTGGGCGACGACGAAGAGGAAGAACATGCCTCCGATGGAAAGACCAAGTCGAGGAAACCCTATCCAAGTTTGGTGTGAATGATTGGAGAAGGCGCGCGCGAAGCAGAGGCGCCTGGAGAGAGCTTTTGAGGTCAGCCGTAACCCGGTAACAGGTTGTTGTGGCCACCCAAGTAAGTAAGTAAGTATTTCTGAATTTTCCTTGCCAAAATCTGTTCGGCAGGTGCGACGTTTCATTGGTATGGCCAACTGGTACCGTTCTTTTGTCCCTAATTTTGCAAGTATTGCTGGTCCTCTGACTGATTGTACGGCCAAGTCATCAAAATCCTTTCACTTAACGCCTCAGGCAATTGAAGCTTTTGAAAAATTAAAAGAAGCTTTGTCAACTGCCCCAGTGCTGGCACAGCCCGATTTTTCACGTCATTCAGTGTGATGCATCAACCGTTGGTGTTGGTGGTGTGCTATACAGCTTGATGATGATGGTAGAAAAAGACCCATTGCCTTTGTTTCCCAAAAGCTCAATAAGGCGCAGCGTAACTATACAGTTACTGAATTAGAGTGTGTGGCTGCGTTAATAAGCATTAATAGATTCAGACCATATGTAGAAGGTTTACCATTTCGGATCGTCACTGATCATTCTAGTCTCAAGTGGCTTATGTCCCAAATAGAATTACATGGTCGCTTGGTGCGATGGTGCCTAAAATTACAACGCTTCGACTTCACTATGGAAATACCTTTTGGGATTGATTTGGATTCACCAGAATTCAGCAATGTAGAATATGAGAACTTACGAAGCACAATTACCTGAAATAAGAACGTATTGCCCGATATTTGCATTTCAGACAACTTTATTTACAAACGAGTAAAATTTCGTCACGGTGTCGAAAATGAAGAAGATGATCTTTGGCGTTTGTGGGTACCTACAACGTTAACTAGTTCTCTTATTAAGATTGCACACGATTCTGCATCAAGCTGTAATGGTGGCTATGCAAAAACTTTGGCCTATGGGCAATCCACTATCACCGACTATAGCAGATATTATACTTGACAATCTACTGGACAACGCTATAGAGTTTTTAAAAATTCGAAACATTAAATTCGGTTTTTTATGTAAATTAGTTGATGACATTTTTGCTATTATAAAAGAAAAAGACTTGGACATCATCTTTAAAACACTCATCGACTTTCACAACAAAATACAATTTACAACAGAAGTTGAACAAAATAAGAATATTCCTTACCTAGACGTAAGATTACATAGACAGAAGAATAAAACATATTTCGAATGGCATACAAAATTAACTTCATCAGGAAGACTCTTAATTTTCATTCAACACAACCTTTGCAACACAAGATAAACACTGCGAACAACATTATAAACAAAGTTTTCACATTGACGGACATACAATTTTTAGAAAAAAATCTACTAAAAATACGAACAATACTGAAAAATAACGACTACCCAAACAAACTTATAAATTCACTTGTTGAAAAAATTTCAAAAAAATATAAAAACACCCAATTAATAAACCAAGTAAAACAAACTGGCAACACTGGACAGAGAAAATTTTACGGCATCACATACATTCCAAACTTAACTAACAACACAAACATACGAACACTGATGAGAGTCGAGGAGAATGCATCATTTGCATGTAAGTCCAACTTAACATTAAACAGCATATTCACCAGGACAAAGTCCAAAATAAGAAACGAAGATAAATGTAACATCGTATATGAGGTGAAATGCAAAGGCGCGATAAATGATGCGTGTAACAAAGCTTACATCGGAACGATCAAACGATCTCTAAAAACAAGAATGTTGGAACACAAGAATGACATCAAAAACAAAAAAAGAACAACAGCACTAGCACAACATCTGTTGGAAACAGACCATACAGCTGATTTCGATGCTGTTAACATTTTGGACACGGAGACAAAAACAAATAGAAGACTGACGCTGGAATGCCTTAGAATACAGCAAAAAGGGAACGAGGCAATGAACTACAAAGAAGACACAGACCACATTAAAGTTTTTAATTTTTGTTTTCTATTTAAAAATAATTTCCTTTAATTTTCAATGTTTTTTGACGCTTTGTTGTTTTTAATATGTGAGTGTCATTTCAATTTAAATTAAAAATTTGTTTGTGTTTTGAGTTTTAAAAGTTTGTTTTGAGTTTTTGTACAAAAATATTATAATTTTTCATTGTTATATTTATAAAAAAATGTTTGCTTTTTTTAGATTAAAATAAAAAAATGTTTGATGCCCTGAAGATGTCACTAAATAAGTAACGAAACGTCAGCAAAAAATTGAAAAGTTTTTATGTTTTAATTAACAAATTTTTGCAATTTAAAATTACTGGTCAGAAACCTCAGTATCAAATATAAAATATAAATTTCCCAAAAACTGACCCATAAGATCACGTTATAAATGATATTTTCCATTTACCAATAAAATAACCAGAACTAAGCGAGTTATTAAAAATTAAGCATAAAGGCACATAAATTGTATGAACACATTTCTTAAGGAAAAAAGGACAAAGACCATCTAAGTCACATTTAATCATAGCTGGGCACCGTTAATCAAATAATTAACTTCGTTAATCGCTAATCCGTTACTAAAAAGGTTAACTTCGTTAAACGTCAGAACGTTACATTTCCGAATACTCAATCGTTAATCCGTTAAATTGTGCTAAAAATTGCATTTTTAATATTGCTGCGTTAGTGATCTTCTTATAAAAACAGTTGGATTGGGTTCTGGAAGTTAACAGGTTAGTAACAAAAAAAAAATAAATTACGTATATAATTGGAGTGTGTAATTTAGTCATCTGGTACAATGTGGATATTCCCCTTCCTGAACATAAATATGTTGAAGTTCTCGTCTGAAAGCGAGACTCTTTTCAGCGCTAAAATATCTTTGCCCGTGGAAAAAAGTTTTTCAACTGCAGCGTTTGAGGGTATGGCATAGTATAGTAAGAAACATATTTATGATTATCTGCTTCCCGTGGAATGCTACATCGTTGAACAAGTCTTTTGATTTCATGTCTAGCCATATTTTGACGAGATTTTGAGCTTTACTCTTTTAAGATTTATGGCTTTTAGGTTTTTCTTTAGACTAAGTGACATACATAATTGAAAAAGTCTTCCTCATCATCGTCAGCATTACGCTATTACACCGCCACACTGTTCTTCGAACTTTCGGCAGCTTCTTGTCTTCTACCTTTTTTTTCATTAATTTTTTTTACTTCATCCACTCAACTGTTGTCATACGATTCCAGCCATATCAACCTCGCGCGGTGCGTGCGGTTTTTTTTTTGGTAAATAGTAGGTACTGGATTAACGAAATTGGTGAAATTTAACGGAAGTTAACGAGTTCGGATACATTTTTTAAAGTTAGCTTAAAAGTTAATTTGTTAGTCAAAATGCTAACTTCGTTAATTAACGATTAACGGATTAACGAGTTAATGCCCAGCTATGCATTTAATGGAGTTCTTAAGGCAAGCGATTGCGGACTCAATACTTCTCAGTAGTAGGGAAAGATCACCGAAGGTTAAAACGAAGTCAACATTAGCATAGTTTTCTATAGTAAGGACATATTGTTTGTACAGAAATTTATTTAAACAATTAAATTCGCGCTTATAATGCAAGTAATTTTGCTATCAGAATTTCCTGTGATTTTGAAATCGTCAAAAAAATTTATTCCTCAGATTCTTCAACGTTTTTAGGCGCTTAGTGTACCAGGGAAGTTTTTGATTTTTCCGTAAAGGTACATTATTCAAGATATTTGATAGATTTATATCAAAGAAATATATCAAAACATCTTGGCACATCAAACCTCTCAAAAAGAGCATTCTAGTCAATATTATCCATAGCTGGGCATCGTTAGTCAAATAGTTTACTTCGTTAATCCATAATCTGTTACTAAAAAAGTTAACTTCGTTAAACGTTAAAGCGTTACATTTCGGAAGACTTAACGCAAGTTAACGTTAATCGTTAATCCGTTAACACGTGATAAAAATTGCATTTTTTATATCGTTGCGTTAGTGATGTTCTTACAAACACTGTTGGTTTGGGTTCTGGAAGTTGACAGGTTAGGTACAAAAAAAAAGACCTATAATTGGGGTGTCTAATTTAGTCATCTGGCATAATGTGGATATTCCCCTTCATGCACATTAATATGTTAAAGTTCTCATCTGAAAGCGAGGCTCGTTTCCTCGTTAAAATATCTCTGCCCTTGGAAAAAAGTTTTTCGACTGCAGCGCTTGAGGGTATAGCAGTATTATGTATATTTAATAAACAGATTTATGAATATATGTTCCCCGAGGAATGCCGCATCGATTGAACAAGTCTTGATTTCATGTCTAGCCACATTTTGACGAGATTTTGAGCTTTACTCTTTAAAGATTTGTAGCTCTTAGGTTTTTCTTTAGACTGATAGACAAAATTGAAAAAGTCATTCTCATTATCGTCGTTGTTACTCGCGTTGCTGCCTCCGCCACTTAAACTATCTCTGTCATACATTTCCAGCCATATCAACAGGAACTTACTTGTTGTCAGAACGTATATTTCATGGCACGGCACGGTGCATGCGGTATCTTTTTGGTAAATAGAATTAACGATTAACGGATTTGGGGAATTTTAACTGAAGTTAACGAATCCGTTAACATTTTTCAAAGTTAACTTAAAAGTTTATCCGTTAGTAAATATGTTAGCTTCGTTAATTAACGGATTAACGAGTTAATGCCCAGCTATTATATTATCAATGAGCCGATTAATAAGTTCAAATTTACATGTCTTAAAACCTAACAGTTTAAGTTCAGAGCTATCCGAATTTAAAAAATCATAAAATTCAATATTAAAAATAATACCAGAGGTTCATATTTGAATCCGACGCAGGAAACAGACATTCATACAAATCACATTTAAGAGATTTAGTAACAAAAATTAAATCAAGAATTGTTGGAAGCTGATTATAAACAGAGATTGTCTGAACTAAATCAATATTAAAACAGCTGTCCACAAGGTGAATTTCATGTGCTTGATAGACATTAGTGGTCTGCATAATTATCTATATATTAATACGTGAACATCGAATCTTGTGGTACACTTTTAGAGTATTTACTATACAGAGAGGGGAATGAAACTTCTATCATTGGAAAGGTACTGTTCCATAGATGTGCAGAAAAAAAAATCAGGTGTATATGTTGCCGTTAAGGCCGGTAAAATAAAGTGAGCATATTTACATGATTCCCCCATATAAAACGCATTAACGCCTAATGAGAAAAAACGCTGTCACGGCTGAGCCGCCTCACCGATTTAGATGAAATTTGATATGAAGATAAGTTGAACCTTAAGTAAATATATTTCTTTAGAGTGGGCGGTGCCACGCCCCTAACAAGATAAAACGTCTCTACGGCTAAACTAATGGATCGATTTTGATTTAATTTAGTTTGGATACAAACTAATCCCTAAACAACCTTAAAAACTGTAAGTTCTTTTGGTGGGCGTGGCACTGCTCCTAACAAGAAGAAACGCCTCCACGGCTAAACTAAAGGACTGATTGTGATGAAATTTAGTTTGGATATAGATTGAACCCTAAAAAACATTTGTCAAAACTCTGACTTCTTTTAGTGGGCGTGGCACTACTCCTAACAGACAAATTGTTTTCACTGCTAAACTAATAAACTGATTTTGATAGAATTTGGTACAGAGATAGATTGAATCCTGGTGCCAGTGCCACGGTGCCTCCAATAAGATAATATTTTTCACATCTAAGCTAATGGGCCGATTTTGATGCAATTTGGTATGGAGATAGATGGCACCCTAAAGAAGAGAAAGAGTTAGTGGTAGGGCAAAGCAACATGATACCATGATTTTAATTTTTGGGATGTTGACACAAACAAGCTCTTTGAAAAAATTATAATTACAGTTCACACGTGCTAAAAGTGAAATCTTTAGAAAACTAAACTGCGATAGAATGAGGCGAAAATGTTTTATTAAAATGATAAAAATCTATATATTAATACGTGAACATCGAAAATAAGATACTTTTTATTATTATTTATTATAAAGAGAGAGGAATAAAATTTATATCATTCGAAAGGTACTGCTTTAATAAGTACATTAACATTTCTTTGTGTTGTTATAAAACTTAAAAAGATTATATTTAATCCAAATACATTTAATTGAGTAGTTGGCGTAAAATTAAAACAGCAAATTTTATTTTTAAACTCAAATCTATATATTAATACGTGAACATCGAATCTTGTGGTACACTTTTAGAGTATTTACTATAAAGAGAGGGGAATGAAACTTATATCATTAGAAAGGTACTATTCCATAGATGTGCAGAAAAACAAAATCAGGTGTATATGTTGCCGTTAAGGCAAGAAAAATAAAGTGAACATATTTACATGATTCCCCCATACAAAACGCATTAACGCCTAATGAGAAAAAACGCCTTCACGGCTGAGCCGCCTCACCGATTTTGATGAAATTTGATATAAAGATAAGTTGAACCTCAATTAAATATATTTGTTTAGAGTGGGCGGTGCCACGCCCTAACAATAAAAAAACGTCTCTACTACAAAACTAATGGATCGATTCTGATTAAATTTAGTTTGGATAAAAATTGATCCCTAAGCAACCCTAAAAACTATAAGTTCTTTTGGTGGGCGTGGCACTGCTCCTAGCAAGAAAAAATGCCTCCACGGCTAAACTAAGGGGTGTGGTACTACTCCTTACAGAAAAATCGTTTTCATTGCTAAACTAATAGACCGATTGAATCCTGGTGCCAGTGCCACGGTGCCTTTAATAGGAAAGTATTTTTTCACAGCTAAACTAATGGACCGATTTTGATGAAAATTGATATGGAAATAGATTGACCCTAAGGAAGGGAAAGAAATAGGAATAAACAACAAGATGAAAAATAGCTCTCTTCAGTTTAGTTTTTTAGTACTGAAAAGAATTTTTTGTTACTTTTATGCGCGCTTCAAATGAGTACTATAACAAAATACTTTTGTAAAACGGTGCTGTAAGGGGCCGTCCATTAATTTCGCATACATATATTAACAACTTTGAAAATTGATAAGGAATAAAGTAAAATAGTGATTCCATTAGCCGGAATAAGCTCGGTCCCAACCATCACGGATAATCGGAGTTTAACTGATTTATTTTGAGTTACAGATGCGATTTAACTTTTTTTTGTTTAAAAATAAACGAAAAATATAGCTGTGTTGTGCCTTGAAGAAGAACGATATTGGGTCGGCCTGAACGGTATAGGAGGGACAATTTTTGAGTCAAAATCAAATAGACCGCGTAATAGAAATTATGTAATTCCAAAGGTGAGGTGAATAGTAAAACTAAATAAGATCTTAGTCAATGAACAAAAACGTTTTATTATTAATAGGCCAGCAAAATTCTTGCAAGATTAAAATTTAGTGCTAACGGTCGAATTTCGACCTCAGGCGATACTAGTAATAATAAATAACTAGCTAGATCTACAAAAAAATTTCAACGGCAACCCATGCACACTTGCAGTCATATTTAGTACTAATTGCAATAACGACAGGAGCATCCCTGCACGGGAGAGTATTAAAAAAAAAACAAAATATGCACAAAAGTATATACCGTTATTTCTCTTGCTTTCTATTTATTTACACATGCATCGTTCAACAGCAACGCAACGCCATATTGTTTTAGTTAAATAAAATATTGTTTTGATTAATTCGTGCAGTGCTCTTATTTGAAAATTTTTGTTGCAAATAATAGAGTTAACGATTAATAAAAGAAAGTAAGTAAGTACGTAAGTAAGTTTCCAATTTTTAATCTATTTATTTTGAATTATAGTAACGGCTTCGCTACTTTTCCCTAAAGTAAGCGAAAAATATATTTGAATTATGCCACGAAATAGAACGCTAACGGGTCGGATTGAAAAGCAAAGAAATAGGGAGGGACAATCTTCACGTCGAAATCAAAATTTGAATAGTACAAATAATGAAACAGAAATAGTTGATACTTCTTATGTTTTAAAAGATTCATTTAAAAGTGCATTGACGGTAATTCCAATGAACTTTGATAGTTATGATTGCGGTTTAATGAACTTAGTCTGCAGATTTTGTTATGCATATCATTTCGCATCTGAAGTTACTTTACGTGATACATCGGCATTCACTACGTGTTGTCATAAGGGAAAAGTTTGTTTGCCGCCATTAACACAAAATTTATTTTTTAGTGCATTGCATCAGGGTCTCACTTCAAATGACCAAACTATAAAAAATAAATCGAAGAATTATTTCGATAATATTCGTAGCTATAATTCATCATTTGCTATGGTTAGTTCTGAAGTTAAAATTTCAGATACTTTTTTGCGTGGAGTATATCATTTCAAGATACTCGATATTTTTTATCATAGAGCAGGACCAATGACTTCTACGTATGACCGTTCACCATGCTATGCGCAGTTATATTTTTATGACATTGACACTGCTGTTAAATAGAATGCGTGAACAATCAAATCAATCGCTCAATAACAACTTAGTGCGTGAAATTTCCATTGAATTAGAGCGCGTCAATCCTTTTGTGGGTTCCTTTACTGCAATGAAAGATTATTGTGCAAGAGCTGAAAATTCAAATAGAGAAATATGTATGAAATATGTCGTTCTACGTGCTCACTCTCCGTGTCGCTCCGTGTATAAATTCGATTTTTATAGTGAAAACGTGAGTTTAAAAAATTTTAAAAATTGCGACAGAGACGCACATAAATTTTAAAACAAGTTCAATTTAAAGACGGCAGCTTCCCTGCCCTTAGTGGCAAAACAAATAAAAATAATAAATTGTTTATTTTATCTCACGATAATAAACAAGTGAAAAAGAAAAATGCCGGTTGAGCGCTCACCTCCAAAAGACTCATCGGTCAGTGCCGAGTCTGAAAAAATAATGCGTGCAAAAAAAATACAAAAAGTGGTTCTCCCGTGAATTCGGATAGCAAAAATGCTAAAATACATGCAAGCGCGCGTACCAACACCAAAGTGTCGCCCACCAACATCACTGTTCAACCGATCGATCCCGCGCAAAACCTCATACACCGAACACATACACATCAAACAATATTATAAATTACTCAAGAGCCAACTGCATCTAATCAAGCGGGTACTCTCTCTGCTAAGTCACCATGGAGTGTACAGTGTGGCTCTCCCTTGATCCCCCAGCAGGGAAATGTGTCACCAATGCCCCATCAGGAAAATGATGCAAAAACCGCAAGTATAAAATTGCTCAATTTTTCTAGTACTGCTAATAAAAGAAAGACCAATTCCACCGATAGTAACTCCAACAAGATTGTAGCTTCAGCGATCCAGACTGGATTGGATCGCTATATTAAAATCAAGCGAAAGCTAAGCCCATCAAACGCAAATAACTCAAGAAAGATATATAAAGTAAGCGAAAGCGAAAAAGTTTCAAACAACCCACTTAGCCAAAATCGATATGCTTTGCTTGATAACGACCCACATGAATTGAATAACAACAACATGAACAACTCAAACAATAAAACGCTGAAGCCTCCCCCCATTTACTTACGTGAACGCAGTTCTAATGCGCTTGTTTGTAATTTGGTTCCTCTAATTGGAAAAGATGCTTTTCATATAATTCCTCTTACGAAAGGCAATGTTTCCGAAACCAAAATACAAATTTATGCAGAAAAAAATTATAGAACAATTGCTTCTTACCTGGATAAAAATAATAAAAGCTACTACACCTACCAGCTTAAAAGCAGTAAAGGTCTAACAGTTATATTGAAAGGCATTGAACCCGACGTAGAACAAATTGAAATTAAAGAAGCTCTAATTAATGCCGGATTTATTCCTAAATCCATTTTCAACATTATGAATAAAAATAAAATCCCTCAGCCGCTTTTTCGTGTGGAACTTGAACCAGACGCACGAAAATTGGGAAAAAACGATGTCCATCCTATTTATAATCTGCGCTACTTAATAAATCGCAGAATATCCGTAGAGGAGCCCCATAAGCGCATGGGTCCTGTGCAATGCACAAACTGCCAGGAGTTTGGCCACACCAAATCATATTGTACCTTACGTACTATTTGTGTTGCTTGTGGCGACTTTCACCCTTCGTCCGCATGCACTACCGACAAAAAAGACGCTACTACAAAAAACTGCAATAATTGCGGAGGTAACCACACAGCTAACAACAGGGGTTGTCCCGTATACGCTGAATTAAAAAACAAAATGCGCTTACGTAAGGAAATAGTTCGAAATCCACCTACCCAAGTCATGCAGACTTTTACAAATAACATAGTACCTACCAACTTGTCCAACATATCGGGTCAAACCTATGCTAACGTGCTTAAATCTAGTCAGGATAAACCTGCAAATATCATAAGTAGCTCTCAAAATATTGAGACCATGCTTATGACGCTCACGCAATGCATGACCCAGTTCATGACAACAATGCAGACAATGATGCATGAGATGATGAACAATCAAAATCAACTTATGAAATTTTTGATTGGAAACAAATGAACACACTCAAAATCTGTCATTGGAATGCAAACGGCGTAAGCTAACATGAATTAGAAATTAGAAATTTTCTTTGCAACAACGAAATTGACATTTTACTAATTTCTGAAACACATCTGAGCATCATGCACTATTTTAAAATTGAAGGTTATAAATTCTACAAAACCTGTCACCCTGATGGTAAAGCACGAGGAGGTACAGGAATACTCATTAAAAGTCGTATAAAGCACTACGAATTCGAGCAGTATGAGAGAGACTATCTACAAGCTACGTCGATTTCCTTACAACGTTGGGATGACAAAGTAACAGTTTCAGCTGTATATTGTCCGCCAAGATATAAGATTACGACAGCCCAATTCGACCACATTTTTAATTCACTAGGATCAACATTCGTAGCTGCTGGTGACTATAATGCGAAGCATAACCACTGGGGTTCACGACTTATCAATCCAAAAGGCAAAGCACTTTGGCTTTCATTAACCAATCGCCGCAATGGTTTTGATTATGTCTCCACTGGTCAGCCAACTTATTGGCCATCAGACCTTCAAAAGACTCCAGATCTTATGGATTTTGCAATTACAAAAGGAATCAATAAGAGTCAAATTTCTGCTGAATCATGTTTTGACTTGAGCTCAGACCATTCTCTTGTCATTTTGCATCTGCATAAATATGTGGAGCTGATGAAGACACCCAATGGGCTTACAACAAATAAAACAAATTGGCTTAAATATAAAAAATACATTAGTAGTCATCTTCGTAATGACGTTAGCCTTAAAGACTCGGAGGAGCTGGAATCAGCCATACAATTATATAACAACATGCTTGTATCAGCTGCTCTTCATGACACTCCTGTGCAACCAATCTATATAAAGCAGCGCCTCAGCTCCTCACAAATAGAACGTTTAGTGAAGGAAAAAAGACGTCTCAGGCGACTATGGCAAGAAGTCAGGTCACCTACACTTAAACATAAACTAACATTAGCCAAACTTCAACTGAGAAATGCCCTCCGAGAAGAGTCTAAAAGAGGTATAGACTCTTACATTAAAAAGCTGAGCCCTCTAGAGTCTTCGAACTACTCTTTATGGAAGGCCATCAGTAGTATGAAAAAACCTTCTGACATAGATTCTCCCATTAGACTAAGCAATGGTTGGTGGGCTAGAAGTAACGAAGAAAAAGGGCAAGCAGCTTTGAAATACCACAAGAAACTCAAAATATGAGACAAATTTTGTTGCGCTTCACAACTAAAGACGTTCACTCATACATAAAAACTCAATTGAACAAGAAGAAAGCACCAGGTCATGACCTAATAACTGCTAATATGCTTATTGAATTACCTTACTGTGCAGTCAGACACCTAACCATACTTTTTAACGCTATTACTCGATTGGGCCTCTACCCAAAAAGCTGGAAGATGTCTCAAATCACAATGATTTCTAAGCCTGGGAAAAATCCCACACAAGTTTCATCATATCGACCAATAAGCTTGTTGCCAACCACATCAAAACTTTTTGAAAAGCTGCTGCTCTCGAAAATTTTGCCCCACATGAACCAACTTAATATAATACCTCAGCACCAATTTGGCTTCCGCAAAAAACATGGAACTATAGAGCAAGTTCACAGGATAATAGTAAAAATTAGAAAGACATATGAAGAAAAAAAATATTGCTCAGCAGTATTTCTAGATGTAGCTCAAGCTTTTGATAAGGTGTGGCGCGATAGGCTTATACACAAGATAAAAAAATTAGTCCCTTAAAATACCCATGCTTTACTAGGGTCCTACCTTACAGGACGAAAGCTCAGGGTAAAATGCAACGACTACATTTCAGATGACGTTGACATTTTTGGAGGCGTACCACAAGGTAGTGTTCTTGGCCCAATTCTTTACCTAATTTACACTTCTGACTTGCCAACAAACAACTCTGTGCTTACATCTACTTTTGCTGATGACACTGCAATTTTGTCTTGTCACGCAGACCCTCATAGTGCGTCACATACCCTCGAAAAACATATGCGTCTAGTTGAAATATGACTTTTAAACTGGCGAATAAATGTAAACGAGCAATAAAGTAAACATGTAACTTTTACACACAATAAAAATACTTGTCCAACAGTTCACCTAAATAACACCGCAATACCTCAGAGCACTGAAGTTAAATACTTAGGTATGCACCTCGACAGACGCCTTACTTGGAAAAGTCACATTGAAAAGAAAAAAATTCAAATGAAGTTAAAAGCATCAAGCATTAATTGGCTTTTGCATAAACATTCAAAACTCAGCGTTGAATATAAAGTTCTTCTGTACAAAGCTATTATTATACCTATATGGTCATACGGAATCCAGCTGTGGGGCAACGCAAGCTCATCGAATATAGAAATATTGCAAAGGTCTCAGTCAAAAATACTTCGAACTATTTCTGGCGCACCATGGTATGTCAAGAATATAAACATACACCAAGATCTTGGTATACCCTTCGTTAAGCAGATACAGGAAAACATAAAGCGATCGTATCAACAAAAACTACAGCAACATCCGAACATACTGGCTAGGAACCTACTCCTAACATCGAAAACGTCTCGATTGAAGAGACAAGACTTACCACCCCTGTAGCTATTATGTATACGCATAATGGGTACTCTTTTCACAACCGAAGGCAAAATTTGAAAAAATAACATTTCTAAGCAATGGCTTGGAAAAGTCTGACGCTATATTAGTTTCTTAAGATTTGTATAATTATTGTTAGTCTCCAAGCGAGTTGGTTCAATAAATAAATAAGAAGTTGCAAAAAAAAAAAAAAAAAAAAAAATTAGATCTTCGGCGTACAATGATGCAATTCAAACTGATGTTGCCGTTATTTTTAGCAAAATTGATGGTGAGCCGCCATTCGAACGAAATATGGTTTCATTTTTAAAAGCCAGTGGTACAGTCAAAAACATTTCAGTTTTAGATTCATCATTGGATCCATTAGCATATCCGTTATTGTTTCCTAATGGAGATACTGGTTGGCATGTTAATTTATTTCATAACACACCAAATACCTCCACTGCGAGGCAGCCCAGAAATAAAGTTACTATGTTGCAATATGCATGCTATCGGCTTTCAATTAGAAATGATTTTAGCCTCCTACATCATTCGCGGAAATTATTTTTGCAGTGGATTGTTGATATGTATGTGCGTATTGAAGGTACGCGACTTCATTTCATAAGACAAAATCAGTCTGTGCTTAGGACAGAAATATATAATAACTTAACTGATTATTTAGAACTGCACCCGAATAGTGATGCAAATATTGGAAGAAGGGTTATTTTGCCATCATCATTTAATGGTTCTCCAAGGAATATGCATCAAAATTATTTGGACGCAATGTCTATTGTACAACATTTTGGGAAACCTTCTTTATTTGCTACAATGACTTGCAATCCTAATTGGCCGGAAATTGCTAATAATATTGATCGAAATGAATTTGCTCATTTCCGTCCAGAAATTATTGTACGTGCATTTAAGGCTAAATTAAAAGAATTAATTCATGCAATAGTAACAAAACATATTTTTGGTATTTAGAATTTCAAAAAAGGGGACTGCCGCATGCCCACATTTTAATCACTTTATGTGAAAATGATAAAATAGTTGGAATTGATGATATTGATAAATTCGTATGTGCAGAAATTCCAGATATTCAAAGATATCCTAAATTACATGGATATGTCGCAAAACATATGATGCATGGACCATGCGGTGCTCTTAATCAAAATTCGGTTTGTATGAGAGATGGTAAATGCACAAAAGATTTCCCAAAAAATTTTAATGAAGTCACACGTGATTCAGTAAATGGATATCCATTGTACAGTCGGCGTGATAATGGTATTAGCGTTGATGTTCGAGGAAAATCACTTGACAATCGTTATGTTGTACCATACAATCCATACTTACTTGCTAAATTTAATTGCCATTTGAATAATAAAGTTTGCACTACAGTTAAAAGTGTTAAATACATTTATAAGTACGTGTATAAAGGATATGATAGTGCAACTATAGAATTAGACAATGAAAGAGAAATGGTGATCAAGATGTTCAGATGGATGAAGTTACACATTTTTTGAATGGCCGTTTTGTTGGATCTACTGAAGCGTCATGGCGTATTTATGAATTTCCAATGCATTTTCAATCGCATACTATTAATAGGCTTGATATTTATTTACCACGTAGGCAGAATGTTTACTTTAGAGTGGGTCAGGAACGGAATGCAGTTGAACATGTAAAACAGACCAAATTATTATCATTCCTTGCATTAAATGAAACAGATCCATCGGCGAATATGTATCACTATACTAAAATTCCTGTGCACTATGTTTGGATAGATGGTAAAAAAAAATTGAAGAAGAGAGTACGTGGTGGTGACAAAATTATTGCACGCATGTATGTAGTGTCTCCAAAGGACGTGGAGCTTTTCCATTTACGTTTGCTATTGTTACATGTTTGTGGTCCTAAATCATTTGAAGATTTTAGAACTTATAATGAAATTATTTATAATACATTTATTGAAGCGTGTCATGCTCGCGGTATTGCTTCAAATAACAATGAATGGCGGGAATGCTTAAATAAAGCAAAATAATTCAATTCCCCAAAACAAATGCGCCATTTATTTGCTGTTATTTGTGCATTAAATATTCCAGCAAATGCGTTAGCATTGTGGATCGAATTTAAGATATTTCTTTGTGAAGATTTCTTAATACAATTCAATGAGGAAATCTCTTTTAATAAAGCTCTATTAGAAATTGAAGATATTTTGAATGGTCATAATTTGACATGTCAATCGCTTGGATTACCTATTCCAACGATAATGCCAGAATTTGTTGAAGCAGATACCTTAGATCCAATCCAAGAAGAGTTACAATTTGTTGAACTTTACGAAAGAGCAAACTTCGAACAGCGTACTATAATACATCGCGTTATTCGTGAAATTCAGTGTCATGACACTGGCTCAAATGTATTTTGCTTAACTGCTCACGCAGGTTGCGGCAAAACATTCACGCAAACTGCAATTATTCATAAATTAAATGCCCTTAACCTTCGTTGCATTGCAACTGCCTTCAGTGGTATATCTTAAACTCTTTTAATTAAAGGAAAAACCCTACACAATGCGTTTAAATTGCCTATTCCAATTTTGGAAAATGCAATTGCCAATATTGCAGTAAATAGCAACTACGGTCAATACATTAGTTCATCGTCATTGATTCTTATTGATGAAATTTCCATGTGTCCACTTCAAGTATTGAAAGTTATAGACAGATTATTTAGAGATTTGAGTACGGACGAAGCTAAAAAAGATAAGCCGTTTGGAGGTAAAACTATTGTTTTGTGCGGTGATTTTCGACAAATTTTGCCGGTTGTTCCACATGGATCACGTGCAACATTAATTGAAAGTTGCGTTACAAGTTGAAATAAGTTTTTTACATTTCATCATGTAACTTTTACTCATAATATGTGGGCTCTACCAAATGAATTGGAGTTTGTTGAATTTTTAAAACAAATTGGTAACGGCGAAGCACGGCAATTTCCACAGTTTGGTGAAAACATTATTGAAATACCACAACAATTACTTGGCGATCACAATAACATAATTAATGATATTTATGGGAACATCGCAGAAAACATTTTATCACAACGAATTTTAAATTCAGTTGTCTTAGCACCAAAAAATGAAGATTGCGCTCTTATAAATAACGATATACTCGATCGTATGACAGGTGATGCCAAAATTTATCACAGTTACGATAAAATAGTTTGTGATAATGATAATGAAATCAATAATTTTCCAGTAGAGTTTTTGAATTCTCTGTCTGTAAGTGGCTTACCACCACATAAGTTAAAATTAAAGGTAAATTGTATTGTTCTTCTCATTAGAAATTTAAATACAGAGGAAGCATTAGTAAATGGAACAAGAATGCGCGTCAAATGTTTATATAATAATGCTATTGATTGCGAAGTTTTAACTGGAATCGCACGAAATAAACGAATTTTGATTCCGCGTATAAATTTGACCTATTCTGGCACTATTTTACCGTTTGAGTTTCAAAGAAAACAGTTCCCAATTATTCCCGCATTTGCGATTACAATTAATAAGTCGCAGGGACAAACATTCGGAAAAGTTTATTAAAGCAACCAGTTTTTACGCATGGTCAGTTATATGTAGCGGCAAGTAGAGTTCGATCTTTCGACGGTTTAAGATTTAATGTTTCTGAACATAGTCAACAAGGTCATTTAGCGAATGATGAAAGAGTATTCACGAAGAACATAAGTAGTTTATACCGAAGTTTTAAACAGGGACCCAAAATAACTATTATTTTCTTTTTTCAGATTGATTTATAATTATTATGAATAAGAAATATTTTATTAATTGTCAATAACTATTATTTTTCAATGGATTTTTTTTACGTTGAGTCATAACTATTATGAATAAGAAATATTTTATTAGTTGTCAATAACTATTATTTTTCAATGGATTTTTTTTACGTTGAGTCATAACTATTATGAATAAGAAATATTTTATTAGTTGTCAATAACTATTATTTTTCAATTGATTCTTTTTTACGTTGAGTCATAACTATTATGCATAAGAGATATTTTATTAGTTGTCAATAACTATTAATTTGGAAAAAATATTTTTTTACGTTGTTTTGAAAAAGTGTTCAACAGATTTTCATTTTTGTGAATCTTTTTGCACCAATCGATGGGGAGGTGGTTTTTATGACATCACCAGAGGTGGTCATCGGTTCGAAAATGTACGCGATTTTGACTCATTTTTGAAGTTTTTTTTTGCTTCAATCAATGAAAAGAGGTCTAAAAAGGATATTGGCCATCACTAGAAGTGGTACCGATCCTTAAAAGTGCTCTATTTAGGTCCATTTTCGAATTTTTTTTTGCAAAAAATCGATGGAAAGAGGTTGACAATGGGCTTTGGCCATCACCAGAGTTGGTCCCAACTAGAGGTCTGCACGGATACCAAAAATTTACTCGTTTCAGTACTCGTTCACTTTTCTGTTCCTCCAATTACAAGTACACATTTCCTTTGAGTACCATAGCGTAAAGTAAAAAAAGTTGAATAAGCTTCGTGTATGTATACGCACAACAAAAATGAAGGTAATGAATCGAACTGAATGACGTGCTTTATTGTTTTACTTATTCGATGAAAGTGAGGAAGAGAGAATTCATTTGTGCATCAAGGCGTTGCCAGAAGATTTACATGCGCAACTTTTTTATTTATTTATCTGAAAACTAAAATAAAACGAATGTCCGGGATTATATTAATTTTTTAACATCATTGTGTTTAAAATACTATTTGGTAGTTTTATCTTTAGAATGATGCTAGAAAAATTACTATAACTACTGCCATATATTTACATTTACAAAGTCCAAAGTTTTTTTAGAATAATTTATTAATCACAACGATAAAACAAAAATGTTAGTTCAGTTCATATAAAAGAAATAACAAAATATATAAATAAACATAATTCATAAATAAATCACATACGCTTTTTGTAACGAAATATCTCAAAAACTATAGGAAATAGAATAAAAAACCCGGAATCTTTTTCGTTTAAAAGTACTTATATTACATCACTTTTTATCAAAAACGATTCAATGTCTTTCATGCTATTTTCCATAGTTTTTCTGACTTTTTCGTTTCAAAAAATGAGTGAAAAAGTAAAACAAAGGTTTTAAAGGTTGATCAAACGCCCCCTAACTATTTGCTCAACCGAAAAAAAGTTAATTTTCTTTTTTCGGATGAACCAGTCCAGTCTCCAGATATCTTGCTCACCGCAAATTTTGAGGTCGTTCATGGCATTGCACTTTTCTAACTTATTGATAAATATTTTTGGACCAAAATTTCAGAGATAAGTCTTGAATAGTTACAGTGGCTCACAGCTTATTTCATGCAGTTCCAGTTTTTAAGTTTGTACAGTTGTAATTTCCAAACTAAGTAGAATATTGAAAAAAACTAAACGCCATATTTTGTAATATTCTTCTAAGTTAAATTTTTACCCTTTATTTTTTTTTAATAATTTTTTTGTGTAACTTATGAACTAAAATGTAAGAATAGTGCGTAATTTTAAGTCACAGCTTATTTCATGCAGACGTTTCATTTCGCTTTCGTGCCAACATATTGCGCCGAGTAACGGTAATTTTTCTTTGTATGTACTTTTTGTGATGTACGCAATCAGTTCAAGGAAAATTTTAGTGTGATCTTGCATATGTCAGGGTGTAGTCGATCATTCAGCGAAAATGGGTCGCCGTACTACAATTGAGCAAAGAGAAGTGGTCATACACAATTTTAAAAACGGTGAATCGCAACGAAAAATTGCTAATATAGTGAACTTGAGTCCAGCGACTGTACAAAGTATCATTGAACGTTACGTGCATGAAAACCGGGTGCAGAATAAAGGTAGAAACGCGCCCAATAAAATTTTCAATGCGGCTGACGAACGATATATTGTTCGAAAAATAAAGGATAACCCGAAGTTATCGGCTCCGAAGTTGGTCACTGAACTAGAACAAGGACTGGGCAAAACCTGTAGTGCAGAAACTGTCCGCCGAGTGCTCCGAAACCACGACTTTAATGGTCGAGTCGCTAGGAAAAAACCATTTATCAACAAAAAAACCAGCTATGTCGAGTTGCCTTCGCTAAAGAGCACGCACAAAAGAATTCGGACTTCTGGAATTCTGTTATATTTGCGGACGAGTCGAAGTTTAACATTTACGGCTCTGACGGCATGACCTACGTGTGGCGGAAAGCGAACACAGAGCTGAACAAAGAAAACTTGACGCCTACTGTGAAGCATGGTGGAGGTAGCGTTATGGTGTGGGCCTGTATGTCTGCAGCAGGAGTAGGAAATTTGGAGTTCATTGAGGGAAACATGGACAAAACGATGTACCTAAACATTTCAAAAAAAAATTTGCTCCAAAGCGCAGAAAAACTCGGAATACGCCAAGATTTCCGATTCTATCAGGATAATGATTCTAAGCACAAATCGGCAATCGTGCAGTCTTGGCTGATATGGAACTGTCCGCATTTGATGACGCCACCCGCTCAAAGTCCGAACATGAATGTTATTGAGAATTTGTGGGCAATGTTGGAAATAAACATCCGGAAACATCAAATTTCCAACAAAGATGGGCTGAAAAGGGCACTTTTGGAAGAATGGAACAAAATAACACAAGAGACAACCCAAAAGCTTGTGGAATCCATGCCAAGTCGTCTTAATTCTCTGCTAAAAGCGAAGGGGTAGCACACCAAGTACTAGATGGTAATTTAATTCAATATTAGTACGCATAAATTTAATATATTGAAGGTGCATGAAATAAGCTGTGACATAGAATTAAGCACTTTTCTTATATTTTAGTTCATAAGTTACACAAAAAAATGTTTTAAAAAAAAATAAAGGATAAACATTTGACTTAAGATAACATTACAAAATATGGCGTTCAGTTTTTTTCAATATTCTACTTAGTTTGGAAATTACAGCGGTACAAACTTAAAAACTGGCACTGCATGAAATAAGCTGTGAGCCACTGTATACTTTAATAATGTAAAAAAAAATTTGGTCTAAGATGAAATGCAGCTTCAAAAAAAATTTAAAAAAATGTCTTTTTATATTTCGAAAATCTCCCGAATTCCCTTAACAAATATTAAACAAAGATTTATATAGATTTTTGATATACATACATATGTTCATAAGTATATGCAAAAAGCTCAAGCTTCACAAAGAAACACTTTATGAATAAATTTATAAATCACTTTAAAAGTCGAATTTCACTGTACTTATCACATTTTAAAAATATTTACCAATGCTGGACCAAAATAAAAAAAAAAAAAATAATAAATAAATTAACAAAGTAACAAAGTGGCAACATTGCCAACAATATCAAAAGTTATAATAAAGGAGAAGCAAATAAAACATGTTCACTTTAATATAATATTTCACTTTGTGTACATATGTATAATCTTACATGGCTCATATTTGTTTTCAAAAACTGTTTTTATAATATAACATAAATTTATTTAGAAAACAAAGACCTCACTCGCCTGCACACATCAAATTTTCACTGATCCTCACTAAACATTCTTACGCATGTTAAAGTGCATTACTGCGTAGTACAAAATATCATATGCGTAGTAATCGCGCAACTTGTTGTACTCGCAGCATACATGCATATTATCCGTACACATGACGCATTCATCTACGTACAGTTGGTTACGAGTAAGAAGAGAAATTTATAATGATGGTAACAGTAACACAAGCAAACGCTATGTATACGCATTCAAATCAATAAAATTGACTTCGGTAACAGTTTCGTAAGTTAACGATTATACTTATGCAGACCTCTAGTCCCAACTAAAAAAGTGCTCGATTTTGGTCTGTTTAGAAAAAAAAAATTTTGTACCAATCGTTGGAAAGAGGTCGAAGTCGAAAAAAAAGGTACCAAAAAGTGCCCGATTTTGGTCCATTTTTCGAAATTTTGTTTGCACCAATCTTTGGAAAGAGGTCGAAGTCGAAAAAAAAGGTACCAAAAAGTGCCCGATTTTGGTCCATTTTCGAAATTTTGCTTGCACCAATCTTTGGAAAGAGGTCGAAAATAGATTTTGGTCATCATCAAAGGTGGTTCCGAGTCCCAAAATGTGCCCGATTTTGGTCCATTTTCGAAATTTTGTTTGCACCAATCTTTGGATAGAGGTAAAAAACGAAAAAAAAGGTACCAAAAAGTGCCTGATTTTGGTCCATTTTCGAAATTTTGCTTGCACCAATCTTTGGAAAAAGGTCGAAAATAGATTTTGGTCATCATCAAAGGTGGTTCCGAGTCCCAAAATGTGCCTGATTTTGAACCATTTTCGAAATATTGTTTGCACCAGTCGTTAAATAGAGGTCGAAAATGAATTTTGGACCTCATTTGAGGCGGCTCCGGACACTGGAAAGGACCGTTTTTGACCCATTTTCGAAAAAAACTTCTTTTTTTTGGACATCACTTAGAGTGGCTCCTGAGTAGTCCGGCCCCGAGAAAGAACCGTTTTTGACCCATTTTCGGAAAAATTTTTTTTTTCTGTAATTAATGGGAAAACGTCGAATATAAATATTTGAAATCATTCAGGGTGGCTCCGGACCCTGGAAAGGACCGCTTTCGATAATTTTGGTAGTTTTCAAGTTCCGGAGCTACTCTAAAAGATATCCAAAACGCATTTTCAACCTTTCATAATCGATTGGAGCAATAAAAAATTTTAGGGTGGTACATAAAGTTTTTTTTTTTGCACCAATGCATAGATAAAGCTCGAAAATGACTACTCTCGACATTTCCCTATCGATTCGAACAAAAAAAAAAATTTTTATGAACCACCCTAAAATTTTTTACTGCTCCAATCGATTATGAAAGGTTGAAAATGCGTTTTGGATATCTTTTAGAGTAACTCCGGAACTTGAAAACTACCAAAATTATCGAAAGTGGTCCTTTCCAGGGTCCGGAGCCACCCTAAATGATGTCAAATATTTATATTCGACGTTTTCCCATTAATTACAGAAAAAAAAAAATTTTTCCGAAAATGGGTCAAAAACGGTTCTTTCTCGGGGCCGGACTACTCAGGAGCCACTGTAAGTGATGTCCAAAATCCATTTTCGACCCTTTAGCATTTATTACAGAAAAAAGAAGTTTTTTTCGAAAATGGGTCAAAAACGGTCCTTTCCAGTGTCCGGAGCCGCCTCAAATGAGGTCCAAAATTCATTTTCGACCTCTATTTAACGACTGGTGCAAACAATATTTCGAAAATGGTTCAAAATCGGGCACATTTTGGGACTCGGAACCACCTTTGATGATGACCAAAATCTATTTTCGACTTCTTTCCAAAGATTGGTGCAAGCAAAATTTCGAAAATGGACCAAAATCAGGCACTTTTTGGTACCTTTTTTTTCGACTTTTACCTCTATCCAAAGATTGGTGCAAACAAAATTTCGAAAATGGACCAAAATCGGGCACATTTTGGGACTCGGAACCACCTTTGATGATGACCAAAATCAATTTTCGACCTCTTTCCAAAGATTGGTGCAAGCAAAATTTCGAAAATGGACCAAAATCAGGCACTTTTTGGTACCTTTTTTTTCGACTTCGACCTCTATCCAAAGATTGGTGCAAACAAAATTTCGAAAATGGACCAAAATCGGGCACATTTTGGGACTCGGAACCACCTTTGATGATGACTAAAATCTATTTTCGACCTGTATCCAACGACCGGTGCATAAAAAAAATTTAGAAAATGGACCAAAATTGGGCACTTTTTGGTACCTTTTTTTTCGACTTCGACCTCTTTCCAAAGATTGGTGCAAACAAAATTTCGAAAAATGGACCAAAATCGGGCACTTTTTGGTACCTTTTTTTTCGACTTCGACCTCTTTCCAACGATTGGTACAAAATTTTTTTTTTCAAAACGGACCAAAATCGAGCACTTTTTTAGTTGGGACCAACTCCGGTGATGGCCAAAGCCCATTGTCAACCTCTTTCCATCGATTTTTTGCAAAAAAAAAATTCGAAAATGGACCTAAATAGAGCACTTTTAAGGATCGGTACCACTTCTAGTGATGGCCAATATCCTTTTTAGACCTCTTTTCATTGATTGAAGCAAAAAAACTTCAAAAATGAGTCAAAATCGCGCACATTTTCGAACCGATGACCACCTCTGGTGATGTCATAAAAACCACCTCCCCATCGATTGGTGCAAAAAGATTCACAAAAATGAAACTCTGTTGAACACTTTTTTCAAAACAACGTAAAAAAATATTTTTTCCAAATTAATAGTTATTGACAACTAATAAAATATCTCTTATGCATAATAGTTATGACTCAACGTAAAAAAAATCCATTGAAAAATAATAGTTATTGACAACTAATAAAATATTTCTTATTCATAATAGTTATGACTCAACGTCAAAAAAATCCATTGAAAAATAATAGTTATTGACAACTAATAAAATATGTCTTATTCATAATAGTTATGACTCAACGTAAAAAAAATCCATTGAAAAATAATAGTTATTGACAATTAATAAAATATTTCTTATCTATTATATAAAATTCATTTTTTGTCCGTCTGTCTGTCTCTTATGCACGCGGAAACTATCCAGCCGATTTTGATGAAATTTTTACAGTATGTTAGTATCGATCGGGCGGGTGTCATAGGCTATAAAACTTTTATTTAGGGTGCATATTTAGGGTGGCCCTCATACACAAATATTTTCAAAATAGCGATTTCTCAAAGACAGGCAAATCGATTCTCATGAAATTTACACAGTATGGCTTTTATGTTAAGGGGTACAGATTTGATGGTAAAAATTTTATTTAGGGTGCATACTTAAGGTGGTCCTCATACAAATATATTTTTAAATATCATTTTCACGAAGACAAATAAATCGATTCACACCGAATTTACACTACGTACCTCTAATGTTAAGAAGCATAGCTTAGGCCACAAAACTTTTATTTAGGGTGGCCCTCATACACAAATATTTTAAAAATAGCATTTTCTCAAAGACTGCTTAATCGATTCTCTTGGAATTTACAATAATGGTTTTTATATTAAGAGGCAGAGATTGGATTGTAACAATTTTATTTAAAGTGCAAAATTAGGGTGGCCCTCATACACAAAAATTTTTAAATATCATTTTCACGAAGACAGGTTAATCGATTCACACCGAATTAACACCACGTAGCTCTTATATTAAGAGTCATATATAAGGCTTCAACACTTTTATTTAGGGTGGCCCTTATACAACAATTTTTTTTATATCATTTTCTCAAAGACCGCAAAATCGATTCTCATGGAATTTACACCATATGGCTTTTATATAAAGAATCACAGATAAGATCGTAAAAATTTTATTTCAAGTTCAAACTTAGGGTGGCCCTCATACAAAATTTTTTAAAATGTCATTTTCACGATAACAGGTTAAACGATTTACACCACGTAGCTCTTATGTTAAGAGGCATAGCTAAGGATACAAAACTTTTATTTAGGGTGGCCCTCACACAAAAAAATATTTTAAATATCATTTTCTCGAAGACCGCTTAAATCGATTCTCAAGGAATTTACATCATGTGGTTTTTATATTAAGAAGCACTGCTTAGGTTGTAAAAATTTTATTTTGGGTGCATACTAAGGGTGGTCCTCATACAAAAGTAGTTTTTAAATAGAATTTTCACGCAGACCGCACATCGAATCTACACCACGGTTGAGGTGAGGCGATGCGCACAGGGTAATGCTAGTATAGGTATATATAAAAATTGAACGCCGTTCGTCTGTCGCACCTAAACTCGCGAACCGCTCGACGGATTTTCATAATTTTTTTTTTCAAAATGTTTCTGTTGGTCTGCGGAAGGTTAAAGGCATAGTTTGGCTTGGAAAAAAAGGCGATGCCACGCCCCTTCATATAAGAGAAAGTTTAAATTAATCATATCTCATTCAATATTGGACGCATATGAATGAAACTTGGTATAAATATAAAAAATACGACCTCAAGAAATTTTCACTAAAAAAATGGGCGTTACCACGCCTCCAGTAAGAGAAAATCTAAAATTTGTTCTATCTCAGCGCCTATTTGACGCAGATGAATAAAATTTTGTACATATGTTTCTTATGGTTTATGGAAAGTTCCTAGCACAATACAAATTGGAATAAATAGGCAACGCCATGCCCCTCCATATAAGAGAAAATTTAAATTCATCATATCTCATCAACTATTTGGCGTATATGAATGAGACTTGGTACATATGTAAAAGATACAAGCTAAAATTATTCTCAATAAAAAAAATGGGCGTTACCACGCCTCCCGTAAGAAAAAAAACTAAAATTTGTTATAACTCAGCACCTATTTGACGCAGATGAATAAAATTTTGTACATATCGCATGTTTCTTATGGTTTATGGAAAGCTCTAAGCATAAATTTGTTTGCAACAAAAAGGCGAAACCACGCCCCCCATATAAGAGAAAAATCAAATCATCATATCGCATCAACTATTAGACGCAGATGAATTTGACTTGGTACATATAAAAAAGATAAGGGTTAAAATAAGTTTTAATGAAAACATAGGCGGTACCACGTCCCCATATGTGAAAAAGTAAAATTCGTTATATGTACCTCAGCACTTGACGCAGATGTATGTATATAATTTTGTATGTATCGTATGGTTTGTCGGAAGTTATTAGCATAGTTTAGTTTGAAACAAATAGGCGACGCCACGCCCTCCCACATAAGAGAAAAATCAAATTCATCACATCTCATCAACTATTAGACGCTGACGACTGGGACTTGGTACACACATACATATATAAAAGATACGGTCTAAAGTAAGTTTCAATGAAGGACTAGGAGGTACCAATCAATATGAGAAAATTAAACGCCATTCATTCATTGTGTTGATTCGCTGCGCGCTATTTATCCCATTCCAGTTGCTAATTTGCTTTATTTGAAGTAAGTTTTTTTCAAGTAAAGTTTAGAAAACAACAAAACATGTGAAAAGCAAATACTTCGATATTTTTCTTTACGTAGAAGATTCTAAATTTCTATGCAAAGTTAACATCTTGCACTTTGTAAAAACTGTGTTGAAAAGTATGAGGGACGAATATATAACGGTTGTTGTATGCAACTTTCTGTATGTTGACGATTTACATTTTCTTTTCGTAGTTGACATTGCGCACTTACGTATGTAGTTAGATAGGACGACAAATTGCGGTTATTCATTTTTGAATTCACTTGATTTGCCAGGACTGTCACCAATTGTTATGCTTCGCAAAATAAACCAACCACGACTTTGTAAGGACACCAGACTTGCCGTGAAAAAACTAATGAAGAATGTCATCGAAGCAATTATTTTGAAAGAAAAATGCAAAGGCGATTTTGATTCCCTGAATTTCTATGATTCCTACCGATTTTCCATTTTCGCCTTCAATTTCCTGTTCGTCTTGCTTTTGCGATCACCATTAATAAGTCGCTAGGTCAATTTTTGGAAACCTGCGGTATCAACTTGGAGTATCCAGTTTAATCACATGGACTTTATGTTCGATGCTTACGAGTAGGCAAACCATCAGCATTGTACAACAGATGAAAAAACAAAAAATTTTTGTTTACCAAAAAGAATTACAATAAACTCAGTTTGAAAAAGTAATAAAACAATTTTTAATTTTTGAAAAAAAAAGCATTTTAACTGTTCGGCCAGTTGACGCGTAGCAAAGCAAGCGAGGGTCCGCTAGTTCATAATAATTATAAACCAATTTTTTGACATAAATCTTATAATAGTTATGTCCCTGGTTTTAAATCGTTAAATCTATTTCATAACTATTAATTTCTCTCAAACGGAAATATCATTTACCTAAATTTAATTCTTATATTATTATACCGCTTAGCAGTTGAATTACATATTTACTTTTAAGATATTTTATTTTAATAAAGTTGTCCTATCAATTCACTCATGCTCCGTCTTTGCTCCTTTTCACTCTTTTCTTCATAATTCCAAGGTAAGAATTTATATACAATTAAAATTAAAAATATTTTGTCAAAAAAAATTTAATATCGATAATTTTCAGACACAATCGGTCGAATTTCGACCACAGGCGATCCTAGTAATCATTAATCTACGAAGCTGTTACCGAAGTCAATTTAATTGATTTGAATGCGTATACATAGCGTTTGCTTGTGTTACTGTTACCATCATAAATTTCTCTTCTCGGTTGAATAAACAAAATTGCGGCGTACGACGAACGACGGAAAATTCAGCTGTTATTCATTTTGTAATTTTTTATCAATATTTTTTTATTTCAATTAAGATATTTTTAGCTATTTCTTTTATTTAAATTAAAATTTCTTTGCGCAATTCGCATTTCAAACGTAAAAAAAGTCGTAACTAACTGTACGTAGATGATTGCGTCATGTGTATAGATAATATGCATGTATACTGCGAGTGTAACGAGTACTGCGATTACTACGCATTTGATATTTTGTACTACGCAATAATGGACTTTAATATTAATATTCAAATCAACAACATCGCTATACAGAGGGTAAAACATACCAAATACCTTGGAATACTAATAGATGAAGATCTTACATATGAAAACCACATAAAAGAAGTTAAAAACTCTGTGATCCCATTAATAATGGTCATTAAAAGAATTGGCCAAATACACCAAACCGCGGCAAAACTCATATATACAGGGCACATTCTTTGAAGAATACGGTACAACATATGCAGCTGGAGCCAGTGCAGAAAATTTCAAATAGAACAAGTGGGCAGAATGATGAACAAAGCGATCAAAGCGTTATTTAACAAAAAAAGACACAATCTCTACCAAAGCACTTTATAAAAGCACCAAACAAATGGAAAAATGCAAATACATATATACACAAAATCAAAAATAGTAATATGAAGTCTAAACTTATCCTCACAACCAGAAACAATATACACCAACACAACACGAGAGAAAAACACAATTTTGGAATACCAAAAGCAAGAACAACTAAACAAGTACGGAGCCTGAAGCACAGCGCAATAAAACTATACAACTCACTACCAGAAGACATCAAAAACACTCAGCATATCCAAATTTTTAAAAACAAATTAAAATTTTTTATACAAAATTTAAGATAGCAATTGTTCAAAATATCTCATCAATATGATAAAATAGATTTAACTTAATATTTTACACTTATTATTAAAATACTCTGCTAATATCAATACTATATTTAATAGTATGTATCAATATTATGTTTAATTATCTATATATCGTTATGGACCAATAGTAGCGGTTATTAAATAATTTATTTTTTCCACCTATCCTCTTATACACGGAAATGAATCCGTTTGGGGATATCATGTAATATTTAATTTTTTATTTCAATAAAGTTAAATATGTAATTAAAAAAAAATCGATTAACCTGTCTTCGTTAAAATGCTATTTTAAAAAATATTTTTCAATGAGGGTTACCCTAAATAAAAATTTTATAGACTTAACTATGCCTCTTAATATAAAAGACACGTGGTGTATATTTCATGTGAACCAATGGAGTGGTCTTTGTGAAAATTCTATTTTACAAATATTTTTGTATGAGGGCCTCCTTAAATATGCAAACTAAATAAAATTTTTATAGCCTACGACCTATTCTCAGACCTATCAAATGTACACACAAAATTTCATAAAAATCAGTCAAGCCGTTTCGGAGGAGTTCGGTAACAAACACTGTGCCACGAGATTTTATATATTAGATAAATACATCAATATCATAAAAACTAGAGCCAATCCAGTACTTTCATGAATATATTCGTAGACTGTGAACTTGAAAATATAGAAATCCGCAGAGATATCCAAGGCAACAAAGCCACTGTTGACTAGTGTAATCAATGCAATTATTATAAGAACTTTTGACGCAATCTTTAATTTCACTTAGATTTTCAGTTCCTGTTTTTTCAAACTCCTAGCCCAAGTGCCCGCTGCAGAAAAGTCGAGGGTATAAGATTACAGGATGGGATGTACCGGAAACATAGTGAGCCATTTTGGTGAAACCAAAAAACCGGAGTTGCCTTGCCAAAGCCTGTCCCGATGCCCGAATTGAAGCCAATTTTGTTGTTTTAATTGAAACTGTTTAATATAATACCTCAAAATATATGTCAAATGAAAAAAACTTGAAGAGGCCTAAACATAATATCAAAGG
This sequence comes from Tricholauxania praeusta, assembly GCA_949775025.1. Classification (NCBI taxonomy): domain Eukaryota; kingdom Metazoa; phylum Arthropoda; class Insecta; order Diptera; family Lauxaniidae; genus Tricholauxania; species Tricholauxania praeusta. The sequence goes on from OX459028.1 coordinate 109,694,115, forward strand.
TTGCGTTGTTTTATCCTGTCCCCAACATGGTTTACGACCTGTTTTTTGGGTCAATTTTTAATAATATATATTGATGCTTGAAATGTGTACCAAACGATAGAGCTCGAAGAGCTTAAATAGAATATATAGAGTTGCCTGGTCGAATCCGGTCTTACACATGGGTTGTCACCTGTTTTTAGGGCCAAGTTTTCTTAAATTAAATTAAAACAACGAAATAGGCTAAAATTTAGGCGTCGGGACAGGCTTTGGAAAGGCAACCCTGGTTCGTTAATTTCACCAAAATGGCTCACTGTTTCCCGTACATCCCCCATCCTGTAATCTTATACACTCGACTTTTCTACAGCGGGCTCTCCGCCTATCCGAAATTATTTTCTTTGAGCCTGTCCCATTCGATATCTTTTTGTGAAATTTGTGAATTTAATGAAATTTTGATATTTCTCTGAGGTGAATATGATATGTCAAAATTTGTACAATTTGTACAAATTTTGAGAAGTGATAGAAATTGAAATAGCAATCAACAATTGTAAAGACGTCAAACATTGACATCAATTGAAAAAGAAAATTTGTAAGTTCACAGTTTATTTATAAAATATTGTTAGAAATTTTACAATGTCTTTATATTTCTATTAGCCACAGGACTTGCTCGATGTTCTGACGGCGGAGCATATTGTGCCGATGAAATAGCTATGGCCACAAAGAAAAGTTGAACGCAAGTCTTCCCCGGAGAAACGACAGAAGCCTAAGAAAATGTCGGCAACGACTCTTAATTCACATTTTCAACGTTTCGCGAAAAGTCTAGGCGAGAGATATGAACCCTATGTCCGTCAACATTTGGCCACAGTTTATATGGTGCTTGGTGGCACCACATTGTCTGCTGCGTTCGGTGCAATTTTGCAAATAAATCATATAATTGATGCCGGAGTACTAGCAGCTATTGGTTCATTGATACTCGTATTGGGCTTACATTTTTACAGAGATGATGGCAAGAATTATTATACGCGTCTGGGAATGTTGCTCGCATTTGGCTTTTGTTCGGGACAAATATTGGGCCCACTGATGCAGTACATAATCACAATAAATCCAGCCATTATATGTATTTGCTGCATTGATGGGTACGGCGATAACTTTTGCTTCACTTTCTTTGGCCGCATTGCTAGCCGAGCGTGGAAAATATTTGTATTCAGGCGGTTTACTAGTGAGCATCATTAATACAATGGCCATACTAAGCTTGTTCAATATGTTCTTCCAGTCGTACTTTGTGCAGTTGGCTCAATTATATATTGGCGTTTTTGTTATGGCTGCATTTATTGTCTACGATACACAAAACATTATTGGAAAATGTCGCTTAGGCAATCGGGATGTTGTTCAACATGCATTGGACTTATGTATTCTTTGATGTATTAAGCATGTTCAGGCGTTTATTAATCATTTTGACTTAGAAGGAGGAACGCAAGCATAATTAGAGGCGTAAAAATCGCTAAGTGGAATAAAATTGCACACCTCCAAAAAGGATTACTATAACTAATGCAGTTTTCAAAACAATTGCTCATCGAGTCAATCAATTAATTTGGATTTTGGATGTGTATTCATTAATAATACATGTAGCAATAAGAATTTTCGACTTTAATTTTATAAAAAATCCTTTAGATTCATTTGTTTTCTAAATTTATGAAAATTGTTTATCAAAAAATTAATTAAATAAATCGATAGAGCAATTCGTGCTGCAAATACTGGGCATGAGCAGCGGTGTTTCGATAACTTTTAATGTACTGCATCGTATTACGAATATTGTAATGTATATTTATAAAAATAAAGGAAAGCTGAAGAAAATTAAACACAATATATTATGCCAATGAGGGAATTCTTATTAGCATTACACTTTTTATAATAAATTATGCTTTCATTATTTTGAAAACTTGAAAACCAATGCCTATGTACTTATGTCTAGTATGGTATATTTGTTACTGACATGATGTAAAATTAGGATGGTAACATGTGGTAAGAAATATATATAAACATATATACTCCTAACCAAATTTTAATTTTTTCGTGCACCGGAAAACAGTAATTTACTAAACTAGCTTATGTTAAGTGATTCATTCAGTTGTATAAGTGTAAGTATTAGATAATTAGTGTACATGATTGTGACCAACTGACACTGTCGATGGTGTTAAGGAAGAATCAAAAACATTCATTAGATCACCTTCATCTATAAATAGTAAAGACTGCATTTTTTATGGGTTGAACTTTATATTTTTTTAGATACGTGATATGTACATGTACATATGTATTACTCATTTCCACACCACCTATGAGGTAGAGTTTTGGTGCTTTTTTTTACAGTGGCTTCCCCTGTAATTACTCCACAGCATACCCGATACCCACAGATTTCTCTCGTTAAGATGCATTACATAATTTGTCATTTTCCGATAACGGGGCGTGGCAACTTCCATACAACAGAAACACCTAAAACGCTGTATCTTGGCATCTATGATAGCTACTGTTGTGAAACTTGATAAATTGATCAACATTGGTTCTGCCAAGCTACTCGCAAAATGTGAACGAAATTGAGGATTGGGGCGTGGCATCTCCAAAGCAACAAACCCACTTAAATTGTTATTCTTGGTACTTATACCGAGCTGTGAAATTTTGTGCATGGACCTAATACTACGAGGAGGGAGCGGGCAAAGCAGCGAAAAATGTTGTTGAAACTATGCAAACATATTAAAAGTTATGTTTGTATCTTTTTGCCTACATATACAGGCTATTTTGATTATTTAAAATTAATAATGAAAATGCGGTCGAAAAATTTAGCTTTCATTTTCAAGAAATTTTTGTGCTGTCAAAATTTCATCAAATTCATAAAAAGATATCGAATGGGACAGAAAAATGGAAATTTTAGTCACCACAGTAAAAATTTTACTCACCAGGCTAAAAATGGTTTTCACCGCGATTTGCCTAGGTAAAAAGATATCGATTGGGATAGACCCTTTGTAATTTTTTATCAATATATTTTTAATTCAATTAAGATATTTTTAGCTATTTCTTTTATTTAAATTAAAATTTCTTCGCGCAATTCGCATTTCAAACGTAAAAAAAAGAATTCACACAAGCTGACTGGAAATGCAACACTGATCGGACGGTGAAAATATAATTAAATCTAAGTCGACGGCTAGCCGCAAATTTATTTAAAGCTTAGATTTTCAAACCCCCGACCATTCCATGAATTATATGTGGACGGCCGCTCAAACACTTGAGCCACGGAGGTTCTGCTGAACGACATGTACAAAGTGCACATTTATATTATGCACATATTGCGCCATCTGTATATATGTGGTAATAGCCGAAACATATGTCACCAATTACCAAGTTAAATTGTTCCATTTGCTGTCTTTGTCATGTTTGTTTATAAAGCATTAACCGATTTGTGAAATTTCACATGAATATTGGTTACTGCAATTGACTGTAAAATTCGATTAAAAATTCAAATTAATTAGTAATATTCAGTCGACTAAAACAAATTAAAAATTTCTACAACCGGAAGAATACGTCCAACCATTATTCGAAAAATAAGTGGCGGAAGCCCGAAATTCGAAATAATAAAGCTACAACATATAGCAAGTCCTTAAACTGACGGTTTAACAAAGCTATGCAGCAAATGAGAAATGACAATAAAAATACAACAGATGGCGCAATATGTGCATAATATAAATGTGCACTTTGTACATGTCGTTCAGCAGAACCTCCGTGGCTCAAGTGTTTGAGCGGCCGTCCACATATAATTCATGGAATGGTCGGGGGTTCGAATCGCATTACAAATTAACCAAAAAAGCTGGTCTGATGAGGCTATGTATATACATATGAATATGTGTATATATGTGGTAATAGCCGAAACATATGTCACCAATTACCAAGTTAAATTGTTCCATTTGTTGTCTTTGTCATGTTTGTTTATAAAGCATTAACCGATTTGTGAAATTTCACATGAATATTGGTTACTGCAATTGACTGTAAAATTCGATTAAATATTCAAATTAAGTTTTAGATTTTCTTTGATGTAATTTAAGAACTTTCAATCAAAAAAGGTGCCGGGTTTTTATTCTATTTCCCATAGTTTTTGAGATATTTCGTTACAAAAAATTTTCAAATAACTCAAAAAAAAAAAAAAAAACAAAGTGTGGAGTTATTTTAACTAAATTGACCGATATCAATATGCGTATCTGATTTATTTATGAATTATGTTTATTTATCTGTTTTGTTATTTTATATGGACTGAACTAACATTTTTAATTTATCGTTGTGATTAATAAATTATACTAAAAAAGCTTTGAATTTTGTAAATGTAAATATAAGGCCGTAGTTATAGTAATTTCTCTAGCATCATTCTAATGTTAAAACTACCAAAAAGTATTTTGAACAGATTTACAAGGATGTTAAAAAATTAATAAAATCCTGAACATTCGTTTTATTTCAGTTTTCAGATACATAAATAAAAAAGTTGTGTATGTAAATCTTCTGGTAACGCCTTGGTGCACAAATGAATTCTCTCTTCCTCACTTTCATCGAATAAATAAAACTATAAAGAACGTCATTCAGTTCGATTTCTTACCTTCAGTTTTGTTTTGCGTATACATTAGAGCGGTTCAAAATAAAAACTTTTTGATTTTTTCACGATGTGTCAGCGGATTACAGTAGCCTTATACATATGTCTGGACAAGGCCCATTACCAGGATTAATGTTAATATTGAACACTGGATTAGCGCCCTCTGTTTTAAGTAAGCAACCCATTTTCCAAAAATTGATTTAAAAAATGGTGCAAGCTACAGAGGTTATAAAATTTTCCAACAAAGTGGGTATGGTTTTCGGGAAACTATCGATTGGGTAATTCAAATCCGTGATTTGTTTTTCTTCTTCTTCTTTCTTTCTTATAAAAAAATTGACAATTGTCCGGACAAAAGTAAAAAAGTACCGATTTTCCACTTTCTAGCTGCAACACCTCAAATACTTATTATGTTGCCGCAGATCCCATGGTACATCATTTTTAATGTACCTATTGTTATTTGCTCAAAAGAATGCCAAACCGTATATCATTATCTTATTTCAAAACCAAAATATCTGCATTTTTCTGAACTAATAGACCTGATTTTTTTCGAATCGGAGTCGACGAATTTGCATATTAAGGCGATTCAAATTTTTTTTTCTTTTAAACAGTTACCATCAATCGGAGAATTCGAATCCGTGATTAGTTTTTCTTCTTCTTCTTTTTTTCTTAAAAAAAATTTAAAATTGACCGAAAAAAAATGAAAAAATTTCGATATTGTACTTTAAAGTTGTAAAATCACCCAATATTTTTTTGCCGTCGATCCCGTGTTACATCATTTTTAATGTACTGTTATTTGCTTAAAAAAATGCCGTTAACCGCATATCATTTACTTATTTCGAACTAAAGATATCTTCATTTTTCTAAATTAACAGAACTGACATAAATTGAATTTTGAAAATGGTAGGAGAATCTATATAATAGTTCAAATTATGCCACTTCTTTTAATGTAGAAAAAATGCAGATATCTCGGGTTTGAAATAAGTAACTGATATGCGGTTTGCGGCACTCTTTTAAGCAAATAACAGTACGTTAAAAATGATGTAACACGGGATCGGCGGCAAAAAAATATTGGGTGATTTTACAACTTTAAAGTACAATATCGAAATTTTTTCATTTTTTTCGGTCAATTTTCAATTTTTTTTAAGAAAAAAAGAAGAAGAAGAAAAACTAATCACGGATTCAAATTTCCCGATTGATTATAACTGCTTGAAATGAAAAAAAAAATTTGAATCACCTTAATATGCAAATTTGTCGACTCCGATTCGAAAAAAATCAGGTCTGTTATTTTAGAAAAATGCAAATATCTTGGTTTTGAAATAAGATAATGATATGCGGTTTCGGCATTCTTTTAAACAAATAACAGTACATAAAAAATGATGTACCATGAAATCGGTGGTAGCATAATATTTGAGGTGTTGCAGCTAGAAAGTGGAAAATCTGTACTTTTTTACTTTTGTCCGGTCAATTGTCAGTTTTTTTTATTAGAAAGAAAGAAGAAGAAAAAAAAAATCTCGGATTTGAGTTGCCCAATCGATATATTCAAAAGCGAAGAGCAAAGGTATCTTCTTACTGCAATAAGAACGCCACCACCTCTAGTACAACCAGTACGAACAACATTCTGATCTTTCCTATACAGTTGGAAAATATTGGGATCAACAACTTCTTCATCAAAAAAATCCTCATTAAGCCAGAAGCTCGTTTCTGTAAAAAATCGGCAAGTTACCGATATGTGTGACGTCAAACTGTTTCGATCCTGAGTTACCGATTTCGTGACAACTGATGTTTCTGTACGTTCAAATCGTTAAAAATTTGGTGCGTGATGGAAAAAGAACACAAATCGAGAAGAGACGTTGTGAAATTGAATCAAATGACAGCTCTTTATTTACATTTGTTTTCTTTTATGTGCACTAATATATTATATTAGAAAATAGTGATTGTAGCTTAAGGAAATAAAATATTTCATAAATGATTGTTCCAGACTATATGAGTGACATTTTTCTTGTAATGTACGCAATAAGACACGACCGCAGAAATATGTTGCGGATTAAGAGACGTCTCTTGAGAGACACCACGCATCCTTTTCACATTCCTGAGGCGCGGTTTATGGAACTATTTAGGCCCTCCAAAAATGCAGCAATCGATCTACTTAGTGAGATACGGCCTTATATGGAAACGGGGCAGAGAAGTACATTTATTCCAAATCCACTTCGGCCCTGTGTAGCCTTGCACTTTTACGCCACCGGAACCTTCGTACGTGATATAGGGCAGGACTTTGTGTGCTCAATCAGCAAGACTATGGTCTGTCGCATAGTTCATCAAATTACGATGATATTTCAAAATCATTGAATGAAAAAATATATCGTGTTTTCAACCACATCCGAGGATCAACATTTGGTGAAGGAAAGGTAGGCACAAGTGTACTTTAGCACACAACGCCCAATTTTGTTTTTAGGAGTAGTAGTGTTTTAAGGACAAAATATATACCGAAATGGGCACAAGCTTACTTGAGCTCAAAAAAAAAGTGTCGCTCGGAACTGGTTTTGGATATATAGCCATCGGAAGTTGCGGATATAGCTTTTGTAAAATCCTTATAAGTTGCTAACCCCTGAATGAATATCAAAAATATGGGTGTCATAAGAATGTCCAATTGATTTGCGATTTGAAATTAAGAATGTTGGGATGCTATAGCAGATTCGGAAGATACACTCACGATGCTGGTATTTGGAAAAGCAGCAGATTAAAAGATTTTCTTCACAGCAAATACACTGAGAATGGGGTGTCTGAGGGTTGTTGATTGGTGACTCGGGATACCATTTACAACCATGGCTGATGACACCTTATAGAAATGTTGAGAGTGCAAGCCAGGAGAAATTTAATACTGCGCACATTAAAGTCAGAAACTGCGTTGAAAGACTTAATGGAATTTTAAAAAAAGTTTTTGCATGCCTTTCAGCAGATCGTGGCTTAATCGTTTCGCCAGTTTTCGCTGGCTCCATCATTAAGGCATGTTGCACTTTGAATAATATTCGTATGAAACATAATTTGTCGATGCCCGAAGTAAAAACTGCATCTAATTTGCTTTCTATAAATTTTGAGGAGGCAAATACCTCTAACTCTGTCTTAAGTGAAGGGACAGCTACTCGAGAATCAATTGCCTGGAATTATTTTCAAAATTCAACCGTCTAGCAACTTAAATCAAATCAAAAACAGAAAGAAAATACAATAAAATTTAAGTTTTGATTAAAAAATTAATTTTATACACTGCGCGTCACTTGAATAAGGCCACATATTTTTTATTGGATTTCTTCTAACTTTTCTTCTTGTAGATGTTTTGAACATATTTTTTTATTCTAATGTCGTAAATATATATATCGTTTACGATTTGATAGAAAAATAAGTGTACCTCGTAGAATACCTGTTTAGTTTTACATTCTTTATTTAACATATGCAGCCCCTTAAACAAATCAAAATGATGAATGTTGACCAAATGCAAAACATTGCAATTTGTTTAAAGTCAATGCTCGCTTTTGTTTTGGTTGACAAAATGCAAGCATTGCAATTTGGTTAAAGTCAATGTTCATTTTTGTCTTATTGATAAAAATGTAAACATTGCAATTTAGCCAAAGTCAACGTTCGCTTTTGTTTTGTTTATGGTGGTTTTATTTAAGTAGGTCATAATTTTTACATGCGTTACATTTTTTAATTAGCTTGTAATTATTATTAAGTCAACAAATTTAATATATCAATTAAGTATATATAGTAGATATAATTTCAATAAACTTTGCCATTATATTGCAAGAATTAAGCAAAGCAGTATCTTTTCTTTCTTAACTAAAATTCTTGGTTTTAGTGGCCGCAACACATAGCAAGATACCCCCGACCCCTGGTAAGGTGTCCTGCTATCATCAAAATACTTAGCTGTTATTGTGGGTTTATGTGCCTACAGTAACAACCAAACAACCTACATAGTCCTGGTTCAAGTGCCGGGATTACGTTAGAGTTATAGGCAGGTAAACAAACCTCAGCCGCAAAACATTGGTGACCCCGACGTGATCAAGAAGGACGACATACGACTCCTTTTTTGTTAAATACACACGCCGCCGTAGCAAAAAAAACAGCAAAAGGACGACATACGACTCCTTTTTTGTCAAATACACACGCCGCCGTAGCAAAAAACAGCAAAAGGACGACACACTGCTCCTTTCATCAAATAATACAGACGCCGCCGTAGCAGAGCAAAGGGACGACAATCGACTCCCTTTCAGGAAGAGCTAGGAGTAATCAATTTGTCAACAAGACTTAATTTTTTGTACTCCAGTCTATTAATGATGGCGTTTAACGACTTAGCAAAGATCCAACAATCTCTTGGAGAAGAAATCCAAAATGTAGTGAGGAACTTTAAAAAGGATTCTTCGGAACGAAAGGGTACATCCGATTACTTTCGAGATCGTTTGAGGCGGTTAAACCAAGCATGGGAAAGGTTTGAAGAAACAGATACAAAAATCCGCATAATAAATGACCTCCCATTGGAACATGACTATTTTTCAAAGGACTATTACTCTCAAATAGCCGAAGTAGTCGAAACATATACAAAAATCTTTGAGGAATCAGCTTCAAAGATAGATGCGACTAACTCAGTCAAATCGGTTGCACCACAAGGGGCTGTGACCATTCAACATACAACTACAACATGTAATCAGCAACATACGCAGAAAAATCAAAACGAAGCCACAGCCAACCAAATTCCAGAAAATACACATACAGTTGATGCTGACCAGCACCAAAGAGGACTTATTCGGAAATTTGAAGCCCAAATGTCAACATTAAAAAGGCAATTGGCCAGCACCGAATCTACACATTCACGTATCTCTAGCGAGTTAAAATTGAAGACTATCAAGCAGCTTTGGAGCAATATAGAGCAAAATAATTATGAAATTTGGCAGCAAATGGAAGACCCATCAACCAAGGGTTACGACATATCAACGTTCGTTCAATTAGAAGAAGAGGTACTCCAAAAGGTGATCTCACTAACTGAAGAGCTAGAAAACTACCAAAGGGGCGTATCAGATACAATGCATGTCAGCATAGCCAGCTTGCAGGGAGCTCTACCACTGCCAAAGGTGGTTATTCCAAAGTTTGATGGGGACTATATGAAGTGGCGTCAATTTTTTGACTTATTTCTTCAAATGATTCACAACCAAGCACTACCAAATGTGCAAAAAATGTGGTATTTGAAGTCAAACGTCACTGGAGAAGCAGAGAAGCTAATTCGACATCTTTCATTGAGTGAAGCGAATTACACAACAGCCTGGATGTTACTTCAAGATCGTTACAACAATCAAAGAGTCCTGACAAACACTCTTGTGTCAAAATTATTGGAACAACCAACATTATCAGTAGCGTCAGCCAAAACAATCAAGGAGCTGCACGATACAACACAAGAATGTTTGCTAGCATTGGAAAATCTGGGAGTAGGGACGAACTCATGGGATCCTCTACTACTTCCAATCTTAATAAAAAAGTTGGATCGCGAAACTCATCTTTTATATGAGCAAACTATCGCAAACCATAAAGAAATTCCAAAATTAAACGAATTTCTCACTTTTTTGGAAGCTCGATTCCAAACGATGGAGGCTATTGAGACCAAACAAAGGCCCATCAGAGTACTTACAACAACACTTAATCAAAAATGCAAATTCTGCCACGAAAAAGAACACTTTCTGTATACATGCGTTAAGTTTTTGAAGGCTTCAGTCAAGGACAGAATGAATCATGTGATCAAAAATCGACTCTGTACAAACTGTCTCAGAAGTGGGCACAGTACTCATAATTGCCGTAGCAGATCATGCACCAGATGTCAGAAAAAACACAATACATTGTTACATCAGGAAAAAGACGGTCAAAATGCAACGGTACCACCGTTTAAAGAACAGAATTCAAGTTCTCCTGTTACTCTTACAACAAATAACAGCACGCAAAAAAGGGGCTATGTGCTACTTAGCACAGCTTTAATTAAGGTAAATACAACCAGCGGGAAAATGATAAACTGCAGAGTACTGTTAGATTTTGGTTCCCAGATCAACATCATAACAAGCAGGCTAGCAAAGCGTCTTGGTATTTCAGGTCAGGCAACCTCAATGTCCATAGAAGGAATTGGAAGAAAAAGGCAGGTTTCAACTCAGCGGGCCTACATTAACATTCATTCCCGTATAAATGGATACCAAAAACCATTGGAAGCATACGTGTTGCCACAAATAACTACATTACAGCCTTCGCAATCATTGGATACATCATCATGGTCAATTCCAAAAAATATTGAATTAGCAGACCCTTACTTCAACCAAGCGGCGAATATTGACATCCTACTGGGAGCAGAGTTCTATCATCAATTATTGACCATTGGGCAAATCAAACTATCAAGTGATTTACCGTTACTTCAAAATACCGTTTTTGGATGGATTTTCTCAGGAAAAATAGGCGACTCCTACCTTTCTAACCAGAACGAGTTCGACGCAACGTGTGGCATATGTACAGAAAATGAGGAAGATCTAGTCAAAATGATCCAACGATTGTGGCAAATGGATGATACGGAACCCAAAAATTCAAGTTTAACTATGGCCGAAGAGTTATGTGAGACTCATTTTCAAAACAACACTCAAAGGGACTCATTAGGACGTTTCATGGTAAAACTACCATTTCAACAAGATCCTGAAACCCTTAAGGACTCAGAAACAATAGCAATGACCAGGTTCTTTTCCCTTGAAAAAAGACTATCTAAGGATCAAAATCTCAGAGAGCAGTACGTCAAATTTATGAACGAGTATGAAGAATTGGGACATATGGAGCAGATAACTGCTAAAAACGTATCAGCACCATATTATGTTATCCCACATCACTGTGTACTGAAACCAGATAGCAGCAGTACAAAACTGAGAGTAGTGTTTGACGCCTCATGTAAAACCAGTTCTGGCATATCACTGAATGACATTTTATTTACTGGTCCAACCGTGCAGAGCGAACTTTTTTCAATTCTTCTGCGTTTTCGATTACCAAGATTTGTCTTTTGCACCGATATTCAAAAAATGTATCGACAAATTTCGGTACATCCAGCAGATAGGAAATTCCAAACTATTTTTTGGAGAAATAATCCTGGTGAGCCTGTCCGTCATTATCAATTAAGCACCGTGACATATGGAACTAGATCCGCCCCATACCTAGCAACAAGATGCCTACAACAGCTTGCGGATGAAAATAAAGAAAAATTTGAATTGGGTTCACAAGTTTTAAAAAATAATTTTTACGTTGATGATTGTCTCAGTGGATCCAATAAACTGTCAACGGTGCTGGAGATGCAGAATCAACTCAAACGCATACTAGAACCTGTTGGTTTTAAGCTACGCAAATGGTGTGCAAACCACCCACAAATACTACAAGATTTCGATAAGGATGACCAGGAAATCGATTTGGACTTTGACAATGATGACAACACTTCCATAAAAACACTTGGGTTAGTCTGGCAACCAAAGAAGGATAAATTTTGCATCAGATCTACGTCTCATGTAACAAACAAAATCACGAAACGCGTAATCACGTCAGCATCATCCGTTCAGCTTCATGCTTTTTGCGATGCATCAGAAAAGGCCTACGGAGCTGCAATTTTCGTGCGTGCAACATTAAAGGATGGACGCACAATCGTAAGACTACTATGTTCAAAATCTCGGGTGGCACCTCTGAAAAAACAAACAATTCCACGCCTGGAGCTATGTGCAGCAGTCCTCAGCACAAAATTAATGAAAAGGGTGAAGAACGATCTTAACCATAAAGGACAAGTACACTTTTGGACCGATTCGGAAATTGTGCTCTATTGGATAAATTCAAAATCATCTACAACCAGAACTCACAACAAGTATCTTTGGCAGGATCAGGGATTCTCACAATCGCACCACAGTGTGTTGTCAAAAACAATTTCTTGACACTAGATGGATTCCATATAATATCCAGCGCAATACGCACTTCCTACACTGGCCTTGGAAGTGTTTAAAGATTATCCACACCAGAACATGTACGAACCGTATTAAGAAATCATTCCAGTATCATTTATGATGACCAAATAAAAAATCTTACGGAATTGCAAAAGCTATTAGCAACAGAAAATTTTATTATGCTGCCTCATAAAATTCGACACCAAAATACTCGCAATACCGCACTTTCCAGCATAGCATTAATTTTGGCAGGCATAATAATATTATTCATCGTGTTAAAGCACATAGTAAAACGATTCCTATTAACAACAACAACAACACCTACGCCCCAGCCATGTTCAACTGTGCAGCAAAGAACCGACTTCGCTATCAATTTGGACAGCAGTAGTTGAATTATATTCAACGGGGGGAGGATGTTTAGTTTTACATTCTTTATTTAACATATGCAGCCTCTTAAACAAATCAAAATGATGAATGTTGACCAAATGCAAAACATTGCAATTTGTTTAAAGTCAATGCTCGCTTTTGTTTTGGTTGACAAAATGCAAGCATTGCAATTTGGTTAAAGTCAATGTTCATTTTTGTCTTATTGATAAAAATGTAAACATTGCAATTTAGCTAAAGTCAACGTTCGCTTTTGTTTTGTTTATGGTGGTTTTATTTAAGTAGGTCATAATTTTTACATGCGTTACATTTTTTAATTAGCTTGTAATTATTATTAAGTCAACAAATTTAATATATCAATTAAGTATATATAGTAGATATAATTTCAATAAACTTTGCCATTATATTGCAAGAATTAAGCAAAGCAGTATCTTTTCTTTCTTAACTAAAATTCTTGGTTTTAGTGGCCGCAACACATAGCAAGACACCCCCGACCCCTGGTAAGGTGTCCTGCTATCATCAAAATACTTAGCTGTTATTGTGGGTTTATGTGCCTACAGTAACAACCAAACAACCTACATAGTCCTGGTTCAAGTGCCGGGATTACGCTAGAGTTATAGGCAGGTAAACGAACCTCAGCCGCAAAACAATACCGTTAGCTATTTTTTTACTTTGTTGTTATGAGGTACAAAAAAATGCGATTTTATTTGCGACTTCTTCTTTTTTTAAGTCGTGAAAATTATGGTTATAACCATCAGGGCCATGTTTGGAAGTTTTTTTGGGTAGACATCACAGCAGATAAAGTGGCGTAATAGGGGACCATTTCATATTATGCAACAATTGATTTTGTGTTTTTAAATTCAAAAATGACAGCAAACTTCGACAAATCTATTCTGGAAAGAGCATTCCCACAATTTCAAAGAATATTTGAATAAATTCCATTGACTTATTAGCTAGATAATGCTCCGATACATACAGCGAAAATCGTTAAAGCCTGGATTCAAAACCAAAATATTCAAGTTTTGTCATGGCTGCCGTATTTGCGCGATATGAACATCATGGAAAACGTCTGGGGATGGTTGGTTAGAATAGTTTATGAAAACGGAAGGCAGTTTGAAGACAAAAAATCACTAGTTCAAGCCATGGGCAACAATTTCTTGGAATTATTATTGTTATTATTAATTTATTTAGTTATTATTAATTTATTTAGTTATAATTAATTATAAAAAAATAATCAAATGCGCAGCACTGGCTACAGAGGCCTTAGGCTGTCCTGTACATTACTTTTATCAATATGAACTGTAATTTAACAGAAAATGAGAAAGATGACTTAAATAAAATGAAAAGTTTTAGTATCTTTTAGAAATTGGTAAACGGCAAAAATATTTTGTGGTGAAATGTTGCGTAGGAGATTTATTGGATCTTCGTTTTTGAAAATTGACCTTTTTGGACCTTGTATGAGCGGGCATCTTTGAAGAATGTGTTCTATTGAAACTGCATTGCCACAGAGAGGGCAGTTACTCTCGCTCTTTCCCTGAAAGAGATGCTCGTGTGTTAACATAGTGTAAACAAGACGAAGACGGATGTACGGCTTTAGGAAACATGTTTTAATTTCAGCTGGGTAAATGGCTTTGGTGCAATCAGGATTGATCGTGGAATTATTTAGAGTCACTCTACGATGCAATCATAACCGTATTTTTGAACTGATTTTCAAAAAAAGATTCTCCACACATTACTGATAGTTTGAATTACTTAAATATAAACAAATTTTCAAAAAAAAACATCAGATAACATTTTTTTCCCTTATTTTCTTAAGTGGCCTTATTTAAGTGGCGCAAATAAAAACGCATTTTTTAGTACCTCATAACAACAAAGTAAAAAAAAAATACAGCTAACGGTACTCTACGAGGTATACTTTTTTTTCCATTAATTCGTAAACGATATACATATTTACCATGATTGAATAATACAGGTTTATGCAAAAGTCAAATGCTGCTTCTTCCATAGTTGGTTTAATGTCAGAATTGATCAACCACAACAAAAAGTGATAACGATCTTATGAGATTTGATTTTTTTTTGTCAAAAATAAATATTTAACAAAAATTCATTAAAATTTTAATAAATTTGTGACGAGCTGAATTTTTTAAAACATAAATAAATTTGTTTGCGAAATATGCCATATATATGCGAAATATGACACGCGGATTCCTGGAAGGAAAAAATATATTGCAAAGGTCGTTTACTTTAATGATTGCAAAATACGCATAAATTGTTCATTGCATCTTTTTATTTGTAGAACAGTGACGGCTGCTTTTGGCACTGCGCAGCTGATGATCTCGAGTGAGGCGCACATATTCAATCGTGATATAATTAAAACGAAAGTACGCTGCCACTTTCCTAAGCCCCACGAAGTAAAGCGCATAAACGAGCATAGCTGGGAAAAACGTACAGTCAACAACAGAGGGACGACGTGTTTTAATGCAGAGGAGACTTAAGGGGCGACATGTGTTATCGCATTAAAGGTAGAAAACGGCAAATTAGTGCGTAACGCATATAAGCAAAAAAATACTTGTTACTGAATATAAAATGTATATAATTTGCAGTTCTTTAACTCTTTAACAAAAACAAAATATTTTATTTCAACTTTAATTATAAAATAAAGTAAAAAATAGATTAAACTTAAAATTAAGTTTTTTGTTTAACACCAAAGAACGTTTCTGAACAATGAAAGATTTGTTTAATTGATTTGGAATTATTATCAGCTACTGTATTATAAACAAAAGGTGCTGTATTCTTTACTTTTGGCCCTTGATTTGTAAACATCGATGTGGGCAAAGGCATTTCACCAATAGCAAGACAATTAACATCAGACATTATGGCGTGAGCCGCAGCTGGTAGTAGATAGATTTGATTTACATGGTGGTCAATGGCACGTACAATACCTGAAAAATAAAGTTTTAAGCGTTAATCTACCTTCAAACAATTGCAGCTTGTCTTCTTCATGTCGTTGAAGTGACCTTTTTCTTATTGTACACCGAGACGACCGTCTCGACGAGCTATAGCTGTAGTCTCAGAAGTTTAAAAACTTATACCAATGAG
Source organism: Tricholauxania praeusta (assembly GCA_949775025.1). Classification (NCBI taxonomy): domain Eukaryota; kingdom Metazoa; phylum Arthropoda; class Insecta; order Diptera; family Lauxaniidae; genus Tricholauxania; species Tricholauxania praeusta. The sequence continues at coordinate 109,710,183 of OX459028.1, forward strand.
ATATGATTTTTGTCACATAATTTTGTCTTATATATGAAATACATACCAATTTCTAGGCATTTTAAAAGATCTGAGTTTTCTTCCATGTGGCAAAGGTAAACCAAATTCTCTTCTATAGCCTTCAGTAGCTGCTCTCGTGCTTATTCGCCAGCAAGTAAATTTACAAATTTTAGACTATCTAGAGATGTGGTATGAGAAAAATTATAAAAAAATTGGAACAGTATAACGATAGTAATTAAATTAAGTTACCTAAGTGGTCTGCAGTCTGTTAGGCATAACGCTGATTCTTCCCATTCACGACTCTCTTATAAAACGGCGGAATTTATGACATGCAAACGATAAGCTTCAGCGTTATTATGAAATTCAACATCACTAAATATATTTTGTGACACGAATTGTAATTGTTTTTTTCGTGTTTTTGCTTTGGTTAACAATTCTGACATTCGTACATCTGACTTTTGGTTAATGACTTTTTTGAGTTTGACAGCTTGCGAAAATCTTTATAGTTGAATCATGATATTTACGAAATTAGAATAAAAAAATATGTTCAAAACATCTACAAGAAGAAAAATCAGAAGAAATCCAATGAAAAATATGTTACCTTATTCAAGTGACGCGCAGTGTATTTTGTATTTAATTGAAAATAACTTGTTACTTCATATTTCACATAGAAGTTTTTAACAGAAATAAAGCTAAAAAAACAGTTTACACTCTAACAATAACAAAAAACAGCAATAGTAACAGCAACAAGGAAGCTAGAAGCCTAGAAGAAAATTGAAATCGAATTAAGACAGTTAAAATTAGTTGAATTTTAAGTTACTTACATTTAATTTTTACTTTGCAGACAATGCAGCATCTGTGCTAGCGTTGTATTCTGGACCTCTATAAGTTCAATATCTTTTTTTAGGGCATCTACAATTTGAGTTTGGCTCTCAGCACATATTTTTTTAACATCCTCCAAACAACTTTGTAATGAAGGCTCGCGAGAGTTTCCTCGTATTCGCATTGTAGGTTCTATTTGGCTGTCGTCCAAGCATATCACCAAATCGTCGACGGCAGGCACAGTTGCCTAAAGTTTATGTTTAAAATAGTTAAATTATGTCAATAGAATAAGCGAATCCGGAATATAACAGATCAAATGTTACCTCAAATCCACCTTCGAGCGTATGTCCATCACCGTCTACAACGTCCTTCGAGAAAAAGTCAAGCACCTACACGTCCATAGAGCTTATTTCTTTGGGACCTTCGGCAGATGACAATCGATTCAAATCTTTACAGAAACAGTGCAGGTGAGAGTGACGTCAAATCGGTAATATGAGTCGGTAACTGCGATCGTTACGAGTTACAGAAACGACCTTCAGATCTCAACAAAGATAATTACATCATAGTCACTTTCAGAACAGAAAGAGCGTATTGTGATCAATTTAGTTCGGATACCAGATAAGTTTTGGAAATAAAATTTAAGAGTATTATTATTAAAAAGTAAGTTTGTACATATTGATATTAGCTACTAACGATTCGCTTGTGAGGGATTTTGTTTTTTAAAAAAGTGAACGGGCGAACTCGTACTCCGACAGGCCAAAGCTCTGGATTAACCATCTTATCATAATAGCAAGCTGGAATGAGCTTAAAATTTACTCTCTTTAAATTTTTTTCATCAAAGTCTTTTTTGACAAGACGAACACAACCAATAATGATGATGAGATGTAGAACTTTCTTTTGTACAATAACACTAAGCTCATTATTGGTACTTTTCCAACAACAAATTTATTTTTTGTTTGTTGATTATTAGGCAACAAAGCGACAGGCGACATCGATGCAGCAGACGGCGACATGGCAGTAGCCGAAGGGAAAATAGCATTAGTATAGGGTGTTTTTTTTAGAGGTAGTGAGCTTCGAATTGAAATAAAATACAAGAAAATCATTTTAATGTCCATCGATTTGGCTTTATTGAATATGAATATGAAATTGATTGAATATGATTTCGGGCATGTGGCCGCCGCGGCTGGCTCGAATAAAGCCAATTCTACAGGTCCAATTTTGAACCACTTTTTTGAGCAAATGGGGCCGTATGTCGGCAATAACGCCACGAATGTTGGCTTCCAAGTCCCCTAACGTATCTGGTTTGTTGGCGTAGACGAGCGACTTTACATATCCCCAAAGAAAATAATCCAATGGTGTCAAATCACACGATCTTGGTGGCCAATTGACAGGTCCATTCCGCGAAATTATGCGCTCATCGAATGTTTCCTTCAATAAATTCATTGTGACGTGCGCTGTGTGGCATGTAGCGCCGTCTTGTTGGAACCACAACTCATCCACATTCATGCCATCCAATTCGGGAACAAAATAGTCGGTTATCATGGCTCTATAACGGTCTCCATTAACGGTAACTGACTCTCCAGCATTATTTCGGAAGAAGTATGGCCCAATGACTCCACCAGCCCATAGAGCACACCAAACAGTCAGTTTTTGTGGATGTAATGGCGTCTCAAGGGTCTCATGTGGATTCTCTTCACTCCAAATGCGGCAATTTTGCTTGTTGACGTAGCCATTCAACCAAAAATGAGCCTCATCACTGAACAAAATTTTGCGATGGAAATCAGCATCGAGATCAATCTCATTTTCGGCCCATACACCAAAATCACGACGCATTGCATGGTCTCGCGGCTTTAATTCTTGCACAAGCTGGATCTTGTAAGGTCGCAAGCCAAGATTTTTGCGCAAAATCTTCCATAAAGTTGATGGACAAAGCTCCAATTGCTGTGCACGGTGGCGAATCGATTCATTCGGGTCCTCTTCAACATTTTGCTCTACAGCGGCAATTGTTTCTTCGGTGCGCACTGTTCGACGTCTCTGCGGATGCGTATTATCACATAGAGTAAACGTAGTGCGAAAACGACCCATGGTTAACCGAATTAATTGCTCTGATGGACGATTATGGCGACCATAAAATGTACGGAGCTTGCGGTAAACTTCGCGAACTGAACCATTATTTTCGAAATAAATTTGCACGATTTGCAAGCGTTGTTCTTTTGTCAACCTGTTCATGATGAAATGGCAAACCAAACTGAACATAAATGACATTAGAGTTGCCAGATTTGACCATAAAATGCCAGTTTTATCTCTATTCGAAAAACAAACCTCTAAAAAAAACACCCTATATTAGAAATAATATTTTTCTGTTGCATATTGCGTTTTTTGCTATGCACAAAATGCCACTTAGCTGATGAGGCAGTAGCCACAAGAGAATGTGAACGATTTACAGCAGTTAGAGCGGGAAAACCGTTTAAACCTGAAGATATTGAATAATTTTCAAAATCACGAACAGGCAACGACGCATCAGCAGGCGAAAAAGCAATAGTGGCATTTTAAGCATTTTATATTATATATATTTTTTGTTATAAGTAGCAGCATACGGAGAAGTGCTTAGAAAAAGATGAAACTAGAGGAGATGAAGAAGAGAGAACAGAAACAAAGTTCATGTTTGCCTCTTTAGACAAAGATCATGTCAAACATCATTTGATGAACTTCACGCATTAGTCACATCTCGACGAACAAGGACAACGCAAACTCTCAGAGAATATTATATTTTGTTGAGTTTGACCAGCCAAACTGTCATCGCCAAGTGCATCGCTTATATTTTTGCTGGCATTCTCTTCGGTTTATGCTCCGTACTTGCAATTTCAACAGCATAATTAACAGCAACACTGCACGCATCACAAATATGATTTTTATTATTATTTTCAATAGTCGACGTTTACACGAGAAAAGTCTGAGATACAAATTCTTGTCCATTCTCTTTTGCGATTTTCGTTTCGCGTTTACAACATATGACAAATTTTTTACCTCGTCCCTTTCGTTTTTCCGCTCTTGCCTACAAACAAGGAAACTTTGCCAAAAAAGTTTCCTTGTGTAAACCTTGACATAGAGATAATATAAGAAAAAAATTTTCACTAAAGAAAATTTTCGAAAAAGAAAACACGATTGAAACACATCAGAACACGTTCGATGTCTTTGACGATCGAAATGAATAAATTTCGCAACAAATTAATAAAAAATGGACCAATTTTATATAATGCCCATAGCTCCTTGTGAATGACTAATTGTAACTCAACTTAATAGTTCATTGCGAATAATGTACATGCATATTTGTAAAAGTGTAAAAAAATAAATACATTTTGAAAAACGCTAGAATATGTGGAAGTAGATGCTTCGTTTGAGCCCCGCTATTGGGACTCAGCAAACAATTCTATTTAAACATTATGTCACGGTGGGCTTTAACCAAGTTTAAGTGCGAAGTTGAGTTGCAACAAAAATGTGAATAAAGGGCCAACTAAACCCTGCCTCGGCTAGCATAAAAGCCACTCCAATGTAATGAACTTGAAAAAATCCTCCAGGAAGAGTGGAATAAGACTTCCATGGAGACTTTTGTGTCTTTAGTGGATTATATGCCCTCCAGATTGCGTGTAGACATAGCCAATAGTAGTTATGCCTCTAAGTATTAACTTAAGATAAAAATATTCCCCAAATTAAAACATATATTAACTTTGTGACAGATGTCGAGCGTGGACCAAACGATCGACCGTTTGGAAATATTTCAAACAATTCCAAGACAAACGGAGTGTAAGTTGTCAAATCGCACGTTGTAAGGAAAACGTTGCAACCAATTTGAGAGAACACCTAAAAAGGCACCATCCAGTCGAGTACGGTGCCGCTCAAAAAATTGTTGTGAAAAGCTCGGACAGCGAAAATGAAACCGCTGAAAAAGTTCACGTCCGTCCGTCCAAGTAAGTTTGATTCTTTTTATAAATACACTCTAAGGAATAAAACTTTAAATTAGTAAAATTACTATTTTAATAGTAGCTAATATACATCTTTCATGGTTTGTATGAAAATTTAATTATTTTACTATAAATGTGTGTTTTCCCTTATATTTGGGAATTTACATTTTATTTTGCGTGAATCTACACAGTTTTTCGTGCATTAATTGTAGCTGTGCTGCATTGCCGTTATTTTTCTGGGAATTTACACAATATGCGTATTTTACAGTATTGTGTGTAAAAATTCTGTGTTAGCAAAGACTTAACACAACACGAACAGTTTTAGTCTTTAGCCAGCGTGATCAGTTGAGTTGTTGTGCTTTTCTATAAAATTATTGATTTAAGTGAAATGTACTGCAATATGTTAAGTTTAATTTTGATAAATTAGTTAATTATGTTATATATGTATTATTTATGCATTTATATATAATTATATTATAAACACATGCTAATCATTTTCTTCAAATGCTGAATTTTTTAACTAAATTTGAAATAAAGAAAAATTTGTGCAAAACAAAAATATAAATTTTATTTCAAAACAAAATTCCGTAGGTTTGAATCACTATTTGGATAGTGAAATAATACACACTGCACGGGAAATTACTAATTATTTAGCGAAAAAAAAACACATTTTTATGTGTGATTTTAACACCAAATCTGTAATTCAGTTTACACTTTTTATAGTGTAAAAATTTTATTACACAACTCGTGCGATTTTACTAGTATTAATATAGGTAACCGGTTTCCTACTATTATAGTAGTAATTTTTTCTTAGAGTGTAGATTGTATTTTAAGCTGTGTGTATTCGGACGGATCCTTGCAGGGCCAGGGAAACCGTCCCTTGAAGGGAAGGAGTTTTCCACGTCCCTGCGTTCTTTGCAGGGAAGGAATTAATTTTGCATTTACAAATTTAAATTTCTAAGCTTTATATATTTTATGTAAATCAAACATCAAAAATGTTAAAGTAGGGATTTTTATTTTTAAAAATTATTATAGTCACTCAAAAAATTTTTTAGAAAGCAGAATATTGCGCCATACGAACCGTACGATTTCCGTATTATTTTGGCAATCTAGCGCTACCAAACTCAAAAAAAAAAGTTGATTTTTTTGATAGAATTTATATGCAAATATATTAACCCCAAGTAGGTAAAAACTTCAAACTTTTTTGGACTAAACGGCAATACTTAAAATAACGGTACCTTGAAAGTAAGTATAAAGAAAACGTCAAAAATATTATAAGTTCGCTGAATTTATCGCGCAAACTTTAAAGTCTTGTTATTCCATTGTGAAAAAGTGAAAGGTTTAATTTTTTCTAAAAAAATTAATTTCAAAGATTTCTTGATCGAAATAACATAAAATCTGACCAGAGTTATTGATAGCAACAACATTTTGTATACACTAAAAAACCTACTTTAATTGTGAGTATTGAAAAAAAAAACTTTTGTGGACAGTAAAAAAATTGTTTAGAATAGTTTAGAGTTCTGACTATGATTACAATAAAGCTTGATATGTATACTAATAGAATCAATAAAAAATTCTGCGCCTAGCAGCGGCACCCATACAACCATTTTCAATTTTTAAAGATGACCTCTGAAATTTCTCGCTTCCAAATATTTGAGTTATGGCTTGATACTGCAGTAAATAAACGATTAGAGAGTATGAAATTGTTTTTATCCGGAAATGTTGCTATTGGGTTGCAAAGTTCTTTTGAAATTGATAAGGTATTCCATTAACTTGTTGTGACAACTGAATTCGCGGAGGGTGAATGCTTGTCAGAAGAAAGATCGATTTATTTCATCAAATAAAGATTAGCTCGGAGGTAAAATCGAATTCTTTTTATTTTTGTGCACTACGCCGAAAAATTTTTCTGGTGGGAGACCAAATAATAATTTGAAGGATGCACCGAAGGCACTAAGAATAAAAAAGCCAGAAAAGTTGCAAAAGAGGTGAACGAAAATTAAGGTGTTTTTTCAAAAAGCGGATATAACAGCTGAAATAGCTGGTATAAATTTGAAACTAATTGTTCGCTTCCGTACCTTGCTTCAATGCTCAAACTCTGGCCTTCCAATCAATGTGGATGCTTTCCAAAAATTCTCACAGGATACGCTGTGCCTATATTTAAAGTTATATCCTTGGTACTATATGCCACCAACAGTGCACAAAGCGCTATACCATGTAAGCAGTGTAATAAAAACCTGCATTATACCTACGTAGTCGTTCGCTCTATTCAGTACGACGGACGTGCTTTCAATCGCCTCCGTTGTTATTTGATTAACGAGTAGTAAAAATTAATTTAAAAAAAATCTAAGACTTTTGAAAACGGTTGCGGAAGTGAATTCCAATACAATTGATGCACTTTGCGTTGATTTTGTCGTTTGCGGGTGTTAGTTTCGAAAAAGAGAAATAAATAATTTCAAATAAAGGTAAACAAACCTAGTAAATCGGTGGGTAATGCTGGTGGAGTGCTCTCCGCCGATGCAACGTCGTCACTCTGCTTCCAGTGAGTGTGTTTTCAGGAGATCGATTGCCTCCAGCTACTAAGAATGTTCTTCCCGCGCTTTCTATTTCAACCGTTCTTTCGGGTAATGCGCATACGCTGTTATATCAAAACTCTTCTCTGAGCGCAAGCGAAAATTGAACAAAGCCGCCTGATCTGAAATATACGGAACATGTGCTGTCCTCTTCTCTCTCATAGGGAGCGCAATGTTCAACTCCTAACTTCTTACCAACACCTACAAGCTCAACAGTCTCATTACCAGCAACAACTCTGGCAACAACTAGTACATCTGCAACTACATCATCATCTACTTTACCAATAATGTTTGTAAGCACACATTTAAATGAACAAAATACTAGTCTACATCACTCAGACACAAACTGCTTAGCAACATTTACTCGGCAACATGAATATAGTGCAGATCAGCAACATTTGGAAATGCAACAGCAGCAGCATCAACCTCAACATAAATAGCAGATACAACAACAAAAACAACAACCTCATCAAATGCAACAATCACAACAACAACAACAGCCAAAGTCAAACCTACAAAATACAGGTAAAAATACTCTGTTTACAAAAAATTTTGGAGTGCAAACTGGATAAGACGGATACATTCTAGTGAAACGGAAATTAAGCCCATAAAAACGGCAATTTACAAGCGGCAAAAGTCATTAAATTCACTTCTTCAGATACAATAAATTCAACCAATAATAAATATTACTCTATTAGCAAAACTTGATGATGATGAAGCTGGCGCTAGCGGTCAGAAAAATGTTTGAAATCAAAAACCTCCACCTATTTTCTTACGTGAGCGTGGTTCTAATGACCTTATAAGTTATATCACCAATTTAATAGGGAAAAATTCATATCATGTAGTTTCCCTAACAAATGGAAATATTCATGAAACAAAGATCCAAATATACGCGGAATGTAATTACTAGTACGTGACCTAGAAGCCAAAAAAAAAGAGCTATTAAGTACACGTACCAGCTCAAAAGCAGTAAGGGTATTTCCGAAGTACTTAAAGGTATCGAATCCGATTTAGACGTGAAAAAAAAATGCTCTGAAAAAAAAGGTTTCTATGCCAGAGCAGTTATTAACATTATAAATAAAGATAGGGTTCCACAACCTATGTTCGAGGTAGACCCGATGCTGCTAAGCTGAAAAAAAAGTGAATCGCATCTGATATATAAATTGCAATATTTATTGCACAGAAAAAATTCTGTTGAGGAGCCCCACAAACGTAATGGTCCAGTCCAATGCGCAAACTACCAAGAGTATGGCCATACCAAAACATATTGTAATCTCCGTACTGAATGGGTCGCTTGTGGTGAGCTTCACCATAGCTCCTCATGTACCAAAAAAGCGGAAAGCAATCCAAACTCCAAAAAATGTAGCAATTGCAATGGTAACCATACCGGTAACTATAGAGGCTGTCCTGTATATCAAAGCTTTAAACAGAGGGTAACTCTACTAAAACAGGCTGCCCGCAACCCCACTAAAAATGTATTTACCTTTGCCGCTTCTGCCCCCCAGCGGTCCCCTGTCAACTCTTTTAATCCAGCTAATTATTATGCAAATATTGTAAAATCAGGTACTCAAGTGCAACAGCAATCACCCCCGGAACCAAGCAATAACCTGGAGCAAATGATTTCTAATTTTACTCAAAACCTATCAAATTTCATGATAGTCATGCAAAAATCTTTAGATCGTATCGTTGATATACAAGCCCAATGAATGACTGCTCTTCTAGCCAAGCTATAGATCTTATAAAGATTTGCGCATGGAATGCAAACGGCGTAAGCCAACATAAGCTAGAGATTTCAAACTTCTTGTCACGGGAAGATGTAGATGTAATGATTCTATCCGAAATCCACTTAACAAATAAATATAATTTCACTATTCCTGGCTATATATTCCATAAAACCACTGCAAATCACATGGCGGCACTGGTATACTAATTCGAAGGCTTAAGCATTCTTAGGGGCGTATGCCCAGAACCATCTACAAGCCACTTCAATTAGTCTGCAAAGCAATGGCAAGGACCTTTCTTTATCGGCAGTTTACTGTCCTCTCCGATTTGTTGTATCAGAGGCGCAGTTTTTGGACTATTTTAAAACTTTAGGTGACAAATTTGTAGCAGCCGGTGACTATAATGTGAAACACACCTTCTGGGGCTCTCGCATTAATAATCCTAAGGGTAATCAGCTTTATAAAGCCATTATTAACAAAAACAGCAATCTGGATGTTGCTTCTCCCGGAAAACCTACATACTGGCCAGCGGACCGCAACAAAGTTTCTGACCTTGTCGATTTTGCCATCTACTATCGATAAGAATGGTCCTTTCTGCAAAAAATTTAGAGCTGAACCGTATTCAATCGACAATGAACCAAGCATAAGCTCTCAAATCGTACTACAGCCTAGCATTAATTCTAATCTGGCAAACTTGCTGGCCAAAAGCAGTAATGAAGAAGATAACACAATGGAGAATGACACCACTACCACCGACGTCAAGAAATGGAAATCATTAATAAATGATTATAATAAAGAAAACCGGCTTCCACTAACGGCAGATGTCTTATTGTGGTGGAAATTAAACACAAAATATCAACCGTTTGCAAACATAGTACGTGTTTACCTGTCGCCTCCACCAGGTTCAGTACCTAGCGAACAACTTTTTAGTGGAGCCGGCTTGATTTACGATTTACTAAGGAATCGATAAGACAGAGATAAAGCAGCAAAACTATTATTTATTAAATATAATTTGCCACTTATTAATTTCAATATTAATTTCAGTCTCCGACTAGCTCAGTCTCCGACTAGCTTTCGTCGTGGTAAAACGTATTCGGCTTGTGTCTGTTTAGTTCACATTCGAAACAAAACAAAAACATTAAAACGAGTTCAAAAGAGAATAAACATTACAAACAATACTAAGCGAGCGCTTAGTGATGATGATCTGACCTCGCAGCGGTCTGTTAATACAATGAAAAAAACAAAAACAAATAATGCACCTGCAAGTGCAGTTAACAAACGGAACTATTACTCGCCACTGCAAACATTAGATGCTATCGAAAACTCTGATGATGAAATCGTGGTTGAAAAATCAGCAAAAGTACACATTCCTCCTATTACAATTCTGAAATGTAAAATTGAACAAATTCACAGTTTGTGTAAAAAAATTAATATTGATAACTACTCCATAAGGAAAATTTCAATCGGCTTAAAACTGTTCGCTAATTCAAAAGAGGATTTCGACACCCTCTGCACTAATCTTGCTAGTAAATTTGAGTTTTTTACTTATGCTACAAAGAATGAAAAACCTTTCAAAGCTTTATTATTTGGTTTAGATAAGCTAGATCCAAATACTGTCAAGTCCCGACTAATTAATATGGGTTTGAATTGCATCGACGTCAAATTGGTGGAGAAATCCAGCTATAACCATACAGTTCACATAATCTATGTTGTATACTTTCAACGCCAATCTGTAACTGTTAAAGAACTCCGACAAAAGTACTCAGTTTTTGACTATGTCAAAGTGAGGTGGAAGTACCAAAAAGCAAACAATTCCCGTATTACGTAATGCTACAACTGCCAAATGTTCGGCCATGGATCAAGTCGCTGTCAAGTTAAAACTTTCTGTGCAAACTGCGCTGGATCTCACAAAACTTCAGATTGCAACGCTTCAAATGTTAAGTGTGCCAATTGTAATGGTTCACATAAAGCTTCTTCAATTGAATGCCCAAATAGGCAGATTTATTTGCAAATACGACAACGTAATCAACCGATTGCACCAAGACAAACTGTTGTTCGTGCCAACATCGTGAATAGAAATATTACAACCTCTAACTACAACATGAACTTTCCAAACACCTTACGTCAAGATGTCTCATTACCGACAAATACCTGGCATAATCAAAATAGAACCAACGTTAATTTCAACAACAGCAACAGCACCAATACAAGCAACTTATTTTCCTTACAAGAGGTCAAATCTCTAACGTTTGAGCTCATAACAAATTTGCAAAATTGCAAAACAAAAGCTGAGCAGTTTGAGGTAATCACAAATCTAGCTTGCAAGTTCCTGTCATAATTGATAGTACAACAAATATAATTATTTGGAACGCCAGAGGTATTCGAAGTAAAAGCGAAGAATTATTTCAATTTTTAATTAATCGGAATATACATATATGTTTACTCTATGAAACTAGGCTTAAAAGCGAGATTTCTATACGTCACAAAGAATTTTTCATTTATAGAAGCGACCGCACCACCTCTAGGGGTGGAGGCGTAGCGATAATTATTAAAAAGAACCTAAGGCACAAACTTTTGCCAATTATGGCTACTAACGAAATCGAGAATTTAGGTATTCAATTATTATAAATACCGGGGATTGTATTCATATTTATTCATGTTACTTTCCGGGGGGATTACCTGGAAGAGATAACAATAAAAAACGTAGGTTTGCAGCTGATATTCATAGGTTGTCTAGACATAATAAATTCATTTTAGGCGGCGATTTTAACTGTCGGCACCAAACTTGGGGTTGTACAAGAGCAAATTGTTGGGGGAATCTGCTGCTTGAAAAATTAGATTCCTATAACATCGATATAATTTTCCCTAATGATCACACTTACATTCCATCCAATCCAAATAGACAATCTTTTACTTTAGATTTTTTCCTAACAAACGTCAAAAAAATTTTTCGGCTGCCCTAGCTATAAACGATTTAAGCTCCGACCATCTTTTTATTTATTTATTACTTTTTTTATTTATTTAATTCAGCCTATGAAATAGTTCGTACAGACTTACATGCTAAGTAAAAATAACAATTGAATAAAAAATTAACATTAAATAAACTAATATTAATAAAATTGATTTAAGAATACAAATTAATTAACAAATTCTTAAATTCATTCCTAGGCATAGAAAAATCTATAATATTATTTACAGCTAATTTATTATATTCAGTAAGAGCTCTGGTAATTGATTCATTCAAAGAATAATTTGTTTTACATAAAGGAACTGAGAACAAATTACAATGACGCAAAGTTCTAAAAGGAACCCTGAAATTTATGCACTCAAGTAAATATGAGCAATCTATAAGCCCAGATACAATATCATAAACAAACATCAAGGAAGAAATGATTCGTCTCGAATGCAGTGATTTGAGGTTGATTAACAAGCAGCGTGAGTTATATGAGGGAATAGGTTCCGAGAAGTTAATAGTGCTAAGTGCAAACTTAAGAAACCTTTTTTGAACTCTCTCTAATCTATTGCAGTGAACAGAGAAAAACGGGAACCATATTATTGCAACATATTCGAGTCTAGATCTAACATACGACATATACAAAATTTTCCGTGTATATGGATCAATAAATTCTGAACTATTACGCCTGACGAATGCCAGCATCGAGTAACACTTCGGAATAATGTAATCGATATGGCTGACAAATGTAATCTTAGAATCGAATAAGACACCAAGATCTAATACATTGTTAACTTTTCTTAAATTGATTTTACTGAAAAAATAACTAGATGTTAAGGAAATTGCAAACTTACAAAAAGTAACCTGATAACACTTATCAGTATTTACATATAATTGGTTTCTAATGCACCAATCAGATAAATTTTTTAAATCATTTTGAAGATCAACTATATCACAACTACTACGGATTTCAAGAAATAATTTCAGATCATCAGCATAGAGTAAGAATTTCGCTTTCGTAAAACAAGAGCAAATATCATTTACAAATAAAATAAATAGAAGCGGGCCTAAAATGCTACCTTGTGGTACACCGGATGTCGCAATAAAAGATTTAGAATTGACTCCATTAATTTGCACAAAGTTCACTCTATTGCTCAGATAAGAACTAAGCCAATTCAAAAATTTGGAGTGGAAACCCAGCTTCGACAATTTCGCAATAAGCACATTATGTGGAACTTTATCGAAAGCTTTCGAAAAATCCGTATAAATCGTGTCAACTTGAAGACCATTTGAAAATGCAGAAATGCAATAATTGGAGAAAACTGCCAAATTAGTGACAGTAGAGCGGCCAGGATAAAAGCCATGTTGCATTTGACTAATAGAGTTCTTAGCAGCGAAGAAAATTTTCTTTTTTACAACACCTTCAAATAGTTTAGAAATTGTCGACAATTTTGATATCGGTCGATAATTGGAAACATTGTTTTTGTTGCCACTTTTATAGATAGGATTGACAAATGCTACCTTCCAGGCATCAATAAAGTTACCCATTTCTAACGATTTATTAAATATCATGCATAAAGGAGCGGACAAAATTTTAAAGCATTTTTTAAAAAGATAAGGGCATATGCCATCAACGTCCGATTTTTGGGAATTTTTCAAGTCCGCTATACCACAGATAATGTCCTCCAACGTTAGCTGGAGCGTGCCAAAGTCAATTAATGGTTCGATTTTCTCAAGAACTATCGGATCAAAGACAGAATTACTTGTTGCAAAATTTGATTCAAAAAATTTTGCAAAAAGATTTACAGAATCATTCAGCGAGTTTGATGAAACACCATTAAAAGACATACTGGTAGGAACAGAAGAACGAGTTTTTCTCGAGCTTATAAAATTCCAGAATGATTTTGGGTTACTTTTTATATTAGCCTCAAAATTTGTTACATATTTCTTTTATAAAAATTTATTTAAAAAATTTAACTCTTTCATATGATGGAGGTATTTACTTTGGTGCAATGGATCATTTGTCTCTTTAAATAGTTTCCAAAATTTATTACGTAAATTTTTCTGCTTTTTCAGTCGCTTAGAATACCATGGCAGTTTATGGACTCTTTTGGGAACAAAAGGGATATGTCTAGAGCAAATAGTAAAAATATTATCTTTAAAACTATTAAAGCAAAAGTTTAAATCATTACAATCAAAAATGCTAGACCAGCTTATGGATTCAAATTCATTTTCCAAAATATCAAAATTGCAACTATGAAAATTGAAATTTCTTAGGTTTGCATCACGGACTTTATTAAAATTATAAAATTCTAGTGCAACAACAATCGGAACATGATGCATATCCGATTCTGAAATTGGGAAAGGACACTCAATCAAATTGTATTTAACATTGTTACTAATAAAAATGAGATCAAGAATCCTACTTAATTTATTGCTGCAAAAGTTTATCTGCATCAAATCAAGGCTGAAAAAGCCATCGATTGCATAAATCTCATGCAATTTGTTTACATTATTTGGAATTAAATACCGATCATCATTCATTGATGTCCAATTAATATCGCATAAAGTGAAGCCACCCAAAATACACATATGAGATTCACTTTTATCCATAGGCAATTGCAAAATATTGTCAATATGGGCCGCATAAAGATCCAAAGAGCTATTTGGTGGAATGTAAGAAGCACAGATGTAAGGCAAATTATTCTCATTCTGAATGGACACACAAAGCTGATCCAGAAGGGAATCAGCATTATCAAGTTTAACATAATTAGAGTTTAAAGAGCGCCTAATAGCTATCAAAACCCCCCCACCTCTAAGGCAACCAGTTTTGATAGGATCCCTATCTTTACGATAAACCATAAATAAATTTAAATCAAAAACCTCACTATCATAGAAATCAGCATTTAGCCAAGTTTCAATTAAAACATATACATCGTAGTCACAATGCAAACTAGCAGCACGAACAGCATTGGTTTTAGTTCGAATCCCAGACATGTTCTGAAAATAGATTTTTAACGAATTCGCATCAAATTGAGTCACCAAATTTATTGAAGCAGGTACTATTTCACTACTTGAGAGTCCTTCACTCTTCGAAAATTTTCAAAGGGACGAATCTTTACACCAGTAGGCCACAAATCAGGAATGAGCAATTTGCCAAAAAATTGTTGTGGCACACCAAGCTTGAAATTGACCCATTTTAGTTCATCAAATGATGCATCATTTTTAATTAAAATTCTACTATCAATGAAATTGCTAGAGATACCACTGTGCTTCTCAACATACGAGGTAATATATTTAACTGAAATGTTTGGTTTGAAAGATGCAAGATGAACCCATTTTTTTTAACCACAACTTCAAGATCAGCATTTTCAGCTTGGCCCATAACAAATTTGTGTTTATTTTTTAATTTTCTTCTAACATTAATCCAACCATTAGAATTAGCAACAACAGCAGCATTATCATCAACATCACAACCAGAAGCAGAGCCACTAAGCATAGGAGCGGGAGAGAGCATTGCGAGATCAGCATTGTTAGATTTCTCTAAACCGGTTATAGAAGAATAAGAAGCAGGAACAACAGGCATAGCAGCAGCCGCGTTCAACTGAAGAGACATTGGAGCAGTAGTCTCAGTCAGATCAGTAATTTCATTTGAAACATAATCAGCTGTATTCTCAAAACCGGTTTCAGAATGAGAAGATGCAGGAAGAACAGGCAGAGCAGCAACAGCAATAGACTGTGTAGGCGCAGACATCGAAACCAATTTTTTTTTGGCATTGCAATTTTGATTTAAATTGAGCATAGGCAAAACAGCAAGTGATGCATTTTTGGATGACTCATCAACAGCAATCGGGGAAACACCAGCATGAAATGCATTATTTGCCAACTGTTTATAATTGGGCTTCATATTTTTACTCAAATTGCGAGCTACACCAACAACGTCACCTTCAATAGGCAAAAACTCACAAATTTTTAATTTAAGTTCTTTGACTTCAGCAATTGAGGCAACAACAACGGATACCAAATTCGTTCCCGAGTCACGACAAGTGTTACAATTAAACACAAAATTAGGCTGAAGTTTTATTAACTCAAGAAATTTACTGTCTTTTATATTTAAACATCTGCCGGTAGAAGTTGCACTATTTCGTCAAACTAATGTTTCAGAACTTTTTAAATATGACTGGAGAAATGCCAATTGGAATCAGTATTCCCGAATCATTCAAAGAAGACTTCAGATTATGGATGAAAACACTATCAGAAGTCAAGAGAATATTGACACAATGATAGAAAACTTGTGCAATGTGTTGAACGAGGCCATTGATCAAAGCGTACCAAAAAAAGCACCATCTTTTGTGAGAAGGGCTCTACCAGATCATATCAAAAGCTTGATTCGATTAAGAAACAACTATCGACGTCATTGGCAGCGTTATAAAGACATCCAAGACCAGTATGAATTGAGGAGGCTAAATATTTTCATTAGTGATGAAATTAGCAAATTTAAAAATAATTCCTGGAATACATTATTGTCTTCTTTGGATAAAGGCTCTTCCCCTTTTTGGAACCTAACAAAAATTTTAAGGAAGAAGCCTAACATTATGCCAATTTTAAAGCACAATAGCTCTCACTACACTACAAATGAAGAAAAATGCGAAATTCTGGCTCAAACCTTTGCTTTGAATCATGAAATTTCTAGTAATCTTAGTGACGCTGTTACCATTGCTGAAGTAAACAACACCCTAGAATGGTTGCGCATAACTGACCCAATTTCTAACAGTCAAACTATGGCTTCTACTTCAGATATATCTAATCTCATAAAAAATTTAAAAAGCAACAAATCTCCTGGCGTTGATGGCATTAACAACAAATGCCTAAAAGCTCTTCCAAACAGAGCCACTAAGTACCTCACATTAATTATAAACGCCTGTCTGTATCAATGCTACTTCCCGCAGATTTGGAAAGAGTCTAAAGTAATCCCCATAAGGAAACCAAACAAACCTTCGGAAGAGCATACCGTCCAATCAGCTTGCTTTCATCCGTAAGTAAAATTCTTGAAAAGGTAATAAAAATTAAACTAAACGAGTTTATTGAAACTCATAATATTCTGCCTCCACAACAGTTCGGCTTTCGAAGAGAGCACAACACTACACATCCATTAATTAGAATAAGAAACATAGTCAATACAAATTTTAGATATCAGTTGTCTACAGGTATGGTACTGTTAGATGTTAAGGCCGCCTTTGACTCCGTGTGGCACGATGGGCTTATTTATAAACTGATTCAATTAAACTTTCCAGTTCATCTCATAAAAATAGTACAAAGTTTTCTCTTATCTCGGTCCTTCAATGTTTATATTAGCAATACTAGCTCTGTCAGCGTAGCTGTTAAGGCTGGTTGTCCCCAAGGCTCTTGTCTTTTCCCTATTTTATACAATCTATTCACGGCCGATTTTCCGATAATAGATAATTGCACTACATCAATTTTCGCTGACGACACAGCGGTGCTTTGCATCGCATTAATGGCTTCAGAAATAACCTCAAATCTGCAGATGGCCTTGGCAGTCATACAATCCTACTTCTTTAAATGGAAAATTCTTGTTAACTCCCATAAAACAAAAGCAATTTATTTTACTAGAAAACGGAAATCGTGTTTCATTCCCCAAAATTGCTTAAGCTTCGATAACAACTTAATAAATTGGGAATCGAAAGTGAAATACGTCGGTATTATCCTTGATCCAAAAATTAAGTTTAAAGAACACATTTCCTACATCCAGAACAAAGCAAACGTTTTAACACGTTTGCTATATCCGTTTATTAACCGGAACTCAGGTCTCAATTTACATAATAAATTGCTAATACTGAAGTCAATATTTCACGCTGTAATTTTTTACGCTTCCCCGGTATGGTCAACAAGCGCCAATTGTCACTTGAAGAAACTGCAAATTGCTC
The DNA here is from genome assembly GCA_949775025.1 of Tricholauxania praeusta. NCBI lineage: Eukaryota > Metazoa > Arthropoda > Insecta > Diptera > Lauxaniidae > Tricholauxania > Tricholauxania praeusta. Next base: position 109,728,156 of record OX459028.1, read on the forward strand.
AAAATAAGCTACTCAAACTTACTTATATACAATAAGCCTAGGTTCTATCCTACTGAACGGCTACAAGCACTTGCAAACATAGATTTAGTTGTCGCCAAATTAAACCGATATTCCGGAAACTTTATTATCAGATGCCAAATCTCTGAATATTCTCATATTAATGAGCTAGTCTCAAGTTAATAGTAGGTTAGGTACAATTAGATGTAAGTTTTATTGTAATTTGTATAGGGTTTTTAAAAATTTTTTCCCTCCAAAAATATTTTGTGAACTCGTGTACATATTATTTAAGCCATTGTATATTTAAGTTGAGAAAGATATAATCTTGAACTCTTTACGAAATAAGTTTACCAATATGTACGTATGTAAATAATATAATAAAAATAAAAATTGAATTGAATTGAATTAATTTCAACTATTAAGGACTAACTCGGAAAAATTTCATTCTAAGCAATAAAAAACCTAATGAATTTGTTATTCTTTATTTACAATAAATACAGCCCTTTAATAATCTAAAAAATGTAAGTATTATTTATTTTAAATGCTACAGTAAGACCTTTGAGAAAGGAGATGTTGCTTTTTTAGGTTAAGTTTTAAGGTTTTATTGTTTTGATAATGCTGGTAAGTGGATAAAATCAGATTAGCTCAACCAATACTGAAACTAAGTGAACTTATTTTTTTTTATTCAGTGAGAAATATTTGTTTTTAATAAAATCTTGAATTTTAAATATTTTCGAATTGTTTTTCAACCTCCGCCTCCGCTTTCGTTAAAACTCCGCATTCGCGGAGATCAATTTTTGAACTCCGCATCCGCCTCCGCGTAGACGACTTCCGTTACATCCCTACCACATACCCTTACAACTCCTAATACAAACTGGATTAAATACAAAAAATACTTAAGCACACATATCAACAGAAATTATACAATAGGATGTAAAGAGTATGTTGATGATGCTGTTGGGGTTATAAATTCCATTTTAATTACAGCAGCAAAAAACAGACCACCTAAAAATTCAACTAGTGGGATAAATGATCGATTTTTAACGAATGGTGAAATTGAAAAACTAGTTTTTGATAAGAGAAGGCTTAGACGGGAATGACAGAGGTATAGGTCTTCAGCATTAAAAACTAAACTTAAGGAAGCCGAAAAGAAGATAAGAGCTGCTTTGTCTGGATAGCAAAATAATTATTACTTACTTACTGAGATGGCCATAACAACCCGTTGTCAGGTTACGGCCGACCTCTTTAGCTCTCGCCAGGCGCCTCTGTTTTGCGCGCGGCTTCTCCAATCGTTAATGCCAAGCGCGGTTAGGGCTTCCTCAGCTTGGTTTATCCACCGAGGCATGGTCTCCCTCTTCGTCGTTGACCGGGGACCTTCCCTTCGAATACCTTTTTCGCAGGAGCTTCTTTATCCATACGATGGACATGACCCAGCCAGCGTAGTCGCTGTATTGTTATACTCTTAACTATGTCAATGTTGGCGTAGAGCTCATACAGCTCGTGGTTCATTCGAATGCGATAGTCGTCGCCAACTCGAACATGACCAAAGATTTTGCGGAGAACTTTCCTCTCGAACACCCCAAGAGCGGCTGCGTCTGTTGTCGAAACCACCCATGCCTCAGCTCCATAAAGAAGCACAGGTAGAATGAGCGTCTTGTAGAGTATTAGCTTTGTCGATCGAGAGAGAGCTCTGCAACGTAATTGCTTACTGAGACCGTAGTAGCACCTATTAGCAATTGTTATTCTCCGCTTAATCTCCAGACTGACATCATTGTTGCTGGTTACGGCAGTGCCAAGATAAATGAATTCCTTGACAACTTCTAATTTACAGTTGCCCGCTGTAACATGAGAGTCTAGATCCCGTGCTCTCTTGTTGTTGTTAGTAGAGATCCTGTATTTCGTCTTGCCCTCGTTTACCGTCAAACCCACTTTGGCTGATTCTTTTTCAATAGCAGTGAAAGCAGCAGTAACATCTCTCTTACTCTGACCGATAATATCAATATCATCAGCGTACGCAAGGAGCTGAACACCTTTGAAGAAAATGGTGCCATTATGATGCACACCGGCTTTTCGTACGATCCCCTCCATAATGAAATTGAAGAGATCGCACGAGAGCGGGTCGCCTTGTCTGAAACCTCGCTCGGTATTAAAAGTTCGGGAGAGGTCATTCCCTACCTTGACGGAGCTACACGTATTGCTCAACGTCATCCTGCAGAGTCTTATCAACTTTGCAGGTATACCGAACTCAGACATTGTTGCGTATAGGCAATCCCGCACTGGGCTATCGAACGCAGCTTTATAATCGACGAAGAGATGGTGAGTGTCGATTTGATATTCATGGGTTTTCTCCAGGATTTGGCGTAGTGTAAAAATCTGGTCTATGGTGGACTTACCAGGTCTAAAGCCACACTGATAGGATCCGATCAGCGTTTCTGTATACGGCTACAATCTTTCACACAATACGCTCGAGAGGATCTTATATGCGATGGAAATAAGACTGATACCCCTGTAGTTGGCGCAGATTGTCGGGTCTCCTTTCTTTATTACAGGACAAAGCACGCTGAGATTCCAATCGTCGGGCAAGCTTTCCGCTAGCCATATTTTGCTGATGGGTTGATGTATGCACCTTATCAATTCATCGCCACCAGCTTTAAACAACTCAGCTGGCAGGCCGTCAGCACCCGCTGCTTTGTTGTTTTTGAGTCGCTGGATAGCAACTCGAACCTCTTCATGGCTAGGTGATGGTACTTCCACTGCGTTATCATCGATTGGTGGTATCGTACTGCATTCTCTCTGGGCGGAATTGGTGGAATCATCGCCCGTAAGCAAGTTGGAGAAATGCTGCCTCCATAACCTCAGTAAAATAATTATAATTATAGTTTTATTCAAGACCTTTCTCCAAACAAAACTAATAAATCGTCCCTTTGGAAGTCTAGCCCTGTACTTAAAAATCCAATTGAGACCGAGCCTCCACTAAGGGATAGTAATGACGATTGGGCACGAAGTGATGAGGAATGAGCATATGTTTTTGCACATCATCTAATCCTAATATTTCAATCAAATTGTGCCTCAAACATTATTGATTTTCCTCCGCAAATAAATAACACCCAAAAAATAAATATGCATATTTCTCCAAATGAGGTAGCCACCGTCATAAATATTAAAATTATTTGTAGATAAGCTCTCGGCCACGACTCCATTACCCCCATAATGCTGAAAAATTTACCCCAAACAGCTATAGTCTTCATCACCAGGCTCTTTAATGCTATAATTAGTTTTGGCCATTATCCTGGTGAGTGGGAAAAATCAATAATCAAAATGATCTCAAAGCCCGGCAAAGATTCCACTTTACCATCTTCATACAGACCAATAGGTAATAAGCTTGCTTCCCTGTCTCTCAAAACTGTTTGAAAAAGTATTCTTAGAAAAACTTAGGTCATACCTTCAAGATTATCAACTTATTCCTTCACACCAGCTTGGCTTTAGGGAAAAACATGGAACCATTGAGCAAGTGAATAGAATAATAAACGAACTTAGAAATGTGTTTGAAGATGGAGAATACTGTTCCGCCATATTTCTCGATGTTAAGCAAGCTTTTAATAATTTACAAAATGAGACAGCTCCTACCTCAAAATGTTCATGCAGTCCTAGAGTCATACTTGGCAAACAGTTGCTATACGGTTAAATATCAAAGCTTTAATACATCTGGATTTCCGATTGGCGCTGGAGTTTCTCAGGGTAGTGTTCTTGGTCCGTTTTTATATATTTTATTCACCTCTGATATTCCGACAAATGACCAGCTTGTCACTTCCACTTTTACTGACGATACGGCAATTTTTTCTTCAAGCCTATCTGGACCTATGGTATACAGCTATATGGTTTCGCTAGTTCATGAAATATAGAAATTCTACAAAGAGCTCAAGCAAAGATACTAAGGACAATAACAGGAGCACCTTTGTTCATTAGAAATGAGCATATCCATAGAGATCTCCATATACCTATGGTTAAGGCAGAATTTGAAAGAGTAAGAGGAAAATACCACCAAAAACTGTAAAATCACATCAATCCATTAGCTAAGTCACTTGCCAAGACTTCAGCACATTCGCATTTAAAAAGGTCTGACCGTCCAGCTATTATAAACATATCCCCCACGCCTATTGGCATCGATGGTGAAGTTTTCATTTGAGCATGTGCATACGCAACTATGAAGCATTAAAAATTATACGCAAAAAGGACTTTGTAATAATAACAATGAAAAAAAAAAAAATAAAAATCGCCATCCAGCTCATCTCCCTATGAGGTCACTGGACCGGGACCTAGACTGTCTCGGCTGCTGCCCGATGAGTGGAGAGTGCGGCAGCAAGTTATCCTCTGCCACCACGCAAACTCAGACCGGGACCTCGCTCGTATCGGCTGAAAATTAATCAGGGAAAATAGTCAACAGCTGCAACTATAGATGGGTTGTCGTAAATATATCGCCACGACACCGCTCCAATTGCAGAAATGAACAGAAGATGTGCTTATTAATATTTATTTTCAGACCAGCTAAAGTCTTCGAGTCCCGCATAGCTTTGAATTACTTATTATAATACATATACTAATTTGCATAAAATTTATAATTTGTAATAGTTTTTTTTTGTGGAAATAAGAGTTTATAACTTATTGTTGGTCTTTAAAACTTAAAGAGATACAATAAATAAGAGAAGAGTTTGAAAAAAAAAATATCTATTTGCCAAATGTCAGAGGAAGTACACGAAGCACGTAACAAGGATGTCCGGCGTTATAGAGAACTTTTTACTCGAAAAACTTCAAGGATCGATACAAATACTGATTTTATCAATAATCTCTTGATAACATCGGATCCATTTATAGCAAGTTTGCGCAAAACGCCTTAAAAGAAGTATAGAGACCTAAGTCCGGACACGATAACATTGCTCAAATGAAAAACGATGATACTTCTGATTCGAGCGATTTAGATAAGTCTTTGGAGTAAATTTTAGAAATTACACTGTAAGCATTTTTAATATTTATCCTTTTCGTAATTATGTTTTGTTGATTAATTTTTCATGTATCAACTTTACACTCCTTATGATGAATCTAGTCATAAAGACCTCGTACCTACATATGTAATGGTCCAAAGTTTGAGAGCAGCATCCCTGAATTGAAGAACATATAAATAAAAATTTGCTAAGTACTTTTTTTTTTTTTAAATAAACGAAAAAAAGCAAATTATCTTTTATATACGAGTTCATATTTTTGGTTTTATAATAAAAATTGTTTTTCATTTCGTAATTATTTTCGAAATTCGCCTCCAAATCTCAACTAAAATCATTATTACTCTTAAAACTGAAACTATATATGTATGTAGAAAAGAAATGCTGAAAAATTCACTGTCTTATATTCTAAAACTATCTTAAAAGTCATATTTTTGTATCTTAAGCAAGCTAAAAGTTATGTAAAAATTTTAATTTCAAAAACAGTTCAATGAAAAACCACGCGATGTTCGTTTAATTTTATTTCAAGTCTTTTACTGTTTTTTCGAATAACATACATTTTTTGTCCACTATTCGCATAATTATACTTAAAATATTTGCAAAAGAATAGTCTTTCATTTTTAATATTAAAAATATGAAAAAGAAAGATTTTTTTTGTAGTGATTTTTAGAAAAGACCAAAAAGATCAGTTTATATGACTCACACAAACAGCATACTGTTAGAAAGGAAATAAAAATACCTTTCGAATGCTGAAAAGCGTTTTTCAGTCGAAAAAAAAAATCATGGAGATACATATAGCTAAATAAATGAGAAAAGTGCAAAAAAAGGGGTTTTTTTGGGGATATCTCGAAAACTATTCTTAAGAAAAAAAAAAAATGGTTGCCATTTTTGGAATCTACGCCCCAAAATACATAGAAAAAATTATATGAGAAACCAGATCTCGAGATGAACCCCAAATTTGTAAACTAGTGTTATTGTAGGCCTTTAAATTATCTCTCTTATGATTCACATATTTTTTTTGTCTCATCGTGTGTCATGCCTACGGTGACCATCCGTTCTGTTTTTAGCAGAACAGTTCTGTTTTTAGGGTGTTTGTTCTGCGTATTTTTTTTTTTAATGGAAAATTACATAAGTGTTCTGTTTTTTGTTCTGCTTTCATGCGCCACGCAAATCTACTACATACTTACTAATCTACATTATAAGTCTATTTCTACTAACGTCAACCATTTGCTGATCGAAATGTAAGTTGTTATCGATGTCAATAAGCAATCTCTATCAAAAAGCTGATTGTGCAATGTAATTACCTTGACGCTAAGTTTGTCGGTTTGGATTTGAACCCAAATTTTTGCTGGTTTTTCGCTGAACGCAGAGATGAAATTTGATCAAGAAAATAATTTTGGAGTTAGAAAAAACAGGAACTGAAAACCTAAGTAAATTGAATATTGTGTCAAAAGTTTTTATAAGAATTGCATTGATTATCTATGTACATCAGTGGGATTATGCATTTAAAGAGGTTGAAGTGATGGAATGGGTACTGTTGCGTACAATGCCATCTTCGAATAAGGTTAAAAGAAATTTGACATATATTATGGGAAAGAGGAGCCGAATTAAAATTAATTACAGCGAACTATTTGATGAGTTTACGTTTAAAAGTTATGTGACTTGTGAGATACCAAAGGAATGGACTGATGATGGAAAGCTAGTAGAGAATAAATGGGTAAATATTTCAATATTTTAAGAAAAATTCCATACCTTTTCAAAATATTTTAAACATAGTAGAATTTAATTTGTGTTTACCGGGTTCAAATGCCTCCACCGAAAAGGTATTTTCTATTTTAAGCAATATATGGACTGACGAAAAGTTCCATATGAAAATTGAGACTGTAAAATCTATTTTAATAATGATCTTAACTGCTTAGAGCTTAAGTAATATTTAAAAAGTCAGGAAAACATGATTAAAAAAACTTATAACTCAGAAAATTACCAATGATTTGCATTTGATGCATATATTTTTGTTACACTATTCTGCCATACTAAGCGAAAAGGGCGTATCTCAAAAAAAGAAATATCTGAGATTCTTATGACATCGGATAGCTTAAGAAATTTCTTGTCTAATAAAATGCTTCAAATGCCGGAATATTAGATCAAACATATAACAAATCTCGTAAGAAAATTTTCTCCATCCCAATTTTAAAGGTATTTCAATAAATTGACATAAGCAAAACATCAATTATTTCGAAACGAAATTTTTTGAGATACGCCCTTTTCGCCTAGTTCGGTAGTATTTTTAATTAAAATCAAAGCCAATGAAATTTGAATTGTTTTTTTTGTGAATTTTTGTTACTTTCAATATTAAAAAAATACGTTTCTACAAACACTATTTTTGTTCTGAATTTTCAATTTAAATTTATGGTCTGCAAAAAGAATCTTGCATTTGCTTCTGCATGTTTTTCTCCCTGTGATCCACCATCAGAATATCGAGCAAGTCCTTTGCCTAATAGAAATATAAAGATATTGTAAAACTTCTAATAATATTTCATAAATAAACTATGTAACTTACAAATTTTCTTTTTTAATTCATGTGCCACCAAAATGCGTCAGAAATTTTTGACGCCTTAACAATGTTGTTTACAATTGTTGATTGCTATTTCAATTTCTATCACTCGTCAAAACTTTCACTAGCCCCAGAGCTAGTACAAATTTTGATATATGTATCATATTCACCTCAGAGAAATGTCAAAATTTCTTTTTCGAGTAAAAAGATATCGAATGGGACAGGCTCTAAAAAGAATCGAATGGGAGAGGCTTATACTGAGAAAAATTATTTATTCATGACTTGATTCAGATCATCCAATTGTTTGTCAAACATGTTCAAATACTCATCAAATTACATATATTTTGTTTTCGTCAAATTGTTTGACAAACAATTTTAGCAGTTGCGAAAGCGAAGTTTATCTGGAGTTTGCGACATTTGTGACATTTGCGACATTTACGACAGTTTACGATGTGTGACATGCCAATACTGCTCGCGACAGCTCAAAATAACTTTTATAAACTTTGACGCGTTTACTCATTGCGAACAAAATTAGCTAATTTTATACGTTAACACATTTTTTTAAAACTTTCATTAGAGATCATGACAAACTTTTAAAAAAAGCTTTTGTTTCCGGCACACAAAACTTTATCTTCTGACTGCCTCGAGGTATATTTTACTTTTAAAATTTGGCACCTAGTGATTCCACACGATAAGCCAAACTGTGCCAGCCAAAACAGTTTAATGCCCTAACATAAGATGCTCTAATTCAAGTAATGGAACTTATATAACATACATATGAGTAGTTCCATTACTTTTCGGTAAAACTATCCGCAGTGGGTTCTCCGACTTTGTTCAAATTTTTGGGATATTGAAGTACATTATATAAAACTACGATCCCAAAATTGTTAGCTCTTCAAATGCTCCTGGTGCAAAGATATGATTTTTTAAAACTCAATTGTCGTTTTTTGCCCTATATTTGAATATCTGTATCTCGGGAACTTTAGCTCCAAATTCAACTTTATAGGTCTCATTTTTTTTAAAATATTTATTCAATTTTTTGATAAAAAAAAGTTCAGAATGCTCCCCCGTTTTGAAAATTGTTTGCCATCTCATTTCTCAGAATCATCGAAACAGAAAAACATTCCTTTTTGAAAGTGACGCCAAGTAGTCAAATTTTGATAAAATCGCTTTAACTTAAGCTTATTTTTTTTTTCTTTTTCAGTCCTTATAAATTCGACTTATAAAGTTAAAAAATTCGTCAAGGAATCCGAGAAACAGCACTTTTAAAATGGTAATTTTTTCGAAATTCGCACTTTTTTACATTTTCAATTGGTTATGTCTCCGTTCTACCTAAATTTTTTTGACGCAACCAGCTTAAAATTTGTGTTTTATAACCCTTAAGTGGGTCCAGAAGTATGGAGTTTGGGAAAGACTCTCCGGCTGCGCTATCGAGCTTCCAAAAGTGCCTGTTTTTGAAATTTTTACCGCGAATTTCGAGCACAAAATTGTCTTTACGGTCTCTGACGCACACCGACATACATGCAGACATCTACACACACAAATACATACATTAAAGCACACTCGCAGAGTCATGCGCACCATTTGGGCGTTTTCTCACGGTTCTAGAGTCAAGTTTCTTAAATTAATATTGCGAATTGGGAATGAACGGGAAAATAATTGACCGATTTTAATAAAACTTGGTTTGGAGATATGTAGACTGAACCATAAAAAAAAGTAATTAAAAGCTCTGAGTTCTTAAATAGGGCGTGGTAGGAAAAAACGCTGTCTCGGCTGAGCCGCTTCTTCGATTTTGATGAAATTTCGATGAGGCTAGATTGAACCCTGAGTAAAGATATTTGTTTCGAGTGGGCGGTACCACGCCTTTAATAGGAAAATAGTTTTTATGATGAACGAGCTCAAGTTAAGGGGGCATTCAAATAATACGTAACGCAATTTTTGAAAATTTTTGACCCCCCCTCCCCCATGTAACGCGCCGTAACGTTTTCCTTTACCCTCCCCCTCTTAATCGTTACGTTACACCCAAGTGACCATATTTACCTAAAAGTCACAATTATGTTGCGAAAAGTACCGAAGAAATACATGCGTATGTTGTTTATTTTCTTTATTATACCCTACACCGAAGGTATATTCACTTTGTCATTTCATTTGTAACACATAGAAGAAGGCGTGGCAGGTATGGAAAGTATATATATTCTTAATCAGTGTCACCACCTGAGTTGATTTAGCTATGTCCGTCTGTCTGTCTGTTGAAATCAGGTTTACGGAAAAACCAAGAAAGCTAATTCAATGAGATTAGCACACTCAGGTCAGACCTTCTTGCAAGCATCTTGCTATTGAAAATGGGCGAAATCGGTTCAAGGACACGCCTACTGCCCATTCTCTATGTATATTTGCCCAATTCCATTTAAAAAAAAATGCAGCGATTTTGATGAGACTTGGTGATTTGGTGTACATTTGAACTAAATTAGGATTAGGCTAGGTTTCAAGTTTCCAAAGATTCGCGTGGCACAGCCCTAAATTTTAACCTCTTTACCACCATATCTCGTAAACTGTGCAAGATATTGTGATGAAATTTCTTTATTCCTTATTTTTTCGACTTTTTTATCGCTTTTGAATTGTTTCAACCTCTTTCAACATTTTTAGACTTTTTCAACCTCTCTCAACATATTTTAACATTTTGCATATATTTATGACTTTTTCAACCTCTGGTGACCTTTTAAACATTTCACACTTTTTTCGAATTATTCAACCTCTTCAACGTCTTTTTAAAATTTATTAAAATATATGTACTTTCAGTGCTGTGTAGGGTTTGTGAGTTTCGGCCTGGCTGAGGATAACACCTTAACTTGTTCATATTGTAATTTAATAAGCAATCACACATAATGTAATAAGCATTTGCTTAAGCTTAAAACATGTTAAAATGGCGAAAAATGAGATGAAAATATTTTATTACAATGATAAAAGTTGATAGGATCTAGAACAGCTACAGCAATAAATGATAAAAATAGGAAATCTTTCCACGCCAATATCTCAGGTTTTGGTTAACCAATCTCAAAGATGATAGTTTTAGAACATTCTGCTCGTTGAGTCCTTTAGTTTGATATATCATTTATTGCTGTAGTTTATCTAGATCCCGTCAACTTTTATCATTTTAATAAAATGTTTTGGCTGTAGCTATTCAATAAACATACACATAAAGAAAGAGTTTCATTATACACACCTAATTTCAAATCACCACCAACTAAAGTAATTTCACTTCAAAAATAACGTTACGTAACACGTTGCTCGAAACCCCCCCCCCCCCCTCTCCCCTGTAACGCATCGTAACGTTTTGCAAGAACCCCCCTAAATTGCGTTACGTAATACTTGAACGTCCCCTAAAGCGATTTTATCAAAATTTGACTACTTGGCGTCACTTTCAAAAAGGGATGTTTTTCTGTTTCGATGATTCTGAGAAATGAGATGGAAAATAGTTTTCCAAACGCGGGAGCATTCTGAAATTTTTTTTTTATCAAAAGTTGAATAAATACCAAAAAAAAATGAGACCTATAAAGTTGAATTTAGAGCTAAAGTTCTCAAGATACAGATACTCGAATATAGGGCAAAAAACGTCTACTTTTGAGTTTTAAAAATTCATATTTTTTCACCTGGGGCATTTGAAGAGCCAACAATTTAGGGATCGTAGTTTTATATAATGTACTTCAATATCAAACAAAATCGGAGAACCCACTGCGGATGGTTTTGCCGAAAAGTAATGGATCTGCTCATATATAGACAATTAAAATTCATCCTAAGACAAGTCAACCCTAATCCCACCAACACCATCCTGTTTCACATCGTTCTTGCTCAAATTCGCCCCTCTAATGTCCTTTGAACAGTTTACGACAATTTCTTGCTATGAATCTGCGTTAATCCTAGCCGGAGAAATAGCACAGAACCATTTTATCTACTTTGTAATATTGTGAATGCCAGTTGACAATTCCGCTATGAGACCAAGCACAATCAACACATTTGGCCGTAAAATTAGCTGGTGCTCCAGCAATGGCCACACTTGACCGCCTTTCCACAGCGGTGGAGATATTTCTTAGAAACCCGAAAAAAAAAAAAAAAAAAAAAAAAAACACATACATTTGGCATTTGCAGCACGGGCCCACTGACCACAGCTGTCTAATCGAAAAAAAAAGCCACTTGTAGGCATATTTCACTGCAACACGTCCGTACAACTCATCGATTGTAAATTAGCACACAGGCCTCTGATCACATTGGCACTAGAAAGCTTTAGGGCGGCACCATTACGTTTCAAAACAATTGAGCAGTAGTCGTTGGAGCTGATCGGGCTGCAGCGATTGGTGACACCGTCAGCGAAATTGCTAGCTCTGTTCCATCCCCTATGCTTTCCTTCCCTCCTGCTACTCTACAGACATATATATATTTACCGCCATATCATGCAAGGCGAAACAAGCGAGCGACCGATAGGGACACCTTCACGACAGTCGTTTGGAACATAAAATTAAAGACTTGCACCAACTTAAATATCATTATTTGATGAAACAATAGTGAATCAGGCTTACTCGTTCAATATATAGGCAGGCGAAAATCGGCCACTCACGTGCCTCGTCCTACATGACACGGGGGCGAACACCATGCAACAACTGTTGCTGGCTGTTCCACTAATATCCATTTTTCTACGCATTTCAACAATCGGCGTTGCATTTAAAGATAAAACGTGGAGAAAATTACGTACTATAAGTTTGATTTCAGGTAGTAGCCTTAGATATTCTGACTAATTCGATGAAGCGGCTCAGCCGATACAGCGTTTTTTCTCATTAAAGGCTGTGTAACGCCTCAGAACCAAGCGCTTTTGATTATCTTTCTGTTCTTGAGTCTATCTTCAAACCAAATTTTATTAAAATCGGTCCATTGTCTTAGCCGTGGCATCCTATTTTCTCGTTAGGGGCGTGGCACCACCTACTATTGAAAAAAAAGGTATACACTGCACTTCCTCTCTTCATAGCCTTTCCTATAAAAAAAAAACTCAGCCATTATGATTATGGTTGTTTACCAACTGACTATTTATACATAGATATCTATGTGTAGGCGTCGTTTTATGGTCGCCATTTTGTTAAAAATAAAAAATTCGAAAACACCCGTTTTCATATGAAAGCTCTTGAGCATACAAACATTTTGAAACCTTAGAAACGTTTTTCCGCTGCGCTCAATTTTGGCCAGACCACTGTCCCGGTTGACATGGAACATCCCATATATATTTTATTTTCTTTTGCTTTGATTTATTTCTATATCTCCTAGCTAGGAAAGTGGGCATATGCATGCAATATGTTTCAAATAAATTTGATTGCTATCATTGCGTTTAAGCTGTGAAATCCATTGCGATTGTAATACAAAGTGTGTGCCATCAACACCTCCTTCAACTTTAGTACCAATTATTCTGTTAAAAATGGAAACATCATTTCACTAACTCATCTTCTGTAATCTTTTTTTTTTTGCAGAAACTTTACTTTACAGGTTAATGGATTTCCTGCACTGTACTTAATATATTTTCGCCCAACTCATTTTTCATTTTTCACTTTTCAAATAATTTTATTTCATACAATTGCTGTTCCGTTCACGGAAGCGGCGATTTGACCATAGGTTACCTATTTGAAATACTTAGACTTTCTAGGCATCAGAGTATTAGCAACTTTTATTGCCACGGCACACAGTGGAATTTTGTGGCCATAAATAGGAAGAATTTGAAAGTAGTTGGAATTTAAAAATTTTGTAGTACAATCGTCAGGTAATACTTAGGGGATGAAAAAAAACTATAAAAGTTTTAAATTTGTTTTAGATTTAGCGACACAGTGGGCTCAAAGTTGAACTTTTGTTAGGTTCGGCGTTCATGTGCGAACATTTAATTTAAGCGAATTTGAGGGTAAGTGAAAATACATAATGACTAGTCGCCAATAACGTAATGCGATCCAACGGCGGTATTAAATAAATGTGCATACCTAAAATGTATCGTTCGTTGGCATTAAGTATTTGAACCCAAAGTAGGCCAGTCATTGACTTTAAATGTTTGAGTTTAAAATATTGTTATTATTAGTCATTTATTCATTTATTTGGTATTTTTACTGCACCTCCCCTTTTAAATAGAAAGGTCTTATGGAGATCATTGATCAAGTGATGTCGATAAGAACTTTCTTTGTAAATGTTATAATATTCGTATAATATTTATAATATTTTTACTAAAGATAATAAAATATTTTTTTTTTTTTGGTTTTTTTATTTTTTTACATAAATTTAGTTCAAATTGGTATTGTATGAATTTCTAAATGCTATTGGTAAATATAGAGAATTATTAAAATTATTTATTAAAAATCTTTATATTTTGTTTATTAATTTTATGATTTTTCCCTTTATGTTTACAAATACATTGTTTTTGTCATCAATATCAATAACTTTAAAAGGCCCTTTGTAAATTGGTTCTAATTTGTGTGCTGTGTGATTTTTAATAAATATTTCTTGACCTATGGTAATTTCAGTATTGTTTGTGTTTTGATCGTGTGAATATTTTTGGTAATGTTTTGTTTTGTCAATTAAGTGTTGTGCCCTATTTAATGCTGTTTGTAGACGGAATTTAACTTCCTTTGTATAGTCATCAAAATTATATATGGTATCTATTTTATCGGCTTGTGTCAGTGGATTATGATTTGGTAAGTTTGGAAAAATTAATTCAAACGGGCAGTATCCATGCACAGTTGAGGGTGTAGTATTAAAAGTGTACGCAAAATACTTTATGAATGTATGAGCGTATGTATGTACTCATTAAAGGTGCGATGTGATCTTTCAATTGTTCCTACTTTTTGATGGTGGTAAGGGGCTGATGTTGCTTTTTCTATTTTCAGAAGTGTAAGAAGTTCCACAAGAGCTTGATTATTGTATTCGGTACCCATGTCACTAAGTATTTTATTCATGAGTCCATAAATTAATATAAAATGCTATAATAATGCTTTAGCTATGGTTTTTCGTTTTTATTAGTTACTGCTATTGCTACTAAATATTTAGTAAGATCGCATATTATGGTAATAATGTATTGATTACCATTTTCTGATACAGGAAGGGGTTCTACCGTATCTATTATTACAGTTTCAAAGGGTTTCTGCGGTGTTGGGGTTATTATCATTTCTGGTTTTATGTGTTTTGTTGTTTTATTGGTTTGACATTTTCTTACGTATTGTTTCACATCCTTAGTGATATTTTTCCAATAATAAAATTTTCTAAGCTTCTTAAGTAATCTAGTTGTTCCAGGATGTCCTCCAAAAAGAGGGTTATCGTGGAATTTTTTTAATAAATATTTTTGTTCATCTTTGTTAGTTATTATGCATATTTTGGGTATTAGAGCTATTTGTAATTTGTTAATATGTTGGTTGGCTTTTTGTTTAAATTGTTTAATTGATACGAGGCCAAATAAACTATCATTTAAATTTATTTGTATTTTATTCAAATTTCTACTTATTGCTTCTTTTTCAAGAATTGGAAAAAATTGATCTAGAACGATATTTCCATTAGCAAAAGTGTTTTGTATATTAATTTTTGGTGCTAGCATCTTTTTACCTCATTTAAAATTTAGTGTGGGGGTTTTTCCGTCAATATTTAACCTAACCTTGACCCACTTTTTTACGCAATCGAAACCAATAGTTTCGAAAACTTTAGGCTTTTCGGTAATTATTTTATGATCCTTCTTAATTTTCTCTTCAGTTTTGTTTCGTGATTGTGCGCATGTAGTTACCATAAAAACACTGTTTATTGAAGGTATTGATTTAATATCATTGAAGATAATTCGAGATAGCGCGTCCGCTCCTGAATTGTTTTTACCTTTGATATGTTCTATAACAAAATCATACTCCTCCAGGTCCAGACGTATTCTTATCAATCTGCTGGATGGGTTTTTTAAGGAATATAAATATGTTAGTGGTTTATGATCACTACGTACTATAAATTTTTTCCCATATATGTATATAGGGTCGAAAGTGATTAATGGCCCATTGGATTGCTATTAATTCTTGCTCTATTGGGGCTTTGTTTGATTCCCCGTTTGTAAATGCACGTGACGCATATGATATATGCAACTGCATCTCATTTCTTTCCTGTGATAATATTGCACCACACGCGATTTTACTCGCACCTCTAGTTATATAGAATGTTTCATCAAAATCTGGATATTGAAGAATTTGTGGACAGGCATTTGTGTTGTAGGGCAGATTTTAGGTGCTGAAAGGCCTGCTCACAGTCAGCCGACCATATAAAGGGTTCTTTCTTTCTAGTCAGTTTAGTTAAATGGACAGAATAGAATGCGAAATTTGGTATAAAGCGTCTGTAATAATTACAGAAAGCTACGAACCGACGAACCTCATCCCCATTAGTAGGGGTGGGGTAGTTTTTAATTGAATCGTATTTGCTACTGTCTGGTAAAATACCTTTATCAGTACATTTATGACCCAAATACGTAACCTCATATCTGAAAAAAGTGCATTTGTCTGGATGTAATTTTAAATTACAATCCCTGCATCTTTGGAAAACAGTTTCCAAGTTCTTGAGAGTGTGCTTAATCGAACATCCTGTGAAAATAACATCATTCATACATATAAAAGTTTTTGAAGGAGCTAAATCTGAAAATGCTAGATTCATCAAACTCTGAAAGGAGTTTGGGGCTACTTTTAAACCATATGGTAAACGGGTGAACCGATAAGAACCATTTCCTGTTGAGAATGAAGTAATGTCTCGCGATTTTTCATCTAATCCGATTTGATGAAATCCAGAGGTTAAATCTAAACAACAGAAAAATGTTGCTCTTCCCAATTGGTCTAAAATGTCCTTAATTCTGGGTAATGGAAATTTGTCTGCTATTAACTTTTTATTTATTTGCCTGTAATCAACAACTAGACGCCATCGTTTGTCAGGGTTATTTGGCAATGATTTCTTTGGTACGAGTATAATAGGACTATTATAATTGGAAGCCGATGGTTCCACTATTCCGTCTTGCCGAAGTTTTTCAACCTGCCTTGTTATCTCAACCTTTTGTGAGTGTGGCCTACGAGAATTTTTTATGTATACAGGATTATGATCAGAAACTCTTAATTTTTGTGTATAAAAATTGTTTGTACTTATCTTATCACTTTCCAAAGCAAAAATATCAATATATTTTGAACATAATTGAATCAATTCAGATTTTACAATTTCAGGAAATTTGTTTGCTAACCTTTCCAAAATTGTTTGGTTTCTTCTACTATCCACATTGGGTGTATTAAGAATTTTATAGTCAGACAGTTTTTCATATTCTATTGGTATTCCGTTTAAAAATTTGATTTCAGAATTTGTGTTTATAATTCTTATGTATGGAAATTTTCTGGATACTATGCAACCAGCTACTAATATTCCATCTTCTATTATTTGGCTTGGAACTACCAAATCAGAGACTTCGTTGTCAATTGTAATATGTTTATGGGATAATTTAAATCGAAAGGTCTCAACGAAATGGTATTGGAAACGCATCTGAAATTACATAAAATGTCTAAGGGATAAGAAAGTTTTTCACTTTTATATCAATTTCAATTGCTCCTAGGGATTCAATAATTCCCTCTCCAATTCCAGATATTTGTATAATTTTCCCCGTGTTAAAGTGTAATGAGCCGAGAGCACTGATTTTAATTAGTGAGATGTCCGCTCCAGTATGTAAGGAAGTTTTCTGCCAGGGTATGTCTCGCCGGATGTCCAGGCGTTCTTAAAAATCAGAACTACTTGTCCTAAATTTCAATTGCTCTTAATTTTTATTACTTTCTTCACTACAATATTATTTATTTGATTCAGGGACTCTTGTCGTGCGTTGTATCGCTTCGTTTGAAGTGCGAAGCCTTCGGGTGTTCCTCGGGAACCTTCGGATGTGCTGTGAAACTGTTATCGTTCTACGTGGAGTACACCGCCATGTACGTCTTTCCTTCGGCGTGCGATGTTTAGCTTCGTTTGGAGTGCTAAGCCTTCGGGTGGTCTTCGGGAACCCTCGTGTGTACTTGGAATCTCTGGTAGTCTTATTGAAAGTACACCGTCATATACAGTTTTCCTTCGGTGTGCGATAGTGAGCTTCGTTTGGAGTGCGAAGCCTTCGGGTGGTCTTCGGGAACCTTCGGGTCCTCTGCGCGTCCGCACCTTTGACGAGAAACTTCCCTATCTCCACCAAGGGTTTGGAAAACTGTAGGCGTTGCCCTCACTCAGGCTCGTCCGAGTCTTAGACCGGCCAACCGAAATCGGCACAGGAAAACTTTGAAATAAGGTTAAAGCGGTAGGGGTGACACACACAATTAACAATAGTTCAAAGATTTCCCTGGTGGTACTAATCGTCGACGTCTCAGAAAAGGGCTTCTCCAGTCTTTCCAAAGAGGACTTCTAAAGAAGCCTCAGCGGATAGGAAATACTTTGGACAGATGTCAAAGCCGTAGGGGTGACACATACAATTAACAAACGGCCAAAGTATTCCCCCCTTGAAAGAGTTCTTGAAACCCGATTCTTACCCTGGTGAACACTATACCTACCAGTAATCCTAGTCTTGGTGGTTCCTGTTCTGCCTTCTTGCTGCAGGTTTGGACACGTAAAATCTCCGGTACTTGCTTCTGCTTCCCTGCCAGGCTGTGTAGTACTTGGTAAATTTTTCCCCTTGTTGTTTGTTACTGCGTGCTGCGCTTGTTACACTTATTTTTCCACGTCTGCTTCTGTTGCTGATCACTCACTGACTGTCTTGCTAAACGTCTGCTTCTCTTGCTGTCCACTCACTGACTGTCCTTCCTGCTATGCTTGCGACTTATTTTATTGTCTATCGTAACTGCATGGCTTATGGTAAAACAGGTTTAAGTTGCGTGCGCAACATCGAACACGTTCGCTTTCATGATCGTTCTAGCGCACGTGTTGTTTTGTATGCATTGTGTTCTTTGTGCTATGTACCGTTGTTGTCATGCAGTTTGGGCTATTGTTTGGTTGTTTACCGGTTGCTGGCTGTTGTTTTGGAACTATTGTGAGATTGGTTAATATTTTGTTGTTTGGATAATTGGATGGCGTGGGTTTTCTTGAAGCTGTTATTTTGTTTTGAGGTGACTGTACCTAGCCAAAATTATGTGAGGCAAAATTTCCAATGGAATATTTTGTCCTCACAAGTATTACAAGGAACGTACATATATTATTATGAGGGGATATTTGAATCTCTATAAAACTACTCAAATTGAGGTTTAGGTGGAAAAATTTTCCTATGGGTTTAATATTTGTTTTTTTTCTAATTTTGTTGATGACCCCCCGAATTTTGGGGGGAAATCTCGTTTTCCGAGACTTCTTGCGCCAATCGTACCCGTCGTCTGTTTTGTTGTCGGTTGGAATGATTTCCATAACCATTGCTTTGGCCGCTACGTTGCCCATTGTAACGTCTATGTTCATTATAATTTCGTGAATTGTCATTACCATTAAAATTTCTAGAGTTGTTATTTCGACGCCAGTCTTGTCTACGTCCGCGGTTATTAAATCCACTGTTTCTGTAGTTCTGATTACCGGAACCACGACGCTTAAAATAAAATACTGAAGAATTTGAAATTGATGCTTCAGTGCTGGCTTCTACGAATTTAGAAACGACTTCATTAAGAGTCATGAAGTTCCCTGTTTTAATGATGAGTTTTACCTCATCACTTGCAGCGTTTCTAGAAATGGCCTTGGCTGCATTTTGGCCTTAATAATTTTTCAACAACATCTTGTGGGTAGCCTTCTCTTATATAGGCTCCACCTAGTTTTTTCGCGATTTCTTGGATCTCCTCGGCATAGGCTGTTGCTGATTTTGATTGTTGTTTTATGTTCATTAGTTTTGAACATAATAATTCCGACGACTCTCCTTGTACAGATGATTGTAGTTCATCCTTAATTGCCTGTATGGTGTTTTCGTTTGCAATAATGTTCCTTGCATGTCCCTTCAACTTTGTTTTTATTACGTCTATTGCCACCAGTTCATGTGCTTCCTTTATTCTACCCATCAATGCGTCAAGGAAACTTTGTAGTTCACTTACGCTACCATCAAAAGCTGGCACAATTTTTGTGGCCTTATCCATGACCTCATCCTCCGTTCGCGGCATGTTTATTGTTTTTATTTCCACTTTTGTGATTTTATCAGTCTCGTTATCTCGCTTTCGTCCGTCTCTGTGATTTCAATATCTATTTCACAGCTTAATGTCAGTGGGACCTTGATGTTAACGTTATATTTATGGAAAACTTTTATTAATTTATCTCTAAATTTGTGAAAAATCCCATTGGCCTCCTCCTTGTGGGGTGTAGAGTACCTATCGTATTGTCTGTGTAACGTTGCGTCAATAGCATTAAAGGCTTCTATCAAAATTTGAATATGTTTACTCAATGCTTCTGGCTTTATCTACCTATTTTGATTTATGCACTTATAAGATTGTTTAAATTTAATTTCCAATGGCTTTATACTTTCCAAAATACTTTCCCATTGCATTATTTTTAATTTAAAAATTTAACTTTGTAATCATGATTATATGTTGTGCTTATTTTGTATTTTAATTCAAAATCTTTAAATAAATTCAAAATCTTTAATAAAAAAAAAAACTTAATTTCTAAACTTACATTTATTTCTTCTGATATCTGAATATTGAATATTCTTATATATGTTGTTGGCGTGCGGCAGCGTTTCTATTTTTATTTACAGCTTTTAAAATCGTCTTTGTTTGTCTCTTCCTCAATTCGATTATTGGCTTCCCAGAAGGCAAGGGCAGGAGCTAACAGTGCTTCTAGAAAGCCTTCCTTGGTAAGTATAAGGACTTCCACTTTCCTTTCAAACGTACTTTCTTTTTTATATGAAATGGCCGAAGAAAACAGGCCTTCCTAAACAGGCCTTCTAAGACCGCTTAACTGTTAATTGTTTTTTTTTTTTATCCGCGCCATCTCACTTGCGTTGATATTTTTTTAATGATTTTTTTTTTTGTAATGTTTCTTAATTTACAATTTGACAAAGCATACACAAAACTCTACCTCCTTAACATAACATGAAAGAATAGAAGACTAGTCTGGCAATATGCACACCTCTCTTAACTTCTAACCATGTCTACTTTTCATGTCGTATATGTACAATGCATATGACAAAAAAGTAATGCCGAATCATAAAACAATGCAATACATGAAATAAAAAAGAAACAGAAATGCTTTAAAGTAAATGGGGTCCTTCTTCCTTGCCTTCTAATATCAGGCCTGATAGCACGTCTGTTGTGGGAAGGCATATTATGCCTTCTGTGATTGTATTTTTATTTGCATGAAAATCTAGTTTTGAGAAGTCCTTATATAATCGCAGCAGTGCTAGCAGGCCTTCTCCGAGTCAGGCCTTGCTCATTTGCCTGCTGGGTTCTTATATCTGTTGTTGGTGTGCGGCAGCGTTTCTATTTCTATTTACGGCTTTAAGTATCATCTTCACTACGTAGATAACGGCTATGCTGATAACTGTTATTATCGACAATGTTTCGATGTAATTCATGTTTTCGTTTTTGGTTGTAGTTGTAGTTTCTTCAATCCCAACGGGAAATTTGGAAGCAGCTTCCAAGGGGAGCACGTCAGATGTGCTTCTTCGGATGCATTGAATTTGTAATTCAATTTAATTAAAAAAAAAACTTTTTTTATCCCGCGTCCACTGGGACTCGAACCTAGGCATTCGTGCTGTTACGTACAATTTAACGAAATCAGCCAAGATTGTTGTTACCCAACGGGAAATTTGGAAGCAGCTTCCAAGGGGAGCACGTCAGATGTGCTTCTTCGGTTGCATTGAATTTGTAATTCAATTTAATTTAAAAAAAAAACTTTTTTTATCCCGCGTCCACTGGGACTCGAACCTAGGCATTCGTGCTGTTACGTACAATTTAACGAAATCAGCCAAGATTGTTGTTATAATTAAGCTTCTAAAAGTATATTATTTGAATTATCAAATGGCAACTATAGAAATCAAAAACTCAACAATTCATTTTGAGAGAAGACTTTTGGAGTTTTAGTCTACTTCAAATTAATAATAAGGGTGGCTAAGTTGGTTAAGATGTGCGCATTTCAAAACAGTAAGAGAGTAGCATGACACGGGAGGCCTAGGTTCGAATCTGATCGGAGGAGACAGATTAAAAAAAAATAGTTTTTTTTTTCAATTCAAGCTAAATATGCTTCTACTCATCATCCAAGGAAGCATATTTCATGTGTTTCCAAAGATGTGCTTCTACTCAACATCCAAGGAAGCGCATCACATATGCTTCCAAAGATGCGCATCGCCGCAATGACATCGTATGTTAAAAAAGATAAGCAGTGAGAAGCGCATTGGAAGCAGCTTCTGCTTCCCTTGAAGCGCATCCGATGCCCTTTGAACGCGCTTCCGTTTCCCGTTGGGAAAGTATTTCTACTACTTCTTTATAATTATTGTCTTCTGTGGACTTACCCACTTCATAACCCGCAACAAGTAACGGGATTGTTTGTAAAATTTTCTTCCACCACGTCATATTTTATTTAATGTTTATGTATTCAGTTATAATCCCAACGGGAAACGGAAGCGCGTTCAAAGGGCATCGGATGCGCTTCAAGGGAAGCAGAAGCTGCTTCCAATGCGCTCCTCACTGCTTATCTTTTTTAACATACGATGTCATTGCGGCGATGCGCATCTTTGGAAGCATATGTGATGCGCTTCCTTGGATGTTGAGTAGAAGCACATCTTTGGAAACACATGAAATATGCTTCCTTGGATGATGAGTAGAAGCATATTTAGCTTGAATTGAAAAAAAAAACTATTTTTTTTTAATCTGTCTCCTCCGATCAGATTCGAACCTAGGCCTCCCGTGTCATGCTACTCTCTTACTGTTTTGAAATGCGCACATCTTAACCAACTTAGCCACCCTTATTATTAATGTGTAGTAGACTAAAACTCCAAAAGTCTTCTCTCAAAATGAATTGTTGAGTTTTTGATTTCTATAGTTGCCATTTGATAATTCAAATAATATACTTTTAGAAGCTTAATTATAACAACAATCTTGGCTGATTTCGTTAAATTGTACGTAACAGCACGAATGCCTAGGTTCGAGTCCCAGTGGACGCGGGATAAAAAAAGGTTTTTTTTTTAATTAAATTGAATTACAAATTCAATGCATCCGAAGAAGCACATCTGACGTGCTCCCCTTGGAAGCTGCTTCCAAATTTCCCGTTGGGAATGTTTGTTTCAGTTTTTTTTCTTATTCACTTTTGATTCAGTACAAATCATCAGAAAATGCGCGGGGAGCGATAAAAAAAAACTTTTGCATTTATGGGTGCTCTAATATATATATTTTTTTAATGATAATATTCCACTTAATTTTGAATTTTAACTTGCACTTTATTTCTTCACGGTCCGATTTATATTTTTTTCACGTTCGATTTTTTACACTGTCACGGTCGCCATGTTAGGTTCGGCGTTCATGTCCGAACATTTAATTTAAAATGATTAAAGCGGTAATTCTTTTGTTACTGCTTAAAAATCTTTATTATTAACTTGTAATATATACTTATAATTATATGTATGGTAATACTTAAAACTAAGCGAAATTGAGGGTAATTGAAAATACATAATGACTAGTCGCCAATAATGTAATGCGATCCAACGGCGGTATTAAATAAATGTGCATACCTAAAATGTATCGTTCGTTGGCATTAAGTATTTGAACCTAAAGTAGGCCAGTCATTGACTTTAAATGTTTGAGTTTAAAATATTGTTATTATTAGTCATTTATTAATTTATTTGGTATTTTCACTACACTTTGTACTCCAAAAATTTTCTATGAATTTTTTTTATGAAAGCAACTGTTAGATAGGGTGTTCTAGTTAACTTGTTTGAAACAAAATGCAATAATGTAGCATATTGGCGGAAAGTACATTGTTTCGGCTTTATAAAAATTAATTTAGTTTTCTTTTATCGGCCTTATATGAATTTTACGGAATTTTCAAAAATTAGAATGAAAAATGGTAAAAGTGAAAAATTTTAAAACTTTAACAGAAAAAAAAAAAAAAAGCTTTATCCCCGGACTTAAAATTTTTTTTTATATATTATGTGCGAAGGTTGGCCAAAACAAAAAAAAAAAAGCTGCGCATTTTCATAACTTTTTTTTTATCAGGTTTTTCCTAATGTAGTTTTAGAAGGAACAATATATATCGACTTTTATTAAATTCTTTCACTAATTTGTTTGTATCGAAATTTACCAAAATTGCATACTGGCAGAAAGTTCAGGGATTGTACTATTTAAAAATTGTTTGCTTGAAGTCTTATATTCTATGGGTGAATTATGCTAATTTTCTAAAAATTATGGCTGAAAAAGTCATTATTCAGAAATTTCGCAATATTTAACAGAAAAAAAAACTATATCTCTGGATTCTTTTTAGTTTTTTATGTGTTATGATAGAACGTATCGTTAAGCAAACTAAAAAAAAAAAGCTGCGCATATTCATAACTTTTTTTTTCATGAATTTTTTTCTATTACAATATTTGAAGAAAAAAATATTTATGTATCTTCGCATTTTACACTCGGAAAAAACTTGTGTTTTCATTAGAAACTAAGTGTACAGTGTTTCAAAAGTCATTGCGACAGTTATTTTATCAAACCAAATACAGCAGAACCCAGTTAACACGATTCTGCATATAACAACTGTGCTGTAACTATGAAACTTTATAAAAAGGACTACAATTGGTACAACATGCCTCCTTCCGTGCACAAAGTTCTAATGCGTGGAAGTGAAATTATGCAAGAACTAGAAGTTCCAATTGAACATCTTTCTGAAGAAGCTCAGTAAGCATCAAATAAAGTTTTTAAAAACGCGAGATTGCACAACAGCAGGTGTTGCTCTAGAATAGCGAACAACGAAGATGTTTTGCATTACTTGCTGATTTCTTCTGATCCTCTTGTCAGCCAAATTCGAATAAAGCGATATAAAAAATATAGAGAGTTATCACCAGAGGCACAAGAAATGCTTCAAGTCTATGAAGAACACGATTAAAATAAATTTAAAAAAAAAAAATTGCTGTATATCTACTTTATCTTTTTTTCATATTAGGTTTTTTTATTGAATTTTCAGTTTTTCTTTAATAACTTGAAAACTATAAAAGATATCGCACAATTTGTAACATTTTTGAAATCAACATTGTTAAATTAATGAAAATTGATACCAATTAAGAAAAAAGTCTCAATCATATCCCACTTTTGTATGGGCGGTAGGCGTGTACGTGGACCGATTTTTTTTCATATTCATAAGTTTTTGTTGACTTAACCTAAAAAATGTCTGTGCCAAATTTTAAAAGTCTGGGGCTATTCTTACTGTTTATGGCCACTGTTTTTTGGTTTTATGTATGGGAGGTAGGCGTGTCCTTGAACCGATTTTTTTAAAAATCACCAATTTTTGTTTTAATTACCTTGAAAACATCTGTACCAAATTTAAAGAGTCTAGCGCAATTATTACTATTTATGGCCGCCGTTCCATACAAATCCATCCACTGAGCGGCATAAGTATTTTTGACCTCTCGCCATTTCTTTATTTATTCCAGGGGTCGACAGCGCCTAACTCTTTCCACTCTTTGCACTATTTTACAACAACTTCGTATTGTTGTGATTCGCCGAATCGTTGACAGGCGCAGCTGCACAATTCAACCCTTGCGTGTTGTTGCTTTGCATGTCATTGTTGCTAAATACGTAGCGCTTGCGACTGCGCACAATTCTTGCTATGATTTGTTTATAGTTGGTAATTTTGCGTTGAGTTTCGTTACCAGCTATTTATAAATATAAATTCACTTGTGCGGATGCATTGAAAGAAATCAGTGGATGAAATAGAAATATAGTATTTGAAATAGGTACTTGCAATGTAATTTCAAACTGGAGTTGAATGCAAACCGACTCCAAGACTTCCCATCCTGTTCTTTGATTAAACCAGAACACCCAAGCATCGTGTTTGAGTCTTATGCTCAACAAATAAAAAGAATGGAATTGGAATTTGAAAATAGTTTTAGGGATTTTGAAGATATTAAGGAAAAAATTTAATTTTTTCTACGACCAACAAAATGTGACATTTTAAAAAAATTCACTTAGAACTTTTAGATCTTCAATGTGATTTAAATTTATTGGCTTTAAATGAAACAGGTATTTCTTTTTGGAGGCAAGTACCTGACTATAAGTACCCGCTGCTTAAAACTGAAGTCCTTAAACTTGTATCTATGTTCGCAAGTACATATATATGTGAATCAGCATTTTCTCATATGAAACACATTTAAAATGTATGTATATCGAAGTAGACTATCAAATACAAACCTTTTAAACTTATTAAGAATCGCATTTCTGCCGGAAGATTTTAATTTTGATGAATTTTTCCTGAAATCATAATAATTTTTTTTTTCTATTTTCAAGTCTAATGTCTTCTTTCTCATTTTTTTTCATTATTTTTTTGCGCTTCATGAATTTCAAGATTTAATGCGCGATTTAGAGTCAAGTCCTGCATACTTCTTTTTTTTCAGTGCGTAGTTCTTCTCCAATATGTTGTGAATTGAAAAAAATATAAATAAAATAATAACAAAAAAAAATTAAAACAAAAAAAATGTATTAAAAAAAAAAAACCAAAAAAAAATATTTAAAAAAAAATTACAAGTAACATTTTAACAGTGTACACATGAACTGGTGCGCTGCCGGCATGCGCGTTGTTGCTTTTATGTGTTTTTTTTATGTTAATAGGCGTGTTTTTTTTGAAGCGGCTACCCGCTAAAAAAAAATTTTTGTTTGAGAATGACAGTTCATTTAGTCGGCGATACTCATCGCCGACTAATTTCTCATACAAAAAAAAATTTTAAGCGGATAGCCGCGTCAAAAAAAAACACGCCTAATATTTCCTTATTGTACCGTATCCAACGATTTGTTGTTGTTGTTGGTTTTTTGTTGTAATTGATGTTACACTCTTGAAATAAAATTCTTGTCGACCCCTGATTTATTCGATACTTCTTTGAAACTGTGATGGCATTTTCGGTACATTTGCGTCGTGAAAAATCATGTTCAGTATATGCGACAAGTTTTCAGTACATTCGGTACATTTGGCCTATTTTCAGAGCAATCGGCGCATTTTCAGTACATTTGAAAAATTTCTGAAAAATTACAATTTTTTTAGTAAATTTATCGCGAATAATGCTTGGAGTAAGTTTGGCTGACCTTTTTTTTTTAGTAAAAAGGTTCAAATTATGATGAATTTTTGTAATTTTAAGTAACTTTTTTAACTTGTTCATGTCGAAAAAGTATGTTTGGCAACTAAAAAGTACATCTCAACTCTCCGTTCAGTACATTACCACAAAACCCAAATGCTATTACTACTTTGGAACATGCTACCGATTTATCTAAAGCGCATAGCTAAAGCACACATATTCAAGTGAAAACCCTTAGAGCACTTTGCCGCTGTTCTTTAAAATCTTTATCTTTATGTTTGATATTTCCCCTCTCCTTCTTCATTAAATTTTCAATAAGAGTCATTATTTTTCTTAATTTTAAAAACTCAATGTAAATTTTCAATAACAGTCACTATTTTTCTTAATTTTAAAAACTCAATGTAACTTAATATAAACTTAAATTATAAAGCAAACACTCTTTTTTCTCTTCCTCTTCATTTTGACATTATTTTGTCACTCCCCTGCAGGGAATCGATCTCACTATTAACTAACTTGTCATTGACTTTTGTATAAGAACAACTAGCTCATTTCTTAATTAAGTATTTTGCTGACTATTTTAACATGGGGATATCCTACGAAGTAGTGAGTAGTCCCTATATCTGCATGTGTTTTCAAATAACTAATAGCTATTCACAAGTTAGGTAATAGTGAGCTAAAAAGCTTATATGTATATGGTTAAAAAATTTCAAATGGCATAGTCACTTTTTCTCGGACAGCTCGGAGTCCAAGCCCGAAGAAAACTTCATTTAATTGAACGTTTTTCTATGATCATTCCCAGGATCCATCATCGATTGACACCATTTTCGTCCAAATTGGACCAACTTTAGTTTCCCACATATATTTGGCCTAACATTTTTCCAAGTTCCTTAGCTGTGCTTGTGCGCCACGCGCAAGCACCAGAGAGCCAGCCTGGCAAAATTCACTGATCTTTACTATGTACAGACTAGGGTTGTAACGGAGCTCCGCATCCGCAAGTGCGGAACTTCCGCTTGATATTGTGCCTCCGCCTCCGCATCCGCAAATTTTGGAAGTTATAAAATCAACATTAGAGCTTACAAAGTAGAAAATTCTGTGTTTAAGCTAATTTACATTTTATTGTTTTGTGATGGGCTAGATTCGTAAGATGTGGTTATGGGTAAAACCTAGTATAAATTTCGTTTACACAGATTTCGAAAGTAGTCCATTTCAAAAACATCGTTTTGAAACATTGCTCTCTAAGTATATTTTTGCAACTTAATTTGAGTGCACTCTCCGGTTCAATAAACAAATATTGAACGCTTTTCTCTCGAATTCACTTTTTTCATACGGTGCTAGCAGTCTTTTCTCCAAAATTACTGAGCCGATCCTTATGAAATTTTATCAACATATTCGTCACATTCATGGGTATCGTATGTGTCAAAATATTGACTTTTTTCAAACAGATATTACTCATTAAATCCTTATTTTTCCAACATTTTTTTTAGTTAAAAAAAATTTATGGAAATATAGTATGACCAAATAAATGAAAAAAGTTCAAAAACTGATTTTTGGGGAATAACTCGAAAACCTTTCTTAAGAGAAAAAAATGGTGGGCATTTCTAGAATTTTTGTCTCAAAATGAATTAATAAAGTATGTGAGAAGCTATATCTTCTTTTGTTTAAACTAGTGATATATATAATTCCATCATATAACAAATATAAAATTTTCAAAATTCGAAAAAAAATTAAAAAAAATTGTCAGCACATCTTGAACTACAGCTTAAAAGTTGCGTAATATAGAGTAGAATTTTGAAAAAGTTTTTAAGAAAAATCAAAGGTGTCGCACTTTTCGAAAATGTCGATTTTAATCTTTAAACGTTAATAACTAACTGATTATTACTGCGATTAATTTTTTTTTATTATTTTTTTTTTCAGAAACTACATTCAAATACGAAAAAAATGATATCCTACTTTTTATTGATATCAATATTTATAACTAGTCTATCGTTTTTTGTTTTAAAATTTAAAAAACCGATTACTCAATAACGGTTTCGAATAAAAGACTGGAAATTGGTGTGCTTGATGCTTTTAAGGGGTCGGGCCAAAACCTAGGTGATTGGCATTGAATGCCCCATATATATTATTTTAAATGAATTAAAAAAAACATTGTTCGTATATTTCAAAAGTGTATTTATTGATCCTGAAAAGAATTAAAATACGAGTAATATCTCCTACTGAGGGTTGCATAATAAATTCTGAAAAATAGCTTATTCAGCTGGAAATCTAGGATGCCTACTAGTGTTCATTTAATACTAATACTAAATTTTAAATATTTTCAAATTGTTTTTCCACCTCCGCTTCAGCTTCCGTTAAAACTCCGCATCCGCGGAGATCAATTTCTGAACTCCGCATCCGCATCTGCCTCCACATAGATGACTTCCGTTACAACCCTAGTACAGACCACGACAAAACGATAGCACAACTAGTTTTTCGGTGTTTTAAAGGACATACAACAATTACTTAAAATTTTTTTTCATAGTATATATTCTTAAAGCTAAGGAAATAAATAATTTATAAATAATTTGTCAAAAAAATTTATGCATTTTTGAATTAAACTAAAAACTCAATTTTAAGGTGCGACAAAAAGATAGCACAAGATTTTTGTAACCTAAATTCGTTCTAGGTATTATAGAAAAAATAAAAGTAAAACATTATTTTAATAATGGATGGATCCTCTTTTATTCTTTACCACTTCAGTTATTCGCTTTTGTGAGGATTAAAACAGCTTTTTACTGTATTTTCGAAGAAGAGCCTCCTAGTGGGCTAATATCCTGTTTTTGAGCTTGTGGATAGACTATACTTTTCATAGAAAATTTATGTTGTTGTCCCGAAAAACTCTTTTATTTTTTTTGCTAAATGAACAGCCGCATTATCCTGCCGAAATACCATGATACCTCCGGCTAATTGCTGCCCACGTAGAACTATTTCATTTCCGATTAAATTTAAGAAGTACACTCTTTTAATTTTTGAAGCAGAAACTTTCTTTCGATTTTTCCTTGGAATCCGATTGCAGCTTATATAATAATAGTGTCAATATATGGGCTGGAATCGGAAAACACGACATAAAGTTTGTGCCTTAAAAATTACAAGCGTGGACTACTTAAATTTAATCGGAAATGAAGTAGTTCTACGTGGGCAGCAATTAACCGGGGGTACCATGGTATTTCGGAGGATAATTCGGCTGTTCATATTTTAAAATTAAAACAAAAATATAGAAAATAAAATTTTTAAAAACTATTTGGTTTTTAAGTCAAAATATAAAAAATTCTATATCGAAATTTTAGCATTTCAGCTGGAAATTTTAGCTGAAAAAATTAAATTTGAAATGGATAGTTTTTATTTTTTTTCCGGATTTTTGATTATTAGTATAGCAGCATTAGTTTGGATAATCGAGGTCACACTGTATCTGTATATAAAAATTCAAATACTTCTGAATAAATTATAATATAGTTGAAAATAGTGCTTTGTACCATAAAAATTAAGAAAAAGGCTAAATTTTATTTGAACATTGAATAGTATATATAGTTTTAATGCTCTGAATAAATTTTACAATTCAAATCATTTTAAATTTTATTAACTTCAAATATTTGGTATTCAGTATACTAGTAAAGTTGATAATTGGAGAAATATAAATGTTATGAAAAATATTCTAAGTAAAACAATCTTGTTATAAAATTAATTTAACTATTTGAGTGATTTAAAATAGAACCAATCTTAAAATCCACTATGCCGATTTCAATAATTTGTTAAGACAAACATTGTTTATGCAGTTGCTTTTTCGGTTTGAAACATAAGTTTAAAATTGGTTAGATTTAATCGTCATTTACGACGCGCCGAAAGGCGACTTAACTTACAGAGTAGGGTACCTCCTATTTTTTTTTTCAAAAGTGATAACTTGAATACCGAAAAAACGTGCCCCACCCGTCAAAAACGACCACAAATTGATATGAAGTGAAAAAATCAGGTCATAAGTTTTTTATTAAACCATTGTTTTCTTATGAGGCTTTTAATACTGACAACGAAATGGAATCAGAAGTTGGGAACGCATCTAGTTTTGGAGATTTAGATATCGGAAGTTGGAGATACAGCTTTTAATAAAATCATTATAAGTTGGTAACTCCCAGAACGATTTTAGAATATGGATAGAATATGAGAGATAATTTAATAAGATATAATATTGGTTTATAAAACTTTGAAATCCGTGCTGTAGTTTTCGAGATATAACGATTTTTCCAAATTTCCGACCAATTTTTTTTAAAAAATTCGTTATCTTTTGCAAAATATATATTAATTACATACATAAATACACTAAGCCAGCACTATTTATTTCCTTTCAAATGATGTGCTATTCAATGTTGGTATTTTTTTTTAACCCAATTTTGTATGGAAACCAAATTCTTGAAATTTTAGAATTTGTCAACAATATCAACAACAACCACAATACGAATAACAACAACAATGGAAAGAACCATATGCATATGCCGTTCGCAGGTTTCATCTAGGAAGTTGAAATTTAGGGAGAGTTTCCTTCAAACCCGATTCTGTGATATAGGCATATAGGTATTTAAAAAAATATCTCTTCGGGTGTACCTTGTCCGCATTTTCAGTCACACGAAAAATGTGGGCTTGGTTTGACAATAGTGGGTGGCATCTCCCATACAATTAAAATACCTAAAACGCTATATCTTGGCACATAAGACGAACTTTTTCTACGCTTTAGTAAGTCGGTATTTTCGTAAAATTTCAACGAAATCGGACACAAACCCTGTACACGCCATTTACAGGCTTGAGCTAAGAAGCTCAAATATTGGAACAATTATTTTTAAGCCTCAAGCTAAAATATAGGCAAAAAGAAAATAACAATATACACGTTAGGGTGATTAAAATTTTCTTTTTTTTTTTTTGCTTCAAACAAGTTTAGTAGATACGGGTACACGTAAGGAAAATTCTGGTGCGATTATTGATCAAAATATTAATATTTACTGGTGTGCATCGAGGTTTTTAGTGTTCTATACGATTTATATAGGAAATAATGCTTTATTAGACAGTTTCGTGTATATCGCGTAAACCAATCGTAGGAACAATGTCATCGGACAGAGCATAAAATTAAATCTAAAAAAAATTTATTTTTTCTCATTCCTCGAAATAATCCTAAACTCTGAAAGCTAATAAATTGACGAAATATTATCTTTACGAAAAAAATAATCAAATACTTTTTAGGGAAAGTTTAATGTTATTTCTTATGGTTTTGATTAGGGTTGTAACGAAGCTCCGCATCCGCAAGTGAGGAGCTTCCGCTTGATATCGTACCTCCGCCTCCGCAAATTTTAATGCGGTAAATCAGAGGTATAACGGAAGTCATAAAATCAAGTTTAGAGCTTACAAAGTGGCAAATTCCGTGCTTAAGGTTATTTACATTTTATAGTTTTGTACTGGTAATTGGCTAAAATAAGATTAGCTCGACCATAGCTAGAAACTTAGTTATTTTTTTTAAGTTAGCTTCATAATGGGCACAACCTAGTATGAATTTCGTTTGTACATATTTTGAAAGTTGACCACCTCAAATATATCGTGTTGAAATTTCATTAAAATTCAAGCTCTCTAAGTATATTTTTGCAACTTTATTTGAGCGCACTCTCCTGCTTTTCGGTTCAATAAAAAAAATTAAACGCGTTTCTCTCGAACTCACTTTTTTCATACGGTGCCAGTATTTTCTCCAAAATTACTGAGTCGATTTTTAACAAAATTTTTCCACATATTCGTCACATGTATGGTTATCGCATGAACCAAAACTAAGTCAAAATATTAATTTTTTCTATTTTTTTTTGAACAGACTTCATATTTTTCGAACACTTGCTCAAACAGCCGCCATTTTGAAATTTTTGCACAAAATATAATAATCTTGGTTCAGGCGATAGCCACTGCCATGCTGAATTTAAATTTTTTTGGTTTTTGTGTTTCATTGCCTCCGTTGACACCAATTGTTTATGTATGGCTACGCAGATGGCAATATTTTGCATATACATAATTTTAAATGAATTAAAAACAAAACATTGTTCGTGTATTGCAAGAGTGTATTTATTGATCCTGAAAAGAATTATAATCATATCATTTACTGGTGGTGAAATAATCAATTCATGAAAATAGCCCCTTCGTCTGGAAATCTAGGTTGCCTCCTAATGTTTATTTAATACTAACATTTTTACAAAATCTTGTATTTTAAATACTTTCAAATTGTTTTTTCACCTCCGCTTCCGCTTCCGTTAAAAATCCGCATCCGCGGAGATCAATTTCTGAACTCCGCATCCGCCTCCGCATAGATGACCTCCGTTACAACCCTAGTTTTGATCATGTTTGTGTAAGATTTTTTTTTCGCGAGATATAGAAAAAGTTGTCAAATATAGCATTCTTTCCCATTTAAATCTTATAAAAACTAAAAAGCTAGATGAGCCACCAGTAAATATTAATATTATGAGCTTTAATTGAACCAGAACTTTTCTTTCGTGTACCTGTAACTATTAAACCTGTTTGAAACAAAAAAAATTAATTCACACTAATACACATACATAGGGCATTGGGGACGTTCGGACTTCCTTTATGTTGGCGCTTGAAAATCACTTGAATCCTATAGTAGTATGAAGTAACTCTACACAAAAGTTGGGATAAGTTGGCGCCTTTCAACCGCAGCTTAGGGCTCCAATATGCTCAATACCGGCTCCTCGGCGACCTTCGGTAAATTCGAAAATTTATAGAGTACGTTCTTTGTTTCCCTTAAAAAATTTGTTAGGCAAATAAAAATCAATATTGAATAGCACATCATTGGAATGGACATAAATAGAGCATTCTTAATGCATTGATAAAAAATTATGTTACTGTTACATATTTTGTCAAAAATATTGGCATATAAAAAAAAAGTTGGTCAGAAATTTAGAAAAATCGTTAGATCTCGAAAGCCATAGAATTGATTTTAAAATTTTGTGAAACAATATTTTGAAATTTCCGATCACATTCGAGTCTTTTTCGAGTCCTCTGCCTGATTGAAATGGTCATAAATGCGCTCATTTTCTGATCATAAATGATACTTTTGTCGGGAGAAAATGGTACCCTATCCGCGACTCTTTTTGAAGAGTCGTTTGTGACCCGTTTTCTGATCAGTTTTGACTCATTTTCGAGTCATTTTTCTAATCATTTGCGAGTCATATGCGAGTATTTTTCGAGTCATATTTCTAATCATTTGCGAGTCTTTTTTGAGTTACATTTTAGTCATATTTCTAAGCATTTACGAGTCTTTTTCGAGTCATATTTTAGTCATATTTCTAATCATTTGCGAGTCGTATGGCTTAAATTTTTTCGCATTTACGTTCCTTCGCATGTCCTCGCCGTTCTTTTCATCAACAGTCCTACATGCATAATTTTACTTATTGTAACTGTTTTCCTGTGCAATCAGTTTTAGATCATTAGGTGTATCGAAATGTGATTTTTGGACTTATATTTATTTATTTTTTTCAGTTATTACTCATAATCAATTTTTGGTCATTAATAGTAGTCAAAAATGACTATTATAGATGATTTAAAAAAAATGATCATCTAAATGCTAGCTGGGATCTTTCATATGATATCCATATTTTGAAAATAGATTTAGAAGTTCTCAACTTATAATGATTTCATTAAAAGCTACGTACCCACCTTCCGATGTCTATATTTCCGAATCCATTTCGTTGTTAGTATTAAAATCCTCATAAGAAAACAATGGCTTCGTAAAAGAAGAAGAGGAGCTCCTAAAGCAAACTAATGCTCCAATTTTTTCATTTCATATCATTTTTTGGCGGTTTTGAGAGAAGGTACCCCACACTGCCTTCCGGCGAGCCGTGCATTAAAATACATATTTAACTTACATAAATGATTTCAATCGGAGATCCGATTTCAAAAATTAACTTTGTATTTGAATCATGTTTGAAAGCCATTTTTTTTCATTCCATTTAATATACTCTGCCATATGGTAACGTATTTGGATAGTAAGGTAGAAACAGTTTGCTACCAAACCTTACGGATTGCGCGGAATCGTTGCTGCAAGTAAATTTTAAGATTAAATTAATTATAAACAAAATATTTAACTATCGGTCAATCTTTAAATAATATTATACTTTGTTTCTTTTTTGAATCGAAATATGGGGAATAGGATAAGACACATGGGCCGAAATTCTTTTAATGCCCAATACTTGGTCTCTTTAGAGACTGATACTTAAAATAAACCAATTGCCAACCTGTGTACCTTATTCAATTTAATTCGTTGTAAACTTCGGTTGAAATATGACCACCGCACGGGGGGAAGTAAGGTAGCCGAATTATTTGCCCAAATATCATCGTTAGAGGTGAGTGTGTTATTTACTACCTTGATCAAAAAGTTTTAGGACTTTATTTTTAAAATGAAAAATACAAGTTTATTCATCAAAATCGATATTGTCTCCTTCAAAGTACTCCCCATCGACTGCAATGCACTTATTCCAACGCTTGACCCAGTCCTCAAAAGCCTTTTTATACTCGACCGTCGGTATGGCCATCAGGGCCATCTTCGATTTTTCGATGACCTCTTCTCGGCTGCTGTAACGCGATCCGCGGAGCGGTTTCTTCAGGTGGCCGAACAGGAAAAAGTCGCAGGGAGCCAAATCAGGCGAATTCGGTGGATGTTGGACGGTATTCATGGAGTTTTTGGCCAAAAACTCACGAATAATGATCGCATTGTGCGACGGCGCGTTGTCGTGATGCAAAATCCACGAGTTGTTTGCCCACAAATCCGGTCTTTTTTGGCGAACTGCTTCACGCAAACGTCTCAAAACGCCCAAATAATATTCTTTGTTGACGGTCTGACCTTCTGGGAGGAATTCATGATGCACAACACCTCTGTAGTCCATGAAAACCGTGAGCATCGCCTTCTTTTTCGATTGAAAACGACGTGGTTTTTTCGGTCGCGGCTCATTGGGTGAACGCCATTCACTCGCTTGATGTCTGGATTGCGTGTCGTACTCGTAAATCCACGTCTCGTCACCAGTAATGATTCGTTTGATGAATGTTGGGTCGGATTCAGCCTTGGAAAGCATGTCTTTTGCGTCATCAACGCGGTCCCTTTTTTGCATGAAATTGTAAAAAATCGAAACCACACACAAAAGTAGATGCACACAATACGGCGTCACTTCAAGAAATGTCAAGCTGTCAAGCTGAAAATTTGACATAACGTCCATGACACTTCTACCAACACAACAAAAAAAAGAGAATTGAAATCGGACGAACGAGAGCGCCACACGGTGACGAGTCCTAAAACTTTTTGATCACCGCTGAGTTACCATCGTAGAAATGACAGCAATGACGATACTTGCATTATTATTATTCACAAACACAGATATTTAGGTATATATTTAGAATTGTGATAAAAATTGCTTAATTGTTTCTCATTTAGTACACGTTGGTGAAATAGTTACATTTTTACAACTGCGTTATATGGGGCAAAACACACGAAAACGCCACCTGAAAAAATTATTGGCTCCGATTTGGGTGAAATTTGGCATGATTGTAGTATTGATGTCTGGCAATAAAAGTGTGTTTAAGATTTTGCGCTAATATTATTTGTTGCTCAGATACGCGGGTATGAAATTCACGATTTTCGTACTTTTTCAGAATAAGTGTTTTTTTTCGAAAATTCATAGCTTACAGCAAACTTTATCAATTAATAATTGGTGAACGTACATTTTTAGGTTTTTACTTGTAATTTTCAAAAAAAAAATTTGATTTTGAAAAAAAAAATTTTTCACAAAAATTTTGCGAATTGAAAAATATTTTAAAATTTTTTTAAAAAAAACATGTTTTAAAATTTTTTTTTTTTTTTTAAAAAAACTTTGATTTATTCTGCGCTCAATGCCGTAAAATTTTTCGTCGGAAAAAAATTATTTATATTTCTTTTTAATTTTAAGTAAAATTAAAGAGCTAAAATTCTGTAAATTGAAATTAATTTTTCAACTTTTTTTTGAAAAATCCATTTCTGAATATTTTTTGTTTTTATAATTTTAGGTTTTTATTTGTACTTTTCAAAAAAAAAACACTAATTTTTAAAAAAAAAAAAATTTTTCGCAATAATTTTGAGAATTGAAAAATAATTTTGCATTTTTTTAAAAAAACACATATTTAAAAAATTTTTTTTTTATTTTTAAAAAAACTTTGATTTATTCTGCGCTTAATACCGTAAAAATTTTTGTGGGAAAAAAATTATTTATATTTTTTTTAGTTTTAAAAAAAATTAAAAAGCTAAAATTTTGTAAATTGAAATGAATTTTTGAAGTTTTTTTGAATAATCCATTTTTGAATATTTTTTCGGTGAACTTCAGATTACAGCTTGATACGCAAGCTTTAAAATGATATGCCATAACATGAGGGCAAGTAGTTAATTAAAATGTTTGAGCCGTTAACCTGAAAACTAAAACTGAAATTTAAGATCAGTGCAGTAGCCTTTCATCGCGTAGTACAGCGCGCGCTTAGCGGCTCAAACATTTTAATTTACTACTAGCCTTCATGTTATGGCATATCATTTTAAAGCTTGCGTATCAAGCTGTAATCTGAAGTTCACCGAAAATATATTTAGAAATGGATTTTTCAAAAAAACTTCAAAAATTCATTTCAATTTACAAAATTTTAGCTTTTTTTTTTTTTAAAACTAAAAAAAAAATATAAATAATTTTTTTCCCACAAAAATTTTTACGGCATTAAGCGCAGAATAAATCAAAGTTTTTTTTAATATAAAAAAAAAATTTTTCATACCCGCGGATCTGAGCAACAAATAATATTAGGGCAAAATCTTAAACACACTTTTATTGTCAAACATCAATACTACAATCATGCCAAATTTCACCCAAATCGGAGCCAAAAATTTTTTCAGGTGGCGTTTTCGTGTGTTTTACTCCATATACATACTACACAGAGTAACGCAGTTGTTTTATTGGTAACGCAGTTGATTTGGGTGTACTTTTCTAAGTAAATTACATTATTGTAACAAAAATACCAGTACATGACTTGTTTTTTTTAACAGAAAAATTTTTATTTGTCAGAACTCGTCACTAATTTTTAAGATGTTGATTGTTTTACTAACCATATTTAAAAAACTATTTTAATGTATGTCAGAAATGTTAATTTGAAATTATTTTTGTTATCTTATATTGCATTTAGCTCATCTTTTGCTAAGAATTATATCTGCTAGATCTTCTTTAAAAAAGTACAAAGTTCTGTGAATGAGCAACTACCGTGTTACTAATAGGTTGATCTCCAGATTTAAAAAATTTTTTTATATATTATGTGCGAAGGTACGGTTAACAAAATAAAAATATAAAAAGCTGCGCATATTCATAACTTTTTTTTTATCAGGTTTTTCCTAATGTAGTTTTAGAAGGAACAAAATATATCGACTTTTATTAAATGCTTTCACTAATTTGTTTGTATCGAAATTTTCCAAAATTGCATACTGGCAAAAAGATCGTGAATTGTACTATTTAAAAATTGTTTGTTTGTAGTCTTATATTTTATGTGTGAATTATGCTGATTTTTTAAAAATTAGGGCTGAAAAAGTCATAGTTCAAAAATTTCGCAATATTTAACAGCAAAAAACACAAAAGTATATCTCCAGATTTAAAAATTTTTTTATATATTATGTGCGAAGGTATGGTTAACAAAATAAAAAAATAAAAAGCTGCGCTTATTCATAACTTTTTTTTTAATGAATTTTTTTCTATTGCAATATTTGAAGGAAAAAATATTTGTGTATCTTCGCATTTTGCAATGCTTTACAACAATTTTATAAATTGTAAAAGCTTACATTGTGAAGGAATTTGTTTGAATTTAGATAGTAGTTCCCTCAAATAGAGGGAACTGGTTAACGCTGATTTTTCTGTTTTCGTCCCTCTTTACTTTCGCTTTTTTAGAACTAAACATAGCGTAGTGCAGATATGGATGGTGCAGCATAGGGGGTCCGATTATAAACATTTTGTTATTATTACTATCGTAATATATTTCCAA
Source organism: Tricholauxania praeusta (assembly GCA_949775025.1). Lineage (NCBI taxonomy): Eukaryota > Metazoa > Arthropoda > Insecta > Diptera > Lauxaniidae > Tricholauxania > Tricholauxania praeusta. The sequence goes on from OX459028.1 coordinate 109,767,049, forward strand.
AAAATATATTTTAAATTCTTATGTCCTTAATTATGAAAGTTATCATTCTATATTTTTATATTTTACAATAAATTTATTTTATATTTTTAATGTCTTTAATATACTTATGTTCAGAAAAAACTTGTGTTTTCATTAGAAACTAAACGTACAGTGTTTCAAAAGTCATTGCGACCGAACATTGCTTTTGCTATTAATATTTTACAGTTATTTTATCAAAACAAATACAGTAGAATCCAGTTAAGACGATTCTGCATTTAACAACCGTGCGGTAAGATCGTCGTAGTTTTGCTTTAAGTTGGCGCACTTGTAACCCTACTTCTTAATATTCGACTATAAAGAGATTCGGCTATAACGTCATCAGCTCATAGCGGCGAAATATCTGTTTCTGTGGGACTTCGTTATATCAAGTCTTTACTGATAAAAGGACTACAATTGGTATAACATGCCTCCTTCCGTGCACAAAGTTCTAATGCATGGAAGTCAAATTTTGTAAGAACTAGAAGTTCCAATTGAACATCTTTCTGAAGAAGCTCAGTAAGCATCAAATAAAGTTTTTAAAAACAGCAGGTGTTGCTCTATAGTAGTAAACAACGAAGATGTTTTGCACTACTTGCTGATTTCTTCTGATCCTCTTATCAGCCAAATTCGAATAAAGCGAGATAAAAAATATAAAGAGTTATCACCAGAGTCTATGAAGAAGAGAATTAAAATAAATTTAAAAAAAAAACATTGCTGTATATCTACTTTATCTATTTTTCAAATTAGGTTTTTTATTGAATTTTCAGTTTTTCTTTAATAACTTGAAAACTATAAAAGATATCGCACAATTTGTAACATTTTCAAAATCAGCATTACCAAATTAATGAAAATTGATGCCAATTTTGAAAAAAAGTCTCAATCACATCCTACCTTTGTATAGGCGGTAGGCGTGTACGTGGACTGATTTTTTTCATATTCATAAATTTTTGTTGATTTAACCTAAGAACGTCTGTGCCAAATTTCAAAACTCTGGGGCTTTTCTTACTGTTTATGGCCACCGTAACTTTAAAACTATAAAAGATATTGAAAAATCAATAACATTTTTGAAATCAGCATTGTCAAATTAACGAAAATTGATACCAATTTTGAAAAAAAGTCACAAGCACATCCCACCTTTTTATGGCAGGTAGGCGTGTCATTGAAACGTTTTTTTTTTTAAATCACCAATTTTTGTTCTTCTTACCTTAAAAACATCTGTACCAAATTTCGAGAGTCTAGCGAAATTATTACTATTTATGGCCGCCGTTCCATACAAACCCATCCACTGTGTGCCGTCCAATATTTTGGAGATTCCAACAGAATTTCAGGCACTTTGTGCACTGGATAATGAAAACTCTGGAAATGAAAAATCCCTTGCACTTGATAAGGAAGTTGATGCATTAAAGAAGCAAGTTGAGAGATATGAAAGTGATGCAGTTGCTTTTGATCTTATAATTCATGGAATCCCACATAAAAACAATGAGAACCTTTCCGTAATGTTCTCTCAAATTTGCTCTGCAATAAACAGCGACGTACCTGCGTTGCGTGACATTTTTAGACGGAGGGTGAGTGATAACAAAAATAAGAACTCTGCTATCATTGTGAAGCTATGTCACCACTTGAGAGAAATAGAATATGTAAAGCAGTTGCTTTTTTTTGCAAAAACATGAAACGGCAACTAAAGGCCTAACTAAACCATGCATCGCCTAGCGTAACCTACTGTCAAATTTGAACGAAAAGCCTGTCAGATGCTTAAGAAACTCAGAGCAGACTTTTTAGTGGCTATGTTGTACTTCGTTGAACTTAAGAAGCGATGTAGCCATAGTTGCAAGCGTATGAAATATTTTCACAATTTTATAAATTTTATTTCTTATATTTCCTAAATAAATTGAATTCATTCTCAAAATGTTTTTCAATGACGTTAATTTAGATACTTAAAGCCATATATATGCAATCCAGATATTGTTTTTACTAATTTTAAGAAAACAAAATTGCTCATTTTGTACTATGCGTGTGGATTGTGGGGAAAAGTATTGGCAAAAGCAAAGCTGAATTGTCAAAGAAATTGTTGTATTTATTGTGTGTGTATCAGAGATCTGCAATGAGTAGCTAAAAATAGCATATACTCAAATCATGAGTCATTATTTATGAGTCTAGCACTGATTCATAGTTACGCAGTGCTCATACTTTTATCAACTCAAAATCTTGAAGCACTTTTACTACTCCGACTCTCTATGATTGTATTGCTAACGGCTGGTGCGTGTTTGCGTTTCACTCTGATTTTAGCGAATAAGTATGACAAGAAAAAATGTAAATATAAGTATGTTCTGTGTATGACTCGTAAGTCGGCGTTTACACGAGGAAAGTCTGAGAGACAAATTCTTGTCCATTCTCTTTTGTGATTTTCGTTTCGCGTTTGCAACATATGACAAATTTTTTACCTCGTCCCTTTCGCTTTTTCCCTCTTGCCTACAAACAAGGAAACTTTGCGGCAAGACTTTCCTCGTGTAAACGTTGACTAAGTATAATGGTATCGCACTCAGTGAGAGAGCGAGAGTGTTGCGACAGACAGATCGGTGTTTTCTGATCAGCTTGTGCCAATTTATTAATTTAACTATGTAGTGTAAATTTTTGATTTTTAATTTTTTTTAAATGTTTCGTTATCAAATAAAAAAAAATTAAATTTGTTGTTACTTTATTCGCATATCCAGCACACTGTGTAATCAGTGTTCCTTTTCTACTCAATACTGTTTTTCAAAATTGATCACCAGCTAGCTTGCTCATGTACTTCTCTGTGCAGCGGCAATGATATTCTTCTCTCTTGCATTCCATATTAAACAATGCATAATAGGGGATGATTTTTGTAAACAATAAACTCGCGTCATTCAAATCAATCGCAGTAGTCAAGTATTTTTGTGAATGGCTTGTGACTCTATGCAGCATTGTGAGAACCGAGCAGAGTCAAAAGCATGTTCGTATTTACGATGATTTATGCTTAAAGGGCAATAATCTTATTAATACGCTGACTCACTTGATAAAAAGCCAGCGACTATGAGTCGCGTATGAGTAGTTGCTCATCAACGATTTATACGCACTCGTACGTTTTCTTTAGCAAGTGTATAAACCTCTTATTTTTTCCACATTTCCTATTAATTTCAAAATAAATTTATTTTTCACTTCTAGTTCCATTGCAAACATATTTTTTTATGTACTATAAACAATGCATAGACAGCTGATTCCGTACAGAAAGTGCGTTCAGTTTCGCTCTTTCCTTAAGGACATTTGTGGAAATTGAACGAAACTTTTTGTTAAGTACGTTGTAGTTTTAATATACGATTTGTGTGTATTCGCACACTTGCATAAGTTCACTGCAGTCAAAGCGTGCATGGTTTAGTTGGCCCTTATGTTAGAGGTGATCGCAATGCTGAAGCGAAGTTGAATGTGATATAGAGAGCGTTGACAGCGTCACTGAATCTTTAAACCAGGGTGGCTCATAAAAAATGCAGAAATTTATGATTTTATTTTTTAAATTATTTTTAATCAATTTAATAATATTTATTTTTTGATTGTTAGGTATTTAATTGAATGTAGTTTGTATCCTACTTATTTCTCTTTTCTTTTAACCTCTTGCCTTGCTCTTGTTGTGAATAGCGCTTTAAGTTCATTTTTCGTAAGTTTACCTTATGTCGTTTGTAATGAATGATAATCTTGGAGGCGTTAATGGGAATCATAAGTCTATGGTCAATATACTCGGGTTTTAAAATAGCCCACTTCAACTCAAGAAGTCTTAATGAGGAAAGATTGGATTATGTAAAATACATATTTGAAGAGTCCCTTATCGACGTTCTTTGCGTGTCTGAAACATGGTTCAGCGATGATGTCAGTGATGCATCTTATAACTTAAAAAATTATAAGCTTATAATGAACAATAGGCTTAGCAGAAAAGGTGGGGGCGTGGCAATTTATTGCAAAAATAGTCTTAATGTAAAACTGTTGAATAAATCTATTGATTCAGGCGTTGAGTTTCTGAATATTGAAATATCTGATAATGTTACGAAATTATTTGTTGCTTGTGTATATAATCCAAGCCGTACGTTTAGCCTAGATACATTTTTTTCTTCTTTGTTAGACTTAGTTATTGAGTATGACAATTTTATTGTGTGTGGTGATTGTGAATGTACTCATAAATGATAATCATGTAAAAAAACTACAACTAAAACTGCTGTCCGACTTTCAAAAAAACGTTATTATAAATCAAAGTTAGATACTTCGTTGCAGCCTAAGACACTTAAGACAGATTGGTGTTGGTAGCAAAAATGTGATTGATTGTGAGATTGAACCGGAAATTATGAATGAGCACTTTGTCAATAAATCCGTGAACATGGAACAACCTTTGTTAAATTTAAATCACAACAATTTGTTAAACACATTCGATTTCACTGGTGTTAATGAATCTGATGTTTTCTGTAGTATCAGAAAATCAAAATCGGAAGCATATGGGGAAGATGGAATCTCTTTGAAATTTCTAAAAATTGTGTTGCCTTATGCAATAAGTTCCTTAGTTCATATAATTAACTATTGTTTCACGAGTTCATGCTTCCCTAATGTATGGAAGGTAGCAATTATAATTCTCATTGCTAAAGACCAGAACCATTGGAATGTAATGATCACAGACCCATCAGTGTGCTGTCAGTCATTTCTAAAATTTGTGAATCACTGATGGCAAAACAGATTGTTGCACATCTTAACACATATAAATGTCTTTCACCACTTCAGTCTGGGTTCCGACCGGGACAGAGCTGCTCAACTGCTATAGTAAAAATCTTAGACGACATACGAACCTCCTATGATAGTGAACAACTTACTTAATTGTGACTATTGGATTTTTCTAAGGCTTTTGACAATGTCAACCACTCATTGCTGTGTTGTAAATTGAAGTCGTTCTATGGTTTCTCAGATACTGGATCCAAACTTCTTAAGTCTTATCTCGATGATAGAAAACAAAGGGTTAAAATTGGTCAGAAATATTCTACCTATCAATATGTTAGATGTGGAGTACCCCAGGGGTCTGTACTGGGCCCTCTTTTGTTTACATTATTTATTAATGATATTTTTATGGTATGCAGAAATGTCACGATGCATGCTTATGCGGATGACTTACAGCTGTACATATCGCGACTATTTGGCCTCATTGAAGACTTAAGTTGCAGAGCAAATGAAGATAAAGAATGTATTAGTGAATGGGAAATTAACAACGGATTTAGCCTCAATCCTCTGAGATCATACGTTTTGCCTATATCAAAAAAATCTTATTCCTTCTCTGAGTTGCCTCCAATTTTTTTGAATAACACACAACTGAAATTTGTAAGAAAAGTTACTAACCTAGGGCTTAAAATAAATTCTTGTTTGAGTTGTGAAGACCACATAAACTCTGTAATTAGTAAAATTTACTGTACGTTAAGAAATCTTAGGAAGACTTCATCATTTATGCCTATCGTAACCCGAAGACGCCTAGTTATTCAGCTGATAGTGTCAATTATAACCCATGCTGAAGTAGTTTATAGTAAGTTGGATTCGCGTTCTAACCATAAGTTGAATGTTGCATTCAATAATACTGCGCGCAATATATATGGGCTAAGAAGGTATGATCATATATCAGATTATAGCTTTCCCATACTAAATTGCAGCATTGATAGTTACTTAAAAATCAGAAATTGTATCTTTCTTCACGGAATTATTTATTCAAAAACACCTAGTGTGGTACTGGCCTAACCTTGGGGTTTCAGGGGTTGGCCTATACTATGTGTATTATTCAGGCGCACACACCGTTTATTACAGCCGCAAGGCTTTCAAGGGAATTTTTCAGCATTAGCTACAATGGCTATTTCCGTAAAATAAAAGACTGTTTCCTTTTAAGTCTGAATAAATTCTGTTTTTATTTACAAATTCTAAAACTATTTATACAAATTAAACTAGTATTTCTTAACACTATTTTTGCCGTTATTTTACCATAACTCCTCCTCCATTCAATTTCCCCGCTGATCACGCAATTTCAGTTGCGTAAGCATTTCAATATCCAATATGCAAAATTTGGTAAGAGTGAAAGAGTCGCAAATCTAATTTGACTTCAGTCACTTGTTCCCAGCCTTGAAAATACGGCATAAGGGTGTTTTCTTACAATGTGCATTTGGGTTTGTTATTGTTGTTGTGTGTGGTCAGTTTAGGTAGGCTAAGACGTTGCCTTGAATGCACTAAGTCAATGACGTGCGGGTGAAACATAATGCTTGCATTTAATTGTTGTTGCTTTTGTTTGTGCGAGTGGCGTTAGCGGCACGAGCACAAAAAAAGGCAAAAGAAAAATGAGAATGACTTGCAGATGTAAGTCGTAAATTCTACTTTTTATGACTTGACCGAAAAGTGTCATATGAATTTGTTTATTTTTGATTTCCGTAAATCAAAAATAAAATTTGAATTTGAGTGGCTTTATTTTACTGTGAGGAATGTGGGTTAAGTTAATTTGAAATTAAGTGGAAATCGGTGGGAACGTTTAGTTAATTTGGTTCCCTTGTTATTGGAATTTAGAGAAGGTGTTAGTGGTGGTCATGGTGATTAAGTAGGTTCACTACACCCTAACCCTTGAGCGAAAAATTATATCTGGAGATAATTTTTTAAGATATTGGAGTATTGGCAAAATAGTATAACTTGTATTAAAATTGATAAGTTTTAGTAATAATATAAGAGATTAAGTTCTAGATATGTATATAGTATTTGATTAATGATTAATATTTTTATAACATTAATAAAAAAGTATTTAATTAATTATGTATTAAAATTATATTTTAATGTATGAATTTTATTTCATGAATTATTTGAATTTTATAGAAATATAGTTATGAAAATAAAATAAAGTTTAGAAGTTACAATATAAAATTTTTTTTATACGTTTATTAAATATAAAATATGTATATGAAATTAAAATATTAATTAAAAATTTTATTTATTAAATATGTTCTTATATATGTTAAGTAAATATACTTAATTATTTGAAAGAATAAATTTTTACATAATTTTAGTTTTTTCGTTTTTGGATTACGTAGTGGTTAATAATTTTCTTTTTAAACATTTATTTGTTTCATGGTGTGTATTTTTTTAACATGTTATTATGAAAGGATTTTAAATTATTATCTATTTCTATAACGGAATTAACTCCGTTCCTTTCTTTTATTACATATGGACCTTTATATGGACTTTGAGATTTTCTCCTATTTTCTATTTTTATGAGTACAAGATCTCCTATTTTAAAATCTGATGAGTTTACATTTTTGTCATAACTGAGTTTCCGTTTGTGTTTTACAATGGTTATAAGGTCTCTTGCTTTATTAATAGCTGTCCTTAATCTTATTTGTAGTTCGTTTCTATAGTCTTCTAAATTGTAATGTTTTGTTTTGTCGCTAGTCAGGTCGCTAGGAAGTGAAGGTAGTTTTCCGAAAATTAGTTCAAAGGGTGTGTAATAGTTATCTACGTGTGGGGTTGAGTTGTATGCGAAAGTATAATATGGAATCCATTTGTCCCATTCAAAGTCATCGGCGAAGGATAGTAAGTACTCGTTTAGGGTTCTATGATTTTTCTCGAGTGCACCAATCGTTTCGTGATGGTAGGGGGTTGAAAATATTTGTTCTATTTTAAGCAGTTCGCATATGTTTTTCATTAATTCATTTGTGAACTCTGTTCCACGGTCGGATTTTAATTTTTTAAATAAGCCAAATTTTAAAATTAATTGTTCTACTAATGTTTGTGCGATTGACCTTGCGTCTTTGGTTTTTATAGGGTGTGCAATAACGAATTTTGTGAGTTCGCACTGCATCGTTAATATGTATCGGCATCCGTTTGATATTTTAAGTGGACCTACTGTGTCAATTGATATTGTTTGGAAACTTGTACTCGGTGTGTCCGTTACGGTCATATTTTCTTTTGTGTGTCTCGTATATTTGTTGCGAGCACATTTGTCACATTTGTTGACATAGTTTTTTACCATTTGCCGCATGTTTTTCCATGTGTAGCGCTGTTTTAATTTAAGTACTGTTTTTCTGATTCCTAAGTGTCCTCCCTGGGGTGAATCATGGAATTCTTTTATTAAATTTTGTTGCTTGGTTTTACTTGTTATTTTCTTCGGGGGTTCATATATCAATATATTAAGAGATTTATTACTCTTTGTTTTCTTCTTTTGCTGCAGCTTATTAAATTTTTTCTTGAATTCATTTTTTTCAAGAATTTTAAATATATCATCATTTGACTTTAGGCCTAAGTCTTTAATATTCTTTTTATACATAAGAGATGATAGGTTCTCCAAAGTCGAATCTAGATTCGTTGGATTGTCGCCACATCGTACTTGTACGATATCATCTGTAATTTCAACACGTGTATTGTTTAATTTGTTTATAATGAACTCTAATTTCTTCATATTTTTGACGTCAGTTATAGATGTGCAATCCCATGTGAAAAGTTGATCAGACTCGTTCTGAGATGTGCATTTCTCTTGTTCATTATCTTTTGCTAGCTTCTTTTTAATTCCCCTTGATATAACCAGGGACATAACTATTATAAGATTTATGTCAAAAAATTGGTTTATAATTATTATGAATAAGAAATATTTTATTAGTTGTCAATAACTATTATTTTTCAATGGATTTTTTTTACGTTGAGTCATAACTATTATGCATAAGAGATATTTTATTAGTTGTCAATAACTATTATTTTTCAATGGATTTTTTTTACGTTGAGTCATAACTATTATGCATAAGAGATATTTTATTAGTTGTCAATAACTATTATTTTTCTATGGAGTTTTTTTACGTTGAGTCATAACTATTATGAATAAGAAATATTTTATTAGTTGTCAATAACTATTATTTTTCAATGGATTTTTTTTACGTTGAGTCATAACTATTATGCATAAGAGATATTTTATTAGTTGTCAATAACTATTATTTTTCAATTGATTCTTTTTTACGTTGAGTCATAACTATTATGCATAAGAGATATTTTATTAGTTGTCAATAACTATTAATTTGGAAAAAATATTTTTTTACGTTGTTTTGAAAAAAGTGTTCAACAGATTTTCATTTTTGTGAATCTTTTTGCACCAATCGATGGGGAGGTGGTTTTTATGACATCACCAGAGGTGGTCATCGGTTCGAAAATATGCGCGATTTTGACTCATTTTTGAAGTTTTTTTGCTTCAATCAATAAAAAGAGGTCTAAAAAGGATATTGGCCATCACTAGAAGTGGTACCGATCCTTAAAAGTGCTCTATTTAGGTCCATTTTCGAATTTTTTTTTGCAAAAAATCGATGGAAAGAGGTTGACAATGGGCTTTGGCCATCACCAGAGTTGGTCCCAACTAAAAAACTGGTCGATTTTGGTGCGTTTTGAAAAAAAAATTTTGTACCAATCGTTGGAAAGAGGTCGAAGTCGAAAAAAAAGGTACCAAAAAGTGCCCGATTTTGGTCAATTTTCGAAATTTTGTTTGCACCAACCTTTGGAAAGAGGTCGAAGTCGAAAGAAAAGGTACCAAAAAGTGCCCGATTTTGGTCCATTTTCGAAATTTTGTTTGCACCAATCGTTGGAAAGAGGTCGAAGTCAAAAAAAATGATACCAAAAAGTGCCCGATTTTGGTCCATTTTCGAAATTTTGTTTGCACCAATCGTTGGAAAGAGGTCGAAGTCGAAAAAAAAGGTACCAAAAAGTGCCCGATTTTGGTCCATTTTCAAAATTTTTGTTTGCACCAATCTTTGGAAAGAGGTCGAAGGCGGAAAAAAAAGTACAAAAAAGTGCCTGACTTTGGTCCATTTTCGAAATTTTGCTTGCACCAATCTTTGGAAAGAGGTCGAAAATAGATTTTGGTCATCATCAAAGGTGGTTCCGAGTCCCAAAATGTGCCCGATTTTGATCCAATTTCGAAATTTTGTTTGCACCAGGCATTAAATAGAGGTCGAAAATTAATTTTGGACCTCATTAGAGGCGGCTCCGGACCCTGGAAAGGACCGTTTTTGACCCATTTTCGAAAAAAACTTCTTTTTTCTGTAATAAATAGGAAAAGGTCGAAAATGGATTTTGGACATCACCTAGAGTGGCTCCTGAGTCCGGCCCCGAGAAAGAACCGTTTTTGACCCATTTTCGGAAAAATTTTTTTTTTCTGTAATTAATGGGAAAACGTCGAATATAAATATTTGAAATCATTCAGGGTGGCTCCGGACCCTGGAAAGGACCGCTTTCGATCATTTTGGTAGTTTTCAAGTTCCGGAGCTACTCTAGAAGATATCCAAAACGCATTTTCAACCTTTCATAATCGATTGGAGCAATAAAAAATTTTAGGGTGGTTCATAAAATTTTTTGTTCGAATCGATAGGAAATGTCGACCGTAGTCATTTTCGAGCTTTATCTATGCATTGGAGCAAAAAAAAAAATTTTTATGAACCACCCTAAAATTTTTTATTGCTCCAATCGATTATGAAATGTTGAAAATGCGTTTTGGATGTCTTTTAGAGTAGCTCCGGAACTTGAAAACTACCAAAATGATCGAAAGCGGTCCTTTCCAGGGTCCGGAGCCACCCTGAAGGATTTCAAATATTTATATTCGACGTTTTCACATTAATTACAGAAAAAAAAATTTTTCCGAAAATGGATCAAAAACGGTTCTTTCTCGGGGCCGGACTCAGGAGCCACTCTAGGTGATGTCCAAAATCCATTTTCGACCTTTTCCTATTTATTACAGAAAAAAGAAGTTTTTTTCGAAAATGGGTCATAAACGGTCCTTTCCAGGGTCCGGAGCCGCCTCTAATGAGGTCCAAAATTCATTTTCGACCTCTATTTAATGACTGGTGCAAACAAAATTTCGAAAATGGACCAAAATCGGGCACATTTTGGGACTCGGAACCACCTTTAATGATGACCAAAATCTATTTTCGACCTGTATCCAACGACCGGTTCATAAAAAAAATTTCGAAAATGGACCAAAATCGGGCACTTTTTGGTCCCTTTTTTTTACTTCGACCTCTTTCCAAAGATTGGTGCAAACAAAATTTCGAAAATGGACCAAAATCGGGCACTTTTTGGTACCTTTTTTTACGACTTCAACCTCTTTCCAAAGATTGGTGCAAACAAAATTTCGAAAATGGACCAAAATCGGGCACTTTTTGGTACCTTTTTTTTCGACTTCGACCTCTTTCCAAAGATTGGTGCAAACAAAATTTCGAAAATGGACCAAAATCGGGCACTTTTTGGTACCTTTTTTTACGACTTCAACCTCTTTCCAAAGATTGGTGCGAACAAAATTTCGAAAATGGACCAAAATCGGGCACATTTTGGGACTCGAAACCACCTTTGATGATGACCAAAATCTATTTGCGGCCTCTTTCCAAAGATTGGTGCAAACAAAATTTCGAAAATGGACCAAGGTTAGGTTAGGTTAGGTAGGAGTGGCAGTCAGTTACAAAAACCGACTCACTTAGACCAAGTTTGGTCCATTGTGATACCACAGGGTACTTGACTATACCCTCTCATTGAACCATCCAGATTTCGTTATGAAACTAAATAACTGACCTATGCTAACATGTCTAAGGTCCTCCAGGTCATCAAACAAAAACGAGCCAAGTGTTTTGTGGCGTTTTCTAGCAAGTGCAGGGCAGGAACAAAGAAAATGTTTAATGTTTTCCTCCTCCTCCACATCCCCACAACTTCTACAGTAGTCAAAAGACCGAATACCTAATCTCTCCGCATGTCTGCCGATAAGCCAGTGGCCAGTTATTACTGCAACAACTGACGAGACACTGTGCCTAGTGCGGGATATTAGTTCTAGAGATCGCTTAGCGTTCCATTCCGGCCAGATTTGCCTTGTTATATTGCAAGTTAACCCTTGGGTCCATCTTATGTTAGCCTTTTTTATCATGTCTTCTTTAAGCAGTAACTTGCAGGTAGCAAGTGGCATGCCAACACCTTCCTTGTCTTGAGGAATTTGTGCAGTAGTCCCCTGCCTAGCAAGTTCATCAGCTTTGCAATTGCCATCAATGTTCCTATGCCCAGGCACCCAGATGAGGTGAATGTTAAAATGCTGAGCCATCTCATTTAGAGACGAGCGGCATTGTTGGGCCACTAGTGAGTTTAGGAAGACTGATTCTAAGGATTTAATAGCAGCTTGACTGTCTGAATAAATATTAATACCCTTCTTGGATACCACATTTATTCTCAGCCAGGATGCTACTTCTTCTATTGCTATAACCTCTGCCTGAAAAACACTACAATGGTCTGGTAACCTCGCAGCAATACTTATCTTCAGTTCCTTAGAGTAAATACCATAACCCACTTGGTTATTTAACTTGGAGCCATCCGTGTAGAAATTAATATGGTTCCTTCTCCCCGGGATTCCTCCCTTCCAGTCATCCCTAGATGGGATATGGGTTACGTAATCTCTCTTGAATGAGATTACTGGAATAGTGTAGTCCAATTTAGAGGGTACGGAATTCAAGCTATTAAGGATAGTTGAGTGTCCTGTACTTCCCTCGGACCAGCAAGCAGTTTCCCTGAGTCTAATGGCGGTACATGCTGCCGTTCGTTTACCAAACAGGTCAAGGGGAACGAGATGAAAGAGGACCTCCAAGGCATCAGTCGGTGTGGTCCTCAGTGCACCACTGATGCACATGGAAGCAGCTCTTTGAACCTTCTGCAATTGTCTGTAATAGGTGACCTTGTCTAAGACAGGCCACCACAACACAATGCCATATAACAGAATCGGTCGAATTACCGCTGTGTAGAGCCAATGAATAATACGAGGTGATAGCCCCCATCTTCTCCCCACAGCTTTTTTACAAGAGTATAGTGCTACAGTTGCTTTCCTAACTCTCTCAACAACATTTATTTTCCAACTTAATTTCCTATCCAATATCAGACCAAGATACCTTGCACTATTTTTTAAGACAAGTCTAACGCCCTTTAGCGAAGGTGGTACTATAATTGGAAGTTTGTGACTCCTAGTAAAGAGTACTAGTTCAGTTTTGTTCGGATTTACGCCTAAATCAGCCTCATCTGCCCATGAGACGAGTCTGTTTAAAGCATTCTGAAGAATTTCACACAGTGTGTTTGGGAATTTACCACATGCAATTAATGCTACATCGTCGGCATAGGCAATAGCTTTACAGCCCAGCCTTTTCAGTGACATGAGCATCTTATTTATTGCCAGATTCCACAGTAGAGGAGATAGCACTCCACCCTGCGGCGTTCCTCTGCGGACAAACCTATTAGCTTCAGAAATGCCAAGATTTGAGGTAATGGCTCTGTTTGTCAGTAGCTTTTTAATCAGCTCAACTATGGAACTGTTGATACCCAGTTTCTGCAGTTCATTAATAATAATACCTGGGTCAACGTTGTTAAAAGCTCCTTCAATATCCAGGAACGCCGCCAGGGCGAATTCCTTACATGCAAAGGATTTTTCAATGCTGCTCACTAGTGTGTGAAGTGCGGTTTCTATAGATCTGCCTTTCGTGTAAGCATGTTGAGAAGTAGACAGCAGTTCAGGTTTGATACTGCTGCGAACATAGATTTCTATGAGTCTTTCCAAAGTTTTTAAAAGAAAAGAGGAAAGACTTATTGGTCTAAAATCCCTTGGATTTATGTAAGAGCTCTTCCCAGCCTTTGGAATGAAAATGACTTTAGTCATCCTCCAGGTTAGAGGAATATAGGAAAGGTTAAGGCAGCCCTTGAAAATAGCTGTCAACCAAGGTATAATTAAGCGAGCAGATTGTTGCAGCTCAATTGGTGTCACACCATCAGGTCCTGGTGATTTATAGGGTTTGAAGCTATTTATCGCCCATCGAATTTTGGTTTCCGAAACAATGTCCCCGAGAATAATTGAGGACATCTGAGGTTGAACATTCAATTCCTCTGGTTCATGCAATGAGTTACCAGGGAAGTGAGTATCTAGTAAGAGGTCTAAGGTCTCTTCGCTAGATGTTGTCCAGGAGCCGTCAGGCTTTTTTAAAAGACCTAGAGTAGTGGGCGAGGTAGATAAAATCTTCCTTAGCCTAGATGCTTCTGAAATCTCTTCAATGTTTCCACAGAAGTTCCTCCACGAGTTACGTTTAGCTTTTCTTAACGAACTCTTGTAAATTTTGAGAATAGATTTATAATCATTCCAGTCATTGTCCAAACCTGATTTTTTGGCTTTGTTAAATAAATTCCTACTTCTTCGTCGAAGAACCTGAATTTCATTTGACCACCATGGGGGTTTCTTCTTTCCTCGAGGTTTACTTACAGGACAAGAAATCTCCAGGGATTTATTTAACCCTCCCGTTAAGTTTTGAACCAGCCTGTCTATGTCGTGGATAGTTGACGGCTCTACGGGGGTTGAGATAGGCAGATACTCTGCTATTTTCCTGTTATATATTCCCCAGTTTGTCCTTTTTACATTTCGGTGAATAATCGGTTCTGGGGGGTTAACAGTGAGAACAAATTCTATATAACGATGATCTGAAAAAGAGTGCTCGCTTGAGACTCTCCAGTCAACGATACAATCAAAAACAAAGTCCGAGACCAATGTTATATCCAAGACTTCTTCCCTGTTCCTTACTATAAAGGTTGGCTCACAGCCTTTGTTGCAGATAAGTAAGTTAGTGTTTAAAATGTATTCTAGAAGTGACTCACCTCGATCATTATCATCTGTGCTACCCCAGACAGTGTGATGCGCATTTACGTCACTGCCTATGATTAGCCCGGTTTTGTTTAAGCGGGCCTGCTCTACAGCCGCCTTTAAATATGTCGGTGGTAAACCACTCGCCATGTCGTGAGCCATGTAACACGATGCTAACCAAAAGCCTCCAGCTTTTATCTCCAGGCTAGCAACGACTGTATCTAGGTCACTGTAATTAGAATGCAAAAACAAGTTAAGATTAGTCTTTGCCAAAATGCACGCTCTGGGGTTACCTTCCACATTTGCCACCAGTAGCTTATAGCCAGGCGTCCTCAGACCACAGACTCTCCCGGCATGAACCCAGGGTTCCTGTATGAGGACTACATCATCTCCGCTTTTACTTAAGCGGATCAGTAAGCCGGCGGACGCCGCTTTTGAGTGGTGGAGATTAATTTGGAGGACCCTCATCGGATTCCAAATCACCTCCCCTCTCTACGACTGTTATGTCCGCCTCGTCTTCATCATCCTCTTCTAAAAGAAGAGCTTCTTCCAGGAGGCCCCCTACCTCCAACGACCTATCGGAATCCACGGATTCGGCTTCTTCAAGGGACGCCTCAGGTTGACCGCTTGGAGTGCAGTTGTCCCGCTCTGGCTCTACCTCTTCATCCCCAACCTCCATCTCCACTGGCACTGGTGGTGCAGTGGCGATGGTCTCCGGGGAGGGAGAGATAGCACCTTTGGAGGCCAGCTCTTCGTCCTTACGGTAAACCTTGAGCGTCACCTTGTTGAAACCATACTTGACGACCCCCTTAGTTGCCGCCAGTAACTCCACGGATTCCTTGTTTAACAGGACCATGGCCTGCATGGATGGTCCGACTGGTGCTTCTAGCTTCCCAATCTTCCAGTTTTGAGTTGGAAGATTGGGATTGCATAGTCGGAGCATCCGCAGAACTGCGTCCTCACCCGACGGTGTGCTCGGTAGCCAAACGCGAGCCCGGGGCCTGGTAGGAATTTCATCTTTCTCCACAGCCTCCAGTCTCGCGCCTGGATACACCTCACCTAGCCTACTCACAGCTACCTTGTACAATTTGGCAGACCGTTCATCATCACAGGAGATGAGTTTAAAAAGGCCCTGATGCCAGCCTGCCTCCTCACATGATGGCACAGGACCAGGAAACTCCTCTAATATCTGGAAGAGGGTATTTGCCAAGGCAGCGTCTACCCACTTCCATGTATCCCGAGGAATTGCCCCGTCCTCCGCCGCCCTGTCAAGCACAGCCAAAACTCTCCCCTTACAACCTTTTACAACGTCACTAAAAGACAGAGATTTACCAGTAGTCTTTTGACGTTTAGACTCCAACATCTCGTCCTGGGATCTCTGCCTTTTAGGTAGTTTTTCTAAAACGGCCTGTTCATGGCCTTTTTGTTCAAGGACTCTCTTCGCCCATCGAAGGGAGTCCTTGTCCTCCTTGGACAGAGAGCTGGGATCAGCAGCTTCCATACGACGACGAATTCTATTCGCCGCCTGCTTGTCCGCGATTTTCATTTTAGAGGGTCTAAGACCCTTAAAACCCTCCCCTAAAGGATTCTGTTCCTTCTTGGACTCCCCAGCCGACTTTAACTGGCTTAGCCGTGAGGCTGTGGCCGATGCCGAACTGGTTTGTCCTCGATTTGACAGCGAAGATCCCCCCTCATGTCTGGATTCCCCAGCCGACTTTAACTGACCATGCCGTGAGGCGGTGGTCGATGCCGAACTGGTTGGTCCAGAAATGGGCATTAAAGCCCCCCCTTTTTTTGAAGGGTTGGTAGGGTTGGACGTGAAGTCCAACGCCCTTACCTTCCCTCCCACCTTCAAGACAGGTCCAGCCACCCGAAGGCCAGCGCCAGTCCCACCTGAGGTGCTTGCGATATCGCGATTGCAGTCATTATGAGTCTCTGACTCAGAAGTCTTTGTTTTAACATTAGTTTGTTTGTTTGTTTGTTTGTTTTGTTTATTTTTCAATATATTTTCCATATTTGGTCCCACGAGTACAGGACGAATATGTCCACCCACACAGAGGTCCAGGTGCGTGGGTAAGGCTACTTAATACCGGAGGGCGCCAGGTATCCGGTATGCTCCGTTAGCGATTGGGTTAATTTTTATGAAAACAGGGCTCCCAACCTAAACGATCCTCAGCACGGGTCGCATAACACTTTGATCCAGCCCTCGCAAGGAAAAAGGAAGGTCCATCCTCACAGAGCCTGCATGTGTGGATAAGGCTAGGTTAAAACGGAAGTTTGCCAGACTATCCGAGTCCGCATATTATCGACTAGATAACCCACTAGCCATTCATCCCTTAGCATATGCTGTTCCACCTTGGATTGGGGGCATTTCTGCCTGAAATACCTTCAGGAAGATACCTCAGGCATTTGAGGAGCTAACCAAACCCCTAGCCTAGCTATGCTAGCCAGCCCTACAGTCAAGACTTAACTTCCTGGAGAGCCGTTTCCAGTGGCCACCAGCTTGGAGGTCATAGCTACACTACCAATTATCACTGATTGTGGCACGACACGCATGTACTAACTGTTAATCATGGTGTAACGCTTTGTTCCACTAATCAGTGCAATCGGCTGACCACCAAAAATGGACCAAAATCGGGTACTTTTTGGTACCTTTTTTTTCGTTTTCGACCTCTTTCCAAAGATTGGTGCAAACAAAATTTCGAAAATGGACCAAAATCGGGCACTTTCTCGTACTTTTTTTCGACTTCGACCTCTTTCCAACGATTGGTACAAAATTTTTTTTTCAAAACGCACCAAAATCGACCACTTTTTTAGTTGGGACCAACTCTGGTGATGGCCAAAGCCCATTGTCAACCTCTTTCCATCGATTTTTTGCAAAAACAAATTTGAAAATGGACCTAAATAGAGTACTTTTAAGGATCGGTACCACTTCTAGTGATGGTCAATATCCTTTTTAGACCTCTTTTCATTGATTGAAGCAAAGTTTTTATGACCACCTCTGGTGATGTCATAAAAACCACCTCCCCATCGATTGGTGCAAAAAGATTCACAAAAATGAAAATCTGTTGAACACTTTTTTCAAAACAACGTAAAAAAATATTTTTTCCAAATTAATAGTTATTGACAACTAATAAAATATCTCTTATGCATAATAGTTATGACTCAACGTAAAAAAAATCAATTGCAAAATAATAGTTATTGACAACTAATAAAATATCTCTTATGCATAATAGTTATGACTCAACGTAAAAAAAATCCATTGAAAAATAATAGTTATTGACAACTAATAAAATATCTCTTATGCATAATAGTTATGACTCAACGTAAAAAAAATCCATTGAAAAATAATAGTTATTGACAACTAATAAAATATCTCTTATGCATAATAGTTATGACTCAACGTAAAAAAAATCCATTGAAAAATAATAGTTATTGACAACTAATAAAATATTTCTTATTCATAATAATTATAAACCAATTTTTAAAAATAATTATTAAAATTGGGAAACTTTTTTCAATCTGAAAAAAGAAAATAATAGTTATTTTGGGTCCCTGGTTATAACCAATGCTTTATTTATTTTTTTATCTTCTTCAGATGGTATCATATTTACCAATATTTCCGTATTTATTTGAATACGTGATAGCGCGTCGGCGTTGGTGTTGTTCTTTCCTTGTTTGAATTTAATTTCAAAATCGTAGCCTGAAAGATCCAATCTTATTCTTGTCATTTTGGATGACGGATTTTTGTGGCTGAATAACGAGACTAAAGGTCTGTGATCTGTCACAACGATAAATTTTCTTCCATATAGATAGGGTTTGAAAAAATTTATTCCACAGTGTATCGCAAGTAATTCATTTTCGATTACGGGTTTGTTTATATCATGCTTTTGAAGGGTTTTGCTTGCGTATGATATTGGCAAGTCGTGTCCAATTTCGCCTTGAGATAGGATAGCTGCTAAAGCAAAATTTGAAGCATCAGTCGTTACAATAAAAGGTTTTGTGAAATCTGGATATTGTAAGACTGGAGGTTCAATCAATTTTTGTTTTAGTGTTTCAAAGGCTGATTGCCATTTATCTGACCATATAAATGGTTGATTCTTTTTGAGCAATATATTTAGGCATTGTGCAATTGTCGCGAAGTTTTCTATAAATCGTCTGTAGTAGTTGCAAAAGGCTACAAATCGTCTTACGTCGTCTGCGTTTTTTGGTATTGGGTAATTTTCTATTGTTCATATTTTGAAGGGTCTGTTTTGATTCCTTCTTGTGTTATTAAGTGTCCTAGGTAAACTACTTCGGGTCTCAAAAATTTGCATTTACTAGCTTTTAGCTTTAAATTATATTTTGACAGTCTGTCGAAAACTTTAACAAGATTTTGATTATGATGCTGTAGGCTGCATCCGAAAATTATAATATCGTCTACGTATAAGAAAGCTTCTGAATTTAAACCTGTTAATGCTATGGTAAGCATGCGATGAAAACTGTTAGAGAATATTTTCAATCCAAAGGGTAATCTCTTAAATTGGTAGTGACCGTCGTTTGTTGAAAACGCTGTCAATGGTCGTGATTGTTTGTCTAATGGTATTTGGTGAAAAGAGCTAGTCATGTCGAGTGTAGAAAAATATTTTGCTCTTCCTAATTTGTCTAAAACATCATCTATCCTAGTCAGTGGAAATTTGTCGTTTACTAACTTGTCGTTTAATTTTCTAAAATCGACGACTAATCGCCATTTTTTTGTATCATCACTGCTCTTTTTGGGTACTAGTAATAAAGGTGCGTTATATGGACTAATTGAATGTTCTATGATGTCGTTTTGTAGTAAATCTCCTATTTGTCTGTGTATTTCTTTGTCATGAGCTTGTGGTAGTCTGTAGTTTTTTATGTACGTTGGAGTGTTATCAGTTGTAGATAGTGATTGAGTGTAGAAATTGTTTACTGTCAGTTGTTCATTTTCTAAGTGAAAAATATTTTGATATTTTCTAAAAATTTCGGTTAAAGGGTGACTTTCATCAAAATTTAATTCTTTTTGTAGTTTCTTAAATCGTTCGTCATTTTGTTTGTTGTTATTTCTAAATTGTATGTAATTTGTTAGTGGTTCTAATTTTGGTTTTAGTTTTAGTATTTTTATTTCTTTGTCATTAGTATTTAGTATTTTGACGTGACATTTTCCGATAGCAGGAATTATGGTGTTAGCTAAAAATACACCTTCCTGAATTTCTTCATTTAATACCAAGCTGTCCTCTTGTACGTCTATATTGATGGGATGTACTATCTCTGTCCTTGGTGGTATTCGTATAATGTCGTAAGCGTGTTTGTTAAAGTGTAAAGGTATTATCACGTCAGTATCGTCTAATACTGTTGTTAATGTTTGTGTTTCGTAGTCTATTTTGCACATGTGTTTTGAGAAAAAATCTCTGCCTAATATACCGTCTGTTGGTATAGGAAAATCATCTTGTACTGCATGAAATATATGGGTTACTATACGGTATTGAAAATCGAGTTCTAGCTTTATTGTTCCTAGAGTTGCAATTTCATCGTTCGTTATTCCTGTCAATTTGCATTGATTTCCCGTCATCAATTCTATATTATTTAAATTTTCGATTTTGCAGATAGATATGTCTGCTCCTGTATCTATAAGAAATTTTAAATTAGTTTTTGCATTTTTACATTTTAAGTACAGGGTGTTTTTTTTAGAGGTATAGAGCTTCGAATTGAAATAAAACACAAGAAAATCGTTTTAATGTCCATCAATTTGGCTTTCTTGGAAGGATAATTTTATGCCATTAATGTTTAAATATGATTTCGGGCATGTGGCCGCCGCGGCTGGCTCGAATAAAGCCAATTCTACAGGTCCAATTTTGAACCACTTTTTCGAGCATATGGGGCCTTCCAAGTCCCCTAACGTTTCTGGTTTGTTGGCGTAGACGAGCGACTTCACATATCCCCAAAGAAAATAATCCAATGGTGTCAAATCACACGATCTTGGTGGCCAATTGACAGGTCCATTCCGCGAAATTATGCGCTCATCGAATGTTTCCTTCAATAAATTGATTGTGACGTGCGCAGTGTGGCATGTAGCGCCGTCTTGTTGGAACCACAACTCATCCACATTCATGCCATCCAATTCGGGAACAAAATAGTCGGTTATCATGGCTCTATACCGGTCTCCATTAATGGTAACTGACTCTCCAGCATTATTTCGGAAGAAGTATGGTCCAATGACTCCACCAGCCCATAGAGCACACCAAACAGTCAGTTTTTGTGGATGTAATGGCGTCTCAAGGGTCTCATGTGGATTCTCTTCACTCCAAATGCGGCAATTTTGCTTGTTGACGTAGCCATTCAACCAAAAATGAGCCTCATCACTGAACAAAATTTTGCGATGAAAATCAGCATCGAGATCAATCTCATTTTCGGCCCATACACCAAAATCACGACGCATTGCATGGTCTCGCGGCTTTAATTCTTGCACAAGCTGGATCTTGTAAGGTCGCAAGCCAAGATCTTTGCGCAAAATCTTCCATAAAGTTGATGGACAAAGCTCCAATTGCTGTGCACGGTGGCGAATCGATTCATTCGGGTCCTCTTCAACATTTTGCTCTACAGCGGCAATTGTTTCTTCGGTGCGCACTGTTCGACGTCTCTGCGGATGCGTATTATCACATAGAGTAAACGTAGTGCGAAAACGACCCATGGTTAACCGAATTAATTGCTCTGATGGACGATTATGTCGACCATAAAATGGACGGAGCTTGCGCTAAACTTCGCGAACTGAACCATTATTTTCGAAATAAATTTGCACGATTTGCAAGCGTTGTTCTTTTGTCAACCTGTTCATGATGAAATGGCAAACCAAACTGAACATAAATGACATTAGAGTTGCCAGATTTGACCATAAAATGCCAGTTTTATCTCTATTCGAAAAACAAACCTCTAAAAAAAACACCCAGTATATGTAATTAGTTGAGGTATCCGAGATATTAAAAATCCTTAATTTTGCTGTCCCGGATGGTCTTGTGCTACGACCTCCGAGCGATTCTCGTTTCCCTGATTGTTGGTTTCTGCAACATATATTCTATTTTGGTTGCGTTGATTATTTGAATTACCATTATTGTTGTTGTTGCGAGAACTTTGATTTCTGTTAGAATTGTTATTATTATTTCGAAAATTGTTATTGTTGTTATTCTGATATCCGCGATTGTTATTAGAATTGTAAGCATTATTCGATCTTCGATTATTATTATTGAAATTATTGTTATTTCGGTATCCGCGGTTATTATTATCATTATTATTTTGATTAGAATTATTGCGGTTGTAATTATTGGAGAAATTATTGTTACGATTGTTATTGTTATATCTCCTATTGTTATTAAAATAATTGTAGCGGTTGTTGTTGTTATTCTGTCTAAAATATAACAGTTGGTTACTTGATTTGTTATTTCTTTCTAATTCAAGTGCTAAATTGGTTGCGTATGTTAAAGTTTTAGGTTGGGCTGCAAATATAGTTTGCTTAATGTTATCGTTCAAACCGTTTTTGAAAATTGTTAGGGCATAACTTTCGTTCATTTTAATGATAATGTTTCTTTGATTTTCGTCACTTATTGATTCTGCAATCTGTATGTTGTTCAGTTCTGATACTAAATTTATGAGTTTATCTCTAAATTGTGAAATTGAATTGTTTCTCTGTGTCAATGTAGCTAATTGCGTGTGTATTTGTGCTGTAGTTAGGTTGCTTTTATACGGGGTTTGCAGGGCGGTTTTTAGTAAGGGTAAGGTATTTATATTTGCTGTATATCCTAATGTGGTACGTTTGCATTCAACTTAACACTTACTATTAGTTCTATTAATTGTTTTTGGTCATCAGCCGAGTAGGTATTGTGTAGCAGTTCTGTTAGTTTTAGAAAGCCTTCTAAGTCTTTGTAGTTTCCTGTGAAAGCAGGGACTATTTTCATTACTGTTTCTAAGCTGAATTCTACCATTTTTAGTTCTAAATTATTTTGTTCTTGGGTAGTGTTATCTTCTGTTCCTGTCATTTGTTGTAGTAACGATTTGGTTTCTTTCACTAAATTGTAAAAGTCTTCGGTAAGTCTGTGTAACTCGTAATTTGTTTTGAGTGTTAGTATGTGTGTTTCGAATTCCTTTTTGAGATTGTTAATCTGATCCAACTTTGTTTTTATAGTTGCTACAGTGTACTTTCTATTTACTGTTTTCTTTAAATTTGTCTTTATTTTCCTAACCTCTACGAAGATTTCTGTTAATCTGTGCATAAAAAATTTATTCTCTGATTATTTGTTTTATCCTTAGTTTCCTAACCTTATTAAATGTTATTTCAATTTTGGTAAAATGATTTATTTTATTATACTAATTGAATCCTATTCACATGTTTTATAACATAAGATTTATAATACCTATTTAATTTATAAAATGCATATCCTATTATAATTATAATTACTACTGTTATTATAATGGTTGTCGTAGTATTCTTAATGTCCGCGTTGGTTATAGCTGATCCAACGTTGTTTTCAATGCTTTCATTGATGGTTATTTTATCCTCATTTTTGTTGTTCAGCATACTGATTCTATAGTATGCGTCTAGCAGCTCTGGTGTCATCAACTATCTGTTTTTTGTTTTGTTGAAATGTATTTTAATAGTCCTTCTTTTTGATTTTACGAATTCTTTTTTCCATTATTTAAAAATTTTCTTGTGTGTCCTTAGGTGTATGGTAATCTCCTCATCTTTTACTTTTGCTTCACACACGAAGCAATACATTTTTAATTTGCTTGTTTTGTTCTGAATTTAAAATCTTTAAGTTGATTTATTAGTTTGTACTTCTCTTGTCCCTTGGCTATGTTTATTTTTGTTTGCCTTCGATATCAGATTTTGTTTTTTATTGGTCTTCCTTCAGTTCGGATTTCGCAGGATCGCCATGTGGTACTGGCCTAACCTTGGGGTTTCAGGGGTTGGCCTATACTATGTGTATTATTCAGGCGCACACACCGTTTATTACAGCCGCAAGGCTTTCAAGGGAATTTTTCAGCATTAGCCACAAAGGCTATTTCCATAAAATAAAAGACTGTTTCCTTTTAAGTCTGAATAAATTCTGTTTTTATTTACAAATTCTAAAACTATTTATACAAATTAAACTAGTATTTCTTAACACTATTTTTGCCGTTATTTTACCATAACTCCTCCTCCATTCAATTTCCCGGCTGATCGCGCAATTTCAGTTGCGTCAGCATTTCAATATCCAATATGCAAAATTTGGTAAGAGTGAAAGAGTCGCAAATCTAATTTGACTTCAGTCACTTGTTCCCAGCCTTGAAAATACGGCATAAGGGTGTTTTCTTACAATGTGCATTTGGGTTTGTTATTGTTGTTGTGTGTGGTCAGTTTAGGTAGGCTAAGACGTTGCCTTGAATGCACTAAGTCAATGACGTGCGGGTGAAACATAATGCTTGCATTTAATTGTTGTTGCTTTTGTTTGTGCGAGTGGCGTTAGCGGCACGAGCACAAAAAAAGGCAAAAGAAAAATGAGAATGACTTGCAGATGTAAGTCGAAAATTCTACTTTTTATGACTTGACCGAAAAGTGTCATATGAATTTGTTTATTTTTGATTTCCGTAAATCAAAAATAAAATTTGAATTTGAGTGGCTTTATTTTACTGTGAGGAATGTGGGTTAAGTTAATTTGAAATTAAGTGGAAATCGGTGGGAACGTTTAGTTAATTTGGTTCCCTTGTTATTGGAATTTAGAGAAGGTGTTAGTGGTGGTCATGGTGATTAAGTAGGTTCACTACACTAGCTATCTTTATGAAAAACTACGTTTCTGCCAATCTGTACGCAATGTAAGCTTTATTTTGCCAACTTTCAAACATCTAAATTCTTCTAGGTTTTTCTTTATTAAAGCTATCCGTCTATGTAATTCTCTGCCAAGAGATCTTAAATGTATTCAAAGCAAAATTAACTTTAAGCGTAACATTTATTTTCACTTTACTTGATTCCTTTAACTTACTTGTCTATCTTTACTTTTCTTCATTTCTTTATATTTCCTCTGCTACTTAACCTATAATAATATTAAGATATATATGTATGTTAGAGCGGTTCAAAAAAAAAACTTTTTGATTTTTTCACGATGTGTCAGCGGATTACAATAGCCTTATATGTCTGGACAAGCCCCATTACTAGGACTAAGGTTAATATTGAAAACTGGATTAGCGCCCTCTGTTTTAAGTAAACAACCCATAATTTGAATTTTTGAATATTTTAGAAAAATCTATAGAATAGTTCAATTATGGCAGTTCTGTTAATTTGGAAAAATGCAGATATCTCGGGTTTGTAATAAGGAAATGATATGCGGTTTACAGCATTCTGTTAAGCAAATAACAGTACATTAAAAATGATGTAACACGGGATCGGCAGCAAAATAATATGGGGTGATTTTGCAACTTTAAAGCACAATATCGCAATTTTTTAATTTTTTTCCGGTCAATTTTAAATTTTTTTGTAAGAAAAAAAGAAGAAGAAGAAAAACTAATCATGGATTCGAATTTCCCGATTGATAATAACTGTTTGAAATAAAAAAAAAAATTAGAATCACCTTAATATGCAAATTTGTCGACCTCGATTCGAAAAAAATCAGGTCTGTTAATTTAGAAAAATAGAGATATCTTTGTTTTGAAATAAGATAATGATATGCGGTTTCGGCATTCATTTAAGAGAATATCAGTTAATTAAAAATTATGTACCATGGGATCGGCGGTAACATAATATTTGAGGTGTTGGAGCTAGAAAGTGGAAAATTGGTACTTTTTTACTTTTGTCCGGTCAATTATCAATTTTTTTGTAAGAAAGAAAGAAGAAGAAGAAAAACCAATCACGGATTTGAATTTCCCGATCGATTGTTTCCCGAAAACCATACCCACTTTGTTGAAAAATTTTATAGCCTCTACAACTTGCAGCACTTTATAAATCAAGATTTTTGAAAATGGGTTGTTTACTTAAAACAGAGGGCGCTAATCCAGTTTTCAATATTAACCTTAATCCTAGTAATGGGGCTTGTCCAGACATATAAGGCTATTGTAATCCGCTGACACATCGTGCAAAAATCAAAAAGTTTTTTTTTTGAACCGCTCTAATGTATGTACATTAGGCTGGGTCAAATTGTTCGGGTGGAAAAAACATGACCAAGCGTCTAGCGGAAACGTAATCTACGGAAAATTCTAAGAAAATTTGACCAAGAAACCATGGGTCTAAAATCAATATCGAGCCCCCGATTTTTAACAAGAATTTTTTAATATGAAATTTTTATAAAAAATAAGTAACTTCTTAAGAAAACAATGCTTTATCATCTAAAAAAACAACACACATGTGTCATTGGTTTTGTCAGCTTTTTGAATCTGTTATTATCATGAAAACATTTTTATAACCAGGCCGAAATTCGGAAAGGTTTTGTGAAAAATGGTCATAAATGCTAAAAAACTTACAAGTTGTCATCAATTCACCTGCAAAAAATTAATATGTTCTTTATAATATTTATTACAGGGACGTGAATCGGTTCTGAACCGGAAAACCACTTTTTTTTTACTAATTAACTGAACCATTAACCGAACCGAAATTTTCCACAAATGTTTGATCCGAACCGAAAACCGAAACACTTTTTATAATGGTTTGAGGATTCATTCTGACCAATTTTCAATAAACAAATTTTCCTCATTTTTTTATTTTTTCTTTTGTTGTTTGTTTTGGAAGCATGAAACAGAGTTCATATATAAATCATTAATAGATAAAATCAAATCTTTTGATAATACAAGGCGGCTTTCAAATAAGTAATGTTGATGTTTTGAACTTTTGGAATAACTACCCCGACAAAGAATTATCTGAATTAGCTCAAATGATTTTTGGTGTTCCAGCAACCCAGGTTTCGGTAGAGAGGGCATTTTATTCTCGGAGACCTGCGTGGAAATATTGACGAGGACTTGTTAGAAGATATTCTTCTCATAAATTTCAACTGATTATTGTGAAGCAAATTTTTTATCAAATAACAATTTTTTACTACGTAGTTATAGCGTAAGACATAAATTAAGTCTACATGTATATTTTTATGTTCTTTTGACTGTCACTGAATAAAAATAATACAAATGTGTGCAGTCTTTTTTTAATTCCCGAACGGTTGAACCGAACCGAAAACCCGATTCAAATAAAAAAAAAAAACCGTTTTGATGAACCAATCCAAAAGTGCAAAAACGGTTCGAACGCTGAACCGAACCGACCAAATTTTTCACACGTCCCTGATATATTTAGCAATTTTGTTAGTTTTTTCGTAAAACTTTTCTTATTAATTACACCAATATTTAATTTCTTCCAAATTTCAATTAATTTATCCGCTACTTGCGGAGTGAAAAATGAATACGAGGACATCTTGCTTTCATTTCTGGAACGCTCACTAAAAAAAAAAAAAAAATAGTATCTTAAAATATCGCGACCACTTGGCAAATTGAGTTCGCTCAAAAGACTTGATAAGCCAAAAGCAGAATAGTTTTGATACGGCATATGTCCATCTCAGAGAAATGCTTTTAAAAGTTACAATGGCGAAAAAATGTAAACACCGCAATACATGATAATTTCCAACTGCAGACCAAATCCATCTCAAACCATGCGCGTGGATTATTTCATGTTACGGAATTGGTCGCCGATTAAATATGTTGTTTTTCAAAAGATATAAGAGGACCAATATTTCCCCGATTTGATTAAAAAAATTTTTATGAAGCTATGACCATTTTAAGCTATGCCCATTTTAGGCTGAAAATTGTTTCAAAAAAGCGGCATTTCAATCCAAATCAAAATAATTAACTTTTACCTTTTGATTCTCATAGAACTTCTTATTTTCTGTTAGAATCCTTAAAAAAATTTTATGAGAAAAAACAAAGCTAATTTTCTGAAAAACTTCACCTTTTTTTTCGCTTTAAATTTTATTTTGGACTTATACTAATATAAGAAAGAGATGATATGAGTTTAATTTGCGCTTAGAGACATTTGAGGTGAGGAGAATTTTTTTCCCAAAAAATATATTTAAATTTTTAATCCAACCTGATCCAGAAGCATACACTGAAATTCACGCAGATGCTTGCTTGGTTTTGGAGCTGTGTTTTTGCAGCGAGACGCTGACGATCAACTGTTGCATCCAATAGAATTCATGAGCAGGAAAACATCGCCTGCAGAGCAAAAATATCATTCATATGAGTTAGAGGTTCTTGCAGTTATTAATGCGTTTAAGAAATGGAGAAATTATATTCTCGGCAAAAAGGTTGAAGTAGTAAGCGATTATAGTGCATTTACTATGACATAGGGATGGGGAAAAATCGATTAATATCGATGTTTTTCAACATCGCTTACTATCGATAATTTTGAGCCCTAACGATTTTATCGAAATCTATTAATCATTGAATAATTTTTTTTATTTTTCCTTAAAAAGGATATAAATATAAAAAAATTTACAATTAATTATATACCATTTTAAAGGGAATAAATTAAGCTTTTTTATCATTCTAAAAAGTTATAGGTTATTAACACATTTTTACGAAAAAATACTTACTTACTTACTTAGATGGCCATAACAACCCGTTGTCAGGTTACGGCCGACCTCATTAGCTCTCGCCAGGCGCCTCTGTTTTGCGCGCGCCTTCTCCAATCGTTAATGCCAAGCGCGGTTAGGGCTTCCTCAGCTTGGTCGAGGCATGGTCTCCCTCTTCGTCGTTGACCGGGGACCTTCCCTTCGAATACCTTTTTCGCTGGAGCTTCTTTATCCATACGATGGACATGACCCAGCCAGCGTAGTCGCTGTATTGTTATACGCTTAACTATGTCAATGTCGGCGTAGAGCTCATACAGCTCGTGGTTCATTCGAATGCGATAGTCGTCGCCAACTCGAACAGGACCAAAGATTTTGCGGAGAACTTTCCTCTCGAACACCCCAAGAGCGGGTGCGTCTGTTGTCGAAACCACCCATGCCTCAGCGCCATAAAGAAGCACAGGTAGAATGAGCGTCTTGTAGAGTGTTAGCTTTGTCGATCGAGAGAGAGCTCTGCAACGTAATTGCTTACTGAGACCGTAGTAGCACCTATTAGCAATTGTTATTCTCCGCTTAATCTCCAGACTGACATCGTTATTGCTGGTTACGGCAGTGCCAAGGTAAATGAATTCCTTGACAACTTCTAATTTACAGTTGCCCGCTGTAACATGAGAGTCTAGATCCCGTGCTCTCTTGTTGTTGTTAGTAGACATCATGTATTTCGTCTTGCCCTCGTTTACCGTCAAACCCACTTTGGCTGATTCCTTTTCAATAGCAGTGAAAGCAGCAGTTACATCTCTCTTACTCCGACCGATAATATCAATATCATCAGCGTACGCAAGGAGCTGAACACCTTTGAAGAAAATGGTGCCATTATGATGCACACCGGCTTTTCGTACGATCCCCTCCATAATGAAATTGAAGAGATCGCACGAGAGCGGGTCGCCTTGTCTGAAACCTCGCTCGGTATTAAAAGTTCGGGAGAGGTCATTCCCTACCTTGACGGAGCTACACGTATTGCTCAACGTCATCCTGCAGAGCCTTATCAACTTTGCAGGTATACCGAACTCAGACATTGTTGCGTATAGGCAATCCCGCACTGGGCTATCGAACGCAGCTTTATAATCGACGAAGAGATGGTGAGTGTCGATTTGATATTCATGGGTTTTCTCCAGGACTTGGCGTAGTGTAAAAATCTGGTCTATGGTGGATCCAGGTCTAAAGCCACACTGATAGGATCCGATCAACGTTTCTGTATACGGCTTCAATCTTTCACACAATACGCTCGAGAGGATCTTGCGATGGAAATAAGACTGGTACCCCTGTAGTTGGCGCAGATTGTCGGGTCTCCTTTCTTTATTACAGGACAAAGCACGCTGAGATTCCAATCGTCGGGCATGCTTTCCGCTAGCCATATTTTGCTGATGAGTTGATGCATGCACCTTATCAATTCATCGCCACCAGCTTTAAACAACTCAGCTGGCAGGCCGTCAGCACCCGCTGCTTTGTTGTTTTTGAGTCGCTGGATAGCAATTCGAACCTCTTCATGGCTAGGTGATGGTACTTCCACTGCGTTATCATCGATTGGTGGTATCGTACTGCATTCTCTCTGGGCGGAATTAGTGGAATCATCGCCCGTGAGCAAGTTGGAGAAATGCTGCCTCCATAACCTCAGTACACTCTGTGTATCTGTAACCAGATTTCCATTTTCATCTCTACAAGTGGATGCTCCGGGCTTGAAACCTTGAGTTAGACGCTTAACTTGTTGATAGAATTTTCGTGCATCCTTCTTGCCCTGGTACACCTCAAGTTCCTTACGATCACGCTTTTCCTGCTCCCTTTTTTACGTCTGAAAATGCGCCTCTCTTCCTTCCTCTTTTCGCGGTAGTTTTCTCGCACGGCTCGCGTTACGGCTGACTGCAGCATCTTCTTGTTTGCGGCGTTTTTTTCAGCAGTCGCATCGCGACACTCCTGGTCATACCATTGGTTTCGAGGTTGTGGGCGTCGAAAACCAATGACTTCCTCGGCAGCAGCGCGCATGGAGTGGGAGATGTGTGTCCAAAGTCCACCGGCGTCGTCGGTTCCAGAGGTTGGTTGGTTGAGCTTAACCGAGAGTTGAGCGGAGTACGCCTCGGCAGTCCGTTGTGATTGCAGCTTGGTAACGTCCAGCTTTCGTTGCATGACCGTGCGTACATTCTTCGCATTGCATAGCCGCATGCGGATCTTAGCTGCAACAAGATAGTGGTCAGAGTCAATGTTGACCCCCCGAAATGTACGCACATCCAGAACGCTTGAAGCGTGCCTTCCGTCGATCACAACATGATCAATTTGGTTTTTCGTTTTTTGATCCGGGGATAGCCAGGTGGCCTTGTGAATGTCGAGGTGTTGAAATCTGGTACTACTAACTACCATGTTTCGCGCCGCGGCGAAGTCGATCAGTCTCAGACCGTTGTTTGAAGTGGTCTCGTGGAGACTGAACTGACCGACTGTAGCACCAAAGATGCCTTCTCTTCCGACCTTCGCGTTAAAATCGCCGAGGACTATTTTTACATCGTGGGTCGGACAACGGTCATACACGTTCTGTAGGCTCGCGTAGAAATCATCCTTGGTGGCATCGTCCTTTTCCACCGTCGGGGCGTGCGCGCAAATTAGGCTTATGTTGAAGAATTTTGCCTTGATACGGATCGTAGCCAGCCTTTCGCTTATTGGCGTGAACCGGGAAACTAGGTGGCGTAATTTTCGACTTACAACGAATCCGTAACCAAATTCGCGCCTCTCCGCATGGCCGCTGTAGTAGATATCACAGTTCGTCCGTTTAGAGCAGCCTTGTCCTTTCCATCGCATCTCCTGGATGGCGGTGATGTCAGCCTTTATTTTTACGAGGGCTTCCTCCAGTTGGATAGTTGCACCTTCCCTATGGAGGAACTTGCTTGAACTGCTTGCAAAAGAATCATCCCTGGCCACTCCCAAGTGAGTGGCGATCAGGAACTTTCCCCACTTACGTGGACTTCTACAAGCAGCCCCATCCACCTTTTTTTTTTTTTTTTAAACCTTATTTTTTTTTACGAAAAAATAAGGTTTAAAAAAAAAAAAATTGGTCAAAATTTCAGAAATTCGTCAGATCTCCAAAAATATAGGTAAAATTTCAAAACTTCACGCTTCATTACTGTAGGCCATTAAATAACCTTTTTTACGACACTCATATTTACTGTTTTCTATTCAGCGGTTCCCAACTTATAATCATTTTTTCAAAAGCTATGTCCGCAACTTTCGACGTCTTTATCTATGAAACTAGATCCAAGCTACACTTTTTTTTATTTTTTTTTTCTCGAAGAGCCTTTGTTAAGTGAGCAAACGGATATAATTCAATACTGGAATAATTATACAAATGCATTAAGGGGTTATATCTCCCTTATGCTATAAAAAACAAGGCTGTTTTTATTATTTTTTTCAAAGGACATTTGAGATTAAAGGTATACAAATAATATAACATTGGATTAAGTAACTCTTGAAGAAGAGAAAAAATTTTTTTGATTGTTGTTTTTTATTACAAAATGGCGGCTGTGCAATGATTACCGTAAACGCTTTTTCAAAAAGATCTTCCGCGGCGGGCAGTAGAAGTCTCGTCCAACTACACTTATAACAAAAAAAAAAAAATTTTTTCGTGATCTACATGAATTTTGCTGTTGAAGTACACATGATTATATTTGTAGAATTTTTTTTCACGAAATGTCAAATGTTTTAAAAAGAAATCGTGTGTATTTCATCAGATAATCAAACAATGAAGCTACTTTTAAAATTTCGAGTCAATCGTAGTTTCGAGAAAAACGCGTTTGAAGTTTCAAAATGCTATACATCTTCATCAAAGTTTCTTGGAAAAAATTGATTTAAAAAAATTTTGAGTTTATATCAGTACTTGCGCGCTGTAGATTTTGATTCTAGGATTGTTTTGGCATAATTCAAGCCAATAAAAAAAATCAAAAAGTAAAAAAAGTTAAGGAGATATAACCCCTTAAGGCCTTGCGATGTCTGTTTATTTCGGCTTCATCCACATCATCGGAGAGGGTCAATTCATCAGCGGGCAATATTATATCCAAAAAGAGAGCTTCTCTCTGCCCCGATATGGCTGAAAAACTGTATTGTTTTTTGCACCAAAATGTGAATTATATACAAATCTAAAATTAATTTCTTTATTACTAACTACCTAAGTAGTGATGGGAACTATCGAATAAAAACTATCGAGTTATTCGATAGTCTATTTGTTTTCATTCAGTCGATAGCTGTTCACGATTCACTCATTAATAGTTTCACTCACTAGATCACTCATACATAGAAAAAATTCAACACAGCGCAACTATCGAATAAAAAGTTTTATGTGTGACTTATGAAAACCACTTACTTCAAACCACTCAATGACGAAAAATAATTCTTATGAATTGCCGGCGGCAAGAAGCTTTTAAATGAACACAATAATTATTATAGATTAAATGAATATTATAATTTAATGATATATTAATAAACTTTTTTAACATTGATAAAATTTATTGGTAATTATATCTTTCATTTGGAAAACTTTATTAAAGGAAAATTTTAATAGCGCACCTGTAGTCATGCGGCCAGGATTCAAGCCATCAACTGCTTGGGAGTTCTTTGTAAGAAATGGAAGTGTTGTTCGTTGCAATATATGTAAAAAAGACTTCAAGTTTGCGGGAAATACATCCAACTTGAATGATCATTTGCGACGTAGACATCCACTTTATCTAAAAGATAGTGATGATGCCAGTCAGCAAAGTGCGATTGAGAGCACAGCTGGAGTAGGAGGTGTAAGTTGTACAGGGTCACAGCAAGAAGCACAAGGGACTGTTACAGGTGGGGCAGCAGCTCAAATAATTAACACATCAAAATGTGTTGAACCTAAGAAAAATATTAATTTACAAACAAAGTTGTTTTTAAAAGATTCTCGTACGGAGCTTTCCGAAAATGAAAAGAAGAGCATTGACAATTCATTAATAAAAATGATAACAGTAGATATGCAACCATTGTCCATTGTGGAAAATGAGGGATTCGTAGAATACTCTAAGAAACTGTAGCCATTATATTCACTGCCAAATCGGAAACTTCTTTCCAATACTATGTTGCCTTTTAAATATACGGAAGTTCGAGAAAAACTGAAAAATATGTTGGTCTCGGTCTCTTCTCTTGCTATCACAACGGACATTTGGACGTCTGATAGCCAAAAAGGATTTTTATCTGTTACCAGCCATTTTATCTTTGAAAATAAATTGCGGTCTGCGGTTTTGTCCACGAAAGAAATTTTCGGCAAACATACTTCGGAAAATATAGTAGCAGCCTTAATGGATATTTTTGAAGATTGGGCAGTTTTTATGAAAGTTGTTACTATTGTAAGTGACAATGGTGCGAATATTAAAAAAGCTATTGTTGATCATTTGAAAAAACACCACCATCCATGTGTTGCTCATACCTTGAATTTGTGTGCAATTGACGCAATTAAAAACGTGCAGCAAGTAATAAATATATTAAGTAAGTGTAGAGCAATAGTTTCACATTTTAGTCACAGCTGTCACGCTACAGAGAAGCTTAAAAATATGCAGAAACAAATGAGCGTTGCGGAATTAAAACTAAAACAAGACGTTCCAACAAGATGGAATTCCGCACTCATAATGCTGGAGCGTATATTATTGGTTAAGAAGCCACTGTCGGCTGTAATTACTTCCTTGCAAAATGCTCCAGATTTCTTGAATGTTTCAGAATGGGATATTATAACAGCTGAAAAATATACCACTATGTCAATGGTAATACCACTTGTAAGAGGACTGCAAGTTACTATAAAGAACCATCAAATGAAAACGGTGGAGGGAGTTTGCCTTAGAACGAATTTACTTGATGTTTTACACAGAAGGCTGGGACAATTGGAGTCCGATAAAATGTATGCAAAAGCCACAATATTAGATCCAAGATTTAAAAAAATTGCTTTTGGGAACGAAAATAATGCTTTTAATGCTCAAAAGTTGCTTATAGATGAAATGACTTATCTATTCTCCCAGCAAAATAAAAGAACATTATCACATACCGCAGAACTAGAAGCCCAGGTGAGTGAAAGTACGAACTCCTTGTGGGCTCTTTTTAACCTAAAAGTTTCGGAAGCAAAAAGTACTTGCAGTAATGCTCCCAGTGTGACTGCAAAAATTTCATTCGAGCAATATCTGAGACAAGAGTTCTTGCACCGGTCCAAAAACCCATTAATTTATTGGGACTCTAATGAATTTATTTTTCCCGAGCTCTACCAGCTTTCCGTTAAATATTTATGCATTCCTGCAACGTCGGTTCCTTCTGAAAGAATTTTCTCGAAGGCAGGTCAGCTGATTAATGACCGAAGAAATAGGTTAGAAGGAGAAAAATTAAATCAAATAATTTTTTTGAATTGTAATTTTGATATTTAATTTTTTATTTCTTTATTTATTGATTTTTCTTCAAGTTTTTTTCTATACAATTGAATGTATTCATTATCTTATTTTTGTGATATTTTAAGATAGTTTTTTTTTATACAACTGAATGTGTTCATAAATTAATTTATGTGATAATATTTTCAATTACAAATATGCTATTAAGCAAAAAATTTAAATCAAAAAATAGTTGTAATTAGCTGGATAGATTATGCAAAATTATTAAAAAATTGTTTAAATTTTAACAGTGAACAATTACTTGCTGATATTCGGTAAACCCAATTGATGATAACCAACTCTGAATTAAAATTAAATGAGTAAACGAATGAGTGAAAAAAATCATTCGATAGTCAAAATCATTCAGTTACTAACTATCGATTGTTGAAATTACTCGATAGTTCCCACACTATACCTAAGCCATGCGTGCGGTGCAATGCCCTAACATATCAAATAAAATATTTAAAAATTATTTATAACATACACCATTAATACTTTACTATTATTATCAAAATAAATTATATTAATCAATCAATAATGGAGGGGGAAATTTCGATGTTATCGATGATAATCGATTTTGTTTTCAATGTTTTTTTTAACGATTTCTCCCAGCTCAATATGACACTTAAGAAACAAGATATTCCGTTGAGAGTGGCGCGATGGGCTATGTTTTTATAAAATTTCCAATATGAAATCGAATACCAAGTGGCCACGAAAATAAAGCACGTTGATGCTTTGAGTCACTGAAACATCGCATCATCGAAGCTTAAAAGCAAGATGCTTGGAAAAAGGCAATAATGACGATTTTAGAAAAGGAAAGCTATGAAGACTTTTTTCTAAAGCAATGAATTCTTTATAAAGATGTGGTTAAAGAATTGGTCGTGATACCGTCAATAATGGAACGAGAAATCATTAAAGTTGCACATGGGCAGGGACACTATACTGCGAAGAAAACTCAAGACATTGTGGAGAAAACTTTTTACATTCCGAAGTTAGCGGAAATGTCAAAACAAATTGTGAAGTACTGTGTCGAGTGTATTGTTTCTGAAGCAAAAACTGATAAAAAGGAAGGATTTCTAAATTCTATAGACAAAGCAGATGTAGCATTGATGACATTGCATATTGACCACGTTGGACAGATGGAAAAGACACAAAAGCAATATATTCACATTTTAGTAGTAATTGACGCATTTTCTAAATATGTCTGGCCATATCCGACACATGACACAGGAACAAACGAAATAATAGAGTGACTCCGAAAGCAAGCCATTAGTTTTGGTAATCCGTTAAGAATAATTGCCGACAAAGGAACACAACTTTCTTCAAACGCATTTATGCAATATTGTAAGACAGAAGGAATACAGCATTTCACGATTGCAATAGGAGTACCACGTGACAATAGACAAGTGGAGAGAATCTACAGAATAGTAGCTCCGATGTTAGCTAAACTTTGCGTAGAAGCTCCACAGAACTAGCATCGACATGTTGACCGCGTACAACAAATTATTAGCAGAACTCCAACTAGAAGCACCGGTAGGACTACTTTTAAAACCCTAACTGGACTTGAGATGAGAACATCTAGAAACGAAGATATTCTCCAATTACGTGAAGAGTTTGCCATACAAGATCTGGATGAAGAGCGGAAACTAGATCGTGAAGAAGCGCGACATAATATCCAAAAATTGCAAGAGGAGAACCGCAAGTCGTACAACAAAAACCGTAAAATTGAAACAAAATATTGCCTAAATGAGCTAGTAGCTATTAAACGAACGCAATTTAGAAGTGGACTTAAGTTGCGACCAACATTTTTTGCCCATACAAGATTGTTGATATAAAAAACTATGGGAGATACTTCGTAGGAAAGGTTGGTGATTTTGAAGGACCTAAGAAGACTTCAACAGTGGCAGAGTACATGTAAAAATAGAACTCGTCAATCGAGGCGACTGACACGTCAGGATAGCCAAGTTGTGGTATTCCATCAACAAACACGCACTGACTTATAATGACAAAGAACGAAACAAGTAAATGAACAAAACCAAGTTAACGAGACAGACGCGTAGTTAGCTTGTTAAAAATCAACGTACAGAACGAACAACAAAAATATAAGGATATAAAAATGTAAAAAAAACAGAAAACTGAAAATTAATGGAATATAATGAATTAAAACTGAAACAACTAAAAGTGAATTTATTACATAAATGTATCGTGCCACAACCAGTGACAAGCGGAAGTATAGCTATGACCTCCAAATCGGTGGCCGTTGGAAACACCTCGTCTGTTGGTTAAGTCTTGACTGTAGTACTGGCTAACATAGTTGGGCTTGTAGATGGTAACTCCTAAAATGTCTGGGTGTATTTCGGGTAGGCACACATTGACACTAATCGCTAAATCACGAGTGTCTGGCACTAGTGGATGTCTGCCTGTGAATTATTTCAGGCAGCAATTCCCCCAATTCAAGGTAGTACAGCTTATACCGAAGTTATCTAGTCGTTAATAAGCGGAGCCGGGAAGTCTCATGCAGGCTCTGCGAGGATGGAACTTCATAAAAATTAACCCAATCGCTAACGGAGCAGATCGGATAACTAGCGCCCTCCGGTACTAAGTAGTCTTACCCATGCACCTGGACCTCTGTGTGCGTGGACATATTTGTCCTGTAGTCGTAGGACCAAATATGGAAAAATTAATACCTAAAAGCAAACAAAACAAACAACAAACAAAACAAACAAAACAAACAAAACAAACAAAACAAACAAAACAAACAAAACAAACAAAACAAACAAAACAAACAAAACAAACAAAACAAACAAAACAAACAAAACAAACAAAACAAACAAAACAAACAAAACAAACAAAACAAACAAAACAAACAAAACAAACAAAACAAACAAAACAAACAAAACAAACAAAACAAACAAAACAAACAAAACAAACAAAACAAACAAAACAAACAAAACAAACAAAACAAACAAAACAAACAAAACAAACAAAACAAACAAAACAAACAAAACAAACAAAACAAACAAAACAAACAAAACAAACAAAACAAACAAAACAAACAAAACAAACAAAACAAACAAAACAAACAAAACAAACAAAACAAACAAAACAAACAAAACAAACAAAACAAACAAAACAAACAAAACAAACAAAACAAACAAAACAAACAAAACAAACAAAACAAACAAAACAAACAAAACAAACAAAACAAACAAAACAAACAAAACAAACAAAACAAACAAAACAAACAAAACAAACAAAACAAACAAAACAAACAAAACAAACAAAACAAACAAAACAAACAAAACAAACAAAACAAACAAAACAAACAAAACAAACAAAACAAACAAAACAAACAAAACAAACAAAACAAACAAAACAAACAAAACAAACAAAACAAACAAAACAAACAAAACAAACAAAACAAACAAAACAAACAAAACAAACAAAACAAACAGAGGAATTTTAGCTTCTGAGTCAGGAACTCAGGTCTTTTTAAACTCATCTCCTACGATGATGAGCGGTCTGCTAAGTTATACAAGATAGCTGTTAGTAGGCTAGGTGAGGTGTATCCAGGCGCGAGACTGGAGGCTGTGGAGAAGGATGAGACTCCTACCAGGCCCCGGGCTTGCGTTTGGCTACCGATCACACTGTCGGGAGAGGACGCAGTTCTGCGGATGCTCCAACTACGCAATCCTAATCTTCCAACTCACAACTGAGCTGGCCTCCAAAGGTGCTATCTCTCCCTTCCCGGAAACCATCGCCACCGCACCACCAGTGCCAGTGGAGATGGAGGTTGAGGAGGTGGAGCCAGAGGAGGCAAACTCCACTCTAAGCGGCCAACCTGAGGCGTCTCTTGAAGAAACCGAACTCACAGACTCTGATAGGTTGGCGGAGGTAGGAGGCCTCCTTGAAGAAGCTCTTCTATTAGCTAGCCAAATTAATCTCCATCACTCAAAAGCAGCGTTCGCCGGCTTACTGATCCGCTCAAGTAAAAGCGGAGATGATGTAGTCCTAATACAGGAACCCTGCGTTCATGCCGGCAGAGCCTGTGGTCTAAGGACGCCAGGCTATAAGCTACTGGTGGCGAATGTGGAAGGCAACCCTAGAACGTGCATCTTGGCAAAGACTAATCTTAACTTGTTTTTGCTTTCTAATTACAGTGACTGAGATACGGTCGTTGCTAGCCTGGAGATAAAAGCTGGAGGCTTCTGGTTAGCTTCATGCTATATGGCTCACAACTCGTGCTGTATACCACCGACATATTTAAAGGCGGCTGTAGAGCAGGCTTGCTTAATTTAACTTAACGTTGACTGGAGAGTCTCAAGCAAGCACTCTATTTTAGATAATCGATATATAGAATATGTTCTGTTAACCCCTCAGATCCAATTGTTCACCGAAATGTAAAAGGACAAACTGGGGTATATACAACAGGAAACTTGCGGAGCATCTGCCTATCTCAACCCCCGTAGAGCCGTCAACTGTCTTCAACAATGACAGGCTGATTCAAAGCTTAACGGGAGGGTTAAATAAGTCCCTGCAGATTTCTTGTCCCGTAAGTAAAACCCGAGGAAAGAGAAACCCTCATGGTGGTCAAATGAAATTCAAGTTCTTAGACGAAGTAGAATTTATTTAACAAAGCCAAAAATCAGGTTTGGAAAATGACTGTAACTCAGACTGTCTAGTCTCAAAATTTACAAGACTTCATTGAGAAAGGCTAAACGTAACTCGTGGCGAAACTTCTGTGGAAACAATGAAGAGACTTCAGAAGCATCTAAACTAAGAAGGATTATATCTACCTCGCCCACTACTCTAGGTCTTTTAAGAAGGCCTGACGGCTTCTGGACAACGTCTAGCAAAGAGACCTTAGACCTCTTACTAGATTCTCACTTCCCTGGTAACTCACTACATGGACTAGATGATTTGAATGTTCAAACCCAGATGACCTCAATTATCTTTGGGGAAGTTGTTTCAGAAACCAAAATTCGATGAACGATAAGTAGCTTCAAACCCTATAAATCACCTGGACCTGATGGTGTAACACCAATTGAGCTGCAACAATCAGCTCGCTTAACTATACCTATTTTCATTGGGCTATCTTAATCTCTCCTATATTCCTCTAGCCTGGAGGTTGACTAAAATCATTTTCATTCCAAATGCAGGGAAGAGCTCTTACATAAATCCAAGGGATTTTAGGCCAATTAGTCTTTCCTCCTTTCTTTTAAAAACATTGCAAAACTCATAGAAACCTATGTTCGCAGCAGTATCAAACCTGATCTGCCGTCTACTTCTCAGCATGCTTACACGAAAGGCAGATCTATAGAATCTCCACTCCACACACTAGTGAGTAGCATTGAAAAATCCTTTGCAAATAAGGAATTTGCCCTGGCGGCGTTCCTGGACCCAAGTATGATTATCTCTGAATTGCAGAAGCTGGGTATCAACAGTTCCATAGTTGAGCTGACTAAAAAGCTACTGACAAATAGAATCATAACCTTAAATCCTGGTATCTCCAAGGCTAATAAGTTTGCTTGCAGAGGAACGCCGCAGGGTGGAGTGCTATCTCCTCTATTGTGGAATCTGGCAATAAATAAGATGCTTATGTCACTAAAAAGGCACGGCTGTAAAGCTATTGCCTATGCGGATGATGTAGCATTAATTGCTGTGGCAAATAACTAAACACACTGTGTGAAATTCTTCAGGATACTTTAAACAGACTCGTCTCATGGGGAGATGAGGCTGGTTTAGGTGTAAATCCGAACAAAACTGAATTGGTGCTCTTTACTAGGAGTCACAAAGTTTCAATTATAGTACCACCTTCGCTTAAGGGCATTAGACTTGTCTTGAAAAGTAGTGCAAGGTATCTTGGTCTGGTATTGGATAGGACATTAAGTTGGAAAATAAATGTTGTTGAGAGAGTTAGGAAAGCAACTGTAGCACTATACTGTTGTAAAAAAACTGTGGGGGGAAGATGGGGGCTATCACCTCGAATCATACAATGGCTCTACACAGCGGTAATTCTACCGATTCTGTTATATGGCATTGTGTTGTGGTGGCCAGTCTTAGAAAAGGTCACCTATTATAGACAATTGCAGAAGGTTCATAGAGCTGCTTCCATATGCATCAGTGGTGCACTGAGGACCACACTGACTTGTGCCTTGGAGGTCCTCTTTCATCTCGTTCCCCTTGACCTGTTTGGTAAACGAATGGAAGCATGTACCGCCATTAGATTCAGATCTTCTCTTAATAAGATGGCTCAGTATTTTAAGATTCAAATCATCTGGGTGCCTGGGCATAAGAACATTGATGGCAATTGCAAAGCTGATTAGCTTGCTAGGCAGGGGACTACTGCACAAATTCCTCAAGACAAGGAAGGTGTTGGCATGCCACTTGCTACCTATAAGTTAATGCTTAAAGAAGAAATGATAAAAAAGGCTAACATTAGATGGACCCAAGGGTCAACTTGCAATATAACAAGCCAAATCTGGCCGGAATGGAGCTCTAAGCGATCTCTAGAACTGATATCCCGTGCTAGACATAGTGTCTCGTCAGTTGTTGCAGTCATAACTTGCCACTGGTTCATCGGCAGACATGCGGAGAGATTAGGTATTCGGTCTTTTGACTTCTGTAGAAGTTGTGGGGATGTGGAGGAGGAGGTAAACATTAAATATTTTCTTTGCTCCTGCCCTGCACTTGCTAGAAAATGCCACTAGGAACTTGGTTCGTTTTTGTTTGATGATCTTGATGACATTAGACATGTTAGCATAGGTCAGCTATTTAGTTTTGTTACAAAATCTGGATGGTTCAATGAGAGGGTATAGTCAAGCACCCTGTGGTTTCTCAATGTACCGAAATTTGATCTAAGTAAGTCGGTTCGTAACTGACTGCCACTCCTACCTAACCTAACTTAAATTTTTCCGAAACACTATTCTTACCCATTTTTTGAACTTCGAATGGACTTTCAAAAAAAAGTTTACAAAAGTTTAGGTTCCGACTACAAAAACTAAATTTTTTGAACAATTTTCAGAACAATGCAAACATTTTTATTGTTAAAATGTTGGGAAAATAAGTTGTAACGATTTTTATCAAGAAACCTGTGACTTTTTCATGCATTTTTGATCATATAGTTCGTAAAAACTGTACGAATTGGAATATTTGGATTATTATTTTTATTGTAAGCACAAAACTAATATAGCAATCAATATTGTAAACTTTTTTTCTTGTTATGCCAACGTCAATTTATAGTGCCACGAATATATTCCTGAATTTCACATTTTTAACTAGGCAATAGGTTAAAATATTCTAATAATGATTTACACAACAGGCAAGAATTAAATGTAAAGGAGTTTTTTTCTAAGCTTGTTTTATTATACAGACTATAATTCCACAGTTATAAAAAGCTTAAAAACTCGACACTTAATGATTACCTACGTTTGTTCGTATCCGAGGCAATAAGAATATTATGCTTTCTTTAACAGGTGGGTCAGAATACGTGAAACCGACATGTCTGAAATGTTTTTCATATAAATCAGTAGCTGCAAGTGGTAGAAATTAGTGTACGAAAAAAATTTTTTAAAAAAATTGTTTTTGTAATAATTATTGCCAATCAAAGTTTTCGTTAACTTTTTTTCCAACATACTATAAGTTTTGAACTGCTTGACTGATCGTGACGAATTATTTTAATTTCTGTAGATAGTAAGTTGAACTTATGTATTAAAAAAAAAGTTGTAAAAATTTTGCATTTTTTTTGATAATTAGCAATTTTTTTTATCAACAACTGAATTTTAATGATGTACGCCGCCTCGAAAAAATCTGAAAAAAAATTACAGATATGCATTGAACCCTTCCAAATTAGAATTCGTCAAAAAAATCGTGGAGCCTCAATTAGATTTGACGGTATAAATATTATAGTGGTACCGGGCGTACAAGAAATACACAAAATTTTTGTTGTTTTTCAAAAATGTTTTTAAATAATAACACTAGTTTACAAATAAGGGTTCATCTCGAGATCTCATATACTTTTTTCTACGTATTTTGGTGTGTAGATTCCAAAAATGAAAACCATTTTTTTTCTTAAGAATCATTTTCGAGATATCCCCAAAAAACCCCTTTTTCGGCACTTTTTTCATTTATTTGGCTAAATCTCGATGAATTTTTTTTCGAATCAAAAACGCATTTCAGCACTCGAAAGATTATTTCCTTTTAAACGGTATGCTGTTTGTTTGAATCGAATAAAATGTGATGGAGTTTCAAGCGCTCAAAGTCCAAAAAACTGACTTTTTTGGTCTTTTTTAAAAATCACAAAATTTCAATCGCTCCATTTGAATGAAAATTTTTTTCTTTTATATATTTTTAGAAATAAAAATGAAAGACTATTATTTTGCAAATATTTTAAGTATACTATTGCGGAAATGGGACAAAAAATTTAGAAGTTATTCGAGAAAAAAGCAAAAAACTTGCAAGAAAATTGTGAGCTCCACTCTTGTGAAGAGTTCTGTAAGTATATCCGATTTAAGATTCTCTTCATTAAATTTTGGTATTTACAGTAGTATTTTATAAGTTCACGTAAGAGTTGAAGTTTATATTGGCTCTTTTGGAGCATTTAAAAACTCAATAAAATTTATAGCTCTTAAAGTAAAAAAATAAATTTTATTTATTAAAAATCCTTTATCAAACACTTTTTAAAGGCCTTGATAAATATTTAAATTTTCGAATACAAAAATATTTATAAGCATTTTATAAAAATCTTCCGAAGACTTTATAAATACTTAAGCTCTCCTTAAGAAGAAAATGTTTACAGACGTTTTAAGAACCTCTCACAAGACGTCGTTAAGACCTTTATAAATACTTTTGAAATTCCAAGTAATGTTTGTATTTGTAAACAGCTTAATTGGCAGTTTTGAAATGCTTCATAAATATTTTTCATCGCAAGATTTAATTTAATTCTTTTAAGAGCCTCCAAGAATTTTCCGAAAATAAAAAAAAAACACTTTTTTAAAAATTTCTTTCTGAACCTTATTTTATTTTAGACCAAAACTTTTTTTACATTATTAAAGTATAGCGATTCAAGATTTATCCCTGAAATTTTGGTGCAAAAATATTCGTCGATGAGTTAGACAAGTGCAATGCCGTGAAAAACCTCAAAATTTGCGATGAGCGAAATGTCTGGAAACTGGTTCATCC
Source organism: Tricholauxania praeusta (assembly GCA_949775025.1). Lineage (NCBI taxonomy): Eukaryota > Metazoa > Arthropoda > Insecta > Diptera > Lauxaniidae > Tricholauxania > Tricholauxania praeusta. The sequence goes on from OX459028.1 coordinate 109,810,956, forward strand.
GAAAAAACATAAATATTTTTTTCGGTTAAGTAAACACCGCAAATTTTAAAGGTCTTTCACTGTCTTTCACCAAAATTTCAGAGATAAGCTTTGAATAGTTATACTTTAATAATGTAAAAAAAATTTTAGTCTAAAATAAAATACTTCTTGAAAAAAAAAAAATTTTAAAACTGTCTTTTATTTTTCGAAAGACTCCCGAAAAAGAGGCAAATAGATACTCTGGTACAGTGCTGTCGTTTGTACTACAATAGTGCTTTTGTACTACCCTTCAGCCACGCGTACTACTCTAGTACCCAACCCTCAATTTGTACTACCCAAAATTTGTTCCAACCAATCCGCAATTTGCACTACCCCACCATTCTTTGATCTCTCATGCTTCAATTATAATGGCATGCAAGTTATTAAACTCATCCCTGAAACTGAAATATAATTCTTTAAGTGTCAAAATCATCGCTCATTATTTTGGATTAATAATTTTGACATTAGTCGCTCAAAAATTTATGAGAAAGAAGAAAAATTTTAGCATTGCATCAACCCTTACAATTGAACTATGAACGATCATAATTTATGATTCATAAAAGATTCATACCTTTAGAACGCGACTTATTTCGGTTGTATTAATTTTTCTTGTGCGCGTCTACAAATACACATAATTAATGTAGTTTTTTCTTTTGATGTTATGAAAAAGTATGCCACAAATTTACCAAAGTAAAACTTGATAGGAAAATGATTTATTTTTTATTATAGGTTTCTAATAAAGTCGAAAGCAGATACCGCCAATTTAACCAAAGCTGGTACTAACACAGAAAAGAATCTGTCCTTCAAATACCCAGCAGGCAAATGAGCAAGGCCTTACTCGGAGAAGACCTGCTAGCACTGCTGCGATTATATAAGGACTTCTCAAAACTATGTAGATTTTCATGCAAATATAAATACAATCACAGAAGGCATAATATGCCTTGCCACAACAGACGTGCTATCAGGCCTGATATTAGAAGGCAAAGAAGAAGGACTCCATTTACTTTAGCGCTTTTCTGTTTCTTTTTTATTTCATGTATTGCAATGTTTCATGATTCGGCATAACTTTTTTGTCATATGCATTGTACATATACGACATGAAAAGTATACACATGGTTAGAAATTAAGAGAGGTGTGCTTGCTAGTCTTCTGTTGTTTCATGTTATGTTAAGGAGGTAGAGTTTTGTGTATTCTTTGTCAAATTGTAAAGTCATTAAAAAAATATCAACGCAAGTGAGATGGCGCGGATAAAAAAAAAATAACAATTAATATTAAGAGTCTTTAAATTTATTTTAAATTTTTGTCAAGTACTTCTGAGAGTCCTTCTACGGTAAGCGGTCTTAGAAAGCCTGCTTAGGAAGGCCTGTTTTCTGCGGCCGTTTCATATAAAAAAGAAAGTACGTTTGAAAGGAGGGTGGAAGGCCTTATACTTACCAAGGAAGGCCTTCTAGAAGCACTGTTAGCTCCTGCCCTTGCCTACTGGGTAGCTTAATGCAATAAATACTATAATAAATGAATTTCAACAAATACTGTTAACTTTTATTAATACCCAAAAGGCAAGGGCAGGAGCTAACAGTGCTTCTAGAAGACCTTCCTTGGTAAATGTAAAGCCTTCCACCCTCCTTCCAAACGTACTTTCTTTTTTATATGAAATGTCCCAATAAAACAGGCCTTCCTAAGTAGGCTTTCTAAGACCGCTTACCGTAGAAGGACTCTCAGAAGTACTTGACAAAAATTAAATTTTAATACATCGTAAAGACTCTAAATATAAATTGTTTTTTTTTTTATCCGCGCCTTCTCACTTGCGTTGATATTTTTTAATGATTTTTTTTCTGATGATTCTTAATTTACAATTTGACAAAGAATACACAAAACTCTACCTCCTATAACATAACTTGAAAAAACAGAAGACTAGCCTGGCAATATGCACATCACTCTTAATTTCTAACCAATTGTCTTCTTTTCATGTCGTATTTGGGTCAGAATACGTGAAACCGACATGTCTGAAATGTTTTTCAAAGTTTTTATATAAATCAGAAGCTGCAAGTGGTAGAAATTAGTGTACGGAAAATTTTTTTAAGAAAAATTGTAATAATTATTGCCAGTCAAAGTTTTCATTAACCCTTTTTTTAAAATGTTATAAGTTTTGAACAACTTGTCTGATCGTGACGAAATGTTTTAATTTCTGTAGATAATAAGTTGAACGTATGTATTAAGAAAAAAAAATTCCAAAAATTTTGCATTTTTGTTGTTACTTAGCAATTTTTCTATCAACAATTGAATTTTAATGATTTGCGTCGCCTCGAAAAAATCTGAAAAAAATTTATAGAGATGCATTGAACCCTTCCAAACTAGAAATCGTCAAAAAAATCGTGGAGCCTCAATTAGTTTTGACGGTATAACTATTATAGTGGTACCGGGCGGACGAAAAATGCATAAAAATTTTGTTGTTTTTCAAAAAAATCAATAACACTAGCTTACAAGAAAAAGAATCGAGTTTCTCACAAATTTTTTTCCACGTATTCTGGGGCGTAGATTCCAAAAATGGCAAGCATTTTTTTTTCTTAATAATCGTTTTCGAAATATCCCAAAAAAACCCCTTTTTCGGCATTTTTTTCATTTATTTGGCTATATCTCGATTAATTTTTTTCGACTCAAAAACGCTTTTCAGCACTCCAAAGATATTTTTATTCCTTTTCTAACGGTATACTGTTTCCTTGAATCGAATAAGATTTGATGAAGTTACAAGCGCTCAAAGTCCAAAAAACTGACTTTTTTAAAAATCACTAGATTTCAATTGCTCCATTTGAATGAAAAATTTTTTCTTTTTCATATTTTTAGAATCAAAAATGAAAAACTATTCTTTTGCAAATATTGTAAGTATAATTTTGCGGATAAAGGACAAAAAATATAGAAGTTATTCGAGAAAACAGTAAGAAACTTGCAATAAAATTAGATAAAAAACATATGTATTTTCGTTAAGTTTTATTGCAAGTTTTTCAATGTTTTCTCGAATAATTTCTTCATTTTTTGTCCGATATCCGCAAAATTATACTTACAATATTTGCAAAAGAATATTCTTTCATTTTTAATTCTAAAAATATGAAAAAGAAAAAATTTTTCATTCAAATGGAGCAATTGAAATTTAGTGATTTTTAAAAAAGTCAGTTTTTTTGGACTTTGAGCGCTTGTAACTTCATCAAATCTTATGCGATTCAAGGAAACAGCATACCGTAAGAAAGGGAATTTAAATATCTTTGGAGTGCTGAAAAGCATTTTTGAGTCGAAAAAAAATTAATCGAGATATAGCCAAATAAATAAAAAAAATGCCGAAAAAGGGTTTTTTTGGGGATATCTCGAAAACGATTCTTAAGAAAAAAAATGTTTGCCATTTTTGGAATCTACGCCCCAAAATACATGGAAAAAAGTCTATGAGAAGCCCGATCCTATTTCTTGTAAGCTAGTGTTATTGATTTTTTTGAAAAACAACAAAATTTTTATGTATTTTTCGTCCGTCCGGTACCACTATAATATTTATACCGTCAAAACTAATTGAGGCTCTACGATTTTTTTGATGAATTCAAGTTTGGAAGGGTTCAATGCATCTCTGTAAATTTTTTTCAGATTTTTTCGAGGAGACGCAAATCATTAAAATTCAATTGTTGAAAGAAAAATTGCTAAGTAATAACAAAAATGCAAAATTTTTGGAATTTTTTTTTCTTAATACATAAGTTCAACTTATTATCTACAGAAATTAAAACACTTCGTCACGATCAGACAAGTTGTTCAAAACTTATAACATTTTAAAAAAAGGGTTAATGAAAACTTTGACTGGCAATAATTATTACAATTTTTCTTAAAAAATTTTTCCATACACTAATTTCTACCACTTGCAGCTACTGATTTATATAATAAACTTTAAAAAGACATTTCAGACATGTCGGTTTCACGTATTCTGACCCATATGTACAATGCATATGACAAAAAAGTAATCATAAAACATGAAACATGAAATTAAAAAAGAAACAGAAAAGCTTTAAAGTAAATGGGGTCCTTCTTCTTTGACTTCTAATATCAGGCCTGATAGCACGTCTGTTGTGGGAAGGCATATTATGCCTTCTGAGATTGTACTTTTATTTGCATGAAAATCTAGTTTTAAGAAGTCCTTATATAATGGCAGCAAAGCTATCAGGCCTTCTCCGAGGCAGGCCTTGCTCATTTGCCTGCTGGGTACTTTCTTACTATCATAGCATGAGTAGGTATAAGTACAAATATATTAGAGTAGTACTACCCATTTTCACAAAGTACTACCCAAAAATATTAAATTGAGCACTTAAATTTTTTTTGAAACGACAGCACTGCTCTGGTATAAATTAAGAGCATTATAAATGCTTATTAAATACTTTCGAAAAAGTTTGAGTAAGAAAAGGTGAAATTTGTTTGATCTGTCATTCAAGAAACAAAGCCGTTGCAATTTCAAATGGATGGAATTAATATCCTATTTTGCCTTTTCAATAGTTTTCAGAGGTTTTATCAGACAACTTAGCGGTGCCTTCATTGTTATAGAGTTGTTATGAATAGAAACATTTTAATGCCTTTTTAAATTTCAAGTTTATTTTAACGATATAATATTTATAAGGTATTTAAAAAATGTTGAAGCTTCCAAAATTTACGACTTTCGTTTTCAGAAAAGTTCTGCAACAGCTCCATTGAAAAAAAAAGCCACGCTGCTTAACCCTTCTGTGCGTGACAAGGAAAACACCATTCCCAAGGTGACAGAGTACCCCCGTACAAATTGTATGAAAATTTCAAATTTTTTGGCTCGAACTTTATAAAATAAGTAGTGGTACCCACGGCTTCGCACGCACACGTCCCGTTGTTATTTTTCATATTGAAATAACTCTCTTAAAATTTCATTTCGTCGGTAACCAAGGTTCGTCTACAAAAATTTATAATTTTGCAGGTGGCTAACAAACCTCATGTGACTAGTTTTCCAACAAAAATAAAATAACAATACGGGAGTTTCTCGTTTCAAAATACGTTATAATATTTTATTTCACTTTGTTATTGCTTAACCGACAAATGTTTACAGTTATTTAAATTTATTTTATATGCGACCGTTTTTCGTTGCTGTATTCCCGACGCTTCATGTGCGCACTCCGACGTTGCGTAGCTGCCGTGCGATGGATCGTGACGCGGCTCCTTCGTCTTATTCCTATGCTATGTTGTTGACTGTGTTCTGCCGACACGAATGATAGCGTTGCACACAGACGTGCGACAGAATCATCAACGGCAAAAACTACAGTGAGGCCGAATATTATTCTGCCGACACGACTGATAGCGTTGCAGACAGCCGCGCGACAGAATCGTCAACTGTAAAAACTACAGGAGGGGGGCCGAATCTTATTCTACCGACACGACTGATAGCGTTGCACACAGCCGTGTGACAGAATCGTCAACGGTAAAAACTACAGGCGGGGCCGATTATTATTCTGCCGACTCGACTGATAGCGTTGCACACAGCCGTGTGACAGAATCGTCAACGGTAAAAACTATAGGCGGGGCCGAATATTATTCTGCCGACACGACTGATAGCGTTGCACACAGCCGTGCGACAGAATCATCAACGGTAAAAAGCTACAGGGAAGGGTCAAATGCCATTCTGCCGACACGAATGATAGCGTTGCGCACAAACGTGCGACAGAATCACTGATACTAGGTACTACAGGCGCTAAATGTTACTCTGTCAACACGACTGTTAGCGTTGCACACAGCCGCGCGACAGAATCGTCAACGGTAAAAACTACAGGGGGGGGGGGGGCCGAATATTATTCTGCCGACACGACTGATAACGTTGCACACAGCCGTGTGACAGAATCGTCAACGGTCAAAACTACAGGCGGGGCCGAATATTATTCTGCCGACACGACCGATAGCGTTGCACACAGCCGTGTGACAGAATCATCAACGGTAAAAAGCTACAGGGAAGGGTCAAATGCCATTCTGCCGACACGAATGATAGCGTTGCACACAAACGTGCGACAGAATCACTGATACTAGGTACTTACTACAGGCGCTGAATGTTACTCTGTTAGCGTTGCACCCAGATGTGCGACAGAAGCTTCAGCTATCTACCTTCTAAATTACTTGCTAAGATCTACTTCTAACTACTACGATACTTCCTAGCCCGAGGCCACCGGCCGACTGCGACCGACTGCCCCCACTCCAAGTGCGCTGTCTCTTATATACGCTATTCTCACTGCTAAGTGTAGAGAATGAACAGCTGTTTGTCAAGTCTCCACAAACAGCTGTTCACTAAGTGTTGCCGTTTGACTTAAATTTATTTAAGGCTAAGACTTAACATAATTTCAATTTGTAATTCATATTTTTTTCTTAAACTATAAAATAACATAGGAATTCAATATATAAATAAAAAAATAAATAAAAATCAAAAGCATTTGTTGTAGGCGGGAACGCGCGTGCAACTTCCGCCTTTACACTTCTTTCTTCAAAAGTAACAAAAAAACAATTGAGCGTTTGTTCTTCGACTGCGAAGCCAAATACAAATGGTGCAAATGAAAAGAAAAAAATAACAACGCAGAATTCAAGAAGAAGCATAAGCAACGAAAAATCGAACGACAATGTTTGTGTGAGGTTTCGCAAAAACTTAATCCTAAAAATAAGGATATTTGGCTTAAGTTTACTTTAGGGACAACAACCGGAATTAATTTATTTTTTTTCGGGAAGTAGCGTGTTATGAATAAGCAATAAACATGCAAAAAAAAATTATCGCTCGGATCTGGCTTAGGAGATATAGCCATTTGAAGTTGCAGATATACACGGTTCAAAATTTAGGTTTAATTTTTCAACCGTTCTCAAAATTGTTTGGTTTTTGTTTTTTTTTCTTCAAGTTTTCAACTTTTAAGTATAATTTTTCATCCTCTACTAGTTGAAATTAATACATATTTACTGATTTCAACCTGAAAGATGAATATTTCGACGACTAAGTCAATTTTTTCAACTTTTTAGTTAAATTTTTATACTTATTTGGTTGAAAATTTTCAAATTCAAATAAATTCAACTCCGAAGTTGATTTTTTGAACCAAAAGTATAAAAACTAAACTTCACGGATGAAAAAGTTTTTCTTTTTGGTTGAAAAATTGTTTTCAACTTTATTTGACAAATTTCAACATTAGAAAATATTTTCAACTTCTGTCGTTCTGACGTCTGTTTTTTATATAGAATTAAAAAGTTTCAAGTTTCTTTAATTTAATAAATAATAAAAACATCAATGGAATCCAAGGGAAGGCTAGTGAAAGTGAATTTCGTCAGCGAAGTCAAGATACGTGGTCATGCAAAAGACACGTCAATCAGGAGATTTTACTTCTGAAGGTGTCTTAGGTTCGGGTATGTGTACTCTTTCACAATTTGTTTTGAATATTCTTAAGTGTAAGTACATCCATATCTATGTACATTAGAGTGACCAAAAAAAATCGAGTTTTCGATTTCTATGTTGCTTATATGAAAAGTAGTTAGTGTTATGTCAAAAAATTAAGCCTTTTAAGTTTCATTAAAATATATTGATATTTAGAGGTCGCTAGTGTCCGATTTGTGAATTAAATTCATTTTTTTTTATTTGCGAGTGATTATAGCTCTGCCCAAAAGACAACTCCGCATGAGAAACGGGCTGTTGGAATTGATTCTTATATTTTAGGGTCTGCTGAACGCGATGGTGATGGTTGCTTTGCTATACAGTGGCTAGATATATTGGTAGCATCGAAAAACTCCCAGAAAACAGCATAAACACAGAGCAATTTTGGGCTTAAGTGAGGTAAGCTCGAGAAATAAATTTTTTTTCTTAGTCTAATATTCTTGAACATTATTGTCCGAAAACAGACTAAGAGATTCTGGCTAGTCCCGATGTTCCAGTATTTTTTATCAGAACACCAGAGTAATAGAAAAATGAAAAATTCAAGCTTAAGGTAAATTTGAGTAAAATATTTTTTAAAGTTTGTTTTCCGAAGAAATTTTTTGCACTGAATCCGAATTCGGCCTCAAAATTGACTCATCATATCAAAATTCTGAAATATTTGAGGTTAAGTACTTAAAAAAATAGTTTTTTTGTCTACTTTTGAGGCCATGTATAGGATTCTAAAAAATGTGTTTAGCTTAATTTTAATACAACCATCAGTACCGTTCTTCCTCTTTAAAATTAGCTTTTAAATGGTCATCTAGCTTGCGAATTTTCAACTCATTGCATTGATAAATTCAACTTTGAAAACAAAATTTTTGTCTTCTTTGAGGAACTTTTTCAACTATTTCGGATGAAGAAGTAAACTTTTAGGCGAATTTTCATCTCAATGCGTTGAAATGCGTTTGAAAGCAATATTTTTATCATTCTGGGGAACTTTTTCAACTATTTCGGACGAAAAAGAAAACTTTTGTGTGAATTTTCAACTTACTGCGTTGAATAATTCAACTTTGAAAGCAAATTTTTCATCTTTCTGTGGAGTTTTTTCAACTATTTCGGATGAAAATGTATACTTTTGTGGAAGTTTCCAACTCACTAAGTTGAATAATTCAACTTTGAATGCAACTTTTTCAACTATTTTAGACGAAATAAAAATTTTTCGATAGAATTTTCAACTCAATACGTTGAATAATTCAACTTTGAAAGTAATATTTTCATCTTGTCGTGCTACTTTTTCAACTACTTCGGACGAAAGATTCTGTTTTTATTTGCATTTTCAACCGAAAAGGTTTAGATTATCAACGGATGAAGTTGAAAACGCTTTATGTACAACGTTTTCAACCTAAATAAGACAAAAATTTCAACTTTTTTGGAAAGAATGTATATGTCAACTTAAAAAGTTGAAAAACTATACTTAAATTTTGAACCGTGTAGCTTTTATAAAAAACGCTATAAGTTGGGAACCCCTGGATGGATTTCCACAGCATGAATATTATATGAGAGGTAATTTAATTCCGTTGGATAGTTTTGTAGATATGAGGTTTTTAGAATAATTTTGAACTATTTTTTTGAAAAATACCGTTATTTTTTCCAAAAAATGTATTATTAACCTACAGTGATATTTACATATTTAGAAATTATAATTCATTAGCTTTAAAATGATGTGCTATTTGTACTATATATTTTTATATTAATCAATTTTTTATACCGAAAAACAAAAAAAAAATATTCTTTGTTTTGAAAACAATGTATTTTGTATTTTTGTATTTTTCTTTTTTGTAAAAAAGGTTATGAAAAAAAAGTATGCAGAAAACTTGCAAATTCTTTATTCTAGCTAAAAAAAATCAAAGTTAAAATATTTCACATTTTTTTTAACTTGGGTAGTTATGTTTATACTTAGTCTTTTGTGAACAGTTTTGTAACTTAAAGTAATAAAAACATTTTAAATAATTTTTTAATATTTTATGTGGCCCCTTTTAGCTTTAGTGGTGAAGTGAATTTTCTTAGGCATACTCGATTTCGATTTATGTAGTATTTGAGTACTGATCACGGACCATTGTCCATTGGCGACCTTTCATAGCTCGTCCAGATTTTGTGGGGTTATTTGACTCATGGGTATTTTTTTTAAAAAATATTCCACAAATTTTCAATTTGTATAATTTCTGGTGACTGTGCTGGCCAATCCAAGCAGGTAATATTTTGGTCACGAAGCCATTTCATTGTAATTTTAGCCATATGCTTCGGGTCATTATCCTGCAAAGGGATGATATCGCCTGGCTCTTGTTTTTATTATTCCATTGATTTTACGAAGAAACTGCCCTATGCCAGCAAGGAGCCACCACCAAACTTTAAGGTCTTAAGGTCTCCTGTGTAATGCGTGCAGTAATGCCAACTTTTTTTATCATATCAACACCATGCGCGTTAATCTGATCAACGTTACTAGCATTCATTGGTCAGATGCGTCCAAAATAAATCACTTGGGATCAGATGATATGATAAAAAAGCATTAATGCACGCATTATACAAGAAACCTCAAAGTTTTGCAGTGACTCCCTTATGATATAAGGCTGTTTTCATCGTTATATATTTTATTGTTTTCAAAAAAAAGAATATTTTTTTTTTGTTTTCCGGTAAAAAAAATTGATTAAAGTAAAAAACATATGCACAAATAGCACATCATTTTAAAGCTAATGAATTATACTTTCTAAATATGTAAGTATCGCTATAGGTTAGTAATAAATTTTTTGGAAAAAAATAACGGTTTTTTTCAAAAAAAGAGGTCAACATTTTTCAAAAAACCTCATATCTCGAAAACTACTTAAAGAATTTAATTTTTATAGCACAGTTTTATACCCCATTAAATTACCTTTCATTTGATATCCATATTTTAGAAATCCGTTCAGGGGTTCCCAACTTATAGCGTTTTTTATAAAAGTTATATCCGCCACTTCCGATGGCTATAATGGATGGATCCTAAGCCAGATCCGAGTGATATTTTTTTTTTGCTGATTTATTGTTTATTCATAGCACGCTACTTCCCCTAAAAAACTAAATAGAATCGGAGAGTTGTCCCTAAAGTAAACCTGTTCCGAATTTATTAAAATCGGTTCAGTATATTTTGCGGTTTGCCGTTACAAACAATAAACAATTTTATATAAATAGTGTAGATGATATCTCTCAAACTGACCAGATAAAAGCATTTATGAAAAGATAATATTAATATAATGTCAGCAGTTGTCGTGAAGTTTCAGAAATGTAGAGCATGTGCAACGGTAAAAAACTTTGAGTTAAAAATTAAATGAGTACCCAAGTGCCCTGTCGCACACACGTTATTGCAGTGCACATTAAACGTGAAACATGTATTATAAGAAAAAGTGCTGAAAAAATAAGTGCTTTTCTTTTAACATTATCATTTTATTAATATTAAGCGCTTCCCTCTTACTATATAGTACCTAATCAGTGATGACATTTTCGGAACATTTGTATTTTTTTCGGTACATTTGCGTCGTGAAAGATCGTCGTCAGTACATTCGACAAGTTTTCAGTTTATTCGGTACATTTGGTATATTTTTAATTTACTTGGCTCATTTTGAGTACATTTTCCGAACACTCTCAGTAAATTGGTACAATTTTTTAAAAATTATCATCGTTTTAGTAAAACTTATCGCGAATAATGCCTGAAGTAAACTTTGCTGACCTTTTTTTTTTGTAGTAACAAAGTTTAAACTTTGCTGATTTTTTGTAATTTCAAGTAAATTTTTGATGTTCATGTCGAAAAAGTACATTTCATGTCCATTCAGTACATTTCCACAAGACCCAAATGTCATCACTTTACCTAATACGTTTATATCACTACAAAAAACTATGCAGTTAGTCTTGTAAATTTGCTTTTGCAGGCTTTGTTAATTTATACGTAAATTCGATCAATTTTGAAATATCCCTTTGAAAACTTAATTTTAGGTCGAATGAATAATTTTTTACAGACTCATAACATTGTAGGTAAATTTCCAACTTTTGAAAAGACACACAAAAACGCCGAGACACGTCAATATATTTTCGGTCGTAGAATGTAGTGGCATACTCAGTTTTTCCCAAATCTCGAGACATTCCCGATTGGAATTTAGTCAATTTTTGACTCTTTTTTTTGCTAAACCTTCCTTATTTTTGGAGAAAAAGACCTTGAAATATCGGGCATTTCACGCAAAGCGGACAGGGGAAATGAGATTCAGGTTCCCAATTTCAGATATATTTGAATATGTTGTACCTGTATATGTGCATATCCATTAGATTGGGCCTTTTAGCTGGCCTCGTTTTTTTTTTTTTTCTTTTTTTGGAGTGCATCTTCCAGCCATAGTTTTTCTTGAAGCTAAGGCTATCTTGAACTCATAATAAAGGTTGTTCAATTGAAATTCAGATAGCTATTTTTTTAATTTGCATTTAAAGATTCAAATATATGAAACTTTTCGTGTTTTTTAAAAATTGTCAATTTATTGGGTTTTTACGCTGTAGTCTAAAGTCTGTTGAGTACATCTTTCAGTTTTTTTGAAGCTAAGGCTGTCTTGAACTCATATTAAAGGTTGTTCAATTAAAATTTAGATACCTATTTTTTTAATTTGCATTTAAAGTAAGAAATATGTGAAACTTTTCGTGTTTTTTAAAAATTGTCAATTTATTGGGTTTTTACGCTGTAATCTAAAGACTGTACATCTTTCAGATATAGTTTTTTTTTTGAAGCTAAGACTGTCTTGAACTCATAATAAAGGTTGTTCAATTGAACTTCAGATAGATATTTTTTTTATTTAACTTTATATGTAACATTTCATGTTGTTTTTAACTAAATTCCAATTTTAACAATGTCTCCTTAAAATTTTAATTGTTCCTCCTTGAATATTAATTAAAGATAGCCTTAGCTTCAAGAAAAACCATGATTGAAGAGTCTCCTCAAAAAAAAAAAAAAAAATAAATAAATAAAATCGACGCCATGGTCGAAGTAAGATGACAATTTCGATTTTATTTTTTATTTTTTTTTTTTGGAGCAGACTCTTCAAAGATGGTTTTTCTCGAAGCTTAAACCATCTTTAATTAATATTCAAGGAGGAAAAATTAAAATTCAAAGGGAGACATAGTTAAAATTGGATTTTAGTTAAAAACAACATGAAATGTTACATATAAAGTTAAATAAAAAAAATAGCTATCTGAATTTCAATTGAACAACCTTTATTATGAGTTCAAGATAATCTTAGCTTAAAAAAAAAAACTATATCTGAAAGATGTACTCAACAGTCTTTAGACTACAGCGTAAAAACCCAATAAATTGACAATTTTTAAAAAACACGAAAAGTTTCACATATTTCTTACTTTAAATGCAAATTAAAAAAATAAGTATCTAAATTTTAATTGAAAAACCTTTAATATGAGTTCAAGACAGCCTTAGCTTCAAAAAAAACTATAGCTGAAAGATGTACTCAACAGACTTTAGACTACAGCGTAAAAACCCAATAAATTGACAATTTTTAAAAAACACGAAAAGTTTCATATATTTCTTACTTTAAATGCAAATTAAAAAAATAGCTATCTGAATTTCAATTGAACAACCTTTATTATGAGTTCAAGATAGCCTTAGCTTCAAGAAAAACTATGGCTGGAAGATGTACTCCAAAAAAAAAAAAAAACGAGGCCAGCTAAAAGGCCCAATCTGATGGATATGCACATATGTCCTCGACACAGAAACATAATATTTTTAGAATGGCAAAACTGTTTTACAAAATATGGGCCTTTGAAAATTTGAGAAATCGTACTATGTACTACTTCGAATGCCATTATTCAGTTTGAAAAAAGCCTAATAAAATGGATTAACCACTGGATTTTATACTTCATTTATTGACATTTCCAACCTTATAGTTAATTGGATTTAAAAAAAAAACGCTGAAAAAATGAGAAATATTCTATTTTATCGCCTTGCAAAATTTTTTTTTAAATGTATTAAAAAAGCTTATATTATGTTTATACTTCAGGCAAAGTTTGATAAGGTCCGTCCAGCCGTTTTGGAGCTATATGCATTGCAATGCCGAAACCCGATTCGAGTTAGTTAGCACGACGTACATAAACATTCATTCAAATAATACCTAAATAATGCTGTATCCGTTTTTTTTTTGCTGTAGTAGAGGTTTTAAAATAAAACAAGATTATAAAAAAACAAGAAGCTATAATTTGTGGGTTTATTTAAAAATCTTCACAATATTTTGAGCTATACAGTCACTTGTTCGTTTGATGATGACACCCTCAGCGGTCGGAATAAAAGCATCGAACTCTTTTGTGCCTGGTGTGGTTCCCGCAGAATCAAATTAGCTTTTGAGATGTAGCCTATATTGGTCGATTTTTATTTTTATCAGAATAAAAACTTTGGTGTGAGGCAACTATTCTTTAGCCCATTCATATAAGCGCTTGGGGGTAGTGATTGCTATGTTTGGAGCCGACTCTAAACTGGCCCGTGTTGCCAAGCGTTTTAAGTTGCCACCAAGACCATCACACGGTCCTTTCCCATAAGAAGTAATAGCATGGAAACGAATTTCTGCATCTGTGCCAAAATCGTGATTGAAGTAGAAAATGTTTATGAAATTAAATCTGTTTTTCAAATGATGTTGTGGTGCCCCGTCAGCAATAAAGATATATTTTTTCGTAATAACGTTATTTTCATGAAGGTGCCGATGCAAGATATTTTGAAAGGTAAAAAAAGTGGTGGTGTCGTGTTTTAAATCATCTAATATCATTATAACACTTCCGTGTCTTGTGCCTTGCCCTTGTCTATAATAATAGGCCGATGTTAGAAGGGTGACTGCATCAAAATCGTATTGAACAATAACACCTCCTTCGACAATATTGTCTTTTAATGATTGTAACGGCACCAGTTCCGACGCATGCGAATTAGCATTAGCAATTTGCCATCTAGTGGTGACAGGCGTTGCAGGGAAAAAGTCTAGCCAAAAATGTCAAAAATGACATATGAATTTCGAAAATCGCGTTATCGCGCATGATGCTCTAGACTTTTTCTTGCGCGCGCTGCACCAGCCAATGAGATCGCCAATTTGCGCGTCGGGTAATAAAAATCGTTCAAACGTGTGAACAAGAAAGAGACGAAACTCAAACGGGAGTTGAGTTGATTTAGGCGATGATAGAGTGCGAACGTGCCGCGGCATTGAGTAGCATTTTCTTTTGGTACCCGAGAACGAAATTCGCAACCTAACTAAAAAGATTTAAGATGATGGTGTGAATAAATTTTCCTCATAAAAAAGGCATTTGTTTATTGTTCAAAAATAGCTTTATAACGAGCAAAACTGCAATTAAAAAGTGAAATGTCAAGTGAACATTGCAAAAAGTTTCTTCATTTGGAATATAGTAAAGTATAAATTGGGGATTATTTAGAGCATTAAAAAAAAAAATATTAAATTTTAAAACACTTTTTTAAGTATAACACATTTTGGCTGCCTGCGGCTGATTTTTACAATCAACAACTAAATCAATAATGATGAAGTGGAAGCAAACAGCACAGCAGCAGCAACTAATCAAGTCTAGATATTTAAGCAAGCAGTACATGAACTACATAAAATTAATGTAAAGCAAGCTAAACAGAACTAATTATATTTAATGAAATTAGCGATTTTATTTGAAAATAAAAATCGTCATAAAAATATTTAAATATAATGTTACAAACTTAAACGTGTTCGCGGGAGCGCCAGCGCTTCGCTACATACAAAAAAAAAGAATATCCCTGACATTGAAACACAAGTAAGAGAACGATATTCGGGACATAAAAAAAAAATTCTGACATTGAAAAAAAATAAAATGAAAGAGACACAGATACAGTTGAATACAAATACTAAAACTGACAAGAAAAAAATTGTGAGAGTGCTGTTCGGACATTTTCATCGATATTTTGGTTCGTGTGCGGATATTCTAATTAAAATACTTCAGTAAAATCTAGTTTTTTTAAAACAAAGAAATATTGTGAAATTATGGCATTTGATTAAGTTAAATAATAACCAGCCATGATTAAATCAGTAAACAGCAAGTAAAATAAAAGAAAAAAAACTTCACCAAAAACAACAACATCTGCGCTTACAAGTGAGCAACAAAATTAAAGCAAAAATAACTACGATGTCAGCAAAACACCTATAACATAAATACAGCACAACTCTAAATGACAAAAATATACAACTTTAAATACTACGGCAGCAACAACAACTACTTATTTTATACAATTATATATAAAATAAAAAAGAAAAACCTAATAATTTTCAGTGCACATAAAGAAAAATTTTACATTTAAGATTTATATACTTGACCTATGCGAGCAATACTATTTTGTATTTTTTTTTAGATGCTTTAACCTTCAACATACATATCAACCCTTTTTGGGTCACTCCGGTGGAGCTATGAACTATTCTTCGAAATTTTTTGTGTTTTTTGTGGGGGACCCCCAAAAGGGTGACAGATAGGGGGTAGATGTGTGCAGGGAAAAGTTTGGGAGAGTAAAAATAATGCGAGTTCGTATTGCGTTTTACCCCTTCTGAGGCATCTGAGAAGAGGGGGAAGTCAATTTCATAATTTCACAAGAATGTCATTTTTGCAGGGGAGCATCCCTAAGGGGTTGTGATAGGGGGTAAGTATGTTCAGGAAAAATATTGGAAAAAAAAAATAATGGGACCTTGCCATACATTTGATCCCTCTAGGGGGCAGCTTCGGACAGATATTAATCATTTTTGATAGATTGAGGACCATTTCCCAGTTTTCAAAAGGGTGGCGGGTCCATCAAATGTTTTCTGAAATGGACCAAATTTTACGTGGTTCTTATTGGCACCAATACGAAACTTTTGGTGCCCTGGAAATGAAGTTTGGAGCAACTTTAATATTTTGAACTACCCTAATGAGCACTCAAAATGTCGCATTCATGATTCTATTCATGAATCAATTTTCTTAAAATTTTTTTCATTCACCCATTCTCATGAATGGAATATTGAAACACGTTTTTTATTGCACCGCAATCGTATGTAAGTACCTGTTTTTTTTTCAACAACGAGTAGCATTGCTAAAAGAATGAATGCAAGCCAACAATTTTTTCACCAGAGTTCGGAAATATTCATTCATGATCGCTCGCGAATATAAACGTGTACATTTTAATTTTTGCTGAATCTATCATATTCATGTATGATGAGATGCAAACCTTTCCAATCGATCGCACACATGAACTGTTGGATATTTTTTTTTGTCATCTATCGTATCTATTCTATCATAAACGAGTAGATATCCAACAATTTTTCAATCTATCATTTTTTGATAGATATGATATGTACAAATTTTCTGTCGCTCACAGATTGTATCAAAAAAGTTTGTGATACTCGCGTGGAACACTTTGGGAAGTTTTTAAAAATATGGGGAAAGGTCGAAAATTGTTTTTTGACATCACTTAGGGTGGGTCCGGACCGTGGAAGGACGGTTTTTGACCCATTTTTGGATTTTTTTTTGTGGAATTAATGGAGAAACGTCGAAAATGGATTTTGGACATTACTTAGGGTGGGTCCAGACCGAGGAAGGACCATTTTTGACCCATTTTCGGAATTTTTTTTTTGTGGAATTAATGGGGAAAGGTCGAAAATGTATTTTTGACATCACTTAGGGTGGGTCCGGACCGTGGAAAGACCGTTTTTGACCCATTTTCGGAAAACATTTTTTTTGTGTAATTATTGGGGAAAGGTCGAAAAAAAAATATTCATTTCCGAATATTGGACGATACGGAATGTTTTAAGAAACTAATAGCGCCATACGAAGAAAAATTTAAGCTAAATTTGAATTCGAAAAATATTTGCACAATTTTGGAGAAAGCAAGTGAGCATATAAAATCTGAAATAGCTGCAATAGTAAGAAATAAAATGGTTTGCCTAAAGATTGACAATGCCAGCCGTATGGAAAGAAGTGTTGTCGGTATCAATATACAATACATTGAGAATAACAAAGTATGCATTAATACAATAGGCAAATTGATAATTATCATGGGTTGTAAGCTCTTTATATTGAATCTATCTCAAATCATTTGGTGCTCACACTTTTAGGTTTTCAGTTTTTAATAATGAGTCAATTTTTTAAAACATTTTAAAATAGTAGCACCTATGTTATTATTTTTCAGGAATGATGCAAACAACGAAACGGCATACTGCTGTAAGTTTGAAAGAAGACATTATTAAATGTCTCAGCGAATACAATATAGGCATTCGTCAGATTTACTCCAATACTACTGATAATGGAGCGAATGTGTTAAAACTTTCGAGATTACTGCTAGAAATGCAGCAAGAAAGTCAAATAAATGAAGAGACTGATAATGATATCGCAGGGTCAAATCGTATTGAATCAGAGATTGCAGGCGTTTTTTCAGTTGTACGTTGTGCAGCACATACAGTGCAATTAGCGGCTTTCGATGTTACAAAAACACTTGAAAGTGATATTGAAGAGTGCAGGAAAACAACAAAGAAATTGCGGGCTTCAGTCAGATCGGGAAGCAACGATATCAATTTGCCATGCCTTGACGTCATAACTAGATGGAACTCCACATACAATATGATAAACACCATCATTTCTCTAAAAGAATACATAGAAAATATGGACAGTGCAAACAATTTTGATATCAACTGGACGTTTGTTAAGAATTTCGTAACAGCATTTCAGCCATTAGCAAAATGTACTTTAAAACTTCAATACGAGCAGTACATAATAGGCGACTTCTTCCGAGATTGGTTAACATGTGAGTTGGAGTTGGAGGATTTGGTACCCATGAATTCATATGCAGAAGCTCTTCTCTTGGCAATGAGGGCAAGAAAAGAAGCACTTTTAAAGTACAACGCCTTTGCGGCCGCAATATATTTAGATCCGCGGTTCAATTTCGATGGATCGCCTTTCCTCAGTGATGACCTAAAGCAAGTTGCAATAGTAAGAAATACTTAAAGATTTTTCTTGCATTGTTTTTATAACAACTTTTTGTTTAGAATTACTTGATAAAAGTATCTGAAAAGATTCACAAATTGAGAAATCAGCCGATTGGCCAAACAAATCCTGGCGATTTTGCTACATTTTTGATCTCAAGTCCTCAAGATGATTGTCCCAGTAAGTCAGCGGCTGCTTACAAAAAATTAACGCTTCATATTCTGTCACATAGGAACGCACAAAACTCGTCACCGCAAAGTGTTGGAGCAAACCTTAAGTGTAAATTAATGAAGCTTTGTGACGGAGAAATAGTGCCGTTTGATACCAATGTATTAGAATATTGGAGAAAATTATATAGCCGCGATGCTGAAATGACACAATTTGCTGAGGTCGTTCTAGCCGTACCCGCTACACAGGTTTCTGTGGAACGTGCCTTCAGTGCACTTTCAACAATACTGACGAAGCTTCGTTCAAAACTTTCGAAAAAGTCTTTATCGAATATACTTATAACGAAACTAAATTATGAACTATTAGATTTTTCAAAATTTTAAGTTGAAGATGCTACTGAAATAGAGGGTTGTGTTAACAATTTTTAATAAGTTTTAAAAAGTACATCCTCATCAGCCAATTTGTGAAATGAACAATTCTAGATGAAACACCAAGTCATAAATGAAAATGTTACTTATGTACATAAATCTTTATTTTTTATTATCTTATTATTAGAAAAATTTGTAATGATTTGAAACTTTTACTCAATAAAAAAACAGTTTCATATGGAAATTCAAGTTTTTTTGTTTTAACAGACATCTTTAAAAATAGCGATTTATTTTTCTTTGGTGGTAGGTAGGACGAAAATGCACTTCAAAAGATTAAAAATCTCCGAAAATGTACATTTTTTATGAGTTGTTTTTCTTTTTTTTAATGGTTTGAAAATCACCTACCTAAAATTTTATTGCCTTAAGTCTTAATATTCCTCAAATACGCATTCATTATGAGTCGTTTTCCTTTATTCGATACATTGGTTGTTTTTTTGAATAAACTTGAATAATATTTGCATTTTTAAATGCCTCAAATGTGCGTCGCCATATTCAAATAACTACCTCTTGCACAGGTAAAAATTCGCTAATAATCTAGTGCCCAACCTTCCAAGCACACGGGACAATAAATGAATTATACTGCACGTATTTAGGTACATTCATACACAAACGCTGATCATAACGCACAACACGAAGAATATTTCAATCATCTCACATCATCAAATGAACGAAGGCTAACATCGCAGAGTTCATGTATGTATGTATGATAGATAAAAAAATAAATATATTTCCGAACTGTGCTGGAAAGGACCGCTTTCGACTATTTCGGTTGCTTTCAAATTCCGGAGCCACCCTGAGTGATGTTCAAAATTAATTTTTGACCTATCCCGAGAATCGGTCAAAAACGGTCCTTTACGGGGTCCCGAGTCACCGTAACTGATGTCTAAAATTCATATTTGACCTTTCCCCATTAATTACACAAAAAAATTTTTTTCCGAAAACGGGTCAAAAACGGTCTTTCCACGGTCCGGACCCACCCTAAAAGATGTCAAAAATCAATTTTCAACCTTTCCCCATTAATTAAAAAAAAAAAAATTTCCGAAAATGGGTGAAAAACGGTCTTTCCACGGTTTGGACCCATCCTAAGTGATGTCCAAAATCCATTTTCGACGTTTCCCCATTAATATCACAAAAAAAAAAAAATTCTCAGAAAATGGGTCAAAAACGGTCCTTCCTTGGTCCGGACCCACCCTAAGTGATGTCTAAAATCCATATTCGACCTTTCCCCATTAATTACACAAAAAAGATTTTGTTTCCGAAAATGGGTCAAAAGCCGTCCTTCCACGGTCCGGACCCACCCTAAGTAGGGCTACCAGATGGCATACTTTAGTAGCAAAAGTGCTACTTTTGCAAGGCTGTGCTACTTTTCACTCGAAATGTACTACTTTTGGATGGTTTTGCTTTCGATGGTTGCATTCAAATATTCTTTTAATTTCCTGGAGTTTTGTAATACAAAGTGAGGACTTTTTTTTTTTTTTTTTTTTTTTTTTTCATCAAAAATATTTGTATGGAATTAAAAAAAATTTTGGTTTTCATTACAAAATTCGAATTTTTTGATATGTGCTACTTTTGTAGGCAGGCCATCTGGTAGCCCTAACCCTAAGTGATGTCAATAAACAATTTTCGACCTTTCCCAATATTTTTAAAAACTTCCCAAAATGTTCCACGCGAGTATGACATACTTTTTTGATACAATCTGTGAGCGACAGAAAATTTGTACATATGAATCTATCATTTATCATACATATCTATCAAAAAATGATTGAAAAATTGTTGGCTTGCATTCTATAATTTAGGAATGCTACTCGTTGTTGAAAAAAATCAGATACTCACATACGATTGCGGTGCAAAAATTAACGAGTTTCAAGAATGAAAAAAATTTTAAGAAAATTCATACATGAGTAAAATCATGAATGCGATATTTTGAGTGCTCAAACATGAATATTTCCGAACTCTGTTTTCCACCGATCATAAATGAATATGAACTTTGTGAGAAAGCCAGATAAGCGATCGTACACGTACAAATTTTCTGTCGCTCATAATTGTGCGCGAAAAGAAAAGGATCTCTATCACGTAGAAATGAATGCGCACGATCAGCGTTTGTATTTACAGGTATTTAACACTTACATCTTTTCATGATATTTGATAAGCTGCATTTTGCATAAAGTAAAATTTTCTAAGAAATTTTTCATTTGTCGGCTTTAAAATCAAATTTGCTTAGCAAAATATTTATGAAACAGTTTCATCTGGAAGTTAAAAAAATTTGAATTGTTTTTTTGAATTGTATTTGAATTGTAAAATTCAAATTTTTCTTAATTTGTTTTGTACAGAGTTTTTATGGTCAGTACTTCTAGTGCAAAAACCACAAAAAAATTACAAGCGCAAAATGCAATCAAATGGGCAACGAGCTGCTTATACTAGTTTCAATGACCGCTACGTCATATCACCAGTAAGCTTTGTTTTTCGAAGTTTAGTAGTCTGCAAGCCTACTATGTTCAATTTCTTGTGTTGATCAGTTAACCCTTAGCGGCACCACTTCAATTTTGTAACAATCCGGCACATTGGGGTCTTTCACGACCCCACGTTGGAAAAAAATGTATAAAAAAGCGAATTTTCAATTTCAGGCTTCAGAGCTGTGATCGAGTGTTGAGATGACTCTACTCTATGACATTCAATGATTATTAGTGATATTTTTCAAAAAATGTTTGTGCTACATGAGGCTAAACTTGAGTATTTATTAGTTCGAAAAATGATTTCAAGATTTTCGTGGGGTCGTTCACGACCCCATGGTGCCGCTAAGGGTTAAGAATGACAGCGAAAAACAAAACAAAACTTCTACATTTTAATGCAATTGGTTTTGTAATCTCTTTGATATCACACATTTCTTAACGAAACTACCAACATTTTCTTATCGTATGGCTTGTAGTAGTAAAATTACCTAGGTAGTGACATTTAAACATTCGTAACTTTTTTATTTATGAAACTTACTAAAATTTTTTTTTCAGGAAAAAACTGTGTAGACTTACTTTACAGAACAATTCTGTGGAAAAATTTTGTTTCTGAACATTGGAGAAGTTGGTTTAAATTCTATTTGTTTATTAAAAACTTAATTTTATATAAATAATAAATAACATTTTTATAAAAACTTTATTTCATATAAATTGTAAAACATTTCTTGTCCTATCACGAAAATTTCATTAGGTTAGGTTAGGTTATATAGGTGGTCAGCCGATTGCACTGATTAGTGGAACAAAGCGTTACACCATGATTAACAGTTAGTACATGCGTGTCGTGCCACAATCAGTGATAATTGGTAGTGTAGCTATGACCTCCAAGCTGGTGGCCACTGGAAACGGCTCTCCAGGAAGTTAAGTATTGACTGTAGGGCTGGCTAGCATAGCTAGGCTAGGGGTTTGGTTAGCTCCTCAAATGCCTGAGGTATCTTCCTGAAGGTATTTCAGGCAGAAATGCCCCCAATCCAAGGTGGAACAGCATATGCTAAGGGATGAATGGCTACTGGGTTATTAAGTCGATAATATGCGGACTCGGATAGTCTGGCAAACTTTCGTTTCAACCTAGCCTTATCCACACATGCAGGCTCTGTGAGGATGGACCTTCTTTTTCCTTGCGAGGGCTGGATCAAAGTGTTATGCGACCCGTGCTGAGGATCGTTCAGGTTGGGAGCCCTGTTTTCATAAAAATTAACCCAATCGCTAACGGAGCATATCGGATACCTGGCGCCCTCCGGTATTAAGTAGCCTTACCCACGCACCTGGACCTCTGTGTGGGTGGACATATTCGTCCTATACTCGTGGGACCAAATATGGAAAATCTTTTCAAAAATAAACAAAACAAACAAACAAATTTAAAAACAAAAACTTCTGAGTCAGAGACTCAAAATGATTCCAATCGCGATAGCGCATGCAACTCAGGTGGGGCTGGCGCTGGCCTTCGGGTGGCTGGACCTGTCTTGAAGGAAAGGGCGTTGGACTTCACGTCCAACCCTACCAACCCTTCAAAAAAAGGGGGGGCTTTAATGCCCATTTCTGGACTAACCAGTTCTGCATCGACCACGGCCTCACGTCATGGTCAGTCAAAGTCGGCTGGGGAATCCAGACATGAGGGGGGATCTTCGCTGTCAAATCTAGGGCAAACCAGTTCGGCATCGGCCACAGCCTCACGGCTAAGCCAGTTAAAGTCGGCTGAGGAGTCCAAGAAGGCACAGAATCCTTTAGGGGAGGGAAACAAGGGTCTTAGACCCTCAAAAAGAAAGATAGCGGACAAGCAGGCGGCGAATATAATTCGTCGTCGCATGGAAGCAGTTGATCCCAGCTTTCTGTCCAAGGAGGACAAGGACTCCCTTCGATGGGCGAAGAGGGTCCTTGAACAAGAAGGCCGTGAACAGACGGCCGTCTCAGAAAAGCTACCTAAAAGGCAGAGATCCAAGAGACAACTGGTAAATCTCTGTCTTTAGTGAGGTTGTGAAAGGATGTAAGGGGAGAGTTTTAGCCGTGCTTGACAGGGCGGCGGAGGACGGGGCAATTCCTCGTGATCAGTGGAAGTGGGTAGATGCTGCCTTAGCAAATACCCTCTTCCAAATATTGGAGGAATTTCCTGGTCCTGTGCCATCTTGTGAGGAGGCAGGCTGGCACCAGGGCCTTTTTAAACTCATCTCCTGTGATGATGAGCGGTCTGCCAAGTTATATAAGGTAGCTGTGAGTAGGCTAGGTGAGGTGTACCCAGGCGCGAGACTGGAGGCTGTAGAGAAGGATGAAATTCCTACGAGGCCCCGGGCTCGCATTTGGCTACCGAGCACACCGTCGGGAGAGGACGCAGTTCTGCGGATGCTCCTGCTATGCAATCCTAATCTTCCAACTCACAACTGGAAGATTGGGAAGCTAGAATCACCAGTCGGACCATCCATGCAGGCCATGGTCCTGTTAAATAAGGAATCCGTGGAGTTACTGGCGGCAACTAAGGGTGTCGTCAAGTATAGATTCGACAAGGTGACGCTCAAGGTTTACCGTAAGGACTAAGAGCTGGCCTCCAAAGGTGCTATCTCTCCCTCCCCGGAGACTATCGCTACTGCACCACCAGTGCCAGTGGAGATGGAGGTTGGGGAGGAGGAGGTGGAGCCAGAGGGGGATAACTGCACTCCAAGCGGCCAACCTGAGACGTTCCTTGAAGAAGCCGAATCCACGGACTCCGAAAGGTTGTCGGAGGTAGGGGGCCTCCTAGAAGAAGCTCTTCTATTAGAAGAGGCTGATGAAGACGAATCGGACATAACAGTCGTAGAGAGGGGAGGTTATTTGGAATCCGATGAGGATACTCCAAAGTAATCTCCACCACTCAAAAGCGGCATCCGCCGGCTTACTGATCCGCTTAAGTAAAAGCGGAGATGATGTAGTCCTCATACAGGAACCCTGGGTTCATACCGGGAGAGTCTGTGGTCTGAGGACGCCTGGCTGTAAGCTACTGGTGGCGAATGTGGAAGGTAACCCCAGAGCGTGCATTTTGGCAAAAACTAATCTTAACTTGTTTTTGCTTTCTAATTACAGTGACCTAGATACGGTCGTTGCTAGCCTGGGGATAAAAGCTGGAGGCTTCTGGTAAGCTTCGTGCTACATGGCTCACGACATGGTGGGTGGCTTACCACCAACATATTTAAAGGCGACTGTAGAGCATGCCTGCTTTAACAAGACTGGGCTAATCATAGGCAGTGATGTAAATGCACAACACACTGTTTGGGGTAGCACAGATGATAATGAACGAGGTGAGTCACTTTTTGAATACATTTTAAATACTAACTTACTTATCTGCAACAAAGGATGCAAGCCAACCTTTATAGTAAGGAACAGGGAAGAAGTCTTGGATATAACATTGGTCTCGGACTTTGTTTTTGATTGTATCGTTGACTGGAAGGTCTCAAGCGAGCACTCTTTTTCAGATCATCGATATATAGAATTCGTTCTAACTGTTAACCCCCCAGATCCAATTGTTCATCGAAATGTAAAAAGGACAAACTGGGGAATATATAACAGGAAACTCGTTGAGTATCTGCCTATCTCAACCCCCGTAGAACCGTCAACTATCCACGACATAGATAGACAGGTTCAAAGCTTAACGGGAGGGTTAAATAAATCCCTGGAGATTTCTCGTCCTACAAGTGAACCTCGAGGAATGAAGAAACCCCCATGGTGGTCAAATGAAATTCAAGTTCTTAGACGAAGTAGTAGGAATTTATTTAATAAAGCCAAAAAATCAGGTTTGGAAAACGACTACAATGAATATAAATCTAGTCTAAAAACTTACAAGAGTTCGTTAAGAAAGGCTAAACGTAACTCGTGGCGGAACTTCTGTGGAAACATTGAAGAGATTTCAGAAGCATCTAGGCTAAGGAAGATTCTACCTACTTCGCCCACTACTCTGGGTCTTTTAAAAAAGTCTGACGGCTCCTGGACAACATCTAGCAAAGAGACCTTAGATCTCTTACTAGATACTCACTTCCCTGGTAACTCATTGCATGGACCAGAGGATTTGAATGTTCAACCTCAGATGCCCTCAATTACTCTTGGGGACATTGTTTTAGAAACCAAAATTCGATGGGCGATAAATAGCTTCAAACCCTATAAATCACCTGGACCTGATGGTGTAACACCTGTTGAGCTGCAACAATCTGCTCGCTTAATTATACCTTGGTTGACAGCTATTTTCAAGGGCTGTCTTAATCTTTCCTATATTCTTCTAGCCTGGAGGATGACTAAAGTCATTTTCATTCCAAAGGCTGGGAAGCGCTCTTACATTAATCCAAGGGATTTTAGGCCAATAAGTCTTTCCTCTTTTCTTTTAAAAACATTGGAAAGACTCATAGAAATCTTTGTTCGCAGCAGTATCAAACCTGATCTTTCTTACACGAAAGACAGATCTATAGAAACTGCACTCCACACACTAGTGAGTGGCATTGAAAAATCCTTTGCATGTAAGGAATTCACCCTGGCGGCATTCCTGGATATTGAAGGAGCTTTTAACAACGTTGACCCACGTATGATTATCTCTGAACTGCAGAAACGGGGTATCAACAGTTCCATAGTTGAGCTGATTAATAAGCTACTGAGAAAAAGAGCCATTACCTCAAATCTTGGTATCTCCAAAGTTAATAGGTTTGTTTGCAGAGGAACGCCGCAGGGTGGAGTGCTATCTCCTCTATTGTGGAAACTGGCAATAAATAAGATGCTCATGTCACTAAAAAGGCTTGGCTGTAAAGCTATTGCCTATGCGGATGATGTAGCATTAATCGCATGTGGAAAATTCCCAAGCACACTGTGTGAAATTCTTCAGGATGCTTTAAACAGACTCGCCTCATGGGCAGATGAGGCTGGTTTAGGCGTAAATCTGAACAAAACTGAACTAGTACTCTTCACTAGGTGTCACAAACTTCCAACTATAGTACCACTTTCACTATAATTAGACTTGAATTAAAAAGTAGTGCAAGGTATCTTGGCCTGGTATTGGATAGGAAATTAAGTTGGAAAATAAATGTTGTTGAGAGAGTTAGGAAAGAAACTGTAGCACTATACTCTTGTAAAAAAGCTGTGGGGAGAAGATGGGGGCTATCACCTCGTATCATTCAATGGCTATACACAGCGGTAATTCGACCGATTCTGTTATATGGCATTGTTTTCTGGTGGCCTGTCTTAGACAAGGTCACCTATTAGAGACAATTGCAGAAGGTTCAAAGAGCTGCTTCCATGTGCATCAGTGGTGCACTGAGGACCACACCGACTGATGCCTTGGAGGTCCTCTTTCATCTCGTTCCCTTTGACCTGTTTGGTAAACAAATGGCAGCATGTGCCGCCATTAGACTCAGGGAAACTGCTTGCTGGTCCGAGTGAAGAATAGGACACTCAACTATCTTTAATAGCTTGAATTCCGTACCCTCTAAATTGGACTACACTGCTCCAGTAATCTCATTCAAGAGGGATTACGTAACCCTCATCCCGTCTTGGGATGACTGGAAGGGAGGAATCCCGGGGAGAAGGAACCATATTAATTTTTACACGGATGGATCCAAGTTAAATAACCAAGTTGGTTATGGTATTTACTCTAGGGAACTGAAAATAAGAATTGCTGCGAGGTTACCAGACCATTGTAGCGTTTTTTAGGCAGAGGTTATAGCAATAGAAGAAGTAGCTTCCTGGCTGAGGGTAAATGTGGTATCCAAGAAGGGTATCAATATTTATTCAGATAGTCAAGCTGCTATCAAATCCCTAGGATCAGTCTTCCTAAACTCACTAGTGACCCAATAATGCCGCTCGTCTCTTAATGAGATGGCTCAGCATTACAACATTCACATCATCTGGGTGCCTGGGCATAGGAAAATTGATGGCAATTGCAAAGCTGATGAACTTGCTAGGCAGGGGACTACTGCACAAATTCCTCAAGACAAGGAAGGTGTTGGCATGTCACTTGCTACCTGCAAGTTACTGCTTAAAGAAGACATGATAAAAAAGGCAAACATAAGATGGACCCAAGGGTTAACTTGCAATATAACAAGGCAAATCTGGCCGGAATGGAACGCTAAGCGATCTCTAGAACTGATATCCCGCACTAGACTTAGTGTCTCGTCAGTTGTTGCAGTAATAACTGGCCACTGGCTTATAGGCAGACATGCGGAGAGGTTAGGTATTCGGTCTTTTGACTTCTGTAGAAGTTGTGGGGATGTGGAGGAGGAGGTAAACATTAAATATTTTCTTTGCTCCTGCCCTGCACTTGCTGGAAAACGCCACAAAACACTTGGTTCGTTTTTGTTTGATGACCTGGATGACCTGGATGACCTTAGATATGTTAGCATAGGTCAGCTATTTAGTTTTATTACGAAATCTGGATGGTTCAATGAGAAGGTATAGTAAAGTACCCTGTGGTATCACAATGGACCAAATTTAGTCTAAGTGAGTCGGTTTTTGTAACTGACTGCCACTCCTACCTAACCTAACCTAAAATTTCATTAACTTTTTCCCAATATTTACTGAGTAATCGCAATTTATAAAAACACCCACATAAAAATTCACTTGTTCATAACTTTTTAAAAAATCCAAATTTTGCAAGAAAAGAAATATAAGGCTTTAATATAGATCAATAAATCTTCAAAGTTATGCAAAAAAAAAGTTTAAGTTTAATAAGTTGGTTTTTTTGTGCCCACTTGAATATGAATCCTATCCAGACATGAATATGATAGATTCAGAAAAAATTAAAATATACACGTTCATATTCGCGTATGATCGTGAATGAATATTTCCGAACTCTGCTAACTACAGAAACTTATGCGAAAATCTAATAAGTTGCAATTAATCAAAGCAGCCTGCAAAACAACGGCAAAAGCGAGCACTACATTTGGTACGGGTTCGATTCAAAACCACAACAAAGCGAATTAAGTTTTTTGTACGCAAAGCAGAACGTTATCATTTTGTTCTGCTCTCTCATGTCGCTTGCTATGGTTTGTGTTAGTGTTTGAATCGATGATTGAAACACGGTACGCAAAAGTAAAAAGTTAACGCTCATAGGACAGAACGAAATCGAACCATACGATAGAGTTTGTTTTCATTTTCTGAATTGAACTCGTTTCGTATGTTTTTATATTTAACCCAAGCTGTTACGCTAGCCAACAAACTGAAAAAGCTGTTGTGATGAGTAGCAACGTTTTGAAGTTCGGTTCTTACGGAACTCTTACGTCTCGTCAAAATGTTTCGTGCACTTTCGATCAATTACGTAGGTTCATTTTGGCTATCAACATTGGTTTACATACACTCGAACTTAAAGCCCAACTAAACCATGCATCGCCTAGCGTAACCTACTGTCAAATTTGAACGAAAAGCCTGTCAGATGCTTAAGAAACTCAGAGTAGACTTTTTAGTGGCTATGTTGTACTTCGTTGAACTTAAGAAGCGATGTAGCCATAGTTGCAAGCGTCTGAAAAATTTCCACTACTGCATAAATTTTATTTCTTAAATAAATTGAATTCTTTCTCAAAATTTTATTCAATGACGTTAATTTAGATACTTAAAGCACTAAATATGCAATCCAGATATTGTTTTTACTAATTTTAAGAAAAAAATAAGAAAACAAAATTGCTCATTTTGTAATATGCGTGTAGATTGTGGGGAAAAGTATTGGCAAAAGCAAAGCGTGGCATTACTGAATTGTCAAACAAATTTTTGTATGTATTGTGTGTATATATTAAAATGCATATTTCTGCAACTGCACTCCAAGCCCTTTCCTTTACATTTCGATTACAATCAAATTCGTCAATTTTACTGTACTGCCTCTTATCTTTTCCTCATTTCCTATTAACTTCAAAATAAATGAATTTTTCACTTGCAATGGAGCTAGGCAAACATATTTTTTTTATGCATAGACAGCTGATTCCGTACAGAAAGTGCGTTCAGTTTCCTTAAGGAAATGACATTTGTGGAGATTGAACGAAACTTTTTGTTAAAGGGCCAAATAGACGTTCATGCGTGCATGATCAATAAAATGATGACGCCATCATGATTTCGACACACACCATTCATGCACGCATGATGGATATCATTTTTGGTTGAACTTTTAACGTGTTGACATTATGACGTCAGAAGCATGTGCGGCAATTAAAATTGCATTTAATATTAAAGAAAAAGTATGAAATGAGTTTAATTTAAGCTCAAAAAATCTTTAAAAATGTATTTTAAAAAACAAAGTTCATACAAAAGTTTAATTATTTCATCTAATTATCTTTAGTGCATAATATTTCTAATTTCTTTTCCGCACTCATTTTCACCTTCTTCGTCAAAAAATCATGTAAACTGAGCTAAGTTCAGCACACACTATCATGCATGCATGATCAATCCAAAAAATATCATAATATTTTAATATTGCTCATGCGCATGACCAATCAGCCACCTACACGGTCAGTTTGCATGAGCAATGACTTGATTCATCATGCACGCATGAACGTCTATTTGGCCCTTAAGTTCGTTGTAGTTTTAATATACGATTTGTGTGTATTCGCACCCTTGCATAAGTTGACTGCAGTCAAAGCGTGCATGGTTTAGTTGGCCCTTTACTCGTTATGTCTCGTCTATTTGGGTTTAGGCTTATAGTCCTTGGGCCCTGGAGTAAAAAAATTATTCATGACCACACTGCTCAAACTTTTTGTATGTGGTATTCAGGTCGAGTCGGACAAATTTTGAGCGTAGCCAAGTATGATAGTGGGGCGTTTTCCTTTCAAGCCATCGCAAAGTCATGAATCTTACGGGACGAAAAAATTTATGACCTATATGTTACATTTTATTTTAATCAAGAGTTTTTTATACATAAAAAGCGTAAAACATTTTGTCGGACAAAAATGTTGGGGCGTTTAGCGTGTCCGACACGCCAACTATGCCAACTTTATGAAATCAAAAAATTTATGACCTAAGAGCCAGTTTTGGCAGAGTCCATTGTAAAAAATATTTAAAGTCAAGTGGTAACCGTGTCGGACAATTTTCAGGGGGGGGAAATTGTTCTCGGACACACTGAAGTCAAGGGTTTTGTGCAACCCTTATATTTATTACCATTTTTCCGACAAAAATGGAGGATATAAAAAATGATATTCTGTCATAAAAAATGCAATTGTCGGACAAAAATACCGGGGCAGATCCATAGTCGGACAAAAAATCGAATTTTTATGGGTAATTGGCAGTGATATTTTTAATATTGTACGTATAATGAAAGAACAAATTTATGATATTATTATTAATATTAGTAGACTAATTATCATTATTTATAATATAAAAGTAGTAGTAGTAGTATAATATATGTAAATATGTATGGGACGTTCCACGTCAACCGGGACAGTGGGCTGCCCAAAATTGAGCGCATCGGAGAAATGTTTTTGAGATGTCAAAATGTTCGTATACTCAAGAGCTTTCATATGCGAACGGGTGTTTTTGATTTTTTTTTTTTTAAGAAAATAGCGACCATAAAACGGCGCCTACATTTAGATATCTTTGTATAAATAGGCAGTTGGTAAAGAGCCATAATCATAATCGCTTAATTTTTTTATTTTTTAGGATTGTGTATTGTGCACAATGTAGTGAAAATTTGAAAATAGTAGTAATTTCTTTAAATACCATTCATTAATACAATTCACTGATTTTTTTTTACTAAGACAATTTTAGTATAATTTAGCTTAAAGGTAGAAACTTATATATACACCCAACTCTCTTTTTACACGATAGATACGTTCCTTAAAAAACCGTGCAAAAAAAAAATCGTGTAATAAAATACATGCGATATATGGTAAATTTAGGGGATGTGTTCCACAACCTTAAAATATCGTGTAAGATGAAAAAACTATCCCAAAAACCGTGCAAAAAAAAGTTTAGACAGTCTAAGATTTTTATTTTAGTTTCTAACGAATTTGCTCTTCTCTTTGGCATATTTTGTTGTTATTTATGCATTTTATTAATCGGGTGTGTACTTAACATAACAAAGGTGTAAAATAATATAACATATTTATAGAACTTATCTAAGCCGAATATTTAACACATTACCTTTATTAGTAGTAAAATATTAACATGAATGCAAATTATACTTTAAATTTCACCATCGAATTAACACAAAATAAATACTGAATAACCTAATGCTGTGTTCAAGTTGAAGTGCAATCAGATAAAAACAAACTGATTATAACATTCGGGTATTTCCCCAATTGCATTTTTGTGGCTGTATACACAACTTAAAAAAATCTTTTTTGAGATTCGTGCAAGAACAAAAAATTCGTGTAAAAAAGTTTATTTGCTCTTATTTTTGAACCGTGTTATTTCAAAATCGTGTAAAAAAGTACCGTGTAAAAAGAGAGTTGGGTGTATATACATATATATGTACAGGGTGTTTTTTTAGAGGTTTGTTTTTCGAATAGAGATAAAACTGGTATTTTATGGCCAAATCTGGCAACTCTAATGTCATTTATGTTCACTTTGGTTTGCCATTTCATCATGAACAGGTTGACAAAAGAACAACGCTTGCAAATCGTGCAAATTTATTTCGAAAATAATGGTTCAGTTCGCGAAGTTTACGTTTAAGTTTTGTTCAGTGATGAGGCTCATTTTTGGTTGAATGGCTACGTCAACAAGCAAAATTGCCGCATTTGGAGTGAAGAGAATCCACATGAGACCCTTGAGACGCCATTACATCCACAAAAACTGACTGTTTGGTGTGCTCTATGGGCTGGTGGAGTCATTGGGCCATACTTCTTCCGAAATAATGCTGGAGAGTCAGTTACCGTTAATGGAGACCGGTATAGAGCCATGATAACCGACTATTTTGTTCCCGAATTGGATGGCATGAATGTGGATGAGTTGTGGTTCCAACAAGACGGCGCTACATGCCACACAGCGCACGTCACAATCAATTTATTGAAGGAAACATTCGATGAGCGCATAATTTCGCGGAATGGACCTGTCAATTGGCCACCAAGATCGTGTGATTTGACACCATTGGATTATTTCCTTTGGGGATATGTGAAGTCGCTCGTCTACGCCAACAAACCAGAAACGTTAGGGGACTTGGAAGCCAACATTCGTGGCGTTATTGCCGACATTCGGCCCCATATGCTCGAAAAAGTGGTTCAAAATTGGACCTGTAGAATTGGCTTTATTCGAGCCAGCCGCGGCGGCCACATGCCCGAAATCATATTTAAACATTAATGGCATAAAATTATCCTTCCAATAAAGCCAAATTGATGGACATTAAAACGATTTTCTTGTGTTTTA
The DNA here is from genome assembly GCA_949775025.1 of Tricholauxania praeusta. Lineage (NCBI taxonomy): Eukaryota > Metazoa > Arthropoda > Insecta > Diptera > Lauxaniidae > Tricholauxania > Tricholauxania praeusta. The sequence continues at coordinate 109,843,802 of OX459028.1, forward strand.
TTTCAATTCGAAGCTCTATACCTCTAAAAAAAAAACACCCTATATATGATTTTTTTTACAAAAAATTCAAATTAAGTACTCGTATTAACGTATACAAGTATTATAAGGTCGAAAATGTAATGTTTCTTAATTTTTATTATAAAAGTCCCCAATATTTTTGTCCGACAAGTGGTTCAATATGCATTTAACATGCAACAGAAACATTAAAAATTAAAATGGTATCTGTGGTAATAAATTTTTTGATTGCACAAAACCTTTGACTTCAGTGTGTCCGAGAAGAATTTCCCCCCCCTGAAAATTGTCCGACAAGGTTACCACTTGACTTTAAATATTTTTTACAATGGACTCTGCCAAAACTGACTCTTAGGTCATAAATTTTTTGATTTCATAAAGTTGGCATAGTTGGCGTGTCGGACACGCTAAACGCCCCAACATTTTTGTCCGACAAAATGTTTTACGCTTTTTATGTATAAAAAACTCTTGATTAAAATAAAATGTAACATATAGGTCATAAATTTTTTCGTCCCGTAAGATTCATGACTTTGCAATGGCTTGAAAGGAAAACGCCCCACTATCATACTTGGCTACGCTCAAAATTTGTCCGACTCGACGTGAATACCACATACAAAAAGTTTGAGCAGTATGGTCATGAATAATTTTTTTACTCCAGGGCCCAAGGACTATTAAGAATACCAAAATTGAGTGGACTTACACGACGTTAAAATATTAGACAGAGAAAGAAAACTCAATACGCGATTTACGTTGAAAAGCCTTCGGATCCAACAAGAACTAACTACAACAATAACTTCTACTCAGTAGCAATAGGGAAGCGGCAATAATTTAATGGTTTTAATTTTTATTTTTTGTGTTATAGATATTTGTTTAATATTTAAAATAAATTAAATTAAAAAAGTGAAGTCAACTGTTTTTCAATGTAATTTTATATCTGTAAGTTATAGACATACAGTGACTCATGAAACAGTCGCGTAGCGTGGGGGGATGGCCCGCTCCGGGCGGCACTTTTCAGCGGCGGCATTTTCCCGGGCAGTACTTCTTCATAACATACTTATTTATTTATTTATTTAAGTATTTATTGCAGTCTATGGATAATTATTAATTCAGACTAGATCTTTGAAAAATAGAAGTATGTATTAATTACATAACCTTCTAAAAAAAATACTATTTAAAAAAGTTTTCATGGCATTTTTTGAAATTGAGAATATTAGAATTTATATTTATCTCATTAACCAATTTTAAGACATTAAGACAGGATTATTAGATGCAAAATTATTTCGAACCGTTTTCAAATAAAAAGGCACACAAGACCTTTTGCTGTTGCTTTTAATACACACTAAAACATATCAAAAAATTAGCGAAATCGAAGAGGGTCGGGCCAAAACTTCGGTGATTTGGCATTGAATGCCCCATATATATTATTTTAAATGAATTAAAAAAAACATTGTTCGTGTATTTCAAAAGTGTATTTATTGATCCTGAAAAGAATTAAAATACGAGTAATATCTCCTACTGAGGGTTGCATAATAAATTCTGAAAAATAGCTTCTTCAGCTGGAAATCTAGGATGCCTACTAGTGTTCATTTATTACTAACACTAAATTTTAAATATTTTCAAATTGTTTTTCCACCTCCGCTTCCGATAAAACTCCGCATCCGCGGAGATCAATTTCTGAACTCCGCATCCGCATTCGCCTCCGCATAGATGACTTCCGTTACAACCCTACTCCGTAACATAGTTCACGATAAATGGGTGATGCCACCCCCACATAAGAGAAAAACAGAATTCATCATATATTATCAACTACTTGATGCAGATTAATAAAACTTGGTACATTTATAAAAGGTAGAGGCATAACTAAGATTCAATTAATAAAATGGGCGGTACCATGCCTTCAATATAAGAAAAAAATTAACTTTAACATGTCTCAATATCTATTTGACGTACATAAATAAGATTTGGTACATATCTTTCTTATAGTTTGTAAAAGGTTCATAGCTTAGATTGGTTTGGAAAAATAGGCAATGCCTCTCCTTCCTATATAAGAAAAGAATTAAATTTATCATATATCATCCAATTCACCAAAAATAAAAACAAGTACTTTGTTTTATTTTTTTAGGCTTGATCAGCCTATCAGCCCGGATACATGTATATTTTTTATTTATTTTAATAAAAACCTCGCTTTTTTACCGAGGTGCCTCGGCCGAGAACGAGGCGAGCCGAGGCGAGGCATGTGATGGCAAGATCTCGTCCGAGGCCGAGGCGAGGCGAGACTTAAATTTATAAAACGAGGCGAGACCGAGATCAACTAGAACCTCGCCTCGGCCTCGGTGAAACACTAAATAATAGGCGTGTTTTTTTTTTTTGACGCGGCTACCCGCTAAAAAAAAATTTTTATATGAGAATGACAGTTCATTTAGTCGGCGATACTCATCGCCGACTAATTTCTCATACTTTTCATACGCGGATAGCCGCGTCAAAAAAAACACGCCTATTATGTTAAAAGTTGCTGCAGGGTAATAACTTGGAAATGTATTTAAATTTTTTTGCAAGTAAAAACTGATGACCTTTTTTTTAGTCAGCAAGCTAAAATTTTCTATTTCCTTCCCATGAAAGGGGGCGGCATATTAGTTCTCCGCCCCGGGCGGCACATATGCACGCTACGCCACTGTCACGAAATTGATCACGCTTTTGCAATGTATGCAAACTACTAATAATATCTCCGAAGAAGTTTAATATTTTTACTTAATCTTTATTTTGTTCAAGCTGGCTGAAGATAAAGGAAAAGAAACCAGGGCAAAATTTCATGAAATTTTTTTTCTTAAAAAATAACAACAACAAAACCAAAAACATTCAGTGTGATCAATTTTGTGACTTTGCAAAATAAGACTTAAAACCTAATATTGATATTTTGTATAGCCTCTTCGAGCACCAATTACAGCTTTTATTCTTATAGAGCAAAAGTTGTCCGCATTAAAATTTCTGGATACTTTTTAAGTAAGAGGTGATATTCTGAATCGCCAGAGACCATCTTAATACCTTGAGAAATTTCTTAAATAACAGAGCCTGAAGCTTGTAAATTTGTAGATCCGTCAACCAGAACGCGTTTCTGTAAGTCTGGCAAGAGATGGAAATGCCGAAAGAAGTCAGCACCGATAATGGGTCGTATGACGTTTGCAAGCACAAAATCCCAGCGGAAACAAGCCAAGATCTAGTGTCAGAAGTTTATTTCCATATGTCGCAATTTCGGAACCATTAGCAGCATATAGTGACAATTTTGATGGTGTTGTGCGGTTACGGCAAGGAAATACAGAAATGTCTGCCCCGGTATCAATAAGGAATTGTTGCTTATTTTTCTGTAATAAATAGTCGACCGTTCGTATTTCCATCGAAATTGGTGGTCGAAATAATTATCGATGGTGAAATTAGTTTTTTGAGGTCGAAAAGTTGCATGGCAAAATGCATTTCATAGCTTTGTCAGCAAAACGCCAGTGATACCAGCACAAGCCAGAATACTTCCTGGATTTAGACGTAGATCTTGACTTGGAGCGTATATTCGGTAGTGATGCTGCCTCTGGTCGCTGAACCGGCCTAGAGCGTGATTCTAATGCATCAATTCGGGCAATAATGGTGTCTAACTTATGAGCAAAGTCATAGGAGACAGCTGAATTGTTGTTTTGTGTTAGGTCAGAAACAAACATTGCTGTTGAATTTGAAAATGCTTCAGATATCTTGTCAGCCTGTAGCGCCAGCTTATCAATGTCAGTGGTGTCGCAAACGGCCAAAATACTTTTGATTTTGTCTGGTAAACGCTCAAGAAACAGTGTTTTTAAAATATCTACACTAACCTGACCACTGGACAAGGACTTCATTCTTTGAAGATAATGCGACGGCTTTTGGTCTCCGATTTCCATGCCACTAAGTAGTTTCTTGAGCTGTGCCTCTGCTTTTACTGCAAACGAACTGATGATGCGCTGTTTCAGAGCCATATATTTACCATTTTCCGGAGGAGACTATATGATGTCCTTCACCATGTACAATATTGACTGGTCCAAATTTGTCACCAGGTATTCAAATTTTGTTGAATCTTGCGTGATGCCTGATATACGGAAGCTGGCCTCAACCTGGATGAACCAAACTTCAGGTTCATCCTTCCAGAAAACAGGAAGCTTGGTATACGCGCAGACGAAACTTCTGAAGCAACCATTTGACGATTTTGATGCGACGGTGTTGCACTTACTGTCTGATCACCTGCAGCACTCAATGTTGTATAGTCGGGAAAAATCGGCATGTTCGATTAGGGGTCACCAATTATTAATTCAAATAAAAAGTAAAATTTAATTTTATAAAAATTATTTTTTTATTTTTGACTTTTTTATTTGAGATTTTAAATTTCAATTAATTTATTTTTTTTTGATAATAAATTCCAGAGGAAACTATTTATAAAATTTAACAAGCGTTCCCACAAGGTCAATAAATGAAGTATAAAATCCAGTGGTTAATTAATTTTACCTGACTTCTCTTAAACTGGATAATGGCATTTGAAGTAGTACATACCTTACGATTTCTCAAAATTTTAAGGACCCATACTTTGCAAACCAGTGTTGCCATTCTAAAAATATTTTGTTTCTGTATCGAGAATATATACAGGTACAACATATTCAAATATCTGAAATTGGATTGAACCTCATTTCCCCGGTCCGCTTCGCGTGAAATGCCCGATATGTTTTGAAAGTAAATAATAACTCTTACAATGACAACTGTTAGTTTTCAGACGTATACAATTGATTTATATAAATTTTTATACATTTTTTGATCTATTTTTCGCAATTTTGGGCTTTGGTAGGAGTTTTGATAGGATATTGTCCCTGCAGTGTAATCAGATACGCCTACTTTCTAATACCTAAAGAAACTGTTAAAAAATCGCTTTGTTTCAAATAGTAACGTAGAAAGAGTGAAGTTAAATATTTGAAGCAGCAAATAAAGCGATAAAGAAGCGATTTATTCAAAGCTGTTAACGCAGCGAAAGCAAAGTTCTTTTTATTCGTACTTTAGCGAAGTGGCTTAAAGTTTTAAAAGCATTTGTTCAGGCTTAGTATCTTTTCACACAACGACAACGATAAGCATATTTATTATTTTACCTGGATGAAAACATGGATGTGCAAACTTCCAATTTGCTTAAGCTTCCTCTCTTTGAACCACTAGCAGCACATCTTCCTGAACGTATCACCGAACAAATCGCAAAAATAACTGCTGTCAGAAATATTAGACCCAGAACACAAAATGAAATAGCTAATTTGGAGACGGAGAGGCATAGAGTGCCTTCTGATGGCAGTGGATGAAAATAAGAAGAATATCTTTCAGCTAAAATTAAAAATTAAAATGTATGAATGGATTATTTATTTTGAATCTTTGGAAAGTTATAATTACATTTAAAATAAAATTTTCCTGTTATACTAATACACAGAAATAGCGCAGCTCATTTTTACCCTCATAACAACTTTGGCTCCAGGTATATACAGAGTGCGGCAAAAGTAAGTGCACCCAATTCTGGTTTTACACGGTAGATATGTTCCAGACAAAACCGTGTAAAAATAGACATGGAGCATGTATGTATGTATGTACATTAGACATGTTCAAATAAATGCATGTTCTAGAATACTTCAAGAATACTCGATTTTTGGAAATATATTCATATTCGAGTCCTAGGGAATCGGAATTTGGCCAAAAAAATTAAGAAAATTTGATTTTTTTCTAATTTGTTATATATTTTTTTTTTTTTACTTTCAATTTCCCTTATGAACACATAATGAAGTATCGAAAAAAAATTTACCGTTAATTTTTAAGCCTACATACATACATGGGGTAAAACACACGAAAACGCCACCTGAAAAAATTTTTGGCTCCGATTTGGCTGAAATTTGGCATTATTGTAGTATTAATGTCCAGCAATAAAAATGCGTTTAGGATTTTCGAAAAAAACACTTATTCTGGAAAAGTACGAAAATCGTGAATTTCATACCCGCGTATCTGAACAACAAATAATATTAGGGCAAAATCCTAAACGCACTTTTATTGCTGGACATTGATACTAAAATAATGCCAAATCGGAGCCAAACATTTTTTCAGGTGGCGTTTTCATGTGTTTTACCCCACATATAAGAAAAAAACTGTGGTCTCTCCGCTAGTAGAGCTTTGGTGTTTCATGTGTAACAGCTCAAATCCGTTTTTGTTTTCACTGCATTCACCGTAATGCACTATAATTTTAAATTGTCAATGCCACTACATGAATTTCCAATAAAAAAATAAATGGGAAAAAAAATTTAAGTTTGATTTTTGGTTCAAAAATTTTCAAAGTATTTTGTAAGCAAGTAATTACAATATTTTGCTTCAATAATTAGTCACTCTTACTAACAGTGCTTGTATTACTTTTGAGAAAGTATATAAGAAAAATTTAGTTTTGATAATTTTTAGACCAAAAATGAACAAAGGATTTGAGCTGTTATACAGGAAACACCAAAGCTCTACTCGGTGAGAAACCAGTTTTTTTCCTTATGTTTAGGCTAAAAAATAGCAGGAACTTTTTTTTCAACACTTCCTTAAGTGTACATAAGGAAAATCGAAAAAAAAATATAAATTAGAATAAAATCAATTTTTCTTAATTGTTTTGGCCAAATTCCGAAAAAAATAAAAATTCGTTAAATTTCAACGGAATTGGACATAAACTCTGTCCGCGCAGTTTTCAAGTTAGAGCTAGGAAGCTCAAATGTTGGGACAATTATTTTTATTCCTCAAGCTATAATATAGGAAAAAATAAACAAAATCCCTGTCCTAAAGTTTAAAAAAAAAACACCCTAATGTACATGTTCAAATAAATGGCATGTTCTAGGATATTTCAAGAACACTCAATTTTCAAAAATTTGTTCATATTCGAGGATGAGGATTCATTTAAAAAAATAAAGAAAATAGTCCTAGGTTTTCAGGGAGCCTACTCTAAAATTCGATTCGAAAGGCAAATTACTCGAATTTGAATAAACTCCACTCTGCAATTCGACTTTCGAATTTATTTTTTGCCCTCTTCGGAAATGAGAAAATTTCCGAACTTAGCAACTCTAACTCAACTGTCAAACTTGTTTACTTTTCGGATTTTTGTTCGATAGCAATTTGCCGCCAGGTTGTAAGTTTTTAATTTAATTTATAAATAAAACCAATAATATTAAATAATCATAGGCATAAAAATATGAACACCAAACAGCACCAATTCGAAATTTTGGTGAATTTTTTTTAGGAGCATACTGATTTGGCTAAAGGTCAATTAAAAACACCAACGGCAAGAGTTTGCGCTACCAACTTGTGGACGCGTTTGACAGGCGACCTCAATGCAGCGGGACGACCAATTCGTGATGCTTCTGGGTGGAAGAAGGTAAGCCTTTATAGTATTTTGATTGTTTGCAGCATAATAAGAAATACATGTATGTAATTTGTAGGTTTTGGCGGACTATAAAAATCATATCAAGGCAAAATTAAGAAAAAATAAAGTTGGGATTTCTGGCACTGGTGGTGGACCTTCAAAATACTTTACACTCAGTCCATTGGAGGAGGAGGTCAGCCAGTTGCTGTCCATAGACGAAGCTGTCAACGGCATGGACGGTACAATTAACTTCGGATTAGTTGAGGAAACTGGCCAGGAAGTAAACTTGCCTGTGACAGAAGAAGAAAACATTGTTATAAATGTATCCGGAGCAAGCACTACCAAAACACCGTCTCGAAGGCATTTTGTTAGTACAAAAACTGGCAAAGAAAATCTCTTGGAAAAACAGGTTGAAAACCAAATAAAGTACCATGAAAATTCAGTAAAAATTTTGATGGATATAAACTCAAATATGCTTAGTTTATCCCATTATTCTGGAGCTGGAAGAGAAAAAATTTAAGCTAGCAAAAAAAAAAAAAATACAAGCTCGCCAGGGAAAAATTTGAGTACAAAAAAAGAAGAGATATTGAAAAACGCAAAAGTTAGATGTTCCTTTGTTGTACTTTTGGATACCAAAAAAAAAAAAAATGTTTAAAAACGAAACTTTAAAACTTATGTTAATCTTAGCGACTGATCAACGTACCTGAATTTTATTTTTACTTGATGTTATTTAAACCTTTTTTTTATTAGATAATATACTTAATATATTTTTAACAACATTTAATACAGATATGTAGATTTCTAAAATGAATTAATATTACTGAGATATCAATGTACCTGAATTTAATTTTAATTGATCTCACTTACAACTTTTTTTTTATTAGATACTATAAGATAGTTTTAACCACATTTAATCCAACTCTCATAAGATAGTTTTTACCACATATTTAATCAAATAAATAAATGAAATGATTTAATGAAAATAAAATATTTTTATTTATGAATTACAAGCACTACGCTAGCATATTATTTCGTATTTCATTCCTAATATTTTTTGCAATATTTGTTAAATTTACGTTTTCAACATAATCGCTATTGAAAGTAGAAGATATTTGTTGTTCTTCGATTGAGATATCCGCAGGTTGCTCAACGTTGTGAAGCATGCAAATATTATGCAATGCGCAACATACGTTTAAAATTTTTGATGCTTTTTCTGGAGCATAATGCAGTTCCCTGGCAGATAAGAGGCAACGGAATCTTCCTTTTAATAATCCGAAAACGCGCTCAATCAAACACCTTGCTTTTAAAAACTTTTGATTGAAAAGGGATTCAGGAGAGTTTTCGGAAGAATTTCTATATGGAATTAAAATCCATGGTTCCAATGGATATCCAGAATCGCCTTGAAGATAATAACATGCCATTGATTTAATTTTTCAAAAAATCGAATTAAAAACTTCCTTACCTAGGATCCACGTTCCTTTATCGTCGTTTTCATATTGACCTCTTTAATAGCGCCTTTCCCCAGACAGACTCCATACATGTGAGTCGTGACATGCACCACCAAATCGACCATTGACAGCATTGATATTCATTTTGTGATCACAAATCTAAAATCATTCGCATTAGTTTCTTGGAAACGAAAATACAGTGGAACTTCGATTATCCGTCAGGCACGGGACCAGCAGCCTGACGGATAATCCAATAGACGGATAATCGAATATATGGCAGAATTTTGTTTTGAATCTGTATGGTGACGCTAGAATACAAGGTATTGAATATACATATACAATATATGTACTGTATTACAAAAACGCAAGAAAAAAGGATACGTAACAAAAAATGTTGATTTGTCATTTTCGTATTTTATTATCGAATAAAAAAACAATGTGTTGTCTTAATGTCTCCACTCAATTTTGCGTTGAATTGTAATGCTTTTCCAGCAGCAATTGGGCCCGACAATGGTATTCCTTCACTTCGCTTCTGAACAAACCATAAATACAATGCCGTGTCGAGAGCTTCGTTGGCTGGTTTTTTCATCGTCTTACGTAGTTTTGCGCGACCATGCAATGATTCCATTTGAGAGACATACTTTTCGATCTCATCAGCATTTTTCTATATGTCATTAATTGTGGTTCGCGGAATACCAAATTGAGTGCTCAAAGTTGTTATAGTAGATGCACCTTTTTTGATTTCTCTAATGATTTCCATTTTTTTTTACAATCGTAAGAACGGTTCTCTGGCGTTTTTGTTTATCAGATTCAGACTCCATTGTGAAGCCAATGTGTAATCCACTTGACTTGGCGAATAAAGTGCAACTAACCAACATCAATTAGAGAGCGCAAATGAACAAAATCAATCATGTTATGAAATTGAATCACATACAAAGTGAACTAGATTAATGAATTTCTGCGAAATTTTCATTTCCGAATTTCGTAAGAAAAATTTCAGACAGAATCGCTTCGCGCATTGTGTGCATAAACAGAATCAAAACAAAACGAAAAAAAAAATTTGCTGACAAAATGTGACGGTTAATCGGAGTGACGGTTGATCGGGCGACGGATAATCGAAGTTCCACTGTATTGTGAAATAAGGGAGCAACTTACAACCATAGCATTTATACAATGTTTTAGCTTCCTGTTGAAGTACAAATGCTCGTTTCTGATTGGCCTTATCACTTGAATGTGAGTGCCATCTACCACCCCAATTACTCCTGGTACACCGGACGTTTCATAGAAGTACCTTTTAATTTGAAAACTATTTTTAGTCTAATGCAATTAAAAATTCCAAAATAAAGTATTACATTACCTTTTCGCTTCTCTCTTCTCTATTGCAGACATTTTAAAACTTAAATGCTTTGGACAAAGCACTTTTTCTATAGCACTACATACTTCAAATAAGCATGTGGACATAGTCTGTTGTGCCATTCCTACATTGCGGTCCTGCCCAATTTGGTGTTGGTAGCCGCCTTGTGCTAAAAATTTTAATGCCGCAGATAGCTTGACTATGGGTAGAATTGCTGTGCATCTCTGGGGTATTTTTAGCTCATGCTCTATAATATTTAACACGTAAACAAACGACTCTTTGTTCAACCGGAAATTTTGTACGAAACTAAAATATATGTTTTGTGAAAAACTTACAAAAACACTGCGTATGCATATTGTTTTATTACCTTTTGTCATTGAGTCCCAAAACATTAGATTGATCTCTAATTAATCTGCGCTGAACTCGTTCATCTTCCATATCATCGTCTAACCACAATGCAACCGAATCCATTTTTGAATAAAAATATTTATTTTTTACTTAAATTAAATTCAATTTTCACTTCATCAATTCAATTTTCACTTAAAGTTTACTGCTTTGTTTACATTTTTTGACATTTTAAAACATGCATACTTTTTTCAAAAAATAAAGGGATACCGTTCGAACGAGTTGCAAAGTATGAATTTGCGTTCGAATCGAATTTGGCTTTCGAACAGTATTGCCTTTCGAATCGAATAACAGAGTAGGCCCCCAGGTTAGAGCTAGGAAGCTCAAATGTTGGGACAATTATTTTTATTCCTCAAGCTATAATATAGAAAAAAATAAACAAAATCCCTGTCCTAAAGTTTGAAAAAAAACACCCTAATGTACATACATACATAAGTAGAAAAAAAGAGGATTAGTTTCAAGTTTTTTAACCCTATTTCTAAAAGATTACGGTTAATTAAGTTTTCAATCAAATAGCTTTTCTTCTGAACAAAGCGCATTACTAGGATTAAGGTTAATATCGAAAACTGAATTAGCGCCCTCTGATTTAAGTAAACAACCCATTTTCAAAAATATTGATTTAAAATTTGGTAGACAGATGCAGATTATAAGTATCTTAGATTGTATCAAAAATGGGCGGAATTGAAGAAGTGGGCGTGGCATTCTTCAATAATTGAAAATTTTGAATCCTACGATTTTCATAAAAATTTTAAAGATAATACCGCTGAAAGCATTCATCATAACAAATTATGTCTCTATACTGGCAAAACTCGTTGAGAGATCTAACAGCGATTTAACAGCTCAATCGTTATGAAATTTAATATGGTAGATATGTTGGCTATAAGGTATCTTACAGAAAAAAGTGGGCTCAATGACACCTACGGGCGTGGCACCTTCCATACAAGTATAAAACGTTAAATGTTATATTCAGCGTGCTATGTCAGCAATATTTTTTTAGATTTGGTACAGATATATCGGTCACTTTGAAATTAAATGGATTTCGACAGGATTTCAGTAGTGGGCGTGGCACCTCCCATACATGAAAAAAATATTAAATGTATATTTGGTGGGCTATGGGATTATTTTTTAAATATTTGGTATAGAGATGTCGGTTACTATAAGGTCAGAATACGCGAAACCGACATGTCTGAAATGTTTTTCAAAGTATTTTATATAAATCAGTAGCTGCAAGTGGTAGAAATTAGTGTACGGAAAAATTTTTTAAAAAAAATTATTGCAATAATTATGGCCAGTCAAAGTTTTCATTAACCTTTTTTTTAAAATGCTATAAGTTTTGAACTGCTTGACTGATTGTGACAAAATTTTTAAATTTCTGTAGATAATAAGTTGAACTTATGAATTAAAACAAAAAAGTTGCAAAAATTTTGCATTTTTGTTGTTAATTAGCAATTTTTCTATCAACAATTGAATTTTAATGACTTGCTCCGCCTCGAAAAAATCTGAAAAAAAATTACAGAGATGCATTGAACCCTTCCAAACTAGAATTCATAAAAAAAATCGTGGAGCCTCAATTAGTTTTTACGGTATAAATATTATAGTGGTACCGGGCGGACGAAAAATGCATAAAAATTTTGTTGTTTTTCAAAAAAATCAATAACACTAGTTTACAAGAAAAAGGATCGGGTTTCTCATAGACTTTTTTCCATGTATTTTGGGGCGTAGTTTCCAAAAATGGCAACCATTTTTTTTCTTAAGAATCGTTTTCGAGATATCCCAAAAAAAAATCCCATTTTCGGCACTTTTTTCATTTATTTGGCTATATCTCGATTAATTTTTTTTCGACTCAAAAACGCTTTTCAGCACTCTAAAGATATTACTATTCCCTTTCTAACGGTATGCTGTTTCCTAGAATCGAATAAGAGTTAATGAAGTTACAAGCGCGCAAAGTTCAAAAAAACTGACTTTTTTAAAAATCACTAAATTTCAACTGCTCCATTTGAATGAAAAATTTTTTTTTTCATATTTTTAGAATTAAAAATGGAAGACTATTCTTTTGCAAGTCTTTTAGTATAATTTTGCGGATATCGGACAAAAAATGTAGAAGTTATTCGAGAAAACAGTAAAAAACTTGCAATAAAATTTAACGAAAATACATATGTTTTTTATATAATTTTATTGCAAGTTTTTCACTGTTTTCTCGAATAACTTCTACATTTTTTGTCCGATATCCGCAAAATTACACTAAAATATTTGCAAAAAAAAAGTCTTTCATTTTAAACTCTAAAAATATGAAAAAGAAAAAATTTTTCATTTCATATTCGATTCTAGAAAACAGCATACCGTTAGAAAGGCAATAAAAATATCTTTAGAGTGCTGAAAAGCGTTTTTGAATCGAAAAAAAATTAATCGAGATATAGCCAAATAAATTAAAAAAGTGCCGAAAAAGGGGTTTTTAGGGGATATCTCGAAAACGATTCTTAAGAAAAAAAATGGTTGCCATTTTTGGAAACTACGCCCCAAAATACATGGAAAAATGTTTATGAGAAACCCGATCTTTTTTCTTGTAAGCTAGTGTTATTGATTTTTTTGAAAAACAACAAAATTTTTATGCATTTTTCGTCCGCTCGGTACCACTATAATATTTATACCGTAAAAACTAATTGAGGCTCCACGATTTTTTTTATGAATTCTAGTTTGGAAGGGTTCAATGCATCTCTGTAATTTTTTTTCAGATTTTTTTCGAGGCGGAGCAAGTCATTAAAATTCAATTGTTGATAGAAAAATTGCTAATTAACAACAAAAATGCAAAATTTTTGCAACTTTTTTGTTTTAGTACATAAGTTCAACTTATTATCTACAGAAATTAAAAAATTTCGTCACAATCAGTCCAGCAGTTCAAAACTTATAGCATTTTAAAAAAAAGGTTAATGAAAACTTTGACTGGCCATAATTATTGCAACAACAATTTTTTTTAAAAAATTTTTCCGTACACTAATTTCTACCAATTGCAGCTACTGATTTATATAAAAAACTTTGAAAAACATTTCAGACATGTCGGTTTCGCGTATTCTGAGGTTATATAACCTTTTAAGTTAATTGGGTTTCAATGGTATTTCATTAGTGGGCGTTAAACCCAGTTTCTGATTGCCTTTTGTTGTAATAAGACGCTTTTTTAGTCATGTCTGAGTCAGTGCTTGTTTGCGCTAATTGCAAAAATAAATGCTTTAATTGTGTTGGTGAAAACATTTTTGCTCTAATTTCTAATCTATCATGTCAAGTTCAAGATCTGCAAAAAAAATTTTCGGACTTTTGCTACCAACAAGAATCTAAAAAGAGTAAAGTGAACAATTCACTTGCTGCTAAGTTGCAAAAAAATCTCTCTAAACCGGTTTCCGTTGCCTTGCCTACAGAAGATGTGAGTTTGACTCGTGGTCGTGCTCGCGCTCTTGCGTCTCCTGTAAATGAACCGCGAGTGTCGATAACTGAAACTGTGAACCAGGGCTGTCGTTTTGGAATTTTTGACCGCAGTGAAAATTCCGAAAAGTTGAGGAAAAGTGAAGTATTCGCAGTGTTTCTAAAATAAAAGTGCAGTGAATTTTGCAGTGTTATAAGAAAAAGATACATTCTACAATATTTTTAAAATCACATGAAAAAAAAAATTTTTTTCGGTACATTTTTAATAAAATGTAATCAATAGTTAAAATTAAACAAATAACATTGTCATTTTGTGCCTTCATGGCATAAATCAGTACATTTTATAAAAAAAAGATAATAATAAAAGTTTATATATTCTATGTACTGTGTATATCAAAATAAACTAAAAAAAATTAGCGACCAAGTATTCCATAGGGACAACATAAAAAGAATTGAGAAAATATTAGAGAAAAACAGTTTTCCAAAACACACAACAAAAAGATTAAGAGACAATTTTTATAAGGATAAGGGACCAAGACAGGAAAGGGGTACAGTCATATATAAAGCGATGACATATATTCCAGGTTTGACAGAGAGATTCGCGAAATTAAGTGCGTTTAAGGACATAAAAATTGCTAATAACACAGATAATAAAGTTGGACAATTTTACAGCAATATCAAAACTTGACAAATCCTGCCTTATTTACAAAATTCTTTGTGACGGAGACGGGTCCAATGTATGCCAGAAGGTATATGTTGGTACTACAAAAAACAAATTAAGGACAAGACTCTCAGGACTCAGATCGGACCAAAAAAACAGAAATGGACAAGCCCCTAAGACAGCTCTTTGAGCCCACTGTGCTGAGCTTGGACATTTTCCTAATTTTGACGCTGTGGAGATCTTACAAGAAGAAAATAATCATGAGAAGAGATTCATATTAGAGATGCTCCACATTATTAACACCCCCACTGATAAGAGAATAAATTTTAAGAGCGACACAGGAAATTGTGCTCATATATACAGACATTTAGTTGACAATTAGGATAGTTTAAGTTTAGCTTTTCTATAATTTTAACGTAAGTTTTGTTTTGTTAATTTATTCAATTGTGTATTGTTTTAATTATTATTTCTTAGTCACCCCTGAAGATAAGGAAGGATCTTCCTCGAAATATTGGGAAAAATTATAAATAAAACACTGACCTAAAGCCAGAAAAAGTGTTTTTATTTAAAAAAAAAAAAAAATATAAATACGATTTATGTACGACTATTTTCTGTAATTTGCTAGTAATTGTTTTGATTTAATTTTTAAATTCTTCATTAGGAAACGTTCCTTTAATGAGCATGATCGAATTAACCGTCTCCACTTTTAAACCATTCCAAGTTGAATTTTTTATTTGATTTGTAAGTGAAAAAATGCAGCCTTTGGATGCGCTACTGTGAAGTAGGCATAATAGTGCGCCAACAAATTTCTATAAACCAGGATACATACAGTAGTTTCGCCTAAGGCTTTTTTTAATGAAATACAGCGAGCCAAAATTCTTCCAAATTTTTTTCTTCTGGCTTCGACATCATCTATGTCATCATGATTTATCAGATTAGGAAAAAGCAGAATCAGTGTCATTAAGCTTACGAAAGCGGACTTTCAGATTGAAACGCTTTTAAAGCAGGATCTTTAAAATTAATTATTTTTAACACTTGTTTGCATAAAATCATATAAAATTGTTGACATTTCTTTTTGGTTTCTGTAGCTTCTTTCTCACTTAACAAACCATCGTGAATGAATGAATTAGATCTCGGGCCAAGGTATACATCCCTCAATGGCTTATAAATGGAAATGGCTTATGACTGAAAATTTATAATTTGAAAATGTTTTGCTAGATTACTTTTGCGACACTTTTTTCTGAAAGTGCAGTGTTTTCAAAAAAGATGCAGTGTCGCAGTGTCATACTTTAAATCGCAGTGAAAAACTGCGATTGAAGTGACAGCGACAGCCCTGCTGTGAACTCTTTTGCTGCTTCTCATTTTTTGCATGGTACTGCTGCCTTAACATCTAATGTGCTTGCTAATTCTGGAGATATGACTGCTGTTTCTGCTGATGCTACTGTTGTTGATGCTGCTACTAGTGTTGATACTGCTCCTAATATTGATGTTTCCTTAACGTGCTGCCCCTGTTGGAAAATCAGTCATCTTCGATGCCCAACAGGGATAATAAATCATCATCTATGTCTCATACTGATTGTACGCTTGTTCAAAAGAAAAATAAACCTAAGTGGATTGAGGTGGTTGGAAATTGCGAATCCACTGAATTAGATGTAGCTAAAACAACAAGTGCACCACCAAAAAGTGGGTGCATCTATTGTCTTTTAAGACTTCTGTGTCGGATGTGGACATTATATCTTATGTTGAGAAACATGTCGGTGTTAGTAAAAGTCATTTTGCTTGCTTTCCGCTTATTAAGAAGGATGTCAACCTAAATGATTTAAAATCTTTAAATTTTATATTGGGTATTTCAGCTCCTTTTTACGAGAAGCTTTTTGATCCTGCACTTTGGCAGTGTAATATTAAAGTGAGACCTTTTCGTTTTTTTTTCGATAATAGGAGAAACTCCGTGAACAAATTGATGCCTTCTACGGCTTTTTCTCTTCATGGTCCGTATGCAAACGGTAACTGCTTTAATGCTTTAAAAATCTACTTTCAAAATGTTTCTGGCATGAGAACGAAAGCCACTGATATTTTTCGTGCCTCAACCCAATTGGATTTTGATGTTTTTGTGCTGGTTGAAACTTGGCTAAGCTCAGACTTTTTTAATAATGAGTTTTTCGACACAAATTTTTATCATGTCTATCGTAAGAATAGAGATCCTGCTAAAACTAGATGTTATAGTGGGGGTGGAGTTTTAATTGCCGCTAAATGTAGCTTACGCTCTGCTTTTTGTGAGCTTCATAATATGGATTCGCTGCTGGATCAACTGTGCGTGTCCATTGCTGGATCGTCGGGCTTGCTTTCGCAGTGCGTATCCTACATTCCGCCTAACAGTTCTGATGAAATCTATGCAGCCCATGTAGATAACATTGTTCATCTAACAAAGGAAAACATGGATAAACATATTTGTATATTAGGTGATTTTAATCTAAGTAAAGTGGATTGGTGCTCGTTGTCAAATAGTGTTACTTTAATGCCCTCTAATTTAAATCAAACATACGAAATGTACTTAGTTGACTCTTTTTTTGAAGTGGACTTAGCTCAAATTAATTCCTTTCCTAACAAATTAGGTAGACTACTTGATTTGATTTTTATAAGTAGCAATATTAAATTTAATTTAAGTCAATGTTTGTTTCCGGTGTCATCTCCGATTGAGTTTATTGAAACTGTTGCTGAGTCGGATGCTAATTTTCGCTTCAATTTTAATCTTTGTGATTTTAATGTGTTAAATAATGCTATTGGTTCTGTAGATTGGAGTACTTTATTTATCAACAAAAATACCTCGATTTGTTTTGATCACTTTATTGATACTGTTCATTCTATTTGTAGAAATAATATTCCACTTTTGCGTAAATCAATTCATAAGTTACCGTGGTATACTAAAGGATTAAAAAAACTAAAAAATCTGAGGAATAAATTTTATAAACTCTATATTGCCACGAATAATTGGGATTATAAAGTTAAACTTGAGCACTATTCGAGAGAATTCAATTTCCTTGATAAATTCCTTTATAAACAGTATATCCTTCAAGTTGAGCAAAACATTTTTGCAAATTCTAAATCGTTTTGGCACTTTATTAAATCTAAAAAAAAAGTCTGTGACATTCCCATGGCAGTTTTTTGGGATAATCAATTTTCTAATTGTATTTCAGATACTGTTGATTTGTTCGCTTATTTTTTTAAATCCAATTTCCAATCCAATATCCTCTTTCGTCCGATCTAGACTTGAATATGCTTCTGTTATCTGGAATCCTTTCTACTCTATTCATTCTATTAGAATTGAGCGAATTCAGAAGAAATTTATTAAATTTTCCTTGCGAACTTTAAACTTTTCAGAGCCTGTTCCTTCTTATAGTGCTCGTTGTCTCTTATTGAACTTAAAGTCTTTAGAAAGTAGACGTATTATACAGGGTGTTTTTTTTAGAGGTATAGAGCTTCGAAATGAAATAAAACACAAGAAAATCGTTTTAATGTCCATCAATTTGGCTTTATTGGAAGGATAATTTTATGCCATTAATGTTTAAATATGATTTCGGGCATGTGGCCGCCGCGGCTGGCTCCAATAAAGCCAATTCTACAGGTCCAATTTTGAACCACTTTTTCGAGCATATGGGGCCGTATGTCGGCAATAACGCCACGAATGTTGGCTTCCAAGTCAACTAACGTTTCTGGTTTGTTGGCGTAGACGAGCGACTTCACATATCCCCAAAGAAAATAATCCAATGGTGTCAAATCACACGATCTTGGTGGCCAATTGACAGGTCCATTCCGCGAAATTATGCGCTCATCGAATGTTTCCTTCAATAAATTGATTGTGACGTGCGCTGTGTGGCATGTAGCGCCGTCTTGTTGGAACCACAACTCATCCACATTCATGCCATCCAATTCGGGAACAAAATAGTCGGTTATCATGGCTCTATACCGGTCTCCATTAACGGTAACTGACTCCCCAGCATTATTTCGGAAGAAGTATGGCCCAATGACTCCACCAGCCCATAGAGCACACCAAACAGTCAGTTTTTGTGGATGTAATGGCGTCTCAAGGGTCTCATGTGGATTCTCTTCACTCCAAATGCGGCAATTTTGCTTGTTGACGTAGCCATTCAACCAAAAATGAGCCTCATCACTGAACAAAATTTTGCGATGAAAATCAGCATCGAGATCAATCTCATTTTCGGCCCATACACCAAAATCACGACGCATTGCATGGTCTCGCGGCTTTAATTCTTGCACAAGCTGGATCTTGTAAGGTCGCAAGCCAAGATCTTTGCGCAAAATCTTCCATAAAGTTGATGGACAAAGCTCCAATTGCTGTGCACGGTGGCGAATCGATTCATTCGGGTCTTCTTCAACATTTTGCTCTACAGCGGCAATTGTTTCTTCGGTGCGCACTGTTCGACGTCTCTGCGGATGCGTATTATCACATAGAGTAAACGTAGTGCGAAAACGACCCATGGTTAACCGAATTAATTGCTCTGATGGACGATTATGTCGACCATAAAATGGACGGAGCTTGCGGTAAACTTCGCGAACTGAACCATTATTTTCGAAATAAATTTGCGCGATTTGCAAGCGTTGTTCTTTTGTCAACCTGTTTGTGATGAAATGGCAAACCAAACTGAACATAAATGACATTAGAGTTGCCAGATTTGACCATAAAATGCCAGTTTTATCTCTATTCGAAAAACAAACCTCTAAAAAAATCACCCAGTACAATCACTAATGTTTGTCTCTGTTGATTTTTATCTAAGCAAAGAGGCTTTCAAAGATGTATCAATGAATTTTTCCTCATAGTTATAATTTTATTTTATTTAATTAGTTTTAGTTAATTTTTGCTAGTCAGTAAGGATTTTGTGTTCATAGACTCAATAAATGAAATGAAAATAAACCTCCCATGCATGTAAAAAACGTTAAATGTCATATTTAGTGTGCTATGAGAGTAATTTTATTAAAATTTGGTGTAGAGGTGTCGGTTGCTATAAGCTTTGAACTTAAATTAAATTCGACGAGATTGCATCAGTGGGCGTGGCACCTCACAAACAAGAAAAAAACGATTACTGTTGTATTAGGTGTGCTGTATGCGTGATCTTATAAAATTTAGTATAGAGATATCGACAAAAAGTTGTAAACGTGGCATTTGTTGATTTTCTAAAAATTTTTTCAAAATTTTTCTTAAGACTTTTTTACCTTCTTTCAACTTAATTGAGTTTACCAAGATTTTTCAACTTGACTTTTTCTACCTGTTTCAATTTTCTTTTTAAAATTTTCAACTGCTTTAAATTTTTTTTCGAGTTGTCAACCTCTTTCAACTTTTTTCAACCTCTTTCAATTTTTTTCGACTTTTTCAACCGTATTCCACTTTTTCGTCAATTTCCATATTATATCGATTTTTTTGATTATTTTTTTGACTTTTCAACCTTGTTCAGTATTTTTTAAATAAACATATCTGATTTATTCAATCTTAATAAACTTTTTTTCAATATTTTTTCAACTTTCAACCGTTTAAACTTTCTTCATTAGCAATTTTAAACTATTTCAACCAGGGACGTGAACCAGGTGAAAAATTTGGTCGGTTCGGTTCAGCGGTTTGAACCGTTTTTGCACTTTTAGATTTTTTCGTCAAAACGGTTTTTTTTTTCTTTGAACCGGGATTTCGGTTCGGTTCAACGGTTCGGGAATTAAAAAAAAACTATGCGTATTTGTGTTATTTTTATTCAGTAACAATCCAAAAGAATAAAGAAATATATATATATGTAGATGTAATTTATGTCATAAGCCTTAAATACGTAGTAAAAAATTTTATTTGATAAAAAATTTGATTTACAATAATCAGTTGAGATTGATGAGAAGAATATCTTCTAACAAACCCTCGTCAATATTTCCCCGCAGGTCTCCGAGCATAAATTCTGTGGTTTCTTTCCTCTCTTATTACGAATTGTCAATAACATTAAGCAGCTCAGTTGTTTATAATCTTCTGAGCTGTAAGTGTATATTTGGTGTAAGTTTTGTATCAAGTGTACAGTGTTGATATCAGTAGCAAACTGAAATTTGGTGAGTACTGTTCCTTTTATATTTATAGATTTTTAAATTAGGCCGTTTGATTTCTTTTAATTATAAAACATTCAATATTATGTATTTGTCTTTAAATTTACGTTTTTACCATAATATTTTAATAAAACGTGGGTACCAACGATTGGCTCCAAAAAACTATAAATTCTATTATTGGCAGGGAGGTGCCAATAACTGAAATGTATGCTACTACAATTATTGTCATTGTACCTGTTTTGAGTGCCAATAATTGCATATTCTATTTTTTCAGAATATTTGAAATGCCTAAAAAACTGAACTCATATCACGAAAGTCTTCAGCAGAAGGCTCTCACAGAAATTAAAAACCCAACCAGGATTTTCAATGGAGATGAGACGAACTTCATGCTATGTCCTTAGACTAAAGGTATATTAGCAGCAAAGGGATCTTAAAATATCCATATATGAAGTAGACAGAGGATTGGCAAAATCGAACCTAACAGTAATGTTTTCATTTTCTGCGGCAGGAATCATGACATCACCAATGAACATTTATCCTTACAAACGAATGCGAGAGGAAATTCGGAAAACACTAATATATAATTAGCAACGTTTAGATATATATGCATCCCACCAGAAAATTACCTGAATCGTGAAACACTTCAACAAAAATATATACAATCAGATCATTGCTGGGAGATTTTTGAATGACACGAAACTTGTGTCCATTTTTCACATACCTACATACATACCGACACCACCACCTACTTTATCTTATCGGTCAGCACGAACGAATTTATAATTACCCTAGCCGACTTTTTTGACATTTTTTTTTTGTTCCATGAACTTTCTTAATTTTTTATGATGTAGTAGATCCCCTAAGTTCAAAAAAATTTTTGATAGATTTTTCTCACTGTTAGTTTTTTTTTAAAAATTTTTTTTAGTGTATTTTCAGTTTTTAGGCTATATCTCATTCAAATATAAACTGATTTTCTTCAAATAAATTTCAAAAAAAAAGGTAATAAAGATCCCCACAAATTTCGGTTTTTTTGGTTTAAAAATTAAATTTAACAACAACCTCTTAATATTTCCGTCTGAAAAAATTACTGCATTTGTGTTACACTAAAAAGTATCTTTTGCCCAGATTTCAGCTTCATTGAAACTTTTTTACCAAAGAAAAAAATTAAAAGCCAAAAAACCGGTTTTCAGCAATTTTTTCGAAAAATTTTGCAGTCAAGATGAAAATAATTAATGCAGAAGTTGTAGATTTTTTAATTTCCTACAACTTTTACCTTAAAATTTTTGTGATAGGATGCACAATTTAGCCAGAAATCGTCAAAATCTGTGTTCGACATCTAAAAACGCACCCCATTCCACCCCGGATAGCTGCTGACGGTTCTATTTATTTTGTCTTCTTTAACAAGAGCTTGTTCAACAATGTTCCGCTGTCAGAGTGCTGTAACGAATTATTTTTTTTTCTCTTTTTCACGACTAATTCTATTGGACTAATAGCCAATAAATAAGAAAAAACTGAAAAAATGGTAAAATGAAATTATGACAATTTATACTAAATTGGCTATAGCTTTGGCATTTATGAACAGATTTTCAAAAACTATATTTTCTAATATTAATATTCTAATATTTTCTTTTTAAGAGTTTCTTCTTTGTAATTAAAGAGCTAAATTGATGTATTTTTAAATATTTCTAATTTTAAAGTATTTTTTAATTGGATACGAATTTTAAAAAAAATCAATTTTTTCAAATGTATCAGCTTTTATCTCCGAACCTGTTTTTTAAACTCAAAAATTTCCTCTAAAAGAGTTGTGGGGAACTTTATTACCTTTTTTTTCGAAATTTATTCGTAGGAAATCAGTTTATATTTGAATGAGATATAGCCAAAAAACTGAAAATACACTGAAAGTACACTAAAAAAATTTAAAAAAAAAATCTAACAGTGAGGAAAATCTATCAAAAATTTTTTTGAACTTAGGGGATTTACTACATCATAAAAAATTAAGAAATGTAATGGAACATTTTTGGTGTCGGCTAGTGTTATTTACCTTGAACAGATCACCACACATTTCATATTTCAGTCAGGTTTCAGGTAAACAAATAATGTCCACCATGCATCCATCGACCAGAAGACGCAGATCATCAATTTTATTTTTGAAACTTTGCACATTTGGATGACATACAGTAGCGAGCAAAACTGGAACAGTGTTAGGCAGTTTCATACCCACATGATCATAAAAGTATTAATAATAAACTGACTTGAAAAAAGTTTTTGATTTAGAAATGCTTGTTCCTTCTACTTTAATATAAAATTAATAAATAAATTTAAAATGTATACAATAGCTAATTTTTTTTTTCAAAAACGGTAAAAACGCATGTATCCAGTTTTGCACGTCTGTATTGTTTTTTGTTTTATTACTGTAAATTTCCCATTATTTATATCGTTTTATTATAATTTTTGTGGCTAGCTGCTTTTTTATTAGTTTTCAATTGAAAGTGATGAGAACTCCTGCAAGTTAATTCAGTGGAATAATTTAATTAATATGAAAAAATTCCTGTTGAAACCGAATATAATGTAGCTATTTGACTCAAAATGGTCAGTCGTCAAGAACTATAGAAAAGCTTTGAAAAATAGTCATAGAATAGTTCTTCGTGTCCAAAAACGGCGCAATATTTAGCATAAAGTCAACAAGCGTAGCTGACTTAGAAAGCTAATAGACCGCCATGCCCACCGTATGGAGCGCATACTAAGATGCAATCTTTTGCGGCCCTATTCTGCTTACTGAGGCATTGTCTTAAGGCGTTCATTAGCTAACAAATGGGAATATGTATTTGAAAAGTGCGTAAACACTAGTACAGTAAAGTATGCAAATTTAGTATTTTTCGACCGTAAGCTTAATCTTACCACTCATGTTGTATCTCCGATCATATCGCAAACTATCTACTTCGATTTGGGGTGCAGTTACCGCAAGCGAATTGTACACTTCAATTCGTGCCAAATGCTTATCAGTGGATGGTACTAATTTTCCAGCAGTAAGACAATCAATCTGGAAAAAATTAAATAAAAACAATTAAAAAGAAAGTAAGTAAGTAATGCACAACAATTTATACATCAACAACTATACATACGTATGTATGTACGGTTTGATAAAATTGCCACAGTAATAAATGATGATGATGATTGCTTTTTACATCCTCCATACCTGGGGTCGAAGCGCCGCTTCAGTGAACGGAACGGCAAACGTATAAAAAAATAAATAAATAACGTGATACGTTAATCAAATGAATGGAATGGGATTATTACACACGAAAGCTCACGAAACGAAATTAGTGAAGCTTGTAAAAGATTTTGTAATTGATTTTGACATTAAGGCTCAACGCGCATTTCAGCATAACACTAAATTATATGCAGTATGCCACCCCATCAACGCACTCTAAAAAAACGTACATTGCAACGCGCGTTGGTTTTGTCAACGCCGGTGTTATGCTAAAACGCGCGTTGGTTCACAGCTGTATTTTGCTTGTTTGTTAACTCCCGAATAGATATCAATAATATGGGACACCCTATAAGAAAGATAATTTAATGGTCTATTATAATGGAGTGCACAATTTTGAAGTTTACCCGGTAATTTTGGAGAAGTGACGATTATTCTACGTATAACTAACGCGCGTTGACTGCCCATTTTAAAATACCAAAACGTGCGTTGAAAAAGCGCAATAGCTAACGCGCGTTAGAAAAACGTTCGTGTGAACTTAATAGTGTTTCACCGAGGCCGAGGCGAGGCAAGATTCTAGTTGATCTCGGTCTCACCTTGTTTTATAGACTTGAGTCTCGCCTTGGCTTCGGACGAGATCTTGCCATCACATGTCTCGCCTCATTCTCGGCTAAGGCACCTCGGTAAAAAGCGAGGATTTTATTCAAATGAAAAAAAATTATGTATTTATCAGGCCTGATACGGCTGATTAGGCCCCAAGAAATAAAATAATAAAAAATGTGTTTTTATTTTTGGTAAATTGAATAAGATATGATGATTGAGATATGAAGAATTAAATCATTTCTTATATGGGAGGGCGTGGCACTGTCATTATTTCCAAACAAAGCTAAGCTATGAACCTTTTACAAACTATAAGAAAGATATGTACCAAATCTTATTCATCTACGTTAAATTGGAACTGAGATATGATAACTTCATTTTTACTTATATTGGAGGCATGGCACCGCCCATTTTTTGTCAAATCTTAGTTTTGCCTCTGCCTTTTATATACATATCATGTCTGTGGACATTTGACAAAACAACCTCTTTCGATCTACGGTAATAATTCAATATAGCGTGAGTCTTGCGTTGAAGCAAAGAGCTTATGCTGTATTGAACTATTGCCGTAGATTGAAAGAGGTTGTTTTGTCAAATGTCCACAGATATGTACCAAGTTTTATTCATCTGCGTCATGTAGTTGACAAGATATGTTGAGTTCTGCTTTTATTTTATGTAGGGGAGTGGGCGTGACATCGCCGATTTTATCCAAGCTAAACTATGCTACGAACCTTCCCTGAATCATAAGAAACATATATGCCAAACATAAGAAAAATTATAAAATAGGCTTAGTATCATGGTTTCATCGGTGGCCATTTTTTCACATGCTTCCCTAATCGATCAACTAAGGCGAAGTCGCTTGAAAGCTGATGCGATCCAAGCACTAGTGTGCATTAGCGCTTGGACCAAATCTGAACTCGTAAGACCCACATGCGGGTTAAAAATAAAGTAAAGTAGTTTACTCAAAATAAAATACTAAAATATTAGTTAAATATAAATTTTAATATAAAAATTACATTCTTACTAGTTCAGATTTGGTCCAAACGTGCCTCGGTCTTGGTTCCGAGAGCGAGGCGAGATGCCGGTGTGATCTCGCCTCGCCTCGGTCAAGCGACGAAAATTTATTTTTCCATCTCGCCTCGGTCTCGCCTCGTTCTCGTAACCAAGAACGAGGTTGCCTCGTAGCCTCGGTGAAACACTAGAACTTAGCGTAAGACGTAAAAAAAAGATAAACGAATGTAAACATTAAGAAAATTTTCGGAAACGGTACAAAATTATTTCAAAAGTGTGAAAATGGATTCATCTTTCTTTTCAAAATGAAAAATGAGTTTCGCGGACAACATGTGTAGTTCTTTGCAGAAAGTCCATTAACCTGTAAAGTATGATTTATGCAAAAACATAAGATTCCAGATGAGATAAAGAAATTATATTTTCATTTTTAACAGAAGAAATGTTGCGCCAGTTGATATGATATGATGATACTCTTTTATTTTAAACTCAATACTCAACAACACGTTTTGGTGACCCGCTTTGGTGTGAGGACCTATGGTAAGATAAAGTTTTTTTAGGTGAAGGTAGAAGGCCTTCATATGCATATGAGGATATAGATGACTGACTTGGAAAATCACAAAAACAATTTTTTTGCCCTTAACTTAAAAAAATTAGAAATAAAGTCTTATTTTTAATTCGGACTACGTCAATTTGTTGGCACTTTGGTTAGATCACATTTAAATAAATAAATTTTTTTATTTCTGACAAGATATGCGCCTCAGCCATTTCTTTAACCGAAAAACATAAAAAAATAATATAAAATGAAAATATAATAATAAAACACAAACATTTTTCTTGCAAATTCCGGCTTGGACGATTTGTTAGCAACATGGTTAACTTCTATTTAAAAAAAATTGTTTATTTCAGAAAAAATTTTTGCTCTCTAGCAATTTTTGAACCAAAAAGCATTTTAAAAATTTTTTAAAATTCAGGTTTCAAGAATATTTTAGAATTTTGGTAAGATTTGATTCAAGGAAAAAATTTTTAATTTCGGACAAGATTTGCGCCTTCCAGTCATTTTTGAACCCATAAAATTACAAAAATATTTTAGTTAGTTTTCATTTAAAAAAAAATATTCATTTTCGACAAGATTTGCGATCTCTAGCGATTTTTTTTAACCAAAAAACTCGATTTGGGACCACAGTGCGATGGTTTTGATCCAATTGAGTGCTTTGACGATGATTGTTTTTTTTCTAATCGGCGCAAGAATCATTCTCTGACAAACACCTTAAAGTCAAGCTGGTTTATCAAGTGCAATAATTTTAAGCAGTTTCCTTTGGAAATGGAGCTTCCACGCGAGCAAATCGTGCTAAAGTTTGTAACCAAATGAGCCCTTTATTTTAGAAGTGTGCAAGACCCTCTTTGTTGAGAAATAATTATTAAATAAATTTTATACAGCTCACTTCAAGTTACTTAATTTTTTCTTTTCAACGAAGAGGGACTTGCACCACTTGCAAAATAAAGGGATAAAATGTGACAGCTCATTGCAACATTGCTTCGCCTTCGACAACTTTTTCACGTCCAATTTATGAATGTGTCACTTGTCTGCGTTGGGCTATTTAGTCACCGGCACCATCCAAGAAAATTGAACAAACAAAGCGCCTCTCATTTAGCCTTGATTGACGCATCAAAATGAGTGTACTAGATTGTTGGACATGGGACACTGGAACGAGAAAACTGTGTTCACTGTTGCTTCCAACCGCGAATTGCTTGTACCGAAGCATCGCACTGAACGTTGGGATCGAAAGAATGGCCGAATGTCATTCCTTGAGATGCCTCACGTTTTCAACGCATATAATACTCGGATGGATGGTGTCGACTTATTCGACAATACGATGAGTAATATCAAATTCGCGTACTTGGAAAGGAGTGGTACCGGCCACTGATGACAAATACGCTTGACGCAGCAATGGTCAATGCGTGGATATTCATTCCGCCTTGTCCAAACATAAGGACGCTGCCAAGTCGATAAGCCAGCCCAAAGGAAGTTGCTTGAAACGATTGCACTTGATGAACCAGCTTGGCTTTCGTGCGTATGCCAGTCAATGATTCCTACGCCGATCAGAAGAATCTCAAACCAAATTGTCAAAGCACCCAATTTGACCAAAGTCATCGTCTTGAACGATATCCGTACTGATAAAAAAAGAGCACGGAGTTTCGAAGATCGCTAAGACACGTCGCACTGTGGCAAACTTTTCAAGAAAGCGTTGCAAGAATCAATTTTGGTGTGGGTCTGTTTGACAAATTTGATACTTGCATCGGATAGAGAAATGTTCAGAGCTGCTAAATTTAAAATTTCAACCCGTTTGGATAAGTATTTTAGTTATCACAGTTAGTATAAATTGAGACTTTTTTGAAGTTTGCAAGTTTGAGCTAAAAATTCAACAAATGTTGGGGGGAAAAAATATTTTTTAGTGGAAGCATTATTGTTCTTAATTAAACAAAAAAAGTAAAAAATAGCGCTCACTTATTTTTTTTTTTTTTTTTGAAGTGAAACTTCTTTAGCATTGGGGTGATTTGAAATTAGGTGTGTATACTGAAACGACTCTATTTTTTTTAACAGTACTTCCATAGTATAGTTTTTTCCTCGAAGGTTAGAGCGGGATCTAGAATAGCTACAGTAATAAGTGATATATCAAGCAGAGTACTCGAAAACTATCAGCTTCGAGATCGGTGGACCATGAGCTAAGATATAAGCGCGAGAAAGATTTCCTATTTTTTTTAATTTTGATATTTGATGATAAAGACCGAAGGAAAAATGACTTGTTATGTTCTTGTGGTCTGAAAACTTTTATTTTGTGATGCATATTTATCAAAAGATTCGCCATTTTTATTTTATTTTCGTCACTTTAATAAAACTCGTCTCATTCTATCGCAGTTTCGTTTTCTGTAAGTTCCACTTCTACCACGTGTGATCTGCACACATGATTTTTTTGTTTTTGAAACACTGTTTTATCGACATTTTTGAGCTTTCAGTTGAGTTAAAAATAAACTGTACAAAACTTCAAGCTGAGCTTCCACACAAATCATCACTGACTATTCCTTAACATGTTCTTAGAACAAACTAGGCTTGCCCGATTGGGTGTTAGAGCGATTTTTATCGACAAATCTGGGTAACGGGTGTGACAGTTTAACTCTTATTTTCATTCATATCTTTTCAGACAAGTGTGAGAATGATATTTTATCTCTTGCAACAAGTACTATGGTATCTTCCGATATTTATTAAAAGTATACAAATTTGAAATCTAATGTTATAAGTTCAAAAAATGCTTTAATAATAATAATAATAATAATAATAATAATAATAATAATAATAATAATAATAATAATAATAATAATAATAATAATAATAATAATAATAATAATAATAATAATAATAATAATAATAATAATAATAATAATAATAATAATAATAATAATAATAATAATAATAATAATAATAATAATAATAATAATAATAATAATAATAATAATAATAATAATAATAATAATAATAATAATAATAATAATAATAATAATAATAATAATAATAATAATAATAATAATAATAATAATAATAATAATAATAATAATAATAATAATAATAATAATAATAATAATAATAATAATAATAATAATAATAATAATAATAATAATAATAATAATAATAATAATAATAATAATAATAATAATAATAATAATAATAATAATAATAATAATAATAATAATAATAATAATAATAATAATAATAATAATAATAATAATAATAATAATAATAATAATAATAATAATAATAATAATAATAATAATAATAATAATAATAATAATAATAATAATAATAATAATAATAATAATAATAATAATAATAATAATAATAATAATAATAATAATAATAATAATAATAATAATAATAATAATAATAATAATAATAATAATAATAATAATAATAATAATAATAATAATAATAATAATAATAATAATAATAATAATAATAATAATAATAATAATAATAATAATAATAATAATAATAATAATAATAATAATAATAATAATAATAATAATAATAATAATAATAATAATAATAATAATAATAATAATAATAATAATAATAATAATAATAATAATAATAATAATAATAATAATAATAATAATAATAATAATAATAATAATAATAATAATAATAATAATAATAATAATAATAATAATAATAATAATAATAATAATAATAATAATAATAATAATAATAATAATAATAATAATAATAATAATAATAATAATAATAATAATAATAATAATAATAATAATAATAATAATAATAATAATAATAATAATAATAATAATAATAATAATAATAATAATAATAATAATAATAATAATAATAATAATAATAATAATAATAATAATAATAATAATAATAATAATAATAATAATAATAATAATAATAATAATAATAATAATAATAATAATAATAATAATAATAATAATAATAATAATAATAATAATAATAATAATAATAATAATAATAATAATAATAATAATAATAATAATAATAATAATAATAATAATAATAATAATAATAATAATAATAATAATAATAATAATAATAATAATAATAATAATAATAATAATAATAATAATAATAATAATAATAATAATAATAATTTTTTTTTTTTTTTTTTTTTTTTTTCGTGGGAAGGTTGTGGTAAATGAACCGCAAGGATCATGCAGTTCGCTAACCTTATTCACTGCCGTCGCAGCTTTAGAGTGTGTTAATTCACTAAAGTCCACAACCTCAGGCCTCCAGGCCTCCTACCCTGGGACTGCGTTAGCATTGCTTCGGGGTAGGGGCCATGACCTGTCTCAAATCACATGCCTGCGTCCAGGCCCCACTTCTTTTTCCTGAGAATGTCCTCAGCAAAACCTGCAACTGCCTTCCAGTTTTCTTCGCTCTGCAGCATCCTTTCGATCACGTTGTCAGCGGAGCACTGGCCGACTGATTCCTGTAAGGATGCGCGTTCGTTGTCCCATCGACTGCAGTTGAAGAAGGTGTGCTCTGCGTCATCTTCATCAGCGTCTCCATATATACAGAAAGGGTGTTCTGTTTTGCCCATACGGTGTAGATACTTCTGGAAGTATCCATGGCCCGATAAAAACTGAGTGAGGTAATAATTTACCTCGCCAAAGTCTCTCTCGAACCATCTTTTTATGCAAGGGATCAGTCTTTTTGTCCACCTGCCGCTGACTTCCAAGTGATATCTGTCCTGCCACTTGGAGAGGGTTTCCTGCCTTGCGGCTGCAGGGCTTATGGCCTGGTTTCCCTCCTTTTTTGCCTCCCAGACCATCTTTCGTTCGCTGGCTAGT
Source organism: Tricholauxania praeusta (assembly GCA_949775025.1). Taxonomy (NCBI): domain Eukaryota; kingdom Metazoa; phylum Arthropoda; class Insecta; order Diptera; family Lauxaniidae; genus Tricholauxania; species Tricholauxania praeusta. Next base: position 109,874,792 of record OX459028.1, read on the forward strand.
AGATCAATGGGGATAACCCCACTTATTACTAGCACAGCCGCTTCGGAGACTGTGCGGTACGCACATGCAACTCTGAGCGCAGCAGTTCGTTGCACTGACAATAGCGTCTTTTGTCGACATTTCGCCTCTAGCGTTCCTGCCCATATCTCGCTGCCGTAGAGCAGTATCGAGTTTGTTGTCGCCATAAGAAGTTTCCTTTTACTTTGCCTTGGTCCACCGATGTTTGCCATGAGCTTACTTAGCATGCCAGTTATCTTGGCTGCTTTTGTTGCTGCGTGTTGTAATTGAGCCCAAAATGTCAGTTTTGGGTCAATTCTTACGCCGAGGTACTTGACTACCTTCTTTGTTGTAAGTATGCTGTCGCATACTGGCAGCTCCAGTTCTAATGGTATGTGGCGCTTTGTAAGCAGTATCACCTCCGTCTTTTCGGCGGCGAGTTGGAGTCCGTGAGCCTCCAACCATTCCCTTGTCCTTAGCATAACCTGGTTTAATTTTCTCCTGGCCTCTTCGGTGTTGCGAGCCGTTATTACAGCCGCAATGTCATCTGCATACCCCACTAGGTGTGTATCATCTGGCATTTCGATTCGGAGGATTTCGTCGTAGCTCAAGTTCCAAAGATCTGGGCCTAGGATAGACCCTTGCGCTGCTCCAGATGTTATCTGTTTTGTCCTTCTTCCTTCGCAGGTGTCATATATGAGCTCGCGATCCCTCAGATAGCTCTGTAGGATCCTCAGCAGGTATTGCGGAGTAGCAAACCTTGTTTTTAGAGCGTCAATGATATCTGCCCACCTGAGGCTGTTAAAAGCGTTGCGGATGTCTAGTGTTGCCAATAAGACAATCCTCCTGGAATGATGGTTCCCTCGTTGTGCGTGCTCTACGCTAGACACTACGTCTTCTATAGCGCCAAGAGTTGATCTTCCCGCTCGGAATCCATGTTGTCGTTCCGACAATCCACCAGCGTCTTCAATGGCTGCAGATAAACGATATTTAATCATCTTCTCTAGCAGCTTTCCAGCGCTATCAAGCATACACAATGGTCTGTATGCTGATGGTTGGGTAGGATCTCCTTTGCCTTTACTGATCAGTACCAACTTTTGTTTTTTCCACACTTCCGGGAATAAACCTTCCTTAAGGCACGCATTATACATCGACAGCAGAAAGTTTGGACGATTTTCCGCTACTATTTTTAGTATTTCTGCAGGAATTCCATCGGGTCCTGGAGCCTTGCTGCTTTTGAGAGATTTTGCTGCTCCCTTAAGTTCTTCCTCAGAAAATAAAGGAGTTGATCCAACAGATGGTGCCTCTTGATCTTCTTGCTGCAGGTTATGCGTAGGAAATAATGCATCAACGATGTTGCTCATGGTTTCGCCGTTCATGTCTGGACCAGGATTCTTAGAGCCCAGTTTCTTCATGACGATCTTATAGCCAAGACCCCATGGGTTGTTGTTCAGATCGTTGCGGAGTTCCTCCCATTTTTCTTTCTTGCTACGCTCTATGACAAGTTTCAAGGTTTTCTTAGCTTGTCTGTAGCTTTCGGCTTCATTTGTTGCGGCGCCTATCCGTCTAGCTCTAGTAAATTTTCTCCTTATGCTTAGGCAGTTACGTCTGATTTCCGCGATTTCTTCCGTCCACCAGTAAACAGCGTCTTTCCTGCGATTTGTGCCAACTTTGGGCATCGATGCGTTGCAGCCTTGGACTAATCGCTGCATAGTTACATGGGCGAGAGTTCTGGCGTCACTACCTGTGTCAGTTGGCAGTGGGTTTTTCGTCGATATTTGCCAGTAAAGATTCGACTCTAAGTTTCATGACATTCCATTTTCGTGTCCCCCTTCTTTTTTGTGCTTGGATGGGGCGTCGTCCTGAGTCTAGATAGTAAGTGATATACTGATGGTCACTACCAGTAAAGTCTTCTAAGACTCTCCATCCTTTAAGCAATCCAGCTATACTTTCTGAAATTAGAGTGATATCCGGTATGGTGGCTTCGCACCCTGGTCTTCTGAAGGTGGTAGCTGCGCCAATGTTTGCGACGGTTAAGCCTAGTCGAGCGGCCATGTCTAGCACGCGTCTGCCTCTTGAATTTGTTGCTGCCATTCCCCATTCGACAGCTTTGGCGTTAAAATCTCCTGCGATGATGAAGGGGCCTCCGATTTCCAGCGCTTTGTCTTCAATACCTTCTATCTTCTTCTGGAACTCAGCAATGCTATCACTTGGGGTTAGGTAACAGCTGACCAGTGTGAAGCTTGTCGCTTGCACATATACGAAGCAGTTCCCTGCACCTTTTTGCGCATAGACAAACCTGCTGTTGCTAGGTAGCCAGATTGCTGCAGTACCGGTCTCATCTCCGAACCAATTTTCTCGACTCACTCGCCCATACTGTTCGCTTATAATGACAGCGTCAGCGTTATTTTCTACTGCCATCTGCTCTATTAGTGCATCAGCCGTTCTGCATCGATGCATGTTGGCCTGGAGTATCCTCACTTTGTCGCTTTGCACTTAGTTGAGCCAGGTACATGATCCGTCTGGCTACGGCCCGCTTCTGTGCACAAGCAGCACTTTGGTCTCTTGCTGCACTCCTTTATTTTGTGTCCTGGCTCTCCGCATCTCATGCACAGTCCTTCGCCTTTCCTGTCTGGTCCCTTGCAGTCCATTTGCAAGTGTCCCATTCCGAAACAACGGAAGCATCGTTTGATGCTTGGACAGAGTCTAATTCTGGCTCTGACATAGCCGATTTTAATGCCATCTTCTTTGAGCAGTTTTTCCGCCCTCTCCTGCGCAAGCGTTACAAACGCTCGTACTTGCTCACGCTTGTTCGGCGCCGTGACCCTGATACGCATTTCTTCGAGTGGATCTCCTAGCACCTTTTTAATGGCCTGTTCAACTTCTAGTTGAACAGTGAAAGAATCAAGGTCCCTTATTTCCACTGTAGCGACCGGCTTGAGCTCCATCACAGAGGCATCTTCTTTTACTGTGGTTTTCAGCCGCTGGAGAAATTCGGGCTGCACCTTTCCTCCTTTTTCCATTTCTAGAAGAAGTGCACCAGTCCTCGTTTTCCTGATGCCTCTTATATTCGCAACCTCTTCAGGCTGAATTTTGCTACGCAGGTTTTTGAGCACCTCTGCATAGCTGTGTCCTTGCCCTGGCTTTATGAGGACTGCCTCTGGTTTTGACCGTTGCCCTCTTTCTCTTCTCTTTCTGGGGGTTTTTCCTCTTCTTACTTCTGCCTCTTTTTCTTTCTTGGTCTCTCCCGTTCTTCTGAGAGCGTTTGCTTTTGGCCGTCTCTTGACTTCTTGCCATTTCTCACTCTCATTATTTTCCCGCAGCTTTTCACTTTTTTCAGGCTTTCCCCCATTTGTGGCTGTCCTCTTTGGGCTTGGTAAGACCGCTGTATTTTCTCTTTCCCTCGGTCTTTTTCCTGCGCTGGGCTGTGCCAGGCTTGATGCTTTCCCTTTCGGGCGGCTCAATAGGGTTTCATCTGCTGCGGCTGTACTTCCTGCATTTATCTGCTCTAAAGCACTCTTCTTCTTTTCCTCTTCCAATCTTCGCCAAGACCTTCGGCTATGGGCAATGATGTCAAACAGTTCATCCAGTTCTGTTACACCTTCCTTAACATCCATACTGATGTTCTTCTGTTTTTGCATGGCCTGCTTCATCTTATTAATAGCCATCCGGCATTTAGCCAGAGCCTGCTCCTCATCTTCGCGTAGCTTGAGGAAATATTTCTGACGCGGAGAGGGTTTATCTTCCTCAGTTCTGCATTGCACACTATTTGATGTGCATGCCGGCAAAACCGTCACAACGTCTGTGTTGACTGCTTCTTTTTCAATCTGCTTGGGCAGTACTGGCGTCTTTGTTAGCAGACTGTTGTTAGCAATCGTTGGCCCAGGTGTGGTTTTCAACACGTTTGAGAGCCTCTTTGGACGTGCACCGTGTTGGTTTCCACTGGTGGGAGTTCCTTCTTTTGTTGCTGTTTGGTCCACTTCTATGACGGCAGCGGTAGCGGCAGCGCCAGGAGAAGCGACCGGAGACCTCTTCAGCTTTGACCTCCTATCGAAAGGGTCGTCGTTAGTCATTTCGTCCATCTTCGTCGTTTCCTTTAAATTAGACATACGGTTATTAATTCCAGCGTATCGTGTGCAGAGGGGCGCAAGAACGGGTATACCCTCGGGGTGACACCCCTACCCCAGTTCCCTGAGGCCTGACCTGCGCTTTGCTAATCCCGGAAAACACGGACGGACTAGTGCTCGCCCGGAGCAATGCAAGCTACTACTCCTGCATCCAATGCACACTCCCTGACCAGGGCCCGAAGTAGCTGGTTTCTGTTACGTACCGCGGCGGTCATATCGGCAGAGCACGCTCACATCACCCCCTTCAGCGACCCTCGCAGGAAAAACGAGTGCCGCTTCCGGAGGACTCCCAATGTGCCACGGCAAATAACGGTCATCTTTCCATAAATCGAATCGTCATCCGTGTACTAATCCGAGTCGTCATCGTTGTTATGTTCTTAGCTTCAGAGCTCCCCTTCGAGCCCAACCGATCCATTGGTACTGCAAATAGCAGGACCACTAGAGCAGTTAAGTTCTCAGGCTCACTGCACCTTCTGCCAAGAGGATATTTAGTCGCCTCTTACGACAGGCATGCCTACCTCGGGGATATTCTGACCCCTCACCCGCAGGGGGAATAATAATAATAATAATAATAATAATAATAATAATAATAATAATAATAATAATAATAATAATAATAATAATAATAATAATAATAATAATAATAATAATAATAATAATAATAATAATAATAATAATAATAATAATAATAATAATAATAATAATAATAATAATAATAATAATAATAATAATAATAATAATAATAATAATAATAATAATAATAATAATAATAATAATAATAATAATAATAATAATAATAATAATAATAATAATAATAATAATAATAATAATAATAATAATAATAATAATAATAATAATAATAATAATAATAATAATAATAATAATAATAATAATAATAATAATAATAATAATAATAATAATAATAATAATAATAATAATAATAATAATAATAATAATAATAATAATAATAATAATAATAATAATAATAATAATAATAATAATAATAATAATAATAATAATAATAATAATAATAATAATAATAATAATAATAATAATAATAATAATAATAATAATAATAATAATAATAATAATAATAATAATAATAATAATAATAATAATAATAATAATAATAATAATAATAATAATAATAATAATAATAATAATAATAATAATAATAATAATAATAATAATAATAATAATAATAATAATAATAATAATAATAATAATAATAATAATAATAATAATAATAATAATAATAATAATAATAATAATAATAATAATAATAATAATAATAATAATAATAATAATAATAATAATAATAATAATAATAATAATAATAATAATAATAATAATAATAATAATAATAATAATAATAATAATAATAATAATAATAATAATAATAATAATAATAATAATAATAATAATAATAATAATAATAATAATAATAATAATAATAATAATAATAATAATAATAATAATAATAATAATAATAATAATAATAATAATAATAATAATAATAATAATAATAATAATAATAATAATAATAATAATAATAATAATAATAATAATAATAATAATAATAATAATAATAATAATAATAATAATAATAATAATAATAATAATAATAATAATAATAATAATAATAATAATAATAATAATAATAATAATAATAATAATAATAATAATAATAATAATAATAATAATAATAATAATAATAATAATAATAATAATAATAATAATAATAATAATAATAATAATAATAATAATAATAATAATAATAATAATAATAATAATAATAATAATAATAATAATAATAATAATAATAATAATAATAATAATAATAATAATAATAATAATAATAATAATAATAATAATAATAATAATAATAATAATAATAATAATAATAATAATAATAATAATAATAATAATAATAATAATAATAATAATAATAATAATAATAATAATAATAATAATAATAATAATAATAATAATAATAATAATAATAATAATAATAATAATAATAATAATAATAATAATAATAATAATAATAATAATAATAATAATAATAATAATAATAATAATAATAATAATAATAATAATAATAATAATAATAATAATAATAATAATAATAATAATAATAATAATAATAATAATAATAATAATAATAATAATAATAATAATAATAATAATAATAATAATAATAATAATAATAATAATAATAATAATAATAATAATAATAATAATAATAATAATAATAATAATAATAATAATAATAATAATAATAATAATAATAATAATAATAATAATAATAATAATAATAATAATAATAATAATAATAATAATAATAATAATAATAATAATAATAATAATAATAATAATAATAATAATAATAATAATAATAATAATAATAATAATAATAATAATAATAATAATAATAATAATAATAATAATAATAATAATAATAATAATAATAATAATAATAATAATAATAATAATAATAATAATAATAATAATAATAATAATAATAATAATAATAATAATAATAATAATAATAATAATAATAATAATAATAATAATAATAATAATAATAATAATAATAATAATAATAATAATAATAATAATAATAATAATAATAATAATAATAATAATAATAATAATAATAATAATAATAATAATAATAATAATAATAATAATAATAATAATAATAATAATAATAATAATAATAATAATAATAATAATAATAATAATAATAATAATAATAATAATAATAATAATAATAATAATAATAATAATAATAATAATAATAATAATAATAATAATAATAATAATAATAATAATAATAATAATAATAATAATAATAATAATAATAATAATAATAATAATAATAATAATAATAATAATAATAATAATAATAATAATAATAATAATAATAATAATAATAATAATAATAATAATAATAATAATAATAATAATAATAATAATAATAATAATAATAATAATAATAATAATAATAATAATAATAATAATAATAATAATAATAATAATAATAATAATAATAATAATAATAATAATAATAATAATAATAATAATAATAATAATAATAATAATAATAATAATAATAATAATAATAATAATAATAATAATAATAATAATAATAATAATAATAATAATAATAATAATAATAATAATAATAATAATAATAATAATAATAATAATAATAATAATAATAATAATAATAATAATAATAATAATAATAATAATAATAATAATAATAATAATAATAATAATAATAATAATAATAATAATAATAATAATAATAATAATAATAATAATAATAATAATAATAATAATAATAATAATAATAATAATAATAATAATAATAATAATAATAATAATAATAATAATAATAATAATAATAATAATATATACCAATAATATGAGCAGAAGAAGCAAAAATAAATTTAATAAAATAAAACGAAAATATATAATCCACACCCAACACGAACCTCAAAACAGCACAATAGAAGAAATCAGAGACACAATCCAGCAAAAACTCACCAAATATGCCGATAGACTCAGGAAATATACAAAAAGCCTAAATAGAAGATCGCACAATAGATTATTTATTGAAAATGAAAAGAATTTCTACAATATGCTAAGAAAACCAATAAACAATGAAACTGGCACCCTAAATTGCAACCAAACAATTCAATTCAACGAAATAGAACGATATTGGAAAACTATATGGAATAATAAAACAACACATAACAGCGATGCAATATGGATAAGGTCACTAACCAATAATACCACCAATATTTCTGAAATGATAACTAACAATATCAGTAACAATACTTTTAAAATAGCTATTGCAAAACTTCATAACTGGAAACAACCAGGAATAGATAAAATTCACAACTTCTATTATAAATATCTTACAGTCATCCACCAACCGTTACTCCAGATTTATAACAGTTTCCTCAGAAACCCAGAAGAAATACCTTCAACCATGTGTAATGGTATTACCTACCTTAAACCAAAAGTCAAAGAACCAATAGATGCAACACAGTACAGACCAATAACATGCCTAAATAACGGATACAAAATATTTACCTCCTGTATTTCAATTGAAATCAACCACCATTGTAAAGCCAACAACATTATGGCGGAAGAACAGAAAGGATGCCGACAAGGAACAAAAGGTTGTAAGGACCAGCTAATAATAGATAGTGTGGTGACGAACCAAGCTATCAAACATAAAAGAAATATGTACGCAGGATTTATCGACTATCAAAAGGCGTTCGACCTGGTTCCTCACTCGTGGTTGCACCAAACCCTTCAAATCTACAAAATAAACCAAAGCTTTGTCAGATGCATTCAAACCCTCACAACATTATGGAAAACAAAATTACATCTCTCACATAATAATATTAATTTCACATCAAGCACCATAGAAATAAACAGAGGAATATACCAGGGAGACTCCTTGAGTCCCCTTATATTCTGCCTTGCCCTTAATCCGTTATCACTATTACTTCAGCAAAGCCAATACGGCTACCAACTTAAAACATCAAATCAGAACAAAATATCTCACTGTTTCTACATGGATGATTTAAAAATATATGCCAACACAAAATCAAACCTACAAAAACAACTCAAAATTGTAGAAACATTCTCTACTGATATAAAAATGTGCTTTGGAATTCAGAAATGTAAAACACAAAATATTTCCAAAGGGCAATTTGCACACACAGAAGACTTCGTAACAGCAAATGATCAACGTATTAAACCATTAGAAGAAGGAGAATACTATAAATATCTAGGAATACACCAACAAACAACAATAAACCACTCAATGCAAAAGAAACTGATCAATACAGAATTCACACAAAGGCTTACTAAAATATGTAAAATGAGTCTCAATTCCAAGAACCTTACAAAAGCTATCAATACATACGCCATTTCACTTTTAACATACTCTTTTGGAATAATCTCTTGGTCTAACACCGATCTAAAAGCACTAGACACTAATATACGAACAACACTTACAAAATACAGATATCACCACCCAAAGGCAGCAATAGAACGAATAAATATACCTAGAAAGCTTGGAGGTAGAGGAATACTAAACATACAATACATACACAACCGCCAAGTAGAAAAACTTCGGAAGTACTTCAACGAGTCAGCACAAACATCAACGCTCTACAGAAACATAATAGACGCTGATGACAACCTCACACCACTTAACCTCAAAAGTGATGTCCAGCTAAACCAAATTTCAATAACTGATCTAATCACATCATGGAACTCAAAACAAATACACGGTAGATACCCTAACCAAATTAACCAACAACACATAGAAATAGACAGCACACATAAGTGGCTTGTAATAGGCTCAATATATCCTGAAACGGAAGGCTTCATCTTAGCCATACAAGATGGTACAATAAATACTAGAAATTACTCAAAATATATCTTAAAAGACCCAAATGTAACGAATGATAGATGCAGAAGATGCGGCAATGCCCCGGAAACAATCGCTCATATACTAAACGGATGCACAGTAATAGCAGCAACTAAATACAAGGAAAGACATGATTTTATTGGAAAAATTTTCTATATCAACATAATAAAACATCTTAATATTCCGGAAAACACTACGAAATATTACAAATACCAACCAAAAGCTGTTATACAAACGGAGGAATACACAATTTACTGGGATAGATCAATTCTAGTGAATAATCCAAGAGGTATTACTGCACCGAATAGACCAGATATGATCATAATCGACAAAATAAACAAAACAGCGCAAATTATAGACTTTGCGGTACCACTAGATGTTAACATCCGAGAAACCTACAATACAAAAAACAGCAAATATCAACTACTGGCGCAATACATCAAAAATACAACCAACATGCATACAGTCAAAACAATTCCAATAATAATAAGCTCTACAGGTACAGTACCAGTCACAACAGTACAATCTATTAAGGCACTTGGACTAAACGCTAAAGTTATAACAGAAATGCAGAAAGCAGTACTGATAAAAACCACAACAATAGTGAGGGAGACACTTGGACAATAATAATAATAATTTTAAAAAAAAAAAAAAAAAAAAAAAAAAAAAAAATAATAAATTAAAAGAAAAAGAAAAAATAGTGCCGATACGACTTGCAGCCGAAATCTGCCGTCGTGCTCGGTGTAAATGGACCCCGCCTCGCGCGGTATGCGGGGGGGAGAGTGGCGTGGGATAATAATAATATTAATAATAATAATAATAATAATTATAATTATAATTATAATTATAATAATAATAATAATTATAATAATAATAAAAATTATCATGCACATTAATTTGATATTTATTTTATAATTTTTTCAAGAAAAAATGAATGAGGTTGAAAAAATTTGAAACTATTCAAAATTGATGAAAAAGTCGAAAAAATAAAGAAACTTATGAAGAAAGTTGAAAGAGGTTGAAAAAGTCGAACAAATACATATAGAATATATTGGAAAAAGTTAAAGGGTTGAAAAAGTCGAAATAATATGGAAAATGTTGAAAAAATCAAATAAAAATGAAAAATTTGAAATATTCCACGCCCACTTCTCCAATTCCGCCCACTTTTGGGCAAAATTATATTTGTGATCGACATCCTCATATTAAATTTCAGCACAATAGCTTGTATAGTTTGCGATATATGCCGCAGTTTAATTTAAAATTTAGGGCGGTGACACACCCACTGGTACAATCCAGCCCGGTTTTGATCCAGAAATAGCTTTTCATAAGCAAACCCCTAACACCAAATTTTAGTATGATTGCTCACTTATTTCTATAAATATGCCACTAACCGTATTTTATCTGTATGGGTGGTGCCACGCCCACTGGTGCTATTTCAGCCAATTTTGATTCAGATATACTCTATAGCAACTAAACCACTTTCATTAAATTTCATAGCAATTGCTGCAATAGTTTACTTAAAACAGCGCTTACAAATTTATGTTAATATGGGAGGTGCCACGCCTACTGATGCAATTCTCTCAAAACTAATTTATTTTTAAAGCCTATAGTAACTGACATCTAAACACCAAGTTTTATGAAGATTACTCTCTTAGTACACTATTTATAACAATAAACAGTTTTTGCTTATATGGGAGGTGCCACGGCCCCAGGTACTATTGTACCAAATTTTTGTAATAAAACTCTTACAGCAAGTATATCTACCTCATTAAATTTCATCACGATTACGTTGTTCGTTCTCTTAATATAACGTTTATAAATATTGTGGGCGGTGCCACGCCCTTCAACGAGTTTTTTCAATAAAGAAGCTGAGCTTGTATTAATGACAGCTTTCAGCGGCATCATCTCCAAGATTTTTATAGAAATCGTTTGTGCCAATTTTGAGATATATGGAATCAAAATTTTTAGCAGTTGAAAAGTGCCACGCCCACTTTTTCAATTCCGCCCACTTTTCTCTCAACTCAAGATATATTTGATATGTATCCGTTTACCATATTTCATAACAATATCTTGCACGGCTTACGAGATATGGTGGTATAAAAGTTAAAATTCAGGGCTGTGCCACGCCCCTGTAGGAAGCTTTGGAAACTTGAAACCTAACCTAATCCTAACCTTGTTCACATGTGCATCAAATCACCAATTTTCATCAAAATCGCTGCAACTTTTTTCAAAATTGACCTGGGTATATATACGTAGGGTATAGGCGGTAGGCGTGTCAGTTAATCGATTTCGCCCATTTTCAATAGCAAGATGCCTGCAAGAAGATGTGACCTGTGTGTAAAAGTTTCATTCCATTAGCTCTCTTGGTTTTCCCGTAAACCTGATTTCAACAGACAGACAGACAGACAGACAGACAGACAGACAGACAGACAGACAGACAGACAGACAGACAGACAGACAGACAGACAGACAGACAGACAGACAGACAGACAGACAGACAGACAGACAGACAGACAGACAGACAGACAGACAGACAGACAGACAGACAGACAGACAGACAGACAGACAGACAGACAGACAGACAGACAGACAGACAGACAGACAGACAGACAGACAGACAGACAGACAGACAGACAGACAGACAGACAGACAGACAGACAGACAGACAGACAGACAGACAGACAGACAGACAGACAGACAGACAGACAGACAGACAGACAGACAGACAGACAGACAGACAGACAGACAGACAGACAGACAGACAGACAGACAGACAGACAGACAGACAGACAGACAGACAGACAGACAGACAGACAGACAGACAGACAGACAGACAGACAGACAGACAGACAGACAGACAGACAGACAGACAGACAGACAGACAGACAGACAGACAGACAGACAGACAGACAGACAGACAGACAGACAGACAGACAGACAGACAGACAGACAGACAGACAGACAGACAGACAGACAGACAGACAGACAGACAGACAGACAGACAGACAGACAGACAGACAGACAGACAGACAGACAGACAGACAGACAGACAGACAGACAGACAGACAGACAGACAGACAGACAGACAGACAGACAGACAGACAGACAGACAGACAGACAGACAGACAGACAGACAGACAGACAGACAGACAGACAGACAGACAGACAGACAGACAGACAGACAGACAGACAGACAGACAGACAGACAGACAGACAGACAGACAGACAGACAGACAGACAGACAGACAGACAGACAGACAGACAGACAGACAGACAGACAGACAGACAGACAGACAGACAGACAGACAGACAGACAGACAGACAGACAGACAGACAGACAGACAGACAGACAGACAGACAGACAGACAGACAGACAGACAGACAGACAGACAGACAGACAGACAGACAGACAGACAGACAGACAGACAGACAGACAGACAGACAGACAGACAGACAGACAGACAGACAGACAGACAGACAGACAGACAGACAGACAGACAGACAGACAGACAGACAGACAGACAGACAGACAGACAGACAGACAGACAGACAGACAGACAGACAGACAGACAGACAGACAGACAGACAGACAGACAGACAGACAGACAGACAGACAGACAGACAGACAGACAGACAGACAGACAGACAGACAGACAGACAGACAGACAGACAGACAGACAGACAGACAGACAGAATAATAATAATAATAATAATAATTATAATTATAATTATAATTATAATAATAATAATAATTATAATAATAATAAAAATTATCATGCACATTAATTTGATATTTATTTTATAATTTTTTCAAGAAAAAATGAATGAGGTTGAAAAAATTTGAAACTATTCAAAATTGATGAAAAAGTCGAAAAAATAAAGAAACTTATGAAGAAAGTTGAAAGAGGTTGAAAAAGTCGAACAAATACATATAGAATATATTGGAAAAAGTTAAAGGGTTGAAAAAGTCGAAATAATATGGAAAATGTTGAAAAAATCAAATAAAAATGAAAAATTTGAAATATTCCACGCCCACTTCTCCAATTCCGCCCACTTTTGGGCAAAATTATATTTGTGATCGACATCCTCATATTAAATTTCAGCACAATAGCTTGTATAGTTTGCGATATATGCCGCAGTTTAATTTAAAATTTAGGGCGGTGACACACCCACTGGTACAATCCAGCCCGGTTTTGATCCAGAAATAGCTTTTCATAAGCAAACCCCTAACACCAAATTTTAGTATGATTGCTCACTTATTTCTATAAATATGCCACTAACCGTATTTTATCTGTATGGGTGGTGCCACGCCCACTGGTGCTATTTCAGCCAATTTTGATTCAGATATACTCTATAGCAACTAAACCACTTTCATTAAATTTCATAGCAATTGCTGCAATAGTTTACTTAAAACAGCGCTTACAAATTTATGTTAATATGGGAGGTGCCACGCCTACTGATGCAATTCTCTCAAAACTAATTTATTTTTAAAGCCTATAGTAACTGACATCTAAACACCAAGTTTTATGAAGATTACTCTCTTAGTACACTATTTATAACAATAAACAGTTTTTGCTTATATGGGAGGTGCCACGGCCCCAGGTACTATTGTACCAAATTTTTGTAATAAAACTCTTACAGCAAGTATATCTACCTCATTAAATTTCATCACGATTACGTTGTTCGTTCTCTTAATATAACGTTTATAAATATTGTGGGCGGTGCCACGCCCTTCAACGAGTTTTTTCAATAAAGAAGCTGAGCTTGTATTAATGACAGCTTTCAGCGGCATCATCTCCAAGATTTTTATAGAAATCGTTTGTGCCAATTTTGAGATATATGGAATCAAAATTTTTAGCAGTTGAAAAGTGCCACGCCCACTTTTTCAATTCCGCCCACTTTTCTCTCAACTCAAGATATATTTGATATGTATCCGTTTACCATATTTCATAACAATATCTTGCACGGCTTACGAGATATGGTGGTATAAAAGTTAAAATTCAGGGCTGTGCCACGCCCCTGTAGGAAGCTTTGGAAACTTGAAACCTAACCTAATCCTAACCTTGTTCACATGTGCATCAAATCACCAATTTTCATCAAAATCGCTGCAACTTTTTTCAAAATTGACCTGGGTATATATACGTAGGGTATAGGCGGTAGGCGTGTCAGTTAATCGATTTCGCCCATTTTCAATAGCAAGATGCCTGCAAGAAGATGTGACCTGTGTGTAAAAGTTTCATTCCATTAGCTCTCTTGGTTTTCCCGTAAACCTGATTTCAACAGACAGACAGACAGACAGACAGACAGACAGACAGACAGACAGACAGACAGACAGACAGACAGACAGACAGACAGACAGACAGACAGACAGACAGACAGACAGACAGACAGACAGACAGACAGACAGACAGACAGACAGACAGACAGACAGACAGACAGACAGACAGACAGACAGACAGACAGACAGACAGACAGACAGACAGACAGACAGACAGACAGACAGACAGACAGACAGACAGACAGACAGACAGACAGACAGACAGACAGACAGACAGACAGACAGACAGACAGACAGACAGACAGACAGACAGACAGACAGACAGACAGACAGACAGACAGACAGACAGACAGACAGACAGACAGACAGACAGACAGACAGACAGACAGACAGACAGACAGACAGACAGACAGACAGACAGACAGACAGACAGACAGACAGACAGACAGACAGACAGACAGACAGACAGACAGACAGACAGACAGACAGACAGACAGACAGACAGACAGACAGACAGACAGACAGACAGACAGACAGACAGACAGACAGACAGACAGACAGACAGACAGACAGACAGACAGACAGACAGACAGACAGACAGACAGACAGACAGACAGACAGACAGACAGACAGACAGACAGACAGACAGACAGACAGACAGACAGACAGACAGACAGACAGACAGACAGACAGACAGACAGACAGACAGACAGACAGACAGACAGACAGACAGACAGACAGACAGACAGACAGACAGACAGACAGACAGACAGACAGACAGACAGACAGACAGACAGACAGACAGACAGACAGACAGACAGACAGACAGACAGACAGACAGACAGACAGACAGACAGACAGACAGACAGACAGACAGACAGACAGACAGACAGACAGACAGACAGACAGACAGACAGACAGACAGACAGACAGACAGACAGACAGACAGACAGACAGACAGACAGACAGACAGACAGACAGACAGACAGACAGACAGACAGACAGACAGACAGACAGACAGACAGACAGACAGACAGACAGACAGACAGACAGACAGACAGACAGACAGACAGACAGACAGACAGACAGACAGACAGACAGACAGACAGACAGACAGACAGACAGACAGACAGACAGACAGACAGACAGACAGACAGACAGACAGACAGACAGACAGACAGACAGACAGACAGACAGACAGACAGACAGACAGACAGACAGACAGACAGACAGACAGACAGACAGACAGACAGACAGACAGACAGACAGACAGACAGACAGACAGACAGACAGACAGACAGACAGACAGACAGACAGACAGACAGACAGACAGACAGACAGACAGACAGACAGACAGACAGACAGACAGACAGACAGACAGACAGACAGACAGACAGACAGACAGACAGACAGACAGACAGACAGACAGACAGACAGACAGACAGACAGACAGACAGACAGACAGACAGACAGACAGACAGACAGACAGACAGACAGACAGACAGACAGACAGACAGACAGACAGACAGACAGACAGACAGACAGACAGACAGACAGACAGACAGACAGACAGACAGACAGACAGACAGACAGACAGACAGACAGACAGACAGACAGACAGACAGACAGACAGACAGACAGACAGACAGACAGACAGACAGACAGACAGACAGACAGACAGACAGACAGACAGACAGACAGACAGACAGACAGACAGACAGACAGACAGACAGACAGACAGACAGACAGACAGACAGACAGACAGACAGACAGACAGACAGACAGACAGACAAACGGACATCGCTAAATCAACTCAGGTGGTGACGCTGATCAAGAATATATGTACTTTTCCATACCTGCTACGCCTCCTTCTATGTGTTACAAATGGATGGACAATGTGAATATACCCTCGGTGTAGGGTATAAAAAAAACTCAAGGAGAGTTGTTCTTTGAACTTCGAAGCCTAATACAAACGGTACAAATGAAAACAAAAATAATGCAATAAGCAACGACAAATCGAACGACAATTATTGTTTGAGGTTTTGCAAAAAACTTAATCCTAAAAAATAGCATTTTTAACTTTAAAAAATCATAGAAATAAGTATACAATAACCTTTTTTAGTGCAAATATGTTGTTTTAAAACATAAATTATTAAATTCGGTTCAGTATATTTTGCGGTTTGGCGTTACTAACCATTTCCATATAAGCAATTTTATATAAATAGTATAGATTAAGAAATCTCAGTTTAACAAAAAATGCAACACGTAAAGTCAATTGTGAATTGTTCATATTGACGTTTGAAGTTAATTAAGCATAGTACATTGGACAAATTACAAAAATATTTCAGAACAAAGAGATAGAGACATGAAAGAAATGCCAACAAAGTCTCCAACGGCTTGCAGAATGCTACATATTGCTTGAAATCTCATGAGCAGTATATCTCGAACTGATTAATCGTGGGCACCAAAACTTGTATTAAGACTAATAAATGCAAGAAAATTAGCACTATCTACCTCCCTTCTGACTGTGTGCTTTCATACACGAAAGCGTTGGAAGAACTTTTTTTCAGTTGTATAATTTGACCTTCACAAAAGTTTCCATAAAGGTCCATTTGAGAGAAAATCCGTTTAGATAGAATTATTTCAATGAAACAAACGCCAAACGAAGTCGAGTTACATAGTCGATGTAACATATGTGACTAATCGGTGATTAAGACCGAATTGCAGCGATTGATTTGAGATAAGTTAACAGGCATTAGAGTTCAGTTTTCAATTTCTGATCTAGTCGCATGTAAAACTTTTACTAGTTTTAATGTGATGAAAGTAAAAACATTTTATGTAAGCCTTGGCTTCTGAAATTGATGCAGAAGCAGCAGCTACACTGAACTTTCCGCTTCGTGGCCACTCAGTCGTCTTTATCACAACAACAGCATTTTCTATCATATTTTACTTAGTCTGTTCAGCAAAAAAAATTAAGTCAAAATATTTACACGCCAAATGCAAGTAGCGTGGCGATTGTTAGTAGTCGATACACGGAAAAAAAAGTTCTGTAAAAATTTATTGTATTTCCGACAAAAATTACAGTTTTTCCCTGTAGTGCCTGGATAGTTAGCGACAAACTGTAATAATTGATTATGATCGATCCCTTTTGTTAAATTTATAATATGCAGATATAACAAGTTAAAATTTAGAGGATGAATCAGTAAAATTCTAGAGCAATGTTCGACATAAAGCAATAATCAAAGTTACGAATCAATAAGCACATTTTACTTCGCAATACAATTAATATTGTTGGCATCTCAAATCAATTTTTACAGTGTGATTTTGTAAAATTTCAAATTGGAAAAATTTTAAATTTTACTTTACATCATAATACTATTATTATCAAAAGTCCGCAATAATTGGAGAATCATAGAATATTTTTTGCTGTTAGAAACAGTAAAACTTGACATCGTCAGAAATTAATTTGCACAGTAAACAAGTAGTCCGGGAGGTAGCGTTGCATTCAGTATTTTTTGCTAACTGAATTTTTACTGGCCATATTTGGCATATTTTCCTTTCTGAAACTGTAATAATAAAGTTTTAAACTGTAATTCTTGCAGGTTACCCATCACTTTGCATAGAGAATCTCATGAAATTAGAAATTACAGGGCTATACGACAATTTTCGCCGCTTATTTTGCTATTTTTGAATAATTCACTTTATTTTTTACAAAACCTTTTTTTCCGTGTAATAACGCGGCACCGTAAAAAAATTGTGGATTAAGTGCATTTAGTTAAAATAGCTATATGTAGGTAATCAGAAGTGTTAACAATCAACTTAATTTTTTGTTGTACAGTTCTAAGGCTGAAGCAGTAAAATATAGAATTTTAATAAGTCTTTGTTAGTTGGTAGAATCCAAAAACCACATGCTACGTTGAGCTAACTGGAGGATGGAAGGGATCCGAGCGCATTCTTCGAAGTTTATATATCTTTTTTCACCTACATCCAAACTGAAAAATTTGTAATAAAGTAAAAAAAAACTTTCCTTCTAATTTGCTCTTTTAACTAAGGCACAACAGGAAACAGCGTCACAAAAAAATATCAAAAACGCAAAAATTAGGAACAAAGAAAATTGAAATTACCAAAATGAGAAGTTGTAGCATCTGGCGATTTTGATGGGATTCGAATATGACAAGCTGAATTTCACAGGTACGCTTAATTATAAGCAGGGTTTTGAATATGGATTTGGGTTCAATGTATTTAAACATATTGGGTCCCGGGTTCGGTTCGGGTTCGGGTTCAGGTTCAATTTCTTCCCGAAAAAATAAAAAAATTAAGCAATTTCCTTTAATTTTTATTTTAGCATGTTATTAATGAATGAAAAAATGTCCATTTAAACGCACAAGTAGAATATTCTTTAGTGATTCTTCGTAAAGATGCACTCTTTACAAAGCTAAAGCAAACTCCAACGCAGAAAAAGCCCTCTCGACACTGACTTGAGTAGCTGGAACAGCTAATATGACCTAAGCAGCTTCAAACAATAGAGGTGTATAAACTTTTTTTTTGATCCCAAAATTTTAAAATCTTTTTTCTTTAGAAATCCTAGGATAAGTCTGAGAAATTTCGAATTCTTTGATGTTGAATTGTGTTCCTTGTCCTTTGGCAGCTCTTCTACCATGTCTGCTCTTTCATCTTCGGATTTCACTGCATTCACCTTAATACACTATAACTTGAAATTGTCAATGCCACTACATGAATTTTCATTAAAAAAATAATTGAGAAAAAAAATTAAATCTGATTTTTTGTCCAAAAATTTTCAAATTTTTGTAAGCACGTAATTTCAATATTTTGCATCGATAATTAGTCATATTACTTATATTATTTATATATAAATAATTTTTTTTTCAATAATTTTCTTAATGAAAATTCATGTAGTGGTATTGGCAATTTCAAATTATGGTGTATTAAGGTGAATGCAGTGAAAACAACAAAGAATTTGAGCTGTGACACAAGAAACACCAAAGCTATACTCGCGGAGAGACCACAGTTTTTTCCTTATTGTATAAGCTTAAAAAATAGCATTTACTTTTTTTTCGATACTTCTTGATGTGTAGGTACATAGGGAAAATCGAAAAAAAATTTCAAGAAATATATTGTAAATAAGAAAAAAATTAAATTTTCATAATTTTAATTTGCCAAATTCCGAAAAAATAAAATTTTGCAGCTCTGGTAGCAACCCTAAGAATTTTTTTAAAATTTTTTTAAATGAGGATATAGTCGAATATGAATGACTTTTGGAAAATCGAGTGTTCTTGAAGTATTCTAGAACATGACATTTTTTTGAACATGTCTAATATGTATGTATAGGTCTGCTTGTTAACTGAAAATTTGTACCAATTGTTACTGGATGTTTACTGGGAGAGAGCATGCTAGTTTTTAGTAAAAAACTTTTTACTGTATAAAATTTTACCAGCAAAAATTTTTCAAAAAGAAAAACACATGATTTTGACACTTGCCAATATTTTTTTCATAAATAAAAAAGCTAATTGTTTTGAAAAACAAACTGGTAGATTGTATTTCTTTACTTTTATGAACATTTTATTCTCCGAGAGCAAATACTGTCTTACTCTCTAAAAATTCTTTACTGGATAATTGTTACAGGAAAAGTAAACAAACACACTTTATGTTAGAGCGGTTCAAAAAAAAACTTTTTGATTGTTTTACGATGTGTTAGCGGATTACAATAGCCTTTTATATCTGGACAAAGCCCATTACTAAGATTAAGGTAAATATTGAAAACTGAATAACCACCCTCTGTTTTAACAAGACAACCCATTTTCAAAAATATTGATTTTAAAAATGGTGCAAGCTACAGAGGTTATCAAATTTTCCAATAAAATGGGTATGGTTTTCGGGTAATTATCTGCCGAACCCGTGTTACATTATTTTAAATGTACTGTTAGTTGCTTAAAAGATTGTTGAAACCACATATCATTATATTATTTTAAAACCAAGATATCCGAATTTTTCTAAATTAACAGACCTGGCATAATATGAACTATTCTATAGATTTTTCAACGATTTTCAAAATTTCAAATTATGCCAGTTCTATTAATTTAGAAAAATTTTCAATTTCAATTTCTTATAAGAAAGAAAGAACTAATCACGGATTCAAGTTCCTTGATCGATAATTTCCCGAAAACCATACCCTTTTTATTGGAAAATTTGATAGCCTCTGTAACCTGCACCATTTTTAAATCAATATTTTTGAAAATGGGTTGTCTACTCAAAACGGAGGGCGCTAATTCAGTTTTCAATATTAACCTTAAACCTAGAAATGGGCTTTGTCAAGACATATAAGGCTATTGTAATCCGCTGACACATCGTGAAAAAATCAAAAAGTTTTTTTCTGAACCGCTCAAATGTATGTATATATTACCGGCCAAACTAGTTTTTAGGCCATACTAGTTAGCTTAAGCCTAAAGATGTGCAATGACAGTCTAATGCAAAAGCACTGTGGTTAGTGAACATTACTACAGTAGCAAAGTAAGAAAACAAAATCTGTCAATTTCATTATATACTTAGCAAGTTGTGAGTGGGGTTGATTGGGCGGCCTTCGGCCGTGGCTCAGGACTTACATCCTCCAATATGTCCAATTTCGGTTTCGTGGTTCAGTCTATAGTATGTGCAACACTGACTTCGCTATTCACAGTGCTTTTGCATTTAAATTAAATTGCATACTTTTAGTAGTTCAAATTAACTAGTTTGGCCTAGGATAAGCTAGTTTGTCCTAAAAACTAGTTTGGCCGGTGACATATGTGTATATGAATGTATGTATGTATTGATGAAACTCAGGGGATTGGTACATACATAAGTGATCAAAATTAAGATTTGGCTAGTGTTTAGGTTTTTTGAGACTCTAACAGGGGCGTGGCGCAGCCCTATATTTTAATTTTTGTAACGTGATATTTCGCAAATTTTTCAAGATATTGTAATGACATTTTGTGGTTGGATGCTGATTATAAATATCTTAAATTGTAACAAAAGTGGGCGGAATTGAAGAAAAGGGCGGGAGTTCTTCATAAAAATTTTCAAGATAATATCGCTTAAAGCAATCATCATAACAAGTTATGGGCGTGGCTTCTTTGGCATTTTCAACCCATTTAGACATTTTCCATACTTTTTTAACATTTTAAATATTTTATGAATCTCTTTCAACTTCTAAATATCTTCCATATTTTTTTGACATTTGACATTTTAAGACCTTCTATTTAAATTAAACACCCCCTGTTCACCTATCATCGGCCCCAAACCTACGCTTTCTTTTTATTTAAGAATCTAGCCAATCATATTTCAAAATATCATGGAAAAAAGAACAGAAATTAATTTAAAATGTTATTTTTATTTTCAGACACTAGCTGAAAGTCGGCGCATTGAAAATTTAACATAAATGAAACGTGAATTTTAACTACTAAGCAAATTTAAATTTAATGAAACAAATCATATAAGGTACAAAACAGAATATAAAATGTTTCTTAAGATATCTTCGATATAACAGTTTTTTTTATTTATTTAAGGTTATCCTTAAATCAATGCTAATAAGTAGTTCGTCTGCTTTCAGATCGAAATTCCTGCCATAAGTTTGGAAAATATGCGTTTTTTATTGAAAGCGCGCACCATATATAAATAAAAAGTGCTAGATAATGCAAATTTATTTAAGGTAAACTATTTTTTTTTTTAAAACTAACGCATTTTGAAACAAAAATTATTTGGGGTAATTTTATTCTATCCTAAATAACTTTTGAGATATTCCGTAGCAAAAAAATTTTTGAGCCCAATTTTGAAACACTCATAATTTTTTTGAAAAAGGATTTTTTTGGAAGCTTAAATATGTTCAAAAGTCACCTTTAAAGAAGCACTAAACAATATACAGGGTGAGGCACTTGAACTGCAACTTTTCAAAACGCTGTAATTTTTTTATTGGAAAATTTATTTTATTTAAAACAAAGAAAAAAGCTTAAGAAATAATTTAAATTTTTGATTCTATTTCAAATTTTCAATATGGTCCCCTTTAGCACATAAGGTTAGGAACATTGCTTTTTAGCCATTCTTGGTTTGAGCGAGTTACATATACGAAAAGTCCAAAACAATGTGGCATTGAAGAGCACATTGAACTTGCTGAACATAATATCATCGCTACTGCCACCAAGCCAAAACTTGTGGCTTGGTGAGAATAAAACATAATTAAAATCCCACAATTTACTTAGACTAAGAAATATAATACAAATCCGCATTCAGTGAGAAAATGCAACGTCAGCAAAAGTTGCATTATGCTAAGAGCTTAGAAATATATGTCAGTATGTAAGTATGTAGAAATATAAATATGAATAAGATTGCAAAAAGAATGATAACACTAGTTTACAAGAAAAAAGATCTGGTTTCTCATAGACTTTTTTCGATGAATTTTGGGGCGTAGATTCCAGAAATGGCAACCATTTATTTTTTTTAAGAATCATTTTCGAGATATCCCCAAAAAACCTCTTTTTTGGCCCTTTTTTCATTTATTTGACTATATCTCCATAAATTTTTTTTTGACTCAAAAACAATTTTCAGTATTTGAAAGATATTTGTATTCCCTTTCTAACGATATGCTTATTCCTTGAATCGGATTAGATTTGATGGAGTTACAAGCGCTCAAAGTCCAAAAAAACTGACTTTTTTGATCTTTTTTGAAAATCACTTAATTTCAATTGTTCCATTTGAATGAAAAATTTTTTCTTTTTCATATTTTTAAAATTTTTGATGAAAGACTATTCTTTTGCAAATATTTTAAGCATAATTTTGCGAAAATCGGACAAAAAATGTAGAAGTTATTTGAAAAAACTCTAAAAAACTTGCAATAAAATTA
Organism: Tricholauxania praeusta; assembly: GCA_949775025.1. Taxonomy (NCBI): domain Eukaryota; kingdom Metazoa; phylum Arthropoda; class Insecta; order Diptera; family Lauxaniidae; genus Tricholauxania; species Tricholauxania praeusta. The sequence continues at coordinate 109,898,548 of OX459028.1, forward strand.
AACGAAAATACATACGTTTTTTATTTAAAAAGAAACGGAGAATAAAAGTAAAGAACCTCACAAACACAATCGTATGTATTTTCGTATAATTTTATTGCAAGTTTTTTAGAGTTTTTTCAAATAACTTCTACATTTTTTGTCCGATTTTCGCAAAATTATACTTAAAATATTTGCAATAGAATAGTCTTTCATTAAAAATATTGAAAAAGAAAAAAATTTTCATTCAAATGGAACAATTGAAATTGAGTGATTTTCAAAAAAGTCAGTTTTTTTGGACTTTGAGCGCTTGTAACTCCATCAAATCTTATCCAATTCAAGCAAACAGTATATCGTTAGAAAGAAAATACAAATATCTTTTGATTGCTGGAAATCGTTTTTGAGTCAAAAAAAAGTTTATGGAGATATAGTCAAATAAATGAAAAAAGTGCCGAAAAAGGGGTTATTTGAGGATATCTCAAAAACGATTCTTAAGAAAAAAAAAATGGTTGCTATTTTTGGAATCTAAGCTCCAAAATACATCGAAAAAAGTCTATGAGAAACCAGATCTCGAGATCAACCCCATATTTGTAAACTAGTGTAATAAATAAATAAAGATTCGAGTCGACTGGCGCAGTCGGTAGGATCCTTAAGTGAAAAGGATCCAGTGATTCGAACCGTAATAAAGATACAATAAAAGACTGTTATTACCAAACAAAAGCATTTGGGTAACATAATAAGCAACACCAAACGCTAAATTGAAAAAGCAGAATTAAGAAAAAGAAAACCGAAAAAAAAATATTTTTTCTCAACAGTCCAATCGAAACTGGACAGACTAAATCACCGAAACACTATTCGAGATCAAAATAGAAGAATGGATGTCCAAGTATTGCAGCAATGCCTTACGGCACTGACCCAAATTGTACGTCAACAGAACTTGCCGCAAACAGCGAGGAGCGGGATAGAAAAGAACATTCGGTATTTGCCATCGTTCGATGAAACACCAGGCACTCTGCAGCCTTTGTGACTCCGGTTGAAAGAGCTCTGAGTATACACTATTATGAGCAGAAAATCGTTGGACCAGCCCAAAACTATTTGGATACTGCGATTCCTGCAACTTGGACGGAGTGTAAGGAGAAATTAAAGTTGCAGTATCGTCCAACCAAGCACCCAGGACGAAACATGGAAGAAATAACATCATTGAGAGTAAGTTCTATTTTAGATTTATTAGACAAGGTGAAAGACCTAATTAGCAACATAGCAGAATGTGCAGTTTATAGCGAGCACCAAACAGAAATAGCCAACAATTTAAGCAGTGTTTTAGTAATGAAAATAAAAGAATTAGTTGCTTGTTCTTTGGCTGCGGAATTGTATGATAAATATAGTTTAGAAGAAATCAGAAGGGTATTACACACATATATAGGGCAAGACCAATTTAACTTAAAATATATACATAATAGATCTCATCAAAGTAGACCAGAAATTTCCAAAAATTATACGGAAAGAAGTTTCCATAATACTGGTAGTTATGAAAATATGAAAAAGTTCCGAAATAACAAGGCAAATACTCGTAATAGCAACCATAACCATAATAAAAGTTCTAATGCAAATAGTAACGGCTATAACAATCCGGGTCGAGTACAGAGCTGGAAAAATCGTCCTTTTAATGGTGACAATAATTCTCGCCAACACCTACAGCCAAAATAGCAGGCAAAATCAACCCATGGAAGTGGATACCTTACACAACGATAATAATCAGGAGGAAAATAGTTTAATCGATAAGGAGTTTTTTATCAACTAGCCTCGGAATCAAAGAAAATGTTCACTACCCTAACCCTGGAAAAAACAAAATACAGTGCTATGATTGATACCGGATCGACAATAAGCCTCCTCAACTCCAATAACGTGTCCGAAAAAATATATGAAAAAATACAAGGCGATAAAATACAAATTGATACAATTGAAGGGAGAATCAGGAAAAACACCGAAAATGTTAAAACAAAATGGCCAGAGAAATTTCAACAACCTATTAATGCCAGAATGAAGTGGATAAAAATAGATTTAGAAAAGCCATATGATTTTTTATTGGGTATAGACTGTATCGAAAGGAACGTAAAAATTATAGACTTAGAAAATCAGGAAATCCATATAAATAATTCTGTAAAACTACCATTTTTGAGTAAAATTATTCACGATGAGGTTAATGTTTTAAAATGAGCGCTTTAGAGCATATTAAAAGAGATCATTTGAACAAAGAAGAATATTCAGGTACTACACGACTTTTAGAAAAATTTAAGGGACTATTTTATAAAGAAGGTGATAAATTAGCAAACACCACCAGTATTGTTCATGAGATAAGAACAACCACAAATGAACAAGTTAACTGTAAAATGTTTCGGTATCCACCTCAACAAGAAGAAGAAGCAAGGAAACATATATAAGAGCTCGAGGTACACGGAATTATTCGAAAAAGCAAAAGCCGATATAGTTCTCGCCTTATCGTCATTCCTAAGAAGAAAGATAAGACCGGAGAGTAAAAATATCGTATAGTCATTGACTATAGAAAGCTAAACCAAATTACCGTAGATGACAAGTACCCACTGCCCAATATCGATAGCATATTAGACAAGATGGATGGATTGACTTTTGGTTGATCAGAGTAAAGTTTCTGATTGCTTTCCACCTGGGGATTGCCAGAGCGATCTCTGAGCCAACCATTAGCAAGTTGACACACAGCCTCCCCGCGGCTCCATCTGGGTAGCTATCTCCGCATCCGCTGAGATAGTGAGCGAATGTGTGCAGCGTGTCCTCCCTGGAAGTAAACTGGGTTGGGCGCAGGGTTTGGTACCCGCCACGTAAAAAAAAACACTCCAATGAAGACTAAAAAAGCCTCGGATAATGAACCCCTCAACGTTGACGACCACTGCAAACGAAAAAAGGACTATGATTTAAGGATATGCACCTGGAATATCCGGACCCTCAATAGGGAAGGTGCGTCTATCGAATTGGCGGATGCCCTCGGAAAAATTAAGCCCGACATCACCGCCATCCAGGAAATAAGATGGATAGGACAAGGTTGCTCTAAGCAAGCAAGTTGCGATATCTACCACAGATGCCATGCGGAGAGGCGCGAATTGGGATGCGGATTCGTAGTAAGCAAGAGACTTCGCCACCATATCTCCAGGTTCACACCTGTGAGCGAAAGGTTGGCTACGATCCGCGTCAAGGCTCGATTTTTTTACATGAGCTTGATTTGCGCGCACGATGCCTTCTATGTGAGACTCGAGGAAGTATACGACCGCTGCCCGGCCCATGACGTTAAAATTGTACTCGGGGATTTTAACGGAAAGGTCGGAAGAGAAGGTATATTTGGCCCCACTGTCGGTCAGTTCAGCCTTCACGACACCACCTCAAACAACGGTCTACGGCTGAACGACTTCGCCGCGGCGCGAAACATGGTAGGAAGTAGCACCAGATTTCAACACCTCGATATCCACAAGGCCACCTGGCTGTCCCTTATCAGAAAACACACAACCAAATAGATCATATTGTGATCGATGGAAGGCATGCTTCCAGCGTGCTATATGTTCGTACGTTCCGGGGAGTCAATATTGACTCCGATCATTATCTTGTTGCAGCCAAGATACGCATGCGGCTGTGCAATGCAAAGGATGTACGCTCTGGTACGCAACGAAAGCTGGACGTCGCTAAGCTGCAGTCACATTGGACGGCCGAAGCCTATTCCGCTCGCCTCTCAGAACTGCTCCTTCAACCTGACTCTCTACCCGATGATGCCGGTGGACTTTGGGCGCATATTTCCCGCTCCATGCGCTTTGCCGCTGAGGAAGTCATTGGTTTCCGACGCCCACTTCCGCGAAATCAATGGTATGACCAGGAGTGTCGCGAAGCTACTGCAGTGAAAAACGCCGCCTACAAAAAAACCCTGCAGTCAGCAGCAACGCGAGCCGTTCACGAAAACTACCGGGAAAAGAGAAAGGAAGAGAGGCGCCTTTTCAGACGCAAGAATTGAGAGCAGGAAAGGCACGAGCGTGAGAAACTCGAAGTGTTACGGGGCAGGAATGATGCTCGAAAATTTTACCAACAAGTCAAGCGTCTGACCCAAGGTTTCAAGCCCGGAGCATCTCCCTGTAAAGATGAACATGGAAATCTGGTTACGGATACGCAGGGTGCACTGAGATTATGGAGGAAATACTTTTCCAAGCTGCTTGCTGGCGATGACTCCACCAATCCCGCCTTTGGAGAAATTAACCCGATGCCACCAATCAACGACGATGGTGTGGACGTACCACCACCTAGCCATGACGCAGTACGAGTTGTGATCCAACGACTTAAGAACAACAAAGCGGCTGGTGCCGATGGCCTGCCTGCTGAATTGTTCAAGACCGGCGGCGATGAGCTGATAGGGTGTATGCATCAACTCATCTGCAAAATATGGCTAGTTGAAAGCATGCCCGACGATTAGAATCTCAGTGTCCTTTGTCCTGTACTGAAGAAAGGTGACCCGACAATCTGCGCTAACTACCGGGGAATCAGTCTTCTTGCCATCTCTTACAAGGTCCTGTCGACTGTACTGTGTGAAAGACTTAAGCCGTTTGCCAACACACTGATTGGGCCTTATCAGTGCGGCTTTAGACCTGGTAAGTCCACCATAGACCAGATCTTCACACTACGTCAAATCCTTGAAAAAACCCACGAAAAACAGATCGATACCCATCATCTCTTTATCGATTTTAAAGCAGCTTTCGATAGCCCGATACGGGATTGCCTGTATGCCACCATGTCTGAGTTCGGTATACCTGCGAAGCTGGTGCGGCTTTGCAGAATGACGTTGAGCACCACAGCCAGCTCCGTCAGAGTAGGAAGGGACCTCTCCGAACGATTTGATACCGAACGAGGTTTCAGACAGGGCGATCCACTATCCTGCAACCTCTTCAACTTTGTGATGGAAGGGGTGTTGCGAAGACCCAGTGTACATCGTAATGGCACTATTTTCTACAAAAGTGTCCAGCTCCTTGCATATGCCGATGATATTGATATCATTGGACGTTGTAAGCGAGATGTTACTGCTGCGTTCTCTGCTATCGAAAAAGAGTCAGCGAAAGTGGGTTTGAAGGTGAACGAGGGCAAAACAAAGTATATGCTGTCTACAAACAGGGAGACGCGGCGTATTGGATCCTTTGTTACTGCGAACAACTATACTTTCGAAGTTGTCAAGGAATTCACCTATCTTGGCACCGCCGTGAACACTCAAAACGATGTCAGCCTGGAGATAAAGCGAAGACTAACTCTTGCTAATAGGTGTTACTATGGTCTCAGTAAGCATTTGAGTAGTAGAGACCCCTCTCGTCCGACAAAACTGACACTCTACAAGACGCTCATCTTATCCGTGCTACTTTACGGCGCAGAAGCATGGGTTGTATCGCAGACTGATGCAGTCACGCTTGGGGTGTTTGAGAGAAAAATTCTTCGCAAAATCTTCGGTCCTGTTCACGTCGGCGACGACTACCGTATTTGAATGAACCACGAACTGTACGACCTCTACGTTGACATTGACATAGTCAAGCGCATCACTATCCAACGTCTGCGCTGGCTGGGACATGTTGTGCGTATGGACGAAGAAGCTCCGGCGAAAAAAGTGTTTGATGCGGAAGCCGCTGGGCGACGACGAAGAGGAAGACCATGCCTCCGATGGAAAGACCAAGCCGAGGAAACCCTATCCACGCTTGGTGTGAATGATTGGAGAAGGCGCGCGCAAGGCAGAGGCGCCTGGAGAGAGCTTTTGAGGTCGGCCGTAACCCGGTAACGGGTTGTTATGGCCACCCAAGTAAGTAAGTATTAGACAAGATGGGGAAAGCTCAATACTTTAGTTCTTTAGATCTAGCAAAAGGTTACCACCAAATCCTAGTTACTGAGAAAGATATTGAAAAAACCGCATTTATATCACCAGTAGGCCTTTATGAATATGTCAGGGTGCCATTCGGGTTAAAAAACGCACCTGCCACTTTTCAACGGCTGATAAACGAAATCCTTAGAGAATATATTAACAAAGTTTGTATTGTATACCTAGATGACATTTTAATTTTTTCAACCACCCTTCAAGAACATCTTTTCTCACTTGAAAAAATATTTAAACGGCTTACTGAACATAACTTAAAGATACAGGCAAACAAATGCAGTTTCATGGAGAGGGAAACAGCATTTTTGGGGCATGTTTTGAGTAAAGACGGTCTCAAGCCGAATCCAGATAAAGTAAAGGACATAATAAAAATAGAACTGCCCAAACCTGAGAGACAGAAAGTTTTCTGGGAGCAACAGGTTTTTATAGAAAATTTATTAGGGATTATGCTAAAGTAGCTCACTCTCTTATAAAATACCTAAAGAAAGATATGAAGATTAATACTAGAGACCCTCAGTATGTTGAAGCATTCGAGAAATTAAAGCTTCTAATAGTCGCACACCTTATTTCAAAATTTCCCGACTATAACGAAAAATTTACTGTCACGACCGATGCTAGTGATTATGCTATTGGAGCAGTTCTTTCCCAAGACGGTCATCCAATATGATATGTCTGAAGGACATTGAACGATCACGAGAAAAAATATAGCGTGAGTGATAAGGCATTTTTAGCGATAGTATACTCGGTTAACTATTTCCGCCCTTATTTGTGTGGAAGAAAGTTTAAAACAGTAACAGATCATGCACCAATAAAATATTTATCCTCCAAGTTTAAAGGAAAAGAGTTTTCGCGAAGGAATCAAAGATGGATACTGAAATTGCAAGAATACAACTTTGATATAGAGTATCTCCAAGGAAGAGAAAATAAAGTGGCTGATTTTTTAAGTAGAATAGAAAACAGTCCAAGGATAGATAAAAATAAAAGCTGTGAATCCAATATGGACCTGTCTGAAAATAAAAATATCAGCAGTGAATCCAATATGGACTTATTAAACAAATATAAAAAGAAGATATACAATAGAAGCCAGTCTGATAATGATAAGTTAAATCAAACAAGGCCAGATATACCTTATCCATATGATTTCAGAGAAGTTTATGTTCCAGGAGATGGAAATTGTTTTTTTAGCTCAATAAGTAGAGGACTAGAGCACATTGGATTACAGAGAAGTTCAAAGGACTTAAGAAATATATGCTACAACTACATTAAACGTAAAAGATCAGAATCCCAATTGAACACATCAGAAAAAAAATACTTGAGTACCATTATGAAAAATAACCATTGGGGTGATACCGAGATTGAGGGGAAGATATTGAGCAAAGAAATTAAAATTCATGTTATAGAAAAACACTTAGTCGAAGGCAAGGAATTATATGTACATACAATCGTAGATGGTGATAAAGTAGTACAAGCAACACCGGATCATAAAAACATTATTCACATTATCAACCATGGTAACGATCATTTCAATGCTGTAATCGGAAGAAATGATAATGAATCAATGGCAACTATACACTCTGTTGATGAGCAATTTTTAGATCATATTAAAATAAAAGAGAATATAATCAATAAGTATAAAACACAAATAATTTTGACCTATAGTCCAAATACTGAAATGGAGTGCAAACATGGAAGAAAAATTATATATATTAATCCTCAGAATGAAGAAGCTGTAGTAGCAGAAATACTAAAAAAATACATTCAACCTGGATACATCGGAATTTATTCAGAAGTTGAAGACAGAAGCTATATTAAAGTACAACAAATCATCATGAGCATATTTTCAGGAGATTCAAAAGTAAAATTCTTTAAAATCACAAAAAGAGCACAAGAAATGCAAAGTGAAGAGGACTGTCATAAACAAATATCTTTATATCACGTCAAAGAATCTCTCCATAGTGGAACTAATGAAACTTTTCGAACGCTTAAAGATAAGATATATTATCCAGAATCACAGATACACATTCAATTGATTATAAATAACTGTGAAACATGTCAGCGGATAAAGTACGACAGAAACCCAATTAAACCCAAACTACAATTAACCGAGACTCTATTCACTTAGATACGTTTCATTACAATAAACAAACGTTTATTACAATTATAGATAAATAAACAAAATTTGCTGGAGCATATTTGATTAATGATAGAAATTAGAGTAAGAAGATGGCAGTGTTAGAAGGATATATGGCAACATTCAGCAAACCCCGAAAAATAGTTATGGATAATGAATTTAAATCGGAGCAAAGGAAAAGATTTTTGCAAGAAAAGAATGTAGAAGTGCATTGGACAAAGCCAAATAGCCATACTGGCAATGCTGATGTAGAAAGACTGCATTCAACACTGATAGAAAAAATACAAGCCGTAATGGAAGAAGTCACCCTAGAGCAAAAATTGCAAATAGCAGTAGGAAATTATAACGATAGATTTCATTCTAGCATCGAAATGACACCTAGACAAGCAAAAAGTTTAACAAACACGAATTTAATAACAGATAGATTAAAAATGAAAAAGCGGAAATATATATACAGAGACAACAAAAGAGAAAAATATATGGAAACTAGAAATGAAGGTTTTATTAAAAATTATAGGAGAGTAAGACACAAAGGTCAACCTTAGTTTAGGAAATATCCGTTGAAAAACGTATATCCAGCGAATATTAAAAGACCATATAAATTTACAGGTGATTATAATACTGCTGATACTAATGGTCAACCTATCACAAGGACGACTACAAATAACGCCAATAATGGAGGAAGCAGGATATACAATGATCCAGATGGGAGAAGTGGAGATACCTAATGAAATGAATACAATTCTCTATGTAATAAGACCGAAAGAAATAGCGGAGACGCTTAACAAAATTAAAGATAACGTTATGCAAGCTGAAATTGACAACAAGAAAATACTTATAAATTAAATTGGCATCATATCTGCCAAAATATCATCGATTACACCCAGCGAGACTAAAAGAACATAAAGAGGGCTAATAAACATTGTAGGTAAAGGTTATAAGTGGATGTTTGGATTAATGGATGACGAGGATTGACTTGTCATTTAAGGCCATCTCAAAGTAATAGAAGATAATGATCACAATACTATTACCGTAATAAATAAACAAGTCTTGATCAACAGTCATTTTAATCATACTATAAATTTATTTAAAAATGCAATAAGGATAGAATCAAAATTGAAACTCAGGTTAATAAGGTTCAGGAAGAAAATAAAAAATTATAAAAACAGTTACTTTATATTGATCAAATGGGTAAATTGAGATATTTAGAAAGAAAAATTACTGAAATACAGGACAATATTGCCGCAGCCAAATATAATATTATTCATCCAGTAATATTAACAAAAGAAGAAATAGAATATTTTGACATTGATTTTTTCAAACTAAAACTTGCTAAGATTGGTGTGTTATAATACAAAAACAGCTCCTTAGTCATAGCCATTAAAATACCAAGAAGTTTTTATACTTTAGATCTTAAGCTGATATTACCATTGCCAAATAAAAATAATCTAGAAATAACTGAACAAGATGTGACGATAAATAACAAAAATTATCAATTCAACGAAAACACTAAGCTAAAAAATTTTCAAATAATTGTGAACTTAGACTTAATAATAAAACAAAAATACAAGAAATAAATGAAGATACATTATTGATAAAAAATGTACATAGTCTTAAAGTTGTTCAAAGTTGCGACAAAAGAAATGTTACTCTTGATAAGAATTCTTTACTTAATTTTTCAAATTGTAAATTAGAAATAGCAAACCAAAAATATTTTAACAATAAAGTAGAATTTGTTGACAGATATGTCTATCCAGTTGAAATTTTAGATCAACGGTACGAAAGTCCCATTTCTTTTAAAAAAATTGTAACAGATAACTTTGAAAATATTAAAGCAATAAAAGAACTAAAATACCATAGAAATGTTATGTATAGCAGTGGTATAACTGTATTATCTAAATTATTAATAATTATAATCGTAGTGATGATATTCAAATTCTGGCGGACAAAACGTAACTCCATTAAAATAATTAATAATATGAAACTGGAGGTTTCTAATCTAAACAGAGGAGGACCCACTGGGCATTAAAATAATCGGCAGCTCTCCATGAATTTTCGAAAGCATTTAATTAGCATTTATAAGGCTCTTACTTTATACCAGAGGTTTTATTTAAAAAGGATTAAATTAAGTCTTGCGATGAAAAATATTTATGAAGCATTTCAAAACTGCTAATTAAGATGTTGACAAATACAAAAATTACTTAGAGCTTTAAAAGTATTTATAAAGATCTTAACGACGTCTTGTGAGAGGTTCTTAAAATGTCTGTAAATATCTCCTTCTTAAGGAGAGCTTAGGTACTTATAAGGTTTTAACAAGCATTCGGAAGATCTTTATAAAACGTTTATAAATATTTTTGAATTCTTAAATTTAAATATTTATCAAGGCCTTTAAAAAGTGTTTGATAATAGCTTTTTAATAAATAAAAATTATTTTTTACCTTAAGAGCTATAAATTTTATTGAGCTCTTTAATTTCTGAGTTTTTAAGTGCTCCATAAGAGCCAATACAAACTTTAGCTCTTACGTGAACTTATAAAATAACTCTGTAAATATCAACATTTAATGAAGAGAATCTTAAATCGGATATATTTATAAGACTCTTCACAAGAGCTCCATAAAACATTTTCTGATCTCACAGTTATGGAGGCTGCAACGTACGTTTCGATTAGTAGGCTTACCAAACTTCCGCAATTCAATAAAAAATCTTATACTATAAAAATTGTTTTTTAAATTATTACTTAAACATTTATTTAAAAAATTAAAGTTTTGAAATTTGATAGATTCTTGATTCAATTGGCCAAAAGAAGTGTATCGCTATTTTTGACTTGTTTATCCCGTTTTCACATTTTCGCAAAGAAAGGAGTTTTGCTCAATAACTCGGAAAGTAAGCCACAAACAGAAAAATATAATTAGGCCAATGTTGTAGAGCAGATAAAAACACAACGATTTCATGCCCAAAAAATCTCCATGTGACAAGATTTAACACAATAAATACTGTAATTTTGAACAAAATAGTTATTTTGAGCGTAAAATTCAGTTTTCGGATCTAAACAAGTAATATTATCTTAAAATTTTCCATAAAAAACAACGTTTTTCGCCAAAATACTTGCTATTATCGTGGTAGTGGTTGGAAATTTTAAAGCTATGAAAGAGGGGTCAAATTTTGTCATACCGAGATTTTTAGGATATGAAATCGATGTGTTTTCATCTCCTCTACAAAATTGGCCTTAATATATTTTTCTGTTTGTGGCTTACTTTTCGAGTAATTGAGCTAATTTCTTTTCACGGCCTCTTGAATAGACCAGATCTTGGCATTGGACAACAATCTTTGATTTACGAAACTGCTACAAAATTTTGTAGATTGTTATCACTGATCAAAATTAAGCGTTTAAAAATTAAGTATCGCCCACTGCTAAATTTGTTTAAAAAATATGAGAAAAAAAATAAACGCTAGATTACCCAAAATATGTTCATTCAAACTTGGGTTATAATTTATATTTCTATAAAGAAAAATGGCCCTTAAAAAAGCTCAAAGCGCTTCTTCCTTAATTTGCCTCTTGTTCATATGGTAACCCTAACAATGGACCCACAACCATTTTAAATAAACAATTTAAACATATTAAAACTGTAAAGTTTTATTAAGCCCTTTAGATAATTCTTAAGTTTAAAGTGCCTCTTATGAAGCATTTGAGATAATACTTAAGTTTTTTAAGCCACTTATCGAGGAATTTTAAAAATGTGGCGTCCTCGGCCATCTTTTTCGAAATACATGCCGACAAAATAGCAACAACAACAAAAAATCAAATGAGTTACTTTTTTTTTGCCAATATAATGATTTTTTTGCACTAAATCCTTTTATTTCCTTATGCTTTTACGTAAAAAATCATTTAAACATATTTTGAGACATATACTTATATTAAAAAAAAAACTAAAAAAAATGTTTGCCCAAAAATTTTATTTTCCTAAAAAGCTATATTTTCGAAGTTTTTCGAACCAAAACCACAAACTTCACGATAAATCCTTGCTCGCACGTAAACTTTGATCAATATTAGTGCCGAAATTCATAACTATTCGTTGCATCATTTTCAATTGTCATTTTATATTTCCATTTGTTATCATCCTTTTATCTATTTAACTTTGGTATACTGCAAATACTTAGTATGTATAACAAAAACCAATTCTTTATTAAGACTTTGTAAGAATAAAATAATGTCAGGAAAGTTGGCCCAGCCTTTCTTGAAATTCAAAAAAATTAAAGTTGTGCTAGATTGTGCTAGACTTGTGCTGCGTTGTGCCGCAAATTTAAAAAAAAAATTTCCAATAACAAAAGTTTTATGAGCAAAATAAATTTTCAGATGCAATTTGGCCCAACCATTATTGATTTCAAGAAATACAGCCAAACTATTTTAAAATTCAAAAAAATTAATGTTGTGCCAAATTGTGCTAGAGTTGTGCTATATTGTGCCGTAAACTTTAAAAATATATCTCCAAAAATAAACTTTTTTCTTTGGAAAAGTATCATTTCAAGTACAAGTTGGCCCAACCATTATTGGTTTCAGAAAACTGAGGCCAGCATGAAAAAAATAAAGTTGTGCTAGATTGTGCTAGACTTGTGCTGCGTTGTGCCGCAAATCTAAAAAAAAAAATTTCCAATAATAAAAGTTTTATGAGGAAAACAAATTTTCAGATGCAATTTGGCCCAACCATTATTGATTTCAAGAAATACAGACAAACTATTTCAAAATTCAAAAAAATTAATATTGTGCCAAATTGTGCTAGAGTTGTGCTATATTGTGCCGTAAACTGAAAAAATATATCTCCATAAATAAACTTTTTTCTTTGGAAAAGTACCCATTTCAAGTGCAAGTTGGCCCAGCCATTTTGGAATTTTGAAAAAATTAAAATTGCACCAGATTGTGCTAGAGTTGTGCTGCATTGTGCCGTAGCTTCTTTTGTTTTAAATTCTTTATTTAAGTTTTTATAAGCCAAACAAGATTAAATTGTTTATACCAACCGTGGTAATTTTTAACTAGGGCTGCTGGTTCGATTCGAACCACATGTGGACATGCAACAAGTTTTATGTCAGAAAAGTTGGCCCAGCCTTTTTTGAAATTCAAAAAAATTAAAGTTGTGCTAGATTGTGCTAGACTTGTGCTGCGTTGTGCCGCAAATTTTAAAAAAAAATTTCCACTAACAAAAGTTTTTTTTTATTTAATAAGAAATTTTTATTAATTAATGAAGAAAAAAAGACTTGGCTTAGTAGAGTTTAAGTATATTTTTTTGGGCAAACGAAAACGCTCTAAGGACTTGTCTTTATGTGTCTCCACAGAGCATCCTACAAAACTTTCTTGCATGTCCGCACGGACTTGAATCGAACGTGCAGTCCTAATTAAATATTACCACAGTTGGTTTAAACAATTAGATCTTGCTTAGCTTATAAAAATTTATATAAAGAATTCAAAAACGGTAAAAAGGTTTATTAATTTTAAAATTGTTTTTAAATATTTGTGAAGGGACGTGTGAAATATCACATATTCACACTAATTTCGAATATGTTAGATAACAAAAAAATATTTGACATACTTCGATAAATGATGGCTTCTTTGACTCATAAAACCATCGGGAACAATTACAGGTTAGTTCTCCTAAATTTGTTACTTAATTAACTCAACTTGGTTAAATTTTTTTGTGCGAAAATAAGTTTTGATAAACGGCAACGCTATTCTTCTTTCTGCGTTCATACAGCATCATGCAAAACTTTGTTGCATGTCCACATGTGGTTCGAATCGAACCTGCAGCCCTAGTTAAAAATTACCACGGTTGGTATAAGCAATTTAATCTTGTTTAGCTTATAAGAATTTAAATAAAGAATTTAAAACAAAAAAAAACTACGGCACAATGCAGCACAACTCTAGCACAATCTGGTGCAATTTTAATTTTTTCAAAATTCCAAAATGGCTTTATTTATGGAGATATATTTTTTCAGTTTACGGCACAATATAGCACAACTCTAGCACAATTTGGCACAATATTAATTTTTTTGAATTTTGAAATAGTTTGGCTGTATTTCTTGAAATCAATAATGGTTGGGCCAAATTGCATCTGAAAATTTGTTTTCCTCATAAAACTTTTATTATTGGAAATTTTTTTTTTAGATTTGCGGCACAACGCAGCACAAGTCTAGCACAATCTAGCACAACTTTATTTTTTTTCATGCTGGCCTCAGTTTTCTGAAACCAATAATGGTTGGGCCAACTTGTACTTGAAATGATACTTTTCCAAGGAAAAAACTTTATTTTTGGAGATATATTTTTTAAGTTTACGGCACAATATAGCACAACTCTAGCACAATTTGGCACAACATTAATTTTTTTGAATTTTGAAACAGTTTGGCTGTATTTATTGAAATCAATAATGGTTGGGCCAAATTGCATCTGAAAACTTGTTTTGCTCATATAACTTTTGTTATAGGAATTTTTTTTTTTTAAATTTGCGGCACAACGCAGCACAAGTCTAGCACAATCTAGCACAACTTTAATTTTTTTGAATTTCAAAAAAAGCTGGGCCAACTTTCCTGACATAATAAAATAAGCCTCATTAAAATTTAAAAAAAAAAAAAATACATACTTTCAAGAGCTCAAATTTTTTTATAGACCTCTATTTGTATTGATTTAATAACATCTTGAAGAGGATTTGAAAACGTCACAACTAACTCTTACATAAACATCTTAAAGGCCCCCATAGAAGGTGCCCTTTTAGTCTTAAATTGGATTTATTGTGTATTTTAAAACCTCTTTAGCGAATATTTTCAAGAGTTCTGCTCTTAAAGAATGGTTATATAGAACTCTTGAAGACCCTAACAAATGCAAAAATGCCTAGTGGGGAGTTACATATACGAAAAGTCCAAAACAATGTGGCATTGAAGAGCACATTGAACTTGCTGAACATAATATTATCAGTGGCGGATACAAGGGGGGGACTATGGGGGCTGAAGCCCCCCTTGAGAGCGATAAAAAATATTTTTATTCAAGAACGTTCATGGAGGATCGAACAAATCAAAGCAGTTCAGGCTTTGACATCTGAAAATCAACTCTTAGCATTTTAAACTCATTGTTTTCAAACAGTATCGGAATTTGTGTGCAGGAAAATCATGTGATATTTGTGAAATTCGTAACATGCTAGGCACAGTTTCATCAGTGTCAAACTTCTTCTCGAATTCATTTAAAAGAGTAGAACTATTGTAAATGTTCCTATATTGTCGCTCAGTCGCAAACTACAAGATCCGACACTACAAATCTCTTCACCCTGTACTCATGTCAAGCAAATTATCAACCTGTTTTCAGAAATGCGAAAAAATTAAACGTTATTTGATAATATTTTTAATGAAGCATCTTCAATCGCTGTTGAGTTAGACACTTAATTGATTCTTTCCCGTTCGTAAATAAATAAATAATAAAAAGTAAAATATACCCAACACTGAGTTTATAATAACTTTGTCATCCCGTTTGTAACGCATAGATGCTCTTTAAGGAAAAAATACGACTTTATGAAACATTTTAGCCTTCATCATTCATTTTCAGTTCACTTCAAAAAAACTTGATTTCCGAAATGTAAGTCCTCTTGTTTTTTTTTTAATTCCCATAAAAACTTTGATAAATATAAGAATTTTCGAAACCGGTCCGATCGTGGAGAAGCTAAGTTCAAAAAATTTTTTTTTTCAAATTCCGTGTTCCGACGTAATTTGACCAGCAAATATTCTTATATTTACATATCTATTTAGTTATCATTGAAACTATTGCTGCGATTTTAATGAAACTTGGTGATTCATCATACTAAAATTTGGCTTAAGAGGTTAGTTTATGGAAAGCTATTTCTGGATTAAAATCAGACTGGGTTGTACCAGTAGGTGTGTCGCCGCCCTAAATTTTAAGACTAATATACAAGCCATTGTGCTAAAAATTGGTATGCGAATGTCGATCACGAATAAAATTCATTTCATATCCAAAAGTTGGCGGAATTGAAGAAGTGGGTGAAGAATATTTCGACTATTTAATTTCTATTCGATTTTTTTCAACATTTTCCATATTATTTTAACTTTTTCCAAGCTTTTAACTTTTTCCAATACATAAATACATATATTCCATAAGTATTTTTTCGTCTTTTTCAACCTCTTTCAACTTTATTCGTCATTTTCTTTATTGATTCAACTTTTTCATCGATTTTGAATTGTTTCAACATTTTTCAACTTCTGCAATTTTTTGAGAGTTTTTCAACCGCTTTCAATATTTTTCATCATTTACCATATTTTTTCGACATTTTAAATTTTTCAACATTTTTCAGCATTTTCCTTATTTTTTTGGCATTTTTTAATTTCTTCAAACAGTCTTTTGAAACTGTTTCAACATTTTTCAAACTTATTCAATCTTTTTACATTTTTTCTCGACTTATTCAAGCTCTTCACGTCTTTTTAACATTTATTTAAAAGGTACTTTCAATGCAGTGTTAGGCATGTGAGTTTCGGCATGGCCGAATATTACTAGTCTTAATTTTTTTTTATTTCACATTTCTTTCTCAAATGTTTCAGAGCCGCAATATTCTATCCTTATTTGGATCATAAAATTTCAGAATCAAAATCAAAATTCCAGAGTACATTTTTGAGAATTTTACCCTTAGAACGTTTTATACCGGTAATCACTCGATGAGGCATGTTGACAAAATCATAGAGGCTGCTCTCACTTACAAAAGTGAAAAGTGATTGCAGTAAAGTTGAGCGCTAATCCAAATTAAATTGTGTGATCAGCATTGTTGTAAAACCGATTTCAAAGATACTTTGAATTCAATGAAAGCATTGCCCATTACACTAGCTTACAATTTTGGGCCTCATATTGAGATATGGTTTCTCATAGAAGTTTTCCGATGTACTTTGAGGCGTAGATTCCAAAAATTAAAACCATTTTTTTTTTTAAGAACCGTTAAGAAAAAACCTTTTTTTCTGCAGTTTTTTAATTTATTTGATGATATTTCTATCAATTTTTTTTCGACCTAAATCGGTTGCACACTATTCAAAAATTAATTTTATCTTCTGTCGAACAGTCTGCTGTTCAACAGAATAGGATAAGATTTGCTGGAGTTACAAGCGGTCATATTGCAAAAAGAGTGACTTTTTTGGTCTTTTCAAAAAGTTAAAACTTTTGTTTTTTATATTTTTAATATTCAGGATCAAAATCTATTTTTTAACAAATATTTTAAGTATACATATGCTCAAATCTGATACAAAATGTTAAAATTGATCAAAAATCAATGAAAATACGGTTCCTTTTACACCATGAACCAACAGACTTGGACATATGGGAATGCATGAAAATATGGAAACTATCCTTTTTCATTGATTTTTGATTAACTTTAACTTTTTGTGTCCGATTTGAGCAAATATATACTTTAAATACATATTTGTTAAAAAATAGATTTTGAAAGATTTTTGGATTTAAGTGGAGCAATTGAAATTATGTGACTTTTTTGAAAAGACGAAAAAAGTCACTCTGACCGCTTGTAACTCCATAAAATCCTATCCTTATCTCATGAACAGAAAACCGATACACAGAATATGAAATTAATTTTTGAATAGTGTGCAACTGCTTTAGGTCGAAAAAAATCATAGAAATCTGACCAAATAAATGAAAAAAGTGCAGAAAAAAGGGTTTTTTGGGGATATCTCGAAACGATTCTTAAGAAAAAAAAAAATGGTTGTTAAGGAAAAAAAAAATGATCCAAATAAATGAAAAAAGTGCAGAAAAAGGAGTTCTTTTGGGGATATCTCGAAACGATTCTTAAGAAAAAAAAAATGGTTGCCATTTTTGGAATCTACGCCCTAAAATACATAGAAAAAAGTATATGAGAAATCAGACCTTTTTTTTGTAAAAGGTGTTATCAAAACCAAAAAAAAACAAATGGAATCGTTCTTCCAATGCATTACAACTCTACTGCAAGTATTTGCCACAATTCCAGCAGAACAAAGTTTTTCTGTGTTAAAATGATTCTTGAAACCCTTGACTGGACTACTGATTAGATTGTTGTAATATGTCAAAAAACATAAATATTGCCCGTTGAAAAATTTAATCAATGTGTGTTTTCATTTAATAAAAATGTTAGCCCCCCCCTGAAGGAAATCCTGGATCCGCCACTGAATATCATCGCTACTTCCACCAAGCCAAAACCTGTGGCTTGGTGAGAATAAAACATAATTAAAATCCCACAGTTAACTTAGACTAAGAAATATAATACAAATCCGCATTCAGTGAAAAAATGCAACGTCAGCAAAAGTTGCATTATGCTAAGAGCGTAAGTATGTAGAAATATAACTATGAATAAGATTGCAAAAAGAATTATAATAAATAAATAAAGATTTGAGTCGTATTTTAACTTGCTTCGTGTAAAGTCTTTTTATTTAAGTCGCGTGCCTTGTGAGACGGTGCAGAGTCCTGCTGAAACGTCCACTCTCTTTCACCAGAGTGTTTACGAGCCCATGACTTCAGAGCTCCTTCCAAGACCACTTCACGATACACATTGGCGTTTACCTTAACGCCACGGTCCAAAAATACCAGCGGAGATCGGCAGTTACGGCAGCCCATACCATCACATATGGTGGTGCTTGAGTTCTAGTGGCCAATCGAAGGCTCAAATTTTCGAATGATCTCTTCGCTAAGTAGACGCGATCATTTTGTTTGCTTATAAATTGTTCAATTGAGAAATTTTTCTCGATATTCGGCAACTGGTCACGTTCGTACAAGCGTAGCAACTCCTTTGATCGTTTCAGTCTTACTTTTTTTGTGCAACAATAAGATTTTGCGCTTTTTGGAACTTGTAAGGCTTTACTCCAAGTTCATTTTTCAATATTCGCTACTTGCAACTCAGCTGCCATTTGTCGTCCACTTCGTTTAGGATTTCGTTCAATTCGCATCTTGACTTTGCAAAACATTTCTGGTGAACAGGGCCTGACTTAGACTTCTGACATCCCTAGGCTAACAGCTAGGCGCCCCTGGCCCATCCTTCTTGTGCCTGCCCAGACTACAAATATTTCAGTTTCTATAGTAAAAGCTATCGCTTCGAATTCAAAAGCATAAAAGTTGTAATTTGTACTGCAATTATTACGATTTATATAATAACGAAAATAATACAACACAAAACTGTAAAACTTATGGTCAAAAATGTATATATAGTTCAATTGAATTGTAAAATATTATAACACTTTTTATTATTATACTTTTTACTTCTCACCAACGACTAATCGCGTACAGAAACTGTAAAAATTCAAATTTTCCAGAAATGTATTTATTACTTTATTTAAAGATAGTTCTAAATCGCTATTTAAAAAAACAAACTATATATACTATATCAAAATTGTGAACAAATACCTTCGTCATTATCATTGATAATCTAAAAATAAATTTTTCGTTGAGTAAAAATTGTTTTTGTGTGTAAAATCAAAACTAATCTGGTATAAAGCTGAAAATTGGCAAAATCATACAGAGGTAGGAAACTTTGAACGACTGCATCACAACCAATTTTAATCAAAAATTACATTTATGGGTCACTATTTTGACGAAAACTACGTCATATTTTGTTGAAAAAATAAAGTCTTTGACTTTATAAAGTGCCATTTCGATAGGAAATTTTATTCCCTACACAAAATCTCATAATGTGTATATACCGAAAATGTATAGTTTTTGAGTCATAATTAAAAAAATAAAAACGGGACACTGTCCTCAGAAGTACAAGCCTAAATTTAATAGCACTTTTGGCTTTATCACTTTTAGTTTACAATGTACAGTTGAACATTTCTTATTTATTTTCATTTAGTTAATCAAAGATTAGTACATTAAGAATTATTTTCTTTTACTGTACGAGTACAACAAACACTAATAATATTTAGCTGCCTATAGATAAAAATTAATACAAATTTAAATTTGATTTCAATTGACTTAATACATATGTATGTGAATAGGTATAATTGTATCTTATATTAATAAAGCAATAGCATAATAAGAGATGCAGGGTAAAAAATTGAATTGAATAGTTGAGAGGTAGAAAAAGTTATTGAGAAAAGTAGAGAAAGATTAGATGCTTGAAGTTTTTCCTGTTGGGCACACATTTTATATCTCTTGGCAGAGTATTCCACAGACGAATAGCATTAATGAAAAACAGTCTGGATGAATTAAGGTATTTAAAAGTTGGCAAATTTATACTCATTGTGCGTGATGAGTTAGAAAAATTTAGTTTCTCGTATAAATACTGAGGCTTTCTTGTATTAATAATATTGTGTAAGAAAACACAATTTCTTATAATCAGATAATTTTGAAGACTACAGTTGAGTATCCTATAACTAAAACCTGAAATGTGTTCAAATCTGTTGACACCATATATATAGCGAGCAGCAGTATTGTAAGCTACTTGTAATTTGTGCAATGAGCGTGAGTCTAACTTGTTATACACTACTTTGGAGTATTAGGACAATAAGCTGTACTACTAAGCGTCTTTTTGACTCGGTTGGTACAAATAACGCAGTTATTCTAAGGTTTCGTAAAACACTGTAAGTTTTACCTACCACAGAATTTATGTGGTCTTCACATTTACACACAATTTATGTGGTCTTAACATATAAGACAATAAAATACTTTTAACGAATTACTTACTTACTTAGATTGCCATAACAACCCGTTGTCAGGTTACGACCGACCTCATTAGCTCTCGCCAGGCGCCTCTGTTTTGCGCGCGCCTTCTCCAATTATTAATGCCAAGCGTGGTTAGGGCTTCTTCAGCTTGGTCTATCCACCGGAGGCATGGTCTCCCTCTTCGTCGTTGACCGGGGACCTTCCCTTCGAATACCTTTTTCGCTGGAGTTTCTATATCCATACGATGGACATGACCTAGCCAGCGTAGTCGCTGTATTGTTATACGCTTAACTATGTCAATGTCGGCGTAGAGCTCATACAGCTCGTGGTTCATTCGAATGCGATAGTCGTCGCCAACTCGAACAGAACCAAAGGTTTTGCGGAGAACTTTCCTCTCGAACACCCCAAGAGCGGCTGCGTCTGTTGTCGAAACCACCCATGCCTCAGCGCCATAAAGAAGCACAGGTAGAATGAACGTCTTGTAGAGTGTTAGCTTTGACGATCGCGAGAGAGCTCTGCAACGTAATTGCTTACTGAGACCGTAGTAGCACCTATTAGCAATTGTTATTCTCCGCTTAATCTCCAGACTGACATCATTGTTGCTGGTTACGACAGTGCCAAGGTAAATGAATTCCTTGACAACTTCCAATTTACAGTTGCCCGCTGTAACATGAGAGTCTAGAACCCGTGCTCTCTTGTTGTTGTTAGTAGACATCATGTATTTCGTCTTGCCCTCGTTTACCGTCAAACCCACTTTGGCTGATTCCTTTTCAATAGCAGTGAAAGCAGCAGTAACATCTCTCTTACTCCGACCGATAATATCAATATCATCGGCGTACGCAAGGAGCTGAACACCTTTGAAGAAAATGGTGCCATTATGATGCACACCGGCTTTTCGTACGATCCCCTCCATAATGAAATTGAAGAGATCGCACGAGAGCGGGTCGCCTTGTCTGAAACCTCGCTCGGTATTAAAAGTTCCGGAGAGGTCATTCCCTACCTTGACGGAGCTACACGTATTGCTCAACGTCATCCTGCAGAGCCTTATCAACTTTGCAGGTATACCGAACTCAGACATTGTTGCGTGAAGGCGATTCCGCACTGGGCTATCGAACGCAGCTTTATAATCGACGAAGAGATAGTGAGTGTCGATTTGATATTCATGAGTTTTCTCCAGGATTTGGCGTAGTGTAAAAATCTGGTCTATGGTGGATTTACCAGGTCTAAAGCCACACTGATAGGATCCGATCAGTGTTTCTGTAGGCGGCTTCAATCTTTCACACAATACGCTCGAGAGGATCTTATATGCGATGGAAATATTGATTCTTATCCAGTTTATAAAAAATAATAAAATATAAATATTTTATAATAATGCCTTGCGTTTGTGGCCAAAAAGTTGATCGTGGAAAAGCCAAAGTGCAGTGTGCAAAGTGCAATGAACTCTTTCATCTCGAATGTGTAAATTTATTGCAAGCCGATATTGAGTTTATGCAAAACTCAGACAGCCCATTCGTTTGCAAGTTCTGTTCGGTAGCGCGGCGTAACTCCTTACACTCACCCCCTCTAGCAGCTAACTTAGCACAAATAGTAGTCAATAATAACAATAATAACAACAATGCAACTGCTTTGATCCCTTCTAAAGAAAAAAACATTCTGTCTAAGCAACAAGTGCAGTGTAATGTAATAAAATCTAATGCTCAAAAACAACAACAGCCTAAACCGGTTTCTTCCCTGCAACGAAATGAAAAAATTTCTCCTAATGACAATAAACAACAAATAACACTTCATACTCTTTTTAACGAAATTGTGTCTCTTAGATCAGCAAATGCCTGTGCGCTCACAATGATAAGCTCTTTGCAAGATGAAAAAAAGCTCTTAATTCAAAAAATTGAAAACATGGAATTTGAGCTACATTCAGTGAAGCAAAAATTAACTGATATTGATACGTCTCCTGCAATTTTTTCCCTTGCTAATGAAATTAAAGATATTAAAGGCATTGTTATTAATGCTTTAAACGCTAAACTTAAATCTTTTAATAATGCTTATAACAACCAGCTGAACATTGAAGTACAAGAAACTCAATCATTGCCTAATTTCAATACAAATATTGCTGTTCTCGAACAAACTTCTCCTTCGTTAGTCTCTAATGTCAACACTCTTTCGACTGCTGCACTAGCTTCTCGAACTTCTCCTATCACTACAACTGAAGGTGTTTCTCATAAATTTTCTGATGTTGTTGCTGACCGAATGCCTCAGCATGCCTCTACCTCCAAGGCCGTTGCTGATAATTATTCTCGCTCAGCTGCTGCTGCTAATCATGATGCTTTTTCGCCAAGCACTCAGTGGGTGGAGGTTAGAAAAAGAAAAATAAATAAAAATCATGTTGTTATTGGGCAAGGTAAATCTGCAGAATTAGATGTTATTGTTGATGTTAAAAAGAAATGGGTGCATTTATCTTCGTTTAAACCTACGGTAAGCGAAGATAATATTATAGCCTATGTAGAAAAACATGCAAATATTCCGAAAGAACACATCCAATGCCACAAATTAGTGAAGAAAGAAGCTGCACTAGAATCGTTAAAAAGCGTTAATTTCAAACTGGGTGTCGCTGAATGTTACTATGACGATATACTTAAACCATCGCTTTGGCAAACTTCAGTGAAAGTACGTCCTTTTCAATTTTTTCCAACGCAAGGGACTCAACAGACCCCGAAATAATTAGTAATAAAACAAAACTAAAGTCTCTTAAGATCTACTACCAAAACATTTCTGGTCTTAGGACAAAGTCTACAGCAGTTTTACTGGCTACATCGCAGTTGGATTATGATGTTATAATACTTGTAGAAACATGGCTCAATAGCAATTTTGGTGATGGTGAATTTTTCAACCCGTCCCTGTATCATGTCTACCGTAAGGATAGAGATGCTGTCGCAACTGGATGCTCAAGAGGAGGAGGAGTGCTTATTGCTGTAAAACGCACGGTGCGCTCATCTGTATATAAGCTAAAAAATTCTGATACCTTACTCGATCAGCTATGTGTCTCTATTTTTGGACCTAAGGAACAATTTGTATTTTGCGTTTCTTATATTCCTCCCAACAGCTTAGATTCATTGTATTTTGCTCATGTGGACAATGTTTTAAATTTATCAGATTTAGATAAAACTAATACGCATTTTTGTGTTCTAGGCGATTTTAATCTCAATGCACTCTCCTGGTCTTTTAGTGCGAATGGAAAAAATTCATTTCCAACAAATGTGAAAGCTAGTCATGAAATCTATTTGGTTGATGGTTTCTTTTGTTTTGACTTAGTTCAAATTAATAATTTGCTTAATAAATTAAATCGCATTTTAGACTTAATTTTCATAAGTAATTCAATAAAATATAAGCTGGAAGAAAGCATATTTCCAATATCCCCGCCGGATATGCACCATGTCCCGCTCGTGCTTCAGGTTGAGTTCTATGAATATTTAAAATTGCCTAAGATGATTAATATGTTAAACTTTAACTTTAATGCTTGTAATTTTGACACAGTTAATTCTATTATAGAGAGCATTGATTGGGGTAGTAAATTTTTACACAATGATACTGCCGCCTCTTTTGATATTTTTTGTTTTGAAATCAACAATATTTGTAGAGAAGTTGTGCCATTGATACGGCCAAGATTATATAAATTACCTTGGTATACCAAAGAATTAAAAAAGTTAAAAAACTTAAGAAATAAGTATTTTAATAAGTTTAAAACCACAAATGATTTCATAGATAGAAATAAGTATTTGTATTATTTGAATGAGTTTACTGTTCTTGAAAAATTTTTGTATAATAACTACATTTTAAATTTTGAAAAAAGTATTAAATCAAATCCTAAGTCCTTTTGGCAGTTTATACACTCAAAAAAATCACAATCTGATATTCCATCCTTAATGACCTTCAATGGAAATTCGTCTAGCTCTGTGGCTGGAATTTCCAACCTCTTTGCAAATTTCTTCATGTCCAATTTCGAATCTGACACTGGTTTAACTGATAGCTCTGATATTGATATCGATTCCTCATTTAATTTTGGCTCCCTAAATGTTACGGAAAATGATGTTGTGAAGGGAATACTGAATTTGAAGTCGTCTGTAAAGGCTGACTGTGATGGCTTCTCCGCTTTGCTATTTAAAAAGTGTGCTTCATCAATCTGTAAGCCTTTATGTCATATTTTTAATTTGTCTTTGTCATCTGGTGACTTCATTAAAAAATGGAAAATCGCGCATATTACGCCAATTTACAAAAGTGGAAGTAAAAATAATATTTCGAACTACCGCCCAATATCCAAGCTTTCAACTGTTTCAAAACTTTTTGAATTAATTGTAAAAGATAACTTGGTTTTTCCGCTCTCAAGAATTATATCTCCTTTCCAGCACGGCTTTGTTTCTGGTCGCTCAACTGTGACTAATTTGGCAGTTTTCACTGATTATTGCTTTTCAGGTTTTGAGGAAAGATGCCAGGTGGACACTATCTATACTGATTTCTCAAAAGCTTTTGACAAAGTCTCACATGGGATCCTTGTGAAAAAATTGGAGAAACTAGGCTTTCACTCTACTATTTTGAAATGGATAAAGTCATATTTATGCGATAGACTTTGTCATGTTGTGGTCGACGGCATTAAATCAAAATCCTTTGTTCCCACCTCTGGTGTTCCCCAAGGAAGTATCCTTGGGCCGCTAATTTTCATACTTTTCATAAATGATATTGGTTCCTGCTTTTTAAAAACTAACTATCTGCTATATGCTGACGATTTAAAATTGTATCTCAAAGTTAGAAGCATCAATGATTTAATTGATATTCAATTGGATTTAAATAGACTCAATACTTGGTGCCTTAATAACCGCCTAGCTTTAAATTTAAAAAAATGCTTTCATGTTACGTTTTCTAAACTAAGCAGTAATATTATTTTTCAATTTTCCATCGCAAATACATGCTTAAATCATGTCACTGAAATGCTAGACCTAGGTGTCTTACTTGATTCCAAATTAACATTTGCTAATCATTTTAACTACATAATACCGAAAGCATATGCTATGTTGGCCTTTGTGCGTCGTAATAGTTCCGAATTTAGGGACCCATATACGTATAAGCTTTTATTTGCAGCATTTGTTAGGTCCAGGTTGGAATACGCTGCTTTCATTTGGAACCCTTTTTATGCTATCCATATTAATCGTCTTGAAAGAGTCCAAAAAAAGTTTCTGAAGTTTGCTCTTTTTTCGTTAAATTTTACTGAACCTATTCCTTCCTATAAGTCTCGATGTTTACTAATTGATTTAAAATCACTTGAAAATAGACGTATCATAAATTCGCTAATGTTTGTCTATGACATCATTTGTGGTAACATTGATTGTTCTAGCTTGTTAAGTAATATTAATTTTTTTGTCCCAATCAGAACTACTCGCCAGAATAAGCTATTTTTTATAAAATGTCATAAGACTAATTATGCATTAAATCAACCTATAATAAGATCACTTATTGAATTAAATGAATTAGCATTGTTAAATGAAATTGATTTTTGTTGGCCTAAGGAAATATTTAAAAAAATAATTAATAATTCTTACCTTTAATTTCTAGTTTTAATTTAAGTTTTGTAAATAATATTATTTCTATATCTAGCCTGTAGAACTTGGTTTCACTTGGCTCAAATAAATAAATAAATAAAAAAAAATAAGACTGATACCCCTGTAGTTGGCGCAGATTGTCGGGTCTCCTTTCTTTATTACAGTTGACTTCGTCTCTTTGTCAGTGTCGGTAGTGTTTTTAAGTGTATTGTGATTTTGTTATTATTATTTTCTAATAATTTTTGCTCAATTAATAATTAATAAATTTTGTGTTTAATTTAGTGTCGTTTCTGAAAAATTGCATGATTATATTAATAATTTTGCTTTAATTTTGTGTTTTGTTTATTTTTCGTTACACACAAACATACATTCATGTTAATATTAACTTACTTTCTGCAAGCAAAATAAATCAGTGTAAGCAGTGCAACATTTTTGTTTTTGATTCGCTTTTGTGCTTTGTTCGTATACAAAGCTAGACTTTAAACTCTGTTGTGTTTGTTGTTGCTGCTTAGCGGGTGAATTTTTTGCTTGATTTTTAACCCTTTTTGCACTGCTCTAAAAATATTTTCAATTGCTTTCTTTTTTTTTAAAATTTCAAGATGGATTATTTTTCCTCTGAAAATTTGTTAACTTGCTCTCTAAGAGATCAGTGCAAAAGCCAAAATATATTGAATTCTATGTTTTCCTGTTCAGGTCCCTGTGAACAGGTGTTTCATGCCTCTTGTGTAAACTTAGCAAAATCTGTTACTGATTTATTATGCTCTGTCCATTCGGGCCTGCAATGGTACTGTCCATCTTGCAGACCCCTTTCCCCGTCGGTCTTTTACGAAAAAATTAAGCATTTTGGGGAAAATCTTAACAATCTGAATAATAATTTCAGAGATATTCTTAACTATTATCCCCAAATTGAAAAAAGCCTTAATGAGGCTATTTCACCGGATGTTAGTTTGCAAAATAAAACTATTACCGAGGCTACTATGGTTTTTGCTTCCACTCCTTCGATCTCCACTTTACCTAAACAAGCTATTTCCTTAAAAAAGAAAAGAAAGTCTAATAAGAAATTAAATAAGAAATTAAATTAAAATCTGGGTAATGTGGGGAGGGTGGGCGGTGCGGCCGTCAGTCGTGACAAAACTCCCGTGGATTGCTCTCTAAATACCTCTTCACCCACTCCCAATTTTCCCGCTATAATCTCTAGTAGCAATCTTTCATCTCCTTCCTCCACTAAAAATAATCCTCTGTCAATTTCGGCTAATCCGAGGGTGGATGTTGCGATTGATAGCTCTGTGCCTCCGGTTTCCCTGCAGGCATTACCAAGGTTAAAATCGATTTTTATTTCACGACTGCATTCCAATACTACCTCTGACAGCGTTAAAAATTTTATCAGACAACATCAAATTATTCCTGCCGACGCCTTCGTTTCTTGCAGGAAACTCGGTAATAAACCAACTCATGCGTCTTTTAAAATAACAGTGGCATCTTCTCATGTTTCTGCCATTCTTAAATCTAAAGCATGGGTGGATAATATCTATATTTCAGAATTTAAATCGAAAAAAAATAATAAAACTGCACGTTCCAATTCAAAAAACTGAAACGGCTATCCCTTTACTATCAAAATGTAAGGGGTTTGCGTTCCAAGACGTAAGATATCTTTTTATCAACTCAGAATTTCTCTGAGGATATTATCGTGTTTACCGAAACTTGGTTAAACAACAGTTTTCTCAATATGGAACTTTTTGATAATAGTTTCCATGTTTTTAGAAGAGACAGACACTTGGAAGATCTTTCTTCTGTTGGTGGAGGCGTCTTAATAGCTATAAAAAATCATTTAACCAGTTCATTAGTTGAAATTGCCTGTGCATCTAATATTGAACTGTTATGTGTTAAGGTCACACATTGTAACTCTAATTTATACATTCTTAACACTTATGTTCCTCCAAATAGTAGCGCAGATGTCTACGAATGTCTTTCGATGGCCGTAGAATATATTATTAATGAACTAGACACTAATGACGACATTTTGTTGTTAGGTGACTTTAATCTGCCTGACCTAAAATGGACTCCTTCGGACGATGGTACATATTTTTATGCATCTTGTCCAAAAACTCGACAACAACAAATTTTTGTTGACGAAATACTTTCAAATTTACAACAAGTAAGTTGTATAACTAATTGCCATGGACGACAACTTGACTTAGTCTTGGCTACAAATAGTAGCAATGTTATTGTAAGAAATGCTATCCATGCTCTGTCTACGGTAGATTTCTATCATCCACCTTTGAGTATTGTGTACCAATCTGACAATGAAAATTTGACTAATGCATGTTCATCCATTAATATTTACGAATTCAATTTTAAGAAAGCTGACTTTTTAAAATTGAATGAAAACTTAAGAAATAAATTAGACGACTTACTCATTTTTTTTAATAACAATACATTTGATGATTGCATTAAATTTTTCTATGGTGAACTTTTTTCTGCCATAGCATTGTCGGTTCCATATACAAAAAAGTACGTCAATAATTCCTCGTACCCCTGGTATACAAAGGATTTGAAAAAAGTTCGCAATGGCCGTAATAGGGCATGGAATAAATACATTTGTAGCCAGGACCGTAATGACCTTGTTGCTTATCAGCGACTGTTTCTTGAATTTAAAGATATGTCAGCTTTGGTTTATTCTGAATATTTGAATAAAATAAGGCTAAATATTCTTCATGACCCCAAAAATTTTTGGGGTTTTATTAATTCTAAAAAAAAATCTGACGGGTTTCCATCTGAGTTTAAAACAGTTGATGGGCTCACTAGCGACCCACAAGTTATAGCCGGGTTGTTTGCTAATTTGTTTAATGAATCGTTTTCTACGGATTTATTTAGCCCTGAAATCAACTATTTTGAATATATGGATAACGACCCTTTAGTTTCGGTTAATGAGATATCTTTCTCTCCTGACCTCATAGAGAAATATATTTCATCTGTTGATGATGACTTCAACTCCGGGCCGGATGGTATTCCTGCGACAGTTTTAGTAAACTGCAGCTCTGTGCTGAGTCAACCCCTCAGTATTTTATTTAATAGATCAATTCAAGAAAGCTATTTTCCTAAGTTTTGGAAAAATGCATACATTAGCCCCATTTTCAAGAAAGGGTGTAAAAATGATGTTTCAAACTACAGGCCCGTGGCTAAGTTATCATCAATACCGAAAATTTTTGAACATATTATATACGATCAGGTTAAGGTGTGCTGTGGTGAAGTCATAACAACTCGTCAGCATGGTTTTGTTAATGGCAGATCTACAGTTTCTAACCTCCTTGATTTCACTTCTTTTGCATTAAGCTCTTTAGACTCTGGTGGGCAAGTTGACTGCATCTACACTGACTTCAGTAAAGCATTTGACAAATTACCACATAATTTGATTTTGTTTAAGTTAAAGAAGCTTGGATTTCCCTTAAGTTTTGTCAGCTGGATTGAATCTTATTTATCTGATCGCTCGTATCAAATAAAATTTAGGAGAGTGTTTTCCTCCCCATTTAGCGCGACATCAGGTGTTCCACAAGGAAGCCACCTGGGGCCGCTCCTGTTCATTTTAGCAATTAATGACGTTACACATGTTATTAAAAACTCCCATCTGTTAGTATATGCAGATGACATGAAAATTTACAGGAACGTAAAGGGGGTTGGTGACACTATTCCACTTCAGTCTGACTTGAAATCCTTTGAAGTTTGGTGTTCTAAGAATAACTTACATCTTAATCCTGATAAATGCCAAGCTATGATTTTTACCAGAAAGAAAACTATTGTGGAATTTGATTATAAATTAAAAGATAAAAATATTTGTCGTGTCGATGTAGTCAAAGACCTAGGTATACATTTTGATACTAAGTTGACTTTTAATGAGCATATTAATCAAATTTGTAAAAAATCCTCATCTCTGCTTGGCTTTATTAAGAGGTGGGCAAAAGAATTTAATAGCCCTTTAGTAACGGTGACTTTATATAATACAATAGTGCGCCCTCACTTAGAGTACGCCAGCCAAGTATGGTCACCATTTTATAATATTCATATAAATAGAATTGAAAGAATTCAAAAAAATTTTATTCGTTTTGCTCTCAATGGCTTAAATTGGATTGACCCTTTAAACCTTCCTCCTTATGTGGATCGTTTAAAGTTATTACATATGCAGTCTTTGAGCTCGCGTAGAAATATTGCGGATATACTTTATCTGCATCAACTTGTAACTGGGTCTCTTGCTGCACCAGAGCTTCTTAACTATATACATTTTAATAGTAATCGGAGGAGTACTCGTAACTCTTATCAGTTATTTTACCAACCGGTTAGTAGAACTAATTATATGGCTACAGCTCCTTTTAATCGCATGACAACTCTTATTAATAATTGCGAAGTTTATAACATTAGCTTGTCAAAAGGTCAACTCAAGCTTAGACTGAAAACTAACTGTAGCTAAATTTGTAGCTTAATGGTGGTGTGAATTTTTTTGTTTGTGTTGTCCGAGCCCCACAGCATGCTGGGTAAATTTTTTCTAACATTTATGCCTTGGACCACGTAAATTTATACATATAATTATTTTAATGTCTATTTTTACATGGTGTGAGTGGGTATGTTGAGAAAGTGCGATAAAGCTAAGAAAAAATTATAAAATAAATAACAAATTAATGTGCATGATAATTTTTTCTATTCCA
Organism: Tricholauxania praeusta; assembly: GCA_949775025.1. Classification (NCBI taxonomy): domain Eukaryota; kingdom Metazoa; phylum Arthropoda; class Insecta; order Diptera; family Lauxaniidae; genus Tricholauxania; species Tricholauxania praeusta. Next base: position 109,929,524 of record OX459028.1, read on the forward strand.
TTTTTTATTGAATAAGCTTTTTACTTGGTATAAAGCTTCAATGCTAAATAGCTAAGAAGGCTATAATAGCTGTAGTAGCTAAACTCTATTATTATTATTATTAAAGCACGCTGAGATTCCAATCGTCGGGCATGCTTTCCGCTAGCCATATTTTGCTGATGAGTTGATGCATGCACCTTATCAATTAATTTTTTAACGAATTAGTTCCTTAATCGATTACGTAGTCTATGGCCTGTATACGGGAATGCATGAGAATATGGAAATTACCTTTTATCATTGATTTTTGAACAACTTTAACAATGTTGTCCGATTTGAGCAAATATGTATTAAAAATTATTAGAACTTTTCTTTTTGAAATTTGAAAACTTAATAAAATTTTATTTTTAATTTTTTTGAAACATAAATAAAATTTTTATGAAATGAATACAAAATTTTCGTTAAAAGCATAAAGTGTATTTTTGTCAAGTGTAAGTGTTGGATTATGTCTGGATCCCTACACTACTCCCCCTTCTAAAAAAAAAAATGTGTGTGCTTTTGTGTTTGACTTTATGACACGCTTTGGCGGTTTACTCATAGTTAAGTCATGAATACTTTGATTATATTATTACAGTTAACCAGATCCGGATGGATTGGCTTTTGGTTGATCAGAGTAAAGTTTCTGATTGCTTTCCACCTGGGGATTGCCAGAGCGATCTCTGAGCCAACCATTAGCAAGTTGACACACAGCCTCCCCGCGGCTCCATCTGGGTAGCTATCTCCGCATCCGCTGAGATAGTGAGCGAATGTGTGCAGCGTGTCCTCCCTGGAAGTAAACTGGGTTGTGCGCAGGGTTTGGTACCCGCCACGTAAAAAAAACACTCCAATGAAGACTAAAAAAGCCTCGGATAATGAACCCCTCAACGTTGACGACCACTGCAAACGAAAAAAGGACTATGATTTAAGGATATGCACCTGGAATATCCGGACCCTCAATAGGGAAGGTGCCTCTATCGAATTGGCGGATGCCCTCGGAAAAATTAAGGCTGACATCACCGCCATCCAGGAAATAAGATGGATAGGACAAGGTTGCTCTAAACAAGCAAGTTGCGATATCTACTACAGCTGCCATGCGGAGAGGCGCGAATTGGGATGCGGATTCGTAGTAAGCAAGAGACTTCGCCACCATATCTCCAGGTTCACACCTGTGAGCGAAAGGTTGGCTACGATCCGCGTCAAGGCTCGATTTTTCAACATAAGCTTGATTTGCGCGCACGCCCCGACGGAAGAAAAGGACGATGCTGTCAAAGATGCCTTCTATGCGAGACTCGAGGAAGTATACGACCGCTGCCCGGCCCATGACGTTAAAATTGTACTCGGGGATTTCAACGGAAAGGTCGGAAGAGAAGGTATATTTGGCCCCACTGTCGGTCAGTTCAGCCTTCACGAGACCACCTCAAACAACGGTCTACGGCTGATCGACTTCGCCGCGGCGCGAAACATGGTAGTAAGTAGCACCAGATTTCAACACCTCGATATCCACAAGGCCACCTGGCTGTCCCCTGATCAGAAAACACGCAACCAAATCGATCATGTTGTGATCGACGGAAGGCATGCTTCGAGCGTGCTAGATGTTCGTACGTTCCGGGGAGTCAATATTGACTCCGATCATTATCTTGTTGCAGCCAAGATACGCATGCGGCTGTGCAATGCAAAGGATGTACGCTCTGGTACGCAACGAAAGCTGGACGTCGCTAAGCTGCAATCACATCGGACGGCCGAAGCCTATTCCGCTCGCCTCTCAGAACTGCTCCTTCAACCTGACTCTCTACCCGATGATGCCGGTGGACTTTGGGCGCATATGTCCCGCTCCATGCGCTCTGCCGCTGAGGAAGTCATTGGTTTCCAACGCCCACTTCCGCGAAATCAATGGTATGACCAGGAGTGTCGCGAAGCTACTGCAGTGAAAAACGCCGCCTACAAAAGAACCCTGCAGTCAGCAGCAACGCGAGCCGTGCATGAAAACTACAGGGAAAAGAGAAAGGATGAGAGGCGCCTTTTCAGACGCAAGAAACGAGAGCAGGAAAGGCACGAGCGTGAGAAACTCGAAGTGTTACGGGGCAGGAATGATGCTCGAAAATTTTACCAACAAGTCAAGCGTCTGACCCAAGGTTTCAAGCCCGGAGCATCAACCTGTAAAGATGAACATGGAAATCTGGTTACGGATACGCAGGGTGCACTGAGATTATGGAGGGAACATTTTTCCAAGCTGCTTGCTGGCGATGACTCCACCAATCCCGCCTTTGGAGAAATTAACCCGATGCCACCAATCAACGACGATGGTGTGGACGTACCACCACCTAGCCATGACGCGGTACGAGTTGTGATCCAACGACTTAAGAACAACAAAGCGGCTGGTGCCGATGGCCTGCCTGCTGAATTGTTCAAGACCGGCGGCGATGAGCTGATAGGGTGTATGCATCAACTCATCTGCAAAATATGGCTAGTAGAAAGCATGCCCGACGATTGGAATCTCAGTGTCCTTTGTCCTGTACTGAAGAAAGGTGACCCGACAATCTGCGCTAACTACCGGGGAATCAGTCTTCTTGCCATCTCTTACAAGGTCCTGTCGACTGTACTGTGTGAAAGACTTAAGCCATTTGCCAACACACTGATTGGGCCTTATCAGTGCGGTTTTAGACCTGGTAAGTCCACCATAGACCAGATCTTCACACTACGTCAAATCCTGGAAAAAACCCACGAAAAACAGATCGATACCCATCATCTCTTTATCGATTTTAAAGCAGCTTTCGATAGCCCGATACGGGATTGCCTGTATGCCACCATGTCTGAGTTCGGTATACCTGCGAAGCTGGTGCGGCTTTGCAGAATGACGTTGAGCAACACAGCCAGCTCCGTCAGAGTAGGAAGGGACCTCTCCGAACCATTTGATACCGAACGAGGTTTCAGACAGGGCGATCCATTATCCTGCAACCTCTTCAACTTTGTGATGGAAGGGGTGTTGCGAAGAGCCAGTGTACATCGTAATGGCACTATTTTCTACAAAAGTGTCCAGCTCCTTGCATATGCCGATGATATTGATATCATTGGACGTTGTAAGCGAGATGTTACTGCTGCGTTCTCTGCTATCGAAAAAGAGTCAGCGAAAGTGGGTTTGACGGTGAACGAGGGCAAAACAAAGTATATGCTGTCCACAAACAGAGAGACGCGGCGTATTGGATCCTTTGTTACTGCGAACAACTATACTTTCGAAGTTGTCAAGGAATTCACCTATCTTGGCACCGCCGTGAACACTCAAAACGATGTCAGCCTGGAGATAAAGCGAAGACTAACTCTTGCTAATAGGTGTTACTATGGTCTCAGTAAGCAATTGAGTAGTAGAGACCTCTCTCGCCCGACAAAACTGACACTCTACAAGACGCTCATCTTACCCGTGCTACTTTACGGCGCAGAAGCATGGGTTGTGTCGCAGACTGATGCAGCCACGCTTGGGGTGTTTGAGAGAAAAATTCTTCGCAAAATCTTCGGTCCTGTTCACGTCGGCGACGACTACCGTATTCGAATGAACCACGAACTGTACGAGCTCTACGCTGACATTGACATAGTCAAGCGCATCACTATTCAACGTCTGCGCTGGCTGGGACATGTTGTGCGTATGGACGAAGAAGCTCCGGCGAAAAAGGTGTTTGATGCGGAAGCCGCTGGGCGACGACGAAGAGGAAGACCATGCCTCCGATGGAAAGACCAAGCCGAGGAAACCCTATCCACGCTTGGTGTGAATGATTGGAGAAGGCGTGCGCAAAGCAGAGGCGCCTGGAGAGAGCTTTTGAGGTCGGCCGTAACCCGGTAACGGGTTGTTATGGCCACCCAAGTAAGTAAGTAAGTAACCAGATCCTGGATAGTGGTTTTATCCTACTGTAATTATAATCAAAGTATTGTGTTTGTGAGTATGTGTGTATGGAGCAATGTAGAGAATAGTGTTAGATTAGTTTTTGTGGTGTTGTATATTATTTAATTTAAGATAGTGTTTGTAAAATTTTAGTGTTGTAGAAATTAGTGCTGGCGTTCTAGCTGGCGACTGAACAGCGAGATTCGTAAGTTTATAAATGACAAATGCGGCGATGTGCGCTGCAGTTACTATTGTTGTAGATGTTGGTGAATGTTTTTGATTGTATTGTTGGTGTAATATTTTTGTTCATTTTGTAATGATTCGAATTTTAAAATTTTTGATGATGTTCAGCTTCGATTACATCCAGAATTCCAGACTTAGCCGTTTGGACAGCAGAGCGTACAGTGTTGTTGCTGCTGCGACTGTTACTATTGCTGTTTCTAGAGTTGTTGCAAGAAGTATTGATGTTATTATTGTTGTTGACATGATGATTTGTAAAGCTACTGGTAAAATTATTGGTATGGCTAGATTTAGAAGTTGTAGTTGTTGTGGTCATAGTTGTAGTTTCTGTTGTTGCATAGAATCGGGAGGAAGTTGTGTATAGTATTTGATTAATGTATAAATTTTTGCGCAGGAGGTTGTTATTGCTGTTGTTGTATACTTTTTGTAAATTGTTATCACATTGAGGCATCGTTGAGTAGCATGTTGCTGAATTTATTGTATGGTACTCTATTTATGACCAATTATTGCTATTAGTAGCTGTAATTCGTTGGTGGTACAATATTTTATTGTGTTGATTGGTTGAGCAGGAAATTAGGGTACTATTAATGGTGCTGTATTGATGCCATAAGTATTGGAAGCAGCTCCTGGCAGGATCGCCAATGTGGAGTCCGAAGATTGAATCAAATTAATTTAAATTTAAGTTTTTATCTTTTATTATAAAAGTGTTTATTCTTTTTTGAATTTTGAAATCTTAATTCTAATTTATTTTTTTTATTTTTTTGAAACATAAATAAAATTTTTATGAAATGAATAAAAAATTTTCGTTAAAATCATAAAGTGTATTTTTGTCAATTGTAAGTGTTGGATGTTGGATTATGTCTGGATCCCTACATACATATGTATGTAAACTAGTGTAGTTCATTGAAAACGTTTCATAAAACTCTTCTCTTCTCGGTTTCTCGTAACCGAATCTTTCCACAACATTGCCAAATTTAATGATTTGTAAAAAACATTCTCCATAAATAATAGTGCAAGTGCGGTAAGTTTCTGCTGGTGAAGAGCCGAGCGCAAGTAATTTCTTACACGTTTTAATGCAGAGCAAGATCTTTCACCGCTGTATCTTGTGATGCTAATCGTTAAAAAAACTCTTAAAAATTTCTACATTCGGAAAAATAGAACCAATGCTTATAGGGCTACCAGATGACCTGCCTACAAAAGTAGTGTGTGTCAAAAAATTTAAATTTTCGAATGAAAACCAAAAATGTGTTTATTCCTATAAAAATATTTTCGATGAGAAAAAAAAAGGTCCTCGTTTCTTACGAAAAACCCCAGCAACATTAAAACAATATTTTAAATAACTTTTATTTTACAATGCAAACATCGAAAGTAGCAAAATCATTCAAAAGTAGTACATTTGAAGTGAAAAGTAGCAAAGCCCTGCAAAAGTAGCACATTTGCTACTAAAGTATGCCATCTGGTAGCCCTAAGTGCTTAGGTTTCTTTTATAACTGTAATTTTTGTAGATCAACATATTCTTTATCTTTTAAAAACTATTTCAAATGGAAACGCTCGTCAGAAAACGTATCTTCCATATTCAAGTCATATAAATAGTTGTAGCAACTCTTTAGCTGTGGTTTTTATAATGCTATTGTCATTTATTTCAGGAAATTTCCATAAGAAACCAAATTTTGAATTCACTTCGGTATAAATTATTTGTTTGGCTTTTCAACTGATTTTTGAGGGAATCAGTAGCAGCGTTATTATTTATCTACAATGAAATATTGTCTTCCTTCAAATTCGGCTTTACTTCATCAAAACAAAATTTTGGTTTCTTTTTTCTTCTTAAATATTTTTTGTACTCAGTGCGTTCGCACCTATCGATTGCTTTAGGTTTAGTGAAAATGTACTGAATCGAGACTTCAAATGTACTTTTAAAAGCCGAATGTACAAAATTTAAAATTTTTTACTAAAAAAAAAGGTCAGCAAACCATTACGGCAGGTTTGCATGCATTTTTTACCTGAATTTACTTAAAAAATTGTTATTTTTCAGAAAAAGTTCAAATGTTCTAAAAATCCTCCGAATGTACTGAAAAAGGGTCAAATGTACCGAATGTACTAAAAACTTGTCGAATGTACTGATGACGATTTTTCACCGAAAACGCCATCACTGATTAAGATTTGTATATAATAACTTACATACATATATAGAGTAACAACGTTTGACAAATCAGCTTTATTTGCTGGAAGCTGTCCACTAATGATTTGAAACTTGACCAGCACAGAGTTTCAAAAACACAACATTATCGTGTCATTTCTAGGGCTTTCAATTTTTCTGCTATTCTTCCTGCCTCTATTTTGAATTCAACGCTAAAAAAAAAATATCGTTTTTATATTTAAAGTGGTCGGTAGGTATCGCAGGAGTATTATTTTAGAACTATTTTGAATTTAAAATTAATGTTAAAGCATTAAAAAAAGAATGTATAACTATTTAAAACTGAATAAAAATGCGAAAACAAAATGAAAATCAACGTTAATCCTCAGCGCCCCCTCGGACCTGGCGCCCCAGGCTTAAGCCTTTTTAGCCTGTGGGTAAATCAGGCCCTGCTGGTGAAGTTGCTGTTTTTTTTCCAACCACTACCATGACGTTTTGCACCGCTGCCAGTATCGTTTTATCGAGATATGGTGCGAGATACAAAAGATTTATTCACATTGAGGTGTTGGAGGTCTCTAGCAATAGCCACTTGTGGTTTTCCGGCCAAATATAACGCGATGACACTAGTACGTTTAAATTCCATCACGGATATTTTTTTTTTAATGAATCGCGGCGTAACTTCTTTCAGAAACTAGTAAACAACGAATTAATCTGTCATTGAGCAAAAAAAAAGTCGCGTTGTCACCAGCGGTTAGGCGTTTGCAGTGCTTTGAAGTTGGTTGCAGTTCGAGTGCCTCACCCTGTATAAAATTCAAAAATATCAGAGCAAAAAGTCAAAAAAGTGTGTAGTTATTTATGAAATAAACGATATATGAGGTAAAATTCGCCAAGCGTACTAGCCGAACATTTTTTATGCACCGATTTTTTTCTAGTTTTGGGTTATTTCTAGTTCTAGTAGAGATCGAATAAACTCCAGGAGGATTTTGCGCCAACGTTATTAGCTTTCAAACTGCAGAGGTATACAATTTTTAATTTTCGTCATTTTTTCCCACATGTACATTAGAGCGGTTGAAAATAAAAACTTTTTGATTTTTTCGCGATGTGTCAGTGGATTACATTAGCCTTATATGTCTGGACAAAGCCCATTACTAGGATTAAGGTTAATATTGAAAACTGGATTAGCGCCCTCTGTTTTAAGTAGACAACCCATTTTCAAAAATATTGATTTGAAAAATAGTGCAAGTTACATAGGTTAAAATTTCCAACAATATGGATATGGTTTTCGGGCAACTATCGATCGGTGAATTCGAATCCTTGATTAGTTTTTCTTCTTTTTTTCTCATGAAAAAATTTAAAATTGACCGGACAAAAGTAAAAAAGTACGTCAAATATTATTTTACCGCCGATGCCGTGGTACATCATTTTAAATGTACTGTTATTTGCTCAAAAGAATGCCCAAACCGTATATCATTATCTTTTTACAAAACCAAGATAACTGCATTTTTCTAAATTAACAGGCCTGATTTTTTTTTTCGAATCGGATTCGACAAATTTACATATTAACGTGATTCAAATTTTTTTTTTGTTTTAAACGGTTATTTTTGATCGAGGAATTCGAATCCGTGATTAGTTTTTCTTCTTCTTCTTCTTTTCTCATAAAAAAATTGAAAATTGACCGGAAAAAAATTAAAAAATTCCGATTTTGTAAATACTTTAAACTTGCAAAACCGCCCCATATTACTTTGCCGCCGATCCTGTGTTACATCAATTTTAATGAATTATTATTTGTTTAAAAGAATGCTGTAAACCGCATTTCATTTTCTTATTTCAAACGCGAGATATCTACATATATATGGGACGTTCCAAGTCAACCGGTTCCAAGTCTGCCCAAAATTGAGCGCAGCCGATAAACGTTTTTAAGGTGTCAAAATGTTTGTATGCTCAAGAGCTTTCATATGAGAACGGGTGTTTTCGAATTTTTTTTTTTAAGAAAATGGCGACCATAAAACGGCGCCACCTTTAGACATCTATGTATAAATTGGCAGTTGGTAAGCAGCCATAACCATAATCGCTTAATTTTTTTATTTTGTAGGAAGGCTGTGAAGAGAGGGAGTGCAGAGTATACTTTTTTTTCAATAGTAGGTGGTGCCACGCCCCTAACGGAAAATACTATTGAAAAAAAAAGTATACACAGCACTCCCTCTCTTCACAGCCTTCTTAAAAAATAAAAAAATTAAGCGATTATGATTATGGCTGTTTACCAATTCCCTTTTTACACATAGATATCTATATGTAGGCGCCGTTTTATGGTCGCCATTTCCTTAAAAAAAAATTTCGAAAACACCCGTTCTCATATGAAAGCTCTTGAGCATACGAATATTTTGACACCTAAAAAACATTTTTCCGCTGCGCTCAATTTTGGGCAGACCACTGTCCCGTTTGACATGGAACGTCCCATATATATTTCTAAATTAATAGACCAAGCATAATTTTAACTATTCTATAAATTTTTCTACCATTTTCATAATTTCAAGTTATGACAGTTCTGTAAATGTAGAAAAATGTAGATATCTCGGGTTTGAAATAAGAAAATGATATGCGGCTTACGGCATTCTTTTAAGCAAATAAGAATACATTAAAAATGATGTAACACGGGATCGGCGGCAAAATAATATGTGATGATTTTGCAACTTTAAGGTACAAAATTGGAATTTTTAATTTTTTTCCGGTCAATTTTCAATTTTTTTTATAAGAAAAAAAGAAAAAGAAAAATTAGTCGCAAAAAAAAAATGTAATCACCTTAATAAATAAATTTGTCGACTCCGATTCGAAAAAAATCAGGTCTGTAAATTTGGAAAAATTCAGATATCTTGGTTTTGAAATAATATAATGATATACGATTTCGGCATTCTTTTAAGCAAATAACAGTACATTAAAAATGAGGAACGACGGGATCGGAGGCAAAATAATATTTGAGGTATTGCAACTAGAAAGTGGAAAACCGGTACTTTTTTACTTTGTCCGGTCAGTTTTAAATTTTTTTTTTATAAGAAAGATAGAAAGAAGAAAAAGAAAAATTAATCACTTATTTAAATTCCCCGATCGATAGTTGCCCGAAAACCATATCCACTTTGTTGGAAAATTTGGTAACCTCTGTAACTTGCACCATTTTTTAAAACAGTATTTTGGAAAATGGGTTGTCTACTTAAAACAGAGGGCGCAGATCCAGATCCAGTGGGCTTTGCTCAGACAAATAAGGCTAATGTAATCCGCTGTCACATCATGAAAAAATCAAAAAGTTTTTATTTTGAACCGCTCTACACACATAGATTCGACATGTTCAAAATAAACTCATGTTCTGGAATTCTTCGACAACGCTTAAAATGCGATAGTTAACTCATTTTCGTGCATATCCTCAATAAAAAACAAAAAAAAAACTTGTAGGGCTGCTACCAGAGTTGCAAAATTATCATTTTTTGGAATTTGAGTAAAAAAATAAAAAAATTTACTTTTTTTAAATTATATTTTAAAATTTGTTTTTCCAGTTTCTTGTTGTAAACATAAGGATGTGTCGGAAAAAATGTTATCGCTATTTTGTAAGCCCATAAATGAGGAGAGAACTCATGATCTACTCATATGAACCTTTTGGTTTTCTGGTTTAATAGCTCAAATCCTTTGCTAATTTCACCATATTCACCTTAATACACTATTATTTGAAATTGTCAAGACCACTACATGAAGATCGCTTGATAAAATAAATGAGAAAAAAATTTAATTTTTGATCCAAAAATTTTCACCGTATTTTATAAACAAGAAATTAAAAATTTACCTTCAATAATTAGTCACTAACAGTGCATTTATTACGTAAAATAAAAATAAAAAAATATTTAATTTTGATAAATTTTGAACCAATATACATACATACATATGTGTGTAGTGGCATTGACAGTTTTAAATTATAGTGTATTAAGGCAAATATAGTGGAAATAGCAAAGGACTTAAGCTATATAACAAGAAAAACCAAAGCTCTACTTGCGCAGAGATCATAATATTTTCCTTGCAAAATCATAAGACACTACAATTTTTTGAAATTTTTTTTTTAGTAGATTAAGCAGGAAAGTAATATTTGGTGAAATTATTTGTGGTATCAAAATAAACAAGTTTTAATAATAATAGCAATGGTGTGTTTATTAATAAAAACAAAAAATAACAAAAACGATTTTTCAGGTGTTTCAAAATCATAAGAGACTTTTCATAGTCACTTAAAGTTATTGATTAAACACGAATTCTGTAATAATTATTATCAATATTTTTGAATCTTTAGTAATTAATGGGACCACCACTGGCTCTTGCAACGCGAAATAATCGTTTTTTCATTGATTCACATATTTTTTTTAGAAAACCGACATCAAGATTGGCCCACTCAGCAATAATTGCAGTCTTAAGCTCCTCAGTGGTGTCAAACTGGCGATTATTTGCATAGAATCGTCTGATTCCGTCCTCCCGTTCGTCTCGTTCACATTTCCAATGGGTTTAAATCAGGAGAACAGGCCGGCCAGTCCATAGATTGGGTAGAGCAAGAACGCAAATAGCGTTTAGTTTCGTTGCCCAAGTGAATCCGTTCGTTATCCAGTTGGAAAATAAACGGTAATTCCCTATTTTCCTCAACGAAAGGAATAAGGCCACTTTCCATCACTTGGATGTAATCCCTACTATTCATTTTTGTTGATGTGAACTTTGAGTCAAGGGTAGAATTCGATGTGAAAGCCCCCCACACCATTACATATCCTCCACCAAAGTTGCGCTTCGAAAAATAGAGAGGTTCCTTCCGCAAATCTCTCCAGTAGTATTTGAAACCATCGGGGCCATCAAGATTTATTTTTTCTCGCCACTAAAGTAACCTTTTCAACAAAAATATCAAATAGATGAGATTTAATTCCAATTAATCAAAGCTTACTGTGTTCCAATCAGTTGAAATGTTTCGTTCTGCGAATTGAAGAAGCCCCTGCTTGTGTCGTGGCAAAAGATGGGGTGCTTTCATCATTTTTGAGAGCTTGATGTATTTGCACCTCTGTAAGGTAGGCCAAATTGTTGTTTTCGACACTTTATTATGCACTAGAGAGGTCAAGATGGCGCAAGATCTGGTCGAGTTTGAACGTTTTCTGATGACAGCTCGTTGATCCAGACCAGATAGCGCCATTTTTCTTCCTGTTGGCTTTATAGCGCTATAATTATCTGGATCGCATAAAAATTTCGAATCACGCATCGATTTCTATTCATTTTTTCGAAATAACCAAGGTTGACAGTCCGGCCTCGTTATATGCCAATATTTTCGCACTTTCTTCATTAGTCAATATTGTACCGCGTGGCATTTTGCTAAAAATTATATTTTAATTTTAATTTCAGTTAAAAAAAAAACAAAGTTCTCCACGTAAAAATCCTTAAGAAGCTTATTTGCTACTAGTGTCTTATCATTATGAAACGCCGAAAAGAGCAACAAAACAGCACTACCAAACTTTTGAATAAAAAAAATGCAAGGTTCTTAATTTTTTTACTCAAATTTGAAAAAAAAAAACTTTGCAGCTCTAGTAGCATTCCTAGAAGTTTTTTTTTTCTTGAGGATGCATTCAAAAAAGAGTAAATTTTTGAATTTTTAGCGTTTCCGAAGAATGAGGTTATTTTGAACATGTTTAATGTATATATGTATGTATGTAGATGATAATAAAAAAATTTCAGGTGATAGCAAATATTCATGTAGCTTAAATAAGCTAAAACTTTCATTAAATACTAATCGGTGCAAAACTGGTGTTTGACCACTCCTCAATAAAAATTCACCATCCGTAATCTACAACCTTATAATATTTATTTTAGGTCTCCGTTTTTTAAAACCGCAATTAGAGCAATTCCATAGAACTTTGCACACAAAGAGCCTGTAGCGTTCCTAAAATTTTCTCACAAAATATTTTCGTAGAAAAAGCGTTTTTTGCAATCATGCATTTTTAAAATCTTACGTGTTTGCTCTGAATGAATATAAGTGTTTTATTTAAGAGGGTAGGCAAAGGAAAATAATTTTACATAGACAATATCCTTACATAAGGACATTTGCCTTTGCACAATTGCACGCCACAGCTTACGTGCAAACGTTCGCGATCAGGAAATTTAAATGCTGGAAATGTAGCAATAAACATTTTTTCGACCAAATCATCTTCATTCTGCTTCGACCAACCCTCTTCAGCCGGGTGAAATCGATGATGTAACGCAGGCATAACCTTAAAAAAAAGAAAATTTAATCTTTAGATATAAAATTATTTCAGAAAGAACAAATTTATATAATTTCATGCATTTATGAATCTACTTCATTGTTAAAATGCTTCGGGCCAAAAAACAATGATGAAATAATATGTTTTTGTTTGGGTCAAATTTATAACTTAATCTTGTGTTGTTTCGTCGCTTATTTGGCGACTTTTTCAAGGGCGAATTCATTTATTTTTTTTTGTCGTGAGCCTTCCTTGTGTTGTCGGAAATGTTTTTGTATACTTGTACACTAGCTGTCCCGGCAGACGTTGTTCTGCCCTTTTCGATGTGTGGGGCGATGTTGTATGAACGCATGCGATGGAATGTAAAAGCGAAACAACCCATTTTCCCAGTGGAACTAACTTTTGTTCCTTTTACAAATATGTATATAACAGGCCTGCCAGACATTGTTATGTGGGGCGATAATTTTTTTCTTTAAAACTTACTTTTGCCCGTACCTTTTATATACATGTTTATGTACCAAGTCCCATTCATCTGTGTCCAGTAGTTGGTGATATATGATGAATTTGATTTTAAAAGGCGTGTCACCACCCATTTTTTAAACCAAACTTTGTAAAAACCTTCCATACGCCAGAATTATGAAATCTTCATTTAAATTCTATTTAAAAAGTTATTTTGTATAAGGGCCACCCAAAGTATGCACCCTAAATAAAATGTGTACGGCCTTAGTTGTGCCTCTTAATAACTATAAAAGCCATGTGGTGTAAGTTTCATGAGAATCGAATACGTGGTCTTCGAGAAAATAATATTTTAAAAATGTTTTTATTTTAGAGCCAATATAAATATGCACCCTTAATTAAAGTTTTATAGCCTACTTATGCCTCTTAATATAAAAGAATGTGCTGTAAATTCCATGTGGTGTAAATTCGGTGTGATTCGATTTACCGGACTTGGTGAAAATTTTATTTTAAAAATATTTTTGTTTGTGGGCCACCCTAAATATGCACCCTTAATAAAAGTCTTATATTCTATGACACCTGCGTGATCGATACTAATATACTGTAAAATTTTCATCAAAATCGGCCAGATAGTTTCCGCGTCCATAAAAAACAAACAGATAGGCGGACAGGCAAAAACTAAATTTTATAAAAACAACAAATTGCAGTTTAACTGTAAAAAGCAATTAACATCGTACTCTCTCATCAAAAGTAAAAAAAAAAAACTCAAGGAGAATTGTTCTTTGAACTTCGAAGCCAAATACAAACGGTACAAATGAAAACAAAAATAGTATAGACTAGAGCGGTTCAAAAAAAAAATTTTGATTTTTTCACGATGTGTCAGCGGATTACAATAGCCTTATATGTCTAGACAAGCCCCATTACTAGGATTAAGGTTAATATTGAAAACTGGATTAGCGCCCTTTGTTTTAAGTAAACAACCCATTTTCAAAAATCTTGATTTAAAAAATGATGCAAGTTGTAGAGGTTATAAAATTTTCCAACAAATTGGGTATGGTTTTTGGGAAACTATCGATCGGAGAATTCAAATCCGCGATTGGTTTTTCTTCTTCTTCTTCCTTTCTTATAAAAAAATTGACAACTTTCCACTTTCTAGCTCCAACATCTCAAATATTATGTTACCGCCGATCCCATGGTACATAATTTTTAATGTACTAGTCTCCTAAAACAAATATGTGATGCTTGGAATTTAATAAGTCAGAAATATAATTAATGTTATCGACATGATTTTTATATAGTTCATAAGAGCTACATGGCGGTATGTAAGAATTTATGAAGTAAATTGACTTGTCACTACCGAAATCCACGCGCACACATATTTGGTCTACGAGCCTATCATCATTAGGCAAAGATATTAGTTGACTACTTATGCTAGACTTAACAGCAAGCAAGACACATCCGCCTTTACTATGTGCAGTTGAGATCGGACAGCGATCCATACGGTAAACATTATAAAAGTTTCCAAATAATTCAGCACTAAAAATGTTTGCATGGAGCCAAGTTTCGGATACTGCAACAATGTCATATACTTGTAGCGACATTTCTAACAAAAAATATTCGCATTTTGTACGAATACCACCAGCGTTCTGGTAGTACAATAAATATGAATTATTGCAATTGTTAGAATTTTGATTAGAAGAGCAGTTGTATGTTGTTGGTTGGGCTTGCGATACAAGCTCCGGCACCTGATCAGCAAACAAATTATAAGACGGCAACGGTAACTTACTTACTTACTTGGGTGGCCATAACAACCCGTTACCGGGTTACGGCCGACCTCAAAAGCTCTCTCCAGGCGCCTCTGCTTTGCGCACGCCTTCTCCAATCATTCACACCAAGCGTGGATAGGGTTTCCTCGGCTTGGTCTTTCCATCGGAGGCATGGTCTTCCTCTTCGTCGTCGCCCAGCGGCTTCCGCATCAAACACCTTTTTCGCCGGAGCTTCTTCGTCCATACGCACAACATGTCCCAGCCAGCGCAGACGTTGAATAGTGATGCGCTTGACTATGTCAATGTCAGCGTAGAGCTCGTACAGTTCGTGGTTCATTCGAATACAGTAGTCGTCGCCGACGTGAACAGGACCGAAGATTTTGCGAAGAATTTTTCTCTCAAACACCCCAAGCGTGGCTGCATCAGTCTGCGACACAACCCATGCTTCTGCGCCGTAAAGTAGCACGGGTAAGATGAGCGTCTTGTAGAGTGTCAGTTTTGTCGGGCGAGAGAGGTCTCTACTACTCAATTGCTTACTGAGACCATAGTAACACCTATTAGCAAGAGTTAGTCTTCGCTTTATCTCCAGGCTGACATCGTTTTGAGTGTTCACGGCGGTGCCAAGATAGGTGAATTCCTTGACAACTTCGAAAGTATAGTTGTTCGCAGTAACAAAGGATCCAATACGCCGCGTCTCCCTGTTTGTGGACAGCATATACTTTGTTTTGCCCTCGTTCACCGTCAAACCCACTTTCGCTGACTCTTTTTCGATAGCAGAGAACGCAGCAGTAACATCTCGCTTACAACGTCCAATGATATCAATATCATCGGCATATGCAAGGAGCTGGACACTTTTGTAGAAAATAGTGCCATTACGATGTACACTGGCTCTTCGCAACACCCCTTCCATCACAAAGTTGAAGAGGTTGCAGGATAATGGATCGCCCTGTCTGAAACCTCGTTCGGTATCAAATGGTTCGGAGAGGTCCCTTCCTACTCTAACGGAGCTGGCTGTGTTGCTCAACGTCATTCTGCAAAGCCGCACCAGCTTCGCAGGTATACCGAACTCAGACATGGTGGCATACAGGCAATCCCGTATCGGGCTATCGAAAGCTGCTTTAAAATCGATAAAGAGATGATGGGTATCGATCTGTTTTTCGTGGGTTTTTTCCAGGATTTGACGTAGTGTGAAGATCTGGTCTATGGTGGACTTACCAGGTCTAAAGCCGCACTGATAAGGCCCAATCAGTGTGTTGGCAAACGGCTTAAGTCTTTCACACAGTACAGTCGACAGGACCTTGTAAGAGATGGCAAGAAGACTGATTCCCCGGTAGTTAGCGCAGATTGTCGGGTCACCTTTCTTCAGTACAGGACAAAGGACACTGAGATTCCAATCGTCGGGCAAGCTTTCAACTAGCCATATTTTGCAGATGAGTTGATGCATACACCCTATCAGCTCATCGCCGCCGGTCTTGAACAATTCAGCTGGCAGGCCATCGGCACCAGCCGCTTTGTTGTTCTTAAGTCGTTGGATCACAACTCGTACCGCGTCATGGCTAGGTGGCGGTACGTCCACACCATCGTCGTTGATTGGTGGTATCGGGTTAATTTCTCCAAAGGCGGGATTGGTGGAGTCATCGCCAGCAAGCAGCTTGGAAAAGTGTTCCCTCCATAATCTCAGTGTACCCTGCGTATCCGTAACCAGATTTCCATGTTCATCTTTACAGGTAGATGCTCCGGGCTTGAAACCTTGGGTCAGACGCTTGACTTGTTGGTAAAATTTTCGAGCATCATTCCTGCCCCGTAACACTTCGAGTTTCTCACGCTCGTGCCTTTCCTGCTCTCGTTTCTTGCGTCTGAAAAGGCGCCTCTCATCCTTTCTCTTTTCCCGGTAGTTTTCGTGCACGGCTCGCGTTGCTGCTGACTGCAGGGTTCTTTTGTAGGCGGCGTTTTTCATTGCAGTAGCTTCGCGACACTCCTGGTCATACCATTGATTTCGCGGAAGTGGGCGTCGGAAACCAATGACTTCCTCAGCGGCAGAGCGCATGGAGCGGGATATATGCGCCCAAAGTCCACCGGCATCATCGGGTAGAGAGTCAGGTTGAAGGAGCAGTTCTGAGAGGCGAGCGGAATAGGCTTCGGCCGTCCGATGTGATTGCAGCTTAGCGACGTCCAGCTTTCGTTGCGTACCAGAGCGTACATCCTTTGCATTGCACAGCCGCATGCGTATCTTGGCTGCAACAAGATAATGATCGGAGTCAATATTGACTCCCCGGAACGTACGAACATCTAGCACGCTCGAAGCATGCCTTCCGTCGATCACAACATGATCGATTTGGTTGCGTGTTTTCTGATCAGGGGACAGCCAGGTGGCCTTGTGGATATCGAGGTGTTGAAATCTGGTGCTACTTACTACCATGTTTCGCGCCGCGGCGAAGTCGATCAGCCGTAGTCCGTTGTTTGAGGTGGTCTCGTGAAGGCTGAACTGACCGACAGTGGGGCCAAATATACCTTCTCTTCCGACCTTTCCGTTGAAATCCCCGAGTACAATTTTAACGTCATGGGCCGGGCAGCGGTCGTATACTTCCTCGAGTCTCGCATAGAAGGCATCTTTGACAGCATCGTCCTTTTCCTCCGTCGGGGCGTGCGCGCAAATCAAGCTGATGTTGAAAAATCGAGCCTTGACGCGGATCGTAGCCAACCTTTCGCTCACAGGTGTGAACCTGGAGATATGGTGGCGAAGTCTCTTGCTTACTACGAATCCGCATCCCAATTCGCGCCTCTCCGCATGGCAGCTGTAGTAGATATCGCAACTTGCTTGCTTAGAGCAACCTTGTCCTATCCATCTTATTTCCTGGATGGCGGTGATGTCAGGCTTAATTTTTCCGAGGGCATCCGCCAATTCGATAGAGGCACCTTCCCTATTGAGGGTCCGGATATTCCAGGTGCATATCCTTAAATCATAGTCCTTTTTTCGTTTGCAGTGGTCGTCAACGTTGAGGGGTTCATTGTCCGAGGCTTTTTTAGTCTTCATTGGAGTGTTTTTTTTACGTGGCGGGTACCAATTCCTGCGCACAACCCAGTTTACTTCCAGGGAGGACACGCTGCACACATTCGCTCACTATCTCAGCGGATGCGGAGATAGCTACCCAGATGGAGCCGCGGGGAGGCTGTGTGTCAACTTGCTAATGGTTGGCTCAGAGATCGCTCTGGCAATCCCCAGGTGGAAAGCAATCAGAAACTTTACTCTGATCAACCAAAAGCCAATCCATCCCGGCAACGGTAAAGGCACCGAAAAATGCGAGACCGAAGATGAACAAGACTAGTGTTTCACCGAGGCTACGAGGCAGCCTCGTTTTTGACTACGAGAACGAGGCGAGACCGAGGCGAGAACGAGGCGAGATGGAAAAATAAATTTTCCTCGCTTGACCGAGGCGAGGCGAGATCACACGGCACCTCGCCTCGGGCTCGCCTCGTCCTAGCCTCGTTTTGGAAACCAAGAGCGAGGCGCGTTTTGACCAAATCTGAACTCGTAAGACCCATATGCAGATTCAAAATATGAATGTAATTTTTATATTAAAATCTATATTTAACTAATATTTTAGTATTTAATTTTGAGCAAACTACTTTGTTTTATTTTTAACCCGCATGTGCTTCTTACGAGTTCAGATTTGGTCCAAGCGCTAATGCACAGAAGTCCTTGGATCGCATCAGATTTTATGCGACTTCGCCTCGATTGATCGATTAGGGAAGCATGTAAGGCTATGTATGGCTATAAGCAAAACTGCATGATTGACAGCACTGCATTGAAATTGATTTATTCTAACAGATTTTCTAAGAACCGGTAAGGTGAAGCAAAACGCACAGGGTAATGCTAGTATATAAATAAAGTTCAGTATATGTATGTTCGTTGCTAATGGACTCCTAAACCGTTCAACCGACCGACGAAAGATTTGACATACATATATGTTTATTAAGATTTGGGATGCTCCGTAACATAGCTTACGATAAATGGGTGATGCCACCCCCACATAACAGAAAAACAGAATTCATCATATATTATCAACTACTTGATGCAGATTAATAAAACTTGGTATATTTATAAAAGGTAGAGGCATAACTAAGATTCAATTAATAAAATGAGCGGTTCCATACCTTCAATATAAGAAACAAATTAACTTTATCATATCTCAATATCTATTTGACGTAAATAAATAAGATTTGGTACATATCTTTCTTATAGTTTGTAAAACGTTCATAGCTTAATTTGGTTTGGAAAAATAGGCAATGCCTTCCTTCCCATATAAGAAAAGAATTAAATTCATCACATCTCATCCAATTCACCAAAAATAAAAACAGATATTTTATTTTATTTCTTGAGGCTTGATGAGCCTGTCAGCCTGTATACATGTATAATTTTTTATTTATTTTAATAAAAACCTCGCTTTTTTGCCGAGGTGCCTCGGCCGAAAGCGAGGCGAGGCGAGGCGAGGCGAGGCGAGGCGAGGCGAGGCGAGGCGAGGCGAGGCGAGGCGATGCATGTGATGGCAAGACCTCGTCCGAGGCCGAGGCGAGGCGATACTTAAATTTATAAAACGAGGCGAGACCGAGATCAACTAGAACCTCGCCTCGCCTCGGCCTCGGTGAAACACTAAACAAGACTTCGGCGACTGCATACAGATAGACTGTGCATGTCCTATCGATTTAATTGAACCTCTTCTGCCTTCACTAAAAAAGAAAAGGGCCGAACATGTACGCCAGCTAGCCAAAATCAGTTGACTTCGTCTCTTTGTCAGTGTCGGTAGTGTTTTTAAGTGTGTTGTGGTTTTGTTATTATTATTTTCTAATAATTTGTGGTTAGTTAATACTTAATTAATTTTGTGTTTAATATAGTGTCGTTGCTGAAAAATTGCATGCTTATATTAATAATATTAATACGTAAACATCGAATCTTGTGGTACACTTTTTTAGTATTTATATCATTGGATTGGATTGGATACAAAACGCATTAACCTCTAATGGAAAAAAAAAACGATGTCACGGCTGAAATACCTCACCGATTTTTATGAAATTTGATATGGAGATAGATTGAACCTTGGGTAAAGATATTTGTTTAGAGTGGGCGATGCCACGCCTCTAACAAGAAAAATCGTCTCCACGGATAAACTAATGAACCGATTGTGATGAAATTTAGTTTGGATATAGATTGAACCCTTAAAAACATTTCTAAAAGTTTTATGTTCTTTTGGTGGGCGTGGTACTGCTCCAAACAGGAAAATCGTTTTTATTGTTGAGCTAATGAACCGATTTTAATGGAATTTGGTACAGAGGTAGATTGAATCTTGAGAAAAGGTATTCGGTCTATAGTGGACGGTGCCACGCCCCCAATAGAAAAATATGTTTTCACAGCTAAGCCAATGGACCGATTTTGATGATACAAAAATAGCTCTTTCCAGTTTAGTTTTTCAATACTGAAAAGTATTTTTTGTTACTTTTATACCCGCATCATTAGAAAATATCCTTATAATTAGAGCTAGCTGATCTTCATTAAATGAGTATTATAACTAAATACTTTTGTAAAACGGTGCTGTAAAGGGCCGTCCATTAATTTCGCATACATATTATGTATTTACAACTTTGAAAATTTATAAGGAATAAAATAAAATAGTGATTCCATTATCCGGGAAGCGCTCGGTCCCAACCATGACGGATAATCGAGGTTCAACTGATTTATTTTGAGTTACAGTTGCGATTTAACTTATTTTTGTTTAAAAATATACAAAAATGTTGTGCCTTGCATAAGAACGATATCGGGTCGGACTGAACGGTAAAGGGATAAGGGGACAATTTATGAGTCAAAATCAAATAGACCGCGTAATAGAAATTATATAGCACTAATAGAATGTTGTTTTGCGCTCAAATGTAAATTAAATGTAATTCCAAAGGTGAGATGAGGTGAGGTGAGGTGATTAGTGAAACTAAATAAGATCATAATCAATGAACAAAAACGTTTTGTTATAGGTCGGCAAAATTCTTCTAAGATTAAAATTTAGTGCTAACGGTCGAATTTCGACCTCAGGCGATACTAGTATTAATAATTTTGCTTTAATTTTGTTTATTTAGCGTTACACACAAACATACATACAAGTTAATATTAACTTACTTTCTGCAAGCAAAATAAATCAGTGTAAGCAGTTTAACAGTTTTGTTTTTGATTCGCTTTTGTGCTTTGTTCGTATACAAAGCTAGACTTTAAACTCTCTTGTGTTTGTTGTTGCTGCTTAACGGGTGAATTTTTGCTTGATTTTTAACCCTTTTTGCACTGCTCTAAAAATATTTTAAATTGCTTTCTTTTTTTTTAAGATTTCAAGATGGATTATTTTTCCTCTGAAAATTTGTTAGCTTGCTCTCTAGGAGATCAGTGCAAAAGCCAAAATATATTGAATTCTATGTTTTCCTGTTCAGGTTCCTGTGAACAGGTGTTTCATGCCTCTTGTGTAAACTTAGCAAAATCTATTACTGATTTATTATGCTCTGTCCATTCGGACCTGCAATGGTAATGTCCATCTTGCAGACCCCTTTACCCGTCGGTCTTTTACGAAAAAATTAAGCAATTTGGGGAAAATCTTAACAATCTGAATAATAATTTCAGAGATATTCTTAACTATTATCCCCAAATTGAAAAAAAGCCTTAATGAGGCTACTTCAGCGGATGTTAGTTTGCAAAATAAAACTATTACCGAGGCTACTATGGTTTTTGCTTCCACTCCTTCGATCTCCACTTTACCTAAACAAGCATTTCCTTAAAAAAGAAAAGAAAGTCTAAAAAGAAATTAAATAAAAATCTGGTTAATGTGGGGAGGGTGGGCGGTGCGTCCGTCAGTCGTGACAAAACTCCCGTGGATTGCTCTCTAAATACCTCTTCACCCACTCCCAATTTTCCCGCTATAATCTCTAGTAACAATCTTCCATCTCCTTCCTCCACTGTAAATAATCCTCTGTCAATTTCAGTTATTGAGAATCCGCAGGTGGATGTTGCGATTGATAGCTCTGTGCCTCAGGTTTCCCTGTAGGCATTACTAAGGTTAAAATCGACTTTCATTTCACGACTTCATTTCAACACTACTACTGACAGCGTTAAAAGTTTTATTAGACAAAATCAAATAATTCCTGTCGACGCCTTCGTTTCTTGCAGGAAACTCGGTAATAACCCAACTCATGCATCTTTTAAAATAACAGTGGCATCTTCTCATGTTTCCGCCATTCTTAAATCCAAAGCATGAGTGGATAATATCTACATTTCAGAATTTAAATCGAAAAAAAATTATAAAACAGTCCGACACACTGTCCGTTCCAATTCAAAAAACTGAAACGGCTATCGCTTTACTATCAAAATGTAAGGAGTTTGCGTTCCAAGACGCAAGATATCTTTTTATCAACTCAGAATTTCTCTGAAGATATTATTGTGTATACCGAAACTTGGTTAAATAACAGTTTTCTCAATATGGAGCAAGATTGGAAAAATATTTTCTAAATCTAAAATACTTATATTTCAGTATGCAACGCTTTTGCCTATCCTGTAAAAAACTAAAAGGTGTTGTTGCATATTTTTAGATGTTAATTGACGAAGTGTGCTGTCTTCTTTGATATCAAAATCGCTCAAATTATTTACGTAAATGAATTGTTTTTAACAAAATTGTGCATTACTATTAGTAAATAGCTACTGACGGCACGCAGCAGTTTGTAAAATTCGGAATTTTCACTCCGAAATTTTTTGTTCAAATTATCTATCTTGCATAATAACAAGTGAAAATATACTTATATGGTCAAATTTAAGTTTTCGGAAATATTAATATTCAAATCCGAATTAGCATCAAGTTTTCTGGGTAGAAAATAATGATGAAGAGGTCCCATTGTTCTAATATTCGAAAAAAAAATAATGGAAACCAAAATAAAATTTTCAAATGCGAAAAAGTGCCAAAAATTTCTGTACGTGCCCATTTGGCACCGAAGTGCTCGTTTTGGAAGCGCTAACTAGGGGTCATGCACACAAGCGATGTAACATGTGAGATTGCGACTTAAGCAGGTAATTTGATTTCTGTCAAGCCGTTTGTCAGATATTATTATATTTCTTGGCATGAAAACTCTGGTTACACATTGTAACTCTAATTTATACATCCTTAACACTTATGTTCCTCCAAATAGTAGCGCATCTCTACGAATGTCTTTCGATGGCCGTAGAATATATTATTAATGAACTAGACACCAATGACTACATTTTGTTGTTAGGTGACTTTAATCTGCCTGACCTAAAATGGACTCCTTCGGACGATGGTACATATTTTTATGAATCTTCTCCAAAAACTCGACAACAACAAATTTTTGTTGACGAAATACTTTCAAATTTACAACAAGTAAGTTGTATAACTAATTGCCTCGGACGACAACTTGATTTAGTCTTGGCTACAAATAGTAGCAATGTTGTTGTAAGAAATGCTATCCATGCTCTGTCTACGGCAGATTCCTATCATCCACCTTTGAGTATTGTGTACCATTCTGACAATGAAAATTTGACTAATGCATGTTCATCCATTAATATTTACGAATTCAATTTTAAGAAAGCTGACTTTTTAAAATTAAATGAAAATTAAAGAAGTAAATTAGACGACTTACTCACTTTTTTTAATAACAATACATTTGATGATTGCATTAAATTTTTCTATGGTGAACTTTTTTCTGCCATAGCATTGTCGGTTCCATATACAAGGAAGTACGCACGGTTGCCACACCAAAATATTTTTTGGGACCAAAATTTTGTTTAAAAAGGACCAAAATGGAATAAAAAGGACCATATTTTTTTATCATATTTTGTTTTATTTAACATAAACAAGTTAACATATTCCATTAAAAAAAAAAAACTAAAAATACCTGAAAGTTCACATTACACATTGTAAAAGAAGTGTAAAAAATAACTTACATACACATTAGGGTGTTTTTTTTTTTCAAACTTTAGGAGAGGGATTTTATTTATTTTTTCCTATATTATAGCTTGAGGAATAACAATAATTGTTCCAACATTTGAGCTTCCTAGCTCAAACCTGTAAACGGCGCACAGTGGCGCCTTTTGCGATTTCGCGTTGCTAAAATCATAACTTTTGAACGGGTAAAGATATTTGAGTAAAGTTTTTTGATTTTGGTTGGTAATTTCTGTAGATATGACATATATAAGATTCAGGTTTGAGGCTTAGCATAAATACTTTAAAAAAGAGGTGAAATTCCAAATTTCGAAATTTTTGGTTTTTAGTGGTATGAATTCATAAAAAAATATTTTTTTTTTGTATAAATTTTAGTGTGCTTTATTCAATTAATGAACTTTAAATAATTTAAAAATTTTTTAAATACTTTTTTAAAAAAAAAAAATTTTTAATTTTTACTAATTCATTCATATGCATTTATTTTTTTTATCTCTTAACATAATTTATAAACAGTCTTTCTCAAAGGCTAGAAAAGTTTTAAGAAAAGGGTAACAGTAATAAATTAGGTAATTTCTTTAAAAAATCAACAACAATCTACAATTCTATAAAAATATCATCATTATTTTGGATATCTAAGAAACTTAAAACAGTACTACAGAATTTATCAGTCAGTTCTTTTCGTGACCTAACGTGCCTAAGTGATGAAATCAAAGGATCTGAAGATGCTGAAAGTATATTGAACAAGTCCTCATTCTGTCGAATACGTGAAATTTTACATGTATTGCTATATCTATCTGTACTTCTTATAATCTTTGTTTTTAGACTCTTGGGCTTCTTCTGATAATTCTCTTATGAGTAAGGCTTGATAATTTGCCCACTATGAGCTAAGGTATTATGGACAGAGGGGGTCAGTAATTTTTTTGTATTTATGTTCTAATATGTCTGCAGGTATACTTTTCAAATTTTTCTACTTTAACGGGTTCTCTATATGATAGTACGTTTTAAATAACTTGTAATCTTTTTATCACGTCCTCATCGACTCCCGTTATTTCTGAAGTTGTTTCTCAAAAAATCGCCTTGCTGTGTTTCCGTCATATCTACTATAATACCCAATTTTTCTCGAAATTGATCTTGTATTATTTTTTTTCTTAACTTTTGGACTGAGTTATTGAGCCTTAAAATTTGACTTTTATACAAATACAGGTACAAAATATTGTCCTACAAACCTCAAACATAATACTTGTTCAGCGAAAAAATTAAACTACCTAATAAGCTAAATTCCTTGTATGATATCTACTGTAATAATACAGGTGTCTATAAAGTTGGCCTGCACTAGAGTTCAATGTTATCAGAAGTGTATCTACCTGTATTCTATACAAAAAATACAGCTTTATTCTATTTGACATTACTTGATATTTTTAAATTGCATTGAAAACTTAGATATAAATATCTGAGGCAAGTATTACTATTTCGCTATACAAAAGCGAATTTTCTTAAAAAGAGTGAAATGATTTGGAAAAAGTAACAAATCAAGCGTTTTGGAGGTGGGGTAAAGCCCATATTATATGGACAGAAGTTTTCTAGGTACTCTTTACATATGCATCTATTTGCGTTAAATAGTTTTGGAAATAGGAAGAATAAATTAAGAAAGGGGCGTGGTAACGTCCATATTTACAATTTTTAATTTATTTTGAGTGATGTCTATATTCGCTAAAAACATTCTATCAAATTCATATTAACAATTTCCAAGTCAAAATATCATAGACTGAAAATCGTCATCACACAGCAAATTCAGTTTTAAGCATATCATGTCACATAAGTAGCTATAACTTCTTACCTGACAAATATTGGCAGGTAAGAACTATATGATTTTTGTTGGCAGATATGTCAACTATAATTTCTCATTCAGCAATCCTTGATTGACATTGATTTGTGGATTATAGGTCAAAGTAAATTTGAAAAACTATGCTAAAACGACCTTTTTTGAAAAATTCATGAAAATTACTAACTAAAATTTTTTTTCTACATCTTGTGAAAATTATTTATTTTTAAATACCATAAATTCAGAGAGCGTACTTCAAATTCCCATGTTTTTTCAAACTTTTGAAATTCCCCATTTTTAATATTGCGAAAAATGTAAAAAAATGCTATTTTAATGAATGATAAAAAGTTATCCAACTTTCAGCACCCATAAAAACCAAAATACTTGTCATAAATCAAAAAAGTTTTCGGTTTTAGAACCTTTGGTCAATTATCTGTCAAATAAAAAAAAAAGTTTCGAAAATCAGAAATCGAAAATTTGATTTTGGCAATCACTTTTTGAAAAAGGAGCCACTGTGCGGCGCGGACAGAGTTTATGTCCAATTTTGTTGAAATTTAACGAAAAAAACGACTTAGTAAAACGTAGAAAAAGTCTGCCTTAGGCGCCAGGATATAGCGTTTTGGGATTTTTAGTTGAATGGGGACGCCACCCACTGTTGTAAAACCATGCCCACATTTTTCGTGTGACTAAAAATGCGGAAAAAATACACCCGAAGGAGATATTTTTATTTTTTTTTAAAAAAATTTGCGGTCCTATGTGGCTATATTATAAAATCGGTTTTGAAGAAAACACGCCCAAAATTTCAGCTTCCTAGATCAAAAGTTTTTTTTTAGGTAAAAATAAACTTTAAACTTTTATTTTTGTGAAATATAAGTAAAAGTTTCCTTAAAACTTTTATATCCGAAAATAAAAGTAAAAGTTTTTTAACTTTTATTTCAAAAAGTCAAAAAAAACTTTTAAAAAAAACTTTTATTAATAAAAGTTTTTCTTAAAAGTTTTTTTGACTTATATTAATAAAAGTTTTTTTTAAAAGTTTTTTTTAACTTATATTTTTAACAGTCACATGCAAAGGGTTTTTTTTTGACTTTTATTTTTCAAAAGGCGAAAATAAGTTTTTTTTTGTATGAAAGAACGAGGAAAATCCAAAAATAATATCTTGGATCACTAAGCAAAAAATTTCAAAGGAGAAAACTAAGGATTATTGATAATAAAGTCCAAAGGAAAATACTTAAGATGTTTCTGAAAAGAAAGAAATTTATGATAATTATGCATTTATAATTTTTAGAAAAATTGTGCTTAACGCATCAATGGGAAAAGGCCGAAAATGGATTTTGGGAGTACAGGGGAGGCTCCTGACCCTCCAAAGAGGCGTTTTGGACCCATTTTTCGAAAAAAAATTTAATTCCACGAATCGATGGGAAAACACCGAAAATGGATTTTGGAAGTGACAAGTGAGGTCCCCGTCCCTCCTAAATGGGATTTTTGGACCCATTTTTCGAAAAAAATTTTATTGCACGAATCGATGGGAAAAGGCCGAAAATGGATTTTGGAAGTGACAAGTGAGGTCCCCGACCCTCCTAAATGGGATTTTTGGACCCATTTTTCGAAAAAAATTTTACTGCACGAATCGATGGGAAAAGGCCGAAAATGGATTTTGGAAGTGACAAGTGAGGTCCCCGAACCTCCTAAATGGGATTTTTGGACCCATTTTTCGAAAAAATTTTATTGCACGAATCGATGGGAAAAGGCCGAAAATGGATTCTGGAAGTGACAAGTGAGGTCCCCGACCTTCCTAAATGGGATTTTTGGACGCATTTTTTGAAAAAAAATTTTAGTGCACGAATCGATGGGAAAAGACCGAAAATGGATTTTGGAAGTTACAAGTGAGGTCCCCGACCCTCCTAAATGGGTTTTTGAACCCATTTTTCGAAAAAAAAACCTCATCGCACGAATCGAAAATGGATTTCGGAAGTGAAGGGGTGGTCTCTGAATCTCCTTAACGGATTTTCCGGAAAATATTAATTTTTAGTTGAAAGTTAGGTCCTAGTGTTGTTTAAACTGTTTGATACCGTTAGGATTGCTTGAAGAATAACCTATAAAAGAAATCAAATGAAAAAAAAAAGATGTTATGTCGAAGAATATATTTTAAGAAACATTTTTACAACTTAAAGTAAATATATAAATTTAATTAAAATTCTAAAAAAAGAAGTGTACAGTTATTTATAGAATGGCCTACAAACGTATGTGTATATTATGACATACCGTTTCATATGTAATTAAATAAAAATTGCATTACAATAAGTGTTTAAGATGTGAAGTAGATGTTAATTGAGTAGCGTTGAGCTAATTTTAGTCAATTTGTTGATTTTAACATCATACCTGCATGATAGATTTAGGAACTGAATATTTTATATACAGGTATGTGAAATCTTTTTGCGAATGAAAACTTTAGAGTATCAGAGAAAAAAAACTTACAAAGAATGATTCACACAGGTATACTCCACATGTACATACATACTTATATACAATCGTTAAACGACTACACTAGTAAATAAAAACACTTGTGGGTGAAATGAATAGATTTAAAACTTCTATTTGCAGGTAGCCCGAATAAAACATAGGTAGTTTCGATTTCTGAATATTTCGGAAATTTTGATAGTTATTTCCAATAAGCATCACAGAAAAAAACAAATAAAAATTTATTGCCTCCTTCATTTATGAAATTTTTTATTACCCGTTCAGACCCTTAAGCAAATTCCTTTTTTTTGTTGAGAATTGATTTGTAAGCGACAATTTATTAGGATTTTAGTTCACCGAAACAAAAACCAAAACGCTCAACATAAATTTTGAAAAAAGGATGCAGCACAGTAAACGTTGCTTTTGAAAATTCAAATATTCGAAAAGAAATATTTCCTTAATATGCTTTTGATATATTTTTTTGCCTTGAAACATAAATTTTTGGCTGCAACATTGTTTGCATAAAATGGGTCCAAAACAGGTCGTGGATTTCTCCTGTCGCCTTTAAAATCCATTTTCGGTCTTTTCCCATCGATTCGTGCGATAAAATTTTTTTCGAAAAATGCGTCCAAAAAACCCATTTAGGAGGGTTGGGGACCTCACTTGTCACTTCCAAAATCCATTTTCAGCCTTTTCCCATCGATTCGTGCAATAAAATTTTTTTCGAAAAATGGGTTCAAAAATCCCACTTAGGAGGGTCGGGGACCTCACTTGTCACTTCCAAAATCCATTTTCGGCCTTTTCCCATCGATTCGTGTAGTAAATTTTTTTCGAAAAATGGGTCCAAAACACCTCTTTAGAGGGTTAGGAACCTCCCCTGTACTCCCAAAATCCATTTTCGCCCTTTTCCTATTGATGCGTTAAGCACAATTTTTCTAAAAATTATAAGTGCATAATTATCATAAATTTCTTTCTTTTCAGAAACATCTTAAGTATTTTCCTTTGGACTTTATTATCAATAATCCTAAGTTTTCTCCTTTGAAATTTTTTGCTTAGTGATCCAAGATATTATTTTTGGATTTTCCTCGTTCTTTCATACAAAAAAAAACTTTTATTTTCGCCTTTTGAAAAATAAAAGTCAAAAAAAACTCTTTGCATGTGACTGTTAAAAATATAGTTAAAAAAAACTTTTAAAAAAAACTTTTATTAATAAAAGTCAAAAAAAAACTCTTATGAAAAAGTTTTTTGGAAAAACTTTTATTCAATAAAAGTTTTTGAAGAAAGTTTATAAAAACTTTTAAAACAAAAAAGTTTTAAGAAACATTTATTTTGAAAACTTTTTGAATAAAAGTATAAAAGTTTCAAGGTCTGCACACAGGTACACTTCCAAAAGGTACTTTTTTGATAGCATAGTGAATAATAAGTTCAGAGACATAAGCCTTTTTTTCGCGATTTGCAACTGGACATGTGCCGTTCCGCCCAATCCTCAATTGTTGTTTTTTTCCTCTCATTTATAAAATTGATGGTTGGGTTCGAAATTCAAACAAAAAACTCACACTCATTCTTTTTTGTTGCTTCTTTTAAGCCACCTGAACACGTGGAAAGGATAAAAATCGGTTAACGAGATTTCAGGCTTTTGATGTTCAAGGTTAAAGCTAAATATCCTAAAAGTTTCTTATTTTTATCTCGTGGTTCACATGCTGGTATAAAAGTTCAAAATTTCAAGCACAGATTTTTCTTATAAAAAGTAAGCGGAAAGAGTTAATTGTAGATTTTATTTCTTTCCCGATATGTGTTCTTGATCTGTAGGAAATACTAATGTTTTGTATCCAATAGTCGCGACACTGGAGCCAGTTAAAAATCACGAAAAATCAATAAAATACATGTTTTTTCAGCACCGTGTAATTTTCGCGTATACAAATTGTGTGAATTAACATTGTTTGCACAAATACTACCATCTCTTAGCTTTAAGATGCCATCTCAAGTTTGTCTATATCTTAAACAGAAAAGTTTTTACAGCTAAAAATATTGATTCCTGAAACTGACGTTTTTCATATGCTTCAATTCGGCCAGGTGGGAACTGACGGATCCGAAAATTAAATGCCCTTGGATTTCCTTCTTTGGAACCCTAACAAAGATTCTCACAAAGTGTGAGCAAAATTCAAAGTAGTGCAGCAACGAAATTTCCAGTTTTTAGACGTTTTCATCTGGAATGACTCATATGTATAATTGTTGGCAAAATAAATTATGCAATACAATTTTCACTTAAATATTGAATTAAAAAAAGAAATACATATTTTTTTGTGAAATTTTTTTTTTATTCAATTCTTTTGCCAATTCTGCAATAGGAAACAACAAAAAAAACTTTTAATAAAAACAAAAAGAAAAGTGTATACTATATGCTTATGTATATAGAAATATTAATTTTTGATACTTCTCAAAAAGGACCAAATCAGAAAAAGAAGGCCCAGCGGACCAAACCTAAAAAAAGGACCAGTTTTGGTCCGATTGGACCAAAGTGGCAACCGTGGAAGTACGTTAATAATTCCTCGTATCCCTGGTATACAAAGGATTTGAAAAAAGTTCGCAATGGCCGTAATAGGGCATGAAATAAATACGTTTGTAGCCAGGACCGTAATGACCTTCTTGCTTATCAGCGACTTGAATTTAAAGATATGTCAGCTTTGGTTTATTCTGAATATTCTTCATGACCCCAAGAATTTTTGGGGTTTTATTAATTCTAAAAAAAATCTGACAGGTTTCCATCTGAGTTTAAAACAGTTGATGGGCTCACTAACGACCCACAAGTTATAGCCGGGTTGTTTGCTAATTTGTTTAATGAATCGTTTTTAACGGATTTATTTAGCCCGGAAATCAACTATTTTGAATATATGGATAACGACCTTTTATTTTCGGTTAATGAGATATCTTTCTCTGTTGACCTTATAGTTTTAGTAAACTGCAGCTCTGTGCTGAGTCAGCCCCTCAGTATTTTATTTAATAGATCAATTCAAGAAAGCTTTCCTAAATTTTGGAAAAATGCATACATTAGCCCCATTTTCAAGAAAGGGTGTAAAAATGATGTTTCAAACTACGGGCCCGTGGCTAAGTTATCATCAATACCGAAAATTTTTGAATATAAGTATTATATACGATCAGGTTAAGGTGTGCTGTAGTGATGTCATAACAACTCGTCAGATGGTTTTGTTAATGGCAGATCTACAGTTTCTAACCCCCTTGATTTCACTTCTTTTGCATTAAGCTCTTTAGACTCTGGTGGGCAAGTTGACTGCATCTACACTGACTTCAGTAAAGCATTTGACAAATTACCACATAATTTGATTTTGTTTAAGTTAAAGAAGCTTGGATTTTTCTTAAGTTTTATCAGCTGGATTGAATCTTATTTATCTGATCGCTCGTATCAAATAAAATTTAGGAGAGTGTTTTCCTCCCCATTTAGCGCGACATCAGGTGTTCCACAAGGAAGCCACCTGGGGCCGCTCCTGTTCATTTTAGCAATTAATGACGTTACACATGTTATTAAAAACTCCCATCTGTTAGTATATGCAGATGGCATGAAAATTTACAGGAACGTAAAGGGGGTTGGTGACACTATTCCACTTCAGTCTGACTTGAAATCCTTTGAAGTTTGGTGTTCTAAGAATAACTTACATCTCATCCTGATAAATGCCAAGCTATGATTTTTACCAGGATGAAATCTACTGTGGAATTTGATTATAAATTAAAAATAAAAAAATTTGTCGTGTCGATGTAGTCAAAGACCTAGGCTTTTAATGAGCATATTAATCAAATTTGTAAAAAATCCTCATTTTTGCTTTGCTTTATTAAGAGGTAGGCAAAAGAATTTAATAGCCCTTTAGTAACGGTGACTTTATATAATACAATAGTGCGTCCTCACTTAGAGTATGCCATCCAAGTATGGTCACCTTTTTATAATATTCGTATAAATATGAATTATATGGCTACAGCTCCTTTTAAACGCATTACAACTCTAATTAATAATTGCGGAGTTTATAACATTAGCTTGTCAAAAGGTCAACTCAAGCTTAGACTGAAAACTAACTGTAGCTAAATTTGTAGCTTAATGGTGGTGTGTATATTTTGTTTGTGTTGTCCGAGCCCCACAGCATGCTGGGTAAATTTTTTCTAACATTAATGCCTTGGACCACGTAAACTTATACATATAATTATTTTAATATATATATGTCTATGTTTACATGGTGTGAGTGGGTATGTTGAGAAAGTGCGATAAAGCTAAGAAAAAATTATAAAATAAATAACAAATTAATGTGCATGATAACTTTTTCTATTCCATTATTTATTGAATAAGCATTTTACTTGGTATAAAGCTTCAATGCTAAATAGCTAAGAAGGCTATAATAGCTGTAGTTGCTAAACTCTATTATATATATATTATATATAATATATAAATGTAGTGTTGAAAACTTTGATAAAATCGCTCTTAAGAATTATTAATTTGAAATTGACTCTTTTTAGCGCTGTTTCATCCGCACCTTTCTTTACAAGACGATAGCAACGAATATCACTTTTTTGAATGTTTGTATGCGACGATATGTAATCAATAACACTTTTAGCAGTAGGGTCAGAATACGCGAAACCGACATGTCTGAAATGTTTTTCAAAGTTTTTTATATAAATCAGTAGCTGCAAGTGGTAGAAATTAGTGTACGGAAAAATTTTTTTAAAAAAATTGTTGTCGCAATAATTATTGCCAGTCAAAGTTTACATTAAACTTTTTTTTAAAATGCTATAAGTTTTGAACTGCTTGACTGATCGTGACGAAATTTTTTAGTTTCTGTAGATAATAAGTTAAACTTATGTATTAAAAAAAAAGTTGCAAAAATTTTGCATTTTGTTGTTAATTAGCAATTTTTCTATCAAGAATTGAATTTTAATGACTTGCTCCGCCTCGAAAAAATCTGAAAAAAAATTATAGAGATGCATTGAACCCTTCCAAACTAGAATTTGGAATCGAAATTTAGTGATTTTTAAAAAAGTCAGTTTTTTTGGACTTTGAGTGCTTGTAACTTCATTAAATCTTATTTGATTCAAGGTAACAGCATACCGTTAGAAAGAGAGTGAAAATATCTTTGGAGTGCTGAAAAGCGTTTTTGATTCGAAAAAAAAATTAATCGAGATATAGCCAAATAAATGAAAAAAGGGCCGAAAAAGGGGTTTTTTGAGGATATCTCCAAAACGATTCTTAAGAGAAAAAAAAAATGGTTGCCATTTTTGGAAACTAGGCCCCAAAATACATAGAAAAAAGTCTATGAGAAACCCGATCCTTTTGCTTGTAACCTAGTGTTAGTGATTTTTTTGAAAAACAATAAAATTTTTATGCATTTTTCGTCCGCCCGGTACCACTATAATATTTATACCGTCAAAACTAAATGAGGCTCCACGATTTTTTTGATGAATTCTAGTTTGGAAGGGTTCAATGCATCTCTGTAATTTTTTTTCAGATTTTTCCGAGGCGAAGTAAGTCATTAAAATTAAATTGTTGATAGAAAAATTGCTAATTAACAACAAAAATGCAAAATTTTTGCAACTTTTTTTTTAATACATAAGTTCAACTTATTATCTAAAGAAACTAAAAATTTCGTCACGATCAGTCAAGCAGTTCAATACTTATAGCATTTTAAAAAATAGTTTAATGAAAACTTTGACTGGCAATAATTATTGCAACAACAATTTTTTTTTAAAAATTTTTCCGTACACTCTACCACTTGCAGCTACTGATTTATATAAAAAACTTTGAAAAACATTTCAGACATGTCGGTTTCGCGTATTCTGACCCAGTAACAGATGGTTTGAAAAAAAGAGATGGAGAACTCTCTTGGGCGCAGCTAATAAGTCAAGCTCTTTATTAGAATTGCTACCAATAATGGAGTTTTCATTTCTTTGTTTATTTTTATTATGCTTCTTATTGCGCACAGCTTCCCAAACATCACTTTAAGCCAGTGGCGGATCTAGGATTTTCTTCAGGGGGGGTCTGACATTTTTTTTAAATGAAAATACACATTGATTGAATTTTTCAACGAGCAATTTTTATATTTTTTAGCATATTCCAACAATCTACTCAGTAGTCCAGTCAATGGTTTCAAGAAGGCAAGATTTTTTCTGGCAAAATAATTCAACAATTTCAATTTCTTTATGCGATTATTCAAGCGATCTTCTGTCATTGTAGACCTTAAATACGATTTCAATAATTTTAACACAGAAAAACTTTGTTATGGTGGAATTGTGGCAAAAACTTGCAGTAGAATTGTGATGCAATGGAAGAACGATTTAATTTTTTTTTTTTGGTTTTGATAACACTAGCTTACAAAAAAAACGTTTGATTTCTCATATACTTTTTCTATATGGACCAAAACGCAAAAATGTAAACTACAGAGAAAAATCTTGGTTTTTAAATTTCGAGGGTTCTTCATTAATTTATGGTTGTACATATCCCAAAGTATCGAGAAACATAAATGTCAACCCGAAATTTGTTGCTTGCTGCGAGAATTTAGACTTGTTTCCATGTTGCTTCTTTATGAATAAAAATGAACAAAAATACAACACGAATAAAAAAGGTACGTTGTATTCAATATATGTTATTTTATACGTGCTATCCGGTTCTCTAAGATAGAATTAGGTATAGTGAAAGTAACTAAATAAAATTTTTGAAGGGAAAAAAATGTTATCAGCACTTTGGGTAAAAAAGAATTCGACCGCATTTTTCGATGTAACGTAATAGTCAAAAATCCCAAAAATTCTTTTGGTGCAAAGTCTAGCACGTTAAAAAAAGAGAAAAACCTCATTTTCTTCGAGCACTTTTAGTCTATTTTCTAAAGAAAATTAGAAATTAGCGGTCATTTACTTATGTGTGTGTCCCGAGCCAAAAACAATTTGTAACGTAACAGTCTTTTTTCATCGATAATATTTAGAAGAACGAACTGTGAATCTTTAGATCGTCCGATAGCATTAAATAATAAGTTTAATGAGGAGGGAATGCTGCAAATTGATTTTGCTGAAAATTTCGTCTGCGAGGGACAAGACGAAGTGCAAAGTGCACTTTTGTATCAAAAACAGCTAACAGCAGTCTTCTATCACAACGAAAAATTTCAATCGAAGGTTTTCGTAACTGACAACTTAATGCACACAAAAGAAGCCATAATTCCCTACATGTACATTTTGCGGTCAGGACTATTTGCGACTTTTCACGGGAAAGGTTGTATCTATGGTATAGACGCAACTACCAAAATGATTGTGGGGAAGCATGTTTTGTCTCGTAAATGTGTCGTGAACTATGCTTCAGACTTTGTTACTGCATTTCGTCGTACAGAATCGAGAATCGCCAACGAGGAAGTTAATGAACGTAATTCTTAAGATATAAATTACATTTTGAACGCGCCTGCGATTTTCGCTAGTGCAAAAAGTATCCGAGATATAACGTCGGCTCACCAAATTCAAGTGATTGATGGAACAATCATCACTTTTACCACTTCGAAACAAGAATACGATTTTTAATTTTTACTGATCTCCACTTTGTAAATTATTTTTAATAAATTTTAATGAGTTCAGTGAATAATAAGAGCTTTGTTGGTTCTTTTGGATTCCATGTCTATTACCTGGAGTTTCTTTAATGTCTAATCGTAAAACCCTTGAATTAATGATATATTGTGAAATTGAATAATTTAAGCTATTTTAATGCTTAATTTCAGTTCGTAACAGTCCGAACATAGTTGCTTCTATAAAACTCAATAAAATGTTTTCTGTGTAATTAAAATTTAATTAATTACTTTCATCCTAAAGCTTGAAAATTATAAGCTTCAC
Source organism: Tricholauxania praeusta (assembly GCA_949775025.1). Classification (NCBI taxonomy): domain Eukaryota; kingdom Metazoa; phylum Arthropoda; class Insecta; order Diptera; family Lauxaniidae; genus Tricholauxania; species Tricholauxania praeusta. Next base: position 109,965,377 of record OX459028.1, read on the forward strand.
GTGTAAAATAGTCCACCAAAAGAGCAGACTTTTCCAATAATGTAGGGCAACTTGAAAATCTTCTTCCAAAATTATGTAACGTAACAGTCCATGCTGACACGTTCATAACTCCTAAATAATAAGGCATACAAAAATTTTTATAATAATACAAAATGGTATTAGAGAAGCATACCTTTAGACGCACCTACAAAAAATATTTAAAGCACTCCATTTCATGTGCTTTAGGAACAATTTATGTCAAAATTTGCATACGAATGTAATGTAACAGTCTGCGTTTTGGTCCATATATGAATGATGAATAAAATGACAACCATTTTTTTCTTAAGAATCGATTTCGAGATATTCCCAAAAAAAACCTTTTTTCTGCACTTTTTTCATTTATTTGGTCTTATTTCTATCAATTTTTTTTTCAACCTAAATCAGTTGCACACTATTCAAAAAATAATTTTATCTTCTATCTAACGGTTTGCTGTTCATGAGGATCGGATAGGATTTGATGGAGTTACAAGCGGTCAAAGTCCATAAAAGTGACTTTTTTGGTCTTTTCAAAAAAGTCACCAAATTTTAATTGCTCCGTTTAAATCCAAATAGCTTTCTTTTTTATGTTTTTAATATTCAGGATGAAAATCTATTTTTTAACAAGTATTTTAAGTATATATTTGCTCAAATCGGACACAAAATGCTAAAGTTATTCAAAAATCAATAAAAAGAGGAAATTTCCATATTTTCATGCATTCCCGTATATAGGCCATTGACTATGTAATTGAAGTAGGAACTAATTCGTTAAAGCTATTTTACTGTCATATATTTATCAAAAATGATAAATCCAAAAGTACTATTAAATTTAGGCTTGGACTTTTGAGAACGCTCTAAGGGTAAAATGAAATTATACGATCCAAATAAGGATAGAATATTGCAGCTCTGAAACATTTGAGAAAGAAGTGTAAAATAAAAATAAATTAAAACTAGTAATATTCGGCCATGCCAAAACTCACATACCTAACACTGCATTGAAAGTACCTTTTAAGTAAATGTTCAAAAGACGTTGAAGAGCTTGAATAAGTCGAAAAAAAAATGTAAAAATATTGAAAAAGTTTGAAAAGTATTGAAAAAATATGGAAAATGCTGAAAAATGTTGAAAAATTGAAGAAGTCGAAAAAATATTGAAAGCGATTGAAAAACTCTCAAGGAATTGAAAAGGTTGAAAATGTTGAAACAATTCAAAATCGATGAAAAAGTCGAATAAATAAAGAAAATGACGAATACAGTTGAAAGAAGTTAAAAAAGACGAAAAAATACTTATGGGATATACATATGTATGTATTCAAAAAAGTTAAAGTAATAAGGAAAATGTTGAAAAAAATCGAATAGAAATAAAAAGTCCAAATATCCCAAGCCCATTTCTTCAATTCCGCCTACTTTTGGTTATTAAATAAATTTTATTCGTCATCGACATCCGCAATATCTGCTGTAATTAACCTTAAAATTTAGGGCGGTGACACACATCCTGATACAATCCAGTTCGATTTTAATCCAGAAATAGCTTTCCATAAGCAAACCTCTTACAGCAAATTTTAATATGATTGCTCAGACATTTCGATAGATATGCCCAGCTTTGCCATTAACCCGAAAAATATTATGTCACGACGACTTCAAAATTATGTCAGTGACATAATTCTCTAGCGATAGTTAAAAAATAAAAAAAGTAAACTAAAACTCCTTTATACACACTTATTTTGCTCTGTCCAATAATTTAAGTAATAAAAAAATATACTGAATCCTTGTAAGTCATAACCAGAGAGACTGGAAATATGCAAAATAAAACACATTTTAAGCGCATAGAATATGCTTCAAATATGCACGAAAAACAGCTTGAAAATTTCATGAGGACTAGTTCCTGCACGAAAAAATATATGAAAAAAATCAAAAACTGTGTTATCAGTTGGTTTTTTATATTTGAACATACAAAAACTTAATATATTACATTCCCACAAGACTCAAATTTGCATAAACTATTAAATGCTGCTTCAAATTCTGAAATAAAAAATTGTATCGCTTTTCAATCAGTAGTGCGTTTAAAAAACTGTTCACAAAACGGGCTGTTTTAAGCAGTATCTTCGTAAAGAATTTGACGGATATCAAAGATTACAGACAATTACGCTTTCAAATAAGTAACTGATATCCGCATGATTTAGAGTAGCCAACTTTTTGCGCACATTTTCAAAAACTCTCACGCTTTCTTTGAGCCCTAAGCCAGGAGTTTCTAAGTTTAAAATCGAATTAACTATTAGTATTAAAAAATTACATTTAATGTAGCTTATCCAGCTTTTAAGCTTGTAGATCGCGTCAGTCCTTTTGTTATTCGTATGGCTTCAGCATCATTTTCACAGAGATCTTTAACAGCTGCCTATACGTCTTTAAAATTGCCGCTGTAATAAACTGCTGCTTCTAGCCAAGTGCCCCATCGAGTAATAATTGGAGATGGTGGCAGAGGTGTGTGATGTAAGCTTAAAGGCTGCCATCGAGAACCCCAAAAATTTAATTTTTATATGAGTTTCTAATGAAAATACTCAAATATGCAAATTAACCCAAAATATGCTCTAAAGTACCAAATATGCAAAATGCATATGCAGTATGCATTTATAACAGTGTGGAGTGTTGATGATCTTGGACAATACTATAAGTGTTTGGAGGTGGAGGCGCGGGGTGGAAGTAAAAAATCGAATATTTCTCCAATTGAAAATTTGAATGAAAAATAAATTCTATACGAAATAAAATTTGAAATATTTTGGAAGATATCAGGAATGACTTCCGATGTACGCTATAACAACAATATGCATATATAAGTTTTTCATAGATAACTTTCGGTCTTCCGTATCGAAAACAAATTTGAAGGGTATCCAACAGTTTAAATGCATTTTTTTCATAGCTCAACTCTTTAAAAAAAAGCACGTGAAAAGGCTGAACAGCTTAGACCCACGAAAAAACAATTACATCGCAAAATAACGGAACCAAATCGTTTTTGTTATTTTGATTTTGACGTTTCATTCGAGCAAAACATCAAACAAAAACGCATCCCATTGAGGTTGCAATTTGTGACATAATTTGCCCTGGGTTTATAGCTTTACAAAATCGGAACAATACCGAACATTTTAGAATACTTTTTTTTGTCTTAGCATAATAAGATAAGAGCTCTTTTGCGAAACCCAATTATTTGAACTTAAATTATGTCACATATTTCATTGGCCATTTTAAATTATGTCACTTTTTATGTCAGCATAATTCTTTTTTAAACTATGTCACCACCAAAAAATTTATGTCACAGGTGACATCAATTATGTCATGGTGGCAAGACTAGATATGCCACTTGATTCCATGTCATTTTCACGAAAGCGATTTCACGAATGGTCATTTTCACGAATGACCATTTTCACGAATGACCGTTTTCACGAATGACCATTTTCACGAAAGCGATTTCACGAATGGTAATTTTCACGAATTACCGTTTTCACGAATGGTCATTTTCACTAATAACCATTTTCACGAAAGCGATTTCACGAATGGTCTGTAGTGGCTAGTTACTACACTTGTAAAAAGCAAGATAAAATTTTGGACTATTTCCTGATGATTTCATACAATATTTAATGCTTTACAACAGAAAAATAAACCAATATTGTACTGTAAACTGTTATATGTATTTAATGTTGTACAACAGAAAAATAAACCAACAACTGATAAATAATTTTCGTGAACATAGTCGTTCGTGAAAATGGTCATTCGTGAAAAAGATCATTCGTGAAAATGGTCATTCGTGAAAATGGTCATTCGTGAAATCGCTTTCGTGAAAATGTCCGATAGCCATGCCACTTAACGTACTTTACTTGTATGAGAGTCACCACGCCCTTTATTGCTATTGCGCCAAATTTTTGTAAGAAGATACCTTATAGCAAGTAAATCTGCCTTATTAAATTTCATATCGACTACGTTGTTAGTTCTCTTCATATAACGTTTATAAATATTGTGTGCTATCCACGCCCCTGTTCGAGACTTTGAAAACTCGAAAACTAGCCAAATCCTAATTTTGTTCACATGCGCACCAAATCACCAAGTTTCATTAAAATCTCTGCAATAGTTTCAATAATTACTAAATAGATAAGTCTAAGAATATTTATTGGTCAAATTACGTCGGAATACGGAAATTAAAAAAAAATTTTTTTTAGCTTAGAAAAAAATATAAAAAAAACGCTTCCGCACGATCGAATGGTCTCAGAAATTGTAATATTTATTTTGAGAATTTAAAGAAAAACGAAGAGGACATACAGTGGCGGACAAAACTCTACGTACGACCCCATTTTCTTAAATTTACCATGTCCTAATGCATTTGAAAGAAAAAAAAATGATGGAGGTTTGTTTTAAATCTTGTGATTGTATAAAAAATAACAAAATAATATACATCTCCAATATTAACTTTTAAAGTTATTTACAAAAAACTCATAAAAGGCACTGACAAAAGTGTACGTACGAATTTAAAAATGAGAAATAATATGAAAAAAGAATATTAAATTACAAAATTTAATATTTTGTTGGGCCACCACCAGCATCGATGACCGCTTGCAACCGTCTGGGCATTGAAGCTACTAAATTTTCAAGCTCTTCCTGCGTAATTTTTTTCCACTCCTCTTGCAGCTTCTCTTTTAGAGTTGGAGCACCACTAATAGCGTGCTTTCGGATCTTTCGCTAAAAAATTTCCCACACGTGTTCGATTATGTTCAACTCCGGGCTTTGTGGAGGTGAATACAGCTGTCGTGGAGCAGAATACAGCAGCCAGTCCTTCACTACATGTGACGTATGCTTATGATCATTGTCCTGTTGGAAGATCCAGCTCGTTCCTAGACATAACTTTTCCACGGATGGCTTCAAATTGTGTTCCAATATGGACTTGTACTGGAAGCGGTCCATAATGCCTTCAACAAATACCAGATTTCCAACGCCTGAGGCTGCAACTGCTCCCCAGACCATAACACTGCCACCACCATGCTTCACAGTCGGCATTAGGTGCTTGGGATCCATAGCAGTGTTCGGTTTTCTCCAAACTTTGACTTTCCCGTCGTATCCAAATATTTTGTATTTGGAGTGGAGTAAATAGAACACGTTTCCAGAAGTCAATTCCCTTATTTATATGCTTTTTTGCGAACTCCAAGCGAAGTTTCCGGTTTTATCGCTTATAAGGGGCTTCTTGCGAGGAGTTCTGCAGTGAAATCCTTCATTATTAAGGGTCCTTGTTACTGTGCGTGCGCGAACAACAGTTTTGGATCTCTCGTCTATATCCTGGGCCAACTTAGTGGCATGAACTTTGGGATTTCGGTCTACTCCTTTACTAATGAATGAAACGTCTCTACGGTCAAGCAACTTCGGACGACCAGTGTGCGGCTTACTCTCGATGGAACTTGATTTTTTAAAGTTATTAAATATGGTCTGCACCGTCGATTTGCTTAAAAATAATAATTTAGCTATTTCGCTAAATGATTTATTCTCATTTCTATGTTTAATAACTAATTTTCGCACATCCGCAGAAATTTCTTTACGTGGAGCCATTTTTCCGATCGTACACTTTTTAAAATGCTTACATGCAATAAATTCCAAGAATAATACAAAGTATACACTTGAAACGAAACAAACGGTAATTTACAGTATTGCTTCAGCAGAGAAAAATAGTATGAAAAACAAAAAAGCAAAACAACGAAAAATAGATTTTTTTTTTGTGTTTTAGTAAATTTTCTGATTTTCGTTTTTTTGTATTTTCGTTTTTCATACGAATTTTACGAGGAAACAAAAAAATGCGCAGTTCGCAGGTTTGATCTAGGAAGCTGAAATTTTGGGAGAATTTTCTTCAAACCCGATTCTATTATATAGGCATAAAAATATCTCCTTTGGGTGTATTTTTTCCGCATTTTTAGTCGCACGAAAAATGTGGGCGTGGCTGTAAAACAGTGGGTGGCGACCCCCATTCAACTAAAAAACTCAAAACGCTATATCTTGGCACCTAAGGCAGACTTTTTCTACGTTTTAGTAAGTCGGTTTTTTCGTTAAGTTTCAACGGAATTGGACATAAATTCTGTCCACGCAGTTTTCAGGTTTGAGCTAGGAAGCTCAAATGTTGGGACAAGTATTTTTATTCCTCAAGCTATAATATAGGAAAAAATAAACAAAATCCCTGTCCTAAAGTTTGAAGAAAAAAAAACACCCTAATACATACATTTCGGCAATAAAGTTTTTTTGAAGTAAACTAAAAATAAATGATGAAGGATAAAATTGTTCATAAAGTCGTATTTTTTCCTTAAAGAGCATATATGCGTTAAAAAAGGAATGGCAAAGTGAATATGCACTCAGTGCTGGTTATATTTTTTTTATTATTTATTTATTTACGAGCGGGGAAGAATCTATGAAGTGTCTAACTCAGCAGCGATTGAAGGTGCTTCATTAAAAATATCATCAAATGACGTTTAATTTTTTCGCATTTGTGAAAACTGGTTGATAATTTGTTCGACATGAGTACAGGCTAAAGAGATTTGCAGTGTCGGATCTTGTAGTTTGCGACAATATAGTAATATTAAGAATTTTCAGAATATGCAACGATACTAAGAAATCGGAGCGTGCTTTCGAAGCTGAAAGTTGGACCGATTTTGAAGACGCTTCGGTGTCCTTGCTTTGTTCTAAGTCTTGTAATGTTTTAGAGTTAACAGTAATAATTCGCTGAAAGTATCAACACATTTAGTCGCACACAATGCTTTTAAGCGATTTTTATGTTTTTGGACTCCGTTCGAAAATTTTATCTATCAATAGTTGTACTCTTTCAGATGAATTCGAGAAAAGATTTGACACTGATGAAACTGTGCCTAGCATGTTACGAATTTCAGAAATATCACATGATTCGCCTGCGTACAAATTCAGAGAGTGGCTGAAACAATAAATGTAAAATGCTAAGAGTTGGTTTTCAGATATCAAAGTCTGAACTCCTTTGATTTGTTCGATCCTCCATGAATGTTCTTGAATCAAAATATTTTTTTTTTCGCTCTCAAGGGGGGGGGGCTTCAGCCTTCATAGCCCCCCCTTGTATCCGCCACTGCTTGAAGCCATATGCAAGGGCGAAGACAAGAGCGCATCGATATCACCAACAACTTCATCAACAGCAGCAGCACCAGAAGCAAAAAGTATATATAATGGAAGAGATAGATTCGCGCTCACAACAGACTCATGTTGCTGGCTAACTCGTCCGGAGTTAAGGACCGTATACATTTGTAGTTTCAGAACCGACGCAGCAGCGTTTTTGAGCAGCATCAAATATTCTGCGAAACTGAAATAGGAATGAAACGAAATTTCTTATTGCTGTTTCTTTTCATTTTGATTCGGCTAATTTCTTATTTTGTCTTCTCATATGAAAATATGACTGATTTGTTCTTATTGCTATTTCACACATATGCGCTTCTTTCCTTTTGTTTACCTTTACCTTTTTTATGTTAATTTCTTCTTATTGATATCTGCAATATGCAAAAAATTCTATTTCCTTATTACTATTTATGAAAAATATTTAAAAAAAAATATAAAAATGTAAAAAATATAAAACATATTAAAAAAATATAAAAATCAAAAAAATATTTCTTTAATTTTTTTGGATAGCAGGTACTGGGATTCGTACGTGGGTTCTTAAATACAGCTTCTTTGGCCATTTAATGACTGAAAATTCACTTCAACGATTTGGATTTACTACATGTTATGGGATGAAAAATTTATTTTATACTGTGACTTACAAAAAATGACTTTGATGTTAGGAAAAGTCAATCATTGGTGGAAATAACCTTCCAGCACAATGTTGACTTGACCGAAAAATGTGATGAAAACTTCGTTACGTAGCGAACAAATTTTCTTAGCATTAAGAAATGCTATTCTTGTGATAATCGTTGAACTGAAAAAACATAAATGTTATGCTATGAAAAAATTATTTTATTTTTGAAAAATACATACATATTTATATTTTTTTTTATTTTCAAACATTTTAGCCATTTTAATAATTAAATATAGTTCATTGAAATGTTACAAAATTTTGGCTGAACCTTGCATTTTATATAGGACAAGATTTTTTTTTGTGTTGTGTAGAGGGGATCAGTGTGAGTATAAGTCTCAGTTTTCGGGATTGAAAGCCCCCCCATTTGGCCGCCATTTTAAAAAATTGGTGTAAATAATTTTTCCACGATATCTTAACAGCCGTATGTCTCACAAAATTTTTTTAAAACTTTTTGAGTAGAAAATTGTATTTTCTACAATATTGATTGAAAACTTTTCATCGTAAAATTGAAAATGAAAAAGTTATAGCTAAAAAACGACTGAAATTTTCGGGTAAAATATCATATAAGGACTATAACTTTTTTTCCATTGATTTAATTAAAAAAATTCTTCAGACGTTTTTTGTAGACCATTTTATTTCAAACAATTTCCCATACTCATTTTTTAGATTTATTTTTATTGAGAAGCGTTAGGATGGTTCGAAGGGATCAAACCAAGAGGTTACTTGTATGCTATAGTGATTCAGACACAAAGAAAGTTTATAAAAATCGTTCTTCTTTTAGTATATTGTTCTATATGTCCTCCGAAATTAATATGCCTTTTTTCAGAACTTTAAGTACATTCTAGAGGTCGCTCAATCCGCCACAAGCATTCAAGACTATTGAATACGTAGTTGTGGGTGCTAAAGATGATTAACGGCCAGAGACTAATTTTACTATCTCTATAGATGTGGTCTTTGAGCCGCTGATTACGAAAACCAAGGTCCCAAAATCCTAAGTTACTTGCAACACAAGTCCTATACAAAATGCAAGGTTCAGCCAAAATTTTGTAACATTTCAATGAACTATATTTAATTATTAAAATGGCTAAAATGTTTGAAAATAAAAAAAAATATAAATATGTATGTATTTTTCAAAAATAAAATAATTTTTTCATAGCATAACATTTATGTTTTTTCAGTTCAACGATTATCACAAGAATAGCATTTCTTAATGCTAAGAAAATTCGTTCGCTACGTAACGAAGTTTTCATCACATTTTTCGGTCAAGTCAACATTGTGCTGGAAGGTTATTTCCACCAATGATTGACTTTTCCTAACATCAAAGTCATTTTTTGTAAGTCACAGTATAAAATAAATTTTTCATCCCATAACATGTAGTAAATCCAAATCGTTGAAGTGAATTTTCAGTCATTAAATGGCCAAAGAAGCTGTATTTAAGAACCCACGTACGAATCCCAGTACCTGCTATCCAAAAAAATTAAAGAAATATTTTTTTGATTTTTATATTTTTTTAATATGTTTTATATTTTTTACATTTTTATATTTTTTTTTAAATATTTTTCATAAATAGTAATAAGGAAATAGAATTTTTTGCATATTGCAGATATCAATAAGAAGAAATTAACATAAAAAAGGTAAAGGTAAACAAAAGGAAAGAAGCGCATATGTGTGAAATAGCAATAAGAACAAATCAGTCATATTTTCATATGAGAAGACAAAATAAGAAATTAGCCGAATCAAAATGAAAAGAAACAGCAATAAGAAATTTCGTTTCATTCCTATTTCAGTTTCGCAGAATATTTGATGCTGCTCAAAAACGCTGCTGCGTCGGTTCTGAAACTACAAATGTATAGGGTCCTTAACTCCGGACGAGTTAGCCAGCAACATGAGTCTGTTGTGAGCGCGAATCTCTCTCTTCCATTATATATACTTTTTGCAGACACATTATTACCCTTCTCTACAGTACTCTTTGCATTGCTAGTTGTTGCATTAGAGTCTTTGTTTTTGTAATTATTCGCCAACAAAGACAATTTTAATTCGCGCACTTCACTTACTAAATTATTTACTGTCGCGAGTATATTAAATCTTAAGCAACTGTCACAAGTGAAATTTATATTCGGATGATGATCAGTTAGATCAAGTAAATGAATATCAATTTTGGCACAAGTACCATGGCAAATATTTTTGCAAAAATTACACCCCAATGTGCACAAAAACGGACGCGAATTCGTTTGTGCGCATTCCGTTTTTTGTAAGTAAAATTCGTAACGGACTTCAAATACGAATTCGCTTCGAATTCGTTTTTTGGTCATAAAACGAAATCGTTGCAAACTTTGTTTTTTGTAAGTAAAACGTATTCGTTTCGAGTTCGTAACGGACTTCAAATACGAATCCGTTTCGAATCCGGAAAAATTTTCAAAATAAAATTTTGTGTCTTAATCGAATTAGAAATGTTTAAAAAGTCGAAAAAACTAATATTTTTTTAACACTGAAATTAACAATCCGTTTCCGGATTCCGTTACGAATTCATTTCGAACTCGTTTTCGTATGAAATTCCTCTCAAAAAAACGGAAGGATCGTCCGCATTAACGAATTTGTTTCGAATTCGAAAAGGACTTCAAATACGAATTCGTTTTTTGTTCATAAACCGGATCCGTTTCGAATTGTAGTTTCGGTGTTAAAAAAAATACTAGTTTTTTTCGATTTTTTAAACATTTCTAAGTCGATTAAGACACAAAGTATTTTTTGAAAATTTTTTTTAAAAAATTTTTGCGGGACTTCCAAAAAAATTTTATCAGTCCGTTTCGAATTCGAAACGAATTCGTTTTTTGTAAATAAAACGGATCAAATGTGAGAAAGATATCATTCGCCTTTGACATATATTACAACATATCACAAGTAGCGTAGTAGGTAGCGAGCATGACTATGAATCGCTGGGACATAGGTTCGAGCCTGACTTTGGAAAGTTGTAAGTCGTAAGTAAGATTTAATTTGATAATAAAATAAAATTATATGCAATGAAGTCTTACGATTTGCATATTTAATGATTTGATAATTAAATAAAATTATTTTTGCGGATCCGTTTCATGAAGTTATTCCTTCATAAGAAACAAAACAGCATCTATTTTTAAGATAAGATTCCATCCAGGCCAAGGAACTAAAATGAAACCCTAAATTTCTTAATTTACAAATTAATAAATCATAGGAAACCTTATCAAAGGCCTTAGAAAATTTGTATAAATGGTTTCAACTTGAACCCCATTATTAAACGCGTTTGAACAATAATCAGAAAAAACAGCAAGATTAGTACTCGTCGACCTACCGGACACAAATCTGTGTTGAAGTGGTGAAATTTTACTTTTAATAGCAAACGATAATTTTTCTTTGACAATTTTTTCAAAAAGTTTGAAAATGGTAGATAACTTAGATATTGGTCTATAATTTTTTATATCGTTCCTATTAACACTTTTATGAATTGGGGAGATGGCCGAAATTTTCCAAGCTTCCAAAAAATCTCCAGATTGCAAGGTTTTATTAACAATTGTTGTAATTGGTTTTGTTAGAGAGGAATAACACTTTTTAATGAGATAAAAAGACAATCCATCAATGTCACTTTTTTTAGAATTATCCATTAAAATTTATACCTTTAAAAGTTTCTTCTTCAGTTAGATATAAGTTCCCAAAGTCTATTATAGATGTACTGTTATAGTAAACCTGATTAAATTGATTTCTGCCTGATTCAAAGTTCGAAAAAAAGTATTTTGCAAAAAGATCTAGGCTATCTTGGGATGAGTTAGAAACTTCATTACCCAGAAACATTTGCATCGGCAGGTTCCAATAAGGTTTTTTAGAGTTTATAAAGCTCCAAAAAAATTTTGGGTTAGACTTAACGTTAGATTCACACCTGCTTGTATAGTTCTTATAAAGAAATTTATCTAAGAAAATAAATTCCCTTAAATAATGCTTCAATTGGTGTTCAATGTTGCCAGTACCCTTATAAAGTTTATAATATTTGTTTCTTAAGTTTTTTAATTTTTTTTAACCCTTTAGTATACCAAGGCAGTTTATACACTTGTTTCGGAAGTAAACTAATATTATTATTGCAAACATTTAGAACAGTTAATTTAAATAGATTAAATTCATCATGAGTGTCAAATCACCCATCAAATTCAACCCTTCAATAATATTATTAACTGCCTGGAAGTTACAATTTTTAAAATTATATTTTAAGTTATTGTTTGTGTCATGAATAGCTTTGAATGAGAATTCATAAAATCTAATCTTTAATTCTAAAGGCAAATGGTGGAGACTAGGTTCACAAATCGGTATTTCACATTCATCAATAACATAATCAAACGAATTGCTAATAAAACCTAGATCAAGGATTCTTTTTAACTTATTTTGTAAGGAATTAATTTGTGAAAAATCCAAACTTAAAAACGTATCAATTAAATATATTTCATGGCTAGAGTTTATATTGGTAGGAATATGAGTATTTTTATCAATACTACTAGACCATGAAATGCTATTTAAATTCAAATCACCTACAATATCTACCTCAAAATGTCCATGCAGTCCTAGACTCATACTTGGCAAACAGGTGCTATAGGGTTAAATATCAAATTTTTAATACAACTGAATTTTCGATTGGTGCTGGAGTTCCTCAGGGTAGTGTTCTTGGTCCGTTTTTATATATTTTATTCACCTCTGATATTCCGACAAACGATCAGTTAGTCACTTCCACTTTTGCTGACGATACGGCAATTTTAAGTCGTCACAAAAATTCAGTGGTTGCTACCAACCAGCTTCAAAATCATCTAGTCCTTATTGAAAACTGGCTATCAAAATGGCGTATCAAGGTGGATGAGCGAAAATGCCGACATGTCATATTTACATTAAATAGAAATCCAACTTCAACCTTAACATTAAATGGTATTCGAGTTCCAGAAGTAAATGATGTAACTTATCTTGGCATTCACTTAGATAAACGCTTAACTTGACGTAAGCATATCAAAGCCAAATCAAACTCAAAGCTGCTAGTTTGCACTGGTTAATTAACAGACACTCTCCTCTAAAATTGGAATATAAAATTCTACTATACAATAGTGTCATCAAGCCAATCTGGACCTATGGCATACAGCTATATGGATTCGCTAGTTCATCAAATATAGAAATTCTACAAAGAGCTCAAGCAAAGATACTAAAGACAGGAGCACCTTGGTTCATTAGAAATGACCATATCCACAGAGATCTCCATATACCTATGGTTAAGGATGAATTTGAAAGAATAAGAGGAAAATACCTCCAAAAACTGCAAAATTACATCAATCCATTAGCTACGCCACTTGCCAACACTTCAGCACATTCGCGTTTAAAAAGGTCTGACCGTTCAGCTATTATAAATATATCCTCCACGCTTTGAGCATATGCATACGCAACGATAGAAGCATTCCAAATTCTACGCAAAGTGAACTTTGTACCGGGACCTAGCTCGTCTCGGGCACTGTTTCCTAATCATAATGATAAAAAAATTGTCATCCAGATCATCTCCCTAGGAGGGCACCGGACCGGGACCTAGTCCGTCTCGGCTGCTGCCCGATGAGTGGAGAGTGCGGCACCAAAAGTGTTGGAGCACTGTGCTTTTAGGAAGCTTTTGGGTGCTAGACCGGGATCTAGCTCATCTCGGCTACCACTTCAAAGCTATCCTCGTTGCAGTAGCTCTCCCCAACTTGATAGACCGGGACCTAGCTCGTCTCGGCTACCATGTCACAATAATATCGAGGTACTAGTTACCTCTATGATGGTGGACAGGGACCTAGCTCGTCTCTGCTATCACGCAAACTCAGACCGGGACCTCGGTCGTCTCGGCTGAAAATTCATCAGGGGATACTTAATAGTCAACAGCTGCAACCATAGATGGTTGCCATAAACATATCGCCGCGACATCGCTCCAACGGGTTATCCCATTCTCACCTACCGCAATTGCAGAAATAAACAAGAGATGTGCTTAGTAATATTTATTTTTAGACCAACTAAAGTCTTTGAGTCCCGTATAGCTTTGAATTACTTATTATAATACATATACCAATTTGTATAAAATTTATAATGTGTAATAGTTTTTTTTTTTAATTAGAAATAAGAGTTTATAATTTATTGTTAGTCTTTACAACTTAAAGAGATACAATAAACTAGAAAAGAGTTTGAAAAAAAAAAAAAAACCTACAATACAAAACTGATTTTCACCAGGAACCACAGCAGCAAGATCATTCACATTTTCAACATCATGTACAAAGAATCCGAACTATTTGGTGGGATATATGACGCACATAAATAAAAATTTCCAGAGGCACCTTCGATTGATACAAACAGCTGGTCACACAGTAAAAATTTTAGTTTAATTTTAGTACCAAAAAAGTATTTATGTAACAAAAAGCATAAATTTTAAACTATTTTGGAGTAAGTAAAGAAAGAGAGAGAGAAAAATGGGGAGAGATATACTTTTTGTTTTTAATTTTAAACTATTTTGGATTAAGTAAAGAGTGAAAAATGTGGAGAGTTATACTTTTTGGTTTTAACTTTAAACTATAACTGAAATGAATTTTAGTTGTTTTTTTTTTTGGTTTCAAAAGTAAACCTCTTTAATTTTAAATGAAATCTGAAATTAGATTAAAATTTATATTTTTCAAATATAAAATCTATGCCCTATATGTGCACGTCCGCCAAAAAAAGGACTTTTAGCTGGTCTCGTTTCGTTTCGTTTTTTTTTTTTTTTTTGTAGCACATCCTTCAGCCATAGTTGTTCTTGAAGTTAAGACAATCTTGAATTAATATTCAAGGAGGAACAATTTATTTAATTTTATGAAGTTTAATATTTTTGGCAATTATTTCAAATCACAATTTTGAGATTGAGAGAAATACATATTTTAACGCTTTGTTAGCATTATTTTAAAACCAAAAGTTTTGAAGTTGAAAATGAGAAAGCATTTTAACACTTTGTTGGCATTATTCTTAAACCAAAAGTTTTGAAAATGAAAATGAGAGAACATTTTAATACTTTGTTAGTATTTTTTTAAGCCAAAAGTAATAAAATTGACTCACAGAATATTTTAATACTTTTCTTGTTTTTATTTTAAAACTAAAAACGATTAGTTTTTTGAAGAAAGAGCATTAAAAATATATTTAAGTATTGTTTTTAAGCTCCTTTGGCATTAAAGAATTTTAAAAAAATTACGTGGCTTAAAATTAATTCTTGTTTTTGTTAAAATTAAGTCCTATTGGAATAAATTTTAAACTTTTTTGAAACACATTTTGAATTTAATAACAAAATAGCTTAACATCAATACTAACGGGTATAAAAAGTATACTATGATTTTTTACTGTGCAAGTAAGGTGTCTGTATTTTTAGCCAAAACCAGATTGCAACAAATAGCTTTTTTTTACTGCTATTATCACACCTCCACCCAGTGCCGTGTCTAGGTGTGTGCGGCCCCCTAGGCTGAGCATTTGGCCTGTCCCCCCCCCCCTGGGAAGATTTATTGAATAGTAAACAAAAAAAAAGTGCATTAATATGACTTTGAACTATGGCTTATGAATTTTTAGTAAATTTTTATATACTACTCTTTTACTCTAACCTATGTTAAGAACGAAAGTATAAAAGGTGTCCACTGCTTCATTCTAACACCACCATATACAAGTTCCTAGCAAGTAGTTGATGAAAGATAGTTTGTGTGACCTTTTCCACAGTTTCTTTACAATAAGCTCGAGTAATCCTAGATAGTTGTAGTTTTTCGGCGACCCTAATGTTAGATTTTCCCCTCTAAATGCCAAACCGATTTTACTGATAGAGCTACCGCACTAGTTAATCTCCTGAGAACTTCTTGCCAGTATTTTGCTTGATCTTCTGCTTGTTGTGTCAGTTCTGGATCAATACGCCCAACTTCTTCAGAGAGTGCTGCAAAATCAATTACAGCACTTATGTGGTATTCAGAAATTTCGTGTTCAATCAAAAATACCGTAGCATTTTTCCAATCGCAATAACCTCCATGAGTAAATTGTGAGCATATTCGAGCAAAAAGTTTGCGTCAATAGCAGTAGATGTATCCATTCCTAGGTGAAAAACAGAGCCATGAACGTTTTATGGTTTCACCGTTTCGTGTTTTACTCTCTAAAAAACATATTTTTCATTTTCTTGTAAGACCACAATATTGAAGAGCTGTACCGCCCGTTTTTATAAAGTAAACTATATTGTCAAGAGTCATAAGCTCCGGCCACAATCCACTGTCATTTTCCAAGCAAAATTTTTCACTTAGAACAGGTACATGAGAATCTACTGGTGCTGGTGATGTGGCGAAAACCTCTACTGGAATTCCTGAAAGCTTAAAAATATATAAAGCTGCATGAAACACAAAAGCATGCTTAGCGAAAAGCATTCCATTTTTTCTGATAGGTTTTATCCTAAGTTGCTCCATATCCATAAGGCGCACTCTTGCAAAATATTTTTCTTAGATTCTAGGGGTAAATTTATCTTCACTTTCACGTTTATGACTCCCGAACCACACAGAATCTGACTATGCAGTCCAGGCCCGGATTAAGAAATTTGCCGCCCCTAGGCAGTTGCAAAAATTGCCGCCCCCTCCCCCTTCTCAAAACTCCTTTTTTTTCATTATGTTTATATTTTTGATGGAAAAAAAAGGTCCTCGTTGCTGAATGAAAACCACTAGCAAACAACAAAACAAAATTTGAAAAGGATTTCAATCAATAAAATGCTACCATTCTTCAAAGTTTTCGCCAAATATTTGCCGCCCTAGGCACGTGCCTACTCTGCCTGTAAGGTTAATCCAGGCCTGATGCAGTCTTCACCAAAGTACTAACCCTTAGTTGTTAGTGTTTATTTTGAAAATTTTGTAGATTTTTTTGGCTTTGTTTTAGCATAGGACCTTAAGAAAAGCCTTCCAAAAAATCTACTACCTAGATCAAAACTAAGGCAGATTTTTTCTATGTTTTGGTAAGTCCGTTTTTTTGACAAATTTCAATGAAATCTGGTTTGAGCTAGGAAGCTTAAAATTTTGGGAGAATTATTTTTAAGCCCAATGCCAACGCATAGGCAATCTGAAAGACGTTGAAAAACAATTAAAAATTAATGGAAAAGCCGAAAAAATAAAGAAAATATCGAATAAAGTTGAAAGAGGTTGAAAAGTAAAAACAATATAGATATGAATGTTGATAGCTGATAGATAAACTTAATTTCATAACGATTAACGATTACGCTGTTTTGGGCTGTGCCAGCCCATTAACGAGTTTTGCCAGTATATTGACGACTTAGCTCTTATTGATGACTGCTTTCAGTGGTATCATCTCAAACATTTTTATGAAAATCGTTGACGACAATTTCGGGTATCTATCGCAAAACACAAAACAAAAGAAGTTTATTTTTAATTGTTTTGTGGCTAAAAAGGAAATAAAATTCCTCTTATATTAAATTCCTTATGGAATCAAACTTCTTTTACAAATCAAATCACAATTTGGAATCAAAAAATTGAAAAAAATGGAGTTTTGAAAAGTTTTGATTAAATTCTGTGGAACAGCTTTTGTTAAAATCATTATAAGGAGGAACTCCTGAATGGATGTCAAAAGAAAGATAATTTAATGTGCCACAATTATGATAAGTTAATCTCTAATATATTAACTGACAGTTTTAGAGATATGACGGTTTTTCTGGAATTTTGGCCGCCCACTAGGCATTTTTGCATTTATTAGGCTCTTCAAGAGTTCTATATAACCATACTTTAAGAGCAGAACTCTTGGAAATATTCGCTAAAGAGGTTTTAAAACACAGAATAAATGCTACTTAAGACCAAAAGGGCACCTTCTATGGGGACCTTCAAGAGGTTTATGTAAGAGTTAGTTGTGACGTTTTCAAATCCTCTTCAAGATGTTATTAAATCAATACAACTAGAGGTCTTTAAAAAATTTTGAGCTTTTGAAAATATTTATACACAATTTTTTTTTTTTTTAAAAATTTTAATGAGGCTTATTTTAATCTTACGAAGTCTTAACAAAGATTTGGTTTTTGTTATACTGGGTGTTTTTTTTAGAGGTATAGAGCTTCGAATTGAAATAAAACACAAGAAAATCGTTTTAATGTCCATCAATTTGGCTTTATTGGAAGGATAATTTTATGCCATTAATGTTTAAATATGATTTCGGGCATGTGGCTATGACGTTTTCAAAACCTATTCAAGAGTTTAATGAATTAATACACCTAGAGGTCTATAAATATTTTGTGCTCTTGGAAATATTTATACACAATTTTTTTTCGAACGGAATTTTAATTAGGTTTATTTTATTTTGACGAAGTTTTAATAAAGATTTTGTTTTTGGTATACATACTTTTTGCAGCATTACAAAGTTAAATAGATAAAAAGAGAATAGCAAATGGAATTATAAAATGGCAATATGAAAATGATGCAACGAATAATTATGATTTTCGGCACAATTATTGACCAAAATTTACGTGCGAGCAAAGATTTATCGTGAAGTTTGGGGTTTTGCTTCGAAAAACTTAGCGCGCTTCTGAAATATTACATATTAGAAAAATAAAATATTTGGGCTAAGATTAATTTTTAGGTTTTTCTTTAATATTTATGTCTCAAAATACGTTTAAGTGATTTTTTAGGTGAAAGCAAATCGAAATAAAATGATTTACTGCACAAAAAATCATTATTTAGGCAAAAAAAAAAAGAAACGCATTTATTTTTTTGTTGTTGTTGCTATTTCGTCGGCATGTATATTAAAAAAGATGGCCGACGACGCCAAGTTTTTAAAATTCCTCGATAAGTGGCATATAAAACTTAAGGATTATCTCTAAAGCTTCATAAGAGGTACTTTAAACTTAAGGATTATATTAAGGGCTTAATAAAACTTGACAGTTTTAATTTGCTAAAATTGTTTATTTAAAATAATTTTGTGTCCATTGTTAGGGTTACCATATGAACAAGTGGCAAATTAAGAAAGAGATGTTTTATGAGCTATTTTCTTTATAGAAATACGAATTATAACCCAAATTCGAATAAACATATTTTGGGCCATCTTGCGTTTATTTTTGTTTTCTCAATTTAGTTTTGGTAATTTGTGCTTCATATTTTTTTATTGTCCAATGCCAAGATCTGGATAATTAAAGAGGGCGAGAAACGAGTTTTGCTTAATATCTCGGAAAGTAAGCTGCAACAGAAAAATATATTAAGGCCAATGTTCAAGAGAAGATGAAATCGATTTCATATCAAGTCTTCGTATCACAAGATTTGACCCTCCTTTCATAGCTTCCGAAAACTAAATTTTTCGCCGTAAATAATTATTTCTGTTCAAAATTAAAGTATTTATTGTAAGTTTTAATCAAAGTTGGGTCACTTGTCACATGGAGATTTTTCGAGCATGAAACCGATGTGTTTTGATCTGCTCCTCTATAACAGTGGCCTCAAGTAAAACTTGTTTCTCGGCGTCTATAATTGATCAGATCTTGCCATTGGACAACCAATGTACGGGTAGGCGGCCATTTTTATGATGTACTAGCATTGTTGAATGAAATAATATTTAACTTTGCGAAAATGTGAAAACGGAGTAAACAAGTCAAAAAAACGGTACTACTTTTGGAGACTTGAATCAAGAATTTATCAAATTCCAAAACTTTAATTTTTAAGAAAATGTTTAAGTTATAAGCTATTTACTATTTTTATAAGAGTACTGGTCATTTAAATTTTTTTATTGAATTGCGGACGTTTGGTAACCCTACTTTTCGATAAAAAGTTTTATGGAGCTCTTGTGAAGAGTTCTATAAATAAATGAAATTAAATAAAGTTTTATAAAGCTCTTGCGAAGAGTTCTATAAATGCATGAAACCAAAAAAAGTTTTATAGAGCTCTTGGAAAGAGTTCGCGTAAGAGTTGAAGCTTATATTGGCACTTATATAGAACTTAAAAACTCAGAAATTGAAGAGCTCAATAAAATGTATGGCTCTTAAAGTAAAAAATAAATTTTATTTATTAAAAAGCTTTTATCAAACATTTTTTAAAGATCTTGATAAATATTAAAATGTTTGAATACAAAAATATTTATAAGCGTTTTATGCAGATCTTTCGAATCCTACTTAAGACCTTATAAATACCTTAGCTCTACTTAAAAAAGAAACTTTTACAGACGATTTAAGAACCTCTCACAAGACGTTGTTAAAACTTTGATAAATACTTTTAAAATTTTGAGTATTTTTTGTATTTGTAAACATCTTAATTAGGAGTTTTGAAATGCTTTATAAATAATTTTGATCGCAAGATTTAATTTTATTTTTTTAAGAGGCGAATAAATACTCTGGTATAAGTTAAGAGCCCTATAAATGTTTATTAAATGCTTTCGAAAATTCACAAGAGCTGTGGATTATTTTAATGCCCAGTGGGCGATTTCATAATCCGTCATACGACGTGATTAGGCAACGGCTTCTTTATCCTTCTTTTCTCTAGCTTTCACCATTTTTCGCTTGGTGCTTCCATGTTTGAAGTTCTCTTTCTTTTTATGACGGCAAGTGAAATGGCGGCGCAAAGTCAAAAAATTTAACACGCACATACGTTGTAACTTTGTATTAATGTTTTAATTAATGTAAATTTAATACAGTTTTAGCTAGTTCAGTTTTAATTTTATTATATTTTAAGTAATTTTTAGTTAAATTTTGCAGCTGCTAAAATTAAAGTGGTAGTGGTGACGCGAACTATCAAAACAGAAAACGATGCCAGAGTTAACAGCGTATGCAAGTATGAAACGATATGCAATAAAGTGCTTGTACACGCCTGCGATATTGAAGCATTTTGCCAGAAATCGATGCAGCTTTTTGTATTCAATTGAAAATTTTAGAAAAAATTTTTTTGTGGCGTGGGCCCCCTTGTGACGCGAGACCCTAGGCTGCAGCCTATACAGCCTATGCTTAAACACGGCACTGCCTCCACCTCTTGAGCAACCAGTTTTAATGGCATCCCTATCTTTGCGAAAGACTTGAAACAGACTGGGGTCAAAAAATTCCTCTCTCAAAAAGTCGGTATTTAGCCAAGTCTCAGTAAGAACAATGACATCAAAATCACATTGCGATGACCAAGAAATAAGGATACTGGATTTTGTTCTCCATTTGATACCGAACGAGGTTTCAGACAGGGCGATCCATTATCCTGCAACCTCTTCAACTTTGTGATGGAAGGGGTGTTGCGAAGAGCCAGTGTACATCGTAATGGCACTATTTTCTACAAAAGTGTCCAGCTCCTTGCATATGCCGATGATATTGATATCATTGGACGTTGTAAGCGAGATGTTACTGCTGCGTTCTCTGCTATCGAAAAAGAGTCAGCGAAAGTGGGTTTGACGGCACGAACGAGGGCAAAACAAAGTATATGCTGTCCACAAACAGGGAGACGCGGCGTATTGGATCCTTTGTTACTGCGAACAACTATACTTTCGAAGTTGTCAAGGAATTCACCTATCTTGGCACCGCTGTGAACACTCAAAACGATGTCAGCCTGGAGATAAAGCGAAGACTAACTCTTGCATTAGGTGTTACTATGGTCTCAGTAAGCAATTGAGTAGTAGAGACCTCTCTCGCCCGAGAAAACTGACACTCTACAAGACGCTCATCTTACTCGTGCTACTTTACGGCGCAGAAGCATGGGTTGTGTCGCAGACTGATGCAGCCACGCTTGGGGTGTTTGAGAGAAAAATTCTTCGCAAAATCTTCGGTCCTGTTCATCCTGTTCACTTCGGCGACGACTACCGTATTCGAATGAACCACGAACTGTACGAGCTCTACGCTGACATTGACATAGTCAAGCGCATCACTATTCAACGTCTGCGCTGGCTGGGACATGTTGTGCGTATGGACGAAGAAGCTCTGGCGAAAAAGGTGTTTGATGCGGAAGCCGCTGGGCGACGACGAAGAGGAAGACCATGCCTCCGATGGAAAGACCAAGCCGAGGAAACCCTATCCACGCTTGGTGTGAATGATTGGAGAAGGCGTGCGCAAAGCAGAGGCGCCTGGAGAGAGCTTTTGAGGTCGGCCGTAACCCGGTAACGGGTTGTTATGGCCACCCAAGTAAGTAAGTAAGGATTTTGTTCTCATTCCAGAGATGTTCTGTTAGTAGATGTTCAGGTTTTTTAAACAAAAAGTTGATTTATGTAGTAATCCATCATTGGCTGCTGTCCTGTTTTTTTTTTTTTTGAAGAAAGCAGATTAAATGGTTGATTCAACGAGTGTGATGGGAAGAAGTTATTTTCAATTGGTTTATTGTAGAGTTCATCACTGCGTTTTTCTATTGAAGACGTTTGAGCAACATTTGTTAGTTTGCACGGCAATTCTAATGTCTTAGAATTATTTATTGGTTGCTAATTATCAATTTTTTCTGACTCAAGTTTTAACTGTCTTTGTAGGGAGACGCAATTATTGTCCAACTGTGATTCAACTTTTCTTTTGCTCTAACGCAGTTAATACACTTTACAGAAGTATTAGTGCATTCTTTGAATAAATGACCCGGTTCACTGCACTTAGCGCATATTTGAATAGGCTCTCTACAAGCACTGAACTTATGGTTGAAACCCCAGCATTTAAAACATCTTAAAGGATTCAAACTTCCATAGACCACACATCTATCCCATTTAATATTAACTTTTTTTTTCTTTACTTATGTCTTTAAAAGCAATACCATCAATTTCAATAATCGCGTTGTAAACTCGAGGATTTTTGAGGGACTTAAAAACTTTTGGACATTTAAGTTCTTATATTTTAAATAATCGAGAATTTTTGAGGGACTTAAAAACTTTTAGACGTTTAAGTTCTTTACAGAGCTATTCTGGCAACTATCTTAGAACTCACCAGAGTCTTTAGTAAGACAAAAGTCTTACTTAAGACTTTTGGTATTCTGGCAACTATCTTGAAAGCTTTTTTCTGTCTTTCGTAAGACAATTTTAAAGACCTGCTACGAGCAGGTCTTTAATTTGTCAGTTGTATTGTTTACATTACAAACGTTAGAAAAACTATTTATTTTAAAGGGAATTATAAGTTGCTTTTATTTGTCGTGTTAAAAAAATGTATATACATATGTTTTTAGAAAAAAAAAAATTTTTAGTGACGGGACTCGAACCCACGCACTTGGAGCTATGAGTTCACAGTCCTAACTACTTCTCCACGCTGCTTGGTGAATTCCGGATTTTTTATTATTCCTTTTGTAATTTTATTAGTTTAAAATTAAAAACTCAAAATTTGACAAGTTTACCACGAAAGCTTTTGTGTGGGGAATTCAAGAGCTTTATCCGTAAGACTTTTGCGCTAGAATACCTAAAGTCTTACAAAGTGTCTTACAAAATATTTTCGTAAGACTTTTAGCTGTCTTTGCCAGAATAGCCCTGTTAATCTTTAAATTGTTTTAATTTTTTATTGCATGAACTATTTTGTCACTATCTAAACACGAGCTCATTCCGGATATCAATATTTTGGAACTTCTCATTCTCGGTAATTGAACAACATAATTATCCTCAATTTATCTTTCAATTCATTAGCTAAAATGTTTCTGTCTTCAACATTTTCACAACGAATAGCCACAGCACCATTCGATCTATTCATCATACCATTAATTCAAACATTCAGAGACGATGGATTTATTTTCTTTTTGATTTCACTTATTGTTTTCTCACTATTTTGATTCTCTTTGGGCTTAATTACAGCGTGGGCCAAAAGTCACCATGGCTTAAAAAAATTTAATAACTTTTTCGTTTATATATTTTTTTTTTTTTCAGATTATATAAATAACACCTGGGAAATAAATAATGGAGAGATTCACAACTGGACAGAGAACTAGAGCCCCTTCAGACTATGTGAGAAGTCATATGCTTTTTTGTATGTTTTTTTGTATGTCTTTGCATATGATATGTCAAATCGCATAAGATTTAGTTTATTGTGTTCATACTGATATGATTTATGTTAAGAGAACTTGACTTTTCTCAATAGTAGTTTTGACATTATCTATCAAATTAATTTTTATTTGTAAACAATTTTTTTTTTAATAAGAAACTCATATGACTATGAAACTATAGACTTGAATCGAATGTCAAAATAGTCATATGCTTTCTCATATGAAAACTCATTTGTGTAATATAAACATATTCACACTATGAGAGTTGTCATATTTGACGACTCATATGACTTTTTATATGACTTCTCTCGTCGAAATTCATCGATTTTTTGTTCAGAGCTTGTCTAAGTTTTTCCTAGTATTTTTTAAAAAAAAATTGGTTAAATAACTCACTCAATATAGAGTTCAAAATGTTTTACTTGAATGGATGGTAAGCGTATCCATAAACCGATTTCACCCATTTGAAATCCCAAGAAGTTTGTTTTAAGGTGTGGCCTGTTTTCCAAATTTCACTCAGTTAATTTGCTTGATTTTCCCTTAATCTTGATTTCGGCTGACAGACTGGACTTTTCTAAATGAACTCAGGTGGTGACGCTGATCAAGAATATACAATTTCTATACCTGTCACGCCCCAATCTACGCGTTGCAAATAGAATGGCTATGTGGATATCCTTCTGAGTATGAAACGTCTAATGCTGTCTCGAACTATGCATCTAACCTCATTTGAATAAAATAAACATGATGTACTGAATCTTGCTATTTTGATATTGATAACAGCCATTAGTCGATTTTTCGACCACTTGATTTCTCATTAAATTCAGTGTAACTTTCTTCATTTTAATTAGTGGAATAAAACTGATTTATTAAGAAAGAACTTTTGTGAATAGAACTGCATTTCAATTTTTACATTTTGTAACTATTTATATTTAAAAAAAAAATTTAAAAAGTGTCTAAAAAAAGGACTTTTTAAATATATTTTTTTCAGTGTATAAAAGTAACACAGTAATCATAAAATAACACTTTCACAAAACCATAAGTATTAAGGTTTATTTTAATAAAAAGGAAAGACGACGAAACTATCTTTCATTAATAAAAAACAATTTTATATGACTAAAATTTAGTGGCCAGTGGCCGAAAATGAGTTAAGGTGTTATTTTCGGCCAGGCCCTGCACTTAAAATCCCTTTTAAATAAATGTTAAAAGAAGAAGAAGTTGAATAAGTCGAAAAAAAAATATGAAATGTAAAAAAGGTTGAAAAATGTTGAAGCAGTTGTAAAAACGAAAATATATGGAAACCATTGAAGAAAGTTGAAAGAAATTCAAAATGTCGAAAAAATATGAAAAATGTTGATAAAAGCTAAAAAATGTCAAAATAATATGAAAATGTTAAAAATGTCAAAATAATATGAAAATGTTGAAAAAAGTTGAAAGCGGTTGAAAAACTTAAAAAAATTGAAATAGGTTGAGAAATGATGAGACAGTTCAAAATTGCTTAGAAAGTCTTAAAAATAAAGAAATTTATGAATAAAAATGAAAGAGGTTGAAAAAATCGAACAAATTACATATGGAATAAATGGAAAAAGTTAAATGATTGCTAAGTCAAAAAAACATGGAAAATGTTAAAAAAAATCGAATAAAAGAGATTGAAATGTGGGCTTAAAATTTAGGGCGGTAACACACCAACTGGTGTAATATGGTGAGATTTTTATCCAGAAATAGCTTCCATAAGCAACACTTTTTCACCAAATTTTAGTATGATTGATCACATATTCCAATAGATATGCCACTTAAGGTATTTTATGGTCTAGGGAGTGCCACGCCCTCAGGTGGTAAATCGCCCACTTTTGATTCAGGCATGCTGCCGTACTAAGCGAAAAAGACGTATCTCAAAAAAAAAAAATATCCGAGATTCTTATGGCATCGGATAGCTTAAGAAATTACGCGTCAAATGAAGTAATCCAAATGTTGGAATCTTAGTTCAATCATATAAAAAATCTACTAAGAAAATTTCCTCTATCTCAATTTTACAGGTATTTCAACAAATTGACATAAACAAAACATCAGTTATCTCAAAATGAATTTTTTTGAGATACGTCTTTTTCGCTTAGTACGGCAGTATACCTTTAAGCAAGTAACCCACTTAAATTAAATTTCATACCAATTGTTGCAACAGCTTAATTAATATTGCGATTTCAACTTTATGGCAATATAGGAGGTGCCACGCCCACTACTTCAATACCGTCAATTTTCATTTAATTTCAAAGCCCATAGCAGCCGACAGTTCTGAGCCAAATTTTATGAAGATTACTCTCATATCACACAATCTATAACATTAAACGTTTTCGCTTGTATGGGAGGTGCCACGCCCACATGCTTTATTGAGCCAAATTTTTGCATAAACATACCTTTTAGTAAATATATCTGACTTAATAATTTTCATAATGATTGCGTTGTTAGTTCTCTAAATATTGTGGGCTGTGACACGTCCTTCGATGAGTGTTTTCAGAAAATTGGCTAATTTTGTATTGATGACTCTTTTGAGCCGTATTATCACTAAAACTTTTGTAAAAATCATGTGTGTCAATTTTGAGACATATTGAGTCAAAATTTTTAATTGTTGTAAAGTGCTACTCCCATTTTCACGATTCCACCCACTTTTATCACAATTCAAGATATAATTAATATGTATCCAAGATATATTTAGTATGTACCAAATTTAATCGCAATATCTTACACGGTTTACGAAACATGGTGATGTAAAGGTTCAAATTTAGGGCTGCGCCACGCCCTTCTACGAATCATTGGAAACTTGAAACCTAGCCTAATCCTAATTTGGTGCACATATACACCTAATCACCAAGTTTTATCAAAATCGCTGCAACTTTTTTCAAAATGGGCTTGGGCAAATATACATAGAGTATGGGAGGTAGGCGTGTCCGTGAACCGATATCGCCTATTCTCAAAAGCAAGATGCCTGCAAAAATATGTGACCTGAGTGTGCTAATTTCATTCAATTAGCTTTCTTTGTTTTCCCGTAAGCCTGATTTCAACAGACGGACAGACCGACAGACATCGCTTAATCAACTCAGGTGGTGACCTTCTATGTGTTACAAACGGAATGATGAATTGAGTATACCCTCGGTGTAGGGTAAAATTACACGCAACGCCATATCATCCGCAGTGTAATGGTTCTCTGGAAAGAAGCCACAGAACACTAGCAGAATCAGTCGCGTAGCGTGGGGGGGGGGGGGGGGGCGGGAGGGGCAGCACTTTTCAGGGGCGGCATTTTTCCCGGGCAGTACTTCTTTATAACATATTTATTTATTTATTGCAGTCTATTAACAATTATTATTACAGACTAGATCTTTGAAAAATAAAAGTATGTATAAATTACATAACCTTCTAAAAAAATACTATTTAATAAAGTTTTCATTGCATTTTTTTAAAATTGAGAAAATTAGAATCTGAATTTATCTCATTAACCAATTTTAAAGCTATAAAGACATGATCATTAGATGCAAAATTATTTCGAACCGTTTTCAAATAAAAAGGCACACAAGACCTAAGAGCTCTTGGAGGAACATTGAAGTTAATAAGCCTCAAAAGTACAGGACTGTGTATAGCACCAGACACAATATCAAACATGAAGATGTTTTCTAGAGTTTTCATGCCAAGAATTATAATAATATCTTACAAACGGCTTGACAGAAATCAAATTACCTCTTTAAGTTGCAATCTCACATGTAACATGACTTGTGTGCATGACCTCTTGTTAACGCTTCCAAAACGAGCAGTTCGGTGCCAAATTGGCACTTACAGAAATTTTTGGGCAATCTTTGGCACTTGAAAATTTTATTTTGGTATCCATTATTTTTTTCGAATATTAGAACAGTGGGACCATTTCAGCATTATTTTCTACTAAGAAAACTTGATGCTAATTCGGATTTGAATATTAATATTTCCGAAAAATTAAATTTAACCAGATGAGTATATTTTCACTTGGTATCATACATATAGGCGGAGAGCCGGCTGTATAAAAGTCGAGTGTATAAGATTACAGTATTACATTTCGAACTGTTATGTACTACGGTTTTAATTAGAACGACAAAATTGGCTAAAATTCGGGCATTTTCGGCCATCGGGACAGGCTTTGGCAAGGCAACCCTAGATATTCTATTAAGGCTCATCGAGCTCAATCATTTGGCATACATCTCATCCTGTAAACTTATACACTCGACTTTTCTACAGCCCGTCTAATACTGAGATTGACAAATAATTTGAACAAATGATTTCAGATTGAAAATCTACTTTGTAATCTTTGTTTGTAAAGTCTACTCAATTTTTTCCTGAAAAAAAAAAATTATAGTACGTTTCATAAATATGTTGCCACCTATTCTATTTGTTTATTAAAAACTTAATTTTTTATATATAATAAATAAAAGGTTTATAAAAACTTTATTTCATATAAATTTCTAAACATTTCTTGTCCTATCACGAAAATTTCATAAACTTGTTCCCAATATTTACTGAGAAATCGCAATTTAAAAAAAAAAAAGTCCCACATAAAAATTCTCTTGTTCATTACTTTTTAAAAAATCAAAATTTTGCAAAAAATAATATAAGTCGTTAATATCGTCGATTTTGATATCAAACAAGACAGACTTATATCGTCAACTAACATCCAAAAATATGCAATATCACTTTTTAGTTATTTACAGGAGAAGCAAAAAACGTTGCATACTGAAATATAATTTAGATTTAGAAAACATTTTTCCAATCTTGCTTAAAACACAACTTGAGATTTATTTCGGGAGAACACTTTTTTTTAAGACTTTCGTGCTATGTTTGCTACGAACTTTTGGACTTGTTTTTTTCTGGAACAAAGTGAAGTATGCACATAACAACGTTGAAACGTTTGTGCATTATTTAAAACATAGGATATACATACATTTTTGAATTACCAGGATTTTTCGTCTAAACTAAAATTTTAAATTTTTAAGTAAATTTTTAAAAAAATTTTCTTTTAACTGGATATTTATGACATTCATTTATGAAATTAATTCATTAAATAATGAGAAAACAAAATGTTATGAATTTCATATGTAAAAGATTGAAAAAGAGTCAAAGCAAGTGTTTTATACCTATATATGTATTTACTATATAAGATTCAGGCACATGTTGTTACAGCCTTTTGAATTTCGTTAATAAAATCGCTATTATTGAACATAAATTTAAAAATTTTATAGTATCTTGTAGTTTAGTCAAATACATAAAAATCAATCAAAAACTTGATTTTGAATTACTTGATGTCAGGTGACGATATATTCGTTGACGACAAAAATATTTATGTTGGGCCTAAGGCAGAGATGATCTTAATGAATTTTCTGATATTGCTCGTACATTTAATATAAATTAAAATAAGTGTTATGCCAGACTTTGTTCTGAAATTATAAAACTATATGACTTTGCGGATGAAACTTTAACAGAACTCAAAAATGAAATCATCAGAGACTGGGAGAGATGCTCAATTTATTTTCATATATTTGTGATGAAATGATATTTATGAATGAACTGTTTTTATGTGACTGGTTTCCTTTCAAAAATTTGTTGATTATATTTAACTCTTGTCATTTAGACATATTGCTCATTTGCTGGAAGACCGTCACAACTCTAAAAAAAGTATTCGAGTTAATTATGCAGAAATAATCGTCTTATTTATTGTGTAAACAAATAAATGTATTTAATGAACTTGTAGTGTAAGAAGAATATATGTATGATGACATAACTAGATTTATTACTCGTAAGAATTAATTTATTGAAAACTTAATAACTATGCGTTTTTCTACAAATTTAAGTTTTTTGAGTTACGACGATCGTCCAGTAAACGAGCGATATGGTAAATTTTTAATCAAATGGTTAAGTAATTTTAATGGTATGTCCAAATGTGTAAAGTACCGAGTCTGGGGGCGGAAGTTGTGAGCTGTCCCAAATGAGAATTTTAGGGTAACACCCGACCGAGTCTTGTAAAAATTTGTAAAGGTATATTTTAAAGGTTAAGCTTAAAATTAAATGAGAAGAATTCATCTTTCAGATATTTTTTTAAAGAAATGTTTAAAGAGATCAACACTAGCAAAATTAAAAGTTTTGGATATACCTAGGGGTATTCTTGTGTGCATTTGTGGCAACTATTATATCCAGAATGACTTTTTATTCCGAGTCAGTCTCGAACGGAATCCGTTTCGGATAAAATATATGAAGAAGCGAGTCCGTTTCGAATTCGAAGCGGATCAGTTTGGCACACTGGGTACCTGCATTCAAGTTTCGATTTAGCCATAGTGCTACCCATTTCCATTACTGAGAACTTTTTAGGTACACACGAACATGTATGCCTACGCGGTTGAATGAAATCGTAACATTATATTAAAAGTTGCTGCAGAGCAATAACTTGGAAACTTGTTTCAATTTTTTTGCAAGTAAAAACTAATGACCTTTTTTTTTAGTTCACTAGTTAACATTTTCTATTTCCTTCCCATGAAAGGGGGCGGCATATTAGTTCTCCGCCCCGGGCGGCACATATGCACGCTACGCCACTAAGCAGAATATTTGAGGAGTTTTGCAAAGAAAGATAGTTCGAATTGGAGCAAATGGCCTGTCCTGTCCTGTCCATAACAACAGGATACATACTTCTATTAAGCAAACTCCATTTCATACTTTATACAGTTTTGACTTTGAAATGCTTATAAATTTGAAACGAAAGTGTTCACCGCTTTATAACGCGGATAACCAATCAAAAGTACATAAAATTGATATTTGTGCAAAAATGTTATTCGATGTTCCTTTTAAAAAATTTACGGAAATTTTGTTTCGAGTTTGCACTTTTGTTCTCTCATCCTTCATCTTTTTTTGTCGTATGTTTAATTTTTACCGAATTGGAATCTATGGTACCGTTATCTGAAGGAAGCGCGTCAAATACTGCGTTTCATAGAAAATTGATATTTGTGCAAATTGATTTATTTGAGTTTTGAATACTGCAGCGTCATTATCCATACAAATAAAGTGACAAAATTATTGAGGAGGTATATAGTCATTAATATAAAAATATAATTGTCATTTATATGTGGTGGCAAATATTTATTTTAGTTCAAGAGGCCTCTTGAAAAGGAACGAAGAGAAAGTTAGAAAAAAAAACAATGCATGAAGCTGGGATAAAAATATGTGAAATTGCTGGTGCAACAAATCGCCATCGTAATATCATTACAAATTTTTTAAAAAACCCGCAGAAATATAGCGTAAATAATTGCAAAGGTGCTATATCCAAGGTGGATGAGCGTACCAAGCGACACATACGGACTCTATTCACGAGTGAAATGATGAGCTGCGCAGATATTAATGCAGAACTAGGTCTGTAAATTACCCAACAACGCATACAACAAATTGGAAGAAAGGATTTAGATCTTTAGTATCAATCGAAAGTGCCCAAACCGAGCCTAAAAAACATCACAAAAATGCGCGCATGGCCTTTTAATACAAATTTTGGGATGATGAGTTCAAAACTGTGATATTTATTGATGAAAAAAAATTCAACGTAGACGGCTCAGACGAACATAAAAAATATTGGAGGGATATGTTCCATTTTAGGTAGACCTGCTACAGGCGCAATTATGCTGGTGGATTTCTGATGGCTTGGGCTGGTCTTGGTGCTAGAGGAAAGTCACCAATTTATTTTATGCCCAGTCGTATTAATGCGGAAAGGTATGTTGAATTGCTTTTACCATTTGCAGAAGAGTTCCATGGCGACAGTTAGACATTTAAGCGAGATAACGCTCCCATACACGTTGCACGGCATATGATGGCGATTTTTAAGTCTAGAAATATTTCGTTGTTGCAGTGGTCGGCTTTAAGTCCGGATTTAAATCCAATTGAGGACTTATGGGCATACTATCTTCTAAAATTTTTGGTGCTACAAAGCAGTACGAATTTTTGAAACAGCTAAAGTAAGCTATTGTTAAGGAGGCAAGCCCGTGCGCAGGAATGATCTATGGGGGGGGGGAGGGGATTTTAACTCGAACATTTCTTGTTAGATTATGCTCATAAAAAACGGTTTACTTTTAATATAGACATTTAATTATAATTAAATGCATAAGTACATACATATGTATGTACATGTGTTTATTAGACATGTTCAAAAAAATGCCATGTTCTAGAATGCTTCAAGAAAACTCGATTTTCGTAAATTTATTCATATTCGAGTATATTCCTTGTTTAAAAATATAAAAAAAATTTTAATTTTGATAACTTTGCAAATATTTTTTTTTTCTCATTTATTTTTTTAAGAAAATTCATGTAGTGGCATTGACAATTTAAAATTTCAAAACAACAAAGGATTTGAGCTGGTTCACAAGAAACACCGCTGCTCTACTCGCGGAGAGACCACAGTTTTTCTCCTTATGTATAGGCTTAAAAAATAGCGGTAAATTTTTTTTCGATACTTCCTTATGTGTACATAAGTCGACGTTTACACGACGAAAGTCTGAAAGACAATTTCTTGTCCATTCTCTTTTGTGATTTTCGTTTCGCGTTTGCAACATATGACAAATTTTTTACCTCGTCCCTTTCGTTTTTCCCCTCTTGCCTACAAACAAGGAAACTTTGCCGAAAAAGTTTCCTCGTGTAAGCCTTGACTAAGGAAAATCGAAAGAAAATTCAAAAATAAAAATATTGTAAATAAGAAAAAAACCAAATTTTCTTTATTTTTTTTTGCCAAATTCCGAAAAATTAAAATCTTGCAGCTCTGGTAGCAACCCTAAGACTATTTTTTTTTTTAATTTTCTTAAATGAGGATATACTCGAATATGAATAAATTTTCGAAAATCGAGTATTTTGAAGTATTCTAGATCATACCATTTATTTGAACAGGTCTAGGTGTTATGTTATGAGTCGATATTCAGTAAAAATTACGTAAGAAGCTAATTCTGCGAGTTACTTGAAAAAACTCGTCCAAAACTCTTTCCACTTTGATTTCGATATCGCGATGTATATTTAGCGAGGCTAAGCCGTTCAGTCGATCTTCGGACATAGCTGATCTGAAGTGTGGCTTTAGACGACGTAGTGCTGAAAAGGAGCGTTCATTTGTTGCTGTTGTCACAGGTAAAATTGCAATAACATTTGATGGACATTTGGAAACGCGTCTTCATTGCAAATATCCAGTTCTTCGAGAGAATTGTTGATGTCTTGCCCGGTAATGCGTTGACGCCAAAGTTGAACTTCATTTATCCACATATCACGTGAACTATCATGCAAAATTTAAATATATGGCACGAATAGATTTGTGCATGAATTTTCTTTCAAGCTGATTTTATTGATGCCGGAGCTATGCTATGAAAAAACGTGTTAGTTAGCCTTAGCGACGCGCAGTGGTCCCAAATCGTGTTTTTTTGGTTCAAAAATAGCTAGAGTGCGCGAATCTTGTCGAAAATTAAAAACTCGGGCTCCGACGATTTTAGTTCTTTCATTTAAAAAAAAAAAAGTGTGTCTTATTAATTTTTCGTTAAAATGTCAATAAAAAGCTATGTGCGAAAATTCCCAATGGGGGAGGGTTTGAACCCCCAAAACCCCCCACTTGCGCACGGGCCTGTAAGGAGTGGTCGAATATAGATTTTTCGGTTCTACAAAACTTGGTGAATTCAATGACCGATGGTTGAAGTTACTTGATAAAGAAAAGAGCAACACCATCTCATACTAAAATGACCTTAAATTAAATTTTTTTCGAAGATTCAAGCTAAACTTTCACTTAAAATATCAATATTTAAAATCGGAATACGGAATGATTCTTTCAAACAGTATCACTTCTTTCTACGTAAGTTGACGTTGAAAGCAACAGAGTTTAATCGAACGCGTAATACGTAGCAGACCCGTGCGCAGGAATCATCCATGGGGGGGGTTTTTGACTAGGACATTTCATATTAGATTATGTTCATAAAACGCGTCAAAAAAGATTTACTTTTAATATAGACATTAGACCGGGCCGATTTGTATGAAGCAAAATAAAGTCAGCCAAACACCGACTCAAATTCGATTTTTCCATATAAAAAATTTGAAAATTCGAATTTTGGGACTAAATATTATTTATAATAGAAAAATAATTTAAAACTTTTTAACGTCAAATTTTTTGCAAGAACGCAATCTTTATTTTTCGACTAAATTTGGGTACCCATTTTGTGAAGGAATAAAAGTTTCGAGGAAAAAACACCTTTTCTTAGCCAAAAAGGACCTTCAGGAATATCAGAAATGCTCCATTGGTTTTTCTCGGAACGAAAAAAAAAAATGACGCAGATATCGTTTTTAAGGGTCCTTTTAACTTTTGAGTCGGTTTCTGAATGAATCTAAATTTCGACCCGGTCTAAAAGACATTTAATTATAATTAAATTCATACATACATATATACATATGTAAATAAATACATACATACATATGTAAATATGTTTATAGTATGATTCGATATTTAGTTATCATTACGTAAGTAGCTTATTCTGCGAGGTACTTGGAAAAACTCGTCCAAAGCTCTTTCCACATTGATTTCGATATCGCGATGTATATTTAGCGAGGCTAAGCTGTTCAGCCGATCTTCGGACATAGTTGACTTGAGGTATGTCTTCAGACGACGTAGCACTGAAAAGGAGCGTTCATTTGTTGCTGTTGTCTCAGGCAAAGTTGCCATAACACGAATCATTTTTGATGTCTTGCCCGGCAATGCGTTGACACCAAAGTTGAACTTCAATTGTCCACATGTCACGTGAACTATCAGCCAAAATTTAAATATATGGCGTGAATAGATTTGAGCATGAATTTTTATGAAGCTGATTTTATTGATGCCGGAGCTATGCTTAAACACGCATTAAAAAAACGCTCGTGCTACTTAGTCTCAGCGACGCGCAGTAGTCCTAAATCCTGTTTTTTAGTTCAAAAATAGCCAGAGAGCGCAAATCTTATCAAAAATGAAAAACTCGGGCTCCAACGATTTATTGGCATTTTAGTTCTCTCATTTAAAAAAAAAATTGTTGTCTCTCTTTGATTTTTCATTCAAATGCCAATAAAAACCTATGTGCGAAAATTCCCAATGGGGGGGGTTTGAACCCCCAAACCCCCCCCCCCCTTGCGCACGGGCCTGATACGTAGAACGCTGCTTAGTATGGTCCCGCTGCCCGCTAAGTCCTCTCTATACTCAGTTGAAATGTGGCCTTCGCCCAAGTACAACAATATTATAGATACAAAGGGTTAAGTTATAAATATGTGAAAGTGCTTCGAGTAAAGTAAATCCAATAAAACCAAATGAATTTTACGTCTGAAGGATAGTAAAATACGTTAAACATTTTTTGAATATCAATACTGTAACAGAAATTTCTAAAATAAAACAAAGGAAGGGTATTTTTTTCGTTTTTTTTTTAACAAAATTTGAGTTGTGAAATGAAACAGTAATAACACGCTGTCGGATGCTGCCTTTAAACCTATTGGAGGTTACTAAGAGAAGTATTGGCTACTCAATTAAACAAAATTTAGCTGCTACTATCTGCTACTTGAATTTTAATTTATTTTTTCTTAATACAATAGAATTTTCGATAACTAAGTTACAATAATACATAAAAGATGAAAGAAAAAATGTGTGAAAACGTTAAATTTTTCGCATGACCCGACCCCAAATTGGATCAGCCATTTAGAATTTTGCAATTCTGACAACGAATTCGTAATAAGCGAAAATCCACTAATACGAAATTGCAAATCAATCCTTTAAAGTTTAAAAGTTTTCGCATAACGCCATATTTAGCCCACCATTTTGAATTTCGTAATTCTGACATCGGATTCGTAATCACCGACCCTAAAACCCCCGAGTGTACATTTTGGAGTGAATTACTTAAATTTTCGAATTTTGGCCGCAAAATGCGACTTCGGCCGCACTGTGCGCTGTGCGCTGCAGACAGACGGCATATCAATAAATGGAATGTGATGAAGTTGTCGAAGCCGAAGCGGTGTTGCAATGGGCTCTTTGAGCCCTTTATTTTGAATGTGAAAAGAAGGAACTAAATAGCTGTATAAAATTTATTTCATTTTTTCTTCTCAAGGAAGAGGAACTTGTA
Source organism: Tricholauxania praeusta (assembly GCA_949775025.1). NCBI lineage: Eukaryota > Metazoa > Arthropoda > Insecta > Diptera > Lauxaniidae > Tricholauxania > Tricholauxania praeusta. The sequence goes on from OX459028.1 coordinate 110,001,283, forward strand.
CCATTTTCAATATAAATGGCTCATTTTGTTATGAACTTCAGCACGACATGTTCGCCATGAAGTTGCATTCCACTTTGGCCAAATATGAAGACGCTGCCAAGTCGATAAGTCAGCCCAAAAGACTAACGATCGTGCCTGATGAACCAGTTGACTGATCAAAAGAATGCTCAAACCAAATTGTCAAAGCACCCGATTTGACCAAAATCATCGCTTTGAACGATATTCGTGCTGATAAAAAAGGACATAGAATTTTGAAGACACGTCCTTGCAAGGTTTTACTAGAGGCATGCATCGTGGCAATACATCAAATGCGATGTACAGTTGCGTTGTCGGAGTTTTCCACAAATGAAAATATCGGTTTTAATCAATATTCATTCAATAAAGTAGGTTTTTGCCATACAAAAATTGTTTTTGTTCATGTCAGAAAATATTGAATTTTTTGATATCGCTTGTGGCGAAAAATCGACCACTCACTTTTGCGCGTACACGGCTCGCGGGAAAAATGCCGTATTGAACTCGTAGTATTTTGAACATTAAATATACCCTGAATAGTAAGTAGTTAAAATTGACAGAAATTATTTCTAAATTACAAAAATTTTTACCAAATTTTCCAACAAGAAAAAAAAACCCCGAAAATGCCTCAGCATTAAATATCTGAATCACGCCAAACCAAAAACAACATATGATGGCAAAAATCCAAACTAACATATTAGCTAAGCGCTTAGGCGATACCACTCTCTGGCTCACCTGGAAAAAATGTGGTCGAAAAATCAACCGCTGGGGCTTTATGGGTTAAGCAAGGGAATAGAGTTTCGATGAAGAGCCAAAATAGAAGTAATAAACTTTCACCTATGTATATGGATAGGCCCATTTGAAGTTTCAGATATCAAAGGGAATGTTACAACAGAAGTTGTTATTAAAGGAAAGATAAAGAGGTGTCTCAATAATTTACTTAAATTACACTAGCTTACAAAATTATTTTTTTTCTTTTGTTCCTTTGATGAAAGGTTACTTTCTTTATTTACTTTTTCCTGCTGAATTCGAAAATGAAAATTTTTTGAATGGTACAGTTTTTGAGATATTGTGATTTTTTCATTTTTTCGACCTCCTTTCACTTTAAAGTTCATATCTTGAGCTAGAATGTTCACTTTCATCGTTTTTGGAATTAGATTAAAGATAATAAAATGACAAACAAACATACATATAAAAATATACTTATGTTTCATTGAATAAACGGTTCAAAAGATGTCGATAAAAACAGTCTAGATTTCAAAAAAAAATCAAATTTTACATCTGATCAAGGGCGGATTCACGGGGGGGGAAATGGGGGAAATTTCCCCCTCCAACGGCTTCAAAAATACACTAGAGAATTTCAAAGTTTTAAAAAACCATGCAGCATCTAAGAAATAAACTAAAAATTTTTGAAGATTCTAGTAACGCCGGAGATGTGTAATTTTTCAGTTTGTTAACTTTTTTCATACAAAGTTAAAAATTAACAAATCACATTACTCTACAAATTTGCAAAAACTTACACAACATCGAATAGCGATGATACTTAATGTAGTGAAAAATGGCAAAATTCAAAAAATGCACTGTTGAGAGCACATACTTCACATAAATGCCTGTAAAAACTTTGATTGTCAGCAAATGAATTTTAATTTTTTTTTTAGTATAGGGAAGAGTCCTACAACAATTTTAAGATATAAATTGTGTCAATAGTGTTATGATATAAAATTTTAAGAGACCCTTATTTTTTATTTTGCTGAAAAGCCACATTTTTCGAAGTTATCGTCATTTAAACATTGTATGTTAAGATTACAAATTTTGAAAGGACTTTTTTTGAAATTGTCGGTATTTCCTTAATACATAATGGGTTTTTATAATTTTTTTTTTTCAAAATTCTTCATTATTTTATTGGTTTTATGAAAAAGTGACGTTTAGTGCAAAGTACAATTATGAAAACCCATTATGTATCGAGGAAATGCCTACAATTTGAAAAAAGGTCCTGTCAGAATTTTTTTCGTACATGTATTTTAACATACAAAGTTCAAATGACGATAACTTCGAAAAATGTGGCTCTTCAGCAAAATAAAAAAATATGGGTAAAAACTATTCTTTTGCAAATATTTTAAGTATGATTTTGCGGAAAACGGACAAAAAATGGAGAAGTTATTCGAAAAAAACAGTAAAAAACTTGCAATAAAATTAAACGAAAATACATACGTTTTCTTATTAAAAAGAAACGGAGAATAAAAGTAAAGAACCAGACACATACACAATCGTATGTATTATTTTCGTTTAATTTTTTAAAATTTTTTTAATGTTTTTTCGAATAACTTCCAAATTTTTTTGTCCGATTTTCGCAAAATTATGCTTAAAATATTTGCAAAAGAATAGTCTTTCATTTAAAATTTTATAAATATGAAAAAGAAAAAGAAAAATTTTTTCATTCAAATGGAGCAATTGAAATTTAGTTATTTTTAAAAAATACCAAAAAAGTAATTTTTTTGGACTTTGAGCGCTTGTAACTCCATCAAATCTTATCCGATTAAAGCAAAAATCATATCGTTAGAAAGAGAATACATATATCTTTCGAATGCTGAAAGAGTCTTAAAAATTTTATGGAGATATAGTCAAATAAATGAAAAAAGTGCCGAAAAAAGGGGTTTTTTGGGGATGTCTCGAAAACGATTCTTAAGAAAAAAAAATGGTTACCATTTTTGGAATCTACTCCCCAAAATACATCGAAAAAAGTATATGAGAAACCAGATTTTGAGATGAACTCCAAATTTGTAAACTAGTGTTATATAATTTAATTTTTTTTTTTTTCAACTGAAATTATCTAAATTAAAAATATTAACTTTTGAGTTAGATAGTAAAATACGTGTTTTTACTTCTAAAAATAAAATTTTATGATTTAAGAAACAAGTTTTAGAAATATACTCATTTTAAAGTATGGGTGGATTACATCCAAGTCAGTAATGGCTTTACGAAAGGCGTCTGTAATGCAGGGTTAAAATGTTAACATAGAAAACTTGATCACCTTTTTTTAACTAACAAAAATCATTAAATTTTCCGAAAATTTTGAAATCCAGCAAGGCCCCCGGCTTTGACATGCAATTAACATCTTGGCCTCTTGGCAACCCTGTTCGCAGCGAACAGAGCTATAATTCGGCTATAAGAAGAAGAAGAAGCTATAAGGCTTATAATGTTAGCGTGTACGAACATTACAATAAAACAACATTTATTACATGTATGTAACATGTATATATCTATAGTAAACTTTTTTTGGACATAAATTTAACATAACCAATTTTCCCCCCCCAAAATTTTTTCCTGGATTCGCGCCTGCATCTGATTCTGTGGCCACGAAAAAATAGAAATAAAATTAAAAAAAAATAATTTTTCTTCATACACGTAAAGCTGATATTTTAATGAATGAATCCAAATCACCCATTTTCTGAATATATTAATTTTTTCAACAATTTGTTGAGTCAAATCGTTACAAAAATATTTTTTTTTGTTTTTGTTCCTTTAATGAAAGCTTATTTTTCTTATGTACTTATTTCCGCTGAATTCGAAAATGAGAATGAAAACTTTTTGAAAGGAACAGTTTTTGAGATATTGTGGGTTTTTAATTTTTTTCGACATCTTTTCACTTTAAAATTCATATCTCAAGCCAGAGATGCCCAATTTAATCATTCTTGGTATCAAATTAAAGGTATGTATTAAAATGACAAACTAACATATCGGGCATTTCACGCGAAGCGGACATGGGATATTGGGTCATGTTTCCAATTTCAGATATATTTGAATATGTTGTACCTGTACATGATCTCGATACAGAAACAAAATATTTTTGGAATGGCAGAATAGTCTTTGAAAATTTAAGAAATCGTAAGGTATGTACTGGGTGTTTTTTTTAGAGGTTTGTTTTTCGAATAGAGATAAAACTAGCATTGTATGGTCAAATCTGGCAACTCTAATGTCATTTATGTTCAGTTTGGTTTGCCATTTTATCATGACAACCTGACAAAAGAACAACGCTTGCAAATCGTGCAAATTTATTTCGAAAATAATGGTTCAGTTCGCGAAGTTTAGCGCAAGCTCCGTCCATTTTATGGTCGACATAATCGTCCATCAGAGCAATTAATTCGGTTAACCATGGGTCGTTTTCGCACTACGTTTACTCTATGTGATAATACGCATCCGCAGAGACGTCGAACAGTGCGCACCGAAGAAACAATTGCCGCTGTAGAGCAAAATGTTGAAGAGGACCCGAATGAATCGATTCGCCACCGTGCACAGCAATTGGAGCTTTGTCCATCAACTTTATGGAAGATTTTGCGCAAAGATCTTGGCTTGCGACCTTACAAGATCCAGCTTGTGCAAGAATTAAAGCCGCGAGACCATGCAATGCGTCGTGATTTTGGTGTATGGGCCGAAAATGAGATTGATCTCGATGCTGATTTTCATCGCAAAATTTTGTTCAGTGATGAGGCTCATTTTTGGTTGAATGGCTACGTCAACAAGCAAAATTGCCGCATTTGGAGTGAAGAGAATCCACATGAGACCCTTGAGACGCCATTAGATCCACAAAAACTGACTGTTTGGTATGCTCTATGGGCTGGTGGAGTCATTGGGCCATACTTCTTCCGAAATAATGCTGGAGAGTCAGTTACCGTTAATGGAGACCGGTATAGAGCCATGATAACCGACTATTTTGTTCCCGAATTGGATGGCATGAATGTGGATGAGTTGTGGTTCCAACAAGACGGCGCTACATGCCACACAGCGCTCGTCACAATCAATTTATTGAAGGAAACATTCGATGAGCGCATAATTTCGCGGAATGGACCTGTCAATTGGCCACCAAGATCGTGTGATTTGACACCATTGGACTATTTTCTTTGGGAATATGTGAAGTCGCTCGTCTACGCCAACAAAGCAGAAACGTTACGGGACTTGGAAGCCAACATTCGTGGCGTTATTGCCGACATACGGCCCCATATGCTCGAAAAAGTGGTTCAAAATTGGACCTGTAGAATTGGCTTTATTCGAGTCAGCCGCGGCGGCCACATGCCCGAAATCATATTTAAACATTAATGGCATAAAATTATCCTTCCAATAAAGCCAAATTGATGGACATTAAAACGATTTTCTTGTGTTTTATTTCAATTCGAAGCTCTATACCTCTAAAAAAACACCCTGTACTACTTCAAATACCATTATTCAGCTTAAAAAAGTCTGGCAAAATGAATTAACTACTGGCTCTTATACTTCATTTATTGGCCTTTTTAACCTCATTGTTACGTCCAATGCTCGGAGTAACAATAAAAAACTTTACTTTTGTTTTTTAACACTTTAATTTTCCGATGATTACAAAATGTTTGTAAGATTTATTTACAATTTTCTTGCTGCTAAATTTTGCTGCTGTTGCCGTCGTAAGAATTGTCAGAAGTGAAAATTAATGTTGAACATTTTGACATTTCGTATCAATGTTGTGTAAAAATTGGTTTCAGTGATGTGCAATTTTTGGCAATTATTACGAATACAGTAGCAACTAATTTTTAAGTAAGTAATAGCTTATTATTAAATAAAGTAATAAATGAAATGTGTTGATGAAGATCCAACATAGCGGGCCCCATTGACCATCTAGGGTAAAGATGAACTTATAATATATGTATGATCAAATCCAATACTGACAGAAATAGGTGCAAGGAACCAAAGCATAATGAGGCATTTTACAAGTTAGGCGAAATGGTCGATTGGAAGACGGCATAACTTTGCGATTGATCTCTTCATTAGTCCGTTAAGCGTCTTGAGAGTTGCAACGCGAACCAAACCATCACTCCCTGGATGGATCTCTGTTATACGACCCATCAACCAATTTTTAGGTGGTAAATTATCATTTTTTACTAATACAAGGTCGTTGATCTTTAAATTGTCCATAGCTTGCAACCATTTTGGACGGGATTGCAATTGATTTAAATATTCAGCGCTCCAACGTCTCCAAAAGGATTGGTTCAGCTTCACCAACTCACTCAAACGAGCACTCATGATTCGTGGATTGCGTTCTAGATAAGGTTCAAGCAAATCTCTTGAAATATCTCCATTGAGAAAATGATTCGGAGTAATAGCCGTCATGTCATCAGGGTCGGCTGTGAATGGGCAGAGTGGTCGACTATTCAAAATTCCTTCGATTTCGACTAGAAGAGTGGACCATTCTTCGTAAGTATAAGAAAGTGTTTTGCAGATTCGGTTTAAATGAAATTTAACAGATTTAACACCTGCCTCCCAGAGGCCGCCGAAGTGCGGAGACCTGGGTGGTATGAAATGCCAATTTATGGATCTGTTTACCAAAAATGGAAGAGTTTGGGACTGTATTTGTTGTCGCCAAACCTTTTCTTGGGACTGCAACTGATTAGTGGCACCTACAAATGTGCGACCATTGTCGCTATAAATATAAGAACACATATTTCGTCGAGCTAGAAATCTTTTCAATGCCCCTAGAAATGTGGGGGTAGTCAAATCGCCCACGAGTTCAAGATGGACAGCTCGGGTGGAAAAGCAGACAAAGACAGTTACATAACCTTTGAAAGTAACCTTTCCACGACACTTAGACGCTTTTACATCAATTGGTCCGGCAAAATCAACACCTGACGTACTGAATACATAAGAAGCATTAACGCGAGGAGAAGGGAGCGTTCCCATTCGTTGCTCATTTGGTTTTGCTCTCATCCTGTAACAAGTGATACATTTTGAGATAACAGAACGAACTCGTTTACGGGCTCTAAGAATCCAAAACCTTTTGCGTATCCAGGTCAGAATCAGCTGTGCACCGCCATGAAAGGTTAAACGATGATATTCTAAGATTAATAGATTTGTAAAGTGACCAGAGGGAGGTAAAATTATGGGATATTTTTCATCATAGCTAAGCGAGGAGTTTTCGAGACGACCACGGACACGCAAGATTCCATTTTCGTCTATGAAAGGGTTAAGATTTGCAATAGAGCTTTTTCAGTAAATAGCAGTTTGACACTTCAAGGCAGCCATTTAGGTTTGGAAAAAAAAATTTTTGGACAGTGCGAATCCAGGATTCTCGAGCCTTATCTATATTTTTTACAGTCAATGGTAAGCGAGCTGGTTTACCACGAGCCCTTTCAGCCACTATGTGTATAAGTGCTGTAGTTCGTAAAAGTTTTGTATATGTGGAAAAACTTTCCAAAATTTGTAATGTCTCAGAAGAAATCTTTTGCGTGTGGTGAATCTGCACCTTGTTTAGAAGGAGATCGCTAAATTTTAGGGTAAGTTGTACCGGTTGCGGCCAATAATGGTGATCCTTTTTAAGAAAATTAGGCCCATACCACCATTGAGAGCAGATTTCGAGCCCAGATACATTGGAGCCCCTAGAAGCAAGGTCAGCCGGATTTTGATCAGAAGGCACATGGCGCCATTGACTTGGTGAGATAATAGAAGTAATTTTTGTGACCCTGTTGGCCACAAAAATTTCCCATTTGTGAGGATCACCGTTAAGCCAGTGTAATACGATTTCTGAGTCAGTCCACGCGTAAACCTTGGGTCTAGAGGTAACTTTCCACTCCAATAAAAATTTTCCAATCATTTTAGAGAGTTTCTCAGCACCAAGCAATTCCAGACATGGTATGGATATAAGTCTTACAGGTGCAGGTCTAGAGGTAGATGTCACCAAATGGCATTGAATATTACCGTGACTATCTACAGATCTAAGGTAAATTACAGCAGCATATGCATCTTTAGACGAGTCGCAGAATCCGTGAACTTCAAATAATTGGGAATCAGATTTTGTAGAAAACCATCTAGATATTTTAAGTTGAGGTAAAAGCTTTATATCACCAATAAACTCTTGCCACTGTTCGAAAAAATTTTCAGAAACTGAATCATCCCATTCCAGGTGGTCCATCCACAGTTTACGCATTAGTAATTTAGCACGCAAAGTTACTGGAGAGATAAACCCAAGCGGATCATGTAAGCGAGCAATTGTGGATAGTACCATACGTTTCGTCAGAGGCTGGTCTGAGGCTGAGGATAAATCAAAGTTAAATTTAAATCTGAATATGTCTTCAAAAGGCTGCAAAAAAATACCTAAAGTCTTAACTGAATCTTCAAAGTTTAATGACAATGGAAGTTGAATCTCACGGTCTCCGGATGGTACGATCTGAAGACATTCGTCCCTATTGCTCACCCATTTCCGTAGATGAAATTTTCCTTCGAAAAAAATCTCGATTAATTGTTTTTGAGTACTAACCGCCTCCATGACGTTATCAGCTCCACCGAAAACATCATCTACATATGTAGAGTGCATTAAAAATGGGAATGCAAGCGGATACCGCGTTTGAAAATCATGCACAAGCTGTTGTATTGTTCTATTAGCATGATAAGGAGCACTTCTAGTGCCAAATGTGACTTTATTAAGAAAGCATTCTTTGATAGGCTCAGAAGGATGGTCACGCCATATGACCCTTTGATATTGAGCATCCTCAGGATGCATTAAAATTTGAAGAAACATTTGTTTCAGGTCTGCTGTAAAAGCAACTCTGTAAAATCTCCAGTTGGTTATAACAGAGCGTAAGTCACAATGCAATTTAGGACCAGGAAAAAGGATATCATTCAAAGATCTACCGTTAGTAGTTTTCCTGGAAGCGTCAAAAACTATTCGAAGCTTTGTAGAAGAGCTAGAGGCTTTGTAAATAAGGACTGTCCCAGAAAAAACTTGCACTTTGTTTTTTAGTTATAAAAAAATACCCAGCAATTTTTTTGGTTTTTTTTATTTTTTTATTAATAATGGCTAGTGTTCAGAATATAAATATCTAAAAACTAATTAACAATTTTGTTTTTTCTATAAAAATTTCTTACTTTTTTTTTAAGGACCTTCATTAAATTTTGCACAGTTGTTTCATCGACAGTACGGTACGATCTTTTCCACTTACGTCTGAAGTCTTTAAAATTTTTTGCAGTCCTGCCACTCTTTCGAAGATCTCTTTTCATTAGAGCCCAATATCTTTCAATTGGGCGAAGCTCTGGGCAGTTAGGCGGATTTGCTATTTTTGGTACAAAATTGATCTTTTTACTTGCATACCATTCCATCGTAGCTTTAGAGTAATGAGAGGTTGCTAAATCTGGCCAGAATATCACGGTACCCTCATGTGCACGAATAAATGGTAGAAGACGTTTTTCGAGGCACTCGTCTATATAAACTTTGGAATTGATTGTGCCTTGCGTAACAAAGAAGCTGCTTCTGAGGCCACAGGTAGCATGATGTGGTAGATAACAACATTGCACACTAATTGAGCCATTTTCGAATTTCGTAAGTTCTCGTTCTGAGGTTTTAACAAGTTCTACCCTATTAGATGAGATATATTCATGAAAAGACTTTGAATAGGCCAAGTGATAATCAGGATTTTTATAGAACTTCCTCTTGAGCTGCATAAATTGGTTAATGGCATTTATACGGGACTTCCCTAAGTTTTGGTTATCATCAGTGTATGTTTTGAAAGGGAAACGAACCATGTATCGACCTGAAGCTGTGCGCTGCAAGGTTTTAGAGAAAAATTTCTCGCACCATTTCTCTTCAGGTGTAAGTTCTCGCAATTCAGATATATTCTCTACTTCCCAAAACTTTTGAAGAAGTCGATCCACCTCCAATTTGGTAACCATAGTCCGAGAGGTATGTCGAACATGAAAATTGGGCCCGATTGCTCCGATTACAATCCAGCCAAGTTCAGTGTTTTGAGCCATAGGGAAACCTTTTAATTTGTGCAAACCTTCAAGCATGATTTCATTGTAAACTGCAGCGCCCAACAGAAGATCAATTTTAGCAGGTTTGAAAAAATCAGGATCTGCAAGGGAAAGTCCAGACAGATGAGGCCATGCTTGGTTATCAAGAAGTTTGCTAGGCAAAATTGTTGATAGTTTTCTTAGTACAAAAACTGGTACTTGAACCTCGAAATCAGTTAAAGTTGATTTAACGTTTAGGTGAATTGTTCGATTACAAGAATCTACGGGAATCTCGCTGACACCGGTAATGACAGAGTTGAGAGGTTCACCGTGTAAATTCAAACGATTTGCAATACGTTCTGAAATTAATGATCCTTCACTGCCCGTATCGATAAGTGCACGAAGCTGGACTAAGTTACCTCGTGAGTTTGTCACGTTAACGACAGCTGTCGACAGCAGAACAGGACTTTCAGAATGACGAGTTAAATACGTATGGGTACGATGTGAAGTGGATGGTGATGCCGCAAATTCACTTGAAACTGTTGTATCAGTGTGTAAAGTGTATGATGCCGTTCACCACAATGACAGTTGCGTTGACTTGGGCAAGCTGACAGAATGTGGTGTGGTGAGAGGCAATTGTAGCAAATCTTTTTATTTTCGAGAGCCTTTTGACGCTCTGCGGTAGATAAGGCTAAGAAATTGGGACACCTGCGTACAATATGGTTAGCATTACAAATACAACACTTAACGAAATTGTTTCCGGATATAGTTTCGGAAACTTTGGATCGATTCGTAGAGGCATGAAATGATTTAACTGATTTTTGATTAATTTTAGGCCTGGCAGACGAGAGATTAGATCTGCTCTCGGCTATAGCTTCCAGAGTTCTAATACGTGTATCGAGAAATGTCTCCAGGTCTGAAAATTTATCTAAAGTATTAGAGTTCCCTACTTTAGTTTTCCAAAGACCAATAATCTTGGGGGGGCAATTTCAGTGAAATAAAAAATATTAAAATTGGATCACAATGATCGAGGTTGAGATCAAAGTTGCTTAACGCTTGTCGACACTCGCGCGATACATTTAATAAAGCTCGTATGGAAGAAGCATCTTCTCTTTCTATCTTTGGCTGTCCAGAAAACAGATTCATTTGTGCTCTAAAAAGTTCACGAGGATTTTCACAATGATTACATAGCAATGATCATGCAGATTCATAATTAATTTCAGTGATAGACATATGTTTGACCATATCGCATGGCTCACCCTTGAGACAGCTTTTCAGATACCAACATTTCTCTACCTTGGATAAATCTGTGTTTTTATGCACGAGGGACATATAAATATCGCGAAAATGTGGCCACTCAGTGTATTTTCCGTCAAAAGTAGGAACTTGAATTTTTCCTAAGCGAGGCTGTTTCGAACTGAATACTATAGAGTGGTTTGGTGCAGCCGAATCGCCCTCCAGAGGCTTCGGCGGAAACACTTTCTCACGTTCTGATTCTAGTAGGCAAATTGATTCCAAATAGAGTTCCTCAAACGCATCGGGAATATCCTTTTTAATATATTCGCTCTGTTCAGAAACTCCATTTAAAGCCAATAAGCGGTCATTGCTTCTAAACTCTGTGCACAGATCCTGCACTTTTTCGATGCGTTTATCGAAATACAACTGTGTTTTTCTATTAGCGGAATCTTTTTTAAAATTCACAATTAACTTCCGAAGAGAATCTTGCAACCCGTTTTGCCGTCTTACAATCCCATCACAATCTAAATTTTCGCCATTAACACTCATTATATAGTTATATTTCAGCACACGCACATAAGTATATCAGAGTTGGTTTGACTTACCCCTAGGGTTGGCTCTTCACAACGTAAATATAATAGCGTATACTAAAATAATCCTATTGATAATATTTCTTATTGAAAACTTGATTATGTTTCCCAGGCGTTCAAGATTCTGCTGCAGCAACGACAATAAATGATTATTTGCAAAATGAATGTTGAATTATGTAGCTTTCATTAGAAAACCTCGATGCATACGATGTGAAATTCGTTCTACGCAAAGCAAATATTGTTGATGGTAGAAAACTTGTTTAACTTCTGCTCAACAATGCTTTAATATGTGAACACGTTCATTACGGCATTAACGTTAGAAGACATCTATGTGGTGATGGCATGCAAGTATATGAACGTATTGCAATAACCTTGAGACAACGTGTGACAGCAGGCAGCGATTGAGGTTAAACTAGACCAAATCTCCAGTGAGTCTGTTCCCGGGTTTCGGCACCAAATGTTACGTCCAATGCTCGGAGTAACAATAAAAAACTTTACTTTTGTTTTTTAACACTTTAATTTTCCGATGATTACAAAATTTTTGTAAGATTAATTTACAATTTTCTTGCTGCTAAATTTTGCTGCTGTTGCCGTCGTAATAATTGTCAGAAGTGAAAATTAATGTTGAACATTTTGACATTTCGTATCAATGTTGTGTAAAAATTGGTTTCAGTGATGTGCAATTTTTGGCAATTATTACGAATACAGTAGCAACTAATTTTTAAGTAAGTAATTGCTTATTATTAAATAAAGTAATAAATGAAATGTGTTGATGAAGATCCAACACTCATAATTGGGTCTTAAAAATAAATAAAAAATATAAGAAATATTTTTCTTAATCGTTTTTTTCAATGTTCACCTGACAAAATTTTTTTTTATTTAGTACATTAAAAAAAAGCTTATTTTATGCTTATACTTCATGCCAAGTTTGATAGTGATACGCCTAGCTGTTTTGGAGCTATATGCATTGCAATGCCGAAACCCGAGTCGAATCAGTTGATATTCATAAAAATCAAAAGTTAAATTAAAAATCGAAAAACTTGCTTTACTAAATTTTAATTTTATTCCATAAATGAGGATTTTTTGTGAGTTGGATAAAGTTGACGGTAATGTTCGACAACTTGTGGTAAGAATTGTTTATCTTCTTCGTCGTAGGTCAGTATCCGATTAAAGTCTGTAATAAGTTTTACAGCTCTTTCGGCAGGGTCGTTCACGACTGATAAGTGTTGGCAGATTAGTTTTCTGGCGTTATACTTAATTTTTTTTATCTTGCTAAGTTGTGGGATACAATTTCAAAAAATCAGTGAAAAATCGGTTGGTACGTGGAGAAACGAAATAACTCACATCTTTTTTATTTTCGACAGTTGCAACGATTCATACATCTTCAATGTTACCAAGAGCTTGAACCATTTTGCGTTTCACATCAAATGAGATTTACTTATCAAAAAACGATACACCAACCGCTTTCTTTGACAAATACCACAAATGATTTTTTATTTTGGTTAGAAGGTGTTCGAAATATGTGTATCTCAATACATAATGACATCTTGTATCAATTGTAAGTCTTGGCGAGGTGAGTTAATAGCGTTTACGTATCCAGACCAATAAGGAATGTGAAAGAGTGTCAAGAAAATACAAATATTATGAACAGTTTTGCCAGAAAATTTTTGAGACGGTAGCTAAGTCCAAGAAAAAAAACGCTAAAAACAGCTAACCAAAAAAATTTACCGCTAATAAAAATCGCTAAGTTTGTCGTTGTAACAACCTATATTTTATTTTTAGATAAACAAACTTATTACACACTTAATTCATTTTTTAGGAACTTTGTTGAGATATACATACATACATAGACTAGCAAACACTTAAACTTAATATAAACAAAAAACGAAAATTTACATATTTAATAATGTTACATTTTAAAGTCAATATTTTCTTCGGCTTAAGTTTACTTTAGGGACAACTCTCAGATTTTATTTTTTTTTTTTAGGGGAAGTAGCGTGCTATGAATAAGCAATAAATCTGCAAAAAAAAATTATCGCTCGGATCTGGCTTAGGAGATATAGCCATCGGAAGTTGCGGATATAGCTTTCATAAAAAACGCTATTAGTTGAGAACCCCTCAATGGATTTCAAAAATATGGATATCATATGAAAGATAATTTAATGAGGTCTAAATTTGTACTACAAAAATTTAAATCCGTTGGATAGTTTTCGAGATATGAGATTTTTTGAAATTTGAAAGAAACCGTTATATTTTCCAAAAAATGTACTATTACCCTATAGTGATACTTATATATTTAGAGAGTATAATTCATTAGCTTTAAAATGATGTGCTATTTGTACTATATATTTTTTATATTAATCAATTTTTTTTACCGAAAAACAAAAAAAAAAATATTCTTTGTTTTGAAAACAATGAAATATGTATGGGCAACAGTTATATGTTATAGACTGAGCCGCGGTCGAAGGTCTCCGCGAAGCCGGTGTTAGATTTTTGGTTGTTTTAAGTCATGAATCGGTCGCTCGGCCTAACTTTTATGTAGAATTACAGTGGCCACCGAAGCCAGTGTTGGATACATTATAGACTGAACCGCGGCCGAAGGCCGCCGCGAAGCCAATGTCGGATTTTTAGGAGTTTTAAATCCTGAGCCGCGGCTGATGGCCGCTCACTCATCCTAACATTTATGTAGCATTACTGTGGCCACCAAAGCCAGTGTTGGATACGTTATAGACTGAACCGCGGCCGAAGGCCGCCGCAAAGCCAATGCCTGATTTTTGGGAGTTTTAAATCCTCAGCCGAGGCCGAAGGCCGCTCACTCATCCTAACTTTTATGTAGCATTACTGTGACCACCGAAGCCAGTGTTGGAGGCGTTAAAAACTGAACCGCGGCCGAAGGCCGCCCCGAAGCCGGTATCGGATTTTCGGGAATTTCAATCCTGAGCCGCGGCCGAAGGCCGCCGCAAAGCCGGTGTCGGATTTTTGGGAGTTTTAAATCCTGAGTCGCGGCCGAAGGCCACTCACTCATACTAACTTTTATGTGGCATTACATTGGCCACCGAAGCCAATTTTGGATACGTTATAGACCGAACCGCGGCCGAAGGACGCCGCGAAACCGGTATTGGATTTTTGGGAGTTTTAAGCCCTGCGCCGCTGCCGAAGGCCACCAAATTACAATAACTCTTTTGTAGAATTTCTGGGACCAGCGGTTCAGTGTATAACATATGATTGTTGCCCATATATATTTTATTCTTTTCGAAAAAAAAGGATATTTTTTTGTTTTCCGGTAAAAAAAAATTGACTAATATAAAAAATATATATACAAATAGCACATCATCTTAAAGCTAATAAATTATACTTTCTAAATATATAAGCATCACTATAGGTTAATAATACATTTTTTGGAAAAAATAACGGTTTTTTCAAAAAAAGAGGTCAACATTTTTTAAAAAACCTCATATCTCGAAAACTATCCAATGAATTTAATTCAATTGTAGCTCAATTTTATACCTCATTAAATTACCTTTCATATGATATCCATTCAGGGGATTATAGCGTTTTTTATAAAAGCTATATCCGCTACTTCCGATGGCTATATCTCCTAAGCCAGATCCGAGCGATAGTTTTTTTTTTGCAGATTTATTGTTTATTCACAGCACGCTACTTCCCCTAAAAAAATAAATAACATCTGAGAGTTGTCCCTAAAGTAAACCTGTTCCTTTTCTTCATCGGAAGTTTATGAGATCATTAGAAATTACATAGTCACACAATTGCTAAGTTTTTTTAGTCCGTATCGTACAGTACAGTACAATAGTGAACTTAGCATTATTCTTTCTATTTCGGCATTGCTAAATAGTAGAAGTAAAAATGTAAAAACAAAGTTAGCAAGATCTTCGAAAGAGTTTTTGCACAGCCCATCTTCAAACTCTTTTATTTCGATCCAAAAATCTACAGTAGAGCTATTATTTTTCCATGAATATGTACAAATTTTCTTCCACTGTTTTTTCTTCTGTTTTTCTTTTTGGAAAGTATCGAAAATATTAGGCTTCACAATATTTAAAGTATTTTTAATAGAAAAATAGTTAATATTTTTAAAAGATTCAATATTTTGGGGTAAACGTTGGCGTAATTAAAAAAAACCCTTTTTTTAGCTTGGCACACGCTCAATATTTCTTTCATCAGATTCACTTCTAAGATAATAACACTATTTTTCCTAATTTTAACAAAAAATATTTTACCTCTCCATTTCCATTTCTTTCAATAAAAAGGCACAATCTGAGATGTAACTATTTTCGATTATATTAAAATTATCGACATAATGGTGATACTTGTCAAACAAAAATGAATTGCCCATTGTGAAGAAATTGAGTTGAAAAATCCGAAATTAATTTTCACAAATTTATTTTTTGGGGGAAAGAAAATCTCTTACAGAAATAAGTCATAGCTAAAAAGCTACATCTCATTTTAAAAAATGCTAAAAAAAGTAGCTAAAAGCTAAAACACAATTTCTCCTGCTATGTAAATAGGTAAAAAAAGCTAAGCCTAGCTATAAAGTCGCTAAAATGGCAACGCTGATTACGAATGCTTTTCAATTCCGATGCTGCCATTTGGAGGAGGAAGATCTTGTTACAATCTTTAGTCATTAATCTGGCATGCTACGTTGCTGCAGGTAGGCGTAACTGAGAAATTTGGAGCGATTTCACCAATAAAAAGCAGCAAAAGCTGCAATAATTCCTTATAGTCACCCCACGCAAAGTCAGACTCCAATAATCGAACACAGAACACACCGCTTTATTAAAAAATTTGCTTATGTGATGCCGGAATGGAAAAAATTAAATACTGCGCCGTTATTACGTCCAGTATTTGCTGATGCCGTGTCAAAAGAAACAATTTCAACTTAGCCATCCATTTTCCATCTGCGCAAAAAATTTAGAATCGTTTCAGCGATATTTTCACCACAAAAATCTTCGACTTTTGGAATGCCGAGCAATTTCTCCTTATTTTTTGTGCTCATTCCCATCCTTTTCATTGTAGGAATATTGGCCTTTTGCCAAATTCAAGTATTGCTTCAATCGTATATTGAAAACTTTGTTTTGCACTCATTTTGTTTATACAAGTTTTATAAAAACAATTGCACCTTTTACTTCATTGACGGCAACTTCGCACCTTCAATTTGGTCATCTTCGGATCGAAGATATTTTCTATCATGATTCCAGATGTCAAGGCCACTTTTCAACGATATAAACTTTTTTATTTCACTTTGTTTGCGTGCGTCGCTTTAGTTTTTGTTTCACAATCCATGTGTCATGCCTCATACATTTGACGTTTTTAATGCACACAGGCTTTGTGCTTTCGAAGCAGTGGTGGAAATTAAAAGGGAGCAAGATGGATACTTTCTTCACTTCACCTTTCCATCTCACTGCGCACTCTTCTCCACATGCTCTCTCTGTTCATTGGATTGTTCTACACTCTCTTTCCCTCTCATTTTCGAGCTTCTTTCCAATGGCATGCACATGTTAAAAGAAGCACGTTTGGAAATAAGAATGCATCACTTCCCGCTTCAAAAAAATCGCTTCAGAAGATTTTCTGAAGCGCTCTTTGGCCCGCAGAGCTGTCACTCAATCCCACTGTCCAGTGTGCACAGTTGTCACATAACTCACTACCATCTATCATTAGTTTACTGTGAATTTTAATTTTTTATTTAACTTTTTGAACTTTAATCTGAAGGTGAGACTTGGTTTTGATCCGATTTCGGATATCTTGTGTTTGTTGGAATGGTAAGAATGTTTTTTTTTTCGATTAAATACTGTTTATGCACACAAAATTAGGTTTTATGAGAAAAAAATCGAGAAACATAAAAAGTCAATAAATTTTGGCCTTTTTTCCATACAAAAACGAACTCATATCAATATATGATGGTTTTTATCCCTAACATCACATTTTGAACTGGTCATATTTTTCATTTTCGAAATATTGAAATTTTACTTACAAATGCATGGCAAGTCTAATATACATACCTACGTATATAGACGGTTCAGTAAAAATTTATTAAATTAAAAAAATACGATGTTAACTGACATGCTAAAATTTTAAAGTTTATTAACATTAAGATTTTCGCTTGATTGCATAAATCGAAATAACATATGTATGTCATAAAATCTGGGGTCACAAGCAATAACAGCTTAAGTCGGTATATGATCACAAGCCAAAGCAACATAAGTTTTGTGTATAAGCATGTGTCGTATACTGTTTCGGATTGTCATCGTAGATCGACTTAAGCTGTTATTGTTTGTTGCCACAGAGATATTGGTAAACAAAACCAGTATACAAAATAAATAAAATGAAATAAGAAAATGGAGTAAATGCCGTATATGTACATTAGAGCGGTTCAAAATAAAAACTTTTTGATTTTTTCACGATGTGTCAGCGGATTACAGTAGCCTTATACTTATGTCTGGACAAAGCCCATTACTAGGATTAAGGCTCATCGCCCTCTGGATCATCGCCCTCTGTTTTAAGTAGACAACCCATTTTCAAAAATATAAATTTAAAAAATGGTGAAAGTTAGAAAGGTTATCAAATTTTCCAATAAAGTGAGTATGGTTTTCGGGCAATTATCGATCGGGGAATTTGAATCCGTGATTAATTTTTCTTCTTCTTCTTTCTATCTTTCTTATAAAAAAAATTTAAATTGACCGGACAAAAGTAAAAAAGTACCGATTTTCCACTTTCTAGTTGCAACACCTCCAATATTATTTTACTGCCGATCCCATCGTCCATCATTTTTAATGTACTGTTATTTGCTTAAAAGATATATTATTTCAAAACCAAGATATTTGCATTTTTCCAAATTAACAGATCTAATTTTTTTCGATTCGGAGTCGACAAATTTATATATTAAGGTGATTCAAATTTTTGTTTTTTAGTTCAAATAGTTATTATTGATCAAGGAATTCGAATTTGCAATTAGTTTTTCTTCTTCTTCTTCTTTTTTTCTTATAAAAAAATTTAAAATTTATCAAAAAAAAAATGGAAAAATGCCGATTTTGTAATTTAAACTCCCAAAGGGTCAAAAACTCATTTCTTATAAAAATTCAAAATTAATGCATAGCCGCGTTTGGTATTTGGTGCACGAAAACTCAGAATGTTATTAAAAAGCTTTGGGTAGATGTAATAAGGTACTGGGGTGGGTTTGGAGGGTGATTAGGGGGTAGAAATTAGTTTTTATCGATATTAACGGTTTTGGTGCACCAAAATACCTGCGGATGGGCATTCATTTGTAAAAATATGCAAAATAATGGCAAGATTTCTAACTGTATTTACAAATTCCAGACTTGTAGTGCCGATGCACAATTCAGGAATCCCCTGCAAGCTCAAATTATTACACCCTACACCGAGGGTATATTCACTTTGTCTCTCCGTTTGTAACACATAGAAGGAGGCGTGGCAGGTATGGAAAAGCATATATATTCTTGATCAGCGTCACCACCTGAGTTGATTTAACGATGTCTGTCTGTCAAGTTTCCAAAGGTCTGTACAGGAGCGTGGCACAGCCTTAAATTTAATCATTTATACCACCATATCTTGTAATCCGTTCAAGATACTGCGATGAAATTTGGTAAACGGATGCATATCAAGTATATCTTGAATTGAGATAAAAGTGGGCGGAATTGAAAAAGTAGGCGTGGTACTTTTCAACTGTTAAAAATTTTGATTCCGTATATCTCAAAATTGGCATAAACGATTTCCATAAAAATTTTGTAGATAATGACGCCGAAAGCAGTCAGCTCAACCAATTTACTGAAAAAACTCGTCACAATATTTATAAACTTTATATTAAGAGAACTACCAACGTAATCGTTATGAACTTTAGTGAGAAAGATATGCTTGCTATAAGGTCTCTCATAACAAAAATATGGTTTAATAGTACCTGTGGGCGTGGCACCTCCCATATAAGCAAAAAACGTTTATTGTTATAGATAGTGTGCTATGAGAGTAATCTTCATAAAATTTGGTTTATAGATGTCAGTTACTATAAGCTTTAAAAATAAATTAATTTTGACAGGATTGCATCAGTGGGCGTGGCACCTCCCATATTAACATAAATTTGTTAGCGCTGTTTTAAGTGAACTATTGCAGCAAGTGCTATGAAATTTAATGAAAGTGGTTCAGTTGCTATAGAGTGTATCTGAATCAAAAGTGGTTGAAATAGTACCAGTGGGCGTGGCACCTCCCATACAAATAAAATACGGTAGGTGGCATATTTATCGAAATATGTGAGCAATCATATTAAAATTTGGTGTTAGGGGTTTGCTTATGAAAAGCTATTTCTGGGTCAGATCCAGACTAGATTGTATCACTGGGTGTGTCACTGCCCTAAATTTTAAATTTAACTGCAGCTTATATCGCAAACTATACAAGCTATTGTTCTAAAATTTAATATGAGGATGTCGATCCCGAATATAATTTATTGAACCAAAAGTAGGCGGAATTGGAGAAGTGGGCGTGGCACATTTAAAATTTTTCATTTTTATTCGACTTTTTCAACATTTTCCATATTCTTTCGACTTTTTCAACCCTTTAACTTATTCCAATACATCCTATATGTATTTGTTTGACTTTTTCAATTTCTTTCAACTTTCTTCATAAGTTTCTTTATTTTTTCGACTTTTTCATCAATTTTGAATAGTTTTTAATTTTTTCAATTTTTTTTTCTTGTTTTTAGAGTTTTTCAACTTCTCTCAACTTTTTTCAACATTTTGCATATATTTACAACTTTTTCAATATTTTTCAACCTTTCTAACATTTCACATTTTTTTCGGCTTATTCAACCTCTTCAACGTCTTTTTAACATTTATTGAAAAGATATTTTCAGTGCAGTGTAGGGTATGCGAGTTTCGGCCTGGCCGAAGATAACACTTGTTTCTATTTAGTGGCAAAACTTCTGGTTTGCAAGGATTAAGCCTAAAAGATAAATCCTCAACCAATCCAAGGGTCTTGAGAGATAAAGCTGAACGTAATCAGCGTAAGCATTAACCGTGGCGTATTTACAGACCAAAAAATGTCGTTAATAAACATGGAGAACAACAACGGACCTAGAAAAGAACCATGCGGAACCCCTAAATTAAGAAACCCCTAAAAGAAGAAAATGTGTTCCCAACTACAACCCTCTGAAATCTATCTTCTAAATAATTGGACTATAATCTGACTGCATTGTCACTAAATTGGAAAAAAAATCTCAATTCAAAGCACAATATCCACTGTATCGAAAGCTTTGAAAAAATCCAAAAAGGCAAAGAAGAGACGGCGGTTAAAGATTTAACGTTGTTAAGAAATTTTTTAAATTGCAGAAGAGACAGTTGATTCGGATCATAATAAGGCCGAATATCCTCAATTACTTTCATAACTGCCGTAGTGCAGCTATGCCCAGCCCTTAAACCATACTGCAAAGGAGAAAAGAGGGAATATGTATTAAGGTGGTAGGTGATTTGTTCTGACATTATCCTTTCGCAAACTTTACCTAATGCTGGCAGAATACTTGTTGGTCTGTAATCACTAAGTGTAGAAGGATTGGCAAATTTAGCAATAGGAACAATACTGGCCACTTTCCATATATTGGGAAAATTAGAGCTAGTTTTATAAATCTAATGGGAATTCTATCATATCCAATAGCGTCAGATTTAATTCCATTTACACATTTAGCCACAGTATATTCATCAACTGCATAGAAATGAAAAGCATTTATAGCAGGATCGTTATGAGGCTCTGACATTAGAACATTAAAATTAAGTCCTGAGGGACTACAACTAATGAAAAATTCATTCAGTTTTTCAGGCTCAAGATCGCATACGGTTGCATTTTTCGTAAAAATTTTATATTTTTTGATATTTTGCCATAATTTGTTGGAAGATAACCTTATATTTAGTTTAGAATTTAAGAAATTGATTTGATCCTGCCTAAGTAACCGCGTCGCTATATTTTGAACCTTCTTGAATTCGTCCCAGTTCACTGAAGTGCGAGTTTTCTTCCATTTAGACTGAAGTCTATTTTTTTTTAATGCATTTAATGCATGATTAGTAAACCATGGGTAGCTTGAATTTGGGACTTGAGCTGTTCGCAAAGGAACATGACGATCAAACACAGAGCCAATCTCATTCATAAAAAATTGCAGTTTCAAATCAACTGAATCCTGATACCAACAATCACTCCAGCAAATATCGAGAAGTTCAGCATTCAAGGCGTTCATTTCAATGGATTTATAATCACGATACGTAAAACTAACGGGAGACATTGCACACCCAAGTTTAATATTCAAACAACAGAAAATTAGATCATGATCAAACAGAAAAGACAGCTGATCAAATTTTACCAAAGGTTCCAAGTCAGAAACAAGAAAAACATCTAGTAGACTTGGTTCACAATTGCAAGAAAAACGAGTAGGCATACATGAATTGACAAGTTTTAATCCACATAACGCAAAATTATTGCAAAAGTTCTCAGCGGAGTTATGTAAACTAAACTTTTATTCAGTAATAGTTCTTAAAAAAAGCTTATAATAACTCTTATGTAGCAAAAAAGTTTTTAGAAACTTTTATTTTCATGACTTTTTAAGCAAAAGTATAAAAGTTTTAAGGTTTGGTCTAAACGTTCTGATGTATTACATTTATGTTATTGATCAAAACTGACCTGTTCATCTATTGGACAGCCTCTTTCATCGAGCAGCTGCTGTGTCGATTCACCTAGCCCATCTAACGCTGCGCAGTCAATAACGCGAACTCCTATAGTACCGGGAACAATTGCGCGCACTGTTAACGTTGTTGCTTGTCCTACTTCTACAACTCCAGAGCCATCTGGTCCGCCCAGTTCCAGCCAAATACGAGCGCGAGGTGTAAACGATAATGAATTTGTAGTTGAAGACGATATGACCGTTTTTTGCATATTCGTTGTTACATCAGTCAAATGTTGTTGGCCTTTTAACTTCACATTTTGTGTAGTATCACTGGTTTCATTACTACTAATCGTACGCATCCTACCATTTCTAATATTGAATAGAAGTTATAAATAAAATTATAATAAATAGTCTTCATGAAATACAAATAAAAATAAGATATATTTAAAAAGCTAACTTGACTTCCGAAATGGCTTAATTTAAAAAACGTTAGATTGAAGAATCTAATCGGGACGGCTGAGTCCCGGATTTTTGCAGCACTTTAAATATTTAATTAACTTCTAGGCAGCATATTGATCGAAAATAAATGGTTTGAAGAAAATGTATTAACTATACTAACTGCCTATCTACATACTTATATAAATAAAATGATAGCCGTTTTCGATGTTCGCAAATAACGCAAAAACTACTGGACCAATTTTGATTAAATTTGTTTAGTTTTATTTCTTAGACGCTTGGTCTCTGAGTCCAATTAAAATTGGCCCCTATTATGAGTGTCAATAAAAACGACTTGACTTGAAATAAAGCGAGTCAATAAAAATTGATTATTATATAAATGTATTGACTTGACTGTGTCTTATTGTGAATTTTTCAAAGTTTGACAGCTGAAAGTTAAAAAATTTATGATTTGACAGTTTGAAATAGCCGGTGTGAAGTTATCAAAAAAAAATTTTTTAAATCAAAAATAAGAATTATGAGTTCGGTAGAGTTTTTTTTTTAGCAGCAGTGATAATGATGAAGATAGTTCCAGAAAAGTGGAAGCAGCCAGGAGAAGGACCATTCGAGACCGTTCAAATCCGTTGGAAATGGAGGACACGCTGTAAGTAGAACTAAAAACACATAGTTTCATTTATGCTCAAAATCTGAAATTTTGCAGTTTCAAGAGTAACTTTAGGGTGTCTAAGGCTGCATTTTCATATTTGCTATCGCAAATAGACGATAAGTTCCGTCCTGCAACTCGATGCACTTTTATACCAAATATTTTAAGACTAGCTGCAACATTGCGATTCCTTGCTCAAGGATCGTATCAACTCAGTGTTGGCAACGATTCTGTAATTGGTTTAGCTCAATCCATAGTGTCAGTTGTATTGAAGGAAGTATTGGCCATACTTGAAGAAAATATTTGCGACCAGTGGATTGTCCTTAATTACACGGTAGAAGAAAAAAATCGGGCTAAGATCAATTTTTATGAAAAATGCGGGATTCCAGGAATTATTGGGTGCATTGATGGCACGCACATTGCCATCACTGCTCCTAAAAGTGAAATCCAACATTTATATTACAATCGCAAAGGATTTCACAGCATTAATGCTATGGTGGTAAGTAAATGCTCAAAATGCTAAGTTTTGCCTTCAAAAACAAATGTTTTATTTTAAATTAGGTTTGTGATCATGCAACGAGAATCCGATATTTAAATGCACGACATCCAGGTGCAACGCACGATTTCATGGTCTTCAATATGTCCTCCTTTAAGGCGAAGATAGAAGAAGATCAAGAAAATGGGCAAAGAAACACATGGTTTCTTGGTATGCTTTCTTTATTTGTAGAAAAAAATATTTTAAATTAAATAAAATGTTACTTTAGGTGATTCTGGTTACCCCTTAAAGCCGTATTTGTTGACGCCGTATAGGAGTGCTGCCGAAGGAGCAGAAACAGCATACAACCCGCAAACATGCAGAAGCTCGAAGCATTATCGAACGCACAATAGGAATTTTAAAAAGCAGATTTAGATGCCTGCTAAAAGCTCGGTCTTTACATTACGCACCATAAAGAGCCACACAAATTATAAATGTATGTGGTGCGTTGCATAATATTTGCATTTCTTATAATGTTGAAGCCCCCGATCCTAACGATGAACATCTAGAGCGCGATGATGCTGAACTGCATGGTACTGCGGAAGAGCTCTTCGTGGAGCAATCGCAAGCAGCAAACGATATAAGAAATAATATTGCAGGTTCCTTACAGAGCTTGAAATAAACTTTTATAAAAGTTTTTTTTTAGGTAAAAGTAAACTTTAAACTTTTATTTTTGTGAAATAAAAGTAAAAGTTTCCTTAAAACTTTTATATCCGAAAATAAAAGTAAAAGTTTTTTTGACTTTTATTAATAAAAGTTTTTTTTTAAAAGTTTTTTTTAACTTATATTTTTAACAGTCACGTGCAAAGAGTTTTTTTTGACTTTTATTTTTCAAAATGCGAAAATAAAAGTTTTTTTTGTATGAAAGAACGAGGAAAAAACAAAAATAATATCTTGGATCACTAAGCAAAAAATTTCAAAGGAGAAAACTTAGGATTATTGATAATAAAGTCCAAAGGAAAATACTTAAGATGTTTCTGCAAAGAAAAAAATTTATGTTAATTATGCACTTATAATTTTTAGAAAAATTGTGCTTAACGCATCAATGGGAAAAGGCCGAAAATGGATTTTGAAAGTGACAAGTGAGATCCCCGACCCTCCTAAATGGGATTTTTGGACCAATTTTTCGAAAAAATTTTTATTGCACGAATCGATGGGAAAAGGCCGAAAATGGATTTTGGAAGCGACAAGTGAGGTCCCGACCCTCCTAAATGGGATATTTGGACCCATTTTTCGAAAAAAATTTTATTGCACGAATCGATGGGAAAAGGCCGAAAATGGATTTTTGAAGTGACAAGTGAGGTCCCCGACCCTCCTAAATGGGATTTTTGGACCCATTTTTCGAAAGCATATCGTTAGAAAGGGAATACAAATATCTTTCAAATACTGAAAGTCGTTCTTGAGTCAAAAAAAAAATTTATGGAGATATAGTCAAATAAATGAAAGAAGGGCCGAAAAGGGGGTTTTTTGGGGATATCTCGAAAACGATTCTTAAGAAAAAAAAATGGTTGCCATTTTTGGAATCTACGCCCCAAAATACATCGAAAAAAGTTTATGAGAAACCAGATCTCGAGATCAAGCCCAAATTTGTAAACTAGTGTAATAGGAGCCGGTCATTCACAATGGATTGAAATTGACTGGTGTCGATTATTGACAAATATTGACACTCATAATACCGGCATCGACTGAAATCGATAAGTGTCAAGTCAAGTCGTTTTTATTGACACTTACAATAGGGGCCATTATCACGATATTCCAGTTAAATATCAAAAAATTAAAATTTTGAAATTGCTAAAAAAATTAATTTCACACATAGAAACAAGCATGTAAGCATATCAAATCACTTAAAGCGAAGTTAATGTGTTAGTGTGTTGGCTTTGTTTATTGTCTTTAACAACCCAGTAGGCAAGGGCAGGAGCTAACAGTGCTTCTAGAAGGCCTTCCTTGGTAAGTATAAGGTCTTCCACCCTCCTTTCAAACGTACTTTCTTTTTTATATGAAATGGCCGCAGAAAACAGGCCTTTCTAGTCAGGCTTTCTAGGACCGCTTACCGTTGAAGGACTCTCAGAAGTACTTGACAAAAATTTAATTTTAACAAATTTAAAGACTCTAAATATTAATTGTTTTTTTTTTTATCCGCGCCATCTCACTTGCGTTGATATTTTTTTAATGACTTTACAATTTGACAAAGAATACACAAAACTCTACCTCCTTAACATAACATGATACAACAGAACACTAGCCTGCACACCTCTCTTAATATCTCACCATGTGTATACTTTTCATGTCGTATATGTACAATGAATATGACAAAAAAGTTATGCCGAATCATAAAACATTGCAATACATGAAATAAAAAAGGAACAGAAAAGCGCTAAAGTAAATGGAGTCCTTCTTCTTTGCCTTCTAATATCAGGCCTGATAGCAGGTCTGTTGTGGCAAGGCATATTATGCCTTCTGTGATTGTATTTTTATTTGCATGAAAATCTAGTTTTGAGAATTCCTTATATAATCGCAGCAGTGCTAGCAGGCCTTCTCCGAGTAAGGCCTTGCTCATTTGCCTGCTGGGAGTCCAATAGGCAAAGGCAGGAGCTAACTGTGCTTCTAGAAGGCCTTCCTTGGTAAGTATAAGGCCTTCCACCCACCTTTCAAACATACTTTCTTTTTTATATGAAATGTCCCAAGAAAACAGGCCTTTCCTAAGTAGGCTTTCTAAAACCGCTTACCGTAGTAGGACTCACAGAAGTGCTTGACAAAAATTAAAATTTAATACATCGTAAAGGCTCTAGATATTAATTGTTTTTTTTATCTGCGCCTTCTCACTTGCTTTGCTATTTTTTTAATGATTTTTTTTGTGATGTTTATTAATTTACAATTTGACAAAAAATACTCAAAACTCTACCTCCTTATAACATAACATGAAACAACTGAAGACTAGCCTAGCAATATGCACACCTTTCTTAATTTCTAACCATGTGTCTACTTTTCATGTCGTATATGTACAATGCATATGACAAAAAAGTAATGACGAATCATAAAATATTGCAATACATGAAATAAAAAAAAAAACAGAAAAGCTTAAAAGTAAATGTACTTCTTCTTTGCCTTCTAAAACCAGGCCTGATAGTACGTCTGTTGTGGGCAGAGTTCGGAAATATTCATGTTTGAGCACTCAAAATGTCGCATTCATGATTTTATTCACGTATGAATTTTCTTAAAATTTTTTTCATTCATGAATGCAATCTTGAAACTCGTTAATTTTTGCACCATAATTGTATGTGAGTACGTATCTGATTTTTTTCAACAACGAGTAGCATTCCTAAATGATAGAATGCAAGCCAACAATTTTTCAATCTATCATTTTTTGATAGATATGTATGATAAATGATAGATTCATGATAGATTCATATGTACAAATTTTCTGTCGCTCACAGATTGTATCAAAAAAGTATGTGAAACTCGCGTGGAACATTTTGGGAAGTTTTTAAAAATATGGGGAAAGGTCGAAAATTGTTTTTTGACATCACTTAGGGTGGGTCCGGACCGTGGAAGGACGGTTTTTGACTCATTTTCGGAAAAAAAATTTTTTTGTGTAATTAATGGGGAAAGGTCGAATATGGAATTTGGACATCACTTAGGGTGAGTCCGGACCGTGGAAGGACCGTTTTTGTCCCATTTTCGGAAAAAAATTTTTTTTGTGTAATTAATGGGGAAAGGTCGAATATGAATTTTAGACATCATTTACGGTGACTCGGGACCCCGGAAAGGACCGTTTTTGACCAATTTTCGGGATAGGTCAAAAATTAATTTTGAACATCACTCAGGGTGGCTCCGGAATTTGAAAGCAACCGAAATAGTCGAAAGCGGTCCTTTCCAGCAGAGTTCGGAAATATATTTATTTTTTTTATCTATCATACATACATACATGAACTCTGCGATGTTAGCCTTCGTTCATTTTATGATGTGAGATGATTGAAATATTCTTCGTGTTGTGCGTTATGATCAGCGTTTGTGTATGAATGTACCTAAATACGTGCAGTATAATTCATTTATTGTCCCGTGTGCTTGGAAGGTTGGGCACTAGATTATTAGCGAATTTTTACCTGTGCAAGCAGGTAGTTATTTGAATATGGCGACGCACATTTGAGGCATTAAAAAATACAAATATTATTCAAGTTTATTCAAAAAAACAACCAATGTATCGAATAAAGGAAAACGACCCATAAAGAATGCGTATTTGAGGAATATTAAGACTTAAGGCAATAAAATTTTAGGTAGGTGATTTTCAAACCATTAAAAAAAAGAAAAACAACTCATAAAAAATGTACATTTTCGGAGATTTTTAATCTTTTGAAGTGCATTTTCGTCCTACCTACCAGCAAAGAAAAATAAATCGCTATTTTTAAAGATGTCTGTTAAAACAAAAAAACTTGAATTTCCATATGAAACTGTTTTTTTATTGAGTAAAAGTTTCAAATCATTACAAATTTTCTAATAATAAGTTAATAAAAAATAAAGATTTATGTACATAAGTAACATTTTCATTTATGACTTGGTGTTTCATCTAGAATTGTTCATTTCACAAATTGGCTGATGAGGATGTACTTTTTAAAACTTATTAAAAATTGTTAACACAACCCTCTATTTCAGTAGCATCTTCAATTTAAAATTTTGAAAAATCTAATAGTTCATAATTTAGTTTCGTTATAAGTATATTCGATAAAGACTTTTTCGAAAGTTTTGAACGAAGCTTCGTCAGTATTGTTGAAAGTGCACTGAAGGCACGTTCCACAGAAACCTGTGTAGCGGGTACGGCTAGAACGACCTCGGCAAGTTGTGTCATTTCAGCATAGCGGCTATATAATTTTCTCCAATATTCTAATACATTGGTATCAAACGGCACTATTTCTCCCTCACAAAGCTTCATTAATTTACGTTTAAGGTTTGCTCCAACACTTTGCGGTGACGAGTTTTGTGCGTTCCTGTGACAGAACATGAAGCGTTAATTTTTTGTAAGCAGCCGCTGACTTACTGGGACAATCATCTTGAGGACTTGAGATGAAAGATGTAGCAAAATCGCCAGGATTTGTTTGGCCAATCGGTTGATTTCTCAATTTGTGAATCTTTTCAGATACTTTTATCAAGTGATTCTAAACAAGAAAAATCTTTAAGTATTTCTTACTATTGCAACTTGCTTTAGGTCATCACTGAGGAAAGGCGATCCATCGAAATTGAACCGCGGATCTAAATATATTGCGGCCGCAAAGGCGTTGTGCTTTAAAAGTGCTTCTTTTCTTGCCCTCATTGCCAAGAGAAGAGCTTCTGCATATGAATTCATGGGTACCAATTCCTTTAACTCCTACTCACATGTTAACCAATCTCGGAAGAAGTCGCCTATTATGTACTGCTCGTATTGAAGTTTTAAAGTACATTTTGCTAATGGCTGAAATGCTGGTACGAAATTCTTAACAAACGTCCAGTTGATATCAAAATTGTTTGCACTGTCCATATTTTCTATGTATTCTTTTAGAGAAAGGATGGTGTTTATCATATTGTATGTGGAGTTCCATCTAGTTATGACGTCAAGGCATGGCAAATTGATATCGTTGCTTCCCGATATGACTGAAGCCCGCAATTTCTTTGTTGTTTTCCTGTACTCTTCAACTGCACAACGTACAACTGAAAAAACACCTGCAATCTCTGATTCAATATGATTTGAGCCTGCGATATCATTATCAGTCTCTTCATTTATTTGACTTTCTTGCTGCATTTCTAGCAGTAATCTCGAAAGTTTTAACACATTCGCTCCATTGTCAGTAGTATTGGAGTAAATCTGATGAATGCCTATATTGTATTCGCTGAGACATTTAATAATGTCTTCTTTCAAACTTACAGCAGTATGCCGTTTCGTTGTTTGCATCATTCCTGAAAAATAATAACATAGGTGCTACTATTTTAAAATGTTTTAAAAAATTGACTCATTATTAAAAACTGAAAACCTAAAAGTGTGAGCACCAAATGATTTGAGATAGATTCAATATAAAGAGCTTACAACCCATGATAATTATCAATTTGCCTATTGTATTAATGCATACTTTGTAATTCTCAATGTATTGTATATTGATACCGACAACACTTCTTTCCATACGGCTG
This sequence comes from Tricholauxania praeusta, assembly GCA_949775025.1. NCBI lineage: Eukaryota > Metazoa > Arthropoda > Insecta > Diptera > Lauxaniidae > Tricholauxania > Tricholauxania praeusta. The sequence continues at coordinate 110,031,318 of OX459028.1, forward strand.
GCATTGTCAATCTTTAGGCAAACCATTTTATTTCTTACTATTGCAGCTATTTCAGATTTTATATGCTCACTTGCTTTCTCCAAAATTGTGCAAATATTTTTCGAATTCAAATTTAGCTTAAATTTTTCTTCGTATGGCGCTATTAGTTTCTTAAAACATTCCGTATCGTCCAATATTCGGAAAGGAACATTTTTTTTTCGTCACCAAGCCCACGCAACATTTCAGAAAATCATTTCTATCCAAATTAGTGTTTAATTTTATGGAAGTTTTTTGTTTTTTTGAATAATAAGTTTTATCACCATCACTTTCATCAGTTTTAATATCCTGTTTGCGAATTAATTTGTAATGTCTTCTTATATTTGCCGGCAATTTTCCACTTACATAGTTTCTTTCTGCACGTTTCAATAAGACAAGTGCTCTTATTAGTCTCTACATTGTACAGCACATATTTTTCTAATTTAAAACTTATTTTTCCCATTGCAATATATTTTTCAACACCTTACTTGTTAAAAAGCAAACTGAAAATTATTTAGAGTTAAGTAAAATAGTGAGCTGTACCTGTAAATACTGTAGCAAAATTTGGTTTATTCTAGAAAAACTCTTGAAATAAATACCAACAAAAGAAACTAAACGATACTAGCTAGCATACACCATCTAGCGTAATGGTGTAAAAATAATAAACCGAACAGACGCTACAGTACACTATTAAAGTCAATAACCGAGAGACATCTAGATTGTGAAATTCAACGTCGTACAACGCCATAATTGTGAGCTCAACGTCAGTGGGATGCACGCCACTTGGAAGCAGTGGTAGGTTGTAGATAATGGTAGAATATACGCCACTTAGAAGCAGTGGTAGGTTGTAGATAATGGTAGAATATACGCCACTTAGAAGCAGTGGTAGGTTGTAGATAATGGTAGAATATACGCCACTTAGAAGGTACAGGATTATTCGAGAGAGTGATGACTGCAGTATAAAAGGGTTGTCATCTGAGCTGAGTGACACAGTTGTATTCAACAGTGAAGTGGAACACTTGAATTAAAAGCAATAAATTGAATACAGTGTGATCCGTAGTAAGGTAAAACAGTTTTCTATACAGTGTTAAATTAATATTAGAATTTGAACATTAATAAAGTAAACCATTTTATAACTAAATAAGTTTGTGTGTTTTTAATTGTTACACAATCCAGTGATCGAACTCAGAAAGGTGTGAGAGATCGAAATTATCGTCAAAGAGACAGAAATTTCGTAACAATTGGTGTCAGAAGTGGGATTGTGTAAAAATAATTAACAATCAATTAAAAAAAAAAAAAAAAAAAAATAAAAATGGTTAAGGTGGACGAACTAAAAGTAGATCAACTGAAGAAGGAGTTGCTGCAGCTGAGTCTGCAATCTACTGGCGGAGAGGTGGAGTTACAGAAATGCTTACGGCAGGCTCTTGAGGCTCAAGGTGTAAACCTGGAAGAGCATGAATTTTATGTATCAGAATCAGCAGCGAAAGTGGAAGAAGCTTCTGGATCAGCGGCAAGTGGTGAAGTTGTAGATATATCAAAGTTCGAGAAAATGTTAATAGCGATGACAAGCAATATCCAGGCCGTTCGGGAAGAAATTGGTCAGAGCTTAAGTCAAAATGCAATACAAATGAATAGCAATATCCAGGCTGTTCGGGAAGAAATTGATCAGAGCTTAAGTCAGAACGCGCTGCAGATCCAGGCGGTTCAGGAAAAAATAGACCAGAAGTTAAGTCAAAATGCACTGCAAATTGACCAAAACTTAGGTCAGAACGCGATGCAGATCCACACAATGAATCAAAACATTGAAGCTGTTCGAACGGAGGTTGCTAAAATGGTAAATGGCCTCGATGCAAAAATGATTGAGTTACGAGATGACGTTGAATCATTCAAAGGAGAAGTTCAAAATAATTTTGAGGACGTTAATAAAAGGATTCAACAGTTGGAAATAAGTGAACCAACCACTCAAGTTGTAAAAGAAATCAGCGCAGAGAGGCTTAAGGCACCCTCATTCGATGGAACAACGCCATTCAGTGTTTTCAAGCTCCAATTCAATACAACATCTGGTCACAATCGTTGGGAGAAAAATTACAAGGCGGTGATGGATGCCTTACAGCGAAAATATGGCAGTGACCACATGAAGCAGATTCACACATTGGAGTTAAAAAGTCGTATCCAGAAATCTGGTGAGTCCTTGCAGGAGTATGCTGCGGATATTGAGAGATTGGCACACCTTTCCTATCCTGACGAGTTAAGTGTCGTAGCTGAAAAATTCAAAATAGAGGCGTGTATTGATGGCATACGTGACTCAGAAACAAAACGCGAGACAATGAGGAGCCCGAAGACAACATTTAATGAAACAGTAACGGTTGCCCTCACTCAGGAGACGATTGCGTTGACATGCCGCCCATCACTGAAAACTCGTCGGATGAAGGTGGAGGCTGAAAAGAAAAATGCATCGTTCGCCAGCGGTAGCTTCAGCGGAAAATGCTACAACTGTGGTAAGCAGGGACACATGGCACGTGACTGCAAATCACGTCGTAAACGATCTGCATCACGTTCACCAAAAAGAAGAATTGGAAATAGGGTGGACGATGGCAAAAATGGAAGCGAGCAGCAGTCGTTAAACTTAAGAGAGTCAGTACAGCGGGGCGTGAGCTGACTCTAACAGATGATTGCCCCATAGTCTTGGTTTCGAAGCTCTGCCGAAATTCCAACTGCCTTACCATCGGTGGAAAAATCAACGAAAGACTATGTGAGCTTACTTTGGATACAGGCGCATCGCATTCAATTGTGAGGAGAGACTTATTTGATAGACGACGAGTAACGCCATTAAATGGGATCTAATTGAGAACAGCGACAGGAGAAATTGCGCAAATAGTAGGAAAAGTTACAGCGAGTATTCTCGTCGGCAACAAAACTGTGGAACATGATTTTATTGTTGCACACATCACCGATGAGGTTATCATTGGCGTGGACTTCATGATTCGACACGGGTTCACTTTGGATCTTAAGAAAAAAACGTTAAGGTATGCCAATATAGAGTTGCTTTAAACATTGGCTGTGGACAAAAATTAACAATTGCAAGAGTCTACATAAGTGAGCGCCATCGAATTGAACCCAACACCGAAGAAATTATTTGGGCCACAACAAATGAAGACTGTGGGACAAGCCATCTGTGGGTAGTGGAAGCAGATAAGAAAAATTTAAAGAAAGACCTGATTATTGGAAAGACCCTAGTAAACACAAGAACAGACAAAAATACAGGTGCGAATTTTGAATCCAACAAATAAGCCAAAATGGATGCAAAAAGGTGAACTTATAGCGCAATGTGAGAAAGTTACGGCTGTTATAAATTGTGAAAATGACCAGCAGAACACACAAGGTACAACTTTAACGAAATCGTTGGCCTTGAATGTATTGACGAAAGAATGGACGAATTAGTTGTCTGCTCAGAACAAAAATAAAGCAAAAAGGTTTCTGCAAAAACATTGGCGGATATTTGCGTCCAAAGGAGAAAATAATGGCCGAACATCAGTTGTCAAACATCGCATTGATACAGGTGATTTTCAGCCGATTCGTCAACCTCCAAGGAGGCTAACACTCGCTAAGAGAGAAGAAGTGACGGGCCTTATAGAAGATATGGCGCGAGAAAATGTCATTGCACCATCAGAAAGCCCATGGAGTTCACCGGTCGTACTTGTGAAGAAAAAGGATGGAAGTATGCGATTCTGTGTGGATTACAGAAAATTGAATGACGTCACCAAAAAAGACAGCTACCCGTTACCCAGAATCGATGATACACTGGATACGTTATCTGGAGCAACATGGTTTTCCACCCTGGACTTACAAAGTGGATATTAGCAGGTGGAAATAGATGAAAAAGACAAAGAGAAAACTGCCTTTAGTATTGGGAATGGTCTATGGCAGTTCAACGTCATGCAGTTTGGTCTTTGTAACGCTCCAGCTACGTTTGAGCGGTTAATGGAACGAGTTCTCAAAGGACTACATTGGAAGACTTGTCTAGTGTATCTCGATGACATAATCATCATGGGTAAAGATTTTGATGACCACTTGAAAAATCTGGAGGAAGTGTTTGAGCGCTTGGAGGCAGCTGGACTAAAATTAAGTGTGAAAAAGTGCTCACTTTTCCAGCGTGAAGTCAAATATCTGGGGCACAAGGTTACGTCAGAAGGAATACACACATGAAGATAAAATAAAAGCTGTGAAAAATTGGCCACGACCATCTAATCTTCATGAGTTGCGAAGTTTTCTGGGTCTATGCACTTATTACAGACGCTTTGTTCCTGGTTTCGCAAATGTTGCAGGCAGTCTACATGAGCTGACACAGAAAAATCGAAAATTCGAATGGAGTGGGGCACAGGAAACTGCATTCCAAAAGCTGAAAGAATTACTGTCTACAGCGCCAATACTCGCGTACCCAATACCCGGCAAAGAATTTGTATTGGACACCGATGCGAGTGGCCATGGTATTGGAGGAGTTTTGTCCCAAATCATCAATGGACAAATCGCACGTTGGATAGAACGCTTGCAGAGCTATAATTTTATCATAGAACATCGCTAAGGAAGCCAGCATGGAAATGCGGATGAACTTTCCCGTCGTCCATGTAAAATTGAATGCGGTCATTGTTCGCGAACAGAAAATAAAGCTGAAACAATTGATGTGCGCCTTTTGAACGTTTTGCCTGTAGAAAAGTGGACAAAAGAGGAGGTAAAACGAGACCAGCGCAATGATACAGATTTGGAAACTATAATTAAGTATAAGGAGCTGGGTAGGAAACCGGCGTGGCAAGAAATTTCAAATGTAAGCCAAATCTGTAAAGCATACTGGGCGCAATGGCAAAGTTTGGAGTTGCATGATGGTTGTCTCTACCGAATCTGGGAAAGCGAGGAAGGTAAAACTCGCTCAAAACTGCTGGTTATTTCAAAGGCCAAATTTAAGGAAATAATCGAGGATTATCACAATGGATCGAGTGGTGGACATCTGGGCATAACGAAAACCACAAAGAAAATAAACAAACGGTTTTATTGGGTAGGATGCCAAGAATCAGTTGCTGACTGGATCCGCCGTTGTGACCAATGTGCAATTGCTAAAGGACCAAGGCAACGCACTCGGGGAAAAATGCATCAGTATAACGTTGGAGCCCTCTTTGAGAGGATAGCCATGGATATAGCGGGACCTTTTCCAATCAGCAATGCAGGAAATAAATACATCCTTGTGGTAATTGATTACTTCAGTAAGTGGCCAGAAGTATATCCCATTCCCAATCAAGAAGCAAAAACAGTGGCAGACATTTTCATCAAAAATTGGATTTGCCGATATGGAGCTCCACTTGAGTTGCATTCCGACCAAGGACGAAATTTTGAGTCGACACTTTTTAAGGAGGTTTGTGACAAGCTTGGAATACAGAAGACACGCACCACAGTTTTGAACCCTCAGTCCGATGGCATGGTCGAAAGGTTCAACCGTACTCTAGAGGAGCATTTAAAAAAGGTTGTTGATGAAGGACAAAAAGATTGGGATGAGCATCTACCATTGTTTCTGATGGCTTATCGGTCGGCAATACACGATACGACTACAGTCACGCCAGCAAAAGCCATTTTTGGTACGGACTTAAGGCTTCCAGCAGATTTGAAGTACGGAGTAAGCGTTGTCCCAGAAACGACCCATGCTGACGATTACATGTCACGGAAAAGAGAAGAATTAGCAGATATACACGAGCTTATTAGAAGACGTACTCAATTGGCTAGCGACAAGATGAAAGCTCGGTATGACCTGCGAGCAAATACTGAAGGATTCAAAGAAGGTCAACTAGTGCTGCTACATAACCCACAACGAAAACGAGGCTTGTCTCCTAAATTACAGACTCATTGGGAGAGACCTTATCGGATCGTCACAAGGATTAATGATGTTGTGTATCGAACCCAAAAATACCCCGGGGACAAAAGTAAATTAAAGGTAGTCCACATCGAAAGGCTGGCACCTTATACTAGAAACGGAGAGACTCAAGTCGGGACGAACAAGTTTAAGCGGAGGGCAGTGTAGCGAAATTTGGTTTATGCTAGAAAAACTCTTGAAATAAATACCAACAAAAGAAACTAAACGATACTAGCTAGTATACACCATCTAGCGTAATGGCGTAAAAATAATAAACCGAACAGACGCTGCAGTACACTATTAAAGTCAATAACCGAGAGACATCTAGATTGTGAAATTCAACGTCGTACAACGCCATCTAATAATAGCAACATTCTGGATAATTGTGAGCTCAACGTCAGTGCGCCATGCTGGTGAATTGTGGATAGTGGTAGAATGCACGCCACTTGGAAGCAGTGGTAGGTTGTAGATAATGGTAGAATATACGCCACTTAGAAGCAGTGGTAGGTTGTATATAATGGTAGAATATACGCCACTTCGAAGGTACTGGATTATTCGAGAGAGTGATGACTGCAGTATAAAAGGGTTGTCATCTGAGCTGAGTGACACAGTTGTATTTCAACAGTGAAGTGGAACACTTGAATTAAAAGCAATAAAGTGAATACAGTGTGATCCGTAGTAAGGTAAAACAGTTTTCTATACAGTGTTAAATTAATATTAGAATTTGAACGTTAATAAAATAAACCATTTTATAACTAAATAAGTTTGTGTGTTTTTAATTGTTACATAATCCAGTGATCGAACTCAGAAAACTGTAAGAGATCGAAATTATCGTCAAAGAGACAGAAATTTCGTAACAATACAAACACTGATCGCGTGAATTTATTTCGTATTAGAATTCATTTCGTGATAGAGATTATTTTCTTTACGCACACACTTATGAGCGTAAAAATGAGAACGAAAAGATGCTTAAAGAGCGTTAAAAAGGTTTAATGAGGACGTGCACGTGTACAGAATCATCAAGACATGCTTATCGATGCTTTTGGTAGTGGGCACCACTGCTTATGAGAGACAGAAAATTTGTACATGTACGATCACTTATCTCGCTTTCTCACATATCATATAGGAATGCTACTCGTTGTTGAAAAAAAAAAACAGATACTCACATACGATGGCGGTGCAAAAAAGAACGAGTTTCAATATTGGGTTCATGAGAATGGGCGAATGAAAAAAATTTTAAGAAAATTCATTCATAAAATCATGAATGCGACATTTGAGTGCTCCAGAAAAAAAAAAAAATTTCAGAAAAAATTAACTAAAAATTCCGATACTGACGTAGCAAATGCAAATTCAATGTAGCATTTTCACTATTGATCAGTCGTCACGATTTTCAAATTGAGGACATAAATATTTATCAATCAGTATTAAAAGTAGAATATTCTTCTTATCAATATCTATTTACAATTACATACTATCATGTACCAATAACTATTTACCAATATTTATGTATATTATTGCATAATTCAGAAAATGACAATGCAACGAAGCTTCAATGCAACGAAGCTTTTCGCTTTTCATTGTTAAGATCACAAAATAAGGGATGATTTTCTATTATGCACAAAAAGATCAACAGACAAAAACTAGACAAGCACATACATACATATACATATATGTGTGTGTGGAGGTCTTTGCTTCGTTCATGCTACAATAGAAAATCGTAGTAAAGTAAAATGATTGTGAAACTTATGTTTTTTAGTTATTTTTACATTTTTTATAATTTTATTCAATGTAACATTTAGATGTGATACTTAGTCACAAAAAAATAAGCTATAGAAAGCAAACAAAAATAAATGAACAAACATATGTATGTAAATCTCAAATCTAATCTTTTTTTTTTTTGCTTTTAATATGAACAAATTTCAGCCAATTTGAACAAAAAACAAAAAAGATCTATGTTCAAATCCCACTTGAGCTGGCGTAATGTTTTTTTTTTGCTTTTCATATGAGAAAATTTGAGCCAATTTGAACAAAAATCCAAAAAGATCAATGTTCAAATCCCAGTTCAGATATTCCTTTTTTTTATTTTTCCTATTTTATTTCATATGTTTTTCATTTTTGTAATTTATTCAATCTCGATTAATTAAATAAAAATTTTTAACATGAATAATTAAATAAAATGAATTACAAATTTTCAATATGAATTGCATATAAAATGAAATTTCTATGCAGCATGCGGAACATAATAGAAAACACAATACGAACGAAAACAAAAGCGAATAAGTGAGTTGTCAGTTCTCTCATTTGAGTTTCGCTCCTATTTCGACATATTTTTCATTTTCAATTGTTCAGGGGAATTTATTCACGGCAAAATTTAGACCATAAGTTAACCGAACTTAATTTCTTAAAAGCTTTTGTTCCGTTCCACCGGACGAGATCTCTATAGATTATTTATTCTCTTTGCCCTAAGTGATGTCCAAAATCCATTTTCAACCTTTCCCCACTAATTCCACAAAAAAAAAATTTCCGAAAATGGGTCAAAAACGGTTTTTCCACGGTCCGGACCCACCCTAAGTAATGTCAAAAAAACAATTTTCGACCTTTCCCCATATTTTTAAAAACTTCCCAATATGTTCCACGCGAGTATCACAAACTTTTTTGATACAATCTGTGAGCGACAGAAAATTTGTACATATGAATCTATCATGAATCTATCATTTATCATATCTATCAAAAAATGATAGATTGAAAAATTTTTGGATATCTACTCGTTCATGATAGAACAGTGTAAATAGCGGATGCGTACATTCGAATACGATAGATGACAAAAAAAAAATTTCCAACAGTTCATGTGTGCGATCGATTGGAAATGTTTGCATCTTATCATTCATGAATATGATAGACTCAGCAAAAAAAAAATGTACACGTTTATATTCGCGAGCTATCATGAATGAATATTTCCGAACTCTGGTTGTGGGAAAGCATATTTGCCTTCTGTGATTGTATTTTTATTGGCATGAAAATCTAGTTTTAACAAGTCCTTATATAATCGCAGCAGTGCTAGCAGGCCTTCTCCGAGGCAGGCCTTGCTCATTACAATTAAATATACATACAGTATGTCAAGTAATTGTTTACAAAATAAAATGTGAAACACAATTTTCATTTTCATATTGAATAAAAATAAGAAATGTATATATTTTTTGGAAATTTTTTTTTGTACTCAATTTTCTGACTCATTCCTCATTAGAAAACAACAAAGAAATTATTTTATATAATCAAAAACAAAAGTTTATAGAACAAAAATAAAAATACTACCCATTTCATGGTGTCAAATAATTCTTTGCAAAATGCTACTTAGGAACATATGAAGAAACTAATAAACTTATAAGAAAAACTTTAAATCTTGATGGGTCCACCACGAATATCAATCACGACTTGTATCCTTCTTGGAATAGATGCAATAAGTTTTTGGAAATCATATTCTTCCTGTAAACTTTTGTCCATTCCTCCTTAATAACTCTTATTAGAGCGTTTTTATTTGTTGGAGCCCGTTTTTCAACTTTTTTTTTTTCAGTGTGCCCATTAATTTTCGATGGGATTCATATTGGTCCATTGGGCCTATCATTTTACTACAATAATACAGCACCCAGATCCTGCATAACACCGATTCGGGCTTAGGATTATTGACCTGATGCAATTTGTATCTTAACTTTCCGGCCTTTTAAGTGTCAGTGAAGCCGAAATTCTGACCACTTTTTTTTTCAATTTGTTTTGAAGAGTGTTTAAGTAAAACTTCTTCGTCATGATATCGGCAGAAACTTTCAGTTCTCCAACGCTTTCCCATGATACTCGTATGTATATCATCACGGGCAACTTTCCACACTTCAAAGTGGGTATTATACTCTTCTACTGCAGGGTCAAGGGGATGTTAGAGAGGCGTAATTTCCTGCGGTGAAACGAAAACCATGTCATATTATCACGATGGTCCTAGTAAAGTTTGATGAAAATTGAACACAGCTCTGCTTCAAGAAAAACCATGTTTGAAGAGTCTGCTCCAAAAAAAAAATAAAAAAAAAATCGAAATTATCATCTTAGCTCTTCGATTTTTTTTTTCTTTGTTTTTTGGAGCACACCCTTCAATTATGGAAGTCTTCAGTTAAGACTATTTTGAATTAGTATTCAAGGAGGAACAATTAAAATTCAAAGGGAGACATAGTTAAAATTGCATTTAAGTTTAAAAAAAAACATGAAAAGGTACATATAAAGTTAAATAAAAAAAATAGCTATCTGAATTTTAATTGAACAACCTTGAATATTATTTCAAGACAGCCTTAGCTTCAAGAAAAACTATGGCTGAAAGATGTACTCCAAAAAAAAAAAAAAAAAAACGAGGCCAGCTAAAAGGCCAAATCTGATGGATTTGCACATATATGTTACAGCCCAAACTAGATTTTGGGAAAAACTAGTTTTTTCTAGGTCAAACTAGTTCATTCGAAGCGTGATAGGATAAACCAGTTTAGCCCAGAATGAACTACGGTAATTATTTACTTAAGCGGCTTCACTCCTAATTTGAAATTTTAAAATGCTTAAATGGGTTTTTGTGATGTGAAAAGTGATTACTTCTTTTCCCGGGTGCCAAATTTCTAAGGTACGCCATTATCGCCATAGAAAGAAAGAGAATTTAAAAGTGATTAAAAAGAAGATGATAAAATAGAATCGGGGAGGAAATCCTACAATCAATCTGTTGCGAAAAATTTTTCAATTCCAAATTTTCATTCCATGCAACAGAATCGGAATTAACTTTTCCAATTACATGGCAAAAGAAATTACTACTTCGTCAATTACATTCTAGATATCAAAATTTGAAATTAAGAAATTTTGATTTCATTCTATATATTTGAGAAAGGAGTTTTATTCCATAAGAATAAAAAAACAAATTTCATACCATTTTTTTTTCTTATGTCACAAAATTTAAGAAATTGATTTCTAAACAAAAATAAACAAAAAGTGTAAAGCTAGTTTGCTATGCTTTCTTTGTTTAACTTTTTGCTTGGTTTCTCAACAGATCTATGCAAGAAAGGAAACATATTAGGCTTGCAAACTCTTACTAATCGGCTTAAAAATTACTGAAGAGTTCCTCTAGCAGGGGATGAAACTAGTATAAATGGCTTTAACGCATTTTCAGTTGTAATTTAGCTGTGTTTAGTGTAATTTTTTTGGTGTTGACACACATTACATATTATATCGAACAGTAAGCTTAATAAAGTAACATTTATAAACTATTTTCTGTTCACAAACAGATAAACCACAAAAAGTGTATGTCATTAAATCGAATCGTATACTAAATCGAGTCAATTTTTGTAAACGTAGTGTCATTGTTTTCGCATTACCAAGAAAAGTGTAATGGAGTTATTACTACTTCACAAAGGGCACTGAAAGCTAAAATAAAATACGTATTGTTACAATGAACTTTTTCAGTCATTTTTAGCAAAGATCAGTAATTCTGTAAACTCTTACAAGTGGATCAATTTAACATGGTAATTGGTGACATATGTTTCGGCTATTACCACATTCATTAGGGTGGTTCTTAACAGGGACGTGAACGGGTTTTGAACTGAACCGGTTCTTAACCGGAAAACCGCTTTTTTACTAATTAACTGAACCATTAACCAAACCGAAAATTTCCACAAATGTTTGATCCGAACCGAAAACCGAACCACTTTTTATGAAGGTTTCTGATCAATTTTCAATAGACAATTTTTACATTACATGGATTGGCTTTTGGTTGATCAGAGTAAAGTTTCTGATTGCTTTCCACCTGGGGATTGCCAGAGCGATCTCTGAGCCAACCATTAGCAAGTTGACACACAGCCTCCCCGCGGCTCCATCTGGGTAGCTATCTCCGCATCCGCTGAGATAGTGAGCGAATGTGTGCAGCGTGTCCTCCCTGGAAGTAAACTGGGTTGTGCGCAGGGTTTGGTACCCGCCACGTAAAAAAAAACACTCCAATGAAGACTAAAAAAGCCTCGGATAATGAACCCCTCAACGTTGACGACCACTGCAAACGAAAAAAGGACTATGATTTAAGGATATGCACCTGGAATATCCGGACCCTCAATAGGGAAGGTGCCTCTATCGAATTGGCGGATGCCCTCGGAAAAATTAAGGCTGACATCACCGCCATCCAGGAAATAAGATGGATAGGACAAGGTTGCTCTAAACAAGCAAGTTGCGATATCTACTACAGCTGCCATGCGGAGAGGCGCGAATTGGGATGCGGATTCGTAGTAAGCAAGAGACTTCGCCACCATATCTCCAGGTTCACACCTGTGAGCGAAAGGTTGGCTACGATCCGCGTCAAGGCTCGATTTTTCAACATAAGCTTGATTTGCGCGCACGCCCCGACGGAAGAAAAGGACGATGCTGTCAAAGATGCCTTCTATGCGAGACTCGAGGAAGTATACGACCGCTGCCCGGCCCATGACGTTAAAATTGTACTCGGGGATTTCAACGGAAAGGTCGGAAGAGAAGGTATATTTGGCCCCACTGTCGGTCAGTTCAGCCTTCACGAGACCACCTCAAACAACGGTCTACGGCTGATCGACTTCGCCGCGGCGCGAAACATGGTAGTAAGTAGCACCAGATTTCAACACCTCGATATCCACAAGGCCACCTGGCTGTCCCCTGATCAGAAAACACGCAACCAAATCGATCATGTTGTGATCGACGGAAGGCATGCTTCGAGCGTGCTAGATGTTCGTACGTTCCGGGGAGTCAATATTGACTCCGATCATTATCTTGTTGCAGCCAAGATACGCATGCGGCTGTGCAATGCAAAGGATGTACGCTCTGGTACGCAACGAAAGCTGGACGTCGCTAAGCGGACGGCCGAAGCCTATTCCGCTCGCCTCTCAGAACTGCTCCTTCAACCTGACTCTCTACCCGATGATGCCGGTGGACTTTGGGCGCATATGTCCCGCTCCATGCGCTCTGCCGCTGAGGAAGTCATTGGTTTCCAACGCCCACTTCCGCGAAATCAATGGTATGACCAGGAGTGTCGCGAAGCTACTGCAGTGAAAAACGCCGCCTACAAAAGAACCCTGCAGTCAGCAGCAACGCGAGCCGTGCATGAAAACTACAGGGAAAAGAGAAAGGATGAGAGGCGCCTTTTCAGACGCAAGAAACGAGAGCAGGAAAGGCACGAGCGTGAGAAACTCGAAGTGTTACGGGGCAGGAATGATGCTCGAAAATTTTACCAACAAGTCAAGCGTCTGACCCAAGGTTTCAAGCCCGGAGCATCAACCTGTAAAGATGAACATGGAAATCTGGTTACGGATACGCAGGGTGCACTGAGATTATGGAGGGAACATTTTTCCAAGCTGCTTGCTGGCGATGACTCCACCAATCCCGCCTTTGGAGAAATTAACCCGATGCCACCAATCAACGACGATGGTGTGGACGTACCACCACCTAGCCATGACGCGGTACGAGTTGTGATCCAACGACTTAAGAACAACAAAGCGGCTGGTGCCGATGGCCTGCCTGCTGAATTGTTCAAGACCGGCGGCGATGAGCTGATAGGGTGTATGCATCAACTCATCTGCAAAATATGGCTAGTAGAAAGCATGCCCGACGATTGGAATCTCAGTGTCCTTTGTCCTGTACTGAAGAAAGGTGACCCGACAATCTGCGCTAACTACCGGGGAATCAGTCTTCTTGCCATCTCTTACAAGGTCCTGTCGACTGTACTGTGTGAAAGACTTAAGCCATTTGCCAACACACTGATTGGGCCTTATCAGTGCGGTTTTAGACCTGGTAAGTCCACCATAGACCAGATCTTCACACTACGTCAAATCCTGGAAAAAACCCACGAAAAACAGATCGATACCCATCATCTCTTTATCGATTTTAAAGCAGCTTTCGATAGCCCGATACGGGATTGCCTGTATGCCACCATGTCTGAGTTCGGTATACCTGCGAAGCTGGTGCGGCTTTGCAGAATGACGTTGAGCAACACAGCCAGCTCCGTCAGAGTAGGAAGGGACCTCTCCGAACCATTTGATACCGAACGAGGTTTCAGACAGGGCGATCCATTATCCTGCAACCTCTTCAACTTTGTGATGGAAGGGGTGTTGCGAAGAGCCAGTGTACATCGTAATGGCACTATTTTCTACAAAAGTGTCCAGCTCCTTGCATATGCCGATGATATTGATATCATTGGACGTTGTAAGCGAGATGTTACTGCTGCGTTCTCTGCTATCGAAAAAGAGTCAGCGAAAGTGGGTTTGACGGTGAACGAGGGCAAAACAAAGTATATGCTGTCCACAAACAGAGAGACGCGGCGTATTGGATCCTTTGTTACTGCGAACAACTATACTTTCGAAGTTGTCAAGGAATTCACCTATCTTGGCACCGCCGTGAACACTCAAAACGATGTCAGCCTGGAGATAAAGCGAAGACTAACTCTTGCTAATAGGTGTTACTATGGTCTCAGTAAGCAATTGAGTAGTAGAGACCTCTCTCGCCCGACAAAACTGACACTCTACAAGACGCTCATCTTACCCGTGCTACTTTACGGCGCAGAAGCATGGGTTGTGTCGCAGACTGATGCAGCCACGCTTGGGGTGTTTGAGAGAAAAATTCTTCGCAAAATCTTCGGTCCTGTTCACGTCGGCGACGACTACCGTATTCGAATGAACCACGAACTGTACGAGCTCTACGCTGACATTGACATAGTCAAGCGCATCACTATTCAACGTCTGCGCTGGCTGGGACATGTTGTGCGTATGGACGAAGAAGCTCCGGCGAAAAAGGTGTTTGATGCGGAAGCCGCTGGGCGACGACGAAGAGGAAGACCATGCCTCCGATGGAAAGACCAAGCCGAGGAAACCCTATCCACGCTTGGTGTGAATGATTGGAGAAGGCGTGCGCAAAGCAGAGGCGCCTGGAGAGAGCTTTTGAGGTCGGCCGTAACCCGGTAACGGGTTGTTATGGCCACCCAAGTAAGTAAGTAAGTAAGTAATTTTTACACACATTTTTTATTTTTTCTTTTCTTAAATATGGAAATTGATGAAATTTTCAAAGGAATAGGGAAGCATGAGACAGAGTTAATAAACAAATCATTTATAGATAAAATCGTTTGATAATACTAGGCGGCTTTCAAATAATGTTGATGTTTTGAACTTTTGGAATAACTACCCTGACAAAGAATTGTCTGAATTAGCTCAAATTATTTTTGGTATTCCAGCAACCCAGGTTTGGGTAGAGAGGGCATTTTCCACCCTAAAATTTACTATCGTAGACCTGCGAGGAAATGTTGACGAGGACTTGTTAGAAGATATCAATCTCAACTGATTATTGTAAATCAAATTTTTTATCAAATAAGAATTTTTTACTACGTTCTTATAGCGTATGACATAAATTATGTCTACATATATATTTCTATATTTTTTTGGATTGTTATACTGAATAAAAATAACACAAATGTGCATAGTTTTCCGAACCGTTGAACCGAACCAAAATCCCGGTTCAAAGAAAAAAAAAACCGTTTTGACAAACCAATCCAAAGGTGCAAAAACGGTTCGAACCGCTGAACCGAACCGACCAAATTTTTCACCCGGTTTACGTTCCTGTTATACATATTCATATATATATATACATAAGTATGTACATAGCCTCATCAGACCACGACATGCATCCTACACCGAGGGTATATTCACTTTGTCTCTCCGTTTGTAAGACATCGAAGGGGGCGTGGCAGGTATGGAAAAGTATATATATTCTTGATCAGCGTCACCACCTGAGTCGATTTAGCTATGTCTGTCTTGGTGATTTGGTGCACATATGAACCAAATTAGGATTAGGCTGGGTTTCAAGTTTCCAAAAGGTCGTACAGGGGCCTGTCTGTCTGTCTGTCTGTCTGTCTGTCTGTCTGTCTGTCTGTCTGTCTGTCTGTCTGTCTGTCTGTCTGTCTGTCTGTCTGTCTGTCTGTCTGTCTGTCTGTCTGTCTGTCTGTCTGTCTGTCTGTCTGTCTGTCTGTCTGTCTGTCTGTCTGTCTGTCTGTCTGTCTGTCTGTCTGTCTGTCTGTCTGTCTGTCTGTCTGTCTGTCTGTCTGTCTGTCTGTCTGTCTGTCTGTCTGTCTGTCTGTCTGTCTGTCTGTCTGTCTGTCTGTCTGTCTGTCTGTCTGTCTGTCTGTCTGTCTGTCTGTCTGTCTGTCTGTCTGTCTGTCTGTCTGTCTGTCTGTCTGTCTGTCTGTCTGTCTGTCTGTCTGTCTGTCTGTCTGTCTGTCTGTCTGTCTGTCTGTCTGTCTGTCTGTCTGTCTGTCTGTCTGTCTGTCTGTCTGTCTGTCTGTCTGTCTGTCTGTCTGTCTGTCTGTCTGTCTGTCTGTCTGTCTGTCTGTCTGTCTGTCTGTCTGTCTGTCTGTCTGTCTGTCTGTCTGTCTGTCTGTCTGTCTGTCTGTCTGTCTGTCTGTCTGTCTGTCTGTCTGTCTGTCTGTCTGTCTGTCTGTCTGTCTGTCTGTCTGTCTGTCTGTCTGTCTGTCTGTCTGTCTGTCTGTCTGTCTGTCTGTCTGTCTGTCTGTCTGTCTGTCTGTCTGTCTGTCTGTCTGTCTGTCTGTCTGTCTGTCTGTCTGTCTGTCTGTCTGTCTGTCTGTCTGTCTGTCTGTCTGTCTGTCTGTCTGTCTGTCTGTCTGTCTGTCTGTCTGTCTGTCTGTCTGTCTGTCTGTCTGTCTGTCTGTCTGTCTGTCTGTCTGTCTGTCTGTCTGTCTGTCTGTCTGTCTGTCTGTCTGTCTGTCTGTCTGTCTGTCTGTCTGTCTGTCTGTCTGTCTGTCTGTCTGTCTGTCTGTCTGTCTGTCTGTCTGTCTGTCTGTCTGTCTGTCTGTCTGTCTGTCTGTCTGTCTGTCTGTCTGTCTGTCTGTCTGTCTGTCTGTCTGTCTGTCTGTCTGTCTGTCTGTCTGTCTGTCTGTCTGTCTGTCTGTCTGTCTGTCTGTCTGTCTGTCTGTCTGTCTGTCTGTCTGTCTGTCTGTCTGTCTGTCTGTCTGTCTGTCTGTCTGTCTGTCTGTCTGTCTGTCTGTCTGTCTGTCTGTCTGTCTGTCTGTCTGTCTGTCTGTCTGTCTGTCTGTCTGTCTGTCTGTCTGTCTGTCTGTCTGTCTGTCTGTCTGTCTGTCTGTCTGTCTGTCTGTCTGTCTGTCTGTCTGTCTGTCTGTCTGTCTGTCTGTCTGTCTGTCTGTCTGTCTGTCTGTCTGTCTGTTTGTTGAAATCAGGTTTACGAGAAAATCAAGAAAGCTACTTAAATTAAACTTTCACACACAGATCACATCTTCTTGCAGGCATCTTGCTATTGAAAATGGGCGAAATCGGTTGACGGACACGCCTACCGCCTATACCCTATGTATATTTACCCAGGCCAATTTTGAAAAAAGTTGCAGCGATTTTGATGAAACTTGGTGATTTGGTGCATATGTGAACCACATTAGGATTAAGATGTGTTTCAAGTTTCCAAAGGGCCGTACAGGGGCGTGGCACAGCCCTAAATTTTATCATTTATACCACCATATCTTGTAATCCGTTGATGAAATTGCGATGAAATTTGGTAAACGGATACATATCAAATATATCTTGAATTGAGATAAAAGTGGGCGGAATCGAAAAAGTGGACGTTGCCCTTTTCTACTGTTAAAAATTTTGATTCCGTATATCTCAAAATTCGCACAAACGATTTTCACAAAAATTTTGAAGATTATGCCGCTAAAAGCACTCATCAATACAAGCTTAGCCATTTAACTGAAAAATCTCAATGAAGGGCGTGGCACCGCCCACAGTATTTATGAACGTTATATTTAGAGAACTAACAACATAATCGTTATGAAATTCAATGAGGAAGATATACTTGCTATAAGGTCTATTATTACAAAAATTTGCTCTAATAGTACCTGTGGGCGTGGCACCTCCCATAAAAGCAAAAAACGTTTATTGTTATAGATAGTGCGCTATGAGAGTAATCTTCATAAAATTTGGTGTATAGATGTCAGTTACTATAAGCTTTAAAAATAAATGAATTTTGATATGATTGCATCAGAGGGCGTGGCACCTTCCATATTAACATAAATTTGTAAGCACTATTTTAATTTAATTGCAGCAATTACTATGAAATTTAATGTAAGTGGTTCAGTTGCCATAGAGTATATCTGAATCAAAAGTGGCTGAAATAGAACCAGTGGGCGTGGCACCTCCCATACAAATAAAATACGGTAAGTGGCATATTTATCGAAATATGTGAGCAATCATACTAAAATTTGGTGTTAGAGGTTTGCTTATGAAAAGCTATTTCTGGGTCAGATCCGGGCTAGATTGTATCACTGGATGTGTCTCCGCCCTAAATTTTAAATTTAACTACGACATATATCGCAAACTATACAAGCTATTGTGGTAAAATTTAATATGAAGGCGTCGTTCACAAATATAATTTATTGAATCAAAAGTGGGCGGAATTGGAGAAGCGGGCGTGGCATATTTAAAATTTTTTACTGCTGTTCGGTTTTTTCAACATTTTCCATATTCTTTCGACTTTTTCAACCCTTTAACATACATCCTATATGTATTTCTTCGACTTTTCAACCTCTTTCAACTTTCTTCATAAGTTTCTTTGTTTTTTCGACTTTTTCATCAATTTTGAATAGTTTCAAATTTTTTCAAGCTCTTTCAACTTTTTTATTGTTTTTCAACCTCTCTCAACTTTTTTCAACATTTTTCAACCTCTGTCAACCTTTCTAACATTTCACAATTGTTTCGACTTATTCA
This sequence comes from Tricholauxania praeusta, assembly GCA_949775025.1. Lineage (NCBI taxonomy): Eukaryota > Metazoa > Arthropoda > Insecta > Diptera > Lauxaniidae > Tricholauxania > Tricholauxania praeusta. The sequence continues at coordinate 110,050,023 of OX459028.1, forward strand.
ACCTCTTCAACGTCTTTTTAACATTTATTTTATAGGTTGTTTCAGTGTAGTGTAGGGTATGTGAGTTTCGGCCTGGCCGAAGATAACACCTTAACTTGTTTTGGAATTGCGACGGCCGCTCTAACACTTGAGCCATTGGTGATGTGACCTTGAAGTGTACAAATCTTTGTCATGTTTGTTGAATAAAAAGCATTGATCAATTTGTAAGAGTTTATAGAATTATTGATCTTTACTAAAAATGACTGATAAAGTTCTTGTAACAATGTTTAATTATTAATAATAATTGTCAGTCTCTAAGAACTAAAGTATATAAGTTACTTATAATTTAAAAAGTCAGTTCCTTATATTCCCGTCGATTTTGGGAAGACTAAAATGAGGAAACTAACACTTTAAAAATATATTCATATCATATATATATTTCATATTCACTGCTGTAACTGTCAAAATTTCCAACCCATTTTAGTCTTACTCTTTGTTTTACGTGAGTACGGTGCGTGTGATTTTGAAAAAGAGCATTAGATAACAGCTCGAAACAATGGATTCTATTGGGGCAGGGGTTCTTAAACTTATCTAATCCGAGGACCCCTTATCGAGCTAATTTTGTTTGCGAACCCTATCCCAACGGTAGATATTTGACGTCGTTCTTAAGCTTAATTTCTGGCTCAATAATGACAAAGACACTCAAGCTTGCCAACCGCTTGGTTTTCATCCGGACAGTCTGGTTTTTAAAAGCTTTGTCCGGTTGTCAAACTCAACCAGGCATAAAATGTCCGGTTATATGACGAGGTTAAGGAACGAAGTATTTTTATTCGCTTTAATTTTTACAGTTTTTAAAGGGCTTTTCAACACTATGTTCGGTTTTTGAAGGTCGAAAAGTTGACAAGCCTACATACACTACTTTCTAATAAATACTGATAATTATATCACATATCTCATTATATTTTAACAAATCTTGCTCATTTATAGAGGCAAACATTTTATATCAGGATCAAAATGTACAGTTATTGAAACACATAATGAATAAAAGTTTTGGAAATGTAAAAAAATTAAAAAAGTTACAAGACAAAATATGTTTATTAAACTCAGACCAATGTTTTTTGGTCAAAATACCTTTTTTAATAAATAATATAATATCAATGAAGCTTATAATAAAAATTATATTTTTGGAGACTATTGGTATAAGCGAAATTTGTTATATTTTCCATCTCAAACCATGCACGCGGATTATTTCATGTTACGGAATTGGTTGCCGATTATATATGTTGTTTTTCAAGGGATATAAGGGGAAGTTATGGCCATTTTAAGTTATGCCCATTTTAGGCTGAAAATTGTTTCAAAAAAGCGGAACTTCTTAATCTCTGTTAGAATCTTTAAAAAAATTTCAAAATGGTTAAAAATTGGCAAAGCTATAGCGATTTTTATGAGAAAAACCAAAGCTAATTTTCTGAAAAACCCCACCTTTTTTCGCTTAAAATTTTGTTTTGGACTTGTACTAATATAATAAAGAGATGATATTAGTTTAAAGCGCGCTTAGAGGCATTTGAGGTGAGGAGAATTTTTTTTCCAAAAAAAAATTATTTAAATTTTTGTTTCAACCTTGTGAGCCATCTGTGATACTACTACTTTCAGCTTATTTTTAATAATAACATCATTTATTACCGTTCTTTCTCTTTAAAATGAGCTTTCAAGTGGTCATCTGCAATGTTTCTTCGCAAAGTTACAACCATTTGAAAAAAAATATGAATTTGATCCCTAAAAAAATAGCGGCAAACTTGTTTTCGATACTTCCTTATGTGCACATAAGGAAAATCGAAAAAAAATTTAAATAAAAAATATTATAAATAAGAAAAAACTTTTTTTTTTTTTGCCGAATTCCAAAAAATTAAAATTTTGCAGCTCTGGTAGCAACCCCAGGACTATTTTTTTTATGTTTTTTAAAATGAGGATGTAACCGAATATGAATAAATTTTTGAAAATCGAGAGTTCCTGAAGTATTCTGGAACATGTTATTTATTTGAACATGTCTAATGTATATGTATTATTGTGCTTATTTTGAAAATGTTGCGGAGCGAACATAGCTTATGTCAGATTTTGTTGAAATTTAACGAAATAGCAGACTTACTAAAACGTTGCAAAAATGTGCCTTAGGTATATGGGAGATGCCACCCACTGTTGTCAAACCACGCCCACATTTTTCGTGTGGTTCAAAATGCGGTCAAAATACACCTGAATGTTTATTTTTAAATTGCGGTCCTATATACCAATAATAAAGAACTGGGCTTGAAGAAAACTCTCCCAAAATTTCAGCTTCAGAGATCAAATCTGCGAACAGCGCAGTCAGTTTGTTTTCTATCAAAATTCAGTACCATTAGACCAACCATAGTTCGGTTTTTCGTTTGAGGTTTAAGAAGTCGAAAAAATATGCAATATGTTAAAAAAAGTGAAATAACTGCACACTTTGTATTTTTTGACGTTTTTGAACATTTTTTGAAACGAAATATCTCAAAAACTATAGTAGAAAGGATAAAAAATCATTTAATCATATTTGTTAAGAAAGACTACAACTTTATAAGAAAAGTTAAAAACATTTAAATAAATTTGTTAAAACACAAATTTTTTTAATTGATAACATTTTTCTCAAAATATTTTCAATATAACATATTTTTTTTGTTTTAATTTTTTTACATGTTATTCCTCAATCAATCCAAAGAATGTAAAAGAACATCCCAGGTGCGCAATAAGGTTGCAAGATGACAATTAATTAATCATTGTCGTATCATAAATTTTTATGTAGCTAACCCAGTTAAAACAGAAAGTGCGATTGCTATAACCGATTGTAATAATCGATTTCATATTTAGAGTGGCGAAGACGGTCATGTCTCATCGACTATTTGACGCAGATGAATGAGACGTGGTACATATAAAAGATACGAGCAAAAGTAAGTTTCAATATAAAATGGGCTGTGCCACACCTCCATATGCTAAAAACCATTCCTCTGTCACATATAAATTCGTGAACTACAAAACGCAATTTCGTAATTGTTTTTCAAATGATTCATATGGTCCATGGTGATGACACGCATTCCAATATCAAATTTCTTATATATCATCAACTATTTCAGGGATGCGCACAAAAATTGTTTCGCGAGCTGGCGGCTACAACAACATCAATTTAGGTAAAAAAAATTAAAAATATTTTGCGAAAAAATTCCTAGTATTGACGAAAATTTTGAAATAACGGCGGCAAGCTAATTGCATGTAAACAAAAACAAAAATCTCAAGGTGAAGGAGCAAATGAATTGAAAACAAAATCACACAAACAATAAATTGCGTTGAAGAAAATATTACAGGAACAAAATACATGTGGTGATTGCGGACCAAAATGATTTTGATCGAATAACGGAAAGAGCTCGAGATGAGCTCAATATTTTTTGTTATTGTTGTAAGAGCTAAAAGAGCTATGGGATGCGCATCCATGAACTATTTGACGCAGATGAGTATGACTTGGTACATTTATTAAGGGCACCAGTAAAAGAAAGCTTAACCTTTAAATGCATAAAGTACCATATACGGTACGTGCCAAAATCATAGCCAAATCTACCCAAACAACCTGTATCACGTTAAGTTTTGCCCTAACTTATAGCAGGTATTACCAGCTTTCACATAAATGCCTCTTCAGCTCTCTGATGTTTATTTTCAGTTCCCAATAAGCTGTCGAAATGGTCGGAAGGTGTGTTTACAAATAATTTTAAAGTAATTTCATCAGTGAATTATATATTGACAATTTTCATTATTCTTGTAAAAAAAATATTGGTGAGTATATTGGACTAAGTTTAAGCAAATTATTGAGAATCTAGTCCGAACTCGACCACTTGGATAATTTTTGGAAAAAAATTTGAAAGCGGTTGAAAAAGTCAAAAAAATTGAAAGAAGTTAAGAAATGATGAAACAATTCAAAATCGCTGAAAAAGTCTTAAAAATATTTTCTTTATGAAGAAAAACGAAAGAGGTTGAAAATGTCGAACAAATACATTCATACATAAAAAGTTAAAAGGTTGATAAAGTCAAAAGAATATGGAAAATGTTGAAACACCTCGAATAAAAACTAAAAAAAACTGAGTAATGCGTCGTGAAGAGTAGACGTGTTTAACTAGTGCTCGCAGTTTAAAACGCTTTTTTTCCGTGATAGTTACCGTATAAACTCACTAAATTGTTCATATCACATAGAACTTTGCAGTTGTTGTGGCATTATTTACAATAAATGCATGTAACTTAATTTTTTAAATATTAAATCGATTGCACAAATTTTGGTTTTTGTAAATTGCGCGGCAACATGACTTCAACACAGATAGATACAAGGAGCGCCATCCATTTGAGAAAGCAGCATATTGGCCCCTCTACCCCTCTTGGCACCAAAAACTGCAATGAGTCATCGTCAACAACTTCTCCTCTGCTTGATGGGGTAGCTCTTAATGCCAAACTAATTGTTTTCAAAGAGAGTATTGTCGATCAGCTGACGAATGCCTTAAAAACTTCTGAAGAGCGTATTCTAGAAAGGCTTAGTGAGGTGTCTGCAGAGCTTTCTAATATAAAGAGTACGTTAAGAAATGTGATAGCAAGAGTTTCAGTTGTTGAAGAAGCTTGCAAAGATGTGAATAATATAAAACAACAGATCATTGAACTGAAGAGTGATGTTGAAACGGTGAAACGTAATTTCTCTCCTGATGCTCCCCTCTTTAGTGCTCTTAACACTGAATTAAATGATCTAAGGAAAAGAGTCGAAAAACATGAAAATGATTCCGTGGCTACCGACTTCATCATCAACGGAATTCCTTTCTCTCATGGTGAGAATATTGAAACTTTGTTTGCTCGTATGTGTTCCGTGGTTAAATGTGAGGTACCTATGCTACGCAATGCTTTTAGAACGAAAAGCAATAGTAACAAAAATCAGCCTGCAATTATAATCAAGCTTGCGTCTGCACATGAACGGAGCAAAATTCTCAAAGCGATCGCATTGTTTCGTAAAACTAACAAGCGACAGTTGTTTCTGCAAGATATTGGATGCGGTGGTAACGAGAAATTTTTTGTACATGAGAGTCTCACTAAATCAAATCGCGCTAATTTGACCCATGCTCTGCAAATGAAACGTGAAGGCAAAATTGTTGCTGTGGAGAGGCAGCAGTTGTACTCAGTAAGGAGAGTCTTGAGTACGGCACTAGGAATAGGCCTTAGGGTGTCTCATAAAAGTTATTTTTAGGGTGGTTCTTAGTTTTGTTTTTTATTTATATATTATTTTAAGTAAACTTTAATTTTTTATATTTTATTTATCTTTTATTATCTTAGGTAAATTTATTAGTTATGTTTATCGTGTTTTTAATTTTTTTTTTCTTTATATTTCTCTAGTTTCTCCTTTCTTATACGTTTTCATATACTTTGCCTCTAATTTTTTCTTCCGCGCTTTCTTTTTAATTTCTTTATTATTTGAAGCTGGTTCCGTTTTAGTTATTTTTAGTTTTGACGAGTGGTGATGAATTGTCTAATGGTGCTAATTATAATGAAGTCGGCAATTATAAGTCCTTAATTAATATTTTATGCAAGCAAAATAATGGTTTGAGTGTAGCACATTTTAATGCAAGGGGTTTAAATGGATTTGAAATTGAATATGTTAAATTTATCTTTGAAAGTTCGTCTGTGGATGTGTTGTGTGTTTCAGAAACTTGGTTTAAATGTGAAGTGTCGGACTCTTTTTATAATATCAATGGTTACAATCTTTTTCGGTGTGATAGAAGTGGAAGAAGGGGAGGGGGTGTGGCTATACTAATACAGAGGTCGGCAAAAAACAATGTGTGTGATGTATTTCAGCTCAATTGAGCTATGAAAAATCAAATTTTGCCGACCCCTGATCTAATATTAATGTTAAGTTTGTCAACATGAGCAGTGGAATTTGCAAATTTATAAACGTTGAAATTTTTGACAACAGTACGAAAATATTAGTCTCATGTGTGTACAATCCAAACAGATGTCACAATTTTAAATTGTTTTTTAATGATCTCGCTAAAAGATTAATTGATTATGATTTTTTCATTGCTTGTGGGGACTTCAATGTCAATCTGCTGTTAAATGACTCCTTTACCGATAATTTTTACTACCACTCTACTACCTGTGGCTTAAAAATAGTGAATTTTAACGTTCCTACTCGTTATGGACACAACTGTGAGCCCAGTCTGTTAGATGTTTGTTTAGTGTCAGACACGTCACTTCTTCTAAAATTTGATCAAATGACGTTCTTGTCTGATCATGATTTGATATTTAGTTGTTTCAATATTAACCTGGGCAGAACCTCACCAGCTACTTTTTCTTATTATGATTATAAGTCAATTGATTTTACTGCATTAGTTAGTGATTTGTCTAGCATGAGTTGGAATGAATGCTGGTTTTATGATTCAGTTGATCTTAAGCTAAGTGTTCTTATGAATAATTTAAATCTTGCTTTTAGTCGTCATGTTCCTCTGCGTACTCTACAAGTCACTAACAGTGGTAGTCCTTGGTTCACCCGTCGCGTACTGCTTGCCATCAAGAAAAAAATAAGCTCCTTTCGAAATGGAAATTGATCCGTACTGCTGAGAATTGGGATAACTATAGAAGGGTTCGAAATGAGGCAACTTGTTTGCTGAGATATGAAAAAAGAAAATTTTTTTCTTCTAAACTTAGTGCCAACTTAAATTCAAAACAACTTTGGCAAAACATTAAGAAATACGGAGTTTTTAGCAAAAAGTCTTCTAAATGCAGTTTGGACCCTAATCAGCTAAATGATTTTTTCCTGACCAGTAGCACGCCTAACTGTTCTTCAACTGTAACTAATGACGTGGCTCCTGAGTTACATACTAATTTTCTATTTTCCTAGTTCCAATTTTCTACTGTTGATGAAAATGATGTGATTAAATGCATAATGAAGCTGAGCTCTAATGCAGTGGGCATTGATGGATTACCAATTAAATTTATTAAATTAATATTGTCTTATATTATAGCACCGCTAACCCATATTATCAATCATTGTATTACTTGTTCCCGTTTCCCTGAATTATGGAAAGTTGCTACCGTGCTTCCCATTGCTAAAAAGGCATCTGCTTCAGAACCTTATCATTTTAGACCAATAAGTATCTTGCCTGCTCTAGGGAAAGTCTTTGAGAGAATAATGTCTGATCAAATCACTGAATACTTAAATTTAACGAATTTACTGCACCCTTTACAGTCAGGCTTCCGTGCTGGTCACAGTTGCTCCACGGCTGTAATGAAAATAATTGATGACATTAGGGTAGTTTATGATCAAAATTTTTTGACTCTCCTATCACTTATTGATTTCTCGAAAGCTTTTGATTCAGTGAACCATGCTCTCCTTTGTGATAAGCTAAAAAAATACTTTAATTTTAGCAGTAATGCAGTAAAATTGTTGTCAAATTATTGGGAAGAGAGATAGCAACGTGTTATGGTAGATAATTGTTTTTCATCCATTAAAATTATTAACAATGGTGTTCCTCAGGGTTCCATTTTAGGTCCCCTTTTATTCTCTATGTTTATTAATGATATTTTTAATGTGTGCAAATATGCTTCAATTCATGCTTACGCTGACGACATACAAATCTATCTCTCAAGACCTATTGGGCTTATTGAAGATTTATGCTATAGGCTGAACTCTGACTTGTCCTATCTGAACAGATGGGCTGTTAACAACTTACTGTTTATTAATCCCTCAAAATCTAAAGTACTTCCAATTATGAAAAATGATCCTTGTCTTGAAAATTTACCGTCGTTGTTCATTGGAAGTGTTCAGCTAGATTTTGTGGCTAAAGTTAAGAGCCTTGGTTTTATACTTAACTGTAAGCTTACATGTTCTGACCATATCAATAGTGTTGTTGGAAAAATATATGGGATATTACGATGTCTACGTTGTTCTTCAGGCTTTACACCTCTTGAAACTAGACGCAGGCTTGTTTCACAACTTATTATGCAGCATATTAATTTCTTTGATATTGTGTATGCTGGACTTGACTCGCAATCAAAGCATAAAGTTTTAGTAGCATTTAATAACGCTGCTAGATATTTTTATGGTGTACATCGGTTTGACCATATATCGTCATTAAGTAAGGGCATTTTTGGCTGCGGTATAATGAATTATTTAAATATGCGCAACCTTATTTTTCTACATAAACTTATTTCCTCTCGCAAACCTGATTATCTGTTTGAGAAGCTAAGTTTTTCACGATCAAATAGGTCTTTAAATTTTACTATCCCTAGGCACATTCACCTTAACAGCACTAGATACTTCTTCATTAGCACTATTAGGCTTTGGAATGCGTTACCCAACATGTTAAGACAAATAACTTTAGGAAGCAGCCTCAAACGTGCCATTCGTGACTATTTTTCAGACTCTTGATTCAAACTCCTTATGTTTGAGTTTATTTTATCCTCTATCTATATACTTATATATCTTTTTTCTCTCTTGTCTCGCCTTATATCTTTATGTTTACATTTATACATAACTAAATATATTTTTAACCTTAGTTACACTATATTAATTAAGCAAATGTTTATTGTTGTGTTATTCATCCAATGATGTACTATAAAAGACTAAGTCTTACTGTACAACCCTAAAGAAATAAATTAAATTAAATTAAAAAAAATTAAATTGAAATGTGCCACGCCCACTTCTTCAATTCCGCATACTTTTGGTTCAATAAATTATGTTCGTCATTGACATTCGCAAACCAAATCTTAGCCCAATAGGTTGTATAGTTTGCGATATATGCCGTAATTAGTCTTAAGATTTAGGACGACAACACACCCACTTGTGTAATATAGTCCGATTTTTATCCAGAAATAGCTTTCCATAAGCAACACTCTTTCACCAAATTTTAGTGTGATTGATCACATATTTCAATGGTTATGCCACTTAAGGTATTTTACTTGTATGGGGAGGGCTACGCCCACTGGTACTATTTCGCCCACTTTTGATTCAGGTATACTTTTTAGCAAGTAAGCCACCTAAATTAAATTACATACCAATTGCTGCAATAGTTTAATTAGTAAAGCGATTAAAACTTTATGATAATATAGGAGGTGCCACGTCCACTACTGCCATCCCATGAATTTTCATGCAATTTCAAAACCCATAGCAGCCGACGCCTCTAAACTAAATTTTATGAAGATTTCTCTCATAGTATACTATCCATAACATTAAACGTTTTTTTTTGTATGGGTGGTACCACACCCACATGCTCCATTGCGCCAGATTTGCAAAAACATACCTTCTAGCAAGTATCTGCCTTATTAAATATCATAACGATTACGTTGTTATTTCTCTTAATGTAACGTTTATAAATACTGTGGGCTGTGCCACGCCCTTCAACGAGTTTTTTCACTAAAGTGGCTGAGCGTGTATAGATGACTGATATCAGCGGCATCATCTCAAAAATTTGTATGAAAATCGTTTGTGCCAATTTTGAGATACACGGAATCAAAATTTTTAAATGTTGAAAAGTGCCACGCCCACTTTTATGATTCCACCCACTTTATCAAAGTTCATGATATATTGGAAATGTATTCGTTTACCAAATTTCATCGCAATATCTTGCACGGCTTACGAGACATGGTGGTATAAAAATTAAAATTTAGGGCTGTGTCAATTAAAACCAAGTCTAATCCTAATCTTGTTCACATTTGCATCAAATCACCAAGTTTCATCAAAATCGCTGGGTCTGGGTAAATATACATAGAGCATGGGCGGTAGGAATGTCTGTGAACCGATTTCGCCCATTTTCAATAGCAAGATGCCTGCAAGAAGGTGTGACCTGAGTATGCTAATTTCATTCAATTAGCTGTCTTGGTTTTCCCGTAAACCTGATTTCAACAGACAGACAGACGGTGGTAACGCTGATCAAGAATGTATATACTTTTCCATACCTTCCACGCCCCCTTTTATGTGTTACAAACGGAATGACAACGTGAATATCGATGTAGGGCATAAAAATTAATGGTGCCACGCTTATAATATGAGCAGGGCCGTACCAACCTGACTTTGCGTGGGAGGCAAACAAATTTTATTATATTTAACGTCTTCTTTGAAATTTTTTTTTTTCTAAAGAACTTCACTCCCGGTTTTGTCGGTTATTGAAATGTGTCGATAATAAATGTCGATAATTGGAACGTGTTACTAATTGAAAGATCTTAGAATTACGGTCTTAGAATGAGGGGAAATGCGACATTGCGCATTGGGATTTTTAGCAACGAAGCTGAATTTCATTTGCTCTGCCATTTTGTTTATTATTAGGATTTTATATTTATTAATTTATGACTTTAAAGAAAAGATTTTGAATATAAGAAAATGAAAATTAATGCTATATGGTATGAATTGAAATTGAAAAAAAAGGATCAAGTCTTTCTGCAATTAAGTAGTTAGTAAATGAAACATAACTTGTAAATAAAAAAGCCGTATTATTCAATAAGTAAATTTCCTCCTGCCGTTTTGTATTTATATTTTGCAATTACATTGATTTTTAATTGAGCTAGTTATTAAATTAAATCCTGTTAAAATAAATGCCTATTTATACTAAAAATTAGCTATTTGAATTTCAATTTATTACAACAAGGTATTTGAATATAAAAATAAAATACATAAATGCAATTTATGCAAATTGAAAATCAAAAAAGAAAATCTTTTATATCAATTATATTACATAGGTAGAAAAAATGTAAAAAAAATATTTCCAGCCTGACTCTGCACGGAATCGAACCGAGGCAGAAAGTATCAAAAATAACAACTTCTATAACTAGGACACAGCCTAACTTTTAAGTATCCTATCAATTTGTCGTATTATTGTTTCTCAATGAAATTCAAAAATTACAAATTTAAGAAACAAAATTTTCACTAACAAATATTTTTCTTTTATTTTTCTCTTTGGTTGTTGTACAACAAAATCAAGATGCGTGGCAACGTAGCTAACTCAATACAACTGTTTGAAAATGAGAATAAGTTTGCCGTCTTTAAAAATGAGTTTTTACTCACGGTTCGCTTCAAGCAAGATCTTTTCTATGAAAAATGGTGAATAACACAAAAACATTTGCATATTTGTAAAAATTATTGACTTCATCGTGGTCAGCGACTCAAAATACATAAAAAAACTATTATCATAGCATTTTTTAAAATTTTACTTGATCTTAAAAGCATCAAAAACTGTACACGGTTCACTACATAATTTTATTAAAATTATCGGCAAAAGCGTTTACCTTGAAATGGCCATAAAACGAGTTAATGACCAGGCACGATTTTACGGATCTTGTTTTTGGAATCTCCGAACACTAAATAATAATTGTGCATTGTTAGATTTGGTTCACAATTTTTACCGATCTTGGTCTTGCTTGAAACTAGCCGTGTCGGCCAAAATGCTAAACTTAAAATGACCATAAAACAAAAAAATGAGCAGCTCCGATTTTGCGGATAATGTATTTGGAATCTCCGGACCCTATATAATAATTGTGCATTGTCAGATTTGGTGAGTGAGGTTTGTAAGACAACTTCTTTTAAAATTACCTAAGAGTTTTAATTACTTTTTCGCCCGCAACTAGTGGCATTCCCAAGGCATTCATTGGTAGTTTACAATGCATAGTCCGTAAAATATCAGTGCTTTGACGAAGTTTCTTCTCCATTTGCAGCATTATACGCACGGACAACTTCATTGTGCCATCAGGACTTGGTTCTGCACGTACTCCACAACCAGATGTAGGCAAGCGTAATGTGATGTTAGAATGTGATGTACCTCGTGAACGGCATTCTAAGGGAAAGTCTTTGGCGTAGAGAAGACCACGAAAACTGCGATTTAATTGAATGTAAATTTCAAATAAATCACGTGTGCAGTTCGTTATAATCGATAATATATTGTAGCTACTAGTTGCCTTTGTTAATTTTATAGTTGTTGCCGATGAGTTTGTTTCAGTATTTGGGACAATTGGAACCGGTTTTTTTGCGGGTAATATCAAAAACGATGTGGGTAATGTTGTTGTGCCAATTTCATTGCCAAAGTTATTCTCATCACCATTTTCATCGTAGTGGCCTTCAGCGTGATTAGGCCTCTTTTGCGTTGCACTAGGACCGGAAAAAGTCTTGTTTATCAACAACGTTACCTCTGAAGCCGAAACTAACGGTATTGTTGTTTGTAGTGAAGGTGTTGGCATAAGATCATTTGCTGCTGCCGTTGCATTTGTTCTGTTTGCCCAACTACCATGACATAAAAAATACTGATGAATTAACAAGATTAACAGCAACTGCTGTAGCACCATGTTTATAATGTTCGCTATAGACACTTGTTTTAACTATGAGCTTTTTATACTTTAGATACATCAGCAACAATTCAACTTTAAGATATTTATGGTTATTCTTGTTTTTCCGTTGGCTTGATGGTTTTTTCTTATTTTATTTTTGCACTGCCTTATCGTTTTATTTTGTTGTTAATACATATGCAACCTGTCGGTGCAGTTTTTGCATTTCATATTAAATTGTTTTTTATATCATTTCTTGCTCGGATGCATTTTAAAAATAGTTGCCCAGATAACTGAAAATAAATAAACATAGAAAATAAAAATGGTATATGTGTATACCCAATTGAATTTTGTATAGTTAAGATGTACAGGTATTGCAGAAGGAAAAAAGTGAAAAATGTTAACGACCTGTTTTTTAAATATATTCTTTTTGGGTTAAGTTATAGAATTGAAAAAATAGACACAACAAAATTTTTTATCTTTTTGGACCCTTGTTGCCCACATTATACAATCATTATTTTAAATGTGTCAAATAAGACTGTCATCATAGAACAAATTTTGTAAGTAATGTTAACATTTTATCGCTATATCTCTCAAACTATAAAAATATAGTTTTCAATTGACATCAACTGAGAATCAAGAAAATTATACAACTTAACATTTTGAACAGTTCATTATGGAAGTGCTAGGCAATGGCGGCTTAGTTCGGTCACTTATTTATGTGTGAGGTAAAAGGTTATAAGAATTTGTGCCATACAACTCATTTAAAATATATATTTTTTTTAGTTATATGGCTTTCAATTTATTAAGACGATTCCCAAGAATTAGAAAACGAAAACGATTAGATAAACTGAAGGAATTTTTTGTACATTAGTGTTGTTCAAACAGTTTTGTCCGGAAGACGCAGAACACAGCTCACTGTTTCCAAAACGACCTTCGCTAACGCACCGGTGTTATATATACAATAAACAAAACATAATATACCTATAATAGTTAAATATATGGAAATTATGGTTTTGTAACCGAAAATGCAAATCTGGATATTTTTGAAAAATATCCAAATGTCGCTTTTTTAATAACAAACCCTAATTTTCCTATAAAATAATAATCTAATTTAAAATGCATATTAAAGATATTCTCTTTGTCATGATTTTATATCTTAATCTATCAAGATATTATAAAACCAAATTTCGCTTACAATTGTAAGCTATTTGAAAGACATCACTGCTATGTAAGCTGGATTTTTGGTACGTTTCATAAAAAATATGAAAAATCATGCGATTTGGCTGATTATTCGCGGAGTTATGAGCATTTGAAAAAAAAAAATTTAGAAATAGTTAGTTTTCAAAAATGTACATATATCATCTCTTAAATAACTTGATAGAAAAAATTTTTAAGAAAATTATGGTGAATACTTTCGACAAGTACTAAAATTGAACAAAGTTTCATGAAGATCAAGAGTATTACTGGCTCTTTTTACTCTTAAATGTTGCAGAAAATTGGGTCGGAAGTTCATTTGGACTTCGCCATGAAACTGTATTTTTTTCGAGTAAATATAGTGGTCGAAATTATAAAAATTACGCCAGAAGCTGAGTGACTTAAATAGTGTAATTGCTATCGAGTTGGCATTTCGACTGAATTGATCAATTTTCTTTTTATTTTCATTTCTTAATATGCCAGAATATAAATTTCATTTAATTTTCTCATAAGTACTGTTCTTCAAAGCTGTATTTGAGAACATTAGTTTTATTGTTACCGAGCAACCAGCAAATCCAATAGCATGACTATCTATTTTGACTTCATCCAAACTAACAATTTTTCAAGCATTATTAAAAACAATATTGAAAAAATCCTAAAAAATGTGTTTACACATCGCACACTCACTTTAAAAGTTAAACAACTCAAAAATTTTTATTTTATTTTACAGTGCACTTCTCCACAATAACATTTTAACTTTCTGTGTTTCAACTCTGTTTGAAAAGCACTCTTAATTATATTGAGTAGTTAAAAACATATCAAAAATTTAAGACTCAACTCAACGTCCGCAGTCTACAACCAATGCCGTCATTTGCATTTTTGTTGGTTTTTGCTTCAAAAAAATTAAGTTGAAACGATCTAAAAAAACGTGCATTTGGTTTTGTTCATTTGCATTGTTGTTCATTAGAAAATAAATTGAAAAACTGATATTCATGTTGTCTGATTTGCTGAGAGCCTGCTTCCAATAAAAGCTATTTTGTCCATACAGCTTGAATTGAAATGTTCTAATAATCAAAACATATTTTACAATTTCTATATTTTTCAAGGTGATCATGACAATAAAAACATAGGTTATATAATTTTTTGTAATAAAAGTTGACAGCAGAACGCGGCTTCATAGTTGTCAAAATCCAAGGCAAAATGTGAACACACTAGGTCTGTTCAATTTCTTGAAAGTTTATAATACACATTTTTGATAATTTGTGCTATTTTTTACTATTTCTTGTTCCTGTTAAAAAAAAAATATTACAGAAGAGAGCGAACGAGAACGAATAACTCCAGTCCATACAAATGTTCATGGGCGTAGCGACGGTGGGGAAATCTGGGGCACTTGCCCCACCCTGACTAGCTCATGATTTCATGTAGTGTAGTCAAATATACAAAAATTAAAATACATAAGTAAAGGGTTTTTCAATAAGAGCGCTACAAAAGTTTTTTTAAATAAAACAAAAACGGTTTGGGATATCAATGAAATTCTTTACTCTTGTAAAAGAACATTCGATGCCATTATGTATGAAACTCAATTTCTTTTGCATGGCCACCACGGACACGGCTGCAGAAGTTCAGACGCTGAACCCAATTTACGACAGTTTTCAAGCATAAATCGGCCGATACTGCTGCAATTTCACGTTCGATATTCGTACGAAGTTCATCAATCGTCGCTGGCTTGTTGGCATAGACCATAGACTTGACGTAGCCCCACAGGAAATAGTCTAACTATTCGCACGACCGAGGCGGCCAATTGACTGGGCCATTTCGAGAGATAACACGTTCACCAAACTTGATTTTCAATAAATCGATTGTGACATTCGCTGTGTGGCTTGTGGCGCCATCCTGTTGGAACCACATATTGTCCAAGTTCATATCATCCAAGTTGGGCCAAAAATATTCGGATATCATTGAGCGGTAGCGATTCCCATGCACAGTAACGTGCCGGTCTTGATCATCACGGAAGAAGTACGGCCCAATGACGCCGCCGGCCCATAAACCGCACCAAACCGTAATTTTTTCGGGATGCAATGTTGTCTCATGGAGTACGTGTGGATTGCTGCCTGACCAATAACGCATATTTTGCTTATTGACGAAGCCATTCAGCCAGAAATGAGCTTCATCACTGAAGATGATTTTTCGATGAAAATCCGGATCATTTTCAATTCAATAACATACGACGATTGTGGCGGTCAAGCGGCTTCAGTTCTTGCATCAATTTGCAAAATTCGCCAAAATGACGTCACAGAGATGCCCAACGCTTGAGAACGACGTGTGAGAGACTGATTTGGGTCTTCCTCAATTGATGCGCTAGCGGCAGCAATATTCCCGACACTTCGGGCAGTTCTTTGTCTCACTGGCACGGGAACAATTTTTACTGTGCCTGTGGATTCAAATTTTTCCACTAGACGCTCAATTGTTGATCTAACAGGACGATTATGACGACCATAAATTGGACGTAGCGCTCTTAAAGTTGAGGCCACTGACTCCGAATTTTGGTAGTAAATTTTAATAATTTCGACTCGTTGTTGGATCGTATATCTTTCCATGATAAAATGGCAAACCTTACTGAAGAGAAATGTCAAAAGAGCGGGAAAAAATATGGCGTCGTTTGCTGTCCCTTTTTTGGTCTACTTTTGTAGTGTCCCTATTGTAAAATCCTTTATGTGATTCAAAAATTTGCATTTCAGAATTGGCACGCAGCCGCGCATCATCACATTTATTTTTTATTAAATGATCGCGCGTTCAAACAAAACGCATAAACTTGCAATTTGTCGCACACAGCAGCGATGCTCCGGGAATAATTTCGAATACTTCTGTCGATCCCCATCGATACCCGCCTACACTTGCTACCCGCTACATCTTTTCTTATGTGGCAAACGCCGGTCAAAGCTGTCTATCTCTTTGTCATACATTTTGAATTATTTTCAACGAACGAATTCGTGGGCGAACAGTGAGCACTGAGCAACGACTACCGAGTTGCGATTTTTATTGTTTTTCGCAAATTTTTACTTTCTAAAATGGATATTACAAGTGTTTTCAGCACAATTAGTATGTATTATTATCTATCTAATATTATTAAACGAGCTAAAATTGTATGTATATAAATATATAAATAAATATGTATACGACTGAACTTTATTTCGAAAACGGCTGCAGCGATTTTGATGAAACTTACGGATTTGGTGCATATGAAAACAAAATGAAGATTGGGTTAGGTTTTAAGTTCTTAAGAACTCTAACAGGGGCGTGGCACAGCCCTAAACTTTAATTTTGATAACGTGATAACTCGGAAACTACTTACGATACTTTGACGAAATTTGGTAGACTGATGCAAATAATAAATATTTTAAATAGAACCAAAAGTGGGCGGAATTGAAATAGAGGACGTGGCATATTTCAACAATTCAAAATGTTGATTCAATATTACTCAAAAACGGCGTCTACGATTTTCATAAAAATTTTGACGACAATACTGCTAAAAGCAGTCACCATAACAAGCTATGCCACTATACTGGCAAAACTTGTTGAATGGCGTGGCACAGCCCACAATATTTATAAATGTTATAATAAGAGATCGAACAACGCAATTGTTATGAAATTTAATATGGTAGAGTACCAGGAGACCGACCATCGTTCGGTTTTTCGTTTTGAAATTGAAAAAGTCAAACAAATGTAATGCAATTGAATGAGAAGTCGGAAATATTTAGAAAATATTGAATAGTGTTGAAAACCCGAAAACAAGTTTAAAAAAATTTGAACGAAGTTGATTATATATGAAAAATGTTGTACAACATTGAGAGAGGTTGAAGCAGGTGAAAAAGCTCGATAGTATATTAAAGTGTTGAAAAAGTTGAAGCAGATTGAAAAGCTCGAAAAAAGTTGAAAGTCTCGGAAAAAGTTGAATGAGGTTGAAAAGCCGAAAAAAGTTGAATGTGGTTGAAAAATTCCAAAAATATGGAACGTATTGAAAAAAGTTGAAAAGGTTGAAAAGTATTGAAAAAGTTGAAAGAGTTTGAATAACTCAAAAAAAGTTGAATATGGTTGGAAAATTCGAAAAAATATGAAAAGTGTTGAAAAAAGGTTGAAAAATGTTGAAAGAGTTTGAATAATTCGGAAAAAAATTAAGAAGGTTGAAAAATTCGAAAAAATGTGGAAAATGTTGAAAAAAGTTGAAAGAGGTTGAAAAATGTTGAAACAGTTGAAAGAGGTTGAATAACTCGACAACAGTTGAATAAGGTTGAAAATTTCGAAAAAATATGGAAAATCTTGAGAAAATTTGAAAGATGTTGCAACAGTCGAAAAAAGTTGAACATGGTTGAAAACCATGGAAAATGTTAAGAAAAGTTGAAAAATGTTGAAACAGTTGAAAAACTCGAAAAAAGTTGAATAAGGTTGAAAAAGTCGAAAAAATTTGGAAAATGTTGAGAAAAGTTGAAAGAGGTTGAAAAATGTTGAAACAGTTGAAAGAGGTTCAATTACTCGAAAAAAGTTGAATGAGGTTGAAAAATTCGAAAAAATTTGGAAAATGTTGAGAAAAGTTGAAAGAGGTTGAAAAATGTTGAAACAGTTGAAAGAGGTTGAATTACTCGAAAAAAGTTGAATGAGGTTGAAAAAGTCGAAAAAATATGGAAAATGTTTAGAAAAGTTGAAAGAGGTTGAAAAATGTTGAAACAGTTAAAAGAGGTTGAACAACTCGAAAAAAGTTGAATGAGGTTGAAAAATTTGAAAATATATGGAAAATGTTGAGAAAATTTGAAAGAGGTTGAAAATTTGAAAGAGGTTGAAAAATGTTGAAACAGTTGAAAGAGATTGTAAAACTCGAAAAAAGTGGAATTAGGTTGAAAAATTCGAAAAATATGGAAATGTTGAGAAAAGTTGAAAGAGGTTGAAAAATATTGAAGCAGTTGAAAGAGGTTGAAGAACCCAAACAAAGTTGAATAAGACTAAATATATTGAAACCAAATTTTATTAGGATCACTCCTATAGTACGCTAAATATGGCATTTTACGCTATAAGTTTGAATTGGAGGTACCACGCCTACTAATGAAATCCCATCAAAATTCATATAATTTCAAAGCCTATAGTAACCGACACCTCTACACCAAATTTAAAGGATATTACTCCAATAGCACACTAAATATAACATTTAAAGTTTTTTGCTTATATGGGAGGTGCCACACCCACTGATGCAATCTCGTCGATTTTCGTTTAATTTCAAAGCTTATGCTAACCGACACGTAAATTCTATGAAAAGTGGGAGGAATCGGAATAGTGGACGTGGCATATTTCAATAATCGAAAACTTTGATTCGATATTACTTGAAAACGGCAATGACGATTTTCATAAACATTTTAAACTTAATACCGCTGAATGCAGTCATTATAACAAGCTATGCCACTATACTGTCTAAACTCTTTATAAGAGAACTAACAATAATAAGAGAACTAACAACGCAATCGTTAAGAAATTTAACATGGTAGATATATAGTACGGGCTATTAGGTATCTTGCAACCAAAAGTGGGCGCTACGACAACTGTGGACGTGGCACCTTCCAAACAAGCGAAATAAATTAAATACTACATTTATTGTTCTATGGGAGTAATTTTTTGAAATTTGGTCTAGAGGTGTCGGTTACTATAAGCTTTGAAACTATATGAGTTTTGACGGGATTTCTTTAGTGGGCATGGCACCCATACAAACTTATAACGTCAATGCCATATTTAGCAAACTAAGGGAGTGTTCTGATTAAAATTTGGTCTCAATATGTTCAGCCCCATTCAACTTAGTTCGAGTTTTTCAACGTCTTTCAACTGCTTCATTATTTTTCAACCTCTTTCAACTTTTCTCAACGATTTTCTACATTTTTCATATATTTTCAAAGTTTTCAATAAATGTTGTACTTTTTCAACCTCATTCAACTTTTTTCGAGTTTTTCAACTTCTTTCAACATTTTTCAACCTTTTTCAACTTTTTTCAACATTCTCCATATTTTTCGAATATGCCAACCTTATTCAACTTTTTTCGAGTTTTTTAAACTCTTTCAACATTGCTCAACCTCTTTCAACTTTTTTCAACCATTTCCATATTTTTTCGAATTTTTCAACCTTGTTCAACTTTTTTCAAGTTATTCAAACTCATTCAACTTTTTCAACATTTTTCTCCCTCATTCAACTTTTTTTAAGATTTTCAACTATTTTCGAGGTTTTCAAACTCTTTAAAATATTTTTAACATTTTCCATGTTTTTCTTTAGCTTTTCAATTTCTTAGCTTAACACTGCTCATATATTATCAACTTCATCAGCTTTCTTCAGCTGGTTCAACCTGTTTCAACTGCTTTCAACATTTTCCATATTTTTTTGACTTTTCAACATCATCAACCTCATTCAACTGTTGGAAGATTTCAACCTCTTTCAATTTTTTTTCGACTTTTTTAACTCATTCAATTTATTTCGAGATTTTCAACTTTTTTCAAGTTTTTCAACCTCTTTAAATTTTATCGACTTTTCAACCCCATTCAACATTTTTCAATTATTTTCAAATTTTTTTAATATTTTCTATTTTTTTCCAATTTTCCAACCATATTCAGTTTTTTCGCGTTATTCAAACTTTTTCAAAATTTTTCAACTTTTTTCAACAAGTTCCATATTTTTTCAACTTTTTCAACCTCGTTCAACTTTTTTCGGCTGTTCAACCTCATTCAACTTTTTTCGAGACTTTCAACTTTTTTCGAGCTTTCAATCTCTTTCAACACTTTCATATATTATCGAGTTAATCAACCTTTTTCACCGGCTTCTACCTCTCTCAACGCTTTTCAACATTTTCCATATACATATTGTAGCGAAATTTGGCTTACGCCAGAAAATTCTCGAAATAAAAAACCAGCAAAAGAAAATTAAACGATACTAGCTAGCATCACTGTATGTATAAATACTTTTACACCATCTAGCGGCAAAGTGCAGTTTTTGTATTAAAAATTAAATTACCGCCGTCGTACAACGCCATCTAGAGGGTAATAGTAACATTCTAAGTGATTGTGAATTCCACGCCGATACGCCATTTAGAAGGTACTGGTAAATTATGGATAATTGTGGATTCCACGCCACTTAGAAGGTACTGGATTATTCGAGAAAGTGATGACTGCAGTATAAAAAGGTTGTCATCTGAGTTGTCAAACACAGTTGAATTCAAACAGTGAAGCAGAACAGTTGAATTTGAGCAATATAAGTGAACAGTTGAATTTAAACAGTGAAACAGGACAGTTGAATTCAAACAGTGAAGCAGAACAGTTGAATTTGAGCAACATAAGTGAACAGTTGAATTTAAACAGTGAAGCAGGACAGTTGAATTCAAACAGTGAAGCAGAACAGTTGAATTTGAGCAACATAAGTGTACAGTTGAATTTAAACAGTGAAACAGCTGAGTGATACAGTTGATTTTGAAAGTAAATTGTCTATACAGTGCCAAATTAATATTAGACTTTGAATGTTAATGAAATAAACAATTGTAACGTGTAAAAACTAACTTTTGTGATTAAATAAACCATTTTACAATTAAATAAGCTTGTGTGTTTTTGCGTGTTACACAATCCAGTGATCGAACTCAGAAAAGCGTAAGAGATCGAAATTATCGTCTAAGAGACAGGAATTTCGTAACACTATGTGTATATCAACTTCTTTAAATTTTTTTTTTTTAACTTGTTTTCAGCTTTTCAACCATATTTAATATTTTTTAAATATTTCCGACTTCTCATTCAACTGCATTACATTTTTTCGACTTTTTCAACCTGAAAACGAAAAACCGACCTCTGGTCGGTCTCCTGGTACTAAATTTATAATGTGTTGTACGTATTTGAAAAATTATGTTCGCTTTAACAGTTCTGTGCTTTCGTTTGACAAGTGAGTATCTAGTTGTTCTTGCCAGTGCGACTTTTTATTTACATACACGTAATTTAAAAAAAAAAAAAAATTAATTAATGAAAAATTTTTTTTTTTTTCGATAAAATTTTTTTCAAAATTATCGTTGAAGCATTGATTGTAAACATTAAACTACTCTTCTACTTTTCAAAATATTCAAACGTAATTCATTAATTTCAACTAAAAATAATATTTGTGCGTCGCGCTGTTAGTGATAACCTGGTGTTGATAGAAAACAACAACAACGCTATGAAGGATCCACCTGATCGTTTTAGTGTCAACGGGCATCAATGTTTCTCTATTGACAATACAAAAAATTGCAAATGATTTCTCCCGGTCCTAAGTTTCTAGTTATCGTGAGAACGCAGAGTAATGAAACTCTAGCAAATGTCTCTCCTTCCCTATAAAAAAGGTAATCGACAATGTTTGTGCAGGAGAAATGAACTCATGAAAGAAACTTCATAACGGAAACATTCTCTTTCATACTAAGAATCTAACTCAAGCCCAAAAACTCATCACTCTTACATCTCTCTGTCAAAGCATACTTGTAGAAGTAACTGAGCATCTTTCCCTCAATTATTCAAAAGGTGTTATTTATACTAATGATTTGAGAGGTATATCTGAAGAGATCATTTTAGAAGAGCTCTAAAGCCAAAACGTGTGTGAAGTGAAGAAAGTTTTGAAAAAAGAGAATGATCAACTCAAAGAAACCGTCTTAGTTATAATTACTTTTGGTACCATTAATCTACCTGAAACAATAAAAGATCTCTATTAGACCATATTGCACACATTTAGCTAAAGAGGCACAACTCAATATTTTGGAATTTTCCGAAAACGCAAAAAACTGTTTTGAGCTTGTGAACTATTTTTCATATATAAAGTGTGGATTATTTCGATGAAGGTACTAGCAGAATATGCTAGTGCAGCTTGCACTCTCCGGCACTAAAAATAGGACACTGCATATTTTAGCCTAAATTTCATTGCAAAATGAAGAGAGACATAACTGTTTTTTGACACCAAACTACAGCAAAATATGAACTAATCTCTTTTGTGCTGATAGATATGTGTATGATGAATAGTTTTAACAAATAAACTCGAAAATGCCAAATTTTGAGTTGTGCTTCCTTAGCTAAATGTGTGCTATATATTCCTTTACCAACTAGATGTAAAAATTGCTTTCGTTGTAATCATATCGAAAAATTTTGCAAAAACGTAAGACTGTGCTCCAACTGTGGTGAAGAAGAACATATCGCCGACTTTCTTAAGGAAGAGTGCAAGAATAATAAAGCATGTATTTATTGTATTGATCGTAAAGAAATCAATATTAACCACCACGCTTTAGACAAGTTTTGCCCGGATTTTATAAAGCAAAAAGAGCTCCAAGCAATTAAGACTCTTCAGAAACTTGATAATAAAACAGCTCTCTCAGCTTACAACGATCGTCACCGCAACAACAATGGTACTTAAGCTTCAGTTGTCCGGTCGTCAGTCTCACAACCTATAACAAAAGCTTCTAACTTATCTTCTATCTTCTAGTGCTGTTATTTCTCAAAATCTACCCAACAATGCTCATCAATCTACCGATTATCCAACTACAAGCAGCAG
This sequence comes from Tricholauxania praeusta, assembly GCA_949775025.1. Taxonomy (NCBI): domain Eukaryota; kingdom Metazoa; phylum Arthropoda; class Insecta; order Diptera; family Lauxaniidae; genus Tricholauxania; species Tricholauxania praeusta. The sequence continues at coordinate 110,073,102 of OX459028.1, forward strand.
CTGCCCTCTAAACATAACAGCCTCACAAATCTAATCGACTAAGCTTCTTTCAAGCAACAATATAAAAATTTTACCAAAAAATACTCCAAAATGTTTAATGCGCAAGCTTAAGAACAGATCTGCCAACAACTCCAACTCAAACAGAGCAACAACCGCTTTATCCTCTAATGACTCAGATTTTAATGACGACATGTCTGTAATCTAACTACCTACCATATTTGGACGCTAGTATAATTTTTGAATATAATCATTTTATTTTTATTTTAATTTGATGAACCTTAAGATTCTTCAATGACGGTTCTTTTGACAATCTTCATAAGTTAAATTTACTAATTGTATCACATTCTCCAGATATAATCGCTCTACAAGAGTAGCGCTACCAGATGGCCTGCCTACAAAAGTAGCACATATCAAAAAAATCCAATTTTCTAATGAAAACCACAAATTTTTTTAATTCCATACAAATATTTTTGATGAGCAAAAAAAAAAAAGAAAAAAAAAACGCCTTCCAAAAGTAGCACTTTTGCTACTAAAGTATGCCATCTGGTAGCCCTATACAAGAGACTCATTTAACACAAACAACAGTAAATCTTAACAACTATGAAAACATAATTAAAAATACACAAACGACAACTTACGCAAAAGGCGGAACAGCACTGTTTTTTAAAAAAGATATTGATTTCTCTGATGTTCATATATCTTCCAATCTATGTGCAACTAAAGTTTTACTTAACCCTTATCCTGTATACATGGGTCAAAATTGCCCAACGACGTATTTCAACTAAAATATTACCAGCCCTGTACCATATATATGTATGAACTTTTATGGCTTTTATTTTTTTTACTATATAAACAAAAAATTTAAAGAAAACAGTTCCTAGCACGTTTAGTTTACCCGGTACAGAAAAAGTTACGTTCACCGTCAACATGGGTCAAAATTCTGAAAGTGAAGCACACTCAGATGCCAAAGAATTCCTTTCAAAAGATGGAAAATATGTTTGGTCCAGAGATTGCAATATGAGCAGCCTTACCGGTCGACGTGCCGCGGAAAACGTCATGAACACTGCTCCGGGAACAACTATGTACGCTATTTCAAGAACTTCAGACATCAGATCTTCGTTCTTATTATTCACGCCGTCTCATATCACAAATGTGGTTTTGGAAATGACCAACGTCGGAGGTAAATTTCATAATTTACACATTCATATTTTTTTTTTTTTTTTTTTTTTTTGCGATCGGTCCCACTTACCCGCCTAACCGCACGAGAGGCGCATCCGTCTATCGTACGGATCGGTGACCGACTACGAACAGCCCGGACTGCTCTGCGTTCATTAGGCAAAACCGTACGTGAGGCACATCCGTCTATCGTACGGATCGGTGACCGGGACTGTACTATTTCTCTGAACGAAATGATGGGTAGAGCAATTTCCGATCACAGATTGAGCACAATTTCTACTAAGCCCATAGGCTATGCAGCAGAAACAAAGGAAAAAGTACAGTTTCAAGTATTTAAGAAAATAATTATTTTTTGCTTTATAATATTATGAGAGTCCGTGGGTGAAATAATATGACAAAGGTTATTATAATCATTACATATACACCGAAATGGACAAAAATGAGCATAGTTAGAATTACATATATCAAGTCTTAAGAAACGAAAGTGTCTCAAATCCCTTCCAGGATTGTTAAAGTTGACCATACCTAGCAACAACTCAGAGTTCATTGAGCCGGAGAACAGTTTATTTAAAAAAGTTACTTTAAGCATAATTCTTCGGCTGCGCAGTGTTGGTAAACGTATTAGTTTGAGGCGGCTTTCATATGAAGGTAAATTTGAGTCCGGATTCCAAGGTAGCCGACGAAGTGCAAACAATAGAAATTGTTTCTGCACCGACTGCAGCATATCAATGTATATATTATATTGGGGGTTCCACACCACTGACGCATATTCCAATATTGGTCTAACAAGTGAAGTGAAAAGCAACTTCGTCGTATAGGGGTCGTCAAATTCTTTAGACCATCGTTTAATAAATCCAAGGACGCCTTTTGCTTTGTTTACCATTAAACCAATATGCACGTTGAAGCGAAGTTTTTTATCCATAGTGACTCCTAAATCTACAAAATTGTCAACCTTTTCCAGTTTTAAACCGTTTATTGAATATGAAGTCTCAAATTCTTTACTTCTTGAAAAAGTCATTTGCTTACACTTTTTGAGATTTAATGTCATCAAGTTTACATCACACCATTTAACAAGTTCATTTAGGTTTCTTTGTAGAGTTTTATGATTAAAGAGATCATTAAAAGAGTAAAAAAGTTTTACATCATCAGCATACATTAGAATATGGGACGAATTTGTAGCAGAAGGTAGGTCATTTATAAATAATAGATATAATGTGGGGTCAAGATGGCTGCCCTGGGGAACTCCAGATGAAACCATTATATGTTTAGAAAACATGTTGTTGAATAAAACTTGTTGCTTCCTATTCGTCAGATACGATCTAATCCACTTTAATATCGTTGAAGGAAATCCTATTAAATATAACTTTTTTAAAAGTAGGCTTTGACTTACGCAGTCAAAAGCTTTGCTGAAATCAGTGTATATAACATCCGTTTGTTGTTTTCGCTTGAATCCATTTATAACAAGCGTGGTGAACTCCAAAAGATTTGTTGATGTAGATTTACCCTTTAAAAAGCCGTGCTGAGATACTGTCATCAGGGATGAAACGATGTTTGTAAGATGATCATTAATTATTTTTTCAAAAAGTTTTGGGATTGCGCTGAGCTTAGCAATACCTCTGTAATTTTCAATATTAGCCTTACTTCCGGATTTGTGAAGTGGAATAATGTAAGACTCTTTCCATAATTTTGGGAAATAGCTCAAATTCAAGGAAATATTAAAAATTTTTGAGAGAGGATAACAAAGACTACTTGCGCAATACTTTAGGATGTTTGTAGGAATAATATCTGGTCCAGTTGAATAAGTGCATTTTAATATTTTCAGTTCATTGCTAACTAAATCAGCACCAATTTGTGGAAGTTGAATTTCATTTATACGCGAAAGATTATATGGGTAGTTGACGTCAGAATCATAAGTAGAAGATGAATAAGTAGACTTGAAGAAGTTTGCAAACAAATTGGATATTTCATTTTTTTCGGATGATGTTATACCATTATAGGACATCTGAAGAGAATACACAGAAGATTTACGCTTGATGTTTATAAATTTGTAAAAAATTTTAGGATTATTCTTAATGTTGAGTTTTATATATGAAATGTAGTTTAAATAAGACCGTTTATTATTATTTTGATAACTATACCGAGCACGGGAATAGCTTATATAATCAATGGATTTACGTGATATTTTGAATTTTTTAAACCGGCGATTTTTTATGTTTTTAAGGTACTTTAATTCTTTTGTTACCCACGGAGGATCGTTTGACAATACAGATGAATTAAATTTTGGCACAGATTTAGAAATACAATTTTGCAAGCGCTCATTAAATGATTTTACATAACTCTCAATATCAGCCACAGAGTAATATGGTTTGTCAGGTAATATAACTGACCAGTCGATATGGTTTAACAGGGAGTTAAGTCTGACATAATTCGTTTTTTTGTAGTTGAAACATGAGTTCTGAGATTTTACACGATTTGTTTTCACTAAGCTACATGCTAAAACATACTTTAGTTGAAGAGTTGGATGATGTTTATCCTCTGGTATAACTAGAGGGTCAATGCGACTTATAGTTATGTTGTTTAATTCATCAACAAATACAAGATCAAGGTTTCTATTGTTCGTATTAAGAATATTATTAATTTGATGAAGACAGCAATCAGAAAGAATATCCAGAAATTCGGTAATAACACAATTGCATGAAGTGGGTGTAAGAAAACAGCAATTGTCCGTTATATTCCATGAAACGTATGGTAAATTGAAGTCCCCTAGTACAATCATGGAATCATTTGCAGTATGATGATTATTTATTCCTTTAATTTCTTCTGCATGTCGTAAATAGGTATTGTGATCAGCATTTGGTGGAATGTAGGAACAAGTTAAATATATTGATTTATTACCAAGCTTAATAACAACCCCAACAAGTTCTAAGTCAGTATTGTTGTTAAACTTTAATTCCTCACAGGATAAAGAGATGTGCACTGCCAGAAGGACTCCACCACCAATTTTCGAATTTCGGTCTTTCCTGAAGATTTGGTAATTGCTACAAAAAATTTCAGAGTTCAGTATATTTTCACGAAGCCACGTTTCAGAGAATGCAATAACATGAAATTCATAATCGATACTATTCAAGAATAAATCTGATATTATCGTATTTAAACCTCTAACGTTTTGGTAAGCGATGGTTAAAGTTTGAAGCCGGTCAAGAATTAGTTTTTTGAAACATTTAGGTCTACAGAACGTTGTGGTAAGGTAACAACATTTTCAGAGTATGGGCTGTTTCTATACTCGAATTCACGAACTAGAGTATTGAGCGGCCAAAAATCTTTGTGATTTACCCTTTCGAAAACTTCTTCAGGGACAAAAATTTTGAATGAAGACTTTTTCCTCCGGTATGAAAAATTTAGCTTACGCACAGAAAAATCACTGAAGCCATTTAATTTATTTTTTATATAATAATTTAAGTCCTCAACCGAAGTATCAGAAGCGAAACGCGACACAAAAACAGTTTTTTTTAAAGATATAACTACAAGCTATTTTGGCTCATTTCTAACGGAGACTGTTACTGAGTTTGAATCTTTATCATTTTGAGGAGAGGTAGATGGCAAATTGGATTGTACTGGTGTTGTACTTTGCATAAGAGACTGAACAGGCTTAGGTACTTTATCCAACGTTGTAGATTTAGATATGGTACTTCCAGATTTTTTATCATTTTTCTGCTTCCCACGAAGAGTCATCGGAGTCGATTTTTTAGGTGTTGAGTTTTGCTCTTCTATGCATCTAAAATCTAAATCTAAAATCATTTTGAGGAGAGGTAGATGGCAAATTGGATTGTACTGGTGTTGTACTTTGCATAAGAGACTGAACAGGCTTAGGTACTTTATCCAACGTTGTAGATTTAGATATGGTACTTCCAGATTTTTTATCATTTTTCTGCTTCCCACGAAGAGTCATCGGAGTCGATTTTTTAGGTGTTGAGTTTTGCTCTTCTATGCATCTAAAATCATTAAAAATACTTTCAAAATGCTGAAATTTCTGTATAAGGGATGACAGGTCCTTGCCAATCTCAGCAAAACATTTTTTATATTGCTTATATAAGTTGTATAAGCAGTTATCGGCTGCCTTGCATTTTGCGCATGACCACCGAAGACCTTCACCCTTCTCGAGGATATCAGCAATTCGACCATTTAGTCCAACACATTTCGCATGATAAAGATCATCGCATAAATGGCAGACTACGAATCGCTCATTTGCGTCTTTAACAGTGCAGACAGGGTGTTTACACATCATGGTAAAAAGAATGTTAAAATAAAGGTAAACTAAAAGTATGCTACAGTTTTTCAATAGATTTTCTGACCGTTTCACAGTACTAAAACAGAATGTAACTAAAAGTATGCTATAGATTTTTCATTTTTCTAACAGGTTCTTAAAGCAAAAACGTCAAGTGTATTACTTAAGTGTCAAAAAATAAGAGCAAAAGCAAAAACTGAAAAATTAAGCACAACAAAAAACGCGCAAAAATACTCTATGTATGTTCGGATATAAACAAAAATCGAATTTGTTGCTGCAAAAGAGAATAAAAGTATTAAATTTGATTTAATTATTTTAACACAATGCAATTTCAATATCCACAAGCAGACACAATATTTAAACACAAGATTGTTTAATTTTCACTTTGAACACTTTTAAATAATAAAATGAATGAATTAAAACACTTAAATTTAAGGTTTAACAGGAGCAAACAAAAAACACTTGTTAACAGCTTGACGTTTGACGTCTTTCTGGCAAAAAATTAATTCATTCCAAACAAGTGGCCTTTCAAACAGGTAGAAGAACAATTAATGCCCTATTATTCCTTGACTTTCTTGCAGCCGATGCAGTTTCTAAAAGAAAACACATGTCAATCCTCCCGATTGACTTTGAAAGAGCTTTTGATAGGATCGGCAAACATGTTGTCATTGAACAACTAAAAGAATGGAAAATAGGAACAAAAATAATTAACTTCATCAATGCCTTTCTGTCTAACAGACAATTTAGGGTTCGCATGAGAGGTAACCACTAAGATAAACATATATTGTTTATATAATGGAATTCCACAGGGGTCACCTTTATCAGTTTAGTATTGCATTTGAAATTTATGCAGACGATCTTTTTATTACTGCCAAATTTGACACCTATTTGCAATTACAAAACAAATTATATTTACTTTTTCAGTCCATTAAACCCTGGCTTAATCACTATGGTTCAATAATATCATTTGATAAATCAAAATCGCTCCATATATGTCGCAAGAGAAACTGTCACCCAATTAATATTAACATTTTTTCTAATTCAATAGATCAAACGAATAACTTAAGAATTCTGGGGATAATATTCCACAACAAGTACAACTGGTCCTCCCATTTGGATATGCTGAAGATTGATATTCACAAAAGACTAAACCTAGTCAAGGTAGTGACTCTCGTCCAAACTGCATCATATACATTTTAAGGGCAATCTTGCTTTCTAAAATAGATTATGGTTTACCTTTATTTGGGCATTCAGCTCAGGCGCAATTAAGAAAAATTAAATCTGTTTATCACGCAGCAGCACGTTTTAGTCTCGGGGCTTTTCGTTCTACTCCTCTTAAAAATATTTTTGCAGAATCAGGCTTGCCCACTATAGAAAAAGAACCGAACAGACTACATCACGCTTAATACCTAAACTTCTTCTTCCCTCTGAGTCACCAATTATAAGTTATATAGCAAACCAAGCAAAGAGAAAATCATTGCGGTTTCCATCTGCAATACATCGCATTTTATTTGCTGCTATAGAGCTCAATTTAGGAATTAAAGTTTATAAGAAATACTCTTAGTGGAAATGTAATGGCTGATGCAGCAGCTAAATATGCCTGTGATGCACCTATTACAATGCTAGAGACTTATAATGAAATAGACATAATGAGATTAATTAAAAATTTTAATGAGCTATACATGAGCGCAATTGAGTAGACGCGTTTTTTTCAGTCTCCGCAATTCTATCGAATTTATAAAGTAAAATCACCGAATCAATTACCTAAAACTGTCCAAATATAAGGATAAACACTGTTAACGCACGGGCACTTCTTCAAATTTTATATAAAAGGCAATTTACTGTGGATTTTTTTAATTTGAATATTTTGTAATTCTTTCTTTGTCTCGCATTTAAATTGTTTAATTTCACTATGATGAATACGCGCAATAACAACAAACTTGGAAAGCAGTCGTCTGGTACCTTTACCCCCGTCGGACAACGCAGCCAAAATAGAGATGACTCATCGTTGAAAACGACGCCGTCTCAAACTGAGGAAAACCTTGATGCTAAACTCAACTTGCTCAGGGAGACCATCATCAAACAGCTGACCGATGTTCTAAAAACAACTGAGGAGAGGGTAATGGAACGACTTGGAGTGGTGTCAGCTGCAATAACAAATTTGAAATCGTCTCTGAGAGATGTCGTGGAAAGAGTCGTAGCTTTAGAGGAATCAACCAGCCAGATCAGCATAATGAAGACTGAAATAAATGAGCTCAAAGGTGAGATCGCAACTCTCAAATGCGGTGACTCATCAGGGATTCCTAATTCTCCTTTGCTCAGTAACGAAATATGTGAATTAAAAAAACAACTCGAGAAGCATGAAAACAACGCTATTTCTAGTGACGTCATCATTAATGGGATTCCGTTCTCTGCAGACGAAAATCTCCACTGCATTTTCGGCAACATATGTTCTAAGCTCCAATGCAACTCTATTAGGCTGCGCGATGCTTTCAGAATAAGAAACAAAAATAATAACATCAACTCCAACGCAAACAACAACAGTGCTGCAGTCATCGTGAAGCTAACTTCTGCATATGAGCGCAACAAACTTTTTATAGCTCTTTCTTCTTTCTGCAAGTCAAAAAAGCGGCAACTCAAACGTAGTGACATCGGGTTGAGAGGTGAGGAAAGAATTTATTTGCACGAGAGCCTTACAACTGCAAGTCGTGCAATTATGCTATACGCAATGCAGAAAAAGCGCGAAAAAAAATTAGCAGCGGTGTTTACAATTCGAGGGCGTATTTTTGTTAAAGCGACTGCTGAAGGAGAGGCCAAATTAGTAAGTGACAGGGAGAGCGTAGATTGCGTGGCTGTTTAATTAGGTAATTAGGGTGAATTAAAAAACTGTCAATTTGGGTGTTTTGAAAAACTCGAAAACTTTTTTTTTATAATTATATTTTTTTCTAAATATGTACTATATAGTTTTAATATTATTTATTTTAGAAATTCTTTTTTTAAGTTTGATCTTTGATTTTATTGTTTCCATTATTCATATATTTATTTACTATCCCGCTTCATTTCTCGTCTATAAATTTAATATGTTGTTTTCTATAATGGTAGAAGTTGCTTTCTTCATGTTCTGTCATGTCTAATGGTTGTCGTTCTGGTGGTGCTGGTGAAAATTGCAAGGCGCTTATCCATGTATTATGTAACCATCAAAATGGATTAAATATTATCCACTTTAATGCTAGAAGTTTGAATGGTGTTAAACTAGACTTTGCTAGGTATATATTCGAAAACTCGCCAGTTGATATAGTGTGTGTCACTGAAACGTGGTTTCATACTGAGATTCTTGATGATCACTATGGCTTTAATGGGTTCAAATTGTTTAGGAGTGATAGGGTTGGAAAAAGAGGTGGTGGTGTTGCAATTTACTGCAAATCTAATTTTAATGTCAAGTTTATCAGTAATAGCAATGTAGATTGTGAATTTTTGAATGTTGAACTTTTTGATAATACTACTAAAATTCTTATTTCTGTAGTTTATAACCCTCATAGGTCCCATAGTTCTGATCCGATATTCTCTGACATTTCCAACAGGTTAATAGACTATGATTTTCTTGTCGTCTGCGGTGACTTCAATGTAAATTTATTGAAAAATGATCATGTCTCTGATGATTTTCGTAATAAGTTCTGTACGTGTGACCTACAATTAATTAATTCTATTAATCCGACCCGGTTTTCAAATGACTCTGAGCCTAGCCTTCTTGATATCTTTCTCGTTTCTGATGCTTCGTTGCTTTTGAACTTTGACCAAATAACGTTTCTTTCTGACCATGATCTTATTTTTAGTAGTTTTGATATAAAAATCAGTCAAATTGTAAATCCCATATGTTTTTCTTACTACGACTATAAATCTATCGATATAAATTCTTTATATAGGGACTTGAGTGAAATTAACTGGAGTGATTGCTATTTCTGTGAAACTGTTGATGATAAATTAAGATTTTTTATGGCTAAAATTGAATCTGCTTTTTCTAGTTATGTCCCTATGCGATCGATAGTGGCGAGGAATAGAAGTAGCCCTTGGATTAACAACTATGTGCTTCTTGCAGTCAAAAAAAGAAACAGATTACATTCCAAGTGGAAAAATAACCGAACTGTTGATAATTGGGAAAAATTTAGAAGAGCTAAGAACTATGCAGCTTTTGTGTTAAGGCAGGCCAAAAAGAACTTTTATCAATCTACGCTAAATACTAACCTCAGTTCAAAGCAACTTTGGCAAAATATTAGGAAATATAGAATATCCAGTAAGGAGAGAATTGTATGTCAGTTAGACCCCGAGGAACTTAATAACTTTTTTCTGACCAGTGGTAGCCTTAGTAACATGAATACGGTTAATTCAACTGAGTTACCTATCTCTTCAATCAATTTACCTGATACTTCTTTTCAGTTCTCAGCTGTTAGCCAAGAAAATGTAGCTAGATCTATTATGAAAACTAACTCAAATGCAGTAGGCTGTGATGGAATTTCTATAAAATTTATCAAATTGATTTTACCTTACATTCTTGTACCGATTACTCATGTTATCAATCACTGCTTCACTTGTTCATGTTTTCCCGAATTTTGGAAAGTTGCAATTGTTACACCCATTGCCAAAAAAGCCAATCCCTCTATATGTAGCGACTTTAGACCTATAAGTATTTTGCCTGCTATGGGAAAAGTATGTGAGAGGATTATATACGATCAAATCTCTGTTTATCTAAACTCGAATAGGTTATTATCACCTCTTCAATCTGGTTTTCGTGTTGGCCATAGTTGTTCCACTGCTCTAATGAAAATTATTGATGATATTAGAATATCTTATGACGAAAACTTGTTAACTCTTCTTTGCCTCCTAGATTTTTCTAAGGCTTTTGACAGTGTGCCACACTCTCGGCTTTGTCTGAAACTTAAGCACTACTTTAATTTTAGTGATAGTGCGGTTAAATTAATAAGCAATTATTTAAGGGGTAGAATGCAGCAGGTTAAAGTCAATAATAATTTTTCTTCTTTAAAAACAGTCAATGCAGGTGTTCCCCAAAGATCGATTTTAGGTCCTCTGTTATTCACCATATATATTAACGATATTTTTTCTGTGTGTAAATATGCTACAATTCACGCATATGCTGATGATATTCAACTTTACCTTTCGCGCCCTGTTGGACTTGTTGAGGACTTATGCTATAGACTTAATAAAGATTTGTCCTTACTGGGTGAATGGGCTGATACTAACTTGCTCCAAATTAATCCTCTAAAATCTAAGGTATTGCCTATAACAAGAAGTGAATTAAGTCTACAAGGGATTCCTTCTCTCTTTGTTGGTGGTTCTCAATTAGAACTTGTTCACAGGGTAAGAAATCTTGGCTATATTTTAAACTCTAACCTGACTTGTTCAGACCATATTAACAGAGTTATAGGAAAGATCTATGGTATCCTTCGATTGTTAAGAACTTCTGCCATCTTCACCCCATTAGAAACTAAGCGATGGCTTGTCCAACAATTAATAATGCCCCATATCTCATATTTTCACCTGGTTTATTGCAAACTTGATTCCCAATCTCAACATAAACTGCTTGTCGCTTTCAATAATGCTGCTAGATATGTGTATTCTGTTCGTCAGTTTGAGCACATTTCCGAGATAAGTAGAGGAATACTGGGTTGTAGCTTGAATGAGCACTTGAACATACGCAATTTGCAATTTCTGCACAAACTCATTTATTCTCATAGTCCTGAGTATCTGTTCGTTAAACTCCAATTTTGTCAACATGCCAGATCATTTAAGTTAGTCATTCCCAGGTTCAACTACCTAAACTCGACCAGATTTTTCTTCATAAGCACCATCAGACTTTGGAACTCTTTACCTGTTCATTTAAGGCGCATAACTGCAGAAAGCAACTTCAAAACAGCTATTTATAATTACTTTCTTAATGAATAAATTTTTTCTTTTCTTCATTTTTTTTCCATTCATTTACATACTCTATCCCTTTTTTTTTGTAATGATTTCTTTTTAGTTTTTTTTTTTTTTTTTTTTTTTTTTTTTTTTTTTTCCTATCATTTTTAAATAAGTTTAGGTATTCTAGGATAAAAAATTGTTAGAGTTAAGTTATTCATTCTTTGTTAATGTTTCTGTTTACCATAGTTATGTACTATAGAAGACTAAGTCTTATTGTATACCAATTGAAATTAAATTAAATATAGTATTAAATTAAATATAGTATTAATAAACGTAATCTAAGATGGTCTGAATATACTCACCACTATAAGCAACTAAACTCAGAAGGAATTGCTGCCATTTATCCATGGAATGTTCCCAAAACTAAATTACAAAAATATATTAGGCTTCGCCTCGGTCATACACAATTAACGCACAAGCATCTTTTTGACCCAAATCTTGATACAGATTGCCCACTATGTCACTATGACCCTTTAACTATAACACATTTTTTGTAGAACTGCCCTGTAGTAGTCAATACACAATTAAAACTTTTCAATAAAATTTGTATTACAGATTTTTTAAAAAATATAACGTTTGCAAATATAAATGATGTTATAAATACACTACTTAATTGTCGAATATTTTTTGAAATTTAATTATCCTTGGAGAATTTTCATAATATGTATGTACATATATTATGTATGTATGTATAATATATATCAGGGGTCTACAAACAAAAGTAGATAAGTCCCACAGATGTGATTTTACACAAACTGAGAAAAACACTTTGCAAACTTGTTAACACGCTATAGCAAAGAATAAATCCATAAAATAAAAGAAAATCATGTTTTTATTATTTTAAGAACATATTTAGCACGGTATCTCTAAAATAATAAGGGTTAATAAAATGAATGGACATATCTTACTCTGTTTCCAAATGGCGGACATAACTAGTTTCATTTGTAAGCGAACGGGACATAACCAAGTTTGTTGCTAGCATACAAACCAGGGACGTATTCAGTAAAATAATAATAATAATCAGTGAAATAATATTAATCATCTTTACTCATAAAAACACATAGAAAGATAACATCATGGAGATATCTTGGTTTTGAAATAAGAATGATATGCGGTTTTGGCATTCTTTTAAACAAATAACAATACATTATCAATAATGTACACGGAACCGAAGGTAAAATAATATGGGACGTGTTGCAACTAGAAAGTGAAAAATCGGTACGTTTTAGTTTTTTCCGGCCAATTATCAATTTTTTTTATAAGAAAGAAAGAAGGAGAAGAAAAACTAATCACGAATTCGGATTCCTCTATCGATAATTGCCCGAAAACCATACCCACTTTGTTGGAAATTTGATAACTTCTATAACTTGCACCACTTTTCAAATCAATATTTTTGAAAATGGGTAGACAACTTAAAACAAAGGGTGCTAATCCAGTTTTCAATATTAACCTTAACCCTAGTAATGCGCTTTGTCCAGACATATGAGGCTCTTGTAACCCGCTGACACATCGTGAAAAAATCAAAAAGTTTTTATTTTGAGCCTCTCTAATTATTATACATTTATATAAATAACTTACAATGACCTTTCTTTTCCATAAATAACTTTTTTTTTAACTTGTTTTTTTTTTTAAGCAAGAATGATATTTTAATAACCCTAATAAAAACGCCCACGTAGTTGTATTCACAACTCTACTCAGAAAATTAAACTTTTATGGTTTGCTGTTAAACTGTAAGTTAGTATTTACAAAAACCAAGTGCAGTTTTGTTTGCTTTAAAGTATTCTTCTCTTGTCTTCTCTTCTTCTATTAGATTGCAACAACAACAAAACAATACAGAGTGTGACAAAAATAGGTTTTGAACAGCAAAATGGTCATCGAGCCCATAGTGCACTGGTTGCTGTGATATATTTGCAACTACGATTTCACGTCACGAATTTTGAGGGAATTTACAGGCAAACCTTTATTTGAATATCTAAAACAAACCAAAAGTCACTTGTTTTGCAATGTAAACAAATATCCGGCCCTGGAATTACCTCTCTTTCTTCGCAACATTTGTCTTCTATTTTTCCAAATTTGCCTGCCTTTTTCTACCTTTATTTGGAAGTACATCTCAAGCATTTTATTAATTTTGCATTTGCAATTAAAATAAGCATAAATGCTTTAATATTTCACTAGGAGCGTTATTATTGGCTAATGTGGACTTAACCAGCTTTGTAAGTGACATCTGAAGACATTCTGTTGCTTAATTTCAAAGCAAAATAGCTTTGGAACGTAGCGTATTTAGTATGATATTTAATTTAAAATTTCAATCTGAATGACCGATGAAAGTGTTACCATAAAAATTTTAAAAATTTACCATTTGTGACTTGTCTACTATTGTTTGTAAGCCCCTGATATGTACTTATATTAATTTTACTGAACGAATATACCTTAGATTGTGTTTATAAATAAATTATACTCATTAAGTTTCTAGTTAATAATTGTTAGCCTTAAAACCTTAGTTTTTATGGCCTTTTTTTATGTTTATTTTATAATTAATTACAAAATAAATCTATATAGATAAAATGATAGCTGTTTTCGATGAACGGGATTCACGCAAAATCTACTGAATCAATTTCGATAAAATTTTTTTAGTTATCTTTCTTAGGCGCTTGGTCTCAACATAGAATTAAAGTTATCACGATATTCCTGTTAAATATCAAAATATTAAAGTTTTAGAATTGCTAAAAAAATTAATTTCACACATAGAAACAAACATGTAAGCATAACAAATCGTTTAGTTGCAAGTTAGTGTGTTCCATGATTTAACTATACATGGTTGGAGCGATGCCTGATAGTGCCTCTTTCTCTATTAATTTTCTCTTCGCGAATTGTCAAAATCGACCACAACAAAAAGTAATAATTTGGTTAAAAAGAAAAACAAAAACATTTGTTTCACAAATATAAATTGATTTTTTATTTCGCGTGTGAATTTTTTCTTTTAAGTCTTTGTTTAAGTGAGTTACTATGCCGAATTTTTTTGAGTTATGTCGCGCGGTTGCCTCGAAGGAAAATATTTAATTTTTTTGTGTTCCCACGAATGAGGGAAGGCGTCGACAGTGGATCGAATACAGAATGGAAGAGAGTCCTGTTCAACAATTTCACAGCACGCACCTGCGGTGGTACTGCGACTATATGGTTTATAGCACGTACAAGTAATCTTGAAGCTCCCAAGTCTTAAAGACAGGATTAATTACATCCTGAAGGTTACACGTTCCGGTTTCAGCTTGATTGGTGGGGATCTCCACAGTATAGCCACTAACTTTAACTTTGTTCACATAAGTTTGATATTTTATCTTCTTTTTTCCTTTGTTTTGATTATGCTGTTGACAATTTGCGAAGAGGTGTACCAGGGTTGTATTTTCAAATTTTGACAACGTGCTCCAACCTATATAGTTAAATCATGGTGTGTTCGTTAGTGTGTGTGCGTTTTGTTTTTATATGGCAATGCAATGGAAGAGAATATTCAAATTTTACTCACGCTCTCATTCTCAATTTGTCAACGCGGAATTTGTGAACAATGAAAAAAAAAATTACAGTACGTTCACACATAGAAATCACACATACTGTCCTAAATTGCTTGACAACATGTGTGACTGTCAATATTGCTTCGCGTTTACATTTTCGTGCATGCCATCAAACATCAATTGCAGAACAATTTATGAGCGTCCACATCGAAGTGAACTGCATGAAATCCTACAGTCAGCGAAAAAGCTATATGTGCATGCAATATTTTTATATGTTTATAATGATAAAAAGTTACTATGAAAATAGCGGTAAAATGTGCGTATGCAGAAAGCAAGAACAATTTGAAAAAAGTTATTTGCAATGTTGCTTTTGTTTTTTTAATTTGAAAATAGTACCGTTATCAACAAGTGTTCTCTCTCGTCGTTTTTTTTTTTTCAAAGGAAATAGCTATATGTGTATTGGTCGTTAAAGCGATAAGTTGTCAATTTAAACTGTTGATGTGGTATCGAAGAGTAAAATTTTTGTTTTTGAGAAGTGAAGGAATAACTAAGAGGTAATATTATTTATTTTATAGAAATTATAAATTAGTCAATTATTTTTATTAGAAAAATATGCCATGCGGGTGTTCACTGAGTGTAACGGAACAAGTTAAAATCAAAACGTATCATGAAATGGGAGCGAATATTATTGAAATCTCTCAAAAAATTAACAGACATAGAAATACCCTACGATTTATGTAAAAATTCGAAGATTTGGTCGCAAACCACTTGTCAGCAACAGAGCAAAGAGAGAAATTCGTCTCAAAAAGAAGGGTTCAACAAATTTTAAGCAAAAGCGAACACCTAAAGTATGGAAAAAGATTGGCCAAACCGTTGCTTTTAAACCGGCACAAGATAGCCAGATTGGAATTTGCTGAAAAACACAAATTTTGGGACGATGAGTGGCAATCGGTTATTTTTTCCGATGAGAAAAAATTCAACTTAGATGACCCTGATTGGTTTGCAAATGATTTGGCAAGATACAAGGCTTCCACGTCAGACGAGATCAGCACGGAATTTCCAAGGCGGATCACTTATGTGTTGGGCAGCATTCGGCCATCGAGGAAAAAGTCCAATTTGCTTTGTTTCCCATAAAATGAACTCAGAATATTATGTTGAACTCCTGGATAGTGTACTTATAGAGTTTGCTACTGAAAAATATGATGATAACTGGACGTTTCAACAAGATAATGCACCGATCCACTCTGCAAAATTTACGAAGCGGTTTTTGAAGACAGGAACACACCAGTTTTGAAGTGGCCTGCGGTCAGTCCGGACTTAAGTCCGATGGAAAATTTGTGGGGCATCCTGGCACAAGAAGTTTATGAAAATGGAAGGCAATATCAAAGCTTGAAAGACCTTAAGTGTGCCATCATGGACGGATGGACAAAAATTCCAGATAATCTTCTCCAGAGGCTAGTGGACTCCATGCCACGGCGCACAGTGGCGTCTTTTGCGATTTCGCGTTGCTAAAATCATAACTTTTGAGCGGGTAAAGATATTTGCGTAAAGTTTTTTGATTTTGGTTGGTAATTTCTGTAGATATGACATATATAAGATTCAGGTTTGAGGCTTAGCTATAAATACTTTTAAAAAGAGGTGAAATTCCAAATTTCGAAATTTTTGGTTTTTAGTGGTATGAATTCATAAAAAAATATTTTTTTTGTGTAAATTTTAGTGCGCTTTATTCAATTAATGAACTTTAAATAATTTAAAAATTTTTAAATACTTTTTAAAAAAAAATTTTTTTAATTTTTACTAATTCATTCATATGCATTTATATTTTTTATCTCTTAACATAATTTATAAACAGTCTTTCTCAAAGGCTAGAAAAGTTTTAAAAAAAGGGGTTACAGTAATAAATTAGGTAATTTCTTTAAAAAATCAACAACAATCTACAATTCTATAAAAATATCATCATTATTTTGGATATCTAAGAAACTTAAAACAGTACTACAGAATTTATCAGTCAGTTCTTTTCGTGACCTAACGTGCCTAAGTGATGAAATCAAAGGATCTGAAGATGCTGAAAGTATATTGAACAAGTCCTCATTCTGTCTAATACGTGAAATTTTACATGTATTGCTACATCTGTACTTCTTATAATCTTTGTTTTTAGACTCTTGGGCTTCTTCTGATAATTCTATTGGTAAGGCTTGATAATTGATAATTTGTCCACTATGAGCTAAGATCTTATGGACAGAGGGTGTCAGTAATTTTTGGCTGTATTTATGTTCTAATATGTCTGCAGTTTCCTTAGTAAACTTTTCAAATTTTTCTACTTTAACGGGTTCTCTACAGGATAGTACGTTTAAAATAACTTGATATATTTTTATCACGTCCTCATCGACTCTCGTTATTTCTGGTTTCTCAAAAAATCGCCTTGCTGTGTTTCCGTCATTTGTGTTACCAAATCCTTGCTTAGGAGTATCTACTATAATACCCAGTTTTTCTCGAAATTGATCTGGTATTATTTTTTTTCTTAACTTTTGGTTGTTTGGATTATCATCATTTCCTATGCTGTAGGCTAGTTTCAGAATAAATTCCATGGATCTTATCCTTGCATGTAATTGCGAAATACCGTACTCATAATTGTGTTCATCGTTGGAGTCATCATTACTTCGGAAATCTTTTTGTGAACGCTTACATATAGCACAAGATCTAGTAGATTCGGTGCCAGTTATCTCATTAAGTACTTTGCCGTCAATCACTGTTAAAAATAATTCGTGTCTAATTATAATTTTTTTGTCATCATTTCCTTCAAATATGGTGGGTTGAAGTTCATTTATTTGTTGATTTATATTGCTGATGGTGCTTCTTATTTGATCTGAAGATTCTTTTGTGTACTTAAACATTATAGGTCGACAATAAAGAACTGATGGTGGTCGAGGATTTTTCCAATGTTCAGCATTTTCACTCCTTATTCGGAGTGGGGCTATTGAAGCCATAAACATGTTGGCATCTGAAATATTTTGTCCATCTTCTGTATAAATTTTTTGTTTATATGCACTTTGTCCAGATGATCCATCAAAGCCCCACTTTGTTAACAAAGAAATATTATCTGGGAACGATTGTATTTCATGGTTGCTTTTACTGCTCAAAATTCGCTTAGCGGTATGATCTAGTAAATCTTGGAGTCTAACTTCAGCTGATGTTTCTGTCACCGTACAGTTACCAGGAACCGCTTCCCTTTTGGCTTCTGACACAACTATGTAGCTGGGAAAAACATCTACGTTGTGGCTTCTTAATGAATTTCTCAAGTTGTTATATTTTTCCTTTGAAAGCCCCAAATCTAGGAAAAGCGCTAAAGCACTGGAACCGTCATATTTTATGGGATCACGTTGTGGAGTACAATTTATTGAGCTTAATTCATTGTACAATAAGACTTAATCTTTAATAGTACATCAATATTGGAAATCATGCATGAACTATATAAAACTTAAAGATAAAATAAAGCATATGCATAAGTACAAAGATACGAAAATAGAAATAAGAAACAAAAGAAGGAAAGAAGAATTCATGAACTATTAATTATAACTTTAGAAGTAGTTGAAAAGTGCTTGTTTGAAGCTATTTCCTGATGTAACTCGCCGTAAGTGAATTGGTAAAGAATTCCAAAGTCTTATTGTGCTAATAAAAAAAAATCTGGAAGAGTTTAGGTAAAAGTACCTAGGGACAATCAATTTTAGTGACCTGGAGGACTGACAAAATTGAAGTTTATCATATAGATAACTAGGACAGCGGGAATAAATAAGTTTATGTAAAAATAGTAAATTACGCATGTTCAGATACTCTACCAAACTACAACCAAGTATGCCTTTACTTATTTCAGATATATGCTCATAACGTCCAACTCCATAAACGTATCTAGCAGAATTATTGAAAGCAACAAGTAGTTTATGAAGTGATGGTGAGTCTAGCTTACTATAAACTAATTCAAAATAGGAAATATAGGGAACAATCAGTTGTAAAACAAGCCTACGCCTAGTCTCTAAAGGTGTAAAAGCAATAGATGCTCTTAAATACCTCAAAGTCATGTATATCTTTCCTATTAAATGATTAATATGATCACTACAAGAAAGTTTAGAATTTAAAATAAATCCAAGATTACGTACCTTATTAACAAACTCTAAATGTACAGAATCAAGAAATAGAGGAGGAATCCCTAAACAGCTTAGCTCACTTCTTGCAATTGGTAATACTTTAGACTTTAATGGGTTAATATGAAGTAAATTGTTTTTTGCCCATAAATTCAACGCACTTAAGTCAACAGTAAGTCTATAGCTTAGATCCTCTATAAGACCAATAGGCCTAGAGAGATAAGGTTGAATATCGTCAGCGTAACCGTGGACAGAAGCATGCTTGCAAACTAAAAAAATGTCATTAATAAAAATTGAAAATTTCCTTGTGGAACTCCAGCACATACTGTTTTAAAAGATGAAAAGGCATCTCCAACTTTAACTCTCTGTAGACGATCACCTAAATAATCCGATATCAACAATAACGCAATATCACTGAATCCAAAATAATGTTTTAATTTTTTACAAAGCAAAAGGTGGTTGACAGAGTCAAAGGCTTTGGAAAAATCTAAAAGACAAAGTAGGGTCAAACAATTTTCGTCATAAGAGACTCTGATATCATCAATAACCTTCAAGACAGCAGTAGAACAACTGTGGCCAATGCGAAACCCAGACTGAAGAGGTGATAATAATTTATTTGAGCTTAAATATGCTGTGATTTGGTCAGACATAATTCTTTCGCAAACTTTGCCCAAGGCGGGCAAAATACTGATGGGTCGAAAGTCTTTCGATTCTGTGGCAGAATTATTTTTAGCTATAGGAACTACAGTCGCTATTTTCCACAAAGCTGGGAAATTAGAGGAAGTAAAACAGTGATTAATAATATGGGTAAGGGGTGCTATAATATATGGCAGAATTAATTTAAGAAATTTTATCGGTATCCCATCAATCTCTACAGCATTAGGACTCAACTTCAACACGGATTTAATAATATCTATTTCACGAACTGCTGAGAACTGAAAGGCTACGTCAGGCAAGTTACTTTGCATAGGAAGTAATTCTATATCATCACAGAGACTTAAGACACTTGGGCCGCTGCATTCTAAGAAAAAATGATTAAGTTCTTCAGAATCTAAATTACATTCTTTTTTACCTTTAGTAAATATTCTATATTTTCTTATATTTTGCCATAATTGCTTGGATGATAAGTTAGTGTTTAATTTCGAAGAACAGAAAATCTTTTTGGCCTGTTTTACAATAAAAGTTGCCCTATTACGTGCCCTTCTATATTTTTCCCAGTTTTCAGTAGAGCGATTGAATTTCCATTTGGAATGAAGTTTATTTCTAATTTTGATTGCATCTAAAACACGATTACTAAGCCAAGGGCAAACACTGCTCGGAACATTTATTGTGTGCACAGGAACAAATTTATTAAAGGCGTATTCCAGTTTGTTCAAAAACTGTCTAAGTTTGTCATCTTCTGAGCTATAAAACCAACAGTCATTCCAGTTCATCTCAGAAATTTCATTATTAAGGGCAAAATGATCAATGGATCTGTAATCATAGAAGGAACAACTTACAGGAGAGGAAGCACGATGAAAATTAAGATTTAAACTACAAAAAATAAGATCATGATCAGATAAAAAAGTTATTTGATCAAATTTAAGAGTTAAAGAGCTATCAGAAACAAAAAACACATCAAGAAGGCTAGGATCCGAATCATTTGCAAAACGCGTGGGGAAATTTGAGTTAACAAGAGTTAATCCACATGAAGAGTAGTGAAAACGAAAATCATCAGAAATTCTGTCAATTTTCAACAAGTTTACATTAAAGTCCCCACTTACTATGTTAAAGTCATAATCAACAAGTCTACTGGAAAGATCAGTAAAAAATGGCTCTAGACTGTGGCATCTATGGGGGTTGTATACACACGATATTAGTATTTTAGTGGAATTGTCAAAAATTTCAATATTAAGGAACTCACATGTATCATTTCCCTTACTAACAAATTTAACATTAAGATTAGATTTACAATAGATTGCCACACCGCCACCCCTTCTACTGCCACTACGGTCACTACGAAATAAATTAAGCCCATTAAAGTTATATCTAGAATCATCAACATCACTTTTAAACCATGTTTCAGTCACACATACTACATCGGCAGGAGAGTTTTCAAAAATGTACCTAGCATAATCAAACTTCAGCCCATTTAAGCTCCTGGCATTAAAGTGCAATACATTAAATCCATTGTACTGATTACATAAAATATTAATCAGGGCCTTATAGTTTTCATTAGCAAAATAAGAAGGATCAAAAAGGTTCAACACACAGGCAACTACAGGAAACTGCTTCAAACTTAGAAAGTAATTTGGGAATATGAAATGGTGGCAAAAGATAAAAGCTAAGGAGTAGAAAAAGAATATTAGATAAGTAGCAATAGAAAATAGAGAAGTATAGCATTATAAATTTATATAAAATAATTGATAATCGATAAAAAAAAAAAAAAAATAATAAAAAATGGAGGATATGAACTTTAAAAATAAGTAAAGCTTCAAGAAATAAATGAATAATTAGCTAAACAATAAGCAAAAAGAGTAATTAATTATATAATTAAAATTAGAGAGACTTAAGAACAGAAAAAAATTTACTTAAATGAAAATGTTCGGGTGTTCGATTCTCAGTACAACTTAACCAAAACTGGTCTGATGAGGCTATGTATATGCATATAAATATGTATATACGTGGTAATAGCCGAAACATATGTCACCAATTACCAGGTTAAATTGATCCACTTGTTATCTTTGTCATGTTGGCTGTATAAATGACAAAAAAGTTCAATACAAAAATTATTAAATGAAAATGATTAAATAAAAAATAATAAAAGTTTAAAAACAGAAAAAAATTAACTTAAATGAAAATGAAAATTATTAAATAAAAAATAAAAAATAACCAAAAATAATAAAAGTTTAAAAAAAATTTTGAGTCACCCAAAAAAATTCCTTTCTAAATCACCCTAACTCCTGTTTACAGTGACGCAGTCCACACTCTCTTTGTCGCACACTAGCCTTGCTTCTCCATTAAACGTCGCTCTAACGTACACACGCCCACGTAAAGAAAAAACTGCAACCAGCTTGCTCTCCCGCTTTTTTTGTGTAGCATAACTCATAATCGCACGGTTTGTTTTGGTTTAGCTTTCATGCATATAAAATTTTTCTCCTCCTCCACACCCGATATCATTTAGTGTAAGCTATCGCTTGTGACTCTTACAGAAGATGTCAGCTTTACAATTATCGCAGAGTTATTGATGTTCCTATTATTGGCGTTGCTCTTAGCTTTCAGTCTAAAAATGTCTCCTAACTTGGGCACCTCTCGCATAGAAACTGTCTTACAAACTTCATCAAATAGACTCGGCAAACTCTCACTTTCAACGTACGGGATTCCATTTATGATGACGTCAGTTGAAACTGCATCATTTTCGTACTTCTCTACCTGTCTCTTAAGCTCACAAAATTCACTATTAAGCTCAGAAGAGCAGGGATCCCAGGAGAGTAGTTTGATTTGATGATCTCTATTTGTTTTTTTATTTCTTTCACTTCTTCCTTCATTATTCCATAATCGCTACAAATGGTTTCGACTGCTGAGACTCGTTCAGTAACATTTTTTAAAGATGTTTTGATGTTAGTAAGTTCCGCGGACAGTTCGCTCAAACGCTGCAAAATTCTTCCCTCAGATGTTGATAGAGCATCAGTTAGCTGTTCAATTATGCTCTCCTTCATTACGATGATCTTTGCACTCAGGTCTTCCCCGGCTTACACTTTTGGTGATGACTCATCTCTGGTCGTGGTACCTAATCCAAGAGGGGTAGCGGGGCCAAAGAGTAATTTGCGAGAGTTGCAAGTGCTTCTTGTATTTTTGAGCGACATATTTATTCTCAGTTTGAAATAATAAATAAGAGAAAAAAACGAAAATATACGTGGAATTAAAATTAGTTTAAACGACAAGATTTTACAATTATACCGTAGTTATTCTCAAAAATCCTAATGCGACCGCGTTTATTCGTTTAATGAAAACAGTTTTAGTTTTATCTTTGGTAAATATCCTTAAAAAATTGCGGCAGATCTGCGGACACCGAAAAAACACGTCTACTCACAATGGATCAGGAGAGTTCAAAAATACTTTTTTTTGATTCGATCGACTCTTGTTGGGCTTGCCAATAAAACTCTTTTCGTTATTTCTGCCTTTTTCATTTCATGATCTTTGTTGTACTTCATGCTGAGCGCATCTGTTAAGTTCTCTTTTGAAATGTTTCCAGTGGCGACTGCTATTTTTCTCTTTTTCGTAAATTCCCCACAGTTTTCAATTTGTTTTGCTGGTCTTCCTCTGGAGGCCTGTGATGTGCTAGGAATATCATCAAGTGATAGCTCAAAGTCCTTTTTCAGAAAGTCTGCATACTTTATATAAAAATACGCTTTGGTTCTCTTACATGACACCCAATATCTCTTTGTGTTCCAGTAAAAGTTTTTTAACTTTTGTGTATGCTCATCCTTAATATGTTTCGGGTATTTGTTTTATACAGCAACCACAAATGAATCTCCATTTTCGCTGTTTGCAAATATTTCAAACAAATTTTCATAAGATATACTCATTTTCCTTGGAAACTTGCGTAGCTCACACTTTAAATAGTCAGAGAAGACTGAGTTATTGAGGCTTAAAATTTGACTTTTATACAAATACAGGTACAAAATATTGTATTACAAACAGATCTTGAAACTTTTATACTTTTATTCAAAAAGTTTTCAAAACAAAAGTTTCTTAAAACTTTTTTGTTATAAAAGTTTTTATAAACTTTCTTCAAAAACTTTTATTGAATAAAAGTTTTTCAAAAAGTTTTTACATAAAATTTTTTTCAAAAAACTTCACAAAAAATGTTCACTAGGCTTGACAGTCAGTTCACACAGGTTGGACAGCCAGCAGGAAAATCAACAATTTTTGAAATCCATCCAACATGTGTGTCAAGCGGTCGTTTCTAGAGTTCACATTATCGAACATTGATGTTGGACATCATGTTTGATAATGTGTACAAGGCTAATTGAATGTGTTAGTTTGTGTGTGTGTTTTGTTTTTGTCTTTCACATGGCAATGCAATGGAATACCCAGCAGGCAAATGAGCAAGGCCTTACTCGGAGAAGGCCTGCTAGCACTGCTGCGATTATATAAGGACTTCTCAAAACTAGATTTTCATGCAAATAAAAATACAATCACAGAAGGCATAATATGCCTTGCCACAACAGACGGGCTATCAGGCCTGATATTAGAAGGCAAAGGACTCCATTTACTTTAGCGCTTTTCTGTTTCTTTTTTATTTCATGTATTGCAATGTTTTATGATTCGGCATAACTTTTTTGTCATATGCATTGTACATATACGACATGAAAAGTATAAACATGGTTAGAAATTAAGAGAGGTGTGCAGGCTAGTCTTCTGTTGTTTCATGTTATGTTAAGGAGGTAGAGTTTTGTGTATTCTTTGTCAAATTGTAAAGTTATTAAAAAAATATCAACGCAAGTGGGATAGCGCGGATGAAAAAAAAAAACAATTAATATTTAGAGTCTTTAAATTTATTAAAATTAAATTTTTGTCAAGTACTTCTGAGAGTCCTTCTACGGTAAGCGATCTTAAAAAGCCTGCTTAGGAAGGCCTGTTTTCTGCGGCCATTTCATATAAAAAAGAAAGTACGTTTGAAAGGAGGGTGGAAGGCCTTATACTTACCAAGGAAGGCCTTCTAGAAGCACTGTTAGCTCCTGTCCTTGCCTACTGGGTATTTATGGAAGAGAAAATAACAAGAACTCTAGATCTGTGAAGAAGAATCCAAAATTGACTGTAGTTCTATTTAAAAAAAAGTAAATTGTTTGCCTTCGCAGAAAAACAGGCTACGCGCACAAAGTCGCGGGCGTCTGCTAGTTGTTAAATAAATAAATGTTCCCATTAAACAATTTTATGAGCGTTCAGAATTGTGAGTCTGAAATGAGTCATATTTTTGATAAGAACATAAGCCCAAAACTTATTGCTAGCCACTAATATATTTTGACACTTTTCTGACTCCCTTATGTTTCATAAATTCTGAACTTCAAAAGAGTAGCAAACACATTCAATCCCAAACCAAAAATGATTTTAACTGGTAAGTAGTCTGCAAAAAGCCGTTCATTAGACAAAAATTAGCTTAACCGTCTGATTATCACCAAAGAACATGCTTTGAAGACCCCGTGAGTACTGGGATTCAGTAATATTTGTGGATGAATCAAATTTAAACTTATTTGACTCAGATGGCATGTCGCAAAAATTGGATTTTATAGAAAATATAATGAGTATGGATATGTGTCTTCAGATTTTAAATGACAACTTGCTTCAGTGTGCCGAAAATCTGGGCATTCAGACAAATTTACGACTTTACCAATATAAAAAACCAAAATGCAGAGCGGAGTCCAATCCTGATTAATATATAAGTGCCCGAATTTGATGGCACCGCCAGCACAGTCGCCAGATCTTAGTGTGATTGTAAATTTATGGACGATTTTGAAAAAAACGTCCGAAAATACAACATTTCAAGCAAAAAAGGCCTAAAAGAGGCACTTTAAATTGAATGGCGTAATATCCAGACAGATACCACTAAAAAACTTGCTGCTTCGATGCCAAACTACTTTTAAGCCGTAGTTGACCAAATAGGCTACCACATTAAATTTAAAAAATTACAAAATCATTATTTTTGACGTGTTAAGGTAATTTTTTCTAAGTCCAATTTGTATATCCTTAACGCCTACATTCCTCCCAATAGTAGCACAGAAGTTTACGAGCACCTTTCGCAGGCCGAAGAATTTGTCATAGACAAACTTTATACCAATGACGATATTTTATTGTTAGGTGACTTTAATTTGCCTGACTTAAAATGGACTATTTCGGACAACGGTACATATTATTATGTATCTAGTCCAATAACTCGACAACAACAAATTTTTGTTGACGAAATCCTGTCTAATTTACAACAAGTTAGTTGTATTAAAAATTCCCACAGTCGACAACTTGACTTAGTCTTGACTACAAACAGCAGCAATGTCGTAGTGCTAAATGCTCCTCATGCTTTATCTGCGGTTGATGCGTATTATCCCCCTCAGAGTGTGTTGTACCAATCAGATAGAGATAACATAGTTACTGCCAATTCTTCTAGCAGATTCTATGAATTCAATTTCAAGAAAGCTGACTTCTTGAAATTGAATAATATATTAAATGAAAGATTGAACATTTTGATGGACTTTTTTCATCATAATGTTTTAGATGACTGCGTAAAGTTTTTTTATGAAGAAATTTTTTCGGCTATATCTTTGTCTTTGCCATACACTCTGAGGTATGTTAATGATTCTTCGTACCCATAGTACACTAAAGATTTGAAGAAAATACGTAACGGACCGAATTGACCTGGAGGCCTGTTTACGGTTTTTTCAGGAATTTAGCCTCAAATCTAATTCAGCTTATTCCGAATATTTAACTCAAACGAAGCTCAATATTCTGCAAGACCCAAAAAAATTTTGGGGTTTCATTAACTCAAAAAAAAAGTCGGATGGTTTTCCATCTGAATTCAAGACTGTTGACGGGCTCACCAGCGATCCCCAAATTATAGCTGGGTTATTTGCGAATGTGTTCAAAAAATCTTTTTCAACTGAAGCGTTTAGCCCTGATGTCAATTACTTCGATTATATGAATACTGATCCTCAAGTTCCATTCGGTGCAATATCTTTTACCCCTGAACTTATAGTAAAATATATTGCATCCCTCGATGATGACTTTGGTTCTGGACCTGATGGCATTTCAGCCATAGTTTAAATTAATTGTAGTCCTGTCCTGAGTCTGCCACTCAGTTTCCTTTTTAATAAATCTATTAATGATGGCTATTTTCCTAAATTTTGAAGGGAATCTTTTATAAGTACTATTTTTAAAAAAGGATTAAAAAATGATATTTCTCATCACAGGCGGTGTTATCTGTGTGCAATTTTCTAATCACCTTTTGAAGCAAAAAATCATACAGAGTAAGAGAAGTGGTAAAAAAAATCTAAATACTTCTTTATTTGGTGAAACTAGTAAGAGAAGTATTTTCATTAATGAGAGTTTGACAAAAAGAAATAGAGCTTTGTTTATTGAGGCAAAAAAAATGAAAACAGAGAAGAAATATAAGTACTTGTGGATTAAAAATTCCAATATTTTGATGAGAAAAGTGGATAATGGTGAGGTTGCGGTGATACGATCATTTGATGATTTACTCAAACTTAAATAATAATTCAAAAATTAAGTGATGACACTTAATATAAACCACGATATAAATGATCTAGTCAACAACCTTACCATTGATCTCATTAGAAACGAAAATGAATTTCACTTCCATCCTAGTTTAGTTGACAAGAAATCAGTTTTTATAATGCATCAAAATATAAGGAGCTTAAGAAAAAACTTCGACATACTTGTTGCTCATCTTGCTACATTTAAAACAACAGCTGACTTTATACTTCTCTCAGAGATTTGGATTTGCACTTGCGAGATTGATGATTTTTATATTCCAGGGTATAATTTTTATGCTGTTGCAAACGATAATTACTGTGCAGGCGGAGTAGGTATTTTTGTTAAGAAAGAGTATGACTGTCACATCTATAATTGCAATTTTTCATCTGCGGATGTTATAAAAATATGCTGTAACATTGACAATATACCCCTAACTTTACTTTGTTTTTATAGGTTGCATGCACACGATATACAATTATTTCTTAAAGAATTTTCAGAGTTCTTATGTACTGAAAATAGTTCAAACATTATGTTGCTCGGTGATTTTAACTTAGATATTTTGGCAAGGAGTGATACTGTAGACTATTATTTAGCGCTAGCGGCTGAACATGGTTTTATTTCTTTTTTAGGTGAGCCGACAAGACCTTCTTCAGGGTCTTGTTTGGATCATATTTTAGGTCGCTTTTGCGATATTCATGAAAATTCGTGTGTGGTTGTAAATGTGGATCTTAAAATAACAGATCACAATATGACTGGTCTTGTATTGAATGGTTTAAATAGAAAAAAATTTGAAAACTCGATACCTTCTACGGAACTGATTAAAATTAATTATAGTGCTTTAAATGAACGGCTCTGTTTCGAAACCTGGGAAGATATTTACTGTTTGGAAGATATCTCAAAAGGCTATGACAAATTTATCACTTGTTTGCAAAACCATATTGCCGAGTGTACATATAAAGTTAAACCTAAAAAAGAAGAAATTAAGCTTAAACCGTGGATAAGCCGAGAGTTATTGGCAAAAATTCAGTACAAAAATAAGTTAGGTGTAAAAATATCTAAGCATCCACATGATGTTTCGTTGAAAAATCGATACAAGCGTTTATGCAAAATGTTAAAAAATGATGTTCGAAAATGTCGAAACGAATTCTATCGTGAGAAATTCGAAAATTGTAACGGTAATTTAAGAAATGAATGGAAATTAATAAATAATATTTTGAATAGAAAGAAAAGTGAAGATAAGCCTTTAGAACTAAAATGCGATTCGTTTTCTATAACTGACAGTTTTGCTATAGCTAACTCATTTAATGATTATTTTTCCTCCATTTCAATACTTTCTACACCGCATAGAGCTGCTAATTTGCAAAATTATCCTAATGTTGTGGAAGATGAGCCAAATAGTGATAGCTTTTACTTCGACAGGATCACATCTTTAGAACTTTTAAAAATAATTAGGTCTCTCAATGGGTCAAATTCGTGTGGAGCTGATGGTATCTCTAATACAATACTAAAAAGTATTGCTTTTAATGTGGTTGACATTTTGTCCCATATTTTTAACAGAAGTATTTTATCTGGAACTTTTCCTGAAGGACTTAAATGTGCAATTGTCATACCATTACACAAAAAAGGTGATCCAAAAGAGAAAAGTGACTACCGACCGATTTCACTTTTATCTGTAATTTCCAAAGTTTTCGAAAAAGCAGTCAAGCAACGGGTCTTAAGTTTTCTTAATAGAAATAAATTTTTAAGCCCAATGCAGTTCGGTTTTAGGAAATGCATGTCTACCGAAGATGCCTTGCTTGATTTTTGCTCTACTATCAACAAAGGACTTGATAGCAAAAAAATATGCGCAGGATTATTTGTTGATATCACAAAGGCGTTTGATATGGTCAACCATGAATTGCTTTTGAAAAAAATATTTAATGCTGGTTTAAGGGGCTTTATTTATAAGTGGTTTGAAAGCTATTTAAAAAATCGTTCCCAAAAAGTTAAAGTGTCAAATCAACTTAGTAATTCTGTGCGCGTAAGTTTAGGAGTTCCTCAAGGATCTGTTCTTGGCCCTATCCTCTTTCTTATTTATATCAATTCTATCTTTACACAAAAAATAATCGGAAAAATAACTGCGTTTGCAGACGACCTAGGCATTGCATACATGGCTGCAAGTCCTTTAAATTTATTTATCGATGTAAATAATGATCTTGACGTGTTACGAAATTGGTTCACAGCACATTATTTTGTTGTAAGCAACAAAACTAAAATAATATTTCCTAGCTATACAGCAAAATCCTTGCCAGATATTGACTTAGTGTTTCACTCATCAAGCTGTGAACGGTTTAAATGTTTAAGTGATTGTATATTACAATCAGGTAGTCTATGTCACGATATTAATATTCCGTGTGATGCCAATTGTTTTCTTATTGAAGCGGTTCGGCAATTTAAATATTTAGGCGTCATAATCGACGATAACATGAGTTGGGCTGAACACATCCAATATTTAAAGCAATATTTTCGGTCAACGGTTCGTTACTTTTACTCCATAAAGAAGTTGTGCTCAATTGAAGTATTAAAAGATTTTTCAATCGAAACTTCAATATGGAATTTCCTGTTATGGTAGTGCTTATCGAAATAAGATACAGCAAATACTTACTCTACAATAGTGTGTCATACGAAAAATATGTAATAGAAATCATTTATATCATTCAATGCAGCTTTTCAGATACTTGAACATATTACCTGTGAGGCACCTATTTTATTTTAAAGTCCTTAAAATCTTCTTTATTAGAAGTGGCTATCTTAATAGCAGATATATTGATAGCTACAATTTAAGGACTAATCAGGGCTTAGTTGTTAATGTGCCGTCATTTCGTACTACCAATTATCGAAATAGCTACTCCATATTATCCTGCAGAATTTTTAATAAGCTTCTAGATACTTTGAAATCATTGAGATCGCTGCAGAAGTTCCTTAAAAGAGTAAAGACATGGCTTTTCGAAAAAGATCTTAATGAAATTGAGTCATTCTTACAAGCGGTGACTTAGACAGTTTAAGTTAAAAAAAAAAAAAAAAAAACTGATTTCTTTTAGCCTCTATGTACGTGAAGTTTGTTTCCTTGTGTTTTCATAGCCTGCCTCAATTATTATATTTTTATTTTCCTCTTACCATTTCTTTTATTTTATATATGCACACATCCCTATTTTAATCTACATGTATTTAAATAAATTTTTGCTCTTAAGTTGAATAATTTGTATCCGCCCCACTTTCAATATTAATTACTTTTAAATGGAAATTTTTTTAATGATGTAGCATTTAACACTACTTTATTGTTTTAAAGTAAATAATGCTTCTACTATTCACTTCATCAATACTTTTATAGAAATAAGTTTAATTGTGAATTATATTATGAAATTGTGAATATGAATAAATAAATAATAATAATAAATAATAACAGGCCTGTAGCCAAGTTATCATCAATACCGAAGCTTTTTGAGCGAATTATTTATGACCAAGTAAAGGTGTGCTGTAATGAAGTCATAACAACCCGTCAGCATGGTTTTGTTAATGGCAGACCTACAGTTTCTAACCTTCTGGATTTTACGTCTTTTGCTTTAAGTTCAATTGATTCTGGGTTGCAAGTAGACTGTATCTACACAGACTTTAGTAAAGCATTTGACAAATTACCACATAGTTTGATATTGTTTAAATTAAAGAAACTTGGATTTCCTTTAAATTTTGTCAGATTGATTGAATCATATTTATTTGATCGCTCTTACCGAATAAGATTTCGAGGGGTGATGTCTTCCACTTTTACAGCGTTTTCAGGTGTTCCGCAAGGAACTCACCTGGGGCCGCTCCTGTTTATTTTGGCTATCAATGATGTTACTCATATAATCAAAAACTCTCATCTGCTTATATATGCTGATGATATGAAAATTTACAGGACCTTCAATCTGACTTGAAATCTTTTGAAGTTTGGTGTTCTAAAAATAGCTTACATTTAAATCCTGATAAATGCCAAACTATGATCTTCTCTAGAAAGAAAAGTAATGTGGAATTTGATTATACATTTAATGATATGAAAATCTGTCGTGTCGATATAGTCAAAGACCTCGGTATACATGTTGATGCTAAATTGACTTTTAATGAACACATTAATATAATCTGTAAGAAAGCTTCGTCATTACTTGGATTTATAAAGCGGTGAGCAAAAGAATTTAATAGCCCGTTAGTAACAGTAACTTTATATAATACAATTGTGCGTCCTCACTTAGAGTATGCTAGCCAAGTATGGTCTCCATATTATAATATACATATAGATAGAGTAGAACGAATCCAAAAAAATTTTGTTCGGTTTGCTCTCAAAGGCTTTGTAGTAGCTAAACTTTATTATTATTATTATTATTATTATTATTATTATTATTATTATTATTATTATTATTATTATTATTATTATTATTATTATTATTATTATTATTATTATTATTATTATTATTATTATTATTATTATTATTATTATTATTATTATTATTATTATTATTATTATTATTATTATTATGCATATCTTTATTTTTGCTCTCTTTAAGGTATTTACAATACATTTTGGGGACCTAGGCCCATTACAAAATATATCTGGATTAAATTATGTATGTACATTCATTAATTTATATTGAGAAAATTTCTAACTAAGTGGCAGGTATCAATTATCACGGACTTCTGCATCAAGTCGATGGTTGTGTCTCTCAGTCCTATTGCATTTATGTCCCTTTGTAGCTGTTTGTCTATCACGCCCTCAGCACTGATGATTATTGGTATAATTTTCACGCTATTCAAGTTCCAATTTCTTTTAATTTCTACTGCCAGCTCGGAATATTTTTCAATTTTTTCATTGTATGTTCGCCTTATATTTCTCGTGGCTGGTACTGCGACATCTATTAGAATGGCACTGCGTTCAAGTTTACTTACAACGGTTAAGTCTGGACGGTTGTGAGATCTTGTATGCTCTGTATATATGGTTCTGTCATAATATATTTTAACTGCTTCATTTTCTACTACTCTTTGTGGATCATATCTGTAATATGGGATTCGATCTGATGTTATATTATATACAGCGAGTAGTTTTTGGTGCAATATCTTAGCTACATTATTGTGTCTCCGTAGATATTGACTTTGGGCCAGATTTGGGCACGCAGATATAATATGATCTATGGTTTCCGGTTGGCTTTGGCACCTACGACAGCTATCGTCTCTAACGGCTGCATCTTTGAGGACAGCTTTTTTATAGTTTCTGGTTGTAATTACTTGGTCCTGAATTGCAATCATAAATGCTTCAGTTTCGGCATATAAGGAGCTATTTAGTAGCCATTTGTGTGACATATTTTTGTCAACATTTTCGGCATTAATTGCTCTGTAATACCTTCCATGAATAGATTTGATTGCCCAATTCTGTTCCCTTGTTCCTGCATTTACTGCCAGTCGCTCAAAATTGCCGTTAAGATTAAGAGGTGTAAGATTGATGTCAACCTCAGTCATGACCTTAATAAGATTGGAATAAATTGATTTTTCCTGAAAGTAGTTGCGAAGTGATTGGATCTGGTTATCATGCAGTGTTTGTAAGTCGACCAGCCCTCTACCACCATCTCTTCTCGATGTGATCATTCTCTCACAACATGACTTAGGGTGGTGGAACTTATAGAAAGTAAGCATTGTTCTCATTTTTCTCTGGAGACTTTGTATATCAGTTGTAGACCATTTAATAATACCAAAGCTATAAGTGAGTATCGGAATTGCAAATGTATTTATAGCTTTGATAAGATTTTTCCCAGTAAGATTAGCTTTGGTGATCTTGTGAATCCGTGACTTAAATTCATTTGTTAATTTGTTTTTGATAGATTTTTGATCAATACGGTTTCCTTGGGCCATACCCAGATATTTATATAGTTCACCTTCATCCATTTCTTTTATGTTTAGAATATCAGGATCATGCGTCTTAGTGATCTTTCCTTTGAAAATATTTATCGTTTTGCATTTATCAATGCCAAAATGCATGTTTATGTCATCGCTAAATTCTTTTACTATTTTTATAAGTTGTTCTAATTTTTGTTTTGATGAGGAATATATTTTTAGGTCATCCATATACATTAAGTGACTAATCGTTTCTTGATTTGGTCTTCCTTTTAGCTTATAACCGTACTTACTTTTCCTCAGCAGATTGCTTAATGGGTTGAGCGCCATACAGAACCATAATGCCGATATACAATCTCCTTGGAATATTCCACATCTAATTTTGATTTCATTTGTTTTCATAGAGTTTTCTTTATCTTGAATTTCAATACTTGTGCACCAGCTTTCCATGCTCTGAGCTAAGAATCTTATTATATTTTTATTGATTTTATATATTTTGAGCACATATAGAAGCCAGCTATGTGGTACGCTGTCAAAAGCTTTCTGATAATCTATGAAGCAAGCTTGTAAGTTCCTACATTGCCGAGTAGTTTGCTCTAGTATTATTTGATCAATTGTCAATTGCTCCTTGCATCCTTTCGCATATTTGCAACATCCTTTTTGTTCTTCACACAGTACATTGTTTTGACTTAGGTGGTCATAAATAAGGAGATTAATACAGGCTGTAATTATTTTGTATATAGTTGGAAGGCAAGTGATTGGGCGTCCATTTGCTGGATTGGCATCGAACCCACTACCTTTCGGTATTAAGTATGTTATTCCATTTGTAAACTTTCCTGGGAATTTGTCTGGATTCCTTATGCATTCATTGATTAATTCAGTTAGTTTTTCATATAAGGCCGTGAATCTTTTATACCAGAAATTTTGGATTTTATCTGGTCCTGGTGCTTTCCAGTTCTGTGTTCTCATTATTATTTGCTTAACTTGGTCACTTGTGAGGCGATCAGCTGTCATTTCTGACAGATGCTCATATGTTTCTTCTTCATCTTTAATCCATTTTGCATTTGTATTGTGATTCTCAGTATTCGACCATATCGATGACCAATATTTTTCGGTATCTATTTTCGTTGGTAGCCTTTGCTGATGTAGGTATTGTTCGTCTGATATTTGTTTCAGTTTCCGGTAAAACATTTTTTCGTTTGTTTTAAACATCTGATTATTTTTTCTTCTTTGGATTGAAAGCTTATATTTTCTTTGTTTTGTAATTTGAATATTAAGTTTTTGCTGAACTGTGTCTCTTATAAGAACTGCATTCGAATTATTTATTTCATATCTTGAGTGCCTATTATGAGACTGAAAAATTTTTCGCATTTTGTTTTTCAAACGTTTGGAATAATTATTGCAAATATAGGCTTTAAGCCTTTCCAAATCACTTCTTAATTGTTTTATTTTGATTTCGATTCTTTTTAAAGTCATATTTGGCGCATCTTTTCTAATAGTATTCCTATAAAAGCCAATTTTATAGCCTAATTTTATTGCTGTTGTAACTGCGGAAGTATATACAATAGTATGTAGCTCTTCGATTGTTTGGATTTGCGATATTCTAGTGGCTATAATCTCGTTGTTAATGTATTCTATGATTTGTCCAAGTTTTTTGCTGGTTCTGATTCTAGGTATAGATGGCCTAATCAAAGGTTCAAGGTTTTTGTAAATATTGTATTGTTGTTCAAAAATCATTTCAATTCCCTCTAGATGATTATTTGTTTGCATATGTTGCTGTAATTCAGTAGTACCTTCTAGTTGCAATGTATTTTCATCATTGTTGTTAATACTTATATGTTCTTGGATAAGAATTGTGTTGCTATTAGGTAACGCTAGAGAAGGTTCTATATTATTTTGGTCTATTGTGGAGTAATTATTTGATGTCTCTGTACCATTAATGTTAACCGAAGGGCGCGAAGATTCTTTTATTACGTTTCGTCTCGTTTCAGGTATTAAGTTGTTTCTGTGTATAGTTCTGATCTGATCTGATAGTCGCTGTTGTGATACGTCATATTGGGGGTATTTATTTACAAATATGCTACGAAGTTGTGTTCGATATCCTGTTAAATTTCTCTCCTGTTCTGTAACTATGTAATAAATGCGCAAGAGATCTTCGTTTATTTCGTTTGTCCATTTGCGGCGCTGCCTTATTCTACCCGCTTGGGTGAGAGCTGCAACAGAATGAGCATGCTGATCACCCGAAAGCGCTTGTGTGGGTCTATTGTTTGCTTCATGGTTATTATTGTTTAAAGAGCTGTCATTCTCTTGAAGCTGAGGTGCTGACGTCTCTGCATTATTATCCGAGGCTTGTATATTGTTGATCATTGTTGATTTTATGTGCATTTTATACCTTCTGCCAGGTGTTGAGTATCAGCAGCTCCTAACCTGGAGAACATACGCTGACCAGGAAGCCGCCCAATCTGGAACAGACGCTCCCTGGATTCACTGGGGTCTGCGGGGTCGTTACTCCCGTCATCTCTGTCGGTAGAGATGCCCCTGCGGGTTCACAGTTTTCCTTCAGGCATTAGTTTTACTAGCCAGAATGCTTGGCTTGGAATGCTGGTTGGCCAGAAAGCAGCCCCTTCAGGGTCAGATGCTTCTGAACTTATGTTTGGTCCGCGAGTGGTATTTTATTTCCCACCTACCCGATATATCTATCGAGCATTCCCCTATCCGCCACCTTGGGGACGCGCTCTCTAGGGGTTCATCTCCCCCGAGAGTTATTATTATAATAATATTATTATTATTATTATTATTATTATTATTATTATTATTATTATTATTATTATTATTATTATTATTATCATTATTATTATTATTATTATTATTATTATTATTATTATTATTATTATTATTATTATTATTATTATTATTATTATTATTATTATTATTATTATTATTATTATTATTATTATTATTATTATTATTATTATTATTATTATTATTATTATTATTATTATTATTATTATTATTATTATTATTATTATTATTATTATTATTATTATTATTATTATTATTATTATTATTATTATTATTATTATTATTATTATTATTATTATTATTATTATTATTATTATTATTATTATTATTATTATTATTATTATTATTATTATTATTATTATTATTATTATTATTATTATTATTATTATTATTATTATTATTATTATTATTATTATTATTATTATTATTATTATTATTATTATTATTATTATTATTATTATTATTATTATTATTATTATTATTATTATTATTATTATTATTATTATTATTATTATTATTATTATTATTATTATTATTATTATTATTATTATTATTAATTATTATTATTATTATTATTATTATTATTATTATTATTATTATTATTATTATTATTATTATTATTATTATTATTATTATTATTATTATTATTATTATTATTATTATTATTATTATTATTATTATTATTATTATTATTATTATTATTATTATTATTATTATTATTATTATTATTATTATTATTATTATTATTATTATTATTATTATTATTATTATTATTATTATTATTATTATTATTATTATTATTATTATTATTATTATTATTATTATTATTATTATTATTATTATTATTATTATTATTATTATTATTATTATTATTATTATTATTATTATTATTATTATTATTATTATTAATTATTATTATTATTATTATTATTATTATTATTATTATTATTATTATTATTATTATTATTATTATTATTATTATTATTATTATTATTATTATTATTATTATTATTATTATTATTATTATTATTATTATTATTATTATTATTATTATTATTATTATTATTATTATTATTATTATTATTATTATTATTATTATTATTATTATTATTATTATTATTATTATTATTATTATTATTATTATTATTATTATTATTATTATTATTATTATTATTATTATTATTATTATTATTATTATTATTATTATTATTATTATTATTATTATTATTATTATTATTATTATTATTATTATTATTATTATTATTATTATTATTATTATTATTATTATTATTATTATTATTATTATTATTATTATTATTATTATTATTATTATTATTATTATTATTATTATTATTATTATTATTATTATTATTATTATTATTATTATTATTATTATTATTATTATTATTATTATTATTATTATTATTATTATTATTATTATTATTATTATTATTATTATTATTATTATTATTATTATTATTATTATTATTATTATTATTATTATTATTATTATTATTATTATTATTATTATTATTATTATTATTATTATTATTATTATTATTATTATTATTATTATTATTATTATTATTATTATTATTATTATTATTATTATTATTATTATTATTATTATTATTATTATTATTATTATTATTATTATTATTATTATTATTATTATTATTATTATTATTATTATTATTATTATTATTATTATTATTATTATTATTATTATTATTATTATTATTATTATTATTATTATTATTATTATTATTATTATTATTATTATTATTATTATTACCCCTGCGGGTGAGGGGTTAGAATATCCCCGAGGTAGGCATGCCTGTCGTAAGAGGCGACTAAATACCCCCCTGGCAGTGTTTTTTCACCCCAGGTTAAGACGAACTGGATCGGAAAAGGACTACGAGATGTTTACTTGAGCAGACCGTTGCCCGTCGTGACGCACTGGGAGTCCCCAGAATCGCCATCGGTTTTTTTTTTCCGCTGGTGGCGCCAATGGAGGTGATGTGAGCATGCTCTGCCGAGGTGTTAGTTGCGGCGGGGAGCAGAAGCCAGCCACTTCGGGCCCTAGTCGGGGAGTGTGCATTGGATGCAGAATAGGAAACTGCATTGCTCCGGGCGAGCGCTGGTCCGTCCGTGTATACCGGGACAAGCAAAGCGTAGGTCAGGCCTCAGGGAACTGGGGTAGGGGTGTCTTCCCCGAGGGTATACCCGTTCCTGACTATTACGGCCCGCCCCCTTACACACGATGCGCTGGTAATCTAAATTCATGTCGGAACAATTTAATTTAAAGGAAAAAGCTACAAAAACAATTTCGGACACAAAAAAGATGGAGGAGCACAGAGCGAGGATTGGAAGTATTTTCAAAAGGAGCTCTATACTGCAGCGATCCCCTCCAAGCAGGAGTACGTCTATGCCAGATGTAAATAACTCAGGCATAACACTAAAAAGCACCGGAGTAAGTGAGAACGAGACATCAGGACAACATCCAGCAGATAGAAAAAACTGTAAAAAACGCCAGTTAGCACGGCCTCTACCGCTGTAGAGGTACCCAAGCTGAATGTGACTCTACCCGATTCCAAAGATGGAGAGGCGAACATTGCTGAGACCTCCACAAACCCGGACACGCCAATACAAACCCCACAGATGCAGAAACAGAGATTCTGTTAGAAGCTCCCCTCGACTGGAGCTTATTTACAGAATGAGATGCCTAGAAGAGGATGCTCTAGCGAAATGCAAAGCAGTACTCCGTAAGATTAAGCAGGCAATATCAAAGCAGAAAAAACATCAATATGGACGTCAAAGATGGAACGTCCGAGCTTTGTGAGCTGATAGATGTTATCGAGAGCTACAGAACAAGCTGGAAGAAAACTGAGACTGAAAAATTTGAGGCTTCAGTGACAGAAAAAGTTAGTAAGGTTAGCTCAAAAACCAGTCGGCGGTGACACACCTTTAACCGGTCGAGAAAAAAAGGCCCGCCACAAGCCCAGCGGTAGCCGAAACTAGCAAGAAGGCAAGAGAAGGAGAACCTGGAACGTGGGTAACCATAGTAAGGCAAAAAACCAAGAGAGAAAAGAAAGAGGATACCAAAAAAATCCGGGAAAACTCCCGCTGTAGCGGAAAATACGGAAGATGGAAGAAAGAAAACCAAAAAAGAGAAAAGAAAACACAGTGAAAAAACGACCGGAAGCGGTATTGGTAAAGCCTGCAGAAGGTAGCAGCTACGCTGATGTCCTAAGAAACCTTAAGGAAGCAGTGAAAACCTGAAGAATCAGAAGTGAAAATTAGGTCGGTCAGGAAGACAAGAGGAGGAGCTATTCTTCTAGAGCTAGCAGAAGGCGGAAAAAAGGAACAGTTCCGTGAAGCAATAAAACAGTCGTTGAAAGAAGCTGCAACCGTGACTGAACTGAAAGCTAAAGCTACAATCGAGATCAGAGACTTGGACGCTCTTACAGGTTTAGACGAGGTAGTCTCTGCCGTCAAAAAAAGTAGTTCAAAACGAAAATGAAGATGTTTCAGTAAGGCTGACAAACACCAACAGCAGAGAGCAACGCCGAGCGTTTGTTACGCTGTCGACAGAGGCAGCAAGCATCATCATCAAGCAGCAACGCATTAAGATAGGTTGGATGTATTGCAGGGTAAAACAGCTGGACGATGTTAAACGCTGTTACAGATGTTTTGGTATAGGCCATACACAACTCAGCTGTAAAGGACCTGACAGGAAGGGACAGGACTTATGCATTCGATGCGGACTCCAAGGCCACAAGATGAAAGACTGCAAAAACACACCGAAATGCTGCATTTGCTCAGCTGAAGGAAATGAACCGACGGATCATCTACCTGGGACAAGTAGGTGTTTGTCCTATAAAAAACTATCCCGAAAATGACGAAAATATTACAAGCCAATCTACACAGAAGCGCGACTGCTGATGCAATGCTCACACAAGTAATGATTGAGCACAACGCTGATTTAGCAATCATTAGTGAGCAATACAACAAGACCAACAACGGACTGTGGCTCGAAGATACTACCAAAACGGCAGCTATATGGGTAAAGAACAGCGCAAAGTTTCAGAGTACAAGAAATGGAATGGGCGAGGGCTTTGTCTGGATTAGCAGCAGAAAATACACTATTATGAGCTGTTATCTTACTCCAAGCAACTCTATCCAAGAATTTCAAGACAAACTTGATAACATTGAAGATGCAGCACGTCGCATTGGTGGCAATTTCATCATCGCTGGAGATTTTAACTCCAAGGCAACGGAATGGGGTACGTCCACAACAAACTCTAGAGGAAGGCGAGTACTCGACATGGCTGCCAGGCTAGGCCTCATAGTTGCAAATACGGGAACAACAACAACTTTCAGAAGAGCAGGATGCGAGGGCACAATACCCGATATCACACTGATATCTGAGAGAATTGCCAACCAGATGAAGCAATGGAAAGTTCTGGAGGATTATACCGGCAGCGACCACCAATATTTGACGTACTGCATGCAAGCAGGTGTAAATGCTGACACTGATCACAGGACAAGAGGAACAAGGAAGTGGAATATATCAAAGCTCAGACAAAATGAATTCTTAGCTGCCCTTGATGCAGGCTCCCTTTCGCACCGAGAGACCAGGGACACGGAAAAGATGGTGGAAGACATGATGCAATGTATCACCCAAGCGTGCGAAACATCAATGCCGAGAATTGTCGGAAATGCACGAAGAAAAGCTGCCTACTGGTGGACGGACGAAATAAGCCGTTTAAGAGCAGCATGTATCCGCAGCCGAAGACAATACACAAGAGCAAGAAGACGGAGCGACGCAACTGATCAGGCTTTGGTGTATAAGCAAGACAAGAAACTTCTTAAGAGTACGATACTCGCAAGCAAAAAGAGAAAATGGGAAGAACTCCGCAGCGACATTAATAATGACCCATGGGGCCTTGGCTACAAACTAGTTACACTGAAGC
Source organism: Tricholauxania praeusta (assembly GCA_949775025.1). Classification (NCBI taxonomy): domain Eukaryota; kingdom Metazoa; phylum Arthropoda; class Insecta; order Diptera; family Lauxaniidae; genus Tricholauxania; species Tricholauxania praeusta. Next base: position 110,114,104 of record OX459028.1, read on the forward strand.
TTGGCGCGAAACACCCCATGGCAAACTTGACGGAAGAAAGTATGGAAAACATCGTAGATACACTCTTCCCAACACACGAAGTAAGATGCGATGAAACCCATAGGCAGACAAACGACAACCCATTAGAGTTATTCACGGAAGAAGAGCTTATCAAGGCTGCCAACTCCATGAGAAACCGAAGAGCACCAGGTCTAGACGGAATACCATCGGAGATACTTCGTATGATCGCAAAAGAGCGACCACAACTACTCCTTAAAGTATACAACGCCTGCTTAACTGAAGGATTTTTTCCCAAAGTATGGAAGATTCAAAAGCTTGTTCTTATCAGCAAGGGCAAAGGTGACTTAGAAGCGCCATCCTCATATCGCCCATTATGTATGTTGGATACAGCGGGAAAACTCCTAGAAAAGCTTATAAAACCACGCTTATCACAGGAAGTAGAAAACTCTGGAGGCCTGTCAAACAAACAATATGGCTTCCGACCTGGTAGATCTACAGTTGATGCCATAGCAGATGTCATAAAAAGCGTCCAGATAGCACAGAGCGGAAATCACCACAGCAGACGGATAGTCCTTTTGGCAACGCTGGATGTAAAAAATGCGTTTAATAGTGCGAGATGGGTCGACATGATAGATGCCTTAGAAAACCGATTTCGGATCCCAGAATATCTGAGAAGGATGGTGCGTAGCTACCTACAGAACAGAACACTGGTGTATGATACAAGCAGTGGTACTCGGTGTAAACAAATAACCTCCGGTGCGGCGCAGGGTTCCATTCTTGGCCCAGACCTTTGGAACGTTTGCTATGACGAAATACTTCGTATTGAGATGCCAGACGACACCCATTTGGTCGGCTACGCAGATGACATCGCCGCAGTTATAACAGCCAGAAATACAGATGATGCTCAGCGAAAGTTAAACCAGGTTATGATACGGACACAGACGTGGATGGACAATCACGGTCTTAAGCTAGCCACTGAAAAGACAGAGTTGCTTATCCTCACAAAAAGGCACATAGCCACGGAAATACCGATGAGAACACTCTCCGAAACTTTCACCACCAAAAAAGCGGTTAAATACCTGGGTGTCAGGCTAGACTCCAAATTGACCTATTGGGCTCAGATACAGCATGCGGTTCATAAAGCAGCTCAAGCAACGGCATCACTGTCGAGATTAATGGCAAACACAGGCGGACCAACTGCGAGCAAACGGAAACTCCTAATGGCTACCACTCAAGCGGTTTTAGTGTACGGATGCGAAGTATGGGCAGACGTAGTAAAAAAGCAACATCACCGGAAAGCTCTTAGCTCAGTGCAAAAAACAGCAGCACTGCGAGTAGCCTCGGCGTACCGCACTGTCTCACAAGCCGCTGTGCTAGTACATTAGTAGAACAATTCCAATCGATCTACTGATTTTTGAACGCCAAAGACTATGGAAGCAGAAAAACCAAACCGAAAGCCGTTTGACAAAACAAGAGGCAAGAGCTTACACTATACAAAGCTGGCAAGAACGATGGGAAAACGAAAGTTTTGGACGCTGGACAGCGCGTCTAATACCTCAGTTGAACAGCTGGTTAGACAGAGGTTTCGGCGAAGTAAACTACTACATCACGCAGTTTCTATCTGGTCATGGATATTTCCAAAAATACCTTTATAAGATGGGCAAAACTGAGAGACCAGACTGCATATACGGCGACGCGGAATTCGATGACGTGGAACATACGTTTTTCAATTGCAGAAACTGGACAGAAAGTAGATGTGAGTTAGAGAGACGAGTCGGTCCACTAACAGCCGAAAATATTATACCGACCATGCTAATAAGCGAAGAAAACTGGATGTTGATCGCAATATATGTAGAAAGCATACTCCACATGAAGAAGAGAGACCTGGACGTTTACCAAATTCAAATAAATTGAGGCATCTACCAGACGAGATATTCAAGCTGAATAAATAAATAAGGGGAGCCTGGACGCAGGCTTGGAAAACAAATGATGGCAACGACCGCCAAAGAAAAGGGAACCTCCCTGAAGTAATGCTTAACAAGCTTTCCAGGGGGGATTTATTCTCAAATAAGAGGAGGGTGGTTTAGTCGGTATACTAGATCGGGAGCCCGACTCACCGGCCTGATGACGATTAGTCCGATGGTGCGTAAAGCATTCCACCAACCTCACCCCAAAAAAAAAAAAAAAAAAAAAAAAAAAAAAAAAAAAAAAAAAAATTATTATTATTATTATTATTATTATTATTATTATTATTATTATTATTATTATTATTATTATTATTATTATTATTATTATTATTATTATTATTATTATTATTATTATTATTATTATTATTATTATTATTATTATTATTATTATTATTATTATTATTATTATTATTATTATTATTATTATTATTATTATTATTATTATTATTATTATTATTATTATTATTATTATTATTATTATTATTATTATTATTATTATTTATTATTATTATTATTATTATTATTATTATTTATTATTATTATTATTATTATTATTATTATTATTATTATTATTATTATTATTATTATTATTATTATTATTATTATTATTATTATTATTATTATTATTATTATTATTATTATTATTATTATTATTATTATTATTATTATTATTATTATTATTATTATTATTATTATTATTATTATTATTATTATTATTATTATTAGTATTATTATTATTATTATTTTATTATTATTATTATTATTATTATTATTATTATTATTATTATTATTATTATTATTATTATTATTATTATTATTATTATTATTATTATTATTATTATTATTATTATTATTTATTATTATTATTATTATTATTATTATTATTATTATTATTATTATTATTATTATTATTATTATTATTATTATTATTATTATTATTATTATTATTATTATTATTATTATTATTATTATTATTATTATTATTATTATTATTATTATTATTATTATTATTATTATTATTATTATTATTATTATTATTATTATTATTATTATTATTATTATTATTATTATTATTATTATTATTATTATTATTATTATTATTATTATTATTATTATTATTATTATTATTATTATTATTATTATTATTATTATTATTATTATTATTATTATTATTATTATTATTATTATTATTATTATTATTATTATTATTATTATTATTATTATTATTATTATTATTATTATTATTATTATTATTATTATTATTATTATTATTATTATTATTATTATTATTATTATTATTATTATTATTATTATTATTATTATTATTATTATTATTATTATTATTATTATTATTATTATTATTATTATTATTATTATTATTATTATTATTATTATTATTATTATTATTATTATTATTATTATTATTATTATTATTATTATTATTATTATTATTATTATTATTATTATTATTATTATTATTATTATTATTATTATTATTATTATTATTATTATTATTATTATTATTATTATTATTATTATTATTATTATTATTATTATTATTATTATTATTATTATTATTATTATTATTATTATTATTATTATTATTATTATTATTATTATTATTTATTATTATTATTATTATTATTATTATTATTATTATTATTATTATTATTATTATTATTATTATTATTATTATTATTTATTATTATTATTATTATTATTATTATTATTATTATTATTATTATTATTATTATTATTATTTATTATTATTATTATTATTATTATTATTATTATTATTATTATTATTATTATTATTATTATTATTATTATTATTATTATTATTATTATTATTATTATTATTATTATTATATTATTATTATTATTATTATTATTATTATTATTATTATTATTATTATTATTATTATTATTATTATTATTATTATTATTATTATTATTATTATTATTATTATTATTATTATTATTATTATTATTATTATTATTATTATTATTATTATTATTATTATTATTATTATTATTATTATTATTATTATTATTATTATTATTATTATTATTATTATTATTATTATTATTATTATTATTATTATTATTATTATTATTATTATTATTATTATTATTATTATTATTATTATTATTATTATTATTATTATTATTATTATTATTATTATTATTATTATTATTATTATATTATTATTATTATTATTATTATTATTATTATTATTATTATTATTATATTATTATTATTATTATTATTATTATTATTATTATTATTATTATTATTATTATTATTATTATTATTATTATTAATATTATTATTATTATTATTATTATTATTATTATTATTATTATTATTATTATTATTATTATTATTATTATTATTATTATTATTATTATTATTATTATTATTATTATTATTATTATTATTATTATTATTATTATTATTATTATTATTATTATTATTATTATTATTATTATTATTATTATTATTATTATTATTATTATTATTATTATTATTATTATTATTATTATTATTATTATTATTATTATTATTATTATTATTATTATTATTATTATTATTATTATTATTATTATTATTATTATTATTATTATTATTATTATTATTATTATTATTATTATTATTATTATTATTATTATTATTATTATTATTATTATTATTATTATTATTATTATTATTATTATTATTATTATTATTATTATTATTATTATTATTATTATTATTATTATTATTATTATTATTATTATTATTATTATTATTATTATTATTATTATTATTATTATTATTATTATTATTATTATTATTATTATTATTATTATTATTATTATTATTATTATTATTATTATTATTATTATTATTATTATTATTATTATTATTATTATTATTATTATTATTATTATTATTATTATTATTATTATTATTATTATTATTATTATTATTATTATTATTATTATTATTATTATTATTATTATTATTATTATTATTATTATTATTATTATTATTATTATTATTATTATTATTATTATTATTATTATTATTATTATTATTATTATTATTATTATTATTATTATTATTATTATTATTATTATTATTATTATTATTATTATTATTATTATTATTATTATTATTATTATTATTATTATTATTATTATTATTATTATTATTATTATTATTATTATTATTATTATTATTATTATTATTATTATTATTATTATTATTATTATTATTATTATTATTATTATTATTATTATTATTATTATTATTATTATTATTATTATTATTATTATTATTATTATTATTATTATTATTATTATTATTATTATTATTATTATTATTATTATTATTATTATTATTATTATTATTATTATTATTATTATTATTATTATTATTATTATTATTATTATTATTATTATTATTATTCCCGCCACTCTCCCCCCCACATACCGCGCGAGATGGGGTCCATTTACACCGAGCACGACGGCAGGTTTCGACTGCAAGTCGTATCGGCACTTATTTTTTTTTTTTTTTTTTTTTTTTTTTTTTTTTTTTTATTCTAGGATTATTGTTTTTATTGCTATTATATATTGCATATTTCATTATTTCAAAAATCGCCTTACAATGCTACAAGTTGATAGTATGACTGCCTTCTGAATTTCATCAATTTCTTTCTCCATTTTCAATAAGTTTAGATTTGTTAATAGATTTTTCGGGACCACTCCTGTCGCAGATATAATAATTGGAATTACTTTTACAGCTGATACTCGATACATCTGTTCCATTTCAGTTGCCAGAGATGCATATTTGTTGATTTTATTTCTATGTGATGCTTGCAGATTTCCTGTGAGTGGTATTGACACATCTATTATGTATATTTGTCTGCTTTCATTATCAAATAGCACAATATCAGGCCTGTTCGCTGCCACAGTTTGGTCTGTTAAAAGTTGTCTATCCCAGTATAATATTACATTATTACTTTCCATGACCGGAGGGGGACTGTATTTGTAATACGGCACATGGTGTGTTATTAGTTTGTATCTCTTAGCTAGATGTAGATACACCAGTTTTGCAACTTTGTTATGTCTCTCAAGATAATCTATCGGAGCAAGGATTGGACATCCACTTACTATATGCTCTATGGTTTCATTGGTAGTATTACAGCGCCGGCACTTCTCATTTTCAATCTGTTCCATAAGTATATGCTTTCGATAGTTTCGTGTTGCAATCACTTTATCCTGAATTGCAATTGCAAATGCTTCTGTTTCCATAAACAATAGACCCCTCTTGAGCCATAAGTTAGAATTGAACAGATCTATTTCATTTTGAGACATATCATTGGGGTGCTGTCCGTGAATTGCTTTGCTTTTCCAGGAATTTAATATATCTGATTGTGAATAAACATTTGAAGGTGACACATACTCCATGCTATATAAGTTTAATGGTGTGTAGTTTATATCTGATGCAACTACTGCTGAAACCGTATCGCATCTAGTTTGACTTTGGAAATATGTTCTTAAATTGCGAATTTGGTTGTCTTGTAACACGGCCAGATCTAAAATTCCAACTCCCCCACTCTCACGTGGCAATACCATGCGTTCGATCGCACTTCTAGGGTGATGTGATTGGTATTTAGTAAGTAATACTCTAATATTTCTTGCAATTCCGTTTATGTCTGTCTCCGACCATTTAATAATGCCGAACGAATAATTAAAGATTGGGATAGCCCACGTATTAATAGCCTTAGTTTTGTTACCGGCGTTAAGCTTGGATTTAAGTATTGTCACGAGTCGCTTCCTAAAAATGTCTCTTATATTCTCCTTTATTTGAGTTATGTTCAATCCTCTTAATTGTAGAAACCCGAGATACTTGTAAGCTTCTTCTTTATCGAGGTTTTCGATAACTTCGTTTTCGCTTATTCTGTAGCCTTCAGCATCATCGACTATTTTTCCTTTTATCAGATGCGAGATTTTACATTTTTCCAGACCAAAACTCATATTGATACTTTCGCTGAACTCATGCACAACTTTTATCATCCTATGTAACTTTTCTCTATTTGCAGCGTACAACTTGATATCATCTACATACATCAGGTGATTTATTGGTGTTTCACCCCTAATATGTCTTATTTTGTATCCTAAATCAGCTTTAAGTTTTCCAATTTGTTTGCTCAGTGGATTTAGCCCTAGACAAAACCATAGTGGACTAAATGCATCACCTTGGAATATTCCATTTTTTATTCTTATTGGTTCACTAACATCTTTTCGGGTGCATAATCGAATGTTCCATTTATTCATGACATATTTCAGCAGATGAATAATGTTGCTGTCAATTTTATATATTTTTAGGACTTTTATTAGATAGTCATGAGGCATGGAATCAAAAGCTTTTCGATAATCAATATATGCAATGCTGAGGTTTCTCTGTTTTCTTAAAGCTTGACTTACAACCACAGAGTCTATAATAAGCTGATCTTTGCATCCTTGTGTTTCTTTTTTGCAACCTTTTTGTTCGTTGGTGATTATATGGTTTAATTCGCAATGAGAATAAATTCTATTAGCCAGGATCTTAGTTAAAATTTTGTAAATTGTGGTGAGACATGTTATAGGTCTATATAGTGATGGATCAGTAGCGTTAATTATCTTTGGCAATAGGTATGTATTTCCAGATAACATGAAATCAGGTGTCAGCAGAGGGTTATTTAGTATTTGGGTAAAATGTTTGGCTATATAGTTATGGGTACATTTAAATTTTTTCCACCATATATTGTGTATAGCATCCGGACCCGCTGCTTTCCAATTGTGCGTTTCAGATATCACTTTATGAACTTCTTCTATGGTTATTGAAGACGTTTGCATCTCTCGTATATCTGTGTTGTCAGTTTCTTCCTGTGTGATTATAAAACTATTACTGTTAAAACTTTTTGATCTACACCATATATCAGACCAGTACTTTGACATTTCTGACATTGTGGGTTCAACGCGGAGTTCTTGTTGATTTTTAAATTGTCGGTCGGAAAGATTTCTATAAAATACTTTTTCGTTCTTTACGAACTCCATATTCTGTTTTTTTCTATCACGGGTTTCTTTATATCTTGCCAATCTTTTCGTGTATACCGCTAATGACTGTCGCTTTGTATCTTTAATATTTATTATTTCTTGCATATTTATTATTATTATTATTATTATTATTATTATTATTATTATTATTATTATTATTATTATTATTATTATTATTATTATTATTATTATTATTATTATTATTATTATTATTATTATTATTATTATTATTATTATTATTATTATTATTATTATTATTATTATTATTATTATTATTATTATTATTATTATTATTATTATTATTATTATTATTATTATTATTATTATTATTATTATTATTATTATTATTATTATTATTATTATTATTATTATAAGAACTATCGTAGGCTAGTGTTGAAATATTCTTAAGGTGTGCTGGAATATAATTCCAACTATGTAGTTTTAATGTTTTTTAATGTTCAAATAAAGTGATATTTAGTACTTTAAATATATTGAGTTTTTTTTTTGCCCCACCCTGAAGCAAACCCTGGCTATGCCCATGCAAATGTTGCCACAAACTACTCCACAAATTTCGCATTGTAAACATTTTTAAGCTCATGCTTTGGCAGTAAATGTGAAATTTGTTCAATCAACAAATAAATAATAGAAAAAATATTGAAATCAAAAATAAAATAAAGCTGAATTTAAAAATTGAAGATGAAAATTAAAATATAATAAATCGTTTTGTTTGACGTTTTTTTCAAAAGTTGCAACTTTTTACTAAGACTTATTCCTGTACTTTTGCCATTTATCACGCTCAGAGAGAATTTTTTGCTAATCTCACAAATTATACAACTTGCGAGTTCTGAAAGTATGGAAATTGAAATAAATTTTGCAGATAGAGTATGTATACTCGCAATATTTTTGCAGTAGCGCAAAGAAAGCATAAAGGGACGTCCATAAATGACGTGAGTCAAAATAGGGGGAGGGGGTCCGGGAAAATGTCACCAAGGGGGAGGAGCGTCAATAAAAATCTCACGTCACATGTTTAATGCAGAGGTTACATAATATTATAGAAGATTACATTTAAAAATTATAAGGCCAGTCTCACGGAAAGGAGGGGGTCCTGTCAAAACTCACCAAGGGGAGGGAGGATCCGAATTTTCAAAGAAATACCTCACGTAATTAATGGTCGGCCCCTAAGTACATACAGTGAGCGTCAAAAAAAAGTAAACACCAATTCTTCATCCTTAAATTATCTTATTACAAAGTTATGCGTCGAAAATTGTAAAGGTGTGGCTACTGTACAAGACTCCTAAGACACTTGATCATCCGCCGCAGTCCCCGGATGTTAACCCGATCGAGCATCTGTGGTAACACCATTGACAAAAAAATCAGACAAAGGGCTTTTTCAAGCAAGGCAGGCTTAAGGAAGGCTCTAAGGGAAGAATGGAGCGAAATCTGCCCAGATGTAACAAAAAAAATTGTCGAGTCGATGCTCAGGAGACTAAACGAGGTGCTTAAGGCCAAAGGAAAACAAACCAAATATTAAAATATTTAAAAAGTTTACTTTTTATAGTAAAGTTCTGTCCTCTTTTGTTTGCTGTTTACTTTTTTTGACGCGTAAAAATTGGTCTTTTTCTAATTAAAGTGATTTTTTTTTTTATTAGTTTTGTTAAATGTTTATATCGAAATCAGCTATTATTAAATAATTCTTGAATTCCTTATATTTATTTTTGATTTTGTGTTACTAACTTCATTTTTATAAAACTTTTAATATGAGTAATCAAAGTGTTTACTTTCTTTTGACGTTCACATTTTGTGTATGTTCACTAATATTCCCTCTATGACTTAAATATATAGGCTGGAGCAAGTCATCAGCATTAGAAGAATCCTTCGCAAATTGTCAATTTTATAATCAAAACAACCAAAAAATTAAAATGGTAGTGACTTGGTTTGGTTATTTTTCTTTTTAACCAAATAATCACGTTTTGTTTTGTCCAATTTTGGCAAATCGCAAAGAAGGAAATAATAGAGAAAGGGGCTCCATTTGACATCGCTCAAACCATATTGGTTAAACCATGATTCCCTCCATCTTCCTATTGAATTTTGGCAAATCAGCTATTACCCAGAATTGCGTTTGCGCTTTTGTTGATTACTTACTTACTTACTTGGGTGGCCATAACAACCCGTTACCGGGTTACGGCCGACCTCAAAAGCTCTCTCCAGGTGCCTCTGCTTCGCGCGCGCCTTCTCCAATCATTCACACCAAGCATGGACAGGGTTTCCTCGGCTTGGTCTCTCCATCGGAGGCATGGTCTTCCTCTTCGTCGTCGCCCAGCGGCTTCCGCATCAAACACCTTTTTCGCCGGAGCTTCTTTGTCTATACGCACAACATGTCACAGCCAGCGCAGACGTTGGATAGTGATGCGCTTAACTATGTCAATGTCAGCGTAGAGCTCGTACAGTTCGTGGTTCATTCGAATACGGTAGTCGTCACCGACGTGAACAGGACCGAAGATTTTGCGAAGAATTTTTCTCTCAAACACCCCAAGTGTGGCTGCATCAGTCTGCGACACAACCCATGCTTCTGCGCCGTAAAGTAGCACGGGTCGGATGAGCGTCTTGTAGAGTGTCAGTTTTGTCGGGCGAGAGAGGTTTCTACTACTCAATTGCTTACTGAGACCATAGTAGCACCTATTAGCAAGAGTGAGTCTTCGCTTTATCTCCAGGCTGACATCGTTTTGAGTGTTCACGGCGATGCCAAGATAGGTGAATTCCTTGACAACTTTGAAAGTATAGTTGTTCGCAGTAACAAAGGATCCAATAAGCCGCGTCTCCCTGTTTGTGGACAGCATATACTTTGTTTTACCCTCGTTCACCGTCAAACCCACTTTCGCTGACTCTTTTTCGATAGCAGAGAACGCAGCAGTAACATCTCGCTTACAACGTCCAATGATATCAATATCATCGGCATATGCAAGGAGCTGGACACTTTTGTAGAAAATAGTGCCATTACGATGTACACTGGCTCTTCGCAACACCCCTTCCATCACAAAGTTGAAGAGGTTGCGGGATAGTGGATCGCTCTGTCTGAAACCTCGTTCGGTATCAAATGGTTCGGAGAGGTCCCTTCCTACTCTGACGGAGCTGGCTGTGTTGCTCAACGTCATTCTGCAAAGCCGCACCAGCTTCGCAGGTATACCGAACTCAGACATGGTGGCATACAGGCAATCCCGTATCGGGCTATCGAAAGCTGCTTTAAAATCAATAAAGAGATGATGGGTATCGATCTGTTTTTCGTGGGTTTTTTCCAGGATTTGAAGTAGTGTGAAGATCTGGTCTATGGTGGACTTACCAGGTCTAAAGCCGGACTGATAAGGCCCATCAGTGTGTTGGCAAACGGCTTAAGTCTTTCACACAGTACAGTCGACAGGACCTTGTAAGAGATGGCAAGAAGACTGATTCCCCGGTAGTTAGCGCAGATTGTCGGGTCACCTTTCTTCAGTACAGGACAAAGGACACTGAGATTCCAATCGTCGGGCATGCTTTCTACTAGCCATATTTTGCAGATAAGTTGATGCATACACCCTATCAGCTCATCGCCGCCGGTCTTGAACAATTCAGCAGGCAGGCCATCGGCACCAGCCGCTTTGTTGTTCTTAAGTCGTTGGATCACAACTCGTACCGCATCATGGCTGGGTGGTGGTACGTCCACACCATCGTCGTTGATTGGTGGCATCGGGTTAATTTCCCCAAAGGCGGGATTGGTGGAGTCATTGCCAGCAAGCAGCTTGGAAAAGTGTTCCCTCCATAATCTCAGTGTACCCTGCGTATCCATAACCAGATTTCCATGTTCATCTTTACAGGTAGATGCTCCGGGCTTGAAACCTCGGGTCAGACGCTTGACTTGTAGGTAGAATTTTCGAGCACCATTCCTGCCCCGTAACACTTCGAGTTTCTCACGCTCGTGCCTATCCTGCTCTCAATTCTTGCGTCTGAAAAGGCGCCTCTCTTCCTTTCTCTTTTCCCGGTAGTTTTCGTGAACGGCTCGCGTTGCTGCTGACTGCAGTGTTTTTTTGTAGGCGGCGTTTTTCACTGAAGTAGCTTCGCGACACTCCTGGTCATACCATTGATTTCGCGGAAGTGGGAGTCGGAAACCAATGACTTCCTCAGCGGCTTCGGCCGTCCGATGTGACTGCAGCTTAGCGACGTCCAGCTTTCGTTGCGTACCAGAGCGTACATCCTTTGCATTGCACAGCCGCATGCGTATCTTGGCTGCAACAAGATAATGATCGGAGTCAATATTGACTCCCCGGAACGTACGAACATCTAGCACGCTGGAAGCCTGCCTTCCGTCGTCCACAACATGATCGATTTGGTTGTGTGTTTTCTGATCAGGGGACAGCCAGGTGGCCTTGTGGACCATGTTTCGCGCCGCGGCGAAGATGATTACGGTTTGTAAATTTTGTTTAGGCCCTTAAATTAATATAATAAAACACCGAACATTTTGTTGCAAAATTTAGAGTCCGCTGATTTGTTGGCAATTAAGCTAGCTCTCATTAAAAAAGAAAATTGTTAATTTTCGACAATATTTTATGTTCTTAGCAATTTTTTAACCAAAAAGAAAGTGGAAAATCGGTACTTTTTTACTTTTGTCCCGTCAATTATCAATTTTTTTCATAAGAAAGAAAGAAGAAGAAGAAAAACTAATCACGGATTTGAATTCCCCGATTGATAGTTTCACGAAAATCATATCCACTTTGTTGGAAAATTGTATAGCGTCTGTCACTTGCACCATTTTCTAAATCAATATTTTGGAAAATGGGTTGTTTACTTAAAACAGAGGGCGCTAATCCAGTTTTCAATATTAACCTTAGTCCTAGTAATGGGCCTTGTCCAGACGTATAAGGCTACTGTAATCCGCTGACACATCGTGAAAAAATCATAACCTTAGTCCTAGTAATGGGCCTTGTCCAGACGTATAAGGCTACTGTAATCCGCTGACACATCGTGAAAAAATCAAAAAGTTTTTATTTTAAAACGGCTCTAATATGGATGTACATATGTATGTATATATGTAATATCATTAAGAAAAAAGTATGCAATTAAAAACAAAAGCTCAGGAGACTTTTTCCTTTTGATGTGTCTCAGGATGTAATTTACCCAAATAATTTCCCATTAAAGTTTTTTTTTTGTAACTCAATTTTGCATTTTGCAAACTTTGTCCACTGTGGTCAGAATAAATATTTTATTAGTGAATTTCACCAAGTGGAATTTTCTTTCAAACTCTATGCATAAAACTTGATTTAAGTTCATATTTTCAATCACTAGCGCCTGACAACGCAGAAATAATGATAACAAATGATGTTTTTGAGCTACGGTCGTGACAGCGAATTAAAAAAACGATCTTTTTTTGGTTTTTTTGCATTTGTTTTTAGTTAATTGTTGTTGGTAGAAAGATTTTGTGGTATAAGTGTAATCATAACATTTATCTTAAAGAAGTAGTATTAAAGGAAAAATGATATTAATAGTTTTCAAAAGTGAGAAAGACATTTATTCAATTTTACAGTCAGTTTTCTTATCATGGGAACTGACTTAAGTTCTCTAAAATACTAAAATTTGAATATTTTTTTTAGATAAAATCAGATAAAAAGTTTTTAAGTGACATTAAATTTTTCGGTCACGGTGGAACTTTTTATGGAAATGCCACTTATGTATTTTTGTTGTCCATATTTTGTCGCATTTGAAATTAACTCAATTTTTATGTTTGATGATAACTTTAGGCTATTGTGTCAAAAGCTCAAAATAAAAAACGTGAAAATAAATTATGTAAGTGGTTCACGCTCATTCAATGGAATAAATTAAGGAGAAAAAAGGGGACTAAATACATGTAAGGTATCAAAGTAGGCAAGCGACACTTTTAACCTAACCTAACCTATTATAAGTGACAATTTTTTTCGACAGCAATCAATAAAAACTAAAATTATTTGTCTATCAATCGAACTCGACTGGAGCCTAATCATCTTTAGCGATAATCGCCCGATTTTTTATTTAAGAGGTAGAACCACTGTACATTTTTCAAGAAATCAATTCTTTTTTGGCCTAGAAAATACTTTAAAGTATATAAAATAAAGAAAAAAAAAAGTTTGTGTCGAAAAAAATATTTTCCATTCAAATTTTGACATTTTTATAAAAGCGTGTCAGAGCGCTCCACCATCTCTTCATCTTTCAATCTATGTATAAAAGCGTTTTTCTCAAAAAACGTTTCATTTAGTTTTTGTTTTTGAATTCTGACTATGTAGTTACAACAGAGCGGTTCAAAATAAAAACGTTTTGATTTTTTCACGATGTGTCAGCGGATTACAATAGTCTTATATGTCTGGACAAAGCCCATTACTAGGATTAAGCTTAATATTGAAAACTGGATTAGCGCCCTCTGTTTTAAGTAGACAAAAATATTGATTTAAGAAATGGTGCAAGTTACAGAGGCTATCAAATTTTCCAACAGCAGTTATCAATCGGGAAATTCGAATCTGTGATTAGGTTTTCTTCTTCTTTCTTTCTTATAAAAAAAATTTAAAATTGACCGGAAAAAGTAAAAAAGTAGGTACCGATTTTCCATTTTCTAGTTGCAACACCTCAAATATTATTTTACAGCCGATCCCGTAGTACATCATTTTTAATGTACTGTTATTTGCTTAAAATAATGCCGAAATCGTAGAGTATTGTGATATGGGTATTTTTGTATTTTAAATTACACATAACTTTCATAGCATAGCTTCTACTTCCTTATGTATTATGGTTTGTTGATGCATTGTGCAATATATTACGAAATCGGAGCTCTAAAGCGTAAGCCAATCTGAAGCTATTTCAACAGAATGGAAAAAAGCCAAGTGACACCCCTTAATTAAATTGGCGGATAATGTGATATATACAGTCGAACCCGCTTGACTGAAACGGCAATCTGCAAAAATTTTTTTTTTCAATTAAGCGGTTATTTCACTTATACGGAGTTTGGTTAACTGAAAAAAATTTTACTTAAGCGGAGTTTGTATAACTGAAAAAAAGTTTCACTTAAGCGGAGTTCGAATAACTGAAAAAAAATTTCACTTAAACGAAGTTTGGACAGCTGAAAAACAATCCAACTGTAAAATTTAATATTTCCATGCTAATATTTGAATATGGGCATTTCTCTCATGTTGAATGGGACGAAAGTACACTTTTAAAGTGGAATTAAAGTCAAAGTAAAAAACTTTTATTTTCTTCTGTTAGTTCAAGGAATAGCCCTTTGGTAGCGCTATATTTAGTGGTAAGGTTGATGCACGACGTAGTACTGGTTCCGAGATAGAGGCAATAAAAAAACCATTCGAACGAGAAAAAAGTCAACATTTTTTAATGTGACTAATTTTAAAATGTTATGGAATAATATCACTTTTTATTAGATTTCGTTTGGTTGCAAAATCTTATTTTTGTTTTTCTTATAAGACATAATATCCATTCGAACGGGACATTTCGAACGCGACATTTTTTTCCATTTTGGTTCACTTGGACAATTTTTCATAACGACTTTAATACTTATATAAATATTAATGTTTAAAATATATGCAGTAATTAAAAAAACAAATTTAGTGTTTATATATATAGTATCAAATAAAATAGTGAGATAGTTTTAACAAAGAAAAGAGGAAGGAGTAGATATTTTTCTTAAAATAATATAAAACTTGCCTTTATGCTGTTAAAAAGTTTTTCATATAAGGGGCGTAACACCGCCCTATTAAAAACAAATTTTTTTTCGCAGGAATCAGTTTGTTTCCATACCAAATTTGATCAAAATTGGTGTTGCGACTTAGTTGTGGCTACATTTTTTCGCATTAGAGGCGGTGCCACGCCCACTTTAAAGAGTTAGAGTGTCTACTAACCTTTGTTATGGAACATTCTATCTCCTAACCAAATTTCATTAAAATCGGCCCATTAGTTAAGCCGTGGAAACATTTTTTCCCGTTAGAGTCGTGGCACCACCTACTATTAAAAAAAAGTATACATGTCCCTTCTTCACTACACAACCTTTCCAGCAAAAAAGTTATGCGATTATGTTGTGTTATGACAGTTGATAAGTGGTTTTACCGTTTTAAACTGGTTTTAACCGGTTGGCCTTTTGGCGGAAATGCCCATATGTAGCTGCAGTTTTAAAACAATTTTCATACTTTATTAAAACAATCTAAAAAAACAAAACAAAACGTGCTTTTAAATAAAAAAACAAATGTTTAAAACTAATTCACAGTTATCTTCGAATAAAAAAAATAAGGAAATAAAATATTTTGATACAAATTTACAGGTAACTTTCGTTGCATATGTAGCTATGTACATATATATTTAAAATCGCGAGTTATATGTAAAAGTCTCCTATCTTCGTTTGTTTATTATGAGTATGCATATTTCGGAGAGATATTTTGTCTTCAAGTTCATCTATAGCTACATCGACTTCCGAAATCCCTACAAAAAAATTCCTTTAAAGTTCGAATAGCATTCAAAGCCTCATTCACAAGTTTTTGTGCAAAATCTGAATTTATCAACTCTTCGGTATCAGAATCAACTTAATTTTGATTATTGTCAGATTCATGCATTACTTCATTTATGATTTCTTGATCTTTCATTTCTCCAAAACATCGAAATCTACCAGCAATTCAATTTCCTGCTTGAGTGTGTTCGAAAAGTAAGATTCTCTTCATCATTATTTTCCGAAATAATTTCGTCAATGCTTGCAGCAAAACCAGTCTTCCGAAAACAATTTTTAATATTTTCTAAGCTTACCGTGCACCAGGCTCTTTTTACCATTTTCAATGCTGCAAGTACCTAAGTCTACCTTTTTGGAAAAAATCTATAAAAAATAACCGTTATCTAGATGGAGAATTTGTCGTGAAATAAGTATGCAATATAAGCACAAAAAATTAATGTACTGTCAAATCTGACATAGCAGACAGAGTGAACGAGGAAAAATAAAGAGTGAAACATGAAACTTTATTATGATATTTTATTCCTTTTATTTGTATTATTATATTAGTTATTTTTGTGTTTTAGTCTAGATTATTTATTTATATTTTAGCCGATCCAAACCCGACGAGCAAACGTCGTTGTTCGTCTTCTAGTTAAAAATATTGTTTATTTATTATTAAAAAAATCGCTTCCACTTGAGCCAGATATCTGTCTGCTAGTGTATAGTCAATTTTCTATTTTCTTTATATTTTGTCTACGCCAAGAAGAAGAAGAAAGATGTATTCGGAACTTGTTTTTATAATCAACTTTATTGCATGAAAGTTAACAGCCGAATGACATAAATGAAAAATGACAATTTTATGCTTAGCCTTTGTTCGAAACCAATATTTGAATTACCGAAAGTTATAGCAACAAAATTCAACGACATTCGAAAATAACAAAAACAAAACAAGAAGAATAAAAGAGAAAGCTATTGTGATCTACGTTTTCATTCGAACATTACAGTAGTGGCTATAAATGGATTTTAATAATTAACATGTTTAAGAGAAATATAAATAAATAGTATGTTCGTTACAACCTCTCCCTCTGCCATTGAAGTCGTCTCGACGATATGGCAGGATTTCAGTTTCGCTCTTTCCTGTGCCGTAATGATCTTCGGGGCAAAGTCGGTTCAGTGTTGTTGTTTTGCGATACCAGATCCGGAACTGATGCAATCTTGTTGTTTTCTTGTTGAGCTTCCGGATATGATGATGTGGTTTTGTTTGCAGGTTCTTTAAGTGGACGACCGCGACGTCTAACTGGATAAATTGGTTGCTTATTTAACCCTGTGTATGCTGTCAAATCCGACGAATGAAGTGTTGCAAGCGGAACGTCTAAATTTTCTTCGGATGCAATGATGTAGCATGAGGTGCCTTTTTTCGCTATGATGACATATGGGCCATCTCGACGTGGGACAAATTTTGATGTTACCCCTCTGTTTGCTTTGCTTAATATGTGTGTGGTGACTAGAACCTTATCACCAATGTTCAGTGAATGCTGAGGTCGTCTTTTTAAATCGGTGTATGCTTTGTTTTTATCCTGTATTTTCTCTTCCACCCCCTTAGCAAGTTTCATAGTATCTGCAAGTCTCATCAAATGTGGAGTTATTTGTGGTATAAAGTTCTCCAATTGCACTATAGCTTTAAGATCGTAGTATGCTTCAAGAGGACTTCTCAGCTCTCGGCCAAATGTTAAATAGGCTGCAGAAAAACCTGTGCTTGCGCACTTTGCTGTGTTCATTGCAAATCTTATTGTTGGTAGATGTAGACTCCAAGTTTTGTGGTATTTACCAACATAAATTGATAGTTGCGTTTTTAAATCTCTGTTTTTTTGCTCTACTGGGTTTGATTCTGGGTGATAAATTGGTGTAAATGACTGTTCAATGCCGAGACAAAATGTTAGTTTTTGCATAATTGAAGATGTAAACTGGCTTCCATTGTCAGTATGAATTCTTCTTGGAACTCCGTATCGCAGAACTATTTCAGTTAGAATAATTGTAGCACAATGATCTGTCGTCGCCTCTCTCATTGCAAATAATTCAACCCATCGGCTGCACAAATCTTCTATAACCAAGATCCACTGGTGTCCTTCCGCGGTCCTAGGAAAAGTGCCGAATAAATCAATGGCTATTATTTCAAAACGTTGATTGCTTGATACCGTCTTGAGTAGTCCAGCTGGTTTGAGATTCGTTGGTTTGTATTTTTTACATTCGACGCATAATCTTACATAATCAGCTATTTCTTTTCGCATTCCTGGCCAATAGTAATGTGGCTAGGGTTGCCAACACGGACTGATGTCTGACCCGGAGATTCAATAAGTGGGGTGGGTGAAATTGAAATAAAGTTTTTATATGAATTTTTTTAAAAACATAAGTAAAATTATTTAATATTTACACTAGATTTCATTGAATCCAACACTTCGTTTTTCTCTCGGATTTCTTTTTTTTACATAAAAGTTATCTTGAAAACTAAACGAGATATCGATTTTTTTTATTTAAGATTTTCAATATCTGTTCTATCGAAAACCATCGTCAGATTACGGCCAATTTTTGTATATGTTTATAGATATATATTTTTAGATATATAGATGTATATTATGTATGTATATATGTCGGATCTTGTTTCGGAGATGTGTATAGTAGATCGGGAAAACGTCATCGAAGGGTATGACAGGAAAAAATTCTACTGACAATTCTGAACAACTTTGATACAGAAACTGTAGGTCTAAAGTCAATTTTGAGCTTTCGAATATTTACAAATAGGTTTTGTACAGTACTTACTTACATACTTACTTATATTGCACTTTTATGGGAACAATGCCAATATATTTCCTATTATCAGCTAAATTGAGATAAATCGGCCATTTTGATGTCGTTGGAAAGGTTTTTTGCATCCTTTTGGGCATTTTCAGCCATCGGGGCAGGCCTTGGCAAGGCAACCCAAGATATTCTATTTAGGCTCATCAAGCTCTATGCTTTGGCATACATCTCATCATCATCTCATCTCATCCATTCGACTTTTCTACAGCCAGTTGAACAGCAACCATCAGAAATAGCGGTGGTCATTCACTTACGCGTGGATCTGTCATAAGTGGAGGCATTTTTCCAGTGCTGCGTACAAACGACGAAAAGGCAACTCATTGAAATGCATTAGACATACAAACCAATGCAAGGGTTTACCTAGTTGAACTTCAAATCGACGTAATATTCCATTTGTTATGCCGGTATTAGTTGTTTCGCCGTTACTGCATATGCCAATTAATCCATCCATAGAAATACTGTTGCTATCAAAAAAGGTTTTCAGCTCTCGAGTTTTATTTTCAGTGTCTTCAGCATCAACTTTAATGTATCGCACAACATGGCAAAGCTATAGGCTCTGTAGTTTTTGTTATATCGTCTCTGTGGAATAAACACTTCATCTACATGTTCGATAGATTGGTTGAATTCGCCAACGACCAGATTCAATTGCTCAGGTATGGTATTGGATCGTGACTAGCTGACGCCAGTGTTGGTTCTTGCTCAGTCATTTCAGTAATTGGCTCTGGTATCGTCAGCTTTCTGTCATTATGTTGATCAAACTTGAAATTTTGTAAACGGTTAGGTATTAATCCACAAGAACACTTACTATGTTTTAAGTCGCATGTGCACTTTCCAATAAAAATATATTTTTAGTCCAATCTAAAAATGCTTGAAATCTATTTTTAGATTTGAACCTTGTTTCTTTTTGATAATAGTCGATCAAAGAGCTTAACTTTTTAGCAAAACTTCTACATTAGTAATTTCGATATTTAATTTTTCCAAATTTCAAATAAAATTTTAGTACTTGAGGTGTAAAACTTTTATACGAAAACATTCTGCTTTCAGCTTTAGCTCCATTTAAATCACTAGCCAAGGCAAAGGTATATTTTGAGATGGCATATGCAACAGGCTGGATCCGGAGGATGTGGGTGTTGAAGGTAGCTCCATAATTGGAAAAAAAACGAAGAAAATCACGATTTACGCTCGAAAGTTTCACCGGTTTTTTTTTGCCGATTTACCCCAATATTTGCTGAAAATATGAAATACTTTGTAATTGTTCCCATAAAAGGGTATGTATGTAAGTACTGTACAAAACCTATTTGTAAAAATGCGGAGGCTCGAAATTGATTTTAGACCCAAGTCTTGCAATTGCTCAGAATTGTCAGTAGAACACTTTCCTACTATACCCTTTTAAAAAAAAAATCGACCCGCCGTTATGTATAGCCAATATAAGTTGCTGATATAGCTTTTGTAAAACTGATTATAAGTTGGGAACCCCTGAGTGGATATCTAAAATATGGATGCCATAAGAAAGATAATTTAATGGCCTGTAATTTTGACCAATTATTTTTTTAACAAAACGTTATTTTTTCAAAAAAATGTGTTAAAAATTGATACTTTTTTAGCATGATAGGAATGCTTGATTATTTTGCTTTAAGATTATGTACAATTTGCATAGTTTTTTTTTAATTTTACCAATTTTTTTTAAAAATTTTATTCGTGAAAGTTTCAGGAAAATTATCATATATCCAAAATTATTTTCTAAATTTCAAAACTAATCTAACCATTATAGAAGGCCATTAAATTATCTTTCTTATGACATCCATGTTTGTTTGTTTTTGGCAACCCTATATATTCTATTTAGGCCCTTCGATATCTATCATTTGGCACAAATTTCAAGCTGTTATCTTCATTAATGAAAATTGACCCAAAAAACCGGTGAAAACTCATGTTTGGGACAGGATTCAACAATGCAATCCCATGTATTATATTTAGACCTCTTCGAGTTCTATCATTTGGCATACATTTCGAGCTTTTATGTACTACAGTTTTAATTAGAGAAACAAAATTGGCTAAAATTCGGGCATTTTCGACCATCGGGACACGCTTTGGCAAGTCAACCCTAGATATTCTATTTAGGCTCATTGAGCTCTATCATTTGGCATACATCTCATCCTGTAATCTAATACACTCGACTTTTCTACAGCCGGCTCTCCGCCTATTAATGGTTTCATGAAAAAAAATTATATTTCCATATAAATTTGCCCTAAATATCTCGAAAAATCGTGATTTTCGCATTTTTAGGTTAGAATATCTCGAAAACCGGAGCCATTTGAGAAATTCTAAGCTTGGATTCGAACTCAGAGCGTCAAAACCTTCGGAAAAGTAAGTCAATAAAATCAAAATTTTTTTCATTGCGGTCGACAAAAATGATATTCAACCCGGAGTGATTGACTTTGAACCCGGAGACCCGGAAATCATACTCAAAACCCTGAGTCTCCGGGCGAAACCCTGAGTGTTGGCATCCCTAAATGTGGCGTTATACGATTTATTGTTCGTTCTATACCGTAATGACCAGCAGTTGGATCATCGTGAAATTTAAATAAAATTGAGCTTCTCATAGACTCTGGTACCACCAGTTGGCCATTTTCAGAATCTTCTTCTGCACAAAATCGATATAGTACTCCGTCTATCATCATATACCCACGGCTGGTGTGGCGTGATACGTCTTCGTCGTTAGATTCAAATGAATTTATTATTTTTTTAATTTGCTCATCTTTGAGTTGTGCGTTTCGATATTCTTCCGCGCCTGTTCGTGGAAAGTCAATTTCAATAAATAGGCATTCACAATTTAGTTCGTTGTGGTTTTTAAGTTGACATGGTGGTCGAGACAGCGTGTCAGCAACAACATTTTGCCTTCCCGGTATATAATTAAAATTTAAATTGTAGGTTTGCAGCTGCAACGCCCATCTGGCTAAACGACCAGTTGGCGATTTCAAGATAAAAAGCCACTTAAGCGGTTGATGGTCTGTCAGTATTGTTATTTCTGCACCTTCTATATAACCTCGGAATTTGTTGACATTTGTTGACTACGGCTAAAGCTTCACGGTCTGTTGTTGAATAATTTTTTTCCGCAGGAATTAAAAGTCAACTTGCGTATTCAATAGGATGTTCGTTTTCTTTCTCCCCCGTTGCTCGCATCGGTTTTTAAAAAAAATGGCTTATTCTCATCTACTTGCTGCAGTATAGGTGGTGACGCTAAAAGCTCTTTAAGCTTATCAAATGCTTCCTGTTGCTCAAATGACCATTTCCATGGAGTGTTTTTCTTGGTAAGATTAGACAACGACTTCGTAATATCTGCGAAATTTGGTATAAAACGTCGATACCATGAACATGTTTGTAAAAATGATATTAATTGCTTAAGATTTTTCGGATTAGACCTTTTGAGAATAGGTTCTGTTTTTTCAGGATCAAGTTTTAACCCATCCGTTGTTAAAATATGTCCTAGATATTTGCCTTCCGGTCGACAGAAATAACATTTTCCTCTATTCAATTGAAACCCAAATTCTTTCAATCTTTGAAAAACTTGCTGCAGATCTGAGACGTGTGTTTTGAAATCTTTAGAGCATATTATAACATCATCTAAATATGCTAGTATTAGAATTTGTGGTAGTCTTGCTCGAAATTTATCGACTAATCGTTGGAACGTAGCTTGAGCGTTCTTTAACCCAAAGGGCATTCTGTTGAAGACATATATGCCAAAAGGTGTTGTGAATGCAGTTTTAATTTTATCTTTTTCTGCCATTTTTATTTGCCAATAACCAGACTTTAAGTCGATTGTGGACGTCGTTTTAGCCGCATGCAACAGGTCATCCATCCGAGGCAATGGGTAAGTATCGGTTGTCGTTATAGCATTTAATCGGCGATAATCCACGCAGAACCGTACGCTTCCATTTGGCTTAGGTATGAGCACCACTGGAAATGCCCATGGTGATTCTTTTTCCTCGATAATACCATTTTTGAGCATGTCTTTCAATTCATTTTGAAGTTTTTCTTTCATAACTGGCGAAATTCGATACGGTGAACAAGAAATTGGCTCATGCCCACCAGTATTAATTGAATGTTCGATAAAAGGTATCGGTACCGAAATATCATCAAATAAACTTCTTTTATCAAGAATCAGTTTTACAATGATTTCCCTTTGATTTGGTTGCAGGTTAAGACCTTCATTTTCTCGTAGGTTAATGTCAACAGAATTTAATTCAATCGGTGTAAATATTTCTTGCTCTGCTTGTTCATTTGTTTTTAGCTTTTTCATATGTGGAAATAAGTCTCTTTCTGAGGGAGCTTTAAAATCTGTAGGGAGGCAGTTCCTACAAATTTTATTAATACCTGTTGGCGAGTAGTCATTAACTGTCGTTTCTTGATGCTTAGGGGTTTTCCCACCCTCGCTATCTCTGATATTTGAATTTTCTAACCATGACATAAATGACATGACATATGGTATTCTTCTTGTATCTGAAGTACCACATCAAGTGGTGCTATTTCGCACGTGGTGCTATTTCAGACGTACATAATAGCAAGTTTATCACCCACAGTGCTGGATTTATAGTAAGACACACAGGCCTAGGACATCAGCGCGAAGGGGTCACCAGACATTGAATTTCTGATATAAAATTCAAGATTCAAGTAATTAAACACAGTTGCATACGGTCGCATATTGTTTGTGCTCCGCGTTTTTTGCTATTTTGAGTCCATTAAACTAGCACGGAGTACCGGTAACTGGTGTTAAATCGTAACCAGAAGTGAACTATTTCAATTCCGCGAGTTAGTGGTTTCGTAATTCTTTTTACCGCACTTTATTTACTAAATTAAAACTTTTTGCTCAATGCAAAGGAAATCATAAAACAAATTTATTTTCCACGCGCGAAAAAGTAAATAAACATCGGACACGAATACTCTAACACAAGTTGAAGCTGTCAGTATCAGTTGTTTACATATGTTTATTGTGCGTTGCCAATCAACTAGTTTTTTAGCTCAACCTTTTATAGACCTGTTCGAGTTAAAAGTCAATAACCCAGTAAACGTTAGTCGTTGAGTAACAACTGCATCCAGCAACTTTTTTCAGATGTTATCTCCTGCAGCTGTCAAACTCAGAGATACATTGTCTCGTCGTAAAAACCTGTTTGACAAGACTGCAAAAACATCTGTGCAGCAAGTGGAGGAGGAATTGAGTGTCAATATTCTTTCTCATTTAAAATCCATGGAAGAGAGGTTAAGGTCCCACGCTGATAATTGTTTTGAGAAGTTGTCAACTGAGATTACTGCTCTTGAAAACAAGTTGACGGCAAAAATTAAAACTGAGCTCCAATTGCTTAATAATAGATATACTGAGCTAAGCAATAAAGTACAGGCTATTGAGTCAGAACTAGTTGAACTGCGAAAGGTCAAAGCTGACTTCAGTGAGTTTAAACTTGAGTGCAGGAAGACTCAAAATAACTTAAGCTACGACTTATCATCCGATGCTGTTTTGTATTGTGTTCCTTATTGCGAGGCTGAGGATTTAAAAGACGATTTTACTAGAGTTTGCGATCTGGTTGACTTTGTTTCGCCTCAAATCCGCGATATATTTCGGTCTAAGCATAAGGCAGATTCAGAAATCATAATTAAATTTTTTTTTGAGATTTGACAGAAATTCTGTTCTTGGTGCCTTCGGCAAATATAAGCGCAGGACAAAAAAAGCAGTCATTCTCGAGGACATTGGTTGCAGTAGTATATATATTAATGAAAGTTTATCCTATGATACTAGAAAGTTAATTCAATCTGCGGTGAAGCTGAAAAGGCAAAATAAACTTGTAAGCGTCTTTACTATTCGTGGAGTAGTTCATGTCCGAAGCCAGAGGAACGGCACTGCAATTGCTGTTAATAATTTGGCTGATTTGAATGTTTTTAACAATTTTCCGGATACTATAAATTCATAATATTATTTTTCTAGTAGCTCTAATTTTTTTCTTATTTCTTATGTTTCTTAATGTAAAGATGTGTGGATATTTTGAATTGGCTTATTTCGTTTCATTTTTGTCGGTTCTTAAAAATGCATTTTGTTGCATATTTGATTCTAGATTATATATTATTTTTTATTTGTTTTTTGTAAATGTGTTTCCCGTTGAGATTGCTTATTGTTGTTGGTCTTGTGCAGTATGGAGGTAATCTCTGATTCTAGGAATGGTGTTATATGTAGTCCCAAAATTTTAATTGATGTACTATGTAAACAAAATTGTGGTTTAAAAGTTGTACATTTCAATGCTAGAAGTTTGAATGCTGACAAAATGGATTATGTTAAGTATGTGTTTGAAAACTCGTCAGTTGATGTTATATGTATTTCTGAGACCTGGTTCAGTAATGAAATCAGTGATTGTTACCTAAATGTACCTAATTATAATTTATTCAGAAATGACAGAGCCAACAAAAGAGGAGGGGGTGTTGCAATATATTGTAGGTCATACCTCAACGCTAAGGTTGTAGGTAAGTCCTGCAACGAGCTGATTGAATATATCAGCCTGGAGCTGTTTGATAGCAACATGAAAGTGCTGATTTCTTGCATATATAATCCAAATAGATGCAATTCTATGGATTCGTTTTTTTCGGATTTGACCCCTCGCCTCATAGACTATGATCAGTTAGTACTGTGTGGTGATTTCAATTTTAATTTGCTTGTTTGCGACAATATTACTGAAAGATTTCATGATCTGGTGAGTACTGCTAGCTTATCTATTGTCAACTCGATAATGCCTACTCGTTTTGCTACTAATGCATGTCCTAGCTTACTGGACCTCTTTATAGTATCGGATATCTCTAAACTTTTGATTTTTGACCAAATTTCCTTTATATCGGATCATGACCTAATTTTTTGCACTATGGATATCAATTTTTGTCGCCTTAATGTGCCGTCCACTATTTCTTACCGTGACTTTAGTGCCATAAATCTTCATTTCCTCTATGATGAACTGATTCGATATAATTGGAGTGAATGCTGGTTTTACAGTTCTGTTGACCGTAAATTGGAATTCTTTGTTAGCAAATTAAATAACATTTTTGAAACACTCGTACCTACTCGAACTTTTCAAGTAAAAAGAAATTCCTTCCATGGTTCACTGCCAATGTCAAACAAAAGCTCAAGCTTAGAAACAGGCTACATTTGAAATGGAAGAAAAGTAGAACTATTGAAAATTGGAATGCTTCTAAACTGGCTCGTAATACAGCTGTATCTTTTGTAAGGCGTGCAAAAAAAGAATATTTTTGTTTGAAACTTAACACGAGCCTTCCAACTAAACAGTTGTGGAAAAATTTACGGCAGCTTGGTGTTCAGAAAAACGACAAATCAGTTTGTAGTGTGGAGCCTAACTCCTTGAATGATTTTTTTTTATCTAACAGTAGCTTTCACACTACTTGCTCCTTTGATCCAAACTCCAATAACTTTTGTGACCCTGCAAACAGCTTTCAATTCCACGTACTGAATGAATTTGAACTTTATAAAAGCATCATGGAAATTAAATCAAATGCAGTAGGTGAAGATGGTATTTCTGCTAAGTTTCTTAAACTTGTTCTGCCTTATATACTCAGTACTTTAACGCACATTTTCAATCACTGCATAACAACTTCGTGCTTCCCTAAAATGTGGAAAGTAGCTATTGTCATACCAATAGCTAAAAAATCCTCAGCATCTACTGCCAGTGACTACAGGCCCATTAGCATTTTATCCACAATATCTAAAGCCTTTGAAGCCCTTCTTTCAAGACAAATAACTGAACATCTACAAAACTATAAGCTCTTGTCCCCTGTCCAATCTGGATTTCGTGCTGGGCATAGTTGCTCCACTGCTATGGTTAAAATCCTAGACGACATTCGCATGCCTTATGACCTTGATGAATTGACATTACTCTGTTGCTTAGATTTTTCAAAGGCTTTTGATAGCGTGAATCACTCTATATTATGTACAAAATTGAAATTTTATTTTGGATTTTGTAGTAGCTCTGTTTGTTTGATGAAAAGCTATTTACATGATAGACTTCAAAAGGTCAAAGTGGGTGATGTGTACTCTGACTTGAAACTGTGTAGCGTTGGTGTTCCTCAAGGCTCCATTCTTGGCCCCTTGTTGTTTATTATGTTTATTAACGATATTTTTTCTGTTTGCAATACTGTAAATATTCATGCCTATGCTGATGACATCCTAATTTACTCGTCTAGTAGAATCGGCCTTACTGAGGATCTTTGTTGTAGAACTAATGAAGACCTTGCTGCCATTAACGAATGGGCTCATAAGAACGATTTGCGTTTAAACCCTACTAAGTCTCATGTTTTACCGATCTCGCGAGCCAGAGTTGATCCCACTTCTATACCACCCTTATTTATTGGGGATGCTCAGTTGCAACTTTTAAACAAAACTACATGCCTCGGATTTCGATTAAACTCTTTTTTAACTTGCTCTGATCATGTTAAATTTATTTGACTCTGCGTTGTCTGCGATTGTCTTCTGAGTTTACGCCTGTCGATGTTAAACGAAAGCTAGTTATACAACTTTTAGTACCATTTATAACATATTTCGCAGTTGTCTACAGCAAGTTGGATTCTAAATCACTACATAAGCTGCAAGTAGCATTTAACAACGCTACTCGTTACGTGTTTGGTCTTCGTAGATTTGACCACATATCATCTTGGAATAGCCGGATACTTGGTTGTACAATCGAAAACTATCTTATGGCCAGAAATTGTGTGTTTCTTCATAAGATTATTTACTTAAAAATACCTAACTATCTCTTCGAAAAACTACGGCTAAGTATATCGGGCAGAACTCATAATTTAATTATTCCTAAATTCTTACATTTTAATTCCACCAGATTTTTCTTCATTAACGCCATTCGAATCTGGAATTTATTGCCAAATAACCTAAAAAGTATCGCACTCATCAACAATTTTAAGCATTTGGTTTCTCAACATTTTTCGAGTCGTTAAATTTTTCTTTTAATATCCAAACATCTGTTATATTTATTTTTGTAATTTTTATTTGTACTTTGTTTATGTTAATTAGAATTTAAGAATAACTTTTTTTTTTACCATATTTGTAAATTGACCAACGTTAAGTATATTGTACAGCAAAAGATTTTAAATCTTATTGTACTTTTGTTTTGCCAAATAAATAAATAAATAAAAAAAAAAAAAAGGTATTAATGGCTTTTTCCCTGGGTTTTTCTTTTTCTTTGTTATGCTCTAAAACATTGCCTTTTGTTAAAGTAATTGCATTAACAAGAATTGGTTTATGCATTTTAAATTCAAAAATTGTGGTTGGATCGTCTTTGAAGTGCCAAGCTCTTTGGGCCAAGTCCATAACTATTCCTGCCTGTTCAAGAAAGTCGATGCCTATTAGAGTACGATTGTCTCGCGCATGTGGCAGACAAATTAGGCGAATGCGTTTGTATCGCTTTCCGATTATAACATCTACAATTGTAGAATATACTGATTCCATACGAGGAATACCATCAGCTAATAAGGACTGTCCCAGAAAAAACTTGCACTTTTATTTTTTAAGATTATACTCTACCTGATAATCTTATAGGTCTAAAAAGACAAAATATTTATTCCATATAAAGTGACGTTTGATATGATGTATAACACTTGAAAATAGCACTTCTAACGACAAAGATGTCTAGCAAGCAAGAAAAATTCCGCGAACTGATTTTGTCCACATACCAGCAAAATCCAGGGTTAAAATATTCAACTATAGCAAAAATAGTTGGTGCATCAGAAAGAACGGTCAAAACGGTTATTTCTAATTATAAGAAGGGTCTACCTGTTTCACGAAAAAAAGGGTTCAGGCAGAAAACCAGAATTTTCTAACCCAAAGGTAGCGGCGAAGGTGAAGTGCCTTTTTAAGCAGAATCCCAACACCTCAGTGCGAGATATGGCGGATAGAGCAGGTACATCAAAATCTACTGTACAAAGAATAAGGGAAAAAAGTAAGCTGAAGACATATGGAGTTCAAAAAGTACCAGACCGTTCTGATGAAAAGCAGTTGATGGCTCAGATACGAGCCCGAAAATTGTATGAAAGGTAACTGACTAAATTTGATTACTGCGTTACGAACGACGGAAGTTACGTCAAAGCAGATTTTAAGCCGCTATCTGGGCACAAATATTATACATCACCGAAGAAGAGGCATATGCCTAGTAAATTTAAAGAAAAAAAATTTTCGAAATTTTCGAAGCAATATATGGTTTGGCAGGTAATATGTAACTGTGGCCTCAGAAGAAGCTTCTTTGTTACGCAAGGCACAATCAATTCAAAAGTTTATATAGACGAGTGCCTTGAAAAACGTGTTCTACCATTTATTCGTGCACATGAAGGTACAGTGATTCTCTGGCCAGATTTAACAACCTCTCATTACTCTAAAGCTACGATGGAATGGACCCCCCCCCCCAAAACAGCCCGCATTTCAAAAAATAGAGTTGAAACAATATTTTGCAAACCGAAAAACAAAAAAAAACAAACGAACAAAACCTAGTTTTTGCAAACTTAAAAACCTGAAACTAACTAAACGACCAAAATTAACTTATTTTTTTGCACTCTGAAAAAATTGGAATCAAAAAATGACTAAATCAACAAATTTGACTAATTTTCTTAAACAAGACTGACTTTTTTATTATTTTTTCTATATTTGGATTGTAGCTTTACTTGATATACTATCATCTGTTTACAAGTTCCAACTAAAAGCATCATTTATAAAACAAAATCCAATCTTCTATTTTGTTTCGCAAATCTGTTAATGATCGCATCGATGTCCAATGAAAATTCGAAATAAAAATATTCATCAGCTAAGACATTTCTTAGTTTTAAGAGTACATTTTTTATATAAAAAAGTTTATAATTTTATATAAACAATAAATATATATATACATGTAATGAATTTTCAGTAAAACAAATTGGACAAGTTTTTCATTTTTCATTTCATTTCTTTATTAAGCCTTTGGATTATATTTCCTTACAGACTAGAAGAGTCTTTAGACCAGGGGTCGGCAAAACACAATGTACTTCAGCTCAATTGAGCTATGAAAAATCAAATTTTGCCGACCCCTGCTTTAGACATCGAAAAATCAAATTCATTTATGGATGACAATCTATTGAATAATGAGAGAGCTCTTAATATAGGCTCATTCTGAGCATAATTAGTTTTATGTTTTTTTATGAGGAATAAATCAAAATGACGCAACTGTCTAGGTGGGATATAAAAACCAATTAACTGAAGTAACTCCGGACATTCAATATTACTATTAACTATATCATAAATAAATATTAAGGACATAACCTTCCGCCTCGATTCAAGGGTATTTATGCCCAAAAGCAGGCAACGTGAATTATATGATGGCCTTGAATCACCAAAATACAAAGAACGTAATGCAAATCTAGAAAAAGTTTTCTGAATTCGTTCAATTCTAGCACAATGATTTGCATAAAACGGATTCCAAACAAAAGAGGCATATTCCAATCTAGATCTTACAAATGCAAAGTAAAGGCTCTTAATGGTATGTGGATCCATAAAATCAGAGCTGTGTCTACGAACAAAAGCCAACATTGCATAAGCTTTAGGGATGATAAAATTCAAATGCTCAATAAATGTAAACTTAGCATCGAAAACTACGCCTAAGTCCTTTATAAGATTGATTGACTTAAGAAGTTTACCCTGAATTGAGAAATAACAATCGAGTATATTATTTGATTTTGCAAATGTGCAGGGAAAGCATTTCCCAATATTTAAAGGTAACTGATTAAGTTTACTCCAGTTACTCACATTGGACAAGTCACGTTGTAAGGATTCAACGTCACTTACATTCCGTATACGACTGAATAATTTTAAATCATCTGCGTAAAGCAAAAATTTTGAGCTCTGAAAGCAACTATGAATATCATTCATGAACAAAATAAAGAACAGAGGTCCAAGGATACTACCCTGAGGTACTCCAGACGACGCTACAAAATTATAAGATTTAGTATTATTAACAAGTACAACACACAGTCTATTTCTCAGATAGGATTTAATCCAATCCAAAAATGAACCATGAAATCCAATTTTAGCTAGTTTAGCAATTAAAGCACTATGCTTAACCTTATCAAAGGCTTTTGCGAAATCAGCATAGAGCACATCCACTTGATAGCCACGTTCAAAAGAGGATACACAATAATTAGAGAATAATGATAAATTTGTTATTGTGGATCGACCAGATACAAAGCATTGTTGCTCTGGGCAAATATGACACATAATTAAAAAGTAAAGCTTATCTTTTATAATGCTTTCAAATAATTTAGAGACAATTGTTAATTTAGAAATGGGACGATAGTTCGCGACATTATTTTTAAGCCCATTTTTGAAAATAGGAGTAATACATGCTACCTTCCAGGGCTCAATAAAAGTTCCGGAATTTAAAGATTTATTGAAAATCAGACACAGTGGCTTACACAAAGCCTGAGCACATTTTAATAATACTATAGAGGATAATCCATCGACATCCAGTTTAGCAGAAATCTTCAACTTTTATAATGCGTTAAAAACGTCTGTTTCACTCAAAGTAATAGAACCAACATCCACGAAAGAATTGATGTTTTGCAGGATAGAGGGCTCTTACCATGGAGCATCTTCAGTATAATTTGATTTAAAATAGTCGGCAAATAAATTAACTGTGTCTGCAATTGTACACGAACTAATATTATTGAAAAACATAGAAGTGGGGATGAAAGATCCACACTTTTTCGATTGTACGAAATTCCAAAACGATTTCGGATTCAATTTGATATTGGTTTCCGTTTTCAAAATAAACTGCTTGTATAAAAACTTATTCAAAAAGTTAAATTCTCTCATGTAATGCACATATTTCTCCTTATACTCTAAGTTCCCAGTGGATTTAAAAAGTTTTAGAAATTTATTGCGCATATTTTTCACTTTTTTATGGCCAGAATTATACCATGGAAGCTTATATACCTTATGAGGGCAAATTGGAATATGGTCATGACAGATTTGTGACACATTAAATTTAAAATAATCAAAACAATTTGCGGCATTTTTACCATTAAATAAATTTTTCCAATTTATATCATTTATATTATAACTTATTTAAAAATTCAAAATCACATAATTTAAAGTTAAATACATGTTTAGCAGGCTGAGGCTCAATAAATTCATAAAATTCTATATCGAGAACAATTGGAACATGGTGCATATTAGATGGTGAAATTGGGCAAAAACATTCAGATAAATTGTATTTAATATTATACGAAATAAAAATTAAATCCAAAATTTTGCCAAGATTATTAAGTACTTATTTTATTAATTTGAACTAATCCAATACTTAAGAAGCTATCAATAAGATTGATTTCATGAGGATGATTGATATTTGTTGGCGTCAAGTCATCGGCGAGGTGAGTCCACATTACTTTGTTTAAATTAAAATCCCCCAATATGCAAAGCTGACTTTTATGGTCCAACGATGAATGTTACGATAAAATGTTACTTACATGTGCATCGTAAATTTCATCAGAACTATTTGGCGGGATATACGAGGCACAAATATATAAAGAGCCTGATGAGCCAGAAATGGAGACACTTAATTGTTCGTACAAACTGTCCGCATTCTGAAGGATGCAAGCTGTTGTACAGAAAAAACGTTTGATGGCAATTAGAACACCACCTCCTCGACTACAACCTGTTTTTATAGCGTCACGTTCCTTTCTGTATACTTGATATATATTTGAATCAAAGAATTCTCCATCGAAAAATTCATCATTTAGCCAGGTCTCAACAAATACGATGACATCAAAATCTCCAGCCGCGGTATAATAATAAATGGAATTGGATTTAGTTCTGATCCCAGACATATTTTGGAAATAAATCCGAAATTGTGAAGTTTTACCTAACTGATTGTTAGGCTGAGCGGATGAATATTTAGTAAAATTAGCTAAGTTATTGCATTGATGTTAAGTTTTTTATATAATAAAATATTCGACTCAGCATAAACACGTCCGCACCTTTTGAATTCACGACTAGGAGTGAATTCTGGCTTAGTTTTTATTCATTGAAGAAATTCGGCTTGCTTTGTTTATTTGGTTATTCTTGTTATTTTTGATTTTTTTCTATCCTGTGACCCCCCCCAGAAAAAAATTCTAGATCCGCGCCTGCTGTGACCATTGCAACATTTCTACCAACAACGGTTGTATGGATAGAATTAAAATCTAGTGCCTCTGGGCTGTTTATAGGGTTTTTGTTATTACAATATGGACATTTTGAACGGTAATACCCCGCAGCACCACAGCCGTAGCAGTTTATATTGGTTTCCTGTTTTTTTGTATTATTTTTCCGATCGGCTTCAATTTTGTTGAAACATTCCTCTGCTGTGTGATTTTTCTTTCTACAGTATGTACAACGATTAAAAGATTTTTCTGTTTCTGAGGTCAATTTAACGTATTTTTCTTTATTTTCATTTATGAGCATTTCAATGTCACGAGCCTTTTGCAAGAGATCTTGAAATGTATCGATACTTTCTCTGGGTATTTTTTCCCTTATCTGGAGTAGTATCTGTGAAAAAAGCATATCAATCATTGCTCTTTCAGGTAGCCGCTGTGAAAGTTGCGCGAAGAGCTTGCGCTTTTTGCATATAAAGCTATCTGTAGTTTCGAAAGCTTTTTGTTTTTCTTGGTAAATTTCAGAAAAAATTCGCCAATCTGGTTTGGGGGGAGAAAACGCTTTTTGTAAAAGGTCTACAGCGTCGCTGAACGTACGCGCGTCATTTTTAACGCCTTGCCACCATGATGATGCATACCCCTCGAGCAGAAGAGGCAAGCTAATTAATGCGTGCCTGTCAGACACATTTTCTGCATCCTTAAATACTAAAACCGTAGCGATGATATCTTCAACTTTTGTTGTATTTTTACCACCATTAAATCGAGCACTGCATGTACTAAATGTCATAGCTCTGTTTTCCTGCCTAATATTGAGACCACCAATTAGATCTGTAAATTGATCTTGAGAAAGGGATATATTAGCGGGGAACGTTTTGAACTTGTGGATCATTATTATTATTTACGCCGATTGCCACCTGAACAGGTTGATTTTCAGCATCATTTACGTTGTGCGAAGTCTGAGCATTCCGGGCTATGTGCGCATTTTGAGCCACATTAGCATTTTGTTCATCAAAACTTTGAGAAACGTTGGCGTTCTGTACGCCGCTTCTGGAACTTCTAGGCATTTTGTAAAATACACTAGTAATTTTATTTTTGAAGTTTATGAAAAATTCTGTTTGAAAAAATAGTGCAAATCGAAAATATGGTCAGTTTGATTTTTCTTCTCAGTTATACATATATGTTTGCTACAACAACAACCACGCTGATGAAGTGATGCAACAACAACCACACTGATGAAGTGATGCAACAACAATCACGCTGACAAAGTGAAGCTACAAAAAACCACGCTGACAAAGTGAAGCTACAACAACCGATGACGAAAATCAAACGCCGACCAAACGATGCTATGCAACAACAACAACTGAACACGACGAACGGGACGCGCTGCTGTGGAATTTTTTTATATCCACTTCTCTGCTTCGTTAAACGCTTCGTGTAATTGTTTTATTTTATTTTTTTTTTTTTTTTTGTACCAAATTTTTGGATAATGTGGAGTTTTTACGTTGGGCGCCAATGAAACATGAAACTTTATTATGATATTTTATTCTTTTTATTTGTATTATTATATTAGTTATTTTTGTGTTTTAGTCTAGATTATTTGTTTATATTTTTAGCCGATCCAAACCCGAAGAGCAAGCGTCGTTGTTCGTCTTCTAGTTAAAAATATTGTTTATTTATTATTAAAAAAATCGCTTCCACTTGAGCCAGATATCTGTCTGCTAGTGTATAGTCAATTTTCTATTTTCTTTATATTTTGTCTACGCCAAGAAGAAGAAGAAAGATGTATTCGGAGCTTGTTTTTATAATCAACTTTATTGCATGAAAGTTAACAGCCGATGTTCGAAACCAATATTTGAATTACCGAAAGTTATAGCAAAAAAATTCAACGACATTCGAAAATAACAAAAACAAAACAAGAAGAATAAAAGAGAAAGCTATATTGTGATCTACGTTTTCATTAACTATTTTACTTTGTCAACGTTTCGAACATTACAGTAGTGGCTATAAATGGATTTTAATAATTAACATGTTTAAGAGAAATATAAATAAATAGTATGCTCGTTACAAGAGCACTTTTTTGTAAACGTGTTAATTTAAAGTTTTTCAGCTATGCGGAGCTGTTTAAGTGAAAAACTTTAATTTTTGCCAAAACTTTTTTTCAGCTAAGCGGGTTTCAGTTATGCGGAGTAATTTATAAGAAAATTGTCAAAAAATGTTCCGTGCGAAATTTGGTGTTTCAGTTAAACGGTTTTTTCAGTTAGGCGGAGTTCAGTTAAGCGGGTTCGACTGCACTATCATGAAAAGTATAACAAGTATAAAATAGTAGGAACTAAAAATGTAAAAACATTACTTCTTTCAATAGAATTTCCATAAAAAAGAAAACTAGATCTAAACTGAATCAATAAGCAAAAAACAGAGCATATTAAAGTCAGACAGATGACTCGCATACAAAATTTGCTTGCCGTCTTGGAAGACAATCATTGTGATCCCACATTAAATCGCATTGCAGGCATTGAACTCAGGTATGAATCTTTGTATATCTCTGGAAGGATTTGTTGCAAAAAGCACAGGTAATGTCCTTGCTGGGTGGAGCAAATTGGACTATATCACATTACCCGAATTTCAGTTTCAATACACTCAGGTTATTTTGATTAAAACACGCTTCTGCAAATAAAAAAATCGCATTATTTATGACAAAGTTTATTCGCCCACTAACAAATTTTAGTGCTTCGGCTATAATATTTACTTTATTTTGGGATTAATTCACACAAAAATGCACAAAAGTGAAGTCTCGACTTGTGGCTAAATCAATTTAACCACACTGAGACGAAAAACAGTGAATGCGAACGCTCAACACGCCCAACTTTAAATGACAAGTTGAGTTACAACAAAAACTTGAATGCGGAATTATTTGGGAAGTTAATCAAAGTGGAAATGCATCAAAAGGAAAAAAATCCTTAGAGCTTTTTTATTTTAATTCCATATTCAATTCAATTCAATTCAATTCAATTTCAACTCCCTAGATATTCGGGGTCTTGAGTACTGTTAGTTCAAATTTCGAAAAAAACGCAATTTTTGCGAAAATAGCCAAATTCAATGTTTGATATCTCTGGGCCTGGTCAACCATTTTCACTATATGGTATCTCATTTAAAAGCGAATAAATAGATAAACATAATAAGATCGGTCTTTAGTATTATGAATAAAACTACGATTAAGTACACCGCTTTCAAAGCAGTAATATTTTACTAAGACGTATTTAACTTAATCGGGTCGCAAAAATAAGTCTTACGGTCTAGAGGCTTAAAATTATTTTTTATGTATAAAAGATAACATAACAAAAAAAATTGATATCCACAACTTTAAATTTAGATTTGAGGGCTTTTAGAACAAGTATTTTTAAACCGGACTGAACACAACTATTTTCAGGTCTAAATATGGTTCTTTCTCTAGACCCCGACCACCTAGGAAGCTGAAGCTGACTGTAGTGCTATCTATTAAAGTATTTTGACGTGTCAAAATTTGAAGAAAATCGAATAACTTTTAAATTTCATACGTATATTATGCATATGTAATATCATTAAAAAACAGTAAAATATGGAATTAAAAATAAAAAGCTCTAAGGATTTCTTATATTTTTCATATATCGACTCTAAATTACATCCCAAATAATCCCCAATTAAAGCTTTTGTTGTAACTCACACTTTTATTAAAAGTTGGTTAAAGCCCACCGTGTCAAAACCTTGCAGCACGTATCTTTTTCCGTTGCTGCTATGTTGAGAAAAAAATTTTTTTTCGAGAGTTGTTTATTTAAGGATGGCATATCACATTACCCGGCCATATCACAACACCCGAAGTTACTCTATATCATTATCTTATTTCAAGACCAAGATATCTGCATTTTCTAAATTAACAGACCTGATTTTTTTTCGAATCGGAGTCGACAAATTTACATATCAGGGTGATTCAAATTTTTTTTTTTTTTTTTTTTGTTTCAAACAGTTATTATTCATAGAGGAATTCGAATCCATGATTAATCTTTCTTCTTCTTCTTATTTCCTTATAAGAAAATTAAAAATTGACCAGAAAAAAATGAAAAATCCCGATTTTGTGCTCTGAAGTTGCAAAATGACCCATATTATTTTGCCACCGCACAGTGGGTTGGAATAGCCTGTTTTCTTGGATCAAGTCGGGGAAGCTATGTTCGGTAGTGTAGCTACGACCTCCAAGCTGGTTTCTGGAAACGGCTCTCCAGGAAGTTAAGTCTTGACTGTAGGGCTGGCTAGCATAGCTAGGCTAGGGGTTGGATAGCTCCTCAAATGCCTGAGGTATCTTCCTGAAGGTATTTCAGGCAGAAATTCCCCCAATCCAAGGTGGAACAGCATATGCCAAGGGATGAATGGCTTGTGGGTTATCTAGCCGATTATATGCGGACTCGGGTAGTCTGGCAAACTTCCATTTCAACCTAGCCTTATCCACACATGCAGGCTCTGTGAGTATGGACCTTTTTTTTTCTTGCGAGGGCTCTATCAAAGTGTTATGCGACCCGTGCTGAGGATCGTTCAGGTTGGGAGCCCTGTTTTCATAAAAATTAACCCAATCGCTAACCAAGCATATCGGGTACCCCCTCCGGTATTAAGTAGCCTTACCCACGCACCTGGACCTCTGTGTGGGTGGACATATTCGTCCTGTACTCGTGGGACCAAATATGAAAATGCATCTTAAAAACAAACAAAACAACAAAAAAAAGAAGAAACTAAAGCTTCTGAGTCAGCGACTCAAAATATCGATCGCGATATCGCATGCACCTCAGGTGCATCAGGTGCAATTTTTTTCAAAAAATTTTCTTAGAAAATTTTCCAAAATTTTTTAGTATTTCCAAAAAATTTGAGTAAAAAATTTTGTAGGTTTTTTTGAACTTTTAAGCAATTTTAAGTCGCTTAAAACATTAAATTTTTTTTTATGAACAAAAAACGAGTTCGAAACTGATCCGGTTTATGAACAAAAAACGAATTCGTATTTGAAGTCCGATACGAATTCGAAACGAATTCGTTATTGGGAAAAGTTAAAAATTTTGGACAATTTCCTGAAAAGCCCTGAAAAATTTTAAAAAAATATTTTGTGTCTTAATCGACTTAGAAATGTTTAAAAAGTCGAAAAAGAAGAATCCGAAACGGATTGTTTATTTCAGTGTTAAATAAATATATGTGTTAACACTAAAGAAATTATAACTTATTAAAGATAAATAAAAAGGAAAAATGGGCTACAACTAGTTATACTTTTTTCATCCTCTGCTAGGAGGACTCATCAGTAACCTTTAAGCCTTTAAAAGTAGTTTTAACGTACTTTATTTAAACTAGTTTTGAAGAACTTAACTTTCAGCTAACTAATTATTTTTATTAATATATCATATTTAATTTAACATTCTTGTATAACAAAAAAAAAAATTAAATTAGAAAATCATATTTTTAAAACTACCGTTGTTTTCTGTTTAAGCATTCTGCATGAAAATGGTGCTTCTTGACTGCTGGGACGGCTTTTCGGATAAGATTTTTAGGATCAGCATCTTCCTCAGAACCAAAGGCGTCTATAAAGGGGGAATAAAGCATGAACAAGAAAATTCTCGTATGAGGCGCCCAGTTGCGAAACCGGCCAAGTCCAAAATTTTGAGATGTTCTCATATATCGAAATCTATACCATGCTTTACAAAGGATGTGCTTCACATGGGGTTAAAGGATGTGCTTCACATGGGGTTAAGAGGTTTTTGGGAATAAGTCATTTCTGACCGAGCTGCAAGCATTGAATTCGAAACAAACCGAATTTACCTTTTAATTTTTTCTACAGCACCGAATGAGCGTTACTCAATGTTCTGTTTCAATATTTCAATGATATTCCACAAACAAGTCACAAAAAGTGTGCTTCACATGGTGTTAAGGGGTTTTTGAATGTTATTGATTTCTGACCAAGCTGCAAGCATTTAATTCGAAACAAACTGAATTTAACTTTTAATTTTTCCTTACAGCACCGAATGAGAATTACTCAATGTTCTGTTCTAATATTTCGATGATATTCCATAAACAAGTCACAAAGGATGTGCTTCACATGGGTTTAAGAGGTTTTTAAGTGGTATTTATTCCTGACTGAGCTGTGAGCATCGAATTCGAGACAAAGTTTCTTTTACTTTTTCATCTCCTTTAACAGAATCGACTAAAAATTACAACTCAGCTTAAATTTTTCGATGATATTCCATAAACAAGTCAAAAAAGGTGTGCTCTACATGGGGTTAAGAGGTTTTTAAGTGTTATTTATTCCTGACTGAGCTGTAAGCATCGAATTCGAGACAAAGTTTCTTTTACTTTTTCATCTCCTTTAACAGAATAGATAAAAATTACAGCTCAGCTTAAATTTTTTGATGATATTCCATAAACAAGTCAAGTGTACTCTACATGGGGTTAAGAGGTTTTTAAGTGTTATTTATTCTTGACTGAGCTGTGAGCATCGAACTCCGTAAGAAGTTTCTTTTACTTTTTCATTTTCTTTAACAGAATCGAATAAAAATTGCAACTCAGCTTCAATTTTTCGATGATATTTCATAAATAAGTCAGAAAGGGTGTGTTCTACATGGGGTTAAGAGGTTTTTAAGTGTTATTTATTCCCGACTGAGCTGTGAGCATCGAATTCGAGACAAATTTTCTTTTACTTTTTCATCTCCTTTAACAGAATCGACTAAAAATTACAACTCAGCTTCAATTTTTCGATGATATTCCATAAACAAGTCAGAAAGGGTGTGCTCTACATGGGGTTAAGAGGTTCTCAAGTGTTATTTATTCCTGACTGAGCTGTGAGTATCGAACTCCAGACAAAGTTTCTTTTTCTTTTTCATTTTCTTTAACAGAATCGA
Source organism: Tricholauxania praeusta (assembly GCA_949775025.1). Lineage (NCBI taxonomy): Eukaryota > Metazoa > Arthropoda > Insecta > Diptera > Lauxaniidae > Tricholauxania > Tricholauxania praeusta. The sequence goes on from OX459028.1 coordinate 110,154,591, forward strand.
ATAAAAATTACAACTCAGCTTCAATTTTTCGATGATATTCCATAAACAAGTCAGAAAGGGTGTGCTCTACATTGGGTTAAGAGGTTTTTAAGTGTTATTTATTCCTGACTGAGCTGTGAGCATCGAACTCCAGACAAAGTTTATTTACTTTTTCATTTTCTTTAACAGAATCGAATAAAAATTACAACTCATATTTGATAAGATAAATTCAAGAAAGATCACATGGAAATTAGGCATAATTGTTTTGATTTTAAATCTAACTAGCTTTAATCTCTTATATTTATCAGCTTTTTCCAATGCCCCGTAACAACTTGGGTCCTGTGTGCAGCGACAACTCTTTTTTAAAATCTAACTTTTTAATATCCATTCAAAACTTGAATGTGGGACACATTTATTGTCAAAGCATTAAACCTTCTTTAAGATCTGCAAAAATTGATGAATTGAAACATGTATTGGAGGGATGTTTTTTGGATGTTGTTGGCATTACGGAGACGTGGCTTCAGCCACCGGTGTCTTCCAAAGCTGTTGATTGTCCTGGATATGTGTTTCTAAGAAATTATCGCCTTGATTCTCGGGGTGGTGATGTTGGTATTTATCTATCTCTATCTCTCAATTTTAATGTTGTGCTTCAAAATTCTACATACGGTATCTGTGAGTTAATTTTTGTTGAAATCATAGATAGCTCTAAACGAATTCTTATTGGTGTGGTATATCTTCCTGATGGAAATATATCCGCCTTCGAGGATGCTGTTTGTGATCTTCTTGTCAAGTACTCTGATGTTATAACTATGGGCGATTTTAATAATAACTTATTTAATTTAAATAAATCTCAATTTATGCGTAGTATTTGTCAACGTTTGAAGCTCTCTTGCGTGCATAATTCCATTCCGATACACTTTGACTTGCAACATAATTCAACTTCTTTCATTTGAGTTCATTTGACTTGCTGTCTTTTTCAGGGCACATGCAGTGCCCTGGTATTTCTTTTCATGCTTTCATTTATGTTTCTTTGAAACTTGTCCCATCGCGTACTGAAGAGTACTTTGAATATAGAAACTATCATGCGATTGATTATGAACTATTGGAGAGAGAACTTAATTCTTGTGACTTTAGTGATATCTATTCTACTAATAATTCGGATGAACAACTTAAAGTTTTAAACTCATGTTTTGAGCGTTTATATTCACATGTACCCTTATCTAGGGTTAGGCTAAGACAACGAAATGAGTCTTTTATGAAGTCTAAAGAGGTTTTTTATGCTAAGTCGATGCGTGATCTTGCTTTTAAAGCATTTATTGAAGATCGCTCGGATATCAATTGGCAAATTTTTTGCAAATTTAGAAATCGTGCTAAAACTCGCATCCGTAAAGCTAGACAGCGTGAACATTCAAAAATGTTTAATGGGCATTACAGTAAGCAGATGTGGAGTAAACTTCGTATGAATGGGTGCATTAATTCTATTGATTCGTTAGTTAATGCTGACTGTAATGGTATAAACAGAAATTTTCTGTCTCACCAGTCTGATGTAGCCCTTAATCAATTCAATTTTGCTATAAGTGATTGAGTTGATGTTTCTTTTACTTTCCGTAATGTTACCCTTGATGAACTAAACTCTGCTTTAATTAAACTTAAATCCAATGCGATTGGCCATAGCCAACATCCCGCTAAAATTTTTAAAATTAATTTTTACTCCGTGCAAAAACATATTCTTCACTTTGTTAACACTATTTTAACTACGTCCCTGTTCCCTAAAGCATGGAAAATTGCTCGTGTTGTTCCTATTAAGAAGAGTGGAAGCTCAAATTGTTTTGATAATTTAAGGCCTATAAGTGTGCTACCGGCTTTATCGAAAGTTGTCGAGCATATTATTAAGGACCAAATTATGCCACAAGTCAATGATAAAATTTCTAGTTGTCAATCTGAACTTCATGATGGGTACAATACTACTTATTTGCTACTTGGATTAACTGATCTCATAAGAAAATCTTATAACGATAATCAAGTTTGCATTCTTCTTTCTCTTATGGCTTATATATATATAGCTTATGGCCTTGAATTTTATACGGGTACGTTCTCGTATAACATTCGTAGAATTCAGTTGGTAGTTAATCAAATTGTTCGGTTTTTGTTTAATATCCGCACTCGCGATCATGTCTCTAATTATGTGCTCCAATTTCTTGGTTGTTCTTTTCAGGACTTTATCAAATTCAAACTTTTGTGCGTTTTTTATAAGGTCATTAAATGTCAAATTCCGGATTATATTGCAAATCTCTTTAGATTCTCCCGCTCTACAAGAAATCTACAGATTATTATTCCTAAAATGAATTCATCTCAATTTGAACGTTCTTTCTTAGTTAGAATTGCTAGATATTGGAATTGTTTGCCGGTATCCATAAGAAACTTCTCTCCCTCGTGTAATCTTTTCAAGAAGAGGCTTCTAACATGTAAACTAATTAAATTATTATATGTTTTTTTGTTCCTTTATATTGGAGTATGTTGTATGCAATCTTGTCGTTTGGATAAAGCTGATATTTTTTTTGATTTTTTATTTTTATATCTTTTTTTTTTTCTTTTCTAATTTTTGAATTTTTTCATATGTATCACATTATAATGTCTGTGAAGTTGGCCCAGCATTTTTCGATTTTTTAAGAAATAGAACTTGTGCTGCGATGTGCCCGACTTGTGCTATGATGTGCCGTATTTTTTAAAAAAATCGTTCGTAGGATTCGATTTTTATAAGCAAAATAATTTTTTAGTGTGAAGTTGGCCCAGCATTTTTCATATTTATGAAAAAGCAGCCTTGTGCTGTAATGTGCTCAGGATGTGCTGCCATGTGCCGTAAAGGATATAAAATTATTCCTGGAATTTCGACCTTTATGAACAAAAACATTTTTTGAGTGTGAAGTTAGCCCAGCATTTTTTTGATTTTTCAAACATTTGATGTTGTGCTGTAATGTGCTCGACTTGTGCTATGATGTGCCGTATCGCAAAAAAAAATATTTCAACTTTTGCTATATGAAGCTTGCAAAAAACTATTTTTCATACAAAAATGTGTGTGAAGTTGGCCCAGCACTTGTCGATTTTTCAAAAAAAACTGGTTGTGCTGTATTGTGCTCGACTTGTGCTACGATGTGCCGTATTACAAAAAAAAATATTTCAACTTTTGCTATATGAAACTTGCAAAAAACTATTTTTCATACAAAAATGTGTGTGAAGTTGGCCCAGCATTTGTCGATTTTCCAAAAAAAACTGATTGTGCTCAACTTGTGCTATGATGTGCCGTATTACAAAAAAAATATTTCGACTTTTGCTATATGAAACTTGCAAAAAACTATTTTTCATACAAAAATGTGTGTGAAGTTGGACGAGCATTTGTCGAATTTTCAAAAAAAACTGGTTGCGCTGTATTGTGCTCGACTTGTGCTACGATGTGCCGTATTGCAAAAAAAAATATTTCAACTTTTGCTATATGAAACTTGCAAAAAACTATTTTTCATACAAAAATGTGTGTGAAGTTGGCCCAGCATTTTTCGATTTTTCAAAAAAAACTGGTTGTGCTGTATTGTGCTCGACTTGTGCTACGATGTGCCGTATTACAAAAAAAAAGAATATTTCAACTTTTGCTACATGAAACTTGCAAAAAACTATTTTTCATACAAAAATGTGTGTGAAGTTGGCCCAGCATTTGTCGATTTTCCAAAAAAAAATGGTTGTGCTGTATTGTGCTCAACTTGTGCTACGATGTGCCGCATTCCAAAAAAAAATATCTTAACTTTTGCTATATGAAACTTGCAAAAAACTATTTTTCATACAAAAATGTGTGTGAAGTTGGCCCAGCATTTGTCGATTTTCCAAAAAAAAATGGTTGTGCTGTATTGTGCTCAACTTGTGCTACGATGTGCCGTATTGCAAAAAAAAATATTTCAACTTTTGCTATATGAAACTTGCAAAAAACTATTTTTCATACAAAAATGTGTGTGAAGTTGGCCCAGCATTTGTCGATTTTCCAAAAAAAACTGATTATGCTGTATTGTGCTCAACTTGTGCTATGATGTGCCGTATTGCAAAAAAAAATATTTCGGCTTTTGCTATATAAAACTTGCAAAAAACTATAAATCATACAAAACTATTTGTGAAGTTCAGGGTTGCCAAGTTGAAAATGAGGAATTAGCGGCCTTCAAAAGAATAAAATAATTCGATAAAATGTTAAAATATTTTTGTGAAAAAGATGATGACGTATTTTTTGGTCAGCAATATTCATATTTTTTTGTAAAATACTTAATTTTATCTGTAAAAATCTTCAAGAAACCAACAATCACACAAATTTAAATCGATATAACAGTTATTCATGTTATCAAGCAATGCCATCGAACATGCTTTAAATGTGTGTATGAAAAATAGTTTTTTGCAAGTTTCATATAGTAAAAGTCGAAATATTTTTTTTGCAATACGGCACATCATAGCACAAGTTGAGCACAATACAGCACAATCATTTTTTTTTTGGAAAATCGACAAATGCTGGGCCAACTTCACACACATTTTTGTATGAAAAATAGTTTTTTGCAAGTTTCATATAGCAAAAGTTGAAATATTTTTTTTTGCAATACGGCACATCGTAGCACAAGTCGAGCACAATACAGCACAACCAGTTTTTTTTGAAAATTCGACAAATGCTGGGCCATTTTTTTTTTTATTAATTTTTTTGACTAAATACTTAAAATTATTTTTTTTGCGATACGGCACATCATAGCACAAGTCGAGCACATTACAGCACAACATCAAATGTTTGAAAAATCAAAAAATGCTGGGCTAACTTCACACTCAAAAAATGTTTTTGTTCATAAAGGTCGAAATTCCAGGAATAATTTTATATCCTTTACGGCACATGGCAGCACATCCTGAGCACATTACAGCACAATGCTGCTTTTTCATAAATATGAAAAATGCTGGGCCAACTTCACACTAAAAAATTATTTTGCTTATAAAAATCGAATCCTACGAACGATTTTTTTAAAAAATACGGCACATCATAGCACAAGTCGGGCACATCGCAGCACAAGTTCTATTTCTTAAAAAATCGAAAAATGCTGGGCCAACTTCACAGACATCACATTATATTATCTTTTTTATAATTATCTTTTTTTGTAACATTTATTATTCTCGCACTAATCGTTATATACTTCTAATTTTTATAAATTTGGCCGAATGGCTTCAAAATTACAATTTTTTGAATAAATAAAATAAAATAAATAAATAAGTGTTATTCATTCCTGACTGAGCTGTGAGCATCGAATTCGAGACAAAGTTTCTTTTACTTTTTCATCTTCTTTAACAGAATGGACTGAAAATTACAACTCAGCTTCAATATTTCGATGAAATTCCATTACCAAGTCAGAAAGGGTGTGATCCACATGGGGTTAAGAGGTTTTTAAGTGTTATTCATTCCTGACTGAGCTGTGAGCATCGATCTCGAGACAAAGTTTCTTTTACTTTTTCATCTTCTTTAACAGAATCGACTGAAAATTACAACTCAGTTTCAATATTTCGATGATATTCCATAAACTAGTCAGAAAGGGTGTACTTCACATGGGGTTAAGAGGTTTTTGGATGTTATTGATTTCTGACCGTGCTGCAAGCAAGCTTAAATTTTAATTTTTCTTTACAGCACCGAATAAGAATTACTCAAAGTTCGGTTCTAATATTTCGATAGTATTCCATAAACAATTCAGAAAGGGCGTGTTTCACATGGTGTCACCAGGTTTTCAAATGTGATACCATGTATTATTAAAGCGACCAAACCACGAAACACTTGTTTGCACAGAATGTTAATGGATTCTATCTTTGAGAAGACTTTGTCATATTGTAGCAGAGAGCTATTCTGTGATACTTTTGAGAATTTTTGTAGTCAGAAATTATTTTTATTACGTGTGGCAGTATAAAAAAAACTTTATTTAGCAATGAAATAAAAAAAAAACTTTATTTAGCAATGAAATAAAAAAAAAACTTTATTTAGCAATGAAAGTAAAAAAAAAATCAAAAAGGATTCGAACCCACACATGCGCGATTCATAGTCAAACACACTACAGCTGCACCACAGTTGCTTGTTGGTTGTAGGTGTCAAATTTGCTATATGAAAACAGCGAGTAGATTCGTTAGTTAATACAAATTTTTTTTTTCGCCGGTAAAATTATTTTTTTCGCAGCAAAAACCACTATGTTAAATTTTCGCCGCGCTCTGTTAAGAAAATGTAAATAACATTTTTATTCGGCGCTCAAATTCGGCGCTAACTTCACATCGGTTTGATCAGCGAGTTCTTTTTTTAATGTCAAAAACTATTGAATATATAAAATTTTTTTTTTACATATAAAATGAATTAAAAGCAAATATGATTTTTAATACAAAGTGTGAAATGACGCATTCCGCATGTATTTTCAACTACTTTTAAACTAATTGTTTTTCAACTACTTTTAAATTAGTTGTTTTTTGGCAATTGACTTTTTCACTCCGACTGGGTAGTTGACCAACCCAAACCTGGTTTTGCAAATATGAATGATGGGAATACGGCAAGTCTTTTTTTTAAAACGCTGAAAAATCTACAGAAATAACAAAAATAGATGTGTTTAAGTTAAGGCATTATCTTCGGCCAGGCCGAATTTCTCATACCCTACACTACACTGAAGGTACCTTTTAAATAAATGTTACGTATAATAAGACGTTGAAGAAGTTGAATAAGTCGAAAAAAATGTGAAATGTTGGAAAGGTTGATAGAAAAACTCAAAAAAATTTCAGCCAATTTAAAACACGTCAGGGTTAAAATAGGCAAATTATAGATGGAACGACCTTATAGCAACTGAGCCACATACGTTAAATTTCATAGTAATAGCTGCAATAGTTCACTTAAAACAGCGCTTACAAATTTATGTTAATATGGGAGGTGCCACGCCAACTGATCCCGACAAAATTCATTTATTTTTAAAACTTATAGTAACTGACATCTGATTTTACACCAAATTTTATGAAGATTACTTATATAACACATTATCCACATATATCAATAAATGTTCTTTGCTTATATGGGAGGTGCCACGCCCACAGTTACTATTGGACCAAATTTTTGTAATAAGAAACCTTATAGCAAGTATATCTACCTCATTAAATTTCTTAACGATTACGTTGTTAGTTCTCTTAATATAACGTTTATAAATATTTTGGGCTGTGCAACGCCCTATCAGCGACATCTCCAAAATTTTTATAAAAATCGTTTGTGTCTATTTTGAGATATACGACATCAAAATTTTTAACAGTTGAAAAGTGCCACGCCCACTTTTTCGATTACGGCCACCTTTATCACAATTCAAGATATATTTGATATGCATCCGTTTACCAAATTTCATATTAATATCTTGAACGCCTTACAAGATATCGTCGGCTTACAAGTAAAACTGACCAACTACAAAAAACCAAATTTTCTGTTTTTGATGGTAAGTATACCCAAAAAACAAGTAGAAAATGCTGTTAAAACCGCTTAGTGATATTACACCTAGAAACATGTAAGCCAATAAAAAACAAATATGACTATCTGCTTTTAAGCGAAAAAAAAAAATCAGAAAGAACTGATTATCTGTAGATAGTCAATTTTTCCAGATTTTGTTCGTGTGTGCAACTGCACACAATTTTTAGTAGGATTGAACGTGCAAGCTTCGGTCGGCTAGTTAACTGTACTTTGAGTTATGTTTGTCGCAATTCTTTATGTGCTATTCTATCATTTCAGTTTTGAATTCATAGGAGTTGAACGCAAGTTTGTTTTTTTTTTGTGTGTTAAATGATTATAATGTTATCAAGAGGAAAATTACTTGTTGAGATGGCCAAGAAGTCTTTAAATTCATCAGAACAAGGTAAAAATTCAATAATGAATTCAATTTAGCAGTTTTCAAGGCTTTGCATTTTATCACTAAACCTTATAATGGTAAAATTATTTTTAGAAAAATATGTAGATCGAACAAAAATATTGTCTGATATTGAAGAGGTTCTGCCAAGTGATGATCTGTTGTTCCTGCATATAATGTTTCCAATTAAATAATTGTTTTCTGTTTCAATACGATGATAATATGTCCGATCCAGATGAAAGTAACATAGAAACAGATTTTTCAGGATCTAGTGATACAAATTATGTACCAGAAAAACTAAATGCTAGCAGCTCTGATTCATATGAAGAAACTGCAGCTATATCCGTAAACGATAGCTTAAAGCGTTAGAAATTCAAGAAAATGAGTATGTACATGGAAAAGAAATATTTATAAAGATAATAGAAGCCGCGGCGTGCCATACAAAACATCAGGCGAAACTAAAGATAGACCGGCAAAACTTCCCCCAAACCAGTTGATTGTACTAAATGCAAATTTAAATGTTATACACACTTCAATGACGACGAACGGAATAATATATGCAGAGAATACTGGCGATTTAATTTTAATCGTCAAAAAATTTCTTAATCAATATGGTTTCAGGAAAACTAGTAAAACGGCGCACTACAATCACTGAAGTAAAAAAAAAACAATTCTCAAGTGCTTATTTTTTTGTTAATTCAAGTGGGAAACTGCAGGTCTGTAAGAATTTCTTTCTCAAAACTTTGTGCAGCAGCCATGGTCCAGTGGACTTTGCTATGTCTGGAAGAAGTGAATGTGGTACTTTTATCAAAATTGATCAGCGTGGCAGTACAATTCCTGTCAATAAAACTTCAAAGAAAACTATTGATCAAATAAAAGCTTACATAGAAAGCTTTCCCGTAACAGAGTCACACTACTGCAGACAATCTTCTAAAAGAAAATATTTATTTATTTATTTATAGTCTATGAACATAAATACTTACAGACTAGAATATAACAATAACAAAAGTTCAATAAGATTCAAAACAATTCAAACAAGTAAAGGTGTTATCTTCGGCCATGCCGAAACTCACATACCCTACACTGCGTTGAAAGTACCTTTTAAATAAATGTTAAAAAGGCGTTGGAAAGGTTGAATGAGTCGAAAAAAATGTGAAATGTTAGAAAGGTTGACAGAGGTTGAAAAAGTCGAAAATATATGCGAAATGTTGAAAAAAGTTGAGAGAGGTTGAAAAACTCTAAAAAAGTTCAAACAACTTGAAACAATTCAAAATGGACGAAAAAGTCGAAAAAAATAAAGAAACTAATAAAGAAAGTTGAAAAAGTCGAACAAATACATATAGGATATATTGGAAAAAGTCGAAAGAATAAGGAAAATGTTGAAAAAAATCGAATAGAAATGAAAAATTAGAAATATGCCACGCCCACTTGTCCAATTCTGCCCACTTTTGGTTCAATAAACTATATTCGTGATCGACATCCTCATATTAAATTTCAGCACAATAGCTTGTATAGTTTGCGATATGTGCCGCAGTTTAATAATAATAATAATAGAGTTTAGCTACTACAGCTATTATAGCCTTCTTAGCTATTTAGCATTGAAGCTTTATACCAAGTAAAAAGCTTATTCAATAAAAAATGGAATAGAAAAAATTATCATGCACATTAATTTGTTATTTATTTTATAATTTTTTCTTAGCTTTATCGCACTTTCTCAACATACCCACTCCACCATGTAAAAATAGACATATAGATATTAAAATAATTATATGTATAAATTTACGTGGTCCAAGGCATAAATGTTAGAAAAAATTTACCCAGCATGCTGTGGGGCTCGGACAACACAAACAAAAAAAATTCACACCACCATTAAGCTACAAATTTAGCTACAGTTAGTTTTAAGTCTAAGCTTGAGTTGACCTTTTGACAAGCTAATGTTATAAACTTCGCAATTATTAATAAGAGTTGTCATGCGATTAAAAGGAGCTGTAGCCATATAATTAGTTCTACTAACCGGTTGATAAAATAACTGATAAGAGTTACGAGTACTCCTCCGATTACTATTAAAATGTATATAGTTAAGAAGCTCTGGTGCAGCAAGAGACCCAGTTACAAGTTGATGCAGATAAAGTATATCCGCAATATTTCTACGCGAGCTCAAAGACTGCATATGTAATAACTTTAAACGATCCTCATAAGGAGGAAGGTTTAAAGGGTCAATCCAATTTAAGCCATTGAGAGCAAAACGAATAAAATTTTTTTGAATTCTTTCAATTCTATTTATATGAATATTATAAAATGGTGACCATACTTGGCTAGCGTACTCTAAGTGAGGGCGCACTATTGTATTATATAAAGTCACCGTTACTAAAGGGCTATTAAATTCTTTTGCCCACCTCTTAATAAAGCCAAGCAGAGATGAGGATTTTTTACAAATTTGATTAATATGCTCATTAAAAGTCAACTTAGTATCAAAATGTATACCTAGGTCTTTGACTACATCGACACGACAAATATTTTTATCTTTTAATTTATAATCAAATTCCACAATAGTTTTCTTCCTGGTAAAAATCATAGCTTGGCATTTATCAGGATTAAGATGTAAGTTATTCTTAGAACACCAAACTTCAAAGGATTTCAAGTCAGACTGAAGTGGAATAGTGTCACCAACCCCCTTTACGTTCCTGTAAATTTTCATGTCATCTGCATATACTAACAGATGGGAGTTTTTAATAACATGTGTAACGTCATTAATTGCTAAAATGAACAGGAGCGGCCCCAGGTGGCTTCCTTGTGGAACACCTGATGTCGCGCTAAATGGGGAGGAAAACACTCTCCTAAATTTTATTTGATACGAGCGATCAGATAAATAAGATTCAATCCAGCTGACAAAACTTAAGGGAAATCCAAGTTTCTTTAACTTAAACAAAATCAAATTATGTGATAATTTATCAAATGCTTTACTGAAGTCAGTGTAGATGCAGTCAACTTGCCCACCAGAGTCTAAAGAGCTTAACGCAAAAGAAGTGAAATCAAGGAGGTTAGAAACTGTAGATCTGCCATTAACAAAACCATGCTGACGAGTTGTTATGACTTCACCACAGCACACCTTAACCTGATCGTATATAATATGTTCAAAAATTTTCGGTATTGATGATAACTTAGCCACGGGCCTGTAGTTTGAAACATCATTTTTACACCCTTTCTTGAAAATGGGGCTAATGTATGCATTTTTCCAAAATTTAGGAAAATAGCTTTCTTGAATTGATCTATTAAATAAAATACTAAGGGGCTGACTCAGCACAGAGCTGCAGTTTACTAAAACTGTCGCAGGAATACCATCCGGCCCGGAGTTGAAGTCATCATCAACAGATGAAATATATTTCTCTATTAGGTCAGGAGAGAAAGATATCTCATTAACCGAAACTAAAGGGTCGTTATCCATATATTCAAAATAGTTGATTTCAGGGCTAAATAAATCCGTAGAAAACGATTCATTAAACAAATTAGCAAACAACCCGGCTATAACTTGTGGGTCGCTAGTGAGCCCATCAACTGTTTTAAACTCAGATGGAAACCCGTCAGATTTTTTTTTAGAATTAATAAAACCCCAAAAATTTTTGGGGTCATGAAGAATATTCAGCCTTATTTTATTCAAATATTCAGAATAAACCAAAGCTGACATATCTTTAAATTCAAGAAACAGTCGCTGATAAGCAACAAGGTCATTACGGTCCTGGCTACAAACGTATTTATTCCATGCCCTATTACGGCCATTGCGAACTTTTTTCAAATCCTTTGTATACCAGGGGTACGAGGAATTATTGACGTACTTTTTTGTATATGGAACCGACAATGCTATGGCAGAAAAAAGTTCACCATAGAAAAATTTAATGCAATCATCAAATGTATTGTTATTAAAAAAAATGAGTAAGTCGTCTAATTTATTTCTTAAGTTTTCATTCAATTTTAAAAAGTCAGCTTTCTTAAAATTGAATTCGTAAATATTAATGGATGAACATGCATTAGTCAAATTTTCATTGTCAGATTGGTACACAATACTCAAAGGTGGATGATAGGAATCTACCGTAGACAGAGCATGGATAGCATTTCTTACAATAACATTGCTACTATTTGTAGCCAAGACTAAGTCAAGTTGTCGTCCATGGCAATTAGTTATACAACTTACTTGTTGTAAATTTGAAAGTATTTCGTCAACAAAAATTTGTTGTTGTCGAGTTTTTGGACAAGATGCATAAAAATATGTACCATCGTCCGAAGGAGTCCATTTTAGGTCAGGCAGATTAAAGTCACCTAACAACAAAATGTCGTCATTAGTGTCTAGTTCATTAATAATATATTCTACGGCCATCGAAAGACATTCGTAGACATCTGCGCTACTATTTGGAGGAACATAAGTGTTAAGAATGTATAAATTAGAGTTACAATGTGTGACCTTAACACATAACAGTTCAATATTAGATGCACAGGCAATTTCAACTAATGAACTGGTTAAATGATTTTTTATAGCTATTAAGACGCCTCCACCAACAGAAGAAAGATCTTCCAAGTGTCTGTCTCTTCTAAAAACATGGAAACTATTATCAAAAAGTTCCATATTGAGAAAGCTGTTGTTTAACCAAGTTTCGGTAAACACGATAATATCCTCAGAGAAATTCTGAGTTGATAAAAAGATATCTTGCGTCTTGGAACGCAAACCCCTTACATTTTGATAGTAAAGGGATAGCCGTTTCAGTTTTTTGAATTGGAACGTGCAGTTTTATCATTTTTTTTCGATTTAAATTCTGAAATATAGATATTATCCACCCATGCTTTAGATTTAAGAATGGCAGAAACATGAGAAGATGCCACTGTTATTTTAAAAGACGCATGAGTTGGTTTATTACCGAGTTTCCTGCAAGAAACGAAGGCGTCGGCAGGAATAATTTGATGTTGTCTGATAAAATTTTTAACGCTGTCAGAGGTAGTATTGGAATGCAGTCGTGAAATAAAAATCGATTTTAACCTTGGTAATGCCTGCAGGGAAACCGGAGGCACAGAGCTATCAATCGCAACATCCACCCGCGGATTAGCCGAAATTGACAGAGGATTATTTATAGTGGAGGAAGGAGATGAAAGATTGCTACTAGAGATCATAGCGGGAAAATTGGGAGTGGGTGAAGAGGTATTTAGAGAGCAATCCACGGGAGTTTTGTCACGACTGACGGCCGCACCGCCCACCCTCCCCACATTACCCAGATTTTTATTTAATTTCTTATTTAATTTCTTATTAGACTTTCTTTTCTTTTTTAAGGGAATAGCTTGTTTAGGTAAAGTGGAGATCGAAGGAGTGGAAGCAAAAACCATAGTAGCCTCGGTAATAGTTTTATTTTGCAAACTAACATCCGGTGAAATAGCCTCATTAAGGCTTTTTTCAATTTGGGGATAATAGTTAAGAATATCTCTGAAATTATTATTCAGATTGTTAAGATTTTCCCCAAATTGCTTAATTTTTTCGTAAAAGACCGACGGGGAAAGGGGTCTGCAAGATGGACAGTACCATTGCAGGCCCGAATGGACAGAGCATAATAAATCAGTAACAGATTTTGCTAAGTTTACACAAGAGGCATGAAACACCTGTTCACAGGGACCTGAACAGGAAAACATAGAATTCAATATATTTTGGCTTTTGCACTGATCTCTTAGAGAGCAAGCTAACAAATTTTCTGAGGAAAAATAATCCATCTTAAAAAAGAAAAAAGAAAGCAATTTAAAATATTTTTAGAGCAGTGCAAAAAGGGATAAAAAAAGGATATTCCATAAACTAGTCAGAAAGGGTGTACTTCACATGGGGTTAAGAGGTTTTTGGATGTTATTGATTTCTGACCGTGCTGCAAGCAAGCTTAAATTTTAATTTTTCTTTACAGCACCGAATAAGAATTACTCAAAGTTCGGTTCTAATATTTCGATAGTATTCCATAAACAATTCAGAAAGGGCGTGTTTCACATGGTGTCACCAGGTTTTCAAATGTGATACCATGTATTATTAAAGCGACCAAACCACGAAACACTTGTTTGCACAGAATGTTAATGGATTCTATCTTTGAGAAGACTTTGTCATATTGTAGCAGAGAGCTATTCTGTGATACTTTTGAGAATTTTTGTAGTCAGAAATTATTTTTATTACGTGTGGCAGTATAAAAAAAACTTTATTTAGCAATGAAATAAAAAAAAAACTTTATTTAGCAATGAAATAAAAAAAAAACTTTATTTAGCAATGAAAGTAAAAAAAAAATCAAAAAGGATTCGAACCCACACATGCGCGATTCATAGTCAAACACACTACAGCTGCACCACAGTTGCTTGTTGGTTGTAGGTGTCAAATTTGCTATATGAAAACAGCGAGTAGATTCGTTAGTTAATACAAATTTTTTTTTTCGCCGGTAAAATTATTTTTTTCGCAGCAAAAACCACTATGTTAAATTTTCGCCGCGCTCTGTTAAGAAAATGTAAATAACATTTTTATTCGGCGCTCAAATTCGGCGCTAACTTCACATCGGTTTGATCAGCGAGTTCTTTTTTTAATGTCAAAAACTATTGAATATATAAAATTTTTTTTTTACATATAAAATGAATTAAAAGCAAATATGATTTTTAATACAAAGTGTGAAATGACGCATTCCGCATGTATTTTCAACTACTTTTAAACTAATTGTTTTTCAACTACTTTTAAATTAGTTGTTTTTTGGCAATTGACTTTTTCACTCCGACTGGGTAGTTGACCAACCCAAACCTGGTTTTGCAAATATGAATGATGGGAATACGGCAAGTCTTTTTTTTAAAACGCTGAAAAATCTACAGAAATAACAAAAATAGATGTGTTTAAGTTAAGGCATTATCTTCGGCCAGGCCGAATTTCTCATACCCTACACTACACTGAAGGTACCTTTTAAATAAATGTTACGTATAATAAGACGTTGAAGAAGTTGAATAAGTCGAAAAAAATGTGAAATGTTGGAAAGGTTGATAGAAAAACTCAAAAAAATTTCAGCCAATTTAAAACACGTCAGGGTTAAAATAGGCAAATTATAGATGGAACGACCTTATAGCAACTGAGCCACATACGTTAAATTTCATAGTAATAGCTGCAATAGTTCACTTAAAACAGCGCTTACAAATTTATGTTAATATGGGAGGTGCCACGCCAACTGATCCCGACAAAATTCATTTATTTTTAAAACTTATAGTAACTGACATCTGATTTTACACCAAATTTTATGAAGATTACTTATATAACACATTATCCACATATATCAATAAATGTTCTTTGCTTATATGGGAGGTGCCACGCCCACAGTTACTATTGGACCAAATTTTTGTAATAAGAAACCTTATAGCAAGTATATCTACCTCATTAAATTTCTTAACGATTACGTTGTTAGTTCTCTTAATATAACGTTTATAAATATTTTGGGCTGTGCAACGCCCTATCAGCGACATCTCCAAAATTTTTATAAAAATCGTTTGTGTCTATTTTGAGATATACGACATCAAAATTTTTAACAGTTGAAAAGTGCCACGCCCACTTTTTCGATTACGGCCACCTTTATCACAATTCAAGATATATTTGATATGCATCCGTTTACCAAATTTCATATTAATATCTTGAACGCCTTACAAGATATCGTCGGCTTACAAGTAAAACTGACCAACTACAAAAAACCAAATTTTCTGTTTTTGATGGTAAGTATACCCAAAAAACAAGTAGAAAATGCTGTTAAAACCGCTTAGTGATATTACACCTAGAAACATGTAAGCCAATAAAAAACAAATATGACTATCTGCTTTTAAGCGAAAAAAAAAAATCAGAAAGAACTGATTATCTGTAGATAGTCAATTTTTCCAGATTTTGTTCGTGTGTGCAACTGCACACAATTTTTAGTAGGATTGAACGTGCAAGCTTCGGTCGGCTAGTTAACTGTACTTTGAGTTATGTTTGTCGCAATTCTTTATGTGCTATTCTATCATTTCAGTTTTGAATTCATAGGAGTTGAACGCAAGTTTGTTTTTTTTTTGTGTGTTAAATGATTATAATGTTATCAAGAGGAAAATTACTTGTTGAGATGGCCAAGAAGTCTTTAAATTCATCAGAACAAGGTAAAAATTCAATAATGAATTCAATTTAGCAGTTTTCAAGGCTTTGCATTTTATCACTAAACCTTATAATGGTAAAATTATTTTTAGAAAAATATGTAGATCGAACAAAAATATTGTCTGATATTGAAGAGGTTCTGCCAAGTGATGATCTGTTGTTCCTGCATATAATGTTTCCAATTAAATAATTGTTTTCTGTTTCAATACGATGATAATATGTCCGATCCAGATGAAAGTAACATAGAAACAGATTTTTCAGGATCTAGTGATACAAATTATGTACCAGAAAAACTAAATGCTAGCAGCTCTGATTCATATGAAGAAACTGCAGCTATATCCGTAAACGATAGCTTAAAGCGTTAGAAATTCAAGAAAATGAGTATGTACATGGAAAAGAAATATTTATAAAGATAATAGAAGCCGCGGCGTGCCATACAAAACATCAGGCGAAACTAAAGATAGACCGGCAAAACTTCCCCCAAACCAGTTGATTGTACTAAATGCAAATTTAAATGTTATACACACTTCAATGACGACGAACGGAATAATATATGCAGAGAATACTGGCGATTTAATTTTAATCGTCAAAAAATTTCTTAATCAATATGGTTTCAGGAAAACTAGTAAAACGGCGCACTACAATCACTGAAGTAAAAAAAAAACAATTCTCAAGTGCTTATTTTTTTGTTAATTCAAGTGGGAAACTGCAGGTCTGTAAGAATTTCTTTCTCAAAACTTTGTGCAGCAGCCATGGTCCAGTGGACTTTGCTATGTCTGGAAGAAGTGAATGTGGTACTTTTATCAAAATTGATCAGCGTGGCAGTACAATTCCTGTCAATAAAACTTCAAAGAAAACTATTGATCAAATAAAAGCTTACATAGAAAGCTTTCCCGTAACAGAGTCACACTACTGCAGACAATCTTCTAAAAGAAAATATTTATTTATTTATTTATAGTCTATGAACATAAATACTTACAGACTAGAATATAACAATAACAAAAGTTCAATAAGATTCAAAACAATTCAAACAAGTAAAGGTGTTATCTTCGGCCATGCCGAAACTCACATACCCTACACTGCGTTGAAAGTACCTTTTAAATAAATGTTAAAAAGGCGTTGGAAAGGTTGAATGAGTCGAAAAAAATGTGAAATGTTAGAAAGGTTGACAGAGGTTGAAAAAGTCGAAAATATATGCGAAATGTTGAAAAAAGTTGAGAGAGGTTGAAAAACTCTAAAAAAGTTCAAACAACTTGAAACAATTCAAAATGGACGAAAAAGTCGAAAAAAATAAAGAAACTAATAAAGAAAGTTGAAAAAGTCGAACAAATACATATAGGATATATTGGAAAAAGTCGAAAGAATAAGGAAAATGTTGAAAAAAATCGAATAGAAATGAAAAATTAGAAATATGCCACGCCCACTTGTCCAATTCTGCCCACTTTTGGTTCAATAAACTATATTCGTGATCGACATCCTCATATTAAATTTCAGCACAATAGCTTGTATAGTTTGCGATATGTGCCGCAGTTTAATTTAAAATTTAGGGCGGTGACACACCCAATGGTACAATCCAGCCCGGTTTTGATCCAGAAATAGCTTTCCATAAGCAAACCTCTTACACCAAATTTTAGTATGATTGCTCACATATTTCGATAAATATGCCACTTACCATATTTTACTTGTATGGGAGGTGCCACGCCCACTGGTGCTATTTCAGCCAATTTTTATTCAGGTATACTCTATAGCAACTGAGCCACTTACATTACATTTCATAGCAATTGCTGCAATAGTTCACTTAAAACAGCGCTTACAAATTTATGTTTATATGGGAGGTGCCACGCCCACTGATGCAATCCAGTCAAAATTAATTTATTTTTAAAGCTTATAGTAACTGACATCTTTGGACCAAATTTTATGAAGATTACTCTCATAGCACACTGTCTATAACAATAAACGTTTTTGCTTATATGGGAGTTGCCACGCCCACAGGTACAATTGGACCAAATTTTTGTTATAAGAGACCTTATAGGAAGTATATCCACCCCATTTAATTTCATAACGATTACGTTGTTAATTCTCTTTATATAACGTTTATAAATATTGTGGGCGGTGCCACGCCCTTGATCAAGTTTTTTCAGTAAAGTAGCTGAGATTGTATTAATGACTGCTTTCAGCGGCACCATCCCCAAATTTTTTATGGAAATCGTTTGTGCCAATTCTGAGGTATACGGAATCAAAATTTTTAGCAGTTGAAAAGTGCCACGCCCATTTATCCAAAGATTCCGCCCACTTTTATCTCAATTCAAAATATATTTGATATGTATCCGTATACCAAATTTCATCGCAATATCTTGAACGACTTACAAGATATGGTAGGTTAAATGATAAAATTTAGGGCTGTGCCACGCCCCTGTACGACCTTTTGGAAACTTGAAACCCAGCCTTATCCTAATTTGGTTCATATGTGCACCAAATCACCAAGTTTCATCAAAATCGCTGCAACTTTTTTCAAAATTGGCCTGGGTAAATTTACATAGAGTATGGGCGGTAGGCGTGTCCGTCAACCGATTTCGATGAAAAATCTAGGTTACATAAAGGATTAATATCATTTAACAATTTTAGATTTCTGAAAATAGGTGCATTTGCCGCAAAGTTCGTGCGAACAATATTTAAATAAAACGGAACAAAATTTCTGAGATTCCTAGTTGGGACATTAAACTGTATCATGCTAAAAAGAGGAGGACAATCAACTAAACCAGACACAATGTCAAATAATAACAGTAAAGATAAAATTTGTCTTCTATTTTCTAAAGTTTTTAAGCCAATTAGAAGGCAACGGGCATTATATGGCGGAAAAGCACCTTCAAAATTAATAGTGCGTAAAGCGAACATAGTGGAAGACCTCTGAACTCTTTCCAAATGCACTTTATGCCAATCATTAAAAAATTCCATATAATTGCGGCATATTCTAGTCTTGAGCGAACAAGACTGGTAAATAAATTTTAAGGGTATATGGATCCCAAAATGAGGACCCTTATAAAAGCTAGCATCGCATATAATCCAAATAAGCACGAAAGGTAAAGTTAGAATCAAAAACAACCAGGGACAGGATTCTACAAGGCAACGCTACATATTCTATTAAGGCTCTTCGATATCTATCAATTGGCACAAATTTCAAGCTGTTATCTTCATTAATGAAAATTGACCTAAAAAACCGGTGAAACCCCATGTTTGGGACAGGATTTAACAATGCAATTCCAGGTATTATACTTAGGCCTCTTCGAGTTCTATCATTTGGCATTCATTTCGAGCTGTTATGTACTACAGTTTTGATTAGAACAATAAAATTGGCTAAAATTCGGGCATTTTCGGCCATCGGGACAGGCTTTGGCAAGGCAACCCTAGATATTCTATTTAGGCTCGTCGAGCTCTATCATTTGGCATGCATCCCATCCTGTAATCTTATACACTCGACTTTTCTACAGCCGGCTCTTGGACTAAAAGTCTTTATACTGAGAGACATACAATAGAGAAGCATTTGAAATATAATAAGAGGAAGAAAGAGGACTAACGGACTTAGAAAAAGACATGAAAACACATTTATTAAGATTGAGATGGAGATAATTGTACGTATTAGAGGTATGCGTGAATTCGCTTGCTGTTACGTCAGACTATTGGATTTATTGACAACTCTTAATCAAGTTTGACATTCTGCAGCACCTTAATAACAAAATCACGAAACAGGACAATACAAAAAAATGATTTAGCTTCGTTTGCTTATGGGTTGTAATTCGCTGTGATTTAAACATACGACTTAGAACGACAACGTCAACAAAAAAAGACACGAAACGCACAAGCAAACAATAACAAAGCGCACATTTATGCCTACTTGGCTGACATTTGAAATTTGGTTTGTTGCGTTGTAAAATTGCGTTGATTATTTGAGTAGGGCTACCAGATGACCTGCCTACAGAAGTAGTGTATGGCAAAAAATTCCAATTTTCGAAAAATTTTTTTAGTCCCATAAAAATATTTTACGAAAAACCTCAGCAAAATTAAGACAATATTTTAAATAACTTTTATTATACAATGCAAACATCGAAAGTAGCAAAACCATCCAAACGTAGTACATTTCAAGTGAAAAGTAGCAAAGTAGCAAAACCTTGCAAAAGTAGCACATTTGCTACTAAAGTATGCCATCTGGTAGCCCTGTATTTGAGTTATGACTTTGTAACAAATAACAATAAAACATTTGTTTTTCTTCTTCAAGAGTTGCTTAATCCAATGTTATATTATTTGTATACCTTTAATCTCAAATGTTCTTTAAAAAATAATTAAAACGGCCTTGTTTTTCATAGCATAAGGGAGATATAACCCCTTAAGGGGACATGACACTTTCAAAAAATTTGTTCTTAAGTGTTTTAAAATGCGTATAGTTTTTATAAAAAACAAGATATTTTGAAACTTTACACATGTATTTTGGCACAAAACTATATTTGAAAACCAATGTTTTTTAATTATTTTATAATATTTATGACCACTAGAATTTTTGAAAAAAACATCAAAAAATCATGGCGGGCATGATTGCAGCTCACTGGACATCTAAAAAAAAAATAAGAAGTTTTAATCAGCATCAAAGCCGCCAGGGAATGAACTACAGACAAAAATGTTGGTCCAAAAATAACAAAATGGCGTAATTTTTTCGAAAATTGCCAATTTTTGGTGCCAAAATCGTGCCAAAAATCAAAAACTATAATACCATTCTTTCTGCATTGATATGTGCACAGCAACATATTAAAATTTCAGAAAGATCGGTCGAGTAATTTTTTTTTATCATGCCCGCCAACTCGAAAAACGTGGTTTCGAGAAAAACGCGTTTAAAGTTTTTTAACTACATATAGCTTTTCAAGTACTATAACTTTGACACGATGTTCCTAAAATGTCCGCTATATATTTTGTAAGCCGAATTTGAGGTATTAAAAACGTATTTTTCAATACTTTTTAAGCAAGAAACAGTCAAAAAAAAAATTTTTAATTCTTGAAAATTTGAAGGTGTCATGTCCCCTTAAATTTGATTTCATAAAAATTTGAAGCTGAAGTAAATTCAGTCATTTCCACAGTACACAGTGTATTTGCTTCTCAACAGTCAAAATGCGAATTAAGATTGAAAGGAAGTATGAAAACGTGCAAGTTGCTCTCACACTTGCGCTTGTGCTGTGTTCACAGGTCCCCTCAAGCGGATTAGGAATTATTTAAAATGACAGCAAATTTGGAATGCACAGGAGTTTAAAAGATACTTTGTAGTACCCAAATCCACTATTCCGCAAATCGGCACAGATCGTTTTGAAAAATATTCGACTTATAGGCTATTGACTATGTCATATTAAACAGGGGTAAAAGGATCAAATTCGTTTAAGGAATTTTATTGTCTTATATGTTCAATTGTACCCTAAAAATGATATCGCCAAAATTGCGATTAAATTAAGGCTTGGACTTTTGAGGACGGTGCAAATTTATCCACTTTTTATTTTTTTTAATTATAACTCAAAAACTATATATTTTTAGTGTTTACACATTATCAGCCTTATTGCAGAGAATAAAATTTCCTATCGATATGACACTTTATAAAGTCAAAAAATCTTATTTTTTCATCAAAATAAGTTAAAAAACTATTTTAAAAAAACCGAAAAATTTTAATTTTTGGATACAACTTGTTCCTGAGTGGATTCAGAGATGTGTTTGGCTGACAAAAAAGAATGGTGATATAGTCTCCGTTAAAATGGTGACCCATAAAGGTATTTTAGATAAAAATTGGCTGAGATACAGTCATTTAAAGTTGCCAACTTTTGATTTTACCAATTTTTACCTATATACTTACCATGCTAGTTTTAATTTTTGCACACAAAATTATGTTAATTCAATTCACCATTTTAACGGAAGTTATATCACCTTTCTTTTTTGTTAGCTAAACATATTCCTGAATCCACTCAGAAACAAGTTATATCCAAAAATTATTTATTCCAATTCACCATTTTAACGGAAACTATATCACCTTTCTTTTTTGTTAGCTAAGCATACATATCCCTGAATCCACTCAGAAATAAGTTATATCCAAAAATTATAAAAAATTAAAATTTTTCGGTTTTTTTTAAAAAGTTTTTTAACTTATTTTGATGAAAAAATAAGTTTTTTTGACTTTATAAAGTGTCATATCGATAGGAAATTTTACTCTCTACAATAAATCTCAGGATGTGTAAACTCTATAAATATATAGTTTTTGAGCTATTAATTAATTTGAAATTTTTAATCGAACTTTACAGTCAATTGCAGTAACCAATGTTCTTGTGAAATTTCACAAATCGGTTAATGCTTTATAAACAAACATGTCAAAGACAACAAATGGAACAATTTAACCTGGTAATTGGTGACATATGTTTCGGCTATTACCACATATATACACATATTCATATGTATATACATAGCCTCATCAGACCAGTTTTGGTTAATTTGTAATGTGATTCGAACCCCCGACCATTCCATGAATTATATGTGGACGGCCGCGCTAACACTTGAGCCACGGAGGTTGTGCTGAACGACATACACAAAGTGCAATTTTATATTATGCGATTGCGCCATCTGTTGTAATTTTATTGTCATTTCTCGTTTGCTGCATAGCTTTGTTAAACCATCGGTTTAAGGACTTGCTATATGATGTAGCTTTATTATTTCGAATTTCGGGCTTCCGCCACTTATTCTCCGAACTGCATGTGCAGTTCAAATTTGCTGTCATTGAAAATAATTTCTAATACGCTTGAGGGGACCCGTGTGTTGAACATTCAATAGACAAAATGCAAATTAAGAGGAAAAAGAAGCATTAAAATGTACGATTTGCTGTCACACTTGCGCTTGTACTGCGTTGAACACTTAATTTACGGTTGCAGCAATCACCTCACTTGCTGTTTTTTCTTTTTGTTTTGATTTGATTTATGATTTAAGTCATAAAAATTTTGGTAGATTTGAAATGTAGCAAATGACTTAAAGGCCTATTTAAATCCACTTACGCAGACCTCTAGTACGTATGTGTTCGACTTTTTCAACCTCTTTCAACTTTCTTCATAAGTTTTTTTATTTTTTCGATTTTTTCATCAATTTTGAATTGTTTAATTTTTTCAACATCTTTCAACATTTTTAGAGTTTTTCAACCTCTCAACTTTTTTCAACATTTTGCATATATTTTCGACTTTTTCAACCTCTTATTAACATTTATTTAAAATGTACCTTCAGTGTAGTGTAGGGTATGAGAGTTTCGGCCTGGCCGAAGATAATACCTTAACTTAAACACTAAAAACAGAGAGATAAAGCATGGTATAGATTTTGATATATGAGAACATCTCAAAATTTGATTTTTTGGACTTGGCCGGTTTCGCAACTGGGCGCCTCATACGAGAATTTTCTTGTTGATGCTTTATTCCCCCTTTATAGACGCCTTTGGTTCTGAGGAAGATGCAGATCCTAAAAATCTTATCCGAAAAGCCGTCCCAGCAGTCAAGAAGCACCATTTTCATGCAGAATGCTTAAACAGAAAACAACGGAAGTTTTAAAAATATGATTTTCTAATTTAATTTTTTTTTTGTTATACAAGAATGTTAAATTAAATATGATATATTAATAAAAATAATTAGTTAGCTGAAAGTTAAGTTCTTCAAAACTAGTTTAAATAAAGTACGTTAAAACTACTTTTAAAGGCTTAAAGGTTACTGATGAGTTCTCCTAGCAGAGGATGAAACAAGTATAACTAGTTGTAGCCCATTTTTCCTTTTTATTTATCTTTAATAAGTTGTAATTTCTTTGGTGTTAACACACAAACATATGAAACAGTAAGCTCAATAATATAATATACATATGTACTTTTAAAGTAGTTGAAAATAAAGAATAACTAGTTGCTTTTAAACAGGGTACGCAGGGTGCTCATTGTTGAGATTTTATCACGCATTGCTATTTTTCACTAAAATTCATTAAATGATAACTCATGAGCTAGACGCACAAGCAAGCGAATACTCACAAAACGAAATTCAGAAATATCGAATTCTGCCGCTGCAAAACTGAAAAAAAAGTGAGCGACGCTCACAAAAACGAAAACAACTCTGAGAAAAAGATTGAACAGACAGCATTTCTCAGAGCATAAATGAGTGTTCAATGAGCGCTGCTCATTATTGGCAAACAGGTTTGATTTTGATGAAACAGAAAAAAACGTAATATTTCTTTTTGTTTATATGCTTTAGCTGTACGTCGTATATGTTTTCGCTTTTGTGTATCTTTTTTCTGAGAAAAGCTTTCCCAATTTTACCTCTTCTTACTTCTGCGAATTCACTTTTAGGGAGAAAAATTTCATTTAATGTATTTTTATTTATTTATAGTGATAAAGAAACTGTACAGAAAATTAAAATAAGATATGTTCTAACAATTTATGATTTAATTTTATGAGTAATAAATTGCTAATTGTATCTTGGCTAAGTTTAGTTCTTTGCCTAGTATTGTGGATAATGCGCTGAGAGCTCTTTCAACCGACACTTGGCTGGATGGAACAGCCAAAGCAATTGAAGCAAGCATAGACATTTCATAGTCTTGTTTGGAGATATTTTTCCAATAATCTAGAACATTTGTAGAAAGTAGCATCCTGTCGCTATATGCTAAGTTTTCTAACTTCTTACGAAGATTTACTGAGGATTGCGACGTTGCATTTGTCTTTGTTATGCAGTAGATGACGGATATAAGAAAGTCCGAAAATGCACTGAAAATCTTTCTTATGTCCGTGTTTTCTTATAAACAATAAAACGGATATAAGAAAGATATTTTCTTATATGCATCAGTAGCAAGTTATACGTAAGAAAATTTCTTATAAAGAGTACATATTTGAAACAAAATCAGTTAATATTGTTAGATATATTATTTCGTATCGTTTATTTGTATGTATGTATTTACGTGTGTGTGTATATACATATCTAAACATAAAAAGTCAATATGTATGTATGTATGTAAAAAAACAAAAAAGTGATTGCACTTCATTTAAAATCACAGTAAATAAGTCCATTTAAAATTATGAATATGAAAAGCATATGTATGTATGTTCATAAGAAAATAAAACTATAATTGAAAAAAATCTTCCATTTTCTTCTGCACAAGGTTCTCCTTGCGTTTTTCAAAAAGAATATCTTCTATTTTACAAATATGTTCGTTTGCTTCATCAATGTCCAAATATTCCTTGAGAATGAAAAAGGCATCAACGGCTTCCTTCCTTTTTGGCTTCGTAGATATTTCCTGTTCAACTTCTACCTCTTCAACCTCTCCCCGTAAGATTTCATTATTAAGTTCCTCTTCATTAATTTCAACGCAGTCATTCGTTTTCATTTCTATTTAATGACGGAACAGTGTGCCCAGATGTACGTACTTACAATTTTGTAAAAAAAAAAAAAAATATATTTTGCCCTAAATTAAAAAAAAAAAAGAATTTCGGAAAATACTTTCTTATACACGTTTAATTTTCTATGCAATGAATAGAGTTTTTCGTAAAAATATGTTTCTTATAACAGTCTTTTTCTTATATGCGTTTTTCTTATAAGAGGTTTTTTTAGCACGCAGCTATATGAATCTGTGCATGGTGCTTTAGGAAGTGTTTCTTATAACCGTGTCTTTCTTATAAGAGACTTTCTTATATCCGTCGTCTACTGTGGTAATAATTTTTTCTTCTAAAAACCTGTAACGACTATTTTCTGTAAAAGACTTCAAAGTTCCTGGCAAGTTATCACGGTCTGCGTCAAAGGTGTTATTTAAATTGTGAATAGTCTTTACTGTTCCCAGTATTTGTTCCTGCATAAAATAATAAAATAAAAAGAAGTTCATAAAAAAACAGTTACCATTGCAATCTTTTTTTTTTTGTTCATAGGATAACAACGGAGAATCTAAAAAGTTGAGTCGAGGATCAAAGTACAAAGCAGTAATAAACACTGTACTATCAAGTAGTTTAATTTTTCTGGTCTTAATCGCTTCTAATAAGTGTGTAGCATAAATGTTATCGTTAATATTCTCTAATTCTGCTTCGCATACGAGCCAGTCACGATAAAAATCTCGAATCACATATTGCTCAGCTTGGAGTTGTTTTGTACATTCTGCCACTGGACTGAAGGCTCTCTCAAAATTTTCAATAAATGTCAAATCTATTTCAAAATTAATTTTGGGTTCAACTTCATTCCCCATTATAAGAACTTTTAACTTCTGCAAAGTCATCATTGAAAAATATTTTATGCACTATTTCATAGTGTCTTTTAATGTTTCCTAGTAAGTGTCCTTTCAATTCCTTTGCACATTTAATACACTTCGACACATTAGCTTGCTGGTCAAAAGTGACCAAGCTTTCTTTGTCTATATTCGACGGCTTACCCATTTTGACTACCGTACGTAATTAAAATGAGACAATGAAACCCAGCGCATTCCTTTGTTTATGCTTATTTCTGTCTTAGCTGAGTTTATCATGAGTTCTCATTTTTTACACATTCTCATTCTTGCGAATTCTGTTTTGTGATTTCTCGTGAGCTATGTTGTTGTTGTGTCTATTTATCAAAGCGTAATTGTCATCAAATGAGGTACGCAATGTGAGTTTTCACTTGATGTTTTCAATTGAAGTGAATAACACTTTGATAAATACACACAACAACAACTCTAGCTCACGAGAAATCACAAAATAGAATTCGCATGAGTGAGAAAAAAAAATAAATGAGCATTTGTGAGAGATATTTTGCGAACCCTGCTTTTAAACTACTTTTAGAGAAGTTCTAAATAAAGTAATTTTAAATAAGTTGATAACACAAGCAGGCGACGACAATTGACTTACACCAATGCCACCCCATTTTATTTAAGTCAGTTGGTTACATGAGAAAAAGTCAGAATTTCAACTAGTTGTACTTGAAAAAAAAGCAATTTTAAATAACTTTAAAATTAGTTGATTTTCCTGCTATGTTGTTTTAACGTACTTTATTTCGCCGGTACTTACAAAGAAAATCTTCCGACCGAAAATTGCGGCGAAGAAAATCTTCCGACCGAAAATTGCGGCGAAGAAAATCCCTTTTTAAAAAATGCGGCGAAAAAAATCCTTTTCTGAAATTGCGACGGAAAAATCTCTTTTTCTGAAATCATGTTTATTTATTACTGTAAGAAATGATAAAGATAAAATTATGAATATAAATAATTATTTGAAAAAATACATTTTAATCAGAGAAATTATTCCCTACCCTTAAAAAATAACACATTTTTTACGGCACATTCTGAAAAAAAAAAGATTTTCTTCGCCGCATCTTATAAAAAGAGATTTTCTTCGACGCATTTTATAAAAAGAGATTTTCTTCGCCGCATTTTATAAAAAGAGATTTTCTTCGCCGCATTTTTTAAAAAGGGATTTTCTTGTTCGCATTTAAAGAAGAGATAGTCTTCAAAGGGACCGGCGATTTAAACTAGCTTTGAAGTACTTTATTTTCAACTACTTTAAAAGTAGTTTTAAAGCAACTTGTTTTAGCGTACTTTGTTTAAACTAGTTTTGAAGAACTTAACTTTTAGCTAACTAATTATTTTTATTGATTTAATAACATATTTCATTTTACATTCTTTTTTAACAAAAAAACAAAATTAGAAAATCATCTTTTTAAAACTACTGTTGTTATCTTTTTAAGCATTCTCCATGAAAATGCTGCTTTTTGACTGCCTGGAAGGCTTTTCGGATAAGATTCTCAGGATCTGCATCTTCCTCAGAACCAAAGGCGTCTAAAAAAAGGGGGAATACAGCATCAACAAGAAAATACTCGTATGAAGCGCCCATTTGCAAAACCGGCCAAGTGCAAAAAATCAAATTTTGAGATATTCTTATATATCAAAAACTATACCATGCTTTATCTTTCTAATATGTTTTTAGATTTAAAAAATTTCTTAAATAGAAATATTACATTTTTTAAATATATTTTGATGCATAGATTTCAAAACCGGCCAAGTCCAGTACATTGGTATCAAAACCGGCCAAGTCCACTTTTTTTCAAACAAAATTTGATAATTATATACTATGTCAAAACTAAAAACTTATTTCTACCCCCCCCCCCCCCCCTCTCGCTAATCACCCCCAAACCCACCACAGTACTTTATTACACCTCCGTAAAGGTTTTTATCGAAATTCCATTCTAAAACTCATTTTTATTGTTAGATATTATTTTAGTACACCTTAATATGTAATACATGTAAGGTTAGGGCTACCAGATGCGATACTAAAGTAGCAAAAGTGTTACTTTTGCAAGGCTTTGCTACTATGTTACTTTTGACTCGAAATGTACTACTTTTGGTTGAAATACTTTTGCATTTGAAATATTCTTGTATTTTGCTGGAGTTTTCTCGAAAAAGTTAAGAACTTTTTTTTATTTTTTTGCTGATCAAAGTTATTTGTTATTGTTTTAATTTGCTGGGGTTTTTTTGTTAGGTGAGGACCTTTTTTTTTTTTTTTTTTTGAGGGACTTTCTTTTTAACGTATTTTGAAGTGTGATTTTGAGGCTATGTCAAATTCTAAGGCTGATGGGTAATTTCTGACCCCAGATACATACCAAAATACATACCGTATGGTACCTCAACTTTGAACTACAAGACTATTTTTTATTTTGTGGTCCTGTGTTATTATTCAAGATTATTGATTATCTTAATATTATGATTGATTGATTACTCTTTTTGTAAAAAAGTTTATTTCAGGAACAAAGAATAAACTCTCATTATTTCATAAAAATTTATCAAACTATAAAAAAATTTTCCATTGAATGAGAATTTGTTTTACTCCAAAAAGGGAATATCATATCACACATTGTAAGTTCGGTTGCTTTCAGATCAAAGTTATTACCGTTTTTCTCACTTTTTACAACTGTTTTCTTACTTCACGAGTAACGTTTTTTTTTTTTGGAGTGCATGATGATGTCACTACCATTTGACCTTGAAAATTCGCACCTCGGTCCATTCGCACTTGTTTTGGATTTGCACATCTACGACGCAAATACACCATTGGTTTTTCCTGTAAATTAAACTTCCCTTAGTCAAACGGTTCTTAAGGACAATGCTGCCAAAGCGGAAGGCTTTACTCATCTTTGCAAGTGCCTCTTATTAGGGACTGCATGATTTTGAAAAAAAAAAATATAACCTAATACGCCGCAGGCAAAACTTCTTAATTGTGCGATTGCGTATAATTAATAAAGTTATTATTAAAAATATGTATTGGTCGCAGTCGAAATTTTCAAGCAACCCAAATTTGAATTGAAAAGTTTAATATTTTAAATAAAATATATTTCTTTACACAATCCAAATATTTATATTATTTGAAATTTAAGCTGCGATTACAGCCAAACCTGTGTAAGATATAACCATAGTAAAAAATCAGTTTCATTAGTAATTAAAAGCAATGTGTTACTTTATTTTTCTTTCATAGACTCTGCTGCTATTTATTATAAATTTTTAAATAAATTCAATGTACTTTCTTAACATTGTGACTTGATTTTAAAAAATCATAGTTAAGATCACGGCACTAAAATCAATATAATTTATTGCAATTAATTGTGAAAGCAACATCCCTCTTTAGATCTATTACTTTTTTTAACAGCCTTTTAAGTTTATTGATAAAAAAAATGATTATTTTTTACTGAACTTTTTTTTCAGGCATGCTGCATTCGCCCCCCCACCCCATCCCTCTCCACTTCCCTGTTACGCAAATAAAGGCCATGTACGTATGTATATTTAATTTTACCATATTCAAAGGACTGCAGTTTTTCTCTGGATACACTTCCTATAGTTTTTATCGGATATTTAAAATGTTTGCACTATTTACTTGTTTTTTTTAAAAAATAACAGTTACAACAAATCGTAAATTGCATTGCCGGCAATGTCGCAGTACCATTTATGTTGTCAGAACAAGACACCACCGTTCCACATTCAAACAAATTATTACGACGAATCAATAGCAAATCGCCAGAAAAGTAAAAAAAAGATGCAATATTACGGTTGCGCTCCGCGACGAAACAACCTTACGCTTTCAATTGTTTTTCATTAATGACTTGAACTCAACAGCAAGCAGTAGGAATTCTCTCAGTCCAACTTAAATAGTTAGATTTCACAGCAAACAAATGAAACTATCGCTAACATTTAGTAAAGACTGGAAAGTAGAAAATTAGGGAAAAACGGTAAAAGCAAAAAAATACAAACATGTAATAATAAGACTGGCAGATAATAAAGAAGTAGCAGAGAAGCGCGTGAAAAATGATCATAATAAAACACATACAACACAACGACTACGATATGCAGAAATAGCGTATGTACCCAGTGTTCGAAACGAATTCGTTTCTTCGTACTATTCATCCGAAACGGATTCCGTTACGAATTCGTCTCGAACTCGTTTTCGTATGAAATTCCTCTCGAAAAAACGGAAGGATCGTCCGCATTAACGAATTCGTTTTGAATTCGTAACGGACTTCAAATACGAATTCGTTTCGAGTTCGTTTTTTGTTCATAAAACGAATTCGTTTCGAATTGGTTTTTTGTTCATAAAATGATTTTTTTTTTTTTGGTTCATAAAAAAATTAATTTTCTTTAATTATCAAATTATTTAATATGCAAATTGTAAGACTTTATTTTATTTAATTTTATTTTATTATCAATTTAAATTTTACTTACGATTTACAAATTTCCAAAGTCAGGCTCGAACCCATGTACCAATGATTCATAGTCATGCACGCTACTTACTAGGCTGCCTGTTATATATTAAAATATATGTCAAAGACGAATGATATCTTCTCTCATTTGATACGCTTTATTTGAAAACGAATTCGTTTCGAAATTTTTGAATTTTTCCATGAAAATTTGATCTGTTTTATGAAAAAAAAAAACAAATTCGAAACGAATTCGTTAATGCGGACGATCCTTCCGTTTTTTTCGAGAGGAATTTCATACGAAAACGAGTTCGAAACGAATTTGTAACGGAATCCGGAAACGGATTGTCAATTTCAGTGTTAAAAAAATATTAGTTTTTTTTTAAATTTTTAAACATTTCTAATTCGATTAAGACACATTTTTTTTTGAAAATTTTTCCGGTAAATTTTTCCAAAAAATTTTGATCTGTTTTATGAACAAAAAACGAATTCGAAACGGATTCGTATTTGAAGTCCGTTACGAATTCGTTTTACTTACAAAAAACAAAATTCGAATCGATTTCGTTTTATGAACAAAAAACGAATTCGTTTTATGACCAAAAAACGAATTCGTATTTGAAGTCCGTTGTGAATTCGAAACGAATTCGTTTTACTTGCAAAAAACGGAATGCGTTCGAAACGAATTCGCGTCCGTTTTTGTGCATTGGGTAGCAGCAACTAAGTAACTACTACATCAACAGAAACTGCTATGGCAAGAAACAACTATAAAATTACAGTAAAGAGCCTATTATCCGAAGAAAGAATAAATTTGAATACCCGAAGTCATAGAAATTA
Source organism: Tricholauxania praeusta (assembly GCA_949775025.1). Lineage (NCBI taxonomy): Eukaryota > Metazoa > Arthropoda > Insecta > Diptera > Lauxaniidae > Tricholauxania > Tricholauxania praeusta. The sequence continues at coordinate 110,186,177 of OX459028.1, forward strand.
AGCAGATCATATTATATACAAGCGTGCTTATTTAAGTTTTTATTTTAACAGCCCACAATATTTATAAACGGTATAATAAGGGAACTAGCAACAAAATCGTTATGAAATTTATCATGGTAGATATACTGGCGTTTGAGTATCTTGGAACCAAAAGTGGGCGTAACGGCACCTGTGGGCGTGGCACCTTTCATACAAGCAAAAAAAGTTAAATGATATATTAAGTGCGCTGCGAGAGTAATTTCTTTAAAATTTTGTGTAAAGTTGTCCGTTACTATAAACTTTGAAATTAAATGAAAATCGACGAGAAGAAAAAAAGTTAAATTTTACATTAAGTGTGCTATTGGACTAGTATTTTTTAAATTTGGTGTAGAGGTATCGGATACTATAAGCTCTGAAATTGTATGAATTTTGACGGGATTCCATTAGTGGGAGTGGTACCTCCCATACAAGCTTAAGACGTTTAATGTTATATTAAGTGTACTATATGGGTGATCCTAATAAAATTATATAGTTTTTCAAACTCCTTAAACGTCTGACGTCTTCGAACTCATTCAACTTTTTTCAAAATATTCAACCACTTTCAAGTGTTTCAACATTTTTCGACGCACGTATTTCAACATTTTTCATACTAATTTTTTCGAATTTTTGAACCTCATTCATATTTTTTCGAATTTTTCAACCTCATTCAACTTTTTTCGAGTTATTCAACCTCTTTCAATTTATTCAGCCTTTTTCACTTGGTTCATCGCTTTCAACCTTTTTCAACACTTTCAAATATTATCGAGTTTACCAACTATTTTCACCTGATTCAACTTCTCTCAAATTTTCTTTAAGCTTGTTTTCGGTTTTTTAAACCTATTTAATATTTTTTAAATATTTCCAACTTCTCATTTAATTGCATTACACTTTTTCGACTTTTTCAACCTCAAAACGTAAAACCGAACTATGGTTGGTCTCCTGGTACTAGAAAGTATTTGTTCACAAGTCAATAATTAAAATAAGGAACATTCTAACTGCATGTGTACTCTTTTTAATAATTAAAAAAAAAAATTTAACTTTAATACAATGAAAAATAAAATTAAACAATTACCTTCGTTGAACACAAAGCTTAAAAAAAATTACCTTACCATTGCGCAACATTTTTTGTTAGAATATCCGGAATTTCAGATAATCGAGCCTCTACTGTAACAACAATCTTCATATATAAGTGTATCAACACCAATAACCACTGTTAAGCTACGAAAAGCAACCCAACAAAGTCAAGCAACTTTGCGAGTAAATGATATCTTGTTCCCTTATTAATCACAACGATCTTACTAAAACAATGATGAGTTACACGAGCTGTACATGAGTACAATGCACTGCATTAAATAATTTCTCGTAAATAAATTATGTAGATTAGGGCGGTACAATAAAAACCGAACATATTTTCTTTTAAAGTCTTACCTCAGATAAATTAATTTATGTTAAAAAACTAATATTCCCAAAAAATTAGCTAAATTGCTTAACTTTAGAAGTAGCTCAATAGCGATTTCTTCAATTTTGGGACTTAAATTTTTGTAACTTACTGCGAAAATGCTTAGCCTTAGTCCTAGGCAAAGTTGATCACGGTGGGCTTTAACCAACCAAAATTAACGAAACTTTTAGAAATTATTTATCAAAGAAAACGCAAAGTAAAACATTGCAAAACAATTTTTTTTTTTAATTGAACAAGTAAATGTAAGGATACCCATATTTGCTCAGTTTTGCACGTTTCGCAAATCGCATTAAAAGCTGTAATTGTTCAGTATTTGGTCCATAATCCTCTTATAACGCTAATAACGCGCTTAGGCATACTTTTCAACCACACCGCTAAAATAGTTAAAGAATGGTTGTCTTTGCAAAAATTTAGGGAAATAGACTGACCTGCACAAAGTTCTGATCTCAATCCAATTGAGAATTTATGGGGAATATTCAAAATACGATTGGGGAAACACGAGATAGCTCCCGAAACCTAAGCAAGCTATGGCATCGCGTCCAAGCTGAATTGAAAAAAATACATAGCAAAATTATTGAAAAAGTTATGAAAAGTATGCCTAAACGCATTATTAGCGTTATAAAAAATAGTGGATTATGGACCAAATACAGTTGCAGCGTTTAAAGCGATTTGCGAAACAGAGCAAATATGGATATCCTTACATACATTTACTTGTTCAATTAAAAAAAATTGTTTTACTTTTCGTTTTCTTTGATAAATAATTGAAACTGAATCTTTCGTTAATTTTGGTTAAGCAACACAATTTTTACAGAATCAGACATGCAGCAAAGACAATCATTTGCTCGTTATGCTCGCGACTGTATATCATACGTATAAAATTTAAAAACGATCCAATTTTGTTCAAAATTTGATAAGTTAAATATCTTTACTAGATAGCACCACATCCCAAATTTCAGCTCCCTAAGTGGTAGGAGAAAGAGCAATATTTTGGCCTGAAAATAGCCGTTATTAGTCCGTTCTAAAAATTTTACTTCTAAGAGCCCACAAATCTACATTTAAAGTTATGGATATTTTAATTTTTTTTTGTTATGTCATTTACTATACACAAAAAATAATTTTAAACCACTAGAATCAGATTAAATGAAAAAGGTCTTAGTAAAATATGGCAACTTTTAAAATGGTGCCCAAAATCGAGATTTTATTCATAGTACTTAAACTATGTTTCATATGATTTCTTTATACCCTTTAAAATGGGATGTCACGCAGTGAAAATGGTGAACCAGATTCAGAGATATTAGACATCGTTCGGCTGTTTTCTCAAAAATAGCGTTTTTTGGAAACTTTGATCTAATATTACTCAGGACCCTCTTCGATTTCGGTCATTTACTGATATGTTTTAGTAGGTATTAAAAGTGAAAAGCAGCCTTTTATTTGAAACGATTATTGAGTAATCGATTTTTTAAATATTTAAGCAAAAAACTTTCAACTATCGGTAGACTATTATTAAATATCCATATCAATTAAATGTAGGGTATCATTTTTTTGTCTTTGAATGTAGTTTTAGAAAAAAAATTATTCGAAGTAATTATCACTTAGTTATTAACGTTTCAAGATTAAAATCGACATTTTCAAAAAGTCCGACGCCTTTTTTTTGAAGTTTTTCTCAAAGTTCTACTCTACTTTTAAGCCTCAGTTCAAGATTGAACACAATTTTTTCTATTTTTCTTCGAATTTTAAAAATTTTACTACACAAAAAAGATCTGATTTCTCACATACTTTTTTCTATGTATTTTGGCTCGTAAATTCCAAAAATGCCAATAATTTTTTTTTTTTTTTTTTAAGAATCGTTTTCGGGATATCCCTCAAAAATCCGTTTTTTGCACTTTTTAATTTGTTTGCCCATATTGTTTTTACGAACAAAATCAGTTGCACACCGTTTAAAATGTATTTTTTGTTGGATTTGATGGAGTTACAAGCGATCAAAGTCCGAAAAAAGTGATTTTTTTGGTAATTTTTAAAAGTTACAAATTTTCAATTGCTTTGTTTAAGTCTGAAAATCTTTCTTTTTCATATTTTTTAGATATAGGATAATTTCAGCATATATATACTTATTAAGTATATTTGTTAAAGAATGGAATTCCAATCTAAGGCCTGTTAACTTATCTCATCTAAATCGTAGTTTAAACTGAGATTTGGTCTTAATCGCCGATTAGTCACAAACATCGATAACTTATGTCGTGTAATCGGCTATTAACGAGCAAATCTTCGATTAAAGTTAATATGAGAAATTTCTCAGATTATCGAAGTTAAGGACTGTCCCAGAAAAAACTTGCACTTTGTTTTTTAGCTATAAAAAAATACCCAGTAATTTTTTTGGTTTTTTTTATTTTTTTATTAATAATGGCTAGTGCTCAGAATATAAATATCTAAAAACTAATTAACAATTTTGTTTTTTTCTATAAAAATTTCTTACTTTTTTTTTTAGGGCCCTTCATTAAATTTTGCACAGTTGTTTTATCGACAGTACGGTACGATCTTTTCCACTTAAGTCTGAAGTCTTGAAAATTTTTTTGCAGTCCTGCCACTCTTTCGAAGATCTTTTTTCATTAGAGCCCAATATCTTTCAATTGGGCGAAGCTCTGGGCAGTTAGGCGGATTTGCTATTTTTGGTACAAAATTGATCTTTTTACTTGATTACCATTCCATCGTAGCTTTAGAGTAATGAGAGGTTGCTAAATCTGGCCAGAATATCACGGTACCCTCATGTGCACGAATAAATTGTAGAAGACGTTTTTCGAGGCACTCGTCTATATAAACTTTGGAATTGATTGTGCCTTGCGTAACAAAGAAGCTGCTTCTGAGGCCACAGGTGCATATGGCCGATAAAGGGAGTCAAGCACAACAAGTTGAAGCTAAAATCTTTCCAATCATTTATTGTGTTTTTGTGCTGAATATTACTGAAAAGGAAGTAAAAACATATATTAAATTATAATCTTTTTCCAGGAACGAAAGCAAATGAGTTAAAAAAATGGCATATCGACATTTTCGGACTTCTGAAAATAAAAAATAATTTTTTTCTCAAATGATAAAAAGTACAAATTTTTGTTGGAAAAAGTTGACCTCTCTGTTTTTTCTTGGTCGTAAACATGCATTTTCAATTTCAATTTAAAATTCTGGCAGTACCGTAAGACATAAATCTCATAAAGTACATTTTCTTATTATACAATCAATGGAATAGAAAATATTCTTAACATAAAACATTAGAAAATAATTTATCTTTAAATATATTAACAGAATTAAAGAAGAAAAAAAGAAAAAAAAAATATAGCAATGCGGAAGCTAAGGATAGATAAAATTAAAATAAACATAGATTGATTAATTTGATTGACTACTGTAGAACCTAAAAACTGCCCTTTTAAAAAACCATTTACGGTTTTCGGTTTTTAATTCATTTGGTAACATATTCCATAATTTCACGGCACTAACAAAAAATAGTCTCGACGAATTCAAAAAGTTAAAACTAGGTACTAAAAGATTATGGGTGTGACTTGACTGTGTAAAACACAACTTTCTGTATACACAGACAGTGCTAGATTACAGATTTTTAAAAAATTAATAATGTTATAGTTCAGTATCTTTATAGCGCAGTCCGATATACGGTCATATTTTCTTTTATTATATATGTATCTTGCACAATTGTTGAGAGCTAGCTGTAATTTCTGCCTGAATACCGAGTCAATATTGCCATAAACTAGTGCACTGTACGACACAAGAGGAACAATAAAGGTTCAAACCAATTTAAGTTTAGCTTCTTGTGGAATGCATGCATGTCACAAAAGTCGTCGAATTTCCGGTTATTTCAGTAATTTTTTAATTCCGATCAGGCTCTCAGCTTTGACCGGAAATTCCGAGCTTGCCCGGGTCAATCCTACCACACGCTAATCCTATTAACCCTATTTTGTATGGCAACAATTTATTTCACTTGAGCGAATGACAGTGGGAAGAATATGATTTCAGATTTGTGAATGAAACAACTATGTATAGATTTTTTAATATTTTTGATATGATGAAATTATATTGGCGACCGGAATTCACGGCCTCATGTACTCTCACACAAATAGGACAGGTGTAGTTAATTTTTTCCCGATGTTCTAAGAAAATTAACCAGTAAAATTCGAGAATCTTATCGCTCAAATATTAAGTCTTGTAATGGTTATAGGTTTTAATGGGATTAATTTAAGCAAGATAATACCTAAATAGATTATATAAGAATAGTTTAAACACTAAGAGCGAATCGACACAATAATAAAACACGGAAAACAAATTTTGAAAGGCGAAAATTGGAACTTTCTTAAAAACTAACATGGAAAATAAAATGTTAAAACACACTGTTTATTAATTAATTATAAAATACTAATTACTAAAACTAATTCAAAAGTAATGCGATTGTAAAATACAAAAAAAAAAAGGCAGACGGAATTACTCTTATTGAATAATTCCCAACAGGGTTCTTTCACCTTTTTATACTCTGCACCGAGAGTATATGTATTCACTTTGTCATTCCGTTTGTTACACATAGAAAAGAGCGTGGCAGGTATGTAAAAGTAAATATATTCTTGAACAGCCTGAGTTTTAGATTTAGCTGTTTCCGTCTGTCTGTGTTTCCGTCTGTTGAAATCAAGCTTACGGGAAAACCAAGACAGCTAATTGAATGAAACTCAGGTCACACCTTCTTGCAGGCATCTTGCTATTGAAAATGGGCAAAATCAGTTCACGGACACGCCTACTGCACATGCTCTATGTATATTTGCCCAAGCCCATTTTGAAAAAAGTTGCAGCGATTTTGATAAGACTTGGTGAGTTGATGCACATGTGAACAAGATTAGGATTAAATTAGGTTTCAAGCTATCAAAGCTTCCTACAGGCAATGGCGGATACAAGGGGGGGGGGGGCTATGGGGGGCTGAAGCCCCCCCCCTGAGAGCGAAAAAAATATTTTTATTCAAGAACGTTCATGGAGGATCGAACAAATCAAAGCAGTTCAGGCTTTGACATCTGAAAACCAACTCTTAGCATTTTACACTCATTGTTTTCAAACAGTATCTGAATTTGTGTGCAGGAAAATCAAGTGATATTTGTGAAATTCGTAACATGCTAGGCACAGTTTCATCAGTGTCAAACTTCTTCTCGAATTCATCTAAAAGAGTAAAACTATTGTAAATGTTCCTATATTGTCGCTCAGTCGCAAACTACAAGATCCGACACTACAAATCTCTTCAGCCTGTACTCATGTCAAGCAAATTATTAACCTGTTTTCAGAAATGCGAAAAAATTAAACGTTATTTGATGATATTTTTAATGAAGTATCTTCAATCGCTGTTGAGTTAGACACTTAATTGATTCTTTCCCGCTCGTAAATAAATAAATAATAAAAAGTAAAATATACCCAACACTGAGTTTATAATAACTTTGTTATCCCGTTTGTAACGCATAGATGCTCTTTAAGGAAAAAATACGACTTTATGAAACATTTTAGCCTTCATCATTTATTTTTAGTTCACTTCAAAAAAATTTGATTTCCGAAATGTAAGTCCTCTTGTTTTTTTTTTTTAATTCCCATAAAAACTTTGATAAATATAAGAATTTTCGAAACCGGTCCGATCGTGGAGAAGCTAAGTTGAAAAAATTTTTTTTTTCAAATTCCGTGTTCCGACGTAATTTGACCAGCAAATATTCTTATATTTACATATCTATTTATTTATCATTGAAACTATTGCTGCGATTTTAATGAAACTTGGTGATTGATCATACTAAAATTTGGCTTAAGAGGTTAGTTTATGGAAAGCTATTTCTGGATTAAAATCTGACTGGGTTGTACCAGTAGGTGTGTCGCCGCCCTAAATCTTAAGACTAATATACAAGCCATTGTGCTAAAAATTGGTATGCTAATGTCGATCACGAATAAAATTCATTTCATATCCAAAAGTAGGCGGAATTGAAGAAGTGGGTGAAGAATATTTCGACTATTTAATTTCTATTCGATTTTTTTCATATTACACATTTTCCATATTATTTTAACTTTTTCCAAGCTTTTAACTTTTTCCAATACATAAATACATATATTCCATAAGTATTTTTTCGTCTTTTTCAACCTCTTTCAACTTTATTCGTCATTTTCTTTATTGATTCAACTTTTTCATCGATTTTGAATTGTTTCAACATTTTTCAACTTCTGCAATTTTTTGAGAGTTTTTCAACCGCTTTCAATATTTTTCATCATTTACCATATTTTTTCGACATTTTAAACTTTTTCAATTTTTCAACATTTTTCAGCATTTTCCTTATTTTTTCGACTTTTTCAATTTCTTCAAACAGCCTTTTGCAACTGTTTCAAAACTTTTTCAATCTTTTTACATTTTTTCTCGACATATTCAAGCTCTTCATTGTCTTTTTAACATTTATTTAAAAGGTACTTTCAATGCAGTGTTAGGCATGTGAGTTTCGGCATGGCCGAATATTACTAGTCTTAATTTTTTTTTATTTCACATTTCTTTCTCAAATGTTTCAGAGCCGCAATATTCTATCCTTATTTGGATCATAAAATTTCAGAATCAAAATCAAAATTCCAGAGTACATTTTTGAGAATTTTACCCTTAGAACGTTTTATACCGGTAATCACTCGATGAGGCATGTTGACAAAATCATAGAGGCTGCTCTCACTTACGAAAGTGAAAAGTGATTGCAGTAAGGTTGAGCGCTAATCCAAATCAAATTGTGTCATCAGCATTGTTGTAAAATCGATTTTAAAAATTCAATGAAAGCATCGCCCATTACACTAGCTTACAATTTTGGGCCTCATATTGAGATATGGTTTCTCATAGAAGTTTTTCTATGTATTTTGGGGCGTAGATTCCAAAAATTAAAACCATTTTTTTTTTAAGAATCGTTAAGAAAAAACCTTTTTTTCTGCAGTTTTTTCATTTATTTGATCATATTTCTATCAATTTTTCGGTTGCACACTATTCAAAAATTAATTTTGTCTTCTGTCTAACGGTCTGCTGTTCAAGAGAATAGGATAGGATTTGCTGGAGTTACAAGCGGTCATATTCCAAAAAGAGTGACTTTTTTGGTCTTTTCAAAAAAGTTATAACTTTTGTTTTTTGTATTTTTAATATTCAGGATGAAAATCTATTTTTTAACAAATATTTTAAGTATATATATGCTCAAATCTGATACAAAATGTTAAAGTTGATCAAAAATCAATGAAAATACGGTTCCTTTTACACCATGAGCCAACAGACTTGGACATATGGGAATGCATGAAAATATGGAAATTACCCTTTTTCATTGATTTTTGATTAACTTTAACTTTTTGTGTCCGATTTCAGCAAATATATACTTAAAATACATATTTGTTAAAAAATAGATTTTGAAAGGTTTTTGGATTTAAATGGAGCAATTGAAATTATGTGACTTTTTTGAAAAGACCAAAAAAGTCAGTATGACCGCTTGTAACTCCATCAAATCCTATCCTTATCTCATGAACAGCAAACCGATAGACAGAATATGAAATTAATTTTTGAATAGTGTGCAACTGATTTAGGTCAAAAAAAAATCATAGAAATCTGACCAAATAAATGAAAAAAGTGCAGAAAAAAGGGTTTTTTGGGGATATCTCAAAAACGATTCTTAAAGAAAAAAAAAATGATCCAAATAAATGAAAAAAGTGCAGAAAAAAGAGTTCTTTTGGGGATATCTCGAAAACGATTCTTAAGAAAAAAAAAAAAAAAAAATGATTGTAATTTTTGGAATCTACGCCCTAAAATACATAGAAAAAAGTATATGAGAAATCAGACCTTTTTTTTTGTAAAAGGTGTTATCAAAACCAAAAAAAAAAAACAAAAGGAATCGTTCTTCCAATGCATTACAATTCTACTGCAAGTATTTGCCACAATTCCAGCAGAACAAAGTTTTTCTGTGTTGAAATGATTGAAATTTTGTATTGTATTTAAGGTCTAGAATGACATAAGATTGCTTGAATGGATTGGCTATTGAAATTATTCATAAACAAATCTATATCAGCTCAGCTGAAATTATTGAATTATTTTTCCAGAAGAAACCTCGCCGTCTTGAAACCCTTGACTGGACTACTGATTAGATTGTTGAAATATGTCAAAAAATATAAATATTGCTCGTTGAAAAATTTAATCAATGTGTGTTTTCATTCAATAAAAATGTTAGCCCCCCCCCCCCCCTGAAGGAAATCCTGGATCTGCCACTGCCTACAGGGGCATGGTACAGCCCTAAATCTTAAACTTTACAACGCCATATCACGTAAGCCGTGCAAGACAATGTACTGAAATTTGGTAAATTTTTAATTGTGCCAAAAGTGGGCCGATTTAAAAGTAGGAGTATATCTCAAAATTGAAATTGACCGCTGAAAGCAGTTATCAATACAAGATTAGCCATTTTACTGAAAAATTCGTTGAAGGGCATGGCACAGCCCACAATAATTATAAACGTCATATTAAGAGACTAACAACGTAGTCGTTTCGAAATTTAGTGAGGTAAATATACTTTCTATAAGGTCAGTTTTAACAAAAACTTGGTCCAATATTACCTGAGGGCATGGTAATAAAAAAAGTAGCTGGAAAATTTTCCAGAACTTTGAAATTATATGCAAATAAAATTATAAAATCATAGCACATGTATAAGCCAAATAAGCTTAAAAAGAGCTATGTCAACTGAACATAACTCAGAAAGATAACAAGAAAAATGGAACAATACGTGCGAACTCCAAAGAAACACGCACTTTGTACACATCAAGGTCACATACCCAATAGCTCAAGTGTTAGAGCGGCCGTCGCAATTCAAAAATGCATACGGTCGGGTGTTCGATTCTCAGTACAACTTAACCAAAACTGGTCTGATGAGGCTATGTATATGCATATAAATATGTATATACGTGGTAATAGCCGAAACATATGTATGTCACCAATTACCAGGTTAAATTGATCCACTTGTTATCTTTGTCATGTTGGTTGTAAAAATGACTAAAAAGTTCAATACAAAAATTATTAATGTAATTTTTTTATTTTATGTAAAATTAATAAAAATATAATTGTGTAAGACAATAAATAAATATTGTAATTTACCAAAAACATGATAGTACTTTATATTAATAAATAAAACAATTCGTTGAAAATTATTTCATAAACATTACAAAACATCATGAAAAAAATAAATCCAAAATATTATTTCAAGTTTTCACTTCAGTCAGCACTCCCGGAGTGCAACCCGCCATTTTTTTTAACATATTGAAATATTTCAACCCATTTATTCTCGACTAGCATTCAAACATTTGTCCATTCCTTGAGTTTCTCACAAGTCACATAACTTTTAACACAGCATTCTATCACTTCAACCTTTTTAAATGCATAACCTACTGATGTAGAAAATCAATGCAATTATTATAAAAACTATTGACACAATTTTTTATTTTACTTAGGTTTTCAGTTACTGTTTTTTCAAACTCCGAAATTACTTTCTAGATTATGAATGGTAACCAAATTTCATCTCTGCGTTCAGCGAAAAATAGCAAAAATTTGGGTTCAAATCCAAACCGACAAACTTAGCGGCACGGTAATTACATTGCACAATCAGCTTTTTGATAGGGATTGCTAATTGATATCGATAGCAACTTACATATCGATCAGCAAAGGGTTGCCGTTAGTAGAAATAGATTTATGTTGTAGATTAGTAATTAGTAGAAGCAGAACCAAAAACAGAACATTTGCGAAAAACAACACTTTTGTAATTTTCCATTAAAAAAAAATACGCAGAACAAGCGCCTTAAAAACAGAACTGTTCTGCTAAAAACAGAACGGATTGTCACCGTACTTATATAGCACACTATCTATATCAATAAACGTTTTTTGCTTATATGGGAGGTGCCATGCCCTCAGGTAATATTGGACCAAATTTTTGTTAAAACAGACCTTATAGAAAGTATATTTACCTCACTAAATTTCGAAACGACTACGTTGTTAGTCTCTTAATATGACGTTTATAATTATTGTGGGCTGTGCCATGCCCTTCAACGAATTTTTCAGTAAAATGGCTAATCTTGTATTGATGACTGCTTTCAGCGTTCAATTTCAATTTTGAGATATACTCCTACTTTTAAATCGGCCCACTTTTGGCACAATTAAAAATTTACCAAATTTCAGTACATTGTCTTGCACGGCTTACGTGATATGGCGTTGTAAAGTTTAAGATTTAGGGCTGTACCATGCCCCTGTAGGCAGTGGCAGATCCAGGATTTCCTTCAGGGGGGGGGGGGCTAACATTTTTATTGAATGAAAACACACATTGATTAAATTTTTCAACGAGCAATATTTATATTTTTTGACATATTACAACAATCTAATCAGTAGTCCAGTCAAGGGTTTCAAGACGGCGAGGTTTCTTCTGGAAAAATAATTCAATAATTTCAGCTGAGCTGATATAGATTTGTTTATGAATAATTTCAATAGCCAATCCATTCAAGCAATCTTATGTCATTCTAGACCTTAAATACAATACAAAATTTCAATCATTTCAACACAGAAAATCTTTGTTCTGCTGGAATTTTGGCAAATACTTGCAGTAGAATTGTAATGCATTGGAAGAACGATTCCTTTTGTTTTTTTTTTTTGGTTTTGATATCACCTTTTACAAAAAAAAAGGTCTGATTTCTCATATACTTTTTTCTATGTATTTTAGGGCGTAGATTCCAAAAATTACAATCATTTTTTTTTTTTTTTTTTTCTTAAGAATCGTTTTCGAGATATCCCCAAAAGAACTCTTTTTTCTGCACTTTTTTCATTTATTTGGATCATTTTTTTTTTTTCCTTAAGAATCGTTTTTGAGATATCCCCAAAAAACCCTTTTTTCTGCACTTTTTTCATTTATTTGGTCAGATTTCTATGATTTTTTTTTTGACCTAAATCAGTTGCACACTATTCAAAAATTAATTTCATATTCTGTCTATCGGTTTGCTGTTCATGAGATAAGGATAGGATTTGATGGAGTTACAAGCGGTCAGACTGACTTTTTTGGTCTTTTCAAAAAAGTCACATAATTTCAATTGCTCCATTTAAATCCAAAAACCTTTCAAAATCTATTTTTTAACAAATATGTATTTTAAGTATATATTTGCTGAAATCGGACACAAAAAGTTAAAGTTAATCAAAAATCAATGAAAAAGGGTAATTTCCATATTTTCATGCATTCCCATATGTCCAAGTCTGTTGGCTCATGGTGTAAAAGGAACCGTATTTTCATTGATTTTTGATCAACTTTAACATTTTGTATCAGATTTGAGCATATATATACTTAAAATATTTGTTAAAAAATAGATTTTCATCCTGAATATTAAAAATATAAAAAACAAAAGTTATAACTTTTTTGAAAAGACCAAAAAAGTCACTCTTTTTGGAATATGACCGCTTGTAACTCCAGCAAATCCTATCCTATTCTCTTGAACAGCAGACCGTTAGACAGAAGACAAAATTAATTTTTGAATAGTGTGCAACCGAAAAATTGATAGAAATATGATCAAATAAATGAAAAAACTGCAGAAAAAAAGGTTTTTTCTTCACGATTCTTAAAAAAAAAATGGTTTTAATTTTTGGAATCTACGCCCCAAAATACATAGAAAAACTTCTATGAGAAACCATATCTCAATATGAGGCCCAAAATTGTAAGCTAGTGTAATGGGCAATGCTTTCATTGAATTTTTAAAATCGATTTTACAACAATGCTGATGACACAATTTGATTTGGATTAGCGCTCAACCTTACTGCAATCACTTTTCACTTTCGTAAGTGAGAGCAGCCTCTATGATTTTGTGAACATGCCTCATCGAGTGATTACCGGTATAAAACGTTCTAAGGGTAAAATTCTCAAAAATGTACTCTGGAATTTTGATTTTGATTCTGAAATTTTATGATCCAAATAAGGATAGAATATTGCGGCTCTGAAACATTTGAGAATTTTGACAATAAGTCGAAAAATAAAATTATTTTTGATCCAAAACTTTGCGGAGTGATTTTACTAGTGAATTGCTACTAATATGTCATATTTTCATAAAAAATTAAACACAGTCGAAAAATAGTGATACGTTTCAAAAATTCTATCCTATAAATTTATTGTTTATATACAATTATAAACTTTTTTTATAAAAAAATTTACTCTTAAAACTAAGAAATGTCTTAGCTGATGAATGTTTTTATTTCGAATTTTTTTCTGAAACGTTTCCTCGTGTGTTTCCTCTTGCCCTTGATAAGTGTGATGAAGTTGTTTATCCGGCTATTAATACACTGCTTTGGATTTTGGATAAGCTTCCTGTTTCTGGAGTCACTGCAGAAAGGAGTTTTTCAACTCTCCGTCGCCTCAAAACTTGGTTGAGATCAACTATGGCAGAAGACAGACTCACCGGGCTTGCATTGCTACACAACCATCGAGACATTGAATTGGACATCGATGCGATCATTAACAGATTTGCGAAACAAAATAGAAGAAGTTTTATAAATGATGCTTTTAGTTGGAACTTGTAAACAGATGATAGTATATCAAGTATAGCTACAATCCAAATATAGAAAAAATAATAAAAAGTCAGTCTTGTTTAAGAAAATTAGTCAAATTTGTTGATTTAGTCATTTTTTGATTCCAATTTTTTCAGAGTGCAAAAAAATAAGTTAATTTTGGTCGTTTGGTTAGTTTCAGGTTTTAAAGTTTGCAAAAACTAGGTTTTGTTCGTTTGTTTTTTTTTTTTTTGTTTTTCGGTTTGCAAAATATTGTTTCAGCTCTAATCTGCGCTACTTAATAAATCGCAGAATATCCGTAGAGGAGCCCTATAAGCGCATGGGTCCTGTGCAATGCACAAACTGCCAGGAGTTTGGCCACACCAAATCATATTGTACCCTACGTACTATTTGTGTTGCTTGTGGCGACTTTCACCCTTCGTCCGCATGCACTACCGACAAAAAAGACGCTACTACAAAAAAATGCAATAATTGCGGAGGTAACCACACAGCTAACAACAGGGGTTGTCCCGTATACGCTGAATTAAAAAACAAAATGCGCTTACGTAAGGAAATAGTTCGAAATCCACCTACCCAAGTCATGCAGACTTTTACAAATAACATAGTACCTACCAACTTGTCCAACATATCGGGTCAAACCTATGCTAACGTGCTTAAATCTAGTCAGGATAAACCTGCAAATATCATAAGTAGCTCTCAAAATCTTGAGACCATGCTTATGACGCTCACGCAATGCATGACCCAGTTCATGACAACAATGCAGACAATGATGCATGAGATGATGAACAATCAAAATCAACTTATGAAATTTTTGATTGGAAACAAATGAACACACTCAAAATCTGTCATTGGAATGCAAACGGCGTAAGCCAACATGAATTAGAAATTAGAAATTTTCTTTGCAACAACGAAATTGACATTTTACTAATTTCTGAAACACATCTGAGCATCATGCACTATTTTAAAATTGAAGGTTATAAATTCTACAAAACCTGTCACCCTGATGGTAAAGCACGAGGAGGTACAGGAATACTCATTAAAAGTCGTATAAAGCACTACGAATTCGAGCAGTATGAGAGAGACTATCTACAAGCTACGTCGATTTCCTTACAATGTTGGGATGACAAAGTAACAGTTTCAGCTGTATATTGCCCGCCAAGATATAAGATTACGACAACTCAATTCCACCACTTTTTTAATTCACTAGGATCAAAATTCGTAGCTGCTGGTGACTATAATGCGAAGCATAACCACTGGGGTTCACGACTCATCAATCCAAAAGGCAAAGCACTTTGGCTTTCATTAACCAATCGCCGCAATGGACTTGATTATGTCTCCACTGGTCAGTCAACTTATTGGCCATCAGACCTTCAAAAGACTCCAGATCTTATGGATTTTGCAATTACAAAAGGAATCAATAAGAGGCAAATTTCTGCTGAATCATGTTTTGACCTGAGCTCAGACCATTCTCCTGTCATTTTGCATCTGCATATATATGTAGAGCTGATGCAGACACCCAATGGGCTTACAACAAATAAAACGAATTGGCTTAAATATAAAAAATACATTAGTAGTCATCTTCGTAATGACGTTAGCCTTAAAGACTCGGAGGAGCTGGAATCAGCCATACAATTATATAACAACATGCTTGTATCAGCTGCTCTTCATGCCACTCCTGTGCAACCAATCTATATAAAGCAGCGCCTCAGCTCCTCACAAATAGAACGTTTAGTGAAGGAAAAAAGACGCCTCAGGCGACTATGGCAAGAAGTCAGGTCACCTACACTTAAACATAAACTAACCTTAGCCAAACTTCAACTGAGAAATGCCCTCCGAGAAGAGTCTGAAAGAGGTATAGACTCTTACATTAAAAAGTTGAGCCCTCTAGAGTCTTCGAACTACTCTTTATGGAAGGCCATCAGAAGTATGAAAAAACCTACTGACATAGATTCTCCCATTAGACTAAGCAATGGTTGCTGGGCTAGAAGTAACGAAGAAAAAGGGCAAGCATTTGCTCACCATCTTAAACATATATTTCAGCCGAATCATCCGGGCAACAGCTTTGAAATACCACAAGAAACTCAAAATATGAGACAAATTTTGTTGCGCTTCACAACTAAAGACGTTCATTCATACATAAAAACTCAATTGAACAAGAAGAAAGCACCAGGTCATGACCTAATAACTGCTAATATGCTTATTGAATTACCTTACTGTGCAGTCAGACACCTAACCATACTTTTTAACGCTATTACTCGATTGGGCCACTACCCAAAAAGCTGGAAGATGTCTCAAATCACAATGATTTCTAAGCCTGGGAAAAATCCAACACAAGTTTCATCATATCGGCCAATAAGCTTGTTGCCAACCACATCAAAACTTTTTGAAAAGCTGCTGCTCTCGAAAATTTTGCGCCACATGAACCAACTTAACATAATACCTCAGCACCAATTTGGCTTCCGCAAAAAACATGGAACTATAGAGCAAGTTCACAGGATAATAGCAAAAATTAGAAAGACATATGAAGAAAAAAAATATTGCTCAGCAGTATTTCTAGAAGTAGCTCAAGCTTTTGATAAGGTGTGGCACGATGGACTTATACACAAGATAAAAAAATTACTCCCTAAAAATACCCATGCTTTACTAGGGTCCTACCTTACAGGACGAAAGCTCAGGGTAAAATGCAACGACTACATTTCAGATGACGTTGACATTTTTGGAGGAGTACCACAGGGTAGTGTTCTTGGCCCAATTCTTTACCTAATTTACACTTCTGACTTGCCAACAAACAATTCTGTGCTTTCATCTACTTTTGCTGATGACACTGCAATTTTGTCTTGTCACGCAGACTCTCATAGTGCGTCACATACCCTCGAAAAAAATATGCGTCTAGTTGAAACATGGCTTTTAAACTGGCGAATAAATGTAAACGAGCAAAAAAGTAAACATGTAACTTTTACACTCAATAAAAATACTTGCCCCACAGTTCACCTAAATAACACCGCAATACCTCAGAGCACTGAAGTTAAATACTTAGGTATGCACCTCGACAGACGCCTTACTTGGAAAAGTCACATTGAAAAGAAAAAAAATCAAATGAAGTTAAGGAGTTGCTTACTTACTTAGATGGCCTTAACAACCCGTTGTCAGGTTACGGCCGACCTCATTAGCTCTCGCCAGGCGCCTCTGTTTTGCGCGCGCCTTCTCCAATCGTTAATGCCAAGCGCGGTTAGAGCTTCCTCAGCTTGGTCTATTCACCGGAGGCATGGTCTCCCTCTTCGTCGTTGACCGGGGACCTTCCCTTCGAATACCTTTTTCGCTGGAGCTTCTTTATCCATACGATGGACATGACCCAGCCAGCGTAGTCGCTGTATTGTTATATGCTTAACTATGTCAATGTCGGCGTAGAGCTCATACAGTTCGTGGTTCATTCGAATGCGATAGTCGTCGCCAACTCGAACAGGACCAACGATTTTGCGGAGAACTTTCCTCTCGAACACCCCAAGAGCGGCTGCGTCTGTTGTCGAAACCACCCATGCCTCAGCTCCATAAAGAAGCACAGGTAGAATGAGCGTCTTGGAGAGTGTTAGCTTTGTCGATCGAGAGAGAGCTCTGCAACGTAATTGCTTACTGAGACCGTAGTAGCACCTATTATCAATTGTTATTCTCCGCCTAATCTCCAGACTGACATCATTGTTGCTGGTTACGGCAGTGCCAAGGTAAATGAATTCCTTGACAACTTCTAATTTACAGTTGCCCGCTGTAACATGAGAGTCTAGATCCCGTGCTCTCTTGTTGTTGTTAGTAGACATCATGTATTTCGTCTTGCCCTCGTTTACCGTCAAACCCACTTTGGCTGATTCCTTTTCAATAGCAGTGAAAGCAGCAGTAACATCTCTCTTACTCCGACCGATAATATCAATATCATAAGCGTACGTAAGGAGCTGAACACCTTTGAAGAAAATGGTGCCATTATGATGCACACCGGCTTTTTGTACGATCCCCTCCATAATGAAATTGAAGAGATCGCACGAGAGTGGGTCGCCTTGTCTGAAACCTCGCTCGGTATTAAAAGTTCCACAGAGGTCATTCCCTACCTTGACGGAACTAAACGTATTGCTCAACGTCATCCTGCAGAGCCTTATCAACTTTGCAGGTAAACCGAACTCAGACATTGTTGCGTATAGGCAATCCCGCACTGGGCTATCGAACGCAGCTTTATAATCGACGAAGATATGGTGGGTGTCGATTTGATACTCATGGGTTTTCTCCAGGATTTGGCGTAGTGTAAAAATCTGGTCTATGGTGGACTTACCAGGTCTAAAGCCACACTGATAGGATCCGATCAGCGTTTCTGTATACGGCTTCAATCTTTCACACAATACGCTCGAGAGGATCTTATATGCGATGGAAATGAGACTGATACCCCTGTAGTTGGCGCAGATTGTCGGGTCTCCTTTCTTTATTACAGGACAAAGCACGCTGAGATTCCAATCGTCGGGCATGCTTTCCGCTAGCCATATTTTGCTGATGAGTTGATGCATGCACCTTATCAATTCATCGCCACCAGCTTTAAACAACTCAGCTGGCAGGCCGTCAGCACCCGCTGCTTTGTTGTTTTTGAGTCGCTGGATAGCAACTCGAACCTCTTCATGGCTAGGTGATGGTACTTCCACTGCGTTATCATCGATTGGTGGTATCGTACTGCATTCTCTCTGGGCGGAATTGGTGGGATCATCGCCCGTAAGCAAGTTTGAGAAATGCTGCCTCCATAACCTCAGTACACTCTGTGTATCTGTAACAAGATTTCCATTTTCGTCACTACAAGTGGATGCTCCGGGCTTGAAACCTTGAGTTAGACGCTTAACTTGTTGATAGAATTTTCGTGCATCCTTCTTGCCCTGGTACACCTCAAGTTCCTCACGCTCACTCTTTTCCTGCTTCCTTTTTTTACGTCTAAAAATGCGCCTCTCTTCCTTCCTCTTTTCGCGGTAGTTTTCTCGCACGGCTCGCGTTGCGGCTGACTGCAGCATCTTCTTGTATGCGGCGTTTTTTTCAGCAGTCGCATCGCGACACTCCTGGTCATACCATTGGTTTCGAGGTTGTGGGCGTCGAAAACCAATGACTTCCTCGGCAGCAACACGCATGGAGATGTGTGTCCAAAGTCCACCGGCGTCGTCGGTTCCAGAGGTTGGTTGGTTGAGCTTAACCGAGAGTTGAGCGGAGTACGCCTCGGCAGTCCGTTGTGATTGCAGCTTGGCGACGTCCAGCTTTCGTTGCATGCCCGTGCGTACATTCTTCGCATTGCATAGCCGCATGCGGATCTTAGCTGCAACAAGATAGTGGTCGGAGTCAATGTTGACCCCCCGAAATGTACGCACATCCAGAATGCTTGAAGCGTGCCTTCCGTCGATCACAACATGATCAATTTGGTTTTTCGTTTTTTGATCCGGGGATAGCCAGGTGGCCTTGTGAATGTCGAGGTGTTGAAATCTGGTACTACTAACTACCATGTTTCGCGCCGCGGCGAAGTCGATCAGTCTCAGACCGTTGTTTGAAGTGGTCTCGTGGAGACTGAACTGACCGACTGTAGCGCCAAAGATGCCTTCTCTTCCGACCTTCGCGTTAAAATCGCCGAGGACTATTTTTACATCGTGGGTCGGACAACGGTCATACACGTCCTCTAGGCTCGCGTAGAAATCATCCTTGGTGGCATCGTCCTTTTCCTCCGTCGGGGCGTGCGCGCAAATTAGGCTTATGTTGAAGAATTTTGCCTTGATACGGATCGTAGCCAACCTCTCGTTTATTGGCGTGAACCGGGAAACTAGGTGGCGTAATTTTCGACTTACAACGAATCCGCAACCAAATTCGCGCCTCTCCGCATGGCCGCTGTAGTAGATATCACAGTTCGTCCGTTTAGAGCAGTCTTGTCCTTTCCATCGCATCTCCTGGATGGCGGTGATGTCAGCCTTTATTTTTACGAGGGCTTCCGCCAGTTGGATAGTTGCACCTTCCCTATGGAGGGTCCGGACATTCCAGGTGCATATCCGTAAATCATTGTCCGTTTTTCGTTTGCAGTGGTCGTCATCGTAGTGGGGGCTATTATCCGAGGCTGATTTGGTTTTCATTGGAAATGATGATAATGTGTGGTGGGACCCAAACCCTACGCACACATTCCAAGTTTTAAGTCTAGGAGAGACTCGCCTTCTCACAACTAGCTCACCCCCGGACGGGTGTCCAAGGGATCTCCAGAGGATACTTGGCCAAAAACGGCCGGAAGTTAAGGACTGTCCCAGAAAAAACTTGCACTTTGTTTTTTAGTTATAAGAAAATACCCAGCAATTTTTTTGGTTTTTTTATTTTTTTATTAATAATGGCTAGTGTTCAGAATATAAATATCTAAAAATTAATTAACAATTTTGTTTTTTCTATAAAAATTTCTTACTTTTTTTTTAAGGCCCTTCATTAAATTTTGCACAGTTGTTTCATCGACAGTACGGTACGATCTTTTCCACTTAAGTCTGAAGTCTTGAAAATTTTTTGCAGTCCTGCCACTCTTTCGAAGATCTCTTTTCATTAGAGCCCAATATCTTTCAATTGGGCGAAGCTCTGGGCAGTTAGGCGGATTTGCTATTTTTGGTACAAAATTGATCTTTTTACTTGCATACCATTCCATCGTAGCTTTAGAGTAATGAGAGGTTGCTAAATCTGGCCAGAATATCACGGTACCCTCATGTGCACAAATAAATGGTAGAAGACGTTTTTCGAGGCACTCGTCTATATAAACTTTGGAATTGATTGTGTCTTGCGTAACAAAGAAGCTGCATCTGAGGCCACAGGTGCATATGGCCTGCCAAACCATATATTGCTTCGGAAATTTCGAAATTTTTTTTTCTTTGAATTTACTAGGCACATTCCCCTTCTTCGGTGATGTATAGTATTCGTGCCCAGGTAGCTGCTTAAAATCTGCTTTAACGTAAGTTTCGTCGTCCATAACACAGCAGTCAAATTTAGTCAGGTACCTTTCATACAATTTTCGGGCTCGCATCTGAGCCATCAACTGCTTTTCATCAAAACGGTCTGGTATTTTTTGAACTCTATATGTCTTTAGCTTACTTTTCTTTTTGATGTACCTGCTCTAGCCGCCATATCTCGCACTGACGTGTTGGGATTCTGCCTAAAAAGGCGCTTCACCTTCGCCGCTACCTTTGGGTTAGAAAATTCTGGTTTTCTGCCTGAACCCTTTTTTCGTGAAACAGGTAGACCCTTCTTATAATTAGAAATAACCGTTTTGACAGTTCTTTCTGATGCACCAACTATTTTTGCTATAGCTGAATATTTTAACCCTGGATTTTGCAGGTATGTGGACAAAATCAGTTCGCGGACTTTTTCTTGCTTGCTAGACATCTTTGTCGTTAGAAGTGCTATCTTCAAGTGTTATACATCATATCAAACATCACTTTATATGAAATAAATATTTTGTCTTTTTAGACCTATAAGATTATCAGGTAGAGTATAATCTTAAAAAATAAAAGTGCAAGTTTTTTCTGGAACAGTCCTTAAAAGCATCAAGCATTAATTGGCTTTTGCATAAACATTCAAAACTCAGCCTTGAATATAAAGTTCTTCTGTACAAAACTATTATTATACCTATATGGTCATACGGAATCCAGCTGTGGGGCAACGCAAGCTCATCGAATATAGAAATATTGCAAAGGTCTCAGTCAAAAATACTTCGAACTATTTCTGGCGCACCATGGTATGTCAAGAATATAAACATACACCAAGATCTTGGTATACCCTTCGTTAAGCAGATACAGGAAAACATAAAGCGATCGTATCAACAAAAACTACAGCAACATCCGAATATACTGGCTAGGAACCTACTCCTAACATCGAATACATCTCGATTGAAGAGACAAGACTTACCACCCCTGTAGCTATTATGTATACGCATAATGGGTACTCTTTTCACAACCGAAGGCAAAATTTGAAAAAATAACATTTCTAAGCAATGGCTTGGAAAAGTCCGACGTTATATTAGTTTCTTAAGATTTGTATAATTATTGTTAGTCTCCAAGCGAGTTGGTTCAATAAATAAATAAGAAGTTGCAAAAAAAAAAAAAAAAAAATTTTTTGAAAATTACCGCGCCTGTTGGAGACTAAATATTTTTTCCCATTTATAGCGCACTTCATTCCAATTGGAGCTGTCTCTACTAAGAGATGTTTTTAACGCATTAGCAACTGACAAATCAATCTCTGTCTCTTCTTCAGGTTGGCGTTTCGCCAGTGGGCTTTGCGTAGCAGATGCTGCACTTCTTGAACCTTCAATTTTATTCCTTTTTGCCTTATTATTTTTGTACTTTCCATATAACCTTTCACTGGGGTTTTTCCGTCCAGTCCGTGGAATAAAATAATAATCCTAAGGAAAAATAAAGAATAACGCCAAAATCGGATTACCACTCTGATCGGATTCTTGAAAAAGATTTATTTACCTGAGCATATATTTGGAAAAATAACACAAATTTCATTGATTAAAGCTGAAGTTGTGCGACTTTATTGTTATGTTTCCCAATATTACTTCTTCAATAATAATATTAACAATATCGTCACGATTTGTTTGAGTTTTCATGTTTCATGGATCTTGTAACTATCTATGATCGCCTTGGCCTTCGTCGTTTCATTCAACAGGGAGAACAAGCTCTAAGCGAGATGTACTATGTATGCATTTTTTTTTTCAAACAGATTTAAATTAAAATGAATACCTTATTAAAGTATATGTGTTCGATTGGGTAATTGAAGATTGTGAGGGTGAACTTTTGCTGTCCGCGTTCAGTCAATGGCTTACTTTGGTAAGCACAGACATTGTTTCGTCATCAATGTTAAACTAAATTACAAGAAAAATTAAGATAATTTCAAAGTTAGCCTTTAGTATATAAAACCTCTTTTTTCTCCATAAAAACAATTTTTTACGGAACTCCGCACGGAGTCCAAGAGGTGAAATGGCTTCTCTTAAGTCGTCACTTCGTATGTATTTAAGGCTCCTTATGTTACTTTAAAAGCTAGATTGAGTACATTTAAGATTTTGAAGTATTGGAAAAAATTAGTCTAATAATGGCAAAAAGTTTCACTCAATTCTAAGGAGTAAAATTCAAAGAGATTACCAGTGTAACTTTTGGGAGATTTCTGTAGCAGTCGAAAAATTTATTTTCCAACCTCTTCAGATTTTACTTTGTGGAACTGAGCTAAACAATTTTATTTACACACTCTTGTTTGTGAAATCTCTAGCTTTTTATTCACGAAACAACTCAATAACTTACCCTGCAAAAAAAAACAAAACATTCTCCAATTCGAACTCTTTCAGTAGCGCAGATAACTTCTGCTCGTCTTCATTCTCATCATAATCGTTAAATTCACTTTCATGATTATCACTAATGTTGATTAAATCATTATTATCCAGAATGTTACCCATACCTTCTACTTAGATAGCGTTTATCGGCGTGGAATCCACAATTATCCAGAATGTTACCAATACCTTCTAGATAGCGTTTTACGACGGCGATAATTTCTCTCGGTTGTCGACTTTTATAGTGTACTGCAGCGCCTTTTCGGTTTATAATTTTTAGTACAAAAACTACACTTGGGCGCTAGATGGTGTACAAGTATTTTTATACAGCCAGTGATGCTAGCTAGTATCGTTTAGTTTTCTTTTGCTGGTTTTTATTTCAAGAATTTTCTGGCATAAACCAAATTTTGCTAGAATATAGTGCTACTTGCTGCATCAATCATTACAAGGTTTATTAAATGGCTGTAGCACCATACATGCATCAATGATGGAGACTCCGAAGATAGCCATGCATTAAAACCCTTATATTCACCCTGCATATTCGCTGCGCCGCACACTGTTATATTTTGAGAAAAAATGGACAAAATCAAATTCCCGTCGATAACAATGCCCAAAAATAACGAGGTCGGTCTCATTCGAAAGGTGATTTCATGCTTTTTTTAGAAAAATTGTCCCGAATCGAGATCCCAGCTTTGGGCATTTCTCAGAAATGCCCAAAATATGGTCTTTTTCACTTTTAGACAGTTTTTCCCAATTTTAGTACAATTTTGACTCGTATACATATCCAATGATAATTTATTTTGAAAGTCGAGAGTATATATATATATATATATATGAAATATTATGAAAATATATTATGAAAAAAAAAATTTTTTTCGTATTATAATGACAAAAATGACAAAAAAAAACCAATTTTTGTCATTTTTGTCATTATAATACGAAAAAAAATTTTTTTTTCATAATATATTTTCATAATATTTCATATATATATATATATATATACTCTCGACTTTCAAAATAAATTATCATCGGATATGTATACGAGTCAAAATTGTACTAAAATTGGGAAAAACTGTCTAAAAGTGAAAAAGACCATATTTTGGGCATTTCTGAGAAATGCCCAAAGCTGGGATCTCGATTCGGGACAATTTTTCTAAAAAAAGCATGAAATCACCTTTCGAATGAGACCGACCTCGTTATTTTTGGGCATTGTTATCGACGGGAATTTGATTTTGTCCATTTTTTCTCAAAATATAACAGTGTGCGCCGTCTTTTGAAGTTCTGACACATTTTTTAATATTAATGTTACAAGATTTGAGAGTTCTTTCCACTAGCTCTTTAAAGCCTTTACCAGTAGAATCCCGATACTGAACCATACTTAATAATCTTTCATAAGCAATATCGTTGTATACATAACGCGTAATAATAAAACATTGATATTTACTTGTTATATCATGTGTCGTATCAATTTTTATATAAAACATATTCGTTTCGTTTATTCCTTTGGCGATAGTACTCTTTACAGGATTGGAAATGATATCCAAAATGTGAATAATAGTTGTTTTTGACATCATACTTAGAAAGTTACCTCTGCCTACTTTATCTGCAGGTTTTAAAGAATGATTTTTTTTACTTTTATCAATGCACTCTTTAATGTGACCTTGCAAATAGGATCATATATTCCTAAAAGTAGCATGATTTCAAGAAAATTTCAGTGATCTAAGTGTTCATGTTCTAAAGAATACAGTTCTTGGGCGTTTGATCGTTGATTTTTGAAAAATATTAATTTTTGACAAAATGGCGGGCGTACGAAGAAAATTTTAATTTTTTGTGCACAAAACTGAGGTCGTTTTAGGTTATAAATCATAAAATATGCATCGAGAAAGAAAAAAAAATCGAACGATCCAACGCCCAAGAACTGTTTCCTAAGCCGAAAAAAATTTTGTTTTTTTTTTCGGATGAACCAATCTCCAGATATCTTGCTCACGCGAATTTTGAGGTCGTTCACGGCATTGCACTTCTCTAACTTATGGACAAATATTTTTGGACCAAAACTTCGAGGATAAGTCTTGAAAAGTTATACTTTAATAATGTAAGAAAAATTTTGGTCTTAGATAAAATACAGCTTCAAAAATAAAATTTAAAAAAGTGTCTTTTTATTTTTCAATTAAGAAGTTTAAGTTGTGGAATTTATATAATGAAGAAAAGGTTTACGACAAACTTAGAATTTGTCAGCGGTAGCGGCCCTGTGGCTTCGGGAGAAACAGCTCGTCCATACATACAGATTTGCAAATTGTAATGCGAAGTCAATTTCGTGTTAATTTATTTTATCCACTAAACATTTTCTTGCATCCAGTAATTGCTCAGTCAGAGCTTTAATTTGTACCTCGAAGACATAGGTTATTTTTTCCAAGCTTAACTTATGCGCTTCCAACAAAGATTCATGGCCCCTAACCAATTTCGCAGGAACACCAATACAATCGCTATAAAAATAGCTCAGATCGCGATTCTGCTTCAATAGTCTGAGGTTATATTCCGTAAGCTGACCCTCACAACATCCACGGCACAATTTGTACATCGGCTCTAGCAAAACTTCTATTGCATTTGCCACAGAATCATTCATTTAGAAAAAGAAAATAAAGAAATCACTAGCGAACCAAAAACACGTCCACTCTTGACGAACGAAAGCGAACGACGAGTGGGGACGAGTTCTAAACCCAATACCTCTCGTGTAGCTAGTCGGAAGAAAGTAAGTTCTTTAAAACTTCTTCCCCGCTCGCCTGTATGCAATATGTATGGACGAGCTGTTTCTCCCGAAGCCACAGGGCCGCTGACAAATTCTAAGTTTGTCGTAAACCTTTTCTTCATTATATAAATTCCACAACTTAAACTTCTTAATTGAAAAATAAAAAGACACTTTTTTAAATTTTATTTTTGAAGCTGTATTTTATCTAAGACCAAAATTTTTCTTACATTATTAAAGTATAACTTTTCAAGACTTATCCTCGAAGTTTTGGTCCAAAAATATTTGTCCATAAGTTAGAGAAGTGCAATGCCGTGAACGACCTCAAAATTCGCGTGAGCAAGATATCTGGAGATTGGTTCATCCGAAAAAAAAAACAAAATTTTTTTCGGCTTAGGAAACAGTTCTTGGGCGTTGGATCGTTCGATTTTTTTTTCTTTCTCGATGCATATTTTATGATTTATAACCTAAAACGACCTCAGTTTTGTGCACAAAAAATTAAAATTTTCTTCGTACGCCCGCCATTTTGTCAAAAATTAATATTTTTCAAAAATCATCGATCAAACGCCCAAGAACTGTATATTATAAAATGGAAGATGCGTATTCTTTAGAACATGAACACTTAGATCACTGAAATTTTCTTGAAATCATGCTACTTTTAGGAATATATGATCCTATTTGCAAGGTCACATTAAAGAGTGCATTGATAAAAGTAAAAAAAAATCATTCTTTAAAACCTGCAGATAAAGTAGGCAGAGGTAACTTTCTAAGTATGATGTCAAAAACAACTATTATTCACATTTTGGATATCATTTCCAATCCTGTAAAGAGTACTATCGCCAAAGGAATAAACGAAACGAATATGTTTTATATAAAAATTGATACGACACATGATATAACAAGTAAATATCAATGTTTTATTATTACGCGTTATGTATACAACGATATTGCTTATGAAAGATTATTAAGTATGGTTCAGTATCGGGATTCTACTGGTAAAGGCTTTAAAGAGCTAGTGGAAAGAACTCTCAAATCTTGTAACATTAATATTAAAAAATGTGTCAGAACTTCAAAAGACGGCGCAGCGAATATGCAGGGTGAATATAAGGGTTTTAATGCATGGCTATCTTCGGAGTCTCCATCATTGATGCATGTATGGTGCTACAGCCATTTAATAAACCTTGTAATGATTGATGCAGCAAGTAGCACTATATTCTAGCAAAATTTGGTTTATGCCAGAAAATTCTTGAAATAAAAACCAGCAAAAGAAAACTAAACGATACTAGCTAGCATCACTGGCTGTATAAAAATACTTGTACACCATCTAGCGCCCAAGTGTAGTTTTTGTACTAAAAATTATAAACCGAAAAGGCGCTGCAGTACACTATAAAAGTCGACAACCGAGAGAAATTATCGCCGTCGTAAAACGCTATCTAGAAGGTATTGGTAACATTCTGGATAATTGTGGATTCCACGCCGATAAACGCTATCTAAGTAGAAGGTATGGGTAACATTCTGGATAATTGTGGATTCCACGTCTATAAACTAGAAGGTACTAGATTATTCGAGAAAGTGATGACTGTAGTATAAAAAGGTTGTCATCTGAGTAGTTGAGTGCAGTTGAATTTAAGCAATAAAGTAACACAGTTGACTTTAAGTAGTAAAGTAAGACATTTAATTTTAACACAGTGGATTTTAAGTAAAACAGTTGCCTATACAGCGCCAGATTAATATTAGATTTTGAATGTTAATGAGATAAACAATTGTGCAATGTAAAAACTAACTTTTGTGATTTAAATAAACTATTTTATAATCAAATAAGCTTGTGTGTTTTTGATTGCTACACAATCCAGTGATCGAACTCAGAAAAGTGTAGGAGATCGAAATTATCGTCTAGCAGACAAGAATTTCGTAACAATTGGTGTCAGAAGTGGGATTGTGTAAAAAGAATTAACAATCAATTAAAAAAAGAAAAAAAATAGTTAATTTGGACGAACTGAAAGTGGATCAACTGAAGAAGGAGTTGCAGCAGCTGAATCTGCAACCATCTGGCGGAAAGGTGGAGTTACAGAAACGCTTACGGCAGGCTCTTGAGGCTCAAGGTGTAAACCTGAAAGAGCATGAATTTTATAGTGATGTATCAGAATCAACAGCGAAAGTGGAAGAAGCTTCTGGACCGGCGGCAAGTGGTGAAGTTGTAGATATGTCAAAGTTCGAGAAAATGTTAATGGCGATGACACAGACAATAAATCTACAGATGAATAACAATATCTAGGCCGTTTGGGAAGAAATTGGTCAGAGCTTAAGTCAAAATGCACTGCAAATAGATCAGCGCTTAAGTCAGAACGCGACGCAGATCCACGCATTGAATCAAAACATTGAGGCTGTTCGAACGGAGGTTGCCAAAATGGTAAATGGCCTCGATGCAAAAATGACTGAGTTACGAGATGACGTTGAATCATTTTCATTTTTTCATTTATTCGCAATTCTGATTAGCATATGAGCAATATACATGATTCTTTTAAATGCAACAAAAAAAAATAAATATGGCAATAGTAGTATCGCAGTTTATACAATACTAAGCAAAATTGAACTTAGATTAAGATAAATAATTAAACTAAAAATAATTAGAATCTAAATAACGTAAAGAAAACAGAGAGACAAGCACATAGAAAAGAAACACCTAAATATGAAAAAAGATTTAAGAGAAGTGATGAAAGACTAACTGTTTGAACCTCCTGTTGTTGCCTGAAAACTTTAAGTTACGAGGAAGTGAGTTCCACAGACGAATAGTGCTAACGAAAAATAATCTAGAAGAGCTTAAATAGTTGAATGCAAGAATTATGAAGTACATGTTTCTAGTCGACTGGCAGAAGTTTAGTTTTACATAAAGATAGTTGGGAGACTTAGTAGCTAAAATCTTTTGCAAAAATATTAAACTTCTTATTTTGAGGTATTCCACGATATTGCAGTTTAGGATGCGCTTGCTGAAAGAAGAGATATGATCATATCTACTGAGGCCGTAAACATAACGAGTAACATTATTTTAAGTAACCTGAAGCTTGTGAAGTGATCGGGAGCCAAGCTTGCTGTATACTGCTTCCGAATAGCAGAACGGAATTATTAACTGCACAGCAAGACGCCTTCTTGTGTCAACAGGCGTAAACGCAGAGGTCATTCTCAAATTACGCAAAGTTCGAAAAATTACGCAAAGTCCTCCGGTTCCCTTAAGATGTGCTTTGTTCGTGGCAATCTTTTTCTTGGTGCGATTTCACATGTCGGTCCAAACCTGAAATATATTAAGTGCTTAGAATAATGTTTTAATACCAAATTTATAATTATATTACATTAATATTCATTAGAAAAGAGATTTCGATTATCTTGATATGATTTTATTTCAAATATCATTAAAATCACATCAAA
This sequence comes from Tricholauxania praeusta, assembly GCA_949775025.1. Classification (NCBI taxonomy): domain Eukaryota; kingdom Metazoa; phylum Arthropoda; class Insecta; order Diptera; family Lauxaniidae; genus Tricholauxania; species Tricholauxania praeusta. The sequence goes on from OX459028.1 coordinate 110,215,752, forward strand.
ACATTGTGGAGTGCTGCTTTTGACCAACGTGATATTAATACCTTTTTCCACTCGGTTATATTTCTTTGTGGGGGACCAATAGCATTAAGTCGTTGCACTATTTCTTCCCACTTCTTTTTAAATTGTGCTCGACTTCCACCATAAACCGGTGCTCCTCTGGCCACTTCCACATTCGACTCCATCTCCTTAACCAATAAGTCGAATTGCTCACTCATAGTTTTCCTTACACTAGGACAAAAAGATAACAGTTTCTATTAACAATAATTATTTTTTCCATTTAATACTTACATTTTTTTCCTGCCGAACTCATTTTGTACGTTAATTGAAAATATGTATATCACTAATTAAAATCAAATTTTAAAAAGGCGATGCAAGCATAAAAGCAAGTGACAAATTTGACAACTGAAGTGCGTTTTCGTGCCTCTTCGCGCCTGTGCATAATACCAAAAAACGTCACTTTTTGACGCTATCCGTCACATTAGAGCTTATATAATACGAAATTGGCTGTTCACGCGAAAATGTGGCTCGTAGCGTCGCGTCGCGTTTTACATACACAATGTTCAAGATATCTTAAAACTGTTTTAATTCAGATTTAGTTTGTTCGGTGAATTTTGTAATTTGAGAAGATTATTGTTCAGTTGATAACTTTAGATGTTTTATTTTTTCTGTAAGATCTTTTGTATTCAAAGGATATTTTCTTAAAAAACTCAGTATCCCTGTACCCAAGAAAGACGGTTAGTGTCAGAAAATCGTTTTTTTTTTTCATCTTATAGGTGCTCTTTCACGTGGGAGTGGTCTCAAGTTGATCCCAAGCTTCCTTTTTGAGTTATAGTTCTTTATAGTTGTATGACGTGAAAAAAAACATATGCAACGAAAACTTTAAACGCGTTTTTCTCAAAAACCGATTTTAGACACTATCCGTCTTTCTTGGGCACAGGTCATTCGTGGTGGCGTTTTTTTATATATTTATTTATTTAGTATTTATTGAGTCTATGGAAAAACCTTACAGACTAGAACAATTTGATTTACAATATAAGGGACTTAAATAATATATAGCAAGGTAAAAATTTTATTATATTTTTTTTTTTTTTTTTTAGAATATAAAGACCTTGAATAACTTATAATTAGCTAAATTAATGTAATAGTCTCAACAAAGCAGATTTAAAATTAAATTTAGGCATACTAAAATCAATTGAGCTATCTATAATAGGCTCATTAATGGCTTAGTTGGATCTATGACATTTAACATAAAAATAGTCAGAAGAACGTAATTTTCTGGAAGGAGTATTAAAAACTGTCAACTCAAGAAGATTAGGACAGTCAATATTACCATTAATTTCATCATATATACATATATGTACATAATGCTGTTTACAAGACGCCGATTTTCGAGACTATCGAGATTTATAAGCATACAGCGAGCATTGTAAGATGGAAATGGTTCAGTGAATGGTATTAAGCGTAAATCATACTTAAGAAATTTTTTTTGAATACGCTCCAAACGAATAATATGTACCCCATAATATGGGTTCTACATATATGAAAGAAGCATATTCCAGGTTTGATCTTACAAAGGAGGTATAAAGCTGTTTTAAAGTAAATGGATCTTGAAAAGCAGAATTATTTCTTTTAATAAAAGCAAGCAGAGAGTATGCTTTCGGTATAATACGGTTTGCATGACTACTTAGACTAAAACGCGAGTCAAAGAAAACACCAAGGTCACGAATTTCCTTAGCTTTAATCAAAGCCATACCATTAATGCAGTATGAAAACGAAATAGGTGAACTACTCTTCAAGAAAGTCACATGGAAGCATTTCCGGAACCAAGTAAAATTTGGAACCAAGTAAAAACATTATTTAATTCAGATTGCAAAGTATTACAATCTATATAGTTATTCACTTTGAAATAAATTTTTAAATCATCAGCATACAATAAGAAATGGACGAAGGAAAAACAAGTTGAAATATCATTAATAAAAAGAATAAAGAGTAAAGGTCCAAGGATACTGCCCTGTGGCACACCAGAAGTGACTAAAAAAGGTTGAGACTTAACATTATCTATGGACACAAAAGAGACCCTATTGGCAAGATAAGAACTAAGCCAAGACAGAAAAGCCGAATGAAATCCAATCTTTGAAAGTTTCGAAATCAGAAGATAATGTGAAACTTTCTCAAAGGCTTTCGAGATATCTGAATACATTAGATCGACTTGACTGCCATCTTCAAATCAATTGATACAGCATCTAGTGAAAATGCTGAGGTTCGTTAAAGCAGAGCTGCAAGAAACAAAACCAGGTTGCTGAGGGCAGATTAAGTTTCTAACAGCAAAGAAAATTTTTTCTTTTACAATTTTTTCAAAAAGTTTAGATATATTAGTGAGTTTTGAGATAGGCCTATAGTTTTAAACATTGTTTTTATTTCCTGATTTGAAGATAGAAGAAATAATAGATATTTTCCATTTATCTATAAAAGCACCACACAAAAGAGATTGTTGAAAATCAACAAGAGTGGAACGGAGATTGTTTTGACACATTTTAAAAGTATGTAAGAACTAAGTCCATCAAGGCCACTTTTGAAGGAATTATTCAAGCTACGAATACCTTTCTCAATAACTTCTAATGTTAGGCACAGTGTACCAAAACTTAATAATGAGTCCTCATTATTAGCCTGTAGCTGGTTATTATGTAAAAACTGACTATCAAAATTAGAAACAAAAAATTTTGCAAGTAAATCAACATTTTTAGTTAACGAGTTAGAAATATTATCATTATGATGAAGGAATGAATGAAGAACCTTTTTTGGACTGAACATATCTCCAAAAAGATTTCGAATCAGATTGCATGCGACTTCCAAGGGTTAAAATATATTGTTTATGAAGGAATTTGTTTAAAAAATCAAATTCACGTTTATAACGAACAAATTTTTCTTTAAACTCAATAAAACCTGTAGAGTTGAATTTTGTACGAAATTTGTTTCGAAGATTTTTAAGTTTTTCCAATCCATTGGTATGCCACGGAAGTTTATGGATTTTCTTTTTAAGGGTATATGAGTTAGGACATTGTCTAACAAAACTTTAAGAAAATCTTCAAAACAATCCTGAGCATTCAGCCCATTAAAGAGTTGATGCCATTCTACACCACCAATGAGTTCATTTAACAAATCAAAATTACATTTCTTATAGTCATAAAGTTATGAATCAAGGTTATTTGCTTTCAAGAAAGAATAAAATTCAATATCAAAACATAATGCTGAATGATGTAAAGTTGCTTCAGATATTGGACAAGCTCACTCAAATAATTTAAATTTTAAAGTTTTACTTACAAAAATTAAGTGTAGAACTTTGGATAATTTATTGAGCACAAAATTAATTTGGGCAAGATTAATACTTAGAAAACTATCTGTTAAATAAATCTCAAACAATTTATTGACAGTTAATGGAATAAATACCATGTCATCATCAGGAGCAGGAGCCCAGGTTAAATTGGAGAAATTAAAATCACCAACAACGCAGAAATAGTCATCGATGCCAACGGTAGATGATAATGAAATAATGTTATCAACATGTTTGCAGTACAGTTCAGGAGAACTATTTGGTGGAATGTATGACGTACACATATTAATATTACCTCTTGGATGATGCAAAGTAATACACAATTGATCCAACAAACCATCTAAGCTATCAATACTATGAACATACATATGTACATATGTATATCCCTTCTAACAGCAACTAGTACTCCTCCACCTCTCGAGCAACCAGTTTTAATAGCACTCCGATCTTTACGATAGACTTGAAACAGAGAAGTATTAGCAATTTCTTCATCATGATAATCATCATTCAGCCACGTTTCGGTAAATACGTAGACATCATAATCAGCATTTAATATAAAATTATGCACCGCAAATAATTTTGTTCGCATACCAAAGAGATGTTGGTAGTAAAATTTCAAAGCATTACTATTTGAAGAAATAGGGCTTAAGTAGGTTAACTTTTAGCCTGAGTAGTCCCCTCCTCTGCGAAAAAAAGAAAACGGACGTACCACAACTACAGAAGGCCAAAACGCAGGATTGAAAACCTTGTTGTAACTACATGCAGGAATAATCAGGTTAAAATTTATTCGTTTTAAGCTAGATACATCAACATCCTTCTTTACCAAACAATAGCAGGCTATGTGTTGTTTATCAATTTGAGCACGAGTTGAGAAATAATCAATATTATTATCATATAAATATATTATCGGACTCTGCAACCGAAAAGATAGCAGCCAATGTTTGATCCGACGAAGATCCAGAGAGAGCGACTTGCTCACCACCCACCAACACATGTTCAGCATGATCTGAGTTCAGTGCCTAATTACACTCAAAACCAGTTTTAGCAGAAGAAGAAGCATCAGTGGACATAGAAGCAGATGAAAAAACTCCAACAGCACCAGAAGCATTGTTTTTATTTTTTAACATTTTATTATTATTGCGTTTATTGTTGATATTATTAGGCGTTAATGCAGTTTTCAGGTCACGAACTTCACTCACTAAATTAGAAGTTATTGAAATTTCTGATGAGTCACTAAGAGAATCATTAGCAGCAACAACCGTGCCAAAATTATTGTTTACACTAATTAAGTGTTTAAGTGCAGAAACATCAGCAGACAGATTTGCAAATTGTAATGCGAAGTCAATTTCGTGTTAATTTATTTTATCCACTAAACATTTTCTTGCATCCAGTAATTGCTCAGTCAGAGCTTTAATTTGTACCTCGAAGACATAGGTTATTTTTTCCAAGCTTAACTTATGCGCTTCCAACAAAGATTCATGGCCCCTAACCAATTTCGCAGGAACACCAATACAATCGCTATAAAAATAGCTCAGATCGCGATTCTGCTTCAATAGTCTGAGGTTATATTCCGTAAGCTGACCCTCACAACATCCACGGCACAATTTGTACATCGGCTCTAGCAAAACTTCTATTGCATTTGCCACAAAAATCATCCATTTAGAAAAAGAAAATAAAGAAATCACTAGCGAACCAAAAACACGTCTACTCTTGACGAACGAAAGCGAACGACGAGTGGGGACGAGTTCTAAACCCAATACCTCTCGTGTAGCTAGTCGGAAGAAAGTAAGTTCTTTAAAACTTCTTCCCCGCTCGCCTGTATGCACTATGTATGGACGAGCTGTTTCTCCCGAAGCCACAGGGCCGCTACCGCTGACAAATTCTAAGTTTGTCGTAAACCTTTTCTTCATTATATAAATTCCACAACTTAAACTTCTTAATTGAAAAATAAAAAGACACTTTTTTAAATTTTATTTTTGAAGCTGTATTTTATCTAAGACCAAAATTTTTCTTACATTATTAAAGTATAACTTTTCAAGACTTATCCTCGAAGTTTTGGTCCAAAAATATTTGTCCATAAGTTAGAGAAGTGCAATGCCGTGAACGACCTCAAAATTCGCGTGAGCAAGATATCTGGAGATTGGTTCATCCGAAAAAAAAAACAAAATTTTTTTCGGCTTAGGAAACAGTTCTTGGGCGTTGGATCGTTGGATTTTTTTTTCTTCTCGATGCATATTTTATGATTTATAACCTAAAACGACCTCAGTTTTGTGCACAAAAAATTTAAATTTTCTTCGTACGCCCGCCATTTTGTCAAAAATTAATATTTTTCAAAAATCATCGATCAAACGCCCAAGAACTGTATATTATAAAATGGAAGATGCGTATTCTTTAGAACATGAACACTTAGATCACTGAAATTTTCTTGAAATCATGCTACTTTTAGGAATATATGATCCTATTTGCAAGGTCACATTAAAGAGTGCATTGATAAAAGTAAAAAAAATCATTCTTTAAAACCTGCAGATAAAGTAGGCAGAGGTAACTTTCTAAGTATGATGTCAAAAACAACTATTATTCACATTTTGGATATCATTTCCAATCCTGTAAAGAGTACTATCGCCAAAGGAATAAACGAAACGAATATGTTTTATATAAAAATTGATACGACACATGATATAACAAGTAAATATCAATGTTTTATTATTACGCGTTATGTATACAACGATATTGCTTATGAAAGATTATTAAGTATGGTTCAGTATCGGGATTCTACTGGTAAAGGCTTTAAAGAGCTAGTGGAAAGAACTCTCAAATCTTGTAACATTAATATTAAAAAATGTGTCAGAACTTCAAAAGACGGCGCAGCGAATATGCAGGGTGAATATAAGGGTTTTAATGCATGGCTATCTTCGGAGTCTCCATCATTGATGCATGTATGGTGCTACAGCCATTTAATAAACCTTGTAATGATTGATGCAGCAAGTAGCACTATATTCTAGCAAAATTTGGTTTATGCCAGAAAATTCTTGAAATAAAAACCAGCAAAAGAAAACTAAACGATACTAGCTAGCATCACTGGCTGTATAAAAATACTTGTACACCATCTAGCGCCCAAGTGTAGTTTTTGTACTAAAAATTATAAACCGAAAAGGCGCTGCAGTACACTATAAAAGTCGACAACCGAGAGAAATTATCGCCGTCGTAAAACGCTATCTAGAAGGTATTGGTAACATTCTGGATAATTGTGGATTCCACGCCGATAAACGCTATCTAAGTAGAAGGTATGGGTAACATTCTGGATAATTGTGGATTCCACGTCTATAAACTAGAAGGTACTAGATTATTCGAGAAAGTGATGACTGTAGTATAAAAAGGTTGTCATCTGAGTAGTTGAGTGCAGTTGAATTTAAGCAATAAAGTAACACAGTTGACTTTAAGTAGTAAAGTAAGACATTTAATTTTAACACAGTGGATTTTAAGTAAAACAGTTGCCTATACAGCGCCAGATTAATATTAGATTTTGAATGTTAATGAGATAAACAATTGTGCAATGTAAAAACTAACTTTTGTGATTTAAATAAACTATTTTATAATCAAATAAGCTTGTGTGTTTTTGATTGCTACACAATCCAGTGATCGAACTCAGAAAAGTGTAGGAGATCGAAATTATCGTCTAGCAGACAAGAATTTCGTAACAATTGGTGTCAGAAGTGGGATTGTGTAAAAAGAATTAACAATCAATTAAAAAAAGAAAAAAAATAGTTAATTTGGACGAACTGAAAGTGGATCAACTGAAGAAGGAGTTGCAGCAGCTGAATCTGCAACCATCTGGCGGAAAGGTGGAGTTACAGAAACGCTTACGGCAGGCTCTTGAGGCTCAAGGTGTAAACCTGAAAGAGCATGAATTTTATAGTGATGTATCAGAATCAACAGCGAAAGTGGAAGAAGCTTCTGGACCGGCGGCAAGTGGTGAAGTTGTAGATATGTCAAAGTTCGAGAAAATGTTAATGGCGATGACACAGACAATAAATCTACAGATGAATAACAATATCTAGGCCGTTTGGGAAGAAATTGGTCAGAGCTTAAGTCAAAATGCACTGCAAATAGATCAGCGCTTAAGTCAGAACGCGACGCAGATCCACGCATTGAATCAAAACATTGAGGCTGTTCGAACGGAGGTTGCCAAAATGGTAAATGGCCTCGATGCAAAAATGACTGAGTTACGAGATGACGTTGAATCATTTTCATTTTTTCATTTATTCGCAATTCTGATTAGCATATGAGCAATATACATGATTCTTTTAAATGCAACAAAAAAAAATAAATATGGCAATAGTAGTATCGCAGTTTATACAATACTAAGCAAAATTGAACTTAGATTAAGATAAATAATTAAACTAAAAATAATTAGAATCTAAATAACGTAAAGAAAACAGAGAGACAAGCACATAGAAAAGAAACACCTAAATATGAAAAAAGATTTAAGAGAAGTGATGAAAGACTAACTGTTTGAACCTCCTGTTGTTGCCTGAAAACTTTAAGTTACGAGGAAGTGAGTTCCACAGACGAATAGTGCTAACGAAAAATAATCTAGAAGAGCTTAAATAGTTGAATGCAAGAATTATGAAGTACATGTTTCTAGTCGACTGGCAGAAGTTTAGTTTTACATAAAGATAGTTGGGAGACTTAGTAGCTAAAATCTTTTGCAAAAATATTAAACTTCTTATTTTGAGGTATTCCACGATATTGCAGTTTAGGATGCGCTTGCTGAAAGAAGAGATATGATCATATCTACTGAGGCCGTAAACATAACGAGTAACATTATTTTAAGTAACCTGAAGCTTGTGAAGTGATCGGGAGCCAAGCTTGCTGTATACTGCTTCCGAATAGCAGAACGGAATTATTAACTGCACAGCAAGACGCCTTCTTGTGTCAACAGGCGTAAACGCAGAGGTCATTCTCAAATTACGCAAAGTTCGAAATAACTGAGTTGACGTGGTCATCACAGGTTAAACTGCGGTACAGAATGAATCCAAGACTAGAGCTTTTTGTACTTATCTCAGCTTCTTGCCATTTAGGAGTATATCCGGTAAATTTTCAGGAGAATTACAGTATTTTGAAATCGGTAATACAAAAGACTTAAGAGGATTTAAACTTAATTTATTTAAAGCAGCCCCTTGCTAATATTTTCAAGATCATTATTCAACCCACAGCATAGATCCTCAATAAGGCCAATTGGACGGGACAAGTAGATCTGAAGATCATCTGCACACGCATGCATTGATACGTTGCCAGTAAAAGAGAAAATGTCATTTAAGAATAGGGAGAATAAAAGGGGACCTAGTACTGAGCCTTGTGGTACTCCACAGAAAAGCATCTTAAACACAGAGTACAAGCTGTCAACCCTTACTCTCTGCGTTCTGCCAAACAAATAGCTTCCAATAAACTTAACAGCAGGATCAGAGAAGCCGAAGAGCTGCTTAAGCTTACCACATAGTGATGTGTGATCACCACTGTCGAAGGCCTTAGAGAAGTCCAACAGACAGAGTAGTGTTAAAAAATCCTTATCAAAAGATATTCGGATATCATCCATGATTTTCAAGACAGCTGTTGAACAGCAATGACCAGGACGAAATCCCGATTGAAATTCAGAAATAAGTTTATACCTACTTACATGAGCAAAAATTTGCTCAGCCATCAGAGACTCACAAACTTTCGAAAGAGGTGAAAGTAGGCTAATAGGCCGGTAATCGCATGACTTATTAGCATTTGTTGACTTGGCAACTGGTATAACCGTTGCCACTTTCATAGTTCTGGGAACGTAGATCTCGTAATGCAGTGGTTAATGATGTGCGAAAGAGGACTTAGAATGAAAGGTAGCACTAATTTTATAAACTTAAGGGTGATCCCGTAGCATTAGATTTTATTTTGACGATAATTCTGGCAACATCAGACTCACTAACAGCCATGAATTCAAAATTGCATGGCAAATTAGAAGACAGAGGTTGCTCTGGTCGCCCTTCATCTTCAAGCACCGGCTTCTTAACAAAAAAGTAATTAAGTGCATTAGGATCAATTTTACAGTCCGTCTTGATTTTACTGCTAATCCCAATAGCTTTTAAATTTCGCCAAAGTTGTTTAGTTGGCAATTCTGTACTCAATTTGAACATAAAATATCTTTTTTTAGCCACTCTCACAGCATAAGTGGCTGCATTCCGGGCTATTCTATATTCCTCCCACGAACTAGCACAGGAATTTCTCTTCCATTTAATATAGGTCCGGTTTCGCTTAAGTGCTAAAACTACAAACCTCGTAAACCATGGACACGATTTATTAACGACATGGGCTGTACGAATGGGAACATGAGTATTAAAAAGATTTTTTACTACAGTATAAAAAAAGTCTAGCTTATCATTTACAGAGCTCAGGACCCAGCAACCACTCCACTGAACATTATTTAAATCATTATATAAATATTCAGTGTTAATGGACTTAAAATCGCGAAATCTAAAATAATCAGGAGCACTAGTTGAGTTTAAATTAATATTTAATGCACAGAATAGAAGATCATGATCTGATAAAAAGGATATTCGGTCAAATAAAAATACAGTTGAGGGTTCAGAGACAGCGAACAGATCAAGTAAGCTAGGAGATGAATTATTCGCATAGCGGGTGGGAATATCAGAGTTTACAATCGAGAGGCCAACTTCAGATAAATCATCGCATAATTTCTTAGACAAGGAGTCATTCAGGAGCAGATTAATATTAAAATCACCACATACAATGAAATGGTTAAAATCAATGACATGGTTGGAGAGAGCAGTGAACAAAGGGTCTAAGCTAAAATTTCTGTTTGGGTTGTAGACACAGGAAATGAAAACTTTAGTGCAGTTATCAAAAATTTCAACATTTAAGAATTCAACACCAGAACCACTTGATTTAGTAATCAATTTCATATTCAGATGATTTTTGCAGTAAATGGCTACACCACCACCTGTTCTATGTGGCCTATCATTTCTCAATAGTTTGTAATTATTAAGGCAGTAGAAGGAGTCATCAACATCCTGGTTAAACCACGTTTCAGAAACACAGATAATATCCACTGCAGAGTCTTCAAAAACATGCCTGAAACAATCAAATTTGCAAGCATTCAAGTTTCTTGCATTAAAATGTGTTACTTTTAATCCAGAACTATTACTGCATAACACATTAATGAGTATTTTATGATTTTCGTATTTTATGTACCACTTAATGCTGGCATAAAGTAATACATCAGCGCAACAGCAAAGGGCGAAAAACAGTGATAGGTAGAAGACATAAGAAAAGGTTTGGGAGTGAACACAAAAAACTAAGGGTGAATTACAGTAGGATCTGAAGTAAATAAAAGAGACTAGAAGATATGAGAACTTATTCTTAAACATTATAATTATACAATCAAACTTCAGCAAAGGCAATATCAGACACACCGTCTTCAGATAAAAATTTATGTGAGGCTTCCATAGAATCAGTAAGAAATGCAGGTGAATCTTTTCTCAGTCGTATATACACAGCACCACGTAAAGTAAATGCATTGAATATTGTTTTTTGACGTTTAAACCTCACCACAGCCTGCGTAATTTTTCGGTTTAGTGGAGTGAACCTTCGTGCATAAATACCTTAGAATACACCTCAAAACCAGCAGAGCGTAGATTAACAGCAGCTTTCATTCTTCGTTGGTATTCTCGGAAAGCTCTCAGAACACGATTACGATCATATGGAGTGAAGAACTTCACAATAACAACAGAGTTTGGATTACTCAAACTCGACTTAACTCGAAAAATGTCACGCATTGTCGGCGGCAAGAAATCTATGGAGTGGCATATTTGGTTGAAAACGCTCTTTAAATTCTCACCCTCAGTAAACGTAACACCAATAAGTACCGCATCGGCAGAAATATCTATGAAGCCATTGTTGTTGTTAGCACCAACGCATGAACATGTACCGCTTTCAAATTGACTCTTCAGTTTAAAGAGCTCATTACATCGCTGAGTCAAAGCTTCCAATTATCTCTCAAGAATAATAATTTTTTCACCAAGTTGATCACATAGCACTCTCACTAGTCTGATTTCATTTTCAATTTTCGAATCGATACACATAATTTTATTAGTTAGTTGCTCTAGTAAGCTGTTGTTGCTTAGGCTCAGGCGCTGTTCCATTACTCTAAGCTGGTCCTGAAAAGAGTTAGCAAAACTCAAATTTTCTGCAGCTTTCGGAGTAGTGCAGTTAGGAGATAACGCACTTTTTTTTATCGTAACAAGAGAGGCCTGATGCTGAAGGCGAGTTTTTATTTTATCACTCATTTTAGAAGAAGCAAAATAAAACCGGTTAATGACACGAACAATATGGAATTGTCATATTAATAAAATTTAGTTTATTAGTTTGTGCGTGATTTTTGATTGAAATTGTTTAAGACGCTTGAACAGTCAGTTCCAAACAACTTATTCCAAATTACAGTTATAAATCAATTTAACATGAAAACTAGGTATAGAGTGATTCTATTGTAGCGCAACCAAAAACACGTCCTCGTATTCGGAAGAAAATTTGCACAATTCAAGGAAGAACTTCAAAATAGTCTTTAAAAAGTTCAAAATAATTTTAAGGACGTTAATAAAAGTATTCAACAGTTGGAAATAAGCGAACCAACCACTCAAGTGATAAGAGAAATCAGCGCAGAGAGGCTTAAGGCACCCTCGTACGATGGAACAACGCCATTTAGTGTTTTCAAGCTCCAGTTCGAAACAACATCTGGTCACAATCGTTGGGATAACGAAAGCGCAACTGCAGCGCTAATTGTGGCATTAAAAAGCGCAGCTGCAGAAGTTTTGCAAACGGTTTCAGGGGCGGAGCAGAAAAATTACAAGACGGTGATGGATGCCTTACAGCGAAAATATGGCAGTGACCACATAAAGCAGATTCACAGATTGGAGTTGAAAAGTCGTATCCAGAAATCTGGTGAGTCCTTGCAGGAGTATGCTGCAGATATTGAGCGATTGCAACACCTTTCCTATACTGACGAGTTAAGTGTCGTAGCTGAAAAATTCAAAATAGAGGCGTTTATTGACGGCATACGTGATTCTGATACAAAACGCGAGACAATGAGGAACCCGAAGACAACATTTAACGAAACATTTGCGAAACGATTGCGTTGACATGCCGCCCATTACTGAAAACTCGTCGGATGGAGGTGGAGGCTGAAAAGAAAAATTCATCGTTCACCAGCAGTAGTTTCAGCGGAAAACGCTACAACTATGGTAAGCAGGGATACATGGCACGTGACTGCAAATCACGTCGTAAACGATCTGCATCACGTTCACCAAGAAGAAAAATTGAAAATAGGGTGGATGATGGCGAAAATGGTAGCGAGCAGCAGTCGTTAAACTAAAGAGAGTCAGTACAGCGGGGCGTGAGCTGACTCTCACAATGATTGTTCCATAGTCTTGGTCTTGAAGCTCTGCCGAAATTCCATTAGCCTTACCATCGGTGGAAAAATCAACGAAAGACCATGAGCTTACTTTGGATACAGGTGCATCGCATTCAATTGTGAGGAGAGACTTATTTGATAGACGACGAGTAACGCCATTAAATGGGATTCAATTGAGAACAGCGACAGGAGAAATTGCGCAAATAGTAGGAAAAGTTACAGCGAGTATTCTTATCGGCAACAAAACTGTGTACCATGATTTTATTGTTGCATACATCACCGATGTGGTTATCATTGGCGTGAACTTCATGATTCGACACGGGTTCACTTTGGATCTTAAGAAAAATACGTAGAGGTATGCCAATGTAAATTTGCCTTTAGATATTGGCTGTGGACAAAAATTAACAATTGCAATAGTCTACATAAGTGAGCGCCATCGAATTGAACCCAACACCGAAGAAATTATTTGGGCTACAACAAGTGGAGACTGTGGGACAAGTTATCTATGGGTAGTAGAAGCATATAAGAAAAATTTAAAGAAAAACCTAATTATTGGAAAGACCCTAGTAAAAACAAAAACGGACAGAAAAATACCAGTACGAATTTTGAATCCAACAAATAAGCCAAAATGGATGCAAAAAGGTGAACTTATAGTGCAATGTGAGAAAGTTACGGCTGTGATAAATTGTGAAAATGACCAGCAGAACACACAAGGTACAACTTTATCGAAATCATCGGACTTGGAAGTATTGACAAAAGAATAGACGAAGGAGTTGTCTGCCCAGAACAAAAATAAAGCAAAAAGGTTTCTGCAAAAGCATTGGCGGATATTTGCGTCCAAAGGAGAAAATAATGGCCGAACATCAGTTGTCAAACATCGCATCGATACAAGTAATTTTCAGCCAATTCGTCAACCTCCAAGGAGGCTAGCACTCGCTAAGAGAGAAGAAGTGACGGGCCGTATAGAGGATATGGCGCGAGAAAATGTCATTGCACCATCAGAAAGCCCATGGAGTTCACCGGTCGTACTTGTCAAGAAAAAGGACGGAAGTATGCGATTCTGTGTGGATTACGGAAAATTGAATGACGTCACCAAAAAAGACAGCTACCCGTTACCCAGAATCGATGATACACTGGATACGTTATCTGGAGCAACATGGTTTTCCACCCTGGACTTACAAAGTCGGTATTGGCAGGTGGAAATAGATGAAAAAGACAAGGAGAAAACTGCCTTTAGTATTGGGAATGGTCTATGGCAGTTCAACGTCATGCCGTTTGGTCTTTGTAACGCTCCAGCTACGTTTGAGCGGTTAATGGAACGAGCTCTCAAAGGACTACATTGGAAGACTTGTCTAGTGTATCTCGATGACATAATCATCATGGGAAAAGATTTTGATGACCATTTGAAAAATCTGGAGGAAGTGTTTGAGCGCTTGGAGGCAGCTGGACTAAAATTAAGTGCGAAAAAGTGCTCACTTTTCCAGCGTGAAGTCAAATATCTGGGGCACAAGGTTACGTCAGAAGGAATACACACAGATGAAGATAAAATAAAATCTTGTGAAAAATTGGCCGCGACCATCTAATCTTCATGAGTTGCGAAGTTTTCTGGGTCTATGCACTTATTACAGACGATTTGTTTCGCAAATGTTCCAGGCAGTCTACATGAGCTGACACAGAAAAATCGGAAATTCGAATGGAGTGGTGCGCATTAAACTGCATTTCAAAAGCTGAAAGAGTTACTGTCATAGCGCCAATACTCGCGTACCCAATATCCGGCAAAGAATTTGTATTGGACACCGATGCGAGTGGCCATGGTATTGGAGGAGTTTTGTCCTAATTCATCAATGGACAAGAAAAAGTCGTCGCATATTTCAACAAAATTCTGTCGAAACCTGAGAGGAATTATTGCGTAACTCCGTAACTCAGAGAGAGTTACTGGCAGTAATGGAATGCGTGCAACACTTCCACAAGTACTTATATGGACAGCACTTTCTCCTGAGGACAGACCATGTGGCATTAAGGTGGCTACTTCAATTCAAGGATCCTGAAGGTCAAATCGCACGTTGGATAGAACGCTTGCAGAGCTATAATTTCAGCATAGAACATCGCTAAGGAAGCCAGCATGGAAATGCGGATGAACTTTCCCGTCGTCCATGTAAAATTGAATGCGGTCATTGTTTTGAATAATTGATGTGCGCCTTTTGAATGTTTTGTCTGAAGAAAAGTGGACAAAAGAGGAGGTAAAACGGGACCAGCGCAGTGGTACAGATTTGACAACTATAATTAAGTACAATGAGCTAGGTAGAAAACCGGCGTGGCAAGAAATCTCAAGTGAAAGCCAAGTCTGTAAAGCATACTGGGCGCAATGGCAAAGTTTGAAGTTGTATGATGGTTGTCTCTACCGAATCTGGGAGAGCGAGGAAGGTAAAATTCGCTCAAAACTGCTGAATATTCGAAATGCTAAATTTAAGGAAATAATCGAGTATTATCGGATGGATTGGCTTTTGGTTGATCAGAGTAAAGTTTCTGACTGCTTTCCACCTGGGGATTGCCAGAGCGATCTCTGAGCCAACCATTAGCAAGTTGACGCACAGCCTCCCCGCGGCTCCATCTGGGTAGCTATCTCCGCATCTGCTGAGATATTGAGCGAATGTGTGCAGCGTGTCCTCCCTGGAAGTAAACTGGGTTGTGCGCAGGGTTTGGTACCCGCCCTTAAAAAAAAACATTCCAATGAAGACTAAAAAAGCCTCGGATACAGAACCCCTCAACGTTGACGACCACTGCAAACGAAAAAAGGACTATGATTTGAGGATATGCACCTGGAATATCCGGACCCTCAATAGGGAAGGTGCCTCTATCGAATTGGTGGATGCCCTCAGAAAAATTAAGGCTGACATCACCGCCATCCAGAAAATAAGATGGATAGGACAAGTTGCGATATCTACTACAGCTGCCATGCGGAGAGGCGCAAATTGGGATGCGGAATCGTAGTAAGCAAGAGACTTCGCCACCATATCTCCAGGTTCACACCTGTGAGCGAAAGGTCGTCTACGATCCGCCTCAAGACTCGATTTTTTAGCATCAGCTTAATTTGCGCGCATGCCCCGACGGAGGAAGAGAACGATGCTGTCAAAGATGCCTTCTATGCGAGACTCGAGGAAGTATACGACCGCAGCCCGGCCCACGACGTTAAAATTGTACTCGGGGATTTCAACGGAAAGGTCGGAAGAGAAGGTATATTTTGCCCCACTTTCGATTAGTTCAGCCTTACGAGACCACCTCAAACAACGGTCTACGGCTGGTCGACATCCACAAGGCCACCTGGCTGTCCCCTGATCGGAAAACACATAACCAAATCGATCATGTTGTGATTGACGGAAGACATGCTTCCAGCGTGCTAGATGCTTGTACGTTCTGGGGAGTCAATATTGACTCCGATCATTATCTTGTTGCAGCCAAGATACGCATGCGGCTGTGCTATGCAAAGGATGTACGATTTGGTATGCAACGAAAGCTGGACGTCGCTAAGCTGCAATCACATTGGACGGCCGAAACCTATTCCGCTCGCCTCTCAGAACTGCTCCTTCATACTACGTCAAATCCTGGAAAAAATCCACGAAAAACAGATCGATACCCATCATCTCTTTATCGATTTTAAAGCTGCTTTCGATAGCCCGATACGGGATTGCCTGTATACCACCATGTCTGAGTTTGGTATACCTACGAAGCTAGTGCGGCTTTGCAGAATGACGTTGAGCAACACAGCCAGCTCCGTCAGAGTAGGAAGGGACCTCTCCGAACCATTTGATACCGAACGAGGTTTCCGACAGAGCGATCCACTATCCTGCAACCTCTTCAACTTAGTGATGGAAGGGGTGTTGCGAAGAGCCAGTGTGCATCGTATTGGCACTATTTTCTAAAAAAATTGTCCAGCTTCTTGCATATGCCGATGATATTGATATCATTGGACGTTGTAAGCGAGATGTTACTGCTGCGTTCTCTGCTATCGAAAAAGAGTCAGCGAAGGTGGGTTTGACGGTGAACGAGGGCAAAACAAAGTATATGCTGTCCACAAACAGGGAGACGCGGCGTATTGAACCCTATGTTACTGCGAACAGCTATACTTTCGAAGTTGTCAAGGAATTCACCTATCTTTGCAACTCCGTGAAGACTCAAAACGATGTCAGCCTGGAGATAAAGCGAAGACTAACTCTTGCTAATAGGTGTTACTATGGTCACAGTAAGCAATTGAGTAGTAGAGACCCCTCCCGCCCGACAAAACTGACACTCTACAAGACGCTCATCTTACCCGTGTTACTTTACGGCGCAGAAGCATGGGCTGTGTCGCAGACTGATGCAGCCACGCTTGGGGGGTTTGAGAGAAAAATTCTTCGCAAAATCTTCGGTCCTGTTCACGTCGGCGACGACTACCGTATTCGAATGAACCACGAACTGTACGAGCTCTACGCTGACATTGACATAGTCAAGCGCATCACTATCCAACGTCTGCGCTGGCTGGGACATGTTGTGCGTATGGACGAAGAAGCTCCGGCGAAAAAGGTGTTTGATGCGGAAGCCGCTTCCATGCCTCCGATGGAAAGACCTGTAGAATAATTGATAATAATCAAATCTGCCTCAGATTAAACCAGACTTCGCAAATGCATCCACCGAAGTGTGATTAGAAATAAATTTAATTAATAATTATTTCGGAAGAATTTATTGTGTTGCTTCTTTAGTTTTTTTCAAACAGAGTGAGTTAAAATAAAAATTAAGAAGTATAAAAAAAAATAACACTTGATTTTAAAAATAAATAAAGTGAACACTACGCTACACACAGCTAACACTCCTCCTCGTTCACAACAAATTGCATTTTTCTCGCAAGTAATTATGTTTCATTACTGATAATGGTTTTGTTAATAGGTCTGCAACCATTTGTTCTGTGGGACAATATTCGCATTCGATTATTTTCTTCTTTACTAAATCTCGAATCATTTTGTACCTCGTATCTATGTGTTTCGTCTTGTATGAAAACTTGTAGTTACGTACCAATTCAATACAGCTTTGATTGTCTTCAAATATCACTGTTGGAGATTCAATTCGCTCGTGCATTTCTTCCAGTAATTGGCGTAACCATTTTATTTCTTTTGATGTCTCCGACATTGAGATGAATTCAGCCTCACATTACGAAGATGCAACTATGCTTTGCTTTTTACATGCCCAACTGATTGTACCCCCATTGAATAAAATTATGCAACCACTGTTTGATTTTCGTTCTACTCTGCCATTAGCCCATGTTTCATCTGCATTTCCAAGTAATGATAGTTTGTTTGATTGGATATTACTCAATTTAAGCTTCATTTGATGTGTTCCTTTTAAATATTAACAATACGCTTGAGTTGATTCCAGTCTTCGCTATTTGGCTGTGATATCTTTTGAGCCAAAATACTGACGCTGGCTGAAATATCAGGTCTTGAGTTTACTGATAAATACAACAATCTACCAATAAGCTTTCGATATTTCTTATTGTTTTCCAATGGTTGTGACGAGTCTGATTTTCCATAACTAGCTTCTAATGGTGTCTTCGCTGACTTTGCATCTTTCAGCCCAAAATCTGATGCGATTTTCATAATCTATGTTGATTGATTTCGTGCAAAATTGCCATGATTATCTTTTGTAATTTCCATTCCCAAATAATGCTTGTTCGGTCCCAAATTTTGCATCTTAAAATGTGGTTTAAACATACTTTCAATCTGTGTCACTTGTCTGTTTGCTGAACTCGCTATTATCAAGTCATCGACATAAGCAACTAAATAGCAAAATTGACCATCAATTTTCTTGGAATATAAGCACGGATCGTTATAGCTTTGCTGAAAACTACCTTCAATCAATACTTCATGAAGCGCTGTGTTCCATGATCTGGCCGCCTGCTTAAAGCCATATATACTCTTCTTGAACAAACAGACTTTTGAACTGTCGTCATCGAATCCCTGTGGTTGCTTTATATAAATTGTTTCTTTTAAATTTTCGTTGAGAAATGCTGTCATAGCGTTGAAATGATGAACCAGCATTTGTCTTTTTGCTGCTACTGACAATAATGTTCTGAATGTTGTATGAAGCACAACTGGTGCAAACACCTCATCATAGTCCTCACCAAACTTTTGCGAGAAACCTTGCGCAAATCTGGCCCTATATCGCTGCAACTCACCATTTGCACTGTATTTTATCTTGAACACCCATTTCCCACCAATAACTGTTTTGCCGGCTGGTAAATTTACGAGTTCCCATGTACTATTGCTTTCATGTGACTCGATTTCATCTTGCATTGCAGCAACCTACAGCTCCTTTTCGTCACTTTCAATTGCTTCTTTGTAGCTCTTCGGTTCATTGATCTCTCTAAACATATGCAATTCAATTAATCGTTGTAGTGGAACACCTTTATTTGCTCTTTGTGAAACACGTACTGTCGATTGAACTTGATTGTCTTGATATTCACTATCATGTATTTCATTTGAAACTATCTCCTCCTCAGCGCTGACATAGTCATCAATATTGCTTGCATGATCAGTCTCGATGTCCTCATGATCATTTAATTGATCCTCCTGAACCGTTGAGACTTCTGCTTGATTTCTTTCAACATTACTGTTTTGTCGCGTTGAACCCAAATCAGTCAATATTTCGTTGTTGCCAGAGACTGATGTCGCAAATCGAACATCTCGACTAATCACTATTTTATTTGTTGTAGTGTTGTAGCATCGAAAAGCCTTCGAATTTTCATCATACCCCAGAAAAATCATTTCCAAAGCTACATGGTCCAACTTTCCCCTCTTTGCTGATGATATATAAACAAATCATTTAGAACCTAATATGTAAAAACTTTCTTTACCTGGTTTCACGCCGTTCCATCGTTCATATGGTGACATATTTGTTGTTTTGGTTATCACGCGATTCTTAATAAAATTGGCTGTTGCAATTGCCTCATCCCAAAAACTGTTTGGCAACCCTACATCAATGAGCATACAACGTACCATTTCGATTAAAGTACGATTCTTTCTTTCAGCTTTGCCGTTTTGTTGTGGACTGCCGCTGTAAGTTGAACTTGAATACCGTTTAACTTTAAATACTTCGTGAGTTCCTTTGAAGTATATTCACCCCCTCGATCAGAACGCATTACCTTTGGCTTTCGACCAAATTTATTCTCACACAATGCAATGAACTGTTTCATTGCGTTTTCAACCTCCGATTTGTGTGCCAATAATATGACGAATGTAAAGCTTGAATAATCATCAATGAAAGTAACCAAATAACGCTTTCCACTTGGAGTCGCTGTACGCATTGGACCACAAACATCCGTACGTATTAAATCCAATACTGCTGATGACTTATTTACTGATTTCTTTGGAAACGGTATTCGTGTCATTTTACCCTTCATGCGGACATCGCAAATTTCCTTAATTCCGCATTCAACAATTTTTAGGCCACTGACTGAACCATCGAATGCCGTTTTTCGAATCGCTACTGGATCACGATGTCCCATTTTTCGATGTAACTCATGTATGCAATCGTCATTATGTGCTAACACCACACAAACTGACTCTGGTTGACGTAATACATACAATTCACCAATTGTGTCTGTTACAGCAATCTGTACACCATTTTGCTTAATTTGACAAGTTCGATTATCGAATTCAACTTTAAAACCATTTTCCGCTAGCCGTCGGACAGAAAGCACATTCCCAACCAACTTTGGTGCATACAAAACTTTGGTTGCTTTTGCTTTACGAATGCATCCACTTTCGTCAAAAAATGTCAAATTGCCTGTACCGATTCCATGAATTTTTGCAGATTCTCCGTTCGCTAATTCAACTGAGCTCATGTAAGTTTCATCATTAATGTTTACAACGTGTCGAGTTGCTCCGGAATCAATGATCCAGCCCTTCTTATGTGTGATGCCTATGGAAAACATGAAATCCGATTCTGTAACTGAATTGACTTTATCTGCTACTTTATCAGAACTCTTTTTGTTAATGGCATTACTGCTCTTTTTAGCCAGCCAATCCTTATATTTGGGACAATTTTTCTTTTGATGATAAGGCTTTTAACAGAAAAAACAAACGCCAACTTTTGCAACAATTTTTAAAACTGAATCATTCAAACTTTCACCTCCATTTGCATGTCGCTCGTATTCAGCAATCACGTTGTTTTGCTACATCAAATGTGACCTCTGCTTCATTGCGTGCTCCAAGTGCAGAAACCAAAGTATTGTAACTTTCTGGCAAACTACTTAGCAAAAATATTTTACTCCATAATATTGATAATTGTTGTTCACCAATGTCATTCAATTTTGTGAATAAATCTTGCATTTGGTTTATGTGTGCTTTAGCATCGCCTCCTTCCACAAGTTTCAACGCACAAATTGACCGCACCAAATATACTTTATTTGCAAGCGTATTTTTCTCATGGTAGTTTTTAAGTGCGTCTCATGTTTGCTTTGCAGTCTGTGCTGAACGAATATGTGCGAGCTGATCGTCTTCTACTGCTAAGCCGATTGTGCCTCTGGCTTCGCCATCGAGTCTATCCCAATCACCGATTACGTCTTTATTTTTTATTGTCCCATCAGTATTTGAAACCACCACTGGTTTTTTATCAACAATCACCTTTTTTCACAAATTTTTCTTACGAAGCAGCAACTCCATTCTAAATTTCCAATTCGCATTATTGCTATCGTTTAATTTAACGAACTTTGTTGAAGCTGCGTCCGCCATTTTCTAAAATAAAAATTTTCCTTCGTTTCTCCGTTGTGATTGACTCCGATAATTAATTTATTTCAAAATTCTGGGCCCATAACCTGTAGAATAATTGATAACATTTAAATATGCCTCAGATCAAACCAGACTTCTCAAAACCATCCACCAAAGTGTGATTAGAAATCAATTTAATTAATTATTATTCCGGAAGAATTTATTGAGTTGCTTCTTTAGTTTTTTTTCAAACAGAGTGAGTTAAAATAAAAATTAAGAAGTATAAAAACAAAGAACACTTGATTTTAAAAATGAATAAAGTGAACGCTACGCTACACACAGCTAACAATACCAAGCCGAGGAAACCCTATCCACGCTTGGTGTAACTAATTGGAGAAGGGGCGCGCGAAGCAGAGGCGCCTGGAGAGAGCTTTTGAGGTTGGCCGTAACCCCGTAACGGGTTGTTATGGCCACCCAAGTAAGTAAGTAAGTAATCGAGGATTATCACAATGGATCGAGTGGTGGACATCTGGGCATAACGAAAACCACAGAGAAAATAATGAAACGGTTTTATTGGGTAGGATGCCAAGAATCAGTTGCTGACTGGATCCGCCGTTCTGACCAATGTGCAATTGCTAAAGGACCAAGGCAACGCACTCGGGGAAAATGCATCAGTATAACGTTGGAGCTCCCTTTGAGAGGATAGCCATGGATATAGCGGGAGCTTTTCCAATCAGCAATGCAGGAAATAAATACATCCTTGTGGTAATTGATTATTTCAGTAAATGGCCATAAGTATATCCCATTCCCAATCAAGAAGCAAAAACAGTGGCAGACATTTTCATCAAAAATTGGATTTGCCGATATGGAGCTCCACTTGAGTTGCATTCCGACCAAGGTTTGTGACAGGCTTGGAATACAGAAGACACGTACCACAGCTTTGCATCCTCAGTCCGATGGCATGGTCGAAAGGTTCAACCATACTCTAGAGGAGCATTTAAAAAAGGTCGTCGATAATGGACAAAAAGATTGGGATGAGCATCTACCAATGTTTCTGATGGCTCATCGGTCGTCAATACACGATACTACTACAGTCACGCCAGCAAAAGCCATTTTCGGTACGGACTTAAGGCTTCCAGCAGATTTGAAGTACGGAGTAAGCGTTGTCCCAGAAACGATCAATGCTGACGATTACATGTCGCGGAAAAAAGAAGAATTAGCAGATAAACACGAGCTTATCAGAAGACGTACTCAATTGGTTAGCGACAAGATGAAAGCTCGGCATGACCTGCGAGCAAATACTGAAGGGTTCAAAGAAGGTCAACTAGTGTTGCTACACAGCTCACAACGAAAACGAGGCTTCTCTCCTAAATTACAGGCTCATTGGGAGAGACCTTACCGGATCGTCACAAGGATTAATGATGTTGTGTATCGAATCCAAAAGTAAATTAAAGGTAGTCCACATCGAAGGCTGGCACCTTATACTAGAGACGGAGAGACTCTTGTTCGGGACGAACAAGTTTAGGCGGAGGGCAGTGTAGCGAAATTTGGTTTATGCCAGAAAATTCTTGAAATAAAAACCAACAAAAGAAAACTAAACAATACTAGCTAGCATCAGTGGCTGTATAAATACAACATCTAGCGGCCAAGTGTAGTTTTTGTACTAAAAATGATAAACCGTAAAGGCGCTGCAGTACACTATAAAAGTCGACAACCGAGAGAAATTATCGCCGTCATAAAACGCCATCTAGAAGGTATTGGTAACATTCTGGATAATTGTGGATTCCACGTCGATAAACGCTATCTATAAGGTATTGGTAACATTCTGGATAATTGTGGATTCCACGTCTATAAACTAGAAGGTACTGGCTTATTCGAGAAAGTGATGACTGTAGTATAAAAAGGTTGTCATCTGAGTAGTTGAGGGCAGTTGAATTTATTTTTTTTTATTTTTTTTTTTTTTAGCCTTTGAATAAAAAAGTTCTTACAGACTAGATAAAAAACTTATGAATATAAGTAATAATAAGTATATTTTATAATTTAGAATTATACTAAAAAATACTATTTAATAAGGACTTCATTGAAATTTTTGACATAGAAAAATCTAAAAAACAATAAGAATTAATATTGTTACACAATTTCATTGCTCTATAAATAGCAGCATTACCTGCATAGTTTGTGCGAACCATTTCTTAATAAAAAGGATCATAATTCCTAAGAGCTCTAGCAGGGATACTAAACTGAACCTGACTCAAAAGCTCAGGACAATCAATAGCCCCAGATACAATATCAGACAGAAAAAGCAGTGATAAAATGCTCCTTCTATTTTCTAAAGTTTTCAAATCCATTAAGAGACATCTGGCATTATATGAGGGATAGTTACCATTAAAATTAAGAGAGCTCAACGCATATCTTGTAAAAGATTTTTGCACCTTTTCAAGTCGCGTCTTATGAAATTCGTACAACGGATTCCATATAACAGAAGCATATTCCAATTTGGACCGTACGAGACTAGTAAAAAGAACCTTTAGTGTATATGGATCACTAAACGAGAATTTAAGCAATAAAGTAACACAGTTGACTTTAAGTAGTAAAGTAAGACATTTGATTTTAACACAGTGGATTTTAAGTAAAACAGTTGCCTATACAGTGCCAGATTAATATTAGAGTTTGAATGTCAATGAAATAAACAATTGTACAATGTAAAAACTAACTTTTGTGATTTAAATAAACCATTTTATAATTAAATAAGCTTGTGTGTTTTTGATTGCTACACAATCCAGTGATCGAACTCAGAAAAGTGTAGGAGATCGAAATTATCGTCTAAGTGACAGGAATTTCGTAACAATTTGTTGCGAATCATTATTTGGATTATTCATTTATTCGAGATTCTTATAACAGAATGGACGTTTGGGTTTCATCGTTATCATCTAATGATAACAGAAGATTAAACTTGATAGGACAAACAAGATGGTGGGCAAAAGATACTGCGCTCACAAAAATATTCAGACCTACTAGAAAATTTGAAAAATCTTTATACGTTGTGCTTATTACTGCACTTGAAAAAATTGAAAATGACACTCGATCAAAACCGGAAACACGTGTAAACGCTAAGCCTTACAAAGAAGCAGTTTTAAAATATTAAGTGGACTTGATATTTTAAAAGCTTTTAGTATGGTACATGTAACAATAAAAAACTTTTGGAACGAAATTTGATGATATGAAAACAACGGCCGATAATTTTTTTAACTGGGCAAACACACAATTAGAAGGAAAAGATCTGGAATCAGAATTAGAAAATTGTTTACCACAAAAGAGACTAAGAAGGAAAAAACGAATGCATGGAGAAAATGCTATTGATGAAAGTATTTCTTACCCAGACAGAGCATTTAGGGTAAATATTTTTAATGTAATCATCGACACAGTCGTATCAACCTTAGAGCGTTGTTTTGATGTATTTAACAACAAGCTATATGCAGATCTTGCTTGGTTAGATCCGATATAAGAGACAAAGGATTAGAAGCGCCATCACTTGAAGCTCTTTGCGGAAAACTGATTTCTTTTGAACCAAAAATAACTGCTGAAAACTTACGCTATGAATTAAGGCTTGCGCACGATGAAATTAGTGCACGAATTAACTCAAATAACTTTTTAACTAGTTGACATTAAAACAAGAAATATACGTTTTTTTATCAGAAATCTTATTCCTGTTTGCTTTTATTGCAAATATATTAAACATTATTGGTTCTTTATGAATAAATTGAGTTTTTCTGAAACAACTCCCATTAAACTTTTAATCGTATCTTCAGAGATTTTTTTACTGAATACTAACCAATTTCTTGAAAAATGTTTGGTGTTTTCAGCAACCTGTTTTGTATTCTTCATAATCCTTTTTACCAGAGCCCAATATCTTTCGATGGGTCTGAGCTCCGGGCAGTTAGGAGGATTTGCATATTTAGGTACAAATTCTACTTTTTTCTTTTCATACCATTCAACTGCAGATTTGCTGTAATGGTATGAAGCCAAATCTGGCCAAAAAAAGTTGAGACCTCATGCTGTCTAATAAATGGTAAAAGACGTTTTTTCATGCACTCCTGGATGCATATTTCGGTGTTAATCGTCCCTGTTGAAATAAATGAACTGCTTCGCCTACCGAAGCTGCAGATTGCCTGCCATACCAAAAACTTATTTGGAAACTTCGTCTTTTTTTGGCTCTTAAACTTTTCTTGAACATTTCCTCCATGATCTGCAACATAAGAATCGACACCTGGAAGCTGCGAAAAGTCACCAAGTAAGTAAGTCTCGTCGTCCATAACGCAACAGTCAAATTTTTTAATGTATTCGCGGTAAAGTATTTTGGCTCGCTTTTTTGTATAGACGTTCTTTATGAAATTTCTGTCCGGAACTTTCTGGACTTCAAATGACTTAAACCTCCTCCTTTTTAGCTTTCCTGACAAAAGCCTCAGAGCATTGGACTTTCTCAGCTACTTTTCTTCCCGATATATTGGGATTTTTCTTAAAAGAAGCTATCACCTTCTTGGCAGCATAAGGTTATCAAAACCCTTCTTTTTTCCACTTCTTTGCTTTCTACTCACGGTTAGACGTTTTTATAGGTTTTAATAACACGTGAAACAGTATTCCGCGAAATCTTAGCTTTTCTAGCAATTACTTTGAAAGTCCAATTTTTATTTTCGTTAAATATTTTGGAAATTTTTTCACGCACTTTTATTTCGCTGCTCGTGGTGAAGCCATAAATTAACGAAAGAGTAAAAAAAGTAGCATGCAAATTTGTACATATTTACCAAAGCCAATTTGATTAAAATTTTTTTGAATTTTTTGAATCTGAACAATTAACAAGTAATAATGTGTGCACTAGTTTCATCGTGCGCAAACCTTAATAAGTTTAGCTGCCCAATGAAACGTACTTAAAACAACACATTTAGATAATTATAATATTAATTTCAAAGATTACGACATTGAAGCATCATCAGTAGATAATGAGGGTGGTGAAGATTCAGTGAAAGAATTTGGATGAAAGCACGTTTCATGTAAAATTGCGATATTTGTTGTTACCGACTTTTAAACAGGTATAATTTATTGACGGAAACGTTTCCCCTCATTGGTATAGCATATAAGTATATGCTAACTTTATCATTTACCCAAGTAGCTTGTGAAAGGTCATTCAGTATTTTAAAATTTATCGAAAATCGATTAAGAAGTGCTTTGAAACAAGGCAGACTAGAAGCGTTTATGTAAAGTGAAAATGATATTGTAGGTACAAAATATTTCGCTAGAAGTGATATTAAACAGCATTGTAAAAAAAGTTCAGTCTTCCAAAAATTGTTATTGTATTAAAAATAATAAAATAAATAAGTAGTTAATAATATTTTATGACTTGTAATTAACTGCGTTCAATTATTCCAAAACACATACCCTATGCTATTTTCCAGCATCATTAAGTTCATTCTTATTTCATATTTAAGAATTATTTGAATTTGATTATTAACATTTTTTTATTGCAAATCGCTGGGCGTGGTGTAATCTATATATTAATACGTGAACATCAAAACTTGTGGTACACTTTTTTAGTATTTAATATATATAAAGAGAGAGAGGAATAAAACTTATATCATTGGAAAGGTACTGTTCCATAGATGTGCAGGAATAAAAATAACTAGCATTACCCTGTGCGCATCGCCTCACCTCAACCGTTGTGTAGATTCGATGTGCGGTCTGCGTGAAAATTCTATTTAAAAAATATTTTTGTATGAGGACCACCTTTAGTATGCACCCAAAATAAAATTTTTAAAACCTAAGCAGTGCCTCTTAATATAAAAACCACGTGATGTAAATTTCATAAGAATCGATTAAGCGGTCTTCGAGAAAAAGTTATTTAAAAATACTTTTGTGTGAGGGCCACCCTAAATAAAAGTTTTTTTATCCTTAGCTACACCTCATAACATAAGAGCTACGTGGTGTAAATTCGGTGTGAATCGACTAACCTGTCTTCGTGAAAATGATATTTAGAAATATATTTGTATGAGGGCCATCCTAAATATGCACCCTAAATAAAAATTTTATAGCCTATGACACCCGCCTGATTAATAGTAACATACTGTAAAAATTTCATCACGATCGGCAGGATAGTTTCCGCGTCCATAAAGGACAGACAGACGGACAAAAAATGAATTTTATATAATGTATGTATGTAGTGTATGTTGTCTTTAAGGTAAGTAAAATATAGCTAACATGGACCTATGATTTTCCATACAAAACGCTTTAACCCCTAATGGAAAAAAACGCTGTCACAGCTGAACCTTCTCACCGATTATAATGAAATTTTATATGGAGATAGATTGAAACTTGAGTAAAGATTTTTTTTTATCAGGGGTGGTGCCACGCCTCTAATAAGAAAAACATTTCCATGGCTAAGCTAATGGACCGATTTTGATGAAATTTGGTTTGGATACAGACTGAATATGCATACATACTTATTGTGTATTTTCAACATTAAAAATTGATAAGTAATAAAATAAAATACGGGTAATCGGAGTTTAACTGATTTATTTTGAGTTACAGTTGCGATTTCGCTTATTTTAAAAATTATTATTATAAAATAAACGAAAACTATACTGCCATATTAAGCGAAAAGGGCGTATCTCAAAAAAAAAAATTATCCGAGATTCGTATGGCATCGGATAGCTTAAGAAATTATGCGTCCAATGAAGTGCTCCAAATGCCGACATCTTAGTTCAATCACTTAAAAAATCTACTGAGAAAATTTCTTCTATTTCAATTTTATCAAAAATACGAAGGAAAATTATTATTATATTCGAATACGATGAAAAAAATTTAAAAAAATAACGGAAATTAAACGCAAAGCTTCGTTGACTGGATCACGTTGTCAATGTCGTTGCAAGTTCTTGTCATTACTTGTTTGTTTTCGTTTCGAAAATAACGAAAAAACAATGTTCGTTTGGAGAAAATGCCCTACTTTTAAGGCTTGAGATTTCATAAGTATCAGTCATGTATGCTTAATTTTTTAAATCTTTCTCTTAGTAAATATAGTATAGTCTCTAAAAATATAATTTGATTCTAGATTTTATTTAATATTATCTGTATTTTATACGATAGAAAATATTATATCTTTTAAAAGTTTATATGGCAAGATTAAAGTAAAATGGTGTATCTACATTTTTAAAGCCATAAAGCGTATAAGCGCAGGGAATTTCGATATTTTGCCTAAATCATAAATAAATACCCTTAAAATGAAAAAACGTCTATTATCTCGAAATGAAATTTTTTGAGATACGCCCTTTTCGCTTAGTACGACAGTATACTTGTGTTATGCCTTGAAGAAAAACTATAACGGGTCGGACTAAACGGTAAAGAGATAAAGAGGGACAATTTTTAAGTCAAAATCAAATAGACAACGTAATAGAAATTATGTAGCTACAATAGAAATTGATAATTCTGTGTTGTTTTGCATTTAAATGTGTATTGAATGTAATTTAAAAGGTGTGGTGAGGTCAATGAACAAAAAAGTTTTCATATTAATAGGCCGGAAAAATTCTTCCAAGATTCAAATTTAGTGCTAACGGTCGAATTTCGACCTCAGGCGATACTAGTTAGACTTAAGACTCAAAATTTTATTGTTTGAATAATTTGACAATTGGTGAAAATGGGTTAGTTGGATTTAGGACTTAAGGTGAAGTTGTGCGTGGGGTGATAAGGTTTATGATTTCAACTTTAAAACTTTTTTTAGAGGTTTGAGGGCCGCAAATTCAGTTATTTCCGGGCCGCTTTGGTATCCCGGTCCGTCCCTGCTCACTAGTCATGTTTAAAGGTTTAAGTTAGTTCACCCATATCAATCAGGGTTTTGGCAGCACCATAGTATCAGTGCATCGTACTCATGTTTCATGAGTTTCACTGATGACATTCAAACGTCACTGGGCATAAAACAGCCTTCTGTTCTTACTTTGCTAGACTCAAGCAAAGCTTTTGATTACATTAATCACTATATTCTTATTTCTAAACTATCTGATGCCCGCGACTTTGTACGCGTAGCCTGTCACGGTGGGGTAAAGCCCAACAAAGTTTTAATAAATGTTCGAGTTACAACAAAAACCTGAATTGCGGAATATATGGGATATATGTAAATTAAAGTCGATATATGCCAAAAAAAATAAATCCTTAGAGATTTTTTTTTATTACATATTTAATGTTTTTTAATTATATTACATTTGTACATACATATATTCATAAAATGTGGAATTTGGATTCATTCATTCAATCACTCCTAACGTTGTAATTTTACAGGCGATTTTCTTGTGGAATGTCTTAATTTTTGCGTAAAAGTATTATCTCTACGTGTAAGAAGTAAAATTATTTTTTTTTATTTTATTTCTATTTTTTCATGGCCACAGAATCAAATGTAAAATTTGATTTTTCTTAAAATCTGGTCTGTTTTCAGCTATATCTTTTGAACCACTTTTTTAATAAAAAATTTAATTACACACGTTTGTTTGTCATTTTATTATCTTCAATTTGGCACTAAGAACGAGGGAATCTGACATTTCTAGCTCAAAATATGAATTTTAAAGTGAAAAGAGGTCGAAAAAGTGAAAAAACCACAATATCTCGAAAACTGTACCATTCAAAAAATTTTCATTTTCATTTTCGAACTCAGCAGGAAAATCTACATAAGAAAAATAACCTCAGTTCAATGGAACAAAAAAAAATCATTTTGTAAGCTAGTGTTATGTTTCAACTAGGGTTTGTAATCCCGGGATCCAGAAATCCCGGGATCCCGCTGTTTTTATAAATCCCGAAATCCCGGGATCGATCACTTAATCCCGGGATTTGACTTTTTTATGCCTAAAACGAAAAGTAACTCTTAAAATTTTTTGTAAAAAAATCGTATTTGGTTCAACATTTTTTAATTTAAATTTTTTCAGTTGAGATTTGACTATTTTCATATTAGAAATTCTTGGATTTTTTTTTGTTTGGTTGCTGCGAATTTGGGAAGCAAATGGCTCTAATAAAAGACTGCAAGACTAGATGGAACAGTTTTTTGTCAATGCTTGAATGCGTCTATTTATTGAAAAATTGTATACAAAAGGCATTAATAGACATAAGTCTACCTGAAGGTGAATCTTTGGCTTTATCCAATAATGAGATTGAAATGGTATCTGATAGTATGATGGTATCTGACAGTCGAAGCCCTTTGCCGTCGGGATGCTAATTTGTTCACAGCCGATGTTGCCATAACTTTTATGTTAAAAAAACTCAAAAATTGTATTCAGCTCTCATTCTTCGAATGTAACAAAGGCGAACAGATATAAGTGGTATCCTTCAGTATCTGCACAATGGTAGAATCAACGTTCAATCCGAATCTGAAATAGACATAGTAATAGTTCCATCTTCAATAAAATGCTGCAAATTAATAGTTGAGTTACTCGAAAGACTACACGCTTCAAATCCAGTTACATCAGAAACAGCTAATGAGACTGAATCTGAAGTTGAACTTTCTGTTTTAAATGAGGCAGCTCTCGAAATTGTTTCCGAGTCTCCATCTGAATCTATTTCAGACGAACTTAATAAAGCTATAAAAAAAGCGCATTTGCCGAGGATACCAATTCGATGTGAGACGCTATCAGTGAAAATTCAAAAGGATATGCTGTTGTTTGTAAATGGGGGAACACGTTGTGACTCTTTACAAAGAGCCTTTGATTTTTTAATGACTATTAAACCTACCAGTGTAGAGTCTGAACGTGCTTTTTCTGCGGCTGGTCTTTTCGCGACTAAAATAAGAAATCGTTTGAACGATGAAACTTTGGATGTGCTTTGCTTCCTCAAAACGTATTTTAAAAATATACAAAATTAATTACTATTAATTTTCAAACAATGAATGAAGTCCTTATAATTTAATAATTAAGTATGTATAATATCATATAAACAATGAATTTCCTTATATATACGTCCGTTTTCTTTTTTTCGCAGAGGAGGGGACTACTCAGGCCAAAAGTTAACCTACTTAAGCCCTATTTCTTCAAATAGTAATGTTTTGAAATTTTACTACCAAAATCTCTTTGGTATGCGAACAAAATTATTTGCGGTGCAGAATTTTATATTAAATGCTGATTATGATGTCTACGTATTTACCGAAACGTGGCTGAATGATGATTATCATGATGAAGAAATTGCTAATACTTCTCTGTTTCAAGTCTATCGTAAGGATCGGAGTGCTATTAAAACTGGTTGCTCGAGAGGTGGAAGAGTACTAGTTGCTGTTAGAAGGGATATATGTACATATGTATGTTCATAGTATTGATAGCTTAGATGGTTTGTTGGATCAATTGTGTATTACTTTGCATCATCCAAGAGGTAATATTAATATGTGTACGTCATACATTCCACCAAATAGTTCTCCTGAACTGTACTGCAAACATGTTGATAACATTATTTCATTATCATCTACCGTCGGCATCGATGACTATTTCTGCGTTGTTGGTGATTTTAATTTCTCCAATTTAACCTGGGCTCCTGCTCCTGATGATGACATGGTATTTATTCCATTAACTGTCAATAAATTGTTTGAGATTTATTTAACAGATAGTTTTCTAAGTATTGATCTTGCCCAAATTAATTTTGTGCTCAATAAATTATCCAAAGTTCTACACTTAATTTTTGTAAGTAAAACTTTAAAATTTAAATTATTTGAGTGAGCTTGTCCAATATCTGAAGCAACTTTACATCATTCAGCATTATGTTTTGATATTGAATTTTATTCTTTCTGGAAAGCAAATAACCTTGATTCATAACTTTATGACTATAAGAAATGTAATTTTGATTTGTTAAATGAACTCATTGATGGTGTAGAATGGCATCAACTCTTTAATGGGCTGAATGCTCAGGATTGTTTTGAAGATTTTCTTAAAGTTTTGTTAGACAATGTCCTAACTCATATACCCTTAAAAAGAAAATCCATAAACTTCCGTGGCATACCAATGGATTGGAAAAACTTAAAAATCGTCGAAACAAATTTCGTACAAAATTCAACTCTACAGGTTTTATTGAGTTTAAAGAAAAATTTGTTCGTTATAAACGTGAATTTGATTTTTTAAGCAAATTCCTTCATAAACAATATATTTTAACCCTTGGAAGTCGCATGCAATCTGATTCGAAATCTTTTTGGAGATATGTTCAGTCCAAAAAAGGTTCTTCATTCATTCCTTCATCATAATGATAATATTTCTAACTCGTTAACTAAAAATGTTGATTTACTTGCAAAATTTTTTGTTTCTAATTTTGATAGTCAGTTTTTACATAATAACCAGCTACAGGCTAATAATGAGGACTCATTATTAAGTTTTGGTACACTGTGCCTAACATTAGAAGTTATTGAGAAAGGTATTCGTAGCTTGAATAATTCCTTCAAAAGTGGCCTTGATGGACTTAGTTCTTACATACTTTTAAAATGTGTCAAAACAATCTCCGTTCCACTCTTGTTGATTTTCAACAAATCTCTTTTGTGTGGTGCTTTTATAGATAAATGGAAAATATCTATTATATCTTCTATCTTCAAATCAGGAAATAAAAACAATGTTTAAAACTATAGGCCTATCTCAAAACTCACTAATATATCTAAACTTTTTGAAAAAATTGTAAAAGAAAAAATTTTCTTTGCTGTTAGAAACTTAATCTGCCCTCAGCAACATGGTTTTGTTTCTTGCAGCTCTGCTTTAACGATTCTCAGCATTTTCACTAGATGCTGTATCAATTGATTTAAAGATGGCAGTCAAGTCGATCTAATGTATTCAGATATCTCGAAAGCCTTTGAGAAAGTTTCACATTATCTTCTGATTTCGAAACTTTCAAAGATTGGATTTCATTCGGCTTTTCTGTCTTGGCTGAAGAAAGGTGACCCGACAATCTGCGCTAACTACCGGGGAATCAGTCTTCTTGCCATCTCTTACAAGGTCCTGTCTACTGTACTGTGTGAAAGACTTAAGCCGTTTGCCAACACACTGATTGGGCCTTATCAGTGCGGCTTTAGACCTGGTAAGTCCACCATAGACCAGATCTTCACAC
This sequence comes from Tricholauxania praeusta, assembly GCA_949775025.1. NCBI lineage: Eukaryota > Metazoa > Arthropoda > Insecta > Diptera > Lauxaniidae > Tricholauxania > Tricholauxania praeusta. The sequence continues at coordinate 110,249,377 of OX459028.1, forward strand.
TACGTCAAATCCTGGAAAAAACCCACGAAAAACAGATCGATACCCATCATCTCTTTATTGATTTTAAAGCAGCTTTCGATAGCCCGATACGGGATTGCCTGTATGCCACCATGTCTGAGTTCGGTATACCTGCGAAGCTGGTGCGGCTTTGCAGAATGACGTTGAGCAACACAGCCAGCTCCGTCAGAGTAGGAAGGGACCTCTCCGAACCATTTGATACCGAACGAGGTTTCAGACAGGGCGATCCACTATCCTGCAACCTCTTCAACTTTGTGATGGAAGGGGTGTTGCGAAGAGCCAGTGTACATCGTAATGGCACTATTTTCTACAAAAGTGTCCAGCTCCTTGCATATGCCGATGATATTGATATCATTGGACGTTGTAAGCGAGATGTTACTGCTGCGTTCTCTGCTATCGAAAAAGAGTCAGCGAAAGTGGGTTTGACGGTGAACGAGGACAAAACAAAGTATATGCTGTCCACAAACAGGGAGACGCGGCGTATTGGATCCTTTGTTACTGCGAACAACTATACTTTCGAAGTTGTCAAGGAATTCACCTATCTTGGCACCGCCGTGAACACTCAAAACGATGTCAGCCTGGAGATAAAGCGAAGACTAACTCTTGCTAATAGGTGTTACTATGGTCTCAGTAAGCAATTGAGTAGTAGAGACCTCTCTCGCCCGACAAAACTGACACTCTACAAGACGCTCATCTTACCCGTGCTACTTTACGGCGCAGAAGCATGGGTTGTGTCGCAGACTGATGCAGCCACGCTTGGGGTGTTTGAGAGAAAAATTCTTCGCAAAATCTTCGGTCCTGTTCACGTCGGCGACGACTACCGTATTCGAATGAACCACGAACTGTACGAGCTCTACGCTGACATTGACATAGTCAAGCGCATCACTATACAACGTCTGCGCTGGCTGGGACATGTTGTGCGTATGGACGAAGAAGCTCCGGCGAAAAAGGTGTTTGATGCGGAAGCCGCTGGGCGACGACGAAGAGGAAGACCATGCCTCCGATGGAAAGACCAAGCCGAGGAAACCCTATCCACGCTTGGTGTGAATGATTGGAGAAGGCGCGCGCAAAGTAGAGGCGCCTGGAGAGAGCTTTTGAGGTCGGCCGTAACCCGGTAACGGGTTGTTATGGCCACCCAAGTAAGTAAGTAAGTAAGTTTTCTGTCTTGGCTTAGTTCTTATCTTGCCAATAGGGTCTCTTTTGTATCCATAGATAATGTTAAGTCTTAACCTTTTTTAGTCACTTCTGGTGTGCCACAGGGCAGTATCCTTGGACCTTTACTCTTTATTCTTTTTATTAATGATATTTCAACTTGTTTTTCCTTCGTCCATTTCTTATTGTATGCTGATGATTTAAAAATTTATTTCAAAGTGAATAACTATATAGATTGTAATACTTTGCAATATGAATTAAATAATGTTTTTACTTGGTTCCAAATTAATAATTTAGCATTGAATTTCCGGAAATGCTTCCATGTGACTTTCTTGGAGAGAAGTTCACCTATTTCGTTTTCATACTGCATTAATGGTATGGCTTTGATTAAAGCTAAGGAAATTCGTGACCTTGGTGTTTTCTTTGACTCGCGTTTTAGTCTAAGTAGTCATGCAAACCGTATTATACCGAAAGCATACTCTCTGCTTGCTTTTATTAAAAGAAATAATTCTGCTTTTCAAGATCCATTTACTTTAAAACAGCTTTATACCTCCTTTGTAAGATCAAACCTGGAATATGCTTCTTTCATATATGTAGAACCCATATTATGGGGTACATATTATTCGTTTGGAGCGTATTCAAAAAAAATTTCTTAAGTATGATTTACGCTTAATACCATTCACTGAACCATTTCCATCTTACAATGCTCGCTGTATGCTTATAAATCTCGATAGTCTCGAAAATCGGCGTCTTGTAAACAGCATTATGTACATATATGTATATATGATGAAATTAATGGTAATATTGACTGTCCTAATCTTCTTGAGTTGACAGTTTTTAATACTCCTTCCAGAAAATTACGTTCTTCTGACTATTTTTATGTTAAATGTCATAGATCCAACTATGCTATTAATGAGCCTATTATAGATAGCTCAATTGATTTTAGTATGCCTAAATTTAATTTTAAATCTGCTTTGTTGAGACTATTACATTAATTTAGCTAATTATAAGTTATTCAAGGTCTTTATATTCTAAAAAAAAAAAAAAAAATATAATAAAATTTTTACCTTGCTATATATTATTTAAGTCCCTTATATTGTAAATCAAATTGTTCTAGTCTGTAAGGTTTTTCCATAGACTCAATAAATGCTAAATAAATAAATATATAAAAAAACGCCACCACGAATGACCTGTGCCCAAGAAAGACGGATAGTGTCTAAAATCGGTTTTTGAGAAAAACGCGTTTAAAGTTTTCGTTGCATATGTTTTTTTTTCACGTCATACAACTATAAAGAACTATAACTCAAAAAGGAAGCTTGGGATCAACTTGAGACCACTCCCACGTGAAAGAGCACGAAATTTCCTATAAGATGAAAAAAAAAAAACGATTTTCTGACACTAACCGTCTTTCTTGGGTACAGGGATACTGAGTTTTTTAAGAAAATATCCTTTGAATACAAAAGATCTTACAGAAAAAATAAAACATCTAAAGTTATCAACTGAACAATAATCTTCTCAAATTACAAAATTCACCGAACAAACTAAATCTGAATTAAAACAGTTTTAAGATATCTTGAACATTGTGTATGTAAAACGCGACGCGACGCTACGATCCACATTTTCGCGTGAACAGCCAATTTCGTATTATATAAGCTCTAATGTGACGGATAGCGTCAAAAAGTGACGTTTTTTGGTATTATGCACAGGCGCGAAGAGGCACGAAAACGCACTTCAGTTGTCAAATTTGTCACTTGCTTTTATGCTTGCATCGCCTTTTTAAAATTTGATTTTAATTAGTGATATACATATTTTCAATTAACGTACAAAATGAGTTCGGCAGGAAAAAAATGTAAGTATTAAATGGAAAAAATAATTATTGTTAATAGAAACTGTTATCTTTTTGTCCTAGTGTAAGGAAAACTATGAGTGAGCAATTCGACTTATTGGTTAAGGAGATGGAGTCGAATGTGGAAGTGGCCAGAGGAGCACCGGTTTATGGTGGAAGTCGAGCACAATTTAAAAAGAAGTGGGAAGAAATAGTGCAACGACTTAATGCTATTGGTCCCCCACAAAGAAATATAACCGAGTGGAAAAAGGTATTAATATCACGTTGGTCAAAAGCAGCACTCCACAATGTTTTGATGTGATTTTAATGATATTTGAAATAAAATCATATCAAGATAATCGAAATCTCTTTTCTAATGAATATTAATGTAATATAATTATAAATTTGGTATTAAAACATTATTCTAAGCACTTAATATATTTCAGGTTTGGACCGACATGTGAAATCGCACCAAGAAAAAGATTGCCACGAACAAAGCACATCTTAAGGGAACCGGAGGACTTTGCGTAATTTTTCGAACTTTGCGTAATTTGAGAATGACCTCTGCGTTTACGCCTGTTGACACAAGAAGGCGTCTTGCTGTGCAGTTAATAATTCCGTTCTGCTATTCGGAAGCAGTACACAGCAAGCTTGGCTCCCGATCACTTCACAAGCTTCAGGTTACTTAAAATAATGTTACTCGTTATATTTACGGCCTCAGTAGATATGATCATATCTCTTCTTTCAGCAAGCGCATCCTAAACTGCAATATCGTGGAATACCTCAAAATAAGAAGTTTAATATTTTTGCAAAAGATTTTAGATACTAAGTCTCCCAACTATCTTTATGTAAAACTAAACTTCTGCCAGTCGACTAGAAACATGTACTTCATAATTCTTGCATTCAACTATTTAAGCTCTTCTAGATTATTTTTCGTTAGCACTATTCGTCTGTGGAACTCACTTCCTCGTAACTTAAAGTTTTCAGGCAACAACAGGAGGTTCAAACAGTTAGTCTTTCATCACTTCTCTTAAATCTTTTTTCATCTTTAGGTGTTTCTTTTCTATGTGCTTGTCTCTCTGTTTTCTTTACGTTATTTAGATTCTAATTATTTTTAGTTTAATTATTTATCTTAATCTAAGTTCAATTTTGCTTAGTATTGTATAAACTGCGATACTACTATTGCCATATTTATTTTTTTTTGTTGCATTTAAAAGAATCATGTATATTGCTCATATGCTAATCAGAATTGCGAATAAATGAAAAAATGAAAAATGAAAATGATTCAACGTCATCTCGTAACTCAGTCATTTTTGCATCGAGGCCATTTACCATTTTGGCAACCTCCGTTCGAACAGCCTCAATGTTTTGATTCAATGCGTGGATCTGCGTCGCGTTCTGACTTAAGCGCTGATCTATTTGCAGTGCATTTTGACTTAAGCTCTGACCAATTTCTTCCCAAACGGCCTAGATATTGTTATTCATCTGTAGATTTATTGTCTGCGTCATAGCCATTAACATTTTCTCGAACTTTGACATATCTACAACTTCACCACTTGCCGCCGGTCCAGAAGCTTCTTCCACTTTCGCTGTTGATTCTGATACATCACTATAAAATTCATGCTCTTTCAGGTTTACACCTTGAGCCTCAAGAGCCTGCCGTAAGCGTTTCTGTAACTCCACCTTTCCGCCAGATGGTTGCAGATTCAGCTGCTGCAACTCCTTCTTCAGTTGATCCACTTTCAGTTCGTCCAAATTAACTATTTTTTTCTTTTTTTAATTGATTGTTAATTCTTTTTACACAATCCCACTTCTGACACCAATTGTTACGAAATTCTTGTCTGCTAGACGATAATTTCGATCTCCTACACTTTTCTGAGTTCGATCACTGGATTGTGTAGCAATCAAAAACACACAAGCTTATTTGATTATAAAATAGTTTATTTAAATCACAAAAGTTAGTTTTTACATTGCACAATTGTTTATCTCATTAACATTCAAAATCTAATATTAATCTGGCGCTGTATAGGCAACTGTTTTACTTAAAATCCACTGTGTTAAAATTAAATGTCTTACTTTACTACTTAAAGTCAACTGTGTTACTTTATTGCTTAAATTCAACTGCACTCAACTACTCAGATGACAACCTTTTTATACTACAGTCATCACTTTCTCGAATAATCTAGTACCTTCTAGTTTATAGACGTGGAATCCACAATTATCCAGAATGTTACCCATACCTTCTACTTAGATAGCGTTTATCGGCGTGGAATCCACAATTATCCAGAATGTTACCAATACCTTCTAGATAGCGTTTTACGACGGCGATAATTTCTCTCGGTTGTCGACTTTTATAGTGTACTGCAGCGCCTTTTCGGTTTATAATTTTTAGTACAAAAACTACACTTGGGCGCTAGATGGTGTACAAGTATTTTTATACAGCCAGTGATGCTAGCTAGTATCGTTTAGTTTTCTTTTGCTGGTTTTTATTTCAAGAATTTTCTGGCATAAACCAAATTTTGCTAGAATATAGTGCTACTTGCTGCATCAATCATTACAAGGTTTATTAAATGGCTGTAGCACCATACATGCATCAATGATGGAGACTCCGAAGATAGCCATGCATTAAAACCCTTATATTCACCCTGCATATTCGCTGCGCCGTCTTTTGAAGTTCTGACACATTTTTTAATATTAATGTTACAAGATTTGAGAGTTCTTTCCACTAGCTCTTTAAAGCCTTTACCAGTAGAATCCCGATACTGAACCATACTTAATAATCTTTCATAAGCAATATCGTTGTATACATAACGCGTAATAATAAAACATTGATATTTACTTGTTATATCATGTGTCGTATCAATTTTTATATAAAACATATTCGTTTCGTTTATTCCTTTGGCGATAGTACTCTTTACAGGATTGGAAATGATATCCAAAATGTGAATAATAGTTGTTTTTGACATCATACTTAGAAAGTTACCTCTGCCTACTTTATCTGCAGGTTTTAAAGAATGATTTTTTTTACTTTTATCAATGCACTCTTTAATGTGACCTTGCAAATAGGATCATATATTCCTAAAAGAAGCATGATTTCAAGAAAATTTCAGTGATCTAAGTGTTCATGTTCTAAAGAATACGCATCTTCCATTTTATAATATACAGTTCTTGGGCGTTTGATCGATGATTTTTGAAAAATATTAATTTTTGACAAAATGGCGGGCGTACGAAGAAAATTTAAATTTTTTGTGCACAAAACTGAGGTCGTTTTAGGTTATAAATCATAAAATATGCATCGAGAAAGAAAAAAAAATCCAACGATCCAACGCCCAAGAACTGTTTCCTAAGCCGAAAAAAATTTTGTTTTTTTTTTCGGATGAACCAATCTCCAGATATCTTGCTCACGCGAATTTTGAGGTCGTTCACGGCATTGCACTTCTCTAACTTATGGACAAATATTTTTGGACCAAAACTTCGAGGATAAGTCTTGAAAAGTTATACTTTAATAATGTAAGAAAAATTTTGGTCTTAGATAAAATACAGCTTCAAAAATAAAATTTAAAAAAGTGTCTTTTTATTTTTCAATTAAGAAGTTTAAGTTGTGGAATTTATATAATGAAGAAAAGGTTTACGACAAACTTAGAATTTGTCAGCGGTAGCGGCCCTGTGGCTTCGGGAGAAACAGCTCGTCCATACATAGTGCATACAGGCGAGCGGGGAAGAAGTTTTAAAGAACTTACTTTCTTCCGACTAGCTACACGAGAGGTATTGGGTTTAGAACTCGTCCCCACTCGTCGTTCGCTTTCGTTCGTCAAGAGTAGACGTGTTTTTGGTTCGCTAGTGATTTCTTTATTTTCTTTTTCTAAATGGATGATTTTTGTGGCAAATGCAATAGAAGTTTTGCTAGAGCCGATGTACAAATTGTGCCGTGGATGTTGTGAGGGTCAGCTTACGGAATATAACCTCAGACTATTGAAGCAGAATCGCGATCTGAGCTATTTTTATAGCGATTGTATTGGTGTTCCTGCGAAATTGGTTAGGGGCCATGAATCTTTGTTGGAAGCGCATAAGTTAAGCTTGGAAAAAATAACCTATGTCTTCGAGGTACAAATTAAAGCTCTGACTGAGCAATTACTGGATGCAAGAAAATGTTTAGTGGATAAAATAAATTAACACGAAATTGACTTCGCATTACAATTTGCAAATCTGTCTGCTGATGTTTCTGCACTTAAACACTTAATTAGTGTAAACAATAATTTTGGCACGGTTGTTGCTGCTAATGATTCTCTTAGTGACTCATCAGAAATTTCAATAACTTCTAATTTAGTGAGTGAAGTTCGTGACCTGAAAACTGCATTAACGCCTAATAATATCAACAATAAACGCAATAATAATAAAATGTTAAAAAATAAAAACAATGCTTCTGGTGCTGTTGGAGTTTTTTCATCTGCTTCTATGTCCACTGATGCTTCTTCTTCTGCTAAAACTGGTTTTGAGTGTAATTAGGCACTGAACTCAGATCATGCTGAACATGTGTTGGTGGGTGGTGAGCAAGTCGCTCTCTCTGGATCTTCGTCGGATCAAACATTGGCTGCTATCTTTTCGGTTGCAGAGTCCGATAATATATTTATATGATAATAATATTGATTATTTCTCAACTCGTGCTCAAATTGATAAACAACACATAGCCTGCTATTGTTTGGTAAAGAAGGATGTTGATGTATCTAGCTTAAAACGAATAAATTTTAACCTGATTATTCCTGCATGTAGTTACAACAAGGTTTTCAATCCTGCGTTTTGGCCTTCTGTAGTTGTGGTACGTCCGTTTTCTTTTTTTCGCAGAGGAGGGGACTACTCAGGCTAAAAGTTAACCTACTTAAGCCCTATTTCTTCAAATAGTAATGCTTTGAAATTTTACTACCAACATCTCTTTGGTATGCGAACAAAATTATTTGCGGTGCATAATTTTATATTAAATGCTGATTATGATGTCTACGTATTTACCGAAACGTGGCTGAATGATGATTATCATGATGAAGAAATTGCTAATACTTCTCTGTTTCAAGTCTATCGTAAAGATCGGAGTGCTATTAAAACTGGTTGCTCGAGAGGTGGAGGAGTACTAGTTGCTGTTAGAAGGGATATACATATGTACATATGTATGTTCATAGTATTGATAGCTTAGATGGTTTGTTGGATCAATTGTGTATTACTTTGCATCATCCAAGAGGTAATATTAATATGTGTACGTCATACATTCCACCAAATAGTTCTCCTGAACTGTACTGCAAACATGTTGATAACATTATTTCATTATCATCTACCGTTGGCATCGATGACTATTTCTGCGTTGTTGGTGATTTTAATTTCTCCAATTTAACCTGGGCTCCTGCTCCTGATGATGACATGGTATTTATTCCATTAACTGTCAATAAATTGTTTGAGATTTATTTAACAGATAGTTTTCTAAGTATTAATCTTGCCCAAATTAATTTTGTGCTCAATAAATTATCCAAAGTTCTACACTTAATTTTTGTAAGTAAAACTTTAAAATTTAAATTATTTGAGTGAGCTTGTCCAATATCTGAAGCAACTTTACATCATTCAGCATTATGTTTTGATATTGAATTTTATTCTTTCTTGAAAGCAAATAACCTTGATTCATAACTTTATGACTATAAGAAATGTAATTTTGATTTGTTAAATGAACTCATTGGTGGTGTAGAATGGCATCAACTCTTTAATGGGCTGAATGCTCAGGATTGTTTTGAAGATTTTCTTAAAGTTTTGTTAGACAATGTCCTAACTCATATACCCTTAAAAAGAAAATCCATAAACTTCCGTGGCATACCAATGGATTGGAAAAACTTAAAAATCTTCGAAACAAATTTCGTACAAAATTCAACTCTACAGGTTTTATTGAGTTTAAAGAAAAATTTGTTCGTTATAAACGTGAATTTGATTTTTTAAACAAATTCCTTCATAAACAATATATTTTAACCCTTGGAAGTCGCATGCAATCTGATTCGAAATCTTTTTGGAGATATGTTCAGTCCAAAAAAGGTTCTTCATTCATTCCTTCATCCATGTTTGATAACGTTTCTAACTCTTTAACTGAAACTGTTGTAATGAAGTCATAACAACTCGTCAGCAAGGTTTTGTTAATGGCAGATCTACAGTTTCTAACCTCCTTGATTTCACTTCTTTTGCATTAACCTCTTTAGACTCTGGTGGGCAAGTTGACTGCATCTACACTGACATTTGACAAATTACCACATAATTTGATTTTGTTTAAGTTAAATAAGCTAGGATTTCCTATAAGTTTTGTCAGCTGGATTGAATCTTATTTATCTGATCGTACGTATCAAATCAAATTTCGGAGAGTGTTTTCCTCCCCATTTAGCACGACATCAAGTGTTCCACAAGGAAGCCACCTGGGGCCGCTCCTGTTCATTTTAGCAATTAATGACGTTACATATGTTATTAAAAACTCCCATCTGCTAGTATATGCAGATGATATGAAAATTTACAGGATCGTAAAGGGGGTTGGTGATACTATTCCACTTCAGTCTGACTTGAAATCCTTTGAAGTTTGGTGTTCTAAGAATAATTTACATCTCAATCCTGATAAATGCCAAGCTATGATTTTACCAGGAAGAAAACTATTGTGGAATTTGATTATAAATTAGAAGATAAAAATATTTGTCATGTCGATGTAGTCAAAGACCTAGGTATACATTTTGAAACTAAGTTGTCTTTTAATGAGCATATTAATCAAATTTGTAAAAAATCCTCATCTCTGCTTGGCTTTATTAAGAGGTGGGCAAAAGAATTTAATAGCCCTTTAGTAACGGTGTCTTTATATAATACAATAGTGCGTCCTCACTTAGACTATGCCAGCCAGGGCCGTGTCTAGATGTGTGCGGGCCCCTCCCTGGGAAAATTTATTTAATACCAAAAAAAAAAAGGTCATTAATATGACTTTGGACTATGGCTTATGAAATTTTAGTAAATTTTTATATACTACTTTTACTCTAATGTGTGTTAAGAACGAAAGTATAATAGGCGTCCACTGCTACATTCTAACACCACATTACACAAGTTCCTAGCAAGTCGTTGATGAAAGATAGTTTACGTGACCTCTTCCACAGTTTCTCTACAATGAGCTCGAGTAATCCTAGATAGTTGTAGTTTTTCGGTGACCCTAATGTCTGATTTTCCCCTCTAAGAGCCAAACCTATTTCACTGATAAAGCTACCGCACTAATTAATCTCATGAGATTTTCTTGCCAGTGTTTTGCTTGATCTTCTGCTTGTTGTGTCAGTTCATGATCAATACGCCAAACTTCTTCAGAGAGTGCTGCAATATCAATTACAGCACTTACGTGGTATTCAAAAATATCGTGTTCAATCAAACATATCGTAACATTTTTCCAATCGCAATAATCTCTATGAGTAAATTGTGAGCGTATTTGAGAAAAAATTCTGCGTACATAGCAGTATGAACGGTTTATGGTTCACCGCTCCGTGTTTTTCGCTCAAAAAAACTTACTTGTCACTTTCTTGTAAGACCACAATATTGAAGAGCTGTACCGCCTATTTTTATAAAGTAAACTATATTGTCAAGTGTCATAAGCTCCGGCCACAATCCACTGTCATTTTCCAAGCAAACAGAGTCTGACTCTGGAGTCTTCGACAAAGTACTAACCCTTATTTCTTAGTGTTTATTTTGAAAATTTTGTAGATTTTTTTTGGACTTTGTTTTAGCATTGGACCTTAAAAAAAGCCTCCCAAAATATCTGCTACCTAGATCAAAACTAAGGCAGATTTTTCCTATGTTTTGGTTAGTCCGTTTTTTTGACAAATTTCAGTGAAATCTAGTTTTATCTTTAGACATATCTTTTAAAAATAATATTTTATTATGTATCTGAATGGCGGAAAATGTTGAAAAAAGCTGAAAGACGTTGAGAAATGTTGAAACAATTCAAAATTAATGGAAAAGCCGAAAAATAAAGAAAATAACGAATAAAGTTGAAAGAGGTTGAAAAGTAAGAACAGTATAGAAAATGTTGATAGCTGATAGATATACATCTATCCCTCGTTTTACACGGTAGATACGTTCCTGACAAAACCGTGTAATTCGAAAAAATAATTTTTGTATGGAAAAACCGTGTAAAACGAAAACGACTATAGAAAAGCTTTCTTAGACATTTATTGAACACAAAACAAAACAGCACAGCCGGAGCATAAGCTAATTTTCTTCATGGACCCATGTTCAAGGCAGGTGTATTTTCTGCATTTTTCACAGTTTAAAAATATTTTGCGCCGTTTCTTGTTCTGCTGAAGGTTGCACCATGCACAGTCTTTCCGTGTTTTCTGCACTGATTCTGCGACGGTACCTGGGGATGGGTATTGCGATGGTGTCTGTAAAAATAACAGTAGAATTTTGCCTTAACTGCTCTGATAGTTGGCTGGTAGTGAACGTGGTTAATCATTGCTCTATTATTCGTCTGAGCGGTCACCAATTGCTACATCAGAAGCGGTAGGAAAACGTGACATTTGTCCGGTTTGTGTGATGGTGCGAATGTCTCATGAATAATAAATGGTACCAAGTCAGCAACATCCAATATATTGTAGAGCATGGCTAGCGGCCAGCGCTAGTGCCACGTTTACAGGAGTAGCCGCTAAGCATCTGGTCCATCGTATCAACACCTGCCTTATTTTCATTGTAATCTAAAATTTGATACGGCTTATTTTTGTTGGCATTGTCGAAGTTAGACGCATAATGCTCGCTGGACAGAAAAATTACGTCTTTTGTACTTTTTTAGTACATAAGAACTCAACGAAACTTGTTCAATATTATTTTTGTACAGAGCTTATTGTTCAGTACTTTTAGTGCAAAAAACTACAAAAAAATTACAAGCGCAAAATGCATTAAAATGGGCAACGAGCTGCTTATACTAGTTTCAATGACTGCTACGTCATATCATCAGTAAGCTTTGTTAGCCGAAGCTTAGTAGTCTGCAAGCCTACTATGTTCTATTTCTTGCGTTGATCAGTTAAGAATCACAGCAATAAACAAAACAAAATTTCTACATCTTAATGCAATTGCTTTTGTAATCTCTTTGATATTATACATTTCTTGACGAGCACTTCGTTGTCCGCTTTTTTGGCGATCCGAACGAAGTTGCAAGTGCTACATGTAAATATCGGCGAGCTCACCGAGGGTAATTTTTTTATGTGTGTTTTTGGAACAAAACTTCATAATAATATTTTTGTACAGAGCTTCAATATTATTACCAAATAATATCTCTTCCTGCGGTCAATTTCTAGATTTTTTAAGCTCTTCCGGCACAAACCGTTTGTTGTGGCGGATAGTTCCCACAATTGAGTCTCAATTTAGGCAATTCTTCAGCCAAGTGCAAAAAAGTGAATAAATTGTCGCAATAAATTGTTCGACCGGTTTGGTAAAATTTTCGTGCCAACTATAACATCTCGAACGTCGCCAGCCAATTTACCGGTGCAGATTTCACCCTTCAGCGGATAGTTGCTCTTCGAGTGGCAAATCCACCAGACTCTGATATCATATTTTTCCAGCTTCGAAGGGATGTACTTTGTAAATCGAGGACGGCCTCGATATGGAAGCAATTGCTCATATACAGTCAGATAAGCTGCACTACGATCCGCCTGCGTGTTTTCATTGTCATATCCGAATTTTCAACCCGAATAAGGCATTGAAACGCAATGATTCAGTTCAGAAACCCTAATTCGAACGTATTGTAAGATGTTTATTTATCTGCTTACAATATGCCATACGCTTAACAGCTGGGCCTCGCGAGGCCCAGCAGGTATACTTATGATGTTACTATATGAACATAATAGGTTTGTTCCTCGAAGTCAGCGCAATCAACCCATTTCCGGTTTCATTGCGTTCAGAAATCATGAGCGCTAGTTGGCAAGAGACCGTTTGTTTGGCGCTCAGACCTAAGAATAAGTTTTGCCAGTGGACATCCTAGGGTTAAGTGGTAGTGGTGACGCTAACTGTCAAAACAGAAGACGATGCCAGAGTTAACAGCGTATGCAAATATGAAACTATATGCAAACCTTTTATAATATTCATATAAATAGAATTGAGAGAATTCAAAAAAATTTTATTCGTTTTGCTCTCAATGGCTTAAATTGGATTGACCCTTTAAACCTTCCTCCTTATGAGGATCGTTTGAAGTTACTACATATGCACTCTTTAAGCTCGCGTAGAAATATTGCGGATATACTTTATCTGCATCAACTTGTAACTGGGTCTCTTGCTGCACCAGAGCTTCTTAACTATTATATATAATTATATGGCTACAGCTCCTTTTAATTGCATGATAACTCTTATTAATAATTGCGAAGTTTATAACATTAGCTTGTCAAAAGGCAAACTCAAGCTTAGACTGAAAACTAACTGTAGCTAAATTTGTAGCTTAATAGTGGTGTGTATTTTTATGTTTGTGCTTGTGTTGTCCGAGCCCCACAGCATGCTGGGTAAATTTTTTCTTACATTTATCCCTTAGACCATATGATTAAATCCATACTATTACATTCATGCAATATATACATATGATCTGAGTGGGTATGTTGAGAAAGTGCGATAAAGCTAAGAAAAAATTATAAAAAAATAACAAATTAATGTGCATGATAATTTTTTCTATTCCATTATTTATTGAATAAGCTTTTTACTAGGTATAAAGCTTCATTGCTAAATAGCCAAGAATGCTATAATAGCTGTAGTAGCTAAACTCATTTATTATTATTTGCAAAATTTTTTGTTTCTAATTTTGATAGTCATAACCAAATACAGCTTAATTATGTAGATTCATTATTAAGTTTTGGTACACTTTGCCTAACATTAGAAGATATTGAGAAAGGTATTCGTAGTTTGAATAATTCCTTCAAAAGTGACCTTTTTATTTATTTATTTATTTACGTCTACTGAATTTAATTCTTACAGACTAATTAACAAGCAAGAAAAATATTTAATTGAATAACATAAATAAACCTAAGCGAAATTGATGTTCAGAACAATTAAAATCCAAAATAGAGCAAAAATTATTACATAAATTAATACATCTATTGATTGGTTCATTTATTCCATAATTAGTTCTATGAAAGACTTCTTCCAACATTCGCTTGCGACGCAAATTTCTTGGTGCATGGTACAAATGAAAAAAGGCTGACAATTCATCACAATTAATTTTATTATGTAAAATATTACGCACGAACAAGAGATCATTGTTGGTTCTTCTATATCTTAATGACTGGAGACCAAGCAATTTACGTCGTGCATCGTATGGGGGAAGACCATCAGGCCATTGAAGTTTTCTAAGAGCATATCTTGTAAAATGTCGTTGAATTTTTTCTATTCGGTTAGAATATTCATTATAACAAGGATTCTAAGCAACTGAACAATAATCCAAATTACTGCGCACAAGTGATACATAAAGAGATTTTAAGGTACAAGGATCTTTAAAATAAATCCAAGCATAGCATTTGACTTGGAAATAATGTAATCAAAATGGCATTTGAAATTTAATTGTGAGTCGAAAATTACTCCTAAGCCTTTTATTTCAGACTTTCTTATTAAAAGTGAATTATTTAGGGTGTAATCAAAAATTAGTGAATTTTGACGCTTTGTGAACGACACCACACAACATTTACTTAAATTTAGTTGTAGATTATTTGTAAGGCACCATTCATACAGTTTAGTTAAGTCAGATTGGAGTTTATCACAATCAGACAAATGTGAAATTTTTAAAAAGAGTTTAACATCATCCGCAAACATCAAACATTTAGAAAAACTAAAAATTTGAGCCAAATCATTAATAAATATCAAGAACAACAACGGGCCACAATGCGTACCTTGCGGAATACCAGAAGTTGCATTTACAGCAAATTCAGAATATTGATTGCCTATTTTGACAAAAAATTTTCTGTTGATCAAATAGCTCCTAAAGAATGCCAATAGATGATCTGACAAACCAAAATTTTTTAGCTTATTCAATAACATATTATGATCTACTTTATCGAACGCCTTGGAAAAGTCAGTATAAAGTACATCCATTTGTGTACTATTTTCCATAGCATCTACTATGTTATTCGTAATAAGTGCCAGATTTGTACTAGTGGACTTGCCCGGTAAAAAACCATGCTGACTGTTTACTATTAAGTTCTGAACTTTTACAAAAAGCTTGTTTTTTAAAGTGTCATCAAATAATTTTGCCAACGTGCACTGCATCACAATTGCCCTGTAATTTGTAATATCATTTCTTATGCCAGATTTATATATAGGAACTATCGAACAAGTCTTCCAACATTCCACAAGACACCCTTAGCTAGGCAGTTATTGAATAAAATAGTAATTGGCTTTACAACTATATCTGTGCACAATTTAAAAAAAATCGGAGGAAAATCGCCTTTATCAAATTTTAAACTAGGTTTTAATTTTGAAATTGCTAAATATACATCTTCTTCTGAAACCTCAAAATATTCAATGGCTTCACTATTTACTATTTCACTTGTAAAATTGCTAATTTTAATTGAATGCGAATAGTTTTCATAAACCTTCTGAAAAAATTTGGCAAAAAGATTACATGATTCCAAAGTGCTATTTGATTTAAGTAGTTCCTTCAAATTCCATGCTTGTTGGAAACCCATTGGTTTTGCGCTTCTGATTTAAATAATGCCAAAAGTACTTAGGATTAAATTTTAGGTTGCTTTCAACTCTTAAAATATAATTTTTATATAAAAAAACTATGAAGTATATCAAAATCATGCCGTATTTTAATGAAGTTCAATCGATCAACTTCACAATTACTTAGTTAATTTAAATTTTTTAAATGCTTTGTTTTTAGCATTTTTCAATTTAGAAAGTCTTGAGTTAAACCAATGTGGCTTGTTCCTCAAAATTTTATTTCGAACGGGAACAAATTGTGAGATCGCATGTGAAAATTTTCCTTGAATGAACTCATAAATATCGATTGGATTTTCATATGAACTTAATACTGACCAATCTATACTATAAACATATTCATTAATTGCAGCAAAGTTTGCTTTAGAGAACTAAATTTTCATAATTGTGGAATCTAAATTTAATGGTTAGTGCCTTATGATGTATAGTGTTATTCAAAATTGGTTCTAAATTTTCTTCACAAACTATTTTAAGGCCGTTTGTGACAAATATTAAGTCTAAAATTCTGTTTAAATTATTTTTAAGAGAATTTAATTGGCAGAAACCATTAGAGAAAAAATAATCGACCACAAGTGATTCAATATCTGATTTAACATTGAATGGTAAAAGAATCTTCTCATCAAATATCCACTGAACATTGCCTAAATTAAAATCACCCACGACAATTATACTATGATTTGGATTAAGTTGTTCAATTAAATGAGATATGTTATTTGATGGACTTAGTTCTTACATGCTTTTAAAATGTGTCAAAACAATCTCCGTTCCACTCTTGTTGATTTTCAACAAATCTCTTTTGT
This sequence comes from Tricholauxania praeusta, assembly GCA_949775025.1. Lineage (NCBI taxonomy): Eukaryota > Metazoa > Arthropoda > Insecta > Diptera > Lauxaniidae > Tricholauxania > Tricholauxania praeusta. Next base: position 110,265,901 of record OX459028.1, read on the forward strand.
GTGGTGCTTTTATAGATAAATGGAAAATATCTGTTATTTCTCCTATCTTTAAATCAGGAAATAAAAATAATATTGAAAACTATAGGCCTATCTCAAAACTCACTAACATATCTTTTTTGAAAAAATTGTTAAAGAAAAAATTTTCTTTGCTGTTAGAAACTTAATCTGCCCTCAGCAACATGGTTTTGTTTCTGGCAGGTCGGCTATAACGAACCTCAGCATCTTCACTAGATACTGTATGAGGACGAAAGTCAGTAAGTCACGTTTGCGTCCACATGCGCAGCACGCCGCGTGGAAACAATTTGTATTTATTTGCATCATTGATCATTTATTTCTTTCTATATTATTATTATTACTGAGAAATCATAAGTATTATCATTTATTTTGTTTTTACGATCGAATCGTATTCATTAATAAAATATTTACGTCAAGCTCAGCATACGTAAGTAACAAATTATGCTACGCTAAATATTAAAATAAGTAAACGGCAACACTGTAGAATAAGTTATTCAAACAGCTGCTCGTGGTGAAACATAATGTCAACGAGTAATGTCGCCACGAACGAAAGGGAACTAGGCAAACAACGACTGCCGAAACATACTTATAATGTCGGAACTTTGGAAAATATTTGTCAGTCACCGCGGAACCAGCTGAGTACACAGTCACAAGGAAAAATTGCTCCGGTAAGCGATCCTTTGCCAAAACAACTTATGCTTCTAGTGCTAGTCAAAGCAGCATACGTTGGCGTTCAGTAGATCTTGGGTCGCTCTAAAGAGTCGTGCATTGATAGTGCTTTGCAAAGTAACGTACGGTTACCCTCAGCGCATAAGTCAACGGTGGGTCGCTGTGAGTGGTCACGCGTTACTAGTGCTTTTGCACAGTGACGTATGATTACGCTCAGCGCATACGTGAGGAAACGGTAGTTCGCTCTGAGAAATCACGCGTTACTAGTGCTTTGCAAAGTAACGTATGATTACGCTCAGCGCGCAAGTGAGCGTAGGTCGTCTTTGAGAAACGGTGGATCGCTGTGAGTGGTCACGCGTTACTAGTGCTTTGCAAAGTCAACGTTTACACGAGGAATGGCTGAGAGACAAATTCTTGTCCATTCTTTTTTTTTTTGATTTTCGTTTCGCGTTTCAAGATATGACAAATTTTTAACCTCGTCCCTTTCGTTTTTCCCTTCTTGCCGACAAACAAGGAAACTTTGCCGAAAAAGTTTCCTCGTATAAACCTTGACATTGTGATGTATGATTTCACTCAGCGCATAAGTGAGCATAGGTCCTCATTTGGAAACGGTGGGACGCTCAGAATAATCACGCGTTACTAGTGCTTTTGCAAAGGGACCTACGATTACGCTCAGTGCATAAGTGAGCATAGGTCCTCATTTTAAAACTGTGGTTCGCTCTGAGAAAGCACGCGTTACTAGGCTTCGCAAAGTTACGTATGATTACGCTCAGCGTATAAGCGAGCATAGGATCCCCTTTTTTCAAACGGTGGTTCGCTCTGAGAAATCACGCGTTACTAATGCTTTGCAAAGTAACGTATGGTTACGCTCAGCGCATAAGTGAGCGCAGATCGTCTTTTAGAAACGATGGATCGCTCTGAGTAGTCGGGCGTTACTAGTGCTCTGCAAAGTAACGTACGATTATGCTCAGCGCATAAGCGAGCGTAGGTTGGTTTTATCGGTGGATTGCTACAAACGGGTGTACGGTGCGAGCACGAGGCAAAGCAACAACGACTACAACCCAGTATCCTCAAGGCGGATGGACGCGACGACGCATTTTACTAAAATATAAATTAAGCTAAGAAACGTAAATGTATGAAGTAAATTTATTTTTAATAATAATTTAGTCTATGAACATAATTATTCTTACAGACTAGAATAAAATAAAATACATCAATTAAAAAAAATTATCTAAAATATGCTTAACGACCGTTATAGTAGCCTAAATCTAAATTATTGGAAGAACACTCATCCCTCGCTTTGCGCGACTTCTGTTAGCGCTAATTCACCTTTACGCGAATTTCATTTGCCTACTTAAAATTCAATTTCCGCGACTTCGCTCTACGCGAGCAAGGCATGCTATGATCTGTTATAGTAATATGTACATTAGGGTGACTCAAAATTTTTTTTTTTTTTGCTTGAAACAGGTTCAAAAGTTGCAGGCACACGAAAAAAAAATTCTGGTGAAATTATAGCTCATAATATTGATATTTACTGGTGGCTCATCGAGCTTTTTTGTTTTCCATACGATTTGTATGGGGAAAAATGCTTGACAAGACATTTGTCTCTATGTCTCGTGAAAAAAAAATGTTAAAAATACGGGACCTAGCCTATTGGAAAGATCATAAAATTTTCTATAAAAAAGCTTCTTGCATTTTTTTCGTGAAGCAAGCACTTCGTTAGTTAATTAGCAAACTAAATTTATAAAAAACTCAAAATTGACAAGACATTTGTCTCTATATCTCGTGAAAAAAAAAAATTTACATAAACGGGACCTAGCCTATTGGAAAGATCATAAAATTTTCTATAAAAAATCTCCTTGCAATTTTTTCGTGGAGAAAGCGCTTCGTTAGTTAATTAGCAACATAAATTCATTCAATAACACAGCACATGTACTCTTAAGCGATGCCTAAAATCAACATGGATTCCTATTTACTCGCCTTATTGTCGACTGCAGAGATTGAAACAAATTAACTAACGAAGTGCTTGCTTCACGAAAAAAATGCAAGGAGCTTTTTTATAGAAAATTTTATGATCTTTCCAATAGGCTAGGTCCCGTATTTTTTACATTTTTTTTTTCACGAGATATAGAGACAAATGTCTTGTCAAGCATTTTTCCCCAAACAAATCGTATGGAAAACAAAAAAGCTCGATGAGCCACCAGTAAATATCAATATTATGAGCTATAATTTTACCAGAATTTTCCTTTCGTGTGCCTGCAACTTTTTAACCTGTTTCAAGCAAAAAAAAAAAAATTTGAATCACCCTAATGTACATATATTTTCGGTTATTTACTAATTTGTTGGCCGATTTCATAGAAAAGAAGTTGAATATTTCAGCAGTTATGTAGAACCAGAGCTTGAAATAAACTTTTATAAAAGTTTTTTTTTAGGTAAAAGTAAACTTTAAACTTTTATTTTTGTGAAATAAAAGTAAAAGTTTCCTTAAAACTTTTATATCCGAAAATAAAAGTAAAAGTTTTTTTTTAACTTATATTTCAAAAAGTCAAAAAAAACTTTTAAGAAAACTTTTATTAATAAAAGTTTTTTTTAAAAGTTTTTTTTTGACTTTTATTAATAAAAGTTTTTTTTAAAAGTTTTTTTTAACTTATATTTTTAACAGTCACATGCAAAGAGTTTTTTTTTACTTCTATTTTTCAAAAGGCGAAAATAAAAGTTTTTTTTGTATGAAAGAACGAGGAAAATCCTAAAAAAGTATCTTGGATCACTAAGCAAAAAATTTCAAAGGAGAAAACTTAGGATTATTGATAGGTAATAAAGTCCAAAGGAAAATACTTAAGATGTTTCTGAAAAGAAAGAAATTTATGATAATTATGCACTTATAATTTTTAGAAAAATTGTGCTTAACGCATCAATGGGAAAAGGCCGAAAATGGATTTTGGGAGTACAGGGGAGGTTCCTGACCCTCCAAAGAGGTGTTTTGGACCCATTTTTCGAAAAAAATTTTATTGCACGAATCGATGGGAAAAGACCGAAAATGGATTTTGGAAGTGACAAGTGAGGTCCCCGACCATCCTAAATGGGATTTTTGGACCCATTTTTCGAAAAAAATTTTATTGCACGAATCGATGGGAAAAGGTCGAAAATGGATTTTGGAAGTGACAAGTGAGGTCCCCGACCCTCCTAAATTGGATTTTTGAACCCATTTTTCGAAAAAATCTTTATCGCACGAATCGATGGGAAAATGCCGAAAAGGGATTTTGGAAGTGACAAGTGAGGTCCCCGACCCTCCTAAATGGGTTTTTGGACGCATTTTTCGAAAAAAATTTTATTGCACGAATCGATAGGAAAAGCCCAAAAATGGACTTTGGAAGTGACAAGTGAGGTCCCCGACCATCCTAAAAGGGTTATTGGACCCATTTTTCGAAAAAAATTTTGCTCGTGCAATAACATTTTTTTCGAAAATTGGGTCCAAAAATTCCATTTAGGAGGGTCGGGGACCTCACTTGTCACTTCCAAAATCCATTTTCGGTCTTTTCCCATCGATTCGTGCAATAAAATTTTTTTCGAAAAATGGGTCCAAAACACCTCTTTGGAGGGTCAGGAACCTCCCCTGTACTCCCAAAATCCATTTTCGGCCTTTTCCCATTGATGCGTTAAGCACAATTTTTCTAAAAATTATAAGTGCATAATTATCATAAATTTCTTTCTTTTCAGAAACATCTTAAGTATTTTCCTTTGGACTTTATTATCAATAATCCTAAGTTTTCTCCTTTGAAATTTTTTGCTTAGTGATCCAAGATATTTTTTTTGGATTTTCCTCGTTCTTTCATACAAAAAAAAACTTTTATTTTCGCCTTTTGAAAAATAAGAGTCAAAAAAAACTCTTTGCATGTGACTGTTAAAAATATAAGTTAAAAAAAACTTTTATTAATAAAAGTCAAAAAAAACTTTTATTAATAAAAGATTTTTTTAAAAGTTTTTCAGAAAAACTCTTATGAAAAAGTTTTTCATAAAAGTTTTTTCAAAAAAAAAAGTTTTTTGGAAAAACTTTTATTCAATAAAAGTTTTTGAAGAAAGTTTATAAAAACTTTTATAACAAAAAAGTTTTAAGAAACTTTTATTTTGAAAACTTTTTGAATAAAAGTATAAAAGTTTCAAGATCTGTGTAGAACAAATCTTTATATGTACGTTAAAATTACCTAGTAGGTGCATAATAACAACCAAAATTATACAAGTTCAACGAAATGGTAAGCGCAACAAAATTTTAATGGAAATGTATTAAACTTACATATGTCCTCCTTACTTTTTTAAGGAAAAAGTTAAATCAAAACAAAAGAAAATTTTGAGCCTGGCTAAGAAAATAGAAATCATCAGGAAATTGGAAAATGGAGAGGCCATCTGCTTTGGGAAAAATAAATGGGAGAAATGAGTCAAGTGTATGAACGATTGGTTCAAATAATGGCCGTATAAAGTTGTCCGTTACGCAGTCCAGCGAATTGTCGCAAAAATCAACCTCCAGAGTTAGATCGGCATTAGTTGAACGGATGGAAATCATTTTAGCTGCATGGATACAACGACAAACTTCAACCGAATGCCTTTAAGCACAGCAGTTATTCGGGAAAAGGCCTTGCAATTGCATCAGCGTTTAAGAAGGGTGTGAAGAACCATTTACAGCAAGTAAGGGTTGGTTCGATAAATTTAAAAAAAAGCAACATCTTCACAAGCTAAAACTTATAGGAGAAGCAGCTAGTTCCGATCAGGAAGCAGCAAATCGTTTTCCAGAAATTTTTAAAGCAAACATCGAGGCCGGAGGGTATTCTCCTCAGCAAATATTTAATGCAGATGAGACAGGGCTCTACTGGAAATGCATGCCGAATAGAACATTTGTTTCGAAAGAGGAGAAGTCTGCTCCGGGATTTAAAGTGGCAAAAGACCGAATCACGATTTTGTTATGTGCGAACTTTGAGGGAGATTTCAGATGCAAGCCTTTGGTAGTTCATACAGCTGAGAATCCGGGGGTTTTTAAAGGAATTTCGAAGCCAAATTTGCCTGTTCACTGGAAGTCGAGCAAAAAAGCCTGGGTAACTGCTTCGATATTCAAAGAATAGTTAACGGTCCATTTTGCTGCTGAAGTCGAGGAATATTGCAAAAAATCCAACATTTCTTTTAAGGCTTTACTTGTTTTGCACAACGCAACAGCACACCCAGCATTTCTCACAGACTTACACCCAAACATTAAAGTTTGCTTCTTGCCACCGAATACAACTGCTTTAATTCAACCAATGGACCAAGGAGTTATTTCAACTTTTAAGATAAACTACCTAAAGCATACATTTAAGGAGTTGATTAAAGCTCCTTATGAAGAAAATGGCGTTGACAACATTCGAAACTTTTGGAAAAAATTTACAGTATTGGATGCAGTCTACAAAATAAAACTAGCATGGACAGATCTAAAGCCATCAACTCTACAAGTAGCTTGGAAAAATATTTTAAACCTCCAAGTGTCCCCAAATTACATTGAAATGAATATGGAAGGAATAGTTTATCTTGGACAAATTGCTGGAGAAGTGTTCGAAAACTTGGATCAGCAGGATATAACTGACATTTTTGACGCAGATGGACAGAACATTGCTGTAGAAGAGATGATTGAGTTTTTTGGTGACCGTGGACATTCTGAAAATCCTAAAGAGATTGCAACTACACAAGAGGAACAGATGACGGTGACCAACTTGGTAAATGTTTTAGCGTTGGGTGAAAAATTGGTGCAAGAAGCGATAAAAATTGATCCAGGCGCTTGAGAACGTTTGAAAGCAACATAAGAGCTGCCTTATCACCTTACCGGGACCTTCATTTAGAAAAATCGAAAAAAGTAAGGCAATCGGTTGTGACTGATTTCTTTAAACAACCAACAAATGTGTTGTAAGATGTATTATTTTTATTTATTATAAATGAATTTTGTAACTTTCCTTTTGTTTGAATTACTGTTTTTAAGTTTGCTGTTCCTTTTTATTTATTTTAAACAAATGTTTCTTTGGTAATAAATGATTTTGTATAGCAAAATAATAGCTACAGTGTCGTGAATGTCTTTTAGTCGAATATATTTCTCTTTTCAGGAACGTAACCCTCTAAATTGCATGAAGCTCTCACTTCACTTTACGCGGTTTCACTTTGCGCGACACTTTTCATTCCCCTAACCCCCGCGCAAAGCAAGGGATGAGTGAACTAACTTGATTAAACATTTTCATATTTCTAAAAATATGCGCATTTTCAGCGTAATTAGTTCGAGGAGTTATAAGATAAAAAGGAACTTGATTTCTTAGAGCTCTTACTGGCACATTAAAATAATCAGCCCAAGTAATTCAGGGCAATCAATTGCATTGGACGATGTCATGTAAGAATAGTAGAGACAAAATATTTCTACTACTTTCTAAGGTTTTTAAACCAATCAAAAGGCATCGGGCATTATATGGAGGAGAACCATTTTCAAAGTTTAACGAACGCAATGCAAACTTAGTAAAAGATTTCTGCACCTTTTCAATTCTAAATTTATGTATTACATAAAAAGGAAACCATACAATTGACGCATATTCTAACCTTAATCTAACAAGGCGAGTAAAAAAAACTATTACGTCTCATAAAAGCAAGCATAGCATATGCTTTAGGAATGACAAAGCCCAAATGTGGACGAAAAGAAAAATTTGAATCAAATACTACTCCAAGGTCCTTAAATTCAACAACAGACATAAGTGGAAAGCTTGCAATATTATACGAGGTTGAAAGAAAGATGTTAGACTTAGAAAAAGACATATAAACACATTAAATTAAGAGGAAGTAAATTATTAATAGACCAAAGATGGAGGCTATTTAAATCATACTATAAAAGTGCAGAATCAGTCACGTTTTTAATTTGTAAAAATAGCTTAAGATCATCAGCGTACAATAGGCATTTGCAATTGACAAATAAAGACGCAATATCATTAATAAAAATGATAAACAACAGTGGTCCTAAGATACTCCCTTGAGGAACACCAGAAATTGCGAAATAAACAGTAGACTTAATGTTATCAAGAACTACAATACATGGGCGATTTTGTAAATAAGATTCGACCCATTTTAAGAAACTTCAATGAAAACCCAAAGCTTCAAATTTTTTTATTAATAGAGCATGCGAAATTTTATCAAACGCTTTAGAGAAGTCAGTATAAATTACATCCACCTGACATCCTTGCAAAAACGCCGATACACAATACTCACTAAATAAGGCTAAGTTAGAGATAGTTGAGCGTCTTCTCAAGAAACCATGCTGATAAGGAGAAACTATACTTTTAACAGCAAAGAATAGTTTATCCTTAACAATGGATTCAAAAAGTTTGGAGATTACGGACAGCTTGGATATAGGTCTGTAATTGGCAATGTTATTTTTACAACCAGATTTGTACGTAGGTGTAATATACGCTACTTTCCAACAATCCAGAAATACACCCGACTACAACGATTTATTAAAAATTATCATCAAGGGGAGAAGTAAATTGAGTGCACAGTTTTTAATGAAAAAACCACAAAAACCGTCGGCATCTGGACGTATAGATGGTTTAAGATTTTGAATACTCTTCCAAATATCATCATGTGGTAGAGACAAGTTACCAAAATCTACCACAGGGCGTACATTATTTGAGACTTTAGGGATAGGGTTACTAGGTGATTCAAAATTAGACTTAAAAAAATCAACAAATAAACTAGCAATGGACAAAGTATCATTAGCAGATTCTGCCCCCAAAAACATTGATGCTGGTATATTCTAGAAGCCTCTTTTAGATTTAACATAACGCCAAAATGATTTAGGGTTAGATTTAATATTAGATTTATATTTTGTAATATATTGCTTGTATAAGTATTTATCCAAAAAATTTAATTCTCTCATATAATGCCGATATTTTAAAAATTAACAGTTTTGATTGGTATGAATAAATTTTTTGAAAAACTTTGAACGAAGATTTTGTAGTTTCTTTAGCCAACGAGTGTGCCACGGACATTTATAACAATATTTTTTAGCTTTCGGAACATAATTAACAAACTCATTATGAATTAAGGTCATAAAAATGTTATAGCAAGACTAAGTTTCTAAAAGATGAAATTCCTTTTCCCAATCAATTTGATTGATGGCATTATTGAACAGATGAAAATTAAATTTTTTAAAGTTAAAGTGGGATATTTCAACATTAGATTTAACAGTAGCAAATTTATAAAATGATATAGTGATGCATAACGGAACATGATGCATACTAATGGCTCATATAGGAAAAGGTGATTCGTAAATGTTTGAATCGATATTACTACTAATAAAAACTAAATTTAGCAGCCTCCTAAGGGCATTAAAACAGTTATTGACTTGCATAAGACCTAGATCTAAAAACTTATCTACAACATACATTTCAATAGCACTAGATACTTTAGATGGTGTTAGATAAAGATCACCACAGACATCAGACCAAGTAACACTACAGAGATTAAAGTCACCAGCAATTATCAATTGGTTAGCGTCAATGGAAAAATCTGCAACTATTGTAGAGATGTAATTGAGATGCATCTTATATAATTCAAAAGAACTATTAGGCGGTAAGTAAGAAACTACTAGGTAGAGAGATACCGATGAACCTCTGATTTCTACACATAGTTGACCCAGTATCACGTTAGTAAGCGACACATTAGACGACAAAAATTCACGTTTTACAGCAACTAGCACACCACCACCACGTTGACAACCAGTTGCATTCACGTCACAATCCTTACGATATACATTATATATATGTAGATCAAAAAATTCCGCATTATGGAAGTTACAATTTAGCCAAGTTTCAGTTAAAATGATAACATCAAAGTCACCATGAGAAGTAGCAGCAAAAATACTTTCAGATTTGGTCCTTGCGCCTGACACATTTTGATAATAAATTTTAAGCATATCATTTTTCAAAGAATTATTCAAATCAGGACCAGAATCCACTACGTTTTCTCCAGTTTCTTCGCGGTTTTCCGAAAAAACTCGAAATCCTTCACCCGCACATCAACAGGCCATAAAGATGGATCCACAATCTTTTTATATAGAGGTGATGAAACACCAAGTTTAAAATTCACACGTTTCACTTTTTCCACTTGGGTATCTTTTTTCAACAATTTGTAGCAAGGGAGATCTAGTTTCGGAATATCAGTGTGTTTAACAATATAATCCATGATATCAGACTCAGTAACGGATGCTTTAAAAGAGCTTAGATGAACCCATCTCTTACGTTTCATTACAGCAAGCTCAGTACTTGCACTTTTACCCTCAACAGAAAAACGTTTTTTACGTTTTTTATTTTTAGCTTCTTTCCAACTATCATTTTCATATTCATGCAGAGAGCCAGCACCCACTGTAACAGCAACGGAAGTATCAATACCAGCAGAACATAAAATTCCATCAGTGGCATTATTGGCAGAAAAATTAGGCTGTAAATTAACAGCATCTGAAGAGACAACAGTAGTAGTAGCAGCAGCAAAAGAAAGCGGCGAAGCCACACTCGAAGAACAGCGAGAATGAACGGTTTTGTTGTTGTTTGTATTTTTAAAGTTGTTAGAGCTCAATATGATTTCTGAAAACGGACCAGTAGCAGTAGTAGAAGAGGGCGCAAGAGGCACACTCGAAGAGCGCCGCTGAAGAGCAACAGAATTATTAGCTCTCAAAGGAATATTGCAAGAATATAGATCATTAGCATATGTACGATTCCCGTTAGAGAAACTCTCAGAGAGAATGCATTATTGGCGCCAATTAAATTTTTGAGAGCAGTCATCTCTGCAGTAAGACCTGAGACTTTTGAAGCCAACTCAATCTCATAGTTGTTAATTTTATCAAAAATACTCTTTTTCACATCCAACAACTGCTCGGTCAATATGATTTGCACCTCCACAACATAAGTTAGCTTTTCCAATCCTACTTTATGCACTTCCAAAAACATTTCATGGCCTTTAACAATTTTATCTGGGACGCCAACGCATTCCTTACAAAAATAACTCAAGTTTCGGTTTAATTTTAAGAGCTTAATATCATATTCAGTGAGCGGACCCTCAGAACAGCTACGGTGGAAAACCTTCTTGCAATATCCACTGCAGGAAACTAATTGTGTATCACTTCGGGCAAAGCTGCGGTCACATTTTCCGCAAAAATCATCCATTAGATAATCTATAAAGTCCAAAGGAATACATAAATAAAACAAAATTAGCGCGAGTCGCTCTTAAAGAGAGAGAAAATAGACTATAAAAATTAACTCGGTAGTGTTTTTTTTAACTGGATACTTGTACCTTCTTTAAAAAATAAAGCAGCCCGCAAATTATAAATTTTTGTAGCCGAACCCTGGACACCGGCGAGCTTAAGCCCCAGCCGAAGGTTCGTTACAATGGCGCCCGAGCAGGGACTGTGATTTAAAAAAAAAATAGTAAAAGAAAAGAAAAATTAAAGAACATGTCCGGTTAAAATCAAGCTAAGTAATAATAATAAAACAAAAAATTAAGCTAAATATTAATAGTAAAAAAAAATCAAGCTAAAATAATAAAAAAACAATTAATAAAAGTGAACCAAGGAACTTTGAACATCGTAAGAAAAATAATGAAAAAAAAAATATTACATAAAAAAAAAAAATCTAACGAAGGATTAACACAAAGACAGTGAACACAAGTGCTAAATAATAATCATACAGAGTAAACTATAGTAGAAAAAAATAATAATGCTTAGTGTCTCTTGGACCCACGCTTTAAAGAAGGAAGAGTTGGTGACTTATTGCGAGGAATTTAGCCTCGAAACAACCGGCACAGTCGATGACCTACGGAAACGGTTCCGCACGTTTTTAGCGGATGAAAATCATACAGCAGAGCGTTTGCAACGTTTACTTGAGGTACAAATGCTTCACAAAAGATCTGTGTCACCAAACCCACCTACAGAAAAACATAAAATAGATAAAACCGTCGAGGCTTCACATAAACCTGAGATAGCCACGAAACAACAGACTAACGATCCGGGTCAACCCATCAGCCAATCACTACCCGCAATAACCTACAAGACACCAGAAAACCAACCAAGGGAACCTTCCCACTATCATGGAACAAGTACGAAAGTGGTCAGTAAAATATGATGGAGGCAAAGAGCCAAGGGTGGAGGAGTTGGCTGAAGCTTACGGAGTAAGCCCGGACCTGTTACGTTAAAAAATCAAGCATTTGTTGCGTTTATCGGAAGTATATTTTCACGACTGAATGTCTTAATTCAAACTTCATTTAAAGCTACTTAAAATATATCGCTTATGTGTTAAAGAGTGCAGGCGCAGCATTTTTGTGGAAAACAAAATTAGAGCTTCCCGGCAGAGAAGTTTTGGTTGATTTTTAAATGAGTGCCAGCGTAGCATTTTCGTGGGAAACGATATTTAAGCTTCCCGACAGAAGAATAAATGAACGTGACTTTTAATAAAATACCCACTACACCTCCACTCTTTAAAAGCGTGACCATATGGACAATATGATTATATGGTCATGCGTAAAAATTATATAAAAATGGGTTTCTTTACTTGTCAATAAGTTTGATTTCTTAAAGTAGGGCGCCCTTATTAATTAATAATATACTTAATAAAATTTTGCATTAAAAAAATTAAGAGATTAGTTTATTGAAATGGAATTGGTCTTAATTTTTTTCTTTAATAATTGAAAATTTTTAATGTTTTTATGTACCTTAAGGGTTTTGTTTTCTTCATTTTTTACGGTAAAGTTAACTATTTCTGTTGTCTTTATCTACGATTAAATACGGTCCTAAATATATATTATCTAATTTATGGCCTACTTCGTTCCTAACTAATACTCTATCTCCTAGTTTTATGTCTACGTCTGCTACATTTTTATCTGCATCTATTTTTGAAAGTAATTTTTTCGCGTCTATTATTTGATGTGCTCTTTTATGTGCTACTTGTAATCTAAACTCAATTTCTTTTGCATAGTTGTCAATATTGTAAAGTGGGTTAACAGTTTCAACATCTGTTGAAGATGTGGCAGTTTTACCAAAAATTAACTCATAGGGACAGTAATTATGCACTGCTGAGGGTGTGGTGTTATAGCAGTATGTGAAATATGCAAGCCAGTCAACCCAATCATTTTTTTCTATTGAAATGTATGATAGGAGATACGCATTAAGGGTTCGATGATTCCTTTCTATTGTCCCTAACGTTTCATGATGGTATGCCGTAGAAGTGAGTTTTTCTATTTTCAAGATATGTATCGCAAATTTCCTTTAATATTTGATTCTCATATTCTGTTCCTAAATCCGATATAAAAGTTTTCATTGGACCATAGATCAGAATAAAACAGTCAACAATTGCTCTTGTGACTGTTTTTGCTTTTTTGTTGGGAATAGGTAACTAAATATTTCATTAAATCGCAAATTATAGTTGTGTCAATTATAACTCTTTCAAAAGCTTTCGCTGGGGTTGGAGTTATAATTTCTGGTGGTTTGATATGATTTGATACTTTGGCTTTATGACAATCTTCACATGTTTCAACAAACTTAGTAATATGTTTAGTCATGCCTTGCCAATAGTAGTATCTTTTTATACCCTACACCGAGGGTATGTTCACTTTGTCCATCCGTTTGTAACACATAGAAGGAGGCGTGGCAGGTATGGAAAAGTATATATATTCTTGATCAGCGTCACCACCTGAGTTGATTTAACGATGTCCGTCTGTCTGTCTGTCTGTCTGTCTGTCCGTCTGTCTGTCTGCCTGTCTGTTGAAATCAGGTTTACGGGAAAACCAAGAGAGCTAATTGAATGAAACTTTCACACACAGGTCACATCTTCTTGCAGGCATCTTGCTATTGAAAATGGGCGATATCGGTTAACTGACACGCCTACCGCCCATACCCTATGTATATTGTAGGGGAAAAAGGGGGTATTTTGTCTGTTAGAGAAAGGGGGAGCTGACTTTTTCCCTATTCTAAATAGATTTCTTTGACTTATATTTAGCTCTGCTAGTCAAGCAGTTTAAATGGCAGTTAATCCGCACTTGGTGAAAATCAAAGTGAAAACAGGCTGTAAGCCACATTTGAGTTTTTACTTAATTCTGAATTTTATTTACAATTTCCTTAGTTTAAATACTTAAAATACCAGTATTTCTTAACTAAAATTTTACCAATATTTTTCATAGCTCCACCCAATTTTGCTGCAATAACCAATCACAAGAATTGGTCACCAAATTAGTAAATTTGTTTACACTAATTCTCAGCCTTGAAAAATCAAAGTCATTGGCATGAGGGTGAAACATAATTCTTTCATTTGGTTGTGCATTTAGTTGTTGCTATTTAAAAAATACGAAGCAAGCGAGCGCTTGTTGTTGTTGTAGTCACAAGCATGCGATCGTTGTTGTTTGTGTTTTGACTAGCGGTCAACGTTTGACTTGCGCTTGAAATTAGATGCTCTAAATGCACAAGCAAATGCAATTTGAAAAATTATTTATTGGGCTATGGATTTTATTTTACATGGAAAATATTTTCACATAAAAAATGTACTTGAAAATATTTCCCATAAATTTTGACTTGTTTACGTTAAATGAATTTATGGTCTAAAATAGTAATATGACCCAAATGAAAATTGTTTATTTTTATTTAACTGGTGGGAGCTAATGTCGGTCATAGTGAATATGTGGGATCACTACACCCCTACCCTTAAGAGAAAAATTATTTAGAAAAAATCATTTTTAGCGGAGTAATGCAAATATTATATACGTGTATTTTATTTTAAATAAGGTTTTAATAATAATAAAAAAATATTAATTTATGTTGTAGTTTGAAAATTTCTTTAACATATTGTTGTGCAAAGTTTTTTGCTTATTATTTATTTGTATAGTGGAGTTAACTCCATCTCTGCTTATTATTTTATATGGTCCATGATAAGGACTCTGGGATTTCTTCCTAGTTTCTAGTTTAACAAATACTAAATCTCCTATTTCTAATTCTGATTCATTCACACTCTTATCATAATTTATTTTTCTTTTAGCTTTTGCTAAATTAATTAAGGTTTTTGCTTTGTTCATGGACATTTTCAGTCTAATTTTTAATTCATTCGAATAGTCTTCTAAATTGTAAGCCTTCGCATTGTCATGTTCTCTGTCACTTGGAAAGGTTGGTAATTTACCAAAAACTAACTCATATGGTGAATATTGTGTATCTATGTGTGGAGTAGTATTGTATGCAAAAGTGTAATAAGGAATCCATTTATCCCATTCATAATCATCTGCGAAGGAAAGTAGGTACTCGTTAAGTACTCTGTGGTTTCTTTCGAGTGATCCTATTGTTTCATGGTGATATGGCGTTGAAAAAATTTGTTCTATTTTAAGTTGTTTACATACTGCTTTAAGTAGATCGTTAGTGTATTCAGTCCCTCGGTCGGATTTAAGTGTTTTGAAACAACCGTATTTCAAAATTAATTGTTCGACAAGTGTTCTTGCTATTGAGTTTGCGTCTTTACTTTCAATGGGATGTGCAATGACAAATTTAGTTAGTTCACATTGCATTGTAAGTATATATCTGTACCCGTTTGAAATCTTTAGTGGACCTACTGCGTCAATTTGTACTATTTCGAAACTTGTTGACGGAGTGTTTGTTATCGTCATTTTTTCTTTGATGTGTTTATTGTACTTGTTACGAGCGCATTTTTCACATTTGTTTATATGTGTTTTTACCATCTGTCGCATGTGTTTCCAAACATAGCGTTGTTTTAGTTTTAGGATTGTTTTTCTGATACCTAAATGACCTCCTTGCGGTGTGTCGTGAAATTCTTTTATCAAATTCTTTTGCAAGGTTTTATTTGTTATTCTCTTAGGGGGTTTAAATAATAATATGTTTAGCGATTTTCTATATTTCAATGTTCTTTTTTGCTGCAGCTTATTAAATTTCGTTTTGAAATCATCCTTATTTATGATTTCAAATATAATATCATTCTCATCTAATGCTAGCTCTTTGATATTTTCTTTATTCATTAATGATGATAGTTTCTCCAATGTCGAATCTAGATTCGTTAAATTATCACTACATCTTACGTGCACGAATTCATCTATAATTTTGATATTACTGGTAGTATCATTCCTTTTATCGCTCTTATTGCTTAGTTCGAACTTTAATCTTCTTAAATTCTGACGTCAGTAATCGATGTGCAATCCCACATAAAAAGTTGATCAGGCTCCTGTAGAGATTCACATTTTTCTTCCATATTTTTGTTTTCTTCCTTCTTTTTATTACCCCTAGTTATAACCATTGTTTTATTATCGCTCGTTTTTTGTGTTGGTATCATATTTTTCAGTATTGTTGAATCTATTTTAATTCTTGACAGTGCATCGGCATTTGTATTTATTTTACCTTGTTAGAATTTGATTTCAAAATCGTAATCAGATAAATCTAATCTGATTCTAGTCATTTTAGATGATGGGTTTTTGTGCGTAAAAAGTGAAACTAATGGTCTATGGTCTGTTACTATGAATTTCTGTCCGTATAGGTAAGGTTTAAAAAAATGTATCCCCCAGTCATCCAGCTAGTAGTTCCTTTTCAATAATTGGTTTATTAATGTCATGTTTTTGTAATGTCTTACTTGCGTAGGAAATTGGAAGGTCTTTTCCAATTTCACCTTGAGAAAGTATTGCCCCTAAAGCAAAATTTGATGCGTCAGTAGTCAATATGAAAGGTTTTGTAAAATCTGGATATTGAAGAACTGGTGGTTCTATCAATTTTTGTTTTAACATTTCAAAAGATTTTTGACATTCTTCAGTCTAGACAAATGTTTTGTTTTTCTTTAGTAAATTATTGAGACATTGTGCTATTGTTGCAAAATCTTCTATGAATCGTCGATAGTAGTTGCAAAAAGCTGCAAATCTACGTACCTCGTCTGCGTTTGTTGGAGTTGGGTAATTTTTGATGGTATCATATTTAGCTGGATCTGTTTTTATTCCATGCTGTGTTATAAGATGTCCTAAGTAGATTACTTCAGGTCTTAAAATTGACATTTATTCGGATTTAGCTTTAAGTTGTATTTTAGTAGTCTGTCAAAAACTTTAATGAGGTTATTGTTGTGATGCTGTAGACTGCATCCAAATACTATTATGTCATCAACATATAAAAATGCTTCTGAACTTAGACCGGTGAGTGCTAGAGTTAGCATTCTTTGAAAACTATTTGATGAGATTTTCAGTCCAAAAGGGAGTCTTTTGAATTGAAAGTGACCGTCATTGGTCGAAAAGGCTGTTAATGGTTTTGAGTTTTTATCTAAGGGGATTTGATGAAATGAACTTGTCATATCGAGAGTTGAGAAATACTTCGCTCTGCCTAATTTATCCAAAACGTCTTCTATGCGTGTTAATGGGAATTTGTCGTTGACAATTTTTTCATTGAGTTTTCGGAAATCAACTACTAAGCGCCATTTTTTAGTGTCATCACTGCTCTTTTTTGGTACTAAAAGTAAAGGTGAATTGTATGGGCTAACAGATGGTTCTATTATGTCGTTATCTAATAAATCTTGTACCTGTTTATGTATTTCTTCGTTCTGTGTGTGTGGTAACCTATAGTTTTTTATGTACGTTGGTGAACTGTCTGTTGTTGCAAGGTTTTGAGTGTAAAAGTTATTTATTGAGAGTTGTTCATTTTCTAGATGGAATATATGTTGGTATTGTTTGAAAATGTTAATAAAAGGATGGTTGGTTGTTATATTTAATTCCTTTTGTATATTTTTGAATCGTTCGTTATTCCGCGATCTTTGTCTGTAATCTATGTATGTATAGTTTGTCAGTGGTTCTGTTTTTGGTTTAAGATTTCTAATTTTTACTTCTGTGTCATTAGTATTCAATATTTTAACGTGGCATTTTCCGTTTGCAGGTATTATTGTATTTGCCAAAAATACGCCTGACTAAATTTCTTCATTTAACACCACGTGGTCTTCCTCTACTGTAAAATTAATTGGTTGAATTATTTCTGTTCTTGGTGGTATTCGTATTAAGTCGTAAACTTTTTCATTCAAATATATTGGTTTTACAATGTCTGTGTTGTCTACTATGGTAGTAAGTCTTTGTGTTTCATAATCTATTTTGCACATGTATTTATTTAAAAAGTCTCTTCCTATAATGCCGTCAGTATTAATTGGAAAATTATTGTCGACTGCATGAAAAATATGTTTTATTATTGATATTTGGAAATCTAAAAGTAATGTAATCGCTCCTAAAGTAAAAGTTTCTTGGTCAGTTATTCCTGTCAGTTTGCACTTTTTATCCTTCATCAAATTATTATCATTAATAAGATTTTCTAATTTGCAGATTGAAATGTCTGCGCCTGTATCTATCAAGAATTTGAAATGTGTCTTTGAATTTTTACATTTTATTATAATGTAATTTGTCGTATTATCCGATATATTGTAAATCTTCAGTTTTGCTGTCCCGGATGATCCTCTGTTGCGGTCACCGAGCGCTGATCGTTTCCCTGATCAGTGCTATCTACAGAATATACTCTATTTGAGTTGCGTTGGCTTCCAGTATTTGAATTCCTTCCTTTTGAATTGTTGTTATAATTGTTGTTTCCTGAGTATGAACTATTTCTGTTGTTATTGGATTGGTTTCTTGAGGTATTATTTCCTCTATTGTAGTTATTATTCTTTGAATAATTTTCAGAGTTATTGTTTCTGTTTCTATTCTGCCAGTTCGAATTGTTATTTGTATATCTACTGTTGTGGGAAGAATTTCTACTACAGTTGCAATTATTTCTTGATTGATTCCTATAGTTGGATTTGTAATTGTTTCCATTGTTTTGAAAGTTATTATCTGTATTACTTTTGTAATGTAGAAGTTGGTTACTTGTTTTAAGATTTTTCTCCAGTTCTAAAGATAAGTTTATAGCTTCGATTAAGGATTTGGGTTGTGCTGCAAAAATTGTCATTTTCAAATCATCACTTAAACCGTTTTTGAAAATATTTAATGCATAATCATCGTTTACTTTAATAATTACATTTCTCTGGTTCATGTCTGTTAAGTCCTTAATTTGTAAGTTATTTAGTTCGGCTATTAAATTTAAGAGCTTGTCTTTAAACTGTGAAACGTTATTGTTTCTTTGTGTAAGGGAAGTTAATTGTGCTGTGCTGTAGTTAAAGTATTTTTGTAAGCGGTTTGCAAGTTTGTTTTTAGTTTCTCAAAGGTGTCAATGTCAGTAGTGTACCCTAATGTTGTTTTCACACTTGTACTTAGCTTTATACTAAAGAAGAGTTTTATTAACTTTTTCTTATCTTCATTTGAATAAGTGTCATGTAGTAGTTCTACTAAAGTTAAAAAACTATCTAATTCTTTTTGGTTTCCCGAAAAAATGGGGATTATTTTTATAATGGATTCTAATTTGAATTCTGCCATTGTCTGTTCTGTTGTAATTGTTTGCATACACACTAAACTTGTTCTAGCGTCTTTTACTATTATGTAAAAACTATTCTGTCAATTTGATGTCTGGAGATTAAGCGGAGAATAAAAATTGCTAATAGGTGCTACTACGGTCTCAGTAAGCAATTACGTTGCAGAGCTCTCTCTCTGTGCTTCTTTATGGCGCTGAGGCATGGGTGGTTTCGACAACAGACGCAGCCGCTCTTGGGGTGTTCGAGAGGAAAGTTCTCCGTAAAATCTTTGGTCCTGTTCGAGTTGGCGACGACTATCGCATTCGAATGAACCACGAGCTGTATGAGCTCTACGCCGACATTGACATAGTTAAGCGTATAATAATACAGCGACTACGCTGGGTGGGTCATGTCCATCGTATGGATAAAGAAGCTACAGCGAAAAAGGTATTCGAAGGGAAGGTCCCCGGTCAACGACGAAGAAGGAGACCATGCCTCTGGTGGATAGACCAAGCTGAGGAAGCCCTAACCGCACTTGGCATTAACGATTGGAGAAGGCGCGCGAGTTATGAACGTTAAATAAAACGAATTGAGCTTTAGCTTAATTACTTTATTTTATTACGTGAATCTTAAGACTGAATACAAAAAGTTTTCTTATTCTATTTTATGCTACGATTCTAGTTCAAATTCAGTTGGCCTTGAAATGCAAAATATGTTGTTCAGCATATCTTGCATTTGGGACTTCAACCGAATTTGATACTCCCTGTTTGTGCAATAGCGAAATCAAGCGATAACGCTATTGCAGACAGTGTATTCATTACAGCAACATACATATTTACTTATATGGTATTTACGTAAATATGTATGTTTCTACTTAAATGATATACCTTGAATGTAAGCAAACACAGTGATTTTATAAAGAAATATCAGAATTCATTCTTGATATTTCTGTATAGTCTCACTGATTCCAAATTTGCTTCCCACGTTAAGGGGAGACATAACTCCTCCACCCCTTGTTGAGGAATTCTCCTGAATCCTCTTTCCTTTAATGTTTATATTTATATTTTTCTTTCTTATTATTAAATATATTACGAATATTACAATTGATATTAAAATAATTAATGCTACATTTATACCGTAAGATATGTTTTTGTGGTACTTAAGTTGTTTTATTTCTTTCAAGTTTTCCTCATTATTAATAATTATTTCATCGAAAGTTATTTTATGGGTAAAGTTGACATTTGTTTGTTTCGGGTAAAAAAATCTTTCTTTGTAATATGTTCTTGCATTTGAGAACTAGTAATTACAGATCTCAATTTTACAGTTATAGAAATGTATCAAATAATTACCATTCAATGATATATTCCTTTTATCGCAATCTTGTATAAGCTTTTCGTTAATGCCATTTTTTAACAAAATAGTTTCTTCGTCAATACTTAATATTTCAGTTACAATGTTTTTTACTGTTTTACAATTATTCTTAAAAATACAATGTGTTGATATTTTTAATTCATTTAAAGTTTTTCCTTCTTCAAATTTATAAGTTACATTTTTAAAATCAAACATAGTTTCCGTTACAGTGTCAATTTCTCTAAATTTATTATTAGGAATTGGTAGAATTTGTTTTAGTTGAATATTTGTGAATTCTTTTGGAATTTTTAAAAGGAATATTGAGTTATACTCCATTGTAGCACATTTAATATATTTTAGTCTATTTAAATCAATTTTGTAGTTTTCTATTTCTTCATTTGTTAATATACTGGGATGAAATACGCCATTTTTTGATGCAACAATATTGTCCTGAATTTGCTGCACTTTTTCTTTTATAATGTTAATTTTTAAAAGCTGTTCATTTACAAAGTTTTTCATTATAATATCTTTCAATTTTCTATCTATAGAGTTAAAATTTTTATTAACTAGAACTCTATCTTTATCAATATTTTCTTTTATAAGTTTAAATGTTTTATTAAAATAATTGTTAATTTTGATTTGTTGGTTTAGCCCTGTAATAGTGTTGTGTAAATTACTATCAATAGTATTGAAATGTTGTTCTATGTCCGTTCTATCTGTGTCGTCCATGGTCCCGTATAGATATTTGTATGCAGTCCGCACTACATTTATAAGTCCTCTACGTTTCCTGTTTTTTGGGATTAGAGTTTTAATTTTACTTTTTATAATTTCTATTTCAGTTCGCAGCATGCCCTGGTAGGTTTTTTCTACGTGTTCAATATTTGACGTTATATTATTAACTACATCAATTATTTCCCTTGGGTCGACTATGTGTACTATTAGGTCCGTACCAACCACTAGTTCCGTCGGATCCAAGTTTATTTCCACGTATCCGTTATTTTCTAAGATTGGACTTATTTGTAGGGATGCTTGAGTTGGTCGTACTAGTAACAGGAGTAGCAAGATCGTTAGAACCTGAAAATTTAAATGGACGTTTGATATTGTCAGTATGGACATTTCTAAGAGAATGTTTTCTAAATTTAGGTTGTTCCTTATGTCTTAAGTTGGCATAATTTTTTATGAATCCTACTTCTCTTTTTTCTTCATAGTTTTCCCTATTTTTGTTTAATTTGGAGATACTACTATTTTTCTTTAGTTCTATTCTTTCTTTTATAAGTTTTTTGTCTATTTTGTTACGAAGGACATCTACAGGTTTTTCTTTGATAGTGGAGTGGTGTGAGTTATTGTATAATTCGATAGCTTTAGATATCTGTTCTTTTATTGGCAGTTTATTGTCTATATTTAAGGTACGTATCTTTTCAGTTAAGGTATTATTAAGCCGTTCGACATCAGAGTTTCCTGTATGGCCATTTGGCTTAGAAAAATGAATTTCAATATTTTCATTTTTACAAAATTCCTTTATATTTATTGTATTAAACTCATTATCCGATACGAGTTTTTTCATTTTTCCCATAATAGATATATAAAGCCTAATTTTCTCAATAAGAGTCCGGCTGTTCCTGTCTTCAAGATAAAAACATGTTGCATGTTTGGAAAACTTATCAATAAACACTATGAATGAATGCTTAGAGTTTATATAAGTATCCATATGCACAATTTCATTATTATCTGTGGGAGACTCCGTTACAGCAAATTTTTACTTGATAGGTTTACGATCATATTTGCCTGCTGCACATGTATCGCAGTTACTAACTACTTTATTTATGAGTTGCTTAAGGTTTGGAAAATAAATTTTGTGTTTAACCCCTTCATAGTTTGAGGTTATTCCTCCATGTCCCGATTCTTTAGTGTGGAATAAAGACAACTGCTTAATAGCTTCTTCTTCGCTACTTAAGTCTTTTGCAAGATGGCTACATTTAACAAATTTAATTTTTGAATTAGTGCCAAAAAGTTCAATTAGCTTAATCTGTAATTGATGATAGCTTGAATCATCCAATTCAGAGTAAATTGCTACTTTGCCATAAGTGATATGTCTTCGGACAATATCGGCAACGTTAAGAGGTATGTCGCTTTTCTCTAAAAATATCCTTTTATTAGATAAAACGTTTTCGACTTCCCTTTCCTTATTATTTACTAGAAGAACTTGGTATTTGAATCTATTTACTACAGTATCGAGTATTGGTATATGGTGCTGCAAATCTTCCTCTTGAGAGTGAATTGTCTGACCCTCCATTGACTCGTTGTCATTAAATAAATTTGCATCGAATAAATTGATTTCGTCTTTCTCGACATTTATTCTGCTCAAAAAGTCCGCTATTTTGTTTGTTTTTCCTTTAATGTATTCTATCTTGGCATCATATTCCCCCAGTTGGACTAACCATCTTTGAAGTCTTGGGCCTATATCTCTGCCAGAGTTTTTAACCTGGAGCCACTTAAGTGGTTGGTGGTCAGTATGTAAGTCGAATTCTTTTCCATACAAGTATGGTCTGAAATATTTGCAGCCCCATACAATTGCTAACAACTCTTTCTCTATGGTAGAATAGTTTTTCTCGTGATCATTAAGGGTACGAGAGGCAAAGCATATAGGGTGTCCCTCTTGTGTAAGAACTGCACCTAACGCAAAATTGCTAGCATCTGTAACTAGCGTAAACTTTTTTTTAAAATCTGGGAAATGTAATATTGGGTGATTCGTTATGATTTCTTTTAATTTCTCAAAAGATGAAATGTAATTCGGATCATTCCGATTGATTTTAGAATCTTTTTTTAAATACCTTACCATAGGATATGCCACTTTTGCATAATCTTTAATAAACTTCCTATAGAAGCCGGTAACTCCCAAGAAAGATTTTATCTGTTTTTGTGTTATAGGTAATTTCAGGTTTTTTATAACATTAATTTTCGAAGGGTTTGGTTTTAATCCGGTCTGAGTTAGAATATGGCCCAAGTATTCAGTTTCCTTGTTGAAAAAACTGCACTTATCGACCTGAATTTTTAACCCTGATTTTTTTAGAATTTCAAATATTTTCTGTAAGTTGTCTATATGCTCTTGTAACGATGTACTAAATATGAGTACATCGTCCAAATAAACAACACAGGTTCTATTAATGGGCTCCCTAAGTATAGAGTTCATAAGTCTCTGGAAAGTTGATGGTGAATTTTTGAGACCAAAAGGCATTCTCACAAACTCAAAATGGCTAAACGGAGTAGAAAACGCTGTTTTCTTCCTATCCTCAGGCTTTACCAATATTTGGTGAAACCCTTTGGCCAAATCAATTGTTGAAAAGTACTGAGCCTTCCCCAATTTGTCTAATATTCCGTCAATATTAGGAATTGGGTACTTATCGCTTATGGTAGCGTCATTCAGCTTCCTATAGTCAACAACAATTCGCCACTTTTTATTACCAGAGCTGTCAGACTTTTTTGGAACTATCCATAGGGGGCTGTTAAAAGGAGAATTGCTTTCAGTAATTATACCTTGTTGCAACATTTCATGAATTTGCTTTTCAATTTCTTCTTCATGAATTTTGGGATATCTATATGTTTTTGCGTAAATGGGCCTATCAGTTCTAGTAACTATCTCATGCTGAATTTCATGAGTAAATGTTAAAGAGTCACCTTCATGAAAAAATAACGTTTTGTAACGTTCCAAAAGTTCTTTAATTTTAAGTTGTTCCTCTTTGTTTAGATGATTTACTTTAATTTTATTAAGAACATTGCTTTGTATGGGTTCTAATGCAAAAATATTTTCCAAATTTTTTGGACATATGTCTTTATTAAAATAAATTTTTTCTTCCTTTACTTCAAGATAATTTGATTCTAAATCGATTTTTGTACCTAGAGGAGCCAATAAATTTTGGCCAATAATGGCATCGTAACTTCGATTTTTTAGATTTATTACATACCATGCTATGGTCCCTTGAACTTTAAACTCATTCGGTATAGGGGTAGTGATTTTTTGTGTTACTTCGTTAACACCATTAACTGTGGAAAAATATTTGGTTTTATCTAGGCTTACTATAGGGTAATTTTTCAGAACATTTGGTCTTAAAACGCTAACTGACGAACCTGTATCTATTAGACATTGTAAAGGCTCGATTCCTATAAATAATTTTATGATCGGGAGTTGCCATTCCGAGGCTCTTCTTGAAAATTTACTTCAGCTTGCTGGATGTTGCTTAAATCCATTAGTTCAATTGTATCTTGTTGCCTATTACGATTGGATTGGCTTGAGTTATTTCGCCATGAATGGTAGGAACTACTTTGTTGCCTACTTTGGTTAGAGTTGTCTCGATTAAAATTGCATGAACTTTCATTATTATTCGTAAAATTACTATTTGTTGTTCTTTTTGTATTAGAGCTCTTTGTGCTGCAGTTATTGCTTTCTATAGCTCCATTTGTGTTTGAATTACGGTTATTAGAAATATAAGTATTTTTATTAATATTAGTACTCCTGTGGTTAAAAGCTATAGTTCTTTTGTCCTCTAAAAGTTTTAGCCTGGAATATCTATTGTAAAGGTCACTCAAACTGTCATTATCATTAATATGTGCCCTAGTTTGTCCATCTATTTTTTCCAGAAGAATTTCTTTTAAGTCCCTGTCAACACATTCTGGGCTATAAATACTGGGTTTTAAATCATCAAATTCGTATAATTCACTTATATCATAGCTTGCCTGTCTAAAAGCATCAAATAATTCTTTTAAATTACTCACTTTAATCGTTCTGCACCTGTTGAAGACATCAGCGTAGCTTCCTTGGGGTTTGAATTCCTGCCTCAGACGCTGTCTTACTGCTACCCACTCAGCTTCTTCTCCCAACTGGCGAACACATCTCGCGGCATCGCCACTGAGTTTCTCATTCACAACTATGTGAATTCCAAAACTCTGCAGCTGAACGTTGGATCCACAGAGTGATAGACATCTTTCTACTGACTTGATGAAGGCTAGCACATTAAGATCTTTGCCTCCCAATGGCTTCAAATGCCTGAATTGATTGATAATATTTTCTGCACTAAGTGATAGTTGTTGCTGCTGTTGCTGGTGTTGTTCTTGCAGATTTGGATGTACTACTTGTGGTTGCGGTTGTAGTTGCTGGAACCACTGTTGTTGCAGCTCATGTTGTTGTTGAGCGAGCTGTTGCTGCTCATTCAGCCTTCGTTCCTGTCCTTCTACAACTTGAAGTAATTGCTCCAAACGGTGATTAATTTCGTCCATTTGATTATCGTTATTGAGGATTGGTCTGTTGTTATCAAAAGCGTTTTGGGTCCTTAACATAGATACTTTTCCTTTCCTCCTTTTCTTGTATAATTCCTGGGGTATAAAAAGCCCGGCCACGACACTTATGTATTTATAGACTTTTTTATTTTTTTCGAAAGTTCTTTAAATA
Organism: Tricholauxania praeusta; assembly: GCA_949775025.1. Taxonomy (NCBI): domain Eukaryota; kingdom Metazoa; phylum Arthropoda; class Insecta; order Diptera; family Lauxaniidae; genus Tricholauxania; species Tricholauxania praeusta. The sequence goes on from OX459028.1 coordinate 110,291,791, forward strand.
ATTCTTTAGAATTATTTCCAAAGACTGCGCCAGTTATGAACGTTAAATAAAACGAATTGAGCTTTAGATTAATTACTTTATTTTATTACGTGAATCTTAAGACTGAATACAAAAAGTTTTCTTATTCTATTTTATGCTACGATTCTAGTTCAAATTCAGTTGGCCTTGAAATGCAAAATATGTTGTTAAGCATATCTTGCATTTGGGACTTCAACCGAATTTGATACTCCCTGTTTGTGCAATAGCGAAATCAAGCGATAACGCTATTGCAGACAGTGTATTCATTACAGCAACATACATATTTACTTATATGGTATTTACGTAAATATGTATGTTTCTACTTAAATGATATACCTTGAATGTAAGCAAACACAGTGATTTTATAAAGAAATATCAGAATTCATTCTTGATATTTCTGTATAGTCTCACTGATTCCAAATTTGCTTCCCACGTTAAGGGGAGACATAACTCGCGCAAAACTGAGGCGCCTGGCGAGAGCTAATGAGGTCGGCCGTAACCTGACAACGGGTTGTTATGGCCATCTAAGTAAGTAAGTAAGTTCTGTCAATTTCAGTACATCTAAGTTTTGTTTTAGATTTTTGTTATGTTCTTCGTACTCTGCTACGTATTTATCGATTTGGGCAAGTTTTTCCTTAATCGTCAAACTAGTGTATTTCTTGTTTCCTAACTTTCTTATGTTTATTTTTATTTCTCTAATTTTTTTATAAATTTCTGATAGGGTGTACATTTAAATATTTGTTTTTTTTTTTTTTTTTTTTTATTTAGTTAAACATTTTGTACTCTATTGATATGTTTCAGTACATATTGCTTGTAATGTTTATTTATTTTATAAAATATGAATATAATTATTATAATAATTACTATTGTTGCAATTGAAGTTAATGCTGTTGACTTCACGTCGTTCTTTGTTATTGCAGAACCCAAGTTGTTTTCGATGGCTATCTGCTCGTCCTTCTTAGTGTCAAACATTGCTATGTGGTAGAATGTTTCTTGTAAATTTGGGAACATATTTGTTTTTTATGTTTTCTTGTTTTGCAATTTTTCATCCCTTTTCACTTTTCTGAAAATATCTTCGTGTGTTTCCAAATGTTTATTGATGTCTTCGTATGATCCTTCACATACGAAGCAGTATGAAATTTCTTTCTTTTCATTCATTTGATTATTTATTCTGTTTATGTGGTTTTCTTTTATAATTTGATTGCTCTTCTTTTATTTTATTCAACAGTGTTTTTCGTTCTGGCCGACCATGTGTTATTGCAAGAATCCTATAGATTTCAGCTATTCTCTGTCTCGATTTCACAGCTTTACCGCCTCGACGTCTCTTTGGGGTTTCTTCTTTAACTATTGTTGTTTTTGGTATTTGGTTGATTGGGTTGCGTTTCCTATATTGCTTGATGGTTATTGGCTAAGGACCCAGACCTTTCAATTCCGGTGTGTATTGAGGTGGTTCTTCTGCTCCCTTAGTTACCGGCTGTGGGATGTATTCGTTGTCGCTGTAGTTGGGCCAATTCTCAAAAATGTCGTTCACGGATGCCTCAGTCATTTAAAAATTGTTTTCTTTTATTCTGCTTATCAAATTTTTATCAGAGTGACAGGGTCAGAGTGGCAGGATCGCCATGTAGGGGAAAAAGGGGGTATTTTGTCTGTTAGAGAAAGGGGGAGCTGACTTTTTCCCTATTCTAAATAGATTTCTTTGACTTATATTTAGCTCTGCTAGTCAAGCAGTTTTAATGGCAGTTAATCCGCACTTGGTGAAAATCAAAGTGAAAACAGGCTGTAAGCCACATTTGAGTTTTTACTTAATTCTGAATTTTATTTACAATTTCCTTAGTTTAAATACTTAAAATACCAGTATTTCTTAACTAAAATTTTACCAATATTTTTCATAGCTCCACCCAATTTTGCTGCAATAACCAATCACAAGAATTGGTCACCAAATTAGTAAATTTGTTTACACTAATTCTCAGCCTTGAAAAATCAAAGTCATTGGCATGAGGGTGAAACATAATTCTTTCATTTGGTTGTGCATTTAGTTGTTGCTATTTAAAAAATACGTAGCAAGCGAGCGCTTGTTGTTGTTGTAGTCACAAGCATGCGATCGTTGTTGTTTGTGTTTTGACTAGCGGTCAACGTTTGACTTGCGCTTGAAATTAGATGCTCTAAATGCACAAGCAAATGCAATTTGAAAAATTATTTATTGGGCTATGGATTTTATTTTACATGGAAAATATTTTCACATAAAAAATGTACTTGAAAATATTTTCCATAAATTTTGACTTGTTTACGTTAAATGAATTTATGGTCTAAAATAGTAATATGACCCAAATGAAAATTGTTTATTTTTATTTAACTGGTGGGAGCTAATGTCGGTCATAGTGAATATTTGGGATCACTACAATATATACCCAAGTCAATTGTAAAAAAAGTTGCAGCGATTTTGATGAAAATAAGTGATTTGATGCACATGTGAACAAGATTAGGATTAGGTTATGTTTCAAGTTTTCAAAGGTTCCTACAGGGGCGTGGCACAGCCTTAAATTTTAACCTTAATACCACCATATCTCGTAAGCCGTGCAAGATATTGTTATGAAATTTGGTAAACGGATACATATGAAATATATCTTGAGTTGAGATGAAAGTGGGCGGAAACAAAAACGTGGGCGTGGCAATTTTCTACTGTTAAAAATTTTGATTCCTTATATCTCAAAATTGGAACAGACGATTTCCATAAAAATTTTGGAGATGATGCCGCTGAAAGCTGTCATCAATATAAGCTCAGCCCCTTAACTGAAAAAACTCACTGAAGGGCGTGGCACCGCCCATAATATTTATAAACGTTATATTAAGAGAACGAACAACGTAATCGTGAAGAAATTTAATGAGGTAGATATAATTGCTGTAAGGTCTTTTATTACAAAAATTTGGTACAATAGTACCTGGGGGCGTGGCACCTTCCATACAAGCAAAAACTGTTTATTGTTATAAATAGTGTACTAAGAGAGTAATCTTCATAAAATTTGGTGTTTAGATGTCAGTTACTATAGGCTTTAAAAATAAATTAGTTTTGACAGAATTGCATCAGTGGGCGTGGCACCTACCATATTAACATAAATTTGTAAGCGCTGTTTTAAGTAAACTATTGCAGCAATAGCTATGAAATTTAATGAAAGTGGTTCAGTTGCTATAGAGTATATCTGAATCAAAAGTGGCTGAAATAGCACCAGTGGGCGTGGCACCTCCCATACAAATAAAATACGATAAGTGGCATATTTATCGAAATATGTGAGCAATCCTACTAAAGTTTGCTTATGAAAAGCTATTTCTGGATCAAAACCGGGCTGGATTGTACCAGTGGGTGTGTCACCGCCCTAAATTTTAAATTAACTGCAGCATATATCGCAAACTATACAAGCTATTGTGCTGAAATTTAATATGAGGATGTCGATCACAAATATAATTTGTTTAACCAAAAGTGGGCGGAATTGGAGAAGTGGGCGTGGTATATTTCAAATTTTTAATTTTTATTCGATTTTTTCAACATTTTCCATATTCTTTCGACTTTTTCAACCCTTTAACTTTTTCCAATATATTCTGTATGTATTTGTTCGACTTTTTCAACCTCTTTCAACTTTCTTCATAAGTTTCTTTATTTTTTCGACTTTTTCATCAATTTTGAATAGTTTCAAATTTTTTCAACCTTTTTCATTTTTTTAGAGTTTTTCAACCTCTCTCAACTTTTTTCAACATTTTGCATATATTTACGACTTTTCATCATTTTTCAACCTCTGTCAACCTTTCTAACATTTCACATTTTTTTCGACTTATTCAACCTCTTCTTAACATTTGATGAAAAGGTACTTTCAGTGCAGTGTAGGGTATGTGAGTTTCGGCCTCGCCGAAAATAACACCTTAACTTGTTCTTGTTATTTTTGAAATTGTTCGTGTGATCCCACTGTGGCCACCAGTGATTGGATCATCATTATATCTATGTAAGATTTCATTAATTTTGGTTTTATCCCCACTTTTAATAATTGTCACCCTTGGAAGTAGCGCTACTTTTAAGTTCTTAAGATATGTGTTGCCCAAATTTTTAAATTCTTCTATGCATAGATGTTGGAAAATATGTTCACTAGGGGACATTTGTAATAATTTACTGTCTTTCTTACTGGCCTCTTTTTCTAGCCTTGGAAAAAATTTTCCGAAGTCAATTTTTCCATTAGTATTAGATCATTAATTTTGAAGTGTGTAATAATTTTCTTGATCTGGTTTAAAAAACAATTATCTAATGACAATTTTAGCTTAACACATTTTTTGACGTCGGTTAATCTGAAAGCGTCAAATATTTTGGGCTCATTTATTCTTACAGGGATATTTTCAGTTTGCGTGCTTGGTTTAAAACTATGTTTGGGTTTAGATCTTGTTGCGACCTGGAGTATTTTATTATTTTCAATGTTAAGATTTTTAAGGTCTTCAATGCTTATGCGAGGCAGTGCGTCTGCAACAATGTTATCTTTGCCCCTAAGATATTGGTACTTCAAAATCGTACTCTTCTAAATCAAGTCAAACTCTAGTGAGTTTTGATGAAGGGTTTGTCATCGAAAAAAGATAGGTCTGTGGTCAGTTCTGACAAGAAATTTTGTACCGTAAAGGTATGGTCTAAAATGAACAATCGCCCAATGAATCGCAGTCAACTCTTGTTCAATAGTTGACTTATTACTTTCACCTTTGGTAAAAGCCTTTGAAGCATATGCAATTGGAAGCTGTTTGTCATTGTGGTCTTGACTGAGCATGGCACCACAGGCATGCTTGCTTGCGTCTGTTGTAACGCAGAAGCTTTTTGAAAAATCCGCATACTGAAGTATGTTTGGAGATATTAGTGCATTTTTTAGAAATGTAAATGCTTTTTCGCACTCGTCAGTCCATTTAAATAAGACGGTTTTCTTACAAAGCCCTGTAATGTGCCTTGAGTGTTCTGCAAAATTTTTAATAAATTTTCGGTAATAGTTGCAAAATGCAACGAATCTTTTTGCTTGGTCAGCATTGACTGGCTTAGGATAGCTTAAAAGTGTTTCCAATTTACTATTATCAGGAAGTGATCTGTACACTTATGCCCTAAAAATGTTACTTCACGCATAAAAAATGTACATTTATCAGGATGCAGTTTAAGATTGTGCTTTCTCCACATAGAAAAAACATTCTTTAGACTTTTGAGCATATGCTTTTCTGAACATCCTAGAACAATATAGTCATCCATGTAAAGGAAAGCTTAGGTTGGAGACAAACCAGCAAATGCAAACGTCATCATGCGTTGAAAAGAATTAGGCGCAATTTTAAGCCCATAAGGCAGACGTGTGAAGCGGTAGGATTCGCTATTAGTGGAGAAGGAAGTAATATTTCTCGAACTTTCTTCAAGTTCTATTTGATGAAAGCCCGACATTAAGTCGAAGCAACAAAAAAATTTGGCCCTTTCGTCAATTCTCGGCAAAGGAAACTTGTCGGCGATAAGCCGTTTGTTGAGTTGGCGGTAATCTATTACCAGCCGCCATCTTTTTTCTTTTGAATTGAGCATAGATTTTTTGGGGACTAAGAGTAATGGGCTATTATAAGCCGAAATTGAGGGTTCAACAATTTTGTCCTCTACTAGTTTTTTGACTTGATTTTCAATTTCTACTTGCTGTGAGTGTGGAATTTTATAATTTTATAATGTAAACTGGTGTCGGATCAGATAATTGTATATGTTGTCGATAAAAATTATTTGTAGATATGGGTTCACATTCTAATCCGAAAATATCACTTAATTCTTTACAAAGGTCGGTTAGCTGTTTTTTATGGTTGTCTGGAAAATTTTTTGACAGTCGTTGTAGAACTTCCGACCGTCTTGAATTTAAATCGGGAAAATTAATAATATCATAATCGCTAAGATTTTCATATTGAAGTTGTGAGTTGTTGACGCAGATATCAGTTGGATTAGTATTTACTGTTCGGACAAACGGACGTTTTGCACTAACAATATGGTCAGAATTAGTGTTTCACCGAGGCTACGAGGCAGCCTCGTTTTTGACTACGAGAACGAGGCGAGACCGAGGCGAGAACGAGGCGAGATGGAAAAATAAATTTTCCTCGCTTGACCGAGGCGAGGCGAGATCACACTGCACCTCGCTTCGGCCTCGCCTCGTCCTAGCCACGTTTTCGAAACCAAGAGCGAGGCGCGTTTTGACCAAATCTGAACTCGTAAGACCCATATGCAGATTCAAAATATGAATTTAATTTTTATATTAAAATCTATATTTAACTAATATTTAAGTATTCTATTTTGAGTAAACTACTTTGTTTTATTTTTAACCCGCATGTGCTTCTTACGAGTTCAGATTTGGTCCAAGCGCTAATGCACAGAAGTGCTTAGATCGCATCAGTTTTTATGCGACTTCGCCTCGATTAATCGATTAGGGAAGCATGTAAGGCTATAAGCAAAACTGCATGATTGACAACACTGCATTGAAATTGATTTATTCTAATAGTCTTTCTAAGAACCGGTAAGGTGAAGCGAAACGCATAGGGTAATGCTAGTATATAAATAAAAATCAATATATGTATGTTCGTTGCTAATGGACTCCTAAACCGTTCAACCGACCGACGAAAGATTTGACATACATATGGGACGTTCCATGTCAACCGGGAAAGTGGTCTGCCCAAAATTGAGCGCAGCCGAAAAACGTTTTTAAGGTGTCAAAATGTTCGTATGCTCAAGAGCTTTCATATGAGAACGGGTGTTTCGAATGTTTTGTTTTTAAGAAAATGGCGACCATAAAACGGCGCCTACCTTTAGATATCTATGTATTAACTAGCATTACCCTGTGCGCATCGCCTCACCTCAACCGTGGTGTAGATTCGATGTGCGGTCTGCGTGAAAATTCTTTTAAAAAATACTTTTGTATGAGGACCACCTTTAGTATGCACCCAAAATAAAATTTTTACAACCTAATCAGTGCCTCTTAATATAAAAACCACGTGATGTAAATTTCATAAGAATCGATTAAGCGGTTTTCGTGAAAATGATATTTAAAAATATTTTTGTATTTTAATAATTTTGCACTTTAAATAAAACTGTTACAATCTAGTCTCTGCCTCTTAATATTAATTCCATTTGGTGTAAATTCCAAGAGAATCGATTAAGCAGTCTTTGAGAAAATGCTATTTTTAAAATATTTGGGTATGAGGGCCACCCTAAATAAAAGTTTTGTGACCTAAGCTATGCTTCTTAACATTAGAGATACGTAGTGTAAATTCGATCTGAATTGATTTATTTGTCTTCGTGAAAATGATATTTAAAAATATATTTGTATGAGAGCCACCCTAAGTATGCACCCTAAATACAATTTTTACCATTCAATCTGTGCCCCTTAACATAAAGCAATACTGTGTAAATTTCATGAGAATCGATTTGCCTGTCTTTGAGAAATCGCTATTTTAAAAATATTTGTGTATGAGGGCCACCCTAAATAAAAGTTTTATAGCCTATGACACCCGCCCGATCGATACTAACATACTGTAAAAATTTCATCAAAATCGGCTGGATAGTTTCCGCGTGCGTAAGAGACAGACAGACGGACAGACAAAAAATGAGTTTTATATAATAGATTGGCAGTTGGTAAGCAGCCATAATCATAATCGCTTAATTTTTTTATTTTGTAGGAAGGCTGTGAAGAGAGGGAGTGCAGTGTATACTTTTTTTTCAATAGTAGGTGGTGCCACTCCCCTTACGGAAAATACGTTACCACGGCTAAGCTAATGAACAGATTTTAATAAAATTTGGTTTGGAAATAGACTGAACCACAAGAAAAGTAATTAGAAGCTCTTAATTCTTAAATGGGGCGTGGCATCACCCTTAATAGGAAAAAACACTGTTTCGGCCGAACTGCGTCATCGATTTTGATAAAATTTGGTATGGTGCTAGATTGAATCCTGAGTAAAGACATTCCTTTTGAGTGGGTGGTGCCGGTTGACATGGAACGTCCCATATATGTTTCTTATGATTTGGGATGCTCCGTAACATAGTTTACGATAAATGGGTGATGCCACCCCCACATGAGAGAAAAACAGAATTCATCATATATTATCAACTACTTGATGAAGATTAATAAAACTTGGTACATATATTTATAAAATGTAGAAGCATAACTAAGATTCAATTAATAAAATTGGCGGTACCATGCCTTCAATATAAGAAAAAAATTAACTTTTTCATATCTCAATATCTATTTGACGTAGATAAATAAGATTTGGTACATATTTTTCTTATAGTTTGTAAAAGGTTCATAGCTTAGTTTGGTTTGGAAAAATAGTCAATGCCTCTCCTTCCCATATAAGAAAAGAATTAAATTCATCATATCTCATCCAATTCACCAACAAAAAAAACAGATATTTTATTTTATTTCTTGAGGCTTGATCAGCCTATCAGCCCGGATACATGTATAATTTTTTATTTATTTTACTGAAAACCTCGCTTTTTTACCGAGGCGCCTCGGCCGAGAACGAGGCGAGGCGATGCGAGGCATGTGATAGCAAGATCTCGTCCGAGGCCGAGGCGAGGCGAGACTTAAATTTATAAAACGAGGCGAGACCGAGATCAACTAGAACCTCGCCTCGCCTCGGCCTCGGTGAAACACTAGTCAGAATACGCGAAACTGACGTGTCTGAAATGTTTTTCAAAGTTTTTTATATAAATCAGTAGCTACAAGTGGTAGAAATTAGTGTACGGAAACATTTTTTAAAAAAAATTGTTGTTGCAATAATTATTGCCAGTTAAAGTTTTCATTAAACTTTTTTTTAAAATGCTATAAGTTTTGAACTGCTTGACTGATCGTGACGAAATTTTTTAGTTTCTGTAGATAATAAGTTGAACTTATGTATTAAAAAAAAATTTGCAAAAATTTTGCACTTTTGTTGTTAATTAGCAATTTTTCTATCAACGATTGAATTTTAATGACTTGCTCCGCCTCGAAAAAATCTGAAAAAAAATTACAGAGATGCATTGAACCCTTCCAAACTAGAATTCGTCAAAAAAATCGTGGAGCCTCAATTAGTTTTGACGGTATAAATATTATAGTGGTACCGGGCGGACGAAAAATGCATAAAAATTTTGTTTTTTTTTTTCAAAAAAATCAATAACACTAGTTTACAAGAAAAGGATCGGGTTTCTCATAGACTTTTTTCCATGTATTTTGGGGCGTAGTTTCCAAAAATGGAAACCATTTTTTTTTCTTAAGAATAGTTTTCGAGATATCCCCAAAAAACCCCTTTTTCGGCACTTTTTTCATTTATTTGGCTATATCTCGATTAATTTATTTTTTCAAATCAAAAACGCTTTTCAGCACTCCAAAGATATTTTCACTCCTTTTCTAATGGTATGCTGTTTCCTTGAATCAAATAAGATTTGATGAAGTTACAAGCTCTCAAAGTCCAAAAAAACAGACTTTTTTAAAAATCACTAAATTTCGATTGCTTCATTTGAATGAAAAATTTTTCCTTTTTCATATTTTTAGAATCAAAAATGAAAGGCTATTCTTTTGCAAATACTTTAAGGATAATTTTGCGGATATCGGACTAGAAATGTAGAAGGTTTTCGAGAAAACAGTAAAAAACTTGCAATAAAATTAGATAAAAAACAAATGTATTTTCGTTAAATTTTATTGCAAGTTGTTTACTGTTTTCTCAAATAATTTCTACATTTTTTGTCCGATATCCACAAAATTATACTTAAAACATTTGCAAAAGAATAGTCTTTCAGTTTTAATTCTAAAAATATGAAAAAGAAAAAAATGTTCATTGAAATGAAGCAATCAATTGATCCTTCTTCAAAAATTTGTTTGTTTGTTAATTCTAACTTCACTTAAGGCTACTTAAAATATATCGCTTATGTGTTAAAGAGTGCCGGCGCAGCATTTTTGTGGGAAACAAAATTAGAGCTTCCCGGCAGAGAAGTTTTGGTTGATTTTTAAATGAGTGCCAGCGCAGCATTTTCGTGGGAAACAATATTTAAGCTTCCCGGCAGAAGAATAAATGTATTTAGGTTAGGAATGTTGCTGAACGTGATTTTTAATAAAATACTCACTACAGACCATCTTCCTCGTACAATGCCAGAACTGCTGAGGGACATGGCTCTAGCTTGGTTTAGAAATAATAACCAGCAGTGGCTCACTTGAAGAGTCTTCAAGGAAAGTTTTTCCGAATTCTTTTTGCCGCCAAGGTATTTCGAGACCCTCGACGACGAGATAAGGAAACGATGCCAGCAGCCACAAGAAAATTTCAAGGAATATGTGTTGGGAATCCAAACTATTATGAGACACGCGGCTTACGACGAGGAGCAGTGCCTAAACCGCATTTTACGTAACTGTCAAGCAGAATACCAATGGTACATAAAGAGGCGGGAGTTTAGCAGCTTGTCGGAACTGATTTCATTAGCGGAGGATCTTGAGATTATTAAACAAAAGAAACCAGAACGACGGGAATTCATCCGAAACCATGCTGAGCAGCACCGAATGATAATACCAACAACAAATGAAGAAAGAATTAACGTACAGATTGCTGCAGGCGCTGCGGCCAAGGAGGTCACTTAGACAGAGACTGCCGAAATCCTGAACGACTGTTCTGTTGGAAATGCGGTAAAATGGGAGTTAGAACTATTGCCTTCTGCCGACGAGCCAAAAACGCAGAAGGAGGCCATCCAGAGCGAGGGAGGAGTGAGCACACGACACGATTTCCCTCAACAAATGTAAGACACCTCCAAACTAACAGTAGACAAGTTTCCGCCAATGTGCTTGTAGGTGGAAAGGAAATAGCTGCAGAGTTGGGCAGCCGAGCACCGAGGATCGCATACCAGGGAGGAGTGGCCCTAGGAGAAGGGTCCATACGCACTCTGACTTCCGCAGTGCAAACTGACTGTCATTTTGGAAGATACATAAGGAACTGTACATTCGTTATCATGCCAGACGCAACTGAAGATGTCGTCCTTGGCCTTGATTTTCTAGTTCAGTTTGGCACTCAAATAATCATAGGAGGCGAGGCAATTACGTTGGGAAAAATAGCTTTAGGACAAACAGAAAACTGTTTGGTCAGCCATGCACAGGCCCCTCAGGACCAGCGAAACTCTTCGAAGCCCATCCGGCAAATACAACAAAATCAACTGCAAAGAACACTACTGAAGGAAAATATTGCGACAACTTTAGCAGAATTTTCAACCATCAAAAGAGTGCCCGATGTTGCTCATCTGGAAGTAAATGCAACAAGCCCAGTGACGAAATTGCAACAGCCATCCACGGTTACCTGCACCAATCTCGGAATCGAGTATAATGAAAGAATGTCACCTAAGAATAGAGTCAGCTTTGGAGAACAGTTCGGTCAGATAGAGGAAAAGCCGCGATGGAAGAAGCCCAGCCTTGAAGAAGGACTCCGATTGTTCCGGAGTTGTTTCGATGTGGAAGAAGCAAAGATTCCTCGCACTAAGCTGTTGGGTCCAATATATGTACCAGTGCCTTATGCAAAGGGGAAAAGGGTTAAGCTACAACTGCGCCCAGAAATTGTTGCTAATCCAAGGAAAAAAATTAATAAACCATACCTTCTCCGGTCTGGACTTTTTCCTAATAATGGCAGTAAGAATCGCGGCAATATAGTAAGCAACAAGATCCAGAAGATGTAGGAACATCGCACGCAGCCTTACAACGTAACCCCCTAGATGGCACACTACACAATTCGCCACGAATTACTCACCAGGCAGAAACGAAACCGTTTACCAAAATAAAAGCTCAAATAACGGTATCAAATAGCGTCCCATTCACTGACGGTTACAAGGGTCAATCACTTCCGAATAAGCGCGAGCACGGCGTCCGCGATCGTCATATTCACGAACCTCACGTCGTACTCGCGGACCAAGACGCAAAGATAGTTGAGCCTGAAAGCATACTGCAGACTACGGCCACAGCTAATCCACCACCAGCTCCACGTGAGCAATCGCAGACCACCGAACGCAGACCATCCGTACGGCTTAAACTTAAGCCAATTTGACGACGCCACTATTGCATAGCTACGCGGGTTCGTCAAAAACTTCCCAACTGGCAAACAATGCGGCAAAGTGCAGGTGATACGGGGTCAACGTTTTAGTTTCAGAAACAGCCGTAAGGATCGAGCTTTTGTAAAACCATACCCACCCCCGGAAATAACGGGGAAATGTGAGGACGAAAGTCAGCAAGCCTCGTTTGCGTCCACATGCGCAGCACGCCGCGTGGAAACAATTTGTATTTATTTGCATCATTGATCATTTATTTTTTTTTAAATTATTATTATTACTGGGATTATCATTTATAATTTTTTTTACGATCGAATCGTATTCATTTATAAAATAGTTACGTCAAGCTCAGCATACTTAAGTAACAAATTATGCTACGCTAAAGATTCAAATAAGTAAACGGCAACACTGTAGGATAAGTTATCCAAGCAGCTGTTCGTGGTGAAACATAATGTCAATAAGTAATGTCACCACAAACGAAAGGGAATTAGGCAAACAACGACTGCCGGAACATAAAATGTCGGCACTTTGGAAAATATTAGTCAGTCACCGCGGAACCAGCTGAGGACACAGTCACAAGAAAAAATTGCTCCGGTAAGCGACCCTTTGCCAAAAAAAACTTATGCTTCTAGTGCTAGTCAAAGCAGCATACGTTGGCGTTCAGTAGATCTTAGAAACGGTGGGTTGCTCTGAAGAGTCGTGCGTTGCTAGTGCTTTGCAAAGTAACGTACGGTTACCCTCAGCCCATAAGTCAACGGTGGGTCGCTGTGAGTGGTCACGCGTTACTAGTGCTTCGCAAAGTAACGTACGATTACGCTCAGCGCATAAATGAGGAAACGGTGGTTTGCTCTGAAAAAGTGACGTACGACTACGCTCAGCGCATAAGTGAGCATAGGTCCTCATTTTAAAACTGTGGTGCGCTCTGAGAAAGCACGCGTTACTAGTGCTTCGCAAAGTAACGTATGATTACGCTCAGCGTAAAAGCGAGCATAGGATCCCCTTTTTGCAAACGGTGGTTCGCTCTGAGAAATCACGCGTTACTAGTGCTTCGCAAAGTAACGTACGATTATGCTCAGCGCATAAGCGAGCGTGGGTTGGTTTTATTGGTGGATCGCTACAAACGGGTGTACGGTGCGAGCACGAGGCAAAGCAACAACGACTACAACCCAGTATCCTCAAGGCGGACGGACGCGACGACGCATTTTACTATAATATAAATTAAGCTAAGAAACGTAAATGTATGAAATAAATTTATAGACTATAAAAAGTGAATTATATTAAAGCTTATTAAAAATTAACTCGGTAGTGTTTTTTTTTTTTTTTGAACTGGATACTGGTACCTTCTTTAAAAAATAAAGCAGCCCGAAAATTCTAAATTTTTGTAGCCAAACCCTGGACACCGGCGAGCTTAAACCCCAGCCGAAGGTTCGTTACAATTGTATCAATTAACTTGAAGATGGCAGTCAAGTCGATGTAATATATTCAGATATCTCGAAAGCCTTAGATAAAGTTTCGCATTATCTTCTGATTTCGAAACTTTGAAAGATTGGATTTCATTCGGCTTTTCTGTCTTGGCTTAGTTCTTATCTTTCCAATAGGGTCTCTTTTGTATCCATAGAAAATGTTAAGTCTCAACCTTTTTTAGTCACTTCTGGTGTGCCACAGGGCAGTATCCTTGGACCATTACTTTTTATTCTTTTTATTAATGATATTTTAACCTGTTTCTCATCCGTCTATTTCTTATTGTATGCTGATGATTTAAAAATTTATTTCAAAGTGAACAATTATTTATATTGTAATACTTTGCAATCTGAATTAAATAATGTTTTACCTGGTTCCAAATTAATAATTTAGCATTGAATTTCCGGAAATGCTTCCATGTGACTTTCTTGAAGAGTAGTTCACCTATTTCGTTTTCATACTGCATTAATGGTATGGCTTTGATTAAAGCTAAGGAAATTCGTGACCTTGGTGTTTTCTTTGACTCTCGTTTTAGTGTAAGTAGTCATGCAAACCGTATTATAACGAAAGCATACTCTCTGCTTGCTTTTATTAAAAGAAATAGTTCTGCTTTTCAAGATCCATTTACTTTAAAACAGCTTTATACCTCCTTTGTAAGATCAAACCTGGAATATGCTTCTTTCATATGGAACCCATATTATGGGATACATATTATTCGTTTCTTAAGTTTGCTTAACGCTTGATACCATTCACTAAACCATTTCCATCTTACAATGCTCGATGTATGTTCATAAATCACGATAGTTTCGAAAATCGGCGTCTTATAAATAGCATTATGTTTATATATGATGTAATTAATGGTACTTAATATTGTCTGTTCTAATCTTCTTGAGTTGATAGTTTTTAAAATTCCTTCAAGAAACTTACGCTCTTCCGACTATTTTTATGTTAAGTGTCATAGATCCAACTATACCATTAATGAGCCTATTAATAGAACTCTCTTAATATCAAATAAATTATATAAAGATAACTCAAGTGATTTTAGTATGCCTAAATTTAATTTTAAATCTGTTTTATTGAGGCTATTACATTAATTTAACTAATTATAAGTTATTCAAGCTCTTTATATTCTAAAAAAAAAAATTACTTTGTTATATATTTTGTAAGTCCCTTATATTGTAAATCAAATTGTTCTAGTCTGGCTTACTACTTAGAATTATCAGAGGTAGCGGCCCAGAGGCCTTACGGCCGCGCAGCCCACCAGAAATTTTCCCGAACTCCCGATGGCCAGTCCGGGCCTGCTAGTGAGTTAATCCTTCATAATAAATTCGACTATTTTAAAAAAATCAGATAAAATTGCAATTGGTCTGTTTTTCTTTTACACTGGTATTTTAGCAGTTTTCCAATAAAGTAGAAAGCAACTGGTTGTAAAAGTAGTGTTAATGAAGTGCAAAATACGGTTAGATATAAAATGATATATATTTTAAGGAAAACGAAATCTAACGAAAAGCTAACTTCAAGCAAATGTGGTAAATTTTTTTAGTGAATTTTAAGATCACACCGTTGCGTTGAAATTTCAATCAGCTGTTCCGTTTCTTTGGTTGCACTATATTAGAGCATGACGTCACGAGTGGACAAAACCGTAATTCTCTTTTGTTATAGCAGTTTCTTAAATTATTTGTTTATGTTGTAATGCACATCCATTGGCTGTGAGACATTACTTGAGGGTTCGGCGTGTTTGCGGCATTATTTTAAGCAAATAACATAAATTAAAAATGATGTAACACGGGATTGGCGGCTAAATAATATGAGGTGATTTTGCAACTTTAAAGTACATAATCGGAAATTTTTTCATTTTTTCCGGTCAATTTTCAATTTTTTTATAAGAAAAAAAAAGAAGAAGAAAATTTAATTACGGATTCCAATTTCACGATCAATAATAACTGTTTGAAATAAAAAAAAAATTGAATCACCTTAATATGAAAATTTGTCGACTCCGATTCAAAAAAAGTCAGGTCTGTTAATTTAGAAAAGTGCAGATATCTTGGTTTTGAAATAAGATAATGATATGCGGTTTCGGCTTTCTCTTAAGCAAATAACAGTACATTAAAAATGATGTATGGTCAATTGTCATTTTTTTTATAGGACAGCGAGAAGAAGAAAAACAAATCACGGATTTGAATTCCTCGATTAATGGTTTCCTGAAAACCATGCCCACTTTGAAAATTTGATAACCTCTGTAACTTGCACCATTTTTTAAATCAATATTTTGGAAAATGGGTTGTCTACTTAAAACATAGGGCGCTAACCCAGTTTTCAATATTAACCTTAATTCTAGAAATAGGCTTTGTCCAGACATATAAGGCAACTGTAATATGCTCACACATCGTGAAAAAATCAAAAAGTTTTTATTTTGAACCGCTCTTATGTACATTAGGGTGATTCAAATTTTTTTTTCAAAAAAAATTATTTTTTACAAAAAAGGTATCTAAATGAATAAGTGATTAGTGTTGTTGAGCTGAAAAGGGATTCGGATTCAGCGTAAGAAATTACGTCGAAAAACGACCCTTTTCAGCTCAACAACACTAATCACTTATTCATTTAGATACCTTTTATGTAAAAAATAATTTTTCCATACAATTTACATGTAAAACTAACAGGCTCCGGCGCCACCTTATAAAATTGAGTTACAGAGCTGAATTTTCGTGAACTTTTTCTTCATATCATAAACTTACTTTTTAAGCAACAGCACCTTCAAAAAAACAAAAAAAAAAATTTGAATCACCCTAATGTACATACTATGTATACTAAAAACTTTAATTTTGTACTAATTTATTGCTGTTTTAAAGATGTTTTTTTTTGAAAATTACATAATTATTATACTACTTCTATACTTCTAACAAGTTTTCGAATTGAATATCAATATCTTCATCAACAGTCTCCCATCTTCTGAAACTTTAGCGTTTTCACGAATTAAGCCCTTACATTCCAAGACCATATCGATACGTCCTACGTATAAGTTAAAAGTTATAAAGGGACAGTGCTTACCAAAATTTGCGCATTGAACTCTATCTGGTGACAATTTTTTGAAGCTCTAGCTCAAAATTTGAGAGATTGTCAACTGTTTTAAGAGATACAACTTCCATGTATATAGGTGCGGTCTCCATGCAAGAACTTGGGACCTTAAGTTAAAAATGTATTGCAAAATTTTTTCTTGTGGTTTTTGTTGGTTATTTCATTTACCAACTTATGCATGGGACACAAAAAACAATTTGTGTTGGTAACTACATGTATGTACAAAGTTATAAGGTAATTTTACTAAAAAAACTCTGGTTGTAAGCTATATATACCAACTTATTGCCCAAAATATTTTACTCAATTCGCGTTGATAAATCGAAATACCAAACATTTATCTACAAAAAAAGTCTTTCAAAATGTTTGCACTTCAACATACAACTACAAATATAAAAATGCAGCTGAAGACAAGTTGGTAACTTAAGCAACAACTCACATGCATTTGTTTTTTTCCAAATTATAAGTTGTTAAATATCTCAAGAAATCTGCTTGCAATAGCCTCAGTGATTTAATAGTCGAAAGACCTTCATTTCATCTACATTACACACAAATCTGTACTCCATTTTTTTTTTTTTTGTTTTATTTTTATAACGAAAATAATACTTAAATGGACTTTCTGGAGAATGACGATTTTCGAGTTACCAACTTATACGTTGGGCGTATCGATATATGGGTCATTCTACCTCGTTTTTACATTGAAAATTTAGATTTCTCAAAAACAATTTTTTTTCGATACTTCGTCAAAAAATATTCGATAAGTGTTTTTGGAAAAAGTTTTCCGGGCTTGGATTCGAAAATACGATTTTTTGAAAATCACAAGTCTTGAAAATACATGGATTTTCGGACTCTTCTATTTCAAAATGTACGCGTCATGCAAAATGATTGCTAAGATTTTATTTTTTCTCTAAAAAAAAATTAAACATACTCAAATAAGAAAATTTTTGATTTTAAGTTTTAAATTGCAAAATTTATGTTTATAACTTAAGAGAAGAACATTTTTAATACAATAATATGAAAATAGACGTTAAATGCTAACTTTTATTTCTTAACGGTTTTTCTACATGACGCGTATATTTTGATATCCAAGTATATATAAGTATAAATACTAATAATATACATACGTATCATTGATAAACTGAAAATAAATTTTTTTATTAAATAAACATTATAATAATTAAAACTAATATGGGACAAAGGTAAAAATTGGTAATATCATACAAAAGTAGGTAACTTTGAACGACTGTATCTAAGGCAATTTTCATTAAAAGTACTTTTATGGGTCACCATTTTGACGGAGAATACGTCACCTTTCTTTTTTGTGAACCAACAAAAAAAACCCTAAGTCCACTCAGAAAAAATTATGCCCAAAATTCAAATATTTCGGTTATATTTTTATCTTGTTGACAAAATAAGTTTTTTGATTTTATAAACTGTGCTCTTTACAGTAAGTCTGATGTGTATATAAAAATATATAGTTTTTGATTTATGATAATAAAAAAAGAATTGACAAATTTGCGCCGTTCTCAAAAGTGCAAGCATAAATTTAATCGCACTTTTGGATTTATCATTTTTAGGGTACAATTGAACATATAAAACAAAAAATACACTGCTGTTTTTTAAAGCAATTACTCTATAAATTAATATTAACGATTGTATTGATATATATTTTCTATATTTTTAAATACAAGTCAAATAAATTAGACATTCTTAAATATCAATTTTAACCAGACTACCGACAGGAAATAAAACTAACTACAAATGTACGTCTCCTGCACCTGGTCTTCTTCTACTTTGAGAGTAAATTCTTCATTAAATTGGGAATTCTCTTCAACGCCATCATCCATTTTGAGCGCTAGACGATTGTTTCGACACTGAATGGAACGTTTGTGGGCATTAAAAAATTGAATGTCGGTAAATTCAACGCCACAAGGGCTGCACTGGAAATGTGATTTATTGAGATGTTCCTCCTTGCGATGTCGTGCTAGTTTGTGACTGTCTCGAAATTCAGCATCGCAAAAACGGCACGATAAAGGCTTTCGTACGCCCATATGTACAGCATCGACATGTTCCTTTAGGTTACCTTTGCGCTGGTACGACTTGGGGCAGTACTCGCACTGGTGTGGACGCATGCCATTGTGGTGAGACTGAATATGTCGCTTTAGAAATGTATTCTGGGCGTATGTTTTTCCACACATCTCACAAACGAATTCACGCTCCAGATGCTTGCGCTGATAGTGCAGTTTAAGGTCATTTTTGGTGGTGAAATAGTTGTCACAAATATCGCAGGCGTAGGGTCGTATACCCAAGTGGCGGCGCGAGTGCGCTGCTGCTGAATTTCGATTGCAGTGCGTATTATCGCAGTAAATGCAAGTGTATCGTCGCGTTTTTGGGTTCTGATGTATTTTAAGATGATCAGTGATGTGTGCGTTACTTAGAATGGCTGGACAAATTCCGCACTCCACAGGTAGTTTCTTAATGCATTGTTTCAGCTCCTCTCTGGCAATGGAAGTGAACTCTACGATAGGTGTGTCACCGTCAAATCCAATGATAGTGGCAATTAACTCATCGAAAAGAAGGTACTTGCTTGGTAGCTCAGTGAATACCTTATCCATGCTTAATCCAGTATCCGTAGCACCTTCCTCTGTTATGTAATTGTCTTCTGTAGTTACTTCATCAGTTTCAGCGTTCCCGACTTCAGCATCTATGAATTCTGCGTGTGCATCTAATGATAAATCCGTTTCAATGATTGCCTCGGCTTCTGCGTCTGACTCCGTCTTTAATGTTTCTATTTTTACTTCAGCTTGATTTTCATCATCGCTTTTTGCCTGCGTACTGCGCCGAGCAGATGTAGTGGCCTTGTTGATGTTAATTTTTGAGTTTCGTCGTTTTCTGCGTTTTATAGCCTGGTTATCTACCACTATTTTAACACGTTTTAAGGACTGTGGAGGTTTTCCATTCTTCTTTTTCTTTGATATATCGGAATGTTTTCCTTTTTGAATCACTGGCGAAATATTCAAGAATGTTCTTTCCGATAGGTCACTGTCATCTTCCTCCTCTATATCTGTGGGTATTTCTAATACAATCAAGTCATCAGAGTCGTAAGGATTATATGGCATTTTGTATTTTTATGTATTACTCGAACTTAAAATATATATAATTGGTTTACCAAGAAAACTGCACAAATTTTATTTTACGAAGAGCAAATGCAAGACATGTTTGTTGCTTATTCACAATAATTAATGGATAGGGGCGTACACATGATCAAACAACTCATCAAATTGTTTGTCAAACAATTTGACCAACAAAAAAATATATGGAGTTTGATGAGATTTTGAAGATGTGAACGTTCATCAAATTGTTGGTCAAATTCATGATTCAATAATATCGGTTACTGCGATGAAAAAATGCTGCTTCTTTTATTCGTACACAGAATGTCAGAAGAAAGCGGATGATCGACCACAACAAATGGCGATAACTTTTTGAATTCAATTTAATTAATCTACAATAAGTTTTGAAATTTTAATAAATTTCTCATGCTGCCAACTTTTTGTTGTTATAAAAACCTTTTTTAAGTGCTCTTTACACGATGTGGATTTTCCATATGGACTGTCACTTTTTCCATATGGAAAGTCATACATATCGTGTAAACGAAAAAAAAATTAACATATGGTAACGCTGTATGGATTTCCATATGGAAAAATTTGATTTAGAATCAGTTCTAAATTCTGTGTGGATCCATACGAAAACAGCTGTTTCTATTGTTTTGTTTACATAAAATTTGATTATAATAATAATTAGTATTCTTTATTAAAAGACATAAAATTTGATTTGATTTTGAATATGTCGAACGCGAAGAAGGTAAGTTATAATGATTTTTAATTAATTTGATATATAAAATATGTTTTAAATTAGTGTTTATGGAGCAAAGAAGCTGTTTCCAAGCTCATTGATATGTGGAAGGAGAAGGAGGTTTTAAATAATCCCCGTGATCCTTATTATCACAACAAACACGCGCGATATCAGGCATTGAACGAAATAACTGATGAGTTGAAAGGAATTTTACCTGAAATTATGGTGTCGGCCGTGAAAGTAAGGCAAATTAATTTTTACATTGGATTTATCTTACCTGTTTATTTTCATAGAATAAAATGACCTATTTACGTGGCCAGTACACCAAAGAAAATACTAAAGAGAAGGAAACCAGAAGTGGCGCGGCTTTGGAAGATTCCTTCCACTGCAATTCCTGGTCGTATGAGGAAATGGGATTCATTAAAGAATTCGTGCAAGTTCGCAAGAGCAAATGCAACTTATCCATTGTAAGTTCTTTCATTTTGAATTAATTTAGAAAGTGAATACAGTTTAAATGCTTTTCCAGAATTTAGATGAATCAATGACAAACGAGAGCACCAATGAAAGCACTCCAATTAAAAAAGTGGACACAAAACGTGACTCTAGTAGTTTAGAGGATGACCTTCTTATGACAGCTTCTAAATTATTAAAAACGGTCAAAGAAAAACCAGAAAGTCGCGCAATCGGAATTTGCAAATTCCTTGAGGTGGAATTGGAAACAATTAAGGATGAGAACATTTTGGACGAAGTTATTGAAAACATCACCACTGCAGTATTTGACGGCAAGCGCAAGCAACGAATGATGATGGAACATACTAATGCTGAATACCTATTCGATCCTTAATATTTTTAATAAATAATTACTGAACAAAAAAAAATTTATAAAATCAAAAATTAAATTTATTTATGGCTTCCATTTGCCATGGAACAGAGCCAATATTATTAAAGTATTGAGTGAAATGTTCACGAATTCCTCTGCAATTTTCCCCAATTCGATTGCCGGGCGCTCTTTCCAAATCCGTAATATAAACTTGATTTCGCCAGGTTCCTTCTGTTAATGTGATAGAATTAGTGTTTTCATTATCTAGCAAAGATTTGTTCGTTCCATCCCGTGTTCTTATGAAATTGTGTAAGGCGCACGCAGCAATACAATTTGCTCAACTTTATCCACAGGCAAATCTATTTCTTTCTGAAATATACGGAATTTTGTAACTAAAATCCCAAATGCGTTTTCCACTACTCTTCGAGCTCTACTCAATCTATAGTTAAATATTCTATTCTCTACTACTTTTCGATTGCTATTCGGCTTCATAATGCGGTCAGTGAGCCTAAAAGCTTAGTCACCAACAAACACATATGGAACTTTAGTATTGGTTCCAGGCAATTCCTTATCTGATGGAAATTTAAGAGTACTATTTTTTATTGCCAAACCAAGATATGAATCATTAAAAATTGCTGCATCATTCGCTCTACAATTTCCCCCAATACAAGCATACACAAACTTATAATTTGCATCAACAACTGCAAGAAGTATAATGCTGTTGAATCCATTATAGTTGTAAAAATACGATCCATCCTTTTTCTTTGCCCTTATGGCTATATGCTTGCCATCTAAAAATAAAGGTGAATGTTTATAAATGAAAACAAGAAAAATAACAAAATTCATACCTATTGCTCCCAAGCAATTGGGGAAATTCCACTGACGCTCAAAATCTTCAGCAATGTTTTCCCATTCGTGAACACTTTCAGGAACCTTTGTAAATGTTCAGAATCATTAATATCAGAAAATCCTTTTTTGAATTATATAATATTACTTTGAAAAATTCATCCAAAACTTTGATTATGCTGGCTAAGACCTCGGGCACAAATAAGCTAATCGCCGCAACTGAGACACGAAAACCATATGTCAATTCTTGGTAATTCTGCCCAGTTGCTAAAAATCTAAGTGTGCACATCAATCTAATATAGAGAATATATAATTTATTTTACAAAAACAACATTGCGTAAGGAAATTACTTTAATTCGGGAGATAATGCTTTACGCATCACAGTGTCATTTTTAATCAATAGTGGACACACTTTATTGCGCAACTCGGTAAAAGTGTCGATTGACATCCTCATAAAATTTTTGAATGCTCCAGGATCTTCAATTTGGAACTCTTTGAGAACCATGGAAGCATATCCAAAATCCTCATCTCTTCTCAATAGCCATTTGTGACTCCACAATTTCCTTTTTATATATTTATTTTTTTTCAATTTTTGCTTCTTTTTTTTTACTAAAACCGCAATTGTTAATGAACACGCCGCTATTATTTGATTATCGCGATCCATTTTAAAATGCTTATAAATGTTTTTATGTCAACAGCTGATTCATTTTATGTTAACAGCTGATTGATTTCACACATGAAAATTACATATCGTATAAACACGACAAAAATTTACTCATGGATCATTAATATGAAAATCCACATGGAAATATCCATATGGAAAATCCACATCGTGTAAAGAGCACTTTAGGGATTCCTCGAAGGAAAACATTTCCTTTTTTTCTTTTCCCAAAGACGAAGGAAAACGACGTTGGATTGAAAGCTGTGCAAAGTCAAAAGCACTTCAACGACGAAGATTTTATAAATGGTCCAGGCAGCACTAAAAGAAGCAGGCTGATGCCAAGTGCATTACCTAAGCGTTCTTTGAATCACTGCCCAAAATTTAAAAAATGTCGACCACCACTGTATGTACATATATAATAAGCTACTCGCTTAGAGAAAGTTGGGAAATGAAGAACGGTCTAATATGTATAGTCCAGGAAGGGTTAAAACTTTGAAACATATTTTCTTTCTTTTGGAAATATATTTATTTTTTTATATTATTCAAACAGAAATTCATCCTAAATAAAAGTTATAGGCTAGTCTAAGTTAGTATCCGACCAATGGGAAGCTGATATTTTAAGCATTTGGTTTTGAATTATTTTGTGACGTACAATCGATTAAAAATTTCAACCTGTCATGGCCATTCGCCTTTGCGTGCCGCCTTTCCATCGATAATCTTTAGCATATTGTACATGTTGCGCATATTGGTCCGTATCGGTGCAATGCCGCATCTCAGCTTCAATGGTGTATACTCGGCGCCATAATAACCTTTGCTATGCATGATGCAGTCGCTACCAAAGATCGAATTCGATTGTGGTCCATCGACCGAAATGTCGCGACGGCGTGATGCTGCCATGGAACGTAGCTCATAGGGTGGCGATTTTGCGCCTGCGCTTGTGACCATTGTTGGCAGAAACTCCACTCAGTGTAACAAAAGGCGATTTCTTGTAGTACTTCGCGACCGCATTCCTCACGAAGGCGACATTTTCTGGAATATAAACAGAGATATAACGCCTTGTACGTTAGGTTCATATAAAATTCTTCATACAAAGTACGTTAGGTTTGTTCTAGCGTTGGGAAAAACCTGTGGTGTCATTCGTATCTGTGTGATCTGGCATCTCTGTCTGGCACACACGTTTTACCTATTGAAAAAATTGTGGCTCAACTGCTCACACTAATAACAAATTTAGCTGTAATAGAAGTAAGCAGTTAACGCATGCCCGCTACTCTGCCACCGTAGCCTAGTGGTTAGAACACTGGCCTTTCAACCTCGAAGTCGCTAGTTCGATCACCGTCAAGAACAAAAACATGTTTTGTGTTTTTTTTTATTTTTTTTATTGTTTTTAATAATTTTTTCATAAAATTAATGCCATTTTCATTGCTAATATTCAACATATCATGTTATTATCTGATAATTTTGCCTTCTGTATTGATTTTTGTGTATTTTTCGTTGTTGATGACGCTGGTGTGTTGTGGCTGAACTCGAATGAATCTTCCTCATTGAATCTTCAGCGACTTGTTGTTTGTACACATAATCCCAAGTAGCAGAAGCCTTCGCCTTGGGCGTACGTTATGTTTTGTAGTCGGTGTTTCCTTCTTAACTGGAGTTAAATCACGTTTGGTGAACTAAAGTATATAAGTTTGTTAGAATTTTGTTTCAGTAGTATCTAGTTTACGCAAAATTTTTCAACTTGATATTTACCTTTTCAGAAATTGTTGGGTTTCGGTAATTTGCTGCTTACTTCCGCGGCTTTCATTCGGGTGTCTGTTTTGGTGGTGTGAGGGCGTTTGGTCCATCGCGTTCAAGATTTTCCTTAGCCTTCGCATGACATAGACCCTGTGCAAAAAGAAACAACAACAAACATTAATAAACAATTGCTAACAGATTACTATAGTAGTAGTGGTACTTACATTCTCCGGATCTGTCTGGATACGCTGATATAGCTCCTCCTGTGATATCTTATGGAAATCGATATAAAACTACTGCTTGAGATCATCTAAGTTCTCCTTGCTGCCTTAGCCGGCATCTTGCGTCTCGACTGTTGTTGTTAATTGTGTTGAGAATTCCAGTTTGTATTTCATTGATTTCTTCAATGAAGATTAGCGGCTTATCTGTGAATTTTGAGATAGAAGGAAAGTGATATATAACATTTTTACATTAATCTATCAAAATACCTGTGAATTCGGCCAAAAATGTGCCAAAGCTTGCACCGCCAAATAATTTTCGCTATTTTTTTATTTTTTGACACATTAACCCATATAGTACCAAAATATTCAGCATACTTTTTTCTTAAAAAAAGTTGTAATGAGGTGGTAAATTGAGTGGAAAAAATGCCGGAAAATAAGTTTGAGGTCGATTGGAAAGTGTACTTAGCCAACATTTTTTTTTGAATTTATTCAGCGCTTGACCTAATCGAAAAGTGTTATTTCTTCAAGATTTTGAATTTTTTAACGATTGGCCTACTAAAAAAATTGCCAAATAGTTACCCTGGGAAGTGGCCATTGATTCGTATACGCATCACCATAATTGAGTGCTATATATAGCTCACCTAAACAATCTGGATATATAATTTTTAGTTTGGAGAGTAACATTAGTCGTTTTGAATCTATTCTGTGTAGGTTTTGTCCACATTTGATCAATTTTAACATTTCTGATTGATTTTCAAAAAAGTATCCAAAACAATTGTATTTTTTAAACTCCCACTTTATCCTAAAAAGTGGGCGTGACACGAGAAAAGAAATTTTTAAAGAAAAGCCAATGCATTAAAATTAAATATAATAGATATAAGCCTTCGAATTTTTTGTTATGTTATGATGAAAAAAATGTCCAAACATGAGCAATTTTCGTGATTCGTTAACGAACCAAAGGTACGATATGGGTTAAGCTTATTTTTGATGTGTAAAAGAGCAAGCTATTCATCACATACAGCTTTCCTTGTTTGAGATAGCGTATAAGTGTGTTAGTGAACAACAGATTTTGTTTCAATGTGTTTGTAACTCCGTTAGAGCTGTCTAGCTGGGATATTTCTCAGTTGAAAAGAGATTTCAACGAGTGCACATCGTGCGGATAATTAGCGAGAACACAATTGGAGCAGCAGCAGCAAAGCAGCAGCAGCAAAACGCTCTATGGAACACAATTGGGGCAGCAGCAGCAAAATCTGTCACAACTCCAAAAATTGTAAACAAACACACGAGTCAAAATAAAAATTTTCTCTATATTCAAAAAGGAAAATGTTTGATATAAGCTTCATTATTTGTGCTGGATAAATTTAAAAAAATTAACTTAAACATAATATTTATTCATGGCAGCTGATATTTTGCTGCTTTGCCGCCGGATAAAAAATAGAAAAATTTCTATATCGGCAGCAGGGCAGCACGGCAGCAAACTGCACGATTATCTATCTGTCTCTTTTTCACCTCCATAGTTCTCTATAATTTTCATGTTGGCAGATTTTGCTGCCCTGCTGCTTTGGTGCTGCTGCCCCAATTGTGTTCTCGCTAAATGAAATGGCAGGCAGCTCTTATTCATTTTGCATATTAGAAGGGTGTTTTTATTGTTTTGTTTTTAAATGTGGCTAGAGGAGACGATATTGATTATATTAAAGGATGTAAATTTTAATTAAAATTAATTTTGTACTTAAGTAAGGTTGAAGCCAATATAATTATAATTGTTTCGATTATTGGAAACGTTTTAGTTTGTACTAAAGTTTTATCTCTTTGTTTAATAAGTTTTTAGGACCTAAAAATGTCCGATTATTACCATGGTCTTGAAAATAACAATATATAATAATTAAGGTAAAATTAAATTCCTATTTCGTCAACATATCTACTTTCATGAACATAATAATTTGTCCGACATCACGATGTTTTCTCTTCGGTGGTCGAAAAAAAACTGAAATTTGACGAACAATTTGATCATGTGTACACTGATGGTTTTGACACAATTAGAGCGGTGGCGGTAAAGCGGCGACGAATATACGCTGTCAAAATTATAAAATACTTGATGATGTGAAATTGAACAGAATTGCGGCGTACGACTGGTGACCTGCCAACGATTCGCCGTCGACTTAAGGCCTCAACCCATAGAGTACGTCAAGTCCGTTGCGTCAAAGTTCACAAATGACAAGACGGAAATAAAAGAAGAAAGAGGCCCAATGAATACGTCCGCAACGCATTTAAAGTCAAATAAAAAGTCAAAAAAAAAGCTTTTTGAATGATTAATTACATTATTTCTCCTTTATACTGCGCCTTAATATATTTCTTAAACATGAAAACAATTTTAATTTTTTTATCTCTCTTTTTTTTCATGTTTCGCACAAACTCACATATGTCAAAGTATTCAACGTACATCAAAAGTTAAAAGTTGCCCAACTTCTTTCGTTGCGTTGACGGATAAGTTGCTTATGGGACGCTCTTCATACAAACCAATAGATTTCATCTGGTTGTCAGTTGTAAACTTTGACGCAACGGACTTGACGGACTCTATGGGTTTATGCCTTTAGAATTAATTCTATTATTACGTCGGATCAGTGTTGCAATTCTTTGTCATTCTCTTTGCCAATAGGATTTTCTCAGCAAAATTTATTGTTTACAAATTTTGTTTTTGTCACTCTCTTTTCCCTATACGATTCTCTCACAAGAAATCAGACGTGAAAAGCAGTCGTATATTCGTCCCCGCTTTACCGCCACCACTGTAATTGTGTTCAAAGCATGATCTGTCAAATTGTTTGACAAACAATTTGATGAAAAATTTGACTATTCTGTAATATTTTGGTTAAGCCATGATTCAATTAATATTGTAGACTTATCTTGCCAATTTTTAAAATGCAACCGTAAAAGTGGCTATCGCAGTACTGCCAGATCGCTAGAGCGGATAATCCGTAATTGGTAGAATAAACGGATGGGAGAAGCGAATTTAGAAATTCTTCAATTATTGCTATTTAAAAACGTATTTATTTAACCCAAATTAAGTATACATAGATGATGTATGCTTTTAAAAATATAAAACCTTTGTTGTTTGTTCTAATCTTCGTCCTCAGAACCGCTTAACCAGTCCAAATTTTTGTCTTCATATATAGCGTTGTTCATCAAATTTATGTATGGCGTCCAATCAATAACAGTTTTCCTCTTAGCTAAATTCTTATCATGAAGAATTCCTAATAAGGTTTTAGTTTCTAGCTCTGGTTTCGGTTTTATTGCGATTTATGGCGCTAAATACGCGTTCGCAATCAGCTAAAGTGTGCGGGAGTACTTCGAGTCGTTCAACAATTCGAGACATAAGTGGAAACTGTTGAGAGGCTTCCCACTAGGCATTTTTGTATTTGTTAGGGTCTTCAAGAGTTCTATATAACCATTCTTTAAGAGCAGAACTCTTGAAAATATTCGCTTAAGAGGTTTTAAAATACACAATAAATCCAATTTAAGACAAAAAGGGCACCTTCTATGGGGGCCTTCAAGAGGTTTATGTAAGAGTTAGTTGTAACGTTTTCAAATCCTCTTTAAGATGATATTAAATCAATACAACTAGAGGTCTATAAAAAAGTTTGAGCTCTTGAAAATATTTATACAGATTTTTTTTTTGTTAAAAATTTTAATGAGGCTTATTTTATTCTTACGAAGTCTTAATAAAGATTTGGTTTTTGTTATACATATTATTTGCAGTATACCAAAGTTGAATAGATAAAAGGATGATAACAAATGGAAATATAAAATGATGCAACGAATAGTTATGAATTTCGGCACTAACATTGATCAAAATTTACGTGCGAGCAAGGACTTATCGTGAAGTTTGTGGTTTTGGTTCGAAAAGCTTAACGCGCTTCGAAAATATAGCTTTTTAGGAAAATAAAATTTTTGGGCGAACATTTTTTTTAGTTTTTTCTTTAATATATATGTCTCAAAATATGTTTAAATTATTTTTTACGTAAAAGCATATGGAAATAAAAGGATTTAGTGCAAAAAAATCATTATATTGGCAAAAAAAAAGTAGCTCATTTGATTTTTTGTTGTTGTTGCTATTTTGTCGGCATGTATTTCGAAAAAGATGGCGACGACGTCATATTTTTAAAATTCCTCGATAAGTGGCTTATAAAATTTAAGGATTATCTCAAATGCTTCATAAGAGGTACTTTAAACTTAAGAATTATCTAAAAGGCTTAATAAAACTTGACAGTTTTAATATGTTTAAATTGTTTACTTAAAATGGTTGTGGGTCCATTGTTAGGGTTACCATATGAACAAGAGGAAAATTAAGGAAGAAGCGCTTTTGAGCTTTGTAATGGGCCGTTTTTCTTTATAGAAATATAAATTATAACCCAAGTTTGAATAAACATATTTTGGGTAATCTGGCGTTTATTTTTTTCTCTCATATTTTTTAAACAAATTTAGCAGTGGGCGATATTTAATTTCTAAACGCTTAATTTTGATCAGTGATAACAATCTACAAAATTTTATAGCAATTTCGTAAATCAAAGATTGTTGTTCAATGCCAAGATCTGGTCTATTCAAGAGGCCGCGAAACGAGACTAGCTCAATAACTTGAAAAGTAAGCCACAAGCAGAAAAATATATTAATGCCAATGTTGTAGAGGAGATGAAAACACATCGATTTCATATCCTAAAAATCTCGGTATGAAAAAATTTGACCCCTCTTTTATAGCTTTAAAATTTCCAACCACCACTACGATTTTCGAATAATAGCAAGTATTTTGGCGAAAAACGTTGATTTTATGGAAAATTTTAAGGTAATATTACTTGTTTAGTTCCGAAAACTGGATTCTACGCCCAAAATAACTATTTTGTTCAAGATTACAGTATATATTGGGTTAAATCTTTTCACATGGAGATTTTTTGGACATGAAATCGTTGTGTTTTCATCTGCTCTACAACATTGGCCAAATTATATTTTTCTGTTTGTGGCTTACTTTCCGAGTTATTGAGCAAAACTCCTTTCTTTGCGAAAATGTGAAAACGGGATAAACAAGTCAAAAATAGCGATACACTTCTTTTGGCCAATTGAATCAAGAACTGATCAAATTTCAAAACTTTAATTTTTTAAATAAATGTTTAAGTTGTAATCTTTTCGTTCCTCAATTCAACTAATCTTGCTGTA
This sequence comes from Tricholauxania praeusta, assembly GCA_949775025.1. NCBI lineage: Eukaryota > Metazoa > Arthropoda > Insecta > Diptera > Lauxaniidae > Tricholauxania > Tricholauxania praeusta. The sequence continues at coordinate 110,321,736 of OX459028.1, forward strand.
TTTTGTCATCTGAATACTTTCATTTCTGTATAAAGTTTTATAACCTGGCAATACTTTGCTATTTTTGACAGTTCCATTTCTTAATGAAAATTTGGATATGATAACAATTGAAAAGTGTCAGCCATTTTTATAAAATGCTTTTTGTTTCACTCTTTTTCCGGTGAAGTCGAACGAGAACAGTTCAAAAAATAAAAGACTTGACATATCTATAATTGTTTTTTTTAAACATCCACGACTATTAAAATTCAGATGTGGGGTAAACCTCGCCGGATCTCACAAGGAAACAAGTTAAAAGATTAAAAAGTATATTTTCATGATGAACCAACGTCCTACACGACAAACACGAGGCGCTCCTGTCGTCAACACTGCTACTGGCGCTCCCGTGGTCACCGCTGACACAACTGCTGTTTTAACAAGTGCCCTATTGGCAACTGTAGCTAATACGGGTGCTCCCGAAAATATTGCTGTCAACACAGGCGCTCTCAAGGTCAATGCAGCTGAAACTAGCGCTTCCGCGGTCCCTGCTGTCATTGCTAGTGCTTCCGCGGTCACCGCTGCTAAAACTTATGTAGTCAATGAGGCTTCCGTGGATACTGCTGTGCTCATTAGCACCCCTTCTGTCACTGCTAGCGCTCCCGCGGTGCCTATTGCCAATACTGCTGTTGCTGCTGCTAACTGGCGCCCATATAGCTGCTGCTGGAACCTTTGAGGTCACTGTTGCTAATGGTGGCGTCCCTTCTAATACTGCTACTGAATCCGCTGTTATGCAGTGGGCTTCCGCTGTCGTTGCTGCTACCACTAGTGCTCCTGTGGTCGTTACCAGTATTCCAATGGTATCGTTTGCCAAGACGATCAATATAGATGCATCAGTGAATAGTGCTGTTGACACTGGTAGTTCTTCGCATACTGTTGCAGAGCCAATGGTTAATGTTGCTGCTCATTTTGCTTCTGCAACAAATTTTATAACCGATTACCAAGCATCGTATTCTGCTACTTGCTTTGCACCTTCTGATGGTGCAAGCACCCGCGGTGAACATATGGTAGACGACACCAATGGATCTGAGGCCCGTACTTTAGAAGAAAAGTAAAAACTTTTAAGAATGCACCGGGAGATGCTTGAACTGAAACGAAAGATAAATTGTTTGGAGGCCAACGAGTGTGATGCAAATGTTAGACGGCAGATAAATTTTGAAGAACTAGATGCAGCTGTGCCTAAGTTTAGTGGTGATAACCACTATGATGTAAATCGGTGGTTTATGCAATTTGAAGACTACACTAAAGCTCGTGGCTATAAAAACCGAGAAATGTGTCTAGGAATTTGACGTCGCTTGGAGGGAACGGCAAAAGATTTTGTTTTTAATTTGGGTCTTATTGAATACGACGATATGAAGGTCTCTTTAATAAAGATGTTTCGTCGTACAGTTACGCGTCAAGAAATTTATCGTCAATTACGTTTGCGTACTTTGAAGTCAACGGAGTCCTGCATCAGCTATGTGGTAGCTATGCAGTCCATTGCTGCCAAATCCGATATCAACGAACAAGAATTGGTTGACATAATCATAGATGGCATTCCAGATAATAGTAACAATGTCACTATATTATATGGGGCTCGCACTATTGATGAACTTGTTCAGCGTTTGGACCGGTACGAGCAGCGCCGTCAAAGGTCGAATATACCAAGACCAAATCTGAAATCTTCAAATAGTCATGCTGTGTCTGCTACTGCTGTGGCTGAGAAACAAATTCGATGTTTTAACTGCTCGAAATTTGAGCATTATCAAAGTGCTTGCCCGAAACCATTGCGGCCACCTGGTTCCTGCTTTACCTGCCACCAGATGGGCCATTTCCATAAAAATTGCCCAAAGCTAAAACGTCAGCAGTCTCGAAATATTGCCGTGGTTTCGTCCGAAGCTGCCGAATATGACGATGAATCATATGTTCGTGTTATGCAAACGGTGAGTGTGGCCTTTTGTAATTCTTGTCAAACCATATGCACTGATTTCATAAAATTTTTTGCTTTGATTGATTCTGGTAGTCCGATTAATCTCATTCAACGTTCAAGCATACCATCGTCCATCAAACTACCAAGTACTCTTGTGCCCACCACGTTTCAAGGTCTTGGGAAACGCAAATTATATATGTATGGTTCACTACATTGTAAAGTCAAATTTCGAAATGAAGTAAAAGTTATTTGCTTTTTGGTTATACCTGACGGTACAATGTCAATGCCTCTTATACTTGGAAGAGACTTTATGCATAAGTTTAAAATACGTTTAATACAGTTAAAAAAATCAGATAAAATAAATCAAACAAATTTGAACATTGAATTAATAAATCCCTTGATTTCTAAACATCATTCGAGTTTTGCATATGATTTGACAAATAGTAAGCAAGTAGTTGGTGGCTTTGGTAGACAGGTATCTGGTGCTTCAATTTTAAATCAAAATGATTTAGCTGAGAATAAAATTGAATGTGTATCGTCAATTGGGATTGATTTTCATAAGGAATGTGTTAATAATTTTTTTATGGAAGCATGTGCTATTGATCTATCTGTATTTAGCAATGAAGTAGATATTAATCCAGTTTCGAATAAAAAGCAAACTAATAGCTTAGGGGAAATAATAAATAAACATTATTTGTCACCGGATACCATTTTTCGGGGAAAATATGAATATAAAATGAAAATACGTTTGACAGATGATACTCCCTTTCACTGTGCTCCGCGCCGACTGTCTTATAAGGATAGGGATGAAGTTAGGAAAATCACTGACGATCTATTGAAAAGAAAAATTATCCAGCCTAGCCAATCGCCTTATGCCTCCGCAATTGTTTTGGTCAAAAAGAAGAATGGCGAAACTAGAATGTGTGTCGATTATAGAGCTTTGAATAAAAAAACAATTCGTGATAATTTCCCGTTGCCATTAATTGAAGACTGTGTTGAGTATATGTCAGGAAAAGGGTGGTTTACTATACTTGACTTAAAAGATGGTTTTAATCAGTGCTCAATGGAGGGAGATTCAATTCCATTAACATCTCTTGTGACACCACATGGACAATTTGAATACTTAAAAATGCCATTCGGGCTTAAAAATGCTCCCGCTCATTTCCAAAGATTCGTCTACAACGTATTTCGTGATTTGATCGATGAAAACAAAATAATTATTTATATTGACGATATTTTAATTGCTTCAAAAGATTTTGAGTCACATTTGTCAACAGTTAAAGAGGTTTTACAATGAGTTTCTGAGAGAAATCTGGAATTAAAGTTAAGGAAATGTAAATTTGGTTACAATGAACTTGATTATTTAGGATATACTGTAAATTTGTCAGGTATAAGGCCCAGTGATTCGCATATTCGAGCGATAAGAAACTACCCTGTTCCTAAGAACCAAAAGGAACTTCATACATGCATTGGACTGTTTTCATATTGTTACGAAATTTCTGTCTCTTTGACGATAATTTCGATCTCTCACACTTTTCTGAGTTCGATCACTGGATTGTGTAACAATTAAAAACACACAAACTTATTTAGTTATAAAATGGTTTATTTTATTAACGTTCAAATTCTAATATTAATTCAACACTGTATAGAAAACTGTTTTGTTCTACTACGGATCACACTGTATTCACTTTATTGCTTATTGCTTCGCTGTTCTAACTCAACTGTTCTGCTTCGCTGGTTTAATTCTACTGTGTGTCCTCAGCTCAGATGACAACCCTTTTTATACTGCAGTCATCACTCTCTCGAATAATCCAGTACCTTCTAAGTGGCGTATATTCTACCATTATCTACAACCCACTAGTGCTACTTTGTAGCGTGCATTCTACCACTATCCACAATTCACCAGCATGGTGCACTGAAGTTGAGCTAGCTATTATGCTAGATGCTAGATGGCGTTGTACGTTGTACGACGGCGATAATTTCTCTATGTTATTGACTTTTTATTGTTTACTGCAGCGTCTGTTCGGTTTATTATTTTTAGCACTTTGCGCTAGATGGTGCTAATATCGTTTAGTTTCTTTTGTTGGTATTTATTTCAAGAGTTTTTCTAGTATAAACCAAATTTCGCTACAATATTTTAGAAAATTTGTGCCATCATTTTCTAAGATAGCTAGACCATTGTTAAGTCTTTTACGTAAGGAATCCTCATTCGATTTTTCCGAGGATTGTTCTAGTGCATTTTTTGAGTTACGGGATAAACATGTATGCGCACCGATTTTGTCTATTTTTAGTCCAAAAAACGAAACTGAGCTTCACTGTGATGCCAGTAGTCACGGTTTTGGTTCTGTTTTATTGCAAAGGCAAGAAGATACTAAATTTCATCCAATAGCGTACTTTTCGAAGTCAACGACTGATACCGAATCGAGATATCATAGCTTTCCATTATTTATGCACTTCGAAGGTTTTGAGTATATTTGGAAGGAATTCCATTTAAAATCATTACTGACTGTAATTCACTTACAATGACTTTAAGCAAAAAACAAGTTAATCCGAGAATAGCAAGATGCGCACTTGAGCTTGAAAATTATAACTATACTATACATCACCGTTGGTGAAGTGCTTAAAAACGTAAAAAAACTGAGCGGTTCAAAAATATCAATTGAAAGAGACTTAAACGTTGATCGTCAGAAAAATAAGCAAGTCATGCTACAGCTAAAAAAGGATATCTTAGCCCGGAGCAGAAAGTTTAAGGTGACTGTTAGAGATGACAGGATTAAGATTGGTGACAGTTGGTTGGTGTGGAGCAGAGAAAAAAAAGCTTGTGTGTGGTAAATTTGATGCTGAAGTAGTTATTGAACGTATGTATGGAAAAGAATTAAATGATTTTAAGTTTAATTATGAAGAAATTTTTATGAAATCAAATTTGAATCATTCGAATGTAAAAAACTAATATCAGTCGGTAGAAGAACTAAAAATAAATTAAGTAATACATTATGTGCTAAGAATAAAATAAGTATAAATAATTCAAATCAATTACAAGAAAAATATGAAATATATAATATAAGTATTTTATCGTACAATATAAACGGTTTAGCCAATAAATGTGTGTTCCCAGATTTTTTTGAATATGTGGCACAATGTGATATATTCGTCATCTTAGAAACGCACGTAGTCGAAGAGAAAATCGAGCATTTTAAGAAATACTTTGCTACCTTTGATACGTATTGGAAATCGGCGAGTCGCACTAGTACATTTGGGAGAGCGAGTGGGGGTTGCGTGTATGGAGTGAATAAAGCCTTAGCGAGAATGGGTGTTAAACATTCCTTTTCCAGAAACAACGGTGTTGACTCTATCAAAATCGTAGTTAAAAGTTTAGAGATGCATATAATTCCAGCTTATATAAAAGGATCCAGCTGGGCGGAAGAATTTAATCTTATAAAGGATTATTGCAAAGAGAATTCGCTGCCAAACTGCATAGTTATTGGAGATATGAATATTAGAATTGGCGAGCTGCAGCAAGTAGTAGAAGACAGCTATGAAAGAATGTTTATAGCTGGCAAAGAGCGTAGAAATTTGCAGGATAAAATAGTGAATGGGAAAGGCAAACAGTTCTGGGAATTTTGCACCGATTACGGGCTTGTTGTACTGAATGGAAGAACAAGAGGTGATGAAGAAGGTAAACTCACATTCATAAGCTCAGTTGGACACTCAGTAAATGATGTGTGCGCCGTATCACAAGAAGCGCTGCAATATGTCAACAATTTTGAGGTTGAAGACGTTATATGGTCTGATCATATGCCGATAAAAATTAAAATGTTAATCGAAAATCCGAGCCAAAAACGAGCTATTCCTCAGCTACTTCCCAAGTTAATTTGGCAGCCAAAAGATGCTGAAAAATATCAACAAAATCTTAATATGAATTTAATGCAAATGAAGAGGTCAGCCGCGCAAATAGATATTATAACCCTCATGAGTATAATTAAGAGATCATCTCCTTATGGCAATATAAAGCAAAATAGGATAGAATTTAAAAGTAATTGGTACAATTTTAAATGTTATGATGCAAGAAACTGTGTTTTTCAAGCTCTGAAAGAATATAGAAAACAGCAAGAGCCAGAATTGAAGCAAAATTATTTGGAAGCGAAATGCAGATACAAGCAAGTTTGTTCCGTTAGAAAGGCGGAATACTTTTGTCAACTTGATAACAAAGTTAACATGGTGACCGACAGCAAGCAGTGGTGGCGGATAGCAAAGGAGATTAGTGGGCATCAAAATTTACGTAAAATCGAAGTAACGGCGTCAGAATTGAAAAATTACTTTCAAGCCCTGTTAAATCCTCAACAGTTCGCAAGCGATATCCTATACGCACCTGTGCTACGTGAGGATATATTTCTGGATAGAAAAATTGAAGTGGATGAAGTAAAACATGTACTCAGGAAAGCCAAGGTAAACAAAGCTCCTGGAGTTGATTGAGTACCGTACGAATTTTTCAAGAATGCAATGAGATTTTCTACTCAAACTCACAGAAACATATAATAATATTTTCGATTCAGGAAAAGCAGACGACTCGTTTGTGGAAAGCATTGTGTTTCCAATACTCAAGAAAGGAAATCCTCGTGTGCCTCAAAACTATAGAGGCGTGTCGTTTATGAACTGCAATGCAAAAATTTTTATGGGTGTTTTATGTGAAAGACTGACAGCATGGGTAGAGCGGCATAATATTCTGAAGGAATACCAAGCAGGATTTCGTAAAGGTTACTCTACAGTAGATAATATATATAACTTGGCAGCTGCAGTACATTTGAAATTTCTTGAAAATAAAAAAGTTTACGCATTCTTTATTGATTTTAAGGCAGCGTTTGACTGTGTGCCTCGAAATTTATTAATATACAAATTGCATACCATAGGCATTTCCACTAAAATAGTGAACATTTTGCAAAACATATACATAGATACAAAGTCAACAGTGTGGACTGGAAATGAACTGTCTGAATCTTTTCAGACGCATTCAGGCGTTAAACAGGGATGTCTACTATCGCCCTTACTATTTTCTTTGTATATAAATGATCTACATGATTACATTGGAGGAGGAATGAATGTTTTTGGCATAAACCTAAGAATATTACTGTATGCAGACGACATCGGTTTGCTGGCAGATGATGTAAGTGTCATGCAGCGAATGATAGTCCGTCTAGAAAATTACTGCGAAAAATGGAATATGATTGTGAACGTGCAGAAATCCAATATCATGGTATTTCGTAAAGGAGGTCGGCTAGCAAAGAACGAAAACTGGTTTTATAAAGGCGCTGCAATTAAAATAGTTTCTGAACTTACATATCTAGGGATGATTTTTACGACAAAGATGGGATTCAAAAAGCAATTAATCAATAGGAATATTTCTGCGAAGAATTGCATAAATGCTACTTGGAAAAGCTATATCAGCAAGCCGGCGGTGGCGCTTTCGTCAAAATGGAAATTATTCCAATCAGTTTGCAGAGCAGTCCAGTCATATGGCGCACAAGTATGGGGATTCTCATATTTCGAAGAGGTGAATAGCCTGCAACGATACTTTATCAAGAGGATGCTGAAATTGCCGGATTTCACACCAAATTATGCTTTGATGTTGGAGACAGAGGTAGAAGACAGTTGTATATACACACTAGCTCTACACATGGGTTACGTCACAAAAACCATTTTCGATTATCCTGAGCATCGATTGCCGCATAAGCTCTCGCTTTTGATTAAAAGAAAAAAAGTATTTTGGGCGAAAGAATGGTGCAACTTTGCAACTGATTACGCGGTTGAATATAATGAGTCGGAAATAGCAAGAGAAGTTTGGAAGGATCAGTGTGCAGAAATTATCAGCGCGATCAAACAACGCAACATTTTCAAGGCGCAGGAAGCAGCGAGAGCTAGCAGTACGAGATTCTACAAACATCTTGATTATTCAAACGGTTTATTGTACTTGCAGAGCAACATGCCACAACATCACAAAGGGCTGATATTCAGAGCGCGATGTGACACGTTAGGCTTGAAAGCAAACATGTTTGATAGAAACAGGTCTCGGACGTGCGTGATGTGCAACCTGCAAGATGATGAGACGATACAACATTTTCTGGGAAAGTGTCCAGTGCTAAAAGAGTTTAGGGTACAATTTTTTGGCAAAACCGTTCTAAATGAAGTAGAATGTATTGATTTATTAAATGGAAGAGGTACTAGTTTTGAAATTGTAGCATTATTTATTATGAATATGCTAAATTATAGAAAAATTTTGTTATATGAGTACGATATACAGTAAATTTTTATTTTTATTTTCTTTTTGTTGCAACTCAACTACCGACAGACGACATTTTAAGTCATGGTCGTAAGTTCTACTTATTTAAATGTAAAATTTTTAAATGAAAATATCCAAAATAAAGAACTTAATAGTCAATTGCAGTAACCAATATTCTTGTGAAATTTCACAAATCGGTTAATGCGTTATAAACAAACATGACAAAGACAACAAATGGAACAATTTAACCTGGTAATTGGTGACATATGTTTCGGCTATTACCACATATATACACATATTCATATGTATATACATAGCCTCATCAGACCAGTTTTGGTTAATTTGTAATGTGATTCGAACCCCCGACCATTCCATGAATTATATGTGGACGGCCGCTCTAACACTTGAGCCACGGAGGTTGTGCTGAACAACATGTACAAAGTGCAATTTATATTATGCGATTGCGCCATCTGTTGTCATCGGTTTGAGGACTTGCTATATGATGTAGCTTTATTATTTCGAATTTCGGGCTTCCGCCACTTTTATTCTTCGAATAATTGTTGGACGTATTCTTCCGGTTTTAGAAATTTTTAATTTGGTTTTAGTCGACTGAATGTTATTAATTAGTTAATTAATAACATTAATTAATAACATTCAGTCGACTAAAAACAAATTAAAAATTTCCAAAATAAAGAACTATAACTAACTAACTAACATCACCGTCCTGGTGCTACCATGGGTCATGTTGATGCTCTGAGTCTCTGTCCTTATACAACAAATGAAGTTTATTCTGGTATTACTTGCAAAATTCCAAATAAAGTTCAAATGATAGCTGCTGTTGATGCTAATGATTTGGATTTTCAAATCCAAGTGACTCAGAGTCGTGACGATAAAATTAAAGAACTACTTAATAAATTAGAAAGTGATTGTGTAGCTGGTTATGAGCTAAGTGATGGATTAGTTTTTCGAAAGAGTGACTCAAATCGTTTAATGTTGTATGTTCCTCGAGAGATGGAAGAAAATGTTATACGTATGATTCATGAAAAAATAGGTCACTTAGGTGTTGACAAATGTTACGATCAGATTCGAAAAAATTATTGGTTCGAAAATATGAAAAAGAAAATTGAAGGTTTTATACGTTCTTGTATTAAGTGTATTACACAGGTCAACAAATCGAAAAAAAAAATTTGGTGCCGAGATATAGTTAGTGGTTTTGTATTAAGCATGTACTGGCAACATTAAAAATATTTTTAATTTTTTTTTCCTACGTGCCATTTTTGATAAACGGTCACTTTTGAATATTCGCTGTAATAAGTACTTCCGTGTGCATGATTTACTATTTTATCGATAAATTTCTAAAAATAAATTGATTTTTACATCATGTCTTCATCGCGAAGAAGTTGTCTCATTGATCCAAATGTGTTTTGTTACCGCTATGGTGAATGAACGGTGAAAAATTTCAGAAAACCTATAACAGATTTTATAAAAAGTGCTTATTATGCTTACATTAAGTCGAAAATTGTGGATGAATACAAACCGTGGGTACCCCAAATTGTTTGTAAAATGTGCTATGAACACTTAAGACAGTGTATTAGTGGTAAAAGAAACCATGTGAGGTTCGGAATGCTTATGCAATGGAAAGAACAAAAAAATCACTTTGTTGACTGTTACTTCTGCTGTTTTAATTTGTATGGTGTAAACGTTAAAAAAATGATTTATCCAGACTTAGACTCTGCTAGTAGACCCTTACCACATTCAGAGGAAGTACCTATTCCAGCATTTTGTTCCATTCGTGAATCATCATTTGAAGAAGTCATTTATGAAGTGAGTAGCGACAGCGATTTCGAAGGAATACCATCTACAGAGCCAAAATCTTTTTCCCGAGAAGAATTGAATGATTTGATAAGGGATCTTGAACTCCCTAAATAATATGTAGAGATTTTGGCTTCTAGATTAAAAGAAAAAAACTTGTTGTTGTCAGGTACAGAAGTGACGTTCTATCAAACAAGAGAGCAAGACTTGCTACCTTTTTTTCAATCGGAAAATGATATTGTTTTTTGTTCGGATGTGAAAGGCCTTATTCTCGAAATGGGCCTTTCAAAATACCATCCAAATGAATCGCGTCTCGTTATAGACAGCTCTAAACGAAGTCTTAAGTGTGTCCTTCTACGCAATGGCATCAAATTTGGTTCAGTTGCTATTGCTCACTCAACAAAAGTCAGAAAATTACTCTGAAATTGTAAATGACATGCCAGAACACTTTAATAACTTCGGATGTAATATGTCAATCAAAGTGCAATACCTTCACAGTCATCTTGACCAATTCCCAGACAATCTTGGATCCTATAGCGAAGAACAAGGGAAGCGGTTTCACCAGGACCTAAAGACTATGCAAGAAAGATACCAAGGCCAATGGGATCGCCATATGATGGCTGACTATTGCTGGGGGATGCAACGTGATAGTCCGACTACACGTCATTCGCGAAAAAGTCACGAAAAAGAAAGTTTTTATTTAAACAATGTAAATTGTTTTTCATGTAAGCCTTTTTTTTACAAGGCAAAATCTAGAAAACTACACCTAGGATATCAACATTTTTGATAATAATGTAATCAGAATAAGGTCCTTAGTTAAAAAAAAAGTACAGCTTCTCGGCACCAAAACTAGTGTTGACCTGTGTTATCTATTCAGCACCAGCTCGTGTTAACGAACATAATTTGCATAATATACCGAAAAAACCGATTCCATTTGACACAATACACATAGATCATTTTGGTTCATTACCATCCATCACTTCAAAGCGAAAGCATATATTAGTGGTCATTGATGCGTTTACAAAATTTGTTCGGTTATATCCTACTAATACTACTAGTACAAAAGAAGTATGCTGCTCTCTTGATAAATATTTTTCCTATTATAGTCGACCGAGGCGTGTTATATCAGATCGAGGAACATGCTTTACGTCAAATGAGTTCAGTGAGTTCCTTCTTAAACGCAATGTAGACCATGTTAAGGTAGCGGTGGCATCACCTCAAGCCAATGGCCAGGTAGAACGTGTTAACAGGGTGCTTAAGGCCGTTCTAAGTAAATTAAGTGAGCCAGTAGAACATGCAGATTGGTGTTCCCAACTCTCTAAAGTTGAATATGCCATTAATAATTCTGTAAGCAGTACTACCAAGTATACACCAAGTGAATTGCTATTCGGTGTAAGTCAGCGAGGTGAAATTGTTGATGAACTGACCGAACATTTAGAGGAAAAGAACCAAAAAGGTTTGAATCGTAATCTAGATAAAGTTAGATCAAATGCACTAAATGCTATTCAAAAGTCTCAGGAGTACAATTTGCAATACTTTTGGAAGCATAGTGTACCTGCAAAAAAATACTCAGTGGCCGATTATGTCGTGATTAGACACATAGTTACTTCTATAGGAGTAAATAAAAAATTTGTTCAAAAATACCGGGGTCCTTATGTTATACACAAAGTATTAAATAATGATCGTTATGTAGTAAAAGATGTTGCGAATTGTCAGATAACTCAATTACCATATAACGGGATAGTTGAGGCAATCAAACTACGTAGATGGTTACCACGCGAGGAGCTGCCTGATGCTGAAGTCACAACTAATGAGAAGCCACACCAATCGAACTAGGACATTTATCATTAAGAAACTATTTTATTCTAGTATAAAACATGAAATGTAATTCATATTAAGATTGATTGTGGTCAATCAAAATGTTCAGATTGGCCGAACTGTAATCTTTTCGTTCCTCAATTCAACTAATCTTGCTGTATTTTGTCATCTGAATACTTTCATTTCTGTATAAAGTTTTATAACCTGGCAATACTTTGCTATTTTTGACAGTTCCATTTCTTAATGAAAATTTGGATATGGTAACAATTGAAAAGTGTCAGCCATGTTTATAAAATGCTTTTTGTTTCACTCTTTTTCCGGTGAAGTCGAACGAGAACAGTTCAAAAAATAAAAGACTTGACATATCTATAATTGCTTTTTTTAAACATCCACGACTATTAAAAAGTAATAATTTAAAAAACAATTTTTATAGTAAAAGAATTTGTATTGAATTGCGGAAGTTTGGTAAGCCTACCTTTCGAAACGTACGTTGCACCCTCTTTAACTGTGAGATCATAAAATGATTTATGGAGCTCTTGTGAAGTGTTCTATAAATATATCCGATTTAAGATTCTCTTCATTAAATGTTGATATTTACAGAGGTATTTTATTAGTTCACGTAAGAGTTAAAGTTTGTATTGGCTCTTATGGAGCTTAAAAACTCAGAAATTAAAGAGCTCAATAAAATTTATAGCTCTTAAAGTAAAAAAAAATGGCGGGTTGCACTCCGGGAGTGCCGACAGAAGTGAAAACAAATCGTTTAATGGCAAGTTAGTGTGTTAGTTGGTATGTGTGCGTTTTCTTTTTATATGGCAATGCAATGGAAGACAAAAACGAAATATGTATTCAAATTTTACTCTCGCTCTCATTCTCAATTTGTCAACGCAACAACGCGAAATTTGAAAGAAACAAACATGTAAGCATAACAATCGTTGAATGAGAATGGAATGTGTCAGTTAGTGTGTCTGCTTTGCTTTTTGTCTTCCACTTGGAATATTTATTTAAAAGAAACAATAGAACATTCAAATTTTACTATCGCATTCATGACGGGGAATCCCGATGACGGTCGGTGTCGCGAGCTTATACTTTTTTCCTCAGCCGCACAACGTGCCATAAGAAGTTTTCACTTCAATAATTTTTATTTATTAAAAAGCTTTTATCAAACACTTTTTAAAGGCTTTGATAAATATTTAAATTTTCGAATACAAAAATATTTATAAACGTTTTATAAAGATCTTCCGAATGCTTGTTAAAACCTTATAAGTACCTAAGCTCTCCTTAAGAAGGAGATATTTACAGACATTTTAAGAACCTCTAACAAGACGTCCTTAAAACCTTTATAAATACTTTTAAAAGTCTAAGTAATTTTTGTATTTGTCAACATCTTAATTAGCAGATTTGAAATGCTTCATGAATATTTTTCATCGCAAAATTTAATTTAATCCTTTTAAAAGGCGAATAAATACTCTGGTATAAATTAAGAGCCTTATAAATGCTAATTAAATGCTTTCGAAAATTCATCGAGAGCTGCTGATTATTTTAATGCCCAGTGGGTTACGCTCCCAAAATTTGTGGATGTCGGTCTCGCAAGAATATTTGTAAGTTGCTTTTACCTCTTTAAAATTTCCTTGCAGTTTTTTCGATGTCCAAGTTAAAAAATTTTGCAGTGATGGAGATATCACGAACTGAGGCAAGAGTTGACGGGTCTATAAAGACCAAATGATATAGAAAATCTAGATTATCATTACTTTGTTTGTTTTTGCTATGCAAATTCATTTTGATTTTTGAGCACCGGCTCACACATGCTCGACTAAATTTGTTTAACAACAGCATCCAAATAACAACAAAAAGAAACGCAACGGTTATTCTGTTGCGATGTATTCAAATTAGTGAAAGCGTCGCCCACTAAGCAATTTCTTTATGTTCAATAGAGAGAGAGAGAAATGTAAAAGTTTGCTAACTTCAGGATTGCTAATTGAAGCTAGCATGCCTACACACTTTTAATGTGCGTTAAGCCTAATTTCCATGCTATCTTTCGTTATCTCATATCAGGGATATCAAATCAAATTTTTGTAAGAAAGAAAAAGCATGCGAACAGAACCTAATGCGCTTGAAGAATGTGAGAGTGAATAGCATACATTTGCTATCTTTATAGCATGTGATGTCTTCCCTGATATTTAATAAGATAAGATAAGATCACATGGAAATAGGGCTTTATACTTTGATCAGAATTGGGACGGGGTCGGAAAGCGGTGACGATTACACGCTGTCAAAAAAAAAAAAAAAACAGTCAGAAAATCGTTTGAATGAACACAATTGCGGCGGACGACTGCTTTTCACTCACTTCAAATTGAAACTACAAACTTATGTTCTTGTGAGAGAATCGTATGGGAAAATAGATTAACAAAAATAAAATTAGTAAACAATAAATTTTGCTAAGAAAATCGTATTGGAAAAGAGAGTGACAAATCTTAATACATTAGAAATGCAACACTGATCCGACGTAGAAATAGAATTAATTCTAAGTCAACGGGTACCCGTCGGCAGGTTACCAGTCGTACGACGCAATTCTGTTCAATTTCACATGATCAAGTATGCTATAATTTTTGACGGCGTGTAGTCGTCGCCGCTTTCCCGACCGCGTTCAAATTCTGTTAACACATTAAGCCTAATTTCCATGCTATCTTTCTTGATCCCATACCAGGGATATCAAATCAAATTTGTGTAAGGAAGAAAAAGCATGCAAACAGAACCTAATGCGCTTGGAAAATGCGAGAGTGAATAGCATACATTTGCTATCTTTATAGCATGTGATGTCCTCCCTGATATTTGATAAGATAAGTTCAAGAAAGATCACATGGAAATTACCCATTCGGCATGAAACGTTTCCGAACGTTTCGTAACGTTGCAGAAACGCTTCATTTGAAACGTTGCAAATGAAACGTTACAGAAATCTTTCTGATACATTTCAAATGTAATGTTTCGGTGGCAATCATTCTGAAGCGTTCATAAAAGGTTTCAGATGCAACGTTTCCAGAACTTTTTCAGCTTTGATTTTCATCATTTCATTAAATTTTTTAATGAATATTAACCGTGATATACTTATTTATAAATTTGGTGTTTTAACATTATTATGCGAACTCAAATTAAAAAAAAAAAAATTTCGATTTTTGGAATTAGAATATTAAAATAACATAAGCTTACTGTAGCAATGTTTTTTTATTTATTTATAAAACAGTTTTGTTTCAACATATTTTAATACAAAACTGATATATAAACAAAAAAGCCTTTTCAAGAATGTAGCTATGCAAGTTGTTGTTGAATAGAATAAAAATTAGAGACGAAAGAGTGGTTATACGACTGAATTTGAAGTGCCGAATTTTTAAAAATTGCAGTTTTACTTATGTGTTTAACAATAATGTCACAATTATAAAGTAAATAAATGTTTGTGTAAGATTTCATTGTGTCATACAG
This sequence comes from Tricholauxania praeusta, assembly GCA_949775025.1. Classification (NCBI taxonomy): domain Eukaryota; kingdom Metazoa; phylum Arthropoda; class Insecta; order Diptera; family Lauxaniidae; genus Tricholauxania; species Tricholauxania praeusta. Next base: position 110,337,056 of record OX459028.1, read on the forward strand.
TTTACCGCTTGCACTAAATTGCAATGCTCAATGTAACATTATTTGTATTATTTATTTTTGGTAATTGTAAAAAATTGTTCGTTGTTGTTATTTTGCGATTAATTTGTTGCAATGGAACCTCCCTTTTTTAGCCATTTTTGATAGAGTTCCAATGCCATTTTGAAATCCGATTGCATCGAATTCATCCAAAACTTTTTTCATCACCTGCAAGATGCCGCAAATTATGTGAAATATATCTTATCGAATTGGGACTCAAAGTAGTTCAAAAGCATGTACACTAGATAAAGCTGAACTAACTTAAATATTTATAGCAACGTGCAGAAGTAAAAAAGTTTCTACAATTTATTTCTAAAAACTTTTTTCAAAACCACAAATATCCAAAATATATCAGAAATTATCAGAATTCGGTCGCCTTCCAATATTTATGGCATATCAGAGGTCTCAGTTTCCCAAGTAAGCGTCAGCTTAAATAAATCTGATTTTTCTTAAATTAAAACACAGATGAAATATGCATTATGTGGCGCTGCACCGAAAGACGTGGAAAAAAACAATCAATGATAAAAAATTTTTCCCCAAGACACAATAATTTTTTTTTTCATTTCCCCTCTGTAGAAAGGTTTCTGCAACGTTTCAGAAACGTTTCAAATGAAGGCAAAAAAGCGGACATTGAAACGTTGCAGAAAGCTTTCTGAAGTGAAAATGAAACCTTTCAAAAACGTTTCTGAAAGATGTAAGTGAATCTGACAGCACTAGGCTATCGCTGTGAATAATAAACAAAACATAAGAAGACAAATATTGAGACAAACCGCTCATTTCGCTTTGAGTATACAATTTGGAAATAATATGTACAATTATAGAATGGGCTTACTAAATCTTCTATTGCCCAATTTTTTTTTTTGCGGATATATTTTTTGTAAAAAGCCTTATAAGTTGGGCACCCCTGAATGCACATAAAAATCATGGGTGCTAATCTATTATACTATATAAAATTCATTTTTTGTCTGCTTGTCTGTCCGTCTGTCTGTCTGTCTGTCTGTCTCTTATGCACGCGGAAACTATCCAGCCGTTTTTGATGAAATTTTTACAGAATGTTAGTATCGATCGGGCGGGTCATAGGCTATAAAACTTTTATTTAGGGTACATATTTAGGGTGGCCCTCATACACAAATATTTTCAAAATAGCGATTTCTCAAAAACAGGCAAATCGATTCTCATGAAATTTACACAGCATGGCTTTTATGTTAAGGGGCACAGATTGGAAAGTAAAATTTTTATTTAGGGTGTATACTTAGGGTGGCCCTCATACAAACATATTTTTAAATATCCTTTTCACGAAGACAAATAAATCGATTCACACCGAATTTATCTCATGGAATTTACACCATATGGCTTTTATATAAAGAGGCACAGAAAAGATCGTAAAAATTTTATTTGAAGTTCAAACTTAGGGTGGCCCTCATACAAAATTTTTTAAATATCATTTTCACGATAACAGGTTAAACGATTTACACCACATAGCTCTTATGTTAAGAGGCATAGCTAAGGATACAAAACTTTTATTTAGGGTGGCCCTCACACAAAAATATTTTTTAAATATCATTTTCTCGAAGACCGCCAAATCGATTCTCAAGGAATTTACACCACATTTCTTCCGTATTAAGAGGCACAGATAAGGTCAAAAAAATTTTATTCAGGGTGCATACTTAGGGCGACCATCATACAAAAATATTTTTAAATATCATTTTCACGAAGACAGGTTAGTCGATTCACTCCGAAGTTACACAACGAAGCTCTGATTTTAAGAGGCATAGCCTAGGTTGCCCTCATAAAAAAATATTTTTAAATATCATTTACCGCTTAATCGATTCTCATGAAATTTACATCACGTGGTTTTGATATTAAGAGGCATTGCTTGGGTTGTAAAAATTTTATTTTGGGTGCATACTAAGGGTGGTCCTCATACAAAATTTTTTTTTAAATAGAATTTTCATTCAGACCGCACATCGAATCTACACCAAGGTTGAGGTGAGGCGATGCGCACAGGGTAATGCTAGTATTAAATAAATGTTTTACATTTAACCTACAGTTCTGAAGATGTGAAGATTTCTCTGACCTGTTAATGATCTTATTTTTAAATCTTAAGAAAGCTTAATTCTCAGACTTTGAAATGATGTGCCATTTGTATAGCGTTTTTTTATTTTTTTATTTTACCTCTTTTTGTATCGAAAAACGTAAACTCATGTTGGTGAATTTTGGTATTAAAATATTTGGTAATATTTATTTTAACAGCCTCCCTCCTGATTTTCTTGAAATTTTAGTATGTTGGGCAGTTCATCACTTACATCCTATAGTACATCCAACACCGGCTTCGCTAGCCAAAGTAATTCTACATGATGCTGATAATGGACAAATTTTTTATGAAAGTAACAAACGCAGATTTGTGATTTAAGGAGTAATACCAGGAGACCGACCATAGTTCGGTTTTTGTTTTGAGGCTTAAGAAGTCGATCAATGTGTTGAAAAAAATTAAATGTGACTATATATGTACATATGTATGCCGAAAATATGGAAAATATTTAAAAAATGAAAGTTTGATATAATGTGGAAAATGTTTTACAACGTCAAAAGATGTTAAAAAAGTATAGCAAATGTTGAAATGGGTTGAAAAAAGCTGAAAAATGTTGGAAAAATATGGAATAGATTGAAAAAATTTTGAAACAGGTTAAGGCTGAAAAAGTCGAAAAAACATGAAAAATGTTGTAAGAGTTTGAAAAGAAGTGAAATAGTTGAAAGAGATTGAAAAACTCGAAAAAAGTTGAATGAATAAATAAAGCTCGAAAAATTCGATAATATATCGAAAATATTGGAAAAAATTGAAAGAGATTGAAACTGTTCAAAGAGGTTGATAAATGTCATTGACATTAAAAAGTCGATAAAATATCGAATTAAGTCTCATAAAGTCGTTAATGTATGAGAAGTGTTGAAAACAATGAAGTAGATTGAAAGGCTCGAAAAAAGTTGAAAATCTCGAAAAAGTTGAATGTGGTTGAAATCCCAAAAAAAATTAAACGAGATTGAAAAAGTCGAAAAAATATAGAAAATGTTGAAAAAAGTTGAATTAGGTTGAAAAATGCTGAAAAGTTGAATGAAATTAAGAAACTCAAAATAAGTTAAATGAGGTTGAAAAAGTCGAAATAAAATGAAAGAGGTTGAAAAAATTAAAAAAAAATATGAAAAATATCGAAAATGAAGAAAGTTCCGTAGTAGCATAAAAAGGTCTTATAGCTTCTTTTACAGGCCTTTTAAAGACAAGTAGAAAGACAACATATTAAGCATATAAATTCTTTATAGGGGCTAATAAGAGCCATTAGGCGTATGAACTATAAAGATACTTTCCCCTCAATGTTATCTTTCAAGAGACTCGGTAAAGTATCTTTCTGAGTTGTTTAAAAGACACCTTAAAAATATTAAAAAAAAATATCTGTGTCTTGTAAAACTTTGTTACATGTAATTTTATTTTATTATCAAATTATTTAATTAATATGCAAATTTTTAATACTTATACAAATTTATTATACTTAATTTGATTTTATCATCAAACTAGTATACCCAGCAGACGTTGTTCTGCTCTCCCTTTCCATGTCCTATCCCTATCCCTATCCCCATAGAGGATACAAAATTCCCACACAAAACGCTATTTCGGTTTTTTGCAATTTTCCGAGTTTTCTTTAAAATTTTTAAAATTTTTTTTTGCTTTAAACCTTCCTTAAACAATTACAAATCCAACAAAAAAAATTATTCAAATCGGTCAACCCATTCTCGAGCCTTTGCGTGACTAACGCAGTCCAATTCATTTTTATATATATATATGTAGTAGATTTAATTTTTACTTACGATTTACGAATTTGCAAAGCCAGTCTCAAACCCACGTCCCAGCGATTCATATCTTTCTCTCATTTGTTTTGGTAAAGCGACAAAAAATGGGCAATATTGTAACATATCTCGTGTGTTACATTTTTCGTTCTTTAAATTAACATTTTATTTTTCGCGTTGTTTTCTGTCCAGCTCAACTATTCGACTGACTTCGTTTGAACTCCTTTGTTTTGTCGTTACCCACGCTTCGTTAAGCTCGCTACCCACGCCTCGTAAAGCTTTATATAGCTATTCTGTTCATTGTCCAGTTTGTCCGTGTTATTGTCCCTGTCTTCGTTAAAGTCAGTGTTACCAATCTGTCAATAATTCCGTCCGCTCCTAGTCGATCGTTGTCCGTCCGCGTTACTGTCTATCTGTCTGACAGACTCACTTCCTACATTCGGCCGTCCTGATATGTTATTCGACCCGAATGACGAATTCCATGGTTTTATAAATTCTGCTACTGTAGTCGTTTTTATTGGTCCTTCCTGGTTTCCTACCTTTTCTACTTCGTATCTTCCGTGGTTCAACTTGGCTGTTACCCTATACGGTCCGAGATACTTAGGCTTTAATTTCAAATTTGTTCCGAATTGAGTTCTTTTTATGGCTACTAAATCGTTTAATTTGTAATCAGTTTCTATCTTTCTTTTCTTGTTAAATGTTTTGCGATTTTCTTTTTGAATTTTGTTTATATTTTCTTGAGCATTTTTTCGCACCAAATCTCGCTCCACATTTAACTCTTCTATTTCCGTGCTATCTAAAATTTCTCGTAAGTCCGGATAATCACTTTTTCTCATTTATAATCCTGTTAAAATTTTGAAAGGTGATGTTTTTGTACTTCGCGGTGCAGTATTGTTTATTGTTTGTTGGACCTTATACACATGACTGTCCCAGTGTGCTGGGTTATTGTGACAAATTTTCGCAATCATTGGAACAACTATTTTGTGGATCCGCTCCACTTGCCCGTTACCACGAGGTACACCTGTCGCTATTTGTAAGTGCTGTATATTTTCGCGCTTACAAAATTCTTTAAAAAGGTTTGACGTAAACGCGCTTCCCCTATCTGACACAATTCGTTTTGGGTTACCGAAAATTGCTGACTGTTTTTGTAATTTATCAATTACCTCTTCTGCTCCGGTTGACTTAGTGGGATATAGCCAGACAAATTTAGAAAATCCGTCAACTACAACGAAGATATGGTTGTACATATTTTTTGTGAGTCTCTGTTAATGGGCCAACATGGTCTATGTGATATGTTCCCAATGGTTCACATGCTTTGTCAATTGGCGTCAACAAGCCTTCTTTTTTCCCTGCTTTGGCTTCCATTATAATACATTCTATGCAACCTTTCACTACTTTTTTGACTTTCTCAGTTAAATTTTGAACATAATAACATTTCTCTACCAGTTCTTGCGTTTTCTTTGCACCAAAATGGCCTTGGCTGTGTGCTAACTTTACCACTTCTTCCTCCATGACAGAAGGTACTACTAAAAGTTCTTTTACGAGATCTTTGTATAGCAAACCGTTCTTCATAAAAAAGTCTTCGTAGCCATCTTTTTCCAAAACTTTTCTAACAGCTCTTATCCAATCGTCTTCTGCTTGTGCTTCCCTCAATCTAAATTTTAGCGAATCTTCGATTAAAAGGCTATAAACGCGGCTAAGAGCATCTACATACATGTTTCATTCGAGAACCTGCTCTGCATTACAATCGGTGACGATTTTGAATTTCATGTCCTTTACATAAACTCTCCATTTTTTTAGAGCTTGAATTATTGCTAAAACTTCAAATTCATTTGAACTGTATTTTTCTTCGGTTGTAGAAGTCTTTCGGCTCATAAATTCAACTGGATGTAATAACTGGTCCTCAGAGTCTTTTTGCAGTAAGACTGCCCCATAACCGTATTTCGACGCATCTGCGTGAATTTCTGTCTCGGTCGTTGGATTGTATAATTTTAAAGCCGGTGCATTAACTAATGCCTTTTTCAATTCCTGAATTACTAGCAAATGTTCTTCTGTCAGTTTAAATTTTTCGTCTTTTCTGAGCAAATCTGTAAGAGGTTTCGCGACCACTGCATAATTTCTCACAAAACGTCTAAAAATGAAGTTAACCCCAAAAATCGTTGCATTTCCTTTTTACTTGATGGTATAGGAAACTTTTCTATTGCGTTTGTTTTTTCCCTTGACGGCAAAATTTTTCCACTTTCAATAATGTAGCCCAAAAAAATTATCTGCCTTCTCAAAAACTGACATTTGGACCATTTTATGCTCAAACCATTTTTGCTAGCGTGTTTCAAAACTATTTCCAGTTTTCGGACGCCTTCATGTTCATCCTTTGCTGGAATCACAATATCGTCCATATAAATTATAACTGTTCCGTTTTTCAACAATTCCTGAAAAATGGCTTGAACATACCGACAAAATACTGCTGGTGAATTCAAAATTCCGAATGGAACAAAGAAAAACTCATATTTCCCGTTCGATGTTACAAAAGAAGTGTATTTTGTAGAACCTGGCTCAATAGGCAGGTAAAAAAATCCATTCCTTAAATCAAAGGTCGTAAACACGCTTGCCCCTTGCAACCTATCTAAGACTTCATCTATCCGAGTCATCGGAAAATTATCCCTCACTATTTTGTCATTGACTTTTCTATAGTCACAACATAATCGTTTAGATCCGTCTTTCTTTGAAGTAATCACTACTGGTGAGGCATACTCTGACGTGCTAGGTTGCACTATCCCTTCCTCTAACCAATTGGATACTTGCTCGTCTACCCAGCGTTGATCAGCGTACGACATTAGACGAGGCCGCTGATAAACGGGTATCTCGTCAATCAAAATTAATTTCATTTCAATTGGTGAACTAGCTGGTTTCTGTGGCACATAGCTAGCTATCATTGTCTCAATATTCTCAGCCTCAATTTTTCCTAAATTCGATAAATCAACATCGACGGATGATATATTTATCCCAAAATCTGTTGCTAAACACAACGCTTTGAATTCTTTAAGTAAAAAATTATCGCTCGCAGCGATTTTCTCTTTCAATTCAATGACCTCATTCTTGCGTGCAGTTACCTCAGCAACATCTACACATTTTACACCTTCACTCATTTTAGTGACATCTTCTGTTACCGCAGTAACAGGACTATCGTCCTCTCTGACCGTAACCGCAGCTACACCTTTTTTAAAATTTTGGAACTTAATTCCATCTTCATTAACGATTAGTTCAAAATTTTTGAGAACATCGCTTCCAATTACCGCCGCATACGGTAAGTCGCGCTCCCTTACCACATGAAACTTAATTTTCATCAGTACATCGTCAACGGAAAATTCGATTTCGAAGCAACCCAATGTCGTGAGTTTACCTCTACCTATTCCGTATAATTGCAATGTTTCTTGCTCTAACTCGATACCATCTAACATCATGAGCGTATCGTACCTCATAACTGAAAATTTACTGCCGGTATCCACCAATGCACTAAACGTAAAATTATTTACTGTCATGTCCAAAAAAAATAGTCCATCCAACTGTTTGGCATAAGTTTTTGCCTTTATGTCGCCTAACATATTCACGCGTTCCAATTTGAAGTCTTTGTTGCTTGCCTGTTTGCCCTTGCATTGATAAGAATAATGCCCTAATTGCTTACACTTAAAGCACTGAACGGTATTCGTTCCACTACCACTACTACTAGAGGCTGTAACTTCACCTGCACTACTGTCTTTTTGACAATCTTTAGCGAGATGTCCTTCTTTACCGCACTTAAAGCATTTTCTTTTTGTATCCGAAAGCTGATTTTTATCATTGAATTTTGAAAAACTTTGTTGCACGCTCGATCTATTTTGCGATAGATGAGGGTTTTTAATTTTTTCATACACGCGAATTTGTTCCTTTAATTCTTTTAAAGACCTAGCTTGATACAGCATTACTTTATTCGATCTAGAATCCGGTATTCCTTCGATAAAGTAGTCGATAGTGCTTTGTTCATCGAGTGAAATTGGCTTTCCCATTTCAATCAACACATACAAATATTCACATAAGCTTTCTTTGTATTGCTTTGTCAATATTACATAAAAATTTATAAAACCAATAAATTTAATAAGAGAAATCTTAGAATTTAATACACATTTTCAATTAAACGGCTGAAATTACATTGCAAACACTATTTACTTATAAAAACAATGAAAAGTAGTACAAAAATACGAAATAAAAATATCTGCTCACTTAGCTTCGTCTTTGTTTGTTGACTTCATTCTGCTTACTGTCTCTCGTATTCGCTAGGATTCTGTCTGCTGTCATTCTTCTTTAATTTTCGGTTTTATTTTCGTTGCATGCAACTCATTTCGTTACTAGAGTGCTTTTGCTTTGTTTATTTTGTTGTTTTTTAATTTTCAAATTTTTCTACACAATTCGCATTGCGCTTATGTGTTTCATTTTAGTTTCTTTTTCACTTTTTTCAACTACTCGCGTTTAGCGACACTTTCGTCTTTCAAATTTCTTTACGCATTTGCCGTGCGCCTTTGTTTGTTTCTTATTAGATTCTTTTCCTCTTTTTTCTTTTTCTCTCTTTTTTCTTTTTCTCTCTTTTTTACTACTCGCGTTTAACGACACTTTCGCAACTGATTTTTCAAACTGTTTTACGCTTTTGCACATCACAGCGCGTCACTACAAACTTTACGAATTTTTTACACTTTTGAACATGCGTAAAATATTTTGGTTTTTACTTTATAGTTTCACCATTGTTTCAACAAATTCACTTTTTGTTTGCTAAAACATGCTTTTTACTTTTAGTACTTTGCGTTTATTATATGACAAAAAGAAAAAATTTTTATACTATTTCACTTGGCTCGGCTCCATCTCGGACGAGCCCCCAATTATTGTGGTGTTTAATCTTTACTAAAACACGACCTTATAGTTTTTAATTCATTTATTTATTAAAATTAAGTATTTATTAAAGTAATTAATTTTTGTTCACATTTGGTTTTTTAATTACATTTTTCGTTCTTTAAATTAACATTTTATTTTTCGCGTTGTTTTCTGTCCAGCTCAACTATTCGACTGACTTCGTTTGAACTCCTTTGTTTTGTCGTTACCCACGCTTCGTTAAGCTCGCTACCCACGCCTCGTAAAGCTTTATATAGCTATTCTCTTCATTGTCCAGTTTGTCCGTGTTATTGTCCCTGTCTTCGTTAAAGTCAGTGTTACCAATCGTCAATAATTCCGTCCGCTCCTAGTCGATCGTTGTCCGTCCGCGTTACTGTCTATCTGTCTGACAGACTCACTTCCTACATATTTAATTTGATTTTACTTATCATCAAATTTAATTTTTACTTAGGATTTATAAATTTGCAAAGTCAGTCTCGAATCCATGTCCCAGCGATTCACAGTCCTGCGCGCTACCTACTAGGCTACCTGTCATATATTATATGTCAAAGGCGAATCATATAATTTTTTCATTTATTTTGGCAAAGCAACAAAAATGTGGACAAGACGTCATATTTTTCAAGTGACTTATATGGCTACAGTATTATGACATTAGACACGCGGTCTCCTTATCATTATTTTATATCCTGCACTAGCAAGAAATGTTGCTGCAAAGACGAAGTATCTCATTAATTTTGATACACAGCTATTTAAAAGACATCACTGTTTTGTAGGCTGGATTTTTGTTTTCATAGCTTTCCCTGATGCTACTAGGGATAGTAACGTTTGTAAATATTGTGCGCTGTGCCACGCCCTTCAAAGATTTTTGCCAGTCTTATTATGATGACTGGATTAAGCGGAATTATCTTTAAATTTTTTATGAAAATTGTAGGTACCGTTTTAGAGCAATATTGAACTGCTTCAATTCCACCCAAATTTAGTATAGTTTATGAAATCGCATTACAGTATCTTGAATAGTTTGCAAGATATCACATTATAACAATTAAAGTTCAGGGCTGTGCCACGCCCTTCTTAGAGTTTTTAAGAACTTAAGACTTAGCCCAATCTTAATTTTGTTTACATGTGCACCGAATCCCCAAGTCTTATCAAAATCGCTGCAGCCGTTTTCGAAATAAAGTTCAGCCATATACAGTCTGTCAAGTAATTGTTGGCAAAATAAATTATGCAATACAATTTTCACTTTAATATTGAATTAAGAAAAGAAAAACATTTTTTGTCAAGTTTTTTTTATTCAATTCTTTTGCTTTGGCAAACAACGTCAAAAATTGTAATAAAAACAAAAAGAAAGGCTTATTGAGCATAAATAAAAAGAAAAGCCATTTGATGGTGTCAAATAATTCTTGGAAAAATGCAAGAAACGTATGAAGAAACTAAAAACCTAATAAGAAAAGGCTCAATACTTGCGTTTCCACCACGAACATCAATCACGGCTTCTAGCTTCCTTGGAATAGACGCAATAAGTTTTTGTAAATCATTTTCTTCCGGTATCTTCTTGTTCAATTCTCCTTTATATCTTTTATTAGAGAGCTTTTTGTTTGTTAGAGCCCGTTTTGGAACTTTTTTCTCGAGTGTGCCCATTCGTTTTAAATTGGGTTCATCATATCGGGGCCTTGGGCTGATATACTTATCACTTTACTGCAATTATATAGCCCACAGGTAGGGATGCCAACACTCAGGGTTTCGCCCGGAGACTCAGGGTTTTGAGTATGATTTCCGGGTCTCCGGGTTCAAAGTCAATCACTCCGGGTTGAATATCATTTTTGTCGACCGCAATGAAAAAAATTTTGATTTTGTTGACTTACTTTTCCGAAGGTTTTGACGCGCTGAATTCGAATCCAAGCTTAGAATTTCTCAAATGGCTCCGGTTTTCGAGATATTCTAACCTAAAAATGCGAAAATCACGATTTTTCGAGATATTTAGGGCAAATTTATATAGAAATATAATTTTTTTATGAAACCATTAATAGACGGAGAGCCGGCTGTAGAAAAGTCGAGTGTATTAGATTACAGGATGAGATGTATGCCAAATGATAGAGCTCAATGAGCCTAAATAGAATATCTAGGGTTGCCTTGCCAAAGCGTGTCCCGATGGTCGAAAATGCCCGAATTTTAGCCAATTTTGTTTCTCTAATTAAAACTGTAGTACATAAAAGCTCGAAATGTATGCCAAATGATAGAACTCGAAGAGGCCTAAATATAATACATGGGATTGAATTGTTGAATCCTGTCCCAAACATGAGTTTTCACCGGTTTTTTTGGGTCAATTTTCATTAATGAAGATAACAGCTTGAAATTTGTGCCAAATGATAGATATCGAAGGGCCTAAATAGAATATATAGGGTTGCCTTGTCACATCATGTCCCAACCACGGGTTGCCACTCATTTAAGAAAAGTTGACCCAAAAAACGGGTGTCAACCAATGTTTAGGACTTGATTCGACAAGACAACCCTATATATTCTATTTAGGCTCTTCCATATCTATCATTTGGCACAAATTTTAAGCTGATATCTTCCTTAATGAAAATTGACCCAAAAAAACCGGTGAAAACTCATGTTTGGGACAGGATTCAACAATGTAATCCCATGTATTATATTTAGGCCTCTTCGAGTGCTATCATTTGGCATACATTTCCAGCTGTTATGTACTACAGTTTTAATTAGAGAAAAAAAATTGAATAAAATTCGGGCATTTTCGACCATCGGGACACGCTTTGGCAAGGCAACCCTAGATATTCTATTTAGGCTCATTGAGCTCTATCATTTGGCATACATCTCATCCTGTAATCTTATACACTCGACTTTTCTACAGCCGGCTCTTGGACTATAATGGAGTTCGAAAGAACTACTCTCAATACTCACTTAGAATTATATCGATAATTTTTTTGCTTTTCAAAGTATCCTAAATTGAAAATTATTATAAAGGTCTCCATTAGAGCGGTTCAAAATAAAAACATTTTGATTTTTTTCACGATGTGTAAGCGGATTTCAGTAGCCTTATATGTCCTAGTAATTGGCTTTGTCCAGACATATAAGGCTACTGTAATCCGCTGACACATCGTGAAAAAATCAAAATGTTTTTATTTTGAACCGCTCTAGTCTCCATACAAACTTTTGTATGTAAATTTGTGTGAAAAATTAGAAAAAAAGGTATCGTTATGATTTCAATTGTGTTTTGAAGAGGAAGAGTGAAGCTTTTATAAAAAGCGGTATAAGTTGGGAACCTCTGAATGGATATCAAAAACATGGATGTCATAAGAAAGATAATTTAATGGCCTTCTATAATGGTTAGATTAGTTTTGAAATTTAGCCAATAATTTTGGATATATGATAATTTTCCTGAAACTTTCACGAATAAAATTTTTAAAAAAAATTGGTAAAATTAAAAAAAAACTATGCAAATTGTACATAATCTTAAAGCAAAATAATCAAGCATTCCTATCATGCTAAAAAAGTATCAATTTTTAACACATTTTTTTGAAAAAATAACGTTTTGTTAAAAAAATAATTAGTCAAAATTACAGGCCATTAAATCATCTTTCTTATGGCATCCATATTTTAGATATCCACTCAGGGGTTCCCAACTTATAATTAGTTTTACAAAAGCTATATCAGCAACTTATATTGGCTATACATAATGGTGGGTCGATTTTTTTTTAAAAGGGTATAGTAGGAAAGTGTTCTACTGATAATTCTGAGCAATTGCAAGACTTGGGTCTAAAATCAATTTCGAGCCTCCGCATTTTTACAAATAGGTTTTGTACAGTACTTACATACATACCCTTTTATGGGAACAATTACAAAGTATTTCATATTTTCAGCAAATATTGGGGTAAATCGGCAAAAAAAAAATCGGTGAAACTTTCGAGCGTAAATCGTGATTTTCTTCGTTTTTTTCCAATTATGAAGCTACCTTCAACACCCACATCCTCCGGATTCAGCCTGTTGCATATGCCATCTCAAAATATACCTTTGCCTTGGCTAGTGATTTAAATGGAGCTAAAGCTGAAAGCAGAATGTTTTCGTATAAAAGTTTTACACCTCAAGTACTAAAATTTTATTTGAAATTTGGAAAAATGAAATATCGAAATTATTAATGAAGTTTTGCTAAAAAGTTAAACTCTTTGATCGACTATTATCAAAAAGAAACAAGGTTCAAATCTAAAAATAGATTTCAAGCATTTTTAGATTGGACTAAAAATATATTTTTATTGGAAAGTGCACATGCGACTTAAAACATAGTAAATGTTCTTGTGGATTAATACCTAATCGTTTACAAAATTTCAAGTTTGATCAACATAATGACAGAAAGCTGACGATACCAGAGCCAATTACTGAAATGACTGAGCAAGAACCAACACTGGCGTCAGCTAGTCACGATCCAATACCATACCTGAGCAATTGAATCTGGTCGTTGGCGAATTCAACCAATCTATCGAACATGTAGATGAAGTGTTTATTCCACAGAGACGATATAACAAAAACTACAGAGCCTATAGCTTTGCCATGTTGTGCGATACGTTAAAGTTGATGCTGAAGTCACTGAAAATAAAACTCGAGAGCAGAAAACCTTTTTTGATAGCAACAGTATTTCTATGGATGGATTAATTGGCATATGCTGTGACGGCGAAACAACTAATACCGGCATAACAAATGGAATATTACGTCGATTTGAAGTTCAACTGGGTAAACCCTTGCATTGGTTTGTATGTCTAATGCATTTCAATGAGTTGCCTTTTCGTCGTTTGTACGCAGCACTGGAAAAATGCCTCCACTTATGACAGATCCACGCGTAAGTGAATGACCACCGCTATTTCTGATGGTTGCTGTTCAACTGGCTGTAGAAAAGTCGAGTGTATAAGATTACAGGATGAGATGTATGCCAAAGGATAGAGCTTGATGAGCCTAAATAGAATATCTTGGGTTGCCTTGCCAAGGCCTGCCCCGATGGCTGAAAATGCCCGATAGGATGCAAAAAACCTTTCCAACGACATCAAAATGGCCGATTTATCTCAATTTAGCTGATAATAGGAAATATATTGGCATTGTTCCCATAAAAGTGCAATATAAGTAAGTATGTAAGTAAGTACTGTACAAAACCTATTTGTAAATATTCGGAAGCTCAAAATTGACTTTAGACCTACAGTTTCTGTATCAAAGTTGTTCAGAATTGTCAGTAGAATATTTTCCTGTCATACCCTTCGATGACGTTTTCCCGATCTACTATACACATCTCCGAAACAAGATCCGACATATATATATACATAATATACATATATATATCTAAAAATATATATCTATAAACATATACACAAATTGGCCGTAATCTGACGATGGTTTTCGATAGAACAGATATTGAAAATCTTAAATAAAAAAAATCGATATCTCGTTTAGTTTTCAAGATAACTTTTATGTAATAAAAAGAAATCCGAGAGAAAAACGAAGTGTTGGATTCAATGAAATCTAGTGTAAATATTAAATAATTTTACTTATGTTTTTAAAAAAATTCATATAAAAACTTTATTTCAATTTCACCCACCCCACTTATTGAATCTCCGGGTCAGACATCAGTCCGTGTTGGCAACCCTACCCACAGGACCTGCACAAGAATTATTTGAGCTTAGGATCATTGTCCTGATACGATTTGTATCTTTACTTTTCGGCCTTAAGATTGCCAGTGAAGTCGAAATTCTGATCACTTTTTTTAATTCGTTTTGAGGAGTGTTGAGACACACCTCAGATCAACTATGTCCGAAGATCGGCTGAACGGCTTAGCCTAGCTAAATATACAGCGCGATATCGACATCAAAGTGGAAAGAGTTTTGGACGAGTTTGAGAATTAGCTACTTACGTAATTATAGCTGAATATCGAATCATAACATAAACACTAGACATGTTCAAATAAATGGCATGTTCTAGAATACTTCAAAATACTCAATTTTCGAAAATTTATTCATATTCGAGCATATCCTCTTTTGAAAAAATAAAAAAAAATAGTCTAAGGGGTGCTACCAGAGCTGCAAGATTTTAATTTTTCGGAATTTGGCCCAAAAAAATGAAGAAAATTCTTATCCTCATTAATATTTTTTTTTTTTTGAACTTTCTTTCGATTTTCCTTATGTACACATTAGGAAGTTTCGAAAAAAAGTTGACCGCTATTTTTTAAGTCTATACATAAGCATACCAACTGTACTTATTTAGTAAGTTCAGTACTTATTTTCAGCTTGCCGTGCTTATTTTTCAAAGCGTACTTAATTTGTACTTATTTTTCAAAGCGTACTTAATTTGTACTTATTTCGGCCGAAATCTGTTTCTCAAATTAATAATAAATATAAATATCATTTGCGCTGGCCCGATGATTGCGAAATAGTTGTAACTAGAATTCCTTTAATTAGTATTTACACACGAATGTTAAAAGTTGATATGAGGCATCACTAAATTTGAATTTGAGAGCGCAGACTTGTAGTTTTTAATAATGTCAAACCTACTTTCCACTTTTTGTTGGCATCGAAGCATCTGATTTTGTGTGAGAGAATCGTATGGGAAAAGAGAGTGACAAAAACAAAATTTGTAAACAATACATATTTGCTGAGAAAATCGTATGGGGAAAGAGAGTGATAAGTTTTAATAGATGCATTCTATGTGTGTTGAAAAGCATACGATGCTTGCTTGCTTTTTATGTGTTTCGCCTTATATGCTTCGTGTTTCTGTTCATTAAATGGTAATGGCGCCGCAACGCTGTAAGTGTATTTTTGATTCGGATCTTCAGAAAAATATCCGCAAATGAAAAAAGGAAGAACAGAAAGTGATATACGGTGTAATTTGTGCGACGTGGAACTCAACATCGCAAACGCCGGAAAGAGTGAAATCGATAAGCATTTGGAATCCACGAAACACAAGAAAGCGTTGTCTGCCAAATCGAACAGCCACACTGTTGCGAACTTTTTTACTTCGTAAGCCGACACCACCGAAATAGCTTCATTTCATCGGACTGCGCTTCCAAAATATTCCGCACATGCTTCGAAATGCGTAATTCTAATTGAAGAATGGAAAGAGAAGAAATTGTTACCTGAAGAACGCTGGGTTGAGATATTTAAGCACATGGAAGCTTCACAAGTGTCTTATTTTGAATTTTCTCGTCTCGTCGAATTCATTCTGTGCCTACCTGAACGATTTCACTTCATATTCATCCAATTGTGCGGTTTGTCATAAATGACTATGCCTTAGCGCAGACTCAATTAATTGTGTTGAGAATTCCAGTTTGTATTTCATTGATTTCTTCAATGATGATTAGCGGTTATGGCATATTTGAAGTCACTGTAAGCTTATCTGTGAATTTTGAGATAGAAGGAAAGTGATTTACTCGTATAACATTTTTATATTAATCTACCAAATAACCTGTGAATTCGGCCAAAGATGTGCCAAAGCTTGCACAAGCTTATTTTTGATGTGTGAAAGAGCAAGCTATGCATCACATATAACTTTCCTTGTTTGACATAGCGTAAAAGTGTGTAAGTGAGAAACAGATTTTGTTTCATTGTGTTTGTTACTCCTTTAGAGCTGTCTAGCTGGGTTTAAGCCCTATCTCTATTACTGTATTTTCCAAGCTAATAGTTGAGACTACCAACCTACTACTACTCGACTACTCGAACATTTCTTGTTAGATTATGTTCATAAAAAAGTCAAAAAACGGTTTACTTTTAATAAAGACATTTAATTATAATTAAATACATAAATATATATGTACATGTGTTTGTTAGACATGTTCTTAGGGCTACCAGATGGCATACTAAAGTAGCAAAAGTGCTACTTTTGCAAGGCTTTGCTACTTTGCTACTTTTCACTTGATATGTGCTACTTTTGTTTGAAATGCGCTACTTTTCACTACTTTCGAAGTTACGAACTTTTTTTTTTTTTTGGTTAATAAACATAATTTTACAAAAAATGTTTTATGGAAAGTATTTTTTATTAGTGCTATGGGGAAGTAGAAATGGGGACCTTTTTTTTTTTTTTTGGTAATTACTATATTTTTTTTGTAAAAATTACGAAATTTGTTTTTTGAAAATTCTTAAATTTTACAAATGTGCTACTTTTGCAAGCAGGTCATCTGGTAGCCCTACATGTTCTAGAATACTTCAAGAACACTCGATGTCTAACAAACACATGCAAGCTTTGGCACATCTTTGGCTGAATTCACAGGTTATTTGGTAGATTAATATAAAAATGTTATACGAGTAAATCACTTTCCTTCTATCTCAAAATTCACAGATAAGCTTACAGTGACTTCAAATATGCCATAACCGCTAATCATAATTGAAGAAATCAATGAAATGCAAACTGGAATTCTCAACACAATTAATTGAGTCTGCGCTAAGGCATAGTCATTTATGACAAACCGCACAATTGGATGAATATGAAGAATGCCAAGAATTGCAGGTATCAACTACCGCGGTGAAATTAATGGAAGATAATAGCTCAACATCACATGAAAATCATTTTCCTATTATTGACGAAAGTAAATCATTTGAATGCCAACAGTGTGGACTGGCATTTGCGCGAGAAAAAACACTCATGTCGCATATAAAGGTGAGTTAATTAAACACTGACATGTAGCAAAATAACTTTGAGTTGCGATTTCTTTAGGCCCAGCGCACATTGAAGACACAGCAAAGCAGCGTAGGCAGGGCAGTTTTTGTAAGCTAAGTATTTTAAGGAAAGCGCGCGCATTGAAACGTACCGCAGTACTGCGTCACGTGTCGACTGCGTTCACTTGTGGAGATGGCAGAGAAAATGTGTCACACAGGCCCAGTGGCAGATACAAGGGGGGGCTATGGAGGCTGAAGCCCCCCCTGAGAGCCGCCAAAAAATATTTCGATTCAAGAATGTTTCAAAAAAATAATTAAGAACAATCGGAAACGACTAGGTCCAATTGACAAAACCATGCTATTTTGTTCTCACAATAATTTATCACTATGTGGTATCAGGATTCGGGTCACAGGAATTCGGAAGAAAAACAGTATCAAGTTCATTCAGATCGAGGAGTATTGCGACCATTACTTGCATTTCGTATAGATGCCGGTGATCATGACTTAAAATTTCTTACAGACACAGCGCCCAAAAATTGTGCTTTAATCAGTAAAACCATACAAATGATATTATTGATGTTATTGGTTGTCGAATATGATCAAAGATTGTTTCAAAAATAAAAAATGCCAAATTTTGTACAATTTTATGCGATGGGACAACTGATGCCAGTAAAAAAGAATTACATACTAACTGTATGCATTTATTACGTGGACTTAGAAGAATGCATCCTATTAGAACAATTTTTGGGATTCACTCACATTAATCGACTGAGGCATATACCTACGATTAAATGAGCAATGATAAGTGAATTGATGGCTATGACGGAGGATCGAACATGGCTAAAAAAAATCAACGGAGTTGAGGCTTTGACATCTGAAGTTCAACCCTTAGCATTTTACACTTATTGTTTCATTCACTCTCTGAATTTGTGCTGAGGCAAATCATGAGATATTTCTGAAACATGCTAGGCACAGTTTCAAATTTGTTCTTGAAAAGGGTACAAATATTGAAGATAAAATTTCCGAACGGAGTCCACAAACAAAAAAACATCGTCTAAAAACGTTGTGTGCGACTAGATACGTAGAATGGCATGAATGCGTTTTGTTGCTGTTTATCTCTGAAACATAACCAAATTTTAAGCAAAGCAAGAACACCGAAATTTCTTCAAAAGCGGTTCAACTTTCAGCTTCGATAGCATATTCTGAAAATTGTTAATGCTTCTATATTGTCGCAAAACTACAAGATCCGACACGAATAATTTCTTCAGCCTGTACTCATATCGAGCAAATTATCAACCTATTTTCAGAAATGCGAAAAGATCTAACGTCATTTGATGATATTTTTAATGAAGCATCTACAATCGCTGTTGAGTAGAACATTGAATTCCCCGCTCGTTTGGTCTCCAAAAACATCAAAAAAATCGTTTTTTTTTCGGTAAGTAACATGCTAATTATACCCTACACAGAGAGTATACGCATATAGCATCTATGCGTAAGGAAAACATACGACTTTATGAAAAATTTTGGACTTCGTCCTTTATTTTTAGTTTAATTCAAAAAACTTAATTTCCGAAATGTATGCCCTCCGTTTTTTGTTTAATAATTCTCAAAAAAAATTTGATAAATATAAAAACTTTTGAGACCGTTCGTTTTCTCAATTTTTTTTAATTCAAAAAAAAATAATTTTTCAAATTCCGTGTTCCGACGTGATTTGACCAACAAATATTCTTAGACTTATCTATTTAGTAATTATTGAAAGTATTGCAGCGATTTTTATAAAACCAGGTAATTTGATGCACATGTGAACAAAATTAGGATTTGGCTAGGTCTTAAGTTTTCAAAGGATCTCACAGAGACCTGGCACAACCCACAATTTTTATATACGTTATATTGAGAGAACTAACAACGTAATCGTTATGAAATTTAATACAAATGTAATCGCTATGAGGTATCTCATTACAAAAATTTAGCTTCAGTGTGCTTGGCGACTCTCATACAAGTAAAATACATTAAGTGGTATATCTACCGAAATATGTGAGCAATCATACTAAAATTTGGTGTAAAAGATCTGTTTATGGAAGGCTATTTCTGGATTTAAATCGGACTGGATTCAGTGAGTGTGTCTTCGTCCTAAATTTTAAGGCTAATTACGGCATATATCGCAGACTATACAAGCTATTGAGCTAAAATTTGGTATGCCAATTACGAATAAAATTTATTTAATAACCAAAATTAGGCACAATTGAAGAGGTGGGTTTGGCATGCTTTGACTTTTTCATTTTTATTCGATTTTTTCAACATTTTCCATATTATTTTGACTTTAACAATCTTTTAACTTTTTCGAATATATCCCATAAATATTTTTTCGTCTTTTTCAACATCTTTCAATTTAATTCGTCAATTTCTTTATACATTCGATTTTTTCATCGATTTTGGATTGTTTCAACCTCTTCAACTGTTTTTGAGTTTTTCAACATTTTCCATATATTTCGACTTTTTCAACTTTTCAACATTTTTCAGCATTTTGCATATTTTTTGGATTTTTTCAATTTCTTTCAACTTTATTCAATGGTGTTCATACACATTTTCAGTTTTTTGCAACTGTTTCAACACTTTTCAAACTATTTTAACTTCTTTACGTTTTTTTCGACTCATTCAAGCTCTTCAACGAGTTTTTTTCACAGTTACTTAAAATGTACTTTCAATGCAGTGTAGGGTATGTAGTTTCGGCCTGGCAGAAGATAACACCTTAAATAGTCTTATTTTATTTTTAATTTCTTTCTCAAATGTTTTAGAGCCGCAATATACTATCCTTATTTGGATCATACGATCTTAGAATTAAAATCAAAAGTCCAGGGTAAAGTTTTGAGCATTTTACACTTAGAAGGTTTAATACCGATTATCACTCGATGGGGCGCGTTGACAAAATCGTGGATGCTGTTTTTACTTATGAAAGTGATTTAAATTGCAGTTAGGTTGAGCTTGAATCCGATATTAAATTGTAGCATCAGTACTCTTGTAAAACCGATTTCAAAGAAGCTTTCAATGTAATGGAAGCATTGACCATTATCAAAACCAAAAAAATGGAATCGTTCTTCCCAAGCATCACAATATTACTGCAAATAATTGCCACAATTCCAGTGACTTCGACAACAGCAAAACGAAGTTTTTCTGTGTTAAAACGATTGAAATCGGATTTAAGATCTACAATG
Organism: Tricholauxania praeusta; assembly: GCA_949775025.1. Taxonomy (NCBI): domain Eukaryota; kingdom Metazoa; phylum Arthropoda; class Insecta; order Diptera; family Lauxaniidae; genus Tricholauxania; species Tricholauxania praeusta. Next base: position 110,357,700 of record OX459028.1, read on the forward strand.
ACAGAATATCGTTTTAATGGATTGGTTCTGGGAAATATTCATAAGGAAATCGATATCAGCTCAGCTAAAATTGCTGAATTATTTTGCCAGAAGAAACCTCGTTGTCTTGAAACCCTTGACTGGACTACTGATTAGATTGTTGTGATATGCCAAAAAATTTAAATCGATATGTATTTTCATTAAAAAACATGTTAGCCCCCCCCTGAAGAAAATCCTAGATCCACCACTGCACAGGCCGCAGTTTACTCGTTGTTTTTGAATTTCCATTGTTTTATTTTTTTGTTCTTCGACATAATTGCAGTTTGTGCTTAAGTAAATTGAAATTATGGAGTGTGAGAAAATATTGATAGAGCTTGTAAGAAAATACCCGGCTTTATATGACACCAGCGACTGCAATTATATGAAAAGTAAACACAAAGGCGAAATTTGGATAGCTATTCACTTCTCCAAATTTTGTTTACCTTCCGGAATTTTTGATATAGCAAAAATAACGTTTCCAGCTCGTCAGAATCTGATTCGGAATCAAAATAATCCCACATTATTTTTCCTCGGGAACAGATTTACTTTAGCTTTCATTCTCCAATCTTGATTTTCTTTTTTGGAGTAATAAGGGGTAAATTGCAAAAAAAATGGTGAAAAAAAAGTGGCGCTCGGATCTGGTTTCGGAGATATAGCCATCGGAATCTATGGATTTAGATTTTATAAAAATCCTTATAAGTTGGGAACCCCTAAATTGATATCAAAAATATGGGTGTAGTAAGAAAGATAATTTAATGGCCTACAAAAACGGTTAGCAGAACTTTGAAATGTAATCTATAATTTTGGAGATATTACAATTTTTCTGCAATTTAGACCAATTTTTTTTATGTTAGTAACCTATAATTACTTATATATAGCATGTTCAGAGAGCTTAATTTATTCCCTTTAAAATGATGTATCACTATAAAATGATAATATTGTTACATAAATTAATAATTATTTAAAATGTAAAGTTATTTTCAAAGAAAAGAGCGCCGCTAAAGAAAAAATTTAAGTTTTATAATGAGAATCATCTTATAATAATTGTTTTTGGACAACAAACTATGTAACATTTTAAAGGGAATAAATTAAGCTTTTTTAACTTGCTAAAAAATGTATGGCTTATTAAAATATATATATTTTTTTTAAATAACAGTTTTTTAAAAAATATCAAGTCAAAATTGCAGAAAAATCGTTCAATTTCCAAGGTTTGTTTAAATTATAGTAGGCCACGGAATTATCTTTTTTATGACACCCATATTTTTGATATCCATTCAGAGATTCCCAACTTATAAGGATTTTTACAAAAGCTATATCTGCAATTTTCGATGGCTATATCTCCGAAACTAGATCCGAGCGAAACTTTTTGATTACATATTTATGCTTTTGGTTTAATCAAAATTGGAGAATGGGAGCTAAAGTAAGCTTAAGCCTTTTCTCGTAAGACGAACATCTTGTTATCGACCTGCTGCACGAAACTACTTCTCAATATGCGAGTACGAATGTGCGACACAGTGTTTTTTCCTGCGCTGTGTAGTCTGCGCTGCCTGCGTGACACAGCTCAATGTGCGCCTAAGCTTACAGTCTCATCGCAGAGACTCCCCATACGATTGCAATCAATGTAATGAGATGTTTTGGGACTCAACAAGTTTGCAGCATCATCTTAAAATACATCAATTTGAGGATATCAACTCTGATATCCTGTTTGTGATATGTTCTTTCATCGTCAAGATCTCCTCAAAAGACATGCAAAATCTCATGAAAAGAATAATGAAGTGGATGTCAAGGGTATACACTGCTCTAGCACATGTGGTGAAATGTTTGCAGAGGCATTGGATTTATTGGCACATGCAGAACACATGCGCGCTATCCGCCGTTTAAGTAAGTTTTTTTTTGCAAGTTTGTAATGCAAGTTTGAATAAAATTTTTTCAAAAAGGTGCGTACTTTGAGGCGAATCGTTTTTTGAAGAAAGCACGATTAAATGTCATCTTACCAATTTGCACGCCAATGACATGACAGCTAATTCACGTATTCTCTGCGGTAAAGAGTGTCGTGATCGTAAAGCTTTAGTGAGACACGCGTGGGATCATTCACGTGAAAAATGCCAATCTTGCTCAAAATGTGGCAAAAATGTTCACATATGGATGGTCGTACTTTGTCAAATCATTGTCATTCGCACAGTGTTACATCATCGGGGAATTTATTTCCCTGTAATGAGTGTGGCAAGACTTTTGGCTCACGTAGCTCACAACAGATACATGTGCGCATTCATACCGGTGAGCGTCCTTACGGTTGTCGCTTTTGTTGGAAAGCCTTTGCTGATGGTGGTACTTTGAGCAAGCATGAGCGCATTCACACTAGCGAGAAACCGTACGCCTGTACAGTTTGCCCACATGAATTTAATCAGCGTGTTGTGTTACGTGAGCATATACGCTCTCATCACTCCAGTTTGGATATAAAGCGTAGAAACTACTATTATGCAGTATGTAGCGCAACGCAACAATACAGTGACATGAATACTGCAATGCAAAGGCAGCCGATTGTAAGTGAAAATGTATGCTTTAAATGTACATGCATTTTTAATTAGCTTATTGATTTGATACTCGTACATAAGTAAAATTGAATCTGAACTTACCATTTTTGCCATTAAACGATATTTTTGCTGTTCAGTTTTCTTGTCTTTTAACTTGAGTTTTTTCAATAAGTTTTTAGCTCAAATTATTACATTGTTTACAAGTACATATATTTTCTAAATTTTTTTGTAATTTAGTAAGATATTGTAAACGATCTTTATTAAACGTGCATTAAAATGTTACTTGTGAGCTTAAAAATTGACAAATTCATATTTAAAACAATGAATGGTGCTGCTGCAGTGTTAACTGTAGCGCAAGTTAGTGATAGTATTAATAGCAGGTTTAACAATCTAAAAGAAAGTTTGCAAATTATAACTAAAAGTCATTCAATTGTATATACATATATACATTTACTGCAATAGATTTATTTAAGTATTTTAAAAATTATTAAAAACAATAAAAAAATAATAAAAAAACACAAAACAGGTTTTTGCTCTTGCCGGGGATCGAACTAGCGACTTCGAGGTATGAAAGGCCAGTGTTCTAACCACTAGGCTACGGTGTGAGAGCAGCGGGCAGGCGTTAACTGCTTTTTTAAATTACAAACGGAGAGACAAAGTGAATATACCTTCGGTTAGGGTATAAAAATGTAATCTTTCTTCCAATGCATCACAATTCTACTGCAAGTATTTGCCACAATTCCAGCAGAACAAAGTTTTTCTGTGTTAAAATGATTGAAATTGTATTGTATTTAAGGTCTACAATGACAGAAGATTGCTTGAATGGATTGGCTCTGGAAAATAATCATGAAGAAATCTATATCAGCTCAGCTGAAATTGTTGAATTATTTTACCAGAAGAAACCTCGCCGTCTTGAAACCCTTGACTGGACTACTGATTAGATTGTTGCAATATGTCAAAAAATATAAGTATTGCGCGTCGAAAAATTTAATCAATGTGTGTTTTCATTTAAGAAATGTGGATCCGCCACTGCTCTTAGATAAATATGAATGTAGTATGTTGAGAAAAATACAAAATGTAATGTAATGTATTCTAAATCAACTCTGTAAAAATTCAAAAAAAATCAATAAATAGTCCATAACATAGAATTTGTAGAGTCAGTCACGTAATAACCTTTGTGAACAATAAAGACGTACATACATATATAAAAACATATTATTTGGCGACGAGGATGTTTAACGCGTGGCTCCCTCATGGCCGCCAAGTAAAATAAAAATCTACATATAAATACGCAATGTGTAAACGGTTACAACGCTTTTTCACAGCCATAGCACAACATAATCGCTTAATTTTGTTTACCCTACACCAAGGATATATTCATTTTGTCCTTCCGTTTGTAAAACATAGAAAGAGGCGTGGCAGGCATGGAAAAGTATAGATATTCTTGATCAGCGTACCACCTGAGTTGATTTAGCGATGTCCGTCTGTCTGTCTGTCTGTTGAAATCAGGTTTACGAGAAAACTAAAGGGCCAACTAAACCATGCACGGTTTGACTGCAGTCAACTTATGCAAGTGTGCGAATACACACAAATCGTATATCAAAGCTACAACGTACTTAACAAAAAGTTTCGTTCAATTTCCACAAATGTCATTTGCTTAAGGAAAGAGCGAAACTGAACGCACTTTCTGTACGGAATCAGCTGTTTATGCATTGTATACATAAGAAAAAATTTTTGCAATGGAACTTGAGGGCCAACTAAACCATGCACGCTTTGACTGCAGTCAACTTCTGCAAGTGTGCGAATACACACAAATCGTATATCAAAGCTACAACGTACTTAACAAAAAGTTTCGTTCAATTTCCACAAATGTCATTTGCTTAAGGAAAGAGCGAAACTGAACGCACTTTCTGTACGGAATCAGCTGTTTATGCATTGTATACATAAGAAAAAATTTTTGCAATGGAACTTGAAGTGGAAAATACTTTTGTTTTGAAATTAATAGAAAATGTGAAAAAGAAGATAATTAAACAGTAAAATAAACGCATTTTATTGAAATCGAAATGTAAAGGAAAGGGCTTGGAGTGAAGTTGCAGAAATATGCATTTTAATGTACACACACAATACATACAACAATTTGATTAACAATTCAGTGATGCCACGCGCAGCATTTGCCAATACTTATCCCCACAATCTACACGCATAGTACCAACTGAGCAATTTTGTTTTCTTATTTTTTTCTCAAAATTAGTAAAAACAATATCTGTATTACATATTTATTGCTTTAAGTATTTAAATAAATGTCATTGAATAACATTTTGTGAATGAATTCAATTTATTTAGGAAATAAAATTTATGCAATTGTGGGAATATTTCACACGCTTGCAACTATGGCTACATCGCTTCTTAAGTTCTACGAAGTACAACATAGCCACTAAAAAGTCTTCTCTGAGTTTCTTAAGCATTTGACAGGCTTTTCGTTCAAATTTGACAGTAGGTTACGCTAGGCGATGCATGGTTTAGTTGGGCCTTTGAAGTGGGAAATACTTTTGTTTTGAAATCAATAGAAAATGTGAAAAAGAAGATGATTAAATAGTAAAATAGACGCATTTTATTGTAATCGAAATGTAAATGAAAGGGCTTGGAGTGCAGTTGCAGAAATACGCATTTTAATGTACACACACACAATACATACAACAATTTGATTGATAATGCAATGATGCCACGCGCTGCATTTGCTAATACTTTCCCCACAATCTACACGCATAGTACAAAATGAGCAATTTTGTTTTCTTATTTTTTCTTAAAATTAGTAAATACAATATCTGGATTACATATTTATTGCTTTAAGTATTTAAATAAATGTCATTGAATAACATTTTGTGAATGAATTCAATTTATTTAGGAAATATATGAAATAAAATTTATGCAATTGTGGGAATATTTCACACGCTTGCAACTATGGCTACATTGCTTCTTAAGTTCAACGAAGTACAACATAGCCACTAAAAAGTCTTCTCTGAGTTTCTTAAGCATTTGACAGGCTTTTCGTTCAAATTTGACAGTAGGTTACGCTAGGCGATGCATGGTTTAGTTGGGCCTTAAGAAAGCTAATTGAATGAAACTTTCACACACAGGTCACATCTTCTTGCAGGCATCTTGCTTTTGAAAATAAGCGAAATTGGTTCACGGACACGCCTACCGCTCATAGTCTATGTCAGGGAAGGGCACTTAGTGCCTCAATTTCCTCACATTGCTCTAACCGTTATTCGACGCACAACCAAGCGAAAAAAATTTCCCAGAACTTCAACGCTATCGAAGCACAAAATTCGCAGAATTTCAACGCTATCGAGGCACAAAATTCGCAGAATTTCAATCGAGGCACAGCGTTGACTTGAATTCAAATGAAAACAAAAACAAAACACAAAGGCATAAATGACGGCGCCGCATTGTGTCTTGACGAATGTAGCAATTGTTTTTGTTTGTAGTGTAATTTGTTTTTTTTGTGCTAATGGCAATTTTGGAAATGAAAGTAAAAAAAACTTTAAAATTTCGTTTGTTGTTGCTTGATGTTGTTGTTTTCCTCTTTGGTTATATTTTTGTGCCCACCGCTGGTCTATGTATATATACCCAGATCAATTTTGAAAAAAGTTGCAGCAATTTTGATGAAAATTGGTGATTTGATGCACATGTGTGTGGGATGAAGCATCCACATAGTCATAGGGAGCCGCCATTTGTCACTTTTGTGAACTAACAATAAAACTCACTTTTTTAATTTTGACCGAATTTCATTTTAACCTTTTCAATTTACATCGTTTTTTTATATTACGAACTTAAATTAAGGATTTGTCCCTTTTTACAAATTTTTACTACACAGTTTTTTATCTTAAATTTACTGCGTTCTATTTAACCTTAGCAATCGTATTCTTTTTATACGCATCTGCTAAAAGTTTCCAGAATACCAATATGAGAAAACTTAAAAAACTGAATTAAAAAGATGTCCAGAATACCAATATGGGAAACTCAAAACCTGATTATTCGTATATCGAAAAACGAGGATGACATATAAAAAGTTGCATTGACAAGCTGTCAACAAATGTTGCCCATTTGCAGAAAAGCTAAAATGCCTGTTCCTATACATGCCGCCGGCCAATGCTGGAACCAGCATGATAAGTCCACGGACCGCGATACTGCAAAAGAGAACGACACTACATTTTTTTTTGTTAACTAAAATATTTCTATGACTTACTGGGTAGTGCTTTACTTTTTATTGAGCAAAAGAAAGCACTCAATAAAAATTCCCCAAATGCGATGAGATGAGACTAATGCTAAGGTAAAATGTTAGAATGTGGTATTGTGCTTATGATTGCATTCGTAGAATGATTTATAAATTTATCTGAGATTCAGTATTGTTTGGTATTGGTAACTTGCATAGCTTCGAAACGGATCGCTTATATGTTCCAGTTTTCGTTTGCACCGTGACAACGCGTACTAATTTGTCTTGACTTGCATCCGTCAATAATTCGTCACAATACCCATTGATTGGGGGGCAAACGATCATCTTTAACAATAATTAGATCGTTGCATTGGAGGTTTTCTGTTTGATTATGCCATTTTGGACGCGATTGTAGATGCGTCAGCCAGTCAGATGACCATTTTGACCAAAACTGTCGTATGAGTGATTGTAGTGCTAAATAATGTTTGCTGATATTTATATCTTTTTGCGTTTCTTCAGGTGGTGCCAAGAGAGAATCACCGATAAGAAAATGACCGGTCGTTAATACCTTCAGGTCATGAGGATCCGAAGTGAGAGGACACAGCGGTCTAGAATTGAGGCAGGCCTCTATTCCAACAAGTACTGTAGACAATTGCTCATAAGTGAATCGAAAACCTACCGTGATGTGCTTAATATGTTATTTTACCGATTTTATGTTGGCTTCCCATAAGCCTCCGAAATTAGGGGAGTGAGGGGGGTTAAAATGCCATTGAATATTTTTTAATGCCAATTTAGGAATGATATCCTGTTTAATTGCGTTTTCGAACTCTTATTGAGAACGTTGCAGCGTTTATAAATTTCGTGACAAATTCCGCACCGTCCAATAAAACGTTGCAATGCCATCATAAAATGCTCAGTATTGAGCCCCGTGACTGCTTCTAAGTGGATTGCCTTTGTGGCTAAGCATATAAATAAAACGATATAACCCTTGTAGGTAGTATGTCCGCGGAATTTGGAAGCTTTTAATTCGATAGCTCCAGTATAGTCGATACCGGTTGCAAAAAATGGCCTGTTTGGTGGGTTAACCCTGTGATATGGCAAATTACCCATATGTTGTGGAGTTATTTGTGGGTTAGCTCGGAAGCACTGGATGCATTTTTGAAGTTGAGATTTTACTATGTTACGAGCATTTATCACCCAAAATTTCTTGCGAATGTGCGAAAGCGTCAGTTGCACCCCACCGTGAAGAGTATTGTGGTGGGCATCCATTATAATTAAGTTGGTGAAGTGGTGGCAAGGTGGCAAAACTATGGGATGCCGTTGCCCATATGACAATCGAGCATACTGCAGACGTCCGCCAACTCGTAGAATATCGTATTTATCAATGAACGGTGTTAAATTGATCAATTTGGTCTTAGCAGGCAAAGCTTTTCCTTGACGAAGATGATGACCAATCGACAAATAATTGTATTACTATGTTGTAGTTCGTTCACTGAAATTGAGCCAGTCTTGTCTTCTCTATTTTTGCTGCTGGCGTTATGACGAAAACGAAATATCCAAGCTGTTACCCGAGTTAATCTATTTAGTGATGAATATCTGTAAACAAGAGATTCGTTATTGATAGCTATGTTGACTTGCAGTTTATTATTTTTGCTCTCCAAAAAATTTTGAATCGATCACACTATCTGTAAATTTTGATTTTGGTCAATTTTTTGAAAACTGACATAACCACGAAGGTCCATACCACCATTAATCGAAGTCAGCCAATTGGGTAGGTGTTAGTCCTCGTGTTGCACAATCTGATGGATTGTCCCTACTCTGCACGTGATTCCAATTTTGTGGGCAACTGTGATCCAATATTTTTGTAATACGGTTTGCGACGAAAGTCTTCCATCGAGTCACATCGCCCTTTATCCAATATAGAACAATGCTTGCATCGGTCGCTAATTGATGTTGCTAAATGTTTCTTTACCCATGTGCTTAATTAAGCGACTAATAAGGCGCCACACAACTCCACCCTAGGTATGGAGATCGGCTTGGTAGGCGTGACTCTACTTTTAGAAGTAAATAAATGCGAGCAAATATTGCTGTTGTCGAAAACTGAACGCAGATATACGCAGGCTGCGTACGCGACTGCTGACCCATCACAAAACGTATGCGATTCGGCTACGGTAATGTTTTTGGTGAAGAATTTTACCCAGCGAGGAATTTTGAGGGATTCTATGTATGGAAAAGTGTCTGCAAACTGATGCCAGCGATTACCCAACGAAATTGGGAGTGGATCATCCCAATCGATACTAGTGAAATTGTTGGTTGTCGTATTTTTGAGCTTGGTATTCCAAATATCTTTAAGAAGGATCTTTGAAGAAATTATTATTGGTGCTACGAGGCCGAGCGGATCATATAGTCGAGCTATGGTAGAAAATACGTTTCTTTTTGTTGCTAGAGAAGGCAGTGTAAAGTTAATCTTAAATTGAAAACTATCGGTGGTGGGTTGCCAAAACATTCCAAGAGTTTTGACAGTGTTTTGCGAGTCGAGAGGTTGAAGTGTGCCTATGCATTGATCATCAATCGAAATTGATTCTAATAAAGTTGGATTGTTGCTTGCCCACTTCTTTAAGTACATTCCTGCAGATTATAATGCACCTTTGATATGTTGTTGAATTTCTAACGCAGTTTCCACGGTATCACTGCCGGTTAAGATGTCATCGACATACATATCCTCTTTAAGAACCCTTTTTGCTAAAGGAAATCGATATTTTTCGTCTTTTGCTATTTGATGCAGGACACGAATCGCTGTAAATGGGGCTGAAGCCGTGCCAAAGGTCACAGTCGAAAGAGAAAATTCTTGAATATTGTTGTTTTTGTTTCGCCACAAGATACGTTTAAACTGTGAGTCTTCAGAGTGCATGTCAATGCACCTATACATTTTTTTAATGTCGGCCGTAAACACGAATTGATGCATTCTCCATTTTAATAAAATAGCAGGCAATACTTAGGAGGTCATTAAGAGAGCGACCATTCGAAGTTTTCGAAGAAGCGTCGAAAACGATACGAACCTTTGTCGACACTTTTCCTCTTTAATGACTGCATGATGAGGTAACACACAACAGGAATGAGATGGTTTTCCAGATGGTAAAATAATACGATGTTGACTTTCAGTGGTAGTAACAACTGATACTTGATTTAATTTGAAGTAATCTTCAATTGCTTCACTATATTGTTGACTCAGTTTTGGATCTCTCTCTAACCGACGTTCGAGCTGATGAAAACTATTTAAAGCTGTTTGCTTAGAACATCCTAACGTCTGTTTTGGATCAAAAATAGATTTCAATGGCAAGCGTACTAGATACTTTCCATTTGCTTGCTTTGAAACATTAAATCAGCTCCGATGATAACGTCTATTTTTTGCGGAATGTTGAAATTCGGGTCTGCTAGGGTAAGACCCATGGCGTGTGGTTACTCCTGTGGATAAGCTCGTTGACTTGGCAAAATTGAATTTGATGATTTTAGAACATAAGCATGTTCTACAAATAACTTAAAAGTGGAATCGGTACACGTACCTAGACAAAAACTAACGGCATTTTTACAGAGTTGATTGGTCCCTTGACCAACCCCAGAAATCTCTGCAACAATGGGGTTACGCTTCAACTGCAACGCTTGTACTAAACCTTCCGACACCAATGTGCCTTTGGATCCTGGATCTAAAAGAGCGCGGGCGGTGGCGTTATGACCCCTATATGGGTTGCTTATGCTTATTCTAGCTGTTGCTATTAATATTTTCGAAGAAGTGCTACTTGATGTGTTAGCAGATATGAAATTTGCTGCGTCGGCAATTGAGGTATTATGAGAATTAACCGTGTGATTTGATGGATGAAATTGGGGTTGTTGACTATGGACTGGCGTGGGAGACGTCAAGCTCCCCGACGCTTGGCATCCATCGTTACTAAAAGATGTACATAGTTGGCTGTATAGTCGCGATTGTATTTCTGCTGTGATCAGCGTTAGTCGGGATATGCAGCATTGTGTGATGACGTCCTCCACACTGGAAACAATTTTAGGAACTGGTACATTTATCTATAAGGTGGTGATTGCTTAAACAATTTAAGCAAAGCTTATACCGCTGCACTAGTGCTTTTCGCTCAAAACAGTCCTTTTCCATAAAAGTAGGACAAAACCGGATTTTATGGTCCTTTTTGCACAACGGGTAAACGTCTACCTTATCCCTGTTAGTTTGAGCGGTGCTATGAAAAAACTTTGCTTCTGGCTTGGCGCGTCTATCGGAAAACTTGAGTGATGTTTTAACATTTATTGCTTGCAGCTCATGATCGATGTTGCGATTTTCTATAGCGTCAAGAGTAACTAAACGACTATGAAGAAACGATTCGAAATTTAAAAATGTTGGAATATGTGTTTTATTCCCCAGGAAAAACTCCCACGCCTGATGCGTTTCCTTTGGAAGACAGGAGGCAAGGAAGTGAGCTATCCAGTGATCGCACTGGTTGATAGGAATTTCAAGACGCTTGAGTGCGGTGATGCAAACCGAAGCTGAGTTAATTAGTGTCTTTAAATCTTCCGATTTTCTTTGACTAGTGCCTGTAATCTAAAAAGCGAGTTCATATGATGCATGAACCAAATTTTGCGGATTGTTATATCGTTTTCCTAAAATGTCCCAAGCTACATTATAATTTTGGTCGGTCAAATCCATCTGATGTATGTCTAAATCACAATCTAACGGCAATGCTTTTTTCAGAAAGTGAAAACGTTGAATGTCGTTGAGATCCTCATTTTGATGCATGAGCTGAGCAGAAGAGTCATGGAATGTAGGCCAATCTACAAATTTTCCGGTAAATGTTGAAACTGGTAAGTTTGGTAGCTGAATGCTGGATACCTGACGTGATGAATGTGGTGACATGGAATTTCTGGTTTCGGTTACTGCTGGTGTTTGCGTTGGTGGAAATAGTTGCTCAAAACTATCAGTTATTACGCATATTACCTCAAGGTATAATTCTTCAAACCCATTATTAACCTTTTCTTTAAGATACTGATCTTTTTGATCGTCTGATTGACTAGCTATGGTCTTGTGAGCGTCACTAAACTCATGATACAACTGTTCGATCTTATCAATACGTTTGCGAAAATAAATTTTAGTCTTGCGTGCAACTGCATCTTTTTTAAAATTAGTGTAAATGTGTTTAAGCGTCTCATATTTATCGCTTTGCAACTTTATTAATTCCGGAATTGAATAATCGCTAGCCTCACTCATGATTTAAACCGAATACCAAAATTCAATATATATAGAAAATTATAAATTACTGCACACACAACCCGCACACTCACCTTAGCTCTGCTACTGATGACCCTCCGCAGCCAATAATGTTGTTGTTGTAGATGTAAGCTTGGTCTTTTAAGGCTGTTGAAAACGTTGCGCTGAAATTTGTTGTTACCTTCCGTCTGCTGCAGCTAGATTGAACACGGTTGTATTTGTGTGACAACCTACAATCATGCGATGGAACACCTCTTTTTTGTAAGGTTAAAACCGATTTTTCACAATGGTTTATTTTATTGTTCACCAATTAAATGTCTTCTTTTTTTTTTCTTTCTATATCAAATGACAAAGTGCCCCACGTTGGGCGCCAAATTTATGTGTGGGATGAAGCATCCACATAGTCATAGGGGGCCACCACTTCACTTTTGTGAACTAACAATAAAACTCACTTTCTTAATTTTGACCGAATTTAATAATTAAATATTTAACCTTTTCAATTTACAAAGTTTTCATATATATTACGAACTTAAATTAAGAATTTGTTCCTTTTTACAAATTTTTACTATACAGTTTTTTATCCTAAATAAGGTCTTAAAAAACTAAAGAATTTGCCAAATATATATATTAAATTATATAAATCAACTAATGATATTCAGTATCGCTTAAAGTATTCTCATTATATGAGGGAATTTAATTTCTTAAATAAATTTCTCTATAAACAGTATATTTTGCGTTGTGAGAACAATATTAAAACTAATCCCAAGTCATTTTGGAATTTTATTCAATCTAAGAGAGATGGATCTTGCATTCCAACGGCTACATACTATAAATGTAATCATGCTTTTTCAATTGAAGATACAGTGAATCTTTTTGCTGATTATTTCAATTCCAATTATGAAAAAGAAAAGTTTGGTTTTGATGAGTCAATTTTAGATAATGTTGATTCATTTTTGGATATCGGCTCTATAGTCTTCGCTGAAGATGATATTTGCAATTTTATGTCAAAAATTAAAATTTCAGTTAAGTCTGATAATGACGGCATTTCATCCATTTTACTTAATAAATGTGCTTTTTCCTTATCTAAGCCTTTATGTAAAATTTTCAATGCATCATTAATGACTGGTACTTTTTTAGATTGTTGGAAAATTGCATCTATTACACCAATTTTTAAAAGTGTCAGTAAAAATTATGTTTCCAACTATAGACCTATTTCTAAACTCTCTAATGTATCTAAACTCTTTGAAAGTGTCATTAAGAATAAGCTATTCTTTTTAGTCAAGCGACATATTTGCCTTGAACAACATGGTTTTTTTGCTGGTCGGTCAACTGTAACTAACTTAGCAGTTTTCTCGAGATTTTGTATTTCATCTTTTGAACTAGGACATCAAGTTGATGTTCTCTATACTGATTTTTCTAAGGCATTCGACAAGGTCCCTCACAGTGTTTTATTAGCTAAACTTGCTAAAATGGGCTTCCATTCTGCTTTTTTGAAGTGGATCAAGTCTTATCTGCAATCCAGAGTTTGTTTTGTGGAGATAAATGGCGTTAAATCGTACCGCTTTATTGCTACTTCGGGTGTACCACAGGGTAGTATTCTTGGCCTTTTGCTTTTCACATTATTTATTAATGATGTCTGTAAATACTTTCGTTCAGCGAACTTTTTGCTTTATGCGGACGATTTGAAAATATTTAAGAAAGTTTCTGACATAAATGATGCTGCTCTTTTACAGAGTGATCTCAATAATTTATTGTCTTGGAGTTTACAAAATTTTTTACCCTTAAATTTTAATAAATGCTTTTCTGTGTCGTACTCGAATTCCAATAATTTGCATATTTATTCGTACTCTCTTTTGGGATTTCCTATACAGAATGTTAAGTCAATTCGAGATTTAGGAGTTATATTTGACTCTAAGTTCACTTTTGTTGACCATATAAATTATGTTGTTCCAAAATCATATTCATTACAGTTGTTCCCGCTTAATTGTGTCCCGCTTTATTGATTTGGCCGCATAATTGAGCCAAAAAAATTGTAATGAAAAAGTTACATATAAAATATACAGTAATTTTCCCGTTTAATTGAGTTCCGTTTAATTGCATTACCCTCTTTATTGATTCCCATATAATATACTGCTTTATAAATCACATGCTAAAAATGTCGGTTAATTGGGTCATTTAAAAAAAAAATTCTGGCAATACTTTTAATGAATATCTGTGGCAACACTTCTTCCAATCATATGTTTTTTGTACATTTATGTGATTCCCGCGTTTTCAAAGTTGCAAATTTTGTATATGTAAAAACATTTTACAAGCTGAACGGGAATTATGAGTGGAAGAAAGCGTTCTCACATAAGTTTGAATGTAAAGGAAAAGCTGCAAGTTATTGCTGATGCAAAAACACATAGCAAACTTGCTTTCGTGCGTAGATACAGTACAGATTTTTCTGATCCCTACACTCTGATTTGCCTTTACAACTCTTTTGTAAGGTCAAGATTAGAGTATGCTTCTTTTATTTGGAGTCCTTTCCATACCATTCATTGCTCTCGACTAGAAAAAATCCAAAAATCATTTTTAGAGATTCGCGCTCCGTTCCTTAAATTTCAGTGGATCTTTTCCTTCCTATAATGCACGAATTGTGCTATTGGGCTTGAAATCTCTCGAAACAAGAAGAAAGATGCAATCCTTGATATTTTGATATTTGTTCATGACCTTATTTCAGGCAATATTGACTGTGCACATTTATTGCTTTTTGTTACTTTTAATGTACCTTCAAGAACGTTAAGGCACTACACGTTTTTTCATTCACGAATTCATAGAACTAATTATGCACCTAATGAGCCTATAACTCGTGCTTTATTGTTGTATAATCAACTTCCTTCTGTCCATAATTTAGATCTTTCTTTTTCGAAATTGTCTTTTAAGAAATTGCTAAATAGTCTGTATCTAGTTTAATTTATCATTTATTATTGTAAGACTAGTTGCTATTTTAATTACTTATATTAACTTGAATTCTTTGTTTGTTTTATATAACATTTATATGAATATATTATTGTTTTATTTTTTTTTTTTGAAGTAGTCTGTAAAGATATTGTAATCCAAAGACATTATCAAATAAATAGAAATAAAATAGAAAAAGTTTACTGCGTTCTATTTAACCGTAGCAACCGGATTCTCGTGTATTACAAAATTCAACAACTTTTTATATGCATCTGCCAAAAGTTTCCAGAATACCAATATAAGAAAACTTAAAAAACTGAATACCAATATGAGAAACTCAAAACCTGATTATTCGTATATCGAAAAACGAAGATGACATATAAAAAGTTGCATTGACAAGCTGTCAACAAATGTTGCCAATTTGCAGAAAAGCTAAAAGGCCTGTTCCTGTACACATGTGATGAAGATTTCAAAGATTCCTACAGAGGCGTGGCACAGCCCTAAGTTTTAATCTTTATACCACCATATCTCGTAAGCCGTGCAAGATATTGTTATGAAATTTGGTAAACGGAAACATTTCAAATATATCTGACATTGTGGCACTTTTCAACAGTTAAAAATTTTGATTCCATATATCTCAAAAGTGGCTCAAACGATTTTCATAAAAATTTTAGAGATGATGCCACTGAAAGCAGTCATCAACAAAAGCTCGGCCACTTTACTGAAAAAACTCGTTAAAGGGCGTTGCACAGCCCATAATATTTATAAACGTTATATTAAGAGAACTAACAATGTAATCGTTATGAAATTTTAATAAGGCAGATATTACTTGCTAGAAAGTATGTTTTTGTAATAATTTGGTGCATGTGGATGTGGCACCTCCCATACAAGCAAAAACGTTTACCGTTATAGATAGTGTGCTATGAGAGTAATCTTCATAAAATTTGGCTTGGAGGTTTCGGCTGCTATGGGCTTTGAAATTAAATTGACGAGATTGCATGAGTGGGCATGGCACCTCTCATATTACCATAAAGTTGCAATCGCTATATTGATTGAACTATTGCAACAATTGGTATAAAATTTAATTTAGGTGGTTTACTTGCTATAAGGTATACCTAAACCAAAAGTGGGCGAAATAGCACGCGTGGGCGTGGCACTCCCCATACAAGTAAAATACCTTAAGTGGCATATCTTTCGAAATATGTGATCAATCATACTAAAATTTGGTGAAAGATTGTTGCTTACAAAAAGCTATTTCTGAATAAAAATCGGAACATATTACACCAGAGGGTGTGTTACCGCCCTAAATTTTAAGACTAATTACGGCATATATCGCAAACTATACAACCTATTGAGCTAAGATTTGGTAAGTGGATGTCAATAACGAATATAATTTAGTGACCCGAAAGTAGGTGCAGTTGGAGAAGTGGGCGTGGCACATTTAAATTTTTTAGTTTTTATTCGATATGTTTCAATATTTTCCATACTCTTTTGACTTCATCAACCTTTTAACTTTTTCCAATGTATCCCATTTGTATTCGTTTGACTTTTTCAACCTATTTCATTTTTCTTCATTATTTTCTTTATTTTTAAAACTTTTTCAGAGATATTGAATTGTTTTATCATTTCTTAACCTCTTTCAACTTTTTTGAACATTTTCATATTCTTGACATTTTTAAGCTTTTTTCAACATTTTTCATATTTTTTCGACATTTTGAATTTCAGTCTTTAACAACTGTTTCAAAATTTTTCAACTTCTTCCACCTTTTTTACATTTCAAATTTTTTTCGACTTATTGAACCTCTTCAACGTCTTTTAAGATTTATTTAAAAGCGACTTTCAGTGCAGTGTAGGGTATATGAGTTTCAGCCTGGCCGAAGATAACACCTTAACTTGTTTTTTGTTGGAAAGGTTGTGAAGAGACATGTATACTTTTTTTTCAATAGTAGGCGGTGCCACGCCCTTAACGGGAAACAACGTTTCCACGGCTAAATTAATTCACCGATTTTTATAAAATTTGGTTTGAAGATAGATAGAACCCTAAGAAAGATTATTAGAAACTCTTATTTCTTTAAGTGGGCGTCGCATCGCCCCTAATGAGAAAAATCGGTATCACGGCTGTGCCACTACACCGATTTTAATGAAATTTGGTACGTAGATATACTGAACTTTGAGTAAAGATATTTGTTTTGTGTGGGCAGTGCCACGCCTCTTACAGGAAAATACGTTGTTACAACTAAACTAACGAATTCTAAGAAATACTTACAAATAATTCTAATCGTTTTGATGGAAAACTTATTGATTCCAAAAAATCGCCCCTAAGGCTCTTGGAAGTCATTTTAGTTAAAATTATTTGTAATCCCTCTGTTATGACACTTATCATGCAAAAGTTAAGCCTTAAAGTCGAAGAGACAAAATAAGAGATTAAGCTTGTGTATTTAATACATTTATTATGTCGTGTTATATGTTAAATAAAATTTTACTGCATAGGATGCATAAATATATAATTGGAATAGTAAATAATACTCTGTTTTTTTTAAATTCAGTAGTGCGTAATATGAGTTTTCTTAGATGGCTTACCGCAAATATAGCCAAAAATATTGAAAAATTATTGTCTAAAACATATTTTTAATGCCGTTCCGTCTTCATATAATTTTTACCAACCTGGCGGCTTTTGTTGATTTGGATAATGTGGATATTCCCTTTCCTGAACATTAATATGTCGAAGTTCACATGTGAAAGCGAGGATCGTTTAGGAGTTAAAATATCTTTGTCCGTGGAAAAAAGATTTTACACTGCAGCGCTTGAGGGTATATCAGTATTATATTTAATAAACAGATTAATGAATATCTAATCCCCGAGAAATGCGGCATCGTTGAACAGGTCTTTTGATTTCATGTCTAGCCACATTTTGACGATATTTCGAGGTTTACTCTTTAAAGGTTTGTGGCTCTTAGGCTTTTCTTTAGACTGAATGACAGAATTGTTACTCGCGTTGCTGCCTCCGCCACTTAAACTATCTCTGTTCTTCGAACTGTCGGCAGCTACTTTTCGTAACGCCTCTTTTACCTTTTACGGAACGGAACGTACTTGTTGTCAGAACGTGTTTTACGTAGCGCGGCGCAATGCATGCTGTATCTTTTTGGTAAATAGTAGGTACTGGATTAACGATTAACGGACTTGGGGAAATTTAGCGGAAGTTAAAGAGTCCGTTAACATTTTTTGAAGTCAACTTAAAAGTTAATCCGTTAGTCGAAATGTTAACTTCATTAATTAACGATTAACGAGTTAATGCACTGCTATGAGTATATGGCGTAAATAAAAGCCAGTTTCTTCAGTAAAAAACACTTCTATATAACGAATTTTTTGATTTTACGACTGACCCGTGCATTAATTAGTTCGATATATTGGACGTCTACTGCATTCTTGATCCATTTGTTTTTTGCATAATATTTTGAAATACTTATGCTATCATATGTGATTTAAAATTAAACTGTAGGTACTGTGGTTCTTTAAAAAATAGATGTTGAAATCTTTCGTTTTGTTTCATATTTTTTTAAGCTGGTGTGGTGTAAAAAAATTTATAACAACTTAGGTGGATAACTTGTTTAAAAATTGCCTATTTAATACAAATTCTAAAATTTTAAAAACATAAGCGATAACTTTTATGGTTGCAAAGATATTGCAATTTTAGCGCCAAAGGGGATTTTTTATCGAACTTAAACTTCAAACAAAATCAGATTAATTTCGAATTTTACTAAGAAATAATGTATGCGATCTCTGAATTACGTCGTGTATACATCAACAGCTACCCTAGTAATATAATTAAGTAATATAATTTTATGATCCTGTGCACCACCTCATTTCATAATCTACCTGCACTATGGGCACATAATGTAGCACCCGCCTTAAAATTTTGTCAAAGATTAAAGAATTTAATTCATGATTTCGAAATGTCTTAGGTAGAAAATCTCAATTACCTACAACTTGGGTCTTGGCAAAATCAAAAGAAACAAAAAATTTTATTTATTACATTTTGTTTCAAATTAGTGTTACACTGTGTTCCATTAAAGATGTAAAGAAGCTTAAGTAATGATTAAACTGAGGCAATAATAATATTTATCACACTTATTTAATTTTATTATAACTAGTTTCGCCGAGTGGTTGAAATTCAACCATTAAAAATGCTTTTGGTGTTAAAGAACTGATATAAAAAAGAGCTATTATTTGTCATTGCTTTCAAAAATAAAAATCATGGCAACATGCTGAGAATAGGTATAGACCTATCTTTATCCCTTCCTTAGAATTCAATATACCAAATTTCTTCAATATCAGTCAATTAGTTTAGTTAAGAAAACATATTTTCCTGTTAAAGGCGTGGTGCCATCCACTTAAAACATTTTTTTTTTCTCAAGACTCAATCTATCTCCATATCAAATTTCATCAAAATCGGTCCATTATTTTAGCTGTGAGAACATATTTTCCTATTGAGAGTGTGTCTCTCTCCACTTTAAAACTAAAACGTTTCCTTAGGGTTCAATATATTTCTGTACCAAACTTCAATTGGCTTATTAGCTTAGTCCTGAAACGTTTTATTCTGTAAGGGGCATGGCTCTATCCACCAAATGTTTTTACTCAAGAGTGGCTCAGTCGTGACACCGCTTTTTTCCATTAGTGGTGGTGTCATTTTCTTAAGGTTCAATCTATCTCCAAACCAAATTACATCAAAATCAGTTCAAATTTTTAACCGTGGAAACGTATTTTACTGTTGCAGGCATGGCTCCGCACTATTAGAAAAAATTTCATTCACATGCACTGCTTCTCTTCACAACCTTTACAACAAACAAAAAAAACAAGTGATTATGAGGTGTAAGGGCAGTTAAAAAAGGATGGATCCGTTTTGCAACTGCCTATTTATACATAGATAATTCTTACTCTCTCACAAACAAAGAGTTCGAAGTTATTGTATATCTAAACCCTGTGCATTCGATTATGTGGAAGATCGGCTAAGCTCAAATCATGAAGGTATGTTCTAATGAATCGCGCATAAAAGAAACAAAAAACAATTTTTAGTATTGAACGACCAAGCTTCAAAGAGCTATTTTTTGTCATCCCTCCCAAAAATTAAAATCATGGTATCATGTTACTTTATCCGTACCACTAACTCTTTGTCATCCTTAGGGTGCAATCTATCTCCATACCAAATTGCATCAAAAGTGGTTCATTGGCTTAGATATAAAAACATATTTTCCTATTGGGGGCGTGGCACTGTATATTTTAAACTGAATACTTTTTCCCAAGATTAAATATATCCCTTTACCAAATTCTATCAAAATCGGTCTATTAGCTTAGCAGTGAAAACGATTTTTCTGTTAGGAGTGGTACCATGCTCACTAAAATAAGTCAGAGTTTTAAGAAATGTTTTTTAGGGTTCAATCTATATCCAAACCAAATTTCTTCACAATCGGTCCATTAATTTAGCCGTAGAAACGTTTTTTTCTTGTTAGGAGCAGTGCCACGCAAACTGGTTTGGGATCAATCTGTATCCTAACTATTTAATCAAATTCGGTGCACTAGTTTAGTCGTAGAGACGTTTTTTCTTGTTAGGGGCGTGGCACCGCCCACTCCAAACAAATATATTTACTTAAGGTTCAACCTATCTCCATGTCAAATTTCATCGAAATCGGTGAGACGGCTCAGCCGTGACAGCGTTTTTTCACATTACGGGTTAATGCGTTTTGTATGGGGGAACCATGTAAAAATGTTCACTTTATTTTACTTGCCTTAATGGCAACTTATACACCTGATTTTTTTTTTCTGCACATCTATAAAACAGTACCTTTCCAATGATATAAGTTTCATTCTCCTCTCTTTATAGTAAATACTTAAAAAGTGTACCACAAGATTCGATGTTCACGTATTAATATATAGATAAGTGTTCAAACTGCTGGGTAGATGACCCTGATTCAGGCCCTACATCTAACTATAAATGATCTTTTTAGCGTCCGTGAGTATCTTCGGTGGAGAATCGGGCTAGCAGCACTTTCGACGCGGCTAGGCAACTCCGATAAACTGTTGGTTGGGTTGCTATAAACTTTTTTTTTTAGACAGCTCCAATAAAAAAAGTCCAAAGGATTTAAATCTGGTGACCGTGGAGGCCACAATATCGGGCCCAAACGGCCGATCCATCTGCCAGAGCAGCACTGATATAAGTGTCTTCGTACAGAGCGACTGTACCCAAGTAGCATTAAAATACTGCTGTGCAATAATTGCTAGTAATAAGCTGTAAAAACACTTTTAATGCAATTGACAAGTCATTTATTAGCTTTTCTTGAAGTTTTATTTAAAAGAAATTTTTTATTCTTTAAAAACGCCTTTACAGCTTGTGTCTAGCTTAATATTAGCACTGATTCAAAATATTTTCTTAACCTGCTTTAGAAGCGCTTATACAGCCAAAATAGATGTTGAGAACTAGCACAACTTCGTTGTTATTTTCTTTAGCTATGATCTATACTTTAACGGAAAGATAACAACTAAACAAAAGCCGCTATATTTCTTGCTTTGATTTGGCATTTATAGATAAAACTAGCATTACCCTGTGCGCATCGCCTCACCTCAACCGTGGTGTAGATTCGATGTGCGGTCTGCGTGAAAATTCTATTTAAAAACTACTTTTGTATGAGGACCACCCTTAGTATGCACCCAAAATAAAATTTTTACAACCTAAGCAGTGCCTCTTAATATAAAAACCACATGATGTAAATTCCTTGAGAATCGATTTAAGCGGTCTTCGAGAAAATGATATTTAAAATATTTTTTTGTGTGAGGGCCACCCTAAATAAAAGTTTTGTATCCTTAGCTATGCCTCTTAACATAAGAGCTACGTGGTGTAAATCGTTTAACCTGTTATCGTGAAAATGACATTTTAAAAAATTTTGTATGAGGGCCACCCTAAGTTTGAAGTTGAAATAAAACTTTTACGATCTTATCTGTGATTCTTTATATAAAAGCCATATGGTGTAAATTCCATGAGAATCGATTTTGCGGTCTTTGAGAAAATGATATAAAAAAAATTTTTGTATAAGGGCCACCCTAAATAAAAGTGTTGAAGCCTTATATATGACTCTTAATATAAGAGCTACGTGGTGTTAATTCGGTGTGAATCGATTAACCTGTCTTCGTGAAAATGATATTTAAAAATTTTTGTGTATGAGGGCCACCCT
Source organism: Tricholauxania praeusta (assembly GCA_949775025.1). Classification (NCBI taxonomy): domain Eukaryota; kingdom Metazoa; phylum Arthropoda; class Insecta; order Diptera; family Lauxaniidae; genus Tricholauxania; species Tricholauxania praeusta. The sequence continues at coordinate 110,379,894 of OX459028.1, forward strand.
AATTTTGCACTTTAAATAAAATTGTTACAATCCAATCTCTGCCTCTTAATATAAAAACCATTATTGTAAATTCCAAGAGAATCGATTAAGCAGTCTTTGAGAAAATGCTATTTTTAAAATATTTGTGTATGAGGGCCACCCTAAATAAAAGTTTTGTGGCCTATGCTATGCTTCTTAACATTAGAGGTACGTAGTGTAAATTCGGTGTGAATCGATTTATTTGTCTTCGTGAAAATGATATTTAAAAATATATTTGTATGAGGACCACCCTAAGTAAGCACCCTAAATAAAATTTTTACCATCAAATCTGTACCCCTTAACATAAAAGCCATACTGTGTAAATTTCATGAGAATCGATTTGCCTGTCTTTGAGAAATCGCTATTTTGAAAATATTTGTGTATGAGGGCCACCCTAAATATGCACCCTAAATAAAAGTTTTATAGCCTATGACACCCGCCCGATCGATACTAACATACTGTAAAAATTTCATCAAAATCGGCTGGATAGTTTCCGCGTGCATAAGAGACAGACAGACAGACGGACAAAAAATGAATTTTATATAATAGATAATTCACAGATCAAAGCACAAATTCATTGCCTTTATAAAAATTATATTTTATTGCTTTTATTTTGCATGTGTACTTCGAATTATTGCTAACTAAAGCTCTCAGACAATTATATATTTTATCTGAATTTTTTTTTAATTGAATCTTGACAATTTTTTGAAATTTCTACAAGCTTTGGAATTTGGGACACTAAATTTTTGATGTTGACACCATTCGTCGCAGTTTGATCCGTAACATACCGTAAATCAGCATTTTCTTCTGATAAAGTTTTCTCCAGCAAGTAATTAGATGGCACAAAGTCATCAAAATTATTGTCCATGTTTACAAATCTGAAAATAAAAATCAAATATTTAATCTAAGTAATTTGCTGTGAATTATAAATTATTACTGAGTTAATTCTTCGCAACTTTCTTCGCCGGGATCCAAATGCTCTGTGTCAAAGTATTGTGACATTGCGACCTCTTGAGCATAAGCATCCTTAAACTTTTCAAATGTGCGCTTAATTGTGCAGCTTTGAGAAATCCAGTCCTCACTTGGAGTGGTCTTATCGTTCGTGATGTACGATTTGGGGATGGCTCGCATTGGTGGCCAATGAACAAATGTTTTTTTTTTCTCTTTTGTCAGCCATGTACTAGGCATGTACAATGTACTAGTACATAACGTCAACTCATCTAAAAAATGGTAATAAAGAATATATTATATATTTTTAAGCCTCTGTATAATTGGAACTTACCATTTTCTTTATACTGAATAACCTGGAACGGCATAATGTAAATTAGCAAACTATCTTTAATCTTAAACAAATTTGACAAATGACAATGAAAATACCCTTGCACGTAGTGTTGCCAGGTTTCTAGCCACAAATAATGCTGTTTTTTGTTTTCAATGACACATAATAAAACTGATACATGCAGTTATAGTATTTTCAGTACGTTTGTGTTCTTTTCAGTACCATGATAGCAGGAATTCGAAATGACAGTTCTTCTTCTTTATTTTTAGGGATACCTTTTCTGTCAAAATACGCTAAAAGCGTATGACTTCAGACTATATGAGAAGTCATATAAAAAGTCATGTGAGTTGTCAAATATGACAACTCTCATAGTGTGAATATGTTTATATTACACACATGAGAAAGCATATGACTATTTTGACATTCGATTCAAGTCTATTTGAAAAGAGAAGTCATATGAGTTTTGTGTTAAAAAAAATAGAGATCTGGTCAAGTTTCTTCGTTATTAAAATACTGGATGGTCCTTAATACTTTTACGACGTTTATTCTTTAAAGAAAAACAATTATTTTGAATTAAATAAATACAAAAACTTAACTGCAGTCAAAACTATTTTTTGAGAAATGTCAAGTTCTCTTAATATCAGTCATATAGTATAAACACAATAAAATAAATTTTATGCGATTTGACATATCATATCTAAAAACATACAAAAAAACATACCAAAAAGCATATGACTTCTCACATAGTCTGAAGGGGCTTTAAGAGAAGGCACCGATATTCCTAAATTACATACTAGGTTAAGCCGCGCGTTGTCAGATTTTTTTTGTCTTCTTCTGTTTTGTTTCTTTGACAGCAATGGTGCAACTTTTCACGGTTGTATAATTTGAGTTTGCGAATGAAACAGGGCAGCACTTGCGAATAATTAAATTGCACAACAGCGTTTTCATATATAAGAAATTAGAAGTTTTTCTCACTCTTGCGGTAGAAAAGTTTAGCAGAAGAAGAGTCGCTAATATCATTTGTTGGTTATGTTTTCCAACTGGTGCATGAATTTTTGTTTTTCAATTTGCTATTGTACTATTTTGTTCGAAGCGCTAAATCTGCATTGAGTGTCATTTTGTATGATTTTGTTGTGCAGTTCGACAGAATTTTTTGAAACACAAGTAACTATAGAATGAATCTGAATTCGTTTCAACACAAACAATAATCCGTATAAATTAGATCTCAATATCATATTGACAATATGAAAATAATGATATTCTTTTAAATGGAAAATTGTGCTGCATACTACATATTTATAATACGCTTGGCAACACTGCTTGCACATGGAGTGAACATTTTCTGAATTTTATTAGCTATGTTTTGAAATGTTTAGGCCAATTGAACTCCAAAAAAACTCTGAAGACGCCATTACATGAAAATTGTGCAAAAATTATTCGAATAAGTAAATTTGTTCGAACAATTATAAGCGCCCAACACTATGGGTGGCAATCCCGGGATTATGGGATCCTGGGATCCCGGGATTCGCTCTAAATATAGGCTTAAGTAAACCCGGAATTACATAGAGACAATCCCGGGATTTTCGGGATTAGAAAAAAGTTTTATATTATATAATAAATATTCTTTTATATGACATATTTAAGTACAAAATCTGCAAAATAATTGTTTTCAATACATTTGATGTTCATGAAACATTATTGCATCAACCTGCAAAATGTACTTCAATTGTGTCTGAACCTTAAATTGAGTAAAATATTTTTTTTTATTGTAGCAATTTTTTGTTTAAGATTTTCTTAAAAAAAATTTCACATAGCAAAAAAAAATATCTTTTTAATACTTTGACTAATTTTAAGAGTTTTTTACTAGTTCAGAAGAAAAATGATAAAATGTGAAATTTATACTAAAATTATTTTTATCAATAACGGAAATACTAAAAATGCAATAGAAAGACAACATAAGCAAAACATATCTATTTTTTATAATAATATACAAATCTGCAACATAAAATATATGTTTGTCTTTAAAAAAACCACAGCCGACCTTGATATGACATTGAAATTTTGACCCATACCTAGACCTACTAAAATTTAAGTTCTAAGATATAATTAAGCTTTGGTCTGAAGCTTTTTTTCTGAAATCAGCGTCTAAAGATTTTGACAACTTAAATGAAGCACACTTATGGGTGCGACTACTGAGAGTGAGTCATTCGGTGCCACTAAATGCCATACCTGTCACATTTGCAAAGGTGATAAAGTATTAATCAAGTAAAAAGTGTGGTACACGAATTTTTAAATGTAAAAATAAAGTTGAATAATAAAATTGATAGTTTGGTCATAAATGCTTGATTATCCTCTATCATCTCCTTTTAATAGCGACTATCTTCTACTAGTCAAACATAGTAGATTTAGATGTATTAACACTCGAAGTGTTCTAAGCCAATTTTTAAGCTATTATTTTTTCTATTATTTTGCGTTCTTATTCTTCATTGATCCGCTGTGAAATAAAGCAATTTTAATTTTATATAAGCAATAGCATTAACTTCTCGTTTTTTTTTCTTATAGCTTTGTATGCGTTTACTAGAACTATCAATCCCGGGTTTGGAAACTTCGATCCCGAAAGTCCTGAAACTCAAAAAATTTCCGGGATTGCCAACCCTCCCCAACACTGATTGTATTTCAATGCATTTTATATAATAATTTTGCAAAATAAAATATTATTATTGCTCATAATATAAATTTTCATGGAAACCATTTTTTTATCACTTTAGAAAGTGTTGTATTATTGCGAGAGAGGAAATGTGCATTCTAATACATTTTTTCGAAATAATTTTTTTTTATTGTTGAAAAATTTATAAATATAAAGAAATTTTGAGGCGCATTATGCATTTAAGGGTTTAAGAGGAAACTAGTCGAAAAATTTTTATTTGCACACAGTTTTTAGTTCTGGCAGATTGCTTTTGATTAAAATTTATTTAATTTATATTGCATACATGTATTAAAACATTCTCATATTTTTCAAGGAAATAAAAGAAATAGTAAATTCGTTCAAATAAATGCCAATAAATATCACAAACGTAAATACTTGTTATACATATTTACATAATTAACAAACACAATCATAATAACATCTATACAATTTTTTAAAGTGTCTTTATTGCTTGGAATGGCAACAATTAGCGCTTTAATAACATTTCTAAAACATTTTAATAGCTAAATTATTGCACCTTTTGTAAAAAATATACAGTTTGTGGCATAGCAATGGGGCATTTTTTTTTTTGCATTTTTCCTTCTGTAAAGATATGTGAAATGCTAAATTCTGATTCCCAAAAGCGCTTTATAAGCTATATGACAGTGCATTCCTGATCAATTCCTAGTAGCAAGAAAAGTAATGCAGCAATGGTTCTTGCTAAAAATGCGCTGTATCAGCCAAAAACTTGCAACGTGTGCTACTTGGGTAGTGTACAGGGCAACCGTTCTTCTTAACTCCACTGGTACATCTTCTAGTAGTATTGGCAGTTGCTCTCTCAAGAGACGCAAATATGCAGCACCGTCTAAGGTTGCTGGCAATTCGTAGGGGCCTATCATCTTCCCATTTCAAGTCCCCGCCCAGTAATTAATTTTAAACTGGTATTGTAAGCGGTGCTCTCTCTGATAAAAATGCGTTAATCTGGATGGCGTGCGTTCGGGAATCATTCTCGGTAAAATGCAGCGGCTGCATTTGCGTTGCCTCTGCATTCGCCGTAAAGGAAATGCATGTTTGCATACTCGAGAGTTGTGTAGTGTCTTCGATTCATAGTTGTAAAAACATCACTTTTGAACAATGTAATCTATGATTTTGAAATCACTTTTATACAGGATTAGGTAAATCATAGCGGAAGAATGCATACAATAAGCTTAAGTAAACCACAGAATAGTGCTTAAACAAAAATTTTTTATAAATTCCTTATTGACCACAAACTTTTCAAAAAATAAAACACTAAGTTATCTTATTTTATTTTTTATTTAATTGAATGCATTTCAATCTCTTTATTGAGAGACCATCATCAGCCGGCGCTAAAAAATACACTAACTAAAGAGAAACAATAACCGTAACATAGAGGAAAATTACATATATGCTTGTCATTATAAATATAAAACAATGTGTACCTTATGATCAAAACAAAACTGAAAACAAAATCTAATAAAAAGCTAGTTGAAATTTAGGAATAACATATTTGGACAACATTACTTAATTATTTGAAAAAGAGGTGAATTTATAATGCCTTCATCTAAGTTAATAAGATTGTCTGTTGTAGATATGTAAAAGGCTTCATATGCATCTAATTTGAACTGATTGCTTACATTTTTTAGTAATTTTAAATTTTCATCAAAAGAAACTATTTTATGTACATCAATATCTGTATTGTTTGGGTCATGTATGTGTGCAGCGAATTGTTTGTCTATTTCTTTATTCTTTATATCTGCAATGTTCGTCAAAACGCTACTTTACTCCTCTACGCGTTTGTCCTATGTATTTAGCATTGCAGCCTGAGCACTTAATTTCATAAATGCCACTTTTTTCGGTTAATGGTCTCTGATCTTTAGTTGAGCCCAATGTAAAGGAAAGTTTTCCAGTACTTGTGTGTACCATTTTCATATTTTGCTGTTCAAATGTGTTTCTAAGCTTATTGGTAATGTTTGGTGCGAACGTAACCGCAACTCTTTTCTCGTTGAGTGCAGTAATTGTCCGATTTTGATTGAAAAGTGTTGACATGTTATCATTTTTGATTTTCCGCGAATGTCTGGATATTAAGCGGTCAATCAAAATTTTCTCATAACCATTTACTTTTGCTAAGTGAAGAATATGATCATATTCGAGTTTGTAGTCAGAAACGGATAGTGGTAAGCGGCACAGTCGGTATACCATCGAGTGAAAAGCAGCAATTTTACTTTGATAAGTACAAAAAGAGTCACATGTGATGAAACGGTCAGTTGCTGTTGGCTTTCTATATACTGCAAACTGTAGTTTATTATTAACTCGTTTGATTTTTAAATCTAGAAACGATAACGTGTGATCAAATTCATTTTCTTGTTCCAATGTGAAACTGATACTTTGGAAACGTTCATTAAGCATGTCTAAGGTGTTTTGTAGCTCGTGTCTTTTTACAATGGCAAAGGTATCGTCAACACAACGAAACCAAACACGTGGTAAGAGCCCTTCCTTATGAAGGTCCGTCTCAAATTTGCTCATAAATGCTTCTGCAACAAAAGGTGACAGGTTATTACCCATGCTACAACCAAAATTACTCAAATAAATAATGTCTCTGAATTTAAAACAATTGTGTTTCATGCAATTTTTGATGGCTTCAGTGTAAACATTTATATGTTCAGTGTTCAAATTTTTATTGTTAAGGTGTTCTGTAATAGCAACGGATGCTTCTTTTATCGGTATGTTTGGGAAAAGAGAAGTGACATCAAAAGAAACCATGATTTCGTCGTCATACAAATCCACATCTTTTACTTTCTCAACAAATTCAAAGGCATTTTTTACGGAGTAACCTTTAAAATCACCGTACTGCTTTAGATGTGAAACCAACTATTTACTGATTTTTACAAATGGAGAATTAACAAACGACACAATTTTCCTCATCTTGTCACCTTGTTTGTGAACTTTTGGAAGACCATACATGAGTGGGACATGCGGATTCGAGACTTTCAGTTTAAACTTCTTGACACCGAGAACTTTGTTGAGGGCATCAATGGAGGTTTTAGCGTCTTTGATCATGTTGTTCAGCGGTGATTTTTTACATACAACGAAATTGTCTTCCTGAATGGATTTAAGCATACGTTCATCATACATTTCTTTATTCATAATGATGACTTTATTGCCTTTGTCAGCTTTCATGTAATAGACATTCCGTCTTTTTAATTTTTTTAAAGCGTTGGTCCATTTTATGCTGATAGGATCAGTCTTCTTGTTTTGTTTTTCTGCTTTTAGAAGTGGTATTGCTTGTTGGCGTATTATATTACTAGGGTAATATAATATACACGACGTAATTCAGAGTTCGCATACATTATTTCTTAGTAAAATTCGAAATTAATCTGATTTTGTTTGAAATTTAAGTTCGATACAAAATCCCCTTTGGCGTTAAAATTGCAATATCTTTGCAATCATAAAAGTTATCGCTTATGTTTTTAAAATTTTAGAATTTGTATTAAATAGGCAATTTTTAAACAAGTTATCCACCTAAGTTGTTATACATTTTTTTACACCACACCAGCTTAAAAAAATATGAAACAAAACAAAAGTTTTAAGTTCAACATCTATTTTTTAAAGAACCATAGTACCTAAGGTTTAATTTTAAATTACATATGATAGCATAACTCTTTAAAAATATTATGCAAAAAAATGGATTGAAAATACTTTGATTTGTGGCTGTGGTACCAAAGCGACTGAAGAAGGCCGATTTTCTCGAAAACGGTGCGATTTTTACTAAACATGACTTTACTTTTTCTGACCCGCCTTGAGGTCGCCCATGTGCTGTTAGAAGGCTATCCACAATTTATGGGACACCCTGTATAAGCAGCAATTCATATCGCAGACTAATTTCTCACACAAAAAATTTTTTTATGATAGTACATAATTAATATTTTTTTTTTAAGACATTCATGCATGTGCATGATCAATCAAATGATGGCACCATCATGATTTCGACACACACCAGTCATGCACGTATGACAGTCATCATTTCTGGTTGAACTTTTAACGTGTCGACATCGTGACGTCAAAAGCTTGTGCAGCAATTTAAATTGCATTTAGTGTCAAAAAAATTTTGAAATAAGTTTCATTTAAGCTAAAAAAATCCTTTAAAATTTAGTTAAAAAAAAACTATACAAAAGTTTAATTAATTATTCTCACAAGCATCTTTCTAATTTCTTTCCCGAACTCATTGCCGCCTTCATCAAAAAATCACGCCAAACTGAGCTAAGTTCACATACCATCATGCATGCATGATCATTAAAAATACTTCAATATTGATCATGCGCATGACCAATCACTCAATCAGGGACTTTTCGTTGATAAACGAAGTTAAAGCGGCCCTCACACGATCAATATTACTGACAGTATAATTACTGACAGTATTTACATTACTGTCAGTGTACCACTCACACGGTCAGTATTGTTTATTGTCAGTAATCAGTTTTTTTGACATTCGACTGGTGAAGGTGCAAACTATGCTCCGGCTACGTGACCATCAGCCGAAAATGGCATGCCACTTTTGGGGCAGATTCCATCCAAACTTGCACCACGCCTCCAGCTAGGCATCGGACGACCATACCCTTGGACACAATGTTCCATCCCACTGAATGAGGAACTTTTCCAAGTTTCTTTCAAGTTTCGCTGCCTCATCGTCTATCTGCCACAAAATGGGGCATGCCACACCCCTCCCAGGATTTTGCCGTCCCGTGCCAACTTGCACCCTCTGACCAACTTTCAGCCGGATCTGCCCCAAAAAGTGGCATGCCACTTTTTGGCCACTTTTCTGCGCAAATAATACTGATGAACTGTCAGTATTCACCTCACACCATCAGTATTACTGTCAGTATTTAAAAACTTCGTCAGTAATATTCGATTTTTTCATCAGTCATCAGTATCGTTTTTCTATACTGACAGTACATCAGTACTCACCTCATACGATCAGTAATACTGTCAGTATGCAAAATACTGTCAGTAATACTGATCGTGTGAGGGCCGCTTAGCACTTGTTTCTTTCATTGACTTATTTATGCTATTTACACACACCGAATTTGAGAGTCGACGTATGACTTCGGAGTAATTTTTTGTTGTGTAAATGCGACATACGTCGGAGTGGTAGTTCGGTATTTCTACGTCGACGTGGAGAGTCGATGCACAAGTTCGCTGCTGTGTAAATGGAGATTTGAGCGTCGACGTTCGAATGTCAAAAATGCTTATATTAATGTGTAAGTAAAATAAATGTTTAAAACAGCATTAAGCTAAAATAAATATTAAAATTAAACAAAAATAAATTTTAAAATACGAAAGCAAAAGAAGAATAAGAGAAAGCATCTATTATTATTAATTTTTCTTTTTAACCTTAGACTACGTCGTTGCAAACTATTTTGTTGTTGTTCGTTTTGTCATCAAATAATGACATTTGAACGTCGACGTATCTGTGTGTAAATGCCTGAATAAGATCGAACTTGAGAGTCGGTGTTACAAGTCGACGCTGCGTGTAAGCAAGGTAATTGCATTAATTGCAGTGCTAACCAGTGTTGCCGTAGAATTAGAAATAAAAGTATCCCTCGAAAAGCCAAAAATTATCCAAAAGTATCCACATCAGAGAAAAAAAGTATCAAAGTATCAAGTTAAGTAGTATATGTACAAACAAGGAGTATATATTTCTTAAGATGTCTCAATTTTATTGTGATCTTTCCATTATGGTACACCAGTGTCAGACATGAGGGTATAACTGAAATATTAGTCGATGCAAGAAATCTTAGTGTTCATTAAAAAAAAGATGAGTTTAGGAAACAAATTACATAACTTCATTGAGTATATTATTGATGATTTTTTTTTTAAACAACACAAAAAAACTTACTTTGTCCATAACTAAATTATTGTTTGGTAAAGCTAAAGTCTGCATTGCGCACGTGTGTCTGTAGCATTGTTTCTTGTTAAGTGATGAGCATGTCGCCTATTCGCGCTTGATCCTTTTTAAGCTTGTGGTTTGTACTTCTGTGAGCCTTTAAAATAAGCCCTAACCCCTTTAACATCACAAAGTTATATTCGCCTTTAAGCCTGAAAATTTAATATGTCAAATATGGGAATTTCCTGTAATAACTCAATACAAATATAAAATTATAATTGCTAAATGATATTAAGTTATTAATATTCAATCTTGAAAACCTGAAATGTGGCTCAGTTGTTTAACCATAGCAAAATATGCTACAAACATGGAAAAACATTTGGATTCATTGTAATTTCAACGCAGTTTAAATACATGGCACGTAAAGTTTGGTTAAGTTGTATAAATATAAGATTCATTGGGATATTGTGACGGACACATACGTATCAATATTTTTTTTTGAACAGAAACAGTATTTGAACACACCTAGTTCTGATAAACAGTATTCGAACACACCTATTTCTAATAATAAGTGTGCGAACACACCTATTTCTGACGAAACAGTTAATGAACAGAACTATTTCGAACAAAACAACCTTCGCAAGTAAAATAGCCAGGAAGGAACTGTCTGTGACAATGACAGCTGTCAATGGAGATTGCTGATTTCCGCCTTTTTCTTTTTGATGAACCGAGCTGATCAGACGTGCTGGAAATAAAATCTAAAAAAAAACCGAAATAAAAAGAAAATTAAAAAGAAAGTAAAATTGTAAAAACGATTAAAGAAAAGAATCTAAAACATTAAAAGAAAAACTTAAAAGCGAAAGGAGATCGAAAAGTAAAGTTGTGTTAAAATACACAAACTGAAGTTGTATATATTGGCCTGGAATTTAAAGGCGATACAGCTTAAAAATTTTGAAAGCATCAAAGGAAATTCATCGGCTGAAAGCAACTAAGTTTTTTAAATTGCCAGCATCCTAAAAAAAATTGGAGACATTCAGACGGCCAAATTAAGCCATCAACGCTCCAAGTCGACGCAGTCATCGGTGGAATAAGAGTCAGCAGCAGCCTGGGCAGCATTCCCCATTCAGCATCAGTCATCGTCATCATCCTTAACCCTCAGTAGACCTGGAAAGAAAAGAGAAAACAGAGAAAACAGAAAAAACAGGTATATTGTGTATGTAAAGAGAGAATAAATGGAAAATAAGGTGCAGAGGTTAAAAATATAAGATATTCGTTTGTAAATATTTATTTTTGTTAGCTATTGGATTTTGGTAGGCAGTCTATATTATGCAAATTGTGATAGGTTTTCCTTTTTTACTTAAAAATTTTAACGCTTTCAAAACGGTTCGTCGGTCGATACCTGAAATTTGGGGCCAGTTGGCTAGGTAGGTCAGACTCACAAATTTGAACGGAACCTGTAGAAGAGAAAAAGCAGATAAGAGCAAAATATTAGATAAATAAAAAAAAAAGAAAACCTTAAAATAGTGCCAGACGAAAGTTTGTATGCAAAAATCAGAGATTCCTGGGTAGACAATTAAAATTTGCAAAAGAAAGAAAAAAAGAAAAAAAGGCTACACGCAGAGAAAAATTAAATAGAAAGATAAAAATTAATCTTAAAATAAATTGATAGAATATACCTAAGCAATCATTTTTGGTAATTATAAGATACTTTCGCACATACCTGTTTAGATACTTACCTGTTAATACTTACATGTTTATTCACCTGTTATAAAACCCACCTTTATGTTCATGTGTGTGTTGTAAATTTACCTGTTAAAAAAAAGAGAAAAAAAGACAAAAATGAAGAAAAAAGTAAAGTAAATTTAATAAAAAGAAAAGCAAAAGAAAAAGAAGATATAAAAATTGTAATAAAAAAAAAAATCCCAAAACAAAAAAAAACAAGTAAATTAGTACATAAAAGTATTCTAGATAGTACGTTAGATATAATTCTTAGTGTAGCATCTTAAAAATCTAGATCCACTATACTTACCTTTACTTACCCTTAAGAGGATAACTCATTTTCCTTAACCCTCAGGGGACTTAAATTAAGAAAATATTTAAGGATTAAAAATGGTATTTAAGTGTTAAATAAAACCTAAACGTAAAATAGAAATGAAGAAAAAGAATGTTAATTTGCTAAAAGAAAAAAATATAGAAAAAAAAGATTTTAAGATATTAAAGTTTAAATTTTGTCATTGAAGATCACAAATTTAATTCAAGGATATATACTTACATATAGTAATACGTTTTATGTTCGTTTGTAAGGCTAATTAAGATAGTTATATTTTGTATGTACATTATCATTGTACTTATAGGATATAATTTATCTTTACATTGTATTAGTTATTTAGTACCTAATAAACAATGTTGTACAATTGTATTTGTTGATTTTGTGTTGTCATTTAATATGGAGTAGATTTCTTTACAGGAAGTTAAGGTCATGCAGCTGTAAGAAAAGGAGCCTTGTTTTTATTAGGGGCATTCAACACATTTTCCTTGTAGGCGAGATGTATGCCAACGGTTGGCCAGAAGGTCAAGTGGGTGGGCCGCCAAGTGCCAAACTATCAGGCACCCGTGTTAAGTAGACTTTCACCCAACTGTCAGCTTGGTGGAAATGTCATTTTGAAATGATATGTCTTTCGTGCGGTTCAATGTTTCACGTCTTTATTCTTTTCTTTTTCGCTTCCGTTTTTCTTCTCTCCTTCATTTTCTATACTATTTTTTGTGTATTTGGCACGCAAAAATTTTAAATGTGACGGTTTCAGGAGTGAAAACGAACCACCATTTTCCGACGAGTTTCAGCCGTGAGCTTATTTGACAGCGTGACTCACTCCGCCTATCGTTACATTTTGGCGCCCAACATTTAGGGCATTTGAATGAATGCCTCTTCTTTTTTTCTTTGTCTGACAGTCGCGTCGGGTTTTGAAGGCTGGATTGTCGTATGTCCCGGAAAGCCGATGGCTATGCCTGTGTTGCGACGACAATCTACGTTGGAGAAATTCGGTTCGACTGAAAGACAAATCCAACCTTTTCCACATCCTTCTATCCATCTCTCCGTCTTTCATTCGCGTCAGGTTTTAAAGCCGAGGTCAACGTATGTCCTGGAAAGCCGCTGGCAATGCCTTAGTTGCGACGCTAACCAAAGCTTAAAGAGCCTGATCTGATGGAAAGAAAAACCCTCTTTAACGTTGTATTTTGGTTTTAGTGTTGTGCATTTTCATTTTTCTAATCCTATCATTTCCGAAATCGAGTGGCAACACTTCGTCTCTGTCAGTTGGTAAGTCAAGTAGATTGTTGACAATACTATCACTTTCGCGACCACTTTCAGGGGCTAAGATGTTAAAACCCAATTTCCTAATTTTCTTTTCTTTTTCTTTCTTCTATAAGACATTTTCCACACAAATCTTTTCAAGAGGGATGGAAATTGTTGGAGAATACTATTTGTAGTATGTTACTACTATTGATTTAGTATTACGCATTGGCAACCCTATTGCGATAACTTCCATTTAAAACTACTCACTGTATTCTAGTATAGTTCTCTTATTTGCATTCCATTAAAGTTACTGAAACTAAACGGTCGTGTTCTTCATTACGGAATATTAGAATACTCTGACAAAAGTTATGGGCCCAGGTCCCAACACGTGTTTCGCGAGGTTAAAGTTTAAAATTAAAGATCGGTTCTTTGAGTTGGAGATTAGTTCTTTAACAATTTTTTAAACGTTAAAAATTTCTAATTGTTTTTGATTCGGGTTGCGGTATGAGTGCAATAACGCAAATAGACAAATTGGGCGCGGACAATTATCCCACATGATCGGTGCAGATGCGTAGTCTGCTGGTATGGAGCAACAGCTGCCGAAAAAAGTAAATGGAATGGTGTGGACCAAAAAGCGTTGGCCACTTTAACGTTATGTGTGAAGCCATCGGAGCTGATACACATTAAAAATTGCGTAAGAGCAAAAGACGCGTGGAATATTCTAAGTGCAGTGTATAACGCGGATGGACCAGCAAGAAAGGTTGGTTTATTTAAAAAACTAGTGCGGTTTAAATTTAATTCGAATGAAAAATTCGCGGCTCAAATTAATGATTTCTGTGTAACGGTGGACAGCTTAAAAGAAATTGACCTTGAAATATCGGAAGATCTGCTATGCGTTTTGTTGCTGTGCAGCCTTCCAGATGACATGGAAAGCTTTGTCATAGCTATAGAGAGCAGAGACAAATTGCCGACTTTTGAACAGTTGAAGGTCAAAGTGTTAGAAGAAGAGCGACGACGCGGTGTTAAAAAAGAGAATAATAATGAAAGTGTATTTGCGGCGAAATCGATTAATTGGAAAAGAAATGAAAGAAAATTTAAAAATGTCATTACAAATGAACATGCGAAAGAGCGGCGTTACAATAATGTCAAGTGTTATGCGTGTGGCAAAAAGGGACACATACGATCGCAATGTGAATCCAAAGTACGAGAGTCAGCATCAGCAGTGCTGAGTGCGGTGACAATTGATGAAAAAATAAAGAATAATTGGATTCTGGACAGCGGTGCATCATCACATATTTGCAATGACGAACAAATGTTTTCTAAATTAAAGCTGCATGAGCAGAAAGTTGTTTTGGCGTCGGGCGATTCAGTTATAGCGAAGGGCATAGGCGAAATAAATGTTAAATCACATTGTTGTGACATTTCTTTACGCGACGTTTTGTATGTGCCGAATCTATTTTGTAATTTTCTTTCGGTGAGCAAAATTCTTCGTTATGGCAGTACCGTGCAGTTTGGCGAAATGAACGCGGTAATCAAAACAAAAGACGGAAAGTTAATTTTTGACGCAAAATTAAAAAATGGAATTTTTTATGCGAATTTTTTGGAAAAGGATTTTGAGTGCGTAAACGCGAGTATAAATTTTAATAAAAAGGATATTGATATTTGGCATCGCAGGTTTGGACACCTAAATATTAAAGATTTGTGCGTATTGTCAGCGAAAGAAATGGTTCGTGGTTTTTCAATAAATATGCCTAAAGATTTTAATTGTGCTACGTGCGCGATGTGTAAGATAAACAAAAAACCGTTTCCATCTTTTTTGGAATTACAAACCAGTGGATTACTGCAGCTGGTGCATACGGATATCTGTGGTCCGATGAAGGTTGCATCGCAAGGTGGATCATGTTATTTTATAACATTCATCGATGACTATTCGAGGTATGTGGTAACAAGGTTTTTGCGGCATAAATCAGAGGCAGCACAAGTTTTTGAGGAATTTATGTCCATGGCTGAAAAGCAGACTGGATACCAAATTAAATGCGTGAGGAGCGATAACGGAGGTGAATATGTAAATTCTAAGCTGGAAAATATTTTCAAGATAAAAGAGATTTTACATCAAACCACGGTTGCCTACACTCCTCAGCAAAATGGTATTGCTGAGAGGGCAAATAGGACGCTTGTTGAAATGGCGCGTTGTATGCTGGAGTCATCGCAGCTACCACAAAGCCTTTGGGCAGAAGCGGTCAATACTGCAACTTACGTGAGAAATCGTTCCCCTACGAAAATTTTGAAGGAGAAGACGCCTTATGAAGTTTGGTACGGACGGAAACCTTCTGTATCGCATTTTAAAATTTTTGGATGTGACGCTGTAGCACTCAACAATCGGCCAGGTAGGTCAAAATTTCAACCAAAAGGCATACAACTAACGATGGTAGGGTATGCGGATTTAACAAAAGGTTATAGGCTGTATAACCAGAAAAGCAGGTCTATCGTCATTGCGAGGGACGTCATATTTTTTGAAAATGTAACTTGTAGCACTGATAGCGTCATATCAAAAGAGCAACATAATGATAGGTTCTTTGTGTTTCCTGAGTCTCATAATGACGAAGTGCAAGTTACACATGAAGAGCATCAAATCGTGTGCGAAGAAAGAGGAGCTGATGTGCCTGTTGAAAACTCAAAAGCAATTACTGGCAGTGCTGTCGACCTTGAAAATTTAAATCAAAATGAAGAAAATTCTACAAGTTCAACAGAGAGGAGGATATTATTGTGCCTGGTAAGCGGAAAAGAGGAAGGCCCAAAATTATTAGAAGTGGACGTGCTGGACGGCCAAGAAAGCAGTATAAGACTGACTACGAAATGTTGAATGCGGTGAGTACAAATCCTGTGTCTGTATATGAAGCTATGGAGTCAGTTGATAAAAACCAGTGGAAAGATGCTATGCAGGCGGAGTACAACGCATTGGTGAAAAATGGCACGTGGGTGCTGGTAGATTATCCGACGGATAAAAATGTTATTGGTTCCAAATGGGTTTTTTCAACAAAGTACAATGTGGATGGTACTATTGAAAAATTTAAGGCAAGGCTAGTGGCTCAAGGCTGTTCACAAATATATGGTGAAGATTTTTATGACACTTACTCACCAGTAGCTAGACATTCCACTATACGGCTAGTGTTGGCGTTATCGGTCAAACATAGTTTGCTTGTTAATCATATTGATATCGTTGGTGCATATTTAAACGGAGAATTGCAAGAGGATATCTATATGAGGCAGCCGGAAATGTTCGTGGAAAAAGATCAACCTGAAAAGATTTGTAAGCTGAAAAAATCACTGTATGGGCTTAAGCAGGCTGGAAGATATTGGAACACCAAAATTAATTTCGTGCTAATTAATATGGGTTTCCGCAGATGTAAGGCTGATAGTTGCGTGTACATAATGAAGAACGCAGGAGAGATAAATATAATAACGCTATACGTTGATGACATAATTTTGGCTTGTTCATCAGAGTCGACGATGAAGAAAATAATTGCAGAATTAAGTTTTCAGGTAGAAGCAGTTGATCGTGGAGCCATAAGATATTACTTGGGCTTAGAAATTGAGAGGAAAGGGCTTCGTGGCAGTATAATGATACATCAGCAGCGATATGTAACTGAACTACTAAAAAAATGGAACATGACAGATTGTAAAACTTCATCAACACCATTTGCTGATGGCACGGTTTTTGAAAAATGCTGTAATAAAAATTGTTCTGGTTTCAACGTAAAGGAATATCAATCCTTACTCGGTGGGCTTACATATTTGGCGGTCATGTCTAGGCCAGACATTGCGCATATCCTGTCTAAGCTGTCACAGTTTCACAGTCATCCACACAAAGAGCACTTTGTGGCAGCGAAGCGAGTTCTCCGATACCTCAAAGCCAAACCGAAAGGTATGTTAACTTATGAACCAAATAATCAAAATTTTATTTGCTTCACAGACGCGGACTGGGGATCAGACCCTATTGATAGAAAGTCGTTTAGCGGGTATGCATTATTTTTTGGTGGTGGTCTTATTTCCTGGGAGTCCCAAAAGCAGAAGGTGGTCTCATTAAGCTCGATGGAGGCAGAGTATATTGCCATGTGCCAAGGTGCGAAAGATGTTGTTTTTCATCGCAGTTTGCTAGGTGAGATGGGTTTCGATCAGTATGTGAAAGATGCAACAATTATGCTATGCGATAATCAAGGTGCGCAGTTCGCTGTAAAAAATCCGACTGTTCACAAAAGGAGCAAGCATATTGATATCCGGTTCCATTTCATAAGGGAGAAGTTTATGTCGAATGAGATCGATATCAAATACGTACCGACATCAGAAAATGCAGCTGACATTTTCACAAAATCGTTGATGGCGAAAAAACATGATATCTGTTGTAAAATGTTAAAACTCTTTAATTTCTCTTAAAAGATTTAATATGTTTTAATGGTACTTGAAAGAATTTATAATATTGAAAAAATATTAATTGGATTTAATTTAAATTAATTGAAGTTTAAATAATTTGAATTCTATGTAAATCGCACTCGGGTTGAGGCGGAGTTTGTTGGAGAATACTATTTGTAGTATGTTACTACTATTGATTTAGTATTACGCATTGGCAACCCTATTGCGATAACTTCCATTTAAAACTACTCACTGTATTCTAGTATAGTTCTCTTATTTGCATTCCATTAAAGTTACTGAAACTAAACGGTCGTGTTCTTCATTACGGAATATTAGAATACTCTGACAGAAATCAAATAAATTATTTCTTTTTATCTAAAGAAAAAGTTTAGTTTGTATGATTTTTCATTTTTTTTATTCAGGAATTCTTTTTTTTTTATTCTAGTTAAATTTAGAATAATAAAGAAATACAATTCACAATGCCAATAAATACGGATAAGTTTACAAATACGTCATAAGTTCCTTGAAATACACTGCAAAAAAACCTTAACAACCTTTAATATCCCAATTACATTAATTTTGTGTTTTACGTCTAGTTGGATTACCACCGGCTTTGTAAGTAATTGTCTAAACACTTTTATATTTTTAAAATAATATCGCATAATTATTTAATCTAAAAGTTGTATTACAAATTAGATCTACGTGTAAATACACTCAAAAAAATTTGTTTTTTTCGAATATATTGCGTTTTCGATTGGAATAATTTAGAATTTGTTATGAGTTACGACTTGAGGTCGGGTAATAAAGGCAAATCATTGAGTTTTGGTAGAGGAAAATCTTTACAAACGAAATCTAATAAACAGTCTTACAATCGAAACCATTCGGTTACTAACGTGGCACTTTCAAGACCCGGGCTTAATAATCAAAATAGTCAAATGACATCGACAGCTTCTGCTACTGCTCCTACTTCAACAGGACCAATTATGTCAATGGCGGCAAATGATGCATTAAATAGCAATGCTCCGAGTGCGAGTGGTTCCAATACCACCAACTCTACAGTTACATCGCCAAGTTATAGCAGCATAACAGCTGCTGGGGTAAGAGAAGAATTTGCACAAGCTCGCAGAACAAATACATCTTTGCAACCACCTATTCAAATGATCACACCCAACACGGTAGTTAACGAGGAGGGTCTGACTCTTCGGGAGTATGTCAGTGCAAGTTCTGGGATGGTGCAGGCGAGTGTCATGCGCGAAGTTGAAACTTGTATTCTGCGACTAGTTCCTCACATAGTCACAGAAGCAATGCAAGCGGAAAGGTAGCGTCATCAAGGGAACACGTCATCACCATCTTTGAACTCGTTGCATGACAGAACACAGCAGGGCAATGGGGATAAAAATAGCCAAAACGCTCAAGCACAATCCAATAACATACCACAATTTCCATCAAGTGCAAACCAGCAACAGATTCCAACTCAAATCCACACAATGACTTTCAAACTTTCAACGCATACCCAAATTATCGCTATTTTCACCAACAATCAAATTTACAAAATCCACAGCTTGTTCAACAGCAAAATCCAACTAATTTCTATGCGCATTATAGCCATTTGCCCAACTCCAGGCATTTTGATTTGAGTAAATGGGGCATCAAGTTTGACGGCACGAAAAATTCAAGTACAGTAGAAGATTTTTTGTTTCAAGTAGAAGTCCTTAGACAAGACTTTGATTGCCCATGGGAAGAATTAGTTAAAAATGTCCATCAATTGTTAGCTAGTGAGGCATCAGAATGGTTTTGGAGCTATAGGAGATCAAATTCAAATATTCAATGGGAGTCAGTGAAGGTAACCATGCAGCGAAAGTTTAGGAGATATGATAGTGATTACGAAATTCAGCGTAGGATCATGGAAAAACGTCAGCTGTCCCATGAATCAGCTGAGGAATTTTGCAAAGGAATTATAGTTTTGAAAAACCAAATGCGCGATCAAATGCCTGAGTTTGAGCTGGTTAGAATAGTGAAAGATAATTTGAAAGAAGGGCTGTCTCAACTTTTATATCCCATCAATATTAACTCCATGGACAGATTGATAGAAGAGTGCAGTCGTGCAGAGAGAAACATCGCAAAAAGACAAAAAGAGCGTGATAATTTCCGAAACATGGCGCCTAGAAGAGTCCATGAGCTTGATGTTGAAGTTGAGCAAGATAGTTATTTTGATATTGAAGCTTTAAATAACCAACATACGGCTCAAAAATTGAAACCACAGCTAGTCTGCTGGAATTGTCGCTTGGTAGGTCATACGTATTTTGAGTGTACTGCAAGTCAAAGGAATATTTTCTGTTATAAGTGTGGTGCAGAAAACATGTATACAACAAATTGTGTCAGATGTCAGGGAAACGGGCTGAGAAACACGAAACGAGCTGGTGTTTCATGTCAGACTCAAGAGAACCAGCAAATTTAGATCCTAGTTCCAATCAGTCGAAAATTACAATTTTAGAAAATAGAAATAGAAAATCAATTTTGAAAAACAAAGTTAGTACACTAAGAGAAATTATACCATATCATGTAAGATTAGAAAACTATAAAAAAGGAGAAAACAAATATTTGAGCAAAACAGTTTTGTAGTCAGCAAAAAGATTTTAGAGGCAAGA
Organism: Tricholauxania praeusta; assembly: GCA_949775025.1. Lineage (NCBI taxonomy): Eukaryota > Metazoa > Arthropoda > Insecta > Diptera > Lauxaniidae > Tricholauxania > Tricholauxania praeusta. The sequence continues at coordinate 110,400,129 of OX459028.1, forward strand.
ATAAGGTACGGAAACAGAAAGCATGAAAGAAAAGTTGTATCATCGTCAAGTATACCGAGTGTTTTAGATATAAGACCCTATATGGATGTGCGGATCAATGATTTTGAGATAAAAGGCCTAATGGATAGCGGTGCAAGTGTCAGTTGTCTAGGTAAAGGTTGTATTGAACTAGCTGATAAACTAAAGCTACATATTTGGAATCACAAGTCTCTCATAAAAACAGCTGACGGTAAAAATCAACAGATCATAGGCAAGGTTAAAACTAAGGTTGCATGTAAAAACAAGATAAAGGACTTAACACTGTACTTGGTCTACTTGGTCCCATCCCTTTCACAATGCCTGTATTTGGGTTATGACTTTTGGCGCGAGTTCAACATCATTCCTTTTATGATAAATAGTTTGGAAAGTGAACCACTGGTTACCGATGCTGAGCCTCTAAAAATGCATGTTTTAACAAAAGAACAACAGCAACAACTCGAATTAGCAAAAAGCGAATTCAGGTGTTACAATAAGTATGGTTTAGGCAAAACAAGCGTTGAAGAGCATAGTATCGATACTGGTGATGCACCTCCCAAAAAGATGAGATATTTCCCGATTTCTCCAGCTGTTCAAAGGTTAACCTATGATGAACTGGATAGGATGATAAGTCTCAATGTCATTGAACCGGCAAATCAAGCTAGTTGGAACAACAGAACAACGCTAGTTATTAAACCTGGGGAAAACAGACTTTGTTTAAATGCGCGTGAGCTGAATAAAGTAACCGTAAAAGATGCATACCCACTACCAAATATAGACGGCCTCTTGAGTAGACTAGGAGACACGGTCTTTATTTCGGCGGTGGATTTAAAAGATGCCTTCTGGCAGATTCCACTGGAAAAATCCAGCCGTCCAAAGACTGCATTCACGGTACAGGGTAGGCCACATTACCAGTTTACGGTAATGCCCTTTGGCCTATGCAATGCCGCACAACGGTTATGCAGGCTTATGGACAAAATCATACCGTCCGAAATCAGGGATCGTCTCCTAGTGTACTTGGACGATTTGTTAATAGTGTCGCCCGATTTTAAAACCCACTGCGATATGCTAAAGATGGTAGGCCAGAATTTGACAAAAGCAGGTTTAACCATAAACAAGCAAAAGTCAAAATTTTGCTTCACCGAATTGAAGTACTTAGGATATCTTGTCGGAGGGGGTAAGCTCAAAACAGATCCTAGCAAAATTGAAGCTATAGCTCGAATATCCACACCTAAAAATGTTAAACAAGTTAGGCAATTCTTAGGTACTGCAGGTTGGTATCGGTAGTTTATTTTAAATTTTGCTTCACTAACTGCTCCAATCACAGATACACTTAAAAAATCGCCAAAATTTCAATTTCCACCTGAAGCTCAGCAAGCCTTTGTAAAACTAAAAGAAGCCTTAATATCAAGTCCGGTATTAGTCAGTCCAAATTTCGAAAGGCCAATGCGACGCGTCTGACGTGGAGATTGGTGCTGTTTTGTTTCAAGAAGACGAAGCAGGGGAAGAGCACCCGATTGAATACTTTTCCCAAAAACTTAACTCGGCACAAAAAAATTATTCCGTTACGGAAAAAGAATGCTTGGCCGTAGTAGCAGCAATCGCTAAGTTTAGACCTTACATCGAACTCATGCCTTTCACAGTGATCAGTGATCACTGATCACTTCAGCTTAAAATGGCTGATGAAGCAAAAAGACCTGAACGGTCGCCTGGCAAGATGGAGTCTGAAACTTCAGGGATTTGATTTTGAAATACAACACAGAAAAGGTACTAAAAATGTAGTTCCAGACATGCTTTCAAGATTCGATATGGAAGAATTAGATTTTAGTAGCCATTTAACAGCGATAGATTTGAACTCTGAGGCATTTAAAAGTGAAAAATACATAAATCTGATACAAACGGTTGAAGAAAATACTGAGCGGCTTCCAGATATCAAAATTCTTGATGGATACGTATATAAGCGCAAACATTTTTATGACGGGGATCCTATAAGCGAAGACCATTCGTGGAAGTTGTGGATACCTAAAGAACTTACTAAAAACATAGTGGAATATGCGCATACATCAAGAATCGCGATACATGGGGGTATAGCTAAAACTTTAGGTAGGATCCGCGAATACTTTTATTGGCCAGGTATGTGTTCAGACGTGCGCGAGTTTGTTAGAAATTGTGAAATTTGCAAAGAGTGCAAGCCGACCAATAGGATACTCAGACCAACCATGGGAGCTGAGGTAAACACTGTAAGAGCTTTTCAAAAATTGTATGTTGATTTTTTGGGTCCATATACCCGTTCAAAAAGTGGCAACACTTATATTTTCATCGTCTTAGATCACCAAACAAAATTTGTCTTATTAAAAGCCTTACCAAAAGCTACATCTAAAGCAGTTATAAAATTTTTAACGACTGAAGTTTTATATAAGTTCGGTGTCCCCGAAATTATCCATTCGGATAATGGACCTCAGTTCGTGGGTAAAGATTTTAAAGAATTATTGGAAACATTTGGTATATGTCACATGAAAACCGCATTCCATTCTCCCCAGGCTAACGCCAGTGAAAGAGTGAATCAATCAATACTAGCGTCGATACGAGTGTTTTTAGATAACGATCAATCTGATTGGGACATAAATCTCTCAAATATAGAGTGCTCGCTTAGATCATCTGTCCATGCTTCGATAGGAATGAGCCCATATTTTGCCGTATTTGGTATGAACATGATCACACATGCTAGTGCATACAAAATTGCTAAGAAATTAAATATGTTAGAAGATAATGAAGCTTATATAATACCAAAGTCTCAGAAGCTTGAACTTATACGAAGTAACATAAAAAATCAGTTACATAAGGCTTACGAAAACAATGTCAAATACTATAATAAGCGTAGTAGGGAGATTGTGTTTACACCCGGTCAAGAAGTTTTTAGAAAAAATTTTATACAAAGTGATTTTGTCAAAGGAATCAATTCAAAACTTTGTCGACCATGGCTAAAGTGTCGCGTTAGGAACCGAATCGGTCAAAACATGTATGAAGTTGAGAACTTGCAAGGAAAACGCATTGGAGTCGTACATGCTCAGCACCTGAGACAATGAAGAAACCGCCTAACTGTACCTTAACGTTTAGAACAGATTCAATGCTTAACAAAATTTTGCCTATGCTGCAATAACTTTTTGTTTCTCATCAGTTAAAAAAAAAAAAAAAACTAATATACAAAAAACTCTAACTAGGTGGCACCAACTCAACCTAAGAGATTTCATATTTAGAGGCAGTAACGATTGAAGTTCATACTAACAGTAAAAAGTAAGAACAGTTGTGAAATAGAATGTGTATTTGTTATTTAATAAACCATGTGTCCGATATTTGTTTGTTCCCATCCCAACGTCGCTCCTTTGAAGTCACTGCGTGTGGTTGGCTTTGTGACGGACACATACGTATCAATATTTTTTTTTGAACAAAAACAGTATTTGAACACACCTAGTTCTGATAAACAGTATTCGAACACACTTATTTCTAATAATAAGTGTGCGAACACACCTATTTCTGACGAAACAGTTAATGAACAGAACTATTTCGAACAAAACAACCTTCGCAAGTAAAATAGCCAGGAAGGAACTGTCTGTGACAATGACAGCTGTCAATGGAGATTGCTGATTTCCGCCTTTTTCTTTTTGATGAACCGAGCTGATCAGACATGCTGGAAATAAAATCTAAAAAAAACCGAAATAAAAAGAAAATTAAAAAGAAAGTAAAATTGTAAAAACGATTAAAGAAAAGAATCTAAAACATTAAAAGAAAAACTTAAAAGCGAAAGGAGATCGAAAAGTAAAGTTGTGTTAAAATACACAAACTGAAGTTGTATATATTGGCCTGGAATTCAAAGGCGATATAGCTTAAAAATTTTGAAAGCATCAAAGGAAATTCATCGGCTGAAAGCAACTAAATTTTTTAAATTGCCAGCATCCTAAAAAAAATTGGAGACATTCAGACGGCCAAATTAAGCCATCAACGCTCCAAGTCGACGCAGTCATCGGTGGAATAAGAGTCAGCAGCAGCCTGGGCAGCATTCCCTATTCAGCATCAGTCATCGTCATCATCCTTAACCCTCAGTGGACCTGGAAAGAAAAGAGAAAACAGAAAAAACAGGTATATTGTGTATGTAAAGAGAGAATAAATAGAAAATAAGGTGCAGAGGTTAAAAATATAAGATATTCGTTTGTAAAAATTTATTTTTGTTAGCTATTGGATTTTGGTAGGCAGACTATATTATGCAAATTGTGATAGGTTTTCCTTTTTTACTTAAAAATTTTAACGCTTTCAAAACGGTTCGTCGGTCGATACCTGAAATTTGGGGCCAGGTGGCTAGGTAGGTCAGTCTCACAAATTTGAACGGAACCTGTAGAAGAGAAAAAGCAGATAAGAGCAAAATATTAGATAAATAAAAAAAAAAGAAAACTTTAAAATAGTGCCAGACGAAAGTTTGTATGCAAAAATCAGAGATTCCTGGGTAGACAATTAAAATTTGCAAAAGAAAGAAAAAAAGAAAAAAAGGCTACACGCAGAGAAAAATTAAATAGAAAGATAAAAATTAATCTTAAAATAAATTGATAGAATATACCTAAGCAATCATTTTTGGTAATTATAAGATACTTTCGCACATACCTGTTTAGATACTTACCTGTTAATACTTACATGTTTATTCACCTGTTATAAAACCCACCTTTATGTTCATGTGTGTGTTGTAAATTTACCTGTTAAAAAAAAAGAGAAAAAAAAGACAAAAATGAAGAAAAAAGTAAAGTAAATTTAATAAAAAGAAAAGCAAAAGAAAAAGAAGATATAAAAATTGTAATAAAAAAAAAAATCCCAAAACAAAAAAAAAACAAGTAAATTATAATATTATATTATAGTAAAGAATAATATATAATTCTTAGTGTAGCATCTTAAAAACCTAGATCCACTATACTTACCTTTACTTACCCTTAAGAGGATAACTCATTTTCCTTAACCCTCAGGGGACTTAAATTAATAAAATATTTAAGGATTAAAAATGGTATTTAAGTGTTAAATAAAACCTAAACGTAAAATAGAAATGAAGAAAAAGAATGTTAATTTGCTAAAAGAAAAAAATATAGAAAAAAAAGATTTTAAGATATTAAAGTTTAAATTTTGTCATTGAAGATCACAAATTTAATTCAAGGGTATATACTTACATATAGTAATACGTTTTATGTTCGTTTGTAAGGCTAATTAAGATAGTTATATTTTGTATGTACATTATCATTGTACTTATAGGATATAATTTATCTTTACATTGTATTAGTTATTTAGTACCTAATAAACAATGTTGTACAATTGTATTTGTTGATTTTGTGTTGTCATTTAATATGGAGTAGATTTCTTTACAGGAAGTTAAGGTCATGCAGCTGTAAGAAAAGGAGCCTTGTTTTTATTAGGGGCATTTAACACATTTTCCTTATAGGCGAGATGTATGCCAACGGTTGGCCAGAAGGTCAAGTGGGTGGGCCGCCAAGTGCCAAACTATCAGGCACCCGTGTTAAGTAGACTTTTACCCAACTGTCAGCTTGGTGGAAATGTCATTTTGAAATTATATGTCTTTCGTGCGGTTCAATGTTTCACGTCTTTATTCTTTTCTTTTTCGCTTCCGTTTTTCTTCTCTCCTTCATTTTCTATACTATTTTTTGTGTATTTGGCACGCAAAAATTTTAAATGTGACGGTTTCAGGAGTGAAAACGAACCACCATTTTCCGACGAGTTTCAGCCGTGAGCTTATTTGACAGCGTGCCTCACTCCGCCTATCGTACGTTACATTTTGGCGCCCAACATTTAGGGCATTTGAATGAATGCCTCTTCTTTTTTTCTTTGTCTGACAGTCGCGTCGGGTTTCGAAGGCTGGATTGTCGTATGTCCCGGAAAGCCGATGGCTATGCCTGTGTTGCGACGACAATCTACGTTGGAGAAATTCGGTTCGACTGAAAGACAAATCCAACCTTTTCCACATCCTTCTATCCATCTCTCCGTCTTTCATTCGCGTCAGGTTTTAAAGCCGAGGTCAACGTATGTCCTGGAAAGCCGCTGGCAATGCCTTAGTTGCGACGCTGACCAAAGCTTAAAGAGCCTGATCTGATGGAAAGAAAAACCCTCTTTAACGTTGTATTTTGGTTTTAGTGTTGTCCATTTTCATTTTTCTAATCCTATCATTTCCGAAATCGAGTGGCAACACCTCGTCTCTGTCAGTTGGTAAGTCAAGTAGATTGTTGACAATACTATCACTTTCGCGACCACTTTCAGGGGCTAAAATGTTAAAACCCAATTTCCTAATTTTCTTTTCTTTTTCTTTCTTCTATAAGACATTTTCCACACAAATCTTTTCAAGCGGGATGGAAATCAAATAAATTATTTCTTTTTATCTAAAGAAAAAGTTTAGTTTGTATGATTTTTCATTTTTTTTATTCAGGAATTCTTTTTTTTTATTCTAGTTAAATTTAGAATAATAAAGAAATACAATTCACAATGCCAATAAATACGGATAAGTTTACAAATACGTCATAAGTTCCTTGAAATACACTGCAAAAAAACCTTAACAACCTTTAATATCCCAATTACATTAATTTTGTGTTTTACGTCTAGTTGGATTACCACCGGCTTTGTAAGTAATTGTCTAAACACTTTTATATTTTTAAAATAATATCGCATAATTATTTAATCTAAAAGTTGTATTACAAATTAGATCTACGTGTAAATACACTCAAAAAAATTTGTTTTTTTCGAATATATTGCGTTTTCGATTGGAATAATATAGAATTTGTTATGAGTTACGACTTGAGGTCGGGTAATAAAGGCAAATCATTGAGTTTTGGTAGAGGAAAATCTTTACAAACGAAATCTAATAAACAGTCTTACAATCGAAACCATTCGGTTACTAACGTGGCACTTTCAAGACCCGGGCTTAATAATCAAAATAGTCAAATGACATCGACAGCTTCTGCTACTGCTCCTACTTCAACAGGACCAATTATGTCAATGGCGGCAAATGATGCATTACATCGCCAAGTTATAGCAGCATAACAGCTGCTGGGGTAAGAGAAGAATTTGCACAAGCTCGCAGAACAAATACATCTTTGCAACCACCTATTCAAATGATCACACCCAGCACGGTAGTTAACGAGGAGGGTCTGACTCTTCGGGAGTATGTCAGTGCAAGTTCTGGGATGGTGCAGGCGAGTGTCATGCGCGAAGTTGAAACTTGTATTCTGCGACTAGTTCCTCACATAGTCACAGAAGCAATGCAAGCGGAAAGGGAGCGTCATCAAGGGAACACGTCATCACCATCTTTGAACTCGTTGCATGACAGAACACAGCAGGGCAATGGGGATAAAAATAGCCAAAACGCTCAAACACAATCCAATAACATACCACAATTTCCATCAAGTGCAAACCAGCAACAGATTCCAACTCAAAGTAACTCTAATCCACACAATGACTTTCAAACTTTCAACGCATACCCAAATTATTGCTATTTTCACCAACAATCAAATTTACAAAATCCACAGCTTGTTCAACAGCAAAATCCAACTAATTTCTATGCGCATTATAGCCATTTGCCCAACTCCAGGCATTTTGATTTGAGTAAATGGGGCATCAAGTTTGACGGCACGAAAAATTCAAGTACAGTAGAAGATTTTTTGTTTCAAGTAGAAGTCCTTAGACAAGACTTTGATTGCCCATGGGAAGAATTAGTTAAAAATGTCCATCAATTGTTAGCTAGTGAGGCATCAGAATGGCTTTGGAGCTATAGGAGATCAAATTCAAATATTCAATGGGAGTCAGTGAAGGTAACCATGCAGCGAAAGCTTAGGAGATATGATAGTGATTACGAAACTCAGCGTAGGATCATGGAAAAACGTCAGCTGTCCCATGAAGATAAGTCTCAATGTCATTGAACCGGCAAATCAAGCTAGTTGGAACAACAGAACAACGCTAGTTATTAAACCTGGGAAAAACAGACTTTGTTTAAATGCGCGTGAGCTGAATAAAGTAACCGTAAAAGATGCATACCCACTACCAAATATAGACGGCCTCTTGAGTAGACTAGGAGACACGGTCTTTATTTCGGCGGTGGATTTAAAAGATGCCTTCTGGCAGATTCCACTGGAAAAATCCAGCCGTCCAAAGACTGCATTCACGGTACAGGGTAGGCCACATTACCAGTTTACGGTAATGCCCTTTGGCCTATGCAATGCCGCACAACGGTTATGCAGGCTTATGGACAAAATCATACCGTCCGAAATCAGGGATCGTCTCCTAGTGTACTTGGACGATTTGTTAATAGTGTCGCCCGATTTTAAAACCCACTGCGATATGCTAAAGATGGTAGGCCAGAATTTGACAAAAGCAGGTTTAACCATAAACAAGCAAAAGTCAAAATTTTGCTTCACCGAATTGAAGTACTTAGGATATCTTGTCGGAGGGGGTAAGCTCAAAACAGATCCTAGCAAAATTGAAGCTATAGCTCGAATATCCACACCTAAAAATGTTAAACAAGTTAGGCAATTCTTAGGTACTGCAGGTTGGTATCGGCAGTTTATTTTAAATTTTGCTTCACTAACTGCTCCAATCACAGATACACTTAAAAAATCGCCAAAATTTCAATTTCCACCTGAAGCTCAGCAAGCCTTTGTAAAACTAAAAGAAGCCTTAATATCAAGTCCGGTATTAGTCAGTCCAAATTTCGAAAGGCCAATGCGACGCGTCTGACGTGGAGATTGGTGCTGTTTTGTTTCAAGAAGACGAAGCAGGGGAAGAGCACCCGATTGAATACTTTTCCCAAAAACTTAACTCGGCACAAAAAAATTATTCCGTTACGGAAAAAGAATGCTTGGCCGTAGTAGCAGCAATCGCTAAGTTTAGACCTTACATCGAACTCATGCCTTTCACAGTGATCAGTGATCACTGATCACTTCAGCTTAAAATGGCTGATGAAGCAAAAAGACCTGAACGGTCGCCTGGCAAGATGGAGTCTGAAACTTCAGGGATTTGATTTTGAAATACAACACAGAAAAGGTACTAAAAATGTAGTTCCAGACATGCTTTCAAGATTCGATATGGAAGAATTAGATTTTAGTAGCCATTTAACAGCGATAGATTTGAACTCTGAGGCATTTAAAAGTGAAAAATACATAAATCTGATACAAACGGTTGAAGAAAATACTGAGCGGCTTCCAGATATCAAAATTCTTGATGGATACGTATATAAGCGCAAACATTTTTATGACGGGGATCCTATAAACGAAGACCATTCGTGAAAGTTGTGGATACCTAAAGAACTTACTAAAAACATAGTGGAATATGCGCATACATCAAGAATCGCGATACATGGGGGTATAGCTAAAACTTTAGGTAGGATCCGCGAATACTTTTATTGGCTAGGTATGTGTTCAGACGTGCGCGAGTTTGTTAGAAATTGTGAAATTTGCAAAGAGTGCAAGCCGACCAATAGGATACTCAGACCAACCATGGGAGCTGAGGTAAACACTGTAAGAGCTTTTCAAAAATTGTATGTTGATTTTTTGGGTCCATATACCCGTTCAAAAAGTGGCAACACTTATATTTTCATCGTCTTAGATCACCAAACAAAATTTGTCTTATTAAAAGCCTTACCAAAAGCTACATCTAAAGCAGTTATAAAATTTTTAACGACTGAAGTTTTATATAAGTTCGGTGTCCCCGAAATTATCCATTCGGATAATGGACCTCAGTTCGTGGGTAAAGATTTTAAAGAATTATTAGAAACATTTGGTATGTGTCACATGAAAACCGCATTCCATTCTCCCCAGGCTAACGCCAGTGAAAGAGTGAATCAATCAATACTAGCGTCGATACGAGTGTTTTTAGATAACGATCAATCTGATTGGGACATAAATCTCTCAAATATAGAGTGCTCGCTTAGATCATCTGTCCATGCTTCGATAGGAATGAGCCCATATTTTGCCGTATTTGGTATGAACATGATCACACATGCTAGTGCATACAAAATTGCTAAGAAATTAAATATGTTAGAAGATAATGAAGCTTATATAATACCAAAGTCTCAGAAGCTTGAACTTATACGAAGTAACATAAAAAATCAGTTACATAAGGCTTACGAAAACAATGTCAAATACTATAATAAGCGTAGTAGGGAGATTGTGTTTACACCCGGTCAAGAAGTTTTTAGAAAAAATTTTATACAAAGTGATTTTGTCAAAGGAATCAATTCAAAACTTTGTCGACCATGGCTAAAGTGTCGCGTTAGGAACCGAATCGGTCAAAACATGTATGAAGTTGAGAACTTGCAAGGAAAACGCATTGGAGTCGTACATGCTCAGCACCTGAGACAATGAAGAAACCGCCTAACTGTACCTTAACGTTTAGAACAGATTCAATGCTTAACAAAATTTTGCCTATGCTGCAATAACTTTTTGGTTCTCATCAGTTAAAAAAAAAAAAAAAAACTAATATACAAAAAACTCTAACTAGGTGGCACCAACTCAACCTAAGAGATTTCATATTTAGAGGCAGTAACGATTGAAGTTCATACTAACAGTAAAAAGTAAGAACAGTTGTGAAATAGAATGTGTATTTGTTATTTAATAAACCATGTGTCCGATATTTGTTTGTTCCCATCCCAACGTCGCTCCTTTGAAGTCACTGCGTGTGGTTGGCTTTGTGACGGACACATACGTATCAATATTTTTTTTTGAACAGAAACAGTATTTGAACACACCTAGTTCTGATAAACAGTATTCGAACACACCTATTTCTAATAATAAGTGTGCGAACACACCTATTTCTGACGAAACAGTTAATGAACAGAACTATTTCGAACAAAACAACCTTCGCAAGTAAAATAGCCAGGAAGGAACTGTCTGTGACAATGACAGCTGTCAATGGAGATTGCTGATTTCCGCCTTTTTCTTTTTGATGAACCGAGCTGATCAGACGTGCTGGAAATAAAATCTAAAAAAAACCGAAATAAAAAGAAAATTAAAAAGAAAGTAAAATTGTAAAAACGATTAAAGAAAAGAATCTAAAACATTAAAAGAAAAACTTAAAAGCGAAAGGAGATCGAAAAGTAAAGTTGTGTTAAAATACACAAACTGAAGTTGTATATATTGGCCTGGAATTTAAAGGCGATACAGCTTAAAAATTTTGAAAGCATCAAAGGAAATTCATCGGCTGAAAGCAACTAAATTTTTTAAATTGCCAGCATCCTAAAAAAAATTGGAGACATTCAGACGGCCAAATTAAGCCATCAACGCTCCAAGTCGACGCAGTCATCGGTGGAATAAGAGTCAGCAGCAGCCTGGGCAGCATTCCCTATTCAGCATCAGTCATCGTCATCATCCTTAACCCTCAATGGACCTGGAAAGAAAAGAGAAAACAGAAAAAACAGGTATATTGTGTATGTAAAGAGAGAATAAATGGAAAATAAGGTGCAGAGGTTAAAAATATAAGATATTCGTTTGTAAAAATTTATTTTTGTTAGCTATTGGATTTTGGTAGGCAGTCTATATTATGCAAATTGTGATAGGTTTTCCTTTTTTACTTAAAAATTTTAACGCTTTCAAAACGTTTCGTCGGTCGATACCTGAAATTTGGGGCCAGGTGGCTAGGTAGGTCAGTCTCACAAATTTGAACGGAACCTGTAGAAGAGAAAAAGCAGATAAGAGCAAAATATTAGATAAATAAAAAAAAAAGAAAACTTTAAAATAGTGCCAGACGAAAGTTTGTATGCAAAAATCAGAGATTCCTGGGTAGACAATTAAAATTTGCAAAAGAAAGAAAAAAAGAAAAAAAGGCTACACGCAGAGAAAAATTAAATAGAAAGATAAAAATTAATCTTAAAATAAATTGATAGAATATACCTAAGCAATCATTTTTGGTAATTATAAGATACTTTCGCACATACCTGTTTAGATACTTACCTGTTAATACTTACATGTTTATTCACCTGTTATAAAACCCACCTTTATGTTCATGTGTGTGTTGTAAATTTACCTGTTAAAAAAAAAGAGAAAAAAAAGACAAAAATGAAGAAAAAAGTAAAGTAAATTTAATAAAAAGAAAAGCAAAAGAAAAAGAAGATATAAAAATTGTAATAAAAAAAAAAATCCCAAAACAAAAAAAAAACAAGTAAATTATAATATTATATTATAGTAAAGAATAATATATAATTCTTAGTGTAGCATCTTAAAAACCTAGATCCACTATACTTACCTTTACTTACCCTTAAGAGGATAACTCATTTTCCTTAACCCTCAGGGGACTTAAATTAATAAAATATTTAAGGATTAAAAATGGTATTTAAGTGTTAAATAAAACCTAAACGCAAAATAGAAATGAAGAAAAAGAATGTTAATTTGCTAAAAGAAAAAAATATAGAAAAAAAAGATTTTAAGATATTAAAGTTTAAATTTTGTCATTGAAGATCACAAATTTAATTCAAGGATATATACTTACATATAGTAATACGTTTTATGTTCGTTTGTAAGGCTAATTAAGATAGTTATATTTTGTATGTACATTATCATTGTACTTATAGGATATAATTTATCTTTACATTGTATTAGTTATTTAGTACCTAATAAACAATGTTGTACAATTGTATTTGTTGATTTTGTGTTGTCATTTAATATGGAGTAGATTTCTTTACAGGAAGTTAAGGTCATGCAGCTGTAAGAAAAGGAGCCTTGTTTTTATTAGTGGCATTCAACACATTTTCCTTGTAGGCGAGATGTATGCCAACGGTTGGCCAGAAGGTCAAGTGGGTGGGCCGCCAAGTGCCAAACTATCAGGCACCCGTGTTAAGTAGACTTTCACCCAACTGTCAGCTTGGTGGAAATGTCATTTTGAAATGATATGTCTTTCGTGCGGTTCAATGTTTCACGTCTTTATTCTTTTCTTTTTCGCTTCCGTTTTTCTTCTCTCCTTCATTTTCTATACTATTTTTTGTGTATTTGGCACGCAAAAATTTTAAATGTGACGGTTTCAGGAGTGAAAACGAACTACCATTTTCCGACGAGTTTCAGCCGTGAGCTTATTTGACAGCGTGCCTCACTCCGCCTATCGTACGTTACATTTTGGCGCCCAACATTTAGGGCATTTGAATGAATGCCTCTTCTTTTTTTCTTTGTCTGACAGTCGCGTCGGGTTTCGAAGGCTGGATTGTCGTATGTCCCGGAAAGCCGATGGCTATGCCTGTGTTGCGACGACAATCTACGTTGGAGAAATTCGGTTCGACTGAAAGACAAATCCAACCTTTTCCACATCCTTCTATCCATCTCTCCGTCTTTCATTCGCGTCAGGTTTTAAAGCCGAGGTCAACGTATGTCCTGGAAAGCCGCTGGCAATGCCTTAGTTGCGACGCTGACCAAAGCTTAAAGAGCCTGATCTGATGGAAAGAAAAACCCTCTTTAACGTTGTATTTTGGTTTTAGTGTTGTCCATTTTCATTTTTCTAATCCTATCATTTCCGAAATCGAGTGGCAACACCTCGTCTCTGTCAGTTGGTAAGTCAAGTAGATTGTTGACAATACTATCACTTTCGCGACCACTTTCAGGGGCTAAGATGTTAAAACCCAATTTCCTAATTTTCTTTTCTTTTTCTTTCTTCTATAAGACATTTTCCACACAAATCTTTTCAAGCGGGATGGAAATCAAATAAATTATTTCTTTTTATCTAAAGAAAAAGTTTAGTTTGTATGATTTTTCATTTTTTTTATTCAGGAATTCTTTTTTTTATATTCTAGTTAAATTTAGAATAATAAAGAAATACAATTCACAATGCCAATAAATACGGATAAGTTTACAAATACGTCATAAGTTCCTTGAAATACACTGCAAAAAAACCTTAACAACCTTTAATATCCCAATTACATTAATTTTGTGTTTTACGTCTAGTTGGACTACCACCGGCTTTGTAAGTAATTGTCTAAACACTTTTATATTTTTAAAATAATATCGCATAATTATTTAATCTAAAAGTTGTATTACAAATTAGATCTACGTGTAAATACACTCAAAAAAATTTGTTTTTTTCGAATATATTGCGTTTTCGATTGGAATAATATAGAATTTGTTATGAGTTACGACTTGAGGTCGGGTAATAAAGGCAAATCATTGAGTTTTGGTAGAGGAAAATCTTTACAAACGAAATCTAATAAACAGTCTTACAATCGAAACCATTCGGTTACTAACGTGGCACTTTCAAGACCCGGGCTTAATAATCAAAATAGTCAAATGACATCGACAGCTTCTGCTACTGCTCCTACTTCAACAGGACCAATTATGTCAATGGCGGCAAATGATGCATTAAATAGCAATGCTCCGAGTGCGAGTGGTTCCAATACCACCAACTCTACAGTTACATCGCCAAGTTATAGCAGCATAACAGCTGCTGGGGTAAGAGAAGAATTTGCACAAGCTCGCAGAACAAATACATCTTTGCAACCACCTATTCAAATGATCACACCCAACACGGTAGTTAACGAGGAGGGTCTGACTCTTCGGGAGTATGTCAGTGCAAGTTCTGGGATGGTGCAGGCGAGTGTCATGCGCGAAGTTGAAACTTGTATTCTGCGACTAGTTCCTCACATAGTCACAGAAGCAATGCAAGCGGAAAGGTAGCGTCATCAAGGGAACACGTCATCACCATCTTTGAACTCGTTGCATGACAGAACACAGCAGGGCAATGGGGATAAAAATAGCCAAAACGCTCAAGCACAATCCAATAACATACCACAATTTCCATCAAGTGCAAACCAGCAACAGATTCCAACTCAAAGTAACTCTAATCCACACAATGACTTTCAAACTTTCAACGCATACCCAAATTATCGCTATTTTCACCAACAATCAAATTTACAAAATCCACAGCTTGTTCAACAGCAAAATCCAACTAATTTCTATGCGCATTGTAGCCATTTGCCCAACTCCAGGCATTTTGATTTGAGTAAATGGGGCATCAAGTTTGACGGCACGAAAAATTCAAGTACAGTAGAAGATTTTTTGTTTCAAGTAGAAGTCCTTAGACAAGACTTTGATTGCCCATGGGAAGAATTAGTTAAAAATGTCCATCAATTGTTAGCTAGTGAGGCATCAGAATGGTTTTGGAGCTATAGGAGATCAAATTCAAATATTCAATGGGAGTCAGTGAAGGTAACCATGCAGCGAAAGTTTAGGAGATATGATAGTGATTACGAAACTCAGCGTAGGATCATGGAAAAACGTCAGCTGTCCCATGAAGATAAGTCTCAATGTCATTGAACCGGCAAATCAAGCTAGTTGGAACAACAGAACATCGCTAGTTATTAAACCTGGGAAAAACAGACTTTGTTTAAATGCGCGTGAGCTGAATAAAGTAACCGTAAAAGATGCATACCCACTACCAAATATAGACGGCCTCTTGAGTAGACTAGGAGACACGGTCTTTATTTCGGCGGTGGATTTAAAAGATGCCTTCTGGCAGATTCCACTGGAAAAATCCAGCCGTCCAAAGACTGCATTCACGGTACAGGGTAGGCCACATTACCAGTTTACGGTAATGCCCTTTGGCCTATGCAATGCCGCACAACGGTTATGCAGGCTTATGGACAAAATCATACCGTCCGAAATCAGGGATCGTCTCCTAGTGTACTTGGACGATTTGTTAATAGTGTCGCCCGATTTTAAAACCCACTGCGATATGCTAAAGATGGTAGGCCAGAATTTGACAAAAGCAGGTTTAACCATAAACAAGCAAAAGTCAAAATTTTGCTTCACCGAATTGAAGTACTTAGGATATCTTGTCGGAGGGGGTAAGCTCAAAACAGATCCTAGCAAAATTGAAGCTATAGCTCGAATATCCACACCTAAAAATGTTAAACAAGTTAGGCAATTCTTAGGTACTGCAGGTTGGTATCGGCAGTTTATTTTAAATTTTGCTTCACTAACTGCTCCAATCACAGATACACTTAAAAAATCGCCAAAATTTCAATTTCCACCTGAAGCTCAGCAAGCCTTTGTAAAACTAAAAGAAGCCTTAATATCAAGTCCGGTATTAGTCAGTCCAAATTTCGAAAGGCCAATGCGACGCGTCTGACGTGGAGATTGGTGCTGTTTTGTTTCAAGAAGACGAAGCAGGGGAAGAGCACCCGATTGAATACTTTTCCCAAAAACTTAACTCGGCACAAAAAAATTATTCCGTTACGGAAAAAGAATGCTTGGCCGTAGTAGCAGCAATCGCTAAGTTTAGACCTTACATCGAACTCATGCCTTTCACAGTGATCAGTGATCACTGATCACTTCAGCTTAAAATGGCTGATGAAGCAAAAAGACCTGAACGGTCGCCTGGCAAGATGGAGTCTGAAACTTTAGGGATTTGATTTTGAAATACAACACAGAAAAGGTACTAAAAATGTAGTTCCAGACATGCTTTCAAGATTCGATATGGAAGAATTAGATTTTAGTAGCCATTTAACAGCGAAAGATTTGAACTCTGAGGCATTTAAAAGTGAAAAATACATAAATCTGATACAAACGGTTGAAGAAAATACTGAGCGGCTTCCAGATATCAAAATTCTTGATGGATACGTATATAAGCGCAAACATTTTTATGACGGGGATCCTATAAACGAAGACCATTCGTGGAAGTTGTGGATACCTAAAGAACTTACTAAAAACATAGTGGAATATGCGCATACATCAAGAATCGCGATACATGGGGGTATAGCTAAAACTTTAGGTAGGATCCGCGAATACTTTTATTGGCCAGGTATGTGTTCAGACGTGCGCGAGTTTGTTAGAAATTGTGAAATTTGTAAAGAGTGCAAGCCGACCAATAGGATACTCAGACCAACCATGGGAGCTGAGGTAAACACTATAACAGCTTTTCAAAAATTGTATGTTGATTTTTTGGGTCCATATACCCGTTCAAAAAGTGGCAACACTTATATTTTCATCGTCTTAGATCACCAAACAAAATTTGTCTTATTAAAAGCCTTACCAAAAGCTACATCTAAAGCAGTTATAAAATTTTTAACGACTGAAGTTTTATATAAGTTCGGTGTCCCCGAAATTATCCATTCGGATAATGGACCTCAGTTCGTGGGTAAAGATTTTAAAGAATTATTGGAAACATTTGGTATGTGTCACATGAAAACCGCATTCCATTCTCCCCAGGCTAACGCCAGTGAAAGAGTGAATCAATCAATACTAGCGTCGATACGAGTGTTTTTAGATAACGATCAATCTGATTGGGACATAAATCTCTCAAATATAGAGTGCTCGCTTAGATCATCTGTCCATGCTTCGATAGGAATGAGCCCATATTTTGCCGTATTTGGTATGAACATGATCACACATGCTAGTGCATACAAAATTGCTAAGAAATTAAATATGTTAGAAGATAATGAAGCTTATATAATACCAAAGTCTCAGAAGCTTGAACTTATACGAAGTAACATAAAAAATCAGTTACATAAGGCTTACGAAAACAATGTCAAATACTATAATAAGCGTAGTAGGGAGATTGTGTTTACACCCGGTCAAGAAGTTTTTAGAAAAAATTTTATACAAAGTGATTTTGTCAAAGGAATCAATTCAAAACTTTGTCGACCATGGCTAAAGTGTCGCGTTAGGAACCGAATCGGTCAAAACATGTATGAAGTTGAGAACTTGCAAGGAAAACGCATTGGAGTCGTACATGCTCAGCACCTGAGACAATGAAGAAACCGCCTAACTGTACCTTAACGTTTAGAACAGATTCAATGCTTAACAAAATTTTGCCTATGCTGCAATAACTTTTTGGTTCTCATCAGTTAAAAAAAAAAAAAAAACTAATATACAAAAAACTCTAACTAGGTGGCACCAACTCAACCTAAGAGATTTCATATTTAGAGGCAGTAACGATTGAAGTTCATACTAACAGTAAAAAGTAAGAACAGTTGTGAAATAGAATGTGTATTTGTTATTTAATAAACCATGTGTCCGATATTTGTTTGTTCCCATCCCAACGTCGCTCCTTTGAAGTCACTGCGTGTGGTTGGCTTTGTGACGGACACATACGTATCAATATTTTTTTTTGAACAGAAACAGTATTTGAACACACCTAGTTCTGATAAACAGTATTCGAACACACTTATTTCTAATAATAAGTGTGCGAACACACCTATTTCTGACGAAACAGTTAATGAACAGAACTATTTCGAACAAAACAACCTTCGCAAGTAAAATAGCCAGGAAGGAACTGTCTGTGACAATGACAGCTGTCAATGGAGATTGCTGATTTCCGCCTTTTTCTTTTTGATGAACCGAGCTGATCAGACGTGCTGGAAATAAAATCTAAAAAAAACCGAAATAAAAAGAAAATTAAAAAGAAAGTAAAATTGTAAAAACGATTAAAGAAAAGAATCTAAAACATTAAAAGAAAAACTTAAAAGCGAAAGGAGATCGAAAAGTAAAGTTGTGTTAAAATACACAAACTGAAGTTGTATATATTGGCCTGGAATTCAAAGGCGATATAGCTTAAAAATTTTGAAAGCATCAAAGGAAATTCATCGGCTGAAAGCAACTAAATTTTTTAAATTGCCAGCATCCTAAAAAAAAATGGAGACATTCAGACGGCCAAATTAAGCCATCAACGCTCCAAGTCGACGCAGTCATCGGTGGAATAAGAGTCAGCAGCAGCCTGGGCAGCATTCCCTATTCAGCATCAGTCATCGTCATCATCCTTAACCCTCAGTGGACCTGGAAAGAAAAGAGAAAACAGAAAAAACAGGTATATTGTGTATGTAAAGAGAGAATAAATAGAAAATAAGGTGCAGAGGTTAAAAATATAAGATATTCGTTTGTAAAAATTTATTTTTGTTAGCTATTGGATTTTGGTAGGCAGTCTATATTATGCAAATTGTGATAGGTTTTCCTTTTTTACTTAAAAATTTTAACGCTTTCAAAACGGTTCGTCGGTCGATACCTGAAATTTGGGGCCAGGTGGCTAGGTAGGTCAGTCTCACAAATTTGAACGGAACCTGTAGAAGAGAAAAAGCAGATAAGAGCAAAATATTAGATAAATAAAAAAAAAAGAAAACTTTAAAATAGTGCCAGACGAAAGTTTGTATGCAAAAATCAGAGATTCCTGGGTAGACAATTAAAATTTGCAAAAGAAAGAAAAAAAGAAAAAAAGGCTACACGCAGAGAAAAATTAAATAGAAAGATAAAAATTAATCTTAAAATAAATTGATAGAATATACCTAAGCAATCATTTTTGGTAATTATAAGATACTTTCGCACATACCTGTTTAGATACTTACCTGTTAATACTTACATGTTTATTCACCTGTTATAAAACCCACCTTTATGTTCATGTGTGTGTTGTAAATTTACCTGTTAAAAAAAAAGAGAAAAAAAAGACAAAAATGAAGAAAAAAGTAAAGTAAATTTAATAAAAAGAAAAGCAAAAGAAAAAGAAGATATAAAAATTGTAATAAAAAAAAAAATCCCAAAACAAAAAAAAAACAAGTAAATTATAATATTATATTATAGTAAAGAATAATATATAATTCTTAGTGTAGCATCTTAAAAACCTAGATCCACTATACTTACCTTTACTTACCCTTAAGAGGATAACTCATTTTCCTTAACCCTCAGGGGACTTAAATTAATAAAATATTTAAGGATTAAAAATGGTATTTAAGTGTTAAATAAAACCTAAACGTAAAATAGAAATGAAGAAAAAGAATGTTAATTTGCTAAAAGAAAAAAATATAGAAAAAAAAGATTTTAAGATATTAAAGTTTAAATTTTGTCATTGAAGATCACAAATTTAATTCAAGGATATATACTTACATATAGTAATACGTTTTATGTTCGTTTGTAAGGCTAATTAAGATAGTTATATTTTGTATGTACATTATCATTGTACTTATAGGATATAATTTATCTTTACATTGTATTAGTTATTTAGTACCTAATAAACAATGTTGTACAATTGTATTTGTTGATTTTGTGTTGTCATTTAATATGGAGTAGATTTCTTTACAGGAAGTTAAGGTCATGCAGCTGTAAGAAAAGGAGCCTTGTTTTTATTAGGGGCATTCAACACATTTTCCTTGTAGGCGAGATGTATGCCAACGGTTGGCCAGAAGGTCAAGTGGGTGGGCCGCCAAGTGCCAAACTATCAGGCACCCGTGTTAAGTAGACTTTCACCCAACTGTCAGCTTGGTGGAAATGTCATTTTGAAATGATATGTCTTTCGTGCGGTTCAATGTTTCACGTCTTTATTCTTTTCTTTTTCGCTTCCGTTTTTCTTCTCTCCTTCATTTTCTATACTATTTTTTGTGTATTTGGCACGCAAAAATTTTAAATGTGACGGTTTCAGGAGTGAAAACGAACTACCATTTTCCGACGAGTTTCAGCCGTGAGCTTATTTGACAGCGTGCCTCACTCCGCCTATCGTACGTTACAATATCGGTCAATATTTCTTGTAACAAAAAAACGTGACTCAAGCCCGGAGTCAAGAGTCAATACATCCACAATATCATTCAATTTTTCCTGGGTTAAACATTAATTTCTTAAGCTGTATCTTGTTCAATTAGATATTGATAGTAAGCTGTGGTGGATTTTTGTGAATTGGTGGATTATGCGGCCTGTTATTTATAAATAAAGATTGTTTAATAACAGCTGTTAAGGAAAAAAAGAATACATATTTTTCACCTCAGCCATGGAAAACACAGAAACAGAAGAAAGAGGGCACTGCGAGAAATACTGTCAAGTAACGCATTCGAAAGGCACCTCCCTTCTCCTGTCATTTCCCGAACCCTCCTAAAAGTGTTACGTTATATCCCCTATAACAAATAAAAATTTTTCGTATAGCAAGCAGGAAGCCACTTTTTTGCGTTTCTCTGCCCATGGGTATACCCATTTCGCAGTCAGGTAACCATGTCAAGATCAAGATTACGACAGTTGCGTTTTTTGCTGGTACACGGAACTTGTGGCCTTAAAAATGTATTGTTATTTTGTTTTTAAATTTTGGAAATATATCAGGCCCGTGCGAAAGGGGAGGGGGGTTTTTGGGGGTTCAAACCCCTCCCATTGGAAATTTTCGCACATGGGATTTTATTGATATTTGAACGAATAATCAAAAAGACACAACAAATTTTTTTTTTTAAATGAAAGAACTAAAAAGCCAATAAATCGTCGAAGCCCGAGTTTTTCTTTTATGACAAGATTTGTCCTCTCTAGCTATATTTGAACCAAAAAACACGATTTGAACCACTGCGCGTCACTAAGGCTAAGTAACACGAGCGTTTTTTTCAATGCGCGTTTAAGCATACTCTCAAAAAAATCAGCTTCAATGAAAATTCATGCACAAATCTATTTGCGCCATATATTTCAATTTTGCATGATGGTTCACGTGAAATGTGGATAAATTAAGTTCAACTTTAGCGTCAACGCATTGCCGGGCAAGACATCAAAAATTCTCTCGAAGCACTGGATATTTGCAATGAAGACGCGTTTCCAAATATCCATCAAATGCTTCGTGTTATGGCCATTTTTTGCCTGTAACAACAGTAACAAATGAACGCTTCTTTTCAGCGCTACGTCGTCTAAAGACATACCTCAGATTAACTATGTCCGAAGATCGGCTAAATGGCTTAGCCTCGCTAAATATACATCGCGATATCGAAATCAATGTGGAAAGAGTTTTGGACGAGTGTTTTCAAGTACCTCGCAGAATTAGCTACGTACGTAATGATAACTGAATATCGAATCATAATGTAAGCACTAGACTTGCTCAAATAAATGGCATGTTCTAGAATACTTCGAAAACACTCGATTTTCGAAAATTTATTCAAAATCGTGTATATCCTCATTCAAAAAAATAAAAAAAATAGTCTTTGGGTTGCTACCAGAGCAATTTATAATATTTTTTTTTTTATTTTCTTTCGGTTTTCCTTATGTACACACAAGGAAGTATCGAAAAAAATTGACCGTTATTTTTAAAGCCTATACATAAGGAGAAAAACGGTGGTCTCTCCGCGAGTAGAGCTTTGGTGTTTCTTGTGTAACAGCTCAAATCCTTTGCTGTTTTCACTGAAATCACCTTAATACACTGTAATTTGAAATTCGACCTCTAAAAATGCACCCTATTCTACCCCGGATAGCTGCTGCCGGTTCGATTTTTTTGTCCTCTTTTACAAAAGCTTGTTCAACAATATTCCGCTGTCAGATTGTTGTAACGCATTATTTTGTTGTTCAAACCTGTAACGAATTTAGCGAAGCACCGTTTGCTATGGCTTAAAAAAAAAATATGCTCTACTGTTCTTGCAAAGCGGTAAAAGCACGCCACTCAAACGCTTTTCTTTTCTTTGTTGTTTTGCTAAGCTATTTTTTTTTTTGTTACAAGACAATAAAATGTATGTATGTACTATATATACGTAGGTATACTAAGCGAAACAAAAAACTGTAAATATATGGCGTGAGTGACGGACGAACGGCAACCAGCAGTAAGCCGACCGCTGAGTGGCAACAGGTTGCCAAAAACGCATCGTACAGGCAGTTGCCGAAAAATAATCATCGTGCGCGGTCGAGTCTGCAAAACAAAACACATTGCGATTAAATTATAAAACAAAAAACAATAGAATCTTCTGAACTGAAGAAAAAAAAAGAATTAAAAGTAGTCCTCTAACTCTTGAAAAAAAAAATCAATTAAATAAACTTTGTGAATATAAAAATAAAAAGCTGTGTGTTGAGAAAGTTTTAAGTGGAAAATAAAAAAAAATCTGCATAACATTGTAAATGATTTGAAACAAAAGTGGTGGTCGATAGTTTTATTTGCGCGATTTTAATCTCATAAAAGCAGAAAAGTTTGGAATGCTATAATAATAAAATTTTAGTAAACGTACACTTATTTGAATCATTTTAAAAACAGAGAAAAAAATAGCAAATGAATAATCCTCAATTGACGTCTCCTATTTAATGCTTCAAAAACAAAAGACTACATTAAAATGGACCAATTAAAGTTAAATTA
Source organism: Tricholauxania praeusta (assembly GCA_949775025.1). Classification (NCBI taxonomy): domain Eukaryota; kingdom Metazoa; phylum Arthropoda; class Insecta; order Diptera; family Lauxaniidae; genus Tricholauxania; species Tricholauxania praeusta. The sequence continues at coordinate 110,423,202 of OX459028.1, forward strand.
TGTAGCTCTTAATAAGTAAATATAATTTATACTATAAAAAAAAGTGCAGTTATTCCAATCATGTCAACTATTGTGAGCTGACTCAAATGCAACATTTTGTTAATGTGAAGTGCTGATGTTTGCTTTGTCATAAAATGCAGTCTACAAAAAAGAAACTGAGTTCAACTGCTATTAGCCAAGTAATGGAATTCTACAGCACCACTTACAAACTTCTCTATTACCACAACTCTAAAACAAAAAAAAACAAAGGAGTCACAAAACAAGAAACACAACGAATCTTTCCTACACAGCAGCGGGTGCGTACTATTATGGCCTTTTCCATTAATTTATGTACTTATTTGTTAGCCTGTTTTTGTATCATAATATTTTTCATAGTTTTTCTGTTTATGAGAATATAAATGAAAACCAAAATCGTAATTGTAAAAGCTAAACGTAAATATCTACATTTTAAAAAAACCAAAAAAGGACGAATTTAAATTTAAAATGGTTATAAAGTAAAACCATGCGAAAATAAATTTCTGTGAATTTGCGCAGATTATATAAAGTCCAATTCAATTAAATATTTTTTATATATAAACACGTATGTCTAAAAGATGTGTTGCAATGTTTTTAAGTCAATTTTTATTTTCCCCATAAATTTTGTTTTTATGTTTGTACTTATAATACAACAGGCAATTTGTAAAACTATAGTCACAACAGAATTTTTTTTTATTATATATATTGATAAATTGTTGTTCAAAGAAAAAAAGAGGAGGTAAGGAAAAGAAAAGGAAATGAAATTAAAATTAATTGAATTAAAGGAAAATTAAAAATTTTTTTCTTTTAACATGAAGATTTGCTAGGTGAATAATTTTGAGGGAGATGGCAGGGTGGAGATCCGACGATGATGCAGATGAAAACAAACAATGTGAGCGTAAGTAGTAGGGACCTGTGGGATTTTGATCCCCGTTTATAAATTTTTTTGTTTTTTTTTTCTATGCGTACGCCAAGATGCGGCTTCGGGAAATCGTGGCCCTAGCCGGGAAGTCTGAGTGCTTGGCACCAAAGACTCGCGAGATTTTTCTTTCCGTTTATATGCCGCGCGTAACAAACCCTATTTCTCCTGGACTATAGAAAGAAATTAAAATTTTCTTTATTTTTTCGCCAAATTCCGAAAAATTAAAATTTTGCAGCTCTGATAGCAACCCTAGGACTATTTCTTTTTTTATTTTTGAAGTGAAAACTTCTTATGGCACGTTGTGCGGCTGAGGAAAAAAGTATAAACTCGCGACACCGACAGTCATCGGGATTCCCTGTCATGAATGCGATAGTAAAATTTGAATGTTCTATTGTTTCTTTTAAATGGGGCTTACCAGTGCCCTTGGGCGTTATGGTAAGCCTAAACTGGTAGTAGACAGGAAATTGTACTGTGCTTGGTTACGCTAATGCGTAGGGTTCAAGCCTTGTACTTTTATGTACTTTGGCTTGGGCTTGAGATTGGCTTTCCTTAAATAGTCCTTTTTCAAACTACTAAGCTTGACCAGAGGTGAAGGTGCAAACTACTCTAGTACCACGGGTTGTTGGGAGCCCCTAGGACTTCGGTTCTAGCCCAACAGTGCGTGAAGCCCAATTGGGCAGATCGCATGGGAAGGATTCGTGGTGGCTGTGGTTGAAACCTAACTCGTAGGAAGGATAATATGCTAATGTAAATTACCGATGTGGAGTTGCATTCTTAGAACTGCAAGAGATCCTAGATAGGTCTCGGCTCAAACCAAGGGTGAAGTTATGTCCATAAACATAGCTTTACTTGGTAACTATATTAAATGCAGTCGTACCTAGGTTAGGCACGAATATAAATTAATTCATGTGTGTGAAAATCACACTGTGACATTAAACCGTCAAGGCAGGTGATCACATAAAAAACAAAGGACTCTGTTTCTTTTAAATAAATATTTCAAGTGGAAGACAAAAAGCAAAGCAGACACACTAACTAACACATTCCATTCTCATTCAACGATTGTTATGCTTACATGTTTGTTTCTTTCAAATTCCGCGTTGTTGCGTTGACAAATTGAGAATGAGAGCGAGAGTAAAATTTGAATACATATTCCGTTTTTGTCTTCCATTGCATTGCCATATAAAAAGAAAACGCACACATACCAACTAACACACTAACTTGCCATTAAACGATTTGTTTTCACTTCTGTCGGCACTCCCGGAGTGCAACCCGCCGTTTTTTTTTTTAAATGGGGATACACTCGAGTTTGAATAAATTTTGGAAAATCGAGTGTTCTTGAAGTTTTCTAGAACATATGTATTTTTGAACATCTCTAATAAGGGGCCGTTCATAAATTACGTAAGACGTTTAGGGGGGGGGGGGGGGGTCGGCGGATTCTTACTACATCTTACGAGAGGGGGGGAGGGGGTGAATGATCATCTTACGTAAGATTTAAAATGCGTATTCATACATTATAGTTGTATTAACGCATCGTCATTTGTGACAGTAATGAAATATATTTGAATTTTCGACAGTCACGAAAGATTCAGAAATATCGATTACAATCGATTTAAGTAATCGACTCTGAACGGGACAACTTCTCTTCTGTTTATGTAATGAAATATATGTATGTTGTTTACACGCAGGGTGGACTTGTAACACCGTCTCACAAGTTTGCTATTATTCAGGCATTTACACGCAGATACGTCGACTTTGAAATTTTGTTGATGTTGTCCCGGTTCTTTACCACCCCCTTGCACTTGTCGTCTTCAACTAGAAGATTCGCTTTCGATTCCTTCTTCAACAGGAGACCAAAACAGCAATCAGTTTTGTCCTCTATTTCTTCGCTTAGCGTTAAATTACGATTGGTCAAAAGTACATCCACAGTTCAAAATCATGCCTTACGATTTTTTTGTCCTTCGCTTGCAAACGTCTTAGCTGATCGAGTTTGTAATATTTGTGACCAGTACTTTGCCTCGAAAAAAGCTACTGTAATGCACAAAAAACTACATAGAAAAGACGGTAGTCGCACTCACATGATTCAACTAGTTTCAGTTTTGAAACGTGGAAAGGGGAAAAGCCTTTGCATTTTAAAACAATCGGAGATTTGTCAAGTTGCAGAGTGGCATGACAACGAGGATATTGATGTTAAAGAGTTTGAATGTGAATCAGAAAATTCAACAGACGAATCGGTTGTGCCAATTGTAGGTTCACTATCAGACTGGTTGAAAAGCGCATGGACTAACGATGACTTACGATGACTTTTTTTATTCATCTTGAAAAACAAATGTGTAGTTTGTAATTTCGTAATATTTATTTAATATGTAACATATGTATATTAAAACTAAATATACATAGTAATATAGTACATCACATGAAAAATACATTTTTTGACTAGGTTCACCTTAATTATGAATCTTACGTAAGATTTCGGAGGGGGGAGGGGGGGGGGGTAGTGAGAATCTTACTAAATCTTACTCGGGGGAGGGGGGGGGTCAAAAAGTCATGAAATTGTCTTACGTAATTTATGAACGGACCCTAAGCGTATGTATATATGTGCATAATTATAATTAAATGTCTATATTAAAAGTAAACCGTTTTTTGACATTTTTTATGAACATAATCTAACATGAAATAACCGAGTTAAAACCCCCCCGCCCCTCCCCATGGATGATTCATGCGCACGGGCCTGAAATATATGTACTACTTTTCTTCAGAATCCGAAGACCTGAACATTTCAGCATCATTGCAAGTTGTTTTCTTTTATGAATTTACATTTTATTAAACATTTATAGTAGTCGAGTGTCTGTAAGGCTTATAAAAAAATATACTGTCTATTTTTCAGTTTTTGTTTTACTTCAGCTGATTTAGTTTTATAGTTTTATTTTCCTCAATTTTTTATGTTTTTTCAAATCAAAATTTATATCTACTGCTGCCGCCAGTTAAAATTGTATGAATCAGCGTGAGATGTCAAACAGCAAGAGTGCACCAAAGCTAGTATTTAGGTGAAAAAATCACCACTTAGGCTGCATTGGTACTCATCCAACCTGTTGGATAAGAAAAATTTTCTTAGCAAAACAATATTGAGCCATGATAACAAATTGCCACAATAAATGTCTGCAAAATATTTTCTGGGTAAAAAAGTATACAAATTTGCACTAAGGCAAAAGAAAAAGTGTCCATCAAAATTTAAGAGAAAAAAGTATCCAAATGGATCCGAATGGATCCATTCGGCAACACTGGTGATAAAACGTGCGTCATCATTTGAGGTTATTATTTTATTTTTGGTCTTGCTATCTGAAATATTTTTATAATTCTAAAAAGATTTAACGACGAGAAATGACATTGTGACCCTTATTCTGGGTGGGCAGCTAATGCTAAACAATACCCAAATTTAACAAAGTTTGCCAAAATCTATCTTTCAGCACTTTGCTGCAGTGTGTACAGCGAAAGACTTTTTTCTTAATGCATTTTTCTAATTCATTTTCTAAGTTGTAGAATTATCTTGTGATTACTGATTGTATTTCTTAAGTGATACTAACTAAATAATGCCCAATATCCATGTGATCTTTCTTGAACTTATCTTATCAAATATCAGGGAGAACGTCACACACTATAAAGATAGCAAATGTATGCTATTCACTCTCGCATTCTCCAAGCGCATTAGGTTCTGTTCGCATGCTTTTTCTTTCTTACAAAAATTTGATTTGATATCCCTGATATGGGATCAAGAAAGATAGCATGGAAATTAGGCTTAAAGCAATTAGTTACCTAAAATAGTTTATTTTTTTTCAAATCCGGTATTCGGCCGGATAGGCGCTAGCTATCAGGTATTCGGCCGGATAGTATTTAGGCCGCCGGATAGGTTGGATACCGGATAGTTACCGGATATCCGTTTCATCTCTAATTAAAATTTGTCACTCTCTTTTCCCACACGATTTCCTCAGCAAAATTTATTGCTTACAAATTTTGTTTTCGTAACTTCCTTTTCCCATACGATTCTCTCACAAGAAATCAGTTGTGAAAAGCAGTCGTCCACCGCAATTGTGTTTATTCAAACATTTTTACGTCATTTTTTTTTTTTTTTTGACAGCGTATATTCGTCGCCGCTTTACCGTCACCGTCTTAATTCTGGGCAACGCATTACGCGTTTCGAATCGTTTATCGTTTGAATAAACACAACTGCGGCGGACGACTGCTTTTTATGACTGATTTCTTGTGAAAAGGAAGTGACAAAAACAAAATTTGTAAACAATAAATTTTGCTGAGAAAACTGTATGGGAAAAGAGAGTGACAAATTTGAATACATTAGAAATGCAACACTGATCCGACGTAAAATAGAATTAATTCTAAATCAGTGATCGGCAAAGAGTGAAACTCAAATTTTTCCTTGCGCTCAGAAAAAAAAGGGAAATCAAAAGCGCTCTCACAACTGAGAGAAATTCTTGTATGTTTTGATTTATGTATTTGCATATATTCTTACAATTTTCATATTGAGTGCGCAGTTCATTGTTTTTAGCTGTTTGAATCTATTTCTTACCGAGTGGATAGGAACAAATGATTTAAAGAAAATTTATTCAAAATTTAGAAAGTGAAGTTGTAAAAAAAATGCAGTTTTTATGAAAAATTATGATATTTTTTTTTTTTTCAATTGAATATATGGTAAAAAGTTCAGTTTTAATGAAAAATAATCTAAAAACTGGTATGGAGTTAAAAATTCCTTCGATTCATTTCCCTTTTCACCAAAAAACTGCAGGACCTCTTTCAAATTTCATATTGAAAAGGACAGCATTGTTTCAGCACTGATAACGAAATTATATAACTGGACTTTCGTTTTCTAAAAATTAAATCTGTTTCAGATTTAATTATTATTTTCACTAATTGAGTCGTTAGTAATTTGCTCAAGAAAGCATTTTTTCGATTCATAAAATAAAATTTGCCTCTCATTATCCTGTCTGTTATGAAAATTTTCATCATTCCATTTTCCATTTCTCGTTAAACTATTTTCGCGTGCATTAAATAAAATGCTTAACTGGGACATGCGATTTTTCTTCTGTTTTTCCTATACGTTTCTACTGAGAGCCTGTCCCATTCGATATCTTTTTGTGAAATTTGTGAATTTAATGAAATTTTGACATTTCTCTGAGGTGAATATGATATGTCAAAATTTGCACTAGCCCTGGGGCTAGATAGATAGAAATTGAAATAGCAATCAACAATTGTAAACAACATTGTAAAGACGTCAAACATTGACATCAATGGAAAAAGAAAATTTGTAAGTTACACAATTTATAAAATATTATTAGAAATTTTACAATATCTTTATATTTCTATTAGCCACAGGACTTGCTCGACGTTCTGACGGTGAATCACAGGGAGAAAAACATGCAGAACCAAATGCAAGATCAGGTAAATTATAAAATTTCAAATTTAATTCATGTAATATTTCCTTCTCTTTGCCAGACATGACACACGATGAGACAAGATATATTATGTTAGTCGAAGTATAGCTCATATCCATATTGATACGATAAAATAGCTATGGATACTAAAGACGATGTAAGGATGCATATGCCACACAACATGGCACTGACACCAGCAACAGTAATGTCGTAAATAGTTCAGGAAAACGGCACAATGAAAAAGATTCTCATAACTGCACCGGTACTAATGAAATAGTGCAAAGTCTGCTTTCTAAATCTCATAACAACTATGCTCCTATATCTGAGATGAATCATAATAGTAATCACAATCATGGTGGCGGTGGTTCCGTTGCAGCTAGTAATGAAAATGGAAATAAAGATAGGTCATGGTCAAATAACGACACTGCCATTTGCATGGACATGTGCACCTGAATCATTTATTGCAGTTGCATGGGTGATGGATTACACAATTTTACTGATGGCATGGCTATAAGTAAGAAATGCAAAACATAAAAAAGTTAACTTCTACTGAATACTCCAATGTAAAAAATGCATTTAATGTTTGCAAAAAAAAAAATATCCTTAAATAATAATAACCATTAACTTGAGTACATGAGTATTAATTTTTATTTATTTAAGATGCCGAAGCTATCAGCATCGCATAAATCGATAGAGCAATTCGTGCTGCAAATACTGGGCATGAGCAGCGGTATTTTGATAACTTTTAATGAACTGCTTCGTATTACGAATATTGTAATGTATATTTTTATAAAAAATAAAGGAAAACTGAAGAAAATTAAACACAGTATTTTATGATAACGAAAGAATTCTTATTGGCATTACAATTTTTACGATAATAGCTTATGCTTTCATTATAGTGGTTCATTCAGTTGTATAAGTGTAAGTATTAGATAATTAGTGTACACGATTGTGACCAACCGAACTGTCGATGGTGTTAAGGAAGAATCAAAAACATTCATTAGATCGGTTTTTACAAAATAACAAAATAAATTCATTAGATCACCTTCGTATATAAATAGTTAAATCCGCATTTTTTATGGGATGTAATTTATATTTTTTCAGATACGTGATATTATAATCAAGATGTGTATAAGTATTACTTATTTCCACACCACCTATGAGGTAGAGTTTTGGTGCGTTTTTTTTACAGTGGTTTCCCCTGTAGGCATACTCCACACCATACCCGTTGAGACAGATTTCTGTCGTTAAGAATGCATTACATAATTTGTCATTTTTCGATAGCGGGGCGTGGAAACTTCCATACAACAAAAACACTTAAAACGCTATATCTTGGTATCTATGACAGCTACTGTGGTGAAACTTGATAAATGCCAAGCTACTCGCAAAATGTGAACGGGATTGAACATTGGGCGTGGCATCTCCCAACCAATAAAAACACTTAAATTGCTAATCTTGGTACGTATACCGAGTTGTAACATTTGGTGCGTGGACCTAATACTCCACAGTAAGGACTGCGTAAAATGTGAGGTTGTACAACGAGGAGGGAGCGGGCAAAGCAGCGAAAAATTATGTTGAAGCTATGAAAACATAATAAAAGTTATATTTGTTTATTTTTGCCAACATATACAGGCTATTTTGATTATTTGAAATAAATAATAAAAATGCGGTAGAAAAATTTTACTTTCATTTTGAAGAAATTTTTGTGCTGTCAAAATTTCATCAATTTGTAAAAAGATATCGAATGGGACAGCAAAATTGGAAATTTTAGTCACCACAGTAAAAATTTTACTCACCAGGCTAAAAATGGTTTTCACCGCGATTTGCCTAGGTAAAAAGATATCGATTGGGATAGACCCTGAGCACAAAATTGACACTAGAAAATTTATCGCATAGAAATAGAAAAAATTCTATTTTTTGGTGCGATTTGACACTGAAGATAAATCGCAAGTCCCAGTTCTGTTTAGCTCTTGAATTCGTTAAGCAAGAGCGAATGCTTGTGCTCTTCGCTTGGCCGCGGCCAGATGGGCTGCCAGTCAATGCACTAAGGCGACGGCTAATCACCGCGGTAAAACGGCGACGAATTTACGCTGTCAAAAATTATAACCAGCGTTGCCGTTTTTGGTACTGTCCTACCAAATCGGGTAGGTTTTTTCCTCTTGGTAGGTTGGTAGGTTAAATCTGATTTTGGTAGGATTTAGGATAAATTTTTATGAAAATCGAAAATTGAAATTTTTTCGTGAAGTTTTTCAAATCAGGAAGCAAATATTTACATCTGGAAATAAGCTTTCGCCAAGCCTATCTTCAACAAGTGGGTATCGTCTCTGTTTTCTTGCATACAAATTACGTTTAGGGAATACGCATATGTATGTACAATGTGACGAAATAGTGTTGCGACTGATCGCACATCTAAATTGTTGCATGTGTGCTCAGACCCGGCGTATTAGAAACAAAAGTTACTAGCGCTATTAATAACATAATTTTTTTTGATCGCAGCTGTGATCAAAATCGGGTCGCTAAAAAAGGTCTTAAGTTCTAAGAACTAACATTTTTTTATGTACATAAGATGACATAATAAAAAAAATATTTCCGTAATAATAAATTTGAATTTGTGGGCTTTAATAAATAGCATTTTAAAAACGGACTTTAGGTATACGGTTATTGTCAGGCTAAAATATGGCTCTTTTTCAGAACCCCGACCACTTAGGGTGTGTTTACCATACTCCAAAAGGAGAATATTTTAAAATGTGCTCTTTTGCGAAATTCAAGCGAAATTGTTTTGTTGATGCATGGCTTATCCTGTGTTACTCAGCCATTAAAATTATTTTTCCGGAGAACTTTTCGAACAGCAAGGACTTCTTAATGAAAATTAGTTTTACCATTACAGTACGTTTTTGAGTAGATATGAATGGGTTTTTAAAAATTTCTCGGATGGTACATTTTTCGTCTATCGAGCTAAACGTTTTTTTTTTGCCACCGTTCGTTGTTTATTTGAAATCCTTTTGTCCTCTTTATCATTTAATAATACCGTGAATCGCTGGCTTTCATTTTTTTAAAAAATTTGTAACTTTGCGATCGGTTTTGCCTTCAAAATGATTTTTAATTACTATTTTTCTTTCTTCTAACGTTCATCACTTAATTGTACGCTGCATGTGTCATGTGGTAACTTTTTACGCACACTTGCCCGACTTTTGATGTGAACCATTCTACACGATTTTGCAACAGAAAATTTGTGTTATATGCGGTTAAGCATTTTAAACGACGACATACAAGAATATGTATTTTAAACAGCATTAGCCTAGTTCACATTATCACACATGCTGTCCAACATGGCTCGACAACACGAATAACTGTAAATATCGCTATGCGTTCACATCATCACACATGCTTGTCACATCATTTGCAGAAAAATTTTGAGGCTCACACATTTTAGCTCTGCTTTAACCTTTGAACAGAAAACATTGTAATTGTTCTCTATGGTAACAATTGTATAGAGTTAGTCTCTATTTTTAGCACATCATCCGTAGCATTTGGCTCGATTTCCTTCAATTTTACTAAAAGCACTTCACATGCCTTATTTAATGCATTTCGGTTTTTTTTACATTTCCCTTTTTATTTTCCAAGTTTCTGAAAAAATTTATTAAAGTTCAAAAAAATCTTGCCAAAACTGATTATTATTAATGGCCGCCATTGAAGTTCACTCCATGAAATTTTATTTGAAATGAAAAATTTGCACTAGGCTCGACAGCCAGCGTTCACACTAGTTGTACGGTTGGACAACCCAGCAGAGAAATCAAAATTTTTTGAAGTCCATCCAACATGTGTGTCAAGCGGTCCATCCTACAGTTCACATTATCGAACATTGATGTTGTCACACCATGTTGGACAGCATGTGTGATAATGTGAACTGGGCTATTGAATGTTAATAAACAAATTCAATGCTGCAAAAAGGTTTTTTTTTAATTTCTAAAGTTTTGGTAGGTTACAAACGATTTTGGTTGGTTTTCGAGAAAATTTTGGTAGGAAAATAAATTTCACAGTGGCAACACTGATTATAACATACTTGATCATGTGAAATTGAACAGAATTGCGGCATACGAGTTGTGAGATGCCGACGATTCGTCTTCGATTTGGAATTAATTCTATTTTTACGTCGGATCACGATTTTTTGTCGCGTTTTTTTTTTTGACAGCGTATATTCATCTCCGCTTAACCGCCACCGCTCTAATTGTGTCAAAGCATTACATATTTTTAGCCATCATATGTCAAAATGATTCATTTATAGTTGCGGTTTTGCGTTGGTGAAACATTTTATAAACTGAACAAATTGCTTATGAGCAATTTATTATTTTTAAAGAAAATATTCACGCTATACTAGGCCGTACATTAATTACATTTGTATAATGTACATATGAGAAATGTTCAATTTTACTTGTAGAAACACTATAAAAAGCAATGAAGTTTCAATTCGAATGATTTAGACGATCAGCTATTTTTACTCTGGTTTATTAAAAACATTGAAAAAGAAAAAAGTGGCATTGCATCTACCATTATTATTCAACTATAAAATGGGCTGTCAATAATTTTAAACAAAATAACCAAGTTGATGTTTTTCAAAAAGATCTCTTGAAGTAACTTTGAAATTTGAACAAGACTTAAAAAGGCACCGAACTACATAAACAAAGTTAAGTTGCCGTTGTGTCTTGAGTAAATAACCAGGCTTGGAAAATGTGAAACATTTTTAATACATTTGTTGAAAATAAGTTCTTAAGTAATGTCATCATCAGAAGAAGATTTTATATTGGCTGCTTATTTTAGGGGTAAAACGAAGAAAAAACATAATAAATTTAAAGTTGATTACAATGAATCCAATGATATACCACTCAAGCAGAATTTTGACAATGTTGATTTGAGAGTGATAAATGAAGCTGAAGTTACCGATGAAGCTGAAGCCACCGATGAAGCTGCAGTAGAATATGAAAAAAGATTTATTGAGTCCCCACAGCAGTTTCAGTTAGATAGCGACGATTCATATGATGATTTTTGCGGAAAAGTGTTCATAACAAAAAGACGGTTTTTGGTTATTCATTGTTCACTTTGCGATAACAAATATGGAACAGTATTACATTTTCTGAAACACTTGACAATGCATCACTATAGCAAAAAAGATCTCAAGATGGTCGAGAAAAATTGGAATAAAGATTCAGTTTATTCTAATGAATATTTAGAAGAACAAAACTTTGAACATGAAAATGAAATAGATATAAAACCAGAATTACATACAGCTGAATTGAAAGACGAATCTGAAAGTAATGGTGCCGCAGAGGACCCAGCATGGAATAATTCCCAAACCGTTAGACAGCAAAACAAAAGGGTTTGTATGTAGTTGATTTTTGTATCTAAACTTAAGATTCTAAAATCAATGTTTCACATTTAACCTATAGTTTTGGAAATATGAAGGTTTTTTGTTTTTAAAAACCTTTATTTTTCCGAAAAGTAGGTTAACCTAAATTTTATGTTAAACAGTTGGATAGCTTGATTCTCTTGCTTTAAAGTGTGCCATTTGTATAGTTTTTTTTTTTCAGTTTACTTGTTTTGTCGAAGAAAGGAAAATTATGTTGATATTAAAATATATGGTACTTATATATTTTAGCAGCCTCACTCCCGATTTTCTTGAAATTTAAGTATGTTTTACAGTTCAGTTTGCTTATTTAGAATACATTCGATTGTCCGTGATTGTTGGAACCGAGCTCATCCGCTGTATATACAAACATATCGCTACCTCAAAATACGGATGTCGTATGTAGCAAAACTTAACTTTTCAGGAGACGGTTTTAAATGTTTAAAATCAAATACCTTAAAAATGGCCCCATGAATTCCCTCCAGTTTTGGATTGAATATAACATGTGCTTGCATGTGCATACCTATAACTCGTTGCACATATTTTCTATACAACGCCGTCAAGAAAAAGAAAAGTTCTTACAATTAAAGAAAAAATGAACTTTATTAACGACCATTGCAAAAAAAAATTTCTAAGTTGTTGCCGCAAAAATACGGTGTTGGCTTACGAACGGTCAATGATCACACAAATACTTTTGTAAAACGGTGCTGTAAACAATAAAATAATATGCATAATAATGTAAAATAGTGATTCCATTATCCGGGATTTTCGATTATCCGGTCCCAACCATCACGGATAATCGAAGTTAAACTGTATCTTATTATAATTCTTCATAAACGTTGCGATCATTTTCTGTATCAAAATACATCAAATTAAACTGCGAACTAGGCGACTTCATCATTTTGCAGGATAATGACCAGAATTATATTGCTAGAATTACAACTAAATGTCTTCAAGACCGAAATATTACCTCCTTAGTTTGGCAAGCACAGTCCCCAGGTCTTAACCCCAATCAAAATTTCTGAAATATATATAAAGAAAAAAATACCACAACCGAGAAAACGAACCACACAAAAGGTCGCCAATGAACAGTGGTCCGAGATCAGTACTCAATACTAGACAAATTGATAGCGAGTATGCCTAAGAGAATACAGCTCAAAGCGCCAAATGCCAAAAAAACATTAAAAAATTATTTTAAATGATTTTATTAGTTTTTTTTTTTACAAAAAAAAAAGTACAGCCTTAAAACTAGAAGCATGTTCTTATGATTGGTTTTGTGACTAACTGTTTATATATGTACTTACTATAGATCAGTGTAATCAAAATTGTATGACATACAAAACTTGTTTTTTCAATAAGATACTAAACAATAAGATACAAAATACTATTTTGCATGAAAAAAATGTCTTATGTTCATTTTTGGTGCACATGCGACAAAATACATGCTCAGGACGATAAAATTTTGTTATGTACGATAAAATGCATGCTGATTATCTTGGAACTTATAAGGATTGGGGAGAAACTGATAACATCATTAGAAAGAGCGTGCGAAGTTTATTATGAATATGTAATAATCTCAAAACCAAAAAACTTCACTTACGACATCCGTATTTTGAGGTAGCGATATGTTAAGCGCTGAAACGGCTCCTTAATATTTGCTTTGAGCTTGAAAATCGCTTACATTCTATAGTACATCTGACACTTGCTTCGCTAGCCTCAGTAATTTCTACATAAAAGTTTGGACTAGCGGAATTCGTCCGCAGCTCAGGATTTACATCCTCTAACACGAACTTCGCGGCGGCCTTCGGTCGCGGTCCACTATGGTATATAAATTTTTTATGAATGTAACACAAGCAATGTTTTAATTGTAAAAAATTTAAAAAACAAAAACAATAAAAAAACGCTGCAGACAATCGCTCGTGATTTTAATAAAAAATTTTCAATTTCATAATGATAACACAGGGCCACAAAAGAAAAAAAGGTCTTGTTGTTGGAAGATGAGGTATCATACGGTATGTATTTTGGCGTCCTAAACACGAATCCGAGGTCAGAACGAATCCGCCGCGAAGATGGTGTTGGATTTTTGAGAGTTTTAAATTCTGAGCTGCCCACTTACCCCTACTCTTATGTAAAATTACTGTGGCTAGCAAACTAGGTGTTGGATATATTATAGGCTAATCCTAGCTTTGGGTATTATGTCCGCTTTTTATGGGGATTATGGCCGAAAATTTTGCGCCTGCGGATATGTATTAATCTTGAATTTTTGTAAGAAATGAGTTTTTAACCCTTTGGGGGTAAATGGGGGTGCTGGGAAAAAAGTGGGCAGCTAAAACTCATTTTTATTGTAAGATATTTTGGCATACCTAGATACGTAATAAAAGTATTTAAATAAAAGAATTTTTTTTTATTTTTTTTTTTTGAGGGAATTCTTTTTAACGTATTTTAAAGTGTAAATTTGAGGTTATGTCAAAATCTGAGGGTGATGAAAAAATTCTGACCTCGGATTCGGGCTTGGACGCCAAAATATATACCTTATGATATCTCATCTTCCAACTACAAGACCTTTTTTTGTGGTCCTGTGTAATCAATTATGTATGTACAGCAGCGGGCAAAATAATAGCAAGTGCGTGAATTAAAAAATTACAAAGCTGAATTTAAATTTAAATTTTATGGCGGAATCAATAAGGGTATTCCTCTAAACGCGAAAACTCGAACAGCGCGAAATCTCGAAAGTTTTCGAGCTTGCTTTCGGGAACACCGCTATCAATGCAAACGCGCAAATGATTAGGCAATGGCAATTTGACAGTTCGATCAGTGCTGCCGTGTTTTAGCTAAAACGTCCGCTATTGTAGTTATGGCTGATTTTGTTGAAAAATAATCAAATATTTCATCAAATTCTTTGTCAAATAAAATAGAATGCTTAAAATACCGCAAAATAGTGAAAAAATAAATTGATTCAATTTATTGAAGAAAATACTATAACCAATTTACTTATGCCATTTCGACAAACGGCAACACTGATCCACTTTTCAAGGCTACTTGCCCAACTAATTTGCCTCGAAAGTTTCCGAGAGTTGAGCAAACTTGTCTTCATACAAATTATTTTCGAGGCTCGAAAATGTGCTCAGTTTTCGCAGCTTACGCAGTTTTCGAGGCTTTTTCGCGTTTTCAGGAATACCCTCAATATGTGTTTTTATTTTTAAATTATATATACTTCATTACAAAATCGTGTACCAAAGAAAAAATTCAAATAGTTTAAACTAAAAAAATATATGAACATTTTTACATAAATAACCTCAAAAATAATCGGTCAAAAAAATAGCAGTCAAAATATACTTAAGAATATTCTTAAAGAAAAAAAATTAAAATTTATTAAACTCTTAAAAGTCAATAAGGCATTATAACTTATTTAATATTTGGTAGAATATCCTTTCATTGATATTACAGCGGCACAGCGACGATGCATGGAGTCAACTAAATGTTGGCATCTCACGAAGTTTGCACGTATGTTTCGGGTCGTTAACTTGCTGGAAGACCCACATAATTGGCATGTACTCCTGGGCATAAGGCAACATTGCTTTTGCCATTATATCAACACAAAATTTACTGTCCATAGTTGATTCTATGCGGTATACAGGACCAACACCATAATACGAGAAACATCCCCAGATCATAATGCTTGATCTACCGTGCTTAACTGTTTGTATGGTATGGCATGTCATAACGATTGATTTTTCTATCAAAAAGAAAAATCTCGCTTTCATCGCTTCACATGATGTGTCTCCACTTTTCAAGTGGCCAATCCAAGTGCCTGTGCTCAAAGTCTATTCTACAATTAATAGATTTTTTAATGTGGAACTCGTCGTGGACTCAGGGCTTTCAAATTGTTTTCCCTGAGCCTTCTTTTAACTGTTTCTATACTTTCTTTGTTTTAGTAGGAGGCAAAGACGAATTATGTTTTGAATGCCGTAATATACGATTCACGCACCTGGCAGGCTTTCGTCCTTGTGTTTCTCTTTTATTTGTATATTTCAACGCATTGGAAACCATTTTGCAGACCATCCGATGGAATTTTGAATTTCCCTATAAGTTTTTCCTTGCGAAATTAAATTTTTAATAAATGCGCTGCTCTGGCGTACAATGCTTTCCACGGTCCACTAAAATTAAAAAACTTCATAAAATCATTGCAGTATTATACAAATAAAATTAAACATTCTACGAAAACAATTTCTTTTATAAAAGTAACAAACTTAGCCTGAAAAGGAAACTAGTTGAACACTGCTATTATTTTGACCGCTCGAAATTGGATATTACTCAATATAACAGCAAACTTACAGAAAAATGCCACGTGCTTAGTCTAAGTACTTATCAAATAACTGTATTTTTAAAGAGGAGAAGGAAAAAAATGTCTTTTTTTTTAAAATATTTTCTCTGAATTCATAAATAGCACCGTACTGCTATTATTTTGACCGCTGCTGTATATGTAGTACAAATTCAGTTTTTTTTATATTTTAACGGCACCACATGCCAAAGTAGTGTATTGTAGTATTGCTTATTGTCGTTCATAAACATAGTTTTCATTTATTTATTGAATTCATTTTAAGCAAAATTTTAGAGCGAAAAATAAATCATTTGAGAGGGGAAAAATTATGCTTTCCTAACATCCTAAAAAACTTATAGGTCATTAACGCATTTTTTGGAAAAAAATTCGGTTTTTTGGGAAAAAATTTGTGAAAATTTCGGAAAAATCGTCATATCTCTAAGACTGTAGGGTAAGTTACTATTGTAGGTAATTAAATTATCTTTTTTTGACATGCAAGGGTTCCCAACTTATAATAATTTAAGCAAAAGCTAAATCCGCATCTTCTTATGGCTATATCTCCGAAACTAGATCTGTGCGACACTGTTTTTTGTAGTAAATAACAGCTCAAAATGTATGCCAAATAATAGAACTCGAAGAGGCCTAAATATAATACCTATGATTGCATTGTTGAATCCTGTGCCAAACATGGGTTTTCACCAGTTTTTTGGGTCAATTTTCATTAATGAATATAACAGCTTGAAATTTGTGCCAAATGATAGATATCGAAGAGCCTAAATAGAATATATAGGGTTGCCTTCTCGAATCCTGTCCCAAACAAGGGTTGCCACTAGGCTTGCCAGATCCAAATTGTGTTTCACCTGGACATTAAAAAAAAAAATCTGGATTTTTCTGGACACTTGAAAAAAGAAATCTTAATATTTCTGGACAATAAATAAAACTAAAACTTAGTTTCAGAAGAACATATTGTAGCGAAATTTGGTTTACGCCAGAAAATTCTCGAAATAAAAACCAACAAAAGAAAACTAAACGATACTGGCTAGCATCACTGGCTGTATAAATACTTTTACACCATCTAGCGGAAAAAGTGCAGTTTTTGTACTAAAAATAATAAACCGAACAGACGCTGCAGTACACTATAAAAGTCGATAACCGAGAGAAATTATCGCCGTCGTACAACGCCATCTAGAGCATAATAGCAACATTCTGGATAGTTGTGAACTCAACGTCGATACGCCATTTAGAAGGTACTGGTAAATTATGGATAATGGTAGATTACACGCCATCTAGGAGGCACTGGATTATTCGAGAAAGTGATGCCTGTAGTATTAAAAGGTGTCATCTGAGTTTTCGGACACTGTTGAATTAAAACAGTGAAGCAGAACAGTTGAATTCAAACAGTGAAACAGAACAGTATATTTTGAAAGTAATACAGTGTTTTCCGTAATAAAGTAAAACAGTTGTCTATAAAGTGTTAGATTAATATTTGAATGTTAATGAAATAACCAATTGTACCGTGTAAAAACTAACTATTGTGATTTAAATAAACCATTTTATAACTAAATAAGTTTCTGTGTTTTTAATTGTTACACAATCCTGTGATCGAACTCAAAAAAGTGTAAGAGATCGAAATTATCGTCTAAGAGACAGGAATTTCGTAACAATATATATTTTATTTAAGCAAAATAAACATTACAATTCAGTTAATCAACATTTTCTGTGAGCGCTGAATTTGTGTGAATGTCCAGAAAGTTTCAACAGATTCATGAATGGCTCACATCTCAGCAGATTTTGGTCATCGATACTCGTAGTAATCTAAACTTTCATCTATCTTATAGGCTTTCTATCGCCTCCAGAATACATGATTTTTAACACGGCGTTGTCATAGCAAATGTAGTGTATGATTCTTTGCATTACCAAGTATATAAACTTTTCATCGATATAAAATAAAAATAAAAAAACTGGCTGACCGAGTATCGAACTCACGCACTATGAGTTATGAGCTCACAGCACTATCCAATTAACCATAATGTCTGTTGTTTTAAAGATATCTATTTTACACTATGTTATTCATCATTGTGATTTTGATAAATAAACAAATTTTGTTTATGCATGACACCTTCGCTTACCTCATCATGGATGTTTTCTCCATATATGAAATCAATGATTACAAATGATAAAAATGGTAATGCGTGGTCCCAAAAACTGCTGGGATGCTGAGTGGCTGCAGTACTCGGGTACATATGTATGTACATACTAGGGTGTTTTTTTTTCAAACTTTAGAACAGGGATTTTGTTTATTTTTTCCTATATTATAGCTTAAGGAATAAAAATAATTGTCCCAACATTTGATCTTCCTAGCTCAAACCTGAAAACTGCGCGGACAGAGTTTATGTCCGATTCCGTTGAAATTTAACGAAAAAACCGACTTACCAAAACGTACAAAAAGTCTGCTTTAGGTGCCAAGATATAGCGTTTTGGGTTTTTTGGTTGAATGGGGGTCGCCACCCACTGTTGTAAAACCACGCCCACATTTTTCGTGTGACTTAAAAATACGGAAAAATACACCCGAAGGAGGTATTTTTTATTTTTTTACAGTTTTAGAGATGTGATGATTTAACTGATATATTTAAAAATATTTTTTAAACAACTGTTATTTTTTCAATAAACGTGTTAATAACCTAACTACATTTATTTTTGTAAGTCTAAAAAGCCTAGCTCTTTAGCTTTGTGTGGTGTATCGTTTCTTTTAAATTATTGTGCACTTTCTCTTTTTTTTTAACAAAAAACCAAAATATAACATAAAATAATCAATATTTAAAAACGCAATAAACCAAACGTCGTACAGTGGCAAGATTTGACTTTTTTTATTGCAAAAATCATAACTTCTGAACGAATAAAGATTTTTTGCTAATTTTTTTTTATAAGATAGCTACTAAAGTGCCAAATTTTGTTGTAAAAGGTTTGCTGAGTCCGACGCAATTGATTGTTGAAGTTGAGTTTTTTGTAGGGTGGAAAAATTACATATCTTCTGCTTTAGTGGAGTGCCTGGGGGGTTTGACCTCGGAACCCAGTTACTGTAAATGTATTAATGTGAAACCTTTTGAATTACTTTTTATAGATGATATACTAAAAAGTTTACCCATTTTTTTTGGGTGCTTTAAAGTGCCAAGCCCCCCACATGAAAATATGTTCCCATGGCTAAACTAATGGACTGATTTTAATGAAATGGTTTGGAGATAGATTGAACCCTAAAAAAGGGTATTAAGTACTCTAAGTGCTATACGTGGGCGTGGCAACGCCCCTAATAAGAAAAAACGCTTTCACGACTGATTCGCTGCACAGATTTTGATGAAATTTGACATGGAGATAGACTGACTCTTGAGCAAAGAAATTTGTTTTTAAAATGGGGGGTGTCACGCCCCTCAAAAGAAAAAACGTTTGTAATACAAAACTAATTAACCAATTTTGATGAAATTTGATTTGATTTCCTCTATGCCATCACCTGGAGTAACTATTTCAATTGATCCCATTTGTGAAAAGTTCCTCTGCCATCAATTGTGTTGACATTGAAGTCGGCGTTATCGTGTACAAATTTCACGAATGTACCTTTTTTTATTCCTATTGGACTTGCCATAGTCGCTGAAACTTCATATAATTGTGCTTCTTTGTACGAAGCAGTAAACCCTAGGCTGTTACATATATTTATAATCTTTTTGGACCCGTATTTTCGATGCAAAGTAACAGCTAAAGCAACATGTAGAGGTGATAAAAATGATCGTGGTCGTACTGCAGCTATAATCGCATGCGCAATCGATTTGCATTTGTTGTTGTAATAGGACACATTTGCTGTTTTACTTTTTTTCTCATTTAAAATTATTTCTGTTAGCAAGAAACTCAGTGATTTTGGAATGTATTCATCAAGGTCTGTAAGCATTTTGTCACTTGCTGAGTGATAGTCATTACAATTAACTTGACTTCTTATATTTCTTCTTATAATTTCTCTAGCAGCCTGCAAAGTTCTAAATTCTTCGTCTTCAATATTATTACATTTTTCACTGTACCATTTTTCGGACAAAATGTCATGGTATTTGTTTTTAAAGCATATTATTGTACTTGATCCAAATTTACTGTCAAAAATAATATTATCTCCGTATTGGGATGTTAGTCGTGACTTAATTGTTTTATCATCGGGCACATATTCTGTTGACAGTATATTCTTAAGCTCTTGCAAAGAGAACTGACCATCATCGTTCTCCTCAATGTATTTATATATTTGTTCCATAGCTATATCTACCATTGAAATTTGAGGATGAAGTTTTTTGTCGACTTTATGAGCTTATGCAGAATTTTTTAAAGACTGATAACAATCTGTATGATATTTTGCACCGAGACTCTGCAGATCCATTATCCCACAAATTCTTTTATGAATTTCTCTGCAGAAATCTTTTTTTTGCAAGGCTACAAAGCTAAGTAAAGTGTTATTTAAAGTCATACTATTAACGTACGTAATTTGTTTGCGCTTTCTTTTACACTTTTTTTCCTTTTCCTTATTCGCTTCTATACCACAAAGAAAACATATATGTTTCCAGTTCAAATTTGTTGAAGTATTAGTTCGCAGTTTTTTTTTCGGTGGGGACTGTGCTGAAATACCTTTTTCCTGATTTTTTAAAGTTTGAATATATTTTTTATTAGTGTATTTCTGTCTGCATATTAAATGGGCACATACAAACTCTGTTTGTAAAAATTTACCAAATCCATCTTGTCTCTCACTTGAAGCAGCTCACAACGCTTCCATTCCTCTGGTAATTTTTATTATGTCTCTTAAATCTGTGCTTGATCTTGAAGCAGTTCCCAATTTATCGCGAATGATGCAAAAGATTGCATCATTATTTTCGTTGTATGTTGGTTCTTCCATGTTTAATTAGAAAACTACAATTAAGAAAAATCAAACTCTGTAGGATGTGTATTACTATTGAATGTAGTTTGGTGAGCACAAGAGTTTGTTCTTGTAACCTTTCTGCCCAAAAATACAAAAAAAAAATCTTCTTTACTATAACACCAAAATTACAAAAACTTACAATTTCAATTTATTTTTCTATACAAATTAAGCGTTTAATTCCGATGTCAGCTCGCGAACAGTTGCAGGCCGAATTGTATACAAAAATTAAACATTCTATTTGATAGTCTCTCAAGCCCCAGCCGATCTACAGCAACAACACTAATTGATACCGTTTAGTATAAGCTAATGCAAAAGTGCGTGCAAAAAAAAAAAATGTAAATTGGAGAGCGAAGAACTTTTGTTTTTGTTCACTACGATTAGTTTGCTCGCACTTCTGTTTAGTGTTTTTAATGTGGATCAATTGAAGAGCAAGAAAACAAAAACCTTACCAATTGGAAAAATTTAGAAAGCGTTCCAAACATAGTACAGTGAAGGAAAAAAGTCTACATACACCCTATTATTTCGAAGTTTTGCAGAATCAGTAGCGGCAATTGAAAAATATTCATTATTACTGTTTAAAGTATTAATAATAAAGATTATTTAAAAGAATTTTTTTTTTGAAAACAACATAACATAGAAATTATTTGGGATAAACATGAAATTTTGTGGGAAAAAAGTCAACATACAGCGTGGCAACCCCGTAACATCAAGTAGAAAAGTATAAATAAAAAGAGGGGAATCACCATAAATTTTGACGTTTTACTTTATTTAGAACCATTGCACCCAGTTTGAGCATTGTTTTCAGTTTAAGTGGTCAAGTGATTTTTTGAAAATGTCAAATCGTAAAGAAATACCGATTTCAGTCCGTGATTTAGTAGTAAGTCTCCGAAAAGACAAAAAGTCTTATGGAGAAATAGCCAAAACAGTGAAACTAAGTCGTGCTACTATACAGACAATTGTTAAAAACTATAAAGATACTAATAGTACCGAAAACAAGCCAAGATCTGGCAGGCCAAAGAAACTTTCAACACGTGATATTAGAAGCATTATAAAAAAAGTCAATCAGGATCCAAAAATATGTTCGCCAAAGTTGGCGGAACACATTGAAAAATGCGCCAATGTTATTGTTCACCCAAGAACAATACGTAATGTTTTAAATTATAACGGTTTCAAGAGCAGAGTACCGCGTAAAAAGCCGCTAATTTCCGCGAAGAATCGTAAACTTCGTCTTGACTTCGCTAAAGCACATCTTGACAAAGATATGGATTTTTGGAAGCGTGTCTTATTTACTGACGAAAGTAAGTACAACATTTTTGGAAGTGATTGCCGCTCGAAAGTTTGGAGAAAACCGAACACTGCACTTGATCCAAAGAATGTCATACCTACTGTGAAACATGGCGGTGGCAGTGTTATGGTTTGGGGTGCGATAGCGTCATCTGGAGTTGGTCGTTTGGTATTTATCGAGGGTAATATGGACCGCTTTCAATATAAAAACATATTAGAACAAAATTTTAAGGCATCTGTTCAAAGCTTGGGTTTGGGAAACCAATGGATATTCCAACAAGATAATGACCCTAAGCATACTGCGCATGTTGTTCGAGACTGGCTTCTATATTATGCTCCCAGACAGCTGAATTCACCACCGCAGTCACCAGATATAAATCCAATAGAGCATATATGGTCCATTTTGGAAACATTTTTGTGAAAATATGCAATAAGTAGCCGCGAAACGCTAAAAACCGCGCTTATTCGTGCTTGGGCAGATATTACACCTGAAATTACGGAGAAATTGGTGGCATCAATGGCTCGTCGTCTTCAAGCTGTGATTGATGCTCAAGGTGGACCGACCAAATACTAAACACTCAATTTTTTTTCTTCTTTTATATAAAGTTTTTTAATAATATTTATGTTTAGAGGCTGTATGTAGACTTTTTTCCCACAAAATTTCATTTTTTTTCCAAATTATTTCTATGTTATGTATATGAATTATGTTTTTGTTTTATAAATAAAGATTCTTATGAATGGCTTCAAGATTCACATAATTACTTTTTTTATTTTCTTTTTTATACTCCCCAGAATTACAAAATTTGTGGGTGTATGTAGACTTTTTTCCTTCACTGTATATTTCATAAAGAAAAATAATAATACTTAGTTTATTTACATTTTTATGGATTATCAACATTACTAATATCAATTACTAATGAGATTAACGCAATATCTACTATCTTGTATTGCTTAACAGTCACAAATCATCTCCCATTGAGATCGGTCGACTGTTCTTTCTCTCTGCGCTTATTTCGCCGTCTTCTTTCGCAAGTGTGTTCTACTTTTTCCGCGCTATTATTCTTAGTCAGTTTTTTTTTCTCTTCTTGCTTGGGGTAGTGGTATTTTTTTCTAAAAATCTTTATTGTTTCTAGCTCGTAAAATGCCTACCGACCCCGGAGGGGGGCATCGGAATTATTATGCAATTCTTGATGACGGAATAGAAGCTCCATCCCCAAAAAGAAAATTAAATTATTCTAATAATCATGACTTTCCAGCTTTAAAACACAACACCAAAAGTAATAAGACTTCCACCTGTCCGAAATTTGTGGTATTGAAAAATACAAACAGTGAAAAACCATTAAAATCTCTTAATATTTTCCTAGTAGCTAAGGCCATAGAAAGTATCACAACTGAAAAACCTCTAAAAATTTCATTTACTAGAGATGGTAATTTGTTGATTCTGACAAAAAATGAATCTCAAACTAGTAAATTTCTAAAAGCTACAAAACTTTTTAACCTTTGTGATATTACTACACAACTTCACCCAACTCTAAATTTGTCTAAAGGTGTAATTTATTGTCCTACGCTGACTAACCTCACCGAACATAATGTCACTGAAGTAAAAAAAATGAAAAAAATTATCGATGGCAAAGAGTCCAACACCCCTCTTCATATCCTTTCATTTAATTTATATGAACTTCCAAATGAAATTGATGTTGCTTGGGAAAAGTTTAAAGTTGACCCCTACATACCATCTGCTATGCAATGCAAAAATTATTTTAGAATTGGGCACACTCAAAAATACTGTAAATCAGAAAAAAATTGTGTCATCTGTTCTATACCATTTCACGAACCTGCTATTTGCGAAAAAGAAGAATGCATAAATTGCAAAATGCAACATCGATCCAACAACAAAAACTGTCCCACTTTTAAAAAAAGAAAAGCAATGCTCACTTACAAAACCTTAAACAAATTCTCTTTTCGTGATGCAATTCACGCTGTAAATTTAGACAGCTCTCAAAATTTTAATGCAAACCCTCCTACTGAAACACTAAAAGAAGCAATTGAGATAAAAAACAAACAATACACTTCCTTCGAAAACAACAAAACCACAACTAACATAACAGCTCAATTAAAATTCCCCACAACGTATTACAAATATCACTTCCTCACTACAAAAAACAAATATCAAACCAACAGCAACTAATTCACCACACACACAAATTATTTATTCATCAACTCGTCTCAGTCCCTCCCAACAGTCTCACTCAAATGAAACAGTACAAACCAAAACAAATAATTTCACCACACAACAAAACTCTCAAAACAATCAAACTCCACATTCAACTAATACAAATTCACACTCAATTACAAATGCAAAGACCACACTCCAAATTCTAAGTAAAAACATAAATACAAACTCAAAAACAGCAATCACAGAAGAATTAAGTTCAGACTCCGACAAAATGGAATAACTTCTATTATTCTCTTTTTGTATACAGTGTATACAAATAATGAGAAACTCTCTTTCGGCTTAAATTGTTATGGTACTTCAAGTTCTCCAGTGGAATTTAAACGGTTACAGTAACAATTTTCATGAACTTAACTTATTAATACATAATTACAAACCAAGCATTATAGCATTTCAAGAAACCCACTTGCAAAACACTCTAACTACATCAGTCCCGAAAAATTTCCATTTCTACAATAAAAATATTGGCAATGTTCGTAATTACTCCAAAAGTGGTGTCGGATTACTCATCTGCGAAAGTTTGCAGGACTCCATTATAAATATCAATTCTAATATTTTAGTCATAGCTGCCAAAATTCATGCAAACTTATCTTTCATAGTTTTAAGCCTTTATATACCACCTTCACAAATAAATAATTAATTAATAATATTAATTAATTAATTATAAATAATTTTAGTGTGCCCGTTCTTATTCTAGGAGATTTTAATGCATGGAGTCCGTTGTGAGGCTCACCTAAATTCAACAAGAAAGGTAGGATTGTTTCAAAATTTATACAAGACAATAACCTTTTACAACTTAGTAATGGATCTTCTATCCATTTTTCAACCCACAAAAGTTTTTCAATAGTCGACTTTAGCTTCTGCTCTTATGAATTATTTATAACTGCTTCATACCTTGTTGATAGTTTCCTCCACGGCAGCGACCACTTTCCCATTAAGATTAATTTATTTGAAGATATACAAAACTGCAATAAGTTCAAATTCATTAAAAAATTTATTACTAACCTAGCAAATTGGCCAAAGTTTCATGGACTTACATCCATATACATACAACCGTTTCAATACCATTTTAACATCAACAAATCTACTGCTCTTTTTCAAAAAAATCTGGTTCGTTGCGCTAACGAATCAATGCCAACAACAAAACTAATAGCTTTCAAAAAAACTGTATGTTGGTGGAATAACAATCTTCAAAATTTGCAATTTGATAAGCAAGCAAAGTGGAAAATTGCGAAACGAAATATGACATTAGAAAATTATCTTGCCTACAAAAAGGCTAATGCTCTATTTAAGCGCGAAGTTAAGGCAGCAAAAAGATTATCTTTTATCAAATATACTAAAGACATTAATCGAAATACACCCTCTAATGTTCTTTGGAAAAAAGTGCGAGCCTTAAGTGGAACGAAAACTTTTCAAACTATCAAGTTTATTAAAACCTACAGTGGACTAACCTTATCTATAGTAGCTCAATTGACATAGCTTGTAATTTTGGAAAAACTTGGTCTGACCACTCAAAAAACTCTAATTTCACTCCAGAATTTAACCTTAATAAATCCAATATTCCAAATCATTTTTCCATAAACCATCATTTATCTCCACGCGCCACACAGATAGAATAACATGTAACTTTATTAGAGGTCCAATCATGCCTTAGAACTCTTAAGGGTAAAACCCCTGGATTTGACAAAATTTCGTACCCAATGGTGAAAAACTTATCTTGTTCTGCATTAACATCATTATGTGAAATGTACAATAAAATATTTGAATCAGGCATTATACCCCAACAATGGAAAACCGCGTTAGTTTTTCCCATAAGTAAACCTAATAAGCCAAAAAACGATGTATCAGGCTATACATAGACCTATCTCACTTCTCCCTTGTTTAAGCAAAATCTTAGAAAAAATTATCTCTTTAAGACTCATGTGGTTCCTAACAAATGAAAATAAACTCTCACATAATCAAACAGCTTTTAAGACAGGGAAAGCAACACTTGAAGCTTTTTTACTCTTAGATGATTACATTAGCAACAGCCTTTCCACAAAAAACCACGTCTCCATCGTATCAATTGATGCCGAAAAGGCTTTTGATAGAGTGGGCATTCATACTATAACTGATCAATTAATAGAGTGGAAACTTGGTAGCAAAATTATTAATTATGTTCGTAGTTTTTTATCCAACCGAAAAATACGCGTTCTGACAAGTGGATATTATTCTGACACCTACCCGCTTTATAATGGTATTCCCCAAGGTTCACCACTATCTGTCTGCCTTTTCTTAATTGCTTTCAACAAATTAAATATACTCATCGACGAGCATAAGTTTTTTAAACAAGTTATGTACGCAGATGATCTTTTTATTTTCTGTAAACCGAAAGATTACACTTCTTTTTTAGATAAATTAAATCTACTTTTTCAAGCAATTGCAGACTAGTGTCGCGGCAGTGGGGCCATAATATCTACTGAAAAATTCAAACACTTACACATATGTATGTCGTAAAACTAGCTGTAGAAATATTCAAGTAAGGATAGGCTTAGTTATAATTGAAAATGTTAATGAATTAAAAATCCTAGGACTCTTTGTAAATAAAAAATATTTGTGGACAACTCATGTTGATAATCTATGTAAATCACTTTATAATAGACTTAACGTATTAAAATGTTTTTCTAACTTAAATTTAGAACCTAATTTTAGCTCTCTATTAAGTATAACTAAGGGTATCATATTATCAAAAATCGACTATGAACTGGTAATTTATGGTAATACATCAAAAAAAAAATCTTCAGAAGCTAAAATCAATTTACCACACTGCGACTAGACTGTCGTTAGGAGCTTTCCGTAGATCACCGATTAAAAATATTCTAACTGAATCAGGTTTTCCATAAATAGAAGAAAGACTAGTGCAACAAACTGGACGACTGGTAGCCAAAATCTTGCATCCTGGATCTTCTAAAATTACGGAACTTGTCAAGAATCATCATAAGAATAAACGGAAGCCAAAAATATCCTCTGCTATTTGTCGCGTTACAAACTTTGCTCTTCAAAATGAATTATTTACTTTCAATAAACATAAAGTATTGCTTCGATATCCGCCATGGTCGCTGGAATCTAAATCCATTGATCTGTCTTTACATCATTTACAAAAGCAAATACGCTCCCAACAATTTTCCAAAAAGAATTTCTGGAATTAAAAAGCATTTTTTCGGGATGGAAATTCCTGTTTACTGATGGTTCAAAAACTGACTATTCTACAGCGTACTGCGTTGTCGACGAAAATAAAAAAATCCTCAAAGTCAGCGTTCTTCCCAGTTATGCATCTATATTTGCAGCAGAAGCTGTTCTTGAAGCATGTTTAATTGCACAAAAAACTAAGAAAAAAATTATTATTTGCACCGATTCTCTTTCGGTATTAACAGCTGTAAAAAATACTAATAGCAAAGATATTTCTATAAGAAAAATCAGAGATATTCTGATAGGAAGGAAGAAACGTTTAACACTTGTTTGGGTTCCTAGCCACATGGGAATGAGTTTGCCGACGAAATAGCCAAATATGCTACTAAAGCTCCACTGCATTTGACATCTTTCTACAACAAAAATGATATCCGTAAAACTGCCGACAAGATTACCTCTGTAACTAATCGTTTTAACTGGATTAAGTACTCCCACTTATACAAAACTGTCAATCCAGAAAAGAATCCTTTTCAGTTTCCATCTTCAGTCTCACGCAGAGAAACAGTCGCATATATAAGATTTCGAATTGGCCACACTAGGTTAACCCACAAATACCTTTTTAACACACCAATAACATCAAACATTTCGTGCCCACTTTGTGACATCAGCGAAATATCAGTTCAGCACCTAATTTACCAGTTCCCAGTGCCCTTAAATATAATAACCTTGGAACATATTCTTAAAAACGTTAACTTTGATAATATTAAATTTTTTTCCACATTTCTTAAAGAAAGTAGACTATTTTTTGAAACATAAAAATCTGTTACGCTTAACATAAGTTTTACAAAAATTAATTTTGTTAACTATTTTCTAGCCTTAGGCCACAGTTGCTAGTTGCTAGCTTTAGTATTTAAGATTGTAATTTCAATTACATTTTTTAAATAAATAATAATTGTATTGCTTAAACACATTGAATAATTGAAAATTTTTTAAAGTTCGTCCAATTGTTGAAATTTAACCATTATAGTGACAATACAAAACAGTTCAGTACCATTCTACCTATTTAGATGTCAGTGCTCCCAAAAATGCAATCATGCTGTCCATTTCTAATCTCTATCTCTTCAATTCATCTCCATACAAAATTTCATGAAAACCAGTATATACGTATTGGCTTAGCTGTAAAAGCCTGTTTTCTGATTAGAGGATTCATTAGTTTTGCAGAACAAACGTTTTTTCTTTTAAGAGGCGTGGCACCGCCCATTTTAAAAGTAATTTCTTTGCTCAAGAATCAGTCTATCTCCATGTCACGCCCACTTATAGCACTTAGAGCACTTAATACCCTTTTTTAGGGTTCAATCTATCTCCAAACCAAATTTCATTAAAATCAGTCCATTAGTTTAGCCGTGGGGACATATCTTCATGTGGGGGGCGTGGCACCTCAAAGCACACAAAAAAAATAGGTAAACTTTTTAGTAAATCATCTATAAAAAGTAATTCAAAAGGTTTCACATTAATACATTCACAGTAACTGGGTTCCGAGGTTTTCACGTTTTAAGCGCTAAAAGCACTCCACTACTTATAAAAATTAACTTCTGTTTTGTTTGTAGCAAGTAGAGTTTGAAAACTGCAGAAAAGTGTGATGGAAATGTGAATAGGCTTGGTATATATAACTTAAATTGTATCTTTTTTTTTTGTTAAACTCTTTTCTAGTTTTTTGTATCTCTTTAAGTCGTAAAGACTAACAATAAGTTATAAACTCTTATTTCTAATTAAAAAAAAAAACTATTACAAATTATAAATTTATATACAAATTGGTATATGTATTATAATAAGTAATTCAAAGCTATACGGGACTCAAAGACTTTAGTTGGTCTAAAAATAAATATTACTAAGCACATCTCTTGTTTATTTCTGCAATTGCGGTACGTGAGAATGGGATAGCCCGTTGGAGCTATGTCGCGGCGATATGTTTATGGCAACCATCTATAGTTGCAGCTGTTGACTATTAAGTATCCCCAGATGAATTTTCAGCCGAGACGAGCGAGGTCCCGGTCTGAGTTTGCGTGGTAGCAGAGACGAGCTAGGTCCCTGTCCACCATCATAGAGGTAACTAGGACCTCGATATTATTGTGACATGGTAGCCGAGACGAGCTAGGTCCCGGTCTATCAAGTTGGGGAGAGCTAGTGCAACGAGAATAGCTTTGAAGTGGTAGCCGAGATGAGCTAGATCCCGGTCTAGCACCCAAAAGCTTCCTAAAAGCTCACTGCTCCAACACTTTTGCCGAGACGGGCTAGGTCCCGGTCCGGTGCCCTCCTAGGGAGATGAGCTGGATGACAATTCTTTTTTTATCATTATTATTAGGGAACAGTGCCCGAGACTAGCTAGGTCCCGGTACAAAGTCCACTTTGCGTAGAGTTTGGAATGCTTCTATCGTTGCGCATGCACATGCTCAAAGCGTGGAGGATATATTTATAATAGCTGGACGGTCAGACCTTTTTAAACGGGAATGTGCTGAAGTGTTGGCAAGTGGCGTAGCTAATGGATTGATGTGATTTCGCAGTTTTTGGAGGTATTTTCCTCTTATTCTTTCAAATTCATCCTTAACCATAGGTATATGGAGATCTCTGTGGATATGGTCATTTCTAATAAACCAAGGTGCTCCTGTTATTGTCCTTAGTATTTTTGCTTGAGCTCTTTGTAGAATTTCTATATTTGATGAACTAGCGAATCCATATAGCTGTATGCCATATGTCCAGATAGGCTTGATGACACTATTGTATAGTAGAACTTTATATTCCAATTTTAGAGGAGAGTGTCTGTTAATTAACCAGTGCAAACTAGCAGCTTTGAGTTTGATTTGCGTCTTTTTGGCTTCGATATGCTTACGCCAAGTTAAGCGTTTATCTAAGTGAATGCCAAGATAAGTTACATCATTTACTTCTGGAACTCGAATACCATTTAATGTTAAGGTTGAAGTTGGATTTCTGTTTAATGTAAATATGACATGTCGGCATTTTTGCTCATTCACCTTGATACGCCATTTTGATAGCCAGTTTTCAATAAGGACTAGATGATTTTGAAGCTGGTTGGTGGCAACCACAGGATTTTTGTGACGACTTAAAATTGCCGTATCGTCAGCAAAAGTGGAAGTGACAAGCTGGTCATTTGTCGGAATATCAGAGGTGAATAAAATATATAAAAACGGACCAAGAACACTACCCTGAGGAACTCCAGCACCAATCGAAAATTCAGTTGTATTAAAACTTTGATATTTAATCCTATAGCACCTGTTTGCCAAGTATGACTCTAGGACTGCATGGACATTTTGAGGTAGGAGCTGTCTGATTTTGTAAATTAAACCTTCATACCATACTTTATCAAAAGCTTGTTTAACATCGAGAAATGTGGCAGAACAGTATTCTCTATGTTCAAACGCTAAGTTCGTTTGTTATTCTATTCACTTGCTCAATGGTTCCATGTTTTTCCCTAAAGCCAAACTGGTGTGAAGGAATAAGTTGATAATCTTGAAGGTATGATCTAAGCTTTTCTAAGAACACTTTTTCAAACAGTTTTGAGAGGCAGGGAAGCAAGCTAATTGGTCTGTATGAAGATGGTAAAGTGGAATCTTTGCCGGGCTTCGAAATCATTTTAATTATTGATTTTTTCCACTCACCAGGATAATGGCCAAAATTAATTATAGCGTTAAAGAGCCTGGTAATGAAGACTATAGCCGTTTGGGGTAAATTTTTCAGCATTATGGGGGAAATGGAGTCATTGCCAAGAGCTTTTTTGCAAATAAGTTTGTTATTTATGACAGTGGCTACCTCACTTGGAGTAATATGCATGTTTATATTTTGGGTGTTACTTATTTGCGAATGAAGATCAATAATGTTTGAGGCACAATTTGGTTGAAATACTAGGCTTAGATGTTGAGCAAAAACATATGCTCTTTCCTCATCACTTCGTGCCCAATCGCCATTACTATCCCTTAGAGGGGGCTCGGTCTCAATTGGATTTTTAAATACACGGCTTGACTTCCAAAGGGACGATTTATTGGTTTTGTTTGGTGAAAGGTTTTGAATAAAACTATAATGACAATTATTTTCCTTTCTAGACAAAGCAGCAGGATGGATTGGCTTTTGGTTGATCAGAGTAAAGTTTCTGATTGCTTTCCACCTGGGGATTGCCAGAGCGATCTCTGAGCCAACCATTAGCAAGTCGACACACAGCCTCCCCGCGGCTCCATCTGGGTAGCTATCTCCGCATCCGCTGAGATAGTGAGCGAATGTGTGCAGCGTGTCCTCCCTGGAAGTAAACTGGGTTGTGCGCAGGGTTTGGTACCCGCCACGTAAAAAAAACACTCCAATGAAGACTAAAAAAGCCTCGGATACAGAACCCCTCAACGTTGACGACCACTGCAAACGAAAAAAGGACTATGATTTAAGGATATGCACCTGGAATATCCGGACCCTCAATAGGGAAGGTGCCTCTATCGAATTGGCGGATGCCCTCGGAAAAATTAAGGCTGACATCACCGCCATCCAGGAAATAAGATGGATAGGACAAGGTTGCTCTAAGCAAGCAAGTTGCGATATCTACTACAGCGCGTCAAGGCTCGATTTTTCAACATCAACGATGCTGTCAAAGATGCCTTCTATGCGAGACTCGAGGAAGTATACGACCGCTGCCCGGCCCATGACGTTAAAATTGTACTCGGGGATTTCAACGGAAAGGTCGGAAGAGAAGGTATATTTGGCCCCACTGTCGGTCAGTTCAGCCTTCACGAGACCACCTCAAACAACGGTCTACGGCTGATCGACTTCGCCGCGGCGCGAAACATGGTAGTGAGTAGCACCAGATTTCAACACCTCGATATCCACAAGGCCACCTGGCTGTCCCCTGATCAGAAAACACGCAACCAAATCGATCATGTTGTGATCGACGAAAGGCATGCTTCCAGCGTGCTAGATGTTCGTACGTTCCGGGGAGTCAATATTGACTCCGATCATTATCTTGTTGCAGCCAAGATACGCATGCGGCTGTGCAATGCAAAGGATGTACGCTCTGGTACGCAACGAAAGCTGGACGTCGCTAAGCTGCAATCACATCGGACGGCCGAAGCCTATTCCGCTCGCCTCTCAGAACTGCTCCTTCAACCTGACTCTCTACTCAATGATGCCGGTGGACTTTGGGCGCATATATCCCGCTCCATGCGCTCTGCCGCTGAGGAAGTCATTGGTTTCCGACGCCCACTTCCGCGAAATCAATGGTATGACCAGGAGTGCAGTGAAAAACGCCGCCTACAAAAGAACCCTGCAGTCAGCAGCAACGCGAGCCGTGCACGAAAACTACCGGAAAAAGAGAAAGGATGAGAGGCGCCTTTTCAGACGCAAGAAACGAGAGCAGGAAAGGCACGAGCGTGACAAACTCGAAGTGTTACGGGGCAGGAATGATGCTCGAAAATTTTACCAACAAGTCAAGCGTCTGACCCAAGGTTTCAAGCCCGGAGCATCTCCCTGTAAAGATGAACATGGAAATCTGGTTACGGATACGCAGGGTGCACTGAGATTATGGAGGGAACACTTTTCCAAGCTGCTTGCTGGCGATGACTCCACCAATCCCGCCTTTGGAGAAATTAACCCGATGCCACCAATCAACGACGATGGTGTGGACGTACCACCACCTAGCCATGACGCGGTACGAGTTGTGATCCAACGACTTAAGAACAACAAAGCGGCTGGTGCCGATGGCCTGCCTGCTGAATTGTTCAAGACCGGCGGCGATGAGCTGATAGGGTGTATGCATCAACTCATCTGCAAAATATGGCTAGTTGAAAGCATGCCCGACGATTGGAATCTCAGTGTCCTTTGTCCTGTACTGAAGAAAGGTGACCCGACAATCTGCGCTAACTACCGGGGAATCAGTCTTCTTGCCATCTCTTACAAGGTCCTGTCGACTGTACTGTGTGAAAGACTTAAGCCGTTTGCCAACACACTGATTGGGCCTTATCAGTGCGGCTTTAGACCTGGTAAGTCCACCATAGACCAGAGCTTCACACTACGTCAAATCCTGGAAAAAACCCACGAAAAACAGATCGATACCCATCATCTCTTTATCGATTTTAAAGCTGCTTTCGATAGCCCGATACGGGATTGCCTGTACGCCACCATGTCTGAGTTCGGTATACCTGCGAAGGTGGTGCGGCTTTGCAGAATGACGTTGAGCAACACAGCCAGCTCCGTCAGAGTAGGAAGGGACCTCTCCGAACCATTTGATACCGAACGAGGTTTCAGACAGGGCGATCCACTATCCTGCAACCTCTTCAACTTTGTGATGGAAGGGGTGTTGCGAAGAGCCAGTGTACATCGTAATGGCACTATTTTCTACAAAAGTGTCCAGCTCCTTGCATATGCCGATGATATTGATATCATTGGACGTTGTAAGCGAGATGTTACTGCTGCGTTCTCTGCTATCGAAAAAGAGTCAGCGAAAGTGGGTTTGACGGTGAACGAGGGCAAAACAAAGTATATGCTGTCCACAAACAGAGAGACGCGGCGTATTGGATCCTTTGTTACTGCGAACAACTATACTTTCGAAGTTGTCAAGGAATTCACCTATCTTGGCACCGCCGTGAACACTCAAAACGATGTCAGCCTGGAGATAAAGCGAAGACTAACTCTTGCTAATAGGTGTTACTATGGTCTCAGTAAGCAATTGAGTAGTAGAGACCTCTCTCGCCCGACAAAACTGACACTCTACAAGACGCTCATCTTACCCGTGCTACTTTACGGCGCAGAAGCATAGGTTGTGTCGCAGACTGATGCAGCCACGCTTGGGGTGTTTGAGAGAAAAATTCTTCGCAAAATCTTCGGTCCTGTTCACGTCGGCGACGACTACCGTATTCGAATGAACCACGAACTGTACGAGCTCTACGCTGACATTGACATAGTCAAGCGCATCACTATCCAACGTCTGCGCTGGCTGGGACATGTTGTGCGTATGGACGAAGAAGCTCCGGCGAAAAAGGTGTTCGATGCGGAAGCCGCTGGGGGACGACGAAGAGGAAGACCATGCCTCCGATGGATAGACCAAGCCGAGGAAACCCTATCCACGCTTGGTGTGAATGATTGGAGAAGGCGCGCGCAAAGCAGAGGCGCCTGGAGAGAGCTTTTGAGGTCGGCCGTAATCCGGTGACGGGTTGTTATGGCCACCCAAGTAAGTAAGTAAGACAAAGCAGCTCTTATCTTCTTTTCGGCTTCCTTAAGTTTAATTTTTGATGCTGGAGACCTATATCTCTGCCATTCCCGCCTAAGCCTTCTCTTATCCGAAACTAATTTTTCAATTTCACCATTTGTAAAAAATCTATTATTTCTCATATTTGAATTTTTAGGTGTGGCGTTTTTTGCTGCTGTAATTAAAATGGAATTTATAACCCCAACAGCATCATCAACATGATCTTTACATCCTATTGTATAATTTGTGTGGATATGTGTGCTTATGTATTTTTTGTATTTAATCCAGTTTGTATTGGGAGTTGTAACGGTATGTGGTACCTCTCTAAGCTTGGGTTTTTCAAATATTTGTATGACAACAGGGGAATGATCAGATGATAAATCAAAACTTGTACTGATCGAAATTAAATCTCTGCGAATACCTTTAGTGATGGCAAAATCGATAAGGTCTGGAACTTTGTTGCGGTCCGCTGGCCAGTATGTAGGTTTTCCGGGAGAAGCAACGTCCAGATTGCTATTTTTGTTAATTATGGCTTTATAAAGCTGATTACCTTTGGGATTATTAATGCGAGAGCCCCAGTAAGTGTGTTTCGCATTATAGTCACCAGCTGCTACAAATTTATCACCTAAGGTTTTAAAATAGTCCATAAACTGCGCCTCTGATACAGCAAAGCGGGGAGGACAGTAAACTGTCGATAAGGAAAGGTCTTTGCCATTACTTTGCAGACTAATTGAAGTGGCTTGCAGATGGTTCTGGGCATATGCCCCTAGGTAAGAATGTTTAAGCCTTCTTCGAATTAGTATGCCAGTGCCGCCATGTGCTTTGCCGTCAGGATGATTGATTTTATGAAATATATAGCCAGGAATAGTGAAATTATATTTATTTGTTAAGTGGGTTTCGTAGGGTTGCCAACACGGAATGATGTCTGACCCGGAGATTCAATAAGTGGGGTGGGTGAAATTGAATTGGTTTTTATATGAATTTTTTTAAAAACATGAGTAAAATTATTTAATATTTGCACTAGATTTCATTGAATCCAACACTTCGTTTTTCTCTCGGATTTCTTTTTATTACATAAAAGTTATATTGAAAACTAATATTTAATATATTTAATAATTTTTTTTATTTAAGATTTTCAATATCTGTTCTATCGAAAACCATCGTCAGATTACGGCCAATTTGTGTATATGTTTATAGTTATATATTTTTGTAAATACATACATATGTATGTAAGTATATATGTCGGATCTTGTTTCGAAGATGTGTATAGTAGATCGGAAAAACGTCATCGAAGGGTATGACAGGAAAATATTCTACTGACAATTCTGAACAACTTTGATACAGAAACTATAGGCCTAAAGTCAATTTTGAGCTTCCGCATATTTACAAATAGGTTTTGTACAGTACTTACATACATACTTACTTATATAGTATTGCACTTTTATGGGAACAATGTCAATGTATTTCCTATTATCAGCAAAATTGAGCTAAATCGGCCATTTTGATGTCGTTGGAAAGGTTTTTTGCATTTCGGGCATTTTCAGCCATCGGGGCAGGCCTTGGCAAGGCAACCCATGATATTCTATTTAGGCTCATCAAGCTTTATCCTTTGGCATACATCTCATCCTGTAATCTTATGCACTCGACTTTTCTACAGCCAGTTGAACAGCAACCATCAGAAATAGCGGTGGTCATCCACTTTCGCGTGGATCTGTCATATCGTAAGTGGAGGCATACAAACGACGAAAAGGCAACTCATTGAAATGCATTAGACATACAAACCAATGCAAGGGTTTACCCAGTTGAACTTCAAATCGACGTAATATTCCATTTGTTATGCCGGTATTAGTTGTTTCGCCGTCACAGCATATGCCAATTAATCCATCCATAGAAATACTGTTGCTATCAAAAAAGGTTTTCAGCTCTCGAGTTTTATTTTCAGTGTCTTCAGCATCAACTTTAACGTATCCCAACAAATAAGATCCAGGCTCTTTAACGACACCTAAATGTGGTTCTTTAACCATGTTAGTATGACATTTTCCGTTAATTTTTGACATTGTCAACTTCTCATTTTTTTACATAAAACGAAAATGCTGATAAATTTCCGTTATCGCTGCGTTTACGAAGTACTTCTTCCCTACACTTAAATTTCTCCCTGGCCACTTTCGAGTTATCCATAACAACAACCTCGCCATTTTCATCTATAAAATCAATATCTTTGAATACAGCTGTTGTTAAACACGACGCTACTCTGTCAGAGACTCCAAATCTATCGCACAACATGGCAAAGCTATAGGCTCTGTAGTTTTTGTTATACCGTCTCTGTGGAATAAACACTTCATCTACATGCTCGATAGATTGGTTGAATTCGCCAACGACCAGATTCAATTGCTCAGGTATGGTATTGGATCGTGACTAGCTGACACCACTGTTGGTTCTTGCTCAGTCATTTCAGTAATTAGCTCTGGTATCGTCAGCTTTCTGTCATTATGTTGATCAAACTTGAAATTTTGTAAACGGTCAGGTATTAATCCACAAGAACATTTACTATGTTTTAAGTCGCATGTGCACTTTCCAATGAAAAATATATTTTAAGTCCAATCTGAAAATGCTTGAAATCTATTTTTAGATTTGAACCTTGTTTCTTTTTGATAAGAGTCGACCAAAGAGTTTAA
Source organism: Tricholauxania praeusta (assembly GCA_949775025.1). NCBI lineage: Eukaryota > Metazoa > Arthropoda > Insecta > Diptera > Lauxaniidae > Tricholauxania > Tricholauxania praeusta. The sequence continues at coordinate 110,460,838 of OX459028.1, forward strand.
CTTTTTAGCAAAACTTCTACATTAATAATTTCGATATTTAATTTTTCCAAATTTCAAATAATTTTTTTAGTACTTGAGGTGTAAAACTTTTATACGAAATCATTCTGCTTTCAGCTGTAGCTCCATTTAAATCACTTGCCAAGGCAAAGGTATATCTTGAGATGGCATATGCAACAGGCTGGATCCGGAGGATATGGGTGTTGAAGGTAGCTCCATAATTGGAAAAAAAACGAAGAAAATCACGATTTACGCTCGAAAGTTTCACCGATTTTTTTTGCCGATTTACCCCAATATTTGCTGAAAATATGAAATACTTTGTAATTGTTCCCATAAAAGAGCATGTATGTAAGTACTGTACAAAACCTATTGGTAAAAATGCGGAGGCTCGAAATTGATTTTAGACCCAAGTCTGGCAAAGTTGCTCAGATTTATCCGTAGAACCCTTTCCTACTATACTCTTTTAAAAAAAATCGACCCGCCGTTATGTATAGCCAACATAAGTTGCTGATATAGCTTTTGTAAAACTGATTATAAGTTGGGAACCCCTGAGTGGATATCTAAAATATGGATGCCATTAGAAGGATAATTTAATGGCCTGTAATTTTGACCAATTATTTTTTTAACAAAACGTTATTTTTTCAAAAAAATGTGCTAAAAATTGATACTTTTTTAGCATGATAGGAATGCTTGATTATTTTGCTTTAAGATTATGTACAATTTGCATAGTTTTTTTTTTAATTTTACCTATTTTATTTGTGAAAATTTCAGGAAAATTATCATATATCCAAAATTATAGGCTAAATTTCAAAACTAATCTAACCATTATAGAAGGCTATTAAATTATCTTTCTTATGACATTCATGTTTTTGATATCCATTCAGAGGTTCCCAACTTTTATCGCTTTTTATAAAAGCTTTACTCTTCCTCTTCAAAACACACTTGAAATCATAACGATATCTTTTTTTCTAATTTTTCATACAAATTTACATACAAAAGTTTGTATGGAGACTAGAGCGGTTCAAAATAAAAACTTATTGATTTTTTCACGATGTGTCAGCGGATTACAGTAGCCTTATATGTCTGGACAAAGCCTATTACTAGGACATATAAGGCTACTGTAATCCGCTTACACATCGTGAAAAAATCAAAACGTTTTTATTTTGAACCGCTCTAATGGAGACCTATATAATAATTTTCAATTTAGGATACTTTGAAAATCAAAAAAATTATCGATATAATTCTAAGTATTGAGAGTAGTTCTTTCGAACCCCATTAATGGTTTCATAAAAAAAAATTATATTTCTATATAAATTTGCCCTAGATATCTCGAAAAATCGTGATTTTCGCACTTTTAGGTTAGAATATCTCGAAAACCGGAGCCATTTGAGAAATTCTAAGCTTGGATTCGAATTCAGCGCGTCAAAACCTTCGGAAAAGTAAGTCAACAGAATCAAAATTTTTTTCGTTGCGGTCGACAAAAATGATATTAAACCCGGAGGGATTGACTTTGAACCCAGAGACCCGGAAATCATACTCAAAACCCTGAGTCTAGGTTTTGAGTAAAATTAGAAATCATTTGCTCAAGGTTATTGCTTGGTTCTGGAGGTGATTGCTGTGGAATTTGAGAACCTGATTTTACTATATTTGCATAAGAATTAGCTGGTGTAAGAGAGTTTGCAGGAGACTGCTGGGGGGCAGACGCGGCAAAGGTAAAGACAGTTTTAGTGGAACGATTTATGCTCATACATTTTCTGTTCACATTCCAATATAAGTTGAATACAATTTTTTCAAATTCAGACATCTTATGCGTTGAAAAACTATTTTCGGTAGTCTGAATAATCTCTTACGGCCAATATGAACTCTGCTTGACTTGATGTGCTTTGAAAAAAGTTTGAATGATGTAGCATTTTTTATGTATGCATATGTTGAATTTTTCAATTTTTCGTAGTATAAGTTAAGAAGAGTTCTCTTGTAGGAATAAATTTATTATGTGTCGAAACGACTCTATATATATGTTACTGGCCAAACTAGTTTTTAGGATAAACTACTTTTTCCTTATCTAAACTAGTTCATCCGAAGCGTGTTAGGATGAACCAGTTTAGTCTAGGATGATCAAAGATTATTATTTACTTTAACGCCCTCACTCCCGATATTCTTAAAATGTTAGTATGTTAGGGTTCGGCCGCGGTTCACTTCACTATGTCGAATACGGGCTACGCTATCACACATCAGCGTTGGATATATTATAGTGAACCGCGAAGCCGTTTTTGAACATATTGGAAGATGTAAACCCAGCGTCGCGATCAAAGGCCGCCCACTTACCCTAACATATTAAAATTTCCCTAGGCTAAGCTGGTTTAACCAAAATGCTTCGGATGAACTAGTTTGGCCTAGGAAAAACTAGTTTATCCTAAAAACTTGTTTTGCCGGAACATACTATATACTGCAATTTTCCTTTTGTTCCACCCTACCCTTGAGATCATTACATCAACTGTTGCACTATCTGTAACATAAAATACCTGTAATGCGAAATTCACCGAAAGAGTGAATAAAAATTACTCATACCGTAATAACTAAGCAGGCAGTTTTACATATTCTAAAATTTTAGTTTGTTTTTTTCTCTATACAAATCGATTGACATCTTTTTACCTGTTCTTGTAATCCTTATGTAACTTTCAAGATTTCAGGAATTTTATCTTCAAAAAGGTTAGTACAATCAAAAAAATTTTGAAGTGAAAACTTCTTATGGCACGTTGTGCGGCTGAGGAAAAAAGTATAAACTCGCGACATCGACCGTCGGGATTCCCCGTCATGAATGAGAGCGATAGTAAAATTTGAATGTTCTATTGTTTCTCTTAAATAAATATTCCAAGTGGAAGACAAAAAGCAAAGCAGACACACTAACTGACACATTCCATTCTCATTCAACGATTGTTATGCTTACATGTTTGTTTCTTTCAAATTCCGCGTTGTTGCGTTGAGAAATTGACAATGAGAGCGAGAGTAAAATTTGAATACATATTCCGTTTTTGTCTTCCATTGCATTGCCATATAAAAAGAACACGCACACATACCAACTAACACACTAACTTGCCATTAAACAATTTGTTATGCTTGCATACTTCTTTCTACGTGTGAAATTAATTTTCTTAGCAATTTTAAAACTTCAATATTTTGATATTTAAGAGGAATATCGTGATAAATATCAAATGAACAGTAAAGAAAACAAAATTATTAGTGATTATATCTAATTAAAAAATAGTTCATTGTGTCGTATCATATAATAGTATAATAAACATTACAAAACATCATCAAAAAAATAAATCCAAAATATTATTTCAAGTTTTCACTTCTGTCGGCACTCCCGGAGTGCAAACCGCCGTTTTTTTTAGTTAAAAACTTATTGCATACATATAATAGATTCAAAAACTATAAGAGGTAGTTTTTGACCAAAACAAAAAGATGCGCGCACTATTAGAAAAAGTGGGCGGTTCCGTAGCTTAAATTAAACGTTTTTAATTATGAACTATGGCACTGCACACCAAATAAAATGTTTTTTAGTTAATGGCTTAAGATTTAATATTTCTAATATAAAACTCGATAGAATTACAGGGACAGCAGAAAAGCGTTATGCGAGAAACAACTAAGTCAAATATAAACTCATGTTAAATTTCTATAGAAAAAATGTTAGTGCAAGTGAAAGAGGACGAAGACTAATTTTTTTTTTTCAATATTTCTAGATATCTGATTCATCAGTTTTGGACCCTTTTCATCCATTTATTAAAAATAAGTGTAAAGGAAAACCGAATACGTTTAAATGCAATCAATGTGAGAAACATTTCCGAACAAAATCAGGCTTAGGCTACCACATTCAAAGGCATTCAGAGATTCGTAAATATAAGTGCACAATTTGCGGTATCGCATTTAAGGAAAGGAGCAACTGTAACGCCCACATTAAGCGCCATACTGGTGAAAAGAAATATGATTGTAGACAATGCGGGAAACAATTTTTTACAAGAAATGAAAATGAACGTCATCAACGCACTCATACTGGTGAACGTCCTTATATTTGTTCTACATGTGGCAGGGACTTCGCAGGTACAAGTGAACTAAAAAGACACATGATGCGACACGATAACATTCGTCCACACAAGTGTACATTTTGCGAAAAAAAATTTTTCAGTGGAAGTTCGCTTAGAAATCATATTAGAGTGCATACAAACGAACGTCCATTCGTCTGCATAATTTGCTCAGCCAGCTTTAAACGTCGATATACTCTTAAACAACATAACAAGCTGCACATTAATGCCAGATCATATGCGTGTAATATATGCGATAAGAGTTTTAATCAAAAACCCGCACAGCTTTCTCATATGAAAATACACCATAAAATATTGTAAATGCTAAATAAAGAATAAGAATAAAATAAAAATTATAAGGAAAATAAAGATTATTCTTTAGGACTCTAAACTTGAAAAAAAAAACCAGTACATGCATATATCGATTTGGCTTAAGCCTAAACCAAAATAGACGAGACGTAACGAGTAAGTTCGAGTGTATGTAAACCAATGTTGATAGCCAAAATGAACCAACGTAATTGATCGAAAGTGAACGAAACATTTGGACGAGACGAGTTGTTCCGTAAGAACCGAACTTCAAAACGTTGCTACTCGTCATAACAGCTTTTTTGGTTCGTTGGCTAGCGTAACATTTTGGGTTAAATGTCAAAACAGACGAAACGAGTGCAAACGTTCGTTCAATTGCCACCGTCTCGTCACGTCTATTTTGGTTAAAGGGCCAACTAAACCATGCACGCTTTGACTGCTGTCAACTTCTGCAAGTGTGCGAATACACACAAATCGTATATCAAAGCTACAACGTACTTAACAAAAAGTTTCGTTCAGTTTCCACAAATGTCATTTGCTTATGGAAAGAGCGAAACTGAACGCACTTTCTGTACGGAATCAGCTGTTTATGCATTGTATACATAACAAAAAATGTTTGCAATGGAACTTGAAGTGGGAAATACTTTTGTTGAGAAATTAATAGAAAATGTTAAAAAGAAGATAATTAAACAGTAAAATAGACTCATTTTATTGTAATCGAAATGTAAAGGAAAGGGCTTGGAGTGAAGTTGCAGAAATATGCATTTTAATGTACACACACACAATACTTACAACAATTTGATTGATAATTCAATGGTGCCACGCGCTGCATTTGCTAATACTTTTCCCCACAATCTACACGCATAGTACAAAATGAGCAATTTTGTTTTCTAATTTTTTTCTTAAAATTAGTAAATACAATATCTGGATTACATATTTATTGCTTTAAGTATTTAAATAAATGTCATTGAATAACATTTTGTGAATGAATTCAATTTATTTAGGAAATATAAGAAATAAAATTTATGCAATTGTGGGAATATTTCACACGCTTGCAACTATGGCTACATCGCTTCTTAAGTTCAACGAAGTACAACATAGCCACTAAAAAGTCTTCTCTGAGTTTCTTAAGCATTTGGCAGGCTTTTCGTTCAAATTTGACAGTAGGTTACGCTAGGCGATGCATGGTTTAGTTGGGCCTTAAGTCTTTAGCCACAGTAATTGTTTTTCTACTAGAGGTCTGCACGGATACCAAAAATTTACTCGTTTCAGTACTCGTTCAGTTTTTTGTTACTCTAATTACAAGTACACATTTCTTTTGAGTAAAGTAAAAAAAGTTGAATAAACTTCGTGTATGTATACGCACAACAAAACTGAAGGTAATGAATCGAACTGAATGACGTTCTTTATTGTTTTATTTATTCGATGAAAGTGAGGTAGGGAGAATTTATTAATGCACCAAGGCGTTGCCAGAAGATTTACATGTACAACCTTTTTTATTTATTTATCTGATAATTGAAATATAACGAATGTACAGGATTACAGTAATTTTTTATCATCAAAATCACGTTTTTTCAAAATAACTTAGTAGTTTTATCTTTAGAATGGTGTAAAAAATTGACTATAACTATGGCCCTATATTTTTATTAAGAAAATCCAACGTTTTTTTGTTTTTTGTTATAATTTATTAAGTAAAACGATAAATTAAAAAAGTTTACATACGCATATTGATATCGGTCATTCTTAAAATAACTGCACAATTTGTTTTTTTTTTTTTTTTGAGTTATTTGAACATTTATCGTAACGAAATATCTCAAAAACTATGGGAAATAGAGTAAGATAACCTATAACCTTTTTTATTTTCAAAAACTCTTTTTATAATATTGTACATAGTATAAATTTATTTAGAAAAACCTGGACATAACTCGCCTGCACACATGAAATTATGACTGATCTTCACTAATCATTCCTATCAAAGAATATCAAAAGGAGTGAAAGTCTTTTGCGCCAAAATTTTTCAATCTCACGTATTGATTGTCAAAGTTCGCTAAAAACAATGTACCCGCATATTGGAAACTAAATTTTTTGGAAATTTATTTTCGATTTTGGGCATTATTAATATGTAAATGTCACAATAATTAGTTCTTACATGGATAAATTGTAATAAAGCGAACATATGTTGTATATTAATAAAATTTATGTATCACCATCTATGTGTCTTGTTTTTTCATATGGTTTGATCTCATAACTAAGAATTGCTTTGAAAATCCCTTATATTTGTTTTACAAAATATGCAAACGGTAATGAAAGTTTTTTCTTTGTCGCTGAAATAACTTCCATAACTATGTTCGCGTAAGAAACTGACATAAAATAAAAAAAAAAAGATTTTAGTACGAAATTACCGATGTGAGGATTATCACAATAGTTGCATTTTTATTTTTCAAATTGAATTTCAACTTGCAATTTAGTTTTTGTTGCTACGTCTATTTGTTATTGTGATTATAAGCAAATAGATTCTCAACCTTTTTTTTTCAACGCTGTCTGCTTCATTCAGAAACACTGATTTATTAATAAATGGATGACCTGTCAAATATGCATACAACATGCAAAATAGTGGAATCCGAGCAATTGCAAGACACAAAGTTTTTGGTGCAAATATTAAGTTCTATGAAAAACAATATTGGAAATGTAAATCCTATAATGATGATGTAAAAATCAAAACATTTGCTGATAAACATCCACTAAGTAAATTTTAAAACGAAAGTTTGAACTTAATTTTCACGAAAGAAGAAATACATACATTCAAACTAAACATATAATAGATACTAGTGAAATTAAAAATTGGCCTTTTGTATAAAAGTAAATTGTAATCTCTTAAGCATTTGTGTTCCGAATAATTATATGAAATTATTTTTCAAAATCTTAATGGAATACAAAAACAATAATATTGATATTTTTCGTTCAGGGTAATTGAATTGCTTAACGAGAATACATTTTCACACGTTTTACGGCATAGACGATATGTAATTTACAGTGGTGGCAACTGTTTAACACCGTAGGGAAACGAAAAAGTATTGAAAAATATGAAGATTTCAAAATGGAATTGCAATGTTTTTTGGATCTTGCAAGAAAACTTGGGTACATATTTGATTGTTAAAAATCTTTATTATTGGGTGGTATGAATAAACTGAGTAAAATCTTTTACTCGAACTATTTGCTCAGAAATTTAGCTTTTACTCAGAAAAAATAATTTCGTATGAATAAAAATTTCAAAATGTCATTTGGAGTATTTACTCTGTTATACGATAGCTTTTACTCAGTTTCGTATGAATAAAAACAGGAAAAAGCGAGTAAAAGCTACATTTACTCAAAAAATCTTGAGTGCTATTTTGTTGACTCAGAGTATTTACTCGGACTATTTTCACGTTAAATTATTTCGTCTTATACCGCATTCAGTCGTTTAATTTAAATTTACGCGCTTTATAAATATAAACGTATAAAAATTATACATATTTTCCGCGCTTTGTCAATATAAACGTATAAAAATTATACTTAAGCCGGATAAGACTACAATCACAGAGGCAGTGAAGGCGTTCGTCTTATACGTCCCCCACACTTGTCCATTAAATTCAAAGATACAAATAATGCATTTGATTGCTCATCGGAAACAGATTTGAGCACTTTTATCAAAGACAATTTGTAAGTAATCCTGCATTTCTGCTTACTTTAATGATACTACGTAGACTTTTCTAATTTATAGCTACGGTTTAGTTGGACATCGCACCCAGGACAGTGTACGGGATTTCCAAAATCCATTGATTACTGCATATTACAGCTTTGACTACAGCAAAAACTCAAAGAGCACCAACTACTGGCCTAATCGCGTTCTGAAAATTGCCAAGGAGTATGTTGGCAAACTAAACTTTGCTATTAGTCCTAAGGAGACTTCCAGCATGAAATAAATGAATTGGCTACGACTTTGTTGGTCATAAACCAGTAATTTTGGCACGCGATTCTTAGAATCTCAAATTTGCATTAAAAAAAGAATTCTATGTTGATAATTTGCATGAATTCGCTGCGCTACTTTTGGAAGGTGAATTAGAACCGTTTATCAAATCTGAACCTATACCAGAGACCCATACTACACCCGTGAAGAACGTTGCCAAGAACTTTAATGAAGTTGTCATAAGCAATGATAAAGATACACTCGTTGATTTCGATGCTCCTTGGTGTGGTCGCTGGAGGAAATGATTTAATGTAAAAGGATTCCCAACACTCTTCTGGTTTCCTAAAGATGCCAAAGATAAGCCTGTGTTGTACAATGAGCAGTTTTTTTTAAATAGGTTTTTTTTTCCAAAAAATGTGTCAATAACCTATAACTTTTATAGCAAGTCAAAAAAGCTTAAATTATTCCCTTTAAGACGCTATAATAATAATAATTTAATAATTTGTCACAATCTTTTATTTTTTGTAATTTTAATGAGGAATTGTGGACAACATAAGTATACGCGAACACACTGTAGGTATACTACGTTAACGCATCCTATACGTGTTATTTTCATGAACATCTGACGATTCGCTTTTAAAGTTAACATCAATGATAAAATACAAATCGCGACTGTTACGCTCGTTAGGTTCCATCATAAGGGTACCCGTGATTTGATCAGCTTAAACAACAATAGCTTTAGCAGCACCATATATTGCAGTAAACATAGAGACGTTGCCAGTTCCAACTACCATCGAGAGCAACCTGTAAATAAAATTATTTTGTTTCAATATACCATCAAATACTTGATTGAGTTACATAAAAGTATCATATTAGATAGTATTTACTATACTCACTTCGCCACGAAACAGGTGCTTATTATGATACATCGCATTGCGGTAGGTTATATTGCGTACCTCATTCTTGAGCATTTCTTCGTGTATGCTAAAATTATACACGTGGCAAAATAATAACCACGCGAAGTCACGTCATTTGCAGCGAGCCCACTTCCCAATTTTTTGATTTCATTGTTGGTAGTAGCATTATTAACCACGATGTTACTATGTATTTGTGAATGTTTTCTTGATGATTCTTGACTTGGCATTGCTGGAGCAGTAGATGCAACTACTTTGCTATCTAAAATAAAACACTGATTTTATATTTTTTTCTTTTAAATATTCGTTTAGTTACCATTGTGTAGTTGACCGCAGAAGAAGATGGAGCTATGTACAGCTGGCACTGGCTGCTGGTGGTTGAGTGGATGTTCTGTCTTTTAACAGTATATAATCTAATCAACTTTTTTGATCGATCAGCGTTTCGGTGACAGCTACTTTACGCATACAGCTCATCGTCCCATCAGTTGCTTTTTCACCTTTGTACTGACGATCTTCAATGGTTGTAATATAAAGTTGACCACCATCGGGTTTAAGCCATTTGTCACGTGCTTACAAAACTGAGTCTAACATGAACTCGTAAAATAGGCACTCTGGAATGATAATGTCCAGTTTTTCAATGCCACCCGGCATTTAAATTTCATCGATTTTTCACTTCACCACCTTAATGACATCTGTTAAAATATTATTAATAGCAACTTGCAGCGCGTATTCCACAATATTGGAATAATCCACAGCAATAACTTAAGCAGCACCAGCTTTTGCAGCAAACACAGACAAAATGCCAGTTCCCCCACCAAAGTCAAGAACTATGCCACGGAATTTTATTTTTTTCAATTAAATACCGCACACGCAACTGTATCGGTGATCGAAGCTGGTACTGGCTGATATTGTTGGGCTGGTGGTTGAATGCATGGCGGATTAGCATTAGTTTTTCTTGATGACTTGGCATTGCTCGAGCTTTAGATGCAACTTCATTTATCTAAAATAAAACACTGATTTTGATATTTTCTTTTTAGTATTTGTTTACTTACCAGCAAAAGTTTCATCATCTACAGCTTATTCTTCGCTAGAGTCCATCACGCGCTGTTTTTTTGGCTTCAAAATTACACTTAATTGCATGCATTTTAACATTTGCACGTAAACAAAACAAATTTCTGATGTTTTGACGTTTCACTTTGACGTTTCAAAACTCAGTTATACAAAATTATAACAGAGTCGAAAAACCGAGTAAAGTAAAAGATTATTCATACGAATATAGGCTTTTACTCAGAGCATTTACTTTACTCAGATAGCTTTTACTCAACTCGTTTTTCTTACTTCGGAGTAAAAGCAGCATTTACTCAGTTTTTATTAATACCACCCATTGTTTGGGTGTATATAATATTCTTCATATTATTCAGAGTTTTGTATAAAAAGCTTATGAAAGGAGGTAGAATATTAAAAAAATGTGCAGTCACCGACTATCTCTCGTATCGTTCGGACGTACTGGTTGCTATTCTTTTCTACCGCGTGTCTGATAACGGTTCTTCATAGTTTTTTTCTCATTACAGTACTCTACCTTTTGTAATACTTTACGTATACATTTTTTTTTTTTCTTTACTACTGGTTAAACTCACACATACCTTCATTAACTTTTACAACAAAATAACAAAATGGCCCCGGGGCCGCCGGATAAATCGTCTAATAGATTTAGCATACTAGCTGACTATGTGGATCACCCCAGTGAAAAAAATTTCCCAACGCTTCCACAAAGAAATACAACATTGGCCAACCCAAAATATTTAGTTATTACTTCTGCAGGTGATGGGCTGAGGAAACTAAGTCCTTTTGCCATCAAAAAAGGTTTGGATTCAATTTCAACACTTATCGACTCGATAAGTCAACTAAAAGACGGTAGTCTACTCTTACTTGTCCGTAACAATCACATCGCTGAAAAATTTCTAAAAGCCAAAACCCTGTCCAATCTATGTCCTATATCAGTAAAACTTCACGACACACTCAACTCAACTAAAGGAATTATATATGCTCCCTGCCTTATAAATGTGAATGAAGACGAAATTGTAAAAGAAATGAAAAATCAAGGCGTAATAGGTGTCTATAAGTACACGAAAATGATTGATAACAAATCTTCATTTACTGGCAGCATGGTACTCACATTTAACCTCTACCAATCACCTAGAACAGTTGAAGTAGCTTGGTATTCAGTGAAAGTGCAAACTTACTTCCCAACACCTATGCGTTGCAAGAATTGTCAACTTTTAGGCCATACCCAAAAAAGATGCTCTAACCCAACAACATGCACTGAATGCAATTTACCACCACACACTCCAGATCCTTGCACCCGTCTTCAATGTGCCAACTGTAGTAATGAACATTCTTCCTCAGATAAAAACTGTCCTAGATTTCAACAAATGAAAGAAGTTATTAAAATTAAAACCATTGAAAAGTGTTCCATGGGGACTGCCCACCGCATTTATAATCAAAAAATAAATCCTTCAAAACAAACTACAACATCATACGCCGACACTGTCAATCCAAAAAATCAACAAAATACGAACATTATTTCACAGCAAAAAAGACCACCCACACCATCTACAGAAAATAATAACAGCAAACTCCCTCGAGTACAACATGCTGCAAACACTACCAACAACCTCAACGACAACTCAGATACACCTACTTCCTCAAACACGAACACCAAGAAAAATACAAATCATCAATCTCCAATCAACATTCTATCAACACCAACTATAACCCAATTCGACACATCTAAACCATCAACAAACTCTGAAATTTCAAAATCAACTTCAACATCTACCACAGAAAATACAAATATTCTATCACCTTTGTCAAAATTAACACATGATACTATCGCATCAAAAAATTATTTTGTTTCTGACAACGAATCGATAATCTCTGATTCATCGGATCCATAAACTTAACAGTTTTACTTAAAGTGCTCTTTGTAACTTTTCTCCTTTTTGTAAAATTATTCTTACTAAAAGCGAGTCCTAATCTTCAAGTTGAGTTTCACTATATTACAATGGAACATCAAAGGTTTCATCAATAATATATCCGAGCTTCAGCTACTAATAAAAGAGCAACATCCTTCCATCATATCATTACAGGAAACCCATTGCTCATTCAACTTCACTCCAATACCACCAAAAAACTTTCTCGCTTACTTCACTAACTCCGCCACAAACCAAACTTCTAAACAGGGTGTGGGTGTGCTAATAAGAAACAACATTCCACATAAACAAATAATTATAAATTCAAGCTTACAAATAATCGCTATCGAGATACAGTTGAACATTAAATTTACTATAGTCTCAATCTACATACCGCCTTCCCAAACTTTTTTGCAACAAGACATAATAAATATCCTTTCCTCTATTCACACACCCATCGTCATGCTTGGAGATTTCAATAGCTGGAGTCCATTATGGGGCTCCCAACGTATTAACACCAGAGGTAGTACCTTAGAAGACGCCATTTTGGCATCTGGATTATGTGTACTAAACGATGGTAGACCTACACACCTCTCTACTCACAATACACTTACACACATCGACGTCTCTACCTGCTCACCGTCATTACTACCTTACATCAAATGGGACATCATTGACGATCTACACAATAGCGACCACTTTCCATTAAAAATCAACCTACTTTTATCGAGAAACAATAACAAATCTTATATTCAAAAAAAATTTCTCCTAGACTTTGCCGACTGGCCCAGCTACAACAAAAATGTCACTCTCGAACTTCAGAGTCGGCCCCAGTCCTTAAATGTGAATAGAGAAACCGCATCCATTACTAAATCCATACGTGCCGCTGCTAACAACAACATACCTCAATCTTCCAATTGCTACAAGTCCCATGTCCCATGGTGGAGCAAAAATTTATCAATTTTAAGACAAAATAAAATGACATCATTCCATGTTTTCCGTAGAAGTCCAACGCAACAAAATCTTATTTCATACAAAAAAAACAACGCCATTTTCAGAAGAGAAATGTTACAATGTAAAAGGAAAAGTTTTGCAGATTTTACTAAACAAATAAATATTAACTCATCTATAAGCGAAATTTGGAGCAAGATACGCAGGCTAACTGTCAATTCCACACTAAAAACGCTACTAGCAATACAAACGTCAAATAAAGTTCTATCTGAGCCAGCTCAAATTTCCGACTACTTTGCTAATAAATGGTCCCAATATTCTTTAGACTCTAATTTTTCAACTGAATTTAGACAAGCTAAATCTCTCCGTAAACTTACCTGCAGTAAAAATACAAATCCGTTAGCTTCGGTGATAGAGAAAAATATCAATATAATCGAACTTGAAAACTGCCTTGCGAAAGTAAAGGGTAAAACACCAGGCCCCGACAGAATATCATATAAAATGATTCAAAATCTATCTCCAAGCTCCAAGGAACGTTTGCTCACACTGTATAACAATATCCTTAAAACTGGTGTAATTCCTCGTGCCTGGAAAACTGTTACGATCGTTCCCATACCAAAACACGGCAAAAATTTTATCCTCATCTCATCATACCGCCCGATTTCTCTACTTAACTGCTTAAGTAAAGTATTGGAAAAGATAATTGCAACTCGACTATTTTGGTTTGCAGAACAGAAGAACCTAATTGCACGTAATCAAGTGGCTTTTAAATCAGGAAGAGGTTGTACTGACGCTCTTATCTACTTAGATAGCTATATTTCAAAAACACTTTCCACACGCAATCACGTTTCTATCCTTTCAATAGACTTTGAAAAAGCTTTCGACAGAATTGGAGCTCACGTCATCTTAAATACTTTACACAAATGGGGAGTTGGGCCCAACATCTTCTATTACATAAAATCATTTCTATTTAACCGCAAATTTCGAATCAGAGTAAACGGGATCCACTCTAAAGTTTACCAACTACACAACGGGATCCCGCAGGGCTCCCCCTTATCTGTTGTGCTATTTCTAATCGCATTTGATGACATCAGCCAAATCGTGAAGAAACACAAATACGTGGATCATTGCTTGTACGCTGACGACTTATACGTGTTCTGCAAGAAAAACAGCAATTACGAAACTAACCTTTCATTACAAAACGTTTTAGTCGATATCAATAATTGGTGTAACAACTCTGGAGCTAAGATCTCCTGGGACAAAACAAAAAAAATGCATATATGCCGTAAACTTAAATGCGACGCACACAACCACACAATTATCCTCAATCAACACACAATAGAAAACGTTGTACAAATGAAGATACTGGGTATAATTTTTTCAAAAAACTACTTATGGAAAAATCATTTCATTTCTCTTAAAAAAGCTCTTGTAGCAAGAGTTAATCTCATAACTTTTTTCGCCAGTAAAAAATGTCAAATCCATATAAATATTCTAATTTATCTCACAAAAGTATTAGTCCTAAGCAAAATTCACTACGGCCTATTTTTATGTGGAAATGCTCCGAAATCTACACTGAACATTGTAAAAGTAATGTACCATCAAAGCATTAGACATAGCCTATTCGCCTTACGCAGCACACCAACAAAAAACCTACTTGCTGAAGCAGGACTCCCTTCATTCGAAGAATATATTTACGAATGCAAATCAAAACTTTTACCTAAGCTTCTCTATCAAAACAAATCAATCATAGATGATGAAATTCAGAAATTACATGATTCTAAAAGAAATTGGAGATCGTCTCCAGCAATTTTAAATTCATTAAAATTAGCAAAAGAACATAATTTAGAAATCAATTTTCAAAAACCTAGCAACGTAGATCCGCCGGGACGCAATTACGCTAATTTTTGTGACATTTCACTATCTTTATTCAAAAAAACAAACACACCCGACTTATTATTTAAAAAACTCTTCACTGAAAAATACAACAAACTCAAAAACGCTGGATGGTCATTTTTATATACAGATGGATCAAAAATAAGCAACGTTTGTACGTCATCGGCTGTAACTGATCACAGTGGTAACTCGGTTTCCTTAAAAATACTGCCGAGCTTTTCTTCAATTTTTACATCAGAAGCTCTGGCCATTTATAATGCCATGCTTTATGCAACCCAAACTTGTCCTAAAACAATAGTATGCTCCGACAGCCTTTCAACAATTCTAGCTATAATGAACTCCCCAAACAACAAATGGTACACCATAAACCGTATTAGAAATATTCTTTACTGTAACAAATCATCTTTACGAATTCTTTGGATACCAGGACACGTTAATATTGATGGAAACCACCACGCGGACTCAGCCGCCAAGTATGCGTGCAATGCACCTATTACTATGGATAATACAGTGGAAAAACTGGACATGAAGAAATACATTAAAAATAATCTAATAAAATCAAGATTAACATCATGGCTTGGCTACAATCACGATCATTACACATATATAAACAGAGATTACAACCCTCCACAATACCCTCCAAATTTAAGCAAATCCAAAATCAAAATATTTTCAAGACTCAGACTGGGCCACACTTTAGCAACTCATCTCCACATTTTTGAAAAAAAACCGCACCCCACCTGTTCCACATGTGGTACAGACCTCTCTCTAATCCACATACTAAATTATTGCACAGACCACTCAACTCACAGGAAGAAGATTTTTGGTACCTCCAAACCCATGGACTCGCTGAAACAACCATCAACAGAGAATATTGAGAAAATTTACGAATTCATAAAGTCAATCAAAATAATCATATAACTTCATATTAATATTTATGTAAACTTATAACTGTAAATATTTTGTATCTAGAGCCGATGGTCTTAGCAACCAGTGCTCTCATCTAATGTTAGCTTTTATAATTTTTTGAAGGCTAATAAATTGTAATAATAATAATAATAATAAAAAAATGTGGGAAAAAAGTGTGAATAAATTTCACGTTTGTCGGTGCGGGGTTTTTCTGCAAAGGTGAGGTGTAAAATTTTGTCCACGTTTGTAATAGAGAGGGGGAAAAGGAAAGGATTAATGCATACGTGGGTTTGGTGAAATTTTTTTAGCCTTGGTGAATAAGGACAGCTGATTTTGAAGTTTGTCCAAATATGACAAATGAAAAATATCAAAACAGCGTAAAGGAAGGTAAGCTATAACACAATTTAAATTAATGAACTTAAGTAATTCAATTCAATTTTATAATTAAAATCTCAATGAAATTAAATTGATATTAATTTAGTTTCATTACAGGTTCAACACGGATACAGTGAACCCCTGTTAAGTTCCTTAACTCAAGATGTCAGGTTTTTGAGGTAATTAAGCGGGAAAGGTACTTAAAAACTCCCGCTTAAGTACCTTGAGATATCCCGCTTAGGTATTTCAAGGTACTTAAAAATAACCCGTTTAAGAACCTTAATGCACTAAGGACAATCTCACGGATGTGCCTCAATTTTCTGAAGCAACAATGCTTATGTACATAGTTATATATATAATTTACTCAAATCAGTTTTAATCAAATTTTATTGAATAAAAACTAAAAATTTCATACATTTGATACATATGCATGTACATTAAAATTAACGGTAAACAAAACTGATAAGGTATTGCATTCATATACAATGTATGTATGTTTGTGCATGGATTGCATTTTGTTATGAGATCACTCTTAAAAAAAAAACATAATTTTTTATTTACTAAGTAGAATAGTAACTAGAAAACTGCGAAAACTGAGCACATTTTCGAGCCTCGAAAATAATTTGTATGAAGACAAGTTTGCTCAACCCTCAAAAACTTTCGAGGCAAATAAGTTGAACAAGTAGCCTCGAAAAGTGAATCAGTGTTGCCGTTTGTCGAAACGGCAGAAATAAATTGTTTACAGTATTTTCTTTAATAAATTGAATCAATTTATTTTTTTCACTAAGGGTATTCCTCTAAACGCGAAAACTCGGAAGTTTTCTAGCTTGCTTTCGGGAACACCCCTATCAATGCAAACGCGTAAATGATTGAGCAATGGCAATTTGACAGTTCTATCATAGCTGCCGTGTTGCACTGTTTTAGTCAAAACGTCCACTCTTTTAGTTATGGCTTATTTTGTTGAAAAATTATCAAATTCTTTGTCAAATAAAATAGAATTCTTAAAATGCCGCAAAATAGTGAAAAAAATAAATTGATTCAATTTATTGAAGAAATAACTATAAACAATTTACTTATGCCATTTCGACAAACGGCAACACTGATTCACTTTCCGACTATTCGAGGCTACTGCTCAACTAATTTGACTCGAAAGTTTTCGAGGGTTGAGCAAACTTGTCTTCATACAAATTATTTTCGAGGCTCGAAAATGTGCTCAGTTTTCGAGGATTTTTCGCGTTTTCAGGAATACCTTCACTATTTTGCGGCATTTTAAGGATTCTATTTTATTTGACAAAGAATTTGATGAAAAATTTGATTATTTTTCAACAAAATTAGCCATAACTAAAATAGTGGACGTTTTGATTAAAACAATGCAGCACGGCAGCACTGATCGAACTGTCAAATTGCCATTGCTCAATCACTTACGAGTTTGCATTGATAAGGGTGTTCCCGAAAACAATCTCGAAAACTTTTGAGTTTTCGCGTTTAGAGGAATACCCTTAATGATTTCATTGAAAAATCAAAAATAAATTTAACTGCGATATTTCCATTATTCATCGCATTTTAAGAAACCACAAAGGAGTAGAGGCTGCCGCAACTAAAAATATTTTAATTTAGTTTCATGTCTAAAAAAAAAATTGTAATTTTTTTCTGATAACTATTTGAAATTTGCTCTTGAACAATTTTTCCTCCAAAGCTATTAGAATCCAAAAAATTTTTAACAATGCGCTCCAAAAATTACGCAGATATCGTTTTTAAGGGTCCTTTTAACTTTTGAGTCAGTGTCTGGCTGAATGTATTTTTCGACCCGGTGTAAGGGACATAAAAGGGGAAAATAATATGTAAAACGCAAATTTAAGAGGCATTTAAGCGGGAGTGGTACTTAAGCGAGAGGTACTTAAAAGAGGGAATCTATGTATATTTTCAGAAAAGTGTTAGATGCAGCAAATTTCTGGTACTTAAACGGGAATAGTGCTTTTAGGGGGAGGTACTAAAACCGGGTTTACTGTATTTAAAAATCATTCTGTTAAGCTTATGTGCAAATTTCTAAAGAAACTTCAAACTGGCAGATAAATCCCTTGGATTTATGCAAGAGCTCTTCCCAGCCTTTGGAATGAAAATGACTTTAGTCACCCTCCAAGCTAGAGGAATATAGGAAAGGTTAAGACAGCCCTTGAAAATAGCTGTCAAACAAGGTATAATTAAGCGAGCAGATTGTTGCAGCTCAACTGGTGTTACACCATCAGGTCCTGGTGATTTATAGGGTTTAAAGCTATTTATCGCCCATCGAATTTTGGTTTCTGAAACAATGTCCCCGAGAATAATTGAGGGCATCTGAGGTTGAACATTCAAATCCTCTGGTTCATGCAATGAGTTACCAGGGAAGTGAGTATCTAGTAAGAGGTCTAAGGTCTCTTCACTAGATGTTGTCCAGGAGCCGTCAGGCTTTTTTAAAATACCTAGAGTAGTGGGCGAGGTAGATAAAATCTTCCTTAGCCTAGATGCTTCTGAAATCTCTTTAATGTTTCCACAGAAGTTCCTCCGCGAGTTACGTTTAGCTTTTCTTAACGAACTCTTGTAAATTTTGAGACTAGATTTATATTAATTCCAGTCATTATCCAAACCTGATTTTTTGGCTTTGTTAAATAAATTCCTATTTCTTCATCGAAGAACCTGAATTTCATTTGACCACCATGGGGGTTTCTTCTTTCCTCGAGGTTTACTTACAAGACAAGAAATTTCCAGGGATTTATTTAATCCTCCCGTTAAGTTTCGAACCAGCCTGTCTATGTCGTGGATAGTTGACGGCTCTACGGGGGTTGAGATAGGCAGATACTCTGCTATTTCCTGTTATATATTCCCCAGTTTGTCCTTTTCACATTTCGGTGAACAATCGGATCTGGGGGGTTAACAGTGAGAACAAATTCTATGTAACGATGATTTGAAAAAGAGTGCTCGCTTAAGACTCTAGTCAACGATACATTCAAAAACAAAGTCCGAGACCAATGTTATATCCAAGACTTCTTCCCTGTTCCTTACTATAAAGGTTGGCTCGCAGCCTTTGTTACAGATAAGTAAGTTTGTGTTTAAAATGCATTCCAAAAGTGACTCACCTCGATCATTATCATTTGTGCTACCCCAGACAGTGTGATGTGCATTTACGTCACTGCCTATGATTAGCCCAGTTTTGCTTAAGCAGGCCTGCTCTACAGTCGCCTTTAAATATGTCGGTGGTAAACCACCCACCATGTCGTGAGCCATGTAGCACGAAGCTAGCCAAAAGCCTCCAGCTTTTATCTCCAGGCTAGCAACGACCGTATCTAGGTCACTGTAATTAGAAAGCAAAAACAAGTTAAGATTGGTCTTTGCCAAAATGCACGCTCTGGGATTACCTTCCATATTCGCCACCAGTAGCTTATAGCCAGGCGTCCTCAGACCACAGACTCTCCCGGCTTGAACCCAGGGTACCTGTATGAGAACTACATCATCTCCGCTTTTACTTAAGCGGATCAGTAAGCCGGCGGACGCTGCTTTTGAGTGGTGGAGATTAATTTGGAGGACCCTCATCGGATTCCAAATCACCTCCCCTCTCTACGACTGTTATGTCCGCCTCGTCTTCATCAGCCTCTTCTAAAAGAAGAGCTTCTTCCAGGAGGCCCCCTACCTCCGACAACCTATCGGAGTCCGTGGATTCGGCTTCTTCAAGGGACGCCTCAGGTTGGCCGCTTGGAGTGCAGTTGTCCCCCTCTGGCTCTACCTCTTCATCCTTAACCTCCATCTCCACTGGCACTGGTGGTGCAGTGACGATGGTCTCTGGGAAGGGAGAGATAGTGCCTTTGGAGGCCAGCTCTTCATCTTTACGGTAAACCCTAAGCGTTACCTTGTTGAATCCATACTTGGCGACCCCCTTAGTTGCCGCCAGTAACTCCACGGATTCCTTGTTCAACAGGACCATGGCCTGCATGGATGGTCCGACTGGTGCTTCTAGCTTCCCAATCTTCCAATTTTGAGTTGGAAGATTGGGATTGCATAGTCGGAGCATCCGCAGAACTGCGTCCTCTCCCGACGGTGTGCTCGGTAGCCAAACGCGAGCCCGGGGCCTGGTAGGAATTTCATCCTTCTCCACAGCCTCCAGTCTCGCGCTTGGATACACCTCATCTAGCCTACTCACAGCTACCTTGTACAACTTGGCAGACCGTTCATCATCACAGGAGATGAGTTTAAAAAGGCCTTGATGTCAGCCTGCCTCCTCAAATGATGGCACAGGACCAGGAAACTCCTCTAATATCTGGAAGAGGGTATTTGCCAAGGTAGCGTCTACCCACTTCCATTTATCACGAGGAATTGCCCCGTCTTCCGCCGCCCTGTCAAGCACGGCCAAAACTGTCCCCTTACATCCTTTTACAACGTCACTAAAAGACAGAGATTTACCAGTAGTCTTTTGAAGTTCTCGACATCTCGTCTTAGGATCTCTGCCTTATAGGTAGCTTTTCTAAAACGGCCCGTTCATGGCCTTCTTGTTCAAGTACTCTCTTCGCCCATCGAAGGGAGTCCTCTTCCTCCTTGGACAGAGCTGGGATCAGCAGCTTCCACGACGAATTTTATTCGCCTCCCGCTTGTCCGCGATTTTATTTTTTGAGGGTCTAAGACCCTTAATTCCCTCCCCTTAAGGATTCTGTACCTTCTTGGACTCCCCAGCCGACTTTAACTGGCTTAGCCGTGAGGCTGTGGCCGATGCCGAACCGGTTTGTCGTTGATTGGACAGCGAAGATCCTATCTTAGGAATTTGCTCAATCCCGGATTCCCAAGCCGACATAGACTGAACATGCCGTGAGGAGGTGGCCGATGTCGAACCGGTTGGTCCAGAATTGGGCAATGAAGTACCCCCACTTTTTGAAAGGTTGGTAGGGTTGGACGTGAAGCCTTCCCTCCCAGCTTCAGGACGGGTCCAGCCACCCGAAGGCCAGCCCCAATCGCACTTGAAGTGCAAGCGTTGTCGCTTTCGTTTTTCTTCCGAGTTCCTGACTCAGAAGCTTTTTGAATGTTTGTTTATTTTTGTTTTTTGTATCCATATTTGGTCCACGAGTACAGGACGAATATGTCCACCCACACAGAGGTCAAGGTGCGTGGGTAAGGCTACTTAATTCCGGAGGGCGCCAGGTATCCGGTATGCTCCGTTAGCGATTGGGTTAATTTTCATGAGACAGGGCCCCCAACCTGAACGATCCTCAGCACGGATAGCATAATACTTTGATCCAGCCTTCGCAAAGAAAAAGAAGGTCCATCCTCACAGAGCCTGCATGTGCGCATAAGGCTAGGTTGAAACGGGAGTTTGCCAGACTGCCCGAGTCCGCATATTATCGACTAGATAACCCACTAGCGCAAATTTTTGAAATCTAACCCATAGTTTTGAGATATGACGATTTTTTTGAAATTTTGACCATTTTTTTTTTCCAAAGCCGTTATTTTTTCCAAAAAATGTGTTAATAACGTGTTACTTTTTTGACATATTAAGAAAGCTTAATTTATTTCCTTTCAAATGGTATATAGTTTGTTGCATATCTTTACTATGTACCCCCTTTTTGACCGAAAAAAAAAATTCAATGAGTTCTTATGGAAACTATGTACTTATTTATGGACAAAAGCAATGAAAAGCAACAACAACAATGACTATTACAACAACGACAGTTATTGTGTCGAATTTGATAGCTTAGTATGTTGCCATATATTGTGATTTAAGGAAAAATCACAAATTAAATTGACTATTACATATAAAAACGATAAGACTATCGCTTATTATTTTATTTCTTAATTTTATTTAATTATATCTTATATTTTGTCTAAAAAGTAATGCAATTTTCATTTATAACAAAAAAAATTCAAGTATAATCCAAATTTGGAATAAGACACCCAAAGTGGTAAAGCCATATTATAAATAGTCACCACAACGGGGTGAGTTTCAAAAAGTACCAAAAAAATTAATTTTTGTTTTTTACTGGCATTAGTATTCTGCCCAGACTTTCGCTTCTTTTGATATTCTTTGATTCCTATGCATGTAAGAGTGTATTATTGCGTAGTACAACACATCAAACGAGTAGTATCCGTGGTACTCGTTGTACTCGCAGTAACATGCGTATTATGCCGTAAGCCCAATTTCCATGTGATCTTATCTTATCTTATCAAATATCAGGGAGGACATCACATGCTATAAAGATAGCAAGTGTATGCTATTCACTCTCGCATTCTCCAAGCGCATTAGGTTCTGTTCGCATGCTTTTTCTTTCTTATAAAAATTTATTTGATATCCATGATATGGGCTCAAGAAAGATAGCATGGAAATTAGGCTTTACGCATTCACATGATGCAATCATTTACGTACAGCTAGTTACGAGTAAGAAGAGAAATTTATAATGATGTTAACAGTAACACAAACAAACGCTATGTATACGCATTCAAATCAATTAAAATGCTTTCGGTAAAAGCTTCGTAGGTTAACGATTATTCTTATGCAGACCTCTATTTTCTACGCGCATGCTTTGGCTAGCAAAAAAACTAATTCATCTACATAAGTACTTATTCGTGCATTCGTTATTATTGCAACAAAACATTGAGTTTTTGCCAATTGCAAAAATTTACAAAAATAATTAATTAATTATGTGTCATATTATCCCAAGATCCCACTGTAGAAAAGTCGAGTGTAAAAGATTACAGGATGGGATTTATGTACGAGAAAGATAGAGAGGCATTTTGGTGAATCTAACCAACAAGGGTTGCTTTGCCAAAGACCGTCCCATGCCCGAATTTCAGCCGATTTTGCCAATTTTAATTAAAAGCCTTAAAGATTACAGCTTGAAATGTATGCCAAATGATAGAACTCGAAGAGCCTAAATAGAACACATAAGATTGCATTGTTGAATCCTATTCCAAACATGGTTGGCCCATTTTAATGCATTTTGCGCTTGTAATTTTTTTGTGGTTTTTTGCACTAGAAGTACTCAACAATAAGCTCTGTACAAAAATGTTCTTAATATCCATCTGCTCAAATCGAATAAAAATGTCAAAGTTATTTAAATTCAATGAAAAATGGTAATTTCTGTATTTCAAAGCATACCCGATATGCTCTTACAATATTCGTATGCCGTGGTTCTAACGATTTTTGAATAACTATTAAACCTTTTGTCCGATTTAAGCAAATTAATACTTTAAGTATTTGCAAAGGAATAGACTTACATTCTAAATCTTAAAAATATGAAAAATAAAGATTTTCGGACCTAAACAATTAAATTTTAGTGACTTTTAAAAATGAGCGAAAAAATCTTTTTTTTCTGACTTTGATCCATTAAATCTTATTCGATTCTCATTAACTTCAAACCTTTTGAATGGTGTGCAACTGATTTAGTTCGAAAAAAAAATTGATAGAAATATGGTCAAATAAATGAAAAAAGTGCAAAAATTGGTTTTTGGGGAATAACTCGAAAAAGATTCTTAAGCGAAAAAAATGGTTAGCAATTTTGGAATATACGACTCAAAAAAAGTATGTGATAAACCAGATCTTTTTTTGTTTAGGCTTACTTACTTACTTAGATGGCCATAACAACCCGTTGTCAGATTACGGCCGACCTCATTAGCTCTCGCCAGGTGCCTCTGTTTTGCGCGCGCCTTCTCCAATCGTTAATGCCAAGCGCGGTTAGGGCTTCCTCAGCTTGGTCTATCCACCGGAGGCATGGTCTCCCTCTTCGTCGTTGACCGGGGACCTTCCCTTCGAATACCTTTTTCGCTGGAGCTTCTTTATCCATACGATGGACATGACCCAGCCAGCGTAGTCGCTGTATTGTTATACGCTTAACTATGTCAATGTCGGCGTGGAGCTCATACAGCTCGTGGTTCATTCGAATGCGATAGTCGTCGCCAACTCGAACAGGACCAAAGATTTTGCGGAGAACTTTCCTCTCGAACACCCCAAGAGCGGATGCGTCTGTTGTCGAAACCACCCATGCCTCAGCGCCATAAAGAAGCACAGGTAGAATGAGCGACTTGTAGAGTGTTAGCTTTGTCGATCGAGAGAGAGCTCTGCAACGTAATTGCTTACTGAGACCGTAGTAGCACCTATTAGCAATTGTTATTCTCCGCTTAATCTCCAGACTGACATCATTGTTGCTGGTTACGGCAGTGCCAAGGTAGATGAATTCCTTGACAACTTCTAATTTACAGTTGCCCGCTGTAACATGAGAGTCTAGATCCCGTGCTCTCTTGTTGTTGTTAGTAGACATCATGTATTTTGTCTTGCCCTCGTTTACCGTCAAACTCACTTTGGCTGATTCCTTTTCAATAGCAGTTAAAGCAGCAGTAACATCTCTCTTACTCCGACCGATAATATCAATATCATCAGCGTACGCAAGGAGCTGAACACCTTTGAAGAAAATGGTGCCATTATGATGCACACCGGCTTTTCGTACGATCCCCTCCATAATGAAATTGAAGAGATCGCACGAGAGCGGGTCGCCTTGTCTGAAACCTCGCTCGGTATTAAAAGTTCCGGAGAGGTCATTCCCTATCTTGACGGAGCTAAACGTATTGCTCAACGTCATCCTGCAGAGCCTTATCAACTTTGCAGGTATACCGAACTCAGACATTGTTGCGTATAGGCAATCCCGCACTGGGCTATCGAACGCAGCTTTATAATCGACGAAGAGATGGTGAGTGTCGATTTGATATTCATGGGTTTTCTCCAGGATTTGGCGTAGTGTAAAAATCTGATCTATGGTGGACTTACCAGGTCTAAAGCCACACTGATAGGATCCGATCAGCGTTTCTGTATACGGCTTCAATGTTTCACACAATACGCTCGAGAGGATCTTATATGCGATGGAAATAAGACTAATACCCCTGTAGTTGGCGCAGATTGTCGGGTCTCCTTTCTTTATTACAGGACAAAGCACGCTGAGATTCCAATCGTCGGGAAGGCTTTCCGCTAGCCATATTTTGCTGATGAGTTGATGCACGCACCTTATCAATTCATCGCCACCAGCTTTAAACAACTCAGCTGGCAGGCCGTCAGCACCCGCTGCTTTGTTGTTTTTGAGTCGCTGGATAGCAACTCGAACCTCTTCATGGCTAGGTGATGGTACTTCCACTGCGTTATCATCGATTGGTGGTATCGTACTGCATTCTCTCTGGGCGGAATTGGTGGAATCGTCGCCCGTAAGCAAGTTGGAGAAATGCTGCCTCCATAACCTCAGTACACTCTGTGTATCTGTAACCAGATTTCCATTTTCGTCTCTACAAGTGGATGCTCTGAGCTTGAAACCTTGAGTTAGACGCTTAACTTGTTGATAGAATTTTCGTGCATCCTTCTTGCCCTGGTACACCTCAAGTTCCTTACGCTCACGCTTTTCCTGCTCCCTTTTTTTACGTCTAAAAATACGCCTCTCTTCCTTCCTCTTTTCGCGGTAGTTTTCTCGCACGGCTCGCGTTGCGGCTGACTGCAGCGTCTTCTTGTATGCGGCGTTTTTTTCAGCAGTCGCATCGCGACACTCCTGGTCATACCATTGGTTTCGAGGTTGTGGGCGTCGAAAACTAATGACTTCCTCGGCAGCAGCACGCATGGAGTAGGAGATGTGTGTCCAAAGTCAACCGGCGTCGTCGGTTCCAGAGGTTGGTTGGTTGAGCTTAACCGAGAGTTGTGCGGAGTACGCCTCGGCAGTTCGTTGTGATTGCAGTTTGGCGACGTCCAGCTTTCGTTGCATGCCCGTGCGTACATTCTTCGCATTGCATAGCCGCATGCGGATCTTAGCTGCAACAAGATAGGGGTCGGAGTCAATGTTGACCCCACGAAATGTACGCACATCCAGAATGCTTGAAGCGTGCCTTCCGTCGATCACAACATGATCAATTTGGTTTTTCGTTTTTTGATCCGGGGATAGCCAGGTGGCCTTGCGAATGTCGAGGTGTTGAAATCTGGTACTACTAACTACCATGTTTAGGCTAGTGATATAGATAATTTAATCATAAAAAACGAATCTAAAATTTTCAAAACACATACTCTACTTTATAGTGATATCAATATTTATTACTAGTCTATTAAGTTAATTGAAAATTTTTTGCCTTAAAATTTAAAAAGCCGATTACTCAATAACGGTTTCGAATACAAGACTGGAAATTGGTGTGCTTGTTGCTTTTAATACGTAATAAAACATATAAAAAAATTAGCGAAATCGAAGAAAGTCGGGCCAAAACTTCGGTGATTTGGCATGGAATGCCCTATATACACATATATACACTGGCGGTCATGAAAACCGCACCCCTGGCAAAACTGTTTTTATATGTAAAAATTAAAACAATTCAATGATTTTTTTAACTTCAATTAACTGGACTTTCAGTATTAGAGGGGGTAACGTTAATTCGCACAAAAAAGGCACAATTTTTGTGAATTCTTTTGGACAACACAGTTAAAATCTTCATCAAAGTATAACATTAGAAGAATATTTTGTAAAATTTTCATATAGAAATATTGAAAAATAAGGCAGTGGCAGCAATTATTTGGAAGCGTTTCAGAAAAAAGTAGAATTGCGGTGTCCTTCATAGCTCGGTGCCGTATCATCAGAAATCAAAAAAAAAAATTTTTTCGTTAGATAATCGATTTCCCCTGGTAACGCTGGAAGGGTTTTTCAAAATTTTAATTTTTGGGAACACTTTGAAGTGCAAAACGCGATTTTTGCAAAAAAAAAATCGGATAATTTGTTATTATAAAATAATAAATATTGGCAAATTCGAAAAACGACTCTCCAGATTTACCTCGTAAATTATGTACAGAAATAGTGCTCAAAATTTCAAAAAAATCGGTGCAGTAGTTTTGAAATTATGAGGGGCACCGACTTTGAAATCGTGAATTGTGGGGAAAATGCTTTAAGCCCAATTTGCATGTGATCTTATCTTATCCTATATCAGGGATATCAAATCAAATTTTTTGTAAGAAAGAAAAAGCATGCGAACAGAACCTAATGCGCTTGGAGAATGCGAGAGTGAATAGCATACATTTGCTATCTTAATAGCATGTGATGTCCTCCCTGATATTTGATAACATAAGATCACATGGAAATTGGGCTTTAAGGTTGTAAACACTAAAATTTATAACAAAACGTTCATAATCACGGTTGCTTAAACTTCTGTATCTTCTTTAATTTTGCTCCGATCCGTATCAAATTTGTACACAATTTTTTGAAAGGTTTTTCATTCAAAAAATCGAATAAAAAAATGAAAAAAAAATTTAATACGTTACCCTGCCCTTAAAGTATTGCAAGTGTATTGACAACGAAAATACCTTATTGTTACGCGTTTGCGTAAATCAAAAGATCGTTTCTTAAAATAAGTAGAGGAATATTTCCAAAATATAAACAACTGTCACGTGATCAAAAAATTACTACTCTTGCTTTAGTGGATCAAGGTGTATCCTATCGTTAAATTTCGGAAAAAATAGGTTTTTAACTTTCCACAATTGTGCGCTTTTTTGAAAAAAATGATATTTAGAGTCCCTGGAGAGGAAAAAAGGATCTGGTCCTAAGCGTGCGACAAAAACAACATTTTTAAAAAATACATTTTTGCTGAAATTATGTGTTTCGCCTTATAGAAACAAGCACGTAAACATAACAAATCGTTGAATGGGAATTGAATGTGTTAGTTAGTGTGTGTGATTTGTTCTGTCTTTCAAATAAAATATTTATGGAAGAGAAAAAACGGAATATTCAAATTTTACTCTCGCTCTCATTCTCAATTTGTCAACGCAATAACGCGGAATATTCAAATTTTACTCACCCTCTCATCCTCAATTTGTCAACGCAATAACGCGGAGTTTGTGAACAATGAAGAATGACAAAAAATGACAGTAGGTTCACACATTAGAGCGAAACACATAAAAAGCATGCATGCATCAATGTCTAAACAGAATTGGGACGAGCGATTTATCTTCAGTGTCTAATCGAACCAAAAAATAGAATTTTTTCTATTTCTCCGCGATAAATTTTCTAGTGCCAATTTTTTACTCACTACAAACATTTTCTTTTACTTTTTCATTTTTAATTTATCCTGTTTCACAAAATTTAAATCATTCGATGTGGTTTGCTGGCGTGTTTGATAGCCATATATGTCATAACCAGACAGCCACATATGTCAAAACTCTCGACGCGTGAAAGATTCAACAATTCTTATTTTTGAAGTCGCGTCATCACGTCGTCACGCATTGTGCGAAGTTGCATTAGACAGCGTGTGTTTTAAATATTTTTGACGCCTCGCTCTCGTCCTGCCGTGACGTTGTCATTGTGATTAAATGCCTAAACAGAACTGGAACGTGTAATATCGAACAGATTTTTTCTATACGTTTGTAGTGAGTACAAAATTGACACTAGAAAATTTTTGTTTTTTGCTTAAATTTACAGTTATTATTAAAAAAGATGTTTTTTTTATTGTTCAGAAGGATAATAATATGAAGTATAAATAAATGCGAAAAAACAAAATATTTGGCATGTTTGTTCTTAAGTTTAGAGCACATTTATGTCTAACAAAGTTTTGTCCGATGATGCGATGGAGCCACTGTATGTACCTCGTATTTTTATTTAAGTTTTTGTTAGTAGAATCATTCCCGCTTCTTTCATCAAAATCGTAATCGGATGAAGTTTCATGCTTATGCGTCGTATCAAATAAAATTCTTATGAAAAATTAAAATTCAATGGATTTGCAAGCA
This sequence comes from Tricholauxania praeusta, assembly GCA_949775025.1. Taxonomy (NCBI): domain Eukaryota; kingdom Metazoa; phylum Arthropoda; class Insecta; order Diptera; family Lauxaniidae; genus Tricholauxania; species Tricholauxania praeusta. The sequence goes on from OX459028.1 coordinate 110,489,922, forward strand.
ACAAACTTAAACTCACTTGTGAGATCCACTTTTGGCTTGTGCCTCATTATGGGAATCACCACTTGATCGCGTTGATTGGCTTCCACTTTTTTGTTTCAAAAACCTTTATATAAAATTAATTGTATAATGCTGAAAACACATGTGCAGATTTTCTGCATGCAGCATATAAATATATCTGCAGCAGTGTTGCAGGCAAAATAGATGTGCAGATCTCTTTTGATAGTAGGCTTCATATTGATTGACCTAACAAATTTATTTGACATTTTTGAAATGAATAAAGTTCTATTGAAAAGTGGAAGCCCTGACTCCTCTGCGCAGCAAATTTTAATTTGAAAGACCAGTTCACATTATCACACGTGCTGTCCAACATGGTGTGACAACACCACTGAAAAAATTGTGGCTCAACTGCTCACACTAATAACAAATTTAGCTGTAATAGAAGTAAGCAGTTAACGCCTGCCCGCTACTCTACCACCGTAGCCTAGTGGTTAGAACACTGGCCTTTCAACCTCGAAGTCGCTAGTTCGATCCCCGGCAAGAACAAAAACATGTTTTGTGTTTTTTTTTTTATTTTTTTTATTGTTTTTAATAATTTTTAAAATAATATAAGACAAATATGAAATATATGAAAGCAGTATTTGTTCTCAAAAAATGTTATGGATGGGAAATTAAGAACGCCAAAGTATTCGCGTTAGTGTTGTTTCTGATAGTCTTAGCTGCTTAACCTGTTCACTTTTAGGTTTGTTTTCAAAATCGAACACGAATTTTGTGCCGGGTGGGAGATTTATTTAATTTTACACGTATTAAAATAAAGTGCATTTTTTACCTTAAAGCTATTATCTGATACTAAAGCCGTTGATCTATAAAACACCATTCTCTACGTGATTCCGTTTTCGTTTTTTCATAAAATTAATGCCATTTTCATTGCTAATATTCAACACATCATCGGACTTTCGTTTCAGGTTCTGAAATTAAAATATTTAATAAACCACTATTAGGATTTAATTTTTTTTATATCATTACCGTATGCTTTTCCTCAGTTAGTGTGACAAAAACAAAATTTTGTGGCTTTACATCCTTAACCGAAACAGTACCAGCTGTGCCGTTGCCATCATTTATATCTACTTTTGTAAGTCCAGCTAACTGTGACAAAGTTTCTTTGTCTCGAACTAGAAAAGAGCCACAAACAGTTTTTTTATTAGTTACTGCAACAAAAAAAAAAAAAATAGATTGGAGCAGTAGGTGACGAGCTGATACTATTGACCGACGCATTTAAGCTTTTAAGTGAGCTATCACCTAATGATGTATTCGGTGTACTATTGGGAGTTTTTGGTAAAGACTTGTTTACAGATGCGAGCGTTGAACTAGTGGCAGGTGTGTTACCATCTCATAATTTGCCTTCTGTATTGATTTTTGTGTATTTTTCCTTGTTGATGACGCTGGTGTGTTGTGGCTGAACTCGAATGAATCTTCCTCATTGAATCTTCAGCGACTTGTTGTTTGTACACATAATCCCAAGTAGCAGAAGCCTTCGCCTTGGGCGCACGTTATGTTTTATAGTCGGTGTTTCCTTCTTAACTGGAGTTAAATCACGTTTGGTGAACTAAAGTATATAAGTTTGTTAGAATTTGGTTTCAGTAGTATCTAGTTAACGCAAAATTTTTCAACTTGATATTCACCTTTTCAGAAATTGTTGCAGAGCACGCATATTGGGTTTCGGTAATTTACTGCTTACTTCCGCGGCTTTCATTCGGGTGTCTGTTTTGGTGGTGTGTGGCCGTTTGGTCCATCGCGTTCAAGAATTTCCTTAGCCTTCGCATGACTTAGACCCTATGCAAAAAGAAACAACAACAAACATTAATAAGCAATTGCTAACAGAGAACTGTAGCAGTAGTGGTACTTACATTCTCCGGATCTGTCTGGATACGCTGATATAGCTCCTCCGGTGATATCTTATGGAAATAGATATATATAAAACTCCTGCTTGAGAGCATCTAAGTTCTCTTTGCTGCCTTAGCCGGCATCTTGCGTCTCGACTGTTGTTGTTAATTGTGTTGAAAATTCCTATTTGTATTTCATTGATTTCTTCAATGAAGATTAGCTGCTTATCTGTGAATTTTGAGATAGAAGGAAAGTGATATATATCATTTTTATATTAGTCTATCAAAATACCTGTGAATTCGGCCAAAAATGTAACAAAGCTTGCACCGCCAAATAATTTTCGCGATTTTTTTTTGACACATTAACCCATATAGTACCAAAATATTCAGCATACTTTTTTTAAAAAAAGTTGTAATGAGGTGGTAAATTGAGTGGAAAAAATGCCGGAAAATAAGTTTGAGGTCGATCGGAAAGTGTACTTAGCCAACATTTTTTTTTTGAATTAAAATAAGTAAATTTTGTATATGTAAAATTTAAGGAAGATTGAAATGGTAAAAGAAACTAAAGAAAGAAGTAAAATAAATAAATAATAAAAGAAAAATTAACAAAACTATGAAGGACTAGGTATTTTTGTCCATGTGGTGTAGGTAGGCGGGGGTCGGTAGTGGAGTAAGTTATAGGGGGTGACCATAGAAATCGGGCCAAAGGTCACTCAGGAAAGCTGGTCGACACCAGTTGAGGGAGGGCTGCCCAGGGCTGATACTCGATAGCGAGTATCGGTACTTCAAAGGAATTGAAGAGGTTTTCGGCACCAAAGTTGGTATACCCATAATGTTTGTTTTTTTTGATTTCGAGTCGTTTTTTTTTTGATTTTGACAGCCTGGTACTTTTAAATAAATTTTCTGTCAATACCACTGTTCCATGAGACTGACAAGGACCGCGACATCCGGCGAGCTATAGCCGCGCTACAGCCATAGTACCAGCACGGCCAGGAAGTGGAATGAGGTGCGCTACATCCGGCACCACAGGTCATTGCCAGATCGCAATAACACCTGAGCGAACTGGCAATGATCTGAAACCCCAACGCAGGTAACACGATAGAATGGCGCCCAACCAAGGGGCTCAAATTTTTGAGTTCCTTCAAAAAAAAAAAATTAAAATTAAAGATTCTTTTCTGTGAGGAGGAGGGGGATAGCTGGATAGCTTTTCGCGAACGTAAGTCCGTCAGCGTAGAGGTCTCTTCACCGTGACTGCCGTTGCGACGTTTCGCTCAAGTTTTTCAGGAATCCCTTAGTCTTCTTTGCAGATGACAATTTTTATTGAAATACATTTCCTTTTTGCAATTTATTTTCTTTTTGTAGCTGTGTAAGTCATGAACCATTAAAGCCTTTGTGTTTGAGTTCATTTGCGACACAGCAGCAAAAATAAAGTCTTTTAAAATAGTTTCAGTCATTGATTCTGTAGTTTTTTTTTTTACTTGCTTTGGTGCGCAGGAAGCCTACGTTATTTTCTCGTCGGTTTCGGCTTAGGCAATTATTGTGTTGGAATTCGATCATGAACGTTTTGTTTTTTTTTTTTCAGTGGTGTAAATTTGGCGCAAGCCAGTACATGGTTGCGGCAAGTTTGTTTCAAAATTTTTGGGCAAATGACAATTTTTTTTAAAAAAACATTTTTCTTTCTGAATAAAATTTTACGTTCTGCAACTGTGTAAGTCCTGGTTCATTTAAGCCTTTGAGTTTGGTTCCAGTTGCGACACAGCGGCAGAAGCTAAATTTTCCTAAATTATCAAATTTTTTTCGTGCTTTTTGAAATATATAATTTTCATTCAATTCAATTTTCAAAAAAAAAAAAAAAGATTCTCGCTTGGGAGGAGGATGTGGATGGTCGGATGATTTTAGAATAAGCGTAAGTCCGTCAGCGTAAAGGTCTTTGTACCGCGACTGCCGTTGCGACGTTTACCTAAGTTTTCCAAAGGTCATTTTATTTCTCTTTGCAAGCGACAATTTTTTTGAAAAAAGAAAAAGGATTTTTGTTTGGACTGGTGAAGGGTACAGGTGGAAAACCTGATTGTAAATGTAAGTCCGTCAGCGTAAAGGTCTTTGTACCACGACTGCCGTTGCGACATTCACATAAGGTTTTTAAAAACCACTTTCTTTTTTTTACCAAACGATAATTTTTTTAAAAAACATTTTTTTTCTTGGTAAAATTTAACGTCCCTCAACTGTGTAAGTCATGAACCATATAAGTCTTTGAGCTTGAGTTCATTTGCGACACAGCGGCGGAAGATAAATTTTTTTTAATAATTAATAATAATAATAATTTAATTTTTTTTAGCAAACAACTTATTATCGTTCATGGTCGAGTGAGGCACAAGATGTCTGATTTAAAGTTTTGAAAAAAAAGGAAGAAAATAAACTTTTTTTTTTAGAATTTTTTTTGCTCCGACGGGCAATAAGCAACAAACAGATTTAAACTGAAGCGTTTAACATACGCTAAAATATGAGTTCCTTTGATAATTTTTTTTTTACGTTACACTACCGATCCACTATTCTACACCACGAGGTAGTACCAAATCAATCCGTTTTTGAAAAAAATACAAAAACAAAAAAAATTTTTTTGATTTTGAAACTATATTATAATCATTAATTCATTTAAAATTTTTAATTATTATGGTTAGTACTAGGAATCAACAGAAAATGAATACACCCACTTTAGACATTGAAAACCTTGCAGGAGGAGTGACCTTGACACCGACTACTACTACGACAATTTCCACAGGAGCCATACCCAAAACAACAATAGCCACGACCAACCAACCAATTACAACAACAATAAATATGCAACCAATTACGACAACTAGCACAACTCCAACGCAGTTCCAGCTTTCCAATGACAGCATACTAACATCTCCAGAGTTCAACAGCAATACAGCCCTTGATGTACGCAGATTGTTTCAACAACAACAAACGAAACAGCAAAAAGCTCAAAAATCCTGGTGGCCTGTACGAGGATCTAGTCAACCACAACAAACAGCATCACAGGAAATCAACTTACGCGATTACGTAAAGTCGACAGTGGGGTTAGCGCAAATTGAAATGATGCGTAATATGGAGGATCGCTTACGCGTGATGGTACCTGAACTAATTGCAGAAAGCCTCCAATCATTGACGTCACAACGTTCAACTAGCGTACCATCTACAGACAATCTTCAGCCACAACCACCACCAACAACGACAAATTCGCAGGAGTTTCATGGGTTTGCAACAGAGCAACCACCAGTACAACAGGCATCACAAGGAAGTGCGCGTTCACAACAGCTACCTCAACAGATACAACAAAACACACAACAAGCCGAGTATTTAAATCCACCACCACCAATGCAACAGCAACGCGTAATAAACATGGAGCAAGCACAACAACCATACAGTGCACCACAGCCGCGAAATTCATTCCAGCCAACTTATCATCCGGATCACATTCGAAATGGACACCATGAGCCTTTTATACCACAACAAAATTTTGGATTACCACAAATGCACATGACGCAAGATCCGCAGCGACGAACTGATTTGGACAAATGGGGATTTAAATTTGATGGCACCTCAAGGTCAATTAGCGTGGACGAATTTGTGTTCCGTGTCGAGACGTTGTGTGACGAT